>CP143074.1:0-5000000 GCA_036287355.1 Kwoniella sp. CBS 6097 | reverse complement strand
ACGTCTTCCGAATTCATGTCATTCCATGATTCTCGTCACGACTGTATACCGGTGCTAGCTCGGTCGACCTTCACCCTTACTAGTACGTTGAAGCGCATCGGACCGGAGTCAAGGCTTTGTCATGTGAAGCCGGATACCGAATCCGTACACGCGTCAATGATTTCCCGCGACATTCCCGACTCAGACTGCCAACGGAAATCGGTTTCCGTTGAGTAGGACTGCGGTCATCGGCGAAGATGCGATATATCAACAAGTCACGAGTTGAAGCAAAGTTCTGCCTTGACCATCCGTCAACACCTTCTGTACACCGACAAGATGCCTGCACCAGTGAGCGACAAGGTTAAGATCTGTATCGACAGAGGAGGAACGTTTTGTGTGAGTTGTCAGGTCATACAGCGCTTGAGCCCCGGAAGCTGACTTTGGGAACGCAGGACGTCATCGCTTTGAGTGACACCAAGGGGGACCATGTTGTGAAGTTGCTGAGTGTGGATCCGGACAAGTGAGTGAGGACCATTTCTGGGATGTCGAACTTGATCGCTAATGTATGACTTGTAGCTACGCCGATGCCCCTACCGAAGGCGTACGACGAGTGCTGGAGTGGTTCACCGGGGAGAAGATCCCTCGAAGCCACCCTATCGATACTGGGGCCATCGAGTACCTGCGTATGGGTACCACTGTCGCGACCAACGCTTTGCTAGAGCGAAAGGGGGAGAAGTGTGCCCTCTTGATCGTGAGCCTTACACGCTATACGGGGCCGAGTCGCGACGCTAAGAAGCCCATTCTCATAGAACAAGGGCCATGCCGACGCCCTGGAGATCGCATTTCAAACCCGACCTTACCTATTCCAGCTTGCGGTCAAGAAGGTGAGCAGTTCTCTTCCACCGTGCAACCTCTGCTGACCTCTGATTTAGCCCGACGTCCTTTACACCAAGGTTGTCGAGATTGATGAGCGAATCATTCCCGAATGGTTCGAGTTCGTGGAGGAGGGCCGGACTGTTGCCGAGAACGGAGATAGATTGATCAAGACCCCTAGTGGAGTCACCGTGAGGGAGCTAAAACCTCTTGGTGAGTCTTTCGGACTCGCTTTGAGCTCTTGCTGACGTACTCGTAGACGAGGCCGAGGTTACCGAGTCTCTCAAATCGCTCTACGCGGATGGCTTCCGATCCCTCGCCATCGTACTTGCCCACTCCTACCTTCTCCCTGACGACGAACAGCGAATCGCCAAGATCGCCCGGGAGATGGGCTTCGACAACGTCAGCGTGTCATCCGACATCGAAGCCAAAATAGGGTTCATCGCTCGAGGCCAATCTACCACCGCTGACGCCTATCTGACTCCCGAAGTCAAACGATATCTCTCAGGCTTCGCCAAGGGCTTCAAGGGAAAGCTTGAAGACGCTGAATGCCGAGTTTCGTTCATGCAGTCTGATGGCGCTTTGGCCGATTTCAAAAAGTTCTCGGGTCTTCGAGCTATCCTCTGTGAGTCATGTGTGTCGCTATAGGTACCAAAGCGCTTACCCTCCGTCGCAGCTGGACCTGCTGGAGGAGTCGTCGGCTTCGCCCGTACTTCCTACGACCCCCAAGAAGGATCGCCTGTTGTTGGCTTCGACATGGGTGGTACAGTGAGTAAGACCGAGTCTAATAGTGCTGACTCGCCCTCTAGTCGACCGATGTCTCCCGTTTCAGCGGTACATACGAGCACGTTTTCGAAACGACAACCGCTGGTATCTCCATCTCGGTGCCTCAGCTGGACATCAATACCGTAGCTGCCGGCGGTGGCTCGATCCTGACATACCGAAATCAAATGTTCAATGTCGGGCCCGAGTCCGCTGGTGCCCATCCCGGACCTGCAGCGTACCGCAAAGGAGGTCCACTCACCGTCACTGATGCCAACCTATTCCTTGGACGATTACACATCGACTCGTTCCCCAAGAGTGAGTCAAGCTCACACCTGAGAGCCGTCGCTGATCCAACTCTGCAGTCTTTGGGCCCACTGAGGACATGCCTCTCGATCACGACATCGTCCGACAAAAGTTCGAGTCATTGACTGAAGCGATCAACAAAGAGAACGGCTCGTCCCTCTCCGCTGCCGAGGTCGCATCCGGCTTCCTCAACGTCGCCAACTCTTCCATGGCACGACCGATCCGAGCTTTGACTGAACAGAGAGGTTTCCGAACGAGTGCCCACAACCTCAGTTGCTTCGGCGGTGCCGGCGGCCAGCACGCGACTGCACTTGCTGCCCTCCTTGGTATGCATAATGTCATCGTACACAAGTGAGTCGATAACCCGGTCAAAGGAAACAACCTTCTGAATTTCATACACAGGTACTCCTCCATCCTGTCCGCATATGGCATGGCCATGGCCGAGGTCGCGGTGGATGTTTCAGAGCCATTTGTCCGGGAATTCTCCAAATCCGCCATATCTACCCTCGAGGGGAGGTTCGATGGCCTCAAGTCGCGAGCGCTCAAGCAGCTGCAAGATCAAGGCGTCTCAGAAGACACCGTTGTATATGACTGTTACCTCAACCTCCAATACTCCGGTTCTGATACTACGCTCATGATTTTACGGCCTGATGATGACGACTTCACCCGAGCATTTGTCGAGGAACATCAGCGAGAGTTCGCCTTCACCTTGGACTCACCTGTCATGGTTGCTGGTGTCCGAGTACGAGCCACCTCCAAAGGCTCGTCTACCGATTTGAGCGAAACTTCGCCTTACTACGAGGAATTGAAACAGCTCGAGAATAGCAACATCTCACAGCCTGAAGCGAGACCTTTCGCAACCAACTCGGTCTATTATGAGGAAATTGGCAAGTTCACCGATGTACCCCTGTACAAGCTCCAGGACCTCAGCCCTGGGGCCAAGATCGCAGGTCCGGCTATCATCCTTGACAACACTCAGACCATCGTTCTTCACCCGCAAAATGAGGCACGAATTCTGAGGTCACATGTGTTGTGAGTTATGAGAGTCACAAATCGTCTGCCACGCCCCCGCTGACACATTGTGCTAGCATCGATGTCGGCCTTGGCCCGAGGAAGGAGATTGACCTCGAGTCGGTGGATCCGATTCAACTATCCATCTTCAGCCACCGGTTCATGGGAATTGCCGAGCAAATGTGCAGAGCACTGCAGAAGACTGCTGTTTCCGTTTCCATCAAGGAGCGGCTCGAGTGAGTGCACCACAAAGCCAGTAAGATAGCCATTACTCACGCGGATGTAGCTTCTCATGTGCCCTGTTCGACGCGAATGGAGAGCTTGTTGCCAACGCGCCCAACGTTCCCGCGCATCTCGGTTCGATGCAATACGCCGTAACCTATCAGGCTGAACGACGAAAAGGCCAGCTCCGACCGGGAGATCTCCTAGTCTCCAACATCCCCGAAGCGGGCGGCGGCCATCTCCCTGATATCACTGTGAGTATCAATGTTGTCTTGACCTTGTGCCGAGCTCATCTTCCCCACAGATCATCCAACCCGTTTTCGACGACGCCGGGAAGGAGATTGTCTTTTGGGTAGCCGCTCGAGGCCACCACACCGACATTGGTGGCTTGGAAGGCAACTCCCATCACCCCAACCAGATCGACCGGTTGGAAGAGGGTGTTGCCTTTGAATCCACATTCATCGTTCGAGACGGTATCTTCAACGAAAAGGAAATCGTCGACACCTTCATGAAGGCCGGTGATTTCCCCAACTGCAAGCCTACCAAGCGAATCGAGCACAACCTTTCAGACTTGAAGGCACAATGCTCCGCTTGTGCCGTCGGTACCTCTCAACTCCATGCTCTGTTCGACGAGTACGGCAAGGACGTTGTACATTTCTACATGAAGGGTGAGTCATGATGTCGGGCTGTAATATGATCGTTCATTGACCCTTCTCTCACAGCGATCCGTGACAACGCCGAGGCGTGCACTCGTGACGCTCTCAAGCCTTACGCCGGCAAATCATACCAGGCCGTCGACCACTTTGACGATGGCACTGTTGTCAAACTGAAGATTGATGTCCACGAAGATGGTTCAGGAACCTTCGACTTCACCGGCACCGGTCCCGAGGTTTTGGCCAACTTCAACGCCCCACCTGCAATCACCCGATCTGGTCTTCTTTACTGCTTGCGAACCATGTCTGGTACCGACATTCCGATGAATGCGGGTGTCTTGGCTCCTCTGAAGATCATCATTCCGGCAGGATCCGTGCTTTCTGCTTCAGAAGACGCCGCCGTTTCACAAGGGTGAGTCCTTATGGCGCTCCTCTGCCCGGGACATATCGACATACTGACCTACCTGCCTTGTTCAATTAGAAACGGTGAAGTTGCTCAGCGTGTTGCCGACATTGTTTTCACAGCTTTCAACGTCATGTCGGGCTCCCACGGATCCATGAACGGGACCCACTTGATGTACAAAAAGTACACCTGGGCTGAGACGAGTGAGTGACTGCTGTTGTCTGTTTTAGTCTCTCATGCTGATGACAACTCCCAGCTTGTGGCGGTGCATCTGCCGGACCGACGTGGGATGGCCAAAGTGCTGTGCATACCAACATGACCAATACCCGAATCGGTGATCTTGAGCTGCTTGAGACCCGATTCCCCGCTATCCTGCGAGAATTCAGCATCCGACGAGGGACCGGTGGTGAGGGTCAACATAAAGGAGGTGACGGTATTTGCCGAATCTACGAGGCGCTCGTACCGATGGATGCCAGTCACGATGGACAGCGACGTGTCATTGTCCCTCATGGCACAGAAGGTGGTCTTGACGGTGAAGTCGGAGCTTCTTACCTCAAGAAGAGAAAGAGAGCCGGAGGATTCCGAATTGTCAAGCTCAAGCCTGCTCACCAGATTTCGTGAGTGACACCGCTTCGTGAGCATCGAAACGTGCTGACTCAAGCTATATCAAATCAGAATGCTTCCCGGCGAACAGCTTATAGTACATACCGCTGGTGCTGGTGGATGGGGCACCCCCACCCATCTTGTGGAACAGGCGCAAGGCGGTAATCCCACCTATATCTCTAACAAGGAAGGGAGCAAGCCGCCCCCTTTCACTCGGGCAAACGGTAGCGTCTCGCAGTGGGGTCAGGCCCAAGCTGAGTGTGATTAAAGATGTTGAAGAAGTTTCTGTATTTCCGGTATTTTGTATGCATTCTTCCAGTGTTCTCAAGTTTACGTGAATAATCCCCTGAGAACACTTAGCGAGTCGTCCAGAACTTCCCGCGTATGGATGAAACAGCTCATGGAGCGAGACGCATCCAACGGCCGATTCTCCTGCCATGCCATTGGCACTGACCTGAAAATATAACAAGTAATGGGCACCTGTGGTTCTAGACCGTGCTTTGATTCCCATGAGATTGACAAGGACTTTATCAATTTACAAGGAGCCTTCACGGAAGAATGAGTGCGCCCAGGAAACTTCGGTCATCTGCGATCCTAATCGCCTGGGGTGAAAAGGCCCTTGCACTCGTAACGGGACATGGCGCGAAACCTGGTAATGTCAAAGTGATATATTCGCGCAACATTCACGGCACTGATCTTGCTGAGAAGCAGACATCGCCCTGTGCATCCATTTGCATCTACAAATCGTAACTAGCTTTAACAACGTACCCCTGTCTGGTTCATCCAGTCTTGAAGTCTTCTTAAGAGGAGCAGTTCCGAAGCTGATACAAGCGATCTGAAAGACTACCCTAGCATCCCGCAAGAGTTGAATCGGAATTATGACAACTCTTGGCCTTTGACAACGAACGACTGTTATGGACGTAGCCATCGGTCACTTAGTAAGTGTATCGGAATTTGGGGTTCTATGAGGGAAATATCCACGTCAGTCAAATTACGTTGGCGCTTCGCTGCGAAATTAGGCTCACCTCCTTGTCAGTGAGATCCTTCCATTCTGAAGCAACATCCTGCTCCTGACCCTCTGTAGACGCTCGCCACTCGGACTCCTGGATCCCTTTCTTCTTGTTGTCCCTCCAGCAGAGGAAGCCGTAGAGAGACAACAAACCGAGCGAAACACAGTAGCCCGCCAGCATGACGGTGTATGCGGTAGAGTAATTAGGTGCTTCCGACGCCCGGAATGATTGAGGGCCTACCAAGTTACCAACGCAGTAGCCTAGAAAGTACCACAATGTCAGTTTCGTGTCCATCGCTCGCTATGGCTTCGGAAACCCGTGTCACTCACCAAGGTAGGAGATACCGAAAACAGCGACTTTCTTCGAAGTTCCGGCGACATTGGCGTACATGATCAGCTGGCCAAAGACCATGTAAGGGGCCCAGTACATGTAGACGATGTAAAGCGCGGCCAATGAGCCGCCAATATTGGACTTTGGAACAACCTTGAGTACGATAGTGCCACACAAGCAGACTACGAGGTATGAGAGTGAGTCGTCTTTCACCCCTGGCGAGTGCACGCCACTTTCACTCACCTACGATTGAGCCCATGGCACAGAGCAGGGGTTGCTTCGTCCACTTGGCTATGGTGACCCAGATCATCGCAGCTATCCAACCGATGACACCCTGATCACATAACAGAAGTATCAGTAGAGTACCAGCTTTCGTTCAGCATCGGGTAGAGGCTTACAGTGGGAATGTTCAACAAAGTGAGCTCCTTGACGCTGAAGTGCAAGCCCTGAACAACAATGGAGTAGAATCCACCGAGACCGCCATTAGGGATGTTGAGACTGCCATAGATACTGGTCAGCATCGGAGGCACGCAATCTTCGCTTCGATTCGACTTACGTGATGCAGATGAGGAAGTAAAGCCAAGTACGGTAATCAAGAAGCGCTTCTTTCACCTGACTAAGCTTGGTCTGGAGGGCCGTTAATATGAGAATCTTGCTCTTTCGTCTGGAAAGCAACTCACGTTAGGGTTGACCATACCGGTCTGATTCCCAGCGAGACGCTGCACAGCGATGAACCTCTGTCGGTCAGTCTGCACATAGTGTCAGCTGTCCATCTCCGGGCTTACGAGTGAACGACTTACCAGCCACCAAGCAGTAGCAGGGTTCGCCGGGAGACAGAACATGTCAATGACACCGAAGGTCACGGAGAGGCAGCTACAACGGCCAAGGCTTGCTTAGTACCATGACGAGGGCACATATTTTCACACCTCACACTTACGCGGTAATGAGGTACAACAATTGCCATCGAGAAAGCAGCTTGGAAGGCTCGTAAAACTGGACAGCGTATCTGCGAGCTCAAGATCAGCTACTGCACACCTCTCCAATTTCATTGTGTGACACTTACGACAACACGCCGTTGACGATCGACGAGAAGGTGTTGAAGACAATGACAGTTCGCCAACCTTGTTCTTGCTTTTTCCACCACATGGAGATCTGTGAAGACCTCGCTATCAGCTGGCTACACGTGAAGCGAATCACCACCTTCCCAGGCTAACTCACGACAAGACCCGCGCCAGAAGTGTTAACGCCCTCGAACATACCCAGGATGAACCGGATGGCTTGCAGACTTCCAGCCTGTAGAATGGGTCAGTGGTCAGCCTGGTCGCTCTGAAGCAACGTGTGCTTTGGCCAGACTCACATTCTTGGCCCCCATGGTCGCAAAGGTCATGATACCAAAGCAGAATACGTTGATGGCGAAGATCTAAATACAGCGGGGAAATCAATTATCGGTCGTTATTTCAGAGAGACTGACAACGTACTTTACCGGTTGGGAATCGCTGACAGAGCCACGATTGTGGGAAGACTGTAAGCATGGAGCCGAAGAAGACTGTAACACAGAATCAGCTGTGTTATCGAGGGACCCTTATCGTGCGTGAGTATAGTATACTTACTGACACTGCTAGCCCAACTGTATTGCTGGCCGACCAAGTTCAGGTCTGTCCTTAGACCAAAGGTGGCAGCGGTACCAAGAATGACTTTGTCGGTACCACCGAGCAAGAGTGAGATTGTGATCAACGGTAAAACGATGAGATCGAGCTACGTTGAACACACTACAGTCAGTACTGTGGGGAGAGCGTCAGTACTCTGGTGTAAAGCGTAGCGCACCTTGCGCTTGACAGCCTTTTCCTCGGCTTCGGTCCAAGGTGCCATCAACTCGGCAGCATCAGGCCGACTCGCCAAATCGGCAAAGAACATAGCGGCCGCATCATACTACAAGCGCTGTCAAGTCAGTGATAGATATTCAAGTACCTTGCATCCATCGCAACTTACGTTCTTCTCCTGAGCACTGTTCAATTTGTCGGTGTTGATGATAGCCTCATCCTGAACATGGGCAAGTTGATGTTCGCCACCGATTTCGGCCTTCTCTGTGTCGTGGTATGGGGTCGTCATCGTGTATGTCGTGTGCAGGATGAAGCGCGATGACAACGAACTTCTTGGGATTTGGGGGGCATCATCTTGTTTAATACTTGTTGCAAAGCAGGCGGCCTTGGTATCAGGTTTGGCAGCTTTATCATTTTTCGGGATGCGGTTTCCGTATGGTTTCCGCAAGTGACCTTCCCGAATAACGAAGGCTCAATTGCGTATTGCCGAAATCGCGCGCTTCTGTCTGTGGAGGGTAACAGAGCCACAGGCGAAACGCCCAAACAAATCCCAATAAAAGCATCCTCATCATCCGAACGGAGTCCAACGCACAGGTCACACGGTCCGAGCGTTCCCCCAGCCCAATTCAGGGTCATCGGCATGCAGAACAAACTGTTCTCGATAAGGGGGGACGAACCGAGGAAAATGCCCAGTTTGAGGCCAAGAGCCCAAATGGAGTCCCCAAATTTAGGTCAGGTGACGCTATCCAAACAGGCAATAAGCGAAGGGACGTAGGGCGCCGATAAGGCCGGTCGTATTTCTTCGCTTCTTCGCATGCAGCGCCAGACGGCTTATCGAAATTCATCAGCCCTGCCAAATACATAAATAATGCTCATGGGTTTCCGGTCCGAGCTCGGGAATCATCCCCGGCCTCTTATCTTGCTTACAGTACCTCAACACATCTCTGAGTTTTGTGGCCAAGCAATTGTCAGCTCGACATGCCCTCCAAGCGTAGATCCACCGACTCGGACGACAGTTCTGGTTCCATTCAGCCTCAGTCGAAACGTCAAGTCAGCCATGCTTCGCGTGCTTGCGATGAGTGTCGCAAACGGTACGCGTCATGTTCATCTGGTGTTGCGATAGCTATAGCATATGGACTAACGATCGTTGTCTCAGAAAAATTCGATGCGATGGAGCAGACCCGCAGTGTTCAGTATGTAAAAAGCGCAATCTTCGATGCCAATACAATGACGAGGACAAGCGGAAGTAAGCCTAATCAAACGCAATCGAAGATCAAGGCTTCAGCTCACGGGCTTGCTTTAGGACCAATATCGAGCATATGGAAAACCTCAACCAGAGGATGGATCGATTCGAACAGATGTTGAGCGATATTTTGAGGGCAAACACCGCTGCGCCTGTCATCCCAACTTCCTCAGGCAATGCACAAACGAGTCCAGGCGATGTGTCGACCATCACCGATGCTTCTCCAAGTCAGGTTTCCGCTCAAGCGGGACCGTCCCGGCTTCGCGCCGATTCGCAAGTTACGTCGGATTTGGACACGTTCAATGCCCACCCACTACCATCGGCTCCCTCTGACATGGCCCAATCGTCAATGGCTCGTCCAGAAACATCGCCCGTCAATTCGAACCGCTTCAGGAATCTAGAAGGAGGTCATGATCATGACCGGTTTCAGGTACATACTTTCTAGGATACGATTGAGCGCGTGATGAAGCAACTGAAACTGACCATTGTGTTTTGCAGCGGATGGAAGAGGGATCCGGCTCTCTGATACAGTATGGCCCTACCTCTCTCTGGACATGTGCCAGTCCAATACCACGGCAACCGCCCCAGCCGTTCTCCAGAGGAATGCAGATAGGAGACTGGGTGGACTGGTCACGAAATCTCCCTTCGTCCCTCGATATCACCAGGCCTACTCATGATTTGGCCCTCGAATATTTCTCAGCCAATTATGCTCTGTGGTGTTCTGTCGTGGATATGCCAGCCTTTCTTGACGATCTTATCACTTGCAACCTGATACAAGGCGTGAACCGGGGGCATTCAACACCGCCGACCCGTACCGCCAACTACTCGCCTCTTTTGCATTGCTGCGTCTTATACTTGGGTTTGCATTTGATAAAACACGAGCATCCGGGACTGTTCATCAAGTACGAGGGCGTGTTCATGTCACACTGCTCGAAGCTGCTGCCTCTGGAGTGCGACCAAACAGCACTCAGCTCCTTGAGGGCATACGGACTATTTTCAGTGTGAGTGTGTTTCGAGCAGTGCCTTCAGATTGTCAGCTCACACTTTTCATAGTTGCGCACATTACAATCGAACTTCGGTAGCTAGCATAGGCAGCGACAAGGCAAGATTTGGAGATCGTCAGAACGCTACGGGTTATTTATACTCGGGAATTGCCATTGCTGGGGTTCATGCGGTAGGTATTGATTGTTGAAAGCGCGACGACTCGGATACTGATCGCTGTGAGCTATCCCCCCACCCCACCAGCTCGGTCTCAACCTAGACGTAAGTCCAGAAAAGTTTTGTATTTCGCGTGCATATACTGACACCGCGCAGTGTCAAAGCTACGTGGCGAGAGGCCAGATCACCGAGGCCGAACGTCACGACAGGATTTCGACCTTCTGGACTATTTATGTACAAGATGTGGTGGGTGAGAGGCACTGTACCATCGTGCGTGAGAATATTGCATTGACAACCTTTGCTCGTCCAGTTCCGTGCTCTAGCCAATGGACGACAACCGATGCTACCTGAAGCTTCAGCTGTTCCGTTACCTCATATCGACCCTGCACTGGACCAGGTGCCCTGGAAAGCACCCAGTGCACCTCTCTCCGCGACTCAACCAACGATGCCTGGCATGTCCGTACATGGCTTGCGGTCGATGCAATCCACGTCCTTCCATTGGACCGTAAAGCTGGCTATCATCTGTCGTGATATCCTGGACAAGCTGTGAGCTTTTATCATCAGTAAAAGGAATCTACAATAAGACCTCGTGCTGACACTTTGGAACAGCTATGGTCCCAACAGCCGAGGCGGACGTGATCTTGATACAGCCACTGGCCTCTTGCGTCAACTCGAAAGTTGGTACAGTCAACTTCCGCTTCATCCAGCCGACGCTACGCCCCTGCCTCATATGATCCATCTTCATGCTCAGTATCACCTGTGCATAATATTTGTACTTCGACCTTACTATCGGTCCTCGTCTCCCGCCTGGGCCAGCAAGTGCGATCAAGCAGCGATGTCCATTTTGGCTTTGTTGCATAGATTGGACAACGTGCACGGCATACGGCATTGTCATCACAGCTTCAGTGAGTGATATGAATGAGCACCCAAGGTCATCGCTTAACTCTCTTCCACAGTCAATATCGTTTTTGGCGCAGCGACAATCTTCCTCATGCGCAGCGTAGACCCCTCCGACAAGATCCGAGCCGCAGCTGACACACAGCGGTTCAACGAATGTGTGAGTGCGATAAATCAACAAACTTGTGTTCCCTTACTTCCACCTTGCTGACGCTCTTCCCCATTTCGTTCAGGTTGAGATGATGTCCAAGCTATCTTCAACGTGGTCAGAAGCGACGATGAGCGAATACATTCTCCGCGCCTTGCAGAAAGAATTTCACATTCCCGATCCTTCCACTCCATTTGGGACTAATCCAGCTTTGAGTGCCCCAGTCGCACCTCTCTCAGATATGCTCGGTGATAACCCAGAGTCTTGGGGCTCGGTGTTTACAGATCAGCTATATCAATGGACGGATATTATCAACGGCGCGCGAGGCACAGAGGATTTAGGGTTCTAGAAGCCTTTTCGGTCCATATGTACATTTCAACGGTGATGTACTAGTACTCGTATGTCATCCAACTTTGGTCCATATACTATGATGCTAGTGAGATACGTCTCGCAAGTGATCCACATACAAGTCATGATATACCATCGCCTGGGCACATAGATTACACATCGCTGTTCGAATTCGGGAGGTGGCGATCCCATGTACTGCCGACCTGCCTTGCCAGACGGCTTCGATGAGTGATCATGCATTATGACAGATGTGCCATTGCCACGTGTATTGCACGTGTATGGTCCCGTTTTCAACAAGCTGAAAATGATTTGACCGGAGTCGTTGCAAGCCGAAAAGTTGGTCACCAACATAACAGTCTACTGATGCTTGAAGAAGCTGCTTGGTATATTATATCTCATTAGCCCTCACTCCGCCTCAGTATCGAGCCCTATAAATCTGTCTCCAAAAATGGCCTCTCAATCACAAGCGCAGCCTGCTCGACAGGCGTCGGTCGAGCGGAAGACGAGCGAGACCTCCATCTCGTGTTCTATCGATCTCGATCATATTCCCGGTGTCAATGAGCAGGTCATTGAAGTCAGCACGGGCATCGGATTCCTCGACCATGTAAGTTGAACGTGATAGAATGCTGTGGTCCATCTAGGACACGCGCTTGAATTTGCCGTATCTCGCTTTGCTATATAATGACCCTTCCATGTGCACTCAGCTAACTCTTGCTCTTCCATAAGATGTTCACCGCTCTCGCCAAGCACGGTGGAATGTCCTTGACTCTCAATTGCAAGGGAGACTTACACATCGATGACCATCACACCGCCGAAGACTGTGCGTTGGCTCTCGGAGAAGCTTTCAAGAAGGCTTTAGGAGAGAGGAAGGGTATCAAGAGATACGGCTTCGCGTATGCCCCGCTTGATGAGGTGAGTTCTTAGCGGGATTTTGTCTCTCCCAAAAAGTTGTAGTTTCAAAAGGACTCTTCGTAGGCGTAGGGAGTGTGGACTTGTCCTCTGCCTATCTGGTAACTCCATTGTGGGCTGATACTGATACCTGGCTTATTCTTATCTAATCCAACCATAATCATTGCCTCAGTCCCTCTCAAGAGCCGTCATCGATATCTCTTCCAGACCGTACTTTGTCTGCCACCTGCCTTTCACCCGAGAGAAGGTCGGAGATCGTGAGTCCACTTTTCACTTCCCAGCGATACTACCTTGCCATGATCATTAATCGTAGTAGCTCGCTGAAACCGTCGATCGTCTCTTTTCAACAGTGTCAACCGAGATGGTCTCCCATCTGTTACAGTCATTCGCCTTCGCCGCCGGTGTCACGCTGCACGTAGACTCGATCCGAGGAGAGAACAACCACCACATGTAAGCTATCACAGGTTTGGCCTCTCACCCTCTGCCATTGCGAACGGGATAATGAGTAGCTGATCGTTATACTCGCCGCATGTAGCGCCGAGTCCGCGTTCAAGGCTCTTGCGCTCGCCATCCGAATGGCTATCAGCAGGACTGGAGGAGACGACGTACCTAGTACGAAGGGTGTTCTCGCTTTATAATAGTTTGACCTGCAACACGGACGAACGCGGCCTTGATTGCCATGTTACGTATTATTATGCATTGGTAGACTCTGCGTTGGGTCGTCACAGCACAGTCGTTTGCATCGATGTCCTAACATGTCCAAGTTGAATGGACGTGAAGACTGAACTGAACGACCAGTGTTGCCCTACAAGATAGTTTGTGCTTCGATAGTAGATCAAGATATAGTAATCATGGCGACTGAGTCATTTTAATGTCAAGCAGCGATACCTCTTTGCTTCCTTCCGCTCCCACTTCCAACGACGTGACTAATGTTCATTGTCCCCTAAGCTCCAACGACTCGGCTTCCGTCAACTCTCGGTACGGCGTCCCAGATCGTCTTGTAACCGGTGCAGCAGATAATCCGACTTGAGGCTCAGGAGCGGGAGAGGCTGTTTGTGCAGGGGTGGAAGCGGTAGATGTGAGAGTTGATGGTGGTAGGGAGGAGGATGACGAGGGTCGCTTGGAGTAGTATCGCCCGGCCTGTAGCGAGCAGCAAACACGATCCAAGGTTGTCGGGGGAGATCATGGCGTGGCCGTCAGATGCCTATCAGCGATGATCTTCCCCACGACTAAGAGCCGGCTGTATAGCATCGGAAGAGAGCGTACTCACCTGAAGGAGCATGATCCCGGTCAACATGACAGCGGTCATGATGTTGTTCGATGCGAGATCCCGGACGGCATTGGCAAGCTCCGGGTACCGGGAATTTTCGGTCACAGGGGTCGATAGTGGTGAAGGGAAGATTTTGATGGCTGAGGAAGGAAAAAACAACGTTCAGCTCTACCACTGAGAACAGAGAAGAGAGCGTTTCCTCTTGCTAAGTGCCACATGGGTTCCATGGACCTTTTGATGACAGCGTGACTCACTGGGGTATACCTCCGTGATCTGGGTGTAGGCGATAGCAGCCCATAGAACTGTAATGGGTTGATCATGTCAGCTGGAGTAAAGAACGCTGATCCGCAACGTTGCAGCTATACTGACCTATACTTCCACCGTCAAAGAGGACTTCACCTCCCTGGCCTTTATAACCCTTGACAGCCCTTCCTCCCGCGCTCAGCAGCGCTACGATTCCTACGCCTACGTAGACCCATACCATCCCCTTTGGCGCATCGCTCAGGTAAGAGTAGTAGGTTATGGATGACACGAGGGCGTCTGTCGTTATCGGAGATCGCCAGAGGACGTTGTGATCCGCTATCCAATGGGTGAAGGTTGTTCCTGCGAAATGGGGATATACGTCAACAGGTCAGCGCTGTAGTCATACATTCTACAATGTCCTGGTATAGGTCATGCTCACCCAGCAGGAAACATGTCGATACCGTAACGAGCATCGTTCTCCACATCTTGGGCGGTGATTGCCTTTGAAGCTTGGGGCAGGAGCGGGAAGTGATTGAAGGAAGAACCAGACTAGACGATAAAGTCTGTTGTGTACTGGGGGTAGGTCGTATAGTAGTAGTGACGATGAAGATGCTGCGGCGATACGTTGAGATACGGATGCTGCGTTGGAGTTGCTCACAAGACGGATGGGCGGAAGCACGGCGGCATCATCACTTGGTTCGGAGGTAGCATGCATGCATACATACATCATCGTCCTCGGTCTCGATTAAAGCCAATAGGAAATCCAATCCCACCCACGGCTAGAGAGCGGGATGATGGTATGGCCCATGGGCAGGGTAAACATGGGAAAGTGGAGGGCTTCATTAGAATTATTCCCCCGTAAGTCATGCATTGGATTGCTAATGGTTCATTACAAAACTTTTGTAATACAACTCTACGGGTACTATTAGTTTACTTGGTTTACGATCGAGTCGCCTCGCCCGAAAATAAAGTTGAATTGACTTGATATGAGTCGCATCTGTGCCAATCATCGTCGGCCTGTTTCTGTCGTACTGTCGTTTGCCAAACGCTGTAAACCGCTCTTCCGACTTTTATTTTGACTCTTTTTTTACCGCTCTAAGAACAGATACCGATTGTGGACAAAACAGCGCAAAAATGCTTTCAAGACGTATCTTAACCTCGTGCGCCCCCTCCGCCGCCAGGGGGCTGCATTCCACTGCTTCCATGTCGACAGCCAAGGAGGGACTGAACAGGTATTCAAAGACTATCACTCAGCCCAAAGCGCAGGGTGCTTCGCAGGTATATCTGAGTCCGCCATAGATTCTTCCGTCAGGTCAAACTGACATGGTTTTTCGATCTAGGCTATGTTGTACGCGACCGAGGGAGTGAACGAAGATGCCGACTTGAGCAAGGCTATGGTTGGTGTAGCAAGCGTATGGCAAGTGGGCTTTTGCAACGACCGCGATAAATCAATGTCTTTTAGGCTAATATTACGCCTCATAGGTACGAGGGAAACCCCTGTAACGGCCATATTCTGGGATTGGGTCAGAAAGTGAAAAAGTCACTCCAGGAGGCTGGACTCATCGGGTACCAATTCGGTACTCCTGCTGTATCCGACGGTATCAGTATGGGAACCGCTGGGAGTGAGTCTGCTCTCCTTTTACTCCGTACCTCCCGCCTTGTTCGGATGACCGCGTATCAATTAATGTAAGCTGACAGCCTGTTTGGGACGTTATAGTGTCATACTCTCTTCAATCGCGAGACTTGATCGCCGACTCTGTGGAAAGTGTCTGTGGTGGCCACTGGCTGGACGGTTGTGTCGTCATCCCCGGATGCGACAAGAACATGCCCGGAACCCTTATGGCGCTCGGCCGACTGAACCGACCTGGTATCATGCTTTACGGAGGTACTATCAAGCCAGGATCATGTGGCGGCGGAGCGGACGGACGACCCAAGGAGGTTCTTGACATCGTATCTGCTTTCCAGAGTTACGGTCGATACCTCTCCGAAGGCCAGACTGAGGAGGCGGAGAAGACTCGATATGAGACTGTCAGAAATGCTTGTCCTGGACCTGGTGCTTGTGGAGGAGTGAGTCCTGGCCAAGCTTGCCAAAGTCATAGAGCTCACGTACTGACCGCTGCATCACGTCGCTAGATGTACACCGCCAACACCATGGCCTCGGCTACCGAGGCGCTCGGTATGACCCTTCCCGGCTCCTCATCGTTCCCCGCTGCCTATCCTGAAAAGCAGGCCGAGTGTGAATCAATGGGTAGTGTGATGCGAAACCTGCTCGAAAAGAACATCCTGCCCAAACAAATCATGACGAGACAAGCGTTCGAGAACGCCATGGTACGTAGTTTACTATATGTGTGCGCCCGTATCTGATGCTCATGAACTCCTCCTCTACAGGCTCTTACCATTGCTCTTGGTGGCTCCACCAACGCCGTTCTTCATTTGATCGCTGTCGCTCACTCTGTGGGCATCAAACTCACCATTGAGGACTTCCAAGCCGTGTCCGACCGAGTACCTCTTCTTGCCGACTTGAAACCCAGTGGTAAATACGTCATGGAGGACGTTAACACCATTGGAGGTATCCCTAGTGTCATCAACTACCTTATCAAGACTGGAATCATGACTGGCGACGAGTTGACCGTCACCGGTAAGACTCTCGGAGAGAACTGTGACCGATGGGTGGAGAAGTACGGTAGCAAGTGGGAAGGACAGAAGGTGATGCGACCGGTAGAAGACCCCATCAAGAAGACTGGACATCTCCGAGTACTCCGAGGTAACCTCTCACCTGGCGGTGCTATCGCCAAGATCACAGGAAAGGAGGGTCTACAATTCACCGGCAAGTGCCGAGCCTTTGACGACGAGGAGAGCTTCGTAAAAGCGGTAGAAGCCGGTTCAATCAAGAAGGGAGAGAAGACCGTTGTCGTGCTGAGATATCTTGGCCCCAAGGGTGGTCCCGGTATGCCCGAGATGCTCAAGCCTACGAGTTTGATTATGGGTGCTGGTCTCGGTTACGATGTCGCCTGTCTTACCGACGGACGATTTAGTGGAGGGTGAGCTATCATTCACTCACCACACATTCACTGGCAGTGGAGAAATATGACTAACGGACATGGATCATACAGCTCTCACGGTTTCGTCATCGGACACGTCGTCCCCGAGGCTCAGGTCGGAGGACCCATCGCCCTGGTACAAGATGGCGACGTCATCTCCATCGACGCTATTGCCAACACCCTTGAGGTTGACATCTCAGACGAGGAGATGGCCCGAAGAAAAGAAGCTTGGATCGCTCCGCCTCTCAAGGTGAACAAGGGAGCCTTGCTGAAATACGCCAGAAACGTGTCTGATGCTTCGCACGGTTGCGGTGAGTCGATTATTTTCGAGTCGAACCGAGTCAAGCTGTCTTACACTCCGTTGGGAAGCAAGAAGAAGCATAGATTGTTGTCGCTGACACACATTCACGAAACCTTTGTTCGGTAATCGCAGTCACGGATCTCTAATCTCTAGGTCCTTAGATAATCCTTTTCCGCTCGCACATACATGTTTCTCATGCATATGATACTAGTAGCAGCGATTGGTTTCGTTTCAGAAATCCCACTTCCATTCTGTTGCAAGGCAATTGTCGGTCATGAAATGCTTACATAATCACGGATCATCCGATGTCACGTGCTTCATAGTGATGCATCCCCTTTCTGCTTCTGCGATTCGAGTCATTAGTAATTACGAGAAGCACCGAATCCGAGTCAGACAATAGGCGAGATTTCCGACGTAGAGAAGCAACTCATTTCATCGTTATCATCATTATCATCCTCCTCTTCGTCGATAAAAAACATATAAAAGCCGCCAAAAAGAACCGAGGTTCACCTGTCATATAGCCTCCAGCGTATACCTGTAGCATTCTCGTACTTGTTTAGCCCCACATATCTTGCCAAATCCAACAAATACTCCATCACAACATCAGCCAAAATGCCCATGCTGTGAGTATAGTTGTACCATCCTGATCTATCATCACATCTATTGCCGTCTCTACTATCTGAGCTCTGCTCGTCCCGCATTCGCACTCCGACCTGTGTCCGTAGCTGAATGTTAATGTATGTGCAGTGCCGAGCCGTCCAAGCGATACAAGCCTTTCAAGCCTGTAGCTTTCCCCAACAGGACATGGCCCGACAAAACGCACAAGAAAGCTCCCATCTGGCTCAGTACCGACCTTCGAGATGGCAACCAGAGTCTTGCCAACCGTGAGTGGGCTGGCGCTGCTCTCAGCTTGCGGTCAGAAAATGGGTGAAGAAGAGCTGATCATGCGAGACTTTCGTAGCCATGACCAACGAGCAAAAGCTCCGATTCTTCCGACATCTCGTTCAGATTGGCTTCAAGGAAATCGAGGTCTCTTACCCTGCTGCTTCGGACTCGGACTTTGCTTTCTGCCAGGATCTGCAACACAAAAATGAAGTACCGGACGATGTGTGGATCCAGGTGGGTACTTCAGCTGAAGATCTTACCGCTCTGCCTATGAAAGCGGATGACTCAGATAGAAAGCAATCCTGATAATGCTGAATTGGTCATTGTGACTCTAGGTCCTGACGCCTGCCCGTGCCGACCTCATCAAGCGAACCTTCGAAGCTGTTGCAGGACTCAAGCACGTCATCATTCACATGTACAACGCCACCTCTTGTCTCTTCCGAGAAGTAGTGTTCAACAACGATCAGGCTGAGACCATAAAGTATGTTTGTCTCAGCTAGCTAGCTAATGAAAAATCCTCGTCGGATGACTGACCTGTGTGCATCCCAGACTTGCCGTGGAACACACCAAGCTCGTAAGAGAGCTTGCTGAACAATATGCCGCTTCTGTGAGTCGGCCCTTCTTTCCGACTCGAGTTCGAATTGGTGAATATTAAATAATACTGTGTGCGCACACTCAGCACGGCACATCCTTCCGATTCGAATACTCCCCTGAGACCTTCTCGCAAACCGAGACACCGTACGCCGTTGAAGTGTGCGAGAATGTCAAGAAGACATGGCTTAGTGGATCAAAGAGTGTGTGGGCCGATGAAAGACATGAGGAGCGGATCATTTTCGTGAGTCTTCAATACCGATAGAAACCTCGCTGATTCCTGTAGAACCTTCCTGCTACTGTCGAGGTCTCGACGCCCAATTGCTTCGCGGACCAAGTCGAGATCTTCTGTAGCACTATTTCTGAGCGAGAGAAGTGCATCATCAGTCTCCACACTCACAACGACCGAGGTAAGTCGTTTCTCGGCTTCAGGTTCGTGTCAACTGAACAATATAGCTGACACATGGCAATCTCAGGATGCGCTGTCGCCGCTGCCGAGCTTGGTGTTCTTGCCGGTGCCGACCGAATCGAGGGTACTGTTCTTGGAAACGGTGAAAGAACCGGAAACGTCGACCTCGTCACTCTCGGTCTCAACTGGTACTCTCAAGGTATCCCTCCTGAACTTGACTTCTCAGACATGTTTTCCATCATCGACACCGTCACCGAATGTACCGGTCTCCCCGTCCACCCCAGACACCCTTACGCGGGAGAACTCGTCTTCACTGCCTTCTCTGGAAGTCACCAGGATGCCATCAAGAAGGGTCTCGAGGCCCAAAACCGAAGAGATACGGCCGGCGACAAGTTCTGGAGCGTGCCCTATCTTCCTATTGACCCTGCCGACGTTGGATGCACTTACGAGGCTGTCATCCGTGTTAACTCACAATCAGGCAAGGGAGGGTGCGTGAGAAATTCGTTATTTTCCCCCCTATCTAAGAAATTCGTTATTTTCCCCTCTATCCATCGTTCCTGCGCTACGCTGATCAGATTCGTGTACTGATGATATTGCTATTGCTTGTCTCAGAATCGCCTATCTCGTCAAGTCCGCTCTTGCCCTCGATCTTCCTCGACGAATGCAAATTTCGTTCTACAAGATCGTACAGGAGAAGTCGGAGCAGTCGGGCAAGGAGATGACTTCAAAGGACATCACCACTGCTTTCCGACACGCCTACCACCTTGGTGGCTCCATCTACGACGGACGACTTGTCCTGAAATCCTTCGTCACCGTCGACACGCGGTCAACTCTCCCTTCGGCTGTTGGCACGCCCGAGATGAGCCCCGACAGATCGCGATCCCACTCCCGAGTGGCTTCTCTCACTGGTGCACTTGCTGAGCAGAGCCCCGATCGAAACGTCGACTCCAACCTTCCTGCTTCGAACAAGCGACTCACTGCCAAGATCCTTGTCGACGGCAAGCTCCGAGAACTCTCAGGAGAAGGTAACGGTCCCCTCTCCTCCCTCCTTGACGCTCTTCAGGGCGACCTCGGAATCACCCTTTCTATTCGAGAATACACAGAACACGCCGTTGGTCTCGGTTCAGACGTCAAGGCCGCCACTTATGTCGAGCTCATCCCTCCCAGCGTCGACCCCAAGGACAAGACTCGAGGTGGATACTGGGGTGTCGGCGTCGATGCCGATATCACCGCGAGTGGTCTTAAGGCTATCATCAGCGCTGCCAACGGATTCCTTGGTCAAGAAGCTATCCAGTTCTCAGACAGTGCTTAGGCCCACTAGGTCCAAGAACCTTCTTGGTTGTTCATTCCTTAGCCTTAGCAAAGACAACTTCATACGTGTAGTCACGATTAGGATAATAGTATAGCAAAATCAACACAGTATTACTATGGGATGTATAAGGCGAAAAATCAAACTTGGATCGCTGTCCCGCACATCCGTTCTGTTTGTTTCCGGAAATTATATACTTTCTCGAGCTCTGAGGATCTCGTCCCTTGTGATATTCGATTTCCCACACATTTCCGCAAAATGGCCTCCAGCATCATACAGGTTGATGGGCGTGTCGAAAGCCTACGACATACGTGAAAGGTGTACATTAGTACGTTGCTGATAGGTCATTCTGGGCAGGCTGAGCCAAAAGATGGATAAGGCTCTCACCTCGATGGCGCCAGCGTTCATGACCAAGATCCTGTCCCAAGAGATGATTGTGCGCAATCTGTGAGCGATACACAATAAAGTCCTTCCCTTGAACTCATTGTGGATCGTTCTTTGGATACTAGCATCTGTGTCGAGGTCTACAAACAACACATAGGGAGAGGTCAGCTTGGCGAGGCGAGTGTGTCGTTTGGTGACGGGGTTTTACTCACCGACTGCTGCAGTCGCCTCGTCTGATGCCATGAACAGAAACGAAGACACGTTGGTCAGTACGAATCACACGTTGTAACAGAGCGGTTTCGAAATATCCCCCTCACCTAAAACCACGATTTGCGACTGCAAACAAATGCCCAATCACATTAGCGATTTGCACTTGAGTCATATCACTTCGTTCGCACTAAGCATCGCAAGACTCACATCTTTGACCAAAGCTCGAGCGAGACTGACGAGCGATCTTTCGCCCACGCCTGTTGCGAATCTCAGCAAGAGTCATTGCATGGAAAATAAAAGCTTTGCTCACTGAGATTTAGACCTTCTTCTTCGATGGCGCTGTCCAGAGACAGACGATCTCTTGATTTCGCTTCCGTCCCGCTGTCTTCGCTACCGCTACCTTTTCTGGCATCAAGTACGCAGGCTCGTTTCAAAGCGTCGTACAACCTCGCATCATCATACACCCCAAAAGGATCGAGGTTGGTCCGCAGAGTTCCGCTGAACAGCACCGGATCTTGCGGGATGATAGCGATCTTAGATCGGAGGGTATTCAGCCCGAGCTGGGAGATATCCAAGCCATCGATGATGATACGCCCCGATGTGAGCCTTGAAGGGTTAACTCCTAAGTCAGCTATGATCAATTCCTCGGGCTGCGAAGACTCACTCTACAAGTCGGAAAAGAGCTACGGTGATAGACGTCTTGCCTGCGCCGGTACGTCCGATGATCCCGATCTTCTCGCCGCCACGGATGTCCATGGATCTAAACAGAACGATATGAGCTGCCTTACTTTGGACATACAGGATTTGCATCGTACGCACAGGCCTTTGAGTACCGGAGGTAGGCCCTCGCGATACGACATAACAGCATCCTCAAACTTTATGGCACCTCTCGACGGCCATGATTCAGCAGGCTTGGTTGTGGGTACCTCGTGAGCTGCTTCTTGAGGCAATGAGGTGCTATCTGAATACCACAGCACTCTTTCCACGGCGTTCACTAGAGGTCCACTAATCAATACCAAACCATTTGGACGGACTTGCGCTTTTTGCTCACTGTTATTCTCCACTTCGGCGCTTTGTCGAGTAACCTATCATCGTGACCAATCAGCATGCGGATGGCCATTCACACATGCGGGGACATACCATTCCCAGGACTTGAGTGATAGAAGTCAGGTACGTCAGGCACAGAGCGATCTGCGAAGCGTTCAGTCCACCTCCTCCTTTGGCAGACATGATCGCCACAGCGAAGACCAAGCACGCTCCGAGGAAGTCAAGCCGGACTGACAACCACCGCTGGTTGGTCGCACTGAGGAGGTACGCCCGGTTCTCGAGGTCCATGTAATAGGTGTTTTCTCTGATAAACCGGCTGGTCTCGCCATAGGCTCGTACCGTGGCCATACCCGATAGGCTAATTTCGCCATGGAAAAAGCCAAATAATCAGCGCGCGGGCAGAAGCGGCAGACAGACCAAACTTACGATTCTGAGAAGTGGGAGTATAGTAATGATCGCAGCATGGAGTCGAGTCGCTTGATCTCACGCGAACTCGCTCGATAGAATTGATTGAAATACCTAAACATTAGCTTCTCTTCGCGGTTCACAGACACCCACCAGTAGCCGAACCCCACGAAGAAGATACTGAGGATAACGTGCAAGCAAGTCAGCCAGGGCGTGCATGGGTACTTTTACTTGCTCCGTTCGCATCAAACTTACACAAGGATAAAGTAGTGGAAATACACTGTTATAATAGTCACTGAGCCAATGAGCTGTGATCATCGAAAGTCAGCTCCACAATCAACTGCTGGGTAACTTCGACGCACCGTCACCAGAGTCATAGCCATCATCCTCAGCGAGTCTGGGAGTTGATTATCGATCGAATCGATATCTTTGCCGAATACACCCAAGATCCGACCCAAAGGCTGGGTATCGAACATTGACTTGGGGCTATAAAACACGTTTTGCAGCGCACCAGAGTGTAAGTTTTGAGAAGCGAGATACGCCATAATACCCATTGTCGCGCCCATGCCGAAAGTGAAGATCGCTTGGGATACACCCAGGATTGCATAGACGCCTTGATACAAGTTCCAGGATAGCATGAAGTGCTGTTCTTGCCACCAGGTGAGCCATACGCTGTATATGCAAAAAATGATGAATCAGCGATGTTTTCATGGCCCATACCTTGCAAACAGACCACTCACGTCGCCATGACTTGCGAGCCTTGCCTGGCAGATTGTGGTTGTGGGTCAGCGGAACAGTCGTGCCAGTGTATGCTCCAGCTTGACGAGCGGGACTTACATGACGATGGCGAGCAGGAGAGTCAAGGTAAGGGTCGAACGAGCTTTACCAGCTCGGAGATAACCAGAGTAGACTGATACATCAGCGCCGATTGCACGCAAAATCAAGCTCACCTTTCCAGCCAACAGAACCAGTCTTACGGACTTCGCTGACCATCAATCGACCCTATTTTTTTTCGTATGCATCAGCGTTCGGTCAAGTGAGGCTACCTCATCACTCACCTCTAGCTTTCCGGTTCCCGCGGCTTTCTTGATATGGTCTTTGGTCAATTTAGCGATCTTCGAACGAAGGACTTCCTTGGGCTTTTCGGTGGTCTCTACCGGAAGGGCTGTATCGGTATCCGAGTCGTCTGCTGGATCTTCCGCAACGCCACCGTATTCTGCCAGAAGACGAGTGACGGACCCGTCTCCTCTTGAGAGCTCATTGAATGTCCCGCGTCCCACAATCTCCCCGTTCTCCATCGCACTAAGTCAAACCGTCTGGCTATCAGTGGCGTCTCCCCTGGGTGGCGGAGACAGAACTCAACTCACTAGATCTGGTCTACCATTGGCAAGAAATGGACGGCGTGAGTGACGAGCAGAACGGTTTTGCCCTTGGACCGTAAAGGGAGGATTGCGTTTTCGAACAACGCTTTACCAACGTGTGCGTCAACGGCGCTAAGGGGATCGTCAAATAGCTATATAAACTCTGCCATCAGTGATGATGCCTTCTGGCCGAACGCTCTGCTCGGAAGCGTTACCCACAATGATGTCCGCGTTAAAGTACAGTGCCCTTGCGATGTTGACTCTTTGCTTTTGACCTGTAGACATGTCGCATGAGTTTGGCGATACCATCAGAAGGTCTCGTAAAGTAAACTCACCCCCAGACAGGTTAATCCCTGCAAGATTGTCAGCATGGGTTCATCTCATGATGAAGTGTAGCACGTGCATCATACCTTTTTCACCAATCTATCGCGAATGATCTATTAGTCAGCCGCGGATCCTTGTGAAATGGGGCCCGAAATGCTCTTACCTCCGTTAGATCGCCATCTGCGAGGAGCTCGAGATCAGGGATCAAAGAGGCATCACTTATAGCCTGCCAGTATCGATCTTCGTCCCAAGCTTGACCAAAGGTGATATTATCTTTCAGCGATGCATTTTGGATCCAAGCGTTCTGTTGACAGTAGGCCAATTTGCCTCCAAAGGTGACGGATCCCGACAGGATCGACATCTCGCCTATAAGCTGGTAACACACCTCGAGTCAGTCCCACCCTCACAATGAAGTGTTCAGTAGTCAACTCACACCCTGTAACAGACTGCTCTTTCCACTCCCAACTGGTCCGATGATCCCGATGATCTGGCCTCGATCGATATCAAGATCGAGATTCCTGATCATAAAAGCCCCGTTTGGCTTTTCGTGATCCGCGCCATCGGCCGAATTGGACCATGAGAAGGTCGCCTGGTTGACGCGAACAGCGACGGGTAGAGCGGGATCGATCGCGTGTTTCGTATCCATGGTTTCCGCTTCGAATACCTGTGAGATGTCAGCTTTTGCATCGACATTGACCGACTCACCTCGGTAAGACGCTCGATAGCGTTTTGGGCGTCGGTAAGAGATGATAGAGCTCGAGGCAAGAACATCAAGGGTTGACGCAGGAGATTGAAGAATGCCAGTGAGGTAAAGATGAGAGCCTGGCACCAGAGGTTAGCCAGCGGTCAAGAGAATATGCACGGACAATACTCACGGGATCCAGACTGTCGTGAGTGGCAGCGTACACAACAAAAGCCAGCACGGACGCGAGACCCTTGAAGGAAACTGTCAGCATCATTCAAAGTCATAACAAGCAATGAAAGTCGCAAGACTCACTGGTACACTGAAAGCGAGAGCTTGGTTGGCTGCACGGATGATTAAGATTTTTCGTATGCCGACCATCTCTTTACGTCGGAACTCCCTCAGACCTGGCGAGGATTCCCAAAACGTGAGCTCCTTTCCCAGGAGATAGTGAAGGGCAGGGTAGCTTACGCTTCAGGAAGGGAATCTCATACGTGAAGACTTTGATGATCTCCATCGACGACAGAAGTTCTCGAAGGAGTCTCGACCTAGAGTCGGTCCATTTCTAATGGTAGAGACGTTAGTCGCCGGTATGACGCGGTTAGGGCAGCATGTGCTCACCATCGACTTTTTCCGGACGATAAAGCTCAGTTTCATAAACCATGTTTGTAAGGGCGCGAGAACCGCAAATAGCGAGAAGCCGACAATGGCCGATGGCCCAATCTAAGAAGAAAGAGGCAATGAGATCGGCCCACACCCAAGTCTGCCTATTGCGACCGCCTCACCTGAAGAATTAAAAGGACTGTCGACCAACCGTTAGCCACGTAAACCCCAGCAGTGTAGCTGATAATACTCACTAAGAGTGATTACAAGCTGGATCGGGGCAGTCCACACCTATATGAAAACGCGTCAGTCTGCTTCGGGTTGCGATGGCTGCGAATGCGAAGAGTCAATCGTACCGCGTGAAACCCTACAGCATACTATCATGTTAGCCCTCTCCCCCTTCCATACGGTATGGTGACACCTCCACTCACATTGTGCACAATAGTCAACCCGCGATATCTGCAATCACCAATTGCGTCAGATTCTGCGCCAGTGCATCTTCCGCAACTGTTGACTCACATCACTAGACAAGTAGGTCAAGAGTTTTCCATTAGGGTGCTCCGCTCTCGCCTTGACACTCATATGTAGCGTCTTCTTGTAAACAGCCGATATCAAGGTCGATCTCGCTAAGACACCCGCAGCCATAGATCGAAAGAAGAACTGAATGAATGATACAACCATCGGGTCAGTCTCAGGACACACGCGACAACAGTCGCGCTATATCAATATTCGCCTACCTGGTGTTGACATATTGACTGCATGATAGTGAGGAAGAACAAGCCGATCGCCATACCGATTCCCCGCCCAATGTTGGGCTGAGGCTGATTACTGTGATTGGCGGCATATACTGATTCAAGCGATGATTTAGCTGTCATTTCCGCAACGCGGAAGTCTTCCGGGAACTCACCTTCTTTGCTGAAGTTGATGAGGGCTTTGATGAGGAGGGGGGTCATAAGTGCCGCGGTATCACCGAACACCTTGAACAGACCTGTTAGAGCAAGTATCAGTATCTTGTTGGCTGTGCAGAGTGAGGCTGTGTTACCTACCTCCAGCCCAGAACCCTGTCAAGACGTCGTTCAAAGCCCAAGCGACGCTACCCCGTTTCCGACCACTACGCCGGCGCCACTCCTGCTCCAGGGTCTTACGCCTTTCCGCATAGGACCCTCCCTTCCCATATGAGCTATAGCTTTCAGGTAGTCTAAACTTGATAATCGCCTTAGTAGACCATCTGAGCTTGCGTACCAGTCCTGGTGGTCTTGAAGGGAGCTGACTGTTCCATTCTTCGGCAGCTTTTTGTCTGGCCGCTAGGGCCTCAAGGAACAGTTCCGATAATCGCTCGGCTGAACGTCAGCGCTGGCCCTGTAGATGTAGACTTACATTCTCTACTTTCGTCAAGCTGTGATGCAGCACACATGAGCTCATCATAAAAGGCGATGTGAGGGGAGGGCGGGGGGGGGGAGTGGGGGTGTTACTCACTTTCCATAGATCCGTCGCTTGCAGTGGCCTTTGATAACCTTTCACCATGATCGGGGTGACCCACTGCGGTGAATATGAGCTCTGACACTGGCGAAGGTGAAAGAAGCAGATGGACTCACTTCGAAAGTCAGCTTGCTCAAGATTGACGCATACGCTAGAGGGATGCGTTCGGCTTCATCTAACGTCCTCTTAGGCGGGGGAGGGGTATTACGCGGTCTCCATAATTGCCTAGGTCCAAAGCCACAGTCTTAGCGTCTTTCAGCTGTACTGTAAGGAAATACCCACCACCAGTGATCCCTTTTCAGTCCCGGGAATTGCAAGTTCTCTATATCATCTAGGTCTCGGAAACGAGTACCTTCATTCCGTATCACTGTCGAGGTCGTCTCGTCCTTGCTGTCCTCCCTCGGCCGAAACAGCTTTTCGCCTACATCTTGACCCATGATCTAGATAGTGGCAAGGGCTCTATGGAGATCAGTGATGAACAAGTTTGTTCGAATTCCTTCCGGGAAAGCTTGCTTCCGAATAGTGATTGATGGACGAACTAGTCGAGCTTGTGTCGACCTGAACAGAGCGAGTGTCAAATCCCGACAGAGAGGTGATCGAGGGCGATGTTACCGCTATTCCTGCTCCTACTTCAGAAGCCAGCTTATTTTGCTCGAGTAATGAGAAGGAAATGGAGATGGTTACTCCCTATGCGATCGACAGGTACACTAGCGCTCTCTGAGATATGGTACAACCAGCAATTCTTGAATTGCTTGTGGAGGAAACAAGCGCTTGCAAGAAGTCTGTTCTTCGGGGGAAGACCGAAAGTTATGGGGGTTTGTGGGCTGTGGGCAAATGATGCGATCGAAACTTGTCGGACTTGCCCGTGGTTGTTTACTATATTTAGGCATATACCACGTGACATCTCCGAGACTTAAGTGGTCCGAGCTTGTCGGTCTCCGAGCTACACTGATGAGCGGAGGTGACCGCCTGCTCGCTTATCAAAGGCACGTTTCGCGAGTTTCTGATCTCCGATCTAGACGTCACCTGTAATTATCAGATCGGCTGATTGCAAGTGCGTTCGTTGGTAGCAGCAGCAGATACTCATCGGCAAGCAAAATAACGACCTGGCGTGTATGCTCGCCAAGGATGTGATAATGGTGATTTCTCCTTCTCACTCGGTTTTGACTTTATGGATGCTCGGTCGATCATAATCTCTCCAGAATTCGAGCTCGAATTCGCTACAAACGAGAAATAACCCAAAATGGCAAAGCTCAGTCCAGAAACTACGATCACACTCAACTCGGGTGTCAAGGTGGGTGTTGGATTGATCCACCAAAGCTTACTGATTTCCATGGCCGTGTATAGCTGACTTCCCCGAATATCTGTTTCTTGCTTTGCTGCAGATCCCCCAACTTGGTTTCGGTGTGTATCTGTCACCTCCAGAGGTTGCGGCCAAGACTGTCGCTACTGCGCTCGAAGCGGGCTATAGGCACATTGACTCTGCCCAATGGTACTTGTGAGTGAAGTAGTGTAACTTCTCTACTTCTCTATCTATCGTTGCGCACGTTACGCGCTCGAATTTGACCAATGTTGCTCTGTTACACTTGATGTAGTAACGAGGAACAAGTTGGCGCAGCGGTCAAGGACAACTCAATCCCCCGATCCGAGATCTTCTTGACAACCAAACTGGGCCATGCGGACAAGGTTGTCGAGCGTCTCAACGAGAGTGTGGGCAAGATCGACCCTACTTCCGGCGGATATGTGGATTTGTTCTTGATCCACGCGCCAACTGCTGGACCTGAGAACAGGCCAAAGCAATGGAGGGCTCTGGAAGACCTTGTTGAACAGGGCAAGGCTAAGGCTATTGGTGTGTCCAACTAGTAAGTGAGGGGTTTCCTCACACAGCGAACAGCATCGGAGAACCCGTGATGAGCTTGGACGTGATACTGATTGGGCGACATCTATCAGCGGCGTCAAGCACCTACAGGAGATGGAGAAGTACGCCAAGATCCCTCCGGCCGTCAATCAGATCGAGGTGCGTATCTTATCTAGTTTGTCAGGTAATGATTCTCGACACGGTTGCTGACTCGTCTGTTCCGTTCCGTTGTAGCTCCATCCCTGGTGTCAGGTACGTTATTCATAAAGCACAACCTCATCGCACTGGCATCACATGTACTTACTTCACTGGCGCCTTTAGCAACCCGCCATCGTCTCATACTGTCAAACCCACAACATCGCGCTAGAAGCGTACTCGCCCATGGTACAAGGCAAGAAAGCCGATGATCCCACACTAGCCAAGATCGCCAAAGAGACAGGCAAGAGCTGGGCTCAAGTGCTGATTCGATGGAGCTTGCAGCGGGGGTAAGTAGAGACTATAACTGTTGTGTAATTCTCGTTGGTTTTGGGATAGGGAGCTGATGGTATAGTATCATAGGTTCATTCCTCTCCCCAAGTCTGACACCAAGGAGCGTATCATCGCCAATAGGGACATCTTCGACTTTGAACTTAGCGATGCGCAGATGGACTCCCTCAACGCTCTGGATCAGGACGAGCATGTGTGCTTGAATCCTACTGGATGCCCTTAGAGAGGTAGTGACATACTCATACAGTAAGAAGGGCAAGCACAGGTATCATGGACACAAGTGCATGTAGATGACCAGGTGACATAATGCATGGCGTGTCGACATTACATATGGAGCTTCTCTCGTTATAGACGAAGTCCGGATTACATGTATAACAGCCCTGCATCTGACGCTATCCAATGTAAACTTTGAAGTAACAAGCTCTAATAGGTCATTCACGCTTCAAAGATTCGCCCAGTACTGACGTTGAGCTATAGACGTACGAATCAAATGTCAGCTTTTGTTTTGAATTTCACAAGGTGTGTCGTGAACTTACCCTGTTCCACTTCTTGCCTTGCCACCACCTGGTAATCAACAGCAAAGGCCACCAGACGTGCCATAGCACGATGAAAGGCAACCAATCGTCGGCGACCAGTGTCGGGTCTTTACGCCATACAAGTGGTGCTTCACTCGGGCTCATATTGCGCCTGTTGAATAATTCCATTGAGCAAGCTGGGAGGGAGGGGTGTATGTCGGCTAGGATACGTTTCGAGGGGATGAGAAGAGGAAGATATCGCATGATAAGGTCATTATACAACCATGAGCGGGGTGCTGTATCTGAAAGCGGTCGAAGGATAGCTCGCGGTTTCGAGTCGATCTCGTAGCAGCTGGCGATCTGGGAGACGGGGAGCATAATGACGGCTGTGTGGACTCGAGCATTGCACTCCAAGGGATACATTTCACCGTTCTTGGTGGAAAGGATGAAGTCGAATGAGAAGTGGCCAGTAAGTCCACGAGACTTGCCGCTAGGTGTTGGGTCCTTCTTGAGTCTATTGAGGAGCTGGACGGTCCACGCCTCTGCCCTTCTGCCAACTTCGTCCGTAGTTGCGTTTTCGTAGGTCATGAGCATGTCGTTGGAGGGGCATGTAACGAATGATGTGACGTTGCCATCGATGACTGAGGCGTGGGTGCACCATTCTAGAAGGAGAACAGAGTCGAGTCAGCAACTGAAGGCCGAGTTTCTCAACATCGGACTCAGCTCACCTTGACCGGGAATGAACTCTTGGAAGACGTAGGGGCAATCCTTGGTAATTTTCAGCCTGAGCCCCTTGAGCGCCCCTTTGGTCTTGCTCAATTCCTTGTCATCCCCTTTGAGTGGGTACAACGTCATATCTCCTCGGTTCTCATCCAAACCCATGCACTTGAGCACATACTTCGGTTCTTTGTCTTGTCTCAAAAACGCCATAGCTTCCTCCACACTAGTCACCATTTTGCCGGAAGGTGTGGGGAAACCAAGTCTCTCTATCAGAGCCATGAATCGATCTTTATCGTGAAGGTCCAACATAGTTTCAGGATCTTGAATGAACGTCCTACATGTGCCCTTTGTAGCGTCGAACATCTCTTCGGCAGCTTGAGCATCCTCGACAGATGAGCCGGCGCCGGAAACAGGGATGAACAAGTCCACAGAGTGGATTCGGGCGATATCCAGGAGTTTAGCAGAGTATCGCTTGTATGAGTCGGCCGCTGGAGGGAGGATGTAGAATTTATCGACGGCCGACGAGAATCGCATCGGGCACAGTTCTCCCCATCTACAGTATAAAACGATTGAGAAAAACGGATCAGTGATCGCCGGCTACCTGGCCCTAAAACTTCAACCATCACTCACCCCTCTTCGTCTACCCCGATAACCTTCCAGCCAGCTCTCTTGAATGCTCTTGCGAGGCTATGAAGGAGGAAGGTGGATTTGAGTAGGTTAGCTTCTTATGGACTTGTGGGAAGGGAAAGCGCATCTCTCTGCTCACGTCAGCCCTTTGGTCATCCTTCCTCCAGTGATCAGGACACATCTCGTCTTGCTCCCATCACCTTCCGCATGGGCTCTCTTGGCGATTCCTTGCTCATCTCTTACACTCAATCGACGAAGAGCAGCATCTCGCGCGATGCAGATGACGACCGCGACAGCTGAGACTGGTAGTAACAGTAATGAGAGGACAGGTAAGATGACGCTTGAGAGGAAGTTTTGCGCCGGTGTTGGCACCGATCTGCCCATCTTTGCTGGTCGTATATATCGCCCAAATCAACTCGGGGCTCTTCTGCTCTTGATTAATTGCCTTGAAGACAGTCGCGAGCTTGAAGAGGGGGGTGTTGATATCGTCTGGTCTGTCAGCTTGTGCCGAGTGTTACTCCAATAACAACCAAAGTAGTTGCAGTAGTTGCAGTAGTTGCAGTAGTTGTTCTTTGTGACGTAAGTTGAGTGAGCCGGTTTCTCGATTCCGGATGTGTGGTACAGACGGTTGAGTGGATTAAGTGACCTCCCGCATCCCATATGCACTTTGTTCTTCTCGATCTCGATGTCACCAGTCACCTGTAACACACTAGTATTAGGGTGTGGGAATATTACTAGATCTCTTCAAGTGTTGTATTCAGACAGTCAGGCACAACAGTCCTGTACTACTACTATATAAGGGACAAGGTATGTAACCCGTTTCCCGCACGATTTACTCGCTCGATCCCGGCATCTGCATCTAACCGCCATCGGTTGAATGACGGATGACGGCGGCGCGGACCCTTAACGTCATCGATTATCGACTATCGACTATCGACTATCGATTTGATCTGATTAGATTCAGATCGAAGGCTGAGCGGGAAATGGAAAAATGTCCGATCGTCACTGGTCACTATGGTGATACAAAGCAAGCATTACAGCCGTTATTTCTAACAGGGCAGGCAAGGCAGCCCGCTTTTCTAGCTGTCAAATGTCTGGGGGAAACTGAATACGAGTACTGCACGTTGCTTGCACATGAAGAGACAAAATGAAGATTGCATACAGTCCTAAGAAACGTGTGCATTCTCATTCTTTCAACATGAACGAGCCTCTGTTATGTGCAGTCGTGATAAGCTAGCTATCTTTTGTTACTTTTTCGCTTGTGGTTGTGCTATTTGTGATACAGGTGTGACTTCTCTCCCACTATATGCTGCTTCCCCCAGAAACCTCAAATCCCAAAATTCCGCGTGTTATACGGAAGTTCCGTTAACCTGGTGAAAGAGAACTTGCATTAGTCCAGGTCCTTCTATCTGATGTTTAGAGAATTGCAAACACTCACTCCGTTCGTTACATGACCAGTACCATCTACTGGTACGCCGCCGGCTGACACTGCAGCGGACTTGGTGTGGTTACCGTTGATGCCGTTTCGCTTCAAGCTAGAAGCAGTGCTGGTGCAGTCGCAGTCATGGGTAGGCTCGGGCTTAGCACCTCCCTTGGCGTAAGCCTCAGGCTCGGCACCAAGGTCTCCAGCATCTACGTAGGCTTCCTTGCCGACACCGGAACCGTATCTAGACTTGACGAACTCCTTGTGTACCTTCAAGGCGGCCTGAAGCTCCTCGATAGGTACATCGTTGAGGAAGATGCACTTGCCGAACTCTCGGTCGGGGATGGCGAATCGCTGCTTGCCATCTCGGGTCTTCCTGAGGGCGAGAAGGAGGGTCAGCAATGACCCGACAAGAACTAGCAGGAATCTTCTGAACTTACTTGATGGCCTCGGTGGAAATCTTGATCATCTCGTCGTCGAAGAGCTCGTGGTCCATGGAGAGACCAACGGACGATACGAGAGTGAACCACTCATCTCGCTGAGCATCGTTGAGGAGCCCTCGGGTGTGAGCCAGGGTGATGGAGTAAGCCATGTCGATGCAAATGGCGTGTCCATGTCGAAGAGGGATTCGAGGAGTCAACTCGAGGGTAGGGGACCAGGTGTGGCCGAAGGCAATGACTCGGTCCAAGCCAAGCTCGTGCAAGTTAGGGGACTCGAGCTAGGAGCAGGAGAGATCAGCTTGAGATCGAATCGAGTGGAGTATAACTAGCTCACCTCAAGCATGGTCTCGATACCTCGGTGACAGATCTCGGTACCGGCCTTTCTTACAGCGTCTCCTCCCTGATAGCCGAAAGCAGTCTCGACGAGCTCCTTTCCATGCTTGACGAGCAGCTCGTACACGGCCTTGTCTCCTACTGAGGCAATCTTGACAAGTTCCGCGAAACCGTTTCGGACCTAGAGTAGCATGAGAATCAGTTTTCCACACTTTGCATTTGCGGATGACAGGGGAATAGCAACTAACCTGTCCTACGGGAAGGGTCTGCAAAAGGGAGAAGTCAAGGAAGGTGTGAAGAGGGGCGTGGTAGGCACCGAGTCGGTTCTTGAGCTTCTTGTGGTTGATTCCGACCTTGATGGAGACGGAAGCGTCAATGAGACCGATCAAGGTGGTGGGGATTCGGATGAAGTTGGATGTTCGTCGGTATGAAGCGCAAGCGTAACCGGCAACGTCGGTGACGAGGCCACCACCGATGACGAGAGTGGGCTCAGTTCGAACGGTACCGAAGGAGTCCATAGCGTCGACGATGTCAAGCATGGTCTGGAGCAGATATCAGCGTTGGATCTTGGAAGTATCGTCGGAAGCAGCTGATCTGGTCCTAGGTCCTACTCACGTCCATGGTCTTGTTGATCTCACCACCCTTCACAACCTTCCAGGTGATCTCGACGTTGTAGTGATCAAAGTACTGCTGGATCTTCTCCTTGTAGATGGGGTGTACGACTGTCGCAGGATAACGTCAGCATCAAAGCTACAGGCGTCAATGACAGGTATCGAGATTCGTGCTGGATCGATTTCACTCACTGGTGTCCATGACAATCAATACTCGGCCCCATCGCTTGTAGATGTCAGCGAGGGTGCTGGTGTTGACGTCGAAGACGTTGGGGGTGTAGTGGAAGTTGTACTTGAGAGCTTCGTAACCCTCTACAATGATGTGGTCGGCGGAAGGCTTCTGGACGTTGGCAGTGAGGTCAGACATGTTGAAATGTAGTCTTTGATTTTGTTTGCTGAAAAGAGAAAAGAGAAGAAAGAGAGATGAATCTGGACAAAGTTGCAAGATAAGTGTTGGAAGGAAGGAAGAAATCAAACGCTGATGCTTGTTCTAGATATATATATTTATATATATATAATGGCAGAGCAAGAGTAAAACAGGCAAATCAGGTCTCTGAAACGTTCCTTCTAATACTGATACTAGTAAGGTTACCGGCTTCTCACGGTCCATCAACCGATGTTCAATGTCGTACCACCCAGTTTCGAGTACATAATGATATTCCAAAAAGTCCAATCACCCACCCCTTTAGGACTCTGGAAAGACGCTAGTGATCTGTCTCTCAAGAAGCCTGTAATCGAACGTGAGCTCGACATCGATCCAGAAGGCATATCCTACCAAGCCTGCAGATCGAAAAGATACAATACAGCAATACGTGCAAATCATTCCTATTGTTGCAGGCTTGAGCACGATCAGCCGAGATATGCCCTGCGGAAGCTGATCAAAAATCGCATCGATCGAAGGGAGAGAGCGCAGCCAAGTCAAGTCGCATCGCATCGCATCGCATCGCATCGGACCAGGGTCTGGGTACACACCTTATTTATTCCTTGGCCCTCTGGACGTATACGACTGATCATACGATGATACGTCGCTTACGTGCGCTGCCATTGCCGCCGCTGCTGGCGGTGATGGTGGTAGAAAGAGAACGATGATATCCTGTTACGTTGTACGTAGGTACGGTTAGACGCCGTTGATCTAATCTTAGGTTTCGTCTCACACGTTACCCGTAGCTACATTGATATGTACGTTAGCTTAATCTCTATCAGGGCCTCGACCGGTCTTTGAACGCGAGCTGAACTGCTACGCCATACATGCATTCAAATATCGAATTGATATAGATGGATAAATCGCGCATTCCTCTATTACTGTATGATCCACCATACGGTTACTGAGCATAGCAGAACGACCGATCGATTTTCTCCGGCGGTTGAAGATCGACAGCGGTTTCCCTTGTCTAATCAAAGCCGCTGACGATGGTCATGTCCTGTATATTCCCGCAAACGCACTCTCGATCTGGGGTACTAACCGCTCCCTTGTCCCCCTCTCCCCCCCCCCCCTCCATGCGACTCCTCCTCGTGCAGCCTTCCAATCAGGGCAATATTGCAGCTAACGGCCCTTGGTAGCTTTCCGCTCAGTGCTTCAACTTCTTCTGGTGAATGCACTAACAATCAAGTTCACGTTTATGCTCATCGGATCGTAATCGCACATTCCAATACATTCCGGTGACTTTAGCTCGATCGGAATGCGGAGTGACACGTACTGTATCGATGTTGTCGTCATCCCGGAATCCGGTACGTACTACGGAAAGCTTACAGGGATACCGTGAGAGAAACGTGTACATACATACGTACACACGGTAGCTGTATCGCTACTACTACTAACTGTACATGTACGTCGACACAAGCGATCTTGCTCTGATTTAGGTCGGTTGCGATCTTTGGCCGGTCGTAAGCTGTTCCTATGACTACTAGCTTCATCTCGCCATTCAAACAACCCTTGACCTACCGATCCGATCAGAGCTACCATATACGAGTACCTTTAAATCAGCTCACTGCTACGCTACGATACGCTGTCACCGTGCCGTGGGAATGATCCGAAGCCGATATGCTCGTAATCGCTCTTACAAACCAGGGAGTCATGTTATGTAGCAGTAGCAACAGTGGTAGTACGCTAGGATATCCCACATACCTGCCCAATTGCAATCTTCCGACAAGCGGTGAATCATCCGGTGATGTGATATCCGTCCTTCCCGATTGATGTGATGTATGCATGGATGTTCAGTTTGTATAGCTACGAGCGCTCCTACCTACCTTCTTTGTTTCTTTCGACAATCGCACCTACCCTGTTAGTTATCGCTCAACAAGGTACACGTTGAAGAGCTCTCTTGTCACAATAAGAGAACAACATCAAAAAGGCCGGTAAAGATGGTGTCCGCTCAAAATAACTCGACTTCAAGCGGCAAGGTCGCTCCTCCAAAATACCATGGTTCGTCTCTCCAGGCTGCTTCATGCCTGATTTCAGCTCGCGCTGACTGTATTGTTCCCACTTCTAGAGCCTGTACAAGGTACCGTCTTCCATGTGAGTTCATCAATGCTCTCATCTTCCGATTGAATCCTTATAGCTGACAAAGACTCGGGTCAATTTTGATGATATAGGGAGATGGCCGAGAAGAAGCACTCCTGAAACATCTTCAGTCTACCCCCGCTTTGTCCTCCTCTGAGACTGCGAACACCTCTCTCCAGGACCGGTCTCAGCGAGTGTTGGATGCGATCCATGAATTCGGCAAGGGTGAGAACAGGTATCTTATGAGTGTCGGAGATACCAAGGGACGACAAGTCGAGAGTTTGATCAAGGAGAGGAAGCCCAAGGTGAGTTCATTGTACTGGGTCCTCGACCTCGCGAGTTCTGCTATCGAGAATCGTACAATGGAGCATGCAGCTGACTTGATTCACGTCTTTAGCTCATCCTTGAGCTCGGAACGTATGTTGGATACTCTGGTATCTCCTTCTCCAGAGTCAGTTGCTCCAGCAGAAACTACACACCAACCAGGGCTTAGCTGACGAGATGCCTTTTATTTTTCACAGCACCTCCTTGCTGTTCACCCCAATGCGACGTATCCCGGAGATTGGTCACCCAGCGATGATCCAGAGCAACGAGCAGGTTACATCTCCCTCGAGAAGAGTGAGGTCTACGCGAACACCGCCAGGGGTGGATTCGAACTTGCCGGTCTCGGCAAAGTGATTAAGGTAGGTCGCTGGGCGTACACTGTGCAACATTGTATCTAGAAGTACGGCGGAACAGAGGTGCTGACGCGATACAAAATGAAACTTGTGTTGTTTTCACAGGTCATCACTGGTAGCTCGACGCCTAACCTTAGAACTCTTCGAGAGAAGCTCAACATGCCCAAACCCCACAAATTCGACATGGTCTTCTTGGATCATTTGAAGCCGCTTTACACTATCGATATCAAGGTGTTAGAGGAGGAAGGTCTCGTTGGACCTGTAAGTTCAGCTTACTTCGAGCTCTCGATGATCTTCTCAAGTGTAGGGCAAGCTGACATTCTCCACTTGTTCTTGTAGGGCACTGTACTTGTCGCCGACAATGTAGTCAAGCCAGGAAACCCAGCCTACCTTTCCTGGGTCCGAGCCACCCCGGCTCAGAAGCGGGCGGTGCTCGCCAAGGGACCTCTTAAGACTCAGCCTCCCACGACGCCTAATCCACCTGAAGATCAATGGCAAGATGCCTTCCACGATGGTCCCATCGAAGAGACCCGATGGGTTCCTGACGAAGCCGAGGGTATCAGCGCCAACGGTGATCCGGATTTAGTCTACTCTAGCGAGATGCTCGATGGGTGGGACCCTTACACTGGTGAGAGGGACGCGTGTGAGGTCTCGGTTTGTACCGGACGAGAAGATTAAGTAGATGGTAGAATGGGCATTGGCCTGGAAATGGAGACTGTAGCATAAATATATAGACAGATGGACAGTGTTGTTGTCTCATCAAAACGGGTAGTCGCTGGAGCTTGGAGCTGTGGGAGCGACGTTTGACAGACAGCTCGCTCATCGGAATACAGCATATGCACAATAAGATTGTAGCATGATGTGATAAGGATAAACTATCCAATGACAACACATACAGTATCTACTGTAGAGTACATCTAATTCAGGAACCCAGTCTTCCGCCACGCCTGGACCATCTTTCCAATGTGATCTTGATCGACCGGTTTGATATTACGTAGAGTTGCTGAGATCGCTTTGGCGTGGGCAACGTCCACTTCGACATGGCTATACGCCTTGGATTCGTCTCCATACTGCCATACCAGATGTCACACAGGTTAGCGTCGCTGTAGACAAACAACCGATGGGCAGAGAGCGCGCGTGAGGCAGAGCGACAGATACTCACGGCCGATCGCCACAAGTCCAACATCTGCCCGCTCGAATCCTCATCATTCCCTGCCAGATATCGAGCGACTTTCTGTAGCCATATCTTCGGCGATACAGCCTTGAAGTTCACGCCAGCTCCTGAGAGACCGTCGAGTATCGTGCTCCATTCGATGGGGTCAGGGTGAACAATATGGTAAATTAAGGGTGAATCGATCTTGACACCGTTTACTACCTCGATACTGCGACATCATTAGCACTTTCGCTGTATGAGCCTAGTGTACATTAAAAAGGGAGACATACATTGCTTGGGCAGCCAGGTCGACAGGCAGAAAAGAAGGTCTCTGCGTTCATAATAACATTCCAAGTGAGCAACTGTACCAGCTGCAAACGCGTCTTGATATGCAACATAGCTGAGCCAGAAACTCACCTCTTCCAATGCCGGGAGTGACCCCGTAATATCAGCCGTCCGGAACATTAACGGCCAGCCTTCCTTCTCGTTCCAATGTCCAGTCCTGGTATCCCCACAAAGCTGACCAACCCTCAGTACGTGTACTCGATCTCTCAAGGCCTCGCTAGTGGCCGCGGCTTCGCAAATGTTTTCGGTGACCCATTTCGATTGGGAATAGCCTACCCTAGTAGCCGAAGACGGATCGTGCGTTGGCTGTTCGTATATCGTTGAAGATGGCTTGCCGAGGACGGAAGCGAGGGAGGAGCAGTAATGCAGCTTTGCGTGGGTGTTCCTGGTGGTACTAAGAAGGTCAAGGAGGTTGCGAGTTCCTACACAGCATGATACCTATTATTAACATCATGGATTGAATCACAGGCGCCAAGTAAACCGAGATGGACATACCTTTGATGTTGCTCTCGAAAGATACGAGACTACTAGCGAAATGTACTGGCCAAGCTGCCTATATCCAGGTGTCAATTGACGAATCGCTCTTAGGTGGATATTGCGACTTACATGTACGATCCCGTCAATCCTGTCGGCTATACTATGGTACACCTGCGTCGTTACACTCAAGTTGGCTTTGTCCAAATCCCCGGCGAAGCATTCTATTCTGGACAAGTCTGTCGAGATATTACGTTGTTTCAAACTGTCTAAAATCCGCTGTTTGGCCTGGGAATCGTCTGCGGCTCTGACGAGACATATTACTCTGCGACCGGCCGAATCATTGGAGGTCGGCTGGAGCCACTTCTCGATTGCGAAAGCGCCGAGTGAGCCTGTGCCTCCTGTGAGAAGCTGAGACATGGGATCAGTATTAGCTAGGGTACCTTGGGTGATGAATTGAAAGGTGTAGCTCACAAGAGTCTTGACTTCTTTCCCTTCGTCCTGTCCGTTGACTTGAGAGATTCGCGATTGAGATATAAATCTGCCGTATTTCCTCACAAGCTCGGTCATGAGTCCGTGGTGATCCGCATCATCTACTTCCGAGATGTTGGCTTCTTGCAGATCGTAGACATATCGCGCGAGCCTGACAATGGGCCACATTAACCTCCATCCGCTAGATTTCTCTGCTCCACAAAATGGGCGACTCACCTGGCTATTGACGGTCTCTCGAAGACAACGTTCGTTGGCAAAGTCTTGCCACCGGTGTTCAATGTCTGTTCCTCGAGTGGCCAATTAGCATGATCACTTCAGCCATATCCCTTAGAAACGGACCTCACCTTTTGCATGGCGGACCGCACCCTTGTAGCCATGAGCGAGTCCAAGCCCCAGCTAAACAGATCCGTCTCTCCGTTGAGACCTTCCACTTTCAAGCGAGAGGCAGCAACATCGCTAATGATAGCCTGTATACGTTCTGCAATTTCTTCTTCAGTCCTCTTGCCCACTCCACCTCCCCGTCCAGCTCCAGCAGAACCTTCATACAGCTGTTCGATCTCGATTTTGAACACGTCATATGCTACGCCTCGCTGGATCGTGCCTTTGCTACTTTTCGGCAAAGCTTTGGCGGTGTCGGTAACAACAGAGCACATGTCAATGGAAATTTGGGCGAAGGAAGGGGACGAGTTGTTGGCTTCTTCGAGGAGTGGTATAATCTCGTCTAGGAATTTGGCCTGGTCGACGGATGATGAGCGGGGGAAGAGTAGAAGGCCAAGCTGAGGTCGGTCGGATCCAACGACAAGAGAGTCTGACAGAAGAGAAGAAGCTCGTAGGGCAGTCTCAAAAGGACCAGGGGAGGCTTTTTCGCCGTTACTCTGCGAAACAGTATTCAGAGCCTTAATGACAAAATTTCTGGTTCTAGGTCGATGCATTACTCACCATGACGATGACATCGTCCCCTCTGCCAGCATATCTCCAGACATTCTGCTTAGTCGGGTGCGGTTCGTACAAGTCGCCAGAGGCATAGCTGCCATCATTTCGGTTGCTCTTGGTCTGAAGCCATAAACCTCCAAGTCAGCTGGATATTGTAATCGAAAGGGAGGGGGATGCTCACCTTGCTAGCCCACCTGTCGGTGACGACCATCTCGAATTTGTCTTGCTCCCCTTCAACCGGCTCGAACATGATCGCGCTCGCAAACGGGGAATCGTTCCGTAACCACTCCCAGTCCTTTTCGTTTCGGTAGTCTCGATGTGAGCTTAGTAAGACTTCATGCGTTGCAATAGAGATCAGCAACAACCTTCATATCTTCTGCCTATGAATACAAGAGTAGATGATCGATACTCACAACCACATTCGCTACTGCCCAGACGGCTGACCAGATTTACCCCCTTGTTAACTAGGTTATCTCCGACCCTCCTGTCCAAGGGCGCACCTCCTGTACTGACGAAGTCCAGATCCTTAAGCGTATTCATTGCTGGTCCTTCCGCATCTTCAGCAAGGATCGTCAGAATGTACGGCACCGACAAAAAGGACATCACTTTGAAGCGCCTGGCCCTTTCCACCACAGCTTCTTCGGTCATGGTAATTCCAGGTATCTCTGGGACTTCGCCATCGCAGGCTCGTACGGCGTTGACCACGTTTGTCGCCGTGATGGGTGTATCCGAGGTAGGGTAGAAATAGAGCATGCTCCGTGCCATCCATGCTCGAAGTAGGTCAGATACGCCCCCATGGAACAGAGGGGTGGTGGTGAACGCAGCCGATTCAGAGGGTAGGGTGACTCCCTCGCCCATGGGAGTAGGTTCTGGGCACAGATAGGATGGGACTTTGCGTCGAGGCAGCGGTTTTACGCTCCCTACATGGGTATATGGGATGGGTTTGGGTGTACCGCTGGTACCGGAGGTGTGGAAGACATGTGATATAGTCGAAGGATTTCCCGCAGAGCAGCCTATCGCCGACGAAGACGACTCATCTCGGTATATGAAGTGCAAAGGAAGCTCGAGCAGAGCCGACGCATCGTACAGCTTTTGGGCTGATTGGGCAAGATCCGCATATTTCGGATGATAGATCAGCCGGCTCGATGATGTGGATTGCACGAGATGATTGATCGCTGAGGGGGAACATTGGGGACTGATGTGTCGTCAGTAACAGATCGTTGTCGGGCCCACTAGCCTAACTCACGCAATGAACACAACTCCATAGCCCATCCGCATGAGAGCAATCCAAGCAAGCAGGAAATCCAGTCCAGTGGGGCATAGCAGCGACACAACATTCCTCTCACCGGTCGGACCGCGTAGGCCATTCTTCTCGAGCTGGCCTATGAGCTTACCGGACAAAGAAAGCAACTCTCGAAAAGCTGGACATACCAGGAATCAGCACGACAATTTTCAGAGTGAATAAATGCATGTACGAGAAGAACCCACAGAGCCGCAAGCATGTCCAAGCACTATCACGCTCAGATGGCGAGGTAAAGCCAACCACTTTTTCATCCCCCAGTTCTTCGCTTCCTTCCTGTATCAATTGCAAGATCGACTTTATATTATGAGGATGCAGCTCATTCTGACGTTGGGCATGTCCGGCGGTTGAGACAAGATACGAGATGGACATGACAGTCGACTTGGTAGAGACGCAGCAGCTACTGGCAGTGGCTCACGCTTGATCAAGAAAAGAGCAAGCTGTTGTCTTGCTTTACCGACAAGAACATATATTAAGTTCATCCTCCATCGAAACCTGCAACGACCATGCTCCTCTGTGAGGATATCCGGATATCAGCTCAACGTATCTCATGCCGCGATAACGTACTAGATCGGGACCTGACGACATGTCTCGATGTTTGGAGTCATGAGAAGAGGGGATGAGATCGGCAATAAGATAAAAGACTGGATGCGCGATCACGAGCATGCATGCTGTCATCGTCACGAATCAGGGTTTAACCTGTGAGATAACAAGAGCATTGCTGAATTATCAGGCACACAAATCTACCTGCCTATATGTATAATTGTAGGCTATCAGGCAGACCTCCCTCGCGTTTCGCGTCACGAAAGCGAGCGTTTCTCCCCCCTACTATCCCCTGCTAACTAGACCAGCCTATCGGGATCTATTCAACGAGTCTCTAGGTTTTCGCAGGAGCCGATTCCTGAATCGTCGTATTCCTTCAACACCACAGGAGCAGTCGGCGTAGCTGCACCGCTGCCGTAGGTATCGTCAATCTTGTCATCCAGATTCTCTTGGTCTTTCGAATCCCTCTCGATGTACCCAATTTCGACTTCGTTGGATTCGGCGGCAGCCCTCCTGTGTTGAGTCGTCAGTGACTGGCAGCTCCGCGAATCAGCAGACCAGTTTCCAACTCACTTCTGCCTTCTCTCGAACCAAACAAGAATGAAGAGACCGATGATTGCACCAGACCAACATGCGGCAGCATAGTCTATGCATCGGGCGATCAGCTAATGTCCCATCTTCAAAGCTCAGAAGCTTCGAATGGTCCACTCACTCCATCCAATCCTGTATTTAGGCGCTTCGTAAGCCGGCCAGACCTTGAGTGGCACACCAGCATTCAGGCAGTACATCGTCACCACGCCCACGGCGACCATAAAGGATCGTTCTTCAGCACTGTGTGCGAGTAAAGTGCCATACCATGCGATTTGCCTGATATCACTTTTGGTCAGCACCCGGTGTCCAGGGTACCTGGGGCCACTTACAGGTCGGCAAATACGGTTGGAAAGCTCATCACGAAGAATGATGCCATCTTAACGCTATGTGGGACGTCCCACTGCCAAGTTTGGTGGTTAGCACTGCGCCGGCTTGCAGAAACAGGTTCGCTGTTACGAGTACTCACGGAAGCGAGAATGCTGGAGAATGTGAGGCCGACAAGCAGGCAGATGAGGACTGGAGCTCAAAATTAGCTCGATATCACTATACAACAGAGGGAAGGGACTCACTGAACGGCCACTGAATTCGGAATTTATCCGAAAGCGACATCAGGGTTAAGAGGGAGACGACGGAGATCTGCACGTACGGTGAGTCGAACTTCTACTTTCGAATGTACTCATCAACTTACGCAGGCGCTCGCAATGGGAATCAAGCTGATGAGAGTAAACCGAACATCAGTTGTTGTACATCCCTGAACAGCTTCAGGATTATGCCGCTCACTTGAGCTGCTCAACCGTGAACTTCTTGGTCCCGTCATCGTTCTTGAGACTCTTCAGGTATAAGTTGAAGTACCTGGTTCCGACAGTACCTTGTCCACCGAGTCTGCCCATGTCAGCTTCGTGAACGCCATCATCTCGACTTACAATCCAAAGCCCCATGCCAGCTAAACGATGAGCTCAGACCAAGAGGTCAGCGTATATTCGTGATATTTGCCCGCAAACCCTGAACTCACCCAGTTGATAGGTGAAGTCACGAGCGACTTGACAGCCTTGAGTGACCAGCCTCGGGGCAAGCTCCTGTTAATTCTGGCTGTTCGCTTTTGAGCAGTCTCGACGTCAATCGGACGAAGCCAGAACGACCAGGGGTTGGGCTAACCTATCGTCGGTTAGCCAACAATCACGCTATACAACGAACATCCCAACCGACCTTGTTGGGGTATCCTGGAACTCCGACGTAGCCGTAGCCAGCGAAGACGACAGTGATAATGGCGTTGACCACGAACATCTGACAAGAGGAACGATCAGCATTGGGAAGCCCAAAGAACGGAGGCCAAAGAACGACTTACCCATCTCCAACCAGAAAGACCATGATGCCCGTTTCTGAAATCGAAGGACTCAGCTTTGGCAATTCGATAACTCGTAGAGGTTGAATTTAACACACAGGTTCTTATAGAGAGCCGCCTGCAGAGCTCCACCAAACATTGACCCAACATAGGTCGACGCCTCGTATACCGCGATTCGCTTACCAAGCTCAGAGGGCGTGTACCAACTGAGAATAAGGACCATCACACCGGGCCACTGCTTGTCAGTCAGGACCCCAACTGACTGAGACTCACGGCTGTGCCTTCGAAGAAGCCGACAAGGAAACGGATTCCGTCTACGAAAGGGTCACCAGATGTCAATTCTGATTCGTGAACCGCCCTCCATCACATCACTGTGCACTTACAGATTTGATGGGCCGTCTTCACAGCAGCCAGACCGCAGTGGCGATACCCCAGAGCACTGCGGCATGTAAGTGAGCCCGAGCCCCCGTATTGAAGAGCTGATTCTCCACGAGCATCTCTACAAGTTGTGCATTCTTTTTTTTCAGCATTGACTGCTAACGAAACCGCATAGTCATCACCATTCAGCATGGCGCCCCAGACCAGGACAGAAACTCAGACCAGAACCGAGGAGGTTACTGCCCAGACTGGGCGTCTCAACCTTGTCGATGGCGGCGAAGTAAGTCATTGATGCAGACGGAGTAGAACCAACATACTTTTGAGAATGAGAGATCGTTGATATTGACAAACACCGCAGGGCCCGCGATACCCGCAATATTTGCCGACTATTGACCACACTACATTCCCAGACTGGGAAGAGATCCCTCACGTCGACCCAGGGACTCGAGGCACTCCTGACAAGAGACACCTCTTCTTGCCTGGCAGCACTCATAAGCCACTCACCCCTCGAATCGGTGAGGAAATCCGAGTGAGTTGTTTGGCTATGGCTGCGAGACAGGAAGACTAACAATGACTCGCAGGGGGTTCAAATCTCCCAATTGAGCATGGAAGGACTCGATGACTTGGCCTTGCTCGCCGCTGAACGAGGTGTCCTCGTGTTGTAAGTCTTTGCACGATCAATAAAGATCTACGGCGCTGACGCTTCCATAGCCGAGGACAGGACTTTAAAGACCTTGGTCCTCAGCGACAGCTGGACACTGTCCGACACTTCGGAAGGCTCCACATCCATCCCGTGAGTGTCTAGCTGAATCGGAGCAGACTCAAGTCTGGTCACCATCATCAGCTTACAGTACAATTTGCCACAGACAATGCCTTATCCCGAGGGCCTTCCGGAGATGCACGTCGTTTACAAGGACCCCGCTAGCCTTGCTAAGTACGTCAACGATTCGTAGTCAATAGCCTGACATTATATAGTCGGTTTAGCGCTATCAAGCCCAACGAAACTCAGTCCATCAGCTCTGTCGTCTGGCACGCTGATCATACCGCGGAGAGGCAGCCTCCTGGAATTACCTTCTTCTTCGCCCTGGAAGTTCCTTCCGTAAGCCCGTTTACGTATAGTATACAATGACACTGCTCCTCAAGCTGACGTTACGTATAGGCTGGCGGAGACACCCTCTTCGTTTCCGCTACCGAAGCTTATAAGCTGGTGAGTTATGATATGCCTATATTTGCCGGGATCAGTCCGCTGAAGAAGCCTCTCCCAGCTGTCCGATGGATACAAAGAACGACTTGAGGGTCTCAAGATCATCCATGACAATACTAGCATGATCGAATATGCAAAGAGCCGAGGAGCTCCAGCTCGTTTCAATCCGTCGAAGCATGCTCACCCCCTCAGTAAGCTCTGCTGTATTTTACATTCGGTCGCCAGACGCGTGGTTGCTGATCGAGAAGCGCCATTTAGTCCGAACCCATCCAGCCACGGGTGCCAAGTTCGTCGCCGCGATCGGTGTCGGTGAAGGTAACGGCCAACCGCGATACATTGACGGCTTCAAGCGTGAAGAATCAGAGGCGACTCTTCGACTACTCAACGATGTTTTGCAGAGGAGTGGTGATATCCAAGCTCGAGCGACTTACGAGCCGGGCACCGTCGTTGTCTGGGACAAGTGAGTTTGAGTACCCCATCAAACTGGGCTGAACAATTGCTGATGCCCTTCACCTAGCCGAGTCGTTGGACATACTCCTGTTCATGACTTCGAGGGCGAAAGGCGCCATTTCATCCGTATCGCTGCCATGGCCGAGAAGCCGTTTTAGATAGTGTCTGTTTCCATATAAGATGCTCCGTTGGAATGCATATCTGTTTTCGTCGACGAAGGACATACATACATTTCGATGTGTTGCAGGGTGTCCCTTCAGCAGGCGATTAGTCGAAGCTTGGGCATATCGGGGCCAACTCATTGCTAGGATTCGGGGAAGGGTCCCAACCCATTGCGCACAAACCTGCATACTGTACTTCACATGATCTTAGAAACAGCACACTCCGTCAAGTTGACACGGCATCGGTAGGAGGTCATGGAAGAAAAAGACAATCATATGTATCTAGCTTTGTTACATAGCCGTGAGTTTCCAACACCGCGCGAATACCTCAAAATGCATGACAGACCCATCTAATTCGACTTTCTAAGTCTCGCTCTAAGCTACAGAAGCGATTGCCTGAACGACGGGTGCGATTGACGTGTCCAGCCCGTTCTCACCTTTGATTGCAGCTTCAAGTCTCTCTCGCCACACCTTGGTGACATCGTACTTGTAGATCCACTGAGTGTTCCCAGCCAAACCCTTCTGTACGATAGATTCCACAAACTCGTTGTCATCTTTCCCTTGGTTGACAGCTTCCACCTCCTTTGCGATATCGGCGTAATCGTCGAGGACGTGGTACAGAGCCTCGTAGTGCGGTGCACGGATCTCGTCGTATGTCTGGATCGCTGATGCGACTGATGTGCCCTTCTGCTGGGATTCACCCACCGCTTGAGCGAGGACATAGGCATCCTCGAACGCAAAGGCGGCACCTGCGCCAAAAGCTCCGTGGAGAGCTTACAGTATAGTATCAGATAAACGTTCATGCCGAATTCAGGCTGAAGGAGACTTACGATGAGAGGCGTCGCCAATGAGAACGATTCTGCCGTTCTTGACGACAGAGTGAAGCCGAGGACCGCCGAAAAGAGCGAATTCCAACCATTTCTTAGGGACATCAAGTATTTGTTTGATGGTGTCGCAATACTCCTAAGAGTTGAGAGAGATGAGGTTCAGTCAAGCCCTTGAGATGATCATCAACTTGCCACTGACTGTATAATGCCCGACCACATCTTCTTTCGGCACCTCGGTGCCCCAGCTGACCTTTGTTCCGTCCGGATCTGGGATGGGAGCTCGGGTGGCAATTTCGAATAAGCCGTTATCCAGGGGGTTGGTGTACACGTGAGTGCTCTTGGTGTGCCAGAAGCAAGATCCTTGGGGGATATCGGGGATGTGAGCGACATCCTCTTGGGGGATCAGGATACGATAGGCAACCTTGCCAGTGTAGCTCAACTTGTGCTCGGGGAAGGCGTAACTGCGAACGACCTAGAAAAGATCAGCAGGGGTTGTGCTTCACACAAGACCTACCGAGCGGATGCCATCAGCACCTATGACCAAGTCGAAAGGACCGGCCGTACTACCGTCCTTGAAGGACAAAGTGACACCTTGGGAGTCTTCTTTCAGGTCTACGAGCTTCTTAGACAGCTGGATTTCTTTTCTTGGTACAGCCGAGAGAAGTGCATTCTGAAGCTTGTATCGCTCGATACGAGACCTGGCGGGAATGTTCGGATCGGCTGCTTGTCAACACTACTCCTCAGAGACGTCGACTTACTGCTCTGATACCGTCTGCTGATGAGCTTTCCGGTTACGCCGTTCCTATTCTCCACATCGATTTTCGTGGCGTCACCTCGATTTGTGAATTGGTCGATCATGTCGGCGACCCCAAGGAGTTGAAGATGTCGCCAAGTGTTCTCGTTGAGACCGATGCCCTACTGTCGTCAGCAAGGGCTCAGAGGGACCTCATACTCACTGCTCCGACTTCTCGCAATTCCCGTGCCCCGTCGAAGACGCTGATTTGCACGTCTGTGAGGCGACGGTGTAGTGCCACGGTATGACTGATAGGCGGAAACTCATTGTGGCATCCCATACCATTACTCTTTTTGCCTTGATTACACGTCTCAGAGACTCGATAGAGCTGAGCTAAGCATACCGTTGCGTAGCTACAGGCCCAAGCTGTATAGCTATATGCATGGGCAGGATAGTAAAATCCATTGTGAGTAAGTAGACGATGGGAAGTTGTTCACATACTAGGATAACAATGAGCCGGTCCAGCCTGCGGCTGATCCCGCCTCATACACTGTATATACAAGTAGATAATGACTTCTTCTTTCTCTTCTTCTTCTTAATAACTTATAATTATCAAGAATAACTGTCAGAATAACTGTCAGAATAACTGTCAGAATAACTGTCAGAATAACTGTCAGAATAACTGTCAGAATAACTGTCAGAATAACTGTCAGAATAACTGTCAGAATAACTGTCAGAATAACTGTCAGAATAACTGTCAGAATAACTGTCAGAATAACTGTCAGAATAACTGTCAGAATAACTGTCAGAATAACTGTCAGAATAACTGTCAGAATAATTGTCAGAATAACTGTCAGATTGACTGTTAGAAAACCTTAACATATACGATAACACTTTTACGATCTTCATACATAGATTCAACATAGAAATATACTTCTTACACATACTTGACCCTATACATATCGTTACAAAGCCAAACACACCGACTCTATACAAATCCAATCCGCCCCGGTCAAAGGGAGCCGCGCATTCCTAGTAGCTTCGCTACTAGAGGGTGTCATCCCGGTGTAGCGATAACTGCCGGTGAACTTCGTATTCATTTCGTTTGGAAGTCTGCCGGGGTTGGGTGCTACCTAGTTTCGATAGAAGGGCCTAACTATCAGGTACTAGAACTGTCATGACAGACGCGTAGACGCGCCACATCGACAACGGAAGTTACATAATGGATCCATCTCACGTGTCTCTTTTATCTCGTTCGGCCTCCACCGAAGGATTCATCTCGACTTCGCCCGATCCTCTCTGCATCTCACGGATCCACAGATTTCCCTATCTTCCGTCTACATCGTTGGACGACCCTATTCTACGTCCTTCGCTCTCGACTCTCAAGGCTCCCGCTCAAGGATTTCGACCATCTCGAGTAGAACGTAGAAGTTCGCTCAACTACGCGTAGTTGAACGATGGAATCAGGTCTAGGATATGGATGGTCTGCTCTCGTTACTGCTACAAGCACTGGATATACATATAGTCGTCGACTTCGTCGACTTTAGCTGTTCTCCCTTCTCTCTCCAGTGATTTCTCGATTGTTAGTCTCTCGTATACTATTTCGACTATATCGCTCATTTCGATACGATACGGTTTACGTCTCCGGTCCACCTAGAAGCTACATGTATTGTCCTTTCTAGGTCTTCCCGCTGAGTACTCATTTCTGTTACCTCGTCTATCTCGCCGAGATTAGCTCAAGTTAGCTAAGATCGACGACATAGTTCATCTCCCACGCGTGCTCATTATCGTTGTGTGATTGTGGAGGTCCCTCGACCGGAGCTTAGGCTGATCATCGTGACAAGAACCTTTGTCGTCCACTGTGCTTCGTTTGATGGTCGTTACTGCTTCATAGGTGGTGGTTATTCTCTATGTAGGTTGGGACTTGCTATATTATCGCCTTCGCTATATCTAAAGCACTTCTGTCGTCGTCGTCTCTCTCGTCTTGTCTGACACTCTTTTTCTAACATGCTATGAGGTCTTCTGATCCTCCGCTTATCTTATCCTCGGCTCATCCTCTGCTCATCCTAGCCTCGTTTCATCCTCATCCAAGCCTAACCTCGGCTAACACTCGTCCAAGCCTAACTCATGTTGAACCTCGCCTCAACTCATCCTCGGTTGACCTCCGATCCTGCTTAACCTCTACTGTACCTTTAGCCATCCGTTCTACCAAGGCGAAAATTAGGTATATCCTAGGTTGCACTACACCGGTGGTCAGAGCTCGACTCTTCAGCAGTCAATCTACTCCTGGCGGAAGTAGGACCCTCTAATAGGCTACAACGTACTATTAGAGGGGGGCTTTGGTACTACAACGGAAATGAATCCAAGTGGCAAGACCACCGGGACCAGCGCCAACGATGGCAATTTTCAGCTGTGTCTTGTAGGTCATATTTGAGGTCCGTGGGGGCTGATGTGAAGACAGAACAATGCATTATCCCAACAACAAAAGCTCCCAATTATCATTCTTATTTCTTTCAAAATGACTTGCGAGGCTCAAAAACTTGAAAACTTGGGAAGTTCAACCTGGCCAAATCTACATGCCCGGTCTTTCGGGTCTCGGCCAAAGCCGGATCAGCCACAACCCGAAATCGATCAGCAAAAGTGACGTGATCGGACGGCTCAGGCACATGGAACCTCATTATTGGTTTATGCATCAAATGTCTGTTCTGAACGGCCCGGATGAGCTTCTGTGCAATGATGCAATGCACCTCGGAGATATCTTGGGCTCGAAAATTGTGATTGACGTGGATACCGTTTGTGAGAGACGTGAGAAATGTCGACATTATTACTCGCCCACAAATGAGGTGATGATTTGTCTTTCTCGGTGGCACCGACATTGCCAACATCGAGCGGGTCGAGCAGGTCGAGCGGGCGCTTGCGCTTGAATTGACAACAGGTATAGCCACGAGCACTTCATGCCGCTGGGCGACAGTTCCGTGTTTTCGAAGTTTGCAAAAGGGGTAGATATGTCTGAGTTGCAAGCTTCTCGAACTTTTTCTGTGCAAAGGGGTTCCTTACCTAATAAATTACTCAACATGACTGAATACTACCAGTACCCAAGACCGATCAAGAGGGTGGCCATTATCGGTGGCGGGCCCTCAGGCGTGCCAGCAGCTCGACAATTGAGGGATGCAGGTCTTGATGTGACGATCTTCGAACGTCAGAGTGAAGTAGGAGGCGTTTGGAACTGGAAGGAGACAACAGCAAGTCCTTTGGCCGTACCTACTCCACCTCCTTCCAGCGGCGCCTTCACTCCCACTTGGGGTTCCGAAGGTGAATCCGGAGATGCAGACCGGCGAAAGCGCAATCTTTTCAATCCGCCCAATCCTTGTTATTGGAATTTGACCAACAATGTTCCCACCAAAACCTTGGCAGTGAGTGTTGTTTGATAGTTCTCTAGCAAGACTGAGTATGGCTAAATTGCGGCCATGTCCAGTTCAAAGATTTCCCATATCCGCCCGAGACTTTGGACTGCGTGCCACATTGGGAGCTCGCGGGATATGTCCACAAGTATTGGGAGGCCTTCAACCTTGGCTCAGTCACAAGACTCAATACAAGGGTGGAAAATGCCTTAAAGCGAGAAACCGGTCAGTGGGAGTTGAAACTGAGAAGTCTCGAGGAGCTCCCCGGAGAGAAGGTGAAAGAGACCTCTTGGGTTGAAGTAGGTGATGTCAATGTTTCATTCATGAAGTATCTTTCAAGACGAAGAATCAAGGTGGGCTGACGTTCTACCCTAGACTTTTGACGCCGTGATTGTTGCGACTGGGCACTACAACGCCCCTCTGATACCGGAAATTCCCGGGGCTGCCCAGTGGTTCAAACAATGGCCTGAAGCGATTCTTCACTCGCAAGGCTATCGACGACCGGAGACCTACGCCGGCAAGACCGTTCTGATCATTGGCGCAGGCACGAGCGGTATGGACATCGCCCGAGACCTATCAGATCATGCCGGTCAGATTCTGATCTCAGCGAGAATCAGCTCTTCTGCACCAGCAGGATACCAAGCTTTCCGACAAGCCCAACGATCTCGTGGTACCGACAAGACGGTGGATCTGGAAGAGATCAGGGAGTTCCGGGCCCCCCCGAACGGTGAACGGGTTCAAGATGGCGAGATCGAGTTGATTGACGGCAAGGTGGTTAAGGGTATCGATCACATCATCTTCTGTACCGGCTATCAGTATTCCTATCCTTTCCTGCCGCAATATCACCGAGATCCTGGATCTGTCGGCACCGATGATAATGATGATCTTGTCGAGCCCCTGGTAACATGCGGAGACCAGGTTCTCAACCTATATCGTGACGTCTTCTACATCCCTGATCCGACGCTCACTTTCATCGGAATCAGCGTCAACACCTCATCCTTCTCATTCTTCGAATACCAGTCGATCACCATCGCCCGTGTCTTTACCGGCAAAGCCCGCTTGCCGAGCCAAGAGCAACAGAGAGAGGCCCTTGCCAACGTCGTGGCTACAAAGGGTAAAGGCAAGTTCCGACATTTCATGGGCCAGGACGGCGAACGGGAATACGTTCGCGACACCGTTGAATGGATCAACAAGGACGCGGAGTGGTCAGGTGCACCGAAGATAGAAGGCCAAAGTGCGGAGTGGCTGCACGAAAGCGATCAAATCGCAGTGAAGATCGCCGCCAAGTATGGGGTCATGCCCGACGGCTTGGCAGATCTGGGCGGCAATCTGACGGAGGCGGAAAAAGCGAGGGAGATTCAGGTGGTTAAGAAGGAAGCTCGCATTGAAGGTCCAGTAGAATGCGGAGTGGGATTGAGCGGTAAGAGTATTGCTGTTATAGCGTAGCGCAACTTTTTCGAACCCTGTTCACATTGACTGCCTCCAACTTCCGCCAAGAGTATATGTACACGACCCTCGTCAGATTTGGTCTCGGAAGGTGTCGATCACCATTTGCATAAACTTTTTCTGCCTTACTATGTACAGTACATATCAAGCAGCGACTCCCAGGCTGAGTCATTCAAGCAATCGCTACACTGATTCTTTGAACCGTCTGTTCTTTAGGCAGGGTGAGGGACCGGCATGCCCATGAAGCTTCGCCCGTCCTTGCTCTTGAAGCTGATGTCTTTACCAACGAGATGAGCAGTCTTGGCATCGCTAGCCACAGTTTCGAGGTCGATCTTGGCCTGCTGGTCGGGAGGCAAGAGATCAAAGATCGCCTGAGCGTACGCTGGCGCGATCGCGTACTGCTGGACGAGGTAGCGGTGCTGGACGATGGTGTCGGCGAACTATACGGGAATTAGCGATATTCCTCGACCACGTGAAGCTCACCTTCAGAAGCTTGGCAGTGTTGGTGTGCAAGTGCTCTCTCTGAGTGTCGGTCATGACTCTGGTGTATAGCTCTCGGACTTGGTCATACTCGCTGGGTTCGCCTTCGTGGCTCCAGTGGCTCTGTCTGGAAACGATGTTTGAAGCAGCTTGGTGAGGGACCTCGGCAGCTGACTTGCCGGCGAAGGTGGGCGCTCGAGAACCAGGATTGACAGATTGGTAGCTGTTTGGGAACTATGAGGGATCATACACGGCCTTAGTCTTGTTTGTGTCAATCTAAAAAGGCACTGGACTACTCACGTATGTAGGCTTCTGCGCAGCATCGCCGTCAATTCGCATAGAACCCCAGTAGTTGTCCGGGGAGTGGAACTTGCTTAGGACTGTGACGAAGAGGTAGACATTAGAACGGTACGTGAGAGCCCGTGTGGTCCTACATACATGGGCAGTTGACCGGGATCTGGAGCAATAAGCCTGTAAGCGCTCACTTCCACTCCACAGTGAGGAGAACTTACGTACCTGATGAATATTGGCACTCTGCAACCTTGTGTACTGGGCATCTCGGTAGCTGCAGATGACATTAACAAGGTTACCCTGTCGCCTCATACAGTCAATCCGTGAGATCGCACTCACAAGAAAGCTCGCCAGTTAAGCAATGTGTCAGGGGAGAGCTCAATACCAGGAACAAGCGAGCCGGGCGAAAATGCCGCTTGCTCCACGTCCCGGTGGTAGTCTTCGGGGTTTCGGTTCAGCTCGATCTCACCGACCTCTTGCATTGGGAATTGACCTGGGTGTACACGTGTCAGTGCAAGTTCGCTTATAGACTCTGTTACGCGCCACTCACCTCGCGGCCAAATCTTGGTGACGTCGAAGGGATCGAAGCTGGCTTGAGAAGCCTCTTCGGGTGTCATGACCTATGCAGCAGGACATCAGTCCAACAAGTCTCACACGTGGTAGTCTATGCCAACCCGACCGTGACTCACTTGGATCATCATGGTCCACTTATAGTTGCCGCCATTCTTGATAGTCTCGTAGAGCTGTCTCTTGGAGTAGTCCGGGTCGAGACCTTGAGTCATGAGGGTCTGATCGAAGTCGAATTGCTTGGCTCCATGGTGAGGTCGGAAGTGGTACTGTGATCGTCAGCGGACAATCTACGGCATCAATGACTTACTTTGACATAAACAAATTCTCCATTTGCGTTGACCCATTTGAAGGTGTGGCACCTGTCAGAGAATGCACAGTCAGCTAATGACAATGTGGCAGACGGGTCTGGCGGCGACTCACCCATATGCGGAGAAGTGGTTGCCATCGGGAGTAGCATGGTCGGAGAGCAACATCATGCCCGCATGCTGAGACTCGGGCACATTGGCCAGGAAGTCGAACCATGCGTCTGAGAGCTGTCAGCCAAGACGCTTAGGAGGCGATAGCACAAGGTGTGAGGATACATACTGAAGTCTAGGAGGAAGTTTTGAGGGTTCCGCTGCTGGGACCGGATGTTGTCGGGGCCTGACAGACGCTCGGAGGTCAGCACGGCGACCAGGCTCGTCCTGATCAAGAAGACCTACCTTGGAATGGATCTCTCACAAAGAAGACAGGCCAGTTGAGGCCGACCATGTCGTAGTTTCCTTCCTATGTAAGAGGTCAGCACCGAGGACAGGGAACCGAAGGATGAAAAAAAAAAAAAATTCTTTTTTTTGGCCAAAATGAAAACCCGCGGAAACCGCCACTTACATCCGTGTAAAACTTGACCGCGAAGCCGCGAGGATTCCTGGCAGCGTCCGGGTACTCTCGCTGCGGACAGGTAAACTGTTAGTGACTGTGGTATAGTATGGTAACTGTAATATAGGTTCGGAACGTCAGGACTCACGCCATATGTGACTGTGCTGAGACGGCAAAACAGAGGAGTCGACTTGCCAACGCTGCTCAAGAAGCTCGCCTTGGTCAAGTTAGAGACGTCCTTGGTGACGGTGAATTTGCCTGGTAGTGAGTGCGGTTCAGCAAAGGCTACATGCTATACGAGCGTCTTGGTGGTATACCCACCGAAAGCTGCCCAGCCAGCAGGATGAACGATCCTCTCTTGAAGCTTTGATCGATCGAAAGCCTGCTGTTTCTCAAGCAGTAAAGCATCTCCCTGATATGGGATACCGCCGATGTTCAAAGGGTGTCCAGAATCCGGGAGGAGCTGTCCAAAGTTGGACGTGTAGTAAGGCGAGTTGTCGGCCGCTTGGCTGGAAGACACAAGGCCTGCGATCCTGGAAGCAGTCGAGGCAGGTCCTTCGTTCAGACCGGAGAAGAATTGGGATCTCTGGAGGGGTCGTGGGTCAACGCCGGGAACCTTCTCAAGAGTCTCTTGGATGAAGGATGCCATGTCGTCAATTGGTTGCTATGATAGCTATGTATTGATGCTGCTTGCTATGGTGATATATTGATTGATTAGGCGGAAGCGGGGCAAGAGGGAAGAAGGCGAATTGTCCGCTGACCGTCTGGCGCATTTTAATAGGCTGTTCATACTAGAGTAACTGACTCAATCGAAACCACAGCGACTAGCTGGCAAGGTGAGAGACACCTAGTATGTACGTCTACGCAATGAAAAGAAGATAATTTGATTGGTCGCTCAGTGAATGTCCCGCAGATCGAGAGTATGTAGAGATCGTGTGATAACGTCGAAGCGTACCTAGTACCATTTCACAGGAATTTCCAGTGAATCGTCATATATCTCGAGTACTCTGTGGGTTGTCGTAGCCTGAAACCCTGAATTCCAGCAAACGCACTCGCACTACTCTCTCACTCACATTCCAGGTCCCGTAATTTAACGTCGATTCGATTCGATCCAATCATGCATGACATCGGAAGACCACGCTTCTGAAGCTAAAAGTATGAAAATGAGAACCCTGACTCTCCCGTACTCACTACACACAACTGTGGACGGTCAGTCCATTCTGCGGTTATTGATGACGACCATGATAGAACGGTTCCTAGCTAATACAGTAGCCTGCTCGGCCCAGCCATTCGCTGTGACGACGGTACTCTCATAGCTAGAATTGCCTCGCATCTTGCGCTGGTAGAACTCCCCGTGACAGCTCAGTTTTCTGCAGACAAATCAGCCAAGATTATAGACCGCAGGTCCGGTTCTGTCGGAAACATCAACTGTATGTCAGCGCGTGGCAACGAGCGCAGGAACCTCTCTAGTCTGTGTTGCCTTGACGGAGCAGAGGTAGGTGAATCGAAAAGGTCGCCTCGATAAACGCACCTTGACCACCATGCATGAATGCATGCATGCATGATCTTGGAGTCTCCGCCTCCGTAGCCTTCCTCCTGTTACCACGTCGGCCATTCCAGCACACTGGGTCTATAGACATCAACAGCGACACCTCAGCCTCAAGCCCAGTGTAGAGGGAGGCCGTTTGCCTCAACCTGAAGGATACCATTATCTCGTCCATTCGTACTCTGTGATTTCAAAATATTGCAGCATCTCTTGGAATACCCGACTTGTGCTGCAGTACGTATGGATGGCCCTTGGATGTGTTGTATTGGCTAACAACCACCTCTGGCAGATGGATGCATATCCGCTCACCACATGTACCGTACTCACACTGTATTCGTCCCCGTAACTCACACGCGTACTGTGGTACAGTAGGCCACGACACGTGACGCGCGCTACGCCGCCAACATGAGCATCTAGCTAGAGGAACACATACACCACTACACGAAATTTGTTGACAACATTTCCTTCTTTTTCAACATTCTATCGGCAACGTCTTGAAGCTATTCATGACCCATCGGCAGCAACCTCGCCAAGCACGCAGTACACTTAAGCAGTGACGACTGCGGCGAGCTGGAGCTGGAGCTGCTGTTGCTGCTGCTCAGACAGGTCAAATAAGCATCTTGTCGGATACTACGGTCGAAGCGAACAGGGAGGCAGGCCAGATGTCTGACTCTCATGTCAGGCAGTCCCCCTTCAAGACTTTATCTACAGCAGCTTCAGGCTCGTATCGACCAACTCCCGCCGCTGTCTCCCCTTCGACACCGAGACCGTCATCGACTTCGTCTCATCCCTCGACATCGTATGCATCGCCTTCTTCTACAAGCATTGGGCATAGAAATGGGAATGGAAATGTAAATGGGAATGGAGATACGCCTAAGCGGAGGAAGATCTCGCCTATGACATACGAAGTCCCCTCGACAACCGCGATTCCTCCGGCGCAAGGTCGACAACATCTGAAACCACAGCTGCATCCTCAATTCTCTTCGACGATCCAGTCGTCCGTCCAGCCTACTCACCACGCTGCGACACCTTCAACAGCCGCGCTGCTATATCATGCCGCCCGATCAGCTCATCAAGCCGCTCATCATCATCTCCAGCAATTTTTCATGCCTCTCACACTCGAAACCGACTTCACCCCCGTCTCGTCAAATATACCATTATACTCGTCTTCCAGCTCTCGGCATTTGCAGTTCACTCATGACGCTCAGGCCGCTGCCAAAGCTTTGGGCCTACAGCTCCTTGCTCTAGATTTTCTCCAAGCCGGCCTGGCGATACCTGACTTATCAGACTCTGAGCGGGTGGCCTTCGCGCTGGAATTTGGAAATGTAGGATTGAAGGTGTATGAGGCCTGTGCTAAGAATAAGGGAAGCAGGAAGGGAAAGGAGAAGAGTCTTAAGCATCCAGAGGCGATCAACACCGCGAAGCTGATGGGAGACATGCAGGATATCGTTGGACAAGCTGTGAGTGTCATGTACTATTCGCCGTTTCTTTCAAGTGCTTGATTGCATGTCGCAATGAGAACGAAATCAGCTTTCCGATCATCTCGTCATCATGCTGAACACTCGCGTAGTATTTCACAGCTCAACGGCAATCATCACTCGAGCGCATGAGATGGAGTCTAGAGCTTCTCAATGCTCGGTTGTCATTCGTACAGGTGTGTTATCAGTCCCATACATCTCACGCTAGCTCTCGCTAATCAGAGTGGCGATGAAGGGCAAGTTCAATCTTGGGAAACGGATGGTACAGCAAGCTTTGACCGCAAACAAGTGAGTCCGGATACTTGCGAGCTGATTTGGGAGCGGGGAAGCACAGTCATGGTTGAGAAGTCAGCTGCTGATCAGTTCGAGCCCCTCTTAGTCCACCATCACATCGCTATGCTCTGTATCTCTTGTATCTCGAGTACGTCGAGATGACAGGCTCGGCAGATTACATGAACGTAATCAACGAACTGATCGTGGGTACCGCCCAAAGGGATCGGAGTCCAAAGAGGGCAACATATACATCGCTGACTGTTATTGCGTTGTTCTAGGTCGAGGCGAGAGGGAATGCGCATGCCCAATTCGTCCAGCTGCTCTGCCTCGCCAAAGCTAGGTTCATCTTTGTCTACCGTAGATGGGAGCTCGCTTCTCAAGCTCTGCAAGACCTATTGATTTGCATCGAAACGCCCAATCCAGGCACGAACTTGCCGCAGGATCCGAGTGAGAACAGGTCGTGGCGGGCTTCATTGACGCTTCAGTACATCTATCTGAGGTCTTTGTGGGAAGGAAGGATCGGGAAGGATGATTCAGTCAGGGCACTTCTGAAACAGATATACGCATTGATGGATCAAGCCATGACGGAAGGTATCTTCCATGGGCTCAAGGCGAATGGAGGGATCGTCTCAGTGGGTTTTCAGCTCTGTTGACATCCCATCTACCTGTGTTGTTTTCCAGTCAAACTGACGTTTTGCATTCCGATCGATCAGATTGACATCCCTGGCGACCGTCCGTTGATGATCCAATCCACCCCACCAAACATCCTATATCTGCTCACGTATCTGACGACCGTCACCAGCCGAAGGGATTTTTCTGGCTCAGACAGGGCCTGCAGACATCTCCTTCACCCTACAATTCTCAGACAGACTGAACATCTTGCTCGTATGGATGACATGTGGGACACAGGGTGTGAGTTATTATTTCTTTTCTCTTGCGAGTTCCTCGCTGCAGATCACAACGCTCGAAACGCTGATGCTGATTGGGTGTGATGCGACATGACGCAGTCTCACCATTGCACGGTGTGAACGACACCTTGGGTCTGCGTCGTCAAGTCTTGTTGATACGAGCTGAGATGATGCTGGAATACGCGACGGCGCTTTTGTTCCGCAGCAAATTCTCTGAGGGCTATGAAGTGAGTGTCCCCAATACCTCTTATACAGTGCCCGGCCTCGTCTGTATCAGAAAAACAATACGAGCTGCAATTGATCCTGATCGCTGTTGTAAAAATTGTCTTACTCAGACCCTCCATGAAGTGGTCATTCAGCTGCGCGCCATGGACGCTTTCCAGCCCTACTCTCCGCACATCTGCCTCTTGTTCGCCCAGCACGCCAATCTACTAGGTATCGACGGCCTCGCAGCGCGATACTATGAAGCCTGCAAGACCCTCATCAATCCCGATAGCGAATTAAGCTTGACCGCCGAAATATGCCTGTTGGGGTCTCAGAATCATCTGCGCAACGTTACGGATCATCCACATAGGCAGACTCATATCCATGGTCTAGCAGAAAAGTGTAAATCCAGTACGAGCGCGATGTTAACTGCCGCGAGCAACTTCTTGGCCAGCCTGGCGGACGAAAACACGGTCAGCTCAAAGTGAGTTCATGCCAAACTGCGACAAGGCTTCTGATTGGGGAATCATTTAACTGATTGAGTCTATACTTTTCGTCCTTTAGGAAGAGCCTATCAGCTTCGTACGAGATCACGAACGGATCCAATAACAACACTCTTCGTCTGCTCATATTCGCATTCACAACCAGTACTCATCATTACGGTGGTCGTGATCGTATGTTCCGTCAACTCGAGACAGGGCGGGATCTCGCAAGACTCATGGGCGGCAAAGATAGAGAAGATGGAGTAGGATCCATCATCTTGGGTCTCTGGTTTGCGTTGAAACTCAAAAGTGAGCGGCACTATCATGTTCATATTCCGAGTCAAGTGAAATTGAAGGGCCGCCAGCTGATTAAGAAGGATTGTTATACTTGTCTCTCCAGATCACTTCCGTCAAGAGGGTTTACATGATCTGGTTGCTAAAGCCAAGGAGAATGTATCAGCTCATAAGAGACGGTTGGAACAAGTCAAAGTGGAGTCTCGCCGGATGAGGGAGTCGCTGCTCGCTGTTTGCTCGAATCCAGGGCGAGTGACGGGAGCATCGTGAGGAACAAGAGATAGTTGGCGACGAACATCTACGAAACAGAAGCATCAACCACGAGTGTACTTTTAGTATTGGTGTCATCGGGTTTGAGAAAGGCGCATTGCTTGATCATCAGTTATTTTATATACTTGAACGCCCTCGGTTGTATACATTTTGAAGGGGAAGAGAAGATGAATGTTAAGAATTCATGATGATAAGTCCTATTATCGTATAACTGTATCGTGGATGCGGGAGAGCCGCGTCTTTGACGTTTGAGGGGACGATGCAATGCTCTTCCATCACCTGAAGTGATCAAAGTGGTGATTGTTGATTGACCCCGTCTGCCCTGCCTGACTATCCAACCCTGCAGATGACTTCACCTCCTAGTCCTGCTCTCCAAGCCTCCCATCCCTCCAAATATCGATCCACACCTGTCCTTCCGTTTGATCGATCCTCCTCCGTCCTTACAATCAGTACCTCTCCTATTCCTACACCAGCTACGTTTCTCGCTCGTTTCCCAACTAATAATCTCCCCAGCTCATCCCTGTTGACAAGCACTCGGAAACTAGGCTTTGATACAAGCCCCATCCTTCTTAATACCGGCTGACCATTTCTGTGTTTCAGTCCTATCCACAGTTTTCGAGCTGGTAGTGGCAGAGCGTTGAAAGATGATGGATCCGGACCTGCTGGCGAGCCGAGGGATACGTTTGAAATCAGGCCTGATCGAAGAAGGATTGAGGAGATAGCTAATGATGAAGTGGAGAATGGGACGGATGTTCGAGCGTGGAATCCTCGAGAGGTGTTCTGGAGGTGCGCGCAGAGGTTGGCGGGTAGAGGGCCGAGAGATTTAGTGGCCATCGTGAAATACTAGTAGCGTGGGACCTTGAGATAGATTGACAGGTTATTTATCTATTTGGTTTGTGTGCTCGTGTCAACGTTGAAGGAAGGAAATGCCGTTTGATCTACCTAGTCGTGATCCAGATTTTTTGGAGAGAAGTCGAGGCGCAGCTCGTGAGTGATGGTTGTGGTGCTCGAGAACGACGTTGCGATAGATGGTGCTGGAGGGTGATTCGAGTTCGAGATAAGTTGGCTTTATCAGTAGCCAGACAAAGATGAGCGACATAGACATGCATGGATATTTCGAGCGATACATATGCTTATGCTCACTAGTTAAGCATTGCCTAGGGAGTTTGACTGCATCTCCGCCAGCGAGACAAAACAGCTCATATGCCACATTGCCTTTAGGGTGTATGATGGTAGATAGAATCCCGTAAAACGCCGAATACCGTAAGCGTGACTTTACCTAGACCTCAATCCAAATTTCCACGGCCTATGGTTACAGCTTCTTGCATGTCTTCCGATCTCATCTCATCTCCCAAATTCGTCTTCTTCTTTCCTCCCAATACCACTTGATATACATCTTTATTTCTCTTCTGTTATAACGTTTCCTTTCTTTCCTTCTACTATGCCCTTCACGACCTCTGTCGCGGGCCCATCCCGTCTCCCCTTCCAGGCTGTATCACGCAGCTGTAAGCGAGCTACTACCAGCGCAGCTTCAGCCTCAGCCTCAGCTTCTGTCTGTCGTCGTCATGCCTCGTCCTCCGCGTCAACCGACGGAGCGTCTGGCGAAGCTAGAACCCCCCCTAGAAAGGTGTCGAGCAACGTCTTCTTTGCCGATTGGATAAAATCGGAAGGTGCACCTTACCGTCAACCGGTTAAAGGGCAAAAAGCCAGGTGGCTCGGGGATTCAGTGGTATGTTCAGCTTTAGTCTTCGCTTTTTTTTTTTTTTGGCAAAAGATGCATCAAGCTGACTTTGCTGCATTTTACTCAGCCATATGCCAGCAATCCCTCTTTCCGACCGCCACCACCTCTTTCCGATTATCTTCAGAACAAAGTATATCTCGAGTTGCAAAGAGGCAAGAAAATCGCCGAGCTCTCAGAGAAATACAATGTCAGCAAGGCAAGGATTGAGGCTATCAAGAAACTGAAAGAGGTCGAGGCCGAGTTCCGACGACGGGTTAGTCTTCCCTCTTGAGCTTCTCCATGTTTTGAAAGACCGGCCCACTCTCCCTCACAATCCCTTCCCTGATGAAACAAATTATGACATTAACCTTCGTTCTGAAGACATAACACATGGTTATCACTCATATTTCTTCACTTTCTGAAAACCAAACTCCAAACTTTCTCCAGTCACTGTAACACGGAACGTACCAAACGAGAAATAGGGCTGACCTTGGATATTCTTGCTACTCGCTCGCTGTCATCCGGTTTGCGCCAATAGGTGAGTTACGGTTCCTCCAATCGTCTTGGCTTCTGGAACTTCCTCTCTTCACCACATTATCCAATCCACCCACCTACCTTCAATGATGATCACTTTTGATTAGTCTTTCAGACTTCACAGTATATTATGGTGTTAAACCATGCATGGCTTTCTGAACTTTTCGCCCAACCCCCGCTTCACTTGATTGAAAATCTGTTCTGAGGGAGCGTAAGCTGACAAGCCTATAGTCATTACCTCTGCAGACCGCCTTCCTCGACTCGATGGAACCTCTTCTCGGTGTAGAATCGCCCATCAACCCCAACACAAAAGAGCACGATGCCGCTCGAGCTCGACAGATCGACATGGCGCACGACTCACACCCTAGTACCAGTGCCGAGCGACTAGAAGAGCAACGATGGGAATCTGGTGTAGGCCAAGAAGGCTCGTTCGGCAGTCGAGACAGATCCAACATCTCTGCTGGTATCGAAAAGACCGCCTGGGAGTTCAGGGACGAAGAGAAGGCTCTGGAAGATCGAAAGGTCCTTCAATCAAAGGAGGAAGCATTGAAGCAGGATCCCGACCATCACGGTGTCGTCGCTGAAGTTCTCAAGCGAGAAGTCATGACGGCCACTCTTTTCCCTACTCCTGCCGTGGAGCAAGCCACTGAGAAGAAGAAGAGGGAGGCTGCTCGTGCCACCGAGGGCGAGACCAAGAAGGCTGAAGTTGAGGGTGTCACCGTTGGTGGGATTCACTTCGTAGATACCTCTTCTTTCTCGAGTAAAGCTTTCGGAGGGGACAATCGAGGTGCCAAGCTTCGGGAGAAGCGATATAGGCGAAAGGAGGCAAAGAAGTCACAATAAGCAGTAATATACATACGAGAAGAGACGCATCTCATGACCATCACATGAATGGAAAAACATGCAAAGAGTCAATGAAGCCCATTTGACCATGATCATCCATCCAGATCCAACATGCAAGGCCAGAAGGGCGGTGCAACATCGTTGTGAAAGTCCCTCGCAGATGAGACGACCAAGAAGAGGGGTGACCTGGTCACGACGCGTGCGTGCGGCGTGCGCAGACTCGAGCCAGCCGCAGCCGTTTATGATGATTTCCCATAGTCTGAGGAAGTCGACATTTTATCTTGACCGGCTCATTTTCTTCATCAGTCATTTTCATCCTAGATTTGCGCCTTAGCTAGTTGGGCAACCCTAGAGACATAATACGACTCGTCATTATGCGCTGAGTAATTCGATTCATGCGACCGCAGACCCCTCCCCGACCACCCGTGACCTCTTTCATTTTTGATATTTTGATCACCCGGCGGTCGCATTCGCGCTCGCAAACGCATTCGCCATGACGAACTCGACGTACGAACGCTTACCTAGCTCGTCTGATGATATTGATGCTGCCGAGCCTCTTTACCCTCCTACATCAGGCGCAGGAACCAGCCGTAGTCGGGACTACAGTCACTCCTCCCACCGTAATATACCATCAAGGTTTCTCTCTTGGGCATTCTCACCTTCGTCGTCCAATCGAGCGTTCACTTATGCCCAGCCATCCGCCGAATTTGAACACCAACGTGGACCTCCATATCCTTTACGGTATCATAAACCCTCGCAATCGCCTATCATCATCGTCATCAAGTACTTGGCAGGTGCTACTTTCGGTCTCGTAGTACTGCATTATGTGTTACTGGGCGCTTTCCCCAATTCGCCCTATAGTACGGGTTTCACCTCTGGCTCCAAAGCTATAAGTAGTGGTGATTCTTATGCCGCCAGTTCGAGCTATGGCGAAGCGCAAGCGGCAGCGGCGGATGTTCTAAACCATCTGAACCCCTCAGCAGGTCAACCTGGTACTTTCTTCCGAGATTCATACCCTCTCAAATCGATGCTCGCATTCTGGGAATTGGCAGAGAAGGAAGTTGCAGCGAGGGGTTTGGATACGTGTAATGGACAACTGAGCGGGCCCCTCGTCGACGCTTATCATCAAGCCGAATTGACATATTGTGCACCGCCAGGACAATCAGAAGGCTTCGAGCTCGTACCAGCAGATAATGGCTCAGCACCTCACTCACATTCGCATTGGAAGCCTGGGGATTCGGTTATTCCTGGGACAAAGATCTCTTGTTCGCCAGTACACCGATCTCTATTCAGCAGATGGTGGCCATATCCCGCCGCGCCATGTATCTCAACGAATCTACGAACAATACCAGGCGACGAGAGGAAGTTCCGAGCGGCCGGATGTGAGATTACAGAGGAAGGGCAGAAATTGAAGGGCGAGATGGGGAATGAGAGGTTCTTGGGATCTGATGTCGAACATATACCGTTGACCAATGAGAATGACGAAGGCGATGCTGGGCAGGCGGAATGTACGGAGAGGATCGAGAGGACGTTGCTTGTCATTGGTAGACAGGATCAATGGAATCCGTGAGTGCCTTCTCGATCCAGAGGCTTACTTGTACGCAGGAACTCTCAACCGTCCCAGCGTGAAGGCCGAGTTTGTCAGTTTCGATACTGATGATGTGACTTCAATGTTCACTTGTACTCGCAGCTTTCACGTAGCAGAAGACCTAATCACGACCCTCGTCTCATCCTTCATTGCCCTCCGGACCGCTCCCGAGCTAGTCAATAGTAGAGTCCAGCTCGTGTTCGTAGAAGGGTTCGGGATGGACTCGAATCATTTCACCCCGCTTTGGGATAGGATGGGCGCTTGGGCACCTAGAAGGTTAAGTCTTGATCCGTGGCGTAAGGGGACATGTCGTGAGTGGTTGCTTTCCTGCGCCAATGATCAACTCAAACTCGCCCTGGATCATGAATGCACCTGTGTGTATTGGAGAAGCTAGATCTTCCGAGCTGATGGCTTTTGGCTTTTGGTGATGTCGTCTCGCAGTTACCAATACCATTCATAGCGTTGGAGCTGGCGCTTCACTCTTATCAGCTATGGGCGTCGGCAAGCCGTGAGTTGGATCAAAGCTTTGTGCTTTGTGACCCTGCTTTAACAGAAACGACCTACTAACACGACCATCTTCCGTGTGCGATATGCGAAATCATCACACCGCAGATACTCATGCGCATCGACTATCACATGGGCAGCGGCTCACTACTATCGACACCTATTTGGCTTGCTTCCACCTTCGTTGGCGAGAGCTCAATTCCCCCCTGCTGCTTCTGAAGAAGATGCATCCGCTGCTGCTACTTTAGGCGCGGTTGAAGCCGGACCAGATATCGCTCGTCGTGCCGGTCTTTCTTTGACATCACCATCATCGTCCTCAGCCGGCCTCCAGAGAAGCCAGGGTTCTCGGAAACCTATAAATATACTCTGGTTGTCTCGAGCAAAGTTGGACGATTACGCGCAGAAACATAACGATTGGTCAAACTGGCGAGACGTCCGACATATTATAAACGAACCTGAATTGATCGAGAGACTCCGCACAGGTCTATCTGACTTGTGTGAGGGCGACGGTGGTATCGAAGAGTTCGGACCTGGAGGATGTGTGTTTGAAGATGCGCAGGAAGTCCCAGAATCATGGGGTCTTACTTCCGACATTGATCAAAAGGGCGATAACACACCGATAACGATGCCGATACGCTTCGCAACGATTGATCCGACTGTACACGCACTTGAAACGCAAATTCACTACGTCGGCCACAGTACGATCCTCCTCTCGTCTCATGGCGGAGCCCTCGGTTTGTCCTTGTTTCTACCTCCAGGGGAAGGAACCATCATCGAATTACAAGTGGAGAACGTTCAAGGGAACTTTCATTTTCAACATATGGCTTATGAGATGGGCCATCAATATGAAGTGCTTAAGATTGAACGGGTTGTTGATGTTGAGCAGGTGTGGGAGTCAGTCAGGAGATGGGTATGGAAAAGAGCGCAAGGCCGAGGAGCGGATCAGGCGGATCAGGCGTAAGATCAAACTGGGCCATATGTATCGGATCAGCGGACTATATAGATAACTCAGCTCGCGGACAGTCACTCGAGTTGATTTTGGGACTTTTTTCTCTACTATACATGTTGCCACTATATCATCGTATCATACTGGATTTTGGATTGCTAAATATACAGCTTGGCTTACTGAACAGTATACACGCTATGACTGTGCATGCTGCGTATACAAAATGTCCTTATGAAGTATGCGAAGTATATACAGTAGATACGTAAAACCAACTTCGAAACTGAGAGTGGATTTTCTGCTTGTTATTTGCTATTGACGTGATCTGCAATCGCTTAATCAAACGGAATAGGCTTGATGCCTGAACTCGCTGTGAAAGTTGGCGTACCGCCGTGGGGTGTTGCCCCGTCTTGAGCAGCCGCGAATGCCGAGGGTACTGCGAGTCGGCAGGGCGGCGTATCACATCAGTATCAACAGCCCATCATTCGAAAACTCAGAAGCAGAGGCCACTCGTTCGAGGACAGTGGGCAGTAGGCGGAGGACGATGAACAATGTGAGCGGAGAGAAACTGTCACTCACCCGGTATACCGCAACAGTCCATTGTCCATCCTGTCTCCCCCTTGACATGTATATGCCCATGTTCGTCCGGCTCAGGAACCCCTTCTTCCTCCAAAGCCTTCTTCAATTCCGGGTCGTCCTCTGGCGAAGGGAAGGGGAGCAGACTCCCAAAGAGAGCATGTTGCATCACTGGCAATTTACCCAATACTTCAGCTTTGTACATCTTCCTCATTCCCTGATTGACCTTGTCCCATGTTTTCACGACTGAGATATCGTCCAACATTGGGGAATGCCATCGGAGGGAAGCGGTCTTGATGGAGTTGATGAATGTGATACAGGCTAGGTACATGTAATCTTTCGAGAATGCTTCGAGGATTTCGGGATCATGGATCGCTTTGGGACGGAGATGCTTGTGGTCTAATTGGGCAAGCGAAGTAGTCAGATCGATCATCCACAATACGCACTAGCTGGACGGACGACTGAGGTTTTCGGATTTCCTGATATTTTGAGTCGACAATCGTCACGAGACATGCATACCTTTGAGCTGTCCACTGCCCCACAAGAAGGGCAAGAAATGGTAATCGTCCAATCCCCAAACACCGTGCGAACCAGCCGGCTCGAGCCAATACGTTGACTGGAGATATCGCATCACCTCGATATACCTGAACAAATGGACAAGATCAGTCAATACTTCGCCTGTTCGTGCGGCTTTGGTCCTGGTTCAAGTTCAAGGCATCGCTCAGACCCGGGTCGAGGGGACTGCATTCATTACTCACTTCCAAAACACGCCGAGGACGAGGAAAGGGTAATCTTCTCTCTCGAACACCCCGAGCTTGTTCAGACATAGCCTAGCAACAACAGGCATTTTCACAGTCAGCTCATCACCACTTCGTGGATAAGAAAGAGCCGCTCGAACAGAGAAGAGTGGGGCAGTATGCAGTACTCGGTACTCACAGCCAGCAGAGGAAGTTGAATTCCATACCACTGCCATAATCCACTCGCTGCTTGTTTCCCCAAGATTCCTTGAAATATACCTCGACCTCATCTATCGCATCGCGCGGTAAGCCCGGTACTCGTGAGTGCAAATCTTGAGACGCCTACACGGGATCCGATCCAGCCATAATCATCATGAAGAGGATGTCCAGTCAGCGCTGGATCTATCCATCAGTCGTGAGAATGAAGACGCACCTCGCCTATCTTGTCGTAGAACGTCTTGAATGCGGGATTACCGAATCGCGAGAGCTTATTATCGACCGGCGGTGTGGATTTAGCAATCTCCAAGACAGAGTCAAGTATACCAATGATTGGTTGAGTACGCTACAGAAGTTCAGACCCATCAGCATCAGCATCAGCGTTAGCGTTCAGAGTCAGCGAGTTAGACCGAAGTTGCCGGTATAGTTATCACAACAATGTCCACTTCCGCTTCGGCCACCAGGAATGCAAACGATAAAACAAAAAACGCACGCACCTCTGAACCGTCGCCTGCTTCACTAAGCTTCTTCCCTACGATATCGTCATTAAGCTCTTCTACGAAATCGATGATCTCCTGATGTGTCTTTGAGCGCTGGAAAGCTTCCAAATGAGCTTTGGAGAGGATGTGTTTAGTTGGTTGAATATAGGTTGATGAAGACGAAGCCGAGGAAGATGACGCGGCGGGCGGTGTTGATGATGATACCATGATTCGTATAGACTGTAAACTTTCGCTCGGATTTTAATTTTCGCGATGATAGGAGACACAGGAAGGCTTGTATCTGAGAGAGCGAATACTAATGGATGATCCTTATGATTGAAGCTGAATGACAAGTCGTTGAGAAAGATGCAGAGAATGCCGAGATATTCGAGATTTCGAGATAACGAGGATTGTGCGGTATGCGGTATGCGGTTATTTAAGTTGGAAATGAACCGAACTACAGCACCTCGATCACTATCACCATCACTATCCATCCCATTCTCGGCTCCTTTCTTTGTATGTTCACTCGTTGATATATACCCTAGCCTCCCACGACGCTATATTTAACCCCCCTTCCCCCCCCCTTGCTTCGTGACGGGTAGCCTTTCGATATTGCATGCTCAACAGCTTGAAATCCCCTAGGCGTTCTCATCTTCTAGCTCTATTCCTACTGCTGCTCTCGTTGATATTAACCAGTACGCCCATCATGGCATCCGCAAGCTACACCGACGCTATTATGCTCTTCGTAAGTCATTTCTAGGCTTCCGTACGCTGTGGATGAGTTCTTAAATAGATGACTGACGTCCAGGAACTTTGCATAGGGAGACTCCCTCACCCAAGCCTTCTCAGATGGCTCTTTGGCTCAGCGAATGGCCGAATACTACTCGAGACGTTGTGACATCGTGAACAGGGGTTTTGGCGGTGAGCGAGAATTCATTCGATGGAGTCTGGATAGAATTTAGGCTGAACATCTCATCTGCATATGCTAGGATACAACAGTGACTGGTAAGCTACCCGTTGGTTGAACTACCGAGTGCACGGAATAGACATTGACGCTGCTTTCGTAATTCTGCAGGGCCATCCCTGTGTTCGAGCAGGTCTTCGCTACCAAGGAAGCTAGGGAGAAGGGCTTTGCACAAAACGTCAAACTGGTCACCATCTGGCTCGGTACGTCGTGTAGCCTACCCAGATACTGAGACCGACCGCTACCTTTGCCTGTGCTGACAACGTTCTTCTGTTTTCTTTTTCTTTTTCTTTCTCGATGTACAGGTGCCAACGACGCCGTGTTGCCTGGGTCACCCCAATGTGTTCCCCTTGACCGATACAAAGCCAACATCGCCGAGCTTGTAGATCTAGTCCAATCACCCTCATCGCCTTACCATTCACCAAACACCAAGATCATTCTGATCAACGCCCCGCCTATCATCGAAGATGCTTGGATCGAAGCCCGCATCGAGAAGTGGGAATCGTTCGGCAAAGAGGGTCCCAAGCCTGATCAGAACAGGGACTTTGGAATCACCAAGCAGTACGCTGAGGCTTGTCTTGAAGTAGGCAAGGAGAAGGGTGTCGAGGCTGTTGATCTCTGGACGGCAATTGTCAAGGCTGCAGGTGGTGAAGGGCCTAAAGAGTTGGCCCCTTATTTCTAGTGAGTTCGCTTCCTTACTTCCTTACGGGATTCTCACTCTCTGATGGCTTCTCAAGCTGACTGTTGTGTGTATCAGTGACGGTCTTCACCTCACTTCGGAGGGCTACGCCGTGCTCTTCAACTCACTCAGCTCGCTCATCGTCTCCAAGTACCCAGAGCTCGACCCCGAGACGATGGACATGCGAATGCCCCAGTGAGTGACCAGTGCGACAGCACCACAACTAGTTCATACGATGATGAATGGTAGCTGATTTCGATGCAATGCATCACATTGAAGCTGGAACGATGTCGACCTCGAGAATCCCAGGATAGCTTTCGACGGCGTTCAGAAGAAACGTCTGGCTGGAGAGCTTTAGAGGTAGTTAGTACCCTTGAAGTTCCGAGAGCAGGTTTCAGGTCGCGTCGACATGGAGGTGCAAAGTCGAGCGAGACGCGCACGGTGCGGCTACAATAAAGTAGGTAATGGGCGGCTGATGATAATCTGGTTTGTAGATGAATATGACTGTATAGAGGCCGATAGAAGGAATGCATGAAACATGTACATAGACAACACACTATGACTTGGATAACTTTATCGTGTGCATTTTGAGGAAGGATGTGTGGATCAAGGAAAAGGACTGTTATGAAACGCAGCAGCGCAGGCTGAGCGGCAATGATAATTAATGAATGATAATTGTTGACAACCCATCTCCCTCCCACCATACATGCTGCCGCCGCTACACTCGCACTCGCACTCGCGCATCGCGCTTGCCGCCGGTCTCACTCGGACACTTCATCAACTCGTCAACAAACTGAACTTGCTCTCTTCTTCATCTTGTGCATTCCCTCATTCTTCAATCTACAGGTTCCTTCCGACTACCCGACATGACACGTATACCTTAGAAATCGGTGAAGAGCTTGACGGTTGGATCACATCACCGATACTTCGGTTCTTCCGGACACATCCATCACGATCAACTGTTTTCGTCCATCCAACTTAAACCTCGATTACGCTAAGCTGTTCAGCCCAGCCCGGTTCAATAAACATACAACATGCAGCAGCCAGGACCATCATTGCCAAATCCTCATGAGGCAGCATACTATACCTCTCAGGCGGATCCCAGTCAAGCATGGCATGCTCAACAACAACAACAGCAGCAGCAGCAGCAGCAGCAGCAACAGCAGAATGGGCACTATCAACCTGGTATCCCGGCTCAACAGGCTCCTTATCAGTCTGGATATGGATATGAACATGTGCAATCGCAAGGACAAATACAGGGGCGAGGACAAGGAGTCAATGTAGGGGGATATCCAGCTGGACCTTCACATACACCCTCTCCATACCATACTCAGCCATATCCGCAGCCGCATAACCATCATCAACAATATTCTGCTCAAACGAACGCCGAAGGACCTCCCTATTCTCCGTATTCAGCTCAAACTGTCCATCAGCAGCGACATCACTACCAGCAATCGCTCGAGCACCAACAGCAATCCAGTCATCATCACCACCCCCAACAGCAGCAGCACCAGCAATACGCATTTCAGCAGCCGTACCAACAGCAATATGAGCAATCAATCTCTAGTCGACCTATACCAACCGTCGAGGCTGTCCCTCAACCTCAGCCGAAGGTAGCGTACGAAGCGCCCGTATTTCAAACGTTTCAAGAACGTCGAAGGGCAAAAGAATTGGCCTTACGTGCACAAGCAGGAACACCGCCAGTCCCCTCCTCATCAGCGTTCACACCGCCTCCCGTCCTTCCCACCGCACCGTCATCGTCATCGTCTTCTTCTTCTTCCTTACCGAGAATACCGTCTGTTGGCCCTCGTTCGCCCTCGCCGTTATCAGCTGGACCTGGACCTGTACCTGGACCTGGGCCTTCAGCCTCAGCTGTAGCTATGATGGGCAGGCCTCAATCGATGTCCAATGCGAATGGACCTCCTCCAACTCCTCCTGCAAGATCACGAAGTCCTGCTATCCCACCTATCGTCATCCCTCCAGTCTTACCCTCATCTTCCCCCTCGCCGATATCTAACGCTCAAGCGTCAGGTCGTCCTCTCCCTCCCCCACGAGCTCTTCCATCTATCGCCCCTGGCGTCATCCCTTCTGCTGCTCACTACACGAATCCTACTTCAGGCCCATCATCACCTTTCACGCCTACACGCAACAATGCGCCACTACCAACTGGATACTCCCCCGCACCTAGCGTTGTCGCCTCGCCCATCCAAACGAATCTCGAAAGATCAGACACTATATCCTCAGTCAAATCACTCGACAGGATGGGATTCAGCTCCTCCTCGCCTGTTAAGCGGGCCCTACCCAGACCGCCGGTAGGTGTTAACAGTTCAAAGAGCTTGGATAGGGGAATACCATCGGGTGTGGATAGTAGTTCGGGATTTGATGCGAGAAGAGGGTCGAACTCGAGCTCAGTCTCGGTAGCGAGCTCGAACAAGAGGCCTCCTTCCGTAGTGATTGAAGAGCAGACTCCGGAAATGCTGGCCAATGGGATCGCAGCGATGAACATGGGCTCTGGGAATGGTATTGGCACTCGAACGCCGTCTCCTTCGATCCCTTCAATTTGCATGCCGTCCCCGTCTCCGAAACCACCATCTATCGGCGTACCGGGCCAGCCTGGGTTTTCTGAAACCTCCATAGATCCTCATACTCCTGCCAGGTATACGCCTCTTCCTGCTATCAACTTCCCCGATTCCGAGACATCGTCAATCACATCAACCGAAGACGAGGCGGATAGTAGAAAGCAGCAGCAGAACGACGCTACCCCGAAAGCGAAGAAGACAGCCGTGGCAGCACCTGCGCCTTCGTCGCCCGAGATTCAGTTTTCAGGTTTACCGACCATCTCGGTCTCCACTTCTGATAGTGCTGATGAACCTGAACAAGGAGGCGAAATAAGCTTTGCCGTGCCCACAATCAACATAGGAGGAGAACCCGGTACCGCGCCTCCGCCAGGCCCGCCTTCCATCTCTGTTGGTGTACCCTCGATTTCCGTCCCATCAAGCAATAATGCTACTAATCAGTCAAAACCTACCCGTGTGCACCATGATGGCTCGGCGATCCTCTGTGCGGGCTGCGGGAATCCGATTATCGGTAGAATTGTGAATGCCATGAACCAGCGATGGCATCCGCAATGTTTCATGTGTGCCGAATGCGGGGAGTTGTTGGAGCATGTTAGTAGTTACGAATGGGAGGGGAAGGCGTACTGTCACTTGGATTATCATGATGTGAGTAACCGCGAGCCGAACATGAGGAAGGGGGGGGGGAGGGCGGGGGGGTACCCATCTCTGCAATCAGTATGATTTAGTCCTTTGCACATAGCTGATTTTGCTTTGTCATGTTGTTGTGCCCATGCCCAGAAATTCGCCCATCGATGTCATCATTGTCAAACGCCCATTGTCGATCCTCGTTTCGTAACGTTGAACGACCCAGTCCTAGGCCAACGATATTACCATGAACTTCATTTCTTCTGCTCGGAATGCGGCGACCCATTCTTAGACCCTTCGAAATCCTCAGCACCAGGTACAGAGACCTCACGACCGAATGGAAACGCTTCGCATCATCACCCAGTTGATCAGGTGGGCGAAGAGGAAGAAGAAGAAGAAGGGGAGACGAACGCTTTTGTGATTCAACGGGGTCATCCATATTGCGAGCGATGTCATCTCAGGCTACACAAGCCGAAATGTAAAGGGTGTAATCAGCCCATACCGGATGTAGCTATCAATGCAATGGGCGCGAAATGGCACAAGGAGTGTTTCGTCTGTACGGTGAGTAAAACGCAGCATTCTCGCTGATGCTTGTTTGTGACTTGCGACTTTCTGCTGATTCACCTACACTTCAAATAATCGATATAGCAATGCCACAACGAGTTCGCCAATAACCTCTTCTTCCCTAAAGATGGTCAGGCGTTCTGCACTTCATGCTATGAGCAAATCATAGCGGCGAATTGAGAGACGGTAGGGGTAGCGAGTACCAACGTGATAGACACGCCGGAATAATGATATCAACGGCGCCCTGCTGATTGGGCCATGGGCACGACGATGACGCAACACAGTGAATAAGGCATTGTACAAGAAGGTATTCATGCATGTCATTGTCATTATATGTATATGTCTATCGCAAACCGCAAATGGCGAATCGCAAATCGCAAAAAAGAAGCACGATGATCCAAAGAAGATGGCTGAAAAGGAAGAAGATCGTTAGTTAAAATGATTCTAAGAGTACAAGCAAGATATTACAGAAAGAGCTTCTTTCTATATTCATAATCCTTTCCGAGCCGAATAAAATCGCTCCTTTTTCAGACGACTGTCCCTGATTCTGTTCTGAGGAACCCAACCCAGATCCAGTTCCGCTCCACTGCCAATTCTGATCCTCTACACCTACGTCTGCGAGATCTACGAGATCTACGAGACATACGGTTCATTGTTCGACCAGACGCCAGGTTTGGTCATCTCAAGATACCCGCCCTCGATATGGTCTCCGGGACACGCGGGACGGGTATCGTTCCCATTCCAAATACCATTACATCCCGGCAAGTATTGGATAGGGTTGGTTTGGCCGACTGGTTCGTCGACGATTTCAGTTTGAAGTTGACACGAGTAGGTTATGTCGAGGTTGATGGTGGCGTTCAAAGCTGGGCAATTTGCTGGGTGGTCCATGCCTATCAAATATATAACGAGAAACATTCAAATCAGCATCGGGCTTTGGGCTTTGGGCTTTGGGCTTTGGAGTGTTTTGTAATGATGGGTTGGCATGAAGCTGATGATCTAGCTCGCTCCGTGAATTTATACGAGAGAGGAGAGGAGAGAGAGATTTGAGTTTCGAGACGCGAGTTTGAAGATGCGACTGGGATGACGAGATTGTTTTTAGAAGAATACGCACCCTGAACTTCCTTGGTAGCGTTCATATATCGACAGTTGTCCAATACACTCTGCAGTACGTCGGCTGTATAAAGATTAGATTAGGGTCAGCGATTATTCGTCCGTTCGAAGAAAGAGAAACCAGCAGGGTACAATGCACAACGGGCTTGAATCCAACACAAAACTCACGCTTCCAGCCGTTCATAAAGTCCGCGTGGATACCGTACTGATTAAATAGAACAAGATACAGGTATCAGCAACGACAATCCAGCGAAGTAGAAATACATGCACGAGGAAAGGGAGGGAATGGACCCGCGAACTTACACCGCTGGTGTCGCCATTAGCCAGAACCCAAGTCGTCTTTCCAGCGCCGTTGAAGGGCAGTTTGTAAGTGGCGAAAACAGTCTCGAATTGGAGCGTGATGAATTTCCTAGGGAAGGCTGAGGGAAAATGCGGCGCAAGGGAAAGGACGATTCGACTGTCAGCTGAAATCTAAACAAACGATTCCAGGTCTGTACGGCTCACCTTTGGGACAGTAGTGGCCGTTCGTTGCGTCGGTGGGGTAAGCTAAACAGACCAATGATTTTGTTAATATCAGACATGACAAACAATCCTTTGTACAAGACAAAAGGAGAAGGGATTGGGATAACCTTGGACATTACAATTGAGCCTGTTAGACTGGACAGACACTAACCGACATGACTCGAGTAATCGCCATCCTCAGCATAGACTCCATCCCAGCAGCTCGGGCTAAAAGCAAGATGACGGGCAAGTAGCATGATCAGTATAGGAATTCTATACAAGTGCTATATACCATACCATACACCATGTCGGAGTAACTTGACTTGGATAGAACTACTCACAACTGGATAGCGGATACCAAACCACCAGCGCAGTCAGTCGATGGGAATCCGTAGTTCTTGGTATCGGCGCCCTCTCTTCCTCTGTAACATTGCCACCACATCGCAGCAGAGTTACTGTGCAGTCAAGAGTCCATTTGGTCTATGTCAGCTCGGCCATAACGTGCACACATGCGAAGATGGCCTTTATCACTGAAGGAATTCCAGCAAGTTTTGACTCATTGATCGCCAAAAAAAAGAGCACTCACGGATCAGAGTAGTTGATAGCTCGACGCATGGGGTCACCGACTACGATATTATAATTGTCGGGGAACGGGTAGATAGGTACGCCGGTGGGAGCCTTTTGGAAGTAATACAGCGACGTTCGGTCCAAGGGGACAGTGATTAATGAGCCGTTGGGGTATTGGTAATAGAGCTGAGCGACCCAATAAGCAGACTTGTCATCCTGTACTACTGTCGTTGTACAATTCGCCAATTTCTGCATCTCGGTAGCCGAAGTCAAGTTGGCAGTGAAGTAAGACGAGCCGTGAATTCTATGCAGGTGCGATGCAGGAGCGTTGGGGTTTACGATTGGGTCTAGACGAGTGACGGCGATGGATCGATTGGTAGTCATGACGAAATGGTCGGTCGAGTATTTCCCGAATTTGGCGATATCTCCAGGTTTACCAATGTTGACTCCTCCATCAGCGATAGACAACGGATGACCACCGGAGACGGCTGCGTTGCCAGTGCTGACTCCTGCATTTCCAGCATCGGGAGCATCGTCATCTACGCTTGAACCTGAATCTGAATCGTTGTTGTTGTTGTGTTTCTTGGTGAAGACCACAGCGACTACAGCGATAACGATGGCAATAGCCAAAATGAGCGATAGTAGAATACCCCACCACCACCTTCGACCTTTGGTCGTAGAGGGGTACCACCACTTCTCGCGCTTCCTAGGAGGGTACGGTCCATACCCATTCCCATTACCGCTCTTTTCGTTGGTTACGGGCGGTGGCGGTGGTGGTGGTAATCTCGACTGATCCACTATATTCTCATCGACATATGTGGGTGCAGCAGCCGTAAGCGTATACGCTTGAGCTCGACCTTCAGGTCGAGTAGCGTTTGATCTTGGTACGGGCCCTTGTGGTGAGCCGTTCGCAGGATACGAAGGAACGGGTTTCCGTTTACCTGCTGGTATGGGTCGAGGAGGCAGTGGCGGTGGTACGAATGATGCTGATGCTCTTTGATTGGAGCCAGAGCCAGAGCCAGAGCCAGAGCCAGCGATTTCGTTCAGCTCTGGATCAGAAGATGAAGGTGATCGTTCCGGTGTGGTGAACGGATTGCCATGGGCCGAGTTACGGTTGTTGGAGGGGAGTGCCAGACTCATTTTGTATGTTGATAAAATTGTACAGGCAGGTCTATGATGTTACAACGTTGAAGATGATGGATTGATCCGAGTACCGACCGAGAGGAAGAGCGAATCAATCGACTCCTTTTCAATTCTTGACGAACACGATTGGGGTACGATACTGCTACTGCTACTATCGCTGATAGTAGTGGTGAGATGAGACGGAAAGGATGATGAGAGGTGATGGTGATGATGATGATGATGATGAGAATGGGGTGAGAATGATGTGATGCGATAGTGCATATTCCATAGTACATAGTACCCGTCAGTCAGCCCACGTACTTCACTCGCCTCTTCCGCACCATTCTGTGCTATGGTGGAATGAAAAGCTGTGTCCTGTGTCGCTGGTGCCGTGTGCTGGTGTGCTCGGCGTTGGACTATCGGGGAAGAGGAAGCACTTTTCTTTATGTATATTCAGGGTCCAGGTACGGCATGATAACGGATTTCTCTGGGATTCTTGGATTCTTCTCTTTCACTCCTTCCCCCTTCTAAGTGTGGATTGATCGGATCAAAGAGAAGATTCCAAGGGTGCTTTTGAGATGTAGGGTGAGAAAGTCAAGGTATTTTCAGGGTAAAAGGAGAGATGGTACGCTTTGACCGCTTTTAGCGTTATTTCATGGGCATTGTGCCTTGCTGTGAAAAGATGTACCGAGTCACTCACCGTTTCACCATCTGCTTGCTCGCCTACTTTCTTCCTTCTGATGAGAAAAAAGAACAAAGAACAAGCTCTGCATACCTTACCCGACACACACCGAAAGAAGCCAAGTCGGCTTAAGCCATACCTCTCAATACCTCAGCCACCCAATCACCCATTGACCGTCCGTCTACTGCGTCCATGGACCGACCGTATCCCTCACTCCACCACACAACCAATGCATGCATCAAAGGATTCATGCGCCCATCCAAGCTGCGGCTGCAGTAAGATGCAGTGTGCAGTGTGCTGTACGAAGGAATAAATTGATTCCCATACTGCCACCATATCACAAACTAGCTCACCTCAGCTCCCGTTAGGCGTTAGTTAGCCAAAAACTTGCTCTCTTCCCGCTCCTAGGCTTAACATGAATTTGCTACACCATTTGCTTCCTCTCCTATTTTAAGCATTCCTTTCCTTTCCAATTCTCATTCCGGCTATCACTCAGATACTCAAACTCTCTTGGACAGTACATACATGTGTAAGCCGACAAGAGATGCCGCAGGGTACGATGCCAGAGGGCGAGCGAGCCTATGCTGCTCTGTATGGCAGAGCGCATGCACGTGGAAGGGATGCTTCTGGCGGAACAGCTGAGAGAGGATCAGAACCAGCAATGCTGCTTGCACATGCAGTTGGTTCACGAGGGCAGGATTTCTTTCGATATGATTCAAAACCGCACCATATCAACAGGCAGCTTCGTCGATGTGTGTAGATGGTTCCTCGATTGATAATCGCTTGATCCCAAAGGATATATGTTCATGCGCAAGCGTTTTACTTCCTATACTACACGATCGTCTTCACGACAGAATGCAAGTCACCGTGCCGACTCAACAACGAAGCAATGTTGATCAAAGGGGGATCTATCTCTCTTCACGCATGCAGTATCCCGCTGTGTATAACTCTCATACAAGTACTGAGCACTGATCACAGGGACAAGTCATTTGGATTGGAGAAGTCAGTGTCACTAGTACTAGTACTTGTCGGGGCGCTAGCGCTCAGGTTCTTATCATCGTCTCCCAGATATATCTAACTTACGTCCAGGAACTATCGTCGCTACGAAACGTCACAACGATGTCTACCGACGTATCACGTGTTGACGACCAAGACCATGACGACGACGACAAAGATCAACCAAAGATGGGCTAAAGGACCCCAAGGACCCCTTTGGAGGCCACGCGACTACAGTAGATCGAATGTCGATTGCGGACAAGGGGATGATTGATTGATCGTTCCTGTCAATGTAAGACTGAAACGTTGAATGTCCTAGCTTTTCCTTGGGTCGATTGATCCGTAACCACGAAACGGAAGGGAAACAGTTCAACATAAACATCAACATCATCACCCTCGCTCGGCCTTGTTGCTGTACGCAGCGCCTATACCTTCCAAAGCAATTACACCTCTTCGTTCTGGCCTGTCAGGCCGCTGGTCTAACCTTTTTTACAGAACAAGAAAACTTCGGCGATCGACCTACATGACGACTGTCACTTTGGAAACGACCATGAGAGATGAGAGATGAGAGGTTGAGATCCGATTGATTGATTGACTCATTGATGGATGAAACGGGGTGATGGATGATACATCACAGTAGATGCCCTTATACGCTTACAAGGAAGGACGGCCTTTCAACGATGATCGACCGAAGGACATGACGAGTATAGCCATACGAGTGCTGTTGGGCCGATGCCAAGAGCCTAGGCTAGCCCTGCGAGCTCTAGGCTACCGGCCTGCTGCGCTGCTGATCGTAAGTAAATCGCCGGGGAATCTCTCGTGCTCAAGAACAGATCTCATCCAGAGCACATGAACGGATGGGTATATAAGGATGAGACTCTCCATCCTTAATAAACGAGATTCCAATCCCGCGCTTCATCGTCTTCAAGTCACCTCACGATTCTTCTCATTGTACTGTAGTTCGTTGCCAGACTTGTTGTGCTTGCACAGGCCCAGCTTTCACTCTATAGTCTTACCACTTCATCTGCCCACATTGAACATCGTCCTTATCGAGACTGGTTTCTCGTCTGCTGCGCTTATTCCTGTTTCCATTCTTCATTTACGCACGCACCCCTTATCCCGCTGGCGGAATATCCGAACGAATTGCTATCATCTCATTACTCAGACAGAATCAGTTGGTACATGCTCTATCCACGCATTCCCTTACCTACCGTAGTCGCTTCCTGCGATACTGCAACTTTCCCATCACAATGTTCATTCCCTCAATCGCGCTTGCGCTCCTCGCCCTCCCCTTGACACTGGCCGCCCCTTCATTCCCTCCCACAACGTATTCCCATTCGCTATCGCTAGCCGATATCGAGCCACGAGCACCAGCCGCCGCCGCCGCCGCAGCAGCAACAGCAGTGGCACCGACCACGCTGTCTTCTATTCAAAAAGCGGATTTCAAATCGCTCGCATCCAGAATCCCTCAGAACTGCACCGTGAACACCCTCTCTGTTCCCCTCACGGGTAGTAGTTTGGCTGTCCCTGGAGGAGAAACGACGTCGATGATCACCGTTGGGAGGGGTGTACAGAATTACACGTGTACCAATGGGAATTATGTCTCTGCTGGTGCTTTGGCCAAGTGAGTGAAAAAGTGTGGCGCTTGAGCGATTCTCTCAAATGAATGGAGAAAATACTCGGGGTCAGATCTTCTTTCGCGGCGTGGAAGGTCACAATGCCATGCCCTGTGAGATATAATCACTGATCACTGATCACTCACGCTTTACTCGTACTCGTACTCGTCCCTTTGATGTGGGGTTTTCTTCCTGGCAGCCTCTTCGACGTCTCATGCCTCTTCTCAATGACAGCCAAAACCATCGACCCAGTAACGTTGAACGACTTATTGCCCAAACTTGCTTTCAAGGCTTTGTCATTCCCATCTCTTGGTGATGATGGGTTACAAATTGCCATTAACCATCTTTTCGTGTGAGTCCGCATACCTTACTCGAGCCCAATCCTTGGCAAGACCTTCACAATTCCAACTTCAATCCCAATGTACCGCTCCAAAGCTGATCTGGTTTTCTGGTTTTCTGTTTTCTGTTTTTGTTTGTTTGTCTGTTTATTTGTTCATCTCGAACCGGATTGTGACGCTTGTCGGTCTCATGTGATCCTGATCCTGATCGACGATCGACGATCGACAAACAGCGCCACCCCCAACGCTGCTACACCCGGTATCTCCCCCGAATTCGCCCTTTCCTCAGGCTCGGACAAGATCATAGTCTCGAAACTATCCAATTCCACTGCACCCTCCAACCCAACTACCAATGTGCCCTGGTTACATCTCGGTGCGATCCAAGGCCAGGGGACGTTGGCCAAGAGCGTCTTTAGGGTTAACACTGTTAATGGACAGCCTCCTTCTTCTGTAAGTCTGGGTCCGGGTCTGGGTCGATTTGCGGCTTTGTTGGGTCTTCGGCTGATTTTCGATGAATTACTTACTCGTATATGCTCAATTAGTGCTCTTCGGAAGGAGAAAGCCTTAGTGTTAACTACGCTTCAATGTACTGGTTCACCAAGTAATAGAAGTGTCCATGACACTTTTCCACATTTCAATGCTCTGTCGAAATACTGTGTCCCTATCTCAGAGTACAGTAAAACATCTCATTTGAATCTGTCTTATGGTGTATCTCTCGGTTTTATATTTGCCTATATTGTCTTGGTCGAGATATATCGTAGGTCTATAGATCTGTTTATTCACATAATTATCTTGATTCTTCATCGGATACAGCATGTCATCGTGCTATACTTGTTATCGATAGATGCATTGATGCTTTGTGACTGATCTCATGGCATATATAAATAGTGTATCTAGCGCTTTACAACGTGGATGATCCAATTTGAATAGTTATGGGGCGCGTGTACTGTATGATTTACACATATATGTTCCTATGTATACAACGATCGAACCTCTCGCTCGATTCACTCCGCATCCAACAGATCCCATCCCTCGCTCAGCTCTTCTCCTGACCCGTCGTCCTTCCTAGTTCCCCATCGTCCCTCTTCTGCACTCAGAACACTCTGTACGACTTTCGCGACGTCCAGGCCAAATCCCAAATGCTGCACAACATGACTTGTGCCGGGCTCATGGGTCTTTCTGCCTAGTCCTGGTGAGCCGGCGAGCGCTGCTATGAGCTCTAATATAGACGTGGCTGAAATCATCGTGGACGAATTTGAGTTTGAGTTCGAGTTTGACGGTGTTGGTGTTGGTGTTGGTGTCGGTGTTGAGGATTGTCTGCTTTGGGTCCTACTTGGCGGTCTTGGCTTTGAGAAGCCATTGAACATATATGGATTCTCATCATCTGAATCCTCCTTGTCTTTGTCTTTGTCTTTGTTTCTGTCTTTGTCTTTGGCTCGAAGATTTTCGCCATCGCCGCCTCGATCGAGAATACCGACAGTCATCACCCCCTGAGACCAAGCGAGATACGCTACAGAGAACGAAAGCAGCGCGAAAGAAGTCAAGAACTGTCGGTGCTTGTTCATTGATTTCTCCAGGACGGCCGTTATGCTCGGTTGCGGTTGCGCAGCGAAGAGCTTGCTGGACTGCAGGGACATGTTGCTTGTCATTGATAATAATGTAGATGTGGCCATGGCCATAGATCCTTGTGGCGGATTTGCCTTTATGGATTTTCTCGAATCTCGGCTGCCGGTACTGCTCGTTTTGACTTTGCTCGCTATCGAGGCGGTACTTGACATCCACAAAACGTTACGATCCCGCCATTTGGTTGTTCCCACGAAGGGCGTATTGGCTCTCATGAGTGGCCGTCCGATATGGCGTTTCTCAAGCGGTGGAGGTGGGGTGGGAATGAAAGGGAGGGTTATGGAGAGATAAGTCGTTAGTAGCGAGAGAAGGTGGATTGTATGTGAGAGGGCGGCGTTGATATTGACGGAGGGGAATACTATATTGAAATTACTTGTAATTAGCCCAGTCCCTTTTTTCTCATCGATTCATTGACTGAGCCAGAAATCATTATAAGAGAAAGACAAAAACTCACGCCTAAAAGCTTCAGGACTGGGCAAAACCAATGTCGCAATCTCCCATTCTCCTGTACTCCTCTGTCTGATCCTGAAGATAGCGACAGCTTCTTTGACCAACACCGATCTCGCCTTTAGGATTTTAGACGAGACCTCGGCTTGGCGGATTCGATAGCGTTTGATATCGTTCTGCAGAGCGATAACGGGGGAAGATTGTGATTTTACTTTGAATAGGTTGGCACGTCGCAAGGTGATTGAGCTCTCTGCTACAGCCGTTCGAGCTATAGCGATGCAATAGATGTATCAGCATAACATCCTGATCTTTGGTAAAGACACGAGAACGGCGAGGAACGCAGAGCAGAGCAGACTGACCTCGCGATATACGAGCTTCTCGTTCCGCTATATCCTTCTTGAGCTGAGCACACCTCCTCTCCTTATCCGCTACGTCCGCTCTAAGCTGCCTCCATGCGTTGACTCCTCGAGATGGTCCCGCGAGTGCGAGTGCTTTCAATCTCGGTATCGGCCCAGGTGATGGCGTCGCTTGAACGACCTGGCCGCCTGCTAGCAGTATCTTCGACTTTTGGGTGCTCTCATCGATTGCCGTTCTGATATTCCGCAGCGTCTTTTTGTACATCGAGATACTATGTTAACATATTCGACAACGAGTCAATACAGAGACAGACGTTGGATCTATCCATAAACCCCGAAACTGTCTGTTGCGTGCAGGGACTTGCTATAGGTGGAAAGAAGACTTTTGTCGACTCACCTCTCCTGTAGACACGAAGTACAGAAGAGCGGATGCTGCTGGAGCTGGCACCACGGACATCTCGGCGGCAAGTTGGATGTCATGATAACGATTCGCTATGAGACCGAAGCATCATTGTTCTCGCCAAGCTGATGTGTTCTGGGTTTCTTATCGACGGACAAAGATGAGCTGTTCATATATGGCCATGAAATATGAAAGCGAATCGTCATGTCAAGCGAGTGATTCATTACAGAGATAAAGATAGATCCTAATGCCGTAATTACATCTAGGGTTACCGTTCAGTATTAGCTTAGCTAACCCCCAAGTCCTAATTGCTATTGACTAATTCCTAATCGCCACCGGAAACTTGGCTAATCGTTTGACTATGACTGTAGCTCAATTTGATTCCGCTAGTCACAGTTCTCTCTACACAAAAATCAAAACATTCATAATACTCTGGTAGCATCAACAAGTTGAACGACAAGACGACCAACACTGCCTTCAATCTGCATTCCCATCTTTACACCGTCAATTTACCTACACCTATACTTGGTACCTCTGTCAAATTTGTCAAGTTACCTCTGTCTATCATTCATAGGCCATTCAACGTTCTCAGAACTGGCCAGCACTTCGTATACTTCCCTGTCAAAAGAAACGAGAATATCACCACACAAACAAACGATCACTTTCCCGTTGATCCGCAATGTTCGATAATGGTTTCGACCCAGGCTATGTCTTCCGACATCCCGTATTCCTAGTGACGTTCATCATCTCCATCCCGGCATGGATAATTGCTTTCGCCGGTCAATGTGCCGCCGAGGCAAAGTATGGTGGGTTTGGACGATACCCTGTTTGTATGTCTTCAATATTTGTTCAACTGGACTGATGTTTGAACTGGCAATCGTAGCTTCCGCTGATGGGAGAACGCCCGTGGTAAACACGTTATGGTTCGGTATCTGGATTCAACTGTATGTTTATGTGTGCTATGACATTTGCAAACAGAAACAATTCAAGCTGACTCACAAATCGTGTTATGACAGGGCTGTGATAGTGCATCTATTGTAAGTTGAAAACACCTGGGTTCCGATTTTCCGGAAAGCCATCGCTGAACAAACCCTTCGCATATATAGCCTCGCACTAGCCGGTGACGCTTTGGCGATCCATCGGTTTCAACTTGCCGTCGTACTTGCTATCGCAACCGTGTTCGCCGTTCACGGTGTCGAATTCATCTTCCAGCCTCAAGGAGCATTGATTGCCGTTGGCGTAGGATGGTTATTGCTCACCATGGTTGACGTGAGTGGACAAATTCGCTAAACAAATCCGACATTTGCTCTTTGGCTCAGACACTGATGCGTGTTCTGTATAGCTCGTATGGATCATCTACCTTACTTCGGAAGAAGATTCATTCTTCTACAACCTGCTCAACTCAGGCGGTAACGGCGGTCTCTCAGGACCAAACAACCGACGAATGGGCAGTACACGAATCTCCCATCGAGATTCAACTGGGGGCTATGGAGTAGGCGGCGGCGCCGGCGAGATGGGTCTTGGAGGTGGCGGCGGGATGTCACGCGGGATCTCGTCGAATAACGTGAACATGGGCATGGGCATGGGAGGTGGGGGCGGAGGAATGGCTGGATCAGGATATCGTTCGGGAGGATATGCTCCTGCCGCTACGGAGGGTACGCCCCAGAAAGCTACGTCGGTGAGGAACGACTATGATCAGCAGTCACCTGGAGGTCCAGGAGGCGACGAGATGCTGTACAAGCACAAGGCCAAGTGAGTGGGCATTTGGTTTCCTCTTATTACATCTTCCATCGTCTTGCGAACAGTGTATCCCGGCGCACAAGACAACGAAAATACCTTGTGAAAGGGATCTATGCTGGAAATGGAAAGGGGACAAAGGAGGCGACGGAAGATTTACTGCAGACAGCTGACATGCCTTTCTGACCGTGCGCCACCTATCTACCTGTTCTGTGTACCGTTCACAGAGCCATGTACGCCTACTCTGCCTCTCCTGACGATCCCAACGAAGTATCATTCGCAAAGGGCGATATCCTCGATGTACTGGATAACACGGGCAAGTGGTTCCAAGTACGCACGCCGACGGGTGCTACAGGTGTAAGTGCTCTTCGTTTCGTCAAATCGCCAGAACTTTACCCGTATCAGATATGAACTTGGCTGATTGACACAAACGTCTGATTAATTGTATTGTTCTTCTATGGTGTAGATCGCCCCGTCAAATTACCTCACGGTGTTATGATCACCTCGTCCCTCCGCTTCTCCCCTCGCCACATCACTGATACCTCCTCCCCATCCCACAGTTCTTAACATGACATCCTGATACCTTGAGATCGAGAACAAGAACAAAAACGAGAACGAAAACGAGAACGAAACAAACGAACCGAACGTGCAGAACGGAGTATAGCAGCAGTAGTAGCCACAGCGGCAGAAGGTGATCCATGGTGACGCAGATCAGATTCTGGACACGAGCAAGATGATGGACAGGTCTATGCGGGCCAGACTAGAGAGGAGAGTGATAGTCATATGTTGATACGTGCGATGGAGGATAGAACAGGACAGGCGGACCATGTGCAGCCAGTGCCTTGTGTCTACACATAGTGTATAATCTTGGCAGTCCAGCGTAAGAGTACGCATCAGTACATCACAATCACGATTTAAAACTCAGTCTCATGCAGTTAAATACCATATTCTATCGTGTCATGTTATTATATCATGACGAACGTTCTCTACCTACCATGTTCTGCAGCTTATCTTAGCATGGCAAGGCATGGCAGAAAGATCTATCTGTATACCACATACGACCCCGTCCTAAGCAAGTACTAAGCAATTCCCGCCCAAACGCCCAAACGGTCTGCCCACTCCGACCCTCTGCACATTTAGCTATCTGTTTCCACTATTCACGAGGACTGACTAGCTATGCTATGCTATGCTGTGCTACGCTATGATTTCCCCTTTTTCTTCTTCTTCTTCTTCTTGTTCCCGCCTCCACCACCCCCGCCTGCTCCCTGAGCGGCGCTGGCAGCTTTACCGTCATTTCCGTTATCTGCCGCTGGACTGGGCGGCCTTGAGGGTTCTGTGGAAGCTGTCGGAGGTGGCGAGTCTAAGTCTACTTCTCCCGATACCTCTGCCTGTACATCAGCGACTGGTCCACCTTCAGCTTGAATGGGATCATTGGCGTCGGTGTCGTCCGCCTTCTCTGGAGCGGAAGGAGCGAGATCTAATGGGGCGGGTTTCTTGGGAGTGGACGAAGAAGAAGCTGGGGCTGAATTGTCCATAGGTCCTGATGCGGATTCGAGCTGGGGCTCGGGGACAGCAGCATCAGGGGTGGATGACACCCGGGCTGGATTATCGGTCTCAGCAGTCGATGACTCCACTGTGGGTATCTCGGCTTGATTGATGGTTTCTGTTTCGGCTATTTGAGCTATAGCGTCCGGTCCGACCGCATCCGCGCTGTTCTCAACAGTCTTCTCTCCCTTCGCTGACGTCGTGTCCTCCGAAACCAGCGCGGGCGCCTCGACCCTGGCTTCAACTTCATCCGGTACGCCGAGCCTCGTCGGCTTGACAACCTGTTGCTCTTGCGCGGTGGATGTATCTGGTCGATGCTCGAGCTCGGCATTGGGTTTGGGAGGTGATACCTCCGCGGCCGTGGCTGGCTCGGGGTTGTCGACAGCCTGCGTATTTGACGATTTAACGATCGTATCATCCTTGACTTCGTCCGTGCTCTCGGCAGCAAATGCGCCATCTGTCACAATCTCCTCAGCGTCCTGAACGGGATTGCCTTCCGTATCATCCGTTGGTCCTTCTTGTGCTGCATCGACGGCTCCTCCTTCTCCTTCTCCTTCTCCTTCTCCTTTCAGCAAGTCCGTGGCTATGGAGGCGGTGACTAGCTCAAGGCCGATCTGAACATCGACATCCTGCTGATCCCCTCCATTCTCCATAAGTGATCGAATGTCCGCCTGTCCATCGGCCGCTTCTTGAGTCTCCGAGGTGAAGACCGCTGCAGATCCAGGCTCGAAGGACGCGACAACGGGCTCGTCCATCGTTGCTCCCGCAGACACCAAAGTAGGTTGTCCCTTCTCGGGAGTAGCCGAATCTGCCAGCACGTCCAATATTCTCTCCGGCTGCTGTATCGTCACTTCCGCCAAAACAGGGTGCTCGTCAACAGGTTGTTTACCATCCCCATTCTTTGCAGCACCGTCCGGGATGGACGATGTCACCTCTAACTCTTGATGCGGGTTATTGAGATGTGTTTGTTTATGCAGCGGCGAGCCATGTTTGATCTCCACAGCGACAGCGGCCTCTTCTCCTGTCAAGCCAATATTCATAGCTTCCAATTGCGCTTCCATGCCCTCGACAGTCTCTTGCTCGCTATCACGCAAGTTTGCAGGTTCGGGAATCGTTGACTCGCTCTTCTGTGTGACACCGATATCTGACCGCAGTACTGATGCGCTTGCGGATGCTGTTGCTCGAGGGGACTCGAAAACAGCGTCGATACCGTTGGTATGAGGACCGTCGTCCGCGTCTGGTCGAGCGGATGAGATTGTCGATGCTTTGAAAGGCGAGCCAAATGTCGGAGGAGATGATACTGGCAAAGTCCGCGTGATCGGTGGTGGGGTTCGAGGTGGACTGCTAGCTGCTTCTATCGCTGTCGCTGGCTTTGGCTCAGGCTCAGCAGGCGGCGGCGGCGGCGGCGCCGTCTTCTCTCCATTGACCAACGTCACTTCTTTCACCGGCGATACTTCCTGGCCCTCTCCATTCTCATTTACCCACTTAATCAGCTCATCCAGCTTGCTCTGCAACTCTGTCGATGGAGGTGGTTTCGGAAGCTCGGCAAAGACACCTTCGTTGAGCTTGTCAACGAGGAACGGCACGATCATGCGACACCACACGTCTACACTAGCCACGCATACTCTCTTGGCCTCCCTCCGTTTCGCAGCTCTCGCTTCGGGGGTCATCTGAACTTCTGAATTACGCCTCAGTAGATCCGCACGAGGGGCCGAAGGTGTCCTCGCGTGACCTGAACGATCTTTCGATTTTCCAGTGGGTTCGTCGGTGAATGTGGTAGCTTGTGTGACGTATTGAAGCAAGACGCTTGACGATGCCAGCAATGAAGCAGAATGGAGAGAGATGAGCTGAGAATGTAGGTTGAGGGGAGCAAGTAGCCTAAGGTTGTTGAATGCTGTAATGTGGGCGTTGAAAAGCGATGCGAGCGGAGGGAAGTACGATACGCTATCGATTTGAGGTAATGGAGGTGGAGACGTATTTGATGAGACGATGTGAGGGATATATTCAGGTACGACGAGGATTTGCGAAGGTGGTAGGACTGCTTTTGCCGAGTCTCGCAGTATCGACGAGAATTCTGTCGAGCTTGTCGCGAGCGACTGCGAGAAAGTAGAGAGCACTGTCGAGGTAAAAGGAGCTGATATCAATGGGGCGAAGTCTAGTCCGACTCTGGAGAATGACATGGCGCAATAACCTAGCTGTACTAATATTGACGACATGGAAGCCGAGTCATTTGATATTCGAGGGATGTAGGCTTCGACAAGGTTGACTAGGTCGGTGATAGCTTGATTGGCGAAAGACGTGATATGCACAGCTGCTATATCTGAAGGTGACGATTCAAGGAAGATGGCCGTGAATTGAGCGATGATATCGTAGACGTGTTCTCTGAACAAGTCGATATATCGCCTCAGGTACCGTATGGGTTCCGCTTTGTCCCTCTCGATCGATAGTAGCTGCGTTCGGAAGTTGTAGTATCGGCTCGAGATGAACACCAAACCCAACTCGCTCTCCTCCATCGCGTTCAGTCTCCGCAGGAAAGAGACCGTCTTGACCAATGCGGGGAGTTTGACTGGTTCTCGAAGCAGAGCGAGCAGTTGAGCCATCATGAGCTGCAATATCCCTTCCACCTCTTTTGAGACATCCTGAACCAGGGCCACGGAAGGATATCGCTCGGCGAGTGAATGGCAGTGATTCAGCAATTCCATGGCCTCCTGATAATACCCATTCCGCACGCATGTCTCCATCAACTGAGGGATCTCCAGCAGATCATACAGCTTATCCTGATGCTCCAATACCAACGCCGCTTTCCCTCTGACTCGTTGAATCCCACTCGTCGTACTTGAGAAAGACCGGCATTCGTCCTCCAGTGAAGGGATAGCACCTATCAGTTTACCCAAGCTTCCTGAGAAATCGTCGAATGCCGATTTGACGGCCGACGAGCATTTATGTACCGATATGAAGGTTGGATATTCTCTGAAACAGAGGTTTGTCAGATCTGATTCTACTGTCGAAGCTTCGGCTGATATTAGTGTTGGTTGACGTAGGAGCTCGTGCAGGGATAAAGAGAGGAGTTGGTCGAGATATGATGATGCGCCGGGTGATGAGAAATCCGCATGGGACGAGGAGGATTGTAAGAGATCGACCAGTGTCATAGGTGGTCCTGCATGAGCCAATATCATCAATTAGAATCAGCTTGCTCTGCACCAGTCGACAGCTGACATACCTTGAGCAGAAACTGAACTGGGCTGTCCATACTGTCCATCTTCTGCCAAGCCCGAAGGCGAATCCTCTTCGACTGCCGTCATGGCCCAGCACTTTTCGGCTCGCTATGCACCGACGTTGTTTCTGGCCGGAAAGAGAAAGGGCGAGCAACGAATGAGTCTGTTTACACGATGAGAAGAACGTTCAGCAAGACAAGATATTATGATCGGGAAGGTGAACTAGCTTCCCCACACATCGGGATATGGATGATGGGTGGTTGTCTGTTGTCTGTTGATACAGTCTGGACTAAAGAGTAGCGCGCTACGCTCAGGTGCAGCAGTGAGACGTGTTAGGGGTGACATTTACGTAAGCTCCTCAGCTGGTCACACGGAGATGGGATCTATTTCCGTTTCCCATTGTCTTTATTCTTTATTTCGCTCATCGCCGCTGAACAAGGAGCGTCTGAAGAGCGAGTGATCTCAAAGATGTTTCATCGATTACTAACCCACTTCTTCACTCTCTTCTCCTGTTTTCGATCCTCATCACAGCCTCTATTGTTCTACTTCTATCGAGCGAGCTCATGTATCCTCACCAGCATAGCATCGCATTGTTCACCAAGGGTCTGGTCTAATTGATATACATTTAGCATAGCATCTCGATTTGTCTCGTTTCGTTTCGTTCACGGCTTCCAATAATACCCAGCATTATTCCATCACCCTACACCAATCATGAGACGGATATCCCCTTCAACCCTTCGTCAGAGAGTGTTACCGCCCTTATCCCGAAGAGTGCTCAGCGTACCGCCCGCTTCTACTCGTGCATTGCAAACTAGCAGCAGCGCACTCTTGCCTCGGTCCACATCGACTAGGCGGACTTTGATCGCTTTGTCAGGCAGCTCAAATCAAGAGCTGGAAGACCACCAGGAGCATGCTGCCTCAATTCAAAATTCAGTGGAAAGCTCAGCCGGAGGGAGTGAAGGAGAGGGAGACGAGTCACCATCTTCAACGCCTCCGCCAAATCTACCAAGCGATCTCTACAACTACACAACATCGCTCATACACCCCTCGAAACCTACTTCACCTCTTCCAGCAGAACTAGGACCCGCGCTCACTCATCTCTACACCTCTTTCTTGCCGGGCAATCAACATCTCGCGGAGGACCTACACCCTTCATCGCCCTTCACGCACGTTATCAGCTTTCCCGACGGCTCAGGAAGGCCCAGGACCGAAACTGCTGAGCGGCAAGATGATCAAGGGAACTCAGCTCCCGAAGCTGTCATGGCTCTTGCATCACCCTTTGAAGGTGGAGAGGCGTACGTACAAGATGCTGTGAAGAGGCTGGCCAACGAGATAGATGCGGATCTTGTCAGACTGAATCTGGTGACTGGTCTAGGTCTGGACGGACCTTCCTCACCACTCGGCAGCAAAGGTATGCATATTGGCATTTCATCATTCTCTCGTCTTCAATATTTACTGATTCGACTGTTATCTCCTCTAGATGCGAGCCCTCCACCCTTACCGCAATCCTTAAATCCACTCCTCAGTCCTGCACCCAGACCTGCAATCGGCGCGATCAAGGAACCTATAGATCCTGAAGCGTCCGACGATGGTCATGGTATGCCTGGAATGGCTGTCACCAGTGTTCCTATAGCAGTCATGGGAGGAGGAGGCGGTATGCTTCCTCCAGGGCTATCAGGGCTCCCTGGGATGGGAGGCCCCGAAGAAGAGCTCGCACAAGGTCAAATCAATCAGGAATGGGTTAACTTCTTCACGAAAATCATCAACACTGGCGATAGCAAGCCGGGGAGGAAACGAGTCATCGTGCTCGAGTCAGCCACTGCTATGGCGAAAAGTTTTCCTCTCTGGTGGCCATCATTAGTGGAGGCTGTCCAAAGGCGGAGAAAGGGACACGTATCAGTCAGCAAGATCGGTCGAGGCAAAGGGCCAAATAGCAAGGCTCCCGCGGCAGCCCTCCTGTATCCGACTAGTATCGTCCTGCAATGTACCCCTTCTCTCGCCTTGCCTCATACTCACCCGGCCATGAACATCGAACACGAAAATGCCGAGTCTTCGTCCGAGGAGGACGAGCATGGTGAAGAATCGGCTGATCCAGCTCAGGCGGTAATGGCTGCTCTCGAGGAGAAGTTTAAGAGTATGGGCATACATGTTCAGTCCCACGTCGAGGTGGTGAAGCCTAAAATCGACGGCAAGCTGTGGTGGGGCAGCGAGGAGGGGGATACATCGGGAAGACGAGAGGGAGACCAAGAACGTCTAACTGGAATGCTATCGAAGGGGTACGTAGTATTCACTTTGACACACACGAATCATAAAATCTGACCTCAGTATCATTATCAGTGTCCCAGCGGTGCTACCCTCATTTGGCCACAAGTCGCTCGACGGAGGATCTTCTCAACCACCCACCAACCCCCTCCGTCGTCTTCTCCAGAGTCGATTTGGCCTCCCGCCTCGATCGGACGACAACCCCGAACCTACTCCATCTATCGTTTGGAAAGCGTACCCCATCGTTCCTCAACACCGAAACCTCGGGCTTGAGAAGGAAGCTCGAACCCGTCAACGTCGTGCATGGACTGCCGCTCTCTTGCAACGAGCCGTTCACCAGTTCGGAGGCAGACTCGATGATCCGCTCGAGGTGTTCAATACGAGCGAGCTCACAGGACAACCTATCACTCGAAAAACTGAAGCGAGCGGAGTCGGAAAGGGTTGGGGCAACAGCGTCATCTCGTGGACGGACGCGATGCACATCTCAAGTATCGCGCTTGGTACGGCTGTTCGATCAGGCCAGATCGAAGATGGTGTCGTCACCGTGAAGTGGGAGGACATCATCCGAGCCAGAAAGGCTATGGAAGAGGAGAAACGTACGGCTTCCGAGCAGATCAAGCGACATATTCCTTCACGCAAAATCAAGATTGATCCAAACACCAAGTCGGATATCGAGAAGGCTCCTCAGCAATTGGTAGATCCTGTCGTGGAGCAAATCAAGAAGTCGAAGAACCTCTCCGCCCACGAGAAGCGATTATTGCCGTGTATCGTGGACCCATCCAGGCTCGCCTCGACGTCTTTCAAAGACGTTCATCTACCCGAAAAGACGATCGACGGTATTCGTTCAATGGTCTCTCTTCCCCTGCTTTTCCCTGAAGCGTTCCGAGGTGGAGTATTGAAAGACCATGCGACTGCCGGCGCGTTGATGTTCGGTCCGCCAGGTACCGGCAAGACATTGCTTGCGCGTGCTGTGGCCGCTGAAAGTGGGGCACGGATGTTGGCTGTGCAACCTAGTGATGTCAACGACATGTATGTGGGAGAGGGAGAGAAGCTGTAAGTGGTGCTATGTGTCGTCCATCGTTTCTGCGTAACGCTCGGATAGGCTAACCACTGCCGCATCGCGTACAGGGTCAAAGCCGTTTTCAGCCTCGCCAGAAGATTGTCACCCTGTGTCATCTTCTTAGACGAAGTTGATGCTCTCTTCGGCGCCCGAATATCACGAGGTTCAGCAGGTTCAATGTCCCATAATCTGCTCTTGACGGAATTCATGCAAGAGATGGATGGTCTGAGTTCGGCAATCGCCAATAAGGATAAGAGGATCGTTGTTATTGGCGCTACGAATCGACCTTTCGATCTTGATGATGCCGTTCTGAGGCGATTGCCGAGGAGGCTTTTAGTTGATCTGCCTAGTGTGGAAGACAGAAAAGGTCAGTTGGCGTATGCTCAAAAGCATTCCTGGGCAAGAACTGACCTGTCCATGTTGAATTATATAGCCATTTTGCAAATCCTTCTTCGTGATGAGCAACTGGCAGAAGACGTTGACCTTGACAAGCTGGCGAAAGAAACTGATGGATTCTCAGGATCCGATCTGAAGCGTAAGTATGGTTATCACCGTTATATCGCTCTTGCTTGCGCATCGCTGAACTCTTTGTGTGTAGACCTATGTGTCAGCGCTGCCCTATCAGCAGTCAAGGATACAGTCCAAGTACCATGGGCCAAGAACCCGGCCGCCGAGACAGGCGTCACACCCTCAAAGACCGAGGCTTCTCAAACCAACTCACCGACAAGCTCGGGTCCAGGCGGTGGTTCTCGTGCCGAAGTATTGGTCCTTGCTCCTACTGAAAGCAGTGGGACTGGTGCAGGTGGCGGCGGTCGACGGAAAGCTAAAGTGACCAAGCAAGCTGCTGCTCCCGCCACGTCGCTTGCCTATGCTCAGCCGATAGCTTCAGCTTCGACATCTTCGCGAGATGTCCCACAGCCTGCGTCTCAGCCTGTGATAGGAAGCACGGGCAATCCCGAGCAGGAGTCAGGTGTATCTGCTCTCGAAGGCGAAGGCGAGGGGGATCAGCAAATCGCTCAGGGGGAAGTCGACCAACTCTTAAACGCCAACAAGACACCAGGAGACGAATCTCCTTCAGAATCGGAACCGGAATCCAACAAAAACACGCTCAGGGATGAAGTCTCCGAGTTGTTGGGATTTAAGAAAGAGTCCCCGCCGTCCAAGCCTAGAGTGGTGGCGTGGAAACACTTTAAAGTGGCTCTGGGCGAGATCAGGCCTTCTGCTTCCGAGGAAGGTAGTTTACCCGAACTTCGAAAGGTGAGTCTGCACGCACGGTCCAATGTGAAAAGAATTGTACATAGAGATCACAAGAGATAGCAGAACTAATGTGAACTTGAACTTGGTTTTCGTTTTTGTTTTCGTTTTCGTTTTCCCCTTCGTTATCGTTTGATACGTTGCAGTGGTCCGATCAATTCGGTGAAGGTGGCAAGAAGAAAGGAAAGAAGAGCGGATTCGGTAAAGGATTCGGATTCTCAGAGGAGAAACCTAAAGATAGAGAATCGGGATACGGCAGAGTCGCACAGGATGAGGAGTAGGAGTAGTCCAATCCAGGTCAGGAATAAAGAGCAAATACAGCTCGATAGTAAGACTCAGCCTTGTTATAGACTCCCGGTCTATTACTACACTCTATTAGAGTAGGTCCAGATTTAGATTGAGATCCAAATAGAGTATCTGATGGTGCACTCAACGCTGCATGCTTTGTAATGTATCTATGCATGCAGGGTATCGTTTGCCCGACGTTCTGAGAAAACACCGCCTTACGCCCACCAAAACCGGTCATCATATTCTCATTCTCAGCTGATCCACTTTATCCTGTAATTGGTTCAGTCGCTGATTCCGCTTCTCGATCAATTTCTCTAATCCGTCTGCGGCTGATAATGGTTTTGTTAATACCTGCGTTTGGAGGGCCGTGTTGAAGCGGGTCTGTACCGTTCATCATGAAAGATTAAAAAGGCATTATCAGCATTCGATCCTTCTTATCAGGGGGAGCCAAAAGAGAAAAAAAAAAAAAAAAAACGATCGTGATGGGTGGAAAGGGTGTTTTCGAAGAGAATTCGTAGACTGTCAACTCGACTCACCTCCAGATCACCCTTCATCATCCCCGTAATCCTAGTCCAGTCCTTCCAGAATTTCCTCTGCGCTTTCCCCCACATCCTCTGGCCCAACGCCAAACTAGCAACTACACCCAACAGACCTAACCCTACAGCAGTAGGCGCCGACGTCAAGCTGAGGGGAGGCACATAGCTCATCCAGCTCAATGACATACCCAGTAGTGCTGTTGAATAGGTGGTCAAGAGTGCTTTTTGCGCTGAAGTTTGTAATCTGGGTACGGACTGAACGAGCAATTGTTCCCTCCTTGTCAATATAGGCGTGAGGAGCGTCGTTGGTGATAAGGGAGGGATGGACAGGGATAGCGTTGAGAGGTGGTTCAGAAGTAATGGTGAGGTGAAGGGGTGCGTCGATGTAGGCGTTGATGTATGAGATGGATGTGAGTGAGAGAGTTTTCGGATGGTCTGATCCGATGAAGTGTCTAGTGAAGTTTGGAGTTGCGATAATTGGCCAGTCTCAAAGATGATCTATTGGGCGGTATGGAAGGCAATCAGCTCTTCACCCAGCTCAGAATTTGGATGATACTTTTCGGATGGAGGCAGAGGATTGAAACGCTGGCAGCACTCACCTGCCTCTCAAGGTCGACGCCAAACCTTGTACCCAAATACGTCCCCAACTCGGAAGCCACGTCGTCCACTCTCGCTCTGCCAACAAGACTCAACCAAGTTAACCGCCCAGCGAACCTTTCCTCTAAACCAGACTTGACCTTCGCCATCTCATGATCCACGCCTCCCTCTACTAAACCACCCTCGATCCCTCTGCTGGCAACACTGAGGTGTTTCGCCTTTGTCGCGCCGTGCTGAGCGGATCTCCTCAGCTCTGAAACTGTGTGCGAAGCCTCTTTCACTACATCTCGGTCGGAGGCGATGATATCTTCCACATGGGCAACAGCGAGAGTAGATACTGTCCGGGCGGTAGTCAATTGAGGATGTGACTCGGTTTTGAGGGAGTTGATAAGTGACGATTGCAAAGGACCGATCTGAGATGCCAGGAATTGATTCTGGAAGACCTCGAAAGCACGCGTCTTAGCTGAGGACGAAGTGGGTCCGTGGTCTTGTAATCCCGTAGCCAAAGCTTCTAGAGCTTGAAGGGCCGACTGAGCATTGACGAATGAGACGGAGAAGTTGGCAGTGGCAGTGGCAGTTGCAGTGGCTTCTTGGGAATTTGCATTTGGGATGAGCTTGGCAAGCTGTTCTTTCAAAGTAGCTTCAATACTAGCCTGAGACGTGTTGGGCGGTAGGTAGCCATTGATAACGAAATGGGCATTACCGCGTGAGAGGATTGACGAGAGGATAGGCTTGAGTTTGGGGGTGTCGGTCAGGCGTATTGGGTCAAGAACCACGAGGAGGGAGTCGGTACGCAGAAGTGTGGATATGGTTTCATCGGCTTCTTTGGCTGCGAGTAAAAGTATCGATACCAGAGTCAGGGGATATCAGCTACTGCTGGCTTTGCCACAAAGTCAACGCAGACCAAGTCAATAAATGTAGCTCACTGTTGACTTCTATTACATCGTATCCTGTGGTCTGGAGCCACGATGAAGATATTACCAATGACTCAGCAGCGTCCCGTCGAGGTGTGGTACCTTGACTATCAACGATAGAGCAGCGTCAGCTCTTTGCGCCCACAGCACGTGTAGAAGGGTTCGATGCAGCTGAACGTACCTGATTTGGAAGATATCAATGTTCGCATCCTTATGTCTATTCAGCAGAGCCCTTCGTCCGCTTTCCGAGTCAGCGAGGGGATCTTCCAGCAGCGCAGAGACGACATCTCTCGGAGCTGCTAAGCTATCTCCAATAACTAAATTCCATATCCATAGAGAATTGGGTGTCAGCTATACATCAAGGCTGCAAAGGGTAAGCGCAAGTGAAGATACTGAGACTGACCTGCTAGTCTGCCATTCCGGTGAACTTGCAAATCCGAAATAGCTGCCTCTACCCTCTTGGACCATACATCATCACCTCCAATCTCATTCTCCAAGACAGCCTTGATATCCGTCAAGAGGGGTATCACCTCTTGTGCACCTAGCACAGGTCGTACGGGTGCCGCAATCACTTCCTCAATTACTTCTTGAGGGGCGGTAGCAGTAGCAGTCGCTGTCGCTGTAGACGCATGTCTTCTTCTTCCAATTAACGGGGCATTTTGCGAAGAAGCGATAGTATGGGAGTATCTAGGTACGGTATGTGGAGGAATGTGCAAAGAGGTGTGACGGCTGGCAGTTGTAGTGAGCTGAGCAGCAGCGAGTCGGTGCGCAGTGCGCCTTGAAGCTGGAAGTACAGAGCTCGAGGCTTTGGCTAGTCTAGTGAGCGACATGATGCGCGTTTTTGGGGGGTTGTTTCGTTTCGCTTCAGAATCAATGTCACTATAGAAAAGTCTTGTTTTTATGAACGCCAGTGACATTACAAAGTGAACCCCGAAGCAACCGAAAGCATGACATGATAGAACGGGGGAATTCTTACGACTAGCTGTAGCTGGGAATCATGAACACAACATGAAACATATTCTAGTGACCCACTTAATCTGTCCCAATGTAAGACGCGTCCAAGCGTGTTCTTGGTGTCTTAGTGTTGTGTTGTTTAGGAAATCAACCTCGACCTCAATCTCAACCTCATTCATCCCCTGCATCTCTTCCTCTTCATCAATATCGACCCTCTTCTTTCATACCTTTTCAACCACCGCCCTCCCCTCCTCCATCCGGCTCCTCTAGAGATCCTGCGAGATATAGAACCTGTCGAGACTCGAAGAAAAAGCTCACTTGACCTGACCTGACCACCTTGAACACCGAATAACAACACCACACCACACCCACTCGCTAGCGCTTAGGCCCGTGCTCCTCTCCTTTCCTTCGGCGGCTCTTTCCTCGCTCACGTACTCAGCTCAACGACCAACACAGGACATCTTCCTCGTCATTCTTTACAGCTCATTTGATATCTTCCTGTCAATACGGACAAATAATCGTATATCTTGATACTCCATATCATCACGCTCCTAGGCCAAACTCGGACCTATACTACAACACCCATAGTCACTGAACAATCTGTACTGTCAACAATTCTGACAAGCGTCATCGACTATCGCTACATCTCAAACACCTTTCTTCGGCCCAGCTTCTCCAACCTCAGCTTGGTATACTCGATTGCGTATCCCATCCACTTCATCAAATCGCTCTCATAAACAAGTATGACGGACCAGGGATACGTATCATCAGGCTCGGGCAGTGGAAGAGTATCAGGCGGAGAGGGCGGTGACAGAAACTCGTGAGTAAACAGACGGACAAGTATGATGAAAATTCTTGCCTGGTCGAAAATCCACGCCTAGACTGCAACATTCCACATTCCACATTCCCCCGCACCCTATATGCAGACCAATGATACCGCTTTCTGATGCATCTTGGCTGTACTCTGTACTATATAGGATCGTCCTGAAAGTGGGTATGGTCGGCGACTCACAAATCGGCAAAACGTCTCTGATGGTGAAATACGTTGAAGGAAGCTTTGAGTAAGTGCAGGTTAGCGTATTCTTGGGGATAAATCTGCCATTGATCTGAATTCATCTTCACCCTGTGCGGGCTATCGAGCTGGAATTCAATCTTAAACTGATTATTATTCACCTTGCACTTCCTATAGCGAGGACTATATACAAACCCTAGGAGTGAATTTCATGGAAAAGGCTATAATGATACGGAATACAGAAATCACATTCTCAGTGAGCAAACACCTGTTTCTCTCCTCTACTCTCCTCATCTCGTCCCTTGACTTTGCTCTTGTCTCCTTGCGTGTCAGCGCACCACTTATCTGGGCTGATGTTATGAACTGATTTTTCGTGCTTGCTTGCGTAGATATGGGATCTGGGAGGACAAAGAGAATTCGTTTCGATGTTACCGCTAGTCTCGAACGATGCCGTGGCGATATTATTCATGTTTGACTTGACGAGGAAAGCGACGTTGAACAGCGTCAAAGAGTGGTATAGACAAGCGAGGGGGTTCAACAAGGTGAGTAGAGTTGCAGGCGACTAAGACGTGCCACTCTACGGATAGCACATAATAAACAATGAAGGAGAGGAAAGCGGGGGGAACCGCGAGATCGAGTCGAGATAATAGTCAAATGAGGAAGGTAGTCAGGTTCAGGTCAGCTTCAGCTGGATGAGATGTTGATATAGCCTTGTGGTATGCGGTGTTTCTGCGTAGACGGCGATACCAGTACTCATCGGAACGAAATACGATCAATTCGCCTCATTCCCCCGAGAAGAACAAGAAGAAATCACAAAACAGGCCAAGCGATTCTCAAAAGCGATGCATGCGCCCCTGGTGAGTATCGAGCAGCGAACAGCAAAAAGCTCATTACAATATCCCTCCCTCCCTCCCTTCTCACCTCAACTCCCTTCACTGGACTCCATACTCCATCACATTGCTGCCTCCGCCAAACCAGTGAAAACATATGCCCCTTGGCTTTGGCCACAACTACCTTGATGAGTAACTCGTTGGGTTTGTCAATCAGTAGGAGAGAATGAATGAACAATAAAAGCTGATCTTAACACAAATCGGAATATTGGACAGATCTTCTGCTCGACTTCGCATTCGATAAACGTACAAAAGATCTTCAAGATTGTCTTAGCTAAAGCATTTGACTTGAAGGTGAGTACGTGTCCAGTCATCGAACCTTCGACCTGCTCACTGCCATCGCATCTGACATCCCTTTTGGAATGGTCGACGTTTTAGCGCTGACATGATGTGTGCACGCACCCTGTATCTTTTCTGTTATTTGTCAGTGCGTGATTCCCGAGATCGATGAAGTGGGCGAGCCGATCTTGCTGTATGTCGACGTATGAGCAACGGCATGAGCATGAGCAATCGCGGGTGCCGGTACTGGTCCGGGTGCTCGGTCGTCGTCCTGTTGTTCTTTTCTCCTTCCAGGGCGGTCAAGAGCCACTCTCATACACAGATACGTTATACCGACACACACCCTCTTGTCACCACGCTTCTTATAAGATTGGTCTCACTCAGGATTAGGACCGGGAATGACGATGAAGGTATGCTGGTAGAAATCAACGGTACATTGGGTCTTCTCCTTGCTCTGTTTTCTTTTCGGTTGGTTTTTCGTTCCATTGGGTTGATTGCACTTGGAAATAGTGGGAAGGATACTCAATTTCCGTGTTCCCGTGCTGGTTTTTCATGAATGGGAGAGAGAACTCATTGCAATTCAGTAGACATACCTACACCACATAACATTAACATATCGAGTGCATGTACTGTACTATTCGTGTATAGCCAGCATCGCCAAATTTACCTTGCACTGACTGAGACTGTTGATCAATCCATAACGGCTCTGAAATTACCTATGTACAGTACAATGATCGTTCACGTGTTTGGATATAATATGCCCAATATACATCCCGTACAACGCCCGTCCTGTTCTACAGTACCGTAGTATCGTCATAACACTGTACTCTACAAATACCTGTACTCTACGCGCAGTTTTTCCCATGTCTATCTATGTTCTGACTATTTTCAACCTCAGCCTCGACTTCCCATTCCTATTGTAGTCTCGACCTCATAGTAGGCAATTCTGACATTCTTACCACCACTGAATATTTCAAGCTTTGTGTCTCGTTTGTGAATCGTAAATCTATCGTTATCATATATATATATACGTGTGGAGGGTGTGTCGTGATTTCTCATGTGTTGCGCGTTATGCTATCTTTGTAATTGTGTGATGAATCTTGACCGAACTCGCAGTCAAGTCGTTTTTTTGAGTGCCAGAATGGCGTTCTGTGTTTTGTATGTTTCTTCTCCATTCTTACTCCTCACTTCTCACGACTTCCGCCTGAGAACAACGATGCCTACGTCGATCTCCAGAGCATCGAGCGCGCCAAGCTCGCATTTCTCAACGAGAACCTTGAACTGCAAGCATCACCCAACAAGATGTCAACGTTGAGACCGCACTTGACGAGGTCGGCCGACACGACGCGACGCAGCGAATCAAGATCAAGAGCAGAACCACTCACCAGCTCTTGAACTGTCGTCTCACACTGGCTGATGTCCATTCGACCTCTCTCGCGTAGGACCTTCTTCAAATGACTTTCGTACACTGTGCGATCGAGTGAATAAGCGTCAGCCTGGAAATTTGCCCATATCAGGTCGATTGTCTAGGTCATCGCTCACCTGATCGGCAATACATTGCGATCCGCCTCGCATAAGCCGCTCGATCAATCCTGCCCTCCCTGAATGCCCGCCAAGCAGGATGACTGAGCCTGACAATTCTCACTCCGGCGTCGGCCCATTCCTTCTTCTCTTCAGGAGAATAGGCATCTCCGGCATATTCATGGAGCATGACCTCGCTCTCCTCCGAACTAGAACGCAACATCGCTTCACCGCCTTTCATCTTTGCTTCTGCAGAGGAAGGATCCGAGAGGACGTCCCATTCCGTAAGCCGGGATAGGGTCATTTGCATCGAGTCGAGAGTCCGTGGCCAGAATGGCACATCCACCAGCAAGGGCGCGACTTGAGTCTTGATCTCTCCAAGGGATACGAGACGTTGAATGGCAGGACTGAGCGCGTGAGACATCGCTTGCCATATATCAGGCCGATATCGCCTCGCTCTGCCGTTGGTAGCAGGAGGCGAAGGCAGTGCTTGTCCCGATACGAAGGGACTTCGATTGACCTCAGTCATGGGTGTCGTGCTCGTGTTCGTGTTGTGCCCGTCGAGAGACGTGCGTGGGGAGGTAGGAAGGCTGGCGGAATAGTTATATGGCGAAGCCTGTGGAGGTTGTGCGACCTGCTCGACCTTTGGAGTCCCATTGCGTTCCGGATATTCTCCGGCGGGGCTGGTCCGAATAGCGAATGAACAAGCTAGTACGCCACCCGGTTTTATCTCCTTCGCTCGAATTCTGAGCCAGCCGCTGAAATCCTTATCGGCCCGTTGCTCCCTCTCCTCGGCTCTGGAAGAGAACATGTATACCGGCTTGGGCGGCATAATACCGTGAATCTTACTCAGCTCGCCCGCAGAGATCGCCAGGTCGACGGAATTGGGCGGAAGAGCTGTCTCTGCGAAGTCTGCAAAGCTGAAAGAGGTGAGAACAAGGGGCGAAGGGATCGCCTTGATCTTGCGATAAGATGCTGGATCAGACGCGAGATTCGCTTGGAGAAGTCGGGTGTCAAAATCAGCGTCGCACTGATGGGTGACTGTTACAACCTTCTTCGGCCGTCCAGGGCCTAGTGAACGGATGCACAAAGATCGAATAGCCTCTGCCAACACCGAGCTTGGCGTCTCTTTCACGCATCCGTATCTAAGTTGGTCACACAGTCGTCAACTCTTGAGCGTACATGCCACAGACTCCAGAAGACTCACTCTGCTATGTGATAGCTCTCCTGATCAGGTATCCCTGTCAACCACCCACGGACTGACTCTCCTAGAGCCTTGTGGAGGGGAATATCGAAACTCCACTCCGCCTCATTGAGAACTTCTTCTTTCCTCTTTGCGACTTTCTCCGTTCCAGATGGGTCCGGCTGCATTCGCTGTCTCAGTGTAGCGGCCAGATCTTCGCCCAGATACATGGTCAACTCGTTCGGATCCCCTACTAGCTGACCAATCGAGTGCAGTTTTTCTCCTGGGTCAAGCCTCCTGCCCGTGAAGTTGGCGAATCTGCCTGCACCCGGTGCTTCCGTCGCTCGAGTAGTCGGTAGTCGTTCGGGTGAGGTGACGTAAGGTAAGGCCATGTTGGCTTCGACCATTCGCGGAGCATTGCCATCCATTGGGTACCTAGGGTAAGCTTGCATGGTGGGTACGTCGATGGAGGCGGTGGATCCGGCAGATGCGTCACTAAAGCCACGATCTCGGGTGCCGACCAAGGGTACAGCAGGTGCTGATGAAGAGCGAGGAATGTCAAAGTCGAAAATTGGCTCGGTCCCGTGGAATAGAACGGCGTTTGAAGTGACGTTGATGTTCGGTTGTGAATAGTCGGCAAAGAAGTCGCCACCTCGTGGAGGATCTCTCATGTGATCAACAGGGGGTAATGGAGGTGTGCTCATCATCCACTTGCGATCGAAAGCCAGAGGTTTCAGCTCGTTTTGAGCGACAGGTTCTTGGAAAGGCGGGGTGACAGGGCCCTGGATGGATGATGTGCGTGCTCGACTTCGACGAGTCTGGATGTTCGGTCTGACTGCGGGCTGCTCGTCCATTTCGATATCTTCGTCTCTCGGCGCCTTGCGTTTGATCGCCCGGACTGTAGTTTTGTGAAAATCGTTGATACTGGCTCGACCGATGACGGTCGACAGGAAATGATATGGAGCTTCGGCAGCAGCACAATCGGGTGCGCAGCGTAAGTGGCGATCGTGACCGCCTGAGGCAGCTCTGACTCGCTGTGTGATATGGGATCGAAGGGCTGAAGCGGATGCTTGTCGTCTGAAGTCTGATGGTCCAGCGTGGGGGTGAGCTAGTCCGTGTGGACCATGTAGATGATGAGGAAAGGTCGCTTGCGCGGGAGTCGATCCTGCTGATGCCGACCCTTGGTGACCGAAAGCAGCCGTCATGGACTGGTATCTACTACTTGAACCGTAAGAAGTCGAAGCGTGAGAGTGGGAATGAGCACCTCCGACTGGAAACTGGTTGGTCGCTACGCCCAGTGGGGATGAAGGTCTTTGAAATCCCGGATAAGGGGGTGGCGGTGGGTGCTGCTGATGCTTTTGTGAATGAAGCATTTCCGACAAGGGTTGCAGAGTGGATTCAAAACCAGCGCGAGGGCGGAGAAAGTCTGAAGTCTCCGAAAGAGATCGATGGTGCTGCGATACCTGGGAGCGAGCTTGGGCGTAAGGTGACGGAGTCCTGTTATGAAGGGGACTAGCCGTACGCGGATCCGGTACTTGTGCTATCGGGCCAAGAGAGTCTGGGAATGAAGCCAAGCTTGGCGATGTGGTCGAGGTGTAGAAAGATTCTGATGACTCGAACGACCCCGGCTGTGAAATCATGTTCGTGATATATCGGTAATGGTTGAATGTGACCTGGAGTGGTTTCAAAGTACGTTGATCAGCTATACTATACACAGCCGACATAAAGACGAGTGAAGATTGACAGGCATGATAAGCAAAGGATGGCAGCGACTGGGTCAGAAAACACAGCACTGCATGGTCCATCAAAAGCCTGGACCGGATGCTGTCAGGCTCTCGACAGTCGCGGGGAGGGAGCAGGTAAAAAATGAGTTTCAAGTTGATTGGAAGCTGGAGATCGCACCCTTTGTGCGCATCTTGCACCGCACACAGGAGGCCAGAATAACGACAACGAGGTGATCTGTCTATCTCGCTAAGCAGCTTGGCAGCAGTCTGCGATGGTAGTACTCACTCGTTGAATAGCCCCAGTGCTTGTTTATCAGCAAATCAACCAGCAAAGAAGTCTTCGACTCGAAAGTGAAAGAACGATCGGTTTAATGGTAGACGCGTTCCCATCCCAGACAGAGTAGAGTGTGATTGATCTTTGCCGTTTGCCTCTTGGATGAATCGATGGCGTCGATAGGCTTCTCCTGCCCCCCTTTCCAGATTACAGTAAGGCGCGAACACCGAAATGCGGCAGCGAGGGGAGAGAGTGCGTAGGTGTGCTGATCAAAGCTGTAGAGATGTTGAGATGCTACGCGGAGTCGGAGAATCAAAGGAGCGAATGCACCCCCTTTCCTTTCCTTTCGTCTATTGTTGATAGAAGGAAGAATGAGAGGGAGAGAGGGAGAGAGTGTATAGACAGTGGGTTCGTCTCGGTTGTCGGTACTGCCTAAAAATCGGTATGGTCAGACACTTCGGGCTCGGCGTCGGTGACAAGCTAGTGTGATGTTTTCTGGATCTGATGAAAGGAGTGTTGAGGGGGAGATGGGCGATAGGGGCGCCGCAAAGTCACGCTTTCTATGATCTGGAGATTGGCGGTTCTAGGCGAATGGAATCGAATCGACAGTCGTTGCGTACAGAGGAGCTGTATGTGTGGTTCTGCTTCGGATGGCGATTGGGATCTGTACAGTTTGATCGGACAACGAGGGAATGTGTCACAATGGTGCGTCGTGGTGTGGTGTGTTGTGGCTAACGAGCAGGGATACGGTAATTGTGAAGGTGATCGAGCTCAAAACTGTTGATCTGAAAGTCAACTCGGCATCTTTCGCGATGTCTCACTTGTCACTTGGATTGAGATCCAGTTCTGATGTTCTGATCAAAGGGAGAAAACGGATCCGACGAAAAGATGAGGAAGGAGGCGAAGGTAATTCGACCAGTGCTAGATTGTCAAGGATGAACATGCACAGAAACGGGAGATGAAAGGGATGGGATATGAGGGCAGATACAAGAGGTACAGCACATTGCAGTTCAAGACTAGGTTCACTCATCAAGTCGTCACACAGCTGGTCATGATAGCTCACTCACCCTTCTAGGCGTGTATTGAGCAATATTGATAGACCTCGCTTGCTACCCGTTTCCTTTTCCATGGAAATAGTCCAGTCGGACGAGATGAGATGCTAGCGGTGTATACTGTATACTTTGCCTGAGTTGTATTGACCGTCTGTCCGTTGATCTATACGTGTTTCTGACCTGCTTGCGAAGCGAAGAGACAAACACGAGATGGTTGACGTTGAGATACAAAGGACACTCGGCGTCAATGTTACCGTCGTAGGTAATGGCGATGGCGATGGCGATGAGCAGCAATGAAGATCGACGCTAACAGATGGTATGGGATCTAAGATATGAGAGGTAATTCAATCGCACGTTCCCTTCCTTGGGCTTTGGCTCGAAATGTAACTTTGCTGTAGTTTGCTTTATGGTTGATGGTCGTTAGCGTAGGATATAGGATACTCTGTGACCCTTTTACCGTTTGATGGTGATCTGTGCTTGCTGTGAGGTGTGATGTATCTTTTTCGGGAGTCGCGGCGAGAGATGAGATGGGTGGGGATCGACTACGGATAGATCTTCAAACTATTATTTATGATTATGGCCGGCCGGTTATGGGCAAGCCAAAGCCTGAGCTTGATCTGGGATGGACGAGGCCTAGATACGCGAGTGGTCCGTTGTCGTTATCGGGCGTTAAACTTAGCGTTGAGCGTCGCGCGAAGAGTCTGGCCAAAGGACTTTGTGGTATTATCAGGTGGGCAGTTGTACGGGCGGGACTTGTCGATAGTTTTTCGATGGTGAGTAGAGTTGGTGTCGTGCTCCGACAGACGAGTGGGGAAAGGGGGAAGAGGTTCGAGCTTGTCTCCTTGTTATGTTTATGTGATCGCAATCGTGTGAATGATGGTGAGAGTATTTAGATTGTCGTGCTTGATGTAAAGGTAATTGCATCCGTGTCCGCTATGATCGCAAAACTAGGAATCTAGAGGCTCAGCTACAAGTTTCATCGAAACATCGAGGGTTGTTAAGAGTAATCTTCGCTGGACGCGGACGCAAGGGTATCGAGATCGAGGAGTGATTGTACGGCGTTGGAACGAACGAACACGAACCAATCCAATTCGGATACACACGCTCACCCATGCTGTCATACACACACCCACACACACGAGAGGAACAAAGGTTTGGCCCTCTTCCTCGTCCTTGTTCTTGTTCTGGCTCTTGTTCTAGCTCTTGTCCTTCGGAACGATACGAAACGGAAGTATGGTAGGCACGTCAAAGCTTTCGATGCGTTAGTGCGAATGTTGAAGGAACGGGTTGGGTTGGGTTTGCGTATCCTCGTCGTTGATATGCAGGCAAGGCTTTGTTCAAAAGGGACAGCGAGAGAGACGGATCGGACTTTGGGGTGGTTTGCATACGAGTATCCCTATCTTGTTTTACACTTTAGCTAAAGTGTCCACTTATGCATATTTCTTCGGCGGAAATCACGCCACAGACCGCCGACCGATAACAGGCAGAAGCTGGTTCAGAGGGATAGTGTAGTCTGTAGACAGACAGGCAGATCTAGCTTGGCACTTGGCACAGCTTCGCACTCGCTTGGCCCGGCCTTGGGAGTTGGGACCGACCATGGATGGCATCGTAGGGAGGTACTGTAGCGAGTCGGTAATCAAGGCCAATCTTTACGCAGAAATACAGAATAATCTGTTTTTACGTGAAGTGAAAATCGAGGGGGAGGGTCTCCAGCTGTTTGCACAGGTAGCCGGTGCCCTCGTTTTCTTTTTTGTTTTTACCCCGCGGCTGTGCTTTGCGGCATCCTTCGCACTCGCACGCGTCTAGACGAGCGACGATGACTTGAAACGCTGGGGCTCTCTGCAGTAAACGTACGAGTACAGAACGCTAGCCTGAGCCTGAAGATACAGACCGACCGGGCCCAGACTCCAATTGGAATTCGCATCACACCCTGCCCTGGGGTAAATTGAGATCAACAATCTGAGTGATTATTCCCTGAGGCGTTGTAAATCTCCGCGTACAGGTATATCCCACGCCTTTATCTGTACGTACAGAGTCGCCTTACACCGGTACTCGTACTCGAGTACTGTACATCAGATAGACGGTCAGATAGAATATACGAGTACAGTAAATAGGGTACTATTGGCCTGTTTGCGACGCGACGCGGCCAAAAGTCGAGGTCGGATGATCAGAAATAGCCTCAACAGCCTTCATAGTCCTTGAACTGCGTGTACCTCCTTCTTACAGGGCCCAACAGTCGTCTCCTGTGATAATGATACAAAGTATATAGAGTGCCTGTCGTACATGCATGTCGCAGCAGTGCTTATAGGTCCTGTCGTTCCAAAGGTGCCGTAGTTCAAGCGCGGACGGAGCAGGCACACTCGCAGTAACCAGTTCTGGCATGGAACGGACCATACAGATATTGTATATACAGTGGGTAGCGATAAGACGATACATGTAAGCATGCCTTGGCTATGCTATAGCAAGTTTGGAAGTGAAGGAACAGAGAGATCCGCAGTCGAAGGACAACGTCAACCCGTCATCATCCAATGACCGGTCCAGAATAGATAGAATGGATTGTCGCTTGGTCCAGATTCTAGGTACCAAAGTTGCAGTTGCGGGTCCCGAGGTCTGGATTTGGTTGTAAGTAGCGTACGTAGCGTGAGCGTCGTTCCTGCGCTTGAGGTAAAGGTACTGCTATCATACATAAACAAAATACAAAAGAGAACGCGTCACACCATCTTTTCGTGATCGACTACCCCATCTCTTAGAGATTCATGCACTGTACATATCACTCCCTGCGCCGGAGCTACTCGCGTGGACTAGCTCACCTCTGATCTCGTATGTTTGTCCAAATCACCGTTCCTTATCTCTGACCGTGGTCGCGTGACAGTCAACTTTACAAAGCAAGCTCGTATTTCCGTTCCTTCTCCTCTGCCTGCGTTAGAAGGCACACTGACATGACGACCATTCAAATCAGCTATTGATCTTGACGACGAACTTCTACATGCAGGCTGCAGGATTCGTCGATGTGGCGCGTTGCAAGTGTTCTACCGTGGTGGAATGTGGTACTTACCATCTGGATGATACTTGTCAGTTTGGCTTCTCGTTCAACGAGCCTTTTCTCCTGATCGGCAAGCATACGCTTGATCATCTTCAGTTGAGTGTCCATCGCGTCCGAACCCAAATCGGTTGATGGTGGCGCGGAAACATGTGTCTGTCCCAATGACGTTTGTGATTGAAGCTGCGAGAGAGTCTTTGCGAGATGGGTGGACGATAGCATCTCAAGTACGGTGTTGAGCTGATCAAAATCGATTGATTCCGCCAAAGCCGATGGATTTGTCGAGGTCGGATTGGTCGTCGTTGCGCTCGACGATTTTGACGGTGCAGCGGTCGACTTCAGCTGAGACATCGAGGTAGCGGAGGGGGCGGGCATTGACGGTTCCCCTGATCCTCCTTTGATAGACTGCAACGCTCCATCCTGCAGAGGATTAAGAATGACTTTCATGTTCCCATTCACCGAGCCGTTCAATTTCCTTAGAGCTCCAGTGGGCGTATCGTCCACCCCAGCATCATCTTCCTTGACAGCCTGGAGCCACATTAGATTCAAATCCATAGCAGAGCTCGCTCGTCGATGCACCTTGCCGCTCGTGTTTCGCTTTGAGAAGGACACCGAATGTCGAAGCGAGCTTGACGGAGTGGGCTTCACTGCTGGGAGGGGCGTGGATGGTGTGACGATTGTCGTTGTTGCAGCGGGAGGATATAAGTTGTGTGATTCCTAAAATAGTATGACACATGCTCAGCAAGGCCAATCCAGCGGCAAGAAGGGGAAGGGGATTAGCGGTCCTTGCTTACCTTCCAATCGGGTCCTAAACTCGTGTTGAGGAGATTCTCGAGCTCCTAGTACGACATATGACACATGAAACTCAGCTATCGCCTCCTGCTTTAGCTGGGCGCACGAGTAAACGACATACAGCTCACTCACCTTGACGTAAGCTTTCTGTCGTTCGCCTTCAGCATGCTTTGCTTCATTATCCCTACAGTTTCATCATATAGCAATGCATTCAGCTAGTTTCTTGGCTTTAAACTTAAGAAATCAGCTGACCTTTGTGTCTGCATAAAGAGGTCTTCAAGCGTCGAGAGCTCCTTGGACAGCCGCTCCACTTCTGGACCCGTTCCATGCTCGATATGATTTTCCAAATCACTAATCTTGGCTCGTAGCTGGGACGAGATCAAATCATTCGTATTAAATAAAAATGGAAAGTGCGATAAGCCTCTACCTAGCGAGTGATCAACGGTGCCAGTTCAGCTTACAGCTGCGTTAGTCTTGTTCACCCCTTCGATGATCTTCCTGAGGGCGGCGGCCTATGTGGATCATGATGCATGGTGTATGATCAGCTCGCCGCTATTTTCTGACAGCCGTAGTGGATCTCGTACACGCCGCGAGACTCGGCAGGGGTAACTCACCTCATCCATCAACGGCTCGGGCGACACAGCACCAAAGTCCATTCCCATCCCCATGGGTCCACCCGCACCGAGATACGCAGATCCCCTCTTGTTAGTGATAGAAGCCGTTGCAGAGGGTCGCTTGCTGACGGATCCTGTACGTCTTAGAGATGTTGACATATTGGTGGGCGTATAATTTACTGTGTGCGAAGAAGAAAGAGAATAGGAAGACATTATGTAGGTGGGAGTGGTTTTTCGGCAGGATTTTGTGGCTCACGAGCGGCAGATACAATCAGAGAAGAGAGGTCAGGCGGACAGAAGATGTCTGAAAGCGGTAACAGGATGCGAGAAATAGCAAGCAGGCTAGATGGAATGATAGGAAGAGAATCCTACGTTTGTTTGTGTGCGTCTGCTACAAAGGCCTGTCGAACCTATCTGGTTTGTTGATTTAGAGTGCATTCACCTGTATAGCAACAGCAGCGGCGTCATGATTTCATTTCATGTTCTGGAATACCCTGTGAACATGCGAACGCTAGTATAAACTACATACCATCCTATACCGAAGGTACTGTAAGAAGTAGAACATGCCTCAACGTTAATTTACATATCTATTCTTACCAAGAAATCAGTCACGTTTTGGCGCTCTCGTCTATTTTGCCACTCAACACAGCGTGTGACGTGGACTTAACCAGGCAGACCGGCGCACCTACCCTACTGTTATCAAATTCCGGCTTCAATATGGCTTCGGATCCGAGCGAACTCTTCTGATAATCTTGTCAATAAAGAAAGGAGGACGCCGAAATCTGACCTGCTGTGCTGATGATCGTCATTTTCGATAGCACAGAAATCGTGAGCGATTTATATAGACAAGACTCGGATTACTGTCTCCTAAAGCTTGTCAATCCACAAACACCATATAAATTCTCGGCGCCTGCTCCTCGCCTAGGTCATATCTATATAGACCTAAACAATCACTTTCGGAAGCAGAAAAGCAGCACTCGATCATCCAGCGCTCACCGATACATAGTCTTCTGAATATCGCCGGTCATGGGTAACGACCAATCTCGAACGACGGGCGACAAGTCTACAGAGGAGAGACCGCCAGATTACTATCAGTTGTTACAGGTGGGTGAAGAAGCTACTGCGGAAGAGATCAAGGTGAGCTGTGACGTCTACGACGGCTTGTACATGAGTCCAGGTACGCGGGAACTCTCAGCTGATCTCTGAGTCTGATATCGGTAGAAATCGTACAGGAAGCTAGCGGTATGTACTCGATGGCGATAACCTAGTGGGCACACAAAGAAGAGCGTGTCATGTAATTGATCTTTCGCTCGCATGATGATGTACAGTTGGTAAATCACCCAGATAAGAACCCGCATCGGCTAGAAGAGGCTACCAAGCTATTTGCGGATTTGCAACAAGCTTATGAGGTGAGCTGGCCTCTCCTTCAGGCAAAGCGGTACACAGCTAACGACGTATTGTCTTTCTCATAGATTCTTAGCGATCCCAATGTGAGCTTCCTGATCCAACGACTTTTGCATCGACCTATAGCGCGAAGCTCACTCAACATTGTGATCAACAGGAACGAGCCTTCTACGATAATCACCGAAACGCCCCTGTAGCAGCTACAGACGATGATATCTACGATCACGTCAGATCAGGCGACAGGGCTGCCAATGACCCGAAATCAAAGTTGAACAAGAGGAAATATGGGGATCCCGGTGTCAGGCTGGAGCAGCTCATGAGGTTCTTCGACCCGAAGATTGCGAGGAAAATGGACGATACGAATGAAGTGAGCCGCTATGACGATCCTTATTTTACTACAAGCACGACTTTCGCGCTGCTCCACTTTGAAAAGTGAGCAATGACAAGATCGTCAGTGCCCTGACGAGCTATTGGTGTGTCCGGTTGCTATATAGGGCTTCTACTCTGTATACAGATCCCTGTTCGCCCTTCTATCATCCGACGAATCCCTACATACCCCGCCAGACTCACCTCTCCTCTCTTACCCCTCATTTGGCGACTCAAGTACCCCTTACGCTCCCCCGCCAGGTATGACACGGGCTCAACGAGACTCCCAGCTGTGGGTGAGGAATTTCTATGCCGTTTGGACGGAGTTCGTCACGGAGAAGCGGTTTGAATGGGTCGCCAAGTGGGACGCGGAGAGAGCTGAGAGTAGAGATATCAGACGGCTGATGGAGAAGGAGAATAAGAAGGTCAGGGAGGATTATCGGAAGGAGTACAATGATACTGTCAGAGTGAGTGAAAGCTTTATCAGCTTGTATAGCAACGGATCACGCGGAAGAAAGTGAGCTGATCAGAAGGTACCTCAGCAACTCGTCCTATTCGTACAACACCGTGACCCGCGATACAAAGCGCATCAAGCCAAAATCTCGAAAGAGAAAGCCGCAGCAAAAGCATTAAAAAGAGCTTCTGGGACTTCCACGCCTAATATATTCCCGAGCGGTATCGACCCTGAAGCGACTCGACAACGGCACGAAGAACGCCTACGATCCGCAGCAGAGTTTGAGGAGCAATCATGGCAGAAGCTGGGGGCGAAATATAGCGACGAAGAGGAGGAAGAGGAAGAAAACGCTGCTGAACAAGAAGCGGGTGATGGGACGGGAGTCAGGCTGGACGATGGGAATGGCGGAGATTTCTTTGAATGCGTCGCGTGCGGCAAGACGTTTGCTAGTGAGGCCAGTTGGGGGAATCATGAGAGGAGTAAGAAGCATAAACAGGCTGTATGGCGGTGAGCATCAGCGTGTTTCCGCTACCCTCACCCTTCTTGGGACGAAATCAGCCGTCCATTTCGTGAAATATGGTGTTAGAGCTAATCCCGGACTTTCATCGCAGCCTGAAAAAGGAGATGATGGCCGAAGAGCAAGCTATTGGGCTATCTCGAGACGTTTCAGACGAAGAGGCCGAGGATGAAGACGACGACGATGCTGTGGGGCAAGATGATGTCGACGTCGCACGCGAGGGAAATGAGCTGCACGAATCGCACGAGGAGACCGAGGCTCAAGGACAAGAACCTAAGCTGGATACGACCGACGGTAGAACGACTGAAGCAAAGGACGCTGAGATGGATGAACTGGAAGAACAGCTTGTGCACTTAGCTGTGGAGGAGAGCGAAGAAGCTGGCTATTCTTCGAGGAAGTGAGTTAACCTTGCCACTCATCGTATATATACCAATTTATATTTTGTTAATCCCTTTCATTACCGACTCGGCGTTGATTGCCGCTGACTCTCTTAACCTTGATGCTAGGTCAAAGAAGAAAGCGAAGAAGTCGCGAAATGTCCTGACGCCCACTCATCTGCTTGAGCGAGATGACGTGGAGTCGGCATCGATTTCCGTAAACGGCAATGGCAATGGCAATGCTACACCGACCGCAGGAAGCGACGATGATGACAACGACGATCAACCTGCTGAACTCTCCAAGCGCGATAAGCGACGAGCGAAAGAAGCTCGCAAGAAGGCTGAAGAGGAAGAGCGAAAAGCCGCAATGAAAGAAGCTAGGAAAGCAGCCAAGAAGGGTCAACCTCCACCTGATACCCTCGCTCAGCAAGAAGAGAAGCTCAACAAAGGCAGAACGGAGGTACCGAGGGGTCAAGCGAAAGACGACGGGTTCGTGATGCCCAAGCAGAAAGGAAAAGGAGGGAAAGGCAAGGGTAAAGCGGAGAAAGTAGTGGTGGTGGATGAGTTTAGTGAAGAGAAGGTGATTAAGGTCGTGGAAGGGATCAAGGAGAGGAGAGAAAAGATGCTTGAGAAATGGGGTGATAAGTGGGCAGGTGAGTTCAGCTGTTCTTCACGTGACGTTCGAGACTTCGCGAGCATCAAGCTGACTAGTCGGACAGATCTGATCACAAAGCTTAACGGCCTACTTGGTGTTAGCGAGGCAGCGGACGGGATTGGAATACTATGTCTGGGCTTGGGTAAACCATTCTCCGAGCGGACAGCACAGATCCAACTTGCCCTTCTCCTCGAGCTAGCAGCGTCATTCAAGGTGAGCTATGAATCATGCTTCCTAAAGAGATGAATGTAGCTGATATCAGCGATGCTTCGCCTTTCACACAGTGCGATTCCGCTCGAATTGAGGCTTTTGATCCCGTCTCCGATGAAGGTGATAAACAAGTGTTATCGGCTTTCGGAATCTCACATATGGAGGACAATTTGGTGAATACAACGAATCGTTAATTCTTGTCTGTTGTTTGTATACTCACGAGCTCGCTCGTCAAATGTAGCTCGGCAAACACACCCTTTCTGCCGATAGAGCATATCTCCTATACATGCCTCACGCACCCAAGCAGCTCTACGAGTCACTGCTAACCACAAACTTCTCGCCTTCGCTCGCAACGAGACCGGGACGTATATTGCTAGGCAACGATTTGGGGGAATATGTTTCTGGGTTTGTCAGGGAGAATAGCGATAAGGCCGGCGTCGAGGAGGCCAATGGCGAAGAGGAGTTCGCCAAACCTAAGAAGAAGCGAAGAGGGAAGGGCGAGCCTGGACGACAAGTGAAAGATGGAGTGCTTCAGCGTCTTGGTAAGCTAATTACCGCTTCTTCTTCTTCATGCCGAGCCTAGCTTACAAGTCTATTTCAGTACCTAATATGTCGATCATACCCTTGCACGAAGCTTTGCCAGAGACGAACCTCCCAGGATTCGCAAGAGCCTTCTTATCGCTCGCTTTCCAGTGGTTGGACCAAGAGGGCGCTGCTAAAGTAGATTGGGAGAAAGAACTGCCTGAAGTTGACTGGGAAGGTGGGGAGGTGATTGGGCGTTAAAATCTATCGGCTAGATGGTATAGACGTTTGAGGCTTGGAGCTGTTTTTGCTTTGTGCTATCAGAAGGATGATTACCCCGCATTTGACCTTATACCCCTATACGACTTGAAGCAGTACATCACTTGTGTTGTATACAATTTCATCGCATGACATGGATGCCCGTTTTCATATCTATCTATTTATTGCTTTCATGCATGCATGCATACATCGATGCGCACACTACGACGGATCTATTGTGAAGTATTTAGAGCAGCACTTTGTGGAACCGGATCTATGGGATGTAGGTATAGGCAATGGCGCTAAAATAGATTTCACGTGCCAGCGGTAATGACCGCCTCCTGCGCTGCACCTTGAAGCTATATACTAGCCCGCCCTGAATGAGATCTGGAATCTAGTGCAGGGAAATCTGGATCCGAGTCAGCCAAAGGAGGGTACAAACAACTCAACTCTTGTGTTTTTCACCTGACCCGATCAACCGGATCACACCCATTTGAGCGATGACTTCACCGCCAAAATAGAAATATACAGTGAAGGTGTTTTACGTTACACAAGCTTCAATGCAGAAACAATGATTCTCTACAACTTTGCTTGCATGTCATCGACATAATCATAATCATAGGTGTATCTTGAAGTATCATGCTTATTGGCTGTGAGTAACGACTCCACTGCAGCGACATCGTTAGACCGACCACAGCGTACGAGATAACAGGCTGGACAGGCGACATACACGCAACTACGCGCAACGCAAAGATGCCATTTCAGACATCCCCAGGACCGTCATCCCAGGCGCCCGAGATCCATATCACCTCGACTCCCGATACATCCCCTGACCCCTCGCATGAGACCGAAAACCGGGGCGCCAGTCCACTTCCTTCTCCCGCTGGTTCGAGCTCTTCAGATAGTGGAAGCAACGATCGGACTATCGCTGCTAGTCCTGAACGAAGTAAAAAAGGCAAAGAGAGAGAAGGGAGGTCATCTACATCTAGGCGGCATCAGAAACACGCTTCCTTCGCTTTATCTGTAGAAGGCGATGAAGGCGATGAAGATATCGACAGAAGGAGATCCGCTTCTCCATCGAGGTCACCCTCCAGATCGCAAAGCCAACTTCGTATACAGGAACCGACTTTATCCCCTACTCGAGCAACTAGACTTCCCAGTGACAGCTTAACAAGAAACGAAAAGGGCAACGACAAGGGTAGAAGGAACAAAGATAATTTTGACGTTGAAGAAGCAGATGATGAGAAGAACAGAAAGCAGAGAGGGAAGATGGGTCAGTTGATGTTGCTTATAGCTTTGTGGGCGAGGAAGATATTGGGCCATAGGTGGTTTGCCTGGGTTGGACCTAAATTGACTTGGGGGAACATGAAACCTGTTCTAAGAGGTTCTTTCTCGGTGAGTCCTATGTACATATAAATTCAGCATCAACGTGCCCGTACGGTGACCTGTACTGACGGCTTACGGCTTGCGGCTTGTCTGTTTGGTTTCATGTGTCTCTACAGAGCTGGGTAGGACTGGTGCTCTTGCTCATTGTACCTGTAGAACGAGCTATGGGGAATGCAGCTTGTGAGCACTACTGTTCCACAACACCTGGAACTCAGGTGACCCGTCAAGCTGATAACTGCATCTGTAACCTCTCCCCAGTCTTCTCCATCATCGTGGCTTTCATGATACCGCCCTCTCAACCGGTCATTCAGCAGGTAGAAGTATACATGAACCTATTCTTCTACAACGGTCTAGCCTGGGCGTGGGTAAGTGCGCTTTCAACTCAACATCGTCTGTGCTTCTACAGTATACGAGAACCATCAACAGAATTGAACGCTGATCCTATCGGAATTTCCCGTATACAGGTCGCTCTGGGTGTATTCGTGGCTGGGAAAACGAGAGAACCCACTGATCCTGCTAAGATCGCTGCTGCAGAAGCTAAATGGGCTTATCTGAGAGATACTGAGCCTAGGACATATCAAGAACGAATAGTGCGTTAGACCCCCCTAACTCGTATATTGCGCAGGACCTGACGGTTGGGTGACGTTAGCTTTACGACGGAACATATCTTCAGGCTAAGCCTGCGGTAATCTGTGCGATCTTTTTGGCTGTTGGAACGGGAGCTGCAGTGAGTTTTAATACGACTCGGCAACGTAGAATGTACTGTATACTGACGAGCTGCTTTAGCTCTGGTGGAAGATGCGAACTCAGCCTAGTCCAGCGACTTTCCCCTTAGTATTATGCTGTGTTCTCATCGACATCGTGGGTGTCTATAAAACCTTCCGTGCTTTTGTCATGCTGATGATTTCGTATCAGGGCTTGACGACTGCGGTATTCTACCCGTACAACCTCTACACATCCGGCCTTCTTTTCTTCCTTCCCATGGCTATCCAAGCGGCCCTGGGTCTCGTCGCGACCTTGTTCATCTTCCCCGAATCAGTCGGACATGCTTTCCAGTCTAAATTCCCAGGTGTCCTTTCCCCTCTTGCGGGAGCTATGAAATCCATCGAATCGCTCTTCAACGAAGCGGAACATGGATTACCGCCCATCAACGGCGATAGTGACTTATTGGGAGCAGCGGACACTCGACGAGAGGCAGATTTCGCTGCAAAGCTTGAAGATTGGGCCGACAGAAGCAAGAATATTCGACAGCAGATCCTCCAGTCCTTGGGTGGTGTACCTCCCCTACGGGCACAACAGAGGTATCTCAGCGTGGACTTCAGCTACAGCCGACTATCTGGCGAAGATCTCAGAACGCTATTCGATCTTCTTGCTCTTGTCCAAGCTCGATCCAGTGGAATGGCATTCTTTTTCGACGTGATCGTGACCAACGCCAGACATAGTCATCTCGACTCGTCTGCTTGGTCCGTACACCATGTCAGTCAATCGCGACCTGGATCAAGAGCTCCTTCAATCAGAAATGAAACGCCCACCGAGGAGAGAAGGGGCAGCTTGGTCGATGCCGATGAGGTCGGACCTGATGACGGTGATACTGTGACTCCTCCAATCGAGCATCATGCCGAGGACTCGACGGATGCGCTGAATCAAGAACGAGGGTCATACTTTAGTGGGAAAAGGTTACATTTCGCCTTTCTGCGCAAGACTGGTTCTTCGCATGCTCTCGGCAAAGAGCATAGAGCCAGTCATGTATCTCTCCTGGACCATCTAAGGAAAGTACAACAGCCGGTCGGAGTCTACGAAAGTACGAGATACATGGATATCGAGAGGGCTTTCGCTACGTAGGTGTACACAGTCTCACTATGCGCCTCTCGATCCCACTTTCTAGACAGCGCTGATCATGCTTCTCTGCTCTGAAACAGTGACACCGAGCACGTACTGCAGCAACTTAATATCCTAGCAAGAGGTAGTCTACCAGTAATCCGAACTTGCGAGGCCGCCCTCTCGGTGTCGATCAGCTGGATTCTCAACGTCAACAGAGATCGCCGGATCATCCCTGCCGTCTCCTCCAAAATGGCTACTACCGGATCCGATGGTCAGGAGAAATCGAAAACGCCCCAGACATCTTTGAAAAGACTGGAAGAAGTGACAAACCAGCTACAAGCTGCTCTTGACGAGTTCGCCGAAGTCAGGAAAGAAGTTATCAAACCTTATAGGCATCTGTTTGACCCTGCTCATCCGGCTGATGAGGGAATGCACGGTCATGGCAAGGTGAGCTTGCGGTTCATAGCGCACTCGTGCAGAACTTAGCTGACGTTCCTCGAATAGACCCATTTTAGAGGACTGTTTCAAAACTTTGTCGCGCAATACCACTTGGTCTGTCCATCTTGACCGTTCGCGCAAAGCCCTTATCTGATCGTACTCCTCCTTCATACAGATCCAATTCACCGAGGCGCTTCTCAACTTGCTACGACAAATGCAAGAGCTGGAGAAAGCTCGTCCCAAACGACGATTCTGGTACCCTCACTTGACGAGTTTGATTGCGCATATTCGGCATTCACATCAGGAGAAACACTTGACCGATGGCGATGATGGTCAGGAGAACGATGGTACGTCGGATGAGATGCGATAATATAAGGCAGCTTTAGACTGACTGACTAATTTCTAATGGCATAGCTGCCTTCTCAAGAGGAGATGAGGATGCCGACCATTTCTTGGGCGAAGCCAAGAAACGTAATCCCGAATACAAGCCATTCGACAACCCGTATCTTAACGTACTTTCCAGGGTATCAACATTTGCAGACATCTTCGGCAGTCGGAGTTTCATGTTTGCCATCAAGGCTGCTGTACTCGGTGCCTTGACGAGTTTACCCAACTTTATCGCTTCGTCTGCTTCATTCTATTACTTCAATCGAGGGATTTGGTGCACCATTATGTAAGCGCCTGTACAGTTAGGCAATGGCACGATGACAGTATAGCTGACTGCGTTGCTTCTGTCATTAGGGCTCAATTCAGTGCGTCTCCTTCTCGCCTCTCTTATTGCGCTCTACGCGATCCTCACTGACCAGCCGATTTTCCGAAAATAGCCTTAGCAGTATTCTCGGTGAGCTTCACCGAGCTTCACCGAGATTTTGTTCCATAGCGCGTTGAAGTTGACGATGATATTATACAGGGAGACACCGGTGTGGCTTGGCTCGTACGGGTCGTGGCGTCCTTCTGGGGCGCATTATTCGGCATGGTGACTTGGTGAGCACACTTTCCCGCTCGCATATGCCTCGAGGGCGATATTGATGACTATGGTGATGCTTAGGTACATCGGTTGCGGGTCTGGTAAAGGCAATCCGGTAAGAAAGAGAGACTGCAAGACGATGTGGGAACATTAATTAATTGACGCTGGCCGTTCATAGTATGGTCTTGCTGCGGCCTGTGCAGTCACTTTCCCCATCGCTATATTCTATCGAGTCCACTTTCCTGGTGCGGTTTTGACGGCTGTAATGACTCCTGTCACGTTTGGCTTAGTCATAGGTGAGTCTCAAAGTTCTTGTCTGCTGCGTACTGAACTCAAGCTAACGATCACCGTAGGCTACGTAGGTTTTTTTCCCTTAAAAATCGCTCATTTGGTGACGATGAATGCTGACCGAATTCAAACATCCGCCGCCAGTCCTACTTCAACGGAAGTATTGGGCCTCTGACTTATGCCCAATGGGGCTGGGACGTTGCTTGGCGCCGTTTCGTATGCGTCATGATTGGCATCACGGCTGCATGGCTATTCTCGTACAGTGAGTCAGCGAGCCAGCGAGCACATGATTACGATACCGTTCCGCCTCACCCTTGACCCTTGGCAACAGACTGACCAAGATCATCGCTTAATCTTCTTTGTACGGCCGACTCTAGTCCCTCCTGTGTTCTCGGCAAAACGGGCGATCCGGCACTCGTACGCCCAAACTATTGGGGCAGCAGGTTCAATCCTCTGTGATGTACTATCGCACGCAAACGATCACCACCATCATCTGCATGAGGACGACACGATCAGACAGAATCTGATTACTTGGCGATCCAAGCTTAACAAAGTGAGCTGACGGTCTGGTCTGGTCTGATCTGGACTGGCATTTTTAACATAAACCATGGCAAGTGCAGAGCAGAGGCTGACCTCCTGTGGGCTGTTAGCTTGGAGCTCGTCATGGGAATGCTTCTTTCGAATATTCGTTGAGGGGTCAATGGCCTGAAGAGAGATACAGAGTAAGCTTTCGTTGCATTATCCACCTTTCATCATCTGGCAGGAAGAGATGAGAGTCGCAAGAGCTAAGCTGACGCGGCGCCGCCGGTGGACAATCGTATACAGGCTCTCCTTGATACACTCCAAGACACTCTCTCCCTCCTCTCACAATTGAACCATGTCTTGACCCAACTCGACAGGCCATGGCGCAAAGCTCTCTTGGACAGAACTCGATTGTCGGATCCCATCTTTCTCGGAGACGTTTTGTCCGTTCTCAGTATGTGCTCGACTGCGTTAAGAGCTGGGACTGCCTTACCTCAGATTACGCCCAGTCCGCTTGTGGCTAGGTTTGTGAGTGACTGCACAGATTCGAAACGAATCGCATCCCCGCTTTTATTGTGCTGCACATAACCTGGTCAACAATCACCTAGAAGCTACTGATATATTGACTGGGACGTTGATGTTGATGGTCTTCTTTGTTGTTTCGCTTCTCAGAGAATGGGCAAGACGAAAGGTCTTGATTTGCCTCATGATCCCACAGACCCGTCAAGCGATTTACCCAGCTTAGTCACGGTGGACGGTGAGTACACAAACAGATAAAATATGCTTTCCATCTCATTACCTCCAAATCGCCTCTCGCCTCATGGCGACATGCTCACAAGCGACTCGTGTGCTGACCACTGTCTCTACTCTCTACAGTACTCGAGTCGGATAATTACCTACGATATGCACTAGGAATCACGACGACCTTCTCCCTTGTAGCGAGATTAGATCGGATCGTTGTCATCTGTAAGACGTGAGTAAATACGTCCATCAACGAGTTCAAAGGTTATCTCATTGGCGTTGATTAAAGCCATGCTGACCTGACCCATTCAATCATCATCCACTAATCATCACCTCTTTCGCTCACAGATTGTTGGGGGAGAATTTCCATATCTCCGGATTACATCTCGATCAGCATCGTGTATGACCGAACAAATGGTCGTCAATAGGAAACAAATGCCGGATATATACAGTACTGTATGCGGAAACATCAAGGAATTGGTACTCGTAATTACCAAATGTCGAAAATGCTTGCAACGCTATACTGTACCACTCGTTTCACGATTTCGATATAGGTCTAGAACTACGCGCGGATAAGGGTTTCTTGCGTTGCGGACGGGAGCTAAGCTGTTCTGTTCTGGGATGTTGTTGTATATACTGTACTCGAGTACTATACTTCCGTGTCACTGACGCGATGTAACTAAATATATGTATGTACCGTACCATATGACATGGCGATCCAAAGGTACAATTTGCAGGGATTGGTTCGCTTAGCCTTTGGATTCTATTTAGGACGTTATGACGATCATTTGATATTTATTGGTGAAAGACATTGCATTCCGTAGATCCACGTATGAGTATTGTACGCGTACGCGTACGCGAATGAGCAACACTACTAAGTAGCATGAACCCGACTCCGTTCTTTTAAGACTCCCCAATCTCCCATCCCTCAATACTCATACTCAACGCATGTAGGTCAATCAAGTACGTGTTTAGCTCCGAAGTTGGCGCATCATCTTGGTCGGCTTTACATTGCAGGTTCAACATGGTATTGTAATCCTCGAATGAGAAATGCGGTTTCCCACTTTTGAGGTCTTCGAGCATGTCCTACGAACAGTTATAAAGTGCAGACAACAGCCAAAAAGGGATTGATTAGCTTGACTGTTCGCATAATTCAGTCGTGACAGATGGCTGATAAGACCGTGTTTAGTCGAATCTGACGGCTAAAAAATTCGACTCACCTTGGGACCCTTTTCATACAAATCCCAATATTCCACAGCCCTCTCTAAACCACCTCCGAACGATGCGACCTTGATACCTCTCAAAGTCTGTTGCAAGGCCAAGATATTCCGCTTGATCTTGCGCACTCCGGCCGGGTTGACCATTTTGATGTTCTTGGAGGATGAGATGAAGATCTGATCTACTAGTTGGCCCAAGCCTCGGAAGATGAAGCTGTTGATAGACGACGGAAGACATAACAATTTTAGAAATAGATAGGTAGGTCGTGGTCAAGGTAGATTATTAGGTACAGGCAAGAACGTTCATTCAGCAGTCAGCAGAATGCACAGATTGCACACATTCAATCAGAAGTGTAGCCGGAAATGTAGAGAATTACTGACCTGTGATCATCGCCTAAGATTGTCCGTTCCGCAATAGCCTCAATCTCCATCAAGCTGGCGTTGAGATCCAAAACATCCGGATCAGGCTCAAACGCCTCGCTCTCAAGCCGGAAATCGCCCTGTCAATAAGCGATGCGCGATATGGTCGGCGCGTTCGTCAGTGGGGTCATCCTTACGGAACGGAGATGGGAAATCAACACACCTTTCGAAGAGATGCGCCCAAGTTACATATCACTCTACCCCTAATTTCTAACCGAATGGTGTTCAGGACCATCTCGGCAAGTTGCTCATATGTCTGGATGATAGCTTGGTACCGCCTGTCACAACACACGTCTTGTGTTAGCTTCACTTCGTGACTACGAAAGAGCAATGGAGCAAGGGACGACTCACTGAGCCATAGCTCGCGTGAGCGGTAGTCTAGGTTCATCCCCACCAGTAGATAAGGGTGGAGCGACCGGCAGAGTCAACTCAAGAGGTGGATCTTCTCCCTCAGGGGAAAGAGGTTCCTCGGCAACGCTTTGCAGATCCAGCAAGGAGTCGATAAACCACCGCTGCAGGTACACAGATCGCAATCAGTCCCAATCCGGCCGTCCACGCGTACAGGTTTAAATATGATCATAGTCATACGGTCGTGCCACTCACCAAGCTCTGAGACAAGTTCGCCATTGCTTCCAGCTTGCGCATGGAGTCGATCAATTTCTTTTCGACCAGTCCCTGATCGCCGAGAAGCTCGAGTTCCAACTTAATCTCCTTGGTCTCAACGGCATTTAGCCCAGCTCTGTCAAATCCCTGGCAGACGACGGGTCAGAGAAGCCATGCAGATCCAATATTTGGAACGTGAAGCTCACTGGAACAGCCCGAAGCTCGGACAAGATCTTGATCATATCCTCTCGTTGAGCCCATTCAGCCGGTAACACGATATTGCTTTCGGTGGCGGCGGTCTCCAAGGTCGTAGGTAGCGATGCAAGTTCTGTGAATAGAGATCGATAGGATGAGCCGTCACCAGTCAGTCACGATCACCCCTCGGAGAAAGGGTGTGGGATGAACTAACCTTTGAATCGAGCGCTACATAGTTGGTAATATTGCACGATAACACCGACAATAAGTCGACTGTAGTTTTCCCTGTGGAACGGGGTCGTCTGCAGCATCACACATAGACTGTGTAGTAGAGCCATCACCCTAACACTCGACTGTAAGGCAGGTCAGCCATTAGTTTTACAGACCAGCAAAGCCGCTTCTGGGATCACGTACCTTGAGCGGCGGTACAGCGAGATCTTGACCCAGGGTTCTATCCACCTGGTAAGCGTCATAGCCCGATACAGCCTGTCTGAACGACGCGGTAACCTTTTCGTCGAGTTGCGGTAAGAACACCTTGACGACAAAGTCTTCCAAGACTGTTGAGAATGCCCCTGTAGAGTCCTCAAAGCCAGGCGGCACAATCGATGTTGCCCGGTGGATGAATGATAATGTCGGCTGGAAGAGAGTGGTGACGTTGAATGCGTTTGCTGGAATCAAGGTCCTATGCCTGCCAACGGAAGAGTATCGATCATCCGCATCATTCAAGACGGTCAAGGTACTTTCACCCGCCACCTGCATAGAGACTAATCCTGGCACGGATGCTCGGAGAGCTTGTTGTAGGGAGTCGTCGACGATCTTGATCTCGTTTTGCACAGCTCGCGTGTCGGTATCAGAGAATTTGAACATTTGCTACGAAATATGGCGTTACACAAATCAGCTTTGGATCTCAGGATTTGACAATACTACAAGTAGCTGACAGCTCACTTTCTGTTTATCTCTTGCGACTTTCCCGTCCCTCAAAACCTCATTGATTGTCATAATGGGATGGCGGTCGAGGTTTGAACCTTGACTCTCATCGGTAAGATACGTTCTGAGAATCGTTCGGACCTGCAAAAGAAAGAACGATTAGCGCACGCGTGAACAAGACGAAAGACGGAAAACTGACCTCCTGTTGTACAGGCTTCCATACTTCGTTGACTGGCACGTTGAACGACGAGCTGACACCGGAGACAGAAGTATCCTTGAAATCCCTCCTCTGTTCGGTCATCAGTCTATATTCTCAAACCTAATGGCGGAGGCAAAGATTGACGTACTGAGGAAATCCATCGGGCTACTTCGTATACTACCCTGTGTCCTTCTAACACAGCAGCCAACTTGGAGTACAGCGTCCAGAAAAGGTCCTTCAAGATAGCGGCATGTTGTGGTGGACCAGTTGCGCCCAGTGAGATCTCTATTCGAAGCGTTTCGGCGGGCGCGAACAGAGATCTTCGTTTCAAGCTTGAGTCCGGCCTGGAAGAATTCAAATCGCCGCCTGAAGCAAGGAAGCTCTGTGGTCGATCAAGCTGGTCTACCTCTTCCCGGCGTTGTTCGGATCTGAGCACAGTAAGTCAGCTTCGATAGCGGCCTGCAGGGGGCCATCATATTCAGCTCACCTTTCCTCGACCTCGTCCAAAGTGGTTTCGACCAAAGCATGAATCTCTCCTGGTACCCTCTGAACCACCATTTCCAGCGCGGCACCCAGCTTGCCCATTGATGCCAGCGCTTCCAGCAAGGTCTCCATGTAAGCGTAGGAGTCTGCTTCTGGGTTACCGCCGTCAGTTGGATGACTGGGTCCGCTGACAAAGGACGACAGAGATCCATGAGATCCGGCTTGACCGATACTGTTCGATCCTGCTCGCGAGTGCGATATGGCCGGAAGAGCAGGGGTAGAGCCAAGATCCGCTTCAGAGAAGTCTAACATTGGGTCATGGCTTGGTTTGGAGGCAAGGTGATTGAGGTACCGAGAGAAGCGAGATGATGGTCCAGGACCCGCATTAGCTGACGAGTCTCCGTTGGGTAAGGGGGATGTAATGAGCGATAGATTGGCGGGAGGAGGCAGAGTCGGGACCTCGACATCGCTCGAAGGGCCGATAACAGGTACTGTAGGCTGTGTCAGTGTATATGTAGGCGGATAAGAGGGATTTACACTTACAATTTTGTTGTCCTGGCACATAGGACTTCCATCTCGAATCACTGTAGAAGGTTTTGAGGTAGAGATGACTGTGCAATTCTTCGACGAGTATATCCGTGAGAGTCTGGAGCACACAGTCAGCCGCGAGGACCTGGTCTACGGGTTGCCAAATGAATAGCTCACAGTTTCTTGAGCGACAAAGTATGCTCTCAGATCAGACAAAGCACCTATCTCAGCCAACTCGGGTTTGTTGATCGTTTTCAAGCTCCGTACGAGGATAAGGGCGGCTTGCAGGAATCGCTTGTCTCCTATCAAGGATTCAAGCTGGTCTGGGATCTGTTTCAATTGGTCACTAGAGTCATGAGGAACGAACATGATCAATATTGGTGCATTGATAATAACTGATGGGAGTGAAAAAGAGTCTGCTCACATTGTGTCCAAGATCTTCAACATATCCCGAACCATCCGTTCTCGCGCCCTGATGCCGGCAAGCTCCGACTTGCCCTTACCGGCGAAACCATCTCTTGCTTCCCTCAGAGCTTCTTTAGACTTCTTCACTTGCTCCTGAGCTTTGCTCAGCGTAGCGATGAACGTCGCATGGGCAGGTAGTGACGCAGCAAAAGACTGGAAGTGCGCTTGTACAGCGGTTTGTAGCGAGGTTGACAGGGATTCGTGTAGTCTCAAGAAGGATGAGATACCGGGATGGGATGGTAGGGAGGAAGTCGAAGATTGCGACAAGAGGGACAAAGCGAGTGTCGAAGGCGAGAAGTCGGATTCTAGCACGAACGGCCAGTCCTTCCTGATCTTCCGGAGGACGTCGTCGATATCACCGAACTTGCCTCCTTCACCCTCACCGACTTCCCATAAATCCTCCTTTTGAGGTTTCTTGGCTCTCGCCTCGCTCCTTGCCGGTCGCCTGGCAGATGGAGGTGGCTCATCGCGTGACCGGCTAGCGCTCATGAACGCGCCTACAACGTTTCTCAGCTTGTCCGAACCAGGACCACCTTGGAAAGGTTGTTGAGCTTGTTGAGCTGCTGCTGAAGTTTGGGCGCGTAGTTGAGACCGCTGAGCACGATCGGCTTCGAATGGATCTGAGAACAGGGCGGTGCTGCCTTGCTGATTGAGAACGTTGGGTGATACAGGGGAAATGGGAGAAGCAGCGAGATCGTGAGATCCCGTCGAACTAGCTGCGGACGGTCTGCGGATATTCGAAGTCTGAATAGGCCTGAGATTGTCTCTTCGAGAAGGTGCAGCAGGAGCTGGGACGTGGGCAGGTGCAGAGGAGTAGCTTGATCCCATTCCAGGAACTGAAGGGGGTTGAGGCGCATCCCTCATCCGTGACCTAGCGGGTCTGGCAGGACTGGCCGGGCTCTGACCTTGCCCGGGAGCCGGTCTAGCTGGTCCACCATTCCTACTGGGTTCTCCATTCTGCCTAGACGAAGAAAGAGGTGGTGGATTCCGATATTGTTCTGGAGATGAGAAAGCTTGTTGCTGCTGTGGTTGTTGCGGTTGAGCTGGAGGAAAGGAAGGATAAGGGCCGGAGTCTGAGCCGGTGTACGCTGATCGAAGATCGTTGGCAATAAACGGCTGAGGCGAAGAGATCTTGTACCGCGCCGAGGGGTTCGACGGGGGATTACGAGACATCTCGCCTGATGAAGATATTACTCAGTAAGAAGATTGATTCAAGTCAAGTGATGATGTTTTCGCAATGTTGACATTTGAGCAGTTGAGCTCGGTCGTAAGTGTGTGTATGTTCTCGACGGGACTGACAACGATGATGCGCGATTAGTACATATGCATGCACTGCACCAATTGGCATATGCATGCATAACGGGAGGGTCGGCGATCTCCGCTGGGGGCTGTGGACTGAGCAACACATGGTGACCATATGGCACATGCACCTCGTGGGATCGCCTATAAGTTACCCTTAGGCCGAGCCCAACGGCATGCATGTTGATCATTTGCAGGTGCAGCTGCAGCTGCAGCTGCAGCTGATGTCATGGGATGGCTTTGGCTTGGGATGGGACGGACAAGGGCGCACGTTGTGGGTGGATGGGAAGAGGTGAATGTCGTGCAGCTGCAGTCAATTACAAGTGAATAGCAGTGTGCCGAGCGTGAAGGAGGATGGAGAGTAGAGTAGAGCAGAGCAAATAAGCAGTGACTATTAAGGTTACATCCATGCCGACACAAACACGACACAAGCACACTGCAAGAACACAAAAAGCACACACGCCCATCTCATCAGGTGCTCCTTTTTTCCACTTCTCAAATAATTCTCGCTTGCTGCTATCCACTTATCTGCGACTACCCCGACTCATATAGATCTAGAAGGTCAAAGATACAAACGTACCCCTCGCGTATCATGTCAGAGGGGAATACCTCCTCGAATGCCGGTCCCAACACGGACATCGAAAGCAGCATAGCTCCACCGACAAAACACCAATACACATCCCTCGCATCTCTCCTTCGTAAATCGCCCAAACCGTCCGATACGCCCTGTGCCTCCGCCGGCGGGACAAAAAAGCGGACGAACAGCCAACGGTCAGCTACGCGTCCTGATACTTCAGGATGGCACCTGTCTGCCGAGCCTGGGGCAATGGACCGAGTGAGAAGGGATAGTAGTAGGAGTCGGTCAAGAGGAAGAGTTGGGCCAGGAGGAGGGTACGGGACGGTCCAGCAGAAGAAGAACGAGAAGAACAAAGGACCGTTGAGTCTTTGGAAGATGATGGCTCTGACCATTTCCATGGGTGGCAGTCAGATCGCTTGGACAGTGTGAGTCACACATATTGACATATATGAAATACATGTCTGATGCGCGGAAAGCTATGCGCGGAAAGCTTACCATTTGGACGTTTCTCATCGCGCAGAGAGCTAGGATATGGAACGCCGTACCTCCTTTCTCTCGGTCTGTCCGAACAGCTCACATCCCTCGTATGGCTAGCCGGACCCATCTCAGGCCTAATCGCACAGCCGCTTATCGGTGCTATCTCGGACTCATCGACCTCAAAATACAGACGACGGTACTGGATCGTGACTGCTACCATGCTATTGGTACTCAGCGGTTTGGGCTTGGCGTTTACCGAACCTGTCGCCAAGGCGATTGTAGATCTCTTTGGCGGTGGCCAGGGTGATTGGGACCCTAAGAGTATCAGACTAGTGAGCTGACTCCATCACCCTGCCCTCGATTGGTGCAATAGCTAACATACTCTCTATGTCAGGTCAAGAACACTGCTATCGCTATTGCCGTCTTCAGCTTCTACTGCCTCGACTTTGCCTTGAACGCGTTAGTTCGTCCCTCTCACGGTCGGGTGGAGCAGAGCTGACCTTGCTCAACCCAACCTATAGGCTCCAAGCTTCTCTGCGTAACTTGGTATTGGATATCACGCCAGGAGAACAACTAGCCACTGCTAACGCATGGCACGGTCGTTTCAACCATGTCGGCAACATTGTCGGTTTCACGATGGGTAAGTGAACGATGTCGCCGATTTCTCGGCGGGATAAATTAGCTGATGCTGCGTTCCAGGCTTCTTAAATCTTGCCGATGTACCGGTCATCAGACTTGTTGGCGGAGGTCAATTCAGAAAACGTAAGTCTGATGGTCTGATAACAAGATGACACGATACCGGTCACTGACAGCATTTTTTGACGTTGCAGTGTGTATCGTGGCTCTGATTCTGCTTACAGTCACCGTCTGGATCACATGTTGGACCCAGGAGGAAACAGAGAAAGAGAGCATTTTCGGCGAACGAAGATCGTAAGTATCCTGTTTTCCACGGACCTCATACCAATGATAGGGCTGATGGGAGAACTGCAGTCGGATCAGAGATATCATCGGTACTATCTACGAAGCCATCCTACATCTTCCCAAGCCAGTCAGACGGGTCTGCATTGTGAGTTCCGGATGCTTGTACGACTCCTGCGAGACGACCAGAAGAACATGGCTAACGCGCATGAAATGATAGGTGCAAATCGCGGCGTTCATGGGATGGTTCCCTTACCTGTTCTACTCGACCACTTATGTGGCTGAGGTGATGACTCACGAGCTGGGTCATCAGCCTGATATTGACAAGGCGACCCGTGCGGGCTCTCTCGCCCTTCTTATCTATTCGTTCGGTGAGTCAAAACCCGGTCTTATCAATGACCTCAAGCAGGGTGTATATGTGGTCAAGCTGATTTGAAAGTCTGTGCCTGTGCGTCTTATAGTCGCCATCATCGCCGGTACCCTTTTGCCCTATCTCAATGCTCGGGACAGACGTCTTCTGAAGCCGATGTCTGAAAAGCTGAGAGATGGAGAAACGAACAACGACGAATCGGAAGATGAAGACGATGTGGAGATGGAGCGGATCCGAGAAATGGTGCAGCAATGGAAAGCTGAGGCAGCAAGGGAAGGACGGCCGTTGAAGTTGCCTAGAAGTGAGCTTGAACATCGTTGGTGCAGGTACCATGGACAGCAGCTCACAATGTCCATCTCTTCTTGTACAGTGCCGTTCATGCTGAGGAACATCTGGACGGCTGGACTGGCGCTTTTCGGTATTCTTATGGGCACCACATTCTTCATCACGACGGTATGGCAAGCGACGGTGATGATTGCCTTGGTCGGTATCTGTTGGGCGATTGCTTGTTGGGTGTGAGTGCACTTATTCACAATTCGTGGCTTGTCAGGAGATGCTGACGAAACCTTGATTCGACGCAGCCCCTTTGCGTAAGTTTGATCGCCAACGCTGAGAAATCGATGCATGACAATTAACGTTATTTCTTTCTTACTCTGGGCGGTCATAGCATTATCATGGAGGTGAGCTCTCAGCTTCTCTGCGGGGTCAAGGGGTCCACGCTGACAGCAATATGATAGTTCCTGAAAGAAATGGACGATACGTCCTCCCAGACCGAGACTAATCCTCGACAACGGGGAATGCACCAACCTCCTGCCAGCGCAGGCCCCGCCCCAGGCTATCGACCTTTGCACGCACGAGCGGCATCCACGCCAATCGGTCCATGGCGATCTCAGCCTGTGTCTCCATCTCGAAGAGATCCCGACGAAAGGACTCCCCTGACCAGGAGTTATTCGACGGCTGATATTGAGGGAGCCGGCGAAAGTATGGAGTATACGGGTAGTGGACCTGTTGCTGGTGGTACGATCATGGGTATTCACAATTTGGCCATTGTCTTCCCTCAATTCATCGTGAGTTTATTCAACTTTTTAGGACATCACTCCTCTTTCGACAGTCGGAGAACAACCGGCTGTATCGACCTATGTTTTCCACCATCAAGATTACATGCACTGATACATCTATCTGTCTTGTAGATCGCTGTTGTCGCTTCAGTCATCTTCAAGCTAGCCGACCAAGAACCCGACATCATCCCCTCATCCGGTGCAGGCGGTGAGGCTGCAGGAAAGAATGGTGTAGCGTGGGTGCTCAGATTCGGCGGTCTGATGGCTCTTGTGAGTGTTCTCGCAGCACCATACAATCGATTTCCAGTCAGTCGAATGGATCTGAGCTGATGAGTGTGGATTAGGTCGGTGCTCTGATTTCTAGGAAAGTCCCGCCTACAAAGACCGAGAAGGCTATGCGACGACGATTAGCTGAGATGAGGGAGGAAAGCGCAGAGTGATCGCGCAATAGTTGCGACTCAATTATTGAAGCAACTGAGGTACAGTCAAGACATAGAGTATAGCTCGAGCTCAGTGAGAGACTGGTGCAGAGACTCTTCGTCGCTGAGACGGAGCTTTGCGCGGAATAGAAGAGGAACATAACAGTCATGACACTTTGTAGCCTATACTATAAAGAGAGGAACTTGTGTCATCTCCATCCCCATCCCCATCCCCATCCCCATCCCCATCCCCATCCCCATCCCAAAATTAACGATCGATAGCGTTTTCTGTCAGTTGCCTAAATTTTGTGATATTGTATCCGTAGCAGTTTATGAACTCTGTATTGCTTTGCGCCCGAGACGTATGCTCACACTCGGATGTCATGCTTGTCGTCGTTCGTCAGTCCAGATATGTACTGTATGTTCATCGACAAGGAAACTGAGCATGTTTCTTTCTCGCTTATCGGTGCCACAGACCACAACCAAGATTGAGTTGTAGTGGATTCGAAGTGTAAAGTGACCCTCCACTTAAAACATGACACTGATTACACGCGATTGACTTGTTACTACTCATGCACTGTTGTTTGTTGTTGTTGATTTCGTTTGCTTGTTTTTCCTTTCCCTCAATCATGTCCCCTTGATCCAACGCAACGTGAATTGATCAACTTTCCTCTATCATTGTACAACCACCACATAATAATAATATACTTATACACACGGGTAGTCTTGCAGCTTGATCAACCTCAATATATCAGCATCGAGCATCACACCAGACTTGCAATAACGCAAATAAAAGGGGAAAACCGAAAACCGAAAAACCGAAACCCGCCGACATGTCGCAGAGGCAGGGAAGGAGGTCGTTGGGTCTCGCACCCCTCGTCTCGCCGAACGATGGACCTACAGAGCTACAGAAATTCGAAGACTGTAAGTGACGACTATTATCTTCGCAGCTGGCAGCAGTTAGTGTATCGCATACAGTATCACAGAGCGCAAAGCGGGGTGATCTTGGTACTCTGTGCGAATAACGCATACATATGAACGGACAAGGTCGTTGGGCTTGGAAGCTATCCTGCTAAAGTAGGAGGCTTTGGAACTAAAAGCTATTAAGTTATAATGATTCGACTGACATATCGTGTTTGGTCACTTCCCAGTCCGGAGGAAGCACAGTAAACAGAACAAGGAGATCATCATGTGAGTATAGCTCATCGACGGCAACTAGTCGAGCTATGTATGGCCGCGTACGATCATTCCACTCCCTTTCCCGATCGCAAAACACCTTTCTAGTCTTGTTGATGGATGTGATTATATAACTCTGCGCTGACTGCGAACCTCGCTGTGTCTGCGATTTCTTTAGGGAGAATATCAATCGCAAAGCGATCATCAAGGGCCTACAAAATGATATCGCTGTCTTGCATAACGAATTGGTGGAAGTGAGACAAGCGAATATGGTCCTGCAGGCTCAGGTCAAGAGGATGCAGCGTGAAGCTGGAAAGATGGGTGATCAAGTGAGTCAAGTCTCTCTATCGACTTCCATACTTTTGCTCATCAACCTTCATCCTTCGATGATACCACCATATCGTCTGCACATTTGTGCTTGCGCCAAGAGAGAATAGCTAACGCAAGACTCGTTGGTAGCACGTACGCGATGCGCTAGATCAGCTCATAACAGCCCTTCCGGCTCTTCGTCAACTCCGAGATACCCTACACGTCATTCAACCTATCTCATCACAACCACACTCCCAATCATCCTCCAGCAATCGGCCGTCAGTGCTAAATCCAGTCGAGAACACCTATGCGACTCGACCCGCTGAGATGGCCAGACAGATACATGGGTTGTGGGATCTAGCAGAGGGGAGTGAACAGGAGAGCGAGGTCGGTGAGATGGAGCGAGTTTTAGTGCGACACACAAAGGGGTAAGTTCAGCTGTACGACTAATGATAATATCAAGGTGACACTCGGCTGATGATAGCGACTTTTGCGCAGAAGATCTTCCGAGTCTGGCTCGGTATCCGCATCTCGATCGCCCAGACGCCATACCGCAAAAGCATACGTCGAAGACAACTCATCACCTCTATCATCGCCTGCCAAGTCAGCTTCTCCGAGCCCGAAGAAACATTCTACCGGTCCAAGAAAACAAAGACGTCGAAGAGAGAGCGGGCTGTTATCATTACCTCAACAAGTGGAAACACGTACAAGAAGATCGCCTTCTCCGCTGGTTCAAGAGGGATCTCGTGTAGCGGACCATGAACAAACACTAAAGCAGGAGCTGGAGCAGGAACAAGAACAAGAACAAGTGGATTCGGAGTGGGAAGAAGGCGGAGCTCTAGAGATTCAACCTGAAGAAGCTGCTGCTCTGGTCAGCGCCGGAGACGATATCAGCATGCCCTCCGATGGTGTAGTACTGACTAGCAGCGTCAAGGAGACTGAAGTATTAGATACGATCAAAGAAGTCACTAGCTCAGAGAGTGAGTCAGCTTTTATTTAGCCTGGCTTTCATTAGAAATCTGGTGGGTGGAAAGCTGATGAGTGCCCGACATACTTCTAGGCGGATCAGGCTCCTCTCGGACTCATGGTCAATCAGGATTAACCGAGCTCTCAGATCAGGCACTCGCGGAGATATCGAACGCGGATGAGCAAGCTGGGCTGCGAGGAAGGCGAGCGCGAGGTAGTGTGAATTACAAGGAGCCAAGTTTGAATAAGTGAGTGGAAGACTCCCCTCATCTTACTCTCCATCAGCTGTATCTGGCGTTTTTTTTGTCTTTTCCTTCAGTCCAGCTGACGATTGACATCATGTGAACGACCCCAACAGAAAAATGAGGAAACCAGATGGTGTTTCAGCTGAAGAAACTCTAAAGCCTGTATCAAGAAAATCGGCGGGATCATCCTCCCGGCCTGGTACACCCAAAAAGGGCGGCGATCAGGATTCTTCATCTAGCTCGCCTGCTCCTCCTGTACCTCCCCTCCCACTTGACATGGTCTCGGTTTCCGCTGGCTTAACATCAACGACAACCTCGACATCTTCCTCATCTTCTTCTTTTATGGCAAAAGCGACATTAGCCAGACAAAGCGGCGTGAGACGTAAATCTACATTGCCGACAAAATCCAGCATGACCAGAAGAAAACCTTCAAACTACCTAGAAGTGGAGGGAAGTGATGATGATGATATGGATGATCTGGATGACGTGATTGATCTGATTGATGAAAGGCTGGGGCGTCCTAGCGATGACGACGAGGACCTGAGGGATATGGAGGAGAAGACGGCCTCTTTACGCGTTGCCAGTCCTGCAAAACGGGGAAAAACAGCATCCGTTGATGGTCTTGCAATTGCCCGGCCAACTGCCGAATCGGCTTCAAGTAGAGCGTCAATTTCGGCCTCGGCGTCATCGTCAAACATCAAAGCTCCGCTGAAAAGCAGAACAACCTCTTTCCGACCTACCTCATCCTCAGCTGACAACGCCGCCTCCATCGCCGATCCAACTCTGATGAACGGTTCGAGTACAGCCCAACCAACCTCAGCCTCAGCGGATGGTACATCGTCAGCAAGTGCTAAAGCCAGATCGATGGCGTCCCTAGGCCTAGGGAAAGGTAGACCGATCATGCCATCCTCTTCAACAGCTAGATCGTTGAGCGACGCCTCAAGCTCCAGTTCAGGTGTTGGGACTGGAACTAGGAACTTCACGCCTACAGGACGAGTTGTATCGAGGGGTAAGAATAGTTCTAGTGATAGCGGTAGCGGTAGTTTGGGCGAGAAACAAAAGGAGAGGGATGTATTGGCAGAATCCGATGGGCCAAATCAGCCTCCTCCTTGCTCGACGAAACTCTCTTCGACGGATGAAATCGAAATCGGGAAGAAAGCGACTTCATCACAAGAACCAAAGTCGACATCGGCCGATCCGGCTTCCAGCCTTGGCTCAGGTCTAGGTGCGGGGCCGGGTCTGGGTTCAGGTTTGGGTTTGGGTCCTGGACTGATCACGGTCAAAGAGAGAGTGGTATCGCGAGGGAGGAGCGTCAGTGGTGGTACGGGTGGCACAACCTCCCGGCGACGGGTGAGCGCTCTCACATGATCACTTTCAACTTGTCCCTACCTTATCTTGGAGGTGGATGGGATACTATTGCAAGAGGAGCGATGATAGGGTGATGGGATACTAAGGAAAAAAGGGGGAGTCGAGACAGAGCGTGTCTGACTGTACACATGGGTAGATAGATGCAAGCTATCATTCACTTGGCCCATACTATATACATACATATTTGGGCTCTCAAGGTTGTCCACACTATATCATCATCATTGTCCGGTGTATATTCGTACTGCATGTATCCACATTTGCATTGTAATCGATGCGTCACTGATCACAAGCCGCGGAAAGCAATCGATACATCACATCACATCACATCACTCTGTGGAAGGAGGAAAAGGAACAGTTCGATCATAATAAGACGGGATATCTAATTTCGTATATACATGTGCATCATAAACAACCTTCCTTGGGTATACGCCAAATCATCCTGTTCGCCCTCTGGTCATTACAAAAATCAAATCAATCATTCATTCATCCTCCCAATCGCCGAGGCCTCGTTTCACTATCCCGTCATTCTGTCACCCTTTTCGTAGATCGTGGAAAAGTCGAGTTTGCGCGTGCTTTCTCTCCGTGCCCGCTCAAGCTGAACAGATACCACTTGGACCATCAAAATCTAGCTCAAGAACACCTCAGACACTAGAGTTTTCATCCGTCTTGGCCATAGACTCCCTCGTCTTCCGTTTCTCTCGTCTTCCGTTCATGAGGCCTGATACGTCAAGCAAGAATTCCAGCCGATAGTACAACCTATTGTCTGCTCGTCTCTTCCAATATGGTCTTGTTGAAGTCTTCGAGCGGGATCAGGTCTTTCGACGAGAGAAGCTGAAACTGTGATGCGAAAAGAGAGTCAATGTATGATCAAAGGCTTCGCGGCGCGCCCACTGCGGGACTCGGCACTGGGTGACTTGGAGCGTGACGAGACGATCGAGCACAAAACTTCCAACTCACCTGGTCGACAAAGAGCAAGAAATGTCGATAGTTGGTATTGAGATGGGCTGCGAAGCATCAGGCATAACAACAAAAACGATAGTCACCTCGTTAACGAGCGTCCACATCCCATCCAAGATATAGGGCAAGAAGCAGTAAAAGGGTATATCCACTCACCCTCAATACCGAGAGCACAAATCTGGTCGAAATGACTGTGATAGATGTGCGCGTACACCCTGAACAGACGCCTCAAGATAGTCTTGGCGGTATTGATGAAAGTAGGTGGGAATCGTTTACCGATCGTTTGGGGGAAATGTTTCTCGTCGTCGAGGATTGATTGGGTCCATGTCATTAGGGCTTCGACGTATGCTGGCGCGGAGAGATGGGTCGGCTTTTTGCTGCGAGGGTCAAAGCAAAGGATGGAGATGGTGGAAGATAAGCAGTACAACGGATATTAGGGGATGGGGTTGAGGAGGAGGGGAAGAATGGTTTGTCAGCAATATGGAATTCATTATAACGTTGAGACGAAGAGCGTGTTCTACTAGACTCACTAGTGTTCACCGTCTTCCCAAAAGTACTCGTATCTATTTCAAATAACAGAAAAGGATCAGCTACTCTACTTCACCTGAACAAGGAGCTCAAAGCATTCGCTGAACAGGATCGTTCGACCCACTTTGGACCTGCGTTCATGATTGGACACTATAGCATTAAGCATACAGCTTGTCAGCACACGAGCTTAAACAGTCGGTTCACCCATCCAGGTTAATTCAGGTTCAATCGATGTCGAGTGAGCAGCTCACCTCTGTGGGCGTGCAGAACTCCGATATGGTCCCGTAAAGCATATTGACGTGATTGAAGAAGTCGACCACTGTCCATTTCAGTCCCAGTCATTCAATTCACGGTTTTTGTCAGCTCCAAGACTCGTCAAAATTCAGTGTCGTAGTATCGGGACAGATTGTGGTGGAGATAGGAGAGTAAGTGTGAGATTGGTCTGAAGACGATCATACATACCGTGTACGGCGATCCACTCGTTCTGATCTTCACCCTCCGGACATACTACCGCCGTTCGCAAATTACCGGAACCCTAGCGTAGATCGTGAGATCAGCTACGTTGTCGGCATGCAGTAACACGATAGCTGACAGCTGCGGATCTCATCATGATCATGTAGAGAAATTGGCGCTCACTAGAGTCTGCTGAGCGTATTGCTTCAGTTGCCATTGTTTAGTGCCTTCCGGTACTTTCTTGGGTTTGAACGCTATCATGAATGGTATATAAGCAGAGCTTCCTTACAAGCATGAGCGTATTTCCGGAGGTTTTCCGTCTCCAATGGAGGGAAAGAGACTAGACAGGTTTGATAAGGAGACATTGGGAGGATTGAGAACTCACTTCTAGACTGGCCGCCTTTCCTGTGTTCCAACGACTGTCAGCTGTCTAGTCTGGACGGACCACTGCGTGCTTAACGGTCTTTGTCCAACTCACAGGTTGAATAGCGTCGACATAACGTGCTGCGTATCCCCTTTCGATGATCTTCTGTGATGCGAGTAGCGCTCAAGGTGATATGATCAATGATACCGAAACAGAGAGAGATGATTAGTAGCTGACTTGTTGGTTGGATGGATAAGATGCTCCAACGTTAGTAGTCGGTGGCCAACAAACTCAACGCTTAAACTCAACTCGGATCGCTCGTACACAAAACCACTGACGCGACGCGTCTTTCTTACGTAATGCATCGACTTTGTTATCAGGAATCTGAAACGTCCATCGCTCGAGACTCTACGCTGAGACTGAGATCTGAAACGCAGTTAAAGAGCAAGATGCATCCTCCAGCTACTCAAGTCCCGAAGACTACTGCACAACTCGCTTCGTATTCCAAGCAACACTCCTTGCAGCGTTTATTAAGAGCTCCGCTCCAAGAAGTGCAGCCTTCCTACCTCCCCCGAGGGCCTGTGTCACTAGCCCCAGCACTATCGACCGCCGAGCACGACCAAATTAACAGCAAGATGCCGTCTTCGTTCACTCTCATCGCACTCGCCGTACTTCCACTGACGATCCTCCTCTTACCGAGGTATATCGAGCCTTACTCACTCCTCGATCCAATTGTGCTCAATGCTCGAGAAGAGGGGTATGAGGGCCGCCAAACTAGGTGGTTCAATATGGGCTGGTGGGAGGTGAGTATTGAGTTTCTAATCTCTGGCTCATCTGTTGTATGGCTGTAGCCGGCACATATCACCCTATCCTGGCAGACCTTCCGCTAATTCGATCGGTTCTGATTTACCAATCGTAGGATACTGAGAGCTTCCCCGTTGCTGCTGAAGCGTTGGCTACGAAGTTGCTATCTTTCGCCAGAGAAGGTGGATATCAAGGCGGAGGGAACGTATTAGGTGAGTGCCTTTATCGCTCGCACTCTCGCATCGCCCTTTTGCTTTGCATTCCCGACCGCTCAATATGAGCTATCTTCTGGGCATCCGCACTTCTGAGCTTCATCCTCGGTGTCAATACATTGGAATACACTTGCTGATGAGGTCCTGTCTCTTTTCAGATATCGGTCATGGCGCTGGAGAATCGCTCCGTGAGTCACTTACAACTATCCATTATTTCAGGTCACATGTGTGATCTCCTTCTCCGGAGCATAACCATGCCAGAGCTTGAGTCACATTCATGCTTGATCTCTCCACGGCAAAGTATATTCTGGATCTAAATGGAGCTGAGCTGACATATATATGCTTCGACAGTGATTCACCTCAACTCAATTTCATCCACTCCACTAGAGAATCTGCATGCCCTAACATCCCTATCATTAGACACATCTCATTCCAAATCCCTCCTGACCTCTTATCCTGACCTGACCAGAAACACCAAAGTGGAATTTTTCACTTCCTCTGCCGAGTTTAAAGAAGGCGGAAGTCGAGCTAGCGATCTGGAGCATCCTTTGAATCCTATGAGGGGGTTCTTGGGTCAGCGTTCAGCTGACGCTGGCGCTGGCACCCGAGGTCGGAATCAGGCTGTTTTCGATGTAGACGATGAGGACGATGATGAGGATGAGGGCGAGATCAAGCATAACCATGATGAAGTGGATGGACGTGGTGATCATGGTCAGAGTGAAGGTGGAAATGGTGGACCTATACGCTACGACCTGGTCTACATTCTCGACTCGATATACCACTACAAACCCTCCCTCATCCAATTTCTATCAACTGTCAAACCGGTGCTTCGGACTAAGGGCAACAGTGACGGTGATAGCGCCAGTGACAGTGGTAGTGGTGAGGGCGGAATGATTGTATACACCGATATTATACCGCCTTCATCCTTGCCTTATTGGAAAGCGATCCTCATCTCTCATTTGATGTCAGTACCATTACCCAATCTCACCCAAAGACCTACTCCAACTCCGCCTTCAGGGGATTCAGGTACAGAGGCTGTCCTCGAGGCGTACAAGGTCCGACTGGAGAAAGAAGGCTGGGTAGATGTCTCTATAGAAGATTGGAGCTCGGGCGTATGGCCTGGTTTCTCTGCTAACCTCAAAGCTAGAGGAGGGCTTTGGGGCTATGTCGGTGATATTGTAGCCAGAGCGGAAAAGGACGGGTGGATGTTTGTAGCTGTTCGAGCGAAAATTGGATCACGGAGATAACTACAGCGCATGTCTATTGATTGAGCTAGGTTTCTTAGGGCATGAGAATATTGTCACAGGAGCAGGATACATGATCGTCGTACGGTATGATATATATAGATGCATATGTTCGTACATACAGTACATGGATATGGTGAGAATGCTCGTTCAGGCATTGATGTACAACGGATGCTCATAGCATATATGGTTGAGAGCGATGCAGGGTTATTGTTTCGGTGAGCATGATGAGTGTGTGTGATAAGTAGTCGATTCGATCGTAAGGAAAATGAGGTTTTGTTGATAAGGTGCTGCTTCACAAACATATGTGATGATGATAGCCTCCTTTCCAAGCCAGAACGTACAAATAGAGGCGGTATTCTCTAGATACCTTCTCCGGTCTTTACTGGTCCAACAGGAGTTAAGCCTACTCCACCTCGATTGCGTTCTCCCTTCCACCCCCTTTTCCTTCTTCAGCCTCTTTCCTCCTCTTGTCCCTCTCCATAATTTCCTTCCTCAGCCTCTCAAACTCCCCCTTCTTATCACTCGCATACTTTGCGAGTCCATCTTTGCTCGCAAGCTGATTGATGACTTCGTCTTTGCCCTTCTCTTTATCTCTCTTTCTGGACGATTCTGATTCTGCTAATTTCGCTCGAAGTGCGCTGAGGGAGGAAGGATGAGATGTATCGAGATTTGAGTTGAAGAGAATTATCCATTCTTGTAAGCGTGATTGGAGGGTCGGCTTGTCCCCTGTGGTAGGTAATGAGTATTCCTATATCATAACATATCGTTAGCTGAAAGGTTTTTTTGATGCACATCACAGCTACTCACTGCAAGGATGGCTTTTAAGTCGGCCGGACTGGACAGTGCATAATTCGGCTTGGTGATTCGTTTCATCTCCACCCTAGAACAAAGTATACTTTAGTGAGCTCTTCATCCCGCGTATACATCTCAAGTCAATAATAGCTCACTCCTTTGCTTTTCCTCCTAAGCCTTGTCCTGAGAATACCTTTTTCCAATCTGCCTTTTGATTACCTTTGCCCAATGTTCCATTCGTCTTGGATTTAGGTTTCGGCGGCGGGCAGCCTTTCTCGACATGTAAAGGGATTAATGAGATGGGCATTGATGCTTGACATATTGGGCAAGGAGCCTCATCTACAATGTATGTAACACGGCTCAGAATCAACTTCTACTGTCGTGGGGAGACAAAAGATGACGCAGGACTCACCGTTCTCGGTCAACTCGAGTACATCATCATCATCATCCCCCTCAATTTCCTCAGTGGCCACATCACTCGCTCGTCTGCTTTTGATCGGACTTCCACTTCGACTCCCACTGGCAATGGCATTAGCACTACCCGTAGGACTGAATCTCGCTCGTTTGACGCCAGTGCTCGATATTGGTTTGGAGTGACTTGCTTCGGTCGGGGCAGGTCGTTTTCGAGGTGGTTGAGCGAAATCGATAAGTGTTGGTCTGTACCAGTAAGCGACGATGAGCTTCGACAGCCCTTGTACGTGGAAGAAGTCATCACCATGCCAGCTCACCTTGATTCTTCCCATGAATCCACCATCTCCTCCAAGGCTCTATTTCGGCGTATACTACCCTCCGTGACACTTTCGTTACAACTAGGACACTTCTTCATGACTTCCAACGATGAGCGGATGCACTGTAAGCACGAGTATATAGTGGTCAGTTACCTTGAAACATACGTGATTGCCCTCGCGGCTCGGCAGGAGGCGGGTAAGATGTGCACGTACCGATGAGCAGAAGGAATGGCCGCACGATATCGTCACGGGTCCGGTGAATGGTTCTTTACATATTTGGCAAACCATAGATCGATCCAGTCTCCTCAGCTGGGGGTATTGAGCAGGGAAAGGTGCGGGTTCATCCATCGCTGATAGGAGGGGATGGGATGACATGTCCATTTTGGCGGGTGTAATGGTCGTAGTGAGACTTTGCACGGGCGGTATGAAGGGCAAAGGGAGGAGAAGGCAGTAGGGTGGTAGGAGGAGAAGGTGGAGGTGGCAAGTCGTGCTGCTATAGATGCTGATGCGTTTGAACCACTATCTAGGAAACTTATAGGTTGATTATACGTTAAAAGGAGGAGACATGGTCCATGTTGTATATCAGGCGAATGCGAATGGCAGGCGAAGGTTGAGAAGCATGTAAACTAGAGGAAGATAAACCGAGGAGGAAGGAGAGCAAAGTCAAGATCGACAGAGTATCCCGTACGAGTAATGTTTTGGCCAATCCATCAATCCATCATATCATTCATAACATTCAAACGCGTCTTGAAAACATACGAGTACAGTCAACCAACCGTATTTATACATATGTCCGTTCCTGGAAAAAGGCTCACCAAGCCAGTCAACTTCTCAGGCGCGCCTATATGGAGGGGCGACGTCGTTGATAGTAGGACAGTTCATCAAGTGGAGGTGAGGCAACTTTAGTAAAAGCTAAGGTTGTTTGGCTTCCGAAAGTCAAGTCTGAATGAAGCAAGACGGCAGCCGAATAAAGAGAGATGCATCTTGGCGATATGATTGTCTTAGGCATTGAAGCTGAGTCGAAAAATACAGAGCTTATAACTTGTTTAGGACAGAAGACAGGCGCACGGATGGGTGAGCTGGCTTATGCGAAGGCTCAGGAAACCCGATAACCAGCTGACTAGAACTTGGTTGTGACAGGGACGTTCTCGCTTCTTGCGGCTGTAATTCTTCTTGTCCTTTGGGCAGTGGTCTGGGCATTATGTCTTCTCGGCTGGCGAACTGCGTGAGTAAGCACAGAGACCTGCGAAGTATCCATCTGAGTAGAATCTGCCCATCAGCAGGCTACCTACAGGCTAACACATTGTACTGCATATGCGCACATTGCAGCCGCATACGCTATGCTCATCCCAATCTCCCATCACGGCTATCCTCCCTCACTGCTACCTCAGCTCCGGGGGTGAGTATCGTCCGTCCTCTCTGCGGTCTAGATCAAAACCTATATAATACATTGGAAAGCTGTATGACGCTCGAATACCCAAAATATGAGGTCATTTTCGCTTTGCAAGATGAGAAGGATGAAGCATTACCTGTGGTGAGGATGATCATGGACAAGTATCCTGATGTGAAGAGTCGGGTGATCATCAGTGAGTTGAAACAAAGCATTCCACTCGCCGCTCGCTATGTTTTGCTGACTGAAACCGTCCTAGACGACCAAAAAATCGGCGTCAACCCAAAAGTCAACAACCTAATCCTCCCATTCTCAGAGGCGTCGTATGATCTCCTTTGGGTCATTGACTCCACCATCACAGTAACACCAGGAACACTAGGCAGAACGGTCGAAGCCTTCCTATTCAACAAGACGCCTTACTCCTCGCTCAATGACCCGGAATCCTCTCCGTTGATGTCGATATCCGACGATGAGAGGAAACCGCCTATAACTGGAGAAGTGGGATTGGTGCATCAAGTACCTTTTGCTGTTTGTTATCAGAAGACTTGGGGCAGTTTGATCGAGCAAGCATACCTGAATACAACGCATGCGAAGATGTACCTTGCGATAGTAAGTGCAATGATCTTCATCAGTCCTATACTGCTTCGAATATCTCTTAGATGTGTAGAGTGCGTACTGACATTAAGTTGCCAGAATGCCGTAGCGGTCGATTCATGTGTAGTTGGTAAATCCAACATGTACTCCCGCACCTCCATCTCTCAGCTCACAACTCCCGCTCCATCTTTACGAGCTCTGCCGAATCCTCCGACAGGCTTGGCCGGATACTCTCCATTCCTCGCTGAAGATAACATGATTGCCCTTGGATTATGGCATCAACTCAACCTGAAACATGCTATGACGAGCGATGTCGCCCTGGATTTCCTAGGAGCTCTATCGGTAAAAGACTACATAGATAGGCGGATACGATGGTTGCGAGTGCGAAAGAAGATGACACCACTCATCGCTACGCTGCTTGAACCATTCACCGAATCGCTCGTGTCAGGTTTCTACGGATCTTGGGCACTGCATAGGACCCTGGGAACGAATATGATCCCGATATTCCTCATACATATGGCGGTTTGGATCTCTATCGACTTGTCAACGAGAAAAGCGCTAGAGACCAACGTGAGAAATATCGGACCGCCGGGAAGTCAAGCTTTGTTCTTGGCTGCTTGGGCGATGAGGGAGTGTTTGGCTCTACCAATCTGGCTGATGGCTATGACCTCGGATGTGGTCGTTTGGAGGGGGAATAGGTATAGGATAGTCGCTTCGGGTAAGTTCGTCTCTCGAAAAACCGATGAGGGGCGAATCTCCGCTGATGCTTCGTACAGGGGAAGCGATCCGACTTGATTGACGAGCCGACCTACAGTACAAGGATTCAATACATAGACGTTGCGTTCCATGCATGGCTTGCGTCACTAGCCAGTACCAATTTCGATGTAGCGTTTGTGTCTTTGCGCAAGTCCGGTAAGTGGATGCCGACGCGCATTCCCAGTTGAATGGGCGACTTACCCGGACATGGACTCGCTTGTATGGGCCGCTAAACATGAATGGCCCTTCATCGGAATGCACTTGAATGGGGCTCACAGTTTGAGCAATCCGGATGCGGAACCCGTATATGAAGGTATTGGCCCCTCTTCTTGAGTCTCCCATGCATCGCAATTCGAACTAGTAAATCTATCCCTTGTCTCATTGCGCGGATCAGTCTGAAATTCCAGCGTACCCTACTACACCCAGTCACACAACATGATTGAGATCACGCCGGAGTTCGAGGCTATTAGGAGGGCAGGCAAGAGAAAATTGAGCGAGGAGCGGTTCCAGCTTCTCCTAGAGGAGATCAAACGAAAAAGGAATAGCTCATACGCCCCTCCTAAACCAACTAGAGCCGCCCTTCCATCTGTGCAGGTCTGCTTCGGCCCTTATCACCATTTGAGTCGACCTCGACCGAAATTCTACCTGGTCGATTCTCCCGACGAGCCCACTGCGGATACTAGGGACGGCGACAGTATTGGGGCCACTGAAGCATCTGTCACATCTTCGTCCGGAAGCGGCAGTCCGGATCACTCTTCCCCCAACGATACATCGGACCCTTCTTCTGCCGAAGACATCAAAAAACCAAAGACGAACCGACCCCTACCCTGTTCTATTGCGAGTGAAGCAAAAGATGGTGAGGCCGCGGGTAAACCTCAGGCTCAATAGTGAGCACGGATGGTACCAGTAGGTGCCGATTGGGCTCTCGAGTCGCAGCATTAGACGACGATCGCTGACCGATGGACTGTGCGGCCAAACATTGATTACATATACCGGAGCTTAAACATTATAGGCTTTTGTCAAAGAAAGAGAAAAAGAAAACGAAAAAGGGAGAGGTGATGAGAAAAGGAAAAGGAAAAAGGAAGAAGGAAAAGAAAATGGAAAAATTTAAAGAAATCGAACAACCCCCGCGCGGGTTTCACCCATCATATCCTATCGTACATATCTCATTGCTGCTTCCGTCAACGGTTGTTGTCTAGCGCTACCTTTTAGGACGGCCATCAAGGCGAAGAAGAAACGAATTACAGGGTCCAGGATCATATCTTGCTATATTTCCGTAAGCAGCCTTGTATGCCCTGCCTTTGATCAAGTTGTCGGTCGTGCATATGATACATGTAATGTGTGAGACTAACGAGAATCTGGGTGATACCTATGAATTAATCATCCCCTTTTATGACGAAGACCCACCCATCCCAGTGACACCGACAACGTCCCTGATCTTAGCAGCCTCGCCAGCACTCAACCTTCCCTTCATTGAAACCAAGAATGTTTCCCAAGCAGAATCCGCCTCTTCTTCATACGCAAACTCGCTCACGCAAAGCGCGTGGATCTTCTGCCAGAACGACGGGTCGGCTACGGTCGTATGGAATGTCGATGACGAGACTTGCGGTTGAGGGCCGAGAGGGGGAGCGGCGCTATCGATTACTGACAAGGGCATGGAAGTACCTGCTGTAGATGAGGAGTCGAGCGAGGTAGTGATCGTCAGAGCTGGCGGGGCGGGAGACGCAGAAGATGGGGGTGGGAAAGTAGCTCCGTCTGACGTTAAGCCAGTCTCGGTCGTTTTGGTGTCTCCCGCACCAGCAGAGGTAGTTACCGGAGCAGGGTGTGCAGCTTTCACCATGAGATGGAGGGTAGCGCCAGAGGTGATGTCGTACTCCTTCAACAACTTGGTATCGGTCAGAGCTTTACCCTTGAGCAAGAGTCGTTGTGTGTCCACGGAAGGAGCCGATGATGAGGATGAAGCGATGGCGGTTTTCAGGTCGGAGACCGTGTCGGTGAGTTGGGCGGAGAGGGTAATGGTCAATGCGGGGCGGAGGGATTTGATGGTGAGTTCGACAGTGTTATCTACGGGGCGAGAAGACCACACGAATTCAAGTCGAGTTGAGAGAAAGTCAGCATCAGCAGTACATGGTAGAGATACAACAAAGACAACAAAGATCAAATGAGGCAGATAGCAGAAGCTACAGCGTACAGCCGGTAGTACAAGTAGGCAGGGCCGGCAGGGACACGCATGGGTATAATGGGTAGGATGAGTTGACAGCCTCATTCACCTTGAGCACCCGAATCTACATCCATACCCTCGGCACTAGGCGGTGTAGCCACCTCTACACCCACCACTGCTACCTTCCTAGGTCTATCTTCGAGGGGAGTCGAGAAGTCCGCAGGGTATTCAACCTTGTGCGAGGTCAAGCCCTCGGTATATCGCTTGATGAAAGCGCGTTCTTCGTTGAGCCTGTCGCCAAAGAGAGGTTGATCCGACATGATGATGGCGTATGGTGGTCGTAGTATAGAGATCTTGTAGCTTATGTAGCCTGAGAAAGAGAGAGAGAAGCGAGCAGAACAGGGATAGAGTTATTATCGAATTCAGTGCGAATGCAAAGTTGTCTATCACCTGAGAGCAGCGTTACGAGTAACGTTGCGAAGGACGTGATGGGCAGCTATGATGCGTGTTCTGTGTTCTGTGTCTACTGTCTAATTACGTGCGGAGCCCATGCGTTAGGCCAGAAGACGTGGATCCCACGTGGTTGTGTATGTTGAATCTGCAATTGCACCGTGAGCACCGTGAGAAAGCGAGTTGACCGCAAATCCTCCTCAGCCGGATATTTTGGCCGCCCGTATCAGAAAAATATTGATCCAGTCGCATGCTGTACTTGTACCGATTTCATCAACATCTATAATCACTGGTCGCAAGCATACAAAGAACATCTTGTTGTCTTCTTTTCCTTACTCGACCATTGCCTTTCTCACTGCTGTCTGTGACGAGGCGAAATCGAGGCGGGAAAATTGAAACAAGAACCCTCAAGCAATATGGCTGAACCACCTCAGAAGAGGTTCAGAGTGAGCCAGCTACAATGACTATTTGCTGCGCGGACTGGCTGACGGTTGTTGTTCGAGTAGTACGCTACGTACAATGAACAAATCAAGAATATATCGGTGGACGTAGGCAAGAAGAGAGGGCTGGGATGGGAAAAGGATGAGTATGATGAAGATACGGAGCAGAGCGTAAGTTGACGAGATCAATCCACCCTGACGGCCAAACTATGATCAACTGACTGGTTGTCCGCAGAGTACACCTCTTACCGCCGAGCTGGATCGCCTAGCCTTGCTGGACCTCACAATACCGTACCAGGATCTCCAGCGCTCCCTCATCCCCCTTTCCACCACCCTTCCTATCACGTTGCACAACCTAGGGGCTATACAACAGCTCTTTTTCGATTTCTACTCAAATCTGCAAGACGGACAAGAACACATACATTCTGGTCTCGACTCGGTTCTTTTCCTCCATCAGGCCCTGTACGAGACATGTTTGGGCGAATCCCTGGCATATGTACCGGAGACTGTCAAGCAACTCACTCGTGTAGGAGCTTTAAGAGCTCTTGAACCCAAATTAGTCGAAAGGACCTATTCCACCCTCTCGCTCATCCTTCGAACTATTGCTTCTTCTCTTCTTCGATTTGAGGCTACCCTTCGTCAAACGTGGCACGAGCTCCGACCGTACCTTACGCCTAGGGAGAACAAGCGATATGTCAGGAAATGTGTCGCGGATGCTTGGGTTGGAGTGGTTAGGAAAGCGAGGTCGGAGGGCTTGACTAGGTTGATGGACGTGCTACTGGAAGATGAGACTGAGGGCATGGAAGCTGTATGGGCTCACAGTCTCAAGGGAACATCCGGGCAACTTCACTCAAGAGCTCTGGCCATCTACTCCTCGCTGCTAGACCGACTGATCATCGAGCCTACTCCTTTCAGAATCGCCACCCTGGGTCTTGTTAGTACCGCGCTGGTACACCATTGTTCGTCTTCGGTCATCAAGCCTATCATCGAACTCGTTATCGCTCGAATCATTCCGGAAGACCTCAACAAGGCCAGCTCATCCAAAGCCAACGCCAAGACGTTCTCACTGCCTTCTTCCACTGCTGTGCTCCGGATGTTATCCACCATCCTGCTCACAAGAAAGGGGAAGAGATTCCCTGAGCCGTTGCTCAAGCTTCTGATGCAGAGACTGCAATCCCTCGTCCCTCATCTGACTTCAGATGCATCCGTAGGACCTGAGGGTATCTCCGAAGAGGAAAGAACAACAAGGGATGGTTGGAGAAACGCATTTGTCACTTGTACTGTGGGATGCTTGCAGGCCGGTCAACTGGCCCACTGGCTCAGTCCTGGCGTGTCGCTCATTGGAAAACTTTGGGAAGCATTGGTAAGTCATCCTGTCAGCTGCGGGCTTCCTTCTGTGAACATCCATCTAACGGACGCTATAGGACGACCGAGAGTGTTTCGCTTTCGTCAATGCTCTCGTGGCTTTGAAGTGGCCCGGTATCGAGCAATTCCTTCTCTCACATGTTGCCAAGTAAGCTATCTCCTTGCGTGTCACCTGTTTATCTGAGGTACGAGAGCTTATCGTTCATGAATTTGTAGATCATCTCTCCCGTGTCTGTCGGCTGATCCGCTATCGACGCTGGTCCTTCTTAACAATCTCGCATCGGCAGGCTACCTGTCCGGCGGTCTGGCGAACGTACAAGGTGGAAGATGGCGTCAGGCACTCATATCCGCATTGACATCGCTCTTATCGCAACTCCACAAATCTGGCTTGACTGATGTCAACGACCGAAGAATACTTGGTCAAGTTATGCGACTCATTCCGTCGCTGCCATCGGACGCGGAGCAATTCGCTCCTCATATCGCTGCTCTCACGAAGCTTAATTTAGATCGATTGGCATCTCGAGACGTCGCAACCTTGAAGCAAGAGTGGGAAGAAGGTGGAGCATGGAACAGCACACACGTCTTGGGTGCTTTGCTCAGAACGGCGGAGCACATCCTGATTAGCCCCAAAGATGCGGTAGAACAGCAGTTCAAGGCCCTGTTTGTGCAGGAAGGGCGGCTCGGCGGAATTTTGGAAAAGTGGAGTTGGAACCGGGAGATCGTATCAGCTATTGCGCCTTTAGTCGATAGATGGGCGACAGACCTGAGGTGAGCTGTCGCGTCAGGGCTTCTGCTCACCCTGCCTCGTAGCTGACGTGTTTTTCGCAGTCTGCCCGAGAACCACTACCTTCAACTACTCCTACCCAACCTCCTATCTGCGGATTCCGATCTCCGACTACACACTGCTCAAATTCTCGCTTCGATATCATCAAAGGATACGCCTAAGGACGCGGAAGATCACGTGCCTAGTCCCAGCGGGATCTGGTCGCTCTGCGCGCAAGTCGAGTCATCAGAAATGACGCTTCGAAACGTCCGAGAACGAACCACCAACATCTCTCGACTGAGTCGAGCGATCTCTTCCCTACCTTCATCTCTCACTGCCGAAAATGCCGATCTATTGAGAGGTCTCATCACATATCTTGTTGCGCAACTGAAGGTCAACTTCAGGCCAGTCTACCAGGAAACGATTACGGCTTTGGCCGTTGTCGCTGAGAAGCAAGGCGAGGTGGTTTGGGCAATCATCTGGGAAGAACTTCAAAGGACAAATCTGGCACCCGCTGCCACAATGGTTGACCTCGACTTCAACAAGCCTTCTTGGGCTAACAAAAGCAGTGACGACGAGGATTCGAGAAACGGTGCTGCAGACGAAGACGAGGCAGAGTTCAGGTGCCCTAACCTCGAGAAGAGCAGGAGGGCCATCGCCAGGGTATGGACTCACGCTAGTCACGATGAGAAACTGGACCAGCAAGAAGTCGCAGTAAGTAGCGTTTGATCTATCCCATTCATCCTGGATAAAGCTGACACATTGTGCAGTCTCAGATGCCTCATGATCGACTTGATGTCCTCAACTACGAAGCTCAGTTGCTCGGTACGCTCGTAGCTGTTCCCTTCATCGCGGAGAAGCACTCGCGAGCTATCATCCCCGTCTTCTTCACCATCGCCCGTCAGAGCGAAGATGCCGACGAGGAAGTTCGATCGACCCATCTCTCGACCAAGCAACTCCAGGCTCGTACCGCCTCTTATCTCGAGCTTTTCGCCAAATTCGTGAATCCCAAAGCTGCTTTCAGAACCGACGAACTTCACACACTCTATCTCGATATCTTGTCGAAAGGAGAACCCAGACTTCAAGGTCTCGCCCTGAAATGTTTGATGACTTACAAGTCATCCAAACTCGTTCCCTATCAGGATACACTGGAGACTCTCCTTGAAGACTCCAAATTCCGAGACGAGCTCGCTAGACTTCGACTTGCCGAGAGCACGTCGGATTATGGCCTCCAGACTCAGGACAAATCAGCTCCGGCCAAGACTAGGGTAGTCATTATCGACCCCTCGCATAGGGACGAAGCTCTACCAGTCATCATCAGACTACTTTACGGTATTATAACGTCTCGACGAGGAAGATCAAGCACTGCTCAAGGTCAGACGGCCCGAAAGCAAGCTGTGCTCACCACCCTGAGCGGCTGTTCATCAGACGAGCTGAGCACGTTGATTGATCTCATGCTTGAACCTTTCGGTACCGACATGGATGACATCAATGTAGCTGGACGTCAGCAGATCGGTTATCTCACCCTGCTCACGGACGTACTGCGATATCTCGGTCCGCAAATTGTCCCTCATTGGTCGAGACTAGTCAGCACAACCATTGCGTTGGTTGCGAACGCTCAGAAGCGTCTTACGCAGGCCAACGTCGACTCGGAGAATGCCCAAGAAGGCGAGGATGCCGTGGACGAGGAGCAGGATCTGGCAGGAGAAGCCGAGAAGGGTCTCGCTCCTTTGCGAAATATCCGATCGATGGGTCTGAAACGATTGGTGCAATTCTTCCGATCATCGGTTTCATTCGACTTCTCACCTTATCTGCCCAGTATTTTCTCCTCCATCATCTCACCTCGATTAGACAGGTTGGAAGTGGAAAACACTCAAGCGCCTTCGGGTACCCTCGACTTGATAGCCACCATAGCCGCCTTGCCTGACACTGCCCGAAGTCTTGTCCAGCAAGATGACAGAACTCTACCGAAAGCTTTCGCTTGTATGACAGCCGTCAAGGTGAAGCCTGCTGTCATTTTGAGGGTATTCGATATCATCGATTCTCTGCTTACGGAAGACGAAGGCAATCTGACGCAAGATGTCCTGCTTCCTCACATTCGAGTTCTGCTGGACAACATCATTGGCTTGGTCGTTTCGCTTAAGGCTTCTGGCAATGAGGATATCACGCGTCGACTATTAGCGATCCTTTCTAAGCTCTCGGTAGTCGTCACTGACGGAGAGCAAGCTCAACAACTTGCTTCGCTGCTCGCACCGATGTTGCGACAACGACACGCTACCGAGAAAGCCAAGAGCAACATCCTTGCCACCCTCCAGCGACTGTATGCCATCTCACCGGAATTCAGCAATTCTGATAGCACCTTCTTCTTGCATAATTACGAGCTCATCTCCAACCTGTTCCAAACTCTTTTCTTCCCTTCATCCCGAAGAGCGTTGCTCAATACACTTGAGACATTCGCACAAGTCGACAAATCGCTCGAGAAGTCTATCAAACTCGTTGGAGAGCTCAACGCCTACTCTGCCAGAAGGATCGATGAACCCGACTTCGACAGGCGCCTTACTGCGTACGCTGAGCTCACGGATGCCGCCGAGGAGGATCTCCCAACAACGACAATGGCTTGGTTGCCAATCCTGCGAAGCTCCCACTTCTACCTGCATGAACCTGAGGAACTCTCCATTCGAACTAGCGCTTCATCCGTCCTTCAACGCTTCATCTCCCTTGTCCCTGCTTCCAAGGATGAGACATTCGTCGAGACGTTGCAACATGTCATCATGCCCGGCCTGAAGAAGACTTTGAAATCCAAGCAAGAGCTGGTCCGTAACGAGGCTATTCACGTCATCGCTCACGCTGTCAAGTCGTGCCCCAACATTCCAGAACTGGCTGAGCTGCAGCCCTTGCTCGCCGAGGGTGACGACGAAGCGTCCTTCTTCACCAACATCACGCACATTCAGGTACACAGGCGAGCGCGAGCGCTACTTCGACTTCGAACCACCATTGTGGACCATCCAGTCAGAGAATCGACATTGTCTACCATCTTTTTGCCTATTCTTGAACACATCGCAGCCGGCGCGACGGATGTCACCGACCATCATCTCATCAATGAGGCTATTCAGACTATCGGTGGACTCGCAGGTCAGCTTAGATGGTCTAGGTACTATGGCTTAATCGGACGATACATGAAGCTTGGAAGTGTCAAATCCCCTCAACAGAAGATTTACACTCGAGTCATCTCCTCGATCATTGATAACTTCCACTTCGATCTAGGCGTAGCCAGTGCCATAGTCGACGGTGCTATGGATGTGGACGAGCCGAAAGAAGACGCGGAGGAAGCTGATGATAACGAGGATGATGTAATGGAGGTCGAAGCTACTCAAGCACCCACCAAGACTAGTCCCGAGCGGATCACCGAAGTCATCCTACAAAAGCTTCTGCCCTCCTTGTCAAAGTTCGTTGCCACCAAGGACGAAACGGAATCCACCATCCGTATCCCGCTCGCTCTGGCTGTCGTGAAGCTCGCCCACGCTCTTCCGAGAGCATCGTCCGAGAATGAGGTGTTGCGAGTCATCACTACCGTTTCTCAGATCCTGCGAAGCAAAGACCAGGATACTCGAGATATCGCCCGAGACACCGTCTGCAAAATCGCTGTCTACCTTGGTCCAGATTGGCTTGTCAAGGTGATCAGAGAGCTCGAGACCGCTCTAACCCGTGGCCCGCAGAAGCACGTCCTGGCGGTCACTACGCACGCTATCCTCGTTCAAGCGACTTCTCAAGCCGCCGACAGGTTCAGTGATCTTGACGATGCCGTGGAGTTGGCGGTTCAGGTATCGGCCGAAGTGATCTGGGGCGAGAGTGGTAAAGACGTGGCGAATGAAGGTTTCAAGACCAAGATGCGAGAAGTCCGAGGAGCCAATTCCAGAGGATTCGACACCTTCCAACTGCTCTCTCAGCTCTCTTCCCCGACCAAGATTTCGACCATCCTATCTCCCTTGCGAGAGGTAATGCATTCTTCTCAAGCTGTAAAGCCGATGCAGCAAGTGGATGAGGCCCTTCGACGGATCTCTATGGGTCTCAACAGCAACTCTCGTCTCGCTCCACAAGATATCCTCTCGCTCTGCTACTCGCTTATCAGCGGCAACTCATCATACCTCAAGCCGAAACGAAAAGCAACCAAGAACACCGAGACGCCCGACAGCTTCAAGGTCCAGATGAAGCGTGATGCCAAGGGAGATGAGGATTTCTACCCTCAGAACGCCCACAAATTTGCTGTCTTTGGATTGGACCTCTTCGTGACTGCGTTCAGAAGGGGCAAATTCGACTTTGACGAGGTCTCGATCCTCTCTCGACTTGGTCCAATGGTCAACGCGATCGGAAACACCCTATACTCACCAGCTTCCAATGTCCTCACGCTTGCGTTGAAGGCTTCGGCGGCGGTCGTCCGATGTCCCGTACCTCAAGTAGAAGGCGCTCTGCCTGTGTTCGTGAACAACATTTTCAAGATCATCAAGCATGCTGGTGGAACTGCTGAAGGAGAGGTGGCCCAGACAGCGCTCAAGACTCTCGCTGTTATTCTTCGAGACTGCAAGACTTCCCAAGTCACCGAAAACCAGCTCCGATTCCTGCTGGAGGTGATTGGACCAGATCTAGAAGAGCCTGATCGTCAGTCGGCCATCTTCGCGATCCTTCGATCAATCATCGCGCGAAAATTCGTCGTACCCGAGATCTACGATCTCATGGAACGTGTCTCTTCCATCATGGTTACTTCGCAATCAAGTCAAGTTCAGGAGCTCTGTCGAGGATCTGTCATGGCATTCTTGCTCGACTATCCTCAAGGTAAAGGTCGACTCAGGAACCAAATGACTTTCTTTGCTCGCAACCTCGAATACACCTACGAAGCGGGTCGAATCTCCGTCATGGAAGTGCTCAACACTGTCTTCAACAAGTTCAGCGATGATCTCGTACAAGAGTACGCCGACATGTTCTTCGTTGCCTTGGTCGTCGTTCTGGCGAATGATGATTCTGAGAAATGCCGATCTGCCGCTGGAGAATTGATCAAGCTTCTCTGGAGGAGGATCGATGAACTCCGACGCACCAAGATGGTCGAAGTGCTCAAGAGCTGGGTAGGCCAGAGAGGGTCCAACACCGTTCTCGCCAGTGCTGCCCTGGGAGTCTTTGGTCTATTTATTGATACGAAGGAGGGGCACGTTGTCGAACAGGTCGTCAAGGCTGTAGCTCCGATCATTGAGGAAAGCGCTGAAGAACTTCAAGAAGCCGAAGAGTCAGAGGAGGTCGTCAATCTTGATCACGCTCTTCCTCACCAAGCGCTGTCTGCGACTGCCAAGGCGGTCCTCTACTCGCCCGAGGCAACTTCTGCCCTCCCATGGGAGAGCATCATCGCGCACCTCCTCTTCCCTCACGCATGGGTCCGATACGACGCGGCGCGATTACTTGCCAATCTCCTCTCCTCAGATACCGGAATAGCCTCCAAGGTACTGAGCCAGGATGACTTGTTGGACGTAGCGAGGAAAGGATGTTTGGTGCTTGGTGGCTCGAAGGGAGTTGATGGTGAACCAGTGTTTGTCGATGGTAAACTTGCCGACGAGATTGTCAAGGTCTTGTACAACGTGGCTAAGCTTTGGGCCGTAAGTCAAAAAACCAACTTTCGCGCTCATCCAATAATCCTGAGGCGGACAGGCATCAGAAAGGCTGATCAGTATGATTCACATTGCCAGGACACCCCATCAACCAACGGTGTGGAAACCACAAAGAATGGAGCTGAAGCTGCCGAGAGCGATGATGAAGCTGATGGTGATGAAGAGGCTGCCGAGGAGGAACGAGCGCAGAAGAACCCGCTCTCGTGGCTCATGTCTAGAATGTCATTCCTTGCGCGACACCTCCTTGTGCATCGACCAGCTCAACATACACCTCAGGCTAGCGTGAGTCGACGTTTCCTTGACCCGCTGTGTCACAGCAGCATGTGTCGATTATTAGTTTGATTGTGCTGATCATCGCCATTGGATTCCCTTGAATGCTTGTAGGAGAAATGGTCGGCGCCTATCTTGTCGATCCTCCGGTTCTTTGCCGGTGTCTATGAGCACTTAAACAAAGAGCAGGGCAGAACGTACCTCGTACATATCTTGAGTCCTGTATATAGGATCCTGGACGAAGGTGGTGATTTGGCCAACACCGAGGATAGTCAAATAGGTGCGTTCAATGAACCCTTTTCTGTTTTTTATTCGATTCCATTGTGACACGCAGAGCTGATGCAACCCCTCTCATCGTTACAGACGACCTTCGAACACTCGCTACTCAGGTCCGAGAGTTCGTCCAGACCAAAGCCGGTTCATCGGCCTTCTCTTCGACATGGGAGAAACTTCGTCGATCGACCGTATCGAGGCGAGAGGAAAGACGAGATCAGCGAAACAAGATGGTTTTCACTGATCCGAAGAAATGGGCAGCTAGGAAGGGGAAGAAGGTTGAGAGGGGTAAAGAGGGCAAGAAGAGGCGGATGAAGGCTTTCCAGTGAGTACAGCCAAGCCCTTGAAGCTCGAAAGTAGTTTTCCCAATGAAATGCCGGAAGCATCATTAGCTGACATAATGATTGGTCTGTTCGTACGACGTAGCGAGGGTAAAGCGAGAGGTGGCTCTAACATGAGGAGGGGCCGGAGATGAATGAAAGCATTTATAACTATGCGTCAATAATGGATCTTTGGAAAAGGAAACAAGTAGAAGATACACTGTACTCGTTTGAACTTATATCACGCATCTTATACCCTCTGCGCAATTACAGTATGAACATTTTGTTCCTCGTGACTGCCGCTCAGTTGCTATGCAACGCTTTCGGGATCAGGAATCAGATATTTTGACAACCTTGTTCTATTTGCTGGGTCATTGCATCATTTCAACTGGGCCGATATGCGGTGGATAGATACAGTACGGATCGATTCATTATATATGACATACTAAGATACTAAGATACTACGGTACTGGGTCTGAAAGTAAGACGATTGATACGGTACGAGGCTGGATGTGGGACAATTATAACAAACAAGCAGAAGATGTGGAAATACGATGGGGGGGCAGAGGGGGAGACAAGCCGAGACACGCTTTGAAATGGCAGAGAAAGGTACTATTCAAAATCAGATCGAGACACGGAGAGATACGTAACATGAACACCTGAAGGCGAACAAAAAGAACAGAACGTAATTGGCGCAGAAAAGAGATACAAGAATTTAACAAGAAAAAAAATCGATTTGATCTAGAAGAAACGGGTCGAGTCGTGAATGTCGTTTGTCATACCATACTGAAAGGAAAAAGGGAGGAAAAAGGGAAGGGAAGGGACGGGATGCCTCTGTGCTGTCCCGCTATTTTTGATTAAATGATTAGGGAAACAGAGGCTACAATTGGTGGACGGACGGTCATGGCTACCAATCGATGAGATGAGAATGGAGATAAGAATGAAAAGAATCGAATATATTGATTTGAATCAAACTTTCTCTATCGAGGTCCTTCATTGGCGTGATACGTTCTCCTGAGATGTCTGAACTTCTTGAGCGAGATTAAAGCCATGACCTCTGCTCATACCGACAGGGACGGGTATCACGAAAGTCCATAATCAGCTTCAGTCAGCCTCTCTACGATTTTTGAGTAAATACGTGACCGAATGAAGCCAAATCAGGCTGCCGTTCCCGGACATTGAGGTGACAGATATGACATGAGTCAAGTGAGTGAATGATGGGGGGTACGGCGCAGGTAAAGGTAAAAGTAATGGCAATGGTCTGGATTTGTCCTAGTTGAACTGTCTCATCTCAGTTCACTCACCCTTCTTGATATGTTCGCCTAGCTCGAGCTGCTTCTTCAACTGCGCAGGGTCGGTCACCTTTGCGTTCTCTGCGATGAGCGGGATGAATCAATCGCCCAAAGGATGAAGTTCCGATAAGATCAGAAAGAGAGAAAGGGAGGAAATAGGTTGTTGGAAAAGAAAGATGAACTTAGTCAGTTTTACTCGATCATACCTGGATGAGGTGGATCGACACAATTCGCAATTCCACGGTCGACAAAGTGCACCGGTGCAGGATAGACAAAGGCGCAGAAACGGCCACGGAGTAAAGTGTTAATCTACATCTTGACTCACTCTCAAACGCTCGTCGAAGTCGCTTGTTGAAGTCGTACTTTGGATCGGGGCTGTTTTCATAGGGTTTGCAAAACATCAGCATACAATACAATCTTCAAAGCAAAAGCAAATCTGTAATAACTCATAGCCTTCGTAGCGCAGGAGAGAAAGAGAGACGGGAGTGTTTGGAGCTTGGTTGCAATAAGAAGAGTTACCATATAACTTGACTTACTAATCTCGTCCTAGTCGATGCAGCTCTTTATACAACTTGATAGCCTGCAGTCTAAGCGGTAACTCTTCCACAGGTCCAGCAGTCGCGGGGTTCGGCGTGGTATTTAACACTGACGCATATCCTCGTGCTGGAGTCACTGCTTGTGATTTAGCTGCGGCTCGAAAGAGTGAGAAAGCGAACGGTTGAAGACGGAATGGCATTGTTTTGCGGTTTCAGTTGCGATTGCGATTGCGATATCTGAAGCGCGATAAGGCTAGCAGAGAACAGAGGGAGGTAGATACTGATCGATGTTGGGGGTTCTTTTTTTTTTTTTGGTCTCGAGACGTAGAGCGGTAGAAAGACAAACGAAGATGAAATGTGTTCTGTTGATAGAGAGGGAAGTCTGGACCGCTATAATATATAGCTTTGAGCCCTGTTTGAGAGAATGTTGAGAAGAAAACAAAGGTGATAGGTTGAGCCGAGGCCAAGAAAGATAAGCAGGGGTTGTACTATTGATTTACGAGTCGATCTGATGCCTATGCTGATGCTGCGCTGCTGTTTCTCCTACTTCCTGATTTATCTTAGCGTCATCTTATACTACTAGCACTAGTCGCTATACTCGCTATTCGCTGCTTATTTCACTCATACCCTGAAATCACATTTCCTTTTTATTACTCTCACTCATCACTCATCACTACTCTACGCGTCATACTAATATACTAATTACAGTTTATACCATCGGTCAACCGGCCCGCATATCTACAACACTTATAACATATTCGATACACCCATTTAAGACTTCTTTCAGGCGGAGATAGCCGACCAACCCGACATTTGTTTTCGAGAATCCGAGAATTCGAGAGAACAGCAGCAGCTTACAGAGGATATTAGGTGCTTGCTCATCATCGTTTGTTCCTACAACCTACAACCTATAACGGCTCACTCACTCACTCCAATTTTATTGCTTTCTCTAAATTGACCATTCTTCTCTTCTTATAACAAGTATCGCTCCTTGTGATCATTACCCCCGCTCAATTGATCAATAAGCCATCAAAACCAAAACCAAAATCAAAATGTCGCTCCTTGGCTCGTGAGTTCGCTCTTTCTATCCCATCGCAGCTGTGGCAAATACCGAATACCGAATACCGCTTACTAACCCGACCCAACCAATATTGTTTTTGTTACTCATCTCTCGTGAACAGCTCCGACTCGTCTCGATCCGTCACTCCGGAAGTATGCGAGAAGCCCGCTGCTAATCCGCTGAATCCCAACAACCTCAAGCCGTGAGTGGGGCGTCTGGTTTATTCCTTCATCCCTTCTTTCCATCTCCGTGTACATGGATGTGGAGTGAGCACATGTGGAATCGCATAAATCGTAACGTACACACCCATAATTACTTGAGTCCTCCAGCTCTCGTACTCAACCTCATCATCTTTCTCTTGCGGCATCACACCATATTTCCACCATGCCCCAATGGGCCTGATCGAAAATTGGAAGAGGACTGTTCCGTTCCGAATCAAGCAGAAAAAGCTGACTAATCCGTCTCCGCTTTACGATTTGCTCATATTTCAGATGCTGCGCATGCCCCGAGACGAAATCAGCGCGAGATGACTGTTTCCTCCGTTCCAACCCAGCAGAGGCGGATGACAAGTGCCGAGCGGTAGTGGAGGCTCATAAAGCTTGTATGAGGTCGTACGGGTTCAAGGTATAGGTGGGAACAGCGGGGCAAGTCAGGAACTAAAGATAGAAGGAGGGAGAGTAGGATGGTATCGGATGAGGTGATGAATGTGTCGAGGAAGATCTGTCCACTTGTTAGGAGGGAATGGAGAGCGGGACCATGACCATACAATGCAAAGTACGTCTTGCAGAGTGATGGTGGCTAGAGGCAGAGGTAGACATACAGGTGAGGGCAAAGTTGTTAGTGCCAGTCTCTACCCGCAGACGATTGAGGGTTGTACATACTACACACACACACACACCATGCAGCATATTCACTTCTCTCTTCTCGTAATCATAAGACCGCTTATCGATCTGATCTGATTTGATCTGATCTGATTTGAGACATCGGGCCCGATCCCTATCTATCGTACATTGGTGCACTGCCCGGAATACATCTGATATCTACTGGCTGTGCTCATGAAAAACGGTAGGCGGTTGAGAAAAAAACTGATTTTGCTAATTTGTTGAGAGATGCATGATTAGTATGAATCAACGTAGATGCATACAACAAACAGTACAAGCTCTGATCGAGCCAAAAACATCGGAACTGACAAATGATACAGAATCCTCCTTCACACCACATATCCATATACCTGGGGAAAATATCTCCCTCGGAGCCAAACTCAACCCAACACAAGGACGATCTGGGCGTCTATTTCCCATTCCCCTTGTCTTAGTTTAGTTTCGAAAGTCCAGTACATTCATTGGCAATTGTTGATTACCTCCTCCCTGCATTGAGATGATCATCGAACGCTCCTGACCTTCTCTCGCCTACACGATCCAGGAAATCCCGCTTCTCTAGGTATCCGCCCCCTTTTCGATTAGCAGCCAGCTCGTCGGCCATACCATTCGTGGTCGAGGTGTGGGACTTCCAATCCATTTGAGACTGTTCCGATACGTATGCGTCAGGTTAAAATTCCGCGCAAAAAATCAAAGTAATAAACGTAGCAGTAGGTGGAAATCTGATGATCAGCTACATTCCTCTTTCACCATGGTGGATATTTCAAATTGTGTACAGGGCATGATTGATGGGTTGATCGATCTCACATTGAGCGGATATCAAAAACATTTGTCGAGAGGGACTATGCAGTATGACTCACCTTCTCGAGTGTAGTCATCTTCTTGCCCTTATCCAAAGCTGCAGACATAGTTTCGAGCGATTGACGCGGTTTACGCCGTACCGGGCCTTTCGGCTTTGGCTTAACCGCTGGGGCAGGGGTAGTCGCAGACGCAAACTGGAGTCGTTGAGCCGCATCTGCTTGAGCTGAGAATGCGGATGTGGATGTGGATGTGGATGCCGTTGGTTTCAGTATTGATGTTGATGATCCTCCGTACTCATTCTCGTTCGAACCACCTTCTACTTTCCCTTGCCCAACAGCTGATTGTTGAACAGTAGGTGAGATTGATCCGGCCGGCTCAGAATCGTTCCTTTCCTCGCCAGCTGCCGCGGATGAGGAGTAGACCTTCTGCTTTGCTAGATACGCTATCGCCTCTGGATCGTCTGCGCGAAGCTTGACCGTCTCACTATGAAGTGAACGAGCAGTACCATAATAGCGATGCATCAGCTTGTATGTCCTATCTCATCGTTTCAAAGCATACCCTCTCCTACTACAACTCTATGGGTGATTCTACCCGCGATATCTCAGCAGGAACACCTCATACTCACTATATGGTATTACCAGCAAAGTGCCTCGGCCGTTGAATCTCTACCATCTCCCCACCCGTTTTCGTACCCACACCCGCCGCTGCAGCAGACGAGGAAGTTGTAGCGGAAGCAGAAGCAGGCGCATTGAGCTCAGCTTTCATACGCTCAAATTCCTCTTTAGCCCTCCTCCGCCTCTCGACAACCTCATCCTCCTCAACTTTCAACCTCTTCGCTGCCCTCTCTTTCTCATTATCATGATCTTCATCGCCTGATGACCCGGAATCAGAGTCGGAGTCAGAAGAGGTAGCCGATGCGGAAGCTGATCCTTCTCGAGCGTTTCTTATTCGTTTCGGTTTAGTCTTCGATTGAATCTTGCGCTTGAATTTGGACTTGGGTTCTTGAGGGATGAAATCGGTATCTTCTTCGTCTGAGGAGAGGTTGGCTGTTGCCAAAGTTGACATGTTTGACCTGGACTTGAGACCTTTCTTGATGAGAAAAAGCTGCTGCTTCTGTTTTTCGACTACTGTTCTATGTCTGGAAATTGGATTGTTTGATGTACGTATGCGATAGCCGTGAGGGCAAGTGCTAGTATATGGAAATGGGAACGTAGGGAAAATGTTCGATAGGGTGAGCGATGAGCGAGAAGATTGAGATAGTACTCACCAAACTAGTAGTCGTTTATAGCCTTAATTATAAGCTTGGGCAGCGGGTTGTCGTGAGGTGGAGTCACGTGATAAGCGCTACTACCCCGCAATCTACATATGGCTAACCCCACATTCAGAATCCGAACTCACTCACTTCACTTCACTGTAACATACATAGTACGAGCAGGGCGCAGGCGGCGTTGGTTCACCTCAAAGGCAAAGTGAGTCAATCTCCTTTCTTCTCCTACTCATGCTCACTTTCTGATCTCACTCTTGTTCTTGTAAGTATAGACAACAGGTAGTTAGCTGACCAATAGATCATCGACCGCGCATACTCTCTAATAGAGAACCTCTGGCGCTCAGGAGTCAACTACGAGAAGAACTCGCCTGCTCGACGTCTAGGTAGAGAGTAGAGTGCTTCAAAATGCCGACCCGCCAAACGCTCCTGATAATTTCAATTCTAACGCCTCTTCTCATCTATCTGTTGATCTCGCGATACACTTCTTCCCCCTCAGTCCATGTACCGCACAGGCCATCTCCTGGGACTGGAAGTGGACGAAGCAAGGGAGATCATAGCCATAATGGGAATGGGAGGCACGCGTTTAGACAGCGGCTTGTAGCTGTTGGTGATCTCCATGGAGGTGCGTAGAGAATCTCCAAATCAAGATCTCGTCGTGTAATACGAAAAAATTTCCATCCTTGGAATTCCCAGATGGAGTGCGCAATCTCAAGCTGTAGTTGAACCCGAATATCGTCTCTAGATATCTCAAACGCCCAAAAGGTACTGCGGATGGCCTCGATCATAGACGATCAAGCCAACTGGGTAGGCGGAACAGATATCCTCGTCCAGACGGGTGATATTGTCGATCGGGGAGCGCACGCTCTGGACATATACAAAATGATGAGAGAGCTAAGGGGTCAAGCTTCTGCCGAGGGAGGGAAGGTGGTCAGTGTTTTGGGGAATCACGAGGTTATGAACGCTATTGGTGATTGGAGGTGAGTGCGTGAGACGTGAGGCGTAAGGCGAAATCACTGGCTTGGTTGCCATATTCGTCTCTGTCGAGAATGAGATGAGTCCAGCTGTCAAGGACGTCTGGTCTGATTGACTGAAGCCTACAGCTGACAGCTCACTACTCGTTCTTTCTGGCATAGATACGTCACGCAAGACGACATCAAGGTGTTTGGCGGCGTGAAGAAACGACAAGAAGATCTGTGTAAAGACGGCTGGCTAGGTGCAGAATGGCTCGCCAAGTGAGTATGAGTGCGAGCATGAGCACACAAGTTTATGCTACCACGTTACTATCTATCCTCATCACATTGGTGATCTGATCTGAGATTGAACTGCTTTTGGGAAAGAACACTGAGCTGCGCGAGCCGAACGTTCATGTTCAAAAAGTTGATGGCTGACTGCTCGACGTATGCTCCCTTTCCCACAACATAGCTACTCCATCACCGCCCTCGTTCCTCTATCCCCTCACCCCTCTTCACCGACCTTATCATTCACCCACGGCTCACTCCGACCCTCGTATGCCAATCTAACCCCATACCCAGACGCGATAAACAAACTCGGTCATTCCCTCCTGACCAAAGCTCTAACTCCACCTTTGGCGCCGCCGTACCCTCCTAATCCGTATAGCGGTCTACCGAAGGGACATACGAGGGAAGAAGCGGACTTGTATGCTGAGGGTGGACCATTATGGTGGAGAGGCCTAGCGGAGAAGGGGGAGAAACAGGTTTGTCAGTGGGCTGAGGAGTTGAAGTCGAAGACTGGAGCCAGGCGGTTCATCGGTGTCAGTATTTTTGTCCTCGCTGGAACCTTCAAGCACGTGCATTCGTCTTGCGGGCCGGGAATGTGTGATCAAAGTCGGCTTCGCTGACTTCTATTCTGACTTCTATTCGATCCTTTGATTGACCAGGGCCACACACCAAATTTCGAGCACATTGTCTCGAGATGTAATGGATCAGTCATCATCATCGATACAGGTATCTCCTCAGCTTACGGAGGCGTCTTATCAGCTCTCGAGATTGTATATACCCTTACCCCCCTCGGCAATGACAACAAGCACCCACACGAGCACGACGGACATAGACAAGACCCGTTCATGGTTGAAATTGGTCCGAACAACAGAAGTGCAGGTGCAGGTACAGATGCAGCTTCGAACGATCATAACAAGGAGGAGATCGAGCCACAAGCCCAAGCTGGGGCTGGAAGTTCCGGTACTGCGCTCAAGGGGAGATACCTTGAACGAGAGGAGATTCATGCTATTTACGAGAAGAGGAAGAAGTGGATCGCGCTGGAAGAGAGGGAAATCTTATTGTAGTGGTCAAGATTGATCAAATCATCACGAGAAGGCTTGCTTGCTTGCTTGACACCGTTGATGGCATCGTAGAGGTTCTATGCATCCTTGAGATCTATCTTCAAAGATGAGAATCTCAATCTATGTGTTTGGGTCGATCGATTGCCTACTTGCGGCATTTGTACAGCTGAGGCCCGTGATGGGCTGTTTACTCAAAGTGGCCAATCCCGACGCTGCTGCGATGAATTTCTCGCTCATGACGTCGGATTGAATAGATACTCTAGGATTTAGTAGCTAGCTACATACACACCATCAGCTGATGTTATCTTATTCTCGCCTGAAACTCAAACGCACAAGCCGGCTGACATGCAAATAAGGTTGCTGGGTGAAGCAGGACTAACAAAGCTGAACGATACGTACCCAGTCTAATTCGAATCCAATCCCCCTTGCCCCACCAAGCTCAGGAAGACCACGCTTCGTCAAAGACTCCATCCTCGTCGAGCTCCGACATCCACCTCCAGAACGGTGCCGAGGGAAATCTAAGGAATATAATCACAAAATCCAACATCAGTCTCTCTGAGCCTAAGCCGTAGCTGCCCCGATGCAACCGCTCCTCCTGCATATATTGTGGTAACTGTGTAAGACGTAAAGCCGGTCAGTCAAGCTACTCACCCAACACAATTATCGTAGTTGCCGTCAATCTTCTCTATCAATATACCTCCAAGACCCTGTATAACAACACACATAAACCAGCCTCAGCTTCAGATATACATCAATGAGATGGAGATAAGTCAAGTCACGCTCACCTGGATCGCAAAGCCGCCTGCTCGATCTATCCCTTCTTCCGAGTCCACATAGGCTTTGATGACCTCGTTCTGCCGAAGGGAAATACCAACTCCATCAGGAATCGGACGAACCACGTTTACGGAAGGGGCTCGGATACACTCCGACACATAGTCGATTCTTTGGTTTTAGGAAATTAAGTCAACTTACAGAGTTGTCGTAGAATTGGACCAGGGTGGAGCACGATATCGACCTATTGTGATTTTCAGCCGTGTCATCAGTATCAATAAACATACCCACCGCGGCCATGAAACCATACGAGGCCTGAGTGGGCCTGGGGCATAGCCGGCCACGCGTAACTTACTGCACTTTGAAGCCTGGCGCTTCTATTGTCGGATACACTGTAATTACGCGCCACGTCAGCTAAGATCCTCATCTTCCGGTGAAAACAACAGTGAAGGACCAGCTAACCTATTGATACGCCAGTGATGACTTCACAGTTTCTTCCAGCCATCAAAGCCAGACTTCGTGCCTGAGCGAGACTACAAATCAGCCAGCTGCACATGCACATTTGGGAAGGTAGTCCTCGATACGGTTAGGGGATGGAATGGGGGTACTGCTTGAGAGCTTTACAGATATACACACAAGTTACGCACCTGCTCATCCTTGTTGATGGGTTTTTCGAGCACTTCGGACGTCTCGCCTTGATGTATTCCGCCGTCGACCGTCTCTTTCTCAGGTGGGAAGATGACGACTGTGTCGGCTGAGATATAGCGTTGCATGAAGATAGGTTTACACTCTAAGTACGAATCGGTCCATAGCACCTGCGAGGCTTACTTACCAGATATCACCAAGTCTGGAGGATCTCGCTCATTCTCCCTGACAAGTCTCTCGTACACTTCCATTGCCTAATCGATACTCGATACGTAGGTTCAATCAATAAATAAGTGAGTACATGACGAGTATTCAGTATCCATACATTTCACTCAGCACTCAGAGAATGAACAGCTAGCCCGTGTGTAGATATATATATATATATATATATATATTTATAAAATCCCAGCGTTTCTTCTTTTATTTGAAAAAAACTCACCTTCTCCGCACCGGTGGCTATAGGGTAATCAGCCAGATTGCCCGCGAATCGGGAATGAGGGAGATCCTCCGCGAAAGAGGAAGGTACGATCTCCGGGTGAAAATCCTATTGAGCGTAATCAAGGTACAATAAACATTACTCAGGTAAGTCAGCAACTTTCAGCTTGACTCGGCTACAATCATTTTCACTTGTCTCCCTCCCTCCAGCACAATTCGCTCAAAAGGCTAAAGAGCAGAGCAGTATGAGGCTGGATTGTATGGAGATGGACAACACTCACGGCTACTGCAAAGAGCTCTTTTCGTCTTGGACTAGCCGAAGCTAATACGACCCTCTTGTCGGCCAATTTCTTGATTATAGGCAAGGGCAGAGCTTTGGGCCCTACGGGTGATTGTCGTGACATGTTTCCGGTTTGTCAAAGGTTGGATTAGCAAGTGATTAGAGCACTGAAGCGAGAAGCGAGAACAGGGTTTTCCGAGCCGCGATTGACTGTTGATAGTTACAACAGTATTTTAGAGGAGCAGTACAAAGGTGGACAGTGTTAGTGGAGGAGAGGAGTGCAACATCAAAGTCGTGAATGCGACCATGACCACCATAGCCGTAGCCATGCCATTGCCGCATTGCTTCGTTGCGGCATGCCCGACGCGCTGGCGGTGATGGCCGCTTATTCTTTCAGCCTATAGCTACTCCTAAGGTTATAGCTATGACGTCCTGTTGAACTTCCCGATCTTAAGAGCAATTGCAATTCTAACCTGCAGCAAATGGGCGATTGATCCCTCGAATGTGGGTTTAGCTGCCTGCTTGTAGTTGTCGTGGTAGTAACCAGTAAACCCCCTTCCTGACTCCTATTGATACACAGCGTTCTTGGATTTCAAGTCGTATAGCCATAGGACACTGAGAGATATATCAAACAAATATTTCAGTAATACATCAACACACATAACATCTGCTCTTTAAGCTCGAAAGCCCTCAACAGACAACTTCACACACTCACCACACAATGGGCTCTTCATCCTCCAAAGCAGCTCGAAAGCTACCAACGGCCTCTTCAATCACCCGAGCAGCAGCCAATGCAAACGCTCAACCCGCATCAGCGCCCAATGGCGGTAATCCCACTTCATCCCGACCTCCTCATCCATCGATGCCTCCTCCTCCTCAAGGAGAAGATGCGGACCCAATGATGGAAGCTCCTAATTACCTCGAACAAGGACTTGGGGGTGAGACTAGGACGAACGATGGGAAACCAAACCAGGTACCGGGTAGTAAGAGGCCCGTTGCTGGGGCTAGTGGTGGGGAAGATAAGGGACTGGCTAGGGGTGGGATGGGTAGAGTTGAATTTAGTGGAGAGAAGGACGATGGTGAGTGCGACCTGCAACCAACGATTCGAAGACATTTGTCCCGAGTTCCTCGATTCAGATCGCTTTGATCATGGCTGCTATCAGGGTAGCTGTACTACCGCAACTGACACGATGACGGGCTGACTTCCGATCTGCTTTCTCAGCCATTACAAAAGACGCGATGGACCCTCAGTTCATGAACAACCTCAGCAGGTTGGGTCAAGTTCGAATTCATGATTCGGGGGAATTCGTCGTGAGTCTGGCCCCCCAAATCCATTCTATCTTATCGCTCGCTCAAACGACATTCATTTCTATTTCCTATGCTCAATCATTCAATTCACTCACATGGCACTGACTCAATTTCGCTCCATGACACGTGTTTTTTTTCAACAGCCCGCGCAAGCGCAACGAACCCTTCTTTCCAGAGTTCCAGAATACACAAACCCATCCCCCGCCCCACCTGCAAACCACCTAACGATCCCACTTCTGGTCTCCTTACTTGACCGTCTTAAATCCCTACCAGCCACATCTGCAGCAGCGGAGGCGGCTTCACTCTACAAGGAATACGGCGTAGACAAATCCGTCATGGACGACGTTAGGAAATGGGTCAACAGCGTCTCTGTTGCTGAGTCTGATGACGTGCGCGTTGAGGATGGAGAGGAAGTCAGGGAGATGAAAGCTGTTTGGGTCGGTGGTTTGGCCAAGTAAAACCACAATGCATCCTGCTGTATACCACCGTCCATCGTAATTCTATCACAGCAGAGGGAAGACGAAGGAGAGGAAGGAGAGGAAGGAGAGGAAGACACGAAGCAGGCTGGTTCTTATGGACCGTCCCTGTTCAAATGTAGCATTAGTTAAGAAGCGCAGTCGTCTCAACCTCACTCAGCAAGAATCCGAAAAGGAGAAAGCCATCTAGCTTGGCCTGGCTTAGCATGCATATATAACATAACATAACCTAGTCTCTTAGTGACACAGCAAACCGAGAGGGACAGCTTGGAACACTCATACGATACATACTCTACATGCGTCAGCTGATCCATTATATCTTATCCCATTCATCTCCCCAATCCCAATGACGAAGCTAGCTGCGCAACACGGTTTCCATGCACCGTGCGGCGTCAACTCAGTAGATATAGATAACCTTGGTGTCTCCATACATTCAAGTCCATCATTCAATAGACGCATGCATGGTGTCAGTCTCCCAGTTTTTCGATCCCATTCCAGTCGTTTTCAGAGGCCTTTTTTTCTCTTCAAGTGTGCCAGGTATATATTATATATATAGAGGGAATTTCTTAACTGAAATTTGAGACATCAAATCCTCCTTTCGCCACCATCGACACTTCTACCGCTGCCACCGAAAATTGTTCTCCGCGCCTAGTCTTTGACATTAACCCCCAGGCCCTTTGAAACGAGCGCCAAAATTCAGTTGTATTGCGGTAAGAGTCTTTGTACGTCTTAAACAAAGATCACTGGAATCACCCCCCGATGATCTAAGGTTGGAGAAGTGAGACAGACGACAAACAAGGTCCGCCGGCTTCGGTCCCGAAGTCCATGACTGTCTCATATAAGCAAAAGGGGATGACTCCACGCTTTATAATCGCAGCCTGTGCTTTAAAACCTTCGCCACTTATCGGGCTACACGGTTTGACGAGCGCCTAGACACCCCTTCGGATAGGAGACGATCGTTGAGAGCTGCAGGACATGTCCATTGATGGGGATAGGGTCTGGATGGCGTATCATTCATTCCCGCCCGTCCAAGCCCGTAGGTCGCATCACGCATTCAAAAACACAGCATTTTCAGGATTCATCGACTAGATGGGATCCAAATACCACGGGGTCCCCTTCACTCCCTTCATAGACTTCTGATTCTAAGCCGTCCTTGCACTTGCTCTCATTCAGGGTCTACTATTCCAGATAAACGCAATCTTGAGAGCCAAAGAGGGACCGTCATCACCTAGAAGGGGGGCAGAAAGGAGATGAATTGCCGGGGATGTCGAGTGTGACCGATAGTAAGGTCTGAGGAGAAGAATGGAGGGACTGAACGTTGAGAAACTTGGTTTGCCGAGTCTTCGCCTAGTCCTGGCCGCATATCCTGTGTACCACACCGCCTTCCAAATATCGCCCATTCAATCATACACCATCTTGAGGACTCACAGACTGGATTTGACTTAAACACCACGGGCTTCCTACACTCTCTCCTCATCAATACCTGACCTTGAGTCTGCTTCACTTCACTCATTGTTCACAGCTTCACCTGTATACACACCACACGACTCGTGTATCTGTTTGAGGTCTTTGAGATAGTCCGACAACGTTTCGAAAGGAGTACTCGGAGCGTGGGTGAGCTGATGCTGGGACGTAGAGTGTCATCTGGGCAGGAATTCAAGAGCGGGGGGAGCGAGGAGGCGAGGGACCATGCGATCAGGTACGTCGAGTCTTCATGTCGTCTGAGCCGTCTGTCCATCGTATAGCATCACCTCCATGCCTCCTCCTCCGGACCTCCGGTGCTTAGAGTAAAGGTAGACGAAGCCTATCGCCCACCTACGAAAAGACCTCACGACATGACCTAGAAACAGAAGCTACATGGTCAGCATGGGGGCCCCGAAATCATACGCAACGCGCGCCCACCAACTGAAGGACTATTTCCTACCCATCGGCCAAAAGACGCACCGTACCGATGGATCGGTTATATCAAGCCCTCCTCATACCCTCCGAACGGTGACGTGATCCTGCAGTCATATGTGGCAACTGAGTAAAGTTTGGCCTGGCGAAACATATATAAACGCTCGAAATCGTTCGAAGTGGGATTTGAATCAAGCTTTGGTAAGTCACTGAAGTAAGACTTATCCACCACCGTAGGTGAAGGTATGTTTATCTTTATGAGTCTTTGCTTTGTCTTTCGATACAACACTGACATCGTGATGGATATCCGAAGTTGATGAGGGATATGAGGTGAGAGTAAAGTCGAGCTGTTTATACATATATATAGTAAGTCAGCCGAGTGCATGTTCTCTTCTTGACGCTGGTCAAAGCTGACGACGACATACACCTCCCTACTACACCCTGAAGGATATTTCAGAGACTCGTCAAAAAGATCATGCACTGACCGTGATTCGATGAACGGCCGGTACCCAAGATAGTGAAAGATGGCCAAACCTTCACGAGTCGGAAGCTTGTAGGTGCTTCGCCCACTCATGGTGGTACACGTGGGCGATACACTTGCGGCTTGAGAAGCCCCCGCTCAACTCAATGCCGGCGGGATTGAAGCCTAAGGGGATCAGTTACATCGGTGTCTGTCAGCCTCGAGCATGCATTAGCAGGCGGGTTATGGAGATAGACTCACAGTGCTTACTCATTGGGTGGATTCAGCTGACTCTGCAATGGAGAAGGATGTATTCGTCAGCGTACTGATTAAGCTCATCGTGAACGGACCTTACCCGCCCAATCATACTTACGGGTCACAGCATAATCCCAACTTACCTGACTGACCTTTTAGTCGTCTACCACGTATATGTAGCCAAGGAATTATAATTGACAAGGAGTTCTTCATCAAAGGTCGAACAAAGGGAAGAAAAAAGAAAAAAGTGAAAGAAGGGATTGTGGAATAGAAAAAGAAAGAGGAGGGAGAGGGAAAGGCAGAAGACGGAAAGAAAGTAACTTACAAGAGAGAGATACGGTACGCGACTACAATTACAGCTACAACTGACTGTGACTGCTATGGTGCATGGTGCATGGTGTATGGTGTATGTCAAGTGTATTGACTCGCCACTAATCTTTTTTTACGGTGCAGTGTTCTTTCAGGTACCATCAAAGAGCAAAGAGCAGTCTGTCGCCGTCCATCGATCAACGGGATCCCAGAATGCCAAAGGATGGCGGATCATTTTACCTCGCTCTCGTTCAAAGGACGAGCGAGACCTGGTAACCCCCACACAAAATGGCTACGATGAGATACCAACCGAATCTAAGATACGAATATGAGAAGATGAAAACGAAAATACTAATTTGATCAGAATGAAACAACAATATGATACAGAGGAACCAAATAACATTCGCCTCTTTGCCGGGTGCACAACCCCTTCCCGGGGCACGATGTCCAGGCCAGATCCCTGAGTTCTGGCATCATCGCTCACTGACATGGCAAGGGCAAGCGAGCGCGTGACCCTTCACCAAGCAATCGTTTCGACTTACTTTATCCCGTGCGGTTGCACTCACCCTTATGCTCTCATGCTCAAGGGATTAAGCTCAAGCACGTCTCAGGTCCCAGATCCCATGCTGATCAGTAATGTTCGGATAGATATACAGTATCTCCACATTGTTGGTCCACTCTCTTTCCAGAAGACCAGACATCTTCTTATCTTTAGCCAAGACTAGTGTTTGCTCGATTTAGACCTTTGAGTATAGACGGTTAATAAGACGACTGAATCACTCACATGCAAATGCAAAGAGCAAAGAGGATGCTTCGCGTTGCCATATTATCATATCCGATGCTTTTCTCCCTAATGTATAGCCCGTAAACTGTGAAAGCTATTAGCGATGTGAGACGAAATGAGATGACGTGAGAATGGATGAATGTGAGATGAAGAAGAAAACAAGTGAAGAAGGATGTTGTGCAACGCGATGTGAAGAGATGTGGCGTGCATCCGCGACGTCATGAATTGACTGACGGACGCCGACGAGGATCGTAATGTCGACGAAGACGGACGTTGCGTCGACGCGAGCCGAACAACGATGATATCGGGAAAGATATGACCGGGGGGATTCCTCCTGGGGACCGCGACCTCTTCCAACCAAGTCCAGGTTCCCTCCTGCCCGACGACCGGAGCCCATCGACGTGTCAACCTCTGTGTCACATACGTGAGCCTACCTGATCTCACCTGACCTCCCATCAACCTCTTGACACAGACCAGATAGTGTCTCCTGCCCTCTGTCTCTGTCTCAAGCCCTAATCCCGGGGCCCTCTCTCCCACGGCTGAGCTTTTGACAAGGTTAGACAAAGAAGGTTGGGAGGGGGCACAGCAAAGAGGGTAGAACGTGGTTTTGCTCTAGGCTAGGGTGAGGGGGTCTTCCTAGAAGCACGGGAACTGGCATTGATGAATGGGATAGCTACAGTACTGTACCCCGCAGGATCTCGTACGGTGAGTGGCAGGGCTGCAATTCGCAGCGTACGGTGGGGCCACTCACCGTACGGTACGGTACAGCGCGGGAAGATCTTGTGGCAATCTTATAAAATCATCGTTTTCTTCTTTGCCGTCTTCGTTTTTTGCTCTCTTTCTTCAGCTTTTTCTTTTTGTCCGTCTTGTCCTTTTACAACGTGCCAATCACTTCTTCGAATCCCAATACCTTGTGTTTTGTCAGCTGTGTATCCAGAAACACCTTATCGTATTGTTGTTCTAGTGAATTCTCCATAAAAGACAAGATCAATAAATCAATCAACTTCAAAGTATATATATTTCCCTCCCCCGAAATGAGCGTTCCACAGGATCTTCAACCCTACTACGAGGCTCTGGATTACTTTCCAGGACCCGAGGTGAGTTATCTGCTCTGCAGTGGTTCCTTTCCTTGATCCGAAAGGAGGGTACTGACCATCAACGGGATTCCCCATCAATTTGGTGCCTTTTGATCCCGCCTCGATCCGCAGGAGTTCTTTGACTACGCTACCTGGGATTTCTCCACTTTGTTCGCCATCAGTGGAAGCTTCTCGGATGACCTCGGCGCCCAAGTCCCATCGTCATCGTCCTTCCCTCTCGTCTCCGATGCGACGCCCTCATATCTCGCCGCAGCCCCTGAGGAGCCACCTGCCCCGGCCGCCGACCCTGCGCTTGGCCCCGCCGAATATCCGAACCTTCCTCCCGACTCCCCTGCTCCGGAACCCCTCTCGACCGCTGGTCCGCTTACCAGCTTCGTGGGTCCCCAAAGGGTCGACCACATCTCGGGAGGCCAGGTTACGCTGGCACAAGGTCAGACAAGCGGCGTTAATCTTTCGGGAAGTCACAGGGCCCCTGTGCAAGTCCTGGTGCAACAGAGTAGGATCGTAAGCCAGGAGCATCCCGTGCCGACTACACCTGGTCGCAGCGGCGCCGTCCCGCCCGGCTTCAGGCGCAATGGCACCGGTGATACGGTCCCCGAGACTCCTGTGAGGGAGCGTCAGGTCAAGCGGCAGAGTAGGAAGCGGGCGAGGGAGGGCGACGATGAAGGCCGATCTACACCTTGTCCTCAAGGAAGTGGCGGTTGTAGGGGATCGACGTACTCCTCCTCCAAAGCAGCTACTTCAGGTAGCCTATATGCAACTCAACCGCTCAATAGGGCTGGTAAGTAGTTTTGCTCTTTTGACAGGATGTGTGCACTAGCTGACGACTGATATACCGCATTATAGAGGTCAAGCCAGGTCGGGCGATCCGTGGACCCAAACGAGCAAAGGCGTCTACCGAACCAGTCCAGGATCGTCGACTAGAAGAGAACGCCGCAGGTCCTTCTACGGAACGGTGGTCGATGTAGAGCGATCGTTCAATGGCGGGCAGTTTAAAAGAAGCAGTAACGTGACGGTGATAACAGTTATATATATAATCTACGCTTTCTTGGGTTTATACTCTTTCTACGGACGATACTGTTCTGTGTTATTGTGATACACCGTATTTGTAGGATGATCAAACGAGCATGCATATATATATCTAAACGAAGCATCGCCTGATATTGGTGCTACTTCTGATTATTGGATGAAGAAGACTCATACCTCTCTTTCGCCTTTTCAGTCCATTTTCAGGGCGACGTGAGCTTTCCCTCTTCCAGCAGGATTTGAAGAAAAGAAAGGAAACGCCAGACCACTCACCATATCCAAGGCTCTTTGCTGGAGTCCACCTGGACCTGACCATTTTCCAGCTTCCACACCTTTACTCGCTCCCAAACCCGCTCGATTCTCAAACTGTTGCACAAGGATGGGATCGACTCGACCTTCACGTTCCTTACCTAAGCCCGTACCAGCCGTCCAGCCCATCTTGGCCAACATCTGATTTCCGACATTGTTGTCGTCTCGGCCTGGATGAAGGCCTGGTGGCGGAGGCGGTGGGGGCGGTTTCGGCCCTTCGGCATACTTGCGCTTCTTCTCTTGCTGTGAGGCATAAGAGGGCGCTTCGGACGGTATGGGCATCGTAGGCTGATTGAAAGCTTCTCGACGTTCGGCAGCTCGGTCCCTGTACTTGGTGGCATTATCGGCCGCTTCCCATGAGGATGAGACAGCAAGCTTGCGCCGCTGTCCCGCATCTCGAGCATTGGCGTCGCCGAGGTTAGTCTGGAATGACAGCCGCGCAATATGTCAGTTCCTTAGGAGTAGGTTGACCCTATACACACTAGCGAACTGACCTTGTGCAAGTCGGACTGGGCGACATGTTTCCTTAGGATCTCTTCGGTCTTGAATTGCCTCTGACAAAGCAAACATGCCACTTTACCAGTAGAGGCCAACGTCGATATATCGGTATAATCGAAATCATCCGAGATTGACAGAGGAGATTTTGATGGACCAGCTGTAGAACCCGTTGGCGACGCCTTTTTGTGTTTCGCACACAGACATCGAGTCAAGAGACAATGAGGGCGAGCGTCAACATCATGTTTTAATCCCATCGAAACAACGAGTGAAAATTAGGTTTACGGTTTGACTTTGATTGGCCGCAGCTGTCGCAATAGAACTCCCGAACGAGCGTTTCGTGCCCAAAGTGGCATTGACGTCGGAGATACCCTTGGGTGGGGCGTTGGCACTGGAGTCGAAAGCCGGTTCGGGAGCGGCAAGTTCGGTTTGTTTCGTGTTCCACTTAGAGATATTCTTGGCGATCTACACACGCGAGAAACACGGAAAAGAAGGGAAAGCATGAGCAAAGACACGACACCAATGAAAAGATTGTGTCGGACTCTGCCGACTCGTCTTCACCTTCCGACTGCTCGATGTGGGCGGGATGATATGGACACCCTTAGCTACAACGATCGAACGAACGTTTCATATTGTGTCAGCTGATATATCTGATCGGGGTGCTGCTGCTGCCACGTGAGCGAACCAAGATTGAATGGGGTGAATACGTACTCCTCGAAAGCAATACCGTATCCTTGCCGATCAAATCTACTTCTTCCTCTTCATCTCCTAGTAGGTTTCTGCCAGTGATGGGAATCATGGTGATCTCCTCCTTTTTCTTCCCTTTACCGCCACCAAGCTTGATGGGCTGAAGACCTCCGGCGATGTTGATCGGGGCCATACTGGTCTGCATCAAGTCGGCGGATGACGCAGCAGGTTTGGCTTGAGGTGGTACTCCAGCCAGGGTGCCCAAGAATGTTCGGTGATCGGGAGTCAGCTCGACGGTACCACTCTCATTGATCAGAGGAGCACCTCGAGGTACCGTCTCCACTGCGCCCGCTTGTTGATGCCAGTATGCACACCATCGACCTTCGGGTGTATCGACTGTGCTACTGGCGAGACCACCATTCCGAGAGGATCGGACGATGAATTCTCCTCCCAAAGGTCCGGCGGTGACAGGCACAAACGACTCAAAATTTGCAAATGACGCAGCTACCGGTACGTAATTGATAATGAAGCCATTTGGCTGGTGCTGCGGCGTGAGCAGGAAGGGGAGAAGAGCCGAAGCAAGCTATTTGCCGTTGATTTGAGGTCATTTGCCGTTGATTTTCATCAGTGAAACTCATTTCATGGCCAGAAGACAGCTAACCTACCTCAGTGGTCGACAGTTCGACGAACGCATAACCCCAACTGGATCTCGCAAATCGATCAACGATCAAAACGACTCGTACAATCGTACTTTCCGCCGCGGCTTCTTGCCCAGTTCTTCCCATCATTCTCGCCACCTCCTGACTCATCCTAGCAACGATCTCTTTGGCTGTGGTATTTGAGTCGAGGCCTCTCAGTAAGAGAACACGCTTGCCATCGCCGGGTGTACTGATGTCTCTCATACCATCATGAGCGGGTCTCGCATAGATGGGCGGAGGGGTGTAAGTCTGGGCTGGCTGCTCGTGGTGTCCGGATGTTGACGGCGGAGGAGGAGGCGCTGAGTAGTCAATCTTGACTTTCCGAGGTTCCGAGTGCGCGTAGAGAGCGGGCATCAACACCGCGGGATGACTAGATAGTTGGAAGCATACGTCAGCTGAGAGATGGATAGCTGCGGGTCACGGTTCGGAAACTGACTTGATGTTGATGAATTCTTCAGCTGCGTCGAGAGTGGAGAACTGGGCAAAACCAAAGCACTTGGAGTTACCAGTGACTTTGTCTCGCACTATTTTGACATTGTCGACAATTGCCTTGTGCTCGGTCCGCAAGAAGCCGGAGAACTAGGAATGATGGATTAGTACATTGAGTTTGGGAGTTGGAAACCATGATGATGAGATCCTTACGTCTGACTCGGTAAGCTCTGGGTCAAGACCAAGGAAGATAACATGTCTTGAAGGTTCGCTGGGAGCTTTTGGACCTCGTCGACCTTGTTGTCCATTTTGTGGGTCATTCTCGTATGCCTGTGAAGGACTAATGTGAGCTACTACTCTCCCAGACTCATGTCGTAAACGCTGAGCTCACGGCTAGTTCTTCAACATCTCTTCCTCTCTCCCAATGAGGTTCATCCCTTCGAGGCGCCTCCCTTCGCGGCCTTAATTCCTCTCGATCAGCCATCATACCCTGACGAGAAGGTGGTCTGTCCCTATCCTCGTACTTCCCCCTTCTATCTCTCTCGGCATACTGATCATCGTATCCATACCCCCTACTAGCCTCTCGCGACGCAGATGGAGGAGGGGGTGGGACATATCTATCTTCGCGATACCTCGAAGGAGGAAAATCGTCCTCGTACCTCCTCGAAGCAGGTGGGGCAGGTGGATAATTGCTGTCTTCATATCGACGAGGTGGAGGTGGATAATCGTCGTCGTATCGCCTAGGAGGTGGTGGGTAATCATCATACCTGCCTCTTGGAGGCGGCGATCTTCTCGAAGGAGGTGGTGGAGGTAGCCGGTCTCGATCATCGAATGGCCGAGGAGGAAGGCCAGCGCTACCACTGGCAAGACCGCTTCTCATGGGTGAGAGTGGTCCTGAGGGGGAGTATCGGCGAGACCGATAGTCTGGTGACCTAGAACGTGATCTTGATCGAGGTTTATACGACATGGCGCGATTGAGCGGACTCGCTGGAAGGTGATTTGACCGTGGTCTTTGCGTATCTCGTATGTTGTTGCAGTATCAACGATGGGATGAAGAGTAGAAGAGTGAAGACTATATATTCAAAGGTGGTATCTGGATGCATCTCTCTATCCTGTCCTCTGGCTGGACCGTTGAGCAAGGGGGGAGAGAACCAAAGACAAAGTCAACATGACGTGTCATTATGTGTGGCGAAAACGGAAGTAAGAGGCCACGTGGCCCCAGGCTGGCATATCAGCGGAATCGACCAAGACCCAACCAACAGCGAGCGAGTGTATTCTCAGCTCATCTCATCGCATCTTGAACGACATAATTGACAATAATATACAAAGATCCGGTCTAGCTCGCTCTGTCTTTACATCTTATACACAACCAAGTCACTCATATAGTCAAAATGGCAGGAGGACACGGAGGATTCGGTGAGTTTACTGGGTGGTCAAAAGATGTGTTTATGCAGCTGACGGAATGAGTTGATTATGGTATCCCCATTGCAGAACCCGTCAAGGTACATATCTGCCCTTTAGGTCCTGGTCAGAGAGTCGGGCGAGATGATATGGCGATGAGGGAGGATCATAATAATGGTCGCATAACTGACGAGAATGGATTGTCTTTTTGAATGGGGTATAATAGCTTGACCCGGCAATTGAGCGATGGTCCCAAATGGTACGTTCTTTACTGCATCGGACCTCATACAACCCATGCCCTCATCCAAGCTCTCGACTCCGGCGGTGGACTTGGAAATCTGGCTAAGCTAGTCCAGAGTCCAAAATGCGATTGGGCAAGTACTGATATATCTGGGTTCCCGAATCGTATGACGTCGTGACTTACTGTACTACAGCGAGAGAACGTCTTCCAACACTTCAAATTCACAAAGAAGACTACTCGACAAGTATTCACATGGGGTTTGGTTGTACCTGCTACTATCGCTTTGATCGCTGTGACATTTGATGTGAGTCCGGATTTCTCCTCTCACCTATAGCAGTTGTTACTTTTGCCCTAGTCATGCGAGATATCTCTTGGACATAACAATGTATAACGACTCCGAAATGCTGATATTCAAACTTGGCTTCCCGGGATTTGCGTTTTCATTTGTAGAACAAGTACGATTGGGCTGGAAAGCAGAAGGGATCTAGCTTACTAAGAGGAACGCCCGCCAAGCCTGCTCCTCCCGCTGAGGAGTAGATCCTATCTGTCTGTCAATCAATTAGTGGGAATAGACTCGCGAGATGGATGTATCATTATGGCCCCCGATCAACCAATCAGTCAAACAGAACCTTTTTGAAACCACATCATCTTGCTCGCTGCGAAGATTGAGCGCTCGGAAAATCCTCGTTGGTGTGGTGAGTGGACACTGACTAGCATTAAAAGCAAAGCGGATAGCATACAAAACAACACAAATTATAGAGCCTAAGCTATGATGATCATAAACACTCATTCGACAATGCTGCTGCCAATCTCACCAAATTCGCTTGACCATTGTCCATCTTTCCACTTCCTCAAGTTTCCATTTCTTACCCTTCTTCTTCCCGCCTTTATCATCTTTCTCTTTCTCTTTCTCCTTCTCCTTCTCATTATTTTTGCTCTTCTCATCACCTCTAGGGCCCTCTTCTAGTCGATCCTCAGCTTTGGTTCGGCGGTCGCGCCGAGTATCCTGATCAGAACCTGTTTTATCTCCATCGCTGAAACTGCCACCATCCGCTTGTCGCAAGTTGTTGAGCATCGCCGATTTGGGAAGATTGTATGCAGAAGCAGTTGGTGTATTATGGTTCGATGCTGGTGAGGGGTACGCAGGTAGATCGTCGTTCGCATGAGACAGATACCGGTTCGTCTGCTTGTTATATTCCTAAGGTACGCATTTGCCATACACGTAAATCGTCAATATAGGTGTTGCTCCTGGCAGGATCTTCGAGGAAACGAAACCTACCGTCTCTTCTTTGCTCTCTCCCACGGGTGCACGACCAAAGTCATTAACAACGTCCTCCGCTTCTCGCGCTTCCATACCTTCTTGCCTCATCGCCGAGAAACCGAGCAAAGCGAGACCTAGGATGACTTTGAGGAAAACCAGACTGATCAGGGAAGCACCATCAGCTACTTGTACGACATCTTTGACGATATGACGATATGGCTCACCATCCCCACGCGCAAATGGCGACTCCGGACCAAGATGTCCACTTGAAGGCTGTCCATGCCCATCCACTCGCGGTCAAGTCACTCATGCTTTCATCCGTGTGGTGAGAGGCTGTTGTCAACATTCCTATGGCTTGAGCAGCAATGCGGATCACCAGACACGCTAGAGGTATCGAAGCGAAACCTAGTCGCCTGGCAATTAAGGGCGATTGATCTAACAGGACTTGGTGCTGTTCATATTGGTGTGGGTGCCATCATCAGCTGCCCAGAATCTGCAGCAACTTTCTTTTCAGCTGAAGAGAGTGTCTACCCACATTTCTTCCGTTTGTCCTGCTCCGCCCGTTATTAGTCGAACCAGCCAACAATACATCCTTCGCCAAGACATCAGTGAACCGCTCGTAGATCGATGCTCGGACGTGGTTGAATTTCGTGATGAAGGCGTGCTTAAGCCAATCCACCATCATCTCGGAAAAGATGACGAAGAGCACAGGCTAGCGCGAGAGAAAGTAAGCTAATCACTCGTCGGACCCAGATAGTCGATCAGCTTACCGATAAGATGGAATCGACCAGACTTTTGCCCCTGATGAAGCTCTTCGGTAAGAAAGCGATCTCTGATCCTGCCATCTCGATCATATTTCTAATAGCGATGACAGACAGCATCAAGCTGAGTTGAAAACGTTCTACGATGTCTGGGAAGGCAGGATAATAGGTCAGAAGTCTGTTGGCAGTTTAAGGAAGAATGGTGAAGCTCACCTGCACACATGATCTGGAACAGATTCTCTTTTTCAAACTTCTTGAACACGGCTTGAATAGTGAAGATGATGTACGTCAGTATGGCGTTTAGAGGCTTGAGATTGGCGATGAAATTACTACTTACATCCCTTGATTTCAACGAATTGATTGCTTATAAGAAGCGAAAGTAGTGTATAGTCGTACGAGTTGATGGCGACGTTGAGCGACACCAACATGTAGAAGAAGATGAGGGCGTGGGTCACTGTAATAAGGGTGAGTTGATCTGGTCGAATTTAATGATCAGTCTCCCTACCAACTCACGGACATAGCCCAGAGAAAGGGCAAAGAAGAACACTGGTCTTGCTTGTTGTCTCTTCCTACCCTTGCCTCTCTTCCTCACACTTGGAGAGAGCGTTTCGCGAGCGAAGAGGGTATCAAGTACATCTTGGCCGAAAGCACAACATAATCGATCGGCGATCTATAACAACAGGCCATATAGGTCAGCTGTGTCCACATGATCACCGCTAATGTTAGCTGACTCACCTCGAGCGCATTGAAGATGACGTAAAGCTTGATGGTATCTTGGCCTCTGACCGTATGATACATCTTACTGGCGTCCGTAGCTACCAGCAAAACAACCGTAGGGATGAACAGTAGCAACATCCGTAAGATCGAGTGTAGATGAGCAATTGGGACAGGTCTCCAGCTCTTGCGATGTAGGATTCTCGAGACGATGCGGGTGATAGCGAAAATAGCTCGGATGGGGAGGATGGTGAAGTTGTACAGGAATCCATCGAGGCAAAGGAGTGCGCCAAATAGGGTAGTCTTCTCCATGGCGAGTGGGACAGCGAGGAAGTTGGCGATTCTCTCCCTGTTGCCAAACAGGTCAATGAGCTACCTCTGATATGCGGCATCATTAAAAAAAACGGCTCACCATTTCCCGTCGACGATCCAGCCGTCCCATTCCTCAGCACCCATCTCATCTTTCAGCAAATCCCAAATTCCCAATATCTCCGATTTACCGCTCTCGTCAGCTTTGTAGCTAGGAGGCATCGGCTCGTCTGGTTCAGGAGACGATAGCCGGATCTCTCCATCTGAAGCATGTCGTCCTATACTTATACTGTCGGGGTCGAGCGTTTGACGATGCTCTTCACCTATCGTTTCTCTCCTCGACCGCGCAGGCCAGAAGTCCTGGTGTTCTCCTTCCTCTTCTTCTTCTCCTTCCCCGTCCCTCCTGTTTAGCTCATCAGACCTAGACCGAGACGATGAGGGGACACTGAGCTTGTGCAAGACAGAATCTAGATCTTTGATACCTAGTCCTCTTTGTCTTGGGCCTGGATGAGGCATAGAGAGATCATATTCGTCTCCTCCTCTAGGTGAAGGGGGCAATGACGAATAGGTAGTGATGCGAGGCCCTGTCCCTGGTCCTGTCTCCAGGGAAGGATCGAAGACTTCTGAGGCGGAAGTATGGAGATCTGAGCTGGAAGTGAGATGTAGCGGTGAGATGAATGGGAGTATCTTCGGCTTCGGTGTCTGCTGCGAGGTATCTTGGCGAGAGAGGAGGGAAGAAGACGCCTTGGCTTGTAGGGGTGGTCGCGTGGAAGGAGGAGGTACAGTGACTAGATCTTCTAGCGTTGAGGCCTAGATTTATGATGTCAGCTATCAGATTCGGACATCTATGCCTGGCTGACCTACCTCGTGTTCTCGTTGCAGTTCCTCCTGGTCTTCATCGGTGATATCGATGGAGGGACCATCCTCCCTCGACGGGGTATATATCATCTGCGTTGGCGGTTGCTTATGTTGAGTGGGTGAAGGCGTGAAGCGTGGTCTTGAAGGACCAGCCTCGGCAGATTGGAAGCCATTACCTTCTATCATGCCTGCTACATATAGCGCCGAGAGCTCGTTGACTTGGTAGATCTGTGATGATGAGAAGGAAAGAAGATGAGGAAGAGATAGGAGCCATAGTTGCAAGTAATGGCGCCTATGCCCATGTAACTCGTCAACATCACCGACTGACTACCTTATAGCTAGCTATTGATTGATTTCGGCCATTTCCATTTCCGACGGAACTGGCACAGACCCGTACGCTACGCTATGACACGTACCTACTAAAACTAAAACCAAATATCAATCTTTGTCTTCGAGATTGCCTTCTTTCGTTTGACATCTCAAGCTAAGCTTTAACAACAGAAAGCATAGACAGGATGACATGTCACCTCCCTCCTTCGCTCTGCTCGAATCGCCTCTCCTTGATATCGATGATGATATAGCACGCTTAGAGTACAGAGGTGCTGGGCCCCGTGCGGGTCTCTCGAAGGAGGAGAAGGAGGACGGTACGGATTATGAGCAGGAACCAAAGCCAGAGCCAGAGACAGAGCGATGGGAGAAGGTATTGTGGCGTCGACAGCCATTCCCCGATAATTATGTCCCTCCAGATTTCTTGTCGGAGCTGAAGAGACTACGTGAGTATCATTCTCACCCAAGTGAGCTGTCGCATGAAAACATACGACCAAGCGATGGAGGTAGCTGATAGCTGATACATCCTGATATGTTCTCGGCTTGATAACGGGGATGAAATCATACAAAAGCACCTAGACCAACTCCGAAAGTAGTACCGCTCTTCTTTGCCGCCTTGCCCATCTCTTTGCATTTATCTATAATAGCGATTTTCCTATCGGTGTTCTATGATCTCCTCAACGATATTATGAGCCCCGAGCAAGTCACTTTCGGGTGTGTCTTATTTGGGTTGGGCGGTTGGGGGGTGTATAAGCTCGGATGGGGTGTAGCAAAGTATCGAATCAAATCGTCTGATAGAGGTACGCCCCGAAGATTACTCAGTCTCCTAAACTCGCATCCTTCGATTTTTGAGAAAAGCGAGAAGCTGATAGTTTGGCGTTTGAAATACGGGATTCAGATCTCATCCCAATCATTCCAGCTCCGACACCCCTTCGATCCCTAATACTCCCCCCACTCCTCTTATCACTCTTGTCCCCAGTACTGGGTACATTAACTTCAGCAACGACATCAGATTCCATTTGGCCCTTGGCTGCAGGGTTGGGGTTCGTTCATCTGCTTTTGGCTGATTTTGGGACTGGGGAGGATATGCGGCTGAAACGAAGGAGAGAGAGAGCTAGGAGGCTGAATGCGGAAGTTGAGAAGGGGAGTCGAGCAGCAGCCTTTGAGTCTGGATCTATAAGTGCTGCTGCAATGGCTATGACTGGGAGTGGTGGTGGTGGTGGTGGTGGTGGTGGTGAGAGTGTTGGCAGAGGTAGATCGAGGAGAGGTAGCGTGGTATTGCATGAAATCGAACAAGAGAAAAGGTAGGTTTTAGCTTTAGCACTTTTCCTCTCATCTGTCGGTTCATACGCAGCAGCATTGCTGATCATCGCACCCTTTGCGACGTCGTCTAGCCTCACTTCATCTCTCTCGCTCACTTCAGCGCTATCAGCTTCGGTCGTCCTTGCCTCTCGTCTACCCTCAACAGCCCATGTTTTCTCCCTTATCTTATTGTCGGTTTTGCTTTTTGCTGGGTGGCCCAGAATAGCCAAAGGTGTACGGGTGAGTCCACTCGGTCGTGCCATTCTTACTTCAATTCCCTGGTGAAAATAATACAGCTATCTGACATTTGATTCTCATCGCGATGCGCGTTTTACAACCTCGCGTCTGTAGGAAGCTGGAAGACTCTTCTCGTTGGTGTTGACAATATCAACAGCAATGCTCTCGATCTCCCTTTTCCCCACCACGCCCGCATCGTCATCATCATCATTCCGCATCCTTCTACCTATACCTCCTTCATCATTCCTTAGCCGGGGCCTTGGCTTGAACGTGTCCCACAGCCCCTTATCGACAGAGCTCATATTCACAATATCGCTGCCGACAACTCCCACGTCAATCTTCTTACTCTCTCTATTGGTAGTCAATGTGATTGGTCCAGGGATGTTGATTTACGCGTGGAGATGGAAGACACGCCGTGGTGGCGGCTGGGATGTAGCTGTTGTTAGAATCAGGAAGGGGAGGGATGGATGATGATATCAGATAATACTACTGGGACTTTGTATGGTGGTGTAATATGGCTTGTTTCGTTTACATTGAAAGAGATCGTAGATACACTGCTTCATTTTGCACTGACATAGGATATCATCACGGCACTGAGTATCACTACGACCAACTACCACTGAGACTACCACTACCACGGCCACTACCACTCCGACAACAGCGGTTCCTGCAAACCGCTACAGCATGCGACGGGACTCACGACAAGCCTCATCTACAAGCACTATCTAGCCCCAGCTCTCCATACATAGAAATAAGGAAAAGGAACACGTGGAGATACCAGGATGAAAGCGGACATATGAACGAGGCAAAGATGGGATAAGGTTAGGGGGATAGAACAGAACGGAATACGTAAAAGGACATTAAAAGACGTTAGATTAGATGACTTAGCTATTAAACGAACGAGCCCGAAAAACAAAATAGACCAGTAGTGGAATATAAGGAATATAAGGAAGATATTTGATCGTGTGGATGGGAATGTACGATTGTGTTTGCAGAAATTGAGTGAGTATCGAGCGAAATGGTAGGGTATAAGTCAATGCTGATGCTAAAGCTGAAGAGGAATGTCGTACTGATAAAGGGATAGATAGCACAGGAACTCATATCGTTATGTTGCGAGAGCAGCAGACAGCAGACTCCTTGCCACGTAATCCCTAATCCCTCACTACCTTCTTGCTCTTTCTCCTTCTCATCCCACTCCCTTTCGTAGCTCTACCTTTACCTCTCCCTCGTCCCCAATCACCAACGCTGCCCTCCCTCGCATCCCACTCTTCACCTTCCAAAACCAGTTCACGGGGCTGCCAAGCACCCGGACTCTGAATGGCCAAGATAGGAGGCCTGAGAGGATCTTTCATTTTCCTAGGCGTGGCTAAATGGGACAAGTGAGCGGGAATAGCAGGTACTGGGGGTTGAGCTGCCGGGGAGGGAGCTACGGGCAGTAACAGGGCCGCTTTCAGTGATTTGATAGATTGGCGTTTCTTCATACCGGGTCTTTCACTTTCGTTTGGCGGAGTTGAAGGTGTGACTGTGCAAGTAGGGTTTTGCGTTCCGTCTCCGTTGCTGCCGTTTGATTTAGCTGGTTTAGGAGGAGTAGTAGGTTTGTAGAAGAATGATTTCGAGTAGTCGATATCTTTGTCGTAGACGGCGGCAGCAGCAGCGACAGCTTGAGGTCCAAACAAAGCATCAATACCACCTTCGTTGGAATCTCGAAGAACTTCTTTGCTCTTCTTCGACTTGGCAGGACTCCAACCTGCAAATTGCTCTCCTTGTTCTCCCCAGTCCAGCCTAGGCGAAAGCATAGGACTGGTATTATCCTCGTTCAGTGTCGCGACAGGTACGGTAGAACCAAGCACGACATCCCGGAGCTTGGCGAGAGAAGGTCGTAACTTCAGAGCGAAAGAGGAAATACCTGAGGATGCCGATGATGATCCCGAAGAAGTCACCACGATTCGAGGAGATGGTACAGGGGGCAAGTCTTCAGCTTCAGTCGAGATAGAGTCGCAGATCACGGGAGAGGTAGTGACAAGCGTTGGCATGGCGGGTGTTATGGGTGATATCCGGATGGGACCTTTAGGCTGAGATGTGAATGGAGGAGGCTGAGAACTCGTCGAAGCGATTGCGGGTACGGTTTTACCAATCAAAGCGGACTTGATTGAGCCGAGCCATCCTTCCGGCAAAGGAGGAGCGGACGCGATTGCCGTTTGACGCAAAGCGGGAGTCGAATGTGCGATACGGAGTCTAGTAGCCCTATCGCCGTATTTCAATGGCTTCTTCTGCTGTTCAGCTTGTTGAGCAGGTTTGGGCGTATCAGGCGTTTCTTCCCTCTCTAAGTATCGAGTCTGAGCTGAATGTTGAGGGGCAGAAGGAACTGGTATAGTTGGCATTCGAAACGAGTCTGCCGCACCGATATCAGGTAATGGTGTAGTCTGAGAATCAGGCGAGTCGAATTCGAGCGAATCGTCATACTGCACAGCGTCTCTCAAGATCCTCTGACCCACTTGGTCGACCTCGTCAATCATAGCCATCTCATCCTGAAACTCTTGAATCTCCCTCACAGCTCTTTCCTCAGTCTCGCTCCTTGTTCGACTTCTCTCCGAACCGCTAGACGATATGATTGATGCCGTATCTCTCAAGGAGGCCGCTGCTGACGCAGAGTTGGAGTTGGAACCCAGAGAGTAGATATCGGTGTAGTCGTTTACGCCCATGGCATACATCGCTTCGTCCTCTGTGCATTGCGCCTCGTAGTCCTCTGGCAAAGGGCAATATCCATAGGCATCTTCCTCGACAGCTGGGGGCGGAGGGGGCGAAGAGAATATGTCCTTCTCGATTCTGCGTGTTGGTTGTCTCGTAGGGGTATAGGTGTACCCGGTGGCAGATGTGGTGCTGATAACATCTGCAGGTGAAGAAGGTACTCTCGGACGAGGCGGTCTTTCTTCCTGAGGAGGTGAATCGGTACCCGCCCTTCGAGGCCTTGATCTCTCCAAGTCCCAGGCCGACCTGACTTTTCTTACGCCCTCACCGCCTTTAGCTAAACCTAAGCCAACTTCGGTAGAAGCTTCGTACGACGCGTTCGATTTGGCATCGGGCGAAGTGTGTTCAGATTTGGGAATTCTTCCCCATGCTGACCACCAGGATTGATCAGGAGTCTCGGTTTTAGGTAATGAGGAAGCGGCGTCTTGTAAGGCCAAGGAACGGAGGATCGACGAGGAAGATTTCATCGGCAGTCCAGGCTCCGTTATGTGATGTCTTATCTCGCCGTGTCCAAGTCCATGACCATCTCCATTTACTACTAGCCCATTCGTCCTATCGAATCCATACGTTCCATACAACGCATTGATCTCATCCTCATTCTCATCATCCAGAGTCTTCTTGATCCGAGACCGTATCTTCTCAGCTTCAGGCGTATACACCCTCGTCTCCTTATATCCAGCTTGGTGAAGCAAATCAGCGAGCGAAGAGTATTCGTGTAGCGGTACGGAGGAAGTCGAGGGCGGTGAAGCTATGGAAGAATCGATAGAGGGTGCAGGGTATCCCCTTGTTGGTGGTCGAGAGGGTCCTGGGACGGTCGTATGGGCTGATGAAGTCGCGTGGGAGAGCGAAGCGGGATACCGAGAAGAAGAAGTGCCCGGTGTTTGGGGGAGTGGTGAGGACTGCATGGTGATTGTTCGAATATGATGATTGTAATGATTGTTGATATTGTGACCGAGGTTTAGGCTAGGGCTAGGGCTGGGATGACGACGAAAGGATACAGTTTGAGAAGAGTATGTGGTGGTAGTCAAGGAGATTGAGGTGGGAAGGATGATCATATTGCGATGTACTTGTCAGTTGAGAAATCTTTGAGCAACGCAACATGTACTCGAGCTCGAGCTAGGTTTGGAGCAGATAAAGGGTAAAAGGACGTTGAGTGACTCACTGTTCTCTCTCTCTCTCTCTCTTGTAGCCTTGCAGTAATGACCCCAATTAGCTACCACAGCGCCTCTCTGATCGTCTATGCACTGTGACTGTATGGATACTGAGGTATCGATTGAGATTATTGACGTTTGAGAGAAACGAAAAGACTTGGCAGATGCTCAATGAAGCAAAGCAAGCAAGCAGAAATCCAGCTGGGCTGGTCGTGAATAATAATCAACAATCCAATCCAGTACAGCCTGGCTGTCTCCCTCCTCTCCTGGTGAGTAAGTGAATGGCCCTTTCCTTCCTTTCGATGTTTACCCTTGTTCCTGCTTGTGCTTTGTGCTTTGTGCTTTGAAGGGTTTAGTGGTTGGGTCGTCGATCACGGGGGGTGGGGTCGGTCGTTTCGTGCTGTCGTATCGTTGTCGTTTGTCTCGTCACTGCGATAGAAGGTGGTCGTTGATAGAGATGATGATAATGACAATGGACAATGATGATAGTGATACTGTTGTATGCAAATGCAGCTGATGAACCTACTGTATCTTGTTTGAATTCGAGGTGAAAACCAAACAAGTCTGCACATACATAAGTTACATACATACACTCTCACTCAGGGCCACTCATCTTTCCTCTCTTTCCCCTGCACCTGCACCTGCACCTGCACGCAACAAAACAAGTCAGTCGCGCACTATTCATTAGGTAGTGGCTTATGAGATACCCCATCCGATAGTCCCATCCGAACAACCAGTTTCCCCGTCATCCCTCGTGCGTATCACGTATCACGACACCATCCATGCTCTTGCCCTGGCGGCAGCATATCGCGCTGTGCGCTGTGCACTCTGCATGCATGCGATCAGATTATAGCAATCGCACTAGGGCGGCATGCACAAGACAAAGCAAGGAGAGTAGGGAGGGGGAATTATGGTGCAGTACACGTGCTGAACCCTCATACTAGGAATTACTCCGCAGGGTCGACAATAATAATGTTTCCTTCCCCCTTTGCACGCTGCATTCCTCGCATTCTTCTCTTTCCTTGCTCTGGACAGGACCAGGCCAATCGCCAATTGATTATATGCCCATGCAATATGCACATATGCAGTCAAAAGTATTGTAGCTTCTTCGGTACAGAGTCTACTGAGCAGCGTATCTGAGACAAAACGGATCCTACATAATTCATACCATGGACTCACACAGAGAGAGATGGTGAAGAGAACAAGATGCTTTTATCTCTTCAGAATCATCAAGAATCGACATTTGCAGTCCTGTGTGTGTGATCGGTCCAGTGCAGTAGAGCAAAAATGCATGTTCCTGCTACAGATATGACACCGCATCGGTAATTCAACTGACTATAGATTATACGCAGCTACGAGCCGTTCCATTCTTAAAGCTTGTCGGCAAAGCGGGCATTCCAGCTGATCAGCGAAAGTGAATCAAGGATCGAGCCAAATACAAGTATCCATCGCATCGTCAGCTTGCCCATCGCCCACCATCTTGACGCATAATGGAAACAAGGCTGGGGGAGAGCTGAAGAGTCTTCATTGCAGTCGCTGACTCACCTTTTCCAAACCGCCCAAGCAACCCCAGCAGAACACATGTCCACATTCCGTAACAGCCACTGTACCGCCGCTTCCTTCCCCCGTACCGCGGGGTTCTAAGCATAACGTACATTGTCTCTCTGGTAACTGCACCGCATCTTCCGTCAAGTATGTATTGGGCGCATCGTATGATTGTGCAGATGATAATAGCAAGGTCTGTTCTGCTGATAGTGGTGGAGTCAGGGGAGGTGATAAGGGTAACATATCGTCTTTCACCAGCGTGGGTGAACCGACAGATCGGCCAGGTGTAGAATTTGATTGTGAGGTTGAGTCATGTTCATTTGTCCTGCGGGGGAATAGACGATAGAGCATAGGTAGTAGCATGAGCAAGCCTAATGGTTCGTAGGAGGGTGATCGCTGCTCCGGACGTTTCGCAGGAAGGGTCGAGATCTGCAGGTATACACAGCAATAAGGTTTCAATCAGCTGCATTCTCCTTGAGCGTCGATTGGTGCGCCAGAGATTATCAAGCTGAACATACATATGACAGTCCAGTCAAGCGCCTTGCAAACTCAAAGAACCGCCCAGAGAAGAGGAAAGCTATCATATGCACTTCCGGTAGAATCTTAGCAAAAGGCGATTCCAGTAGTCTTAGTAACGTTTCTTTCAGGCGCTTGAGCCTAGGGGACTGGTCGGCATTTATTGAGGTTGAGGTCGAGGTGGAGCGGAGATACGATGTCGTTGTCGGTGAGATTAGGATGGAGGGGAATAGTAAGAAGAGTATTGTAGCTAAGCGGCGCTGTATGAAGCAAAGAAACAAATGAGCAGCGAGTGTTTCAGCGACAGCTATCTCAAGACAGACGCAGTCAGAAGGTCTGGGATTCTATAGCTGAGCTCACCCTCACAGAAGGCTTTCTCCGCCTACCACTTGCAAAAGGAAGTATATCCGTGTATTCCTCACCTATAGTCTGCGAACCCCTTCCGAAAGTTAAAGAGAGATAGACGGTTTTGACCAATAAGTCAATGATGAGCTGCTTGTGAGCGAGCCAACGTGTCCCTACAACGTTGATGAATCGAACAGACAGGTGGTCTTCCTCAGCTTGAGTCTATTCGATTGAGCATCATGAAGAAGCTGATGATTCACTCACCGGCTATTGAACGCAATACCTCCGACACAAGGTCGGTCAGGCGATATATCTGCGCTGAGTCCCGTTGATATGATCGCACTACAGTCAAAAAGAGAAAGAAAAACAGAGTCGCCACCCGACGATAATCGTGAGCTATCTATGACTTCGAGGCATCGTTGTGTCTGGCTAGCTTACAGATCTGTTCTTGTGAAGCTGGCTGGAAAGATAGTCTTCCATACGGTCCATCTTCTTCGGGCTTTTCAGGATACGGTAGACGGGAGGAAGAAGTGATTGGCTGATCCATTTTTCGTGATGTATGACTGATCGGTCGATGGCCTAAATTTCTATCGCTCTGCACACACACAAGCTCGAGTGGTGCTACAGCGAGAGTTGGGCTTAAAGTGGAAGTGAGAGCACGAGTGAGAGACAGTATCAGCTGTTTTACGACTTCAAATCGATGCTCACATGAATGATTAGATGGCACCTTACCCTTACCCAATGCGAAGGACAGGACAGAGCAAAGGTAGGATAGAAATAATGGACGTGGAAAAAGATATGCAGTCTATCTGTGAGTAGAGTGAGGAGTAGAGTGAGGAGTAGAGAGACGAAAAGCAGAGTCAAAGTAGCAGAGCAGAGATAGAAGGTAAAGTACTCGTAATGTTCGCTCGCGCATCTCACCGGTAAACATAGGTCCGGACTCGCTCCAGGATGGAACGGGATCAAATTTCCCCCTTATACTGTACATCCTCATGTCAGTGTACGAGTACAGGAACGTCCAAGGTTGCACAAGGAAGCAGGCAGGTAGGCAGGCAGGCAGGCAGGCAGGCAGGCAGGCGAGCAAGTAAACAGATAATGTACGAGGTATAGCATAGCATCGCATACTCCGACCAAATTATGGTCATACTCATACTCATTCATATATACAGTAGGCGTAGTCGTAAAGAAGACATCATTAAAAGGTCATAATTGTCATAAAGTCGTCATAAAGTCGTCAAGTGAAAAACAAAAGAATCCTCCTTCCATCGAGTTATTTGATGGATCGATCGCGCCAAGCATCCATTATACTGATCCCGAGATATGACAGATATCCGATCATCAAAACAGCCTTGCGATACTTGCGATGTGACATGATCTTGGGCTTCTGATCTGGGCTTAGATTGCGCCTACCCATTCTTGGCTTGCAGCGGCCGGATCTTGTTTAAGCCATCTGGCTGCATCTCGATTGGAGCGCCAGATCCTCGTAGCTAGGTCGTCTGAAGATGCTGCAAGCTGTAAGGCACACGAAGACACACGAAGAGAATCGTTATTGTCAAATTGTCAGCTACAATTACATTTCAGAAAACCCCCGCGTTGGCTAGTCAAGATTTTTACCAAGTTGGGTAGATGCACTTGCACTCGCACTCACCATATCTTTACCCCAATCCACAGCGCAAACTTCCCTCTCTTTCCCCTCTGGCCACACGACGCCTCCCATACCCATTCCCAATCGTGTCGCTTGATCATCCCGTCCCGTGGGTGACTTTGTATCCCAAGTCATGACGCCACCTCTACAGCTTCCTGAAGACAAGTACCGTCCATCGGGCGAAATGGCCAACCTGATATAGAAGGACGAGACCAGTAAATTCGGGTCCGTGTACGTCCTGAGACCGATAGCTTCTCTCGATGTTGTATTAGGCGTGGATGGGGAGGAACACTCTTCGTTGTTTGCGTTTGCATACAATGCGTACGAAGGCCGGAGCGAATGGATCTTCGAGTCGCCGCAAAGTGCGTAGAGATCACCTGTGGTAGGTGATTCGCATAGGGCGTTGATTGATCTCGCTCTCCGAGAGGGGGTAGTCCCGTGCAAAGTTGGGTCGGGTAGTGAGCCGACTGAGGTACAAGATGGTCGTGGCTCGGAAGACCGAGCTGTTGGCGCAGGGAATCGGAGATCCCATAGCTTGACGATTCTGTAAATCCCACCGATGATCAGCTCCTTTCGCGGAGCCCATCTGAGAAGCTGACGAAACTCACCCGTCAAAAGAGCCGCCTGACGCAAGTACACCTGGCATGCTTTGCAGCGCTACCAAACTCGTTACTGACCGAGTGGCGGTCCGCTGTCAAGACACGTCGCTTGTTAGCGAACAACCTCATGACTTGTTTTCTGTCAAAGTCTAGACATACCCCTGATCCGCTTCTTCTTCCATCACCATGAGCCCCCTTGATAGTCATAACAGGATCCAATTCCATCCCCCTCCCAGACTGGGCGGCGAAACCAGGTACCCCATCGGCATATCGTTCTCTCGATGAACGCCTACTTCCAGGTCCAGGTGAAGGCAAGTCGTCGTCCCTATTTCTTCTGCCCTGGCATCGGATATCGTATATCAGGATACTGCCATCCCGTCCTCCGGTAGCAACGACGCATGAATCGGAGGCGTTGGTCGATGATCTTGATGGATCGAAGAATACCGTTGTTTTCACTGACGAGGTGTGGCCGCGTAATGTGGCGAGCAAAGTCGGTGTAGGCGTTGTCAGGGCGTGTAAGCGGGTCGATTGGTCTCCCGACGCGGTAAGCTGCAAGAGGAGGCATCATGAGTCCAGCCCTCTGAAGACGTTCTGTAACGAATTGAATAGATATCGAGATGGGCACGAGACGGATACGGCCAACTCACAACACGCGTATCATCTGCACTCCACTTCAGATCGAAAACAGCATTCCCATGAGCCCTCCACCAGAACCCTTTTTCCTCCCTGTGGCTTCCCAAACCCTCATCAACGTCCAAAACCCTCACGCCACCTTCCTCTCCGGCAACAGCTATCAATCGCCTCGAACCTATTGATCTCGCCGAAGAGGCATCATGATATTTCGCGACATTGTTAAAAGATACGCTTAGCGGCGGAGCGAACTCTCTCGGACGGCCAGTTGGTGGATGTATTGAGGGGAGAAGGAGTAAAGAAGGCGGCACGAGCGGGTGATAGGGAAGGAGGGATGTGACGAGGGTCGACAGGTATGGGTCTTGCTCGATGATCACTAGGTGACAAATTGGCGCGTCAGCCGAGGTTCACTCTCACCAGTCTCGCGTGAGCGATGAGGGAGGTTCCTCCAACGAGCGTCGGTATATGAACATAGCTGGGATTATGAATTGTTATCACTCACTACGCTGCCGAGTAAGATCCATCAATCCTCCTCGATTCAATGCCGGTACGCCTAACCTCTTTCTCCCTCTTCTCCAAACGCCGCTAGGCTGAGGCACCACCTCCAGACTATGCACAGGCGCGAATTCCGCCCTCTTACCATCTCTGATAGAGGCATATGTGAGAGGGGTAGAAGGTAGAAACCAATCGTGAATACTGTGCATCCGCACGTGACTCTTCGACGACACGCCTGATCCTGATCCTGATCCTGACCCTTGCGTCGGATGGACATTGATATTGAAGGTCGTATAGTCGTCGATCTCCATACATCCTGTTGTCGGCGTGGAAGTCAAAGTGGAAGTCGGCGTCGACGTTGACGTTGACGAAGAGGACGAGGTCGATGAGGATTCGCGAAGGAGGTCAATGGTATGATGGTCTATGCGCACGCGTTTACGCGATACGGGCGAGCCATTGTTATTACTGCTCGTACCTGCATACGATAGCGATGAAGACGAAGACGAAAATGGATCTTGGTTCTCCGCATCTGCGTGAGTATGAACATTACGCGTCTGATGGGGTGATCGTTTTTTGCTCGAGCACGAGCTTGAGCTAAGAAATATCGGTGCTAGTGGCTTTGCAGCCGACGCGCCGCTTGAAGATGCTATGGGCGAAGATGAGGATGAAGAGGCAGTTGGGTCAGACTTGAGCTGAGGTGTACGCAATGCGGTCGTTCCAGAAGCAGAGGGCGTGTTGAGCGAGATGGTACCGAGAGGATCTCGGTCGCGTGAGTCTGCCATCTTGAGTGGGGTGCGTGAGTGCGTGCGCGCGTGCTTTAACCCGTGTCTTCTTCGATAGTTTGTAGTGTATGAAGTAATTGGATCTTCCAGGCGACTGTTCCAGTCATACGACGTGATGATGAGATGCAATATGCAATTAATGATGATGAGGACGAAGTAGTGGTAATCAAATCACACGACGGACTAAAGAAGAACGATAGGATCATCTAGATCTAGTCTTTAGTCAACTTTTTGATCAACTACACGGGTAGCTGTAACATGGTCTGACTACTGTGACGCGGTTGCTTTTGCGCGTACATAGCGTGTATCACCTCCACCAAAGAGATGGGATGATCACGTGGTGCCACACTACACCACACGCGGGATATCCTGAGCTTGAGCCCTCCTGCGTCTGCCGCCCTGCACCCTGCATGCACTCCCGTAGACACGTAGACACGTTATGAGAAGATGACCCTGCATGCTGTCGAGGTAATGTCTCAGACGCGAATCAACCGAAATTGCAATCTAACCTAACCTATGTATGGCAGCTATAGGGTGAGAAGATTTCTAGTAGGATCCCAGGGATTATTACTGCACATAGATTACGTCTTGTTACCCTCGTCAGAACTTCCCCGTCGTGGTGAAATATCATATGCACTGTGTAAGATCATGCACGATGAGGATGACGCGAAACCGTACTTGTAATGTTCGCATCACGCGACTCACTCATCACTTGATATACTCAAAACGCGAATTGCGGCATGGCGGATCGGCTGATGGGAGGATCTGACGCGTGTATTTCAGCCCTTCTGTTAAATGGGTAATGCCTAGTATACACGCAAATCTGAGCCTTCAGAGTGACATTACATCGTATAATGCATCTGACCGTTGCTTGGGAACACGTATTGACGCATTGAGAGAGAGAGAGAGAGAAGGTGTATATCTATGCGTCAGATAATGGGCTTTGCTCGATACAGCTGTCATTGTCTGAACAGAGCTTGTCTACATATATATATGCTGAGCTGAGCTGAGCTGAGACTGCACGTCGGACAACAAATATTAGTGTAGTAACATCATTTTCTGCTGGCTTACATACACATACAAATACAGATGTTGTGTATTTATGCGACAAGAAGGATCATACCAGTACTAGTACTCATATGCGGATGCAGATGCGTCAACTCGATCTTGGGCTTTTACAGTAACGTCGTAGTGATCATACCATGGGGCATCAGTGTACTGTGCTCATTGTACTCAAATCTTGTTCTGGCAACTTTGATGTGTTCTTGCGGTACACGGTACGCGTTCTCATCGACATCGTCCCCAAACACGCGAACGGTTCCCCCTGAGATCCTTACTTTCTTCCTTGCGGGCGACGTGATGTGCCCGGCAGAGAAAGGTCTTCACCCCAAGATGAGCTTGAATCGGTCGCGGTAATAGGAGAAAAAGTGCTGCGGGAGGCTGAGGATCGGAGCGAGCGTTGAGCGCCGACTCACACACAGTACGAGTACGAGCGAGTAGCTTATCGAGGCCTTGACAACTGGATCTCCTTTCAAGCTGACGTGAGCTGACGACCGTTCCATTTGGGGCCATTTTTCAAAGTCATGAACGTGGCATCTTCGGAGTTCAGACCTTTGCTTCTCCCTGTACTGGGCCCGAACGGGTCTACTGTAACTGCGACTGCAATTGCTCTATCTCTTTCTTGCTGATCAGTCGTATGCGTCTCTTCGAATTCACTTTCTTCTTCTTCTTATCGTTCACATACCATTTCATACCATATTAACTTTTTTTTGTTTCATTTCCATGACAACGTAGGTAGAAGGTAGAACGCTTCATACATCTACTTGAGCTTATCCACGATCCGTAACAATGCCAGTCAAGCGAGAACGCAATCTCACTTCTGACTCTGAAGATGGAATTGCCATCGCTTCAGGTTCGGGATCTTCCACTCTTGCTCCAGAGGATTCTATCTCGGCTGACGAGAAACCGATTATCAACAACAAACGAATCAGGGCGTCGGCGAAGACGCCTCACAAGGCCTCTCCAAAGTCGAAGCCTAGTCCTGCGGCAGGAGTAAAAGAGGGGAAGGGGACCAAGACGGTGTGTATATTTCCCATAATGGATCCATTAGCATCACCAACACAGACAGTGGGGGTAAAATATCAATAAGCTATCAGCGTAGTCGTTATGAAGTCGATTCTTTGATTGTCTACGAGTACAATCAAATACTCGTACTGATGTTATATGTCGCTTGTACTGTACGATTCCTGTAGCCCTGGTCGACCCAAGAAGACACTGCTCTAATCGATATCATGGACGATATCATCAAGAAACATCTTTGGCCCGCTATCAAAGCTTCCAACAATACTCAGCTCATCGCTAGGACGAGCTACGGATGTCAATATCACGCCAAGTTGCTTGTGAGTACACGTACTACGTCTTTTCCCTCTGCTTTCCGCACCAAGTGTGAAACATCAGTATGATCAGTACGACCGTTGGAAGTCCGAATCTCCTCACTCTTTCCTTGATGTATTCCTGTTATATTGAAGCGGAGATGAACGATATACGCTGACGTGAGATTTTACTCTCTTTTTCTTCGCGGGCGATGAGCAGATGAAGCAGAACAAGAGCGCCAATCCTAGGAAATGAGGAGTCGACTTCCACACTGGAGGACAAGCATATTGAGAGAAGAGGATATCTCTAGAGCGCTGGAGATCATAGGCTTTATGGATGAGACGATGCATGTATTGTACGTGTAGAGTGTACTCTCTGGTTTGGCTTTGGCTTCCCGCACCATACCCATACTTTGTGCATACAGCAGTCCGGCTCCCGCGTATACTGCGATACTCGTACAACCGCGGTCCTCCATTTTCCCGATTGTTTTTCAGTTACAGTAGTTAGCTCGATCGGTGCCCCGCCGGTTTATGACGACATGCTGGCAGAACGCATTTTCCCGATCGAAGTATTGAGAGTCAAGTGAGATTGTCTGAGAATCGCATGCAAGATGCAAGATGGCCTGGTGAATCAATTCAAAAGCATCGGTTAACCTTAGCACAAATAAGGTCACACCTCTGATGAGATAGGCTGAAAAAGAGAAAGAGATGAAAAGGCTCAGCTTCAGCTAGCTTAAGCTCAGGATCAGGATCGTCGATCGATAACGAGTTACAATTTCGCTCGATTCCAAAATAGGAAGAAGATCGTAAAAGTCATATTAATACGACGTCTGAGTACATACACGTCATATGCCAGCTACAGTAGCTGCTGATATGATATGATACGATAAAAGACGATACGATACGATACGATACGATACGATACGAATATGCGATGTAGAGCCAAATAAATGAATCGCACTTTGTTGAACTGATATGTATAGATCGATGATCTGATCTGATCTGATCTGATCTGTAACAACCACAACCAAATTTTGTCTCGATACTCGTAATACTCGTCTTTTCACCAAATACCACAAGACAGGATATCATCAAGCAGTAGAAGCGTCAATTGAATATCATCTATATTGAATCCACATACCCACCAAGTGACCACTATAGGCAGCAACAACATGGCGAGAAACAGCACTTCAGCGAACAAGAAGCGGGTATTGGTCGTCGGTGCCGGTGCGGCAGGTATGACCTGTGCCGATGGACTGGCGAATCATCCCGATCGGTTCGATGTGACTATCATCGGTGCGTAAACACCTCGCCGCTATCCTTGCTGCCTTCCTATGGTCCAAATATATGTAACCTGTGACTTCCAGATAAGGAGGGAGGTTGCGTAGAATTGAGGTGGATCGAGGTGCTGATTCCTCGTGCCATATGTGCAATCGCAGACGCCCAGGCGTATTGTGGTGGTCAGGCATTCTCTATTCCTATCGAGAAGAGACATGGTGCAGAATGGATGAACCAGGGTGTACAAGGTGGAAGTTATATCTACCAGTACGTTCGAACGCTCCCAAACATCGACAGAGCTTGCCGCTCATATACATTCCATGATCATGATTGTGACAGACATACGTTCCACCATTTCAAGAAGTGCGGATACGAGGCTGAACCGTGAGTGTGGAATTATTCGATATCAAGATGATATGAAAAATGAAAATTGGTGATTGATGTTCACAATGGTTATCGCTTCGCTTGTTCAGTGTCGAGCTCCAAGTGTCCTTCGGAAAGGGCGACAAGGTGAGTTTTCTTTATAAGATGCTCTGTCCGATTCGATGTATGCTAACAAAGAATATCTCGTGATCTCCTATCTATAGTTCTGGACAAACACTTTCCCTACTCGACTCGTCGAAAAGCACGCCTCCGATATCAAGAAATTCAACCGATTCCTCAAGATTGTCCGATGGACCGAGCTTATCTGGGCTTTGATACCTATCAAGATCTCATGTAAGATGGCTGGGCTGAGCAACGAGTTCTTGGATTACATGTTGTTCCCCAGTTTGGCTCTTTTCTTGGGTGAGTTGACATGCACACGCACACAACCTCGTGTCTCCGTCTACCGCTGTATCGTACGTATCACTGATAATCGGTGTATTTCGTGTGCAGGTACTGGAAATGCTACCCCCGACTTGCCAACAGTGATGATGGAACGACTATACACCTCACCAACATACGGAATGTGGTACCCTCACGACCCCAAGTCGATGTCTTCCAACCTTCCTCCGATGGTCGTCTTCCCCGAGTCAAGCGAGTTCTACAGGACATGGCAGGGCAAGTTGGAAGAGCGAGGTGTTACCGTGAGTGCCTTATCAATGGTCTACTAATATCAACCTGTATTACATACATCCTTGCGCGGTAGTTGAGTCGAGGCTGACCCGAGGCTGACCCGATTTCCGATTTGGACTTCGTTGAGTTAGGTCCGACTGAACACCGAGCTTCTCCAAGTCACTTCCCGAACTCCCACAGTCAAGGTCTCCTTGAGACCCCGAAGACAATCTGAGGACCTCCACAATCCCGTCAACGTAGACCATGACCTCCCAGCTCACGAGGAAGAGTTTGACGAGATCGTGCTTTGTTGTCTCGCCGATACTGCCAAGCGAGTCTTGGGCAAGGAAGCCACTGGCACTGAGAAGAGGGTCTTGGGCGCTACCAAGTGGAGTGATGATATCACCGTTACGCACAATGTGAGTACGAAGGAGTGGTTTTCTCCCCGACTTGCTTGACGTTATAGGGTAGCTCCGCCATTGCTGCTAGCTCGGTAAGGCAATCACACCGACACCGCTGATATTGACTTGATCTCGCTATAGGATACCGAGTACATGCGTAAATACTACACGGTCGACTTTGACGAGCAACAAGCTGTCACCAATGTCAACGGACGAGATGATTCTGAAAGGATCAAGAAGGGCAAAGAGGACTTCAAGCCGTCAGTACAGTCAAGACAGGACCACTACTCATTTGATCATATGAACTTCCGGGGGGAAGATGCAAGAGCTGATTTTTTCATTTACAGGATGTACCTCATCAAGCAGGTCCCCAAGAACCCGAGGCTACTCGTGAGTACCAGCAGTACAGGAACACAGGAACACAGGATACCTTAATCGTCCATGTGATGAACAGATCACTAACGCCACATACGGGTGATACAGGAAATGTGCTTCGATTGTAATCACTTCCAGTATCAGTTGGACCAGGTGAGCTTTTGTGGTCGATCAACTTTAAATTCCAAAGTCAGTGGTGATGAGGAGCGTACTGGCTGACGTTTTGCCGTGCCGCCATTCTCAGACTGCTCCACTCGAGGACCACGTCTTCCAGACTATCTTCTTGAATAAGAGGGATGAGAACACATGGACCAAGGATGAGATCAAGAAGGACAAGATTAGTGAGTTTTGAGCTAGTGTGGGAAAGCATAGCATTTGAGCATGCCGATGATGAGTGTTTGTCTGAACCTTTTTTTGTTTTTTTTTGTATAGTCCGAGAAGACTGGTGGCATCAGCTGTGCCATTCATGGACCCACTACGCTTTTGTCGTACCATTCGTATGGGCTTTGAACAGGAACAAGAAGCACACTACTTTTGCTGCTGCTTGGACCCTTGTCAACGCGCACGAAGTCGCCGTCATCTCTGGCCAGGTGAGTAATGAGTTCAAATCAAATCAATGCCGCTCATCCCACCTACCTTGCTGTTCTACTACATTTCCACCGCCTTGCCGTCATGTCGCAGAGCAGAGCCAAACCTCTGAACTGAAGTATAGAGGCTGATGATGATATGTGTCATCTTCGTTATTACAGGCCGCCGCATATAAGCTCGGAGCCGATTATCCTGCCGACTTGGCCAATAATGATTTCGCTCGGACATGTTTCAAAGCGTACTTGTTCTTGGCTCACGGCATGACCCTCGACAAGAAGAGGTGTCGATAAAGTGTTCATTCATTCATTCGTTCGTTCGTCACTCTCAGTTCGTATATGTACAGTGACCCAAACATTAGCATTGTCTCTAACAGCTAAGGGGGTTTAAGAGGAGGCGATCGATTAAGATGTGGAGTGGGGATGGGTTAGTGTCAGGTAATCATTGTTCAAATGAATGGTCCGTCAGTCACTCAGTCGGTAGATATCGATTCTGATGGCGACATCAGTACTCGTATTAAAACTTGTAGCTCTAGTAATTTCTAATCTTTGTCTCAAAATTGGTCACGATTATCATACTTCCATCTATCATTCTTTAATAATTGAATGCAAAAAATCATTCCTAGAAGCTCTTGAGCTGGATTTACTGGCGTATACTGTCGCAGTTGTGCAGACCATGACAGCTTGTATACCAGCTTTGATCTGGTGCGGCATGCAGTGTAGGCATATGAGCATTCATCAAATGTGTTGAAAAAACATGACAAAACGAAGTGATCTAATAAGGGAAGGAGATAGACAGAGCAAAGAGGGGGTATAATGGGAACGAGATGATGTGGATACCATAGCGAAAACGTGTTCTTTCGATCGATCCAAAAAAAAAATATGGAGCTACCGCACACGGATAGCAGATTCCATCTTTCTTCTTCTTCCGATCAATCATGGACATGATGGCATTCTTCAAACGAATCGTGGAGATTCAACGAATGTACAATAGGGAAAAAGACAGAAAGAAAGAAAGAAAGAAAGAAAGAAAGAAAGAAAGAAAGAAAGAAAGAGATCAATGGGCCACGGCGGTGGAGTAGGCAATGTGGATATAGGAAATTCGACCGAGGGCAGGTGGAGTGCTTATCGACCTTCAAATGAAGAGAGATAGTCGGAGAGCTGAGGAATAACGAACGTTCCGATGTCAGTGTTTGCGTTTATCCTCGTTTGTCGGAGGCCAGATTTCTCGAGCCGAGTGTCAGATCTCAGTGCACTACAGATCACAAGATAATATCACTCACCTTCAAAGCACCCATCCTAATCTGATCACCCAAATTCTGCACATCGGGATTAGCCATGACCCTTCCAGCCATGTCCCTAATTCCTCGCTCGAGTCCCTGGATAGTCTCATTATCGCCCAGACCCAACATGCCATCTCCTCCAGCACCACCACCTCCAAACTCGTCGTTCTCCTCGTCTTCTGGTCTGCCGAAATACGCGTTGGAAGAGATTGCGGTCGCGCCTTGGAAGTCTCGTAGACGCGTTTGAGCTTCAGCAGTAGCGTTGGGGTCGTAGGTGCCTCGGCCAAAGTACATGTCGGAGGAGATACCTGAGTAAGCTCAGAGTCAGTCACACACGCGCTTTGATCGGTGGTCAGATGTGAATGTGAAGAAAGCAGTCATGACAATGTAACATTTGTATGTGATCGTATGTGATCGTAGTGTAAGGCTAAACCGACCCTTCTGCGCGCCAAACTTCTCTCGAGCAACGTGAACGTCGTCGACTTCCACCGCGCGTCTATCGATAATAGATGATCATGTCAGCTGCGTTCACGCTTTGAAAAGGGAGCAGTCGTGTCCAGCTGCCCATCACTCACGTCTTGGCTTGAGCAGGCGCAGCCTGACCCGCGGTCTGTCCGAAACCCAGCTTGACAGGAGCGGGCGCCTTCTCCTCCCTTCTCGTGGAAGATGCGCCGTTAAGAGGAGTCGAGCTCCTGCTCGAAGAAGCAGCAGCGGCTTTTCTCTTGTCCTCGGCTTCTCTCTCCTTCAAAGCTCGTGCTTCTTCTTCCTCCTTCTTCTTGTCGTATCCTAATCGCTTGATCCTCTCTTCCTCCTCCAAAGCCTTCTTCTGAGCTTCCTCGAAGTTGATTGCGGTAGTGGCTTTCTTAGCGCCCAACTTGCTCGATTTGAGACCACCACCACCGGTCGAAGAGACACCTCCGGCCGTGGTGGATGATGAGAGACGAGAAGAGGTTATGGGTCTAGTGGAGGGGGTGGATGATCGCAGAGAAGAGGAAGTGACAGTTCGAGGACCCGTCGAAGCTGGTCGTGCAGCTCCGATCGAAGGTGGTCCAGTGGGCTTGGCACCACCTGGAGCCGGCGAAGCGGGCTTTGAGGCGGGTTTCTCCTTGTCCCAGGAAGAGAAGAAGTCGTCTTCGGTAGCTGCCTTGCTTGGCGAAGCCATAGGGGTTAGCTCCAAACCATCGATATGGATGCCGTGGGGGTTTCTGCGACGCGCAGCGACCAAAAAAATCAGCTTATATCCTTTGCACTGGGCTATCACTAGGTCGAGGAAGAGGCGGAGGCAAAGCTGACCTGGTAGCATCCTCTTGCACCCTTCTGGCAAGTTCCTCCTTGTACAGACCAGCTTGTCGACTAGTATATCTTCCTCTCGCGTCAGAGTTGCTAGGAGGCAGCAAGTTTGATCCGCCATGTTTGGTGAAGAAGTCGCGTATGGAGGCGTTACCTCCTACTTTTAAAGTTCGGAGTTGTTGTAAAGACCATGAGTCGAGGTTGGTCGATCTGAACGAGGTAGCAGAGAGTCAGTATGATTCTCTTCTCTGACGTTCGTAGGCCTCCATAAGGTGAGTATGCTACACAATTGGATGATATTAGATCGCGCCGCTCACCTTACAAAGGAGATGTGGACACCGAGGTTTCGGTGGACTGATGAACAGTCAAGACAGAGGTAAATACCGAATGTCACTGATGTCCAGGTTGGGTTCTTCGCGCCACAGTCAAAGCATTGCTACATAGGGCACATGACGAAGGTATTAGCACAATTTCTATCCATGTTCGCGATAGATTTAGTAAAGCACGACAGCGATCGGACGACAAGACTGAAGGGGAAAGGATATGAACGCCTCGAGTGGTCCATCGACCGACTCAACTCACCTTGTTAGCTTTCTGCGCCTTGAGATGAGCGAATGTCGCTGTCGTCTGAGCCTTTGTGGGGTCCATCTTGATCGCGTGTCGACGGTAGTCAGTTGACAAGACGAAGATGAAGAAGATGAATGTTGTTTGCTTGAGATTTGCATTCAATGTCATTTAGTGTTTCTTGCAATTGCTCCAATTGTTGCGAGAGGTGAAGAGGTGAGGACGCGCTGGTACAGCTGGTTAACGTGGCGCAGCTGGGTTGCAGTGATGCGAGCCTATCGGCATACAGATGCTGTTTAGGCGCCTTCCTGCCTGTTACCACCGTAGAAGGACTATTACACCACTGCGGGAATAGAGGACCGTACAACGCATGAACAGATGCATGACATGGGCAAAGACTGAGCGATCTGCTCTGAGCCCATGACGATCAGTCCTCTAAACAGGTCGCTCAGCTTGGGATGGGGGATGAGTGACTAGAATCTTACCCACCTCTGTGGGCCCAGCGGTGGTGACATGCTGCGGTTCGCTCGGTGGCGGTCACCTTACAACCTGATTCTGCTGGCTGTATGCCAAGTACTGACCGCATGCATCAAGCTCAGCTTATTTCCTCTGTTGCCAATTTTGCCGCGGGTGACCAAGTGCTTTACATGCATTGAGTTGATCGTATGCAAGCATGCAAGCAAGACTAAGCTTAGAGTGCAGGATGGGTGGTGAGTGATGGGTTGCCGGGGTGTGGCTCCGTTACTCCGATAATAATAGTCAGTTCCTGAATTCAATACCTGCTGGCTGCACCCGGGCACCTGATTACCTGAGCACAATTCACCATTCACAATATACAATTCACCGTCCCCATCTCATCTCAACTCAGCTCAGCTTGTAAACTCCCTCTTGACTTTGTCTTCTTATCTCATCACTTCCTTCTCAACATTGCTTTGTACTGTGCACGAATAGCAGTCGCTACGTCGGTCGGCTGTGCTGTGCATACCGAGTCGTATCCCACCTCGTCATCTTGTCGTCTGTTTCGTCTATATTTCTCCTCTCCATTACATCCTCCACCATGTCAAGCCCACCGCCATCCATCGCAACCTTCCAGCCCTTACCTCAACAGCCGCACTGGACCCAAGCTCCGCCATCGCCGCCCATCCAGACTCCTACAGGTGCCAGCTTCCCACGCTCAGTAGTGACAGACGCTACTCTCGCTTTATCGTCTTTACATATCGCTCAGCAACCAATCCCATTACCTACGCCATCTCCCAGCGCAGCGCAGCCCACAGGCACCGTGCTTAGTCCACCTACGCCGGCGCCCAGTCCTAGCCCAAGTAGAACGAGAGCATTCAGAGACGACCACAGTGATGACGGAGAAGATTACGAGCAGGATCTCGGGTCGACGCAGGGGCATGTACACGGAGATATGTCCAGGCGGATATGGAAGGGTAAAGGTCGAAGCAGCGATCAGTTAGGTGAGTAAACTTGGTAATGGACGAATTACCTGATACATTTGTAAGGGTACTGACGAAGAAAGGTGTATGAACAGGATCTCAAGAGCTGCTCAGACAATTCAGCACGCTTCCCCCTCCTCAGCGATTCGCGTTCTTATCAGGTCTGATAAGCGAGCTCAAGCTGAACGAAGCACTGGTCGTATCGCGCAAGATCGAGCCGTTGCTCCGACGCGATTTCTTACGAGAGCTGCCCGCGGAGCTAGCCTTGCATTGTCTTAGCTTTGTGAGTGCGGCCCCAGGCTGGTCCAACCAGACGATACGTGCGAGACTACAAGCCGTAGCTGACTGTAACTGTTCTTCAATCAAGGTCGACGAGCCTCGAACACTAGCTCGCGCAGCTCAAGTATCCCGACACTGGAATGAACTTCTCCAGGACGAGCATACATGGAAAGACCTGTTCGACCGGCATGGCTACCCTGCGCCATCATCATTCACCATGCCAACTCAACGTCGAAAGAGCTCAAACGTCCCAATTACTACAGCAACCCACGCCTCGAACAGCCATTCTCGTGCACCCACTGCTGGATTTGGACACTCCGTCGTTCGAACTAGTAGCGGTCATGCGTTTGTGAATCGGGCTACCCCTTTCGGTCTGGAAAGGAGGGTATGCTATGTTACAGGCCCGAAGAGGACGACGGATGAAGGGACATTCAAGAATAGGTTCAAGAATGCTTATCTTACTGGTGAGCTACCCTGAGCGTTGTACTTGTCTCATGTCAACAGCGTGCTGACAATAGTTGTGACAGAAACGAACTGGCTCTCAGGCGGTCGTATCCTCGCTAGTCATATATCAGCCGACGATGCCGTCGTCACCACCCTTTGCTTCGACGAGTCTCACATTATCGTCGGTATGAACAATTGCAAGATCCACGTGTTTGACGCTACGACAGGTGGATATCGACGATCCTTGATTGGCCATCGTCAAGGTGTATGGGCGATGGTCCTCGTCTGCGCCAATCCTCAGGGAGACTTATTCGACGAGGAAGACGAGATCCAAGCTCCTATTGCGTCAAATTCAACGAGTCGAAAGAGCTTCGCGGACGATTTCTCGAATGACCCATTCTACGGCTACGGAAGAGGTGCTTCGGACTCGTATCGCGACAACGGTCAATCAAGACGTTCATCCTTTGCCGGACCCAGCGCAGAACGTCACCCGCCGCTTGGCTCGTATCACCCCTCAGTATCCACTTCGGCACCGGGCGGCTCATCGTCAACTGCCGGCGCATACTTCTTCGGTCAACCCGCCAGGCCGAATACAGCTATGGGGTTCTCGCCTCTACCTGCCGGTATGTTCGGTCTTGGTCTAGGGGGTCAACATCAGCACTCGGGCGGGGAAGATGGGGAAGAACGGCCTCAGCCCAGGAAGATGCGATCTTCTGATCCGTGCGGATCTGCGAGAGGATGGCCTGGAAGTAGACATAATCTCGTCGTCTCTGCTGGATGTGATAGAGAAGTCAAAGTATGGAACGTTGACACCGGGTGAGTCGAAACGAGAAGTTCAATTCACTCGGCGGGATTGTGCTGATATGCTTGTATCGTCGTACTTAGTGAGCTACTGCACTCGATGAGAGGCCACACATCCACTATCCGATGCCTCAAAGTCCTCGACAAAAGACCGATCGCCATATCCGGCTCGAGGGACCGTACGCTTCGTGTCTGGGACATTAAGCGAGGCGAGCAGATACATGTATTGTCTGGTCACGAGGAGAGCGTGCGATGCGTTGAGATCGCTGGGAATATGGCTGTTAGCGGAAGTTATGATTTCACAGCTAGGGTGAGTGATGCCCTTTCTCAAAGCTTAATGCGTTCTGTGTACTTCGATATGGGTGTTGCATGGTGGCTGGTCGATGTCGTGCACCGGACTGGAATTAAGGCGTCTCATTCACTGTTTGCTGAAAAAGACAAATTTGCTGACCTCGTGAAACGTTGTAGGTGTGGAACTTGGAAACAGGCGAATGCGTCCACGTCCTTCGGGGTCATTATCACCAGATCTATTCTGTCGCGTTCGACGGTGTCATCATCGTCACTGGTTCCCTCGACTCGACTATCCGTGTATGGTCCGCCGCTTCGGGGTGAGTGCATGATTGCGTAATCACTTCGACTATGATAGTGGACCATGGTCGTTGAACCGCATCCCCAAAAATGGTCCTCACCAAAACCGGTTCTTGGGGACTCGACGCTACCCTTTACGCTTTGAACTCTGGATCTGACTCCCTTCATTGTGCTTTTTGTTATCATACCTAGTGAATGTCTCGCCCTCTTACAAGGCCATACGGCGCTGGTCGGCCAACTGCAATTATCAGGCAGCAAGCTCATAACAGGTGGTTCTGATGGTCGAGTTATAATATTCGACCTATCTTCCCTGACTACCATCTACCGCTTATGCGCGCACGATAACTCCGTGACGTGCTTGCAATTCGATGATCGATTCATCGTTTCGGGAGGCAATGACGGTCGAGTCAAATTGTGGGAAGTGCGAAGTGGCAGGTTTGTCAGAGAGTTGACTAGGCCTTGTGATGCTGTTTGGAGAGTCGGGTTTAGGGGAGATAGAATTGTGCTGCTTTGTCAGAGGGAAGGGAGGACGTGTCTTGAGGTTGTCAGTTTCAGGCCCAGCGAAGACGAGAGGGCTGTCAAGGGTTAATCGGTCAACTGTGTACGTTTGCATGTCGTTTTAGTTTAGATAATCGGATTTAGATGGTCATTCCCCCCAATTTGCATATTCATGTTTCTTTTCTTGTCAGCTCCACTTACGCAGTAATCTATCTAGTCTATGGGCCGGGCCTTTTTGTTGTAACCTTTTCATTCCAGCGGTCGGTTGTATTCTATCTAACCTTAGTAGTACCTTGTCGTTCCATCATTTCATCGATCCATACTATTCATTCTGTTCCGATTTTCGATTTTGAACAAACTGTAACCTCAGCCTTAGGTGGCTCCACCTAGCTATAGTACACTATAATGATCTATTCCGCTTTGATATCTACGGATGTATGGTACTGCTTTGCTTGAATAACAACCTTCGGCGCCTCGCTACGCGATTCAGGAGTTGTTACAGTATGCCTTGCGAAGTGAACAAGTCACCATGATCGGACTATCGTACGGCACGAGTACAATGACATTATCTGTCTCGTGACAAGTCCACTGGCCTCATTCCTTGGCTGTGGAAGTTCTAGTCGGTGGATCGCAGCACAGTTGGGTGCGGAATGCGGAATGCGAAATGGTCTTTTCTTTTCATCTTTCAAGCTATAATACTCAGGTCTTTCTTCTGCTATTCCACTCCGCTGCTAAAGCCGTGTTTTGACACTGTTGTATCACTGTACTTACTGTCTTACTGTACACAGAGGATCAGGATCCTTGCTACAGTACCAGATATATATATATATATATATACAATCGAGAATAATCAATCCAATCCGCAGCGATACGAGTGCTGCTACTACTGCCTGCACCTGATTGAGCCCAGTGAGAAATGACAATACATAAATACACGCTCTAGACGAGAAAGATAGAAGGATAAAAAATATGACCAGGTAAATCTGTATATAGATATGTATATGTGTGTGTGATATAAGATGAGATGTGAAATGTTCGCGTTTCGCACCACATTCAGCTACCTACCTGCTACATACAGCCTCACTCACGACCCTCACATCCCCAAAGTCGACCCGCCAGCTCTTTCGCCTTTTCCTCGCCCGACCGGTCTCCCGACGAATGCAGCTTATCTCCATAAACTAGCTGCTCCGAGTGGTGGGGTGAAGGTATCAGTATTGGCGCTATGCCGCTATGCTAGGCCAAGACCAGGCTACACGATCGACATGGGACTCGCAGCTCTTGATAACAATCCCTCCCCATTCGGTGTCCAACTTTCCACCACTCCCAACCCTCCTCCACTAACACTACCACCATACCCAATCCCAAAACCGCCAACACGTTGATTTATGAGCCCCTCAAAACCATTTACACTCAAGCCATTCACTGCGTTCCGGTTCCCACCTCCATGTCCACTTGCAGCTCCTTTTTGCTGGAAGAAACTTCTCTTTTTCCGTCTGGTAGGTAATACCCCACACGGATCATCCTCTTCGTCCGATTGATCGCCGCCGTCGGTCCCAGGTCCTGATCCTGTCCCTGTCCCTGCTAGACCAAGTCCGTTCAAGCCTCGTTTTCCTTTCAGTAACCTATTAGCTATGAGGCGTGAGCTTGATCCAGCACCGTTACCATTACCGTTGATGGTGGAGCCATTCGCGCCTTGGCGTCGTGATCTGCCGGGAATGGCATATGCGGAAGCATCATCGTCTGATTCGGCGTTGGCAGGGATTCCGTCTTCGTCGTCTGAGGCGGGATCGTATCCTCCGTTCATTTGGCGTCGTTTCAGCAATGCTATAAGTACAATTACGGTCAGTGCTCGAAACGACCCGCAAGGGAGAATCTACGACGGCTGCGGCGACACTACTCACCTCTTATTCTGGTGTCCACCTCATCCTCTGGGTCGCTGATATCACCATCTCTTCTCAGACCTAGCGCTTTGGAGATCGGGTCTGACGGTACTTGGCGCATCTGTGCACTGGGCGCGTGCGGCATATTACGCAGGTTTTCGATGACTTGTTTTCTGTGACACCGTTCCCAGGATCAGCAGTGATCTTGTTCGAGCTGAGATCCGGATGAACTCACTTGATCTTCTCGAGGTATTCTGGCGGGTTATGGTCATCCGTGTTATTTGGCAGTACTTCAAGCTTATATCGAGGGCCATAGTACTCCATGCTACAGAACGATCGGATCAGTCGTCAGCCCCATTCCCGTTGATGTTGACACGTCATTGACGTACTATTGGTTGTACGGTAGATCCTCTGATAGTTTCACTCCACACATAACAGCAGTCTCGTTCGTCCACGCTCTCGCGACGTTTTTCCTGCAATGAAACCATCAGCGCTTTTGAAGATAGACATGTCGTTTTTCAATGACTCTACTCACGTCGTGTATCCACCTCCACCGACCATCATTACGGGAACATTGAAGCTCTTGACGAATTTCGTGCATTCCGCATGACCGTTCAGAGTGAGGTTGAAGCCTCCCAGCTTATCGCCAGAGATACTGTCTGCGCCCATCTGAAGTACGACAGCGCCTGGTCGGAAGTAGTCCATGATATGTTGTATAACCTAGAGATCAACGTATGAGTTACGACGTGTGCAATAAGCGACGACTTCACGTTAACTCACAGGTTTGAAAATTGTGTGATATGACTCATCCGTTATTCCATCTCGTAACGGGACATTCACAGCATATCCTTTGCCTCTCTTCATTCCAACATCCTGGAAATGGTACGTATAGCGATTAGCAGGCTGACAGGGTCGCAGAGGCTCGGGAACACAACGCAGCTCACCCTGACGTCTCCTGTACCAGGGAAGAACTCTCCAAATCGGTGGAATGAGCAAGTCATGACCCTGTCGGTCGTATAGAATGCCTCCTCGACACCGTCTCCATGATGTACGTCGACGTCGATATAAAGGACTCGGGGATGTATTCTACGAGTATTGATGATCAGCTGAAGGACCGATCGGCGCGTATGACAGAGCTGAAAAAGAAAATCACCTCAACAGCTCCAGTATGCCCAAAACGCTGCGTCCACATGTCAGCTCAAATACGATGGATACAGTCACACGGAATAACTCACATATCGTTGACATAACAAAATCCACTCGCTTCCGTCTTTTTGGCATGATGCAGCCCTCCAGCCCAATTAATAGCGATGTCCGCTGCACCGGAATTCAGTCGTTCGGCGGCGCCTGAAAAGTTCACAGCCAATTCAGCTGGTTGTCCGAGCGACGGCCGCGTCAGCCCCAGCTTACCTAACGATCCTCCCGCTGAAATAGAACAAAACTCGAACAGACCGTCGAAAGCAGGACAATCTTCGCCGATCAGGCCTAGTTGAAGTGAACATATCAGCTTGCGCCTCCCAAACAGACCATATCTACGGGATGGGTATAAGCTGATAGGGGAGCGAGCGAAATCGTGACCACTCACATCTTACACCCCCGCCCGTCATAGCTTCTGCCGTTTCCGGCGTAACATTCTCTAGGAACTCGATATATTCGTCTGTGTGGAAACGCGTCATCTCTGCTTTGGTCGCTCGTGTTGGTCTCTGAAAATGCATGAACAGGACATAACCAAAGTCAACTAAAAACCCTTATTTTCTTTCGAGACCAGGAGAGTCCTCCTTTGAACTTTGAACAGTGGCAGGTATGGGTCACGACGAAGGAGATGCCGAAGGAGACAACGGAGGTGAAGTGTGAAGAGCAGATCAATCCAAACCGTGACCGTCAGTCAACTCACAAACACCTGCATCTTCTTACTCCTCGAACCGCTCAAAGCATTCTTGACAAACTTATGTTCCGGCGCCAGCGCCGCATCAGCCATGATCTCATCATTGATCATCCTCTTTCCTTCCCCATTCATCTCCGGCGCATCATCTTCTACGTCGTCGCATAATCCATAGTTCACAATGAGGTTATGAGCCATTCGTATCCTGTGAGGTTTCATCGGGTGACCGAGATAATAGGTGTAGTTGCCCACATCTTGGTCGTAGTAGTATGCTACGCGCCGCGAGGGCTGGGATACAGGTTCCGAGGAGGCCGAGGAGGATGCTTCGAGTGGTGGGGCGAGTGATGACATTGTGAGACCTCAGATCAAAATGAGGTGTGGTATGCTGTGCTGTGGTTGCGTTGTGTTGCGTGGTGTTGTCTCTTAATAGGGGATGTTGATATATCCAAGAGCTGCTTATTTTTTGATGAGTGTAGCTCTAATCCTCTTTTATCTGGTCAAGACCCGTAGAGAGTAGATGGCAGGGCTGAACAGATCGTCGATTGATGGGCGGATATTGATTTGTTTAGAACAGATGAAGAGCAGGAGCGACGAAGTGGTGTTGTCAAAATGTCTACAAGTGGAGGAGAGAAAGAGGTAGTGAACCAGAAGAAGCGAGTACGCGCAGCTCCTTTCCCCGCTTCTCTAGATGACTAGCGATACGATCAGTCTGTCTGAGCAAAGCTCCGCAGACGTGGATGGTGTGGGAAGATGATGTACAGATATCTCGTTGTCAATGTACGGATTGGAAGTCCAGAAGAGGTAGGATGAATGATTGAAGAGACCAGAGACCAGCATTCCTATTGAGCCCCATTCAACCCAATCCGACCTCTTCCTTGTAGTAGTGAGCGAGTGCTACAGTGAGAGTAGCAGAGCTATAAGCCTATAAGCTAATTCCCGACTAAGCCGCGCCAGCGGAGTATCATCACATCTCCACTCAAAAATCATTTATGCCGAAAAAGGCAATAAGATTGATTTGTGTAATAGCTGCTGCTCCTTGTGGGTTGTTATACTCATGGCATTCATAACAAGCTTCGTTCTCTTCGCCCTTCTGGTTCTGCTTGATACTCATACCGTGTATTCAAGTGACTACCACCTATGGCTATACTACTACTATCATACTACCGTTGACCCGAGCATAAACAGACCTAAGATAGCCAGCCGCTATCTCTCGCATGTTTTGAATTTTGGATTTTCATGTATTTTGGCTACATACTGACTTGACTGACTGATATCAAGTCCAACCGACCGACCGACCGACCACCCAGTCCCTCACTCGTGGCTTCACAACTGCCGCATAGACAAGCGCCTCGGATCATTCCCTTCTTGTCAGACTACTCATTCGTTTGAAGAATGAATTCCTTGCATCTTACGTCAAAGCGACGTTGGTGCCAGAGCCGCTTTGGGAGGGTCGTCGCCTGATACTGGCTTTAGAAGAAGTTCGGCTGAGAGAACCAGACTTTTTTCGACCAGGTCCGGCGGGACCAGCAGGTGGAAGACCAGAGAGTCGAGTCACTATGAGGAAGAAGCGGTACACATTAGCTTTGCAATCCTGGCTATATACATGTATATACACAACGATGCAGCGAAGTAGCTACTCACATTCATTAACGAAGGTAGTACCCCAAGCTTCGGCGGTGTACTTGCTGACGTACTATAGTTGCAAGGTCGCATCAGTCGGGAGTCTCATGGATCACCTTCATTCAATCAATACTCACGTTGAACAGCTTCTCCCAGTTAGACTTTCTCTGCTCGGGACCCATCTCAAGTGCAGCATGAATAGCATCGGCGGTAGATTGCACGTCCCCTGTTATGCCGAATGGTCAGTTGCTGCTTTGAGTGGAGTTAGACCAAATAAACTGCAGCTACACTTACAAGGGTTGATGAGAAGACTACCGTTCAAGCTCTGAGCAGCACCGGCAAATTCGGACAAGATCATCGATCCGTGTCGTTCAGCTTGAGAGGAGATGTACTCATAAGCGACCTGACAAATCATGATCAGCTTTGGTCACATTCCAGCAAAACAAAAGCTGACTTACCAAGTTCATACCGTCTCGAGTTGAGGTGACGAGACAAGCGTCGGCCAGAGCGTACATGGCTGTGAGCTCTTCGAAGGGAACAGACTTGTGCAAGTAGTGAATGGGCATGAACTCGACTGTGCCGAACCGACCGTTGATACGGCCTACGAGCTCGTTGACACAAGCTCGGAGGTTCTGGTACTCCTCGACATCTTGTCGGGAAGGGATGGCAAGTTGCACGAGGACGACCTATCAAATGATGCTTGGTGAGCTTGATAAGTCCTATGCGCAGTAAGGTCTTGCGTCAACGTGAAAGCTCACCTTGCCGATCCATTCGGGGTGTTGCGTTAGGAACACTTCCAATGAGTGAAGTTTTTGGGGAATACCCTTGATGTAATCCAGTCGATCTACACCAATGATGACCTTACAGCCCTGGAATCTCTGCTCAAGCGACTTGAGTCGAGCCTGGACCTTTTCCCTCTGAAGACCCTCGACGAACTGCATAGGTTCGATACCGATAGGATAGGTACCGACTTGGGCGTATCGACCCTCGAACTCGATACCGTTGGGCTGGGTCTGAAGGCCCAAGATTCGGGTACAGGACGAAAGGAAGTGTCGAGCGTAGTCGTATGTGTGGAAGCTGGATCCGCCATTCGCTGTCAGTTGATGTCTAACCTTTTCGAACTCGAGCTTCCACTCACCCAATGAGGTCACACTGCAATACACCGAGCAAAATCTCTCGTCGAACAGGAAGGATTCTACGACATCCAACAATCAGCAAATGCTCCCTGCGCAGTTTAAATCGTATAAGATCCTCATTTCTGCTCACCGGTAAATTTCGCTCGAGGGGAAGGGAGTGTGCAGAAAGAAACCAATTCTGATACCCTCTTTACCCTTCTCCTTAGCGACCATCTCCTGCTTCTGGAAAGTGCTCAGTCCTCGGGGGAAACCAGGACGTCTTTCACCTCGTGGCTTAGTCTCGAGGGGACCACCTTCTTCCACGTCATCCAGCATCTCAACACCTTCATCAACGGCGTCAGTGACTCCGGGTTTCATGCCCATCTCCTTGACAATCTCATCATCTACGCCCTCCTTGACTCGACCAAGTTCCTGTCGGACCATCTCTCCCTGAGCCGACTCGCCAGAGATCATAGATCTCAACAACATGGGTAAGAGCATCAAGTGATAGTCTTGTACCCAGACCATATCTCCTGCTTGACAGAACCCGGAAACGACATCGGCGAATCGCATGTTGGCTTCTCGGTAGGCGAGCCAGTTTGCAGCGTCAAAGTTCATCTCTCCGGGGTGGTAGTGGAACAAAGGCCAAAGGATGGAGTTGGAGAAGCCTAATTGAGGGGCAGAATGGTAGGTTCATGTCAGCTCTTCGAACGCTCGGTTGCGCTACTCTCCCCCCAACGAACGTGTGTGGGATGGTAGCGAACGACTCACCATTGTAATGTCGGTCGGCGAGCTCGTCGGAGAGGTAGACAGGGTAACAGTTGTATTCTTCCAAGAGTCGCTTATTAACGTGATCACGGTCTTGTACCGGGATCTATGGGGTGAACCAAGGTCAGATAAAATGGCACTGTCAGTTGCGAGTTCACGAAGTTGGAGAGATCCTTGCAATTACTCACGTCTTTACCGGGCCAACCAATCCAGGTGAAGCTCATCGTCTTCTTACATCCACTAAGGGCGGAAACGAGACCACCGGAAGACATCTATTGAGCAGTAGGTACGTTGGATCAGCGCAATGTTCGCCTCATCTCAACGTTTATGCCATGTCTTTGCTTCCCGAAACGAAACGATACTACGCGACGTCTTCCACTATTCAAGATGAGACGATGCGACACGACTCGACTCACTTTGAAGTGGTATTCTCCCTTCTCATCCTTGTTAATAGTTACCGGCAACCTGTTAGAAACGACGATAAGTCGCTGCTCCTGCTTGTCGTCGTTACCGGCGCCAACTCCAGCACCGGCGGCGGAGCCAGCTTTCGGCGTAAAGGGAACTTGTGTAAAAGTGGGCATGGTGGGTGATGATGATGGGATGTGAGTTTGGGTATAAGGCGAACCGGGAGGTGGAGACATTTCGTTGCTGATCAAAGGTCGTAAATGTGAATGTAAATGTATATATATAGAGTGTGGGGTTTAACCGCGTTCTAATACCGTGATTACAGCACGAGTACGAGTATACAGCAAGTGGCAGGCGCAGGCAGGCGGGTTAAGACGACCTTCGACCTTTGTCTGTGTTGTCGGGATTAACGGTACCCGTACGCTTCGAAGTGTAAACGACAAAGGTGTATGCACTTATGCACTTGTCTTGCACAAGCTGATATTTAGATGTTTTTGGTTTTGATGGAGAAGATGAAAGGAGTGCAAATGCAAATGCAGCGCAAGCAAGCAAGCAAGAAAGAAGAAAGTTGTAGAAAATGTGTGTGTAACTTCTTGGCTGCGGTGTTCAGGATGGTATGGTATGATGCCTTATGGTAAAACGTTTCGTTTTGAATGCTGTATGCTATATGCTTGCTCAAGGATATCCGTTCGTCGTTCAGTAGTAGTTCGGAGCTGGCCTAAAGGGTAACATAGCGGCGAGCATCCAGCATCATATGGCAGGACAACCATTCCCATGCACAACTGCACTGCAGAGCTGGAATGCATGCTGGAAACTAGAAATCCTCAAACTCTGACGTCAAAATAAGGGGATGAACCAGTTCAACCAGTTCACGGACCCTTGTTTCCCTCTGGTGTTTCCCCACGTCCCTCCCATACAGTGGCGAGTGCAGTAGCTATGCTATCTCTCCGGGAATTCACCTGGGCCTAGCTGGACCTAAAGACCTAGGAACGGCCCTCGCTCTGGCAAGCACAAACTCTGAATGTCATGACACGACATGCATGATGCATCTGCTAGACATCAGCAGTAGGCAGTAGCACACGCTAGTTTTGCTTCAGACCCAAGAAGTAAAGCACAGACACAAGTTGAGAGGGCCAAGAACACTGAGTGATTGCCCAAAAGGACGGAAGGAACGGACGGATATAACAGAGCAAGGCCCCGACGGAAGTTGTGCACTTTCGGCGCGGTCGGACCAAAGACGAAGCGAAGCGAGTATACCACTCTATTCGTCGCGTTTTTTAAACAAACCAATAAGCTTGCTTTAGTGTACTGGCTTGATTCCCATAATCCCACCACTCACCTAACTACCTGTACAGTACAGCAAATGAGTGTTTGTGTTGCCTTTTGAACAATGACAAACGTGCAGCTAGCGCAACTGTTTCTCGCTGCCTCGTCCAGTCGTCCGGATAGGACACTACTACTCAAACTGCAGCGAGTTCGAGGGCAATCGCTGACTGACCTGACCTGACCTGACCTCGACGACGGGCCGAAACCCATAACAACGCAATCGACCCCTATGAGCCTAGCCTATTTCAGGCACAACTCACTCAACGTCATTGGACGATCCCTGCAACGTACTGTACGAGAAGAAAACGAGAAATCCCATTCTAGTACTATAAGCCCATTGCATGTTCTAGACCCTCAGTCTTTTTTCACAGTATCACCGCAGTCGATATACTGTACAAACAATCCTACGTGGCGGTAGTTTTAAAGCATCGTTCACTCGGACAGAAGTCCTCGTACGGTACAATCAAAGTATGTGGCACTTGCACTCTAGAGTCCTCGTTAGCATAGATAAGATAGGCAAATGCTGCAGGTAAAGTACTGCAGTATCACTGTTAGTAGTGCATGCGCATTTCTACTAAGAGAGGGGCTTCAATGTGCTATATCACGCCTTATTGTAGTCGTGCGATGATCGGATCCACGCACGTGCGGTATGATTGAACTTGATGCGGCTATCCGATGAAAGATTCTGCGGTCATATTCGTACTTACTCTACAGCTGTCAAACCGCTTACAGTTACTTTCGAGAGCTGATCTGTAAGCTATAGACTCTTCGAAGCTCGCTCAGATCAGAGTCTTTACTAGAACGGTAGTGGAGTACTCTTACTGTATTCTGTTGAGCCATGCAGCCATCTCTCGTTCTTTTGCCGGATCGTCCTCTACTCTCGAGAGAAACAGTCAACGTTCGTCCGCTGAATTCAGTCACAGAAGGCATCACGCTTCAAAGCTGAGCATGACGGCGGCGGTGATACTATAGTTCCGAAATAATTCGGACAGTGACCCACACGTCTCAGAGAGACCCGCTGTACTAGTTAGTACTCGTGTATGTGTTGCAAATCTCAAGACATTGGATATTGAATAACATCCCTTACGAATACTCGTTCTCCATTCACTCATACTCAGAGGGATTAGGACAACACCGAATGCAGATCTACCCGTCTGCGCGCAGGATCGACGGTAAACCCTCCGAAGTAGGAAGTAGATATATCTTGCGTTTAGCATCGGACGAGATAAGTCAAGATAGTCACTCGTAAATTCACAGTGGTGATTCGGGTCTCTGCACTAGGTATTCGTATAGGAAGCAGCAATGGGTAATGCAAGTCACGTACAACACGGCCCTGAAGTATCTTGAAGCACGAGGCACGCAAGATAATGGAACGGACCTTCGGGTACGGTAGTATTTCACTCCTACAGTGCCCTAACTGGTATGGTTCGGTAGGTAGTAGAATCACTCGTGTTCAGAGAACAAGGGAGTACTCGTACTGCAGGTCCGCTCAAGTTGATGAATATGAGTGACCGGTGATGGGTCTCATCTCACCAAATCAAAGAGGATGCATATCCGATGCTGGATCTAAAACGGAAGAAACTCCATTTCACGGTTCAGAACCAGACGAGTGACAATGCCGAACACATCGCACAGATATAACGCACAATCTAGTACTCGTGCACGAGTCAGTATCTACAGCTAGCTGATTGTGAATTTATCCAGGTTTTCAGTCGTACGGATCGGATCGTTTCGTTCGTTGATCTTCGCTGGTTGGCGTTTGTCGCTGCCAGCTCTGATTGCTCTTGATCATGTCGCAAGTTGAACGAGCAAGCAAGCATCGCTCGACACTTGCAAGATAAGAGTCGCCTACGAGGCAGCCTCCCAAAGCACGTATATCATGGCTATGTCTATGCTTACAATGCGGATTAGTACTCCCTGTCACGTACTGTAGAATACATATATCAACACAGTATATCGATTGGTGCGTGTTATCTCTTGTCTCACTGTGACTAGTGTTGATACGTTTGTTGTTTGCCGTTTACTCGTACTGTTTGTCACTGTCAATCCCATCCGCAGATTACTGTATCTCCGCCCCGCCTAAATACAGCTTAGGGTACGTTCATACCTCATGCCATGTGTTTGTTTGTCTATCTGTCCCTGGCTTGTACTAGGTATCGAAGACGTAAACAATCAACGCCTGGCTGACCAACGACAGGGAATGGTGGTGGAAACGGCCACGGCCACGGCCACGGCGACGGTCACCGCGACGACAAGGATAATGGGAGTGGGCTCCGCTTCGTTAATGCGTTTAAAATAAAAATAAACTCTGTTGGTTAGTGAGTATCCTCGCTACATACCGTAAGAAACTCGCACAGAAGAATAAGATTCCACGAAAGCAAACAACAATACTACTCTACTGTAAGAGTACGGCACTTGAGACTCAAGACTCAAACAAGCCGTTGGTGGTTGTGCTGCACATTCAAGGCACTGTCCTGTCTGCCAGCTGGTTGATCGGATCCCGGACACATGCGATGGCCACAAACAATTCTAGTACTCGTATCTCTTGTGTAGCGGTTTATGTTTATGTGCAGAACTGAAAGCATGCACCGTCATATCTACCGGTGCTGTCATCTCAAAGGGTACGTTAAGAGGCATAGATGTACACATATGTACACAACACAATACGGCCAATGCAATAGTAAAATGTATGCAACCTGCCGTCGGTTGTGAGAAAAGCCACAGTTTTGTACATACTTTTGTATCGGTACCTTGTCTCAGGGCCAATTAAACGTTTCCCATCTGCAACCGAGCAAAACTCGCTCGATGGACGGACCCAAATTGGTCGGGGATGCGGTGCTCTGTGCGGAGGGGAGATAGTTTTACATGGTTTACGAATGTTTACATCGCATCGACATCATGCTGTGTTTACATTACTATTTGACTTTTTACGTTTTCCGTTTCAGGTCTGTCATGTTGATCAAGCGCTAGGTGCTAGTAACCAGGGTAAGAACTACCTATTACCTCAGCGGCCCATGCTAATCTATTGGATGAGAGGACCTAAAAATGGAGCACTTGCCAAGAGCGTACAGCGTACAGCGTACGGCGTATGCAGTATGCGAGATGCGGTAGCAGCCTATGCGGGCAGACAGGCGCTGGCGCTGGTAAAATGTTATGTTTCACACCGATAAACCAGCTTAGCTAGCTAGCTGCCTAGCTGCCTAGCCGTTTAGCCCCCAGCCTACAACGACAGCCTACATCATCCTTTTTACATCAGAAGCAGCTACGAGTATCGCATGCATCTCACACTAAATCTTTTGTAGTAATCTACTATAAAGTACCCTTCATCCTTTTGATCATCGCCCCGCATTAAACCTCCTCTCTACTCCAACACTCGCTCGAATCCACCACTCACTGTCCTCACTCGCAAGACTTTTATAGTCAACTCACGCCTTGACAGGTTATCATCACATTTTCGTTTCTTCTTCCTCCTCGCTTTCCGTCCTCACCATATAATATAGCTTCGAACTCCCTAGCATTTTTCAAAAACCACAACTCGCCCGGAAAACCGACCTAACAAACACAAACACGACACCAATACAAGATGTTCAAGCTCACCGCTCTTCTCCCTCTCGTTCCTCTCCTCCCCTCCATCGCCGCTCAATACACCGCCACCTACCAAGTAGGAAACCTCCCCCAGTCATCTGAGGAAGGTCAAAGCGGCTACAATGCCTGTGGAACCACTTCGTCCCAGGACTCGATGTGTCAGAACGTCTTTGTTAATGCCGTTGATGACTTCTGTCTTTGGGGTCCTCCGTCGACTACTTCCAACGAAGGCGATGGTACCTCCAAGATTGGAAATGTCGAGCAGATCGTCGTCAGGTGAGTCCAGCGTCCAGCGTCATACAGATCAGATCAGATTGGGCTTCCGGTCGCTTGGACCATTGGATCATCTTCCCGTATCATCGTACTGATCAATCGTTGCTTCGTCGTCGCAGCTACTGTCTCAAGGACGGCTATGGCACCCGACTTATCCCCCAAGGTACTATCAGCGGTGCTCACTTCGTCAAGGTACAGAGCGACAAGGTCTCCTACGTCCAAGTGACCGGAAACGGCGACGTAAGTCTGGTATCTCAGCTTCCATCACACCCCACCCATATTCATTCTCTTGGCATATCGTAACTGTTCTTTTTTTCTTTGGCGGGTAGCATACGGTATGAGAGTCGTCAGCTAATCTTATCGTCATTCCATTCTATCATCATTCATTGCCTTCATCCACTGACCATCGATCGGTCGGTCGGTTGATTTCTAAAAACAAAAACAGTTGACCAAGCTCCTCATTCCTGCCGGCGATGAGGGAGGTGAACTCGACCCCCACTCCTGGACTGGATTGGGTAACCCTCAAGGTGGTTTGGTCTTTACCAACGCTTTCAGCGGATCATACGAACAGACTCACGAATGGACCAGTTTCATGTCTTCCAGTAAGTCTAGTCTGGCTTGTCTTCATGATCTAATCATGCATAGTATAGTGGAAGGATCGCCGCTGATCATCTGCTTGTTTTCGTTATCAGATGAGTTTTGTATTCGAGCTTGTCGAGATGGACCCAGTATGTAGTCTGATCTCTACAACTCTTGACCTAGGACAGAACTTGTGCTGACCGAGATACTCATCATTCATCAGACGCCGCTGCGTACTGTGAACATATCTACGATGTCTGTGAGTAGTACTTCTTTTAAGTGAAAGATATCGGTATGACCGATGCTGATGTCTTTGCCTCTTCCAGTGAGCTGTAGCTTCACCATCCCCGGTGACATGGTAAGTCCTTCATCGAAAGTTAAACCTAGCAAAGATTTCTCATTACGTTCAAGCACCAACTTCGACGTTGCATGTGCTGATCGTCACACCATGATCTTTTAGGGTAACGGCTTTGACCAATGTCTCGGTGACCCCACCGACGAGGCTCCCGGTGTCTACGATGGTGTCAAATTCCACCAGGATGACCCCACCACCCCTGCTCCTCACCCCGCTGGAGCCACTTCCCAATGTACCCCTTACTCCACCATCGGCGGTGGAAATGCCGACGTCAACGCTGTGACCGCCATCGCCTCGCCCTCGAGCTCTGCTTCAGCCTCGATCACCGGCTCCGCCTCAGCTTCAGGCAACGTTACCTCCAGCGCTGCTTCTTCGTCCGCTTCCAACTCTACTTCTGCTGCTGCTTCTTCAAGCTCGGCAAGCAGCTCGTCTTCCCACTCTGCCACCATCACCTCTTCGGCCAGGTCTCAAGCCACCGGCAGCGCTAACAACGCCGCTGCTAGTGCGTCAGCTTCTACCTCTGCTAACCAGAACTCTGGAGCGGAGAAGATCATCCCTTCTCTCGGAGGTGCGGTCATCCTCGCTGCTCTCGGTCTCCTCCTTTAGAAATCGAATTTGAACTGAGGACGATCATGTGAATGGGGTTACGGATTTTGTTTAGCATGGTTATTTACAAAACGGACAATTGTGAATAGAAGAAGAAAAAGAAGAAGAAAGAACGGAATGTCGGTTATTATTATTTTTTCGTTATAGTACAGTACCATGTGTCTCAACAACGGACAATAGTAGCATATAGCTCTCATCATAAATAATGTGCATGGACGTTTAATAGCATTGTGCTCTCGATTGTCGACTGTTGACTGTTCTTACTCGCACGCATGGTAGAGCCAGTGTTCGTGCGATGGTCCGGAGAAGCTTCTCTTCAAAACAGACTACATCGTGCTTGAAGCATGTTTGACACGTTCTCGGAGCAAGATGTACGGGCCCCGCGGAGCTAACAACTGCCAATCTGCCAATCTCATGGGGGTTGACGGGACGGATGCGGATCAGGGTATGTGTAGTACGGCTCGGCTTTATTCAGGGTTGGAGTTGGAAGATCCTGATTGCATGGGAGTTCCTCGAGTCTGGATGTGGGAACGCAAACGGCTCTGAAGGAATATGGAATATCAACGTTTATTTATGATCTGACAGCTTCTTCTCCACTTCACTTTGAACTGACTCGAGAAGCTGGCTTGGCTGGATAGATAGATAGATAGATATGTGGGTACGGAGCTGGATTGATGATACATAGATCGGGCTAATCAGAGAACAGTGTCGGTTGTGCTTGATCTGGTGGAATACAACATGTCAGCACCATAGAATCCAACACTAAATCAGATTCAGGGAAGGACGATGGGAATAACGGCTTTCGCCACGAGCCTCTTAAAGGGTTTCCTATCCTATCCTATCCTATCCTCACTGCGCACGACACGAGTCCCGCTGTCACCCTCTATCATAAGGGGACCATGGGGAGAAAGGGGAAGAAAGGGTACCTTGCAAGGGGGGTATTGAGGGTACTTACTAGTTACTGTAGCAGTTTACGTTTTAGCGTTACTTCGTACTGGATGCATACCGTGTACTAGGCTGGGAAATGAGCGAGCTGTCCTCGTCGAAGTAGCCTGCCTACTTTGTGCCTTGGTTCTGCAGCTGGATGAGAGGTGTTTGGGATGAATCCCCACATCATAGCAATAGCAATCCATAGAAATTTGTAAACAACGATCAACAATCGATTTCAGGAGAGGGGTCAGTAACAACTAAGACCAAGGACCGAGCGGCGGCGTTTCCGATCTTGATGTTGATCTCTATCGATCATTGAAGTACACCAGAAGCAAGTTTCGCAAGATCACCATCACGACAATATCATCGACGACGCTCAAAGATCAACTTGGCATCTCGTCCTGTGCCAGTCCCAACGCCAGAACGTAGCTTGCTTCGTTTGAGATAAGCAGGAAGCAGGAAGCATCGTCCACCCTCCACGCCGACGCCGACGCCGACGCCGACGCTTGCTCTCAAGGGTCCGACGCACAATCGATAGAAATAAATTGGTAGTTGGTCGTCAAGTCAGCTTTCAGCAAGAGCAAAGTGCAACTTTCGCAATTACGACTAAACTGACACCACAAACTTAACTCAAAGCTGGAATTGCACTGCACTGCTGCTAGATTAGCTATCGTGAGTACGAGTTGGAGTGGAGTCGTCCACTGTCTGTCATTCAAGTTATCTTCATGATATCCCCATTCATTCCCATTCATTCTGGCCATGTGGGTATGACGGTTTTTGTCTCTAATTCCGTTCTACTCTCCTCCTATCTCTCTCTCAACCTCTTTTTTTGAACAAAACCTGTTACTACGATTACTTCTCCTTCCACCTCATCATTCCATCTTTCACCTTCCCGTTCTACCCGTTCTACGTCGTCCTACGTCCTACTTGTCACTTTGATTGATTGTTCATTGGTGATAAGACCGAAAAGACAAAAAAACAACAACACAAGGATAAAAGCCGAAAGGAACTTTGACAAATCAGAATCAAAACTATCGAGCGCTGACCTATCCTTCACCATCACTATCATCACTATCATCACCATCACCATCATCATCATCATCATCACCCTTCAGCTCATCAACCATCAACAACAGTGGTCCGAGATATCTCGACATTCCAGAGAAGACCAACCGACTTTTTAACGTAATTGTCGGACGCTCCACATCACGCCCCACATCCATTTAATCTTGCCCTTATCATCTTCCATCTTATAATCTCATCCACCCGCCTATACAATGCCACTACCAAACGCCTTTGTGACCCTCCTCACGACACCCTCATACCTCCCCGGAGCCCTCGTCCTCCTGCATTCATTGCTCGAGCTCCATCCTGGTCCAAGAGACTTCAAGATCGTATGTCTTGTCACTCCCGAGACTGTCGATGCCAAGACTATTGGCGAGTTGAGGAAAGCCGGCTTTGATCTGGTCATTGGTGTAGAGCCGATTGGGAGTGGTAAAGCCGGTCAGGCAGGTCTCCATTTGATGGGTAAGTCAAGCTTCCCGACCACCACTGCCTAGCTCACCAAAACCAACACCCACTTTACGGTGGACTGACATTCAATCCCTTTGACACTTTCTAGGCCGACCTGATCTCAACTTTGCCTTGACCAAACTCCACCTATTTCGACTCCACCCCTTCTTCTCCACCTTGATCTACCTCGATGCCGACGTTCTTCCCTTGAGACCCCTCTCCCACTTGTTTGAAATCACCAACCCGCATGTCCTCTCAGCTTGCCCCGACACTGGCTGGCCCGATTGCTTCAACTCTGGTGTGATGGTCGTTCGACCCCGAGAATCAGATTGGAAAGGTCTGAGGACTTTGCTTCAGGATGGAGAAGGGGATGATGGGATCTACAGGGAAAGCGAGCAAGGGAACGGTAGTTTCGACGGAGCCGATCAAGGATTGTTGAATGAGTGGTTTAGCGAAGAGGGCGGTGGTGGTGAATGGCACAGATTGCCTTTCACGTGAGTGTGACCCAGTCTAGCTGTGTCCCATCCTTCCCCCAACATCTCTCGCAAGTGAGACCCTTTTAGTATTTGGTCTGGTCGATCGTTTCCCTTCCGAGCAGCCGCGATGATCTGTGCCTTGTGATCGGATCAGCAGGATGACCAAGCTGACTCTGCTATCACACCTATAGATACAACGTTACTCCCTCTGCGGCGTACACGTGGGCTCCTGCTTACAAGCGATACGGACATAAGATCAGCAACGTCCATTTCATTGGTCCCAATAAGCCCTGGTCAAATCTGAATGGACGGCCCGCGGGCGTATCAGTCGTCAAGGGGAAAGAGCCATCTTACGACTGTGAGTCTAGCCCTCACCTTCTTCCTCCCAATTGTGGATGTTATTCCCCGAGCCAAATTGCAGAGCTGATGATGTTTCTTCTTGCGTCATTCGCCAGACCCGGCACTTCTCGACCGATGGTACCATGTTTACGACACGCATGTCCGGCCTACTGCCGCCCATGAACCTGATCTCTCTCGGCGATTTGCCGTACCCGAGACTGTCGCTGTATGGAACCAATCTGGCGCGGCGAGCGGTGTACCCCATCAACCCGAAGATCGACTCAATCTCGAAGAGCTCAAGTCTGCCGCTAATCGAGGTGTATCATCTTTTAAACCTGGGCAATATACCAGTTTACCTCTGGAAGGACGGGTCGATTTGCTTATGCCAAAGCCTCAGCCTAAGCCCCGGGCAATCGCTCTCCCCCCTTCTCCTCCACCTCTTGACGAACCCACGTCCCTCGTATCGCCACCTCACACCGCTGCGCCCCTCCCCCAGACAATGCAGCAGCAGACCGAGCAGCCGGCTACTTGGGACGCCCAACACTACGCTCCTCCCTCGCACGGAAAGCCTGAAATGTCGATCAGGATGGACACAATCTACCACAATGCGTGGGAACAGCCTACATCCCAGCAGTCCACCTACTATGCTACCCCTCAACCTCAACAGGAGCCTCAGTATCCCACTTTACCTGACAATGTAAGACACGACAACTGGTACAGCCAATTCACATCATCCGTTCCAGACAGGTCGAATGTCCAGCCTGTATTCCCCTGGGAGCAGAAAGGTCAAGCTAGACCCACGCCAGGCCGAGTTTTCCCTCGAGGTGATACCCCTCCTCCTGACCATGACCACCCTCGACGACCCACCATTCTCGTACGAGAAGCTACTCCTGATTATCCACCTCAACACCGACAACCTTCACCTCCTCCAGCGCAACCCCGATCCATGGCTGAAGCAATGGCGTCATACACCAACGCATGGGACGATGTACCCCAGATCAACCGATACGTTCGAAAGATGTCTGGTATGGGGGGTATGGCACGAGATATTCGATCTTTCACAAACCAAGGCGGACTCCAATCTGTCCCTGGAACACCTCGAGGTCCTGGCATTATCGATTTCGGCGGTGATAGGAGGAAGAGCGAAGGTACTTTGACCGATACCAGTGCGGATGGTGATGATGAAGGAGACGAGTCTGACGATGAAGAGTCTTCTGAATCGCCTTTGATCACTCAGCGATCTGGTACCTTTGAAGACCAACAAGGCTCTTCTTACAGCAACGAAACATATCGAGATAGATCCGCTCAAACCGACCGCCAAGCTATGGCAGATGCCAAAGTACAAGCTGTCCCAGGAGGCGGTCCATCGCCCGTTGTCAAGTCTTTCCCTATCCCTCTGACATCTCGATCGGGTGGCAACGGTATCGACCAAAGTCGTCGTCAGGCACGAACCACTGCTCAGTCATCATCATCGTCCGATACAACCCCTCGCAACGCCTCGAATCTCGTTACCCCTCCTACAGATAACGGTTCCTCCTCTCGGACCGGGCATTCGGGCTCTGGCTTGGGCGCAGGATCGCTCGTGAATACTGGGCCTATGCAGCAGTCAGTACCAGAGTACGGCTTCGACTTTAAGGGAGCTTCTCAAGGTCATGGAAGCAACAAGGGAAGTAGAGTCTGGGATCCTAGTACGGATCCCGAAGCTAGGAAGAAGGACTCGCAGCAGGTTTTGAGCAGGTTCATGCGTGCTGGCGGGTTCGGAGGGGAGTAATGGAGAAAGGTTTCGGTCGTGATATTCCGTGGCTGCCACGCCGGCTGACGGATGCAATGGGAGGGTAAGGTCGATTTTGGACCAATTATAGATCTTTTGCTTTCTGCTCCATCCTCTTCATCTTCTTTTGTTTACATATCATTTATTTCATCGGTGAGATAGGTCGTTTATCTTCTTCATAGCGTGTCTTCATGCTCTTTTTGCATGCCGAATCATCTTCCATTGCTTCTTATATGCACATACAGATCAACCAAAGCAAGCTCATCTACATATATGCTTGTTCTCTTTGCCCCTTTAAATTCATCTGGATTCGATGATCGCCCGGCTTTCGCTTTTCGCAAAGATGACCCAAGTAGGTACCGTATGTAGTGTAGCAGTCAGACAGGTCATGTCAGATGCATGTCTAGGACGTCCAGTGACCGTATATCCTCTCGGCGGATACGTACATACGATACATGAACACATCAAAAGCCTAGGGTTCATACAGCTGTCGATCCACGATACCAACACGTCATATTGTACATACTGTACTAACGGACTGTGATTCTTTGTACTGTACATTCTGCTTGTATATATATACAGGGTTGCATGTGATCGTATAATATGATAGAGTACGGAAACTATGACTTGGGAGGATGATACAGTATCTAATGACTCAATACAGTAGTGTACTCTCTCTATTGCACAATTCATTCTGATATTTGGATGATCTGGGGATGCTGACCGACGACTTATACACAACTCTTATCGTCTTCGGCGATCTCTTCACTGGCTAGCTATGTATACACAGACAGAACTCGATACTATTGCTTGATCAGCCAGGGACATCATCGTAATTGCTTTAGGCGGGGCCCTTCTTGGAAAGCCTAAGTCTACCTCTTCTTCGTAGATCTTTTGGTGTTCACTTCGATTTCAGAAGAAGATTCGTCGTCTTCGTCGCAGGGGATGACTCTCTTGATCGTGCGACCGGATCGAGAAGTCTCGGGCTGACTATGAGCGGGTGCTTTGGACTGGCTATTTGCAGGCATTTTGGTGACCCGTTCTCGCCTGCTGCTCTGGGACGCTGGAGGCGGCTGTTGAGAAGCTTGATTGGAGGCGGATCGCCTAGGACGATCGGTGGTGGCAGTAGCGTTGGAAGCTTCGTCACCGATAACGTTGTTCTGGAGACGAGAGAGTGCAGGTATCAGCAACTTTGTCTTCCTTGGCGCCTCCACCAGTGCGGTCATATAGTCTGAGCTCACCGGTTTTCTTCGTTTGGTGGTTGGCGCTTCACCTTCCTCGACTGTCATCCCGCCGTACGTCTTGGATCCCTTGCCGCCATCCTCCACCCTCTTTCCCATCCCTTTCATACTGACACTGATCGTTTCTTCAGGAACAGCTGCTATTGCGGCTTCCCATTCCGCGTCATCTTCATCAAGGTTCTGTGGGCCCGCCTCGTCCAGCGAAATTTCCTTCATCTTTTCAGCCGCCGGAATCGGGGCTTCCTCGTCTTCTGCAGATGGACGAGTTCGTTTGGCCGAACTGGTTCTGCTAGATGCTGTCCCGGCCAATGGAGACTTGAAGGGCGCATGAACGCCCTGGCGGTTGCTCGTGGGCTGGACCGGTGCTTTCCCTGAGACGCTGGAGGGACCAGACTATCATCACGCCGACAGTCAGCAATTATCTCTCAGGATCGAGATCGTCTCGTCAAAAAAAGTCATAATGACATACAGGCTCATCCTCTTCAGCAGTCTCAGATGTAGAGATTGGATTTGATCGCTTCTTGACCTGAGCTTGCAGCGCATGCTTCTCTTTCCCTGGAACAACAAGCAAAAGAGCGTTACTTCATCAGAATAGGGTTGACCAGTTTGGATTATGCGCAGCCTACTCACTCAGGTTTTGAATGATAGTCTCATTCTTGCCTGGAAGATGAACGTTACATACACAACGTCGTGATCGGCATTGATCAGAGGATTTCAACAATCCGAAGAGCCATCCGGTGTTGGAGCTCACTGTTCTCAATCTTCTGTATATCCTGTATCTTTTGCACCAATTCCATCTCTCCGCTTGTCTAATATGATCGAGTCAACGATCGCGCATGATGAATCAGCGTAGTCGTGATGTGTGGTTCTCTGGCGATTTACTTACCAGTTTGTCAGCTTGCCAACGCTCGTAGGGAGACCTGGTGTCTCGATCGTGGTTTGTTCTAGCTTGATTCGAAAGGAGCTAGGAAAGCTTCATCAGCCTCGCGACCACCTTAGCCAAGTTCGCGAAGAAGTTACCTGTCCTTCGAGATCTTCGATCCTCGCAGTGAGCTTATCAATCTTTGTGTCCTTGTCAAGGACCGCAGCCTCCAAGCGAAGGCATCTATTTTTTTGCTCTACCTCACTCTTGTTAATGTGAGCGATCTTCTTCTGAGCTTCGGCTGCTTGTGCCTGAACATTGTACACTCAGTATGACTGTCGTGATCTCTGGGTGAGGCCCAAGCGGCTATGGTCGCCTTGACTCACAGCGTGCTCCTGCTTGAGGCGGTCGAGGTCTTCGACCGAGCTGTCGAGTTTGGCTTGCAGCTTCGTCATGGACGCTGTATGCTCTACAGCTTGTTTCTCCTTAGCGCCACGCAATGTGTTGACCTCTGCAACCTGCTTCTCCAGGCTGCTCAAGAAAGGTCGATCAGCAGGCGGTCATGTGTTCCGTCTGGAAGTGGAACTCACGATTTGATCTCCGCCACCAAAGCCCGCACTCTGTACTCAGCGTCAAGGATCTTTTGATCTCGCGAGCTCGTGACTTCCTTCATTTCTGCCAAATGTTGTTCTTCTAGCTGAGTGATCACGCCCTCGATCTCGTCCATGTCGTATCCCCTCTGCTTGAGATAGTCTTCAATCTCGGTGATCCTCTCGAGATAGGTGTCTCGATTCTTCGCAATGTTTTGCTTCTCTTGTAGCAAATCTTTAACCCTGCGAACAATATGCGTCAGTTGACAAAGCGCGCATGTCGACCATCCAGGCCTCGTAGCTTTCAAGAGTCATACTCACTCCTTGTCTCGCAGTTCCAGCTGACGATGAAGCTCTAGGGTCATTTGAAGGGTTTTCTGTATTTCAGGCAATGTCCCGCCAGAATTTGAGCCCAGGCTGAGTCGCATTCATCAGCAATGCTATCGACGCACACGCTCTTACTATGTGATGGGATACTATACCCACGTTGGAAGTTTCTCGTTCAGATTCGCTAACTCAGTATGGACGAGGTTCTCGTAATGCTTGACTGTTGTCTCGAGCTTTACGCTGTCAGAGTGAAATCAGTAAATGATATCAGTACAGCTCGAATGCAGTCGCGTCCAACTCGACAGTACCAGTAGACATACATGTTGCTTCGCGCATCTCTCAGTTCCCTCTCTAAGAGTTTCACTTTGGATTCAGCCGATTTTCCCTCTTCTTCAGCTGCAATAATTACAAAAGATCAGCAGTGACGGGATGCCTTGAAGAACGTAACTTCGTAACACACCTTTCCTCAGATCCTCCTCAAGTGACTTGAGCATGGTACGAAGAGTCGCATTGGACGTGCTGACGACATCGGTTTCTGCGTGGAGAAGAATTGGCTAGATTAGTATTCAGTACTGGACATTGGAGTCAAGCGGGCTTACTGTTGGCGACTTCTGCTACTTCCTTCTTGAAAGCGGCTTCAGTCTCCCCCTTGTCCTCGAGCTGCTTGTCGAGGCTATTTCGCCTTCCTTGCTCAACATTGCGCAAGGCTTCGATCGCAGCTTCGTGCTTGACCAACCTAAAATGATTACAGATGTCAATGTCCTCAGTTAGTGGGGATTTCTGGAATGACTCACGAGTTGCTAAAGAGATTAGCAAGAGCTTGCGATTTCTCCCTAATCTTCTGGACCTCTTGGCGAGAGAGGGCGGCTTCCAGAGTACATCGGACAATCTCGTTCTTCATACTCTGAATCAATTGGAGCTTGGAGCTCAACTCTTCTCTCAGCAACGCTTTCTCGGCTTGCTATATGGGGAGGATAGTTGAAATTAGTGACATCTTCAGCGAAAGGAAGCCGAATGTACTTACAATCTTCTGGACGGCATCTGTGATGGCGCCCAACTTGCCTTGGGCATAGCTGTCGAAAGTTGCCAGATTATCGAACTCGGGATGGTAGGAATGATCCTCGAAAGTCGAAGGTGGAGCAGCTGAAGGCATCGATCGAGAACGCGCATGATTCATAGGCAGGGTCTGTCGAGGTACTGGCAAGGTGGTAGGTGCGCCTTGTGAGAGTGAGTAGGAGAAGCCTTCTTCCATGCTGTGATCTCCTTCGCCGTATGCGGACTGGAGCCGGTCCGACAGTCGCTGGCGAGGAGTATCACCTTCCTGACCTCGGCTAAAGCTGCGACCTCGAGGTCTTTCGAAGTAGCTAGACTGAGGAAGTCCAGGAGGATAGTCATTGGTTTCGTGCATCGAAGCGTTGCCTTCCGTACCGTAGGTGGTGACACGGAGTGAGGCTTGTCCTGTTCCTCGCGGCTGATCAGTGGGGACCCCTCGAGGAGTATTATGAACTCGATTCTTCAGGATGGAAGTGGTGACAGAGGGTGGGGAAGGTGGCTTATTCTCGCTATCTTCGTGTCCAAGCTGCCTTTCTTCTAAGGCAGGTCGAGGTCCTGGTAGGGCAGCGCCACCGAAGGCTGAGATCGATTGAGTCTCAGATCGATCGTATCGGGTACCCAGAGAGGAGCGGCCTTGGCTGGGCGGCGGAGCTGGGTCAGTCTTGTTGCCCATGTGACCCATACTTCGACCGCGAGACAGCGGTTGGGCGACACGCTGCTGACGAGAGTCAGACAGGCTCAAGGGACTGGGGAGGATCGACTGGGCGTCCTGATGAAAGGGAGTCGCTTCATCATGGTAGGCTTGGCTTAGGTCCGGCTGTTGGGATACGGGATACCTCTGTCGAGGCTCGAGCGGTTGAGCGAGCTGGGCTGGCAGAGTCCGGAGGTTTGGATTCGGGTGCGGCTGATGCAGAGACTGAGAGTTGTTGCGCGTGGTACTACCGAAGCCGTTAGACATCTGCAAGGGCGAAGAGAAGGGTCGCTGTCAGCTTGCTTTCTCATCGATATACTGGAGGACTCCTCCTTCTCCTGGCAAAAGAGATCTGTCCATCAATGTGTATAACGGGTAAGAGAAGGAAGGCGGGCGGCTGAAGGCAGTTGCCACCCGCCCTCTTCTTCCACTTGATACGAAGAGTCCTCTGCGGACAGAGAAGAGGACCTCGACTTACCTTGAACAGTCTACGTGAGATCTGGTTACGGCAGCCAGATTGGACTGTTTGTCTGAGGGGGGTGGGATGAAAGGGGAATGACGGAGAAGAAGAAAAGACAAAGACGAGAAAAGGAAGAAAGAAGGAAGAAAGAAGGAAGAAAGAGAGAAAGAAGAAAGCTGGACCCGGATTCCGGACTTGGATAATATGCTGCGCTCATGCGCTGAATTGATCTGGTGAGCGGCTATGAGTTGGGTTGGAGTGGTTGACTCAACCAACGCACGGACCTCCTCCTGCCTGCTCCCTGCTCCCTGCTCCCCCCTATTTCACAGTGCTATTGCTAATACCTCAATGCATGTATAGTGCATGCATATTATGCCCCCTTCCTATCGCCTTTCACGTACATTGCGCACAAAAAGTTAGTATACGATGTGCGATGATTTAGCTATGAGTTGTATCAGTGAGAAAGATAGCTTATCGGATCGCTCAGTTGAAGATATACACGCCGTAGTATCATCAGTAGCGAAGAAGGTAGACTCAATGCATTGTCACCTGTGATATGTTGATATGTCAACCGCGGCAATGAGATACATTTTCCGGATGTTAGACAACTTCTTCTCTCCGCTCAATTGTTCTTGTTCGTGTCTTAGCCTTATCTTCTTCCGTTATGCTAGAGTTCCCGTCAATCACGTTCTCCCTATGGCTGGAGAGGAGGAAGAGATGGCTTATTTCAGAGGACTCCAGGGGCAAGGTACCATGATTGTCGACTTCATACCGTAAGCCAGCTTGACCGTCTGCCATCGTCACACTGGATCAGCATGCGCTTTCTATCAATCGACCTGAAACAACCATTGAATCGAGAAATGGGAAGGGGGAATACTCACCTCCTGTACGGTATCTGACCAGCTTCCAACACTCCAAGCCTGCTCTCGAGTGTGCTTACGAGTCTCCATGTCCCTGTCATTCGCCAAATCAGCCTCTTCGCTCAGCTCATTCTCAAGAGCTAGGACAAACTACTTACGGGTATTGCCAGATGTGGTGGACCTCATGTAGCTGTCCTACCTGGGAGAAGAAGGCTCCCACGGGTTGCTGCCAGACATAGCCCATTGATCAGTTTGTTCACAGAAACCGCTTCTAGGCAGGACTGATGGAGATCTGCTTGACGACGACACTCACCACAAATCTCTTCCTAGCTTCCAATCCTTTTCTCCAAGCATACTCCCAGTCAAGCAATTTACCAGGTTGAAGTTGATAACTCCTCATCTCGAAGATACCTCCATCTGGGTAACCAGAGTCGTGAGGTGGGGAGGAAGGCCAGAAGCTGAATTCGGAGATGATCTGGTGTTGTCTAGATTGGATAAGGGGAAGGATATCGTTGTGGAGCGAGCTCATCTCCTGCACAAGTGAGTCATACCATTAGCTACCGTTACCGGAGCACTACTGCTGTCATTTGACTGCGCTGGGGAGGTGACGGGATGGACTCACCTTGCTATGCCTTAAAGCTCTGATGGTCTCATCATAACCCTTGTAGCCCTCATACTCCAGGATATGGGTAAATTCCCCAACAGTACCGACGATAGACTCCCAACTTCCAGTCAACTTAACTCGTCCGTACTCTCCATTATGGTCGAGTAGCTCTTTGAAGTACTTCTCAGCGGCCTGGAGGTACTCTTCTCGCTTGGAAGGGATGATATGGTGGGTGATCTTCTCATGGACGTATTTGTTTCTTCCTACAATCTTGGAATGCGAAGTCGCTTGCGAAGGTTGGACCAGTCCTTCCGCTTTGGCCTCCTTGGAGCCGTAGAGTAGGGACTATAAACGGCGTGATATCAGTACATTTACATCTAAGGCTTGTTCTATCCACTATGATCGAACGAGATGAGTCCAGCTGGACGACTTACTCCAAAGAAGCCTTCTCCTCCCTTTTTGGGATCAGTCTCGGTCTCATTTTCCGCCCGCATACCTCCGGGGGTCACCCTCTCGTCGGGTCTGAGAACGGGTGTTGACGTATGAAGAGCTGCACATGATGGTGCAAGTATTCTATTGGAAGGTCGAGCGATGGTCCGCAGACCGAGTTTGGCTACAGCGGTGGGCGACATGACTGATGCGAGTCGATTCTGAGCAAGTGATGGAGGACAAGGTATGAAGACTTGTTGAGGAATGTATCCTGGCTATATATGGCTGGTTGAACCCGGGTACGGGGTTAGCTTGAGGGGGTGACGGACCGGTAGGTGTGGTATGGTGGTGATATCATCATGGCAGTGGTGATCAGCGGTTGGTGCCATATGGCATATGCGGGGTTTACCCTGGCGCACTGACTGGCCCCGCACTGGCCCAATATTGGAAACGCGTTCTATCAGTGGATACAGAGTACAGTGCCACAATCCCATAAATCGCCGTAAATCCGACCACTGACTATTGATTTGATTCCACCCGCCACGCCTAACCGGAAGCCAACATCTCGCCCTGCTCGGCTTCGTCCTATGGTAACGTCAACGTCGATTCCACGTTCAAACACGTCTCCAGTCCATCTATCAACCTCTTCTAGTTCTTCAATCTTCTTGCCTTCAAGGAGGAACAAGAAGGTTGCAGGCAGAGTATCCAATCCTACTTGATTATTGACGGTTCGCAAAAGGTACTTTTGACATATCTCATCATCTGGTACCATCACCTTCGTGCTTTGTGTTGGATCTATCGCTCATCGTATATGCTTGCTTCCTCTCTGTCTCCTCTACTGCTATCGCCATGTCTCGACCTCGAACTCGTCACGGATCGACTATCGATTTGCGACCTACCGGTGAACCCATGACATAACATTTTCTCATGTATTGCAGGCTGCCTAAAGCATAAACTCGCATATCAAGCAGTACCTTGTTTCAATCCAAGAGGAAAGCAGGTGAGCAATTTCGCTGTCGGATCGGTTATCAACAACATCTAACGCGTCAATCAGACATGTCCGGCTATTCGTATCCACCCGACCCTGTCGGATCGTCAGGTCCTTATCCTCGTGGAACGAGTAGATCCAGATCTCCTGTTCCTCGAGGCGACTATCCTCCTATCGAGAGGGAATATGACGATAGGGCAGGTTTTTCAAGAGGAGGATTCGCTCCTCTGCCTCATCGTCATTCGGACCTACCTCCTCCACCGCCTAGGGCGTACGAGAGGGATGAGTACGATCGAGGTAGAGGGAGGGATAGAGAACTCCCGCGAAGGGAGCTTGATCCAGAGATGGACGACAGGTATGAAAGGAGGGAATGGGACGAATATGATAGGCGGGCGCCTCGACCTCCAATCCCTCATTGGGAAGACGAATACGGTATGTTCCTCCCACCTCTGATCAAAATGTAGATTGCTAACAGATAGGTAGACCGACCTAAGCGTCGACGCTCTCCCTCACCTCTCGGTCCTCCCTCCCATAGGCCCAGAGTTCACTCACCTTCGCCTCCACCTGCGCGATTCCCGCCCAACCTACCCGATCCAGCATCCATTGAAACCCTTCTCTCCTTCCGTCAATTCGCAGAATGGTTCAGAGCGTCGCATCCTCAAACAGCCAAGAACGATGAGGAAGAAACAAGAAGACACAGGGAGATGATCGAGAATGGGACAGCTACGGAGCAACAGGCGAAAGAGAAGGTCGGTATGGCTAAGAGATACGAGAGGTACAGGAAGGAATTCCACTCCAGACAGGTAAGGTTGATTCTCATTCTATACGCAATGCACGTGTGCCTGCTGACGCGCGATGGTCAGCTTTACGCTCTCTTCTTGACGCATAAAGATTCCATATGGTTCCAAGAGCGATACTCCAATACTCCAGAGTATATCGCTTTCAGACGCCGACTGAACAGACAGGGTCGAGTACCTTTGGCTGAGAAACACATGGAGGAGCTGAGATCAGGTACATGGGATACAGTCGATTTTGATATGGCTGGTACGTTGAGCAATCCAACTATCTAGTGTCCGACCAAGCTGATCACACCCTTATACAGAATCCGACGAGAAGTCTGGCCCTAAATCGCGTCTCAACGACCACGACGAGCCTGAAGGTCTCGATCGTGCTCTTGGTGACAAGCAAGATTGGGTGGGAGAAGAGACACTTAGGACTGAGATCGCCCCGAAGCCAAAGCAGGTCTTTGTCAAGACTGCTCCACCTACAACAAGTCGGAAGGAACTGGAGGAGGTGAGCTGGCAAATCCAGGAAGGGTAAGTGTCCGAACGTAGCTGACGATTTTTCAGCTCTTCGCTCGTATCCCGGGCTTCCAATGGCTAGCAGTCAGCGAGCCAGCGCAGAAAAAGTCATTCCACCGAGTGGCTTGGGCGCAGTATGCAGACGATGTGGATATCAGTGAGGTCATCCAGAAGCTTGACGGTCAGAAGGTGAGCTGCTCGTCTATCCAAAATTTCGACAAAGTTGACCCACATCCCTAGATTGATGGTTTCACCTTCCACATGTCGGTCAACTCGACTTCCACCATCGGCAGATTACGTGTCACTCCAGATATCGCCAACAGCCTTGATCGTTTGACTCAGGACGGCGAACGTGCAAAAGCTCTCGCGTTAAAGCTTGAGGAAGAGCTGCTCGGGGACGATGACGAGGAGGAAGGCAAGCCTGAGGGAGAAGCCGAATCGGGTCCCAAGTCTGAACCGCTGGAGAAGAAGGTGCCTGGTCTGCGTGAAAAGCCTAGCGATGTTGTCGAGGAGACCATTGCTCGACTACTCGACTTGCAAGCTTTGTCAGGAGATGGACTTGATGAGGAGAAGAGGATTCGCAGGGTATGTGATTCATATCAGATGATCTCATTCAAAAAGCTGCATCAGCTGATCCGTTTCGCAGGCCAAGGTCATTGTAGACCAATGGATCGCCTACCTCAGACATGGTCTGTCGACATGTTACTATTGTGTAGCCCCCATGTCTTTCGCCGAAGAGCTTCACCGAAAGTGTATCGGCCACATGCGACCTCATCCTAGCGTGAAATCGGATACCGAAGAAGTGGATGCAGCAATTGACAACGCTGCTACTGCCGCTGGTGACCCCGCCAAAATCGAAGACACGCCTATGGACCGAGCTGCTGGGGAAGAAGGAGAGGACGACCGAGAATTGAGGGAGTCCGATGATCGGGATCGGGATCAGCCGACTAAGACTGCTCAGTCAGAGGTTGGCCATCCTCAGCAGAAGAGAACTTCCTTCTTCCCTCAGAAGACCCAGGAGGAGAAGTGGATCGACGGTCTAGAAGTCAAGCTTAAGCCGCTGTTAGGAGAGGTTGATGTGGTAGAATATGGTGGACGAGACATAGAAGCGTGAGTGGATCACAATTTGCAGATCTTCCAGCTATAAGCTCGACACTGATTGTGCTTGATATTTGTAGTGAGACGAAGAAGTTGTGTGCGCCTTTGATCAAGCAGGAAGAGCCCAGCAAGTACCGATGCAAGGACTGTAACAAGCTCTTCCGAGCACCTGAATTCGTCATCAAGCATATCTTCGTAAAACACACTGAGGTCACGAAGACAAAGCTAGAGGATGTGGGTGTTGGTTCTGCGCTGATCAGGTATCAGCTTCGTACGATTGTGTCATTGAATCTTGAGCTGACTTCACTCCTTCCTTACCCAGATCGGCATGCTCAACAACTATGTGCTCGACCCCCAGCATCTGCAACCGGCCATGTCAACGCTCGCAGCTGTCGACGACAAGCTACCCTTCTCTCAATCATTACCTGGCGGCGGCAATCCAATGATGATGATGGCCGTCAATCCCGCGATGGCATCAGCCAACGGCGGACCGGGCGGAGCAATGTTCAACCCTCAAAACATGAACATGCAAGGGATGGGCATGATGCAGCAGCAAATGATGATGATGATGCAGATGCAACAGGCGATGATGATGGGTATGAATATGCCCATGGGTGGGAACCAGAACCAATCTCACGGATCTGGTGGTGGCGGTGGTGGTATTGGCGGTGGCGGCAGTGGAGCTGGAGCTGGATTGGCTGCTAGGATGGGCGGGATTGTCGGTGACGCGAGCAGAGATGCGGCGCCTTTGCCGTCTGCCCCTGCTGGTGGCGAGGATCCTCGGGCTAGAAGAGGGAGAGTCAGCTATCAGGATCTGGACGAACCTGGTGGTGCTGGAGATGGGGGATTACCGTACTGATCGAGTTCGGATGGGCAAGCTGTGCGAAGGTGGAGAAGGAGAATTCGATGGATGCCAAACGCATTGTGTCATATCGGACGCTCTCATATTGCGTGTACCGGCTACTATCTCCAGGATGAATCATATTATGACCCTCAAATGCTGTCATCTGGCGCGTTACCAAAGTCGTGAATTGCACTTGGACAAGGTTGCACAATAATGGCAAAGTGAATAGAATTGTGCTGGTCTTGACGCGTACTCGTCCAGATGATGCGTTCATTTTCAAGATGTTATTTTACATGAGAGATCGTTATGTATCTATAGGTATAATTGAAAGGAAGCATTTTCGCATTCGTTAAAAAGCGGCATGGGATGGTAGTACAGGTACAAGTTGAATCTACTGTAGTACAGCTTTGTGGGAGTGCACTAGGATAAGTGGTCTAAAGGTCTATTTATGGTTGTTTTACGTATCAGGTCTGTGTGATGGAAGAGCTGACCGCACAAGGGTTATTTATACGAATGAGTATGCTGCTCATGAGTAACTGAATGCTTACAGCTCAAGACCACCGAGACTCACACCAAGGTCAAGTCCTAGACCAAGGATGGAACATTCCCCTGTGGGAAGTCTGTCGCCAATACATAGCCTCAAACAGACATCGATAATGTTCTCGAAGCTGGGAAAAAACAACAGAAATGATAAATCAGCATACAGTAGTATCGACAGTGCATCAAGAAGAGGAGGAGGGTCATGCGATGGTAGCGATTCACTTACCCGTCATGGCATTTACACTCTCCGTCAACTTCGATTTGGTCAGTCCTACAACACATGGTCGTGCCCCACGCTTGACCGTCTGGACAAGTTGTAGATCCATGGGGTTGAGGTTTGGAGAGGTTGATCACTCGGGGTCCAGAGAATGCACCATCGTCATCGTCATCGTCACCAGTGGCAGTCGTGGGAGTGGGGACGGGCGCGGGTGTGGGTGCTCCGCCTGCTGAGCCACTAGTGGCTGGGACAGGAGCAAGAGCGGGGGTGGCAGCGATTGCGATCTCAGGTGTGGCGCTGCTGCTAGTTACCGTTGATGAGGCAAAGGCAGAAGTGGTGAACGGAGCAGGGGTGTAGCCAGCGATCGAGTTGGTCGGCTGAGGAACAGAATTGGCATTGATCTGTTCATCTTCCGCTGTGGCAGAACAGGTCGACACGGTAGAAGTTGTCGTAGCCCATTGAGTCTGAGTAGAAGTTTGAGTCTGGGTCTGGGTGACGGTAGCTGTCGAGGTCGATGTCGAAGTGGAGATTTCGGTCTGCGTGACCGTGGCGTAGATTGTTGACATCTGAGTGGTGGTGATCATCTCCACCTGCATATGTACGTGTACCGAATCAAAAGATATCAGCATTACTGTATCTACCGCCCTCTCACGCCATTCCACATCCTGCTCACTGCGTACAAATCGAGTTGAAACGGGCGCTTATGTACTCACAAAGACAGTAGCAGGCAAGACAACAGTCTCAGTGCTCATAGAAGTAGTGGTGGTAGTCCCATACTGCGTAACGGCAGCCGCAACAGCAGGTCCACCCTGAATCCCAAAAGTCTCGTCTTGGTCCTGGATGGCATCGGGTGAGCTGACTGTAGCTACTGCGGTTGCAACGTCTGTAGGGGTAGCGGCGATGGTAGTGGGAGGTACAGAGTTGATTTGGAGATCTGTGGCCGCTGGTACGGCGGCGGCGGCTGGTGCAGGAGCTGGAGTAGGAGTCGGGGTAGCAGCGTCGGCAGCTTGGATAGGTCGGGGTTTGGGCTTAGCAGCGAGGAAGGCGGAACATTTCTGTTGGCATATCGTACATGTTGGCAGTATAGTCAGTACAGTCCACATTGATAGTAACTGCTAAGTGTCATGAACGCAAGGTGACACTCACCCCGTTGGCCTGTCGTCCGCCGGGACAGTTGAAGCCGCCATCACCGTCGCAAGTAGGCTCGGCGTAAGCGGGGTATGCGAACTTCTGGCCTCCGAATTGGATCTATGGACCGATTAGTAGGTGATTAGTATCGGCTGTCTTTCTCTGCCTGGGATCATTCTCACGGCGCAAAGCCTGATCATGAATGAGGAAGGGTATTGATCACTCACTTGAGCTCTCAAGAACGCATCAAGGCCTTCTCGTTCTCCAAGACCGATATCAGCTCCGACCTGAGCATCAATGACGATACCCCTCTCCACCGACCAGCAAACACATTTCAGATCGTAAGAAGTGCTGTCCCAAACGCCATTGACACTACCACAGATCAACTCCTCGTCGTCCCCTAGTTGAATGTTCAACCCCAAATCGAGATCGGTACCTAGGATAGTGGTGTTGATCCCAAGCGAGACATTGAGCGGTCCAGTGATATCTGTGATAGTGTTGACAAGAGAGCCTAAGAGGCCATCGCTGTTACCGTTGTTATCGCCAAAAAGGCCGGAAAGAAGACCTCCCGGGCCCAGAGCTGGGGCACCAGGCGTGGTGCCCGCTGGGGGTGGGGGAACGGCGAGGTCTTGAGCGTTGAGTAACGGGTCTAGGATCCCGTCGGTGGCTGCGAGGTTGTCAAGCCCCAGTAATGGTGCAGGGACGGGAGCCGAGAACGCTAAGGGGAGAAGGGGAAGTAGCGAGAAGAGGCGAATGCTGAACATTGTTACAGAAGCAGCTAAAAGTCCTCAGCAATGGTGGATTGTATCGATAGTTTGGAGAGTCTCAGAAGGGTATTGAGTTTGTAGTAAGGTTTGATAGCGAAATCGAAAGTGGATATCGAGTGATTGTCGAAGCTCGAGGCTGCTAGACTGAGTATGAGTATGAGTCGATTTAAAACGGTATGATTATGTTGATGTGAAGCTCGTCGTGTGATTGGTGACTAGCAACCGGTACAGTAGCTCCAGTGAAGTGAAGTAAGGAGGTATGATATGATATGATATGATATGGTATGTATTATAATGAGCAAAGTATTGAGTGAGTGAATGAACAAATGGGAAGGGAAAAAAGGCCACTTGGGCTTGAAGCGTTTATAAAAACAAAACGAAAAACGAAAAACGAACGACGGATCGTGCTCAAACAATAGTCTCTGGACAGAACGGAACGGAAGGACGGAAGGACTGGCTCATGTTGAGGTCAGCTGATATATGTCAACTGGACTGTTGATCTGATCAGATGATCTTGCATCTCCAGTCGACATCGATGTTCCTCAGCGTTCTCTCCTCTCTCTTGGTACATGCGGTGGCTCGAAGCCGGGGGCTGGAAAGCTTGAACGCTGGCGAGGCGAGTACAGGCAGGAATGAGGAGTAAGCATAAGCTTTACCTGAATGTACAGTATGTACACTTGTATCATCTTGGTATCGACTGGGCCGGTCGGAAGCTCGCCTTTTTTGGTTACTCGGAGTCTATTATCATAGGCTGAGGAGGTGCATTGACGATTGACGAAAGTGTGGTGAGTACGCCCAAAGCGACGGGAGCGCCGTCTTGGGGGTGCGTAGCATGCTCGAGCCCTTGTCAGGCCCCGTCATACACTATGCATGTGAGCAGCAGTCGACTGATACCTGAAATCATCAGCATGAGTCGTGCAGGGGCGATAGAAGCACTCTGTATTGTATTGAATTTTGAATTGAATTGGAATGGGCGACATGTCGAGATTGAGATACCGACCAGGCATAACAACACCGACTGCCCGGCCTTATGCGTGCGTTCGGTGTATCGAAACAAGATGGGGTTCGTCGCGAATTCGGATCTGGCCCGGACCAGTTCTTGTCATCATGGAATGCGAGCTGTAGTAAACAGTTACAACTATCTAATGGCAAAGTAAGCGGTCATGTCAACCAGTTTGATTTTTGGCTTTCATCGCGAATAGCCGTTCAAACAATAGATGGTATTGACCACTCGGACGGATACAGGTCGATTGGTAGACGAAATGCTCGTTGACCCCCTTGAGAGTGAATACTTCGGATCGAAGTTTCGTACGTGTCGTACCCAAGGCAAGCAAAGATTACGCATAATCGATATGGCGCACGTTCGAAGGACATCCCGCCTTGTGGTTCTCTCTTTTTCGGCGTCGGTCGGTATTGGGCCCATGGGCCTCGTTTGACCCGAATCAGTCGGAAGTGACGACGTGTCTGACCATCGTAGTTTCTTCGGCGAGAGAGAAGGCAATGCGGATGACGAGCACGAAATCAGCTTCTTGGGTACTCTAACAAGGTCATCACAAGCAGCTGCTTCTAGCCCTCGAACGATTCCGATGGCTCTGGCTCAAGAACGACTTATGGACTTACGGTGCCAGACACCCATATTTGCTGACCTCGCTTGGGCGGTGGACTGCCTTTCGTCTCGTTCAATGCTACCCCACACCTCACTTTGAGGCCAATCGGTCGGAAGCCTGTTACATCACTCATTCACTGCCTCGCTAGACCAGTTTCAGCCAGGAACGAGCGTTATACATATAACACGAAGAAGCGATGAAGAAGCAAGCGTGCTTCTGGTCTTGGTTATTGTCGATGCGATGTTGTTTCTGATCTAACCGATCTAATCGGTTCGCGCGCGAACCAGTGCAGTTCAAGCGTCTTCTAATGTGAAGTGAAGCTAATAATTCAATTGATTTCTGTCCATTGAGAGATGATGCTATATACACACTAGAAGTTTGCTTGCTCGGATCTCCGTCATTGCACCGCGTTGCATACTCTTACAGTAAACGCATAGTGCCGCATATGCGTTGCGAACATACCATATGCTGACTCGGCTTTACGGAATAAGCATGTATGTGAATGCGCAATGCGTATCCTGCACGAACAGATCTGGCGATATGATAAACCCTTATCTTGGACCCTGATAAAATCGAGATTGTCCTGATTACTGTTGTTCTTGGCGGTCAGTATTCAGCCTCTTGTCTCTTCCCCAGGTCCAGATCTTTGCTGCTGCCGTGAACCTGTTGGGGACGGGACCGAACAGAAACGAGCGCTCTTTGAGCTGCACCTCAATACTGACTTGATGTCGAGCGTTGATGCCTTGACCGCATTTGCAGCAGCTGAAGAGACTTGCGAATTGCGAGGCCCGACGGATCAAGTCGTTCAGCGACAACGCCCCCAATAGGGCCATGGGCATAGTTTGCTTCTAGCGTCGTATGAGCCCGTGTGATGTATATCATGGCATTCGTCAAAGATCATCAAAGTGTGAGTAATGGAGGCATGCGAATGTCATATCTCGTCTCCCAGGATCAACCGAAACGGAACGAAACCAATGAACGCTTCGACATATTCCCCCCACCCCACTTCAAGACAAACCCTCCGATAGCATCGCATGCGCGAAGCTTCTCAACGTGAAGCCCTGACTTGACCAATTATCGGCGCTGTAGTCAGGATCTGCCGCCAAGAGTCCTCACCCACCCTACTTACATTCGTGTCGTTCCCATTACTCGTGCCTTACTTCCAATTCCAATCGAATCCTGCGGCGCGGCGGGGAGCTGAGGGCGGACGGAGACGAAATGACTTCGGAGATCCGGTAAGCCTTTGCAGGATAAACGGACGGACCGACGGCTCAAGGCGTTGCTTCTCGACTCGAACTTTTTCTGATCTGATCTGATCAAAGCGCTAGGTCAACCTGGCTGGAAAACAAGTTATAATCAATCCCGCATCGTGATTGTTTGGTTGTTGATACATCATCATAATTTCAAGAAAAAGTAAGATGTCTACATCACCCAACTTTGAAAGCTATCAACAACACAAGAACAAACACGCGCACACAGACGATTGAAAAGGTACCTGCACCTGAACTTAGCGCGCAACTTCAAACAATCGATCGAGGACGCCAAAAAACACCACACATCAAACATCGAAGGGTGCTCCTTGCACACACGCTACCGCCATTGGAATCCGACGATCAGAGGCGCAACTCAACTTAACCTACTTCTCAATTATCTGTCCTGTCCAAGCGCGGTTGGTTGCGTCAGCAAATCAACTCAACCTTGTGCTGCTGCAGCCGCACAGGGATCGAGACGCCGGCCGGCCACTCACAATTGAAAAACGCCCGTGCTAAGTCATTTAGGCAAAAGGACGATTTCGGCGTACCTCGATCGTACATGCGCTGCGATTTTTCTTTTCTGAATTTAGCGTTTGGTTGAAACGACAACTCCGCAAGTCTCGAACCGAGATCGGACTCGGTGACTCGGTGACTCGGTGACTCGGTGACTCGGTGCTGTATGACTTGGAACAGAGTTTCCCGCTCCTTTGTCTGGAGGTAGTTGCGTCACACACGTCGCACGTATAACAGAAAGAATTCAACGTCTCGCAGCCTGACGGAGCACAGCATTGGATCAAGCTCAATCGTACAGAAATATCGATCCCAGGGAGTGCTTCGCTCGCTCCACGACTCTCCTTTCACTGAAAGGCACACACACACCCACCCCAGCCACACGCACATGCACATGCTGCAAGCTGCATGCTGCAGGCGATCCCGAACACCAGCTACGATCAAAGATCAAATCCGTCAAAAGATCAAAGCCGTCAAATTCGTCAAGCCGTCCTTTCGATACGGACAAGGGCGTGGGAGAAGGACTGCGCGCCCTTACCGCCCCTCCATTTGTTCAATTTTTCATCCTTCCCTCCTTCCCTTCTGTCTTGTTCCCCGCTATCCTTCCGATTGACCGATAGCATCAAACGGTACCATCACATACGACATCCCTCCTTCAACCAATCAATCAAACCATCAATCCATCAATTCATCAAATCATCAATCCATCAATTCATCAAACCAGCCAGCCAAACCGGCGGGAAAATCGCGCCTTGCGATCCCTACAGTACCTTCGGATTATTGCTTACGAAGAGGGAGAATAAGGGAGCTAGCTAGCTTTCTTCCATTGCCTTGTCTTGCCTTTCACGCAGTGAGGAAGAATATCCAAGGACCCATTCACGTCTTATCTCATCAAAACGAGTCCGATCGCAGCAACCACAGTGCATCGCCGTGCCGCATTCGTATCCGTACCCGTACCCACTCGTTCCAGGCGGCTAATAGGCTGTTCGTGAGAATCGGCCAGAAGGGAATGACACAAGAGACCAAGACGCCAACCGAGTTTCCAGCTAAGCAGATACAGTATATCTTGCTTCTCGTCGCTTCCGCCTCTCTCCGTTTTTCTGCTCCCCTTTTTACTATTTTCTTGAACACTCCATTGTATATAGCATATAAAAGAAGTCCGGGTGATGTATATATCCCCTTCACGACCTTTTGATCTTGCTTCATCCCCATCTTTGATCGAATCTTCGCTGCCACTATCAAACACTACACCACACTTCACACACGCGTCAAGCACCAGAACTTGCTGCCAACTATCAGATCCTTCAATTCACATCATAAATAGGCCATCACGATGCGAGTCGCTATCATCGGTGGCGGAGTAGCAGGTCTCTCTTCGCTCTGGGTGAGTCTGGTGACAATCTCCCCATCACCGCTTATGATGACCAAGAGCTGACATTTGAGAGAATCGCCCCCGAATAGACCCTTAACGGTCATTCGGACCACGAGGTCCACATCTTCGAAAAGGCGGATTGGTGGGGTGGCCATGCCCATACAGTTGAATTTCAGCGTGAGTATTACTTTTTGAGATGCTAGCATGTATAGCTCGTACCGGACGTAGATCGGTCCTCTCGGCGTCCAGGTGAAATGTGCGAGTGCGAGTGGCGCCTGTGATCGGCGCATAGCGGAAATTGCGCCCCATGTCGATCTCATCAGGCGTCACGAAGCTTCTTCATGCATCGCATAATGCGTAGCATGATATTATTTGTATATTTCTCCACGTAGCATATGCTAATCACACTTGTTTGGTTCGATTTTGATCGCCTTCCTGTAGAACCGGGCAAGGACAAATGCGACATAGACACGTGAGTGCATCGTACACAGCACACAGCACACAGCACACAGCACACAGCAATTACGACGAGCTTGAATGGGATTTAAGTTTCACCACAGTCTCCTTTACAACTTTATCTTATCGCCTCGCTTCTCTTCGCTTCCCCATTCTATGGATGATCACGAGGCCTCCATGTCTGACAGAGTGGGCGAGGTGACGCTGATGAGTTTGTGCCCTTCACCTGATGCATTGGTACATGCCCTCCGTCTCCCACTTTGAAATGACTGTTTCACCCTCTGTAGCGCATTCGTAAGTCACTTATCAAAGGACTGATGCCTGTTGAACTGTTCGAAGCTGACCTGGATCTCGTACCGCGTCTCATTGAATAGATCGCCATCAACTCGCGCAACTATCCCAACTTTTATAAATTCCTCAAAGATTCTTCGATCGACTTGATTGAGACGACAATGTCTTTCTCCCTCTCGCGGGATAAAGGTGCATTCGAATGGGCAAGCAATGATCTTTGGGCACTGTTCTGTCAGAGCTCGAATTTGTAGGTGACACATCGCTCAGCTGATTCAGCCTCCATAGCAATATTTTAGCTGACTCCGCCAGTGCAGCTTTAAGCCTCAGATCTATAGGATGATGTGGGACATCTTCCGATTCAATCTATTCGCCGTGGACTTCCTATCAGAAACCGGCGAAGCCGAGTCAATGAGTATCGGCGAATACCTCGACAGAGAGGGATACAGTAAATCGTTCAAGGAGGACTACTTGCTGGTGAGTTTGCGAGCGAGCGAGATCTGTCTTCCTGATCGGTCCTGACTAACTCTTTGGGATTCTTCCAGCCACTCACCGCTGGTATATGGTCTATCCCGCCGGAAAAGGTAGCGCTCGATTTCCCTTCCATAGCTTTGATTCGGTTCTTCCATAATCACCAGATGCTTCAGCTGTGGGGCAAACCAGATTGGTTGACTATAAGGGGCGGATCGTGAGTACGATTGAAAGCGCGATACCCTTCCTTTGGGCGTACGTGAAGCTGATTAAGTATGTTTCATGTTCGATCGCACTCGCAGAAAGACATACGTCGAGCGAATCATCGAGCAAATTGACCCTTCCAGACTGCACCTTAACACAGGCGTGTCACACGTCAGGCCTGTTGAAGGTGGTGTTTTGGTAAGGACAGAGAATGGGAAAGAAGATCTGTTCGACAAGGTCATCCTCGCGTGAGTCTGACAATCACGATAAGATTAACGGATATTGTTTAGCAGGCAGTATGAGGCTCACGTATTTGACAGGACTCATACCGACCAAGCTGTCGAGCTGCTCGGAAACGATATCAGTCCTGATGAGAGGCGATTATTAGGGGGTTGTCAGTGGAGTGCCAACGAGGCTGTTGTGCATTACGATGAAGACGTGAGTCGCGGTGTTCTATCACCTGATCACCCGAACAATGATAAAATGGTGGTCAGCAAGCTGACGGTTGAATCCGGCCCGTGTGTGTACATTATAGCTGATGCCCACCCGAAAAAGAGCTTGGACAGGTGAGCTTAGAGTCCTGAAGTGTCGTATCTGGGGACCCAGGCTGATTGTTTGCTATCTTGGTCGCAGCTTGGAATTACTTGACATCGACTTTGCCGGTCACTCCGAGCCACGAATCCAAGACGACAGCTTCGGATGTCAGCGCTATCGCAATGTCAGTCATCTATATCGCCCCTAATCGAAGACGAACATCAGCTGACCCACGCTTTGCTTGGTGTTCTGGAAACAGCACGTTCAACCTAAACATCCTCCAGTCGTTACCTGTGGAGCAACACGGCCAAATCCTTGTGACGCTAAACCCGCCTGTCCAGCCCTCCCCGTCCAAGACCCTCTCCAGATGGACATATCACCATCCGGAACTAACACCTGCCCTCCTTCGCGCTCAAAAGGAATTACCCACTATCCAGGGGAAACGGGGGATCTACTTCGCTGGAGCTTGGACGGGGTATGGGTTCCACGAAGATGGTTGGACGGCAGGTATGGAGATCGCGTATCGGCCCGAGTTTGGTTTAACGAAGAAACCTTGGGAGATTATGCGTGTTAGTGGGAGAGGGGTCGAGCTTGGTCAGGTTGAGAGTGGTCTGAGAGTGATAGTAGGTACGGTTGATTGTGGGGTCAAGGGTATCTCCGTTTGGATCATGTGGACTCTTAAACTATACTTGTCCTTCCTCCGATGTGTCTTTGGATTGGGGATCAACGCCAACGTAGGTAAGACCGCCAAGGGCAAGAATGAAGGATTGGTGGATAGGTACTTTTGAGAAGCGACCAGACCATTCATCTAGCTTTCGCTGCCCTCCCAACTCGGATACTCTTGCTAGATATATAGGCTGCGTTGAGCTGTGCGGGAGCCAAACCTGTGTGATGGTTCCTGTAGTTATTGATCAAGCCTTTGTACTTGCCTCACTTCAAGTTAGTATGTTTCGATCTGTTCGTGTGCTCTCATAGAATAATACTACTGTAACCATGTATCGATATTGTCGTGACATCTCGCACACAGCTTCACTATGCTAGCCAGTAGTTAGTTACTCGGTGATTGTGTATTAAGTGAGAACGTGGTGCACCGTGGGAAAGATGGCGTACGGTGAGGGAGCTTAATGACGCGCTCGAGCCAATGCGACCCATTGCACCATGCAACACAACAGCACAACAGCACAACAGCACAACAACAGCCCTCTCTCTTTCGTTCTCTGGCTCCTGGCTTGATACAGCAACACCCCTTTATTCACTGACTTAGTTCCCTCGTTTCGTTCATACATACCTCTTTCTCAAATACACTCCCCTCCCGCTGCTTCTCCCTCCGCCCCTCTTGAAGAAAGACCTATACAAGATGTCGCGATTCGTTCGATCTGTAAGTCACACCCTGGCCCCGTCCTGCTCCTCCTATACCGCCGCGTCGTGTATCCTCCACTACCATAACGCGAACATGAACGATTCGCCCCGGATATGCCGGAGCTGACATACTGACTGCTCGAATATTTCGCTGTAGTCAAAGTACAGACATGTCTACGGCAACAAGTCGAAAGTCAGCTATGAGAATGCAAAGATCTCCGGTTCGGCGTGGGACACGGATCTCGTGACTGCTGGTGGAAAGTATCTGGCAGTGAACTGGCAGGTTTCAGGCGGTGGTGTGAGTCGAAACCTTTTCATTCCAGACGACCTATCACCTATAACATCCATGTATCTTTGAAGCCTTCATCCGAGCCAGAAGGCGGAGCAGAGATCAGGACAGGGAATCTGACGGCTGGCTTTGTGATTTGATCCTTCCCTAATACAGGCCTTTGGCATCCTACCCTTGTTCTCGCCTACATCCCCACCTCAACCAGCTGGTTTCCCCACAAAGCTGCCCGATATTATCCCTCTCGCAAGAGGACATACCGGACCGGTACTTGACACTGCTTGGTCCCCCTTTGATGATCAGATCGTAGCTTCAGCGGGCGAGGACGGTAAAGGTGCGTGTGGCTCTCTTCGGGTGGATAAGTTGACAAGTGAACTCGGGCTGATTCGGTCTGGTTGACGCAGTGTTCATCTGGAAAATTGAGGATTCGCTCTTTGAGGGCTGGGGAGAAGATCACTGGGCCCCCGAGGATCTCAGTCCTCAAGCTAGGCTCAGTGCAGGTGGACGGTGAGTTGACCCCTCCCTCTCTCTCTCTCTCTCTTGCCTAAGCATTCTTTTCTCCTACCCCTTCCGAGTCTTACCACAACTAGTGGAAGATTTCCGGCAGCATCCAGAGGAAGCTGACACTAGAAGTCTGGGTCGCGTGATACAGAAAAGTCGGCCAGGTCGTCTTCCACCCTACTTCCTCAAACCTCCTCACTGCTGCTTCAGGCGATCATCTCGTCCGGCTGTGGGACATCTCGACTGGAGACGACACCCCCCAGATCACGCTGAAGGGTCACAAAGACTCAATTCAGAGCATCGCTTGGAACGCTGTTGGTACTCAGCTCGTCACTGTAAGTGATGTTCACTCAGCCCTTATCAGCTCAGTCTTCGATTTCAAGACGTCTATCGTATATGAGCTGATCAGTGACGGTACGTTTTTGCTTCCGTGTACAGACCTGCAGAGATAAGAAAATCCGACTGTTCGACCCTCGAGCTGGTACAGATGCTGTTAGAATTGCGGATGGTCATGCTGGTGTCAAGGGTTCCCGAGCGGTCTGGTTGGGTGACAGAGACAGGATCGCGACTACCGGGGTGAGCTCACTTCCTGAGAACTTTGACCGGGTCTCTACGAGCTGACACAGTCAATGTATATTGGATTCTTGCGCTCTTGTAGTTCAGCAGAATGTCCGACAGACAGGTCTCTCTGTGGGAAACCGGTGGTCTGACCAACCTCGATACCCAATCTCTTGACTCGAGCGCGTAAGTCCATCCTACCATCTTGTGGTAATTCTTCCGGCTGGGGCACAAGCTGATTCTTGTGTTCAGTGGTGTCATCATGCCTTTCTATGCTGAGGGTAACGACGTCCTCTTCCTCGCCGGTAAAGGGTAAGCTACAACAATCCGCTTCGTTCAACGCTGTAAAAACCTGACATCTGCTTCCGACCTCTACAGAGACGGTAACATCCGATACTACGAGTACGAGAATGACCAACTGCACTTCCTCAATGAATACAAGAGCTCTGAGCCTCGTAAGTCTGCCATTCATGCTCATCGCGCCTCTTGGAGTGGAGAACCGAGCACTGACGGTCTTTTCAGAACGAGGCATGACCTTCCTCCCTCGACGAGCGCTTGATGTCAAGGAGAATGAGATTGCCCGAGCTTACAAGCTTGCCGGTGGGAATATTGAGCCCCTCAGCTTCATCGTACCTCGAAAGGCCGAGTCGTTCCAGTCCGAGTAAGCCAACACTGCTCCAGTTGCACGAGTTGCCGTTGATTGTCAGACACTCACTAATCATCGATCATCGGACTCATATAGCATCTTCCCTCCTGCCAACTCCATTGAACCTGCTCAGAGCGCTGCCGACTTCTTCGCGGGCAAGACCTCCCGACCCAAGCTCGTTGACCTTGAAACGCGAGCCACTAGCACCAACTCGGCCCCAATCCCAACATCTACCATCGCTACCCCCAAGCCTGCCACCCCTGCTCCTGAGCCCACCTACACTCCTCCTGGCGCGGTCACTCCCGCCCCCGCTCCTGAGCCGATCAAGGAGGAACCCAAGCCTACTCCTGCTCCCGAGGCCGTTCCCGCTAGTGTCCGAAAGGAGATTGATTCGGTACCTGAAGTCACAGCCAAGGGTCTTGAGATCGAACAGCCTGATAGTGAGGATGAGAAGCCTTCGAAGGCCGCAGAGCCGGTGAAAGCTGTTCAAGATAGCTTGGCGAATTTGTCGGTGAACGATAAGCCCAAGTCAGAATCAAATGGAGCTGTCACGGCGGTGAGTTACATATTCCATCGGTACAATCGGGAAGAATCCTTGCTCACGATACAGCATGCTTCTTTGCAGCCGTCTGACACACTCTTGATCAAGCGACTCTCTTCATCTGCTACCCTTCCTACCAGAGGATCTCCCCTATCTGCCGGTTACGACCTATACTCAGCCGAGGAGAAGGTGATTCCAGCTCGAGGGAAGGCGCTTGTTGACTTGCAATTGAGTATTGCTGTCCCCGAGGGCACCTATGGACGAATTGCGCCTCGGAGCGGTCTTGGTGAGCTCCTAACAAAGCAAATGCCACTCATGGTAGGAATGAGCTGACAGATACATTGAATGTTTCTTTCATGGTTGATAGCTAGCAAACATTCGATCGATACTGGCGCAGGTGTGATTGATGCCGATTACCGAGGACCCGTGATGGTTCTACTGTTCAACTTGTCCGACAACGAATTTACTGGTCAGTGGAAAACATCTGTGGATTAGCCAATCCATCCATCTCAACGCCCATTTGATGACCAGACCCGATCGTCTCGTGTCGTTCAGTAGATTGTAATGCTGATGTTGCTGTTTTGGTTTTCGGTCGTCTATACAGTGACCAAGGGCGACCGAGTGGCTCAGCTTATCCTCGAGAAGATCGTAATGGCGCCCATCGCCGAAGTAGACGTGAGTAACAACTGAGATCACCACCTCGTCCGACTGTCTACGCTGTCATGTATACCTGGTTCGCTCCAAGTTTTTAAGCTGACTTTTATGTATGTCGATAGGATCTTGAGGCTACTAGTCGAGGATCTGGCGGATTCGGTTCTACCGGCGGGTTCGGCGCTGCTGTCAAGGATGCGGTCAGCAAGATCATCTAGACTGGCTAATCCATCTCGCGCTCGCGCCATAGTCAAGGACGGCTAAGTCCGATTGAAATTGCTGGCCGAACCTGCAGTACGATACCTGAAGGGAAGGATGATATGATGCAGTAGAAATAGAAGATGAAGACTGAAGATTGTATTTTGGGACGATCTGTGAGATATGGTACATTTGGTACGCTGGAACGGGTTCTCTTTTTTTGCGCTTCTGAAATTACTGCAAAATATGCAACAATCAATCTCTTGAACTTTTCAATGCTCTACTGCTTGCTCTACTTCTCGACCACTCTCCCGTGGATCCGTGGATGTGGCATAATGTCCCGAGACGCAGAAACGTCCGCATTCCGTCGTATGGCTTTTCAGTGCGCTCGCTCCGAGACATCAGACGAGGGCTGACGGCTGCCCTGTGACTACAGTATATCACAGTTCACATGGAGCACGATAGACTGATACGTGCATGCATACATATATCGCCAGGCAATGCAAAGTCGAGGCTAGGGCGGCTCGACGAGGAAGAGGAACAAGGTAGAAGTAAAAGGGATTGAGGAGTAGGGTAGCAGTAAAAGGGATCGTGCGTTTGCAAAGCATCCTTTGGATATGATTCGCATCAAATCAACCAAACAACCAAACAATCCAAACAACTAAACAAGAGACTATATGAGTATGACTCACTGATCAGATTATACTGACTCCTGCCCCCCCTTTTCTTCTTCTTCCTTCGCTTTTATTCATCACTATTGATTGTCCAATCTTGCCTTGAATTCTTCTTACCTCACCCCTCGATTGATCTCTCGGGTTACACTGATCATACCCTCTCTCACCAATCGGAGTAAACTCCTCGCACATTGCACCTAAACGGTGATTGGTTTTCTTGAGCGATCCATCAAGTCTGTTGTGTCTGGGGATAAAGAGCGAGGAAATCTTAGAGGGCGCTTGAGAATCTGAAACAAGGTGTGAAGTCCCAGTCGGATTGACATACGAGAAGTGTGCTGAATGGAAGGGAAGATTGGTGAGTGCGGCTCCCAATTGTAGTGTGCTGAACTGTATCACCCGGGATGGGGGCACTACCGTACATGCTGTACTGTATGCTAACGCGTTTGACGTTCCCCTCACGTAAGTAGAGCAGTGATCAGCCCCGGAGAATCAAAGCCTCTTCTCGATATCCTCATCGTATCGCAGAATTGCAAAGCTCAAAAAAAAAAAAAACCCCCAAACAAGATCCCTGCTAGAATAGCTCTCACGATGGAACCGTCGATTCGACCTCCGGCTCCTCCGGGGTTATTGGGTCCACCATTTCTGGAACTTGCCCGAATATTCGGATCACCCAGCTTGCCATCTAAACCGGTCTCCCAGATCGACCGGCACCATTCAACCATCTCCAGCAGCGTCAACGACAACAACAGGCGAGGATACGAGTCAAACGAGAGTTTTGAGGTCTCACCGAACTCGAACCCTGAGTTGACGTTTCCTCCGGAAGAGGGAGAGATTCCCTGCCAAGAGCTATACCGAGAATACGACTTGAGAGGCGATGTCCACTCGTTATCTGCGCCGTTGTCTGCACCCCGACCACCTTCACCGCCTTCACCACCTCCGCCGCCGCCTCCCACGTCTGCTTCTGCTTTCCATACGCCCAAACTTGTACGCCGAGACGTCTACCGACCTTCCCGAAGTAGAGATGGCTCTCCAAGCGACTTCCAACTGACAGGTGTTTTCACCGACGCAACCGACCCAACTTTATATCATCCTGTTCCCTCTGACTCTAACGAAGCGCCTCGAGCGGGCGACCAGCATGAGCATGCGGATGCGTGCAATGTCTCCGAAATCGATCAGTCCAGGGTGACCGAGCATGCCACTCCCCCTGCCTCTCTTCGAGTTCAACCACGGTACGCGAGCAGCGAAGGCAGTGAAGACAGCGAATACCAAGCTCTATACAGACCGCCAACTCCGCCTCTGCCCGATGAGCTTCGAAACGAATCGTGTAGCCCAACGAAGGCAAACGACAGTAGAGGGGACGGACAATCTTCTCTTTCAGCAAGCACACCTCACATCCTCACTTTACCTCGTGACTCCCTGAAGACCATCGATAGGCCATCCTCAACGCTGTCACACTCTACTGGTGATACTGGCCACTCGATTCCCTCCCAATATCGTCTCCGACCCGACGATGCCAAGCTGGAGGTCGACATCGAATCGTCGTCTCGATCCCCCACTCCTGTCTCCCCTATTTTGCAAACTCCCGGTCTTAATCTCGCTCACGATACCGAGGAGAAGAGAGACCAACTGCAGCCCATGGCAGCACACACATTCGGTCTTGAAGGTGTATTCTCGCAGATGGTGCAACAGATGCGGGAGCAGCTCAAAACAGAGACTGATGACGGCCATCAAGCAGCTCTCAGAGATCAGAGGCGGGTCATCGAATCCGCTTGCAACGAAGCACTGGAAAACATGCGAAGGTTACACTCCGACAAGCTGGCCGAACTCCGCCAGCAACTTTCCAACTCGTATACTCAACGACTGTCCGATGTTCGAACCGAGCTGGAAAGGATCCATTGTCTTGACCTCCGCCAGAACAACCGGGACCATGTGCGAAAGCAAGCCAAGCTGGAGGAGGAGACTCAAGCTTGCAAGGTCGCAAAAGAGGCAGGAGAGCTTAAGTCAGAGAAGGCGATGAATGCTCTCAAAGATCAGGTCCGTCGACAGCTCACGACTATCCAGGATCTCAAGAAGAAGAATGAGAGTTTAACAGCCCAGCGTGAATCGACTGTCGCATCCCGAAGCAAGACACTTGAGGAGCTGAAGGATAAGTCCGACACGGTTCAGACGTTACTCACCCAAATCGAAGGGCTGAAGAATGATAATGAAGGACTCCGTGGAACAGTCGCCAGCGTCAAAATCCGGGAGGACGAACTCGACAAACGATGCCAGGCCTTGCAGGGGCAGATTGATAACGACAAAAACAATGAGCTCACCAATATGAGATTACTGGCTCAGCTCGTCGAGAGCGATAAGAAGACCAAGGCTTTGGAGCAGAGTCTGCATGCGGCGGAGATACAGCTGGAAGGAGAAAGGGGTCTAGCCGACAAGGCGTTGACATCGGTCAAGACACTAAGAAAGGATGTCGAGGCGCACAAAGCATTGTGGCAAAAGGAGAAAGAGGCTCTCCAAGAGGATCGTCAGGCTTTGCACGCTCGGGCGGACGAAGCAGAACGACAAGCTGAGGAAGCGAAGAAGGAGGTCCAAGCTATCAAGAAGCAAATGGAAGCGAAAGGTTCGACAGCGAAGAAGGAGATACAAACAGCCGAAAAACGCTGCATTCTGCTGCAGAGTCGCGCTGAAGCGTCTGAGCTAAATGTTGAGGAGCTCAGAAACGAGGTTAAGGAGACGATGAAAAAGGTTGATGCTGCAAACGCAAAGGCAGAAAGGGTGAAGAAAGAGTGCAGAGAGAGTGTTGTACTCTTCCGGACTCGAGCTGAGGAAGCAGAGAAAAAGGTCGCGGCAGCAGGAAAGGAGGTAAAAGAAATGGAGGAGGACGTGCAGCAGGACTGGGCGGAAATGAAGAGGATGAAAGAGATGGTGATGAAAGAGAGGGGATTTCTGTGCGACGAGGCAGAGGGATTGAAGCACAAGCTCGAAGACGCGGAAAAGCAAGTCAAGACTATCACGGAGAAGCTGAAAGCGGAGCAAACAGAATGGAAGAAGGTCAAGGAGGGCTTGGAGGAGCGGCTGAAGATTATGGTGATCAAGCTTGGTGTAGTCAATCACGCAAGGAAAGCACTGGAAGCGAAAGTGGAAGACGTAAACAGAGAAACCACGACGGTTGCAGCCGGAAAACAAGCACTGGGAGCGGAACTGGAGAATCTCCGAGGGGATCTGGAGGCGGCTAAAGTTCGAATAGCAGGGATATCATCCGAAAAGGCTGGGCTTCAGGCGACTCTGGCGGAAGTCCGATCCGAACTGACGCTGCTGAGTATCGAGGGCCCTCAAACGCAGAAGAAGGAACTGGCGACCGTCACGAAACAGCTGAAGACTACACAGGACAACCTGCTTCGTGCCCAACGACGAATCGAGGAAGTATCGGTCGATCACAAAGCCCATTTGGAACGAGCTGAGTCAGTACTCAGCCAGCTGTTGGAGGATAAGAAAGATTTGAAGAGCGAGATCGCTTCGAATACAATCACGATTCTCGAACTGAAGAAGGAGTTGTCAGCTGCACGACAAAAACAGACGGTTGCCTGCGCCGTCCCTGTGGAGAAGGTCGATCGCGCCGTCTCAACCGATGTCGACGTTCTCGCTGCGAATGAACCGCAATACACCTCCGATGCCTTGTTCGCTACGACGCCTGAACAGGAACGGCTGGCCATGAAGTTGGCAGATTATCGTGCCTCCGTGAGACGCATTGCGGCGCGCGATGGTCCCAATCCGCGCAAGTACTCGAAGAGGTCACTTGATGGGGAAGAAGATGGAAGATCACCAGAACCGTTGCGGCAGCGGGACGGCCGTGGAAGAAAGCGATTGGCGATTCGGGTTCCAATGGGGGGTGGGAGTTGCGCCGGTGGTGGTGAAAGCAAGAGGATAAGGATCAGCGAAACGCCGACTGATGATGGGTCCAGCGGTGGAAGTGAAGAAGCGGAGGAAATAAAATAAGAATAAAGGTGATGACCAAGCGAAGGCAAGTGGGAGACAGGCGTGTAAGTGTCTGGTCCAGGTCTGGAATGTAGTTATAGCGAGGTGGGTTGACTCAGGATACGTTGAGCTGACTTTGCGCCACATTATGATCGCAGAATCCCCAAGCCCAGTAAAGCGGGGCATCGGGGGGCAAACGGTACAGTCTGCCAGATCGTGGATACGATAGTCATTAGATCGCCGAGACGGTATCTACCCAGTAGGAACCAATCAGGTGGTATTAGGCCCAGAGCGAGGTCGCTAGCCGATCGAGTTAATTGCCGACAAAGCGAGATTGAGTCAGAGGTTATAGTTCGTCCCTTTGGAGACGAGAGGAAGAGAGGAGGGGGCCAGAGCTAGCTGTCTCACTTTTTGGGAGAGTTTTATTGGGCGTTGCGTTTTGGGTAACTTTTGCCGTTATACTATATAACAGGATAGATATATATGTACATCAACTGACTGTATTTTTGGAGAGTTAATTGTAGTATACTTGAACCATTCTTTCTCTTCCTCTCCACCATGAAAAGCGCCTAATTTTGGGAGCTCAGATAAGGCTCTCTTCATAGCATTGTATAGCAGTGATATGTGATATGCGATAGGCGATAACGCAACATGCAATTCGAGTGTATGATTCATGATTCAGAATGAGATTGTTGAAAGTCAGTCGCGTTGTAAGGTAGAGCAAGGTGTTAACTATTTCGGATCATCGAAGTCCAGAGAGTCGTGCCTGGGGAAACATTGGTACAGATGGTGCAAGAACAAGGAGGGGTCGACAACAATCCATTTGAGTACACGTATGATGAACCTCTTAGATGCGATAGATAGTTTCTTCAGTACACGTATGATGAACCTCCTAGATGCGATAGGTAGTTTCGTGGTCGTCCTGTTCCAATAGGCAGTCGTATCATCCAGTATCACGTTCGAGCTAAGGAAATTAAGGGTGTATGTACAGTATAGTATACTGTGTCGTGATCGAAACAATCATTAGCATTCAAATAACGACTCCAGATGGCCACAGCCAAGAGAACGGTGAACCGCGCTGAAGGAACATAGCTGCCCAAGCAATTTCAACCGTGACGGATCAAAGTGACTGGATGATAATGGTGAGATTATGAATATGAATATGGATACGATCTCAAGCCAGCCCTCAGCCTCGCCTTTAATTTCCCCTCTCACACCCTATGCCTAAACCCTCATCTTATCTCCGTAGAGAGCGGATAGAAGGCGGTTGGGTATGTTATTGTTTTTTGTTCGATTTTTTACATGGTGCGGATTACCAGATTTTTCGTCATTGGGCTTTTGTTTTGAGTGTATTGTGTATTGTGTAGAAAGAGAGTGAAATAGATAGGGAGTGGAGTATAGGGACGATATTTAAGACGAAAAGAAATCTATAGGAAATCACGAAGAACAGAACAGAACAGAACTCACAGATTTCAATAACACTATTGACCATGTCCAGATAGACGATTTACTCTCCTCCTCCTCCTCCTCCTCTTCCTCCTCTTCCTCCTCTTCCTCCTCTTCCTCCTCTTCCTCCTCTTCCTCCTCTTCCTCCTCCTGCTGCTGTTGTATTGGCTGCTGTCTTCTTTGCTCTCCTGCTATCGGGCTGAGATGCTTCAGAAGGATAGAGTGGAACGATCTTATCTGCTCGAGTGTCGGCTGAAGTTTGTTGTTGTTGAAAGCCCTCCACATAACGGTTGAGGGATCTCAATCAAGCAACAACTGAGAGAGGAAGTTGCGTGCCTATTTGAGATGCCTATTCGTAGATAGCCAGGGTCTTCATGGTAGTGACTCGGTTCTCACGGGTGCCTATTTGGAAATCTATAATGCTATAATGCTATGACGACACTGCTAGTGGGGGTGATGATGACGGCAAATGAAAGAGTTAGCATTGTTGATATGACTTGCCTCTTCGAGAAAACCAGAAACGAGGGCGGCATAGCATGGCATGGGTGGGGTAAACATTAACCATTAACCATTATTGTCGCTACGGGAAGTAATAAAGCAATATAGCAATACTACATGACTTACACCTGGATATCATCGTCATCCGATCATCCCAATCCAGAATCCGACAAGCAACGTTCCTCAAGCGGTTGTACTCAATCAGATCCAACTGTATCTCGACCTTTTTTTCGCTTTTGTATCTTGCGACACATAAGAGACTGACGCATAACAGGCAGGAGATTCCCGGTAGATCGACACATATCGAGAAATAGACTAAAGCAAAGGAAGATATCTATCTGATTTGTTATCAATCAGCCAGACAACAAGAAGAACGATTCGGGTAATTCAAGATGTTTCTGTACAATGTGCATACGCCGCAAAAGACATTTGCGTTGACCCATAAAGGTGAGTGACGGCACATTCATCCACCATCCACAGCTATGCTACTCTCCTCCTATCGCCTCCACCTGGTAAGATTCGAGAGAATACACATTATAGGAATCTACGCTTCGCTTTCGCTCGGGGCATCTACCTCGATACTATTGTTGTACTTCAGCTCGCCGAAATATCAGAAAATCCGTCTGATGTTTTGAATGCTGATTCCCTACTTTATGCCAACTTGATAGACGGCGAGACCCGGGGCAAGCTCTTTGAGAGAATATGGGCCAAATCAAACTTGAATGCCGATCAGAAAGAATCGACAGGTCTGGTTTACGAGTTTGAGGGAGAGAGATGGAGCTTGGATGATGGTACGTTGTTTTCATCGCTGTTTACTTGCTTCCCTGTGCTTTCTACTGGATTGCTTCAAGTGGATCGACTATGTTATAAGATGCGGGCAACACTTGACTGACTTGTTAATTGTCTATGGTCCAGACGACGACCTCGAGATCCTCTTATCCCGATTCCCACCGTCCTCCACCCCCTCCGCGACCATCCACGTCCAACTTCCTCACGCACACGCTCACTTCAACTCACCCCCTGCATACTCTACTCCCTCCATATCGTCCCCTTCGTCCAAGATCAAGTCGAAATCAAACTTGAGTTCGAAGCAGTCAAAGGCTGGTTCAGTCAAATCTTACGCTACAGCCACTGCCAAGGGAACGAACAAGCCCACTTCCACGTCCACTTCCAAAGATAAAGACAACAAAGTCAAGGTCAACGGTGATGGCGATGGCAACGAGAAAGGGAACGGCGAAGAACAAGGAGTAGGGAAGGGTCGATCTGCTCTTGGTCTCGGATCAATTCCATCAGGTTCCACCCAGGACCAAAAGCAAACTCAGAATGAGAAAGAGAAAGAGAAAGGTGTAGCCAAATCGTCCGGCTCAAACCTGCTCGCGCCTCCCGTTACTCACCCTAAACGCGTCACCGAGATCAACGGCGATAGTACCACTACCACTCACAAAGTAGGGACTACCTCTCGATCGGTTAGCGCTGCCAAGTCGATTAGCGGTCAGAGTAAAGCCAAGAGCGTGATGAGCACTCGATCTCGGAAGAGTAAATGGGGTGATGATGATGCGGAGCCGCTTGGTCTTGTCAAAGCTCGGGAATGGCACGAGGTGAGTCACGATCTACTTCAGCACTCTGTAGCGGTTTCAATTCCAATGTCAGGTGTAAGATGTGACATACCCCACATGTCTGTGTTCGCGTTCTTGGGGCAAAAGTCGAAATCAAAATGTGCTGGAGGGAGGAAAATGGATGTGTGGGGAATACTGGTGCTGATTGCTGATGTCATAATTGCAGTTCCACAACAACAATGGCGTCAGGACGGTCCTGGGCAAAGTCAACGATATACCGAATGGTGAGAGCTTCATTTCACGCGAAACAATTGTCAGCGCTCGAGTCAGCGCTATTTCAACGCAGAATCACCGAACTGACTCCGTCTGTGATGATATTTGACAGTCCGAATGCTCTTCAAATCGGGCTACAAGCACGTCTACATCTCTCGAAACTTTGCAGTCAAGCACAATATCGTGCCTAAGAAGGTCCGTTGTTCTCCAGATTTCTGACTTTTGTTTTGGAGATCTTATAGCTGACGCCGGACCAATCACGTTTTTTCTGTATCTGTCACTCGAATCAAACTCATAGTTTGGAATGGGCTCAATGGGCTACACGGGTCTCAAGTCCATCGGTAATGTCGATATTACCGTCGGATCCCGGAAGGCCAGCCATCCTGCTTATATGAGCGAGGAGAACCACTTTGATGTGATTCTCGGTAGGTCTTGGCTGGAGAGGATGGCCGTCAAGTGAGTGTGGCTCGTGTTATTGCAATCCGCCCTGGCCCTGAGGAGCTCGCTGTATTGTGGCTTGTGGCTATTCATGAAAATGGAAGTCGAGAAAACCTTTTTGCCTTTTGAATTTGTAGCGAGCTTCGCTGATGCGGAAGATGCTGATGACTGGTATCTTGTAATTTCCTTCCCACCACGCAGAATCGACTCGCTCGACTCGACCTCTCTCACGTATATGGACACTGGCGAGGCTATCCCATGCGATATCGTCGTGCTCAAAGACGAGAAAGGCAACGTCATCACCATCACCTAGTTTACCTACCTGATTGGAGCGATATAACAAATATATTTGTACCTGTGTATACCATCAACTATATCTAGTGTGGGCAACGGTTGCTCGAAAGGTTTAGTGTGCCTCAGACCGAAAGAATCTGTGGAGGCCTGTAGAGGCTTCCCCGTAGACAGACCTATTTGTTGTATGGGCCGTAATGGAGTGGCGCAAACGGCGTGCAGTGCTTTGGTTCTAGATAGTTGACAGTAAAGCGTTTCGTCAGATAAGATACACGGACAAAGGGTTCCCGATTACTATATATGTATACCAGTATCGACAACCACTACTAACGTACCGCCAGTTGGCTCGGTGCTGGGGTAGACATTGCGAGTCTGACAACGCTTTTGTACAGTCAAAACGTCATCGATTTATGGTGCTAGCCCCTCGATTTCGTTGTGACAGAATGAACGGAAGAAGTGGGATAAGAAGGCTTATACAGCAGAATCGACTAGACCCATCCTACAGTACATTCGCATTGAACCTTTGATGATATCGATCCTTTTACGCTATATCCACTACCTACAAAGTCGATTCGACACGCAGGGAGCGAGTTTCATCACAAGTACTATACGAGTACTGACCTGCGCGAGCTGGCTGAGCTCCCTCCGACCTTTCACAGCACTTACTTTATCCTGGTCTGATAATATTACAGTACTGTACTGTACAACAGTACGAACCTATGGTGAACCGTGAAAGGAGTTGCTCCTGCCTTGGAGATTGCTCTTGCCATCACTTTGCAATCATTGAAAGAAAAGAACAACCATTATTGCTCATGGCTCTGACTTGAATCGACGACGTACAATACAACTCTTCTGAATATCATCAGACCGGCACCGCACTTCACTCGCTAAGCCCGTCCCTCACTCATTGAATGCACCATCGAAACTCATAGAACACTCAGGTCATAGATACTCAGACACACAGTATCTTACGTTCCCCTTTTCCGCTTGGCAGTGTCTTCAACTTAGACTGAGGCCCTAGTTGGTACTGTAACCTTTTAACGAAGTACGAATACTCTCATTGTGACGGGAAAGAATCAGTACAGCAATGTCAACTCGATCACATATCCAACTTGCTCTCGATCATGCAGAGTCCAATGGGAATATCAGGACTGCTGATCTTCTTCGAGAAGCCCTGAGAGAGACCGCTAGGTCTGAGTCTGGGTCTAAGTCAAGTTCGACCCAAAAGTGAGTCGTCCTTTCTTTTCTTGACACCGAGAGCCAACATTCTCTCTCACCCGCCGTGACTGATCACTACACTTTTCCTGAGCAATATGGAGTGCCGGACTTCGGTATGCATATGCTCATATTGTCAATTCTTTTTAGCTATACTACAAAGCATAGCGGCGTGAACGATATCGATATGGATGACGAAAGGGGGATCGACGCAGATTGGGACGCCCCTTCAGCTTCAAGTCGCGTAGGGTCGGGATACGACTCGTCCCACCACAGCTACAACGATGATGACCATCAAGGGAGCTACGGATCGACTTATGATCGACACGAGAGATATTCACCGCCTCCTTCAGACTACCCATCCTACAGACCCAACAAGTCTCATTCGTCCCGCTCCCGCTCGCGTAGTGGTGGCGGCAGTGATGCGTTTGGATCGTTTGCTGGTGGTCTACTCGGCTCGATGACCGGTTCATTCCTCGGCAATGCTTTCAGCGGACCAATCACGACCTCACCTGTCATCTCAGCGGCTCCTACTACAAGCGTAACGTACTATGGATGCCAGACTCAGCCAGTGGTGATAGGGACAAGACGTACCTTCTATCCGGGTGTGACGCTCTTCTGATATCTATATCGTACTTTAACTTCCCTCATGTTCACCTCCTTGTGTTATTTAACCACTCATACAGTATCTACAGTATCATTTGATGCTCATGATATGAGCGAGATCTTAGGATGCTCGCAGGTGATCTGTATCTCACATCTATACATGGCATGTGATACCGAGCCAAACAAGGCAGCACAGCTGATATGACTACACAGACGCTGAATATTGTACAAATCTGTACATATATCGATCGCAGATTACTCTTTTGTATTGTACAGATATACAGGGTGAAATGGATAACAATGCAATAAAGTACGGGTACTTGTCAGGGATATCCCACCTACTCAATGAGGTCACCGCACAACCATATACCTCGGGACATCAATCTCGTCCATATCGACGACCATCGTGTCACTTTTATATCTGTGACACACTAGTGACATTTACATCTTCGGTACAGAACGGTCATTCCAAAATTCGCTTTACGTCAAGGAATGTCGCACCTGACTTGCCGTCCTTCTCAGCCAGCGTACGCAAGACGATGCCGGTCTGCTTGATGGCCTGTTCGAGGTGTGAGACGTTCTTCATACCGTTGACCTCTGTATATGAGTACGCAAAAACACCCGATTAGCTCCGATATCGTTTTGATAATCTTGTACCAAGTAAGACTGACCTCTGAGTACCTTGACAGTCGACTGGGCCCACTGTTCCCTTCTCTTGTTCCAGATCTCGTTACCCACCAACCCAGGCGTACCAATCAGTCCCAATGCTTCTTCGCCAGCTTTGACCAACTCTTGCGATACTAGAGACTGATCCTTAGCCTTCCTGAGAGCTCTGCCTGCCTCCAGCACCTTTTCGAACAGGTCATCTTCATCGTCTGATGATCTCGTTGAAAGATGTAAGACGTGGAGATAGCTGTATATGTGACTTTGATATACGACATCTTCCAGTGCATCGGCAGAAGAGGGAGAGAGGTCTTCGAGCAATTGCTTGGGGTATTGTCTTTCGATTGGCCCAGAAATGGCATCGTGAAGATACCTGAGAGCATGATTCTTTGATGCGAAATCGGATAATCTGATCTCGTTCGCTGGTTTCGATGAGATGTCGCAGCTGGACGCCGAGCTGGGAGCAGACTGAGTCCATCTTCTCTTAGCCATATTCTCTTGTAGGAGCGAGAGGGTGGATTGGTGTCCGTGATGGGCTAAGAAGTCGAGTGCGAAAGCTGCAGTCGTCTTCTCCACTGCACCGTGCAAAGAAGTCTTGAACGCTTCGGAAGGGATAACAGGGCCCGCCTTTGCAGTCATGGCCGTTGGTTCAGTACCGTCCCCGTCGAGTTGCAAGTTGTCAGAAGAAGCAGCATCTTGACTGTCAATCAAAGCAGGGACTTGATCAACGAGTCTTGGGACTTCCGATACTTGCTGTTGTCGACTCGCTTCTCGCCAAAAGGTGTCGCGTATAGACCTAACGTACCCATCGATGTCAAACATGAATGGACCGTCAAAGTTGACCACGATAGATTCGCCAACTGATCTGAGACCGATAGCGGGATGCAAGCCGGCAGCCATGTTCGAAAAGCGATGACCTGTCAAACACGAGAAAGTCAACAGAGTGATCACATACGATATCTACACTGGGCGCGCCATACACATGAGGCAGACGTACCCATCATTCTGCCGTTCTTGGTGAAGAAAGCTCGACCTGTGGTGAAGTCGATTCCACATCCAATAGTATCTCCAGCTAGAGTGACGTGAGAATTCAGCCAGCTATTTCGACATCAGGGAATCGAGGATCAGCAGGCGGAACTCACTCGACCAAGTCTCGCTAAATGGCTCGCCTCTCCCTTGACCTTCAAAGCTTCGACCATCATCACCATGCCATCCCCAACTGCCCTTATCCCACCCTACCAACCTCCTCAGATTCGTGCCCTTTCTCATCCACCCAACAGACATAAACCCCTCTATGCCTTTATCCATCACCTCAGCCTCGTAGTAGTACACTCCCGCAGCGATGGGAACCGGTGTCGTAGTCAAGAGAGCTGTCGCGTCTTCATCTCTGCTTGTAGGATTGCAGCCGACAAAGGTTATACAAGGTCGTGAACCATATTTGGGCGAAGTGTGGGTGGATAGAGCGAGATGTGATCGGCGAAGGGGCGCGACAAACGCCGAAGGCAAATCTGCGTCAAGCGGAAGGTTCGGGTAATTGAGGTAAGAAGGTCGAGAGAGTCTTGCACGAGACCCGGAGCGGCTTGTCCTTCGTCTCTTCCTGGTATCTGATATTTCGCCTTTGGCACTCTTCTTGTCCTCTTCCTCGACTTCCCGAGCTCTCCTAACCCCAGAAGACGTCACATACAAAGGAGTAAAGCTTTCGGCCAGTTCCCGATTGGTTGGTTCGCATCCGGTCGCATCAGCGATGCCCCTGACAGGAGGAGGGAAGCTGATACCTTCGTCTGGTTCGGGAAACCTGAGATCAAGCGGAGCATCGATTCGTTCTAGGAAACTTCGCCGTCTCCGGTTATTGCCGCCACGGTGCAATGCGCCCGATGATCTTATGAGGCCAGGTCCGTCGACGTCGAACTCCCTATCTCGATCCATGAAGTTGAATACGGTATAACCGCTGTCTTCATCGATGGATTCATCATCTGTAAGAGGTGCATCACCACCCCCTTGCCAAGGTTCGTCTGGATCCCAAGCGAAGTGAGTTGTAGGTACTGGTGCAGGATTGCGCCTTCGTCTTCGCAGGAACGACGTCGACGCTTGAACGTTATTGCTGCTTCCATCTAATGGACGAGATGCGACTCGATGGATCGTACGTGATCCGGAAGCGGCTGGGTCTTGATCTTCACCAGTAGATGTAAAGGGTACAACGAGGGGATCACCAAGACTGTCCAAGGCCATAGCTGCAGCGTCCAGCATAGCAGAAGCACGATCCGCGCCTGATGGCAGGGCTCTCTGCATTCCCCAGCCAGTCATGCCAGACGTGGCGGCTCGTTGTCGCCTTCTTTCTTCTAAGACCGCACGGACAGTTTGACCAGTGGGTGAAGGGCGGAATGGTCGAAGACCAGGCGCTGGCTGTTCATCGGGGGGAGCTTCTTGCCGAATATTGCTCAGCATCTCTTCTAGAGTGAAGATGGGCGCGAGTCGAGATGCGGAGCTGCCTTCCACTCTAGCAGGTCGGGTGGGAGAAGGTGATGGAGGACTTCGTTCGGCCGGCCGGTTCGAAATAGGGTGGTTAGGCGTAGATACTCCGGTTCCTTCCCTTCTTTGAGAAGTATTCCGTCCACTCTGTCTCTGTGCGGCTGCGTCGGCTCGAGACGAAGTCGCTCCACTAGGCGTACCTATAAGTCCTGAAGTTCCGGCTTCCTCTACGTTCTCTGCCTCTCTGGTTCGCACTTCAGCCCTAGTCGCCTCTGCTTCTGCTCTCGGTTGGCCACCGCTTGGTCTACGTCTGTACCTCCAAGGCGGTGAAGGGTCAACGTCGATTGGTTCCGCATATGCATTTAATTCGTCCAGGACATCTCTTCGATCAACGTCCTCCGCCACCCAATGATGCTCGCCTTCGCCTACTCCCTCGCCCTCATCTCGGCGATGCTGAATACGTGAACTTCGAGCGGCGATTGATGCATACGAAGGTGTCGAGGAGGAAGATTCGCCTGAGCGACGTAGAGGTGGGAAGGGGTCGACAGGGGGCGAATGACCTCGACGGGGAGGCATTTTGAAAGTTCGGTCTCAATGTTGTACGATGAAGTAAGTGAAGAGGGAGGATAGGTATTGAAGAAAGGCGGAAATTCGAACAAAGCTCGTCACCATATGCATGTATGCATGCAAGACTAGAGTATCGTGTCTGAAACCGGCAGTGATGACATTGGCGCGAGCACACTGAATAGGCGTGCGTGATCACCCCCATCATCCTGAGACGAGTTTGTCAGGCGCGCGGGAGAGTTAGGTTGTCAGCCAACGCGTCTCCTTCCGAAGGCGACTGTACGACTAAGGCTACTTACTGCTCAAACATTGACCCCGGTCCATATGCCATATCCAATTCCATGTTTAACTACTCCTCAATCATCTCTTCAATCCCTATCATAGCAGTCAGAGCACACACTTGACGAGCTCGATAGCCTGCTCGTGCCACTTCCCTTCGACTCTACACCTAATCTCCTCTTGGTCTTTCGCAGATTCGACCCTTCGACCGGGGTTCGATGTCTTCCGGTCAAAACAACTCTGGTTTCCCTTCTTCGACAGTACCTTATTACCCCACATATTCACCCCTTCCCCGTAATATCTCGCAACAGCAACCGCAACCGCCTCCGGGCCAACAACCGCCTCCGACCGATCTTTCGTTCATATATCCACCTCAAACGTCTGCGTCGACGAACATTCAAGGTTTCGGAGCTGTTGATCCGAGTCTACCAGGTGGAGGTTTACCTTCGCATCTCAACTACCCACAACCTCAGGCACCTCCACAACATTACCTTCAACATCAGCCGCAACCTCAGCAGTCTTTCTACGCGCCGCAGGCAGGCTATGGGTATCACCTTCAGAGCCCAAGTCATACCGCGCCTCATCTGCAACAGAGTCCTGTACCATCGTACCGTCAGCCCGTGCCTGTAGCATATCCCTATACAGATCAACCTCAGCCTACATCGTACCCAAACTTCAATCCATCCTCACCCTACCAGCAGTACCAAGGTCAACAGCAACAGCCTCTTAGACTGTCTTCATCGAGATCTCCTGGAGTCATCAGCCCGGTGAATCAGTTTCAAGCGCCCCAGCCACAACCTGTGAATAGCGAGATCAATCCAGCCCTTCTCTGGCAGCAGGGCACACCGTTGGTACCCACTACGGTCAATTCGACCACTCTTTCGCCTTCCAAGATTCCCGCCTCAACCCCCGAGAACGCTACTTCTGGTCGATCCTTACGGATCAAGTTGAAGCCACCCCCACCTTCCGCTGGCACACAAAGCGCAGACATGGTGTCTGGTCGAAATTCTTACGTCGCGGCTGTTCCGGACGCTTCTGCTCTATCTGGTAGACCCAAGCGAGAAGCATCCCAACGTGCGCAAAAGCAGATGGTCAGCTATGCGGAGGAGGACGAAGAGGAAGAAGAAGAGGAAGAAAACGCGGAGGATGATGCCGAAGGAGAAGCGGAAGAGGTTATTGTCAGTCCAGTCAAAAATGAGCAGTATGAGCCTCCTAGACCCACTAGATCTGGGCGGAATTCAAAGATGCCGCAAAGGTATGGGGAATACGGTGATCACGGAGAAGATGATTTCGAGAACAAGATCGCTCCCAGTAGCCCCCCGCCGTCTCCACATATCGGGATCAAACGTACTTCGACAAGGGGAAAACGTGTAATCGCCGATCCCGACGATGATGACGAGGACGATTACGTGCAAGATGCTCGTCCGCCTCCGAGAAACCCGTTCCCAACGAGAACTACCAGAACATCTCTAGGTTCCGCTGTTGTCCCCGCGGCTCCTGTAGCGTCTGCTGGCCCCTCTTACACAAACGGTCATGGCAAGACTCGGTCAACGCGAAGCACACGACAGGCTGGACGAGCTCGTCACTCTTCAGCAGACGGAGAAGACTTCGAGCCTGAGGAATCTGCATCAGACGATGATCAGCCTTCGAGTGATGATCCCATTGTCAACTATGATGACGATGAAGAAGATGATATGGCGTCGTATTCCGACGGACGAAGTCCGCAGAAGAAGAAGACGCGTGGTAGAGGACCAGCGCGCCGGGCACCAACAGCGAGGAGGACCACCAGAAATTCAACAAAGAGGAGAGACGACTCTGAAGAGGAGTATGGGGCGGGTCGACGCAATCTTCGAGACAGGACCAGCAGACCCAATTACCATATCCCCACATTGGATGAGATATCGAAGAATGATATCATCTTGGACGAGGCCATTGCAGCTGCATCGCGTCCTAATGGCAGGCTGGGAGGTGTAGGCGGATTGGCTCCAGGGAGAAGGATCGGTCCTGGCGGAGCCAGTAAGAGCTTGCCTTGGTCATTGAAGAGCAAGGATCTGGCCCAAGCCATGGGCGATCCCGACACCAGTGATTCTGTGAGTAACCTGGATTGGAACCCATGACAAGCGTGTACTAATGCTGGAATCAGGACGATTTTGCGGCTCCGCTCAAGAGCGCTGGAGCTGGGCCCGCGATGGGCAACATCGGACCAGTGGCAAGGACAAACGCGGTCGGACCGTCAGACGTACCCAACTACGGGCGGATCAACCCGAAATCCAGTGGGTAGCTGGAAGGCGGCAATTATGTGTACCAACGCTGACGGCTTTGAGCAGATACTGCAGATGCCGATCCCCTTGGTGTCGATATGAATGTGACGTTCGACAACGTTGGTGGTCTGGATGAACGTAAGTGAGGACCGCAAAGTGCATATTACACAGCTGATCGTGCTATGCATTTCACAGATATCAATCAGCTCAAAGAGATGGTCGCGCTTCCCCTACTATATCCGGAGCTCTTCCAGCAGTTCGGTATGACTCCTCCCAGAGGTGTTTTGTTTCACGGTCCACCCGGTACCGGCAAAACCCTCTTGGCCCGAGCGTTAGCCGCATCATGTAGCACGGGCAACACCAAGATCGGTGAGTCTACTTTCCCGCCATTTCAGGCATCACAACGCTAACGAGGCGTACTGTAGCTTTCTTCATGCGTAAGGGTGCGGATGTACTGTCAAAGTGGGTTGGTGAAGCGGAACGACAACTGCGAATGCTTTTCGAAGAGGCGAGAGCCTGTCAACCCAGTATCATTTTCTTCGATGAGATCGATGGTGAGTCGTACTGCAAATAATAAGGTGCGCCGGGGACTGACAACCTTAATGATCATACGTAGGTATCGCGCCCGTGCGAAGTAGTAAGCAGGACCAGATTCATGCTTCGCTGGTCTCAACGTTACTCGCGTTGATGGACGGTATGGACGGACGAGGTGAGCAGTGGTCTTCAATTAAGGCTGAAGTTCCATGCTGATAGTGAGAGACCTTCAGGCCAAGTTATTGTCATCGGTGCGACCAATCGACCTGATGCAGTAGATCCTGCTCTGAGACGTCCTGGACGATTCGACCGAGAGTTTTATTTCCCCTTGCCTAACAAAACGGCTAGAAAGAAGATCATACAGATTAATACCAAGAAATGGGAGCCTCAGCTGTCTGATGAATTCCTGGAACAGCTTTCAACGTTAACGAAAGGATACGGGGGTGCGGACTTGAGAGTGAGTGCTGCGCTACTCCGGGCTCACGAATGGACGTAAGGGCTGATAGCGTGTCCTGAAGGCGCTTTGTACCGAGTCGGCTCTGAATGCCATTCAAAGAAAATATCCTCAGATTTACAAGACTGCCGACCGACTTCAGCTTGAGACAGGATCAATCCACGTCTCAGCAAAAGATTTCATGATGTCGATCAAGAGTGAGCTATGTGTTACTGTCGTGGACGATGCGGCAACGAGCTGACATAAGTTGCTTTTTGCAGAGATTGTGCCTTCCTCTGCTCGATCAACCTCCTCAGCTGCAGTCCAGCTTCCTGCGCACCTCGTACCACTCCTCTCGGCGCCGCTGGATAGACTGAAAGCAGCTCTAGACCATGTTTTGCCTCCTAGAAAGCACGCTACTGCCTTAGAAGAAGCCGAGTTTGAGGAGGAAGAAGGGGACTCATTCGAAAAGCACATGATGCTGCAATGTAAGTAACCGCTTGACCACGCTTGCTCAGCGCAGCCTCAAACACGGCTGACTTTTCAAATCCGTTATAGCCCTGGACAAGTTGAGGACTTTCAGACCAAGGATCCTGGTCCATGGCGAAGCTGGCATGGGTCAAACATATCTCGGGCCGGCCATACTGCATCATTTGGAAGGCTTCCATGTGCAAAGCTTTGATCTGGGCAATCTGTTGGGTGACTCTACGAGGGTAAGTTATCTCTCATATGCGAGTGTTTAGGACGTCACTGATTGTACGACAACAGTCTGTGGAAGCAGCCGTCATTCAAATCATCGTCGAAGCCAAACGGCACCAACCGTCCATCATCTTCGTACCTGCTTTATCCGCTTGGGCCGCGACCATCTCCGACACCGCTCGATCGACTGTACGAGCTTTACTGGACAGCATACCACCGTTAGACCCAATCTTGGTTCTCGGTGTCTCTGATTCTCATGTTGACGAACTGCCCGGAGATGTGAGAGCGTTATTCGGGTTTGCACCAGACAACAAGATCGAACTCAGTCGTCCAACCAAGGTGAATCTAGCTGACACGATAGAAATGACCAATAATCTTTGCTGACTATGGTTATAGGCCGAACGAGAAGCTTACTTCGCCGACCTGGTCGAGGCTCTCAAGAAGCCGCCTACAGATTTCCCAGGTGTATTACCTCGGCGAAAGCGAGTCCTTGAGATTCTGCCTTTGGCGCCACCCCTGCCGCCGCGTCAACCCACTGCTGCGGAGCTATTGAGAGAGGAGGAGAAAGATCAGGCTGCGCGAGATATGATCTTCCAGAGTTTTGTTCATCTGGTCAAGGACTTCCACAAGCGATACAGGAAGGTGGTTGCGAATGTTACCGTGAGCTCTATAAGCCTCTTTCGGTAACTCATCAGGGGAATATGCCGCTGATCCTGCTACAACCTCCGTAGGCGGATGCGGTTGCATACTCGGAAGGGCTGAAAGCTCAAGCCGCTGTACAGGCTGCACCTGTTGCACCGATTGATCCCATCGCAGGTATCCCGCCCATTACTGCCGGTGTAGATGGGGACGTGCCGATGACGATCGATCTGACACTCTCCGAGCCAATCGCCAGTGTCCAAGAGGTTGTCTCAATCCCAGTCACAGAAGTCCCCACCAATGGTCCTGCTCCAGATGTACCCGGTTCCTCGACGCCTGCTGCTGTCGACTCATGGCAAGCTCACCACATCGACATCGATATCTTGCAGTACAAACTGCTCAAACACAAATATTACACTCCCGCAGACTTCCTAGCCGATATCTCCAAGATCGAGGAGAATGCATCCAAAGTCGCTGACGCCGACACCATGGTTCGAATCACCGAGATGGGTACTGCGGCGCGGTATCATGTACAAGGGTTCGACCAAAAATGGATGCCGGAATTCGAACGATACAAGGAACGTATGGTTGCAAAGAAGGCCGAGAAGCAAAAGAGGAAAGAGCAAGCTGTTGCGGAAGCGCAGAAGAGTTTACAGGATGCTGCCGATCCTGCGGTTGTCCCACCCGTACCTGGACAAAGCGAAGTTGCAGCAACGGTGCAGACGAATCAAGAAGTCGGCCATATCGCCCAACTTTCTGCACCGGCTGCCGAGGGAGAAGGCGCCAGCCACAAGAGAACAAGAGAGGATGGCGAAGGAGTTGATGGCGTTCATGGGCGGGAAAAGCGATCTCGAGACGAAGAGATGGACGTTGACCCTGCATTGGTCAACATGCAGCAGACGTTCAACGATCTGGTCTCACCTCCACCTCCTGCGTCTTCCGTCACTGACGCACCCATCGCCTTTGAAGCAACAGCCACCGTCCCTCCGCCAGCCCCTGCGCCGGTACCTCAAGCGGAAACGATCGTCCATCCGCCATTCGTACTTCCAGAAGCGGACTTGGACACCCTTCGGGCCGAATCGAATTCGCTCACGTCCAACCTGAATATTGATCAATTGGAGCAATTGCGAGCGAGTCTGTTCGATATTATCTGGAGAGGAAGGGGCGAATGGGATCGAAGGGAAATTGTGAAGAAGATGACTGCGAGGCTTGTAGAATGGTCTAGGGAGGTGGAGAAATGGAAGGAAAGCGGCAGATGGTAAAAATATACAGCTATAAACAATTGGGTGGGTGGAAGATCTGAATCAGGTCCCAGCGAATTGCCCGATGCTGTGAAGAAGATGGCTTTTCCTATATGATTGATATCATCTTGGAGATATCAGTGGTCTTGAGTGGGTTTGAAATTGGAAATCGAAATTACTTCTTGAGAGTCGCTTAGAAATGGAATGAACAGAAGTATATCATGGCGTACAGTATATTCCGGGTTTCCTATGGTCAGATACAGTACATATTGTTATATAGTAGCTACTTCGTACTTACGACAGATATGCATTAGATCGTATTGGAAGATCTTGTTGCGGGTCATGTGCTTCAACGATACAAACGGATTCGCTCTGGAAACAACGAACAGCAACACCAGATACGATACCCCTTTTTCTTGTTTTCGGCACGGAGCAGAATCGTATCAGAGGTCGATAAGATTAGATAAAGTTCTACTGCAGTTTACGCACGATACCACAGTTGCGACGAGACGTCGCAAGCGAGTATTTATCAATCTACGCAATCTACGAATTGGCCTATCTCCTACCTCCGCCCAGAAACGGTCCCTTAGCTCGAAGCGCTTGGATGTGCACACTCGCGTCAGACATGACATACATATTCACTTAACTTGGAACTCCGGATAGTGCGCATCGCACCGAGTCGTATTTTTTCGACGTCATGAGTATAGCAGCACTTAGTTGTGCCGAGCGGTTTACTGCGCATGAATGGATTGATTGCGAACGAGCGCAGGAGCATTTTAGCCGACCGGTAGGACTCGCATTTGGAATCCTCCGCCGGCCGAGCCGAATGCGTTAAGCACTAAGCTCGACAGCTTCAGACAGTTAGTGGAAGGTTGCTGGTCATGCCAGCTATGCGACGGCCGCTAATCATATGTCTCTGACTTAAAAGATGTCTAGCTGTTTGCTTGTAGCGTGGAGGAGGCAGGGCATGCTGCGGATCACATGTGCACTTTACTTGTACGTTACCGGTATGTACAGTATGGGGCGCCAAACAAAATGATACGGCTCACTTCCGAGACGGAATATGAATGAGCTTGTGGTGCATTTAGCCTTGTACCAATGAGATTGCCATAGCACGCGCTAAAAAGTGACCTCGTGAGCAAGCAAAGTATTGTGGAGCGGGACTCTACTCGTGCCGTAGACATCGAGACGTCGGCGCGGACTCACCTTGCGGCTAACGGTCTGTGTGATACTACTGAGGATATCGGATCATATGATATGATAAGCGCTATCTTTGTCTCCGAATCGAGTGACGTTAACGCTGTTAACACACCACCAATGAATATGGTCTCATGATTACATGTCCTCAACCCGATCCGCATGACCAAAGTCACCTATCGGTGCTTCGACAGAGTACTCGTACAAGCGGGACCGGGATGAGAGCATTAGAAAATAAGGCTCATATCGGACCAAAAATACACTCTTTAGCGTCAAAACTAGCGACTAACCTGCCGATCAATCTCTTGGCATTCGACATTCTGTGGCAGCCACGCTACAGCTACCGCTACCGCTACTGCTACTGCTACAGCGACAGCACATGCCATAATAAATGGCGCCGACTCCGGTCCAACACTCAACACCCAACACCGGCGCCGAAACCACGTTTTTGGGCGAAGCGCGGAACAACCCCACCTTGCCTGTCTGTATGTAATCTACCGTACTGATCTACTGTACCTTGCAGCGATCTTTCGTTGGTTCAGAATTCTCGGCGATCGGGACAGATCTCGGCTTGAGTGGTCACTTGACCCTGCGAACATATTTTGCACCGCCGTGTCGATCCGTCCCTCCTCCGCTACATTTCCCTTCACTTCATGCGAGTTCACTCATTTACAACTTGCGCAGTATATAACTCGTGCGCGTCAATAGACATTGCGCAAATCCAATCTTGTCCAATACAGTTAGTTCACTGTGGCACTGTCGCCCTTCACCATAATCTCACACCGGAACCACCAAACCACCAAATCACCAAAGCCACCCACTTTCCGACCCTCTATCCAGTCCATAACTTCATATCTCTTCATCATGGTCGTCGCCTGGGCGTGTTCCAACATCGGCATCGCTGAATTCGGAGACAAATGCTGTTACGTCAACGAGACTTGCGCGACGTACGTCTGTGAAGGCCTCGGCGCCAACATCACCGTCGACAGCTCTGCAGGTGCCCCCAAGATATTCCAATGTTTCGTCAATGCCACTCAAGCTCAAATGGCCGAGCTTAACGCCCCGAACGGCGTCTGTAATTCCACCAGCGGAGGGAAAGGGTGCCTACTTCGAGGCGCGACTGAAAACGCTACGAGCGAGAGCAACTCGACGAGTAACGGGACATCTACTACAGGAGGAGGGAATTCGGCGGCGCTGAGGAGGTTGGACGTACTTCACGAATCCTGGTTATTGGGCTTCTTCATCTTGGTTTTCATGCTCAGGAAAGCGATGTAAGCGTGAGTAGTCCCCTGCCCAAAGCTGACTATATATATACGTGCAGAACGAAATACTCGGGCTGACAGACCTGGTGCGGTTGAGACATAGCTTTCCCCAGAGCTTGGACTGTCACCCGTTGACCATCGCCCAGGTTTCACAATCGGACGAATCCTACTCTCAAAGGTTGAATTGGGGAGAAGGATATGAGTCATAGTAGAAGTGTAGCAGCAACCTTAGGTGAACGCCAGGCGGGCGGAAAGAAGACAGCAAGAAGCAGAACAAGTATGATATTGTGTACACACACCTGCAGTACAAAGGACTCTGGAAGCTCAACTATCAAAACGGTCATTTTGCAATGTACGGGTAGCCTCTCTGAGATCCGCTGGGATTGCCCAAATGTGGTTGTCAGGGATTTTAGTAGTGACAGTCAAGCGCGTATACATACCCATACCCTTCTGGTTTCGATCGTGCAAATCCGCATGACAGACAGGCCTAAGTTCCATCTGCAGAATTTAGAGTCTGAGGAAGCGGTGCACGTTACGTTTGAATGTCCATGCTACATGCCAATGTCTCAGGACACAGGGAGTCAGATAACGATAAAAAGCAACCCTGAGTTCTCATAACCGTAAAAGCAGCAGATTTGTTACCGAGGAGACCGACACACCAGTAGTGTGTGTCTTCGGCCTCTAAGTCAAACCAGGGTACGAAGGTACAGGATGACGTTGAAGTTGTCTTGGCATTCCCAGTTGATCACACTCCTGCATGACGTCGGACCGTGGTGCAAATCAGATGGCATGTGCAGTATGGTCCTCCGACGCCACAGACTGCCGGCTGCCAAGGGCGACTATTCGCTCGCTTTGACGCTTTTGAGATGGTTGACATGCAGGTAGTTAGTCACTCAGGTGATAGATATCGGTGACGATCAGGGAGCCCCCAAGCGCTCAACACAACCTTCTTCAACAGCGTATGGAACATTTATGGACGCAGCAGTGTTGTAAAACTTCCAACATTGAGATAGTTTGAACCTACAGCTGGACTGTCCCAGGTGTGGAAACATCCTCGCTCTTTCACTCCATCTTCGCACATCCACATTTCGACGACGCCCACATTCGCTGAACAGCAGCACCACGCTGTCCCAGCGAGCTAGAGAACGACCTGGTACGAAATGAGCTGCACATCAATATTCCCCTCCAACGTCTCCGAGGCGGATAAATGCTGTTTTGATCAACAGGAGTGCGCCGAATAAGTCTGTTCTGCTTCAAACGCCACTGTTTATCATGAGGACTACTCGTACGGCAATATGACCACCGCCTCAAATTCGTCCAGATGCTACATGGACCGATCGACCGCTTCAAACTTATTCACTCAGGCGAATGCAATGAACAACGGCACTTGTCAGATCATGCACTGTATTGCAAATACCAACGCTGGCATCAAAGGCTTGAGACCCATGGAGAGCGGACCGTGGTTGATCTGGCTCGGGTCTGTCTTAGCATTAGCTTTTTGGAATGGAAGACGATAGAAGGGCAACCAAAAAAACAAGCCATGATACTGTATGGTTTCGATGAAGCTTGCATGAAGGTCCAGAGCGGAGGTGAGCCCACCGATTTTGCTGATTTCCTCCCTCATTAGCGCCTTCCCGTGCTGATAATGTATGTAGCTGTGGATCAGTATGAGAGGCTCAGTCATCAGTGGAAGCAAAATAGATCACTATTTTGCAATGGTTATCTCGAACCAATCTCGTGAGGGAGCATAGCCAGAAGTGCAATGCACTGCACAACACAGCTGGCAGAGTCAGAACAGCCGAGAAAGTGCAGTATGATCATACCACTGTACTGTACTTGTACAAGTAAAGTGCATCATCGAAGTGGTGCGAGATCATGCCATGGTGTCTGTCTCAGGCTTGGGGTGGCTCCGAGGCTACGATATATTTTCCTGGACGGCTAGTGTGTAGCCGAACTGTCTCACCATGTACATATCAGGGTTATGCATGGCGTGAAAATGGGCTTCTTGGCATTCGGAGTGGTCCCGAGTCCTGAATCCGGAGTAGCTGATGATAGACAAGGTGACTGATCACAGGCAGAGGATTCCAAATTGTCTGCCGCTTGCCCGAGGAATTCGTATGGGGAACATCAAGGTGATATCTTCTCTGTGTATGTAGTCGCTCGGGCTGGGTCACGAATACATTCCTGTGCCTTGTGAAGATCCTACAGTATCGGGCCAAGATGATCTTGGCGATTTATATGGAGAGATCAATCCAGTGCGCGTCGTTGACAAACTCTCAGATATATATCAAGATATCTCAGAAGGACCTCAACGCAAATCGCTATTGCACAGTTAGACAGACGCACATACACAACATAGTTCCTCTTAGACGACTGGATCGCAGTCCATTATTCACCCTCCTCATCATTCGGTCCGCACCACCCAGCTTCACCCAACTCGTCTCGACGCCTTTGTAGCCAAGAAAAATAACAATGGCCTGCACACCAATCTTCCCGCCCAACATCACGCAGGATGCTCGGAAATGCTGTTTCGACTCGAGCCGATGTGCAGAATATGTCTGCGATGCCCTGAGCGCCCCGATCTCGCTCGACAATTATGGCGATACCAGTAGTATCAACAGAACTTATCCGTCCAACACATCGGTATGCTTTACGCCAAATTACACGACAGCCTCGTACCTATTTGACGAGGCGAATAAGATCGATAACACGACTTGCAATATCATGCTCTGTCTTCCGAACAATCAAAATGCTGGTGTAAGGGGATTGAGTCCGATGGAAGGCGCACCTTGGCTCCTTTGGCTGGGGATACTTGCGGCCTTAGCTATAATGAATGGAAGGTGATGGATGAGGAGACCGAGAATATGAATATGGTGGGGCAGATGATGCTATGAGTGACGTTGTAAAGTACACACAAGATTCTGATGTATTAATTGCTGTACGAGTACCGTCTGTATCATGCATAATTGAAGAGATCACCTTGTGCATGCATAGCCGTCGGCGACCGACGGTAACGGTGAAGGTAGGTTATAGCTGTGCACCCCAAACACACGCACCTTCGGAGTCGGAATGTGGAGGTTCAGAGTAGAGTGTACATGTAGTTGGATGACGAGGTAGAGGCGTGACGACGTACGCATAGCGTAAACGTTCCTCCTTTTCACACATACACTGATTGTAATTCTTTTGGTCCAAGCATATATATACCTGACCCGCCGTCTTGGGATACAAAGTCCCTCCTGTCTATTGCATCTTGTCAGCATCACAGCTAGGACCTAACACAAGTCGCTTGAATACCACGCACAATGTCGCTTCAACCCCCTCCACCGCCTCCTCGGCGCTTAGCTCCCGCATCAGCCTCTTCCTCCCGCCCTTCAACACCCGGTGAACCAGCCGCCGCACCAGGATGGAAAGACAAGATGAAAGCCTCGGGCAAAGTATGGGGCAAAAAAGCGATGGATAAAGGTGTACAGATCTCAGATAATCTGGGCGGGAAGGTAAACACTATTGCTGAGAAGAGGTTTGGCACAGAGGCCTTCTGGCCTGTCACGGGTGATTTCCCTAAAGAGATGGACAAGTGCGCGAGGATTTTGAGGGCATTCACGGGTGAGTGTTGAAAAAAAAAGGCATCTCAATGTACCAATCATGCTCCGAAAGTTCTCTGACGGACTCATATGCATGACCCTCTCATTTTGTTGATTAGTGCTGATGCAATCGATACGCGGTCACAGTCGACGGTATCGTTACCGAGGAGAAAGGCGAGGTCGACCCTTCCGAGCCAGACGACAAGAAGAAGAAGAAGAAGACTAAAGTGATTCGAAAGATCCCTCCGACAGTCATCGCTCAGGCAAAAGGTCTAGCCATCTTCACATCGATGCGGACTGGATTTGCGCCATTTGGCGGTGCTGGAGGAGCTGGTGTCGTAGTTGCCAAATTGCCGGACGGGAGTGAGTCAACTGCACAGAATAGGACCGGGGAACCCATATTTGTTGTTCTGTAGCTGATATTATTGCGTCTAGCCTGGTCCGCTCCGGCTTCTATCTCGCCCAATAACCTATCTGCAGGGGTAAGTGAGCTGTACTGTTGCGCCTTCCATTTACGTACCGAAGAAGGCTCTTTCTGCTCGTTAGGGGGTATGTCGCGTGCCATTCACTGACCTAACCCCTGTGACAATAGTTCCTCATCGGTGTAGACGTCTACGACTGTGTACTTGTCATCCGGACTCAAGAAGCTCTCGATTCCTTCAAGACGCACAAGGCAACCATTGGCGCTGAGCTGGGCGTAGCTGCCGGGCCTTATGGAGCAGGAGCAGCCGTCGAAGCCGGTATGGAGAAAGCCCCGCTGTTTAGTTATGTGAAAAGCCGAGGAGTGTACGCCGGTGTTGAGATTGTTGGTCAGGTATTTGTGGAGAGATTTGACGAGAATGGGGCTATGTATCATTGGCCCGGTATCAAAGCTGGAGACATTGTAAGTTAGATCCACCTTGAATTTGTGATTCCGATCTATACAATCAAATCCTTGTGAATTGTACGCTTGCGCTCTTCCCACTACCCTTCCAGTAGCCAGCCTGTTAGGCATAATTCTTAACAGAGGTATGACGCTAACTGGTCAACTTGTTTGTCTTGGATCGGTTCATAGCTGGCCGGAAAAGTCAAAGTCCCCCTCGAAGCCGCCAACCTGCACGCTGCCTTGAAAGACGCCGAATCCGGTCGAGCCCAAGCCCAAAATGGCGATTCCCTCGACATCGTCGTACAGGAGACTGCGCCAGATCTCGATCTGAACGAGGGGGAAGTACTGAAATTACCACCTACGCCCGATCAGACTGATGGACATGAACATGAGAGTGATCCAGAGACGGAGAGGGTGCATAGGGCTTCGTATCCCGGCTCGCATAATGTTTCGAGGATCCCTTCGCCCGGCCCTGGGGCCGGGGCTGAAGCTGGAATAGCTGCTGCGGTCAGTGCTGGTGTTGGAGGGAGACTCGTACCCCCTCCTCTACCATCAAGAAACCCGCAAAGACCGAATCTGCAACATCAGCATTCGTCGGCGTCACACTACTCGGATGCACTTCAAGTTTCTGGTGCAGTGGTCGACTCGCCAACGTCTATACGGTACGATGCACCTCATGGACCCCCTCCTGCTCATCTTCTCTCGCCGACTTACCAATCGTCCATTCCCCCTCCGCCATCAATCGAAGCGGGCAATAACGACATGAGAGACTCGAGTGAAGCTCCTCCACCATCATACGAACTACCCACCTATGCTGAACAATACGCAGAATCAGGCTCCACTGTTCCACATCCGACTACTTCCTCTTATCCCGTCGAAAAGAAGCGAGCCGACGGCGGCAGCGGCAGCGGTGGAGGGATCATACCTGATGATGCGCTGAATGAAGATGGACAACCTATGACCGAAACTGAGCGGAAAGAATGGGAAGAATTTTTTGCTTCTCAAGGCCAAGATCATCAGGCTCAGGCTCGGGCGGGTCCATCGGGTCAACAACGATCTGAAGAACATGGATATGGACACGGACATGGTCGAGAGCAAACTGGGGACCAACTTCCGAACCCATTCCAATCCCAAGGTGAAGTAGATGATCTTGCGCAGAGATTAAATGGGCTCGGGAAAAGTAAGAGCCGAGAAGCCGAGAGTTTGAGGTAGGGAGAGACGAATCATCGAATGGAGGCGCTGGATGATCAAGTTTTCGGGACATTGAGTTTTGCTCATTACGGACGGACGAGATTTGAACAGAACGCTTTCTAGTTCGAATGCTCAAAATGCCTCGATTGTATATGTGAATGTGATTGTATATAGACACAACGGATGAATACTGTGTATTCTGTACATGCACATGCTATATACGAGTCAAAGCCAGGTGCCAGGTCAAGCAATTGATCCAGGGCCATCCATGAGCCTGCATGGCATGTACATTGACATAGGTAGTTACGTTACAACAAAATACCTTCTACCGTCACAACTACAATCATACATCCAACATTATCATAAACAAAGCAATTCCCTGCAATCCGATAAAGTTTCTGCTTCTTGGCAACGGGATTAAGCATACAGGTTGTTGTCTTACCCAGTCGCACTAATCCGCTGTGGCTCTGACTCCGCATCCAAATTCTCTCCATCCTCACCTGTCTCACTTGTGACTTCCGCGCCCAGGCCCGTTGGTATTGTCGTCTTGCCATCTTCATCCTCGACAGCTTGGAGGTACTGCATTCTTTGTCCTCGTGAGAAGTATAGAGCCGGCTCTTGCTTCTTGACCACCTCTTCAGTGATCAGGCAGTATCGAACAGACTATAAGCGAAGTAGAGAAAGAAAAAAAAAACGAAAATCACAAGTCAGCGTCGATGCCACGGTAGAACATGAGAAACCTATATGCTACGTGTAACTCCTCGCTGATCTGGAGCGTCCACCCTCCAAGGCGGAGTGACTGGATGGGAGCCCATATGGGGTTTGGTTTAACCCACTCACCGATCCGGGCACTTCAAACATGGCATCAACCAGCGTCTCCTCCAATACCCCCCTCAACCCTCTCGCACCGCCTCCTCTCTCCAGTCCCTCTTTCGCAATCTCCCTCACTGCCTTCTCCGTGAATTTCAATGAACTTCCATATCGCTCAAACATGGCCATATACTGCTTGATGAGCGCGTTTCTCGGTTCGACGAGAATGCAGATCAAATCTTCGATTGATAATGGATGAAGCACTGATAGAACGGGTAAACGACCCAGGAATTCGGGGATGAGGCCGTACGAGCTCAGATCTTGCGTTGAGAGACCTGTCAGTGGTAGAGGATTCGAAGAGGCGGAAGAGGATGTCGGAGGGGGTTTAGGTAGTGGTGCGCCAAAGCCGATTGACTAGTCACAGAACAGCCATTCCATCATCCTAGTCAGCGGTTGACTCTTGTCTGCGTCGCAATACAGACATGAATCCTTTGCGAACTCACGCCTTTGCCTAGCCGTCTATTCACAATGCTATCCAGACCAACGAACGCCCCGGACAACACGAATAGTATGTTGGTCGTATCCACCACAAAGGTCTCGCCTTTGCCGCCTGCTCCACCACAGCGAACTGATTAGCCCGAGAACCAAACAATCGAGTAAACGAGCGATATTGCTCAACGTTCTTCTTCTCTATGATTTTCGACTCACCTGGATTACCACCTCCACTACTGAAGCCTGGCAATCCCTCCCTTACAGATTTCTTCCCGCCCACATTCCTATTCATAGGATTATTCGGATCCCAGCCTGGAGGATCACCAAACGCAGATAAGCTCTCCGCCTTTGGCCCACTGATCGAGGTGCCAGAACTCGATCCGCCCGACGGGGTGAAAGGAGATCCACCTCCCGATGGGGTGCTCGTTGATGTTATGGGAGGCGGCTTGGCTGAAAGAGTCAAGGATGTGCCTTCTAGTAATCTGAGTAAGGCTTGTTGAACACCCTCTCCGCCTACATCTCGCCCGCCACCCCATGATCCGGCGTCACCACCTCCTCTTCTAGCAAGCTTGTCGATCTCGTCGATGTGAATGATTCCGACCCTAACAACAGACAATAATGATGAGTAATGGCGATGCCTTATCTGGGAAACACTGCACTCACTCAGCTCGATTCACGTCATACTCTGCATTCTGGAGTAGTCGCAACACACAGTTCTCTACATCCTCGCCGACGTCTGCAGAACATATATCGTCAGCTCAGATGGAAGACTCTGTTCAAGCGTGAGCTTACTTACATCCTGCCTGAGTATACGACGTAGCGTCACATGACCTAGAGATACGATGCAGCGATCAGTGATTTTTCTCGGGACAAAGGTCAAATCATAAACTCACGCAAACGGGACGTCCAGGATATTGGCCAATGTTCTCGCCATCAGCGTTTTACCAGTACCAGTCGGACCACTACATGTCTACCGGTCAGCTTTTACCTAACGCCATCGACGGAGAGATTTATAACCCACATCATCAGTACATTGCTCTTCTCAATGACTACTTCTTCTTTCTGACTTATAGGCGGTTCATCCTCCAATATAGGCGGTTTTTGATCCGGTTCAATCTCGACTCGTTTCCGTCTGCTTCGCGCGGAGTTGGTGGAAGTCTGTTGAGCCTCGGAAGCGGTAGGAGTAGGGGTCGGGGGATGAGATGAAGATTTACGTTGTTTGATCGCTTGGCCTAGTAATGATGTTTGCGAGGATGATGGAGGTGATTTCGCGCTAAAATACCCGTTTCGAGCTGCATGATGAGAGTCCATCAGTGATTGGGTCCCAGAGTATTTTCGGAAACGTCTGCTATATCCGCATGAGTGAATTCAACCCACCCCATTGACCCTCTCTTGATCTGAAAGTGAGCATGTCATGCGTCAAAGTCGGATCGGCCCCATCAGCGCCGGCGCCAGTAACTTTCGTCGCATCTCTCTGTTTCCTTCCATCCTCAAGTTGACTTCCCCCTCGACTCGGATCCCACGCCAAAGCATCAGTATTATCGCCAGGACTAGAGCTAGTACCAGAACCGATATTGGCGTTGGGGGATGGAACATCGCGTCTGAAACCTGAAGAAGAGGGAAGTCGGTCCCATGAGCCTGAATGACGCGATGGCGAGGAAGGAGAAGAGGCAATAGGTGGGTCAAGAACGATAGGTGGCGGTTGAGGGCGAGGTTGGGGTGAAGGCGTAGGCGGCGGAGGGGGTTCTTGCGGTGGTAAGCGGGGTGCTATACGATGATAATGATTGAACACGCTAAGCGAGGAAGCGGGCATCATCAGTGATATGGTTAGCTGGGGAGACCCTGACCAGTGAAGCACGATTCAAGCAGCTCACGCGACAGATAATATTCTCTTGGCTCGTTCTTGCCCTACGATATATTGTGATAGGTGGTTGTACAGCTGTCGAACATATCATATATATGAACCATCAGCTTCTTATCTACCGCATGTGCAAGTTCGCGAGAGCAGTAAATCTTACATCCTTCGGGGATCGGACGCTCCAGCCTGTGAAGGGCGCATCATCTTCCCCTGGTCCTGATCTTGAGCTGGACCCTGCCGTCGTTGACGAGCGAGTCGTTGAGCTAGATACAAGCCGGCATTGTACCTTGGTCACCACGGAGGTTGTCAAACGGGAGCGTACCCTCATTTGCGCTCGCGCGGCCAATCCGATCGGTCTCAGTCGTTGAGTATGGCGTACAAGGATCATCGTTACATGTGGAATCGGCAGTACGTTGAGACAAGACCGAAGATTAATGTATCTTGTCCCGCTATCTAGCTGCTAAGGCGAAGCAGCCAGTCTGGACAGCAGTCACGCAACGAGCGAGTCGACGAGGATGTATGCGGTGGAGGTTCCGGGTCACGTATCGTACTCGTATCGTATTGAGATTTGCTTCCGGCGCGATCAATCCTGATTCCTGATTGTGGCACTGGGTGGCAACAGCACCCTGATTGATATTAGGCTGAGAGGGTGAGGGTGAGACCGAGGGCTCTAGCGATGATGGTGATGGTGATGGTGATGGTGATGATGACGATGGTACAGATGGTGATGACGCTTTCGGTGATGATCATGCCCGGGTCGGAGTACGTATCGGATGCACACAGATAGATCCACAGCGGCTTACTCGTGTTTAACATACATCAAACACGAGCTTGGGCACGCTGCCTTCTGCCCGGATGGCCGTGTGCGTGGAGATTTGGACTGCTGCCACAACTACAGTGTCCAACTAGCAAAGTATATAATACTTTGCTGAAACATGTATTTTCAAGCCTTTTTTTACCCTGCTTTCTTCAACAGAAACGCGATTGCTGTGCTTGCCCTACCTCCCCGCAATCCACCCAGCATGACTCCGCTTCTCACTACATCCCTCTTAGCGCTAGCAGCATCACTTAGTCCCTTGGTAGCTGCCAAACAAGCAACCAACTACATCCTACCCAGCCTCATCAACGGCTCTGTCCCTTCTGCAGACGATCACACCGTAGGCGGCGGAGCATACGACAGGGTGTACAACTACCCGCACAATATCACTTCGTACGAATGGTGGTATTTCGACGCCGTCTCATCCGACGGTCTCTCATCAATTGTCATTCAGCCTATTGTCCTCGGACCTCCTCTAGGCAATGGCACTCAGCTTAGAGTACAGTTGGTCTTTCCTAATGGGTCGTCGATCTATCGGGAACTGGATTACTCGTATGAGTCGGATGAGCCGATGTATGTCTCCACCAAGGGCGATGGGAGTAGCGGTATTATCGGTGGTGGGGATGCAAGCTGGGTTGGGCAGCCTGATTTGAGCGAGTACAGACTCAAGTTGGATCTGCGAGATGATGAAATCAGCGGGACTGTCACACTTCTCTCTGTGAGTGTTGTATGGTCAATCATCTCATCCCTTCAACTGAACCTACCGTAAGCTTCGAGGCGGCTGTAAATGCTGACGTGGGATCGCTTGTTATTAACTATGCCGCCATCTCCTGCAGGCTGCATCACCGTTCGCCGCGTGCCAAGACCTCACACCCGAAACTCGAACCGATATCTTCTGGTACCTCAACTGGATCAACCTCGTTCCCGACGCCGTGGCGCTCGTTGACCTCAAAATAGGAGACGAGAGACTCGCTTTTACAGGTAATGGATATCACGACAAGGTGGGTACAGACTACGGCAGGCTCTCTCGATCTATCTTTGGATCGTGCACCGTGAAATCAGCCGCTGATATGATGTGTGTGTCGTATGGCACTGCTTCACGCAGAATTGGGGACCATACCTCTTCGGGACGTTCATCGACCAATGGTACTGGGGTCACGGACGCGCCGGACCATACAGTGTCGTATGGTTCTCATTAATCCCCAAGACCGGTCAAGCTGACACAAAGTCCCTCGGATGGGTCTCTAAAGACGGCGAGGTCCTCTATTCTAGCTGTGGAGCAGGAGGCGACGATACCACTATCACCGTTAGACCGTATGGAGAGGGTGTGGTATTCCCTATTCCAGGACCGAACATGACGAGTAACATCGATGGATTCGACATCACTTTCAATCCCTCACAAGGTGGGGACGGGTATGGTAAAGGTAAAGACAGAGGTTACGCTTTTAGGTTCACGAAGAAGGTTTATACGCAAGCTGATTTCGATCAGTATGCAAGATGGATTGGGACTATTGAAGGTGGAGCATTGGCAGGCGGAGATGGGAGAGGAGGAGGCGAGGAGGGGAATGTGACTGGTTCTGCGCTATGCGAGCAGATGGGTCCTTTCTTCGTTCCGCCAAAAGTACCTCAACAGTGAATGGAATCCGATCGATTGCCTGTTGCCTGGATTCAACATTCAATGGGACCCCGACCGATAATTATAGGAGGGGGTACAGGAAATCAATATAATTGTATAAATGGTGACGACAAGACAAGAGCATCTTGCCGCTAGGTATATCAATACTGTACGTGACGTTCCGAGTAGCGTGGGGCACTCGGTCAATTGTAACTAGTATAGAAAACTCTCTGGGTTATTTTGTTCTTGATGTTTGTTGATATGCATGATTCCTGATAAGCCCACCCCCACATCCGACTTGACGGTTGGATGCAGATTCGTAAGTAACAGTGCTGTGCTTGCCAACCGGCGGTACTCAATATAACTTCGTGCACATTGTGAGCAGAGCATGTACTGTTCCCCACTGCAGCTTTGGTGAATCAGCGTCTCCCTTTGCTGATCTGATCTTGTCCGTCAATTTGAGCCACATCGGACTAGAATTGCAACAGCATCGTTCTGATTAAATTTGCTACCCCTGCATTCATAATCCCCTAATGCAGCCCATGTCACATCTTTACAACTACTTGACTAGACGACCAGACCATTTCAGCCCAACGCTACTATTACGGTGCGGTGCGGGCACTGAGCGGAGCCCATTCAGCCTTACAACCTGCTCCAGAGAGCATATCCGACCAAAGCGGCAGCAGCAGTCCACTTGGCTCCAACTGTGAATTTCTTCTTCCTCTCCTCCCACAATTCCCCTTTGGCGCCGGCGTCGTCAATGGCCTTGACGTCTTCGGGGGTGAGGACGATGTCGCCTACGTCGAGGTAGCCTTCGAGTCGGTCTTTCTTGGATGAAGTGGTGACGATGACGGCGCTGTAAAGTCAAACAATATCAAGGGAAGGAGTTAGCACAAATATGTAAGAGTCCTTGAAGGACGACTCTTGATCGATTGTGCTGATGCCGAAGTACCAGGACAGTGTGGCGTGGTGTCTAATATGCAAAGAGGCAATGGCAGTGGTCTAGGACCCATCACTCACTCTTTGGCCTTGGACCATGCAAGCAACACTTGCTCAGGCTTGACACCAAGCCTATCGGCGATCTTCTGCACGGGCTTATCGACCGGACCACCAGGCTTGGAAGTGAGCGGGATAAGGGTCGAATAGCCCTCGGGTACAATATGCTGGCTTGACATGTATTGCAACAAGGGAGTGGTGGAGGAGATGACGTAGGGGTGGAGGAGGATCTGGTTGACTACTGGTTTGATGGATGCTGAGGCGATGAGTTCCTGAAGGTCTTCCTTGGAGAAGCTATACGTGTGTGGGGGTTACGACAAAGGCGGTTCTGTCAGCATCTAGCGTTTCTGCGCTTCCACCACATGCGCTGGCTCACTTCGAAACACCGATCGATTTTGCATAACCCTCCTTCTTGATCTTCTCCAACTTCTTCCATGTACCTTCAATATCACCTTTACACAACCTAGGGTGATGAATCAAGTACAAATCGACATAGTCGACTCTCAACTTCTCGAGAGATTCCTTGATGGAGGTTTCGGGGTCTTTGTCATCCACTCCAGACCATTTGGTCGTGAGCCAAAAGTCTTTTCGGGCCAATCCGGATTCTTTGAGAGCTACGCCTACTTCCTCTTCGTTCCTGTAGACTGATCGCGCGTCCCAATCGTAGAAAGGATAGAACAGTCAGCCCATGTCTCATTTCCAAAGAGTAGTGGTAGTGCTGTATCTCGCTGATTTAGACTGAGATAGATAAGCTGGTATTGATGGCCCTATTCCCACTCACCCTGCGCAGTGTCAATGTGATCGAATCCAACATCGATACCCTGCTCGACTTGACCAGATGCGACGTCCTTCGGGATCTTCCATGTTCCGAAACCTATCGCGGGGATCTTTCGACCATCGTTGAGCAAGATGTTCTTGAAAGGCATGATTGCTAGCTGGCAAGCTTGTTTTGAGCAGAAGAAACAAGTACAATGGGGAGCGTCAAGGGGTACGTATGTATGTATGTATGTATGCCTGAACTGAATACTATATATATAGATATACCAGACAACCTTTTCTTTCGTAGGGAAGGAGAAATGAAGCAGAAGCACAAAGGTTGACAATGTGGGAATCCAAATCCAGATCATCCAGGTCTGGCTGGCTGGATCTCGTCCAAAGTCGAAAGAGCTAGCTAGTAAGGGCTCTCGATCGAGCACGACAAGGGATCGTGAAGCACGCATGTGGTTACGCTTATGGTGTATGGTGCGGTGCGTATGGTGATGTGATGCGCACAGTCTTCCGGCGCCGGAGTAGTCCGACATACATGCGTGCGTACTTGGATAGTTTGGGTGGAGGTGGAGGTAGCGATGACGCTATTCGGGCTACTCCGGCGAATTTCATCGCACACTTCTAAACAAAGCAAGGGCCGATGGCACCGAAAGGAAAGGGTTGTAGCCGTAAGCCCTGATAAACGACATAAGAAATGACAAGTGACAAGTGAGAAATGAGATTTGGCTGACAAAATCAAGTCGATGTAGTAAGAACGAAACGAGAGCGCTTATTCGTACAACTTCCTACTTGACTACTTGTTTATTGGACGGTTCATCCTTGACATCTTGACTCACTGACCCTGCTCGCTGCTCGCTGCTCACTCGCCCACGATGGAGTCTATAGTGGACGTCACTACCACCGTCTTTCAGGCTATCCTAGCCGTAGCTGTCGTATTCACAGCGGGATACGTGTATAATGGCAAGCACGTTCAACATCTCAGCACGGTAAGCAAGTCAAAGTCATGCTATTCTCAACGTATTCTGCTTTTTGTTTCTATACTATGGATAGAATATAACACATGTACACCGGTCGCTGACTCCCGATCGTGTATCTCATGCTTGGCGTATAGACCCTCCTCACGTTCGCTAGAAGTGTCCTTCTACCTTGTTTTCTATTTACGAATTTTGCCGGATCCTCCTCATTGACGTGGAAAGTCCTGCTGCAGCGTGAGTAAACCCATAAATCTCAGACATCCGTAATGGACGATCGCCTCATCTACTTGATGTGATCTCTTTGTGGCTAATTCTCAACGCTGGTGGTGCCGCAGAATGGCCAGCTGTGATCATCGCATTGCTCACACACGTATCGTCACTCGTGATCGCCTTACTTGCTGTCCGGTTCACCAAAGCGCCTACATGGACTATGGAATCGGTCACCTTTCAGAAGTACGTGGACTATATTATGTACAGCTACCTCCGCCTATTCTCATTCTGAAACGCTGATCTCCAATCTGCCTCGCGCTTATAGTGTCGGCTCATACCCCTTACTTCTACTTTATGCTCTCGTCGTAGCTGGATCGGGCAAGACCCTTGATCACCTGAGATGGAGGTCAATGGACACAATCGATATCGTCGTCGAACATGCGACGGTGTATATCCTGATCAACCTCGTCATCACTGAGCTCGCGAGGTGAGTTTCGTCAATGACCCAATCTGTACATGTACGAAAGGGAGGACTGCTGATCGTATTCCAAAACGGTTCCCAAACATAGACTTGTCATCAGACCTTTCGTTGACAGACAGATAGCGCTTGCCAAGTCGCACGAGGTGGAAAACGAGCATGGTGTCGAAGACGGTACTACAGTACCCATAGGCCTCGACAGCAATAGCGATCTTGACCCTAACGAGGATATCGAAGCGGACGAAAGGACGCCTTTGGTCGCTTCCACTCAGAACAAGACGAAGACCCCGACTCAGATCGCCAAATCAGTCCTCTTCTCCCCTATCATCCTCGCCACGATCTTTGGTCTTCTCATCGGCCTGATTAAGCCTGTGCAGAGGTTTGTAGTGGGTCAGGGCGGGGCCGAAGGTACTTGGCTTTGGGGCAGTATCGGACTAGGCTTGAGATATCTAGGCGGGGCGTTTGCGCTTATTGAAATCATTGGCGTCGGGGCAAAGATTCGGGCTGGTGCGAAAAAGCAGTGAGTCGTCGCTTTCAGCTGTCCACGCAACTGATTATCGATCTTGGGCGACGGTATGCTGATTCCTGATGACAATCTAACGCAGTGCGGCTGGAGAGACCGTCCCTCCCACTCTAGGGACCGTGCTCTTGCTCGTTACTTGGCGATACATTGCTACTCCAGCTATTGTCATGTCTGTGATCAGAGGATTCCGAAAGATCCCTTCCACTAAAGCTTACCTGCAAGATCCCGCATTCGTAAGTCTCCTAGCCCGACCAGCGAGAACCTACATCAAGCTTATATATATTTCGATATGCAGTCCTTCGTGCTCGCTCTCACCTCTATCTCCCCACCTATCCTCCCCGCCCGGCTGGACCCCTTCAGATCCTCAGTCTTATTCTCGACCTTCTACACGGTCCTCATCACCGCTTTCCCCCTTGCTATTGCCATCGCAGTCGCCGGCCGAGGCGTCTCAACTCAGCTCGATTTCGATCTCCTTGCTGCGCTCAAGTCGGCTGGCGGAGGCGGTTTGGCAGGAGCAGCTGCCATGGTCGTCCAGGTACTCGCGTTGATGCCGCTTCGAACTATCATGAATTACCAGTATAGATACGGTGGTGGGCTCAAGAACGCGACAAAGACATTGTGGGAAGACGGTGGTTTCAAGCGGTACTATGCCGGTCTTGCCGCTGCTCTGTGAGTATGGGTCCCTTATGTCCTTGCCTTTCAATGCGACATTTCCTTTGTCATTGAAGCCAAATAATTTTGCACCTTGTGTAGAATACGGAGAGACGAAACTGATACTCTACCACGTTTGCAGCTTCCAAGGTCCCCTATCCCGATTCGGTGACACAGCCGCCAACGCAGGTATTCTCGCTTTACTAGCCTCCTTCACGTGGCCCGTACTGGTCAAAACAATCGCAGCCAGCGTAGCTTCAGCTTGCTTCAGGATGACTCTGACGCCGATTGATACGCTCAAGACTACTCAACAGACGCAAGGTGGTGGAGCAGGGTTAAGGCTGATCAGGGAGAGGATCAAGGCTCAGGGCGTGGCTAGTCTGTGGTACGGCGCTTTGGCTACTGCTGCTGCTACATTTGTCGGGCACTGTAAGTCATACGCGCCTGTACTTGCTTTTCCGGCATTCTGCTAACACAAGATTCTGTACTACTTTAGACCCATGGTTTGGCGTGAGTGAGATCGACCAAAACTCTCTTGGACACATGTACTGACTTTGTGTTTAGACCTACAACTTCCTTTCGGACAAGCTTCCTCCTCCTCACAACTTTATACAAAAGCTTGGTGTAAGTTCCCAAACCCTCTCCAACTATCTTATTCAGCCTTTCTATCCGGACATGATGATATGGATCAAAATTTGTGCTGACCTGATCGGTCCTATACCAGCGACAAGCCTTCATCGGCTTCTCAGCTTCAGTTGTCTCGGATACATCTAGTAACTCTCTTCGAGTGGTCAAGACATATAGACAAGTCCACGAGGGTGATGTTGGCTACTGTAAGTGCACGACTCCATCTTCCGACCGATGGGATGTTACGCTGACCGAGGTTTTATACTGCTCGTGACATACAGTGACTGCCGCCAAGGAGATCGTAGCTTCCGAAGGCCTATTAGGCTTGTTTGGTCGAGGTCTACCCACGAGGTTGCTTACCAACGGTCTACAAGGACTGTTGTTCAGTATCCTCTGGAAGCTGTTTGCCGACCTGTGAGCGCATTTCCAATCCACGAATGTCGTAGGTGTAAACGTAAGAATTATCGCTTACCTGTCCTTACTGGATCTGCCGTAGGATCGCCGGGTCTGGCAAATAAGCTTTATGCGGAATGAGTCTCGATGAGGGGGAGGGTTTCAGTGGAGAAGCCAACCGGCAACCCCGTTATAGGACCGTGATTTCGCGGGTGTGGAGAACGAGAGAGGTGTAATCTTTCCAAAGTTACCGATATATCGAGCGTTGTTTGGCATGCTGCGGATACGGACAGATATATGCATGCTTGCGTACATGATTGCCACGCTCAGAGAGGTGCATCGATATCCAGCCAAGATGGGCGTACATCACAGATTGGGTCAAAAAAACCTTGAAGACAATGATGCACTGGGCTCTGCGTAACCAGTGAAGAGGAAGGAGCTGTACAATGCAGTTAGGGCCCTCCCTCATCTTGACCGTTTCATTCTGCTACAGTGTATCACAGCCAGCAAGTTCATGATTGGCAGTGATGCGCCAAGTGATCCGCAGCGCCCCTCTCCGGCCTATATCGTACCACGATGTCGACGGCGGACCGCCCGCAGGCTCCACCGTGTCAGGGACAGGGACCAACTGCCATTTGATAAGCAGGGTAGCGAAATGACACTAACCCTCCGGCGACCCTGCTTCGGTCCGGAGCGCGGAGGTGTATGGGCTGATGGAGCTCGGCAGTCTTGCTTGCTTCATCTTGAAGGTCTTGTTCTGCATTTATAGCATTGGCAGTAAAGGTGTCCCCTCCTTCCAGCAGCAACACTTTCGCCAAGGCTTCATATATACTTTATTCATCAATTGAGACCTGTATAGCCCTCAGACCGTTCTTCTGGAAACATCACACGGAGGAATCTGACTGTTTGTAACCATCACAATGCCCTCGTCACAAGTCCACATACTGCACGCTTCATCAGGCGACTACACCTGTGCCCCGCCCCCACCAACCAAGAAATCATCAGACGACCACTGCTGCTTCGAGAACCCCCTATGCGCATCATATGTCTGCGGCGCATCAATCATCGACTCCAAAGTCCAAACATATGCCGAATCAAACACGACATGGTGTAATATCATAGCGGCGTCGGGTGATATCGATTACACGTCGAGATTCAATTCGACATGTGGTGGGACGGCTATGAATTGTATTTATGGAAGAGAGTATTTCGCTTCTGGCGCTAGCCCTGTAGCCGCTACTCTAGGAGGAGGCGGAGGAGAGGGACAGCTGCAGTTGATGGGAACGCTGGGGCTGGCTTGGATGATGGGTTCGTGGGTTATGGGATGGCTAGGTAGGCATTAAGTCCGCGCGGCGATGAATGGCATCTTGAGGAGTTCGGGTCACATTTGACTCGACTACGAAACCAGGTGGGTCGTCGGTTTCTGTCGCCGTTACAAAGCATCACCAACTCGCAGCTGACTGGCGTTACCGCACAATAATTAGCACAGCACTCAACACCAGCACCCATTGTCTTGACTCGCTTTTAGCAATTTGTACTTTCTCAACAACCAATTAGGACCTTGCCCTTTCAACCCATTTGCGATGGACACCTCACCCTCACTGTTCAGTCACGTCCGGTGCGCATCGACGGACACGATCCTCTTGCACCACTACGAACCACGCAACATCATGTACCGTATCAAAATTTATGAAATCTGTATCCATAGCACCAGTTCATGCAACGTTTGACATCGAGACTCACTGAAATTCCCAAAGCGATACACTGCCTTGGTTTGTGTTGAGCATCATGCATCTCAGTTGACGTCGACACCGCCTCTTACGGCATTCGAAGCGGCAGCCGGCTCAAACCCGGAACCATGATAGCGGATTATCGTTTAGCCTTGAACTGCTCGGTTGGGATGTCACCCCATTTCAGCTAACCGTAACCGTTTTTATACGGAGTGAAAGCATATCATCCAGGGTCGGAGGAATTCAATTGTATCAGCACTGCGGATATACAACTGAGTTGGCGAGCTCCGAGGCTAAGGTTAGTGATAAAACCGTATGACGCAAGTTTTCGACCCAAGCAAGGCTAAGGTGACACACCACATGACCATATTATTGTTTGGTGAAATGGTGCCAAGGACTGGGTGAGACTCATGACGATTGCACACTGATCCGCGAGCGTGGTTCGTTATCCTCGTGGGCTTGGCATCTTCTGCTCCGAACACAGACACGTACAACGACCTGCGGCAGTGAGGATACATATTACTTGGCCGGACTGTCGAGGTATAAATCTCCTCATTCTTTCTCTATAATCAGTATTGGATATCCGACTTGTTCGGATACTATCATAACACCCCAGCACCCTCGATTGCAATCCCTACAGTATCTGTCTTACTGGTCACTCACATTTCAACCGCAACATACATATACCAGTTAAGAACCATGTCCGCTCAAGTTTACGCTCCATCCAACACCAACGCGACCTGCTATCCTCCCGAGCTCAACAAGAACGCCACGACCGACGTCTGCTGCTTCGTTTCCGAAGCTTGTGCTCAGGCGGTGTGCGACTCGCAGAAAGATCTGCTTAACGCTACGGTGAATCGAGCATTCGGGACCAACTTCTGCTACCTTGCGGCGTCGCCTGCGAATTTCAGCTACTATACGTTCGAGAACCAGACTTGCCTGGGCACGGGGATGACATGCAGAACGCGGAGCGATGCATTCAACGCCGGAGAGCCGACCTTTGGATCCAGCAACGTTCTATTGGCGTGGATCATGGGATTTTGGGTACTGGCCATGTTCAGCAGAAAGTGAATGGACACGTGGTCCTGGTTTGGAGGGGAAGAGACTTTGTATTAATGGGCGGAGTTGATGGTATGTACGCTATCGTCTCTGTCAGACCGCACGACCTTGTGGTGGTCGTCAAGTCACGTTAGCTGACCTGCTCTCATCCAAACTTGTGAATCTGGTCTAGCCTTCCAGCCCAACTTGCGCTTCGCCGGGTCGTGCTCTCGGTCTACCCAAAGGCATATGCCCCTCAGTGTAATTTCTATCAATCGACGAGAACAAGAAAGATTCCAGCGTTGTATTATAGAAATAGTATAATGAGCGTTCGTGCAATAAGAATATGAGAACACCAGTCCGAATGCCAAACTACAGCGGCTGTACACCTGAAAACAAACCGCGCTGTATATCAATACTTATTTTGGTGAGCCCCTGTTGCGCGCGCCTCACAACCGTATGCAGGTGATGTCGATCGTGGAGGCGCCAGAATAAGGTCCCGTAACGCTAGCCAGGGTCTCCGTTTGCCGCCCAGCGTCAATTGTCAACCTTTTATTGGCGCGTGTACATGTACAGTAACTCGTTCCCACACCACACCATAACACGCCTGGCGCTCGATGTGATTCTGATCTTGGAGCAAGACTAGGGTCAGAGAAAGGGGTGATTTGTTTTTCTGAAAGAGGGATAGCCGAAGACCCGATCCGAAGATAGATTCTAGCGAAGGCTTGACCAGAGCCCAGTTGCATTCCGCTGACGAGAACGAGATGCGTCCTCCGTCCTCGAGTCCACAGATATTGGTCCGACATATCATTCGTCGTAGATTCGGTGCCTCGAAAGCCTTTAATCCTTGTGTAGATATACGATCCGATCGAGAAGAACTTACTTATACAACCCCAATAGCCTGTCGTGAGATCCTAGGTAGGGTCACGAGAGAATGAATGGCCATTCCGGCCGAGTCTCATTATGCATTTCGGTGGACCCGGTGGAGTCTTAGACCTCCTTATTTGATCGTGAAGAATAGCACCTTGGTGACTCTTCGAGTGCCAGACTGGGCCGCTATCCCGCTTAGAAATAGTATCCTGTTTGGTAGGCTCCATTGTAACGCCTGCTTTGCCAGCGGTCCTCGTGAGAGTTTGGTAATGCAACTTGCAAATAGCTCGTGTATGTCTCGCCACGCGCTATGGTCATCTGAGCGGACGCTTTATCAAGCTAGGTTGCCCGTTGCATGCATAGAGATGGATCGCTCTTTGGCTGGCAAGGAGTCCACTCAACAGTTCAGACCTACGAATCGAAAATAGTGCACCATCATCGTCTCTCATAACAGGGGTTGCCTCTGCTATGCCAGCGATGAGACTGGCGGACTGTCGGACTTTGCCACGACCTGTTCTCGTCGGTGGGCTGGAGGCCTTTGACGAACGAAGAAAGCTTGACTGTCGTGATAGGACCCTGGCACTGTCAATCGCATGACAACCCAGAAACACAGCAAGTGGTGATCGTGGATCTTCGCTTTTGGGTCGACTGCCTTTCATCGCGGCGGCTTGAGATCAACCGCTGGACCTATCGTATGCCGCCCATTAGCCGCCTCAGTGATGTCTTCCAGCACCGCGCGCTTTCTTTTGGCGCTCAGCGCCTCGCTGGATCTGCGAGAGAGGCACCCCTGATCTACTACGGCCGTTGGTACCGCAACTTGTCTGGTACTCAGGCATTAGCAGCAGTACCTGGCGGACCACTGATCGTTTAGAGCAAAATTGTCCCACCAGATATCCCCGAGGGTACGCATAAACCTGGCAGTCACTCGGAACATACCGTCTCGCTTCTTTCCCCCGCTCAGCAATACCCCAGACTGCTGTTATTCCAGTCCACTGGGAAATGCCGGTGGCTGTCGGCCTAAAATACCGAAAGGAATCGTGTTGAGACCCTGAATGTCACACAACATTCCATAAAGCGGGGAGTATCACAACCCAATGGCAGTGGAGCGTTTTCAGGGCTAGGGCTGGGTGCCCATCACACCTAGTGCCCACGTACAGGCCAAGCTGGGCTTGGACAACTGGCGATACTATGGGACAAATCAGGGATCATTCAATCAGATTAACTTTCGGAAAACTTCGTCTGCCCAGGATGGTTTCGCCACGCGCAAGACGGTCGAAAATGTACCTGGAAAGCCTTGGCGTGTGCCTGACTGTTCTATTTTTTCAATGAATCCCTCTTGTCTGATAACGTATCGACTTGGAGCTTCCCTTAGAGGCTCAGGATGGACTGTACAAGGAAAAGAACCTATCTGATATGAGATCGGCCGACCTTACCTCGCGGGCACAGGAAAAAAGTACGTACCTGTGAAAGAATACAGAGTGCTCTCTCCCGACTGCTTGTCAGATGACATAATGACTTGGAGCCACGTCTACAGAACAAGCTTGATACCCCCAAGATGAAAAAATCCCTATCTGATTGATCCGTCGGCCGAGCCGAGCCCCTCACCGAAGTAACGGAAGTCGAGAAGAACTGTGTGAGAAAATTTCTGTGCACGCGAAGACGCAAATGTTCCGTGGAGCGACTTATAAATACGCCGTCGAATCTCTTATCGTTGGCAGACTTGTTCCAACAAAAATCCATATCTCTCAAAGAGGTCCATTACCATGGCTCTTCCACCGACTGCCAACCTCGATGCTCTTCGAGTCCCCGTCGATGCCGACAACTCTCTGGCAACGCACTTGCCGGATGAAAGGGAGAAGGACGTAAAGTTTGACAACAACAATGACGTCCCCCACCTTAACCATGAGTCCGAGGACGGAAACAGCAACGAGTACAAAGATGAGGAGAAGCCTGACGAGGACATCCAAGAGGGTGTCCGAGAAGTAGAGGCCATCACCCTCACTTGGAAAAGGAAGCACTTAACCGCGGCTTATGTCATGTAAGTGACGATGTTATCAGCCATCATCAGCTAGACATTGGACGCTGACTTTACGCAGCATGTGGCTCTTCTACCTCATTCGAGCATTCGAAGGATCGGTCACTTCCAATCTCGGTCCTTTCATTGTTTCCGGCTTCGAGGCGCACTCGCTCATTCCCGTTATCTCAGTCGTTGCCGATATCATGGGTGCGGTGACCTACTTGACCGTTGCTCGAGCACTGAATGTCTGGGGTCGAATCAAGGGTTTGATCGTATTGGTCGCTTTCGCTACGCTGGGTCTTATCCTTAGTGCTGCCTGTACCAACGTCGGTACTTATGCTGCTGCCCAGGTGAGCAGCGTGGGTGCATAGGTGTCACACGGGTACAACCGCTGATATGGCGCTCTCTAGATCTTCTATTCTATCGGATTTAGCGGTATGATCTTTACCGTCGACATCTTGACTGCCGATACTTCCTCTCTCAAGGACCGAGGTCTCGCCTACGCCTATACCTCTTCGCCATACATCATCACCGCTTTCGCTGGTTCCAAGATGTCCGAAGGATTCTACGCCAAGAACTGGAGATGGGCATATGGAGCCTTCACAATCATTCTCCCGGTTGTGGCTGCCCCTCTTATCATGATTCTTTTCACCACCAAGCAGAAGGCCAAGAAGAACGGTCTCCTCCCCCCTAAGGCAAAGTCTGGACGAACTCCCATGGAGTCAGTCTGGTACTACCTGATTCAGTTCGACAGTGAGTCACATGTACCCTGAACAATGCTATGAAACGCTAATATCTCCTTGTTAGTCTTCGGTATCTTCCTCGTCGCCGGTGGTCTTGCCCTGTTCCTGCTCCCCTTCTCCATCGTCGAGACTTTCGCCGACTCATGGAAGTCAGCCGCTGTCATCGCCATGCTCGTCATCGGTGGTATCATGCTCATCAGCTTCGCCTTCTACGAACGATACCTTGCGCCTGTGCCTTTCATCCCCTGGAACCTCTTGGTATCGAGGACCGTTCTCGGCACTTGTCTCCTCGACTTCATCTTCATCATCGCCGCCGGTACTTGGCAAAGTTACTACACCTCTTACCTTATGGTCACTTACGATGTCTCCATCTCGGTCGCTGGTTACATCAATAGCGCATCCAGTGTCGTCAACGGTGTGTGGCTCATCGGCGTCGGTTACCTCATCCGAAGGACCGGTTACTTCAAGTGGCTCATGTGGCCCAGTATCGCCCTTTACATCCTCGGTACCGGTCTCCTCATCTACTTCCGAACCCCTGACAAGTCGATCGGCTTCAACGTCATGTGCCAGATCTTCCTGGCTTTAGCAGGCGGGGCCCTCATTATTTGCATGCAAGTATCAGTTTTAGCTGCTGGAAACCACAATAATTCGGCCTCCTTGCTCGCCGTTTTGAGCACTTTCGGAAACGTTGGTGGCGCCGTTGGCAACTCCATCTCCGGTGCTATATGGACCCACGTTATGCCTCAAGCCCTCGAGAAATACCTTCCCGCCGAGTCGCTGCCTCTACTCGACGAGATCTACGAGAGTCTCGATGTCCAGCTTTCATACCCTATGGGAGACCCTACTCGAGTTGCTATCATCGCGGCGTACGGTGTGGGTCAGAAGAGGATGTTGATTGTTGGTACTTGTATTATGGCCGTCACCTTCCTGTGTGTCGCTGTCATCAAGAACATCAAGGTATCCGAGGTCAAGCAGGTCAAGGGTATGCTCTTCTAAACGGCCTTATTAGAATCACATGATAATCTTATAATACGCATGCACCCATGTTTGATGATTCGACGCAATAAGGTTTTGTGCTCCTTTGTTCGGGTCTCCGCCACATCCTGTCTTTCAACTTGGCAGTCCGCTCCTCACCCCGGCAGTTGGCCAAGTCATGTGGGTGCTCTTGATGCTCGGCAACCGCTCTACTGGTCACACTTTTGATGCATGGGTTTGTTTGCCAAGTCCGTTAAAACAGCTGATTTTATGGATATTTCGGAGACCGCCATATAACATTTGATCCCGCTTGAATAATGCCCTGTTTTCAAGCCTTGGCTCCAAGGTTACGCAGCGTCCCATGCATGTATGTGAATGCAGGTATGGATAGCTGGAAGAGGATGGAAGGCGGTTCACTGACGGTGAATGCCCTGGCTGTCGTTTGGAAGTAGCTACTACATGCAACAGCAGGATGTGGTGGCCAATGCTGAATACCCCACCATGGAGACGAACAATCTTGTTCCGTAATTTGCGGTAGCTTACTGTACACACCGAGAAGCATGGTCTGATCGTAATCGGAGTAGACTCCCACAAACGCTGAATGTGATTCACTGGCAGATCTGAGCTTGTGGGGTGTGGTAGGGGTGTGCGGAGCAGCCTCATCACGCTCAATAGACAGGAAGGATCTTCTGTGTAGCGGTGCCTGTCGTGACTGTCGAGACCGACATGCTTCTATCGCTCACCGCGCCTTCTTCGTTCGCAAGCTCGGACTTCTACCGGGTAATCACGCACTTAATATCTCTGCGTTGAAGATTGGATCCACCTTTCTCTCAGTCCGCGGACCCAGCTGCCGGTAGTGAAGTGCGAGGTGCCAGAACAGGTTCAGGATACTTTGTAAGCGATACGAGTCGCGGATAAACGGTAAACAGATCAATCGTATGGGTCGTTTCAATGCACATATGACGCCTTCACTTTTTCCAGGACTGTTGATGGGCATGGCCAATTTAGTAAACGGACATGTGATGTGTGTTTACATATATGTGCCTGATCAGAAAGCCCAAGATGACTTCCCAGAGGAAGCATCCGACAGAGGTATCAACCCAAAGAGCACACGTACCTTACCTATACCACCTCATACCGCTATCATGTCGGCTATCACCTAGGCTTCCTCCAACAACAACGAGACCTGGTACCCACCCCTTCTGAAGCAGAACGCCACAACCGATGTGTGGGGGCCAGTACGATCTCCTCAACGCAACGGTCAACAGAGCATTCGGGACCAACTTTTGCTATCTCGATGCATCCCCGGCGAACTATACCTTCCATTGGTTCTATAATGAGACCTGCTTGGGGAGCGCCATGGTCTGCAGAGAGCGGAATAAATTTTCGGGAGCGGCAGGGCGGCAGGCCATTAGATTGGATTACTCAGGCGGATTATTATTGTGGTGGCTGCTGAGTGTGACTCTGCTCCTTCACTTTCTCAGCAGAAAATAAGATGCAACAAGGTTATTACGAGTTCTGTAATCCGCTTGCAATGGACTGGAGACGCGTAAGCGTGTCTCTTCGGTCCCAGCCGCTGGTTCGCATAGACCCTCAGCTCATGAGACCTGGATATAGCTGCCCGCGAACGGGCCAGGATGGGAACGGTACTCGTACTATGAAGACTTCAGAGATAGAAACCAGTAGAATCACATTTCAAGTCTCCCGCACGGGGCGCTAACTGTCTGGTGAGCGGAGCACACACGGCTCTTTTGGACTCCACTATGCCAAGGCGGTCCGAAAGATCGCCGAGACACTGCGAGAACACTACACTGGGCTCATTTCACTCTGTAATGCATGGTATGCTTTCATCGTCCGAGCAACCTTATCAGTACGAACGCTCCGGAATGTGCTTCGTGATTGTTGCTGTCATGATATCACCATATCAATCAATGACGTTACCAGAAAAGGATAAGCTTAACCATACCGACAACCAGCTGATATCCTTATTGTCGTTACCATCGCGTAGTGTCAGCAGAGCGAGCGTACCTATATATGGCAGTCATTGATGGAACATATTTCTCGGTCCATAAGTTACTACTTCCTTCACAGTGTCCACCTTATCGTTTGGATAGACCTGCATTTCAGAGAGCGACTTTCTCACGACAATAGAACAGCATTCATTATGAGCGCGACCTGTTCTCGACCCAACCTCGAAGCGAATGCGACCCAAGATATATGCTGTTTCCAACCGCTCAACTGCTCCCAAATTATCTGCGGCGAGCAAAATGCGACGGTCCAAGAAAGCTCAGATGGAACATACTGCTATCTCGACGCGAGTCTCGCCGATAAAAAGTTCGACGAGTTGGGAAATGGGACTTGCTGGACGCATCATTGTGCCTTGGCCGGAGATCATGCATTCGAGAATAGTACGGGGAATATCACGGGGGGAGGCGGAAGCGACTCGGCAGCGCTGCATACCATACAGGGTGGTTTAAGAGGCGGAATGTGGCCGGTTTGGATGTTGATGTTTGTGGGGTTGGCTGTCTGGAATAGGCGAATAGGCTGAGATTTACAGAATAGTCGTTACTAGAAGTAAGTCTCGTTAACCATTTCAAGCCGAGTAAAGTGGTCGAGCAACACAATTGAACTTTACCAGAACACCAGCTGATGGCTTGATAGCAGAAAAGAACGATCCGTTACCCTTGACCAACGATACCCCACGCACGAATGGATACCCCTCTCGACTGTCCTCGTACCTGTGGCGTACCGTCGCAGGTAGGTCAAGCATGCTACTCCGACGAGCAAATCTTTTCTTCTTGAGAAGGACAATAGTACAACAGTCAGAGGTTTGGCATGAGACAAGAAGCTGTAGCCAGATGGTGTGTGTTGCATGAAAATCGCCTCAACCTCGCTCTACCTCTAAGACACACCGGAGCGCTTATCTGGATCCGCAAGCTGCTCGTTATCATGTCTATTTGTTACCGGACCATTCCTTACGTTACGGTGTCAGCTCTCGTACTCGACAACCTTGTTGATTGCAATTTGTCCCATGCACATGACCTGATCAACACACGGTTGCCAATAACGACAATCAGGCACCGCACTTTCTCCCCGTACAAGTAATTGACCGTTTCTCGCTATAGCCTCCGATATGTAAACGCCGCTGGTCCTCGGCGTTCATCGCGTCCAGTCCGCCCCATCGCGAAGATAGAGATCACATCGCAAAGAAGTGCGTACTACTTTGCATGCTACTAGCTGCGCAACGTGCTAAGTGGAGATGAGGCGGTGTTGCAAGACGCGGACCTGTTTGCGCCGAGAAGAGATCGGGGCCGAATAGCTATTTATGGCAATGCTCGATCATGAAGACTAGCATATCTGTCTCCTAATGACATCTGCATACATTCTCGCCCACCTGAGATCTGCTAACCTCGAGAACCGATTCGAACTCATTCTCATGACATAGGACTGTTATACCTGAGATCAACCCCCTTGTCAAACATCAATCACGCGTTGTTAAAGCAAAATACCGAACAATCACCAAACTACCGCACCTCATCATAAAGCTTCATTCGACACTAACTACCACGATACGCGTTCTTTCACATCACGATGTGCTATTGGCCAGGTCTCTCCGGTAACGCTACCACCGATATATGCTGTTTCGAAACCTACGACTGTTCCGAGCAAGTATGCGGTGCTCAAAACGTCTCTGTCATCTACGGCAATGGTACATCTTATTGCTACCTAAACGCAACTATCGCCCAGACCAAATTCACCGAAGTAGGAAATGCGACTTGTAAAATGATGGGATGCGAGTACCTTCAGTCGATCAAGAATGCCGGGTCTCCAGTTCAGACTATGATCAGTGGACAGGTGTGGATGACTTGGTTTCTGGCGTTGCTCATTTTAGGGATGATCAGCAGGAAAGCACATTAGGTTTGAGTGGGTCGACTAGCGTGTGAGAGTAAGTGTTATCATCCTTTTCCGTTACATGAAGGCCCATGGTGCAAATGCGTCCGAATCAGCTGACAGTCCTGACGAGCTCAGATCCGGGCGGCTATCTTGACCGTCGGCAAAGAACGACAGCGATGCCACCTCTTCTTCCACTCTTTCGCCAAAAATCCCTTGATCCACAGCGACACCCCGAGGCTTGCCTCTTGTTCCTCCCATACGTTCCCTCTGGCAAGAGGCTAAGAAGATCGAACATGGCTTGCGTTGTAAAAGTAGCTCGGTTGTATATGCCCTTATAGTAGCTTCTGTACTTGATGCATTCGGCTTCTTTCTACGACGATTCAGGTGATGAGACCCTACAATCTACTCGTTCCGCTTGTTTGCCCATTCAGGAGGCTCGTCCTTGCCTGCATCCTCCAGCTCATCGCCTTCTTCCCTAGTCTTGTGGACCGAGTTCTCGTTGTGCTCGGGTGGCGCGTACACCGTAAAGAGGGAAAGAGGGTTGGGTCCGCTGTTGATAACTGCAAGTCCAAGGAGGAGACGTCAATATCGACCACGATATTATCTTGTAACGTGTCCAGTCCACCAGCAAGGTCGATATATGGGTAGCTTCCCCAATACGCTGCAATCGGCCCGTATAGCATGTGCAGTTGGAGATGAGGGTCCACCGAATCAAATTACTCACAGTTGTGCTTGGTGCCTTGAGGTACAATCACAAGATCTCCAGCTTTGACTTCCCGCTCTTCTCCTGCTACAATAGCCTTGGCTGATCCAGAGGTAAAGATTAGGTGTTGATCGACGTGGTGTACCTATGAAAAGAAACCGTTCAGCTGAGAACCGAGGTCGTAGGAGGCCGAAGAGGGGACAACGTTTTGAGCGACTGAGCCATGGAGAAACCGATGACACTCACCTCCTCGCCGATCTCACCTCCTACGGGAATGGTCATAGCTACCAGCTGACTGCTGATGCCAGTCCAGAGCACATGTCGGAACTCTGAGAACTCAGAGGGAAACGAAGTAGTCGCTCGGGGGAACACAACCATCTTTTTCTCGGGAGGGGCCATCTTGGACAATCTACGTGAAGTAGTAGCCAAATATCGCGAAGACGCGAAAGGGAGAGGTGTCAGAACGGAAGGTGATCTACAGGTTGATAGGATCGTTGTTCTCGATCGAGTCGACACTCGGAGGAGAGAGGTGGACGCAGAGCGGGAATTGGACATACTGCTTAGGTTGTGATTAGTTTGGGTGGCTGAGATTCTTGTTATGGAGTCTGATGAGCGGGCACGCACTTGCAGGTTTGTCGACGATAAGTCAAGTTGCTGGATGATCAGTGATGTCTAGTTCATGTGAAAGGGGTTTGACGGGTTTCCAGCACGCCATTCATACTTTATACACACGACACCATGACTATACCGCAGAATGGATCGCATCATTCGCTAGCTGTTGCCCATCTCACCCTGATCACCTTACGCATCCCCAAGTTCAGATCGGATCGAACCGTTGATTATTTAACGATCGTCGTTCACAACAAGCAGGCAAACTCGAGTTTCCGTTCTACATGCAGCTTGAAACCTGCCGGTCTTTGGCGAGACATGACTTGCGATTGCGCTACTGTAATGACGTCAGATCGGGTAATGTCCCGGACGTTTCGGAGGCAGATCCTGTTAAATATGAGACACGAGTACAGTAGTTGCAGCAGGGTGCAAGAGAGAGTGAGTGATGTGTAGCATTCCAGGCGAGAAAGTACTCAGCTCCCAGTGCATCAAAGCAGCGTAGCGTGTATGATAGCCAAATGCATGCACGACTTATTGAAATGCCTAGATCGGATACAAACTGTGACCTTGAGGCACGCCGAGAGCTCGTCCTGTGATGCTCGATTCGCTTGCAAAGCTGTTCGACCTAGGGTCGATCCAGTGGCTAATTATCAGAGCGCTCGTATGATGATAGACAGTGGCACTGGCCTTGACAAGATCGAGCGAAGACAAAACGAGCCTTTGACACCGTCTTTTCGGCCGAACCAACTCGAGAGCTCACGGAGATACGATCAAATGAGAGATCGATCAACATTTCGTTTCAGGGGATCCTTTCTACTTCTGCTTCGTCTGATCCAAGGCTCATTTTACAGATGGGCCACCTTGAGAAACAAGTTCTGTACGCTGACGCATTGGGGTCGCACCAGCGTTGGTAATTCATCCATCCCACATACCTAACAAAGCAAAGCATCTTCTGCTATCTGATAACATCCAAAGGTGGACCTATAACATCAATCGTGCAGGGCAATATCGGTCTTTGTTACCAATGGCATGAAGCATGCTTCGGTCGAATAACCCGATGATCGTCTTGACAAAGGATGCCCGCATCCACTGTGGCCTCTCTTCAGAAGACGACAATGGGCAGAATAGGGGTTGTCCTGAGCGCTGCTTATCTGACAAGGATGTTTACCCTTGTATCAAAGGGAGTGAGGGAGGGATGTAAGCGATGAGATGCTTGGCTAGCAAGTTGTGTTGGAGTTGATGCTGTGATGCTATATAATGCGGCATGGCTGCAGTAGCCTGATCGTCGGTGAACGCAAGATCGTTGTACCATACTGAGAAGCCAAGTAGAACTGAACGGAAAGCAGAGTCCATACACACATTCCTATCCCACAGGACGCTAAAACTGAAGCCTGGAAGTCTGTCCACTCTTTATCTACAGACTCTTAGTACAGGTCACTGTTGGCTGAACGTGCGGTGCAAGCGCGGCGAAACTCGAAAGCAACATGTGCTCAACCGATGCTAAAGCGAAGAAAGCAGAAGCGGAAGCCATCAAGGCCAAGCGCAAAGGATACCTCGCGAAAGCCAATTCCGCCACCGTGGAGCATATGGTCGGTGCTGAGGATCTGGCTAAGGACCATTTCAAAGAGGGGGAATGGAAGCCTTCTTGGGCCGCTGTGGAATTCGTGAGTGAAGTGATTATCATCATCATGATACCGTTATGGAAGGACACAGTTCAGTACTCATACCTCGCTGCGCCACTACGAGTATTGATCGTACGAGTACGATCGGCGCTTGAGGCAAATCAGTACGAGTATAGTGTTTGGCTGACCCAGAGGACGGGATGTAACGATTCATAGGACGGCGATGCCTGTCTTAGCAATGTAACAGCTTCAAAGGTTAACGAGGGCTTCTACGCACCTGCCGGAACGTGAGTGCCGGATTGCCCTATGTCGTATACATGGTGAACCGTCCATGTGGACTTTGTGTGTATTGACCCAGAGTTTAACATATCTGTAACCCTACCTAGGATCCTACCACTCGGCGCGCAGATGCCTGAGATGACGGTCCTCAGATATGGCGGGTAAGTTAATCTCCTGCAATTCGCTTCTCGCGAAGTGAACCCAATCAACGATCAATAGATAACACCGAATGCGATTACTGCATGTACTCGTACTTGGCCGGCGAAGCGAGGGCTAACAGACACTCGGTCAACAATGATAACATTTCTTGATTATTGTATTGCAATAGGTACATACCCGAAGGCACCTCGTTCCCTGGTGGAGTGATGGTGCCCATGCATGCGAGAATGGTCAATGTAAGCCCGTAATCATGTTGCTTCGAGAATGAACAGTTTGGTGTCGGAGTTGAGATTCCCGCTAATCAATTTGAGATACGGGATGCGTATCGCAGCTTCTGCCCGAACAGTCTTTCCCCGCTGCACCGCCCTCAGCAGCTGAGTCCCTCTGCTCAATCCAGTGACACGATTTTCGTAGCATCGAGATAAAACCGAATGTCGCAGGACAGGCATAAAATCAACCTTGATGGCCAACATTGTGGATGTCGTGTCGCCCGCGGCATATGTTACCAGTTTACCATGCTATGCATATGATAGGTATTTACTATGCCTGTGTGATTCGGATCATACAACATAATGACTCAACCATGGACTCCTTCACTCGTTCAGACTGTCGCGATCCCTCTCGGTAAGCCGCATCTGATTTCCTTATAGCGTGGCCAACATCTACGCCCTCAATCCAACAGGCGGAGGCAGTAATGGAATCCCGCCCAACTCGAATCGAGCCTCCTTGAAAGCCTTGACAGCGTCTTCCTCCAGCTTGCCATTCTTCTCGTCCCCGTTCTCGGTAGGCAGGAGACATGACCACGGATCATCATAGGACCACCCATCTGGCCCCGTTCCGCCTGATGTCGAAAATGGTAATGACGATGCTGGGACTGGGGCACCAAAGGCTGACGTGCTAGTCGGCTGACTTGACGATGAGCCGCCGAAAGCTGGTGGTGTTGTACCGAATGCTGAGGCGCCGCCGAACGCCGAGCCGCCAGAAGCAGGAGCTGACGGTTGTCCGAAAGCACTCGTTGAGCCGAAAGCTGAGCCGCCCGATGGTGCTCCGAAGGGATTGGCTGGAGCTGAAGTGGAATTTGGAGCAGATGGACCTTGAGATGGCTGACCAAAGGGATTGGCAGGCGGTGAAGGAGCGGCGAACGGATTGGACGAAGCTGTGGTGGTAGTACCAGTGCTTGAGGATCCTCCTCCAAACGCCGAGCCACCTGAAGCAGGAGCAGCGGGCTTGCCGAAGCCAACGAACGCAGACCCTGAGGCCGATTGAGGCTGGGACGGCGTTCCAAACGCACTGGGCTTTGCCGGTTGACCGAAACCCGATGAGCCAAAAGCAGACTGACCAAATCCTGAACCTGCAACTGGCGCGCTCGTTGAAGCAGCATTACCGAATCCTATTGGACCAAAGGCAGGCGCTGTAGGAGTGGATGTCGATCCAAAGGCTGTTGGAGCCGAGGCCGGTGGAGCTGCGCCAAAAGCTGAGATCGTGCCAGCTGGTTTACTGGGTTGTCCGAAAGCTGAGGAGCCGAAGCTTGATGCAGGAGTAGAAGAAGCTCCGAACGCTGAGCCTGATGCTGGCGATGACCCGAATGCGGAAGGTGCGTTCGATGATCCGAAAGCCGACCCAGCAGGTTTCGCGCCAAACCCAGATTGACCGAAGGCTGAGCTCGTAGCCGGAGTGCTGGCGGAGGTCCCGCCAAAAGCGGATCCACTAGAAGGCGTACCGCCGAAAGCTGAACCGCTGGTACCGCTTGACGATCCGAATCCAGAGGATCCGAAAGCCGAACCAGCAGGCTTTTGACCAAAGCCGGACGAGCCGAAAGCGCTGCCTCCAGCGGCCGGGGTGGACGAAGAACCGAAGGCGGATTGTTGTGAAGGTTGACTAGGTGCACCGAAGGGGGAGGTTGTCGCTGGAGCTGAGCCGAAAGAACTCGAACCGAACGCTGACGGTTTGCTGGAAGATCCGAATGCGCTCTGGCCGAACCCCCCGCCTGAAGCAGGTTGTCCGAACCCATTCGGCTTGCTACCCCCTCCGAACGCTCCCCCGCTACTTGATGAAGATCCAGCACCGAATGGCGAGTTACTCGTTGGAGCAGAGGTCGAATTCGACCCTAAAGCAGCTGCTTCCGAGAACTCTTTGGGCCGATCGGATCCTGGTACTTTCCCTTGTAGAAACCGCGCGTCGTGAAGCTTCTCAGCTACTCTCATTGTTGTTGTGAGATTAGAGACAGCTTGCTGGATGGTGGAATTGGCTTGAGAGAGCAAGGTCTCTTCTTCTTTTACCTGTATACCCAGTCAGCCGCTCTTGCTCATAAAAGATCCGTCCTACGGGAAGATGTGATAGTTCAACAGAGAAGTGACCGGTGACATACATATTCCTGTCCTTTGCCTTCCTTCAGCGCGACGACACTTTTCCACCTCAATTCTTCCGGTGATATGTCATATCCGAAGAACAGACTCGGTTCATGTTTCGCTGCTCCGTAGTTTGATAAAACGTATATTGGTTTCTCAACTGTCAAATCCTGCTTGATGGTGTCCTCACTTTCCGCAGATCACACGTATCAGCACAGAGCTCGATGTGAAGCAAAACGAAGGCTCAAATTTGCTCACTTGAATTGGTATTTTGAGGCTTCTCCAGGTCGGTTCACCCCTGATGGTCCTCTCTGCTGTACTCTGCCCAGTGGTCCAGTAGGAGGATGATAGAATCGACATCCAGCTCCAAATCGGCAGTAACTGCAAGATACGGAGTCAAAGAGCTTTAGTTCAAGGCAAACTGATCCCTTGCGAGCAGCTCTGAGGACACTGACCCGTTCATGAAGTCCCTACATGTCGCTTGCGACATCTTGACGACTTCTGATCTATTATCGTCTTTTGAGCTAGAGCGTGACCGGCTGTCCAGTGGTTATGAGACTGCGCTGCACCAAAGGCACGAGGAACGAGCCAGAATCCGGTTATCCGGTTGAGGGTCGATGGATCACCTGTTCTGTTCTAAAGCTATGGCGAGGGTTTGCAGCAGTGTGGGGGTATCGGTATCGCCTGAGATATATCGAAGATCAGCTGAATGGAGAAGCAGGAGCTGCATGTTTATAAGGGTGTTTCTTGGTTGAGCAGGTTCAACACGAGCGCGGAACCAAAATCTCACGATTGCAAGCTCCAGTAGTTGTCGGCGGTCGCCGCTGTGCCTGACTGTTACCAGTACTCGAGTATACACCGTACACGTACACGCGCATAGCTCACTAGCAGCATTGCAGCAGCATTGCAGCAGCATTGGGAAGCTCCTTAAAGGCATGTATGATGATGTTATAACTATGTTTACTGCCGTCCTTCTCAACGTCTTTAATCCACTTCAAGCATGGACATCTGCTTTGCCTCCCATTTCAGATTCATGGCATGGCTCGCTGCTGCACTGGACGTCTTTCGATGCTAATTCAAGAGAGAAGTATAGTGTCACAAATCCTTGCGCCTCGTATCGTATTAACTGCCGAACCAGACTCGACCTCGGTAAAATGGGCAGGAGGTGAGTTCCACTTTTTGACGTCATGGTCTGCCCAGAGGGGCGACGTTGTTGCCATATTTTCCCAACTTTTACGCGGTGTGTCCACCGTTTTGAGAGCCTTCGTTACTTGATTTCTCTTTTGCTTGTTCGGTCAGTCGTGGACGGCTGCTTGTGCATAGATGGGAAGATAGACCTTGAACATTCCTGTATAAACTGAAACAAACGGACAATCGAAAATCTGGAAAATAACCGCTTTGCAATGTCGGACAGTACGACCCAACGTCAAGCACCCGGCTCGTCCCCTCAAGCTCCGAAAGTATCGTCCGGCTACACCCATTCTAAGCTGGGTACGATATGGTCTCGCCAAATGCCCGGTTACTCGGGCACATACCCCGTAGGAGCTATGGACGTGGAGTTTCCAATCGAAAAGCAGACGATAGGGAGCTTTGTTCATCGAAAGCTGAGGAAGGGCACAGCGAAGGGGAATGAAGCTGGAATCGAAATTGATACGGTCTTATTCACGTTGTTTTATCCGTGCGATCTGGAATCGGAGCAGGATCAGACTCAGAATGCTGGTGGTGGAAAGGGCACTGTTTGGTTTCCGAGGTGAGTCGGCTCATTTAGAGGGATACGCATTTCCCGATTCACGCTGGCTCGCTGGCGCTCTTTTCCTTGGCGGGATGCTGACGTTCTGATGCTCCCTATAGACCCTCTTCAACAGTCAAAGGCTTTATGAATATGGCGGGTATCGAGAACTCTCTAATACGATCGCTGGCGTGTAAGTAACTGAGATCTGCAAACAACAAACATCCAGCTTACTGACCAAGTGCAAATTCCGCTTCAGACGTCGGCGCTTTATCCGCTGTACACGGCCTCAAATTCCCAGCACACCAACGAGCTCCGATCCGAGCACCTCCATCAGGCAAATGGCCCCTTATTATCTTCTCTCACGGCGTAGGGTGTTCTCGTCTGATGTACACTCATATCTGTGGAGAGCTGGCGAGTCGGGGTTATGTGGTAGCCGCTGTAGAGCATCGGGATGGGACTGGTCCGAGTGCGAAGATCACGAGTGAGGATGGACAGGAGAGGGATATTGATTTCTTGAGATGGACCGACTTAGAGTGAGTAATGGGCATGGTCTCCATCTACCGTCCGACCGGAGATAGCTTGGATTTCTAGCCCTACCAATTCGTCGTGACACCCGGACTGATTATTGTGTGCAACGAGTAGCTGGCCTGATCGAAGTGAGGACCAACAACCGAAAGACGACAACACCCTCCGACACGATCAATTGAAGATCCGACTGGTCGAAATGAAGAGTACTTTGGATGTGATCACCAAATTGACGACTGGTGCTGAGTGCAGTCAATCGCGGTTGATGGCTAGTCGGACAATTGATTGGTCACTGTGGAAGGGGCTTGTGGAAGTTGAGGAGGGATCAGTATGCCTTGCTGGTCATAGCTTTGGTGGAACAGCAGCGGTAAGTCCATCTCATTCGAGCTTTTCCGCTCTCTTGCTGCGGGTGCTGCTGGGCGACATACTGATTTTCGACTGTCAACGACCCTCGTGTTCCAGATCGCCGCCGCTGCAGATCTTCGCTTCTCGCCCTCATCTGTCATCGCTCTAGACCCAGCAGTCGAACGTATCGAGCCATGGTCTTCAACGATCCCCTGCCCTTTGATATCTATAAACTCTGAAGAATTCTCCCATGATCCAGACTATGAGAGGTTAATCCGACTTTGCGAGACCGTCAAGGGTGACAAACATATCTATGTGATTGCTGGATCGACACACCCTTCTTTCTCAGACGTGTTCCTAATCACGCCTGGATTTGGTAAGTGCAAACTCCGCTACCGCCCGTCACATTCATTCTGCTTTTTCCGCCTCCCCTTCCTCTTTCTATTAGTGTTGGCCCATTGCGTTACGAAGAGACATGCTGACAGGTGAAATTCGCCGATCCGCAGTGGGAGGCTGGACAGGTCTATCAGCTCCGCCATACGGTGTATTCCTCACCACTCTAAACGTTTTAGACACGTATTTCGCCAAGTCGCCTAACGCAGTACTGGATAGTATGGGCTCGTCTGTTGATAAGATGCCGCCTAAACCTATTGGAAAGCCGGGAGACTTGGTTCATCAAAACCTATAGCGGGGCCTTAAAGGAGGACTTGGGTGTGGTCCCCGAGGGTCCTTTGCGAGAAACGAGAGCTTAGCGTGCTTCATTGTGCGAAATCTCTGTATAAACACGTCGATTTGGTGCGGATGTCAGCATTGGTTTTCGAATATCACTGTAGCTGTAGACATCATGTACAGTGTTGGTGGAGACCGTCATCAGCGGACATTGTTTAGTACGTACGTCACACCACCAAAGCTAATATATTACTTGTATACACATCATATCATGACACTCAATACCAAAGGGATGCACATAAATCCACACAAGCCTGCTCGAAGATGACGGCTAGTGACTGCATCACAGCGAGCATCAATTACTTCTGCGCCACCAATTTCTGCGCTCTTGTCTAGCTCATAGGAGAGCCTTGCGATGCGCTTGAACGCATATCAAATAAAGTAGCTTCAAAGGCAATCCTTCAATATCAACACATACTCGCTCGATGCTACTCAACAGTGCAAGCTGGGATTGCTGCTTTGGTGACCCCTTTGATGAGTTGATAGGACGAAAGGGATATCTTAAAGCCGCCTTTCCAGCTCATAAAGCGATGTGTATCTAAGTGATATCGAGATCCATGTTGAATCCATCCAAAATTGATGGTCTGAGCGAGCAAACAAACAATAAAACAATCAATGTAATGATCGATGGCCTGCCGTCCGATCTTCTCTCTGATTGCTCATAATTAACTAGCTCAGAATCGTCCAAAATGATTTCCCCAAACATGCCTCCCCTATCATACAGTACCTACACTAATTCGGCTTGACCAACAGCGATCGCTCATTTGACCAATATCATCTTCAGATGACTCTGAGTACTCGCAATTCTATCTGCGAAAATGAGCACAACACAAATGACGGCACCCACCCAGACCCACCCACCAAGATTGGTCCTGAACGACCAGTCTCTCCGAAGTCCTACTTCATTATACTCGTTACCTGTACTTCCGCCGACCCCACGTACAGCGCTTAGTCCGAGCAGAACTGGAGAGGTCCAGGACCACCGCCAACCTCAGAAATCACCCCTTCGAAAGCTTTTCAACAGGAGTATACACTCTCTCTCTCTGTCCCCATCCTCCTCCTCATTCTTCCACTTCGCCACTTCTTCCTCGCCGTGTTCGCCCAGACAACAAAGGCAGTCACAAACACAGACACAATCACCCTCTTCTGCGCCCACAAAGACGGCTTCGATTAGCTACGAGATCCACTTGATGGATTTCCCAACACACTCCGAACTACGATTCGAGCCTCTTTCAAAGATCGCCCCGGTCTCGGACCGACTCTCGCCTACACGTTCACAAATACAAGCAAAAAGCGCTCGATCCCCATCTTCGGCTATGTTTCCCTTTGCTACCGAGCAGGCGCAGGGGTACAGGATCGTGTGTGATGTGATGAATGAGAAAGAGGTTGTCCTGATATGTGCGGATGATCGAGGATCCCCTATGGCTAGGCTTCAAACGACTGCGAGGGGCTCCGAGATTCAGGTGAAAGGTAAGCTCAATGAAGCGGATGAGAGAGCGGTGATGGATCAGAAGGAAGGTGGAAGTCAGCGGATCTACGCTGGAGACGAGGTTTACAATTGGTGAGTGATCCACCCTCCTTTCTTAGTCAGATGAACGGAGAGGCTTTTCATGCCCGTCAGCGACTGCATCATGCCTGTCTGGTAAAACAAGTGCAGCTAAAGTCAAGAGCGTACTGACATGATGCATTCGTGCGACCTGAACTGCAAATTCCTACTAGGACCGAAACCACTGGTTTAGCATTGCTCGTCAACCTCGATACACGTCAATCACTAGCCAAAATCCAATACAAGATGTTCGCAAAGGACCAACTGACCCTTTCGGGTGAAGGGCTAGAATGCATCCCGCTGATCGTTTTGACTGCTGCCAAGGTGAGTTTCAACTGTTCCTTCTCACCCAGGAACAATAGTCGTACTGCAAACCTGCTTGCGCTGCGAGTCAATACTGACGTTGTGTTTCGCAATTCGTTACTTCTTGCCGAATGATAGATCTGGTCGGAACATCATAGCGAGCGAGACTTTCGATTACATTAATTTTAACTACTGTAATTTACCGTAAATACCTTACTCGAGTACTGCGGGGCCGCGGGGATGCGGCATGTTCTCTTTCTTTTCCTATGTTCACAACTACTGTAGATCATTTTACGCTCTGTCGGTCGTATATGATATGTTTAGTGATGTACCTGATGTGCAGTAGCCTCACCTTCAGCCTGACGGTGACATCGTCCTCTGGTTGCCAGGAAATCAGGAAGAGAAGCTCAGGAGCTCAATGCCATATCCACCTCATAGGCCTCCGGTGGCCTCCGGTTTCTGATGGGAGCCTCTTGGACTTCGGTGTATGAACAACGACGATCCTGCCATACACTGTAGATATGTACCGTACAAATGCCGAGTAGTACCTTCAGCACACAAAGGCTACAAGACTCATTGAGCGGGGAAGGTTCGCATACTATCTATCGATCTGACGTACAGATAGTTACTAATTGCTACGATTTCTCCATCCGACGATCGCCGGTTTTACGTGATTCCTGAGACAGCTGGGCCATCAAAGGCTGTAGAGCCCAAAGCAAAGCATCGACTGCATTTGGCTAGACTATCTAGTGCAAGTATCCGTACAGGTACATATGTATATATATATATACATGCTTGAAGTCGCAAATAGCGTGAGGCTTTCATGTCGCACCGGGGCCACCCAAGCAAGTTGAAAGCAGCTTCCCATATTAGGGCTAGCCGGTACGGCATATGGCACGGGTATGATCGATGAGAATAACATGTGCCTGTCCTGTGGCTGGCCGATCTCCATGCTAATAGTAAGTTAGAGCTGGATAGAACATGACTGGATCTGAAGCTTAATCTGATCCTCGTACTCATGCGATTGAGGATGATGTCTATTTATGACACCCGGCACAGGAACGGCAACCACCTACTACTATCACTCTAATATTTTACGTAGGTACTCGTAAGGTGAGAAACTGGTGACTCAACTTCTCATACGCTATATTGATCTGAGAGCGGTCTGGACTGGACATGATTGACGCTCACAGTTAACGTACAGAACTGTACTGGTACAAACAATCGTTATAGAAAGCCCAACGTAAGAGCGCAGCTGTCTGTACGCAGCTGTACGTATAGTAGTGATAATCGTCGGCGATGATCGTTGGACTGGATATGCGTGCAGCTGGACATGCTGACCAAATTGAAGCTCAATCAAACTGTCCCTGCATGAGTACTCGTCGAAAAATACAGATGCTGATCATCGACTGACAATTGAATGTACCAAATATCAACTTATTTCGTCGACGATATCTTCTGTTGTTCCTATCGAGTAGGGACACCCTTCTTCGCTCCTCTATCGCCACTCAAATACGGAGCGACTTGTCGCCGATATCCAAGCAAAAGACTTGTACGCGATGATATCCAGTCGCTTACGCCTAGCTACTGTCGCTTTCGCCCTTGTGTACCTGTCGTCGCCAATTCAAGCGGGAACCCCATTCCTCGGTTGTTTATCGTCGATATCAGCATTCACGGGACGAATACCATTGGCCCCGACGGAAGTCTGTGCGGTTAGTTGATCCTCTCCATGCACGCTCGCACTTCGTTGAATCAGCTGTATCGAGGGATAGGAAGTCGAAGTCGAAGCTGAAGCAGATCCTCTTTGTGAATCGTAGGAAGCATGCCATGGGTTATCGTACGAATACGCTTATACACAGGCCATCGACGATAGCTGTTACTGTGGCGATGTACCGGGCTTCGCGATGCTCTATGCCGACAGCAAGAGTAGTCACTCAGCCGGCGGAAACGGTAGCACTGTAGATTGTCAAGAAGGCTATCTGGTATGTCCTCGTCAAAATTCACAGCACCCACAGATATGATTGACGAAAGCTGATTACTCATAATCGCACTATAGGTCCAAGCTACATCGTCGCGCTTCTCATTCCTCACGTGTACACCACAAGAGAGTGATGCCAACGAACAGCTCGGATCAGTGCCCTTCTCGTTGAACTGCTTGGGGAAATGCGCAGGTCATAAATATGCCTCGTTCATTCCCAACAAAACGAACGACAACTTTCAATGTCAATGCTCCGATTCCCCTCCGGATATCGATCTCGATCAAGCCCAACGGAAATGTACGGCCACTTCCAGGTATTGGTACACGCGACCCGTGCGGCAAGACAATGCCCTCGATGGCGATAAGAGGGACAATGCGATCGTGAAGGAGTTGATTGGCGCTCATGGAAAAGGCTTGACCAGGGCCAGCGGCAAGGGGAAACAAAGCTTGGTTTGGGGCAGAAGAGGTAGAACAAAGGCTTTTTGCCCTAAGAGCCTGATCGCATGTGAGACAGTACATGAGCGGTAATGGTTGGTGGATTGCAATAATGTACACGTGTCGAACATGTTGTAACGAGTAATATAGATGTTGTATTCACCTCTTCACAAACATTGTTGCAGTATCAGCAAATGCGTTCGCAACACATCATACGATCCCGGTCCTCCGATGGCGCATGTAGCATATCATCTGTGGCGCCATGTTCCAGATGCGGCACACCACCCATATTGGGAGTCCCCTCGTTATTGGTCATCGAAGAATACGACCCTGCTCTCAACGTCAATATCAATACCCCTTCTATCGATCACAGACCCGTCGAACGAGCGACGGGAAACACTCACGTGACTGTGACATCATCCCTCATCCACCTCGAGACCTTGCCGCTGAGACTAAGCAGCTCAGCCCTCGACTTCCTGTCAGCGCCAGCCAGAGAGTTTCTTATCAGATGCGTAGCCGCATTGCTATCTCCTTCGTAGGCCCACGATTCTCCTTTAGGTTGAGGCAGGTCCTGAACGGGGTAGGGTCTTTCGCTCGTTGGCTCTGATAGAGGGAACAGAGTGGGAAGGGTCGTCTTAGGGATATCGGCGTGTTTGGGGTGTGAGAGGTATGACGCAAGTAAGAGGGTGGCTTCTTCCGACGTGATGCGGTCCCACACTGTTTTTGGGACATGATCAGCATTGAATTTCTGTCATATCAGCAGGAAGATATAGTGGAAATACTCACATCCATCTGTAGCCATCACGATGAATCGCAGCTTCTCGCCCTGCGCACTTCGCAGCTTTCGGTATGTCACCTCTGGTCTAGCAGTCACATAAGGCGGGGTGTAGTTCCACGGTCTGACAGGTCTAGGTTTGTCTCCTTCCTCCTTGAAAGCGTCGGCAATACTGGACTCCGTAGTGCGGTTCAGTCAGCTTGATCTCGCGTCATAGGACTGGGATTTTTTATGGCTCCGGACTCACGCAGCTCCTTGTGCACCGGTCCATTTGTATACTGCATCGCCGAAGGCTCGAGTGGGCTGGAGACCACCTTGTACCCTTCCTCCTCTGATTACCGTGTCCCTCTCGGATGCAGGATGCTCGTTCTTCATCCTGAATATCGATACAGTACAAGAATCAGCTTGTCATTTCCGGAACAACGTTTGTGTAAGTGCCAGTCAAAGTCGTTCGTCAGAGTTGAATTAAAACTCACCTTTCAACCTCTCTCGGATTCTCGCCCATTTGATCCTCGGTCAACGTATCGCATCTCCATTTCCCATCAGGGCCTTGCCATCCGGCAACAGCTCTACAGTCACCGGCCAGAGCTACGTATAGATCCTGGTTCTCGGCATCGACCAAGGTTGTTATGGAACACGCGCCCGAAGCGGCTGGTTGGGCGAGGGCCACGAGTGTCTGTCTTGCTACAGGAGATTGGCTCGGATCAGACGTCTTATGAGCGAGAGTCGGGAGAAGTCGAACAGGTGCTTGGCAAATGTGCTCGTCCAGTTGCAGATAGCTATGTGAAAACCATAATCAGAAAGGCTAACGCTCAGTACGTGATGCTGGCCATTCAAAGCCGACAAGGCTTAGACCTCGGCAGTCATGCGGACACTCACGCATTCTGAATAGTTTTCGTCACATTCTCTGGTGTCCAAACATTCCCTTTCCCGAGGGCAATCTCAGCCCAGTGCGTCGGGCTCACAGCCTGAGCCCACTTCTTCCACCCGTCTTTCTCAGGCACATAACCCGCTTGAAGACCAGCCAATGCGACAGCGAGCGTAGGATGTAAGGTCTTCTCGAGAAGTCTCGAAGTAGCGTCTCCCGCATGTCCGTCCATGATAGAGAACAACATCAGATCCTTCTTGCCAGCTAAGGTTTGTTGGGCTGTACTATCGTGTTGATCTGTCGATGATGATGTTGAAGCAGACCATGAAGATAGCCATGAGGTCTTCTGATCGCTCGAGGTCTGTTTCCGAGGTATCAGGTTTGACGCCCACCGATCCTCGCAAGGCTCGTTAGATCCTACCCAGTTCGTATCCCACCTCACTACAGGATTTCCATTCCTCCCTACGCTCTTCTCGCCAGTCTCATGTTCCGTCAGGATACGTTCCACTTCATCGGACGATCGACGCAGGAATTCGTACGATTGTGGACCTCGAGACGTTCGGATGTTCAGCGTGAACTTCTCACCGCCCTTGACGATGTCTTTGCTGCTACTGCTACTGCTCGATTCGTCGGCCTCGTTTGAGCCCGTGGAAGATTGTTCATAGGTATATAAAGCGTAGGCTGAAGCCAGCAGCGCGATGGACAGAACAGCGGTGGTCTTGACATTCGGGGTGCTGGAAGTTGAAGAGGAGCTGTATGTTCTAGCGAGAGTGAGAGCTCGAGGTGCCAGTGCCGCAGTGCGGACAACAGACGTGGCTACCAGTGGACCTCGGAAAGCCTGAGCTCGGGAGAAGAGCGATCGTGACATGATGCCGCGAGGGATAGGACCAAACTTGGACCAGCAAGAGCGAAGCCGAGTTTTCGCTCCCGTTTATTATATCGATCTTTGAGGTGCACGACGACGTGAGGGTAATAAGAAGTGATGGATATGATTGAATCGTGTTGCTTGCCTTTTTTTGGGGATGTTGTGAGGCGATCAGTCCTCGGAAGCGCGAATAAGCCGAAATGTGAGATGAACACGAAGAAATCAAAATCCCCTATCCTATCCCTACAAACAAGTAACCGCGTCATAAATATTCGTCCAGGTCCAATCTCTCCTTCTTCTTCTCTAGGGATAACATCATAATACTGCTCATTTCGACACTTTCCAGGTCTTCGAGAAGATCGCACGATACCGGAAAAGCGATAATCGCTCACGAGGACCACTAAGAACGAGCGAGTAGTTGAATATACTCCGGAGAGACAGTTCACCACCATGGGGATCACGGCTTTCTTCTCCTTCACGCAGGGTATGGCGACCTTCACTCAGGTATTGCTGGCCTTGCCCATAGCACTTGACCTTCTAGGTGAGCATCAGCAAGATTTGATCCTGCTAATCCATCGAGCTCCCTGCTCTGATGCGCTACTGACGGTGAGATGCACGGGGTTATCACAGGTCCACCATCCTTCTTGCTCCTTTCGCTACTTTTCACCTTGCATCACTTCCTATACTCAACGCTCCGACTTTTCCTCAAGAACACACCTCTCGCACCGTTGATATCGATCTTATCCTTTCTATCGCCCTTCATCTCCTCTTTCCTCGTCCTCTTGACCTTGTTCTACTACCTGAACCCGCCGACACCTTCGTCAATACGATCATTCTCCATCATCCCTTCCTTCAACCACTATCTGGTGAATGTGCTGCCTTACGCATACGCCCAAATACTAAGATGGGTATCACCCTTGTTCACGCTGCTGGAAGGAATCAGTACCCTGTTGGTGATCCAGGTAGCTGGTAGAGTGGGCAAAGGATGGGCTGATGAGGAAGAGAGGGATGAAGGTGTAGAATGGAGGAGCTTGGTCGGTCTCGTAGCTGCTGCTTTGGTCTATTGCGCGGGTTTGGCGGGTGTGATCAAGGTGCGTCATTCAAGCTCGACTGTCCAACATCATCCAAGAAACATAGCCAGCGCCCTTGGGCAACTCTATCCGGATACCGCTCGAGGGTAAAATATTCCAAGCTGACATATGTCCTTCTGCCCGCTCAAATAGGCTTTCCCCCTCTCGCCCGAATCATCATTCCCCGCCTTCTTGCTCGGCTCAACATTGACAGCGGTCCTCTTCCTCTCTCTCATTGGTTTCAGTCTTCGACGTACCAATGTGCTTGAGACCAGCTTGGTATTCGTATATGTCGTGGTGAGCTGTCGTTCTAGGTCTCGCGTTGTAAAAGAAGCACCCTTTTGAACCCAGCTGATATCCTTGTTGTTCTTCTCACTCAGTATTCTGCTTGGCTGTCAGGCGTTGAGGCCGCCATGGAGTGAGTATCTCGACACAGATTCCCCTTAATTTGTCGATGACGCCTGAGAACTTGCCTCGTCCCGCTAAGGATGACCAAGGGCTGACCTTGTTCATATGCGTTGGCGCAGACCCCGAACATATGGCACGGGCTGGCTCCCATCACCTTCCTCCCCACTCCGAAAGTCAAATTCACTCCCCTCCCCATCACTCACATCAATATCCTCCCTTCTACAATACGCCATGACCTCGACCTTCCCTTCATTCATCTCCATCTCTCGGACCCTCCCTCCGCACTTGCTACTCTCGTTGATCTACAGAGTTGCTGTTTTGCATTTGGCAGCTCGGATCGTACCTGTCATCCGAAAGGCCAGTTTAGGCTGGGACGACGGGCTGAGTGATGGTGGGATCGCCGGAGGAGATGGCCAGGGACAGGAACAGCCTGGATTCTGGGATGGCAGGAGTTTGGGAGAAGAGCCAGCGGTGAGTCAATCCGTCTATCCCCACATGCCCACGTACACCTACCTACACTCACGGGCAGTCGAATTTGTGGAAAGAGTCATTAAGGCGTGAAATATCGCGTGCTGACGACACCCTCAATTGTCCAGAATATGCGGATCACCACAATCGTCTTATCCTACAGAAGAGCGATCTTGATAGCAGTCTACACCCATCTCCTACGTAAGTCTTGCAACGAAGTTCTCCAAAATCACCATTTCAAGAATATTACAACCTCATACAGATTAGCGGTGCTGACCATTCACCTTATAATATCACATTTTCCAGTGCTCGACGGCGGATCGCAAACGTGGTGGCGATGGATCAATATTGCCCTGTTTTTGTCTGTGTGGAGCCTGGAATTACTTCTCGATGCAGAAGGAGAGGAGACAGAAAGCGTCACGAGGTGGAAGGTGGATTAGTCAGACTGCAAAGGGATGAGGAGCACCAGACCCGGTCGATCCCCCGCAGGATGTGTTAATTCTGATAGCCACATGCGATGAAGTAATCAACGTTAGATTCGTTGAACGCGCCTTGATGTACGCGAATGAAAGCCACTCAGAATCTCGGTGCATAAGGTTGGCTTTCAACATGTGAGAGTGAGAAATGAGCAGAAGAGGGGGATACTTGATACAACACAAAAGTTTCACCCGAGGGAAAAAATATCAAACATCTAGGATCTATGGCGATCACACTATAACCCCACTAGCCATTGCCGTCTCCTCGTCCATCTCCACATCTCCCCTACTAGCCTTTCCGCTCTGTTCACCATTTCTAGAATGAGCATCTATGCTCGCTCTTCTCTGTTGCTGCTTAGTCTCAGTCTTCCTAGCTTTAGCTCTTTGTTTCGCTTCCTCCTTATTCTTCCTCTTCATCCCTGCTCTTTCCCTTCTCAACCTCTCTTTCTCTTCGTGGGCTTCGCATCCCATTCCTACTAATCCACCTTTAGCAGCCTCAGCCGCCGCTTCCACCTCGGTCATACCGCATTCTACTGCTCGGAGGATCCTGCAATGTACGACGCAAGCTCGAGTAGGGCATCGTGTAGCTGCTACGCCTGTGCAATCTTCGCCTATACATCTATCAGGTTGAGCCACCGTATGTCGAGCCGAGCGTGAAAAGAGTATAGTGCCCGGTATGCTCGATCCCGGTGCCACGGGGTTAGACGGGACATTTCCGCTGGTACCGTCCGCGGATCCTGTGGGCGATGCGGGTCGAGTGACCATATCTTCGTGACCGCCAATCTCGGTGGATACGGGTTTCGCTCGGATTTGAGGCTGAACAACAAAGAGCGGTAGCGATCGATATCCGGTTGCAGGGTCGACAGGAGGTGCTCGCCATGAAGGCCCAGCTTCTGTTCGCGATGCCTGTAGCAGTGTAAATTAAGAGGATGGCCGGTCAGTCAAGCGTATAATTTGGGCCGATTAGTCAAATCTTCACTTACCTCGCATCTTCTATCGATCTCCTCAAGCAACGCCCTGAAATCTCCCATCCCCTGGTCGTATCGAGCCGTAGCGATCTTGATCCTCAGTCCCTCATCTGTATCCAGCACGGGTTTAAGCATTCTGAACAGGTGCGCCTTGATAGCTGAGCCTGCCGTGGGCGTTTTCAGGGCTTCCACAATATCGAGATACCGGTTGGCCATGAGGGTGATTGGCGGGTGGAAGTGTGGGTGTGATGGCGGTAAGAAGAGTGCGGGGTTGGAGAGGTTTCCCTTTATGCATGAGAGGTGAGATCGAAGTCAGCTCAAAGGCCTGAGTCAAGATGACCCACAGATCGGCGTGTAAATTGCAAGATGGTGATAGCTTGGCAGCTGCTGAGGTGAAAAACCGTGTACACTCACCTCAGCAGACATGACACCATCGCACCCCGTAACTTTCAGACACCTCTGTACATCCTCGTAATACAAGATATTCCCATTCGCGAATACCGGCACGTTGACGGCCTGTTTCACAATCTTGATCATCTCCCAATCAGCCAAACCCGTCATCTGGCCCTTCATATCCCTTGTTCGACCATGACAAGTCAAGATTTGAGCACCAGCAGATTCCATCATTCGGGCGTAAGCTATTGTTTTGGCTGCAGAGGGGAAGACACGGAATTTCGCTGTGACGGGGATTTTGAGGTTGATGTGAAGGGTGTTGACTGTAAAGTAAGAGTAGAGACATCCGCCGACGTGCGGTCAGCAATGATTCTCATGTTGTAGCATTGATAGTGTTGTGCGGTGTCGCGTGAGTAATTACTCACTAAGCTTGTAGACCAGATCCCACTCGTCCTGCAAGAAGGACCCGTAATGTCCTCTCTTGGCAATGCCTTGTGGGCAGCCGCTGCACGAATAAGCCATACGAAGCATAGTCAGCATGTGCGCGCAAGATATCTCTTTGACGGTTTGATCGATATCATTGGTCATCGGAGGGTCTAGCGATACTCACAAGTTGATATCGACGGCATCGCATCGGTGTTCGAGCTTCTTGGCGGCTGCCAGCAATATCTCGGGATCGTTGGCGCAGAACTGCAGAGCAAGCGGCATCAGTTCAGACACACCAGCTAGCTAAGCTAATCGGATTTTGATCATCGACCACAAGGAATGTAGTACCCACTCACCTGAACAATTACAGGTCGATCACCACCCTCAACCCCGGCTACAACACCCTCGCCTCCTTCCTCATCGAAAGTCAGATTGAACTGTCCATCACCGTTCCTATCCCCTTTGGCATCCAAAAAGCATTTCGCATGTACCATCGGTGTATAAGCTATATGGGCTCCACCTTGATGTCGAATGATTTTGCGTCCTTGCGGGGTTGTGATTGTACTAGAAGGTCCGGCTAGGGCTGGTGGGAGCGGTGATTTTGATAGAAGACGCCAAGCCTGGACAGATCGATATATGATAAGTCAGAATTTCTGCACGCTTGACGACCAAGGATTGTTTGCACGAAGGAGCTTTCATACGCAACCATCATCATGTGACTAACGCTCAAGCGCCAGGAAGTAGGGGTCTAGGATTGAGAGAGAATGAGATTCACTTACAAGCTCGCTCTGATCCACCATGGGCGCGACAACATATTTTGGACTCCCTATAGATTCGTAAAATTCATATCCTTCCAATTTCTTATAAATTGGCACATTATTCTCATTCACAGTGTATTTAGGGAAAGGGTCTTCTTCTTCTCCTCCCTGCGATTGTACGCCTGCCGAGGATGAAGCTGATAGAGCTGGGTCGGTCATCTTGCGAAATCGGAGTGAAGAGCCGTAACGACACGATATTTTGGGTTTCGATAGGGCGAATGAGGCAAAAGGAGTGATACTACAGCTCTTGATTGCAGGACAGGGCTGGCCAGATGTGTTGATGGTCGGATTCTTGCTTGCAGATGAAATGAAGCGTAGATAGCCAGTAGCGCCGTAGGCGCGAGTGAGGAACAACGTGTTGGATCTTTGCGGAGAGTCGCTCGTCACAGCGCGTCCCAGACAGATGGTGTTGATGATATGCTTGTTGCCAAGGCGGAGGATGAGTAAGTAGGATTTGGCGAGCTATAAGACAGATTAGAGATTGTGTCGACTTCAAGATAAGTTGGAATCCCAATTCCCAAGAATCCAATTCCAATCCTTCACATAGGCCATGTCGAGCGGCAAACCAGTGTGTATGCTGGCCAACTTTTCTATGCAATAACGTGTCACGTGACACTCAAACCATACACTAAGTTGCACCACATCAAGAGTGGAAGGAAGCAGTCCAGATCGCTCAACCTTGATATTGATACCTACCTGGCTGGAACACCTGACTCTCAGAGCTGCAAGAACTTCCCGCAGCAAATGTTGACACAGCGTTGTTTTAGTGGTATGGTCTCTCTTATTCTCAAAGGATCATCAGGCCTCTCCCGTTGGTCAGGCTTGTCAATTTTGCCACAAAGTGTTGCATTCTACTCAACATAACACTTGTCTCTCTACACAACTGAACCATTATCTACATTTAAGAGCTAGCGTTGGCAGTGTAAAGGTTGATGGCGTTGGGGCCACCACAGATGCCTGAACCACCGGTACAAGCCATGTTGCACTGACCGGAAAGGAGGGTAGTAGAGGCACCGTTAACGAGCGAGTTACCACAGTAGCACTCGCCTCCGTACTCGAGACCAGCGATAGTGAAGCCCTGGGAGGAGCAGAAGGAAGTGCACTTGTCGACGGTCATGTCGGAACCAGCGGTACTAGCACCGGTCAAAGCCCTGCCGGCGACCTCCTGGACACAGTTACCCTGAGAGAAACCGTTCGAGGTGGTAGGAGCGAGGGCAGAGTTGACGTAGAGCTGAAGGCCGTTGGGTCCACCACAAGTGGTAGAGGCGTCGCCGTTACAAGGCATGTTGCACTGGCTAGAGGTGAGCGAGAGGGAAGCACCGTTGACGAGAGCAGCGCCACAGTAGCATTCACCTCCGTACTCGAGGGCGGCGTGCTGAAGACCCTTAGACTGGCAGAAGTTGAGACACTTGGGAACAGTCATGTCGGAACCAGAGGTGGACGCGCCAACGAGAGCTCGGCCGTTGACCTCCTGGATACAGGTGGAAGAGGCGGCGGACCAGCCAGTGGGGAGGGTAGGAGTGTTAACCTTGGGCAAAGAGGGGTTTCGGTAAAGCGAGATAGAAGAGGGGCCACCACAGATAGCGGTCTTGTCGCCGGCACAAGGCATGTTGCAGCCGTAGGCCTGCTTGTCAAGGCTGGTACCGGTAAGGGTGTTGGCGCAGTAGCATTCTCGTCCGTACTCAAGACCGGCGTATCCGTAGCCCTTGACGTCACAGTAGCTGACACACATGGCGATGGTCATGTTGTCAGCGGAGAAGCTGTCAGCGGCGAGAGCTCGGCCGCTGCCGGCCTCCTGGACACAAGTGGGGCTGGTGGCAGCCCAACCGGTAGGAAGGGTAGCGACGGAGCTGGTCAAGTCAGAGTTGAGGGAAGCGATACCGGAGGGAACGACGAAGAGGTTGAGGGCGTTGGAACCACCACAAACAGCAGTGCTGGTAGCGGTAGATCCACCACAGTTCATGTTACACTGAGAAGAAGTCTTGCTGAGAGCAGCACCGTTGGTAAGGATGTTGCCACAGTAACACTCTCGGCCGTACTCGACAGCGGCGATGGAGAATCCACCGGCGGAGCAGAAGTTCAGACACTTGGTGTAGGTCATGTCGTCGGAAGCGAGGGCGGAGCCGGTAAGAGCTCGACCGTTGTTGAGGGTGGCCTCAGCGATACAGGGGTTGGTGGCGGCGACCCAGGGGGTAGGGATGGCAAGGGGGTCGATGACGACAGCGGAGCTGGACGCGGCAGGAGCCGAGCTGGTGGTGGAGGTAGCAGCGACGGAGCTGGAAGCGGAGCTTGAGACGGCGACTGAAGGGGCAGCAGAGCTAGCAGCGGCGCTGGAGGCAGCAGCAGAGGACGAAGAGGCAGGAGCCGAGCTGGAGGCGGCAGCAACAACCACGGGGGCCGCCGAGCTGGAAGCGGCAGCGCTGGAGGACGCAGCAGAGCTTGAGACAGCAGCGGAAGATGAAGCGGCCGAAGAGCTGGCGACGGAGCTAGAAGCAGCGGAAGAAGAGGCAGCAGCCTTGGAAACGGAGCTGGAAGCCGAAGAAGAGACGGCAGCTGAGCTGGACGCCGATGACGATGCCGCGGCAGAGGGAGCAGCTGAGGAAGAAACAGCAGCTGAGCTCGAAGCGGGAGCAGCAGAGGAAACGGCGGCTGAGCTGGAGCTTGAGCTCGAGCTGGCGCTGGCGCTGGAGCTTACTGCAGAAGACTTGGCAGCGGAAGAGAAAGCGGAAGCGGAAGCTGAAGAGCTGACAGCGGAGGAAGAAGCCGAGGAAGAAGCAGCGGCGGACGAGGCTGAGGAGGAGGCGGCCGACGATGACTTGGACGCAGCGGCGCTTGAAGAGGACGAAGCAGCGGCGCTGGAGGTGGAAGAAGCAGCGGCGCTCGAAGACGAGGATGATGAAGTGGAACCGGTACCCTTGTAACCGAAAAGGACAAGGGTGTAGTAGCCACCACAGTTCTCGTTGGAGTCTGGTAAGCGAGCGGTGCAAGTGTGTCAGCGATGATCGAGGAACTTTGGAAAGGAACGTTATAGGTATAAGGGTACTGTACTCACTACCTGAACAAGCCATGTTACAGCTGCTGTCGGACAAAGAAGTAGCACCATTGTTCCAGTTCAAGGCGGAAGCACAGTAACAGTCGGATCCGTACTCGACGGCCATGTAAGGCTTGCCCATGTTGTAACATTTGGAAGCACAGTATTCCTGAGTCATCGAGCTGGTTCGCTCAAAGTAGTCGGGAACAAAGTGGGGGTAGTTGTCTTGCCAACATCCGTAGGCAGCCCAACCGTTAGAACCCGCCTTGCCGTAGGTGGGTAGGGCGGGGGCGGAACCTCGAGCCTCGAGGGACTGAGCTCCAGCAGCGGGAGCCGCCTGAGTATTGCCAGCGAAAGCCACGAGCGTGGCGAGAAGTGAGAATGCGAGCATGGTTATGTAGATTGGTCGCAGGTACAGATTAACTGTGTAGGTTCAGAGATGATTACGGGGCGGACAAGAGGATTATATAAGGGGGAGGAAGAGGAGGTGAGGGTAGGCGGAGGTGAAGATTGCTTGGGGGGTTGGGTGTGGGGTTGCAAAGAATTCTGTCGATATGTCAGAGGGTTGAGGAAAAGAAAAAGAAAAAGAAGAACAAAAAGTCGAACATCGACCGATAGGTACTTATACATGCTGTCTCGCTCTCCCGATCGACCATCTGCGAGTCTCGTTTATCTCATTGTAAAACTAGACTAACGGGTGATTGACTGACTGACTGGCTGTACTGACTGTACTGGTCTTGTTTCCGACTTCCGCTTTCGAAAAGGGGAAAAAAAGTCATTTTCGTACGAGACAGCACCCGCATGTAGCTCATCTAGCGATCACAGCTGCGAAGTGTCTCACTGATCTAACTTGAAGATCGTCGTCAACGATTGCCCCAGCTTCGAAGTATGCGCGACACGAGTACAGTAGTACAAGTACAAATTACACGTATCGGCCTCCGCTCATCAGTCACCGGCGCGGCAGATGGTGGCGTTTGTCTCACAATCCTATTAATTTAAATCAGGACGAGAAAAAACAAAAAAAGGCAAGGATCGATTTGACCACATGAGCCGGTGGATCAGTATTCCCTGATAGGTTTGTACGTGATCTCAAGCCGTGTACGTGTGCTGTTCCGCTGCCGGTTCCGTGTCCTGTGAATCTAGTCCCAGGCCTGCCTGCGCATAGCACTCGTATAGCCAGAAACGCCATAGACGATGCTTCCGTACTATAGTGTATTGCGATGTCGCGGCCGTACCGTGATCCATACAATGCTCTTGGCGGGATATGCTGTTACAAAGCATGGTCTGCGAGATGTCCACGTTGACGAGTCATCATGCAGCTAAGCTTGGACGGAAGGCTAAGGTCAGGCGAGAACGTAATGCCTGAATCTAGCGACAATAAGCTATCCGTGTAACGTAATTATTCACAAAACCGCAACCTTCCTCTATCGGCTTAGAGCTGTATCTGCAGCTGTACCTCTTTGGTTCCCTCATGCCAAGAATCAAGCACATTCGCAACGCTGAAGCAGTATAGCGGAGGACCGTCTCACAACACCTCGTATACGCTCTGAGGCCCAAGCACACTACAAAAGCGTCAAACCCCCCTGGGCAGTATCGTGTCTCACAGCGGTAACTGAAGATCGCCGTCTCGTCGATTTTGCGTGCGGAGAGATTTTGAACATGTGAAAGTTTTGGCTCGGAAAACCCCCCGGAATCAGGCGTCAACCCGGGCGGTCACCTGAGGCGGCGGGGGGCGTATGTACGTGGATGGCGGTGCCGATGATCGACAGGCTTTCTTTTTTTTCTTTCTTAAGGAGGAAACCCTGACTGGTTCCGGTCTTTCAAGCGATGCAAATACGTGAAGTGAAGCAGAGCGCTACGATTGTGCGGTAAGAGGCTCAGCGCCGCATGTGGGAGAGCAGAGTATGGCAGGGAAGACGGTGCGTGGACCAGACTGAAAGTTACTGCTTTCAGAGTCTTCTATTTCAGGAACCCGATTCCGCACGCCACCTTATGTCATCCACCTACCATGTAACCCTAAAAAAGGATTCCGGCATTTGCTTGTAAGGTTAGGGAGAGTGTAGTAAATTATGATGGCTTGGCTAATATGTGGGCAGGATCGCAAAGCAAGCACCAAAAGCCTTTGGCCCTTTGCCTGTAGGCGGGCGATGCACCGCGCGCTCAAGTGCACTGCCCAGTCCGATAACGAATGGTCCGATCGTCCAATCGTCGAGAACCACCCGTCGTAAAGCAAGGAGCATGGACAGTAGTGTCACTGCGGGGTTCCTTGTTGCATACAAATCGAGATGATGAGGTGTCTTTCCGCGTTGGGCCTTCCGTTCTTCGTTAGCTCACTACCCTGTCTCTTGCATTGTTCAAGTTCCGAGACGCCGTACTCTGGGGCAAGTATAGAGTATCAACCCCCGCCTGGAAGGTTGATATGCGGATGGGATCAAGACCGAGACCGAGAATAGGGTGTCGCTGGGACCTGTCGATCGCATAGATGAGTTCAGTCAATTAGACTATGTTGAATCGATCCTTACCCTTCCCTATCTCCAATCCTCACCGAAGATAACGGATTCTCTAATATAACAGACCCAAACCCAATCATCCAAAGCGGGGGCATTCAAATCAATTATTGTACAGTACATCATGACTATGGCTCAGGTCGGAGGGCTGCAGCACACAGCCACGAGACTATCGTAGCTCACCTCAACCTTGAAGGCTTCAGACTCGCCCACGATTCCCAATACAGTACTCTAGTATCATCATGTAGCATGGATCCGCCAGATCTGGTATGCCATCATATTATTGTCAGTTCGGGTCATGTTGATCAGTTACCGCTCTGAACTGATCGACGGCTGAGACATGACAGATATGTGGCTTTTGACAATCTCAATCAAAGCAGAGTAATCTACTTAGTGACAACACAGCTAGATCACCACGCGATCTCTGCTTTTCCTTTGATCGACAGAAGGCATGCAGGTCGGCGGGGCGTCATTACTCTGCGGGGCAGATGGAGGCGGATCTTCGGTCCTTGTTGACCGCCTTCTCGGCAGCATAGATCTCGGTGAGAAATCATATCATTTCACATTGTCTTCACATGGCACTGCGCATATGTACTCCTACTGTATGAAAGGTACATATGTACATGTACACAGACCCATACCGGAACAGCATGTACAGTAGCACAGAAATTCCACCTACATATTCTTTGACCCGAGAAAAAAGCCTCTCACTGAGTCACAGAAGCATGTAGTATGGTATTTGATGGTCGGAAATGGAGAATAGTGGATATGGAGTGTAATATAATATAGGTGGATCGGGTGTCATGATTTTCGTACAGTGTATCGTGCTTCATTATCGTCATATCAGGGGTTCTCTCTCTTCTCCTTCAGCACGCCGCATCGTGTTGGTCGGACAACAGCGTCAATGGGACGGATCGCGACGCGCTTAGCCGACTTACTCCATTCTGCCCGTCTCGTCCACCTCGAATGTGGTCTACGGTGTACCAAACCCATATCAGCGTTCTCATGTCTCCTCATGTTTTCACGCCCATAATTTACGAGCCGGGAGGCTGATCCAGTAATCGAAGGAATAATTGTAATCACCACTTGTGGCAGGTATGCGCCCGCGCTCAGATCGAGCGTCCATAGGTCATTAAACACGCTCTCCCCGTTATACCCTCCCGAGATGAAGATACGAGCATCATGTAGAAGAGCAACATGATATCCTCGTCCTGGTGGGGCGACTCCCTTGGGTATCTTGGTCTCCCATTGCAGCGTTACTGCCAGACCAGATAAAGATACCATAAGTCAGCTTTGTCGTTCGCACTAGCAGCGAGGGTACCTGCGGGGAAATCCAAAGCTCACCTAGGTTGAAGAGAAGAACGTCTTGCGCGTATGTTTGACCGTTATGTCCGCCCAGTATGAACAGGTATGATCCGACCTGCGTAGATGTATGCGATAGCCTGTTATGCTTCACATCCGTCGCCACCAGCGTCCACACGCGGGTTTCTAAAACGCAAAGAATGTAAACGATCGGGCCCTAATCAGCATGAAGGTCTCCTCAAGGACGTCCAGGGGAGGGGGGAATTAATCGACGCGTCGATTCACTCACGTAGGTTCAAGACGTGTATATCTGCGAAACTGGCATGTCCGTCACTCCCGCCAAAAACAATCATCTTATCCCCAACAAGATTGGCGGTATGATATCCTTTCTTCTGCGGGACATCCCCTTTAGTCTTCCACTCTGTCCAGCTCAAATTCTCAGGATCGGAGACATCGAGTGCCCAGACATCGTTCAATGCAGCTTGACCATTGCCTCCGCCAAAGACTACTAGGTAGTGCTTATATAGTACGGTGGTGTGAGCTCGACGAGGTGGAGGAAGGGCCATTTTCGGGTTGCCGAATATGGGTCGTGAGAACCGATGAGTGGCTAAATGGGTTGGTTGTCAACATACGTCGTACTGAGGGGCTGGGCAGCAGACAAGGTACAGAGAGAACAATTCCTACTCACTCGTATCCAATATCCATACTTCATTACTATATGAAGGGCCGTCTCCACCACCGAAAATGAACAGCTTCTCGCCCACCAGTGTAGTCGTATGAGCCCTTAGCGGCGGAAAATGTTCACCCCTTGTCTCGATTGTACTCCAAAGCAAACTCTCCGTGTCAAACCACGCAACACCTCTCCAGCAATTATGTTTATCCACACCTCCAATCAACCATATCCTCTCCCCTACTAGCGTACCGCTATGCGCTCTCAAAGCTTGATTCGGCGGCCGTCCGTGGCATGGTACAGGGGAGAAATACATGGCTGAAGCGGGTGCACGCTGGACGTTTCTTGAGCAAGGGAGAGTCGGTTCGAGTAGCCTGGCGGCGGAGATCGTTCGGGACATCTTACTACTGATTTTGCGTGTTCGTTCCCTGCTCACTCCCGCTCCATTCCCCGCATTTCCGTTCTCACCGCCGGACGAAGGTACGGTCAAAGACCTTTCCCTGGTGCCCTTGGTTACTGTTTTTGTGTTAGCCCTGCGCCGAGTGACGACCGTCTCATCGGTCCCACTATCTGTATCTGCGCCGCTCCGTAGTCTGCTTTCAGCAGGAGTACTAGCTATCGTACTGGGCGTGTCTGATCCATGACCGTTCAGTGATGATTCGGTATTCGGCATTGATTCCTTCCGCTTCGGCACACCGAAAGGTGGTCCACCGCTCCCGGCCGCAACAGCATTTCCGCTACTGGACGATTGCGCTTGATGTACTGCTCCAAGCACCACCGGGGGACCCGAAAGATCTCTACGGGGCATCAGAGTTCTTGACGAGGACGAAGCGGACGATGATGGATCACGATCTGATCTGTCGGGTTTCATCTGAGCGAGATAGGCAGGGTAAGTGATGGGTTCGAGATCGCTATGCTCGCCCGTGAGATTGATTGGGTCCGAAGCTGTTGCTGCCATAGGTGATGATGACGGTCCGGCTGATTGAGATTGCTTGTTGGGGAAAGGCGATAAGGGCGTGTTGGGGACGTGATAACCAATCTCAGGCGTAGGCAGGAGAGAGGATGATCGAGAAGGCGGTAAGAGTCCTGATCCTGATCCTGATCCTGATGCGGTCGCTGAATCCCCTATTTCTATCGGTCCCCCTAAAAGTCGTTCGCTATTCCCTTCCGCGCTGGTAACTGTGATCCCACTGGGATTATTTGATGTAGACGCGAAGAAAGCGCTAGAGACGGAGCTATCGTCCACTACGACTTGGGACAACGAAGGGAAAGTCGATCCTCTGTGATGCGAGACTGGGTCTCCTCCTCCATGTGTAGACGATTGTGATTGCGGTTGGAAAGGTGGGTCAGCAGGAGGCGGTGGCGTTGACGTCTTCTCTGATCGTCTGAATGGACTTCGAGCTAGTGACGGCAGTTTTCTCAAGGTCGAAGAGGATGGCAAGGTCAAATTCGACCCAGAGGCATTCCGATGTCGTCCTGTGTCAACGAAACGAGGCGGTGGTGTACGAAGTCAATGGTCAGTACATGAAGGAAGGTGGAGGATGACAACTGTCGCAAATATGCTGAGATTGAGGTTGAAAGGTATACAATGATACATACCATTCGAGTCCATGATGACTGTGAGTGTGTTTATCCTTTTGCGTATCTATAAGAGGTCTGTCTGCCTGTCTGCCTGTCTGCCTGTCTGCCTGTCTGTGCTCTGCTCCATGTACCCGTGTACCCGTGTAGAGATCCACAGGGGTTTCCAAGACGCAAGGACCCCTCGTACCAGCTCGAATGATTATTTGTTCCTTTGTGGAATGACTGGTTTGTGTATAGGGAAAAAGGGATAATCGAGATTCGATCCGTTTTTAGCGTCTTTGATCGTTCAACGATTACTGAGCTGGTTGTTGTTTTGCTTTATATGTTTATATTGAAATGGGTATGGCAATGGCGGGTATGTGGATCGTATGATAGTAGAACAAGTCAAGTCGAAAGACAAGGTTGAGAAAGAGGTCTAAGAGAGTGATGATCGAGGTGTGTCTCATGAATGACCTCGACGCGTGTCTGGAAGGACTGGAAGGGTAACAAGACGGGTTTTGGGTGGGTTTTAAGAATAAGGGTTTATCGGATGACACTCTGCTATGTATGTAATGTTTCATCTTATCCCCCTCCGGGTACCCCTCTTTCTCCAAATTCATTGTATTAGCTGCAGATGCAGATCTTCTCATTACGTTTCATTGACCATCAAACATCAAGTATCAAGGCATCACGGTATTCTGCACAGCATTCCCTCGGGGCAAGTCATCAAAATCATGGAAACACCGACAACAACAACACCCGCCGACGCAGGAGCAGCAACCCCAGAAGCGAGCACATCAAATTACTTCGCCATAGCTCAGAAGGACGATCAAGCAGCTATAGCTACAGCTATTGAGGACGAAGAACTACTAGCGCAGAATGGTGAATCAAGCTCAAGTCGTACATCTGTGCCAACGATACAGGGTGACCCACGGCTAGGAGAACAATTGTCGGCATCAAAGGATGATAAAGCCGAGATTAGGAGACAGAGGATAGCTGCTGCTGTTGAGAGGTCCAAGAGTGAATACAAGGCCGAACATGCATTCACGGAGAGATGGGTGAGTAGTGCATTGGACGTGTGACAGATAGTGTTGGTTGCCCGAATACAGATAGATGCTCAAAGTCGAGCCCAATGCTGTTTCACTCACTTTGTACCTCGATACTGATTCGACTTTGTTTCGTTCTTCCAAATGCGCAGTGGTACGAAGACGAGAGCATCGATAGGAACGTACTCTCTAAGCCAAAAGCAGACAGGCAACATCTGGGTGAGCGAACCACTAACATCAAGAACCCACATACAAAGATCACCCCGTGATGTTATATGCAAGAATAAGCCTCGGCCGATCATGTCCATTAGCTGACTGTCAGCGACTGTGCGCATGTAACGTTTTTCTTTTGCCCTATAGAATACCTGACAACGGGTCTATACTACTCCAATCCACCAGAATATCGAACCGCCCTCGACCTGATTCTTAGAACTTACGACTCGGCTCCGGCAACTAAGAAACCCCTTGGAAGTCTGACGAGGGAATTGGTGGATATTGGAATAAGGTCGGCTCTGGCCTTGGGCGATATGGAAGCGGGGCTCAAGCTTGTCGAGGGTAGTAAGAGTCTGGTCAGTTGTCGCTTCACTGGCTGGAAGATCAAGATGGTCCAGCTCGGACTGTGCCGTGCTGTGACCATCTCATTTGCAATGAAGGCTTAACCAGACGTGTGGGGTCTGTAGCTGACCTATCCTTTTGCTATTTTGATGCTTTGTCTTTAGTGGAAAGGCCAAAACGCGGGACATTCAGCTTTATCAGCTCAGGTATACTTAAAAGCTGGCCGACCTAAAGGTGTGTTTCGTTTCTCCTTCGAGCCTTGCTATCCATTGTTGTTCTTCCACAGCCTACTCCGATACCCCCAGAGACGCGCTAATTGTATTTCTTCAATGGTCTCGTCGGACTTCAGATGCCCTCACTCCCTTACTCATATCACTATCATCATTCGGCCTTCACGCGCCGATCCTTATCCTGCTATCTCAGAGCTTAGATCAGCTCATCGCCTCTTCGCATACGTCCGAGAACGTGATCGAGGACCAACCGACAGCATCAATAAAGACAACAACAACAACATCATCATCAACAATAACATCCGAGTCCACTTCATCAACTTGCAAGGCTACTCGAGAATTGATATCTATAGTGGATAGAGCGGCAGCATGGAAAGGCTCGTTCCTCCAAACTCCCTTGTTCGATAGTGACAGTGAAACCCCATCGTCAGCGGGTGAAGAGAAGAAGAAAACAGTCGCAGAAGATGGCCAAAATCTGGTCGAGGCACACGGCAATAACAGCGAAGGATCAAAACAAACACAAATAGATATAATTATAACCGAACCTATCGACGTTGATCAAGTCACCCGTGAGCTTGCGCTGGATACGGATCAGAAGAAGTATCTGGAAGGGACTTGGTTGAGGTTAAGCAAAGGGTTCAAGGGGGACGACAACGGTGTTGGTGCTGTAGAGAGATCCGTGAGGGAGCTGTAACAGCTACGTTCTAGTATCTTAGCCATTGAACAAATGGAGGTTGAAGCCTGTTTGCTTGATCTCTCTTTTCGTATCGCGTAGCAGACGATACCACCCGATCGTTAGCTCGCTCGATCGCGGCGGTGTTCACATTGGTATTGGTATTGGTATTCATCTACTCTCGTCGATAATCTCAATTCCAATCGCCTATGTCAATTGGTCAACCAATTAATCAGTTGATCAACCGATCAATTATTCAACCTCTTGACACAATGCATTATCAGCAGAAACTGATAAGCGGATAGTCCCACACCAAGATACAAGATAAATATAATATAGATGATAGTTACAGGTGGATAGGTAGACTGCATCGATATTGCTGCGTCCATAACAAGCGTGGAATTCACACAAAGCCACTCCGATACATTCAACCAGCGCAAGATGTTGAACCTCGAAGTTATATACCATGTTCATGTGCATGTGCATGTGCATGTCGTCATTGTCGTCACATTCTCTAGAAATAGTACAACATCAGATTCCCGTGCCTGAACCTTCTCCACTGAACCCCCGTAAAAATAGAAGCCATTGTCAACGTGAGGATCCAAAAGATATCTGCACATGGCTCTCTATCATACGTGCTGTGTCACTCAGGTGTGAGTACCCTCAAGCCCTAATTGTGGTATTTTAAGCTAACTTTCCTATTCTCACAACGCCCCGAGGGGATCCCAAGCTTTCTTATCGTCTCCCATAGCAGCCCTGATCATTTCCTCACTATCGGCTGCACCACTCCCACGCTGATTTTTCGCACTGATGCTTGCACCATTGCTCAATAGAGCTGTGTCGGTACCGGTTTTCCTGTTGGTATTGGCTGATAAGGGCCTGCCGCTTGCTTCCAGCCTAAGATCGGAAAGGGACGATGATATATCTACACGTTGACCCTGTGGCGTGGTCGATCGATTCGACTCTTCTTTGATCGGAGGGGTGGGTGTAGCGAAACCAGTAGTCGTGGCCCACGGGTTCGTAGCGCTCGGTATTCTGGCGTTGAGTCCCTGTGGTCTGGCAGGTGGGAACGATGATTGTGTCGGTAGCGGTGTTTGGGATTCATTCGTACGGTTCTCATTCCTCTCATTATTCGAGGGTATCGTAGCTTGGACATTCGTGATACTGGGGGCAGCATGATTACTCGCAGACATAACAGGTCGTGTTTGCGAATCTGTAGACCACGGATTGCTCTCCGATGGTATCCTGACATTCTGCCTTGTGTACGGCGTATATTTCGTCTCAACAGCTCCACTTGCTGCTGATCTACCATTCGCCATCGCTGTCGCTGTCGGAGCCGTCGGATCTCTTCTCCAGTCGCCATCGACCTCGTTGGCTTCTGCTTTCAATTGAGCGATGGCGTCCGTCGAAATGGACTTGAACTCCCTGGCAGCTGATGAGACAGCGTTGAACGCGCCCGAGGAGAACTGAGACCATCCCCATCCTCCCCCTCCTCCTCCCCCTCCTCCGTTACCCCCACCAGCTCGTTTAGGCGTACCACTACTGGTACTAGCAGATACGGTGTGATCTGCAGTCAAGGGCGCTGACGTCACAGCTGATGCAGTTGGGGGAGAGACCGCTCGAGCAATACTGGCGATAGTAGGTGAAGGGGTAATCGGATCTTCTTGACCCGCTCCCAACGGTCCAAGCATCTCCGCACCTTGAGCTTGGGCCAAAGTCAACGGCGAACCGTTCATCTCTTCGTCACCCCTTCTAAACAGCCTGAACCAGAACTGAACGTCTTTAGGATCGAAAAGCAAGACACCCTGGTCGTCCCTCTGTTTATCCAGGTCGGAGTCGAACGATTCGTTGATATATTTCGAGCGAGATTGCGGTTGATGTAAGTGATCCCAAACCGACGCTGTCTTTTCGATATAAGGAGGACCAGGTGTCGTATTTTGTCGTTCTCGCTCGTTGTTGAAGAGGAATGTACCGAATTGACACGAGTACAAGTGATAGAAGATATCGAGGAGGTATTGCTCGTTAAACTCGAATCGGTCGGGGAATTGTCGCTGGATCTGACGGATACAGTCCAGGAATTGGTGGAAGACAGGAGACGTTTCTTTCAAGTGTGAGGTACCCCTGAACTGTTTTTGAACAGAGGCGAAGAACGCCTGAGCGGCCTTTTGCGCTCCAACACCTTCTTCGTCCGAGTCTTCTTCCCCTTCGGCTTCGATGAAAAGCTTCGCCGAGGACAGGTGGCCCGATCGATCGAGGAATTTGTGGCCAAATGACAAGAAGTCCTTCTCGATCAGAATGGCTAAACCGTCGATGGTCCTATAGAATGGGTCAAGGCAGATTTGCGCGACAGCTGATAACTGAGCCGTCCTGTCCCACCCGTCTGAACAATGTATAAGAACATGCGAAGCGTTGAGGTGGATATTTCGAATGATCAATAACGATCCATCGAGTATCGTCGAAATATGTTTCAACCAATTCGATTTCCGCAGTAATCCCCTATCTAGCACACCGGCAGGTTTAGTCTCCGCATCTCGAATCGTCTCGTTGATGATCTTCAATGAATTCCGCATGACGTGAATATTATCGATACCGAGGTAAGCCTTCTTGCCGGATTTGTAATTCTCCATATTCTCTGTACCGGCCCCCATAGCTACGTTTGCCATCGCGTTGGTGGTAGGTCGCGCATCTATGATCAAGTTGGTCGTGGTTGCACCGTAGACGGGTGAAGCATAGGCTGCGTCTGGATAAAGGTGAGTTGAGAAGATGCATTCTACGAGGCGTTCGTCTTGCGCGGACCGTGAGTTTTTCAGTCCTACCATGGGTTGAGACGATCGAGTAATGGATGCCTATTGAACAGTTTAAATAATTACGATCAGTTTCCCACTACATTGCTTGCATGGATGCAGAGGTGATATTGGGCAGCATGAATTCACGAGCTATGATTATATGCTCACTCACACTATTGGCCCAATGCAAATATGTCAAAGCAGGTATTCTCGCCTTACTCCTATACTTTGCCGCGTAACTCAGCGTCGAGTCACTGATCCGAGTGGGCACAGCCAGTTTCGCAGGGTACGTTGGTGAAAATGTGTAATCCTTGTTGATATCGGTGAATCGCCATGATTTCGTCTTACTCCCCAAACCTTGTCTTGCGAATTCCTGGCGTGGGTTGTATATCGTCCACCCTTTTGCAACAGCACTACTGGAGTTGGAGGAGTGTGGATCGTGGTAGAAAAAGGCGTGAAGTTGTTGTACCGAGGCTAAACGGATTATCACCCAAAATATCAGCGCTGATTCACCCAAGACATGTGTCTGGTAGAGCTAGATGTTGCTTCGACTCACTCTTGACAGCACTATCCTTGACGCTCTGCCATACGTCCTCCGCACCCGCTTCACGATCCTTCTCGAACGACATGACATAATTATCAAAGTACCTCGTCTCGATCCTAACAGGATATAAACCCTGTATATTCTGAGGTAATCTCGTCATGAGCGTGATTGATGGATAAGGAATCCATATCTCCGGTTCTGAAGCTTTCGAAGTGGATGTTTCACTGAATATCAGATGATGAGGAGTAAGGTGGAGTGTACCTGTTCGTCTATGTCGGACTGGTGTCTGCGTTTGCACCGCCGAGGACGACGAAGATGACGAGGAGGAGGAGGGAGATGAAGTGGGAGAAAGGTATTGGTCCAGCTGGACGTTATCAACGCGGGCAACGCGAAGGGAGTCCATCGTGACTAAGTTCAGCGTGTGTTGATAGTGGCAGCTCTACTTTCCAGCTGGAGTGGTAGGATTGACCGTGTACGGAAATGGATCACGGTGCAGCGAGGTTGAGCGTCAGCTCCTCGAAAGTGTTAGGAAGGAGCGGGGGATTTGCGAGGAGTTGAAGGATAGAAATAGTACGTAGTAGCTAGGTATCGATAACCTCAGCAGACGATTGAATGTTGACTGGTACGGTGAACCATGCATATGTAATGGTGAGTGTGAGGTATGGTGATGTGCGGTGATTACGTACGCCCCCAAGTGTCCGGAGACAAGCCCAAACTCCGCTCACCACGTGCGCGGTTGCGATCAGCATTCAAGATCAAAAGTCAAAAGTTGGTAGGGAGATGATATCCTCTGACATATTTTGGAACTCGGAACTCGTAGAACTGATTGCCTTGCGTTGTCTAGCAAGCTCAACTAAACGATAACACACACTGAATCACCAACTGAGCGGAACTTCCCCTCCATCAAACTAGATCCCACAGACCAAGCCCCCAAGACCAATACCAAACGAGGGATAATTGAGAACAGCAGACATGCCTGACATCAAGCTGAAAAATCAGGTCAGCTGTATTCCAGGCTTTTTGTTGCTGATGACCCCACGCTGACCCTCCTCTTTCGTTTTTCGTGTTTGGTTCTGTTCAGCCCTTTGATCTAGCATTCCATCCATCGGAACCTGTCGTATTCTCCTCTCTATTGACTGGTGAAGTGAAAGCATGGCGATACGACGACGATGTAGGGTCAACCTCTTCTTCGTGGACTGTCAGGCCGTCGAAAAGGACCGCTAGGACTTTGGCTGTTGAAGAGGGCGGGGCAAATGTCTGGGTAGGCGGGAAGAGCGGCAATTTGTTGTGAGTGTGTAACTAGCCAGCCTGCTAGCCGCCGAATAGAGTAGTGTTGTCTTGAGAAGAAGTAGCGCTCATTCTCGTTCACGACTTGACACTTTCAGCCAACTCTCATGCGCCGACGGGAATATAACATCAGAAAGAGAAGGAGCTCATGAGTGAGTAGCGAGCTCGTATTTATTTGATTTAATTCTTCCCTGCTTGTTAAAACTCGTTACCATCGATCAAGCATCTCCCATCGGTTCTCCCCCCTCCTCTTTCTCTCTTTTTGCTTTTGCCAGATATTGAAGCGGCTTTCTTAGCGTCCCGATCAACCGAGTTTTCTGCATCAACCAAAATTTAATAGCATCAGGCGACGACGACGGAATTATCAAGCTCTGGGACCCTAGGCAACCTGAAGCGCTCAGGAGTTATAATCAGCATTTCGACTATATATCGGATTTCACCTATTTCGATGACAAGAGACAACTAGTATCTACTTCGTGAGTTGAGTGATAACAGTGACAGCGCACCTGTGCACGTAACTCCTACCTCAGAAGCCTTGTCGCGAACTTTTCTAGCGCCCGCCACCTCTTCACCAGCTGACAGATCAACTTCCGTTCATTTATCACTTGTGGTATCATCTGTCAAACAGGGGCGATGGATACTTGTCAGTAACGGATATTCGTTCGAATAAACCTCAACCGTTATCCGTATCAGACGATCAAGAGGACGAACTCCTGTCGATTGCGCAAATAAAAGGCGGGACAAAAGCTGTCGTGGGCAGTGGATTGGGTGTATTGAGTATCTGGAATAGAAAACAAGGTTGGGGCGACTGTAAGTTTCGTCTACTGCTAGGCCAATACTGTTATATTCTGCTCGCTGTTGTGGCTACAAGTCTTGACGAAGTAATCCTAGCTGACGCTGGATGACGGTCATGCAATGCGTGATCGTGTAATCGCCCATCCTTTCCAGGCGTCGATAGAATACCGGGACATCCAGCATCGGTGGACGCTATTGTCGCTTTGACACCGGACTGTATCGCGACTGGCTCTGAAGACGGTATGATCCGTGTATTACAGGTATTACCACACAAATTCCGTGAGTGCGGCTTCAGCGAACCGTCCACCTATCCATATATGTGTACACCTCGCTTTGATTGTCCTTTGCTTCTCCGGTTCTTGCGAACATCGTCCGTTTGCCCCCTTGCCCCCTTTGGTCGTGTTGCGCCACGCCGTCTTCTCCTTCTTCTTCTCTTTTTCCTTTCTGTGTCGGCGCTTCACAGTACCGGCCGTATCTGTAAAATTTTGTCTGCCTTATTCCAGTCGTCCCTCCTCTTCCCAAACATGATGAAACAGAGCCAAAAGCTCTTTAAACCCAGCTCATCGAGTGGAGTAACGCCCATTAGCAATGAGAGAAATTAAATGTTTCTGATCAGAGTCCACCCGAAACCCAATCCATCTCTTTTGATTCGGATCACCCTGCTTCCGGGCAAGTCGCTGATTGAGATTTCTTTGCGTTTTCACTTCGGATACTCATTGCGCCACGCCGTACGGCATAATAGTCGGAGTGATCGCCACGCATGAGGAATACCCTATCGAACGAATAAAATTGGATCGAAATGGAAAATGGCTAGGCAGTGTATCACACGACGAATGCCTGAAATTGACCGACGTCTCTGACCTATTTGAAGAGAGCGACGACGAGGATATGGAAGACGATGAAGATGAAGAAAAGGACTCTGACGAGGAGATGGAGCAGAGTGATCAAGAAGAGGCTGAGGGCGAAGAAGAAGAGGGAGGGGAAGGAGAGGATGATAGCGATAGCGATAGCGATGAGGAGATGATGCCTGTTAAGAGTAGAAAGGAGAAGAAGAAGCAGAAGCAAAACACGCTTGGTGATTTGGGTAAATCGAGAGCTGAGACGCAGGATAACGGCGACTTCTTTGCGGATTTATAAGCAGATGCTCTACGTTAGCTTAATAATAGTATATAATGGGGAAGGTCCATCTCTTACTGAGAGCGGGCTTGGGAACCCAATACTAGTAAAACGACAAGTCATGCCTTCCTTCCCTTAAAGCAAAAGCAGGAAGGTATTTCCCGATGACCTATCTACATGTACTGTATGTATGTATATGTGTGTAACAGGATTCGCATATGTGCCTCTCACATTTCTGATATGTTGGGAGTAATCGATCTGGCTCAGCTTACCTCCCCATCAACCTTCCAGCACAGCTTAAAAAAAGTGCATTCAGTATTGTGGAATATTGATGTGATTGTGGATGGTTTACCTGTACATATTCGCATCTGTATGTGAATATATACGTATGCTGTTTGTTTGTCTGAACAATCCTATGCAGACGCAGACGAAGCCATCTCCTTCAAAGCGGCGGCATAAGCTTCCCCCTGATCAACATAAACACCGTACTCGACATCCCCAATCTTAGTGATCAGTCGCCCATTATCACCGCCACTATCTCCTGCTTTCCACTGATCAACAGTCAACGAAAGTACGTCCTGGCCCTCCGGCGCGGTGATCCAGCAGGACTTTTCGGCCATTTCAACTCTGACCAGAGCTAATCCTACACTCCCCTGAGAAGATTCCGCAGAATCCGAGGAAAGAGAAAGGATCTTTCCTGCTGATCGAGGTTTTTTAGAAGCTGATGAGGACGGGGGATGATACGTTATTTCCAGACCGCCCAAAGCATCTGTCGGTATCTGCACTTGCACCTGGGCCGAAACCGATGAAGAAGATAAGGTGATGAGATCGTGTAAGGAACTCGTGCCTGCGGTGAGTGCGAGAGGGAATAATCGGATTGGGAGGATACGTTTACGCGTCGCACCGGTATGATATGTCCGTACGGTCAATTCTTGGCCCAAATAACAGCCTTTTCTGAAATCGACTACGATGCAAAACCGTGTTAGGACAAGGTCAGCTTTAGATAATTGTGTTGTATTTGTGATCGTGACCTCGAATACGGACAACGGATACAAGTCACAAGTGAAGTCAATGAGCCGAATGAGGTTTTAGCTCTTCGCCCTTCCATCCCCCCTCTACCACGCAGGTAAACAAACAGATGTTATTGTTTTTTCTTCGTCTGTTATGACTCCCTCACGCCATCACGGCGAGGTCAAGGTCTTCAGTCTCGCTAAATGTTGAAGGGAGGAAACCTGATACTTGATGGAGAAAAATATCGGCACCAGTTCACACTCACCACCACCATGCAGGTCCATACAGCTTTCCAGAGGTAACGCGCTCCCTGGTATAATCTCACCAGGGCCTTCGGGGACGCCTAGCAACATTCGACGGAGGTGATAGTTGTCTGTAGACGCTGTGTCGTGCGATGTTGATAGAGAGGCTATAACATCGTCCAAAACGATGATATGTCATGAATCAAAGTAAGCAGACGAATGGACAAGCTGTCTCAACTTCTCGTATATATCAGGACTAATGTCCGATAATGACTCTACAGTTGACATACATGGTCGCAGTATCAAGACGAGATTGTCAGATCCACTACCACTCACGCTTCTTGCCCTTTGGCACGAGGATTTGCCTGCCCATTCCTGCTGACCAGCCAGCTCTGAGATCCCAACACCCAACTTCATCTTCACCCAATCCCAAATCTTTGACGCCGTTCGCTCCCTCCTCCCAAGACCACTGTGACTCTGCCGCTCCTCCACTACCCATCTTCCAAGTTCTTATCGGCTGTTTCCCCTTCGCATCGTCACTATCACTATCTGTTCCCCAAGCTGAATAGGCATCCCATTCTTGGGACACATCTCGTATTTTCACTTTGGCACGGAGTTTGAAGGGCGGTAATAGGCTATGTAAGGGAGCAGGATGATCCGCTGGCGATTCGTGCGTTATCAAATACCTAGGATGCTGTTGTTTCCCCTTTCCTCCACCATTTGTACTAGAGCCGGCGTCGGGGCCAGTCGTCGGGAAGATGAAGGAAGTATGTAAGACTCTTCCGGAAGCGTTCAAGAATCCTGAATAACCACCTTGGAGCGAATCGACATCTTTACAACTCAGTCCTTTGAGGAACTTTTGAGAATCCGGCCCACTGATTTCAAGTACCGACTTGTGTGGTAAGTGCGCCAATCGGGGCGTAGCGTTGGTGATAGCTGAAGGCAAGGGTATTCTAGGCATTTCAAGTGAGTGAGTGAGTGAGTGCGTAGCTATGTATGAAGAAATTGGATACTAGTTGAGATGAGCAAAGGAATGCTGTATGCATATGCATATGGCATCACATTGACTTGCTTCGGCCATGTGCGCATGTAGTTGCAGTGTATTTATGACGGTGCTGCTGCTACTGCTGCGGGTAACTGAGAGGTTCTGGAATTCACAATATTCACAATACACCAATACACCAATACACCAATACGCCAATACCCTATTCCACCATACACCTATTCCACCATACACCCATACACCCATACACCCATACACCCATACACCCATACACCCATACACCATACCACCATACGAGTAAAACTCAAAATCTACGTAAAGGCAACAAACAACCAACAACACAGCTAGGTACTTACTCCCTTCCCTTTCTCACTTTGTCTGTATTCTATATTCTACTCGTCTGACCATAATCATTGCATCTGTAGCCATCTATCCATCTCAAGTAGAGATAGAGACAAAATACATATATTGTACTTGTACATAATAAGTTACACTCACCCAAAACGACAAGAGTTGCGACTTGTAACCCGGAGGTCAGGCTGAAACATCAACGACACACAGATATAGACACAGACTCTTCCATCCTCACCCTCATAACCCTCATAACCCTGCATCAAGTATATTCAAGTATCTGCCCCTCACCAATACGCCCATACAGCGCACACCACACTGCATCACTGCATCACTATCAGACCGAGCAGCCACCTATCTATGCATCTCGACAATTCTTCTCATCTGAGACATTATACTTGATACTACACTTTGACACTTTCAAATCAATCAAATCGACGTAGATTATATCACATCTATTATATGCTCCCCTATCAATGACTGAACTAGCCAATCACCAACAGCATCAACACCAACAGCCTCTCGACCCCCTCTCTAGGCCAAAGGCAGCTTTCACGAATCACTCAACACCGTACCAACTCGCACCTGAAGGCTCGAGAAACGCTAGACTAAGGGAAGCGGCCTCCAAGCCGCATCACCTCGACCTGGAATCAGACAATAGGTCGACAAATTCTTCGCAATCACAGCATTCTTGGCCTGAAGATGGACCTGGACATGGGCATGAGCATGAGCATGATCACTTGGAAGCTATAAGACTGAGTGAGTCAAAAGTTCACGCTGCGAAGAGTGGCCATCATGTGGATTCACTGACACATTGACACATGTCTGCGCATGGTTCGCCTGCACTCCCGTCCAGAACAACACGCCTCTCCCCGAATCAATCCTTTCCACCTACTCTCCCACCCTGATTCGACGTCACCCTTACCTCCTCTCCCGCCACATCTCCAAGCACTCGCCTCAGATACAGGTGATCCTCATCAGCTTGTGGGAAACGGCGGTTTCATACCAAGTGACCCCTTGTCACCACCTGTCCATATCACCAAAGTAACCCCTACCACCGTTGAAATCACATCGGAAACGCCAGACGGAGGACATCGACGATTGATTAAAAAAGTCAGCAACGTTTTCAGAAAAGACCCCATCATCACCGACCACCCTCTTAACGCTCCCCCGTTACCCAACGCAGGAGGCGGCGCAGCAGGCGCGGGCGCCGGACGATCACCGGTCATGCAGGGGCCTCCGCCAAGCCCACCACTTAGCGAGGCGGGGGACACAACCAACGGATCAGTCATCGTCTCTGAAACCACTGAAGAACCAGCACCAATACTGTCCCCTGTTGAAGAAGTATCTTCTCCCATCACCCTTACCCCTTCGAATATACCGTACGAATCCCCAAGCATCGCCCAAAACTTCACCGCCGAACCCGAACCTGGAGATCTTGGCGGATCACCGATATCACTAGCTCCACCAGTCCCTAATCCCCGTCGAGTGTCATCGAGTTCGGCGACATCAAGTCGAGCTGGATCACTGAGTATCGTCCGAAGTGGCAGACTCGCGCCTCAAAGAGATCAAGATGGTGTTGGATTAGGGTTAGGAAAGGGCAAGGATCTCCCTGATCTGCCCTTTGTCGAGCAGGAGAGGCGAGGCAGTGCAGGCAGCCTGTTAGCTGCTGCATCATCGTCCGGTTCAAATCCAGGACAACCACGGATATCTCGAAGAAGTACCAACCCTTCGCCAAATCCTCCACCTGCACCTAGGTCCCCCCTGATACATTCTCAGTCTAATTTCTCTTCGCCGACCCAGCAGAACTTTGTGTCGATTCCAGGATTGGAAGGGGCCAAGCTCGCTTCTGACATCTTAGCCGAGACCGAGCTTCTCAGGCAGCAGCGATTTGAGAGGAGACAGAAAAAGGCTAGTGCTGCTAGTGTGCCTCCTCCGTCAGCGACAGCCGAGGTGGAACCGAAAGTCGAGGAGAAACCGAAAGAAAAGCAACCGGAGGCCGAAACCAAAGTGTTGGTTGGAAACTTAATTGGAGAGGATCATGTCAACTACGTGTTGATGTATAACATGCTTACGGGTATCCGGATAGGAGTGAGGCTTGACGAATCTATTCCCTGTCCGAATACGAGCTGACAATGTTTGATGCCTATAGGTGTCCCGTTGTCAAGCAAAGATCAAACGACCGTTGACGGACGACGATTATCTGGCGCGACACAAGTTCTCATTCGACATGTGAGTCTCGCGCATATCAGTCACAATCTGTATGAGCACGGCTGATGACATGGAATGCTACTCCTGCAGTGTCGGAAACGAATTGACACCTTCCGCGAGATACGATTTCAAGTTCAAGGACTACGCACCGTGGATTTTCCGAGATCTGCGAGACGAACATTTCCACCTCGACCCTGCAGACTACCTTCTTTCTCTCACTGCAAAGTACATCCTGTCCGAACTTGGTTCTCCCGGAAAATCAGGCTCATTCTTCTATTTCTCGCGGGACTACCGATTCATCATCAAAACCATCTCTCACGCCGAACACAAATTCTTGCGATCCATCCTGAAAGACTACCATGAACATGTCAAGTCGAACCCCCATACCCTCCTTTCAAGGTTCTACGGCTTACATCGAGTCAAACTCCCCCGAGGACGCAAGATCCACTTCGTAATCATGAACAACCTCTTCCCTCCCCATCGAGATATCCACGAGACGTACGACCTGAAAGGATCGGCATTTGGACGAGAATACCCCGAAGAGAAAGCTGCCAAGAACCCTCGAGCGGTACTGAAGGACAAGAATTGGGTGAACAGGGGCAGGACATTAGAGCTTGGTCCTGAGAAGAGGGCGCTACTTTCTGAACAGCTCAGAAGGGACATGGAGTTCTTAAAGAGGGTTAAAGTTATGGATTACTCGTTATTGGTCGGGATCCATAATATGGAGAGAGGAAATAGGGACAATTTGCGAGAGAACCAGTTGACCATGTTCCATGTGAGTGAGGCGGTGGAGACGAGGCTTTTCCGTGCGACTCCCTAGTTGGAAGTGACGCATGTACGGCCCACCTTCATGTAGAGTTGACTGACCAATGTCTCATAATTCCCTTACAGCCCGAAGTCCCGCCCGTTCGAAGAAAACCTTCTGCAGCCAAGGGCCCCTCGGAAGCCTCAAACGTCCGAAAAGCAGTCCGTCGATCCGACCCGAAAATGCTAGATGTCACTTCGCAATTGCCAAATTCTGATTCGGCGGACCGAAGACATTTCCTCTTCTACCAAGATGAAGGTGGTCTCAGGGCGACAGACGAAGCTAATATGAACATGGACGTGATTTATTATCTGGGAGTCATCGATATCTGTACGCCGTACAATACGTTGAAGAAGATTGAACACTTCTGGAAGAGCATGACGGAGGACCGGGTGAGTGCAGCCATTTCACGCCTGACTTGACTTTTCTATACATGAATCGCCGTTCGGCCAGGTCCACAAGCTGATCGATCTTTCGATGTTCTTAATGGCTGTAGCACACAATATCCTGCATCGACCCAGTCACATATGGTCAAAGATTCCTAAATTTCCTCTCATCCGTCATGAGAGGCGGAGATAAATCGCTCCGACCTATAGGATTAGAAGAACCCAAGACTGAGGTTGAGGAGAAACCTGTTGGCGGCGATCAGGACCAGGACCAACAGCGGAGAGACACAGAAGGGGAGGTCATCGACAATGGAAATGGAGTTGATCAAGGAGATCATCAGATGTTGATCCCCCATCCCCATAATGCCCAGATGAGCGAGAAAAGGACGAATCAAGATCAACCGCCAGTCCGCCTTGATGCTGGAAAAGGCCGATGGGAGGACCAGAACCATACTCTTTCGCAGGTCCAGGTCCAGGCGGAGCCGCATCATACGAATTAGCGACGTGTTACAGGAGGCGATCAGAAGTAGTGGAGGAAAGTAACACTACAATGAATCTGGTCGGAGGTAGTGAGAAAACGTGGAGGGGGAGGAAGAGGATATACCAAACCATATCGTACCAAATCATGCCAAACAGCTCATCACGCCACATACGCACACCCATGTCTATAACTCGTTGTTCAACTACTACTACTACTACTACTACTCTTTTGACGAATGTATACGTTACACTTCTTGCACAAATGCATGCAACATCCTAACATTCACGTCTACTTCGGAAGGGCTGTAGTCGCCAGATCTGGCTCGAGAGAGGACAAGCATATGCATTGTCAATGGGAAGATCAAGTGAGTGTAGTAGGTTTGCCACTGTAGCCTGTAGTAGGTGTAGGTGGGTAGCCCGACGCGGATGACAGAGTGACACAGTGACACGGTGACACAGTAGACGTCATTTTCGAGCTATACCTTAGCTACTAACCTGTATGGTGGAGCATAAGCACATTTCCTATCGCAGTCTTTTATATCTATGTTTCTCCTCTGCTGGGGGGTATCAATCACACCTGTCACTTTCGCCTGATCAATTCATTTTCTGTACATAGTTACTCCTGTAGGTTTGATCAATTTGAGCAGATGATTATTATATCAGAGCATTGAAAACAAAACGAAACAGGTCGGCATCGTTATTCCCAATCACATAGTCGCGTCGGAGGCCATCGATCAATCGATCGGACGGACGAGTCAGTCCAGTCATATCATTCAGTTTCACCGCCAAAGCAATCGCAACCGCAATACGCAATACGCATTCAGATAGGCCACCATGATATCCGCCAATACGCATCGACGCGTAACGTCTCTTGCTGGTCGGCAGTATGTTTCTTCTTCTTGCCTAGGTAGGACTTTGAACCGACGATCGGGGATACCTTTGGCTTTTGATCGGGGGCTCGCATCGTCGTCTCCTTTAGCTCCGGCTCCGAATTCTGCATCAGCCTCAGCCTCAGCCTCAGCCTCAGCCTCAGCCTCAGCCTCAACAGCACAATCCCCCTCGTCCTCCTCATCCTCATCTTCATCTTCATCTTCGCCTGAATCAGATCGAGATCGCGGTGGACCGGGACCTACGCTCGACGGGCGAGGGCGCGTGCCGACTAATGGAGAAGCGGAGCCAGTCAGAGGACAACATTTGACTGGCGCAGCAAAGCTTTTCGCAGATGCTCTAGCCGAAGAATCCCTCGACTCATCCTCATCTACCACCGGTACCAGTAGCAATACCAACAGGGACCACCTCAAGCTCACCCAAGGACCGATATGGACAGGCGACGAATCGCAGTCTGATGCCGTCCTTCGTATGCTCGTTGATGCGCACAAACCACTCCGAAACGAAGGTGGGATCAAACATAATGCCTCTGAGGAGAAGATCAAAGGGATCATCAAGAATATCACGGGTGCAGGTAACTTTGAACCTCGTCTAGGGAGGTATATACCGCTCGCTACTGCCCAGCAGGCTGGTTTACAGAATCAAACCCAAAGTACTGAAAGTACTGGAGAATATGGAGATGGAGATGGAGAGATGAAAGTCAAAGTGAACCCGCATCGAACGACGATACCCCCTCATTTGCATCGACCATGGCATTCAACATACACCGGTAGCTCTCGAACGGTGGAAGATGATCAAGGTCCAAGAGTGAAATACGGTACATTTATCAAATCTCGAAAAGCCGGAGAGGAACTCACCAACCTCCTTGAACTGAATATCAACTTACCAAAAGGCGGTGGACCGATCGATGGGAAAACGCGAACCAAGATTAGAGAAGCTAGGAAATCAGGACGGATGGTTAGGAGATTAGATAATGCCAGAGAAGGGGCATTGGATTATAAGCTTGGTTTGGGCAATCCGGACGAAGAGAGCTATTATGTACAGGTTGGTGTAGATGCAGAGGAAGGTGAGGATGGACAGGAAGGGAATAATACGTTTAGAGGGAATAGACAGATTAGGGGCGCTAGTGTTTTGGGTGCGCAGAAAGGAGGAGCGAGTGGACTGAGAGCTTGGGGTGGCTTGGTAGAGGATCGAATATTGGTACGTTTCTTTCACCCCTTCATATCATGCCATGCTGCTCGCTAGTAGTATACCTCACCTACCCCCTCCCCCCCCTTACATATCCTTTGACGCCGATCGCCTTCCATCTTGTCCTTCGGAGAGAGTCTCTCACGGTTATTCGATCGAGCGATCTACGTTCTTGTGGGCCTATCACTACCATGCCTCCCAAGCCCTTTCACTTGAGCACAGGTTACAAGCTGCCTCTTTCCAGAAGGCTCGACCGGCGGGACGATCCCCTACAAAGCTCAGATCGAGCCGATTTGCTGAATTGTGGTTTATGGCTTCATTTAGCGTGCGAAAGAAGCGGGCTTCTTCAAGGTTACAAATGGTAAAGGTAAACCTATACCTAGGGATCCTGAAGCATCGAATCCGCACTTAGGTGAGCGAGAGCAGTTACTTGTTCAATCCACCTATGGATTAGAGCTGACCAGTGTTCGTGATACATCTTGACGCATGAACAGAAACTGGAGAATTGCTTATGTGAGTAGTCTGCGTGATCTTTTCTGGAATATACCATGCTGATGAGATGGTTACGCAGGAACCGAATTGTCAAGCGTCAAGGAGCGTTACCGCCTTGGATCGAACTGCAACACAGCCTCGATGCCACTATGACCGCTTTCCGCTCTACCCTCTTAACGACCTACACCACTCACCTTGTACGGAACGTCATATCAACCAACGCCTTATCTCCTTTACCACCCCTGCATTCTATCCCGTCGCAGGATGAGCAGTGGGAAGCGCGAGAGTTCAAGTTCCATCAAGAGAATGTCAAGCAAATCAACGATCTCATACGGAGGATGAATGCCCAAGCACCTTCACCTGCTCGACGCAATCTGATTACGCTCGAGTCAGAGTTGAGCAGGCTCAGAGGGGACGTGCTCAAGAATGAGGTCTGGAATGAAGTGAAACGACGAGCGGAAGAAGCTGCAAAGATTCCTCAACGACCGAACTCGTCTCTGCCGCCTTTCATCTTTGATAATGAAGGTTGGAATGCCCTCAAGTCAGCTACCAAACGGTCGTTCGGAACTATCGCTGCGCCTGTCACTGCTGTAATTGGCAAAGGCCGAGTTGGAGGTACTTCGGTCCCTTCGCGAGAGGCGTCGCCGACGAGTAGTGATGGTTCAGGCGGAAATTCCACCGGCAGAGGCAATACCTCTGGTAACCCTAAGCCCCTACGACTGGCTATAATGGGCGGTGTTGGACTTGGTGCAATCGTATACTTTTCCCGGCGACCGGTACATAACGATTCTCCTGTTGAATTCGACGTGGTTCCCTGGGCTCAGCAGCAGCAGGAACCTGAATCTGAAGTTGAATTGACCAGTATCGTCGCTTCCTCTCCTTCTGAACCGCCGCTCACTCCTCTCCGGGTCATTCGTTTATACATTCTCGAACCCCTCGCCACCTTCTTCCGATTCCTGCATCTAGCTATCCTATTTGGTCCCGTCATCCTCACTACACCGATGCTCCTCGTTGGTAAACCTGAACGTAGACGGCGAACTGGAAAACCGATCAAGGAAGAGGAAGAAAATTGGGGAGCAGTCTGGTGGTACTCGTTCCTTGTTCGACAGATGGAACGGGCCGGACCGTCGTTCATCAAGCTTGGTCAATGGGCTGCTTCTAGAGCGGATCTGTTCCCTGCGTCGTTGTGTGACAAGATGTCAAAGCTCCATTCCAACGGGAAACCCCACTCGATTCACCACACACGACGGGTTATGGAAAAGGCTTTCGGAATGAAGTTTGATGAGATTTTCGAAGAGTTTGGTGATGAACCTATTGGTTGCGGTGCAATCGCTCAGGTGAGTGCCCCAAGAGTCGACCATGCGCACAAGTGAAACGTAACTGACTGACTTCTTCGTGGTTATAGGTGTACAAAGCTACGTTGAAGCCATCAGTCTTCGATGGTGGCGCAGCCTCATCTTCCAGAGACACACAAATCAATGATTCAGGCGAACCTGCCAATCGAGCGGTAGCTATAAAGGTTCTCCACCCACGAGTCAGAAAGACCATTCGAAGGGATATCGCTATCATGTCCGTTTTCGCCAATATCCTCAATACCTTACCAGGTATGGAATGGATCTCCTTACCTGAAGAAGTCCAAGTCTTTGGTGACATGATGAACTCGCAACTTGACTTGAGGGTAGAAGCTTCCAACCTGGAGCGATTCGAGAGGAACTTCCAGAAGAGAGGACGACGGGTCACGTTCCCTTCGCCTATTAAACTGGGCAAGAATGATCTGGGTGAAGAGAGGGAAGAGACTCAGGATGTGCTCATCGAGGAATTTGAGGATGCTCTGCCGCTCAAATACTTTCTGCTGAACGGAGGGGGACCTTATGACGACAAGATTGCGAATATCGGTCTTGACGCGTTCCTGGTAAGTTCGCATGTATTTGACGTCTTTCCTGTGCGGCCGTGCTGACTTTTCACTCATGACATTGACATCTGGTAGGAAATGCTTTTGCTCGATAATTGGACGCACGGCGATCTGCACCCGTAAGTCTCACTCCGAACAAAGTATATCTCACCATTTGCTGACACTCGTTTCGCTCTCAGCGGAAACATCATGGTCCGATTCTACAAGCCAACGACCACCGACTACATCGGCCCACTCCTCAACAAATTCAGCCATCGACCACAGACACCTCCATCGCACGGTCCACCATCGGAGAACGTCACTACCCAAGAATTAGTCCATTCCCTCTCTTCTCTTGCTGAAGATCATGATGCTTGGCACGCCCGACTGGAAGAGCTCAATGCAGAAGGCTATGAGCCGCAGCTGATCTTCATTGATGCGGGACTTGTGACATCGCTTGATGGCACGAACCGACGCAATTTCTTGGACTTGTTCCAAGCTGTAGCTGAATTCGACGGATATAAAGCTGGTAAACTCATGGTCGAGCGATGTCGGACGCCCGAATACGCCATTGACGAAGAAACGTTCGCACTGAAGATGCAGCATATCGTCCTCAGCGTGAAGAGCAAGACTTTCTCCTTGGCTAAAATCAAGATCTCTGATATCTTGACAGAGGTCCTCACTGCGATCAGAACGCATCATGTCAAGCTCGAAGGTGACTTTATCAATACCGTCTTATCGATTTTACTATTGGAGGGTATCGGAAGACAATTGGACCCGGACATGGACCTGTTCAAATCTGCCTTGCCGATCTTGAGGCAATTGGGTAGACAGATGGGAACTAAGGACGCCATTAGTCATGTCCCTAAAGGAAACCTTTTGGCCATGATCAAGGTGAGTTGCGACAGCCGTTTGCTTACTTCTTGCTCACAGTCAGCTGTCGCATGACGGACGAGACAAAGAGGCTGACTATTCCCCCTGACGTAGTTGTGGGTATGGGTCGAAGCGAGACAAGTCGCCGGGGAAGCATCTGCCATCGACCAATGGATCAAGGTGAGTTAAGCTACCTCGGTTATATCGCCTCAGGCTGCATACGATCTCAATCACGTATTGACCAAACCGATTCTTTCGCAGTATGATCGACTGTTCCCCGCCATCTAAGTGTACGCGATTACTGCTCTCGCGGCCAGACAATCATGCGCACTTTCTTTCTTAAAACGAGCATCTTATAGAATTTCTTCAGAGAACGTAAAAAGGGTTCCTTGTGCTTTCCTCATATGGATCGGCAATTCTCCTGCCAATGTTCGCATTCACTCTATCATCTCATACCACATCATCATCTCGACTCCATCCTTCAATCCTATTGTATCCTTGTCGTGTTGTAGAAATCGGAGATTCACTATACAAGTAATATACATACATGTAAATTTCAGCCATGTCTCTTATAACTTTCGCCGATGCAACAATACAGGAAGGGACATCGATCGGATTTGAGAGACAAAGCGGATTTCGGCAGTTCGGGATCCGGTTCCGAGGTAGTTGTACTGTACGAGTAGTGTTGGGTGTGGTCAAGCTTAAATTGATCTCGGCAAGATCATCCTCGGGTATCTCCGTCTACTTTTTGCGTTTGCAGTGGCAATTGCATCTCGAATACTCAACAGGAATGTGGAATGTGCTTGCTCCAGATACTGTGTCGCCTGGCCATGGTCATGGCCTCGGCTTGATGATACACCACTAAGGAGGCTTAGCTTGCCGTTGCACATGACCATTTTAATGAATCTGAAAGCCGGTGCGAGCGATGTGGGAGCTGAAGTTGTACTCAATAGTAGACTGAACCCTTTGGGATGGAAGAGACTATATAAGAGTTCTTCACCGTCCGATCTAGTTAGTGTTTAGTCTTTCTCAACTACTGCTGCTCTTTCGCAAGAGATCGCTCATAACTCGATACTCGATACAGGATAGTTAAACAGTCGGTCATCTTGCTCTGCGAACCACTGTCACGTTGAGTCAAACGCTACTTCTTCTTGCTACCTCTTCCTTGGCCTCGGCAAACCAGTCAGCAAAGTATCGAAGTCAAGCTGTTTGCGATCTTATATTCTCGGATCGTTCGGACCGAATACCAAATATCAATCAAGACACATTTGCACACCTACATCTACACCCACACCCACACCACACCACAACACAATGAACCGAAAATCAAGTCTTCCTCGACCTCGACACCGAGGCCATTCCTTCTCAGCAGGTCAAGGGACCGCATCACCCATGCATAACGGTTCGAATGGGACATTCGACGTAGTTTCAGTCTTGGATCCAGCTTCAGCAGGCGGAGGAGGTCCGCTCACGCGTATCGAGACGGCTCGAAGTGAGCGACAGGCACAACAAGCCCAGCTCGCTCAATCTCAATCTCACTCTCAATCTCAATCTCAGACTCAAGGTCAAGGTCAAGGTCAGATTCAACCCGTCGGGCAGGGAAGAAAGAGAAATGAGGCGGATGAAGAGAAAGGGATCGCATTTCTTGAAGAACACGAGCATGAACATGAACACGAACATGGGCATGGGCACGAACATGAACATCAACATGAACACGACGACAAGGATGAACATGAAGGCCACGGTCAAGATGGGGTTGAGGCTGTGGAAGAACATGTGTATCCTGATGGAGGGTATGGTTGGGTTGTTTTGATTTGTTGCTCGACGCTAGCAGCGAGTACTATGGGGTATGTAAGCTTGTTTTTTCGTTTTGGATTGGACTGTCAGTTGGCCGGGCCATCGTGCCCAAATGATGTGTAAAGGCGAAGGTCGTATGCTGGTGACAGACGCTGACAAGAAATATATTGGACCGTGATCGAATAGATATAACATGAACTATAGTGTTTTCCAGGAAGTGAGTAGTCGGTCATGGTCAGATTTCAGAGAAACAATTCTTGAGTGCAAAGGCTCAATATCATCGTGTATTCGTGGTCGTGATACGTATCACAGCACTACGCCAACGTGATCTTTCCCAATGAGAAGACCTCGGTTCTAGGTCTCGGCGGTAGTCTGTGTGCTTTCGTGAGTAGTCGTACATGTTGCACATCCTCGGTTTATGTACTTTGGTGCTCCCACCCGGCGACAGCTTCTCCAGTTTCCCTCTCGCAATACAACTAGAAGAAAAGAAAAAAAAGAGAAAGAAAAAAAAAACCTTCACCTTTTTCTCTTTGTCCTTGGTCCTTGGTTCTTAGCATTGCGCTAACCAGCCTTGCATTGCTGCTCCGGTTGTTTTCTTCAGTTCATGAACTTTTCCGCTTTCATGTCTGGAAGAGTCGGCGATCGATATGGTTTCAAGGTATGTTTGGTTCTGTCTCACCGCTTATCACCCGATCTGTCAGAACTCGGCCTTAGCCTCCGCATCCTCACCTCGCCTCGCCAGGTCGTTTCGTGAAAAGTGACATCTGTATTGTTCAGAGCCATTCCCATTTATTGCGCTGACATGCTCCCTTGCTCGCTTGCGCCCTTGCGCCGTGCCGTTTCTCTTTTTGTTCTTTCGGTTGGGCATTACTTGGTACAGCGAGTGCTTTATGCTTCGGCTTTCATCAGCTGGCTCGGTGTCTTCTTGGCATCATGGTCTACTAAAGTGTGGCAGATCCTCTTGACTCAGGTGAGTGTCCAGCGACACCTCCTACATAAAGTACTATTCGATCTTGCCTTGTCTTCCCACCATCACGGGCGCTGAAAAGGGGCGTCGTCCTTGCTGATTGTGTCTAATCCATGATTCACAATATAGGGAGCTCTGAGCGGTTTTGGATTCGGTCTTGCGATGCCGCTGTTCATGTCGCTCCCCTCGCAATGGTTCTACAAACGTCGAGGTCTAGCGAGCGGAATTGCCATAGGCGGTGCGGGTATCGGTGGGTAACAATACTACAAACAGTGGGAGCCCGAATTCAACCCCGATGCGGTAGAGCGGAGCTAATGATATCGTTGATACTGTATAATGTAGGCGGCGGCACTTCGACGTTGATATCAAGGCAATTGATCATCTCGGTCGGGTACCAGAAGACTCTCCTGTGAGTGTGCAGCAGATTATCTAGGGAAGAGAGACCTGGACCTGGACCAAGTATTAAATTCAGAATGCATCTGCATGCAGGATTTTCTCGTTCATCAACCTGACAGCCATGACGCTGGCGACAATATTTATCAAGACTCGACCCACATCTCCTGAGGCTCAAAGGGCCCCAGGATCCAAGAACCCCTGGTTTGATAAAGAGGTGGTTAGAACTTCTGAATTCTGGAGTATCGCTTCTGCCACTTTCATCGGTCTTCTGGGTTATGGGTGAGTATTTGTGCTCAGGAGTCAGTACAGCATCTACATTTACTCGTGTTTACCGGACGCCATCGATTTGACTCACGTGTCGAGACCAGTGCTGACGGTTCTGTGCTAGTATGCCTTATATGCTGCTCACGCAGTACATCCGGTCGGTTCTGCCTACTCTAGACTCTATCCTCATCGCGGTGTGAGTGAAATCTCCAATCATTTATATTTTAGATTTAGGAAACTCAAACAAGTCGACGGTTAAAGTTCCGTCAAGATACAAGCACAGCGAGTCTATGCTGAGCCTTTTTGCCCACTTAGTCCCCCGACCCTGCTTGGCTACATGGTTGCCGTCGGACGAGCCCTTGTAGGGTTCGTAGCCGACCTCATTGGCCCTCTGAACACCTACATTCTAGTGTTTGTGTTGTCAGGTATCATTCAGCTGGCATTATGGTATACCGCCAAGACATTTGTGGGTGTAATGGTATTTGCCATTTTATTTGGATTGATCGCGCCCGGTTGGTCTAGTTTGATCCCACAGATCGTGGTACAAATCTTTGGGCCGAATAACCTGGCTACCAATGTCGGGCTGATTTTGCTCACCTCTGCGTGAGTAAGCTTTTGGCATTCCTACGTGACATCACATGGTGGCAAGACCAAAAAAGCTGTCTTACCTACAAGGATATACAAGTCTCTTAGGTCGTGGATTGTTTAAGCTGATAAGCCTCATCGTTCTGTCTCAACCTTCAGCCCCGGAGCACTTATCAATGCGCCCCTTGGTGGCGCCCTATTCGACGTCAGCGGACGAACGACATTCAAATACGCTATCGCTTTCAGTGGTAGTGCACAGGTCGTCGGTGGTATCCTCGCTTGCTGGGGTGAGTTTTACCTAAGCTTCAACATTGTCCAATACGCACCTCGAAGCTGACGCCACACGACTGTTTCTTCTTTTCGTTCTCGCAGCGAGGATCAGGATCAGCAAGAAGGTCATAGATAAGGTATAGTGCCACTTGTCACCAACGGTCAACGACCTATATTATTTCTATAATCATCTCCACGGATCTATATCCACACCTTGAGAATGGCGCCGGATGGACATTTTACCACAGTGGTTCATAATATGCATTTTGCGACTGAGTACAAGTCACAATTAATGAAGATGAGGGCGATCTGAAGGACAACGTTATCAGCTGGACACTGCTTGTTGTCATCGATACAGTCAACGCATGGTGTGCAGTACACTGTTGGGGTATGTCTCGCGTTTTCCGCCGTTCTCAAATCTGTTTTGGAAGTATTGCTGAAGCTGCTGTAGCGAAATGGACAACTTAAGATACATGAAGAGGACCAGGTCAAATACTATTCTACTCTGCAGACACTTATCTACGGGTAACGTGTCTTATATGTTAGAGCTATTGGATGTATAGTTTTGAAAGGAGTCGAGGCAATACATACTGCATTACTCGTGACTTAGAAGACGGGGATATAATCGTTGACCCGATCTTTGGCGTCCTGAGCGATACATTCCGCGATCCAAGTCAAATTCCTAACTTCCTGCTCTTTGAGCTTGATGAACGAGTAAAATACAGCGAACTGGAACTGCTGCAAGAAGGACTGCTTGTTGAGCTCGACATCGTGCTTGAAGAACTCATCTTCCAAGCTTGAACCGCTCTCCTCTCCGTTGGCACCCGCACCGGAGTTGGTATTTCCAGAAGTAGTAGCGACGACATTTGATTTGTCAAAGAAGGCTCTGTATTCCGAAATATGGTCGACGGCAGCTACGACCGATTCGATATCCTCGGCTCTGGCCAAAGCGTTGTTTCCCTCGGGGTACAGTCGACCGATCGTGGGGAAAAGCCGGGCTCGCTGTTCCTTTGTGAGTTCGGTGCCGAACGAGTTGATGGTGATGTTCAACGTACGTCGATCGGCCTCGAAAGCGAGGATCTTGGACATGATTTCCGACGTGGGGGAAGGGAGGGTTTGGCAGAATTTGTGGAAGTCTTCGAGGTAGGATTTGTACAGTGAGTTTCGGATGATTTCGATGTTTAGGTCATCAAGATCTTGAGCGGAGAGGCAGTCTCGGAAGTATGGTGCTGTAAGCACAAGGATCAGTTCCTGATCATTCCCTCCCATCAGGTAACGGCGACATTGCAAGTAGTGAGGACACCCCCATTCCTGAAGAGGATACGGGGAGCCGCATGCCATCTTAACACGGAAAGGGGAACTGATAGCGCCAGACTGCCCACTCCCACTCCCACTCACCCAATGGCGTCTCGACCAACACACTGTGGTAAAGCTCCTCGACGTTCGTCGCCACACAAAGGGCAGGCATGGTATCGAACACTCCGAGAGGGTGACATCTCTCCAACAGCTCATGCGTATCCCTCTCGTGCAACGTTCCAAGCGTGAGCAAGATGACATTATCAATCATGTAGGCGTAAGTGATGTAGTCCATAAATGTCGCCAGCGGCTCAACGGCGTTGGTCCGAAGGTAGTTGAATTCAGCTACGAGTTTCTCGGTAGCCTTGTCGGCGATCGTGGCGGTTGATAAAGGTAAAGGCTCATTGGCTAAGAAGTTGCCATAATCTGTCGATGAGAGTTGGAGTCGGAAGTCTGGGTTCGACGCATATCCACATCGTAGGCATACACAGGTCAGTCTCAGCCAGCCGTGTAAGATGCGAAAATCGTTTGAATTGGGCATCTAGCTGGTATGAGATGCTCAAAAGAGAGAGAGAGAGAGAGAGCGCTCACCTTCCAAATTCTCACATTGTGTGAGATTATGGTAGTTGGCTTGCGTGAGCAAAGCTCCTTTGTATCCTCGTACAACACCCTCCAAGAAGCCGGTGCCGATCTACATTCGCGAGCATAGTCAATTCAGCGATACAGGCCCCAAGGCATCCAGTGGGATACTCACGTTGAAACCGAGAGCCTCCATGTTGATTCTTCTTCTACTACGTCTAGTGTCGGTTTCAGCTCGTTATGCGTTATGCGCTGTGAGAGGGTATGCGATACGCGTAGGAACGAGGACCGAGCGGCGAGGCAAGGCAGGCGCTTCCGATAGGTATAGATTGGCTAGCCGAAAGTGAGCTCGCTTGAGAAGTTTTGAAGGATTCGCACAGATCTGAGCCGGTCTCGTCAAAGAATAACGGTGAAAACTGACTATGAACGTTGATTTGCGATAGACACAGTTGGAAAGATACGGCCAAATCAATTGTTCCAACACAACACTGAAACGAAACTGAATCTGTGCGGTTACGTTTGCAACAACGTTGATGACAGTCTCGGCAGTGGTGACGGCGGTGACGGCGATGTATGTGATATGGTGATGCATGGGGAGTTAAATGGGTGCTCGAATAATAACATGATATTATCACCTCTCAAGTCTCTGCGTCTGAAATTTCCGCCGTCTCCCTCAAGGCTAAACGTCAATCTTCCCAGATCATCTAATTATCCAATACATCTATCTATACTAGTGATGATCCACTAACTTTGGCCATCGCTAAAGAAGCGCACAGCGCAAAGCTTATACTATGTTCATCTCCACTATCGCATCCTCATCGCGTCTCCCCCGGTCCGCTCTTTCATCCCCATGTCATCTCTGCCGCTTATTGTCCACTTCGGCCCCTCGATCAGTCAAGCGTCCTCAAAAGCCATACGAAGCCCCCATCGCCAAGATCGATGTGTACGGTAATCGGATACCTTTACCGTCAGAGATGGATAAAGGGTCTATCAAGACGAGGGAGTTTTTAGAGACGCTTGCTGAACGAAGGGCGAAGACACCCACGGAGAAATACGGGTCTTCTCATGGTTTCGGCATCAAACAAAGACAACGCCGGTCGTCCTCCTCTGTCGATCGCGATGCAGATCGGGAGGGCACTGGTATAGATGAGAATCATCAGAGTGCAGAGAAGGATGAGTACGAGGAAAGACGGGATGAGCTGTGGAGGGAGAAGATTGGATTACAGCAATCTTGCCACGGTAAAGGGAAATTCGTTTCTGCCGAACAGCAATTTAGGGAAGAAGCTGCCAGGTTAAATCAAGCCGGCAGCAGCAAAGATGGCAGTGCAAGATCGTACGATAGGGCCGACAGAGGCACTCGGGATAGGTTCAGCGGAAGGGGAATGGGAAACGACTTTAGCTTTTCGAAACGAGACGGGCCGAGATCCGATGCTAGAGGTGATAGTCGGTTTGGCAGCTCCAGCTTCGGCTCTGGCTCCAGCTTTGACTCCAATTCAAATCGAAGTACACCCCGGAAAACCTTCGGCCTGAACAGGGAAGCTAGATCACCTTCCAGTACAACTTCAGAAAGGCCTTATACACCCCGAAATCGTTTCGACTCGGACTCGAACCCGAACTCGAACGGGATCCGGTTCAGAGATCAGTCACCGAAAACATTCGGGCCGCATGGTCAAAGTCAATTTGCAGGCCAACATAAAACGCCATCAACGATCATTTTCTCAGACGAGAAGAAGGTCAAGAAGAGTTATGGGATCTCGGATACGCGTCAATTTGAGCGTGAAGGGCGCGAAGGAGGATACCGAGATCGTCAGTTTTAATCTCCATCTATTATGGTTTTTGATCTGTAGGCCGGGGTCGATGCTGACTCCAATCAATCAAGGCAGATAATCATGCTGGATCATCCAATACCCCTACACACCACTCAACCACCACCACACCACCTTCTCACACTTCTGAGTCACAATCAGAACCCGCGCCCGGCCCGAAATCGGCGTCGAGACCATGGCAACCGACCAAGAAACTGACCTATTCAGCCATGGCAGGCTTGAAAGCATTACACCAAGTCGACCCGGAAAAATTCACCAGAGCTGTACTTTCAAAGAAATTCGGTATATCTCACGAAGCTGTCTCGAGGATACTGAAAAGCAAATATCGTGATGCCGATCTGAAAGTGGAAGAAGGAGTTCATACGTTGAAGGGAACTACGTTGAAGGGAACAAAGTGGGATAGGAATCCGTCGACATCGGAGAGTATCAGTCCTGTACCTGCTATCATGAGGGCTTATGAGCGGATCAATAACCGAGAATGAAAATAATGACGAGATAGAGGGAGAACAGTCTCTGTCGAGCGCGTCGAAGATCCTTGTGGAAGAACATAAAAATATCCACGCATTGACAGTAAACGCACAAATCCCCGTTCATATCTTCCATACTCCTTGCAATGTATAGCATGATGCATTACACACCTATGGAATCGCAGTGTATCCTCTTTGCCGGACGTACCATAAGGTTTGCCCAGTATGACTGAAACAGACTCAGGCACAAATATTGTCCATGAATTTCGTTGTTCCCCCTGCTCTATCTATCTCTTTTCTAATCACTACAACTGCCCATATTCCCTACATAGCGTCCGAAACCCGCGGCAGACGTTATACTCGAGACACGGGTACCGTGTCTTGCCCCTCAGACGTCGCACCTTGCTCTTCAGACGGTACAGGCTCGGCATACTTCTCTGACAACCTAGTCACCTTTCCTTTAGCCTCATCCTCTACCATTCTAGCCTCATTGTCCAACTTCTTGGCCGCAGCTTTGGCTTCTGAATCCAGCTGTCTCTTTAATACCGCCAATTTGTCCCAAACAACCTCTCCATCAAGATAACATCCCTTGAGCCATCTCGTCGGTTCACCCTCTACCACCTGTATTCCCTCCTGCTCCCTCTCGGCGTCGGTCTTGTCGTGGAACGCGGTCCTCGCGTGTAGTACTCGCCTATTGTCAAACAAGACGAGGTCGCCCTCTTTCATCGTGAAAGAGTGCTTGTATCTCTCATCGGCTAGACAGCGCTCGAAGTCTGCAATCGCTGTGTAGACCTCCTGTTCCTTTTGGGCGATATCGACATTGCTAAGGTCCCCACCGTGCGAACCAGGGTACAATCTCGGCCTACCTGCGGACGTTACGGGGGCTTTGGCACCGGGGTTGAAAAGAATAGATTGCCCGAAATCTCGAAAGGGAGGAGACCAATTGACAGCTGAATGTGGATTCACGACCGACTGCACATTCAAAACGGGATGTCGGAATCGTAGGAAATGGTTATCGTTGTTGTATATGTAAGGGATCTTGTGTTTGCTCAACGTGCTAAAGACGTGCCCAGGAAGATCATGAGCCACCTTGAACGAATCGACAAAGTATGACATGCCGCCATTGACTCGGTTTCGAAGACAATGCAACGCCTGGAATCGAGGCGGAGAGGAGAAGTATCTAAGAAGTCGATGGTGCGACATGCATCAGTCCTAGTCAGCGGACACGACTTGCTGCAACTTATGCAGAAATATTCGGACGCCAGTAAGCGTAAGCGTCGCCACTCACAGCAAATCCATGTGCAGACCCAGGTCGAGGTCGGTATAGCTATACAAGCCAAAAAGGCGAAGAGACAAACAAACAGACATATCAGTGAATGATCTGGCATATTTGACCGTGATCGACCTTTCAACCAAGCTCAATCGAGATATTACTTGACGACTCACGCAACATTTTTGCTCTGCTTGACGCTCTTGACATTCCATGTCTCTCCATAAAAGGTATTTCTGATCTCGCCAATATAGCCCATGACCTCTCTCAGACGGCAATCTTCGTCCCCCGTCAGATCCGTAGGCACACCGTCAATCACGACCAGTCCATACACTTGTAGCTGTTGTAGAAGCTTGAACATTACTTGTGGTTTTTGCGTTTTCACCTCGGAGAAGGGGATCCGTAGATTTGGCGACTTGGTGATGGATGCATGATCCCATAGTTTCCGCCGAAAGTGGGGCAATTGATACATTCCGTCGCCGAGCAAAGGGTCTGCCAGTGCGCGCAGCTTCCACACCGGTACATCCTGTATGTGCTGTGTGTCTGGCGTGGGTTTCCATGAGACGGTAAGAAACGGGGATGACGAAGATTGGTGATTTGAGAGTGTTATGTCGGGTCGAGCCGCAGTCGCCTCTTGCACAGCCTGACCAGTAGTGATTGTCCTTTGTTTTGTGGACGGATCCCGACACAGCTTGCATGTGCATGCGTCCCGTAATCTGGCGAAAGAGATGACTGCTTCAGAGATATGAGGACCAGTATACGTGATGTATCCGTCGTGTACAGTGACAGTATCATTGCCTTTCGTACCGAAATGAAGGATGTTCGGCTGCGTGCCGTCGATAGGAAGGTCCGCTGATCCGTTAGATGAAGGGTGACGTGCTGGGCCGGAAGCCTCGATCGAGGAGCTGGAAGGGGTAATGGTTTCGGCTTCAGAGCCGTCTCTACGCGCTTTGCTCAATCCGAAAGCTCTTCTGACTACAGGCCGTCTCCTATGTTGCCTTGCCCCGCTTGCAACGTCCTGAGCTAAACGAGTCAGGGCCTCCTGCTGAAGCGAAACGCGAGGGATGAACCCGGGAACTTCTCTATCAGGCTCATATGCCGCTGAAGATGGCGTGTCGAAGGGCTCGGCAAGGTCAGCTTCGGAGACTGCATAATTGGCTGCATAGGGGTTCGTCTTGAGAACAGGTTTGGGAAGTGTCGACCTCGTTGAACGGGGTTGTTGATGCGACTCGATCTGATTATGACCATGACCGTAACCATAGGAGCTCTGATGAGGTCCTACACCTGTAGCTGACCCACTCGCCCCAGAACTTGGTCCTGAGCCTGCGCTCAAAGAGGATGGTCTGATGGGTGGGACTCCTCTGGAAGGGGACGTGAGAAGATCTCCCTCAGCAGCAAAAGCGGCTAGCTTCCCTCGAGAGAAGACCGACCTCGACGGACGATTTTCAGCGACATGCGAATGCGAGGATGACGATGATGGAGATTGCTGTTTGGAGGCGTCTGAGCTGGTGTTTGGTGAAGAGGTGCTTTGGTGTCGTGTATGGGAACGTGTTCGGGAGACGCCAAGAGTGTCGGGTATTAACGCGATAGAGCACCGTTTGGAAGTGTGTATCCGCGTCAAGAGCAAAGAGGGCGCCGGTTTAGGAGGCATCTTGCGTTGCAGGTATCGAGATATGTAATTCAGTGAAGAGCGATGTTCTGGGGGTCTGTGACGATACAAGGGATTATTTCAAGATGAAGATGAGAATGAATTGTAATGTCAACAATGCTTGTAATGATGAGGAGAGGGTGAGAGAGATAGACGAAATTGCAGAGTCTGGGTTTCTCACACTGTTGTTACTGTCACTGTCACACCGTAGGAGCGTTATTGTTCCTGAGCGAATCCATAGTACCCGGTTATAACAACGCTAGTCCATTACCACTGTATCCACCCATCCACCCATCCACCCATCCACCCACATACCCGGCTAACTTGAAACTTGACAAATCCACCTCGATCGTCATTTGCTCTATGCATGCAGACTGATCAAGTCCTCAGTTAGGGTCGACGTTGACAACATGCAGGCGAAATCAGGAGGGTTCGACGAAGATGATGAGGATCAAAGGTGAGTGGGAGTAATTATGTACCGTGAACTCGAAGTTCTGGTGACTCGGACCTCCTCAGAGCCTGATGGTGATGAACAAGGTGATGAGACGGAGATCAAGAGTGATGGAGATGACGGTCAAGGCGATATCATCGCTGACCGCTCTATCAAACGGCAATACCGCAGACTCTTCGCCTTCCAGACGCTCTTGGACGGCTCGCAGTACGCTTCGGAGCCTACCGTAGACCTTGATATACTGCGCAGACTATGCTCGAGAGGTAAGTCCTACTATTCACATGCATACTTCACGCTAGATCAATCATCGCATCAAGGATTCCGTCGGACCACTGTAATCAGCGGGTCGTCCAGGTCAACGCTGCCTCAATGGTGTGTTAGATGCGAGTGATGTGAACATGCTTGATTGACAGCATCATCCACTTGACTACACAGGTATTCCCGACCATCCACCTCACTTACGACCCCTAGCCTACGCATTGTTACTGGAGACTCTACCGTCAGAGAAGAGGGAATGGAGATCTACTCTTGCAGCGCAAAGGGAGAAATACTATGTGAGTTTCGGTGAACTTGCTGGAAGCCAACTCGAGCAAGCTTCGTCGCTTCGTCCCATCTTCTCCCTCGTAGCTCAATTCCGCAGGCCGGCTAGTGCTCCTCTCGTTGTCATCATCCAAATCTGACTGACTATGATATGTCTTTGGTGTCACTCTAGAACCTCGTCAGAACGTTCATGGATGAATTGGAATCTCAGCCTGTAAGCTACCACACCCGCAAAGATATACGCCCGTTCTCTCCTTCGGAGCTAATTCAGACCTCATCGCAGTCAACATCAAAATTCACTCATGACGACCTGTTATCTCAACTGTCCAAAGATGTCAAACCTCTCAAAGCACCTTTCTGGCGCTCACGTACCACTCCCAAGCGATCATCGCCATTCCGTCCTCTATCCGCGACTGAGTCTCGCTCAGCAACCAGCTCAACAAGGTCAGGCGCTGGTCACTTGGAAGACGATACAGGGAGCGATAGTGGGTTAGATGATGGCATTGACCATAGTATTGGTCTGAATGGGGTCAAACGACCGGCGAGAATCACGAATAGGAGGGCGACTTTCAAGCGGATGGATCTGCTCGCTCAAGTTGAGCATAGAGGTGGATTTGCTCCCCCGCCTCAAGCTTCAGCAGCCGGCTCGACCGGTGCTAACGGCAACGCAAAGCATGATGGACCAGTAGGAGAAGGGTCAGACACACAAGACCAAGAACCAGAGGAAATCATGTCGCCCAAGATCACCCTTTCTGTCGATCCTGGACCCGCAGCGGTCTTACCGCGTCTGGAGGCCGTTCGCCCCCCACCACTCAATACATCTTCGCTGCTTCCGTCACCGTCAACAGCCAACACGATAGCTATTAACGGGAACCCCGATTCGACGAGCCCTGATGCACATAAGCCACCATCACCTATAACTCTCCTCTCGCCAAAACCCCTTCCTTCTGGTTCGGGCAGCCCATCGCCATACTCAGGAGCGATGTATCATCCCGACACGCACCTCGAATCTCTCATTCGGATGCTGTACATCTTCGTACGGACGAACCATCAGTGGAAATACCAGACTTGTTTCGTCGACATAGCATCCAACTTGTATCTTATACATAGCGGAGGACGGGTATCGCTAGACCACGCGGAAGAGCGCACCTTCTGGGCTTTATCGGCTTTCTTGAGCGAAATCGACCAAGCGCTTTGTCTTACCTCGGAAGGCGACAGCAGACTCGGACCAGATGGACTAGGAGCATTGGACAAGCTGAACCTGCGATTACGCTGGGCTAACCCACCCTTTGCCGATATACTACAATCGCGAAATATCGAGCCAACGTTATACGCTTACAGATGGTTCAACCATCTCTTCATCCGCGATTTACCACTCGCAATCGTACCGACCCTGTACGACTTTATCATTTCTGAATCTCCCTCGACCGCTGCATCTCAACCTAAATCGGACCTAATCATCGATATAGCCGTAGCAATGGTCCTATCCCTCAAAGACCGCTTACTTACTTCCCCAGCGCAAAGCCAACAACCATATCAACAAGCGAAAACAAGGGGTTTGTGGGGGTTCAGCGAAAGTGAGGCTCAAATCGAGGATGATAACGAGGTATTTTTGCGGAACATAGAGTTACTTCGGAATTATCCTCTAAGATCCGTGGGCGGGATCAGAGCTCTCTTGGAATCGGCCGCACGGTTCCGACAGGCTCGTATACAAGCTACAAAGCAAGGCGACGATCCGGATAAGACTGCCCGCCCGCCAAATAACAACAACAAGAGAGTGCCGTCCAAGTCATCACCAACCGCGAACCGAAGTGTTTCCGGCTCGACATCAACATCGACATTGACGTCGAGCTATACATGGTCGAGGGCTACTTCGTTCTTTTCGTCTTTTTCTGCATCGGCTTCGGGACCCGCTTCAAGCTCGACCTCACATACGGTACCTTCAGCTGCTATTGCAGAACCCCAAACGCAATCTCAACCTGGGCCCAGAGCCCCTACCACCCCAGGAAGAGAAGCTTCGGCCAGTCGGAATGACGCCCAGACACCCACGGCTAACGGTAACGGCAATGGCAATGGCAATGGCGATGGTAACGGTACCGGACATACCTTTTCACCTCCATCAAGCTATGTCAACCCCATCTCGCCATTGTCGAAGAAGGACTTTGCTCCTCATGCTCACTCCCGTGCAGGCTCTCATCCCACCAGCTCAGGTTCCACAGCGCATAATCGTGAAAGAAGCGATAGCGTAGCTTCCTCTGTCTCGTCAATTACCGAACGCCTGGCATCTTTGACTCAATCTACCCCTCCCGCCAAATCTCAGATCGGGAACAGCGGCGCTTCTTCGCCACTTCCCAGACCGTTACTACTATCAGGCAGCGCAAGACGAGCGTCATCTTCATCTACCGTTAATAACGCGTTCACCTCAGCTTCAGCTAGGATTGCCATGCAACGACGGGATTCGTCGCCTCTACCCTCGCCTCGAGGCAGTCCGCCCCTTTCCTCTCACAGTGGGGGTGGAAGTGCGATACTCAGCCCGCCAGCTTCGATCCGTTCTCCGCCCAGTGGTGGCAATATTGATGGGAACGGCTTGTATAGGATCGGTAGTCGAAACGTGAGCGCGAGCGTGAGCGGCAATAGGCAGAGATCAAGATCCAGTCTCGGTGAGAACGAGAGCCCAATTTCCAGATTATCTCTCGGAACGCCGGTGACCATCGCTCGGACTGCACATGCGAACGAGGTAGGTGACGATGATAAGGACAGAGTAGGGAGGGATCTAGATTATGGCGCTTCTGCTTCTACGCCCACCACCCGTAGTGTGGGTATGAGCAACCAGGACGGAGATGGAGAGCCGACGCCGATTGCTGTTGCTGCGCCCGTCAACGGGCCGCGATCAAATTAGCACAAGCACAGTGCGTTTGTAGTATATTTGTGTATTGCAGTAACTCTGTTCTGAGTAGTAAGCTATGTCATGCACATGCTGTTTCACCCTACAAAATGTTTGAAGATCGTTCGCCGAAGGGCTTCAGAGAATATTGAGACGGGATAGATCTGCATCGGTCCGGTGCCAAAAAAAGAATCCGAGATGAGCCTCTGTGAGTGAAAATGCATACAACAGTATGAATACAATAGAAGCAAATTTACAACTACAACTGATGATTGATGATTGATGGCTGGCGGGAATGGGAATGGGAATGAGAACGGTCGTGGCTACGCTACGAGTCGCTTGCCAGACTCCAGATCAAATTGGCATTGTACACTTTCGAACGTGATTTATCGATGGGAACAGAATGCACGTCCTCCTTTGCGTCGTTGCCTGCGATTGTGAATCAGAACATCATGGTTAGAAGTTTCGACTATATGGGGTTATCATGGTAGTTTCTCACTGTGCACAGCTGTAGATGATCATAATTATGTGATGTTACTCACGGATCATGATTTTGTTGGAGTGTGAGCCGTCTTTCGACGGTACGAGAGAGAAGCCTGCTTCTGATAGCAGTTTGAGTCGTATTCTGTGTGTGTGTCGAAATGAGCGACGAGAAAGCCATAAAGCGATCAAAACAAGTGCGTGTCTGTCTGTCAGCGTTGAGTCCCGTTTCCCTTTTCTGTGCGCAACGACGGGCCGTGCCTCATCAGTGATACTCAGCCACGCAGAGCCTGGCCGAATGAGGTCATACCGCCGCCGTGCATCATATCAACGCGACAAGCGTGACAAACTCACATCTTCCCATTAGCCCAACCATCGTCAAGCTTTTCCCCCACTTGGATCTTGTCAACATCATCCCTCATAGCTCTCCATTTACTCAATTCGACCTCCTTCTTAGCTGCGAGACCTTGTTCCTCGTTGAGTTGTTTCATAGTTGTATATTGTTCTTGTTCCAACGAACGGACTTGGGCTTCGTGTTCTGCTGAAGACGGGTGAGAGGCCGGTCTTTGAGCTTCTGTTGAAGCTTGTTGAAGCTGTCGTGAGAGTTCTGCGTGTTACACATGAATGATCAGCCTAAACGTCCGAATGTCCATTCGTCCGAACTTCCAGGCGTCCATTCGTCCGTTAAACGATGTGGATTCGGATGCGTCAACCTCACGAAATTCACATGAGGCCATATTGATGATGAATAGACCGAGCAGCTTATCAATTGACAACTCACGACGCAGATCGTCCCTCATCTGATCAATCACTGCCTCCCTCTCTTGATCTTTGGCGACTACGGCAGCTTCGGCAGCTGACAGGTCTTCGAGCTCTTCGTCAACAGATAGCGTTGGTCCAGTGTCGCGGATGATCGCACTGAGAGTATGGGCGCGGGAAGCAGAGATTATGGCCAATTGCAGCATGGTCATCGTATCGTCAGCGAAAGCGTCCGCATGAGCAAGAGCAAGGCCAAGGCCAAGGCCAAAACCAAGATAGAGCTAGCGAACGAGCCGCCATAGATCCGACTGACTATCACACATTGAAGCAAGCATGGTTTGAATATGAAGGAGACAGCTACTCACGATAAAGCCTTCCAAGGCTCTTCGGGCGATTCTTGAGACTGATCATGTTCGCTAAATGACCTTTCATGCTCTGGCGATTCCTGGACGATTTTTCTATTTGCTGCCGATGACGGTCGAGACATGGCGAATGCCTTTGATTTATGAGATTGGTCGTTCGAGTTACGAGTCACGAGTGACGAGTTACGATGGTCGGTTGGGTGATTTCAAGAACGAAAACAAGGCGATGAATGGCGATGGCCATGTATCGTTTACTCGTTTGACTTTGGCTTATTTGTTTACTCGAGACAGACGCGTCTGGCGAGCCTTCTGTAGCAAGGTGTAAGCGTCATAGCGCACCTAACTGGAAAAAGGCGACAATAGTCCGATGGCCACCGGTTGGATTCGCGCGCCTAAAATGGTGTGTCTCTTGATCCGTCGTCGTCATGGGATGGGATGCCAGATGCCATCACATCACACGCTCATCATTCCTATTCCTACTAGTCTCATAGCTTCACAGTTTGACAAGGTTTCTTGGCCTTTTTCCTAAAACTATACTGCTCCATCTCACTCTCACCTTGCACCAATACACCATCGCATCTTCATGATTTGACATCCCGTCTCTACTGCATAAGCATACTTCCCCTAACAATCTAGCTCAACTGTGTACAGTCCACGTGTACAGTATCGCCATGTCATCCACCGGTCCCGTGCCAAAGAGGCATACAAGAAATAGGCTTGGCGAGAGAAGGGCGGCGAGAGATCCTAGTAGCTCGCGAGATGCAAGCGAGGAGGGTGAGTGAGGAAAATCTCCATCTTTAGACAGTATACAATCAAGCTCCTGCTCATAGCTATCAATCCTTATCGACAAGGTCGTCACGGCTCTGATGGAATACCGTCGAAATGGCATGTACTGATTATGCCTAATGTCTGATTTTTTGACCCGACCTTCCCTGCCTTACCCCGCCCGTAGATAACGAACTGTCCGATGTCGGCTCCACGTTATCCACCAACGCCGAGACCATTTCCAGCACATCAACAGCCGACTCTCCACGACTAAGAGAGACCGTCCCCCCGATCCCCACTACCTCTACTTTGCCTCTACATCCCCCTGCTGCAGGCGCCGGAGGTGTAGCCATTCCACAGGGACCAGGAACCGGCCAGCAGCATGGCACTCACCAACATGCTCATCAGCATCAACATCCATTCTTGACCAAGAGGGCTTTGCATCAGAAGAGAGTGGATGAGCTCAGTGAACATAGTATGAGCGAGGGCTTGGATTCACCAACGTGAGTGCTGGTGCAATTGCTATTGCATGCCTTTGTCGTGTTAAGGGTTGTTTTCATCATCAACCCTTCCCATCAAAGCGTCTCTCAAGCTACGCACGTTCTTAGCTGCTTTCAAGAATATTCAACGAGATCCGTGCATAAAAACGAAAGCAAGGAAAGTTTATCGAAACTGACTACACGCGATTGACTGATATATATATAGTTACGATGGTGATATCGAAAGCTCATCAACCATCGGCGGAACACCCGTCCATTCATCCAACCTTCACCATCACATGCGACCGCCTACATCTCCGTCGAAGGGACTACATGTCGATCTCGCTCCGACTATCGGTACCAGCGCTAGCATTGGTGCTGGCTCTGCCTCGGGCACGGCGACGGGTCAAGGACAATCGCCTTACGGCTCACATCGATTACCCACTCCCAAGGCATCCCGTGCGAACCTCACTCAGTCCGACTCGCCGCCTTCGCCCCCTTCGCAATCTACACCTTCTCTACCTGTTTCTGGTACTGGCAAGAGCGAGTATCAATCGCACGAACGACCTTCAGATGTACCCGTCGCTCCGAGCGTATCGCTTCCCGAGCCCAGGAGATCTCAGACCTTGCCTTTGTCGGCTAAACCAAGCATGTCTCAACTCGGCCCTCCTAGGATGCTCACCCGACCCAAAGAGCTGTCGGAAGCCGATATCAAGGGTTTCGTCGAACGTGCTATTCATGGTGAAGGCGCTCAGGATGGAGTGGATCGATGGTGGAAGACCAACCCCCCACCCGAAGGAAAGGTTGTGAGGGTTTACGCGGACGGTGTATACGACATGTTCCACTTTGGGTGAGTCGGGAAAGCCCTTTCTTTGCGCTTTCGTCACTTTCCTGCCTCACCTAGTTTCTATCTTTACCGAGCTAATGTCTGTGTTCGTTCTCATCACCACAGCCACGCCCTTCAATTACGTCAAGCCAAGCTGTCCTTCCCCCGAGTTCATCTCTTGGTCGGTGTCTGCTCGGACGAACTTTGCGCCAGCCACAAATCAGCGCCGGCTATGACCCATGCTGAGCGATGCGAGGCCGTCCGACACTGTCGATGGGTGGACGAGGTTGTGCCTGATGCCCCTTGGGTTGTAGACCAGGCTTTCTTGGATCGGTACAATATCGATTATATCGCGCATGATGAGGAAGTATATCCTAGTAAAGACCATGAGGACGTCTACGCGTTTGCCAAGAAGAATGGTGAGTGGTGGATGATAAATCTCTCGATCTTGATAGTTGTATCGAGCCAGCAAGGACTGTATCATATTACATGCTAATCATGCAATGATATCGATTTGAAGGGCGCTTCGTCCCCACTCGTCGAACACCGGCCATCTCAACTTCTGACCTCCTAGAGCGGATAGTCCGAGGCTATAGAGACGGATTCTTCGACTCCAAGCTAGCCAAGAACGGTCACCCCGAATTATTGGCTGCTGATGTTGATTGGGACTCGAGCGCTTCCGTCGAAAAGAGGGAGAGAAGACGAGCTGCCAGTCTGCAAAAGGAAAAGGAGGCGAAAGAGAAGGAGAGGTCCAAAAAATAAAATAGAGGGAGGCCACATTGTTTTTGGCGATGCTCTAGATGGACGGCCTGTAGGATGTAAGGCGCGAAAGTGGGAGAAAGTCTTGGAGACGTCTCATTGGAATGTAGGACTTCAAAAATATATACACGTCGTGCTTGATACCGAAAACGACTACGAATATCGAAAATAGCCATACACTTATACCTAAAACCTGATCAGAAATACTTGCCTAGTTAGCGTTCGCGTTCAAAAGAATCGAGCCTATGCAAGCTTCGACGAGCTGAAACAGTGGCATCCACCATACGGCCCACTGTATGGTTATCAGTGTCTGCTTCGTCTCATGACCATCTTCGGTCTGATCGGAGTGCATCTTCTGTAACTCTTCGCACAACACACCACTGAATGCACAGGCTACCTAGGTTTTGGTAACGCAGCGTCACTCTGCACTCTTCAATGGGCCATGTACTGGAGAAGACCGATAGCTCAAGTGATCAGAAGATCGCGAAGCAAGCGTACGAAGCGAGACGTACCAGACGTCGCGGACCAGTCGAGCTTGGTGACGACTCTTCCGGTCGGTGATCAGCTCATGTCCGTACAATGACAGCTTCTAAATGATTGTCCTGGGCTCGGGTTGGTCGGTCCACTCGATCCACCCGAAGAATGATATGCACCTCGCCCGGTCCGCGATGACCTACATCTTTGGCCCTGATCAATAGAGCTTGGTGGTATGGGCGGATTAAATGAACATTGTAGACACGCAGCAAGGGCACATCTTTGCCGACTTCTTGTTCTTCGGTCTGATGTGGATTGATGGCAAACCACCGGTTTTTGTGGGGCGACAGAGCCTAGTGGAGAGCCCTGGACTCCCCCGGATGGGTCAAGCACCTCTCGTGCTTGAGTGCTTGACCCACGCAGGCATCGGTGATAGGAGCATAAAAGGGCAGCATTAAGTGGATCCGTTTTGCCGTCGCATACGTCTTTACACATGGGGTAGACCTTCAGACCTCGGACACCCGCTGTCGCAGCCTTTCTGATCTCGGCAGGCGTGTCAACGGCAGTTGCTGGCAGTGGAACAAGCGTTGGGTCCGAATTGAAGATCCTGTTAGCTTGAATGACATTGGGTCGAGAGGGCTTATCGCAATAAGTTCCCGCATCACACGTTTCGGCGGGTTCGGTCTCAGTCTCGGAGGCGCTTTTCAACATGCATCCGAGCTCGTTTTCAAGGCGAAATCGGGATCATTCGACTGATCACATGGTTCTCCGTTACTATGGCCTGGATGGCTGTTTAGTGACGAACGGAATTGTACACTGCGTTTAGACCGGGATGCTGGACAGAAAGTACCTGATGGCCCATTATTGGCGGAAACACTTGATCTTGCACCCTTTTGGACTTTGGACTAGCGGCCGCTACACTAGTCGTCGATTGCTTGAAAACATCCATCGATTGATGTGTCCACCTGACAGCTTGTCAGCAGGGACCATCCCATTCTATTGTCTCGACGACTGAGCTCTAAACCGGCGACGACCCTAGCTCGGCATCGTCGGCCGTGAGGGGCTTACCGCATGTGACCGGCGCGGGCGGTTCGCAAAAAAAAAAAAATAACGGCATGTATGGCGAGGCGATGACTAGAGTCTCGGCGAGGACTCTGATTTCAATACGAATCTGAACTTAAGGGAATTGAGACGATGGTGTGGAGCTGATGTGATGTAGTGGGGCGAGGGCGATAGCATGACTAAGGTTACAGCTCCAGCCTGTGTATAGTCTATGTAAATGCGCTAAAGCGAATCTCTTTGTCTTGGCATTATGCAGATAACGGTAACTCGGTGACACGTTGGGCGGCTGTTGCTGTACATCACGTCACTACTGTATATCGCATATCGCATCACTATACCCTGCTGCATGCACCCTAGCCGCTCGGAGCGAGTAATTGTAAAGTGACCGGACCGGCTGGTCGGTTGTGGCCTATCGGACGTAGTTAGCTAGTCGACCAACTGACACGGCATTGTGAATGATACCTAGCATTCCTCTCGGCTCGTTGCATCGTCTATCGCGTGCCGGACTACTAATACTAATACTAATACTAATACTCATACTCATACTCATACTAATACTCATACCTTACGGTATGATGATGCATGCTGTTTCGTGCCAAGAAACCAAAGAGAGCTCGGACCGCTTGAAACGAAGGTAGAGGGCCGGATGAAGGAGTATATATCCGGCGGCGAGATGGCGCTCAAGCAAGGTCATTCTCACTTGAATCTGTTCTGGACAAAGCCCTAGTACAGCGATATGGCATTCACGAGCTTATTTGTCAACAGCACTTCACCGCTCATCCGGTATTCCAATGGGGGTGCCGACTGGAGCACTGTCGGTGCTTCTGACCCCCGGATCTTCGGTATGCCTTTCTCTCCAAAACTTGCTAGACTATAGTCCGAAGTGATGGCTGGCTGGATGGCTGACGTTCAAGTCGCAGCTGATGCCAGAACGACGAACATGACCGATGCAACCTTCACCATGGACTTCTCTGGTACGTTTCTCAGCTGCTTACCATTGAACGAGCTCTTGCTGAAGAGTAACTTCCCCCAGGCTCACAAATCACCGCGTTCGGCCGATCAAGTGGGCAATATAACGTAACTCTCGATGGGGTGTCGAGCATTTTTGGGAGTTCGGAGCAAGAAGGCGTCCTGTTCACCAAAGGTTCTGATCAGGCGTTTCATACGTTCTCCATCAGCACTTTGAGCAGTGGCGGCGACAATTCAGCGGTGGACTTTGAATTTGGCGGGTTCCTCGTCGGCGGCTATATCGGATCATCCAGGTGAATACCTGGTCTATTTTGCAATTTTGTTTTCTCTTGATTTGCAGCTGCTTTTAGCTGACATTGCTCATAAGCTCCAACGCGACTTTCGATGACTTCAGTGATCATTACATCGAACATGACTCGAGCCAGGTGCAAGCTTTCGGCAATACGACCGACCTCCCAGGGGGCAGAAACGGCACTAGCACATATGCATATGGGACAGGGTCAGGAGTAGCTCTCAAGTTCAACGGTAAGCGTCCTCCGTGCCATCATTGCACCAGTCTAGGTGGTCAGGCGACTGAGCGGTATACTATGCTAACTTCAAGGGACAGGCTCTCAAATCTCCGTGTACTCGCCGCCTGTCGGAGCCGATCAACCTGCCCGAGGGAATTACTCGGTATACTTGAACAGTTCTGTCCCCCCCTCGGCAGATGACATCCCGTTCGATACTATATCCGTGGATAACACGTCTACTGGCCGATTATCATTCTTTGCATTTGGTCTACCTGGCGGAGAGCATACACTTGTGCTGGCCAGTGCCCAGGATGACAATACCGCTTTCGGTACGTCCCGGCCACGACGCCATTGGGCAGCCGATTGGGGCAGAAAGCTGACGCAAAAGCTTTGTTTTCGCTTGCTAGCTTTCGATTACGCCAGGTACATTACACCCCGAGTGCCAGCTATATTCCTCAAGCAATGCTGGTCGAATTGTAGCGGTGAGCACATGTACTCGTACTGTACCTTTCTTACCTTCCGTATTACCCTGTTGGGAGCCTGAGCTTCGCTTACCAACACGCTTTTGCAGATGATCCTTACCGACAGAGTGGTCCCGGATATTCTGAAGTTCAAGAGCGAGCCGGCGGACCCACACCAAATGAGGCCATGACCATGTTGCCATCACAAAAGGGTCTGGCGCTCATAGTGGCTTTCGCAGGTGTCTTGGCATCGTTTTTCATAATATAATACCATCCTTCAAAGGACAAAGCAGTAATCTTAAGCCTATAAAGCTAGCAATAGTAATGCATCGGTATGCAGTCTATCATCCTGCGTGCTGATTGCCCCATCTTGTGTGCTAGGCAACGCAAGAGCAGAATTAGGCGTTTCCCAGTTTCAATGCCATCCGTTCACTTTCGGTTCTGGGTTGGATATTGAGTTGATATGGTCAGGGGCGCGCAAATGGGACGAAAGCTCTTGAAGTCTATGAATGGTCGGGCCATATGGACAAGGCGGAGCATGCGTCCGCTGGGATGACCAGTGTCATGTTTATACCGATTCTTTCCTCGATTCAATGCAGCATGCATATGGTTCATATGATTGATGGTGAAAGATGATCTCTCACTGTTCGGCCACCAGCTCCTCATGGATGAGCAGTGCTGGCTGGGAATACATGCGGCGATCCCCGCTACACAAGGGTCCCGTGTTGAAAGCGCCACGTGGATCAGCTCAGGGCTGTGCGCGACGGTTGCTTGTCATAGCTCGTCGAGGTCCACCCGACACAATGCATCAACAGCAACCTATAAGTGATACCTATATTCAATCTCACAATTATTTCCCAATCGTCTCCTGTTGACTTCCATTATCACTAACACTCATTTCCGAACGGCAAGATGGACGACTTGCTAGATCTGAACTGGTCTGCCCCGTCCAAGCCGGCTTCTGCCAAGTCGACTCCCACAGGCGGAGCAACCCCGGCATCAGGACCGGCCTCTTTCGACTTCTTAGCCGTAGTTCAGCCCAAGCGCGTTTCGCGTACTGGAACTCCCAACTACTACTCCTCCACCCCCTTACGCGCAGCGACTCCCTCACAGTCCGCTCAAACAAATGCACCGATAAACAATGCTCGTCTTTCTTCTGCTACAGCTGTCGGATCAGGACGAAGTACCCCTGTTCAGCCGCCGCCTGCGCCAGCTCCAGCTCCCGTTGGAGGAGGACTAGACGCGTTTTCATCTTTGTTGTCTATGCCTTCATCGAGTGGGATCAATGGAGGCAATATGACTATGGCTCAGAAGCAGAAAGCCATGGAGGATGAGAAGAGGAGGAAAGATGAGGAGGATCGAAAGAGGTTTGAAGCGGAGGGAGATTTCTGGGACAATCTCGGCTCGAGCTCTGCTTCTGTCACGACGAACGGAGCTGTCAAAGTCGTCCCACCAGCAATGCAGAAGATGTCTGGCCCAATTGCGAGCGGCCACGATGATCTCGATGATTTCCTCAGGCCTGCACCAGCTCCTGCGACTCGCGCTAAATCACCCTTGCAACATGCCTCGAATGACATTCTTGCGCCCTTCCCGGTAGCACCCGTAGGAAGCAAGTCATCGGCGGGCACATTTTGGGACGACTTTGGCGACTCCACAGCCCCGAATCTGGCCCGACCGGCTCCTTCCAGTCAAGGCTTGCGAACAGCCGGGTCCTCTTCCAGCCAATCTCGCTCGCCTGCACCTCCAGCAGACCCCTTCGACTTCGACGCGTTGGAAGCAGCTGTACCCAAGACAAACGGCGGTACCTCCACAATGAGAACACCAGTATCGGATTTCGATTTTGGAGATAGAGAAGATCATGACGAGGAAGATATTTTGGGAGATCTGGGTAAACCGGTTTTTGCAAAGTCTCAGTCGCGACCTGCACAAGCAGAAGTGAGTGCATTTGGAATGGACTTGACTTTTCGATGAAGATGACGGGACTGACCATTCTCAACCTAGTCTGGTCCATCACGTCCGGCAAAGACATCGGCTATCAGTCGCACCTCTTCTCCCCCACCCCATATTGTGGGCCAGATAGTCGAGATGGGCTTTTCGCCCACCCAGGCGCGACAAGCTCTAGCCAAAACAGACACCGGCTTAGACGTCCAAGCAGCACTCGAGATTCTCCTTCTCGGACCGTCTTCCACTTCTTCTGGACCACGAGATCATCGCCAAGATGACTTCCCTGAAGACGATGACGACGAAATGGTGGAACGAGAAAGGCAGCGGCGAGAGGAGGAAGAGAAGGAAAGGCGTCGCCGTAGACGAGCGGGACCGTCAAGAGAGTCTGTTCGCGCAAGAACGTATGAAGAACGAGAACAAGATCGCGAGGCGACTTCCAGCGATCAAGCGGAGAAGTACCTCGCGCAAGCGTCTGAGATCGGAGCCAACATGTTCAGCAAGGCGACGTCATTCTGGAACTCGAGCAAGGAGAAGGCTATGAAAGTGTATGAAGAGCAAAGAAAGGCTATGGAGGCAAATGCTGCAGCACAAGGTAGAGAAGGCGAAGGAGCGAGGAAACCTGTGAGGGACGGCAGACCTAGGTGGATGACCGAAGCTGCGGAAGATGGATTCCCAGAGGAGAAAGCAAACGAGGCCGGCGGATTCAGGGATGATCACGAGGGCTTGGAACCTGCTTGGGCTCAGCGCCAGGCCAAGCAGAGGGCTCGAACTGGTGAAGATATCGACCAGAACGGTACTGGACCTTCCAGTCGCTCTCGGGCAACAACTTCACCCGCTAAACCTCGTCGTACGGCCGAAACAGTCTCCGGTTATCGATCACCGAAGGAGCGAGCGGACCTTCTGTTCGCTGATGAAGAGCCAAGGAAGTACGTATCGCCCGCTCGACATCCCAAGAAACCCGCTTCAACCGCCTCTCGACCGATCACTCCGGCTGCTCCATTGCACGTTCGCCAGCTGGTACCTGCAACACCGCAACAGCTATCAACGTCTGCCGCTCACAAGGCTAAGGGTAACGAGCATTTCAAACTTGGTCGATTCGCCGAAGCGGAGTCATCGTACTCGTCAGCCATATCCTCCTTGCCAGAAGGGCATATATTCCTTGTTCCATTGCACAACAATCGTGCGGCAGCTAGGCTTAAACTTGGCGATTCCGGGCCCGCCGCCTCCGACTGCACCGTGGTAGTTGATCTCGTTGGACCCTCGTATCACCCAAGCAAAGAAGCTCCTCTCCCTGCTGAGATAGCAGGCGAGGTCAAGCTGGCCGATGGGTTGATCAAGGCTATGACAAAACGAGCACAGGCTTGGGAGATGGGTGAGAAATGGAAGAACGCCGTGGAAGATTGGGAGAAAGTCATGGGACTCGACTTGAGTATGTTGGGCGCCGGTGCTGGAACTACTAAGAACCTGGCTGCAGAGGGCGCTAGGCGATCGAGAAAGATGCTCGAAGGTGACAGCGTGCAACCGAAGGCTGCTGTCCCGCGAAAAACCGCTTCTTCCTCTACCACTGCCAGGCCAAGTCCTCGACCACCCGTCACAGCTGCTAACGTGGACAGATCGGCTGCTGTCTCCGAGCTTCGAAAGGCCGCGCAGGCACAAGAAGCCGAAGATGATCAGCGGGCTGTACTGAAAGACAGTGTGGATGCGAGGATCAACGCTTGGAAGAGTGGGAAAGAGACCAATATCAGAGGTCTGATTGCCTCGCTCGATACGGTCTTATGGGATGATATCCTCAAGGGCGGATTGAAAGTCGGGCTGCATGAGCTCGTCACGGACAAACAAGTCAAGATCAAGTATATGAAGGTTATTGCGAGGTTGCATCCTGACAAGGTGAGTCGAGCTGCCAGAGGTCCATCAAAGCTTGCCTAACTCTCCACGGTCTGTCCTCGATGCTGATTGTGTCCGTGTCGCAGATCAACACTTCGTCGGCAACAGTTGAGCAGAGGATGTTGGCCAATGACGTGTTTGGTATCCTCAACGACGCGTGAGTTTCCTTGTGTCTCGTGTTTATGGTTCCTCCATCCCTGTAAGAAGACTGATTGTATTGGGTCCCACAGATGGCAAGCCTTCAGCAAGTAGGCTACGGAGGTCGAAGAACCCCTCGTCACACTATATCCAGTTCAGGAATCACCAGAATACATCTACGATCTAATCTTCGTAACCGCCCGCCATATCCCGCTTTATCAGCCGCACCAGCTTAGTATGTATATATCATTGTAAAACGCCGGTGTGGCACGTGTCTTGGTCTCGAGCGATCACTCTGATGGACGAATAACTGAGTTCATCCTTTGTGGGATCTGACCCGTGGAAATCCTTTGACCCGGCAACTTGAGCGCTTATATCAAAACCATCTGGAGTGAATGACGCCTCGAACGGGCATATTGACTGAACTCAAATTCCTCCGTGTTCAGTTTACTCATCATAGTAGTGTTCCGCACGAATTAATGGGCTCAAAAGTCTCACAAATACCCAAAATGCAGGCCCCACCATACCCGCTCATACCACCGCTCAATGCCAACACCCCTCCGCCACCAGCGCACATCGCTGCGCCCGCCCCCTTCGGTCCAACTCCTTCCTTGATCCCTGGGCCATTCATCCTCCTTCTCCTATTGCCATCCATCCCACTGCTTCTCTTCTCCCTAGGAGCCAGACCGCCCGACACGTCGCACTTGCCATTCTCCACCTCGGATGTCTTTGCCACTGGCGCTTTCGTCACAGTTGCAGGGATAGTAGTTCTTTGTCTTGGCGTTTACCCTGAGACTGGTCAGGCAGTGCTCGAATGGATCAAAGATGGGAATGCGAATGGATGGCACATGACCTCGCAGTTTGGGTCGGGTGAGGGATCTCAGCAATGGCCTTGGCCTTGGAAATGGGATTGGCTGGATGGTAAGGCCACCAGCATTTCTAGCTCTGGGTCTGAGCAAGCGCGTCTAATGGTAGACAGTGCAGTAAGGGGAGAGGGCATGGGTAAGGCTGGGCTGAACCTTGCGCGCAAAGGGGGCCAGGGTGGCTTACCGATACGTAACGGGGCAGGGCTGATCGCGGATACTGCGGCTCATGCTGAGACGGAATGGCGGTTCGATCCCTCTATCAAGAGATGGGTCAAGGTAGCTGTCCGTCCAGCCGTACAAGCACAGGTGCCTACGAGTAAGTCGCGCAATAATCATGTCGGTAGAGCAGCCGTCAGGCTACCACACCTTACTGGAACGATACATCGATATCACCAAATTCAATATGCGAGCTGACACGAATTGGTTGTTGGGTGAACTCGACAGACTCGCGAAATATCCATTCGCTAGCATCAAAGCATCTCACAGCATTACGAAATGCCTATCCACGATACTTTTCAACTTCCAAACCCCCCTTGATCGCTTCGCTACTAATCATAGCATTCTTGATATTCCTCTTGACCTTGTTAGTAGGTGCGATACTCAACAGCGCATACGACGCCGAAACATCTTTTCCCTCTTCCAAGCGACCTAGCTCTGGATCAGGATCGGGTTCCGGTTCGAGCTCCAGCTCGAGCTCGCGCAAACTACCAAGCTGGGCGGAAAGAGAATTACGTAAACGAAAAGCTGAGAAGCCCGAAGATAGTATCAAAAGGATGAATGCTGAAGAGAAGAAAGAGGTTGAGGCTGCTAAGAAGAAGGGAACGAAAGAGCTCGACAAGTTTATCAAGAAACGCGAGGCGGATAAGGCTGTCTTGGTGAAAGAGTTGAAAAAGAGGAAGATGCCCTTAGCTGGACTGAAGGATGAAGGGTCTTCCAAGGACAAGGACAAGAATAAAAATCAGAAAAAAGATGGCGAGGATAAGACAGGTGACGATGGCAAGGAGAAAGCGGAGGACGGAGAAGGAGAAGGAGAAGGGGAGAAGAAGGAGAAGAGCAGTAAAGGCAAAAAGATCAGAAAGTTCCTCTTGGGTGAAAAAGCAGGTGAAGGAGGAGCTGACGGAAAGAAGAAGGATGCTACGCAAGGTCCTGGATGGGAGATTGCCGATCCGACTTTGGCACAAGCTACGCTTGCCAAGAGTGGGGCTGATGCTCAGAACGCCGCTGAGAGGTTGAAGGCGGGAGGGTAGAAAAATCGAGCCCCTAGCTTGCTTGGGGGGAAAAGGATCTCTTGATTCACATAGCTATTCTTTACGTTACAGCACACAGTAACATACAGTGGCAGTTCCCAGGCTGCAGCCATGAAATCATGCATGAGACCGAATAGTCGGGCTACTTGCCTTTGCTGCTGCTGGTCCTGATAGGGTCCTGCCCTTTCTTTAGATACTGTATCTATCCTTCATCCTCGCCTGCGTCTGGCCACTCCGCATAAGAGCACCCAGTGTTATACGCGCAAGGACATCGGTACAGCCCTGCCAAATCATTCTATATTCACCTATGCTATGCATTTGCACTAGCTAGCACTGCAATGGGGATCTGTGATACCGCCACTTTGCCACCGGGGCGGGGCGCGCGAGCTTTTTTGCGATTAAAATGCCACGTGTTAACATTCAGTCGCGCTTCGACCACGGACCACTTTACGGTAAGAGTATCAACTTTCCGCGTCGTTCCTCCATCTTCTCAGTCATCTTTACCTCAAAAATAAAGCTTCTTGCGAGAGAGCTAGCTTAGCAAGACTACAAAAGCATCATCATAGCAAAGAAAAATGAACGTTTTCGCTGATCAGGTGAGCTTCGTTAAAATCAGCGTCCCTAGAAGCTCAGCGGGCGAGAAAGAAGCTAACGGATTCATCTTGCTGCTTGATCTGAAATAGGCTACCGAGGAGCGAGGGGAGAATGCGAGGTTGTCTTCTTTCGTTGGGGCTATGGCTCTGGGTGATTTGGTCAAGTCCACGTTGGGACCAAAGGGAATGAACAAGATCCTTCGTGAGTCTGTAGACTTCGTAACCGCACGCACATCAGCTGTGTCCAATTGTCCAAATGCTCATCGTATACTGATATGTTTTCATCATCATGCGCTATTTAGAATCCGCTACCAACGCTTCGATCACCGTGACCAACGACGGCGCCACCATCCTGAAATCAATCCATCTCGACAATCCCGCCGCCAAGATCCTAGTCAATATATCCAAAGTACAGGACGACGAAGTAGGAGACGGTACGACCTCTGTCTGCGTGCTCGCTTCTGAATTACTGAGAGAAGCCGAAAAGCTAGTTACTATCCAGAAAATCCACCCTCAGACCGTCGTAGAAGGGTTCAGGATCGCCTCGAAGGCTGCCCTGCAGGCATTGGAAGGATCAGCGGTAGATAACAAGTCAGACGAGAAGAAGTTCAGGGAAGATCTGTTCAACATTGCCAGGACGACATTATCATCCAAAGTTCTGTCGCAGGACAAGGATTATTTCGCCAACCTCGCTGTGGACGCTGTTCTGAGATTGAAGGGATCAACGGATCTGGAGCATATTCAGATCATCAAGAAGGTCGGAGGAAAGTTGACGGACTCGTACTTGGATGAAGGTGAGTAAGCAATTGCAGAAGGCCATCCAGTCCACCTTCTAGTCCCCCCTGTTCTCAATTTTGTGCACCGGACCACGTTGTGCCGAGTGTCGGTTGATAGCAATCGTGATCTGCAGGCTTCATCCTCGACAAGTCCATCGCTACCAACTCTCCTAAGCGAATCGAGAACGCTAAGATCCTGATCGCCAACACTTGTGAGTTAACTCGAGAGCCCGCTTTGCTTCTTTGCGTCATCAGCTCACTTTGCCTTTTCATTACGTAGCCATGGACACCGATAAGATTAAGATCTTTGGTGCACGAGTACGAGTGGACGGGACTGGAAAGCTTGCGGAGCTCGAGCGGGCTGAAAAGGTATGTCTAAAATGCTGACCGTCTCGTATCAACAGAGCAAGACCCGCACAGCAGCTTACTAATGCTTTGTCTACTCGTGTACAGGAAAAGATGAAGGCCAAGGTTCAGGCCATCGCCTCTCACGGCATCACATGTTTCGTCAACCGACAACTCATCTACAACTACCCCGAGTCACTGCTTGCCGAATCCGGTATCATGTCTATCGAGCACGCCGATTTCGAGGGTGTAGAGAGATTGGCCTTGGTCACTGGTGGTGAGATCGCGAGCACTTTCGATGCCCCCGACAAGGTCAAGATTGGTCGATGTGATGTGATTGAGGAGATCATGATCGGCGAGGACAAGGTGAGTTACATGCAAGATAACTGAATTAATCATGCTTCGGGCTGTTCCTGATGCCTGCGTTGTAGCTCATCAAATTCTCCGGTGTCGCCGCGGGACAAGCTTGTACCGTCGTCCTGCGAGGAGCCACCTCCCAGATGGTAGAGGAGGCCGAGCGATCATTACATGATGCTCTCTCTGTCCTTTCGCAGACGGTCAAGGAGACCCGAGTAACTCTCGGAGGTGGATGCGCAGAGATGTTGATGTCGTGTAAGGTCGATGAGGCTGCTCGAACGGTCAAGGGAAAGAAGGCTCTGGCTGTAGAAGGTTTCGCTAGGGCGTTGAGACAGATGCCTACGATCCTTGCGGACAATGGAGGTTACGACTCGAGCGATCTGGTCACCAAGCTGAGGGCGGCGCACTACGAGGGACGATCGGATGCTGGTTTGGGTGAGTGCTGGCGCTCATGCGCCATCAATCCTGCACCACCCATCTGACTCAATGGGAACCCGCATGCTGACAAATTGCTTGCGGACCACATGTAGACATGGAGAACGGAGACATTGCCTCGATGCGAGAAATGGGCGTGACCGAGTCATACAAGCTCAAGAAGCAGGTCGTGGTCAGCGCGAGCGAAGCGGCTGAGATGATTCTCCGGTGAGTATTACAGCTGTCGAATACATTCTGCCAGAGACATGCGCTGATCAACTGCCTTCTTTGCTCGTACTAGTGTGGATAACATCTTGCGAAGTACGCCCAGACGTCGAGAGGCTCATTAGGTTGGATGAGTGAGGAGAGAGGGGTGATTGCTGTATGAGAGACTGTGTATAGAAGTGATTTCATGCCTGGATATGATATGATAACATGCGGCATTAGTAATGCATCATTAGGAATGCATTAAACATGAGGATTACAAACCAAGGGTTATTACTTCCTAATCGCATCGAATATCTTTCGTAATCGATTTAATAGCAATTATCCCATGAAAGATATAGCACACGCGACTGTTCTTTCTTTGGTTCCGGATTGATATGTCCTTTGTCCTTGTCCCTCCAGTTGGCAATGTTTGATGTTTGTTCAACATTACCAGTACCAGTGCACCCTTCAGTCAGCCTTTCATGTTATCCTCAAAATAACCTGCATAAGTCAATCTTCATCCTCTTCATCAAGATGGAACCCTCGAGCGACTCGGCACATGATACGGACCAAGTGTAAGCTTCCGAAGCAATAATCTGGCTCTGTCATAAGCTTACCATTTGATACTGAAAACAGGGACAACATGTTTACGTCCACCTCGAACGGTCTCCCGCTCAACTCGGAGCTACACAAGCTCCCTCCTCTTCCCGAAACCCCGGCTCAGACTTTTCCGCCCAAACAGTCCTCTTACGGCGGTCTATCTCGAACCAATGCAGCTGGACTTGGTCTGCCGTCTTCTATGAGATTACAGGACTTGCGCGAGCTCGTCGAAGAGAAGGATGATAATAAGGATGGATACAAGGATAAGGAAGGATGCAAAGTTATTAGCAACCGCAAGTGGGAAGTCGAAGTTGAATACCCTGTTTTGTCGACTCGACAGGGTGGTATTAATCCACCTGTTGGAAGAACGCCCAGCAGAGATTACCTCCGTGGTTTACCGCCTACTACAACCAAACCCGAGCGAAACATCGTCCAACCTCGTACTAGCTCCAACTCATCGACCTCGTCATCCCCTGTCCTTATTCGACCTACAGTGTCTCCGATGAGGAGCATATCGAAGAGTCCATCAGAAGCTCAACTTACACCGGTGTCGGTACACGCATGTCATACTATCTCAAAAGGAGTTGAGGAGGAATCACACATACCGCAAGTCAAGCTCGATACGTCTCTCGAAGACAGCATTGTGATGCCGTCACAGTCTAGTCCTCAGGTACCACAATCGGAACCGCAGCCATCACCTGAATCGCAACCTCAACCTCAACCTCAGCCACGACTATCCGCATCATTCAACCTCCCAACGTATATTGCAGACGCTTCGTTGATCGCCGATTGTTCGCTCATGGGAGGATCTACCAGTGTCGTTTCGGATGACAGCTTCGACTTGCCCGTGGACCGTCTCAGACCTCAGGCAGTCACCATATTCAACCCAGCTCCTCAGAAGAGAGACCTGGAGTCAAGCTGTTCTTCTTCTAGAGGATCTGATACCCCTACCAAGGCATCTTCGACTCTTCGCCCATCTCGCACTGACCAACTCGATCAATCAACCCTTCTTCCCAAATCACCTGCCAAATCCGCCCATCTCTTGGCTTCCACCAATGCTCTTGTCAGCGTCCAGCCCCCATGGTTCGAGGACGATTCGGATGTCTTCTCCGCTTCTGTTTCTTCTGTCGATACCATCTCTCCCGGAAAAGCATCGTCCTCTCTTCCCAAATCCCAAACAATGCGAGGATTTCCCACTTCCAATTCCGCTCATTCGGCCATAACTGGATCCAGCACCTCCAAGACAAAACGTACTTTCCCATCTTCATCTTCTGGTCAATCGTTATCTTCGGTTGGAGAAGAGGCCGAACAAGATTACCCTGCTGAAGCGGAAATGAGTACCCTTCTCCCTGTCAGTCCTGTGAAGACCGCCCATCTGCTCACTGATGAGGAATTGATCGCTAAAGAGACTCTCATGGAAGAAGCGAGTTTCACACTACCGTTACCAATCCGAGCAACTCCGTTCAAGACATCTACGATGCCTCATCGATCTCCCAGGCGATCGCCAAAAGAAATGAGCCCGCTGAAGAATGTCTTTCCTGCTCATATGAGAGCTGAAATGATGGATGAGGGAGATGTTACGGTGGATGTGAAGGATTTAATAGCCAAAGTTGGCAAGCCGAAGCGAGCTTCAGGAACAGAGGAGAGTTTCGTTGATCTGCTTCATGATGATTTCATGCCGGATGGTCTCGATGCGTGAGTCAGCTGAAAAGTAGGCGGTATCAGCAAGACCGTAACACTAGCTGATCTGTTTTCTTGGCAGGTCCATGATGGGTCCTGACGATTCCATGCTGCCTTCCACACTTCGTCCTAGATCCATGCTCGCGGGTTACGGTAGTCCCGTCAAGCATTACACGCAGATGAGCCCGGTCAGACCACAAAGAGAGCGCCAATCACCGACCACGATCAAGCGATTCCCTATACCTCAAACTTCCCGAATTCAAACTCTCCAAGAAGACCAGGAAGCCGCCGAGTCAAGGTCTGCCACTATCAGCCGGTCGAAGAGCTTGTCCCGAGTAGCCGAGATCATCGAGAGAGTGAAGTCTGAACGAGCGACTGCTCACGCCTCCGGAACGGACCAAGCTCAACCCAGAGCCTTGCCCAGGACTGAAGTTCGTCCTCGAACATACACCACGACACGGACGCCTGCTCCTGTACCTGCTTCTACACTTCCTACAACTGCGAGACCACGGTCCAGCATGATGCCTCCTCTTTCAGCTGCTTCTCGCAGGATCTCTCTGTCGACCGGGGCATTGCCTTTACCGTCCGACGCTTCGCACAAGGTCGAGCTGCCGGCTCCAAGAGCTACTCACACTCCAACAGCCAGCACCGTCTCACAGCTCGAAGCCGCCTCTGCTGCTACTTCAAGTGCCTCGCGATCAACATCCACGTCCCGAACAACTCTGGGCACTTCCACCTCGAGCGCCAACTCATCTGCAACTCGCACAGCCGTTCCACCAACCAGGGAGAGCACTACTGTGCGAGCTCGACCCAGTCTGGCGCCGACCAACGCGCGCACAGAATTGAAGACCAGAACAGGTTCCACCTCAAGCACAGTGACGACCTCGGCGGCTTTGCCATCCCTTCCTACTGCTCGATCGAGTGCCAGAACAACCTTCAAGCCTACTTCCATTGCAGCTTCCTCGACCTCGGCCCGGACCTCTACTGCCACGACGACATCGGCGAGACTCGCCAGGCCATCCGTCAGTGCTCAGCCTGCTGGCTTGCCTCAGCCTGGTACCGGCCCGTCCGCACGATCCGCTCCTACCACTTCCACTGCTGCTGAGTCGAGATCTAAGCTGTCGAGAGGTTTCGGTACGGACGCTAGCAGCACCGCCAACAGTGTGGCAAGAGCATCGACGGTCACTTCCGCAGTAACAAAGCCTAGCAGCAAGCTTTCAACGGGACCCTCTGCTACCGCGACCGCAACGGCGAGAAACGCGTCCACAGCTACATCGACAGCCAAGTGCCGAGCGGTATCAACACCAGCTACGACCGTCGCGGGCTCTCGAGCAGTCGTACCTCCTGTCCCTACGTCGTCCAGATTAACGCGACCCTCTCTGGGGCCAGCCAGCGCGGGCGTGAAGAAAACATCCATGCCGCCTACTTCTTCTACCACAACTACCTCGACGGCGCAGAGACCACGCGTGGGCAGTACTCTTCCTCGACCGCCTACCACTACTTCTCGAGTGTCGACAACTACAGGTGGCAAAGCGTCTGCTCCTCCGACGAGCGGAAGTAGGTTCGTCCCGACTCGAACAACGGCGCCTGGCGCTCCTCCTGTTCCTGCTGCTGGAACGAATTTGGCGGCATTGAGGATGAGGTTGGACGCTCTTCAAGCAAGGCAAGCCAGAGTTGCTAAATAAATGTACTCGTCGGTGGTGCAGCAGTCTCTTGTGACGTGGAGTGGGTGAACAATTGGATTGCGATTGGTACAGTATATACTATACCCTTGGACCCAATTCTTAGTATTCTTTGCAATTTTTGTGTATCGTATTCACTAACGCTTCTCATTTAATTCTCGTTCGTTTCTTCTGGTAGTTTGTGTACGACTTGATGATGACCGATTGCGCCGTACATGCCTATGATACGCTGGACCACACGGTGACGTGAAGAATATACCTAGTTTGACGTGACTATACCATACACTTGCATTGTACAGTACAGTATGTGTACAGTAATATTCGTAATGTTGCCGCGATGAAGCATGCACATGTGCACATCCACAAATCTAAGAACAGCATGCCCAGTGCACTCACCTGTCAATAAGACACTTCACCCTGCTGGCTCTGAATATCATTGATAAGTCATTCGTTGATCCATTCGTCGTCTCATCAGTTCATGGTAAGATATTACTGTACTGTACATACAACAACAAATCGTCACTAAATCATTAAATATCCTTCCGTCAGGTATTCTCCTCTTGTCCAGTAGATCCACTCCTGTTTCATATGGCCCTCTGCGCCATGCCGGTTAACCCTCATCTAATCGGCAACGTCCAAAGGCGTCCTCATCACTTCATCAAAACCCCTCTGTACCACGCCTAACCACAAACCCATCTCATCGACCGTCCTCTCCAACTCGGCAAACACTTCTTCTGCATCTAATCTCAGATCTAATGGTCTCAGTGCTGGACCCATAGGCGTCCCTGGTGTTGGCGGTTGTACTGAGAATAGATTATGATTCGCATAGCTTGCATTGGGGTTATGATTATGGTTGGCGCCGGGTGACTGAATCGTTATCGGCGCAAGTGCAGGTGTCAAAGTTGATCCGCCCGGTGTATTATTACTGCTGTTGTTGTTGTTGTAGTAGTTGTAATTCGCCTGCGTTGAGGTTGCGCCTCCGGGAGATGTAACGTGTTGTTGATGATGATGATGATGTTGACTAGTGGCGGGCCCTGGTGTCTGTGGAAGTGCAGGATAACTCCACGGCGCGGAGGCCGATATAGTCGTATTAGAGGCGTTTGACATTGCTGACGAGCTGGGACCCATAGCCACCGACGTTGATGCTGACGCCGCATTAGCCATGGCTAAGTGAGGTGGAAGTGACGGTAAAGGTGGCGGTGGACCCGAGCTATGGATTTGTTGTTGGGCTAAAGGAGATGGAGTTGGGTGGTATTTATGAGGGGTTGTCGTGACTGATGGTGAGGGTGGTAAGAGGTCTGGAAGTTCCGGGACAGCCGGAGCGAGCTACGAGGCGAGGCGTATCAGCAAAACGCGATCAGCAATATATCTAGTGTGTAGCCGCATCCTGATTGTCTTTTATTATCGGTACCCACCTTGAGCAGATCTCTCAATCCGACAGCTTGCCCCTCATCTACCCTGCTTCCACTCCTACTACGCATCATCCCAAACCCGCCACCTCCAGCGCCACCTCCAATCACACCGGCGCCCATCACTCCGGCCATTCCGGCCGTTTTACCCATCCCATTCGGTCCAGAACCTGGGACCGCCAGACCCCTCGTAGGACTGATAGGTCCATCTTGAGCTTGTGCCATGGCTAGCGCTTGCGCATGAGCTTGCGAAGCAGAGACAGCTCGACCTTCCATGACTGCCACGCTGGCTTGACGCATCATCGGTGGACGAGGAGGTAATCCTATGCCGATTTGCGCAGACGCGGCGTGTGCCTGATTGTTATTGTTGCCGTTTGACGGAATCGGTATGGTCGGAGCAGCAGAATGCATCCTGTTCAAAGGGGGAGCGACGAATTTGCCGCCTAGTGCCGGTGCTGTACCTTGAACAGCAGACGAGGCGGCAGCAGTGGCAGTGGTGGGCCCAGGTCCGCCTTTCGAGACTAAAGGGAACTGGAATCCCCTCAACCCATCACCTGCTGCTGAGCCGCCTCCACCTGGTCTTCTCATCCCTGGACCAGGTTTCGCACGCTCGTCGCCTGGTTGAAGCTGAGATTTGCTTGTAGGTACAGACGAGAGCGTATCGAGACTCATCTTTGTCCGTAACCCTCTGTCCGCTTGTGATGGGGCATTATCGATCCCTACCCTCGCTATGGGCGTCGGAGCCTGAGATCCATCTTGGGGATGATACGTGCTTGCCGAAAACAAGCTCGAAGTAGGCGGCTGGTCCGTGTTCACGCTGAGAGGTCCAGGCGATCTTCCGTTCCCCGGTCTACCGAGTCTATTCTGTCGGATTGTCGAAGCGTCATATCCCCCCGATTGATCACCGTTACCGCTTGCAACGGTATCGTCCAGAGAATCAGAAGAAGTATCAAAGTTGATGGTTTCCTCTTCTTCTTCTGGACTGGGGAATCGACCGACTTGCTCGATTGAACCTGAACCATCTGAAGATTGGGGCGTACTAGGTTGCTGATGAGCGAAAGATTGGAATGGGTCGGGATCAGAGGATGTCTCGTCGTGGAAAAGGCGACGAAGCGATTGGGGTGCTGGAGCAGGTCGAGCGGTAGGTGGGGAAAGGTCTGATAAGTAGCACAGTAATATATCAGTAATGTCTCGTCTCCACGAGTTAGGAGTTGTACTCTGTAACGAAGGAAGCCGCCAACTCACTAATATCTCCGGCCTGCGCCTTCTCGTCCACCATCATGCTCATTCTCGATCGGACGGTCTGTTGGCAATTTCAGCTGAGTTGCCCGAATATCCGTTTCTAGGTAGAAGCTAGCTCGTCTATCGGACTCACTTCAAAAGCCCAATCGCCGCCGGTATTACCCATAAACTCGTCATCCTCCTCGTCCACACTTGCTCCGACTCCAGGCGCAAGACTCTGCCTCTGTCCTCCCGATTCTTTCCAAGCCTGATACTTGTTGATCAGTTCATTCAGTACTGTCAAGGGCGTCTTAGCCTGCTGTTTGATCCATTTCGTCTTCAAAAGCTCTTCCGCTCCCAGTCTATCGCTCGGCTCTTCATTCAAGCATCCAGTCACGAACTCCCTCATATCTCTCGACCAATGATCCCCTTCCAATTTGGGTGCGCGCATCTTCCTATCGCTCAACATCATCACTGCCCGAGCGGCTGGCTGACCTGACATTGGAGGTTCACCGTATGCCATTTCGAGCAAGGTGATTCCGAGCGACCAGATGTCGGCCTTGGAATCGTATAGCCGCCCCTCGGTGACTACTTCGGGCGCCATCCAGTACGGCGTACCGACGAACGTGGACCGCTTCGAGGTGGACGACTGGAGGAGTGCGGCAACACCAAAGTCACAGAGCAGAATTCGAGGCGGTGAGATTGTGAGCAGGACGTTGGCAGCTGTTTGGGTGTACCAGTCTCAGCACGTAGCTCGTAGCGAGATGGAGGGAAATGGACGCGATCAAAGAAGCGAGATTCTCACCTTTCAGATCACGATGGATCACGCCGTTCTTGTGTAGCGCCGCGAGCGCTTGCAGAACTTCTCTCATGATCAAGCAGATGTGCAACTCTTTGAGCGGTTGCGCACGAGACTGTATGAATGCCCCGCTCGTGTCAGTCATGTCACAACCTTGCAAGGCGATAGATCTCATCTCTGTTACTGCATGATGAGCTGCACTCACCAATGTCCTGATACTTCCACCCTCAGCAAGCTCCATGATAATCCATACTCTAGGCCCCTCCATTAAACACCCATAATATTTCGTCACATTCGGAACAGGTCCACTACCACCTCCCCCTCCCGTCGCGGATCCACCACCAAGCATCAACTGCTGAAGCAGCGATATCTCTTTCTGGATATCCCCTACATCGTCGTCTTCAGTATCGAGGTTGATAATCTTGAGAGCGACGACATGGCCCGTGGCTATATGTTTCCCTTTATACACTGCTCCATACGCTCCTTTACCTACTATCTCGAGTTTCTACGAATCCAGATAGGACGCGTCGCGACGGAGTGCGATATGCATGTAAAAAGTAGGAAGGATGCGTCATTCCATCATTTAGCATGCATTCGAATCAGATACAACCCCAGTGTAAAGATGCCTTGCCCTGCCCCAAACTCACCTCGTATAGCTTGTCTGGATGGATATCCTTTGGTTGTGTGGTGAGTGAAGAGATGTATGCCTGCTCTCTTGAAGCAGCATTGGGAATCACCATCGCATGTGTGCTGGATCTTGACTTTCAAGTCGGTATGCTACTGATCGTGTCGGAACAGGGGAACCTCGGACACGCAGAAGTGGTTATATTTCTTGTGAGAGCCTGATGAGGCGAGATCGTTGTAATGAAAATGCAAATGAGCGAATTATATTGATAGACGGTGATATAACAAGTGTTGTTATGGGTTCGGTCAAGGCGTGCTTTGATTGACCCCCTCCCCCTTGTAATTACTATGCCATCGTTACCCGCGTACATACCTACATTCCCTTTGCATTGTGCTTCATCTTTCGCATTCCATCTGTCCATTGCATGAACAATACTTTGAGATCTCACTTCATTCACATCGGACATCTCTTCAAACGCCAAGCATAGCCAGCAGGCCGAGGTGCTTTGTAAGAATCAAGATCGAATTCGGTGACTGCGAAGTCCAATCGGGGATTAGACTTGACAATACAATAATACCCTCAATCGCTACAACACATCACATTCACATTCTCATACTCGAAGACCTCTCATCATCGCCTCTTATCTCTTCACCATCATCATCTCCGTCTCCCTTCATCAGCATTGACAAATAGGTGGTCAGAACACCGATCGTTGTGAGTACTTTCCCTTCCTGTCACATAGCCGGACTTGGTCATTGTACCTGGCTTCGGCGAAGTCCGTGCTTATCGTCACCATCGCCGAGCCTCTCCATCCCACCGCTCCCCCTCGTCCCGGTATCGTGTGCTCTTTTTCTTGTTTCATCAAAGGCATCATACAGATGCTGTCGTCATGCAAGGGCACAGTTCTGGAGATGGCATGAAACGGGTCACAGTGTGAAAGGAGGTGGCGATGCGCCCGGACGGCCACGCTGCAGACAGAGTAATCCCGGTTCAAAGTAAAAGGACGATTGATTCAGATCCAAATGGAAAGATGGGGGTTCTTTTGCCACTCTCCCATGCTATCCATCACCATCATCCCGGACGGAGCATTGCATCTTAGTACATTGCTTTGATATCCCGATCAGCTGCCCGAGTCAATGAAAATCAATCCCTTTGACAGATAACGGTGAAGGCGATGTTGACAATGGTGATATCATTCCAAGCGGTGGCAATTGGGTCGTTTACGTATCCGGCCGTAAAATGTGGATCGCAGCAGCTGATACACCGATATATCTCCCCCGTACTAGACAACAGATTTAAATACCATCCCACATCTCACTTCCTCTCTTCTCGCCGCTATCAAATCACATCATGCCTTCACCACCGCCTCCGCTGACACTTCACCACAACGACATCCATTCCGAACGACGCTCATCAGAGTTCGATGCGCTCAACGCCATCACACCGCTTGCTCCTCGAGATCGAGAACCCGCTCGTCCGATCTCAATTGGGGGTTTGACATCCCCCACCGGTGCCCATTCATACTCACTCGGAAGTCAAGAGTCCACCATCTCAGACCTGTCAGAATCACTCCGAGCTTCCCCGCCACCGCTCACCACTACTTCTGCGCTGCCAACTCCATACTCGATCCGCACACCCGCTACAACCGAGGCATCTTCTTCAGCGACCACGATACAGCAACCGATCATCGCTTCTCCACTTAGCCCAAGTATTCCCCACGAACCCATAAGCCCGTCAGAAGGAGGCTTAGTTCGTGTTAAATCGTTCCCGCATAATGGCGATCTGCTTGGAAACCGCGCCGAAGCTTCAAGCAGCCGATCGATACATCGAGCTGACATCTCATCCATGTCACCGGGATCTGAGCTAGGGCAAGCCGGAACGGTTATGGAAGTAGGTGAGGAACAAGTGGCTGAAGCATATTATCAGGCAGAACCAAACCAGGGAGACAGACATGAACCGAGTCTAGCATCGCAAGTCCATCCATCACCCTCTGGCCCTGGGTCCCTCACTCGTCTCTTACAGGACATCGGCAGTCGCCCGTCATCTGCAGCACCCGTCTATCCCCAGTCCGACCGTAGTGGACCTGGTACTACCGGTAACTCGCTTGATTGGAGGCATGCTGGACCTTCCCGTACCACTGCAAGCCCCGAATTCCACCCCGGATACAACGCTCTCGGATGGGTCGCTCCTGCCGCACATCTTGCCGCTGCAGCTGCGCGAGACTCGAGTTCGTCAGGATCCGCACATGGTCAACCATCGCGCATCGTACCGACTCGATCATCCTCTGCTTCCCGCACTTCCATGTCTACCGACTTCCGTACGCTCCCCTCACCCATCTCCAACGTCCCATCGTCAGGATCGCCAGGTGCACTGGAAAGAAGAATCGATAATATCGAAGCGAGGCTCGAACGAGCTAGGAGTCGAGGTCACAGGAGTCCGCCTACACCGCCTCCTCTATTTGCGGGACATGCGTATGAAGGAATACGGATCCGACCTAACGCTGTAAGACCTTATGATCCCCCTTCGTCGAGGAATAGGCATTTCGGCACTTCCAGTGATGACGCATCGGTGAGGTATGCAACTGCGCACTCGAGCGCTCGTCAGCCCTGGTCGAACGATTCATCCTCATCCTCATCGGCGACTGTTCCACCGCCTCGGGTAAATCCCCTCATGTCGTTCGGGTGGGACCCAGCCCCCTATGCCGCTCCCCCGACTCATGATGCGGCCTCCAGGCTGCTTGTCCAGTCGCTTATTGAGGCCGAAAGTGAGGGTCGAGTGTCCCCAGTCCCCCGATCTGACAGTCCAGCCGGAGATGTCACCGCTCGGCCGTGGTATCTCCAACAGCGGATGAACATGCTCGACTCGTTGCGCAGTGGAGCGATCCCTCCGACAGCCACTCATCCGATATCAGATTGGTCCAACTTTGAAGTCCATAGCCGACCTGATTTCCCTCTTCGCCGAGTGGGTAGCGATACTTCGGATGACAGTGTTTCCTTCAGGCACGCTTTTGGTATGGGAATCAGGGAACGACCTGTGCAGCCACCGCCGGGATCATTCAGTATGGGCTGGGACTTTGAGGATAGGTCATCGGCGGAAGTACCGATTCCTGTTCGACCTGCAAATAGGCGGTGGATGTCTTTCGATGAAGGCGAGAGGGAGAATAGTCGAGAGCGGGAGCGGGAGAGAGGGGCGACTGCTGCCGAAGGAGACTCGAATGGTTCACTGAACAGGGACATTCATGAGGCAATCGGCAGAAGATTGAGTCAAGTCCGACCGCGATCGTCATCGATCACTCGACGGCTCCGAGATCAGCTTGGACCAGATTGGGAGGATGCCAGAGTCGATGACACCTCTTCAGGTAGCGGGATCGACGATAATCGACCTGCTCAACGCCAACGGACTGAAGGCGGTGGTAGCGGACGGTCTCTCGACCGACAGCGTAGCCTTTGGGGTGAGGTCCCGAGGCAACAAACGGACAGCGGACCTCGCTTCGAAGGTCGACTTGGCGGCAGAGAATGGCTCGACGCATACGTCGCGTCGTCCAGGGATAGATCTACGACCGGTTCTCCGGCTGACGAGCTTGCAGCTTTCATTGAGCGTCGGACGAGAAATAGGACCGGTCATGCGGACCTAGGTGGGACCGGACACAGGTTTGGGCTGGACGACGGCGAAGCTATCTTCCTGGACCGACTTCGATCCCATGAGCCATTCTTCACCCAATCATACAGGCCAGACTTTGCGGAAAGCATGGTCGATCTCAGCGAGACCACACCAGCGTTGGCGTATCTGAACACTTTACGAAGGATGCAAGCTGCTAGTGGTCCGCCCTTATCGTCTGTCAAATTTACCCCGGAGATGACGGATGATGAGAAAAGCAAGATTGTGCAGATGGTCATCAGGGGTATGGCGAGATTGCCTGCCGCACCTAGGAAAAAGGCCGCGGAGGACGTGCTGGAAATCTTGCCGTGGGGGCAGTTTGGGGAGAGGGAGGGGATGGACAGGGATGAGTATTGTTCGGTCTGCCATGATGAGGTGAGTGGTGGCGAGATGATCTAGCGCTTCCATCTGCACTGGTCATGCGACATAGCTGACATCGTTTTTTCGTGATTAGTACGAGGACGAGGTCAAGATCGCTGTGACGCCTTGCAAGCACATGTATCATAAGGACTGTCTGGATGTGAGTATATACCTCGTCTGAGTTTAAAAACTCAGGCTTCTTAGGCCAAGCTGACCTTACTACCATTCGCAGACATGGCTCGACACGCCCAATCATTCTTCATGTCCGATGTGCCGACGTGATCTAGCAGCGCTAGCATGTCTCACCAAGATGACGCCGACTAAGACTGTGGACGAGGCTCTGCCTCTATGGATGAATGCGGCGTTGTGAGCGTGAGAGTGAGCGTGTGATGCCATGACGCGATGTGATGTGCCGGGATCCATGGGTTCATCTGTCTGTGTGGTATCGTCCCTTTGTGTATAATAGTGCATCATTACCCATATTTATCATGCCCCAATTTAACGATTTCTCAGCTCGGAATTGTGCGGTAAATCGGTATCATGAACGTCATTTAGCATAAATTATTTGCAGGATGTAGATTCTCATGTCAGAACTATATTTATACATAGGCTAGGATGAAAGTGATCAATGTTAGAGTTACTAATTCGGTCCACTGTCTGCTTTTCCGCCGTACGCTTCTACGCATCATGCCTCGATCCAGCCACCTCAGGAGCGGTATCGTTATAGAAGATCAGTGTTGACACAGATGCTCATATCGCCTATTCAGCAGATGAGGATAAATAAACTCATCCAGAGTAACGAATGAGAGTCAGTATCAGATTCAGTGTCGGAACCAAGACTGGTCGATAGATAAGCAAATCGCTGATCATTTGTTGTTGCTGATCGTAAGTGCAGGAGGATTGGGCAGGTGCAAAGGTCACGGATAACATAACGTTTACAGAAAAAAGTGCAGGATACCACTGCGTACTTTGAGAAAATTCACATGTTACGGTCTATCTGTCTTTGCTTTGTGCTGGGACGACTAAATTTATATTGTGCTAGGTATACCTGTTCTGTCTTTCTGTCTTTTTTTCTATGCGCCACGTTCATATTTTCTATTCCCCCCTTTCGAATGTCTCGATTGTGCCAGCTGTTCTCGACCCTGATCAAAGCACATTGAACTGAAGCTAAGACGGTCAGACGGTCAGACGGTCAGACGGTCAGATGGTCAGACGGTCAGACGCTCAGGCGTTCGCCTCCTCCGCGTTTTCCGCTCCATTATCCTGCTTCACACCAGCAGCACCGTCCTCGGTTTCAACCTTGACCTTGACCCTCGCCTGATCCTCCTCCTTTTTTTTCTCCCTCAAGCACCTCGTACAAGCACACCAAAACCCATATCCCTCTCTCAGAGCGGTCCGTCTCTCATCCCTCGAGAGATTCTGATTTACATACGAGATGACTAATTCGTCTCCTGGATGTATGGTCTTTCGAGCCAGCATGGTCAACTTGTTGGTCCCTCTGTTGGAGGCGTTCATGGGTGGTGGAAGATCTGCCGGGAGGTCAGACGCGCTTGGGGGTTTCCATTCTTTAGGCAAGTTTCGGACCTAGAACAGCCATCATCGAGCGCGAAACAAACAAATGAAATAGACACATCATCAGCATTTTAGTGCCTTACCTCTTGCTTTATCATCTCGTTATTCGTAGTTTGATTTCGAATTTTGCACTGTGCGCTGGCTTTTGCACTCACCTGGACATTCGGTTCGCACGAATGATTTAAATGCGCATGCAAAGCATACAAACCACCACTATCCTCCTGATTCAGCCCTACAAGACCCAACAATTCCAAAAAGCTCTCGAATGAGAACCATCGTTCTTCTTCTTCCTGTGTCAGTGGGACTGGCTTGGCTTTTCTCTTGGATGTGAGGAGTTTGATGAATGGTTTGTGGTTGTCGTCGTATTTGGCTGGATTTAAGACTTTGACCAGAAGGAGATGGGTCATTCGCCATTCTTCGAGACGTGGTTGACCGATGAATTCCCTTTCAAAATTGTATTAAAGTTAGAAGCTGATACCTGATACAGAGCTTGTCGAGGATACTCTCGAACATGAAGAGTCGAGATGAACGAATGAAATCACCATTCCCTCCTCTCGGCCTCTTTGTCCTTCTGACTAACCCTAGCCATACCTTTCCAGATCCTATCTTCAATAGCTTTCGCCCTCTCCATATCACCCCACTCCCTCTCCCCTCTCCAGAGCGCTATGATCCTCGCCACAGCATCCAACGATCTCGTTCCCTTCTGCTTGATGAAGCTTAACAAGCTCGCGGCATCCTTGTTCTGTCCAGGACAGAGCAGGTCGTGATGCCCACCTCCTCCAATATGACTATGACTACTTGCTGGGGAGGAAGATGAAGATGGGGCTGAGGAGGAAGCTGAGCCGCGGGCTTTGGCGTAGCACAGTCGATTGCAGAAATGGGCTTCGGGGCAGTAATTGCACGGTACTGACATTGGAGGTGCAGGTCTTTCGAATAGGTTGAAACATTGCGAACACATCTGTCGACTGTTCAGATACGGGTAGAGGCCGCTGTGTCGGAGGTGCAAGACACGCAGACACATTAGCATATATCAATGACTTGGATCGATGTGGAAATAGCAACGAGGCTTTGTGAGATGACGACAATGACTGAGAGAGGCATATGCGAATGCGAATGCGAATACAACTCACGGATCAGGCGTGACGACCCACGGTTCTTCCTGCCAAACCATCTCTCCTCCAAGCAACTTCTCCTTAGCCACCAATCCCTTTCCTTTCCCACCAGCAAACATCTTGGCTTTGATCTTGGGCGCTATAGCTCCCACGTCAAGGGAAGGATCAAAGCCCGTTTGAGCGATGAGGATCTTCTCTCCTTCACTATTCTGACTCGGCCCCGCCTGCGAAGCATCTTTCCCGCTGCTGCTTCCAGAGAGGCCGGCACCGGCACCACTGCTACATCCAGAGGTGGTAGGGAGGAACTTTCGGAATCGTTTTTCGGAGACTTGCCATTCCGGATGATCGATTTTCAACTGAGCGAGAAGCTTTACAATACCCAATGAGGGGTGGGACTCTCTCAAAGCGGTAGCAGCTGATTGCAAGTCCCCATCGGAAGGTGATGTGCTCTTCGCGAGTGCGGGCTCAGACATGGCGGGCAGACTGTTAGAGATTAGAGACTTGAGAGCAGAGCAAGAAGAAATACCTTGACAGTAGTCAAGCAATGTTATTTCGAGACATTCCTGTCGAATGAATGCAGCTTGCCTGCGTCGCTACTCGGTCGGCGAACTCCGCCTTCTTATTCAATAGATATAGATCCTACACAGCCCTGGGGCTCTTGATCAAAAGCACAAGCTGCATAACCATTCCTATTTCCGATTATCTACAATATCATACACTGAGTTGGCAGATTACAGACACGATGGATACCGCGCGCTCGACCCAAAAGCACATTCATTTCCTGTTTCGTTGTTGTTTCTCTTCAACTGGAACACCCTCAGCGTAGACGTAGATGTCGATGTCGACGTCCGGTACGCCCTTCACTCAACTGACCTCCCTCGCTAGACTCGAAGCGAGCTTATAAGCCGGATCAGGATCCTGCCTAGCCATCTCGGCGAGCGTGAGCAACTTCTTGACCCCGATAGACAGTTCAGTCCTTCCATCTTCGCCGAATCGAGCATCGCGCAGCATCTGCATCGCTCGTTGGTGGTCTGATTGCGAGGGGAACAGTGCGACTTCTCGCAAGCAATGATCCACGCCATCGAGGGAGGTGATAGGCGAAATGGGGATGTCGGTGTCAAAGGCGGAGATGACGTCCATATCTTGCAAAATGGATCGGTTTGACGTGGTGGCAAGGATCAAAAGTCTTCGGCCCTACAGATCGGTATGAACGCGATATTAGGCCACAATGTCAAGTCTCCATGGGTGTTCTCGCGTCATATAGCCTTTTCCTGCTCCACTCACCTTGGGTGGTCTCTTTCCGAACAATACGATCAAAGCTTGAAGTACACCGTTCGCGAATCTCGGACCGATGGGGTTCCAGTCTATATTGAACAGCATTTCTCGTCAGCATAATCCCTTCATATGTACAGATGAGTCAGACGTACCGAGCAGTCTCTCAAGGGAGTCAACGACAATGACACTCAAAGGAGACTTGTAACTGTCCGAGAAGATTTTGTGCAATTGCGCGATCTTCTGCGGCTCGGAGAACCCGACCATATTTTCGGGCGAGATGAGCTTGATGAATGGGAAGTCTGATGCCATGGCGATGGTCGCTGCGAGCGCGGTCTTACCGGCACCAGATGGGCCTAAAGACATGGAAAAGTAACGCGATCAGTTTGAGCTTCTTTATCCCAAATAAGATAAATGCATAGCTTACCATGCAACAGAGCGGAAACAAGAGGCGTTCGGTCGGATTTCCGAACCTGCTCAACCAAGAGACTACCATCGTTGAGGACGTCCTGTATAATACACGAGTGTCAGCGCTATTCTCCGACTGACCGGTAGTCGTGAGTACTCACGTTGACACGCTGAGAGTAATGAATGATGCCGTTCTGCACGACCTGTTGGAGTTCCTCCTCGGAGACACCAAAGGCCGCCTGAACTTCGTCAAGAGCGTGCATGAAGTCGGCACGCGAGATCTTGATGTTCTCGACTTCCTCAAAGGATGCAACGGTTCCGACCTGAATTTTCGGTAGACAAGGTATCAATATCAGCCACAGCGCCCAGGCTTCAGAGAGGACAATAAGCTTATCTCACCTTGACATGCCTGTTGAAAGCGAAACTGGTGGCGCTCTTGGTCAAACCGCCCAACTCGGCACCCGAGAAGTTCTTGGTCAACGCGGCGAGTTCGGCCAAATCGACATCATCCGCCATGACGCCGTTGTTCCTCATCTTGGCAGTATGGATGTTCAAGATCTGGAATCGACCAGCTTCGTCTGGCAGGGAAATCTCAATGTGAACTTCCAATCGACCTGGTCGAAGAAGGGCTTCATCAATCATGTCCATTCGGTTGGTCATACCGATGATGAGGACGTTATTGAGCTGATCGACACCGTCCATCTTGGATAAAAGCTGGTTGACAACGGAATCGCCAACGCCGGTACCGCTGTTCGTTGAGCCTCGTTGTTTACAGATAGCGTCGAGCTCGTCGAAGATGATGATGTGAAGTCCGGACTCGTCGCCCTTTTCTTTTTGCTGAGTGCAGCACACATAGTAGGGTTAACGTTGACTCGCAATTATTCAGCATATGTGATGTGTCCTCACCTCTTTCTCAGCGTCCGCAAACAGCTTCCTGATATTCTCTTCACTCTGTCCAACAAACTTGTTTAAGATCTCAGGACCGTTGACAACCTTTGGTTCTCTCGCATTGAGCATCTTGCCGATCTGCCTCGCCATGAGGGTCTTACCGGTACCAGGAGGACCGAAGAGCAGGATACCTGACATGATATGCAGATGTCAGCTGAATATCGCCCAGAGGTTTTGCTAGCTCACCTTTGACGTGTTGGATACCAAGCTTGTCCACGAGGCCTGGAGGGAAGATACGACTTGCAAAGGCTCGTCGGAAAATGGCTGCGAACTCGGTGTCGAGACCACCGATACCCATGTCTTCAAACTTGAAATTGGGCGTAAGGATAGCATTGGCAGGGCCCCTTCAGCAGACAACGAGTCAGCTGATGTCACATGGCAAACTCTAAGCAACAAGTAGCTCACCTCTTCGACGAGTTCTTGAGCTTGATGCCGCTGGTAGGGTCTTTGACCCAAATCACCTCAGTACCCTCCATGATGATACCAGTGTGGCCATCGTTGCCATCGAGCGTAGACACAGCTCGAACGGTAGCCTTGAGCTCGTGACCCCTAAAGTCGAAGACGAGGGGTTGGAGCGGTGTCAAGGGGAGGGAAGGGAATGCCTACGCGTTGCACAGGGGCCCGTTAGCTGTCTGCTGCTTGGATTGCACGATTTATGCAAGATAAAGCTGCTTACATTAATGAATGCCGCCGCCATCTCCTCGCTATCGAACAGGTCTGAGGTCTCCTTTCGCTTGAGTCGGAAGCCGACCTGATTTTACACTGATATCAGCAAGGGTCCTTGTCAATGGCTAGAACAGCAAAGGTGTGTAACGAAATACTCACCTCAAGCTCAATGGTGCTCGCCCAGTCGCCATTTCCAGGGTGATAAGGCTCAATGTCCACCGTCTCGCCAACAGCTGAAAGACCGACCCATTGTCGGATGATCTTTGATGGGCCGACATGTCTCGGAGGGAGGGTGTGAGTGGGGTCTCGACTATGCAAGTGGTAATCGTCAGCGTACTCCCCCCCTTGACGAGCATATCTCCTCGGCAGACCGGTGATAGAGATGCAGTACAGGATAGGAAAACTTACACGATAGAGAAGATGAACTTGTTTCGCAGGGCTACAAACTCGACGTCTGGCGAGAAGTCGGAGGGGTTGACGACTAATCGGTTGGTGAGAGCAAGAGGATCACTTGGGCATGGTGCGATGTTGTATCTATGTATCGCATTAAGAACATCACTCAATGAATATCCCGGGCACCTTGATGAGCTGCTGCAGCGAAGACACTCACAATCCTCTGCCTGATCCACCACCCCCACCTCCGTGATGCTGTCCCTGTCCCTGTCCCTGTCCCTGTCCTTGATATCCCCTTTGTGATTGAGGCGGCGGCTGCTGAGCCTGAGGCCTATACTCTGCTTTCTCAGCATAATAACCATCTCCTCCAGCACCGCCATAACCACCTCCACCGCCGCCTCCTCTAGGCGGAAGAGGAGGCTGCTGCTGCTGCGACGGGGGTTGTCTAGGATGGTCGCTGTACCCTCCGCCTCCGTACGGATCCCGTTGTTGCTGTTGATGAGGGGGGGCAGGACTATGTCTTGGTGGTAGAGAGGGCTGGGAAGAATAAGATCCGTTGTCCGCGGGTAATCGCTCGTATGGAGATGGGTTGGCTCCGCCTCCACTGGGTGCACCTGCGCGTCGAGCGGCAGGAGCGTTGGGGTCGTTCCTCTTGAAGAATGACATGATGAGGAAGGGTTTAACGAAATGATGAGTGATCAGAGATGCAGCTATCTGATAAGAACGATAAGTAAATGCTAGTTGCGTGGATAATGCGGGTAGTGGTCGTCATCATCGTGCGTAGTGGGTTAGTGAGTAGTAGCCTTGGTGAACCGGTGGCGCGTACCGTGATCCGACGGAATCAAATATATTGCACCGTAGACAGGATCCAGAGATAGGATCCAGAGTGTATGGTGAAAGCCTCCTTGGTATTACAAAACGAGTGATATGCATAATGTCCAGCATCTACAGCAGAAAATATTTCGCAGCTTTATAGCGATTCTATGCAGACTATGGCTCTCCCCCGACCGCTACTTCATCAACTTCTCCTGGATCTCACCATCAGCGACCTTTTTCAGCAAATCAAGCTGATTCGCCACATCTCTCAATACACCCAATACCTGTCGATTACCTTCCACGAAGCTATGCTCCTTGTAAGCGATATCTTGCTCTTCGCAGTATTGCTTGACGAGTAAGCTGGCCTTGCGAAGATTGTGCCTTGGTAGTCTGGGGAACAGGTGATGCGTGACTTGGAGGTGTAGGCCACCGTGAATGAATTCAATATTGGGCGAACAGACTACGTCCATTGTGGTTCGGAGTTGACGAGAGGGGAAAGACTCGGTAGGCCCGAGATCGTCTGTCGAGCAGGCAAAGTGGGACAGTACGATCTGGAAAGGAAGCGGGTAAAAGTCCTTCAGTATATGCATTTAGTTGACCGGCTGCCTATGATGATGAGGTCTGACTCACCTGAACATGGACAGGAGACGCAGCAACATGGCTGACAAGCAGGTACGCCAATCTCATCTGCCACGTAGGTAGACCCTTGAGCATAGCTCCATAGTATAGCCAGTAAAACGCGACACCGGCAATCTCGTATACCCAAAATGAGTCATGTTTGGGTTTGGGACCGAGCAGATAGATATACGATTGAGCGTAGAGGTTGAATCGGGCTAACGAGAGGACTATGTAATATAGTTTGTGCCTGTAGTTGGAATCGCGACTGTCAGTATAAACGGCAATCGTAGTTCGGCCAGCACGAAACCCTCCATGACGGTCGTAACACCTGAGCAAGAGATATCTTCGAATAGAAGCTCACTGTACGGCGATAAGAAATCTCGAAGGCGCATCAAATGCCATGATTCGTTTGTGGTACGTCGACCAGAGACTGCCGAAGAAGTTCTTGGAAATTGCAAAGAAGGGAATGTGTTGGATATCTGGATCGTGCTCGAGATGGTTCGTGACCACTGTGAAAGAGTAAGATATCAGCGTGACGTCTCAAGAGGTAATGTTCAGCTCCTAGTGGTTACTTGAGTGCTCGGTGCGGTTACTCACGGTGATGGATATTATGGTTCTATACATTTTGAGTTACGTAGTTAGCATTCACAATTGATGTCGAAGCCGATTACTCCATGACTGCACTCACATCACACCACCAGCCCACGCTCAACCCTCCAACCCAACTCGCAACAGTCATTCCAATCACTCTATCCCACCAGTAATTGCCCGTGACGCCCGTATGACCCGCATCGTGCACCAGGACTGCGCAAGTAGACGACCATTGAGACAATCAGCTTTACATCGGAAGAAGGAGAGAGGCAGCTGAAGAGTCAACCTACAGGCGAGTTGTTGGAAGAGTAAGCCAAGAAGAAGGGCAGATGTCATCTGCCCAAGCCACCCATTGGTTCTGGACCATTGATCAGTATCGATATTAAGTCTTCTTTATCATAAGATTACTCCGAATGTTTTCTCACGAAATTAAGCACTAACAGAGCAGTCAGACTCACTTGAAATACAAAGCTAGCGCGCCGCCTCCCAGCAATGTATACCTAATAAGATCCGATCCGTAGCCTGCAAGAGGGCCAGGAGGTTTGAACAACCCAGCCTCGACAATCCTCTTCCTGAGCTCGTGATACGCCTGGGATCGTTTCTGCTCCACCTCCCTATCCAGCTCTGTAATGGTCGGTTCGAGCTGCTCAGGCTTGAGAGTCACTACTTCCGGATGAAGAGGTACGGGGTTTCCCGTTGGAGTGGCTGGGATAGGTGCTGAGGAGGGGTCGAGCGAAATAGTCTTTTGCAGGATAGATTCAGCGAGTGTGACGGCGCCCTCTCTCGCCCAATGACCTTTGACACCATCAGGGTGTTTCACCAGACCCAAAGCGATAGGAGGAGTGAGTGGCATCCAGCCTTTATCATCTACCTCGACTCGTCCGACTTTGAACTTGTCCATACGTGCCAACGTCCCTAGTGAATGGTACGCTTCGATCTCGCCAGACGCGTCTCTGCCTACGAAATGGAGTAAAGCGAGCGCTCCACCAGGATGGAAGGCCGACCATGACGATACGTTGAGCACGGTCGAATGGAGGATGATCAGCTGTTGGCCTTGGATGATTCGGTTGGCAACTCCATCTCGGGTCAAGAGGGCCAGGTTTCGTCGTGGCTTTGACTCTGATTGAGTGGAGTCGGCCAGAGTGGAGGTCATTCTGGGCGAGATATTTCCCGTAGCGAGCGAGGAGCGGAGAGGGGGGCTCCAGGGGTCTGGAGGAGAAGTGACGCGGTGATGCAAGGTTTCCAAAAGAGCGACGATAAGGAGTTGAGATGCAGCGAATGTCAGAGGGGGAAGGTGGAAAGAATGGAGAAAAGTTCAAAAAGGAGTTGAAATGTCAAAAGTGATGCTGCACCTGCACTGCAAAGCAATTCAGCTTGCGGAATGCACATGTATACATGTCCTATCAAAAGCGCGACAGAGTCAACCTTGGCGCGTATCTCCGCTAATCCACCCAAGAGACGCGAGTGAGTGACGAATGCTCTCTTATATCTGGATCCGAGGCTGTATCTCTTGTCCATTGGACATGCATGGTAACGTCAAATCACTGTCCGAGAGGATACTGTTGCATGCGCGTGGATGATGCTCAGAACTAAACAGAAATTGTTAAGTGGAATGCGGGCCCAGGGAGGGACGGTGAACGGTGAAAACGCAAAAAGTGTGCACTAACGGCGATTCGAACGCCGGTCGACTCCTTGCTCTTCGAATGGAAGGGAGCCATCCTAACCACTAGACGATTAGTGCTATGAAGGAGATACCTTCTGGCGAAATATAAAGAGGGTACGTGGATTTCTTCCGACTTATCCGCCGCGAAGTATAACTTGGCAAGAAAACTCGTCCGACTTAGTTGTGGTTCGCGGTCGATCATACCAAAACGATCCAGCGTGATGAGCTGAAGAGTATTTGTAGCTGGAAGAAGTTGGTGTCGCCTAACATGAGTGAGATCAACGGGACGAATCGACAGCTAGCCCCCCTACAAGACCTTCTGAATATGTTCTGTTTTGACCCGGTGAATAAAGACCTCGCCAGATAGCTTTGCGTCATATTCGTGGTGTCTTCTCACCAGGTGTTGTAGCTCCTAGGGAATTTTGGCGATTCCATTGGATCACGATGTCCAATCCCAGAATGGTTCGACGTTTCTATTGGTCGCCGCTCCCTTTCCTCGCTTCTCCATCCCCCTGTCCCTCTATTTTTCGGCCCCTTGCTTCGTGGCCCGAGCTTAGCTTGAATGACCCCATTGGTACATCAGGGCGGCTCCTGTACTTCTTCCGCTGATGTAGAATGGTGTCAAGCTCAGTGAGTATCGTCAGGCCTCGATTGCGACTCAAGCTAACATGATACACTTGTTGTGCGCTCTGACACAAGCGAGTCTTTCGTTCTCATCTGGTCTTTGTCCAGTAACTTCAGAAAGGGTGACAAGGCTAGGATCGCAGTGTACGTCGGCCCCAGGGATGCAATGACAACCCTGGGGATATCTTGAGAAGCGCGCAATGACCTTCGTGGTAAGGACTCTCCGTATGTTATTTGGATTCATGCAATTCGCGGGCGTGACAGACACTCGGATTGGCTCTGCTCCAACAAACATATGGTCATGCATCCTGCGAAGGTGCTGGGCATTACACGGTTTGTCTATCGAGGGAGTGCGGGAATTAGCATGTCCAAAAAGGCGGCCCCTTACCGAGTATCGTCTGCTCGGTATGCCAGTAGCCCCAGAGCTGAACAATATTGGAGATACCACACAATGTTATTTTGATGATCGGCCACATGCCACTAGAACTGCTTCCGTTGCGAACTGAACTGAACTGGTTCTGCGTGCGGTGTGATGAATGTGATGAGGTTTCATGCTATGATTCATGCAACATGCAATAGACGACTAGCGCCATTGTTCTTTGGGGAAACACTTTTTATGATACTGCTACTGCTACTGTTACTACTACTACCAGGTTAATGCCACAAAAGGTATGATATGATGGATGATGCTAAAGTGATGGTTACAACTAGACTGATTTCCGGAACATGTAATGTATGAGAGATATTATACGAGAAACGAGAACTTAAGACCCGAGAGAGAAGACTGAGAACTATAACTGGACATGTCGCCTGATAGACCTGAGAGATGTGGGGTTCCTGATCTTCTTGAACAGGTCCCGGGTGGGGGATGGTGATGAGGCTGGTACTGCGGTGGAAGCCGCCGCGGTGTCGACAATGAGGATAGAGCCGGGCTTGGCGGTGTAAGAAGCCTTTCGAGGAAGTCCGGGCTTGGTGACGGCCAATTGTCCGTTGGAGTTTGAAGACACGATGGTGCCGCAGAGCGAACCGTAGTTGGCTCCCCAAGCTTCGCCGGGAGTAGTGGAGACTGATGAGGCCGAGTCGCAAGAGTCTCGTCGGGCGAGAGCGGGCGTAGGCGCATCGAGGTAGAGATGTCCGGTGGAGGACGCCGTTGAGTAAGCCGAGGATGATCGAGACATGGGAGCAGGGTTTGATGGCTCAAAGACATCGTCTGATCGGCTTCGGACAAGGGCGGCGGCGGTTCGAGCTGACCATGATGAGATGGCGGCAGCTTGCTGTGATTGCATGTTGGCAGGGGGAGAGTAAGATGATTTGCTGGGTCCGGGCATGTTGACGCCGACTCGGAGGTGGTTGGGGGTGAGAGGAGGAGAAGCGAGAGGAGCAACAATGGGGGCGGGCGCAGCTTTGGCGACGGGAGCCGGGTTCCAGAAAGGAACGAGATGCTGAATGAGCTCGGACTCCTCGACTCGGAGGTTGTAGTCGAGGAGGTACAGGAGCTGCTTCTCCATGAGGTTGACCTCGGCGAGGGAAAAGAATCGACCGTACTTCTGCCAGTGCATGTTCTTGGGCGATGAGTCGTTGAGGTACTTGGCGGCGCAGATGAGGACGGCCAAGAATACTCGGTGTCGGGTGCACTTCATGCCGGTAGCAACCGTGGGAAGCTTCTCCTTGAGTCGCTCAAGGTAGGCGAGTGTCACGGAGAGAGTAGGCATTTGTACGTTGGACTGAACTACCAAGCCCCTGATAAACTCGGAGAGCTCGGGAAGGTCGGCGTTGGCGTCATCCTCCTCGCCCTTGGGCATCTGCCACCACTCGACAGGCTTGCCGTTAAGGTCAAGGTAGTCCTTGGTAGGCGTTGTGGGGGGAGTGAGCATCTCAGCATCTTCAGGAGGAGCGATCTTGATGACTGATGAGGTCTTGTCGGCGATGTGAGCTGTGCAACAACGAAAGTCAGCTTGCCAGCTCATGAATGTATTGATTGAATCAACTCACCAAAGAACTCGGGCCTGACTCGGTTCTTGAGAGAATGTACGAGCGTAGGGTTGTGGGTAGAGAGTCGGCAGAGGGAAGCGGGGTGGACGGGGTCTCGAAGTCGTTGAGCGGACATTGTAGTGGTCGTCGGTTGGTCAAGTGAGTAAGGTAAGGGGATGTAAGGGGGTAAGGGGGAGATGGGGACAGAGTAGTCGTGCGGTTATAAGTTGGGAAGCGTTTGTTGTAAAGAACGTAGCTGTGACGACTAATGACTTGTCGCACGGGTTGGAAAAACGGTGACGGGTGGGTGTATCACAATGGATAAGACAAGATGGAGAATTGAGATGGAGGGAACAGGAATTGGTGTTACGGGAATTGAGTGGGTACTATATACCTCTATCCATGGTCTTGGGTTGATGGAGTCTTATGAGTCAGTTGGTCGGTCGGTCAAGGGTTTGATTATACGCTAGATCGACACAATCCGAACGCGGCAGGTAATTGAACCAAATATTAATGTTAAAACTTCAGCCATGGGTGGTGACAAGATGGCGCATCTTGATCAGTCGCCAGTTTTAGAGTATTTCAATGTCTCGATTCGTTCATTCTCACCACCTACGACCCATCAATCTGATCTATCCAAGTCGAAGAAACCATGCCATCTCGAACTTAATTTCAATCGATCCAGCCTCGGGCCCACAAGCCTCAGGCGTAAAGCTTCTTTTCGATGTAAAAGTGACGAAATAGAGAATCACGAGCCTGCGCTCTTCCCCCTGAAAACCTTGATGATCCATCGAGCATCAAATTGAGCCATACCGCACGTGTTCCTGAATTTGAATGCGCTTTTGGCTCTGCGCATGAATGCAAGATAACTGCATTCAGTAGATATGTAAAAGCAAAAACGATCGATGTCCACACGCAAAGTAGAATTCAAGACATAGATGGCGTTCAATGGAGGAATTACCCTGTCCGGATCGGGAAATTCTCACGCGAATTCCTTTTGTTCGTTCGCTATCGCCACACCCGCCATCTCATCGGATGGGCCATTTGGACCGGCTCATGACGCATAAGGCTGTGGTCCGCTTACGTTAGACTCACTCTAATCGGAAAAAACCTCTTGCCGATCAGCTGCTGGGGCCTGTGGGTGAACTACTGCCGTTATGCCGGGTGTACCGTAGTAAAACCTAAATCTTCTACCGCGATACTCCGCTAGATGCGAGCGTAACCGGAACGGAATGGTCGGAACGGCAAGGCAAACCTCCCTGATCGGTACAGAGATCAACTCTATCACTCCCGTTGTAAAAAGTTTTACTCGATTCGGTAAGTCCCACCACAAAGCAATAAGCTTTTCTGTTCCACGGTGGTACCTGATTAAGCCGCACCCGAGCGCCGTCGATCCTTCAGGCCCGCTGTCAACATCACCAAGTCCTTATTGTTTCTCAACCGGTCTCAGCAGTGAGAGTGAGTGGTCGCAGTCCCCACATGCCTTCCGTCCCTCGATCCGTAAATGCAGGCAGCGACGCAGGCTTCTGCGGTATACCGCCACAGGCTCCCGGTTCTTCACGTAATGCGTGAGACTAATTCAAACTCCTCTAGTCGCCACATTCAAACCCAATCAGTCTCACGGCCATCGATCATAGCTAAGTTGTTCGGTCTATGCTGTGACTACTGGGGGGTATTAGGCTTGTATGGTAATCTCACTGAGACATACCAAGACTGGTTGTCGCCCCGCACAGAGAACTGGAATCTGCCCCTGATCGTCCCGGTCTCAGTCAGACAGACAGAAAAGCTTGGTAGGCACACACCGAAACAAACGTGCGGGAGGTCTAGCTATGCTTTTGGCCATGATGGTGACAAGTGACTACTTCAACGAGGTGCTCAGTCGATCAGCGATGCCATCGCACTCGAACAGGCAATTGCAGTGCCCGTGATCACCAGTACATCAAGATTCATCAACATATGGGACGGCCTATACCCGTGAGCTCTGCTTCTGCAGACACCGGACAACACTTCTGGAGGAACGATGATCCATACACCGCTTGTTGTCCCGTACATCTGCACCCTGCGATCGCCGTCCTACATCTTCACGATCTTGGTTGTGGGCGTCGTGGTCCCCGTTCGTCACTATGACCATGCACACGATCATTTTTCGATCTCTTCCAAGCGAAGAGCGTCGCACTAGGAAATTAAGCATGCTTACCGGGAAAACAACCACCCACGACGAATATGACATATACGGTTCGAGTCCCATATGAATATCCAGTACAGCGGTTGCGCGATCAAACCGATGTAGCAGCTGAGCTTGACATCGGCAGTCAGCAAAGGGGAGGAAGACGCTTGCTTCTGAGAGACATGATCGGGTGATTGGACCCTGAAAAAGTAATATAACCTCGCGGGGAGACAAAACCTGGATGCGCTGGAATTCCGATCCAGATATCTGCTACCAATAGCCTACAACGAGCCCTCATATCAATACCATGATTTGATGCTTGGACCTCGAAGAGGGAAGAAAGACGGTGACTTTCTCGAATCAAAGTTGCACGCATATCGGTCGATACCGGTCACTTTTTCCGATATCGCAGTCGGCTATTGCCTATCTATAGAGGGTCATGCCGGCTGGACTGGTATCTCGGTTATCCCGTGGCGGACAAGGACGGATGCGGGTCCCGGATATTCCCATTCGGATGTGGCTCAACGTTGAACCGAGCTGGCTGACCGACAGACAAACAGACAGTGTGTGTCTCTGCCACCACTGATCGACTTTGTCAGACAAAGGTAGACGTTCTTGCGAGACAATGGATAAACAATCGCCCAGGCAGTGCCTTAGTACCCTACAAATCATTCCCTGGTACCGAAGAATGGGTCCAACCATACAGTATACCATGAAGGCTCGAGGCTGGCTCAAAGGTGGCAGATGGACGTTGGTGACGCATGGGGGAACTGATGCGGTTTGTCGAGTACAGCTTGATCGAAAGCAGGAACAGATGATGATATCAAAGGCGCAGAAAGAGTAAACTTTACCTCGGTCCAGAGCAAAGCCCAACCGTACCGTACCGTGGGTGCCACACCTAGACGGGATCCGAAACGGGTTCTCCTGTCCTGGCCGAAGACGGTATCAAATATACAACAAAAACAAGCAGAGTGGGTGGCGGCGGGAAGCGCTCCAGCCATTTTGACGGCTGCAGCCCCTCACGCCACTTTGGTCAGCGGAACAAGTTTAAATGCGGCAGCCGCTTCGTGCTTTTGCTTCGCGGGCCTAGACCTGTTGGGAGAGGAGTCGAGAACACAGCGGCGATACCCGCCTTGTTGGCAACCTTTCATGGCTGCTGGCTGCTCCAAGGAAGTAAAAGGAGGGGTCGAAGAAGGTTATGGTACACGATGCGTGTTTGATAATCACGCGACCCTTTGTTGTTGGCGACTCGATGTAGAATATGCCACCTCATCTCTTTCAAAATTATTTAACGTTTCTGCGCTTCTGCGCGTTCATGCCCCCTTGACCCCTCGATCTCGTACACACACACACACACCATTGCTAAGCTTAACAATCTTTCCGAGTTGTCTCTTATCTTTTCTCTTTTTTTTGGTCGGTCAATACGACCCACCCACCCAACCAAATACCCTTCACAACTCCAAAAACACAGTCACGATGTCTGCTCCTAACGGCCACGCTTCTTCTTCTCACGCCAACCCCAACGCTCCTCCTCGACAGGATGCTCTTCTCAACGCCGCCGACGCTCTCTCTTACCTCGAGCAGTACCCCCGAGGCGACGGTCTCTCTCTTCACGAGCTGATGGACTCGAGAGAGAACGGTGGTTTGACCTACAACGACTTCTTGATGTTGCCCGGTCACATCAACTTCCCTGCCAACATCGTCTCCCTTCAATCCAAGTAAGTTTTGTAAATCTAACATACAGGTCGTCTGTCACGAGTGAAAGGAGCAATGAACTTTGGCGAAGCTAACACCAACGCTATGTTCGCAGGGTGACCAAGAACATCGTACTCAACACTCCTTTCCTCTCCTCCCCCATGGACACCGTTACCGAGGACCGGTGAGTGCTGGCTTAACTATCACGCCAAACGAGAAAGCGTTCTGATGTTTGAACTCTTACTCGCAGAATGGCCATCGCCCTCGCCCTCCACGGTGGTCTCGGTATCATCCACCACAACTGTTCTGCCGAGGATCAAGCTGCCATGGTTAGGAGAGTAAAGAAGTTTGAGAATGGATTCATCACCGACCCTATCTGCTTGAAGCCCGACAGCACTGTTGGTGACGTGCTTGAAATCAAGGCCACTTTCGGCTTCTGCGGTGTACCCATCACTGAGACCGGAAAAATGAACGGAAAGCTCGTCGGTATCGTCACTGGCCGAGACGTTCAGTTCCAGGATGCCGAGGTTCCCGTCAAGTCAGTTATGACTACCGACCTCGTTACTGGGTCAGCCGGTATCACCCTTGAGCAAGCCAACAACCTCCTTCGAGACTCCAAGAAGGGCAAGCTCCCTATCATCGACTCCAACGGAAACCTCGTCTCCCTCGTTGCTCGATCAGACTTACTCAAGAACCAGAACTACCCTCTCGCCTCCAAGGTGCCCGAGTCTAAGCAGCTCTACTGTGGTGCTGCCATCGGTACCCGACCCGGAGACAAGGACCGACTCAAGCTCCTCGCCGAAGCCGGTCTTGACGTTGTCGTACTCGATTCATCCCAGGGTAACTCTGTCTTCCAAATCGAATTCATCAAGTGGATCAAGGACACCTACCCCAAGCTCGATGTCATCGCCGGTAACGTCGTCACCCGAGAGCAGGCCGCCCAGCTCATCGTCGCCGGTGCTGACGGTCTCCGAATTGGTATGGGTTCCGGTTCCATCTGTATCACCCAGGAAGTCATGGCCGTCGGTCGACCTCAGGGTACCGCCGTCTACGCTGTATCTGAGTTCGCTTCTCGATTCGGTGTCCCTACCATCGCCGACGGTGGTATCGGAAACATCGGTCACATCGCCAAGGCCCTTGCTCTTGGTGCCAGTGCCGTCATGATGGGTGGTCTTCTCGCCGGTACCACCGAGTCACCCGGAGAGTACTTCTACCACGAGGGCAAGCGAGTCAAGGTTTACCGAGGTATGGGTTCAATCGAGGCTATGGAGCACACTCAGCGAGGATCCGTGTCCGCCAAGAAGGCTATCCTCGGTGGATCCGATAACGCCGCCACCGCCCGATACTTCTCTGAGACCGATGCCGTCAAGGTCGCCCAGGGTGTTTCAGGAGACGTTGCCGACAAAGGAAGCATCAACAAGTTTGTACCTTACCTCTACACCGGTCTTCAGCACTCTCTTCAAGACGCTGGTGTCAAGAGCGTCATCGACCTTCAGAAGGAGTCTCGATCCGGCGGCGTCCGATACGAGCTTCGAACCGCTTCTGCCCAGCTCGAGGGTGGCGTCCACGGCCTCAACTCTTACACCAAGAGATTGTTCGCTTAAGCGGGTATGTTTCAGGTAGATAGGCGAGAATGGACATTGGTGTGAAGTTATGTGTGTGTGAGGAGGGAGTCAAATTGGATTGATCGGCTGTGGGGGGGTTGGGATGCATTTGCAAACGGATGTGTTTCTTCTTATGCGCAACAGTTGTGCAGGTCATTATTACAATACACAATTTATACAGATCAATGATTTTGGGCTACGCATGTATATTTATGCATTTGTTGGATATCACGACAGTGAGGTCAAGAATGAGCGCAGAAATTCAGGGGGGAGCACGACACAATCACGACTGGATACGAAAGGAGCCTGCACACATCTGCGGTCAGTCAGGTGATTTGCAGCGTTGAGCCGAACGATGCTATACATGCCATGCCAAGTAAAAATACAACTGTACAAATCAAGTTGACGTGACTTTCAGATGCTTCCAAGCTGATCACGATCACAGGAGACACCCCCAAAGTTCCTGCTTCTTTTCCCCATCATGCTTTCTGATCACCTTCTGGCCCGTTTCCTACCTGCCAGCGGGTCCAAATTACTGTTATGACACGCTGGTGGATTAGACCTCTTATCGCTCTTTCCTGCGTTATTCGGATGACCCATATCGACCATACGTTCTTCTATCATCCTTCTTACCAAAGCTTCGGCTTCTTCCGGACCGAACTTTTCTTTATCTTTCCCGTTCTTCCCTTGATTTTGCGAATTTGCTTGCGCTTGAGCGTGTGCCGCAGCAGCAGCGGCATTGTTATGTCGCATGCTAGTAGGTTCAAAGCTCTCCCAAACAGGATACAGACACACGATATCCTGTACACAAGCGAAGAGTATAGGTAGATTCACTTGAAACCCCGCTAAGAATTCTGCAGCAGACGAAGGGGGCGGAGGGAGTGATAGGCTTTCGTTGGTCGATATGGCGTTAGCGAGAGTGTGAAGTTGGGAGGAAGATGTTCGTGTGCGTGAAGCGGTGTTGTTCATTGATGTGAGGCAGAAGGCGATGTATACTGCTGATAGGGCGATCACGTAAGGTGGGTAGAGCAGGTGGACGTCGGTTCGATAGGTATCGTTGAGTATGAACCTGGCATATCATCCATTCAAGATCAGATCAGCTCTGGACCCGTGCGAAAATGCTTGACCAATGACCTGTCCAAGATCGAGAGCCATGGCTGCAGCTTCTTACTCACCATGAGATCTGCAACACACCCTCATCAATCTCCATGATCCCCTCTGTCGTTCCTCTCCCCATCAACCTCCTTATCCTCTCAGATTCACTCTCCCCTGGACCGCCATCTTCACCACCCTGATCTTTCGGTGTACTAGCTGCACTAGGGGCTGCACTCCCTGGTCGAGGCGGTAGGTGGGTTGCCCTCCTGGCTTCTTCGTCTCTCTTCTTTTTGGCGTCACCCTCCTTCCTCCTAACCGCTAGATCTTCTTCCACTCTACTGGAGGGGAATTTGCCCGAGTCCGCGGGTTCTCGGCCTGTTATGTGCAACAGAGCTCGATATGGATGGAAGATGACCAGGTGGAACGCTAGGTCTTCTAGGAGGTAGAATTCCATTTCGCCCAGCCTGTTCGGCTCAGCGGGGAAGAATTTTATGTTATGTTCTATATAAAGTGCAAATTAGCACCAGTGCGTGTAATATACAGGACAATGGATGATTGTTCTGGGTGATCAACTCACCATTGAAGACCACTTTCGCTTCACTGACAACACTCTTGATATGCACTGGCGTTTCCTCAACTTTAGCAGCCACGAACACGCAAGCTGCTAGTACCAGGTAAGGATTCGTCTCGCATATACTATTCTTCAAGTAGAACCTTCGAAAGAAGACACAGGCTGTCGCTATTGGTATTTGACGAAGTAAGAGCCTCTTGCCGAGTTTCTGGATCAGCTGGGCGAAAAAGATGTACAAGCAGTACAACTGTTTAGGTGTGGAGTAGCGGAGGTCCGTTTGACGCGCGGCGAGAATGACAGGTCGAGTGGTGAGCCAGTATCGACAGTGCGAAGAGGACCAGAAGGATGATGACATGACGCTCAGAAGTCGTCGATTTGTATGGGATTGGGAAGAGTCGGGTGAGGTGGACAAGGAATGTTATCGGAAGTCGATAGCGTTCGACATGGCTGACTCGTGCTCGACTTGGACCACGACAAGGAGATATGGTACGATAGCGATACCGTTCCAAATGGTCCCAGTGTACCTGTTGGCAAGACGATCGTCTAGGCTTATTCACGAAGCTGCTATCTGGTCTTCAAACGGATAGACTCGACGTAATGAAGGTTGCATCGGTCGTCTCCCGGTTGATATGTAAGGTTACTTATACTCTGTAGCTCTCGTCGAGTACGGTTAATCCCATGAAGTGGTGACATCATCATTTCTCTCGCATGCCCATAACTTACCGAAATGTTGACAACAAGGTATGCTACGGTGCGAGTACAGCAGTAGGTTGAAATAAAAGGAGACGAGAAAGTCATTGCAGCTTCGTTCATGTTCATGTTCATGTTCATCTTCGCTGTACCTGTCCGTCGCAGGAGAGAGAAACGAAACACGAGTCAGATCTTGCAAACCTGAGATTCATCCGAGTAGCGAGAAACGGGACCATCACCAAAGTGTCAACCTAAACATCATGGACGGGTTTGACGAGATACCGCCTCCCTCATCAAACCTCGCTTTCCCCGTCCTTCCTCAAGGAGATCTAGAGCAGGTAGCGAGAGTGAGTGGCACAGATTTGGAAGCACAGAGGCCGCGATATGACTAGCTGGCTGAACGATGTTCCCCGCAGACTATATTACAGCTCTTCGACCCTTCGACTTCAAGAGATCCGGCAATCGCAAAACACCTTCAACATGAGCTTCAGCAGATGCAGGCGCGCACGGAGGCTTGGGGTCTTATAGCTGGATTAGCGGGACATGATGTGAGTTGAAAGCCTCGCTGAATACCGGAGCAATATAGCTGACAGTATTGTCGCAGGACCCTAACGTTCGATTCTTTGGTGCTCATACCGCTCAAGTGAAGATCTCACGAGACTGGTCAGTTCAGTCCTTGCCTGCTCGACATTCAGGCTGGTGAGCTGATGAGCTGACCTTTCATTCTCACAGGGAAACTTTGCCCGAAGAACTGCGACCTTCTCTTTTGCCTCTTCTTCTTGATTCTTTGGGAAACGCCATCAACCCTGCGAATCAGCAATCGTATCAGTCTGCCAATGGTGTAGTCGTAAGGAAGCTATTCGGATCTGTAAGCTGTGTTCCAATCCACAGCGGGTCTCAAAGAATGGCTCATTGATCAGATGTGACTCGGCCAGCTTGCGTCCCTGCTACTCAGACTCCCATTCCCGCACTTCCTTCATCCCATTCTGACCGTACTGCAAACCATCCATTCTTCTGCAGCATCATCCACAGCCCTTCCTCCTTCGATACCAGGCTCGGGCTACAATACACCCGGAGCGGGAGAACCTAGTCAGCTCAACTTTAACCGCGCCGGCGGACAGCTCAGGTTTAAGACCAGGCTACTGGCTTTGGAATGGTGCGGTATCTGCGTAGAGGAGATTGGGAGGGCAGGTCTGGCGGAGCAGAAGAGGTACGTTTCACTCATTCCACTTTCCTCCACCTCCATTGGATGACTGACGATACCCGTAGGGCGGCTTTGAGAAGGCATATCGAGAGCGACTTACCGGTTGTTGTCACTGCTATCACGGATGCTATGAACGGGGACCCATCGATCAGCCAAGAGGAAAGGGTGAAAGAGGCCGAAGCGGCTTGTAAATGCGCTGAAAGCTGGGTCGATTACGGCTTGGCACCTGAGTGAGCTGTCATCGTGAGACAGATCGAAAATGATAGCTGACCATGGTTCTTGTAGCGACCTCAACACACTCCTTCCGGCACTATATTCTCTTCTGCCAATGCCGGCAGCGTCATCCGCTTTGGTGGAAGTCTTGTCTGAGAGTATATTCAAGTTTGGGAAGGGAACAAAGGTTCTCACCGAGCCTTTGCTAGCTTGGGTCATAGGACCAGCTGGGCAATCACTCATAGGATCAGCCGATGGAGGTGAGCTTCTGAGCCAGATCTGTCGGACTCGGCTCACTCGCTTCTTCTAGAGCCGTCAGAGGAACTCATTGGTTTCGCGAAGCTGCTCGCTGCCTTGGTGGAACATTCGTCGGAGTGGCTAGTGGCGAGATTCAAGCAAAATGACGTTCAAGCTTTCCTTGGCGTGATACTGCGTTTGACCGGATTGCAAGGTATCGGCGGGGTGGAGGAGAACATCAGCGAGGTGCGTTGTCTGGTGCAAGAGTATGCCATCCATATTAGTCAGGAAGGCTGATACCGTTGTTACAGCTCACATTACCCATCTACCCCCTGCTACAAGAAGCCGTGATGGACTCCAATATCTTCCAAGCGCCTCACGAGACGTCAGAAGACTGGGCTGTGGCGAAAGGCTTCTTCCGAGAGCTGGTCGAGGTTACTCGTCGGAAAGTACGGTGGCCCGGAGAAGGAGATTCAGGTGGGAGTATCGGTGGATTGGATAAGGAGGACCGAGAGGCGTTTGATTCATGGAGAAGAGATGCAGGAGAAGTTATCGTTGGGGCGTGAGTCAGCTTAGAGGTGCAATCATTCGTATGTCCAGCTGATACGATGAGCGGGCAGCTACTATATCTTGCGAGAGGAGATGTTGGAGACTCTGACGCGGACAGCGGGGCAACTGGTGCAAGCTGGAGCAGCTTGGCAGGTGAGCAGCAGCTTTCCATGTGCTGTCTTGTCGTGCGGTTAGCTGACCAATGAGCTCCGTTGACAGGACATCGAAGCAACTCTACACTGCATCCGATACTCCTCAGAAGCTGTCCCACTAGGAGAAGAACGGAGTCTTCCCATCTTGTTCGGCGAGCAAGTTCTGGGGCAGCTCTGTCATAGGCCGTCGGCCGGCAAGGGGGAAGAGAGGTTACGGCTCACCGTCGTATGCCTGATACGTGAGTGATATCTTCTCACTGTAAAGCTTGTAGTACTGACGTCGGCTATTCTGCAGAATCGTATGAAGAGTGGTTTAAATTCCACCCAGAACACCTCCCGCCTGTGTTGTCATACCTCGTACCGTCTTTGACTTCAGCATCGACCATTTCACGATCAGCTGCCGATGCCTTGAAAGCGCTTTGCGATATGTGCAGAAAGAAGCTGGTGCAGCATATTGGCGCTTTCTCGGAACTGCATGGGAAGATAGGGGATCTAGGGGTAAGTTCTACACGCCTTGGCAGGCGACTTTATTATCTAATCACCCACTCATGTTGACGGAAAGCTGATGATGCGGTACAGGCGGAAGAGCAAAGTAAGGTCATTCAAGGTATTACGAGCGTTATCCAAGCCCTTGCCCCAATGGATGCTATCGGACCGGTAGAAGTGAGTAGGCGTCCGCAACAGATCAAGTCCATGACAGAACGCCGCGCCGTCTATGCCTTTGGTGAGCGGTTCCTGACGTTGCCACTGTAGGGCATCATCTCTCCCATTCTCTCTAGAATATCCAATGCCATCCAGGCCTACTCAACTGATCCCTCGAACGCTCAACCGGCTTTGATCGAATCGACAGCGTCCCTGACAGCCTGTTTCAAGGGCTTGTCCCCATCGGAGGACGATGTTTTCGATACTTCGGATGAGGACGAAGCCGCCAAAGAGGAGAAGGTCCGCATAGCTCGAGAAGATCCGAGGATGATTGCTTTGAGACAAGGGATCGAAGGTGCCGTCGAGGGGGTGGTACGAGTCTGGAAAGGGGATGCCGAAGTGGCTGATGTGAGTATATGGCCCATGCGTCCTCCACCAAGAGAGGATGTCACTGATATTGTGTCATATGTTTCAGGCCATCTCGTCCCTACTTAAGCACGCCACCCTCTCTTCGTCATCCACACTCATCTCCCTCTCGCCATTACCACTTCTCAGCCTAGTCTGTATGGCATGCGAACGATCGCCATCGGCACTATGGATGTCATTGGCTTCAACGTTGACTCTGCGAATCAACGCTCCTGCCTCACCGCTACTGGCCAAGAGGGAGAAGACTGAAGAGGAGAAGAGACTGGCAGAACAAGAGGATATCGGAAAGTGGAACATTGTGGGAGATGTGGCCAGTCGACTGGTAGTAGTCGCTGGCAACTTCCTGGCAGGTGACGGTATGAGAGATGTAAGTGGCAAGGTATCCATGGGAGTGCGTGGGAAGGCTGACAAATTGCCGTGATACAGCACCCTGATGTGGTTGAAGGATGGTTCAAGTTCTGCTCAGCGGTAAGTCTTCCATACAGCTACCAGCCTAGCCTGGGGATGATCTAGCTGATCTGTGGTGATACTTCAGCTAGCATCCCGCTTCCCAGGCGTATTACTGCGATTGTCCAGCCAAATGGTCGAGGCATACATGTCCCTTGGCTTGATGGGTTTAGGCACCCAGGAGCGATTCTCGCTCAAATCAGCCTCAGAGTTCTTCGTGAGTCGGACGTCCAGATCACTCATGCCGCGTGCTATGGCGCGCAAGGTCCGGCTCATGCTGACTCGCTTGTCATCGCTCTCAGGTCGCTCTCCTCGCCAACACACGATACCCCTCACCTCTCGAACCACTCTCGGATCCCCTCCTGGCACACTTTGGTCCTCTCATACTGCGCGCTTTGCTCCTCTCGGCGGGCTCGGAAGGACCTCGATCGATCATTCCGAATATGGCGGAGCTGTTAGCTGGTCTGGTGGGCCGGGCGAGCCCGACTGATATGGCAGTTTGGTTGGATGGTGTTCTGGGACAAGTGAGTCGCCTCAGTCAACCTGTCAATCCGTCATTCGAAACCGAATCCGTAATATTTGGTGGTTTCGATACCACCAGATCCGCTGAACGCTCTACGATACAAATACTGATCTAATATGATTTCGATAGAACGGCTTCCCAGACCCTCGAGCCACGCCTGACGCCAAGAAGAAGCTGAAAGAAGTCATCTTGAGGTAAGTGCGGCTGTCTTGGCTTTTTGCAATTCTCAAGCCAATTTTGTGAGATGTCATTAAGTCGAGTACTTGTGGCTAGGCGGCTGACTCCATCCTCTTGGTATGCTTCAGATCACGCACAACAAGAAAGATGCGCGAGGCATTACACGAATTTGCGCTTGTTGCGAGGGGATTGGACGGGACGACGTATGGGAACGCCACTGCTATATAAGCGGCGATCTGGGATGGTCGTCATCCCCGGGCGTGTTTTTCCCTACTTCCAAGTTTGAAGGAAGAACACCGCGCTTGGAGAGGGTTGCCGGGTACTGAGCACGAGGATGTAGGACAGAAGTCATGTGCGGGTGGCGTACTTTGTGTTGTTCTGAGGCAGAGAATCACCGCAGATCATCCACTGTTTATATATCCCTGCATGATATGCGATAACCCTAGTGCCTCGATTATACAGCAATCACATCACGTCGTGACCTTAGCGTAGGCGCAACTGCCGTATCCTATTGGGAAAAGACAAGGGCAGGTTGCCACGCGGGGAGTAGAGAATATACTGTTATATAAATCCGCTCTCTCTCAGTGTCTTGGCCAAAGCGAACATACTCCTCTTTGATCGCTCAATACCTTCCCAACCAACCTCCTGATTAACGCTGTCCATGGAACCATTCTGACGAGAGTTAAGGTTCACCCACTTCGTCTCGCCTACTAGCCCATCTACTAGACAGCCTTCCAAGAACGTCCTTAATACCTCTTCTACTTCTGCTGCGGAACCAGCATCACCAGCACCACCAGCATCGTCGTTCCGTCTGTCTCCATTCAGCGAAACATTTCTGTGGAACAATGTGCGCGATGTAGTGGTGCTGGTTTCAGCTGCAGCTGCGTATTCAGCTTCGAGGAAGATACTTCCCGCCGTGGGGTTAGGTAGGATGTATACCCTCAATATTACCGGTGGACTTGGTGGAGAGGCCGGAGTGAATGTTAAGAGGGTAAGGAGGAGGGTGGAGCCTGGTAATGGCGTTGGAGTGGGCAATGAAGAGGTTGTTGAGGCGGTCTGTAGGATCATCATAGGATTAAGTTACACGGGAGCGTCAGCGCGTATACTTATACGGGGATGAGTGCATTGATAGTCCATCCATTGAGCAGAAATCAAAGATTTGTGCTCAGTCCCGCGTCTTAACGCACCGCCCGCGCAGATTTAGTCAGACCCATCACAAAGGGGCTCAAGAGTGACTGCAACATCGGTCCGACATTCGAACTCGGTCTAACGGCTATACACCTGAATCTCTGATGCGGACGAGGACGAGGTGCTCGCACTTCCTCTTTGCCGTTTTTGTCGTTTTCGGTCTTGCTTGATGATGCTTGAGCTTGGGTATGAGCGCCAATCTCTCCAGGTGCAGAGTTAGATGAGAATGTGGAATGTTCAGTGGATTGTTTAGGCTTGTCGATAATTTCGAAATCGTCCTCGTCCGCATCTTGCGTCATCGTAATCGTACCATTTGCAGCTTTCCCCTTTCCCTCTTCAGTGGTGACATCAACATCAATAACCATTGGTTCGTCTTTCTCTCCTGTTTCTACCCTTTGTTCCGCTGTCGATGTGGCTGATCCAGTTTCCCCGCTGGACCCACTAGCATTTGCATTCGCATTCGCAGGGCCGTTCGAGCTTTTGCCTTCTTTCCTCTTGGAAAGCGGTACATCATCATCTTCCCCTTCTTCATCTTCACCACTGGCTTGAGGTCGAGGCTGCGGAGTCCGGTCGTCTAACAAAAGATACGCTGTATCGTCGATCTTTGGCTGAGAATGCTGCGTCTGGGTTTGGTTTTGGTTTTGGTTGTTTGGCGGAGGGTTCGGAGGGGGGAGAGTTGTTATACTCGTCAAGTACCTCGAATGGGTTTGAGGCTGCGTCGAGCTCGTCGATATTTGCTGTGATTGCACGCTGTTGGGATCTGGTACTGTTGATGATGATGATGATGATGTAGATATTGAGGATGAAGAGGGGAATTGAGCTCGGTAAGTTCGGAATTGGATCGTTGATCGTTGGGGCGTATGTAGCTATCCAAGGAGAATCAGGAATCAAATCGGAATTCAGCATCAACGTTGCGATATTGTTTGAGAGAGGTATTCTTCGTTGCATGCTAAGAGCAACCTCGACCCACCCCATGATGTTCCAGGACTCTGGGCAAGACTATATCAGCCAAAGAGATCTGCCGTCCCGCAGGAGGGGTATAAGACCATTGAAGCTGCCTTTTGAAGTTTTTGAAGTTGAACCCACCACTTGAAGTCAGCTCCATTCCACATGAAGATCGTGATTCCTACTACTTACAGCGTGTATCCCATCTTGTTTTCACACACGCCTGAACGTTGTAGTCATGGAGATGGAAAGCATCTTGTTCCCCTAAATATACCTCGTCGCGAGAAAGATACGAAAGATACCCGAGGAGAGGAAGGGGGGAACAGATTCCACGTCATCACATTCTGCACCGCGTAGTTGCCACTGTAGGATTTGTTGACAGAAAGTCAAGGTTACAATTGCAAGCCCAACGCGCGTCTACAGTGATGGGCAGGAGGGAGGGATCTGGCTTACTTTGTCTGGCTTGAGATGCTTCACTGACACTTGTACGATACAATCTGACATCTTCATCGTCGCCGACATCATCTCCTCGTCCCTTTCTTCCCATAGTCGAAGACCACCCGACACCTAAGTAACAATCCGAGAAATCACCTTTGAAAGTTCCATCGGATCGTTTTCACGATTCCCCTTCTCCGTCCTCACACTGCGATCCCGCCCCACCATGAAGGTCACTGTAAAATCATTCAACGCCGTCGCGTACTGGAAATGGGATACTTCATCCGAGCCGCACAAAGTTCATCATTACGCTAATCCAGACCCAACGGGGTACGATGACGATGATGAGGATGACGATGTCTGTGGGATCTGTCAGAATGCTTATGAGGGGACTTGTCCGGAATGTAAAGTGCCAGGAGACGATTGTCCGCTGAGTGAGTGAATTATTCTCCATCATCACAACAGGTGCATCACTTCCACTATCCAAACCTGATTCGCAAGCAACTGTACGCGATCGTACATGTGCTTCGTTCTGCTACCGGTTGACATTGACGTGTAGGCGCCTGTAGACGGACTGGTCGTCTATAAACTGACCATTGTACGTGCACACTGCAGTATGGGGCGAATGCACGCATATCTTCCACATGCACTGTCTGTTGAAATGGATCGAGACGGAATCATCGAAACAGCAATGTCCAATGGATCGACGGCCATGGGGTGAGTAGGATAAGGAGCCATGTCTCTGCTCTGCGTCTTTGGTTTGCTGTGTATCCCCCTCACACTGTACTCGCTGTACACTCAGCACGAATATGGGCCTACATAGCAACTCTCGCCAGTATCTATAAGACCTTGGTAAGCTGACACATGCATGTGTAGTCACGGCGGATAGAAAACCCGACAAGTTGTCAACAACCATCACAGGCGCGCCTGTCGCTCAAGTTGCCCCTGGACCATTACCGACAGAAGAAGAAGGCGGTGTACAAATGTTGGCTGATCTATCAGATGAGGTGGATGCGCATTCGAACACGGGCGGTGGTGAGGCTGGGGGGATGGGCGAAGGAGAAGGGTATGATGATAGTATGGAAGTTGACGGGAGATGACTCAAATCAGGATCTCGACTGGGCATCACCTAGCACGAAGTTTTGAAGACGTGCAAGGGGCATAAGCACAATCAAATCAATGTAGGCTGCGCGTCGGCTTCTCATCTTGTAAAGTTGCTTGTATGTTGTACCAAATCAAAGACTATATGCATAGCTCCAGTGGCTCTTAGAAGCTCTCGGATGCGTAGTCTCTTCCAAGATAAATCTCTTGGCGTCGCTCTCGCCACCCTCACCTTCGCCATTGTTACATACACAGCAGAACCTCGGTCTCGGCGTAGCTGTAGGTGCGGTCTCGGAGTTGCGTTGCCCCGCATAATCATTCATATCCATATCCACGCTTACCAAAGACAACACAACATGACACACAGCCTCACAACATCCTTTTTTTTACCTCTCTCGCTTAACATCTTTCTTCGCTTTGCATACGAACACCGATACGGATCACTCAATCGCTCGTATAGATGCGAATTCTCGGTACTGATAGTAACAGATACATCCAGCGATCGGGCTCAGTTGCAATATCTGCCAACCTCTCCCTCTTTCTCCTACATCGTTCAGCGTCACTCTCATCGTCAAGCTTAAGCGCAAGCTATCGCAAACATGGCGACCCCGTCAACACCCGTGCCGGATATAGTGACGACGTTAGCAAGTCCCGATTCCACTCGAGGTGTATTCAATGACTCGACGATTTTGTCTGATGGTCAAGATAAAGAAGGTTCTCTGGCGGCCGCAGAGGGGAAAGAGGTGGAAAGGAGTAGTAATGAAGTCGGAAGAGAGACCATACGAGAAGATGGAGAGCCTGCCCTGGACCAGGTGAGCATGAGTTGCCCTAATTTCTAAATCTCTACGCTTTACACTTCACTTGCTGTCTTCTCAAAGGCCAGCTCACTAATGATGCACAACATGCCTACAGTTGAGCATACACGCTCTAGCTCAGAGAGGCGATACCTTTGCCCTCGCCGCACTGCTACGAGACGACCCTTCCCTAGACTTATCGGCCAAAGATCCGCAAGATATCACGCCCTTACACTGGGCAGCCATCAATGCACATATGGGGACTTGTAGATGGTTACTGGACAATGGGGCGGATGTCGATGCTGTAGGAGGGGAACTAAAAGCCACGCCTCTGCAATGGGCTGCTAGGTGAGCTGCTGCGGCTCCTCTTTCTTGGCATCTTCACTATATTCAATGAGTGATCGTCCTTCAAATGTGCCTATCACCGTTTGACTGACATGCAGACGCATTACGCTTTGTACGTAGGAATGGCCATCTCTACGTCGTTCACTTGCTTCTGAGCAGAGGTGCAGACCCCAATATCCTCGACGCGCAAGGGTTCAATACGCTGCATCTCATCACTCATTCAAGCGCCGTCATGCCCCTCTTGTACATGGTGAGTGGCGTCCTCCATCCTCCAGTTGGGCCCATGAGCTGATGTACTATACACTTTCATAGCTGCATCAACCTGTTGCGATCGATGAGAAGGACACCGATGGACATACTGCCTTGATGTGGGCTGCTTATCAAGGTGAGTGAATCACCTCTGCCCGCACCAATACGTTGTTACTACAAACAAAACGACCCGCTCCGGCCCTGAATGCTAATGATCATATGTGATCAGGCGATGCGATCTCGGTCGACCTGTTGATACGGCACGGCGCAAGCGTCAATATCTCTGACAACGCAGGTATGACCCCCCTTCACTGGGCAGCAGTCAAGGGGAACAAAGTATCTATACGGCACTTGCTTGAATCTGGGGCAAGTCTGGAAGCGAAAGAGGAGAGCGGCAAGACGCCGAGAGATATGGCGGAGGAACTCAAGGGGCTCGCACCTTTCGAGAGAGGACTCGAAGAAGCTGGATATTCTAGTTTGGGCGTGAAGAGGTATGGCAAGCTCAGTGAGGTAAGTCTCTACCTTGAGCCCGAGAATCGCTGGATCCCCTGATGACCGTGACCAATGTATTTCTGCTCCTTATTCGTAGAAACGGACGACCCTTGCTATCTTCGCTTTACCGACTATCGTGCTCGGCACTATATTCAAGACTTTTGACTGGTTCCCGATATACATCAGTCTGCCTCTTGCTATTGCAGAATTTTACGGCATGCAGCTGGTGAGTGGATTCGCCATGCGTAGCTAGACTGTCTGTTTGTCACATAGCTAATCTGCGCTTCACGCTTCAGACCGTCACTCATTACCTGTTGAGACACAAAGCTAGCGAATGGAAGGTGTCGGCGTCCAACTACTTTGCGGCCATCATCATAGCCTCGATATTCTGGGTCTTTTACGGCTGGGCTACCAGACTTGCGACGGGTACGTTCGGATGCTTTATCGCATACACGACTGTAACGCTAGCTAAGCCTTGATTTGATGCTAGGTACACCGGGTCACGCCTTTGGAAACTTGGGTTTCTTCCTTGCTTTCGTTGGGTGCAGTTGGAACTTGTATAGATCGATTAGGGCAGATCCAGGCTTCGTTCCGAAGCCGATCAACGATTCCGAGGTCAAAGAGGTGAGCGGCAGCCATGCGATCTGGAAGCAGCAGGGCTTGGAGCTGAAGTTAGGTTGTATTTGAAGGCATTGGAAGAACTCACTGACGCGGGGAGACTGAATGGCACGAACTTTTGCATCGAATGTATGGTGAGTCACCCGAGAAAGTCTACCTAAAATTCACAGCGGTTGACCGTTCGGACATTGTGTTCTTTCGCACCCGTCACAACATAGGCAAAGAAACCTTTGCGCTCAAAGCACTGTAGGACATGTGGACGGTGTATAGCGAGATTTGACCAGTGAGTCCTGTTCATGGTAAGCTTCGTTCAGATAGCTGGCTGACAGACATGATAGCCATTGTCCGTGGATCTGGAATTGTGGTGAGTGGCAAACTTCCGAACATGCTCCTACTGCAGACAGGGATCTTTCTGGGCTGACCCCTATCGTCCGCTGTAGTTGGATACAAAAATCATCGATCCTTCTTGCTATTCGTCTTATTCCTGATAGCCGGCATCATCATGTTCGACAAGTTGACCATCGCATGTGAGTGTCACGCAGACAAAGACAACGAAGATGCGTGGACGAGGGCTTTGAAGGCTGACAAATAACCGCTCGCTCAATCTTTAGACGTTCAAGAGAATGCTCCTGAATACGAACCTCCTGTGACACCATCACCCGGTCTGACCATGTGTGATATCTCGACCACCTTCTGCCGCGCATCATCATACGATTCGTTCCTCCTTTCCACTGCTCTGTGGGCGACACTACAGCTCACGTGGACGTTGGTACTTGCCGTTTCTCATCTGTGGCAAGTGGCTCGACAAATGACGACGTTTGAAGTCTCCAATCTCGGTCGGTATGGGTATATGGGTGGAAGGGGCGGTTCGAGCTTGCGTGATCAGTCTGGAGCGATGAAGAGCTTTCAAGCTCTTTCGGTAGGCGCTGCACCTGGACCAGAGGGCGCCAGCGAAGAAGCTGAAGGCTTGCCTGGTGCAGGACCTGAAGGGAACGCACTCTTACCGCCTCCACCTTCAGCAGCATCAGGTGGTCAGGGAGGGCATGTGCATGGACCCGAATGTAACCACTCTGGAGGAGGAGGTGGCGGCGGTCATTCGCATGGTATCACAGGAATCTGCAAAGGTCTAGCCAAGGTGGCCAGTGGACCTTTGATGAATATCCTTGGACTAGATAGATTCACCAAAGGGAAAGCATTGGGAGGAATGAAAAGAGCCGGAAGGGATCAGAACCCATTCGATATGGGTTTCGTGCAGAACTGTTCCGATTTCTGGTTACCCTCTGAAGATATCGATTATACTGGCATATATGAGATTCCGCCAGAGGGTTGGAAGGCTTATAGACGGAAGATGGGGATGAAGCGTCGATTGGGCGGAGAAGAGGGTAAAGGTTATGTAGCTGTCAGTGGGGAAGAAGAGGTATAGTCTATCCATGTGGCAAACATCAGAGGCAGAGCGCAGTAACTCAGTGTAGTAGAGTGTTACGATTTATCACGAGATGTAACGATTTCCATTTCCGTAGGTGGACAGCATGACATGACTGGCATGACCGCCGTCCGCAAGTCCGAGTGTGTACTGTGCTCGTACGATGCACGAGTACTGTAAATCGCCATCGAAAGATATGGACGGTCATAGGTATGGTCCACGTATCACACAAGGTGGCACCGATCAGATCATCGTTGTTTCTGATTAACGAGAAAAGAGTTTCTGCTCCCATCGGAGCCGGCTTCAGACTGTGCCTCATCCTCCCTACCATCGCTATCGTAATTGAGATTATTATTGTTATTGTGGCTGTCGGAAACACCTTGTATCGATAACGATCGAGGAATCGAACGAGGTTGGGATCGAGGGCGGTATCCCGCTGAATGGAGGGTATGGATGATATGTTCTTGAACGAGGATACCTGATGAGTTGATCAAATCCCATCCAAGACAACGGAAAGGTAAATACCGAAGACATCAGCACCAGCATCGGAAGCTTAGCCTAATCAGAATCTGATCTTTTATAGGTATATGCGATGTAAGTGATCAAGTATGTGTGCGCGTGGGAAGGAAGGTGGGGGCATGAGCGACGAGCGAATAGAGTAAACTCACCTAAAGCCATAAGACCTCTCCCTTCGATCGCTCTGTACATATCTCTGATCTTGTATTTCCCCTTGGCCCGCTTTCTAGCTACATCTGCCGCTTCAGCTTCGGCGGCAGGCTGAATTAAGGTATCCTCTTCGTCTTGCGCTGAACCTTGAGCCAGGTCTCCATCTTCTTCCTCTCCATCATCAGCTAGGTCTGGCGCTTCCTCTTCCTCTTCGTCGTCCTCTTCTTCCTCGTACTCGTAGTCAGACTCGTCCCGTCGCTGATTGGCTGTCTTCCCATTGATCTGCTTACGATTCTTACTCGAAAATGCCGATTGGTTTTGAGCTTTCGTCTTGCCTTTGTTCTTCTCCTTCTCCTTATCCTTGTGCTTTGTGATGATGAGTTCTCCGTACTGATCCACAAATTCACTCTTGATCCTCATCTCACCCGGCGTATCAAGCTCGTCAATCTCTGACCGTTCTGCATCTCCATCCTCATCGATATCAGACGCAGTCCTACTGTCCCTTTCTCGAGATCGTGAAGCTGAAGCAGGAGTGATGGATAAAGACAACGATGCCGATGCCGATGTCGATCCCGATGCCGCCGTTCGAGAATTGCGGAGTGCGTCTTGCATGATCAAGAGCCGTTTCTTGCTTCCCCACGGATTAGCTCGACCTTTCTTTATCGGCTGGAAAATCAGGTTGTTGGTCTCGTAGAATCCGGTCGAGTGATCGTGTAGCGAAAGAAGCATATGGGATGTAGGTAGTGGCGTGGAACGTGAGGTCGAATTTGAGAGGGCATTGTCTGCATTTGCTCGAAATGATGTCGGATGTCATCGCATGAAGTCAGCTCCTGCGAATCTGTGTTTCAGAGGTCGTCGCTCTCCGCAGAGGATATTGCGATTGGCCAAACCAGTTCTGTAACTCGACATAGCCAGCCAGCCATATACTAGCATACACGATGAGGAGGTGATAGTCCAAATGTGCGAAGTCCGAGGGGCCAGTACATGTTGTTCGGCCATCGGCCCAACTCACCAAGATTCGAATCTCTTTCGCCGCGATGGATCAACGCTTCTCCTCTTTCCAGCCGAGCCCGTTTATTCGCCCTTCTAGTCTCCCAACCACGTTTGATCCTCTCTGAGACGTCCTTCCGACTCTGCTCTCTAGATTCAAAGCCGTCCCGATCGTCCTCCTCCTCACCACCATCTTGGTTCCGGTTCTGGTCCTGGTCGGCGGTATCATTCGGTCGTCGGCGGCCGTTTCTTTCAATTCTGGAAGAGGCAAGGTCAAGCATCACTCGATTATTGTTGCTGTTGCTGTTGCTGTTGCTTTTACTCTTGCGAGTGATGATCTTGCTATTGCTATTGATATTACTATTGTTATTGCTGTGACGCGGAGTACTCGATCGAGTTTGACGCCTTGCGCTACCGGTTTGTATTGACTCGAGATCTGTGTCTCCATCTGTGCGAGAAGAGCGATTCGGCCTGCCTCTTTTCGCTCTACTTGAGACTGGCTCTGTCTCCTCCTCTGCGATCTCCTCTAGGGGTCGAATTACGTCGTCGACGTCTAGTGCCCTGGGTTCTGATATTATCCTTTGAGCAAATCTGGACGCCCGTGTGGAGCTCGGACTCGTACGTGACCTCGATGGTCCGGCCTCGGCATTGTCATCGTTATCGTCTTTGTCATTGTGATTTTCGTTGAACCGCGTTGGTGAGCCGTACGGGGAAGAGGATTGCGAGCGGGACATGGTGAAAGCCGGTTACTCTTTCATCCTCCCGTTTGGCTTTAAGTGCGATGTAACGTCCTTCTCGGGGTTCTGCGCTGCTACAAGACCATGGAGAGCTTTGCTGAGTAGTCTGTGAGGTAGGCGAATACGCTGCCTTGAGCCTAACACCAGGCTATATGATGAGTATCTGAGTATCACTGTTCTTTATGTGAATCGCATTTTGCTATCAATCAATGGTAGCATAGTGGTGATTTCTGTCAACAAATGTTGAATCACTCGTACAGTGTGAGTGTTTTCAGGCACGGATAATCAACTTTTACGCGTACAGTGCAGTGACCCGGCTTGAATTAAGTCTGTTTGTTTTGCCTTTCTACTCCCTCATAAGTGCTTTGAGTTTTGAACAACCCGCAACTCCTCTGCGTCTCCAACCTCAAGCCCGACCCCGCACCTCAGAATGGACGAAGCTCACCTCCCCTCGGACCTCTTAGTCCTCGCCCACCGACTTCTCGCCGCGGCCCAGGTGTTGCCCGTCTCAGAGGTGGAAAAGCTGATCAAACAAGGCGCTCCTACATGGTATCAAGACGAAGACCTCGGTTGGTCCGCCTTGCACTATGCAGCCGAACGTAAAGAACCTGCTCTCTTAGACGCGCTGTTAAGAGGCGGTGCTGTGTGGAACGCTGTTGATAAGTTGGGTAGAACTGCAGGAGAGGTTTGTCTCAGCTTGGGCGATCAGGAAGGATGGGAGTTTATTCGGAATGAAGGTGTTAGGTCTGGTGAGTTGGCAAGGGCACCCGAGGTGATCTAGAGCCGAAGTACTTGCGTTTGGCTGGACTCTGACTAATACTGCTGGCTGAACGGCTGGCTGAACGGCACTCGATTGATGCTGATACGATGGCATGTCATGTGCTTTAGAAATGCTGCATCATGCTCTGGCCGGTCCATCATCCCCCGCCTCGGATTCATCGACCAACCTCAAGCTAAAAGCGGAAGACAAGACTTCCGCGGGGGACAATCTGACATTCCTGAAAAGTCAGCTAACATGGGATACAGGAGACGATGGGAAAGAGAGGGTTCTGGACGCTGATGGGAATGGGTGTGTACTACTCGTGATCGCGCGCATCATGGCTCAAAAGAGTGGAAGATAGCTAAGGGAATTTCATGTTCTTTTTGGGGGGGTTACAGAGTGATGATGGGATGGGAAGAACCTCTGAGTGAGTCTGACTCATGGCGTAACAGAGAATGCTGCAGATTGAATGATTTTTTGCTGAACTTTCACTTTCTCCTTTCTCAGTGGTCGAACATGTCCGTTTGATGACTGGCTCTCACCCTAAAGCTCAACCTGGAGAAGAAGGAATGTCCATCTTGAACGTTGGTTTTGGTCTAGGCATTGTGAGTGAACGAGTCAAATCCCTATACCAATATCATTGAGCTGTGTACCATATAGGCTAGGCATATGTGGTGGTCGTCGCCATCACTGCAGATTTAAGCGCTAACTGCATGAACCCATCGATAAATATCGCAGGTCGACAGACTATTCCAAACCCCGCAATCTCCTTCTCATCCCAAACCAGCCCATCACACAATCATCGAAGCCCACCCCCAAGTCCTAGACTACATGCGATCAAAGGGCGTTCACTTGATTCCGGGCGTCAGGATCCTAGAAGGTAGATGGCAAGATTGGTTGTTGGATCCCGAAAAGGTCGGCGAGGTGTTGGCTTCTACCCCTGGTGGAATGGGCTTTGATGCTATTTTCGTGGACACCTTCGCTGAGGGTTATGAGGGTATGTTGCGATCATGCACCTCTGAAACTTTTCATTCATTTTCTAGCTTCAACTCCAAGTGCTATACGCGTATCCTCCTCTCTTCTCTTCTGTCAATTTGGTTAAACGTAGAAAGTGGTCACCTGGCTGATCACGCGAAATCATCGCTTCCCGCCCGCAGACCTCAAGGCATTCTTCGAGGTGATACCTGATATTCTCGATGCTGAAAACGGTATCTTCTCCTTTTGGAACGGTCTTGGCGCTACGAGTGAGCCAACCTCACTTTTCGCTCGCTCCCGATACGGTAGTATAGACAGGGACCAGAGCACGTAACAGATTTTCAGCGCGAACCGTGCTAATTCATTTGAGCCGATCGCTTTTCGCACCCGCAGATCCAACCATCTACGCTGTCTCGTCCCACCTGGCAGAATTACATCTTGAGGACGTAGGACTCGAGACTGAATGGCACGACGTGTTGATTCCCGAGAGTCTTCGAGAAGAGGTCTGGCAAGGAGTCAGAAGACGATATTGGGAATTACCTGGGTACAGATTACCTATTGCCAAGATGAGGTTGTTCTGAGACGTCTGTGTGCGCTGTACTAAGGTACCGCAGAGAATTTGGGAGAAAGAGAGTAAGAAAGGAATAAGGGCAAAATAGACAATGGGCAGATCGTAGCTGTCGCATCCGATGTAGATACAATTACAACATCGATTCAAGAGCAGACATAAGGCGGTAGACGTGCTGAAATGTCTATCGCACCAATGCAACAATGACACGACGCACATCCCATCAACAAGGCTATCAAACAGCACGTATTCGGACCCAAGGGAACGGATCTATTCTCATACAACCAGTCTCAAGACGCGCTGTCGTCAGGTCAATTGTGACCCACATGCTCACTCTCTGACCCTCCTTTTGACCAACGTCTCACCTGCTCGACATAATCAGCCGAACCGTTTGCTTTGCCTGGGCTGGTTGACTCTAAAGAGGATGACATGCACAGTGCGGCTCGGACGGATAGACGAACACAAATTTTGGTGGCGGTTGAGCGCATTGCATGAATTAACCCGGAATCTCTATGTGGTGTTTATTTCCCTCTCCCTCCTTATAATCTATAAACCATACAGTACAAAGAAGATCGGATGAGAGGGTTTTTGACATGATTAGAGGAACAGGATTACTACGAATGGGACATTTTGATTTTGATTTGGTATACAATTGAGTGATACTCTTTTCTTTGTAGTAGAGTATACGTTTTTGGGGTGTTGGGTAATATATGTATGCGGGAATCATCGAGTTTTCGTAACTGTCTATATTATGAAAAGAGAAAGGACCATATCCAAAAAAAGGTACGAGAGAATGCTGGCGTGAGGGAAACAGATATGCTTGGAGGATGGTCGGATGAACAAGTTGTAGGTAGTAGTAGTAAACGAGGGTGAACTCGTATGATGAGATGCCTAGAAGTACAAGGACCCACAAGCTATCCCAATGCAAAGAAGGAGCAGGACACTGGCCATCAAAGACCCAAAAAGGAACCAAAACAAAACAGCTCAGAGTCATGCAACCCGTCACATCACTGGTGCGACGAGCTTATATGACCTCAACACTTCTAAAACACGAAGAAATCTAGAAGTTGAGCTGCTTGGGCTGCTCCCAGGTGTACTCGGGGTTACCGAAGTGACCGTAAGCGGCGGTCTTGAGGTACTGGGGCTTCTGGAGGTTGAGGGCCTGGACGATAAGTCCGGGTCGGAGGTCAAAGTTCTGTCGGATGACCTGGACGAGCTCGGCGTCCGACTTCTTGCCGGTACCGTAGGTGTCGACGAAGATGGAGAGGGGCTCAGCGACACCGATGGCGTAAGAGAGCTGGACGAGGGCTCGTCGGGCGAGGCCGGCGTTGACGAGGGACTTGGCGATCCATCGGGCAGTGTAAGCGGCAGATCGGTCGACCTTTGACCAGTCCTTTCCGGAGAAAGCACCACCACCGTGAGCACCCCAACCACCGTAAGTGTCGACGATGATCTTTCGGCCGGTAAGACCGGCGTCACCCTGAGGACCACCGATGACGAATCGACCGGAAGGCTGGATGTGGTAGATGACTCGGTCATCGAGGAGGTTCTTGGGGATGACCTTCTTGATGATCTTCTCGAGGATCTGCTCTCGGAGGTCCTCGGTGGTGATCTCCTCGGCGTGCTGAGTGGAGATGACGACGGTGTCCACTCGGAGGGGAATCATGGCTCCGTCAGTGTCCTTCTTGTACTCGACGGTGACCTGGGTCTTGGAGTCGGGTCGGAGCCAGCCCATTGAGCCGTCTCGTCGGGCAGCGGCCATGGCCGAGTTGAGCTTGTGGGAGAGCATGATGGTGAGGGGCATCATCTCGGGGGTCTCGTCGGTAGCGTAGCCGAACCTGAGAGCGGGGTCAGCACAACACAACAACTCTTCTAAGAGCTAAGGAAAGGAATACTCACATAATACCCTGGTCACCGGCACCGATCTTCTCGAGAGCACCGTGGTCGAGACCCTGGGCGATATCGGGGGACTGCTGCTCGATGGCGACGAGGACGTTGCAGGTCTTGTAGTCGAAACCCTTCTCGGAAGCATCGTAACCGATCTTCTTGATGGTGTCTCGAACGACCTTTTGGTAGTCGATCTGAGCTCGGGTGGTGATCTCACCAAAGACCATGATCATACCAGTCTTGGCGGCAGTCTCACAAGCGACCTTGGAGAAGGGGTCCTCGGCGAGACAGGCGTCGAGGATGGCATCGGAGACCTGGTCACAGATTTTGTCGGGGTGACCCTCACCGACGGACTCGGAGGTGAAGAGGAAGCTGTGGGGGGCGAGTATGAACCAGAGGGAGATGGCGAGAGGGAGGGTGCAGGTGGCGATGGCGAGGAGATGCAAGCAAGCATAGATCAGCGGACTGCCTTTACAAAAAAAGCAGGCTATTGTTTTGGAGGTTGCATGGGTAGATGTGGGAATGTATGGTTTGCTGGGGATGATTCGCCAAACGCTCGATCAAACGTGCGTTCCCTCTGATCGAGGAATGAACGGCCGAACCCGCAGGGGTCGGGTCAACAAAAGAAAAGACGACTCACTGGCCGGGAGCGAGCTCGGCTGAAGGACCGTTACCGTTGAGGACACCAGTCATTTTTGATTATGTGAAGACGAGAAAGAGAAAGATGAGAAGAAGAAGGTAGAAAGAATATGTTTTGAAGAAACAAGAAAATGAGGATGAGATGCGATTGTGAGAGAGATATATGATATCACGGTATGATACGATACGGTGTCGATGCGATGCGATTGCAGGGTGGAAGCAAGAGGAGAGAAGAAAAAAAAAAGTCAAACCGAGTTGTGTGTATCGGTGTATACGGTGTATGCTGTACGGTGGGGTCAAATTTACTACAGAATACTATTTACCCTGAGTTGTTAGTTGTTAGTTGATCCCTATACGGTACGATACTCTAGCAGTCTCGGACGATTGATGATTCCTTTTGCTTCAGTATGGCGTGATTCTCGCTATTCCAAAGACACGATCCATTCAGGGTCCAAGACACCAAAGACACCCCCCTTTCTTCAGAAGCGGCGAAGGCCGATACAGCTCTGCTTGTGGTGCTTAGTGCAGTACCAGTGATTCCAGGTGCAGGTCCAGGTGCAGGTGCAGGTGCAGGTGCAGGTAAAATCCCGTGAGTGGCAGATGTATACATGCATACTATGGCACACGTTGTAGCTTGATCCACCCTTCACGATCCTCGATGAGAACAAAGCACGGGAAGCAAATACATGTTCCAACCCCATCTGTTATACCTGTCATGATCAACCCTATCAAGTATCTAGACCTCTCGCCCCTCTTACAGACCATATCAATGATCTAGGATGTGCTTGTACTTGTGGAATGACCTTGACTCGGGCTGGAGAACACGATAAACACGACACGGCAATCCCAAAGCGAGCACGTCAGCGCGTTAGTTCCAAACGAGTCAAAGGATGTCTCCTTCTGGATCACCATCACCATCACCACGCCATCGCTGGATGGCAGGGTGGGTGATATCGATGGCGAGATCAAAGGGACCAAGCTGTCTTACCTCGAGGTATGGAACACCGAGCTATGACAAATCGAGTCAGCGTTATAAATCAATCCTCATGTTACTAGCCCTCATGCACAAAGGCTTCTAGTACTCGTACTGGATGAGAACTTGCAACACCTACGAGATCGAAAATCTCTTTCTCGCTCTTGACGATAATCTCGGTCCCTTCCTTGATGAGGGCTGTGTAGGTATACCAAAGGTGTCATGTCAGCTGATCCAGTCTACTTTGATGTGTAATCATGGTCGTCATATGTCTCGGAAAGGTGGTGTGTGAGAATAATGTCTCGTCAAGAGTACTCACCTCCCTACCCGCGTTCCAGGCAAAGCACATCAAAACATCAGCCGAATTCCGCTTTCGTAAACACTGAACGAATAGAGCTTAGACAGAGCCTATATCCACACTCGTACTCATACTCACGTCATTGGACAACCTCTCCCCCATCGCGTACTCATTCAATACCCATCCTTTAGCCATAGCTCGATGTCTCAAGATCTTCATCAACGTATCGTCCCCCGTGTTGCCCAGTAACATGTAGGGTAGGCTCTCGAGTGGGCAAAGCCGAATATCGATCTGCCGATGGTATGCGGTGTTTCGGGGTAATCGAGCCAGCGCCAGGACTTTCTTCTCCCCTACGGAAGCATGTTAAACGTTAGCTTGGGTTTGATCTTTGGCGTACCCCGGTGATGTGAGCACTCAGGAGAAGTACGCTGTAGTCACTACTAAGTCGGTGGATAGTGATTGTTCCACCCATACTCACCCCTTGAGAAGAGCTTATCTTCCTCCAATAGCCTGGCGTCAAACAAAGCTTTCATGACTCGACCCATCAGACCGTCTACATCGTACCCTTTCTTGCTACTCCTCTTTTCCTCCTTGTCCCGCTTGAGGAAAGAGCTAGGAAGGATCGCACAGCCAGAAGAAATTCAATTCAGCAATGACCGTGGGATCTACGACTTGCATTTGATTAGGCTTTTGAAGCCTGCCTACTCACTCGTGCCAAACGACCATGTCGATATCAGACGAGACAAACTCGCCTCTTCTGTACGATCCCATGATGGCGAAGCCCACTACGAGCGACACCAACGTATCAAGTACCGTACCGTATCCTAGCGCGTCAGCTTACATTGCTCAATCTCTACTGACTATCGGTAGTAATGTATCATAGATGCGGTTCGAGTAGTCGCTTTAAGCTGGAATGGCGGTGGGCGATCACACTCACAGGTAGGATCGACTTTGGACAAAGAAGTTCGGATCAATTCTTCAAACTCGGCCACCTCGCTTCGCGGGATCATGAGATCCATCTCCTCATGATAGGTGATGGCGAGCTGTATGCAATAAGAAACAAACAACGAAAGAAAGCAAAACGATCCAAACATGATGTGAAATCCGAGCGAGTGTCAGCTACGAGTACCCTATTCAAAAACGAGTGATACCTTTCGACAGGTGATCTTGACGGTACTAGTACTCACCTTCTGAGCGTCTGATACTTTACGACCCCATTCTTTGTCTTTCGCGTTAAGCAGATCATCGAGTGTCCTTGCGCCAGCTTCGGCACTGAATGCGATACAGCCAGATCAGACCAATCACTATGTTAGTCTCATTGTACTCATGACCGAGCTGAAGCGAGACCGGCTGAGATGGGAGGCAGTGATGTGTGGTGTTGGTGTGGTAACGGGATGGATGATAGTGATAGTACTCGTACTCACTAAGCAGCAGCTTTGATCTTACCGAACCCATGAACGCGATTGAATCGGACCATGGCTTTCCACTTGTCGTCTAGCGCCTCGAGCTCCGGTACGAGACCATGTTCGATCAGATGACGGATCAAGCGCCACGTCACGCCGTTCTGCGCAAGTTACGAGCGGAGCGGAGGCTCACGATTATCAGTCGATGCATTCGTATATGGTGCATAGTGAGGTGACGGCTCACTCACCTCATCAGATAAGACGGCTTCGATATCTTTTAGCTTGAGTTGGGGCCTGGTGAGCCCTCCATCAGGACCAGCAAGGAGCGAGATAGATCTGAGCGAGTCTCTGAAATCGGCAGATTCTAAGAAAGCGAAGCGAAGCGACATCATAGCCTTGTCAGTTGTGTGTACAGTATACTCGATTACAGTAGATGTCGCGAGTACGAGCACTACTCGTAAGAATACTGCACGTCGCCGCATCCGGAGTACCAGGTGGCAGATGCAAGCCCGCTCTGAACATCCATAGAGTACTCACTCGCTGTGGAAGGCGTGAGCTGTCTCCAAGACTGCATGTCCCTCAAAGCACTCAGCAAATCCTTCGTAGAGACAGTCAGATGATCGTAGGCTGTTTCAAAGGAGTGAGTGGGCGTGGGGTGAAAGGTCGATCAAACATGCGTCAGCGTTCCATCCGGGTGACCAGGTGGTTGATCAATGACGCCAGGAGAGCACCAAAAAGAGAGAAATGCTGTGAGGCATCATTCCCATTGGGCGGCTTCACACCGGTATCCAGGACGATGGAAGTTAAAGTCGTGACTTACTATTACCGTAATCCCTCTTGAGAGCCTTCAAAAACTGAGTCCTCTGACTAGACTTGTAGCCTAGCGTCTTACCGCCGTTTCCGTCTCCGTCTCCGTCTTCGGGACCAGTGACCTCTTCCTTGCAATGTAACGCTTTATCCTCTTCATGCTTGTTCTGATTCTGCGTCTGTTGCAAGAGCGCCCCAGCATCATGGACGGTGTGCAATATTGCTAGTGCTCTAGCCGACTGTCCTCCGGAGGGGATCGACGGTCGAGGACGGGAAAGCACATGAAGGTTATTCTTTGCAGTTGCAGTCGCAGTGACACGGCAGTGGAGAGCGGCGGTTGACTCTCGTGCTCGCAGGCTGCTGAAGCTACGAAGGGGAGATCGCGATGCAAGGCGAAGATAGCTCGACATGGCCGTTGATGGTGTGTTACTAGAAGGGGCAGAAGAGATGATGATCAAGATACGATAGACAACAGCTGTACTTTCGTCTGTAGGGAGGGTTTCGTATTTCAGTGAGCCTCCTGTAGGGCTCTGAAGCTATATAAGTTTTCAGACGTTGATTCACAGCACAGGTTTAGGTACAGGTAGTCTCGAGTTTCAAGTCTCGAGTCAGCTTGGCTTCGCGATTCAATCATCCCAGCTTGACTACACAAACTAGCAGTCAGTGATAATTCACGAGTATACATGTATTAACGCGAGGAACCCTGGCTTCACTTCACGATCGACTCATTCATTCAAACATGAACATACAAGGACAAGAGGTCAGTGCGCTTGTAGTTCGCGATCAGGACGTGAAGTGAAATGAAGCAGGAGAGAGCGAACTCAAGTGAAGGGTACGATCGGCAGAGGATTAGCGAAGCAGGGCCTGCCTGAGAAAGAAGAAGAGAGAGAAGTAGGCAGAATCAGGCAGAAGCAGAAGCAGAAGCAGAAGAGAGAAAGAAGCATCGGGAAAACAAACGCACACCGCGCTCGGATCACCAAATCAAAATCAAAAGAACAAACCACAGTTTGATCCGAATTCCGTGCCTGACATCAAACCGTCAATTCGATGTTGAAGTAGCATCTTAGGCGATATGATGGTTTGTATGCATCGTAAATTTAAGTACAAAATTCATTTTCATTGGCATACTGCATCTATATTGCACAATTGATGCACAGAAGATTGAACTTTGTATACGGCGGCGGTCTTCGGTGTGAAGACAGCACAAGTCATGCCTAAAGACACCCGTCTATCTGTCTCGCGTGATCGCCTCATCCCCTCTCAGCCCTCAAAGCATCTACTACCCCCTGCAAAGCCCCAATTTCGACTTTACCCCACTTGCCATCAATCTTAGACATATACCTGCCTTTAGCTCCACCACCTTTGACCCTGCTTGGTCCTGGTCCACCGAGAGCCGCCTTGATATCCTCGTTGACTCTCTTGGCTAGGTCGTTATCTGATGAGATTACCATTAACAGCGTAGGGCTTGGTGTGAGTGTTGAGGATGATCCGGATGGAGCTGCCGATGTGAGGATCAAGATCGGCGCAGAGGCAGAGCTCGACTTAGAATCTGTTGCGACACCGCCTGTGAAGATGGCCGCTACATTGCCCAAAAACTCGAAATCATGGGTCGATCTCTCGTCCCTCTTGATCCAAACCACACCTCTCCCAGATCCACTCTGGGCCTCTTCAACAGCTCGTTCAGCAATCAATTTCCCCATCTCGCCTCTGAGACTCTTCAAGTTGTCCACAGCTTCTTTCTTGGTGATTTCAGACTGTTCAACAGTTTTCACCACTTCGTTTCTTGCTCTACCTAGAACCTTGGCTACAGAGCTCAGTTGCCTAGATGATTCAGTGAGATATCGGATCGCCCGCGGTCCAGAGGTGAAATAGAGTTTCGTAGGTGATGGTGAAGAAGTTGAGGGTGGGACCACATGAATGAGGGAGAGGAAAGAGAGGTCGGATAATTGGGTACCGCAGCATGCATTTCGGTCTGTGTCTTGGATATTGATGTGTCGAATGACGCCCTAGAAACGAGCCGCATAGAGTCAGCGATCGAGTGCAGAGGCCGGACCATTTCCCAGGACGGAAGATTGTTGACTGAGGCAACAAGTTTCGTTCGTGCCACTCACCCCATCATAATCCTTGGGTATAGTCCTACCCTCCCTCTCTTCCTGCGTTTCCCCATCTTCAGCCCCGCCCAACTCCCCCTGAACACTGACATCGACCCAAACTTTCCTCCCGCCAAATATAAGCTCATTACACCTCTTTTCGATGTCTTCAGCTTCTTGCGGCGAAAGGGATCGCGGGAGCTCGATATAGGGACATTCGAGGGATGGGTGGGGGTGCATTGACCATGAGAGTGTTGGAAGAGATAGAGTGTCCAGGACCGCTGAGAGGAGGTGTTGAGAGGTGTGGATTGACATCTGCGAGATTTGCGCGAATCAAGATGAAGTCAATATCAGGATTGCACTCAAGAAACAAACTGGAGGAACCAATAGCTTGAAAATGGGCCTTTTCGGTTTGACGTTATAAGCCCAAGTAGCAAGGAAATGCGCAGGAGGCCGACACTGACATGGTCCATTCGCCTCTCCCAATCAACAACTACCTCTACTTGCCGCCCTTCATTCCATTGCACAGTGACACCTGACGGTACTCGAACAAGATGCACGCTATCCAACTTCTTCCTCAAACATCCTTCTATCACAAGGGTCGTTTCGACCTCGCCATTAGGGTTGAAAAAGTGCAACACGCCCGTATCGGCTGGTTGACCGCCGCCTGGAAAACGAACAGCCCGATCAGTGAGCTCATGAACCTCAGACTGAGTTAAAAGATATACAGAAGATGCGAGGCTCGTCCCTGTGCTAGGATGATAGAAGATAGAAGATAATTACTAACCCTCTGGAAAGATGACAGTGTCAAGCAGCTCTACTTCCCACAAAGCACCCTTATCCGCCCCCACCTTGCTACTACCAGCGTCGCCACCATCCGTATCGACGGCGGCAGAGGACTGGCCTTTCGATTTCTTGGCTTTGTCTTTACCTTTTGGTGGAGGTGGGGCTTTTATCGTGGCCTGTTTTCCTGAGTGTATGGTAGTTCTGAGTGATCGAAGGAGGGGGTCACCTATCAATCAGAGACGGCATTATCAGCCTTAATGAAGCTTATACATCGATCCTCTTCTTATAGGATCTCATATATTGTGCCATTGTAGATACGTGGACTGTCGAAACTCACGTTGACATGCTAGAAGCCCTACAATTCGCTTATCAGGTACGTTCGAGGTGTCAAACTTGAACCTCGTGTAGTCTGTCGGTGTCGCCGTACGTGGCAAAGGCGGGTCCAGATCGTATGCCATATTGGGAGAATGCAGCCGTGCTTGTCTTCTTGCGAGGGATGTCAGACAGGTATCGAGCTTCTTGCACGTCGTACTGATATATCAAACAGACAAATCCGTGTGAGGTTGTCCGTGAGAAGATGTCTGAAAAGGGAGCTGACCGCTCTGTTCGCTGTGGTGGCCGACTGGTCCTGATACTGTACTGGCAGAATAGAGTGTGGAATATTCTACAATCAACGCGATCTCAAGTGATCAATGCATTCAATTTCCCATCTTCATTACCTGCCTGCATCTCCAATCTTCCAATCTCATCGCGCCGGTTTGACCGTGTTAAGGCGACTGATCGGCTTGATCCGATGAGCCGGCTTTTATCGCGAGAGATTTGCTTCGGTCCAGTCCAAGTGACCCACCTCGATCGAAGGGTTACATCGGATCCGGTTTCCAGATCAGGTACGAGTTCAATACGCCACACTCGCCACTTGCAACAAATGCCGAACGGATATCCCCGCTTTGACACTTGGTTTGTGTATGTTCAGGATAACCTGTATTAGATGCAAAAAGTTGCAACAGAACAGGTGGAATCAGCTCGAAGCACACCACCATACCACACCACACCACACTGCGCCATCGCTCAACCTCTCACTCTCCTCACCCTTCTTCTTCAGTTTGACTTTTGGACACTTTCTATCTCTCCTTCTTCACAAACCCAAAAAAAAAACAATCATCATCAAAATGGCTCCTGTTCTCACTGGTTTCGTTGGTACGTTACTTTAACACACCTATTTTGTGCTCTCGAGCTCGAGCAAGAAGGGCAGTTCCGCTGACTCGCTGGTCCTCCTTTATCCCTTCCCTCAACTTCTTCACCTCATCGCCCATAGGCAACTCCCGAGTACGAAGGGTAAGAGCTGCTGCCGCCCTCGCCGGCGTCGAGCTCTCTTACGACGAGACCTTCTCCATGAAGTCCGAGTGGAAGACCGAGGAGTTCCTCGAGAAGAACCCTTTCGGTTTCTTGCCCACCCTCGAGCTTGAGGACGGTACCGTTCTCCGAGAGTCTGGTGCTATCGCCGAGTACGGTGAGTGAGAGTTTTGGTTGCTCCATTCAGCAGTGTTCTAGCAGACCTCACAACACTGGTGTAAAATCCTCGTGTTGAATTCCCCTTTTCACTACCCTTCAATGATGAGACTTTATCTCAGTTATCCCTGTCTTAATGACATTGTGTCGAGAATTTTTCCGGCGGGTGGTACCGTCATATCTCTGAATTATCCTTCCAATTGCATCGTATCCCAATTGCATCTATTGGCATCTCAAGCTTCAGAAGGAGTCAAAGCTGACACCCTTAGCTATTCGCCAGTCGCTGAGCACGGCCCCAACTCCACCCTCATCCCCTCTGACCCCAAGCAGAAGGCTGAGGTTCACGCTTGGCAGTGCACCGCCGACCAGGAGGTGAGTCGGGGGGGTTTTTTTTTTTTGGCTGTCATGAAAGCTGTTTTGTTGACCTCCATACCTCTACGCCACTGTAGCTCTTTATCCCTGGCGGTTTCCTCAACGGTATGCTCGCCGGCCGATACCCTTACACCAAGCCCACTTACCAGGCTATCCAGGACAAGGTCACCGGCCGACTCTCCGTGATCGACAACATCCTCGTTAAGAAGACTTTCCTCGTTGGCGAGCGAATCACCCTTGCCGACATCTTCGTCGCCACCGCCCTTGTCAACCTCTTCACCTCCAACTACGATGCCCTTCTCCGAGCCAAGATCCCCAACGTTGTCCGATTCGTCGAGACGTGAGTGGAGATCTTGAAGTGTTATTTAACAATGCTGACTCCGCGCACACTTTAGCGTCATTAACCACCCCAAGCTCGTTGACATCTTCGCCAACACCGAGTTCGTCGAGAAGGCTCCTCAGCCCACCCAGCCCGCCAAGGAGCAGAAGCCCAAGGCCGACAAGCCCAAGGCTGAGGCTGCCCCCAAGGCGCCCAAGGCCCCCAAGAAGAAGGAGGCCGACGAGGAGGAGGAGGAGCCCCTTGTGCCCGCTGAGCCCAAGGTCAAGAACCCCCTTGACGACCTGCCCAAGTCAGCCTTCAACCTCGAGGAGTGGAAGCGACAGTACTCCAACCTTGACACCCGAGGATCCGGCGGTTCCCTCGAGTGGTTCTACAAGGCCTTTGACCACGAGGGATTCTCCATCTGGCGAGTCGACTTCAAGTACAACGAGGAGTTGACCCAGGTCTTCATGTCCTCCAACCAGGTCGGTGGTTTCTTCAACCGACTCGAGGCTTCCCGAAAGTACTTGTTCGGTTCCGTTGGTGTTCTCGGCAAGGCCAACGACTCGATCATCTCCGGTGCCGTCATCATCCGAGGCCAGGACATCGAGCCCGTCATCAACGTCGCCCCCGACTGGGAGTCTTACTCTTACAAGAAGCTTGACATCTCCAACGAGGACGACAAGAAGTTCTTCGAGGGTGCCATGGCTTGGGACCTCATCATTGACGGCAAGGAGTGGGCCGACGGCAAGAACTTCAAGTAAGCGAGAGAGCGTGTGAGAAGAAGAAGAAGAAGACCACCACCAAGTTTTGGGGATGTATGTAGTGTAGTTTATAGACCTGCTGCGCCTACCTAGCTTGATTTGATGAGATGCTACGATCATTGTATAATGCGCTTAATGGTGGTGTTTGTGTGATGGCCAGTGCGTTGCATTGTGACAACATCTGTTCGCGATAATTGGAGATGCTGCAGTGTGCGTTTCTTGTGGGCGTGAAAGAGCGGTTGGTAATCTGACATCATCAATCACTCGATTTCTGCCGTAACTCTTGCTTAACTCTGTGGTCCGAACATCAACATTACAATTCACAAACGACCAAAACAATTGATCGCTAGAGGCGACAGTCAGCAGCCGTGACTTGGGGTGTTATTTGAGGACTATATTCTGATCGTGCATAGATCCCCTTGTCAAATAGAACGAATCGAACAGACGGTCATACCCCGAACCACCATAGCGCCTGTTCCGACACTCGAGAACCGACAGTCAGACGACCACTATTGGTTTCACCTCTCATCGCCAAATCAGCCATGTCATTCAGCTCCGGCTCTTCCTCTTCAAGCTCGATCCTGCCGCCCATGAGACGTACATCGGGACCTGTACCGCCATTAGCAAGGCAATTGGAAGAGCGGGAAGAAATTTTTAGGGATGCTTTGAAGTTGCCGCTCGAGCTGAGGAGGGGTGAGTCATCGAGTCGGCTCTTATGACTACACTTGAGTTTTAAGAAGGTCAGACCGCGAGCCCTCAGGGTGTGACTCCAGTCACAGGATATACACTTGACTGACTGGGATCATGGTGTCGCAGATCTTGCCGCTAAGCTACTGTGGTCCCTGCCGAGGGAAGAGGTGACCTCTCTCAATGCGAGACTTAGTACGATGCTGCAGAAGGATATCATCGGTGTGAGTAGGATCGGGGCCATACCAGCCGGTTGATGATCGCTTTCGTCTGATCAGTAATCATGATGCCTTGCTCAATCTTCAAATGATATGCCAATCGAGCGAAAGTCGCTGATCCCTGGGTCGCCGCGTTGCATTGCAGTGCCTCCCGCCAGAGCTATCCTTTCTGATTCTGGCGAAGCTGGATCTCGAAGACCTGCTGAACTGCAGCTTGGTGAGCAAGCAATGGAGAAGCGTGTGCGAGGAGCAGGGTGGGTCATCGATTGCCTGTCTCTGCTTTCTCACCTACCGTCTTTCGCCTTGTCCGCTGAAACGTACGAAATGACAGTCACTGACCTGTCATCTTATCAGCTCTCTGGGCGCTTTTATGCGCATCCCATTCACCACCCATAAAGCCCGCAAACCCATCATGGTCCGACATCACTCACCGTCGCTCACTACTCGCCCAGCCTCACACGCCGCCAGAGGAACATATCTTCGAGGAAGCTCCTTATGGCTACGAATACGACGATAGGTTCGGCCACGTCGATCCATTCAGTATACCCTCTCTCGCCGCTGCTACGTCCGCTAGCGGTAGCGGCAGCGGTAGGACTTCGGACCCACTGGGCATGGCGGGTGGTCTGAGGCGATCTGTGTGGGAAAGAGGCCAAGAAACTGCAGGTCTACCTACACATCTTCAAGCTTCCACATCTAAAGGCAATCCCCATCACAGCGGAGAAGAGAACTCTCAAAGCTCTCACGAACCACTCATATCGTCCCATCTTGCTCTACCTTCACCTCGCCCCCAACCGAATTTCAAGCATCTTTTCATCGTGCATCATATCCTAGGGAAACGGTTGACCACCCCTCGTCCGTCGGGATCGGCGGTGCCGCTATACACTCCGAACCCATGTTCGACATCCCGAATATTGAGCTCAGATCAGGCTGGTGACACAATCGTGCCCACGCCAAGAGCCAAGATGATCGACGCTATCTCCTCTGTCAAAGCTGGCGGACTGCCTGGTCATTCAGAAGCGATCTACTCGCTTTCACTGATCAATCATGAGATGAAAATCAACATGCTCACGTCGTGTCCTGATTGTCGAGGACCCGCCTCGTCGTGGCCTGGTGCCGCGCACACCGACCCGGCTAATTCAGTCTTCGACTCGTTGCTCACCTTCACGGCTGTCTCCCCATCGGCCCGAAGACCAGACTATCCTGGAAGCCCCGGTCCACTCTTGCCGGGCCAGATGGCGAGATACCAAACTGCGACCGTTAGCGGGAAGGAATGGCTGTTGTCTGGTTCGAGAGACAAGTCGCTCAGGCTATGGCATCTCGGTACGCCTGAGCCTAGGGTGGTGAAAGTGTTTGCTGGAGGGCATAGCGGATCGGTCCTAAGTCATATCGTCATGAAAGTCAGGCCGCGTCAATTGACCTCAAGGTCTGCTACCTCTCCGAGGTCCAACATCAACGCCAGTATCAATCCAGATATATCAGATCTCAAGATCACATCGCCAAAACGGCAAAAGCCCAAAGTCAAAGTGATGGCTGTCTCTGGAGGGAGCGACGGTAGGATATGTCTTTGGAATCTGGAAGGGAACGGCGGTACCCCGGAAAAGGTCGTACAGGCGCATGAGGATTCGGTGCTTTGTGTGAAGGGAGACGAAGAGAGTGAGAGGATCGTCAGTTGTTCAAAGGGTGAGTTGCTTCTCCCCGCAGAACAACCTCTATCTCTCTGTTCAAGTCTCCGAACACCGCGTTAGATAGATAAATGGAGGCGCAATAGCTGACATGGTCGGTGGAACCACTTGTAGACAAAACAATCAGATTATTCGACGTACATACCCTCGAACAGCTGCTGGTCATCGGCGGTAATGGCGAGGAGAACACACACCGGGCCGCTGTCAATGCAGTGGGCCTGTCCAGGGACTACATGTGAGTAGGATCAAGTCTCCCCTCGTCATCGGTCTACGGACTTTCAGCACCAGGCCTGACGATCGCTGTTTGCCCTTGCTAATCCTTGTGTCCATTTGCTCGCGTAGTATCTCCGCATCAGGCGATAAAACCATCCGGATATGGTCCGTCTCTACAGGCTCGCTATTGTATTGCGTCGAAGCGCACAGCAGAGGTATTGCCTCTATCGATTTCAGCACGGCTCCGAATTTTTACACACTCGATGATTCGTCCTTCACTCAGAACCAGCACGGCAAGAATGCAGAGAGGTGGATCGGGAGCGTGGTCACTGGGACTTCGGATGCTAGTATGAAGGTGTTTCAGCTAGTCGAGCAGGACGAGGGAATGAGCGCTTCAGGCCAGAACACCGATATCCACGATCAGGACCTGTTAGCGATGGAAGCTACCTCGGACCGGCGTGTTAGTGGGGGGCGCGACACTAATCCGATCGAGGTAGACGGCCAAGTCGGACAAGGTGAAACAAACATCACTTTCCGCGAGTTCATCGATTCCACCCTGCCCAATCCAGACGTGGATGTGAACCGATCCTTGTCTCTCTTCGGTCATCATATCCACCCCGAGGGAGGCAAACTAGTCTACCTGAAAGAATCCGCTACGATGTGGGCTCCGTGCATCTGTCCACCCGGGTTGACCAGGCCCGATGGGGTCGGTTGTAGGCGATGTGGGAATAGGGGTCATTCAGAACTTGTGAGGGCTTTGAACTTTGGAGAGGATATTGTGGTTAGTGGGAGCTATGATGCGAAAGTCAAGGTGAGCGAGCGGTGGCTACGATTCCAATATCTAAACAGACGTATACGTCAAAGGCATCGAATGGCTGACCGGCTCTCTATCTTTTTCACCTCGTCTCCTCCTTCGCGTGTCATCGCATCTGCATCGATAACGGACGCTCACGTCGCAGGTATGGCACCGAAAGACAGGACAACACCTCATAGATCTCTCAGGTGCACATACAGGTCGAGTATTCTCGGTCGTTAGCGATCGGATGAAGATCATCTCCTCGGGTCTAGATTGTCGGATCAATATCTGGGACTTTTCACAAGGTCTTGATACAAGTTTTGTGAGGCCATAATTCAAGTGCTCGTAGGATAGGGCATTGGTTGGACCTCGGGCAATAGCCCCAACTAAGGTAGAGTACAGGAGTAAATATCGAGGATGAAAGAATTACTAGCATATATTGGAATACACATTACACATAATACATCGCTTTCGGTTGTTGTACAGTACATCATTATACGCTGATCAGCTACTTTTGGCAACTATTGGAGATGATGCATATGCATCAATCGATGAAGTTGATTGATGAGTCTCTGATTGTACGTGCGATTAAGACGAGTGCGTGAATAAGCTGACACATGGCGGAAGATGTCGTATTGATACTAATACAACTTGACAGATTGTGTATATATACCTATCTATAATCATGCTCGCACGGGGTTTAATATTACATACCATGCAAGTACTCATCATTTCTCATACAAATGAGTCCAAATCCGCCAATGGATCCTTGTCCCTCTCCCGATCTCTCTCGGCTCTAATCCTGTCCAACCTGATAGGCGCCGAGGGGCTGACCAATGATTTGTGCCGTCTCTCACCGGCTGCTTGGGATGGGAAAGAGGCGAATAAGTCGGGGTGTTTCGGTAGAGGGTTCTCGCTATATATCGTGTTGATAAAATTCGGACAACAGATAACAGACGTCAAACAAAAAAAAACGTCAAACGATAAATAAGGGGCATGAAAGACCGAGGGCAGATAACATGCAATAGATAACAGGAAACAAACAACAGACGACAAGCGGCAGACAACAAGTGACAGAGAACAGAGAACAAACAACGGACAACAGACATCAAGTAACCGACAACAAATGACAGACGACATGAAAGAGATAACAGACAACAGATAAGAGATAACGAACAACAAGTACAAATTGTACGTCAGCTTATGTCGTTCATGCTAGAAACCAACACAATGGGAAATCGTGCGAGTGGCACTGTGTATCTGATGGAGTCTGTATCGCTCACCTGAAATAAGGATGCGTCCCACCTTCTTCCGCGCTGATCCTTCGTTCGGGATCGTAAGCTAGCAGGCCTGAAAGGAGATTATGACCTTCATAAGAGAGATGTTTGAATTTCTGTCGAAGCACCGAGAACCTATATGATTGATATATCAGCTAATCAGCTATTTGTCTTGGGAGTGATTTTGAAGAAGGGCTTACATTGGACCTATGGGATTGATCTTTTGCACGAGCGGGAGATCCGAGTATCCAGGCCAGAGCTCGTCGTTCGGTCTACCAAGCAGCGAGAAGATCTAAGTATGTTGGCAGTACCGTCGTCAGCTCTCCGCCTTTAGTGCCACGTGAACGAAGCCAACATCAAGCTAATGCCTCATTCACCTTGTTGATCTGATCAATCTCGCCTCGTCCAGGGAACAGCGCCTCACCCTGCATCAGCTCAGCGAAGATACAACCAACGGACCACATATCGACCGCTGTTGTGTATTCTTTTGCTCCGAGAAGAAGCTCGGGTGATCTGAGAACAAAAACGAACGGTATCAGCTCGGATTGGTCATCGTTTGCCGAATCCAATCGAATTCTTCATGGAAAAAAGTCAAGGGGACCTTTACGTACCTGTACCATAGCGTCACTACCAGCTGGGTCATTTCCCCTAATGGATCTCCGAATTTACGTGCTAGTCCGAAATCTGCGACTTTGATCTGTCCTCGATTGTTCATCAACAAGTTGGACGTCTTGAGGTCTCGGTGGAGCTACATTTCCATTTGCAATCCAAGGAAAAGCAGGTTTTCGGAAACGTGTGAGATCAAATGGGGTGAGATGGATGTATTGTGCATCAGCTGAGTGTCGCAGCGCAAAGGACCAAGAAGCACTCACAATCCAGTTAGCGTGACAATGCGCGACGGCCGATAAGAGCTGTCGCATGATCGTCTTCACCTCGGATTGAATGAAGGGGTGAGGCATGTCTGCTAGGAGGGTCTTCAGATCGTGTTCGATGAAAGGCATGACTATGAATACTCTGGATAGGACGTAAGACGACCGGTTTTAGTCAGTTCGAGACGTTCAATTCATATGTTGTAGACCTGCACAGTCCCACCCGCAGATCCGCGGATGCCAGCTACATGATCCACAGTGGATTGCCCAACGCTCACTGGTTCAACGTATCGCCCACAACGATCTCTTTGACACCAACCACATTCTCATGATCCCCAGCCACCATAAGCGCCATAACTTCCCTAAGACTCGTGATCGGGAACCCTTGCTTCTCTTCATCCAATTTCAATTTCTTCAAGGCATAGATCTTGTTGGTATCGTTGCATCTCGCTCGAAAGACGACGCCGTACGTGCCTTCTTCGATGTGGTTCAAGCGGGTATATGAGTATACAGAACGGCATGAGAGTAATGGTGGGTGGGATGTTCGAAGGGGAGCGTATCGGGATCGAGGGGGTTTTGTGAGGGGTATGCGAGGTATCTGTGATGGTGTAGGTATAGGTATAGATTTTTGCTTTGGTATCGGTGGTGAGGCAGCCGATTCAATAGATATTGGCGCGGATGCAGAGCCGGCCTCTGGCTCTGGAGGATGGGCGAATTGCCCAGATGCTACACGCTGAGAGGCCTCTTCACGTGGGTTGGCATATAGCACAGGCTCAGCGGAAATGATGAATGTTGAACCGAAACCAGCAGCATGACGCGATGACAGATTTGCAGGACCTTGATCTTCTTGAAAGGCCAAAGTTCCTCCTCCTGACGAGGTACTCGTAGGTGAGTCAGGCCTTCGCAATTTCTTAGGCCGTACTAGTCTTCGCTTGATAGCCGGTACAGTTTGCGAAGGCGAGTTCGGATTGGACATGGCTACAGTATCACCCTGTTCTTCATCCCCATCATCCCATTTTGACCGCTTCTTCTCCTGATTCGACTGCGCATCATTGGGCTCGGGAACTGTAATGGGCACTAAGGGATGAGATCGAATGTCAGCTGGACTTCCTCGTGACATGATACCCATTCGTCCCAACCTACCTCTGGAAGATGAGGCCACCGGCTGATCTTCTTGTTGTAAGCGGTCTTGCGGCGCTGCAGAGTTCGAATGGCCACCGCTGTGAGGCCACTCTTGCATGGTGTTTGCCCTCTCGTTTGTAACGGTCTTCTGCCTAGTGAGGCTTCATGAATGACCCGACTGAGATTGCAGATATAACTAGTGGGTGATGTTTTCGAGTACTAGTAATTTACTGGTACTCGAGTAATGTAATGAATCATGAGTGAAAGTGGTGATATCATTACTTTTCTCGATCGCCTCTATCAATAATAATAATTAATATTTTGAATGATCGCTCATACAGTGGCAAGTGCGACATCTTCCGGTCCTGTAGCTCTCACCACCCGATCCCCGACTTGTACCATAACATACCCTTCCGCTCCATCTTATTTCCACGACCAATCCTTCTTGGAAAGCGTATCCTTTATCGGCCCACCTTCTTGCTCACATTTTCCATCCGTTTCCGATAAGCACAAGCACAAGGATACCTATATAAGACGTCAACCACAATGCCTTCAACCGTACGACCGAGATCACCGGAACCCAACACGACCAACGACGATGACCTACGATTGAACAAAAAGGCAAAGGCCGAGACGACCGCTACGGCGCTTAGCTCTATCCAAACTCCCACGCCAGAGCAGATCAAGGAGTACAGGGAGAAATACGTACAAGCTTCTCCATTCCAATATGCAGCTATCAACGGGCTGCTGAGTGATGAGCTGGTGAGTATAGTGAACATCTCGACGAACGAGTCGGCACACAGACAGACCGGTAACAGATAGCTGATGATTTGTGGTGAATGGTAGCTCGAGGGTGTTGTCGAGGAGTCTTGGAGATACGGCAATAGAGGAGAAGAGGGCAGCCATCCCGGATGGGGATGGGAGCAGAAGGAGACTGATATCTACAAGGTGAGCTGTGATTCGAGTCGCCTTCGGAGTCATAGCTCATTTTCCCAATTATTGTGCATAGATCAACCAAACACCCGACCTCTCATCTCTTGATCCCGAGCATCTCCCTGAGGAGACTCTCGCCGCTCTGCCTTTGACGACCCGTCTGAAGAACGCCCTTTACTCTCAAGAGTTTAGAGATCTCGTACGACAGGTCACTGGCTGTGGACCTCTTTCTGGAAAGGTCAAGGACCTCTCGGCCGGTCTCTATACTCAAGGGTGAGCGAGCTACACCCAAGAGGATCGATAATTGTGTCGAAAGCTGATCTCGGATACCGCACTCCTTTCTCCAGCTCTCATCTGCTCTTACATGACGACTCAATCTCCACCCGATTGATCTCATACATCCTATACCTTCCCAGCTCGCCCCTCGACGCGCCCAAAGCAGATGTCGAGCTGACCCCTTCAGCTAACGGAAAATTCTTGAAGGGCTGGGACCCCAAGTGGGGTGGTGCGCTTGAGCTCTTCCCCGTGGAAGACGGCAAGGAGGTCGGACCGCCAGACGTGAAGCGATGTGGAAAGGTCGATGTGAAGTGGGGTCAGATTATCTTCTTCGAGGTGAGCTGCTGATCCCATGTACGCGGCATATTTGTCTGGTGACTAACAGCTCTCTCATCTGTAGGTCCAACCCGGTCGAAGCTATCACTCGGTTGAGGAAGTCATCGTTGGAGATGGACGACAACGATTGGGTGTTTCTGGATGGTCAGTGACAATTTTGAACGGCACCTTTTGGTTTGTGCTGTAGCTGATCTTTGACTTCATGTAGGTTCCACCGACCGTGTGAGGGCGAGGAAGGATATGTGCCTCTTGACAAAGAGAAGACGCTCAAGGAGTTGAGCTCTTTGGCTCAAATTGTGAGTACAGCATGTCTGGTCGATCATAGTAACATTGGAATACAAAACGCGTGCTAATCATTTTTCTTGGCCTACTCGTAGACCGCTGCACCCAACGTGCCCTTCACACCATACACTGCCGAACCCCCTGCGGGACTCAAGCCATCCGACCTCTCATTCCTTCAGAAATTCCTCTCTCCGTCATACCTCACTGTCCCTACTCTCGAGAAGCTTTCTGGACAATTCGCAGAAGCGTCCGAGATTGTTCTTCACAATTTCCTTAATCCCGAGCTCGCTGCCAAGTTGAAAGCTGAGACTGAGGGTTCGGACAAGCGAGATTATCCCAACAACCTCATTCCTCCTCAGGATCTCGGAGAGGGCGATGGATGGGTGATCCAGGGTCCTTCATCGAAGCACCGATTCCTCAACTTGACCGGTAAATCCAGCGCTACACCCACCATGCAGGCGGTCCATGAAGACCTGTTCCCCTCGCCCGCTTTCAGAGCTTGGTTGACAGTCGTCTCGTCTCTCACTCCTGTGGGGTACCGAACGGAAGCTCGTCGATTCCGAAAGGGACTCGATTACACCCTTGCCAATGGTGAGCCCCACGACGGCGAGGCGAGATTGGACGTATCGCTCGGCGCGACTTGGTGGGCGGATGTACCTGCCGGCAGCGACGAAGAGGACACTTTGGTCGAGAATGGCGGTTGGGAATGTTATCTCGCTGCTCCGGATGAAGGGGAGGATCCTGCCGTGTACCAATCGTCTCATGCCAAGAAAGCTGCCAAGCTGGAGGACGAGATCGACGGAGACGGCGCCGAGGGTCAAGCGAACGGCGGGGAAAGCAAGCCCGTCGAGGAGATTCTTGATGCCGAGGAAGAAGAGCACAAGGAAGTCAAGGTGAAGCCTTCTTCTCACAAAAACCACCATCACAATGAAGACCAGCCTGGAGTCAACCCTATCGAAGCGGCAACAGCGACGTACGGCAACGGGTCTTCAAGCAACCTTCACCCGCAAATACACGGCCATGCCAACGGCCATAGCCACGGTGAGAAGAAGAAGCAAGAAGGTGGCGGTGGTCCTTCCATCTCTATTGGAGGCCAAGAGCTGGAATTTGACCCTGATCAATTCTCACCATCTGATTTCGACTCGGACTCCGAGGGAGGCGACGACGACGAAGACGATGGACCTCTGCTCACGCAGCCTGTGAGCTTTAACAAGCTTATGATCGTGCTGAGGGACCCGGGTGTTATGAAGTTTGTGAAATACCTCGGTGCGGGAGCAGGGGGTTCTAGGTGGGACGTTAATGGCGAATGGGAAGTGGGTATGCTCGAGGCAGCTGAGCCTGAGGCGGGCGAGGAGGGTATGGAAGTCAGCGAAGAGGCTTGAGCATAACAGATGATTAGATGTGATGTGAGCTGTCTGACAGTGGGAGGGTTGGCTTTCATTTTCCTGCATATAGTGCTAGTGCTTCCTGGACTGCTTTACCATGTACAGTGCTACCGAGAGATGAATTGTATACAGATGCTTATGGGCCAGGCGCGAAAGCATGGACGCTAAGCTCTGCCAGACTCATTCCTGATGACCTCGAGCCGTTGCTATGGATCCGATCAAATACCAACGATAGTTTTGCTCGGAGTGGGCAGAGATACAGATTACATAGTCCTTTGATGAACGGTTCCTCGATCTTGACGCGAATCCAGCGTATGAGTCCGCCAAACAATACGACACCATGCTCAGCAGGTCCTTTATCTTTATTCACCCGTTATGACATGCTGTATCCTTTGACCAGGATCTCCGGCCGATACGCAACTGACGATTAATCCAAGAAATGCGTAACGAATGAACGACTGCTTGTTGATTGTATTTTCAACGGGGAGTATGCAGTAAGAGTCTGATTGGCGCGGTGTATAAGAGGCGAAGGCGACGGGCGGGTTGAGGTAACAGTGACATACTGGATTTCTGGGCTGCATAAGATTGGTCTCCGTCATAATCGATTGACACATTTCCTGCATTTGAAAGTATCTTGAGCCTTCGTACTGTGTACGAGCGAGCAGGATATCAGAAACGCCACAGTGCACATCAAGTTCACGCCGCTCCCTCATATACAGCCGAATTTACTGAGACACCTCAACGACCTAGCCAAGATCCATCATATCTTGCCCAACAAACCATTATGCCGACCGACGTGACCCCATCGTACTCTTACTCCGTCCCAATCCCAATTCCAATGATACGGACTCCAGCCTGCATCCCAGGGCCGATGCATCAAGGCTGGCTAAGTCAATCATCGCGATCATCGCCTCCTGATCCAGCTCGCGCACCAGCAGGTTCGTCATGGGATTCAATCAGTAAACGTCATATACCAGGAGCGATCTTGGCCAATGGTACGCGGTGCGATTGGACACCGTACGCAGGAGAAAGTTATATACCCGCTGCGAATAATGTTTTGGGCGCTGAAGCTCGTCAGGTGAGGTCATGCGCTGGAGCCGGAACGCTGTTTACTCCTAATACTGCTGCGATTGCCGCTTCCGCTGCTGGTGGAGGGGGCAGTATGGGTTTAATTATGCCTGGTGGCGCTTCCTCTGTTGGCGGCGGGAGTATGTTAAGTCGAGAATCATATGGAAGTGTCGGGTCAGGATCAGTGGTACCGCCCATTGGAGGATATAGGGAAGACGATGGATGGGCCGGATCGACTGGCAGAGCACATCTAGGCCATGCACCTGACATGTCTACAACGGCAGGCGCCATTGGCTTAGGCCCAGCTTCGGGAGTAGGGGTTGGAGTCGGAGGGTCGCGAGTAGGAAGCAGTATGGGGTTTAGCCATGCGCCTTCCGGGTATGGAAATCACGCCAGGATGACACCAGGTGTAGCTGCTGGTCTGGGAGAGACGGAATTGCTCACGCCAATGTCATCGCCCTCGCATCGGAGTCTACCTGCACCTGTATCGATCCTCAAGGGGAAACATCATAACAAACAGTCGAGTATAAGGTATGACGCGGATTGCGCTGACTGTAGAAGAGGCGATAGGAGGAGGAGAAGAAGCGAGTTGGGAAGAAGGAGGGGGTGTAGAGAGTGTCAGTAGTGTCATCTACAGCGGATATCTTCCGCTGCAATCATAGCATGATTTCCCCAATAACACTGTTGTATTTGTATCATCACTTGCGTTTGTATCAGTATGTTAGCCGGCTCGAATGTTTCCCATCGCTGTAGGACCGCTTCTGCATCACTTTGGGGTAAGCAGTGTCGGATTGATGGAGCCATGCATATAGTGTGTCCAGTGCGGAGTCGGGTACGCTGGTAGGCGTTGAATCCTATACAAGGCTGCGTATAAAGGACTGTATGTCGAGATCACGCCTTGACGGCCCGTTCTTCCCGAGCGACTTCGAAGGGATCTCGTACACTTCCAGTCTTTTCTCGCCATTCCTCGCTGCGATAGCAAAGAGTAGAAGGAATCAGAGGTCAAAAAGCACATGAAATGACATGCTGTACTTAGGCGGGAGGAAGGGCGGGAGTCGTGGTCGTGTAACTCACGCAAAAGCATTTCTCAGATCGTTCATTCGTAATTGAAGGCCGTCGAGCTGGGCAGCGAGCGCCAGCATTGCCTGTTGATGGTTTTGGATGGTCTGGGCGATAGCTTGCGGTGAAGGGGTATTTGATTCGGATGATAAAGAGATGACGGCTCGGTTCAGTTGCTAGGTAAAGATCGCAGTGTTTCAGTAGATGATAACATGATTGGGTACCTCTGAAGCAAGACTTGTACTGGACAGGCGGCAGACGATTGCTGTGGTCAGAAGGAGGAGGACGGCCTGACTCACCGAGATGGTCTTCTTGTACCTTCCTACTCGCTCCTCCATCTGATCAGCGATCTTGGCAAAGAACCTATACGCGTGAGTGACCAGGTCAGCGAGAGATCCCATCCGGTATGAGAGAGATGTACGCAGATGATAGCAGCTACGGATATCGAAAGCTCTACGGCCAAATTGGGAAGAAAACATGAAAGCGTTGAGGAAGCGGTGTAACTCACTCTTGAGGGAAATCCCTGTACGCTCCTAACCTGACCTGACCCATCCTTCCATCAGCCGACCTGTACACATCCCAGATCTCCTTGACACGCTCTACATCTCGACCCTCGTTGATCATCCGCTCTCGAAGTTGAGTCAGCGATGTTCCGAGTGATTTTAGTGTATGAGAGATGGCCGAGTATTCCTGCGAAAGTGGTGTCACCGCAAGAGTGTTGAGATCAGCGTACGCCTGACATTTGGAATGGGGATGGGGGCGCAAAGGAGACTGTTTGGCGGTAGTAGCCCAAGCACGGAATTGGAGATGCGAAGGGCAGAGTGGATCATCGACTTACCTCGTTGGCCGCTTTGACATCCAGACTAGTCTGCCAGATGGCTCTTCCCAAACCCTCGGTGTTGCCTCCAGACGCCTGCGCCTTCTGCGCTTTGATGGCCGTGCTACGGGGAGATGTATTGTCGTCAGCCTCATCACGTACCCGCACGTCAACAGATCCGCTCTCTACACAACGAAATTGTCATTGAAAATCGGATTCCTTGGACCACTCACTCCATCTGCTCAATGTACTTTTGCGTGGCCTCTGGAAGATCCGCGAATCTCGTCGTCTTGTTTATACCACCGCTTGAACCAGCACCATTCGTCGATGTCTGCAGATTCCCACTCTGGTTGTTCTGCGCAGGAGCTGTCTGTCCGAACAGGCTTGATGACTGTGGTTGACCCGCTTGGCCAAAGAGCGATGTTGAGGATGATAAGCCTTGTGCGGGCTGTTGTTGAGCCGTTGAGCCAAATAACCCGCCCTGTTGCTGTTGTTGTTGCGGCTGGGTTATTGAGCCGAAGAGACCTCCTGTCGTACCTTGAGCAGGTTGGGCTGTTGATCCGAACAGACCGCCTTGTTGCTGTTGTTGTTGCTGAGGCTGAGCAGTAGAGCCAAATAACCCTGTCCCTGTTGATGAGCTGGGTTGAGCCGTGGATCCAAACAAGCCAGTTCCAGTGGATCCGGGTTGTTGTTGCTGTTGTTGCTGCTGTTGACCGCCAGCAGATCCTCCAAAGCCACCGAACAGACCACCTCCTCCAGTCGTACCAGTGGCGGTAGCGGGCTTAGCGCCAAATCCACCGAACAACGATCCTCCAGTTGATCCAGCAGCAGGTTGCTGTTGACCTTGAGCAGGCTGGGTCGAGCTTGATCCTAATCCACCAAACAAGCCTCCGCCGGTACTGGCACCTGCAGCAGGCTGCGATTGTTGGCCATGGTTGCCGAATGAGAATGGAGCTGCTCCTGTGGTCGGCGTAGCGCCTGGCGTTGGGTTCGTCAGCGATAGTGTCGGCGCAGCGGGTTGCGCTGTGGACGTGTTGCCGAATTTGAAGCTGCACCACGGAGTCAAGGTGTGAGCATGTCAGCTTGAAGTTACCTAGAGACTCGTACAACTGAAGAAGCCACTCACTTTCCGAATGACATGATCGCGCGTTGTGGCTCTTCGACGTTGTACGAAGCAGGAGTCTCGACAATAGACAATAATCAGCAGAAAGGTTGAAATGATAACTTGGACGTTAATGATACAAGCGACTGCCTGCCTGGGGTTTGATGAGACTTCTCGTGTCGAACAGAACCTGATTACGTAATTATACCCTTTCGCCACTTACACTTGTCATGAGGGGTTGTAGGTCGAGGTCGAGTGATCGTGCATGTTTAATACTAGATTCCATTCACATTCTCATTCTCCTCCTTCTTCCTTCCTCTTCATCTTCATACTCCTCATCAGCTCTCCTTCTCAACACTTTCTTCGCGGCTCACTCCTACCTCGCTACAGCATCATCCATTCTCTTTCTCTGTGCTTCGAGTAGAAGATAGATTCACAAGACATATCGTTATACCCCTAATACCTTAATTGACAATGTCGTCAGCAGCCGTTCGAGCCAACGGTATCCTCTCCCCTCCCATGACCGAGAAAGCCCCTTCCACCACTTCCACGCCGCCTAGGGTCGTACTCGCTGGCAAGACGGGAAGAATCCTATGTGTAGCTGATATCCGTGGTGACTGTAAGTTGATCGGCTTTCCTCTTGTGATATAAGTGCTCAAGCTGATGTTCTTCCTTTTTCCCTTCGCACAGACCATGAGCTGAACAGACTCATCAGAGAACATGAAGCGACAGCCGTCATTCACACTGGTGATTTCGGATTCATGACACCGGAGAGTATCGATCGTATGGGAGATAAGTGAGCTGTAAACCACGGATCTGTCTCGAACCTGGTCAGCTGACGTTAGCCGTTATTGCAGGATTCTGCGACATCTGATCCAGTATTCCCCTCTAATCTCCCCTGCAACTCGAACTCAGCTACTTGCCATCCCTCCTTCGCCAGAAAGAGGAGCTCTCGTCGAGCAGCTTAACGCATCTTCGGTCCATTTCCCCCTCTCGCAATTCCCTCATCTCCTTTCAGGAGCAATCAACTTCCCCGTACCCGTCTTCACTGTATGGGGATTGATTGAAGACGTCAGGGTATTGGAGAAGTTCCGAACGGGAGAGTACGAGGTTCAGAATTTGTCTATCATTGATGAAACTACCACCAAGCTGGTGGAGATTGGAGGATTGAAGTTGAGATTGTTAGGTCTGGGAGGAACGGTCGCGCCTCATAAGATGTGTAAGTGTGTCAGCTAACCATTTCCCGCCCTCTTCACTGGAATTGTAGCTGACGAGACCTCTCCGCAGTCGATAACGGTATGTCAACTACTGATCTTCCTGGCAAACCTTCGTCTCTGATCATCTTTGTACCTTACAGGCGAGGGCTTCGCGACGATCGCTGGTGGACAAGGAACGATGTGGACTACAGCGTTGCAGATGGGAGAGTTGATAGATACGGCACAGCGGGTGAGCAAATTGATTCGATGAGCTATGATACCATCCTGACACTCTCTACAGGTATACGACGACCAAGAGACCCGTCTATTCATCTCATCCGCCCCGATGAGCCGGACTGGCATCCTCTCTTTGATCGCCAACGAGCTCAAAGCGGATCTTTCCATCTCCGGTGGATTACACTGTGAGCTGCGATCAAACTGAACCTTCGATGTGAAAAAAGCTCACACTGCTTTTCAGTCCGATATCCCGTGTCTTTCAACGAGTTCTCCATCCACAGCGATTACGAATCTTACCGAAACAAGCTCACCATCGCGTCGAACACCTTCAATAATGTGTACGACACGGTCAAGGACAAGGTTGACAGCAGTTTGAAGTGGGTGAACTCGTTTCCGCGGAGTCTATCTTCAGCTAACCGCATGCTCAGTGACCAACAACAAGCTTTGTTGAAGAAGATTGTCAACATTACAAGCAAGATCCCCCAACAGGACGATACGACTTGGACCAACACCTGGCACTGGGTTCTTTCGTGAGTCGTGGTGTGAATCACCTCGAGCTGATCAATGCTGACCTTCTCTCCCAGTGACGCCTCTTGTGGTCACATGCTCTTGTCCATCACAGATAGCAGAGTTTCCGCCGAAATCAAGACGGCAGGTCAGTGCGAGCGTACCAGATTAAGAAGGAGGGGTTTAGCTGACATCTTTTGCAGGCCTCAATTTTGCCCACCGAACCGGCAAGGGTCCCGCTCCCCCATCTGGACCAATTCCTGCTTCTATCGCTGCACCTCTCGCCGCCGCCGCTCGAAGACCAGACGCTCCCGAAGCCTCTGCTGTCAAGACCGCTATGCCGACTCGTGCTCCTCTCGGCCCTGGAGGTGCGTCTACCGCTGCTAAATCCGGACAGCCTTCGAATACTGCTGCGTCTGCTCCTTCTGGCTCGTTCAAGGCTGGACCTGGTAGGCCTATCGTTCCTCCTGCAGCAAAGACCGCCGCTCCTTCTGCATCAGCCGCGCCCATTACTCCGGCTGCGACGCCCTCGATTGTGCCTGCTAAACCCCCGACTCAGCCTCGAGGTCTTCGAAATAATATCGCAGGTCAGGCACCCTCCACAGCCCCTGGCGCAACCACCAAGGACAAGCCCGCCGAAGGGTCAAAGTCTACTCTCATGCCCACTGCTGCGCCAAAGAAGGAGGACCGACCAGCAGCGTCCTCAGTGCCAGCGAAACCTGCTGCTGGTGGCAAGGCGACTCCACCTGTGGAGAGGAAGGATGAGGCCAAGAAGGCGGCGGTTCCTGCTGCCGGTACCAATGGAGAGTCGAAGGAAGCGTCTGCTGCTGAAACGAAAGAAGGTGGAAGGGTCGTGCACAGTCGAGAGGGGTCTGGTGAACCTCGACCGAAGAAGCATTCCTTGTATATCAAGGGTATTCCAGTACCTACCACCGAGGAGGAGCTGAAGGGGCTGTTTGGGGAGCATGGCGAGAAGGTGAGTGTACCTCTGACAGGCTGTCTGTAGACCCGTGCTAATTCTGGACGTAGGCTGTGCAAGCGAAGATCATTATCGACCATATCACCAAGAAGCAAAAGGTGAGCTAAGAATTGCGTGATTGCCGTTACTCAGCTCACACTCTTTCCTTGCCTCTAGGACTTTGGCTATGTCGACTTTGCCACTGAGGAGGAGATGAACGAAGCGCTCAAACAGCAAAAGGGTACCATCCGAGATACTTCCGTAACCGTCAGCATTTCCAATCCGCCCGCTCGACCTACCTTCGCCGATGGATTCCGAGGTGGAAGGGGACGAGGTGGAAGTTTCCGGGGAGGCAGAGGCCGAGGATTTGGCTCAATCTCAGGCGGTGGATTTAAGAGGGAAGGTGGTGGTGGCGAAGGGGGTGGTGAGAGGAAGGAGGGAGGCGGTGCGGGCGGTGAAAAGAAGGAGTAAAGGGTTCGATGGTTACAACCAATATCAGAAAACAAAAACTCTTGACTGAGAAAACGCGCCAATCGATACGCCATCAATCGACACCGATACCGCAGCAGAAAACGACTATTATAGCATTGAAAATATCCCATGAGATAGACCTAGCAGAGCTCGTCATGTGAATAGCCATATTGTTCATTTTGGGCGTATGCGTAAAGGGAGATGGAACGAGGAAGAATGAGAGTGAGCTTGAAGGGAGTCGAGCTTGAGTGACGATGTATGGCAGAAGGGCAGAGATGAAGATCGTATTGTATATAGCATTGAAACGCCATGTGAATGAAGATGCATCTTATGAGCATACCTACGAAGTGATATAACAAGCACAGTGGTGTTCTCAAGCCAAGCGTTTCAATCCTTACATCTTCCTTGTCAATACACCGCCTGTTATTATCATGACCATCCGATAGATTTTTTTTTCCTGTACTGGAAACATACTGCATGTAGCGAGAGCTATGGTCGTTCCGTATCCAGTCCTCCGAATTCAAGACCTAGGCATCCGCTTTGCGGCGCAAAACGACGACATCCGTGTTGTAATGGTATTTGAAGATGCCCTTCTGTGGACCGGGATGTGTGTGAGTGTGTCGGCAGTCAGTAATAGCTTTCATCACACGTGTGGTGTGGTGCCACACACGAGGTCCTTTGGCCATTTGGGCACCATCTACCAAGGTATGTCGCAAGGGACGGAAATACTGCCACTCACCTCCTTGTCGACCCATTGGTGACCACCATCGCCTCGTTGCACGATCCGTCTGATCTCAGCTTCGAGTTCAGTCCTCTTATCGGCTGGAAGGTGCGCGGATGTCAGGTATGACTTGGAGAAGATCCTATCGATGACCTGTAAACGGACGATATACCGGACCAACAAAAATCAGCTACGACCCCTTGCGATCAAGTCTCCACGATTTTACCCTTTCAACTCGGTGTTAGTCATCGCATCTGGTAGACTCAACCCACCTGATCCTCGTTCATCCCCACATCCCAATCAAAGCTAACCTCCTCCTTCTTCTCAAACAACTCCTTATAAGCCTCGGTATCGAACATCTTCCGCCACCATCCCTTATAGTATTGCGGGGAACCAAGGTCATATGGCTGGTATGCTTTGCGGATATCGGCTTGCCATTGTGGTTGGAACGATTCTAGGTTCCAAATCAGGATCAGGGGTGAGCCCGGTCGGAGGTATGATGCTATCTCGGTCTGGGTGAAGGACAAATCACATCAGCAACTATCTTTTAACGATTGATCCGAACATGCTTTCGATATTGGTCATGTATATAGACGTTGTAAGGAGGAGATACGGGGGTTTTGCTCACCAAGGCAGCCTCATGATCGGGACACCAATGCCAAGCCTGAGCAATAATCACAGCGTCCACGCCCGAGGATTCTCCTTCTGTCTGATTGGTATTGCCATGACTGTCAAGCTTGGATATACCGAGCTTTTCGACCCCGCTGAAATCATCAAAACTACCATCGATAGTATCCGACACCTTTCCCCGTTTTTGTAGTGCTTGCGGGTCTAGCTTCTCATTCCCCCTTTTCCAGGCATTTCGCATACCTTCCGAAGGCTCGATACCGACCAACTTCGCAATAGGGAACGTAGGATATTCTGCACCGCTGGTAGATAATGGAGGTGGGGCGATCAGTAATCTTGAAAATATACCTGTACCCGAGCCTGGCTCGAGTATGGTCCATCCTTTTTCATCTGGGGAGATTGAAGGAGAAGAGGAGATGGTTTGGTAGATATGGGAGAGTGCTTCGGCGGGATATGAGGGTCTCGCTCGGTCGTACTACAATAGATAATTCGTCAATAAACTATGGAATACTAAAACGGATCACCTACCATGTCATTCGTGCCCTCGCCGAAGCCGGACACGGCTATCTTATGCACATTTGATCGAGACATGATGATATGATTTCGCTCTGCTTGATGGAGATCCGGAGTGGTTGCGGATAAAGTCGCCCAATGATAGATGTTGCTGTAGCAGTAGAATACTCGCTAGACGTTCGTTTTTAGATACCCATATCAATTGTTTATCGCAACAGACAGTCGCTTGCTTGAATCGACGATATGCTTGAATCGACCGAGATCACGAACTGACTCAATACCCCCAACAACAACAATGATCACTCGTCTCATCGTCTCATCGTCCCATCGTTACTCGAACTTGCATAGACTCACTCATCATCACGTCACTCCCGACTGACGGTCGCTTAAAGCTGTTGGACTTCTCAATACCGGTCATATCCGATCGGATTCGAACTGGTCGTCGCTTCTTCGCGTCGGGCATATATCCCGAAATAGATCTCAGCAGCTTCTTATGGCGTTTGGATATAGATTGCACTGCAGCGTGTATTGTGGCTGTTTCGGCCTTGTAGGCCATCGCAGTACAATTGCTCTTGCCCGCGAAAGTCAAGACCTCGTAGCGCCGAGCATATCCTGCATTGCATTGGGGTATGTACTCTGACGATGCTATGAATGCTATATCCTATCCTATGGAAATCTCACCGCTAATCGTACCTTGTCATAGCGCACTGTCTGAGAGCCATCGCGATTGTGAATTGAGTTGGTCATGGTATGTTATTAAGAAGGAAGCCAGAAGAAGAGGCGCGAGGATAAAGAATATATACACAATAGTATGATTGATACGAAAGAAAGGATGGACGGGTAGATGCGATTTATCCATGTTCTAGCTCGATATTGTAGGATCGAGTCTAGACTATGGATTTATTTTTCAGTTTGAATGGTTATACTCGTATATCCTCTGGCAGAGCAGAGGCGAACAGGCGAAGAGAGTGAGAGAAGAGGGTAACCCTCCGATTTATATACACAACAGGGATAATGCGAACGCTCAGACTAGAAATGAAAATGTCCCTTGACTACTACACGCCTTATAGCAACGCAAGAACCGCCGAGACACCAACAGCGACGATTGAGGCCACGCCAACGCTCAGACCGGCTGAGAGAGGCGATGCTGACGAGTCCTTGGCGGCGGTGTTGGCTGATGCACCGGTCGCCTTGGCGCCTGATGAAGTCTCGGCAGAGTTGGCGGCATCGGCCTTGGCAGCTTCGTCTTTCGGTGAGACAGTAGAAGACTCGGGAAGGACGGAAGCGGCAAGGACTGGCTGAGTGCCAATCTCACCGGACCCAATCATGATCATCTTACCCTGCGAAGCAACGCCGTCGACAACGAGGAAGATCATGGCGGGACCGGGCTGGAAGATGTTCGAGTTGGGAGGCATCTGAGAGACGTGCATGGTGATTTCTCCGGTGTCAGAGTTCTTGGTGTAAGAGGTGGCGAGCTCGAGGTATCGCTGACCAAAGTTGATGGCGTGGGTGGAGAAACCGGTTCGGACAATGGTGACTTTGGTGTTTGAAGGGTCGGAAGTGGCGTCGGAAGGTGTGTAGGTGAGGTTCCAAGCGGCACCACCGTAAGACAGGGAAGCGGGGAAACCAGAAGCTACAGGTCGCTCCTTGTTGTACCAGGTAGGGTACCACTGCTCTACCTCGTACGACGTACCCCATTGCTCGAACGTGACGTCCTTGTTAGGGTTGGAACCGGAGACGAGGATGGAGGAATCGGCAAGAAGGATGGCTGTCGAGTGGTACATTCGCTCCTGAGTCGATTCACCAAGTCCGTCTCGGGACCATCGAGAACCAGCGGGGGCGGAAGGGTTGTAGATGGCTGGTTGGTAAAGTGGGGCTTGACCGTAAGATTGACCGATCGAGTACTTTTCATCGCCGTAACCGGCAGTTCCCATGTTGACACCGTTACCCATCCACATGGTACCGTCAGGCAAGTAGATGAACTGACCCATACTTCTACCCTCGGGCATGTCGTCGTCGTCGGTGTATGTGGGGTTGGCGTCTTCAGGGCTGATTCGGACACATGAATCGTCGGCTGGGATGGCGGTGACGTTGAAGCCGGCTCCACCGTCAGAAGACTTTTCAAAGGGAGCGTTGGAACCGCCGCAAAATAGGATGGTGGCAGTGTAGTTGTTGGCGGGGGTCAAGGGGAGGAGGGCGTTGGCGGCGGAGGCGGGGTACACTCGGACGGCGTATGGCATGTCGGGCAGGGGGATTTCCTTCTGCGCGTCCATGTCGTAAAGGATAGTTTTGTAGGCGGCCTGCATGAAGAGTTTGCCTACAAGTACAACGAAATTAGTAAGGGCAATGTAAGGGTATGTAGGGGGCACACTTACCTCCAGGAAGAAGCCAGGTCAGAGGGAAGAGGTTGACGGGGACGGTGTAGTCGAGGAAGTCCATCTTGATGGCACCTGACGGTTTCTTGGGCCAGTACTCGTAGGTGGGGTTGTTTTGTACCTTTGTGGAGACGTAGCTGGGGGAATTGGAGTGTCAGCATGGGGACCGAGCAAGAAGATGCGCTCTGGGTGGCGTCTGGAGCTGGTATCTTTATGCAACGTCAAACTCACCCTCCGTTGTTGTCACCACCGAGAACGATGAGCGATCCATCGCCGAGGATCTCTACTGAAGGGTACCATCGCTTGCCCTATAGTGGTGACATAAATTAGCTGGGAACAACGAGGTTGAGTATGGGTCCACCAACCGTCATGGTCAAAGCATCGCCTCCTTCTTGCCAAGCACAGTTACCATCGTCACAAGGGTTCAACAATCTGATAGCAGCACCACCGTCCGTGTTCAGGTACGGGTTCTCGTTGTTCTTGTCCTTTGTGGCGACACCCTCGTATGTGACAGGCTGGTTACCGCCAAATACAACCCAAGATCCATTGGCGACGGGCAGACCGGCAGCGCAAAAGGTGTTTGAGGAGACTTGCATGGCGGTGGCCTGGTTGGAGTTGAGGTCGTATGACACTCCCCATGCAGGGTGGGTCAAACCATCGTTGTTGGTGACGGTCATCGAGTTGTTTTCGGCCTCTGCGGTGGTTAGTGGTTAGCGTTGTGGCGGAGGGCTTTCAAACACTGGCATAACGTAGTTGAAGGCCTTCTGGTGCATCGATGCGCTGCATACTCACTATCCAGAATATACACCGTCTTCTCCGTACCCAAGAACATCATCTGCGCTGATACACCAGAATCACCGACAATCTTGAAGCCACCGGGGACGGCGCCCGGATCTCTCTCACCGAGCACATGCCGTCTTGATGCAGCTAGATCTCGATGTCTTGTCTGTCGTTCTACAGGAGGAAGGTTGGATACGGCCGATACGGAGGACGAGGCGAGGAGGAGGAAAGGGAGCGCTGATCGAAGGGATCGTCGAGGTTTGGTGTGGGTTCGTGATTGAGTCATCTTGAAGGAGTGTGGGTGAATAGGAAGTTTAAGGTGATGAGATGTGGTTTTTGTTATTATAAAGTCAAAGTATTGCTGAAAAAGAGTGTGGTGTTTGGATTTGAGATCCGATTTAAGACTGGGTTGATTATTTCGCCCGTATCGATCCGTAGCGTTCAAATATGGCCAAGGTCTGACCGTCGTCTTGTTGTCTTGGAGGATGTGTTAGGTGGTCGAGAGTGAGGATAGCGATGGTATGATGATGATAAAAGATGCGAGGTGGTCCGAGTGAGAGTGTTTTGTTCGACAGCGAATTCTAGATCTGTAGGTATCAGCAATAGCGAGTGGGATGATAGAGATGTTGTTTGATGTTTGATGTTTGGAGCAAGAGTGTCCCGTGCGAAGGGAACGAGCCTTGAAAGGTATCATAGCCCATAGCCCATAGGACAAAAGAAAGAAGGCACGAGCTCGCACTCACCCCACTCACTCACTCACTCAGGGTTACACTGTTACAGCCGTTACCACTCCAAACCAACAGATGCGTTATATACCGTTTTGTTGTTATTGATGCGATGTGATGATTGTCGTCGGATCGGAGGCGAAGGGGGGGGGGAGTATGTCGTTGGTTGTCGTACTTTGATGTTGAGGAGGTCGAGTTGAAGATGCAGATATGTGAACAAAAGGATTGGATGTCTTTGTGTCAGAGGAATCCAGTGCAAGGATTGTTCGTTATCGTCTGGCCGGTCCATGCACCACCAAGTTCACTTCTACTCTAGGGTCTTGTTAACTGGACGAGGCTGATCTTTCAGCTTGAAACGCGTTACCAAATTCACAAAGAAAAACACGCCCGGGGCCAGCTTTGTTTGCATCCAATTCCACGTGGAAATCACTCGACTTTGACAAACACAAAGCCAGTCGCGCACCACCCACCTGTATCCACCGATCCAAGAATACATACAAGGCCTCCTACTACCGTAACCTACACCCTGATATTTGAAGATCTTTGCGTTCCTCACGCCTCACCTGAACAGCAAGCGCACCCGGGATGACCCGTCAGCCCATACTTTTCACAGGACAAAAGCAAAGGCCTACGAAGCTTGGACATGAATGCTCATTCAACGAACAAAGGGTCCAAAAACAGCAGAGGGTCCTTGGCTCCGCTCTTCCCCTTTCTCGCTTGAGTTGTTTTGAATGGAGCTGTCATGATTACAGGGTGCCTTGCGTAGACGTACATATACAACCTATGTATACCCATGCAGGCATTTCCCCCGAGGATAAGCGAATGTACCACCTATGCAGATACTCTCGCATGCATTCGCTATTGTTTGCCTAGTCTGGAAAGTTTAGACAAAGAGATGAGCTAATTCAGGTGCGTATGACCTGAGCGGCGACTTCCGCTACGGTGGGACAAAGGGGTATTGTCCAAGGAACCTTCGCTCCAACAACAAGGGTCGTTCAATCTCCGAGAGACCCCTCCAACTTTGGATGCCTGTAACTACACAACCAATCAACGTAAACGGTCGGTTCTTCGTCGGGGAGGTAGCCAGGACCATGGAGAATATGCCCATACAAAAAGGGAAGCATGCTTAGGAGGAGGACCTTGCGGAAACGATGCCAAAAGGTAACTGCCCCGACTGAGAATCGAACTCAGATTTCGGGATGACGTTCTCATCAGAACTCAATGCTTTATACATATGAGACCCGCGTCTTGGCCGTTGGACGATCAGGGCATGCTTTATTGGATGCAGGACCGGCGTTTGAGACGTTTATATTCATGTAGACACTTCCCGAAAACGATGAAAAATGAGTGGTCGATGGCGGTGAAGAGGGTCCAGTCGACGAGCGGCGAGTGCCACTTCCGCCTCTGAAATTCGACACGCGCGCCACGAGCGACCCTGAATCTTCACCACACACCACAGACACATGCATACATGACACGTTGACTTGACATTGAGCTTTCATCAATTATCATCTATTAGAGGAGAACGACCATTATCATCCATCAAGACGGCATTCAACATGACCAAGGGGACGCGCTTCTTGACGCTGGCCATCCCGGCTGTACTCCTCTATATCCTGGCTTTGTTCCAAATCCTGCCGGTACCGCTATTCTCGGAGGAGATCGTCAAGCAGATTCTGCCTGTCGTACGTACTGACTTCAATGACGCCGATATCTTCATTGCTGACATCATATACATACGCAGCTTCCATTCTGGCTCTTGGTCACTTTCGGCTCATATTCCCTCTCATCGCTCGGCATGGGCCTCGTCAAATTCCACGACTGTCCGGAGGCGTACGAGAGCCTTTTGAGCGAAATCTCACAGGCTAGAGACGAATTGAGGAATCATGGGGTAGCAGTGGATTAGGAGGGAGGAGATTATGGACCAGTAGTAGTCAGCGTTCGGAGACGAGAGGATAGACCTTGGTGTAGACGAGACTCTGCATGATCAGATTTTCACATGTACAGTACAAATTACATATAGTACAAATCCACCTGGCCTCGGTATAAGAGGCAACGATACAGCTCAAATGTCAAGAAACCTCCTCAACTCGCTCTAAGAATTGAGCAGTTCCTGCATCTCCCTTCGCATTCTCTGGATCTCTTCCTCGCTCTCTTCTTCGTCCTCCTTGTTCTCCTGTGGATTACAAGGACCAGCATATAAGCAAGAGTAGACCACATTCAGTTATATTTGCAGTACTCACCGGCAAAGCCCCTCCAACAGCTCCAGCTTGCCCGAGCTTTCCATCGGTAAGTTCGAAGAGCACCTTGTCCACCTCGGCATCCGCTTCCTCTTCCAACTCTTCATCGTCGTTGACCGCATCTAACGTCTCTTCCATCATCTCCTCCATGATACCACTCTGCGATAGGCAGAAGAGTCTCGTCAGTAGAGCCAGCAGTACGGGACAGTATCAGCGTACCTTCATCATTTCCATACTCATCTCCCTCATAGTCGCGCTCAGTTGAGGCAGCTTTACAAGAGCGTTCGTAGTCTTCATGATTTCAGTGCTTTTCTGAAAGGCGCCTGTCACCTTAACCATAGCTGAAGCACGGCCCAAAGATCAGTATGAGACTTCTCGGAAACGAGGATGCTACTCACACAGCTGGTGCTGCAATTGCATGTTGACGCTCTTCACCCTCGCCTTGCTGGATTCCAGTCGGTCTCGCTGCTTGTTCGCCCGTACCAGTTCTTTCGCCAGTATCCTGGCAGACTTGACGTCGTTTTTCTTCGCCAGTTGTTTCAACTCTATACGAGATTTGGACGAAGCTACTTCCAGCTGCGCCCATCACACTTGTCAGTTGTATGCTGCCGACCTGTCTTAGGCTTTACTCACATTTCGTATCTCCCTATCTAACTGCCTCTCCTGCTGCCTCAACTTTGCCTGCCATCCCTTAACCTTTTCTTCGGGGGAGGGTCCATATATCCAACGATTGATTGATTTCATCATGTATTGTGAGGTCCGTTGGGACGTTGAGATGGTGTGATGTCGCGAGGTAGGTTTATCGTTGTCAGCAATGTATGATGGTTATACCTGTAACAGCATTGTACCGAATCGAGCGGCAAGCCAAGTACTATATAAGCCTATGATGTGGTCCTAGGTCAGAGGCGGCGACCGCCGGTCTACTCCGCGTTATCGATCGTTCCTGAAAACAACAATACCCGGTTGAGTGACTGGATCATAATGATCAATCCTCGAATTCAGCTTTCTCAACTTTCTCTCTCTTTTTACCAGTTACTCGCAAATCGATATAACATCGAAACAATGTGGCTGCTCACGGCAGTAGGTCCGGTACATGGACAACGCAGTAAGTTTACCCCATGTTCTCTGCCCATAATGAAACAAGCTTACCTATCCATCACGCTAGAATTCACCTTTGCGCTCGAGCAGAAGCGAGAGTATTCCGTTGGCCGGGATGAAGGCTGCGAGATCAGGTTCGAGGCTCGACAGATCAGGCCGAAGGAAGGTACTGTGGTCGTAGATGACTGGAATCCTACTCAGGTGAGCTCTGGTCTTCACACCTGTGTGGTGAATGTTTATCGAGCTCTCTGCTAACTTACTTCAGCCTCACACGCCCCCGACGCTACGATGGCGACTCGAGCCGAAGAAGAACGGGTCATATGGCTCCATCAAAACGCTAGGCCTAATCGACATGGACGATATGGGCTCTACTGAACGGAACGACTACGAGGTGAACGAAGTGAAAGATAGTCATGGCTGCTATTTTGAGGGAGGGGTGCAAGGTGTGGAGTTGGCCGACGATATGTGGTTCACGTAAGTAGTGGCGCGATTAGTCGTCATGACCTATCTAACAGACGTGTGTCTTTTCAGGACCGAGTGGAGAGATGTCGGCCTGCAATACGACAAAATCAAAGAGGAAAGTGATGCTGCTCGAGACGTTTTGCGAAGGCACTGTAAGTGATACACTTCACAGCGGTATCACACCTTCAGCTGATGACAACCCTCTTAGGTGTCGCCTGGACGCAAACTTTCGACGTCGATCATCGCCCAACATACGTCCTCTCGCCTTTATACAAGAGCAACGCAGACTGCAACTATGCTGTGTGCTACGGAATCCGGATCGTCCAACCTTCCTTCCTCGAAGCACTCATCAGCCGCATCAGGGCGTGCTGGAAAAAGATGGCCGATTACCAAGATAGCTTCACACTACCTGATGAGGAAGATGATGCGTTCCAGCCAGAGCTTGATGGAGGTCTATCCGTCTCGAGGAAGGATGTCAGATGCTGGCTTCCTGACAAGAAACGACAGACATTGTTCAAAGGTTGGAAGGTCGTGGGCTTGAGGGGAAAGACGGTGAGTGGATCGGCCTCGATACTCGTTTTCTGCTCCTAACTGACGAAAGTCTTCCTCAGCAATCGGTAGAAAAACGATGGCTCCTCGCCATGGGAGCGGATTATCAAGAGCTCGACGTCCTCACCAACCCTGTCTCGTCCAGCCAGGACTTTGCAGACCGCTTGTCGTCGTGGTTGAGCCATGTTGATGCCAATGGTGGGAAAGATCAGAGTTTGGTGATCTGGTTCATGCCGGTGAAACAGGAGTTGGCAAAGAAGGGTATCGACTATACCTCTGTTGTTCAAGCGACCTGTCAACGGCGAGTGTATTTGCATTCACAAATGGATTCAGCTGATAGCTGTCCCACCGCAGACTCGGGTTATGCCATTCGAACGGAGGTATCGTGTGGGGATCTGTGAATAAGGGTGGCGTAACAGAGTACTTGGAAGCTTTGGCAACCAATCTTCCCAAAGAGACTGCCCCACAGACAGTCGCGCCTGGCGTCGAGGAGCCTACTGCTCCGGGTCCGGCCCGAACAAGACGTGCCCCGAGTACTCTGGGTCAAACGCCCGCGACGAGCCAAGCGGGTCCGTCTTCTCGACCAGAGTTCATACCTTCTACCTTTCCCGACGAAACGGAAGCTCACGGAAGCCACTCACCTGTACGTCCTTCGACAACAAACAATAATGCTACGCAGGAAGTATTATCCAGCAGCAGAGAGAAGACACCGGAGCCTGAGGCTACTTCGGCGCCAACGAAGAAGGTGAGTATTTGGTATTCAAGGAATGGAGCCAGTGACCGAGGTGTGCGAGACTGATGCAGCTATATGATAGCCCCTTCGACGACGGGCCAACAAGCCCACACTTCAGATGCCCGACAGTCCTCCACTCAGCGCTCCCAGCACCCAAGAAGACAATTCTCAACCATCTCAGCCGCTCTTCTCTCAGCCTAAGTTTGTCCAGGATTCGATGCCTCAGCCGACCCAGGCAAGCGTGTTTGCACCCCAGCTCACCCAGACTCAATCCGTGGTGCCTGATAGCATGGTGAGCTATCAGAAATAGAAAGTTTTTGGCGACGCAAGCTGACTTCATGAACTGATTTAGATGCCATCTCAGTCCGTCTCCCAGATGCCTGGCAGATCAAGTCGTCTGAAACGACGCGCAGGTGGCGCTACGCCATCTTTGATCCAGGAGATCGCAGATACGAGCATCAATCTCGAGAACGACATCAAGGCGGAAGAGCGCGCTGCGGACATCAGGTCTTTATACGAGCAGACAAAATCGGGATCATTCGCGCCAAGTCATCATGTAAGCAAGAGGCCTAGGCTAGCAACGGTGAACTCTGAAGAGTCTGGTGGCTCTTCCACAAGTAGGTTGAGGCAGGACGATGCGATGGATTTGGATGAGAGCGCGGGAAGTGCAGCAGATGTTGGCAGGTCTACCCGATCGAAGCGAGCCACCTCCACAGAAAGAATGCCTCCTCCTGCGCAAATATCTCGTCGAATTCGGTCACCTTCCCCTGACCCAGAGGAGGAAGAAGAAGTCGAAAGTCGACCAACGGTCAAGGCACCCCCGCAATGGCACACAAAAGCTGAACATTCATCGCAAGCCAAGGCATCTACTAAGGGCAAGTCGCAGAGTCAAGCGGCCCGAGTTTCCGGCCCTGCCAAAGACGAGGCATTCCTTCAGGCAATCAGCAAGTCCACCAAAGCTCGAAAAGCGATAGACGAGCTTGATCGAGAGTTCAACCAGCTCCGAATCCCAAAGCCCAATGGCTCATCGGCTGTCATCAAAGCGAACGAGTGGCAAGCGAGTATCCCTGATTATGCGTTGCTGAACGATGCCGACGACGAATTGAGGGGTAACTTCATAAAAATCATTAGGAGGGATATGTTCAGAAAGGATCTGGGGACGAATAAGCAGTCAGAAAGGGTAGATGACGGGCGTCCGAATTTCAAGAAGTTCAAAAAGGTCAGTTATGAAGAGTGCTTCAAAGAGGCGCGGACAACTGACCTGGGTCCTTTTAATCGTCGAGCAGAAAGACGTGGTGAGGAGGACTCCTATACAGTTCAAATTGGCGGCGGCGGCGACGCAAGCTGCTGAGCTGGGCGAGCGTGAGTGCTATGCTCTCTTCATTTGCCGGATTATCAGTGTACAACCTTCCTCTCAGCACGACCCGTCGCTAGCCGTATTTATCTTCCTTTCCCTTTTGAGCGTTTGCGATTTCGATTCGTGTCTCATTTTCTCTTCTATCTCTCAATTTTTCGGTTCTCGCTCCTCACGAGACAACCCTTCACCCTTTGTGCGTCGTGATGTAGAAGACATATTACTGACCTTGTGAAGCTCTGCAGCGTATTGGCCTACTCAAATCATCAAACCCGGTCGAGGCAAGGCTCAAGCGAGTCAATTCGCGCAGCAGCAACATGAGGAGGAAGACGAGGATATGCCACTCCTGCCACGAGGGAAGAGGAAATTGCTGGGTACTCAAATCACCCAGGATTATGATGGGATGCCTCCGCCGACTTCTACCTCTATGCGTGCCTCACAACGAGGAAGTCGTGTTCCCGAATCCCAGCCTCCTTCGACCCAGACGCCCAGCACAGGAGTGGGTTCACGTCGCACTCGAGGTACCAGCGTGGTTTCGGAGGCGGATAGCGTAGCGACCACTGCATCTGCTGCTACGAGTACTCAGTCGAAACGGACATCTTCGACGAGAGCCACCAGGACTGGGACCACAACGACAAGGGGTAAGAAGAAGGGTGCAGAGCCTGTCGTTCTTGAAGATTCCGACGAAGAAGAAGGCGAAGGTGTAGATTGGGGCGGCGGGGCATCAACAAGTACCTCTAAAGCTGGTGGTACGAAGAGTAGCAGGACTGCGACGCGCAACGCAGGTGCTGGTACGGGCACCGGTACAGTCACGCTCGACGACGACACGCCCATGATCCCGTCCTCAAGGAGCAAGAGAGCTGCATCGAGCATGGGAACCGGACCGGTTGTAGGTGCTCAGAGTTCGAGGGCGGGAGCTACTCAGTCTGGCGTGGGCACAAGGAGGAGATTGTTGCCTGCTGACGATGACGATGGGATTGTGAGTTGGACTTACCAGCTATTTGGGTGTGTAATAGCACACTAGCAAGCTAATCGAAACCCTCTGTTCTCACTTCTGCATTACAGGGTTTTAGAGGCTTGGGCAAGAAAAGGCGATTGCTTTAGAGCGGAAGCTCTCGTTTGTAGCTAGAATAGCTTAGTCTCATCACATTCAGGCTACCATGTCAGCAACGATGAGATATGATGCACCCATGTGGACTTGGGTGTGTAAATAACGATACGAAACGATATACGATATATGATATACGATGAATGCCATGCCATGCTAAATTGTGTGTATATATATAGCAAACAGACATCAAAAGTTCCCCTTCATATGCATCTCTTGCTTTGTATTGTAGTCACCCATATCCCGAAAGCTCAAGGGCGCGAGGTGATCACATATTGATACTGCTTCTGACGACTAATTCATGTTCAAACTTGATTTCTACCCATTATTATCTAGACTGCGCGGGATAACAGATAACCAAAAGGTATCATCATTCTACTATACTTTGTTATCAAAAACTGAAATTTACGCGAAAAAAAAACAAGACCAAAATTAATCGAAGACCAAGACCCAACTGACAAAGCGGCCAATAGTAAATAAGAAACCCAGATAAATAGAAAGAAAATACAGCTTTCCAAGAGATACAAAGTAGATCCTCCTCCTGTTCACCCTTTCACCCTCATACGCCATCCGCAGCGGGAAGGTTTGAGAAGCCCTGCGAGTGAGGTTCTGTCTCGCTCGACCCCGCCTCCGCCCCGATGGCATCAGCCACTGCTGCACCCGCGGGTGGCAGCTCGTTGACGGCTTCAGTAGGTACACCTGACCCTGGCCCCGACGAAGCGAGTTGAGGCACAGCCGTGAGACCCTCGGCCTGAGCAGCAATCTGCTGAACCTGTGCCTCGTTCGCTCCAGGTTGCGGCTGAAGATCTGTCGATCCAGCAGCAGCCTCACTCAACGCCGGAGCGACTGATACGCCCTCCGCGTCACCCCCCGTCGTCCGCTCATCATACCCATCATCCGTCGTTCCCATCAACCTCTGCAGCTCATCCCACTGCGGCTCATGACTCTCCTCGACTTTCGCCATCCCTTCGATCCCTGACAATTCCATCTCTTCTAACGGATCGGTAAAGCCTTGAAACTCGTCGTCGTCGTTGTCGCTGCTGCTGACCTCGCCTTGTCCTGATGCGGGAATGTTACTGGCCGAACCCCGAGAATCGTCCTGTTGAAAACCCGGAAAATTAGGCTCCGTTGAGGGATGATGATGATGATAATGATGATTGACGTCGTTGACCGGTGAGGAGGAGGATGGAGATGGTTTGACGGGATCAGATGAGGGGAAATGGGGTGGATAATGATGCTCGCCTGACTCGCCATCGTTGTTGTTTTCCTCTCCTTTTATACCACCTGATACTGGATCTGAACCTCCGGCGGCCGGTCCTGAGGGTACTTCACCGCGCGCTCGGGCGGCAGCATCGTCTTCGTAGATCTTGCGAGCGGCTTCGTACTCTTGCTTGTCGTGTTCGGCTTGTTGCAGATAGGGCTAAAATGTGAACGAAAAAAAAAAGTCAGCTAGGCCCATATGCATTACACGTTAGGGTAAGCTCACCTTCTTCTCCTCGTCGGAGAGACTTCGCCATCGCTCCGCGGCCAGAACACTCTGCTTGGTGGTCTCCGACTCCTCGCCCCATACTTTTGCTCGGATATCATCGTTCTCTCGGATACCCTTGAGGAAGAGGAAGTAGGCACTGAGAGGTTTCTTGGGCGCATTGGGATCTTTCAGATTGCCCTTTCTTGACTTGCCCTCTTTCCTTTGTTGAGCTCGGAAAGCGTTCTCCGCTTTGATATCCTCGGGCGTAAGGGTAGCTTGCCACACAGCGAGTTCTCGGACATATTGCTCCTTACTCTCGATGACCTTTTGGGCGTAGTACTTCTTTTGCTCCTCGTTGAGGTTGGCGTAAGCGGTACCTGCGTCTTTAGCGATCTGAGCAACGTTGAGCTTGGCGTGATGAGGCGTACCACCTGGTGAATTGCCTTGAGCGGCAGCAGCTTTGGCCTTGTTAAGCTCGTCAGTGAAGAACAACTGCCAGGCGGATTGAGCTTGTCGAGGGGGGTGCAGGTGAGACTTGGCGGGGGCTTTGGGTGCCGGTTTTTCCTCTTCATGTTTCTTTCCTTTTCTCTTCTTCTCCTTCTTCCCATCGGCCTCTTCTTCAGTGCTCGACTCGACGTGTCTCTTGCCTAGACCCTTGTAATCGCTCGACTTTTCCTTCTTGTGCTTCTTCTCAGCCTTCTCAGCCTTCTCGGCGGCCTTCTCAGCGGCTTTTGCAGCCTTCCTTTCGGCCTTTTCGGCTTTGGCGTCGAGCTTGTCAGCAGCCGCCTTGTCGTGCTTCTCCTTTTTACTCTTCTTGCCGCCAGTGGGGGGAGCAGCAGAATTCGAGGTCGACGCCGCAGCGGGAGCGGGCGCTGACTGAGCAGGCTGGGCATGAACCGGTTGGGTGTGGGGCGCAGGAGCAGGCGGATAGCCGTAGCCGGACGAGCCCCATTGCTGTTGCCAACCGTATTGACCGCCTGGAGGCATGTGAGCAGACGCCATGTGATGAGGGGGCATGGTTTGCGACATGGATGGATGACCACCATAGCCCTGCCATCCGCCTTGCTGCATCATCGCAGCTTGGCTGCCTTGTGATTGGGATGATCGAGAGGATCCCGTCTGTGGCGCTTGTTGCCAGGATTGCTGAGGCTGTTGTTGACCGCTGGATCCTCGTGACTGGTCGTGAGGAGGCCATGATTGATAGGCGCCACTAGCGCCAGCATAGTCGTATGCGGAGGAGCCGGTGATCGACGAGCGGTGTGATGATTGCTGCTGCTGTTGCTGGTGAGAGTCGCCAAGTGTAGTGCTTTGAGGGACGGTAGGCGTCGTGGTTGATTGCGTAGTGCTTGATCGAGGAGGGGCCGATTGCTGCTGGGCGTAACCTTGACTGGCAGTGGCTGGGTAATTAGCCCATTGACCCTGGTGTTGATCGTAGTAACCGTGATACTGGCCTGCGTAAGGGTGGGCTGTCTGAGGCTGGCTACCCATTCCGCTGTGGTGGTGGTTTAGCACCTGAGGTGGGGCGGAAGAAGGCTGATATGGGGATTGGTGGTGGCCGGACGCGTCGGCGGTGCTCTGTGTCTGAGCAGTTTGATAGTACCGGGACGATGGAGAAGGGTTGGCAGCCGAAGTCGACGCCTGAGGAGGGGTATTATGTTTGGGTCCAGACGCCCGTCGAGAGCCTGAAGGCGCCGAGGGGGACGATGTGGTGCCATAGCCGGCGAGGCTGCAGTGAGTCGTCACACGTCAGCAAGCAATCCAGAACCGTCGCCGTTGTCATCGACTCACTTCACGCCACTGCTGTACCCGCCGTACCCTACATTACTCATATTGCTATAGCCCCCGGCATGCTGGTAGGCGCCGTAGCTATCATCGCCACCGTACATGCTTTGACCGGCGGTATCGTCTCTTCGGCCGCTCAGCGGGTCGGTAGCGGTGTATGCTCGAGGGTTGGACGAGCTTCTTTGATGAGTACTTGTATACATGTTGGAAGCGGGCTGCGAAGTGGATACGAGGTTGGCATGACATTCTCCGCTCGAAACCCAGATTGATCACAGAGGAGAAGCGTAACTCACCTGAGCCCAGTTGTGGCTATTACCTGCGGAAGAAGCTGTCGAGCTCTGCATCTACGGACGGTCGTCCTGGTGGAATGGTATGGCTGCGGCATCGTGCGAGGTTGCGTGAAGGCGGATGGGTCGATGCGGGAAAAGTTATGGATAGTCACAGATCAGGTTAGCGACGGCTCGTACTGACTGATAGAACATCGTTCAAATGCAAATACGTGATCACGGAAGCAGCAACGGTGACAGCAGCATGCCACTCACACAACACTACTTATCAGAGGTACATGAAGGAGATTAGATTGTTTGGTTCCAATAGCGTGAATCAAAGGGGGGTTCATGCGAACAATTAAGGAAGGGCTCCTTTACGCAAAGATAGGAACTTCTGAATCAGGGAGGAGGGGAACAGGAAGGATCGCCTCGCAGAGACCCGAGGGGGAAAGGCGTGCGACGATGAGGGTTGGGATGGCGAGAAGGGGAGGTCTTGTGTAGGTGGAGAGAACTGGTGAGACTAACAACGGCAGCGTCGCGGCAAGGGAGAAGCCGAGAAGGGTAGTGACGAGACAGGTAAAGGAAGGTTTGAGTGCGAAGCGAGGGAAAAGGCGATGATGGTGGATGAATTTACACGAGGAGCGAAGGATGGAACACTCACCTCGTGCTTGGGAACCTGACAATCCTTGTTGGATCGCAGTCGGGGGAAAAGATAGGTACCGGGTTTGTAGGTAATTTCTTGGTATCGAAGCGATCAAAATCAATCGGATCGGCCAAGCGGGTGAGATGCGGCTTTGGTCACTAGTGTAAAGAGCGAAAGGGGAAAGAGCAAAAGGACTAGCGAAGGAGGGAGACTGGAAAAAAAGGTCTGAGGTTAGATAATGAGTCCAGGTCCTGTTTGTTTAGAGTCTGGGCGCGGGAAAGGTGCCGATGCGGGGGGAAGGGGGGTGCATAAAGGCAAAAATAAGAAAGTGTGAAACGTGGGCTGGTAAGGTAAGGAAGGGAGGTGGGGTGGAGTAAACAGAAGAGATGAGATGGTGGGCAAGGGCGCGCGAGAGAGAGAGAGAGAGAGGGGGAGAGAGAATGAGGAAAGACGGCGTGGGCGTAAGCGTAAGCGTAAGCGTGGGCGAGGAAAGAAGGGGAGGGTGCGTGATGGTGAGTGAGGGTTGAGCTGTTTTGATTGATTTACCTGGTTTTTCCACAGCAACGCAATAGGCAGGGAGGGGTTTAGGCGATTGGCCTATTGATTGATTTGGTTTAGGAGTAGTTGTATTTATTATGTGAGAAGACGGGAGGGAAGGAAGGGCGGAAGAAACACTAATATGATAAACAACTCGGTACTCGCGGGGTATGACAGCAGCAGCAGCAGCAGTGAGATGCCCCCGTAGTTTGGCTTCGTAGTCACAGGTCAGGATAAAAGGTATCAAAAAAGTGTACTGTATGTATTTTAATGTTATCACAACAGCGGCCGCGGGGGTTTCAAATGAGGTGATGGAAGACGATTAAATTTCTAGCTTCGGATCTTCTTCCTTGATAGCTGATATAGCATATAGCTAGGCTAAGGGCAAAGGAAGGCTGTGAATAAGCGCAAGGAGGGGGAAGAAGGGGATATTTATTGATTTTTAGCAAGCAATTTGGCGAGGGCGACTGGAAGTGACGTTGGCGTTTGGACCTGTCTGAGTGGGTGTGGGTGTGGGTGTGCAAGTGAGCGGTGTGAGGGATGTCTCGCAGCGGAGCTGTTGCTCTGCTGCATCAAGTGGTGGAAGCGGCCAGTGCAGCTGCAGCGGGCCAACAAGGAGGAAGAGGGGGATCATTCCTCGTTCTTCCTCTTATTCCCTCGATTTCTTTTCTTCTCCCTTGATGCATCCCCCAAGCACCCTTCCACATTACCTGAGAGCATCTCCCTCTTTGTTCTTTGATTGGCTGAATCTTACATTCTCTCGATATCGTCATTCTCGGATCTCACGCATTGGGTAATATGGGTAATATGCTGATAAAATATCCGATTATAGGAACCACATGACCTGATGACCTGAAAATCGAAGCGAAATCACGGGATTCACCGGAGGTATCTACCGTGTGGCACTCGGGCCGTGGTTAGGCAGGACTTTATTCCTTTCACCCTTTTATAAGTGGCAGGGCAGCAAAGCAGTCGTGTGGTGGTGAGAAAGTCTGATTTGACAACTGTACTACGACGGTATCTAGGATGCAGATGTGGTTGTCCGAGAAAGGTGCTCTTTTGGACGGCATACCAAAGCCATGCGAGAAGTCTGGGCTCGTGGGTTCTCAAGAAGGATGGAGATTCGGTCGGTTGCGCCTGAGCAGGCTCAAAGGACCTACACTCGTGCCTGTTGAGCGATCAAACTAATTTTCGACGATGAAGAATGGATACGCAAAGCTGGACTACGCTAGCCGCCAGATACTCATGCTTACGCTCAGCCCAGTCTGATATATCAGTCATTGAAGAAAAGGAAGGAGAGAGAAGTATACATTCCCTTGGTCACCCATGTGGGAGGCGTTGACGGGACAAAAATTGATCATCATCGACGCCACGACCAACAAGGTACTTTCCTTCACTTCAACCCAAGGGGAAACAGTAACATCAGCTACGTACTGATGAATGAATAAGACTGATGAATTATCAAGTTAGGATCATCAGTCATGGACTTCCATTCCTCGAGAGGAAGAGCGTTGAGAACTCGGTATCAGCGGAGCCGAAGATGCCTCTCTCCCGGCTGACATCGAGCAGAGAGCCAGCAGCACGCATTCAAACCCATGAAGCGAGGAAATCAAAGAGGTCACTGCTACTGACCGGCCAGTATCGCAAATGAATCCTTGTCTCCGCTTACTGCAAAATGTTTTGCCCCACCCGAGGAAGACAATGAAAAGTGCGACACTGATGGATCGATAGGCTTGACGCACTGACCCTTCGTATGATCAAGAAGCGGTACTGAAGCTGAGCGAGACTACCATGCTCAACTTACCAGGCTCACCTAGTGCTCTTCAGAAGCTTTACGCATGGAGATATACATATCTGTATGACGGTCCCTCATCGACTTTTGGTTTCCCTATAGACTTCTTCTCAGACGCTCTTTCCATCACAGTCGCCCTATAAAACCAAACAAGTCCTGTAACTAAAGGCCAACTACTTTGCCATTTTCATCTTCTCCCTCTTTGTTAGCTGCCTGTTCAACTCAAAACTACTTCCTCTCAAAGTGGAATTCCAGTTCAAACGCAACAAGATGCCAATCTTCTCCAAGCCCGTTTTCAGAGAGAGCGCTCCCTCTTCCTCTTACATTCGCAAAGGCCTTTCCTCGTGAGTAGAGTATTCAAACTTGTGCCGCGTACGAGAACACTTCTTGGCATCGTTCGCTTTCACTGAAGACGACATAATCTGACGCATACATTCGATGAAAACGTCCAGACTCGGTCCCAAGATGCAATGCCAATGCTGCAAGAACCACGATGTCGAATGCCTTCTCCCTCCCGTTCAAGCACCTTCTTGCCACCCTGACAAAGGCCTTCGAATCCCCGCTTGCGTTCGATGCGCCCTGTACGGCTACACCTGCTCCATCTTTGACAGTGTCCCCAACGATCATAGGTGGTATCCTCGAAAAGACGGTACATTCGACCATAGGCCAGCTCCCAAGTCTATCATCAAGGAAGACGAAGCTTACTGTCGAAAGGTGTCGGGTAAGAAAGTAAAGGACCATGATCATGCGATCGAGGAAAGGAAGTGGGAACCTCATTTCGAAGCGTACAAATTTGTCCAGCAGAACCCTTCTGTCATCCAGCTGATCATGGAACAAGACGCCGAGTTTCAAGCCAAGGGCGGATGCTGCAAAGCCAGTCACGGTCAACATCCTTCTCACTCGGCTCATCACAGGTTTGGAGAAGGAGGAAGCGACACCTGCTCTTCATCATCTTCATCCCGCGACCATTCTTCGCACGATGCTCCCGCTGGCGGTGAGACATCTCCCCTCGACGGCGCCACTTCCGAAGTCGAAGTCGAGAAGGAAGACCAGGGTAAAGATGATACTGCTCAGATCGTCTCCAGAAACCTGTCCGACCTCACCAGATCCCTACTTCGATCCGTCGAAGACTACGCCGATACGCTCGTTCTTGCCAAGCATCTCGGAGAAACAAGCAACAAGGAAGAGAACGCTAATGCAGACGTCGGAGAAGAAGCCAAGCAACTTGTGCACTCTCGTGCTATGGCAAAGCTGGAAGACTTCAAGGAAGCGGTCAAGCTTATCGTGGAGACTGTCAATTCGAAGCTATCTCTTGGGTTGACAGTTGTGAATTGCATGAATTTTACAGACCCAGCAGAGGATCCATGCTGATTCTCGACGACCCCTCGCAGCTTTCTCAACAACAGGTTGATAATGGAGTCAGTATGTGTTGATATGAAGGTGAAAGCAACCCGCTGCGAAAATCAGATATATCATAGGCATCAGAAGAGAGTCAACCCGCTGCGCGAAGCAGAGATAGTATTATCATCCGCATTTCAGTGTAGGGTCACGCAAGCTTTGTATACAGATATGAATCGTTAATCCGATATATCATAGAGATTAGGAGATAGTAGACCCGCTGCGGGAAGCAGAGAAATCATATTTATAGCATCATCCATGTCGAGCTATCAGTGTAGTGTCACGCACGCTTTGTATAAAGACATACATCTTAAATCAGAACACTATAGTATGTGTATTTTCAAGTAGATCGCCACCACATCCGTAGATGCAGATCACTGCCACAAAATCCCATGCATCCAATTCGCAATATCTCGGTGGCAAAAGTGCCCCGCCTCCACTCTCCACTTGATGATTGTACGCCGCTCGATCTCGAGATTCCAGCGATCCGGTCCGTGTTTCCAAAAGCAAGTCACCCGATCGGCACGATTGCATCGTCCCTTGTTCCTCGACGTCATTTGGCGTACAGGCGTAGAAATATTTTCAATAGTAAACAGCGGGTTTTTCGGCCTAACCATTGTACTGTATGTGCTATATTTGTGGGCTCGTCTCGCATCCTCATGCGTACAGGACGAATACGCTACGGGTTGACTCGGATTGTCGTCAGGGGCGTTTTGAGCACTAGGCGTAGCTATAGCTTTCAACTGGCCGGTGAAGCTGGGAGGGTTTCACAGCGGATCCGTCCAGATGCGTGTCCTCTTCTGTTCTGAGCTATCTAGAAACGCCAACGACGGCTAGTGCCAAGATGCAAAGGCCGGATTGCATTTCGATTAAGCAACGCGCAGCAAGCTTAAAACCTTTCAATGACCTCATAGCCCACGGGATTCTGCAGTACTGTACGAGTCTCAGGCTTGAAAAATAGAGGGGAGTATGTAGCCAGACCACCAGAGATGCGCAGAGTTTCGGTCGAATATCTTCCGAATAACCTACGAAACGTACTACAGTTACCACAGTAGTATTAGTAAGTAATCGTCGCTCGCCATTGTCTCGGCTACATCAGGGCCACACAGGTACCCGTCTGTTCTACACCCAAAAATATCAATCCATACCTGACAATAGAAAACTCACGAGAACCGTATGCAGTTAGTCCGTTGGGTTACATGACGAGAGAACATTTATTGGCTATACTAGCTATGACGATGCATGGGAATTTTCGGGTATTGACCGCTGGAATCCCAGGATGACAGACATGTCATGACATGACATGACATGAATTTCCCAGTTATCGATATTAGTTTCACTCAGACATGAACCGTCCGGCCTATTTGCCGTCCGATCGGAATGACAAGCTGTCGATGTCTACTGTACCATGATCGTGGGTAATGCAAAATACCATACGTACATGTATCTCTCACCGATTCATATATAAAAGCTGCTTGTTTCCCCAACGATCCACAGCCCTTCCTTTCCCTCTCTTATTATCTCACACATATCGGTAAACCGGGCTGAAGAATAATCAAATCATACCTAAGATGAAGTCCTTCGCCTCGATCACCTCGGCTCTTGCCCTCGCTGCTCTTGTCAGCGCCGCCCCCGCCCCCGTCCCTAACGGCGGTGTCGGTGTGCGACCCAACGACACTGCTCCCGAGTACCACACCATGACCGACTGTGAGTGTATTGTTATGCACATAATCGCGTGAATCAAGCTGATCCTCTCCCGTATCTAGTCGACTTCCAGTCCCTCAACTTGGGTTTGAACCAGGAGTGGATCGAGCTGTGAGTGATCATTGCTTTAACTTGTGCAACCGACTTCGCTGACCCACCATCTCCCATAGTGACCTCTTCAACTACGGTGTCAGGACTTTCTCAGTGGAGGACTTTGCCGCTGCTGGCATGTCCGAGGAGGACATCTCTTTGGTCCAGTTCATGGCCAACCAGGAAGTAGGCCACGCCACCCTCCTGACCAACATCCTCTCCGCCTACGGCCGAACCCCCGCCAAGCAGTGTACCTACGCCTACGACTTCTACACGGTCCGAGACTTTGTCAACTTCTGCCAGCGACTGACCCGATGGGGAGAGTCCGGTGTCTACGGTTTCCTCCCTCACCTTGACTCTCGACCTTCCGCTCAGCTCTTGCTTCAGTCCATCACCACTGAGGCTCGACAGCAGATGATCTTCCGACAGTTCTCCGGAGCCTTCCCCATGCCCGTCTACTTCGAGACCGGTATCTCTCAGGCCATGTCTTGGTCCCTCCTCCAGAAGTACCTCATTTCTTGCCCTGCTGAGAACCCTCGAATCGAGTGGCCCATCTTCCCCGCTCTTACCGTCAACAACGATGCCAACCTCCTCCAGGACGGTTACCTCGCTGCCATTACCCACAACCGAACCTCTCTTACCGAGGCCGGCCGAAACGTATCACTCTCTTGGGAGGCCCCCAAGGGCAACGTCTCTTACGACGGTCTCTACAACACCACTGTTGGCGGCAACGTAACTGACCCTACTGCCCCTAAGTACGTCGCTTGGATTAACCAGCTCAACACCACTTACACCGACTTCACCATCACTGGCAACTACACCGGTTCCACCATCCAGCCTAACGGTACCGTTTTTGAAAACGTCGACCAGGGTATCATCAACGGTACCATGTTCGTCGCTCTTACCTCCGAGAACCCTTACGTCACCCCTTACAACCTCTCCCTCTTGAATGATGTCATCGTCGCTTGGGGTCTCTACCAGGCCGACTAAGCGGTGCCATAGTGGAATGAGCAATTATAGACCTATCCCATGCTCAGTGGATATCGATATAACCTCATGAGGGAACAGACGAGAATGGAATGGTGATCCGGAGAGTGGATGATGGACATTACAAAGTATAATCTTCGATTAAAGGCTCTGATCACCTGTAGCAATAGCTTTATTAAAATTATAGTCTTGACTATGTATCGATGGTCGTCTTTGCTTCTTGGCGTCTTGCGTGTAGCGATGATCTTGGATCTGTACTCTGTCTGCTTCGTCCCGGTGGGGTTGACTTTCGATCATACATTGAAGATTTTATGAATCGAAGGGGTATTCGTGCTATAGTACAAGCGTATTCGTGTCTTACAGCTGCCTGATGTGAGTTAGCATACATCAGCGCCTGCACTGACGATGGGATCACAGACACTCACGTCGGATCATACAGTTTGCATATTTCGGCTCCTTTACGCCAAGTCCTGTTGCTACTCTGCCCCCTTTCGTACCTCCTCCAAAGCCAGCTTCAAGCTCTCTCGAAGCTTGGTCACCATCCTCTCCTCATCCTTGTCCGGCGGGGGCTGCGGCGAAGTTCCGGCCTCTCTCTCAGCACAATCGCTGCTGACTCGTCCATCGGGGTCAATCACTGGACTCACAAGTTGATCGAGGAGGTACCTTGGCTCAAAGCTTGTCAGCTGGCTACCCTGATTCACAACAGATTCTTCCTTCTGGCCTGTGAGGAGATCGTAGCTCACTCAATCTCATCGATGGTCTGCGATGGGAAATCGAACCAGCATCAGCTACGATCGACTTCCACCCTTTGTCAGGAAAAATTGGTGTTGAATGGGGCTGCACGAGAACTTACCAGTACGACTGGAATTCTACGAAGAGTAAACGAAACGCTCCAGTATCAGCTTCCGAGCTCTCGACAATTGCATTGTCCAAAGATCCTCTGATCCGGGTTATCGAGCTCGCCCATGTCGTTTACCATGCCAAGCAGCCAGATTCAGCGCGACCTACCGGTTCATATTGCTTCGATCTGTCTGGCTTGGTCCGAACCTTCGGCTGTTGATGCGTATGAGCGAATCTGTAGATTTTCGATGTAGATAGAGTCCCTTCTTCGAATAGAAACCCACGTCCCGACCAGGCCCTCGCTCGGATCTCGGCTGATCTCGTTTGGTGGAGGTGCATCGCGGCCCAAACATGACGCGTTGTAGAGTTAACTTGATCTTTGGTGGTGGTACAGCACATGAAAGCGTCCAGGCTTGTGCAAGGCCTATCCTAATACGACGGACAGTGCATGGAGAGATAAAAAGCTACAGCGAAACGACATCTAATCCTACCCATATCCATCTCCCGACCCCTTTCAATGCATCCGCAACGGTGCACGCTTCCATCCCAAGTTAGCTATCCAAGCAAACTTCAACCGTCTTCACCAGGCTTCACGTCGATCATCCACTGCCCGTTTGCCCATCTGCCTGTCTGCCCGTCGATATTTGTACCCTATCACACGGATTTCTTCCTATAATCGTTCTTTAGAATCATCGCAGCTCCCAAGCTGATCACCGACAACGCCACCAGTACCACCCAGATTAAATGGCCGTGAATCAACTGACGGTTAACAGACAAAGCGAAAAGGGCTGATGCTGATCCGGGGCCGATGGCTCGCATGAGTGATGAGACCGCTTGGGATAGGCCTAAAAGCGAGTAAGGGTGAGGGGTCAGTATCGTTACTGGAGTAAAAGAAAACATAGACAGCTGCCTTTGTTTGAAGGATGAGGTGTGGCGTAAAGGTACGTTGCTCACCGTTGATAGCGCCCAATGAACGCCTGTTGGGCGCAGCGTCGTTCGTCATGATGAGGTTACAAGCTACAAACCATCACCAAAGTATCTGTCAGCGACTTATACCCGGGTCCTACAGCTTTTGAAGACTGCTGGCACTCACCAAAAGCCATATTCCCGATAGCATACAATGCCATACTCGCTCCTAGACCCGACCAGACCGCCCATGGTTCCCCTTTAACCGCAAACACATTCGTGATTGGCAGGATCACAAAGGCCGGTATGAACAGCACTACCAAGATCTTATACAGCCTGACCGTTCCCACTTTGCCTTGTAACCAAGGGAAGGCGAAGAGCTGCACCAAGATAGTAGCTACGCCTCGGATGGACATGGCGAGACCAATCTGGGATTCTCTAAAACCCAGACCACCAGCCAAGATGGGCGTGAAGCAGAAAAGAGGAAGGAGGCCTTGAAAGCTGATTCCTTGCAGTTGGAGGAGTCCGAAAGATGCCATGAGCTTGTTGATGTCAGGCGTGAGGAGATCCCAAAGGCCCACGGCGGGTTCCTCGTGGTGATGATGATGATGGTGGTGTTCGGCCGCTACGAGCGCTTCTTCTTCTTCAGCGTTATCAGTCGATGAGTAGTTCGCCACACGGCTTGTCTTGGGCTTGGGTGGGGTCTTAGGCGGCAGCGTCTCCTTCATGAAGAAGAAAGCGAAGATGCCACTTGATAGAGGGAAGAACGCAGCGACGAGCGAAGGTAGCAGGTAAGGATACGCCTTGATGATGGGGAAACTCTCGCCTACACCCGGGTATCGCTCCGCTAAGCGGGGGAAGAATCCGCCGATGGACGAAGCTAGGATGGCTCCGATTGCGTTGGAGAGGGGGAAGAAGGAGAATGCGACGGATTGATTGGTCTCGTCGCAGAGCTCCGCGCTGCAAATGGGTATGCTTGTCAGCAAAACATCCCGTTTGGACAATTACGGGATTTGGTCCATGTTTGGTCAAACTCACATGACGCTCTTGAGCACAGCAACATTTCCATTGGCAAGACCGTTGATCGTCCTGGTGAGCACCATAGCAGAGAACGTCGTCGAGAAGCCGAACAGGATCGAGGAGATGGCAGCGCCCGCGCAGCCCTGTATGAGGAGACATCCGCAGTGGTCAGAGTGTAATTCGAGCAACATGGGCCCAAGTGATGTTGAGAGAAGTGGTATACGCTCGTGGTCCCCCTCACTCACAATCAGTAGCACGGGCTTCCTGCCCCATCTGTCACTTGCTGTGCCCCATTGGAAGACTGTCAACAGCTCGGCAACAGCGAAGATGGATTCGATCTGCGAAAGTCAAGCCACAGAGTCGATATCAGCACGCGGCTCATTCCGTACAAGCGGCAAACGGACAGGATTTGTGTGCCAAGCGGAACTGTCATCTGATCAGAAAATGATATATTTCTGTCATTGCACAATCTCACTTACCAAACCAGCATAAAACCCCGTCTTCTTTGGATCATCCACAATCCCAAGATCCAAGATCATCTGGTTGATAAACGGGAAACAAGCCATGAACGCAATCGGTTCCGTCACTCTGATAAAACAAGCTATGAACAGTTGAAACTTGGGCAGAGGCGTTACAGCCTTCTTCTTCTTGGTGTTGTTTTTGGCCGTTATGGAAGATGAGGTCGAGGACGCATCGCTGTCGATGTCGATTATGTCGGTATAGAGGGCTGCGGTGGCGCTTGTGTTGGGTGAGAGCAAAGGGCGAGTCTCGGACTCGTTGCCTAGTATAGTGCCTGGCATGGTGGTTGGCGTAGGCGTATTGCTGGAAGAGTTTCAACGCGATCTGACAACAGGGAACAGATACTGAAGGATAGGATGGGGACCAAGATATCCACAAGTAAAAGCGGCGTACTTTGTAGTCTACGATATCTCCTGCACAGAGACAAGACGTACTTTCGATCTAGTCACAAGCAGATTGGTGAGAACGAGCGCAGATATAGGTCGGTCAATCGATATAAAATAAGAGATGAGGTGGTGAGATGCGTGTCCACATCTACATCTACCTCTACATGTACATTCTCGCAACGCTCAGGCGACCCGGTGTAATACAACAAATCGTGAGCGTGAGCGTAAACCCATCGGGCACCGTTTCACCGTTTTTCCATCGCACAAAACCGGCGGTATATGGCCCGGATACCGAATAATGCCCCTCACCGCGCCGGACCTGTCTCGGCGCAATGCCGATGCGGCCATGCTAAGTAAATACTTAAGTCATCCCAACGGAAAGACCACACGACTATGTGCGTGCATAACAAATGCTTCTAGACTGTGTATAACGCAACATTGTACTGGTTGGTGCTGATCATTGGTTGCATGGATTCTGGTGTAGGCTTCCAAGTCCAGATGAAGTGAATGCGCGTACTCTTTGAGCCGTCCTGCTCGACTCTGCCAGGCGAATTAGAGCAACCCACCATCACGGCTCTACGCTTCATTCCGATCAATCATCAGCTATCCGGTTTACACCATTCTTCTCGTGATTTTTGGCGTCTCTGAAGCAAAGCTCTAAAGACTAGGATTCTGCATCATTAGTTGGACAAAATCTCATTTGACACGACCCGTCGTCTACATCATATATGCACATGCATTTTTGCGGTGTCAATGCAATTTTTAAGGCCTCTCCGCGAGCCGACTATTGCCCAAGGAGCTCCTTGAGCGCCTCTACGACCTTGTCGCCAACCTCCTCCGTCCTGGCATTACCACCAAGATCCTTGGTTCGGAGGTCAAATCCACCGACTTCAGGTGCGTCAAGGACCCTTTGTACGGCTTTTTCAATCAAAGACGCCTCGTGGCCCTTGCCGAGGGAGTATCGGAGCATCATGGCGGCTGAGAGGATAGTTCCGATGGGGTTGGCAATGCCTTGTCCGGCGATGTCGGGGGCGGAGCCGTGGATGCTGCGGGGAAGAATGATTTCACGAAAAGTCAGCGTATGAACGGGAGGTCAGGTATTTTCGGGGGTATTAGTGACGACCCCACTCACGGCTCGTAGAGACCCATGGTAGTCTTCTTGGGGTCAGGTGCACCTGACATCGAAGCGGAAGGAAGGAGACCAAGGGAGCCGGGTATGACAGAAGATTCGTCGGACAAGCTGCAGGTGAAGCTCAGTGAGCTACAGATGCTATTTGGAGATGAGTCACTGAACTTGAGCTTACATGTCACCGAACAAGTTCTCGGTCAAGAGGACACCATTCAGCTTTCTAGGGTTGGCAACCATGATCATAGCGGCGGAGTCTACCAGCTGGTGCTCAAGCTTGAGTTGGGGGTACTCCTTGGCCATGAGCTCCGTGACGGTCTTCCGCCAGAGTCGGGAAGTAGCAAGAACGTTGGCCTTGTCGACCGAGGTGATGGGGAGAGGAGGGTCAGCGGCAAGGGCGATCTGGGCGGCGACTCGGGTGATTCGCTCGACCTCGGGGATAGAGTAGGTACATTGGTCCCAGGCGACACCGTTGGCATCGGTCTCCTGTCTGTCACCGAAGTCTGAATCATGGAGAAAGAAGAGTCAGCGGGGCACGGCTTGCAGTGGAAGAACGGTGACATGAAGAGATACGGTGAGATGCAAGGCCGGGGTAAGGCGTTTGTCAATACGAGGCGGAGCAATGTTTGGACCGTATGAATAGAACGGCACAGGGGCGACCATAACTGAGGGTAGGTGGAATTCCTGGCATGAGGTGTAGCTTCGCTTCACTCACAAATACCACCGATCAATTCCCTCAGCACGATAATGTCGGTACCCTTGGCGACCTCCTCCTTGAGCGGACTCCTCTTGAGCAAGTTCTCGGAAGCGAAGCTGGCAGGTCGGATGTTGGCGTAGAGACCAAGCTCCTTTCGAAGCTTCAAGATACCCTGTTCGGGTCGGACGGGTCCTACACCCCACTTGGGGCCACCGACGGAGCCTGTGATTGGGGACTATTAGCATATTGTTACCATGACAGGATGACTGTGATGCCTCAGAGTGAGAAAGTACTGGGGAAATTTGAAAGCTGTAGTCCGACTCCAGCTGTCACACATATCGCGCAAGGAGATGACACCTCATATAGTAAGAGGAGCCGACCACTCACCCATCAAGACAGCATCAGCCTCCTTACAAGCCTTCAGAGTCTCGTCGGGGAGAGGTACACCGTGGTTGTCAATGGCGATACCTCCAAAGTCATAGCTCTTGAGGTCGAGGGAGAGATTTCCGAATTTGGAGACAGTGTCGAGAACCTTGAGAGCTTGGTCAACGACCTCGGGGCCTATACCGGATAGCACGGGTCAGCACTTGCGTCGATTTGTGTAGAAGGACCAGGCAGCTACTTGTTTCTGGCTTCTCCTGTCAGGGCAAAGCTCCGACCAGGCTGCCAGCTATCATAAGGTTAGGAGTGCAAAAATACCCACCGATACCGTCACCGGGGATAACAGCGATTTTAAAACTGCGACAGGGGCAAGTCAGCTCAGAGATTACGACCGCAAGCTTCAAGATTCTCAGAGCTCACGTTCTGTCAGCCATTTTGATGTTTGTTTATGATTGTTCCTTATGTAGAGAAGTTTAGGTACAGAAGCTATTGACGTATCGTCTTGTTTGGAAAAGTCAGTCGAGAGCATGGACTCTATCCATACTATCTCTAGCTGGTTCTGTTTCCAGTCCAGCCGGGATCCCCGCGTTTGATCGAGTCGGGTGGCATCGGCCGATAGGTTTGTAGCGTGGTAGTCACGCGAGATAAGCGTGTTGCTCGTGTTTAATAGGGGGGACTAGATATGTCAGCTACTTCAGTCTTGAAATTATTATTTTGACCTGCAATAATCTCTCCACCTGCTCGGTCCACCACTCTAGAGTCAAGCCATTATTATGTTGATTTCGAACCTCTCTTCTGGGACATCCAGTAACATTAATATAGCTTGATTTATACATCGACAAACAACTCGGCTTTCCTCTCATCTATCAAGGACGAGAGCATCACAATGGCAATGTCATGGAGCGCTATTGCGAAGCCCGCATCGGGTCAACCAGAGGTCATCTCTATCGCTACCCCTAAAGCGGGCCCTTCGTCCAAATCAAGCGGAGCAGGCAAGCAGGAGGAGAATGAGACCACTGCCGGACCTTCCCAGCCTGCGCCTGTATCCCAGACATTGGAAGCCGCTCAGAATGTTTCGTCAAGTGCAAGCTCGAGCTCGTCAACCATAATTCAACACCTCATTCTCGACGCGGGACCTCTACTCTCCCTCACCCCGCTGAGACATCTCGCTTCCAGCTTCCATACAACGCCGATGGTATTCGCAGAGCTGAGAGATCCGAAAGCGAGAGAACATTGGGAGCGATTAGGACTTGCTGGGGTCGATGTGAGCGTTGAAGCGCCAACTGCTGAGGCTATGGCCAGGGGTATGTTGACTCTTCCCTTACATTTCACGCTTGATTTGTAATCTTGTGACGTGAACCCCGTAAGAGGCGAGATCATAGTACTGATTGTAATTTCTCCGGTCTCATAGTCACCGAATTTGCCAAGAAGACGGGAGACTTCGCCGTCCTCTCCCAAACGGATTTGTCGGTCGCAGCCTTGACATACCAGTATGAAGTAGCCGTAAACGGAGCAGAAGGGATCCGAACTGAGCCTGGACAGAGAATCAAGAAGAAGCCAGCCCAGGAGAATGAACCTAAAGCAGAGGCGTTCGGGAAGGCAGAGAAACAGCCAGAAGAAGTTGAGGCGCAGGAAGAGCAGGATAACGTAGATGTTGAAGAGGTCACCCGGTCGATTGATCAAGTGCTCCTGGACGGTAAAGCCGAACCCTCATCACCAGTCCCTTCCTCGGAAATAACCGACAAGATCCCCACTCAATCAGGGGCTTTGCAACAGTCGTCGACTGGCGAACCCCAATTCAATCTTCCACAAGATATTGACAACGAATCTGACGGAGGCGAATGGATCACCCCTTCCAACCTCACAACCCACCGATCGCGAGACCTCGGCCTGATCACTCCGATCGGATCAAATCAGGCCAAACCTCCTGCCGTTGCCTGTATGACTGGTGATTTCGCCGTTCAGAATATTCTGCTGGGTATGGGCTTGGGACTGGTCGGGGAGGGCGGAAAGAAGATTACAAAGGTCAAGAGCTTTGTTTTAAGATGTCATGCTTGTTTCAAGTGAGTAAGCAGACTTCAGAAGTAAAATGGCAGAAACGCTAGGGCGTTTGCTGATTTTGTTACGCAATCCTCGCAGGATCTGCAAAGACCCCAGCAAGCGATTCTGCCCTTCGTGCGGTAATGCCACTTTACTCCGAACAACCGTAAGCACAGATAGCAAAACAGGCCAACAATCCGTACATCTCAAGAAGAACTTCCAATACCATACCCGAGGTACTAAATACTCGATTCCGGATCCCAAGATGGGACGGGCAAAAGGGCAACAAAAGGGTGGAAGTGGGTTGATTCTGAGAGAGGACCAGATGGAATGGAGTGATGCGGTCAGGCAGCAAGATAGGCAGAGAGTGAAAGAAGAGAAGAGGGCTGCAAAGGGCGCTCTGGAGGGCTGGAACGACCCCGATGTGAGTGACGCCGGATGCGATTGTCGCCATCTTCTTCTTTCGCAGAAAATACAATCACACAATCTACAGCAAGCCTGGGCTATTGAGTTGGAAAACTATCGCTGATACGCTTGACCTTCACAGTGGCTTCCCGAGATTATCACCGTAGGAATGTCAGGTAAAGGTCGATCAGGCGGTCAAGGAATGCCTACCATCGGCCACGGTCGCAAGAACCCTAACCAGGCGAGAAGAAAACGATAAGCGTTTTGCGGGTTCTCAGAGGTCTTAGGTCTTGTTGGCTGCAGGCTTGATGCCGAATCAAAGGGATAGCTGTTTGATTGTGTTTGATGTGGGACCTAATGACAGTTGCTGTGTAATGTCGCTTGCATCCCATGTGAGTTCGCGTAACCCTCGGCGATATCATGTCCGAGTGCTTTGGCTAGTAGTCCGATCAAATGAAAATTCAGTCGACGATCAATCGGCTGGCTTGCTCGTCATAATAAAGACACTCGCTGACCATTGAGTACATCCTTGCAGCGTCCCACCTACATTGACTAGACATGCATACATCATTCGAATGACACATATTACATTCGACGCACTATATCCTTCACTGAATTGGCCCAAGCCAACGAAACGTTTTATGCGTCCTCGAGCTCGAAAGAAGCACTGTGGACGTAACCTCAGAACACTCTTTCATGCCAAATGGAGGACCAGCAATGATCCATCTTCTGTCTGTCTGTCTGTTTGTACGACCTGTCCGCATCCTTTGCCTACCCTAGCTCCGCTTCTCGCCGGCCGTCTGCAAAACACCACTTGCTTCTCGACGATCAATGTTGGCCTCAACTGGCCTGGCCTGGCCTCGTGTTTTCCGCGTCGAGTTGTGTGACGAACACAGCATCCATCATTTTCAGAAGCAACTTCATGAGTGGTCGACTTGACTCGACCCATATACCACTGTATGCTCATGGTCATCGGGCATTGCTCAGGCCCTCTCCTCTTTTACAGTTCTTAGCTGTATCATTGTACTAACAAGTCGACGAAGAAGCACTAAGCTAACTTAAATCTATCTAGCTAGCCAGCTCATCATCCGTCTTACGATCAAGAATCGCATTCCAGCTACCCAACGATGATATTGTCCTTCCTCCTCGCCGGTATCACCTATTTCTCATCTCTCATCATATTCGCATCAATCGTAAGCTACTTCTTCCCTTCTTTCGCGCAACCGCTTCCTCACAACACTTCAATCCCACCCGAGTGCGACGTACAAGCAGAATTTGCATCGTACCCTGCATTGCTATCATCGACCGACGGCCAGGACGTAGAGGGCTATCACATACCTGGCAGCGATCACAGCGACAGTGGCCACCTGGACCGTCAGAGCTACGGAGGAATTGAGTTGGAACTTAAGGTAGAAGGTGAAGTTGAAATGTGTGCAAGTAGACTACCTCCACACTTCTTCAGCAATTCCCCCATCCCGATGACTATACCTTCTTACCAATCCACTAGCATGGCGACATCACCGATACCTCCAGCCGCCATTCATATACCTATTCCCCTCTTCATTCCTGTACCCATACCAATCCTGACGCCCTTCCCGTCGGTTTATCTTCATCCGGCAGATCCTCTGCCGCAAAACAATGTATTGCCCTTCTTGCGATGGCTCTTGTCTGCCTCTGCCGCCCCGGCGACCGGCCCCGAGAATCTGGCATTCCACCCTCGAACCCAAGTGCGACGTCTCCCGATACGATCAAGCGAAGAACTCAGCGAGGAAGCAGATGTCGGACGACCATTAAGGAGGTATAACGACTCGCGTAGGAATCGGAGGCGCAGAAGAAGACGCTTTCATCCATACAAGCGGGTAGTATCTGAAACCGACACTGAGCTAGGTATGTTGTATCCTTCTTCTATCGATACTCGATGGACTTTCATCATCTTGGCCTGGATGAGGAGAGCGTGCTGATGTCTTTTCCTGTCTGTTTTATAGCTTCGATCTTTGGAAACGATCACCAGATGGTACCAGCGCTGAATGGTGATATCGGGCACGACTGGCGAGAGGACATTCCGTCACCACGTACTCCAGCAACGCGCGTAGTTCACGCCTCTCAATCCAGGCGCAATGTTCCAGCCGCCCAGACTAGGCCGGAACAAGAGTCACCTCGAAAGCGGCGGTGGGACGACCAGGAGGAGGCGGAGGTTACGCCTCCTTTGGAGTGCATTGCTAGGGGGTACAAGCCGATCCCAGCAACCCAACCAGAGACAGCTAGAAGTGCGAAGAAGGTCAAAGTCGATAAGATCCTTGTTGATGAATATCGACCGGACTCCACGCCGGCCAAGGGCACGATCTATCAGCGACGTCGAACTCGATCCAGCGGAGACGTAGACATCTCTGTCTACCATTCAGCTGATCCAGATCATCCGGCTTACGCACGAGTGTCCACTAGTATTGCTGGACCTTCTCCAGAGCTGGGTCTAAAAGTCGGAACGAACATCCCTCGCTCAACTGTGCGCCTGCTCCCCGGCCATCGAGTAAAATCACCTCGATCCGCAAGAAGATCCCCCCGCTTGATCTCTGCCTCCATCTCCGCTATTTCGTCGGCCTCATCAAAGAGACACCAGAGTAAGACAAAACGAAGTAGACCTCGATCGCTGAGCCCGCTTGAACATGCTCAACGAGGTCAAAATAAGCGTCGGCGGCTAACCCGGATACAAGGGCTTGCCCTTTATCGACCTGGCACAGCCTCTAGCATTTCTCAGGAGGGAACTGTATCCCCTGCGTTGGGTTACTTGGGCGATTTGCCTAGTGCGCTACCAACGCCGGGTCTAAGTCAGACCGGGACATGTTCTTCTGATGAGGTCGGAGGTCAAGTGGTGCTCATTACTCCGACTACGGATAAGATGACTATCAATCAAACTCATGAATTGGTAAGTTTAGGTCCTTGCACCTTTACAGCCCGTGATAAGGGGATTAAAGAAAGCTGATCTCGCTCGTGGATCTTGACATATCAGGCTTCTCTTCGATCGATATCAGACAGTGGTGCATCCCTGACCAAGACTCCCGGATCGATGAACCACGTCGGCCGTAAAGATGCCCCGGCGCCTCTGACTCTCGCGTCACGTACAACCAGCATCAAGCATTCCAACCCGCCTGGTCCAGGCCTAGCAACCCCCTCCCCCTCCCCCTTAGCTTTAGCTACGAGTCTCGCAGGACTGACAGAACAAGAACGAGCAGAGATACTCGCTTTCGTATCGCAGTATCCAGACGGTCTAGATATACCCACCGGACCTCAAACGCCGTACTCACCTGTATCGCCAGCTTCGTCGAGGTTTCCCATCGCTTCTCCACCCGTCTCACCTGTTTCATCTACTTTTCCAACGGATATACTTTCGGCGAAGGCAACGAATGGATTTAGGCGAGCCGGGAATGGGTCTCGCAGACGTGAATCAACGGGATTGGAGCGCAAGGGATCGTCAGAGATACCTACGAGTGGTAGTGATGATGCGGCCATAAAGGTGAGAGTCTTGCGGTACTCTGACCTGGTTGACACATAGCTGACAGGTTGTACTGGGCTGCCAACTTGGATAGGCGAAACACGTCTCTGATCATAGACTGAAAAAGTACCGCAGGGTGAGCGCTTACCCTCCCTTCACCCTGCTATGCGAATATTCCTCCTTCTCTTCTTCATCGTGAGACATCGAGCAGTGGACATTGGATGTAAGGCCAGCTCTGACGAAATAGCCATGTCGTCTTATCAGCTACTGTATCACCTGAACATGCCGCCGTCCTCGCCATCTCATCGTAACAAATTGACAGTGACAGATGCCCTCCAATCGCGCCGATACGATCTTATCGTCCAGTTACTCACCGCACTAGGTATGACCACGCTGCCCACGACATTTTGGGATTCGGTACCATCTCCAAAACTCAACTCGACCCCGTTACCTTTATCTTCGACGATCGAAGGACCGTCATCTCCCTTGCGATCCCAAACTCAAACTCAGACTCAATCGAAACCAGAAGTGGCGGCGACGCTAGCTTACAAGAAGACGTTCGTGAATATTTCTGAACCGATCAATGTGTTGGCCAGGTACTTGGAGGTGGATCATCTTTCGCCTAGAGAAAGGAGAAGGACGACGGCTTGCCTTGATGCGTATGCTGCGTGGCGCAGAATTATACAAAGAAGGGTCGAGAGGAAGTTGGATGCGGCTTTGTCCTCGAGGACGAACGTCAAGGCTAAACCAAGGAATAGGTCGACGCCAATGGACCGCGCAAAATCGAATAATAATGACCGAGCTTTATCAGTGGAAGAGGATGAGGGCGAAGATGAAGACGGAGCTGAGGGCGGATGGTATGATTTAGCAGTGGCGCATATGGCCATGACGACGACGACCACGTCAATCGTCCAAATCGAGACCGAAAGTTGACGCGAACTATCGTCCCTCTGAATCTCTGCGCGCTCACCCAACAGTTTCTCTTGTCTAATGTGTGTATATGTCTCTTTACTGTTCTTCCGTCAAGTGATTCATCCTTCTACCATCTCGTTCTTCCTTTCCTTTCCTTTCCTTCCTCTTTGCCATTCTTTGCCATGAGCAAAGATCCACGTCGCAGCCTCTTTGTGACTCGAAGAGAATTCAACGACATGGATCCGAGCTCTGATCAATCAACTGTCTATCTACCTAGCCTTCAGGTCAGGTGTGATTCGTTGATGGACGACAAATGGCATATAACAAAGGCGTTCTGTCTCCATCCCATCTTCACGTGATGATGTGGTTTCTCGAGGGGCAGGACAGACGTGAATAAAGGACTCGAACCTCGGCGAGATCCATGGAGGTCTCGAGTAGTATACCGCGTCTACATCTGTGCACTGTACTGTACGAATATTGTGTTTTGTTCAGTACGTACTTCTTTCTGGGCTCAACAAATAATGCAGTTCTGTATCCCAGTCCCGGTCGATGCAATATAACATGATGGGTCATATGCATCGTATAATACTCTCTATCTACAACATGGCTTTCCCGTTTCATCTACTTTACAAATCACCAAATAATTGAAGTCATCTAAATATAGATACAATTGTAGAACACAGCAACATGCTACAGGATATGTGACGTCTATCTCGAATCATCGATACAGAGGGTGTCGTGAGTGTCCTTTTGCGGTTGCGGTTATAATACACGAAATCAAAGAAGAGCCATGACCGCTCAGGAAGACTTCATTATACCCAGAGGTCAAAGGTTGGAAGAAGCTTGATTGTCCAAAAGTCCATAGTCCAAAGTCCGTGATCCAGTTTCTTCCTATACGAGCAATGCTTCATTCGACTCGTTTTTTTGGGCTGAAATCATAATTTGACGCGACGCCAATCGCCCCTTTTCAGCTTCTCGAACATCCTTCCCTTACCGCCCCTCACAAGCCCTCTCTTGCCCTGGCCGCGCCCACTAACGTCCACTGCGCTCGCATCAGAAGCCTGTATTCCGCCTCCAAGGCGATTCTCAGCGATAGTGCCTTCGGGCGGAGGTCTGACAATCACCCAAGCTGTATTGGGCGTCGGCGAATCGTTATAGGGTGATACGTACATTCGTCGCAGATGTTCTCGGTACGTACGTCGTAAATGCGGATCTGTAGCACCTTGAGCATTTTCATGTACATGGTTGTGCTCTTGTTGAGGACGGCAGCTGAGGTGATCATTCACATCTTGAATTATATCCGCGATCATAGTGGGCGATTCCAGAGGCGTACCATAAGACTGGCACGGGGTATATGCATCCACCGGTGAAGAGGCGATTGCTTGGGAGAACGAGACCGACCTGTTATGTTTATGCAGCCGTAAAACGTCGTCATCGGAGAGACCGTTTCTCACACTCAATGAATGAAGCGAGAGCAGGTACCCGTAATCATCAGAGTCCAGTACTAGCGAGTAATGGCCATTGAGCGCGAGAAAGTTCGGTCTTATGGACGATGCGGGAGCTGCGATCGACATAGAGTTTCGACGAGGAATGCCCTCCTGTCCATTGACAATCGTTCGGATCGAACAAAAGTCGTCGGAAGCCGTGGGCGTTACTGTAGCTGATGATTCTTGACTTCCAGCCGTGTCAGCGCCGGTCTGAGGTTTGGAATAACTTCGGCTGTATGGAGTACACAATGGTCCGTCGTCCTCTCCATCAGACTCTGACTCTGAATCGGGATCAGGGTTAGTGACGATCAGTCTCGAGCTTGATGATACAACGCTGATGCGGGAGTCGCGAGATCGATCATCCTCGGCTGTACGCTTTCTCCCGAAAGTCGGATGGACAGATTTCTGGGTCGGAACCCTCTTGGTAGATCCAGCTGCTGTCCCAGACCTACAATCCGAAATCCTCAGCGTCGCCTTTTTGACCCCCTTCTTCCCACTGTCTTTGCCGATGTCTTCCACCTCAATACGGATCGGCCGTTGAACATGATTATCGTCATCGTCATCGAGAACCAGTTCAGGAGGTGGAGAGGCTAAGATGGATTCCAGAGCCGGCTTTTGAGCAGTGGCGGAATTGGGCGAATAGCCGAGGTTCGCTGAAGCTCGAGGTCTCGCACGAAGGACTGGTAGAGGCGGCAAATCAGGAAATGGATCGTCCGTTGAGCTGATCACCACAGTAGATTGGAGCAGCTCATCTAATCGAGATATGGAGTGACATAAAACAGCAGCAGGAAGCTCACGTCAGCCTTACACGAGCTGTCTTGTAGCGAACGACAACGCACCTGTCAGATCCCCGACCGGATCCGTGATACCTATACATCTCGCACCGGACAAGCAACAGCTAAAATCTTCCTTGAGATACTTCGCTTCAGTCTTCCAATCGTCCTCAATTCTTGTCCTTCCCATACTCAAGCTTGATGGGCTGCCTTCACAGGTCTCACTCTCATTCTCCTCGTACTTCTCAACCTTTCGATATTCTACAGGTGGCGGAAGAACGCGATTCGACTCATATTTGTAAGCGGAGAAGCTTGCATTAAAGCGCACTCGCTTCAGCTTGGCAGAGATTGAGGGGAAAAGTGATTTGAGCGAGCTAGATCGTTGTCTCCATTTTTGCGACCTGGAATCGGGTTTTAGGTCTGCTGAGAACGAGCGTCCAAAGAATGAGAGATAGCCCGATGTGTTCGGAAGCAGGGTACTCAGTCTATAGGAGTTGTTGCGAGCTGAATTGGAAGTTGATGTTGACTGACCTAAGCGGGATGAGAGGCCTGCTGACGAGAGCGGGGGTGGTGAAGCGAGGACGGAGGTAGAGAGGGGTTGGTAGATGTTGGAGGACGTTGAGGCTGAGAGATTCATCGCCGGCTTGGCTTGCTTGGAAAGCGTAAGTGGTATAAGGAGGGCGGATCGGGGGGTATATTCGAGGCTGAGACCTCTTTTGGGTGGTATTGATTGCTCACATTGTTGAGGAGAAAGAGGGGAAGAAGAGAAAGAGAATAAATAGGGAGAGGGTGTTGAAGGGTCTTTTGATGACTTGAAGAAGGTGACAGGTGACTCACCTCCACCGACTAGCTAATAACAATATAATTGACAACAATAAAAGGGTTACTCATTTAATACGAGCTGATGTTGACGCTATTATGTGTGTGTGTGTTTTGCCACCAAGAAACACACAAAAGCATATCACGCATTAAATGACGAACAACTCCACTTTGACTCTCTTTCCTTTGCACTCGGAATTAATGACCCACAAAAACATCAGAGAATCAACCAATCTACGGAAAAGCTAGGAATCGGAGCCTAGAACTGTCATAGCTATCGCTCGACTCAATTTGGTACATCAGAGAAGTCTAGTTCCCGTTCATTTTAGGAGATAAGGAAGCTTCGATCAGTCACAACCAGTCGACCCGCCCAAACAGAAGCGATAAGAAATTCCGACGTCACGCGACTGACCTCGCACTTCCTACCTAACTACAAGAGACCACGACAACGAACTGATCGTCCCGGAGGCATCAAGGAGTGTAGAAAATAGAAAGCAGGGAGATCTACAGGAAGGATGTCGTTATCATCAGATCTCGACAAGTGAGTATCTTTCTATTGTCACAAGGAGCAGCGACTGGCAGCTGAAAAAGGAAGATACGGTGAACATGAACATGGACCAATCGGTTCTACCTTACAATCGCGTCGTGTTCTCATCTACCAGAAAGCAACTGACGTTGGCTTTTAAATCTCGCTTCACGCTTCCAGGCAAATAGCTCAGCTGAAACGATGCGAGATAATACCTGAATCGGCCGTCAAGGAGCTTTGTCTGAAGGCCAAGGAGATATTGATGGAGGAAGGGAATGTGCAATATGTGGATAGTCCAGTGACGGTGAGTCGACTGTGTGTCACGCAGCGGGCGCGCATAGGGGGAAGGTATCTAGAGTGAAGGGTGCTATGGAAGGAAATAGGACGACTCCTGCGATAGTTGAGCCCGGCGCTGATGTTTTGTTGCCTTGGCAGATCTGCGGTGATATACACGGTCAATTCTTCGACCTTATGGAGCTGTTCAAGATTGGCGGATTCTGTCCGGAGACAAATTACATCTTCATGGGTGAGTGTAAAAGCTAACTTCCAGATTATCTCCTCAAACGCTGCCTTCCTATTTGGCCATACTAATAGCTAAAGACGCTGTATGATATCATATAGGTGACTTTGTCGATCGAGGCTTTTACTCAGTCGAGACTTTCCTCCTCTTATTACTATACAAAGTTCGATATCCAGATCGAATCACGTTAATCCGAGGAAACCACGAATCGAGGCAGATCACCCAAGTGTATGGGTTCTACGACGAATGTCAGCGGAAATACGGGAGCAGTAACGTCTGGAGATATTGCTGCGATGTTTTCGATTATCTCAGTTTGGGATGCGTGGTGGATGGCAGAGTATTCTGTGTACATGGTGGATTGAGTCCACAAGTAGGGAGATTGGACGGGGTGAGTAAAAAAAAAAGCTAATGGCTATGCGATCATTGGGGGTATTTTCAGCTGATAGAGATATTACATCACGCAGATACGAGTGATTGACAGACGGCAGGAAGTACCGCATGAAGGAGCTATGTGCGACCTGTTATGGTCAGATCCGGATGGTGAGTGGAGCTCACCCTAGTGTCGTTAACTAAGGCGCATACATTTCGGTCAAACAGCCGACTAATCCTGTATTTTTCTTCGCAGATATTCAAGGCTGGGGAATGTCACCAAGAGGAGCGGGTTTCTTATTCGGTAGTGATGTAGTCGAGGTGAGTCCCCGACCACGTACATCTGAGCCGTGGCTTCACAACTGAACTATGCGTCTTTTCCTGCAGCAATTCAACCACAACAACGATATCGAACTAATAGCAAGAGCGCATCAGCTGGTGATGGAGGGATATAAGGTATGTCGCTTCATCAGCTTTTTAGAAGTGGATCGTCTTGTAACAATTGGGGCATTAGCTGACACGCCGACTTCACTCATCAGCTCATGTTCGATCGAAAGATTGTAACGGTATGGTCGGCGCCTAATTACTGCTACCGGTGTGTTCCTCCCGTCCGTCCTTTACTGTCGATTAGACGTGTTTGAGCCCAGAGTAAGAAAGAACAAGGAGCTATTTGAAGAGCTGACATCGTCATCATTTCGCCCTTTGTTAGATGCGGCAATACTGCGAGTGTATTAGAGCTAGACGAGAACCTGCGTCAGGAATACAAGGTATTCGATGCCGCTCCTCAAGACGCCAGATCGATACCACAGAAGAGACCGATGATGCACGAGTATTTCCTGTAGGGGAAGTGAGGCGGGGATAATAAAGATAGGCGATAGAGATCTACATGTATCGCTTGAGCTTCTGGTACGTGCGGTGGCACGGTACAGTTTCGTATAGAGTCAAGTCGTCAGCTCGGGAGTCGACTCAAGGCGAGGAAGCCTTTTGTCAGAGCATCCATTGATATGGCAATACAGTGCCTCAGGGAGGATCAGATACGATGGGCTATGCAGTACATAAGATGGCAATCTCGACCACCGAGATACTTCATAGCAGGGCAGAATCTCAATCCAGGTCCGTGTCCATGCATAACATCGACTATCTACAGTCCAAACATGACACTCTATTCAACCCCATTGCATGTGTATGTTGAAGCTGCCACTGTAGGTGTTTCCGGCGGAAGAGGGTTTTGAACCCTTTGAAACCAAACCATGTTGATTTTTTCGCCTCTTGAGCGAGTGTAGTATGGTGGATGGGTTGAATGGTTGAATGGTTGAATCTTGTCGCGAATTCTAGCTTGGGTCATTCATCTTCAACAGCTCCTGATATCAATCTCACAACTCCCCAGCGCATACTTTGACACGATCCTCTCGGGCTGCTGGTCTTAGCTGCTCATTCATACTACTTGCAAGTCGATAGCAGCGCTGACGCGGGAATCTTACTCCCGACAAATCCAATCCATTACCATCATTCCTTTCCTTCTCTTTCAATTTCCTTCCTTTCCCATTCCCAATTTATCAGCATGGCAGTAACAGCCAGTACACCTCGTCCCAACCCATCATCATCATCAGCAGCAGCAGCGGCTCTTACGAATATCAGTAATAGCGCCAACACTTTGCTCAACGACATGCTTTCAGCTCCTTTACTATTCTCAGACCCGCAACCTAGGAACAACACGCTCTTCGAGAAAGATATGAAAGTTGTCGTTCCTGGACCTAGGAGTCCGCCACCTAGCTTTCAGAGTAGGCACTTAAACATCGGCCCAGTAGTGAATGGGCATAACGATGTGAAGCCTGGAGCTGGCGCTGGGTGTATTAGTAATGGAGCTGTGAATGGAAATGGAACGCCATCTGCGAATGGAAATGGAAATGGAATCGGAGCTGTAAAACGTAAAGCAGAGGAGGCGAGTTCCGACGAAGAGAATTCTCACGAGGATGAGCAGGAAGGAGAAGGGGATGCGGGACCGTCCACTTCTACGAGAGCTGTGAACGGCAGCAACAGCAGCAGTTCTCTCAATGGTCGACAAACTGAAACGCCCGACGGCAAATTGGCTTCTTCAGTCCACACACCCATTAAAAATGCAACCATCTCGACCCCCACCACCAAGACTCCTCAGCGCGACAACACCACCGTTGGTAGCGAAATCGACCTCTCATGGCCCGAGAGGCTTTTGACTGCGAAGCGAGCTTCAGCGGCAGGATTGTATAACCCCTCTATGGCTTGTTATGCGAATGCTACACTTCAAGTGTTGTTACATACTCCGCCCGTATTACGGATCGCCCTGGCGCACAATGAAGCCACCTGTAAGTCATTTCCAGTCTTCCGCTCTACTTTCCTCCCTCGTACGCCTCTTCTAGATATGTACATCTGTCGCGCATCATGCTAACGGTTAATCAACGATTCTCTTGCAGGCTTGCGAAAGAAGAAGAATCTCTTTTGCATGTTGTGCCATCTTAACGACATGGCCGCCGGCGATCACTGGAGCGGCAACAGGAAACGTTACGCGCCATCCGTTCACAAAGAGCTGAGATATATCAAGAAGGGATTCAGCAAGAACAGGCAAGAAGATACGCACGAATTCTTCAGATTCGTCACGGACGGCTTACAAAACACTGCTCTGGCCGGTATGGGTCCGATGAAGGATATACCTGAGAAAGTTAAGCATGCGTCGTGGGTATACAAAGTCTGGGGAGGAAGAGTGAGATCAAGAGTGGTTTGTTCGAGGTGTAATAAGCCGTCGGACACTTTTGATTGGTTCCTTGATCTATCCCTGGATGTCAATAAGGGAGGGAAGAAAAGCATCGGTGGGATGATGGCTGGTTTCACGAGAGAAGACAAGTTGGAAGGGGATAACAAGTATCATTGTGACAAGTGAGTCTAAGGCCTGATCTCGCCTCTTATCTTCTCAGACGATCCCTTCCACCTTCTGCTCATGTCGTCGCGCTTGCTTAGCGCTTCTTCCGATCGCGCCTGGGCCCGACATGACCTGACGAATACTAATCAACCGCTAATCCGCATCTAGTTGCAAAGCCAAAGCCAACGCCACCAAATCATTCAAGATCGAGCAAGCTCCACCCATCCTCACTCTGCATCTCAAACGATTCAACGTTACATACAATATGCACAGCGGACGTGCCAGAGCTGAGAAGTTCAATGGGTTTATCGAATTTGGCGAGTATCTGGATATCGCGCCGTACATGGTCGATCCCAAGGTGAGTGCAGATGACCAATAGCATGGCGGCTGCTATGAAATACCCTCAAACGGATCGTTTGTCGACTGCTTGATCATCACATCACATCAATTACGGTAGAACCTTAACTGATCACGTTCTTTCCCGAATTTTGGGCAGGCCGGAGGTGCTAAATATCGACTGTTCGGCGTGACATGCCATCGAGGTGCCGAGCTTCGTTTCGGGCACTATACGTCCTTCGTCAAGGGTCCTCAAGGTCAATGGTTCCACGCAGACGACGATGAAGTGAACCCCGTATCACTGCGCCAAGTGCTGGGTGAGAAGACAGCATACCTGTTATCGTACGTTCGGATCCCCGATGGACAGGTACCTATTCCTTCAAAGGCTCTCAACGGCGTCGCGAACGGTCATGCCGTCAATGGAGATTCTCCGGCTGTCAATGGGAAACCACCCAAAAGACCTAGATCTTCTGATGGATCTGACGATTCCGATGAAGAGGAGGAGGAAGAGGAGAGACATACAACGCATCTTGTGCCTAAGCGAAAAACTATGATCGGCCCTCAGCAGCCTATGACTCTTCGGAAAGCCACCCCGCCCTCAGTTTCCAAACCTCTACCTTCACAGGCGCACTCTCATGACGACGAGGAGGAAGACGACGAAGACAATGCTTTGCCTCCAGCCGTACCTAAATTCGGATCACAGATGAAATCAACCAAGACGAAACTATGGCAACCAACTCCTATCGCTCCTGGTAAATTCTACGGCCATGCCAACGGTACCGGTACTGGTACTGGTGCTGGCGTCGGCCCCAAGTCACCCATCTCGCGCCCGAACGCGCCTACTCCGCTCTCTCCGATGCCCTCGTCCTCTAGTCGCAGCCATAGCCACAGTAAACATGGTGGACTTAGCAAGAAGCAGCGGAAAAAGCTTGATAAAGCCGAGAAGAGGAAACGATCACAGGGGCTAGGAGGATCCGCTAGCCCTTACTTTGCCTCGAATAAAATGTCATTTTCATTGGGACATCGCTCGGGCGGTGGAAAGAGCAAGAATAGGGAGAAGGGAGTGACGGGGAGAATGCAGCGAAAGGGGCTATAAGGAGTCTCTGGAGGATTGGGTTTTGGGTCTGCAGGGGCAATCGCGCCCTGCGATGGTTAGGCAGGCCTTTGGGGCCATCTTTCGACTCCGGGGTCCAATGCGACTCAACATGCACGGATGGCAGTGGTAAACTGAGCTATCTCTGAGCGCCATCTCCGTGGTTTCGGCTCGCTCGCCCCTCACAAGTCTGGTCATCGAGTTATTCCGGCATATCGCATCGCGATCGGCGACGGCCCTCAGAGCATCAGACTGGTAGGCCTGAACACTACAGGAAGAGGATTCTGTTCGCGGTGTCAACTGGACCCTTGTTGGGTCGATCAGGGGGAAAGCAGGAGGGAGGAACAGTGGACTTTCCGTTATAATATATCTAGATATGCCGAAGAATCACCTACAATGCACTGTAGAAGCAACTTGTCTGTCATGCAACCACGATTATACCGTACTCATCGATTCATGCATGGTCGTATACAATATTCAGATCACCTATCTACAACTATTCTACCGAAAATAAGCAATGCTAGGCGAAGCGCGACGTTTAGGTGGATTCCGAAAATTCCAAATATCTTTCTACCGTTTTGGACAAGGCTGATGCCATACCCCATACCACGAGGAGCTGATCCATCTATACCTTTCGAACGAGAGAAGTCTGATTTAATCCTTCGACATACGCCTGTGGGTATGTGTGAAATGAAACCACCACCCCTCCCTCCTGAGAATCTCAAGTGCGTATTCACCTATTATACCAGCTGTATCTCTCACGCTCAGCCGTTCAGTGTTAACCTCGTATTCACCTATCAAACCACTGATCGATCCTCTCCTACTTCCAGCGTTGAATCCTCCTGCTCTGTTCTCGTCCTTACCGCTCGTTTCTGTGTTGGAGTCGGTGTTTGAGGTCCATTTGGGGATAAAGTGATTACTGGGTCCACTCCCACTCGGAGCACCAGAAGGGTTCAAGAACTTCCCTAAATCCTCTTCCATCCTCAACTCTCTCAACGTATATTCATCCATCACTTTCCGGGGATCTCTACCGGGAGTTTCTAATCTCCTGATATTCTCTTCGGTCGAGCAGGAGAGTAAAATGTGGATCAGGGGCAATGATTCGCTCAAATGTGCATGGAGTAAAGAGAGTCTCGAGGGCGTGGCGCATAGATGGGCAGTGAGGATGTATATCGGTGGAGAGTTGGAGATGGATGGGTTGGACAAAGAGGAAGATGTCGATGCAGGGGATGAGAAGGTGGATGTCACCGGTGAAGTGGTAGGGAGCGGGGTTGAAAGCGTCTGGAGGATCGTTTGGAGCTGCCGAGGAAGAACAATTGCGCAAGAGTTAGCAAGCAGAACGTTTCTGGCTATTCACCTTTATCGCCTTTTCTGGACCCGTTTCGGTCCTGCTCGCCTTCTCTTGTTTGAGTCTCAAGTCTCAAACGCTGCGCACGTTCACGACGATTTTTAAACGGGGAACACCTGCGCTCCGCTCTGCATACCAATCCACACTGCGCGGCCTCCTCACTCACCAAAGCCTTTTTCAGCTGATTCCACCGTTTCTCCTCCATCCCTCTATCAGCCAGAGAATCCACCACCTGTCTCAGAGCGTGATACTCCAGTATTCTGGCGTTAGGCAGGATCCTCCTACATTCCAGATTGGTGCGATATCATGATATCGATTCGCGAAGAGAAGATATAGGCAGAAGCATCACCGTATATCAGCTTTCAAATCGCTTCATAACCATCGCCACGTTCACTTTCACCCTTAAACCCAAGCCCAAGCCCAAGCCCTAGCCCCCGGCTGTTGCAACCCCAGTACATGCTATGGTTCAGACACATAGCATAGCTGGGTCCGCAACTCCGCATCTTTCCTTGGTATCTAAATCTTAGCTTGTACCGTGAATACGCCAGGTCGAAGGCAGAACAGCCAAAATCAAGCAGTGGCTATATTAGAGTACGCCCACTTACACTAGTTCCCTCGCAACGCTGGATTTGCCTGTTGCCGGATATCCATTGAGGAGTATAACCGCGCCAATCGGTTCGTCACCCTGGCCTCCATTACCATGGCCCTGCATACCGTTGCCGGAGGTGATAGTGTGGGAAATGTCAAGCATTGGATCGTCTTTTTCGCTTGTCGCTCGTCGCTCGTCGCTCGTCGCTTGTCGCTCGTCGCTTGTCGCTAATGCGTCGGCCGTTCGTCGTTTGTCGTCGACGAAACGTTGTTAGCTGCTTGAGCTTGTTGGGTTGTCGTTTTTTCACCCTTGCAGCGTTTGAACAGAACTTGACTGCCAAAAAAGTGAACTTTTGATAAGTGAGTCAAGTCGGGCAGATTTCTTTATGTTTGTCAGATGAGTGGGATTTTGAAAGGTTTCTGGTATTGGTGTTGGTATTGGTATGTCGTTGAACTTCGAGTGTTACGTGTTAACGATGGCGAGTAGACACCTGGTCATGTGAAAGTGAAAATGAAAGAAACGACTGAGCTCAGCTCAGCGCATCCTGAAGGTCATGGTGGGCTCATGGTCACGGTCACGGTCACGAAGCTAGAGCTAAAGCTAGAGCCAGAGGAAGACATCGGAGCACGAGACTCATCCAAACGCAAAAACGCAAAATGGTGAAGGATGCTTGATTGAATTAAACTGTGCAAAGTGAATCAGGTCAGGTCATACGCAAAGCAAGCAAGCAATCTTTGCGTATTTGAGGTTGAGGCAGGTCACAGGTATCGGTAGCCAAGCAAGCTTGAATTGCAAGGCAAGTGACAAATAGAAAGAGAAAGGGCGGACCCCGAAGGAAGTGAATTGAGACGAGACTTGGAAGAGAAGAGAGCAGAGATCAGAGCCAAAGAAAACTTATAGTAATAGTAATGGTTCGGTTTAAAGTTTACATTTCGAGACAAAAGAGAGAGAGAGTACATCTGAATAGGATTTTATCTCACTATATGAGCTGGACATCAACGTACCTTTTCGTAACTCCAGTTAAACATAGACCTGTACCTGGGCAATTGAATAGATCTACTGCAGGGCAGGGAGATTTCGATCCGGCGCTTGGTTCTCCGGTTCTCGTACTGCCTGACCGTAAATTGCCAAGAGGCGGTGCGGTATACAGTGAGTGTACAGTGAGTATATTTTAGCGAGAATGTGTGTGTGATCGAGCAGTCAATCGAATAGGATTTTCTGAATAGGTGGTGCAAGGCAAGATTTTTCTGATGAGGAAGTGCAATTGGGCAGTCAATAGATAGGACAGTCTCCTCTTTATATACCCTATACCTGCGAATCTTTTCCCGTCAACTCGCCAAGACCAGGACAGAACAGGACAGGACGATGCTCGGTCAGCCTAGTCTAGTCTGATCTGTCCTGATCTGATCTGCTCTACCCTTCAGTGCCAGTGCCTTTGATAAAACGCCAAATCGCAACATAGCGGTGCGTTGCATGACGATGCGCCCACGCTCCAGGCAAAGACCAAAGCAGTCATTCTCCTGTGATCATGTCGACATATCGTAGAGATCTCACCGGCAATGAATCACGATACGTGGTGAATCCGAAGAGTAACTCTGCTTGACCGAGCTCGAGCTCGAGCTTGAACTCAGAAATCAGAATACTGTACAAAACCTCGGGGTCGTGAATCCCGCCCAGACTAAGCTAGCTAGCGAACTCGTTTCACGCTAGCTGATAACATATACCCAATCCAATCTAGTCCAATCCATCTAGCGCTTAGTTCTCCTCCAGCTCCGTATCGAAGTAATTATCTTTATATGTGACACGTCTTACGTCTGGACGATAAATCACCTCGATATCCTCGATGCCGAAAGGAGGGTGATGGCTTTAGTGATTTTCGGCTTTGCGTTCAGGACTTGTATATAAGGGCGTACTGTTCAATTTTGCATGCTCACAACTACGCCCTGTCCTGTCGTCGCGTCGTCAAGGAGCTGAGAAAAGACGGGATGCGCCCTAGTCGTCCTGTCCGGTCAAACTTTTCAATTCAAACTTTTCAATTCGAGTTCTGCAGTAACGATATGATCGTACCTCTTCTTCCTGGAAATCTAGGCCGTAAGCCTGGATGAATACCTTACTGACGGACGAGACGCACTCTTGATACGGTACGATACCTTTCGCTTAAAGTGCAGAGCATGAGCAGTCGTCCCGGCGACACGAAGTAACCCGGAAATACGGTAGATTGATTCTGAAGATGTACAGGTACAGGTCTCAGAATGGCAACCTACAGCAGTACTGAACACAAAGTCTGAAGTATTCTATCTATACATGAGTGCAACAAACGATATAATCTTTGCCTATACAGTCTCTGGGCCCTAAGTCCTCCATTATACTGACTCGACCTAGATGGTTTTAGTTTGATTTTACGCAGAAAAGCAGGGCTTGATCCAACCCGACCCAATGTCTTTTATGCAATCTCGGTCTGACGCTTGGAGACAGAAGATTGGATCTCTGCCAATCTCTTCTTCTCGTCGGCGCTGAGGTGAGGGTCCGATTCTATTTTTGAGGCGATCCAAACAATATTGTTCAAGTAAGCATGCGATCCTGGATATCTGAAGGGAAGAGCGTTATGATGCAAGTGTAGGGATACGGCAATTGAGACGAGAGAAAAGGTGTAGATACTCACCGAGGATAGCTCGCCATGTGTGGTCCTCGTGAGGGGCCCGAGGCTCATCAGCCGCTTGTGAGAAGGCGGCATAAGAGGTGGCGAATAGTAAACCGACAGTGAGAGCTGGTGATGAGGAGGAAGCGAAAAAGTTGATGTCAGCGTGATATCTCTCACGATGAGATGGTGTTAGCTTTGTAGGGGAGAAAATGCAAAAGAAACATACCTTGCGCCCACATACGAGCTTGTACGATCTAGACGACCAGAACAAAGAACAGCGAAGCAATCAATGTCAGCCATCGTTCAACATATAGTAAAATAGGGTGAGGTCTTGGTTTAAACCGACACAACCCAACTCACCTTCTGGGATGTCGTTTGGAACTTGTTTCGGGCAACGATACCCCATGCGAGACCGAGCGAGCCGACCCATCTGCAAGCATGCACCAGGTATCAGTACAGTCATCACATTAGACAGTAGATATCCGGTAGAAGAGCATTATCGACGAGCCAGAATGCCATGACCGGTAGGAGTGGATTGGGTCTACCACTGGCTTGTCCAGCTCCCGCTCTCACTTGGCATGACTTGTCTCCACTGCAGAAAAGAGGACACCGTCCATGACCGGGGAATAGGGACGGGGTGCTTTCAAGGTCAAGATGGTGGCAAAACGAGACGACAGACGACAAATTATAATGAACGACGATTGTCGAAGAACACTCACCCTAATCCAATCATCTGGTACTTGTGCCTTCCCGCCCAATCTCCCAGCTTATCTACAGAGCTCATCTTCTCCCATCGTTCGGCCTCGACCATAGCCTCTCTATCCAATTCTCGCTTAGCAACACCAGTATACTGAGTCCTCGTGAATGCTTCTCCGGCTTTTTCAGCCGAGATCGAAATGCACGGCACGACGACCATGACTGCTCCCAAAGCTTTCAACGGAGCAGGCAAGTTTCGGTAGGCTGCTACTCGTTTGTTGAGGATGAAATACGAAGGGATGGCTAGGCCGAATCCGAGGAATGTACCTCGGATACCACCGTTGATGGTCGCATCGTTGTATCCTCGGAAGTCTTCGGCAGAGGCGAGCTACCAGAGTACAGTACAGGGTAGAGTGTCAGTGCTTGTGGTCATTTGGGATGTAGCGTCTAAGAGTCTAAGCTCAGAGCTCAGTGAAACAAGAGTCGACGCCCGATCATCCCACGCCAGGTCGGGGAGTAGAGATTGTGTTGCGCCCCCGTGGGACTCATACTCACTTTCATATTGACTTGGTTCTAGTTGTCTAGAGGGTGAGTGAAAGGATTATTGTATGATTGTGCCGGCTCAAGAGTCGATTGTTGTATATGAGTGGCGATGGTATCTAGTATGCTTTTGCTCGATGATGGTATCAATACAGTGAAATAAAAAGAGATGAGATGAGATGGGATGCAGAGTGAATATTTATTGTTGGATGCAGGATACAGGATGCAGGATGCAGAGAGAGCGATTTGAGGTGGAGTGCAAATGACGTCCTTGACCTTTGTTTGCTATGGTTGTAGGCGATTATATGACTCGCGGGGCCGCGTTACGCACGAGATGGATGGCAGAGAGATTTATCGGAATCCCATTAGCCATTAGCCATTAGCCATCAGCCATTAGCGATTCTATCCGATCTACTCTACCTGATTGTTTTTGTTCACTTGACCAAATCTGATCTTTTGGTTTTCCAGCCGTTCTTTTTGGTTTTTCTAATGGGGTCTCCCCGGCCGTTCTCGCTTCCATGCATGCATGCATGCATGCAGGCGACAGTCGCAGGTTTGTCAGCAACATGAGATGAGATGATCACACATACGCATCGCATGCAATGCTTCCATGTATTGATTGACCAGTGGATCACAAGCGGCGGCGGTCATGCTACGACTGATGCCCGTCCTTGTCCTTTCTTGGCTTGTCCGTCTCGGCCCTTTTCTTTGATCATTCGATCAGCCTAGGCCTACGCTGCCAGTGCAGGTCTCACAACGTGACAAGAAAACGTGCTTCCTTCCTCGGCTATCAACCGCATGTGTATCAGTGATTTACTGTTTAAGCATTCGGATCCGTCTAATCATGCCAAAGTAAAAAGAAAATAAAAGAGGAATTCCGAAGAATCCATTTCTCATTTGGTATGTCGGTGCGGGTGTCGCCATCGATGAGACCATCCTACCCTAGCGATCCGAATACCATAATTCGAATGGATTCAACTCTTTTGGATGGATGATCAATGCGAGTGGCCGCATGTAATCTTATGACACTGTAGACGTAGGCCTTCCCTCCCACCTATGGTTGCACGTCGACCCATCGTTTCATACCCGCTGAGAATACCATAATAGTCGCAGCAATCGATGCCAAAGCGGAATTGGAATTGGAATTCTTGAAACAAGACAAAACACGCGCAACCATGGCGTGCATATATCGCTCCGCGAATCCGAATTCTGGTGTATTATTATCTTGGTAACCTTACCATAGCCAGCTAAGGACTGGTCGAATCGAATGACTTGACGCGACATTCATTCCATTGTTCAGGCCGTCACGGGTAGTGGTGCATCCGAGATCACCAATACGACCGTCGACAATAACTAATCATTACTCTTACTAATCGAACCATTGATCACCCAATAGATCGTGCTCAACCTCAAAATCCGAATAGCAATTAAGACTGTTGACACAAACTCGTACTCACCCTACGACAGATCCATGGATTGACATGACATCGGGCTTATGAAGTCACATGGGGTTTATTGTACATAGAGTCTTTTAACGTGTACAGTACAACTCGGTTAAAACGTAAACATGAGATGCTGGATGTACAGTACACACCATACTGATACCAACGACAATTCGGTACGAGTACAATACGTGGCGAGTTCCTACTTACAGCACACAGAGATATCTTGTCATGACACCCGTGGTCTCATATCGTTCTAGGCCTACCGATCACAGTGCGATCTCTCATGGTCTACCGGTCTCGTACATTCATACTCAAGGTGACCTGTCCCTCTCACTGTAGGATACCTTTGCCCTCGGCCTCTTCATACGCCACGTTAAATTCGCGACCGATCAACATTCGTCTAATCTCTTGAGTGCCTGCGCCGACAGTGTATAGCCTCGAGTCTCGGAGTAAGCGACCCGCATCGTAGTCTATCAGCGCGTTCGATATGTTAGCTGGTTCGTGAGTCCGATTGCAACAAAGGGAAGGGAAGGCCAAGGGCCCATGTTGTCAGGTTGAGATCTGGCCGCTTGTCACTTACCATTGATATACCCGTTTCCTCCCTGCAAGAACAAGGCACATCAATATAAGGCCAATCACTTCTCATGAGTCCTGCGGAAACTTACCAAACACTGTTGAGCCTCCATGGCAACCTCGACAGCTCGATCAGAGGAATACAATATAGCACCTGCGCAATCCTATCGTGCCAATAGCGTCAACCGCCAACCGGAATCAGCAAATGTTCAACGTTTTCATACATACAACCTGACAGCCACGCTCACCTTTCTTGATATCTTGCCTGCATCGCAAGCTCTTGCTACTGCGTAGACATATGCTCTTGACGCGCTGAGCTTGGTATACATATCTAGTGGCAATACCAAAATACAACCAACCGTTGGTCTCGCTCAGACATCGTCGAGCATTGACATTTGCATCCAAAAGACTGCCTAGGATCACACTCACCGGCCAACTTGCCCTGCATCAGCTGGAAAGTTCCAATCTTCTTGTCGAACTGCTTTCGTTCGTGCGTATAGTCCAGTGCTAAATCGAGCGCAGCTTGCATAATGCTGGTCGGACAAACACTCCATCAGCTTGAGAAATAGGGGCCCGGAGGAAGATGACCTTTGCTTACCCTAATGGTCCGCCGCTGAGGACCAGCCTCTCGAGATCCAGGCCTGACATGAGGACAGAAGCGCCTTTACCGACTTTCCCAAGCACGTTCTCTGCGAATCGGCTCGAAAGTTCCGTCAGCTCAGCTGATCGATTGTAAGTTGAGAGTTGGAAGACTGAAGTGCAAGAGATAAGCTCATTTCGCGGCGCTCACCTTCGGGTATCTCGACGTTATCGAAAAACAACTCGGCAGTAGGTGAGCCTCGCATCTAAGTTTGAGAGAAGGCTGATCGTAAGCTGCCTGCTTCCGATAGGCGATTTTCACTCGAAAGCTTCATCGAGATTGAAAAAGATGTGATTTTACGAAGCCTCTTCGCGCTTTTCAAACAAAGGGAAGATACCCCCCTCGTTTGCTATGTCCGACCCAGTTCAGTAGACAGGTACTCACTCCGAACTTGTCAAGCTTTTCACCGACTTCGAACCCTTTCCACCCTTTCTCAACTAAGAACGCTGTCATGCCTTTACTAGGCGCTACCGACGTATCGGATTTGGCATAGATGAGAAAAGTCGATGATACAGGTGCGTTGGTGATCCTACAGATCTACGTCATAAGCTGCATCCTTCTCTCTGTTGGGGGCTAGGATGAGACTGACGGTCGACAGCTATGGACTATGGGCCAAAGGGGGTGGGGGCGTACCAGCATTTCGAGCCGTTCAAAACCCATCCTCCACCATCCTGATGCACAGCCTTGGTACGCATCGAAACGACGTCCGAACCAGCATTAGGCTCGGACATGGCCAACGAGCCAATGTATTCGCCTGTCAGCAGTGGCGGAAGATACTTCTCCAATTGCTTATCGGCTATCCACCGAAGTCGAACGAAGTGTCAGCCTAGGCAAATATGATCCTCACCATTTCTTGAGTTGTGTCTCGGCTCGAGCGGCGCGAACGGGTTTAAATGTATGTCGATGTGATGAGCGGGGATGACTTACTACCCCATCGAACCAGTTGATTCACCAGAAGGTTAGAGTGTGCCTATTAGCGAAGCGACAGAGTCATTAACATCTGATGCTCCCCTTCCACGGCTTGGTACGTTGAGTGAGGCTGGGGATACTCACCCCGTAACTCAGGGCGATGCTCGCCGACGCTCTGCTAAGTTCTGATCATTATCGTCAGCACCAGCTCTTAATGGGAATCGACTTCGCACCAACTCGGTTCGTGTTCGAACGAGGTGCCAAGTGCGGCAGATATCTATTCCGTTGCTGTAGAAGGCAAAGCAAATCTGTGACTCACCTTCCATGGCGATGGTATGCTCCAAGTAGCCCAGACCGAGTCCGCCCCATTTCTCAGGTACGGTGACGCCCAGTAAGCCCATCTCACCGAGCTTGGGGAAGATATCCTATATCATAAACAGCAATCGAAGCGTTTCGATTAGTATTCGAGATTCTCATAATACATCCCAGAATTTTGGTCTCCGCCTTATGTCTCCTTACGGGGTAGCATGCACAGCACGTTTCTCTGATGCTGAACGCTATGAACGAAAGAGTACACTCACGGCAGGAAGCTGGTTCGTCCTATCAATCTCAGCGGCTCTAGGGGCGATTTCCTTCTGAGCGAAGTCATGCACGACATTTCGAAACTATATCAAGTCAAAGTCAAAGTTAAAGCCAAGTCAGAAATGCGTGATCTTTGTCACGCAGGTTCCGACACCGATTCAGCTCACCTCCTCTTGAGATTCCGTCAGACCCGCTACAGCCGCATTGTACGATGAATACCACCTCCCAAGAGAACCGAGTCCACCTGCCGCTGCGAATGAAGAAGGTCCCGCGTAAGACGAACTGGAGAGCAATGTTGATCGTAAGGAGGAAAAGAGGGGTAGGCGGATCATATCGAGTTGTTTATGTTGATGTTTATCGTCGTTGCCGCTTGCTTTGAATGGTGAGGTGAGTGATCGGCCTTACGATGTAGGCTCTATCGGTCTTGGGGTCGGAGTTCGTCCTATTCTAGAAAGTCTAACTAGGTCCAACCTGTTTGATGCCTAGCTATCGTGCTTCGTGATATGCTATGCAGAGGAGAGGAATAGCCAAAGTCACAGACAACGATATGTTACGATACGCGAATACGAATGAATGTTGATGTATTTCCCCCCTTACTTTGGCTTCACCATTTCGTCAAAGTATCCCAGTATCAAGTGATCATCCGGCTAAGTCCGTTTACCGATCACATGACTGCTATGCACTGAAATCGCGTCGGGCGGATCATACGTTAACGTTGAAATATTCCATATTCCATCACAGCACAGACCTGCTTTGTCTAACTAAGCCTTGATACTTTAATGCACAGACCCCATCAAATGTACACAGATCGCCTTCCATATTCACACACACACACACACACACACACACACACACACACACACACACACACACACAAGGGTTAGTCACCACCCAAAAAACAAAACAATGCAATCGCACTGTCTTATTGCGACATCGATTGCATTCATTCATACTTCTTCAGCTCTTGCAGACGAAGCAGGTAGCAAAAGAGGAAGCTGACGAGACTGGGATTCGAACCCAGGCCCCGAAGGACTGCCGAGGATAGTACGTTTTTCGTTTTTCGACCGCGAACATCCTTCTCCAAGATCTGTTTGGAGACCAGAGGAAGGAAGACGTTCTCGTTCTCGATTAGGGGGAAAGGGATTGCCAGTTGAGTTTTCAAGACAACTGGAATCGCTCACTTCTCCTTAAGACAGCATGTTAGACCACTCCATCATCTCGCCCTTGATGAAAACCTCTTCTTTCCTCTCGAACTCGACGACAAGAAAGCAGGGAAGCTTAGCGAGTATCCAAGCAATCAAGCGAAGCCCCCCAGGGTTTGTGCTCACTGTGAGGTCCTGTCGAAGCGAGCTCGCTTCTTCGGCAAAAGAGAAACTAGCTGAAGGGGGCGAGTAGCAAAAGAACTGATGAGACTGGGATTCGAACCCAGGCCCCGAAGGACTGCCGAGGATGTTATTCTTTGAAGAGAGCTCGTCTCCTTAAGACAGCATGTTAGACCGCTCCATCATCTCACCATAGTAATCTCACCTGATCACGTTTTTGTTGGAAGCCGGATCTTTGCACAGTATATATAGCTACAATCTTCTCTGGGCTGAACTTTAGCCTGCTAAGCCTCATCTTGTTGTTGATCCTCGCTACAAACATGTGCCCGCAAGCACTATTCAAGCTTGACCGAGACTGTCTGAAGCGGCTAACAGGTGCCTAGGGATGGTGAAAGAGCGATGTGTGGGTTGTAAGAGCTGAAAGATCTTCGTCATTTGATGTCCAGCCCAGCCCATCCCAGTCCCCTTTGGTGCTCGGCGATACCAGGAGGTCATGCTTGGTATGCTTCGCGACACCCGTAGTATAGATCACTTGGTGCTGAATCGATCTGGCCTATGTTGGAGACGTATATGATGTGGAGGGTAACGATATCGGAACTGATCTGCTGTTTGAACGTCAATGAAGATATGCAAAAGTGTATAAATCCATATGTATGAATCGCAATCGCCACTGGTTTGACCGAACAAAGCAGACCGATAACGAACAAGAGACGTCACTCACCAGCTCGTCAACAATTTCATTTCACGTCAAGTTGCACTTCGTTTCCATTCTTCGCATCTCCATCATTCATCAACTCACTCACACTCGCTCACTCATCCATCTATTCTTCTATTTCATAGAGCCACCTTATCCCACAAAACAGTCAGCCGGACGCTCGCACAAAAAATGCTGTTAGCAAACTACGCCTCCGATTCCGACGATGGGTCCGACGTTGAATCTTCCGCCCCTGCCCAAGCCCCAGCTCCTGCTTCGGTGCGAGCTGCAGCTTCAGCTTCAGCAGCCAAACCCGCTTCAACGGCGAAACCAGTAGTGAAAGCTAAGAAACCTATCAAGATCACTCTTGATTTGCCCAAGAGCGGAGCGCAAGGCGATGAGGTCAAGGACGATGTTGGTGAAGGTGATCAAGAGGTAGACCGAGGTCTTAAGAGTAAGATTGCCGGTGGGAAAGGCGGGTGAGTGACGTGTGTGCTTTTCTCTATGATGATCGCAGCTGCACTCAGATACTCGGGTGTTTCTGGTTGTTCAACCTGGGTGTACAGGCCTTGTCGAGTCAAAGACTGCCATTGGCACGAGTCTCCCGCTTTTCGTATCCCACGTCCCATTAACGTCTCATAGAATACTGTACTTGTAAATTGACTAAACAAATAATGGAATTTTACAGGTCCTCTCTGCTCGGAATGCTACCACCTCCAAAGCGTAAACTGCCTCAACCGAAAGCATCATCCTCAACACTAGGATCAAGCTCAGGTTCAGGCTCGAGGATACAAATAAGCAAACCGTCATCTTCTTCCGGCAACCCTAAACCAGCGTCATTCAAGCCTTTGTTAGCGAGTACCAAGGCTCAAGTTGCCGCTGGTGCCGCCACTCAAGACGACGAGGACGAAGATGAAGATAGAGATGATGGGGAGAAGCTGTTGCCGCCTTCGTTGGCGAGAAAGAGGAAGGAGAAGGAGAGCGAAGAGAACTTGGATTTGTTTGGTCTGGGTGAGTACATCATGTATTTCGTCGCTGTAGTGGTCTTCAACATGGTCCCCCTCTCGACCCTGTTGTGGTTATGTCATCACGACATAACTCATGCACTGACATCCTCGGTTCATTCCGTACCAACATGAGAGTCATATCAAGCTGACCTTGTCGGTTATTCGTCCACTCATTCAGCATCGGCCTCATCGACGCCTGCGCCCTCTATACCCTCATCAACCAATATCAAGCCGCCCTCTATATCTTCGGCACCGCTCGCACCAGATTACGTTCCCCCGACACCGACCTCGGCTGATCCTTATCCCGGGTACTATCAACTCCCATCAGGCGAATGGAGGGCATACGATCCAGCATACTACGCTTCTTTCTTCAGCAGCGCGAATGCTGAAGGCGAGGAAGATCAGGAGCAAGATGATGGGCGGGTGGGCAAACACTGGAAAGACTTTGATTCAGGTCGATATGGTGGTGTGGTCGAAGTGGACGCTTTCAAGGGCGTCGAAGATGCTCGGAGGGAAGAGGAGAGAAGACAGATGGCTAAGAGACCTAGAGTCTCGGAAGACTCGTTCGAGTACAAGGTGAGTGGAAGCTGAGGCTCAGATACCTCGGCCCTTCTGAGTTGTGGCTTAGAGGAAAAAGCCAGAAACATAGTGATATTCTGCTATACTGAAGCTGACTTGCTTCCCTTCTATTCACCTTACAGCCAACAGGCCAAGTCAAGGGCCTCGCCTCACAACGACATCAGCTTACGTCGCTGCTCAATACCGCTTATACCCAGCGAGAAGAGCTCGAAGACCGGATTGCTGCCAATAAAAAGTCGATGCGTATGGCCGGTACCAAGTATGGTAAGTGTTCCTTCACTCGGGTGTAGCGCAATCTAGGATCTTGTCGTACTGGGATCGTAGATCATAGCTGACCATTTCCCCCCTCCCTCTCTTCTCTTACCTACAGGTTTCTAGGCTTGTTTCATACGCGACGATCAGCCGAGTACTGTTATACGCCATGTATTTGTAGATTTCAAAGCATGCAACGTAGTTCGTAAACCTGTAGCAATGAACTGTATCGATGGCAGTCCTGGCTAGAGACGGTACACATTTAAAGCGATAGATACAATTGACGATTCATCATGATTGTTTTCTATTGCTGTGTATGATATCTAAAATTTCGCTACAACGTCCTTGGCTTGGATTAATGGTTTCACAAACGGGTTTACACGATACAACTGTTTCTTTCAAGATATGATTTGATTGTTTCAGACTTCTTTACCTGATTCTCTCCTGTCCAGTTCCCAGCCGCCTCTCTCCTTGACGACCTTCCAAACCTTCTTTCTAGCTCTGGCAACGTCAGCCACTCTGTCTCTAGCTTCCTCCAACCTCTCTTTGTATTCGTTGCAATCCGCCAACAGCTCCGCCACTCTCTCTAGAGCATCATCAACGGCTCGACACTGGTTCGTCATGTCCAGGTTGTACCTGATCGTGGCAGGATGAAGAGAATGATCCTTGGGGTATCGCAAGCCCGGATGCAGCGGATGAGGGATCGCGTGTAATGTGATACCATCAGGACAGGTGAACAGACGTTGTAAGGGTGTGGGCACGGGTTGAGTGACCGGGGTCTCAGACGTAGATGGCGGCGGTGGAGCAATCTTGTCTGGTTCGCTGGCGGTATAAGATATTGAGGGCGAAGGAAGGTGGTGTTGAGCGCCGGGCGCGGGCCCAAGAAGCTCCTGTGTCACTCGCCATAAATTATCGGTATCGGATATATGAGGGAGAGGTGGAATCAGAGATGAATCTCTTTGTTTGGCTGCAGCGAGTGATTCTTTCAGCTCAGACAAACCGGCTTCATTGTCGACATCGCCAATCACGGCTAATTTGGGATCCGAAGGTGCGACAGCGACGTCACGACTCAGAAGTCTGACAATATCCTTGAGTCGACCCAATGCCTGCATCAATGGCTTCTCTCCCTCAAGCAACTCTCCAGCCGTCCGCTGAAGACCAGTCTCCATGCTGTCGCGACCAAGCGTATGCCTCATAGACGGACTGGTAAGGATGTCGACATATGTGCGAGGAAGAGCGAGCAGAGGGGTAAGCTGTTCGACGGATACAGGAGGAGAGGGGCTCCGAAGGTGAGGGAGAACCAGATAGTCGTTGGAACCCCTCTTGCGCTTGCGGGTCTTTCTGTCTTTTCCCGCATCGAGGATGTTCTTGGGCGGTTGGGCGCCGACCTCGGCGGCAGCATCAGGTAGCAGTTGCTCCAGGCACAGCTTCAAACGCTTTCGCGCAGCCTGGTCGGCCTTGAGATCTTCGTATTGCGGTCCCCATGCGTACATCTTTCCTCGTCGCATGAAACGGGCGGATGGATTCAGCTTGTTGCCCGAGTTCGAAAGGATGGATACAGGACCAGCCGAATCTTCGGACTCGGTAGATGAGGAAGGGGATGCAGGAGTGTCATAATAAGAGATCTTGTCCATAAGCGGAACCGAGCTGTGAAGCGACCTTTTAGTGAGCTACAAACAATTATACAGATAGTTGTAGCCCTAAGACTCACTCTAGGACAGCCTTGCTAATGGGCTGTTTGGTCCGATGTTGCATCGGGCCAATGCCCGGGTATCTCGAAAAACCTGGTTGGGGAGGCATCTTGCGTCTGTGCTGTGACCTCAGAGTATCAGCTGGGTTTGCCATCCGCTGGACGTATCAATAAAATTTGAAAGAGGCAAGGGGAATAAGAGCCGTCATACAGCAGTTGGAATAAAAACTTTGTAGTCAGTCCCCGAAGGGTCCTACATATGCTTGTCTTGGTTTTTAGGTATAATCATTGGCGCGGAAAGGGAGGGGGGAAGGAGGGATGAGAACGAGGAGAAACTCAGATAGGCAGGGGCAAGTAGTAATGGCTAGAAGCCAATGGACATGCACGCCGATACTCACATCGCTAAGAGGTTTCAGACCCCCCTCTGTCAAAAGATGACCAACAAGAGGCTATATTAGGCCAAGTCTAACCGTTAGCACCGTTCAGTGACCATTGTATTTTGGTGATTCAGGATGATAGGATGGTGCATCATACTATGTGTAAGAACAGAGTCAGTAAGGGTCTCCATCGACAGCTCGAAGTTCTGTGACACTCACAATTTGGGCTGTTAAACGGGACAGACGCAGAACGGCAAGAAACACAGAGAGAGAGGAGATCAGCAACTTGAACCTGACCAGTGCGACGATTAATGAGAATGAGAACTCACTATAGATAAGTTTAGTCGTCTGCCATCCCCCTAAGGAGATGTAATTCGCGAGTAGCGATTCTTTGTTCATAATCATGTGCAGGGGAGATGAGACAGAAGGGGATGGGTTGCGAGGAGGGGCAGAGGCGGGAATGGATTGATGAGATACTCACTATCAGCTCAAAGAGCTTGCGAGGTGCTATATGGACATGTGAGAGACGGTTGAAGGTCCTCGGAAGAAGGTGGCATGGATCTGAAAGAAGAGAGAAGAGGAGAAAGAGGGAATAGAGAGGATAAAGAGACGGAGCATTGGTTGTTATGGTTGAGAGGTGTAAGATGCGGTATGCGGTGTGCGGCACTCTACACGCGTGGTCGGCGATTTGGCTCGGCGTTTGGTTGAATGGACACCCATTCGCACAAATGTGGCACCTCAATTTAGGTATTAGCAACCGTTTAAGGGAAGTGAAGGTGAGATATGCATCCTTTGGCAGGCTTTCAGGCTCTGCTGAACCATCCAGAGATAACGATAAGGATTGGGTGCCCGCATCATGTGCCCGTAAATCGTACAACCAGGAATGCACAGGTGTCAATGCCAAGAGACCAGGTTTGCATGCCAGACTCATCTACCCACAAATACACCATCCATGCCGCACCGATTGAACCAGAAATAAACCCACCTCACCTCTTCATCCCTAGATATGGTAATAAAAATAAGCAGAAAAAGAGTGTATATATGACAAGATGAAAAGTTGTATAAAGGGTAGGGCTCGGGTAGAGAGTGAAAGTTCATCAAGAGGATTGGTCGGGGCAAAGGATGTAAAAGGTCGAACACTACGTGTTGATCCTAAAGACTATGCGTTAAAAAGACAACTGGGTAAGGGAAAGAAACTGAGAAGATATCTAAGGAGCGGGTATCTAGTTGTTGAGAAGGGTGGTCTCAACGAGGATGGCGGTCACTCGATAAGGGTCAACGTTGGAAGCGGGTCGTCGGTCTTCCAGGTAACCGTAACCCTGGGCACCGACATGTCGAGGAATTCGGATGGAAGCACCTCGGTTGGCGACACCGGCTGAGAACTGAGTCATGGAAGCAGTCTCGTGTTTTCCGGTTAATCGCTGGTCGTTGTCCTCGCCGTAGACGGCGATGTGTTCCAGGTGCTTCTTCTCGAGCTTCTTGATGGCGTCCTCGATAGCGGCCATACCCTGGCCCGGCGTTCGCATAGCCTTTGTTGAGTAGTTGGAGTGACAACCAGCACCGTTCCAGTCACCCTTGAGGGGCTTGGGGTGGAGGGAAGGTACAATTCCCCACTCTTCTCCGATTCGGGAAAGGAGGAATCGAGCCATCCAGAGGTGGTCACCCATCTCGATACCCTCACAAGGGCCGACCTGGAACTCCCACTGAGCGGGCATGACCTCGGCGTTGATACCGGAGATCTTGACACCGGCGTAAAGACAAGCTCGCTAAGATAGACATCAGCGTCGTTCTGATTGATGAACCTAGTCGGCGCGACTCACGTAGTGGGCCTCGATGAAATCACGGGCAAAGACTCGTCCGGCACCGACACCACAGTAGTAAGGGCCCTGAGGACCAGGGAAACCCATCTTGGGCCAACCGAAGACCTGTCCATCGGCGTCGAAGAGGGTGTACTCCTGCTCGAGACCGAACCAAGGCTCCTGCTCTTGAGAAGCGTCCATTACCTTCTTGCAGTGGGCTCGGTAGTTGGACTTGTTGGGGGTACCGTCGTTGTCGTAACATTCACAAAGAACGAGGATGTTCTCGCCACCTCGGAAGGGGTCCTTAAAGATCGCAGCGGGTCGCTGAAGCAAGAAGGCATTAGTTCTGACAAATCTCATAGTTGCAAAGAGTTTGGATGACTCACGAGGAAGACGTCGGAGTTGTCACCGGGAGCCTGGCCAGTTGATGATCCATCAAAGTTCCACTCCTTAAGGTCGGCAACGGACTTGGGGGGCTTGTCGAGGGTCATGGTCTTACATCGGAGACCACCTTCACCGTCGATCCAGATGTCTGTGTACGCGTAGTGACGGTATCAAAGGAGGTGGGTGTGGATGAGAGATAAAGTTTATCAATCAGCATTGTGATGCTCCACCATAAAAGGAGGCTTTGACGGGGTGATAGGCAAGGATGACCAAGCATGTCAAGTTGACGTTTCAAGATCACTCACACTCGGCCTGAACTCGAGTTCCCTGGTCAAGGGCAAGGTAGGGGGCGAGGAGGTCGACTCGCTTGGTGGCAATGAGCTTGGACATGCTGAAAACTGGTCTATCTGAAAGACTGGCAGAGCCGGAAGACGAGAGTAGAGACTGTTTTGTGATTAACGAAAGGCGATAATCGAAGGATGTTTTATTGGAAGAGGGTTTGTTTGCGTGACAGAGTCAACGACACAAAACGGAGAGGAGGAGGAAGTTGGGTTGAAGGAGGAGAGGGAGGGTGAAAAGGATGAAGGAATAGATTGCGAGATAATAATAAGAAGAAAGCGATGAGAGGAGTGATGCGGGATGTACGAATGCACAGCAGCGGTGATGGTAGTAGCAGTGGTGGTGAATGATCAAGTTTAGCGCAGTGGTGGACACGATTGGGGGAGGGGAGGATGGCGCAAAGTTCCAGGGTGAGATTGCGATTAGGATTTCGATTAAGAGTGGAATAGGACCGCCATTTGACGCGATTAGAAAAGTGTAATGACGATGGTAATGCGATTGAGGGTAAAGAAAAAGCAGCAATGAATTCGAGTCGGACGAGCACAGTGAGTAGGCGAGAGAGGAGAGGGATAACGTTAGAGAGAGAAGGGATGTCACGAGGCCAAGCGAGGAATGCGCGAAAGCGGACGAGGGTGGGATAAACGAAACGCCAGTATGACAGGCCAGTCCGAATAGGGATGAGGGATTACCGAAAGAGGTAGGAAGTAACCTTGGTCAGCGTTTCGGCTCTACCGTGATGATTTGTTCTGTAGCGCTTCGGTACAAGGTGGGTATTCACTCACGAGAAAACTTGGAAAAGGCGCTTGTCGAGAACGAGGCTGCTAAGATCTAGTTCGAAAATGAACAGAATAAATGCTTAAACAACTTTCAGACCAGGATGGCTGTTGATGGAGAGATGAAAGATAAAGCAGGTAGCGGCGAGCTTAGTTATATGCAACTCAAATCAGAGAGATACGGGTTGCTTGTGCACTGGCCGGATTGATAAATGCTCGCTATCTATTGGATGAAAGGGTTGACCCGGACTTGATGGGATTTTTCTCTTATCTACACCATCAACAAAAAAATTGGTGAGCTGTGCTCGCGAGAGGAGAAAGGGGGGTTACGGGACAAGCTTTGCACCGCGTCTAGGCGAGGCGAAGGATCGGCACAGCAGGAGGGAGAGGGGCTCGGGGGAAGGATTCGCGGTTATCGCGACCTGCAGTTACTCCTGCACCGCTACAGCTACACTGCGCTGTCGCCGTCATACCTTCCTTTGGCAGTGCATAAACTACTGCCTTTCTGTTGTTACCCGCTTGTTGCGTTGATCCAACAACGCACAACGCAAAAGCCAAGGATTTTCGAATTTCAACCTGTTTTTTCCCCATTCCAGGGTTGTAGTCGCAAATCATGGGGAAAGGGGACTCACTATTGACGCGCACCTGCCTATTTAAGTAAAAAGCAAACAAAGCTTTAATGAACAAATGGCGAGATGTGATTGGACCGGGTCAACGGGGGCATGGCGATTCACGGGTTTAGTTCGTCTCTTCGAGATCCACCGGGCTCGGTCCGGCGCATTAGACCAAACGTCTGGGCCAGAACCGCAAGCGCAGGAACTGAACAGAGCCCACCCGGATGTTTTCGAATTCATGAATATTGGCCACGAGGCTATCTATCTCAGCGCGAATCCGGCCGCTGAATGATCGCCGTTGTGGCATATGATGGTGGCGTAGCGCCAATCATTGGTGATCTACGTGCCTCCCTTGTCAGGTCATCAGACATGCGATCAACATGTCAAGCGCTCGTCACGGCTTTGCCACTCATCTAACGTGTATCAACGCCATCAGCCTCCCTCGCGGACTTGGTCGGTCGGCTGACTATTCACACTACTGCTGGGAGCTTTCGAGCCTTATACACCTCGGAGCTCGGTGACTGTTTCCCGATCGAGGCCAAAAGGCTAGACCGTCGGCCGTTGACCAATGATTCTGTTCCAGACAAGAAGGGGACGTCTTCAAAGTCAGCCAGGAAGCGATTCTGGTGTGCAGACGACGAACGCGCCAACGTCTCACACTTAAGCGAAAGATAAGAGATAAGTAGGGTTCTTTGGCTATTGAGTCCTCGAAGGTCTGAGCGGCATGCCGAGCGAGCGTCACGCGTCTGAGAATGAGCACCGACCATTGTGATGCGAGCAGCAAGCATCCTTTGTGCTTTCTTATCGATATCAAATAGTCGACGTTGGATACATTCTGAAGCGCTACTGAGTACTATTACTGATATCTATTGATCTCACTGACCAATCGCTCTTATCGTTATCAGACCTTCACTCCTTATTTCAGTTATCGGAGAGCGAGGACTGAATCAAAGGGTAACTCTAACATCTCCGATATCGGCATGGGCAAAGACTCGGCTATGACCTTTGGGAGGAGGAGGAAGATCCTCCGGACCACCGGGTGTACCAGGTCGGGGGAAGCCCGGCGCGTGTCGAGGCGGGTCACCGGGGCCCTTATTGGGAGTGTCGGGGACGTGAGGAGGCTGTTCACCTTCTGGTCGCTTGTATCCAACGATACCAGATCTGAATCCGCCAGTCTCGCTGACGCCCTCATCGACGACCTTGTGGTCTTTGTATGACTCGGGGATGGAGACGTTGTAGCTGCCCTTCAAGGTGGATACCTCGTAGATGCCCCTGAAAGATTCGGCGTGAGTGACGCTGACGTTGGCGACCTTGGTATCGGCCTTGATCTCGGAGGAGGTCCAGACGTCCTGCGAGAGGATAGTGAGGTTTACGTTACCAGAGATGGATGACACGCCAATGAAGACGGGGTGGGGTCCAGGAGGTGGTGGGGGAGGAGGAGGGGGCGGATGAGATTTGTGCGAAGAGAAGAGGGACATGACCCAAGAGGGTCGATCATGGTGAGCATGCTTGTGCTCGTGATCGTCTTGGTGGTGCTTGTCCTTCTTGTGATGCTTGCTCTTGTGCTTCTTCTCGTGCTTGTGTTTCTTGTGGTGCTTCTCCTTCCTCTTCTTGTGGTCATGCTCGCGGCGGTGGTCCTCATCATCGTCGTGCTCATGTTCCCCATCGTGCTTGGGGTGCGGAGGGGGAGGGGGTCGCTTCTCCCTGTCTCCGTCCTCGGGAGGAGGTGGAGGTCGTCTGTCTTCATCTCCACCGTCATGGTGAGATGGTCGCTTGTCTTTCTCACCGCCTTTGTGAGGCGGTGGCCGTCTGTCCTTTTCGCCACCCTTATGAGGAGGGGGAGGTCGGCTCGGCCCTTGCCAAGGCGGCAAGACATGTACCTTTGCGTCGATGTCCTTCGTTAGGGTTCGGATAGCCAATCCCCTCGAGACATTGTATGTTCCACCAATGCTGCCGGTGAGAGTCTCGAGCTCAACAAAGCCACCGCTGATAGCTGGGACGTTGATGTCACCGAGGTCGGATCGCAAGAAGACATGGTTGAACTCGACATCCAAGGCGGAATCGTCGATCTTGAAGTCAAGGGACTTGGTAGAGGTGACGGAGAGAGTTCGAAGTCGGCTTGCTTGGGCCGGCAAGACCAAGTGAACCTTGTGGGACGTGGTCTGCTGATCAGGCTAATCGGTAGGACGAGACTGTCGTGAGCATCTCTTGTTCGAAAGATGAACAGGGCTCCTGGCAAACTCACGCTGATGATGAGCTGACTGAGCTTGTAAGCTGATCTGAAGATGACACCCGCAGGCTGGGCGAGCGAGGTGGATTCGACAATGATCTCAGCTCGAGCATTCTCGCCTCCCTCGCTCGTGACATCAGATCGGGAGACGATGACTTCGCCGTCAATACCAGCGAAGTTGAGGTCGAAGATCTTGCCTCGCGAAATGGGAATGGCGAACGTCGCGTTGGCCGAGTTCATATTTAGACCATCTTCATTGGTGTAAGTAACGGCAGTACCGTACACCGTAGGGGTGAGCTCGAGCTACGCCCGCAGTCGAGGAGATGGTCAGCGCGAATACCTGATTGCACTCGAGGGGAGCCACTCACATCGTCTGCAAGATCGGCCGGATATGTCGGCGGCTTCTCGCCGTTATAGTGAGAGTCAGGACCAAACGTATCGAGGCCGGGACCACGTGCCGAATCGGCGAACTCTCTCCAGTGCACCAAGTGGTCATCGTGGTGACCGTGATGGTGATGAGCTTTAGACCCGGCCTTGTTGGCGATGATAAGGGTGAACCAAACTATAGCAAGAGCGATAAGTGCCTTGTTGAGCTTTGACAAGCCTTTGACTTTGCTCTTGGTCGTCTGGAAGATGGTCGATCGGTCAACCAAGAGGCCAATCGAAGCGGGGTGAACGATCCTGACGTCGATGCCCTTCTCGTCGACGATGTCGATGGCGGTACTGGCTGTCTCATATGGCGGTAGGGCGGCCTTCTCGTCCGCTGGGACGGGATGGTATTGGGGTAGGGTCATTCTAGATGATAGATATAGCTTCGACCTCCAAACGGTCTATGTGTGCCGTTCACAAAAGGGTTGAGCTAAGTCTTGATAGATCGATGGGATGGATCGATGGGATGGATCGTTATATTCCCCTTCGTTTGTTTGCTTTCGGGGATCGTATGTGTTCCAAAGTGGAGCGCAGAGATGCACGGTCGATCAATAAAGTTACAAGGTACACAGCTAAGCCAGTCGTGCCGTTTTCGTAAACCGCAGCAGCAGCAGCAGTCGATGATGCGCAGTCGAATGAACTTTAACGCAACTCCACTACGCGAGAAGAGTGAGTAATGCGAGCGTCGTTTTATTTACCTCGGTCAGCTATTGTTGCGAATTCATATATTGATGTGAGACGTGCGATAAAGTTGCGGGCCTGCGCATGTGGGCTATGTATGCATTATAGACTGGAGCCGCGAGCTTAGTTATCTGATACGATACGGGAAATTCCGGTCTGCAGTCTAAGTCTATCTGACGTGATTTTGCGCATGCCAGACTACGGCCGAAGGCGCAGTTGCTGCTATTGTTGTGCGATATGTATTTGGGACGCCAAGAGCTAAGCTATACTAGACTCAAAATATCGAGGTCGAGACCGTAGCGGACGGCTTCTGGTGTCCGTAGCGCTGACTTGACGATATTGCTGCACCTATTGAAAGAGGCCAAGCAGGCGATCGCTACGCTGCGCCAAACTAAACTGCGGTTGGTGTTTTATACGCAGCAGCACGCAGTAAGCAGCAAGATAAACGTGCCTGCGCAAAACCGATGGATGCGATATAACGCATATCCACGACATGGGCATGCTCGGCCGAAGCAGACCCTGGTGCATGAGTGCGCCTAACTTAGCCGCAGATTTTGTGGCAGATGTAGCGTGCGCAATTCCTGGCAGTTGGCGCCCGCGGATAGTGCCTATCGCTTCCACACATCATATCTCGCACAGGTCAGCGGTCCAATCTTCACTTCAACACACCGACAGGCAGTCAAGAGAGCTTGGCTGCAAGAAGGCCCAATTGCTTTCAAGTTTAAGACGTCACTCGCATCACGGTACTACTAGCTAAGTCAAGCTAAGCTGAAGCAAAAACAACCGGCCTCGATCTCGTCCTCGTGCTAATCCTACACAAAAAAACACCCGGAAACTCATAACAAGGCACTTGCGCACCTGGCTGCCCACGTCAAGTCATCTAAGACGAGCAGGAACCAGACTTGCAGTAACCGTTGGAGTTGACAATGGTGTTGGGGTCGTCCTGGCCACCCCAGTTGTCGTTTTTGTCGGTCGAGACACAGCTCGAGAACATGGCGCAGGTCAAGACGCCGTCCGCGTGCTTGGGGAGGTAGTTCTCCTCCTCATTTACGTCGTAATAGGTGTTAACGAACACACATCCTGTCGGGGGCGAAACAACAGGCCAAAACCGAAGAAAAACGGTCGAGAAATGAGCGAGAATGGTCGAAAAATGAGCGAGAACAATCGGAAAACAGCGAGTAAGAGAAGGATGAAAAAAGAGTCAGCGTTTGGCCTCAGTATTGACGAAAGCGGGGATCGCCGGCCGCGACTCGCGCGCGCCACCAATCAAACCGCTGAACATCACTCACCCTCAATCTGGTCACAAGCGTTGAGACAGTCGTCGACCGAGGTGGAGAGGGTGTAGGTCATGTACGAGGCATCCTGGGTAGCGGCACCCATGGTCAAACCCATCCAGACACCGTTGGCGGCAACTCGGGTGTAGTTGGTGTACTGAACCTGGTATGAGAGCTCACAGACAGGGTCGGCGTAAGGGTTGGGGTCGGTGCCGGTAGCAGTTGACGTGGCAGCGGAAGAAGTGACACTCGCAGTGACGGGGGCAGTGATAGCCGAGTCCGCAGCGGAAGAAGCGACGGCAGAAGACGCAGAGGCAGCGTCGCCAGCGGAAGAAGCGGCACCAGATGAAACGGCAGGAGCGGCGGAGGAGGCCGCAGCAGAGGAGGCGGCAGCAGAGGAGGCGGCAGCCTTGGTGCTGGTGGCAGCAGGGGCAGCAGCGGTGGTCTTCCTGCCTCGGTGAGGAGGGTTACACTTCTTGGGAAGGTTGGACTTCTTGTTACCGCCGTTGCAGACGTTGTATCGACCTCGCTGAGAGCCGGAGCATCGAACCTTGTCACCGCCGTCCCAGAAGGGCTAGCAAACGAGAGATGTCAGTTGCAGATTCTTGCGGTCATTCAGTGTGAATCCGTTCACTCACCATGTTCTTCCAGTACCTATTGTTGGAAGGCTTGTTCTTGGAACAGAAAGAGCCGGGGGTGGAGTTAGCCTGCCAAGGTGCACCCTGAGCCCCGTAGTTTTGCTGGTTGCATAAAGATGAAGATCGCTCCTCGATGGTCAAGGCTTGAGCCCCCTGAGAAGCGAGGAGGCCAGTAGAGGCAATGAGAGCGATGGTCTGAAGGGAGAAGAACATGGTAGTAAAAGATTACTTGGGGGGTTCGGGGGGAAGAGGTTGGTCGAGGAGGGGTGGGTGGGTTTGAGTTTGAGAGCTGAAGGCTGCTGTGGAGTGCGGTGGTGAGATTGTGGGTGGAGAAGAAAGAATCCTTGCAGGGGGACGAGGGGGGTTTATATATCCATTCATGACCGCTCCCCATATCGATTCTTACAACCCAGTCAGACCGCCGATCTTCACTGGGTTAGAAACCGTGTGTGACCTTGTAAAAGGCTTGATCATTTTCATCAAGCAGATCTTTCCCCTGACTCACCTGGGTCAAGAAGCGAGTCACCGGACGCCCGGGTTCCTGAACCAAAATATAGTGACCGCGTGTGTCTGCTCGTCGTTGTCAAGACGCCCGCTTGCTTCTAGCGTCTGTCACAAGAGGGCAAGTCCTTGACACGCAGGTCAGGATGTTTTAGAGTGCATTTTTACTATCGGGGTTAAGCAAACCGTCGATCCCGAATGCAATTAGTTTCACTGCTTAATGTGCCAAATGGACGCGCTGAAAGGGGCGACAAGAGAGAAAAAGAATGGACATCGCTCAGGGGCGGGGATCTCCTTGACTGTCTCAAAATGTCTCCCGCTTCCCTAAAGCGTTAGTCACAATCGCCGGGATTTAATGCGGCACCCGGGTCAGCGTTACGTTACGGCCCGTCCTGCATACTTTTGGGTGATCGAAAACAGCGGCTTTGCATGAGTATTTCATTGCTATAGTTGTGGTATATGCTTTACAGATACTTCCGCATGCATACGGTCCATCCGGTGCCTCTGCCCTGCTCGCGGTTGATCTCATTCTTCTGAACCGCGGATCTTGAATGCAATCTCCTTGAGCCAGACTTGCAGATCCCCAGCTTGCCGCGCGTCGTAGACTTCGATCGCTGAATTGATTGAGGAATTCGCGTCTAGGGGGTCAACGTGACACAGTATAGTATGGAATGGAGGAGGAATGGAAATCCTATTTTAAGAAATCGTGATTCACCTTGGCGTTAGTCACGGTGTCTTACTGATTGCGGATCAGGTTCAAATGCAGCAGACACGCACCTCAGGTAGCCTAATCCGCCGAGATGGACGATATCCTCAAGCTCGTCAAAGAACAGGGTATCCTTGACGGGGTCAGCCAGAAGATGATTCCGGATTGTGCTGGCTGCCAAACGAAGCAATTGTGCGGACAGAGCCTCGGAGAGGATGTGAGAAAGATCGTCGGGATTCGTCAATTCAAATGTGGCGCGGGGCAGCGCAACCTGAGTTTTGAATGGCGCGAAGGTATCGATCCTCGCACCAGGACTGAACCATGTCCCATTGTCAACCTGATTCACATCGACAGCCAAACGTTGTGCACTCACCATCCGTCCACCTCTAGCTTATAACTGCTTGCAATACCGTTGACATTGGCGGCCCCAACAAGAATCGCCTGTACGACCGCGGGCAGGGCATTCCCCGTGGAAGTATCCCTCATGACTGATGTCTCAATACCGGCCGTACTGAGTGTACGAGCAAAGTTTGCCAGGATCGAATCAATGGTCTGACACAATTGTCGATAACTCAGTGCCTGGACCACCGGTTGTAGGATGAATGGCGGAGCTCTTTCTGCTGACATGGTAGAGCCGATAAGATACGCTTTACGGTAACGGTGAAGATTTAACAGGTTTAGCCTGGCCGATGACAAGATCAGATCGCATAAGGGTAACGTTGGCGTATCGAGTGCTTTCCGAGTATCATACTGTGTTGTGGCACAAGTCAGGAACTCTCCCTCACACAGTTACATATCCGTACTTACTAGCTCAAACGTTAACATGTACCCAACGGCGGCAGGAATCGAAACAGAACTGGAAGTGATTTCGTTTCTGTTTATGCGAGATGCCTCAGCCCGCAGCTGATGGAGCGTCAGCGAAACTGATCAGAATGGCCCATTTGACACTGCTCACCTCGTTGAATAGCTCCTCATCAAAGGCTTCCATCTGCGCAGCTTCCATCTGTTCCATGACATCGACGGAGTTCACTCGCGGTACTGGTGTTGAGCCTAGTACAACACCCGATGTGTCTTTGACCGTAGCTCGAAGCCGGAGGTTGGACCGCGCACCAAACGTCAGAGCGTCCTGTTTTGTAGGATCCAAGTCAAACGCAGCAAGACAATGGGATCGCATCCCTCTCGGGGCTGAGCAGGTCATCAGCGTTGTCTCTAACACCACTATCATGGTCACATACCTTCATCAATCGCGTAGGGGATGATCACGTCCTTTGCCTTTGCTCCTTCTCCTATGAGCCTCCCAAAGTCTGGCTTTGGTATGATAGCCCACTGGCTTTTGCCTGCTCGGCCATCCTTCAGTATCCCAATATCTCGCCAAAACCTGTCCCCGGCGGAAGCCATCATCTGAAGTTCCGAGACCGCCGAATCGATCAGAGCTGAGCATTCGTCCAGAGCTTGCTGTTTAGCTGCGAGAACCAGCTCCAGCTCGTGCACTTGCGCATGGGTCGGCTGGTTTACAACGGACGAGGGCGTCGTGGAGTATGTCCCCGGCGGGAGGACGGGCGGTTCTGCAGCACCAGACACGGTGATAGACGTCTTGTTTTCGCTCTCATTGGCCCTTGCATTAGGCTTTTGTTTTCCTTTTCTCGTGTTCACACCTCCAATAGCAGCGTGAGCGGGTGGTGGAGGAGGTTGACTGGTATACGCAGACGAAGCGGCGAGCGTCTTGGCTAATTCGAGTACGAACCATAGCTCGTTACGTGCGTCACTGGGAACTGGATCAGATTGTATAAAGACCATTGTCAAGGGCGGGGAGTACTCACTTGAGTTGCCCGAACACATCAGATCGAAGTTTCTCCATATCCTCCGAGTCCATCATTTTGGTCGCATCTCGCCCTGCATCATCGCTAACCTCCTTAGACTCATTCTTTACTGCCAGACCATCCGCCGGCGACTGCTCCAGCTTGTCCTCCGATATGTCCAAAAGCCCATTGGGATATTCGTTCCATACCCATCCCAACTGCTCTGTGAGCTTGTCATTGGTCGTGCGTCTGATGGAGATAAGTCAGTCCGCACAGCATCAATCACATGCGACCGACTCACTCCTCTTCGTATGTGAGAGACCCATCCACCTCGATCGCTCTCACCTGTCTCTTGCCAAGCGCGTGGTCTAACGTTGCCGGGTCCAGGGAGAGTCGGATCTCATCGAACGGTGTTCGGACTGGGTTCGCTATCGACATTATTCCGTTTATCGTTCCGACTTGGGGACGAGGCTTGATTGGGGACTGTAGTGACCTAGTGATGGAGATATGAGCTGGATGCATCAGATCCGACCTGTCATTCCAGAAGGGAACCGTGGAAACAGTATAAGGAAACAGTATTTAATTGATGACATCATCACTTTTCCGCTGCATATATGATTTGTTGACGATCTCATCCTGTCTGCTGCTACCTTATGGTGCAGTGAAGGTCATCTCGATTCCGACTACATCGTCTTTCCACATCTACACTGAAACAATTATCAATGCCCCGCTTCGCACAGACACCATACATTGCCTAGAGTATGACTTGACAGAGCTAAACTCGCGCCGACATCATGGCCATCTCCGACGAGGTCAACCTCCTCCTCCTCATCGAGCTGGCCGCAGTCGTCATCGCCGCGTCTGCGTTTCTGTTTTACTGGAATCGTCTGCTCGGCTGGCTCGTCGCGTTCTTTGTGAGACTCTACGCTTGGAGGAAGCAGAACGCCTATATCGTGATAGGGTCACTGCAGATATCACCGTTGGCCGGACGAATATCGTTCAGAGATGTCGAATATCATTCGAGTAACATCTCGGTCAGGGCGCTGCACGGACATGTCACTTGGCGTTATTGGAAGCTGAGGATCCGTCAGGAGGCTGACTCGGAGTCGGTCAATTCGAAAAGGAGTGAGTGAGAAGCTCATTTGACGTACCCGCTAACGATTACTGCAGACAAATTGCCATGCCGAATCACTGTTTTCGCTGAAGGCGTCGAGGCGTTTGTATACAACCGAACACCGGCGTACGATGCAATTGTAGAACGGATGAAGAAGCACGAGAACGAACAGGAGAACGTTCAGGATGGTGGACCAACCAAACAATCGTCCAGATCATCTGGTGAGACGACAACGGGAGATCCCGATTCGACTCTCCGTTCCAGATTAAGGAAAGTCACCAAAACATCAACACGAGGTAGCTCGACCAAGCCTTCTGAGAACGGGCATGTAGCGCATGGTAAGTGCACTTCTATGGCAGCGACCTTGCTGAGGTTTTCAGACTACCCGCCAGATCCCACGCACGACATTCCCTCCCAGGTCAAACCGGTTACAAAAGTACCTCCTGAAGGCGTTAATTGGTTTCGCGAGGCTCTTCCCCTCGATATCCGTGTTATGACAGGGTCCGTCGTGCTCGGTAGTGACGCGACGCCGATGGTTTTGATAGGAGACTTCAAGGGGGCGGAAGGCACACTGGAAGTCAAGGACTCTCGGTCTAGCCTCGATCTATACAAGACCGTTGCCAATCTCACCTTTCATGGAGCTAACGTCCTCATGCGCACGAACGTGGATTACTCTGGACCTCTACTCGCGCATGGCAAAAAGGTTTACGATGAGCTGCTGAAACGACAGCCCAGTCTCTCGCAACGGCCTCCATCCACCTTATCCATATTTGCCGGCTTTCATTTTCTTGCTAAACAGTTCGCTTTCCTTTACGATTCAAAATTCTCGTCACCTCCTGTTGCCGGATTGCCAACCGACAGAGTTTGGAAAGGCCTCGCCCGATACCGGGAGCTAGACGAAAACAATACCAAAGGTTCGAAGCGAGAAGAAAGGGAATATGCCAAGGTCACGAGATTGCTCGAGACGCACAAATTGGAGCTTTCCTACTATGCCGACACGCCCGGCCTAGTTCCTCATCGTGAAGAATCACCTTACATCGATGACCAGGATGAAATCGGAAACGTCGACTTGCCCCCAGAGTATGGTATCGATATCGTCATACACAAGGGAAACGTCCGCTATGGGCCGTGGGCAGACCAGCAGCGAGAAGCAATCCAGAGGGCTTTCGCGCCCTCACTTTTCTTTGATTCAGAACCGAAACCGAAACTCCAGCCTGGCGACACACGAATCCATACGACGCTCGTGCTTCACTTGCTGTTGGAAGACGAGACTGTGATGAGAATACCAACCAGAGAACCGTCAAAAGATTGGCAGTACGACAACGCGCCTGCCGATGTCGACCGACGATACGGGTGGCTCGATGTCGTAGTGGGGCCCAACTCGTCTATCTCTTACACACAGGACCAAGTAGCGACAAAGCACGGTTACGACTCTATGCTGGTACTTCAGCTCGACTCGCTTGGAATTAGCTCCAGTGTCAACCTAGACACATTCATCAAGGCTAAAACTTGCAAGGTGAGTCGTAAGGTTCCCGAGTATTGCTGACATTGTAGCTTTCCATGACCATGCCTACGCCGCTCGAATGGGACGCTCAACGAGACTGGGGGATGGACGTCACTCTTGACACACCGTCCATCAGCCTATTGAGAGATCACGTAACACTTATCTCTGATCTAGCGAAGGATTGGAGTTCAGGTGCTACCGTTGGCGATTATCACCATTTCGTGCCTAATCATTACAACTTTCGTGTATCCCTGATTCATTACGCTTTCCACCTGTATATCAATGATTACAACATCATCGATGCACCTTGGTCTCGAGATACGAATGGTGAGTGATCTGCGAAAGGGATACCGCTAATCCAGACTAGCGTTCCTGGACGTCTATGGTCCGAGACTCGACTCTTACGTCGCTGTCGCATCAACTCAGTATCGACCTGAATCATCTACCGTCCCTTTTAGTGTGAACCTTTCGGATGCTCGCGTGGAGCTATGCGTTCCGAAATGGGATACCCATCGTGCCTTTGGTGACGACACCATCGAAATCGGAAAGATCGGTGACATTACCGCGAAAGGTTCTTACTTGTACTATTCTGTACCTCGGCCCGACCACCAGGAGACTTTGAATCTTCACCTAGAAGTGAGTCTGCGGCGATAACGATCATTACTGACTTGTCTGCAGGGCAAACAAGTGATATTCAAAGCTCTAGGATGGGTACTGCGGCGACTGTTCTGCGTAAAAGACAACTATTTTGGCGGATTTACCCAGTTCAAGACGATGCAAGAGTATTTGGAGAAATTTGACCATGACCCCAATTCGGTCGGCGACCCTGTGGAGGAGAAATATCGGCCGGGCAGGGTAAGTGACGATACCCAAGCGTACTAACATAGCTGACACTGGCTGCAGTCTGACCCCTTCGCAGTCATTGTTACAATGAACGTCGAAGAATCCTTAATTCTCATGTCAGACGAGATATTCAACTGCAAGCAAGGAGTTGTGATGCCCGTGCCGCAATTGCAGATGAGCTTGAAGTCTGTGGAGCATTTCATGGGTACGTCCGTTGACCGTTGGAAACAGTGGTCGCGCTTACAGATTTTGCAGAATTATCACTGGATGCGACACCGACCTACGTCGTTGCCACGAGTCAATTGGACGATGCTTATAATAAAGGTTACGCTCCCTCGTTCAGTGGCAAGGATGCCATCTTCGTTGAGGGTATCGAACTCAAGGCGAATCGTCTTTTTGGACCGGCGCCTCAAGCGACAACTTATCTCTGTTTATGGGAAGCGACCATTCCGAAAGTCTCTGCCTTCCTTAGTCCACGATTCATGTCTACACTCAAAGCCGTTGGCCGAGCAGTCGCATACACTTTCCCAGATCCGGATAACGGGCCAGCCGAGATCTACGTGCCCAAAGTTCCGCCTGATGGTAAGTTTCGATACGGAAAGGCAGGGCTGACTATTCTACAGTAACATTTTTCAAATTGTCGCTCGACGAGATCGTGGTCATGCTCACCACTGGTGAGAATGCAATGTCAATCGAAGCTCCCAGTGGGATCCACCTGGATACCAGTACATATGGAACCCGATCTTATAGCTCCATGATGGGTGTACTTCTCCCCGCTCTCTATATCAACATTCTTGGGCGCGATCCCAAGAGGATGTGGCGGCCGGTTGGATCACTCAAGGCCGGCGCCACGATCGATATCTACAAAGCGCCGACAGGCTGGAGAGAGAAGGTCGCCCTGCAACAGGAGTTCTTGAGGAAGGAGGACGAATCTACCGGGCGAATCTGGTCAATGCTACAGGATGTGAAACCGCCAAGTGCGTTGGAACGGCTTCCATGCGTGCAGACTTTCCGGCTAAAGCTGATCTGCCTGTGTAGCGAGTTCCCATGCAGATGGCTTGTATCTTCCTCGCCCGATGCAGGGCGCCAAGGGTGAGTCTCATCATGCGTTACCTGAGGCGCATGTACAATGTTCTAACCAGACAGCAGAAGGCGCCATGTTGGACGAAGATGTCGATGGATCCATCGGCACTGAACAAGAGTCTGTTCGGTATACGTCAGAACCCTCGAGCGACGCTGATTCTCCTTCCAGACCTGTGGCGTGAGTGAACATCGCCGGCTTTGGGCATGCGGCAATCCAGCTGACGCCCGCTTTAGGGTGACCAGAGTGTCTTCGCAGAGATCGAGGTCTTTTGCCGCAGCTATAGAGGGGCACGATACCTCGTCGATTGGCGACGAGTCAGACTCAGATTCAAGTGCCTCCACAACTCCGGAGTCCTTAGCGTCTAGCTCCGCTGCTAGCTATGTGGATATGGCCACGGGACTAGACGCCCGGCTCAGAAAATTTCGGTTGTTCCAGCATAGCCCTGGCGAAATCAAAGCCTGTACCAGTCTTTCGTCAATACAGACATCTCCTCAGTCCCATTCCAGTCGTGCTGTCGAGGCAGGAACCGTCATCAGAATCGTTGGTCAGGAAGTCGATATCGGCTTGACACCTGCCTCGGTACCCGCCGTGTCCAATGTACTAGTGGAACTCTCTACAAGGGTGGGTGTTATGCTTCAATCAAAATGCTCAGCTGATAATGAAAGCAGGACGAGGGGCACGAGAAACGGCTCGACGCGCTGCTTGCCGCCCAAGTCAATTCAGTGGAAGAAGAAGGCCAGATATCCGATCCTCAAGCCATCGACATCACCATACCCAAGGTTCAAGCCAGACTTCTTGCTGGTCACGCCAGTTCTTCGGCCGTTAACGCTGAGCTGGTTGGCATCAGCTGCAATCTGTATCACCGTACTATCCCCGGCTCGTCATCTATCCTCGACCTGAAGTCCTGCGTATCGTCTATAGACATCGTAGGTTCCGCGGCGTCCCCTGAAAACGGTCGAATCTCTCTGCGAGACGTCCCCGGACTCGCTGTAATTGAGGCGCATGGCATGCCACTGGTTCAATGGGCCACCCGAGGTTTGGACGTTGGTGTTCATCACGGCCAAGGTGTCCGAGTACAAGTCCGCCTTGCCAGCTCCATATTCGACGCCGTCACACCTGTAGTTGCTTTCGCTACCGCCTTCATCAGACCATGGGAAGAGGCTCTTGGCCGGATCCGCACCGACAAACCTGACGCAATATCCGACGCGCAAATGCTATACGCTATCCTGAAGACCGCCACGGACAGTGGGCATTCAGCCTACCTTCCTGGGTTTGCTTACGAACGGGCGTACGGATTACACGTACAAGATCATCGGAACATCCGGACCCAGACAGGGTGGTGGTTGATCGCTCGCTTCAGAGACTGGCATCGTCGAATACCTGTTAATATGCCTGCGAGTGAGACTTCGCTCGAGATGATGGCGGACTACGTGATCTCGCAACTGTGTAAAGTGGAAGATACAGTGAACGGAGCGGAGAGTGTCGTGCGAGGGCAGCGGTTCATCAAGGACGCCTTTGGACGATATGCTGCGGACTCGGCATCGACCCCGGAGGGAAATCAGGGGAAAGCGGTCGACGTTTTCGTATATACCGACAATCTCCAGGTCAATCACCATGGACGGTCCCTCAGGTCGCTCGCTATGTCCACGAGCGCTTTCGTCCTGGAGAAAGCGTCGATCGGTGGTTCAAAGGCCGTCGGTGTGAAGAATGATAGACCGGTCACGCAGGTTGAAGCCGTCATTGCTGTTGAGGCGATCGGGTCGAAGATTCAAGACAGTCTACTTGATTTGATTCAGCCGATCCTTCATCGACAAACGGCCAAAACATTGCCACCTGCGGGCCCTCGACCGCAAGAGGACAGCGGCTTAGTGATTATTGCCAATGGGCATGTACAATCGCTAGATGTCGATGTTCTGGGTGCTGGATTACGACTTCACTACCAGGTCGATCGGCTTCAACTGACCGTGCTATCGAGAACGAGCACTCAACATGGTGCGCAACCCTCGCTCAAGTCGACAAGAGACAGCGTCAACGTCACTTGCACCTCGATGCAGCTAGCACTCTTGCAAACCTCCAATGACCAGACCACCGTCGATCGCTCTACCGATCGCACGATCGTCTCACTCAAAACTGAGCACCTAAGGGCATTGTTGGAGCGACACAACTCCTCTCGCACTGGAGTCGCGGCCGAGACGCGGGTAGTGATGGGCCTAAAGTCGGTCGACTTCGAATCGAAACCACAACTCGTTGCGTTCTATGCGTTCGTCCAAGGTTGGAAGCAGAGGGAGTTACCGTGAGTATGGCTTGTAAAGGGATCGTGCTGAATCGTCACAGGTCTTACGTTTCTCTTGTTGAGGATATCAAAGCAGCGGTCAGTCCGAGCGAGAAGGAAGCAACCGGAGTGGCCGAACCCTCTCTTGATTCGCGACAGCCCGCCGAAAGCTTGGTGTTGGATATATCTGTCGAAGAAACGCAATTCCAGGTCCGAGCGGCGAAGGCTCTATGGCTTCGGTGGACCCTCGGCAAGGTTTACGCTTCGCGCCAAGGTCCGAAAGATGACGTCCATTTTGCAATACGCGCGGCCCCTCAGGTCGTTGGAGCGTATACATCACTTCGAAAGTCAAAGACGGCCGACTCTTCAGCTTTGCGACTGCCCACGATCACGCTCTTAGGCCATCACAAAGCGAGAGGCAGTCGGCCCAACCTCGAGGCGAATTTGGAAATGGGCTTCTTCACTGGTGTCCTCAAACCAGTTATACTCGATAGACTGCTATCCGTTCATCAACGAGTTGCCGCCGATCTTACCCAGTTCATCCGAGACTGGCGAGGTGACGTTTCCAAAGCCCTTTCCAAGCGTCACGCGAAAGGTATCTCCATGGTCTCGGTCGATTCCATGAACAGCACTATGGCCCACCAGAAACAACAGCTTGGATTGCTCTTCAACGTACATATCAGTGTATCCGGCATCCGGTTTGGTCTTCGAGCGGACGACGTAGCAACGACACTGCTTTTCGAGGCTCTGGCGATGCAAGGTCGAGCTACCAATCACAATGCTGTCAATGATGCCCTACACTGGCGGGCCAAAGTGGATCATTTCGGTCTATCGCTTGGTCATCTAGGCCGTCAGGCGCTATCTGACAATGCCGAACCAACGCGGAAACATCGAACGGCATATATGAGCCTCGACGCTGAAGTGCAGGAACATCCAGCTACCGCGCACACATCGTCAAAGCTGGACATCAACCTGAGCAGAGTTCACACCATCATGCACCCGCAAGCTTTGAGTGAATTGGCAGATCTTATGAAGAGCTGGATAGCCGATCTTCACGTATTGCGCGACCACCGAGCGGAAGAGGTAGCCGAGGTGAAAGAGAACACCACAAAGGTGCTGAAAAGACTGGAATCCGCCGAAAAGGTGGAGCATTCCGAAGTGTCGTGGTTTGCAAACCGGCTGGTCTCCGTAGAAGTTCTAGGAGTTGGCATTGCCATTCCGCTCGTTGACGGTACGGCTATTGGCTCACGAGATCACACCGAAGTACCGGCTATGCTGTATTCCATCCGTGTCATGAGCTTCCAGAACAGGCGGAACGAGACGGCCAGGTTCAAGGTCCAGAATATGGCTCTGCAATTTGTGCCAAGGTGAGCAGGCTGTTATATGAATGCTAGCTGACAGCATGCAGTTTCGACCAGAGCTCCACAGAGCAATTCACAGGCGACTTTCACGAGTCTGTCAACTGTATGACGCTTCCCTCGATCGACAGCGAAGCTCAAATGTCGTCGACCGCGGATACATGGCAACTTTCAGCCCACTGCTCTGCCACCGATTTCAAGCTTTCGCTGTCGCCTGAGATCGTTGACAGCGTTTATAAACTGATCGATCTGTTCGAACACGGAAGAGACCGTATCTCCAAGCTCGAAGCGCAGTACAAGACTGAGATGGCGAAGCAAGCGGCGCAAGAGACTGTTGCGGCTAAATATGAGGATCCTACAACACCTGTGTCGGTCCGCACTTCGCAAAGAATACTAGTCAGAATGTCATACACCTTCAACAGCGGCATCGTCGAACTCCATCGTGAACTCTCGGAAAGCGAGAGACGGTCAATGAACAACGATGCGCGCAAGAACCGACACTGGCATGACACAGTCGTGCTCCCGACAGTGTCGCTGTGGATGGACTATGCAGGGCCGAACCCTCGTGCCATGCCTTCTGGTAATCCCGACGACGATGCAGCTCTATTGCTGTTCAATGCCGTGAGTGAACACATCGATGAAATGAGCTGACACCTTCATTTAGGCCGTCCACGAGAGTCGCAACCTGCTGCGACCAACAATCCTCCCCTTCTTCGTACAGGTGATCAACCGCATGGAGAACAGAGCCAAGCATCGTCGGGCAACAATGATAGCAGTACCACACACGCCGAACGACTCTCCACAACAAACCCCTTCGACTGAACAGCCTTCGATCACCCCAAGCGCTCCTAAAGCGCCTGTAGACAAGATTCGCTTGCGGGTCACTCTGCGTATTGACAAGTCCCGACTTCGTCTATCTTGCGCGCCAGACTCGAACGCCTACGCTGATCTAAAGTGGGAAAGCGGAGGCTTCCTCGCCAGTACCACCATCGGGGAGGACGAGGCGGCTACAGTCGGTGGAACGGTATCTGGCGTTACTGCGTACTTGCGGCACGAGTTCGCTGAAGAGGGTCAGAGCTGTATCGAGGCTGGAGCAAAGGATTTGGCATTCTCAATCGCCTATTGCCCTCACTGCGAGACTCGCCAGAGAGGGCTTTCGGTCATTCTTGACACGCAACTCTCGGCTCAGTTCCGACTGGAACAGTTCAGTGCCTGGCTCACATTTGCAGCGGTTTGGATCGAGTCGGCTCCGCCGCTTGAGTTGCCCCCAAAATCAGCGCTTATGGAGGCCGCGACTACCCAGTCAAGCCAAGTCTCGACACTCCCTCACCAGAAACTTGCAATCGCTGCTCTGATCAGGTTCAGGAGCATAGACTTCAACGCGAATGTGGGCGTCACAAATGCAAATCTCGATTTGACACCGATTGTGCTTCACACCTTATCCAACGGCGAGAAGACCGAGGTTGACCTGAAGATCGGTGTCACCAAGATCATGGCAAAAGGGGATATATCGGGCGAAATCAGAAGCGAGAAACTCAATTTCCGTACGATTCGGCAGTCATCTCGATCGGCATCTCATGTCGTACCCACGGTGCTGAGTATGACTATTGATGCAGGTGACCTGACCGGAAGGCTATTTCTGCAGGAGATGGCGGTCTTGCGATTCCAGTGAGTAGTATCATCCATAACGCTATAGCCAGAGGCTGACATCTTGTCTTAGCCTTGAACCGGCTGTTGTTCGACTGGTCGATGATTGGCGGGCATTCAACAAGGATCATGACTCGCAAGTCAATCTTGCTTTCAGCGTCAAGACTGGGATGTTCCGTGCCGTCACGCGGCTGCTGGCAATTCCGACGCTTTTAAACAAGCTCTACTCTGTCTCCAACGCAATCGATTCGCAAGAACGCATGGCCTCGCAGCGGTCTAGCACGTTCAAGGCAACCAAACTGCGGAAATCCACCGAGCCTTCACCCATGGTTGCAGTAATTATCCAGGCCACGCGAAAGACGGGGCGAACCATGACTTCGGCTCATATCAGAACATCACAGACCATGCGATTCGACCTAGGCGGAGTCGAGGTTGGTATTTTCAATGCGCCAATCACCGAAGATCACGATGGGCATTTCTACAAGTTCATCATCGGCAAAGTCGAGGCGGATCTGGCGAGGTCTCTCACCAAAGAAGGACTGCCTCGTCGTGATCTGGACCTCATTGTACAATCTGTAGAGTGGATTACCTGCGATGGCCGTAAAGCCGCCATAGCTGCAGCGACAGTCCATACGTCGCTCGAGGACATGATCGCAGCGGCATCGGAAACAGACAAACGACGTATAGCTTATCTGCCCTCAGTTGTACGTGCTGTCCTGCTTTCTGTATAGATATGAGGAGTCACTGATGACCTCACTCGGGTTTGTAGACAATGACAATGAGCTCGATTGAGGAATCGCGACCGCCGGTATTGGTGTATGATTTTGATCTTGTTTGGGGCCAAGGCGACGGAGACGTCGCTATTTACCCGGTGTTCTACGAAGAGGCATATCGCACTTTCACGGATTTCACCAAAGGGCTGAATCAGGAACAGATCACCAAAGCCAAGCGTCGGGGTGAAGATGAGTTTGTCAAAGAGAAGAAGAAGGCCGAACAAGAAGCAGAGCAAGGATCGACTGAGAGCGAGCCTCTCACATACCGAAAGAGAGTCGAAAGGCAGACCGTCCTGCCTGTTCCCCGATTGAGATTGCTGGGGCAAGGTACGAGACAAGCAATGGAATCGGTTCCGCGAATCAATCAGTTCTCAGAGCAACTACCCATCATGATTCATAAAGGTGCCACGTCTTCGCTTGAAGATGGCATGGACTTGTGAGTGTTCCGCTGGGCGTGTGTGTCAAACGAAGAGGCGTATACTGACGAAATTGTGAAACCATCATAGATTGCTCAAACTGTATGAGAAACAGCTGCCTGACCGTGCGGTATAAAGTATGACCGAAGAAGAGACCAGTCGCGGGCCGTTGGAGGAGTGTATGGTGGATCCGTTATACCCCGCATACATATGATACCGTTCGAACATTGAAAGATGCTGCTTGTACTGTATATCATGTATCCGATCTTCCTGTTGCATCTGCTACTTTGATCGAACACTGATGCTCCCGACTAACCTGGCATCGGCGGCATCGAGCACCACCGCCCGAGTCATCCCGAAAGACGAGCGAGAGTTTACGGGATGTCGCGATTGACGATTGACCCTCGCCAACGACGCATCGCATCGACATGAGCCCCGCCTCCTTAGGAGCTAAACTCTTGATTAGTTGAGCACTTTGTAAATTCACCGAGATCCCATCTGACATGCAGGGTTTTACTCTTGATGGATGAGATCCTCCTTTCGATCGCATTCTCGGCAACGCGTACAATTCCTGCGCCTCGTGCGATCGAGCAGAGATCATGTATCATATTTGCATCCTGAAAGCGTGTGTATAAGTGGGGCTCAGCATCGGTCACCATCGGCAATGTATTGAGTGAGCGCTAATGTGTAATCTCCTGTTGATGCAAGCTTCGACTCTGTCAAAGTTTTGAGGACTAGACACCGACATCGGGCTTGGAACACATCAGCCGATTGCTGCCCTGAGTTACCTATTCGATCGTCGGAAGGCGATCCGGTCCGCATCGGTGATTCAGAGCACAAAAGCAAGAAGGGCGATGGCCGAGTTGTCTCGCAGGCAGCCCCGCATCGGAAGAGGGAACCCATCATTTGGATCAACATGACGGGCTACAAAGAGCAAAACGCATCCCACCGCAGCGCACACGCCAAAGACCACAGACCACAGACCAGATCCCAAGCGGCTGGTTGACTCGCGCCCCCAGACTCACTTACGGTAACGTTTTAAGGGAGTTTAGTCGAGATTGCTGGAATTAAGGGAAGAGGCTCGATCAACGATCACCTCAGGGAATAACAAGGAGGGGATAGAGCGGTCTTCAGCGACAACTCAAACGTGTGGAAGGAAGTGCGCACGTTCGACAAACGTTATAACCAAAGTAGTTGTATGGTTGGCCTCGCCTCGCTTCATCGCGTTCTGCTCATTGTTCCGCTGGAAGAAGCTCACCGCTCTTTTAGCGATATCGGCATTCTGTAAAGGCAAAAGAGCTGATTACATGGCCATGACTACACGTAGGAAAGGGAGCAAACGCAAGAAACTTGTAGGTTCAAAGATGGTTAAATAACCCTTCGTTCTGGTTCTGGTAAGTCGTGGCTATTCCTGTGTTCTGGTATGAGTCGGCGTCGGCGTGACGTACCACTACTGAACGACCAAGGTCATCCTTCTGAGTACTACAGTAACCACCGCCGGAGTTTCGATAGGAAATGAACAAGGGGTGAGGGATGGAATCGCGTGAGGAACATGATCAATGTCGCACAGTAGATTGTAATTTGAGGCCGACTGCTTCGTAAGGCCGGCGTATGCGGACGATGTAAGTTCCACCCATGGTCAGCGCTCTGGATTCATGTTCATGTATGAGTAGCGCTGGCTCCGCCCTGTCGCAGGTTAGGCAAAGGAATTGTGTGGTTGTATTGCAAACCCCCACAATGTCCCGCCGAGTGGCCCCAACAAAACGCGTGTTCCGATTGTGGGATCGCCCAACATCTTTAACCTTGGCTTCACGCGACGGCCACTGGCTGCTGCGGCAGGAGGCGGTGCAAAAAGCATAGCAAACCTTGTTCTTCCCATGGTTCCCATGTTTTCCCATCTGTCTGTCTCGTCTGTCCCATGGATCCTAGATTTTGCTGGCAGAAACAAGAAGAAGATCCGGCGGATCAGATTCCTGTCGAATTAAAGTTTCAATCGATCGTGGTCGTGAAAGTTAGTTCCCTTTGCCGCCTCTGCTTCGACGCTATTGCTATCTACTTGATGCACACGCTTGCGAACAGCAGGTGTGTTCAAGCATAGGTCTCTGAGTATCGGTCGGACACGCGGTAACTTGATACGGTAAATTTCGAAGCTTACATTCCGCGCTGGGTCGTTTGAACAGCTGCAGATGCAAAGATGCTCTCGGCTCTCGGCACCGGATGGGAACCGAGAGGTTTGACAGCCGCTGCCGGGGAGTAAGTAACCAACAATGTACTCGTGACTGGAACCATAACCATCGGCCTTCCCTTGATCACGACAACAGACCGGTATCGGCGTTGCCGCTTCATCCACAGCCACCGAAGCTGGCTAGTTAAACTTACATACCATGTTATCCTCGAGTTTGGGAATGCAGGGAATCATAGGAACGTAACCTTAAGAACGTAGGAACGGGTAAATAGAGTAATTAACGGTTCCAAGGATTGTGTGAGAAACCCTGAACAAAGGTTGGGCCCGCTGAAAGAGGCGTCTGATGTGAGTCACCGATAATTCCACATACTCATCCTTACAGAACAAACAAACATAAATAATCATACCTGCCTACAAGCTGGAACGACAGGCCAGAGGGCAAGACAGAGAGAGAGAGACAGCCGGGACCCTAGTTGGTCCAAAAGAAGAAGTGCACCACCCAAAAGAAATGACCGTATAAGAGAACATAATTACAGGAATACCGTAGCCTCTCGGCAATCCCACCTCTCGCTTTGTGCATTTGTTACTGTACCGTATGCAGCTCGCCGTGTACGAACGCAGAAGCACGATTTGATCCAACCCTCAGGAAGGATGGAACGAGGCGCGGAGAAATTGCCTGAGCATCGCCCTTGCTGCCCTCAGATCGTTACGAATGTTTTCTGAACGTTAAGCTTCATGCCGGTCGGTCCTGCTGGTCCATCAGCACGTCCTCGCGTACGTACATGTGCCGCCAGCGGACGAGTGAGCATGGGAGATAGTTCTGTACCTATTTGTCGCTGAAGCAAGCACCTGACGAATTCCGTCCCGCGAGATCCCTTCACACAATACAATCCTCTGTCCACTGAGCTCCAAGGACCCAACTCAAATCGGGCGAATAAGCTACAGCTGAGGCACTACTCAAACCCATGTTTGCGCCTACCACCCCTAGGCTTGGCTTGGGTTTTCCCGTGGTGAAAATTACGTGAAAGTTTCGGAAAGTGGAAACGGTAAATTGGAATCGTATGCCGTGATGTCGATCTCCAATTGCAAGTTTCCAACTTCATCAATCTTCTGGATTCAGGAAAAGGCCCCCAAGCCCAAGCAAGGCGAAGGAAGGCCAAACGCGTGAGGCTGCTGACCCTTGTCTCGTGCTCATGCTCATGCTCATGTCCATGTCCACGTCCATCTCCATCCTCGGCCATGGGGTTCTGGCCGTTATCGTGTCCTCATAGTTTTAAGCTTCAACATCATGTTGTGGTATGTTGTGGTGCGTGCATGATCTTTGTTTCGCTGGAACGACATTTCGCAACTGACCAACGTGAGCGAGAACGTGAAAGTGAACGTGGACTTGGATGCTTTAAAGTAAAGAAGCGTCCTCTCTCGAGCAAATGTCTTCTTTCCGAAACATTAAACATATTCACTCAACTATATACATCTCACGTCCATCTCAACTGTGGTTGCCTTCTCGAGACAACCAGACTTCCACTAGCTGTTTCAACGAACTGCCATCACCGTTCAGGAGCTGCGATATCTACTACACTTGATCGCCCCAGATTAGTGATAGCTGTAAGTCATCATCTTGGTGATTGCACTCTTGTGACTCACTTCGTATCGAATCTGGCTGATACTTCTGCTTTGCCTGCAGAAACCCACGAACATCATATTTTTTTTCCTCACCGGTTCTACCGCAACACAATTCTGCTAGCAAGTCACATTGAGAACTGGGAACACAGCAGTAAGACTGTTCAATCGGTGAGTTCGATATTCCTGGTCTTATCTGTACTGGGAACATGCAGTGCGCTCGCCGGTCCATACAGCGGTTTAGTTCACTGCTGGTATTCATTTGAGGTCCTATTTGCGCACTGCGCGTCGTCGAGATGGGTGTTATCTCCCATCCCATGCCATGTTCAAGCTACGAGCCAAATTGCTTGAACTCTTGGTTCCAACTCATGACGATCTGACGGTCTGACCTGCAAGCTGACTTGGGTTTGTATGGCTCTGCTTGATCATAGTTGTTACCGGATTGTATCTTTTCAGCAAGAAAGCCGAACATTCCTCTTCTTTGATTGTGTCAGCTTTGATTCGCAATCGAATCAATTATCCCTTGTTGTCAAGAGACCGATTTGGTGCTATAAAACCCTCTCAGACCTGTCTCAACTCGCTCTCGCTCCACTGCGCTTGTTCTCGTTTTTGCCTCCGATCAGGTCAATTCCGGTCCGGTAAACACATATTTGTCGTTCACGTGCCATTCAGCATTCGTGTAATTCAGCAGTCGCGCCATTCGGCCTAACCGTCCGCCCATCGACACATCCTTGTCGAAGAACCTACTTGGAGAACAATCGGTGAGTGGCCCACTTGAACCCTTCCCATTCCTTGGCAATGCGCGCATATGCATGAGCCTTTTGAGCGCAGCTCTCTATCTGTCCGTGTCCGGAGCAGAGAAGCCAAACATGCCACGCTGCGGCGATTCGGCGTTACACCTGAAAAAAGAGGGGTGGGTTCAGGGAATATCGCGTTTTGCGCCAAAGGAGAGACTATTAGGCTGTAAGGAGAACGGCGAAGAGCGCCACTCGAAACTCTACTTTGTTTCGCACCACACGACTGTTACGTGGGTGCCATGCTGACTGACTTGACCGTCTGACTGGACACTCCCTCCCTCGCGACTTGCCTGTCCATTTCCCCCCTCTCCTCATTTATATAGTCAAGATGAACTCCCACCATAGCGACAGCCAACCCCACCATCACCACTACCACCACCACTCATACCCTCACTCTCACCCTCATCAAGCATCTTCTTCTCTCAATCATCATCATCATCATCCGTATCCTCAGCATCAAGCGTCTCGAGATCAAAATCATCATAGGTGAGTGAGTGGTGGAAGAATACATTTCTTCTGGTCGTCATATCGATGCATGGTTTTGTGTCATGTTGTCGTTGGGCGGGATTGCGCACACAATAAACAACGTGTCTTGTAATAATTACTCTTTACCACCATCACTCGCGTGGTTGACACGATGAAAACACGTCTTTTGATCGTCGTCTTATATGTCGTCGATGTTATTGATCTCGAACATCACAGTCGCGTAGCGATATGATACATTCTTAGTGCACCATTCTTTCGTACACGAACAGAAAGCATAGGCTGACTGTGTCCAAACACCTACACTACTCTGCTTTGTACAGGTCCCACACGCACCCTAGATCGTCAGCACATTCATCCGCTCCCATCCCTTCTTTCGCGTTTCAAAGACCCTCTCCCACACTTCAATCGGACCACACGACTACCCTCCCACCGTTGTTACATACCACACGAGGAGGATACGTCAACCCGCGATCAGTGTCTACAACAACACCACGATATCAGCCTGCTCACAACCCTGCTTCTTCTTCTTCTTCTTTTTCGTCTTCGTCGTCCTACCATAATTCACTACCACCGCTCGTCCGGTCCAACTCATCTTCGCACCTTTCAACACGTATAGTCTCGCCAACTTCACGTGCGAGCGATCTAGCTAAATACGCAATGACCAAAGACGAGAAACCTGTCATCGACGCCAACGGCAATGCCGTCAGTCGTGCCAGGTCATCCAGCAATGCCTCATACGATGATCGAGCGAGTCCCAGAAGATCACTCGTATCTCTCGCTTCATCCCCTTCGTCCTCGCTCACTATCGACGTTGAATTGTCCCGAAAACGAAAGGATAGGGATGACGAACTTGGTTCGCCTGGCACGCCGCATTCCTTCACCTCGTCATTCCTCATGACACCCCAATTTGGTCCGACAGAGCCCTCGTCAAAGCGAAGATCATCAATCATCGAGCATCTTGCCTTGAACGACAAGGATCTCCGAGATATCAAACCTCTGATACCGTCGAAGAATGAGGAAAATCCACTTGCCTGGCTTAAGAATAACTCGGATATACCATACGACCTGTCCAATTATCCCATACCGCCTCAACAGCCCATTACTGTCTTCCCTGTCCAGTACAACTGGAACCCCAGTGGTGAAACGAACAATGGTGTGACACCTCAGGGCGGTGTGTCGCCCGCTCCTGGACAAGCCAATAACACCGACCTTGCTCTTGACCCTTCCTTGTCATCAGTGAGGTCTGGGATCGACGCGAACACCAATGGCGACACCACGACCGCAGACGCCGTCAATGCCATCCCCGACCTCAGGTTCACCGACGAAACACTCGCTTCAGCCACCGGTTCGCAAGCCGGTGATGGCCTGGAGCACATCAAGATTGACACTGCTCCTTCAAGCGTTGGTCTCCCCCAGAACCCTCAAGCGAGCGGCTCTGCTTCCGCGTCAACCTCTGGAGGCCTTTTGGCTCCACCCGACGCCGACTCGCCCAAGAAGGATCAGCCTTTCTCACGATCGCCCGAGCTCAGAGTCAGCCATAAGCTCGCCGAGAGGAAGAGGCGAAAGGAGATGAAGGATCTGTTTGATGAATTGAGGGATGAGTTACCGGCCGATAGGGGTATGAAGGCTTCCAAATGGGAGATTCTGAGCAAAGGTGTGTGACGCGTTTCTCTTTGACTGGCACATCACACCGTGGGAATCAATAATGGGCAGGCCATGAGTGCTGACATCGTTTGTATTATCATAGCTATCGACCATGTCCGAGGTCTTAAAGACACGCATCAAACGATGATTCGAGAGATTGAGCATCTGCGACGTGAGCTCGATATTGCCCGAGGCGGCTCCGGCAGCTCTTATCAGCAATACCCGACATACAACCTCGGCGCGGCTTATCCTCCATACAACGTAACTCCTAACCCTGCTCGACAAGTGCAAAATCAGCCTCAGACTCAGCAGCAGCAGCAAGTTGCGCCTCAAGCTCAGGCTCAGGGTCAAGGTCAAACTCAACCCCAGGCTCAGGTTCAGCAACCACAGCAGACGGCTGCTGCTGCCGTTGCTCCTCAGCCGCAGCAACAGCAACAACAAGTTGTTCAACCTCAGCCTATTCAGCAACAGCAACAGCAACAGCAACAGCAACAGCAACAGCCTGTTCAAGACGCCCAACAGCAACAACCGCAGCATCAACAACAGCCACAAACGCTGGCTGCTCAGGTCACAGCGACTGAGGGAGCTCAAAAGCCATTATAGGAGGGTTAAAGGGGGGGGCAGTTGTACGATAATACAAGCAGTACTTACTATATACGCGGGATGCAACTCGAGTCACTCTGAGATATAACAGCTGGCCTGGAGGAGAGGACCTCCGCGCAGAGGACGACAACATGATATGAGACCGTAGATCTGATATAGGCAGCTAAGTGGCAAAGTATAAACTCAAACGTCTGTTCTTGAGAGTAATACTATTTCGCAGCAGTATGGAAGAGGACGGAGGAGATAGCAAATCATTCTTGATCATACCATGTTCGCGGTCTCAAATACCAACACCTTACTATGTCCTGTACATGTAAATGTACATGTTTCTGCTCTGTGATTTTACAGTTGCACAGGCTGAAAGAGCGGAAGAGTTGAGAGGATGGGGCAAGTACATCATGCCTCAATTATGCTTACTGTTACATTACGCACTATTCCATTCGGAGGCTAAGGAGAGGGCTTGGAAGAAACGGTTTATGCTCATTCCACTCGTTTGTACTTCTTTGGCACGACGAAGCTAAGAGGAAAACAAGCTGATCCATTCTCAGCCAGCTAGCTAGCTGCAAAATACCTCGCTAGCTGGCTCACACATCCGTCTACGTCTATCAGCAATGCACTTCAGGTCGTACCGCATGTTCTGCTAAGATTCTTTTGGTGCAAAGGACTAAGCGTAATCCTTCTACAGCTCATCCTTGACGTCCACATCTAGATCCTCTCCATCAATCTTGTCCCCAACCTTAATATCCCCTTCTCCCTGTACTCGAGCTCTGCCGTTCAGCTCGTCGTCGGTCCAACAGAGGGCAGGCGAAGTGACTTTGAACCTGTATTCGCATTTCTCAGGCTCAGAGATAGAGAGCAGTTCGTTCTTTACTCCACAGGTGATATCGACCCCAACGGAACGCATAGGTCCATTCCAGCATTTCGCACTGTATTTGAAATGGCGGAAAATCGGGGAAAAAAAAAAAAAAAAAAAAAAACCCATCATCAGCTACATACAGACGCTGCAAAGCAGATGAGCAATCGCGATCGCAATTGCAATTACGAGGGCGACCGAGGGCGACCGTGTCTCCCGTTCTGCGGGTGATGATTTCCATGACTTCACCAACACTCACCCATTTTTGTACATTTGCTTGGAATAGTACGCCAACGAGCCTTCTTGGGCATCGGTGTTCCAGTGTGAGAACGTGCTGTGCATGGCAGTCATACATGTCGTCAGCACTCATATCTCGCCACATACGAACGAAAATTAGCTCCCATCAAGGGCCCTCTAAACGTTTGAGTTGAATGAGATGGATGCTGTCTGTTTGTCTGCCTACTCACCCCATGTAGTTTGACGATCCGTCCTTATTGCTCTTCTGTGTCGCTCGACCAAAGAAGCACAGTTCGTACGTGTAACTGCAATTGTCACACCTATGTCAGCCCAAGCGCCATCTGAAACAAGGCTCCCCCCAATTCTTTTTCATATCTGCACGGCGCCGTTCCCGCAGGTTTGTGCCTGCCATCAAACCAGCTGGCTGGATGGTCACTCACTCTCCCGAAACCTTGTCCACACAAGTCCCATCGAGTTTCTTCCATTCTCCCAATGGTCCATACCCAGATCCGCTCCCACCGCCAAGCTTGCTAACGGTTTCTTCAGACTTTGTAATTTCGTTCCGAAGCTTGTTGAGATCGTTAGCAAGGTTTCGGTGTTTCTCCTTAGCTGCGGCGACGTCTAGATGGTATCCCAAAACATCATACATTACATAGATACAGCAGAGATCAGCGCCGTTTTTGGTGTCCATTCTGCTCTCGAAAACATTTCGTGTACCATTGCGAGAGAGACGGGGAGTGGAAAAAGGGATGATCACTCACGCGGACCATCGGCTGCGCTGCTTGTTGTCTTGGTAGCACCCTTGCTCTTACCGCCAATAAGCCCGAATCGAACCATCCAGTCAATCATCGTATCCCGTACCGCCTCCCATGAATCGTACATCGAGTCAGGGATGTATTCATCAATCTTCCACACTGCACGAGTGATGTGCATGAATGGATAAATCAGAGGAAGGATAAAATCAGCACGCCCTTCTCAGACTGATAGTTCGATACAGTCGAATACTCACACAATCCACCATCAAGATCATCCCCATCGTCATTGACCGAGACTTCCGTGATATCAGACAAGAGTAACGCCTCCAAGTCCTTGCGATCCAACTCGTCCAATTCCCAATCTTTGATCTCTTCCTCCTCCTCTTCCTGTTTCTGAGCCACTGGTACATCAGGCTGCTCGGGCTTGACGTCTTCCCCTTCTCTAAGAGCGGCAGCAGTGCCAGTGAGTTCTTCGTAGCCTACGACGGCAGCTTTGACAGCCATATCTTGGTAATTTGGATTATAGCCTTTAGCGAGCTCTGAGAGAATCGAATGCAGAGCGTCAAGCTCGGATTGCAAGCGCGATGTTCGGGATCGGAGTCGAGTGAGAGCGAGTCTGTGCGAAAGAAGGGAGAGGTATAGAGCTACAAGATATGAGTAGCCCATCAGTTAGAAAAAGAAGCACTTTCTTAGATGTCAATGCTGAAACCTCGCCCTGTCAAGTCAAGGTATGTTCGACACGTTTGTTCGTTCGTTGATTTTACTCACGAGACTGTTTCTTCTTCTCCAGATCCTTTTTGCTGAACTCTTCGACCTTTTCAAGCGCGACTGGTCATGCACAGCTGATCAGCTCGTTCCATGGCACCGTCATACCAGATTTCCCCGCCCTACTCTACCACGATAACTTACCCCTTGCCTTTTCAACCTCTGCCTCCTTGGACTTGACTTCACCCCGTTTCTTCTCAAGTTCATCTTCGAGCCTCTTCTTCTCGCCTTGCGCCCACTTGATATAAGTGCCCCGGATCTTCGCGCCCTGTTAAACATATAAGCACAACAAACAAAACCACGCTAATTAGCAAATTCGACGTGGAAGAGCGGTAAAATGGACGAGTTGCAATCGTGCTTCGATGGATGGATGGACTTACTGTTTTCCGCGTTTTCCGCTCAGCCTCGGTAGCTTCTCGGTGCGCTTTACCAATCTCTTCGCACCGGTTCGGGCATGATCCAGTAGCCCATTCGTCCGAGCCATCGCAGCATTCGGGATCTAGAGCCAGACCCGCGACAAATTATCAGCTCAGCCACATATCACACCCCGTCTCCCTTATTTGTGGAGAGGGAGCTGAAAATCTGATAGAGGCATACCGCATAGCCCGTCATTTACTCTACTACTAAGCACTTGACCGGGTACATGTCCCTCATTCTTGCACCAGGATACCCCCTTCGCGCAGGCAGAAGTACCAGGTTCGTCGCTTCCATCGGGACAGTCGCAGTAATCGTCGTTTATAGACGAATAAAGGATGACCTTGGATCCGTCCAGACACGTGAAGACATCACTAGAGGGATCGTATTTATCGTATACTGCAAGCGATATCGGTTAGTCAGTCAGCTATCGAAATGTTAACGCGGCGTATCGGCGGTGCTGATCTGTTGAGCTCTCACAGGCAGGGTTGAGACCTCTTATGGACTCTGGCGTGAGAGGTTTCGATTCCTGCGCCAGAGCTGCCGGGGTGGCCATAGCCAGCAAGGAGAGTAGAGGTAAGAGAGGTGCCATCGAGGGCATTTTTTGAGGTGGTGCGACTGGGGGTTTGCTTGCAGGAGTCTAGGACCGAGAGTGACCAGCTACTCGAGCAATAGTGAGCAATAGTGTGCAATTTATCTTGCTCCTCTCAAGGTCTGCAGTGATCGATTGCTGCATCTTGCTTGACGTGGAGAGAGCTCTCTGGTGCAGCACTGCTACTAGCACAGACGCGAAAGCAATGCAAGCAACAAAGCAATCAATCAGCCTCCACTTAGCTTGGGCATTTTGACCTTAGCTAGCGTGGCCAAAGCATGGGTGAGGATAGCATTGGGCATTAATTAAAGCTTAAAAACGTTACCCTCTTCTGAAGAGGAGGTGATCGGGAAGTGCCGAAAAAGACGTTCGGTTCGGTACATCCCGGTTATAGGCATTGGCGAAAATTCAACTGACAAGCTGCAAGCTAATAAGCATTAGAGGAATAAGGTTATAATCGAGTGAAGTGTGAGCCAATCAGGTTAATTGTATTCAACTATTTAGGCATTTTCAGCAACGAGTCAACTCCAGTGCACTCAGTGTGACATGTCCATCCTACATCCGGGCGGATCAAAAGTTAAACCGATTCACAAGCTAAGCACTTAGTACGAGGAGAGACACTAGACACGATCACACTCTGACGAGCCATCGATTGGAATCATTGATTCATTCGGCAAGTGAGAATCGACAAGTAGCCGTCGTCAAACAAGGACCATAGAGCAGAATCGCGTTATATACCATATCACCTTTCGATCACTCTTCCTCTTGATTCTTTCTCCTCAGACGTTGTACGCGATCGCCTAGGTACCAGACATCAATCAAGCATCATGTCGCTACCCGCCAAGCCTCTTCCTCGATTGCTCAACAGCAGGACGGCGATATTCGCCATCACCCGACCCCACGTCCGAGCCATCTCTTCAGCCCCTTCTCGATCATCCTCTCGAACCGCATCTTCCTCTTCCGCTTCTCCATCATCAGTCCGGTCATTCTCATCCGGAACAAGGAGAAGATACGCGACCGAAGCCAAGTTCGACCCTGATAGTGTTGAGAGAGCGCAAGATGAGGTGGACGTGTGTATTGTTGGTGGCGGACCAGCAGGTCTCAGTGCTGCGATCAGGTTGAAGCAGCTCGAGCAGGAACGAGGTGGCGATGAGCTGAGAGTGGTGGTATTAGAGAAGGGTGGCGAAGTTGGTACGTTGTTGATTCGCTGATTCTTTCTCTCTCTCTGCAAAGCTCAGGGTGACCAGACTGATTGTTTGTGTTCGTGATGGGTCTTGCAGGCGCTCATATACTTTCCGGAGCTGTAATTGAGACTCGAGCGCTCGATGAACTGATACCCGATTGGAAAGAGCTTGGCGCGCCCCTCAACCAAGAAGCCAAATCCGACAGCATGCGATTCCTTACTCAAACATCTTCATTCCCTTTACCTCATCCACCACAAATGAATAACAAGGGCAACTACATCGTCTCCTTATCTCGATTCACCGCCTGGTTAGCCGAACAAGCGGAAGCATTGGGAGTAGAAGTTTACCCTGGTTTCGCAGGTGCGAAAGTACTTTACACGGAAGATGGAAAGGGAGTCAAGGGTGTCGTGACGGGAGATGTAGGTCTGGATAAAGATGGACAGCCCAAGGACTCTTACGAGCCTGGAATGGAGTTCCACTCGAAAGTTACCTTGATCGCTGAGGGCGCACACGGATCATTGTCAAAAGAAGTTCAGAAGAAGTTCAACTTGCGTGATGGCGTAGATCCTCAAACCTATGGACTGGGTATCAAGGAAGTTTGGAAAGTACGAGACGAGGTGTATGAGCCTGGAAAGGTGGTACATACCCTCGGATGGCCTTTGGACTACAAGACGTACGGTGGATCTTGGTTGTATCACATGGAAGACAACATGGTCAGCATGGGTTTGGTCGTTGGACTGGATTACCAGAACCCGTACTTGTCACCGTACAAGGAATTCCAGGTGGGTAGCTTTTGACCCTGAGTTGTTGACCTGTTATGGTCAACCACAGGTCGTCCATGGTTCAACCGGATTGTGGTGAATTAGTCAGGCTGATGACGCGTGGATTTTGCCTTATTCACTAGCGGATGAAACACCACCCGTTCTTTGCCAACATCTTGAAAGACGGACAATGTATCGCCTACGGTGCCAGAGCGTTGAATGAGGGTGGTCTTCAGTCTATTCCCAAGCTGAATTTCCCAGGCGGTGCTTTGATCGGTTGTTCAGCCGGTTTCTTGAACGTACCCAAGGTGAGCAAGATCCTTCTCACCTTACCGTTTGGCAGTACTCGAGATCACGGCTGACTGAATCATGTGTCGCGTACACTCAGATCAAGGGTACCCATAACGCCATGAAGTCTGGTATGCTAGCTGCCGAATCCGCTTTTGCCGCTATAACCTCTTCCGCCCCCGCTTCCGATACTGAAACCGAGACCGAGGCGGTACCGACCGACATGTCGAGCTATGCCAAAGCAGTAGAAGATTCTTGGATCCACAAGGAATTGAAAGAGGTTCGAAACTTGCGACCTTCATTCCACAACCCCTTGGGTCTTTGGGGAGGAATGGCCTACTCTGGTCTCGATAGTCTGATACTCAAGGGTCGAGTACCTTGGACATTTAGGAACAAGGTCGAGGATTACGAGGCGACCAAGAAGGCTAGGTGAGTAAATCAGCGACAGTCACTGGTAAGGTGAGATCGCGACTGACCCGTGATGTGCTTTATTGTGTGCCTTGATGCTATCCTGGTCGGTTTTTACAGCCAAGTCAGGCCTATCGAGTACCCCCCTCCTGATGGAAAGCTTTCATTCGACATCCTCACTTCTGTTTCAATGACCGGCACGAACCACGCAGAGAACCAGCCCGTCCATCTTAGATTACCTGAAGAAGCCGGCGCGAGGGAGAGACACACCCAGGCAAACGTAGCTGGTGAGTACAAGTTTGGCCAGCAACCTTCATAATGATGTAAACCATTCAGCAGGATCTCCAGGATATATTGCTGTAGAATAATCCCGCTGACCTTTGCTGCGCGTGTAGAATACGCCGGTCTGCTGGGCCGAGTCTGTCCTGCAGCTGTATACGAGTACGCCGACGCCGAGGGCGCTGATGTAGATGCCGAGGGCAAGAAATTCGTCATCAACTCTCAGAACTGTATTCACGTGAGTATAGTAAAAATTCTTGACAGTAGTGAGCCAAGCGAAGCATATCGGCGCTAATAAATTCTCGTTTGCCCGTGTTGCGAGATAGTGCAAGACTTGTTCTATCAAGACACCTACTCAGGATATCAAGTGGACTGGTGAGTCGTGTTGTTTACACTGCTGCTGCTGCTGTACATAATAAAAGTGGAGTGACTGATCATGTCTGTTGCGCTTGTAGTACCCGAAGGAGGCGGTGGTCCCAAGTACAGTAAGTCGAACGTATAACATAGTGCATGTCGAAGTCACGAACAGAAATCTGACGTACATGGTTATCGTCTTGCAGCTATCACGTAAAATACACCCTCAGTATGAATCCCGGTGTCCCCTCACGCTTGATTAGACATGCTTTTTCTTTCAACCCATTTCGTTTGTTTTGGCCCTCCTGAACCCTTATTTCCAGCATATAGCTTTACCAGCATCTCAACATGTAACCTATTATGACATGCGTACCTTCCTGGGGGGACTTACCCATAACCATGACGTGATTGATCGAGCGAAAGTTGATTTGCTTCGCAGTTTAAGAAATCTCAGTACTTATTGACTATCAAAAAGAGATTTTCAGGTCCATCACTCATCAGTTGATCGATAATTTTGTCATTCTCTCATCGACCTGTCGATCAAAGTGATCTTGGTGTCGATCGTACTGAGGGAAGGTACATGATTGGGAGAAACAGAAGGCAGTCACGTCATTCGTAAATGTGCCTTTGGTGCATGGCATGGCATGAGTGGATATTGTTCAACTGACCACACCGTACCCCACCACATCTATCATCATCCTTTGGTCTGACTTCCCACTTCCGCGTTTCCGCCTTTCCGATACTAGCCAAACGAACCTATTTTGAAACGAGCGATAGGTATTGCACTATGTACTGTACGTGTACGTGTGCGAAACCTACTGTACGAGCATCGCCGGCGCACAGATGTACCGCGTCGCTCAGGACAGCACAAGTACAGCAGAGTTTTACGGTCACAAAGGAACTTGTGAAACTGAGTTTATGGTATGACAAAATTTGGTTCCTCCTTTGTCTGCCGCTTTGGGTCAACTGACACAAAATTCAATACAACACAATACATACCCACTGATGTGGTAGTCACTCTGACAAAGGGAGCATTACCCGTACTGCATTGCCTTTTGTCATTGTCATTGTCGGAGTCAGAGTCAGAGTCGGAGGCTGAGGACAACACTGAATAGGCTCGGAATTAAACCATCAAAGGGTCTCGACCGACGGGGAAAGGGAGATCCAGCTCCTGTAAGCGAGAGGTACTAGATACCATATGGTAAGGATACAATACTAGTACGACGCAGGGTATGAAAGAGGCGATCGACAGGAGAAGGGATTGATAAAAAAGCTCAAGGGGTGACGAGGAAAAGCCAGGGGGGTTTTGACGGAGAGAAGGTCGACAGGACAGGGGGAAAAGGGGGAAGGATGGCCAGACTGACTGATCCGTCTTCTGTTGTTCAATTCCTTTCCTTTATGGTCTACTGCAGTTAGTCTTGTGATGTGACGCCTGCTCTTGCCCTCCATCCTCCTTCTCCTCCCCTTCCGGAATCTGCAGCTCCTGCCGGTACTGATGGTGATGTTAAAATTTATCTTGGATGAGAAGCGATCGACATGACATGACATGACATGACACGATATTCAGAGACCGACCGAACGTCTGTGCTCTTCTCCCTTTCTACTTTTCTTTCCGTTGCTCTGCTCTGCTCTCGCTCTTCCCAGATTGTACCACTCTGCTCTCCTGCCTTCTCAGTCGGCTCTGCGCTGCTCAATATTGATTCGATCTGGACCTTTTATTCATTCCTTACACTTCCAACCCCTCGTTCTGCCCCGCGTTCCGCGCTTCTCCTGTGTCCCTAAGATCAACACATCAACACGTCCGACCCGACACTTGGACATTACACATCAGGCGTTGGACGCTAGGCGCAGGATCGCAAGAGAGGAGTAATAGCTCAAGCCGTCTGACTTGCTTACTTGCTTTATCCAATCTACCTTAATTCAGTTCAGCCGACGAACTCACCGAGCGCCGACGCCGACTCTCTGAGCTGGGCATTAGAATTATCAGACAGAATCACAGTTCCATTGATATAAGGATCCGTCTGATCTGATCCTCTGATCAGCAACAACACGGAGACGGAGAGCGATCGGCAACCCACATCATCCTCAACACCACCGCCGTACCGTTAAGAAGTCGAGCACGAAAACAAAACACGAGGATCAGCATTACGCACGCACTCAAGGAGGATCGGTGATTGACAGTACGAGTATCGAATATCCTCAAACACAGACAGTACAACGGATCGGACCACATTGCAGCGGATCGCAACATACCCAAAATCAGACATTGTATGAAAGACAAGACACTGGAATCGACGCGAGCGACAAACGAAGGTATAAAAGATCGACATCGTGTTTGCTTATCCACCCATCTGATCCCTTCGAAAAGAAAATAACGAAAACTGAATCCTAACCCTCGGTCGATCTGGTGTATTCAAAACTGGATACGAGTATCCTTTGTCCGAACCTTTAGTGTTCAGTAATATATGCAGAGAAACCACCGGTTGGAACTACGTAGAGCGTATTCTCGTCTTGTCTCGTCTCGGTACCTACCTACAAAAGTAGAACGAAGACTCAGTAAACAACAACGAAATCGAGGACTTGGACTTGGACTGGTCGTGCTTACGAAGAAACGACTGGAACGATCCTTTCAACACAAGGAGAAAGACGACCTCGATCTCGACCATCGTTGTCTTGCTTTATACGAGTACACCCGAAGGACTTTGGAACTTCGGGCATACCTTATTCTTGAGCCAAACCAATCAAGCGGAGGAGCATACGAGTAGCGTGTGTATCAGCGTACCTAGTGAACCACAATAAACGGAGACTGTCTGCTTGATCCGCGGGTTTCCATCGATCGACGTCAAGAGGTCAAACGTTGTTCCGCAAGGTACTAGCAGCCCACCTGCCTGGACAGAGACATACGAGTACAGCGGTACTCGTGTCGTAACCTGTTCACCGCCTCGTGCGTACCGACGAACAAGTAATCCTGACGGTTCCGCCACGCCACGCCACGTCACGCCACGCCAGCGCAGCGTCCACTCACCATGATGTTCTCATCTTCCCGTCCGATGGGGCATTACCCCGCCGCCCAAGTCAAGATGGCCACTATGACGCTGGCCAGCGTACAGATGGAACTGGCCAGGCAGAAGAAGATGCCCTTCAGTGCTGAGGCTTATCTTGAAGTTCTGAATCGGTGAGTACTAGTACGCCACTTGTGGTCAGACAGTTCACGCTGCTAGTACTGTATAGTCAAGACTCTTCCTTCTCGGATATGGTTGTACAAACGTTCGATGGCCTTTCGTCTGCGTCTTCTATTCACTGCACTCGAGTACTGTTTGTCGTGGATATCAGTTGAGCTTGAGCTGAATCGAAGTATCGGTGCCTCTTTTTCGCGCTCTTCACTCACTCTCGCGCGCTCTTCACCCGCCCGCGAGCTCCGCAGCCTGATAGAACCCCTTGCGATCGTACAAGGACCGATGGGCCTGCGGACATGGTTATCGGAAGTACAGTATTTTATGGGATTGATGAAACAGCGTTCGTTCAGCGGAAGACCACTGTGAGTCGAGTTGGCACTCAGCAATCCGCAATCCGCGATGATGCTACCCCAGGAAACGACTTTGCTCATGAGATTTCGGGCAATTTTTCGCGTCCCGTAGAATGCCTCGAGAACGACAGGTGTTGACTTGGTATTCGACACAATGGCGAGCCCTGCGCGGAGGTCCTGTGAGTCGATCCTCCGAGATGATATGGTAGTATCGACACAAGAGGGAGTAAGACTGACAGTGCTCCTGTTTCGTTCGGTGTGATAGTGCGATATGGGTCGACCTGAAGCGCAAATAGTGAGTTATCCCATTGACCGTTCTCATAGCCTTCACCGGCCGACAGAGGACACGCACTGATCCGCTTCGCTCCATCCTCGCAGGTGCTTATGTCTCTCGGCGAACTAGCCAGGTTCTAAATCGCTCGTCGACCGGAGTCACACTTTGCTTCGGCCTCGTTCCACTCCCGCCAGCACTCATAGAATCACAATCAGCATCTCCCATGACATCGCAAAGCACCGAACGGCTATCAAGCACGTCCGACGAACATCACGGTGGAGGAGTCCCCGCCACACCAGCAGTATCATTATTGGGCACCACAGACCAAACACATAGCAAGCATTCAGCACAAGTCAGTTAATAGCATTTCTCGTAGGCATCTCAGCATAATTCTAGCATCAGGAACCAACACGTCATCCTGTCAGCTCCAGATAGCAGCATATATACCATGATCAGCATTCACATCACACTCACATAGATGGTTGCATATAGCACAAAGTTTGGACAAAGTCTCGTCTTCATAGCATAGGTTGTAGTTAGCATGTTTGCATTTGCATTGCATGGATCGTTGTAACTGTAACCTGCAATACGGTAAGGTTACGCGTCGTCGTATGGTGAGACTTTCTGGATAAAATGCGAGAAACGCACTGGCGGAATATTAACCTTGACCATACAGTCACTCGTTCCTCTCCTCCACCATCAACAGCCTCGACCACAAAGATGGACGTATGGACACAACATCTTGACATTACTCACGCATCTTAATTTCATCCCCTTCAACCCCTTGACCTTGACTTCGGCCTCTGAACCAAAAGCATCGCAAAAAGCCACGGCTCGTATCTCTCGCAGGAACCGCAGAGGAGAAGCGCGATCGAAAAGCAAGGCAAGATGCATCTTCTCAATCTCACTCTTCAGGCGCCGACCAATATCACCACGGCCACTGTCGGTTCGTTCTCCGGTACGAAAGGGCAGGAGATCTTGGCTGTTAGAGGTGGCACCAAGTTGGAGATCCTGAAGTTGAACACCGGTACTGGACAGTGTAAGTCGTTGTGCTTCCATAGATTGATGCCCAATCAAATGGTGTCTGTGGAAGTAATGCTGATCATTCGTATGTATCGTTGTTGCAGTGGACACAATATGCTCGACCGAGGTAAGCGTCCGAAGATATCAGCAGCACATCACTGGACGGCGACTGTCGGAAGCAACACAAGAGTCATACTAATTACTATTTATGTGGGTATGACTTCTATCAGGCGTTTGGAACCGTTAGAAATGTCTCTGGGTTCAGGTTGGCGGGAATGACCAAGGGTTAGTAACATCATTATATCCTCTTGCTCTACTTTCATAGGCATGAAAGGTGTCCACAGAGCTTTAGTCTTCCAAAGCTTCTTCTGCTAATGTTTTTCGCACGACCTCCTAGACTACATCCTCGCATCGTCAGATTCTGGTCGATTGTCAATCCTCGAATTCGTAGTAACGCCAACGCCGCACTTCGAGAGCCTGTATCAGGAGGTATACGGAAAGTCAGGAAGCCGGTATGTCGAGCGATATTTCTGTTGTTATGTTCATGGTCCATGTCAAGTCATCAGCTGAGGCTTTCGCACATTACATTACGTTTGTAGACGTATCGTACCAGGACAATATCTGGCGGTAGATCCAAAGGGAAGAAGTTGTTTGGTCGGAGCGTGGGTTTCCTCGTTCTCGTTTTTGTCCGACTATCTTCTCGGAATACTGACGACTGCCATTCTTTATCTCCGCCATCACAGAGTCGAAAAGTAAGTCGTCGATGTTCATGTGTCGACGTCATAGATCGAAGGCTGATGGACCGCTTCCGCTTCCACTGACAGAGCCAAGCTGGTATACGTCTTGAACCGAAATTCCGAGGGCAAACTTTTCCCTTCCTCGCCTCTCGAAGCTCACAGAAACCACAACCTTGTGACTCATATCGTTGGTGTAGATCAAGTGAGCCAGCTCGGTTTGAGTTCCGGAATTGACCAAAGCTGATAAAGGTTATTATAGGGATACGACAACCCGCTCTATGCGGCGCTGGAGATGGATTACTCTGAAGCGGATGAGGATCCATCAGGAGAGGCGTTCGAGAATGTGCAAAAGGTGAGCTATCCCACCACTGTTGCTGCACCAACGGTCATGGGCTTACTCTGGGTTCGCTTTAGTACTTGACGTTCTATGAGCTCGATCTGGGTCTGAATCATGTTGTAAGAAAGTGGAGCGAGCCTACGGATAGGAAAGCCAACTTGCTTGTACAAGGTGAGAGGAGTTTCTTTCTTCCTCTCGATTCGGAGAGAGTCGTTCACTGATACCTCGTCATTCCGCAGTACCCGGTGGACAAAATGCCAATTCGAACAAATTCGATGGCCCCTCTGGTGTTCTCGTTTGCACAGAGGATCATATCATCTGGAAACATATGGATGTAGAGGCGCACAGAATACCGATTCCCAGACGTAGGAACCCGCTCGTTCAACGGGGAGAGACTAGCAGAGGGAACATCATTGTTTCGGCAGTAATGCACAAGATCAGGGTGAGTCAGTCGGTCATCAATGGTGATGAGCAATATGGGTTGCAGAATGCACGGAGACGGGTTATGGGATGAAACAGACGGGTGTTCTGCACAGGTGTGGGACAGGGATCCGATCATCGAGGAGACTTCGATCAAAGATAGTCGGTTATAGGCAGGAGGGTGCAATAAAGAAGCGGCTAATCTAACGTCAAATTTGCTGCAATATACAGGGCGCGTTCTTCTTCCTTCTGCAATCCGAAGACGGAGATCTATTCAAGGTTTGGATAGAACATGAAGGAGAAGATGTCAAAGCGCTCAGGATCAAGTACTTCGACACAGTACCTGTTGCGAACAGCCTGTGCATATTGAAGAGCGGTTATCTCTTCGTTGCGAGCGAGTTTAGCGATCAGTAAGTCAAATTATACTGCCATTATCCATGCGGTTATATTGACAACGGGTAATCGCAGGAACCTCTTCCAATTCCAGGCGCTTGGTGACGACGACAGAGAGCAAGAATGGTCATCGACTGACTACCCCGAAAACGGCAACCTGGACGGTCCCTTGCCATACGCGTTCTTCAACCCTCGGCAACTTCAGAACCTTCTTCTCGTCGACACCCTCTCATCTCTTGACCCTATCACCGACGCATCTGTTGTCAACCTCCTGGGACCCGCTTCAGACACTCCTCAGATCTACGCTGCTTGTGGGCGAGGACCTAGAAGTACTTTCAGGACGTTGAAACACGGTTTGGATGTGTCGGTACTGGTCAGCTCTCCTCTGCCCGGTGTACCGACCAATGTTTGGACTCTCAAGTTGACGGAAGAAGGTGAGTTTCGGCTTCGTTATATTCTCTTCAGAGACGCTAATGCAGTACATTTTTTACAGATGAGTTTGATTCATACATCGTGTTGTCTTTCCCCAACGGTACCCTCGTGCTGTCCATCGGTGCTACAATCGAGGAAGTGAACGACACTGGTTTCCTCTCTTCCGGTCCCACCCTCGCAGTGCAACAATTAGGCAACAATGGTCTCCTACAGGTACACCCATACGGTTTGAGACATATTCGAGCTGCCGACCGAGTAGATGAATGGCCAGCTCCTCCTGGTCAGACCATTGTCGCCGCTACTACAAATAAACGACAGGTTGTGATCGCTCTAAGCACTGCTGAGTTGGTATACTTCGAGCTTGATCCGGAGGGATCACTGAGTGAATATCAGGACAAGAAGGCTTTGCCCGGAAATGCTACGTGTTTGAGTATCGCTGAGGTGCCCGAGGGAAGAAGACGGACGCCGTTCTTGGTGAGTTATACCTATCCAACAGAGCTCTGAACCTGCCGCTGAATTGGATTGTCTGTAGGCTGTCGGATGTGACAACCAGACCGTCTCCGTCATCTCGCTTGAACCGGATAGCACGCTCACTACCCTGAGTCTGCAAGCCTTGACTGCTCCTCCTGCTTCGATCTGTCTCGCCGAGATCTTCGACACGAGTATCGACAAGAACAGAGCTACTATGTTCCTGAACATCGGTCTTGCCAATGGTGTCTTGCTTCGAACAGTGGTCGATCCAGTCGACGGATCATTATCCGACACTCGATTACGGTTCCTCGGTGCCAAACCACCCAAGCTCGTCCGATCGACAGTACATGGTCAACCCTCTGTCATGGCTTTCTCGAGTAGAACTTGGTTGCTTTACACGTACCAGGACATGCTTCAGACCCAGCCGCTTATTTACGATACTCTCGAATACGCCTGGTCTTTGTCCGCAGCTATGTGCCCCGATGGTCTGATCGGTATCTCTGGCAATACCTTGAGAATCTTCACTATCCCCAAACTTGGCGAGAAGCTGAAACAGGACTCCCTCCCGCTGTCTTACACACCCCGAAAATTCGTCAGCCACCCTTACAACACTGTCTTTTACATGATTGAGTCAGATCACAGAACCTATGCTCCTACTGCTATTGAACGAATTGTGGCAGAGAAGGTGAGCAGCCAATCTTTGGCATCGCCTAGTAGGTATGCCGACTGACACTGACCTGATTCGGTCTCGTCATGTAGGAAGCGAGCGGAAGCCGCGTTGATACGTCCCTGCTGCAACTACCTGCCAATGAGTTCGGAAGACCGCGTGCAGGAGCAGGCCACTGGGCGTCCGTCATTCGTGTATTGGACCCGCTTAACGTGAGTTGCACAGACTTCGATCTACGAAGACACCAGCTAATCCTGAAGCCTGCGATAGAACGAGTCCATCGCGGTGTTCGATCTAGATGAGGACGAGGCTGCGTTCTCGATCGCAATCTGCTACTTTGAGCGAGGCGGCGGCGAACCTTTCCTCGTAGTCGGTACAGGAGTAAAGACGACTTTGCAGCCTAAGGGATGCGAGCAGGGGTGGCTGAGAGTGTACGCGATTAAGGAGCAAGGAAGAGTGTTGGAGTTCTTACACAGGGTGAGTCGGCCGATGTGTGTCAAAACAAATTGGAGCTGACGCAGATGTTGCGCCATTAGACCAAGACGGACGAGGTACCACTCTGTCTTGCCGCTTTCCAGGGGTACATGCTTGCTGGTATAGGCAAGTCTCTGAGGTTGTATGAAATGGGTAAGAAGGCACTGTTGAGGAAGTGCGAGAACAACGTAAGTAGTCATGGTAAAGTCGGACGAGCTCTGGCTGAGTTTTACGCTTGATATTACATAGACCTTCCCTACGGCTGTCGCTACGATAAACGTACAAGGAGCTCGAATCATCGTTGGCGACATGCAAGAGTCGACCTTCTTCTGTGTATACCGCTCGATTCCTAGCCGACAACTACTCATTTTCGCGGACGATTCACAACCTCGATGGCTTACTTGCGTCACCGAGGTAGATTACGAGACGATTGTATGCGGTGACAAGTTTGGGAACATTTTCCTAAACCGACTTGACACGCATATCTCTGAAAAAGTGGACGACGATCCTACGGGAGCGACTATCTTACACGAGAAGAGTTTCCTGATGGGTGCCGCTCACAAGACGGAGATGATCGCCCATTTCAACGTCGGAAGTATCGTCACGAGCATCACCAAAGTCTCGCTCGTCGCTGGTGGAAGGGATGTGTTAGTCTACACAACTATATCGGGTGCTGTAGGAGCTCTGATACCGTTCGTGTCGATGGACGATGTGGAATTCATGACGACGTTGGAGATGGTGAGTAAGAATTTCAAAGGTCTCCATCAAACACTGGTCTTTCAGTCTCCTTCATTCAGCTTCGAGCAATTGGCTAATATCCCATGATTTGGCGCTATCTAGCACATGCGATCGCTCAACACCTCATTAGTGGGCCGAGACCATCTCGCATACAGGGGATACTACGTGCCTATCAAGGGTGTGATTGATGGTGATCTGTGCGAGAGCTTCTCGCTCCTACCTTACGGCAAGCAGCAGGCTATTGCCCTTGATTTGGAAGAGAGAAGTGTCGGTGATGTGCTGAAAAAGCTTGAGCAAATGAGAACGAGTAGTGCCTTCTAAGGCATAAACCTCGCGCTGCACTCGGTCTCGGCTGGACTGATTGGGTCCGAATGGAAGGGAAGGGCCTCAGAATGGAGATAGAAAAATCTGGACTCAACCTGTGTGCTGTGTGTTTTTGTCCCACCACAGAGCGTACGTATCATTTATCAAATTATGCACGCCAAGATATAGCATGCAAAAGGATGCATACATATTTTGTCGACTTCACAATCTCGTCAAGCCTCGCTTTACTACTTACGGACTTCACGTCCATCCTATATGACCCTGTTGACCAATCACCGATTCATCTTCTTCATCTCTCTTCCGCATTACTTCTCACTTCTCTTCCCCAACTTGCTTTAGTCATATACCCCAATCATAACATTGCCAGTCCATTATCATACTCACGTCTGATACAGTATCCATCACCATCGAACGATCTACACCTCACTTCGTCCGTGTCCGTCTACCTTCATGTTCACCAACACCAACCCCTACCCCTACTCCTGTATTCATAACACGAGCGGCCTAGCCGCTTACCTGGCAGTTTTCAACAAACTACCATTACCACCTGTCTGTTCAGTTCAATATCACTTCATTCGACAGTCAGTGACCCTGTCCTGTCCTGTTCTGTTCTGTAAAGTAGTGGCGAGCTGAACACTACAGCGACTCCCCCGTAAAGAATCGGCGTGTTCGTGGTGGTGCACCCGTCTACCGTATGAGTGGTGTACAAGTACACCACAAGTACAGTACACACCCAACTCTATCCTAATGGCTGGACGAGCTTGGTGGTGCTGAAACAAAACTACCACAACTACTACTACTACTACTACAAAACAAAACATATACATATGAATAAACACCTGAAAAGCAAAATACCCAATCTCGCAACTCGCAGTTCAAAGGCCTCTTTCTTTTCTTTTTCTTTTGGGCAAACATCGTTTCTTCTTCCACCTTCAATCCCTTACTCGTATCCCACTTACCAGAGTCTACCGCTCTCAGTCTCAGCTGTCATCTACATCTACATCTACATCTACACCCATTCTCCTCCGCTATGATCGCCACCTTTTGATCCCGACTATACCGCTCTCATCTGTCATCTACACCCGCTCTTCCCAGTGATTGCAATCTTTCTCCAAAAACTTTTGCCTCGTTCCTTCCAACATTCCCAACCCATGTTCCTCCGCATAGTTGTTCCTGCCCCATTTTTGCTTGACCTCCCCTTTTTATCCCTCGCAGGTCTAGACACGGTCAAACCAAACCAAGCCAAGTCAAGCTCCCTTTATGCTACTTCGATACACAATCAACAGTAGATCATCAACACCCCAAAATATGTTTATTGAGCTCTCACCTCTCCTCCCGCGCTCAATCCCTTGGTCCACAACGATCGCACATCCATCAATGTCGCAATGTCGGACCAACTTCGAATCCGACACCATCACCATCACCATCAAATGCACCCCTTTGTGTCCGAGAACATCGGGTTCATTTTGACTTACAGTAACTTCGGCACAATCTCGATCGGCCACCCAGCGACCAGCTATCTCATACCTGGGATCAGCTTACCGTCATGCGAGAGCATTGGTCAGACCGCCCTCCGAGGCATGGGCATACGGTAGGCCACATTCAACATAACCTTAGGATTACAGCACAAACGATCTTATCAAGTTCCTCCAGGGCGGTGGCTTCCCCGGTCATGGTCTCGCGAAGACATAGATTGTACGGCATACTGGCCGATTTCATGTCGACGATCATGAACCATGCCTATCTTAGTCGCATGGTAGTCTGCTGAAAATACAACAGCAGGAATATCGACCAGTCGCGCAGCTTTGACTGACTTCTTCGTTAGCGACCAAGATACATACAGTATCATTCTGTGACGGATAGATCATACTGATACTAGTAATTGAGTATGTAGCTAGCCACAAGACGCCAGAAATACAGGTTCAGATCATCAGCGCAAGTACAGTACGGTACGGTACGGTAACCTCTCCGAACTAGACTCGACGGGGGTTCCTTGAAGATGACCAAGTGCAACAGGCCCGCTCCCCAACGGAAAGTCGACATGTGCTTTGCCGAGCATCGAATATATCGTCACACTACGTCTTATCTTCGACGGTCCGAATCATCCCAACAACACGGTACGGTATGACACGACCCGTCGATCTGTGGTTCTATGGTGACCAATTGTACATCGCTATCTTCTTCCCTGCTCGAGATGACGCGACTCGTTTCCTCGTTTGCAACACCGTATCATGTCAGCTTCGGGACTTTGGCATGCTTCAGCAGAAGGACGTTGAGTTAACCATTGTGGGACCGAGCTCTAATCGTGATAGACGGTAGATATCGGCATGGCCCTTACTACGCACTCAGCATCCACATGACCCAACAGGCACGCATGAAACTGGTATCATCCGACACTGTCTTAGTCGCAGGCTATGTTCTTCGACATCTCTTCGAACCAGTATGCGGCTTTGACGATCACACGAGTTCTCATTCAGCCGCTTCACAACAATTCGTTGCCCCTCTTTCCAAACTGAGATATCTCCCCGGATCGTATCCGAATTGACTTTGGCCATAAAAGGCGGCAGTGATGCATCGAACTGATAAATGTTCGGCAACTCTAGCTGAGTTGGAGAGCACGCAAATAGCAACCACCATCGACTCTGCTCATCACGACACTTCCGCTCACTCCCCTTGCTTTCGCGCGCTCGACTACGACAAACAAGTCACGTGAACACGTCTCACACCAAGCTGACTCTATGGTCGCTCAACACTCCCTTTCTCTTTATGGGCATCCTTCGTCTGTCACATTTTCATTCTGCGCGCGCTCTGCTATGTACCCTATGCTCCTCTCACGCGCATCCCCGCTCTAGTGAATCGCCTTCTAAGCAAAATCAACTCATCAGTACCATCCGCAAACTCAGAACTCAGAACGATGGACGGTCGATGTAAACTCCGACGCCGAGGTCCGATCAAAGGTCTCGATCTGGCATACAGTAGATGACAGGATGAGCGCTTGTGGCTGAGTTGGGAGATGTCATTACTCATATAGTAGTTGTATTCTGCGTTATTGATATGTGCCCACAGCAGATGATCAAGAAATAAGAACAGAAAGGAGGGGCCCATGCTATGATATGCTATGAATTGATCTATCTATTGTCGGGTTTGACTACACCGGGGTATTCGTAAATGTACAGTACAAAAGTCAAAAAATATCGTTCATTCTCCCTCTCCTTGCGAGATCCCTCTCTGCTGACTGATTTGGCCTCACACCAACATGTCGCTCCTCCCTTCGAAGACTGCGCAGATATTACTCGTTTCATCTCTCGTTGTGACGGCCCCGCTTACTTGCTAAGTTGCTTCTTCCTGAAAGCGTCCATCATGTCCTTCTGTACGTTGGGCATGACAGGTTGGTGCGTCTTGTACTCCATTGAGAATTCACCTGCACGGAAGGAAAACACAGGAAGTAAAGTCGTTAGCTGAGTTCATTTGCTAAAAGGCACGTTAAGATGGGTTGTGACGGGAGACAGCAAATCCTCTGTGTGTCTGAGCCATGCTGGATTTGAAGCTAGAAGAGACCGCTCGCTCACCTTTACCCTGGGTCATACCTCGAAGCTGACTCGAGTATCCGAACATATCATTGAGCGCAACCTCAGCGGTCAACGTAAACTCATCATCCCTAACCTCGGTATCTACGATCGTTCCCTTCCTCTGGTTGAGAGCACCGATGACGTTACCCTGGAACTCGATAGGAGCGACCACTTCGACAGTCATGACCGGTTCCAAAATGACAGGTTTGGCTTTTTGGAATGCTTCTCGAAAGGCACCGATAGCCGCTAATCTGAAGGCAAGTTCGTTGGAATCGACTGAATGGGCGGAACCGTCCTCGAGAACGAATCGACAGCCAGAAATTTGGTGGCCTGTCAACAAACCTCGGTCGAGCGCTTCTTGGAAGCCCTAGACGCGGCAACAAAAAGTCTGATCAGCATATGCAACGCGAATAAATCGATAAGAGGAATTTATACATGTGGTGCAATCTCCAGTAGAAAGTGGAAAAAATCTGAAACACCCCACTCACCTTTTCAATAGCAGGAATAAACTGGTTAGGAATATTACCACCGATGATCCTGTTATCAAACGAAGTGTCTTTTCCAGTATCGGGATCCGTCTCCATAGGCTCGATTCGTCCGATGACTCGACCGAATTGACCAGAACCACCAGACTGTTTCTTGTGGGTGTAGTTGAATTTAGATTCCTCGGTAATAGTCTCTCGGAAGGCGACTCGGGGTTTACCGGTAACGCAAGCTACATTGTATTCTCGTTTCATTCGCTCGACGTAGATATCCAAATGGAGCTCTCCCATACCGGAGATGATGGTCTGTACGGAAAATGAAACACGACATTAGCATACAGTCACGAGTCAATATTGCGACCCAGAGTGAGGTATATAATAAGCTCAAGACTGGACTTACCTCCTGTGACTCCGAGTCGACGTGCACTCGGAATGTAGGGTCTTCCTTTTGGAATCGGTTCAGAGCTCGGGAGAAGTTGGGCGTCTCGTTACCCTCCGGTCGAATGGAGAGGGAGATGACGGGCTCGGGAACGAACATCGAAGTCTAAGCAGTGATGAATCAGCACTCCAACGCTTGATCTAAACTGACTTCTGTTGACAGTCTTCATGATCATGTCCACTCACCATGGAGAAAGTAGTGGTGCCATCGGTGAAAGTGTCACCTGATGAACATTCTACACCGAACATGGCACAGATTTCACCTGCTCCAATGGTTTCGACATCCTGTCATGTGAAACGACGGAAAAAAAATTAAGGCTGAGCACAAACCAGTCTACTGGTACCCAACAAATGAGGTATATGTCACTCATTTGACTCACCTCCATCTCGTCACTGTGCATCCTGACCAGTCGAGGTACCTTGACCTTCTTTCCAGTCCTGGCGTTGTAGATAACCGAACCCTTCTTCAACTCTCCCTGATACACCCTCATGTAGGTCAGCTGGCCGTATCGTCCTTCTTCCAACTTGAACGCCAAGCCGACCAAGGGAGCCTCGGCAGCAGGAACGAGCGGTACAGGAGGAGCGTGGGCGGGTAAAGTGGCGTCGAGAGCCTGGTTGTGAACTTCGTTGGGATCAGGCAAGTAGGAGCAGACACCGTCGAGAAGAGCTTGAACACCGGTGTTCTTGATAGCTGAACCCATGAAGACAGGGGTGAATTTCAATGAGACGGTTGCTCGTCGAAGAGCCTGAGCGATGTCGAGCTCTGTAATGGGTGATTCGTTCAAAAACAGGTCGCAGAGGGTCTCATCGGCTTCGGAAAGCTGCTCAATCAGTTCGGCTCGCTTCTCCTCGACAAGAGCTTTGACTTTTTCGGGGATCACGTCGGTCTCAACGACCTGATTACTATGAACATGGAACATGGAAGAGGTGAATAAGCCGACTTCCTGAAGTTATCGTTGGAATGTCTCCACCAACTCACCCCTTGACACCCTCGTTATACAGAGTCTTCATCCGGACGATATCGACCACTCCAGAGAAGTCTCCCTCGGCGCCGATGGGGACTTGTACGGCAGCGGCGTTCATCTTCAGCTTACCTCGCAGTTGCTGAATGACTCGGAAGGGATTTGATCCGGCTCTGATATCGGAATAGAAACTCGGTCAGTTCAGTGCGAATCGCAGTCTCGTGCAATGTGCAATGACAGAAAAACGAAGTGTTCGACAGGGGGACTAACACGTATGTGAATCAGAAGATGGAAATCGCAACTCACCGGTCCATCTTGTTGATGAAAGCCAATCGAGGTACATTATATCTCCTCATCTGTCTGTCCACGGTGATAGTCTGAGACTGAACACCCGATACCGCGCAAAGCACCAAAACAGCTCCGTCCAACACTCTCAATGCTCGTTCAACCTCAATTGTGAAATCGACGTGACCGGGGGTATCGATAATGTTAATCGCAAATTTCTCCTTGCCCTCTTCCGAGGCGGTACCTAGCAGCACGTCTCCCTCCTTCAGCTCGGTAGGTGGAGGTGGTGAGAGCCAGTCTGCGAAAGTAGCGGCGGACTGGATGGTGATTCCCTTTTCTCGCTCAAGTTCCATGGAGTCCATCTTGGCTCCTACGGCATCTCGACCTCGTACTTCGTGGATGTCTCGAATTCGACCGGTGTAGTAGAGAATCTACAACGCAGAAGCGGTTTTGTATTGGCGTCAGCGTCAGCATCACCCAGAGAAACAGGGATATGATATCCTTGTGAGATGTGGCAAGAAACACAGACTCACTCGTTCTGTCAATGTCGTCTTACCGGAGTCAATGTGGGCAGAGCTACACACGTCGTAAAAATATGAGTATGCTCCCAACGCGTCCGATTTTTTTAAGGCCTACGCTCGTAAAGATCCTGCACTCACATCCCGACGTTTCGCTGTCTTTGCAATCGCTTGACGTCCTTGTCTTTCAACACAGGCAGAACCCTCTCGGGCCACTCCTCCTTTTTTTTCACCCCTTCCTCCTCTTCTCTCCTTACACAACTAGTAGAGAAAGACCGCTTGGCAGAGGCTCCTCCCACAGTGGTAGTAGCAGCGGTCGACAATCGACCGATCTGAAGGGGCGAAAGGGGCGTGGCGGGGGCCACGGCAGAAAGGACCCGATCTCGCTGAAGGATTGAGGGCCGAATCATCGGTGTGGAAGCCACCGTTGGAAGGTTGACTTGAGTCGCTCGTGCTCGCATTCGCGAGACCGCACGAGTGAGGCCGGGCATCGTAAGGTGATTACTGATGCGCCACTTTTCGGTGTCGGATATAGAAAGAGGGTGGACGACTACGAAGTGAGACCGAGAGGTGGACGGTCGGACGAGAAATTTGAGGGGTCTTTGATGGTCTTATTCGACCTTTTGAGTGGGTGTGGGTGCCAGGAGGCTTTTTGAGTATTGTACGGGTAACACGTCTAAGAGGCAAGGCAAGAGAGAGATGAATATAATATAATTCGCTTCTGCTCTATTTCGTTCGTTGGTTCTCGCTGTTCCGATCCGATGCTATCGTACCAACTTTTTTTCGGAACTGGTCGAATAATATTACGTAAATACAATGATACAATTACACTATATCTCGCCGCTCACCAAGACACTGAAGTCGATATCCTTCGCATTCCGACGTTATATACGTTGCCTATCCTCATCTTTGTCACAAGTGATAACACAGCTGTCGACAGCAGAATCATCACCACCATCATCGCCAGAGTACTTCAGAGAACATCATCGGAACCAGCATTGTTGATTTGCAATGTCATTCCCTCCTCCTTCGCAATCGGCCGTTACGGCCAAAGTCATCGACAGGTCATACCATCCCAAAGGATATGTAAGTGCCTTTCGCCTCAATGTTGGAAACAAGCGAATTCGTTCCATCGAGTCCTAAAGCTGGCTCCACGTTACTGTAATCGTCAACGAACTCTGATAGACGTTAGCGTGCTGCATTTGCGGGAAACATATCTACAGAGTCTTGGTCCTCTCCCGCTGACGACTGCTCTTGTGAACCCCTCCGCAACTTGAATAACACAAATCGATTGACCGCGAATCGCATCGCTGCCATCAACTAATTGATCTCTACGACACCATGAAAACCCAACAGGGCATGTCTCCCTCCCTCACTCGAGCTAGAAAGCCGTTTATTCTCACCAACGTCTTGATTGGCGGTACCCTCTTCGCCTTCTCAGTAGGAGTATACCTATACTCGATCTCTGCCGTCAAGCAGGATGACTTCGTGAGTACCTTGATAATTATCCGGTTCTTATCCTGCATCGTGGTATTGGATTTCAATCGGGTTTCTTCAAAGGATGTGTACATGTAGCATCATCACACGACCCTTACTGAGAAGCTCACTGACATGCCTTGCTTCTTACACACCTACAGTCCGACGTCGCAGATCTTCTTCCTCCTCTCGAAGAACGACGAAAGCTCCAATCGATCGAAGACGAACAACGATCTCAAAAATCACTTCAATCCATCGCCTCTGCCCTTCCCCTCTCAGGCGGATCACCCGCTTCTTCCCGATCTTCGGCTCCTGCTACTACTCCCCTACCTTATGCTACATCATCAGCTGCCTCGCCATCCAAGGCTATCCCTCAGCCTGATCTCAGCGGACAGGTCTTACCCCTCGCTTCGGATGTGACAACGTCACACAGCGGTATCTTTGGATCGAAGAGGCTGAGCGAGCTTGAGTGGATCAAGAAAAGGGGTCTGGTGGATCCCAAGGGGAATGTACTTGTTTGGGGTGCACCGGATGTTGAGAGAATAGGACGAATCTCAGGTGGTACGGATGGTAAAAGGCTTGTATGATGTGTCGGTGAGAGGCGTTGGAACCCTTGAGATAAGCTGGCCAGAGAAGCGAACTTTGATATGATATGAACCAAGGGAAGTAAGACGGTCGAGATGCTGGTCATATTTGCAAGAGCCCATCCGCGTTTGACCAGAGCATGTGTATACATAGGAATTATGGTATTACAACGACATGACGTAGACACCCCTCCCCTTATTGTGCTCATACAGCGAGACAACCGATGCCTCGTGTTTCTGCTAGTCTAGGTCGCGGGCTGTTCACGAGTAGACCAAGGTTCATAACGTCAGTCGCTACCTTTGCAGGCAGAACCCAGAAAGCAGCATGGGGCAATAGTTTGTGAATCTCTCTCAAACAATACATTGTAGACGAAGGGGATTTAGGTTGGGAGGATAGCCAAAAGGCGAGAAAGAAGGATGGGCAGTTCTACTCACTCTCAAAGCCCTCAATCTCTCAGCAAGCTTACCGTCCTCCTCCTTATTCACACTACTAGCCTCACTGACCGCTGCCGTAGGCGCAGGCAGTTCCTTATTCGGTACGCTAGCCTCCCCTAAGCCATGTTGAATCTCAAGACCATTTTCATCGGCCACCTGTTGCATGAGGGTATCGACCTGATCTTGAGGCGTGGTGAGGGCTGTGGTATCGGACATTGTTGATTCCATGTATGAGGTCTGGACGTCTAGGTCTGCGAATTGAGATTCAAACTTGTCCATGACGAGGGAGATCTGCAAGTGAGTGATTTTGTGAACGTCAGCTAGCGAACGACGGCGCGTTTACAGTCCTTAACGATAGCGTGTAGGACAGAACGATGCTGGTGGAAACCATGAACACGCGACGAGAGGAGATGCAGATCGTGGGCAGATACTCCCAGGTCTCCGGGAGCTCAAGAAAGCCAAGAAAACCCTGTGGACCAGGCCGATCAAGCCAAAGTAGAAGCACATGACAGTCCACTCACCCTCTCAAGGTTCATGCTCTCCATAGCCTTGTCCATACCTTTTACCACGCTCCCCATAGAATTCGTCACACTTCGCATCGTGACGGCCGTTTCTACTCTCGACGCGACTGCATCGGTCCTCGAAGCTAATCGGAGCAAGTTGAGACCTTCGGTCTTTTTGCGGATGGCGTTTTGGGCGTATATACGTGCTCCTTCAGTATTGCCCTTTGCGAGAGCCTGGGATGAGGGCGTTGATCAGGATTTTTTATTGTGGTTTGTATTTTGGTTTATTAATTTTGACAGATTGACGGATCGGAAGCGGAAGCGGTGATTAGGTAGTAGGATACGTTAGCATGCTTATTCGCGAACACACATTGACATATAAGATTCGAAAATGCATGGCGACGACTCAAAGCCCACAGAATCTTGAACCCACCTGCTTCAGCTTATTCTTCTCGGCCACTTCATCCTTGTTGGCCTTCTTCGCTTGTCTCTGCAGCGATTTAGCTGTGAACTAAGAGGGGAGAGGTGTAGTGAAACCATCCCGTTCACATCATGATCAGCTTCACCCTTCTTGCCGCAAGGTGCGGAACGCATAGGCAATATTGCGAAAGCATGCGAGATGTGTTGAGCATGATGATGCTGAGACACTCACTTTCAGCTGGAAGAGGGACTCTATCGGATGTCAAGGTTTTCCCGAGTCAGCAAAGTACTTTCTCCTACCGCAACACTACTAGTGTTTATCTGGCAGAATCGTCATCACAGAAGATGTGGGAGCGCACTTACTCTCTAGGTTGCTCATAGTGACTTGCTCGTTCTCGTTGCCCTTGATATGTTTGGATGGTGATGTTGGACGGATGGTTGTTACTATCGCAAATGCTTTATCGTTAATGTCCTCTTCCTCGTCCTCTCCTCGTCATCATTAATATCCATGGCACATCCACCGTTCACCTGAGGTTAGTCCGGCTCATATGCATGGTAGCGGCAACGTTCACACGTGGCATGCTCGTGGAAGAGATGCAGAAAACACGTGGTCACTTAATCCCCCTAGGGCCTCTTTTCTACTAACGACGCCACGAATATGAATATGGGAGCCGAATATATCAAGATATCTGAAATATGACGTGTTACAAAGACAAAAACGAGAGACCGGGGGGAGAAATGAGAGATGAGAGATGAGAGATGAGAGATGGATACATGTCGGACGAGAGACAAAAGCGCTCTAGAGCAACAAAAGTCTTCTGCAAGCTGAACTCTTGTCTGTCTTTTCTTCCGTCCAAATTCTCGACATCAGTCCACTGACCACTCGACCACTACCTATCGTACCTTGTCATCACAACACCCTTTCAATCTCGCTCACCCCTCAAACTCTCGACTCTCGACTCTCGCCTGGTCTCGTCCTGGACAACTTCGAGACTTTGTCAATAGCCGCTGCTCACAACTTCAAATTCGAATCCGACTTGACCTTTGGGAGCAAACACTAAACCCTCTTGAAAGTTTGGAGAACGACATATAATTCCGAGCTGGAAGAGAAACCATCATGGCTGTACTTCACCTGCTAGCGTACGCTGGCGGTCTCGCGGCCTTCTTGTTCGTGACGCTATCTCTAGGTGGGTACACGTTTTTATAGCATCCCACCAAACCCGTGATTGGTCCATGTCAAGGAGTCCTGCCCTTATGGAGTAACCATCTTTCATATTTGTGGGGCAGGAAATGTCGCATTCATGAAAGGGTACTGACTGGAATCGCTTTACACCGGTGCTATCATATAGCAAGCGGTCTGCTATGGCTCGCCGAGCTCATCGAGGAGCATTCAAAGTATGCTAAATACATAGGAATGCGGGCTATTTATGTGAGTGAGACTCACCCTCGCCTATGGCAACCCCTGTCTGCAGAGTAGCCATCGCCCAAGCTTGATTCCAAGGTTGTTGCAGTTTGGCCTGACGGTTAATATGCTGACTTCCCTCTCGCATGGTCCCCTTCAGGCCATCATAGGCCTTCACGTCATCCTTTACTTTACCGACTCCCTCCCACTGCTACCCATCCTATTCTCGATCCTATGCCACGTAGTCTACTTACAAAACTTCTCATCCTCATGGCCATTCATTTCCCTCACTTCACCCCGGTTCATTTTATCGTGCATATTGGTGGTAGCGGACCATTTCACTTGGTTCTTCCATTTCGCAGCGGTAGCTCAGGACGCCAAGAAATACCGAAACCAGCCTAAATACCGATATGGTGGAAGTAGCGGTAATTCTGTCGTAGGAGGGAGAGGTGGGAAGAAATCGCCTGCATTTGGCGACGTGGCTGCCTTTTTCGCGATTTGCGTCTGGTTCGTGCCGCTGTTCTTGTTCCTCAGTCTCAGCGCGAACGATAATGTTATCCCGTCCTTTGGAGGTGAGCGTATTTCAGAATCTTACCGCGATGTTCGATATACTTCATCTCCCTTGTCCACGATACGGTAATGGGATCTCCGGAGCTGGCTCGCACTCCATGAACGTGTCCTATCTATTGTCCATCGTCTATTTCATCTTGTAGTGATACGCCTTGGTCCACACAAGTCAGCTCCCCTTACTTGAGCGTAGCTAATGAAAGATCTGTCTTGTGCATGCCCCCGTCCAGACGCCAACGCCTCACCCGGTGCTACCACTGTCGACCTCTCCTCTCCTGGACCAGGCCAACAACATCGAGGCTCGGGCACACAGTCGCCAACTCACCGTCAACTGCGCGCTCGATCGTCCACCTCACTCGTGAAATCTGTCCTGAACCCGCTCTTATCGCTCCTACCTAAAATCAAGCGAACCTCTCGAAACAGGGGTAACGAAGAAGGTCTGATCGCCCCGCGAACGCCTGTGAGAGGATCACCTTTACATTCGCCTGTGATCATGCCTCAATCCACCTCGCAATCTTCTTATTTCCCCTGGGGCAGCAGTTCAGAAGATGTACAATCTGGCCTAGGCGGATCGCCATTCCATTCCAACTCGGGATCAGGCTCTTCGTCGATTGGCGGTGCATCCGGATCGGGGAATCTCACGCCTGACAGAGGAAGGACACCTCCTCCACCAAGGAGGATCCAGTCAGAGATCTCAATTTCAAAGGGAACCGGAAGCCCAGGTACGGGTACGGTCAACCCTAGAGGAATAGCGACTAGGAACGGTAAACCCGCTTTACCTGGCATGGTGCCTCCTGGGGTCGGAGCAGGGGATATCATCGAGGCTCAGAAAAGGATGAGTCCGCTCAGGCTGAATACGAGCGATAGTACAGGTTTGGGTGTGGGATCACCAGCTGGAGGTGTAGGTGTAGGGGTAGCTGGGTCTTCATCGATATCGACCAGCTTGGGAGGATCAGAAGATCGATTGACGAGACGGAAAGCGGACTAGGAAGGACCACAATCATATCGGAACGCTGGAGAGGGAAACGGGAATGTGGAATATCCGGTTCAACACAGAAAGAAGATACAGCTCGGCATCTAGCGCCTGGCTCTTTTCGACCGAGTTGATAGCTTGGAACTTGGAGTTTGGGACTTGGAGCTTGGAGCTTGGAGCTTGGAGCTTTTGCCCGGAGGACAAATGACAATAACTGGCAGCATATGTCTTGGAGCACGGAGCGCAGTACAGCTGCACGAGTTCGCGTAGCTCGAACATCAGGTGTTGTCGACTTGGACAATTAGTAGGCGCTCGGCGATATAGTATCCGTTAACCGCTGCTTGCAGAGTATGAGTATAAAGCGTGTACAGTAAGCAGATGTACCTGTAGGGCCATGCGAATGCATGCATGCATGCTTACTTCCTGTACTCGGATGAGTCTCTTTACTGCAGCTTCGCTCAATAACTGGTAGCCCATATGCTCCTTGGTGGCTCATGACCATATTCCCGAACGCCTCGTTCAGACTCTTCATCGATTCAAATATCTGCCCTCGTTGTTCGTTCTATCATCAAGTAGTCATCATGATAATGCATCAGCTTCCCATCCTTCGTTGATCCAGTGACACTTCAATTAAGGACCGCTGTAGTCGCACTTCTCGAACCGAGGATAGTCCAGCTCGCAGGCGCAGGCGCAATTCAACACATCCTGCCATACACAGTCATATAGTCGAGTTTACCGCTTACCGCTTACTGCCTGTCAATGCAGGACCTGTACGAGTATCGGGGAATCGTGGAGCACTGCAGGACCAGGACCAAGGATTTGGGGTCGAGTTGAGTTGAGTCTGCAATCTATCTACCTTGGTCGAGTTGGTCATTTAAGGGTGTATATACCCTTCTGCATATCGCCTACTTTATGACATGAAGGTCAACTTCTGCGACATGAAAGTCGACACTTTCCAGCCTCCCACAAGGCTGTCGAACAGTAGATGCTATCCAGATCGATAGGCAGAAGATGGCACAACGCCGCCCTTCGGAATGAGCCGACTTTTCTTGCCAGTCAGTCAACTCCAGCCTCAAGCAAATTACCATCGCCTTCGCAACATCAACACGCGAAAGCTCGTCTGCACATTCGCACGCCTCACCTTGGCGTATACATTATACATGCATTATGCACAAAACTTTGAGGCAACGAACGATCGAACGTGTAAGCAAAAAGAGAGGTGCTCTACGGCCTGGAGGAGCCAGGTTGCTAGGGTGCAAAAAGAATTGATGAGACTGGGATTCGAACCCAGGCCCCGAAGGACTGCCGAGGATGTTTTTCTTGCAGGAGAAATCTTCTCCTTAAGACAGCATGTTAGACCGCTCCATCATCTCACCGTATGTTTTAGGTCTGTTAAATTTCAAACATAATCCAAAGCAAACAGATGACTCACCCGTGATCGGATGTTTTATTTTGTGATTCGATCCAAGACTTTTCGACGGAAAGAATGATTCTATGGCTGTTTGGTTGATCGGGTGGCTTTTCTTCAAATGATCCGATGCTAGACCAATGATGGGAACTAGAATTGTCCTTGATGCCCCTGGATGGTGGCTGAAACTGCTGGGCAGGGGGGTTAAGTCAACATTGATCCGTTGATGAGTGTTTTGGGGTGCTTCATTGTCCGTCCGCCCGACTGACTATACGGGGGGAGTCGTGATTGCTCTTCGCGCACGAGTTGCGCGCATATCAGTGATCTCGAAAAGATTGACAAAAACGTTCTCCGGCTAAGGGGTTCACGCACTATGAGCCTTCTTCAAGGTGATGGAACATGAGCAGTAATAGTTCAAGACTCCAAAAGTCGATGAGTGGGACTGAGAAGATTGGGTACCAAAGGAAGATTCCGAGATCGAGAGAGGTTGAGGTAACAGCAGCACATAATAGCAAGTCAGGGTGATTATAGCATTGCATCAATGAATCGTTTCCGGGAGAGGAGGGCGGCGAAAGTAGGCTGGACATGACAGAATCTGCATGTTTTAACTTCTTTTAATCTATCTATCCACAGTACGTCTGCAACCGCTCAATCGCCCCTTTCAGCCACCATCGAGTCCCGCATTCGCATGAGACAGACCTCTATCGGGTTTCTCTGCTAAGCAATAATAGCCGAAGAAGGCGGGTCGACGATGAACGTTCCGTTGGTTTGTACCTTTGCGTGCTCGCCAATCTCGACCCACCTATGCAACGAAGCATCAGTACCAGCTTCCAGCTTTTTATCAAACGGACCATTGTCCCTCAAGTCCGTCAAGAACTTCACTCACCCATCCGAAACCCTTCCAGCGCCGTCAACTCGCTCGAGCACACTAGGTCCCCTGACCCATATGCCCCCATGAATGGCTTTCGCGTCTCCTCCCTGATCCTTAGCGTGTCCATCTTCGACCTTGTCCCCCTTGAGGAAGACTTCAACGTTCGAAGCGGGTGGACCCGAATGTACTTTGTCGGCGGATTTCCAAAGATTGACTTCTTTCAGAATATGGGATACGCCAGGCGATTGGAGGTCATAGAAGTGAGTGACGAAGACTGGTCCGGCGGTGTATACTGACGGGTGAAGTCGGGTCAATGGAAGGGAAAGGAGCAGGTGGGAAGCGCCAAGAGCGTTAGGTGGAGGAGCGTCTGGTAAAAGATGTCAGGTGACATGTCAGCTGTCTTACTCCCCACAATCGCGCCGGTATTGCAAGCTCACCTCCGACCAGAATGACACCTCTCAAACGTTGACCAGCAATACCGCCCAATACATTCTCCCTCATCCCAGACCACAACACCCGGTCCCACAAGCTATCTCTGTCGATATGTCCAGCTCGGATAGAGTGGTTCTTGTGCTTAGCCGCAACAGCTGCGAAGGGGTGAGCAGTATATGTATATTGAAGTCGCTCGACAAGGGCGTGGTGATGTTTCGGGGAACTGCGTAATCACAGTATATGAGTCAGCTGCATGGAAACCATGGGTATCGAGCGAAGATACCGGCTCACATGAACATGACAGTCGGCTTAGGCAACTTCTTTTCGGGATCGGCCAAGATCTCAAGCTCAGCAGCATGATCGACCTCCTCTGGATCCCATAAGGGTTCATGGTTTCCGATCATCCTGAAGCCAGCGCCTGTGTAACTGCATCAGCCTTTTCTTCACCACGATTGTAGAGACCCGTAACAGAAACTTACCGGTCCACACACTGGCGAGAGCGATCGTCATGCCCAAAGGTGTACTAAGTGGGACAGCGCTGGCGACGGTGTCATGTAATGCAGCCGATGGTCTTTTATCGGCAGGGAAGAGCGATAAAAGCGAAGCAATTCCCGCTGTCATATTCTGCAATTCCGTCAGCTGTGACTGAATCATGATCGTCTATTGGACTCACGATATGGGTCGCTTTTACGACTATAGGCTGGTCGTTGTCCTTCCCTTCACCATAATAATAGCTATGGATATCGTCATAGTGAGCTTCTGGTAGTTGCACCTGATCCGCATGCCTGCTCTCGGCAATCTCCCAAATCTCTTCCCACCATCTGATGGAGATACCGTTGCTCTTTGCGGCCTTGGCAAGCTGAGCTCCGGCCTTTTGAGGATCTCCAATGACCAGTATCCCAATGGGACCCTGGCAGTCCTCTGACACCTGTTCAACTACATCTTCGAGCAGACTGATGTGGATCACAACAATGGCAGGCGCGGGGTGGCCGGTACCTGTCAGCGCGGGCGTGAGAAGTCTCGGCGTAGGAAGGATTACAAGTGGTTTGTTTGGTGTGGCCGACAGAGATAGAAGAAGAAGGGGCAGAGCGGAGGTCGGTGAAGGCGGAAGCAAAGTCAGAATAGGAGCCGGGGAGGATTTGGTTGCTGAAGCGGTATGAGGGAAGAGCAATTCGATACCGATTGGAAGAAGTCGGATGATCTCGGTGAGCGCTTCGTCTGTAAGCTGTCGTGAGGTACCAGATGAACGGTCAGCTGATTCATTTCCCAGGACAATCAGCCACGAATACTTGGAGCTTACTGGGGTGTCGAGGATGTACCTTTGCGCTGTGGATTTGCTAGCTTTAGGACCGGTGACTACGTCTGATACCACTTTAACCGAATTGGCAGGTCGTACAGTGAGCTAAAGTAGTGTGGGCCCACATCAGCACTAATACATGGCTTGAACACTATGCTCGAGCAGGATGCTTTAACGGGCCATGGTTCAGATGAGACTTACAGGTGCATTTTGTCCGGTGGCCCAGCTCCTATAGATCCCAGTCTCATTCTTCTTCCTTACAGTTGATACTTCACTCTGCTTTCCCAGCAGTAACGGGTGAACAAGCGGCTGAGGTGTGGAGAAGAAGCGATGATAGACCAGTAATCCCGCCAAGAGAGTAAGCAGGAGGATGGTGAGATTGTCTATCTCGATGTCTGGCATTGCGTATGACTCGTATGGAGGGAAAGTGTAGTGCAGAGGATGCAGATATTGCTGGTCAGCCGGGCGAGCTACTAGCGAAGATCCGGGTTACGAAACGCTATGGTACGCGGGTAGCTCAGATATGGCTGATGATTTTCGCTTGGATTGCTTTTGGTGACCAGCCGGGAGCCGAGAGATATGGCCTGGTTAGGATAAGGTGGTTGAGATGATGTTGAGATGCGACATTCCTCAAGAACTGGAGTATACGAAATAGCCGTAAATCTGTAAGTACGTCGGTGAAACGGCTCGTGCGATAGACCAGTGAGCTATGGTGAAGTTGGAATGCCACCGTACGGCAAAGTGAGAATCCGAAACGCGCGACACGCAGCTGGCTTTACGTGAATCTGGACTTGTGCTCCTTTCATCTGCGCAATGCTGATTGGGAGCGCGCATAGAGTCTCGAATGGTGGAGGGTGGTCTAAAGCAACAGAGTTGTAGGCCGTGTTTCATGTCACTCCAGGTCACCACGTAGACTTTACGATTGGGCATGCATGAATATTGATACTGGAATCATCGATTCCCTTTGAACGATAACGTCTCCTTGTACGAGACAGCCGTGTACAGGTGGACATCTTTACGAGGCAGGATACACGCAACGCAACGTAACGCAACCATGGAGACTCGCACCCCCCTTGTCGAAGCTGCACCTGTACTAGCGCCTGCTATCGAAGAATTCGATGTGTATACCAATCCAGCGGACGAGACGTATCCGGGAGGTAAGTCAGGTTCATTCAGCGTGCTGAGATGTAATGTAAGGTGACGACCAAGCTGATCCTCAAGCCATGTGGGATCATTGACCTTGCAGCCCGTCAGAGGAGCAGACCTGGTGCGGCACCCAAGGAGGAAGTATTCGACACGACGGTAGATGCGTGAGTGCAATGACGCATTAGCTCTTAGTCCTCACGCTGGCTGTACCGTCTACAAGCTCCTGCCGAGGGAGGACATCGATGCTAATGTTTGCGTTGGCTTGAACGGGCTTTAGTTTTGGCAACAGGGTATCTGACAAACCTGCGAATCGAGGTATCCTCGCAGCTCAACGACGACGCCTAGAGCACGAAGCCAAGCTCAAAGCGCAACAAGAACAAAAGCTTCGCAAACCCTCCTCAACCTCTTCCTCCTCCTCTGCAGCAGGATCAAACTTCTCAATATGGCGCTATATCCCACTCATCTTGTTCATCCCGCTCTTATCGTCCTTCCTGACCCAATCGTACACATTCAACCTATCCCCTTACTTCCTTCCGACACTCAGACGTTACTGGGATACCAACCCCTTCAACCCACATCAGATCAAAATGCGGGAATTTACACCTCTGCAATTGTCGAGATTTGATGGAAGAGGGGAGAATGAGGACAGGCCGGTCTATCTGGCTATCGATGGAGTGGTCTATGATGTAACTGCCAATAGGAGGATATACGGTAAAGGAGGAAGTTACAATATGATGTGAGTGTGATCAAAGTCTGTGCGTCTCTATAGCATATGTCATCAGCAGCGATGGACCACTGTCGACCAATCTCCGAGCCAGTTATCGCACCTCTTTCCTATGTGCCCCTTCTTCCCCCTGATCACACTCTTGTCATACAAGGCAGGTCCCAAATGCTGATATTGGATCTTGCCTGATATATCATAGGGCTGGCCGAGATGCATCTAGAGCATTCACCACAGGGTGCTTCGAGACCCACCTGACGCACGATACGAGAGGTCTGTCCGACCAGGAAGTAGCGGTGAGTGCATCGTCGAATCAAAATCTTCCCCTCCATTTGACAACCAGCCGTATCATCGACTAATTGCTATTTGGCATCTGAGGCTTCTCATTGTCCGGCCGTAAAGCTGATCAATTATCATGGTTGTCATTCGTAGGCGCTCAAACATTGGAAGTCATTCTTCGCGAACCACGAGAAATATCGAAAAGTCGGTACGATTCGAAATCCCATTTTGGGCCCTAACGACCCCATACCCCCGCCATGCAATATCGCTGAACCGGAAACAGAGGCCAAGCCAGCAGCCGCTCCGACCCACGGCGCTGCACATGGCCAAGAACACGGTCACGGTCACAAAGGTGGAAATACTGGAGGAGGAGGGGGAGGGCATCATGGTCATGCGCAGCATGCTCCCGGTGAAGCGGCCGCTAAGAAAGGTAAAGCCAAGCCTGGGCCAGTCGCAGACTCTGGGAAATAAGAGACGAGGTGGTGAATCCTGCAATCACGCGTAGTGGGTTCAAACACCATTGGTCTAATTGACATGTACTATCTACGGGATATGAATGACGAATGATGTGATCACGATACTATACAATGTATTGAATTGAACAGGGCCTAGTCACCGCTTCTGTTCCGTTCTCGTTCTTGCTTTGATCCGCTTGTCCGTCAATGTCGGTTTGTAATGATTCAATGTTCAAGTCCATATGTTGCCCAAGTGACTCTACAGTGATCACCAGAAGACGACATTCCGCTTAAATCTAGCTATAGGTCAGGGTGATAGTGTGCCTTCGATCCGTTTGTGAAAAGAGGGTGGTCGGTAGGATGTAAGGGAAGTTGCTTATCGCTTTCGGCCAGGAGGAGGCGGGGGCGGTAAAGCGAATAAGCCCCCACCTCCTCCACTTCCGCTGCCGCCGGTCAAAGAAGAACTCGAACTCGAAGCCGAACTTGTAGATTTCTTAAGACCCCCACTACCACCACCAGATCCACCTGAGCCTTCTCGGCCTGGGATTTTGATGGTGAATGTCTGACCCTCCTTCAACGAGTAATCCTTTGGCGGGGCAGCTGGTTTAGATGGGCCAGAGCTGGATGTAGGGTCGGATGAGTCGGAAGATGAAGAGGGATTTGATCGCTTTACAAAGGCTTGGAGGGCGACCTGTGTTGACAACATCACATATCAGATCTTCAATCACCTCCTGGAGCAGAATCTGAATCTTGGTTGCGCCTAGGCATAGGACAGGTGGGGCGAGAGAGCACAAGTGTGGGTCTAGCCAGTTCGGTTGGAGCATTGACCTACCTGGAAGTCAAAGGCCTCTCCTCTCTCTTGGAATCCAATTCCAATATAAGCCCTCTGCCCACCTTCGCCCTCTACACGTAGGACAAAGTACCTCGAGCTGTCCAAGACCGGCTCGACCATTGACCATGGGGTTGCGTAGGCCACTTGCGCGAATAGTTCGCCTGTCCCTGAATCCTGTGATTGATCGACAATCACCAAAAAAAAGAAGGGGTAACATCAGCTTGAATATCATATGACTACCTGTTAAAATTGATCGAAAGGAAAGGGACCCTCGGAGCTGTCTCTCTCAGAAGCTGAAGCCCTTCACACTAATGACTATATTGATGGGCTAAGTTCCCCCGTCGCTGACATTCGACAACGACGATAAAGAGCCAAGTGGGTAGGTCTAGCTCACCTCCAGTCTGATCTCACACCGAGTCCCAATTTCCATGACTCTCAGTCTTCCCTTCCAGAGGAACGACTCGACATTCCAGTCATTCGCTCGATATCCCGCTGTGGTCGTTCGAGGAGGCACCTGGTACACTGTGTGTTATGGGTGGGGTGAGCCAAGCTATCCTGTCAGCGCTCTTACTGGTATTCGTGCTGGTACATAGCGTGTTTGTTGGCCGACCAAGCCAGTTGTGTAAGGTTGGTATGAAAGGCGATGAGAAGGGATGAAGACACACCCATCACCTCCCTAGCGACGAAAAGGACCGATTCAATCTCGTCTGTTAGGCTGTCCATTGTGAGTGGAGGATGAAGTCGTCGTCTGCGGTTATAAACCAGGGCATAAGGAGTAGCAGATGATGTGGACGTTTCGATTGTCTGTTAACAACCATACACCGAGACGCCGGAGTGGATACTGCTCAACATGGTAGTAAACCTGGACTGGACCGACTGAGATACTACTGCTGTATTAGTTACACTTACGCTGGTACGCGACAGACCAAGTGACCAAGCGAGACACGTTCCCCTAGCTCCCAGCTTGAGCCTAACTCGGACAACGCTGGATCACGTGACCTGTGTGTACTCGTTCAGAGCCCTGACCTCGGTGGCAAAACAGGCAGAACAGGCACATACATGCAGGAATGCCATACCATACCATTATACCCATACGATGACGTCTTCGTTCCTCCTAATCCTTTGATTGCATGCATGTGCAGCATGTGTAACATAGCCAGCATACCTATACCTGGTAGCTTAGCTTGTATTGCCGTTATCATCATAATTGTTACCATGCCGCTACAATCATCACCGCCGCCCCCAAGGTCATTTACTTACCCTTCGGACAGACACAACACGTTAGCGTCAAACACCAACAAAGCTATTATCACCCACGCCGGACTACATATATAATAACATCAAACGTATTTTGGACTTTCTTTTCCCCTTCGACATGACATCCATCAATCAAATCAACATGACTGGCGACAAGAAAGAACAGGAGCAAAGTGAGTATCGCGTCACATTCACTTCACTGGTACACGATCTCCTCCCGCACTTTCATGCACAGCTACAACAGTACATGGATTATCCTATCTATTCCATATTCACCCCATCCTTGCCACCCAATAGCAAAATACTCCATTAATCCTAATGTAATGCTGACTGGTCGTGTTGTGTTGTGTTTATCGGCTCGGTTGTGCAGGCTTCAACATCCTCCCTCACCCCGCCAAGACGAATAACCCGTCCGACCTCAACTCCGAGCCGGGAGAACAAGGTGGACTCCAATCTGCCTCGGCTAACGCCTACAACGCCCGTGGACCCCATATCCCTTCGGCGCAGACGATGGAGGGTCTTGAGCAGCCCAAGTCAAGGGAAGAGGTTAGTGTTGTCGTCAAGTCCCAGTCCCTTTCCGCGGCTGCAAATCCACTTACATGATCACTGCCGCCTTCCTACCATAGTCTACAAGTAGCTTGACTTGACGTGCGTCGCCACGGCCATCCAGGGCCTTTGCTGACCATGGCCATCGTTGCAGCTCAAGGCCGAAGCTGCCAAGCTCAACTCCTAAGCTCCCTTCTATCCCTGCAGTGTCAGACCAGAGAAGAGGAAGATTTCTCCTTCAGCCGGAACTTGATTGCCACACGACACGTTGTACCTACCGATGTAGCGAGCACGAAGCGAAATGATATATTCGATTTGATTTGATTTGATTTGATTATGCAGTGCAATGCGATTACTGTAATATGCGAGACATGCTATTCTTACTACTGTTGACGGGATGATATACAACTGATATGCTAGAAGCCGCCTCTGCCCCCAGCCTCACTCTATCTATCTTGAATACATTCAGCCTCGATCACGGTTGCTCGGCCCTCCATCCCAACCAGCTTATCCGCCGTGGATCGGCAAGATCGATACCCCATACATCGGCAACCCAGACGCCATCCCATCAATGTTCATGTCCGATTCGGATCACATGTACATCCCGTACTCCAACTCTCTTGTAGGCGGTCGAGGAGTCCCAGTGCTCATCATCTCCTCGTCCTGATCATAGAAATAAGGCTGTGGTCTCGCTGCCGACGAAGGTTCGTATACACCATCCTCCGGTATATTCCCCAGTCCATTGACGGGCGGTTGTCCTGGTGTATAGGAATTCCCGTAGTTCGAATTTGGATCTGGTCCAGATCCAGCGCCTATGAGCCATCTTTGGCGGTCGGCCTCTTCCTCGGTCTCTGGCGGTGGGGATGAATCCCTCTCGATGGGTAAGATGAGCCTGAAGCTATTAGGGAACCGCAAAGATGATCAGCTTGAGCTTCATTGTTTTTTACACCGCGGAAGCATGACCATCTCTGTAGAATGGGAGATAAGATAGAGCATGGGTACGGGAGATGGTCAGATGAGGCCAGTGTGGATCGAGGTCACTTACGCATCTTTATGGTTGGAGTAGAAACGATGTAATCTTTTCTCCCTCAGAAACCCTAATCTATCATACAGCGCAAGTGAAGGCGCATTGTCGTACTCGGTCTCGAGCACGACCTGTCAATCCAAAAAATATGAGTTAGACTGACGTCTGTCGACATTTCGCTCCATGCCCGTGCGGGGGATTGCAGGAAAGACAGTAAGACGTACGTACCTCGTGGGCGCCCATTTCGGCCATTTGAGAAATCGCCAGCTCGGCCAGCTTGCTAGCTGCAAAACGAATGAAAAAAAAGCCTGTCCATCAGCAAGAAGTCGCCCGCTTGTTATCGCCAAAGTCTCCGGTGCGCTGTACTCCCACTGGTAGCATAGTTGAGTGAATCGGAATCATTATGTCGACCCTGTACTCACCGATACCCCTCCTCCTCCACGCTCTATCGACACTAAGCATGGCTATATACCCTCTATTCGTCTTCCCGCGATGCGAATCCTGTTTACATATTATAGTAGCTATCGGTTCTATAGAGTCCGGTCGGGGGAAAACCTGTCGCAGGCATCAGTACCGTCATCGAATTGTGTTGAGGTTGAATCGGGGTCAGAAAAAGTTAAGCTGCGTCATAAGAGAAGACATACGAGGAATGTAAGATGTGGCCTGCAAGAGGATGGTGTTTCATCTTTGGTCAGCGTTGAGCTCACCGACGACTGAGCACTCAAAGGGATTGGGTTTGGCACACGTACCAGTCTATCAAGAAATATCGAAATGTGTACACTGAATGGGCAACATTCCGTTGTGAGATTCTTCACGTCAGCTTGCCTGCAAGGTGATTGTCGTGATAAAGTTTAGCATAGGAGGGATACGAACCGTTGTATCTGATGTGTGCCGATATTGACTGATCTATCAGCGAAACATTCAGACATCCATCACCAGGCGTTGGGCTGTACGGAGTCAGACATGGTATGGACGAATACTCACGGTTCAGACAGTTCCTGCTCGACGAGCCTCATTATCCCCCTCAAATCCTCATCTTCAGATCTGAACGTCCGAAAAAATAGCTGGTCGCCTTTATCGTCTACTATCTTCTCCTTGTCCCCATCTCTTGCTCGACCTGGGGCAACATCATCTTGGTCCGGCAACCCGGATCCAGGCTCAGGCTCAGGCTCGGTGCGGGCTTTACCTTTACCCTTTCGGTCGTATTGCCCCGGTCCGGTGGTTCCAGTCTTCTGTGTGTCAAGATGATCTTGCTCTGATATGTGTAGGGAAGAAATCATTTCAGGTCGGCAAAATGACGACCCGCTTTACTTGAATCTTTTTTTTTCCTTCGGTAGGAACGCCCGGATGAGAGCAACCAGCGACCAGCAACCAACAACCAAACGACGGTGTCAAGGTGTGAAGAGCGAATGGTCGCTCGAGTATGCTTCAGAGTCGAAGTAGACAGCAGGAGACCCGAGAAAATTCGGGTTGCTTTCGGGTGTTCAACGTTGCTTAGATAAGATATGACATTACTGGCCGGGTCACGAAAATCAATGTTCGTTTCAACATGACAGACAGACCTGACAGACAGTCAACACCGACTGACGCGCTCGATCGCTCGACACAAAGGCCAGTCCGTCAGCCAGCACGGCGATCTCCGCTTTTTCGGAAGAGGTCTGTGGCTATCATGCACGTCGCGATCGTGCGTGTTCCTACTTATCGGACAGAGCTAAAAAGCACAGCACGGCATACATACATACAGGTGATATGATCAGACAGGCATGCTTGCACGTATGTCAATCAAGCGTGCTTAATGGAGGCTACTCACCGCCAAAGTTTGCTGAGCCCCGAAAAGACTTGGTGGACCGCATAATCGGGATCTGACATCGATAATTCGCCTCGATTATCTCGTCTCGTTGGCAAGCCACAGTTAAACAGGTTGGTAGCTGCCTGGCGTTCCTGAAGAGCCCAAATATGGTGATAGATGATATTAGGGCCCTCCCTAGCCATTGTGAGCCCTGTTCGCTTATATCCCGCAGCTGGGAGTCTGGCATCGCCAGTTGCTCCTGTTGCTATCCTGCAATTCACAATGATAGGGCTCGATGAGCGTGGGAGGCTTTACTGCTTGATCTCATCCGATTCGGAGGCAAGACGGTATTGTTGATGTCTGATCATAAGACCCGGCCCTCGTCTGAGCCAAGAATGCAGCGAGCTTGCACAGGTCCCCTAGGACAGTTCGTGATTGCGGTTGGGCATTGGGGGAAATCACTGCTGTCCGCGCCACCTGTGCTTCGCCCATCCCGTGATATGAAACGAAACGAAATTTAGGCCGTCAGTCACCAATGCATCGTGACAGAGTAGATCCCTCGCGGGCCTGTGACTGATAGTCCAGCGGCCTTGCCCGGTGCTGAAAAACATTTGGTCACTGACGGTTGAATGGGCGGGGTACAGCAGAGTCTGGCACGCGGAGAAGGACGAAAACGTGCGTTTTTGCCTTTTCTGTCAGTTGACGCTCATCAGCAAATCCTCGGTTCAGCGATGAAATTCGCCGCTCTGACATGCCAGAAGGAAGTTCTGATGACCAATCGTATGAACAGGCACTGCGAGTCTGAGCGTCTTCGTCTTCCCCTTCATCTGGTATAAGATCTGCTTTCAAGCGGCCATGAAGACACATCTGACCTCGCATGCATGCACTGTGAACCCTCAAGCCGCCGCGGATAGCAGTAGGCCCCTCGATGTATGAATACACTGAATCGGAAAACAGTATCTGAACCAACGCTCGCTATCGGCATTGTCGCCAATCAACGGCGGCGTACTCGCAGAATCCGACCAACCTCTCGGTCAAGAGATTGCCGCTGGGCCCAGACCCTACTTTCCTTCAAACCCCCGAGGGAATCAAGATTGATCCGATTTGAAGTCCTGAAGGGTAACACAATGATCCGAGCTGAATATCTGAGGGATATTGAATGATACGATCCACATCAATAGGGATAGTAAAATCACGATCAACGGATCAAGGGTCGCAGAATGATCCGATCACAGGTTAGTCACTTGTAACAATGGAATATGATAAGACGTCAACAGCCGTAAAACATACGGTGAGATGATGGAGCGGTCTAACATGCTGTCTTAAGGAGAAGATTTCTCCTACAAGAAAAACATCCTCGGCAGTCCTTCGGGGCCTGGGTTCGAATCCCAGTCTCATCAATTCTTTTTGCATCTGGTCGCTTTGGCCGGCCGCGGCAGCACCTTCTTTTGTTCGGTATCGCGTCAGTCAAGAATAGCGTAGCCTTCGTTGCATGCAGTATGCATGGTCTCTGATCTCTGGATCATGACGTTGATCATTATGCAGTCGGCAGAACACGTGCATGCTGTGAATGCAAGGGTACGAGTGCGTGCGTAGTCAGTTGTTGCGTTGCGTATTGAGATAGCTGTGCTGGAGGTATAAAGTAAAATATCTTGTCGAGACGACGCGTTTCGCGGTTCGGTGACTCGCTTGAGCCGGTTGAGTTTGACTGTTTGACTTTGGGACTTTTGCTTGAATCTCCATCAACCTTTAACTGTCTCTACACTTCTTGCTCGCAGTCTAATTTAGATAGATCTACGAATTTCATTGCGCATTGCGTTCACTCAGTGTTCTGCTGCCAGACATTGAACAGCTCATCAGCCTTTGATCCCAGCACTAAGCGAAAGGGCGGTAGCGGAACGCAAGAAAGCCCATCCAACGCTCTGTCGTTTTTCGTGTCAATACAGTCACAAAATTCCGATAACCATCTTCCTTTCGTACCCACAGTCTATCTCACACATATATCGCATCGCATCGCATCGCACACTAACAACTACCAACGACCAAACAATTAATCCAATTCTCGCCCCCAGCCACTATGCCGGTCCATTCGCTGGCTACGCTCTTTGGCGATATCTCAGTCGATACGCTCATCGTAGGAGCACTTGCGTTTGCAGCGATTTTGGGAGTGAGAACTTGGTTGGGAGGTAGGAGATGTACGTGGGAGAGGGATTGGGCAGGGAAGATGATCCTTATTGTTGTGAGTTTACCGCCAAAATTCAAACCTCATTACGAATACTCAATAAAGTTGTCCATCTCCTCTTCTCCATCCTCTCACTTTGTCGAAGCTCAAAATCACTGATAAGCAATTGCATCTGCATATGTACCTTCATCTATACCTGCTCGCCATCGTATCCCACTATAGGCACCTCCAACACCGACGATCATAACGCTCCTAGACCACCTCTTACAACTGCCCTCTCCCCCTCAAATCCTCTTCCTCCCGCCCATTCCGTCCCCTTTACCCCCTGACCTACTCACGGTCTTACATACGATCCGATTGGGCGTCTCCAAGAACCCCGCTGCACAATTGCATTGCGAGCCTCTACCTATGACCGTAGAAGCCGTGAGAGATTTCACTAAGAAATGGGGATCTGCACCTGCGCAGATGGTCGGTGAGGCCGGACGGAGGATTGACGCTATCGTCTTGGGTCAAGGATGGGAGGTTGAGCTTGACCCGAAAATACTCCAACAAGTCTCAGTCCCAGTACAAGTCCAAGATGACACGCAAAAGCAAGAGCAGAAGCAGCAGGAGGATAACAGAACAGGATGGAATACCCACCAATTCCAATTCCACCTCTTGACGGCTGTACTACCCTCTTTACTCCGTGCGCCGGCCGAACGAGATATCCGAATCGTCAATCTCATCTCACCAACATGGTCTGCCGCTCTCCCTTCGCTTGAAGGCAAAGATTCAAGGACCGATTTGGTGAATATCACAGGAAGGAGAAGTATAAACACTTTGTTGTTGATGAAGCATTTTCAACTTGTTTTGGATACTCTCGAAGCTGTTGCTAAAGGTAAAGTCAAACCTGTACCAGTACCAGCTGTCAATCCATCTACGACCGAACCTCAAGCAGATGATCACCAGAAGGGAAGCAAGACGTCAGGGACAGGGACAGGGACAGGGACGGAGGATGCCAAGGTGAAGAAGAGGGATAAGAACGTCAAGAGCAACGTGTTGGCTATCAGCGTGATCATGGGCTGGGCAAGGCAGGAGGTCATCAAGGGTAGTCTGGTCACTTCAGCCGTCAGCAGGCTATTGTGAGTGAAAGGACCTCTCTGCAAGACCAAACCGATATATCAGAACCAGAAGATCCGCCCCCGGTGTCAGCTGTCAACTGACCGTATATCCACCACACAATCTGGGCTGACTACCATATCTGAAATGTTCCCGTGAGCAGGTGGATAATCTTCTACCCGCTCATCCTGGTGTTCACACCGTCTTCAAAATCGATCATCCAATCAATCCTTTTCGCCCTTTCCGCACCTGTTCGACAAGGCGTTATCGACGATACGCCCAAGGTCGCAAATAACGGGAGCAATGTGGATGTGCTTGAACAACGAAGAAGTGGAGTCGCGGGTGGAGATGTGGTTAGGGACTGTGCTGTTGTCGAGTGAGTCTGTCGCCTACATTCGGGAGCATGTTTCCAAATTGCGAGGAAAACTTGTCGATCGTACTGTAGAGACGATAGATAAATGCCAGCCACGGGAACTCTTTGTCATATCATGTTACGATCAGTTGGGAGAATCTTAAGAACTAAGCTGATAACTTGTATTGTCCCAAAAGTCTACCGCCCGTTCTCTCAGACCCGGCACTGGCAAAAGCCATCTACGATCAGCTCGAAAAAGAAGTCGAACAAGGCGTTAAAGCTTCTCAAGACCGGAAGAAAGAGACCGAGGGCAAGGCTCAGTAGACATGGGGCATGGTATTTCAGCTCTCTCGCCCTCTCTCTCTCTCCCCATTCTCCGCAGGACTTTGGGGCGGGATGATCAAGCTACCCTCCAACCCGGGGATATCAGCTTGTTCTACCGAAGGGTCTCATTGCAAAAGTTGGACGGGATGGATCCTTGTTCAGTGGGAGAGAAGACGAGACGAGATACTCCTGATAGGGTAACTAGTGAAGTTGAATAGATCGATACCAAGCACTTTTCGATACCCGTACCCAAGGTCCGCCTATACCCGCACCGCGCCGCATCGATGTTCGATCATCAGCAATTGATAGTATACAGTACATGGCATATTTTGTTTTTGTTCGGCGATGCATCTAATCTATACTATACTACACGCCCGAGTAGAATTTCCTGCTGCTCTGCTCAGAGCAGTGTGCAATATCGCAGGTCTCCGCGATTGCGCGATTCCGCGATTCAACGATCAGAGGTCAATTGTACCTTGGTATCTGCTCCTGCTTCCGACTTCCATCGACTGCTCAGCTCTAGTGTCTGATACCCATTTTGACTATTTCCATCCGTCACTAAGTGTGCGATCAGTCGTTTATCCTAGGAAGTTGAATGCGAATAAGTGGAGAATGACTGATGCAGCGCAGAAATCGGCGAATGCTCTATGGACAGGCGCGCATCATAATGCAAGACGAGTGTGTACAGTGTGTGTCAGCGAGCTGATCGTTATGCACACCTTCAAAATATAAACCAGCACACAGGATGACCCCGAGCTGAGCTGATCACTTTTTACTTTGGAATCCGACGCCCACAGACCAATAGCCAGCTCCCGCATGGCCGTATGGCTTGCATGGCTTGTATGGCTGTACAACCACGGATCAAAGGATCCGAGTCCTTATTTCTGCAGGACGGTAGATAGAGTCAAAAGTATAGTATTGCACTCACCTCTCTTGTGAGACCTGTTTGAACTCTCCATCTCTTCCAGGTGCGATCTGCGCTCTCAGTCCAGCGAGAAGTACAAATTGGCCGACCGTTGATCCGAAGCTACCAAGACAAGACAGAAACGCATCGAGCAATGACCTCATCTCGTTAGTCTACGCTGTACTTGCAAGTGACATTTCACACCGAAATCCCCTTCAACGTGATCATAACCGGCAATTGCCCACCGTGATAAAACAGAGAAAAATTGTATATTCGATTCGACTCACCCTCCAGCAAAAGCGTAAAACGGGTAGACGGTAATCAATACCCTATAAGCGAACTGCAATACGCCCGAAACGAAGATGAAGAGCAAGAAGGCATCGATGAGCTTTACTCGGGCCGGGGTGGTATCGTGATAATTCGAGACGAGGGTCGAGAGGGACGATTGGAGAGCTTGGTTTGATACGACGGGATTGGCGTTAGCGTCAATGACCCTAGCGCTGGCGTTGGCGTGGGAGCTTGATGAGGAGGACGTTGTCGTTGATTTGGAGGACATGATGAGCGGAGATTGATATTGCGGTGGGTGGGTAGGTGAGACGGATTGCGGGAGGCGTTGAGGGATAGTAGCGAAGCGAAGCGGGTTAGAGGAGGTGACTTGGCAGCCGTTATGTTCTCGCTAGAATTCACGGATGCTATATGTGCTTCTGTGCTTTTGATCTATGACTGTTGACTGAAGATAATCTGAAAGATGCACAATCGCTTTGTCCGACTCTCGAGCGTTCACTTTCCCTATGACATGACAAGCTTAAAAGGACACGTCGAACGCAGCGCAGCGCAGCGCAGTCATACAAAGCTATATGCTATGTTAAAGCGGACATCGCCGCGTCTTCTTCGCATGATAACTCAAAGAGGTGCCTGAACTAAGTTTAAGTTGCCCGAATGACAATGATCATGACGGTTAACGTTGTGATCTTTCGATCCGGGATATATGTATCATCGTGATCGAATAGCTCTTTACAAGTCCACTACCACTACCACTACCACTACCACTGATAAAGAGCTAAAAATCACCTCCAATCTCTTACAAGTCAACCCGAGCCTCAACTCTATCGGATCATAGCTTCTTTTTCTCCTACCTACATTGATTGACCTTTTCCCCGTGATCGCCATCTTCATCGCCATCGCCCTTATCATGTCCGACGCAGCTGTATCAAACGCCAAGATCGATCGAGAAGACGGCCAGGATTGTCTGTGAGTTGACCTTTCCACCGCCGAACTCATCTTCTACTTTGTAATAATATAACAGGGCGGTTTCATTAATATAAACCTCGACGGGTACTGACTTCTGATTGATCGATCGTGCGTATAGATCATGTCGTCTGACAGGAGCAGCAGCTTTTACTGGCTTAGGAGTATACGCAATCAACCAAGCTAGAGTACAGGGTGCTTTCAAGACCGTTAGACCAAGAGGTCAACCTATGGTCGCTGTCAAGGCTACCGCTATTATAGGGACGGGTGAGTCTTAGAAAGCGCATCTCGCACAACTCTTTATTTCTCATATATCAAGTTCGCATATCTATGCATATCGATATGCAATCGCCATCTCGTATCCAATCGATAATCGATGTGGAGAATTGCGTTCATAGCTAATCCGCTGGATGACCTGTATCTCAGTGTTCATCGGACTGGGCATAGGACGGTTGTTCGTATGATCATACATGACTCAACTTGGCCAATGGCCATGTCTACATACACCCAAAGATAATACATGCAGCGATGGAAAGGGAAGAATTGACCTTGATCTTCGGCATCATACGTGTACGATAGGCTCAGAAGCATACAAGCATATCACATAGATGGAATACAATTTTTTTCGAAATGCATCATCACAGCTACACAGCTACACAGCTACAACACAGCTAGATCCAGTCAAGTACAAAACCCTAAATTCCGTCGTCTCGACCGCGGTTGTGGTTTTTTTACTGCTCGCTAACGAAGACGGCGGCCATACCCTTTGAGTGAATGATTATCAGCTTTAGTCCTGACCTTTGAATGGGATGGAGATGCTAAGCTGAGTTTGACACCACTCACCATGCCACTTCCGATACACATGGACGTTACGAACACCTTCTTGCCTTCCCTCTTGGCTTCGGCGAAACCAGTCGCGATTTGTCGCGCACCGGTACATCCCAAGGGGTGACCGAGCGCAATAGCACCTCCGACCGGGTTGACTTTCTCGAAGGGAAGGTTGAGGTGTTGGATCGACATGACGGCTTGAGAAGCGAAAGCCTAAAGAGTCATGTACATTGCGGGTCAGCTGAAGACCTTAGCAACACCATATCCGCAAGACTTCAGCTCACCTCGTTGATCTCGAAGAAGTCTACGTCGTCCTTGGTGATCCCTGCTTTTTGTAACGCTTTGGGGATGGCAAAGGCGGGACCGATACTGCAATATATATGGGTCAGCTTGACTTCATGAGAAGACTGAAAAAGGAGCTGAACATACCCCATGAGTTTGGGTGGGACTGTTTCGACGAGATACAAGCGTCAGCTGATGTCTCTTTCTTCATGATCGAGTCAAGTCCAGCTCACCTCCTACGACCGAGGACACGACATACTTGCCCAAAATGGGCAAGCCCAACTTCTGAGCAACCGATCGTCTAGCGAGGAGGACAGCCGCAGCACCGTCCGAGACTTGCGAGGCATTCCCGGCATGAGTTGTTCCATCCTTCGAGAAAGCAGGCTTGAGCTTGGAGAGACCTTCCTTGGTTACGCCTTCTCGGATTCCATCATCGGCATCTACGATGATCTCCTTCTCGTCTTCGGTCTTGGGGTCAGACCATTTGACCTGAGCAATGGACGATAAGCGATGAGCTGTGATCCCGTCTTTCTGTAGTCATCATTGGGATCCGGACATGGTAGCTCACCTTGACTGGTACGATCTCACTCTTGAACTTGCCCGATTTCTGAGCATCAGCAGCCTTGCCGAAACTGTTGGCAGCGAAAGTGTCCTGCACATCTCGGGAAACGTTGTACTGCTTGGCTACGTTCTCGGAGGTGATACCCATCGGGATGAGGCAGTCGGCCGCTTCGTGGTTGGAAAGGACTTCGTCGGACATTCGCTCGGGAAGGACTCCGGCACCGTAATGCGCGGTCATGTGCTCGACACCGGCTCCTGCGTTAGTCAATGCAGACATCAGAGATGGCCCATATGTCTGAGCAAGGGGTGTAGGTGACTCACCGATACCAATGTCAATCTCGCCAGTCTTGATCTCGTTGGCAATCTGGGAGAACAGCGACGATAAGCTTGGACATTCAAGTAACAATCTCACAAGCGTGGTCGCTGGACAAGTCTCACCTGAGCGACAGCCGTCAAACCGGATGAACACTGCCTGTTGACCGTGTTGATGGGAACACTGAGATAGGCATCAGGTGAGCTATGTGACTGCCTCTCCGCTGGAGCACGAAAGCTCACGTATAAGGGATACCGGCGTAAAGCTGAGCCATCCTAGCGACGTTGGCTCCGCCTCCGGGGGGAAGGACGTTTCCAACAGCAACATCCCTGTAAGCAGTCAAGTCAGCTTTTACCCTCAAGCCTAGCTTTTCAGATCTCAGAAAAGCTCACTCGATCTTTGAAGGGTCGATCTTACTTCGCTTGAGAGTCTCTACGAAGACAGCAGCAAGTAAATCTTCAGGCAGACAATCCTTGAAACCTCCCTTCTTGGCCTGACACACATAAAAGTAGTTGAAACATATCAGCTGAACGAAGCTGATCCTTTCCGGTGCATGACAGATAGACTCACCTTTGTTATGGCTGTTCTGCATGCGCTAACTACCACCACATCGTCTGCAGAATTGATGAGTAATCTCGCTCGGCCCAAGGAAGGAATGGCGTTGGTGATGGACTGGATGGTGGAAGTCATATTGATGAGACTGGACTGTGTGTGAACTGGAAGCTGTTCTTCGACCAAGGAAGAAGGAGAATATGTCGGGAAAAGGTAGTGGTTTGATTGTGGAGCAGCTATATATGACTCGTCTTGTTTGAGGAGTCCGGCTATGTCGTCGTTGAAGATATCAAGGATGGAAGGAGGAAGATGAGGACGTGGATGATCCTAAATGAGAGAGATGATTGAAATCCCAACTGAATTGCAACAAAGCAGAGGCGAGGACCGGGTAGAATAAACAATTCATATAACCGGGTCACAACACACCACCACACCACACACACACACACCTACCACCGGAACCAAATAACGGCGATATCGCCAATGTGGCACCTGTCCTGCACCCCTTCGGATGAGCGAATGACTGATAATGCTTGATGGACCAGTCCGAACGCTGATAATTCAAGATTCAAGATTCAAGATATCATCTAGCGTTAGTCATCATCATCATCATCATATCGACCGGGGTATATCCAATCGTCAACTCATACCATCATCCTACTGCATTGCATACGATTCGGCCTAGCAGGGCTGACTTGCTTGAAACTAAATTCATTTCGAATTTTCGCGACATCTGCATGAGATCTCGATACACAATACATCGCAATATGGGCACCATCACCAAATTCGCTCCGAACCCGTCCCGCCTCTTGGCACCCATCTCACGAGCTACATTCGCCTCTTCTTCACGAGTCACTCTTAACCTTCGCCCAACCCCTTCTTCCACTGCCACTGCGACTCGGTCACAGTCCACTCATCTCCTACGGTCGGCCAGCAATCATACTCGATACTCTGCTGTAACACAGGCACAAGCTCGATCGAACCCGAGCCCGAGCCCTGTTACGCCAGTATACATTTCCAAACGGAACGCCACTGCTTCTTCGTATCCACCCAAATCAACCTCAGCAGATGCGCCTATACCTTCCAAGCCAAGTATAAATGTAACGGCGCCATCGCTGGACGCTATTAAGGAAGAAGGATATCTCGACGATGATGTGCAGTTGTTACCGTCCGAGGAAGCCTACCTGAATATCACGCATGATGCTGTAGAGGTGAGCTACAGACCATCTATTCTTGATAATTAAGCTGTCCGATCGATAACCTCGGTTGAAACTTCGCATTCATCTCTACAAAGGTTAATCATCATGGGCTGATACGATTGCTGCGTTTCATAGCAACTGGTGGCGATCACATCGAGAGAGCCTCCACAGGTTTTATCAGAAGGTAAATTGGCGTTGCGAGTAGGAGTAGAGAGTGGTGGATGTCACGGATATCAATATACAATGGCCCTCACAGAGGAGAGGGGTGTAGATGACTAGTGAGTGAGCCGTGGCTACATTCTCTACATCTCGGATCCTTGTTGAGGAGCCATACCATGTGATTTTGCGACAGTCATTTCGAAGAATCTCTCTCGAGAGTTGCCGTATGCTGATTTTACCTCGCACTCGCTCTCACAGTGTCTTGCAACCCGAAGGTCTGAATTGTATACCCGTCGTCATCGATCTCACCTCTTTCGGGCTTCTTAAGGGTGAGTTGGACGAGACTATCCGATCTCTCCGCTGTATTAGGCGATATATGTCACTCATAACGAACGAACACCGGCAACTGACATTATGTGATTCTTTCTCATAGGCGCGACATTGCACTTCGCGACGGAATTGATAGGATCTTCATTCAGACTACAAGATAACCCCCAGGCCAAGCAGGGCGGTGCTTGTGGTTGTGGTGTCAGCTGGGAGGCGAAATAGGCGGTCGATCAAGATCAACCTTAGCGATCTCCAGTATAAGTATTAGTGGTACCAGCTAGGAACAGGAAAAGGAACGACCCCAGCCAGTTCTATTTCCAGACGACGAGAATTGTGGATGGACCTCGTCTCTTCGGTAGCGAGCGAGGCGAGATACGAGCAATCCTATTTTCGCCAGGCCAGCTTTTATGTACAACGCTGGATTGCATTTCAGCATCGGGAGGAGAGATAACCTTGAACAGCATGGATCTAATCTGAAAAATTCATGTCATTTACCGTCAGATAAACTTATCAGCCTATACCATATGGAGTGTACCTTTTGGGCCGGCGACCGGGGAAGGTAATGGCATTCATAGCTAGACATACCTTAAAAATTCTTATAGTTTGTTCAGTACTGTGTATCTGCATGTGCATTGAGATGGCAACGGCATGTCAGGTATTTCGGAATTAGGCATTCAAGGGGTCAGCAGTCCATGGGATATCGGTGATAGGCTGGCTGGTTTGACTTGAACTCGGAGAGACATTTCTGCTGATGTACGTGAAGCAGGCACCAGACGTCTGGTCCCGCCGACCGTAGTGTGCACCGTATGTCGATTCTTCTGGGTTGTGTGGTGCAAGAGATTCCAATGCCAAAATGTGCTGACAGTTCACTTGTGCAGTTCCCGAATTAAATGTCCATCCATCACGTTCAAAAACAGCATATGTATGTAGAGTTCAAATTATGTATAAAATCCCTAGTATGCAGAAAGATTGAAACGTCCACAAAAGAATGCATATGCGTTCAATGTATACGCGTTCAGACTTATTACTATATTACTACTTGTTACGTTTCTGTTTCGTTCTCTATCTCATTTCCTATCCTTATGATTTGATTCACTCAATACCTTTAGATGAAACTTCTCTTCAGATCTTCAGACTCTTGAAACTCTTGAGCACCTTACAACCTGAACTTGGCAGATCGTCGCTGGTTGGTGGCGGGGTAGGAGCCGATCACGGTACCGGTGTCGAGGCCTGTGGAGTAGATTGAGAGAATCATACCACCACCACACTTCTCGATGGTTCCATTGGTGTAAGAGTTAACTCGACAAGGAGTGTTACACTTGGCCTCGGCGATGGAAAGCGAGAGGTTCAAGGTGTTACCGCAGTAACATTCCTGAGCGTACTCGGAACCGGCGTAGGCGAAGCCCTTGGACTGACAGTAGGCAGTGCAGACCTTGTTGTTCATGTTGGAACCGGCGGTGTAGCCTCCGGAAAGATGTCGACCGTTGCTGGTGTCCTTGAAACAGCCGACGTAGCCGGCAACAGCTGATTGAGAAGCAGCGGGGGCGGCAGCAGACGTTGAGCTGGCAACGACCGAAGAGCTGGTGGAGGACTTGGCAGCCGAGGATGAAGCGGCAGCTGAAGACGAAGTTGACGAGGCAGCGGCCGAGCTGGTCGATGACTTGGCAGCGGACGACGATGAGGAGGCGGCGGCGGAAGAAGAGGCAGCGGCCGAGCTGGTGGACGACTTGACTACGGAAGAAGAGGTAGAGCTGGAAGCAGCAGCGGAAGAAGTCGAGGTCGAGGCGACGATAGAAGACGAGCTCGAAGACTTGGCGGCGGCAACCGAGGAAGAAGAAGCAGAAGCGGAAGCAGAAGCAGAAGCAGAAGAGGAAGCAGAAGAGGAAGCAGAAGAGGAAGAAGCCTTTTGGTTTGAAGCAATTTTCATAGCAGGCGCGGGAGCGGTTGATGATTTAGCAGTGGCAGAAGAAGACGTTGATTTGGAAGCAGATGAAGAAGCAACCGGTTTAGAGGTTGATTTATTAGTGATGGTGGAAGTAGATTTAGCAGAAGTGATTTTGGCAGCCGATGAAGAAGTGGATGATTTGACAGTCGAGTTGGATTTGATAGCAGATGAAGAAGACGAGGGTTTTACGGTGGAAGTGGATTTGACCGCCGATGAAGAAGTGGATGATTTGACAGAAGATGATGATTGAGCAGCGATTTTCACGGCGGGAGGAGGCACGGTGGATGATTTAGATGCGACCGATGACGATGAAGATTTGGCAGAAGAAGTGGAGGGTTTGACGGCAGATGAAGAGGCAGGTTTTGATGTAGATGAGGCAGGTTTTGAGGTTGACGACGATTTGTTTGAGGTGGCAGCAGCAGAAGTAACAACGACTGATGAGCTCTTGCCCTTCGCGACGGATGAAGAAGAAGAGATTGAGCTCACAGCCTTGCTCGCGCTTGAAGAGGCAGCCGCGCTGCTCGAGGAGACGACGATGGACGATGAAGAGGCGGAAGCCTTGGCGGATGAGGTCGAGACGGCGGAGCTGGTGCTTGAGGAAGCCTTGCTTGAAGAAGCAGAGGCGGAAGCAGAAGCAGAAGCAGAGGTTGACGCGGCGGCGGAAGAGGCAGCGACGGTGGCGTTGGAGAACTTGAAGGTAGTAAGTCGGCTACCACCTCCACAGGTCTGCATGTTGTTACCTGAGAAGAGACAACTATGGTCAGTGAATCTGTTTAGTTGCAATCATAGTTCAAGGTGACCCAAACTCACCAGAGCAGGTCATGCTGCAACCGGAGGCGGCGGGGACACTTCCAGAGGTGAAAGAGTTGCCACAGTAGCATTCAGAGGCGTACTCGATACCGGCGTAAGTGTAACCCTTGGATTGACAGGTGGTCATACACAACTCCTGAGTCATGGAGCTGGTAGCGAAAGAGTACTGGTTCAAGGCTCGCTGTCCGTTACCCTCGGTCATGCATCCGTTGCTGGTCCAGCCAGTCGGGAGCTTGGCAACAGGGTAAAGGGCAGGGTTGTTGAACAAAGTAAGAGTCGCTGAGCCACCACAGTTTTCGTTGGTGTTGTTGGCGCAAGCCATGCCACACTTGTCCGAGGAGAGAAGGGTAGTGTTGGAGGCGCCGTTTCGGACGGCAAAGTCACAGTAGCATTCTCGTCCGTACTCGATACCGGCAAGAGGGTAGCCTCGGTCCTGGCACCAAGAGACACAGGCGCCTCGGGTCATGTTGGCGTTAGAGAAGCTGGCGCCGTTCAAAGCTCGACCGCTGGTACCCTCGGCGATACAACCAGTCTCAGTGTAGCCAGTGGGGATGACAGACTTGAAGTTGGTGAAAGTAAGGTCGTCGTCGGTGTAATTGTCGTAGGTAGGCTTTTGACCGTCACCGATCCAGATGGGGTTGTTACCGGGGATCTGGCTGATGGGGTGACCAAAACCGACATCCTCGTTAACCTGGTCATTGAGGGGTTTGCAACCGTTGGCCTGTGCAGAGTCGAGATAAGGGACGAAAGGAGGACAAGCGCTGAGGACACCGCCAACACCGTTGTTGTCGTTACAGCCGTCCAAAGCCTGCTGGAGAACGTTGGTGCCGTTGTTGAGCGAAGGCCAACCGTTCAAGAAGTCACCGTGCATACCGTAACCAGTGGTGTCACCGTTGGAGTAGACCCAAGTAGGGACGGAACCGTTGTTGTAAGGGAAGTTCTGAACCTGGTAAATGAACTCGTAGAAGAGGGAAACGAGTCGGACCGGGTGAGTCGAGGGACACGAACCACCATCGACACCTCCTGAAGGCCAAGCCATGTGGCTCATGTGGTCATCGGAGTCGAGGTTGACACCGTCCCAACAAGATCGGAAGAAGATCTGGGCTCGCATACCGCTGGGGCACTGGTGGTTGAAAAAGCTGTTCCTCTCGGCCCACTCGGGGTCGCCAGAGTGGCTGCCGCTGTAGTCGAGACATACGTAACTGACAGCGTTGGAGTCGGCATCACCATTGTACGTCCTTCGGTTGGGGTCACCGGAAACCATTCGAAGACCATCGGGGAAGGCGTGGACGGTGGTCTCTCCGGGGCTGTATCGGGGCAGATAATAGGTGTTGACGTAGGCGACGGGAATGGCCTGGTAGGTCTGGGCGACAGGCTCGTAGTAGTACAACTGAGGAGTCCAGTAGTTAGACTTGTCGGCAGTAACCGAAGCAGTGGTACAAGTGGAAGCTCGAGCGGACTCGTAGGTCATGTCCTTGTCGAAGTTGTTACCGCCGACGACGGAGTGAACGTGAGCACCGATAGCACCGGGGTTGACGATGCTACGATTCGCAAGGGAGTCAGCTAGTTGCTCCGGCAACGGCGCGATCAAGAAGGGCAAACAGACTCACGGATCCAATCGAGTTGTCTCGAGTACAGGGTGGGAGAGGATAAAGTACGCGTTGGCCGCAGGGAGCGCTACCAGGGCGGGGAGGAGGGAGAACAGAGTCTGGAAGAACATGTTTGCTACAGTTGCTGTTGGTTTGACTGTGATGGTAGTTGTATTACTATAAGTGCTTGTAATTGGTTATTCGAGTTGATACTATTTGTATTTCGAAATTTGGTTTAGGCCCAGGAAAGGAGGAGGAGAGTTTGGTCGGTAAAGAATGTGGTGGTTTTGATAAGGAATGTGCTACAGGTAATCGATAAACACAGAAGCTCTATTTAAAGAGTTGTTCTGATAGAAGAATTATAGTCGAAGGTGAACGTGGGTCGTTTACAAATTATATAGAGAAAAAGTTGTTGAAGATACCGAGCCGGTCGGTAGTTGAACACACAGTAAGTAATCAGTCGATGAGGAAAAGAAAAGAAGAGCGGAATAATGGTTAGTACATAGGAGCCTTATATAGACATATCTCTCGATGGGATCGACCGGAATGATGTTGGGTTTTACATGTCTCGGAAACTCACGTAGATCAATCACCTAGTTGGATCGGGGCGGTTTGACGCAGAAGCAAAAGAAGAAAAAAGCGATACAGGGTATGCTGGAAATAGAGGCGTTCGGCATTTCGGCCTCTACTCTGGTTCTACAATCAGTAAAGTGGTGAACGAGAGATGTCTCTCGAACAAGTCAGTTTATCGAGAATATCTGAATCAGTTCCGAAACAGGTGGTACAATCTAATTGACGCCTTCTTTTGCCAAGAAAACAAATGGGGTCAGGTCAAGGCTGCAGCTGCTTCGAATTCCTTGTTGACAGAAGGGCAACTGCCGACGGCGCGAGACGAGATCAGGAGACGAGCAAATCGATGTGAGACCAGCCTCGGATTGTGATCCACATGCGCCAGGTGTCCCTGGGCTGTTGTTTATGACGGAGGAGGCGAAAGTAGACATTCTTGCGCACGCTTAATAATACTGTAAGCAATGGAGTCACCCGGAAAAGCAGAGGCTGCTGAACCCGATGTCCATGCTCGATGCAGCTCGCGTTGGGTAAATAGGCGTTGTCATGTTTATGTCCCTTAAATCTGCCTACCAAACTTTAATCGCACCTCAGGGCGAAGCTTTTCGACATACGGCGGATTGATCCCTTAAATCCGACAATTTGAGCTTTGAAGAAGCGAGGGGATCATTGGCTGCGGTGGTGTTTGCACACGGCGCACCTTAATGCGCGAGTACCCTTCGGACTCTCTCGTACATGTTCATGTTCTACGGCTACGGAATAACGAGGAATGATCGGCGTCTCGATAACGTAAGTCGAAGACATTGCCTTGTATTGATCTTGTCGATTGCCTAAACCGGCGTTGAGTTGAAGCCACAAGTTGAGCCAAATAGGTGTGTCGCATAATTGGCCGGTCGGAAGGACCCAGGGTTCCTAGGCCGCCTTGTTTTGGCTGAAAACGGATATATTAGACTTTGCATGGAGCCACTGCCACCACCACCTCCCGGCCACCATCATCGAAAGCACCACCACTACCCGTGCTAGCCGTGCCAAACCCGACCATGCGGACCATCTGCCGCACCTCAGCGGTGTAGCAGGCACATAAGGTTCTTCAGTCGTCTTGGCCGAGGCGCTATGACCGTTCAGATGTCTCTGGCATTATGTCACCCAGGCGCTTATAAAAGTAAGACCGACGATCACTTGCCGGAACTCTAACCGAGCCAGACATCACCACACCCCATGGATCTACAGTATGTGCTGTATTGCCCTTGTCTCCTGGCACTCACCGAACGTTTCCCTCGGTATGACAATCACCAAGAAGAGTAATACAAAGCATGTGATGTTTGCCATCTTCTCTATGCAAGCAAATGTATGGGTGGTTCAGCTTGTATGGGATTGGTCGGATGGGTTTTGGGTTGATCCGCGGAATAACGGCAATTATGAGACAAAAAAGATCGACACAGTTGTTCCGAGTCTACCAGTTCGATCATGCGCTGACCCGATTGCAGTAAAACGCTGTGTAAAGTGTACCCTGTCTCTGTCGATCCTTTTGGTGACACAGGCGCAGATCTTCATTGGAGGAGTAACCCCAAAAAAACTGAGAGCTGCCGCCTTCCAATTCACCGACTCATTGCTTCTCACCTGCCATCTCTCGCTGGCGCTGGTGAAAATTTTCCTCGCTCCTCTTTTGCCCCAGACGACGATCAAGCATGACTCACAAAACAGAGGTCGGAGTAACAGCATGAGGAGCCCGTGCGACTGCTTATTTCTTCCGGACGAACCGGACCACTGGCCCGTACACCATGCGTATTCACCATCGAGTACGACTCTTGCAAGCACAGCTCGACTCTCATCTGGACTTTTAAGCATCCATGCTGCAAGACTACGCACGTACCTCTCAGCGATTATACGCAAGTCCTCCGGTAGGTCCCGTGCCAAGCGAAGCCACAAATACTGTGCTGTCTATGATGCGAACAGGAGCTCTCTATTGTCAAGCTTTTTGCCTGGGCAATTGAACAGTATACAGTACGCAGTTAATTTAGCGAGAAGTCAATGACGAAAGTGGTGGTGTTTTCCGGTTCCGGTGGTGGCGGTCGTTCCCGCTCCGTTCCGCCATGCTATGCCTGTTATTCTGGCGATCGTTCGGTTCCGTAACTTCCGTACATTCGTAGAAGTCAACGGTGTAACGTCGATCCTCTCAGTTTGAGCGGTCATTCTTCACCCGGATTCCCGGGAGTTCTTGCCTGCGTCATAGCATGTGCGAGTAGCGGAGAAGCATAATCGATTTTCAGTTTATGATGGGCAATTTCGAAGAGGGTAGAAGATGGGGCAGAGTCAGTGGCTTCTCATTCGAAAACGCATATCTATTCTACCGCGTTCTATGACCGCGCAGTGCATGTAGTATATGTCCTCAGGCCAAGGACGAGTGGAGTTGATCCAAACATGCTGTTGTGCTTGAATCATTGATGCAGAAGACAGGTTCACACAAGCCTGTGTATTGCGACAATTCATCGTGAGAAGCGTGGAGGTCAGGCATTGGCTAACCAACGTCGAAGGCTTGGGAATGTTTCCCAGGAGACTGACTGACTCAGTGAGCAGAGCATTGATGGATACGTATGTAAGTATGCCTCTATTCAGAGGTCGATCGGACGACACCGTATAACAACATAACGTCATTGTGAAGGATTGTGCAGCATTGGGCGTTGAACCGATTCCCATGTACTGTACACATCCAGATCGTCTGATACATTTCGCGCGACATGATTCAGAGGACACTCTGTGTCCCCATCGACTCATCGTTCGATGCGCCGCAGTAATGCGTTTGCTGTGCATCGGTGATCATCTCCAACGGCATACCTATGTACATTCCTCTCAGGAATCGGTATGAGGGTGCACGTGATAGCGTCAACAACGCCATCAACAGAGAGAATATAGCTATTATTCATGAATACGATGGTTGTTTATCGTGTGAATGGCCGATGAGGAGCGACATTCCCTGTCGCAGAGTATGAGTAAATCTGAATCGGAGAATGTGTCGGCTGGACAGCCAGGAATTTCAGCCGCAGCCGCCAACAACTATACTCCGATCCGATACATTTCTCTTCACGATGCGAAACACTGGCGCAATGGACGCGAGGTGAGGTATGTCGTACGCAACCTCACAAAAGAATTCCGGTGAATACTATACCGAAAGGATCTCGTGCTTTGGTCGTCCTTTGTAAGTGCGTTGATCCTTTCCGGTACGATACCTTGCTTGGGTCATGGATGAGACGCGTCCGATCGTACCACCAAAGGAAGGTCGCTCATGGCGAGTGTCAATTCTTAGCTCAATCCCAATCACCTCTTACACATGCTCGTGCTACCACGGTGTAAGCTGATGAGATTAGACGGCGGATGAAGACTCAACAGTGACATCTAAGCAGCACAAAAGCATCAATCGTCCTTGTGCTATTTTTTCATCTTATCCGTCATAATCAATAAATACTCCTCTAAGCCGATATCCTGAAATAATCTTCAAGCTGGATAGACCTGTCCGTCATCTTGCATCTAACAGCGATCCAAACTAATATCAACGCTCATTAAACACTCTAAAAGTAGATATAAACCTATCGAACGAACATACAGTAACCAAAAACGACTGCATATCAGTCGTAACATAACTCAAGTCACCTCTGACGGTTGAGGCTGATCAAGGCACCGGTATCAGTCCCGTATCGGCATCGGCATCGGTATCGGATTTGGCTGCCGTACGGTACCTCCGTATTACAACGTACCTCGTACCTCAAAAAGTATAGGTGCTGTGATCCACTGCGTAGTCATCGACGACCAGGAACCCGCCATAACATTTTAAACTGACGCCGATGACAAACCTGCTGAGGTGGCGTTGTTAGTATCGATCACAAGCTGTGCATCAACGAGAACACATCGAGGCTTATCTTGAACCTTATTACGCCTGCGCCTCAGGGGGCAAAGCGACGGTTTGTGATCACGGGAACAGAGATAAGGAACTCGTGGCTGTACCTGTGGAAGCATACGCGACTTTCTGGGATCTCGGATTTCACGCTGCCACCAGACCCTCACGCACGTAGCGGTCTCTTACGGGCTCTACGCTAGATACCGATACCAGCACTCACTGGCAGCTGATACATGAACCGTGACGATCGCCAAATACAAGTAGACGTATACCCGTTGAATGGACAAGATGGTCAGACAAGACTCAACAGGCGTCCACGCTGGACTACGAATACTGATCGTCCTGGCACTTGCGGCCAGTCAAGTACTTGGCAATATCCCGCATCCGCCATGTACCAAGACCGCGTCGACCCTAACTCCATCAGTAACCACCACTTCCAAGAAGACATGTGACAGGCCTCCTCATGCCTCATCACCGCCTACGAGTGCGATCGTTGGGGTCCCAAATTCACCTTCGATCATATCTTTGAGCTCTATCGTATCTATCTCCGCAGCTCTATCTTCTGTCGTTGATGACTTTAGCGTGGAGCCTGAGCAGACTCAAACTAACAACCAACCCGAAGTTCAAGTGTGGGCCGAGGGTTCTAGTCCTACTTTTGCTGAAGAGCAAGAACCTTCCTCTGATGGTTCATTCTCTTACTCTGAAGAGCCGTCTCAGACTTCATCTGATCCGCCGCTTTCTTCTGACTACGAGACGCCTACTACTACCTCTGAGGCGCCTTACACTGCCCAATCAGAATCTCAGAGCCTCTCCTCTTCTGATCAAGCAAACAAGTACACCAGTGAAGCCGCCAGTTCTGAAGGTTACGGTCACGGCTATGACAGCGAAGAGATTAGCGGCACAGAAGCCGGCACCGATGTCACTGCCACCCGGGAGACTTCTTCCATCCCGACCTCCTACGAGCAAAGCTCTTTCGATCCCTCTGTCGACCCTGTCTCCTCTCTGACAGGGCTGCACTCCTTGACACCCTCCCCTATAACCAGTGCTCCCTTAACCTCCTCGATCGCACCTGAGGTAACAGTTCCTCCCAATACCAACAACCCATCCGTTCCCCTATCCACACCTCCTTCTTCACCAACGGCAAGCGCAAGCACAAGCATCGCTTCATACTCTGCAGACTCCAGCCTTTCCGCCATAGATGTACCCGAGGGCAATGGGACTGATGATTGTACAGCCCCAGGAGGTGGCTGTGTAGTCTTCTTGACCTACATCGCAGAATGTACGACCGACGCATGCGCATGTAATCTCACTTACCCGGCTCAAGTCTGCGCCGAATGTATAGCCTCTGACCAGGCGGTGGAAGAATACAATTCGTTTCTTTACGCTTGTAAAGCCAAGGGTTTCGTCCAGCCCACCCAGACAATCGATGTAGAGTGCAAGGAGACCGGAGCAGCGACCACCGCTGGTGGTGGGAATGGTACCGCGGGAGGAGATGGGGGACTTGGAGGGATCTTCAATATACCTCAAGATGGCAGTCGACCTGTAGCTATACAAAATGCTCTCAACTCGAGTAGTAACGATCCTGCAAGCAAAGTAGGAGCGAGCCTTACCCCTGAGCAAAGCGCAGCTCTCGACCACCTCGGTGCCAACGGCCGCGGCGATGGCGACGGCAATGGCAGCGTAGTGGCTGTCGACCAAGTAGACGAGAACGGAAGCTCAGTATCTGGCTATCTGACAGATATGACGGGCGGTCTCATCTCACCCACAGGATCGCTATCTGCCTCGATCGCCTCTGAGACCGCAGGAGGCGCACCAGGTACACAAGCTCTGAACAGTACTCATACGTTCTTCGCGACAGCCGTCGAGCCCGATTGCGAATATCAGTGCGCAGATTGGCTTGATTTAGCCCAGGTGAGCGAGGCGATGACGATCCGAATCACTGGACCTGAGTAGGTCAGATAGCTGATCCACTGTACATCTTTTGTGGTGTGTTGCCAATGTTTTGTCAGAGTTGTACCGATGATACTTGTGTTTGTACAAGTGAGGCTCTCGGCTCTGCTAGTAACTGTTCAGCCTGCATCGGACAGAAAGGAGGGCCCGACAAAACGGAAAGGATGAGTGTTTACTCTGGTAAGTTTCCAGCAAAAGATGCCGAAATATCACTCAATTCCAATCAGCTTCACGTTGATACCCTCTTACACTGCAATTTCAGGCTGACTTCGTGAACGCTCTTCAGAGTACGCATCAAGTTGCAGATCAGTTGGAAACTCCACTGCGTCCTCCTCTGTAGCTCAACTAGGGGCGACCGGCGCTTTAGCAGCTATTGGAATCACATCTGGCTCCTACCCCACCGCACCACCGTCAGCTACTCACAGCAAGAGCGGCATCGTGAGCGGTAACCCGTTTGTCACCGAATCAACGAGTAAACGGAGGGGGACCGTCACGGCCGAAGAGGCGAATGGGATCGCTACTGTAACACTTGGTAACGGTGCTGTTTGTCGATTCGCAACACCTCTTAGAGGTGGACTATCAGCAGCCTGCATAGTAGCTGCTGTTCTCATTGTAGTGGGGTGATTGTATTCCTTGAAATGCAGTAAGGATTATATGCAAAGGAGGTTTGTAGAATGATATGCATGAATGGCCGTGGACGAGCCGCCGGATTGTATATGAGGGATATCCTGGCCCAGCGGGCAGGAAGGGAAGTAAAGGATGTGCATGGTCTGGCCACTCTCTGCGACTCATTGTCAGCATCCTGGCCTATCGAGCAGTCCGGCGTACGATCGCAGGAACTTACTGTACACGCTGTATCCCTGGAACTACGCTGATCCCTCGCCATAGGACTCCACGACGCCTTCCAGCATCTCCCTGAACCGATCACTCATGACTCCCTTCTTCAGTCGCTCATAGTCGTACATCACGAGGGTACTGTCATGAAAAATTGAACCATGGTCAGTATCCTATTGATCACGAGCAATGAGTCGATGCGATTTAGGCCAAACGTACCTATCGCCAGTGGCTACGACCCTATCGTCCTTCAATGACCAGATCAAGTGACTGAGCCCAAAGGAAGCTCGTTCCGGGTTGATTGAGTGTATTCGGTTGGTGACCATGACCTGTAAGCCGAGGGTGATTGTTCAGATCAGCTCGCTGACTATGTTGCAGTCGAGGAAGGAATAGAACGTACGGTGTCAGGATACGTGATTGGCGCTTTGTACTTGATTGAGATATCCTTCAGAATCATTCCCGTACCTCGGCCTCGCTACACATCGGCGTATCAGCCAGGTCAACATCACATCCGAATACAGAGAAGATACATAAGCACGGAGAGCTCACCATGACATCATGAAGGGCACCCTCGGGCATCTCGCCAGCCCAACTCTCCCAATATCGCACTCGAGCCGTCTCGAGCCACCTGAGTATTCTGACGTTGTTGACGTGTCTACGAAAGGCGTGGAACCAGATCAGATGTTATGCCTTAAACCTAGCATCGAACGCTCATGGCATATTCCTGACCGCACAGGGGCTGGGCATATCACTCAATAACTCATAGGATCGAGAAGACTTCAAAGGGTGTCTTGGCAACTTACTGGAACATATCGCAGTCTCCCCAAGCAACAGGCCAAGTCAATACTCCAGCCGTATCATAGCCATTCTCCCTAAAATACTCTAGTGCCTTCTCCTTTCTGCCGCTCGCTTCCTCCAACCACGGTCTATCATGCGGGGTGCTTCTTCCACCTACGGGGTCGGAGGAAGGCTCAGACCACTGTATACTAGGTCTAGTCAATGGAACACCCAGTCTTGCCGAAGATGGCTTTTGGCGGGGTGTCCATACTTTCCTACTGGTGCTACCACTGGTATTGGTTGTTGACGCAGAAGGTGAAGAAGAAGGAGCCAAGCCTAGCTTTTGAGCTGTTCGAGCTGAGAATAGAGAGGGATCGATAGCTGGTTCTGCGAACTCAGCTTCGACTTGAGAAGGGTCGCGTGAGGAAGTGTGATCTTCTTCGTGCTCTGGGCCGTTGGTACCAGGTGGTATGTGATAGTGTGAAGTGGGATCTTGGAACTTGGCGTATAGTTCCTACATACAAGATTTAAATCCCCCAATAGACAGCATTGCATGCTAGATCAGCGCTCATCCTCTTGACCTGACCAGATAACATTAGGGTTTATCTATCATGGCCACAGATCAGATCAGAGTGACAGGCTAAGGGAGGTAGCCTACACTTACGCGTAGACGAACAGATTCGTCGTCCATCCTTTTCGCTGTTGTCTGGAGAGCCCTGACTCTCGTGAGCCCTATCACAGGTCGTAACTGCTTGAGAATGAGCATCTTGATCGATGTTGGGCGTGGCTTGGGTCCCTTCCTACTGTAGAGCTTTGGTGTTTTGACGATTTCTAACACATATCGAGTCCAGCTAAATCAACCGCTTGGGTCCTCACCGAGCTGCACTCTGCATCACGCCGTATCACTGCTGTAGTTAGCCGAATTCACAATTCTAGCTAGCTTCCGTCGTCATCCTAGGATTTAATCGGTCATCGCCGATCGCGGTTTGCACAATGACTGGATCGTAGCTATGTCTCGCTTGTCTTTGCTTGTTATGTTGGATGTCCAATCTCACAAGTGCGCCGCAAGAACAGGAATATAGCAGTCTAGGGGATCATGCATACACATCGTGACGATCTCGTTCTTGGAGAAGTCCGAATTTGCTTATGGCAGAAGAGAAAGAAATTATGAGAATAAGTCAAAAGAGCACCAAAGAAAACTTGACAAGATTACAGCGACATTGCTTGCGCAAGGAAAGAGTCAAATATTGCAATGTGGTTATTGATCGATCGATCGATTGGCGGGGTATCCTTTTGTTTTGTTGTGCAAGAATTGATGTTGCGTTGCGGTAGTGAGAAGATCAGGAATATGAAGGTCGTGAAAGATGGGAAGTTTAGTCAAAGGTGACCTTGGATCCCTCAGCCTTGACGATACCGCCAGTTCGGGCACCGCCTCGAGGGGGACCACCTCGTCCTCGACCACCACCTCGGCCTCCTCGGTCGAAGCCACCTCGACCACCACCTCGACCGCCAAATCCACCTCGGCCACCACCTCGTCCGCCGAAGCCACCTCGACCACCACCACCACCACCTCGGCCACCGCCGAAGCCGCCTCGTCGGTCACCACCGTCGTTGTTCTTAGGAGGAGCGTAGTCGACTCGGATGGCTCGACCGTCGATCTCGGCACCGTTCAAAGCCTTAAGAGCAGCGGTAGCCTGCTCAACATCGCCGAACTGCACGTAACCGAAACCCTTAGGGGCACCGGTCTCTCGGTCAGTGACAAGTCGGACGCTCTGGACGTCACCGTGCTCGCCAAAGGCCTCGTAGATCTGGTCCTCGTTGATGGAGAATGACAAACTTCCGATGAAGAGAGTCTCAGCAGGGGGTGATTGCTTATCACCGAAAGCCTTGGCTCGCTTCTCAGTGGCCTGCTCTCGGTTTCGCTGTTGAGCGTAGTTGACTCGGATGTTTCGGCCGTCAATCTCAGCACCGTTCTTCTCAACGGCCTTGGCGGAAGCCTCGAGGTCGGCGAACTCGACGTAACCGAAACCTCGAGACTTTTGGCTGTCTCGGTCAAAGACGACTCGGGCAGCGACAACCTCACCACAGTCCTCGAACTCGGATCGGAGCCAGTCGTTGTCGACGTTCCATGAGAGCTGACCAACGAAAACGTTGGTCGAGGGCTCCTCGTCACCGTTCTCGGCTCGGGCCTTCTTGGCGGGAGCAGATTCCTCCTCTTCAGCCTTTCGCTTGCCTGGATAAGGAAAAATTGTTAGCATCGTCGCAAGAATAGACAGGATCGGGACGGCTCACCGTTGGTCTGAGCCTTGGGCTCCTCCTTGACTTCCTCGACCTTCTTCTCCTCCTCCTCCTCGTCTGAGTCAGAAGAGCTATCGGAGTCGTCAGAAGAGTCGGAGGACTGAGGAATAGCTTATGTCAGCGAGATGATCACGAATAGGTCGCTATACTGCACGAATGGGCAATGGGCACTCACCTCCTCGGCGGCCTCTACCTTCTTCTCCTCAGCCTTGGCGGCAGGCTTAGCCTCCTCCTCATCGGAGTCGGACTCAGAGTCGGAAGAGTCCTCGTCAGAGGATTCCTCCTTCTACGGATAGATATAAGAGTTGATGCAGGATCAGCAGCTGGACAAAAATCCACTCTTCGAAGGGTTTATCGATACTCACAGCAGCAGCAGGGGCAGCGGCGGCGGCGGCGGGCTTGGCCTCCTCCTCGTCAGAAGAGTCGTCGGAAGACTCCTCAGAGTCAGACTCGGACTCGGACTCGGATTCGGAGCTCTCGGAAGGAGGGGGAGTGGGGGTCTTGGCCTTCTTAGACTTCTTGGACTTCTTGTCCTCCTGTAACATAAAGGATATTCGTCAGCAAGCTGGATTGAACAGACAAGGGAATACCGTGCGTGCTTCATGGCTCACCTTGGCAGGAGCGGAAGCGACCTTTTCGCCTTCCTTCTTGGACTTCTTGAGAGCCTTCTTGTCGGCGTTGTCCTTGGCAGCGACGGCAGGGGGAGCGGACTTGGAAGTCTTGGCCATTTTGATTATGTGTTTTTAGTGGGAGGGGGGGTTAACGGGTAGGTGGATGGGATGAGGTGAAAGGGTAAGAGGATGAAGAAATTGAAAACGATAGGAGGAGAAGAGGTTGAGAGAAGAGGGTGGGTAAGTGAGCGAGTGCAATGGTGCAGTGGTGGTGGATCGGAAATTCTTTCTTGCCTGTCCCGGTTGATCAAACTTGCTACCTTGCTACCGTATGTTTGCACTGCACTGCAACAGCTGATCCACGGGGGGTGTGTCAATCCAAAAAAAATAATCAAAAATAATCAAAATTACTACCATCGGCACTCACCGACTGGAAGATTTGATAAAAACTGATAAAACTTTTCAGGCCAACATATCAGGTGGCGAATAGGCCTGCGGCGGATGGTTTCGCGTGCCTTTTGATAGACATGGAGTCCAGGCACGCCTAGCCATGTTAGATCCTGGTCACCATACGGCAATCGTCGGCCGAGTAAAATCGAGACTAGGTCGAGTGTATAAGTGTGATGGCCCTGAAGTGTAGCAGTGTATGAGTGATGTATGTCAAAGAGTGAGTGAGAGTGAGAGAAACACAAGGGGAAACCAGTCAGCTGCATGCACAGTGTATGTGGTGTGATGCTCACCTACCTACCTTCCTCCATCTCATCTCACTCTTCTAAGTGACTTGTCAATACTGTCGGTATCCCAAAATTAACTCTACGTCGACCGCCATACCTTTACTCGTCTCTGTCCAAAACGACATCTCGTTGAAATGTTCGCTCGAACCGCTACCAGAAGTGTCGCTTCATCCCTCCGGGCCGTCCAGGTATGTGTCGCTCCCTTCTCGTTTCATGTCCTTCTTCAAGCAGGTGCATGTATGTTCATGCATCTATATACTGACTGTTCATTGTGGAAATTGTGTAGCCCTCAGTGAGGTACTATAACTCGGCCTTCGGCTCTTCTACCCCCACTTCTGCTTTCGCCGGTAAGAAGGGATCAGACGTGAGCATCTTTCGTCACCTATCCCGACTGCGAATGATCAGGTGGAGTGAAGTGGAGGGACAGCATTTCTGTCGTCTGGATCGTGCATAACTGACAGGTTGTTTCTGTTGTGTCGATAGGGAAACTACACCGTCACCCTTATTCCCGGTGACGGTATCGGTCCCGAGATTGCTCAGAGTGTAAAGGAGATCTTCGCTGCTGCCAAGGTGGGTCACGCTTTTCTCCATCGTTTGGCGAGTTCAAGGGAGGGGTATTGACGATATTGTGTGTCTTATCCGGCATTATATAGGCCCCCATCAAGTGGGAGGAAGTCGATGTCACCCCTATCCTCAAGGACGGCAAGACTGTCATCCCCGACAAGGCCATCACCAGCATCAAGAAGAACACCGTCGCCCTCAAGGGTCCCCTTGCTACTCCCAGTATGTTGACTCTCTCAAACATTCAAAAGGAAACCGTTCTTCTTTCATATATTCGTACTGACGTCAACGCTGCTATACAGTCGGAAAGGGCCACGTCTCTCTCAATCTTACCCTTCGACGAACATTCTCCCTCTTCGCCAATGTCCGACCATGTGTTTCCATCCAGGGTTACAAGACTGCCTACGACAACGTTAACACTGTCTTGATCCGAGAGAACACCGAGGGAGAGTACTCTGGTATTGAGCACGAGGTGAGTGGGTTGCCAGCAGGGAAACGGTGATTTGGGCTGATGTCAGTATTCGCGTAGCTTGTCGACGGTGTCGTACAGTCTATCAAGCTTATTACCCGAGAGGCTTCCGAGCGTGAGTGCCGTGCGGACCTGCATCAGAGACAGAGAAGATATGTGTCTGACAATCACTGCAGGAGTCGCCCGATACGCTTTCCACTACGCTTCCGAGAACGGCCGAAACAAGGTCACCGCCGTACACAAGGCTAACATCATGTATGTGCCGATACCTCTCCCCCCCCTCCATGGTCAGTGCGAGAAGATTGTCTGACGAATTTTTGGGCACCGCGCTTCTTTTAGGAAGATGTCCGACGGAATGTTCCTTTCTGCCTGTCGAGACGTTGCTAAGGAGTACCCCAACATCGCTTACGACGAGGACCTTCTCGACCGAGTGTGCCTGAGGGTAAGCTGAATGATTCCGACGTTCGAACTTGGAGTAAAAGCTTACAATCTTGCTTTGTCGTCATCATAGATCGCTACCGACCCTGCTCCTTTCGCTGACCGAGTAATGGTCATGCCCAACCTGTAAGTAGGCTCTATGCTGAAGTAGACTCGTATTCACAAAGCCAGTCGCTGATTTTTTTCCTGCACCTCTAGTTACGGTGACATTCTTTCCGATCTTTCTGCCGGTCTTATCGGTGGTCTTGGTCTCACCCCTTCCGGAAACATCGGCCGAGTGAGTATCAGCTCGCTCTCCAAGTTTCAAGTACCAGCTGACCGTCGGCCCTCTTCCCCAGGACGCTTCCATCTTCGAGGCCGTACACGGTTCCGCTCCCGACATCGAGGGCAAGGGTCTTGCTAACCCCACCGCTCTTCTCCTCTCTTCATTGATGATGCTTCGGTAAGCTTCCGAATTAATCTGGACCAAGATGAATCCAGCTTACCATGTTGATCCTCGCAGACACATGGGTCTCTACGAGCTTGCTGACAAGATTGAGAAGGCTGCTCTTGCTGTGAGTTTGGCGATCACGCATCTTCTCGTCCCGAGGCTTCACATCCCACCTTCGTCGCTATGATCACTATTCCAAAATAGAACGTTTGCTGATAGCCTATGTTGTTATTGTATAGACCATTGCCGAGGGCAAGCACATCACCCGAGATCTCGGAGGCAAGTCTGGCACCCGAGAATACACCGACGCCATCCTCAACCGACTCAAGTAAATGCAACGCGATGTCTGCCAAGCGTTTTTGGGAGGATGGATATATGTGTATAGCATAGAAGGACATGTGACGCCAAAAAATGGGCGGTCACGTGGCTTCGTTGTTGTGAATGCTGTAGCCCATAGCATAGGCCATTAGGCCGTGACGGGGGAGTGAAGGCCCTTGAATCTAGGAGATGCAAACATGAAATATATATAAGGAAAATGTATTGTTTGCTCTGATGCCTCTGTGTGAGCAAAGGAGCGAACAAGCTGAAATGACGGCCACCAGGGATATGACGCAGTCGGGTCGGAACGATCATTTGGGTAGCTATAACTACATATGAGTACTGACGTAGTGATGTAACCACTGAATGTACAGTAAGTCCACTTCGAACAAACCTCTTTCCACCTACGTAGCGCATGCGCATTTGCCACTTTGAATTTGAAACACGGATTGAATCGACCACAACCTCCCAATTCAATGGTCATATGGCGAGTAAGTGATATTACCAGATACTCGTAATCGATGGCTTGTTCGTTTCAGACATAGACATATTAGGCTATAAGCTATAAGCTCCAAGACGACCGGCCGGTCTTCCCGATCTACTTTAGCGACTGAGTTGGTCGTGCACCGCTGCAACGAAACTCTCACGCTAGTCTCACTCACTCTTGTAGTCCAGAGATTATTCGAATGGTAGAGTAATGTGACGTTCCAGAGTAGCAGCTGCACCAAAGCGTGATCTTCAGTGAAAGCATACAGCAAACAGCATTTCTTGAGCATGACGTCGTTGGCTTATGAGCATCCATGCCATGTGATTGAAGTGTAGACGCTCTGCTCTGGCTGATTCAAAAGTCGCCTGTTTCACATATACGATGCTTAATGCTTGATTCAGATTACTATTTGGCGTTTGACGCCGTGCCGTGCCACGTCGTGTCCTGGGTGGTGTGAGATGAGGTGCGTCCCGACTCTCAGTCTGTACAACGAACAATCGAGAACTCGTGTCTTCATACTCGAGTATCTTGAGGGAACTTGCACTGGTGCCGAAGTCTAGTCATCCTCGCTATCGGGACTTCGCGGCGGAAGTTGGAGCACGAGACAAGAATAATCACGTACAGTACTTGTACTATACTCGTACTCGTATAGCATCATCTGAATGTCGACGAGCTTGTTGCCAAGCATTCATTCCCAAACGTCCGAAATGATTACTAGTGTTATTATCGGTTTTTGATCCCAGTGAGTCGAGATCGAGCGTTGAGACGCAGTGCCTTTCACAGCACGCTCAGCTTGTAGATCGTAGGTCGTATCTTATATCGCCTCGTATACCATCGTACGATACATATAACATCGAACAATCGACAGATTGCGCCAAACATTCTCACAGTAGCCTTATTGTTCAAGCTTGTTTGTAGGTCCTCATCACGAGTACTCTTTGGAAGCGATACTCGCGAAACATCCAGCTTGCAGCAAATCTCGACTTGCCCCTGCCAATCTCTTCATCGCCTGCGCGCCTCGTATGTATGTATGGATGCGCTTGCAACCTTCAACCATTAACAACTATTCTTCAGGTTGACGCGAATCACTATTGCGATAGCGGATCGATCGGCTTTGTTATACCTGCTCGCCATCCAGAAATCACGAGTAGTTGTCCAAGTCACCTCAAACCTCGGGTCGAAGAGAGCTTCTTCGCGATAATATCATATAACATATTCAGAGCGAAACTCGTGGTTTGGTTTGATTGAGCCGGACAGCCCCATCACCTTACCATACCGGCACAACGCGCCTCTACCTTGTCAGTTGCACGCCACTATACACATCCCCGGATTTCACACCCCGCCGCCACACGCATCATATCATCCCCTCACGCACATCGCATACAGTACAAACCGACGACCCCTGCGACTCACGCCAAGAGCGCACATCCATAGAACGATAACGCCAGCGATCATTCGTCGAAAACGAGAACGAGAACGGGAGCGAGAGCGAGAGCGACAGTGACAGTGATCAATTGCCGACGGATATCAGATCAGATTCGACTCAACTCCTCCTCGGCTGGTACAATACTCATACCTCCTGTAAATCGCGCATTTGAGTCTATGACACAGTAGTAAGCAAGCAAGCAAGATTAGGCTTATCGATCAGTCGCCGAAGACGCCACGCGATCGAAAGGATAACTTGTCCCCATCGCATCGTGCATTTTAAATTTCGTGACGGCGTATCATCTAGACTGCAATCTTCGGACATCCATCTACTGTGAACGGATGGCTACATTACACCGACGTTACACATGACACACCCCAGGCACGATCGATAACGGGCAAAGGCACAACATCGCAGATACGACGAGTTGATCTTTGATCTTTGATCTTTTGTCCCGTTCTCGACCTGGGGCGCACTTGGATCGACACGCGAATCCGAATCGAACATCACGAACGCGCCTGTCGTTCGCGCGGAACGCAATTGTCGCAATTATCGTACGGTGGACGGCAGAGTATCGCTGTTCGCAAGTCAAATAAAGTCAACGACTACAAACTACAGTATTTCAAGCTGGACACAACACGGCACAACACGACCGTCAACGGACTTCGGCGGCCGGTTTCATCCTCTCCGCGCGATTATTGAAATTCAGTCACTAGGTCACCAGGCATCAACGTAACGAGCGCCTTCGATTACCTCATTGGCTCACCGCCCCCAAAAGATATCGAATTGCGCCTCATTCCAATAATCATCCCCGTCTCTTCTCGTCTGCCCAGTCTCAGTTCCAGTGCATCACGACGAGGTTCCACCCAGTCAAATTGCGTTCGCAGATAGCTCGGCAATCCAGTTCGACTTTGTGCACTAAAGTAGCGCTGGCAGAATCGAGCGAAAAGATCCGGAAGCACAATCAATACAATCACTCGGTAAGAATACATTGTTCTCATTCAGTAGTAGGTAAATCGTCGATCGCCTAATCAGCGATCGAAGTAGGGGATCGAAGTGCAGTATCTCCGAACTTGAGGGTGTCACATCTTCTTGGACCGTCTCGTGAGTAGGCCAAGGTGAAGGTGAGTAACGCGCCGAGCTTCTTTACATTTATGACTGACGTCGAGACCGAGTCTCGGCTGAACCTGTCTATTTTTCGCCATTTGCATATCCTGCTTGGTCCCACTTGCTTCTCATACCTTGTTCCTTGACCTACTTTGCTTTATTCTCTGCCCTTGGGGGTTCTGCTCTTTGATGGTTAATACCCGACGCAAGTGAAGTGTTGTCCTGCATCCTGCATCCTGCTTCCTTCATGTGCCATGTAAAGATCAAAATCAGGCGAACCCAGGCTGATTTTAGCAACGCTTGATCAACAGACTCGCACGGCCGTCGACAGCGACAACCTTCATTACGTTACGCATCCATTATTTTGGCACATTGGCGTCTTCCCTTCCCTTATCCCTCGAGTCTCGCCGAATGTGAAGCTGCTAAGGGGTGATCGGAGAAAATAAGCATATAGGCTAGCACAAAAAAGTGAGTCGCGTCGCTTTTCCATTTCTATTTTCATGACACTGTGGCTTTTCTTTTGGCAAGGCTTTGCTAGTCTCGTTCACCTCCACCCCAGCTGAACACTCTTTGCTTTCGGTCTCTTGGCTGGGATGAGAAGTGTTGAATCGTGCCGTGACTATCCAGAAAAGCAGAGCATGTTACGTTGTTGAGTTGTGCGTCTCGTTCAACGTTTTTCTCTCACCATTGCGCTGGGATCGTTCAATCTCCTCTACATCTCATCCTCCTGTTTAAGCAAGTGAAAAAGAAAATAAACTCCTCTCAATTGGAGGAGGCTCGAGGCGCAAGGCGCAAAACGCAAAGCGTAGAGTTCTCGTCTCGTCAACCTATTCATCTTTGGATAGCTCGGTGCCTGACACCTATCCTTTCATTGTCTGCACATTTCCATTTCAATAATGTCCAAAGTCCTCCCCAAGGAAAAGAAAAAACCTGCGTGCTATCTTTGTCAGCTTCTGCTTCGCGCATAGAAAAAAGAGAACTTTTTGGATCATCTCTCGATGTGGTGTTTCCGAGACGAGACGCGTCCAAAGAATGTCAAAAGACAAAGTCAGACTCGACTCCCTGATGCCTGATGTGCGCTTACTTATACCCTGGGATGTTCATGTTGAATAGCTCTGCAAATACCTGCCCATCTTCCAAACCTACCCACCAACTCTGATATCCTTTTTCTCTCTGGCAAATTGATATCAGTGGATGACCGTCATCGTGAGTACTGCGAATACTGCTTTCAATTCAATCTACATCATCGACTGTGCATCCGTCCAGCCAACCTTGCCTTTTCAGACTGAATGCAGATACCTAGTAAACTTATCCTATCAAGCTTTCATTATTGAGATTTCTCATCGTCTTTGAACTTGAAGAGCTCGCAAATCGGGGTGCCTTCACATTCCCTTCCCTTTCGAAAAATAGACCCTTAAATTGTTTACATTGACGTTTCATCTCATCAACGTCATTGCTTCACCATTCATTCATTCATTCATTCCTTCATCATCATCGTGTTTCCCTCGATGTTTGTGTTTTTGTTTATGATCTAGTAAGGATACATAAGCATTAAGCTCACTCAATATACAGTTAATCAAAAGATACACGTATACCCTTTCACCCCTTCCACCCCTTTCACCCTTTTCTCTCGTTGATTCATGTTTGAATACCAGATACCAGTAAAACAAAAAATACACAAATAGACGATCATCAACATCACCCCCCACCCTTACCCTCACCATCAATCACTTATTTGTGTGTTTCGTGTATTTTGGCTTGTTTCTTACCCATCAGATCCCCCCACTTTTGATCTTGCCATCAACATCAATAGCTAAAGCTGATTTGACCATCACACCATCACAGCGTTACAGCGTTACATTGATCAAATATTAGCTATCCTTTGATCAGCATCAGCATCAGCAAGAACCCTTCACGCTCCTTTGACATCTACGTTCCTTGTGTTTTCTTTTGATCCGATCCACTCGAGTTCCCACCTTTTTACCGGAAAATCACTCACACGCTTCCTTTCTTACACGGCTCCACAACGACCAAACTATCCGCAGGACCGGTGACATCAACACCTGCTTCAAGAAGAACGCGCGCACGGTAGAGTACGTGATACGTATATTACGTTTGGGTGTGTACGTCGACCGCTCGAGCGCGCCGCACAGTTGTCACAAGTTGCACAGCTTGTAACCGGGAGCAACAAACACTTTCTTGGTGGGTGAGAAGAAGATAAGACGCCCAGACCGCCGAGGCAAGACAAGTCAAGAGAAACGCGCCAAGCAGAATCGACTATATCCTATCAGTTCGGAGGTTTTTTTCCCATTCCCCTTCAACCGACCGACGTCACTTGATTAGCATATACACAAGCAATCAACCAACCTGAAACACCTACCATTGCTATCATCTCCGACGTGGTTTACATCGTAAATATCACGGGTGAGATATCCCACCCTCACCCTCATCCTTGTCTGCGCGGGTCTGTTTCAGGGGCAGTGTAGCCAGAAGAAATTAAAGAAGAAAAAAACACGCACGTAACACGATCTTCCGACGCCGCCGCCGCCACCCTCGCGCCACTGGTAAAGAATAGCCAACTGGGTGGCGTCATTCCCATCAAAGTGGTAAACAATTGTAACAACTCAGCCTTGATAGGATTACCATAACACTGGGTGTCGAGGAACGATCCAATACATCGTCAATAAGCATAATAGGTTCAAGGAGAACAAGAGTCCAAGACCTCTTTGTCTCTGATACATAATCATAATCACCAATCGACCCCTTCTTTACTCGATTCAGAATCGTCGTTATTGTTGCGGCGATCGGTATCAATTCAACAATGTCGTATTTCTCAGACAGCTCATCGACGTGTACGGCACCGCCACTAACGCCATCGCCGTATCACCATCATCAACATGCATCCTCTTCATCCTCATCATCCCATTCTCACTCTCATTCATTCTCATCGCCGACGCCGTACACGCCCAATTCACCACCGGATCCATTGAAGCAATACTCCTCTGCTTTGAAAATGAAGATGTCAGCTGGTCTGACGGCAGCCATGCGGGACTTGAAAGATGACCGTGGTGGACCTGAAAGGAAGTTTGACGCCGAGTACGGATACGACGAGGATCCGATAGAGAGGCATGTGAGGTTGTTCTTGACGCCCCGTAAAGTACCGGATAGGAGTCGAGCAGTACCGGAGTTGGGATTGGGGATGAGGCCTATGGTATTGAATGAACCGGCTACCGCTCCACCTGCGGAGCGTGCAAGGACGAGAATATCGACGATCAAACAAGGGGTTAACCAAGTTGCGTCAGGTTCAGGTTCATTTCCGGCTAGGGAAAGACTAGTACCCTCGACCGCGCCCCGAGCATCGGCATCGGCATCGGTCACCGTGCCACCTCCATCATCACAGCATGCTGAGGGGCCGACACCAAAGGAGAGAACGATATCCGACCAAGACGAGGGAACGGCGAGGGAGATGCAAATGGAGATCGGCATGCTTGCTCCTCCTTCAGATACTGAATACGCAATGTTGGATGAAGATCCCGTTCCAGCGAAATTCCGACCTGGTCTAATCCATTTCCACCGCTCAAATTCCTCTTCGCTCGACCCACCTCGCCCAGGTTTTTCACGCTTCGACTCTGACGTTTCGACGGGATCGTCAATGAGTGAAGCTAGCTTTGAAGCTGTTCGGGCCGAGGATATAGTCAGCATGTATGGTGGATTCGGTGTCGGTTCAGGATCAGGGACGACACCGACGTCGAAGGCGAGCGAGGGCGAAGATGATCCCTTTGGATTGGAATTGGAAGAACACATGGGAAGGGCATCGATGGATTCTACAGATACTTACTCGACTATCCGAGCACAAGCATCATCAGCTCACATCGGATCTGCCAGACCTGCTATTCCCGCTCAAGCACAAGCTTTGAAAGTCTACCCTCAACCCGCTTCTCAATACAACACCAATACCTATACTGCTCATCCACAACATCAACACCAATACCAATCTCAGCCGCCTCATTTCCCATCGAGACCAAGTTTCACGCGCAAGCGATCACGAGTCCACCCTTACGAAACATCAACGCTTGCCCCCCTCAGCAGCATAAACGCAAGTTCCGACACCGGATTGAGTGTCAACGATCATGGGAACCCTCGTCGGACGCCCGGATCTTCAGGTGGTCTCACGCCTGATGAATTTGGAGGAACAGGAACAGGAATAGGAATAGGAATAGCAGGTGAAGAACCAGCTTGGCTGAGTAACAGGACGGTCAGCGAGCAGATGGTAGCAATGGCGGGATTGAGATGTCAGCGTCAAAGGGCTGGTGTGTCTAGAGGTGGTGCCAGATGATGAGGATACCGGGCGGACATGAAGAACCTGATATGAGGGCACGACGTTGTGACGATATTACGGAGAAGAATAAGATACGATCTGAATCTGATATCACGACGACCGAACAACCAAAGGAATAACCCATCCAGAGTACGAAATCATCCCTTCTTATTCTTTTTCCGACTTATTCCGGGCACTTGTGTTTTACTCAATCAGTTTAAAAAAACCCTCTTGATTCATACGAACACCTCTTCGTCGAAACCTTAGCACCAGAAATTTCGGATTGCCTTGAAAAGACTGTATCACCATCCTACATCTTCATCTATATCTGTATCTATGTCTAGACGTTACGTTCTTCATGTTGCGCTTCGCCTCTCGCTCAGTCAGAAATAGATACGTTACAATACGATAAGAAACGATAAATGCTGTTTTCTCTTCTTTTCCTTTCACTTCACTTTCATCTTGATTTCAGCTGTGCTGATTCATATTCATATAATACACGCAATATCGTTGACCTTTTTTTCAAATATATATATATATACGTATATATTTGTATCGCTAGAGCTAGTACACGAAGCAGCATCATGCACTGCACTAAAGTATGTTGCGCAATGAGAACACAAACGAACGTATGTTCATGGAGTCCTCATGCCAATTTTCGGTGTCGGAGAGGTCCACTGGGCCCACCACACGAGACAGTCTGGTATCGCATACTGACTGTACTTGCGGCTTTCCTTCGACGAGCCGCCCACTGTACTGTACTGTACATATGCCTGCACACGAGCCATATACGAGCGAGTCCGGTATTGCAGAAAGTTGACTTAATCGTGATCATGGTGTATCATCAATAATCATTAAGCTATAGATGGGTGCCAGCCAGCGAATCAACCTACAAGATACGCTATTATTGATAAGGTTCGCCATTTTTGGGGTTTTGTAAGGAAAAAGAAGAGAAAAGAAAACAGAGAAAGAAGAAGGAAGATATATACAAGACAGAACATTCGATTATGAGTTTTTTTTGGTACAGTATACATAGTGAGAATAAAAAATGGAGAGGGAGAAAAGCAAAAAAGACACAGGAAGCAGAGTATCAGGACTGGTTCTGCTTCACGTTGCAGTCGTCTACAAGGATTTGAGGGTAACGATAAGCAGCAGCTAGGTAATTTGCAAGGGACAGGTAGCACAGGAGGGAAGAGGGTATATGAGTATCGTAAGGTGACAGTGGATATCTGAGATGAATAGATCGATGAGCGCCGGAATAGATGTGACAACGGGATCGAGCGACGCAGGATCCAGGAAGCGGACTGAGATATCGAGAGCAAAGCAAGGTGATACAGGATAGGAAGGATATGAGTGATTGAGCACGGGGTATATCCAGAGTGCAGCGTAAGGAGGCTGGACACGATAGAGAGCTTGATGTCAGGTAGGTCTTAGCGTTATGAGCCTTCAGGCATCGAGCCATCGAGCTGGCTCCATTCTTCCCCTCCATCACCAACACCGGGGAACGTGAAGTCCTATACGACGCACCGGATTAGCTTACTATGATACGAGCTATAATGATATGGCTTATGGCATACACTTACCTCAAAATTGAACGACCCATCATACGCAGACGTAGGGAATTGCAAAGTATCCGCCCCAAAGTTGATATTTTTGAAGATATCATTGGCATCGTCAAACGAGAAAGTGCTATCGAAGCCACCACTCTGTTGCTGCTGATCAACCTGCTGCGGCATTGGCTGAGCTTGTTGTTGTTGTTGTTGTTGCTGCTGCTGCTGCTCCTGAGGCGGCTCTTGAACTTGCGTTGACTGATCGAGGCCGGACTCCGGTTGAAGAGGTTGAGGCGGGTTAACTGGGGTCTCACCAGTAGAAGGCAGCTGGAAGATCTGCGATCGAGACGAACCAGGAGCAGAGCTAGGTCCGGCAGGATAGCCCATCTCGCCAGTAGATGGGTTAGTTGGGGTCTGAGCGATCCCATACCCCGGATTCGACCCTCCAGCAGTTGGCGATTCCTCGATATGGCTTGCATTAGCGTCACCAGTCGACGGACGTCCACCTTTACCAGCCTGATTCATGATTATTGCAGTCAGCCAATCTGGAAGATTCACCGTAGACGACCCGTAGCTAGCCTTCCGCACCTTGTTGTTTTTCCCTTTAGTCTTCTCCGTTGCACTCTTGGGCGGCTTTTTCGCAGCTGAAGGCTTGCGCTTGCCTGAAGCTCCAGTGGGTGTGGCTTCAGGAGCCTCGGCAGCGGTTTCAGTATCCACCGTGAGCTTGCCTTTCTTCCCTTTGGCTGACGTAGGCGTCTGTTGTGGAGCCGCCCCCGGGACACCGTTCATTCCAGCATCGAAGGTTTGACTGTTGTGCACGACAGGCGAAGCAAGACCAAGCGGTGATGGCGCAGTCATCTGGGCAGGCGTCATCTGCGCGGGTGACATGTTCGATGTATTCGCAGGAGAATTTGCAATCTGCTGACGCACAGCCAACTCTTGCTGCTTAGCATATGAAGCTTGCATCTGGGAATATTGGCGTTGTGCTTCGAGAGTCGGCCTCGTAGCGTCCTAAAGAAGACAACGTCAGCTGAACATGTCTTGCGTCGACGGTTTTCGACTCACCTGCGACACCTGTCGTTGTTGGCCCGATGCTTGATTGGGCAGCTGTAGCACTCCGGGTGGAGCGCCCATTGCCGATCTAGCCATCTCAAGGGCTTGTCGCCGATGCTCTTCTGGCGCTATAAGTGCGTCCGAATATTATTTAGTTGAGGCTTCAATATGTATATGTGTTGTACTTACTAGGTCCTTTTCCAACCAATTTAGCCTTCTTATTCTGTGCATCTGCGGGCATGGCTTCCGCTCCTCGCTTGTGGGATTGACCGTTGTCGGTGGAAGGTGATCCGCCGATCTCGTTGCCTCCTTGAGGGTGGATGTGCCGAACGGAACCTCCCGGAGTTGACATAGCCATCGGTCCATTGGATTGCATCATCTGCTGCTGCTGTTGGCCTTGGGAACCGGATTGCTGCGCTTGGAGGTGATGTTGTTGGGCATACATCTGCTGTTGTTGCTGATAGATCTGTTTAATCTCTTCCTGAGTCATCATGTGGGTAGCCCCGTTGATCACCATAGGTTGACGTGGTTCAGACTAGAAGCAGGTGGTACCGTCAGTGACGGTGTCTACGACTGAGTGACAGGTCCGTGACTCACCCCTTCAGGAATACTGCCCTGTAAAGCCATTTGCTTGCGCATCGCTTCCCGCTGAGCGGTGATCTGAGCGGTTTGAGCCTCACGCATGGCCTCTGCCTGCTGCAGCTGAGCGGTGAGTTGGACCGGCTCGTCCGAATGGATAGCCTGCTGATGGAGCCCAGCACCGCGAGCTCCAGCAAAGTCAACGGATGCAGCACGGACTGCTGCTGCAGGGTTGGCGACCGCTATACGCGCCGCGACAGCAGATGACGGTGTGACGCCGGTCATGGGTGCCGTACTGGTCGCTGGCGGCACTTGCGGCCTGGGAAGTTGTTTAGACGCCACTAGGCGCTTCGTGTCCTGGAAGACAATCCACCACTGCATGGACATCGAGAAATCAGCCGATCGGCAAGGAAATTCTCAGCGTGCAGCACGGACTTACAGTATAGAGTTCTCCCAGATCTTGTACCCGTATACTTTTTTGACCTGATGAAGATGCTTCAGTTGGCGAGGAGCCATTTTTAGCTTGCGGGGAATGTTCCTCTTTAACAACTGCTTCCATTCGATCTACAGCCATTCTATCTGGTGACGAGTGTCCGATCTTCTCATTCCCAAAGATGGAGTCGGTCGGAGTATTATCGCCTTCATTTGTTTGACCAGGTGTCGACATCTGCATAGTTCCGACTGTAGGATGATCGCCTGACGTCTTTCGTGTGGGTGCATCACCTTTGGTAGGTGAAACGCCGGTTGACTTGCTTTCTAGCGATGTATCTGGGCGTGCTGCTGAATTTGCGTTCACTCCTTGCTTGGTACCTGGGCGTACCCTAGCTTGATCGGGCTGTTGGCCAGAAGTGCGCTCGGCCGTAGAAGAGCTGGCAATATCGGACTGAAGAGCAATAGCTGCGGAGGAGTAACCGGCTCGACGAAGACTGCAGGTCAGCTTAATTCACGGAACACAAAACTCACTATTCTAATACTGCCTGGTCAAACTCATCCTGGTCATGCTCGAGCTTGCGATCAGCATCCTGCGCCGCCTTCTTCGCATCCGCCGTTTCTCTTTGAGCTTCAGCTAAAGCCGCTTGAGTCTTGTCAATGATCTTCTGAAGCCTCGTGGTCTTGTCCTCCCACTCGTGCGAACGAGCTGCACTGGACATCTTTACGTGTCGGGTCGGCTGAGTGGCCTGCATGCGAACGAATTTTCCGTCTGCTGACTTGACCGGTCCTACAGCCGAGCCTGGAGGTAAAGGAGCTTCGACGACCTGAGGTTGTAGGACGTCGGTCGTTGTCGCAGGAAGTGTGGACGCTCGAAGCGGGAGGATTGCGGGAGTGTTGCCAGTCGTGGGCATGGCAGAGGCGGAAGTTTGCATGGGCTGCGAGACGGAAGGAGGTGGGCGAAGATGGGGTGGAATAGGGGAAGCGCTGCGAGACGCCGCTCTACTGGCCGTACGTTTGATCGTAGCAGGAGGAGGAGGGACTTGGAGCAAAGCTGGCGATTGACTAGGCGCGACTTGAGGCGGAATGGCATGAGGAGGTCGGGCTGAAGGGGGTTGAGACGCACGTTGCTGCATCATCTGCTGTTGTTGACGTTGATAATGCATCGCCTGCTGAGGCGGCAACATCTGTTGCTGCTGCTGTTGCTGTTGCTGCTGAGCTTGCTGCTGGGCCTGCTGCTGTTGCTGCTGCTGCTGGTAGTACGCCTGAAGTTGAGCTTGATTGACGATGCCGGCAGGAGGTTGTCTCGGATCATTCATCTGCTGTTGCCAACCAGCCGGTATTTGAACTTGACGACCTTGAGCATCGACGAAGATTGACCCGCTCGGCGTCTGGACCTGTCGAATTCCTTGATTTTGCAAGATCATCTGAGGGTGTTGCATCATGTGCTGAGGAGTAGGGGTCTGAGCCGTCACGCCGAGAGCCCGTTGAGCAGCGACTTTGCCATCTCGGGCCTGTTGTTGCTGCTGTTGCTGTTGCATCCGCAGTTGCTGGTCGAGATAGGCCCTAGTCTCGTCTGTCATGTTCTGCTGGTCGAATCCGGCCATCCTGACACCGTTGGCATTCCCATTCATCGCCGCCATTTGCTGCTGAACAGCCGCTGCATCCATCGGTTGATTCATAGCAGAATGCTGCACATGAGAGTTGGTGGGCTGAAATGATGAAGTATCCAGGACAAGGGGGGTTAGTTTCCGGTCATCAGACTCTGAATCTCATTTGTTCCATCAAAGGAGGTGGATTACAGTGGTTGCTGTGGACTAACTCACCATCACCATCCTAGGACCCGTCTGCATCCTGCTATTTGAGCCGGATTGTAGACTCTCTGCTCAGCCGTGTAAGGTTGATATACCGAACAAATGCAGAACGATACGAGACGGACCGAGGGCTAGGCGGTCAGACATATCAGCGTCTCGTCGTCATTCGCATTCGTCTCACTTGGATGTGATTGATGAGCAGCTCGTGAGAGGCGAAGGTTGTGCAAGGAGTTTTGCCAAGTCCAACCGGGGGAATAGATATAACGGGAACTTCCTGCTCACTATTGGGTAAGATTCGCTGATGCGATATGCAGCCTTCTGGTACACCCTGTGACACTCTCCCAGCTCTGTTGAGGATTAAGGCCCTCAAGACTGATGGCAATGGCGGATTTAAGAAGGATGAGCGATGGGCGAGAAGCGGTAGAGTTGCGAAGTTGAGATGGGTTTTGTTGTTGAAAAGAGGGAGTTTTCATATGGGTGAGGTGTGAGTGAAAGGGTCAGCCTGGGTCTATCAAAGGAAGGGCATTGACCGAAGAGGGAAGGTATGCGAGTACGAGGACATGGTGGCTATAAGAGTGATATGCTCAGTCATGCGGTTGTAAGATGTTCTAGATGGACGATGAGGAATATGGGATATAGCGGAAGAGACACAGAGAGAGAGAGAGCCAGGCGAGCCAGGGAGGGAAGAGAAGCATCAAGAGCAGATCACTAGTTTCAATGTTGCCATGCCATGACCCTAGCCTGGTTGTATTATGCGGCACGGGCCGCCCCGGGCGATTAGATTCCCAACTACTCACCGTATGATAATCACCACTGCAGCTGCTCTGCTTTGCTTTATGCTGCTAGTTATGTATAAGACCCAAGACGAAACGAGTTGAAGATAGCGATGTATCGAGCTGGATGGAATATTGTGGGCTGAGTGGTGCTGTGGAGTGTTGAGAAAGGGCATGAAAGGAGGGGAATGTGTGATTGTGTTGATTGTGTCGTTGACCTGCACTTTTTTTCAATGTTTATTATGATTTCCCCTATGTTGCTGCGATTCTATGTGCGGGATGGGCCGGAAATCCGTTCTAACCGTTTTTGGGCGGAGAGCGCGAGCGATGCGAAACGCTTTCCGACGCTACTATACGTTGAAGCAACGCGATCACTTGGTCATGATGGATCTTGAGTAGATAGCAATGATGCTTGATTGCAAAGAGGCAAGCCGACCGATTGTTGTGAATGGGATAAATATGAGGTTGAAGCAGGCTGATGACGGAATGCCCAGTCAAAGGGTGTTCGAATACGCGCTACGGTGGGACGGTGTCCGGAAAAAGACGTCTACATACGGTGGAGGAAGTGCGAATTCTGCATACTGATCAGTGGCGAATGTGGCACTTTGCTCTATCGCCAACTTTCGAGGGTTTGCAGTCTTTGTTCCGTCTCAAGTAGTAAACGGCAGGAGACATCGGTATGCATAGAAAGCAGAGAGACAGGCTACATAATTGGTAATTATAATAGACGATATAATAGACGAAACGTAGATCATCATCTTCATTGTCTTAAATTTGTTTTGAAGACCTTCCGAATCCTTCATCCCCGCCTATGTCCTCCCTTTCCCCTTTCCGCTTCTGTGATACTCGGACACTAAAACTACTTTCGAGACTGGCTAGTACTCATTTGACAGCCGTTTAGGAACGGGCTTATGTTGGACTGTGAATCGTACGGGACCGCCAATGGGGCCAAAGTTGGGTCGTTTACTTGTCGAAGCGAAAGAAAAGACTGGGTCGTCCCAGGGACATAAATCGTCCATCACATTGTAACGGACCGACTCGAGATGTGTGTTGCCCATGCCCAGTAGACCTAGCAATAACGTTGTTATTCAGCTCGTGGTGCTTAAAAAAAAGGTGGCCCGGAAAGTATCGCTCACCATCGCAATCGACATAAGGACCCTCATATACCCACGTCTCCTCCGCCACCGGCTCGACTTTGGGCTTCTCTGGCTCTTGAAGCCGTGGCTTTTGGTAGGAGGTGGAGCCCATAATGTCCACTTGCAGCTGCTGCTGTGTCTGACTCGCAGTAATATTGAACAGTGGAGCAGAGATGTACCACCCGCCTTTCATGGCGGCAACAGGGGCGGCGGCAATAGAGGGAGGGATCTGAGTCGACTGGGCGAAATATCGGCCATCTACGAAACAAAATTCGAAATCAAAACTATCAACCTTCAAGAACATTAGGAGATGCTTGGCCGGGACTTCGACTCACCTTTTCCCATGGCATGATTTACTCGCACTGATATTCCCTTGAATTTGAAGCCTTGCAGGTGGCTTAGGCAGGCTTTGCTGGCCGTCTTTTCTGTGAAAGTCACAAACGAATGGGATCCTGAATCCGCCATTTTGACGTTCTTCACCAGGTGAAGGAATCAAGGGTCAGCCCTTAACCAGCCGTGGTCTACATGAATCAAGGGTATGACTCACAGGTTCGACGTCTCCGAAGAAACGACACATCCATACGAGATCGTCGATCGACACCCTATCTTCTAAACCACCCAAGAAAAGTGTCGTGTTTGAGGGCATCTGCGATAAGCTCGGTCGAGGCAAGAACCCTTCCTCATCGTTAGGGTGCAATTGGCCCTGGCTTCGGAGGTATAGAAAGGCGGAAGCAAGGTGCAAGTTGTGCGAGTCGTAGTTCCAAAAACATGGCGAAGTCCTCCCAAACGGAAATTGATCCTGCGAGAAGAGGGGAGGGGGAAAGGTGAATGTCCCCGCCTCGATCATCGATGCGATGGCCAAGACGACTCTTTTGGTGTGCTCCAAATGGTTGATGATCTTCGCCCGATCGCGAAGACTAGGGTCCACATGGTAGGTGGCGATGAAAGGTCGTTCGATCATTGTGAAAGGTCTTGTGCTCGGAAAGATAGCAAGTGCCTCGGGGTGGTGGATTCGAAGGGCTGATCAAGGTATCGTTAATTTGAGCTGACAGGACACGGAATGGGTGGCAAGCCGGAGGTTAATAGAGTGATTGCTGATCAAGAAGAGATGAGGAAAGAAGTAGATGTGAAGGGGATTGAAGAATCTTGGTTTTGGGCAGCTCTTATATCTCTTGAACGGTCAACCGTTCTCATTCATGCTACCGCTCTACCCGGCGCAGAATATGTGCATAGGTCGTGAATGATCCCTCTCCCTCTAGTTTCCCATTCAACGTTGAAGGTTGGCAGACGTACGAGATAATGCGATACGCGACATATCAACCCTACACTTAGTGCATCGCATACCAACCTTCTTATCGAGCAAGGCATGAAAGCACAGGCGGCAAGATGAAGGTTGGCATGTTGAATAGTTTGGTAGAGTACGACCGAGACATGGCGGGTCTCACCGCTGTCAATCAATCTCCATTCACCTCAAGCCGGAGGCATTTATCTCAGTGATTCCTTCTCTAACACTGCGCTGTCTGCTCAACCTGTGCGCGTGGACCAAGATCCACGAATGTACGGTCACAGATTCTGTAATGTACAGTACGTATCGCGGTCGTTTAATTGCAGACCCACCGCCGAAGTGAATGCGAGCGTAAAATAAGGTTACCAAACCTAGTGAAGTCTTCGCGGGAAGAGCTGACGGTGACCGCTAGAGTACTGTGAGTACTCTCCCCTATTGTAATATATTGTATACTGTATACATGCTTCATTTCCTTACAGTTTACGGTAATGGGTCTGTACGAGTCGCATATCCGGCCCCATCACCGAACTAGGCAGTAGCCTGATGGTGAGTAATTAGACTAACTTCTTCTCCTCTTTGACGACCTTGGCAGCTTGGTCCTGCTTGAGTGACTAGCAGATAGGTACAACCCAGATTCAAGGTCAGCTTTTTCTGTCTAAGTGGATGATCTTAAGATAGGAATGTGCGTGTATTGATTGACTCACCTCTCGGAGAGTTTCAAGAGCCGCGCTGAGCTTGTCAAGCTTCTCTCGTGCATACTCCTTTGCCTATGAGCATATGCGTAGCGTATGATCAGCTACTTCATCATTTTCTACAAAATCGTATAGGTTTCGTACTCACCCTCTCGTTGGCTGTTTCCTGAGCATGAGCCGCGTCTCTCTTCTTCTCCTCCCAAAGCTTCTCGACAGCCTCCCGGATCTTGCTCATCTCTCCTTGCTCGGCGCTGGCGGTGGTGTCGGTGTGGGTGTAGGTCGGTTGGGACACTTGTTCAACGTGGGTCGAAGGGGTTTGGTATGAGTCCATCTGAACTGAAGCCGGTCCTGAAGCTCGTCTTGCTTCTTCCTGCGCAGCTGCAACCGCTGCGTCCGCTTCTTGTTGCCTTTGCTGTTGTTCCTTTCGCTCATGATACCGATGATGTCGCCAACCCCATCTCCTCTCGCTGTTATCGTGCCATCCCCATTTCCTCTCGTTATCGTTAGATACGGGCATCAGCGTCGGTACCGAGGTGTTCATGGGTAAAGGTTGAGCTTGAGCTGGAGTAGGGAAGGGGGTATGGTCGATTGGTGTAGCGCCAGCTGGGTTCGGGTAGGTGGCAGGAACCGGATAAGGTCGGTTCAAGTCTCTGATGACTTCTCGTAAAGGGGAGTTTGGATCTGCGATCTGTCGATTGAATTCTGCCTTCTTCTCTTGATGGCGTTTATACCATCCTACACCTATCCATGCACCTAAGCCGAACTATGATAGATGGTATTACCAGATTAGGTCAATAGCGTCAGCAAGATCTATCCAACCGGGTAAGTCCAGTAGATAGGATATAGGAGAAGAAGTGTGCTGATATCCTTTGGTTGGTAGTCGCTCTCACTCACCCAGAAGACCCTCTTGAGAATCGGTCGTCGACCCCAACCTCTCCCATAACCACGTCCGAACGGACCACCCTGATAGTAATGATGGTATTGCCCTCCCCAAGGTCCACGGGGTGGCACACCACCAGCACCGCCTGCAGCGTGAGAAGCAAAGTTGGCTGCGGCGGCAGCTCCTTCGGCAGCTCCGAGATGACTAGCAGCAGCTCCAGCGCCTGCTCCTGCACCCGCACTTAAGCTGGCACCAGCGGCTGTTGCGGCGCCTTCGAGAGGAGGTGGAGTCGGCCATGCGAAACGCGATTGCATCGTGTAGTGGAAGTCGGGAGGTGCCCACCACCTCTTACCGCAGTTGATAGGTTGTGTCGGTAGCATATTGGATTAACGTCAGGGTATAAGATGCTATTACTGTGTTTGACAGAACGAGCTGACGTCGATTGATTGAGTTGGATGTGGGGTAAAAAAGTATGTGCTGACTGTGATGTTGTTGGTCGAAGTGAATTGACTTGGGGGAATGACATCCTTCCTCACACCCCGCTACGCATCTCTTATATACCTTCATGGTCGACCAGACGCTGACGAGTAAAGTGTACATGACGCGCAGTTCCGATGATACATCATGAGATACATGCACGGCCGTGCCGAAGCGACTTGACGTTCAATGATGCATCAACCCAAGTGGACTCGGGGTTGAGAATAATGGGCCAATGAAGCAAGGCGAGCAAGGCGACACTTGCCCAACTCCTCGGCTCGGCTCGTTGCGAATCGACATTGACATTGACATATTGATTCTTGCGGGCTCAAATCCGGGACAATGACCGAAGGTATCCTAGGTATACATACAATGGATCGAAAGCTCGTTTGCCCAAAAGCAGAGTCTGAATGGAAAGATACGGAGGCGCAGACTAGGCACCTACCCAAGAATAAGAAAGAGAAAAGCCGAAGAGATAAGTCAGCGTGTCTAAGTTAATTCCTGCGCTGGTGGACGAATGAGCGAGCTTTAGTGGAGTGACCTTTGCCGAAGGGTGCACGTAAGCTCAAAATCGTCCTGCAGCTCGGTTACGGGCACACAAGACCGAACCGCTACACTCAGGTTGCATAAACGGCGATCGCCGCAGTCAAACTCTCACCCAGCTGCAGCTTCAACGTCATAGCTCACGTGCCTGGACAAACTGTACACGAGTACCGTAGATTCCAACAACAAAAACAAACAACAAAAGAGATGCAAGATGTAAGGCAAGATGAGGCCGTAATGATCGGTCGAAATCAATATCAGAGGTCAAGATCGTCCTTGAAATTTCGCTACAGAGCTCAGCATGTTTCTCTCGGCATCGACACTACAATGCCAGGAATTAGCCATACGTTGCGGGCTCAATCCGAGCAATGATCACATGATCGTAGAGTCTCTGGGCTTGTCAGTCTAAGCACCTGTAACAGATCGATCCTTTCACCCTTTCATCATACCTGTGAATGAGTTTTCGCAACTTGTTTCTAGCGCACCTACTCAATCTTCGATCGACCCGATAAGACAAGCCTTCAGCACATGTCTTGTCAAGTCGACTCTTACACACGTTATATATGTTCTCGATCCCGCACTTTCGATAAACCACTTATCGACAACAGATTCAGACTGGTCATCATGTGCTCACTTATATCTCTAATCCCCCTCCTGGTATGTCTCGCCTATCTCGCTCAAGCTCTCCCTTCGCCCCTAGTATTCCCTTGGCCGGTCAGACCAGGGCCGACGCCAAATACAGCTTCCAAGTATGTTCGATTCGAGCTGCTTGACACATGCCCCAAACTGTCCGAGCGTCCGCGGCCCAAGTCAGCGAAAGATGTGTAAGTCATGCGCGTGGTAGAGTGACGATAAACTTCTTGCCTTTGTTGTCAGCGCGGCCTGACCATTACCGCTGGTTCAGATTTGTTCATCTCCGGATTGAGCCTGAGCTGATGCTTCGCTTCCGTTAGCCGGCCAGATGACTTTCGAGTGGTCATGGCGTTGGGCGACTCCATATCTGCAGGTCTCTTAGCCCGCGGAGGACAAGACACTGAAAAGAGCAGATCGAGAGCGGAGATAGCCATTCTGGATGGCCGGAATGCGCAACAAGTCTTCGAATCGAATTCGGGCCAGAGTACAGGTTCAGGTTTAGGTCGGATCCCTTGGCGGTCGAAATTGGGTATACCGGAAATAGCAGAATGGAGGGGTATCTCCTATCCTATCGGATTAGACGAAGACGCCATTACTTTTTCCACTATATTGCAACACTACACCCATCGTCGATTCAATGAGAGTTTAATTGGCGGATCGAGGGGACGTCATCCGCCGCTTGCATGTGCAGGTATAGGTATCGGGGTTGGATGTTTACCTCATCCGGAGGAAGATGGGTTGAATGCTGCTATTTCGGGAAGTGTGAGCGAGGGGCTTATGTCGCAGGTCAGAGGTGAGTAGGCTTACCACTAGAATAGATCGTGTATGGAATGAGAAGATGAGAAGATCAGCTGTATGTGACAGAAGCACGATGCGCAGAACGAGCATGATGTCAAATCCCGTGGGGCTCGAGGCTGATTTCGTCCTTGCACGATCGCACACGATCATAGATCACTTGATACCAACTATCAAGGCGATGGACGTCAAGGATGAAGACTGGAAGTTTGTCAATCTGGGGATCGGCGCAAATGACGTGGTAAGTATCCGCTCTCTTACTGGTTGTCATGCCGGCCCGTACCGTAATTCTCTTCTCCCTCTTCGAAGCGTATCGAGTCTCACTTGGCTTGGCGGTATATGTGGACGACGCACGAGAAGAGGCATGCAGCGATTGTGCCTATGTGACACTGACACTGACACCGTGGACGTATGTTGTATAGTGCGCTTTCTGCCTGACTCGTATGTACCGCTCAAATACCGATTTGACTACACGTCTACGCGAACAGCGAAAGGCAAGAGTTTGTCCATACTGTAATTAGCTGATCATAATCTGTGGGCTGTCTTGGTGGTATTCTCATATAGCAAACATGGCCGACTTTTATCCGACGGGTTCACCGAAACAATACGCAGAGAACATCAAAAACGCCGTCAATGAATTGAGAGTACATGTTCGTGAGTTGATTGATGATGGTCCTCCGATCCACCAACCATATCATATCAGCGGTTTGCGATACAGTACAATTTGTGACGGCCGGCCCTACAGTGTAACTGACCAGAGCCACTTTTGCGCATCTTTTCGTTTTGCTTTTGCAGCGAATATGATCGTCAACATCAGTACGTGGACTATCATCAATCTTACCCAGTCTTCATAGATCAAGAGCTCTTGCCCTGTAATCGTAGCGTAGTCGGCTTGAGCTGACTCGTCAATTCGCACGCAGTTGGCCTTTTCAGAGTCTCGTCTATATACAAGCTGACTTTGAAAGATCCATATTGGTGAGTCCCCGATACCCGATGTCCACGACGCTCATCTACTCATCCGATTCCGAATGGATGACCCAAGCTGATAGATTCACCAATACTCCCCCTCTACCGAAACGCCGCCCTGACCATGATCAACTTCTCATTATACCTAATAAAACCATCGATCCAACCTTTGCACATACCCTCTTCTCGACCTCGTCATCTCCCGGTGCTCTGACTCTGACCAATGACCAAATAGCCAAGCACCGGGCTTGCCGTTCCCACACCTAGCCCTAGAATGCAGCTGTGCCTTATTACCTGGGCCGGCTGGTGATTTGACTCGGCGCAAGATGGATGAGCTGGGGGAGGCGTACGATCAGGCTGTTCTTGAGGTCATCAGGGAGTGGCAACATGAAGCGGATGATAATTTTGGAGTTACTTGGTGAGTGATTGGTTCAAACACGACTGTATTGCTGTACACGTCCCCTTGATTCGCCAGCATGTCGAGATCGTATTTACCTCTTACCCCTCTCTTGCTTTATCTTTTGGTACCCTCCCCCTCCATAATTACGTGACAGGTCTTGAAAGTGTTTGCTTTGTTAACCAAGCTACAAATGTGTATGCGTTCCGTTCTATTGATATGGCAGGCAACCAGGTACAGCGGTCGATCTCGAGAACTACCCCATCACGGCTCTCTCCCCTATAGATTGTTTTCATCCTTCTGAGGCGGCGCATCAGCGCGTCGGTGCGGGATTCTGGAATCGCCTCACTATGAACTTGGTAAGTCAGTTCTAAAATCTCGCAACTACCCACAGATCAAAATCCCTCTTCGAACCCTCCTATCTACAATATCTATCTTCGGTCTGTTCTTCAAAATGCTCAATTCCACTTCGGACCTTTTTCTTTGCGGATACAACACTGACTCTTTACCTAAATTGTCAACGCACCGTACTGTTAAACACTAGGAGGACAAGTATGAGCCTATACCGTGGGACGAAGATGGACCTCTGATCCGATGTTTGGAGGAAGAAGATAGGATCCAAGTGGATTCTGTGTCGGTGTCCGTTTCTTCTATTGTATCTCACCATCAGCCCCTTTGGTTATCACACTATTCGAAAGACGAATGAGGGGTTATCAGTGGGTATTTCATAGTACAGTATATTCTGTGAACGACATGACTTAAGGAATACTTTCTCCTTCTTCCACAACTACACTTCTTACCGTCTTATACCATACCATATGTGTTGTCTGTTTGCGCTTGTATTGTACTCGTCCAATTCACTGTACTTCTATCATTTTCAATCCAACCATCTGACAATCGACCTACGGTGTCGTATTTGTTGTATTCGTATCCATTTTTGTATTTTTTTACAATTCCCTTCTGACCCAGGTTTATATATCACTCAATATCACTGTATTCAAACAGAAAGTGCTCATACTTCATTTGCTCATGGAAAATGCATATTGTACCCTCTCCGGGTATCGCCGTATACTACTGCATGACCACCAACCACCAAACTCGTCCATCAGCCACCAAGCCTGAATCCCGACTAAAGACCTAACTGAACGACATCCTCTCACTTGGAGGACAATAACAATACAAGTATATCTTCAGAGAAGCACGTCCAGAGCGCCGCAGAATTCGAGTACACAAGAGTACTTTGTACTTGCCGTAGACGACACCTATTGGTTCGAACGAACACCGCTAGGAAGAAAGCTTTGGAATGGAGCTAATAAGATCGAAACCGGTCGGAAAAACGCGAGAGGGATGGAGGAAGAATACGATGAAGTACCAATGAACCCAGCCAGCAGGATGATGGCCATATCAGACTAGACTAAATGAGAATCCGAGCCCTCTTTGAGCCCGTCGGAATCTTCTCGCCCCCGCCCGGTAAGTTCGACATAACATTACTTGAAGTGAGAACGGCGTCGTGTCTCCCTGCAGAACCAAGATTGGAACCCGCATCAAGTTTGCCATGGAGGCTGAGCCCACTGTCATTATCATCACTACTCATACCGTTCGTACTCTTCACTCCACCGGGACAAAGGATCGAGGCGAGGTCGATCTCGTATTTGCCGTTTCCACTTTCGTTCAGATTCTCGCGCTGAGCTTTGTTGTTCGATGGCTGAAAACGGTTCGATCGAGAGCTTGGTCGGTCCTCCTCTTGGCAGAGAATCTCAACGGCGAGATCTTCTTTCAGCCCCGCTTCTCACTCTGGTGAGGTCGAAACAAGCTCGACCACAGGTACCTCAAGTTGGGGTACGGGTTTCGTCAACCTCATAACCCTTTCCACAATTTCTCCTTCTTCCAAGCCACCTCTCCATTCACCTGGCACATCGCCACTCTGACCAGACGCACTGCGACACCATCGATTGTGCAGGCTCCCTCGGAACGTCCATCGTTTTTCCAAGCCGAACATCTGAAGCACGCAAGGATGAAGGTCGGTGAGAGCATAGATTCGCCCTAACGCTTTGTCCGGAATCAAGGTGTTGGCATGGGAAGAAGAAGACGGAGGCGCATCACGAGCAACCTTCTCGGGATCTCGCTTGTTCGCCATACCGCGCTGACATCTATCGGTGTCACTCATCCTCAGCTTTCTCAACGTGTATCAGCCAACGAGAAGACTCACGCGTCCGTATTCTCGGAGCCCTCAATAGCCTCCTCAATATCCTTGGCGGAGGATGCACGGGTGGGATGGGGCGGAATTAACGGCTGTCCAACGTTGTCCGTTGCTCTTTTCCCATCACTAGTGACATCAGGCTGCTCAGCGTTTGTATCGATCTGAGTAACCTCCACTGACTTCTGTCTGCCATTGAAGATGCCTCGAAGCGAGGTCAACAATCCGCCGACATCAACGGGAATTGGGAAGTGTCTGGATACCTGTCGATCGTCAATTTTATCGTTCCGAGAGTCTCCGGCAACGGCGGCAACGATGGCGACAGCTTCAGCTAACAAGCAGTCGGACCCGTCAGCCTCAACGATGCGATTCCCCTCTGCCGCGTCAGCGGACGAAGCTTCGTTCGCCTCCTCCTCAACCGATACTTCCAAGCCTTGCTGCTGAGCAGACTGGAAACGATCAGGCTTTGGCTTGGAGAGGGCTAGTCGAGCGGCGTCATAGGTGGAGGCGAAGATCAGCTCGTTTCCATCCTTGGATATCGCAAGGTAGTTTGGCTCAGGCGGGAACTTGTCTCCTCCAGGGCTATTGAAGCTGTACGTATTGTGCTTGAAGTCTCCGAGCAGCCGTAGCGACAACTCAGGGCTCTCGGAGGAAGCGTGGTTGATATTCGCATTGAAAAACGAAGTAGACACGCCACGTCCTCTCGACCGAGAATTTTGGACCTGTGGTTGATAACGGTGTGACTTGTGAATTTTAGTCGGCTTTCCGCTGAGTGGTCCTTGCTCTTCGGTTTTGTATCGAGAGCCTTTACTTGCGCGGTGACGCTTTCGACCATCATTGATGAAGCCTCGACCTTTACGCTTGTACTGGACAGAATCCTGGCGATGTTTGCCGACGTTCCTCGGATTGTGAGATACGTTGAAGCCCTTCATAGGAGTATGAATAGTTTCGGCAGCAGCGAGGCTCTTTGCTAGAGCTTTCTCGAGGTCGGACTCCGAGGAGCAAGACGATATGGGGGATGGAAGACCAGGCGAGCTGATTCTGAGGTGAAGTGGGCCGGAAGCACCGCTGAATCCGGCTAGATTCTTCTTGGGTGTATCAAGGCACTTGACTTGGCTAAGTGGGCCTGTCTTTGGTCGTGTAGCTGCCATGTGGGAAGGTTTGAGGAAATCTCGATTTGGCCAAGCAGGGTGGTACTCGGTGTCATCCGCCCTCATGGGTACAGTAGGGGGGACAAAGTTCGGTCGCGTTCAGTGTGGCATCTCGCTATGGACAATATGTACCTTGACTCCGACCTCCAATATCTCTGTCAAATATTTTTATATCGCCATGAAACTTTGTAGGCATTATCAGCGGGATGTCTAAAAGGAGTGTACATGCATAGAACTTACAGGGGTCAATACTTAGTGTGCAGGCCTCGTCGCTTTTTGACAATGTCCCTGCGCTTCCACATGCTCTCCACTGTTCTGTCAATAATTGCCTGATCAATCTCCCTCCAAACAGTCTGAGCAGCCTCAAAGAGCGCTGGGACGCTGCTAGGGCGGTGTGGTAGCTGTCTCAGACGTCGTTTGAGCAACGCCCAGAGGTTCTCAATGGGATTGAGGTCAGGAGAGTAGGGAGGGTGATTCAGGAAGCGCATACCAAGCCTCTCAGCCTTTTCTCTCACATGTCCGGCAGTATGGATCCTAGCGCCATCTTCCAGGATGAAAGGTGTCCCATACCCAGCCCACCTCCTCTTGACAGCTTTCCAGTGCTCTAGCAGCGGTCCTTCTGTGATCTGTGTGCGATATATTGTGCCATTAACTCCCTTCTTCTTACTGGTACTTTGACTGGTGTCAAACAGGACCAGTTCCGACCGCCCTCCCCACCAGATCGCCCCCCACAGCTGCATACCAGTCCTTGATGAGGGCACCTCTGCCCTCATGTTCTCCAGCTCCAGCCTCTTGCCATCCTTCCGTGTGGCGTACTCTCGGATAGGTGAGCTCATTGCCACTTTCACCTCATCACAATAAATCACCTTCCTCCAGTCAAACTCCCCATATTCTGCTGCCCATTCTCGTCGCTGGCGGATTGTGTCTGGCTTGAGGAGCGTCTTCTCGCATACCACTCGCCGCTTGATCTCAGTCCTCTTCATTGAAGCACGAATAGTGTCGGCACAGACATTGATGTCAACCTCCCTAAGTGCGCCAAGGACATCGTCCGCTGACTTGTCTTTGTTTGCTAACATGATGCGCTCAATGTGTCTGTCATCTCGTGGAGTAAGGAAAGGGGGTCGTCCTGAGCGAGGCCTGTCGAGCTGGGAGCCTGTCTCTTGCTTGCGCCGCTTGGCCTCTCGGACTGCATGCTCAGAGTGTCCAAATTTCCTCCCTGTGATGTAATTGCTGTTGTTAAGAGCGTCTCCAACCATTTCTGATCGAATTGAAGGTGGAATATGCTGGGGCATGATGTAAAGATGATGCATGCGAAGTTTCCAGACCAGAGCTGAGATGTAGCACAAGATATAGACGGGAGCAGCTCCACATGCCGATGGGTGTACGACGCCACATTGGAGCCCACGACCGAACTTTGTCCCCCCTACTGTACAAAGCCCACCATCTGCGGACCAGGACCATATGGAGCGTCCCATTCGGTCGAACGTCGCTTTCGAGGAGGCGACCAATGACGGTCATTCGGGCTGAGCGGACGCTTCGCGGCGAAAGAATCTCGAGAGTACCCCACGGCATGCCAGCCAGAATCGACTGGGGGCAGCGAAGGAGGAAGCGGAGGTTGGAGCTGAGGCGTGAATGACTGTCTGGGGGATAATGAGAAGGAACTAGTGCGAGGTGTGTAAGGTGACGAGAGGGCGAAGTCTTCCCTGACGAGCTGTGGAGGCACATACCAAGTTCATGTTAGCGTAAACCCAAAGTGTAAAGATGGCGCTTGGAAGCGCCCAGATATCGGAAACCAAGCCAGAGAGAAGTGGAGACTCGAGCAATAATGACCGGAGAGTCAAGAGGGAAGTAGCCATGAAGGCAAACAGCCACCACAGCAGACAAGAGACTGACTGCAAACAGGGACCAGACTTGGAGCCGGTCGCTGAGAGCTTGAGAGTGGACTTACCAGAATATCATCGGTCGATCCAGCATTTGGACCCTTGGCATTGATATCGAGATACCTCGCGAAGAAATGACCGTCCCCAAACAGTCGGCTGTTGGAGTTCTAATGGGCCCAAGAAGAAGCAGCGAATGAGGATCAGCATCCTGTACGCTGATCGATAGCATAGTAACTGTATTCTCCGGGAGTCGCTCATATCAGAGACGAGCAGCGCAGCGAGTACTGACTACAAACACGGATGATCGGAGAGAGAGGGGGGAACATGGTCTGTCTTACAGCGAAGAGGAGCGCTTCCTCGGCTTGATGGGGCATTGCGAACTCGAGGATGGCAATCATCTCCTCAGGGTATTTCGCATGCACCTGGAAGAGGGTGATTTTGAGCTATGGATTGGATGAAAGAGATCGTAGGTCAGGATATGGCTATTTTCTTCGATCCAAATGGCTAGGCCAGTCTTCCCAATACGCTATAAGGTAAGAATAGCACTCACCTCTGTGCTGATATCCCTGAAGACCCGCCTCAAATCCTCACGCCCGTATACCCTCTTGATACCGGTCAAGAAAATAGCATTGAGCTGGATATAGGTTTCCATACCCAGATGCTCGTTCCACCTGACAGCCAATCGAGTCTGAGTGGGGTACTGAAGCTCTGGAAAGAAGCCGTCTGGGCCTTGGTCGGGGTAGAAACGTGGATGGAGGACAGCGACGCCGTCGACGTAACGCTTGACGAGTGGTTGTCTTGTCATTTTGTATGGAATAATGTGAATAGCTGGAACGCTCTGGTTTCGCACCAAGGAAAGAGGAGAGGATGGATTGGTGAGTGAAAGAAAAGAACGAGAAAAAAAGAGAGGCCCCTAGCCCAGATTGAGGCAAGGTTCCAACCCGTTCAGCAGGAGCAGGGATGTGTACTATCAAGAGCGGTTTAGAACGAGGTATCACGTTGTCATGGCCGAGTATGAAATATAAACCGAGAAGAAGAAGGATGAGGAAGAATACAGTAAATACTCGTAAAGAGCGAGAGTAGTTGCTTTGATTATAGGTGAATGGTTGACTGGACTATATATATATGGTGAGCGTCAGGATGTAGGAAGAATGTCAACGCGTCGTACGATATGAGTATGTAGACCATATTATATAATGAGCACCATCAAACCAAAGGATGGGTGGTAAGGTGATACGGTATAGCGGTATACTCCGTGAACAGGAAGAGGAAAAGGAAGAGAGGTATAGAGAATAATTGGAATTGATCGTGCAGTACAATGCACCTGCACCTACTGCAACCAATTCAGGAACAGCATCGATATCGATATCACCATCAACATCAGCCACTATAGATGGAGAGAAAGGGGGGGATGTCTCACTCTGTAACACTCACTTCTAGCGCTGTATTTAGCTTGATTTCCTCTCAATCTATCATCATCAGCATCAGCATCAGCATCAGCATCAGTAGACCGTGACCATCAGCATCAGCATCATCATCGATAATGAAACCGCGAACAACAGCTCATCAGGAAAATAAGTTCGGCCACAAGGTCCTTTCGCCTACAATTATTCACAATTTGATGGTCGTCAAGAAGGTGGTCCCAGGGAAGGAAGATCGTATATGCGTTACATGTCGGGCCAAAGTCTAAAAGTATGGTATCGAGACAGATGAGGTTGTAGGGTGCCCCTTACAACTCGGGCTCCTTCTGCATGAGCTCTGGCATCATCCTGACTACCTTGCCCTCGTTCTTGGCGTGCTTGATCAGTCTAATGGCAAGCAAGCGCAAGCGGATGGGGACGAGCGGTGTGAGCTAAGTCAGCGTCGGTTCATGGCTTATAATGAAATCACGTATTCGGAGAGTGGGTAGAAGGGTGGAGTGGTAAAGAGGGCTGGTGGTCGATCAATCACTCACTTCTCGAGCAACGGCGTGTCCTTCCATCGGGCTGGAGGTTCTCGCTTCTGTACGGACCAGTAGAAGATGTCCCAGTCGGGTTCGTCGAGGAGCTAAGAAAGAGGGAAAGACAAAACCGAAGGCAGAGAAGGTTATCAATTTGTTACCCTGTCGTAGATGCCGGTTGCTTCATTTGACCATTGGCGGGACAGAGGGCACGGCACGCCAGAGGATTTGCTTACACACCTTGTCGAATTGCTGCATCTCCTCAACGCTCATCTTGGGCAGTTGCTCCCTCGCAAAGGTACTCAAGATCAAGTCCGTTTCTAGTGTTCCCCGCTTCCTCGTCTGATAGACCAATCTCGCGCGAAGAGTCTTCTCATCTTCGCCCGTCCGATCAAGAGGTTGAGGCATTGGCCAATCCTCTGAATCTTCCGCCAGTCGGTTGTTCGAATCTCTAGAAGCGGAAGCTGCTAATTCGGGGTCTGATAAAGGGAGAGGGAAGGGGTCTGCGCTTTTGAGAGAGGTGAGGGACGTTGAGAATTGACGTTGGGTCAGACGAGCCGAAGATGAAGTTGTTGATCGAGCTTGGACTTGAGTACCGACTCGAGCCAAGCGAGGAAGCAGTCGCAGTGAGGACATGACGAACGATATTCGTGATGTATTATCTAGAAACCGAAATGAAGAAGAAGAAGAGTTCGATATCTAGTAACACCTAGCGCTATAAACAAAACACTTTGATCTGCAAAGACTGATCGCTACTCGTACAGGAGTAACTACCGAGTAGACCGACCGCCGGTGAGTGGCCAAAGAATCAAATCAATCCCCTTTGCTGGTGATCGGATCGGATCGCGAAGACGGGATCAAAATATCACCTCCAAAATAGAAACGACCTCCACCGACAAGCTTGCAATTGCTGCTTGAAGTTACGGTGAGCGAGCCTACGTGTGTGCGCACATGCCGCTTGATAAGAGTTGCGTGCGAGCGATGCACAAGTTTGATGGGGTTTAGCATGAGCGAAGCGTCGCGCAGAGCTCCATTGCATATCTTGCATACCGCAGCACGCCAATTGGGCGTGATCGTCGCCGATAACGCGATATATAAGCGGATGTGGATGGGAAAGCCGCTTCAACCTGGTGGTAGTCGCATATCATCGATCTACCTGTCTGTCCACCGTCCTTGCCAGCGGACCAGAGAGCAGAGAGCCAGTTTGTATGTATGTATGTACTAGCACCAATCTCCAATCGATTCTAAGAACGATCACGACAAGACGCAAGCATGATTCCATCCAAGACAGCGTCGAAAATTATCATTGACGCGCACAGACCGCCGCTTGTAACGGGCGTTTTATAGAGAGGGATAATGACGTAACCGATACGGACACAATGAATCATGATTACCGCTGCCTCTAGCAGATGAATTGAAAACTCTAACTTGTCACTCTGCTGGTATGCAACATGCCTCGTACTACACAAGTTACCGCATGCTCGCATGCTCGCATACTCGCATACTCGCATACCGGTGACTTCCCACCACTGCGCTAATGACGAAGTTGAATTGATAATCTAGGCCCTAGGGATTGACGGAATGCACTGATTGTAAATGTAACCGAAGCGTACCGTGTATATCAGTTCCCATCACACACATATATCCTCATAACCGGATCCTTCTTTTCATCTTCTCCTATCTTCTTTCTTTCAACTTGGTCCTCACCAGCACATACCTTCCTCTCTTTTGGACTTTCATACATACAATACTTCCACTACAATGGAGCCTTCTCGAGTAGCCGCAGAGGTTCACACAGTCGCCGAAAGGCTCGTCTCTCTTGATCCGTACGTGTCACTCCCTGTGAAGACTTGACCGACTTATTTTGTCTGTGAGCGGGAACCAAGCCGTGGGAACATTTTCTGGTGTCTTCTAGGCTTGTCATGAGGATGTGACAGCATGTTCTATCCCCTATCACATCCACTTCTCACGTTCATCATACGCTGAGGAAGTATAACAGCTATCTTCACGGTGTACGATACTTGGCTTCCTGCTTGGACGATACCCTTCCCGACGTAGCCTTCCCGCTGACTTTTGCTTACTTCTGCCTAATCAGCGTCCAGTACGACTCCGTCGTCAACGAATTCTTCGAGGTGAGTTGCCCTTTCAGTTCCACTTCTTCCCGACTCTGCCCCGCACACCTTTACTCCACTTGTGAACGCCAAGTAGCCGGGCTGTAGAGCTCACTTCACTTATCTGTTTTGGTAGAACGAAGTCGCATATAATTCCAAGGGCATTATCATCCACGGCGCAAGCAAGCTCAAAAAGTGCCTGAGCATTGGCTCTGCGATCGCGTTTGACAGTCACCTCATTGGACAGACCCACTACAACGCTCAGTAAGTCACAACTTTCTCTTGCAAGCATATTTGCCTGCCTGGACTTTTCGTGCCATTTGCTGGCTTGTGTGGATTTCCTATTCACTTACTGGCTCTCGTCAGCATCAGAAAAGACTACCCACCTGTCTTAAACATACACTCGTAACGTAAGCTGACACGCCTTGCCTTCATAGCAATCAGACCGCTCACTTCGCGTTCCAGCGAACCTTCTATCTACCAACCCTTCCCAGCTATGTTCCCTTCTCGGAACGAGCGAACAAGTGGCTCAACAAGCAGCGCTTCCGAGCGATCTTCGACTCTGAACTTCACCTGAATACCAACCAGGGTGAAGGTCAAGAGCCAAGATTATACGTTACCAAGGTCGGGCCTACTTCTCGACGAGCGGCCTACAGAATTGAGAAGCTCATGTAAGCTAGCTCCCTCGACATCTGTTGATGATTGATGATCAGTCAGGCTTACTATTTTGTTTATGCTTCGCTAGTCCTTACTTCCTGATCCAGCCAATCTTGACCTGGGTCGTGCTTCTTTTCGCCAGCATCCTCGGCTTTTTCAACCGACACAGCCTCCAGCAGGAGAACCCCGTCAAGTTTGCCCTCGCTGGAGTTGCCGAGTCCTACGCATGGCTCAAGGACACTCCAGTTGACCGTGAGAACTACCCGCAGCCTATCAAGCAAGCTCAGGATCTCAGTGACAAGGTTGGCCAGGTTGTCACCAAGTGAGTTAAGCTGAACGACTTCGTTGGGTTGAATCTCAGTTGGGTTGAATCTCAAGCTGATTCATGTTCCTTCAGCGCAATTGACACGGCCCAACAGACCGCTCATAATGTCTCCGAAAAGGCCAAAGAGATGGGTCTTCCCGTCGAGCAGAGCCAGCACCTCATCGATTTCGGTCTTCATCTTCCCGGTAACGCCATCAACACGACTACCAACGTCGCCTCCGCTACGATTCACACCATCGGCGCTATCGAGCACAAAGCCGTTCAGACCACCTCCAACATCGTCCATGGAAGCTACAACCTCGCCACTGGTACTGCCTACAACCTTGCTACCGGTACCGTCAACCAGGTCGAGAAAAGGGCTAAAGACATTGGTATCCCCGTCGACCAGTACAAGGAGCTTGCCGTCAAAAATGTCCAAGGTGTCGGTGAATGGTTCGGTGTCTTCAAGTCTAAGCTGCAACAGAGTAAGTCGAGTCTTAGACCGCGTGTGTCATTGTAGAAGGAATTGCAGCATGTTGATCGTGCAGTCCCGATGAAAGCCACACAGGCCGCCGCGCAAGCTGTTGAAGAGGGCGCCCGACGACGAGGCTCCCGAACTGGTCCCGCCCCTGAATCCAGCCAGCCTCCCATCGAGGTTGTGGTTGTCAACCTACCTACCGAAATCGTTGCGGTCACTCAAGACGAACCAGCCGTTGTCAACGAAGTTGAAGACGCCCCTCGACTCACCACTGGTGGACATGATCCCCAAGCTCCCGGTGCCCCTAGCTACGCCGCTGCAGCTCATTAGACTGGCACAGGTTGAACATTACCTTTGATAGGGATAGTGGGAAGGACACTTCTCCCGCCTCGTTCACGGGTTTAATCATTGTTCTTCACTTGATTCGGTTCATCGGTTCATCCTTCATCCTTCGTCGATTCGATACGTATCAATCCACCGTATGGATCCTCATGTCCCTTTTTCAAACTCATTTTCCAATCATTGACTCATTCAATTTTCACCATTCCATCATTCACGAAAATCATTCATTCGCATCATCGTCTCGTCCACACTCATGATCCAAGCATTCATCCCTCCCGAGCTGCCTAGGTTGTTCTCTTTCGACGATCAATAGCCCGGCGTCAGTCTCATATATGTAGCTCAAACACGTAACACAAACAAAGAAGGTCTTCCGTGACTTTGTGTATAGATAGTAATAATAAACTTCATGTATCATGTCGAAAAATGTGCAGATGTGCAGCATTGACATTACAACGAACGAAAGATGCCACGCCACCACCAGGTCGGCTGATCACATGATCGTATTGGTTACCACGTGACTTGTAAAAGGCTCGGAAGGGGGTTAACCGGGATGACCAGTACACTCGTGCGCTCATCGTAGGTTTGTTGACATATGCATGTTATGATCCGGCCGTGATGCGGTAGCTAGTAGATATCGTAGCTATAGAGATGCACATGACATGACCAAAGTGAGTGGGCATGAATGACCCATTTGTATGAAGCAAGATAGTAATCGCAAATCACAAAGCGAGATGACCACTTTCAATCGTTGGGCAACTTCTTTGAGCTTTTGCATATTGTGCTCTATGACCACGCGGTATATCACCCCGTTTAGTCGAGCAAGCGATATCTCGTTCTGAACCGACTCATCGATTTCGATCAAACCAAGCTTCTCAACACTCTTTCTGGCTAGGGTATCAAACGAATCCATAAACATCCCTTCCTCCCTCCCTCCGCTATTCTGCATTCTCTGCGGCATCGGCTGCTAGACAGTTCGGGACACAATGATATCTTGTAGTCACAGTAGTCCATTCCCTCGTCATCTTGGTGTCTATGCCAGGATCAGCGCGACATCGCCCAAACACTCATCCCCCACAGCTCGCCTACGAAGCCTCTACACCATCGCTCGACCGTCCCCTACAGCCCAAACAAACCGTCAGCCGAGCGTTCTTCCACGTTGTTACCCAGCCTCTATCGATGCTACACCCAGTAAAATATCAGCATCAGCCCCTTCTGCTCTTCGCCCTTTTCATACCACGTTGATAACCCTCAATTCAGGAAGATCAACGGCATCGAGAACATCTGTATCGCCTTTTAAGCTACATGATATTGGAGAAGGCATAACAGAGGTTGAAGTGCTTAGGTGGTATGTTACTGAAGGTCAGGAAGTAGCAGAATTTGATGCTCTCTGTGAAGTCCAAAGCGATAAGAGCGTGTGAGTAGAATCCGACAGCGCATATATGGGACCTCTCTCTCGATGATTTCTTCCTTCATCACGGTACATTCCCCCTCTCTCCTCAGTGTATTAGTGTGCCCTTCCCTGACGTCCGGCTATAGCTGAACACGAAACCGCTATATAGAAGGCTGACATATCTTGGTATTACCCGCCGGGCTTCCTGTGCCGTCCAGCGTCGAGCTCACTAGTCATGCAACAGGCAAAGTGAAAGGTATCAAATTCGACGCTGGCAAGATGGTCAAAGTAGGACAGGTGTTATGTGAGATACACACCGAGAGTGAAGGTGACGAACATGAAGGGACAGCAGAGCGCTCGTCGTCATCGTTATCAACATCTGAGAAGAGCGACACAACTCCAGCTGAGGTGAAGGAGGCCGAGATGCCGGATCAAGGGAGGACAGAGTCGATCAATGGGAAAGAAGCGGTTCAACAGATACAGAGTGAGGCCATCTCGCAAGCTGAGGAGCTAAGCGAATCATTGGAGAAGGACCAGGAACATACCGCCAGCCAGAATCCACCTCGACAAGGTAGCCGGAGACATCCTCTTGCCGACAAGGACGATGAAAACCAAGATCACGAATCCCACTACAGCCTGTTCAATGCCCCAGATGAGTCTGCCGATTTAGCAGGTCCTACACGATTAGCAGGCGAAGCTTCCATCCTTCCTAACCCTCCTTCTTCAGGATTACGAAGTCAACAAGCCCCTCAACAGGTTGAACGTCGTCGAGAGCGTACTTCGGGCGATCTGGAAGGCAATGAACATACAATGAAAACGATCATCAAAGCTTCGCCCGCCGTAAGAACACTCGCAGCTAGACTAGGTGTAGATCTGGCCGAGGTGAAAGCGACCGGACCAAGTGGACGAATCACCAAAGAAGATATCGAGTCTGTAGCCCCCAGATCGAAAAGTGCTGGGAACTGGAACACATCCACTGCTAGCTCGACCGTGGTGCGAGACGTGAAGAGGGATGCAGAGCCTGAGAGCACAAGAATCGAGTTTGGACGCACTAGGAAGGTCATGTATCGTGCGCTTGGAGGACAAGGATCAATCCCTCATTTCGGGTACGTCGATCAGTATCGTTGCGGGTGCCCCTTCATTGCCACGCCATTTGAAGTGCAGCTATATCATGATATTGGAGCTGATCCTTTCGTCTCTCAATACGATGCTCAATTGTCCTGCAGATACTCTCATACCCTCAATCTCACTCCCTTGTTACCCTATCTCAAAGCTTCCAACGCCGATACCGGTACCGCTCGCCAGTCCGCCAAGTCCAAAACAAACTACATTGCGAGCGACATCCCTCACGAACTAGTCCGAGATCCCCTAGCATCCATCTCTGCTCATCAAGGAGGAAGCAAGACGACCATTCTCACTTTTTTGGTGAAAGCTCTCGTGTTGGCTTTGGAAGAACATCCAATCATGCGATCTAGAGTCAGAGAGACTTCGCAGAGCAATGACAACGGTGGTGGAGAAAGGTGGTTGGAAGTTAATCGAGACCCGGTTGTAGGCGTTGCCGTTTCTGGTGAGCGGCCGTTGATTTCGCTTATCCTGGGTGCTTCCCATGTCCATCGCCGTCCATGGGGCGCTATGCGTTTGAAACCGGAGCCGATAGAACTCCGGCCCCGTATCGTTGGGCTCTGGGCTCCTCCAAAGCATTCAGACAGGCAAATACAGTATGTCAGCTGACCAGAGTTCTGTCCCACTGTTCAGACCCCAAGCACGGTCTCTTGACACCTTCTTTGCCGCCTCTATCACCATCAACATCCTTATCAACAATAACATCCCTCCTTCATTCCCTCCGTCACGCTCCAAACCGACCTTCAGCACCTGCGAACATGACCATATCGTCCGTGGGAGGGCTGGGCGAAGCAAGAGACGCTATGCCTGTCTTACCGCCCGGAGGGGGCTTAGCCATATGCGCAGTCGGTCGAGCTGCTTGGGAGATGGAGTGGGTCGCTAGGGACGGTCTGCGATCCATGCGTGGGAGTGAGGGTAGAGGAAAGAATGTATGGGAACTTGACGAGGGAACTGTGGAAAAGAGTGGGGTTAGAGCTGTATTGAGAGCTCCGGTGGGATGGAGCGGAGATCATAGAGTGGTAAGTCAAATGACCACAGTACAATCATCACCCACTCTTGGTCCTCTCGGAACCACGCTTTCTTGTCGGCCTCACACTATCCCACTGCCGCTTAGCAGTAGAGGCCGAGGCTAATCTTGTCACTTCTGTTTTAAACGCAGCTTGAAGGTGCGGAACTTATAGCGTTCACGGAAACTTGGAAGAAATACATTGAAGAGCCATGGCGATGGCTCAAAGTAGAAGGATAGATACTGTGATCTTACAATACGAGTAATTTTGGTGAACGATACGAGTACAGTAAGAAGAAAGGGTATCAGCAGGACTTTACCACTCTACGCAGCTTGGAAGGACGAACGTATCGCCTGATGTCCGAGTTTGTCCCTTTTTTCTGACCGTCAAGGTCCAGTTGTACTGAATGTAGGTATGCATGTACTGCATATTGTCAAAGTAGATTATCATGAGGTACGGGTACTGGGATCGGGCCGGCCAGGGTCGAGAGTGGAATTGCAGTTACCAGTTGTGGCTCCACTCGATGGTTGCGAATACCGTAAGCACGATCACTGTACTCGTGCAGTATTCGTAGCAAACACCAGACTCGTTGGATACTTCCTTTCATGGCATGGCATGGCATGGCATGGCATGTCATATCAGTCAATGCAGCACTCTGAGATGAAATGATCATTTTTTTGTCCTTTGTCTCTTTGTCTCTTTGTTTCTCCCTCTCATCCTTTGATCGAATGGCAGATTGGTCCGTCTCCTTGAAACCCTACTCGTGCTATTACAATGAAGTCTGGCCAGACAAGTACAGTACGAATACATAGGCTATCAGCTGAAGATAACGTCTAGACCCCTCGATTCTTCGGCATCATGAGTAGGATGACAACCAGTTATCGAAAGAAAAAAAGATCAAGGCGCTTCGAGTGTACTCGAGTACTCTATTTGCCATCCAACTCAACCAGGTTCAACTAAGTCTCAGAACAAGAGGTTTTGTTCAGCTGGTTCTGGGCATACTTCACATACGTACATATCTATCACAATACAGCGAGACGGATGCCGGATATTGCCACAGTACAACACGATTTAGGCGAAAGGATTGACTTTACCCCCAGCCGCGATTATTATTCCAACCGTTGTCATATCGTGTACTGATGGGATGCACTGCACAATACATTTTGAGCGTTTGAGTGTTTGAAGAGGTTACAGTACTCGCACTGCGCACCGCGAGAGAACTAAGGAAGTGCAAGTGTGTGTACTCTATACTATGACAGTATCATTGCTCCTCCTTTGTATTGCGACATTGCTTTCTTTAGCCCTGAGCTTGAGATTGGTGAGGGAAGGGAAGGGAAAGGAAGGGGAGCAGAGCAGAACGGACCGAAGTCGAGATCCAAGGAGTAAGTGAGCGATCTCTGGGCTCTGACGTGGAGTGTACTGTACATGCACTGTATTTAGAACACCATTCCGTTCAAACGATCTATCAATTGAGCATGTTGTGGTTATAGTAAAAAGATTGAAGGAGGAAGGATGATTCCGGTCCAGCCAAGTCGGTATCGTATGCATATATAGCTGAAGGCAAGCAATATATAGGGAGATATTGATATTGAATGATCAAGTGAACACCTTCACCTTTACCTGCTTGATTTGACTCTAAGAGTTCAGAACGCTTTTTTCATTTCCTCTTGGACTGCACTCGACTCTCACTGTAACGTCGGGCCGAAGTTCTTTCCACCCAGCACATACGGTACTTAAACTCACGATCAGAACAAGCCTGCTGTACTCAAGTTACATCACTGTACTTGTAGTTGTTTCGTTGTCACAGGAACAGACTGCACAGGACTGTTAACAGCGAGCACGGCATTTCGGACTGGTGGTCAGACAACCCGACCTATTTACGACACGTCGCATCCTATCATTTCATATTGTAAAACATGGCTACCTCGGCTCGCGCGGTGCCTATAAGCGGCAAGCCGACACCGGCCACCAATATGATTGATGGCAAGTGAGTTGAGTGGTCTGGAAAGCTAGCCTCCTTAACATGACCCCCCAATGCTACAGCAGCCTAGCCTAGCGCTCAACGGAATCATACTTCCACACAGTTCACTCATTCTCCTCAGGCCGACACTGATTTCCCCATTGCTTACACTGAAATTCTCCTAGTGCCACCCCTTCCTCCGTTGATGCAACACCCCCACCAACCCTCTCTCACACATATCAACGTTCGACCCTCCTCTCACTCGCGACACCCCCAAAATCCATCCATTCCCAAGATCCCACCGCACCCTTACCTAGGCGGTTATCGTCCTTTGCTCCCATCTTGAGGTGTTCCGTAGCTCTTTCCGAATCGGAATGGGGTGTATCAGAAGACAATTCAAGCTTACTTGATGGCCAGCCAGTCAGTAAAGATCTCCCTATCCCCAGTCAAGGTATGAAACATCCTGCGGATCGATCAACTGTCGCAAGGTCGGACAGTGGGTCGGACGGCGAATTGCTTTTCCATTATTCGAGTTTTACGGAGTCTGTGGGCAGACCTGCTCCGGCGCCTTTACCTGTGCTTGTTGATTTTAATAACCCGTTCGGTAACGCTGCTCTCGCCAATATCAATATCGATAACGATCATAGTGGCAATGACAATAACAATGACAACGGCAACACAAACCCAGGCTCATTCACCGAGAGTCCCATGCCTGTCGACTCGGCGGTGCATGGGGGGAACAAAGGTGTGGACGACCCTCACGCCGGGGGTGAAGCTGACGTTCGATCCCTACCTATCCCTTCTCGAGCTCAAACCATGGGCGCGGATATACAGACTCAAGCTCAGCCGGATTTACTTCAGCCTCAGCCCAAGTCACACCTGGAAGCGGCAGCGGCAGGTCTTCCGATTCGATTGGGCGTAGGACCCCTCTCTCGAAAGTCATCCTTATCCAACCCCAACCCAAGTCACCCCTCCACAACTACAGGTGGCTCCGCACCCCCCGCATTCGGTGGACAGGTTCAAACGCAAGGACATGCTTTCCCATCCTCCGTGAACAGCTCTACGACCTCCCTCGCCTCCATGCGGATGGGTCCGAGGGAATCTATAGCGGATATCAGGGCAAACTTGCTTTCTAGCTTGGGCGCCGCTACAGGAGCAGGAGGAGCAGCGCTAAGTCGATCCAATAGTAATTCGTCCTTGAATAGCGAGCGATCTTCATTCTCCCTTCCCGGACCAGCAATCGAGGGGGGTAAACTGAACCCGTTCGCGCCGCCTTTCCCTTTACCTAATGCCACTCCTTCAGACACCAAGCAGAACAACGACGGTGCCGCTGCTAGCCCCGAGATCCAAGCTTCTCTACCTCTGCCCAAACCCACTTCGCTAGGGCTAGCGCCAGCAGCAGCAGCAGCAGCAGCAGCAACAGCAGTTTCAGCAAGCGGCACTTCTACGCCCGGAGGTACTCCAATCCCTCTTCCTTCTTCTCTACCAGCCCGACCAGGCCCCTTGCCTCCCGTATTCGTCAAGCGCGAGTCAGCCGCCTTGCCGCAGCCAATGGCATTAAGAGATGTAGCTCCCCTAGGTAAAGATTGGGAAGGTGAACATACTATTTCAGGAAATGAAAGGCGCCGACGAGCAAGTCACGTTTCAATCAATTCGACGTCTGGCCTGGGTCATCAAAGTCTCGGGTTACCAGCTGGATTTGGCTCCTCCCTCGGGACTGGCAGTCTGAGCAGGAGAGGCTCGTTTGTTAGCGACTCGGGTTTAATTCTAGGTGGAACCGGCGGCGGCGGCGGTGGCGCTGGAAGTGGTAGGAATAGTCCGGCGCTTAGTAGGGCGGGCAGTGCTAGTGGTACTCGACCTGAAAGGCTCGTCAAGCTTGGTCAGGGTCTAAGGAGCCATTCGCCCCAGCCTCAGTCGAGGAGAGGAAGCACCTCGCTCAAGCCCTAGTACTGTAGCAGCGTCTTGAAACACCACCAAACTATCCCTGCAAGCTGAACGTTGAAAGACTTCAGCAAGATGGATTACAAACGCTATCAGTACGCGTGGCTCCAATCAGATAGCATACTCGTACACCGTATACCACATGCCAAAACACCTCTTTCCTTCTGTAAATCTTAGATACACACGCATGTACGCCTTCCTCCTCTTCTTTTGCAGTCGCGTCGCATCGTCTGGTGTCAAATCATTGTCAGTGCGGATCAAACGAGATATGTGCTTTACTGGTTTGATGAGACCACGTCGCAGTGTTAACAAGTTGTTATTAGCCTCACAAAGTGCAAGCGTGAGCAGCAGGATTTAGCGAGGATGCACAATCTGAAAAGCAACGGACAGTGAGGACATATCATATCCCAGTCAGTATATCTGATGATGATGTTGAATGCTGCATATGATCATACCACGCCACGCCCCGTCCCGCCCCATAACCTATGATATCCGCCCGATACTCACTACTATGATATCACTATCGACTATCGCCATGAAAGCCAGGTCGAAATCACAACACGACTCGACTGATGATGGAAATGAAACGAACGAAACGGCCATGATCCGAGACTTAGACTTCGTTACTCCCCTCTCCTATCTCCCATCGCCCATGTTCAGGACGCCGTAGGCCTCATCCTTGAGCCATCACCTTCAATCGGAGATGTCCTTGCTTGCCTCTTGTTCTTCCTCGATGATTCATCTTTCTCCTATTTCCTGTCTGCCAGGTTTGGCCCACCACGTGTTGACGACGAAATGTCCCATAGCGGAGATTTGGTGTCATTTCGCAACTTCCTCCACTGAGCCTTGTGCACCGCGACTCTGGCCGAGCAACGCCTTTCAGCGTTTATCTTGAGTTGATAAATCGTACGACCATGACACTGAGGTTATCGGTCGAGTAGTTGGACATGGCGTGATCAAGCAAGAATTTGGAAGCGTCTTGAGGATCCTGAATAGATCGGATCAAGTCGACAGCTTCTTGATCCTCACATACATCCCAAAGCTACAACGAAATGCGATAAAGCATGATTAGCGATCTACCTCTTAGTTCGAACGCATTGAATAGTTAGTCAGTCAACTCACGCCGTCACATGCCACGATCAGGAACTCGTCCGAGTCATCGAGGGTAGTCTCGGTAGTATAGGGTGAACCGACAACGAATTCCTTCATCGAGGCGTCACCAAGGGATCGAGTGACGGCAAGGACACCTATAGACGACGGACAAACGAGTAAGCCTCGAAACAAGGTGACACTCGAGGGTTTTGAAGCAAGGAAAATAGTTCCCAGGTAGCAGTCTTTTCTATTGGCTTTGTGTAGACACTCACCATTAACTCGGTTGTTCATCACGAAACCACCGGCGTCTGTGATTCGCTTGGCCTCTTGCGCGTCGCTACCCTTATGATCATACGTGAGTCGAACAGCTTTGCCTCCTCGACTGAAGTGCCAGACAGAGGCAATCAGCATACGCAGACTCTTTAGTAATAGAAACAAACCCCATGAAGCCACTCACCAGATGACAGCCCTGGCGTCACCGACGTTGGCGGTGTACAGAACTCTCCTAACTCCAGGCGTGTTGACGCTGGGATCAATAGCCTCGACTCTGGACCCATCGGCAGCCCCAATCATCCCGTCATCTTCCTCCGCGATGGCATTCTCGTCGTCCTTGTTGTTTGAGGATCCAGTGAGCGATTTCACGAAATCTCTTATCCTCCTTCCAGACATCTTTCGGACCATCCCACCTCCGTTGTTACCACCGGGCGCACCGGCTCCTCCGATCGCTCCGCTCGTTCCAGCACCCATCGAAGACCGTCTTCGGCCAGCCTCGAGACTAGTCTGCGCTTCGAGCTCTTCTTCTCCTCTTCCTTCCAGCAAGCCTCGAGGGTTCAGGCCAGGGTTGTTGAAACCTTGCTTGGAGGTGTCGTCGCCTGTCTCAAGTCGAAGGAAAGCTGTCACAGCCGTACAGCCTGATGAAGTCTTGCCGGCTTGGGCGAGATGGGACAATCGAGAGTCCACGACGTGGAAAGTCTTGTTCATCAAGTCAGGTATGGGCTGGTCAGGGTGGGTGAGGAGGGCGTCGAGCAGGTACTGTAGAATATACAAGAGGAAAACGGATATCGTCAGCACAGCGAAGTCTACCTGCTCATAACGATAAGAGATGAATGATCACTTACTTCATGGAAGTTCTGGCCGCACCACTCAGCAGCGTGCTTGCCGGCATGTCCACTATACAAAGCAGTAATTAGCACAGCGCTTCAAGCACGAGAAAGGGCGCAGCTACTCACTCAAATACCGCAAAGTAACCCTGACCCTTGACAGCAGCAAAGTCATATACAAAGCTGTGCGCGTCTTCCATCGTCCTCCTACATCGCTTGTTCTTATCCTCGCTCACACCGACTCTGAATGAACCAATACCGCTGGAGGGAGAGCCTTGTTTGTCCGCCGAGCTTGACGTCTGAGCAGCAGGATGCCGGTTCAGAACCTATGGCGGGTCGCAGAAAGTCATATGGTCAGCTTGTATGATTAGGAAAATTCGGTGGCGGCAATGTGCGTGTCTATCACTCACGCCAAAAGTGTCAACCCCATCAGCGACAGTGACTGACTTGCTCCTTGCGTTCTGACCCTCGCTCAAGCCGCCAGGTCGCTTGATCATGTCAGGCGATGAGGCCGGTGATTCGTGATCCGAGATTGATGTGGGCGTGGTAGTCTGTTGAGGGGGACTGGCACTATATATAATACGAATGTTCCCCGGGGAGAATGTCACGCAAATAGTAAAAGAGGATTGGTTGGAAAAGGAGTTTTGGAGAGTCGTTTTTCGAGTTATGTGTGATGCAGCAGGGGGTAGTAGTCATGTTACAGGGACAAGGATGAAATGAACAGCGATCAAAGCGCGTGGTCAGCGCTCCGCATACTCATCAACAACACATTGTACCTGATCATACATGATCGAGACCCCCGGTATGCACGGCTTGATGGATCAAAGTACGGGGTTGGTCGGGGCATCAGGGGTACTTGGGGGGCGATGACTCACAGTCCGCTTGAGCCTGTAATAGAGACGTTAGTCATTGATTTGAGCATGAAACCAGACATTCTTCTACCCCATGCATCGAGACGAGGTGGCGGGGATGAAGAGGAAGAAGAGAAAGATGACGATGATGATGGTAAAGGGGGTGACGATAATGGTATAGGTGATGATGATGATGATGATGAAAATGGTGGCATGTTGTGTGTTTGTTTGATGGTCATCGTCAGAGCAGACGACCACTCGTTCAAGGCGGCAAACGCAAGACTCTCGAGATGTTTATTATAAATCGAGGAGTGGTTGACAATGAATTATGTTATGGTACCAAAACGATATGCCCCAAAAAGATGTGTTGGCGAACGAGGAAGGAAGACAACTCACCATCATTTTGGGTTTGGTTGGAAGAGGTAAGGTCGGCCAACTTTGGGTGATCGGGATGAGCCTTGGACAGAGAACTTGGCTGAGATGATTGCTGCATGCTGGGCGGAGGCTATAGGGTATCGTGTTATGGGGTATGATCTACGTCGATTGTTTGTTGGCTGTAGGCTAGTAGCGTCTGACCACGCGTAGGGGGAGGGAGAGATGAGGCGATGTGATTCGGCTGACCAAGCACTATGCACTATGCAGTATACACTAACAATGAAGCACTGGAATAGCTTGGGTAGAGCAGAGCGTGGTTGTAACGCGTTATGTTCGGGTTGGATAGTACGAGTACTATATATTGCTTCGGTCAGTCACCTTCGGCCTTCGCGGCGAGTATAATATGTGCGGGTAGTGCGTGTCGTGATGTATTCTAGTACAGCATGTATACGCTGTCGAACTCACGTTTGATTGGTCCCTTCCTACTCTTTCAGACGAGGTATTGCTTTGTCTTGCTGCAGATCCTGTTGATTGTTGTAATAGATAGATAGATATGCTATGCGTTGGTGTCAAGTGAGGAATAGATGAGATGTTGGTCGTTGAAGAGTAGTGATCGAAGTAGTTAAGGCTATAGCTGGCTAGTGAGGTACAGGAGTGAGCGGAGCGGAGCCAAAGCAAATAATGACCACTTGTGGTGGATTGCTTGCTTGGTAGACTGGGTCTGATTTGCTGTTTTTAATCTAACGCGTCATCGACCCAATATAATGCAGGTCCCAAGTACGAAACTTCCGACCGCTGTTCACCGTACGAGGAACAGTAACTTGATTCAGATCTGCATAGCATAACAGCATAACAGCATAACCCCAAGCCTCAAGGTGCACTCCACTAACTTCCCCATATCACCTTGCTGCGTTTCATATTCATAACCCTTCTCGGGCCGTTCATGCGGTCGGTCGGTCCCCTATTATGTATTGCAGTACCGCCTCATTATGTGATTTTGGTGTATCAAGGCAGGTAGGCCCTTATAGCGTTAGCGTGCCCGTTGCCGCCGCCGCCGCATTGCAAGCTCTGGTTATTAGTTATTTACGGCTCTGCCCTGCCTCGATCCCTTAAGAATACCGGTGCTACCCAATGCGGCATACACCGTAACCTAACCAGCGATGCTACTATCATTCGATCACATTTCGCTTCTTGGTTTGTTGGCTTGTATATCCACGTCAGTTTGTCAGTTCCGCTTCATTTCCACAGATGCAAGCTGCTCTTCCGGTTGAAGAATACGCCCTATTAACCGGGAGCTGAGAGTAAGGGACAGAATGGGCGTGCGCGTTTTAAAGCCGAATATCTGATTCGACCCGGTCTACGGTTAACTTTTGGTGATATAATGGCTTGGCCTGAACACCCCGACCAACTTGGAACCTGAGCAGGACAATCATATAAACAATTACCGGGTTTGTTCTTTCATCTCTTCTCTGCAACGCAAAAGAAACAAAGCAACCAGTCGACAGTCAAACGACGACCAACTAACTAAGAAGAAGCTGAAGAAGCCGTTCAGATCGCATAAACGCACTTGGCATCCCCCCCAGTCCAGCCACTCAGACACCTACTCAAAAGGACTCTCTCTGTGCAGAGCTGCAAGGCAAGATATCCAAATCAACTCCCCCTTCTTCTTCTCCCCGCCCTGAGCCTCAACAGGACGTCTCTCGTGAAAAGATGTCAGACGACGCGTCAGAGATCGAAGCTTCCTCTGCCAAGCAGACTGTAGACCCTATAAAGTCTTTCCTCTCAGGAGGCTTCGGCGGTATCTCATGTGTTCTCGTTGGCCATCCCTTCGACTTGACCAAGACTCGACTTCAGACTGCCGCTCCAGGGACTTATAGCGGTGCGATAGATGTCGTTAGGAAGACTGTTGCTCAAGATGGTATTCGGGGGTGAGTATTACTTTCTCATACGCTTGACGATATCCTGGGATATTGGGTCGAACGGCCGATGCAGCATCTGTCTGAAAGGGTCAAATGCTGATGTGAGATGGTTCGACATGATAGCATGTACCGAGGAATCACGCCGCCCATTCTCGGAGTGACGCCCATCTTCGCCATCTCATTCTGGGTAAGTGGCGCCTCAATTTATCACTGGTATGCGAGGGCTTGTTAGCTGACCCGTCCACTCTTATCATTTGTACCCACCTGCTTTCTCCTGGCACTCGTCGTTCTGCTCGATTGTTTCCATTTGCCATCGCTTAATTTGCATGGTGCTCCCGTGACCGAATCTCACACATCAGGGTTATGATCTCGGCAAGCGAATAGTATACTCTTTCACACCCAACCGAACATCCCAGCATCTCTCAATCGGCGAGCTGGCGATCGCAGGAGGATTCAGCGCTGTACCTGCTACATTGGTAGCTGCGCCAGCTGAGCGAGTCAAGGTTTTGTTACAGGTGAGTTTCAGTGCTTGATGGCTTCACTGCATCAGGTTTATCCTGTATCAGAAGTCGACCAATGTCCCTGCACGGACTGGAAAGGACTCCTAGTCGGTGGTCGGTCTCGACGCTACACGCTGGCGAACTGTCATACTGAGAACGCTACATCTTGCTGTTGCTGGTTGCGCCCTGCACCTGCAACTGGTCAACCCGTATACGAGCCTTAACAGTAAACATGAAAAGCTCCAGTGCTGACTGGTCGTAACTTCCGTGGCTATAGGTTCAAGGCCAAGGCGGTTCAGCAGCCTATTCGGGTCCCATCGACGTTGTCAGGAAGCTCTACGCCGAGGGCGGTCTGCGGTCGCTTTTCCGAGGAACCGGAGCTACCCTCGTTAGGGACGGTCCTGGAAGTGCAGTGAGTGAACCCACCCCCCGCGCGCCCATCTGCATTTCCACCGTATTCTATCCGCCTCTCCTTTCCCTATCCCCTATTCAAGATCAACGACGCACGGAATACTGGAATTTTGATTTTCCCCCTTGCGTCCGTGCATCACCAGAACACATTTCATCCGAACTCGCTTCATGGCACTGGCGCTGGTACAGAGAAAGATATTGTGAGGCCGACGACTGATATCCTCCCGTTATTTCACATCGCAGCTACTTCGCAACCTACGAATTGCTTAAGAAGTCCCTTTCATCCGCACCTGAGACCCTCCCCAACGGTGAAAAGGCCCCCGCGCCTCCGTTGAGCTTGCCTGCTGTCATGCTTGCTGGAGGTACTGCGGGTGTAGCTATGTGGTCTTTGGCCATTCCTCCTGATGTGAGTTGAATCAGCACCATGACAACCACCATCACCAATTACCGGCGCTCTTCCTATGAGATTAGTGGTGGATGGACTGACTTGAACGCAAGTGATATTATATGGAATGATTACTGATGTTCTCTTTTGCGTTTTTCTTGACTGTTTACGATACAGACTATCAAATCGCGTCTCCAATCTGCTCCTCAGGGAACATACACAGGATTCATGGACTGCGCCAGGAAACTGATCGCTGCTGATGGCGTTACGGCTCTGTGGAAGGGTTTCGGACCCGCTATGGCCAGAGCTTTCCCTGCTAATGTGAGTGAGAGGGTTTGGATTTCTCTTTTCTCTTTTCATCAGTCTCTCATGTGTAAATCGTCATGAATGGCTCAAGGTCGTGGTTCGGCTTCACCGAGTTTCTGGATCTTGGCTGATTATATCCTTTCGATCGCGCCCAGGCTGCCACTTTCGTCGGCGTTGAGTTGTCACTCAAAGCAATGGAGAAGATGTGGTAGACGAATTCCAATTCAAGTTTGAAGAAACCCACAAAGGCCAGTGGGAAGAAGGGGTTTTGGGCGGGTGTGTGTGCGGAAATTGAGACGGACAGTCGCGCTTGACAGTAAGAGCAGAACGTCTGATCGCATAAGCGATACAGGCGTCGGGAAGTAGGCTTAGATAGACAAAAGAGAAAGAAAGTAGTACAATAATGATATTCCCCTTAGTCTTCGTCTGAGATGTATGGATGGTATCATCACCTCTTTCTGATTTGGGGAAGTAAGAATGAATCAATCATTCAATCACACGCCAGATTGCAGTCACGATGTCATGAAACCTGTTATGGTGACGATGCGCTCAATAGATAAGATATGCTAATATGGGTTACATGCACAACGACTTGTCTTTATTGTAAAACCCATGATCATGATTGAAAGTACGTATACGGAATTTCACAGCTTGGCTTATCTCTCCCCATAGCTATTTACAACGACAATGCGAAATGTTGTACATTCCCCCATCCCCCCCTTCTCCTCTCTCCCAACCCGTCCCATCCCGTCCTTGCGCAACCCAACTTCATTTGTCGTGCTGTGAATCACTATACTATACCGGGGCTAGCCGGCTAGTTGGCTGGCTGGCCTACTTGGGCGTTTCAGTAACCCACTTAGGCCTGGGCTTTGAACTTTTTTTGCCTCCTTCCGAGATTCGACGTCTTTTCTTCTTCCCACCCATTGGCGTGTGAACCTCCTCTCCATCTTGATTCCCATCTCCATTTGCGCTGACTTCTCCGTGTTTCTCCCCAGCTGCAGATGTGGGTAGTTCAGCATCTTTGAGCGCTGCGACTCGCTTTGATTTTGCAGGTGCCTTCGCCTTGGCCTTAGCAGGGGTTGTCTCTGTAGCTGTGGCTGTAGATGCAGCTGTGGCTCGGGGCTCTCCCGTCGTCGTCGTCTTCATCCTCGTCGTTTTGGCCGTGCTCGCTTTCGGCTTTGCGTTTGTGTTTGCTTTTGCTCTCGTTTGAGTCGGTTTAGGATTTGGTTCCGGTTGTCTGTCAGGAGTCTCTAGTTGGTCGTGATTATCGTCATCATCTTTGTCGGAGTCCGATTCCGAATCTGAGTCCGAATCCGAGCTGATTCCATCGTCCGAATCAGAGTCTGAGTCTGAGTCCGGGTCCGAATCCGGGTCTGGGTCCGAGCCAGACTTCGGTTGAGTGCTGGGGTTCGGATTGGAGTCAGAGTCAGAGTCCGAGTCTGAGTCCGAGCTATCTGAGTCTGAATCTGATTCTGAGTCCGAGCTATCTGAATCCGAGTCTGAATCTGATGACGTGGATGAAAAGGGAGTTGGTTTGTTTGAGGTCGTATTGGCAGTGCTTGTTTCCGGTTGTGTTTGTTGTTTCCCTTCACCGTTCAGGACCACTTTCGATTTCGACTTCGGTTCCGCTTTCGGTTTCGGTTTCGGTTTCGGCTTGGGCTTCGTCGTCGAGCTCGAGCTAGTTTGCTTCGTTTCAGTGTTTGCCGTCTCCCGTTCGGTTCCTTGTATGCTGCCCTTCCTCTTCCCCTTAGCATCACCATCCCCATTCATTTCAGGCCCACTTTTCCTGGTCGTCTTCTTGGCACCAGCAGCGACTTTTGAGGTAGCCTTCGGAGTAGCGAAGGACGTAGACGTAGACGCGACGTCGCTGTCGAACGTATCGAGTCCGCCTAGCCAGAAAGCGGCTGAACATCCTTTTGTAGGTCCTAGTCGTAGTGCATGGGGAGGAACGATCGCACTCGCCGCGTTGGGCTTGGCGTTGGCCTTACCGTTGGCGTTGACGGTACCTTTACCCTTGTTATTGCTGCCAAATTGAGACAAATCGATCCTCCCCCGTGCTTTCCCTTTTCCTAATCCATTCTTAACCTTTTTCTTCCCTCCCTTCTCCCCCGACGCTGGCGTAGACGTCGACATTGATGTTGATGCCGGTTCAGTAGTAGTGGTAAATTCTCCGTTCGTGAAAGCTGGATAAAGTACGGCCCTAGGCCTAGAGAACAACGGTCTATCCTCATCTTTAATGATTCTTCCTCTCTCTCCTCCTGGACCTCGACCTCGACGTGCTTTCTTGTGATGGCGACTTCCATTCGTAGATGCCTCAGCGGCGTATGTGTTGATTAGTGGGGGGAGTTGAGCTGATGGGTGAGTGAGATGGTATAAGATGATTTGCTCTTCGCTGAATATCGGCGGACTAGTAAGCGGTTCCCTAGGCCCATCTGCATCGGTAGAGGGGATCATAGACGTTGACATTGACGCTTCGGCGTTTTTATTGAGCTGATGAGGTTCAACCTGTGTTTTTCGGGACTTGCGTTTCTTCGAAGATGCGGTGGTAGGCGTATCATTTGCAGTAGAAGCGATATTGGGAGTGGGAGTAGGAGCAGGAGCAGGTATAGCAGCAGAGCCCGCGCTGGGGCTAGCGAATATAGAAGACGAATTGGCTACATCCATATCCTTCGCGGCGGGCTTCTTGGTCTTCTTTGCGGATCCTCGAGGGGCTCGAGTTGGCGTTGAGGAAGATTCTTGAGCTTGAACTTGGGCTTGCGCAAGGGTGAGCGGTGTCGAAGCTTGGGGTGGGGTTGGGCTAGAGTTGGAGAGGTGGACTGAGTGGATATTCGCTTCTGAGATTCGCGGTCGAGTACGAGCTGGTGCCATCTTGACGGGATGGAAGGGTTGACAAGGAGTACTGCTGTAGCCGATGCTGCAGACTTGCTAGAGCGATCCCGTGCGGGTGGTTGCTTCGATTTAGACCGACGTGGGTCGAGACAACGTTGTCGATTTGCAGTAATGAACTCGGAGTGTTTTGTGAATTGTACAGTCGAATGTGGTGGAAAGTTAAAAAGCAAACCTGCTGCAGCTGATCCGGGCATTATTGATTTTTATTTTGGTAGCAATTCATCTCAAGGCTTGTCTGAGCTGTCAACATGAGCAACAGGTTGAGAAGTATTACGTAACTTGTTTAGTAGAAACGCGTCGGGCGTAGTTGTATTAGGGCTGCATTAGTGTTAACCAAGCCTGCATTTATCAGCGTATTAGAAGCTCTGATTAATCCACATCCTAATGGTGTTATAATCTGTAATCTCCTTCGCCAGGAACGACAACGATAGCAGCTTACTGCGTTGTCCTATACGTCATCATCACAGTGCATCCTTCGAGCAGCATGCTATAGCTAGGCCTCACTTTCACATTCCGCAACCTAATACCTGATACCTGATACCTCACCGTACGAGTCACTTCTTGTCGTCATATCCATCAAAGCCATCGTCTTCCCTATAGCCTATAGCTACACTTTCCCACTTGTACAGTTACTCGTACAATTCACAGCACACACACTATAAAGAGCCAAGAAGGGACCAGTCCACACCTTGGTCTTTTTATCTCTTTTCTCCCCACCATGTCGGCTTCGGCTGGAAAACCATCAAGAGTAACACGCTCAATGTCACATCAACCGCCCCCTGCTCCAGCATCAGCTGCGACAGCTCCGCCCGCTGCCCCGGTACTTGCTCCACCCGCAGCGCCCACTGCGCCAGGTCCGCCCGTCTCAGCACGAGGTACCTCTCTCAACTCATCTGCAGTTGTCAACGGCGGAGTAGCCGTTTCCAATCCTTTCAAGGTGGATTTCGTGATCCCCTTCTCTCTCGCTATCGGGAAGAACCAGGATCGAGTCGCTGGGCAGAGGGAAATCAAAGAAGGGTACGAAGAACTGTTGAGGGCACTTGAAGGTGAAGGTGGACTCAAGATCGCTTCGAGGGGCGGAAGAGGCGGAAAGGGCCAGGAAGAGGTCTGGGTGTTTGTTGGCGCTGCTGAAGAGAAGATTGATGAGCTGGTCGAGCGGGAACAGTGAGTAGTAGTCTCACTTTCTACATTCGAAGCAGGTATATCCACTATACTAGGGATGACCCCATTCAACGCTTGTGCTTACATCTTACATTCCTATGACTACCAGCGCCCTCGACAAATCGCACAACCTTCCGCCTCACTCCCATCCTACTCCAGCGTCCCCTTCGACCCGTATTCGCCTGCTCTACAATGTCCTCACGGCTCCCGCCCTCCAAGATGGCCTCGGTATTACCCCTGGCGAGGGCAAATGGAAGAGAGTAAAGAGCATCATGGCTCTGCACGACGAACAAGCCGACAAAGCCTGGGTCGAAAAGTGGACGACTGGTGGGGATTGGAGGATTGGGCTGCTCAAGGGACTGGATGGCGCTGATGGCGTTGAGCTGGGCCAGCATGTGAGTCAGCTATGTAGATTTGATCCATGCAAAAAGGTAGCTGATATCGACCTGGACTATGGCAGCAACCACCGCCTGTTCATCTCTACTTCAACTTCTTGACAACTTACACTCTCTCCCTTCTCCCTCTATCGGTCATCTCTGTCCTCTTCTACCTGTTGACCCCTACCGACTCGTACCCGCCTCTCTACGCCTTCCTTCTCTCGGTGTACGGCACCGCTTTCGTGGCTATCTGGAGGATCAAAGAGCGAAAACTCGCCGTTCGATGGGGTACCAGGGGCTGCGAATCTGTCGCTGTCGGAAGACTTCGACCCGAATACGTCGCCAATCTTGGCCTAGACAAACGCCAAAACACTGAAAACCCCGTCGATGCTGTTCAGCAAGGTAACGACAGCAAGCGAGATCTCAAGCTTGCGGCTTCTGTGTTTGTTATCTTTGCATGCGGTGTTGGACTGGGTGTGGTCTTACTCGGTATCTTCATGCTTGAAGCTTTCGTAGGACAGGCGTACGAAGGGGTCGGTAAGGAGATAGTCGTAAGTCAGCTGGCAGACTTGTCTTGTCGCAACCAGGAACAAGCAAAGCTGACATTGATGTTACCATTGACAGCCTCTGCTTCCAACAGCTCTTTTCGCGGTCGTCGTGCCTCAAATTGTTGCTGCTTATGGCAGCCTAGCCAAAGCTATGGTCAAGTGGGAAGACCACCCTACTCCCGTTGGTGCAGAGAAGAGCTTGACCGCGAAAACCTTGTGAGTTTCAGTCAGAGAGTTAGTCGTAACTACGACTGATTGACATGCTGACTCTTCTTCAATCTTCATAGCGCTATGAACGGTATCGTCGCCTACCTCGGTCTCTTCCTGTCCGCGTGAGCTTGTCGTCTCGAATTGTCCGTGTCGATCTCAAGCTGACAATTGTTCTTTCCGACCTCAGTTATGTCTACGTCCCCTTCGGCAGCTTCATCATGGCTCACGTTCAGAACCGACTCACAAAGCAGGATACAGTTCGAATCGCCGGCACGCCAGAGAAGGCTGGGCTCGGTCCGAGGACTAGCGCGCAAGAGCAGAAGGGTATCAAAGCGGGTCGACTGAAGGGACAGCTTTTTGCTTGTGAGCTGGTCTCTCCATACGGAAATGCGAAGGCTGTAGCTGACCAACGCTGATTCAATCTTCTAGATACGGTCACCAACCAAGGTGTGTAAAGCGTCTGTGAATACTCTACGACACGTGCTAATGATTCATGAGCGTAGTGATCAACGCGTTCCTCGAGCTTGGTCTACCCTACATCATGCGATTCGTCAACGACTGGCGGGCTGGCAAGACTACCATCAAGGAGACGATTAAAAAGCGAGGTACCGAGACACCTCAATCGCCTCCTCAGAACGAGGAAGAAGCGGAGAAGCGATTCTTGGACAAGGTCGAGAAGGAGCTTGCTCTTCCCGACTACTCCCTCTTCAGTCAGTTTCAATTTCGTCAGCTTTATACATGAGATTGTGGAAACTGATATTGGCCGATTTTATATATAGCTGACTATGCCGAGATGGTCACTCAATTCGGTTACGTGACGATCTGGAGTATCGTTTGGCCTCTCGCTCCACTCTTCGCCCTGGTCAACAACTACGTCGAGCTTCGTTCTGATGCGCTCAAGATCTGCAAGCATGTCCGAAGACCCGTTGGTGATCGAGTGGAGACTATCGGCTCATGGCTGGAAACTTTGGTGAGTCTACCAATATCTCCTACTGTATATTGCAGATGGCTGATTTCGGCATCGATCACTTATTCCCTATTGTAGAGCATCATCTCGTGGATCGGCGCTGTGACAAACGCGACCCTCATCTACCTTTTCCGACCAACTTTACACGACCAGACTCCCAACCCCAACGTCCCATCTACCCCGGGTTCTCCTGCCCTCGCATATATCGTACAGACGTATAACCTATCCCCAACCCTCCAAACGCTTTTGCCTACCCTTATTCCTCTCGGTTTGGTAGCTTTAGCTGCAAGTCACGGATTCATCATCCTCCGATGGGTTGTACAAGGTGTGATCGAGCGAGTTCTCTGGAGAGGCAGCCCCGAGGAAGTTGAAGTGCAGAAACTTACCGCTCAACGAGGCAGTGGCGGCCGAAGCGTTTCCGCCCAAAGTCAGAGCGAGAAGAGGGAAAGAAGGTCTTATGGTGATGAAGCATTGAGAGGTGGGTTCTGGAATGGAGGCGAGGAAGGTGCCAGGGAGATTGGGAGGGTGCTCAAGGCGGAGTAAGCCAAAACGGGTTGAGCCGACCAGACCCTCAGCTGGGCTGCGATAGCAGGGATAACAGCTGTGTCCGCATGCCTGGAAAACCATTGAAGTCAGAAGTAATCAACTCATACACGCTGTTCCATTTAAGCATGCATGTCTCAAAACACGATGCGAGCGAACTGATATGGCTCTAATGTTCTGCCCCAGAGGCCAGACTTTTCCGAGCAATATGCCATTTATGACGAGCGAAGCTGGTCGCTTCTCATAGATTCTTAGTTCCCTTATACTTAATCGGGTGAGTATAATGCGAGATATACTGTACTGTACTTTCTGACGTTTCGCAAGGGCATAATGGTTCGCTCACCCTTTCATGTTTGGCGAACTCAAAGGATCCTTGATTCTTATCCTTGTCGAGTGCGGGAGCGACGTCAGTAGCTGGCAAATGCAGTCAAAGCTTCTCACCTATAAGAGAGTGATATCATCGCTGGTCCATAACCCATCCGCTATCTCTTCTGGATTTATACATGATCTTACGGTCCAATATCCACCACAAATCCACACAACCCTTCCTTCATCTTTACACACGTTTCCATTACATTACTACATATATCAAGGGCCCGACATGCAAACCTTGCGCTCAACCATCAGTCGTGCTCTGCCGAGCAGGTCCTTCAGCTCCGCCACCGCCCGCTTTCACCGCGCCACTTTCCCATCTGACACTCGAGGGACCGAAGCGTATACAAGTGGCGATGTGCTTGATCTCGAAGAGTTGGACCACGCTCTATCTGCCGAGTACGACAAGATCACCAAAAATCACTCTGATTTCGAGGCCGTTCTATCTGGTGCTGATGAGCCTGTCACTCTGAGACCTCCAAAAGAGTACGCTCCTTTGGCCCTTGGTGGTGGATCCTCAGCCTTGACCGACCGTGCGAATCTGGACAGGCTGTCTGGAATTGCAGCGCAACAATGGTCGACCACGACCGGTCAGCCGATGTCCAAGTCCCAAGCGAGGTCAATTATCCTAGGCGGTCTCCCATGTCCCGAGCATGCAAAGGAGCAAGCAGAAATGCACATGTGTCGCACGGAGATGCGACCGTTACCTTCCGGGATGAACGAGGTCGGGCTGGACGGGATGGACAAACTGTACTACGCCATGGCAACCAACAATATACGGGATACCGAAGACGCGGCCTACGAGCTAGACTACCCAGCCGGACTAGAATACTCCCACATTATCCATTGCCAAGCTCCGAGCTGTCGAAGCAAGACTGAGCATCTCGGTGCGCTCATGTTCAAGGATGATCCTTCCCTGCAGCCTGGGTGTGTCGACTTGCACACCAATACCAGCGGCCACACCTCGTCTCGAGCTGTATCGTGCGATGACCCATCCCACCGACCGAGGAGTGACCTGAGCGTCATAGGCACTTGTCAGAGACAACTCAGTCGGCCACATGATTTGCGGGCGTATACCCAAGAAGATACCAGTCTGCTTGCAAATTCATCAGATCCATGGACGTTTGTGGAATCAAGGACTCCTGCGGAGCGTCTCAATGACGAGAACGGTACTGCGGCGACGATTGTAAGCAAGATGCACGTCGCTGCTCGAGCCATTGAGGAAAGGGCGAAAGAGTTGCATCATCGGCAGGCCTCTGGAGTGGCAGAAGAGGAGGATGATTGTGACGGTCAGTAGGATTCTCGAGGAGGATATGTACAGTACCACAAACAACACCACCAAGACTATACATCGCAACATGGGTGGAGTGGAAGGAGGTCTACTGTAGCCAAACTTCTTTGGTGGTAGACAGCTGTACGGAAATCGACGGCGCAGGCCATGTGCATATACAGGTACATATTCAGATCATATTATAGTGTGCCCGTTGGTGACTTCTAGGAGGTTACAAAGTGCTCTGAAGTTGCAGTGCCCGAGTTCGAATTGAGCAGTGCCACCAAGGACGATGGCACCTATGTTCTGAAAACATTTGTTACGTGAACTTGCGGCAAGGGCAGCAATGGCTCTCGGCCTCTGCAGGAGTTGATTGCAAGGGGGTTACAAATCAGAGCACCCCACCCACCCCTTTTTTTCAAGTCCCACGCCGGCTTGCGACGATCGAGAACAAATAGGACCTCGACAGCTATTGAGCAACTTCTCAAACTCAAAGGATCTGTGCACGGCACTCCAATATACTGACAAGGAGTATGAAGTGAGTGAAGTCCTCCACATATAGACAGTAAGCTGATTCTGAAAAAACTCTGCACCGGGTAGCAGTGTCTCAGAAAAAAAGGCAGAAGGTCACTCGCTACACGAGATTGCTTGTTCACGTATTTATACTGATCTGAATTCTTAATGACCAACAATAATATTTTGCAACACGTCAAGCCCCTGAACATGCCAACGAGTTTGTGCTCCAGGAGAAGAAGAGCCTCGCGCTATCGCCCCTCAATAGGAGCGACAGGAGGTGGCAGTACTCATGTTCACACGTACTATCGGTGGACACCCCAAAACGTTGATTCCAGAAGTCTCGAACATTCGAACATTTCCCCTCGTATCAATCAGACTGGCAATGGCGCCGAGGTGCAGCCTCCCTCAGCCGCGACAGCCTCGTTGCGCGCCCCATCCGACGCAGAGGGGAGTACATCTCCTAGATCAGTCGAGAGTAAAATCGACAAGTTTACCAAGAATCTGTCAGACTTCGAGGCTGGATGGAATAGCGGAAGCGTCACGCTAGCAAGTCTAAATCACCATGCTCCGTTGTCCTCCGGAAGCGGGTGGCAAAAATCCAACGACCGCTCGAACCAGGACGCTCTGGCTGCCTTCGCTTCTGATTCAGACAAATATGGCCCAGGAGAAGGATGCAACCAATATTCAGAAGCGGAAGCAAACTCGATCACAGTGGGTATTGCAACTTGTCCGGACGAGCCAGCCAAAGGCGGCCCGACAGAGGACCTGTACGAGAACCATGAAGCTCAGTCAGTATCTTATGACGACATGAAAGGGGTCGCTAGCAGACGTGGCCAGAACCCACCTGAGGGATGAGGAAACAGGCAGGTCTCGAACGACGAAACATCACGCTTTGGATGAAGAACTGAGGAGGAAAGGGTTGGTCGAGATGAATGCGGTATCTCGCTATGGCCTATGGCTTATTTAACCCTTGACTCTGGTCCGCCATCAATCCGTCAATCTCAATTGTTCTCGTGCCCGAAACCTTGATGTGGACTACGTATTACTGCAGTCGCATACATATGCAAATAATAGCATCGGGACTGCATACAGAGCCTCATCATCGCCCGTACAACGACGATCGCCTGGCCTCTTCACACAGTGTCTCGCAGCTTTCACGCAATCTTTTGCTTCTCAGAAGCGCAAAGTACCGAATTTACTGACAACAGCGCAGTGGTGCACGGAACCCTCAATTTGGTACTGTACAGTAGAGGCCCTCAATGAACGAGTTTGCTAGCTAGAGCGTCTCCACCCTGATTAGTATGTGTCTGCCCTTCATTGACGGTGACTTGTGACCGATTGGACTGTGAAGGCAGCCTGGACACTATACTTCGCAAGATGCTCGCCTGAGCTTGAACATACAGTATTGCATGATGACCGTCGAGCTTTCTAAGCCGTAACGTGACCTGATGGGCCCAGGTTCGTCTGCTAAGGTCACACCCCATGGGCCTATGTGGACAATGAATGTGGCCTAACATGATCCGCGCCTCTCGCCAGGAGGCTCTCCCCAGGCGACATCAAGGTCAATCACCCGGGAAGAAGCTATACTAGCCACGTCACTGCCCTGATCAGAATCACCGCCACCGGCCCGTGGGACTCGTATAACACATCCGAGCCAACACCGATGAGCGGTGCTTCTCCAATCGCTCGCACCGTTGTGGTGGTTGGTCTTGGCGTAGCTGCGATATCCTCCGGTCAGTGGGATTATATCGCCCGCACAGGGGTGTGTGTGGCCTCGCGGCACAGAGAGACGAGAGTCAAAGGTAGTGATAGTCGCTCCATTCATCGAAGACGTTCCAGCCATCCTTTCACCCTCAACAACGCCAACCGCTTCAAACGGAGGCTATACTTCGAACTGGATCGGTAGCACGACAGTCTGCGAAAGGGGCTACGTATGGCTGAGAAATGCACATATATATGAATGCACATCCCCGGGTGGTTCCAGGTAACATAAATACTTTGCCATTTCTTTTCGACAAGCCTCTAGAACCCGAATCCGATTTTGTCTACGATATCAATCACGGCGCGGCAGTAGTTCAAGCCTTCAGCGGGGTTCATTGCCATAGGTAACACACTGAACACCACATTACACCTGACGATGACGAAGTTTTTCTCTTCGATATTGGGAGGATCAACCAGCTCAAGGCGAGGCTATCATCCGATATCCGGGACCCCAGATTCTGCAAATACTCATGGTGTCCGCACTGATTCTGCAAATACTCGTGGTGTTCGCACTGAACCTTTCAGGCTCCGTGCATTGACGGAAGGTCACAGCGACTATTCGAGCCTTCTCAAGGGTAATGAAGAGCCTGATTTGTCGAGCCCAGGGGAACATGCTCCTTTCAGTAGAGGAGGCGCCACCAAGCGGTTACGGGGAAATACACACTACCTCGCCTCCCGTGCAGCTCAGCAGTGGACCCTCACCGAAGGGCGCCCAGATCCGTACACCACAGATGAGGCGGAATCAATCATTTTGAGCGGTATCACGTGCCCTAATGCCCCACCTTCTACCTGCGCCACCGAAAATGATCAGAAAACGGAAAGGGAAGCCCTTACGGTCTTGCTCCAGGCGATGGCCGACAACGATCGTGACACAGCTCTGGATTGCGCAACCAAGCTGCACGAGATGGACTCAAAACCATACGCCCATATGGTAGAGTGCAGCCACGTGAAAAATCCCACTTGCACGGGCGGGATGATGTCCAAGCACTTGTCGTCCTTGCTTCTGCAGGACAACCCCGACACACAATGGGGCTGCATCAATACGAATCACGATACTCCTGGACACGAAGACTGGGGTAAGGCGTTCTGTAATGATCCTATGCACCGACCTTCACAGCTTATGAGCTATCTCGAATATCACCGACGAGCGGCAAGCGAGGCTGACGACCCGAGCAAGCATGTGGCCGCAATGGATCAAATTTCGACCTCGACGAACATCTCACTACCAACCACGAACGGGTGTGAGACAACTCCAGTGGTGTTGGGGCGTCCAGGCTGCCGTGAAGGGTTTCATAAGATGTAAGGCACCCGCTCGTGAACTGCAGGGTTGACTTCATACCGTTGAAAAGGTACATAGAGGGGTCTACTGTATGCAAAGGGCAGAAAGAAGTTTGCGTGACTGTCATATTTGTCATTTTTTTCTCTGTGGAATACAGTATCTTTCCGGGCATAACCATTACATGTATCGAGTGTCATTGTCCGATATTTCCGCCTGAACGCTCGAGATGATGACTGATAATACTGTGGACCGATCTCATATGACTCCCCTCAAGCTGTTCGAGCATTTGCTAAATGCAGTATCGTTTCTATCCAAGTTCGACTCGGCTCCCGAGTTGTACAGTATCATGCAGATAGGTAGAGCGCATTGACATGTCCTCTTGGCCGTATAGAATCTACTTTACTGTACAAATGCCAGTCTAGCCCGACTACCACATACCAGGACTACCCGTCCGTCTAGGCGTAACAGTCCCACTGACGCTCTGAGGTCTTTTGGTCGATGATCTACGGAAAACACCTCCACCGGTCGCTTGGGCAGATTTCACTTTGGCGGCGTTTGCGATAAGTTCGGATATCATGCCGTTGCTGCGAGTTGGGGCAAACGTTCTAAGATCAGCTCGTGTTACAGGATAAACGAAACACGTGCGAGCGTGACAGTGAATGCGGAATGTGAGGCTACAAGGACGAGCTGGAGACTCGAGGAGCGGTTACTCACTAAGTATTCGAGTCCTGAGTCTGTGCATCCTTGAGCTGTAATGACCAAGCCAGCAGAGCAGATGCTTGAGCAGAAGTATCCGCTATCTCCGCCTGCATCTTGCGTAGCGTTGCAACGGGTAAGAGCGACAGCCGGTCTAATATAGCAAATAGGCACAGATCAGTGACAGTCAGCTGGCAATCCGGAGACAAGACGTGAAGGTGGTGAGTTGGGTGAGAGCTGGACCTACCCTCTTCCAGCCCGCAGAAATCCTCAGCCTTAGCCAGATCGAACTCCGGTCTATTTCCTAATCCATACCGTCCATTTCCAGGACTTCTTCCAGGTCCAGCACTGTTGGGCACGCTAGCTGCCCCATTAGCATTAGTTTGAGTATTGGGTGACAGGTCCCGCCCTTTGCCTTTCTGAGCTGAGGTATATCGGTTTCCGTTGTTCCCGTTCGAGTACGAGTTTGTGTCGAGCGACTCTGCTCTTCTTGCTTGCGGAAGAGCAGCACCCGTTGTTATTCGGAGTGGCGGGAGGGCGGAGAGTCGGTGCGAGTCGACCTAGATATACCACAACATCAAGTGCATCCATCATTAACAACTGGTCGTGTTTCTCGTTATGATAGGGATAGGGTATATGAGCATGAGTTGATTGACTACTCACTTCGTCCAAGTTTACCGGTACACCCATCGAGATGAGATGTTCTCTTCTTACGCGTGATCTTGTCCAGTCGAGCGGTTTGAGCATCGGCGCTGTGGTCAATTGGGCGTATGCGTCTCGGCTACGACAATCACACACGTTGATCAGTCCCTCATCCCATATCATTATCATCCTTTTACGATTCGATTGGACAATCCACACGGAATGACGGGAAGCGCGGATTGATCTGATCATCTGCGAAACAGGTAGAGTCGAAAATGAAGGTCAATCAACATACCTCGACTCAGCTACCAACACCTGGGACAGCCCACCGACCATCCTAGGCTGTTCATCCGTCAAGTACTGTCGGTTATTCTCGTCATACAGGGGCGATAACAATATCGAAAGCTGATCTATCAGTTCGCCTCGGGGAGGGAAAGGACGCAGGCTGAGGGCGTGCTGCGTCGCGAACAGAAATAGACCAGTCAGCAAACGAGCAGGTCGAGATGGATATTGCGGTGTGTGGTATGGCTTGTGCGGGTAGATCCAAGGATGAAACGTCTCACTCACCCATTTCTCCTCTTCCTGGGCTGGTTCCTCCACGATCGCACCTCCAACAAAGGTATCTCCTCCAGCCTGTTCACCTGAGTCCACCGGGCCAGGTTCATCAAAATCGCCTTCTTCGAAATCCCCAAAGTCTCCAAATCCATCGTCATCAGCTTCTCCCTTTGCGCCGTCTTGATTAGACAACGAGCTCGGGCCTGCTAGCGGTATAGGTACGGGAGCGCTATCCCCGAAATCGTCAAAGTCGTCAAAACCATCATCCTCTTCAGCATCCCCCTCTGCTCCTGCCTCCGCTTGCGGCTCGGCAGCTCCAGCTTCTTTGGCGTCGTCTTGAGTAGCGGCGGGAGGAGCTAGGTCGATCTCTTCGTCTGGTGGAGCAGCGGGTTCTGATGTAGAAGATTGAGCTGAGCTTGATTTGGTCGGAGATGACTGCACTGCTGGACTGGGAGGACCTGTTGATTTCGCGGCCGCGGCGGGTGCAGCTGGAACAGGCGATGAAGGCGCTGAAGGGAGTTTAGGTGTTGAAGGCGTATCAGCCCAAGGATCGGCGTCCATCCTGGTCTGATTATGTTAGTGTTACTGCTGTGCACTGGGCTAGTCGGCCTATCAGTGAGGCGTATGTAAGTTATATCAGATGCAAAAAGCAAGATCTGAGTTGAACCATATACATATCATCTCGGTAGATGATTGTTAGTTACACAGCGCGGTCATAGTGGTCATAGTGGTCATAGTGGAGGACGCTTTTGTCGCTGTACACGCGACTGGAAGAGCACCATAGTGGCGGTACGAGTCCTTGCATTGACTCGTGAGCACCCCCTCCATGGAGCTCACCATATATTGATGATGGATTTGTATGCATGGATGCATGACAAGCGATATCTGATCTCAGGCATATAAGGGATACATGACAAGCTATGATCTGGCTCTGTATATGCAATGTTGTGCGGGTCCGCACGTATGTAACTATTATATACTGTACTCAACTAAGAAAAAAGGCAAAGAGAATGGCAAGACACAACAGAATGAAACACAACATGGCTATCTTTATTCTCATCTGACCCTCTTTCGTCTGTTCGAGTCTTCTGGTCCACGATGGTATTATACTACTTCAGTACCTCTCACTCAGGCTTCACCCTCCAGCCTATATCCCTGCTCCAGTACCAGTACCCGTGTAGTCGCCCATCAACCCCTCAGCGCCCGTATGGTTTTCCCAACCAGCAATCAGATCCATCATCTCCTGACTCAGCTCTACGCCTGCACCTTCTCCTAAACCCGTGAATAGACTATCTAGGCTGAACCCTTCTGTCGAAGTTTCCATCTGGTTCAAAAAAGCCGTCAAGTCCAAGTCATCTGCGCCTGTACCTATGGCCGTCCCGACGTTGAGAGGGTTATTGGGGTCATTGATGATACCACCACCACCATTTGCTGGTGTATTGCCGTGTGATATTGGGTTGGTATTGCTGAGCGCCGCCATTGTAGAGCCTATACTCTGAGTATTACCGTTTCCATTGATTGAATCTTGCGGAACAGCTGGCGAAGTACCAAATATCGTATTTGGCGAAAACCCAAATGCCTCGGCTGAGAAATCCATCCCTCCTGCTCCTATCGATCCGCCGGCTACGTTCCCACTCGGATCCGCCTTTGAAGACGCTCTCGTTGCCATCCTTGGACTGGGCGGAGGAGCAGTCTTGGTCTTTTGTCGTTTTCTCGGTGATTCAGGCAGCGCAGGACCGCTTTGAAGGATCGAGGAATGGTGAGTATCTTTATCGGAGTTGGTCCGGTTGGGTCGAGGAGAAGATCGTAAGCCATGAGCGGGACCGTCCGCAAATGGATCGTGCGGTAGTTTGCGCTTTGAATCGGCATTACTGGAGGAACATGTTCCCGAGCCGCTCGCAACTGGTTTATGGGACTGCCCCCATAGTTCGGGCGGTCGCATTCTCTTGTGCTCGTTGAAGTATAATCCGCAATCTGCAAAGACCAAGTCATAATCAGCTGCTGTCGGCGGACCGCAGGGGATGACAGCTGACACGCTGCGAGAAATGACTCACCATCGCACACCTTTCTCGGTGTACCATCCTTCATCTTCTTAGTCCTCCAACAGCTAGACACCATCGTCCCGCAATTACAACACCCATCTTTCGTATTTCTCACACTTCTCGGTGTGGGTTGTGGGGGAGCTGAAGGCGTGGGTGTAGTTTCCCTCTCCGGTGATCCATCTTTATCGTCGTCATCATCGCCACTGCCAAAAGATCTCTTGCCCTTGTCGCCGTTCGCAGGAGGGTTATTTATACCTGATACGTTCCGTAGGGTGGCCAGAGCGTTCGAACTGGTTGGCACGGCTTTGAGCAAATTTCGTAGCACGGGGTTCGAGGCGAGATGACGAGCGAGATCGGGGGACATCATACCGTCTGCCCTTAGTAACGCGTGTAGTTTCGCTCGGGATGGCGTCGATGGCGGAGGGGATTTGGGTCGAGGCAAGGGGGGCGGCGTTACTTCTCGATTACGTTGAGATGCGGCTCTTGACGATTCAGCCATCTGTGAAGAGGAAGAAGAATGTGAAGGAGGCTCAGCCTTGAGAGGTAATGACGATCGATTGTCGCCTGTTGAAGATGGAGGTCTACTTGAAGGCATATTGGAGTTTGAGTTCGAAGATGACGGTAGTGCGGGTAATGAAGAAGGCGGCATGGATGATGACGATGGTCGATGTGAGAGCGAAGAAGATGGCCTTGAGGTTTGACCCTGTGTTCTTGGTCCTACTGATGCTGAAGCATGCAGAGGACTTGGTTGGGCGATCGGCATGGGTGGTCGGACGGTCGCCGTGCTAGAAGCCGAAGGTCCAGCTTGAGGTGTGCCACTGACAGGTGGCGTCCCTGCTCCATTGTACCTAAGGGCGCCTACACCGATATGTGGTGACGAACGAGGTATTGAGGCAGGTGTACTTGCTTGGCCAGGTCGAAGGGGCGAAGATGCAGTGACGGAATGACTCTGGCTCTTTCCTTTAGCCAGCATCTCCTCAAACTCCCTTCTTCCTGCGAATTCGACTTTTCCCTCCGGATTGAGCTGTCTCAAGCTGATACCAACTTCCAAGCCCCATCCTTTCCCATCGGCATCTTCTGAACTGTCGCCATTCGCAGATGCATGCGCAGCAGCCATCAACCCTTCCAGTCCGCCTTCAGGAGCGAAATGCGACGAAGAAAACTCGTACTCCCTTACGAGACGGCCTTTGATCAGAGTCGAGCCATTGCCTTGTTCCGACAGAATCCAGGAGAGGAAACCTCGGCCGGTCCATGATGATGCTAAGTCACTGGGTGACGAAGGGAATGCACGAGCGGATGGGCGGCGTACGGATGGGTCGAGGTTGTATACTGAGAAATCCAGGTTGGTGGCGTTTGGTATACACTCGGGGCTGAGGATATGACATTTGAGTATCAGCAAAACGCTGCAGCAATTCAGCGGTATTGTTGAAGGGATAAGCCAGGCAGGCGGGTTAAGAGGAAATAAAAGGCGATGAAGCTATACTCACCTGGCGAAGCAGATCCCCCTCGCAACAGATTTCAACGAGCAGCTCCCAACAGGCCCTTGATCCGCATCACCGCCAGCTCCATTCGCGACTCCGTTCCCTTGATTCCGACTGTATCCCGGCTGACCGGGATGAACGTATACCTCTTGCCTGTCGTGCAAGACTGTCAGGTATGAATGAGGAGTCGAGTCGAGACTGTAGAGGACTTTGACTGCTCGCAGACCGTGTATTTACGCGTACAGACGTGCAGTGATCGACGATGTGGAATGTTCGTGTCAGCTCAAGCCTCACTGCATGTCCACTGGAAGGATGAGTGAGGTATTGTTGGACTGACCTGGTAGAGAGTGTATTTTGCCAGGGGAAGGCGGCATCTCGCTCGACTATTGATCAATAGCGGAAGCGCGAGCGCGAGAGAGTCACAGTCGAGTCGAGTCGAGTGGGATACGCGAACAAGGGAGATGACAAGAATACAAGTTTAAGATGAAAAGAGAGAGAAGAAGATGAAAAGTATGATTTGTTTTCCTGTTTATTTACAGTAATCTTAGACATTGGAGGAATGTTTTTGTTGCCTTCCCCTTACTACCAACCCATGTAACATCATAGAAATAGAAATGGAAATGGAAATGGCAAAACATGAGGGGGATCAGCGCGATAGGCTCGATTAGGAAAACGCGTCTAGTTGATTAGAATCGGCTGGTATTGGATAACGAAAGAGTTTGTAATCAGATTGTAATGGCTCTGTATATGAGGTCATACATACTACGAGTACCTCGAGTACCTCGAGTACGGCCAATGGCCATTTGCCAGCTGCCAGGTGCGAGGTGCGATCCGGTAAACCGATTAACCATTCGTCCACTCGTCCACTCGTCCACTCGTCCACTCGTCTCGATATATCGATCGTCCAACAATATATCCAAGCTGAACATCCTAACCCTTCTTCTAACTGTCCTATTTATTAAGTCTTGTTGGCTTGTCGGTTGCATAACCTCACGAATCGCGTTCCCACCTCACTTGATCATCGACAATTTCAGTTTCAATCGTTTCGAAGATCAAAACCTACTTAGACTTAGCCTCTTTCGCCCAAGATGGCTACCCCGCCTCAGACGTACAATTACCTCCGACACAAGACCCCAGGATTCATGCACAACAACATCGCCTACAGCCCTTTCTTTACAGGCAGGTTCGCCGTGGCTTCAGGATCAAATTTCACATTGGTCGGTAATGGACGGGTGCACGTGATGAGCACGAATCAAGCTTGGCAAGGTGGAATGGGAGTCGATAGATATTTCGAGACTAGGGATTGCGTATATGATGTTACTTGGAATGAGGAGAATGAGTGAGTCACACAATTCTCCTGCGGTTCCACATACCTGTCTTCAAGGGACTCTTTCTCCAAAGAGACTGCCAATCGTCATATTTTAGGCGGCGCCAGTGACTAAAGGGCCGTATCACATTGTTCGAATATGACCGGCCAAGATGATCTCGGCCATACGGGCATAAGGACCCAGAAACTCCAGATCAGTAAAGTGAGGTCGAAAGAGTTGACCCTGCAGCGTGATTTTGATAGGAACCAAGTTGTAGCTGCTTGCGGCGATGGCTCGATACGAATGTTCGACATGACGCTAGAAGACGTGAGTACTGCCTTGCTATGCTGTCTACCCCTATCCTGTCGACATTCCAGAACTAAAATAGGCTCCATATTGCGATCCTCCTACTACGCGGTCCAGGCATTCCATTTTTATCACAAATTGAAATCTCAAAGCCCAGTCGCTAATATCTCTTCGTGACCCGTGCGCAGACCCTGCCTGTCATGACTTGGCATGAACATGTAGGCGAAGTAGCATCGGTCGACTGGAACAATATCGACAAGGCTCTCTTTGTCTCTGGGTCCTGGGATGGCTCGATCAAGCTTGTGAGCAGTTTGCTATTTACCCTTGATATGAATGAATAGCTGCCTACGCTCGCCGTACGTACGGGGGTACGAGGTGAAGTTGATAGTTGTTGCTGACGCCTACGCCTTCAATCTCCCACTTTATGCTTGCTGTCCTCCATTTGCAGTGGAACACGTATCGTAATGCTTCGCTACTAACGATCAAAGCACACGGTACCTCACATATCAACCAAACGATATTCTCCCCTCACCAACCATCGATCCTCGCTACATGTTCAGAAGACGGTACGATGAAAATCATCGATATCCGACGTCCTCGCTCCGTGGTCTTAAGCGCCCTAATCAACTCCGTGACGGATTACTCTCCAAGTCCACAATCATCTTATCGTCCACCGCCTATAGAGGTTTTAAGTTGCGATTTCAACAAGTATAGTGCATCGATTCTGGCTACTGCTTCAGCAGATGGCAAAGTCAAATTGATCGATATCAGGGGTCCGGATATGTCGAATTTGAAGCCGTACGATACGGAGATTGGAAGGCATGCGCTCGCTGCGAAGAAGGTCGCGTGGAGCCCGCATAGTCCGTATTTGGTGGCTAGTACGGGCTATGACATGTGCACGAGAGTGTGAGTAAAACGGAAAAAAACAACAGCAGCTTCTTCACGGCCGCAAGGCACCATCGGGAAGATGGTCGTTTGCTGCTTGAATGCAGATTGCTTCGCCTGTCAGACCGGATAGTCACCTCGCTACCTCATTACCTCTCACTTATGCTGTTTGGCTCGGACGTATGGCGTATCTCGCTAACACCTACCACAATTTGCTGATGCCTGGCATCTTTTTTTCGCTTGAATTGATAGCTGGAACACATCCTACCTCGAATACGGAAATCGACAAATGCAATCCCACCCTGACGAAGCACCATACGAAACCCCACATCCAATGGCCGATCCGACTCGATACCCAAGAACAAGCTCCGACCCTCGTCCACCTATAGAGACCAACTCTCACCCTCAAGTATACGCCGGCGCCGTGAATCCTGAAAGAATGAGATACACAGATACCCCCTTGGCTAAAGCAGCGTTATTCCAGCATACGCCTCATACGGAATTCGTCATGGGACTAGCTTGGTCGTTGTTCGAGCCTGGATATTTAGTCGACGCGAGCTGGGATCAGGAAGTTCATGTGATGTCTGTGAGGTATCAGAGACGGCCTGGTCAAGCCGTCGGTCGAGCGGTGGATCACTTCACCCAGGCAGGGCTAGGAGTCGGAAGGGAATAGGTCATGGGAAATGAGAATTTCACCAATTCGCCCTCATATCTTTGATAGGGTGACGGTGGTGGTGGTCTGACAGGCCAGATCGTATGGCAGTTCCTGTCATTTGATTTTTTGTTTTTCTCTATTCAGCCTTGTCAGTAGAAGGATAACGTAGAGGTATCGTGTTGATACGCTCATCATGATCCCGAGCAGAAGTATATATTGTAGACTAATAAACTTCTCGCACCATTGTTTTGTGCGGCGGTATATATTTGACGGTATACCTGTACTCGCTCTGTGTTGTAACATACAATGTTGTATCGTGTAAGAGATGTACACGACGTCGAATGTATATTTACAATGTCACTTGATCACACATGTATGTCATTCCATGACATGTCCCCGTGAAGTCAGTAGTCTTCATAACGGGTCCTATGCTCTCATCTCAGATCATCCTCTTGAGCGCTCTTTCCCGTCGTTCCAGACGGATCGCTTCGAGGGCAAAGAAAGAGGAATGCGATAAAATATCAGTGAGAACGCATCGGGATACATGTATGTATGTAAGTATGTAAATGAAGATAGATGATAAAAAGCTTGCTAATACTTGTGTTCTTGATTATGCGTCATCAATCAGGAAAAAAAGGTTCTACCTCGTCGGTGACCACGCTCTCCTCTAGTCGATCGGTCGGCCCAACCTCGTCCTTGAACTCTTCGGCTACACCTTCCTTGCACTCGCGAGCTAAATCGGATATACCTACCTGGACCGCCCCAACCCCCAACCTCCTCTCCTCCACTTGGACACTTGGCCCGTTTGCTTTTGGCTGTTGGCTATTACTTGCTTACTTACTTACAAGTCCTTCTTGCCCTCTACGACTTTGACAGCCGCAGCCCGCTTGTCCAACTCTCGCTGCTCTCTCTCTTCCTGCCTCTTGGCGTATTCTTGTCCAATTTGCATACCCATCACACCGAGAGTCAAGAGCCCAACAAGCGCATTGGCGGCTGATAATACTCGGACAGCTTCGATCTTCTCGTCGGCCGTAGGAGGGACTTCTCGAGGTGGAGGGGGAGGGAGGATGGAGAATGTCGTGGTGGTGGTTGATTCGGGGACTGGGCGGGACGAAAGACAGGAGCAGGATGAATCAGTTCACGCGAGATCAGCTTTCTGGATCGATTCCGATTTTCATTTATTCGATCGCGAGGATGCAAATGAAGCTTCGAATATAGATATGATCCTTGTATAGATTTCGTGTCTACTTACGGAAAGTCCTGAGAGAGTGGATGTGGACGGTCAAGTAAAGAATGACCGTAGCGAGGTGCATGACTAGAAACCGGGCAAGGAGGGACAGAGGAAAAATCAAGCCAAGTCAGCAGATGATCGATCGGTCGATCAATCAGAGTCAGAGTTAGATTATGGTTGTATATAGGTAAGCCAAAGCCAAGGGGAGCGGCAGACACAAGACGTTTCAAGTGAGACTCACCGATACAGCTACCGTCGAAGAACATGGCGCTTTCAGTCCACTTGTGGAGCTTGATCAAGAGCGCAATGAGCGGGAGACCAAGGGCGACGTGGAAGAGGGCCTGCAGGTATTGAAAGTTGACAGAAACAGAAGGGCAAAACAAACGCAGCCAACATCCATCGTTCAGTCAGCTGCTCCTGTCCTTGGTTCTTGATTTATGAGCTTTGAGGTTGATTCGGCAAATCCCGAGTGGCATGGGATTGTGTTCGGTGTTCGGTGATGTATCTTGGACAAGCTGGAAAGCGGGATTTGATTTGGAGCGTTAAAGTAGCTGCTTTTTAGAACTCACCTTGACAGCGCCAGGAGCTTCCCACCACATCCCGTAGAAGGTATAAGCATTCTCTATCGCTTGGTCCGTAACTGGAACATAGAGTAAAGGGATATCGACCTATTAATTAATCGGCGTCGAAGTCAAAGTCCAAGTCCAAGTCGGAGGCGCGAATCGTTCATGTCGATGTTATTCAAGGGACATCGTTTATTTGACAGAGCCAAAGCCAGAGCGAGGATTTTGAGTGACCAAAAAAAAAAAAGGCAGGAAGAGAAGGAGAAAGAGAAACGGACGGAGAAGGGGAAGAGGAAGGGACAGAGCCAACTGATATATTAGCACATGTTCCTATTGACTATTGGACTAGGAGTTCTACTCCTGATTCCTGTTCTCTCTGCTGCAACGTCTGAACCGCAACTCCAACTCCAAATCAACTCCAACTCCAGCTGCGACTCCAACTCACCACTTGACAGACAAAGACGATACCGAGGATAAAGGCTGAGGAGCCCAATACGAGCGATTGAGCGAAACCCATCGTTGCTTATCGTAGTTTGATAATCTGAGCGGAGGCGCAAAGCGGATAGATACAGTCGTACAAGTGAGTAAGTACTGTAGCAGACGGAAAGAGGATAGATGGGATGCAAATGCAAACAAATAAATAGATAGATGTAACTAACCTTACGGGATGATACTCGATACCTCTACAGTACGAGTACTCTACATTCCTCTTTCCATATCATGTTTCGTTATCTTCTTCTCTGTATTTACCGCTTGTAGCGCAACTCACCATAGCCAACCGAAGCGCAAGCAAGCGGGTTCATCATATTCAGGGTAAAATCACCATCCACCATCCATCCACACCACATGTGGCACACCACACACCACACACCACACACCACACCACCACACACCACACCACCACACGATGAATATCACAGCCACCTCCTTCTCCGCTTCATGCAATTCAAGTGATAACAAGCATACTGATCTCACTCATGGTGTGTACGAGCTGCTATATCCTCGATTCTGCTGAGCCGCTGAGCCGCTGAGCCGGTATGGGCATATAAGTCTGCGCAAGCTGAGACGCATCGTCCATCGCCTGCATATTGAACCAAAGAACTCGCCGGCGGCATCAAAATTCATTTCATTCACATAACTGGCTGGCTATTCAAGAGTAACAGTAAAAAAGTAGAATTAAGGGAGGTGGTGTTTCTTTATAATAGGGGAGAAAAAGGAGAAGATGTCGACTCAGGTTCCGAGAAGTAAAGAAGCGTCGAAAGGTGATTTATGTTCATTCTGTTTGGAAAGAGTGATTTGTACTAAAGATCAAAGATAGTAGTTGTAGTAGTAGTGATAGCGATAGCGATAGCGATAGTGGTGTTGATCGGGATCCGGTGCGTTGATATGCAGTACAATACGTCTCCGCCTGCTAATTCGGGCTAAACGGGTCTGAAACTCTGTAGAAATCAAAAACAAAAGGATATTGACAACGTATTCATAAGCATATATTTATATATGTATACACCCAACCCGACCGATCTCTCCTTTTCTGCACGACATTTCCACCGCACGGGGGCTTCCTTTTTGTTTTAGCCGCCCAACCGAGCTAGAGTCGGTGATACAAAAGTGCGGATGTATGTAGTGCGCAAGTAATTTGCACTCACTCACTCACTCATCCACACCTTGATCGACGACGCCACCACTGCCACCACTGCCGCTGCCGCTGCCATCTTTTTACTCTTCCAAGACAACACCGTCTCACGCTTAGAAACACTTTCGGTGGACGATCGAAGGTCCCGACTCGTCGTACTCGGACTTGGCGATCCACATCTGTTGGAAGGTAGAGAGGGAGGCGAGAATGGAACCACCGATCCAGACTAAAACGAAAGTGATTATTAGCGTCCGTTGGCAAAACTGTATATAATCCCTCTCTTCACTCACCAGAGTACTTTCGCTCAGGGGGAGAAACAATCTTGACCTTCATGGAGGAAGGAGCAAGGGCGGTGATCTCCTTCTGCATCCTGTCGGCAATACCGTTGTACATGGTGGTACCACCGGACATGACAATGTTTCCGTAGAGGTCCTTTCGGATATCCAAGTCACACTTCATGATAGAGTTGTAAGTGGTCTCGTGGATACCGGCAGACTCAAGACCAAGGAATGAGGGCTGGAAGAGGGCTTCGGGACATCGGAATCGCTCGTTGCCGATGGTGATGACCTGACCGTCGGGAAGCTCGTAAGACTTCTCGAGCTGAGAAGACTGGGCGGCGGTCTGGAGCTCCTGCTCAAAGTCGAGGGCGACGTAACAGAGCTTCTCCTTGATGTCTCGGACGATTTCCTTCTCGGCAGAGGTGGTGAAGGGGTAACCTCGCTCCATGAGAATCTTGACGAGGTACTCGGTCAAGTCTCGACCGGCCAAGTCCAATCGGAGAATGGCGTGGGGGAGAGAGAAACCTTCGTAGATGGGGACAGTGTGGGAGACACCGTCACCAGAGTCGAGAACGATACCGGTGGTTCGACCGGAAGCGTAAAGGGAAAGAACGGCCTGGATGGAGACGTAGAAAGCGGGGGCGTTGAAGGTCTCGAACATGATCTGGGTCATCTTCTCCCTGTTCTGCTTGGGGTTGAGGGGAGCCTCGGTAAGCAAGACAGGGTGCTCCTCGGGGGCGACTCGGAGCTCGTTGTAGAAGGTGTGGTGCCAGATCTTCTCCATGTCGTCCCAGTTGGTAACAATACCGTGCTCAATGGGGTACTTGAGGGTAAGGATACCTCGCTTGGACTGGGCCTCGTCACTGTAAGGCATTTGCTATGTTAGACAAGCCCACGATCCTTTCGTCGCTGCTGTGTAGAACTCGTTAACTCACCCAACGTAAGAGTCCTTCTGACCCATACCGACCATTACACCCTGGTGTCGGGGTCGACCGACGATAGAGCTATAGAATCAGGGAAGCATCCGTCAGCGTCTCCGCTCCGCGCGCGGTAAGATGGAGTACCTGTTATCCGAAGCAAGCTTGATTTCATTCTGTGACTCACGGGAAGACAGCTCGGGGAGCATCATCACCGGCGAAACCGGCCTTGCACATACCGGAACCATTGTCAATGACCAAGGCGGCGACTTCGTCCTCCCTACGATTACGATTGATAATGTCAGCTATGGCTTCCGTGGACGACCAATCGAGGCAAAGCTCACATTGTGATAGTCTATTCGCTGCGGTGATGAAAGATGACTCGAGTCAGTGATTTGTCCGTTGTAGATCGAGTTGCAATAAGTACAAGAAGAGAGCATGAAGCGAAGGAGGAGGGAGTGAAAGATAGCTGAGGATCTGCTATCTAGCATAGGATCGGTTCGCCGGCAAGTGCGCATCGATAGAATCAAACGGCTCTACACATCTATCATCCCGACAGCCGGCGTCACCCTGCGCTTGCTGGAAGCGTGAACTAGGGTCGTACGAGTATGACAATACACCGCATTGCCTCAGTCACCTCTCCGCAGCTACTTTCGGTGAACTGAACTGCACCGTTTTGCAACGCGCCGAGCTATGACACTCTAGCGCGCTACACTCCGCCCACTTCCCATCCATCCGTGATCGGGACGGACTCCGTAGAAGGGCAGTTGCAGCAGGTACATGTGCGGGGTGGAGGATTGTAGTGATGCGCCTTGGCTTGATGTCTAACGGTTGACCGATGACGATGGCACCCCGACCGGCTTCCCACATGTACCACTCCATCCCCGCCGAGCCACACATCGCGGATCCATCCAGAACAAACGAAAAGAGGACGTAGGCATGAGACTCACAGTGTGGTAGGTGGGAAGGTCTGAGTGAGAGAAGGGGTGGAGAGAATGTAGAAGATGTCTATCTGTTTGTGTTGGTTTGGTTTACCTCAATGGGATGAGAAGGAGGAGAGATAGCGATGAGGATGGGTGAGTAAGGATGGGATGGTACGTGGTACGTGGTGGGTGGTGGTGGTGCACACAGTGCGGTGCAGCATGCGTGTGAGGTGGCATGCCATGATATGGCACGCTAAGCATCTAGCAGTACCCGCGGGGAGTTGCGAGCTGGTTGCATGAACAACGCTGTGACGCTCATCATAGGCTTGAGATTACCCTGAATCCACTCTCGGTGTTATATTACTAGGCGAGATCGGGATTATGACGTGGCACTGTCTAGGGTTGAGTACAGTTGGAACACGCGTCGTCGCTTTAGTCTTGTCGTTGTCGTTAGATCAGATCAGATAGAGAGAGTGGAGAAGTGACGTTGTAAGGTAGTCTGAGTTGACAGATAGACAGAACGAGTACTCTGTAGAAATCAGCTTTACTTGAGCACTCCTTCAACGTCGTTTATCTACAATCCATACATCCGCCGCCTTGTATAACGCGGATACCAAGCATCAGTAGCAGTCACAATCACAGTCACTCATACACTCGCCCAAGATGCCGCTCGAATCATGTATGCTGGTGTAAGTGGTCTTATTCGTGATTGTCATGTCAGAGCTAATATCAGATCCAAAACCACGGGCAGCCTCGACAACAGCGAGTTCATGAGGTGAGTCGGTGATCCAAGCGTAAATGGCCCTTAAGGTGGAGATGGAGATGGGCATGGGGATTTCGGCGGTTCTGCGCTTAAATGCTGACGCTGGAATGCATGCGCAACTTTCATCGTTGACAGGAATGGAGATTACCCACCGACACGATTCCAGGCTCAAGCAGAGGCTGTATCTACAGTGTTCACTGCTAAGACGGATGCGAACCCGGAGAGCGCTGTGGGTCTGATGACGATGGCTGGAAAAGCGTGAGTGAGGCTAGGATATCTTCCAATAAGACTCCGAAGTGGGGCTTTTGTGATTGCAGAGCCCAAGATTCAATCATCATCTCATCATCGTGGCAAGTGCTAAGGACCGATCGGTCCATCTGGTATCGTCTATGATGTCGTGTACGGAGCTGATATATATGTTTATACAACGCACCCGGGATGTCATCTTTAGCCCTTCGCTCCTTGTAACGCCCACAAACGATCTCGGCAAGCTCCTTTCGTCGCTTTCAAAAGTACAAATATCAGGTGTATCCTCAATATCAACAGCCATCTCCATCGCCCAACTAGCTCTCAAACACCGAGAAAACAAAAACCAGCGTCAACGAATCGTCGTGTTTGTTGGAAGTCCATTGGAAGATACGAACGAAGCGCTCGTGAAACTTGGAAAGAGGCTGAGGAAGAACAATGTATTGGTGGATATTGTCACGTTTGGTGAAGAAGGTAGGGAGAATGATGAAAAGTTGGGCGCTTTGGTGGAAGCTGCTGGTGGTGGTGAATCGTGAGTTTGAACCTTGCGAAAACCTTCCGCATCGAATGAACCCAAATTAAAGGAAACCAATAGCACAAAAATGGGCAAGGAAGTTAATCGGCGATTATCGAGCTGACTGATTCACTCACACTACGTTGTTTTACATGTCTTCGTCCTTACAGTCACCTGGTCTCGATTCCTCCCGGACCTCAATTCCTCTCCGACGTGATCGCCTCATCGCCTATCCTGTTCGACGGCGAAGGTGCCTTCCCCGGTGCTAGTGGAAGTGGCGGTGCCGGCGGCGGTGGTGGAGAAGGCGGCTTCGGAGACGATGGGATTGATCCTAATATGGATCCCGAGCTTGCTATGGTGAGTCACCGCAAGGCCTCAACTCATCAACTCAAGCTGCTCCCATCTCTCTCTGCATGATATGGCTACAATACAAGGTCATTGAAAGCTAGAGGACTGTTTCTTAACTCCCCTTGCGCAGAGGCAGACGCAACAGCGACTATTAGTGATACGTTAAACAGAAACTGATAAATCCGTGCTGCGTTGTGTCTCTTAGGCTATCCGAATGTCGCTTCAGGAAGCTCAAGAAGCAGCCGCCAGAGCCAACCCGCCCGCGACTACTTCTACTTCTGACCCATCGGCTGCTGCTTCTACTGCTGGACCCTCCGCACCTACACCTCCTGTCTCTGCTCCCGTAGCAGGCGACAGCTCTGACGGCTCAGCTGCACTCTTACCGTCAGCCATGACAGCTCCTTTGGGTAATGCAAACGACGGTGATATTCCCATGGCGGGAGGAGATCAGCCTCCTCGACATGATGCCATCACGACTTCCCAAGAAGAAGATGAGGACGAAGATGAAGATGAGGAGCTCCGACGAGCTATGGCGCTGAGCAGAGGCGAAGATGTAGATATGGAGAATGAGTTGGCTGCTCATGAAGGAGAGGGAGAAGACGATGATGAGGAAGACGAGGAAGCTGCGATTGCTAGAGCTATTGCCATGTCTCTTGAAGAGGCTGGAAAGGAGGACGACAAGGAGCCGAAAGCTTAAGAGGCGAGAGGCGAAATGAGATATACAGTACAGAATGTATAGATGCAGGAGTGCGAGTCAGCAAGCAGGCGCATCCAGTATGATAGAAGACGGTCTAGTCTAGCCTAATCTAGTCCAGTCCAGTTTAGCCTGTATGATATGCATGAAATGATCATGACTATAACCATACCTGACTCATGTATTCCGATGCTGATTGAACTTGCACTGCTGGTGGATTCGTCTCGTACTGGTGCCCAGCGGGATGGCCTTACCCACGGCTGCCAGTGTACAACCTTCCTCCTTTCCCGCACTGATCGATACCGATACCGCCAGGCCATTTTCACCAATGTGACCTCCATAACGAGCATGATCCCACGATCTGAACCGATCTATCCAAGTTAGACATAAATGCGCAACTTGATACTCTGGCTTGTTTCTGGACTTGGACACGGATGCATTCACGTGTTACTCTTACTTGTAATATATAAACTAGCGAATATCGAAGTGGGTACAAAAAGATGTGTCTCTACGATATCTCCCTACTCAAGCTCCATGGTGTTAAAGGAAGATCAAGAGAAGGGGGGAAACACATGAGGAGACAACGAAAAGAAGTTCAAACTAAACGGTGACGGGCTTATGTTTAAGCACCGAAACCGTAGAGGGTTCGACCCTGTCGCTTGAGAGCGTAGACGACATCGAGGGAAGTGACGGTCTTTCGCTTGGCGTGCTCGGTGTAAGTGACCGAGTCTCGGATGACGTTCTCAAGGAAGATCTTGAGTACGCCTCGGGTCTCCTCGTAGATGAGTCCAGAGATTCGCTTGACACCGCCTCGTCGAGCCAATCGTCGGATAGCGGGCTTAGTGATACCCCTGCGAGCGAGCGAAAGCATCGAGCGTTAGTATTGTAGTATTGTAGTATCGTAGTATCGTAGTATACAATACTTGGCGTCTACGGGCAAAGCAAGTATCACTCACTGGATGTTGTCTCGCAGAACCTTCCTGTGTCGCTTGGCACCACCCTTGCCCAAACCCTTGCCGCCTGTAAAGAGTGTCAAGAGCAAGTATCAGCTAGTATACTTTGCATGTACCTTCACGACAAGCACTAGGTAGCTGATAGAGAGGCATGATAAAACTAACCTTTTCCTCGTCCAGACATGTTGATAGATACTTTGAAGTAGTGTAGTAGAGGGTGGTAGGATAGGTATCACAAGGTGATGTGATGTGGTGTAGTGTTGATTGCGTTGAAAGTGTGTGTGAGAGAGGAAAGAAGAGGATGGGGAGATAGGAAGTGAGAGTTATATATCAAGTGAAAGTGGGTGCGGTGAGTGAGTTGAGTGAGTAAGAGCAGGGTGACGCGCTATACGCTGGACGGTGTACGCTGTACGCCTGGTGACGGTGTTAACCTTTCGAGTACTGCAACAACTTGATAAACCAAACATGAGCATATGAGCATATGAGCATATGAGCATATAAGCATCCAGGACCTCGCGAAATCAAATCACACTCTCTACTAGAACCCGCACCGTACGCGACGGTTGATGCGGTGTTATGATTTCACCGGGGCGCCCATATCACGTGACTGTTTTCGTTTGCCAGATTCAGACTCGATCGCCCTTTGCTAAACCGGGGGGCACGGAAAAAGACAGCCCACCAAATAAATCACGTGATTTTAGCAGGGTCAGGCATGCTAGCGTGGTGATAGCGTGGAGGGTTCAGCAGGCATTTGGTAAACTGATACGTAAGCAATTAGGGTTGTTCTTCTGCCAGCACTGGCTTTTCGTTTCACTAGACTCGCTCGCTCGAAGCCTCATCTCATCTTGAACTCCGAGTACCTGTACCTCGATGAAAGCTGAGGACGAGACAACTATAACTATAGCTCACTCACATTGTCGACCTGACCACTCCAGTTCTGCCTTTTCCGTGATCAGACCTAAGGCTTGACACCTTTGTCGCCTCTATCAAATCAGCAGACACCAAACCAAAACGAGGTTTGCTCGCCTCGCGCTCGGAATCCGAAATCGAATCCACCTTGCCCGCTCTTGCATCTCATTCTAAACGCAATCGGCCGTTCGTCAACACCGTCAACATGTCCTTCTTAACACGAATATCACTTCGTTCAACAACCTTTGCCGGTGTTGGTGCTATGGCAGGTCCCTCGAGGCTCCCTCTCGTATCATCAGTAGGAAGGACGGCATCGGCGTCGGCGTCGGCGTCGGCGTTCTCAACGTCGTCAACGATGATGGTTAAGCAGAAATTGAAATCTCATTCCGGATGTAAGAAGAGGTTTTTCCCCAATGCTAGTGGAATGGTGAGTCTGCTTCGCATCTCCGTTTTCAACTCAACTCCAAATCACCTGTGCCCCTTGGTACGAATCAAATTCTCAACATCATCACCATCATCATCATCTTCACAATCACCTTCTGTGAACGTACAAGCGAATCGAGTTCAAAAGTTCTATCTCATTGGACAACGTGGACATGGTTATGGGCATGAGCATGGGCTAATCAATTATCCCTGATGTCGTTTCGATGTAGTTTAAGCGAGTGAGTAGAGTATACCCTAACCAATCCAGATCAAAGGCAGAAATCCAAAAAGACGGCATTGTGTTCGTCGCGCACGAATGAAATATTCCCTCGCGAGAAAATACACCCCCCCCCCAACAAAGAGAAGACGGAACTGAACTGATCACCATGCAATGTTCCTCTCCACCTTCGACGTACTCTTGTTTTCCAGGCTCAAACCGGAAAAGCGCACTTGAACACGGCCTTTTCAACAGCCAGAATAAATCGACTAGCCAAACAAGTATACACCACCAAGACTCAGGTAAGTTCATCGTTCAGCACAAAGCACAAACATCCTCTCTTCATGCCGTCTGCATCCGCATCTGCCAAGTCAGGAGGTCCGGAGCCACATTCGGTATGCGGTATGCGGTATGCGAGCAGGTCACGTCGTGTAGTAGATGCTCGCTTTGTCTCGTATCTTTGCGTCTGTAGTTTCCAAGATGGATGGGATCGGCTTGGGTCGACGTGGTACTTAGAGTCGGACTGAAACACTTGGCTCAATATGCTGATTCGTTTTTGTTGTCCTGCCATGCCTCCCTCCCCATGCGCTTTCCCTATATCCCGTCTTCCACACGTTAAATGATGGTTTACCCGCGATACAATACCGATTCAACGTGCGCTCTCAAACATCATGCCTTGCTTCCGCATGTTTCCGTTGCTCTTCCTTTTGTGCGTAGTCAAAGTTGCTCAGGAAGCTTTTACCGTACGCCTAGTTGGTCTGTATGATCCGTTACCAGAGCATGCACATATATTTATATATATCATTCATTCATCTTCGGGAAATCTTCTCCCATCCTCCAATCCTATTTGTCCTTATCTAACTGAATCACAAGTTGCGACGTCTTGGTATCAAATTCTGAGCTGAGTTACTCGACGGTGGCACATACTGTCAGAAGGTACAGCTAGAAGGGACACGGAACGTCCGGTGTTGTTGTATGATGCTTCGCCCGACTCACTTTGTTCATTGATAAATACGGTGAAATACATGCGGTCCACCAACAGTATTGTAATTTACTACCGCTTTGATGCGGCTCGATAAGCGATGGTGATATCGCAACCACAATCGAGAGTACACGTCCAACTGATACACCAACTGATACACCTGCATCAATTGGATTGGACAGGCGCAAGGCAACGTATGTTCCGTTAAACTGAGTGCAGGCTTATGAAAGGTAACAACAATATGCATAGTGAAGGTGTTAAAGTGTATGGTCATGTACAGTATATCAACATAGTGGTGGGATTGAAAAGACAGCGCGATGCGATATTTGCACACGGCAGGTATTGTACTTCGGTACGAACAAACGAAATTAAAACGGAATGAAATGATAGATACAGACTTATGACGAAATCGTGATGGCTTCGGCTAGGAAGACTGAAACAAATGTTCAGGCCTCGGCGCATTTCCACCGCCGAATGCGCTCGATGATCGGACCCTCCTTACGCCTCCTGCCCCTGCTATTCCTTCTCGACGACAAGCCTCACCTGTTCTCCCTCCTCATAGGCAGGCAACAGCTCTCCTTCCGGCTGGTTCTGCGCCCGTCGCACTTTTCGCTCAGCCTTCCTGGCCTTCCTAGCTTCTTTCCTAGCCATCTTCCTAGCCCTTCTCGCCTCTTCCCAAGTCATTCCTTCATACCCATTCCCATCTCCATCTCGGAGTGCGATTCGAGATCGTCGGCCACATCGGAAGCTTCGGATAGAAATTAAGAAGAGCATGAAGATAAAGTGGAGGATTGAGCCGAGGCCTGCACCGATAACGAATGCCAATGCGATGGATTCGGCTGGTTTGAGGTTCTTCAGTGCGCGGTGGAGGCTGGAAAGAGATACGACGTATACAAGTCAGCACTGAATCATTCTATCGTTGCAGAGGGGAGAGGGAAGTGTTTGTAGCGGTGAAGGTTGTGTGGATGGCTGATCGTTGATAACGGAGAGTCTGTTTTGGAGAACAGGGAGACAGGATACCACGGATGACATTTGACTCACCGTCCAGCAACACTCTTAGCCATCCTGTATCGATGCCCATGCTGTCCGTGGTGACCATGTCGGTGTCCATGCACTTCATCGCCCTCCTTAGTCATCATCATACCACCTTGATGCGCATGGTGATGATGTTCTCCACGACCGCCACCTCGTCTAGGGGGCATCTCATCAGGTCTGGGTTCTCTCCATTCACCAGCATTGTCTTTCACCAACCATCTTCCCCTACCGATCGCTCGCCACCACTTGATCTCGGGTGTCCTATCACCGTTACCACCTGAACCGCTCATCCAATGCTTATGTTCGTGGTCGTGATGCGCATCGTCCGAGAGGAGCGGCATCAGTCGGATATTACCTCCTTCCAAGAAGGGAAGCAGCTTTGCACCATCTTCATCCTCGCCGGATGGAGATTGGTAAGAGTCGAGATGGTGGTGCGAGATCATGGAATCTACGTGATCTTTCCAATGCTTGATGACGGAAGACCTAACAGCTGACGGGTGGTCCATATCCATCGAGAACGCTGGTCGGCCAGAGAATCCGAGTCGGCTAAGCAGAGAACCGAGCGAACCAGAGGGTGAGCCAGCCTTGGAACCAGAACCGTGGCAGGGCATATGTTGACCGCGGCCGTGACCGTGGCCGGAATGGGCGTCTGCCTGATCTGGCCCGATTGGACGAAGGGGTAAGGTTCGGACAACTTCGGGTTCTTGGTCGCCTCGAACGTCCAGCTCTTCCGTGGAAGAGGCGGAATGAGCATTAGCGTTGGCGCTGACGCTGGCGGCTATATGTGGGAAAGAAAGTCAGTACAGGTATCTCAATGAGCGACGTGATGGCGAAAAGATGAGGGGGCGGTAGCAAGCACACACTCACCCAGCGCAGCGAGAACAGCGACAGAGGCTTTCATGTTGGCTCTCGACTGTAGTTTGATGTGATCTTTAACTTGTGCTGTTTACGGAATGAAGCTTTAAATTGATTAACCGAACAAAGAGTAGAGCAGCGAGTGATTCGTCGAGAATATACGCTGCTTGTACGATTCGATCTTGGGATGCTATTCCGAGTTATCGAGTTATGAGCACCAATCAATGGCGATATTATAGAGTGTAACAATAACAGTTGCGTGAGAAAATATGAAAAGATGAAAAGAGGAGTCGACGAGTACAGAGGAGGATGAAAGGATGATTTGATTGATGAAGGTGGAGTCAAAGTGAGAAGATTGAACAGGAGCTGAGCGGTGCTGTGCAAGATTGGTGGCAAGTACCGTGTACTGCATGTACATTACGAAAAAGGAAGGTCTGAGGTGTCACCATAGCCATAGCGGTGGCTCCAGGCTCAGACACGGCGTGTACTGTACGAGTGAGTGAGTCATTAGTGGCGTGGCTGATCACCCATTTCAGGTTTACTTGTATAAGGTTTATTCCTGCACCACCGAAGAAGTGCCTGAGCACATTCCAGCGGCGATAACCGCTTTCAGCGGGAACTTTGGACAAGTGGCACTTTATCCACGAGGCTGAGATGAATGCGGGGCCTCTGGCCAACTCTCAGTCTCAACGAACAACTGGCAAGTTGTCTGTCAAACGACGATTTCAAGCTATGAGCAGAACCATTTCAGTTCTTTTAATCTCAACCAATTACACCCCAACATATATATATATACTTGTCATAGTTCGATCATCGAGCCCCGCATCTACCAAGACACGACACGATAGCTTAGTCCCCCGACCAGCCACATATGAGTCACCGCCAGATCGAATACCTCGTATTTCTTCCAGTCTTACAGACCAAGTGCACCACATCGACCAGTTTCTAATCGTAAAACACCTATCAAGTCGCTGTTGCTATCTCCGTCGCCATGTCGGTCATGCTGGAGACTTCATTGGGGGAATTGGTGATTGATTTACAGGTTGAGAAATGTCCAAAAACGTGTGAAAATTTCTTGAAATTGTGTAAAGTGAAATATTATACGCTGAACGCGTTTTTCAATGGTGAGTGGGTCGAGATGAGAGTAGCGAGGGATATAGGTAAGGGTGGGTGGGTGGGATGGGTGGGCGAATGGGCTATGGCTATGTCGAGCGTAGCGAGAGGTCTGGTAGGGGTGGGTGGGCGGGCAACATAATCGTCGAGCGAGCGGAGTGAGCGAGTGGGCATAATTGCTCGAGCGGAGTGAGCGAGACTACATAAATGGCGAGCGGGTGGGAAGAAACGGCTGTCGAGCAAGCGAAGCGAGCGAGTGGAAATATGAGCCAGGTGCTAATATAAGCTTGTCTCACTGCTTTACCCCTAACAGTCTCAAAAGACTTCATTGCGCAGACAGGCGATCCAACAGCCACGGGGACAGGCGGCGAATCACTCACATCCTACCTCCATTCCAATTCCAACTTCAACTTCCAGTCTTCATCAGGCGGATCAACACGAAAACCACCTCGATATTTCCCACCTGAAATTACCAATTCCCTCAAACATATCTCGAAAGGAACAGTCTCTATGGCTGTAGCACCTACCGATCCACCAGGATGCGGCAGTCAATTCTTTATTACTCTCGCTGATAATATCGAGTACCTCGATGGGAAACATGCCGTCTTTGGACACGTCATTGAAGGATTCGAAACGCTCGATAAGATCAATGAAGCGTTTTTCGATCAAGAAGGACGTCCATTGCAAGATATCAGAATACGGCACGTCGAGATCTTGGAAGACCCGTTCCCTGATCCGGATGGATTCCCATCCGCATCGGAAATTCCCGATTCACCAATCAGACCACCGGATAATTTCACTTCGATCAGAATATCAGATACCGAAGACCCAAATGCCATCTTAGCTGCTGAAGAAGCTGATGAAGCCCGTCGAAAGACAGCTGCTGCTTCGTCCGCATTGACTCTGGAGATGATTGGTGATTTGCCTTTTGCGGCAGTGAGACCTCCAGAAAATATCTTGTTTGTATGCAAGTTAAACCCTGTTACGGCGGACGAAGATCTAGAGTTGATTTTCAGTCGGTTTGGGAAAATTCTCAGCTGTGAGATTGTCAGGGATAAGAAAACGGGAGATAGTCTGCAGTATGCTTTTATCGAATTTGACGAGAGAGAATCAGCCGAACAGGTGAGTGGGTGTGCTGCTGCAGAGAGCAGAGCGGAAAAGGCCCGTCTTATCGTACCATAACCCCCGCGCGGCTGCCTTCCTAATGTCGGTCGAACACAGCTTCCACCTAATCTGATTCAGCTGGGGTCCGACAACGCGCGATGTATGAAAACGAGGCTGATCAGTTCACTATCATACCGTCTTTACGCTGAAAGGCCTACTTCAAAATGCAAAACGTCTTAGTAGACGACCGAAGAATATGGGTCGACTTCTCCCAATCAGTAGCCAAGATGGGCTCAGCCGCATACGCCGCTTCAAGCTCGCGAGGAGGTCGCGGCGGACGTGGCGGGGGCGGTGGTCGCGGTGGTAGAGGAGGATATGGAAGTGGCGGTGGTGGTGGTGGTGGCAGAGATAGGGATAGAGATAATGGGTATGCATCCAGAGCCGGCAGGGATGGAGGGGATGCTTACGTGGCGCCTACGCCTAGAGGCGCGGGCGGAACAGAGGGATACGGAATGGTCTTCGATCAGGGTAGTAGTGGTCGAGGCGATAGGCACGGCGATAGACACAGAGACAGGAAGAACAGTCGATCACCTAGTAGAAGAGATAGGGATAGGCATGGGCATGGGCGGGATCATCATGATCGTGAACGTGAGCGTGATGATAGACGAGACAGGGACAGAGACAGAGCTAGCGATAGAGATAGAGATAGATATAGGGACGATAGGCGGGATCGGGACGACCGAAGGGACAGAGATAGGCATAGTCATAGGGATCGAAGTCGAGATCGCGATAGGCATAGAGATAGAGATAGCAGGAGATAGCGATATCCTTCTGGAAGTCTGTGTACTGTACTTAATGTGCGCAGCATTCTGCGAGCGCAAATGTTCACACAACACGTATTTATACGCCTCACATCCCATGCGATGTATACAATGTTCATGATTTGATTTTCAGCCTGCTATATGATATCTCGCTTCCCCTGATGGGCTAAAATCCCTTTGGATACCTCCATCGATACGACTATACCACACTACACTAGTCTTGCTCGCTCACCCGCTTGGCTGGCTTGACTTGCTGCCCCACTCCTCTCTGGCACTACAAAGCTTTATGGATTCTATAGACATGGATAGGGAGAGAGACCCAAACAGGAAACTTGTAAAAATATATGTGGCAGAAAAGGTGGAACCGTATGCTAAGTACAATCTGCAGACAAAAACATGCACACGTGAAAACATAAAAAAAGAAAGAATCATGGATCGTTGCAACCTGTCGTGAATGGTCGTGAGAGAATGAGGAACGGAGAAGATACTGGGTTTATAAAGAGCGACGTAAGGTTAGTTGGCTCGGGTGTTCCGATGATGCTGATGGGTCTCAGCTTGTATCACATCTAGGCGGAGTGATACGTGTTTCAGATTCGAAGATTGTTGGCCATCGCAGGTGAAAGGATACGGAAGGACGTATGAGAGCGCCATGTATTGCACAAGTTCGCTGGCGAGGCAGCCTGAGAAGATGATTTTGGTCTGATCGTGATGTGGATCGTAAGGGGTCATAAACGTTAAAGGGGCGTAGAAAGGCCATGGCGTAATATATACAACGAAAATAATGCGATGCGATGCGATGCGTTATGTCCAGAGGTTCCGATTGAGTGATGGTTAATGTTGGCTGGTCCGACCATAAGACGATCAGGCTATCGGGAACCGCGGAACAATGAGAGGCAGACGGTGAGCGGTCGGGTTCAACCCTGAGAAGAACAGTCATTTCGCACCTACCTGCTTCGTTGTATCGTATCTGCAGTTCAGCAGCCGCTCGCAGGCGACGAGCTTCCCATCTTGGATAGCTGACCCCACATCTCTGAGATCCTAGGCGGAGTCCTCAGTCCTTTTGACAAGGTATTCTGCTTCTTCGGCGTGGACATGACACCCAACTTGACATGGGCAGGCTCTGGGCTCCTAACCTTATGACCGGCGTCCGACTTGACCGATGCGGCCAGAGCGGGGTATGAGATAGATTTCGGATCAAGGCGATTCTGGTTTCCCACGTTGCGTCGGACAGGCAAGAAACTTCGTTTAGGGGGTGATTTCAAGGGGGAGCTGGTAGTCAGGCCCGAGAGAGCTTCAACGGCCTCTTGAGACGCCGGGATTGAAGTCGGAGGCGGGGTGGAAGGGGTCTCGATAGCCGGTGCAGGCGAAGGTGAAGGGCTGATGACTCGATGTTGGAGATCTGCCTAGGTCTCAGAACAGGAGTTGACGGGGCAGACGAAGCATCTTCGGTGCGCTGGACTTCCTGGTCGACTTGCATCTTGTCACTGTGTTCACTCTGTTCAGGAGTGGCTGGAGAACCTTCTCGACTAAGAGGAGGCGAGCTCAAACCCGTCTTGGCCAAAGGAGAACCAGTGGGACTTCGTTTCTTGGATGGTCGGGGATCGTGATCGGCCGATCCTGCAGAGCTGATACTGGCATTCGAAGAGCATCTGGACAGCGATGAGGCGGGAACGGAGAGTGTGACCCTGGGAGGCGACGCCTTGAAGGCTGACATAGCTGATCGACCAGCAGCTCGTTTCGTTCCTCGCACCGATCCGCCTGAGACCGATAGAGTGGATTGTGTTGCCAGTGTCTCAGTCTCGATCGACTCTTGGGAGATGAGAGTCTTCTCAGCCATCGTTTCTCGCACAGGCGGTCGAGTAGGTGTATCGTGAGCGGCAGACTCGACAATAGCAGCGAGGCCATTTTTGACATCACCGCTCTCTCGAGTGTGGCTACGAGTCTGAGGCCGAGCAGGCGTCTTCCTAGGTTGTCCGAATGCGTCGCCACCTTTGACTATTGGCTTGAGGTCGGGTGTATCTGATCTCGCTTTGGAACGAGAGTGTGACTCTTCGAGTTTTTCGACAGCTTCGTGAACTGTGATATTCTGATCTCGCTTTGATGATGAAAGGAGGAGTCCGGACGGAAGGAGAGGGTTGACCTCGGTTGGCGGGGTAGCAAGAGGGTTAATGGGTTCTCGAGCAGCGCTTTCTTCTGCGAGCTCGCGAAGTAATTGGTCACGCGCGGCCTGTCAGGTTATGTTAGCTGATAATCCTTTCCTACAACAATCCAGACAGCTCACCCATCCAGCCCATTTCATTTGGTTGTTGATCATATAATGCTGTTGAGGTCCTACCACCATGCCCGGTCTCACGATCCGCATGAATCCGATGACCTCTGGCGCAGAGAACTGATACTTGTAGATGAGGTAAGCTACGGCAAGAAGCGATTGTCAGCTATCGGAGGCTCCAGTACGTGGATGGAGTATGGACAGCTCACCTCCAATCAGAACACCAGTCCTTCCCAATCCAGCCTTGCAGTGCACCGCAACCTTCTGTCCTCTACCTTCGATGACATCTTCCGCCAATCTGATGAACTCTCTGACAATATCGTCCGTAGGATTCGAGCCGTCGTCAAAATACATTTCGGCGTGATCCATACCCAAGTCGACGAAATGTCGGCGGTCGTACCTGACAAAACACGCAGTATCAGTCAGCACGCATATTGTCATATTAAAAACGTGTCTCCGCCAAGAGGAAAAAGTTTGCACTCACAGCTCATCATTAAGCCTTACTACCAATCCGACATTCTCCCTGTCGAACACCTCAAGGACGCATTTCATAGCGTTAGATGTGATCTTTCCTTTTTCAACCCTACGCATGGTTGTAGTCAAGGTACCACCCGGACTAGCGACGGTTTTCGTGGCTGCCCGAGTAGCTTTGATCCAAGTGAGTTCGATGGGAGAGGCGAACGGAATGAATGGGCCAAGTATGTTCAAATCGCCATTACTATGTAACAAACCGGATCATGTGAGCTTCTTTGTCATGTGGTTTTGAATGAAGAAACTGAACGAAAGCTCACTCTACTTGTTCGTATCGTTGATACGATTCCGGATCAAAGTTTACCAAGTCTAGCAGTCCATAATGGATAGCTTTATCGACGCCATACAAGACATCCTAGGAGTAGCAAAAGATTCAAGGTCATACAGCGGCAATTCAGCTCAGAATATTACTGCAATTGTAATATGAGAGGATACCCAGATGCAGGGACATTTCGGTGATAAGGCGAGCTCGGACCCACCTGGATGGTCAGACCATAATCCATGGGACCGTTGCCCGCATCTCTAAAAGGCATGATCTCTAGCGGCGCAATAGGTCTGAATGCATTCCATGGCGCGTGTTTGCCGACAATGAGCTGGATCGAGCGTAGATAGAACCGATAAATATCAGCCTCAGAATTACAATCTGACAGGGGGGAGTGAACCAACTCACGAAGTAGAGTGTTACGATAAGAGTCATATTTGATTTTTGGGTGGGTTCAGGAGATGTGTAAAGACATAGGGGCTTCTTCCTCGCCTCGGTGCGCTACCAAGGTGACTAGAGTGAGCTATGATACTACATGTCGAGTCAACCCTTAAGCTCACCTCAAGTCTATCGTGAATCCTGATACAAGCTTGAAAGGTGAAAGCCAGGTTAAGCGGTCCGTGGTCTTTCGAGAACGGCGTATAACGCATTTCCTCGTCCACTGTACATAGGGTATCCAAAGTGATTTGATATCAGCTTATGTCCTGTCGAATCAGATGACTAAGTCGGGTTACTTGACTCGAAATGTGGTCGGAAATGGCGGATGATACGGATGTAAAAATGCTCACGCGAGAATAGCAGCACGCTCCTCCCTGTGTCCGGATGGGCATATGGTCTTCTGCCATGAGCCTGTACTTCCTCTTCTGAGAGAGTAGTGAAGCAGAACCTCTCATTGAAGACCGCTACAGGGTTTGGGAAGGTGCGGTACCTGCTCGCTACCGCTGTTGCGACTGTCGTTGTTGCGGCTACCGACATGTTGAGTAACGACCGACGAGCGGAGATGAGCCGGGTATAAGGGAGAGCTTATGCAGAGGCGACGTGTGAGCTTGAGGAGGGTTGAGACGATTCAATGAGCTTGAAAATAGACGGCCAGTGAAGATTGGTTTCGTTCGAGAAGAGAAGATGGCGTATCCGACGCCGGTCGCTGTGAGAAGGACCGAAGGGAGGAGGAAAAGCGATGTTGGGTGATACGGGTCAAAGGGACTTTGCGCTGAGTTGCGTTTTGTTGGGAGTGAAGAGATTGTCGGTAAGGTAGAGGATGCAGAAGAAGGTATCCCCAAAAACGTAGGGATGGAACGAGGTGACTTGAAGAGAAGATTGAGGGAAGCAGAGAAGGAAGTATAAGTGTGCTATTGTAGGTGTCTTTGAAGGTGGAGCGAGAGAAGGAAAAAGGTGTTAATGAGGTGGTGGATGTGTGAGGGTAAGAGTGGCAGTGAGTATGGGAGTGAGCATGATTGTGATTGTGTGATTGTGATTGTGTGATTGATGGTTGATTGATTGAGTGTGATAGAGTGAGTGATCAGTGCGTTGAACGTTGAAACGGCGTCGCAAGGGCGCCAAGAGCGCATTGCATTGATGCACTGTAGCTCACAGCGGAATACGTAATTTCCCTGATAAACCCGGGACCAGATCAGATCATACTCAAAATCAGGCGCGTCATCACCACTGCTTCTTAACTCCACGATATGAAAGCACCATAGGTTAATTGATACAGTACATGACTTGACCATACAACTAACTACGAGATTGGAAATGGGTCCCAATTCGATTTTCGGGCCTCGTTCACTTCCTCCCAAATCTCATTAATTCCCCCTTATGAACCACATCTAGCCCCATACCCTCTGTAACTGATAAATGCGTGATCTTATTCTCGAAAACTCCATATAGTGGATTATCTAGCTCGGACTCTTGCCATTTTTGATCCCAAGCGTCACCTTCTTCACCGAGAACACCTCCACTGCCACTATCATTTCGATGACCACCATAGCCTCTTCCTTTTTGGCGTTCGCGCCCTGGCGATGAAGGCGGTGAGATCGTGGGTTGTGAATAAGGAGGGAAGATGGGTTCCGCTGTTAGAGTCGACCATGCTCGGATCCGACGGTCAGATCCTGATGCGACGATAATTTTATCGTCGGGTGATGTGGTCATTGCCTATTCGTGAAAGATAATATCAGTTGAGGCTCGTTGAGCGATGCTGCTCAAGCGTTGATACTTGACTCACCACCTGTGTATGGAAAGTATTGAAATGACCCTCGAATCGCCTTAGCGGTTGTGCGTTGTAGCGAATATCAAAGATCATCAACTATCGCGATGACGGAGAAGGTCACATATCAAATACACACGTCAGCTTAAGCTAGTAAGCTAGCTAGCTTAGGAGCCAGCACCATGATGTACTCGGTTCGAAACTGACTCACCTCGTGACCCATCCCACTGACGGCCAGACCCCAAGGAACCGCGGCATCATCCAGCCTCTTCACGCCAACAATGGCCTTCCGATTCGTCGTTTGAGCCACGACATTCTGCATGATCGCACTAGGCGTAGGCGGTGTTCTGAGGTCTTCTAGGCCGACAGAGCCATTCCGTTGGCCGACGAAAACTAGATCTCGACTTGACTGATGTACTGTCAGTGCGTCTGACGGGAGCTTTCGGTTCTTTGAGCCAAGATACGATGAATACGATATGGTGCTGATTGACTTCGTGCTTCCTAAAACACCGGAAATAAAAATTGCAATTGTAAGTCAGTGGCAGATGCCCTAATTTCGGAAGACCAAACAGAGCTCAGTCAAGAAGTCAGCAGAATGGCTCACCCAGCGTGCAAACATCGTCAAACGAGCTGAGACCGTATATCTCGGCACGGTTTAGATCCAACTCGGAATGTGTCATAAATACATGATCTAGCATTTCTGGATCTCGCTTGAAGAGGTGAAGATGTGGTTCGGGTCCCCCTGCGATTGCCCTGCGAGAAGATCGATGAGAAATCAATTGCCGCTAAACCGAGCAAGAACTCATTCACTCGCTCAGCACTTACATCATGACTAACCGGGGTACATCGCAGTGCACGCCCACGAGCTGATAGCGTAGCGCGAAAGCTATCAGCATTCCGACATTCACGGTTCACGGATCCAAGAGTGCCATGGGTGTATCCTTAAGCAAAGGCAACACGAGAGAAGATGAGGTTAATTGAAAAGTAGAACTCACTTTCTCAGCACAAACGTTGAAAGCCGAGGTACGACCAGCTGAAGAATGTATGATCATGGTACCGTGATCTGTCGTAGCGTAGTATGCTTCATCACCGGATGACTGAATGACGCGCAATAGTCAAATGAATATCGACAAATTCAGGTAGTAGAGTTGATGAAGATTGCAATAGTACACGAGGATGAGTCAGCTTGAGATATCTCAATGGCATCAGATGTGAAACGAAAGGCAGTCCACAGCTCGAGTACTGCGAGGAATGCATCAGGGCTTATATGTTGATGTAACATACCTTGTACGAAGTGATGAGCTCCCCTCGACACTCGCACGCATGATGCACTTGATTCAGCTGTAGATCGCTCAAAGCTGAGATTTGTGCCCTATTTCAATCTTTCTCAGCATGGGTTCCACATTCTTCACGAAAAATCACGAGGCTTGGTACCCAGGATATTCTAGGCATGATAGGGGCGCTCTTGAGAAGTTGGGTGCCAGGCACAATATACGTCCGGCTACTCACTTGACATGCCTATCGCTCTCATATAGACCACCACCACCACCACCGCCATACTTGACTCCCAGTCTACCTTTCCTGATCCTACTGACTCGCTCAGATCCACCCGTGGCCTTATAGCCAGACTGGCTACTCTCACTACTCCTCCCACGCTTCCCTCCAGCTTTTTGCCCGTATATATCGTCGTGCGGATCTGAAGGGTAACAGCCTGATCCCGATCCCGGTCCCGATCTTGATCGTCCTGAAGTGACGTCTTCGAAGCTCCTCATTCTTGGGGTTTGACCGGACTCTTGTCTTCGGTTCTGGCTTGGACGTAAGTTCGCGTTCGGATCCGGAATCGGAATCACATTTGCACTGGAGTTGAAATTGGAATTCGCATTTGGGTTTGGGTCTGCGGTTGCGTTTCGTCTGACAGCCGAAGGCACAGGCAGAGTGATTGATATCGATGGTCTCTCTGAGCCTCGAGCACCACTATCGTTTGTTCTGTATATCGGTGCTGACGGCGCAGGATGGACTCCAGCTGGGATATTACGATTCCCCTGTCGGCGAGTATACTGATAACGAGGGTCGATTCCTGCTGAATCAGGATATCGACTTGGATTATCACCGGACGTCGAACGAGAGCTGGCGCGGAGTTGGAAGTTGTATGGAGCTCGAGGTTGAGGTTGAGCTTGAGGATTACGCGAGCTGGAGCTTGAGCTTGAGCTTGAGATGGGTGGCTGCCTACTTTGTCCACCAGGGTATGCGCTCGAGCTAGGGCCCCCGCGAGATCCCATATTTGGTCGATAACCTGGTGCAGATGCAGATGCAGGCCTCGGACGTGTATCTTCTTCGGTTTGATTAGGGTTGTGGGCAGATACTTTCGGTATGGGGAAATACCGATTGCGGACGGGGTCGAACGCCATACCTGGCAGGTTTCCCAAAGGTCCTGACATGGCGGGACTGATACTTTCGGTCAGTGAGAGGAAGTAGTGTCGCAGAAGAACAAGAAGAAGAAATTCAAGCTGGAAGTAGACGTTTTCTTTGAGTGAGGATATATGAGATGTTGATCGGAGTTGAAGGAGTCGAACCGGATATCTGGACCAGTGTAACGCGAAAGGAAGGCAAGAAGGCGCCGTCGACAGGGAATTTCGAGATCGATATACGTATACTCTCGTGTCGAACGGTTCTGATTGAACTGCAACCTCAGGCTTTCAGGAGGAAAAGATGTTAAAATTGAGAATCGGAGATGAGCTGAATTGACTTTATCATTGGTTTTATTTATCAATCTCGTCTCTTCGGATCAATAGATTCGATATGGATAGTTGGAAGCTCGTGCAGTAGTAGCGAAGTTAGTAATAGCCTGACGCTTAGCCGATTTGGGTGGCAAATTGGCCCATGTACCATGTACCATGTACCATGTACACGTGGGAAGAACAGGCTTCCAGCGGCGACTGCCGGACCATGGCATCACTTGGAGCTCCGAGCTCCGAGCTTCGGGCGAGTTGAGCTTGGAGCACTGCTGTTGTCCAACTTCATCTTTGCAGACATTAAAACCCGCCCAACAGCTCTACCACAAACAGATCAAGCAGCCGTTTTCTCTTCCGGGCAGCTGACTCTTAGATCTGTCCAGCACGACGCCTACCGCGTAGCTGGAATATCGCAATGTCCGCCTCCAATTCCGAGCCTTCCCAAGCTGACATCTTCGCGGCCTTGGCAGCACAAGCATCAGGTACATTCCCCCGACCGGGTCAAAATACTCGTAAATCCCCTTATGCCGAGTTCGTCGAGAGTGCTGCCGAAGGAGGTGGGCCGTCTCCCGAAGAAGCGCTGACTACTTCTGGTTCCGGGTTGAAGGGCGAGAAAGGGTTGAATGCTAGGAGGATATATTGTACAAGAGAGGGATGCGGGAGTGTTATCCTCTCGGAAAGGGTTGGCGATTGGACTGTCTTTGAAGGCGCAGTGGTGAGTGTATGTTTCAATCATAACCCAAAACTACCTTCTCATATCCCTATAAACTGTTCCGTACCTCTACGTACCCCGTCATCGGAACCGAGCTGGACACTATCATGGTAAAAGCTGACCCTTCTCGGCATTACAACAGCTCCCAGATGATCCCGCTTCTCCGTTCTCCGCTTCATCTTCGACCTCAGCCTCAACCTTGACGACAAATGGCGTACCGCACTGGCACGTGCCTCAATCCCCTTTCGCATTCGATAATATTGGTTTCTCCAAACCAGACCTGAACAACCCCGATCCTTTACCTTCTTTCGTTCCGAGACCCGGCCAGCCTCGAGCTCAAGCACCAGAGGGAACAGTAGCAGCACCTGGTTTTACAGGCAGCGCTAAAGTGAAATGGCTCATTTGTGCTGAGTGTGATCTGGGACCTATAGGTTGGAGTTGGGAGGGAGGGAATGAAGCTTGGTTAGCCGTGGACAGAGTCACCTATGGCGAGTTGAGGCAATGAAGGGGGAGACGAGACGATTTTCTAGGCAGATCACCGTCTTTCAGTTGAAAGGAATGACAAGCTTTCTTACGGGTAATGCGGAAGGACTGGATTATACTTCTCATGCGATGTTCATTATTCGTGACCCTGGAAGAAGGAAGGCCAAGTGGATGAATTCACATTGGCATATCAAAGTGGATGATACTATGAAAACCACGATATACATTATGTTGATTTGTATAATGGGGAATCATGAAGGGGGAGGGGAACTGATGTTTATATGCTACAAACTACTATCCTTATTTAAGCGCGAGCTACTGTCATGGCCCCTCCTCTCTTTGAACGGATTTTATCTACCTCAACTTTACGGAAACGATTCACTCCTGAAGAGCAACGAAAAGGACAGCCGTACCTCTTACTGCTCCTTCAACTCCTCGATCCTCTCACTAGCCTCGCTCTTTCCCATGTGCTCAACATCCCCACTAACCGCTCCGGAACCCTTCTGCTTCTCGAGCACCTTAATAAATCCCTTCTGTTTTTCCGTTGCCGGATCATCTCCCGTAGCCCAATTCTCAGGATGGTCGAGATGGGCGTCAGATCCAGGAATAGTGTCCCCGTTCTTGACATTCGTGTTTTCCTCTGCAGTAGCGATGGCGGTGGTAGAACTCGTTTGGCCATTCCCGTTGGTTTCAGAAGATTCGGCATTGGACGTGGTGACATTGTCGTCGAGTCGCGGTTTCTTCGCTGTCCTTTTCCCCTCTCCCTCCCGCTCTTCTTCGTCTTCCTTCGTTCTGCCGCCTTCGGCGCCCGCGTCAGCACTAAACGCGCCATCCAATGTGGTTTGCTTGCTCTCCTTGGCATCCTTGCCATCGGCTTCGGCGGGCGACGGGTCGAGTTCGTCGATGTTGTCGGTATCCGTAGGGGTGGATGGCGCTTTCCTTTTGTCTCCAGTCTTCTCGTCCTCAGCAGCTTGCTTCCCTTCTATATCCTCCTTCCCTTCCTTCGCCTCGTCCGCCTTGTCAGATACAACCTCCTGTCCACTCTTGAGCTTCTCGATGATCTCACTAGCTTCCGATTTACCGAGATCTTCCTTATCGATCCCCTCGGGAGGGACAAGACTTGGGTTCTTGTCCTCGAGAACGGCTATGAAACCCTTCTGCTTCTCCGTGGCGGGTTCGGCACCGGTAGCCCATTGTTCCGGATGATCGAGGTGGTCTTTGGGCAAAGGAGGAAGAGGGTTGCCAGCGGCGTTGGTGGTGGCATTTGTGGTGTTGGTGTCGGACATGATGCTGGTAAAGAATAGGTATTTGGGGACTACGAGGGATAGGGTTGAAGAGGGGATAGAAAAATGCGACAATCAGCTGTGATCGCTGGTAGATACCCGTCAGCTTGGTCGAACATACCTCGTTATTTGTCTTTTTGATTATAAAAGGTCGCAAAGAGAGATGAGAGGGAAAAGGAAAAGCTAGTATATATAGGCAGGAGGACGCGTCGATATAGCCTGAACCAGGAGTGACGGGCAGCCACCGTATGGTCTTACTCTGTATGTAATGTTTCTACATGGGTAAGGTCACACGCGTAGCGATCGGGCGATCATACTGAATCAGGCCGGTTGACTGGACTACTAAACGCGGTACGTCATGTTACCCGGCAACTTGCTCAGCTTTCCCACGGTTTGACGTGTGTCTTTTACCCCTCATACCGTACAGAGCAGAGAGTCTTTCGTTATCTATGTAATGTGCGTATTTCTCTGTAGCAGGCAAATGCTAGGGCATGCATGCATTTGATGATAGTACACAGGTCAATGGAGGATGGTATATGTAAAAAATCGAGTACTGGAAGCAGGATCCTGAAACAGAGGGCAGTGGGAGGCGGAGAACAATGAGATACCCAGAGCTGATTGGGTATACGACGGAGGACTGCTTGCGGAACAGGGGGACATCCGCCGTTCTACTGGAATCGCTTGTAGGCGTGCTTCTCGTACTCCTTGGTCTTGAGTGTTCTTCGTTTGGGTTGCACAGGTACACGAGGCTCGATGAGCGCTCGTTTTTGGAGAGCAAGGAATCGGTCCTTGAACAGGTTTCCCTCAGGCTGAGCACGGGCATGTACAAGTCAGCTAAAATGGATGGGCCTTTCACCTTCTAAATTCCAAAAACGAGACTCACCTTGACCTGTCTCAAGGACTCTGCTAGATCCTCACCCAACTGCACCTCGACCCTCTTCTTCGACAACTTGTGCTTTCCGATCTTCTCGCCTCCTTGCAATCCAAGCCTCTCCTTCTCCTTCTTAGCGAGCTTGGCAATCATTTCCTTCTCCTTCTCTTCCCTTGCCTTTCTCTCCAGCTCCTTCTTGAACGCTGCTACAGACGAGACGGAGTTGGCAAGTTTTCGCTTTTCCTTCTCCGCCTTGGCTGCTTGTTCAGCCATCTTAGCTCTCAAGGCCTTGTTCCGCTGAGCCTGGGTCTTTCGCTTTGACTGCTTCTTGGATGGTAGGCCAGCTTCCTCGTCGGAGTCTGAACCTTCGCCATCGATTTCTCCTGGACCAACGATCATTCCCGCGGCGAATTCGGACGGGCCAGCATGTCGTCTAGCCTCTATCACTCCACCGAGCGCCTCGACCTGAGCTTCGACCTGCGCTTCCTTCTGCAACAGACTCATCTCTTCCTGTACAGCTTGACTAATGAGCTGAGCATGCGCTTCAGCTGAAGGGTTGTACGATACACCTGCTTCGGGAGTTTCGAGTGCTGATCCACCTGTGACCTGGGAAGCGAGATGGATCTCTCGTTGTCTTCGAAGTGTCTCCGGGACCTTGATAGCCTTCTTGACCAAGGTTTCTTCTCCGTATCCACCTGACGGTATAACGACTTCCTGCTCGACCCATACATCGTGCGCGGTCGATGGGTCGTTCGCTTTCACGTCGGCGGAAGTGAGACCAGTCCCGTCTGAGTGAGCAGTAGTTTTCCTTGCAATACGTCTTAATCGCTCCTTCTCGGCTGCTGAGATATGTGACTTGGGTTTCTTAGATGAGGATGAAGAAGATGAAGAGGTGATTCGGGATACGAGGGACGGGACCGCTGATCTTTCTTGCAGTACGGCGAGGGATCGTAGTGGCTTGTGCGCTCTTCTAGCCTTCTTGGCGACTATAAATATGCACGGGAAAGCAATTAGCTACTGTAGTACAAGTCTCTCCCCACATGAGCTCACCTTCGACATCTCCTACTACGTCAACCGTAAAGAGATCCCCATTGGATTTCGCAGCTACAGGTCCACTACATAGATAGATTCGCTCCAATATCAGCTGTCGGCCCAAGCAAGTTTAGCGCTGATCGATGAAGCTCACCCAGTGACCCGTTCCTCTTCTCGTCCTTTCTCCAAAGCCTCTTCTTCCTGTCTAATATCAATATTCTTCCTCCATGCTTTCTTGCCCTTTCGCGACGATTGACCAAGGGTCGAAGGTGCACCGAGCTCGGGTACCGCCGATGCTTTGCCTTTACCTTTTCCCTTTGTAGAGGGTCGGTCGTAAGGTTTTGACGATGCTGACGCTGAGCGTGTGCTTGATGCGGGTGCCATGATTATCGTTGCCTATACTTTGCTAGTATCCTTAGCGACGACAGAAGAAGATAGCTTTTGCCAAAGTATAACAGACAGACAACACAGAGACTGCCCATTACCTTACCCAGGTGGACATGCAAAGTGGACGTTGATTATATCAGAGGTTCAACTTTTTATTAATTTAATGTTATTTTGTCTGTATTTATCCGATTTCTTGCGTCCCACCGTACGACTCGACTCACTGTACACATGCATGAACCAAATGCACGAAATGTCCGATGTCCTGCTCGACCTTAATTTCATGCCCGAAAACGTCCATACTTGATCTTGTTCAGTCCCCTCTGATCTCGCTCGTCGACACTGATCCTTAGCTCATATCACAATGTCCGCCAGCATGCGACCCATCGTACGGTTCGCCCCGTCTCCTCTTTCGAGGGGTATTTCGACCTCAGCTCCCGCTCTTGCTGCCCCGCCTCAGAAGAAAGGTATGTCTCTTCCTACGTGATACGTGGACGGAGGGGCAAAGCTGTATTGACGTGGTTTTCGTCTTCAATAGCCGCCACGGCCTCAAAGGCGACCAAGCAGGGTTTCAACCAGAAGAAGAAGGAGTCGACGTCTGGCGGTGGAGGAAGCGGTAATGTGAGTGCAACGACTGTCAAGACTGATGTGCGTGCACTAATCTGAGAGAACCTTTGCTGTCGTAGGCCTCTATTGCTCTCAAGTTCTCCATGGCTGGGACGCCGCCCGACCTTTCCGACCTGCCTGCTTTACAACCTGTGAGCTTCAACAAAGTTGATATTATGAACGAATGTGCAGCTCATATCATCTTGGAATCTATAGGGTAAATACCGAAAAGAACATGTTGGAAAGCCTGCTGTGATTCCCAAGGCTGCGTTCGAGAAGCTAAAAGCCAGCGGCCTGCCTAAGAACTTAGAGAAGGAGGTGAGCTTGTTCGCCTGTCGAAGTAGTCACTCGGCACAAAAGTTGATGTGGCGTGTGTCGTGTTTCAGCTCTCTTCGAGTGGTGGACCGGCGAGCGTCATTCGAGAATCGACGGTAGAGCTCGCTCAGAAGCTGGATGGAGGCAAAGACAAAAGTAGCAAGGACGCGCGATATGTCTTGAGTGAGTCGTGGTTTCATCATCGAATTGTGCAGACGCCCGCTAAAGTCGATGCTCTGTACAGCTGGAGATCGAGGATGCGGAAAGAGTGTGCTCTTGCTTCAGACGGTTGCGTATGCAAGCGAAAGCGGTTGGATTGTACTCTGTAATCCCAGAGGTGAGTTGGTGTTCTCTTGAGAATGGCGGTCACAATGAACGACGCTGATCTGTGGTTGTTTCGCTTCCACCCTATCAGCGTCTGAATGGACGAACTCATCGTCTCACTACGTATACGACTCGGCTACCCAGACCTTCTCACAATGGCAATCTGCTCAACGGATGCTCACTACATTATCTGAGATCAACGGAGACAAACTGGACGCCATCAAGCTGCCTTCAGCTGTAGAATTGGCACAGGGGAAAACGGTCGAAGCGGGAGCTAGCTTGAGTACGCTGGTGCGGACGGGAGCGAAGGACGACCGAGTTGCGGTACAGGCTTTAGACGCCGTAATGGCTGTGCTGGAGCAGCAGATTCAGTGAGTTTTCACGTTAGGCTTCCCGTTTACCCGCTCTTGTACTGACAATCCTGGACTTCTCAGGTACCCCGTGTTGTGGGCGATTGACGAGGCTCAAACATTGTTCACGACTTCGAAATACCGAACGGCCGATTACACTCCTATCGAACCTTATCATCTGTCGACTCCTCGATTAGCACTTGACTTTATCGCTGGTCGAAGAACTTTCGTGAGTCTCTCCCACGGTACTTCTTCGCGCCCTCGTTGCTAATCGTAATGATATCGTGTTTTGCTTAGTCCCGAGGCGCTGTGATCACCGCTCTCTCGCTGTCAGACCCCACCACTTTACCCTCACCAGCCCTCAACACTGCCCTCTCGCTCTCATCACCACAGCCCATAACACCATACACCCAGCTCGACCCATACCACCTCGCTCATGCTTCATCTGGTCTCAACAAGATCACCGTACCATTCGGTATGACTTCGGCAGAGGCCAGTGGCTTGTTCCAGCTCTTTGCACGAAAAGGTTGGGCGCCCGGAGGTACGGATCAGCTGTTCATGGAGAGCTTCACAGCCAGTGGTGGCAATCCTAGGGAGCTGGCTCGAGGACTAGGGAGGACGTTTCTTGCTCTGACGGCATAAATGGACGCATAGCATGCATCAACAACGTTACAGTAGAGTGGCGATGATGAGCCTTATGACATTCTAGGTACAACAATTGGTCTCTCGCGCGCGGCACGTACAAGTGGATCTGGCGACTGAAAGGAGGACGCATACAGTGCCACTGTATGTGAGCGGTAAGCTATGAGCACTCAGCAAACGTGCACCTCGTGAAACCGGACGATAATTTGTGGTCGATGTGAATACATGCGGGGTATATGTACATATGCGTGTGTGTGTAAGCGGGCAAAGACTCAAGAGTCTCGGCGCAGTGTCTGCGTCGCTGCGAGCTACGAGATCCGAACGCAGACCAAGGTACGCGGCGGTTTACTGTTTAGAGGACTGACCATAAGGACCGTCCCAAGCAGCCCTGCGAAGATACAGTTCACCATTCGGTCAGAATGTGTTATACGCTTTCGGGACACTCGCCAAATTAAGATCAAGGGTGGAGTATGCATGGTGCATCCTTCTTACGGGCAGATTCGGAGAGAGGAGGGAAAAGCGAAAGGGGGGAAGGTGGGAAGGAAAGAGAAGACGCTCACCAATCGAGATGGAAGATCCACTGAGATTGGGCCTGTAGTGCGTCGTAAGTGACGTTGATGAATTGAAGGGGACCGAGGGTGGACGGGTTCCAAACGGTCGCCCTGTTTACCAAGATAGGGTCCCCCATTGAGCACACGTCAGCGCGAGCTCCGAAACGTACTTGTATAGTGCTGTGATACAGTGCCAATGAAGTGTTCTTTTACTCGAGAGAGAAGAAGTCAACACCTACACGTTGGCGTCGGGGTCGGCATCGTACACGGTGTAGTGCCTGTCTTTGACGATGTCGGTGGCGTCGCTGCTCGCCTTGATGACCACGGGAGTCCTCTTCGACTGTTCCATCCAGAGACCTGTCGAAGCACCATCCATTACCCCTATCAGTCTTGATTCCCGTCTGGATCATGTTCCCGATAAAATCGGACAAAGAGGAAGGAGAAGAACAAGAACGGGAAGAGAGGGACTTACTCCACATGGCAGAGTTGACGGCAGTGGGATCGTCTCGGGCAGGCCTGATGCCGGTCAGGTAGGCCAAGCCGTACCACGCAGCCCATTCCTCGTTCCGTTCGATGCTGAACTTGGCCTCGCCTTGATCAGTGGTGATCAACTCCCCGCTAGGTAATTTCAAGATCGATTGTCGGAATCCGCTTCCAAACCTAGAAAATTGTACAAGTATGTACGGAGCATGCAGGATGGATCAGCCCCACCAGATCTTGCAGAGATCGAGCACTATACGACCCGGAGGCCTCGTTCTTGCGCTGGGATTGTACTGAGCTGTCGCCGCAGTGAACCTGGGTGGGGATATACACTCACCAAGCCTTGTCGGGGTCTCGGCTTCCTACTCCCTTTGCAACTGCATCCTTGAATTTAACAGGGGCGCTAATGTTTTTACCGGTCGAGTCGTACACCCGGAAGGCCAGATCTGCAGCTTCGTTGGTCAAGTTGAAGGTCGTGACAGTTGACCAGATATTGTCCAAGACTCCTTTGGGCGAGACTTGGAGCATGCCACAAAGAGCAGTGTACTGCACAAACAGACAGAAGCAGAGTGTGGATCCGTCAACATTCCGTAACGTGCCGGATTATCACGCATGCAGTGTCTGTAGACCCATTCTACTTACCAACCAATCTTCTTCGGGGGGGCCGTATAGATCCTGACACTTGGGCTTGAGTTCTTCCCCTGCTACTCTGCCTTGGGACTTGGTGCTGTTAACAGGTTTAAACTCTTGCTTGCTGATAGCAACGATCGTATCGTGATTGTATCCAACACCAGTACCCTCGGGATCGGCACCTGACGAGGTTGATGAAGCGTCTGCTGACGCAGAACCAGACGCAGACCCACTGGTCGCGCTACTCGTAGATGCAGCCGCCACGATCCCGGCCGACCCAGTCCCGGACCCAGAAGTGGTGCCACTGGAGGAATGAGATCCGCTGCTGGTAGCGCTCGATGAGGACGCAGATCCAGAACCACTGGTAAATCCGGTGCCGGTTGTAGTCGCGCTCGCAGAAGTAGAAGCACTGCTGCTGGTGGAAGTGCTTCCGGCTCCCGATGAGGCGCTCGATGCCGTAGTGGATGCGCTGGTACTCGTAGAGGTATCATCCTGCGGCTGTGGCAAGCCAAGGACTGCAAGAGGATGCATAGTGTAGGCATCAGTCACGGTATGAGCCCGTGACTGATGCCTACACTATGGTCTTTTAAAGGATATCTAAGGAGTGTGTTGGAGGGGAAAAATCAGCCGGGACCTAGCACTTACTGAGGGCTGGCGCCAGCGCTAGGAAGATGGCGAATGATTTGACCATGTTATTAGGTAGATTATAGCAAAGTGAGTAGGTTGAGTAGGATTCAAGTAGAATACGTAGCTCTTATTCGGACTCGAAGACAGTTACTGTACTGCGTATACTGGACGTGAATGTCTAGTCGACTTTATTGAATGAATGTATTGCTTTATAAAAGATCGTTTAGTGTCGAGTAAATCAATTACTCTGGCTGGGACCATGGGCTTTTGGGGCTTCACAAATCGGTTGCTATTATTTGAATGCGATGAGAAAGAAGAAGAAGAAAACATTCCAGGTCATATCACTTGATCCAAGACGCTATTTATGCTTTTCCCAGATCGTTTTCTCTTGTTCCTTCCCACATTGAACAGGGTTCCCCCTCGGTAGTGATGAGCGTGATTGTAAACCTCAATACCATTCTCTTGACTTGTCAGGAGACAGCGGTCCTTTCATATTCGTATCCATAAGGGGAGGTAGAAAGAAAGGACACCCCACACAATACTTTGAGGTTCATTCCTATGAAGGGAAGCAAAGCCAATCTACAAGGATCCTTTGCTGGTCTCCCACTTCAAGCCGGGGCGTCGGGGAAGCGGGTTCAAAAGAATGCATGAAACTTACTTACTTCCGAATAGGAACGATCGCCTTGTGGCGATCGCTCTCAAGTCTCAAGTTTGTGCCTCGCCAAGGGGAGAGAAAAGGGGAAGGAGATCAAGAAAGGTTGGGAGATCTTGAAACATGATGTTTCCAGATCCGATCTCTCTCTATGCTATCTGAGCCCTGTATGGTCTAGAATGATTTCGGGTCTCCGGGTATGTGTTCCTCACTCTTTTCAGGTGCAGCTGTCCATCTATTGCTCCATGACCGAAACTGCTCCCACCTGCTGAAATTGTTGTCCAGGAAGCGACGCTGGTCGAAATCAAGATGCCACAAAAGGCAAGGTTGCAAGAGTCTGCAGTGGTGCATCTGAAGCGGCGATCACCGTCCAGACTTTTGGCTTCCTCATTCTTATTAGTGCTTGAGATACCGGCGTACTTGATCAGCAGCTTCGATTCTTTGGCCTGGATGTCCACACGTATTCTTCTTCTGGATTGCTCCGTTCATCATTGTCTCCAGCCCAGCTTCTCTTTAGACATATACGCTGGATACATTGTAAAAAAAAAAATCCGAGAGGTCATATCTCAATACCATAGATAATCAGAAGATATCTGCTTGCCATCGACATTGAATAATCGACGTCGACAATGTCTCTCTCACCAATCAAATCAGCCAACAAAACCCATCCACCACCACCACCACCACCACCTCCCGCAACGCCAGGCGGCAACAGCGCCAGCGATGGAAGGTATATACCTGCTCATCCAACAGACGAGGAGATGTTCAAGCGTGCGTTAGAGTGTGAAGCCGCTTTTTATAAACAACGAGAAGCTAAATCCTATTTGCTTACTTCCTCTTGGACAGGCCGATACGTCGCTATACAGGAACTTATATATGAGCTTGAGGACGTAGGTCAAAATCAGAGCGCTTATTGTTAACATCATAAATCCCTTGCCCCCGCCCCTCCCCCCCTTTCCCTTCGTCCTCATGATATCTTAGTTCTAAACAACGGTTCATAAGCTATATGAACTAATTCCTGTGCCGCTTTTGCTTTGCTCTGACCATTCGTCTATGCTGCCGTGATACACTGTAGGAGAACAACCTGATAGCGTACCGAATAGCGAAACGCAAGCGCCAGCTCCGAGAAGAGGCCGAACGGCTGGCGGAACAAGCTGAAGCTCAGGCCAAAGCTATAGCTCGAGCGGAAGCTGAAGCAGAGGCTGCTAGGAGGGAAGAATTAGATCGTCAGCTTCGTCGCGAAAGAGACATAGAACGGGAGCAGGCGGGAGAGGTTCCGGAGGACGACCTTGAAGATGATGATGATCTTCGACGTCGAGGGGAGAGCGTAGAATCAGAAGCTGGCGTTGTTCCGCGCGTCGACAGAAGGGAGGACGATGATTATGATGAGACGAGGGGTGAGAATGGTGACGCCGAAGTACCGTGAGTGTCATAATGTTTGATGTCCGATATCAGGAACTCATCGCCTGTTCTGCTCTGTCTCTCCTAATAACCATGTCAAAATGAGAATACCGCATTTGCTGATGAAGCTCAATACGATATCATGCATATACACATTCTGGTCGATCGATAGAATATCGTCGAAATCCAGATCCAGATCGCCGGTACACGACAGTGTCCATGTCAATCAAAGCTCGCCCCGGGATCCAGATAGGGGTAGAGGCCGATTATATCCCGATGACGAGAAGGATCAGTCAGAATTGGGTGTAAACGATGGAGCTCGGCTAGCAAAGAGGCAGACGGAGGATGAAGGGGATGATGATATTAGTATGACAGATGATCACTAAGCCACATGTATACGGTATACGGGAGTATATATATATATATATGCATACGTACCAGTTACACCGTGTGAAAGCTGAGCAGACATGACGTACAGTACGCTGTAGGGTCCAGTCAACCGGCCTGATACGAATCTATGAATGAGATCTGCATTGTTAAATCTGTTAAATCAACCTTAAGCTTATCATTAGCGGCTTCAGGGAGTATTTAAATGTCTATCATCGCCTTCTACCTCCCTTCACATTTATTCTCTTCTTTCTTCAGTCATCCGCCATCGGGGTATAAGAGTATCAAGACCCCTCAAAAGACTGTTTTCGGTGGTTGCCCTCGACTTTACAAGGTGGGTCCTCATCTGTTCGCCAATTGCCAATAGAGAATGCTTGCACTTGGCTAATGGTCAACACCAGTTTTCATTTACATTCCCATCCAGTAATGTCTGACAACACCACGAATGCCGCGAGCAACCCGCTCCCACCCTTGCCCAGAGACCACCTCGATCAGCCTGAACGATGTACGACCGGAGCTGAGCTCGCCACCGAGCAAAAGAAGGGTTTCAAAGCCGTCATCGAAGGCAAGAATACAGGTCTTGTCTCGTCCGAGGGAATCACCAAGGATGATCTCGGTAAATCGGAAGCTAGTGAGATCATCGAGACGCTCGAGAGTAGAGAGCAGGATGTGACACGCAAGGATGACAAGGAGGAAGAAGAAGAACAGGAGAAGGAAACTGTCGGGGAGGCAAAGACTGGAGAGAAAAGGAAAGCCCCTTCCATTACCGCTATCACAAGATCCAAAGACGTCGAAGAGCTTGATTTCTCATTTGAAGACGCGGGCGGCATGGTCGTTACGGACAGCAAACAAACCAGCCTTGGCGGCGTATCCTTCAAAAACGTTGGAGCGGAGGCAAAGGAGGACAAGGCAGATGGAGGACGAGAGTCAAAGAAGCCGAGAATCGACGAGTCCACCTCCGATCCTCACAAACCTAACGATGATATCAGCTCTTCTTCCATCGCATCATCCGACTTCGTATCACTCAGGGAGGTCTACGCTCCCACCGGACATTATCACCGAGAGCTCGCCCAGTTACTGGGAAGAGATGGGTTTGTTGCTCTCCGACACCTGACCAGACCTGTGACACGGCCTCTGAGCGAGGACGAGGTGCGAAATTCTTATGTCGCCATCTTCCGAGACATGTGCTACCCTCGTACATGGGCCAGTCAAGTCCGTTTCTTCATGGAGTTACCGATTTCGTCCTTCGCCAAGTCCAACCCTAAAGACTTCCAGTCCAGGTTGGACAATCACGTCGCCAGTATCCTCCCCGGAAGTTACATCCCCGAACGAGCTGATTTGGTAATCGGAATCGATACCGAAGTCGGGTGCATACCGATTCTCCCGGTAGAGCTTAAAAACAGAAATCCCGACGCTGCGGCTCTCCGTAAATTAATCGTACAAGCTGTCCATACGCTATTCGTGGCGAATGTATCCTTCGGAACCCCTGCAGCATTTATGATCGCTGGGGCTCGATTCTCACGACTGTTCGTCGTGCCAGGGAACGTAATAACCATTGAGCTGGGCTTGTTCGATTCCACCGTCAGATCAGTCAGGGATCTGATGACGTACCGGTCCTGGAATGATTCGTTGTTACCGCACTCCCTGCAATTCGTCAAGACGGACTCTGACAGTCTCTTAAACGCACAGCGGTTCGTCCTCCATGCCGCCAACGCCTTCAAGGCAGCTCGAATCTCATATGACTCGAATGACCGTTCCGTTTCGCCATTCCAAGCGGGGCCACCAGCTAGTGATACATCGACCGGTGCCGTCTTTCTGAGGTACAGCGCTGATGCGGAGGATAGAGGGCAGATCTACGGTCTTCATACGAAAAAGCAGACCCCTTCAGAGTCCGGCTCGGGAGCAACAAGGAGGGTTGTCACTCCTACAGGTCCGATGCAACCCCCATCCTCCATTCGTAGACCACCATCAGACGATGGGTCGCCCGGAGCCTGGAGGGGCTTGACCGGTGCCTCGGCCCGTAAACCATCTGTCGTGCAGCGGGCTAGTGCATCTGGTCAACAAACATCTGGGACAGCAGGATCGACGTCTGGTATGCAAGATGCTCAGGATGCCAGCGATGGTCAATCTGATAGCTCAGGCGATACAACGATCGGCTCCACCGTACTCGAGATCATTGATAGCCTGGATGTGAAGCTCGGCTCTTCAGCGCACATCTCACTCCGCGAAGTCGACCCAGTGGCCTCGAACTCCGACTACGAGTCGATATACCCTTCTTTCGACGCTGAGCCGACCGACAACGACGGTTCCGAGTACGATTTGTCAGGTTCAGAGATGACATCCTCATTCCAATCAGAGGATAGTGAACTGTTTGAAGATGGTTGGGAGAGTCTGTGTCAAGTGTTGAAGAATAATGGATATACCCTTTGTATCGTCACTCCTGCATGTGCCGATATCATATCCGGGTTAGCCAAGACCGGAGACAACTAGAGAGGATGGAGTCCAGTGTATATCGTATATCATGTATCATGTTGTATATAAAACCATATTGTAGAATTAGAAAACAGAACAAAACAGAAGCCAACCTACGCTAGGCTACATGTGTTGACGTGTATGCACGAATTCTTTCTCTTTCCAACTTGAAACTTCTGCGACAAATGCTACTTAAAAGCCCTCATGCGCAGAACGTCCATCGATGAACATCCTGCTTTCCTTAAGCCTCAGTTTGAATAGTAGCTATTCAAAAATGACAGCGCAAACATCAGTTTCTGGTCGCTCGACCTTGCATCATTTATCACTCACGCTCTCTCGTTGTAGGCTTGTTTCCAGGCAATCTCTCCTTCAGGCCTCTCATCATCCACTTGGCACTTCGATAAGCCTTGACCTGGCCCAAACCACGTCCACGAGACTCGAGCTGTCGCTTGTGAGCTCGGTCGATCTCCTTCTTCTCGTGCTTGTCAATGACACCGTCATCGTCGAAAGTGGCTTGCTTTCGGGCGATCTCAGCTTCACCTTCGATGTGATCGCTGCAGGTGCCGGAATGGTCAGCAGATATCCCTACGAAGCCGGTCCAATATCGGTGTTCATTACTCACTAAGCCTCCTTAGCATGTCGTCGTGATTGACCAAGCTTGATCTTCTGTTCAACGAGCCACTTGAATTAGCAAAATGATCGGAGCAATACAAGCCAGCGCAACATACCTCGTGGTCTTCATCAAGACCAGAATCAAGCTTGAGCCTGACCGTCAACTCTCCGACGACATCAAATTCGTGGAACTTCCTAGTCTGGTCATTGATGGCGTTCTGTCGGAGGTTGTTCAAATCTTTACCGACCAGAATAGGCAACTTGACTTCTTGCTCGACATCATCCGTGAGATCTTGCATCCATAGGACAGCAATTGCCTCTGGCTTGGCTCCAACACCCACCGCGGCAAGAGCTCCGCCGCCTTTACCGATTTCGAATACGACAGAAGATTGGTATCGGGAGTAGACAGGTAATCGGAGGAGGTCGAGATCCCATGACATGGTGTTTCCACTGACATCGGCGTCTTTCTTGCCCAAAGTCTCGACAGACTCGGAAGTGACGATCCTTAGTCGCTCGGGCCTCGCCTCGAGAGCGCTAGTCTTGTTCTCGTGTACGGTGGCGGAGACATGAGAGACCTCGAGAGTACCAGTGTCCCAACCTCGCATGTTCTTTGGCAAGGTGGTCTGCACACCTCGGAAGGCGAACGAGATGTTGGCTCTGTAGCGTTAATCGTCAGCACAGATCTACGTCACATCCGAGCTGAGACACTCACTTGCCGAATCCTACACCCTCGGTAAGAGCGTAGACCTGAGTAACGCTACTGGCTTCGGCGAAGACTTCGGACAACCTGACGCTGACGATACCGAGAATAGGGTCGGCCTCTCGGAGTCGGCTGTCTCGTACAACCACTCGGACAACTGTGTTCTCCCAATCTCGAACGAAAACCTCGGTACCAGCCTCGAAGTAAGGGTTGGTAGTGTACTGCTTGACTCGAGTCTTGTAAACCATATCATCGTTTACCAAGAATTCACCGTAGCCAGAAGGAAGGTTCTCAGACTGCTCAGAGGGTTCGTCGGTATCTTGTCCAGCCTCGCCTTCTCGGTCGCCAGACTTACCCTCGAGATTCTGTCGCTCCAGGTTGTTGATCTGATGAAGGATGATTGAGAGTACACCGGACTGCCACTTGGGGTCGGGCTTGGTCTTCTGAACATCGGGAGGTGGAGGTGGAAGATCCTTCTTGGCAGGGTTGGGGGCAGCATCTTGAGGCATCATTTCCATTTCAGGAGCAGTCTTGGAAGGCGCAGGAGCAGCTTGTGCCTCTTCAGGGGTAGGTGCTCGCTCGAGCTCCTTAATCAGAGGCGCTTTCTCAAAGTATCCGATGGACCAGACGAGTTTACCTGATTGTATAGCAAGACGTCAGCCATGTGCTACTGACGCACCTGAGAGGTATGCCAGAAGGAAAACTTACCAGGCATGTCATTGGCGTCCTCGAAGCCCATCAACTTGTCCTCTCGCCTTCGCATCTCGTTGGGGTTCTTCATGAGCTCTTCAACGGGAACTTGGACACGTCCAACCAGGTCACTACAGGTATTAAAAAGATCAGCACGACCCAATGCGCCTTGAAGCGTGAGTTGCACTACTCACTCGGCGCTCATTTTGTCGCTGTCCCAAAGCATGACCGCCATATCCTCCTTCGACTTGACCTCGTCCATGGTGAGTAAAATGACACAGGTCTCCTCGAAGACAGGGTTAAGGTCACCAAGGATGATTCGAGTGGAGTAGAGGGGTTTACCGAATTTGGCGTAAGCAAGAACGACGTAAGGGTCCGATAAGCCATTGTTGTCCTGAGCAGAGAGACCCTCGCAGTGGTGGATAGTGACGAGGAAGACACCGATAGCCCTGGTGTCGCCGACGGCAGCACCAGATAACAGCTCCTGCATGTTGAGAGTCATGGACTTGGGAACGGCCAACTCGGCAGTACCAGCAGCAATACCCATCTTGACGAATGAAGAGATGAAGGGCAGATCGAGGACGTTGGGGAGATGCTTCGACATAGGAATAGCGGAGACCTCGACAGCGGGAACACCACAAAGGGCGAAAGTGAGATTTCGAACGAAGGGGGGCTCGGGAATGAACTGGACTCGAAGTCGAACGACACCGTAGATCTGCTCAACCTGGATCCAGATGGGGATGGGGATATGAAGCCAGTCATACAAGCCGAGGAAGAATTCGATGAGGAGGTGGATGTTCTTGGCTCGAAGAGAAGCGGCCTGACCGGGAAGGGCGGCTACACGTCAGATGAGTCAGCGCTGATCTGAGGTCGCTGGATATAGCGATACAATCGAACTCACCGTAAGAGAAAGCGACCTCAAAGTTGTAGTAGTCTCCAGCCTCATCCTCGGTGATGTCCTTACCAGCGGTGTCCTTCGACTTGATGTCCTCATTGCCCTGGTTGATCCACCCGGACTTAGGGTATCCTTCGTCTCCAGGCTGGTCGGGGAGAGCTCGAATAGAGGTGATCCGGAGGGGGTTGGAGCCCTGTCCGAGGTCGGTAATTCGGACAGCATCGACGAAACCGGGAAGGGATTGTTGGAGGATATCCTCGACCATATCGGCGACGGAGATGAACAGGGCACTGCAGCCGAAGACACAGCAAGTCAACACTGACGCTCCCAGCCGAGCAGATGAAGGCGGTATGATTCCAACTTACGGATCAACCAGACCCCAAATAAGCTTGATAAGACCGTTCAACCATTCTACACTCTCAGGAATAGGAGGAGAGAACGCCTCTCCCCTTTGTCGGCCCATATCCTGCCTAACTCGCTCGACTTCCTTTTCAAGACCTCGCTCAACGAGTGAGATACCAGTCATGAGCGCGAAACCGATAGTAGAGCAGAGGATACTTCGCCAGATAAGCTTTATGAGACCCGAACCGAAAGCGACGCTGAGCCAGATGAAGAATAGACCGACAGCGGAACCGTATTGAAGCATTCGGAGTTTACCAAGCATGCCCTCAACAGAGACGGGAGTTGGGGGAGGGAAGGCATGGTACAGGATGTTTGAGCCTTTCGTAGCGGGAGTGGTGGAATCGAAGTCTGGGAGTGGAGAGCGGTCCAGTCAGCTTAACGACTCTTAGTGAACGGCATCATAGGGACGCCGACTCACCTTTCGGATCAGCATCTTTGACGATGATCTCAGCTCCGGTAACGGGGTCTCGTACTCGTCTTTGTCCCTTCTCAGCTTTCTGGAATCGCTCGGTAGGGCTGACTATATGTGTAAGTGTAGAGGTAGGTAGAATAGATGTTAGTTATGAACATACATATACATATGAAGCCGAACAGCGATCTTCTGATGTCGCACTCACGCTTGTTCGAGTTCATTTGATCCATGAGCCTCGCTTTCTCGTTGGCGCCAGTACCAGCATTAGGCTCATCCTTCTTGTGCTGTTGCGTCTTAGCAGCATTGGTATTCTCATCCGTACCAGCAGCTACCTGGTTTCCAGGAGTCCCAGAGGGGATTCCATCTCCGGACTGGGGTACGGCCGGTTTCTCAGGGTTTCTCTCGCGGTCGTATTGAGCTCGCTCTCGTTCTTCAGCTTCCTGACGCCTTCGCTCGACAATATCCGCATAAGCCCTCGCTTCGTCCTCGTGGACCTTCTGGTCGGCTTTGTATGACTGGACGGTCGGGATAGGGTGATTGGCGGAGTAGCCTTGGCCGATGACTCGGGAAGGTGGGGCGGGTGGGAGTTCGGGGAACTCGGTCGAGCCCGTTCTAGCGTGGTCGGAAGACATGTTGTCGTGTGGTTCAGAGGTATTATGGGAAGCGAGAGAAGAAGGAACAGGTAGGGGTTTTTCCTTGTCTACCTCTTCGGCTGAGTGGTCGGGCTGAGCAGTATGATCGACTGGAGTGGTCGCAGCGGCAGCGGTAGCGGGAGTCGCTGTGGTAGTTGTACCGTCGATAAGGCTTGGATCAAGAGGATAGAAGATCTGTTTATCCTCGTCGCCTGGCAATGGTGTCAAGTCGACTAAGACCGGTAATGAAGAATTCGATGTAGAGGTAGTACTAGTATCGAAAGCAGCAGTTTGAAGGTGGTTGTGACTGTGGTTTTTCTCATCACTTTCACTTGCAAAGGATGAGTCAGTGGATGAGGATGCTGCAACTGCAGTTGATGATGACGTATGTGGGGTGACCGCACTAGTGGCACTGTTACTATGATGACTGTCAATCATCGTGAAAATTACGTCAATAATCGTAAACAGCAAGAGTGTAGGCTCAGGCAAACGCGGCTTGACCCAGCCAATGCAAGTATACCCAAGAAGAAGAAGAATCGAACAAACAACTGCTGTCCGAAGAAAAGAGGATAAGAAGAGCAGAAGAACCGGCGGTATATGTATATATAGTGGCGTGCTTCATCCTCTATCCCATGCATGAAATGAGGTCGGAGCTCAAAGAAAGGTGAAAGTGGGATGTCATTGATGGTCGTGACGCTATCTGAATCCTACCAAGACCCATCCTGCAGGGCACAAAAACACGACCCCATTCTAGCCGCTCTACGCAAGGACACTCATGACATCAGCTGTGTGTGTATGCATGTATGTGGCTCGAGCTGAGCGAGCAAACTTGCACATAACACTGATCTTTCCGCCGAAATTGTAGTATTTTCTTGACAATCAAAGGGAGGGGGGCTTTCTCCCACGACAGATTGTTATCTCGATGTCAGGTGTGAGGGTTTTGTGCCCCGATATGACGCAATGATTCGACAAGCTAAACTATTTTATTGTTCTTGGCATGGTTGTCCGAAGGACCTGAGTGCAGGCGAGAGGATGGCATAGTTCAGTATATCAACGGAATTTGGCTACAGAGAATAAGCTATAACTATAACTAACAAGAGATGAGGAGAGGAGAGGAACAGCGAAAACATATTGTAAGTACAACTAAAAATACAAATGAACCATGTATGAAATTGGGTTGACGTCTATCTCCTATGAGTTGAAGGGTTGTTTCGTCGATAACGCTCTACGAATCCTCTTCATCAGGGACGATTCCGGTCGATCCTGCTGTTGAAACGGTATAATTGCAGGCAAACAGCAAACCCGCACGCCTTATCCAGCGTAATTGTTTGGTTCTTCCTACCACCCGCCAAAATCGCCCACGCCTGCAGATGCGGCATCCGCACCACTCTCAGCCCGTTTCTTCTCAATCCAATCTTCCAATTTGTCCAACCCTCCCTTGCCTAGACCCTTCCACTCATGTTTCGCAATAGTTCCATACGACCTATCGGCTCCCCACGAAGTCGACATCAATGTCGGTTCGTAGCCATGCCATGAGACGTCTCGGACAGTATGCTGTGAGCTGTAATCTTCTCGAGGTGGAGGGACGTGCCATGGTGGATTACCAGCTGTACGCTCGTTGATGTGAATGGGTGCGGAAGGGTCGGAGAATGGTCCTGTGCGCGGGCCGGGATTGGAGCCAGATCGCTGACGCAGAGGAATGGATTCTGCTCGATTGAGCACTGTAGAAGAAAGAAGAGATGATGTTAGGGAATCAGCCAGTCATTCACGGCATCGAATATCTTCAGACCCAGGGGGGGGGGGTCGTTTTCCTTGGCTAACTTACCTTGTACGACTAAGAGAGGAAGTAGATGACAGCAATCAGCGACATGCTCGAATCTCGATTGAGATGAAGGATATTACTCACCCTGTCCATCAAGCGACCAGATATGGATCATACCATCCGCACTAGTCAACAAAGCACACATCAGTACATCTACTGACAAGCCACAAATTGGACATCAGCCTAGGGGTACCAGGGGTATACTCACCTGCCAGAATAGATATAGCTCTGGCCCGTCGATTCTCGCGGACTGAAATGACATCTGATCAGAGTCTTATGTACCGAGTGACCTCGATAAGTCATGACTGAGCAATCTTTGGGGTGGGCCCATCGTTTCGGAGGGGGATATCTCATATTTCGATCTGGTCGGGATCGCATGCACGAGTTAGCACAGTAACAGGCTATATACGTATGACGAGGAAGACCCTGAGACTCACAATCGAAATCATCTCGGCCATGACACGAAACTGCATCGCCCTCATCCTCAAATTCGCTCCAGCTCCTCATTTTCCTCAGATCATACAATCTAGCAGCTTGATCTTTCGAGTTGACCACGATATATCGCCCGTCACCCTTTGGTGCGGTGTATGTGATTCCTTGAGTAGCGCCTACTAGAACACCTGAAGGTGTTGAAGAGGATAAGGAGCGACGATCCCAGATCTTGACGTAGCCGTCGTCTGAGCCCGATACGAGGATATTGGTGGACGATTCATCGGCAAAACAGACGGCGTTGACTAAGGTTTCAACTGTCAGCTTTTCTTGCCAGACCTTGGACGAATATGGAAGGCTGGCTCGCGGGAGCGGTAAGGTCGCATGCGAAGCGGAGGATGTGAAAGATTCGACTCACCATCATCATTGTGACCAGTCACACTGAGCGTACGTCTTTGAGCATCGACATCGTACACCATGATCTTCCCGCCATTAGCACCAGCCACGACCTCCCTGCCATCAGCCGAGAATCGGATACTCCAGATCTACACGTTGCCGAACGCGGATATTAGGTCAGCGAGTACAATCAAGCTAATCCTGGCGGCATGAGTTGGGGTGCTAGCTCACCCCGATCCTCTCATAACCCCATGCGTCTCGCCGACCCCTGCTGCTAGAGAAGTCGAGCTCGGTATGCTCTTGATCAAATTCGTTGGTGTATACCATATGTACGTAAGGCGTGATGGACGAGTATATCATCCTGGATATCATAGTTGAGCAAGTCAGCGACTATGTTACCGAGTTCTCTGATAATAAAGCGGTATTGTGAGTGTACCTACTTTTCACCTCTTCTGTCGACATCGCAATCGGTCACGGTCCAGCTCCCATCAACGCCCTGAACAGTCTTGATGCTCTTCAAACTGCTCTCTTCATCTGGGAACCCCCTTCGTCCATTCCAGCCCATCCACATCGCATCGTCCTCCTCATCTTCGTCCTCGTCCTCGTAGTCGCTTTCGCGATCTTCAGCTTCTTCATCGAACGCTCGGACGGGGCTTTGGGGCTGGTGACTTGCCGCTCGACGTCGGCGGTGAGCCGAGGTTGAATTTTGCGTTTGGTTCATCGCATACAAATGAAGGGTGAAGTTTTGCGTGGCGGTATCTTGGGGGGCGTAGCGATTGAAACGAAGGGCAGTATCAGTTTACGGAGAAGGGGTTACGATCGAATAAGTCAGCTTGGGTGTTTATCGCTTCATTCGAAGATGATCTGACTTGAAGTTCTTGAACACCAACGGAGCGGTAGGTTTGGGGAAGAACTTAGCTTTGTCCACTCACAGAAGATGGAATAATCCTCTTTGGCAAACTGGCCGACATATGGTACGGCCGAATATCTGGCAACGACTGTACCCGGCGTATTTGGAATAGTAGCTTGGGACTGATGAGGCTGAATGACGAGTTAAATACAAGTCACGATAAGCTTGAGATGAAGAAATGAGTAAAGCGCGTTACAAGTTCGTTCGACTCACTCGTGCAGCTGAGCCAGTCCACCCTCCCAGTCTCCTCTCGGGATACCTGGGCCTCGGCCGTCGATGCGACCCATTCGCATTTGAGGACGGTCTCACTCTCCAATCGCCTACTCTCCCGAATTCGCCAGACCTAAGTAATTCGACACCTCTCGGATCAGGCTCCGTCTGGGGCTTCCACCACTTTTTCCTGTCTTCCAGCCTTTTCTTAGCTCGGTCTTCTTCCGATATTTCCACACCTCGATTCCCAGCCAATCGTCTTAGAATCTCGTCTACTGGTGCTGCGCCGCTTCTAGTCCTCGGTGCTGAACTACCGAACAGACGAGCTAGTAATGCTGATCGAGCTTGGACATCTCCGCCGCCTGCGTTATTGATGATCGCCGCCAAGTCGAGGAAGGCTCGTCCACTTCCATCGTCTTCCTCATCGCCTCCGTCTTCATCCTCGTCAAGGAGAATAGCATCGCCTAAATCTTCGTCTGAATCGCCCTCTTCCGCATAATATTCTTCTTCGATATCATCCTCGTCGATGTATTCATCATCGTCATCGTCATCATCTTCATCCATCATCATACCGCCGTCCAAATAAACTTGGTATCCTGCGTCTTCGTGGATGACACCATCATCCTCGTCAGGTTCATCTTCCCATTGATCTTCGTCCGATCCTCCGCCCATGGCATCGTAGAACTCCTCTAAATCGGGGTGTAGATCGTCACTCATCGTGCGAGCGTCAGATCGCGTACGCGTACGTCTGTTCGTTATCGAGTATGGCACAGGTGATATGGGTGTGAGACTATCTGAGCTTTTCTTTTATCGATCGGTTGCAATTTACAAGGAAAGATATTGTACTTGATCGAGAGGGGAAGGCAGGTAGGAGAGTCGCTTTATTCGGTGCGAGGAGATGGCCCTCTCTCCCTCTCTCGTACTGTGTGGTGAGAGTGCTGAGCACGGCATTGGGATCGAACCTCCACCTAGACCTCCACATCCCTGCTATAGCGCTACTGCCACACGCACTCCTCCGGCGTCTACAAGCCGACGTTTAACATCTTTCGGCGATCGCCGTTGATCGGAAACCCTCCTTCGGGTCAAGGAGCGAGTGAGATAACCGGGCGCATGTAGATGAACAGTTAAGTTATGTCCCAGTTTCAAGTCGATTCAGTCATCCACATCTTCATCTTCAACACATATTCAAGCCGTTTCTTCAACTAAAGAATACTCCCATCTTTCGCAGTCCCACACCCGCACGGTATCAAACTCGGTAGGCGGCCATCACTTGATAGAAAAGCCAGACGAACACAGCCAAGATGAAGACATCGCTTCGGACATTGGCTTCCCATATTCCTCGTACGGAATCGTATATCGTCGCGTCCAAGCGGACTCCGTTCGGAGCGTATGGAGGAAAGTGAGTGCACACCACAGCTGATTGATGTGAACGGAATATATCCTTCAATCCATCTTGCAGCTGTATGTGTACTGATGATATTCTGTGGTGATGTATAGGCTCAAGGAGTTCAAGGCTTCCGAGTTGGGTGGAATAGCAGGTAAAGCTGCTCTTGCAGAGTTGCCAGCTGGTGTCGAGGTAGACCAAGTCTTCTTCGGGTAAGCAACTCCTTCAACCCACTTAGATACAATCGCTTTTATCAGCTGACAATATACCTTCTGCACATCAAGCAATGTTGCTCAGTCAGACAACTCTACTGCTTACCTGTCTCGACATGTCGGCCATCTCTCAGGCCTTGGACCTACTGTCCCAGCGCTCACAATCAACAGGTACGTGAACAGCTTCGAGATTGGGTTCATGTTCCCCAAAAGCTAATTGATCACACTCCAGATTGTGTGGATCCGGCTTCCAGGCGGCCATCACAGCCGCTCAGCACATCTCTCTTGGTGAAGCTGAGGTCTGTTTGACCGGTGGTGCAGAGGCGATGAGCATGAGCCCTTATACCCTATCTGGTCTAACTCGGTCAGTACTATCATCAGCTGTAACATTCCTGATATCTTTCGTTATCAGAAGCTGACTCTACGCTTTCCAGTTTCGGTACTCGATACGGCATCGATCTCAAGCTGGAGGACTCGCTCGCTGCAGCTTTGGTCGATCAGAATCCCGGTGGAACGAAGACGCCCATGGGTGGTGAGTTGTTTGATGAAACATAGTGTTTGAACAACAGCTCACGATGGGTCTCCCATAGTCACGGCTGAAAACCTTGCCAAGAAGTATGGTATCACCAGGGAAGACTGCGACAGTGAGATAGGCCTCTACGCCCGTACATGGCCTTTGATCCGCTGACACATTACCATATTTAGACTTCGCATTGATGTCTCAAAAGCGATATGCGGAAGGCTTGGCAGCAGGGGCGTTCACCGCCGAACTAGTTCCCATCCCGCTCAAGCCAGTCAAAGGTGTCTCTCAATCTCTTACAGCCGACGAACACCCAAGACCCCAATCGACAATCGCTTCACTCCAGAAACTCCCACCTGTCTTCGTCAAAGAGACGGGTACGGTGACCGCTGGTAACGCTTCTGGTATCTGTAATGGAGCGGCAGCGAACATCGTCATGTCCGAAGCCAGTCTGAGCAGATACGGAGTGAAGCCGCTCGCTAGGATCGCAGCATACGCTTGGAGTGCTTGTGAGCCTGAGATCATGGGTATCGGACCTGTAGTGGCTGTTAAGCAGGCTTTGGGCAAGATCGGAAAGACCGTAGGTGATATGGACATTATCGAGGTCAATGAGGTGAGTGTCTGATCGCCTGATCCATCAAAGAAAGAGGATGAACAGACACTGAGTCGATCGTTTTGTCGGGATACCGATGTTAGGCTTTCGCTGCTCAATGGCTGGCCGTACAGAAGGAGCTCGAGCTCCCCTCCGAAAAGACCAACATGTTTGGCGGCGCCATCGCCGTTGGTCATCCGCTTGGAGCAAGCGGGGCTAGGTGAGTCAACGGGCATTGCATTGACCGCATACCCCGACATGTCTTGTGCCAGCTCAGCGACGAAGAGTTAAGACTGATTCGTGTTGTAATCTCGTTTCACAGGATCCTTGCCAATCTTACGCATAATCTCCATCGACTGGACAAGCAATGGGCACTGGGAGCCGCTTGTATTGGCGGAGGACAGGGTATCGCTGTGGTTCTAGAACGCTGCTAACATGGGAGTGAGTCTACCGTACTAAACCGGGAGATAATACAATTCATCGGGATTTGTACCGTGGAGCACTTTTCATAGGCATGTACGTCCGGTTTCAAGAATTCGGTTCTTGAAGGCTTCGTCCGTTCGAGTAACTTATTCAACTTACATGCACAATCTACATACAGTGTACACAAATCTACATGATCTACAGTACATTCGGCGGATACCGATAATACGTTAGAATCCAATTGCCGGTTCTGCTCAGATAGCCACAAAATCTTCTAGGTGACCTAGGCTGTCAACTTCTCCGAATATCTCGTCCAGCTTGTACCACTTGTCTTCTTGCTCGACAGGATTCCAGAGCCTGATTCTACGTCAAGTAATACATGGGGTGTGGCGGTTCGGACGGATTCAACAGAGTAAAAGTGATGTTCAGATCAGCAAATGTACCACATAAGTCCCCAGCGCGATCGAGGGACTTTACTGTGTGTGTGTTTTGTTATGGTGGACGGTCTCTGCTGAAGAGAAGATTTACTGCTTGTCATCGCCTTTGACCCAGCTTTCCTTGACTGTGTATGCTCGAGGGTACCAGAACTTGTGGTCTTTGTACTCCTTGCCGTCTTCCTTCTTGGTCTTGATCACCATTGGGGACACATTCGCTTTCTCGAATAAACCCCTTGCGCATGCAATCGTGCCGTAGAAAGAGAAAGTCAGCCATGTCAGTGTGCCGATTATAGTCACTCGTATTGCAAAGGGGCCGTTGCTGAGGAAGAAGTGGGCCTGACCCGAACTCACAAAGCTCATCCTTGTTGAAATTGTATTCAGCTACGGCTCTCTTACCCGTAAGCATCCAAAGACCGGTCGCGGCGTCCCAGTCATTCGTATTGTCAGTCTGGAACATGTAATCGTCTCCCTCATTCTCGTCCAGAGGTTTACCGTCTTTGTTGAGCCACTTTGCGTCTTTGTCCAGAGTGACAGCTTGGGTGGTGCGACCCGGCCACCTAAATAGAATGATGATTGGTGTGTTTGTGTACTACAGTATATTGGGACAAGACATGTCGTGTGCGACATTCATGGATTGCCGAACAACTTACTGAGGCGCTCCTGCCATATTCAAACTCCCCTCCGTCACATTGTTTGTCCATGGCTCTAGGTCAAAGTTGAAGAGTATTAGTTCGTCGTTACCCTTGAACCGGTCCTCGGTTGTTTTGTGCTTACACTTGGCCACTGCACACATGGAGGCAGCCTACTAGTACGGAGCCCAAATAGCATAGAGTAGCTAGGCGATCAGTGCCACCAACCAACCTTTGACAGTCATGGTAGGCATAGGGGAGAGGTTCTCCACGCAAGCTTGGCCGAAGATTGAATACAGGTCATACAAACAAGGGCTGAGGAGTATCTATAATGCTGAATAAGATGGCGGAATCTGAGCACTCACCAATCAAGTGCTCCGATCAGTGGACTTGACGTCGGAGCAAACGGGTTTATCTTTCCAAAGCAGGTTCTCTTCGCCAAAGACTCCTGTGTGCCATCAACAAGCAATATTCAACGACAATATTGGTATATCAGCCGTGCTGCACCGATGACAGAGGTGATTCGGTCACCACTCGTATCAGAGTCAGAACTCCGAGGAACAGTCACGGGGGTCTTAAAAACGATCGAACGAATGGGAAAGAGTGAAGAAGGAACCAAGCTTTCATCACTTTTCAATATCGCTACACCAACCTGCAGCCAAAGCAAGTACGACCAGCATATTATGTGCCCAGCCCAGCTTGTTGTTGAACATACTTGAATAATTATTGTACTTTCGGGTCAGGTTTTTGATCTTTGTCGCTGCTGTTTGAGTTCAAGATAGAACTTTGAGAACGAGATTTCTCGAGGCTGATCCTAAAGTAAATAGGCTATTTATGTGAAGACCTCTCTAGGAGTCTTGTGATGCTTTGGATAATCTGATGGACCAGGTATAAGATACGTTCAATCACCTGACAAGATCATTTGAACAACCACCCCTTCTTGGCAGAACAAGTGAGAATGGAAGCTCTCAGGAGACGACAAAGATTGACAGTCGATCCGGTAAGATCAGCCCGCGAATTCATATGCCCGTACAACCGAACAAAGGGCAACCGTTGAATGTATCATGCACAGGGTCCGCTTACTCTCCTGACACGCTCGAGACATGTTGTTGCTCTCCGCGATCACACCAAATATACTGACAGCCATTTGCTGTATGTCCAGACACGTCTTGATCCTTGATAGGGGAACAGGGGTATATGAATGAAAGGGATGACTTGAGGGCCAAAGGTCGGGGGCTTGCGACCAAGGAGAATCCACATAACCAATCTCCTGCTTCGTCTGGCTGAACATTCACTCAATACGCTTTACCCCTCATATTTCATGTGTGGTACAACTCCGATATTCATTGCGGACCAGATGAGAGCAACAGTCAAGATGCGATCATTACCGATCAAGGTGATGCAATGTTGACAAGAAATCCAATGATGCTGTACTACTGTGCCGTACGTGTATGATGTGAAAGAGTAAACAAGCACTACTGGGTGAGATTAATGATATGATATGATACAATGGATAGATACAATACAATGGGCAATGTGTCATGTGTAAAACAGTTCAATGAGCGACAAGAATGAGGTCCTGCAAAAATCCCTAGATAGGAGTGAAACCTCTCAGACCAAACAGCCGCATGCTCTTCTTCCTCTTCGGCGTACCAGGTTGACTCTTGGTTTCCACCGCAGACGACCTGTCCTTCTCCTTATCCCGACCCGACCGCATCTCGATGGTCCCGTCCGCCACGCCGCCATCTGTGAGAGAGACGCGGCTATGGGATGTAGGAGCATCGCCTTCTGCAGAAGCTGATGCGGAAGCAGATGTCGATCCGGAGCCGGAGCCAGAATTAGACGCGGACATTGAAGCTCCTCCAACATGTGCGCCTCCGAAAGCCTCTTCCATGGACGTAAAACTGCCTCTGCTCTTCAGCGGAAGGAAAGACATTGAACGACGCAAACTTCCCCAGGTGGACACGAGGGGCCTGTCTGGGTTGATAGCGTTGCCAACCGATTGTGAAGTCGCAAGGGGGACGTTATTGCCTATCGACTCGAGCGGAGCCCCGTGAGGTGGAGGGATGAAATATTCCATAACGCCGCCCGATGAAGCTGGTGGGCTGCATGTCAATGAGTCTCGGCTGAAGCTCCTGCGCTGCAGAGAGGGTGACTGATCGGAAGCACTCTTATGCACCAGCGGTGGTGCCATTGAGACCTTTCCCGCTGTTCCAAATTCAGCAAATGGTTCTTCGTCCTCCCCGCCGAAGCGCTCATATTTAGGCGATAATGCCGGTGAAGCAGGTACACTCTTGGCTCTCAATCCACTGTAAGGCCGGGCACCAAAGTTCAACGTAGATTGGAGTTTGTTTTTGCCCTTTTCATTCTTGTACGACTTGCTTCGGGGAGGAGCAGGTGGGGCAGTGGCGCGTTGGCCGTCTTGGACCTCACCTGCCGGCATGGGCGGCGCATCGCTAAACCCAAAGTTGCGGAGAGAGGACAGGGAACGTCGGGGGGTAATCATGGGCGAGAAAGAAGATACCGAATTAGTCCTCGTATATTCGCGACCGAGCGTTCCGAAGTCGGATTGATTGCCCATCGCCGTAGCGGATTCATCACCTGAGTCATTGACTCCCTTCACAGAACTGATTGACCCGCTTCGTCTGCGCTGAGCAGGCAGAGTGCGATATCTTCCGCCAGATGACCGGGATGGACGAAGCTCGATGACCGATCCTCTGACATCTCCCGTGATAGCAATATCAATCGACCCGTGTCTTGAATCCAAGAAGCTTCTCCTACGACGAAGCATTGTGGAGTCCTTCATCGAGAGTCGACGATTGAGTTCTGAAGATGAGCCATCAGGCAAGAAGAGCGAGTTCTGCAACTGTGCTTTGCTTCGCGCTGTGGCACAGATATCCGAAAATAGGTCTGATAGTCCTCGTTCGACAAGCATACGCTGATTGTTGGAAGCCCGACGAAGGAGGATTGTACCGGGTTGACCTGTCCGCCGTTCAGGGGTGAAACCGAATGTAGCCTTGATTGGGGAAATCAAAGGAGTGCCAGGTTTTGACGATGTATGAGGAACAAAATCCGCAAGATTAGGAGCTTCATCGGTCTCCGAGGGAGGACCAGCCAGTGTGTGACGTTTTGCAGGTTGCAGCACCGAAGCGGTTGCATCGAATTCGCCCAGGATGGCCGTTGACATCCTTCGCGCACGTACGGGGAATGCGGACACGCTTGCAGGTAGCTCGAAGGGCGGCACAACGCTTTCGTCGCGAGCTTCACATATAGCGGCGGACCAGACGTCCTTCTCGGCTTCACATGAGGCAGCGAGATCAAAGTTGTGGTCTCGAAGTGTGAGTCGGATGGAGTGGGGCAGGAATCCTGGAAAGGAGAGACATGTCAGCGCGGAGTAAGATTCAGGTGATTTTTGGGGGCTCACCTTCAGTTATGTCGATGAGTTCAAACACCTCGAGAGGTAAGAAATGCCTTGCTTCGTACGTTTTGTTCTTCTTCACCTTCGCAAGAATAAGGTATCCACGATATAAGAATGCGGCCAAGTATTTGACCTTGACCGGTGGCAGAAGGGGCGCAAGCGTAGGGTGATGGTGCAGGACATCCAGAGAACCAATCAACCGACATGTGCCTAGAGATCGGATGAAAGTGGGAGTAAGGTTAGGGTGAGGCTCGAGCCGGTCGAGCACTGTGGCGCTCTTCACTTCTGCATCCTTCAGCCTCCTCGCCTCGTCCGCTTCTTCTGCGACGCCTCTCATGGCGCCTAGCGCCCGCTCAATGTCAACCCCAACATCGTAACCTTCGCCTTCAAAACTTCCGTGCTCTTCATCTGGGCTCGAGGGAGATGCAGCGTCGAGAAGCTGGCCCAAAAGGAGGGGGTATCGACAGATCCTCTGAATAGGCGTGATGAGATAGTCTTTGAAATGCAGTCTCGATCGATGAGTTACACCGGGCGAAGAGACGTCGTCCAACAGATCCTTGAGCGTGCAGAAAGGCTGCGCGTTGCTGATGATGGTACAACGTTTCTCGAAATTCTCGTATTCCACTCGATCAGAGATATATCGGACGAGGGTGGAGGCAATGATCGAGTCGGCGCAGAAATCTTTGTACAGGGTGAAGTGGGCGATCTGGGTACGCAACAAGATCAGTCGGTCAACTTTTGAGTCGCTCTAACGAGGGAAGGCTCAACTCACGTTGTCTACGAAAAGACCTGCGAGCTTTCTCGCCGCCTTCTCCACTTTGTCCGAAAGCCCAACTTGCTCGTCCGGAGCGTATTGATAACCTAGCCCTTCCTCCTTGAGCACGTCCACCATCTTGCTTGCAAATGCCGAATGGAAGATTAGCAACTCATCCGTGTTCCGCGCAATCGCCCTTGCTTGTCTCTCGGTAACAAATGGCAGAGCGGTAAGCTGAGGAAGGTAGACGTGAACAAGAGTCTTGAGGTCCTCAGCATATGCCACTTCGGTTTCAACGAGCTCGACCAAGATCATCTTTCGCTTCTCGATCTGACGCCGATGTCTGTCCAGCTTTGCCTCCCATTCCAGCGATCGTTGTAACTTGACAGCCGACAGAGATGCGTCTTTATCATCGTCTCCTTCTTTACCGCTTTTGGCGCTGCGTGAGAGAGAAGTGGTAGCAGACGAGAGAGGGTGCTCTCTTGACGATGAAGGCGAGAATGCGGCGGCAGATTGAGAGGCAGACGTGTCCGTGTTGGTCAATGAGGTAGATATTACCGATTGGCCATCAATCACAATGTGGCTAGAGGGAAGCTCCGGGTCGGACGAGCTCTTTACTTCCAGTACAATAGGACGGTCGAGATCGAGTGAGCTGCCTCGAGGAGGTGGGTCATGAGGCATGACCATGTTATCGGGTATCACTATTTCCACAGTCGCGCCAGACTGCAGGGCTTCGACATCCTGCAGGCCGAGCGTCGTCTGAAGCGTTGGCCCCAGGCTGGAACGCCGAGGGGCAATAGACGGCGATACGGTCGATTGTCCTTCTTCGCCGGGTGAGGCAAGCGGCCGAACAGTAGCCACCGTTGACACTGATTGTAGCGTATAATCCGAGTCAGCGACCACAGGCTGTTGGTATGCGAAAGGGAAGGAGGGTGGTTCGAATCTCTGGGCGACCTGGTCGACCATGGAGGACCACAAAGGTCCTGTTCCCGGTGGTTCGTATTCGCGGTTAATTGGAGCAGATCCTGATCCAAGCGAAGCTCTTCGTTTCCGGAAGCTTCGAAAGGCCTTGGGTGCAGGAACTGAATGTAGGCGGGGTTCATCCGCAGCATCGGACGCAGAAGCGGACTTCCGGTGTCTTCCGGATTCGACAGGATGAGAATGGCTATGCGACACAGTGACTGCACGTTTGCGACCCGTTCGAGGTTCTGACAATGTCAGGTCACGGGAAGTTCGGCGAGATGGCGTATGCGGACTGGAGTGGGGTTGCGAATATGGCTGCGGATATCTAGAGGACGAAGGGCCGGACATTGGTGTCTTCCATTCATCCGCCGAACTTTCCTCAGCTTCGTCACCTTGTCTTTTCCTCCGGGGCCGCCCAAGCGAGAAAGATGCAGTTAAGGGGAGGTTGAAAGCTCGGCCTTTACCCTTGACATCATGCCTGGAGACTGTGCCGGTGTCGGGGTAGGACGAGAAGAGCGGCTCTTCTGCACTGCCGGCAGGAATGCTGATAGGGGACGGCCGAGGTCGCTCCGAGGGGGTACTCGTGCCAGACGACGGTGCGTAGTATTTTCGCGAAGACGAGCTCGGGGCGGGAAAGTAGGAGCCGGGGATAGGAAGGTAGGAGGACACAGAAGACCGCCTGCTGGAACTGGCAAATTCGCTAGGGGAAGGCAAATCTGGAGGCAGCTGGGAAGCTGACGGACCTGCCTCTCGAGGTGGGGATTCACGCAAAGAGGGGGTGGGCGCAACAGATTGGGGGATGGGTTCGAGAGTGGGCATCGCCAGCGTCGAAGGCGCAACCACGAGTAGAGGATCCATAGTGTAAAAGTTGATCTTCGAGCGAGGGGTTAACTCAAGGTGAAAATCTGCCGCTCCACCGTTTTTCTCCCCACCTAACTGCCAAACACAACGTTTTACGCCGCAAGAGTAAGAATGCCGAAGTGACGTTTTCGAATATAATGGAAGGGGTTCACGTAGAATGGCCGCCAATATCGAGCAGGTGCCCCAGCACAAAGGAGAGAGTTCGGGAAAGAAAGGAGGGGGGATCGTCCGAGAGCCGCACAATATGGTGGACGGAGAAGGGGAGAGCGGCAAACGCATGGACCGGCATGCGAAGGAAGGGGGTCACATCAATTGGTAAAAGATCAGCATACGGCCAGCGCGAAGCAATGTCGTTTCAAACGAGTGCCAAAGGTAGAAAGAGAAAGGATGTAGGAACAAGAAGAGTAAACATACGATCTTGAAACACTCCTGATGAAGATACTGCAGCGATCTCGCAGAAATTTCAGTTGAAGGGACTTATCTGTTCAAGATACAGTACAGACGACAGCCGAGAACGTAAAAGATGGCGCGGTAGTGTGCGATTTGTGTATACAAGGTTGGGTTTGTGAAGGATCCGAGAGTATTATGATGGCGAAAGAGAAAAAAAAACCCTTGATGAACAGGCGGGTCGGTTTTATGATTGTTTATCTGGATGAGACATGAGACATGAGTTAGTCAGTCCGTCAGTCAAGTGTCGACGTCAATCCTATCGGTTGGACCGAATCGTGATGTTTGCGATGATGCACGATGAGCAAAAGCTTGACAGCTGGATACTGGTGCAAGTTGAACGTAGCACCATAGGACATTACCAACTGTAAACACAGCGTTGAGTGAAGTGATGTCGGAAGGAATGGCAAATATGTTCCTTAACAGCTCAGATCTATTAAAGCGAGAATGACTCACCTCACCGACACATGATGACGAGACGATACTGAACCAGCAGCTCCAGTCAAGTCCGACGCGCTGCGTTCTTCTCTCCCTTGTCCGGTGACCTCAGCTGTCCGAGGGGTTCAGATCCTCCAGATGATTGATCAGCAGTGGTGTCTAGCGTTTGCCGGGTCCGAGCCGATGTTTAGGCTGAGTTAGCGGAAAGGCGAAAGGGGTGTTAGCGTCAAAGGATGCCTTAAGGGGGGAGTGTTTGCTCGTCGGAGCGTGGATGGGCTTCAACAATGGCTACGGATGGCACGGAAAGTGTTGACAACAGGAAGCGTGAGGTAGATAGATACTCACCAGGAAGATCGTCGAGTAGTATTCACAGTTCCCTGTTTCGCACGGATCGATGTTGTGCCTTTGGTGAATACCGAGCACGTTCCTGCAAGGTGGTATCCCTATCCGTATTTGTCTCCTGTAACATGCACTGTATGCGTCTTAAGCCGATGGTGTCAAGGACGTCTTCACCACTATGCAGGTCTATGATAATGTCGATCGCGAACGAAGCGATAATGGCTTGCAATGAACGGTGGGATGAACCGAGATATCCGAGTATGTCAACCAAGTTTCGGAAGGCTTGGCAAAGCTCGGCGTGCGATTTTTGAAAGTACCGGCGTCTGACGTGCCGTTGCTAATAGTCGTCCGGTGTCACACTATCCTGTCCTCTCTCCCGTATCGATTGTATTAAAAGGTTTTGAGTTCAATTTGAGCCGACCCGCGCGAATGATTATTTGAATGCGAATGCTGTTTGTCTTGTGTAGCGGACCGGGAAGTCGAGAGAAATTGCGAGACAACGGTTGAACGAGAAAATACGCTTGGGTTTTCAACGACGATTATATATGACACGACGATGAAGCAAGAAACAACGATAGCCACGACAATAGGATGTTGATGATCAAGACGAAATCGATGCCAAAGTCCTTGAGAGGCGAGATTAGATGTAAATCAAGGAGATCGTTGACGAGAAAAGCCAAGCATGTAAGATGTCGATGGTTTTCGCTGCCGCTGGTTAGTTTTGGCAACGTTGGTCATCGCATTTTGCATATAGTGAGCTGATCTTCTGCAACTTCACCGGTGTTCAAGTTCCTTGAGTTTTCTCGAAATACACTGCATGTACATACGCCTGACTTATGCAACTTTCAGGTTCGACCTTTCACATTCCGTACTGTACAACCTTGATGACCCAAATAGGGGATTGTTTTCGATAGAAGTTGAATCAGGATAACATGTCCCATGACGGCACAAAGCATTTCTGAGCTACTCGCTTTCTGTTGTCCGAGGTGGGACAGACAGTTGCTTGCTTGCTGTTCTTGCGAATGAGAGAGGGACCTTGCCTAGTCAAGGAATCTTCCAATACTGATTACGGGAAGTGTAAGGGGCTGACGAGCTCTAAAAGTCTCCGAAGACGGGCACCGGATGACGCTAAAAAAAAACGGTATGGGAAAACTGACGAGCGCGACAGAAGAAGAGTCGAAGCTGCGCATTACCGATTTTCCTTTTGCTCACAGCTGCAGTGCCTTGCTTTGCCATCCCGCGCTAGGAGCAATCCGGCTGACAATGCAGCAAGGTAGTCTGAGAAAGTCGGCGTGATCACCTGAACTTGGCTTAGTCTCTCTGGGACAATTGCTGAGTTTGAAGGACTCGCAGCCCAACTCGACTTGAACCCGCGTGACGGGTAAAGTTCCCTGCGGCGAAGTGTGCGTTTCCTCAGTCGTAGCCATGGGACCGAGAAGACTTGTACCAATTGTTTATTAAGGAATGCCGTCAAGAAACACAGAATACATAACGGCCGGTGTATGCACAAACTATCAAACCCACATGAGAATGAAGAAGGCTGTGCTAGTACGACGTGCAGCCAAATCAGCAGATCAGGGCAAATTCACGTAACGCTGCAGCGATAACCATCGTATGATCGTTATTTGAGACCGAATCACCAAAAGCTTATGCGGATCCCCGTTCTCGATCAGTTACAACACAGCCTATGCTCGAAGGTGAGATTTGCTACTAGACACAGCTCTGCTTGTAGTCATAGACACAATCACCACGCAATTTGCTATGTATGGCTCGTCTTGCCGACATGCAAGTGTAGTCGTGCCGGCGTTTCTGACTGACATGGCTGAACGATGATGTTCCCCATATGTTCGATCTACTCCCAAGCTGCATACATCGGCTATTTCAGCAATTTCTAATATTGCACCTCAGCCACGTTTCCGCCGTTGCCACCCCTTCGGCTTGAACAAGAGCAGACCTGACAGAAACAGGATAGGGTAGGCTTGGCCAATGACGTCGCGGAAGCAAGCACAATTCTCCGATGGTTCCGGTATCCCGCAAAAAGCTCAAGCTTGCAGGGGGTAAGAGAGGATTTTAGACTAGAGTACGGCACACTACGGCACAGGTCCACCGCACTTGTGTATGTACGCAAGTGGAGGAAGTGGAGGAAAGAAGCCATAAAGGTTTGATATGAGTACATGCGTTCACAGAAGGAATCTGTATGCCGCCGAATAGTGAGCTGTACGACAATGTCATTTCTGTAGCTAGTGAAATATAATTTGTTGACAATGAGTTGCTTGATACATACCCCCTGCACTCGCGACATGTGCGACGCAACAGCTATGTGCCGGGCGTCCTGCTATTTTACTCTCTGAAAAGCCTACAGCTATGACTGATCATACTTTCCTTCTGTCATCATGCTCCACTCGGATCGGACGCTGCTGATCGAGATCTCACCTACTTGCTCTAGGTGAATTGCTTGTCAACGAGGCGAGCTGACCATGGTCGGTCCTTGTCGACGTTTAACGGGCCTAAACGGTATGAGTGATCGTATTACATATTCAGTTTTCACTTTGTCTTCCCATCCTTCGATAGACCTGTTGGAGAATTCAACATCGGTAACATCCTCCCATCTTATTGCAATTGCTGGCCAGTGGCCTTGGGAGCTGTAGGGACAATGTTTTTATATATCGAGTCCAGTCTGACTAGATCTTGCGAACCGCTCTGCCTCCGCACCGTGGGCTACATCGAAGCCGTCTGTACGATCTCCTCGATACCTCGTACAAGGCTTAGAGAGTATAGCCTACCATGACAGAGCGCTAAACTACAACGATCTCAATGACCCACATTACGCAAAAAATAATGTTCTATACGAAGGCAAATCAGTCAAAGATCATTCACCCAGGCCTTCCACACGGTCGGCAGGGCAGGCACATCAATGGGCCTGATCTCGCGATTGCGCAAGGTGCTAATGTATCATATCAGAACGGGGAATGGATCATGGAAGGAGCTATAATCGGGATTGACTTTCGGACAGGATGGTCATTGGCAGGCATGTCAAGTAACACCGTCAGGCACTCTTTGGTCACACAGTGAAATCTTTGCCGACTATCAACCAAAGTTATGCGCACTCGTGTCTCACCACCTCCTATACTCGTTTCATGTTTGTTTCAGCAAGAATTCAATTCAATGGCCATGACAGCTGGGTTGTTGCAGGTCTCTCTGTGCGCTCCCGTGTGTGTGTGTGTGTGTGTGTGTGTGTGTGTGTGTGTGTGTGTGTGTGTGTGTGTGTGTGTGTGTGTGTGTGTGTGTGTGTGTGTGTATGTGTGTGTGCTTGCGTTCACACATCATTGCTTTCGCTTACCATCATAAGCGATAAGCTGATAGATAACAAGGTTGCTTTAGTCACTAGGCGATTATAAGGTCAACGGCTGACAATGTAGCGCATATCGCTCCTACTTGACCTGCGATCTCGTTCGCCTTCTCGCTGATGTGTTCTGTGAAGATCCGTCTGATGGCTTTTAGCGAAATCCACAAGTAAATGGAACAACTTCGTACTTTCCCTTGTTCAGAGTCTCAATAATGGGACCCGATATGGACGATCCGAAGATGAGCGATCGACGGAGGCATACTGTTGGCCGGAGGACGATCAGGCTCGCTATCACGATATGCGGAGGAATCATCTTTCTAGCATTCTTATCTGGTAGCGTTTGGGCGTCACTGGTCTTTGGTGAGTGCGCCCGCTGTACATGTCACGCAGCAGGGAAAGGGTCCGCCTAAGTGCCCTTCTTTTGGAGTGGATATGGGGTTGCGAAGACGGGCTGGCGAAGAAGATGAAGGTTGTACAATTTTTGACGATCGCTGACATGAGAATTCGCTCTGGTTCCATGCTAGTACCAATAATCGGGATTGTCGCTTTGCCTGCACTGGTCGCTTGTGTTCTAGGTGAGTACGGTAGAAGCGCTTCGCACAATCTTAGGGAGTGCGCCTGTGAAGCCTGATCACATACTGTAGTGGAAGGTGACTTACAACTGACTTTCTACTGTATATCGTGCGTTAACAGTCCTGGTCTACGCTGTACCATGTATGGCGTACCTGCTACTAGCTCAAACAGATCCGCCGGCCCATGTCAGAGGACTGTTTCTGCCATTGAATCCAGGTAGGTTATGTTCAGATTCTCCTAATCCTTGCTTTGCTGATTGATTCATGATGACCTTGCTGACTGTCATCTCTGGATGCACTGGTGAATTGGTGTGAGTGCCATTCCAGTCCGTAACATAGGACTGACAATCGCAGTTCTCAAATACCTCAATACCGTGGCGCGTATTTTCCCGAGATTCGTATATCACACCGCAAGATACGTGCTATGGAATTCGATCTCAACGAAGCTTGGTGAAGCAGCGAACAGGCGAAATATCATGGTTGATGGAGGCAAGGTGGATCCTGAGGGCGGGATCAAGCTGAAAGGTATTCTCCGAGAACCAAGAATCGATGATCCTGGGGCCGAGAGAACAAACAGCGGCAAAGGACCTGGATATGACTCACTTGAGAGCACGATGGGCAAGATCAAGAGAAGCTCGGAGCAAGCGCAAACCGAGAGGATCAAATGGGTGGCCAGAAGCAGGACTGGTGGACTTTTTGAGGATTTTGCGAAGTGAGTTCTCCCTATTTCGTGCATGGTCATAAGCGTGCTCGTGCCCTTCTCAGGTTGGGGGCGTGCAAAAGACGGGCCGGGCATAACTTGACTTGACATTTGGCTCATCACTCTGGGTTTGCAGTTTCAATGTTCCTTACCACACTCGCCAGAACGGCTCGAAAGTCTACCTGGACGTCTACCTTCCGCCACTCCCGCCCATGTCTTCGCCCTCGTCGCCGCCAATACGTTGTGTATCGGATGAAACCAAGACTCAATCTCGCCGCGTCTGGGAACACCCGTCGACCGGGGTAGATAACAATGCCCCAAGCTATGGAAGAGCTCCTGATACCGATGTTGATCGGTCAGATGGACAAGGGTCAACCCACACGATCTCGACGGAGCAGTCGACAGATACAAACGACTCGACAGCCACATTACGTCAGGAGGACACGACAACACCAAGTGAAGGCCTACTCCCCAACAATGCTGGGCCGGTAGGCGCCAGCACCCTTTTGCTCTTGTATCGCGCAACAACAAGCGAAAATGCATCTCCTACTGAATCGGGGCTTTCTGCTGAATCTCGACCTATAGATAGCCTTTCAAAGGTGATTATCTTCGTGTACGACACTGGAGTTATTGGACCCAAATGGCTTAGACCAAGGAAAGAATACTTTGGGCTTCTTGGTTCGAAATTGGCTGAAATGGGTTACGGTGAGTCTACAGAAGCTGTATCCTGACGGTACTCATATCGACCTATGGTTGTCAGTGGGCATGCATACGTAGCGATGCAAGCTGATCAGAATGGGAGTTTCTCGTTTCGTGTCCGTCCACGGCTTAGTGGTCGTGATACCGAATATCAGTCTCTATCCCGACGGAGGCTTGGAAGACTCGGTAGCCGACCTAAGACGTGTACTAGCATGGACGAGACGGAACATCCAGTGAGCATCTGCATTGACCGTGTCTCTCCAGTAAAACAACTCGCCTGTAATGAAGTTCTCGCTGACCAGCGCTGCGATACTGCTGGATTGGCTCGCTACTCAGCCGATACGGCGGATCAACGCGCTCGACTTACCTGATGGGCCATGGTCTCGGCGGTCACTTGGCGCTATACACAATCTCGCAAGAGGTCATCGTCCGTTCTCGAAATGAGTATATCCAAGATCTACACGAAGCATATCGATCATACAGAGCAACCTCGACCGCCACTTTCGGTCGATCTGCAGTACACAGGTCAGGTGGAGGGCTAGATCGCTCAGAGTCGGCGGATTCTCTCCTGTCTCGAAGGGGTTCATCTCCATATTCGAGTGGATCCGACAAGAACGTAGATGATGCGAGAGGTGAACGAGAGCAGACCTTCGATTACACTCAAGATGGGCACTTCGAGGTGTTACAGGAAGGGGTGGAAGGGTACGCTCAACTCATACCGAACGGGTTGAGAGGATTGGAGGTTTATGGTTCCGACATCGAGATCCCAAATGTCAAGGGATTGATTCTGTGAGTTTCAAGGTTAGCTCTGACGAGAATTCCCATACTCTGTACAATGCATGTACGGTAGAGTAAACCCCCTCGCTGATCACAAGATCTCGTGCTGCACAATGTGTCCTATCCTATAGCTTGTCCCCTGTGAGCGATATAATCAAGCAGATCCGATACGAGTCGACCCAATGGCTCGAACATCTTTCACCCTTGCGTCGGAGCCACGGTCCATCCCAGATAAGCTGTATGCGCCATTCGGTCGGACATCTTCTATTCGCTAGCAAGGCATTTTTGAACGTACAGATGATGCCAAAGGTTCTCATCATTCATGGGTGGGTCAATTATTCTCTCGCCGACTAGGCGTGGTCCCGTCCGCGATCCTGCCTGTGACTGACTACACCGGTGTGTGTTTTCGATGTGGATATGGGATTCGGGCAGTGCTCAAAACACGACGGTCCCACTCGACTCATCGCATTGGCTCTCGGAGCTTCTGTATGGGCTCGACGTACCTGTCATCTTCAGGCCATATAGGAATCTGGGTCATTGGGATCTATTAATGGGTTTCATGAAGGGTTTCGAGGACACAGTCTCGAGCGGGACGAATGCCAGTGGTCAAAGAGAGGAAAGAGATGACCCTTCGGCTAAAGCTGATACGACGAGACTGAAGAAGACGGATCAGAAGGGGAAATGTAAAGAGTCGGAAAAGAAATTTCATGCACATGGATCGGAGGGAGGGGGGAATCAGAACAAGACGAACGTTGCAACTATGAATGATTGGGAGAAACTCCTTTCTCCGGAATCCGAAAATTGGTCTTGGCGAAGAACTGGGTACACAGCATGGTTGGAACGAGATCGTGAGTGCGCGCTCGGTTCGCTTGTGTCGCTGTTCTGCGTCTACATTTGGCTGCGTCGGCTCCAAACACAGGTCGACTTGAAAACTTGCTGACTGTTGTCATTCTGTCATCCGCAGTCCGGTCATTCATTGATCAGGACTAGGCAGTACTCGTTCGCCAGCCAAGCCGACAAAATCACTTGCTTCGTAATAAATCCTGCTACCGATGCCATGCATCACATCTGATTGCAAGACAGCCGACCGATCGATCGATATAATAGATAAAGTCCAGGGAACATGCCGAAGATGGTCAATACATGTCGTATCGCGATCAGTACGAGTACTGTGGTTGTCAGTATGGTAAATTGTAGGTACTGTGATGATCGCCAATACACTCTTCCAGCTTCTTGCTTCAATCCGCTCTTTCCCAATTCCGCATAGGACAACCGTAACGCGTCTCCCTCCCCCATTCGCAGCATATTTCGTGCGCCAGGGAACGAGCATTCATAGCTTGATTACTTGATGATATGTCATTTGGTCATGATATGATATGATAATATGGTTGAACGTTTTATTTCAATCTCAACGAAGAGGTACAAGGGGAAAGGACGTTCAACATAAGAGAAATGATTGTGACCGGAAGAAAAGAATCAGCTGAAAACCGTTTCCACTGAGAAACAAGAACAGCAACAAGGGGAAAAGAAAAGGCCCTCAGCTGTGAGGAGCAAAGGAGAAAAAGGAAAGGCAAGGCCAAGCAAGGGAACCAGTCCAAGGCCGAGAGGCAGATACGCAGTTCCCCTGCTTCACTTCCTGTCTTTGGGCCCCATGCCCATTTATACCTAGACTTAGAGCAAGGCGATACCGCCAGCTATCGTCAACCCGAGAACGCTTACCAGAGCGAAAAGCGGCGAATTGCCCGTTGTGAGGGATACTCGTGGTTCAGAGGCTGAGAGAAGGGTAGAAGCATTTGTGGCGTCGACAATCTATGAATTCGCCACAAAGATCAAGGGGTAGACCGCACAAATTGTTAGCTTGGGTAATCTGTGTGATTATGAAAATGTATTTCTCATCTTTAATTCAACTCACGGGAATACCTTGCGTATCATTGCCGCCGTAAGCCCAACCGGTCGTACCCTCATTCTGGGCCGAGTCATCTTTGCAAGTGATCTTGACGGATTGAAGCGTGTTCCAGAAATATCCGTTGGAGAGGTAGTCGGGGTCTTGCCAGTTGATCATACCGCCTGCCCAGTCAATCGTGCCTTGTGCTTGAGAGTCGCTACCGCCGGGCCAGATGGAGATCTGTACTCGGGAAGGGGTAGAGGGGTATTTGCTATATGAAGAGCACGAACACATTGTTCAGCTGGCTAGATCGTACAGTCTTACGGCTGATCGATCAAGGCTGTCGGAGGCCCCGGCGCCTGTCACGAAAGGCGCACAAACCCTTGTCAGGGTGACATCAACCACTCAACCACTTACTATTGCGAGCCATCCTCTGACAAGGTGTCAGTCTTCATCACCGTTCTCACAACCTGACCGTCGATCATCCAGTTAAGGTAGTCTTCTTGCCAGTCGAACTGCGCGAAACCGTCACTCGTCAGTTTGATCCCTCAAACGACAGACGCCCGGAAGATGCGGAAGCACGACATGAGAGGGGCCAAGTGATTACGAACGACACCCACTGTGTACGTGTGGAAATTGCTTGATGCGTCGGAGGAAACATCGGTAGTTGCACCTTGGGTAGCAGAGTCTAAAATGTTGCGTAGACGATAGTCAGTTTTGTATACATCGTATACAATGAGGCGCATGTAAAGATGGTCGACATCTGTAACGTGACTCACAGTTGGCAACGCCGAGGAACCAGTAGTTGGTTTGCACCTTGTCCGTGGTAGCTCCAGCGAACTCCCAATCGATCTCATCCTTCACATCACTCATAGTAATAGCAGCAGTGACTACACCTCCCCATTTGGAAGACTCCAGCACAAAGTCGATGGCACCGTAATGGATGTATCGTGTAGAAGAGATCTTGGTTCCTTGGTCGTTTTCCGTCAAGGTGAGTCGCACACCTTGTCCGTTGGGATCGGCGACAAGGTTACCGGTGTTGACTAGCAATATGACCGAAAAAATATATAATCAGCACCGATTAATACTCAGGCTGGTCCCATCACAAATGCCAAGAAGCCAAGAAATCAAGAACTCGGGTGATCGCAACAATCACTCACCGACCCAATCGTAGGCGGTGGCATTACCGTCATACTTGGTACCGTTCAGTTGGACCCGGCTGAGATCGTTGAAGTTGGTTTCGCCAGATTGACAGATAGGGTTAGGTCGACATGAAGTGGGTTTGTTGGAGTCTGAGGAAAGTGCAAATTCAAAGTGTCAAATGGATGACATGGACGATGACCTTCGGATCTGACTTACAAAGGGGTTCACATCCACCTAGACAATAACTTCCAGATCCGCAGAATCCATACTCGGAGCAGCAGGGAGCGGAAGCGGGACAGAGTGTAGTAGCATTGCAGTTCTGAGCAACGGTGTTGGGGATGAGAGTGAGTAGAGCGGTGGAAAGAAGGGTGAATAGTGGAAGGGCTGAGATAGTCATGTTTGATCGTGGTAGCGTGATGAATTTCTAATTTAGAATTTGTTAAGACACAGTATTGATATCTTTTGGTTTCTAGATAGCGGCAAAAAGTTGGATCCCCGTGCAGGAGCTCCTTATATGCAAGTCGGATACTAAGATGATCTTCCTCGCTAGAGTTTTTAAGTGAGCCGTTTCGCGCCGATCAAAGGATGGACAAACGAAGGTGTGTGTATTGGTTGAGAGTGTGATGTAATGCGATGCGATGCGATATCAGAGTAATTTTGTCTGATAAGATGAAGAGGATAACAGCATCAGTATCGATCCTACGTTGAAAGGAAAGAAATGTTTGTAACGTGTATCGAACGGTCTTTTATACTCATATACTCATTGAGCATCAGCAGAAATGAAATTCGTGTGCTCACTCACTTGGCAGTGGGTAGTGATGTTTGTGCGTCAAGCCAAGAAGAATCGAGGTCAGAGCGTTGTCAGTGCGTCGGTAGAGCGTGTCGCGCGGAAAGGAGTGAAATCAGATACTCGAGTTGATCTCCAGGATCAGTGTAATGGTTGTAGTTGTAAATGTAAAGAGTGTGAACGAAATCGAAATGAGCGTACGAGTGAGTGCAAAGTGAACAAGGGAGAAAAAGAGAAGAGGCAAGGAATGAGGGTGGATAGAGATAGATGTATTTATACGAAGACAGACCAAGAACAATAGACGCAATGCCAATTCAAACAACAAAGAAAAAAACAAGAAAAACAAACGCGTCCATCCCATCCCATCCCATCTCTTTCTGTGCCGCGCGCGCCCAAGAAAGCCCCATGCCCCTCCCTATGCCGAGAGCAAGGTGTCGATCATTAAGAGTAAAGAGCGGTGCATTGGGCACATAACCTGAACACGTGGCTATTTCCTCTGCCTAGGCACCGTGTATCACCGTAGAGATAGATGACCGAACAATTGGGATTCACCCTCAGATGCTATTTTTGACTATTTTTGGCGAGTTCTGTTTATTCTCAACGACGTCAATGACGGCAAGGCAGAATAGTAACTTGTCCTCCATCGGACAGCAACGGGTAAGGTCATATATATGACGTCTGATTTTGCAAACCAATTGCACTGCGCACATTCCAAGTTTTCTTCGGCAAAGAGCTGTCCGAACCAATAGCTTTTCTGCTCCTTTTCTGCTTTCTGCCCAATTCAGGCTGGTTGGTTGCGGATTGGTAGTACATGATAATTCAGCCACTTTACATTGCTTTCTGTCTTCCACAAGTAACAAATAGCGACAAAAGACCAATTGATTGGCAAAAATGGCATCGACGAGCTCGTCGCACCCTACGATAGTGCTGCAAAAGCACCGATCACCTCACCCATTCTTCACGCCTACCCATCTCACTTTCACCGACCCTCACTCAGCAACCCCTTCACACAAGGTTGACGATAACGGCGATGCTACCCAGAAAGGGGAAGTGAAACAATGGTCATGGTCCTCCCGTCGAGCGAGAAAGGGCCGATACTCACCGAAAGCGTCAAAGGTACACTATATCGGACCTTCTTCGTCTTCACTGATGCCGGGGCAATTGCCCGATGTCGAGAAGGGGAAAGGCACAGGAAAAGAACTCGAAAAAATGGAAAGAGTGGCGTATGGAAGGCTGAAGGCTGAAGAGACCAAGTTCAAGCCTCATCTGAAGGCCGATGTCTCCTTTTGGCTGGCCGTGACGTTCACACTAGGTTCAGCCGTGTGGGTCGTGAATGGTATGTGATCGTTTTCTCTCGCTCAAGAAGAAACGATATACACCTGGTGTATATCATTACAGGGTGATTGGCTGACACAAGTGTTTCTGGTCAAAGGCTACCTCGTCTGGTTCCCCATCATCCGACCTGAGCTGGATACTACCGCTTTCACGAGGACTGCCTCTGCTACTGCGTTCATCGGAGGCAGTATCTTCGAAGTGGGCGCATATCTCGGTGTTGTCGAAGCCTTAGATCGGTAAGCCGAGGAATCTCACCTCATCCCATATACCAAGCTTAATATCGCGTCCATTGTTCGCCTTCCAATGTTTTCACACTGACCTGATGATGTGCGCAGTGGACGAGAAATCAATTTCGGTACGGCGCTAGGCCAAGTACTGCATCATCGCCGCAAGACACCCTCGCACGCTTCCCTAGCTGCAGAAGATATCAGACACGACATCACCCATATACATTCGTTAGCGGAAGGCCATACCCCTTCTTCTCATTCGAGCATGACACGAACCGCAGGGCTTGATCGAGAAAAGGCCGAAGATACTGAAGAGGCTGTATGGCCTGCTGGAGCGAAAGGGTTTGTTTGGTGGGGGAAACCTCTATGGCATGATATGGGTTATCTGGCTGTGAGTTGGCGTGCGGAAAACCAGCCAATCTACCTTCCACTTTAGCCCAGAAGTACTGCAAGAGAGTAATCGCTCGGTACAGCCTTGCACTCTGGGGAAATACATGACATCAACTCGGCGATGCTAGGCATGAGACTAAAATGATGTGCGTGATTAGGCATTCGTACAACTAATCGCGGCTACAGTGTTCTGGGTATCAACTCTGTACGTAAATTACCTGTCCACATGTTCTTCCCTTAGCTGTCTTGCTCCTCAACACGCGCAATCTAACACGTTTCTTTCAACGCCACAGAACCGGACTACCAGGGGTGATACCTGGCTTCTCCGATGGTGAAGGATCGACAGCTATAATAGATATATTCTTCTGGACTCCTCAAGGTGAGTGAGCTTGACCACTGCTAACCTGCCCCTATCGTGAACGTGGCTACCAGAACACATGTGTAGAGCTTCGCGGTAGGACCATGCTGACATTCTATGCTCTCTGCTGGGGTTCGTCGTACGTTTTGGTTTATGCAGTCGTTGGCGGAACGGGCTTCATCATATCCTCCTTAATTCTCATGATTGAAGTTCAGAAGAAATGGTGGTTGCCCAATCTCACCGAAATCGGATGGTGGGGTGAGTACAGTACATATAACCATCTATACTCGGTTACCGAGAGACTGACGAACTGGCTTGCTTTTCCTTCCGCGTACATCCGTAGTGGGTGTTTGGAATTTGATAGGTGCGATAGGCTTCACCCTTTGTGGAGCACTAGGTTACTCGTCTGCAAGCGGTGTGGTATATCAATCGGGTCTATCGACCTTTTGGGGCAGTTGGGCCTTCTTGCTTGGAAGTGGATGTCAGGTCTACGAAGTGATCTGGCGTGAACCATAGTCTCATCCTCGCGACGGTGCTTTCTCTGGACGATAACTAATACTCGTTGTATACTGCCCAAGCCTACAGACATCTTGTCTGCTTAAAGCGGGCTGCAGATGTAGTCAATCAGGTCAACATCATGTCCGCGTACATTGTATAGACTGCCTTTGCCTTGGATCTGATAGTTGTACATGCATAGACTACACTATAGCCTCATCCTTTGTATACCATAGGCCCTTCCCCTCATTCCTGGTCGAGTTCCCAAGGCCGTGCTTAACCGTCAACTTGTATCTCATGCCGTATCCACCTTGAAGGGACGGATATCCACCTTGAACGGTCTCCACCCTTCAGCGACGCCGCACTGCTAGTACTCAAACATCTCATGTGATCACGGAGTCGAAGAGGCCAGGTCGTTAACAGTAAATATCAACATGGACCCATACTGTACGGTTTGTAGCAGATGCGGGGAATCATACTTTAGACTACGAAGAGATCCCTTTTTGCCAAGTTCTGTGCCAGACCTTGCCAAGGCTTGGTGAACGGTTTCCCCCTGGTCTACAATTTGTACCGTATGTTAAGTTAACGGGCAGGCTGGGATTTCATGGTCTCGTGACAATCACTTGTGGCTTACAGTGCAGCCAGCCAAGCCACCGACAGCTGGACTTTGCGTTTGGACAACGTTGAGACGGGATCGATGACTCCCCAGATCCGAATTTCGCTGATACTGAACGTATCGACCTCTTCGACAAGGACGCTACGAGTATCCCAACCGTCATCTTGTCTTGATTGTATCATTCCCTGTTTTGCTGTGTCGTTTTGTAAGTATTTGCATTGTGTTTCTGTCCGTGTGGTATATACTGTACTAATTTATGATGTATTGAAACTTGATTATGCACCGATTACGAATGATTAAACGCTACAAGAGTCCCAAAGACCTCGCCTACTCTTCATTTCATTCAAATATATATACGCACCCAATCCACCCATAGATACCTCCACAGAATATACCGTATCACATACAGCCCATCCTGAACCAAAACCCGCGACTGTATCCGCATCGTACGTGCAATGCGATTACGCAGGAGCGATGGTGGCCTCCATTCTGAGAGTCTTGTCCGATGGACCCCTGGTTGGTGGCGCAGGGTGGTTTCGTCGGAAATAGACTCGCTTGCCCCACTTGTACGCTTCAGTACAGGCTAGGTAGACCAAGATCATGCCGAAGACGATTCCCCATTCCCACTTGAGGTTGCCGTGAAGGAAGACCTTGTTGTTGATGACGGGGATGTAAACCACGGGGAAAGTAGCCAACATGAGCACAAGGACGGACCAAAGCAAGACCTTGTTGTCTCGGAGGTTGACCTGACCGAGACCTTTGCTGAAATGCTTGCATTCCAAGGCGTGGATCATGAGGATGATGACCAATGTGGCGAAACAGGTAGCTCGAGCTTGGAAGACGGGATCACAAATGTCCGGATCGCTCTCGTTACAGTATCGACCAAGATCTCCAGGGAAGTAACCCCAAAGGACGATGACAAAGTTGACCAAACTGAGAGCGCCCATCAAAATACCATAGAAGGCCAAGTCAATGTAGAATTCGAGTGTAAAGATCTGGTGGAAGGCGGTAGGGGGCTGCTCCATAGCGTCAACGGCAGTGGGCTCGAGACCGAGAGCAAGCGCAGGAGGTCCGGCAGCGAGGGTGTTACTGCGAAAATGGGAGTTTTGTCATGCGCATGTCAGCGATTGAAAATCAGGCACAGAGCGGGGAGGCGGGGGGGGGGTTGACTCACATCCAGAGGGCAGAGACCGCAGAAAGAGGAAAGACCGACTGGTCGTTCTCATCCTTGAAAGCGAGACCAATCATAAGAACGATAATCTCCGCCAAGTTGCCAGACAGCAAGTACAGCAGGAATTTAGCCAAGTTCTTGAAGACAGATCGACCCTTTCGAATAGCTCGAATGATCGTACTGAAATTGTCGTCACTGAGCACGATTCGAGCGGACTGCTTGGCGACGTCTGATCCGGTTCCCATACCGACACCAACATCGGCTCGCTTGAGCGCTGGAGAATCGTTGACACCGTCACCGGTCATAACGGTCTTCTGGCCTCTTCGGTGGATAGCGTCGACCATTCGAACCTATGGAAGTTTATGAGAGTCAGTCATCCGCTTGTGCATTAAATCTGGAAGGGAAGCGTCCTCTCACCTTTGTCTCAGGAGCACATCTAGCGACCACTAAAGGAAGCTCAGGAAGGGCATCCACTTGTTCGTCGCTGAGAGCATCGAACTGTTGACCGGTCATGACGGATTCCTTACCGTAAGACTTCTCAAGAATACCAATGTTGAGAGCGATAGCGGTTGCGGTAGCGGGATGATCTCCGGTCAACATTCGAGGGGTGATACCGGCTCGCAGACAGTCGGCTACAGCACCTGGCGATTCCTTTCGGGGAGGGTCGAAGATACCGGCGAGACCCAGGAAAGTGAAGTCATTTTCGAAAGTCTCTCGGTCCATGCCTCGTACATCATCAACAGCGGTGATAGGCAACTTCTTCCCACAGAGAGCGAGAACTCGAAGACCTTGGGCGGCGAGGGCATCGACCTTGACCATGATGTTCTTCTGTACTTCTTCGGTGAGCGGCTCGCCTTGGATACGGGTGCGTTTTTCGAAGACTCGCTCGATAGCACCCTTGAGAAGACATTGTACGTGGGCGTCTCGGCCGTTGTCGGGAACAAATTTGTAGGCGATGGACATCCGTTTGACGGTAGAGTCGAAGGGGTGCTCGATGATCTGTTCGTAGTGGCCCTGGGTACCAGCGACGAGAGGTCGAGCGCTGTGTCCCGATTGAGCGGATTGGACTCGGGTGAGAGAGTGTTTGACGTGCGTCAAGAAGGGTTTACCGTGTCCGAGCTTGTGAGCGGCGACCTGAAGAGCGATCTCAGTAGGGTCACCGTTGGCTTCCCATTGACTGTCGCTATCGACTGGTCGAGAGAGAGTTGCCTGGTTACAGAGGGACGCGCAAAGAGCCAAGTCCCGAAGACCGTACTCCAACTCGTCAGGCTGTACGACAAGCTCTTGAGACTCGACTTCTCGGTCATCGGGGTCTTCCTCGACCGAACCTTGACGATGGGGCCTTCTCTTGAGATCCAAGACTTCCCCACCTCCTGAGATTTCGGTTCGATCAGCCTGTACGGAACCTCGAGGGTAGAAGGGGTCAGATCCGGTTTCGAAGCTGTAGGCTTGACCTCGCTTGCTGTTGAGAGGAGCTTTCTCGTTGATTCGGTAGTCGAGAGCGGGTACCCAAAATTTTCGCACAACCATTCGGCCAACAGTCAAGGTACCGGTCTACGCAGAAAGATGAATATCAGCAATAGAAGAACAATGGAGGCGACCTTGTCTTGCTCGACTCACCTTGTCTGAACAGACATTTTCTACACCAGCCAAAGCCTCGATCGCATCCATTCGCCTAACCAAAGCATGTCGGCTTGCAAGATCCGTAGAAGCTCGAGCAAGGGTAAGACTGACAACGGCGATCAATGAAGCTGGCAAGATGGATACGGCAGCCGCGACAGCGTAGGTGGCGACAGAAAGAGGGACATCCTTGAAACCGGTTGAGGCAACGACGATGAAGGCAATGATGAGGGCGCAACCCAAGAGGAAGTAGGCGAGCTTGTTGAGTCTGAACGCGGCTCGGTCAGCCGACCCGCTCTTTCTCATGAGATGGATATTAGGGTTATGTAAGACTCACTTGATCTGAAGAGGGGTAGTATCGGCAACACCGAGGACGACCTTGACCTTGTACCAGAAAGCGGCGAAGCCCGTTTCAGTCTGCTTCGCCTTGGATTCGAGCGCTTGGGCGATTTTACCGATTTCAGTGCCCATACCGGTGGATGTGATCACGACTCGAGCTCGACCCTTTGTCACCTGGGCACCGGAGAAAACCATGGAAATTCGGTCACTACACCAACAGAGGAAGTCAGTAACGGAAATCCCCAGACCTTGCGGACTCGCGGAGAGGGAACATTTCTGCTTACTCACCCAACAGGACAGTCATCTTCGTCAATTGGCTCAGATTGCTTGGCCACAGGCAAACTTTCACCGGTCAAGAAGGCCTCATCACATTCCAGGTTGCTGCAGTGTCCATCAAGGATTCGACCATCGGCAGGTACGATATCACCGTTCTTGAGCAGGACCAAGTCTCCTGGTACGACCTCTTCAACAGCAATGATCCTGGTAGTTTGCTCGCTTCCTCCGTTATGTCGAACGACGGTTGCTTGAGGCGCGCCAACGGATTCTAAACTGGCTACAGTCTATACATATCGGAAAGAATGGAGTTGCATTAGCTTCCGCCGCCTCAGATACCGTGAAAATTCGACGCCACTTACCTTTTCAGCTTGCCATTCGGTGATCGCTCCTACCGTGACGTTTAGGATGACCAAAGCCGCAATGACACCACCACTGATCCAGTCCATGGTACCAAAAGATACGGCCATGGCGGCGACTGCAATGAAATGATGCGAATCATCAGCTTCTTTTTTTGCAATTCCACGTATGTAATCTTGGCGAGGCTAGACTCACTCAGGATGACCGTCATAGCATTTCCAACCTGTCTAGCCACGATCTTGAAGATACTAGGCTTCTTTGGCGGTTTCAGCCGGTTTGGACCATACTGTTCAAGTCGTTTGCTGGCTTCTGATTCTGAGAGTCCTTTGAGTGCATCACCGCCAAGCGCATCTAAGACTTTACCAGAGGGCGTAGTGTGGGCTTTGAAAGGGAGTGTTTGCGATTGAGAGGCCTGGGTAGTACCAGTGTCCGCTCGGGGGATAGATTTCTCATTGTGGTTGACTGTTGTTGGCGATTGTTTCTCGTTCGTCGCCATGATACTTGTTAATGTGTGTACTTGGCAATGTCAGTATTGGCTAACTAGCTGATCGATATGGAAAGAAAAAAAGAAAGAAGAGAGGGCGACACCCTCTTGACCGCGATCGATGCTATACATATACAATTTCGGTCTGAGCAGGACGGCCATGGGGGAGGGTTTGTAATCGTGATGGATTTTTATGTTCTGCATCATTCGGTCCGGAAACATGCCAAGAAGCCAAGAAATATCTAACGTGAAATAGGTGTTCCTTCGCAGACAACTCTACAGCGGATAACGTGTAGACGCATCATCATTAATCTCATGCTTCAAGCGTTTACCTCAGATGCTTCGCCTGTCATGTTCGAGATTATGGGATCACATCCACCGTTCTCGACCTACTCAGGGAACTGATCTGATAGATAAGCCCCGTTTCTATCCGCTGCGCTGTCTTGGCATTTTTCAACATCTCGGTGGAATTCGCCGTAGCGCAAGATAGCACGGATGGGGTGGGATGCAACAAACGGTGGACTCCACTTTCGTTTGACCTTTCGGTGGCCGGGCTTTACCGAATACAGGACTTCGGTATGCACCACCTTCTCTGCATGTCTTGGCAAGAAGTTGACCCGCAGTCCATAGAGCATCAGATGGCGGAGGAAAGGACGCTCGTATTCTTGCGCTGTGGATCTGGATACCTGTAGAACGCATGCGTGTGTGGGGTTTAACGAGGCTTACGATATGCATTACAATCCTGTCAGCCTGTCAGCCGACGAATGACAGGCCGCAGAATCCGCGGGGTGGATTGCGGCAGATGCGATTGATGCTAAGGGATGACGTTGGTCCCACCGAAAGCCAAGAAGTCTTGGCATTGAACACTCCCTTTGACCGAAAGCGGAGGTTAGCGAACATGGGGGATAGCCGCGCCATGTTCCGGATTTTCCGCCCTGAGGCTGACACAGCAAAAACGAGAGTTAGCACAGCAATAATTATCAGCCTGACTGCTCGTACTCAAGCCGATCCGGCGGAGCCGAAGTGTCGGTTGTTGCTGTAACTGGGAGAGAAGGATAAACATCAGGATGACATTGCATGTATGACCTGTACTTGGGATCTGATCAGCTTATCGGACTCACGACGATCGATCTCGGTTAGCTGCTTGGTATCCTTTGCCGGTCAGATCTCCGTTATCGATTTCTTTGGGCCATCATTGATCTATCAGTCACGTCATATCGGATGGTGATGATGGAACAGCCCGAGAGTGGGCCATCACGATCAGGTCCGTTGGATTCGTTGCCCCCACGTCCGACCGGATCAAACGAGCCGAGCTTCCGTGAAACCTCCTTCGATGGTTTTAGGAGCCCCGGCAGCGGTGATAAGGGCAAGCGAAAGGCTGATGGGGTTCAGAGACCGAAGAACTTGCAAGCTTGTGATAGGTGTCGCACCAAGGTGAGTTCCGTGTAGACTGACTATCATCTTGGGCATCGAAGCTGATCATCCGATCACGATGTGCAGAAAACGAAGTGAGTGAGGAATGCTGGTCAGCAACAAGGGAGGGATCTTGCCAACGATTCTACGAATAGATGCGAGCCGCTAGGAACCAGTCGAGACGTATGTCAGGCATGCAACGCAGCGACTCTGACATGTACATTCGACATGCCTCTCACCGCCTCGCGGACCAAGCGAATACGTCGCGGGATGACTCAGCCTCAGACGACTCCGGCTGGCATCTCCAACAGGGCTTCAAACGTGCCATTAAATGACGATGTCGATGAGGAGGACGACCGCGAGATGTATGACAGGCGTGTGGACTCGGAGGTTAGGCACATTTCTCCGCCTAGAATATCGCGGCCGAGACGGAGTTTGGGATTGGCTCCCGCGAGGCCGTTATCATCCAGAAGAGAAGGTGAGTGCATCGCTTCGATATGGACCTAGCAATGTTTGTTGAACCCCGAGTGCTTGTGCAGGTCCAACGGCTATGTCATATATCCTACATTCAACGCCGACGCTTCCAATTGCCTACCTCACGGAATACGACCAAGATCACAACATGTCTATGCGGATATCACCCCCAAATTCCGGCGACGGCCACATGATCATCACCACCGAAGTTCACCCTCTGCCATCGCCCGACCCGCCTGTACATGTGATAGAAGCGCTTCATTCTCCCAGCTGGCCGGAACTCGTCAGCCGCCTAGTAGAGACATATCTCGCTCACGTCAGTCCGCTGATACCGATTGTAACGAGGAGTGATGTGGGGGAGGCGCATGGAACGCTTTGCCATGCTATGGCGGCTGTTGCGGCAGCCAGACGGAATTGTCCGAAAGAGATTTTTGATTGCTTGAGCTTTGTGTTACAGCAGGAGATGCTGGAGCAAGGTATGTCCCTGCTAACGCTGTTTGCCTGCTCGCCCGAGAAGCGACTGACTGCTCGGACATTTACAGATATCCTCAGCGACCCCACAAGACAGAACGTCCAAACCCTGCTGGTAACTTGCCTGGTGGACGAGCTGGCCTTACAACCGGGATCTGTAGCATCCGAGAATGTGGCTAGAAATAGGTTGGCGGCAGCAATTCGTATGGTGAGCCGAGCTTCTGTACTCCCGAGTGTCCTGTTCCGCATGACGAGCAGCTGAGATCCCTTTCCATTTCCATGGTCGGATGTTAGGCTCAAGACCTCTTCATGGATAGACCGGATCTTGATGGCGAGCACGCCCGAGAAGACCTGCGGATCTGGCAATGTGCCGTGGTGATCGACCAATGGTAAGCTGAGCAGATACCAAGAGGTTGTCAATCACCCTAGAACCATAGAGGCGAACCTCATCTGCCTTGTACGATATAGGAACGCGACACGGACGGGTGCTCGACCTATAATTCCCTTCTCAACTTTAAACAACACAAGCAATATACTATCAGCCGCTTCCAGCTCAGTGGAGAATCCCTTCTTCACCAACCTGGTATCTTTATCCTTGATCCTCGCTGAGCTGCTAGCAAAAGTGTACGGTCCAGACGGCGTGAAAAAGACCAAGAATGAGGGGGTCAACGTGATTCGGGATAAGCTGAAGACATGGAAAGAGATTCTCAGCTCTAGTCTGAAGTTCAATGGAATCTGGTCAGGATTACCGGCAGGTACGCCGTCCCTTTCTGAAAAATAATCAGACTGAGTGCGACACTAATAGCCTTATTTTAAAACGACAGGCCTCCTACATCTCCTACACACTACGGTGCTGATCCTGCTATACCGACCATTCATGCGATGGTCATTCATCTGTCCCCCTCATCTCGATTTATCTCTCGATATACCAGCATGGATGGAGATCAACCCCGCGACTCATCAGGTCCTCGAATGGGCTACTAATCAGGATGAGCTGGCGGACCTACTCTTCTTTGGACCTTACGCCCTTTCCCTCTCAGGTCTCGTTCAATATCACTCGTATGCCAGAAGGAGGGAATGGGACGGTGTCGTCATGCTGGAGAAGTTCAATCGGGACGGTGTGGATCGCTGGATTAACGGGATGGGCCCTGGTCATTTGCCGGTACAGAGAGCGGTAAGTCTCGAGATCAAAAACATATCTCATGAGCGACCTTGTGATCGTCATGCAGCCACAGAATGCACCTGCAACTGGTAGCATATGTGCAATATCACTGTCAATCGGGCAGATCTGAAGCTGACCGGTAGTTTGCTCATGCCTTCAGCAACTGTCTGTGATCTCACTTCTGTACGCCGCAGCTCAGACCACTGCAAGTACGGGCAAGACTTCCTTCGACTCCCTCACGATGCCTCGTGGTCTAAATCCGACACCCGGCGTCCTCAATCGGCTACCGGAAACATCCATACAAGGCGTTACTTTCCTTCGAGACCCTACCCATCCGCAAGGTGGAGTCCTCGTGGCTACTCAAAAGGCGGCAAGGGAGATCAAAGATTTACCTCCTGGCACTGTGATCATTGGTGGTCCGCCACCAGCGGATGAAGAACCAAATGATACTGCCCAGCTTGGCGGAACGATAGGCTCTGTGGGAATGGGCGGAAATGCTCAGTCTACAACGACGACTGGATACGATGCTTTGGCGTCTTCTGTCGGGTACGGCGCATCGGCCGGGGGCGGCGATGGCAGGATCAACATGTCAACACCTGACTGGGAGGCAATCGTCTCAGCTTTCAATTACCCTTCGATGGAGACAATGCCGCAGAGCCTCACAGCACCGCAGTAACCCTGGTGATAGTTCCCGATATGTGTGTGCATGTTGTAGCGCTATGTACTCTATATTTCCAATTGTGCCTGACCGAGTCTTCACAGAGCTATATATAACCTACAAAGAATACCTAAATTCGAGCCTCTCTTTATCAGTTCGATCCTGATAAGCAGCCACACTTTCAACCACCGGCACATCTGTATGTCCCCCTTCAGCGAGTTTCTCCACATTGCCCTGCTGTTGAGCCTGGATGGGTTTCGCCTCCGGGAGACTCGTGGCTGCGAGAGTATCTCGGCGCTTGTTCTCTGCGATGTATAGGTATCGAAGGACAACCGAAGCGACGGAGGCGAAAACCATGCAAACTATGACGGCGATCCAGGTTGATCGGTACTTGATGGGCTTCTCTTGAGAGAAGACAAGGCTAGATCGAGGTGTGGTCAGCGAGGGCCTCAGTAAGAAGGGTGATATAGCGGATGTTTGGAACTCACTAGGAAGCCGCAATGTTGCCTACGTTATAGCCGACGAAGATGAAACCAGATGTCACACCCTGTAAGCGATAAAGTCAGCTCGGGGGGGATCTTGCAGTGTGCGTGTCATCAGCCTGAGCTATCATCAGCCTGTGCTTACTTTCTTGGTCGCGCCAGCGGTGTTAGCAGTTGCAAGGGAAAGAAGAAGCTATCGGGTGTACATTTGTCAGCGTTGAAAGATATCTGATCCTCGATGGGAGAAGGGCAACTTACGACATAAGGTGCTCCGAAAGACGCGACAAGATAATAGCCGATCAAAGGACCAGCAGTAGGGTGCCAAGGTGCAAGCCAGCTGTACAAAAAGGAGCAGCGACCAGTCAGTTATGGTACAACCATTGTCAATGAAAACAGTCGACTTACATGACGAGAGCACCGACAACTACAGGAATGCAACTGGCAGGAAGAAGCTAAAGAATAGAGAGATACATCAGTCATGAATAATGCGACATTGGTTATAACGAGCGGACTGCACTTACCCATGTCCTGATGTTCTTGTATTTATCAGCAAAGTAGGAGAAGAACGCAATCGTCACGACGGTGACAAAGCCACCGGGGATCAGCAGCGCGTTGGACTGGATAGGCGTGTACCCAAATCCAGAGATGATCCTCGCGCCGAAAGCGGTAACCGACCCATTGCAGATGTAGATCGCAGCACCCATGAGGAGGTAGATCCACGTCTTGATATCCAGGACCGCTTCGACCAACTGATAAGGCTTGATGGATTGCTGAGAGCTTCCGAAGGGGTTTTCCTCGAATCGTCGGATAAGGATCTGCTTCTCCTCTTCATTGAAGAATCGTCCCGGTCGCAAGGGAGTGTCAGGCATAAGGAACCAGATGACAAAGCCCCAGAATATGGTCAAGGAGCCGCAGAAGTAGTACATTGACTTCCAGGGGTGAGTACCGCCGGTCTTGCCGAGCCCGATGTTGACCATCGCAGAGAACATACTGAAGACCTAGTTGATGAACGAGAGTGATCAGCAACGACGACATGACGGAGTAATCACTGTTTGTTTTATACACTCACTCCAGTTGCCGAATAGAAGACACCGATTCTCTTAGCCTGTTCCTGAGGTTTCCACCAGAGGGCGCAGACAGCCACGAAAGCCGGTGAAACGGCAGATTCGGTGAAGCCGAGGATGACCCTCTGAGCGACAAAGCCGGGGTAATTGTGACAGACAACAGTGAGGATACAGACCAGTCCCCAGATGATGACGCATACCGAAGCGGCCTTGGCAAGAGGAACTCGGGCGAATAGCAAACCCATTGGCAAAACCTGGGTGGAGGATAAACGTCACACTCTGGTCAGCAAGCGAAGCCTAAGGAGGAGGGTTGAATCTAGCTCACAGCGACAATGTAACCATAATAGAAGGCCGCAGTGGCGGTGCTGTATCGAGTAGTGTAAGTCACACCGTTAATCGTCCTGGTCAGATCCTAACATGTGCGCAAGCGGATCATAGTCAGCGATCGTTGCAAGGGCTGTAATCGTACGCGTTGACGGGGACTTACGAGGTCTTTGAGGATACCATAAACAGCAGCGGTACCTAGCACACTCTTATCGTAGTATTGCAAGCCATATGTGACCAGCATGATCGGGAGGAGGAGCATATCGATCTTGCGAACTACCCGCCTCTCGGCTTCCCGGAGACGAGCAAGCTCATCGGCGGTCGGCGTTGTTCCTGTTGAGGAAGCTACGCTCATTGTTCCACTTGGTCTCGGTAGGTAACGGTGCCACGGATCTTCCTGAGTTCAGCTGATGAAACCAGGATCTATTGTATGGTCTTGCTATTGGAGCTGAAGTTCCCGCCTGCTTGTGTGGGTGCTTGGACCTAAATGGGCCACAGAGAGAGAGATCCTTTATGTACGCGTCTGTCACACGAACGGGACGCCGATCACCAGTCGCTTTCGGCTGGATTGATGAATAAGATTCTTCGAATTTGATATCGTGGTCGAGAAAGCGAAATTCCATACAGAGTCAGAAAAGTGAACGAATGCATCGAACAAATTGCGCTATCGAGCATAACATGATATTTTCGGATCTCACGACGGATCAGAATGGTGGACGGATAATGATCATCCTTCAGGCACGTACCTTTCGCCTTTTCGGCGGCAACCGTAGCATGCATAAGATGATCGGATCTCGGAGCTGAGTAGGGATTTCAGTTCGAAGGCGACAGTGGCGGATCTGGGGCTGAATCGCGCAAGCAAAGGAATGGGAACGTTTTTACGTGATCGAATTTTCGGACCTCACTCTCATGTTGCGGAGGATCATCTTTGCGCCATCAAACTTTCCAAGGTCTGTCCTGTCGTGATGGCGATCAGGTCCGAAGCTATGCTAGACACTGCTTACGCTCGAGGAGTTCTCTTGGCTAAGACGATGAGGAAGAAATGTCGCTCCCACCAAGAGTCAAAACTGTCGTGAGCCTCGGATCCGGAAGAGACTGGAAGCTGCCTTGCGTTGTGAGATGCACAGGCTGATCAGACCACAAACCCACAATCTCAACGGCGATAGTAGCTATGAATAAAAGAGTAATAACAGAACATTTACCTCTTGCTGACTCCTCTTGACTACATATCACGCATTCCCCCTACGCCGAGAACTACTTGCCCTAACGCAGTGTGAAATTCATCTGACCGATAACACCAGCTTTCATTATGGCTATCTCTTACCCCATCCCAAAGTGGGATCGACCCCAACCCACATCATACGATCTCAACTGGGCGGAACTCACCGAATTACCCCTCGATATTTTTGATAAACCCGAAGGCAAGGAGGAGCTTGTCCGAAGAGTGAAACATGCCTTGGAGGAAGATGATCTCGGTTTCTGGTCTGTGACCAACACGGGATTCAGAGAGGATGAGATTGAGCACCAATTTGCACTTGCTCAGGCATTCTACAACCTGCCCGTGGAGGAAAGGAAGTCGAATAGTATCGATGCTGCGAATGGGGGATACTTGGGCTACCGAGCTGTAGGTTGACATGTTACGACGCGTTTTCGCCACTGCACCGCTGTGCCGCTGACATAGTGTACCTGTAATGTAGGCCTATGAGAGGACCATCAACGGCACGGACGTTCTAGACAACATGGAGCTGCTCAACATCCCCAAATACACCAAGGACTTCTCCAATACACCTCGTCACGAGATCATAAAGGCCCATCAGGCAGCAGTCTCGGATTTCCACAGACGCTGTTGGTATGATGTCGCTCGGAAACTCTTCGTTCTTTTCGCTTTGGCATTGGAGCTGCCTGAGAACTACTTTGTCGACAGACACGATTATGAGAAGTCATCTCAAGACCATCTGCGATACGTAAGCACCTTTTCGAAAGATCTGACTGTGTTTTCTCAGATGGTTTGACCAACGATTCGCTGATAACGACTTCTTGGACAGATGATGTACCACCCTCGATCGCAAGAAGATGATGCTAAATGCAACAACCTCTGGTCATGGGCTCACACGGATTACGGATCCCTTACCTTACTCTTCTCCCAAACCGTATCTGGTCTCCAAGTCAAATTCGCCGATGGCACATATCGAGACATCAAGCCCAAGAAAGGGTCAATCGTCGTGAACGTTGCTGATACCCTCAGTTTCATGACCAAGGGTAAGTTCACGCTTCAGAGTCCAACGTCACCAGACGCTGACAGAAGTGATGTTACAGGATACCTGAGAAGCACAATTCATCGTGTCACTCGACCTCCTCCCGATCAAGCGCATATCCAGTAAGTCCGTCAAGATCCTTTGTCAAGAAAGGTCACGCTGACTCGTCTCAATAGCCGAATCGGTGTTCTGTACGGTTGTCGGCCCAACGACGATGTCAAGGTGGTACCGGCTCCTTCTCCTCTGCTTGAGCGGCTAGGCTACTTGACAGCAGAAGATAAGGCTGTTGACGAAGCGACAGCGGTAACAGCGGGTGGTGAGTCAGGCTTGCCTTCCTTCTCGCGACTAGAAGGGGATTTCTAACAATGATGGTGTGACATGTAGAGTACGTGGCAGCCCGTGTGAAGGCGGTACATGGCGGCCAGACCTATGGTAATGCACCTGGCACCAAATTCAAGCATGGTAACCTGGAGATCTTGGAGAATTTCGGTGATGTCAAGGACGGATCCACGGTATCAATTTAGTTTTTTTACGTGACTCTGGCTTAGCTCTCGGAATGCCGCTTCTGTAGAGTAGAGGATATGTGATAGGCATGATCAACATCCACGCTATCGAGGTTCATTTATGCGAATTATCCAACCAGGCCTGTTTTTAAGCGACGTCGCTCGGACCGGTTATGGCCGAAGACTGACCGGTTATTACATCTCTGGAAAAGGTGCGACTCGGTATCCTTACGAGTCATCTCTCCTGACTCGATACACACACTTAACTTGCCTTTTGCTCGTCCTGTTCATTACTTCGCAGATTCGCAAAGCATACTCTGGAACAAAGTGTGGTGTCTCTGACTTCAGCTTTGAATCAAAGCTATAACAGCTAGGGCTCAGCAAGTGCGACTCACCATGGCCCCTCGTTCCTATGAATCGTATGAGACCATCAGTCGTCGTTCGACTGTTTTCAGTGAGTGTTCATTGGGCGTCAGCGAGTTCAAAACCGTTCTAAGAGTACGCTGTCGTTTGTCCTCTACATTCCAATCATAGGCACCAAAGGGGTCGTCTGCTCATCGCAACCTCTCGCGTCCGAAGCTGGGCTGCGAATACTCCGAAATGGGGGTAATGCCGCCGATGCTGCCATCGCCATGGCCGCGGCCCTGAACGTGGTCGAGGTGAGTCCCAAGAAGTTTCCATGTATGGATCGCGATGGTCGAATTGCAGCTCATTGCTACTGTTGTGTCGATTAGCCCTGTAACACCGGCATAGGCGGGGACGTCTTTGCTCTTTTCTACTCGGCGAAAACGCAACGGGTTCACGCTATCAACGGCTCAGGCCGCTCTCCAGCCGCTTTGACTCTACAAAAAGTCAGAGATGCTGGAGTGGAAGGTATCAAGTTCCCTCCGGAATGCGTACACGCTGCGACTGTCCCTGGAGCCGCCGCTGCATGGTGCGACATCATCGACAAGTGGGGTAGTGGGAAGCAAAGCTTAGACCAGATCTTGGAGGTCAGTGCTTGAGGTATTACCGAATGCGTGGGTCTTTGTAGCGGTCATAGCGGTGCACTGACATTGACTGGCGAACATTTTCAGCCTGCTATCACTCTCGCTGAAGACGGTTTCGTGGTTCACCCCCAAGCGGCATATGAATGGGGAACATGCGCTCCCTTCTTGCGAAAACAAGCTTCCGGAATCAACTATCCTTTCCTCATCGATGGGAAGGCACCTAAGGCGGGGGAATACTTTAACAATCCAGCTTTGGGGAACACATTTAGGACGTTAGCTAAAGAGGGGAAGGACGGATTCTACAAAGGTAGAATTGGAAAGGCCATCGTTAACGGTGAGTCACGCATCGAAGACCCAGCAGTACCCGCAGCATGTCGTCATAGTGGCTGACGAAGAGCACAATAGAACTACAGAGGAGAGGGAGTTTGATAACGCTGAACGATCTCGCTTCGCACTCCACCGAATTCTTGGACCCCATCTCATACACCTATGGACCCGAGCAGCTTACCATTCACGAATGCCCCCCTAATGGCCAGGGTCTCGCCGCGTTGATCGCCTTGGGTATCGTTGACGTCCTGAGAGAAGATCAGGTTGTGGATGTGGAAAGCTTGGAGGAAGGGAGCGCAGAGTGGTTCCATACTCTCATGTGAGCCGGCTACAGAATCTGGTCTGTTTAGGCGGACACTGATGATAATGACAGAGAAGCGATGAGACTCGCTTTTGCAGACGCGCACGCTTTCATCGCCGACCCGAAATTCACCGATGTACCAGTTGAAACCCTCTTATCGAAGGTACGAATGTCAGCATACTCGTGAGGTCGCTTCTCTGCTGATTGACTGCCCAGGACTACCTGAGAGAGCGGGCGAAGCTCTTCGATCCAACAAAGGCGGTCGCCCAGTTCCACCAAGGCAGGCCGATGCCTTCGAGCGACACGGTGTACTTTACTGCTGCCGATTCGGAAGGCAATGCTATATCTAGTGAGCTTTGCGAACACTACACGGTGAGTACGCTAAGTAGGCGCTGACAGGACAAGTTCAGTCATCAACAGCAACTACCTTGGCTTCGGAACCGGTATTGTGCCCGAGGGATGTGGATTTAGTATTCAAAACCGAGGGATGGGATTCACCTTGCAAGAGGGTCATCCTAACACCCTTCAGGGCGGGAAAAGACCATACCATACCATCATTCGTAAGCTTCGCAGCTGATACCCCTTAGAAGTTTGATGGAGAAGATTTACCACCGCTGACGGAATACCGACAGCTGCGATGGTAACGCAAGGTGACGAGTTGTACATGTCATTTGGTGTCATGGGTGGAGTCATGCAACCGCAGGGACATTTGCAGACCTTCCTGTACGTCCGCAGGACCACGTATCCTCCGTGTCTGTTGCTGATCTCGCCATTGCCTCACAGGAACGTCATCCATCGTGGACATCACGCTCAAGCAGCCCTCGACACCAAACGATTTTGTGTTGGCGGTCTCGGGTCGTACACTACGACTACACCATACTATAACGACCATGTCTGCCTGGAACACGGCACTGATGAGGCTGTAATCGAAAAGCTCAAGGCTATGGGGCACAATGTGAAGATTGTAAAAGGCTTGGAGCAGGTCGTATTCGGCAAAGGACAGATCATCTTACGTACTATTGATGAGCGAAGTGGCAAGAGAATCTGGGCGGCGGGTAGTGATCCTCGAGGTGACGGATGTGCACTACCTCAGATCTAAGAGAAAGAATGCGGACATGCATCATAAAGTCGGGCTCATTAGTCCTATTGCTGAGCTAGTTTTTCCAGAGCCTGCTGGATATCCGCGATGAGATCCTTGGCGTCCTCGATACCAATGCTGAACCTGACCAAGTTCCTGTCTACCGTGGGGTCGCTCATAGCTCTCCACTCTACCAGACTCTCGACTCCGCCAAGACTCGTAGCGTGATGGAATAGATTGAGCAGGGACGGGAATCGTTTCGCGATTTCGGGCGATTCGAACGTGATTGCGAATACGGCTCCGTGACCTTTGGGCATTTGCTTTTCGAGCCATGCTACGGAGTCCTGCTGTGATGAGTGGAGAACTCGCGTGATGATATTCGAATGTTTCTTGTTTTCCGCGAGCCATGTAACGATTTGTTGCGCATTCTGGCTCTGTCGGGTCACACGAAGCTCGAGCGTACGGAGACTCCTGATCGTCAACCATCCTTCCAGGTTACCCATGACATTGCCCAAATTCATCCTGTCGTTCCAAAGCCCGGTCCACCACTCATCCTTTCTAACAGCAAGTACACCAGCTAACAAGTCGCTGTGTCCACCAAAGTACTTGGTGCCGGAATGCATGACGATGTCGGCGCCCAATGCGAATGGGTCCTGAAGGGGTGGAGGTGCAAATGTCGAATCCACCAACAGGAAGGCTCCTCGGCTGTGAGCTTTCTCAGCGTAATACGCGATGTCTACAACTTCGCCAGTAGGGTTATGGGGACTTTCGATATGAATGATATCACCCGGGTTTAGTTCTTCAGCGGGGCAGTCCAAGGGAAGCTGTGTAAGCCCTGAGAGACGCGTGTGGATGTTGAGGACTTCGAAAGCGCCATGGTAACCTGCGCCGTTTGACACCCGTTTGGGATTGAAGTAGGTCTGAGAGTAATTAACATCAGTCCTGCATGCCCGAATTGCACAGCCATCTGACCCTACCTACTCACATAGGCAGCAAAAAGAGCGGCGAGACCGGAGCTGTAACATAGAGCTCTACCCCCAAGTATTTCGGATAGGATAGCTTCGACACGAGTGGTATTAGGCGCAGTCTCCCTCGAGTACAGGTGCCCCTCTAGCGAAGACAGCTGCCATTGAGGTCCTTAGCATGTAACTCAAGGTCAAAAGTCGAAGCACGCTTACGTCTAGATCTCTTGCTTCTTGCAACTTGCTCGGATCGCGGGAATATCGGAACGTTGTACTGACATGCATGGGCGGAGCGACATCCTGCGTTTCCTCTCGCAGGGTTGTGGGGATAGTATTGAGGGCGTCATCGGCGTGGATTAAACGCGTTGATACTGACGGGTCTGATGCGGTCATGATTGTCCGCGATGTGTGTGTTCGTCCCCAGCGTAGGAATAGGCAGAAGAAGATACGAGAGATAAGAGACGAGAGATGAGATGCAACGTCTTTCCACAATATATATACAGACCACCACCACAATGACGCTTCCCGTGTCGCTTAGCAGCGCCAATTTGAGTCGTCCAGGTTAATTACAATATGGTTCGGTCGAGGAGAGCGTTGGTTGATGAACGGAGTTTCGGTATTTTCCCTTATTATGGCACTTTTCACCCTGTCGTCTGCATGTCTGCATGACAGCAATATATGTACATATCTAGCTAAGTAGTCATCTTCTCTCTTCTTCTTCTCTTCAATAACATCTAAAATCGGTATAGTAACGTAAAGGTCAACCCCCCATTATCCCCGTGTTCTCCTCCTATTGGTCAGTAGTTCTCGGGCTTCTAATGGAGTCGCTTCGATAGTATATCTAGACAGGCCTCTGGAAGTGAACGGAGGTGCGCCACATGCATCACGCGCCTTGCGCAGGGAGGGATTTCTTGGGTGGGATCTTCAAGAAGCGAAAGAAAGGGAATCAACCCGACATCAGGTCTAAATCCAAGGGTCGTCGAGCGGGTCCGCTCACATGAGAGCATTTTCACCCCTTTAACACTGTTTGCTTATGTTCGGAATATGCTTTCATGGAATTGAGTAATTCTGTTTGAGTCGAGAAGCTTCGTTTGGACACTTGATGAGCGCCACTGAGCAAATGAATTGCGCCCCACTGTGCGGTGGTGATTGACTAGAACGAGTGAGGCTCGTTGGCTACACTGAGTCTTCTTCCCAGCCTTACGTCCCGTAGCTTATCTCATGTAGCTGCGACGGGGAGCTTCGGCAGCCAGAGTGATTGTAGCAACGCGTGACAATGCAGGAAGTATACGCCGATTATAACGAAAGATATAAGATTAGTAAATTAGGTCGAGTCCTCTATATTCTTACATGCGTGCCCCTCCCCACGCAGCTATGGCTAGTTCGCGATATTCAAGCTGCTTTAGCTTCCTTCCGTGATCCGCAAAATCTATATCCCAGCAGATACGCCTCAGGCCTTGGCGGGCTTGCTGACCTGGTCTGGGATGAAGAACCACCAAACGACCTGGATCATCCTGAATCCAGCCAAAACACCCAAAGCTCCGCCTTGACCGATCTTGTCGACGATAGCACGGGAAACGAAAGCGCCGAAGAATACCGCGAAGCCACCTGCTATTCTGATATCTCGTGAAGGGACACCACGGAAGGCGAATAGCAGGGGATCGTTGAAAATTTCGACCCACTGTGAACGTAACATCGGGGTTCAATCAGCATATACCTAAAAGCCTGTTACGACAAAGGACTTACAGTCGTGGTTAGGACGACTGTCGTGTTCATAGGGCTCGCGATTCGCTGTGAACATAGGTTGTCAGCTTCACGGCCAGATACTCGGGAATACTGCTGGCGTATCACTACTCACCTTGCCGACGATACCCTGAATACCCATTGTAGCCGATATGAAAGCAAGGGCGGCCATACCCAACGGTGTTTGCCATGAAGGGTCCCCTCGATGTCTATGCGCAAATCGAAGTTAGCACACCAGTATTGGAATAACCTTTGACCAGCACACAGAGCGTACAGCCGCTGGGATAAGCAAGGGAAATGCCCGAGGAAGCTAACTATCCGCAAGGGCTGAAAGCGAGCTCTCGACTCACGATGCGATGCCCGATTCCCCAGAATAGTGAGCAGTAAGGGCTCCCGCCATTGCCAGCAGTGCTTGTATGAACGTAGCCAGCACCAACCACGTTCTCCTCCTTGCTCCGATCTTATCGCCTAGTCTACCCAAGCTCGTACCAAGCCAGAAAGCTATCAAACTAGTCAAAGCTTGTTGGTCTGGCTTCTGAAACCCATACGTCCTTTCCCCAACAGGCGCGAACGTTCTTGCAATTGCAAGACCCAATTGAGCGATATTACCAGTCTGGAAACCGCACCAGATGTAACATGCTGTGAATGACGGCGAAGATGTAAGACCCGTTAAGAAGCAGGCGTAGATCGATATCAAGTTGGTATCTCCAGGAGCGTTGATGACTGCCTGACATCTGCTGACGACACTGCGGTGGAATGGTGCATTCTGCGTCGGCGTGGGTGCTAGAGATGACGAGGCTGAATCCTTTGAAGCGTTAGGAGCGGTAGTTGGAAGTGTGGACTCGGCCATATCGATGGGGTGAAGTACCTGTTCGGTTCAGTTCAATGCAGGTGTTGCCAAACGCGAAAACGTCGGGAGGCATCTATACACAGCAGACAGATGGAACGATGAGATCGACTGTAAGAGATGGAACCAGACGAGCGTATGAAAGGAGATTTGAGATCAAGATATTTTCGTTGGTCGAATGAGGACGCCAAGAGGAGCTCAACTTTTTGGCTAGTCAGTCACCCCCACTACTCACTAACTATCTAGCCCAGGCCGAAACACTCGGGCGAGCGGAGTCGAATTGCTTTGTTTTGATTTTGATTTTGTATAACTGTGATTAGGAATTACCCTAATCATATGGCTAATCAACTAAACAAATCCTTAAATTTAAGCAAATGCCCCTCACATGCTGATTACCACACATTCCTAATACTGTGTGACTCCTTTCCCCTTTCTGGGCTGTGGCTGATTCAGTGACCCAGTGACGTGCTTTGACGATCATTCGCGTTTCTACGAATAACTACCGGATGCTTTCCATCTAATCTCATGCATCGCAATAACAGCTTACGGCATTATCTCTAGGTGTTCGGTCCAATCCACCACAGCGAGTTTCAACCATGCTCACGTCTGCACGATGCTACCTAGCTCGAGCTACTCCTACTCCTACTCGAGCGCAGGCAGCCCTTCGGACAGCGGAGGCTCTGTCTCAGCCTCATCCTCGACACCTCCGAACTGGCCCTCATCCTGCCGTATTGATATATAACTGTTGTTTACCTCGGCATACGTCTCGGCGCCTATTCCTCCTAATAAGCAGAAGAAACCAATTCCGGCTACAGTCGCCAAAAAAGCGAATGAAGCCTGGGAGGCGATCTCATATGCTAGTATGGTTGTTTTCTGAAGATCCGGCTCGAGATGATGCAGATACGAAATTGATGATCGGATTGCCCGTATAGTCTTCTTTGCATGAGGGCCTGTGATGTTGTTGATGAGCTGGTGTTGCAGCACATTCTGAAACACAGCTTGCGAGCCTGAAATTCCGATGACACTTCCAAGCGATCGGATGAGGAAGACCATTGAGCTGGCGGCAGCATGATCTATTGGCAAGAACCGATCAGCATAGTCTTGGGAACACTCTATATCGGTGAGAGGGTTCACTGGTACGTACCTGATCCGGCGCTGTCCAGGATGTTCATCAAGCTCGAGATGAAGCATATTCCCATACCGAAATGAACCCATAGTAAATGTACGCCGAATGCCCATTCTCCCTTATCGGTATTATCCTGTAGACTAAGCGAAAGAAGGGCAATCGTTCCTCCGAAAAGGATCAGAGCTCCTAGCCTTTGGGAAAGGTACGCCTTGGATCTGTAACGATGCAAGAAGAACCCGGTGAGGACGGAGCCGATCGGAGCTGCCAGCGTGGGGAATAGCAGCCTACGAGAGGCGACGGCGGCACTGGTGAGGAGTGTCGTCTGGAAGAAGAGGGGGATCAGGTATAACGACTGAAGCATACAGCTGAGTCAGCGATTCCATGATCCGCATGACGTGACGAGGCCGACATTTGACACTCACGCCAGTGATGGCCATGGAGCCAAAGAAGTTTAGACCGACCAATGAGGCCATATGTCGGTTCGCCAGAAGCTTCAGAGGAAGAACAGGCAATGCAACATCTCTCTCATGTCGGAAGAAGACTGCAGAGAATAGGATGACCAGTGCCAGAAGGGCGGGGACCCAAGGGCTGTTCCAGGGTATCTCATCTCCTCCAAGGTTTACGACGACCATCAAAAGTGTGATTGCAGTCATCTGAAATAAGCAAAGATCAGCTACTTTGACCCGCTACAACGTCATCTCAGGTTGGGTTTCCTCGCGTATCCGCTCACCAGAAGCAAACTACCGATGTAGTCAATATCGGACACGACCAGCGTTGGCTTCTCTCCTGCTCTGAGCTCTTGGATCTTGGGCCGTACTTTCGACAGGAAGACTGTGATAGCGAACAAGCCAAGAGGTACGGGGAAGAAGTAGGCGAAACGCCAGCCGATCGTATCGGCCAGGAAGCCTCCTAGGGATGCCCCCAATGCGCCACCGAGCTACAGAAGGGCGGTCAGCTCTGAACTGAAGCTATGTCAAACCGATGGCCACCCACTCCGTAGATGGTATTGTTGAACCCTTGATATAGAGGTCGCAGTCTAAACGGGAGGATATCCCACGTGCAGGCTTGGGCGGCAGTGATCAAACCGGCACCTGGCAAGGTATGACCATCGGTATGAGGTGCAGTCAATTAGCGCCCAGCGGAAAAACCATCTCCATGCAGGATCGACTCACCGCCTATCCCGCAGAAAACTCGAGCTGCAATCATCTGTCCCAGCGATTGACTGAACCCACAAGCCAGACATCCAAGACTGAAGACCGATACAGCGAAGACAAAGACTATTGTCCTCCCAAACAGATCCGAAGCTCGGCCGTATAACTGTTCAGGATACTGCCGTCAGCCAGCTGACCTTCAACACACGTAGCACAAAAGCGTACCGGTGATAAAGCTGTCGAGACGATCATGTATGACGTAGCGATCCATGCTATATTGTCACTCGCATTGAAGTCTGCTCCAATGGAAGATTGGGTCGACGCAGCGATTGTACTTTCGAACGCCGCGATGAAGGTATTTGACAGAAGAGCTGGCCACCAGGGATCATCAGCAAAGCTATATTGCTGAACGAATCAACATGGACGGTTTTCTCACCTGGCATGACCAGAAAGTAGTCTAGCGTGCTCATGAACCCCGCTTCTTCCCTTCTCCTCCTGGCCTTCCTCAGCAGAGCCGTTCGCTCAGACATCGCGAATGATCTCTGAATGTTGTATTGTACTATCCGCTGGCTGTTTGAGAACAGGTCGTTTCGTTCGCCTGTTGGTTTCTTCCCCGTTGTGTCAATCGTTGTTATCGCAGGCTGAGAGCTCAGAACGGGTCGAGGCGGTTATATCATACACAAAGAATGAGAAAAGACGATTGAAGGTGATGGTGGAGCAAAGTTACCCTCAACAAGCTTCAGCAGTAATGACAGCGGTGGTTTTAATCATGCATGTTCAGATGTCGAAATCGTGATCACTCCACGAAGAATGGCGTAAGATCTTGCGTTAACCGATTTATCAATCTTGCGTCTGGCGCTTTTTTGGCAAAGCTCGGTCGACCAACAGGATAGTCAGGCCGGTGTTGTCGGTACCAAATTTGTCAGGTCAGATCAAATGGACTCGGAAAATCATGAGCTGTGCGGCATGTTCAGGTACAACTAAGGACAAACTTGTGATGTGGTAGCTGAAGCTCACAGAGGCTGCAGCTCTTCTTAATGCAACTCTCTGAGTACAGAGACCGTCTAGGCTAGCTAGCCTGTCTATGCGGAGAGCTACCAACCCAACCGCCCTGAGGATCCAGCACACCACCCACCCTATGACTTCCGATTCATTTCATCCGGCAACAGGCGATGGAACCAAGGCACCCCGAAGCTTGACTGCGATCACGAAATATAAGTTATGGATTGACGAGAGATGAGATGCAAATGGTGCCAAAGCACGACATCGAAATTGTTAATTGCTTTGCTCGCATGGAAAGCCAAACAGACGCACGGACATCTCCGCCGTTGGCGAGATCGGATCACGAGCTCAGGGTTTCAGCAGGGGTTGTGGCTTCCGGATCAAAGAGTAAGGGGCCTGATAACGATCGTCGTCATATTTGCGACATTTCGGATGTCGGGGGGAGAAAAGCAGGTCCGGAAGGTGGAGTAGAAGCCCACGCGAACGCGAACTTTCGGATTGCCGTCCGTCCACCTCATGATAACTCTTTTGTACGAGACATATGGCCGTAAGGTCAACAAGATCATACGTTTTGTCCGAATTTGAGAATTGCTCTGTGACGTGCACCAACCTCCACTTTGCCCATCATGTCCAAGGATTTCACTCTCAACGGCCTTTTCTCCGTCAAAGGTTTGCATGTACTGATTACAGGTGCCGGTACAGGTATAGGTGAGTGGTCGTTAAATGACAGATCGGACTACGCTGTTATGTATAGCTGATATAGAACTCAGGCTTGTACATGGCCAAAGGTTTCGCTGCCAATGGAGCGATCTTACACATCGTAGGGCGAAGACAGAGCAAACTGGAGGAGGCGAAAGCAACACTACTCCAAATCAACTCAGAAGCTCAAGTGATTGTGTGCGTATCGTCCACATTGCCGCAAGCATCAGCCTCGCTGATCTCACTGCGAAAAGACATTCGGCAGATATCTCTGATCGAGCTGCTGTCACCGAGCTGGTATCGAATCTGAACACGCTCGATGTTCTGATCAATTGCGCCGGGATCGTGCTGCCAGATCCGCCCTGTACGCATCTCACGCCCTTGCCAGAGCTCCAAGCGGCACTTCTTGGATCACCGGAAGATACATGGACCAAGACCTTCTCTGTCAATGTCGAGTCGGTCTTCTTCTTGTCGGTGTCAGTACTTCATCTCTTGGCGAGATCTGCGAACGGTGGAAGAATCATCAACGTCTCTTCCATCGGCTCGACAATGTCAGACCCGAATACCCATCAACCTGCATACCAAGCGTCAAAGGCAGCTGTTAATCATCTCACACGACTTCTTGCAAGCAAGTTCCGTGATCACGGTATCAGGGTGAATGCGATCTCCCCTGGCTATTTCCCCTCTCAGATGCAAGATGCTAGTAATCCGAAGAGTATGTTAGCGCGAGCGAAAGAGCTTGTGCCCGTTAAGCGGGGTGGAGAGGAAGAGGATGCCGCTGGAACGGCTATATATTTGGCTAGTAGGGCAGGGAGTTATGTGAATGGGGAGATCATCGTTCTGAGCGGTGGTAGACAATGGGCATGATCTGGTAGTGAACAGATGTCATGCAATCTTCATCCGGTGTGTCCGGTGTTCGACCACGTGTCTTGAGCCTCTCAGCTACAAACCCCGGAAGTGTCCTGCCCACCCAAATTTCGACATGACCGTCTTCATGCTTGCCATACCAGAATTTCTGATCACTGGCTTGACCTGCCTCAAGCACGCCAACCCCCGACAATCATACCGACAACTATTCGGTCCAGTGTATCCGAAGCGATGGCAACTTAAGAAAGAACACAGATGTCGTAATCCGTAACCTGACCTCCGGACTCATCTTACGTGCTTGCTCTGCGGTAAGGAGGTACTGTAGTGTACCGAAGCACGACAATCGAAGTGCACCGATGGTCTTCAGCTTCCGCATCCTCTCTTGAGCATACGACTGCTCTCCGAAGCACGTTATGTCCAAATGAAGAGGCGATTTCGGCTCCGGAAAGAAGCATGAATTTGTCCAAGATGAGGTGACTCGAGCGGCTCCGGAGGAAATCAAGTCACGTGACACAGGCACGGGAATCTCTTGGCGGAGTACCGGTAGAGGGAATCGACCATTCCATCTGATAGCCCATGCTATATAGGTTCATGAACGTATGATACGCAAGGAATGCTGAAGTCAGATCTGCTGTGTGTTGCTTGAATTCGACTCAGACGCTCATAAGGTACAACATGACTTGGGCAGCCTGGTTACAGCTATCGTTCTTCGCCTCTCTGGCGGTCGCTATCCCAAATCAGGTGGTCTTCGAGCCTGAAAAGACCGTCGTCTCCGCCGGCGGTGAAATTGACGCTTGGGCGCTGAATCCCACAGGAGACGCAGCGATCATACGAGAAGCCCGGCCAGGAAGATCGTGAGTTCGGTAGTCCAATGTGAGCCGAAGCGACGGGCCTGATTCAGCTTGCAGTCCCCAGTACGACCTGCACTTGCTAGCAATCAACGCGCAATATACAATCCCGTCAGTCAAGTATGGCCCGACCGACCCCGAAGCTCTATATACCTTCGTATCCGACGACTCGTTCGTAACGCTCTCTCCTTCGTATGAGGAGGATGATGTATGGAACTTGACGATTCAAGATCTGGATTACACGACACTCCCTCCAGCGAGAAAACCGTCCGCTTCCGAACCCAAACTCCTGAAACGTATTAAATTCCCCTTTCCCGGGCAGCCTGAGGAGATAGTCTGGGCTCCTCAAATGGATACACTAGTCGCTGTGCTGCAGACCGGCACGCCAGAGTACCGAACCAGCGCGCTTCTGCTTCTGCGGTTAGGGAACGAGTCGATCCGTGCAGAACAAACCCCCAAGTTGGTCGAACAGCTTACAACTCAATCAGGCATGGTGAGTGGGGATCGACAGTATCCTAATCTGACAACGAATTCGCTGATGTATTGGGCTTGAAGGTATTCCGTGATTTAGTGACCAACGGCACACACCTCGTCTTCACCGCGGCATCCCAAAGCTCAGACTTTTCTGCGGAGCAGAGCGACGTAAGTCGTTTCTCAAGCGAGATGACCCACACTGATACGCAGCTGATATGCTTAACAGCTATGGATACTTGATCTGACTAATAGGGATCGTCCAATGGGGGTATTTCGATGGCAAGCCGGTGTCTCATTCCGGTCGCCGGCCTTCGGAGTGGGAGGCACTTTAGCATGGCTCGCAGAGGGAAAGGATGGAAAAGTCCAACCATGGATATACGATGGAAAGGAGGACTACCCAGTCAAGTTCAAGAATTTTGCGTGGTCCCCGGAGAAGATTATTGTAAGTGCGACGGTTCGATTCACGTTCTCACGTCGATGGAGGCTAATACCCTTCTGCTTCAGTGGGCTAAGAACGGCGAAGCGCTCTACCTGCTCGCTGCTCATGATGATACCCAGAAATCACTATATCATATCTTCACCCCTTCTCCCCGCTCTTCAGCTGTTGAGCCGATCCGAATCCCGTCAAACGGTACGATATACTCGGCCATTCACGTGGGGATAACTCCGCTCGATCACGCACATCTGATCGGAGTCAAGGAGGATGCGGCAAGGGGAGAAGGCAAGGAGCTTTGGGTCATTAGTCATTCGCCTCATGAGGATCCTACGTACAACTACGAGAATATCAGATTGACACACTTCACGGACTAGCGGTGGCGAAGCTCTCCGTATATGCAATGCTATCCATTTGACTCTTTGACTCAAGCTTTGCGATGTGTTTGCATCTTAAAGCTTGACATTGTGGGCTGTAATCGCGTCGGATATCGCCGGATGCGCACTTTGACTGTGCGGTACTGCCGGCGCCGGCGGTATACACATGATATCATATGCAAGCGAACCGAGTCATGAGCGCGACTTTAACAGAACATTCACACTTTACTTCAGCTATCCCTGGACACGATATTCACATAGCTGTCAAGATGAGAGCGTTTTACCTTCTCCTGATCGGTGTCTACTCGTCAATAGCTCAATATCTAGGTGTAACTCCTTCAACGATGCCTTTGACAGTCGGTCTCCTCGCGCATACGGGCCAAGTGGGCGTCCACTTCCTCCATTCTTTGGTCGAAGAACACGATAAGGGGAATGTGAGGCTTGTTATACTTCACAGAGATGGATCGGATCTTTCCAGTGTACCGAAGGGTGTGGAAACCAGAGTAGTACAGCTGGACGAGAATGGAAAGCAGAAAAACGAGAAGGCTGTTGAAGAGCTCGAGGTTGTACTGTGAGTCAAGAGACGAGCTTGACGCGCTCAGATATCATCCGTAGAATTGCGCCTCGAAAATATCATCTACAGCATACCAGCGACACTGTCTAACGGTGCGTGCCATCTCACAGAACGGCAGTGCCTCGCGAAGGCTGGAAAGCACAAACATACCTGATGGAAGTTCTCAGCAAATCACCAACTATCAAGCTGCTTGTACCATCAGGCTTCGACCTCGACTGGGAGAACGAGGGCCCCGACGCGCCTGCCCCGGACGCCATGGAGCTCAAAAAGCGGCTATTTGCCAGAGCGGATGAGCTAGGTGTTCCGACTGTGAATATTCTGGCTGGCTTGTTTGATAACTATGTCTTCGATCCGAAATGGGAGTGAGTGCTGGCCCGCTTTCTTGCTACGTATGAGTTGCTGCAGCACCCGATTGTATTGGCCGTACAGCTGATGCCAGAGATTGTCATATGTCAGAGTCGTAAACACTGATATCAAGGGCAACAACATCACATTCTTCCGGGACGCGCGACATCAGCCCATCCACTTGACGTGAGTGACCGCAACAACTTCGGTCAAGCCATAACCTTGAGATGGGGTACACTGGAGATCCATGCGGCTGACTTTGTTGGGCGTTGATATGACCCCTCGCAGCACTCTTCCTTACTTCGGGTACGCCGTGACTCAACTGATTCTGAACCCGACCAAAATTGTCGGAAAGCTATTCCAGCTCTATGACCTCGCTCCAACAGGTCAGGACATCATCGACGTCTTGACCAAATATCATGGTGCTCCGACCCACATCCACCATTATACGGAAGAGGAGTACCGGGAAGCCATCAAGCACAGGAAAGATATGCTCAAAGCTGGCGTGCATCGAAAGTGGGGTGATGGGGACTGGGGACCCAGCGAAAGAGTCGAGGTCGACGGTTGGAAGGGTCCGGACATCGAGGAACTCGTTCACCAGTGGTTGGCTAAGATCTAACCGGTCTATGAGCTATGAGTGCAATACGAAAATGCGGAAGTTTGATTGTGATGAATGTCTCATAATCAAGGAGACTTTGCAAAACCCGGCACTGCTCTAGGCCGAATAATGTGGTCGTGGTATTCGAGACCGACGATGGATTTTTAGCCAGTGGTCGTCATGCTGGGCCGATTAATCGAAGGTGATTGTTCGACTTAAGACACGTAACATCAGACGTATCTTCGAGCGTGCGTACGGTATCATCAGGTCTGGTGGGTTACATACACTTGTATTTCAGATTGCGTGCATATGCCATTAGCTCGTCGTACGCTGTTGCACAGTCAACACGACATGCCTCGGTGGCGATTAGGGGGAAACTTCTACCCTGTTCATCATGCTTCTCCTCTGAGTGGCTGTTTAGGGCCTCTGGGAGCTGTATGACAGAGCCAAGAAGGTTTTGAAACGACTTGGTCAGCTAGCAGAGATCAAAGGCAGGATGTTCATTCGAAGGCTCGAAGCCTTCCTTGCTAGACGAGTAGTGGCTGATCTGGAGAATGGCGATAACACGAGTTAAAGCGGTCAAGGCTGGGGGCATAGCAGGCGTCTCTGGCGAAGACTTGTCAAGCTTTAGGCTGACTGAAATGAGAGCTCATGAAAAATACACATTTGATCGAGGCGTACGTCTCCGTTACAGAGAAGATCAACCTTTTGCACAAGTGGTAGTCGACGCCAGATTGCGTACAAGAGTTTTGGTTTCGCTGAGACAAAACGCCGTCATCAGGAAATCGCAAGAACGCAGGACTCGACTAGAGACAGTATGACTGAGGCGGCGGTTCATCGCGGTTCATCATCTTTACCGGGTGCTCTTATTGCATCGTCGTCTCTCACTACGAACCACGGCGCACAAGCATTTTGATGACGGATGTTATGGGAAAGGTTCTTAGCACTTTCAGCACTTCCATACAGTACATGTGCTGACTTCTCGCTTTCAGCTTTCAGATTTGTCCAACAACCTGGATTGAACAAGGTATCCTTCTCTTCAGTCATGGGTAGACGATCAAAAGCCAAAAATCGCGATAGTTGTAAAAATCATCTAAGATCTGCGACGGCCATTGAAAGATTGACATCTGTTCGTGAGTGCAACGGAGGACTCCCAGATCGCGGCAGCCGCTACCCAACCTGTCGTGCATCCGAAATGAACCGCTTGTAAAGAGCTGACTGAAACCTTTGACGTTCCACTCTTGTCAGGTTCAGTGCAGATCGGTCCACTCAAAGAAGGGTCCCTCGATCATCGATTTGCGCCTGCCTCGAAGGAATACCCACCGGACCGCCTCCTGACTTGTTCGTGCCACGGCCCATCATCTCACTACACCGACCTCTCAGACAGCTTCTTCGTCCTTGCCTGTTGGACCTTCATAGTCATCTACTACACCCGTCTCTCCTTCTTCAAGCTCATCGATATACCCTTCATTATTCTCGATCGTATCGTCAAGGCGGTACATCGCTTCGTGAAGGCATCTCGCGCCAGGTCCCGGGTCAGCCGAAGACTCTCGCGAAAACCGCAATCTATCAAAAAGGCCAGGACTCGGAGTATACCTGTACTGCAAGGATCAGAGGGATCGTCTTCCTTTGTAAGCTCCGGAACATGCAAGCAGAGGAATCGGACGAGATTGGAGGAACTCAGATGTCGAGGATGAAGAAGAAGAAGCGCTGGTATGGCCATTAACCCGGGGGTCCTCTACTGTGCAAGGATGTGCAAGACCGCCCCACAATGCGGAGATGTCGCCGCCTCGGGTCACCATAAACATCAGTATGGGCGACGACTTCGCGTTGCACCTGAAACTCTCACATCTCGACCACGTTCCCAACCTACATCCTTCTTCTCCTCTCTGCAGCCAAAAGAGACGTCGGTGCTTTGCCCTGATGATTCGAGTCACTCTTTACCTGCTTCAGATCCTTGCTGGTCTGGAGCTCTGTATCCTCGTGTCCCCCTTGTGCTATACCTTCATATATCGGTTGAGGCAATTTGTCCATTTGGTAAACGAGAATGTTTTTGGATGGCACTAGGTTTCACGAAGATATGTGCCCCTGTAGCGGCCATCAGCGCATTTCATTTTGGCACGCGGGTCAGTGGGTCCCGTATCACTAATTGTCTTGAGGCTAAAGGTGCTACATAGAAAAGGAAGGATACATAGCTGTGCGGTCGATATCCCTTCAGCCCGTCATACCGTATCATACCATGACATCGTGTGCATGCCCCATCCCCACCTATGGCATCACTCTACCATCTGAGTATGGAATGGAAAGGATAGGAGGCTACTTGTAATCGAATTCGCGCTGACGATAGGTGATTTAACCGTATGGATGAACATTGCGACACGACAGCCAATCTCGACCTAGCTGATATTTCCGGCCTGATCGAATTATCCTTCGAGACCGAAGAATCCGATACGTCTACATCCGTCCCACCTGTCCCATCCGCATTCTCCGGACCGCCTGGTCCGTTGGAGCTCGATTCGTGGTACCCGTTATACATCTTCTGCTTTGGACCCTTGCTGTATTCTCCGCCGATCCTGCTACCTCTCGCGGCAATCTGGAGTCCCATAGCGATCACTCTTGCAGTTGTCGATATAGCCGCATGCCTGTGGTTTTTCATTTGTCTAGGGGTCGAATTCTTCATTGGAATCGTCTTCTGGGTGGGGTTCATGGCATTTCGCCTCGCGTGGCATGCGAACCGACCAATCGCCGAACACCTGGTTGGCCTGTTGAAAATCGTAGCGAAACGTCGTTGGCGCAGACGAAAAATTGTCAATCGACTCGGAATCACGTTGCACAATGTACGAACCAAGGGTCGAAAGCTTGCTCAGAGAGCTGTGCGCGCTTTGAAGCAGACATGACCTGGAGTTTTAGCGTATAGGCGGGTATACGCCAAGAGTCAGATGAATCTTGATCCTTCTCTTAAACAATGTTCCATATATGACGATTGTCGTGTTGCGTGGGTGATGATCTTGATGCCGGTCATGACCTGCCTAATCGAATGTCGGATGATCAAGTCCACACTGGTGTGGATGACCCGAAGCAAAGATCTTCCTTTATCCCGATATTTCCAATTCCCAATCCGTATGCTACGAACAGGATTCTTGCTACTCTCCATTGTCCTCGTCTACGGCCTGATATCCGACGCGTATCCACTCTCCGCAACCTTCACAACCAATCACTTCGACCCCTTCTTCGAGCTGCCCGAGGGTGATTACGAACGTGCCTGAGCATCGACATGGGTATGACCACCATTGAGGGTCCTCGTCATCGTCCGGGTTGTCGTCCTCTCTATCCTCTTCTCCGTCGACTTCTGCTCGCTTGCGCTTCTCTTCAGCCTCTGATGCTTGGTTCCGTGCTGTCAGGTGTTCGTTGGTTTCGTTCTGATTATTGGGAACTTGATCTTGCACATCACGGTTCGATGGCACATTTCGTCGAGACGGATATGACGTGTAGTGCGGCTCGAATTCGTCCAGCGATACATGTCGGAACACATGGGGTCCTTCGTCTTTCGCGGGGACGGGCGTCTTTCCATTGACACCAAGATGATCAGGATTAGGATTAGAAGAAGTGAAGAGCTGTTGCCATATTTCGCGCTTCGTAGGGTCTAAGAGGATTGATCTAGCTTCGTTGATTAACCGAATGTCTATATGAGAGGAGTCGCTGTCCAGCAGCGAGGAGTCGATATCCTCGATATGCGCCGGATTTGCATCCGATTCTGATGGATGACTTTTGAACGATACCAAGGAAGAGGCCTGTTTCTTATCTGGGTGATGCTGCATATATCGGGAGCACATATCAGCTCATACACACTCGGATTCTGCTGCCCAAGGGATAGTGATTCAACCAGACTACGACAGCAGAAGTGGACCATCATTAGTCCCCGTGACTCACAATCAAAACCAACCTCCTCCAAGCCTTGGTTATCTCATCATTGGTCGCATCGTGTGATACACCCAGGACGGCGAAATAATCCGGGACCGCTGCCGGTGCCGAAGTCGGCGAAGAAGGGTAATGTGAAGACGGTATTTTCGATTGGGTCCTCTGATCGATGTGAGAAGGGAGTGTGAGATTCTCCTCTACTGCGTGTCTGTACGTGTCTCCGACGTTCAGGAGCAATCGTAAGGCTGTTGTAAAGTTGTTTATTCGTTGATGGCTCGTGAGTATGGACACGAGAGACGAACCCATCGTACAAATCCATCAGTTTGATGAGATTGTCACTGTATTTGCCACCTAACAAACCTCAAAATCCAGATCTCACCCTCACTTAATCGTTACCCTGAATATCTAAGGATTCGCCACTCACCCACTCACCCACTCACCCACTCACCCACTCACCCACTCACCCACTCACCCCACTGACAGTGAGCTCACTCATCATTCCATCGCGTCTCACTCTCACTCTCACTTGATACGCTGTCGCTCTCTCATCTTGCTCCTGCGCTCAACTTATGAATTCGAGATCTCAAAATATCAAAACTAGCACTCTAGTCAGCATTCATCTCATATCATACACGCAAGGACAAAAGCATACAGGTGAGCGTCTCTCCTCATCCCCTGTACAAAGATAACCGCTTGAAATATCTATGAAGCGCAGCGTCCCTGTCTCTGTGCACGTCAGGTGATCTCCCTCGATGTCGCTCATTGCTCTACTACAATGTTTGATCACGAGAGCTGACTTTGACTACTCAAACGCCCCCTCACATCTTCACAGAGACTACATCATAGCTGGAAGTCTCGCCACCAAAAGTAATAGATATATAGCCTCGTATAATAATACCCTCAAATGTGAGTGTCCGGATGTCCAGCTCATCCATCACACACGAGATCGTCATCTTACGTTGATTGTCATCGTTGGCACAGCATAAAGTAAATATAGTAGATTACGATTCATCGTATGTTGCCTTCCTCTTCAGCTGTGCTCACGATCAGTTCTTACAGTCTCAGATTCTGAAATTTGGAGTTGCGCATTCATGCAATCGCATCGCTGACGACATTTTCGCACTTTTAACAGATGACCGATAACGTTCAAGCCGAAAAGATCGAGGCTCCTGTTTCCGCCCCCGTCACCACTAATCCCTCAGCTTCGCCATCAACTCAACCTGCCGTCATCGAACCCATCTCGTCAGATCCACCCCGAGCTCCAGCGTCAGATATCTCCAAGACCGTGGCCAACGCTCCATCGACAACTATCTCAAAGCCTGAAAACAAGGCGAAAGGCCGGAAGACGAAAGCTCGACCTAGAAGACGTGTAGCTTCGTCCGATGTAGATTCAGGCTCTGAAGATGGTGGAGGCTCACAGAGCGATGCGAGTTTGACGGATCCATCTTCTGGATCAGATGACGATGACGACGAAGAGGAGGAAGAGGAAGATGTACCCGATGCTTCACAGAAGCCTGCGCCCGTCTTCGAAGATGCCAGTAGTGTCACACCTGCTGGGTTTACGCAAGGAGACGTAATCGGAAAAGCGGATCAAATCACGTTTGACGATTTCAACCGAGGCAAAGCAGGTTCTGGAAAAGGCAAAGGAAGAAATGGATCAACTGGAGGTGGAAATGAAGCGGGCCCATCGAAAGAATTGACTGAGGAGGCTAAAGCGAAGATTGAGGAGGCCAAGAAAAGAAGGAAAGATAAGCAGAAAGCCAGACGTGCCGAGCTGAAAGAGAACAAGAGGAAGGAACGGGAGGCCAATGCTGCCGCTGGGGAAGGAGCTGTAAAAGATGGCTCTGCGGTCAAGGATGGACCGAAGGCTTCGAAGGGGAAAGGGAAAGCGCAACCGGGCCCAATCACGAAGGCCGATGCCGAAGAATCGACAGTTCCCCTCACGGCGGACGGGTCACCCCCGTCGACTACGCCTGCTCTGGAAGCTCAGCAAGCACAGCGTCAAGATCGTCGCAACTCTCGATCGAAGGGCCGCGAGGCTCAGGTCCAAGCGCAAAAACTGGCTGCTATCGCCGATCCTCGATCCACGCCTCGAGTAGGTGGATTCTGGACACACGATCAACGACTCCAGGAGCCTGCAGCCAGAGCCCCCGACCATTGGAGAGGAAGAGGAGTACCTCGCGGTTTCAGAGGAGGATTCAGAGGTAGAGGTAGAGGTGGTTTCGGTTTTGGTGTTGGAGGATTTGCGGGTCCGGCGGACCAGGTCAATGAGCTGCTGAGCGATAGTCGACCTGGTTCCAGCCAGGGAGTAACGGCGGATGGCGAGCGAGATGGGGATGAGGATTCTGAGCCTGTACTGGCTATGGACCGATTGGAAAGGGAATTGGCTCGAAAGGAGAAGAAAGCAGCGACGGCGTCCTCATCAGCGGTAGCGACGGCGGAGGAAGTACCACAAGCACCCAAGGAGAAGAAATGGGGCCATGAAGGATTTGAGGCTATCCAAACTCAGGACAAGAGAAGGGCGAACGCGGTCGTCAATGCACCTGCGGTTCGACCTTCTGCGAATGCTGGAGGTCCTGTATTCCCTATGTTCCCAATGCGGGGTGGAACCAGAGGCAGAGGACGAGGAAGAGGCGGATTTTTGGGTAAGCTGACGCTCTTGTAACAAATTCCGAATGTATTCTCAGCTAATATCGTTTTGTGTGCAGGTCGAGGAGGCTTCTTCGCACCCCAATTCCGACCTCCTCATTTCCCCACACCGCTTTCGGCCGCTGGATCCGTTCAAGCTAAGCCCATAACACGTTCCGTCGCTTCTCAGCCCGCTTCCTCATCTACCGCCAAAGATGCTACAGCTGCAGAGACCACGGCCAAAGCACCTGCGGTGCCATCGGCGGAAGAGCAATCGACTATGCCGGATGCGGATACTTTGCTTGAAGGTTCAGGTCCGGCTGTGACAGTTCGATTGCCTGGATCGTTGCAGCCTGTTGAAGTAGCTGTATCGGTACCATCAGCTCAATCCACCCCGGCGCAAAACGAAGTACCACAGGTGAATACGCCAGAGATCAACGCGAACGGACAGACCATCTTGTACAGCTCACCCGCTCCACCTGTATCTCAACCCTCTCAGCCGGAACCAACATTGGCGGCGTCCACTGGCCCTGCTCCTATGCCATCATCTCTCCCTTCACATATGCCCGCACCCTCACCTTCGTTCCCTGCTGTGAGCGAGAACGGGTCCATCGGCAGTGCTGGCGCAGCTCCTTTCATTCCCCAGGCTCAATCTCGAGCTTCTCGACCTGCACTCGGATCACAGAGCTCTGCATCTGGGTATGGCCTTGGCACCGAATTTTACCCTTCAAACCGGTCTGATTCGGGCATGAACGGCGGATCACGTTCGTTCTACCCTGCCAACGGCAATGTCAATGGAGGTGCTCCACGAGCGTACCCCATACAACAAGGCCAATATCAGCAAATGTCGCAGCAAGCTCATCGAGGTCCGCCTGTACAACCCCGAGCTCAGCCTTTCTACCCTCAACGGTCATACGGTCAGGAGTCTTACTCTGGGCCACCTTCCCAGCGTGGATCGTTCTCCGGTCCACCTCCGTTCTACCCTTCCCAGTCGCCCGGTCTTGGGCCTAATGGTTACATGGATGGACGTGGATCACCATATAGTGCGAACATGAGTGGGTCTCCTAGCCCTTATACGGCAATGGGTAATCAAGTGCCAGGCTACTTTGCGCCCGCTCGATCCGCTGCGAAGGTTTTCATCCGCAACCCTTCCAATGCCTTAGCTGGGTCAGCCAAGAACGCTGAGATGCCTGCTTACGCCAGCCTTGAACAATATCCGCAAGATCAACAGATGTATTACGGACAACAAGCTCAAGGGATGTACAACCCTTACGGAGCGGGTGCTGGCGGGGAAGAATATGTAGATGGACAGGGGTATTACATGAGCGTTGGTGGGGATGGACAGGGGCAAGGGCAGGGGCAGGCTCAAATGTATGGGTGGGACGGACAAGGAGGACAAGGACAAGGACAAGGGCAAGGGCAAGGGCAAGGTGTCGGATATGGTTATGAAGGGGAATACGGATATTAAGAAAATGGGACAAGGGGCATTGTATAGGGGACGGAGAAGTATCACACGAATTACGTCACGTTGCATGGTTTTTTGTACAGCAGGTCATCAGAACAGAGAAGAGACAAGGGCGGAAATTGCTGCCGAGTAGTGCATGTAGCTAGCTGTATGCATAATCCACCGAGTATAGATAGCAACGGGCATGGTACATGAAGAGAGAGAAGAGATATTTTATGGTCGTAGCAACACAGTGGTGGTCACGTGACATGACTACTAACGCGTCGCGATGAGAGTGAGGAAGGAGGTCATTGCGGACAAAAGAAAGACAACACACTGACCTTGCACTCACCCCAACTGAGCACTTCTTCCTTTTGCTAACGCTAACGATCATCCGAAAAGCAAGTGATAACGACGATATATTTCCATCTGCTTGCCCGCTCTAGCGTCGTACGACGGCAATTGAGATAGTGAAGTACAGAGCGCCCCAACTCTGCATGCCGACACGAACATAAAAAAGTATCGATCAACCGTATTGAGGATCTCTTCCGCATACCATGAACGCAGGTGCAAACTCGACAGGCGCAGGTCCAAGTAGGCCTCTCCAGTCACCTGTAGCACCAATTATATCCCGTGGTGACGGCGAGCAGAACGGCAACGGTAATGGCAATGGCAATGGAGAAGGTAGTTTGTGGTCTGAGATATTGGGCAGTACAGATAGGAGTAAAGGTCTGAAGAGGAAGAATGTTATCGTGCTTTGTACGTCTGCTTGATTTCCATTTCCACCTGATCCAGAATTGAACCATTGAATCCATCATTCTTGATTTAAGAGGCTGATTCAGTTTTTTCAACTCCCTTGTAGCCGAAAGACATCATGGTCGTTCTCATCTCCTTGCGCAACTTTCCTCTGGATCCAAGAAGAAACGACCGACTAGATCAAACCAACCTCATGATCAGAATCGACAGTCTAGGAATGGGAGGAAGGGTCTTGCTTTGGGGTATGAGGTCGTTGAGATTGGCGATGGTGATGAAGGTGCGTCTTTGCGTCTTGGGCTGTTTGTACTCTTCCTGCAGTCATAAGACACCTCTCTGCATTGCCCGCAGATAAATCATTAGGGAGACGAAGAAGGAGTGCGAGCTGAAGGTAGACTTGTTTATCTCACAGACTCGGTACCGCCCCTTTCAATCTTCTACCCACCTTCATCACATCCGAGCCTTCTCAGACTCGTGCCCAAAGCATTACCACCTAAATCTCTTTCTGTAAGTCTCTACAAGAATCGTGTCGTGTCTATGTCTGGGCCGAATGCTCGGACGGTCGATGCTGATGTGTGGGTTAATTCACTTGTGAAGGATACTGCTGTTGTTATCGTATTGGACTGGACCAAACCCTCGTCAATGGTGAGTCTGAAATACGATCTTCCGTCACTAGGCGGACTCTGCCTCCCAGCTTGTCTATCTCCACCATTGAGCGAAAATCGAAATTGAGAGAGACATGCTCATTGGATGGTTTCTATAGGTACATGAGCTCTTGAATTGGCTCGTGTGGGTAGAAGAATGGGCGTCGTCGTCAGCAGACAGAGATGAAGCAGAAGAACTGAGAGAAAAGTGTGAGCTGGCTTGTCCTTTTTGTCTTTCGCCTGACAAAGGTGTTCGGTCCGCTGACGCATAAAATATACATGGGCAGTACAATCTCATCTCCAGCATTATTCAGAGCCACCTGTTGCTCCTGCCGGTACCGGTACGGGTACCGGCACTAGCACTGGTGCCGGGACGGCTTATGCTGGCGTTGGACCGCTCTTACCGCTAGGTCAAGGCACCTTGACATTGAACTCGTGAGTAGTCCGAATCCAAAGGCGATGGCTATCCAAAATAAATCGACCCCCATCTTTGGTACTTCTGAAATTGACTGAGCCTCGCTGATATGGTCTTGTCTTCTATTGCTATGGGGATAATAGTTCTGGAATACCGATCGTAGTAGTGTGCACCAAAGCGGATTTGATGGATTCCGTGGGGGATGAGATTGGAATGAAGGGCGGTGGTTGGGAAGAAAGAACGGATTGGATTCAGCAGGCTCTGAGGACTGTTTGCTTGGCTTGTGAGTAACTTACCAACTCTCGTTCTCTTACTGAATGGGCCGCTGATCGTCGATGGACATTGACTTCTTAGACGGAGCATCACTGTTTTACACCGCACCTACTCAGCCGACAACGTACATCCTCCTACGGACATACCTCTTACATCGACTTTACTCGCTGTCTCCACCGCTCAACGCGGCGTCGTCCAATCCCACTTCCAATACGCAGACGGACGCGATCCAACATACATCTTCTACTCGATTCCCATTCCCTTACCGTGCAAGTGTGTTAGACAGGGACGCTGTTATGGTTCCATCTGGTTGGGATAGCTGGGGCAAGATCAATGTGCTTAGAGAAGGGTTCGATCCCGCTCGTATTGGAAAAGCGTGGGCCGCTAGTCTGAGCAAGAAGAGTGAAGGTGATGATGGGCAGGATGACGAAGAGATGCTAGAGGATATCTGGCTGGGCATGATACCTGATACCGAGCGGGGACCTAAAGTGAGTAAATGCTGCTAAACAGAACTCGTGTCGGCCGGTCTTCTGAACCGAATGGCACGGTGCACCGGCTGAGCTGACCCACTCGCCGATATCCGTAGCCTACGAATGGCAATTCTATAGCCAGCACCACCGAGCCCGAACAGACTTTCCTCTCCCGTCAACTCGATATCCTAATGAAAGACCCCAACAGGGATCCAAGGCAGTCATTCCGACACGCAGCAGCTACGGTCGTCGGACCGATGTCAGGTTCGGAGGGTCTAAGCTTACCGGGGGTTGAGAAGGCTATGGCTGATATGGAGGGATTGGAGAAAGGCGAGGAACTGAAAGAGAAGTTTGCAAGGTTTGGCAGGAAGGTGAGTTCTAGTCGACCATTGGCGGCTCCGTGATTTTTACCCTCGAGCAAAACGGATCGGTTCTTTGCAGAATCATTTATGGACCGCTTGTCACGCGTCGAATCAATTTGGCGGACGAAAGCTGACTTGACTGAGACCTACTCGCTCGCAGGACTCCGGCCGAGGTGCAGCTGGTCCATTATCACCCACTGGCCCTGCTCCCAGCGGAACACCAACACCTTCAATGCCCAACGAGGCGCTACACAACTTTGTATGTCCGCGTTGAGCCTTTGACATCAGTGGCTTGAAACGCAGCTGACCATTTTCTTTCCTCGCAATATGCAGTTCCAAGGTTTATTGGCAAATCGATCAAAGACTGGGTCTGGGTCTGGTTCCGCCTCCGCCTCAGCTTCAGCTGGCGGGACTGCGACCGCCGCTACTCCGAGCACTAAAGCCGCTGAAGAAAGCTAGGGTGGTTCGACGTTCGACGTCAGAGATCATTCCAATCAATTCCGGACGAAACTGCTAAGTGCGATGAGTGGAGAGGACTGTCGAGTCTGGGATCTAAAATGGACGATTTTTGTAGACGTCGGAATAGGTGCGGATGAGAGCGGTACGTATGGTCTAGCGCAGGCGATCATGGTCGAAACCTCTAAAAGGCTACCGGGGGGGGGAATCAGGCTTCGACGAATAGATGATAGAACAGGGAAGAGGCGAAACAAGAGCGAGACGGTTAGAGCTATCTATCGTGTGCATTACCCCTACAGGAAGTGGCAGACATAGACATAGAGATAGGGGAGTCTAGTCTAGTGCAAATGGAGACAGATACGGTGATACTGTAACGACCTATCATGAAACGCATACAATTGACGTAGTTATATTGGTTTGTTTTTCGTTCTTCGAAAGCGTTTCTATACGACTTGCATTGCTCTACAAAGGAACACGCGTCCAGTGAGCACATTGGTGAATCTCCGAGAAGGACGAGACCAGTATGACCAGTATGGGGAACTGGTCGGTATAGGCGATCGAGTATGCCCTTTAACAATAGATTCTTGTCCATAGTGAGATTGGTGAATCAGGAAGTACTTTAGATGCAGATCATGTAACCGTTCTTACCATAGGTTTGCTTACGTCGCTGAGGCTCGTACGTTTTCCATTCTTTAACGATGACAAGTACATATATTTGGTACATAAATGCAGCTGCAAATCAGGCCTGACAGTGCAATGAGCGGGATCAGTGGAGATGGAGGTCGTGACAACAGTATGACGGAGGTCTTTCTAGACTGACTAACAAGAGATCCGACTCGGTCCAAACTATATATAGATGTATAGAAAGCGAGGCTGAGTTTAGTAGATATATAGCGTGACGTGATGATGTCAATTAACATATTACATAGATGTGCTCGATCGCAGCGAGCGCAGCAGAATGACGAGCTGAACGAATGCGATACGATACGGTTCGATGCAATGCGATGCCACAATGCGATTACACTTTCCACCTCCTACCCAAAAGAACCAACCCTATAGCCCCAATAGCGCATGATACGCCGCAAACGACAAATGTCAACCTGAAACATTGCGGTCCGTAGCATGTTTCGGAGCCTCTTCCGGGAGTGTTGTGGCCATGGTCGTTCGAGTTAGTGGGCACTGAAAGGTATGCGTAGAGGTACTATATGAAGGTGTAATCGAAGCAGAAAGGGGTTTCAGCAAAATCGAGCACATTGTGCATGTTTAGTATCGAGACTTTTGACACTACTCACAGAGTATACGACCGATCCAAGCGCGGCAAAGTATGAGACCATACCCCATGCAAGACCGAAATTGGTAGGTCCAAAGTGATGCGAGACGATCGCGGGCTATTTGAGGCATCACAAGAGGCAACCGGAAGATTTTCAGCACCGAAACTCTGGTCGGCGTTGGAAAGGCCGAAAGAGGTTCAAACTCCCCCGGGATTGTAGACTTAAGACAACTCGGCGAGCAGGCATCAGATTCTGACTCACTATCAACGTGAAGATTGCCCCGTACATCGCACCAACACCACCACTGAGGACACTTAATCCCTTCTCCCCTTGACCATCGTTCCCCAACATGCCGGCACACCAAGCGAACACACCGCCCAAAACCACGGCACAAAGCGCCGCGAACGCCGATCTTGACAGTCTGACTTGCCTCTTCCTCACGAACAAGTGAGAAGGTGCGGTCGGATCATGTCTGTGTGCAGGGTTGGGTTTCGCTTGTAATGGCGGAGCTAGATAATCTGCCAATACGCCTGTGACCAGTCGAGATAAGGTTGAGAAGATGGAGAAGAGGAAGACGTGCTTGTTTCGTAGAGCTAAAGGGTTGTCTGTAGAAGCGATACTGAGGAATGAAGGGAGATGGAGCGATGTAGGCGGGAGGAGAGAGGTAATGATTGAGCCGATAGATGCAACAACCATCTCACCCTATGGCCCCACGAGGTCAGTCAGCTCTGCTTTCCATCAGGTCGGACAACATTTCAACGCGCGAAGGTGTCCAAGTATATCTTGTTTGGGAAGTCACTCACCGGACCGATGACCAACGCAAGAAGGATCCCAAACACCCAGAATCCTTGATAATCCTGCAACAGCTCCTTGACACCCCAATTATCTTTCCCTTGCTCCATCGCTTCAACTTCCTCCCAGGCGGCTTCGATACCGCCAATCAACATTGGCGTTCTCTCATCCAATCGCAAGAGCTGCCCGATCGACTCGCTCATCTCCCCTACGTCAACATCATCGCCCTCATCCTCGTCTTCTCCATCGATGTTGCCCTCTGCTCCCGATTCGAGGTCTGAAATGCGTTCACGACCATCGATAGGTAGTTTGATCTCGCCGAACAGCTCTGGTTGAGGGATGACTTTCATAAATAGCGATCCGAAGATGTTGACGCAGGGCGACAAGATTCCTAGGAAGAGTATGAATTTCGCCGGGTCGAGATCTGTTGAGTGAGGCGCTTGGAATACTCTTAGAGAGGAGAACGAGGAAAGGACTAGGGCTGAGAGGCCGATCATTGACAGCGGGAGGGAGAGCGATAGAGTTGGGTGGGAGGGAAACGAGAGGGAAGCTATTGAGCGGATCCGGGGTAATCAGCTATCTTTGTCGGCGAAAAGTCGTAATGGGAATCTGTACAGAATAGCGGTGTTCTGAAGATCAGATTTTTTACTTACAACACGTCAAACAAGCGAAATACGAGCCGACAGTCGCGGCTCCGACCAAGAAGTAACCCGCTGTGAGCCACAGATGCACGTAGGGCGTATCGGGGTTCGCGGTACGAAGCACTAAAGCAAAGGCTTGGTAGCCTATCAATCCGAGGCACGCTGACACGAATGAGCCTCTGCGAACGAATGAGGCCAGACTGTCAGCGACCGCCGATCCCACGCACATGACTGTGCTGAGCGACATAAGCGGATTCCATGGGTGCGCGCTGACTTACGATCTTGGACCGTATTTATCTGTCAACGCCCCGAGCGGTGCAGCACAGAGATACACCCCGAGTATACCACTACGAAGACCGATGAGAATCAGCTACGCGTTACGCGTCGTCGTCTTCGACGGAAATATTCCGGCTGGACGGCTGTACGATGGGTCCACGGGTTGACATACCCTACTACGATAGTCTGAGCCTGCGTTCCGTCCAACTCTAACATCTTCGCCACGACCGGCCCATAAGTGCCCCAGCAATAGACACCATTGGCCTGTAACGCCGATATACTGATACTGAAGCACGTCAGTCCGATCTGTAATGGTCTCGGGAGATCCAAGGACAGGATCTGGCGTTTCAGTGATCGCTTGGAACGTAAGATCTCCGATACGTTTGGCGGTTCGAGCGGGGTCATTGGTGGTGGTGGTTGGGGTTCATGTTGATACGCGACTGTCGACGGATGAGAACCAGGTTGAGATGACATCGCGACTGAGCTGTCCTCGAGTAGTTTTCTATACTTCTGGTATATGCAAGACGCCGCCCTGGCCGTGGTCCCACTGATATTCTGTTCGAGAAAGGAGATGAAAGGAGAACGGATGAAGAAAGGGTGAATCACGATTACGCTCAAGTTACGGCTATGGACTATCTATGTAAGGTGTAATACTCTGTTGTCATTGATCGCATCGCATCGGATCATTGCATTTTACCGGGCAATTTAATGTGATTTCGGTGATCGCCGCCCCCTTTCCTTATCAGTGGCAGTTTATAGCCCAGCTTCGTTCGGTGTTAGTGTGTGGCTGTCACAGGACTCTTAATGGCTCAAGCTACAGCGGAAGCTGGCCGCATCAGACCCACTGAGGTGATAGGGCCAGTACTTGAGGACAGCAAGGGAGATCTGTAGTACTCAAGAATGTAAAGGGCACAGTAGTGAAAGTGTGAGTGTCTTCACCACATCAACCGACCCCGTGATCCAACCTTTGCAACCAGCATCACTTGTACTGTGGAACATTTCGTTTCATCGACTTCTCAAATCATCTCAATCGCTTTGTTGGCAAACAAAGCTGAACAAATCCCTTCTACACTTCTTCCACTGTATCGAGCGATCCCCGGAGGTTGAACTCCCCTTGGCTCTCTATGCAAGTTTTACTCGTGTAATGCTACGTGGGCGATACCAGCTATGATCGAATCCAGTGTCCATTGTTTTTCCACGGCGTCGATTGGGTCGTACAACGTTACGCTGTAAAAGAACAAATTGACAATCATGAGCACGTCGATCATGGATGGATGAGTGACTCATTCATGTCGGCGCATGTATGACTCACTAATAGCTGGTCTGCCCGTTGTAAGGGAAAAAACTGGTGCTGATGACCGAATAGTATCGGTGTTCGACCAAGGCGCCTCCTGTAGTAGCTTTGAGAGTCATTGGACCGTTGATATGTTCCTTCAATAATGTATCTGTGCACACCGCATGAACGGTACCACGTTGATGTAAGCAGTGTCGGCCACGCTGTCAGTACTAGCAGCATATTCATCACCGCGTGGGACTGGGCGCTCCGGTCGTGAGAGTCAAGAGCTCACTGATACTGCTACGGTGGTCTACGACCTTGGTCTTCTTCCCAGTAACTTTCTAGATCCCGACTCCGGCATCCCAATTGTTATGATCGTCCGGCAAAAGTCTACCATCGTACTGCCAGGTACCGTCTTTCTGTTCTCTGACAGTATGGTCAAGAACAGCTGGCCACCTTTGAGTATGAGCGAATGAAAAGGAAACAGTGTCGTGAGGAGAAAGTAGTCAGACGCGGAAATGGATGTCAACGCTGTACTCGTATACATACCTGACACTCACCAAGCATCATCATCTTTGTTGCTATACCTGTCAGAGTCCTTGATATCTTTCTTGGCAAGGACAGCCTCAAATGGTTCCTTCTGGAGGGAGCTTTCGAAAAGAGACCCTTCGGCCTTGAATCCTGACTCTCGCTTTAGGTCTTTCCTAAGCTTGATACGTTCTTTGATGATCGTGCCATTATCGATGCTGACTACGGCACAGTATCCTGCAGGCTGGAGCACACGACCAATCCAAAAACAAAACAATGCGTACGAGTAGAGTATAGTGTGAGGTACACACATATACATGATTAGCGATCAATAACCCCGTTGAGCAACAATAGTACTCGTAGTGAGGGTTTGACCCAGCACTCCAAAGGTGCCGGTCATGATGTAGTAGCCAGGACAAAGAGTTCGGGTCGCCCTGAACTGGGTACGCGGTACGCAACGAATTCACCATCAAACTGCTTCCATCGTGAGCTTTGACTTGAGAACAGCTCGGATCGCCCTTGAAGACGCCTCCGGTGTCGTCATCACGCGGCATGGGGATATTGAGCGCGTTGACAGCTGTGGATATCGAGGTTCCGTATTCATGCGAGTCAGCGTGAGGATGTCAGCAGGGTGAGACGGCGGGATCAGGCAGTACAGTTTCAGGCAAGCCCTTGAGGAGGGGAAACCCGAGCGTGAGAAGACTGGCCACGGAGTCTGAGTGTGTCGCATTGACTGATCGTTGACATGGCGATGGCCAGCATCGCCTTGAGAACTGCGGTGCCATTTGTCCGAGCCTCCCCCTGGTGACACTGTGATACCGAACGGTGGGGACATGCTGGCATCCCCTTTCATCGGGAAAAAGGATGACGCAGATCGCCTCGATACGTGCCGCAGATCGAAATGGACTGTACAGTAACCTGCTCCAGGGGTTTGATTTCTCATTGTGAGCCATCGGCAAATCCCACAAAGGATGAGCGCTGAACGTAACGATGAAACGGTCAGTATGGGTGGGAATGACACGATACGGTGTGAATACGATGCCGTGTGAAGCCTGGATTCGTTCCAATCCAGCTGACTGGTTCCCGTCTATTGGGGGGCGAGTCAGGGGTTGAAAATGATATAATGTTGTAAATCATGTTTTCAGTGATTGGTGGACGCCGAAACGCCGGGGTGCGGCTCCCTGGTCTTATGTCCCCTCGTGTTGCAAGATCGACCGGATCGGAAATCATCGATACTCTTATCCTCAGCACGATAGTCATGTCCTCTTGCACCTTTCCTCCTATATTGCACCATGGACCGTTAATCGATGACGAGCCCTCGGATCCGTGTGTCCTCATTGGCCAATGCGAATCACCTTCGTCATCAACCGACAAGATCATGAAGAAATCGGTTCACACGTGTTTTTCGTTTTCCCTTATTCTTTTTCGTTTGGAACAGAACAGGCGAAAGGGTATAAATGCATGATATACAAGTGAGAATTGAGAGCACTTTGATCGAGACAGTCATTCTGTCATGGAGTCATTCGATCACGCGATACTGGATCGACCAAGGTCTATCTGGGCATCTACAATGACCGATTGGAATTGTCAGCTCTGTATTGTTCTCGACCATTGTTCCAGGAATAAGCCAAGCTTGATTTCTACCCAACATGAGAGCAAGCGCAATGAACCATGGTCCATGGGAAGGGGTATTGGACAACTCGGCGAAATAACAGAAGTAGGGGGGATAAAAAGCAAGCTTACCTGTACGCCCATCTCTTTCCGCCATTCTTCGAATTCCCCTTCTTTAGCCTTATAGCTCTTGACCAATCCATCCAATACCTCTTTAATACCGTTGTAATTCGTTTCGAGCGATGGTACGACATCCGTGACATTTCGTTTTACTAGCGTTCCACCGATGAGTCTGTAGCATGTTCGTTTCGGGTCTGAGGTCGTTAATGGCTTGAGTGTTGATAGTACGAGACTGCGCGAATAGCACAAATAAGTCATGAACAACAGCGTCAGCTTACACGCTCCCGAAACTTGGCTCAAGGCAGTACATTGAGATCATAGCAGGGCACAGAAGGTGATACAATATAATGCTATTTTACACAAAGAATCAAGCATACTCACGCGTGCTCATCCATCTCCGACTCAATCTCCCCAATCTTCTGAGCGAGATTCTGTAATTCTGTCCTATATCGCTGGAAGATCATAGGTACCTCTTGCGGGTTAGGCTTCTGTTGAGCGGGCTTGGGTGGCATAGTGAAAAAGACTGAAGTCAACTCTTGGGTCGAGGATGGTATGGTGTGGAAGAGACTGATATTAGGCAGCAAAGGTGATGAAAGATATCTGTTGAGAGCTCTTGTAACGTTTTGGTGATCGAGCGTTATCGATAACCATTAATCGTTGAACGCATCTGTAGAAACCGCTCACGAACATTCGCAACTAGCATCGCAACTTGCAGCATGTCATATATATATATCATCGCGCGAGAGATTAATCCCCCACCATGGCCACGTGATGTACACGTGTGAGCCTCCTTCCATATATTATATTATAGCCTTGTCTCACCAGTGGTGGCGGGGTTCTGCGGGAATAACATAGCGTGGCAAAATCTGTTCATTAGACGACTTTTGTTCTTGTCCAGGATCTCTGTCGTCGTTCTCGTGCTCGTTCTTACTTTTCGACTATTGTCGAGAAGCGATCACCTCCATTAGCTCAACGCTCGCAGCTTCAAATAATTTATAAAAAGAGACGGTCAACAGTCTCGCATACCCACCTGACCCGAAAGAAAGAGGAGATAGAATACAAGGATTAGGCAATCATGGCAGACTGTATCCCCATCGGCCCCGAGCTGTCTTTCAGCCAACAGGTTAGTGAATTCAATCACCTCTTGCTTCTCGCATCCCCCAGCTGTATGGTATGGCATGCGCTGCGAGTGAGCGGAAGACGCAAAGCTAACCTTCACATCGGTCATCAACCAAATCATTTTGCGCTTGCGCAATTCACAGATCCTCGAGCTCGCTACCCATGTATCCCGATCGCTCCCCACCTCTGAACAACGTGAATTTCTCGGAACATACGAGTCCCAAGTGAAAGTTGAGGGTGAAGGCGATGTACCAGAGGACAAGAGGAAGAGCGCTGTAAAGTCCTTGGTTGGAAAGCTTGTTGAGCTCAAGGGTGGTTTGGAAGGTCTCAAGGAGTCTGGTAAGTTTACATTGCACCCCTTAGCTTTTGCACCGTTTTCCAAATTACCATGTCAAAAGGAGTGCATCAGCTTGAAAAGTTGTATTGACGATTTTCATATTCCATCTAACTCGTTAATGCGACGCAGACGTCGAGAGCTCGCATTTGTTATTGCAATACGTTCTATCAAACACCTTCGGCGCCGACTCGGAGGAGTACAGAAGTTCCGTAAAGCAGGTTGTCGATGCCGTGCAGAAGGGTGCCGAGGCTTCAAACAAGCAGGCTCGAGTGGACGTCGCTGTGAAGATGTAAGTGCGAACAGCATTGATAAAGGATTCAATACAGGCGGATGATGGTCACCTCCCTGGGCAGGGCTTTACAGCAGCGGCTCGGGCTGGAACCACTGACATATAGAGCGTAGGGGCGGAAAATGTTTGGACGGAACATGCATACTGATATGTATACGCTCTGCAGCCTCAACAACACCTACAACTACCTTGCCCCTTCATCTCCTTTGAGACCGACTGTTCTTCTCTCGCTCCTCACCCTCCTCGCTCACTCATCCGACATCTCCGTCCTCCCTCTCTCCTTTTCAACCCTCACTTCTGCTCTTTCGCAATGGTCCATCTCATCCGCTGAGAAGGTCTCTTTCCTCACTTCCGCTGCTGAGCTATACCAATCATTAGGCGACCTGTCAAAGGCTCTGGAGATCCTCACTATCGCATTGAAGGAGAGCGTAGATGCCAAGATCGTGGAGAAGGCCGTATTGCTCAACTTGGCCGTAACGGACAAGTTTGAGCTGGATGAAGTCCTCAAAATCCAGGGTGTCAAGGAGCAGTTGGGCAAGGCCGCTGAGGTCGTAGCGCTTTTCGAGGGCGATGAGATCGAGGCTGTTGAGAAGGGAAACAAGTGGGCTTCCGCCAACGGCTCGTGGGTTGAGGGTGCTGGTGAGTTTGAGCGTTGTCATTTAACAGTTGTGGACAATCGTCAACTCAACACCTGACTACCTGACTCTCTCGTGTCATCCGCGCCACCATTGCAATGTTCGGTTCGTCGTCTTAAGAGGTCAGATGGCTGACCTCGTTTAATCCCCTGCCTCTTTCTTCGTTACAGGCATCCCCGGCTTCTCCGCCGACTCAGTGCTCCGAAAACTCCGATTGATCGCCCTTCTCTCCCTCTGTGCCAAGTCTGAGACTCGACAACTGGAGTACGCGCCTGTCGCCAAGGCTTTGGGTGTAGAGGAGTCTGAAGTTGAGGCTTGGGTCATTGACGGTAAGTGGGCGCATCGCTCTGAAATCCTCATTCGCAATTTATGATGAGGGACCTTGCTTCTTGGTCTTCCAGGTCTGGGCAGATTTCATCAGGTTGACGCATCAGGCAATACCTGTCTATCGGTATGACTGGGACTTTGGCTGACTTGGATTTCTTTTCTCGACACAGCCATCCGATCCAAACTCATCACCGCTCGAATCTCCCAACCCCTTTCTTTGATCCGAATCCAAACCATCTCATCCCTTTCAACCAGCTCAAGACGATTCGGACCCTCTGAATGGCAATTGCTCGAAAAGCGATTGGGCGAGTGGAAGAAGTCTGTCAGTGAGGCCCGACAGGTCGTAGAGGAGGCTCAGAACGTGGCTGCCCAGCCTGTCAACCAACATCAGCAACAGCGAAGAGGAGCTGGCGGAAACAAGCGGGACAACAGACAAAACCAGAACCGAGAGCAAAACCAGAACCAGAACCAGCAGCAGAATGAGCACAAGCAGCCTCAGCAGGAAGAGGTTGCTGCTGCTTAGATCTGAGTTAAGGGCGTTTTGAGTTTTTGTTGGGATAGATAGACGGTTTGGCTCTTCTTTTGTGTATGCTTAGATGATGCTTGCAGCGGGATGCATCTACTCACTGTGAACACAAGGTACATTTGTCGTTGTTGGCAAATCGGAGCGGCGGCGGGAACTCCGCGGATCCCTATCGTAAAGTCAACGCATACAAGCTTATTCTTGTAACTCACTGAGGCCCCAGTGCTGCAAGTACCCTGCTATGCTCTGAGGACATGTACTATGGGACAGCTGATGCATGAGACCTCCGTAAGTCGACGACTATTCACCAGGAGATGCTTGTTTTCCTAAGGGGAGGCTTCACCATACGTGCAGATTGCGTGAGCGGTGTGCGCCACCAAGCGTAATCAACGTATAAGAGTAATCGAGCCGATCAATGCATATATATGCGTCACTAACTATTGCAACAGCTGAAGCAACATGCAATCAAATACAATTACATCCACTCACTCCCTTTCTTCTTGACAATTCACGCAGATCCCAGCCCCATTTCAGCACATTGGAGACACTTAGCCCAGCGCATCACTGAGACTTCTCCCACTCGAGTGGAATACAATCGCGCTGCCCTCGTCCTTTCTCCAGGTTTCTAGGTCTCTACTCAGCACCAGCACCAGCACCAGCTCATCACGCGCCGCGTAAGATGGGCGACCCACTCTCCCCATCCAACATCAACGCAGGCTGGGCCGAATCGCCCACCGACACTACTCCCTCTTTCAGCGCCCTTCCTCCTGTATCCGCTTCCTCCAATTTTGGCCAACCCGAAACACCCACTACAGCCACATCGTCCTCAACATCGACTGGTTTCGAGAGGGAGGGTAAAGTATTCGGTGCGCCAGGTCTAACGCTGGTCGATCCCCCTGCGGCATCGTCATTGAGTCAAGCTCAAACTCAAGGATTCGCTTCGTCCTCAGAGTATGATCACGCACAGAATGGCAATGGGAACGTGATCAACAGTCAGACGGGGAGGAAAGAGGCTCCTAGTTCTTATATTAGGGTGAGGATCGGAGGCTTGGAGCGGAATAGGAAGGATCTCTTGATCAGGTTTGACGCTTCAGTGAGTGGCCGCCCAGACCTCATTCGTTCTACTACGCCCAATTACAATTAGATTGTTTCGCCCTCGGCGAGGCATATCCGGCCAGAGCTAATGGTTTTAGGGGTGAACGCGCGCTATAGACCAACTTGCCCAATTTCAGAACATCGCTCTATAGGAATATGCAACGAAGTTACGTTGAGTTCCAGAAGTTTGCCGAGCAGGCTCAGCTCGTTTGTCCGCAGAGTGAGTGTACAGCATCGAATGGCAAGGAATCAGGAAATAGGGATTGATTGCTAATCACCTTTCTTTTCTTTAGCAATCATCCCCGCCCTGCCTTTACCATCGACATCAGCAGTGGCAGACGAAGAAGGTATGTTTTCATACCACATTCACAGCAATCAAACCCTTTTCTTCCGCCTCGCTGCACCCTGAGGATGTTCAAGCGACGATCTGGGCGGGTCTGACTTTTCTTTCATCCCTGGACATTGGACATTGATAGACGACAGGCTCGTTCGAATTGCCCTGCAGCGATGGTTCACCAGGATCTGCGAAGATCCTATTCTGATGAAACACGACGAGTTGAGGGCGTTCATCGAGTCTGATTTTGGGGTACGTACAGCATTTCCTGATGCAAAACACGGTCCTCTAATCTGCATAGCGATTCGTGACCCTGAAGAGCTACACTCCACAATGGTTGCGATCTCATGCTGACGTCTTTCTCTATTACAGTATTCGCCTGTGCCTCCTCCATCGGCCCGCAAAAACTCAGCAGCCTCGGCCGCGACCGGCGTCTTCTCAGCTGCGCTATCGAAAGTAGTTCGCCGAGGACCGCTTGACGAAGACGATGAGCTGCAATCTGCCAAGGGGGCTTTGGACAAGCTCGAAGAGAGATGGGGTGGTGCTGCTGGAGCTGTCGGCAATCTAGGCAAAGCGAGGCGGGGTGAGTCCTGTCATCTCGCGACGATAGACCTTTTCTCAAACAAACTTGCTATCTCAAAGGTGAAACGAACCGCAGCTGATATTAGTTGAGGGTGTGATAATTAGCCCTCGCTCAATCGAATGCCGATGTAGGAGCAAAGCTCATATCACTCTCCACTGTCGAAAGCGATATGCAACTCGCTGCTGCTGAGCGGAAGATCGGGCGAACATGGGAGCACATGTCGGGTATGATGGGTGGTCAGGTGAGTTGGCATTCCTTTAGGCTTGTCACATTCGACAGTAGCTGAGCACGGACAGCTGACAGATATTAACATAAAACAGGCCGCCAGCGAGAATGTCATCCTGAGTGACTCTCTGGGCTACCAAGCCCTCAACGCTCGCGCAGCAAAAGACGCCTTGGTCCAACGCACAACTCTACTTGAAGACTCACAAACAGCCACAAAGGCTGCAATCAACAAGCGACGAAATCTCGAGAGACTGAAAGGGAGCAGCAAGATTGATCCGGCTCGAGTCGACGATGCGATCCACGAGATGCAAGAGGCCGACGCACTCGAGACTTCGTTATCTAGCCGCCTCAATGCCATTTCGTCCAATTTGCATCTTGCCATTCGAACACATTCTCGACATGCTCATGAAGATGTCGCTGTAGCCTTGCTTGAAGCTGCTCGCATGTCGGTCATGTATCACAAGCAGTCTCTCCGAGAGCTCGAAGCGCTTAAACCTGATCTAGCAAGAGTAGGCACCAATGCGCCTATCCCACCTCAGACCAACTCTGCAAGGACCACACCCAAAAGGTCTAATGTCGCTCTGCCCTCGACTCAAGGTCAACATCAACAAGGTCCTCTGCTCAGTCCTGTTTCTGGTCCGAGTCAGAACAGGCCACCACCACCTATGCAGCCTTCATTCTCCGCCGGCCCGACCTACAGTCCATCACAGAATCGAGCATATCACCAAGCTAATGCCTATCCTCAGCAAGGTATGCCTCAACCTCCCTTTGGTGGTAGTGGCCCCGCTTATAACGCTCGACCACCACCGCCCTCTTCCTCCTCAGCAAGCCAGTCGTCGTTCGGACCGCCACACCCTCAGCAATCCGGCTTTCCTTCGCAGTACCAACAGCAACAGCAGCAACAGCCCCACATGGCTCCTACTCACTCGTATGTCCCGCAGCAATCGTATGCGCCGCAGCCTCATTCACCACGAGGGTTCGGGATGGGTGGTCCGCCTCCTCCTAGTGCAGGTATGCGTCAGCCGCAACCTCAGACCCACGCTCAACCTCGTTCTCAGCCCCAGCCCCAGCCCCAGCCACAGATGAATGGTACTCAATCGATGTGTCTTCCTCCTCCGTCTCATATGCAAGGAGGACAACGACCTCATTCTGCAGGACCATTCGATCCTCTCGCAGGGCCATCTGGTCTTAATGGGCCAGGCGGATCTACCATCAACAATCTCGGAAGCCCGTACGGACCTTCACCTGGCGGTGCATATGGAAGTATGCCAGGCCACAATCAAGGTATGGCACAGAGTATGATGTTGCCGCAAGGACAAGGACAAGGACAAGGACAAGGGTTTAGCAATCATGGCGGTGGTAGAGGGGCGGGGACGCCTGGACCTCCTTCAGGAAGAGGCGGCACACGACGATTGGACGAGAGACAGGCTGCTAGGATGCTCGCGGGCGGCTTCTAGGTTTGATCCACTGTTTCAATCAAAGTTACAGTTCCGTTCGAGAAGGGGCAATGAAGTCGGACTTAAAGTCCTCCTACACAGGATTCGTATTTCATTAGATGCTTGAGGCGGTTGGTTGTATATGTCTCTTAGCTATAGCTATGAATGATGTCGTCACGTCATGCATTGTGTCTATCTGTTCAACTGTTCAATGGTTCAGCTGATCATCAGTGCTTTGCTTGACGTCTGGATGATAACTATCCATATTCATGTTATCCTAGGAGAATATGTCTCTATGTCTCTGCTATGTCTCTACTGCGCGTCGACATCGTGGCTGGAAAGTCCCCTTTTTTTCTCTCTTGTCCTTTACTTCTCCTGAATCCAGATGGGGGATGGAAATGAATCGCCCTCCATCTTTCCGGCTTGTGAGCTAACCCTATACATGTACATATCGTACTATTTTCTGTCCCCTACAGATAGATGCCCTCAACACGGGATTGACCGACCCGGTGAAGGCCCTGCGGATGACGATGAGTGAATGAATAATCAATCCCCCAGAAAGAAGAGAATGAGAAGGTATGGTAAGGTATGATCTCATTCTGTACATTTTTTGGTTGGTATATGATCTAACGGGGGGTTATATAATCTATGTGGTATGGTTATATGAAGTACGAGTAGCATACTGGATTTAGGTACGAGTACTATTGTCCGGATAGAGTTGGGTAAGGGAAGGGGTAAGAGAGAGTAGAATTGACAGGGTAATCTGTCCTTATCTACTTGACTTTTCCATCTACTTAGTGATGATCGAGGATCATTTCTAGCTTTAGGTCTAGGTCTAGGTCTAAGAGTTAAGATTTGAGATCTAGGCTGCAGGAACTCCCGATACCGGATACCGGCTGCCCATCCCTGCCTCTCTGCCCGAAGCAGCACGACGTTGCCGCCCTCGCAGCCAACGCAGCCAAAGGAAGAAAGGGGGAGAGAGGGAGTGAAAGGCATTATAGACATTGTGACAGACATTACTCGTTACACTTTACACATTATCAAGGGGTCGACGGGTCTTCTTCTCCTTTTTCCTCATCCTCATTCGCTATCGCGTATCCTCTATCGCACTCGCACTATTGTTTGTCCGCTTGCTGGACGTCCACGGCCGCAATGCGTCGCAAGTCCAATTCCGGAAAAAACCCCGGTTCTCAATTCGGGAAAAGGAGGCCAACCAAGCGGACGTCGTGCCCACGCCAGTATCATCATGATTAAGATTCCGATTCCGATTACAATTCCTTCTTCTTCTGCTCCAGATCGACTTGCGGGATAGGGTTATTGTTCTCATCAATCAGACCCTTCTTTCGCATGTTTTTCAGCGAATCGTGGATTGGGTCGAGGTGGTCCTCTGGTGCTCGGTATGAGTCGTAGTATGAGTCGGCCCATGTGAAGTACTGTTTAGGTAATCAGCAACAGCGTCTCATCTTTTCTCAATGGTACATTGGGGAAAGATTGTTTGTGGGGGAAGGGCCGACGCAGACCAGACATGGGTAATATGATAAGTAGGCCGAGGAGGGAGTCACCGAATAAATTAAACTCACCTGGCCGTAGTTGACGGTGAAATACAAGTGATGCAAGGTATGGTGAGCGGGCGAATTAATGTATCGCTCGAGCAAGTGACCTGAGATCATATCGCCATCATGGATCAAGATGGTCCAGAATTGGACAAACACAAAGAGACCGAGGTAGGCGAATTTGTGAAGCGGGAAGAGGAAGGGGAAGATGCTGCGAGCGGTAAATGACGAGGCGTTAGCGGCGACTCTCGAGAGGAGAGAGGCAGTAGTAGTAAGGCGGAAGAAGGTCGTGTGTAAGAAACGTCGACTCACTGGTATGGCAGGGACTGGGCGTATCCGTCCACGGGGTGGAAAGCGAGAGCGGCGTAAGGAGTAGGCACTAAGGGTTCGAAGAGGACACGAGGTCACATGATCGAAGATATAAAAACAGAGGTCAGCTGACTTGTCCTCGATTCCACAACACAAACGAAAGATGATAATGGCGCGTCTAGGGGATATACATATATATGGTGGCGCCACTCTTGGTTGTGTTTTTCTGGTCACCACCAGAAGGGGACGAAGGAGTATCGCAGATACGAAACGCTGTTTACTCACCGATCCACTTGTGGTGGGGCTTGTGAATGTGCTTGTAGATTAGAGGGTGGTGTTCCAATCTGTGGACCCAGTAAATGGCGAAATCGGTAAAGAACAAAAACATGAACAAGCTCGCAATCAAGTAAGGCCAACCATGTTCGTCGATATTATCGTACAATTTGGAATAACCTCGAACTTCACCCAGGAACCATGGCAGAGTCATGACGTCGATAACGGGAGCTGCGATCATAGATGATTTGATCTCTTTTCGAATTTGATTCTTCAGGAATTTAGGGTGATGTTCTAGTCTTCTGTCGTATAAGAAGAAATATGAGATCGAGCAGAATAAAAAGTACATGGCGTATGCACCTAGTAAGGCGATGGTGAACATTGATACACCCTGTCGGATGATGTTATCCCTCGGTAAGAGCGATCCCGTCTTCAATGATGACGAGGAGGCTAAGGATGCAGAAGGTGGGTTGTATGTCGTTGATTGCGCATAGGGGGATGGCAAGGTCTGATTGTACAGATGCGGTAAAGATGAGGGGATAGGAGGGTGAGGGAGGAGGTATGAGTAGACATCGTCCAGGACGTAGTGGTCGCAGAAGGAAAGGACGTAGTCCATGGTGGTGGCGGCGGCGGCGGCTGAAGTTAAGGCTTGGCTGGTGTCGAGGGGAATATATCTAATGAAGCTCGACGGCGAGAGTCGAGTCGAGCTGATTGTCTATGATCTATAAGCGTGAAGCTATGCTTGGTAGGGAGGTACACGACTGAGGTGGCGCAGATCGATGATACACTTCAGGTGGCCAAACTTCTATTGATTGTATAGTTATATCGTCCCACTTGCGTGTTGGGTAGTATCGGCCGAGGTTCGGTAGTCGGTGGGAAAATCTAGCGTCTAGTGTTCTAGCGTGGCAAGGCGATAAAAGAAAGAAACAGACGATATAGAAGAATGTGGGATAAGCAATAAGTAGAGCAGCGATATACTATGTCTGTCTATCGATGACCACTGTTTGTTTTTTTATTGTGCTGTAGCTATGTAGCTCGGACAAGCTCGGGTATAGTTGTCGGAGTCAACGGACAGCAAGGAAGAGTATGGTGTATGGTCGATTGGTCGTACGATGAGGTGGTATTGTGTTGTTTTGTGTTGTTTGCTTGACGACTGGTTTTGTTTTGTTTCTTTATTTGTCGGTTTTCAGCCACAGCACGGGGTTGAGCTGAGCTGCGGGCGATTGAGGTGTATAAAGAGCGTGTTTGACAATTCAAGTCAGAACAAGACAAGACAAAGCGTCTATGTGATGTATGTATGGTATCTATGAACCGGGAAAATGATAGAGAGAGGACACCGTACAAGAAGAAGGAGCGTGTGTTGTGATTGTGGTTGTGGTGGGGTTGGTGTTGGTGCTTGGACTGAGGTTAATGAGAAATTCAGAAGTGTGAATTAGTCGTTCCACCCATACTCTTTCCTTTGGTATGGCGCATTAGAATCCGAGAATCCCCTAATGCCCTAATGCCCTAATGCTATGCTACAGCTAAGGTACTACTCGAGTATAGTTTGTTTTGACGATACATAGCACCGTGGCACCACCCACAGAAGCGAAACAATTCAATCAGCTCCAGGCCAGGAATCAGGAAAAACAAAGGTCTTTCTTATTCTCACCGAAAAAAAAGTGGTACGATAGTGGTACGATAGTGGAATGAAATGATGGATGCATATGGTGGTGCGATAAACAACACGAGATACCGTATGTAACCCTGAAAACATTAGGGGCGTCTATATAACAATATAACAATAACCCTGAGCCAGCCACGTGTTTTTTTCACCCTCACCCAAGCATGCGTAAGCAATTCGCAAGCATATATACAGTATATGTAGTGCATAGTCCACCCGGTTTACCCGGGATATTCCGACTCGGACTCGGACTAGGACTAGTACTGGTGTACAACTACATCTGTACAACCTATTCACTTACGCATGCCTAGATAGATATCTGATGATGAATAAAAATGAGTAATGGGATTAATGGGATGCCGCAACTTTGTTAGTCACGCCGCACTTGTACTTGTAGCTAGCCATATGACAGGACAGGGGTGTCCTGCGTCGTACTTGTGTATCTAGACTCTAATCTGATATCTGATAAGCAGCTATAACATGACATGTGATGAATGCATAAAGATTGAGGGTTTCATATCATATAATCATACAACATAGCTTGATTGACTTTGGTCTGTGTCTCGACGTAGGACTATAGCTTATGCTAAAGTATACCAGTATGGCGGTGGGGTACTTTTACTACACATATTTGATACAGACTGCTTACAGACCTGGTTCAGTCAGAAGATACAACATGTTTTCTTAATTGCCTTGCTCGATCGTATAACGGAATGGATGGGTATGTATGCCTTGTGGTATCGATTTTGTCTTAATGTTCGTCTGATAGTGTTCCGTCTTCGTGAATGAGTCGTAAAAACTGGTGTGGTGATGGAGAGATCAAGATTTACCGATCAGCTCAATCGCTCCATGATTGCCAAAACTGCATCGTTGAGGACCCTTCCAGCTACCCTTCCGCCTGTCCACCATATCTCCTTAACGGCCGATAGAAGATGCTGTCTTGCGTTGCGGAAGAGATAGAAGAAGGGAAGCAGGGCCGACTTACAATAGCTTGTTGTTGTTTGAATTCGCCCACCGTATGCACACCTCTCACCAAGGGCATCCTTCCGAGATCAAGTACGGCTGAACCTCTTCTTTGTGTAGGTTTGTCTCCTACTGTCGATTTCTTGCCTGGAATATGCGATGTGCATTTGCTATAAAAAAAGCAACCAGGTATCAGCTAGCTGAACTTCCGAGTGAGCACAAATCACACTCACTCTTCGGGCAGATGATACAGTCCTAACAAGTGATTCTTCAATAAAACCGCCAAACCAACCACGATACTCGCATCGACCAACTTCTCGACCTCCATCTCGGTCCTCCCCTCATCTCTGCCAACGCTTACCATCTTCCCTTTGCCGTTCGTGATGACCTCATCGCTTTCGCCGGAGATGGTCGCTTCTTCCATGAGGGACACAAGATGTGTGCAAGTAGAAATGACTTTGCTGAGGCAATGAATGACTGTCATGGGTTCTTCTTGCAGCTTGTAGTCGAATGTGGCGAGGTTGTCTGCGAGATAAAGGACGAAGCCGGGGTCCTGAGGTGAAGACAGAGCGATTTGATAAGCTACACTAGCTCCTTTTGTTTGTTGTAACGACAGCCAACTGAATCATTTGACGTCCGATAGCCAACTCAACTCACCCCATCGTTCATCATATCCCTGTCGAAAGCCCTACAAATAGCCTTCAGGAAATCATGTCTCCATGCCCTCTTCTCGCTCAACAGGCCATACCAATTCGAAAGCAACGCCACGCCCTGTCTATGACCAGACGGCTCCGACGTGATTGACCGTTGATAGAGATATGAAGCTTTTGCTGATTCCATGAAGAGCACAGTGACGAGTGAGGCGTGCTTTGTGTGTAGCGCTGAGTGAAGTGCAAGTGCCCTTTCGGCGACTGTTGGGTCTTCAGCTGTTTCGAGGGTAACCAGGATGGGGACAGTCTGATGAAGCGGAATCTGTCAGCTGCGTTCCTGTTCAGTCTGGGAATGTCCGGAAGCTGACTCACATGAACAGGCGAATATAATCCCTGATTGACCACGAACGTCAATACATCCAGCGCAGCATTCTGAGTAGGGGCATGCTGCGATCTAGCGCATTCGAAGATCTGCTCGATATTGTTCTGCACGATCGTAGTAGAGTAGCTATAACGGCAACGGGTGAGCTGAGTCCGTATAACCAATCTCCTGGAACGACCAGCTTACTCTGAATCCTGGAGCTCCTTCGCATTTCCGATGAGCAGCTGGACGTCCTTCTTGGCCTTGACTCCAGCCGCTCTCTTCCGCACTTCCGAAGCTAAGAACTCGTGGATAACGCCCAAAAGCTGAGCTTGAATCTCCATGTTGTTCGAGCGGAAGGTATCTTCCATCCATCGCGTCGTCTCCGGTTTCTGCAGGAGAGCAGGGTACGTCCTGAATAGACAACCGAGGCAGATCGTAGCGGCGTTCTGGAAAGAGGGAAGATGGGAGAAATCGAGGTATATCTCAAAGAGATATTCGGAAATTGGCTCAGACGTGATCTTGCGCAGTTCGAGATCGACGACTGCGCTCATATCAGCAAACTAACCTCCGTCGAACAATGTTGGAAACTACAACGATACTTACTATCTTCCTCTTGAGCGATGCTGTCCAGTCGACACCCTTCCGCTACTAGCGCAGTAATGTACAACATCATCGAAGCCGCTTGACCGGGTGCAGAAGTCTCCCCAGTACTGAGGAATTGCTTCCTGATGGGTCGGATTTTGGCTTCAAGATGAATTTTGATGATCAGTCCATACTCCACGCTGATGGGTTGGCTGACGGATTGTCAATACAACATACCTTCGCAAGCTCTGAGGACATTGATTAGCCTCGTCCATTCCTTAGTGAGGTAGTTGGTAACAGCGCAGAAACATCCGATCGTCTCCTTGAGCGCATGGAACCCTCCAGCGGGTTTACTAATCATCGGCATAAGGGATTTGGTAAGGTCGGTAGCGAAAGTAGACGACGTTTTAGGCATATGAGGGATACACGTTCTGAAGATTCGGAGAAGCAGCTCGTTCGTGGCTTGATCATCAGCCTGTATGATTCTATGTCAGCTTGCCCCACCGTGTGATCGATAAACGAATACATCGTATGGTAAGCTCACGTTGGCTGGCGGGCGCAGGTACGATAGAAGGACACTGGCTTTCTGTGTATCGATCTGTGATGGATCGCTAGCACACAAGAGCCAGATAGCGCGAACGTGGCTCGCGGAGTCAAATTCGGTCTGCTCGGTCGCGTCGATAAGTCGACCGATAAGAGCTTCGATCGTCTGCCCGAATCGCTGCTTGCGATTCGTATGCTCGCTTTCCTTGGCGACCTGCGTTCGAAGAACACATGACTCAGTCAGACTTACCACGGAAGTGGTGTGTTGGCTGTCACATGTGTGCACTTACACCATCGATAGCCCGCTCAAGCGTGACGTTTGACCCTCTGAACTCGCTCAGGATATCAACCAGAAGGCCAGCCGCGGTCTCGCCACCCGCAGGATACAACAAGTCGGTCAATGTCTTGACAGCCAGTTCCTACTTGAATCAGCGCCATCCTTGCACTGTGTTCACTCACCTTGACGCCTTCGTCATGATCATCTGTTAGAAGAATGATCTTGCAACAGATATCAATCTTGATATCCCGATCCTCCATGGTCGCAAAGATGCCTCGGAGTAGTTTGATGACTCGTTTCCTTACGCCGAGACCAGTGTCCTAAAAAGACGTTTCTTAAGCGTAGAAACCGAATTGGGAGTAGAAGGATTGTTTGGAACTCACCATGGTACGCTGGGCGATATGAGGATAATATTCAGCAGCAAGTTTGGGTCTTTGAACGATATATTTTCCGATCAACTCGACCGCAGCGTCTCGTACAGCTGGAGATCCATCGGCTAGTCGATCCTCCAATGCTTGTTGGATTTGGGGCTACATCACTGGTCAGCGATATCCACTTTCTCGTGTGACTCACCGATGCAAGGACCTCAGGATCAACAATAAGCACTGCGCCGATACCTCGTAGAGCTTTTGACCTAAGTCCAACAGCGGGATTGTCCATCACGCCGAGCAAAGCGTACAAGATCGGGTCGACAGCGCTCTGTAACGGGCGACCACGAGATGCTGCGATAGATGCTTGAGTGGCGACTTCACCCTGTTTGGGATCACTGTCGGTGTATTAGTGCATTACCGCTTGAAGCGGCTCAGAGAGAGCGAACGGAACTCACTTGATTTCGAAGAGACCAACATCGCCCATCCAGACGTTGCGAAGTGTATTCTTCAGCGTGTTGATGATACTCTGCAGTCGCTGGCTAGTCTCTTGAGCCTCCTCATCCTTCTCAGCCTGGAGCTTCTCCACTACCAAGGTCGACTTCTTGATGGCAGCTTGAAGTTCTTGTGCCCAAACGATCGAAGCCATATCGCGAGCGCTCTACAATGCACATAATCAGCTCCTGTTGTTTTTACGGATATAACTCGACTTACGCTCAGCGAGGCATCCTCCCTTGCAGCGGACGATAGAAATGTTTGGATGGATTGCTGAGCTTGACACAGCGTCTTCAGACCGGGGATATCCGCGTTGGCGATGATCTGTGCGATGCAAGCGTTTCGTCAGATGTACCACCTTGCGCTGGAACAGATGCAAATGCTTACTTCGTCCAGAGTAGCGATCTTGTCTTCACCCGCCATTTCAAGTCCCAGTCCTTTCAGCTTGGCAGCGATATCACCGAGATAGTCAAGGGCGATACCCTTGGCAGCCGTGACTTCCGGACCTGCTTTGGTATCTTCAAGCGAGCTGATCATGATTCGGGAGAAAACTGTGATGTAGATCGAGGCGGCTGGCCATTCGGGTCGGTAAAGAACAGTCATCAAGTCATTGATAAACAGTTCAAGGATCGCTTTGTAATCGCTATCGTGAGATGTCTTGGTCGCTTTTGTAGTCGTTGACCTGAGTAAGCATAGGGTGAGCTGGCGGATGTCAGACAGATTTTGTGAATAGGGCTTACTTTTGAACGAGATAACCTGCTACGATCCTGGCGGATCGCAACGCCGATTCAATGGTATCTGCGCATATGCGCGATTCCTGTTGATTACGAGCAAGGCTGTATCAGCTGACATGTGCGCTGGTCAGTCACTTTCCAGCTGACCTCTTCGTCAACATCCCCTTTGGGCTGCCCGCCCATCATCTCCACCTCGGCTGCATCCGAATGGAGCTTCTTGATCCGGTTGATGGTCCCATACGCTGAAGCCTGTATGAGCTGGAGCAAAAGCGCGCTGATCGTATGAATGGACTTTCCATTGGCGAGCCTAATAAAGGATGAGCTGTTCAGCCGAGAGGTCGTAGTATGCGATTGGTTGAGGGTGCACAAACTCACTGGAACAGGTTTTGCGCGTGATTCTGCTCGGGCACTCTTACGAGAGAACTGAGGATCTCTTCGACGATCCATTGTCTTTGTTCCTCGTAGCGAGCGAAAGCCTATTTCGAATCAACGTCAGCTGGCTCCGGCAACGAGTCGTGGATGATTTAGCTCACGGCTCTCAAGCAGCCCAACGCTTCCATTTTCAGCGCCTTCATGACTGACAACCCATCTTTACCACCCAGATCCTTTCTGGACTTCTTCACCACTGGCTCATTGATGAACAATGGTCCGATCGAAAGATACACCGTCTGAATGATTAGCGAATCGGAGAATGTAAGATCCGGCTTGCTGATCAAGGAAGTTAGATGAGGGAGCGCTGAACATGCCGATTGGGCGATGAAGGAAAGCGACGGATTTGTGAAATACGGTGATTTCATTTGAGGCAGTTTGGATTTCTTGGATGACGCGGATGATTCGGTTGCTACGATATGAGCGAGGTACGACGACGATATTTCTAGCAGATGTGGACCCAGGCAATCATCAGCTGATACCCCAAAAATCACTGGGAGCGATTACTGACTCTCGCCTGCCATACCCTCGATTATGGGGTAAATCACTTTCTCGAGCTGATCCTTGATCACAGAAACACTAGTCGAAAGCAGATCTTCGGATAGCATCTGAATATGAATCGTCAGCTACTAGCTCATAAAGAGCCTTGTGATCCTGTTGAAAGCACAGCTGAACTCACCTGTTTTGATAGTCCTTCCGAATCGAACAGCATGAGACAACATTCTGCAGCTGCCACACCAGCTCTGACGGTGTCGAGGCGCTTTTCATGCTGCCTCAGCTTCTCCTCGTCCATGGCATCTTCGTCTTCTTCGCTACCATCCAAATCAAGAGTCTGGTTATCTTTCTTGGTGGCTGACTTGCTCCTCTTCTTCTTCCCTTTGCCGGTAGTATCGTCGTCTCTGCTAGCAGGCGCAGCTTTCCTGTCTTCCGGGAAAACGTTGACGTTTTCCGCATCCCTCATACTTCTCTCCAGGAGTCTCAGGATATTTCCAACTGTTTCGGCATCCCACTCGCCAATGTCATTTTTGCCCTGATGCGAAGTTTGGCGTTTTCGGGCGGATTGAACTTTGATTATATATCGAGACATCTTCATGATCGTCTCGATAGATAGTAGAGGCATCGATGCTCCATGTTTGGAAATGGAGGAGAAAAATCGACTTCCAGCGATATCCCCAGGGCCTGGATTGGCTGGGAAAGCATCAGATTCGTCGAAGACGTCTTCCAAGAAGTTTTGGAGTTTCTGCCATGAGCCTGGGGAGGAGGAGTCATCAATATTGACCATCATACTATGGTACCGGCTATGGGCGGTGACTCACTTCTCATGTCTCTCTCTCCGGTCCTGCCACTCCCCTTGGGTATCGTGACTGTTGTCGTAGGCGGACTCGTATATCTGTCGTCCATCCGCCAATCCCCGTCCTTGTCTTCTCCCCAGTCCAAATCATCATCATCATCTTCCTCATCTTCGCTCGTCTGCTCCTCTCGACTTGGTTTCCTCCTCGTTGGAATCTCAACCTCAACAACCTTCCTCCCTATCTTCTTAGCTTTAGGCGTCACATCATTGCCCATACTCAACGAAGACAACTCCATAGCCGCATCCGCAAATACTTGTTTACCCGATGCTAAACTAGGCGAGATATCCCGAGAAGAATGGCGACCTGTCTTTTGTCGTTTTGTGGGTGATGGTCCAGTGAGACCAAGAAGGTCAGGTGATGAAGACGCAGGACTCGATCTCATTCGTTCGTGAGTCGGGGTTGAGGAGACAGATGACGGAGGATGGGGCGACCTCATAGCCGACATCGACAGCCTTCGGGGCGAGCTGCGTCTTTCTCTTCCCGGTTGTTCTACGGTATCAGGGTTCTGTAATGTCGATGCGCTCGCGGAAGAAGAAGAAGCTTGCCCAGATTGTGATCGAGGTTTAGGCGTTGGACGAGGTGCAGGAGGCGGCCGCGACATGTTGTGCGAAGGTGCAGGTGAGGTCAGCGCCTGAGTCTGCGCTTGCGCTTGCACTTGCGAAGCTTGCGTATCTCGTCGTGCCAAGGTATTTGACACGAAATTCTCGAAGAATTGTACCGAACTTGGGTTCACACCAGGAGAAGGCGAGGTGCCATTCGCTGACGAGCCGGGTGTAGGTGGCATATAATTGAGATTGTTGGACGAAGTTGCGGCGTTGCTGGCGGAAAGATATGGAGGTAGGAAGCTGTACGGTAAGGGAATATTGGGCTGTTGTTGATGTTGATGGGGTTCATATGAGGCTGATGTAGGTGTAGGAGGAAAAGTAGGAGCGTATTGAGGGGTGGTCGGGTAAGCTCTGCCCAAGTAATCTCGTTAGCATATAGAGCGGTCGTACCAGCTAGGAAGTGTTGGTTCTTACTGTTGTTGATATCCAGCCTGCTGTTGGTATCCTCCCTGCATCGAAATGTACCCAGGCCCTGCCCTGCTCAGTGCTTCCCGAAGTCTCGCCTCAGCGGCTTGTCTTAACGCCCACTCTTCTATTGTGGTAGGATTATCTATAGCGCTGAACGCTTGATTGTACTGCGGATAGAGGTCGGATGAGGATGACGAAGGGAGGTAGGTATGCGTGTGAGGTGATATATGCTGGGCGACTGCAAGAGAGGGCGTTCTGTCAGCATTGTCTGATCTTCGCCCATGGCAGAGCAGGTCAGGCAGAGAGGGGGGCGGGGTGGGAATTCAAGCAAGTTGACCTACCTCTAGCTGTAGGAGCGTATGTCATGAACGGATACACATTCAGCAGGTTGGAAGGGTCCTCGAAGACTCGCTCATCACTCTGTTGTTGCTGATGTTGTTGCTGATGTTGGGAACTACTACTACTCCCATTGGCGTGATGGCCGTTCGATCCTGCTACAAATGTGGACGAAGAAGAGGAAGAGGACGAAGGTTGCAATCGCTGGTTCGGGCTACCGCTGTATATTGGTTCCTGCTGGTGTTGGTAGTACTGCTGAGGTGATTGCTGTTGGTGATGAGAAGGGTAGTTGAATTGTTGTTGCTGCAGCGTTTGTTGTTGTTGTTGTTGTTGTTGATGATGCGGATGATAAGGCGGACCATGATGTTGTTGCGACATGTTGAAGGATAAGTCCGCTCGCTCGCTCTGATAGATTTGAAGAAGCTGAGAGTGAGACGAGCTGAGAGCGGATAATAGACTCTTATCTATGCAGCTACGGTTGACATTGGTTGACTAACCTAATGAAACGTTGTAATGTCGATCAAGTGAGCGAGTGAGTGAGTGAGTGTCCTTTGACTTTCTGTACTCGTGAGTCTAGCGCGTCACTTGCTTGCCGATCCAGTCATTTGGAACTGGAACCCTTCGGCGTACAGTCAACCGGGTCAAAGCGAGCTTACTGTATCACGTGACTTGCTCATGTGCTATTACATAATCCATACAGACGAAACTTTACAGCGTCCGTCCGGCCTGCTGCAGCAACCACTTGCGCACAGCACCCAACCCCTCCTGGGCGCGAGGGTATATAAAGCCCTATGCGCCCTCCATCTTCTTCTCTTTTCTTCTCCTTACAGTGAAATTATCGCACTTCGTTAATCTGGTCTGAATCTCTCACTGCGAGTCAGTCCTTTCAAATAGTGCGTATAGCAGCGAATAAAACAATCGTATAAAGCTTGGTTTCGTTAGCTACTGGCCCGATTTACCCAAATCACATAATAGCCAGTCTCTTGATAGTAGCCTTGCAACATTCCTACTATATTCACATCTCTTCTTTGCATGCATCTCATCCTCGATTTATACATTCATATGTTGCAGTTTCATGTGCAACGATGGCTTCCCAACTGCGAGGTCATAACCATCGGTCGTTGACCAGTCAAGATCTGAAGAAGTTAAGATATAGGAGAAATCAGGGGGCCATGGAAGAACCAAGGCTACGGTTGCATCATGCCTACGCCATCAAGCTGATTCAATATATAGGCTCGTCCACCTTCCGCAGCGATCGCATTGAACGTTAATACCACTAGTTCTGGTTATCGGTGGGTCGCCCAAGCTGTCGTTACTGAACAGCTGTACAAACAAACCCCTACGGCGGGCTGACAGACGTCCATGACTTGCAGTGCTTGGCCAGTGCAGCCCGTGGAAATATCCCACTCCGCGTCTCGGACTAAGGCTCAACACGTCCTCATCCACCAACCCACTCTTTCATCATTTCACAGTATCACTAAGTTTGAAATGCCTCAAAATCATCTACAAACAGCATGCAGTACATGCATATAAGTGCACTGCGCCGGGATGCAATCATGAGTTATAAATGTATCGAGCTAATCTACTCATCATCGCTCTCCTCCTCATCCTCCTCGTCTTCGTCATCGTCATCATCATCATCACTCTCCATCTGCTCAAGTACATCCACGTATGCTTTACCCTTTGCAAACACCTCAACCCATTTCTTCTTCTCCGCTTCATCTTTCGTCCCTTCACCCCTGGCAGCACTCAAACTCCTCCATTCAATCAATTCTTCTTCACCGAGAGTATCGGACTCGTACAGCCCTCGGAGGATGATGCCGAACCACGGAGTATAGTCTGCGTTGTTCACGCAGAACGCTTGAGCGTCTAGGACGATGTTGGTCAAGTCTGATGTGAACCCATGAGCCAATGGTCCCCATCTCGTGAAGATTGCCGTGGTAGATTTCAAGACACCGGCAGCTCCAGACGTAGCGTCAATCTTCGACAAGAAGAATTTGACGATTTCCTCTCTCGCTCGATCCAATCCCGCATTGTACGACAAGACAAGGGTTCGGAACTCGATGATCGCATTCTCGTTCTTATGGTCTTCTTCGTATGCTCTCCTGAGGGAATCTCGAGCTTCGTCATAGAAGGCAGCAGGAGGTCCGGAATCGAGCGATAATGTCGGCATATCAGGCAAAGAAGCAGAGGAGGCAATAGATGCAGGAGAAGACGCTTCCGATGATGCTTTCGAGAGGGTCGAGAGCGATGCGTCGGTTGATGAAAGGTTGGATAGCCGTCGGCCAAGCTGCAGAAGCTTCTTGTTCCGCGGGTGCTCATATGGGTCATCGGCCTCATCCTCAGAGTCGGATGGGGGCTCTTCCTCCTCGTTAGGCCACAGGTAACCGATAGAATCGGGACCGAGAACTTGCAGGCGGCGGTCTGGGAGTTGGAAAGCGTTAGTAAGGCACTTCCACCGCCCGTCGTTGTAGAGCCTGCGTGGAAACAGAAATGTAGTGAATTTGACAGCCCGTTGCTCACCCTTCTCGTCCTCATCCTCTTCTTCATCCTCATCCGAATCATAGTCGTCACCCTTGTATCTCTCCTTTCCAATCCTAGCGAAATCAGGTACAACCGTCCCTCTACCCAAGCTAACACCATTACCCAACAAAGCACCTCTGCCCACTTTGACATCATCGTGCAAGACAACGCCTTCACCGATCACGCATTCTCTCAAAGTACAGTTGGCTCCGATTCGGACATCGTCGAATACGTAAGACTGGGTAACGGTCGTATTGGGTCCGATGGTACAGTCCGCGCCGAGGGTAGATTGGTGGATGTGAGTGTTATGGGCGAGTGCGGATCGAGGGCCGATGAGTAGGGGTCCACTGAGAGTTGTCGTTCTGGAACGGAGACGATATGGATGAGATGCTTTTCGACTGTAACAGGTCTTTCAGCTCACCTTGACAAGACAACGTTGTCTCGTGCAATGTAGACATTTCCAGTTCTCAACTCGTACTGCACACCACCGGGCTCGTTCATATCGGGAGCAAGAGGGAATGCCCATCTTCTTAACACGTCGCGGCTGCAGTATATAGGCATATGTAAGCTGATCGGTCCTTGGAGAAAATGCAGATCTTTGGGATAGCTTACGATATCTCTCCAAACGTTCTCGTATCTCTTACGCGCTCGATATAGTTCCCACCTGCTCCACTCCTGACATCACCCTTTCCATCCTCGAGCTCAGGATCATCCTTTCCAACCAAATGAACCGCAATTTTTTTTCCAAGCAGCTCTGACGTCAAAACACCGTTAACGAAATGTCTTCTCAAGTCATGATAATCAAAGTTCTCGGTGCACAAGGCCGGCACGTCTGCTTCGCAGATGTCTACGCCTAGATCCCTGTATCCACCTCGATTCGAGGACGAGGAGGATGGTGTGCCGGACCAAATTTCGTACGTGTCGATATTTGTGGGGAAAGGGTCGAGGAAGAGGGATGAGGGGAATGCGGCTCGGGGTTGAGATGGCGACAGGGGATGAGGAGCGTAGTGCAATAGTCTTGAAGACGGTGGATGAACGAGCATGATGGGGGATTCAGGATGCCGTCTGTAGAAAGTTATATGTCATGTTAGTCAATTATCCGTAACGTCCAGAAGAGTACAATTACACAGCACCGTGGAACAGTGGATCTAAACTTACCTTCCTCCACGTCCAACACCCATAGTCATGATAAAGTTCTTGTCCTCGTCCCTTCTCTTCTTATGCACCTCAATCATCTTTGACAGATCATAGTTGGACACGATAGGTGAATGGACCAATACGAAGGGGTTCTCGGGATTCAGAACCTATATCAGATATCAGAAGCACCACAACGGGACTTGATGAGCTCGTCATCCCCATATCAGTAGGAAGTGGGTGGGTGCTGAGCTCACGTGCATATCGTCCAATTCTCTGAGAGCATCTCCTGCCGACATGGCTGTTTGAGAAGACAAGCATTGTATATCAAGCGTGTATCGGTATGGCGATGACCTGTAGGTCGAGTCATCAAAAGCAGAGGGCATTAACTTCTTGTCTACTTTCCAGACAGAGCTGGGGGCTAAGTGTGACTCACTCGATGAAAGCTCTGATCTTGTCCGCATGTACACCGCAAAACACAAACACCTGCCTGACCTTACTCAAGCTGAGACTCTCCAGTGTCCAAGCTAATAACGGGGTTGAACATAATGGCAGAAGGACTCGAGGTTGGTCTTGACATAAGACTTCGAACCGTCTGTTATATGAGTCGGCGAGTACTACGGCCTGAAGTGGGGCTTCGTTGACGTTGTCGGCTTTCTACAGACAATTGAAAGATATTCCTGTCATCAGCTCTCACCAGACTAGATTAGAAGTTATCTCCCTCTCCATCTTCGCGCGCCTAGCTGCTTGCGGATCCACTCACAGCTTTTGGCTCTGCCCTGGGGGCCTGACCTTTCTTGGGCGGCATAGCTGAGTGCTGCAGGAATTTTGTGAGTAAGGAAGCAGTAGTTTAGTTATTTTTTGATCATCCGTATCCATATTGCGAGTGGACGAACACAGAAGGCACTTAAGCATTGTGAGCGACTCAACATTTCGACTCTTGACACTTGAATCTAGGTTCAGGGGGACAGGCAGAAGCAGGACGTGGTCCTCGCGTGTAGTCCATTCAATATCGCCAATTCCCATTTACCCGTTTTTCTCCCATTCATTGCCCATCCTCACCGTAGGTATCAATTACCCTCTATCGCATGGCATGCATGGGATTCAGCTAGCGAATGGGTCCTCTTCCAATCGTCGTTGAGGTATCTCATAAAGTCAGTCATTGAAACAACGGACTAGCAGTATACATCATAGCAAAAGCAGCACATTATCTTCATCACAGTCAGGCCGAGAGCAAGCCCTCAAGAGTACATCTATAATCGAAGACCACCAGATCCGTTGAGAAAAATTGGAAAATGCCCGTTCCTTGGGAGGTGAGCTCGCTGTCCTCACGTTTGGTTCGTTGATTTTGGCTGACCTGTATACCTATCCGTGTTTAGGCCTTGATTCCTTTCGGTATGTGCAACTGCTATACTGCGTATATGGGCAACAAGGATGTTGGGACAAGGTGACGATAAAAGGGGTAGCTGATCAGATCCGCGTGTTTCGTTGCTCGATCTACATTCATAGGTCTGTTGACCGTCATGTTTGGCGCGACTGGTACCCTCTTCAACACCGCCAAGAGACTGACCAACGACGGCAAGGTGGGTGGTGCTCCCTTTGATTCTCAACACTCAAAAAAACCAGCTATTACCATGCGACCGCCAATCAGCGAAGGAGTGATCCGCGGGCTTCAGCTGACGGAGTTCGTTGTTTTACGTTTGATCGTCGCGCTTAGCCCCCTCGATACAACACCGACTCATGGGAACAGATGATGATGGAGCGAGATAGGAGATTAACAGGATCACTGAGAGGGCAACGTGTGAGTACCTCTGGCTGATTTACCAGTCCTTTTCGGGATGAGAGCGTGGGCATGTTCTGGGGCAGGAGCAGTGATGCCGACGTCGAGGACAGGTCAGATCAGGGTCTTGCTCTCGGGCAAGGGTGACGGACACATGTGCATCAAGGCATGGGCCGAGACTGTATGAGAGAAGCTGAAGAATGTGCTGAGAATCCGTCCCGATACGGAAAGGGAAGATGGGGCCAATGAAGAGCGAGCCGAATGAACAGCGAGAAAAGTGAACAGTAAATACTGACCTTGGGTGTTGCGTGTGGTGTTTTCAGACCGATCCTATTGCACCTAAAGAATTCGCTACAAACTCAATCTGGGATACCGAGAGAGTACACTAGAATTGTCATGATATCGCATATATCTGGAAGGTGTGGGATGCAGCATCCATCTATCGTCAAAAGTCGAATCGAAATTGCGATTGCGATCAATGCAATCGCCATTCCGATGGGGCACGGTATTTACTGTCGAAACAGAGGAACGTCGGAGGATTCTACGCAATCTGACTTCGACGTTTGCCTTCATGGTTCATAATGTAACTGGGTATTTGTACTGATTATCGACAAAGTCATCCGAACAGCTGGATACTGGATTAGGTCTTCATGACTACTGAGGTCAACTGTGATACTCGACACACGACACGCCAATTCCCTTTGTCGTCTCGTCATGATACCATGTACGAAGTCTTTTCCGATGGTCGTCGATCCTTGAGGGACCATCGATCTAGCCTGTTCAATGTGAATTTGAAGTGGAGATTTAGTGGAGCAGAAGCAGGATTGATCTTCTTTTGTCAAGTGTTCGAGCGGCTTGAGGGAAGGTCTAATCTTGAGTCTCGACATGAGTCTCTCCCCTTTGCTCGAATCTCGACCCAATATTCATCACGGCCACAGGAGCGGATGATCACCCCATCCCATTGACTCTGATATGTGTCGCCTAGGTGGAACTATCGTGCGTAACCAGGTGAGAATGTCAGGTCCTGTAATCTCTACCTGGAAACCATGAGTACTAAGTAACGCAGAGGAGGAAATGTTTTGCTCATGGACTTGACCATCTTGAGCAAGCAGCAAGCTAAGCTGGCGATACCAATTTCCCTCGACCACTACCCTTCGATCCGCTCATCCAAGCATGGGTTGGGAAGCTGTCACACAATCAGGAACACGATACATCGATACATACATAGGATGGGGGAAAAGAACAATAATAACAGGCCACTATGGAACATCAGACAACTTGAGTGGTAATGGTAGCTACAGGTTACAAAAAAGCGCGCGCAAGAAAAGCTTGGAAGAGTGGATTCTAACAAGGATTACACGGACAACAAGGCCGACAAGGCCGACAAGATTTTGCAAGAGTTTACAAGAACTTACAAGGACAACTTCTTCATCTACAGAACAAAAGTGTCTCGATCACCCTCAATCCTGCTTGACCTCCAAAACGTCTAGAAGATCCAGGAAATCCTCCGGTAAATCTTCGAGATCCTTGGATCTCCCGTCGATCCACTCGTCGATAAAGTCCGCCAGTCCCGGAGGGCCCTCCATGGCGTATACGATGTCGAGACCCGACTCAGAATCGTCAGGGTTCTCTCGGACCAGACCCCGACTGAAATCTACTAAGGCTTCCAACCAGTGGATAACATATCCGGCGTTTTCTTCGGTGGTAGGCAATTGAGTCGAGGATGGAAGGCGTAGGATGATTTTCTGCCAAAGACACGGAGGGTAGAAGTCGTTCCCGTCGTGAGAGACGAAATTTGCGATCAGTCCTTCGAAATCTGGCCGGACGACGGGTGGTAGGTTGACGATGACGGTAGGTGGATGTATCTAGAACGTTATATGGAAGGTGAAGTCAGTCAACAGTAGGCTATATCGAGCTTCGACCGGAGACTGATTCTGCGGGTTGTCCGAATTTATGAGCATGTCAGTCATTGAAATACCGTAGATGACTGTCTCAGGGTACAGGAATCGCCATCGTCTCGATCTCGATTCGAAGCGAGATATATATGTGCATGAACCTTCTTCTGTGTCGGCAACTTCAACCGATCTCGCCAATTCTTCCAAATCCCTTTGCCTACTATCGTCTGTGTCCGATGACTGGTTCTTTCGTTCCCATGCCCATTGAAAAGCAGCTTCCGGATCTACCAATTCGATCGTCCTGATGTTGGATATTCTCCGTCTTGTCCGCTCTCAAGCGGTCGAGCATACCTGCGTCCTCATGTAAAGCTCGATATTATCCTTGTCAAGCTTTGTGGTATCGTAAATGACCGGAATCAGCTCCTCGTTAAGTGATCTCGAGACTCGGCACAGTTTGACAGGAGCGAGGAGTTTAAGTTGGTCGAAGATCATGTACTGGACTGGATGAAGGGGTGAGAGGTCTGTGATGTCCGCTGGTGTGCAGGGTGGTTTCGGCTCGGTCTCGTGGACGCGGTCGGGTGAAGGAGACATGACGGGGCTGGTTTTGAGGAAGATTCGATCTAAGGTAGAGGTAGAGGAATGTAGGTAGACAAAATCGGTTATGTACAGTGTATGTTGAGGTAAGGAAGATAGGATGGGCGAAGAAATGTTAGATGAACAAAGAGATGAGACGAGAAAGTGAGAGAGCTAAGATCAAGATCAAACTCAAGTTGAAGTTGAATGATGCGGCGGCGAAAAGATATTATGGTATGTCCAATGGCATGCAATGCACGTAGACTGCTGCAAGAAAGACAGCTTGGTCTGGGTTCTACTAGAGACATTGTTTCTAACCACGTCGTACGTGCCACAATGATAAACGTCGATATACATGATGATCCAACACTGTTGTTTTTACCGAGAGCTATAGGTGAAATCAGATCATTTCTATACATGGAGAAACAACCATAATGATAGAATACAATAAACATACGAGTATCATGACAACAGGCAATTCGTCTCTTTATCGACTCGCCTTGCTCCCTCATACAGCTAATGCCCTGTCCTTGTTTTATAGCCCGTGTCGCATCACGAGTCGATTTCGACGACCTCCAAGTCGTCCAAGAAGTCTTTCACACCATCATTTGACTCAGCTTCTGCACCTGCCCATTCTTCCACCAGATTTGCAAGACCCTTGGGGCCCCTGAGTACGCATTTCAGCGAGACGGGGCTTTGCTCATCGTAAGTGGTCGAAGTCGAGTAAAGATCCCATAGCGCTGCAATCATATCGCCGGCGTACCGCGCATGTTCATGGCTCAGCGGAAAATGCAGCGAACCCGGTGATACCTGTACAACGACTTCTTTCACAGGATATTCGGAGTCGTACTCGCTGAAACCTATCAGGCCGTGGAGGAAGAAACGGTTGTCGGGCCAGCCGACACGAGTACGCGGTGCATTGATAACGATAGTTCGTACCTTGAGGATATTGATCACGTCTTCTGAGAAGGACGTTAAGAGCCTTTCCTCGGGCTCTACATCCATCCAGTTCCGGCTCATATTGATGAGACCCTCGACCAGCGATGATCCCCAGACGAATGTCTCCAAGTTCGGGAACCATATCTCTTTGCTGTCCCATTGCACATGTGCAGTGTTTCTGCTCCCTTCATCTTCGTCTGCCGATTTCGCTTGACAATCGTCGGAATCAAGGACACCTCTCTTGGCGGTGTACTGGTAATCGACAAACCATGTCCAATCAAAGGCAGTCTGCTTATCGACAAACTCGAGTGTCTTGGTATATGTCATTCCTCGTTTCTTACCATGATAGACAGGCGGGACGTTCAGCCTTTGCCCCTGCAAGAAACGACCGATATTCTTCTCGTCAAGCTTGATAGTTGTGTATATAGTCGGTAAGAGTTCTTCATAGAGTGATTTAGACACTCGAAGTAGTTTCAAAGGTATGAGTCGCTTGAGATGATCGAAGATCAAGTGCTGCACTGGAAATAGGGGTTCGAGCGTTGTCATCTCGGTCGTTGTAGCCGGAATCGCCTGCTGCCGCGATGCATATATTGCGGATGTGTTTCGGACGATGGCAGGGTCTTCTACCATGCTGAAGGAAGCAAGAATTGTTTGTTGGAATGCGCAATTGTGAGGACACACAACGATAACAGACACTGGACTGCAGCTGGAGCATCTGGAATAACAAGGTTTACTCGTACGATTCACATGCTCGTCACATCAAGCCATGCTGTCTAGCAATGAGACCATGCAAGAAGTTGACGACATTTCGTTCGGACAGGACGGACTTGGAGTTGACGCGTTCAAACGCTCGGAACTGGCTGGCACAAGCGACGCGTTGGCCGGCTGGCGGGTGGGACCGACCGGAGTTCTATAATTCGGCCCACGTCGCTTGCTGAATCTCGAAGGTCTGAAGCGATCGAAGATAGGACGTACACAATTACATTGACCTTACATGCGACTGAACTACAGAATGGACTCTTCTAACGCTACGCTTAGGATGTCCCAGCGGCCTATCACCGATTAATCGACTGAGCTCCGCCCTCGCATGATCAGTCTATCGATCGACAACCGATAGATCGATTCTCCTGTTTTCGCGTGTTCAATACAACTGCTGCAGAGCGCTGTGCTGATATATAGTAAAAGATGAGCATGCTACTATCCATAAGGAGACGAAGAAGGCGTACGTAGAAACTATCTTCGCAAAATAACAAGACTTACAGCTGCGCTCTCCCTCGAAGCTACCTCGGCACTACGGCCGATCACTCCCACATGTCGCAAGGACAATACTTGGTCTCGTCCATGACGACCACACTGGTCTTTATCTCGTCCATCAGCTCCTGTTCCTCCAGCATTGCTTCTTCCAACCCGACGATTGGGGGCACAAAGTACCTGGGACGATCGGGAGATTCGGGAATAGAATCGATCATGGTGCAATGATCGTACAAATCGTTGAGCATGAATACGGGTCGTATGACCGAATGTCGGATAATCTCATATTCGAGTTCTGCCGAGAACTCCTCTTCGTCATCGTCATCGAGGATAAGAGCTTCGGACAGATGAGAGCTGAGAATGTGGATTCTGATCTTCTCAAACACATCGTATTCGTCCAAGCAGATGAGGAGTTCCGTAACCGCATTCGCAAGAGTAGGCTCGAATATGTCATCGTAGCAATCCGAATCGTAGAATTCTTCAGGTCTTTCCCAAGCGTGAGGCCATCCCATGCACATGGTTTCTGCCCTGGCGTGATTCGCGATCACCTCGCACAGTTCATAAAGCGGGGGTGGGTTCAAAGCGTGGACCGATGACTTGATGGCGAAAGTGTGGGCGGTTGCAATGTCACCAATCAGGCCAAAGCCAAGACTAAGATGCTTGAGGTTTGGAAAGATCGCTGGAGGTTGCTTGCTGCGCTTCCAATGCTTGACCACGTCGTCGTCATACTCGGTACAAAGCTCGATGAGCCTCTTCGCAGCTTTCAGATCCATGATGTAGACGTTTTCTACATATTTGAGTGCCGCTCGCATCCTCTTACCCAAACGGTATTGAGTCTGATTTGCTGGTTTGCCGATAGGCTTCAGAAGACCATACTTGAAGCAATCGATGGTCTTGACGTTCAGAGTGATGTCGAAGTACAGCCATGGAATGATTCTGTCGTACAACTCTTTTGACACTCTGATCAGGGTGTAGGCGCTTTTCTCGTGTTCGAGAATGTCAAAGATGAGGTCTTTGATTGGGAAGAGTGGTTGAAGGGTGGTCAGATGAAAGTCGGTAGACCATTCTTGCCACTGTTTGATGTACTCGGGCGTCTCAGCTTTGTGTATTTCGGGAACGGTAGTTTCGGTAGCCGACATGCTGCTGATAGACGGTGAAGGGTTGCTGCTGTCTGTTGCTCACGTCAGCCGACGATATAAAAATATTGGGGCGGTGGTTTCGAGGGACTGCTGTCAAGAAGAATGTCATGATTTAGAGCAAAGCTCTCTCGCGTAAAAGTATGAAACACTAGGTAGGCCTTTTCATAGAAGCCCTTCGTAGAGTGTGAAGGTTGCGGAAGTGCAGTACAATATGGATGATGTCACTCACCTTTTTGGAAGCAAGTTTGACCTCTTGACTGTCCGAAGCTTGTTCAGATCGACGGGCGATGTTCAGAGAGGCGAAGAGCGGTGGTCGGTGCAATATGAAAACTGTTGGAAGTAGGATGAAAAGGGAAAGGCCTTAATGCCGATTGTGACCTTGGTGAAGGCCGAGAGAGAAAGATGTAATCAAGATATGTGGATTGAGATGCAGGATGTAGGCTTTGATCGTGTTTGAAACGTGGTTGTCTGTACAATATGAATTCGCATTCAGGTCAAGAGTTCAGTACTAGTACGAGTATACACCACTGTACTGCCCAGGTAGGCTCCCATCAAACTTTATTGTAACCAAGTAAAATCAGAACTGCACTCGTATCTGACTGTTTTTATCTTGCGTTCGACAAGAACATCACTGACCATGTTGCAAGGACAGTGTGATCACACATCACCCCCACCGCTCTCGAGCTGTATTTATTCACACCATGAGGGACATCGATATGTACACACGGACTTCGATCCGGGACCATCTGACCGAGTCTCGCCAGTCCATTGCATATTCGATCATGAATGAGCTTACCATATTGGCACCGTTCCTCACTCTTCGTTCCTCTCGAGACATAGACGATCAGAGAGACCCAACCTTATAGAACAGAATCGGCCTTGGTGCTTCGAGACTGTCGCCTTTCTCTCTCACAACAACACGGAGGCTCTGATTGAATTCCCGCCTCCCGCCTCCCAGGCCTAACTCCACTCGACAGTGGACTCTGAACCCTCTGGCATACGTCAAATTATTTCATTGCGAAAGTTGATTGTCAGTCGAACGGTGTATCCAGGATATCGCTGATATGGAAATTATCCCATTGGAGTTCGAAATACTGTTTTCGAAATTGATGAACCGAGGAGTGAGAACAAGACGAAGAGAAGGCGAGATAAAGAGTGGATGACGCAAAATGCCTTGAGCAGAGTTTGGCGTTCTAACTCCTGACCTCTACGACATGTATAATACTGGTGGTATTGTAGCATCACGGAAGTCCTTGAAAGCTATAACACAACATTCCGCCAAAATGGAAACCCCAAGATTACATTACCAAAGATCAAGTGTCCATCTCTAATCTCTACGGGGAGCAAACGTCATTGCTCGTCCCACAGGTGCAGTCGCCCGTAGGGTACGCCAAAGCCCTTCCGTACCACACGGCTGCTCCCGGACCAGTGTAGTTGACCCTTCTCTTGTACCAGTAACCGTCTAAGTAGATTGTCAGCATAGAACGATAGGTCATATAGATGGTCCGATACACTCACCCCAACAAAGTGGGCAGCCCTCGGTCCAGCCGTTGACGCCATTGAAAACGGCTTCACATTGAACCGAGGCATCGCCGCCGTGGATAAAGTAGAAAGGATTGCCATCTGGACCGGTCTGTTGGCCCAAACAGCTGTTTGAGTTTACGCTCGGCGAAACGATCGGAATGTTCCAATGACATGTGAGCTGAGTGGGGTCCAATGCGAAGTCACCATCATTATCGAATGCAGCAGGCCAGAGGCTCATAGGCGAGGTTCCATCACATCTGGCTACGGGGCCATCACCGTTCTGGAAGAGCGCAGCATTCGTTGCTTGATGACATTCTTCAGCTTGGGCATAGATGTCGGCCAAAGAGGCAGGGTATGCGTCCTTGGTGAGCGACCCTCGCAATGAGTTGAGGTTATCTTGAGTAAGAAGGTTGTAGTGTTGTGAATTCTGGGTCAAAGAGCGCGCCCAAAAGTCTTTCGCTCCCGGTCCAGTGACATACTTGTAGGCATCCACTTCGATGGCGAATTCGGTCATATAAGGGATATAATTGTTCCAAGTAGAACTACCGGTTCAATCAGCGCTAGTCTCAATCGATGATGACTCACTTGTCGGCTGTCGCAGCAGCACAAGCGATTCCTTCCCAGTTTTCGGGGACTTGCAAGGCCTGACAGCTGTCGGAATCCGGAGCCTGCCTTCTCAACAACCAGAGCTGTTGGGTTTCTAACCACCGCGTCAGCGATGTTACGATCGAAAGGTTACTCACTCATTATAGATTGGAACACCTTGTCTTCGATATACGCAATGTACATTGGCAGGACGTTCTGCAAACTCAAGGCACTGATGGTGCTTCCTGAATTAGAGTATTCAGAGAACAGCCCACCTATGACCATGTCGAGGTAGCCGCCAGAAGCTTGAGGATCACCGTTCAGTCGACCTTGATTGACCGTCTGCAGGTTGGTGGCTACGCTGCCGATGACACTGCCGAATTGAGATGCGAAATCCGCCCATTTCACGGGCATGACAGGGTCCCTACAGGTTGGTGTCAGAGCTGCATGGCGATCTTCTCCGGCTCCGTGACTTACCAATGAGCCGGTGTTCCATCGTCATTGAGGACATTGACCAGGTTGCCAATTTGTTTCGTCAAGAGAATCGCCTGCACGGCAATCAGTAAATCGGTCGATTGTCGGGTTTAATGATGCACCACTCACGTTGGATACACCGGTGGCCATGGCTTTGCGTTTGAGAGTCATCCTCTTGGCCAAAGCGGTTCTGTCCTTCTCGGTCATGGTCTCGCCAAACTTGACGGCACTCGGATTGACTTCTGATACCTTGAGCTGATTTGGCTTTGCAGCACCAGTCGGCTCCACGTCGAGGATATTCTTAGCGACAGTAACGGCAACATTAACGAATGAGCCGAAAGGGGTGAAGGTGGCGATTGTGTTAATGATGTCGAGGAAGGGTCCGAGTGGGGAGGGTGGAGCTACCGCGGCGACATAGTCCGGCACTACAAGTGAATCATACAAATTAATTAACCAAGTCACGCTTAACAAGGGCAATACTCACAGAAGGTGTTGATCAGGGTGGGTAACTCGGTGTTGACAACGTCCACTGCTAGGTTCAGCGCGGCCGACGTCGCTTGAGAGTACTGAAACATTGAATTATTGAAGTGAGCACTCGGTCATCCACCGTCATCGTATATATTGTAAGCACTCACATCCCAGATATTTGTTAATGCAGTCATAGCGTACCACCGTCGGTATGCTTCGATGTGATCTTCATCCATTCCTTCCCATACGTCAGGTAGCGTTTCCTGACCCCAGACCTGACCACGGATCGATGCGTCACCGCCAACCGACCAGGAGCATCGGAAGTCGTTGCAAATCTACAACTTCGACTTGTGAGCTTGCGGAACACAGCTGAGCGGAACGGGGTGAGACTTACAGGAGCGTACGATGCGTCCTTGGTACGACCCAGCATCAATCTACCCAGTGATGTGGAGAATGATTCAGGCGTCTGACCGTTGCTTCCAACGACGGTAGCTGCCATGGCTGCAGGACAATTATCGAATGCTTGTTGGATCCACTCATCCATCCTGAAAGCTTGCCAGAGCGCCAAAGTCGGCTGGTCAATGACATTAGAGTAATTGTCTGTCGGCATGGCGTGTACTGGGAAAGCGGTACGATTCGGATAAGGGCAATTGTCGATATCGCTCGTGATCCAGAAAGGCCGATGAGACGGAGGGTCGCTCTGCACCTCTGTAGGTGGCACCCATGTGGCGGCCAGGAATTGAGCATCGTCCAGTGCGGATAGCACAGAAGCGTTCGAGGCGATGGACGGACTTTCGAAAGCGCTCGGATCGAATTTGAAGTTGTCCCAGCTGTCTTCGGCTGGTCTTGGCCTTGCGGCGGCTCGAGAGAGCGAGGCAGCCAGGAGGAGGATCGTTGGTACTGAAGAGACCATATTGCAGGAGAGTTATGGGGTCACGAGTTCCATTATTTTTTTGGCAGATGTATATAAATATATATGTACGTGTGTGTATATGTGGGGGAGGGCTGAGTTGACGAAAAACACTGGTTCCTGCACGATTGACACCGCCAAATCTCAGAAGCAGAAGCAGATCTGGCTGAGCGCTTTAGGTATGTTCAAGCAAGAAAAATGTTAGTGAGTCACCCTCTTGAGGATTCTTTACATACCATAGTACCTTAAACATATGTGTGTCTGAGATAAGATTCCGTTAATGTTAATCGGCTTGTCGATCATCTTAGAACCTCCCTCCGGAAATGGGGTAAAACATGGATGTATCTTTCCAGATGCGGAAGGTGGCTTTTACGCCTTGGCGTACCTGATCATCCTCTCTTTTGCTGGAATTACGTTACGAGTACTGTAACAAAGCTCACAATAAAATACGTGCACTGGTACGGTAGATACAAGTGGGTATTCTACTCTGTACCCTGCATGTCCCGCATGTACACCTGTTCGACTTTAGAATACTGTATCTGGATAGGCCGGCTTTGCTGTACATGTGGATGGAATGTGCCTGACATGAACGTTTGCCAAATGCGTTAGGACAGGACACCTCTCTCTCATCCAAAGCAAAAACAGCGCGAGCAGCGCCGTTTGTACTGATCCTCTAGCAGTATGACCGCTGCTGGAGATGCTGCATTTGATACTTCACGATTACTGTGCTTGACGCTGACAGGTCTGCGACTAGATATCTCTGCGGCTGTGCTGTCTGGACATTAATTGCTCTTCGTGTATGGATGGTCCAGAAACCTGGCCTCGATCAAAGGTTCAACAGCGACGGGAAGCCCCTACAACAGGACTCGTGGATTGATCGGAGATACATTGATACAGTTGGATTAGAGAAGTGAGTACCCTGCTGTAGTATGCATGCATGCTAGATATAACAGCATGGACCTTGGACCTTAGCACTGCATCCCGGGTGTCTACATTCGAATGAAGGCCATATCTAGCTTGTGTCATTGCGAATCATGTGGAATATTGGTAACGCCTCACAATGTCCTCATTAGATATTGGCGAATTCTACAGGCTGGGTAACCTTTGAAGAACAGGGCTTATCGATGCATTGAATGTCCTTGTCAGCTTGGTAGTCCATAGACCCCTCAAGAGTCGCGATGTTGATGGAATAAAGTAGCAAATGATAATGATCAACATTGTATAGGAGCGAAATCAGGGAACCTGGTATGAATGAGGCGTTGTAGGCATGATGGTGGCCCGAAAGTGAGAGGAAAAAGTCCGTGTAGATACAAGTATTGTTCGTGTGTATTGGAATGCAGAATATATAGTATACGATCACCACACCGGTTTCTGAGGGCAACGCTATGGTATGACCATGCGCAAGGGGCGATACTCGCCGCCTGTTTAGGCCTCGCTGAGGATAGCATCGATATTTTCGTTGAGCCACCCTGCTCTTGACTGCAAATTGGCATTGGGGAATAGGGAGTATACAGCCTCTCTCGTCTGTCGTTTCGTGCTGCGTGGCGGATGAAACAATGGGTCAGCTATCCTTCTCGTTCTCAGGCGATGGTCAAGTCAGACAGATATGCAGGATGAGGCGAAGAAAGCCACTCACACAGTCATGAGATCTTGTTTACCCAACCAAGCCCTCAACTTCTCCAAGACAACCTCGTCTTCTACCTCTGTAGCCTCGTTCACGCTCAGTCCCGCCAACTTATCCCTTTCTCCTCCTCCCAATGGATTGGCTGTAGTTGCCAAAGAGTACGACGACATCCTGCTCTGGCCCATGCCGCCCAAGCCTGACATGACTGTGTTTCTGGGGGCTCCCATACCTCCCACACCAGGTCCGCCCTGTTGACCAGTATGCATGGGTGACATCATGTTCATCGGTGACATGTGTCCGGGCATAGGACCCATCGGGCCCATAGGTCCCATTGGCATACCCATACCCATCATTGGTGATCCGTAGTTACCGTAAGGTTGAGGCGGGTAGAAGGTACTAGGTCGCATTGAGCCAGCATCGGACTGAGGAGAATGGATCGATCCGCCAGTGAACATCGGGTTGAGCATACCTTGACCTGCTTGGCCGTCGTACACACTCCCGTGACCCCACATCGACATGCCAGCCATTGAAGCCACTCGGTTGTTTGGGTTCATGGCTTGAGCATTTCGCATAGATGGATTGGATCCAGCGTGTCGCAAGTTTCGAGAGGAGTGTTGTTGCCCAAGAGGAGAAGAGTCTCTCCAGTAGTCAGCTCCTGGAGGCAGTTCGGAAGCAGAGGAATGGAACGATGGCGCCCTGTTCGAGATTGGGTACGGGTGAAGGTTGCGTGAGACCGAGGTATGGGTGGTCCCTCGTGACTTTTCAGAATGCAATGAAGCAGTCTCCCAGGCGTTGGACTCGTATTCTGATGTCCGCAAAACACAGTCAGCTTGATCAAGCCATTGTTTTCAGTTTGCCGAAATGATCTCACCCTTGAAAGTCCTGTACGGGATCATTCCCTCGTTGAATGGCTCATCGTCCTCGTATACCACAGTCTTCTGATTACCTTCTCCAACGACCTTACTGTGAATGAAACAGGAACACATGAATGATAGGTCAGCTACGGGGCCGATAACCGCTACTGATACCAGCATCTGCTCGACACGTACCGAGTATTACCCCAACTGAAGTCGTCCATGGACCAGAAAGAGTAGATGGGCAGGAAAACAGAGTAGACAGGCAATCTGTCATGAGAACCGGGTATCAGCACATGGCTCTCACCCTTCGTGAACCATATTACTCCACTTACGCAAGGATATAGACGATCATCCAGCCGATAAGCATAAACTCTCGTTTGAGGATGAATATGATGGCCTGAATGTCAATGATATCAGTATCATAAGGCTATCGCATACACAGGAAGAGGGGCATCCTTGCTTACCTGCAATCCATATACAGCCGCAATCATCGCTAGCGAGATGACGGGGACCGCGGCTTTGTGAGTGGCCACAACGATGACGAGGTAGACGAGCTGAGAGCGTGAGTAAGAGGATTAGCTCCGTATTGGCGATAAAGGTCGTGAGAGGAAGTTGAGAAGCTTACATAGGCGAAGGTAGCAGGGAGAATCTGAAAAGGGCAACGGGAGATATATCAGCACACAGCGATTCAAAAAGATCCGCAAATCTCGCTACTCACGATGGTACCCAAAAGATCCAGGAAGACAACCCATCTCATCGAGAACAAACAGAAACCACACATCTCAGGCAAGAAGAGTAATTCGACCAGATTATGAATGGTCGAGTTGATCCATCGTCGTCTCTGGGACAGCAGGACACTCCACTTATTAGGCGCGACAGTATGAGCGACAGCGTCGGGAGTAAACTTCATCTTGAACGTAGGGAAATGCTTCATCATCAATGTGGTGAGATATCGATCTTCACCCAATGAGAACAGATTCTTCTTGTGCAAGGTATCCACGTTGGGTTCGGCGTACTCGTCGATGACGATGGAAGAGATAATGACGGGTCGACCTTTGTCGGCGGTTCGAATTCGGTAGACGGAGAAACAACCGGGGAGACAAGTGACCGATCCAAAGAGGGACTCGAAAGCTTTGGTCATGTGGTGAGAAATGTAGTATTCGTATACCTGTGAATCAACTAAATGAGCTTGTGACTAGACCAAAGACCCTTTCATCTGACTACTCACCTGAATCATAGTGGTCAAGGACTCCTTTTCATTTGCTACCTTGGTCTCTCCACAGATACCGATAATTGCCTGATCATCGGCCGTACACGAAATCATTCTGTTGAGCGAGTCGGGAGTCACGGTCTGACACGCATAGATGTCAGCGAGATCCATTCTGGAACGCATCCGGTAGATGACTTACGGTATCCGCATCGACCTGGAAGATGTACTCGTAGAACGCCGGGTCGATACCAATAACATTCCTCATCTGATGATAGATTTCCAGCTCAAGGGGAGACATGGGCGCATCAAAGTGAACTCGGTTGAGGTATTGCATCAGCAAGACTTGGGAGTCTCGCTTGCCTCTGTTACCGGGTCGAGAGGTCTCAGAGGGTTTGCCGACCTTGACAACAACAACGTAGCTGAAAACAATGACGGATCAGAGACACTCTCACAATACAGTCAGAGGCCAGGCGCGAAATGGACTTACGGGACAACGTGACCTTCGTGCTCATACAGACCAGAGTACACTTTACCATAGTTCAGCTGTCTGCTTCCATCGCCGATAGACTTGAACAGCAGCGGCTCAGGATCAAGCTTAGGGTCGACACCAAGCAGGTCCAAGACGATTCGAGGAGTCGGCCTGTTGTTACCGCTACCGATGATGTTACCATCACAAATGATGAAGATAAGTTTTCGCTTGTCGTCGTAGTTGAGAACCGAGAGGGAATCGATGGTCTTCTTGAGCGATTCTTCACCTTCCGTGTAACAAGGTACTTGACAGATGACGAATTTGTCAAGTAGTTCGGGCTGTCGCTTACTACCGAGCTGAAGAGCGGCCAGGACTGTACGTAAAACAGTGTCAGCTCACATAGATACTCGTACACAAAAATTTCTCATCGCTCACATTTGGCGCCAATGGTAGACATGATGATGACTGAGAATGCCAGGAGGAGATAGTTCTGCACGAGGCATCTCGAATCTTTTCTAAAATCCAACTTCCCGAGGTAGAAGGCGTTGTCAAGGCATGTTAGTTGGCGCTCAGCGTCCTCGGTTGACATCTTATCAAGGACCTCTTGCATGGCCGATGTGATATCTTGTCCTGCTTGAGTCTGGAAGAGGCCTGACAGGTCTTCATTCAGGAAGCTGTAGTTTGGTAGGTCGGTACCACTGGTCCCAGAGTAATATTGCACCGTGTATAGGTAGTCTGATAGATCGTAAACCTTCTTCTTGTAGATAGCCCATTGTCTACGTGGTAGATAGGTCAGCTGTCGTACAAGACTTTGTGATCAATAGGTGTCTTACTTGGAGTCACTGTCGGCACCGGACTCGATGGATGCTTTGTCCCAAACAAAACTACCCTTGTAGTACTGCTTGAGATCCGGCAGTAAACGATCATTGTACCAGTTTTCATCGTCCAGCTTCGAGCCATTGATCGTCTGGAGTTTACCGGAAGTATGGACGGCATACGCGACGATTGGCGTGAAATTTGCTCGAGTGAGGGTAAGATCTTCGTTTGTAACGAGACCGGGGCAAGCGACAGTCATAGGTGGAGGGAAGTAGTTGGTGAGGTCTTGTCCAGCAAATTGAAGCATGACGTCTGATGAAGTAGTATAGGCGGAGAAGTCGCTGTGCTGGCCTTTGTAGAATTTGGTGAACTGCAAGGAGGAAACGGGCTGATCAGCAACGACACAAGGAAGGGATCTGATGGATGGCAATGCTGTTCATACTCACATCATATACGTTTCCAGCGATGGCGGCCATATAATCATCCTCGCCAGCATGAGTCGCTAACTCAGAGGTGTTCCAAGCCTTGTCGCTATCGGGACAAAGCAGCTTGCCGAAGACGATGATGTAGAATAATACGATACCACATGAGAGGATGATCATGATGAAGATAGCCAACTTTTCTCTCCATGCCATCCTAACGTCGGCTCGCTTCATCCTTCCTACGCGGGTGAGCAAGAAGCTCGGCACCCACCAGGTCAACATCCATGTGATTCGAATCCACCATCGTCTTGCTCGGGTGGTAGCTATCACTTCTGTCGCATGCACCTTCTTCTTCTTCTCCTTGACTATCATCCCGCTTGCTTCCGGGTCTACATCCTTACTATCCTTTATGTCTGAATCGAAAGGTGTAGAGTACGTGTCCGGGTCAACCTTGTCGTAAGCCGACCAGACGGTACTAGCGTTGGGATCAGGCGAGTCTTCATAGCCTACATTGTGACCAGGAGGCGGGGGATGCTGAGCAGGAGGGTATGGCTGACCGCGAGGGGCATTATTAGGGGGGTAAGTTTCGTCGGAACCTCTTTGTCGTCGAGGGGGCCGAGGTGATTCATCTAAATCGTAACGTTGGTGACCTTGAGCTTGAGGTTGATCGTATCCGGCATCCGGGCCATATCCTTGATCTTGGTTATATCTCTGACTCTGCCTATAGGTTTGTTGGTCTGGACCGGGTGATCGATCTTCTTCCAAGTGAGAGTACCGATGTTGAGCGGGTGGAGCTTGATCCCTGTAATCTCCTGAACTAGGTCGATGCGCCATGGTGGCGAGGTCGTTCGAATCGATTTGACGTGTTTTATGAGAGTGTTCGAGTATGGGTCCCGTTCAACGTCGATGACGCTAAGAGGTAGATGAAGTGATACTTGAGAAAGAGCGTCGCCTGGTAAGGTTTCAAAAGAGGTACGATTGTAAATGTGTTTCGTTAGAAATATGCGTGGTGTCGAGTGAATGAACTGATATGATAGTGATAGTGCTGGGTTTCGATCGGGTCAATGCGTGTGAGCGAGCGCGCGCGAACGTGAACGGGCCGAGGGGGGCGAGTGAAATATGGTCCAAATGCAGATGCGGATGATGATGTATGTAGTATGCAGGTATCTGTGCTGTTTCCCTGCGCCCGATATCGATGGTGAAGCGAGCAAGTCAGCTTACAGAGTTGCAGAAGAGTGATCAACCTTATGGGTGCAAGTTGTCAGGTAGGTAGTAAACTCACAGGTCAGAGTTAAAGTCTATGCTGTGTTTTTTCCTTCCTTTCTTTTCCCGTCGTGCTTGAAGAAACCCCTCCCTTTGTGCGTATGCAGATGCAGGCGTGGGCTTGTGCGTTGTCACCCTTTTCGACCCGATGCGATGCGATGTGTCTATGTATGTTGTCGTATCGTTATACCGTAAGGTCGTTAATGAAGACTGAAGACTGAATGAAATACCAAGACAATGTGATCACCAATCGCCAGCTATGCTCTATCTATTCTGTCGACCAATCGATTCTATGCAGGGGAGAGAGACAATGAGACTGTATGAGAATAAAAGATTGGCATGGCATGGTAGTGGTTGTGGTTGTGGTTGTTTCGCACAGCCTCCAATTCACACTCACTGAAATCAGCCCCTTACACCGTACATCACACACCGTACACCGCATCGAACACCCTCAGCTGCAGAATCCAAAGAAAATCAACCCCGCATTCGCATTTTCACTTTTAGCTTACCCCGCATGCGATTCGTCCATTGAAAAAAATCAAACGCGCACGTGGTATTGGTCTGCCTGGCCTCGTGTTTCAGATCTGATACAGTTAACCACACATCAACACATAACGTAAAATACCGCTGGCCGCTGGCCACCACTCGGGTGATAAATAAATGATCCTCCAAGTCATCTCTCAGAAGCTCCTTGAATCGGACGTATACATATATATATGTACATTCTCATCGAGATACAATACTCTTCAACGTATGTTTTTCCATCATATTCACCTACATGTCGGAACTTCGTACCCACAGCGGTTGCTGCATATGAATACTGTACACCACCCAGCGCTTCGCTCGCATGGACCGGAACTTCTTGAGTTGAACAAGCCTGATCAGGCGATGGTCAGAGCTGTCTTCGATACGATTCAATGATTACTCACTACTAGGCGTGAGCCATACTGGGAGTGAGATACATGGACCTTAGACTGAGGATGCAGGCGATGGAGATCGGGACAGGGATGGAGAAGGAGATGGGGACGAAAACGGCGACGCCGATCGGGTTCGGGTCGATGAGGAACCTTTAGGCAAGTACAACGACTTCTTAAAACCTTTCCAAAGAAGATGATCTCCAGCTGCTTCTTTGTCCACCAGGCTTGACAGCTTCTCCCTTACACCCTTAACACGGGTAAGATCGTATCTAATCTTGAATTTGACTCGATCGAAATCGTATACGCTCAAACAGTGGAGATGGTGGTTCCAGACTTTCGAGAGGACCTCATAAGCTGCTACGCCCTCTCGAGGAATGATGAAGATGATCTTCATTTGCTTCTTGAGATCGTGAAGAGGCATGATAGCGTCCATGAGTGATTTGGACGCGATTCGAATCGCGATCTCGGTCAAGGCGGGATACATCCCAATACGACGAACGATAAAGCGGCCGATGTTATACTCTTGCTCGGTATAGTCGTTGTCGCTATCGTCATCATCTTGAGACTCGTCGTCCGTAATGTAATCCGATTCGTCGTCATCGTTAGCGGAGTTGCATTCACCGCAGCTACAATCCGAGTCGCAGTCGGAATCGAAGTTGTCTTTGGAAGTTTCGAGATTATCAGTGTCAGTGTCGGTGTCATCGTCTTGCTGCCCGTACGGGACGTAGGATACCGGAGAATTTAACTTGCCGCTCGATTTCGGCCACGTAAGGAGGAAGGATGTAACGGCTTGCGAAGTGCTGAGGCAATCCACCAATCCCTTGATGTTGATGTAGACCTTGGTGGGATGGGCGACGCACTGCATCACTTCCCGTCCTAGGACGATCGACTTTGCCCCAGGAAACAGGTCCTCAAGGTCGATCGAACGGGTCCTTGTATCGGCAGCCGAATCGAGGTATAGCTTCTGAGCGGTATGGACGTCTGAAATTTCGAGACGTCTCACATGTCGAAATGCCGCCAAAGCCGACGGGGAAGCGGGTTTGAATGTCTCTTCCTTCACCACGTCCTTGTTGAGTGGACCAATCAATCTCTGTCGCACGTTGTACGCGCCAAGCATCTTCTTCTTGTATGTCTCCTCATTGAGGGTGAAGGTCTTGTAGAGGTTAGGAACCAGGTCGTGAAATAGCTCTTGGTCGACTCGGAGGAGCGGAATGGGTGTTTCCCTCTTGAGAATGTCCATAATGATATAGTGGACGGGATGGAGACGATGGAAGTGCTCAACGTTGATAATGGTCTCGGTGGTTGTAGCGGTGGTGACAAGTGGTATGACGGGCGCTATGTCACGGTTAGATTCGGTACGGATAGTAGATGGGTCTTCCGATGTGGATGGGATTGGGTCGCCGATCATGATGGATGAATGAAGGCGTGGTGCCAAAAGGTGGGAAGAGAAGAAATGGAAAGCTTGGAGAGAGGGGAAGGAAAGCTTGACTTGACTCTCTAAGGCGAAAAGATGGGAAAAGTGTCAGCGAGATGCATGTTCGTCCCCATGAGATATACTTGCAAGACTGACAGAGAAGAGTCGAGTCGGTGTAAATTCTTACTCTCTGCGAGGTCCTTCACTGTCCTGTGAATTTGTATATCTACGGGTGAGAAGTGAGGGGAAGGAATGATGAAGATGGAGGAAGAAAGAATGGTGAACATGCATGCATGTCATGTAATCAGAGCTTGCGAGTCCAGTAGGTGTACTGTACTCGTACCCTGCATCAATTATTCAATCAATCAAAGGAGGGTGACTGGATTCTTGCCGGGATATCGCGTATGGGTACTAGTAGAGTGATTGATGCCATCACACGCGTTGACCATGGTACTCGTACAGTAATCATCACCAACATTTCTGACGCTGTCCCCGTACTCGAGTACAGTACTCACTCGTACGGGACAGAGTTGAGGCGCATATCATCAGCAAAGCATGCAAAACGTCTTTTCATGACGGTCTCTTTAGCCTAAAATCTGCTGTACATTCGATCCATTCACACAGTAGGCACTAGTGCCTCATCATCTTACATCTTCTTATAGTATCTCTTGCAGTATATCCTATCGTATATCTAAAAAGTACTTAGGCTCAAACGGGGGATCACCCATCATGGTTGTACTGTATGTATAACTCCGAAATCGCATCTTATCGTATCTTTCTACTTCCACTTACAGTAGACCTGAATCGAACTTCTTCCTCGGAATGGGGACAACCGATCTGCTTCGATCTTTCGTCTCGAGAGGGATCACAGCGGGCCTGGTGTACTGTAGTAGCTGTTTCTGAAATCACATGTAAGCGGACATCTGTGATCGTCCCAAGCATTGAACACGGATTCGGAAGGACTCGAAACGGTCGGGGTGAAGAAAAGAAACGGGTGAAACGGCGTGAAGGGACTTTGTCTGACTTAGGGGGAGGCTTAATGCCTCAAGGGATTAATGGGTGCGGTATCTCGTATGGGTATGATAGTACTGTGGGCACCAACCGCATTCGAGTACGAGTACGCCGAGAAGAAGACGGTTGACAATCTTGTCTTATGGGTACCGAGGAGAATACTCATACCTACGAGTGACTACAGTACGAATAGTAAGATCGATGGAGGAAGGAAAGAAGACAGCGCCAGTTGACGACAAGACAGGGGAGTGACCAGAGCCGAGACCAAAGGCTACTGTCATGGTACCGGTATGAATATATCATAGTGTACTACAGTCCTGTATCCATATCGCAGTGATGGCACAGTGTTTGTGTTGTTTTGCTGGACAGGTCACAGCGTGTGCGCACGGACAATCACCACTCACTCCCACCGTATACAGACGTTGTGAAGTACCATACGAGTGTCTCCAGAAGGTACTCGAGTACCTTAGATATCTCATCCTGGCTTGCAAGGTTTGGACCTCCTGACGCGCCTTCGGAAGCAGTGAGAGACTGTACTGTATACAGTACCTCTGGGTCCCGATGAGCGATCCTTCTTCGCTCCATACCGCACAGCGTATATGTCACGATAACAAAACGAGTATGAACGACCGTTAACGAGAAACTATTGTTCTCGTCGAGTTTTGGCAGGAGCCCGCATATTACCTGAGTGTTCACCTTATTGTTCCCGACATCAGCTTATTGTACTAGATGGCACCATTGTCTAATGTCTCAGAATATCATCAACAGTTGACGAAATTCTTTATTGTTCTTGGGAGAGAAAGAATAGGCAAGGATTGGGAGTTTTATTGTTCTCTTAAGATTGCGCAGAATGACCAGAGTTAGACGAGGATAGGCAAAAGACATATAAGGATGGATACTTGACAAGGCATTCTAGAGAAGTCGTCGAACTTACTAAGTTCAACTTAGATTGTTATCTTTTACCTAGTACTTTCATCTGCATACTATACCGACGGCTGGAGTCTGCTATATCTCAATATCCTAGACTCTTATCGACTAAACTCGCTACCAAGTCGCATGGGCATCCGCTAGTCGGTGTAGTTCCGTGATATAGGTTCTCTCTCATCGCCAAAGGCGACCTCCTGATAATCATCGCTCAGAACATAATGAATGAATGATTTCAACAGTCGACACCGAGATTAGTTCCATGGCAGTGAACTCATCAGCCATGGGTCTCGTTGTCCAATGCACAATACGAGTACAGCGCTTATTGTCGGTCGACTCGGAGTGAGTGATCCGACCCAAGATGCAATAGGCTTTCTCACGCTTGCCAGTGAATTCAATTTTAGAAAGGATGCATCGTTAAACTTGTGAAGATGATGGGAATTGGGACCCGTGTTTATTTTGTGACACAACATATCAATGGTAATTTGTATGAATGAACGGATCAACGACACTGTACAAGTGGATTATAGCTAGATACTGTAAAGCATAACATGATGGACATGCCAAAACGAAGAGATCGAAGACAGAAAAAGGACTGGAACAATGTATGAGTATCACAGTAAAGGTGTAGCGGCATGTGATGCAGCGCGGCACTCCAGGCCTCGCTCACTTCACTCTCAGACTACGATGCGGGATGGCCAAGATATACACGGGTTCGTCTTGGTTGGTATCAAAGGTCGACTTCTGGATGTTTCGTCTTGTTTATTGTTCAAGCACTCCCAGGCCATTTCAACCTCAAGCCGTCCAGCCCTGAAAGATGCCGACCCCAATCAGTCTTGTTGTGCACATTTGGTATCGATGTTGAAATCCCAAGAAACGGAGTCACTCACACCTCAGATACAGCAGATCTGCAATTGGACTTCTCTCTCTAACCAGATCGTCCCCTGACTTCGCACGTTGCAGCCGTTCCCGCTCTTCATCGCTTGAGCTCGTGTTAGCGCTTGAAGGGGTCGTAGTGGGATCCACAGCTGCCATCGAGGGTTTGGAGCGAGGTATCACGTTGGCCATTGACATGTTCCGTATATGAGAGTGGACGACATCGTTTCTGACAGACAAGGCGTATATACGACCGCGGTCAGCTCGCTGTTGTCTCCCTGCAGTAAAGAACTTTGGAAGAGCTCACTGTCTGATCCCGCCCAGTATATCCATGACTAGCTTATATGCCATATCAGGGTTTGTCGCACCCAAATCTGCGAAGCCCTTTCGAATCAGGTTGAGCCCTTCGACAGTGGCCGCGTCGTGATCTTCAGTGGCGGTCTGCGACGGTTCCTGTACGTCAGCTGACGTTCAAGCGGTGTGTGCTTCACGAGTCCGAAAGCTGAACGTACCGAATCAAGAACACCAAGCACAACTTCCTCTACCAAAGCTTGTCCCGCTCGGCCCTTTGGTGAAAGAGCAACTTTCGGCTTGATGGGACTTTCCAATGCCGGTACACCCTCTTTCCGTCTCACTGAGCCCGTGCCAATAAAATCCGTTGACGCTTTCGCTTGACGTATCGTATCAACCTTTTTCATGGGTCTGACAGTGGAGAAGCTAATCCACGTATCAGCTTGAATGTTTGTGCGTTGAGCACACATGTCGCAATGCCAAGCTCACCCATCTCCCAGATCCCCTTCCTTCACAATTGTCCCCCTTGACTGATCCTGTCTTTCCTTCCATGTAGACTTGCCAGACGTATTGCTTCCACTCGAGCTCTTCAGGTTGACAGTCTCGAGATGCGGGGTCTGGGGCGATGAGCCCATTGAAGGCGTGGGATTAGGTGAGGAGCGCTCCAGACCGGGAAGCGATAAATCGGAGCCCTGTTTAACGTGTTAGTCTATCTGCTAGCTTTCGTCACAGTGTGGGCAAATTCTCAAGCTAGACTGACATTCAGTGTGGTCGCTCTGAGGAGATTATCCCTCTCTCGTACTGTACCCCAATTCTCGTCTTCTGGCAAGTCCCATTCCCCGTCCTCGTCGGTATCATCCATATCGTCCATATCCAGATGCACCGCAACACCCTTTATCGTACCTCGAATAGTCTCGTCGAAATTCCATTCACTCTTCATTGTGCCATTGTCATTTAACGTCAGACCTCCGAGTCCGGCAGCAAGCTTATTGAGCGTCTTGCTTGGCGTTGATGGTTTGCCAGGGGATCGAGCACGGTGTGATTGATATCGCTCGATTAAGGGAACCAAGTCGGACGTGCGCTTGGCTGAGCGAATGAAACGATGTTGAAGCAGATCTCGCGCAGTGGCTCGCTAGGGTACGAGGCACCTTCATCAGCTTGTCTAACGCGATGCTGTTCGGGTTCTTGAAAGTTGACTCACATCTTTGGGATCTTTCTGTAGACAACGTTCGATGAAATCCGTGAAGTCTGCACTATACCCTTCACCTTCCTCCAGCCTCGGCGCCCTGGCTTTGGGGATGAGGAACAACACTCTCATCGGGTGATATTCGCTGAGCGGCGGTTCACCTTTCGCCATCTCAATTGCTGTGATACCGAGCGACCAGATATCTGCTCGGGCGTCATAGCCTGCTTGTCGGATGACCTCAGGAGCCATCCAGAAGGGTGTCCCGACGAAAGTATGCCGTTGAGATTTGTGAGACGAGAGCTGAGCGGCGACACCAAAGTCGGCTGATAGAGAGAGCAGTTAGCGGACTACTTCCATCCTGCAGCACATGTCAGCGCTCACCAAGTTTGACAGCACCAGTGGCTGACAGAAGTACGTTGGCAGCCTTGATATCACGATGGATCTTCCCCTCCGAATGCAAGTACTCCAGACCAAGCAGTAGTTCCCGGCAGACTATGGCTATTTGCGCTTCGTTGAAGACGCCAGGTCTAAGCTGTGTCGGAGATAGGGAGGTCAGCCAAGCTACGATCAAGGCTAGAAGAGAGTCTGTACTCACTAAGTCTAAACAACTACCTCCCGCCAGATACTCCATGACGATCCATAATCTAGCGCCTCGTACAAACGATCCATAGTATTTGGTTACATGGTCTGACCAACAACTTGAAAGATGGGCAATTTCCGCTTGGATCTCTGAGATATCGTCGTCCGATGATTCGAGGTCTGTGACGTGAATACAGTGAGCTCAGTGGTCCGTATGACCATTCTACATACGGATCAAAAAGTGATATAGACAGGAACAGACGTTACTTACCGATCATCTTGATCGCCACGATCTGCTTGCTCTCATTGTGCGAGCTGTCAGATGGCTCAATCAGCATCAGCCCGCTCATCTGGGATTCTGAATGCCGTCGACTAAAAGTGATTACTCACGCTTTCCATACTGTTCCAAAGGATCCCGTGCCCAATTTCTCCAACAAGGTATATGCTACAGCTGGATCGGCCAGCTGAGCTGGGCGTGAAGGTGATCCGGCCATTATAGTGCAACTTCTTGAATGATGTTGGGTCTGATAAGGACGAAAGCCGATAGGACAGGTCGCGAGGTCGATTCAGTTCAGGCGATGATGTGTACAAACAATGATCGGGTATGGACAAAGCGAGAGGGCAGAAGCAATTAGTGCAAATCCGAGGACGTAATCGGTATGGCCAATCCTCAACGGGAGAGAGAGATAAGTTGCGGGATATGATAGAATGAGTGAATGAACCGAACGGCGAAAGATTGATGAGAGATGATGACGCAAATTTGTTTGATTATCACTCACGTATCTCTTTCCTCCTTGGTGAAAAGGAATAGGCAGTCTCACCGATCCTCGCTTCCGCTATGGACAGCACGCGGTGTTGTTTGAGGATATAGGGTCGATCGATATTGCGGGAATGGGACGGAGAGGAGGAGTGTTTATGACGCGGTTGTGTGTATTGTGCTTTTATTGCTGAGAGGAGGGTAAGAGGAGGAGAGGACGGTGAGAAGAGAAGCAGGTCAGCAGATTTCCAGATGACTGATGACTGTGCAAGATACACACAGTAGCTTGCACACAATGCTCGGACCTCTTTTAGGGTGTTTCGGCGGAAGATCGTAAAGGGGTTTGGGTTGGTCTGGGCTCGGGCTGTCGCACGCAGAAGAAAAAGGTACTCACTCTAGAAAGAATCGCAAGCGCAGCTTACTGGCTAGTAGTTTCCGCTCGTCTGAAGCCAGTAGTAGCCTTATGTGACTAGAAAGAAGTTGCATCAGTCTGCCGTCTTTATGTTAGTCTCACGAGTCCATATCGTGAATGTCCAAACGGGGGTAAAAGACCACTAAATGCCAGAATATGGGATATCGAGATTATACAGAGCAAGGATGGCGAAGTTCTTATTTGGTTGCTTGATCGGAAGGACGCAGGACGAAAGCAGTGTGAGATGTACATGACTGCACGTACCTGTTTGTTTGTGAAGAAGCCTCGGTATTAATTTGATGTTTGGATGCCCTGGCGGCGCTTCCACTGCTCGACTAGATGTTGTTTGGTTTTGTTTCGCGAGCAGCAGAATATCGAATAATGTTCTTCTCAAGACGTTAGCGAGAGAAGAGTTGCCAAAGTGTATCGGACGAAGAGACGGAGAGTAGACGAGTGGTGCTATAAGTTCGAGTGTGGATGGAAAAAAGGAAGCCATCTCTTCTGTTCACTCGCTTCCTTGATTTTCACTCACGTCTCGAACATGATTCTTCTCTGTACTCGTACTAGTCAGTACGCGTCAGACAAAACAAAAACAAATACGAGACATGTCTTGCTTTGCCACCCATCCATCCTGCTGCTAAAGAAATCAATACCTATTCCGGTAATATTGATATTGGATTATACTTGATGTCAAGGCAGCCTGATATTACACGTGATTTTAGTGAAGGGGGGGTGAATATCAGGCTCACACTGTGCAATCGAAGGAACGTGATGAAAGAAAAGTCAGAGCATGACGTGCTGCTTATGACATTTGGTCCTGCAGTGACTGATGACTGCAAGACCGCCGATAGACCGGGAAGACCGAGGGCAACGTTGATCAAACGAGTAACGCAGTCAGTCGCTCGTTAGTCAGGTGCTTCTTGTCATTCGCTGACCATTCCGCGTTTTACAGAACAGGACACAGAGTATAAATAGACCACGCAAGGAGACTCACAACGCATATCGATACCCTCGAACACAAGCAGTTAGAGCATACCTCAACAACGAGAATACCTAGATCTTTCACATCGGACATCAGGAAGAGAAGACAGTAGATACAGCCGACAAGCCAAGATGCGAGCCTACGTATATGATGATATCCCGTGAGTCGTCAGCGTCAAAGCCTTACATCTATTTCTGCTCCTGTTCCAGGGGGTGAACCTCAGTCGGAACTACACTGGCTTGTCTGCTCACTGTACTTCCCTCGCTGATTACGAGCAATTTGACCCGCTGCAATCTCTTTCGTCTTTTTGCGTAAATGTATGTAGCGGGGACCAGCGACTCCCCCACGATTCTGGAAACCCAATCTCCCTGAACACGCTCGGCGAGCTGGGTGTGATATACAAGACGATCCCTATTGACGAAGATAAGCAGTGGGAGAAGGAGATTGACGCTTTCGCCAAAGAGAGGGGGTACAAGAACGTAAGTTTCGATTCACGAACGTAATCCTGTGGTGCCCGCTCATCGGATGGATATTCAAGGGGCCGATGTCGATGAAGTACTGATGTGGTATCGACCGTATTTGGCCTCGCAGCGAGATCAGATCACTGTAACTCCCGAGGGACTGGGCGAGTCGTACGAAACCAAGATCAAGTCATTCTTCGACGAGTGAGTGTCCTACGCCGGCTTTAACAACGGCCAGTCTGCGAAGCACCCAGCTACATCCGAGCAGAGACAAACAATGCCCAACAATTAAGCGAGAAAATCCATGTGTTGATTGGAGAAACGTCTGACTGATTTGATTTGACTTTTGATTTCGCTGATGTCGCTGGCTGAATAGACACCTGCACGAAGACGAAGAGATCAGGTACATCCTCGGCGGATCAGGCTACTTTGACGTAAGAGGTGAGTCGTACGCAACACAATTTTCACATTCACCCCCTTTTGTGGCTCGCCCATGTTCAGTGCTGATTAATCCAGCATAATCTTTGCCTTGGTCCGTGGGTCATGGATCTTTTATTAGGTTTGACCGGCCCTTACAATGAGCGATGGATCAGAATCAGCCTTGAGAAGGGCGACTTGATCGTCTTGCCTGCTGGGTGAGTCGATCTGAGTGAAAGCATCTCTCAATTTCGGGGGTTCATTCGGATTCATCTCGCCATATCCCCTTTTACACCAACCAACCATCGCTAGTATCTCCTCATCACAACGTCTCTCTCTCTGCCCCTCTCTCTCTCTCGAAATGTCGTCAAAATGACAGCGTGGTTATGACATCGCTGACGACACATGCTACGTGTTTGATCATATAACAGCATCTACCACCGATTCACAGTCGACGAAGGAAACACCATCACAGCTATGCGTCTATTCCAAGACGAGCCCAAATGGACCCCTTATTCCCGATCAGCGGCCGACACCGACTCCAGACCAGCTAGGGGTCAATATGTCGACGAGGTCAAAGCTGCTATTGGAATTCAAGCGTAATTTGATTCGAATTTCGTTCGCTCGGTTTTTGGATAACTCCATCGGCTCGTTCGGAGGGAATGCTGAGGTGGGGACACATCTGGTGTGTCGAGGTGTGGACCGGTTGAGCGGATGAGCGAATTAAGGAGAGTAAAGCAGCATGCTCATGGTGCAGCGTGGCGCCGAGTAGTTTCTGCGAGTTGCAGGGATGATGGCTGTAGCTTATAATACGAACTCATGAATTGTATTGAATCCTCAATCTGGATATAACAATCAGTCAAACAGATAGCAGCAAACAAGCATAAGACCGTATCTTATCTAAGACCAGCAAGCCCTTCTGCGCCGCTGCAAGTGTTGAGAAGGGGTGATGGAGCAGAACATGGGATATCAAGTAACGCTCTCCACCCTTCTTACCATACGAAATCAGAGATTATCCATGAGCGATATCAATATCCAGCGCCGTTTGTCAATTGTACGATTAACATTCGCTGCATTCGCTGGCTGATGGGCTGATGCATGCATAGAAATGCCTCAATTGTGAGGTATAGCAAGTGCAATATAATGGTTTATTATGATTTGACGTGATTTATATGTATTGACTAGTATTTGACTGTATTGAATGGTTTTTGTCTGATTGGGCTTATATACTCGTGAACCGATGCGGGGCAATGCAATGTATTTGTGTCGTATGAAGGAACCACTTCTGTCTGAACCATCTATCCTCTATATCCTTATTTCTGTCTGTCCGCCAACGTCCGCATCGATAGCTATCTTCAGCTGATTGACCCACTCCATCGTACGTCGCACATTCTCCTTTTTGCTGTGACGTATGGCACCTGATTATCCGTGTCCGTATCTCGCCAGTCAGAAGAATCAACTGCTCCTGCTCCCACTTCTACTCTTCCTGCCTTCCTCCCAAATACCTGCCCACACCCTCATAACAAGCGATCATCAACCCACAAGCAGGTGCAACCTTGCCACATCTCGCGCTCAACCCAGCGAAAAGCGCGTTCCATCCCTCGGTCTTGATCACGTGCATTGCCAGTGGGATCGTGGCTGCGTGAGTCGTCTGACATCCGGGAGAAGGGTTGAACACTTGTCTTCGGGTTTTCAGGACGTCGAAAGGCTGGGTGACGATGGCGCTTACTGTACCGCTTAGGAAACCGGAAAGGAAGGATGTGGAGATTGGTGAGAGGGGAGGAAGGGGGGATGAAGATGATGTGAAGAGGGATTTCAAGAGTTCAAAGCCGGCCCAGTAGATACCTGCAATCGTGATAAGAGAGAAAATATCAGTCCTCCGTCTGACGATTCGTATGAAGGTAGTAATAGGATTAAAGAGGATAGGCGGAGCTTAAGCGTGTAAAGTGTTTTAATGAATTCGAGGGTAAGAGGAGGATGGAGAATGATGCTTACCAGAGAATGGCACATCTCGCCAAAGGGTAGGTCCCAATCCTCTCCAAAGTATCGTGACTCCCTTGCCCTGCACCAGTTTCGACATATCCTTCGCCGTTGAGGCGTAAGTAGGTGTGCCTCGCTCGACTGACAATGTAAAGACATTAGCTTGTAACTCTGGACCGGGCCTTGGATGTTGCAGGCTACAAAAGACCAATGCATAGCTAAATCCTGCAGTTTGGGAAATGTCGAAGAATAGCGACTTACCACTGGGCAAAGCCTGCAGCCTCGTCCTGAACATCTCAATGGGACTAATAACAGTCGCACTGAGCGTCCTGGCCAGCGATCCAGCAATCAGCGGCGCAGGCGTCAAGGAAGCTGTTATACTGGGCGGAGCACCGCCAGGTACGGTGGGCGGTCTTCTATTGAGCGATGAGGTGTTGAGTGCTGGATCTGTCACACCGGTAAAGTATGGCGAGATGAAGGATAAGAGGTGTTCGTAGCCTAGCATGTAGATTGCCGATGAAGGTATTCCCATTGTACTAGAACGTCAAATTAGATTTCGAGATCAGCCCATGCTCAGTTACATATACATGGTATTTCCATAGCTTGATCCAATGGCTTTTGTTGACAAATCGGGTCACTCACATAGCCGTCCCTACACCCTTCCATAGTCCTTTGACGCCTGTCTCCCTCCTTACAGCAGCTACTTCGCTCCAGAACCCTCTCAAAACCTCCTGTTCTACCCTAGCCACTTGCTGCGGCAAAGCCAAGATACTCGCCCCACCACCCTGGGCCACCACACCCCTCGCTAGAGCTTGCTCGAAGGTGAGAGCTTCTCCCCATATTCCAGCCCATTTCGAAGGGTGCAAACATCCATCTGGAGCCGAAGCGGGAGCTACGGCAGGTCGTAGTGAGGCGAATGATATTCCCTCTGGTGCTGCTCTCGCTGATAACGATGACGATGATGATGGTATTGAGCTTGCAGATGCGGAATAACATGTTAATGGATTCGAGTTATGAGGTACGTTGCTGGCTGCGGAAGAGGCGCTAAGAAGAGTTGTCTGACAACATTCCGAAGCTGCAGCTGCAGCAGATGTGGTAGGTGGTATGGGTCGCGCAGGTGGAACGGGGGCAGATTGAGTACCCGAACGGGGATGAGGTTGGACCGTTTGTAATCGCGTCTTGAGCACGTCAAAGGGAGTCACTACGTAGGGCGCAAGGCGAAAGTGATGTGTTAGTGTCACTCGAGAGAGCACAATTGGTCTGCGAAGTGATCTGGGATATGTGCAAGCACATTTGGATAAAGCGATATTTGGCCACTCGGCTATCCGAATTCACAATAGGTAAACACTCACTCAAGAGAGAAGTGGCCATAGCGCCCGTCATAGCAGCGACAGCTTTCGCTCCGAACGGTCCTATAGTCCCTTGAGCTGGATCCTCCTTGGCAGACACATGCTGCGAGTTCGAAGGGCCTGCCTCGGGCCACTGGAAATCCTCGTCTTCTGGTCTTAGGCTCAGTCCACCTTGATTGACCGATCGTGAATTGGAGGGGATCGGTAAGTCCTCTTGAGCATCAGGTAAGAGTGGATAAGTGAGATCGGGGTGTGGTCGCATTTTGACAGCCACGCGAATCAAAGTATCGGACAGCGAGTAGAAGAAAGAGGTTGTACAAGTTAAAAATAATTGATGGGTGCGATCGATGTTGCTTGTGGTTGGAAAGCTATCGTTTATCTGATACTATCAAGATAGTTCAATCCTCCCCACCCAGGAAAAAAAGTCAAAGCCCATTCCTCTCTTGAGTGGACAAGCAGTGACGCGGTTTCTTCGGCCGGCGCCGTAATATAGATACTTGTAGCTAAGCGGCGATCAACAGCAACAGCCCCTGTTTGCCCTGACGTGGCATTCGGCAATTCCGATGGTCGAGATGGTCATATTCCGATCCTCAAAACAAAGCATTAAAAGCATGACGTCGTGATAAGGATAAATATTAATTTATATAATTTTTGGTGGAGTACCAGCTGACGCGCCACAATTGACCAAACACGTTGTTGTTTTCCTGGTTGAGTCATGTTCTCATTTCATGTTTTCATTTTGAATTCCCCCATGCGTACTCGCGTGGACCCCCCCGTTTCCACCACCACTGAACCCTCTTTCCTCACTGCCTTCCCCTTCCTTCCCTTGCATTCCCTTTGTTGTCTCCATCGCCATTTCATCCATTCCTTCCTTCCAATCATCATACTCTACATACTGCATATACAGACATTCCTCGATATACCAATCATATTCACAATATATACCATACAATCTTGACATCTTACCCCTGTACATCGATACCGGAAATTCTTGGAGAAACAGAACGAGAAGGAGAAAGCGCAGAGCGCGGCATAGGATAACGCACGCAACAACCAATACCAGCATCAACCACTTAAACACCCTTCCGATCTTGAATCGACATATCCATTAATAACATACCTGATCGGCATTCTCTTGAAATCATCACCATGTCATCCCACGCTTCATCGTCGCGGCATCACCTGCGCTCGCATATAAAGCGAGAACCACTAGTCTCATTGGCGTTGACGGCTTTCTTACCGAACGTCTCTTCGTTGCCATTGCCATCACCAATCTCATTACCATCAAAACGCGGTCCATCGACGTTCGACTCACCTTCATCACCTGGTGGTGGAGGTGGGAAAGCCAGAAAAGTTAGCAGGACAGAGAAGGACGGTACTGAGACGATAAGGAAGACGAGATCAGCAAAGGAATTGAGAAGCCAATATCGAAATACAAGTGTCGATGTGGACATGGGTGCAGTAGTGACGCCTAGGGTAAAACATGTACTGGAGAGGGATGATCTGGGTACGGGCAAGAGTCCTGCGAGGAGATTGTTCTCTGGTATGATGGGAAAGGAAGAATCACGCATAAGGTGTGTTTAATGTCTCTCTTTTTTTTTGGTGGAAGGATGCTGACGAGATCTTTCTGTACTCTCAGTGGAATATCAGGTGCCATTGCCACCCCAACCCATTCACCATCAGGTCGAAAACTCGCACCATCGCCACCTATCTTTGACTCGCCTTCCTCGTCAAGCAGATCATCCTTTGCATCTTCATCGACATCGGCGAATGCATCCGTGTCAGCCATCGAGATCGACGTGCAAGCTCAGCCTGAATACATGATGGATCAGGAGGTAGGAGATGTACACGATTGCGGTTTCATCATTCACGAGGATATTGCCGGAGTGAACCCCACGGGTGTGGACCAGAACGGTCACGATCACGGCCTTCGAACACCTCGATCGAGAAGACGTACGCCCGGACTGGAAGGCAGCAACCCCAGCGCGAAATTCGTCATCTCTGCACCAGCTTCGCCTGCTTCTTCGATATTGGATTTAGAAGACCAAGAGAACATCCCACCTCCCCCATATACTTCATTACCGCCATACTCACCCAGCAACAGCAAGAGCAGAGCCCAAAGTCATTCAGTCAAATCCACTCCATCGAAATATTCAACTACATCAACGAGTACAGATGACGAGATCGTCTCGCTCTACCTCTCTGCACCATGGACACATACGCCATCAAGTACGTCGGGAAGCGGGACCAGGCGTAGGGAGAGGAGTAAACTTGTAAATGAGGTTTTACTTCTCAGAGGAGAGACTATGAGTATGGGTGATAAGATGGATGTGAATATGGTGCACGGTGAAAACGATGGCGAGGGAGAGGAGTTGACGCCTGGAAGAGAATTTGGTTCTGGGGCGGGTGCAGCCATTGGGGAAGGGAGGAAAAGACTCGCTATGGAGGTCGACATGGCTTAAACGATGAATGGCCATCTGACCTCATAGTGAAAAGGGTGGACCGAGTGAACACATTTTCGATCTGTAAGATGAGGATGAAGAAGTGGGGAAAGGGAAGGATCTTGGTTGACTGCATACAGACTACATATACATCTTCACGTTGTCTCTTAACTTTTGTTTCTTGTTTAATAAACCATCATAGCGTTGTCTCTTGTTTGTAATATGTTATAAACCCATTCCAACCAGCGAATGGAAATACGTTTTCTTGTCTTTCTTACTCACCATACACATCAAACATTGTTTATGTTTATAATATCATCATCGGCTCGCACCTTAAATCTTAAATCGAATTCGATCTTGGTCCTCCAGCCCATTTTCAAGTTGCTCCACGTTCGTTGACTACCAGCTATTCTAGTTGGCGGCGTTGCGTTTACATTTTCGTTCATATACTCGTGCATCTAACATATATCAGTCAGCCTGCTATATGATATCATTTGTTCATGATCCACGTAAAAAAACAACGACGATGACCCAATGATCGTTTGTTTCTGTATTCTGCTCGCTGTCACGGCCATACTAACACACGCGATGCCTAGTACAGTAAGTAGAACACAACGATGAGATACTGTATGTTCTGATTCATCGAGTTTCATGGGTAGATAAATCTACAAGGCTCTTGTTACTTCTCATGAAATTCGGACTGGGACTGGCACTGACACTAGTGTCGACACCACCTAATCCATCTGATTTGCAATCCCATCGTTCTTATCCTGCATTAACATATACTTTTTCACCTTCAAACCCACTATCGTCTCCGCCCTCTTCCAGTACTACGACATCGTGTTCTTGCCCTGTCTTCATGTTGAGATCCTCCCCATTTCCATCTCCATCTCCATCCCCATTCTCATCTCCATTTTCAGTCTCGTCATCAAAGGTCAATCCGTCTATATCTAACGAATTGAATCCCGTCCCCGTCTGAGACATGTGATAAGTCGAGCTCATCGTTCGAGTCTGACTCTGACTACTCTCTGTCCCAGGTTCGTTGCGGCCCCTCGTGCTCCTATTAAAATCGTGTCCCGCCGCTTTCTTTCTGGAATGCCAAGCGGATAGGATAGGTTTCTGACCCTTTTTAACCGTGGGGGTATTGAGGGAAGCTGTAACTCCAGCTTTCGGCGCCGATACATACGGCTCCCGTGGATGCCTCGTTCCGGTGTTCGGTAATATCGGTGAACCAGTAGATGACGATATGGAGGATATCCCGACAGTACCGAACGGATCAGGTTGCTGGAAGAGCGGGAGCGTCTTACATGTCCCAGTGTCGCCGGACAAGGTCGGGTCGGTGCCTGGCTTGATCCACACGACACGACCAGAAGCAGAAGAAGAATCGCCGGCACCGTTCATATTGGGTGAGAATAGTAGCGAAGAAGAAGGGCAAATTCTCCCTGCTGATGAGCCTGTTGTGAGTCTGATACCGGGGCTGTAAGACGCTTCGTGCCGTAGTAAAGGGGATATAGACTTAGGATCTGAAGGTCGCCTATCCTCGCTTGTGGGTGAAAAGCCTGTCAGCCGCTACGGGAAAGCAGACCGGACGATGCGAATACAGCACGCGAGAACGGTCCTAGATCAGCGTCTGCCATCAATTTCTTGTTTGTGCTAAGGAAGCCACCTGGGCATGATTCACAACACACCTGAGAAGGATGGACGTATGAACAACGTTCGCACCCGTACAGTATACCGCTATGTCGGTGGTCAAGGTGAGATGTTGAATTGTGCCGTGAATCCATTGATTTAACATTTCGTGTCAATCCCTTGTGTAGGCGAGAGATCCAATTTGGCCGATTTCCACTCCTCTCCCGCATGTCTTGCTGGTTCTGCTGCTCGACAGCACCATTGTAGTAGTACATTGAAGCTTGATCTTGATCTTGACCATTTTCGTGGGACCGCGGTGCCTCGAGAGCAGTTTGAGCTCGATGCGGATGAACTGCAGGTGGTATTTGGTGGTCTAGGATAGTGGGGAGCGAGAAGACATGCGATGGGCTCGGCGCCACATCGGTCGAATGTGGTACCGACAACGAGAGGAGAAGCGTGATATTGTATACTTTCGGAAGCTAAGGTACTCGTGCAACGTCGCAATGTCGAGCAGATACACAGATACAGTACATGATTTTTCAGATGCTCCAGATCAGCTGACTTTTGCACTTCTGAGGGAGGGCACTCAGAAGGCGAAGACTCACAAAAATGATTGGTAGGTAGCAGAAAGAGTTGTGCCGCCAGTAGTTATACAACAGAAGCGAAGAGAGCTGGAGGCCAGAGACCGCCAAACCTCCATGGCAAGTCACCAACTACCGTATTAAAATCATGTGCGATGAGCTGGAGAATCTGGTAGAACCGGTGGGTCTTATGGCGGCGCAGAGACACTTACGATCAAACGAGTGACAATTTCACGCGTTACACCGCCTTTTATTCCTAACTTCTGGCGAGCCCACCATAGCTCGATGCATAGTACGAGGGAGAGTACCAGATCGACGGCGGTAGATCCTCCCAGCCATATCTGCTCGACTACCGAGAACCTAAATGACGTGGGGAGGACAGACAGAGCCAGATGTATCAGCTGACAAGCCATGACGAGTGCTGACTTGCAGCGGAGACTCGGGTGACGAAGATTGTAAGTGGTGTAGCTTTCAGCGAAAACACCTGTACAGCGGCAATTCTGTAGGAGCCCTTGACTCACATGCTGGCCCCTGCGACGTCTAGCGCGTGCATATTCCCGCTCATAGCGATCAAGACGCTCGACATCGTCCCAGATACAAACACCAAAAGCACCACGCAACCCATGACCGCGACAAAAACGCCTTTGACCCCCGGGTGAGCCAGTCTAGGCCAGAGAACGTCGAGCGAGGAGAGGAACAGGGTGATTCGGCGTAGGAGGAACAGTTGAGTCAGTGTTGAGGGGATCAAGCCTAAGAAGGGGGATGTGAAGTATAGTGGGGTGGTTGTTAGGAAGCCTGGAAGGTTCATGAAATTTACAGCGAACATCTGGCGATTGAACATGTACACTGAATATTAGCCTCATTGTGATCTATCACACGGTCCGCATTGATGGGCAGTACGAGTACACTCCACTCTACTTTGTACTTACATCCCAGCCCCGTACGAGGTCGACGACGGTTTGCCCGAAACTGGCGACCAAGCTAATAGCTGCCAAGCTGACTCCCAGCCGTCTGGATGATTCATGTTGTGATTTTGGTCGACTGGCGAGTGAGAGGAAATAGTTAATCGAGAGAATCAGGACGACGCCCATACCTGAGGAGATGGTCATCAAGGTTCTCAATCAATATGTGTGATACCCCTTTGTGGCAGACATGGCAGTACGAGTGATCATTCCACTTGAAATCGGTAGAATGTAGAGAGAGCCTGAAATGCCCTGGACTTACCAAACGATTCCAGAATAAAGCCTAGGAAGAACGGGCCGGCTAAATCGTCAGAGAACAGAAGCAGAATCAGCGCTCCTGGTGATCTTTTCGGCACCCAGAGGGTACGGCTACGATCAGAACGATCAGAACGATCAGAACAGAAGCATCAAAAGACCAAAAGACAAGAGCGAGACCAAACGCACTCAGGTAGGCCAACCTGAACTCGGGCACCGGTATGATAGTCGTATCAAAGGTTGGGTTGAATGGTTCCATGATGGCTTGGCTTGGTCACTGATCGGTTCTCGATCCTCCAATCGTCAACTTTTGTAGACCGACCTACGACCGTAGCCCGTACGAGTACTGTTTGGTGGGCGGTGGGCTTTCGTCTTGTTGCGGTGGACTTTCGACTTGTTTATGCTGGACGAAAGAGAGGCGATAGGTAGTCTCACTGAGTCTTGTTCATGCCTGTCATGAAGATATATATATTCCCGTCGTTGTGGGGCATGCGGCTTTGGGAGAGAAGAGTGTTCAAGAGCCAGCGTGTTATTTTCGACTTGACTAGATTTCGTACAGTATATGCGTCGTTGATGGAGCGTCCGATAGTTCTGACGCTTACAAGCTCTAAGCATCGGACTTGGTCGTCCGAGCAGTCAAGCTCTGGCAAATCGACTTTGGAATGAGTAAGTGGTTGGAATGTGATGATAAGTGTAATGATCAGTACAAAGTACAGATATTGCTACTGAAGTGGTAGTGGAACTCTCTTTCTAACAAGAACCATCCAAACGATAAAGTGATTGAGCCCTGTGATGTGGAGATGCACTCCAACGAGCAGTTTTCGGAGCGAAGGACGATCCAAGTCCGATTCCCACACTGCTAAGTCATACTGTGAGTTGGGTCAGTGCGGGTGCGAGAATCTTGCTCGTTTTCATTTACACCACCACACAAGCAATCAACTAACAAAGGGACCCTTTCGATCGCACCCATACCTGAGCTGATGCTGATGCTGATTGATTACAGATCACATTTTTGTGTATGTGTGATTGTTAATTGTGTTTTCATTAATGGAGGGGAACCGAGGGGACGTGACATTGAGAATCGAGTCAGTGGGGAACAGTGCGCGGTGTACTGTAATCTGATTTGGGGCGAGAGGCCAGAGGTCTGGGCGTATGATGATAACCCATCAACACCAGATAATGAGCCTAGCAAGGTATATAGTAACCATAAGAGACTAGGGCATCTTGCTCAGACGAGTAATCAGTACTAGTTATACAGCAAGAAATAGACATAGCGCTATCTATCTTGTGAAGATGGTCAATATCTATTTGGTGTTCACTTCCACCATCACTCACATCAACGTGTACATATGGTCTGTAATATACCATCCTGAATCATTCCGTGGCAGAAACTAGCCTCTGTCTGGAGTAGCGATAGCTTCACTCCGAGACCCAAGCACTAAGTCAGAGTGGATTGGCCATGTCATTGAAGAACAAAACCTTTCGGCCTTGCCGGAGCTATGAGATCTCAAAAGATTACTTTGATTCGGCGATAACGGGATTCGAAGATGACCGCGGACAGCGGACAGCCAACAGCGAAGGGTGGGGTGATCAACTGCTGATATCGTTTCTCTCCTATCTCGTCTTTGTCTTGACTCGGCTCTCAACTCTGACTCGACCTGGACCTGGACTGAACCTGACCTGATTTGCTGCACAGCTAGTCTCCCTCCCTCCTCGGTCGTCACGAGTCAGAATCGATTAACTGACATGCATGCGCATGCATCCATATATCGATTGACAGCAGTACTACATTTGTGTGCCCGGGAATACACGAAAGTATTACGTCAATCCCGACTAAATCCGTACGCTGGTGTCCGGTTATCGACTTGCCGACCATGACCACTGCGTTTCTCCCACTATTCAGACATTTTTGGAGAGAGTGAGATTGTGAATCTCACTCTAGCTCACTCTAGCTCAAGCTTTATTCACAGAAACTAGAGTGTTTGTGAGAGTTGTGACTAGAACTGGACTTGCTGAGAAGACGTATAAGAGCTGCTTAGCCCAGACCAGACCGGCTCGAAAGGAATATTCTTAAGCAAATCATATTCATTGCTGGATCTCCAACGAAAGAAGACACCTAACTCGAAGGCTTCACTCCTGTTGCAATCGCAACTACTACAATCTTACTGAGTCACACCCGACCCGTCTACATACTATAACACATCCATCATGGCATCAGAACAAGCTGCTTTCGACGCCGAAGTCAAGGCCGTCGAGGCGTTCCAGAAGGTGAGCTAGATCGAAACCACCACCGCCAAAATATATCCTCCCGCTGTTTGTTTGGGTGAAGCGTCCAGTCGGGCTAAACTCATCTTTGTCTTTGTATCATGCTCGTGACAGTCGCCGCGATTCGCTCGTGTGCAAAGACCATTCTCAGCTGCCGACGTCGTCGCCAAGAGAGGTACCCTCCCCCTCTCGTATCCTTCAGACATACTCGCTCAGAAATTGTGGAAGATCCTCGAAGCTAAGAAGAGGGGTGAGGGTGGTGGTTGTACCGCCACCTACGGAGCGTGAGTCCGACTCCAATTTCATCATCTTAGTCAAGTCAAGGATTTCCAAGACTCAAATCAAGGTAGTCCCGGCATCCGCTATGCGCACATACTGATATCTCCGTTGTAACTATCCTACGTCTAGTCTTGACCCCGTCCAGCTCACGCAGATGGCCAAGCATCTGGAGACTGTCTACGTATCTGGATGGCAATGCTCCAGTACCGCATCAAGCTCTCTCGAACCGGGACCTGATCTTGCAGGTATGTATCATGGTCCACATCATTCCACGCTAGCGCTCGCCATATCAGCTCGCCACCTACAGAGCGTCATCCATCTCCATATAGTCCGGCAATGTAAGAGATAAACTGTCCGCAGGCTAACCATTACTTAAACCTCGACATGGCCCAGACTACCCCTCCAACACGGTCCCGAACAAGGTTGCCCAACTCTTCTCCGCTCAGCTTTTCCATGATCGAAAACAAAGATGGACCCGGACCCAAGCTTTACAAAAGGGAGAGAAACTCGGTGAACCCATCGATTACCTTCGACCCATCATCGCAGATGCCGATACCGGTCATGGAGGTGAGTCTAGGCGCTGGCGCCTCCTCCCAGAACAGAACAAGGCGCAATATGGGGATTTGGAGTGTGCTGATTGTTGTATGTCATACGCTGGACTAGGTCTTACCGCTGTCATGAAGCTTACCAAGATGATGGTCGAGGCTGGTGCCGCTGGTATCCACATTGAAGATCAAGCTCCCGGTACTAAAAAGTGTGGGCATATGGCCGGTAAGGTGGGTGATGGCATCGGGATTCCTTGGAGACAGTGCTTTGGTACACCATCAGATTGCATGTCGCTGATTATGTTTCCACCATTTAAAGGTTCTTGTGCCCATCTCTGAGCACATCAATCGACTCGTCGCCATGCGACTCCAATGTGATATCATGGGCGTTACCAACCTCGTCATTGCGCGGACCGACTCTGAAGCCGCAACACTCATCACGTCCAACATTGACCCTCGAGACCATGCTTTCATCCTTGGTTCCACCAACCCCGATTTGATCTCGCTCAATGAGATCATGGTTGCTGCCGAGCTTGAAGGGAAGAGCGGTTCTGCCCTCGGTGCTATCGAGGAAGAATGGCTCAAGAAAGCCAATTTGCAACTCTACCCTGAGACTCTTGCGAATGCACTCAAAGCTCAAGGTGTAGACAAGTCCAAGATCGACCAATTCCTCTCTCAGGTATCTGGGACTGCTCATGCCTCCAACAACGCGGCTTTGCAACTCGCTCAACAGAAGTACGGGTTGAAGTCCGCTCCATACTGGAATTGGGATACCCCTCGAACAAGAGAAGGCTACTACAGATACCAAGGCGGTACGCAATGCGCTATCAATCGGGCTGTCGCTTTCGCCCCATTTGCAGACTTGCTTTGGATGGAGACTAAATCTCCCATCTACGCTCAAGCGAAAGAATTCGCAGAGGGTGTCCATAAGGAGCGACCTGGGCATTGGTTGGCGTACAACTTGAGTCCGTCGTTCAATTGGGATGCGGCGGGCCTGGGCGAGAAAGAGATGAAGAGCTATGTTTGGGATTTGGGGAAACTCGGATTCATCTTCCAGTTCATCACGGTGAGTACAGTTTGCTGTGACTTGCAACTCGTCGATCGAACCTTTTGGATTATACAGACTACAGACTAAACAGACCGAGCCGAGCGAGGATCAAAGAGCTGATTGAAACGAGGTCTACCTGTGATATCAATATAGCTCGCCGGTCTGCACTCCAACGCTTACATCAACGACCTCTTCGCTAGCGCGTTTGCCAAGGAAGGCATGAAGGCTTACGTCGAGTTGATCCAGAGGAAAGAACGAGAAATTGGGTGCGACGTCTTGACGCATCAAAAGGTTAGTGGGGGCTCTGCCGCGTGACTCGAGTGAGCTGCAGTGGAGCAGACCAAACGCTGACACGCATCTTTCGGTGATTTTCGCTACGCTACGCAGTGGTCCGGAGCAGATTACGCAGATTCTATGATGATGACCGTGACAGGTGGAATGTAAGTGGACCGACCAACCACTTCTCTTTTCTTTTTCCCGCTGCTTGCCCAGGTGGAATATATGAAGGCTGATAGTGTCTGTTCCGATGTATATAGCTCATCAACCGCTGCTATGGGCAAGGGCGTGACCGAATCGCAATTTGTACCGGATGACAAAGCCAAGAAGGCTCTGCATAAGCTATAAATTGTGTCTATATAAGAGGACATACAGTACTACTAGTACGTACTATGGCTTTAGCTAGCAAAAGTCTTGTAGCGCAGTATTGCGGATTTGGTATGGAGACGCCTGGTGATTGTATTGGCACTGGAGAAAGAGGCAGCAGAGAGGATGTGTTGGACCTTTCATACCATTTGTATCACGTCCATTCAGACGAGTCTTACACGAGATATATTCCATTTGTACACAAATGCATAAGTTTTATCAATATATACACTTATACGTGTATTTTTGTTTGTTGAATAATAGGACAAAAGTAGAAAGACAATGATGATGAATTCTGTAGTATAATGACAACGTAACAAGGTAACAACGTAGGGCTTGGCTCGTATCATTGAAGAATAAGCGCCTCCAAAAGATTTTGTATAAGTAGACATGAATGTATATATATTGACAACGAAGACGACGGACCATGTTAGATCTAATGTAATGTGGACTGTCCGAATCCCAAGGAAGAAAGAAGCTTGAAAGAAAAGAATGGGATTGAAGGGTTGGATTCGGATTCGCCGTCCCGTTCCAAGAGAAATAGATCTGGTGTTGCTACAACTGTAGAGAAATGAGCCCCCGAAAGAAGGAAATGAGTCCAAAGAACAGAAGAGCAAAACAAAAGGAAATGGGGAGAAGGTATGTGAGCGTCGGGGTAGAGTGTGAGAAGGGGACCTGTCAGTGATGATCTACAAGGTAATATATATCTACATCTTCGGCCCCAGCATATATCTAGTATCTACAACGTGCATCTAAGCCAAGAAGAGAACAAAAAAGAAAAAAAAAAAACGTATTTCCCAACAAGAAGTTCGCTCAAGCCCTTATTGATGACCACCGCATTCAAAAAAATGCAGTAACCACTCAGACCAAAGCGACCCTAGCCTTGCCCAAGCCTGTTCTGAAGTTCCTCATACCACCTACACGACTAGCAGCTTGCGTTCGTTGGATCTGCGCAAACGCTTCTAGGATATGACCTGGTAGTAAGGGCTGTCTGGCAGATGGGGGAGGTGCGAAGAGCGATATGGGCTGAGGATGGTGAGTTTTTTTCTTGTTCTCGCCGTGAGAGTCGTCGTGTTGTTCTATCTTGGCCCGTTTACTCGGCGAGACATCGTTGACCATGACCAGCGTGGATTTTCGCTTAACGGGTGAGGTTGATCGATTATCCCCCAATACAGTATTCGATGTTGAAGTAAGGGTCGATCGTCTTTGCAGAGTAGGGTTGTTGGAGGACCCAGCGGTAGCGACTGCTGTTGCTGCAGATCCAGATGCAGATATCGAAGGCTTGGTCATTTCCAGTCTCTCGCGCAGATCGAGGGCCGTGACACATAGTGATCGGACCATTTCAAAGGCTAGGAAACCGAGGATATCAATGATGTCGTCGTTGGGTCGGACGTCGAGGTATGCTGCAAAGTTGATAAAGTCTCTGAAGCGACGAGCTACAGACCCAAAACATATTAGATCCAATCCCAGCATGTATGATGGCACTCGTAGACATGATCTCTCAAGCCGCTGTATGGGAAAAATCTCGAGTGGGATGCATATATGCTAATGTCTTCAACTCACCTTTTCTGTATGTGAAACTCGCCTGTCGACAGTCAGAGTAGTGCACGTATTCGTCCTTTGTCATCTTCTTGGTGATCTCGTCGGCGTCCTAAGGCGTGAGTCAACACGAATCAGCATGACGCTCTGGGGTTAGGACTACACAAGCTCATACTAACCCTAAGCCTCTGCATGCTGTCCTGATGAGCCTGCATCTCATCTTCGTCCTCGTCTTCCTCGTCATCCCTGTTCTGCTTGCTAGGTATTGATCTCAGGTAATCGGAGAATGGAGTGAGCAGTTCCCACGGCAACTTCATCATCGTTTTTCGGCCTTTGGCGGTAGCTTTGTCTACAATAATGATCCATGAAGTCAGCATGATGACACCTCTGCTCACTCATGCACTGGTCATCACTGAGCGTGAATGCTTGTCACTTACCATCAGCACCTTCCACTTCCATATCAACTTCTCCAGCGCGCTCCTCGTCTTCCTTTGCTCTCTTCCTCACATCTTTCCAAGAAAGATATGTTCTCAGTCTGTTGACTTTGCCTCTATCGTCTCGGATTAGGAAGATCAGGTCTTCAGCAGAGAGGAAAGGTGATGATCGGAGATGGGTAAGGAGTCGAGCTCGAGTTACCTGAGAGAAGTAAACATTGTCAGATTAACGATTGATCGTCGTTTTCGGGGGACGGTGACAGGGAATTTATCGTGAACCAAGAGGTTCAGCATGTACAACTCACGATTTCAATGATTTGTCCTCTTACGATATCTTCCACCAACCTCACTGTCTCCGGTAATGGGTCTTGCACCTCGCCGAAAACAAACATCTTTCAGAGTAAACGAATGCATTGGTCAGTCACACGTGCTCAGCCAACATGAACATCCTCAACAAAACCCGACAATGCTGATTCAACTTACCATTTGGCTGATTTCACTCGTATATTTGTAATCTCCCTTGCCATCCTTATCACCCGCCTTCTTCTTCTTGCCCCCACCAGACTTCTTCTTCTCGTCCTCGGACTCCGGTTCATCCTCTTCCTCGGGTGTAGGCGATCGTGACCTCCTCCTACTACTAGCACCAGCTGCAGTCGAAGAAGCTGTTTGTCCTGTCATATTGGCCGTTGTCGATGATGGACCTGCTGTTGCATTAGTTGATGATTGTTGCTGCTGCTGTTGTTGAGCGGCGGTTGATGGTGATGGTGTGGACAGTGGAAGGGGATTTATAGGCCGGATGGCCGGCAGTGCGAGTGATGATGACATTGTGTAGCGCGTATTTGATGCGTAATACTGGTCCTTGTTTATTCTGGTTGACGACAATGATGAATGTCAGGTATGTATCTGAAGATGTAGGAAAGTAGGTATCAAATTCAGTTGCGTTGACTCCAGGTCGCGATGACTCGTGTGATGTATTCGGATCCACAGTGGAAGTGGGGATCGAAAGCGGGTATCGAGTCGTCTAGTAAGTTTAGCCCAAGCGAGCGAACCGAAGATCCAAGATAGATAGATAGGCCTTTCGTTCCTTTGTAATTTCCGTTGTCCAGATTTCGGTTATCTCTCCAAGACTTTTTGGCCTGGTTAATTGACTGTCGCTATCTCTTTCGCCTTTTTATATTGGAGAAAGAGGTTATCAAGTCGACAAACGCGGGGTGTGCTGTGAATGGTCGATTTCAAGCGGGGCAGATTGCGAGGAAAGGGATTGACGTGTTATGCTATGATTTATGAACTGTGTTGTGCAGTCCGTCTGATAGATGGGTATATCCGTGGACGGGTTGGATTCCGGTTGAGATTTGGTTGAGTATGGATTTGGGTGCAGCGCGGTTAACAACAGAGTGAGTGGGATTGTGGTTATTGTTGGATTACGGTTTGACGGCGTTTGTCCGATTGACCGGGTACTTGACATGTACAGCGTGCTCCTTGCAGCTGCTCTTCATCTATGTCCTATATCCTTTATCGTCCCAAGTCCGGAAAACGAGTGGAGCGAAACTTATGTGTGTGTGTGTGTGTGTGTGTGTGTGTGCGTATATGTGATTCAGAAGGTATATCTGGTTGGATTTGATAGTATGTTATGATCATGAGAAGAAAAGGATTGCAAGACAGTAATAGTAAGTTACTTGATGACATGCATCGAGGCAATACCGAGCGAGTGAGCAAGTGGGATGGGATGCAATTGTAATTGTGAATGTAAATGTAAATGTAAATAAGCGAGCATCAGTTTACCACTCGGATCTCGCTTCGATGCCATGAGAACTTGGCTGACCTTACCTCGGTCACTCGTTTACAACATACAACACGTATATGCACAGCATAGCAAATACACACGTTCACCACCACCATCATCATTGGTGCTTTAAGCGTCCGTGTAACAACCCGTCCACGACTTTCTAACTTTTTACCGAGGTAGGGTGGGGTGTGAGAATCTAAAGGACCTCTTGGGGGATTCATCAACGTCTGTGCTACTTGCCACTGCTGGAGCGCTTACAATACCACCAACCTCTAATCGATCGATTTTCTCATCACGCTTCCTTTGCTATAGCAGCTTTAGCCTTATCTCTCTTCGGATCGCTTCGAGAACCCACATGTCCCTGTAGTGAGGAGTGACAGCATGACGATCTGACAGTCTCGCTACAGCATCCAAAGTGTCATCCGGCCATTGAAGCGCTACGTATCATTAACACACGATGGGCTCAACACAAACGGTCGGAGACTCCGGTACTCCGAACGAATCAACGACTAACCAGGCCAAAGCCCCTGGAGGCGTCGCACGTCAGCACGTTGATTCTGTCGCTAGAAAGTCGGCCCGTTTCAACAAGGAGAAATAAAAAAGTTAAAATAGCTAAGCGCCATGCGGCAACGATCCAGTTCAAAACGAAAAAAAAAGTCTGGTACGGTAGGTAGATCTTTCAATTCCGTAATTAACAGCATCGCACATTCTTCCCTCTACAAGGCTCCATAAAAGTCTATGTGCAAGCGACTTGGTCCCATTAGGGCTTCCGGACGGAACTCAGCACGACAGACAGACAGACGACGCCGATGACATATCGTACCGTTATACAAAATGAATGTGCATGAAGGGAAATACTCCGCCTGCATATACCAAACACATAATGTATGTACCCAAAAAACTCATTGCCGGCCGTATCGCTGCTCCTCTACTAGGTTGGAGGGGGAGTGGAAACGATTGGATAGGCTCAAATCCGATCACCGCGGTCGACCAGGGTTGACGTTACCGGCGTGTGTGTTCATCGTTGCGGGAATAGTAGATAGACGATTTCATTCAGGCTGAAATTTTGCATGGGATGTTTTTTTAATCGGCATCTCAACGACCAACGACGACGTTGGCGTTGGCATTGCCTGGACCGTAGATCGCCAAGCGAGGTGGGACGCGCCCGGTGGATCATGATCATGATCATACTATGGTAATACCCGGCTCATCTGTGATTGCTGCCTCGTTCGGGCGAGAGTGGTGTAGGTCGGGGAGGACTGGCGAAGCAAGCAAGACTTTGCGCCTCTCCTGGTCTGCTCGTTCTGAACCCCGGAACAACAGATCGACCGTTCATTCGTTCATGTGCACGAAGCGGCTAGTCCTTTCCGCCTCGCCTGTCAAAGCTAGTCCATGGGCAGTGAACTCAAACGCAAAGCAAAGCAAAGCAACAGAACGGTGAGACTTCACTTTCTGCCCGTTCAGGGCTTCATTCATTTCGGCGGAATTGGAGACATGCGCCTCTCACCCACCTCGCCGTTCTCCGCGGGGCTCGCTTGGAGACATTACGTTACCGCTTGTACCGCTTCGCTATCTTTGAGCAATATGATTGGTTGGCTGAATTTGTTTCGTTCAATTGAACTGATATCAGCGCTTAGCGAAGACGACAGCGAAGGCCAAGGCTAAAAAGGCGAAGACGAGGGCAAAATCCCATCGTATAAGGTAATAACCGGAAGTCTTGGTCTGGACCTGTACTCGTTCGGTGCATGTTCCGAAGTCATTGTGGGAAAACTTGGACATGCATATGGGGATTTTTTCAATCCTCGCTAAAAAAGCAAATGTGTGCGTGCGTGCGTGTGGTGGTTCACCAGCTTTTTCCCCGAGAGTTCGCTCAACTCCGAGCACACCACTGTGGCTTTGAGCCAAGCTTTTGCTCTCTTGTCCGTCCGAAGAACCGGATCTCATCCTATCATGGAGCATCTTTCTTGGAAGGGGAAAGCGCTGAAGATCTAGGAGCCACTCACTGTGATTCCAGTCGGTCCGATCTTTCGGTAGTGTGGAATGTTATACGTGTTGTAGTATTGCCGGCCGGTTGAGCTCCGCCAGACATCCATCCATCTTGGCAGTACAGTACTCGAGTACTGATACAGATACTGAAATGAACGCCAACCGAACTTCTCAGGCCAAAAGCTGAACTCCGCACCAATCCCCTTTCATCCTTCATCGACTAGCATCTCCGAACTTGCGTATACTGGTGACATGGACTCGTCTAAGCGCCTCCCTGTGTCGGGTCGGGTGAGGTGAGTGAAGTAACGGTGGGGGAGATAGCCTAAACTTCAGTCTAGGCCAAGGACTACCATTCGTACGGGACTATCAACGTCTTCGCGGTCCAGCCGGGATATTATTGAAGAGTCATTCCCACGTCAGATCGACAGAAACGTCGCGCACTCGGATGAATGTTGCCGCGGCCGCGAGCATAACATTACCACAATACAGTCTCGAAGAGTACGACTAGATTCAGTACAAAGTGTGTTACGACTATCCGACCCGGAATTATGCAGGATCTGCTGTAGATCTGATCATTTCTCCATCCAGCCCGATTCAAACTTCAAATGGTTGGGGGGGAAGTCATGTACAGTATTGCATGTGTGTGATCGCTTGCCCAGAGACAGGCTCACAGCATATATGGCACGAATGATGTTGGTCTATACGAGGAGGAGCTTCGGATTCGGGTTTGCTGACTGACCTAGAGAACGACAATACGAGTCACTATACGCCCGGCGTACCCCCCGGAGCTTGGCTTGAAGATATAGGACTGCAGATCAGCAGAACACGATCCTCGATGAAGGCGAGGCGGTACTTGTGGTTGCGCAGACGCGGGCACACGAGCCCTCATGAAGTACAGTACGTACAGTACTTAGGCGACGGGTTTGTGCTTGTCACGCGACTGACTGTCTTTGCGCAAATATAGGAGCGAGGTACCTCAGACAGGCGTTCGAAAGCAAAGCATCGGACGTTGAGTCGACTGTAAACAAGTCAACCGTGAGGGCACCTCCGATCGATCCAAGTCCGAACAAGTGTCGAGCGAGAATCAGCAGGCGGTAATATCAAAGGTAGTACCCAGGAGTGTATCAGAGCGTCCAGCTGCGGCTGAGTTTTCGGAGGCGCGCTGATAGTGCTGAAAGCGTATCCCGGCGTCGCCTTTCATTCCCGTTCGCCTGAAGACATGGTCATACAGAGACCACATTCAATGAATCATCAATGCCCTGGAGTACATCATGACCATAGGTCCAATTCGACTTGCTTCGCCGCATGAAGGAGTGAACAACTCTTCCGCTGCTCCTTTTTATAGCCTCAAATTCCCACCCCGTATGCCTCCTTTCGTCCCTCTTGGAGACATATCGGTCGGACCATGTGAAGGTCCTTTCATACTGCGTGGTTCATGCTCGATTTCGTCATTGTTGACACTCCGTTGATCGCTCGAATCACAGGTTTGCTCATTTGATAACCGCTATGAAAGGATCATTTAGCTCTGAGCGCATACTATCCCGCTGACGCCCGCCGCCGCCCCCTCCCCCCCTTTGGCCAGCTCAGCTCTACAGAGGTAAAGCAGACTGATCACGATGTTTCTTCGACAGGCGGGCGCGGGATTGCCATCGACTGTACCCATATGTACTTCTGTCTCGCATTTGAGCTTCCTGATATAAGTCAGAGAAATCTTTCAGTGGTTCGACTGCTTATTTTGTCTCGCCACTCGGTCGTAAGACACCACCTTTCCTACCCCGCTTGTATTCCAATCCCGATCATATTATCAAGCGCTCTCAGCCAATCCACAGCAGAATCAAACGAAGAACGCATAGCGAGTCCCCTTAAAATGTCAGACATGGACTCCGAAACAGAGAGGAACACCAGCCCAAACACAACGGGTAGCGATGCCGCAGCGAGCCAAGCGCCCACTCTAGACTCGACCGGCACCAAAGATGACACAGCTCCAGCTTTCGCTTCCGCTTCCGCTTCTGCCGCTGAATCCTGTACCCTCGCGAACGCTTTCGACCGGTTGTGCTGCAGGGGTATCGTCGACCGATGTGGTGTGGCCCACGGAGTCGATCACTTCGCATTGCGGGCTCTGCACCCTTACGATGTCAACAAAGGTCACCGGTTTCCAAAGGTCGCGGAAGTGAGCGACAACAGCGCACCACGAAACAGGGACACTGCCACTGCCACTGCTACCGCGACCGCCAACGTTTCGGCAGATCCCACCAAGGGGACATGCACGTGTACCAAGGAGGAAAAGGAAGCGAGAGCTGCCCGCGAGTCTCGCTCTGAGCAAGCTCAGCAACCTCAGGCCGCCGGAGGTGCACATTCTGAAACGTTCAAGTCTCGCGTTGAAAGCGAGCCTGCTCGGGGCGATGCCGGAAGCGACGTCGAGGACCAGGACGGTGGAGAATGGAGAGCGTCAGATTCATTTTACTTGAGCACGGAGCCCTTACATGCGTTTACGGTCGGCGCGGTGTCGGACGAGGAAGTCCTGTTGCACTTGGCGCATCACTATGCCTAGATACCCAGCAATCCCCCTCGTTGAGTTAATGTCGGCTTAACATCTGTATCTGCTTGTGTCCGCACTGACTGAAATCATGGATCAGTGATAGTTCAGCCCTGCGCCGGAATGACTGCGTCCATCAGCAATGTTGCAAGATATGGCCAAAGAGGCATGTTCATCATAGCTAGTGCACCATCCATGCCTCCCTATACAGTCCACACATAGATCCCGCAGTCAGACCTCACACTGTCTTGACGTCCTCAGAGCCCCTCTCCTCTTGTGGGTAACTTTTCCAACAACTTCGAAAGAAGCCGTTTCACGAGGATCCAGGCTCTCCATGTAACAGATGCATCTGTTGCATCCGATATTACGATGCTCTGCTCATTGACAGAAGTCATGCAGTCACGACTGTCTGGTGTCTTGTCTAAGCGTCAACGCCCTTAGCGGCCTCCTTCTTACCTCCATCCACTGAAAGCCCTTGCAAATCTTGTGCCAACCGCTGGACATCCTCCTCTTCCCTCTTGAACACCGTATCCCTCGCACCACCTTCATCTTTTACGTCGAGCTCTACCAGCTTAGCGGGAATGGGTTGAGCGGAGGGCGGTGATTGTAACGAAGCGGATGAATAACGACCTAATCGCGGTCCAGTTTCGTTGGTGATGAATTCCGTTTGGAGTGGTAATCTAGCCTGGGCGAGCTTGAGAGCTGGAGAAAGCACGATTCGAAGCAGATTGTCAGCTTCATTTCTAAACATGAATATTTTGAGTTAGATGGTAACAGGGATCCGTCTCGAAGCAAGCAGTGAAGATCTTCGGGTCGTGTATGCAGGAAAATCACAGCGCGACTGAGATCTCTTCATTCCACTCACCAGCTTTGGCAATCTCCGCCCTGATACCACCACCGCCAATCTCAAAGATGACCTTACCCGGGCTGACCCTACAACTCCAGTACTCGAAACTTCCCTTTCCTTTACCCATTCGCTGCTCGTTGCCTTTCACGCAAACAGGAATATCGGGGAATACTCGCAAGAACAGCTCGGCACCCTTGACCGATTTGATCCTTCTTCGCACGGCCATTTGACACGAGGTCAATTGCGCGGCGCTGATTCGGACGGAGGAACATGCTCGGATACCGTATGTGCCATGGTGTAGCGTTGTGCCTTTCAGTGATCCGCCCTGGTGAGGTAACAACGAAAAAGAGTCAGCTTTGGCTCAATGACTGGGGAGTACTTATGAGGGTAAACATCGGCAATCCTGCAGCAGATGATATAGCACTCACGATCGGTATTTGAGTCTACATGGGAGTATAACATATATGATCAGCTGACATTCCTTCGCCCTCTCAGTTACTACACCCCAGACCCAAAGACACAACTATCACAACCCGGCTGATCCGATACATGGATATATAGATTGTTCTGAAACGCCCTACTCACCCCAGGAGCTCCCTTGGCAGACTTCTTAAACTTTGTCCTCCTCGGCGCGAGCTGTCCACGATGTCTGACCTGCTGAATCTGCACGAATTGAGGGGTTGAAGAAGATCTGGGAGTGAGGGAATGTGACAATGGCAGGGTAAATCGCGATGATGAAGCGAATGACGAGGCGGTTGGCCGTAAAAGGGAGGATATTGAGCTGAGGCCGATCATTATGACTAGGCGTGGATTTTTGGTGTTAGGACGGGAAGCCGAAGCTTTTCGGGAGTGTGCAGTGCCGGAAGACCGTTGACTGTATCTGACTATCTTTATGAAGTGAGTGATGCGTTGCGAGCTGTAAGTCGATGCACTCTATAATAGACCTTGTTCATGCACATGCAATTGAAGCTCGAGATATAGATATTTCAGAAATCTCGTATGGTACATGACATGCAATGGTAGGCATGAGCCAATACCACGTATCGGAAATTTTCGGCGTTTTGAATTAGTGGTACTACTATGGTACTATCCCACACATCAATCACCCTTTAGTGCCGCCTGCAGCTCGCTTCGACATACAGAGAGAGAGGTATTTCCATAGCATCAACAGGTCATATAACTCATCCTCTAATACCTCTTATCCTTACATATATCACCCTCACCACCGCCCAATCTCACCAAAATGTCCTACAACATCGCCGGTCGAGCCATCAAGGTAAGTTGCGCGTCGCCGAAATCAGGATCAGGATCAGGAGCTAGGAGTTCGCGAGTTTGCAAAGCGGAGCTGGAGCGAATAACGTCTTCGCTCCTTCGGCCGGATGACGGTTTCAAGTTGTGACGAAAGATATGCTGACTGTGTCTTGCCTTTTGTAGAACGAGTACCTGTAAGCCGCATCACTGGAAGCGAACGAGGCAGTCTGTCGATGTATGCTGATTGTGTTGTTTTCCTGGTCACCCGATTGTTCTTACACATGATCTCATAAATACAACACGACATTCCAATGCACCCTGCAACTATACGCCGTGATGGTCACTCCTACCCGGACCGTCCCAATTGACCCATCGGTGCTCTTTCTACCTCTGATTATTGGCCCACCCTACCTCGCAGTGTCCTCGGTACCATCGCCGCTACCGTCGGTATCGCCGTCTCCTCAATGGGCGGTGACAAGAAGGCTTCTTCCACCTCTGCTCCCGTGCCTGTGAAGGAGGACAAGGCCATCACCGGCGAGACCCCCGAGGAGGAGGACTTGTGAGTGTCTCTCGTTTTCTATTTCCCGATGATCTGCATCAGTGTAGAGGTACCTTCTCCGGATTGGGCATATGTGCAGACGGAGAGCAATGGCTGGAATCAGCTTGGCGTTAATGGGAATCTCGAAGGGCTGTCTTGGTGGTCAACGGGCGTTATGGCTCGGTGGAAGTGGACAGTGGAGACAGAGAACGGCCGGGCTACCAGTCTCTGGACAAATCTGCAGGAACTAAGTCAGCACGACCGAATTGCGAACCAGAGGGATTTTACTTGAATAGAAGAAGCGAGGACAAGGCCAAACACCGTCTTTTCCTGGCTACGTTTCGTGGTCACACGCTCTCAGTGTCTAGCCTACTTTCTTGCCCTGGACATATGTTATCCGTTAACCTGCGTGCCTCGTCCTCATTCATCGATTCCTTCCATAAGGCGGACAAGTCTGTGGTTTGAATATACTTTGCGACCACGACATTGGCTGACACCCCTCGTTCTTTTCCATGATTCCTCCTTAGCATCCGACAATTCGTTTCCGACGCCGAGAAGTCCGACAAGGCTCACTAAGCGCATAACGGATGGATAGACGGGAGTGCAGTGTAGTGCCGGAAGAAGGATTAGATTTAAAACCAAGATGCATCTGCATATGGTCTGAAAACAATCAGGAAAATCAAACCGGGTTTCTAATGACATGTGAGGGGTGCTAAAAAGATGCATCTGCACTAAGATCCTGGCACGACTGCGTTATATGCCTACACTACTGATTAAGAAGGTCGCGTTTCTCGAACGGATTATACATAGCAGATCCTCATTAATTGCAGATCTCCTTTCTTCCAACTTCTCATCGAGCGGTGGTCTGCCTTGCTTCCATCCCCTTCAGGCTTGTGTGTCCATTCACCAGCTCAATTCCCGTATCATTCCAACCCTAAGCACCTCGCTTGGCTGGAGCGACATTCCCTCAAACCTCAGTTGTTCCCCCTTTCCCCACAGACTAACCCCCTGTAATCTACCCATGCACTGTTCTCGCTTTACTTCTGCGCTTGATCAGCCGCCGGGTCAGCAGGCTTAGGCGCACCGCCCAACATGCCCAAAAGCGAACCTTTCATCTCAGCCAATTGTCGCTGCTTGTCCTCCTCGATCAACCTAGACAAACCAATGACTCATATCAGCTGCCATCACATCTTCCAAACTGGGAAATATGCGTGTGTCGTCCACTCACTGCTTGAACTCATCGGCGTGCTCAGCCCAGTACTTCTGCTCCTCCTGGTAGATCTTCTGAGCCTGAGCTCGCTTCTGCTCGAGATAGGTCATAGGTTGGTTGGGTCGTTGTTGGCCAGGCTGCGAAAACATCACGTATTCAGCGATTAGCTCAACGTGATGTCGGAATGACCATATTGTGAAAAATGTGAAGGCTTGCAATGACGTATGTACTCACCGCAGCGACGCTACCAAACATACTGCTCAAGAAACCGGATCCAGCACCAGCGACGGCGGTAGGATGTAGTCTCTCCCACTCCTCCACAGCCTTTTGCTTCGCCTCGGCCTCCTTCTTGGCGTACTCGACGGGAATGTTCTTGCCCTGGTACGCTTGCAGGATGGGTCGGACATCGGCGGGGTTAAAGATACCGATGGCTGAAAAAGAAATCGGCAAGAAGCATGTCAGCTATGGTCGCGCATACATGTCTTCTGCTTGATTGCACCTTCATCTGCTGGTGGATGCAAGTACATGTAGTGTCTCGGCCAACTCACATTCAAGGAAGGGGATCATCTCTACCAGTCCCTTGTCTCGGGGTGTCCCGTCCCAAGGCTTGATGATGATGGAGTTTTCCGGTTGAAGCTCGGCATGCTCAGCGGCAGTGTCGAAGAGAATGACCTTGGAGAGGTCTCGGTTGAGGTAGGACAGATCCTGAGAAGCAACAGCCGAGAGCCAGTCAGTCGAATCGGAAAACTAGTCTAGCAGGGAATGACAACTCACCTTGACGACCTTTCCGTTGACGTATCGGGTGGATTCTCGGAAGAGCCTGTAAGGCAAGAACGCCTGGTATGGGTCCAGCTTCTCGGCGACGGGAGCAGCGGTCTGCGAAAATCCAGGTGACGCGTTAGCTTGAGGATGTCGAAACACCAAAACTGCATCAGCAAGCTTACGTATAGAGGCTGGTTGGTGAACAAAACGATCTCGTAGAATTGAGAGAGGTATCCGAGGAAGTAGTCCACGCCGGGTCGCTTGATTGTTCGCCAGCCGTGTTGTCTCTATAGTTTACGCCCAGTCCAGTCAGTGCCTGCCCACACGGATGGCGGTTCTGAGGATAGGGCTCGACTTACGTCCCATGACGAGTGGACCAGAAGACCTTCCATGTCGATGACCAGGGTGTAAGGTCGCTGATGAGGAGGAGGGAGAGGGTCCGGGAGTAGAGTCTTGAAGGCGGGTTTGTTGAAGTACTGAAACGAAATAAGCAAGCTTCGTATCAGCTTCGTCCGAGCATTGTGCTCAGAGCAGCTAAGGGAGTCTTACGTCAAGAAGATCGGACATGTTCTGCTTGAAGTCGGCGATGAAGTTGCCCTTGTTCTCCGCCTTTGAAGTAATGATCAAGCGGACCGCGTATCAGCTGAAAATCTAGCATGTTGCTCAAACTCACTTGTCCCTCTTGACCACCACCCTGAGCATAGATAGCAGCTACACCACCAACAAGTAGCGCTCCGTATCCATACCTGATCCACATCCTCCTTCTCTTCTCCATGGACGAGACGTACTCCTTCTTGCCCGCACCTGTTCTTCGCTGTTCCTCGTCGGCCTTGGAAGGTTCAGGCTCAGCGATAGCCGCCTGAGCTTCGGGGTCGATATCCAGCGAAGGGAACTTCAACTTGCTGTAGTCCGTTGGCGTAGCATCTACATTTTCAGCCGCAGGTTCTTTGGCGGGAGTAGCTGGAGGCTCAGGCGGGGTAAGAGGTACTTCAGCCGCTGGAGTCGCAGGGGGTTCGTTCTCGGAGATGGGGGGAGGGGTGATGGGCGAAGCGGGTGAAGGAGAAGTCGCGGTGGGTTCGAAAGGGGGGGGAGAGGTGATATTATCAGGCGGCGTGGGAGGTCTCTCCGCAGGCGAAGGCTGAGCGGCCTGAGAGGGCTGAGAGGCTTGAGAAGAAGAAGGACCCGACTTGGGAGGTTTGGAAGATCGGACCTTGATCAGTGCCGGAGAAGTGGTTGACAGGGGTCTGTATGACCGAAGAGCGGGTGCAAAGAGCCGCGTGGAAGCTTGTCGCAGCATCTTGGGAATGGCTGATTATATTATGGGTGATCTCAAGATATTATGCTGAATATGTTTTTGCAATGAAAGGTTCATCCAACTGAAGAGACTCAAACATGTAATAACGTATGATTTCATTCAGCAGCAGCAACAGCAGATGATGTCGAAGTTTCCTCTCGCTACGGCGGCACTATGACGACGGCGGACATCGCCGCATAAATCGAACTAGCTTATGCAGATGCAGATGCATCCTCTTCATGCTGCTATACTACTTTCTGTATGTTGTATTTGTTATAAGATACAAGGCATACAATATCGACAGCGCTCATCAGATAGGAAAATATATGTGGTCACCACAGGCAGAGATCAGAGGAACTCTGCGGAGCGTGGTCGCCGCTCAAGTACGTAGTATAGGACATTGGGCATCGAGGAGGAGAGGTCTTTAGGCAACATTTCGATCCGATATGATCGCGTCCATATTCCTCCCGAACATGCTGTCGTGCGAGCTCTCGCTGTTGCCTGTGAGGGTCCTGAGCCTGTTGCGATTACAACGTAGTAAAGGATCTTGTAGATTAGTGGGTGGCTCTGGCGTTGATCGCCTCTGGACCGGCTTGCCAAGATCAAAAGATGAGACCTCTGCTCCCCCTCTATCAAGGATGGTATAGACAGTGCTAAAAAGGGAGAAACGGACTCACTATTGCTTTGAGGGACGAAGGGCATCTACAGCCGCTCTCATCGTCCTAGAGAGGTCTCCATGTCTCCTCGAACCTCTCATAGAGGTGCATCCTGTCGATGGGGTTTGATCCGTCCGCCCATGCATCCAAGGCTTCGAAATACGATTTTCCCGCCATATTGAGTGCCATATCGAGATCTTTCTGCGGTAGGTGTTGCATTGCATAGCCGATTCAAAGACGAACTGTATCACCGCGTGCGGACCTTCCGTTATCGAGATGATTGCCGTTCATGTTGTGGCCAAATATTTTCCACGCGGCGGCGATGACCTGCGCTTCGCCAATCGGCTCTTCCCCTGCTTCGTCTTCGTCATCGGAATCTTCTTGCCGCTCAGAGTCGTTTTCGAGGTAAGCGAGACCGTCGAAAAGAAAGGTTGCATCGACGGACCTTTCTGCCTTATGCCCGGAGTCGCGCTCTCGTGCTTTGGAGGTCTCTTCCGCCAATCTTTGTCGCACCGCGATGCGGAAACTGTCCCAGGCTTGATCATCTCGGGGGAACCTCCAGTAATCGACATGTACACCAAGCTCTTCCAGTGTTTCACTCGGTCCCACAGTCAGGTCTTCAACCATGTTGAAAATGATTGACTTGTCTCGATCCGGTCTTCTCGTGGCACACTGCTTCTGTTTCTTCGTGATTGGATATCTGGTTGGCCATACAAGGCACATCGACTTCGGCTGGATGTATCGTTTGATCGCCTTTAGAAACCAGTGAAATTGGATCATGCAGACCCGTCGGCTTACAGGCCCGGCATAGTCACCCAAGTCATCATCGTCTGCCGCAACGTGCGCATCGGAGCCTCGCTCTGAAGGGGATTCTATAACAATGTTGTCGATCTCCTACCGCGAATCTAGCTCCGACCAGATGGGGTCCACATGCTCGTAAAACCCTTGTAAGGTCTCTTCCGGCTTCAGATTCCATATCCTTCGATTCAAGTGGTCCATAAAGCATCCCCGCGAAGCCTCCCAATCCAATCCCAGATGCTCGAGCGAAGTGGATAGCACCTCTGAGCCCCCCGAACCCCCTACTCGAGTATTATCTTAGTATCGTTCGGATGTCGTTACAAGTAGGACCTCACGAGATTGTTGTTCCTCGTTGCTCTATCATCTCGTAACATCTCGAATTGAACAAATGACTCGCTGCTCGAACTCGAGACCACAAGCCATCGAAGGCGGCCGCATGCAGTCTCGTGCACTCGTCGGGACGGCGTCGAAAAGCTACGGCACCCAGCTTGGCAATTGGCTCGAGGTAATGACTTTTAGCTGACGATAGGGTGGTTCCGCCAAGAAGCACGACCAAGAGGCGGTCCCTGATATTCCGACGTCCTGCTTGATCCCAGGAAATATTCGTCCTCGGGAGATCTGCACCTTGCGCGGCGGCTCGTGACGGCAAATATACCCAAGTTTTATGCATTGATAGCGACCAAGCAATCGCAGTTTGAGGTTACGCAAACTCGGTGCCCGCATACAGTCGATGTATGACTGTACAGTACGAGTCAGATCAGACCTACTTCGCGTGACGCCGGCCCGTCAGCCTCGCGCGGTTGTACTTTGTCATGCTAACTCGCTGAACGTGAGGATCTAGGGCGATGAAGAAACCCGTATGCATCAGGACTGCTCGAGGGTTTAAGGGGGATAACAGAATCCAAGTATGAAGGTCGAATATGGCGGTGATGAGCGAAGCATCGGCGCAGCACGTCATTCGTGCTCACCATGGCGAAATGTGAGGAATGTCTGTGGGTAGTGATGGTATGTTATGACGAGATACAATTAAAGGTTATAGCTTACTCATGCTATGCTTATTTTGCTCGTGAGAACAAGTTGCAAAGTGCTATGGAGGCTGAATTGGTATATGCAACGCTTGTCGCAAGGACGACTCGACGATTGGGCGTATGTATATACAAGGTAGAGAGGAAGTGAATGATGGATGTATGGTTCTGGTTTTGTCTTCTCTCGTCTTCACGTTCATCGCAAGGCCATCCGCTAGCAAAGCATAGCTCAAATAAGACACCATGACTGCCGTGCTTCCCGCCATCGACCCATCTTCTCTGGTCGATCACTTCAAACAGCTCGAGTTCAACCATCTGTACCTCCCCTCAGACGGTAACTCGCAGCCCAAGGAGCCCGAGAAGAAGAAACTTTCCGAGGAGGAGAAGAGGGTGAGTATACGGGCTAGCTCCAGGCCTTCTCGAAATCCTGAGAGGAAGCCGCGATGAACATGTTTGGTGGCTAATATGCTGATATGCATGAACTCTGTGTGTGTTGCCACCCACAGAAAAAGATCTTCGAAACAGGCTACGAGCCCTCCCTTGGGTGGTGGACCAAGAATCAAGCGGAATACGTCAAACCTGCCGACCCAAAGGACGACCCTTTGCCCGCTGGATTCCCGGAGCAGGTGGCGCCTGCAAGTCTGTGGAATGGACAAGAGTTGATCAACCATCGTAAGTAGGTCTCGACCCAAAGTGGTCAAATGACTGGGCAGAACGTGGCTGATATATACATTAACTTTGTCTCCTTTATAGCCGAGAAGTTCCTGTACAAATTCACTGAAGAGGACGTCTCCCTTCTCAACAAGGCATACGACCATTTCGTCTCCCTCTCTATACCGAATAACAAGATCGAACGGGCCACGTTCCCTATCCCTTCGGACTCGAAGCTCTTCCAGGCGCTCGCCAAAGCTTCACAAGAGATCAAGACCGGACTTGGGTTCAGGGTGCTCAGAGGCCTTCCTGTCGATGATTGGGAAAGGAAGAAGCAGATCGTGATCTTTGCTGGTATCGCGGCCTACATTGGCTCTCGGAGGATCAAGCAAGGTACCCAGAATATCGTTCATCTCAGGTGAGCAGCTCTCCCGCTATGGCTCGAGGATGACTGACGGTTGGCGGTCGGTCTCGTTGCATGGTGCTGATCTTGAGTCGGGACTCATGTAGGGATATCACCAACCTCGAGGTCGATAAACGACCTGTCATTTGTGAGTGAACGCAACAGCTACGCTCTGAGAGCAGCAATCCATATGTATGGGCGTTGACCTTCCTGATGTTCCACATGTAGCTGTCAAGGGCCAGACTAGCGGCAACCAAGGTGAGTACGCGGATCCTGTCTGAAACTATCAACTTCCACTTCCTGGCATGGCCCCTCTCAACTACCATTCTTCATCAAGCAGGAATACCTGAGAGCTGGACCCTCTTGCTGATCTTCCTTCGTCCGTAGTATTCCACAACGATGGAAGCGCCGGTATCGTAGGACTGATCACCCTCGGCGTAGCCGAGAAGGGCGGTCTCTCCCAGCTGTCTTCGGTCGCTGCCACATACAACGACTTGGCCGCTAATCGAAGGGACATCCTGAGGGAGATCACAAAGGATAACTGGGTCAACAAGCAGTTCCCTGAAGGTGAGTGGGATCGAGTCCTTTCGCAGTACCCAAGCGCGTTGTATAGAGAGGTGGTTTTATCAAACAGTGTTTGGGTCAGGCTTGGGCCTCGGGTCAATACGCTGGTTCTTGTCGAGAGTCAAAAGTGAGTTCCGCTGATACCTGCCTGCTCTTGCTTGACCTTTAGGCAAACCCCTCTGGTTCTCTGTAAACGGCAATGTGATCTCAAACTACTCCCGAAGACCCTATTTCGGATTCTACGAGGTCGACGCCGTCGTTCCTCCTTTACCTGAGGAGAAGCATCTCGCTCTGGACGCTATTCACTTCACTGCTGAGAAGTACAGGTTGGACTTGGACCTCCAGAAGGGCGATTTGGAATTCTTCAACAATTTGACTGTGTTCCACGGTAAGTTTACTGCTTCAAAGCCCGATGACCGGATCTTCACGAGTCACATCTTGCATTCAGTGCCTGGTGATCAGATTGATGATTAGCATGGTACTGATACACATCGATGATTGCCCGCCCTTCCAGCCCGAGACGCATCTGAAGATTCCGAGAAGCACCAACGTCATCTTCTCCGAGTATGGCTCGACAACAAGGACCAAGAACTCCCCTCTGAGCTTGGCGAGCTATATGAGCGTCTCAATGCTGGTGAGGCTACGGAATGGCCTTTGGAGGCTTGGTCCTCTGTAGATCCGTTTGTTAAGATTGGGGATGCCAAGAAAGAAGCAGATGATGGGGTGTATTAGTGGGAGCTTGGGTGCTGAGGAGTGAGAATCAACCCGTCCGAAGTTTCGAGGAAGAAAAAATGAAAGTTGGATCATTGAGACCAGACCGGTTGGTTCAGTTGTAATGTTTTGTATCAATTGAGATGAACATCAGTCTTTTGCTAGCTGAGCGTCTTGGCATATCAAAATATCGATTGGCCCGAACAGTGATACAACATAAGATCAACGTGGCACAGCTGTAACACGGCGTTATCGACGAACAGCAATCCTTGCATCATCATGGCATGAATGCTGCTGAATGACGCTCCCGTGTGGATGTGTCGTGATGTCGTGCACCAATATTAATAGAGATGCAATTCATTTGCAGCGCTCAACGGAGCGACTCTACTCCAACAGCCCTTGGCCACCTGTACCATCCCTTTCAATCCGATCAACGACGCCATCCCTCTTCTCTGAGCTAGCGAATAGAGCTCGGACAAGGCCCACCAATTCGTCAGGCGTAAAGTCGACCAGCGATCCTGAATCTAGGAGGTAGGTGATATCGACCAGGGATGCTTGCTGCAAGTTATCAAAGGATGAGATAGAGATATAGTCAGCCTTCCTTCGATTCGTTTTTCAAGGTCATACAGGCTAATTGTTCTTGTACGTGTGGGAATATGCTGTTGTCGGCACAGTGGACATGTGAAAGCAGAGAGCGAATGGATTTGTTCGAGATGAACGCTGGACGCACCAAGATTTCTGAGATATAGCAGAACTTCAACCACCCGTTCACATGGACCACGACCCCGCCTCCAGAAGGTACATCATTTTCTCCACCTGTCCCTACCTCTGCTTGATCCTCAAAGAGGTGCTCGAGCGGATAGACGAGCTTGAAGAGCTCTGTAAGCCTGTTTGATTCTACTTCTGTTATATCGCCTAGATCCAGAACGTATGTCGTCAAGCTTGATATAAGAGTGGTGAGAACATATGATAAGATCTCGAGGGATTTGGATCGGGCAAGCACGGGCTACAGAAGAAGGAACGTCGTTGCGCATGTTTAGTGACAGCTATTTTCGCTTCGCAAGCCCCTGAGAAACCGAAAAACAAATGACAGCTCACCTTGATCACCCTCGCCAACGATTCGACGTTGTGTACTAGGCCCCGCAAAGCCTTCTCCGATCGATGGAACACCTTCTCGTCCGAGGTGCCTCTTAAGTCGTCCAATTCGTCCAACCCTTCTATCAAAGTACCTCTTTGCACTTCCAGCTGGCTCTCGAATAAATGGTCAGCCAGCGCTAGCAATTTTGCGCTTTCCTCGGAGATGGAGGCTTGAGGTATAGATAATCCGGACATTAGGGATGCGAGATGCAAGGAGTCGTTGTACGCCTGCATTGCCAGACTCGGGACATCATAGAGTTGCTTTGAGTAATGGGCGGGTAGTAGGGCTCGGTAGAGCGTGAAAACATCTTTCACAGCTTCGAGCAAAATAGGATCGAGAGTGGTCGAAGTGAAGGAAGGCGATGATGAGCTACGGGCAATGCAGATCAGACATGCCAGCTCAGCTCAGAGGTTTACTTTCTAAGATCCGCCACGATTGCTCGACTCACGAGATTGTTTCTAGCTTTTCTATGTCCGCTAATACGCCTTGCACGATACCAACCAGGGTCTCGCAAGCATTCGAGACAAGGTACCTTTCATTCACCACCCTCTTCTCCTCTCTCAGTTCCTTCCGCTTGATCATGACTTGCGGGATGACTTGTTGCGTCGCGTCGGTAGCGGATTTAAGCTGAGCAGCAGCCACATCATCATCCCATCCCCAACCATCATCTTCTTCCTTCTTCGCTTGGACCGGCGGGACCACTACAGGCGGCGGCCGCGGCGGCGGCGAGGGGCTTCGAGTGGTATTTGATCGATTACTATGACTCGAGCCGTTCCCATTCCTACCGAGTTTAAGACCGCTAGCACTAGAGCCCGAAGTCACGCTTTCGACCGCGGACTCGGTCCCTGATCCCCATGGATCGTAATCGTCCTCTGCTTTTACCTTTGCCACTTTCTTGCCGAGTCTCTTGGCCTCTCTTGCGGGTTTGGCTGGTTTGGGAGTAGGTATGGGGTCAGCAGCAGGAGCTGGGGCTGGCGCGGGATCGAGATCCCATCCATCGGCGTCCGCTTCCGAAGCTGTCGAACTGGCAGCGAGAGATTGAGGTACCTTCGGTGGGCTAGAAGGGCCTGCACCAGAGTTTGGAGAGCTCTCATCGAATCCCCATCCGTCATCTACCATATCGACATCTGCAGGAGCCTCAGGTTCAACATGATCTAGTGTTATCGATTGTGGCTGCTTCTTCGCTTCTGCCTTTTTTTCGCCTTCATCAAACCCCCAGCCAAACTCTTCCTCGTCGTTGCACTTATTGGTCGCCACTTGCTCATCATCAACAACCATCGGAATATCCGGCTCATCCTCCTCAACCTCGACTTCAACATAGACAATCGTCTCTTTCTCCTGTTCTTTCTCCGTACCTTCCCATCCACCCCACCCAGACATGACCAGCCGTCTGACTTCGTCTGACACTGCATATCGCCGTTGTTGCGCCCATGTCGGTCCAGCTTCTAACTCGAAGAAAGGCTTCATTATCTGCGTAGATGGTGATAGAGCGTTCTCCACGTCGACCGCGTGTGAAAGAGTTTCGAGCCATTCTGGCACGGAATCGAGGGATTGGGGTAATGACGGCAGTATCAGCTGATCCAACACCAGGCGGAAAGCAGAGCTTGTCACTTCTGCCAGGAAAGGTTCTCTTTCCGAAACGGCTGTAGGCGGGAAAACCGTATCTGATACGAATGTGAGGACGGTCTTGACCCCTTCCAACGCTTTTTTCGACGAATGACTGTCTGCAGTGCCGAGGCGAAGGATAGATAATGTGTCTGTCGAGCTGAACGATACGGACTTCCTGGATGACACGATAGGTTGTATAAGGTCCCTTAGTAGCCTAGTAGCGAGGGTTTGAAGAAGTCGTTCGAGGAGATTAAGCTGAGATAATGCAGCGTAAATTTGGGTGAGCTCGTATGATGATGTTGGGGTACAAGTGATGTGCGTTGGTCGGGTCGCTAAAAACGTAGATCAGCAAGTCTTTTTTGGACATGCATATCATGATCCTCAAGATATCTGACATACTTTTCGGTTGTTGTAGTTTGTTAGTGTTTTGTACGGTCAACGTCGTGTTCTGTTGTGAGGAGGCTGGCGTCGAGAATGAGATAGCTTTGTGGAAGCCATCAGTGGTTTGCTCGATCACCATCGACTTGAGCAGACCATCTTTGCTCTGACAAACGCTTACAGTAGTCAGTGGAGATGAACTTTGGGGCAATCCAACCAGATGTGCAAGTCAGCTCACCTCAATATCCTTCCTGATCTTGGTCCCGCGCAAAATCTCCTCGCCCTGCCTGATCCCCTCGTCGATTTCATATCCTTCTTTATTCATTTCCTCGAGGACCCATCCTTCAGCGCCTTGTCCACTCCACACAGCTTCTTCTAGCTTTCTCAATCGGTCTGTATGTCTCGATAGTGCTCGGAGAGCTTTGGTATGTGCTTGGGCAGCTGAGCGCGAGGTCGTAGCTGAAAAGTGTCTATTCAAAGTATTGATGAGTGGCGGTAGGAAAGATGTCTATCGAAGAAAGCATCAGTCATCCCTACACCAGATTGATACAGCCTATAATATTGAATATAACATACCTTGATGTCAGAATGATCGATCTCCTTCTCCAGCCCTGATAGCTTCCTTTGCACGTCCGCCACATTGGACTGAAGCTCACTTGATAGCTGTATTTGAGAAGATATTGTCGGGAAATTCGCCAAGACCAATTCATGCGTTTTAGCCTGTACGTATCGACAAGCAAGCAGGGAAGTATCAGCTGATGCGCTCGCAGATCGGAGAGGCGCGGAAGCTGACCTTGTTGTTTCTGGCAGCTTTCTCGAGAGTTTCTCTAACACCTCTCACTTTGGATACATTGAATGTCGAAGGGCCTGGTTGAGCGTTAGATGGTAGTAAAGGTTGAAGGAGGTCTAATATCGGATCATCTTGGTTGGCAGTCGACGAGAGGTGTTCACCGCCCGACCTCGGTAGGTGTTGAGGGACGGGGAACATGGCTCGTATAGGTGTCAAGAAATGCGCTCTCCGAAGACGAGAGCTGGGTTTTGAGCGGTCTACGTTGTTTCAGAAATCAAATATCCAGTGCCGGCTTGGAAACAAGTGGTAATCTCTCGTAGCATCTGGACGTGGACAGAGAGCAACAAGAGAAACACGACTTAGTGACGAGTGATGAGTGACGAGTGAATCAACCCAACCTACTCTCACTCTATGGTGAAGCGTGAAAGTGGTGACGACATCACTTAGAAACCCCCTTCACCGTACGAGTAGCGAATCGATAATCTGCATTCGGTGTCCACCAGCGAAAGCTTCGCACCGGACAGAAAGAACCAAAGAAACAACATCCTTGGCCTCACAACCTATTCACTCAACCTATTTCACTCTCTAGACCTCTGTAGAATCCTTGTCGAAATCACATAACATCGCGCTGTGACTCCAATAGAACTAGACTTTCGTCATTATGGATATCGACAAAATGTTCAAGCTGCCTGCGCTGCCCGCTTCGGGGAATCTGAAGCGGAAGATGCCAGATGCGCCAACGCAGGGTGAGTGCAAATCGCTTACAATAGAAGCTTGACCAAGAACTCCTTTGGCCATTCTAGGTTTATATTGTCAGGAGCTATGTGCTAACTAAGGCTACGTTCGCTTCTAGAGATGCTAAAGAAATATCGAGCGGCAGAGCCTGAACCCGAAATGCCTCCTCCACAAAGTAATGGGAAAGGTAAAGCTCGAGCTGCGACTGTAGAAGAAGACGACGAACAAGGCTACGCAAGAGGTAAGCTCGTCGGTCCAGGAATCTCGTCAAGCATCGAGCGCAAGCTTATGGTGTATATAAAGGTGGCGACGACGTGTACGAAGGCGACGAGGATGACGAAGGTCGATTCTTCGGTGGAGGTCTAAATAACGAACAACAGGTAAGTTGCATTCGTTGTGATTCATTTGAACCGTTGGGCGTTTGAGCTGATATGAAGTGGCCGTTCCGTCTAGCAAATCCTCGATATTTTCGACGCTGCGGGAGATGAGGAAGATGGTCCGACACTCGACTTGCCTGGTCTACGAAGACAACTAGCAAAATTCGAAAGGATAGTGAGGAAGAATGCTGAACAGAGAGGAAAATTCCCTGATGACCCGTCAAAGTGAGTGCCCATACCCACGACCATGCCGGATTACGCAAGACAGATGATTGATGCATGCTGTACTCCTACCACGTTTACAGATTCATCGAATCCGAGTCAGATCTCGATGGAGCGCTAAAGCAATTCTTACCTCTCACTCAAAATCCCCCCTTGTTCTACCCGGAACTCATCAAATCGGGCGTAGTGGCTCTTCTCACCAATCTTCTCTCGCACGAGAACACCGATATCGCCATTGATGTCGTTGAGATCCTACGTGAATTGACTGATGAGGATGTTGGTGCCGAGGTCGATGATTTGGAGGAAGAGGAGCAAGAAGCTGAGGGAAGCGAGGGCAAGGCATTTAAGACTAGAATGGCAATGGGAGAGTTCATTGATGAATTGGTGAGTTAGCTGCTGTAGCATCTGGAGTAGCATTTCAGAAGCTCATCTTATTGTGCATTGAACAGTTGAACAACTCTATCCTGGATTTGCTCGTCTCGAACCTCTCGCGTCTGGACGAATCGGAAGACACAGATTCCCAAGGTGTATTCCAAATCCTCGGCGCTTTCGAGAACTTGCTGTCTTTCATGCCTCCTTTGGCTGAGCAGATCGTCACACAAACCTCGCTGTTGCCCTGGTTGCTGAAGCGGGTGGAAAAGAAAGAGTATGACAGCAACAAGCAGTACGCCAGTGAGATCCTTGCTATCCTCCTGCAGGATAACAGAGAGATCATCATGCGTCTTGGGGAATTGCAAGGCCTTGATACGCTGCTACAAGTACTATCGGTGAGTCAGCTTTCTCGAAGATTCCGCGATGAGGGTCGACTAGCTGACTGTACGTATGCGATCAGCAATACCGAAAGAAAGACCCCACAGACAGCGAAGAAGTCGAATTCATGGAAAATATCTTCGACTGTCTATGTTCCGCTCTCAGCCAACCAGAAATGAAGAAGGCATTCCTCGAGGCAGAAGGAGTGGAGTTGATGGTCCTGATGCTAAAGTAGGTCGCAAATGCTCTCGTATTCCAAAATGAGTTTCAGCTGACCTACCTAAATCGGAATAGGGAGAAGTTGCTGTCAAAGACTCGAGCCATCAAAGTTTTGAACTACGCTCTTCAGACGGAAGATGGCGCCGCCAGCTGTGAGAAGTTTGTGGAAGTATTAGGTCTGAAGAGCTTGTTCTCTATCTTCATGGGCAAGGTGAGTCTGAATATCACAATCCCAGTTGAGAGGACGGGTTGGACATGACTCTCAAGCTGACGCGTCGCTCAACTGCAACATCTGCAGGGCGAAGGCAAGAAGAAGAAGCTCAACGCTACATCATCCTTTGAAGACGAAGAACACCTGCTCGGTATATTGGTCAGCTTATTCACGAATCTCGGATCAGATACGCCCGAGAGAATAAGGTTGATCGCCAAGTTTGTGGAGAGTAATTACGAAAAGGTTGAAAGACTGCTCGAGATGCGGGAAGCTGCTGAGGGCAAATTGAAAGCCGTGAATAAGGACATCATGATGGAGAGAAGGGTAAGCTCGCTGACGCATTTCTGTCGTAAGGCGGGATCACCAAGCTTATTCATCTCTACGCGCAGGTCATGGAAGCGAATCAGGAGGAGATCACCGATGTGGAAGAGTCTGAATGGTATCTTCGACGCATGGACGCAGGTTTATCATCGCTTCAAAACGCAGATTACGTGCTATCATGGGTCTGCATGGAAGATGATGGGGTGAGCGTTTGGCCGACTCAACATCTCTGAGGTACGAATGAAGCTGATCTCTCCTCCTTCCTTATCAGGCAATGACCCATGCTCGAGTCCTGTTATCGCGAAAAGACCGATCCTTCAAGGATGTTGTGGCTGTCCTAACCGGTTAGTATTACCCTCACCCACCATAGTATACTGCTTGCTGACCATAGATTGCGATAACTGATAGAATTCAAGAATAACGTCGGGGATGAGCCTGAAGATGAAGAAGAAGAACCGAGTGTGCAGCGTATGATCCTTGAACAGTTGATAGCATTCATGGATAGCCTGTAAGGCGATAGACAATGATGAATGCACAAGTAATATGTACAGTACAACAGTACAATGGGGGGTCTTGCCAAAGGATGCTTAGGGTGCACCTTATTCCGTGGCCGATACGGCCGTTGTCCATGAACACAGGCAGGACAAACAAAAACAAAAGACTTTGATTAGACTGAGACTTGTAATGTTTGTAATACCCCCTGTCCGAATTGGGGAATTGACAAATTACAATTTCTAATCTATTAGATATCTGACTCTTACCGGTTTGTTTGACCGGTGCGGTGGGATACGATTAACTTACCCGCAACCTGCATGCATTTGACAATACTCGTAGTAGCTCAATCAGGTGAGGTGATGATGCTTTATGCTTTCATGCTATCTATCGCTTGTCCTTCCACTATCTCTTGCTCTGTCATCGCCTCCCTAGTCTACAAGTTATTTCTACAATCATTGCTAAATCAACCATATACATAGCATACACCGAACTAATCAGCAACGTCTGGAAGATAGGAGACAAGCGTCCTCAAGAGCGTCACGAAATCTAGGTACTACATGATATAGAAAATCGAGAGGCAAGAATTGCCCTTCCCTCCGTCGATAAGATACCTCTTATCGCTCATTCAACTTAAGAGACGCCTCCTCGCAGTCCCCTCTCTCTGTCTCGCTTCATCATGTCAAAGCCCAAACCCGGCTTAGGAAAGGGTATTGTTCGTACTCTCGCTGTGGCTCAGTATCCACCTTCAACACCCGGTATATTGACACTCGCGCCAGTGGTAGGACAGCATTCACACCAGCATGCTGTAGGGTATTCCACTTCTTCCGGCTTACCTTCGCATCCTGGTTCGGGTCGAGGAGGAAATACCGCACATTATTCATGGTCGGCACACTCATCCCCCACGTTATACTCCTCATCGTCGTCCTCATCTTCCTCCTACATTTCGCTATTGCCGACGTGGGACCAAAATGATATCGTACTATCTTACTCTCCTTCGCATTCCCGCCTGAGAACATCGTTCAAGCCCAGCGCACTGCCAATAGCAGGATCAAGTCGAGGCGTTCACACGAGCGCTCATCACGCTCATGCTCATGCAAGAAGGTACTCATCCGTATCGATTTCTCCCTCGGCATTCCTGACTCCGCCACTACCGCCCTCGTTCTTCTTCGACCGATCACTGAATTTCACTTCGCCCCCTACGCCCGCTCAATCGAGCTTGGATGCGCTGCTCGCTTCTTTGGAGATAGCCCCAGGAGGAAGTAACGCAAGTAGCAGCCAAGACTTGCCTGGGCCGAGCTCTGGATGGAGTTCGGCATCAGGACCAGGGTCAGGACTGGGGTCGGGGTCGAGCACGCATGCAAATACGTATATGAACCCGTCGACTTCTCCAGACGGTTTCAATCTTCCGCCTTCACCTCCTTCGTCGTCGGCCCGAAGTAGTCCTCATCAACCCTTGAAAGCTCTACGACCCTCGGAATCGCACACAGTGCTATCAGCACCGTTACCCCAGAATGGGTCCGATACTTCCCACAACTCCAATTCAGTATCACTTTCGTCTTATCCGTTGATGGCATTGCGCGAGACTTCTCCTGCGACATACCCGGCTTCCGAATCATCAAGCGATACGTCCACGATATCATATTCCTCGAGTCTGATATTTCACTTGGGAGCATCGGGTTCGCCAAAAGAGAGACTCGCTACACGTTCACGTACCACGAAAGAACGTCCACCTGCCCCACCTAGGGCCCGGTCGTTCCCACTTCCAGAGGTAGATCCGCCCACGCATATCACTTCAATAGCAGTAGGAGAAGACGCGTATTTCGCCCGACCGGATGGGATGTGTATTGCGGACGGAGTTGGTGGATGGTCCAGAAGTGGGAAGGGGGGAGCTGATGCGGGAAGGTGGAGTAGACTGTTGACGCATTTCTGTGAAGAGGAAGTCGGGGATTGGTGGGCCGGCAAAGAGGTTTATCTTGTCCAAACCAGTTCCAAAAGCAGACAGGGGGGTCCTTCGAGCAAGGAGACGGTGGATAGTAAGGGAAAAGTGAAGGCTACTCAGCAATCAGGCTTGAATCAACCGAAACAAGGATGGGCGAAGGAACTGTGGGAAGATCGAGATAAAGCCAAGGTTACAACCGCAGCTTCAGCTCAAGGGAGCCCAACCCAGATCCAGGAGAAAAACAGGGAGAGGAGACCTCTTGACCCCGTTGAGATCATGCAGAGGGGCTTTGAGAAATGTCTGGCATGCGTACTGGCGGAGGGCGGATTAGGCTCGTCGACTTGCTTATTAGCATTACTACACAACTCGACATTGCACATCGCCAACCTCGGAGACTGTTGTCTTCTTCTCATTCGACGCGGGGAAGTCGTCTTTCGGACTTCGGAGATGCAACACGCGTTCAACTTCCCGCTGCAGGTCGGCACGCATAGTCGGGATGAACCGATGAAGGATGCTAAGCGGTATGATATCGGGGTGAAGAAGGGCGATGTTGTGGTGTTGGGCAGTGATGGATTGATGGACAATCTTGTGAGTGTCAGTCCATAGCTTCTCAGGTCACATCTTCAAGCTAGCTAGCGCGGTGAGGTCATATTGCTGAATGCCTTGACGTTATGTGTATGCTTCCAGTTCGACGAAGATATCCTCGAGGTTGTAGCTCAGTTCACTTCACCAAACCCGACATCCTCAACATCGACATACAGCACCACGGGATCACCTTCTCCATCGTCATCCTACCCTACGCCACCCTCGACCCCTCCTTCTTCACAATCCCAAGCACAAGCGCAAGCGTATCCACCTTTCAACCCACAACATATCTCCGACGCGCTTTGCCGCAAAGCCCGATCCGTTTCGGAACTCGTAACGGCCACCACTCCCTTCATGTGCAAGGCGATTGAGGAAGGTATTGATTTCGTCGGTGGGAAAAAGGACGATATCAGTGTTGTTGTTGGAGTCATTGGAGATAGGGAGCATAGTCATAATACTAACGGAGATCAGGGTAGGAAAGAGGGAGGTCTACAGCTTCATCTGTAATGTGTTGCTACTCAATAGATTGAAGGAAAGGCGAGGGTAAAACTGGACTTTGGAACTCACTGTGATTGATCTCCTTAGGTTACATTGTATCGTAATATCGCCCCACGAGTTCGATGATTGACTGTGTCAAACTGTATCACATATACCTACGGGAAATACCATATATATATATATATATATATATATATTTATATTTATATACAACGTATCATAGATGTTGTACTACTCTTAAGATGAATTGAGATATTATGGGTGGACCTGAACATCGTTATCCATCCCCTGTCTCATTTATGAGGTGCGTAAGATATACCATACATACGCGATATTCGGCATTGTTATGATACACGCCCAGTTTCCAATTTCGAGCTTGTCACGCTGTTTGTTTGATTTTGGTTATTCTGTAAAATCTTCTGCCCGTTTTTACATGTACGCAACTCCATCTCAATCGACAAGACGCGAGCCCCCGGCAGCCCTTGCTCCCCTTCTTCTAGGCGTACTCTCCTGTCCCTCTGCTCCCGGATTGGCGCTCTTCTCGGCCCTCACGGCTTTCTCTACAGCGAGCTCCGACTGTGTCTTAGGTAATGGAATAGATCTTTGAGCGGTCTTACTGATTGGCTGAACCATCGATAAAGACTTGGCGCTCGGTCTGCCGATACCCATCAACCATGATAGTCGAACGGCGAATAAGGTCAGGGTGATCCAGACTGTACAGTGTAAGACGTGGGTCCATTCGCTAGGTGATTTGATATGTGATATAGGCAGGGGCAAGAGGGTGACGGCGATACTGCGAGAGGAGCATCAAGGACCAAGGTCAGCTGGGACATACGAGTATACCCTCGTGTGCGCTTGCCTTCGTTCTTTTGTGAAAGATGACTTACTGCAGGAGCTATATGAGGTTCAAGTCAGTCAGACCAACGGGTGATATCAGCTCAGAATCTTCCGCCACGTGATTTTTGCAAGCATATCACCAAGAACAGAATTGACACAGAAGGAGCGAGCCGTTGCTAATATTGGAAAATTGGAAAGCAGATCCCAGACTTACATCGGCAATAGCGAGAGGTATCAATAAGCCTTTCACGAGCTTCTCCTGGATCGCAGGCCGGTCGTTGAGGTGCTTCTTGATGATATAGAGCAGCGACAGCGAGAGCATAGCAAGCAACATGAAGCCTGTGTGTCAACCGCAATATCAGCGTACATAGAACGGACGATCACATGCCCCATCCTTCCCATCCTCTTGAACCAGGACGAAAATCACAAAGATAAACGATGAACGGGCAGACGGGCAGACGGTCCGGCGGCTATAGTACTACTCACAAGAACCAAGCTCGCAAATGATCATTTGGCCCCTTGATGTCTGTCCCATCTTGATCGTACTTCGCTCAACGCGTTCAGAGAGGATATCACGCGCAAAGTCTTCCGGATAGACGATGGCCGAGAACCCGCCGGCGATGGTCAAAACAGGCTCGACTAGCCAGAAGAAATAGTAGTATTTCGTTGGAAGTACCGATCGCATTATATTTTCCTTTTGTTCGCTTGTTGGACTTTGACGTTTGATGTGACGGGTTCGACCTTGTAATATGAACTTGAAGATACAGTTCTCTTCTTGACGGGTCATGCATGATGTATGAACGTAGCGGGTAACAATAAATTACAGTATCAACAACAGCCCGGTCATTCGCTCGCTATGCTATAGGCTATGATGGCATGGATAACGCTGCACGCTAGAGTGCGGCCCAGGCCGCAGGGTGCCTACGTTGCCCATACTTCGGCATCGAGCTCTGCAAGTGTCATCTATGAGAAGGCCGCAGCTGCAGCTGCAGCTGTAACCTATATATATATGCAGCTATCGATGGCGAACAAAGAAAATATCGCAGTGCAAGAGGTCCAAGCAGTGAGATTCTGGCACGAGATATCGAGTATGGAATGAGATGGCAGTTTTGAAACGATAGCTACTCGTCACACGACTTCATCTGACACTGACTGTCCTTTAATCTGCCACCTTTTACAGAACCGCTTTGATTAATCCCGCCTAGGACCAACTTTGGATACTACATAAGCTCTGACGTTCTTCTGCTCTTGACCGCCTACACCGTCAATCTCCTCGGGTACCTGGCCTTCAGAATTCGACTATAAGGGGCGATTATTGGCGGGGATGTCAGCAGATGTAGGCATAGTTTTTGATCGATGATTATGATCAGGATGTGTGATGACCGCGAGTGAGGTAGCTAGTTCTGCTAGCGCTAGCTCGGTAACGAAGAAAAGAAGAAGGAGTTTTGGGTGTAGACTAAACACGGCTTACCCTCTCTCGATCAGCTCCGGCTTCTATCAGCGTAACAGCGGCATCACCGTGTCCGCTCTCAAACGCAAGGTGCAAAGGGGTATTACCTAAAGTCAAACCGGTCACAATGTCAGTCGCGGCTTAGACAGCATTAGAAATACCAAGTAGACTCCCGATTGGTATCAAAAGGATCTCGGGATCTCATCCGGTGGCAGAAGTGATCACGCACCTGCTCTGTCAGATCCATTCAGCCTTGTCTTTGGTCTCCCCTCAGGCGGATTCAAAAGGAGCGTCAAGAAAGCGTGATTGCCTGTCGTAGCAGCTCGATGGAGCGGATGTTGTGATGCTCGATCTTTGGCGTTGATCTAGACACATCACAAGGGGGAATAAGCATTCTAACCCTTTTCGAGACCTTGGCAAAAGTGTCGGAAACGCCAAGTCTTGGCCATTTGGGCACTCACGTCTGCACCCCGATTCACGAGGAGCTTTCCGACCTGTTGATGTCAGTCGCGAACGATAGGATGATCAGCTCCAGACATTCCATTTGAAAGGTATATCTCAGAGACCTGTTGTTCGGGGGTAATAGATGATGACAGCTCGGTACGAGCAAGACTTACCGGTACGTTTCCTTTTGATGCTGCGTAATGTCTGTGCGTGGTGGAGTAGACGAATCAGCTCTAGACGCGCTATGGCATAACATGCGAGTCCAGAATGGGAGGACGTGAATGAGCTGTCCATGATTGCGAGGCAGTGATGGCCCAACAGTCGTATGTCACGGGTAATGATGTGGTGAGATGAAGGGTAGCCGGCCACGACACTCACAAAGCCGTCTGACCCTTCTCATTCACGGCGTTCACGTCCGCTCCAGCGTCGATCAATTCTCTAATGGCTTCGATCTGACCCGAGGCGGCTAAGGACGATTTATACGATATACGTTGATGCGTCAGCTGATTGCTCTCAAGCAGGAGGCTCTTGCGTTATTTCTCAGATATATTTCGAGTCCCGACATGATTAAAGACAGAGATCGACAGAGGCGTCTAAGAAGTGGGATTGTATTATTGCCCACTCACCAGCGATGATCAAAGCCGTCCAGCCCATACTGTCCTTCGCCTCCAGATCTGGATGATACGAAAGCAATAGCTGCACGATCGAGAGGTTCGAGGTCGTCGCTGCCCAATGGAGCGGTGTACGCCCATCCTATCAATGGGTAAGGCCAAGCCAAGAGAGTAATGAACGATCGAACACGACTTCCATCAGCAGCCGCAAGTCAACAGTAGAGACTCCCCCGCAGCCATCATATGATTCAAACGCGAGACGAGCTCCTATATAGTCGGAACAGGCGTTCATGTATGGGATGGAGGGAGGTAATCAGAATCAAGCGCGAGCAAATACTTAGTTAGGACCAGTCGGAGCTCGAACTCACTTCATCTTTGGCATTGACTAGCTTCGGATCATCGTTCAACAGCGTCCTTATCAGTCCTGGTTGTCCTTCTAGCGCAGCTTTGTGAATGCTGAAACTTGACATGGCGTTTGATGCTGTGCTGGTGAGGACAAAGTGTGTCTCTATCAAGGTGCTTGCAGCGACGTTGGACACGTAATCACTACCAGTGAAGGATGGGGTGGAGTGATTGGGGTTTTCGGAATCGATACTTCTAGGATACGCTCTGAGCCGAAGACGGGCAAAAGTCTGTTTGATCTATGCTAATGAACGGCAGTGGAAAAAGAGTAGCTCATGGAAATATGCGATGCCTATATGTTGAACATGGGATGAAGGTAATGTTCATGACATGACAAAGATCAACTCGCAAACGTCAGCGTCAGGAATTGACTTGAGGCTGGATCATCAAAGTGGAGGGAATTGTACCAGTATGCCACTGACGCTATATATATATATCTGGTAATTGATATCGATGGCTGCGAGTAACCCAGTGCAACTGCACTGCAGCTACAGCTGTACCTGTACCTGTACATACATGCATATGTTTTAGATTGTATTGTCTTGTAAGGCTATACGCTTCTCGCGGCATAGTAAGCTAAGCTACATGTGGAAGCAACGAGTCATACTGTATTTCTATCGCTGTTCCTTTCTCTGATCGATGAAGATGATAATGATGATGATCATGATGATGATTTATGATACTGAGCGGATGAACTCTGGAGCCAGATGGAGAAAGCAGGCTGTATGGTGTGATAATGCCTTGTGACGAGGCGTGGCCGTGATATGATGCAATATGTACAGACAGACAGTAGAACCAACCGAAAGAACCCAAAGTGCCTGATGGAAGGCAAGCGGAGTGAAAGCCGTTTCTTCCTCCTCAACGCATAAGATCAAAGCTCGCTTTACTCCTCATCCTTCTCTTCAGCCAGTCCCACACCCATGAGTCCCGCAGGACCAGATCTAGAACTGCTCCTCATCGAGCTGAGCTTGTTCCCGCTCACACTCCTCTTATGTCCGAAAGGCGATGGGCTCAAATTATGGGCGCCCAACAACCCATGAGGCCATCGAGGGGAAACGGGTGGGATATTCTCGTCCCGGGTACCACCGATAGTATGAGGTGCCGATTTGTTGAGCTCTTTGAAGAAGTCCGCTCGGGTCGGTACGGACATCGGTTCAAGCGGCCCACCAGGTCCAGAGAAGTTTCGAGCCATACCTCGGATCGGTGTGCCATCTATCAGCATACTGCTCGGCACTCTGGACCGCCCGCCCAAGGGCGTGAGAGAGAATAATGACGGTTGACCAAAGTTGAAATCAAGGTGTCGAGAGGGAGTGGAGGTGACGTCGAAGGGAGCATCGTCGATTCGAGGAGTCGAATATCGGTCGCCTACGACAGGCGCAGGGGTAGAGGGCGGCGCACCATCTTCGGTGAAAGCCCACATATCGGCACTGCCGTACGAGAGCATCCTCGCTCGTTCAGGTCGTTTGGGTGAACTGACCACCCTGCTCATAGGCGTCCTTGCGTGGTGCATCCCTGTGCTGAGAGTAGCAGAGGTGACGAACATGGGTGAAGGGGCAAGAGCGATGTGTCCAATATCGCTTTTGACTGCTGAAGATCTCGGATCGGCAAGCTGAGCATAGCGGCCTCGGGGCGTTGTATGAGATGGCGTGTGCATCGATCTCGAATTGCCTTCGCAGGCAGAGCACCACCAGTTGGAACCGATCTTCGACTCGTCCTCGATCTCGCAGCACATGATATGATGCCAAGTCTTGCAGGCAGCACATGAGATCATCGATCCCATTCCGGTGGTAGACGATCCGCCGCACACACAGGCGACCACTCCAGCAGGCAGGACGGGAACAGCTCTGTTCCGCAGACTGACCAGGAGAGCGGATCGGGCGTTGGCGTCGATGCCATCGGGGGATACACCTCGATTGCGACGACGACTACTTCTGTCTGACAATGCAGCCGAGCTCGAAGTGGAAGAGGAGATCAAACGAGAGACGCTCTTGCCTTTCCCCTTACCGTATGTTGTGTACATCGCCATGACTCCCTCTTCGTCGGACGAGCCCTCGTCACTGGTCGTTTCCAAATAACGTTTCAGCAGGATTGCTTTTTCAGATTCCTCTCGCTTCAGCTTCTCCTTCTTGCTCCCGCCTGCCAAAGCCCAAGGTGCTTCCTCATCGGGCCAAAGGGGTTTCGCAACCACCTTTGAGCCGCTGGCAATCGGTCGCTCGGTCCAGTCATCCTCGTCTTCTCCCCTCATCTCCTCTATCAGCCTTGCTGATCGATCCAGCCCGAGAAACTTCATGGCGGTGTCCTTTCGCACGGCCACTCGACCAAACATGTCGATTCGAGTGGAGATCAGAGGTTGTTCATCCTTGATGGTATTGTCCGAAAAGGCTTGGAGTCGCTGTTTGATCTTTCGGCCCTGTGTACGCGGGGTATCCTCGCTTTCTTCAGGAGCCAGGGCGGCGTGATTGGCCGGAGGCGTACGCAAGGTCACGAGGTCAGGTGACGAAGGCGGTGATTGCGCTCGCTTTGAGCGACTTTCGAACCATGCTACCTCACTCTCCAATACCTCATTTGTGGCCAAAGATGCCATCCCATGCTCATCGGTCGTCAACGCTGGGATCATGGTAGTTCGTGGTGACATGTGTACCTCTTCCGGTGACTTTGAGACTTCTGGCTCCCCCTGACTGACACCGAGCAAACCAAGCTTACGTCCTTCCTCCTGATGCCTTGTGATGACTAGGCCACGACGAGCGGGTTCATTCACGAGCTCGGGCGTTTCATCGATAGGCGGCATGATATCCTCTGCAGAGATCGTTTGCTGCGCTTGTGCCATTGGAGGCAGATTCACCGTCAAAGCTTCTCGGCCTATGGAGGGTGGTGTTGGCAAATGCACCGGAGCACTTTCCACTCTGACCCGCTTGGCTGCCCTCTTACCACCACTACCACTTCCACTTCCACTCGACCCCTCTTGTTGTTGTTGCTGTTTGGTTCGTTTCGGAGTCTTGACAGCCTTTCCGGTCGGAGTGGCGTCTTTTGTCGTTTGCCTTTCTCTCTTCCGCTTGGGCCCAGCCGCCTGCTTATCGGGAGTGGCTTGACTCCATGCGGCCCGCCCGTCACTAGTGGTCTGATAGTATGAGGGTATCGTTGTATCATATGTTCTCGATAAAGTCGTTGTAGTAAGCAAAGGTTGAGCGCCTTCGCACCCGGAGGTCGGTTGAGGAGGCATTGTGGAGTGATCGGCATAAGGATTGGGCGAGACTTGTTCACCTCCCTGTGATCTTGAAGGGGTTTGAAAGACCTCGTAGTCTCCGTTTGAAGTGGGATAATATGTCGATCCTTGACCGAGAGGGGACAATCTCGGTGAGGGTTGTATTGACATTGGTTGAAGGTGTGAACCAGACATGGTAGGGTAAGGAATATGGTATGTGGGTGCTGGTCCGTTGAGGACGATGGCTTGTCCATGGGAGTATGGCGATGAGTGGCCTGGGGAGTCTGCCGGAGACAGATGAGAGTATGCGGGGGAATTCATGGCTCGGCCTTCACTCAATACGCTACTGCAGGAGCAGAAGACGTCACCGGATCAGCCCGAGTCTTGTCGAATCAGGTCAGGCGATCACAGCAATAGGCTTACCTCTCCTTGTCTCTTCTCAAGCTGCTCCCAAAGCTACCCAACGTCGGCGTCCAGTCCGTCATCAACTCTTGACTTCCGTGAGAATGTGAAGAATGCATCGTTGTCGGGTGTATGCTTGTTTCGTAGATGACCGGGCCGCCAGTCATAGCATCCGTAAATGGAGGGTGACTAAGATGGAAATATGGGTATAGCAAGTCTAGGTAATAAGGTGGGACTACAGGGATCATGGTTGATTGGAGGCAATGATTATCAAGTTAGCCCTTTCAGCGATGTTGAACGGACTGCCTTCTGACCAACGATTGAGATAGGTAACCAGGCCGAGTGGTAAAGTGACAAATGACTAGGCTAGACTAGGAACCACCTTCAAGAGTACGATTGGCACCTAAAGCCTGTCACAGTAGAACGACCGAGGAGGAGGAGGCCCAGATTGGTGCAGGAAATATGGGATCACAGGATTGTATTGACTAAGGATGCCAGTGCAAAGCTCCGCTTTTGCCGAGGGTTTACCATACCAGTAGGTTGCGAGAGGAAGGGCTTATGTGAAGGGAGAAATGAGTCAAGTCAAGGAGAGACAAGACATGACGCACCCTCCGGCAGAGGGGCGAGCGTAATGGTAGTTTCAATTGAAATTCCAAGATAGATGGAGTGGAGTGTGATGTGATTGAAAATTGCGCAGGTATGGACACACACGAATGATAGGGCGAAAAGAAACCCATATATAGTGAAGACAAGACCACTCACGGTATTGGTAACTCCCTTTTCACAATGCTTAACACTAACTCGCTGCGATCTGATCTTCGATTCAGCTTCTTTGCCAAGCTTTTCCTGCGATATGCAGTAAATAGAGGTCCTGGTCGGTAAAGATCGAAGATATGAAGGGCGATTGGTCGGTGGTTTGGAAGTGCTTCTTCCTGGGGCTCAACGCAGAGCGGTGATGATTCGTGACGCAGAATTCGAATGGAAGTGATGGCGAACGAAAAGGCCGCAGGCCCAAGAAGTACTGTGCTGGTCTGATCGATATGGGAGAAGGCAAGTGTCCCTGTGTGCTTGGATGGTGTAAATGAGAGGATACCTATCGGGGAGGTGGAGATGGTAGACAACAAGCCGATAGAGGTCGATAGATCGAAGGAAGCTGTGAGGGTAGTAGCTATGCCGTTAGCTCGGGCTGTTCTGGGCTATAACCTCGAGACCATGGAATCGGTTTGGAAGCGGGCGCTTGAAGGATTGATGATGCAAGCTTGGAGTTTGGGTCAAATGGTGTATCAAGTCTGACTACGGTCAAGTGCGATGATAGAAGCATGCAAAGCATAGAAGCAAGAGAGCAAGATAATAATGACTGTCTGTGTGTGGCCGTCTATGCTGCTGCTACTGTTGCCATTGTGTGGTGAATGATGATGGAATGGACATGACATGAAATGGAATCGATATGGCGCTAGCGGGACAAGTGGGAAAAGGGTCACCGATACGATATAGCGGCAGCACGAAAAGGCCTAGAGCCCGGTATACAACGCAGCAACGGAGCAGTAAAGTTATGCAGTAATCGATTTGACCCACCTTGAGCTTGTGCTGCTGTTCCCAGACTATCCGTCCTGTACTGCTGCTTCTATCTAGGTGTCGAACAGATGAACCCTGTTATCTCTCTTGTCTCCTGCCTGAAGCGCAATGTTGGATTTTCCGACTTGGCGAGGCGAGGAAGCTGCAGACTGGAAACCCGGTCTGAGCAGGTCTATTAGAGGCAGGGCTTGGAATTGAGTTGAGAGGTTTCCAGGTGAGATCGACGTCGGAACCGTCGGAATGTATATGATGTGATGTGTGATGTCTTCAAACGCTTTGGTTTTCTTGCCCTCTGCCGCTACACTGTTCAAAGGTTGAACGTTAGAACACCTGCAGTTGGTACTTAAAATGAACCGATCTGATGTGACTAAAGTAATTTGTTGGCCGATGTGGCATAGGTACGGGAGCAGGTGCTTGCTTGGGTGGACAGGCGGAAGCAAGGCTCTTTGGCATACAGGAGTGGAAGGGTAAGGATAAGAATAAGGGATGTAGGATTGAGGTATGGTATGGCTGGAACTGAGGCTTGTGGTGAAGATGGGAAATCAAGGGTTTCGGGCAGGGTTGAGTTGGAAGCTGTTGCAATCCACATGAAAAGAACGCTTCTTGAGAGAGAGAGCCTGCCGCTACTCTATTCTGCTCTGCTCTGCTCACCTTGTCCGTTACGGATGAACAACAACTCTCTTCCTCTGTTCTGTACTATGCAGCTGTCTGCTCAGGTTGATCCGATCCGATCGTCCAAAAGGCTAGAACCTGAACTCTTTTTCCCGTTCTTTCCGTACTCCGCACAAGCAGGATTGACAGCGGCCTTTGCACGAGGGATTTGAGGGTTGGTTGCGATAGATGGGAGAGCGGGGATAAGCAGTGTAAGTTGGTGCGAGGGATGGAAGGGGTGGAAGGAGCTCTGCTCTGGGTTGATGCGATGTGACAAAACGAAGGAAGCAAGGTTGAATTTTGGATTGATACAGGGTTTCGCAATAGGGGCTTATTGCTCTAATAAATCGCTAAATATCGCTAATAGCCGTAAGATTACGAGTGAAAAGTTGAGAAACCCCCCAATAGGAGTGGGGCAAGTATAAGGTAATAAGGGTTTAATCTCGATTATACTTTTGCAATTCCAGGTTTCCGAGCGAGCGCAAGTCAAGACGAATGTCGAAAGCAATCCTTGTTACGTTACGTGGATAATCAAAAATGACAATGGGATATGACAGATGCAGGTGGAGCAGGTTGTCGGTCTTCTGCCCGTATCTGATATGTAAAGGAAGGATAGGATGCAAAAGAAGCCTGACAGACGTTGGACGGAAGGTGGACGATCAGCTTATGAAAGGTGTCCAGGTGTTCGGTTCCTCCGTGCGTCGCTTCGGCGCCTTCCCTTCTATCCTTGCCTTGCTTTCGTTTCGGTCAGTTAGGTACTCTGTATGATGCCGATTCCTGGATGAGAGGAGAAATCCCTTTATGATAACGGACGTTCTCGTTGTTCCCACACAGCATCATATGGAGCACAATGCCATAACCGAGTCGCCACATCTTATTGTCCACCACCAACTCCCGAGCCGATCTAGCTCCCGCGCAGTCAAAAGTCTAGGACAAAGATACTCCGATGAACAATAAATTGAACCTGGACGAGGTGATGACAGCTTAATCTTGAAGCTTGCTTTTCAGACAACAAACAAACAAGGCAAACAAACAAAGATGAAACGCTTGCACACAGACACACAGACAATGGACGATACACAAACAGAAACATAAACACAGACACACAGACACACAGACAAGGACATATATAGACAAGGTACAGGTTGCCTAGGTGGCCAACGAAACTCACTGACCTAACTTCTAACGAACACCAATTGTGCGCTCCGTTTCTCATGACCGCGAACCGAGCGCCTTTCGGGTCCAGGAAGCCCAGGAGGACATAGTCGTCGAAGCTCGTGACCAGCCATGATCACGAATCAGAATTAGCATCTCACCTGCATCTACATATGCCTGCATCCGCCGATCCGAACGATAAATATGTAGCATCGACAAGACCTTTCTTTGATGCCACTACTGCCTCGGCCAGTCGGCGAGGGACGACAGCAAGTGAGAGACTGGTTGATTTTCCTTGATTTCCGCAATTCTGGTTGACTTTGATTTTCGGTCCTTGATTTTGGTGCTTTGTACTGTAGAACTTCTTGAAATTCCAGTTGAAATTGGACCCTAAGCCCTGACGCGTTACGCGTGAACCTTGTGCGCCGCGTCCCGTCAGTTGAACCTTGATCGCGTCACGCTCGGGCCTTTTCAATGCGATAATTCCTATATCAGGAGATTTCGGCGACCTGTGAGGTAGGGTTTGACGATCAAAAGTCAAAGTCAATCGAGGGGTGGAAGTGGGATGTGGCGCATCGGTAGTGGGATCTGAAAGATGAGACTGAATCGCCGGCTGATGCAGAATATAGGAGAGGCCTCGATGAATCCTGCGCTGGACGATTGATGTTGCAAATGAGACGCTGGGTGGAGGGTTTCGAAGTGAGACTGGCGGTGACACCTCGAGTTACGCCTAAGCCGACGGGACCAGGCGGGGCATCATTAGGCAAAGCGGGGCATTGCAGCGGGTGATATAACGTGCATAGCGAGATCAAGCTGCTTGCAAGGCGGCGCGGAGGTATCTTGTCCGTTTGTCACTGTACCTTCAATGGCCTAGCCGGACATCATATCGGTTCAGTCGACCAAGCGTCGCACTTCGGACGACCATGTGTCCAGTTGATCGTCCACAATGAATGACTCATGATGATGTCTCAAGGGCGGCCCGAACAAAAGGTTACGGATGCAATTGTCGCTGATCTCGAGACTCCTTGATGCGCGTGTCGTGTGATGATGTAGGCCAGATAACGGGGATGGCTAGCAGGAGACATGCGAGGTCACATCGTGTTGGGGCATATGAGTCTACCTGATCAAGGCGCGCTTGGTCGGATCCAGCTGTCAAACAGTCACACGACAGCCTTGATATATTTGAGATACCATGGTGATAAGAGTTACGATGGAGGTGCAGCTATGACGTTTCAATTGATGGTATGAAATGACGAGTTTGGACTATCATGTAGATCTATGAAATAGAGAGAAATGAAAATGATCAAGGGGGACCGCAGCGAGTAAAGCTTTATATATCGAGAAAGATCACGTCCAAGCCCACTGCGATGGTGAGGGAATAGAAGGAAGCTGTGCATGCTCAGCGCTCATACGCAAATCCAATCGCGAAGCAAAGAAGCAACAACACGAACACGAACGCGAACGCGAACGCGAATGCGACGACGCGAGACAAGAAAACGACGCCAAAAGTGCAGCCTGCAGGGTTGGAAGGATGACGGACGCGGAGGTTCGGTCTGGTCTTGGACAGGCCTTCTCTAGCGCGACGTATCTGTTTCATCCCATCGCGTCTACGATATACGTCACGTCCTAAGCCTATATCTGTTTACCACGACCATGTTCATTGAAGCTACAGCAAGATGAGATTGACATTGAGATTACACAATTGCTCAACATATCTCTCTCGCATAATGTAATCCACTCAGCCTTCACTCCAGGACTCGGCGCTTAGGCGCTTGAATTGGTCTCGATCGGACATGAGCGATAACCGCTCAGCTGGCACCGAGCGAACAACGCGTCAATCACTCAGTATAGCTCTTGACGGGTGTACCGGCTCACTACACATCTCTCTGAGCGCCGCCTTACCTTAAAGCTCTCACATGCAATCTTATCTACATCTCGTCAATTCTGATTCCAAACTTTGGACGTACGGGTGAACACCGCCTTAAGCCTGGATGCACTTCACGACATGTCCTCCTCAGTTCGAATTCTGACTGCATCGCATGTAGACAAAGTCTTATCGACACTATCACCTTCACTAGCGCTATCGTCTCAAGCCAAGGTATTCCAACTGTACTCTGCTCCCTCAGATGTTCAACCACCGCCTATTCAAACGCCGCATAGGCTGACAGTCTCTTCAGAGGGTTCGACAATGCTTTTCATGCCTTCAAGAGCACCGACTGAGTCGACCAACTCAGCAGCTGAAACGACCACTGCTATAAAGATTGTGTCGGTACCTACGAAAGGCGATATCGGGCTTCCGGCTAGCACGTTCATTATGGACGAAGCGACAGGACGGCTGAAAGCTGTCATCAATGCTAGAAAGTTGACAGCGCTCAGAAACGCGGCTGGTACGTGAATCTCAATCATCCGGTTAATCACCACCCGGGCTGCTCCTGGGTGTCACCAGGAGGACGATTGGCGTTGATTCACACATGCGATTATGCGCTCTATGCTGACTATTGGCTATTGGCTATTCCAGGCTCCGCTCTCTTCCTATCCCACTTTCCCACCCCTTCGCCACCTCAGAACCTAGTCCTGTTCGGTGCTGGCGCTCAATGTGTCACCCATGGTACACTTTTCCTCCGTCTACATCCCTCCTTCTCTAGCGTCACATTCGTCGTGCGTTCGTCAAACTCTCGCTCGCAATCCGCAGTATCAACTCTGTCGGCTCAGTTCCCGCAAGTCCGGATTGCCCAAGCTGTTCACCCTAATGCCGAGTCTGATGGTCTATCAGAACTGGTAGGAGAAGCGGATGTCATCGTTGCCGCTACGTCATCTACGGTACCCTTGTTCAACTCAACCTCGACCGTCCCGAAATCAGGTGCAAGGGCAATCTTGATTGGATCTTACAAGCCTACGATGCACGAGGTGGATACTCCTCTGATCAAGAGGAGTGGGGTGGTCGTGGATTCTAGAGAAGCTTGTGGGATTGAAGCTGGAGAGCTTATCGATGCTGGACTGAAGGGAGATGACTTAGTAGAGCTGGGTGAGGTGCTGGGCGAGAAGGGACAGTTGGCCAAGGAGAAGGTCGAAACCAAGGCAGGAGGCAAGAATGGAGTGATCGTGTTCAAATCTGTGAGTTCCGATTCGCGTACCTCGTTAAAGAATTCAATGGCGATACTGATGCGTGCACGCGATGATCTTTTGCTGTCCACTCAGGTCGGCCTCGGTATACAGGATGTCGCTATCGCCAAGCTTGTACTGGATCAAGCAGAAAAGCAAGGGCTTGGCACAGTCGTAGATGAGTATGACTAGTGCAGCGTATCATGATGACACATACATGTACATCTCGCATTCGACTGAGTTCCGTTACATCAATGCTGATATGAAACTCGCCTTGGACCCGATGACTACTGAACACTTTGCTCATACATCGATACCTGAAAGATTCGTGACCAGCTTCTGTAACGAGGAATATGTCTGTCCTCAAGCCTCTGCACGAAGCTCTGTCCCCACCCGCTTACAAACATTATGGTACGATTGGCGTGGAACGGCTCAATCAATAGGGTTGATGACGGCTTGAGCCAGACTTTTTGCGGCGATCTGTGCCAGGATGAGAAGGCCTTGAGACTCGAGATCCTAAGGAGCCTCCTGCAAGATCTGGTCCATAGTATGTCTCAGCTCAGTCAGCGATTTGATCGTTATCGGTCTGCGCGTAGATGTCGGCAGACGTTATCAATCTGATGTGCCCTAGTCGTTCACCTACCTATCGTAGTCACTGAGTGATCGACGCACGTCTGGCAGCGGAACAGGCGCTTCGGGGTCCTGTCCGATTCGTCGCCGATGAAGCCTGGAAATGCATCTCGAGTACGATGCATTCTGCAACTTGACCTTTTGAAGATACCATCGCAAGTGTAACATGTGGCATCGTAATCAATTTGCCTGGGCGGGTCAAGAGATTTCCAGCATTTTGCATCTGTGTTGTTCGAAACCCACCCTTTCGCTCCGCCAGTGTTGCCGATGCGTATATGAAGGGCTCGAATACTTTGGCCGAGCTCTCATGAGCAGTACCGCTGTCCATCGATACATCAACCGAGTCAGTGTTGGCGAAGGGATTGATCACTTTCGCCGAGCTCTCACTGGCGGTACCGCTGTCCATCGGTACATCACCCGAGTCAGCCTTGGCGGTTCTGTCAACGGAGCATTCCATTCTCACTCACGCGCTCAACGTTGTACCAGCGGGTCCACTGACATCCGTCGCTTGGGTCGTTGTGGGACCGCCGGTGTCGCTCTCTTCCCCTACAGGCGAATTACTCCAATCAACTCGATCTTCTACAAGTTCTTCTACAGGCATAGTCGAATGCTACAAATAACGTTTAGTCGTGCGGGTTGTTGTGATCTCGCAAACACTCATTGTAAGAGAATGTCACGGGGCGGCGATCACCAGCTGGTTATATAGCTTTTTGGTACGACTCAGTGCTCCCTCAGAGCCGTATCGAATCCTGTCGGACTTGGTAGCTGATGTACTGAAGTTATACGAAGCATAGAGCGTGAATGGATAGCTTCACCCTTATTCAGCATGAAGGGAGGGCCAAGACCTTCCTAAGCCACGCACCAATACTGTTGTTGCATGCACGTTATCTAGACTAGGCGGTGACTCGCAACTCCACATTCCCCTTCCACTGAACATCCACTAGCCAGTGAGGTGTCATAGTCAACCCGGCAAATCACCAGATTTGGCATTGTGCGGCAGATCTGGGGTACATGATCGGTCGCTATATCTATCACCCCTATACTGAACTATATCTGCCCAACACTTTCATCAGATCTTCTGTTACAATGCACAACGGGTCTCGAGGGAAAGCTATACTAGTACTCGTACACTGTGGGCTGTCTGTCACATGGAGGACGTCCGTTGATCAGGGTGATGGCGGCTTGATTTTGATGGCCCAGGTCTCGAAGGAGTGCGTCTGATATCCCCTGCCGTAGAGTCTGAAAACATACAGCTTAGCGGATAGGTCCTTTATTTGTCGGCGAGTAGGCTAGGATACAGGGCCGAGAACTGACATTTTTGCGTTCGCCATGGTGAACTCACCCGATATTTCATTGTGTATCCCCGTACATGACTCGCAACGATATAGGTGTACCCGGGGGCTTCTCTTATAGTCGACAATTCGTTCCTTGTGGGTGACCCCCGGTACATCTGGTCTCTTAGTGCGTATGAAATGACATGCTGATTTGGAGACAGGTGTATCGCATGTGTAACAAGTGGCAAAACGATCGTGCTGAGAGGTTCTGACAACAGGCTTCCACTCCTGAGCATACTTGTGTTCAGACACCCACTGCTTCCTCTCTTCGAGTGATGCTGTGTATACGTGAAGCTGTGTGTCGATCCTGGATTCCTCAGTCTTCCCTTCTTCGACGGGCACAGAGATTTGGGTCGTGGAAGCCGCGGTCTGGGCTCCGGTATTGTCTTCCTCGGCGGGGACAGTGACTTGGGTCGTGGAAGCCGCGGTCTGGGCTTCGGTATTGTCTTCCTCAGCGGAAGACTCCACATAAACCCAATCCTCGTCATGTTCAATCACGGGCATCGTGAGTGCTGTATTTCTGTTAACCAAGACAGACGAAGAGAAACGAAAGTGTGCTGTGAGAGTATTCCGAAATGGTGAAGTGTCAAATGAACGAGACAAGAAAAAAACCCTCCTGAATTTATAATGGGTATGGCGTTCTGTGCGGATTAGTCCAGTTTCACCGCTAGACGACGGAGTTGCAACTTCGTCCAGCTTGACGAAGCATGAAAACACCAAAGAAATCAACGGACGACATGGTCAGAACCAGCTCAAGGGAGGGTTAGATATACTCGTCATGCACTTGTGGCGAGCAGTACAGAAACACAGAAACACAAAACACAAAGGATGTGCTCAGTACATGTATTGTGCTGTTAACCCTCGTACAGTGAGTGAGTACTTCCAATGTCAGCGAGAAGGCATAGCAGAGTGAGAGCTTAGCACCGCATGACGGATCATGTCCGTCATCGACCGGGGGCCATACGGTCTGCATAGTAAGACAAAATCACCAGTAGAAATGTCATCATGACAAACAGATTGGAACAAAGTGGCGGACGGCACATCTCAGCTACCTACAATATCAATACGAACGAAACGATACGGAAGGAAAGACTCCGGCATACGAGCTCATTTATTTGACGAATCGTTCATAAACAGAACTGTGCGAGTGCCATCATTATCTGTCGGCGGGAATATACCTATCGATCCGTCCACGTGACCTGTCGACATAAGGTGACCAATGGTCTCGCCGCGGTCGTCGGGATGAGTTCTCGTGAGTCCTGCGAGGTCCAGTATAGGATCGCCCTGGAATGACTTCAAGGTGAATCAGCGCCTGTCCTCTTACTTCCACTGTGTTGTACAGAGAGGACGAGTCTCACTCACTGTTCTCAATCCTGGAATATTTGGCTGCCTTTCGGCAATCCGAACATTGGTGAACCCGAATAAAGGCACCTGCCTCGCCTCTCTCCGATTCCGGTAGCTTCGGGATCTCTGCATACCTACAGCTCGACTTGGACGTCATCCTGCTACAAGGAGTACATTCGACCTCGACTTCGGCGGAAGCACCGTCCGTTCGCTTATATTGCTTCCAACATATTCCACTGTTCGAAGATCTCAGCGCTCGCCTGACCCGCAAAATTTCGTCTGTCTCAGATGCTGTTAATGGGTCTTCGCCCTTGCTGGATGCCGCAGATCGTTCGGGCTCAATAATCGGAGTGGCTTCGCTGATATTGCAAGCCGAGGTCTGTACAGACTTGGTTTCCAGTGACGATGCGCTCAGGTCGATCGTGCCGGCCGTCCCGTTGTCCCTGTTGTCTTGGCTCTCGTTCTTCGAAGCGCCGTCGCCGTCGCCGTCGCCGTCCCCGAAGTCGAGTTCATCCTCCACAAATTCGCGAGTAGGGAAATACATATTTGCGAAGCTTGTTTAGATCCGCAAGATAGCTAGTAAGGCTTTGAGCGAGCGACCACCGAAGGATATGGCGGAAAGTCGGTGATCTACAAGAGAGTCAAAGAGGTACTCTATGAGTGCTGATCGTGATCGTAAGTGTAGAGCTGGTCATGCAGTATTTATACGTTTCTCATCATTGGCAGTTGCTCTCAACCAGGAATCAAGTGTCTGTATTGTTGGTCATATATCAAAGGAGGTCAAAACCCGTTTCAACGTCCGTTTGATAATGGATGTCGTTACGAAACGCTTCTCAGCTGGCAGCATCAATCCTCTCGGTCTCGGTCCCGGTTCCCAGCTTTCCCTGGTGTTGATTTCTGGCCTCGGCAGCTTGTCGTTTCGCCCTCACGCCGCGAGGTACGAAAGTCAGACTGCTCTCTAGATGACCCATCTTGGCTGATAAATCGTCCATATCGATATCCGGCGTGTCATTCTGCGCGTTGGCTGAACCAAGGCGCCTAAGCGTGCCATTCTCGTGAACCTGTCGCTGATGATCTGATTGATGTGGCGTAGTATGGCGTTGAGACGATTGATCTTGAGGTGGGATTGGTTCTGCTTGGATGGCTTGAGGCGGATCTCGTCTAGGTCGGATCATGCTGATTGCCAGACCGTCCTGTCGGACGATCTCGTTGAGCTAAAAGGTATACGTCCACGGTAGCTTGGTCAACCCTGGACCCTCGCTGGAGGTAGTCAATGATGCGGCTGGAGGTCATTATGATTGTGAACCTGGGTGGATAGAAGCTCACCCCGTGATTCGTGATGCTGAAAAAGTATTGATGTGGGTATTCTAAGTGTCGAGCAGATGGTCAGCTACCTCCCAGCCTGATGAGAGCCAGCAGATATGAGACAATAGAGAATGCCGAGCGAAGTAGAGTGGGGCAGAGACGTACTGTGTTTGTCTATGAGATGTCTTCGCCTTTGTCTAGGATCTATGAATATTTTGCCGCATTGTGAGGGCGGCAGGAAGCATTCAAACTGTGCATGGGCATTTCAGTCACAGTCGTCAACGTGGTTCACCATAGCGGTCGCTTGCTCGCGAAGTGACCAGGTGCATGCGTAATGGAAAGATGACATACTATCTTTTGCCCGTTCACCTTCTTCTGCCTCGCTATAGGGTCGTGCACTTCTGTGTGATGCTTTCAGAGCGTCGTCACGATAAATATCAGACACAACACTATACAGATGTGTGAGTGGCCGGATCGCTTACGAGTAGTAACAATCTTTCATCCGGAAAGACCTTTGAGCATTCCCTCCAACGTTTCCCATCTTTGATTCTCCCAGCTACAAAGCTTTCCGGCACTCCATTCACGAGTGTACCTTCCCTCTCTTTCCCTTTCCAATTTCGGCCTCCACTTCCACTTCCACTGCTGGGGAACCCTTGACTTTCGGTCCCTCGATCACGGATAGGTACATGACATACCCACTTATGGAACGTCTCCTGATGTCTATCAAGCTCAGCTTGCGTAGCATAGTATGTCGAGGTATCAGGTTGAGAACATGTTGGCGGTAGTACGCAGATAAATGATTTCGTTGTAGGCGAAGGCGCTCGGTGGAATTTAGGTGGAGGTGAGGGTGTTCTCGATGGGCCTCCTACAGAGGAAGACCCGGAAGAGCCGGACGAGGAGGAGAGTGATCGGGCTCGCTTTGAGCGGAATGAAGTGTCCATTTATGCTATGTCATGCTTGATGAGTGAGTCGCTATCCTCTGGGAGGTCTAAAGCATTCATCAGTCAATGATCAATGTCTTCTGGTATCAGGTAGGGTGTAGCATGCGTCTTGCACTTCCTCGAAGGGGGTGGACAACCTCCATCTTTGTTCAAGCTGCCTCCAGTGCCACACTTGTCTAAATCCCCGAAACACCGAGTGGCACTATAGCGTGGCCGTGTCATCGTTGATGGGTTGCTTGACGTTGCGTTGCATCGGATCTCAGCGTGAGTGAGTGAGTGAGTGAGCTCATTCAATCCAATGCATTGCATTCACGATCATCTCCACTACCAACGTTTCTTGCAAGATAGCTTAGCTAGACCTATATACCTCTTATCTAACCAGATATCACCTGTCTTCCGACACAGACTTCAGTGAGTGCCTTCTGTCCCTCCGCCTCCGACTCTCGCAAAGCATCGTTGCTGGACTTTCAGCGGACTGAATCGCTAATCGCCTCCTTCCTCTTGAGCCCGTATAGCAGCTCCCTTATTCTTACGTCGAAAGCACCGACCAATCAACACAGCCAAAATGTCCACTGTCGCTGAGCTCTGCCCCGTCTACGCGCCCTTCTTCGGTGCTATGGGATGTACTTCCGCCATCGTCTTCACCTGTATCGGAGCCGCGTGAGTGTCTGGTCTGCTACTCCGGTCATCTGCTGCGATGTACCTTTGTTCTTGGCGCGATGGGGGTTGAATCGATACCCGGAATCGCATGATCAACTGGCGGCCACATTAGTGGAAGGTCATCCGCTAAGGCATGCTCAAAGGTTGGAAAGGAGAAATCACATTGTTATATCCAGTCATGCCACGATGTCGCCGCCCATTATATTGCACCTTTCCCTTCCGAATTAGCGGAGCTGATTTGTGGTGTTCTTTTCGCGTACAGCTACGGTACCGCCAAGTCAGGTGTCGGAATCTCCGCCATGGCCGTCCTCCGACCTGATCTCATGATGAAGTGTGCCATTCCCGTCGTCATGGCTGGTATTATCGGTATCGTGAGTGATATTTATCAATCGGATCACACGTGGACCACGGTCCGGGCGGCGTCTATCCGGTCATATATTCGGTGCTGACAATCCAATATGGATATTATATAGTACGGTCTCGTCGTCTCAGTGCTTATCTCCGGTAATCGTGAGTGCTTCTTTCTTCGCCTTTCAACAAGGATCGTTCCCCCATCTTCGACTGGGTCCGGGGCGTATGAGTATGAGCTTATTATATCATTTCTTCCCGATTGTAATTGTATTGTATTGTATTGCAGTCGCTTCCCCCATGCCCTTGTACACCGGTTTCATCCAGCTCGGTGCCGGTCTCTCAGTCGGTCTCGCTGGTCTCGCTGCCGGTTTCGCCATTGGTATTGTCGGTGATGCCGGTGTCCGAGGTACTGCTCAGCAGCCCAGGTTGTTCGTCGGTATGGTGAGTTGAGTGGCGCTGGCGCTGTTATCTGCCCGCTATAACCGCTTTTCTGGTCGGTTGCTGACAACGTGTCCCTGTGTCTCACACACCAGATTCTTATCCTCATTTTCGCCGAAGTCTTGGGTCTGTACGGTCTTATCGTCGCCCTTATCCTCAACACCAACTCTACCGTGGACTACACCGTGAGTATCGCAACTTACCCAAATACTTGATGCCTTCAGTCATCTGCAATCCAGCTTTCATTTTCATGGTCGGATAAACGTGAAGATCAGGCCGGAACTATCATCCATCAGTTACCAAGGCCAATAGCTGACATTTATGCTTTTGGATGTGGATGCAATCAGTGCGCCATTCCCCAGTAAATCCACATTCGTCCTCTCCGAATCCACTAGAGATGGCGTGGGGTCTTTCCTTTCGCCTCTCATTGGACATCCACTACAACCCGATCCCACCCATTGAATTCTCAAATCCGACTTAATCCGCCATTCAACAATACAACCGCTTCATCGACTGATCGTTCGTCCGTCCCAGATCAGATCAAATCGATACAAATCTTATTATCACCCATAACCTATAGCTAGAAATCCGATCATGTTGTGTCCGTTCTTCGTTTCAGCCTCCCTCTCTGCCTTTGGCCTTTGAAAAAGTCATGTCTCAAACAGAGGATGCAACGAATGCCTTGAACATGTGCACAGGTACACCTTCTATGCTCGCGTTTCACGGTGTCATGTGCTCGTTCCAACTCAGCAAGGGTTTTGACCACCTGTTAAATAAGCGTTAAGAAAAGATTTCGAAACGTAGACCAACACCAACAATTTATGAAGACAGACACCCATGGCGCTCAGCTGCTCGCGGCTCATCTTCCACGCTTCATCTGACCCTTCAAGAAGCTCGTCATAGTCACGTACCATACTCGCCTGCTCACTTTGATTCTTCCCTGCACTGGAAAAACACTTGCCAGGCCGCCCATTGAGGACAGATGATGCCTGTTTAGCGGATGGCCACTCACCGTACACGCGGAGGTATCGTACCACGATATCCAAGCCAGCTTATCAATAGATTGGGATAACACTGATATTTACGACGTGTTCAATCCAAAGCGAGGATGGTATGGTTCTCATTGTGCATGCATTTTTTTACCATTTTTCCATGATTTTAAGATGTAAAGATGTCCGTCCGCTCTTCTCGAAACGCTCAATGCTTCCCTTCCACCCAACTACCAACCGAAGTCTATCCCCTATCACGGGGCTTCGTCATCACTGACAACTTTCAACCGCCTCAACTTTCTCCAACCATCCTTACCGCTACGTATTCGCTTATGCTTTGTTTACTCCCTAACGGTCTTTCCACCCTTGGTACCTTCCAAGATCTTACCGATAGAAGCCCAAACGAGCTTGGGGGACTGAGCGGCGTCGACGGGGGTCCAGACGCCGGTACCCTTGTAGTAATCTACGACGGGACCGGTCTGAGCGTGGTAAGTCGCCAATCGCTTTTGGAGGGTCTCGACGTTATCGTCGGATCGCTGGATCAAGGGTTCACCGGTTTGGTCGTCGGTCATGGGCTTCTTAGGCGGATTGACTACAAAGCACCAGCATGAGAACATGATTATCAGCATATCGATCGTCCAACAATTCCCAACGGTAGCGCTGTTTCTTTGCTCGAAGAGAGCTGGATTACGATTCGATGTAGCATGGTGTGGCGGGGATAGATGAATGGTCATGGCTGCACAATGCGCTACATGGTGCGCGCCTGCGCTCAACTCACACTCTCGGTGGTAGCTTCGACCAGAAGCAGGGTGGACCAATCGACCGGTGATTCGGGAGATCAAGAGAGCGTCAGGGATCTTGAGCTCGATAGCGTGGTCGATAGCTTGCTTGGACTGTGAGAGCATCGCGTCGAGCTTGGAAGCCTGGGGAACGGTTCGGGGGAAACCGTCGAGGATGAAGCTGCGAGCCGAACAACGAGCGTCAGCGAGTCGTTCGTTGATTTTAGTATAGTATTGGTCAATATTTTACAACAATTTCCACCGCTCCTCAGTCCAGCTCCTAAACAAGCTTGAAGAGGGGTAGCTGATCCTCTTCCCTTCGACATTTTCAACAGACCTCGTCTCCCAATGAATGTCGAGAACAACGCGCTTCTTCCTTCAATTCTTCTTCTTTCTCCGTCTCGAATTCCCAAACCGCATCCCTTTCTTTCGCTTTTCGCTAATTCTTCCGAGTCCGCGAGAAGGCCCAAATCGAAGCAGACCCCACTCACCCGTTCTTGCACTCGGCGTTCTTGGCCAACTCCTCCTTGATCATACCGACCATAATCTCATCCGAGACCAAACCACCTTGGTCCATGATCTTCTTGGCAGCCTTACCGAGCTCGGTCTGTCGGGCGACCTGGGATCGAAGCATGTCACCAGTGGCGAGGTGGCAGATGCAGTACTTGGATGAGATGTTGGGAGCCTGAGTTCCCTTACCTGTATTAATGGGAAAAACAAAACAATCAAACGGTGCAAGATCAGCCTAAGTCGCACTCGAGCATGAGATAGTGGAGTTGAGGGTCGGATTGTTGGTTGTCAATGATTCGTCAGACCTCTCCCACTCCCACTCACCAGCACCGGGAGGACCGATCAAAACCATTCGAGGAGCATCGCCCTTGGGAGCGAAACCAACAGCGGCCTTGGCGGTGTCAACAGCCGCAGAGACGGAAGAGGTGGTCGACTTTTCCAAAGCGGTGATCTTGTCCTGGAGCTGTAGTCCAATAACAACGAGAATAATATCGTAATACGCAAGATCAGCACGTGTGTATGTCCATGTGAAGCAAAGTGCGCATCGCACCCACCTGAGCGACAAGAGTCTTGAGGTATTCAACCTCGGAGCCAGAGTTGGAAGCGGACATGGTGAAGGTGTGGAGCTGATGAGATCACGAGTGCAGCGCGAAGAAGGGATAACTAGATCAGCACAAGCTGCTCCATGCGACAAAGAGTGTTTATGAAAGCTCATTCTTACTGGATTGGAAGGTAGATTAAGCCTTGATGACCTTTTTTGGGTGTTGGTGAGAATCAGTAAAATGTACAGAGTAGTATTCGTTTTGTTGATATGACACCTCGAAGATGCCTGGATGCAGTAGCTACAGACCGAGCAAAGCCGTCGAATGAAGTTGGGGAATAACCGATCCATTGCAGTAGCTGCCACTTTTACATTCGAGGCGTATCCACCGGAATACTCATAGCGGAATTATAAGTAAAACCACTGCGTGTAAGCCAGGTGGTTTACATATGGCTGTGATTCCGCTGCCTAGGCCTACTATGACAGCTTTATATACGTAATCAGGGTAAACGTGTAGTTGTTTGTGTGACAATCCACCATGCCAGCCTGGACTAGAGCGGGATACGCGTGTTTCAGGAGCACTGCCACTGCGGAGAGCAGAGCCACTAGCGTCACTCTACCACTCTACAAGCACGGACCGAAAAACGAAAAAGAAATCAACAATCAACCAAAAGAGCAAAGCCAAGCACGTACCGTAACGCACAATAGCCAATAGCACAGCATACCTATCCTTTACCCGGTCGCGCTCTTCATCTCCTCTTCTTTCTCTTCCTCATCTCTACAGGCTCAATTGACACCAACTGCATACACCACACCGCCTTACTCACCAACGTCGCTCATTACTACGACCACGATCACACTCACGACTACGACCTCTGTGAGTTGTTGTTGCCATGGACAAAGCAACGTCCTTTGCCTCGTTACGCCTTGTTGCTTGGCCCCCTCCCTTCTTCTCCCTTGACCTCCCGCACCGCATCGATCGATCCGGTCGTTTTGCGCATCTTATTCTCTCATTCATCTACAGCTCACCCCACATATCCCCCATCATCGTTTTCTTGGAATTTATCACCATCCTCTGAATTTGCCTGATATTGTTGTCTCTGACTTGGAGTTTGTATTATCACTCTATAATTGCAGATTTGTTCAAATCAACGAAACAATCCTCAGGAAAAACAAGTTTTAACGACCATCCAGCAACAATGTTCGCCCTTATCCCCGCTCTTGCTTTGCTCGTACCCGTTCTTGCTCAGGACAGCAACAATGCCAGCAACGGTACTGTCTCTGCCGTCCAGGTTGAGGGACTCGAGGCCAACTTCAAGCGTGAGTAGGGCTCGTTCCGACGCGATACCATGCAATCATAGATTGTATTCATGTGGTCTCGCGAGCGTACATATCGCTGATTCGTCCTTGCGATATACACATAGAGGCCCAGCTCTCACCTCAGCTCTTCAACGAATTCGATGTCGAGGCTATCCTCTCCGTCTCTTTCGGCGGAAATGCTATTAGCACCGGTGACAAGCTCGAGCAGAGCGGTGAGTATGGCGTGTTTTTCTCTTTCTTCAAAACCGGGACCCTCTCTCTCTGTAGCGATCGCTAACAAACCTTGTTCGATTCCCGTCGCCATACGAAATATCGTAGCTGTCAGCTCTGCTCCCAAGATCTCTGTTTCTCCCGAGTCCGGGGACTCTATCGAGGGTGACGTGAGTATCGATCATACCATCATCTGTGTTCCTTCGTATATCGCCTTGCGAGATCATCTCCTGATATGCATTGCTTGGAAATCCGCTTTCTTTCCCCTTACCCTTGCAGAAGTTTACCCTTCTCATGGTAGACGCCAATGCCGTCGGCACCGACCAGTCTACCGAGGCGCAGACTCGACACTGGCTCGTAAACGGCGTTTCTATCGCCCAGGGATCTAGCGCCCCTTACACCATCAGCTTCGACGGTGCTACCACCATGTGAGTGTTCCAGTCGCACTTTAGCTCGCCTACCACGAAAACGAAATCATGCTGATGGATCTTTCATCACGCAGCACCGACTACGCCGGTCCTGGACCTGCTGAGGGAAGTGGCTCTCACCGATACGTCATTGCCCTCTACGAGCAGCCCTCAACTTTCGCCGCCCCCGCCAACTTGTCCCAGGCCGGTACCGCTCTCGGAACAATGTTTTTGTCCTCTTACGTCTCCGAGTCCGGTCTTGGTGATCTCGTCTCTGCCCAGTACTTCCAGGTTGAGAACGGTCAGGCTACCGCCAGTGTGAGTTTGGCAAATTCAGTTTGCTTGTACAAGCTTTCCTCGCCACAAATAACTGAAATCATCTGTATCGTGTATCTTGTACCTACACGGCAACACTATAGACTTAGGCTGACTTTTTGGTATCTCTATTGCTCCTCGCACAGGCCGAAGCTACCACCTCTGTCGACTCCACCACTCTTGAAGGTTACGGCTCCACCACCGTAGCCTCCGCCACCTCCGGCGCCAACTCCCAGACCTCGTCTGGATCCGCCTCCGGCTCCGCCGCTGCTACTTCTGGCTCTCACTCCGGCTCCGCCGCTTCTTCCGCCACCTCTGCTGCCTCTACCACTGGTTCCGGCAACAGCGGTGCTGGCCGAGCTGGCGTTACCTGGGGTGTTGTTGTAGGTGGTCTTGGTGTTGTCGGTGCCATTGTTGGCGCTGCCTTCTAAGCGGGATGAGTGGTTCGGTTCACAGGAACATTTGGATGGATGAAAGAGGGAGGATGCTAGGTATTCCTCACTAGATTGAAGTAGAGTACTATAGTACGGTACATACATAGTGGAGATGGACAATATTACACTGTTTGACTGCTTTGTGATGCCAGATCGATTCCAGCCATAGCATATATGATCAGTCTCATGCTAATCTACATGTACTGTACGTCTGAGAGATGCCAAGATTGACTGTGCGTTGAGTGTGTGGGTGGGCGTGTTTCGTGTTTCGAGTTTCGTGTTTCGGTGTGTGCCGGTTACCTAGTTACCCTGTTGCACCGTGTACCGTGTGTTACTTGCACATTCAATTCACCATTTGATAATATCCTATGACATGACACCTTTGTCCTCGACCCAATATACTCACTCCATTGTCTTCATGCTTCTTTATCTCTTGCGTCGTCGGATATCTGCCTTGCAAGCTCACGACGTGCCGGCCACTAAATTTCACAGAGAATCAGTGAGATACGAAGCCTTGTATCTTGGATCTTGTCTTAATACCCACTAGTGTCCAACCGATACCTCGCATCGGCCTCCAATTCCCATCGAACAATTAACGCTTGCTTCAACCTCTGCACCGTCCGACTTCTGCGCTAACATTACCTCTAGAGTACTACATCCTAAGCCCTGTTTCTGATACACGACTCGAAAGACTGGGGTGGCTATCGATCCCTTGTCGATTACTAGCTTCAACGACTTAAAAAACCGACGCCTATCTCGATCGATCATTCTCGGGTTTCACCGGCTTGGTCCTTAGGAAAACGCACTGCGTAAAATCCTATGATAGAGTGTTCAGATCGAAGCTGCAGACCCCAATACGGCTGGATCTACTTGCACCGACGCCTCTTTGAGTAGAGAACGGATCCACGATTTATTGTCGAGAAGCTGAATCGACCCGTTGATTTATATCGGCCAGCGAACAGCGACGGTGGGGATAGATATAGACTAAGAAAAGTTACCATGTGAGTTGTAACGCTGAGCGAGCTACGTCCTGATTATGGATTCTCGGATCCACTTTCAGCGAGGGGTGGAAAGCTGACCTGTGTGTTGTGTGATCTTTCCCTAGGCCGTTACCCGTAGAACGATCTCAAGGGAGTGTAAGTGCTGATTTAGATAACGATCCCCATCGTGCTTGCTCTTTCTGTCGATGCTCCCTATCCGCCTCGGGGACTATATATGCACGGGAACTACCTGCTGATGCCTAATCTTCTGTACTATCTTGTCCACACAAATCATATGTACTCCTGCTTCTACGACACCTTCCGTCCGCCCAATCCTTGTCCCCCTGTACAATCCGCAATCCGGCCCCTTTCGCATACCCTGCCTTCACGTCATAGGTATCCGCCCTGGTGGCGCGTTTCCAGAACGCAGCAGACAGAGACAAAGAAGCCGCTGCTCGCGAATCCCGACGAAGCAGTCTCGTACCACCTGGTTCTAGCTCTCGACGATCGTCCGCCTCCGCCTCCGCCTCAGGATACGGATACGCCCACAGCTCGAGCAATGGTCCTTCACCCGCTGCTTCGCCTTTACCTGGCGGTACGCCCAGGCTGAGTTCTAGCTCTGGTGCGCTACCTCCATTTGAGGACATTGAGAAAGATGAACAAGGACAAGAAGGACAAGAAGAGAAGGAGGAGATTTTGAAATCGCCAGTTCGTGCAGATATCGACTCAGATCCAGGCGCGCGCCCGAATGGAAAGCGCAAGGGAGAAGGAGAATTTGGGATCCTTGATCGAGCGGGAGAGAAGATGAAATCGCTCGAGCTCAAGTTGGAGAAAGTGCTCATATCGGATAAAGAAAAGGATAAGGATTTGAACGTGGCCGCGGACGCGGATCAGGCCCAAAAGAAGGGTGCAACCGAGGAGCTCACGGCGTCTAGTGCTAGTCCTTCGAGGCCTCCAAAATCGCCAAAGAGGATGTCGAGCTCTACTCCCTTGTCTGCGTTGGCTGTGCCGGAACCAAAGTCGGACAGCGAAGTTGCTGTAGCAGCATCAAACGAGGAGAGGGGAGAGTCGGAGAACACTACGCAAGTTGGCGCTGAAGCGGGAGTCAAGGAGGCGGGCAAAGATCGACAGCTCATCGAGTCCAATAACCATGTGGCAGATAAATCTGCTTCGACACCCAAGAAAGGGAACGGTAGGGCTGGATCCCTCCATACGAACTCAGATACGAAGAGGACTCCTTCGTCTACCAGCAAGGGCACGCCCACATCTACTTCAGCATCCAAAGCATTCCCAAGGTCTTCGACCTCCTCTACAACTTCCCGTTCGGCCATCAAGACCGCTCCCACGAAGTCCACTTCCACTTCCACTTCCACATCCGTTTCCACACCAACGCCTCGCTCGAGGCTTTCTTCCGGCACTTCAGCTTCCACCACGACTCCCCGTGCTCGAGTCTCTCTTTCGTCAAGCAATTCTGCTTCTGCTTCTGCTGCGAGAAAGCCTGCTGTCGAAACAACGCCTCCTGCGGCTGACAAGCATAGCGGTCAACCCGGTTCCGCGCAGAATACGACATCGACTCCAAAGCTCACCCCGTCGCATACTGGACCTGCGAGCGGTAGACGATCGTCTTCCGTGATGGCTGCAGCTAAGGCTTCTCCAAGTCCGTTAAAGCCTCATTTGACGGGAACCCCAAGCAAACCGACAGCTTCTTCCCTTGCTAAAGCAAGAACACCTTCCGCCTCTGGGGCTCCTGCGACTGGTACTAGCACGACATCGAGCCATTCTGCTGGAGATAAAAGGGAATCATCAATGAGTCTTGGTCGACAATCCGGTGGGAAAGTGCTTGCGCAGCGAGCGAGACAGTGTTCAGCCAGTCCCAGTCCTGCCGGTACCGCTGCGGGAGCTAGGCGTCGACCGAGCTCTGTTCTTGGTTCAAGCGGAGATCAAGTTCAAGTGCAGACTCCCTCGAAGGCTCGAAGTACCACGGCGCCAGCTACGACTCCTTCCAACAGCAGCGGTACCGGATCGAGATTGTTACAAGGCACTGCCGCATCTCGAGCAAGAGCAGCCGCTGCGCATCCTCATCCTCGTGAAAGTCCCTCTGCTTCTGCGACTTCCTCTACTCCGTCCAAGTCGAATGCATCCTCCTCTGTGCCTGGCCCTGGCCTCAAATCCACTTCGACACCGCAAACCCCTTCAATACCCGCCAATGCATCATCAAGAGCGAAAACGCCTTCTAGCTTGCGGGCCAAAACACCCTCGACCGGCAGGGCTAGAGTGAAAATTCAAGCAGATGGGTCAAACGTGCATAATCCTGCTGATGTCCCGAAAATGCCTCCTGTGGGAAAAAGTCCCATAGGTCGACTGGGGCTAGCGGCGGCCGGTATGGAGAGGCCCGAAGGACCAGGCTCAAATACGGTAGTCGTAGGAGGAGGTATCACTGTGAAGTCCAAGCCCGATCAAACGGGTAATACTGGCGGGTCGAAAATTTCTGGTGGTGGCGAAACTGGGGAAGGGCAAGAGGAAGAGGGCGTTGAGGAAGTTCGGGAGATCGCATCTCATCAAGCGGAGGCGAAAGGCCAAGATCAAGGTCAAGGGATCGACGATCGCGAAGAACCAATTGAGAGACCTCGTACGCCTAGTCCGGGTCACAATCACCACCACCACCACCATGGCGAAATCACAGCCAAAAACGATGTCGAAGAGGGCGCCGAACGCGGAGAGAGAAAGGCGAATATCATCATTGCCTCGCCTGATCAACCGCTTGTCAGCAACAATCACGATGACGACAACGATGACAACGACGATGGTACCACAGTTACACCTACTGGGGCTAAGGAATCCAAGATCTCTTCAAAGGATAGCGCATCCAAGGATGTCGGGCAAGCCGGTGAGGGTAATCAGAAAGGTCTCCAGAAGGAAGAAGAATTGGGTGATGAGAGTTTGGAGGAGATTCCCGATATTGAGTAGCAGGGAGTGCAGTCGGATTACAAGACGGAATTCAAATTCGGATCACGTCAAGCCACAAGATCATCATCCACTTCTACGCCGACATAAGTCAACTAAATCATAGGGAAGTAGGGTAGACAGACTGCTTGCGCTGTTTTGAACATAAAGCAGAACGAGTGGTACAAGCGCATGATCATTTGCTGTGCCAGCCAGCTAGCTAGCGCATTGTTCATGTAAGATGGCAAGCTTGAGTATGGGCATCACAGTAGGATGAACGAGTATAATGAATGATACGGAGCACATCGATATGCACAGAAATGATTCTCATGTTACGAAGTATTCCTATGCGCGGTGTACCCGTACTGCTGACGGCTTAAACACGCGCAGCAGAGCAAGCAAACGATATATGTTCAAGATTTCAATAATATTGTAGGTATTCCGTTTTGCATTTGTTGTTTGTTCTATGCTACATTTGTTGGTGTGTTGATTATCCATTGCTCGTGTTATTGTCCATTATATCGTGCGTGTATGGATATATACTGTATATATGTCTATTGTATTCCGTGTGATTTGTTCGTCTTCGCCATTCTCTTTTCGTTCGTTGATACTTTTGCTTATACGAGTACTGTACTCAGCTTCAGTATAGCAACGACAATCCCTCGTTTTTGATTCCTGAGTCTATGGGTTTCTGGGTCTTACTTAGGTCGCACAGTGTCCTCCGTCAACGAGGAGGTCGGCTCCTGTCATGAATGAGCTTGCGTCCGAGAGGAGGTACAGTACGGGTCCTGAGATAATGATATAATGCAACAATCGAGCACCCGTCAGCCTGACCTTGATATGCTTATCTCAGGAGCTACAAGCTGTATTTGCTCCTTCGTCATCGGGTAAATGATGGTCCGTCGCACTCACCTCTAAACTCGTCTGGCGTGGAGAGTCGACCGAGCAAAGATCCTTTGAGCCAGATATCGTTGAGCTCTGGCTTCTCGTCTAGCTGAGCTGCAGTCAGAGCCGTCCGGATCTGTGCGCACAATGAATGCAAATCAGCTTGCTGTTTAGCATGGAGTCACCTGGAGAAGACATTTGGCGTCGTCGATTGAAGAACTGGTGTCGAGTGCCAGTGGACCACGATGCAATCTTTTGTCTCTTCGGCGGGATGTCACTCACGTAGCCTGGCGAAAGGGTCTATAACGGCCAAGAAAGCAATGTCAAGTTCTTGATCAGCAGGTGATTCAACATCAATATCGAGACGAGCTCGAGAAACCCAGGTCATCGCGTCTTGTCCCCCATTTTGGTGGGATTAAACCACTCACGTTGACTCTTACTCCCTTCCTGCTCCATTCGAGAGCCAGGTTCTTTGCCAACTGATTCACTCCGGCCTTACTAGCATTATAAGCCGCGCACTCGATACCCAGATTGGCGATATGTCCGCTCATACTGCCCGTCATGGCGATACTAGCACCTCCAACACCTGCTTGCCCATCCATCGAGGGATGCCTTTTAAACCATTCTTTCGCGAATGCCTGTGCACATAAGAACGTCCCAGTCAAATCGACATCGATGACTTTGCGGAATTTATCTGTCGAATATTCGAGAGCGGGCATCATGATTTGAATACCGGCTGAAGTGAACAATCCCCTAATAGGTTGCTCTTTCGAGTCATTCTTGAATAGGTCGGAGAACAGCTTTGATACGGCCTCTTGGTCCGTCACATCCAATGTATGATAGGTGATTTTCAATCCCTTTGATTCGGCAAGTTCCTCGGCTTTGGCCCATTGAGGTTGAGAAGGCTCAGGTAACAAGTCCATACAAGCTACGCTGGCGCCTGCTTCCAAGAGCGCGTGAGCTACAGTGAGACCCAGACCTCGGCCGCCGCCTGTGATGAGGATAGTACGGTTCTTGAGTGAGAAAAGGTCGGGAGCGGCAAGAGCGGCAAGGGGCGCTGAAGTGGATTCGTCATGGTATGCGTCCGGATCCGATTTGGATTGACGAGTATCTAGAAACGTAAGAATAGTGATACACCTCACAGAATGAGAACTGGAACCAAAAATTTGTACGGTGATACAGTACTTGTACGAATTGAATGAATGTATGAATGAGAGATCTAGCTGAATGTGACTGTAGAGTATATCACTCACGAGGAGGTGGACCTTCCATTGGCTCTTCGGGCAAACCAGCTCGTTTACTCTCATCTTCCTTGACATGTTCAGCGACAGGTTCTCCAGACGAGACGGGCCTTGCCTCGTGCTTGGACGGATGAGCGCCTTGCGGTCGACCGCTGTCTTTCCCCTTGTAAGTGTGTTTGTCCTTCTTGTCCTTGTCCTTATCCAGAAGTGCGTATGACGCTGAAAACTGTCGAAGGGAGGAACAGGAGATACCGCGGATTGTCGGCCCGCGGGCGCTGGATATCTGCACTTGCGGTTGGGCATGGGCACGGGTGTGAGAGAGCGCAGAGCGAGCGAGTTGCAGCTGCTGGCGCAAGCATACCATGGAGCGGGACGCGGACATTGTGTTGGGGAGAAGGAAATGTGGGTCGGGGGTGAATCACAGGTTCTTGCTGGTGCTTGAGTGACTGTATGAGTTGAAGGGACAATTCACGCAGGATATCTATTGCTATGCTATCGATGCGATTTGTACGGTGCGTCCAGATAGATTGAATGGTTGAGTGCTGAGGGAAGAAATCAGTGCTTGGTAGACTGAAAGTGGGGGTTTAAAGAGGATAGTATCTGTCTATGTCTGCGCAAAAGTCTGGTAAGAGCGATACTAACCTGTTTGATAGTGACTACTCGACGTCGTTCGCTGGAATAGAGGGTACGGGATGTACAAATAGAGCAGAGAGGGCGATGATGTAGATGACATCAATGCCATACCGTACAGTGTCCTCATGTCATCATACCTTGATATCGTTGCTCGCTGCTCTGCTTGCTACCTTTCACACACAATGATGATGATCCCCTCCTCTCCTCTCCTCGCCTCGCCTCCTCTTCAAGTTGCAGCTGTTACAGCCGCCGCCGCAGCCCCTCACTCCGACGTCATTGTCCGTGTGTTGTGTATTGTTTCATCGGTTCGGTTTAGACCGACACCGAAAGTCTAGTCTAGTCTCGGCTCTTGACCTAGGTAGAATAGGGGAGTGGGGTCCTTAAGCTTTGACGTTCCGGGTATCCGCGTGCTGTCCTTTGATATCTGTCATATCCTTGGCATGGCTCTCGGCTTGCTCGGCGTATTCAACAAACACGACACGAAACAACGACGAAGCGACTTGTCCTGGTTGAATTGAGCTTGTGACGATCAATTACGTCAATCAGTCGTGTTTCCCTGACTGGAGAGGGAGAATCCTGGAGTATCTTGGAGTGCTAGCGTGATGGCGTGGAGATAGCTGCGGATTGTCTTCTGGGGCAGATTCCAGCATACACTGTAGCATACTTCAAACCGAAACATGCTTAAAATCCAAGCGGACCATTTTTTGTCATATGTATAGTAAGTATGTAGAGTGAAATCATCCGCCTGCGCTCCACTACTGTATAGACCCCATTATTGTACAGATGCGAATGTCGCTTCGTTCAAGCCGCTTAAGATGGTGAAACTGGTTAAGAAACGGTGACATGCTCCAAGGACGTGCTGCGGAATCATTCCAGTACTGACTATCGTCGTATCCACACAAAACAACCTAGAATAGCTGTTGTGGAGTACGAGTACCGTATCGTGGGGAAAACAGTGAGAACTGGGCTGACCGCAGAGCTTCACGTCTCGCTTCTGATAAAGACTGCATGCAGTATTGCTCCCCTGATACAGCCCCCAATACAGCTAGATGGCCAACGCGAGGGGTCTAGCGTCTAAAAGCATCACCAAAGTTCTGCACACTCGCTTGCCACGGCTCTGATCCTAATTACAAGACTGGCAATACAGTTCCTCCGAGCAAAGTCATGGAGCAGATCCCTGGCGCGTTCATAATATGCTGCTGCCTCAGCAAGCTCGTATTACAGTATCTCATATCGATCAGAAGAAACAAAATAATGCGAAAACAGACAGTCCTTTCTACTGGATTAATCTTACACTTGCCCCGCCCTCTCTGGATTATCTGGGAACGTCCGGTACGATAACGATACGTCTCGATCGCGAGGCTTTGGCTGGAAATCCTTGATTGTTTCCTCAATGGTGCACAAAGCAGGGAACAATGTTTCAACTTCCTCCTTGGACCATGCTTCATGGACTCCATTATAACTGCCTAGGGACAGCTGGTTCCATGACCAGCCTCCCCGGGTGACTTTCGTGTCTTCCGTAGTAGTATTGTGCACATATCGAGCTTGGTCAAGCTCCGTCAATCTACCCTCGACCAGCTCCCAGTCGTATTCGGGATCAGATCCATCTGATCCAGTTTCAGAGATGTGCGGCGCCGGTACGGACTCGATCGCTTCGTCTCAATATTCGCCCAGAGTCTCACCCAATTCGGTCGGCGCATCAGAAGGGACGACGAGTGGATCTCGCGACTCTTCGCGATTCGTGTCACCAGAACGCCACCAGATCGCATGGTACTTGAATTTCTCGCCCGGCGCCGAAGGGAATCCGATCGCCTCGTCAGTGAGATACGCATCCTCAGCCGGATGGTGATCGAATGGCGTCCGACCTAGCCAAGGATAGACGGTCCGTACAGCTGTGCTCGTCCCGATTGCGGTGGTAGCTCGAGCTGAGTCTAGTGAGCCCGTCAAAGGGATGTCCAAAGCAGATCCGGGTTGACGTTGCGGATCAGGTATGAATACAGTGATCGAAGTGATATCGATATCAGTGATTAATACCCCGACTTTCCTTGGGTTGTTCTTGAGACGGGTGAGGAAATACGTATGAAGGCGATTACCTTCGGCGTCCGTTTGATGGATGGTGTGCATTCTGACTGGGTTTTATAAGGATTCCGAAGGCGGACCTTTGGGCCCGGAAAATTCGGTAGGTGGGGTCGAATTTGGGGACGCTGATGTCGCCGATATCGTCGGGAGGGAGGATGCGTTCGTGCCGTCGGTAGGATTCATGTTGTACTAATACACTTCGACAGGGAGAGATTGTTTTTTTTTTGTTTTTTTTTTCTTTTTTTGGCGATTTCAAGTTGACACAGCAACCGATGAAGAGATTAAGTACACGGATATCGATGAAAGCGGACCTCAAGTGGGAAAGAAGGTATCCTCTACAGTATTTGTTAAGCCCCTAACTACCTGAGCCACGTATTGTCGGACATGGAAAGAATCACCTCTTTCAGCCGTGGTATTCGGCCAAGGAGATCGACTGAAACGCGAAGTGGAAAGAAAGATGAACATACAATCGTCACCTCAAAGGATGTGCATATACGAACGGTGATACTGGACCGTTTCATTGCAGCCTCGATGATGATGATACGGGTCTGACGTTGTGCTTAGGCTTGATCAAGATAAAGTACATACAACATGATGGTTTGCCCATCGGTCCGCCACAACAGAAGGGTCCGGACGTTCGAGTCGGCATGCGTAACGCCATCCACTGTCCTGCTGCTGATCCTGACGATTCGTTGATTTACGCCTTGCCTCGTCTCTTCCCCTCTTTCTTCCTCAGCTTAGCCTCTACCCTCTTCCGCCTGACCTCCTCGAGTCGCTTCGCTTTCCTAGCGGTATTGTCCACCGGCATCTTCGTTTGGATACCCTTGATATGCAGATCGGCATAGTGCACGTCGGGCACAGGCACCGGCAGAACGGAGGTCTTTGCGGTCTTTGTGGACGCTGCGCCACCTGACTGCCTTTGCGATGCCTTCGAGCTTGACTTCATCTTTGTAGTGGTAGTAGTATGGAAGTTAAGGGTTGAAGTAGGGATAGGCAACGTCAGTGCGTGGCGGGGAGAATGAAGGACGCTTTTAGGGAGAAGTTTCCGTATAATTTCGATATTTGGATGGGAGCTCTACATCGGGTGCGCACCATCATCATCAGCTATTGGAGGTACCTTTGCGACCAGCTGAGCTTGATATCAGTAATTCAGGATTGTACTCACCCTGACACCCAAGCATGCTAGCCGTCGTAGCCCGACTAGCTGAGCCATCTCCAGTTCAACATCACCAAGAGGAACGACCCTACATTCCTCCCTTTCCACGCCGATAAGCTCGTCAAGCTGGTCTTTCTTCACCCTTGTCCGACATATTCTGGCCAATTGCTGATGTTGATATACCAAGGCGTTGTACGTTGCACAGTACTGTGGTATGGGCGAAACCAGTGAGGGTGGATTGACAGATAATAGCGGTACCACTACGAATTCGAGCGGTAGCGGTGGAGCACGAGGGCTCGATGTCGCCAAACTCGGAGTAGCAGTGTCTTTAGATTCGGAGGGGTTTACGGTGTCCGGCTCGGGCGAAGGCGATCGAGGCGCAGTCGGTAAGAGATGACCTACATCCCTTTCTTTGCCCTCGCCAGCATTGACACTCGAAGGCTTTGTGAATTGTCGACCACTCAACGCGTCACCCATCATCAAGAGCTGAACTTTGAGCTGATCAATATGCGTTTCGAGTGATTTGATGACTTCGTTGATTCCCAATACCAAATCTGACAGTATGACGGGTTTGATCGGACGGTCGACCGTCACCGTAGAGGATTGAGTTCCGTCGGCTGCTGTTGTTCTTGTCGTATCGACTGTCCGTGGTTTTTTGGCTGCTGGTTGACCTGATGAGCTGAGATCGGCCGATTTCCGTTTCTCTCCTATGACCGGCTGATCATCTGAAGTCATACCAGACATGGGCACATCTTCTCCAGTCACCTCGCTTTTCACTGATCCTGCTTTCCCCTCGACCAGGCCTTCGTCCTTTCCATCTTTCCGTAGCTGACGTCTTCTGACCCGTTTCTCCTGCTGGTGACATCTTGCTCGTGATACGTGGTAATCTGCTACGTCTGCAGGTATGAGTTCTTTCAGTGCGTGGAGCGTAGCTGTTTGTAAGTGTCGAGGTATGTTTGGCCTACGGAAAAGCATGACATTGTAAGATTTAGTGAACAACAAACAGAATTGGCACGCCGCATTGGGCATCATGCTCCACCGTACATTTGTGCAGCAATTTGGCATCATCGCCCAGCGGAATCCAGCGGGACGGTATTGTATTGACTGGAAGGATGACTCACCATGACACAGTCAACGGACTGGCTAATACAGCTTTGACAACATCCTTGCTCAGACCTGCTCTGTCCCCCATCTCAGCCTTGGACTGAGCAGCCGCCTTATCCTTCTTGGTCTGACCTCGGATCGTCTTGGACACATCGTGAACCTGCGCTACGGCAGCTTGTTTACGATTCTTCGACTGTCCGCCAGCCGGAGAGCTGGACCTATTAGTGGCCATACTTCAAGGACCAAAGCGATGCGGAAGTCCAGGTCGCTGATGAGGGCGATGTATGTGTATAGTCCAGTGGGCGCTATGATCAACAGTGACTGAATTGCACGTCTATTTGTACTTGGTCAACCGGAATTTCACAAATCAGAAATCATTCGAGGTATTCGAGGTTCGAGCACCGAATCATGACACGTGGTCGAGATAAATACGAGAGCGTGGTCAACGCATGGCAGAATGTAGCTTACGCCACATCGGAATTATCTCCTGGTTGGTTTCCCAAAACTCCGTCAAATTCTCTTTTGGCTGTTCTAATGTTTAGTATGGGAGTATGGGTGCATTGTTGCTCGTCTGCCTGCATTGCTCGCTACCTAGCTTACGGTGCTCATCATCAAATTATCCTTGCTCGTCACCTTTAACCCTTTTCTCCCCTCTCTCCGTCTCTCCAAAAAGAAAAACACCCAAAAAGCCCTTTTGCTCATAGCACTCTATACGGCTGTCTAAGTAAGGCACACCCGCACTGAGTCAGCAGAAGCCCTTTTTGATAACCTCCCCTTCTATCTTCTTTTTCATAAACAGCTTTTTTTCACCCAAACAAAAATCTATTCAAGATGGTCCGAGTTTCCGTTCTTAACGACGCTCTTGTAGGTCGACGCTCTCTTCGCTCGAATCAGAATCAGAATCAGAATCACACTCCAGCTGCCGGAAAGGAGGACATCGAAATCAAGGATGCATGAGGAGGGCAAGATATCCGGCAGCTGGAGAAGAAAGAAATGATTGGGTTAGGACGATTATAATGTAAGATTGGTGCTGATTCAAAAATTTAACACTAATCGCAGAACAACATCGTCAACGCCGAGCGACGAGGAAAGCGACAGGTCCTCATCCGACCTTCGTCCAAGGTCGTCATCAAGACCCTTTCCGTCATGCAGAAGCACGGTGAGTTCAGTCCTGCCAGATTCATATTCGTCTTTCTATCTCTTTCGCTTCCGAACCATGTCCTTGCATATCACATCCATCGCACACATTGCTTCTACCTGCACTTAACCCGGAGTATAACTGCCTCCACACGCTCTTCCTACCGAGGCGAGGCTTTAAGTCTCCGGAAGACAAAAGACAATCATCTCTATCTGATTGTGGTCCCTCTGTCTTTTATCTATCCGGCTCTGCTCGTTCGAGGCCGCATGGCCAGTTCATTAAGCAGAGTCGGTAGGTCCAATGAGGACATCTCTCCTACCGGATTCCCCTTTGAATCCTCTATGTTTCGACTCGATCGTCATTGCGCTTCAATGATCTTGAAAGACAGTCGACGCTGACACTCTGCTATCAAATCAGGCTACATCGGCGAGTTCGAGATCATCGACGACCACCGAGGCGGCAAGGTTGTCATCCAGCTCAACGGTCGATTGAACAAGTGTGGTGTCATCTCCCCCCGATTCAACATCTCCGTTGACGCCATCGAGAACTGGGTTGCCCTCCTCCTCCCCGCTCGATCTTTCGGTAAGATCATCCTCACCACCTCTGCCGGTATCATGGACCACGTCGAGGCCCGAAACAAGCACGTCGGTGGAAAGATCCTCGCCTTCGTCTACTAAGCATCAAGCCGTGCTCAGTAGTTCTAGCGTAGCGTGGTAATCTTATGCATTGAGGTTTTTGGGTGCCCTATCAGCTTATCGGCCGTGGTGTTGCATTGGTTTCACGGTATGAACATGTTTGCTAACGCTATCTCGAACTATCAGAGCAAATCGACCAGCCCAGTTCTATTGCTAAGCACCTCGATCACCTTGACCGCGTCGCCCACCACACCTTATCCGCCTGTTTCTTTATCATCTCGCAAAGGTCTCTGTCACTTGCCTGTCGAATCACTCTATCTTGGCTAATCAATGTTACGTGGCCTGCGATTTAAAAATGCCCATTAGCTGAACTTCATCGACTGGTCAGAATCGCATCGAAACATCTCACCTCATCGAATCTACATATTCGAGGAGATCCGTGAACTCAAAGACCTGGTCTTCTCTATCGTCCGGATGCCTATCACGAGCCGCTTGCCATGCAAAGAGCCATCCAACAGGTAACTCTCTCCATGCGTCGAATGATTGTAGGTCCAGGCCGAAATTACATCTCTCGTCATCGACAAAATGCCATTCGTCGCAGTCCATGTCCGTAGATGTTGTAGAAGTCGTAAGCATCATCGCCCCTAGGCTTACGAGATTCAAATTGGCAGCGATAATCAGGCTGTCGACCGGCGTGAACGGTTCGATGTGAAGCCTGATGATCGGTTTTAAGCCATTGCGTGAAGATCTGCATGACAATATCGCACTCGTACTTCTTGGCGAAGGGGAATCCGCTGTACAGCGCCCGAACTTGGAACCCGGGGAATTGCTGGAGAGTATCGTCCATGGTCTTGCCCACGACAGCCGAGAGAAAGATTCGGATCGCTTCGGCGGACTCGCTGGTCGGGTCAGTCAGGTGGATAGTGCTCTGCTGAGTATCGGTATTGGAAGAAGAGGGCCCATCTGCTACCTGATGAGCGTCTCGGAAGACTGAGCTGTAAATAACATCTCTCGTCAGCTTGGCCACTTTTTCTAGGTTGAACCCGTGATACCCTGTGTCCTTTTAAGTTCAATAAAGGCTATTACTCCTATACTGGAGGGCCATCATGTGTGAAGTGTCAAATGTTCGTGTTTCTCACCTGTGGGCCAAAAGATAGTACGACGGGACATAGAATTTGACATCGTCGCTGCTGACGATAAGGAAATCGCTTCCTTCGTTGGACCATACCGGATCGATGCTGTTGTCGCTATTATGCTTCGAACCTGCCTGTGCTCCGGAGGAGTTGTTGGCGCGGGTCTTGCGATTATTTCGAGTGGGAGGCATGCTGGAGTAATCTACGTTTTCTTGTTTGGAGGGAACACTGTATAGGAGTTTGCGATACTCATAAAGTAAACGAAGAGTTGAAAAAGGTGGCAATTGTTAATATCGGAGGTAGAGAAATCCCATTGCCCTACCCTACATACACGCTCAGTGGGGGCTGGAGCATTCCATTCCGTCTGGAAAACAACAGTGGCGTTTGCTTGACGACCATCACTCTGTCCCTTCTCCAAGCTGCTAGTCCCTCACACCTCTCGTCAGCCATCGATCATTCTTGAGTAAATGTGAATTTGCCCGATGAGCCTGCCGACCCTCCAAGACCGAGCAAGCTGATTAGAGACTACATCAACAATGTGGAACGAACAGTGGTCGTAGCCTTTTTCCCGCAACAAGCATCCCATCAACTTCACGAGTCAAGGAAATCGTACTCCGCACTGATTATACGTCGAGTCTACAGTACAGTATGGAGCACGCGAACCCTTTACTCATTCTCGTTATGTGAAGTTTGGTACCCATTCAAAGGACCTTGGCGCTAGTTCCGAGATCATCGGGCCAGCTCAAGACGATCGCCACGAAAGGCTCAGATATCGTGCGACCTTCGACACCCGACTTGTCAAAGATTGACTACCTTACCAACTTCCCTTCTTGAAGACTTACCCATTTTGAACCCTCAACAATACTGTCTACTCGTGCTTTTCGTTCCTTTGAGGGCGAGGGCTAGACTATACGAGTAGCCCCACCCTATTTGATACGAGTATCGCATTTATGTAAGTCTAGAGAGTCAGATGAGCCCTACAGCTGATGAAAGGAGATCAGAAGTATAACAAGCCTAGACTTAGGCTTAACACTGAACTTTTAGACTTGTTGCGCTGTAGTCGAGTATCGTAGGAAGCAGGAGTCAGGAAGCAGGAAGCAGGGATTTCCTTCGTTTGCTTGCTTGCTTCTGCGCACCAATCGGACGGGATACAATAATCGTTCTCCGATTTGGCTCGATTCACTGGATCGTTTTTCTTGCGCTTCTTCTGATTGATTCTCAGATGCACACACACGCACACACATATATATACTCGTCTAGTCTCATACCTCGAGAACCACCTCTGTATCTTATATTCTCTCCCTAAATTGACTGAAGGATTATCATCTACATACAGTATCACTTTACTCACAAACGCTGAAGAGTCTCAAACGCATTCTCCTGACTTCAAGCATTGAACCCGAGTAACTCTCAACCATTCAAGTGTCTCTTGGCCACCCAGACATTCAACAATCATACACAGTCACAGTATCTGACACAATCTGGTGCCATGTTTCCAGGACTAAACATACCAAACACGGCCCCGCACGACCATCAAAACAATCTCCTCGCCCAGGCAGGCGCGAAGATGTTAGACATCGGGGCCAACTTTGAGCCTCCGAAAGTCTTCAGCGAGCAAGGTCTCAAAGATCTGCGTCATCAAGCCTCCGATTTAACCGCTAAAGCAATGGCCTTGGGCACATCAGTCGGTGAATCCGCTGTCAAACTCAGTCAAGATGCAGCTAGAGCCAGTGGCGAGGTTCTTAAACACCGTGGCTCAGCTTTGCTCTCCTCAGCTTACTCGACCGTCAAGAGTTATGCTGCCAAGTCACCTGACAGACCGATCATCGACCTCTCCAACCCGGAGCAAAAGACCCTCAGCCTCCTCGAGCGGCCGGCATCTACTCAGCCCGTCCACACTCCAGTTTCGGCGTTCCAGTCCAATTCCGCGTCTCGTCGAGCCGGAACAGAGGACTCTGTTGGTTCCGTCTTGCAAGGGCCAGCCTCAGAAACAGGAACAAGCGTCAGGCCGACGGAAGGCATGATCGAATGGGTTTCTCGTTTTCTTGATACGAGTGGCGTTGACTACACTGAAGTTTCCAAAAGGGTGAAATATAAGTATTATGCCTTACCAAAACCATTGAAAGATGCGAAATGCTCATGCGGTACAGAGAAGCTAGTTGAAGGTGATGAGGAAGCTGGAACCCTTTTGAGGTCCGAGAAGGGATATTGGGTGGGTATGATCGACGATAAGAGGGTGTATACGAAGTCGGGTTGTGACAAAGGTCCTGAGGTATTTCCCGAGATTCTCGACCTTAGATCCCAGGAGGACCAAGAGGAGAATCGAACAGCAGATGTCTACCCCCGAGTTGACGACGAAGATAGCGATGGCAACCTTGTTTGCGGAGTCATAAGTGGCGATGATGACTGGGGTAGCGGTAGCGACGACGCGCATTTACGATGGTCATCCCTCCAAGACAACGACGCCGAGCACGACGGTCGCAGATCTCCTCACAACGATGATTTCGGAGATAGATCAGACTATCAGGCCACCAAAGAAGGTGATGGATGGACGACCTGGAAGCCTGCAAAGCTGCCTTCGGATATGAACACCGAGCCGGGGTTCAGAACGACCCTACCGAGCAAAGTCAGCGCGTTCAATCAGAAGGATCAGAGCCCCATTCCAGCATTTCCTCAATCGTATGTTGGGCCTTCAGAGGGGAACAAGGTTTCCGACACGAGTCCGAGCGCGGAGCATACCATGGTACAAGAAACGACTTCATTCGCAGCAAGAAATAAAGCCCGTTCCTCCGCAATCGCTGAACCAACACAGCCTTTGACTTCGATCACTGAAGGGGAAGGGGTCACTTTCTCAGGACACGCGGATCGGTTCTTAGAAGGATCCGCCGAAGCGCCAGTGATGACGGGTGCGCCGACCACCGATCGGCCACCGTTCCAGAATGAGTTGTTGCAATCTGGGAAGACCAGCATGGATCGGCACACAAGCAATCCACGGTCCGAAAGGAGGTCATCAGTTAAGTCAGGCCGTACCGAAAGTAGGGTATCAACGGCTTTGCAACCTTCACAGCCTGAAACTGAGAGACCACGTCCCCGATGGATGGGTGAAGCTCGAAAGGAAGAGACTGTCAGTAGAGCACCGGCCACCGACGCGAGCGAGGCGCCTTCTCGTCGATCAAAGATCTCCGCACCAAAGACCCCAAGCACCAACATGCCGACCGAGCCACCGCCCAGGCCCAGATGGATGTCAAGACCGCCCACCGTCGATTGAACCAGGGCTAGGGTGTATCATGTGATATATCAGTTGATGGGGAATACCACACGTCACGATGGCGCTGGTCTGCTATTAACAGCCAGGTGAGATCGAGTGGGTACGTGAGTATCGAGTGAAAGGATAGGGCCGATTGTAATAAGCGATACATAGTTCCAATAGTATTTATTGAGTACATGTGCGTGTGTAGAGGATACAATACCCGTGTGTGTGTATATTAACGACAGGTGAATAAAGTAGCTAAGACGCGAAGGTGGGTTCGATTAACAACATGGGATTGGAATGATACAGATGTCACATCTAGAAAGGTATGAATTGTTAGCTGTGTATCCGGTTGAATCCGAAACCGCGTCTCTCAACTTACCGACAAGGGAGAATGGCTGGATTAAAGCAATCGGCGGTCAGCTATAGGTTTTCATATCAGCCTGTCGACTGTAATACTCACGAAGACCGCAGAATTTTCCTAACGTAGAAGAAACACATTTGGGTTAGACAACTTGCATTTAAGCGAGACGTAATTGTCTGAAATGCTGCCCTTTGCTCACCAGGACAACCTCCTCGAAGTCTCATTGTCTCCTCTTGCTGCTTTGACTCTCCCGCAGCAGCAGCATTCTGGGCATCTATTTGATAGACATCATCAATGGTTGCGTCTCAGCATCTCAGTATATTTCACGCTTGTCTCTCAACGCCTGATGAGGCCGCATCAAGACTGGAGATACCTACGCATCGTGTTCTTGGCTACAGGCTGTCGAGCGACGTACGAAGGCTCGATAGTGGGCTGAGGGGGGTAAGCGGTGTTGGTAGGGCTGTAGGACATGATGACTAGCTGAGCTACGTGTGTGTATGTTGATGTGCGAGTTGATGTGCGAAGTATCGAGTAATGTAAGTTATGGAGAAATAGCAAGGTATAGCGAATAGAGATTTTATATATACATCTCTCTTTGCCTATGCCTATGAAATCGGACTCTGAAAATAAACACAGCAACGAAGAGTAGCTAGCGTAGGCGCAGCGGTTGCTCACATCATGACGTCAGATACCGTGTCCAAGCCACGTGTTTATCCTGGCTTTATAGGCTCGTGGGGTAGATGGTCATGGTCTGACTTGCCGGGCGCCTATCTGTGGGAGTGGTCTCCATCTTCAAAACGTATGCATGTAAGTTAGCAGGAACAGGAATGTCGAAGTCAACCAAAGAAAAAGATGTCCAGAGGAGACTTCTCTTCTCTTCAAGAAGCATTCAAGCATCCACACCCTCGTACCAATCATCATAGACTCTCTACTAGCTATCTCATATCCCATTCCAGATCGATAAGTAATTAGATCATAGCTCACTGTAGCAAATTTCGACACCTTCAAGCCCCTATCCAAATTTCCTGATCTGTTTCAAGCGAATAATCCTAGTCTTCCTCAACCTTCCTCGTCGATCCAAAAAGGCTATTGAAAGCAGGCGAAGCGCTGCATACTCTCATCGGATCGAACCTCCTCGTGTATAGATCATAGACATGGCCCAAGGTACAGCTTCTGCTCGACGCACGACCTCTCACTCCGGATCTGCGAGATTATCTCTCAGCGTCGGAAAAGCAGCTCAAGCAGCACCCAGCCCTGCGTCAGGCCGACACCCTCTGCGACAAGAGTGAGTGAAGATCTCAGCTGGACTTCTCGCATGTACTTAGAGTATACAAAGTCGACTACAAGCTGAACTTGACCCTTGCCTCGTCTTTGTCTTTTCTTTTCCAGCTGGTCTATATCTTACGTTCACCGACCGCCAGGAGCCAAGGTCGAGTACGAGAAGGAGATCAGACGAGTAGCGACGTTTGGCTCGGTAAGTCACGACAAATGCTCGGACAGCCTATCCAAACCGCTGACCCAAGCTTGAGCTGACTGACTGCCTGTGCTTCCAGATCGAATCTTTCCTCCACCTTTATTCACACCTTACCCCTACAAATGAGCTGCCGCCCGTGACCGACCTTCTCGTCTTTGTGAGCAGGATCCCAAGACCTGGTGTATGGGAAGAGATGAGAGAGTAAGCTAGCCCTATTCCTCTCTTTCCGCCCCGCCCGTTAAGGCGTACATGTATGGTCGTGCTCACGTCCTGATTCTGTGCAGCGGCGGCAAGTTCACTATTCGCCTGTTACATCCTGTTACCCCATTGTTATATGAATCGTTGTTGCTCGCTCTCATTGGCGACCAGTTCGACGAGTCAGACAGTGTAGTTGGATGTGTATTGAGTGTCAGACAGGCTGAGGACATCCTTAGTGTCTGGGTTGAGGAAGAGAGCGATGCTGTGAGGACTGGTGCATTGAAGTGAGTGCATCAAGGTTCGATCATCATCACAGTCGCGTTCTCCTAACATGATATATCTACTCGTGCTTCGAGGCTCAATTCTCTTTTCAGGAAAAGTCAGGAATTTCGTAGCTGATGACCGTTTTGGACGATTTCAGGGAGAAAATCCTTTCACTGCTCAATCTTCCTTCCAGCACGATCTGTGAATACCGAGCGAACCGAGTGCTTCTCGATGCCGCTTCCAAGCCACCTTTCAACAACATGAATTCCTCAAATGCCATTATTTCCGAAAGCAGCAACCATCAGCATGAGCATCACCATCAACGACAACAGCATCACACGCATCACAATCATACCCATGCACACCGAGATCGGGAACGAGAAGGACACGGACATAATACCCATGGTCAGGAGAGAGGGCACTGGGGAGGTGGGTTCAGAGATAGGGGAGATAGGGAAGGTGGACAGAGAAGAGGAGGTGACCGTGAAAGAGAGCGAGGAAACGGGCCGATCGGATCAGTGACTGGTGCTCAGGGGAACGGGGGAGCGTTGTGGGGTTAATAATGTCAGTATCAAAGGGGTAAATCAGTCAACATATTCATGCGCAGTAAGTAGACCGAGGGCGAAGGAGTCATGGAAACGCGATATGCACCATGGCTATAATGGCATCTCCTTGTCGTCCACTGCACATCCTTTATCCCACTTAACTCACTGGCCGCGTGGAACACTCGGTGGATTGTGGCTATTCTTAGCACTTCTTCATCCATTTCATCCTAATCCACACCTAGGCAATCAATTCAATCGCCTCCTAGATCCGACATGCTTCATCCGCCACCTTGGGCTCCTATTCCAGTCGAAATGTGCCCCAAGATCCGCGGACAAGCGACAGCAAGGCCACCGGAGCACAAGTTTGATGACCGCTCACCAATGCGTCCAGATCAGAAACGCCTAGACACAGCCGGATGCTAATTCGAAAGCATGTGCGCGGTTCGCAAAGAGACGGCATGATGGATTTTGCCCCCGAAAGCGGATAGATCTAGGTCAAGTGAAGTGTGCGGCTGATCAGGTGTGGTGGCTTGACTGCGTGTGAGCATTGCCAGCTCTCCGGATTGTCTGTGTTCTCTGTGGGTGTGTGTGGTGCGCAGCGATCGCTTCAGGCACTATCGAGTCCTTTATCTGACGCTTATTCTTTGGTGCTGATGGTGCTGATAGTCGGAGCCCACCGCGGAACCAATTTACTGCTTGTTTGTGTGGACAACACACACGTACAAACACGTTTGATACAAGCAAGCTGCAAGCTAATGGTCTACTGATTAAAGCGTGTGTTTCAACACTCACCGTGACGCTTGGCATGTCCTTCTGCTGGTTCCCGATCATTCCGGCCGACCAAACTTTCCGATAAATGGTCCGCACTTCGAAAGGTGAAAGCTTGATTTGGTAAAGGACAAAGGGGAATGACTGAACTGGACAACTGATCAAGATCAATGGTACCTCCAAGCCAACGAGCTCGAGCTTGCTCTACCTATCTTTCTTTCGACCAGCCACGTCCGTTGGCTGAAGGACAACTTGAGATCGATCACCTTACACACACAATCGATAGATAGACAACCAATACATTCGGCTCCACCTTTCATACAGGTACGGCCACATCTCGAGCTCGGTCCACCAACTTTGGACGAACCGTTAGCGCTATTTGAGTATTCGCGCCAGAACATCCAAGAAGATCCATCGTTCATACCGAACCTCATGTGAAACGTTTGTCAGCGCCGAGGGACAGGATGATCAAAGGCCTCAAGGTCCAGAACACTCCTTGTCCTCGTCCTTGGTCATCTGTCAATCTACCATAATCAGTCCTAGCTTTTGCCCCTGGTGTCCTTTGGGGTACATCGGATGAATGGAGCTGTATCAATCGCTTTTCTCGGCCCGCCATCTCGAGAGCAAAGTTTACACTATGCCTCCGACTCGCGGACTCAGAGGCAAAACCCAAGTCACAACTAGCTGCGCCATACCTTGTCAAAGGTAATTCTAGTGCCAGGTCCAAGGATCAAGGGGGACTCAATAGACAGACTTGGGAGATTGGTACGGATGGATGCACGTACCTCGGTTTGTGAGTTTGTCTCAACACCGACGCCACCGAGCTCCAATCATCCTTATTCTCGGTCCTTTCACATTCATGATCTGAGCATTGATCATCGTCTCGTCATCTCTTGCTCATCATATTCGCATGAGGATCGCTCTTGACCTCATATCGTACTGTTATCTCTCTATCACCGAGCTGTAGCTGACGACTTGTTCGCGACTTCCAGCCGTTTTATAGTGAACATATATAACAGCCCACGTTCTTTCACTTCTTTGTCTGAAATCCTTCTTCTCCCAACCCCCTTCAGTGTTCTGGTATCCATCCATTACACCTTTCATTTCATTCGTAGTACTTCATCTCGTGTCCTCTGCATAGGATCTCATCTTCCTCAGATTGTGTAGAAAGCTCTCTCATCATTAAACCACTATCAGACCTTCTCACGCTCACAAGCACCTGTACCCCTCCTACCCGAGTATCTGATTGATTCAGATTGATAGGTTTCCGATCGCAGATAAACAAAACTCCATCAACTGGTTACGCGGTCAAAAAATACCCCCTTTCATCGTTCACATCCGTCTCATCATCGAATCCTAGGCTTAATCAACTTCCTCCCACCTTTTTCGCTCCTACTTCTTCACACGGTGAGTGTGCATTACGTATAACTCCGTCCAAGGACCTTGACATTATGCGATGATGCTGATATCTTGGTACTTGCCGCTCACAACACAGCCATGTCATATCAGCCCATGCATGCTGGCGCTGGGCGGAACGGTCCAGCTCCCCAGATCAACGGGTTTGCGGCTAGCAATGGTTCTTCCGCGCCTGTCATACCGCATGGTATCACTCCATGGGGCGGCGTTGACGAAGCCCATCCTTTCGAGTGGCTCTCGAACCCTGATCAACTCCCGCCTCAGTACCTCATCATCCTCGCTTGTTGTATGCTTGGTGTCTTCACTCTGCTCAACATCCCTCGGGTCATCGCACGGATCGCTTCCAGCAACCAAGGTGGAGAAGCCTTCAATGGTGCCTACCTGTCCACTAAGCCTCCTGCACCTTCGCCGGTTGTCGGTGGAGGTATCGCTCTGATGCAGACTCCTATAACACCCAAGACCGGTACCTTCTCCATTCGTGATGGAGAAGGCTCCCCCTCGTACCCTTCTTCGGTCTACCAAACACCTACTACTGCCACTCCACTTCGATCCTTCGCTAGAGGATACCCCTCGCCCTCGACCGATAAACTCGTTAGGCGAACCGATCCTCCTCGATATGTTCCTGGGCTGAGCGCGGTCATTCCCTACAGCGGGCTGTTGGGGATCACTGTCCCTTGGATCGGATACACCATTGGCCAGAGCTTGCTTTGCGCCTGTTGGGCGACGTTCCTCTTCGTTGGCATCTTCTACCAAAACGAGTAAGTTTTGGTTTCGTCCATCAAACTCCCTTCAATACCTCGCTGATCATGACGAACCATTGTTAGCATCGTCACTCACAATGTCCGAGCCGGTTTTGTGGCGATGCACATGGTAAGTTTATCGGCCAAATCGATTTGTCGCTTCTTACGAACTGAATCCGCTGACTCGTTGTTGGGCTCAGTTACCCGTCGTTTTCGCTCTCGGGACCAAGGTCAACGTGATCGGGCATCTCGTTGGCCTCGGATACGAGAAGCTCAACTTTTTGCATCGGTAGGTATACTCCCGCTTGACTCAGACAAGTGGATGCACCCATGCTTACCCTGCTCGATTCCCTTCTTCAGCTTCATCGGCAGAGCCATCTTGTGGGTCCAGTCGTAGCGATACCGCGCTGGACGTAGACTGACGATCCTTGCTTACCTGTCTCAGCGTCGCTTCTACCTTCCATGCCGCCGCCTACTGTGAGTTTCATCGCACGGTATAACGAGATGTAGACTGCTGACCATTTGGCCGGTCGGCGATCCAACCAGTCGTCAAATGGGCTAAGAAGGGCGGCGCCGCTTATATCGCGGAGGCATCGATGATGCCCTTCATCACCGCCGGTATCAGTGCGTGTCTCATCGATCTATCAAAATCTCCTCTGAGCATGAATCAAACGCTCATTTTTTTATTATTTTTTTCGCAGCTGCCTGGGCCGCCTTCGCTTTCATCGGTATTACCTCGATTCCCATCATTCGAAGGCGGATGTATGGGCTATTCTGGATCTCTCACTGGATCGGTATCGTGACTGCTTTCGTCGCCCTGTCCTTCCACAAGCCTTATTGTGGTCTCATCGCGTGAGTCTGGAGAGTTCGATTCCATCTGCTTTTGACCAGGGCTGACTTTTACATTGTCTTTCAAGCACCATTGCTATGGGAATCTACGCCAAGGACCTGATCCTTCGATTCGTTCTCAAGACCCGAGTGGTACCAGGCCGACTCATCGCGCTTCCCGCCCCAGCCTCCGATCCTTCCGCCGGCTCTACGCAGATCATCTTACCTCTTCGATCTGGATGGAGAGCGGGCCAGCATGTCTTTGTCCGGATCCCTGCTCTTAAGGAAGTAGGCGGCATGGCGTGGCTCGAGAATCATCCTTTCACTATTGCCAGTGCCGAGGGATCCGATATGGTCCTGGTAGCCAAGAAGGCCGGCGGGTGGACCAGGGATTTGTATGATTACGCTTCTAAAGGTGGTATCGTCAATCTCAATGCGAGCGAGAAATCCATTGCGGACGAGTCTCAGGTCGACCTGGGGTATGACGGGGAGAAGAGGGATATCGTCTCTGTTGAGAATGCCATCCAGGTCGATGGAAGGGTCTGCAGAGTCATGGTGGAAGGCCCATACGTGAGCTCTGCCATTGAGACCGCGAACGCAAGGCTAAGCTAACTGAACTTTTATCTTTAACAGGGCGGTCCATGTTCACTGATCTTCTCGAATTTTGCTGGCATTATGCTCATTGCGGGCGGAAGTGGAATCACCTACGTGCTCTCGATGTTCGAAGATTTGGTCAAGAAATCCTCGGAGGGACACGTACGCTCTAGCAGCATGCATATTGTCTGGATCTGTAAGACTTTGGGTGAGTGACGATTCAAAATACTGTTTTCGCATGCAGATACCTTTGGAAACCGGCTGACCGAAGGCTGATCGATCTTCTACAGAGGACGCTGCACCCCTTCTAGGTCACATACACGAGCTCTCCGCTCGAGCATATCCTACAACAATCCAGCCTCGAATCACGATTTATCTCTCCCGCTCACCATGTAACGATGCATATTTGGAGGAAACGATTGACATCATCCCTCGACGACCTGATCTGCCCAAGATCGTACAAGAGGCCATCAGTCGCACCAGAGGAGAGATGTTGAGTGGGAGCGTCAACGGTGGTGGTATGGTCGTTGGCGTTTGCGGAGTGAGTTATAGAGTCCCTAAACAAAGGAGGCATGTTGAACGTTCAGAAGCTGACCAGGCTTGCCTCGGTTCTCAGCCGAAACGATTGATCGAGGGTGTCAAGTTGGCTGGAAGGAAGGTTTCATGGAAGGATAAGAGAGACATTGGTGGATTGACGGTAAGCTGAACATCCTTTCGCCACGACGATGTTACAGTGTATGTCGATACACAAGCTGATGCTGGTTGACAATTCGTTTATTTCATAGGTGCACACCGAAACTTTCGGGTGGTAGGACTGTTTTGGGATCTCTGTTCGTTCTCACTCAACAGATACGTAGGATTCCGATACTCCGTACGATTCATCACAAGTTTTAGACATTCGAAAATAGAAGGCTAGATGCCGATCGTTCGTGTTGGTACACTTTAGTAGTCTCAGGATATGCAGATGATATAAGATTGAGTCGGTCTATTCTCAAACCAATGCAGCAACACTAGGAGGCTCCAACGGTGATGACGTTCTCTGAGGAATAATGAAAAGGATGCCTCCAGATGCCGGGACAAGTGGATTGATGATGCCTGGCTCCCTCGACGGAGTTGCCGGGTTCCTGCGCCCCGCCTTAGGGCAGTATAGCTGTCAGAAGAAAGGGAGCGCTTCTGATCCTTTTTTATGGGTCCTTCAGAGGACATATAGAGAACAAAGGAATATGCGAATCTCTACTTCGAACTGAACGGAACGCTCAAGCATCTATCGGGAGTGCACGCCAGGACCCCAGCTCTGTGGAGCGATCTTAAGCGGGTCAACGATTGAAAGTGTTCGGCTTTGCTTTCCTACATCATTTACTGGATAGACACTGATCGACCTCAAGCATAACAGCGCACTCGTCAACTGATACCTATCACGCCAAGCCTCCAAGAGTGAGTGAGCATGCTCTGAAACCGGTACAGCAACAAGCTTATCTCCGCGTGTCTGCAGTGCCGATGAACATCGCCCCCCACCAGCTTCACCACCCCTATGTCAATGCCGAGGAGTGAGTTCGAGGACATGTGCCTACAGGCGTACGTTAATTTGGAAGCACTGATACCATATGCTGGTAGGATCCCATTCCCAACCACGACATTACCAGGAGGTGGTAGGCTAGGTTTCTTTCCAGCTGTTAAGACCCGGTTCCCTGGACCAAATTTGGGTTTCGGCGCAGGAGTGAGTAACTCCAAATGGTCAGTCAGTGTTGTGCTTTGGGCTGCACTGACTATCGAAAGCTTTCTGCAGCTGATGGGAATGCCGCATCCGCTGGGCACGCCGCTCGCATGGGGAGTGGGAACGGGGATCGATAATACTGCCGCGAGCTGGAGGAGATACTACGGCGTCGGAGGGTTAGTGGTCGGACATATTGCAGACGTTTCAACGTTTCAACGCATAGCGCCTGATGTTCTGGGTCGGTGACTGATTCGATAGATCGCTATTTGCTTTCACAAGTGTAGATTTTTGACAGGATATCCTCTCCATGGGCGATTACCCGGCCGAACAGGTTTTGGTGGTTACTACGGGGTGAGTATCTTGTGTTCGGCGGTGTTTCCCTTGCTCTGCGTCTGAAGATGATAGGAAAGCTGATGTTCATTGGCTCCTGTGCGCAGGGTTGGACTCTCCGTGACTGATTCGGATATCACCTATCTCTCATAAAGCTTGCTACCATGGTATTGTGCATACATGCCATATGAACGCTTCGATCAATATATATATGCATGTAATCTTTGGAGAGATATATGCCTTATTGCAAAAATTCGTGCACAACGATTTATTTCTTCGTCCCCTCGGAAATGTCAGCTAAATTTAGCTTCACATCTTCTGGTAGTCGCTTCACTAGTCACAAGTGGAACAGCGGGTAAGGTTAGTCCGAAACCATTAGCATCTTTTAGTAGGTTTTGAGCTTGAGCGATCCCAACTAATCCCTTTCGATAATAACTTGATTTCCCTAGAAGCCCGCGTCGTTACAGCAGCAGCAGCAGCAGCAGCGAACAGCCTTAGCATATTATGACAGGAGCGAGACGCAGTTACTGAGACACGTCAGCAGATGAAATGTGAATCAGGTCTAAGGACCGACCTGGCAGGGTACTCTCGTAAAGCAGACCCGGACATCCTGTTGCCGGGGACAGTACACTAGTACTTTGCTCTTCTGGGCGTTCGTTTGACACCGCCGGTTTCACCTCCCGTGTACTGAATAATCTTACATTCGAACATGGTCTCTTGTTTCCTTAGGTCCTGGCGTTCTGGCTTGCCACTGGAAGAGAAGGAGATTGACATGATGCCTCTGGTCGTACAATCTTGCAACTTGTCCTTGCCTCTGCAAGAGTCACGCGTCACCTAAAGCCCGATAATTTAGGCATTTGCTCCTTGGTGTCGTTAGCCGTAAGGCGAATGAGGTTCAGGGGCCGAGCTCTTCATTACCCGCCTGACTGATGCAGTTCAGAAGGGTGATCGATCACGGGGTACAAACCCTTACTCGTGCCTTTTACCACTTCGGTGATGTAGTTCTAAGTTAATGTCGCCTATTTTTTCCCATCGGTCACCGCTTGTCACCACTTCGCTCAGCGGCGAAATAATGGCTATTGTGACAGACGCACAGCCCGGGTGCAATTGTACCCACTCCCGCACGTAGGTGTAGGTGGTCTCAGATGCCGGCTGCCGATCAAACAAGTCACATCTTATACCAAGGTAAATTGACCTTGACCTTCGCGCACATTGCAGCATTCGCAGCATTCTTTTCTCTTCGGTGGAAAACTCGTATGCTTCCCTCTGATCTCGTAACAATCTAGACCACAGGAGCTCACGAAAAGATTCGCATGACGTGGACACTCCAATTTGCTCAAGAATAGTTCGACTGCGACTAAGTCCAAGGTGGAGTGGCCACCTGCAGCTTCATACAAAAAATCGCGGTTCCGACAACATCGTCGAGCACTGCTATTGACATAACAACGTTGCAATTGTAGCTGTATCATAATCTTCTGGAAGATCCACTTGCTCGCGCGCGATCGTAGACATCTTCTCCAAAGGCTGTTTCATCACTACACGTAGACTCGCAGGATGTCGCTCAGCACGCCTCGTCCGCCGAATCCGCATCGCAATTCTTCTGCAACGACCTCGTCGTCGTTCAGAGACCTCTTCACTCGGCCTCCAGCCCAAACGCGAACACCTTCACCCAGCCAAGATCAGAAATCGAATCACATTCTCCCTATAAGTGACTTTCCGCCTCAGGCCCCTCGAAGACCCTCTTCCATCGCGGACCTTTCTGAGCTGAGTGGGCCCGTCGCACATGCAACGGGGCGCAGAGGGAGCCGTGTCGGCGATGATCAGAGGGAGATGGTAGCTGAGATTGGTGATGCCAGCGCCAGTCCGAAAAGGTCGAACTCGGTGCGCCGGAAACCCGTACCTGCTCTTCTATCGCCTGTACCGAACAGGGGTCTACCCGCCAATCACCCCTTTGCAGCCTCGTCAGCCTCGAGCAGCAAAAGTCGTATACCTAGCCCTTCATCGTCAGCAAGAAGCAGTCCGACTGGAGGAATGGCCGTTTTGAGTGTACCTGACAGGCAGATGGGCCGAACACCGCCTCCACCTCGAAGGAGCACCAGTGCTTCTCGCGCCGGGACAAGTTCGCCTGTATCCACTCGATCAACGACAAAGTTGCCCGCGAGCCATTTGAGGAATAGTAGCAATCCCGAACAAGTTGGAGACGAGGAACAGTTGGAGGAGACACTCAAGTCGTTGGACGCGGATGACGCATTGCATGCCCGCATGATTTCGCTCTCTCTTGAACGGCCTCTCCCTCCCATCCCTCAAGGCAATGACGGCCCTTCGAAGCTATCTCCCACTCAGCCTTCGCGCTCAGGAAGCCCTTACCCTGCTCAACACGGAGATTCCCCAGTTCAGCCCACCACGCCTCCCACACGTCATGCAAACCGAGAACCCAGCATCGTTTCTGCTCAGACGAGCCTCTCTGGCACCTCTCGCTCGATCGACATGTTTGAAGCCCTCAACGCATCCCCCAAACCGCATCAAGGATCATCGATACCTCACCACCCTGTACCCACTTCAATCCCTATGGGCAGGAAAGGTGGCTCTGGGTCTGGTTCCAGGCCCAAATCGAGAAGCAAGATATTCAGATGGGATAGCACGGAAAAGGCCAAGAAGGCCGCGACCGCCGCCGCGGCGAAAGAGGTAGAAGAGGAATTCAGCGTTGATAGGTTGCCGTCCAAACGTAATCTCTGGGAAGCGGGCACATGCTTCTTGCGCGATGAGAACGGAGAACTCGTTTGCTTTGGCGACTTTTTCCCTAGATGGGACAACGACAATGTGTCTTCAAGCGGTGTAGTCATACATAAAGGCAAAGCGCGCGAAAGTGGCCCTGGTGTGGTGGAAATGGAGAAATCCGCCTCCTTCGACCCTGCTCCTTCTTCTGCTGCTCAACAAGCTTCGGCTCGTCCTGTACCCAAGACTGTTGTCTTCTTCATAAGGCATCTCTGGTGTGGGCAGTGCCAAGACTACGCTCTGGCAAGCTTGGGGATCTGCGATCCTGTTGCCCTCGAGAAAGCCGGGATTCGGGTCGTTGTCATCTCGAATGGCAGTTGGAAGATCCTTAAAGCGTACAAGAAACTGTTCAACATTCCGTTCCCGATTTATGTAGACGGAACCCGGCGATTATATCAGCTTTTAGGGTGAGTTTCTCCCCTCATGAGTGTAGAGTTGGGGCAGATTCTGACTATTTGTCCTCATCCTTCAGTATGACCAAGATGACCAACGACTTTGGACCCATGTTCAAAGGCAGAGCCGCATACCATCAGCGTCCAGTGCCAACCCAGTTACTTCACGGTCTAGGCGTGAGTGTCAATCCTTGTGGTTTTCGTTTAGGCAGAAAACTGAACGGTCATATTTCCATAGAACGCCTTCTTCCGCATGCCGCTGGCGAATCCAGGGACTCTCACTCAATTGGGTGGAGAATTTATCCTGACGCCCGGTTGGAACTGCGAGTTCGCTCACCGTATGACCAACACGTCCGGTCAGTAGCGCTGTTTTCCTAGGCATGCTCCCTCTGTAAACTGACGATACGATACATCTTTAGACCATATGGAAGCGCCAGACATCCTTCGTCTAGCCGGATGCCCCCATCCCACCAAAGCTGAAGTAGCCGAGGTGGAGCTTGCCGAATCGCAGAAGGAGGAGTTGGCTAGATTGGAGCATGAGATGAAAGAATGGAGAGAAGGTATGGCTGCGGAGCTCGAGCGGTATGTTACTCCTTTCGTCGTCACGGAGATATCATTCTGACCTTTTGATGCAGGATACAACAAAAGAAAGCGGCTCGGCGCGCCAGACCACCAGGTCAACCGAGGGAAAATTCGCAGCGGTCTGTAGCTAGAGGTCTAGACGAAGAAGCGGGACTCGGCGATCCAATAGAACTGCATGTAGACCGAGCAGGAGTTGGGAAAGGCAGATTGGAATTTCTACGTGATGAGGAGCCAACTGCAGCCGAATTGGATGAGCGGTTTGAGCGGGTGATGCGAGAAGAGGAACTCCGAGCCAAAGAAAAAGTAGCTGCTGGGGGCCTTATGCTGGCCAGAGGCAAAGGCGATCTTCACGTGGAAGTCGACGAGTTTCCCGGGCCGTAAAGAAGGTCGTATTTGGCATAGAGGCTAGAATGTATCCTGGATCGTACCTTTGTCGTTCTTGGCATCCCCCTGGGATGTACCTCTCGATCCGTACCATGGTGAAAGGTCGTTTTTTTTTTTTTCTTTCTGTTTTTTGACCTCCTTGTCCCGGAGCCTGATCTTGCAGACGTAGGCTGTGCGCTGGGGCAATCAGGATATGACGCTGACTGCCATAGATCTCAATACACTATGACAGTGCGGCCTTAAGATGGGGGTGTGCTGGAGGCTCCGAAGATTGGTAAGCCGGCGCCTCCACAAACCGGGCGAGGCCGGTCCGCCGAAATTGTATATCCTGCGTTAGCACGTAAGGTATCTCACGAGCAAAAATGTTACGACAAGCTTTGCTTCTTCTATGTACGAAGTACCGTTAGCAGGTGGAGAGATTTGAAAATACACATGACCAAAGAAGTGGAGCAGGTCTGAGGTAGGAATAGAGGATACGCGCCGGCCAAGCCGAGTTCAGAAGAAATTACTTTGATCTGAATTCAAGCATGACACTTCTCTCGGCTAATAGGGTCTTTACGACGTCGCTTTGTCGCATAGCGAGTTTATGCTGTTGTCTGACGGTCTGACCCTAGCCTCCCCTACGGCATCAGGCAATCTCGATCACGGGCCCGTGACTACCGGGAAGGGTTTTTCGTCGACCTCCACACGTACATCGATTGCCGAGTAAAACCTCATCAGAAGGACGTAGCTCCGGCTGAATCGGGCCATGGTGCTCAAGCCGTCTTAAGACGTCAACAACCACGAGCGAGTTCAGCGACACGCTAAATTTCATACTGATGGGGTAGATACACTGGAACAAAAACGTAAAGCAGCGGGTATGCATGCGATTTAACCGGACGTTTTCTCAGCTCTTATGATTCGAGCTCTTGGGTGGTCGACCCCCTGAGCGGGGCAAACATGACCGCCGGACCGCATGCTGCAAATCAGGGCCGGTACCTGACTGTCTAACTGTCAAGCTAAATCGGGACTCTTGGTAAATCATGTGCTCTTCGTACGCTTCATATTCTCGTTGTCTCCCTCTTTTATCCTTAAACTCAGTTCATAGATTGCCCTCGGGTCTGACGCCAGAAAGCTGAGACTTTCGACCCAACCCATATGGAACGCGTCTGTCAGGCAGAAAATAGATCGAGGTTTGAGCGAGGGGATTCGCCCTCTGCTGTCCCCCTCCCCAAGGGGTCTCCAATTTGCCATACCGTTATCAAGGGTTCCAACCTTGCCACCTTGCCTACCAGTGCGACTTGCCACTCGCGCCTGTTGAGACGGTATGCATGGAGTCATAAGACAGTCAAGCCGAAAGAGGGGTAACACAGGGAGAGACAGAGTTTTTTTCTATTTGTTTTCATCCATCATGTCTCGTCTCTCCTCTCTGTGTATCCTGAGACCCCCCACACTTGCTTCGCGTTGCGGCGGTCCGGCGGACCGTGGGGTAAGAATTGATTGATTGTCAAATGTTTTTCGATGGGCTCTGCCATCATGCTTCTGGTCCAAACACACGCAAGGAACCAGTAGATGAGAACCCTGCTGTCCCATGATCAGAACGATGTGACATTTCGATAGATATATAACAACGCTCGATTGGAATCAACCCCGCCCAATTCCCTCCATTCACAGCTCTGCAAGCTCGATCGAAGGTACAAACATCACCGATTCGCCTCTCGAGTTCAATCATTTTCCTTCCTTTCTCTAAACCGACAACTCATCTGTAGGACAGATTCAACATGGCAGGAGATACGTGAGTCATGTCGGGAATTACAAAGCGGCGAAAAGGTATAATATTCTGATCTGATCTGATCGCCACACAGATACGAAGAGCGACGACACGATGCTCAGGAGGTCACGCTTGCCCCCGACACTCACCGACCATGGCACGCCCACTCCCGAGCCTATATGCTCGCTGCTGTAGGATTCATGGGTATCTTCCTCTTCGGTTACGACACTGGTCTTGGTGGTGGTGTCATCGCCATCCCCTCTTTCGCCAAGGACTTCAACATCACCGGTACCAAGGAACACATCGCTTCGCTTCAGGGTAACATTGTCGCCATCTTGCAGGGTGGTGCTTTCTTCGGTGCTCTTGGTGGTGCTCCTCTTGAGGACTACCTCGGTCGAAAATGGGTAAGCTCATGTCATGGCTATGCCGCTCTTGGCCCATCGCTGACCACCTTGTCTTTCTCCCGTAGTCTCTCATGGTTGGTTGCTGGATCTTCATCATCGGCGGTATCCTTCAAACTGTTGCCTCCAACAACCTTGACCTCGTCTACGGTGGCCGATTCACGGCTGGTTTCGGTGTTGGTTTGATGTCCATGATCTGCCCCACCTACGCCTCCGAGATCGCCCCCAAGGAGATCCGAGGCCGAATCACCGGCATGTTCCAGGTCGTCGTTGTTATCGGTGTCGCCTTCTCCTACTGGATTAACTACGGTGTCACCTTCATGGACCAAGCCCGAGGAAACATCGTCTGGCGAATCCCCATTGGTTTCCAGCTCGTCCCCGTCGGCTTCATGGTCATGCTTCTTCCCATTCTCAAGGAATCGCCCCGATGGCTCGCTACTAAACACAAGGATGAGCTTGCACTCAAGAACCTCGCTTGGATCAGAAAGCTTCCCCCTACCGACCCCGCTGTTCAATTCGAGTTCGCCGAAATCGTTGCTGCTATCCGAGAGGAAGAGGCCAACACCTCCGGCGCTTCCTGGAAGGAGGTTGGCGCCAAGGGTAACCCTATTCGATTCGTGATCGCCTTTGTCATCTTCACTCTCCAGCAATGGTCCGGTCAAAACTCTATCTCTTACTACGCTCCATCCATTTTCCAGTCTATCGGTCTCAAGGGTGCCAAGACCGGTCTTCTCGCTTCCGGTGTTTACGGTATCGTCAAGATCGTCGCTACATCCATCTTCATCGTCTTCGGCGTTGACAGGTTCGGACGAAAGAAGCCTCTTCTTACCGGTATTGCTCTCATGAGTCTGATGCTTTGGATCGTCGGTGCCATCTTCCACACCCACATTCCTGACCCCAAGGCTACCAGCCCCTCTGGCGCTTCCATCGGTATGGCCGTCTGCATCTACCTCTTCGTTATCCCTTACTGTTTCTCCGTTGGTCCTCTCCCTTGGGTCATCTGTTCCGAAATCTTCAACAACCGAACTCGACATTTCGGTCTTATGACTGCCGCTGCCACCCAGTGGGCCTGGAACTTCGGTGTCACCAAGGCTACTCCTCTTATGGTCCTCAAGATGCCCAACGGTGGTATCTTCTTCTTCTTCGCCTCGATTAACATCATCTCATTCTGCTTGGCCTTGCTTCTTCCTGAAACCCGTGGAGTATCGTTGGAGGCGATGGACATCGTCTTCGGCGCCGTCACGAAGGAAGAGCGAGAAGCTGCCATCGCAGCCCGAGCTGCCAACATCGAGAAGGCCTTCGACGATGAGGAGAAGGCGACCACTTCTCACCACGAGGACAAGTTCTAAGCGGGGGGTTTTCTGGGGTAGAATGTGTAGTACACATACATATAGTCTCTTTCGACAGCAGTCCGGACGATTTGGCAGTCTCTATTATATTACATGTACAACGAATGCAGCGGATTGCTTCTGAAATGATCAGGTTGGATCTGAAAGTCACATATACACACTGGATGGATGGCTTGTCAGTCAGCTAGCGTCATTTGAGGCTGAGATTATCGAGCAACTTGCTTGTTCGAGCTCTTCCGCCACGAAGTCTGGCACCTGCAACAATAATCGTCAATTGGGCATATATGCTGACTTCAATTGAGTATCTCACGAGACTGCATCCCTATCGCACCCGCCATCAAAATGCAAATAGGAGTAGGCAGAAGACGACATCACGTCATCAGGGATAACTGCTTGAGAAGAGCCTATGAATCAAAGCTCGGGTACAGACGATACACGAGGGACTGTCACAACTCCGCTTCAGAGGATGTTCCACGCCATCGCCGTCGAAATGAGACGAGGTCTGAAGAATGAAATTTGTTTGCGACTCCTGTTGATAAATGCCACATTCACGTGACAGGCAGTATTACTTAACGATATACTGCCGTACGAAATGTGGGTATGTTGAACTGGCCGCAGAGCTGAAGTTAGTGGTGGCAATACAATCAAACTGAGAATGCAACATATCGACTGCATCGCTGATATGTCCAGACGAAAGATACAGCTTTCCATATGATATGGACAACAAGATGACCAGTTAGATATGCCTAAATGTACATGGGCTGCGGCGAACCGAATCAAGACCAATAATGCCCGGCACATCTAGCTACCTCCGACACCCAGCGGGTCAACAACTTCCGTACCGCGACCGCCTCTCAGGTTACTTCTAGATAGAGATCTATCGAAAGCGTTATTTCCACCGCTATATCGTTTATCGCTCACTCCGAAAGACCCTGTCGCCGATTTCCGTCCGTCCTGAATCGAACCTACCCCTAATCCAGCTAAGGGGTCTCCGCTTCCACTGATACCCTCTTCTTCATCCTTCTTGCCCGTCGCAGACGATCCGGCACCGGCTGCCTTGTTATTTACAATCCCGGTTGCAGAAGCAGAATGTGGTCGTCTACTCTCTTCAGGTGTGTATCGCGTAAAGCCCGCGTTTGAAGGAGGAGCCGTCATAGGCACCCGCGGTATACCAGTTGAAGGTGTTCCTCCTCTGGCTGATAGTTGAAGAGAAGGCTTTGTGACAGTATCGCCATCTTGCACCTTCTCTGCATTGCTGTGCCTGCGGTGTTGAAGTTGATTTCGATGGACCGCAGCAGGCTGAGCTATATCCATAGGTGATTTAGGCAATGGCGGCGGTAAAGCCGGTGAAGCAGGCGTATCGGGTAAAGGACGGCTCGATGATATTGACGGTAGATGAGGGATCACCGATACCGACGTTGGTAGGTGAGGCACAGAAGGAAACACAGAGGTACTCAACGGCGTAGGTGTCGAGTCCTCAAACTCCAGCTCCTCTCTTCCCACAGGTGCACTCGACCCTTGTCCCACGATGTGTGTAGGATCAGGATGAACAGTCAAGCCGATATCTGGACCTTTCTGTACCGGAGGTGGTGGCGCCATCTGAGGCATCTGAGGCGCACTCAATGCAGGCGTTGCGAGTGGTGCTGGAGTGGATGCTCGCGAGCTCGAGGCTTCCAGACCATCGTGCCATCCCCATTCTCTAACGATGTCATCGGTTTCTTTTCCGGCGGCGTCCAACAAGCTATCCTTTACCTTCTCCAACCCCTTCCAAGCATCCTGTTGCTCCGCATTCTCGTTCGTGGGCTTTGCCCGGTCAGGTGAATCTGTTGTTGGCCGCAGAAGATCAAGCCATTCAGACATGGCTTTGCCCATCCCAACCATTGCCAACCTCAATTCAGCCATCTCCAGCTCTGCATCTTTGAGCGACTGCACAGACGCAGCGCTATCGATAGACGGGCGCGTTTGAATATGCGGACGGACTGGCGCAGAAGTGACGAATGAGCGAGCCGAGGGAAGTGCCGAGGACGATGAGGGGATCGAGGAGAAAGGTGAGCCTGATTCGCGATTCGGTGTCCCCGCGGGAGAGAAGGGGAGATTTGGTAGATATGAGTACGCTGTCGCAGAATCGGGCAGGTTTTTCCTCAGGTCCGCCACTGTCGACATGAAAGCCTTGTCCAACCCAGCCGCCTGAGCCCTCTCGAACAATCCCTGGGCAAGTCCCCCAACGCGAGCTCTACTACCGCCTCTTCCCCTGCCCACACTACCTCGATTCATACCGCCTGATCCTGGGCCTCGTGTTCTGAAGGAAGGATCTTCATTCTCTATTGGTGGACGTTCAGGTGGACTAGCTTTGACTCCCAAGATATCTTGATTTTGGATGACGACCTCGACACCCGCTGCAGGGGATATGTTGTTTCTCAAGAACAAGGCTTGGGACAGGATTAGGAAAGGCTCGAAGGGGTACGTCGGTGATGGTGCAGGATAATGAAGGAGGTTTGTTAGGAGATTAGGGTAATCGGCTTCGATGACTGATAGTACCAAAAACATGCCATTTTAGTTTCGGAGAGATGCTTCAATGATTGAGATCGAGGTCTGCACTCACGCTCATTCCGGATGACTAACAACATAGCCATACATACGAAATCCAGTATACCCAACCCTGGATCTTCAGCAAAAACACCATCCCATATACGCATCGCTAGCGGGAAAGGTAGTTCTCTAGTAAATATCAGGCGAATCCATCGACTGTAGCGATACTCGTTAGTCCAGAATCAAAGGTGATCAGATCCAGACGGAGGCTTTGGAATACTTACATTGCCCAGATCTGCGCTTCCACACCTTCTGTTTCCAGTCTTTCCCATAATTGTGGGTCTATACGTCGTATCAGGGACGAATGAATGTTGTTGCATCGAGTGATGATGGGTGCTTGAGGAGCGGAGGGCGTTCTTGTGCGCTACAACCGAGCAAGTAGTATGATCAGTATCACCCAAGAAAGCTGCTATGTTGCAGATGGACAGCTCGATCGATTATTAAGATTCTCACCACAGGACCTTCTTCCGCCCTCCATTCGTAGAAAGCTTTCCCGCCTTTCATAATAGCTGCAAACAGCTCAAAAGCATCATGCTCCACATACTTCTTATCCAGTGTAGCCCACATCGCTGACCGTCCTTTACCTCCCTCTTCTTCATTTCCCGACGACTGGCCACTCGGACGATCCAGCGAATCCCTATCCACAGCCAAGAAGCAACAAGCGAGCAATTCATGCATACCTTGCCTGTATCCCACATCAGGATTCAGCACAGCGAACAAGAACAAGCTCGTCGTGAGGCATTTGCGGACCCTCGGCAGCTGGAAGTACGGGATATCGGGGAAAGTTCGCTCTACGTCTTGAAAGATGGTTGAGCGGAGATCGACATGCGCAAACCATGTTTTCCAGGGACTAGAGGTTGATAGACTCAGCGGATCCCAGCCTTCTGTTGGTCCAGCTGAGCTTGATGATGACGATGATGCTGAGGAAGCAGTCTGGGTTATATTTGATGAAGATGGTGCATTGTTGCTTTGAGAGGTAGCGTAAATTGGTGACTGGATAGAATGGTCTTCAGAACCTGTACAATCTGATGCCCATCGTCCGTCGGGAGCGATCAAGAATCTCCGACGAAGGGCATTGTACCCCTCGCGAGCGGTCGAAAGAGATTGGGAAAAGAGCTCAAGTGACGTAGGAGGGGGAAGTAGATTGTGATAGAACTGTTAGCAGCGGAGTAACAAGTTAACATATAGTGTAATCTCTCATCACACCCCTACAGGTTACAGGAATCAAGCTTATGATCGAAGCCGCATGAACTTACTCGCCAATGAAGCGATCTCAAAACTACACCTCCATCGACTCCAGCTTCCCCAAGACCCTCCTTAGACAGCGCGTTGCTCTTAAGCTTCGACGTCGAGATTAGCGGATCGGCAAATAGCGCATCCCATTTCGACCTATACCAGACATGGGTTCAGAACAGTGTCAATCATTAGCAACAGTATCTTATGCCAGTGCCAGGATACTCACCTGATCTGCTCTGTTGATGGACGAGACAAGACATCCTCTTCCCTTGGTATATTGGTCATTTTACACTACAGTCATTTGTGTGCTCTGTGAACGCTACTTCCTAGTTGCTGGAAAGACGATATTCAGACTCTGGCGAAGCTCGAGCCAGCCGAGAGTACCTTGGACGGACACAAGGAGGAGCAGGCCGTGATACAGATGCAAGCGATTAGATGAGTACAAGTGAACCACTGACAACAAAGGAAGCTAGCTGTATGAGCAACATGATTGACCATTGACTGATACCACTGATATCTCTACTCTCGTTCAGGGTCATCATATACCGTAACAACATCAGTGGGTCTCAATTATTAAAGCCCTATTTTTTCTTTATTCACTTTATAATTGAGTCACCCATACAAACGTGAATTAGAAAAAAATAGATTTGATCCCGTCGAGACTGGAACCTCCACTTATTTGATCCCGTTGGTGTAAACTTCGCTCATCCAACATGTCATCTTGATATCTTTTGATAGATCTATGAACTTCGTTCCTATGAAAAGTCACTCAATATTACTGCTAGACCACTTTAACTCTACCAGGATGACCAAAACAACCCAGAGAAAGAGATTATTGAATCGGTTATACTACTTACTGGGCCGATCCGCTCGCTTGCGACTGTGCAAGCGATTCCGTCGATATTATCTCCATGTCAATAAACGCCGCCGCGAAGTCGAAGCCAAACGTTTTCATGTGCGTAAATCCTACGGTAAAACACTGCAGACATCAAAACGACATCCCACCATTGATGCTCTGCTAGATGCGCGGCCTGCAGACTTTGAACATATGTTCAGAATGACCAAACTAGAAATGAGAAAGGTCTTCGATACCTTTGGTGGAGATGAAGTGTTTGAGCGGACAGGCAGGAAGCCACAGGCCTCTGCGCACTACCAGCTGGCTCTCCTGGTATATAGGCTGGCTCATGGGCATGATCTGAAGACAATCAAGGGGATTTTTGGTGTATCTGGTAAGTCAAACTCTTGCCTGATTGGCCTGATGTCATTTCAAGCTAATAATACCGTCTAGAAGGTACCGTTCACCATTGGACCACTCGTTCATTGGTTGCAATGGTTCGACGTCTTCAAGACTTTGTCTCATGGCCAGATATCGATCGTAGGAAGGACATACAAGCTCGAATCGAGGAGACCTACCAATTACCTTATTGTGTCGGCTTCATTGATGGGATCCACATCAATCTCGACCGAGCACCGTTGAAGGGCGATCTGTCGGGTTCATATTACAGCCCTAAAGGCCGCTTTGGCTTCAATCTGCTTGGAGTTTGCGATGAGACGAAGCGTTTTACCTTTATCCATTGGGGATACTCTGCCAGAGCAAGTGACATGCGGCTTCAGCGATCGATGCGACCTTCAATCGAGCCAGATTCATTCTTCTCGCCCAATGAATACCTCCTTGCCGATTCCGGCTTTCGATGTACAGATCACATAATCCCTATGTTCAAGAAGACTGCTGGAGAGGCTCAGCCAACCCGGAGGAAGATGTTCTTCAATAATACAGCAAAGAAAGCAAGAGTAAACATCGAGCACGCCTTTGGTATCCTCAAGGGACGATGGCAATTTCTACGAAACGCTAAACTTCGGATGGCAAACGATCTCGACGAAGCGCGAGCTCATGCTATGATCCAAGCATGTTTCATACTACATAACATGACGGTCAAGACCTGGAGGACATTCCTGGCTATCGAAGAGGTACAGGATTACTATCAGGAAGGGGGATTGATGCGGCAATGGGCTATTGAGCAAGAAGGCAGGTACCATGATGTTCCTGGGACAAGAGTGCGAAGAGAAGAATTGGTCGATCATCTACTGGAACTACAGGATGATATGCCTGACGAGGACCTCCTGGAGGTTATTTAAAGTGAGCAGTGTGTCTTACATCTCCATTTCTATCTCAATAACACTAATAAACCTTGCAGCAAGGCCTACAACCCAGCCTCGAGGCCTGACTTCCCTCCCTCCTTCCCTCCCTCCTTCCCTTCCTTCTTCCCTCCTGGTGGTCCCTCGCGCATCTCCGATCAAGCGGGGACCACCCATAATTGGAGGAGGACGGAGACGCACAAGATCCACAGCGCATAAAGCCCCACATGCGCTGTGGATCTTGTGCGTCTCCGTCGTGCTAGGGACTTCATCAAGGCCTAGACCGAGGCATTCTCGCTGTCGATGATCGTGCGAGCCTCGTCTTTGGCTTCTTGCCAAGACATACCTGTGCTTTCCTTGATCCTTGCTGCCATATTCACCAATGCTGCCGCCCGGTTGGTTGCTACCTCTTGACTTCTCATCGTGTTTGTCTTCTCTAGTTCCCTCAACTTAGTCTCGCGGTAAGATCCTTCTGCCTTCAGGAATTCCTCTTCAAAGGCGTCCGCTTTGCGTTTCTCTGGCGATCAGATCAATGGTAAGCTGATGACGGTCTGCAAGGGACATTATCAAGGCAGCTTACTGTCTCTTTCCTCCTCAGGTGTACCAAATTGCGACCAACTAGTTGATTTGATGATGGTCGGCTTTACAGGTTTAGATTTCTTCTTCTTCTTGGATGTGTTTGTGTTTCCGACAGACTCTAGTGGTTCTACAGTCACAGATCGCGATGTAGAGAGCTCTGGCACGTCCTCTACATCGGTCTCTGTACCTGTTTCGTCATCAAGAGCTGTAGACGGTCTATCAACGTTCTTTAGAAGGGTTTGAAGGGTCGGATTGGTGCTTTGGGTGGAATCCGAATATAAGCCTGGATTGCCTCCTTCTTGGTCATGGAATATGACATCTAGACGGTCCCAGAGAGGGCAGAGGTCATGTATTTCATCTGTATGACATGCAACCCATTAGATTAGAGAGAGACGGTGCTCCCCAAGATGCAGGAGAAGAGGGAAGGGGATGATGGCCGTTGGATACAGCTTACGCTCAACCTCCGCTTGTGCAGCTTTCCATTCTGCATCTCCTTGATCTTGAGCATCATCTAGAAGTCTAGCAGCCCCTCCAGCACCTGTAGAGTGCTTGTATTCGACCGCTGACTTCCAAGAACGGAACAGATCGTTGATCTAGTAAAGAGGATTAGCTAAAGAGCGTTGAAACAAAGATCACTCACTTTACTCCAAATTTGTTCGGGTTCTCGGTTGGTTGGGCACCCATGGGTCTTCATCCATCGTTGGATATCCTTACAGACAGCATTCTGAGGCTTGTGAGCGGTCCCAAGATGGAAATCACGGAAGTTACGGGGATCATCCTCGAGCCAATCGAGTAATAAGTCAAGCGATGTTGGACCTTTGCCTATGGCGTCATTGTTCCAAGCTTTCTTCAGAGGTGTCTTAGCTTGAGAAGGTGCGCCGGTAGGGGGTCTGCCTCTCTTAGGCGTCGGAGTGATAGGGGCAAGCGCTGGGGGAGGCATGAGGGTTTCGGATGTCACTTGAGTCAAGGGAGGAGAAGGGGGAAAGTCTTCAACCTCGAGAGGAAGGGAAGATGGTTCAGGTGAAGCTTGCTTCTTTGGACGACCTCGAGGCATGCCGATGAGAGTATGTGGTGAAAGAGGAGGTCAAGACCTTTTGATTGACACAAGTTGTATAACTATATCTGTGATGTAGGCTGAGAACGATGGAAATGAAGAAGGAAGATGTATTAGATGTTTGATGTAAAAGCCCATTTATTGGTTTTTCACGCATAAATCACTTTCCACGCGCTTTTTTTCGTTGCAAAAAGCGCGTGGAAATTAATTCATTTTTCACGGATGACTCCCACCATAGCGCGAATTTCCCACGGTCGATTTTTTGCGCGTGAAAAAAGAATTTAATAATTGAGACCCACTATCACGCGTCATACACGTACAAATAGGTGACCTACATACAGCTGTAGTACACGTCCCGATGCCCTAGCCGGTATCTCGATGCATGATATGTATCATCATGAGGTTTCGTCTTATGCGTGTACAGTACATACATCCGAGAGTCAACGTCTACAGAGAGATAAGTACGATGACTGTTCAAAAAGAACCGAAGAGGGTTTAGAAGAAATTGTCCATATTGAACTCCATGGCTCCCTGTTGAACATCCTGTTTCAATTCCTTCATGAGATTTCCGATCTTCCTAGGCTGTGTCTGAGTGGGTTCTGGCTCCGGCTCCGGCTCCGGTTCTGGTTCTGGTTTTCGATCTGAATTTACTTGGGTCTGCGCAGATTCGTGCCGAGGAGAGGCATCTTCGCCCATGCGGTCCGAGTCAGAGGTAGCTGCTTCGCCATTTGCGCCATGTGCTGCGCCCTTGTCGATCGACGCAGGTGTCGGCTCCGGCCTCTCAGCTGTTGGGGTGGGTATAGCTGAATTGGCCGTACTTTCGGCCAAGACGTCCATATCCATAAATAACGATTCTCGTCTTCCACCACTGGTGAGCATGAACGATGGCCGTCTCTTATGTCCTTGGCCAACATACGAACCAGTGTTCGAGCCAGCTGCGAATAGGGAAGGACGTGTTGGCGATTGGGGAGATACGGAAACTGGAGCGATCGAGGAGGGAGGTGTTGAGGGGATGATGCTGGAAGGAACTCGTGATTTGTTGGCTCTTGTAGGGAAGAACGGTCGATCAAATGACCACGATCGTAGCAGGTCGAGGGCGAGGTTATGGCAGCCTACAACGTAGATTGATCAGTCACAATTTCGCTTATACGGTCAGACGAGGATTGAGTCCCTAAGATGTGCCTGAAGCACAAGACTCACCCATGCGGAAGAATACCCTCGCATTGTGCAACACAAAGTCAAACTCAAGCTTAGTTGAAACTTCGCTCGTTCCCTTTGCGGTCTGTAACGACTTGGTCTTCAGATGCTGGAACATCAGGAGCAAGCTTGGATCGTCGTTATCTGGGTTACCGACGTCTAAAGGACTTTCGGGTACGAAGTCAAGGGCGACATCTGACATAGGAGACTGTGAGGTGAAATGCAGGTTAGTCTTTGCTCCCTCCTGGGTTTAGGACGACATTGAAAGGCAAACCCACAATCAATATCCTAACGGCAAGATCGCGTCTGCCGAGAGTCCAGAAGGCCCAAGTCGCCAACCACCTATGTCCACCCTTGAAAGCGATGGGCAAGACGGTCTCTTCCAAAATCCACTTGAGAATCGGACCCACTCCAGGAGTATCGTGCGGGTCAACAATCCTTGCCAAGGCGACACCCAGCTGCCAATCTTTCAAGTGTCGAAGACAGATATTGATGGCGTCTTTGGGTTGGCCTGCTAGCATGAAGAATGCTGCAGCGTATTCTGTATGTGTATAAGCAAACCGTCAGCTGTATTCGATTCGAGTACCAACGACAAACAGGACCATGCACTAGGAGAATGAGACATACCGTATCGCTGTTTCGACAAAAGCGCATACGCATTCTTGACAGCAGCAGTCTTCCACCTGTCCAGCTCAAAGTCGTTCGCCAAGAATTTCAACATCATCGCTTGTTCCTTGTGTCCCGGAGCCTGTCTCCAGAGTCCATGGACAACTTTCTTCTTGCCTAGAGCGAAGAATATGAGTGAACATGAGGTTGGGTCTCGGTCTTCATCCGCCATGAACCGATTTCGAGCGACGTTCTCAAGTTGCGATTTCTGGAGAAAGGGCAAGATGAACGTCAGCGTTCCATCGCTACCTCTTGCACCCTTCCACTAGTAACATCTCGGTCTAACTCACGTAAATCTCTCCTGGTTTGAGCCACAAGAAAACTCCCATCCTTCTCGCATCCTCCCATGTCATCTTCCCATTATCGCATGTTTGCGTGGAAGCCGATAACAGCAAATCATGCGATTCACTATGTGTAGCCCAGACGATATTCCTGAACGAGAAGTGGTGCCTTCTTCGACCAGCGACACTCGAGTCGACCTGGTCGATATCTGATGCGATCGCCGCAGCCGACACTGGTGAAATCGGATCATTTGCGGTGGAGAGCCGGTCCCAGTTGACGTACATCCGCAGGGATATGAGGTATCGCATACCGCATATGTCGAGCGATCGACGTTGCTGCTCGGCCTATAGTAAGACAATTCTGCGGTAAGCTAAAGGCCGCTCAAAGGAATCCGCTAGCTCACCTCGAGAGTGGCCTGTATCACTGTAGCCAGGAAAGATTTCTCTGGGGTGTTTAGTGGCATCGCGACGGGTCCATTCAAACGTTGTATCAAGTCAGACACAACACGATCCGTGAAGTCATCTTCGTCCTCTCTGCGGAATGCACATGTATGGAGTCAGTCACGTGAGACCCGATATGCAAGGAATACCGCTTACTCGATAGTTGGTTGGACAGAGTCAAATAGCCCGTCGTACTTGTTGGCCGACTGATGTCAATGCTAAGGTCAGCTTGGAGATCGTCGACGGTGGTGACATGTTAGCTCACTGCTTTGGTAGCCTTTGCGACCTTCTTGCGCGAGAAAAACTCCGAGGGGTCAAGCCGAGGGAAGCGCAATCTTTTCTTGCCTTCCTCTTGGCAGTCTCGTAACGATCGGTCCAGCTGCAGCAAGATGTTCTTAACGAGATCCGCTTTGTCTGTGAAGTGCAATGTTTAGAATCAGCAGTTTATCCTTTGACCATTTGAGATAGCTCCGATCTTCTCTCTGTTGATCCAGCAACTCACCCCATAGTAGACATTGGCCTAGCTGGACTGGGTGATAATCAACCAACGGGCCATTTCTGTGCGCGATGAGCTGGAAAATATCCTCCGGTTCCTCTTCGTCCAACTGTACACTTCTCGCTGATCCAGCAGGCGACGGAGTTGGCGTATCTCTGCCTAAGAATCGACTGAACAGGTAGATCTGATTTCCCGCGCCAACAGCCAATGATCCACCTGCAAGCCAGATGGAATCACTGATGGGCAGGGAGGTATAACGTTCCATGTCGATGGTGAGGAATGGGGCCCAGCCGGGTGTGACTTCTGCGTAAGACATTCGTTGTTCGCAAACAAGTACTACCTTGTGAGCAAATCCGACCGCCAGTACCGACTGAAGATCTGATGTGGTCGTCCAATCCAGATCCGTAATCTCCTCTCCATGACTGCACAATGACATCCGTTAGCCCATAGCGAGGTGACCATCCTGGCTGTCTGTATAATGGTGAAAAGACTGACCCGAAGATATGAGTCAGCTCCAAACCCGTTGAGAACTCGCTGACTTTGGAATCCCATATCGTCATTTCATGTCTTCCATCAGGGAGTTCGCATACTATATCCGATTCATCAGCATGTCATGATCGACCCGTTCTAACGATTATGGCAAAGTGCACGGTAGAGGCAACTCACCGAGTGCGGTTTTTTTCCTTGAACTGCATCGAGCAGTAACCACGTTCCTCCTGTCCGTCTTGACTACTCCCGTCTTGACCCATGGTTCGGTGCCTTCGGGACTTATACCATCCTCAAGTGCATGACAAGCCAGATCTGCCACGCCCTTCTGGGCTGCCGCATGATCACCAGCTAAGTGCGAACCGATTCGAGGGATCCAGAATTCGAGGTCGCCATCCTCAGAAATAGTTAAGACCATATCTTGTAGGCATGTATCAGTCGTCCAGTCTATCACTGACTGGTGCCATCCCATCGGGTCGACCGGCATAATCATTCTCGGCGATTCGTTAGGGTGGGCGGTATCCGTGGGTAAGCGATAATGCGATAGTAAAATCACGTCTGGTCGCTCGTCCACCTGTTCCTCCTTGGGCGTAATACGAGATATCACCCTCCAGACCCAGGCTTCTCCGCTGCGGGTAGCCGCCATAATGATAGCCCTTTGCGTTCTTCGACCTTGATTGCTGTATCCATCATCAATATCGGAGACGGCTAATAGCATCTCAACCTTATCTCCTTCTGTGGGCGAGAAGTGCGGCAGGACAACCGGCGGTGCTGGAGAGGTGGCATCGCGATCAAGATGCTGAAGTGTGATCTCCGGTGCACCACCAGGAGGTGAGGTATAGAACACAATGGCTCGACCTTTGGCGAAAGTAGCAGTTTGTGAAGGAGTGGTGGACGCTGTCCAGCGTCCTTTACCCAGCAATGGGTTGGGGCCGGAATGCCACTTGCCAGGACGAAGACTAAGTTGCTGTTTATACCAAGTGCCGATTTCCCCGTCCTTTGCAATTGCGAGTAGACCCCTTCCATTGGGTGTTCGTACGAAATGGTCAATCGGATGTTCGAGTTGGACACGAGTAGTCTCATCAGAAGAAGCAGGATGTCCAGTATGCTTGATTCCAGATGGTTTTGAGGCGAAAACGTCCGCCAACGATAGTTGAAAGGCTGCTATTGAGGGATCTAAGTCTGTCGGTGCGAGGGCAGCAATGAGCCCAGGCGTCGTGTTTGACACATGCAAAAGGCGAGCATTGGGAGACCAACGGTGTGCCAGTAAGGATCCCGCTGGAAGCTTGAGTCGGGCCAGTGGCCAAGTCTTCAGCAGTGTGGGAGGTTTTCGTTCCATGTTCTACGACGAAGGGTCAGCGACACAATCAACCATACCTGTCAGAATAGAGACATACCACTATGGACCGAATTGCCATGGTCCCGTCTGGTCCTACCCAAACGACAACATCACTCTCCTCTGCCTGCAGAATTTCAAGTATCTTGAGCACTGATCCATCCTGCTCCATCAACTGTTGTACCCGTTCCACTTCGGCAGCCAAGGCTTTTCGCAGGATCTGAGCGTTCCAAGCCCATATTGACCCAAACCCAGCTTCCGGCTCCTTGCCCTTAGATGTCGATGAGGTCTGCGGGCGGGAGAAAGCCCTGTGGTCCAAAGATGAAAGAAGCTGGAACCAGAGCGGATCATCCAAGACGGGCGAATATATCCGGAAGACGGAGTTCGTAGTGATGGTGTACAGGTGAGAATCGGTACTGTCAAAGCCAATTGAGCGGATGTGCACAGTGGATACACAGTATACGAGACTCACCTGCCTGAACTTGGACTTCGCCAGCCGATCCAGCCTATCTCTCTAGGATGTCTCAGTTCCTGTGCCATCCCGACCGCCTGTCCCTTACGATCGGTAGCGAGGATATGTACGGACTTCTGGCCCTGATCGTCAACTCGTCTGTAAGCTATCAACGTGACTACCCAACGCGCAGAACAGCTTACCTCCTTGTGCCAAGCTATGTGACCTGACGCAGGCGAGAGACATATATTCCGGGGGCATGGGTAGGTCCTGTCGTAGTCGGCGTGAGCTTATTACTGTCATCATATCTGACTACGGAGCAAGCTCACCTTTCCCACAATCTGTCCCATACCACAATCTCAGCCTGCGGATCCATTCGCCAGAACTCGATACCATTTTGCGTGCCAAGGACGAGCGTTCCTGATATCATCAATCAGCTTTTGACAACGAGATATACATCTGTAAGCGGGACTATAGCTCACCTGCAACGAAGTCGAGGCATGTTATTCCGGAAGTAGCGACGACAGTCGAATGCACTGCCCAACCCGCGTTTCCCTTGGAAGAGAGGTACCGCCAAAGGACAACGTGCACATCGCTCCAAGCTAGGATCTTTACCAAAGCGCAGAAGGCCGTATCAGCTGGACACAGAATATGAAGCGCTGTGATTCATATGTCAGCTAGCTCACCAGACCATCGGCTGTGCTACAGCATACACCCTGGACCTTGCCTGGATTAGAGGTTGAAGCTCGATGAGGTAAAGCCGACCAGAATTGGAGTGTTTCCGCTAGGTCGAGCTCAGGAGTGAGAAGTACAACGCTCGAAGCTGAGGGATATACCTATCCAAAGCGATATCAGATACTAGCAAGGCGAGGAGATTTGCAAACTGTGCATGGTAACTGGTAACTGGGCTCACGATATATCCCGTCTCTCCAACGGTAATTACATCTAGTCTCCTTTCAGACTCAAGATTGGGTTTTCCAGCGATAGCCTGCCGGAGTCGAAGGGGCATCTGATGTGGTCGTGTCAGCTAGAGTTGCAGTTCAGATGGCGTCTCGAGAGTATGTATTGCTCTTAGAGGTGGACCTAGAACCAAGATAGAGAGGTATGACATTCGCGTGTTGATGAGAATTGGTCGGAGTAAGAGTAAGAGGTCATTTGAAGCGTTTCATGGTGTCATCATCATATGCATCACATTCAGGCAAGCCGGAATGGAATGGAATACGCGGCGACCTCCACAACAGGACCACAATGTTTCGGACAGGTCGCGCCGGAAAATAGGCTCGTGTGCCGCACTGTACTCCAGACTGTGAGCCTAATAAGATGGTGGTCTTAGCGTTGCGACCCATTCATTCCCTTTGCTGAAGGATATATATATCGCGGGTACATCCCACGGCTGGCTAAGCGTATATATTTAGCCAGCGTATCGGATGACCGAAGGTCGCACGGGCCTGTTTTTTGGCCATGATATGTATCAGTTTGAGCAGACACAACGCCTACTAATACGGATGGAAGGCGGTCGGTCCCCGAAGCCAGCGTTCACAAGGCACAAGGCAGTCTATACTCATCCTCGAAGCTAGCTAGCTAGTTAATCAGGTAGCTATCAATCATATCTCCGAGCCTTTCAAACGTCAACCGTGTTCCAGAGCGCAGCTGGAGGCTATGTCCGAAGGGCAAAGACGACTAACGGTCCTTCTCATCGCTCGCTTGGAACGCTTGGCGCGGATATACAGAAGTATGCAGATATACGAGAGGATACGCTATCATGATCTTCCAGCGGAAGAGGCACAATTTGCTCACACTAATAGGTGTACGAAAGCTTTTATCAATCGGCATCGGAAAACAAAAAACCAAAACAAAGCTTTGAGATGGGATGGCAGCCATGGCCAATGCCCGACGCGACTAAACCAAACCAAGACTTCCCTGGTTTCTCGGAAGGCCGTTCTGCAATGAATCGGTCTTTGTCCATTGAAAAAGGCTTTGCATGCCATCGCATCGCGAATACTACGAGTATAACTAGTTGTCTCTCATGGTCAGCATCATCTATAGCTGAAGTCTTATTCGTACATTCGTACATACTTTATCTTGCGACTCCTATCTTATTCATTGAGCTAAGCGTATATTATACCTTTATTGCACAGAAAATACTCTTTTTTTTAATAAAAAAAAATCGCAGCAAAGATGTCAATGACAATCACCCTTCCGGCCAGCTTCCCCATCGTTGGGCTTCCCCTCGTCGCTGCCTTTTGCTTGGGAGTGAGTCACATCACCATCCCTCCGCTCCAACAATGTTTCTTCAATCTCCTCTCTCTCTCCCCCCCCCCCTCTCATATTCTTAAACAGACAGACCAGCGTGGATCTAGCGTTCTAGCGTTCTAGCCTGCAGTAGTCTTTTTTCGTGGTGGTCAAACTCGATGTGTGCTTGTGATAGTTGCCCATCCTGGGAACCACTCGCTGACTTGTATACGTATATACTTGCATGGTCGTGGTCGTTAACTCTACTTCATTCAATCGATCAATCGATATTAGGTATGGCAAGGTAGCAACGCGATGAGCTACCGAAAGGCCGCTGGAATCAAGTACCCTACTCTGTACGCTACAGAGGCCGAAGCCAACGCCGACCCCAAGGTATACGTGAGTTTGATCCTGATCTTTCGTCCTCCGTCCTCTTGGCCCTCACGCATCACGCATCTTCCGGGATCGGGCGATCTTGAGCCTGCAGCCTTGAGCCTTGCAAACAAACACGACACGACACGACATGACATGACATGATGCCCGGTAACGCAGAATGCAAGCCTCGTACCTTGCGCTGGCTGGCGGTTGACCTAATGATTAGATGTGATGAAGTAATACATGTACACCGTTGGGCGCCAGGGCTGATGAAATGATTGACTGAAACCCCTGCTACTCTCAGAAATTCAACTGCGCCCAACGAGCCCACGGTAACACCCTCGAGAACATCCCTTACGTCCTTGCTCTCTTCGGATTCATCAGTAAGTCGACACGCACAGTACGAGTACACATGCAGTACTCTACCGTCAGAATCACCCCTCCCTCCTCTTCCCATCGAACTCTTGTCACTGTACCGCGCCACATCCCTTTGTCCGCTTCCAAAGAATCCTCCTTCGAATCCGCTGCCCTCCGATCGCAGTAATCGTGATCCGCAACTCGCCAGCACGTTGTTCTGTGCTATGCCTAAATGGCTTAAATGTTGACTTGGCATTCGTTTCGGGGTATATTATTAGGTCTCTTCCACCCCGTTTACGCCTCGGCTAACATGATGATCTGGATCATCGGACGAGTAGGATACACCGTGAGTCTTGTTCCCAACCTGTCACTGAACGAGTTCGGATGAAATCGAGCATATGCTGATGCTGACTTGCTCTTTGTTTTTGGTTATTTCCACAGAACGGATACAGCAGTGGTGACCCCGAGAAGCGAGTAAGTAGTGCAGATATGGCTAATCTCCAGTCCAACCTCACGTGGAATCGTTTCCATCTTCGCTCTCTCCTCTCTTATGCGCATTCAGCTCTTGGTCCCCACCCTTGACCGAGTCTACTTTGTTCGTACTGTTAACAACAACAAACTAACTTTGTGAATCCTGTCTCTCTCTATCTATCTTGTCTTTCTTATTTACAGCTCAACAAGCTTGCTTTGACTTCTTACATCGGTCTTCTCGGTGCGTACTTTTCTCTCCCTGCAACCCTATCGATCACCGATGTGTGGGTTACGCCAGGTGAACTAACGTGCTGACGCTTTTATGACAAACTGAATACACGCAATAGGCCTCTTCCTCGGCGCTGCTTACATCAGCGTCAGCAAGACCTACGCCTACTACTTCTAGAGCGATGAAGAGCGGAGCAGGAAGTCTCAGACGAAGTAGAAGTGGACATGGCGGGAAGTGTCGACAGACAGGATTGAGTAGCGTACAGTAACCCCAGGCATAGATTCAATATCATATCACCGCATATGCACAGGAATATATATATCGGACAAGTCTGCATTGGGCTCAGATCGTTCTTTGCGTCAACGCTGCGGGTTGTCCAAGTACGCGGCGTCCTCGGTCACAATGCACATATCACAATGGCAAGCCCGAGTTGGTCCACCGATGAACTCATATTGTCTATCGCCCTGGTAATACAGGTTTCCAAAAGCTCTTGATCCCGTACCCACTCATACATTCAGCTATGATCGTATTGCCTATGCCTGCTGCAAGGCGACCGCGACCCGGCACTCTAGATATTCATTACAAACCGAAAACCATGAAACTAGCCCTGGGAAATCTGAAATCAATATGCTTAGAATAGAAAGCACCTATTCTTCTTGCCTTCTTCTTGCCCATCTGATCTATCTAATAATCATCATCCATATCCTCGTCATCGTCTCCACCTCCACCACCAGCGCCAAACGACCCATCTTCATCGTCGTCTTCGTCATCCTCGATCTTAGCGCTACTGAGCGCTTGAATCTTTTTCTTTCCCATCGATATCCTTATCTTTGGCGCAGTTACTTTTTCAGGTGGATTGGCTTTGAACATCGGCGTACTCGTGCCGCTCGCTTCGGCAGAGTCGCTCCCTCCGTTTCCATTACCGGTGCCATTACCGTTGATGGTGGCATTGTCGGAAACAGGTAACTTGGGATACTCTTCTTCCCACAGTTTGTCGAAGAACTCTTGCATATCCTCGGCGGCGTTGAAAACCCATGACCCTTCTTGGTTGTATGTTCGAGCGTTGTCCCATAGTAGGTGCATGTCGGACTTGAAGTTGTGAACCGTGTAACCTGGTTTACCGATCTTGGTCCGGATTTGAGACATGGCTATGGGTTGCGCGATGACTGCATAGTAGTCGGGGTAGTCCTGTAAAGTGCGGTCAAGTAAATGTCAGCTCTGACCCAGAGGATGTCTTCCAATCATCCCATCCCTTAGTTAGAGGCAAACTGAGCCAAGGTACATTCCCACTTACCCGCTTGCTAACAGGAGACAAGAAGAACGTGTTGAGATCCTCGCCGACTTCCGACTTGAGCTTGTTCGTCTCGGCAAACATCTTGTTCATGAAAGCAAGTTCAGGGCCGGATATAGGTGGGCCCGACGGTCCACCGAGCTTGCGTCGTTTCTAAGTTAGGCACAGAAAAATCAAGTCAGGTCAGCTCTCATCATTGCCTGTACGGTTATATCGATGACAAAACAGTTTTGAGGAGCGAGCCTGAGCGCTGGAAATATCGTTAGTCTCGATGCCGACACTCACCACAGACGGCACACCTTCGTCACCCATAACACTCGGCGTAGCAGATTTGGTAGACGGTCGTCCCCTCTTCTTCTTGATACCGGGTACAGGCGTAGAGGGAGGCGGCGAGGCAGTTCCCGTCTCATCCGCACCCGCCGCTGCACCAGCTCCTGTGGAAGCAGCTACAACAGCAGCACTGTCGAGGGGTTTACCCTCTGCTTCAGCCTGAGCGAGAATCTCGTTCATTCTCTTCCTCTCGGCCTTCTTCTCCGCTCTCGCGCGCTTCCTGTCTGCTGCCTCCTCGACATCATCATCGCTGTTCTCCAACGCGGCAATGAATTGATCATCGGTGAGACCGTCGGTATATCGGACCTCGGCTTTCGCACGTCGACCTCGACCTTGCTCCTCCTCGTTGGCGACTTGCAGGGCCATTTCCTGACCGATGTCTCGTCGGTAGAACGGCGGGAGTTCCGATTCTTGCATGAGGGGAGGCGGGAGCTCGCCCTGCTTACCCGTCGCCTGCCAAGCATCGATTTTCGCTTGCTGTCGGTCTTTGTCCATTTGAGCAAAGATCTCCAATTCGTGATCCCCTCGCGCAAGCAGCTCGTTCAGCTCGTCGTCGTCCAACTCGTTGGTCTCCTCGTTGTCGTCCTCTGGATTCGTTTCGAAGGCCTTTGCAAGAAGAGCTTCATATTCCGCACCAGTAGTGACGTCGTCGAATTTACCAGCTTGAATGACTTTACCGTCGATAGCCAATTTCTGCTGCGCTCTCGCCAAAACCAGCTCCTCGACTGTACCGGATGAAATCATTCGAAGGACTCGGACTTCCTTCTTCTGACCGATACGATGCGCTCGATCCTGCGCTTGCAAGTCTGCGTGAGGGTTCCAGTCGGTATCGTAGATAATGACGGTATCAGCGGATTGAAGGTTAAGACCAAGACCACCCGCTCGTGTGGAGAGAATGAAAACTTGGTAAGGCGATTGAGGGTCGTTGAATGTGGAGAGAAGCGTTTGTCGGTCCTCAGCTTTGGTACTACCGTCAAGTCGACAGTACTTCCAGCCTCGGAATTCGAAGAAGTCGGACACAATGGTCATGATCTCTGTCATCTGGAAGAAAATAAGAACCTAGAGACGGATGAAAGGTCAGCTTCGCTCGATGCCATCTGTCATCTCGAGCACGCTAGCTCACCTTGTGGCCGGTCTTGAAGAGCTTGGGCAAGATCCTGTCGAGCAACTCGAATTTACCAGCGACACGGATGATCTGCTCGTCCGTCGTATTGCCGACGGTAAAGTCCTCATCAACCTCTCTGAAGACGTAAGGATGGTTACAAATCTTTCGAAGCTGCATAAGCGCGTTTTGCAAGTTCTGTCTCTTTTGAGGTTTACTAAAGGCCCGAAGAGATAATAAGAAATCAGTTTGCCGTCCACAAAAATAATTCAACGGTTACTACTACTCACGCAACAGACATATCCGTAGGAAGGGTCTTGTATTTCTGCACACTCTCGTACAATTTCCACTGTAACGCCGACATCTTGGTATAGATGACCTTTTCGACCTTGTCGGGCAGTTCACTCTCGACATCCTTCTTCAATCGTCGGAGCAAGAACGGTCGGAGAACCTTGTGCAATCGTTTGACTACCAACAAAGCTTCTTCTTCGTTCATCTCCATCTTCTCACCACCGGTGTTGGCGAAGGGGGCGTTGAACCATTCATCGAACGATTTGACCGAGTTGAAGATCTTCGGTAAAACGAAGTTGAGCAGGGCCCACAGTTCCGGCAAGTTGTTCTACAGAATTCGCAAACAGCGTGGTCAGCATCCTAGCAATTGGAGTCAGAATTTCAGCTGTGATTCGTGTCCTCACTCACCTGAAGAGGAGTACCGGTCAAGATCAGTCGATGTCGAGTGATGTAATACTCGTTCAAGGTCTGAGAAAGCTTCGACTTGACGTTCTTCATTCGGTGACCCTCATCAATGATCATATGTACCCATTTGATCTTTGATAATAACGGTCGTTCCTTGATGATATACTCATATGTCGTCAGACAGACCTGGAAGTCCACCGCTCGAAGTCGGGGGTAGAACTCCTTTCTCGCAGTGGGCGATCCCTTGAGAATGAGGGTTCGAACGGCAGGCGCCCATCGCTCAAATTCAAGTGTCCAATTCGTAAGAGTAGAGAGCGGTACGATGACAAGGAAAGGACCGGCTTGACGCTTGGACTCGATCAGGTACGTGATAAGAGAGATGGTTTGAATGGTTTTACCAAGACCCTAACGAATTGCGCAAATCTCAGCTATTGTTCCTAAGATGATCGAGACTTAACGAGCTGATCACACTTACCATTTCATCGGCCAGAATACCGTTCAGTCTGTTATTATACAAACTGATCATCCATTGTAAACCCTTGACCTGGTAATCTTTGAGTGTACCACCAGTAAGGAGCGATGCTTGCTTCGTGACCTTCTCCTGAATTCGATGCGCGACCGCATAGTAATCCACTTTACCAGCTTTCGCCTCGGCACCAGCTTCTTCACCGTCCTGTCTCCTCGCGCCGAATAGCTCTTCTGATGCAGGACCTTCTTCCTGTTCGAACGGAAGTTCGAATTGCCGTTGATCGCTATGTACATCGTCGTTTTGCTGTTCCACAACGGCCGCTGCGAGGGTTTCGAGATATTGGTCGGTCTGCTTGAGCAAATGACCGATACGAGAGTCTTTGGCTTCGCCGAGCAAAGCGAGATAGGCGTCTTCGTCGTCGTTTTTCAAGGCTTTCAGACGTTCCTTCGCTAATCGCTCGATACGTCTTTGCTCCTCTTTTTCGGTATCCGCATGCAACTTCATCATCGCCTTTCCGAGACGCTTCATCTTGTCGGCACCTCCACTCCGCGATGATCCAACTCCGGCACCGATCATGTTTTGGCCATGCTCGCAGATTGAAGCGATATAAGCCAGATGTCGTTGCTTGCCACGCTGCTCTCGCTCGGTACGCTGTCTTCTCTCGGCAGTTTCCGTCGCTCGAGCATCTCGCAGTAAATGCGTTCGGAAGCGGCGGAACTGTGATCGATCAGCCGGGACTTGAGTAGCGCCGTGCATCGCTCGCACGACATCTTCACGCAGTAGTCGCTGTTTGCCCAGCAGTCGCAGACTAAGGAGTTCGATTCGAGCCTGAATACCGAGATTCGGAGCGATCTTGTCATCGTTCTCAATTATACCAGGAACATCTTTCGCTCCCTGTTCTCCTAGTCCAGTCGTGGCAGGCATCGTCTCTAGCTCTTTCAATCTCCACGCCATCCGGGTCTCGATATACCTGTTTCGCTCCTCCATGAGCAAGTAAGGGTCGATTCCTTTTGGCATGAGCGAAGGCGTAATCAGCTTTTGCATCTTGTTCAAGGGGTTGATAACCTCGTCGTCGAATTTACGGTAGGCGTACGTCGAGGGATGGGTGTAGGCGTTGTATGGATAGATGAGTGATGAATCGTCGAACTCCATCGCGTAGGGTGGGCCGGCCGGTACGGGAGGTTCAGCAGGTGGTGCCGGAGCGGGTGTTGGAGCTGCGTCCTTCTGACTAGCAGAAGTATCCGCGCTTCCAGGTGCGGTTCCACTACCAGACGCAACGACGCTATCGGCCTTGGCTGACGGTGATGAGGTGCTCGATTCGCCGTTCTTTTGGATATGGTCATCGACTACAGCTTCCACAGCCTTGTCTGCAATCTTTGCTTCCACGCCGTTGAAAGGAGTTGCCACAGGTGGTTGCCCAGCGATGCCAGCTGGGGGAGTACCCTGCGATGCGCTGAGGAGGTATGATGGTACGGGTTGGCCGCGAGAGAGATTCTGATAAGCTGCCGCTTGTGATCGAAGTTGGGCGATCTGAGCCGGGGTCATCGAAACGTGAACCGGAGCAGGGGCAGGTGCTGGAGGGGTACTGGTAGTGGTGGAGGGAGCAGCTATACCGAACAAATTAGCGGACTGTGCTTTAAATTCTGATCAAGATGATTGAGGAAGGTTAATGGACACAAGATTCGTAAAGCCACTCACGTCCATTGCTTGGCCCAGATGAGGGTGATCCACCATTAGCATTCTGAGCAGCGGTGGCAGCGGCGGCGGCGGCAGCAGCAGCCTGAGCCTGTCTTTCTTGCCTGGATCGACAATTAGAAAAAGTCAGCTCTGATCACTCGGAGGCAATTGCGGACCCGTCCATTAGATCGACTTACTCTGACTGTTTTGCGCGCACATACATCTCCAATACCATCAGAATCTTGCCGAGTTCCGAGGAAGTCTCCTTAGTGTGTCCAGCAGCTTGAAGGTCGGTCGCTCGCTGCGGAAAGTAGTGAAACACATCAGTATCGTGTCGACTCGGGTCCAATTTTAGAAGAAACCAGGATCACGACAGCAGAGACAGAACAGATGTCATGAATTGTGCAACAGTCGAGCAGGTTCAGGCAAAGTCCAAAGCAAGGGGCTACGGCACTCACCTTTCTCAGCGCCGCAACTCGGGCCGTATCCATATTCTTGACCATCTCCATCTTTTTCTCATCGTCCAGCACGAAGTTAGGCGGTCTAGGAGGGAGACCAGACCCGCTTGTTCCCGCATCTGCACTGACGCCGGGAGTTGAAGCCTGCGCTTGGGCTTGCGGCGGTTGCGGTGGAGATTGAGGCGCTGACGATGCTAAGGGAGTGGAAGCTGACGTGGGAGTGACTTCAGAAGTAGGCTGAAGCTGAGGTTGAGGCTGGGGTTGAGGTGTTGAGGCCTCGCCATTCCCATTCCCATTCCCGTTGACAGCTGATATTGACGGAGTAGCAACTGCCTCAGAAGCTGGGGTTGGTACCGACGCAGAAGCGGGAGTAGGCTCAGGTGCAGTAGTAGGGGTCGATATTGACGCTGGTACTGGTGCTACTGCCGAGTCTGTATGGGCAGATGTAGATGTGGATGTGGATGGAATTTGTTGTTGCTGCTGGTCCTCCGAAGTAGACGAGATAGGTACTTGCGCAGGAGCGGGCGCGGGCGCGGGTGCAGTTGATACTGATGTTGATGTTGATGTTGACTCATCAGCATAAGTGGGAACAATTGCAGGCGTCGATGCCGGTGCCGGTGCCGGTGCATCTATCTCGATTGCAGTAACATTATCAGTCGATACATTTGTGGGTTCAACCTCTGGAAGAGGTGTTGATTCCGTTGGCGCAGACATGACAGTCGTGTTATTGTATGTGTCGATGTGCGAATTGCGAGTAGAAATGTCTGCCAGCTGCTGGATGGGAAGGGCAACGCGGAAAGAACAGTCGCGCAGCGCACAGTCAGTCTAGTCTATGCGATATGATTATGATTTGATGTGATGACTGGGTGAATGCTTTTGTGGCAAGTCTTTTGGGCGGGACGCGATAGCGATAGCGATATAAGGGAGCGTGTAATGTTATCGAATCAATAATCAAGTATCAAGGATTGACGCGTCTCGGTATTGCTATCGGTGGGATGCACGGACGGCCACGTATCATTCGCCGTGGATACTGTACTACAGCTGAAGGAGTCGTCCTCCGGATCTATCTATCTTGGCTTTAATGATATCAAGTGGAGGTGAGGTGTGAGGTGTGAGGTGTGAGGTGGGGACGCGACGAGAATTGACGGATGTCGCGAGCGGGGATTGGGATGTTCGGAATGTCTGTTAACTACTCTAAAGACAGCGCAAGTGTAGTGCAGCTTGAGGAGGAACGTGAGAAAGGGAAACGAGCGACCGAGGACGTAAACGATGGTATGGTGTATATGGTGTATGGCAGCGTTGCAGCGAAAGCCAGAGAGACTACAGGGTAGAATGGTGTTATCTCCCTTTCTGTTCGGCATTATGTACTGTGGCACTTTTACTACCCCCTACCCTACCATTGTAGTTATATCTAATGTTTGGTTCCTACGTTGCTAGTACTCTCGAAGTATGACCTTGCTGTATAACAACATATGCATGTATAACGACATCAGATGGAAGGCGCCAATGGAAACGGCTGATGTGCAATGTAGTTGGGAACCGATTCAAACAATGTATGTACTCTTGGCTCAGATAACAAACAGGGAATTCGTTCGTCCCTGCCCTAATGTCAAAACAATACGCATTCCCTCTCGATCTCGATTATAGCTCATGAGCACCTGTTCCTCCTAATCCTCGCCACAACAACCACGCCAATCCTGCCATCCCAACGCCTGATAACAGAGCTCGCATGATAATAGTGACCACAAGAGCTTGTCTTACTGCCGAATAGAAAGTCGCGAGCGCTTGGCCTGACCAGTTGACACTGGAACAACACATCAGTTGGCAAGCACATTGATTATGAGAAGTATTGATGGAATAGGGTATTATGATGACTTACCGCCTGTCTGCTGCTCTATCTGGCCCATGTACCGAGTTTTCCCATCCTTGTATCACCTGTCGATATCTTCTACCGAATACCCTATCGAGAGGATACCGAACAAATTGTCAGACATCAGTTGCTAGCCCAACCTGACCACTTTGACTTGACTTTGACTGCTCACCAGATCCAAAAGTTGACATCGGGATACGAAAATCGTGGGAACACGGCTCTATACCATAGAGGACAAATCAGCACTGAATAGTAGACGATAGTAAGAAAAACTGGCGCTACTCACGTCATACCGGGCCCAACGCCTCTCCGTTTCTTACCCTTCTTACTCTTGATATCGACGTTGATTCCCAGAGCACCCGTACTGGTCATACCCGCACCACTCGCTCCTTCCCTCCTATCCTTCGTTCCTGCAATGGAAGCAGCTGTGCCATCCTTCTTGGCGGCATCAAGAGCTTTCTTGGCTGCTTCCCATTGATCTTCAAACGATGATTGCACGGTCACTGGTGTTTTGGGGTCGGGTATATCAAAGTCCGATCTAGTCGGCGAAGGGGGTTTAGAACTTGCTCTTGAGGGTGGAAGGACGAGGTGAGCCGATGCTGCGCGAGGATAATGCGCGATCAAATCTCTATAATGCACACACAGATATATACATCAGCTATTTCCGAGACCGTAATAGATCGATGGCGGGCAGGCTAGCTCACAGAGTCATTCCTAATGTTAATCCCCACAAGCGTAATTGTCGTCGGCCATTGACTGTCCAGCTACCACCACCACCTTCTAACGGTTCTTCAAATTCGAAATTAGGATCGAACCCTTCGGCTAGATGTTCCGGTTCATCAGGCAAGAGCACGCAACCGAATCTACAACGCAGCATCATTGTAAAATCAGCTATCCACCTATTTCTCTGCCTGAGCCAGAGGAGAATAACATGGAGAAAGCTGAATTCGACATACTGCATCTTTCCGATAAGGTTACGCAGACACCATCTGACCAATTGGTTCCGTGGGCTGAGCCTCGTACTGATATCAATTTCGATCTGTGACCACTGTTCAGGCTCGAAAGGCGGTGAGAGCAGTGACAATGGTATCCAGTGCAAAGAGGAGACTTCGGTCTGTCACGATAAAACGAAGAAATCAGTCTCTGCCCTGCATCTTGCAAGCCGAATGAACGGTTATAACATACCGCTTGCAATTCTGGCGTTGGACTGAAAGGCGATGTTTGCAGGAAGACTGTTGGTTGAATAGCAAAAACATTAGCAAAACTCACTCTATACTTCTCACCATTCTGCACATCAGCAGGACCATCAGCCGCAGCGAGGCAGCAAAGCTACGCGCGCAAACTCACCAAACGGACTGAGAATCATCAACAGCCTCTTTCCCAAACTAGTCGTGACTTCCCTCTCGTCTAGCCTTCCAACATGTAAAAACTCCTTTTCGGCCAAATCCACTCCGATCTCCTCCCACGTTTCTCTCAGCGCGGTGAAATAAGCACTCTGGTCATCTGGTTCGTGTCGTCCTCCCGGGAAAGCGATGTGCGATGACCATCTTGCGTGGGTATGGGGTGTTGCTGAGGACGAGGAAGGTGAGTTGTGCGGTGCTCTTCGGATGAACAGGATCTCCGGAACGGTATTGGGGTGATTTACCCATGCTACAAGTACAAAAACAAAGCCCGTCACGATATTAGTTTCTTTTTTTTTTCTTAACATAACCCGATATTGCAGATTTGCACAAGCAGCACTAGTCCGTACTGATATAACTCACGCAGTCTGAAGAAATCATCCAGTGTATAGCCCTGTCCCCAATCAGCCTCTTTCACCACTTCCCCTGTATACCCCTCAGGCTCGTGACCCTCGAAGACTAGCTCCGAAGCAGGTCGTAGACGTATGATGAGCGCTACGGAAGCTCTTCGAGGCTGAGTAGGGGGTGATTGGATCACTCGAGGGGGTGAGAGGCGGAGGTCTTGAAGTAAAGCGAGGAGATCGGAAGCTGGTGGTGTGGCTGCAAGTGAGTCTAGTCAGCTTTTGGCCAGAGCCCGCCATGAAGCTGACGGGAAGACTTGGCTTACTTGACATGGTATGCAGTATGGCGCGGGGAAAGGGTTGTCACTAGCAGACCTCGAGAAGTTTCGCGATGATATATATATATATATATATGGAATGTGACCTGGCGATTCGATACTGACAACGACGAGCGAGGGGCGAAGATGAGTCGAAGTCTATATATTGGCGTCTTTTGAAAGGAGAGCTACTGCGTTTGTTATACTATATTATACACCTTGAATGGTTCTTGTACAGTACAAAATGATTGCCGAGTGAGCGAGGGCGGGTTCTATGAATGACGACGTTGATGGTTGAATGTGTGAGTGTGGGGGTGTGGGGCTGACTTTGTTCTGCCTCGTGTCACCTTCCTTTGGTCGACGACTTGAATGAAACTAGGATGATGGCTCGGTCGCGTGCGATCCGAGGATCGTGGATGGCACTGGCTATATTATCGTATCGTATTGTATCGCTATGTTTATCGCGAAGAAGTACAGTGTATTGAGCTGATCGTGAATGGTCGAGTTGTTGCTGAAGCCAAAGTCGAGATTGCGTGAGAAATGGTAGTGTATCTCGAATGTAGATCAATCCATCCAGTCTCAGTGTCAGTGTCTGTGGGCCAAATCTTAATTAATGAACTCTGATCGCTACAACGCTACAACTGAAAACCTCAAAGCATGCAAAGCAAGCGCGATGCAATGGCATCCATTACACCTAGTGGTAAATCGGCACTAACCGGGTTCTCTCTCAACTGAAGACTCAGGCACGGCTATTCCGGCGCGGATCTTAACTTGTTATTCCTGTACACAGTACACTATGCCACGTCACTGCTTGGCGGACAAGTCCGATACGAGTACTCTACAGCACATACACATGTACCGCTCGGGTCGCTTCGGGTAGCCCAGCTGGTTCTGCACCGCCTGATCAGTGAGTGACTCGTATATCTCTCTTCGGAAAGCTCTGCTCATTTATTATCCCTTGTTTGGTTCCGCGATAAGGTATGTCGCTTCGCTAGCAGAAAAGCAAGAAAAGGAGAAGAGTGAAGAGAAACGGATAGCAGTAGCAAACAACAGCCAGCTCAGAGGTACCTGGCTCCGTCTTCATTTCTATGAACAGAAGACGATTCCCCACCCAATGAGATTTGACCCTGACCCTGCCTTTGATGTAGCGGTCAGTCCATCACCTGATCAACACCTTTGCATCATCGTTATTCGGAATCCAGCGTGTTTCATCTCCTATAGATCTCTTATCGTTGGTCATCTTGACCATCTGACCTGATCTTGGTACCTCGGCTAAATCAGCATAGCTTATACCTTTGGGTCATTTGCATTTCACCTCAACGCAACGCAGTAAGCACCCCCAACATTCCAAGCCAGAGATACTGTACGGGTACACAGATATACAGATGTGAACGTATAAAGATATATATCCATTCTATTATATTCTCATCTCACCTTCTATACCTCTCTTCACTCCCTCTGCGCATAACACCGCCGTCCAAAGCTCCATCTTAGCCAGGTCAATCCGCCGATATGACCCTTTCCTCATCACAACGCCCTGCACCGCTCGACACGACTCGTTACTCGCTGCAGGCACCATGCGGTCTCCCGTCTCCTCTACCTACCTCCTCCAATCACTCCCGATCCAGCACAGCGCCATCCACTCAGATCCTCACTGTACCTACCGCATCAAACAACGAAGCAGGTCCTGCGGTTGAACGGGAATATAGAGAACCTACGTCCATCGACTCACCTCAAGAACCCGAGACATTGATCTCCTGCTTCTCCACTCTGTCGATATGCTCTCTCCCGCCTCTCCCAGCTACTGGAGAGCTATCGGGAAAGGGATCAAACAGGTTCCCGAGGCTCCCTCCACCACAGCCTTCTTCGACCATCGGTACAAGGGAAGAACAGAGACGGATCTACCTAGGGCCGAAGTTGAGTGACAGAGCTACTGGTGGGCCGGATGCTGGGCCCTTGATAGATCGGTTCAGCTGTCTTTTCCAGGACCGTAAGTCACACCCCTCAAGATCCCCCAGCGGCCCAATTCACACAGACAAGGGGTCACTTGGTAAAGAAGAGGCTTTTGTTGATGTGAGTGATATGCAAACGCAGAATATGATTGCAAGTGCAATCCGAGAGGAATCGTATCTCTGGGAGTTGCTGAGAACTTCTTGATGCAAGAGGAGTGCATGGCGGTGAGTTACAATCCAGTGGAAAACAACAAGGCCAAATAGCTCACAAGTATGCTCGTTTAGCTTTTCACGACTGCGCTGAAGAACATGACTCCCCTCGACTTATCATACGGCGATTCGCTCTGGGGCAGCCGGCGAATCAACAGAGCTCTGGCTGGATTATACAACAGTTACTTTGATCCTACTGAGACGGTCAGGCCAGAACATATCATCACAGGTGTCGGCTGTTCAGCAGGTATGTCAATCGTCGAATCCTGGCTCAAAGAAAGCCAGCAGTATAGGATCATAGGTGCTTTCAGCTGACTTCTGCCACCTTCCGTTCGGCAGTACTGGATCAGCTGTTCTACACGCTAGTGGACGAAGGAGAGGCCATCCTCCTTGCGGCGCCATAGTACGTACTGTACGAGTAACCTATCGTTAACTCACTCAATCTTCTACTCTTGCTATCCTCACCCTTGACATACCGTACATCTATCTCCATTGACGACGGATGCAAACTGACTCGTTCCCTATGATCAGCTATACAGGCTTCGACCGAGACTTGATCGGACGAGGAAGAGTCAGGCTAATCCCGGTTCACGTCCCCGTTAGCGAAGGTGCTTTCGGTCCAGAAAGTTTGTCATGCTTTGAAGATAAGTTGGAAGAGCTCACAAAGGAGGGAATCACCGTTCGAGCCGTTGTGAGTGATCCGACCGTCTTATCTATCTATCTATGACTTTGGTCAGAAGATCATGCTTCTTCTCGCATGTGTTGTACTCGTATATGAGTACTGATATGATGAAACTGGCAGATCGTTTGCAATCCCCAGAACCCACTCGGCAGGACGTATCCCAGATCTACACTGCTGGCCTATGCCAAGTTCTGCGAAGAGAGGGATCTACATCTCGTGTCTGATGAGATATACGCTTTGAGTGTGTATGAAAACAAGCGTGAGTGCCATAGTAGACCGGCTGGTCATTCACTGTGAATATCTAAAGTCGATTGAGAAGCTGGCTAATATCTTAAGGGATGGGTGATTATCTCGTCGAGTAGACTTCCCGCAGGCCGAGCCGTTCACGAGTATGCTCAGCCTCGATGTCGAGAACGAACTGGGTATCGAGTTCGACAAAGCAAGGCTGCATGGTAAGTATCAAGCTCCTTCCCCTCATCTTGCATCTCAGCGATTGTGCGTTGTATGTTGCCGCTCGTTGACTCGTGTTTCCACTCCTCCTCAGTGGTCTACGGCATGAGTAAAGAGTGAGTCCAGCAGTAATACCATGTACATACGGCGTGTTCTGGACAGCCTGCTGAGTTTGGCCATTGTAATCCAGCTTCTGTGCCAATGGTCTCCGAGTCGGATCATTGATCAGTCAAAACAACCCCCTGTTACTGAGAGCGATGGCCAACACATCCATGTTGATGAAGAGTGAGCTGGGGCCCATTCAGCCCATCCGGACAGGGTATCCTTTCATGTGAAACACCTCGAGGCTAAGGCAACAGCTGATCTACAAATATTGGATTTGAGTTGAGCAGTTTCTTCGCCGGCCGACGTGATCTGGTCGACGCTCTTACTTGATCCGCCAAGGCTCAGGGCATTTATCGATACCAACCAAGCTAGGCTGGCTGAGGCTCATGCGTACGCGAGGACATGGTTCGAAGCTCGAGGTGTTCCAGTTGCTGACTCTAACGCGTGAGTACGGTTCTCTTAGTCTAATCGCCCGGCGTATAGTAGAGGCAGAAGGAACAGCGGGGAATAGGTTGTTGATCGTATTGTTTCTCTTTTACGGCTAGGGGCAACTTCATCTGGGTTAACCTCGGCGCAGCGGTCGGTTTTGATGATGCCATTACCGAGAAGAAAATATTCCAGAAACTGCTAGATGGGGGTGTGTATATCGTGAGTCGAGACTAGGGCAATCTTTCGGCCACCCTGCTCCTCCCTCGTTGACATGCCCTTTCTCCCCGTATGATTGGTTTGGAGAGATGCGCACAGCAAGAGGACGAAGGATACGTCGGACCTCACACCGCGGTCGTATGGCTCTGACGCAACAAGCTTTTCACTGTTATAGGCACCCGGTTCAGCGTATCACTACCATATTGCAGGTTGGTACAGAATCACCTTTTCTGTGCCTAGGGATAACTTGATCGTGAGTCTCTCTTTCACTCTCTTTTTCTGCACGAGTATACAGTAGCGTGCAGTCGGCCGCGGTGAAGGGGGCGAGGGCGCTGTTGTTCCTGGCAGGAGTGTCTAGTGTATAGTCAGCTGATACAGTCTGATCCGTTGTCCGACACATTGACTCGATGATGACTGGATTGTAGGTCGGCCTGAACAAGATTGAGGATATACTTGGGTTAAAGGCCATCCGGGCGTGAGCAAGATCCAAAGGTTGCCATCGTTTACATCAATAGGATCCGCTATTGCTCAACACTTGCTTTACACCGAATACCGCATGCAGAAACCGCGTGAGGATATGGACGGTCTGCCGTTTTGGTTCTTATCTTGGATATTATATACTCATATGCATCTGAACATGTATATAGCAGCACTTGTTCCTCTTCTCTACAATGATGTACGTATGTTCGTATGTCTATGTGTATATGTGTATTTCTGTATATGTATATGTATGTATTTTAGTTCGACGAAAAGAAATAATTATACGAATGGGTGTATCCTGTACTCGTACTGTTCACACCAAGTCCTTGTTCGCTGGTACTGTATCTTGTGAACCAGTCGGTTGATACACTGCTTAGCTAATCCTTTTTCCGATTCCACCAATGTTTCTTCCTCAGCGTCCCATCCGCATCTGGGCTCATCGCGCCAGAATCATCTCCCCGACTCCCATTGATTTCATCCTCATTCCCACTGATGAACCCAAAGCCAGAGAGTGAACCTCCTGGTGTACCCTGAGATCCTCTCAAAGGATGCTTCTTCTTCGCCAGCTTCTTAGCTGTACCTCCCTTCAAGGCCAAAGCTCCCGTTCCCGTTCCCGTTCCCGTTCCAGTTGCAGTTGCACTCATTGAGCTTTCCGGTCCATGGATCTGAGCATGGTTGTTTGAAGAGGAAGTAATTGTACTTCGGCTCGGAGTTTCTCTTTCTCTCTGTCGATCTTGCGAATTAGAATTCGGGTTGGAGGTTGAATACGAGTATGAACGAGAGTGTGAATGAGAGTTTGAAGCTGAACTTCCCGTAAGCGGAGCATCGAGCCCCAATGCAGCATTAGTGTACCCGCCGGATACGCCTGAGCCTACATGTACTTGTCCGCCGTGGTGTAATCTAGCACCGCCAGAGACTTCATGGTCGAACTGCGCGGCCAAATGCTGTGTGAAAGGGTGATCGAGCCTTACAAGAGTCCGAGGGTATGGTATGTGTGTACTACCAGGAGGAGGCGAAGCTGGCGGATGACTGTGGATGTGGATGGTCGGTGAGGGCGAGATCGCTGTAGGCCGAGCTCGGATCGTACTTTCGCTAAGACCTTGCTCGTGATTACCGCCGTCCAAGTGCACAGTCATGTTGGAGCCGTTGACAATACCCTGATGATACGAGCTTGAATGATTCAGCGGATAAGGATACGAGGTATGACCATGAACATGACCATGACCATGACCGTCGGTATTGACTGTCCCAGCCACAGAAGCAGGGGACATCATATCTCCTTCATCAGGTAAGAAGGACCGTCCATGACCTATCGCAGGACTCATGTGCACCGACAGCTGAGAGATGGGTATGGTGTTTGGCGATCCAAGAGGGTACGAGAGAGTCGTCATTGGCGTCGGAGCATTACTTCGTGGTTGTACGATAACATTATCGTGCGAATCTGCAGATTGAGATTGAGATTGGGATTGGGATTGGGATGATGAGGGCGGCAAAGTCGAAGCGACACCCATACGAGGGTATACATTCTCCTCGGCGCCATCTTCATCGGATTTTCCGTTCTCTTTGCGAGCTCCAACGAACTGTTGCTGTTCTAGCATCTCGGACAGCCGACCCATCGCACCTGCCCAAGCAGCTTCAGCAGCATGCAAGCTTCTCCAACCCTCGTTGCCTAGCCTCTGCGCCTCTTTCAGCAAATCGGCAGGTAATGAATCTGCTTTCCTCCGTCGAGATTCCCCTCGTATCGCACTTCGAGTAGTAGTAGGTCGTGGAGGCAGCGAAGTGAGGTGGTCGTACGCTTCTCTGATAGGATCGTAGTTTCCCTGTTGATCTGGTACAGGAAGATGTTGATGGCTTGCGAAATTGCCTGGGCGAGGTGTTGGTCTTGACGTGGAGGTCGAGGTAGAAGCGCTTTTAGGCAAAGGTATCCCTTCGTACGACCCGAACGACCCGCCTTCAGGGTGCTCATGGACTGTAGGTAGGCCCTCAAGAGAAGCGCTGGGTCGAGGCTTCTTGTCAGCCATCCGCATGAGGACACCGCCCCAGTCCAAGCTCTCTTTCGCCATCTTGCGCATGGTCTCGCTAGCTTCGTTCATCGATGGGCTGTGCCTCATCAGCGCAGCAGCGTGAGTGGACAAAAGGTGACTCGCAATGAGGAGGGGAAGATCTGTAGTGGGTGACGTCTCGGGTGGAGGGGGCGGTATGAAAGTCGGCTCAGGAGTAAGGAGCGGTGATGTAGCTCTGGACGGTGGCTGAGGCAAAGGCCGAGAGCGAGGTGTCTTCGATGGCGACGTCTGACGGGAGGTCTGAATTGACTCGTCCACCGTATTCGTACTATTTGGCCTGGTACGGGGAGCCCCGTTACCCGGGGTTACAGGTGGAATAGGGGCGCCGTTGTAGTTTGCTCCAGTGTTCGGACCCAGCTGGGTGAGGGATTGAAGGTGATGGTTTAAGAGAGAGGGAAGCGATACTGCTGGGGAGACGAGGGGCACTGGCGATACACCCGGAGGGAGAAGCAGATGAGGGCTGGGAGGCGCTGGTGAATGGGCTTGATGCGGGAACAAAACGCCCAGGCCATAATGGTCGCTGTTTAGTGAGTGGGTCGACGAGTACGAGATCCCCACTGAAGATAGATGCGGTGGGAATGATTGCTGGTGCGGAAGATCTGGTCGTCGACCGAGATTGGGGTGTGTATCCGATTCAGCGATGCTGTGTTCAGCTGCGCTTGGGTTTACATTTCCAGCAGGAAGCGCCCGAGGGTCTAGACCACCAGCATGATCAACGGCGGGCGAGGACGCAATAGTAGTCATAGGCGTGTAGAAAGCTTTTTTCTCTCCTGATATCGAGGGGACCTCCTTATCGGGAGTATCAACATGATTCTCCACATAAAGCACCCTCTTGACGCCGTCCGAGTGGGTGATGACTGATCCGTCACCGGACTCGGTTCTATCGTATCCTGTTCTAGGCGATAGCAGACTTTGAGGTAATTTCGATACTTCAGAGCCGTCATCCCGGATGCCGAAAGTCCCAGAAGTACGGATGGCTGTTTGCACAGGATTCGTCCCTTCTTCAGCAATGGGTGAGTCCGTCAGGCCTTGACCTGGAGGTGAAGTAGGAGAAGGTGGAGTTGAACCTCGTGAAGTACCCGACGTCGAAACAGTAGTAGCTTTGGACTTCTTGGACAGCTTGCGTGATACATGCTCAGAATCGGGAGTCGACCCGAAGATGGACGACAAGATGCTGGACACCCTCCGCCTTCGAGGTGATTTCTGCGAAGGGGAAGTGGACCGAGCGGTGTTGGACCGTTTAGGTAGAGATGATTCCGATTGACGCTTGACGAGTTGTGGTCGAAGTGTGCTCTGCGGCGAGGTTGTCAAGGTTTGGACCGGCTACGGGCAGTAGGTCAGTCAATATCGAGTTTATCATATGATCGATGTGTGTCTCACCTCGACTGTAAGAACCGGTTTGTCCATTTCTTTCGATCCCGTATCTAAACCTAAAACAGGTGATGCCGGTTCAGGCGAAATGCCTTCCTTGGTGACGCTTCCATGAAAGCTGTTGGGTCGGCTCTTCTGACTTCCGGGACGAGAGTCGTGATAGCTTTTTGGTCGTTTCTTGAGACTGTTTGGACGAGATCGAGCTGCAGTAGGAGAACCTTTCTTCTTAGGGGGCAAGTCAAGGAAGGGGATGTTGAAATATGTCGACTCATTCTGAGTCTGGGTTGGCTGAGTCTGGGCTTGATGGTCATGCTATGAGTATAGATGAAGTGCTCGGATCAGTTTTAGTCTAGGAGGATAATGGAGACGAGCGAGTCCGTACTTACGCTAATATCTAGCTTGGATGGTGAATTACCCCTATTACCCAGATCTGGGGCATTAGTGTTCAGGCTCTTCCGTCGACTTCCTACCCGACTGGGTGGTTGTGAAAGTGATTTCCCAGCTCCAATACCAGCCATATTAGCTTCCAGTTCTATGACCGACGAGTCATCCGAGTATGGTGGTCTGAAAGCTTCAGTGAGCCGTTTCCTAGCTTCTTCATCAAGGTATAAATCTTGTCGAGGACTAGCTGGGGGAGTCACTCGCTTGATGAGCTTTGCCGGCCTGCCCGTGGAAGTGGTCGATCTGAAAGGCGGAGGAAGACCGCCTGGTCCTGGTCTTGGTGCTGGTCCAGGAGCCGCAGGAGAAGCAGAGGACGAAGGGAAAGGGATTGCTTGATCGTCCTTATGGGTATCATCAGGAGTAGGAGTTGCGGATCGATTTAGAGAGGAAGTTGAGCCGTTCCATCTAGGCGGTGGGAACGCCCTTCGCGGTGATCGAAGGGGGTATATTCGGTCCAGATACGGAACAAGGTGATGAGATTGTCCGTTGTCGTTGATCCGTGGCAGTGGAAGTAGTCACCTCACGATGCTCACGTACTGTCTCGGCTGACTTTTGAGAATACACACTGACATCGTCGTCGTCATTGGCATTATCGCCCGGCCTCGTGGTATCCAAGCTATCTCTGGGTATCCGCTCGGAAAGGTAATCGGCTTCGTCCAAGGGCAATTGTAGCGTTCTCAGAGAGGTTGGTGTAGTGAGCTCGGTAATGGGTGATAGAGCACGCATGGGGTGGGTGCTCAACGCTACCATAATGAAAGGAGAAAGGAGCCTTTCAGGCGGGGATGGTGAGAGCGGGGCCGCGCGCGATGCTGAGATAAGGTTATATCATTGACTGTGAGTGAAGCAGAGCAGATCGGGTTGGTTATGATTATACGATTATTTTGGTGGTTGGTGAATGATGTGACGGTGAGAAGTCGAAAGATTGTGGATGATGGTTGCTCACAAAATGATATCCCGGTCCGCCCGTCGCTTCATGCTCGAGCCGCTGGCTTCCAAGAATCCCAAGGACGTCCAAGGCCGGTGACGACGTTTGACCGATCCCTTTAGCTCGGAGCTGATGAGGTCGGTGGTTATATACGATGGGATGGGTCGGGGCGTAGTGAGCTTGACCCGGTACTCAAATCGCTTGTCTTGCTTTCGGGGCCTCAGCTCTGGGTGATAGCGGGTTCTCGGCCTGACGAGGCACCGATTGAACTTACCTCTGCGGCTTGCTCTCTGAAAAGATGCAAGAGGATCAAGAAAAGCAGGCGATGAGAATCCAGCGCATTAACAAGATCAAGTCACTACTCCTCTGATGGATTGAACTTGAACCCCCAAGAGGAGATTGTGAAGTCGCGGTGCGACATCATGAAGGAGGGCTTTCGCCTTGAAAGGACCATGTGCAATCCGGTGCATGCAACATGAAGCTTGGTCATCACTGCACGAGTCGTCGGCAGGGTGATTGATGATTGGGAGCTGAAACGAATAATGATGCGCCATGATTCTGATTCTGTGGTTGTGTGTTATTAGTTGTGTGTTTTCAGATCAACATGAGGCTCGAGCAGAATCTGTTTGACATCATTATATCATTGGGGGTCATGTTTCATTCTCGCGTTTCATCGGAGCGTGCCATAGCATTGCCAGAGTATGCCATAGCATAGACACGCCTTCTATGCATCCATCACCCCACACCACCAATAGTATAGGCACGCATCCCATGCATTCGCATCCATGCATCCATGCATGTAACCGGGTATCGCTGGCGCGGCCGATGGCCGAAGAGTCGTATGATGCGATGCATGTACAGTCGAGTACAGTTATCTGAGGCGACATCCGCCATAAGGATGTGGTCGCCAATTGGTTGTAAAATAATCCCGCAAACGAGTCTAGTCGCGAGTACAGTCAACCTGGGATTTACGACGCTCACCCGTCAGATGCTCTCTATGGTGCGATGTGGCACACGCTTTAGGTGCCAACCGTACCGAACCTTAATTGCATCCCGCCAAACTGCCAACAGGTCCAACCTTAATTCCACAACGCATTATTCACGATTAACGGGAACGAGTTCTCTTTGGAACAGTGGACTGGATTGCGGTGCATGTCACGCATGCAGGCGGGTAGCACTTAATATACACCTGACCTGCTACACCGTAGCAGAAAAGCGGGAACGCCTGCATGGCAATTGGACATATAAACCCACACGGGAGCGGCGAATGCATCTATCTCTTCTTCAACTTCTAAATAATCCCAACACCACTATCCACTTATAACTTACAATACTTTCAAGCCAACTTGGAAACCTTCAGCACCTGCACCAACTACTATAATCAATCATTCCATCATGCTCAACGTAAACGCCTCGGTATTCACTCCCAAGAAGAGCCTTTCTGCGCCGGCCCCATCTTTCTCCCATCGCTCCCCGTGCCCGTCGCTGGCCGACGAGTGTCCCGAGCTCGAATACGATGAGGCCGACTGTCCCCGGGGCGTCTCCACTCCACTCATTCTCACTCCGACCGGCAGCATGATCGATCTTCCTGCCCACGCTCTCAAGTATCCCAAGAAGCAGGTCAATTTCGACTTCGAATTACAGAGGCTCTCATCTCCTGAAGATGAAGGAATGATCGGTCTTGGCTTGTCCCTCGACACTCCATATCAGAAAGAAATCAAGCAACCCGAAGTCACTGAGCCCGCTGTCGTACTCGATACTGTCGACGAAGCCTACCAGAAGTCGGTAAATGGGCAGGGCTACTTAAGCCCCCTCGGTATGAGTGAAGCAGGTGAGTTGCAATCACGACCGTATATGATTGGTATTTGAGCGTGACGGGATGCTGACGATGGGCCAATGGACTTCCAGTAACCGAATCTTCCTCCGCTACCACTACGGCAAAGCGAAGCTCAGATCTCGATTCAGAAGCGATTGGCTTCTTGGAAGCCGGTCCTATATCGCCGCGCCAGGTTATCGCTCGACCGAATAAAGATGGTGATTGGGGATGGGTAGAGGTTGAGACCAAGGGCAGGACTCTGATTCCTCTTGTCGCCGTGGAAGGGATTGACGATGTCTGGCCGGAGACCGATCTCGTCAGTCCCGATACCCCTCCACGAAAGGTCCCTCGACCCAAGAAAACTCCTCCTCGGTCCGAACCCGTTCCGCCTCCACCCAGCAAGATCCCTTCCTGGTCGATCCGACCTGCCGCAATCAGGTGGGCGGAGTCGGTCAAGGTGAAAATCCAAAATTCACTTTCTTACATACCTCGAGGTGTGAAGACTGCCGCCGAAGCTCATCTTAATCCTTCAACCCTGCCTGCTCCGGGTCCCTCGATCTTGAAAACCTCAGAGCATTGCCCGCAAGCTGCCCCTGCCAAGGTCGAAATACATGGTCTCCCGGACAACAGGAAGAGGCGACGGGCTCGGGTGGTAGAGAAGTCTGCGACTACTACGACGTATGAGTTCCCCACCCGTTTGCATTGCTGCACCCCTAATAAAGGGTCGGCAAAGCGGGGGGAGCCGCCTGTAGTGGGGACGAGTCCTATGAGGAGGGACACTCCAGGGGAGAAGACGAAGGAGGGCGGGAAGATGCCCGAACCGCGTGAACCCCTCACCACGTTCGCTCTGATCCGTGCCTTCAGAAAGAAGGACAAGGTTGCCAAGTGGGCGGCCTCATTGGCGAAGGATGAAGAAAAGGAGAAGAAAGCAAGGGAGAAGTGGGAGTTCGAGCAGTGGTGGAACAGCACCTGAGCTGTTCACGATTGCAATGAGCGGGTGCATACTCAGGAAGGTAGATGCGAGTACAATAGAGAGGTAGAGCATTACATATTTGTCAAAGGCTGCAGTTGTAGAATACGTACATGTTGTCTGATATTGTTGTGTTTTTGTTACCATTGTTGCTTGATACATACATATGCATTGTAATGTCTGACTAAAACGAAAGCACTGGTCTCTCTGACACTTCATTTTCGCTGGCGACAACTCGACCACTGACTCCTGACATACTAAAGAAAGACTTGCAGCCATCATGAGCGCAGATGTATTGTACATCCAATCGCCGAGCGGCAGCTTCATTCGTATCTCTGACGCCGGGTATGTAGCCAGCGGCGATATGAGCGCGCGATTATTGATGCATCGCCGACTCGGTCAAGGGCGAGGCGGCAGTGACAGTGACAGTGCCCGATAGAACGAATACTCGCTGTGTGATAAGGTTATACTGTACATGGAACGTATGAATTACCCCGGATATCGTCTATCGAAGATACGGGAAGATCCCCGCCGCCACCGAACATCAGGCACAGCATCTCGTTCACCGTACGCTTATCAATCGTTTGATTTACGTAATTATTCCCGAACATTCCACTGAATTCGAGCTTGTACTACCGTACGGTACGAGAAAGAGCTATGGGATTCCAGCATTATCTGATGCATTCCACGCTAATCCTTTATCTTCCTTGTTTATCTATTTGTATCTATGTCCATGTCCATGTCGATTCGTCATAATTATAGCCGAAGGCTACTCTGTCCAAACAACGACGATTAGTCACCCTCACCGAGGCCGCGCGTTGCTATCCACTATCCATCCATTCACACTAAGCGTCTGTCTGTCAATTAACAAGGTATAAAGAGCTTCTGATATTTCTTACTGATCTTTCTTCCTCTCTCATTTCAACACTCACACTTTATCGTCGAAGACTCTCTCTCACACACACACTCACACTTACAATCGCCATCAGAACAACTTACAACCTTTAGCCTTCAGATTAGATCTAATCAACATGTCCTTCTACTACAACCACCCATTCTTCACTGCTCCCGCCGCTCCTCCCCAACGACGAGCCTTCGGATTTGCCACCCCACCGGCTCCTCAGCACCCAGCACACCCTTTCTACGCCTCGCCACCCACTGCTCGACCATTCCCTTCTTTCGAGGACGCCAACGATAACGAATACATTTCGCTCGAAGAGGAGGAACGAGCTGCCCAGGCTCATCTCCGATCGATCCAACGACGAAGGGAAGAAGCTCAGGCTCATGCTGCCGCTATCGCTCGAGAGGCCGCTATCCGAGCTGAAGTTGAAGCTCAGGCTCGTGCAAGAGCTCAAGCCCAAGTTCAAGCCCAGACTAGAGCTCGAGCCGAACGAGAAGCTGCCATCCGAGCCGAACTCATCTCCCGAATCGAGCGAGAGGCGGAGATCCAAGCTGCTATCAAGGCTCGACAAGCCGAGGAAGAAAGGAGGAAGCGAGCTTATCTTGAGGCTGTCGAAAGGAGGAGAGCAGAGTACGTTGCTACTCAGCGACAGCGGGAAGCTATTCAGGATGCTCAGCGAAGAGCTTGTCAGCAGCGATGCCAGAGAAGGTTAGTTGCACCTTCTTCCCCTTCTCCGGCTCCTGCTGCCATTTCTCGACCTCCTAGTCCTTGTCGATGTCAACGGCAACAAGCTGATACTTGTTGCGCCGATGACAGATCTGCTCGACCCACACCTGCTCGAGCTCAGACTCCATCTCACCAGGCTGAGTGGCAAGACTTCAACAACATGCTGGGTTCCCTCTTCGGGTTCCAGCTAGTCCCCGACAATGAGACTCAAAACGAGAAGGAAACCGAATCACAAACCAAGACCGAGCCTTCCACTACCACCACCACCACCACCAACACCGCTACTGCCGTGCCTGCTCCCGTCACTCCCGCTCCAGTTGCTGAATCTAGCTCCTCGACCATCCAAGCTGAATCCAACAAGGAAAGTCTTCCGTCAAACTTCAACGACCTGCTCTCCCAGTTCCTCGGTCTTCGAGTTGATCCCCTGCGAGAGTCCGACTCCTCCTCTTCCATCGATCAAGCGAAGGAGAACGGCAATGCTGTCCCTGACGGTCTCAACGAATTTTTAAGCCGATTCGGTCTAGTCTTCGAGCCTGAACAGCCTGAACAGCCTGAAGAGAAGAAGGAGGCGGAGAAGACACCCGCACCTGCCGCCAAGCCTGCTAAGACAGCTCCCGACGCTCCCGCTACTACCGAGAAGAAAGTCGAGCGACCTGCCTCACCCGCCTCAGCGCCCGCCGTTGCTTCTTCCTCTTCGGCTCCAGCCCAACCCGCCGCAGAAAGCAAGCAGCAACAAGATGTCCCACCTTTCACTTCTCTCCTCGGCCAATATACTGAGATCAACCCGTTTGTACGAGACATCCTTGGGAACCTCGAGCAAGCCTTCACTGAGGAATTGAGGCGAAAGAACGGCAACGAATCGGCGCGCCCATCCACCACTGAGAAATGCGGGAAGCGATACGAGACCGAATGCAAGAAGACTTGTGCTAGGAAGGACAAGGGCAAGGCTCGAGCTGACGGCGAGAGGAAGGAAGTTCTCAAGCCTACTCCTGCTCCCGCTCCTACTGCCGTCCAACCCACCGAAGCTGCTACCCCCGCATCGACCGACGCCACCACCGAGTCCACCGATTCTACCAAATCCATCTCGGCCCTCAACTCGATCGAATCTCAGCTGTATGGCCTCCAGTCCTCGTTCACTTTCCCCTCGAAGCTCGCTTTCGCCCACACGACTCCCGGCGACAGTGCTCCATCTCTGCTATTCAACAAGGTGAACTCACCCTACCATGCCCAAGCTCATGCCCTTCTTCAGCTTCTTTTGAAGGCCGACAGCGTTTCGTCAAACGGTGACAAGGATGTCCGACGAAGGAGGAAGGAAGTCGTCCGAGCTGTCGAGCAGGAAATCGAGAATCTCGAGAAGAAGCGAGATGGCCTCTGGGAACAAGTCAAGGAGCGACGAGAGAAGGGCGAGGAGAGCGAACCTGAGGACGATGGTCGATCTTGGACCGGATCGTCCTCATCAGTAGGCGATCACGAGCACCTCGAACAGGATCAGGAGATCGAACATGTCGAGGAGGTCGACCACATTGAGACTTCTACCCGAACCGAGTCATCTGAGAATAAGGACAAGTCTACCGAAGAACACAAGTCATACGCCGATGTTGCCAAGGCAACCGAGGGCCAGGTTGAGCATCAGGCTGAATCGGACGTAGCTCGATCGCAGGCCGCCGAGTCCTCACAACAACCGGAAGAGAGTGATCCGGTCCAGCCCGAACCGCAAGGATATACCATCGAGGTGACTTTTCCCGCTGAAGACGACAAGAAGGCTGATGCCGACGTGACTGAGAAGAATCAGTCCGATGAAGTTGAGAAGAAGTCCGATCATTCTGCTAGAGTTGAAGACGAGGAAGAGACCAAGGAGGAGGGATATGAGGTTCTCTGAGCTTGATCGCTCTCTTGTCATGTTTCATATTCTGACGATGAGATACCCCACTTAATAGCAATTTAGCATTGTGCACGAGACATAGATTTGTATAGAAGGAATCATATAACCATCAGGTCCTGTACGTAGCATATTTCAGTAATATAGAAACATACAGAAACATTTTGTAGCATGATCAAATGAATGAATGAACGGTATTATGTCTCATCGCTTTACAGTTCTCCTCACCTTGATAGTTGCAAACCAAACTTGCTCTTGGTCCCCGTTGCCCACGCAAAATCAGTTTAAACACGCAGAACCACATAGCTCGCAGCTAGAGAAAGCTCATAACATCAATCTCAAACGATCAGGGGTCCAAAGTCCAAACGGGTCATCACACCTTAGAATGTCTAGACTACCGAAAGCTCCAATGCCGCTACTGTACGTCACTGTTAGTGTAAGGTACACGCATACGATGAATTTGACTCTAAGCATGCATACTGGTTGACAAGATGTAGATAACGGTATTCTGTATATATATGTCAATGATGCCGTGCAATGCTATGCGATCCTATGCGGGCGATGCGTACTGTATGCTGTAAAATGATACAAGTTCCTTCTTTTAAGATCCTCCGCACACACACACAGCAGTCTGACTATTTTCCTCTCTGTTCTCTCTCATAGGTCTTTGTCCTTTTCTCTTCCCTGCCTTTTCTATGCGTGGACATCTCGAGGTGTAGCGCCAAGAGCTAGAATGTCCCGTGCGATGCGATGGTGTAATGATCGCATGTTTTGTTTGTGTAGCGAAATATCCTTCTGCGTTTCTGCGTTTCGCTATCTTTCTTTCTCCTATTTTCACTGACTCGTTTTAGCTGTTATCGGCGCAGCTGAAAGAGCTTCCGAACTCTCCAGATTTGAAGTTGTTGTTGATCGTGACGACCGAACTATAAGTACCGGCGACCATGCAGAACCAACCGAGGAAGTGGAAGACGAGGTTCATGACGACAAGACACTTCCATCGGAGAGTTCGGGGCATGTGCCAGTTGTCCCAGAGCCACATGTAAGTTTCCAGCTGGATACACATGAGCGTCGCGAAGAGGGCACCGATGAGCGAGAGCAAGTCGTTGAAGAATGGGATAGCTTCGGCAATGACGAAAGCAATAAGACAGACTCCGGCGACACAGCTGAACCATACAATGTAGTGGACGGGAGTGTTCTTCGAGAGGTGTCGAGAGTTTCGGAGGGATCGAACAAAGATGAATTTGGCGGAAACGTGCAAGAAGAGTGTTCCACCGACAGCGAGACCGGGGAGAGCGAGACCGTAGCAGACCTTTTTGAAGATGAGACCAGCGCTACCGAGAGCAGGGGAAGCGATGTACTGTCCGACGAAGTGGTAAACGACAGAAGCGACAATCTGCAGCAACAAATTTAAGTGTTTGTCAGCTAATGTCACCTGTAGGCGTGTATATGTGTATATAGTGGAAGATGGCACCAATAATCGAATGCGGGACAGGAGCGCTAACTCACAAGGTAGATGACGGTGACTGAACCCTGGCTGACCAAAATCGATTTGGTGTAATCGCCTTGTTCTCGCATCTCACCGATAATGTTCAAGAAGTTGGGTCCGGCGCAGTAAGCGAAGATGACCACACAAACGGCGTTGATAGCATCGACGAAGGAGGGATGACCGACGGCGAGGACCTCAAGGGTATAGTCACCTGGAGGGGCCAAACTGGGTCTGTCGGATACACCGACACCGGCCATGAGGGTGATGATAGCCGCCATGATACTGGTGATACCGACCCAACCGAGCCATGAGATTTTGCCGAGAGTCTGGATGGAAGTCATTGCAGCTACGATGCACATGGATACAACACCCCATACGACGGAGCAAGTGGCGTGCGAGGTGATGGTGTTAAAGGCGACTGTCATGGAGAGGAAAGCGGCACCACCAGTGGCGATCTGTTGAATGAGATAAGCGACAGCCACGATCTCTCGACCGACAGGACCAAACATCAGGTATGAGGCGCTATCGTAAAAGGTGGGCATGAGGCGTCAGCTTTTGATTGTCGTGTGATCAGGAGGTAGGTCTGCCTTTGAGAAGAGCTTGATGACTCACTCAGCCAAGGTATATACCTCGGGGTGTCTTCGCTTGAATTGACCAAGGACGTAGTCGGACCAAGTGCAAATGACAAACACGGCGAGAATGATCATGATACCGGGCACGAAACCCATTTTGTCGAAAACGGCGGGCTAACGACGATGACAAGGGAGGTAGGCATAAAGTTAGCGATTGGGATCATCGACGACCGCTACAAATCGGAAGCGAGCGTGATAGGCGCACTTACCAGTCCCAAAATACCGAGACCCATCTGAAGCTTGACCTGCAACACGGCGGCCTTGATCCTGTTACATTGCAAATGGTGATGAGCGAACAACCCTCGAGGAGTGTCTCAGGTTACCTACTGCGAGAGTAGCCAAGGCTAGGTGAATTATATAGAGAGAGGCGATGACTCACCATCCAAGTGACCTGTAATTCGGTCCATCCTCATCGATCTCTCCCCAGACGGCATCAACAATCACACCAGGTTTTGTGCCCTTGACATTGCCTTCTTCCACATCGATGGGGTCAGCTACCTCAGCGGCGCTGAGATCGTTCTTCATCTTGTCGGATTTTGTGTCGCCCATCAGTACAATCTCGGGCGCTACAGCGCTGGGCTGATTGTTACTGGTTCCGTCGTAAACTACTGACATTCTGAGAGCGATGCCTTCAGGCTAAATTCGTATAACTATCGACAGAGGAGATGGATAAAAGGTATTTGAGGCCGATCTACTGATGGTGAGATCAAGGCAAAAATGGGTCTTGTGTGACACAAATGTAAAACAGTAAAAACAAGCAAGACGAAAGATGGAAACAAGTGGAGAGAACAAGAGATGAAGAGCAAATGAAAGATAGAGATAGAGGTGTGATGAGTCAGGTCGGTGATCTTCGTCGAGGCCTAGGGTTATGATTCGGACGGACGGGGGGCGGCGAACCGAGACTGTCGTATGTATGTACTGGTATGTGTCAGAAAACGAACGAGAATCGTCGACACCTCTCATATGACAATGTGTAATCTCCAAGCGAGCCAGTCTTTTTAGCTTAGCTTGATTTTCAGCTCGGCTTCGACCCCGCATTTGCTCACAAGGGTGAGGGGGATGGCTCAGTCCGACCAATAAGGCGCTCTGTTCTACTGTACATATCAAAAGCATGCGCAGACAAGTTTTTCATCCTTCTTGCATCGTGACAAAAAGCGAATGTGATTCATTGTTGCATGTGAACCCCACAATGTCTAAGCGAGGTCAACAGGGTTTTCTTTGATTTTTCCACCTTTTAGGTCCGATCGTCGAATGAGGGGTTTCTTTCCCTTCCCCTCCCCCTTCTGCTATCCTGCTATTACCGAGATTACAGGAGCTGAAAGAACCAAGGAATCGCCCAACCTGCTTGCAAGCTTTGTTGTGCAGGTCATCAGACATGATGATCATGCATTTTGAAGTGTTGTTCAAATATGAAGCTTGAAGAAAAAGAAGCCTCTCTTGTCAAAGAACGCTCAAAGAATGGTCCAGCTGAAATTTTTGTTCGAAGAAGTTGAAGCCGTGCTGACGCATGTGGGGAACATACTGTATTCGCCGAGATCGGACTGAGACAACTGAGACCCGCATAGCCCGGCCGCGGAGATCTACAGTAGGATGTACCGGGCGGATCATGTTCCAAAGCAAATCGGGTTCTCCACGTGTCAAGGATCCTTTTATTTTGTGTTATTAATTGCCGGCCAAGCAATGGATAACTGAAAGCATATGCAAAAACCGGCCCAACCACGCGACGGATTCGACACAAGCAAGCTTCAGGATTCGGAATGTCTTGCGCCGCTGCAATGGCCTGACCACTGGTGAACCTTCATTTAGTCGAATCCTGCCTATAGTTACTTCATCCCTGTCGGTCGCAGCTGAGAGTTCGCGATGACAGCGACACATACCACGGACTTGCTGGGGTCTATGAAGACAAGGTCATATGACTCCACATCATTTTCGCAGATCGCAGCAAGCGTAACTGAAGCTATCTGGTCTAACCGAGATTCATGATAAATATACGTTACTATTTTATTACAGCGCTCATATAGTGGAGTAGTCATGAGTTCATGCACGGTTTGGTAGCCATCTAAACATCTAAGCGAACCAGCGGTCTCGTTTAAAGACTACTGTCGTAGTAGTTGATTGCGATATCACGGTAACTGACGCTTGACGCTAACGCTAACAGTTCAAAGAAAGAGGGTGCCCCTTGTTTACCCCGCAAGTTCGGTGCGGTCTTTGCGGCGCATCCGATCATAATGCATACCTCGTCGACCGGTCGGACCGACCTGTATGCCCAGTATAATTGCACATACTGTAGTCGAGTAGTTGGCCGTGGGCTTGTATGACGGTCGGCAGGCACGCCGATGGTGTAGCCGAGCGAGTGCATCGTGCGATATTCGTGTGCTAGTACAGTTGATGTTACTCGTATACATACTACACAAGTTCACAAGCGTGCAACTCCGAGCGTGACAGACTCGTATACGGGTGAGGTACGGTGGCTGTTTTCGTTATCATGCCAAGACATTTCGAATCTCGCTTGTGGGATTGACTCCGCAGCGCTCATAGACTGAGCGACTCTTTCTGCCTTCCAGCCTTCCTGGCACACTATATTGACGCATCTCGCCTCAAGGCCTTGCCTTTCGCTGTTTTAGCCGAAATCAGCTGCTGCTTGACCTTGCACCCCCAATCGGTCTCAAATTGATCTATGCAGTACATGAATTAGTGAGTAAATGATGTGTAAATAAGATAGCAATAGCGATAAACAGATCTAACCCCTGTTTATCTCCCTTTCTCCCCCACAGCAGAGGCGCAGGTCAGGAACTCGACGTCTCGTCTCGCTTAATCATCGTTCAGCTCGTACTCCATAGCCGCCGAGGTCCGACCCATCTGCTGACCTCTTCGTCCCGTGACAGATCTCCAAGATTGCAACAACACATTCTTCGCTCGACTGCTTGCTACGCGAACCCACGCGTACCCTTCCTCCAGAGCGATCTCGAGTCCGTTCCCTTCTCCATCGGGATCGACGACCGTCGCCCAGCTCTCCCAGCCCCTACCATCTTCCGTCGAGGATGAATCCGCTCGGGTGTGAGTGGTGTTGCTGTTGATGGTGGTGTAAGGGTTACGAGGAGTGATGGGCGAGTTGCCTGCTGAGTTTAGGCGCGAATGCTTGTGCGCTTCGGTCACTTCGTGCCGCAGGACGTCTTTTACAGTCACTAAACCGACTAAGCGACCTTGATCTGATACTAGAATCACCCGAGGACTGCAGAACATTTACCCGTTAGCGTGAGCTCTTTGCTGGACAATCGGTGTTATCTGATACATACCCCATGCGTCGGAACAGCTGCATCACGATTTCTAGCGGCATCTTGGGCGAGACCGTTATCGGAGTCTGCAGGACGGACAACAACAAGGTCAGCTGAATGCTAAAGTGCCATGTTGACGGACTCTGAAGAACATGAGGACGAGCCGGTAAGACTAGCACTGACCTCATCGATATATTCGCCTAAATCAACTTCTTCAACCTCGATCGCACTCTCCCTTCGTCCAACAGCACCGAGCGAAGGACTTCGGTTGATACTACCCTGCCGCCTCGGTATATGGATGTCCGGCCGTTGCAGGTATCCATCTGCGTCAGACTTGATTGGTGCAGCTGGAAGGGTGTGTTCGAATTTACATATGGCGTTTGGTGAGAGGTTCCGGGTCCGTCGCGCCTTATCTGCTCGAAGCGCAAGACCCACGAAAAGGTCAACTCTATGACAGGGCCGGAGTGGGGTTACCCAGCGAGCGTCGTGCATAGACTCACCAACAGCATAACGCAGTTCGTTTTTCCGCACAAATCCGACGATTGTCCGATCAGTATCGCTCTTGACAACGGGGAATCCTTGATAAGTCGTGCTTTGTACAATTTCCGCTGCAGAAAGCGATGAGTGCGGGATCAGCGGGATTGGCCTCGACGAAATGAGATGAACAATTGGTGATGACATACCTATTTGTTGTAATGGTATGCCGGCTGCTGACAGGGCGATGATATCCTTCTTCATCACATGGGAGACTGCAACATTGTCAGCTATCACCGATGCGTGGGAAGAGCATGATCGGACGCAATGTATCGGCACTCACTGGGCTCAGAAAATGCTTGGTCTCTCGTGTCCTCTTTGTCTTCCTTCTCAAGGAACGGATATCCGTTAAATCTGATCATTTGATCGGCGATTCCGCCGCCGCCGAATTGGTCGCTGACCGCCTTGGTGACAAGGGCAACAATCTGCAAAGGTAACGAGGTCAATCGATCTGAGCATAGTAGCAGATCAATGTGGAGGAGAAAAGAAACTCGCCATTGTCGGTAACAGATATGTCAGAGCTCCGGTCAGCTCGAACATGATGACGACGACTGTTACCGTGATCCGAGTAACTCCTCTGCCCATGCACGTCAGCTAGTCAATCTCGAGTTCCCCGTGAACAATTAAGATTATTCACTTACCCGAGACAAGCGGCTGCTCCTAAGAAAGCATACGTTCCAGGAGTGATACATGGCGCGTCTGGAGCACAGGCGGCGAACCAAGGAGATTTGGGATTCGCCCTGATTACAAAGCACCGTTCAGTGAAAGCCGTGATGGTCACTCCAGTGTTGTAACTCACTGATACATAGCCTTCACCAAGATTCCTACCATTCGTCCGAACGTCGCACCGATAGCCATCGACGGTACGAAGATACCACACGGTACTTTGCAGCCGTATGATATCACCACCAAACCCGTCCTGACTACGGTAGCGATTAGGAGCGAATTTACCATCCTCCACTGAGACGACGTCCTGTCGAACATATGCATCATCAGCTGAGCAACTCGCAGCCAAGGTTGGGCGTCCTCGACTTTACACGTACTGGCATAGTCCTTCGTGGTCACCTCCTCCTTCGCATTCCCTAAAGAGCAATGCCAAACTTTCGGTCATATCTATCCGCAAGAACCGGTTCATATACGATACGACTGCGGTGATGACAGCCAGTGTGACCGCTTCTGAAATCCCATGGCTGGACAAATGCTTTCGCCGAAAAGCGGCCACTTGAAGGTTGAATTTGATGACGAAAGCTCCGTACAAGCCCTGTGATTGATTTTCAAACATCAGCACGTTTGAGTGGACCATATTCGGGTTACCAACACTCGGACCGATGCGTGAAAGGGCAACTCACACCAAAGACACCGATGAGGATGTAGAACGGGATCTCAAAGAAGTGCCAGTCCCGGTCGTATGAAACTTGGAACAAGACTAGCTTTCCAGTTCTGAACGGGTCCATAGACTATAGATGAGAGATTGGTCAGTCTCCGACTGCAGGATTGGGTCGTTAGGTTGATACGACTTACCGCTAGTGTGAAGGTCGCCACCAAAGCACATACGAAACTTCGCCACATAGTTCGGTTTGAGAAGGTTTGATTCATCTCCTGCCGAGCGAATCAGCGGACATCGAGACCAGCGCGTCCGATAAGGCTCACCTCGATAGAGAACAGAACTCCGCCAATAGGCGAGCCGAAAGCGACCGCTACGCCTGCTGCACTTGACGCTGTGACGATCTCGCGCATCCTCACTTTGACGTTTCACAGAAGATCAGCTTAACATCTTCAGACCTTGAGCGAGATTCAAGCAGAACTCACAATGGCTTCTGTCATATCTGCTAAACATCCTTGCTACCGAGTTGCCAATACTGCAAGCTACATGAACGGAGGGTCCCTCCTTTCCGACTGCCAGACCAGACGCGATGGCTAGGGGCTACACAATAACAGCATTATAAGCATCTCTGGCCGTCTATCAGATCACGCCCGCGTGCAGAGCTTACCAGAGTCAAGCCCTTGATGAAGAACGTTTCTACGCTTAGGAAGCCTTTGATGATGAACCCTCCCAAGATACATTTGATCTCCGAGATACCTGAGCCAGCTGCATACGGCGCGAAGTTTTTCACGATGAACGCCGCTGAGGACGAGAATATTGCCTAATGATGCGCTCGCTATCAGCGATCTGGGTCTCAGGTGATCAGGGGATCAGGTTAGTTGAACGTGGCGACTTACAGCCCATGCTATGAACGCGAGCCACTGCAACGGCCAATATTCCCCCCAGTTCCTCCATTCAGTGCATCCTTCTCCCTCCGGTGAGATCTCGAGGCAGCAGTATTTCTGTGTCAACCACCATCCAGTCGTACAGTATCCCATCTTGATATCGGACAACCACGTCGTGATGACCGATATCAGAGCGGCGCTTACACCGATGACCACACCTAAAATAGAGACGTCAAACTCATCGATCATACAAATAGCAGCAGGTAGGCTCCGCGTGAAGCTCACCGACAAGTGTTACAACCACCCAGCTCTCTCCTTCTTCTAAAGCCCGTCTGAGTAGTCGCCAGATATATCCGAAAACTCCCTCTGTTTGGTCAAGTTGCGCGATCAGAGGATGGGTAGCCCCCTTCGATTGATCCGTTCTCTCTAGCAAGGAGTCCTGGATCCAGTCTAAAACAGAGCTTGGTGATCAGCTTTTGCGATCAGAAAAGTCACAAAGACCTTACAGGACCTTACCGACAGTGCTGAAGTCTTCGTACCGTCTTTGGAAATTTGGTCAGCACCGGCACAACTTGCATACAGGGGATACGCATAGCACGGAGCTCACCTCATCAGATCCGCCTTTTCCTCTTCATCTGCCTGTCTATCCGCCTCTGTTTCACCAGAGTCTCCGTGTCCATCTTCGGCGTTCATCAAGCCGTTCACTTCGTACTCGTCCCTTTGATCCGAAGTAGGTGGGTATGACATGTCGGGTATCGGTTGATTCTGTCTTGAGATTGATGTCCACAGAGCATACGCTAGCGCCCGCTGGCTTTTCGATCGTTGCTGCTTCTTCTCTTCCGGGTCCCAGTGGAAGGAGCGATGAGAGAAACCATAGCGCAGGTCGTACAATATGTCTGTACTGTTTTGGTTCATGCTCTCCACCGAGATCTCTCGCAACGCAACAGCACATCAACAGGCTCTCCAACTTCGAACCGCCGGAACGCGTACTTTGAAAATCACGTGGTCTTTTGATGGAGTCCACGTGCGTGCCATGCTGCCACCAAGTCGACGTAGGGGATTTATCATGTATTTATTCTGCATTTATCCCGAGATCCGCACCTCACCACAACCCAACACCTCAACCCGGGGTTGACTCAACTCAGTCTCCTTCAACTTCTCCATCATCTATCTATTCATTGTCGTTCATCTCCATTCGTGTACTGTATCCGCCTTAGATCCTAAAAGCTGGCCACGCTTGCTTGGCTGCTAGCAAGAGAATCCGTAATATAGTCTAGCTCGGCAGATAGGTTGTTGATTTTTTGATCTTCTAGGCAGTCTTCGTATAGCACATAATCCTGCTGTCGGTTGACAGTGTATCGGTAGACACTTGGCACCGCTTACTGCTTGATCTGTTAAAGTCGCCGTCCAACAGATTCTGCCACAGCACGACCGCAGGAAAGAGCCACGCAGATGAGCAATTGGCCTTGGAATCATCTGGATCAATACTGGTGCGCACAAACCCCGTTACATCTCTGGTCTCCTCGAAAAGCTCTTGAACTGACCAATCGAATGACTTGTGCTTCTCCCCGCTTGTGCTCTACAGCGCGGACCCAACGCAAAGGGCTTGGGTCGAAGAACAGCTGTCTATATCGCCAATTAGGCCCGGACAGTCGCCAGAAGACTGGTTGCTCTACAGATCCATGATTGCGGAAGGTCAAACAGAGGCCGAGGCGTGGCTCAACGCTCACCTGTTTCGCCAGAACGGGGATGCCGGAGCCATTCTCTCTCAACCAGACTTCCCCGTGCCTCATCATCAGCCCACGCCGCCACCGGCACATCTGTCTCCGCTACCGCGTTCATATGCGTTGGACAATACGGCCTTTCAGCTGCAGCAGCCGAATGGTTATTATCAAGGTGGGTGACTAACTGAACTCTCTGATACTGATTGCCCATCAAGTGGAGGGGGAAATGGAGGGACAAAGGGAAGAGTGTCTCGTCGTCAGAACCCATCCTCCAGACCAATCACACAATGGATTGATTGATATGTCATTCTTTTGATCGCTATGAGCATTCATCTGTTTTATGTACATTTTCATGATCCTGTCGGGGTCCTCTGGACTTTCACGCGCAACGAGAATGACGAAACAACCTACGCTGCATACCGCCAGACGTTGTCTTGCCGAGAAAGGATCAACACCTATCCAGCGAGAAGCAGAGGAAGTGTGTATGTGTGTATGTGTATGAGAGGAGTAGCCGCCATCACGTCACCGCGTCTTAGGATGCTAGAACGTGATTGGTTGAACGTGTCAAAGGGAGAGCCGATGCGTTGCGGCCGCGAGTCGACCGAGTCACGTGACATTTGTCTCCCTCCGTCCCACATTCCTTTCTGTTTTGTTAGCTTGATTGTGTGGCGGTTGTGGCGGTTGTGGCGGTTTCTTCCGCTTTGACAAAAACATACATGCAATGCATCATGCTGATTAGAGAACTGCACCTTCCTCCTACAGAACACGGCCAGTACAGTCAACATCAGCAGCAGCAGTCGCAGCAGCAGCAACAGGCACGACAGCCGGCACCTCCTGCCCAATACGGCTTCGTCAATCTTCAGGAAGTTGCTCCTTATCCTGCGAATCAGCAGTATTATTCAAGCTCTCCCCAGAACCACCATCAGCAGCCTCTGGAACTCTATGGACAATCTGTTTACAAGTGAGCTAGTCCTTTCCGCGCAAGGTCGGTTGAGAATCGCGACTGACCATTTTACAGCGAACGTGGGCCAGTACCTGGTCCCTCCATCATTCGAAAGCCATCCCATCAATCGGCTCCCTCGCACCCTTCCACAATTAACCCCGCACACCTAAACGTTGCACCGGTCCAAATCGTGCCTCAAGACATCAAGTCTGCTTCGGTCGACATAAAGCCTAGAGTACAGCCCAATACAACGTTTGCACTCGCGCCTCCCAATTCCTCACGCACGCCCTCACCGTTGGCTACCACACCATTCAGCGTACACTCCGCCACAGGTTTGAAAAGGGCGCTAAGTCCGCTCAAGCACGAGGTCAAGAATGGGGGCATACAAGACCATCAGAAGAAGCCAAAGAAGAACTCTTCGTCTTTCGATCCGCCAAGTCCACCTGATGGCACCGGTCCCGCTGGCGAGAGGGGCACGGGCGAGGCGGAAGGACGTTCTTCAACCTCCGCAACCGACAACCCGCGTGTTACGATAGAGACCATCCGACCGCTTCTCGCGCCTGGTGCTCTAAAAGAGCCAAGACCGGTGCCACTTTTCAAGAATCTACGAGCTCGTTCCGTAAAAGGCAAAAAGATGCCACCACTCTTCAGACCGAATCCCAGGGAATTACGCGAGATCGCCAGCCAATTGCGAGATTATGCCTCTCCCGAATACCTGCGAGCAATGGCAGACGATTATAGGTATTGCGAGGTATGGGAGGATTGGTTTGACGAGGCAAAGCAAGATGTGGAGAAATGGGAGCCAGCGGTCACTCCGATGTTACAGGTGAACTAAAACTTCATCGTATACAGATATCGCATGATTATGTATGACACAAAGGCAAGGGTCTCGTGCTCATATGTTCATTCCGCTTCATAATAGGTCCTGGCGAGAACCGACATGCCGGTCGATTACATCCGAGACATCAAATTTCGTGCAAAAGCGAAAACGATTGCCAATCTTGCCCAAGAACGTAGTGAGTCAAACGTCAAACGGGAATCACCGGCCCGATATGGATGATATTTCGTGACTGACATCAATTTCTCATCAGACCTTGCCCATAAGGGAGCAATTCAGACAGCGTGGCAACGATATCGCGCATACGTTGAGGACACCCTTTTCCCCCTCAACAGGGTGAGCCCCGAATACGCGGAGATGAAAGCCGAGGAAGCGAGTAAGTCACAATTGGCGCTCCCTCGTTTCGACTGTTTCGATCCGTAGCTGATATGCCGTTGCTCTTTCCCCGTTCCCAGGGAACAACAAGAGGAAGCTCGATGCCGTAGCTCAGGACGAAGGCAAGCCAGGACCATCAAAGATGCCTACACCTGCTACAAATGGCAATACCACCAAGTCTGCTCCATCAGCGGGCGCTGCTCCAGCGCCCACCAAATCGTCGACCGCCCCCAAGAGCGCCACGGACATGTCCTTCTTTGGTCCAGGAGGGGGAACAGGCTCATCTTCCGCATCAACTGGCATTATCAAGCCCAAAATCAAGCTTCCCGATATTAAGAAGGTTGAAAAGTCTTTCGGCGCTTCTCGACCACCAGCATCACTTACCACTGGTGGGGTATCTGGCCTTCTTGCGAGTACACTCTCTTCGTTGACCAAGAACGTGGGAGGATCGACCCCGACCAACTCGAACATACGTTCGGGAGGGTCGACCCCAGAATATGAGAAGAAGGACGTCAAACCAGCTCGATATAACGCCAAGGGCAAGCTGATCAGGAACGTAAGGTTCAAGGATGTAGTCCGGGAGGAAGAGGGAGGAGGCGCCTTGGTGCAAGTTAAGGAGTTCAAAGAGGAGCTCTGGGAATTTGAAACACCAGAATGGGAGAAAAACTTATCAGTGAGACCCCCCGAAATGAAAGCGGATGAAGTATCATGCTGATGTCTCTTACATGCATTACAGGAGGAAGATGCTTCCTCAGCGAGCTCCCACGGACAGACTCTGCATCAATTAGACATGGCTGAGGGTGCCGCATTGGCCAAAAATTGGGGCCACGAGTTGATTGATTGGTATGAGCCCGAACGTGAGTCGCAATATACATGACCATGGGGCATCGTCGTCGAGTTGAATCCTGAGGTTGACATTTTGTGATTAGCGTACTGGGACGCTCCAGCCGACTACCCACCAGTCACGCCTGAGTTTACTGCTCAGACACAAAGAGAGCACGGAATCCTCGCCATCGCTTATCCTCCTGGTATGCCCGTTCCCGACCCTACGGAGTCTGCTGTCCGAGTTGTCGAGTCGGACGACAATCAAATGCGCATGATGGACCCCGTGAGCGACAGCGATCTGATCCTGCAGCACCAGACACGAGGTGTAAATGCGCACGCACCCCAGCCAGCTGGATCGTCTGTAGTTGCACCTCAAGCGTCCGTGTCCGATCTTCTGAAAAACCTCAGCGGTCTCCAGAACGTCATACCTCCAACCTCCAACCCAGGGCCGAACCCCTACCAACCTCAACCTTCCACCTCATCCGCAAATGACAATTATCACAGTTATGGCTATCAAGGACAAGCACACCATGGATATAGCTCGCATCAACAGCAACCTCAGAGAAGGTGGGGAGCGCAGAACTCGTATGGAGATAAAACGCCGGCGTGGGGAGGGAATGACAACTATGCGCGACAGGGGTACGACCATAGGGAGAGTCGTCGACCCCAGGACCGGGATCCGAGTCGACCGATCTGTCGGTTCTGGCCCAGAGAGTGAGTCCGCTTGCTCAGTCTCTTATCTGATGAATATGCGCGATGTTGCCACGCCTGGTTATGGGCGATATGCTGACTTATTGGGATATGACAGTTGTGCCCACGGCGATAGATGCCGAAACCGACATATTTGACCTCAGCGACGGATCCGTTCACCCAGCTCATACATCTCCACCATGATAGCCTGTCTACTTTGGCCTCACCTCACCTCTTCATATCCATACTGTAGCGGTCCAATAGCTGGTCCAAATCCGTCTTCTTTCCTTTGAATCTCTTCCCTCTTATCCTCGGTCATCGGTCATGACCCTTTAAGCAACTTAATGTCGAGTGGCAAACAACGTTCCTGTTTCGTCTTCCAAGTCCCGATTTTAGCATTTGGTTTCTGTTATAGTTTCGTTGGGTCCTACTATTTGATCAGCTCGGTCGTCCTGGAACCCATTCAATTATGTATATGTCAAATCATGTCAAGCAATCAAGGCCTAAACACCTCTGGCATTGCCTATCAGTCAGTGTGTCAGAACAATCAGAACCTGGTAATTGTGGTCAGATCCTCTCGAGGAGACACGACACTTGAGCTTGGGTGGCACTAAAGGCTTTTCGATTTTAGGCTTGCATGTCTCTTTCGGGCTTCTTACCTATCTGACACGGACTATACAGCCATGGAAGAAGATGAACTAATACTGTAGAAATGTGAGCGTAGTGCGTGAATAAGGTGATTTGATCGGAAGAGTAGTCAAAATCAGTGAGCATGAACGTGAGGTGATAATGCTTGGATGCAACAAGGAATAGAGGGGCTCATATGGGACAGCGCGAGCTATACGAGACCAAGGAACGATTAATCAAGAAGTATAAAAGACTTGTGTTTTACGCATATTCGGATGGCGTAGGCATCGCTCTCGTTCGATTACGTCCTTCTTCGAGGGCACGTTCGTAATCTTCGGTCATATCTCCTGGCTTAAAACTGGGCGAAGTGGATACGAAAGGAACAGCAGAGGAGTTGATTGATACTGCCGCGGGATTCAAGTATCGCGCAGCCAACGTACGCGTTTCGTCGCGATATTGGCGCCTTGAGGCGGGCGAAGAATCTGGTGCATCGCTATGCTGATTATAGGTATTGTGGTGAGTAAAGCCATTTTCAGCGGTGCGTGATACATGGTGTGTAGTATCGGGAGCTGAAGGAGTCCAAGGGGTCGCAGCGTGAGAGCTCGTAGGAGGGAAGGGGGGTGGGTGTCCATAGGAGACAGAGGGACGAGCCGTGCTGATGGGGCTATCCGTCGTAGGAGGCACAGAGTGTTGGGGCTGAAGACCTGATGTGACCTCAGTGTCCTCCGCGAACGAGTCCCTTGGCCGAGGACCCGATGATGCAGGACCATAGCCATATGTTTGAGCAGTGCTGTTGAGGCCACCATCTGGACGGGACAGGGGATGTCGGGGGTGAACAGCCTGGGAGGCGCCCGTGGTAGGCCCTCTGGAGCCGGCTCCTGTGGAACTCATTCTTGCCCCATTGGAACCGTGTCACCTTGGCTGAGGGCCTTGGTATTGCACTTCGATCGCAGGCTTCGTTGAGCGAGTGTGGTATTTGCCATCGGTACATACATACCGATGGGACTGGCTTTTTCTGTCATATTCGATGTCCACTTGGTGGTCCCTGCTGCTGAAATACTCTGGGACATCGCGAGGTAAGAAGAAAAGTCTACAGTCTTGAGTTAGTTGGCCTTCCTCGCTGTACCCGTGCGGATGATATACCAAAATTTCCTGCCCTCCGTACCGGCCATCAAATGTCACGGGCTGGCCAATAGAGTTTGGCGGAACGGAGGGCCGACCGGAGCGCTGTTCGGAAGCTTCAGTGTTCATGTTCGGGTCACCGAAAACGGCAAACTGGGACTCTGATGGTGTGTTCAGCGGGCTTCTCCCATCGCTTCCTGGATGATGGAATCCCACTACATCACGTCCGTTCTGCAAGGCATGGAAGCCTTGCTCCAAAGCGGAAGGGGTGGTCTTATTTGGATCCGCTTCCGCACGCCTCAACATAGCAGGGTGTAATCCTCCGGGATTCATGGGGTAGGCTGTGTTGACCTGGATTTCACTTGGTACCGGGCCTCTCGTGAGCCTATCCCACGCCGATGGTCTCTTAGACCAAGAGTCGAGTCCCCTGGTCGGATGGGAATGCGCAGGCACGAAATGAGCTCCCTGAACGTAGGAACACGGAGCTTCGGTACCAACGGTCGCTGATGGATCTCTGGTGAGGTAGTCGACTGCTGTTTCGTCCGCGCCTCGGGAGTGAACTTCCGCGTGGTTCGGAGGATGCATGGAAGGTGTGCCTGTGGCAAGAGAAGCGCGATCTGGCCCAGCCGAGAGACCTGACTGAAGGGTTACAGGATCAACGCCCGTGGACGTCCCAGCTTGACCAAGCAACCCATGACTATGGTCGCTTTGCGCTCTCAACGATATCTTCGAGCGAAGAGTGATGAGCGTAGTCTAGATCAGCTTATGACTCTAGCCAGAAAACCTTCCCTCAGCTATTTCACGGAAGATCACATTTGCTCACCTCTCGAGTGTTGGCTTCTATAGCGTCGGCTTCTATAGCGTTGTACATCCCGGATATATTGCTGACCAGAACCTGCGAATGTAAATCTATTGCATGGGATGTCTCCTTGGTTAGGGCTTCCCCAAACAGCTTTTTGGATTTTAAACCGGCGAACCCCATAAATTCCTGTAGATGATTTGCCGAGCTTGCATCCATACTGTGCGGTGGATCGAATGGTGCGCGATGAGGTATGCCTGCAGCTGATGAAGCAGCATCACGAATCGGTGGTTTGCGCATGATTGCCAACTTTGGGACAAGCAACGGTCAGTGCAAATGGACTACTATTGGAGGACAAATGTAAGTAAGGAAGCTGGTGATGATACGGAGATCTGTCTGGGCGTATACGAGGGCAGATATGTGCTTAACCGTGAACGGTTGTGCACTGGCAATAAAGAGAGATGGACAGTGAACTATGAAGGGGTTGGAGTGAAGGACTACAAAGAAACATGGGGAAGTGCCGGTCAGTCTGACTCGTATTTATAGGTGGCTACAGTCCCTTACCAGATTGGCCTGACAGTTTCGTACGGTGGCGTTGGCCATAGGTCAGCAAGAAGAAGGGCTCGTTTGAAGTGAATGAAAGGATAACCCTTCCCCGGAAAGCAGGTCATAGTCGTGCCAACGATGACCGAGAACGAGCCCAAGAGAAGCAGGATTACAGTACTCACAGTATACGACCCAGAGTCGACCCGCTTTGTCTCCTGAAAGATGCATTGAAATACCATGAGCTTCTCGGGGCTGGAAGCATTTCGACGAGATCTGTTCCAGTCAGCAGTTCATGAATGACTCTCCTTTCTTTTGCACCTCCCTCTGAGTACTTATCGCGTATGGCTGCTTCTTGACTTCTTCAGCCCAGGCCTGAAGACTGAAACTGTCCCTCACAAAAATTTGCAAAGAAGCTAAACATTCGAAGAGGAGCATCTTTCACTTACGGCTGTGTGGACATACTAGACCCTTCTTCGTTGATAAGATCCCGCCGAAAGCGAAATGACTTCCTGTGGCGCCTATCCTTCTTTGTAGTGCCTCATCATTCACTGGTGTTTCCCCCTCACTGTGTGTCATCCCTTCAACAGAACAGCCAAACACCTGAATGGGCTTTTTGATAAGTGGTCGAAAGGTGAGTAGAAGCCTCTTGGCTCATGAACGGGGGGCTAGCCTTAGTTCGGATGTCCAGACAGGCTTACAACAGACGTACAAGGGGCGTCCTGCATCTACTGTACTCGTATTTGTCTTGCTGGGGAGGGCCGCGGAAGATTCTGGTAAGCGAGATCTGTTTGTTCCGCCGTGATCGGATGACCAGCGAATGTGAAATTTGCGTTTCTGATATCCGGCATCATCGCAAGGCTGTTCGACAGAGCGACCCACGTCGAGGCTTCCTCTTCGATTACCGGTGGCCTCGAGATTTGAAAAAAAAAAAAAGAAAGAAAAACTTTTGTTACTGTATTCCCACTCACCCTGTGAGGTGCCCCTGTCGTGCGCGGACAGGTCGCTCTCTGACTGTCATGTGGTCTCATGATCCCGAGCTCGGGAAAAAACCGAGCAGTCACTCCAGTTTCATCGTACGGTATACCCCAGCAGAGTCTTCAGGATACTGTACGCAGGTGGTGACAACGCATTGCGTTTTTTGATTTGCGTTCTAAGCTGAATGACCGCTGAAGTGATAGGGAGTGAGGTAACATAGAGTAGAGGCATCCAACGACAGGCAGGGTCAGCGGGGCGGGAGATATACTATACATAGCCTAGAACAGTCAAATGAACATGGGGACAAGCTTTCTCTGATGAAGCATGGCCCTCCCTTTACGACTTTTTGACAAGTGAGCTACTGTATCGAGGAATGCATGTTGAGTCAAACAACGTGGACATTGGGGCTGACTCTACGCATTCGGCGAGACGTGAGCATTCGATGGGTAGAGTACAGTACTTGGTGTGGTGATCTCTCTAGTCTATTGTCGCAGATTCATGCTGCTAAACGTCGACAATTCGCGTGACATCCAATTTCAATTTTATGCTTGCATTTCATCACTGTAGGCCTACAATGCACACAAACTGTGCCACAGTGACCGTTCTTCCGATCCGCCCATTCTTTCCATTTATACCTATTAAAGTTCCAAGAGATCACGAGCAGAGTCCCTAAGGGAGGAGGAGAAATCACTAGACGTATATCGAGTACTCTCTGACAAAATTATGTTAGGGAGATTAGAGGGGGAAAGTTGCAAGAAGAAACCTAATTACATGAGAATCAAGCAAGAAAGCATACACGTAGATGATGGAATGTACAACACTTTTGGCAGACGAACCAAGGCCAAGTGAAAGATCCCGTTTAACCGGCTAATAATTGTAGTCGGAGCCATCGGCGATCGTCATATCTCCAAAGCTTTGGTTGAACTGGCTCATTGAGCCGGCGCTTGGCGGAGCAGTCGGGAGTCCGTGAGCGTCAAACCCATCGGAGAACTTCACTCTCCTCGGGCCTCGAGAAGGCACTTGCGAGGACTGAGGAGCTCGAGAGCTGGAGACAGCAGACGAGCCTCCAACCGGACGACGACCGGTAGGTCTCGAGGTAGACGGGATTGAGGGTGGAGAGGGGATTCCGTGGGGATAAGCGTTCGTATGAATCTCGGCGGTAGATGAAGCAAAGCCTCCATTGGCGGGTCTCTTAATTCGACTGGTGGGCGGAGCTTGGACAATGGATGCGACTCCAGGGAATTCTGTCGCTGGATGGATTTTTGAACCGAAATTACCGGGAGTCGAGTATCTGCAGAAATACGCGTCCTCTTCTCTGTCGCATTCCGATCCATGAACGAGGCCGACCTCTGAGCGAGGATTGGAGGAGAAGGGGTCCGGCCAAAACTCGCGATCCGGCATGAGGAAGAGACGCTCGGACCCAGGATGACCGGTGTCTGGGACTGACCATCCGGGTTTACCGTTGATGTTGGCCCTCTTGATCGCGAAATTGCTTTCGAAAGGACGTGAGGAAGGCGCACAGCTAGACTGGTTCGATCCGGGCGGCGGAGGTGGAGGTGGATACGGCCTGGACGCAATGCTTATTGCACCAGGAGGTGGCGGAGGGTGCATTCCGTGTGGGAAGCCAGTCTCTTGGGTCCCTGCGGTAGATTGAACCAAGCCTCTGTTGGTGGCACCATGGCTCCGACTGGTGGGCGGAGCTGGGACAATGGATGCGGCTGCAGCGACCTCTTGGGCTGGCCAGAGCTCTGTACGGCCATCGGGGGCTCTAAGCATCGTGAAGAAGGCGTCCTCATTAACACCATAGTCTTGACCGTGGACGAGGTCGGCCGTGACTCCATGTCCACGAAACTGTTCAGGAAGAGAGTCACGGTGGGGGCCTAAGAAGCAACGACTGGATTCATGCGGACGACTGGGATCCTTGACTAACCATGCGCGTTCATCGTTGACAAAGGTTTCCTCAACCGAGAACCTACTAGCAGAGGGACGCGCATAGCTAGTCTGATTCGAAGCGGGATGTAGGGGCGGAGGTGGAGGTGGAGGTAACCTGGACGGCCTGCTCGATACACTATGAGGTGGTGGTGGCGGCGGCGGAGGGGGTAAGCTACGCTGCGATGGGTTGGCCCTTCTTGTATCCTCGAGCACTTCAAGTACTTGGTCCGTTCCGGATTGTATCTGCAAGATGCTCCCTTCTGGTACAGATGTCCCGTCTTCGGGGTAGTGGACGATGGTAGTATCTTTGTCTGCGAACGTGTAGAAGTCTCGTCCAAGGGGATTGGATGGATCATCCTTGGAACAAAAACTCGCCTCATGGTAGCGGGCCAACGTAGGCTGATGGAACATAACGCCCGAAGAGACACCTGTGCCATATTGAGAATCGCCTGTCGTGGTCCCAAAGCCCGGTGGACGATGTCTTGTTCCTGACGCAGCAGAGAAACGTGCATTGTTCACACTCATGGCCGAAGGAGGTCCCCTTTGAGCAGACGGGTTGTAAGCGTTAGTCCTTGTCGAAGGACGCTGTCGCTGCACAGACACAGTATAGCGGCCAAGTCAGCTCTCAACCCGAAAGTGTCTACCAAGCCTTAGTGGTTGACCTACTACTTTGTCCATTGAGGCAGCATGGAAAATATCGCCCGTCGAACTCGTCATGGACTGGTCTACGATTTTTTCAACCTCGGTCACCGACAGTAACCCCTGGTGCTCCTGGACACGCGATCGTATCTCTGCTCCCGCCGCCTTAACGGCTGCACGTATAGCCTGATTTGTGACCGGAAAGTAGGAACCATCGAACCCAGGAGGGGGCCCAATTCCATGGGCGGAACCCGCCGAAGAGAACGGCTGTTGATGGGAGAATCCTCTGGTAGCAGGCGCCAACGGGTGCCGAAGAACGTGAGACGGAATACTCATGATTGCGAGATTGCAGTTGTATTGAGAGTCTGATCAAGTATGAACTGTTGTGAGAGGTACGAATTGGGATAGAAGGCGTATGACTGTAAGTGAAACGTGAGGTTGTTATGGGGGAAGTGAAAGAGTGAGTTGGTGGATGAAGGATACTCGAACAAAGACGAAAAAAGACGAAACAACGGGCTTTATATACCTTTTCGACGTGGGCGTCTAGCGTGAGCAAAGCTGAAGCATGTACGCAAGTTAGTAGTGCAAGAGCAACCACAACAGAACCTTGTATTCCAGTCGTTGATGGATCTATGAAAAGAACGATTCTCATAGGCGAGATCGCCAGTGGTCAGTTGACAGGCGTATGAAAAGACCACTGTAGACGGCAGGTTGAGGATTTGGCCGTGGTCATCGCAAACTAGAAGTTTGCGTGCTTCGCAGGTTCTCAAAATGAAGATGTTTCTTCGATAGAAGTTTGCGAGAGAAGGAAAGAAAGGAGCGAGACCGGATCCAGGCTGTGCGAGTTCTAGACCAGTGTGATCATCATCAGTTCTGAGGCGACTTCCATTCATTTGAACCGTCTCGAATCTCGAATTACGTGTCATCGACAGCAAATACCCCAAAATAACAGACCTGACACGATTCTTCTCTTCGTTTGATTGCATCGCGTGGAGATTCGGGATGTTGCATTCCTGAGGACCCGCCCAACGAATCAGTCGTTGCGAATTTTATCGTTCCCTTGCCAGATCCTTTGGTCTTCACCTTATAAGGGGTCGAGGTTGAAGCGTTTCACAGTTGACGGTAGAGCCGAAAAATGCGATAGCCTCGGGCGTAGCAAACAACGTTGAAAAACTATCTATTCATGAGGTTCAGTTCTAACGGCAGATAAGCGATGTTGGGCTCTTCAAAGCCTAAAAAATGCGATGATGTCGGATATCTCGATCGTTAGCAATTCGGGTGCCCACAGTCATTCGACGATAGATGCTCTTCGTTGTTAGCGCAAAGAGAATGCTGCGAGGTTGGGCAGTCAACGTTGTATGACACGATTATGTTAGTGCATAATTCCTTTCTACTCCATCTATATGCAATCATACCAAGAAGACTATTGCTCCCTGCGAAAGAAAAATAGATCCCTTGTACCGAGACGTGATAATGAAGATTAGGCATTCTGATTCCCCAAATTGATGTCAATCTCCTTCTTTGCCGATGGATCGTATGTCCCGTTTTCTTTTCCATTCTATGCTCACATCTATCCAATCCGCCATCGTCCTAGCTGCCCTTCATAACGTTGAGCACCTATACCAGCCTCCTTCCGGTAGCTTCCAGCTTTCTCTTGATCTCCTCCTTGGTTTCATTCCCTCCAACCATTCCATACGAGTCCTTTCTGAGATCCACACCAGCGGTAGAAGTCACTTTGACCTCTTGCGCCTTTTCGACGTGGTCCACTACGCCCGTCGTACCAGGTACAACGGCCACGGTCGAATGCGTTTTGTCGATAGGCGCAACAGGTGATCTGAAGCCGGTGTTTGATCCGATAAGAGGGGTCGAAGGTGATACCTCGGAAGTGGATGAAGGGATGTTCTCGGATACTCGCTCAACGACACCTTGTCCAGCTTCCCATACGCCCTTTCCAACAGCATTCCAGTCAGTCGACCTGACGCCGCCAACGAGAGAAGTGAGGGTTTCGTTCCATCGTTGTCTGAGAATAGAAGAGAACGACTGCTCGTATGGGTATCGCGGGCCGACAAGCGAGCTAGGTGCAGGAGGACTGACGGGGTCGAAAGAGTCGGTGAGAAGGTGTGAAGATTGGTGAAGTCTGCCAAGTTTCATCAAAACATCATTGTGTCAGATGAAGCTCATACCTGGCTTCTGCAGATTACGAGTGAGAACGCTAGTCGAGGATACAGTGGGCCATTCTTCACTCACTCAGACCTGAGCGCAGCTGTTGAGTCTCTGAGACTAGTCGAAAGGGTATAGTAGACCGCAGCAGAGGCTAGGATGCCGGATCCTGTACCGAGAACGAAGCCGGACATTTTGGAAGGCCCACTTTTGAGATTGTTGTTGTTGTTGTTGTTGTTATTGAGTTGTTGACCAAGGCAGCGAGTGATTGATCGATGCTGTCAGAAATAATCAAAGATGGACGTTATGTGTCCAAGATCATTTAGGTAGACGGAAGTTGCAACCTCCTTCGCTTCGGTCCGTGAGACATAATGGAAGATGAAAAGCTCAACGTCATATCATATATATATAGTACTCTTTAGATATTCATTAGAAAGTTCCCTAACTCCTAACTGATGATTGTCTGGAATTTGTAATAACCACTACAGACCTGTCCTAATGAATCTACCCGATCCTAAATGACGGTTCGTGCCTGATCTTTGGTGGGAATTGGATTTGTTGTGACGAGTTGTGTGATACTTGGTATCATTGCACTTGACACACATACATATATACATATACAACGCACATTCCAATCCATCCCATCACATCCCATTTATCTAGCTCATAGCTCATAGCTCATAGCTCATAGCTTATGATCCATACCTCATGCCTTCAACAGTAGCAAGCCTTGAATACCATCGATCTACTCTCGACTGAAAACGACACCTACATCCTCGAGGAGGGCTCTGTTTGTGACGGAGACAGCTTCAGGAAACCTCATGAACGGATCAACAACGACATCATGACTGATCCAGTAAAACCTCGGCGCAAGGTATGTTCAATGCGCATCAAGGACTACTGACTCATCGGAATCGTACGTTGACTTGTCGATCGTAGGTCGCCTCGCAGATCTCGCTGGCGCCTTCACCGTCCTTAGCAGCAGGACCATCCTCTTCGTCATCGACACCGTTGGGTGCCCGAGTCAAAGCTCGAGTTGATCCCTCAAATATAGTCTCAACACCATCACCGACCCCAGGGGCTGGTACTCAATTTCCTCGTCCGACACCTCGCTCCACCCCCTCGATGCTCTCTCTTCGCTCAGCTCCAGCGGGGAGATCAAGATCGCCAGCTCCACCATCCACTTCAACGCCTACAAGCGCCTCTGCCCGAGTCGCTAGAACTCCTGGTACGCCCAGCCTGACAACCCGTCCTTCGTTTACTGGCGGTATTAGCTCCGGACCGGCTTCTTCGAGTGGGACGCCGATACCGAGGATCAGAGCTGCCAAGTCAGTCATCGATAATCCGGTCACGAGCAGAACACCTCGAACACCCGATGTACGTCGTGCAGGAACCCCATCGACAAGCAATTCAGCGGTGGATGAGAAGCGGAATAGAGCGAGAGCGCAGTCTATGCGGAGCAATACCGGAGATGGAAAAACGATAGCCAAAGTGAGACCTACGATAGCCTCTTCGAGCTCAGCACCTGCACCGCCGCCAGTGCCATCTCTACCTTCCGGTTCGACACCACAAGCAGTGCCGCACATACCAAGATATACAGGTGGAACACCTAGCATCCAAACACCTCCACCCCAATCACCTTTATCCCATTCACCACCTAAATCGCAAACGCATATCATTTCTCCCTTGGCTCAATCACCATTGCTCTCACCCGGACTGGGTATAGGTATGGATGATGGAGGTATAAATTTCCCTAGATCGACTTGGAGGGATAGAAGCCCTGAGAGGATGTCGGATAGTGGATCCCATGTCGAAATCTCGTCGAATCGATCATCTCCCACTCGCCGGTCTCCTCAACGCAGCGCTGTCGCTTCAGCCCAGCACGCCTTGGCATATCTGCTACAACACCCTACCGCATCCGCACCTACATCTCCCATGCCACCATCAACACCTCTCCCCGAAACATCACATCGGCCCGCCCCACGTTCAAGCGGTCTCGGTGCCCATGCAAGGACTAAGCTACCCTATAATCCACACATGGCTCATCCGCCTCCATTGCCTGTGCCGCCTCTAAGCCCAGAATTGAAAACAGTGGCTCTTCCAGCGCTGACACCCGCTAGGTCCTCTGAAGATTGGTCACGAGCCGGATCTTCGATGGGTCAGACTTCCAGCAGCATAAGGAAGTTGAGCGGTACGGGGAGCGGAGTTGGCAGCGATTTGAGTATAGAAAAAGAAAGGGATCGACTGAGCGGTGCGACGGCTGTGGAAGTGCAAGTCGCGGACGAGCCTAACATGGAGAAGGAAGGAGAAGGAGAGGTTGATGTAGTCTTGGGTGCCGATATGGAAGAGGCCAGAGTGAACAGGAAGGTGAGCGAAAGGCCGGACGTCGCTCCATTCGAGCCATTGATATGGATCTCACCCCCAAAGAAATGAAACTTCCTGAGCTGAGCAAACTCGAATCACATAGGTCGCTGATTTAGAGATATCCAACGCAAGTCTGTTGGCTATCAACAAGATGCTAGAAGGTGAGCAACCAGCTTTCATGCGGATAGTCTGCGGAACGTCCTGCTCAGCTAACCGGGTTTTCATCACCTTAGCCACAAAAGCGAAACAACGAACGGAAATTATCAAATTGCGGCGAATGCTACGAGAATCTCTAGCTGGCAACTCTATTCCCTCCTTGTCCCATTTATCGGCGCAAAATACCAACTCGATCCTCGGGTCACCTCTGAACCTCTTGTCGCCCTCAGCAGAATCCTTCCTCGACGGCGAGGGGGGCGCAGGCTCAGAAGAAGCTTATTTTGACGAAGAGATGATTGATCCCCAGCTCGAAGCTAGATGGGATAAGATTGCAGATTTAGTGACCAACATGAAAAGAAGGGGCGAGGCTGCCGTCGAGTATGGTAAAGAGGAAATCAGGGCTGGGCCAGGTAGGGTTTTGGGTTGGATGGAAGTGGAAGAGAATAACAAGTCAAAGCAGAGAGAAGAGGATGCTAATCGGATGCAGTACAATGGGAGTGGCGGTCGTGAAGGGGAAGATGATGATGGTGCTGGAGATGAGACTATAGATTCTATTGCCCCTAGCGAGCTGGAGGGAGACGGGAACGGGGACGGAGAGGGGTATGGAGAAGGCGGAGAGACTTCCAGGGAAGAAGTGGACATGGTGATATAATGCAAGCTGGAGCGTGGGGGTGAGCGTGAGGGTGAGCAGGAGCAGGAGTACACCAAATCCAGAAAGACTAGACAACAAACACCTCGAGAGACGGAATAGATAGTTTCAAGCGACTAGACTAGATTGTTTGACCCGCTATTGTAATCGTATTACGTTATCATCGTGTGTTGTTGTCCCTCATGACTTAGCCAACACCTAGAGTCTTATGGCCTGTACTATACTTATATTCGACATGACCACCTGGATGTATATAGCAGACTTGTATGTACTATACTTTGTCCTCCACTCCGCACTCGCCCTCCATCGTACCCCGTTAGATTAGAAATCTGGAATGACAAATCAGCGAGAAAGAGACATTGGTACCCGTACTGCACTTTACAGTCCACGCATTGTCAGCGTGGCGGCGTGGCGGAGGGTTGACCTTGTGTGAGCCAGCTGCTACGCCCTGTGGGGGAGGTGTCATTGGTACTGACTATGGCTCTGTAAACGACTGCGTGAGAATGGTGTGAGTACACATTTCGAGCTGGAGAGACTGACTGCATCAATAATCTAAATTTGAATCGTAACTAATCACTTATGACTTCTTCTTCCCTTTGACTTCTTACTTCTGACTTTCTGCAACTGTGCTTCTTATCGACGACTAGCAAACAGCTTTCAACGAAACGAAATTCTAGTACAACCTACACGATCACACTCTCTCACCATCAAGCTTCAAAACGAACATTCTGGTGAACACGAGTACGTACGCACGACTACTCCCCATTCTGGGCTTTGGAAGCGCCCGACGCGGCGTTGGAGCCCTGGACGACGACGCTAGTGGCTTTGAAGCCTGATAAAGCTGCAGATCCGAAGTTGGCGCCTGTCTGACCGACGTCTATATATTACAAGATAGCGAGAGAGAACCGTCTTGGTCAGCTACGGGTACTTCTTTGGACCATCTGTACATTGTGCAGTACAGACTCTCAGAGTCTGAGATATGTGTGCAGACGAGGGATGGATGTCATATGAAAAGACTGATCTGATATCGGATATAGGCGACTCACCCTGTGCGACACCCTCAGCCTCTTTACCGAAATTATGCTCAACAGCCCTGTGCGCGCTGCCGCTAATCGCGCCTCCAACGGTCGTAGCAGCCTCTGCTACACCCTTGGCAGCAATTGTAACTTGCTCCCAACCTCCTTCGGCCAACTTCCTGAAATCAGATTTATCCTCTTCCTTGACAGGTTCGGATTTCTTGGCGAGACTATCGGGCAGTTTTTCGCCGATTGATTTACCGGTATCGTGGATGTATGTTCCGACTGTTTGAGCACCTGATTCAGCAGAGTCGGCGAGGTCGGACGTGGCGCTGTTGATGGTCGAGGCTCGCTCTTTGGTGATGTCCGACGGAGGAGCAGGGTGCTCGGGGTTGGTATTGTGGACGTGTCTGAGAATAATTACACATTGAGAACGATACATTAGCATCTAGCACGATGCTGGGATGAACGATGCAGCCCAGCTACATACGGTCCGGCTGAGCCGCAATCCTGAAGCTTGTTACTCATCCAGCCCGTGATATGATACATTCGAGACTCTTGGTCAGGCTAACCCAAACTCACCGATCAGTGTACGAGTTCAACCTTTCGGCCAAAGCCTGTCCAGCACCGATAACAGCTCCTGCGATAGTCTCTCCCCACGGCTTGGCGACCTTTGACGCGCCGCCAGTCTCGTATTCGTCATTGACAAACAAGATGGTCTCGTCCCATACTTTCTCAGCTTTTAGGGAGTGCTCAAATTTCTTGAGAAGGGACTCTGTAGCATCCCATTCGCCTTGGTTCGCACTGCGCAATGAAACACCGACGTATTAGCATATCATAGAAGTGAACGTGAAAAAGCGGTACAAGGCTGGCTGCATGCCTTGTCCTACATCAATAGCCAGTCCGGGAGGTAAGGATACACTGATATAGCATAGTTAGACTCACCTGTCCTTTACCTTGATTTTAACCTGACCGACCGGAGCTCCACCATCAGCAGGTACAGGGCTAAACACATAAGCAGGATGCTCGTCTTTCGCCTGTACCTTCTGCACCGGACTAGTAGGTAAGAGGGGGAAGCTCGATGCGCCGATAGTAAGTGTGAGAGTCGAATGAGGGTGCGATGGTGGGTTGGCGGGTATAAGAGTGAGATTGAGCTCGCCTGATGAGAGTGGGAGGGGATCCGAGGTGGGTGTCGGGAGATGGTAGGCTTGAGTGGAGGGGATGGTGACTAGGGTGGTCATCTTGTCGTGTCGTATCGCTGTCGTTGGCGTTGCCGCTGGCGTGACTGAGCGTAATCTAATGAGTTATTGATGTAAAGAGCAGCGGATGAGAATGCTGACAATCGAGTGTATGCCGGAGCTTGGATCCGATGGGACTGAAACTGGGACTGAGAGTGAGTGGGATTGATAACGATGGCGACGACGATCATACCCTATGCAACAACACCCTATGCTGCGATTGTGGAGGTGGAAGGAAGCTGTAGAATAATAGACGTCATTCAATGCAAAGTATAGGGTTACTTGATCGGGAAATTGGGAAATTACTCCCAAGGCACTGATGGTGACAGCGGTCCGCTTCCGGCGGATCATAGGGGATTGAAACTACTACTACTGTAAGTGACAAATACTTCGCATGCATCATGATATACTGCAGCTGCTGATACTGATACTCTGACCATGCATATGGCAATTAGAAATGGGCGATGGCGACGAGGGACTCGTAAAGTATATATATATACTATATATACGTCAATACAAAGAGAAGGAATACAAGCTATTCTCCCTACTTGGATCATACACCCTACTCACATGTCTTTCCGTGGCATCACTCATATCTTACGCCCATCATCAGCATCAGCTCTCATAAAAGCCAGACCGATACTTTCATTCTCAATCCCGCCAGCCTCCATTAACAACTTTCCAATCACATCGATAACAGGCAGAATTAGAACAATGAGCTCGGAGAAGAAAGATATCACCTCTTGGGCCAACAAGGAAGGCTCCTTCAAGCGACAAGTCAGCTCATTTAGGGATGTCATTGAACCTAATGGCAAATACGCGCCTGAGAAGGGTGAGTGTCATATCGGACACCGTTGTACACCATATCATGTCACATTTACAGGAGTACAATGTGATATCGTGAACTGGAACTTCATGCTAACTTGTGCTGGTTCCAGGTCGATACCATCTCTATGTCAGTTTGGCGTGCCCCTGGGCCCATCGAGCTTTAATTGTCAGGAAGCTCAAGGGACTTGAGGACTTCATCGGTAAGTGAGCGGTCAAAACACCTCGTTTGTCCGACTGTCAGACAACCGTGCCCCCACGCGGTTTATTCTCCCTTAGCAGTATCCGAAGCTTATTGCAATATGCCTTTTGTTGTCAATTAATTCCTGTAGACGTCTCCACTGTCCACCCGCACATGCTCGAGAAAGGATGGCACTTTGTCACTCCGGAAAATGCCAAGTCCGACCCTGCCGCTGCTTCAGAGCACTCCAACGACACTTTCCCCGCTGCGACCCAAGACCACTTGTTTGGATTCTCTCATCTCCGTGAACTGTATTTCAAGGCTCAACCAGACTACGACGCCAGGTTCACCGTACCTGTAATCTGGGACAAAAAGACCAACTCGCTCGTAAACAACGAATCGTCAGAGATCATCCGATTCCTCAATACAGCTTTCAACGAGCAAATCGAAGATAAATCCGCCAAAGAGTTGGATCTTTATCCTCAAGAATTGAGAGAGGAGATTGACGAGTTGAACGACTGGGTTTATAATGATATCAACAATGGTGTCTACAAGTCTGGGTTCGCGACTACCCAAAAAGCATACGAAGATGCTGTTAAGCCTCTGTCAAAGGCTTTAGGGAGAGTTGAAGAGCGATTGAGCGACGGAAGGGAGTTTTTAGTCGGAGGACGATTGACAGAGGCGGATGTGAGGTGAGTCAAGATGTTCTGAATATCCCGGATTTCTTCTTTCCTTGGGCTTTGGCTTGGAGAGAGACGCTGACATCGCCTTTTTAGGTTGTACACCACCATTGTCCGATATGACCCAGTCTACTACGTTCACTTCAAGTGCAACTTTGGTTTGAGTGAGTCATTCGATCTCGTCCCATCTCTCTCCTTCTGTCCTCGAATGAACTACGGAGTGGGTACTGATGCGGATCCCCTTTCAGTCCGACACGACTACCCTCACTTGCACAAGTGGTTGCAAAAGCTCTACTGGAATAACCCCGCCTTCAAAGACACCACCAACTTTGAGCGTAAGTTAACATCACATATGTATACACCTGCCTCTACGAACCATTAAAGGATGGTCGATGTAAGCTGATCGGAATTATCCCTGTCGCCTTTCGCAGACATTAAGGAGCACTACTATTACTCGCACAAGCAGTTGAACCCTAACCGAATCGTTCCTTTCGGTCCTAATGTGGATATCGAGCCTCTCAAGTAAAGGCAGGGCACTTTTATCGATTCCAAAATCCAGATATATAGGTATAATGTGGCGTGTTACCTTGGACAAAACAGATATACTGTAACTATATCGCAGCTCCTTACAGGTCCTCTGGCGGAGGGGAGTCTTATGTATCACATGTAGCAACCAGTTGTATCTCCATCAACATTACGCTGGACCTCGCAGGTCACTGCATTCAAACGCCGGGCAGTGTAGTGTAGTCAACCAGCTAAACGCATGCCCCCTTAGGTCCGATCTGCGATCATACTGGACTGAAATCTTGCCGATGCCTGGCCGTATTGGCCGTATATGTCGGAGTATGTCCTTCCCTTTGAAAGTGATGAAATAGCTACTAACCTTTGTTCAACATCCTTTGTGTCTGGGGCCGGGGCTATGAGATTGAGATTGAGGTTTGGGGCTGGACTAATTTGGCGAGATTGGATTTGTTGACTGTCTGCTCACCATCGCGTTCGCATCGAATGTGACGTTGACCTGAAACCATGCTTTATGAACTAGTGTAATCTACTCAAACATCGACATTGTCGGTCTCATCTTAAATTGCTCAACGAGGCGTCTCAGATATCGGATTCACATCGGAGAGAGAAGGTCTTTATAGCAACAGTACAGCACATGATCAGAGCGACTGAAGGACGACCGGAAAATGCTATGAATACTCCTGCAGGTCCAACAAGATTCTGAATCAAGAAAGCAAGATGCCTCGAAAGCAAACCACCGCTTCATCATACGCTACCTCTCAAACTCCAACCTCTCCGTATGCATCCACCTCAGCATCCACGGCCGCTCCCAACTCTGCAGCAGCAGGAGCAGGCGGCCCGAGAGGGGATAACCGGCATTCCCAGCCATTCCTATATTCGACCGCGAGACCGCCTACCGGGTTCTCGGAAGTAGAAGAAAGCGCTTGGTCTTCCGACCCATCGAGATCGTCAGGTACACAACAATCCAATGAGCGGACATCGCCTTCTGTGCCTCGTTCTGGACTTGAACCTGCGGGTGCGGTGCAAGCTCGCGTTACCAGTAGGAAGGGGTCTTCGCCAACGCATATGACAAGACGGGGTAATACTACCTTCAACCCATTCCAAGACGGCGGTGGCGCCGATGACGATCTTGAAGAATCGCTAGATGATCTTGCCGATGGTGTGCGGGGTGCCAACACGACGAGGAATGGTGACGGAGATGGCGATGGGGAAAGTGCTTATACAGGCGATCTGTATCAGCGGAGCGATTGGGCTCAAAGTGCTCGAGCGAGCCAATTACCAACAGCTTCAGCTTGGAGTCGATCCTCATACGCCGGCAAGACACCTCGTACACCCGGTAGCGGTCCTTATCAGGATAATGGAGATGAGCACGAGTACGATATACCGCCCTTGCCGAGTCCTTACGGCAACCCACAGTCACAGCCACAGCCACAGCCACAGCCACGACCAAAAGCGCCTACACGTAATTATTCCAGGAAACACACTCCAGCACAAACGCCAACGCCAACGCCAATGCCAAAACATGTCCAATACGCTTACGAACAAGATATGATCATGGATTCGCCTGGTGAGATTACTCCTGGATTGAGGAAGATTGGCCTTGGCAAAGGTGCGGCGACACCGAAATCTGCGTTGAAGAACAGGCAAAAAGCGGGTGCAGGGTTAGCTACGCCAAAGACCGCTTTGACACCTTCGACTGGACTCGCTTCGTCAGTGACGTTCACTCCTACTCCTCAGGTACCGAACAAAAGTGCAACTTTAGGTGTGGGCATAGATACGGAAGACAGGGATCATTCTGCTGCTGCTGCTGCTGCTGGTAGTGGAGGGGGTGGAGTTGGACATAGTAAGAGGCAGTCGACATTGCCTTCTGTACTGGATCTAGATCATCTAACCCCCCACCGACATCAACGTCAATCCAAGACTATAGCCAACGACACTCTTAGACCCTTTGGCGGCTCGATATCCTCGCTCTCAAGATCGCCTTTACCCTCGCGGTCCCGGTCCCAGTCCCCTGCTCATTTCACAGGCCAAATTCGCGCCCCTAGTCCATCGCCCTCTATCTCGCCAGCTCCATCATCCGGCTATCTCCTCCCGCCGGGACAGAGTCAGAGTCCTAATGCAGTCTTTCGTGCCGATCGGGACCCTTTCGCTGATCCTGCAAGTACCCCTGCACACGGACAAGGACATGGACAAGGTCAAGCTACAAATCATACTAGAAATGAAACTTTAGATTTCAGCAAACCACGGTTCTTGTCGCCTGAAGATCAATCAAAGCTAGGTCGAATGTCAGTCGCCCCTCCTCTCGGCACCATGCCCTCACAAACACCGCAAGTGCCCTCTTTTTCGAGTCAGCCCAGAGCGTTGTTATCACCTTCCGCGCAGAATCGACTCGGTAGGATGTCAGTAGCGCCCGCAAGGTATACGCTTCCTCCCCAGCGAAAACAGGTTCGACTGGCCAGGGAATCGGCTATCAGCCGTGCTACGGGAACTGGGACTGTGGTTTCGGCGTACGATGAGAGGGTGATCACTCCTGGTGCAATGTCGGCTATTGGCCCTCTTGCCGGGTACGATCGCCCGCGGCACGGGTATACACCTGACTCGAAGAGGAACGACCACCGTAGTGCTCCGGCGAAGAAGGGTAGATATCCTTTTGAAATGTCAGATAAGTTGAAGCGGTCATTGATTGGGAAATGGTATCTTACCTGGCGTCCATTCATCTCGCCATGCCTATCCTTGCTCTGCGCTTTGCTCTTGACTGTTTGTCACGGAGTAAGCGATTCTTCTTTTGGTGGATTTTTAAAAGTTCCCGCAGGTGTTTTTGGAGTGAATAGAGGTGGTGGTGTACCTATTGTTTTGGGTGTTTGGGGGTGGTGTCAAGACGATGTGAACGAGTGAGTAATACTCCCTTATTTCATAGCTCACTACAAGTCCAGTACATATTCATTGGCCTGAACGATCTGACCGGTAGACAGTCCACATACTGCGCCCACCTATTCTACCGTTCAAAGCAAAGACGACCATAAAAACCACTGAATCTCTTCTATACTGACTGATTTGATTAACGAACTCTTCTGCTATTATATATTAGTCCTATATGTGCGAGGTACAGAAATGGTGATTTCGCAAATGACGATGCGACCTTTACAATCCCTCAAAAGTGAGTTTACGAGTGCTGTACGATTACCTAACTTTATTGTTGTCGTGGACAACAAGACGTTTCATCCGGCTCATTCCAGCAGAGAGGATTCTTGACGCAACAGCAGACTGATACTCGGACCCACATTTTCAGCTCGACCCTAGATGACCTCTCCTTACTCTTGACGGCTCTGACGGTCCTCTGCTGGCTCTTAGCAGCTTTCCAAACAATAACAGCCTTCTTGCACTTTTACCTATTCTTCGCTCTCTCCATCCCCTTCTCTCACCTTATAACCTCTTCCACGAGCGGTCCAAATTCCGACAATAGCAGCAGTAGGATCAAAGAGAAGCCGAGCTCGAAAACGAGACCGGCACTCGAGGATGATCCGAGTACCGCTGTCAAAGAGGAAGAAGAGGAGGCGAAGGACCCTGTTGAATTGGAAGTGGAAATGAGGGTCAAGTGTCAGCGAGTACCTTATGAGGGATATGAATGGGTTTGGTGGGCTTGGTGGGCTCATAGGCGGGGTCCTGTCGGACCGCTTTTTGGGCTGCTGACAGGTGCTTTGGGGGTAACCACAGTGAGTCATGTGCACCAGCTGATAATCTCGACTAGTGTCAGGAAGGTATTGGTTCGGTTCACCTAAACGACAAGTAGCTGATTAGATTGTTGCCTCGCAAAACATCAGTTTGCTCTTACTTTCATGCTGAAGAAGGACATTGTCAATGCCACGGCGTCTGAAGAAGTCTCTCTTGGGTGAGTGGACGTACTTTACTCTATCCCTTCACGAGCTTGTTTCTCCATCTGGAGAGATAGAAATAGAGATGACTGCGTGGCGGACCATCATTCAAGATCCAGGCTTACTTACTTGCTTACTTGCTTACTGACTATGCCATTTTGACAGCCACGGCGCCTATATCCCTCTATTAGCGGTCATACTCACCCTCGATACCTTTCTTGATTCGCTCATATACTTGTTCAAGCTGGTGAGGGGCTTTCGCACTCGCGATCCACGTCAGCTGTAAAGATTTTGTGCTGACCGTTGCCATTTGCGCATCTTACCACCACATGCTACTGTACATATGCTGTACGAGTAGCGACGCAACTTTACAACTTTCATCAACCCTCCTGACCCTTCCCCTACGCTTCTCTTACTACCCCCTTCCGATGCTCGGCAGATGCAACACGTTCGACCGCACACTAACGCCTCGTCCATCTTCGTACCCCGTGGCGATGGCGGGGTCGACCCTCAACTTCTGACCAACACAAGAGATACGTACTTGCACCCTGATAGTGCTGCGATGCCCACTACTTTGGGCACTACCAATTTGGGCACCGGCATGGCAATGGGAACGACAGCTTCAGTTGGGCAGGATGGGGATGGCGAAGGGCCACAAGTTGAGCAAATGGGCCAGATGGGGCTGGACGAAGAGACTGTACGATGGCTTGCCGCATACCCTACCGACGAAGAATTGGTACCGCTCATCAATACGCTCTTAGCGAAATCAATGTCCAACACGGCTATGGGCCATATACCTCCAGACGATGAAGAGAGCGATTTCATCCTTTCCGACGTGGGGCTTTTATACCTCCGCCCGTCTACTGATGATCCGGATGAACAGGCTCTTCTTGTACCTCCTAGGGGTGTAATCAGGCTCGAGCTGATGGAAGACGCTCATCTCGATCCTGTCCAAGACTCTGATCGTACTCAACATAATAATGTACACGACAGGGATGGATCGGCAGCTCACAATTCCATTGAGACCATGATAGCCGTATTGAGCAAGACCTTCTGGTGGAACGATATGCACCTCGATATCGAGGATTATATCGCCACTTGCAGAGTATGCAGAGAACGAAGGGAAGAACAAAGGCTTAAAGACAAATATGAGTATCAGAGTAAACGGAGGAGTGCCGCAGCTGCGAAAACTGGAGGGGTAGGGGTAGTGATCCGGGATGGGAATGGGAATGGAGAAGTACCTTGGACGGGGATCGTAACTGCTACAGCTAGCGATGTAAGCTGGGCTCCTGGTGGTAGTGGTGGTGGGCTCGGTAGGAGTAAAGGAATGGACGGAAGACCGGGACCGGGACCGGTGTTGAGGCAGAGTCAGATGGCGGCTGAGATGGCGATTGCCATGCGTAAAGCGCAAGAAGACGCAGAGAGGTGATAATGTAGGTTATCATCTACATCTTGTGCAGTACATTCTCTCACCTTGTTGTATTGTACACTATGAAATGTTGTCAAAAGCTTTTTCGTACGCAGAGGGATCAAGGCAGACAAACGGACAACGCGATGATGACATGACATGACATGACATGGGACGATGAGTGAAGTATCAGACCAATTACTCTACACTCTACAAATGTATCGCTCTATTGTTGTACACTTACAAGTACAAGATGGTACGAATCTCAGAAACCAGAGGCCGAAAGAGGATGAAACCCCTTGCTGCCTGTCCAATGCTATATTGCCCTTCCCAATGCGGTCCTCATGCAAAATCGATAGTGCTCCCCTTGTTGACGTCCTTGTTCCTTCCTCTTTCGCTTATGCCACGCCATTCCTTCTATTCGAGAGTCTGAAGCCGCGCAGTTTACCGCCCCCTTCGCACCAAAGCTATGCCAGACATGATCGAGAGTCGTGCTGTGTCCCTATGAGCCCTCACCCCATCTTCTCCTTCGCACAACCTCGAGCTCGCCTAAAAGTCTATTCGCTTCCTCATACCTTCTCTTCACTTCATCCTCACCGTCATACCCATAACCACTCAGAGTATCATCTTGGGCGAGATATTCCATCTCTTCATCCTCCCCTTCGCCCTCCATAGCGCTTCGGACCGACGGAGAATGAAGACTGAAATTGCTTGAGCCCATCAGCTGGGATTGAAACGGTGATGAATCGGGGTACGAGGTCGTTTGCTGACGATACGAATTTGTATGAGCGTGAAGATGCGAGGGCGATTGTAGATACCCAGCGGAGCGAGTATGTGGATGAGGAGATGGAACAGGAGGCGTAGATATCAAAGTTTGCTGGGATGAAGTCCCTTGAGAAGTGGTAGGAATTGTTGCTGGGGAGTGTGGATGCAGATGGCTGTATGGATGCGTATGTGAGGGTGTATGTGGAATACCGTGAGATTGTGAGGGATGAGGGGCGGGAGGTGGTCGAGACAGATGGGGATGGGGTTGAGCTTGCATTCTTGCGAGATGCTACGTCGACAAAGTGCAGAATACCGGATGAATCAGCACATCGACCTTGATCATTGATCCGGAAGGTCTAATCTTTTCGTATGCGTTGTGTAGAAGCGGAGGTACAAGCTAAGAGACCGTATTGCTTCAATACGGTCTAGCATCAACGATCTTCCAGGTCACACTCACCAGATTATGCAATAAGCTGTTCTGAACAGCGTATTCCTCGCCCCATTCCCTCTTCATCTCCTCGTCACCCATTTCATCGGTTTCCATCTCTGTTCCTGTACCCATACCACCCTGATCACCTCCATCTTCATGCCAGCTCTTATCCCTCTTATCCCTGAAAGGCGACGACGAAGGTGGCAAGTTCCTGATGGGCGAGGAAGACATGGGATTCGGCTGAGAATATGCACCACGAGTATTGGGAGTGAGGAAATGCGTTGGTGGTGGAGTCGGTTGAGATTGGTGTTGAGGTACAGGTGCAAGCTGTGGTGCGTTCTGTTTCTCCCATTGCTTGGTTCTTCTTCTTTCCACCCCAGCCATCGATCGTCTCATGGCTGATACGCTGCTCTCAGCCTGAACACCATCCTGATTGATCATGCCATCATTCCCATCTTCGGTGACGTGTCGCGATTGCGGAAAGTTAAAATAATCGACTTCGTTATGATGACCGTGCCCATGGCCATTTGGGGAAAGGGTGAACGGCGATACATCGTTGGCTCCTATCGGGCTAGAGAAAGAGAGCTCGTCCCTCCTTCGACGCTTGAGAATAACATCTATCGGAGATGCAAGATCCGGCTCGAGATTCGGCGAAGGCGATCGAGGCCTCTTGTGCCGCTCTCGATGTCGTTGAGGAGGAGCTAGCATGATAGGCGGTCGGATTTCTTGTCTCTTCAGTCTACTCCGATAGCCTCAGCTTAGCTCAGCTCTCCTCGCCGAATGCGAAAAGCGATAAACGAGCTAGATGTGTTCAGACCATTCAATGAGGTATCATGAGTGGATACGGTTGGAAATGGTGATTAGTGCTAAGGATGATGCACGTTCTCAAATGGAAAAGGGGTCAGAGCGATAGAAGGCGGTTTTCGGCCCGAGGAAGTAGGAAGGAAAGTCGGTGATGGTGGCTTTGGCAGGGGTGGAACCTGTTTCCTTGGAAAAGGGCTTCTGCTATATTGAGAGTGATTTCTGTATGGAGAGCAAAAGGAGGACCAGCTTGAGTAGATTTTCGTGAAGAATCGTAAGACGAAGATGCGGAAGAGGACGATGTAACTCGGCTTATCAAATGTTGTCACAATCTCGAGACTGCCCACGAAGGACAGGAATGGCAAAGGAAAGCGAAGCTAGGAGAGTAGCAAAACACACCAAAAGCAAGAACAAAAACACAATAACAACACCCAAGCGATCACTCACTCTCACTCAGTTAATCTTAGGGTATAGCCGGACACATTCCATTCCCACGTGGGTATGACGTGTGTAGCGCTACCACTTCAGGAATAGGCTCGCTGTGCGACAGACAACTAGGCATGCGTGGGCCCACACAGTTATCAGTTACAGTTCTTCCTCCACTTGCTAAATCGAACAAAGTCAAAATGTCGCTGTTCACTTGCAGCTGCGGCTGTTGACGACCGTCCAAAGCAACTATCGTCAGCTGCTAAATACGAGTCTCGAGCCACTCATACAATCATTTACGCGGATCGACTGAAGATACTCCCAAAGGCAAGCCTGGGCAAGATGTCAGCTGCTCCGCCCCAGCAACAGACCGATTTCTCTGAAGGAGCCGATTTCATTTCCTTTGGCTTCTCGCCTTCCCCTCCACCAGAATCGAAATCGCAAGCCGGCCCTTCAAGAACACCCATACATCCTTCTTTACCAACGAAACCACCAACTTCCTCAGAAAGCAGAAAAGGCAAGCGAAAAGCTTCGGATGCGGCCCCTGAGCCCGATAAAGCTGAAGGCAGCTCTGCAGACAAGAACAGTAAGAAGAACAAGAAGCAGAAGAAGGGGAAACGGGATCGGGAGAAGGATAAGGACAAGGCGAATGCCTTGAATGGGGATCCGGAAACTGGGCCTAGAAATCTGAAAGAAGAGAGGAAGGCTGCGGAGAGACATGCGCCGTGGGCTGATTTGGTAGATTGGGCAAGATGTCGCGATCCAGCGGAAATGTGCGTTCATTTGCGAGAATCATATATCCAAGGAGATAGGATCAAGCTGACGCGAGACACGTTGCTTTGCTCGATACTGTAGGCTCAACGAAGAGATCAACGCCTTTTACAAATACGTCTCACCGACGAGAGAAGAGTTCGAGGTCCGACTGTTCATGATTGAACTTATCACGAGGACTATCTTGAAGTTGTGGCCAGATGCGGAAGTGACACCGTTTGGGTCATGGCAGACTCAGCTGTATCTTCCTCAGGGGTATGTGCGGGACCACTCCTGCGTCAGGATACCGAGATGTCATGCTGATGATCCTTGCATGACTGGCGTTCAATAGCGATATCGATCTAGTAGTATCGAACAAACAATTCTCTGAATCCAACAAAGCTCGTCTTCTGGCTGAAATGGCCAAAGCGATGCGTGTGGCTCGAATCACCGATACGGTCGCCATCATATCCCGAGCAAGAGTACCAATCATCAAATTCATCACGAACGAAGGTATGTCAGCTGATCGTTCTTGGTCCACCTTCTCCGAATAAGCTGACCAACTGCACCTGTGGTATCTAGGTAAACTGAATGTCGATATCTCATTAAATCAAGTGAATGGTATATCAGCAGGGAAAATTATAAATCAGTATCTTGACGCTCTACCAGGAGCGAGGCAGTTGATTTTGGTGGTCAAGTCATTCTTGAGCCAGAGATCAATGAATGAGGTATATACTGGAGGATTGGGAAGTTACGCCGTTATCTGTCTAGTCATCAGCTTTCTCCAGGTAAGTCGGACGGAGTCATTCGTGGCACCGGGTGAGTGAACCTATATTTTTTGCTGATCGTCTGCGCTTTATAGGTACATCCCAAATTACGTCGGTCGGAGCTTGATCCAGAAGAGAACCTCGGGACACTCCTTGTGGAATTCTTCGAGCTATACGGCCGAAATTTCAACTATCAAGATGTCGGACTATCAATCAGGAAGGGAGGTTACTATTATCTGAAGTCGTCTAGGGGGTGGTTGAGGCCTAATCAAAGCTTCCTGCTCAGTATAGAGGATCCTCAGGATAGAGGTGCGTCAAGCTTTGATTCCCCTTCCTTTTACCTTGCCCTATCCTACCCTACCCTACTATTTTATATCGATGTAATACATCATATGCTGACCGAGTTCGTTGTAGACAACGACATTTCAGGCGGATCGTTTGGTATCAGACAAGTGAAAAACACGTTAGCAGGAGCGTACGAGCTTCTTCTCATGCGTCTATTTGAGCGCGCAGACGAGATCAGCGGTCGATCATCAGGCAGGAAGAAAGTGGATTATGATCCGGATAGAATGAGCATTTTGACCGGTGTGATGGGCATCACCAAGGAAGTGAGTGTGGTCCAAGACGACTTGTTCAGAGTTCACGCCTTCATCATCAATCATCAAGACTTCCCCAATGTGCCGGTCTCGATGCTGATTCGCTATACTTGGCAGACCCTCAAGCAAAGGTCGGAATTGCAGAAGCTGCATGCCGACGGTCGTCTACAACGACTACTCAACATACCGACCGGCGCAAATCCAAAAGACCACGTCATCAACTACCGTGAACCGCCATCACTCTCACGAAATCGCAAAGACCGATCCGCGAAGGGTGTGGATGATGTTCTGTTAAAAAATGACCGAAGGACAGGTGTTGGAGCTATCATCGTTGACGATGACGAGGTGGATGTTGAGGATGATGATCAGTCAAACACCGATTCCAATTCGGACCCCTTCGAATCTGACGATTCTCGATCGTTTGCTGGCGATACTACACGTGATATTGGAATGGATGTAGAATCAGGCGACGAAGAAGGAGAAATCGTTGAGGTTCTTCAGGCCCATCATCATTCCACCAAGGCACAGCGTGAGGCTCTGTCAAGAAGCGCTGCAGCCGTCGAAGCGAGGTATGGCGGCGAATCGGACGTATCGCAAGATTCCATCGAGATCCTATCTTCTCCGCCTACACCTCCAGCGGAAGAAGAAGAGTCAAGATACGCGCTCTCGAATTCCAAGTCAAAATCGAAAGCGAAATCAAAGGCCGAAACCAATACCACAAACGCGAAGAAGAAGGGTAAACGAGCGCGGCTCTTGGAAAAGCTAGCTGCCAACCCACCTAATCCGCATCAATATCAAACACGGACGAGAGGAGGCGCACAGCCAGTTGCTCTCTCTCTATCAGATTCGGATGCCACTTCAGATTCAGACTCCGACACAGACAGCTCTGTTCAAGCCATCTCGCCACCTCCTACGTCTAAGAACGGCAGCAAGAGCAAGCGGGGTAAAGGTTCTTCAGGAGATGCGGTTGGGGTAAAAGGGAGTGACAGAAGGGCTTTCTGGGCCGCGAAAGGTAGTTTGGGCGGCGTAAAACCTGGTTCTGGGAATGGGCCGGCTGGCGGTGATGGCGAATGGGATGATGATGCGGATTTCGTTGGGCTTGAGTGATGGGGTTACTTGTATGGGAGTCTCCATCTAGCAGCCATTGGGGAACTGCTCATTATATCATAGAACGATCTCGTTGGGTTGGGCAAGGTCAGAACGAGGATCACGATCATCATGCTACTTGACTGGGGTGTCATCAGCCTTGTGTCTTTTAATCTCAGTTTATCTTTTATCATTTGAACAATTCATCCAAGGGGCGGGATATATTTTGTGCAATCGCTTCTATGTAACTGATACCATTTTTGGCGGGCACAGTCATGATGTCGATGAGATGCATACGTGTACACAAGTACAACCCTCATAAATGGTTCTTCTAGCCCAACTCTAAAGTCAAATGTGTGAAAACCAGAATCCGCTTATGAAAAGCTCTTCCATCTCTAACACTTCCTCAGTACAAGGAAGATCAACTTCATCAGCTGCGTAGAAAAACATCCTTGCATGCTGAAAGGCGGTGACTCTTCATCTTCGGCCATAGAATCGATAAAGCGCCAGATCCCGTTCGCTCTCTGAAGCCACAAGCTCGATATCGCTCGGTTAGTACCGTCGTGGGGGACCAGATGGGAATCCGGAGTGCTGAAGTTTTGCGTCTTTTTCCATTTTGGTCATGTTGATTGATAATGATCTGGTTTCTCCCACTGTCCAGTCCCTCCAGGAGAGCGACAGAGGTACAGATATTCAAGCCGATATGAGCAAATGAGATTGTTCTTGGGCGTTAAGAGGTTAACACCAGACAGCGATCGAGTATCCTGTTCGTTCAGAAGTCCCCTCAACATTCCAACCTCCGCTTTCAAGTTTGATGCCGAGTGGTGTGTCACACCAAGAGCATCTCCTCAGTCAGAATGAATTGCAGCGGTGTAGTTTGAAGTTTTGAAAGATTCCCCTGACCATATATTGCTCTAGAAGCGCTCAAAGGCGGCTATTGTCCCAACGGTCATGAATATGCATGTGCCGTTGATCGTGATGGTACAAATCTGGCCTACATCCCAGGCGCTCTACTGCTGACTCTGGCACCGTTCCATCTTAGCGCACAAGAGTAGCTTCCCCAATCCCGATCTCAATCCTATCCAATCCGACAACCAACCCAGAATAATCCTATCCAATCGCTTAAGCGGAGGACTTGATCTTGAGCTGACCGAGGAAGGCGTTCTTCTCGGCAGCATCCTGGAATCGACCGTGACCAAAGTTGGAAGAGGTGTCGATGAACTTGAGCTGGACCTTCTCGGTGTGGGCTCGAGAAGTGTGAGTTCGGAGAGCCTTTCGGAGAGTGAGAATTCGCTTGACGGGTCCGGCACATGATCCCTTGATCATGACAAAGTCGTTCTTGACAATACCGTATCGAACGAAACCGCCCATGGGGGTGATGTCTGCGCGAAAGGAAGGATCAGATAATCAGCATGTCTGTTCTTGGACGAAACAGTCTACCACAAACTCACCCTTCTTGGTAAGGTCGAACTCGGTGGAACCAGAAGATCCAGAAACACCGTTGGCGATTCGGTAGATCTTGTGGTTGATCGAGGTTCGCGAGTGGTAACCTCGCTGACCGGCTCGGGCAACGGAGAACATGACCTTGGAAGGGTGCCAAGCTCCGATACAAGCGACCTTTCGGAGACCTCGGTGGCTGTCGAAGGTAGCGGCAACGTCAGTCGAAGCTCTCGTAGCGGGCTTTGTTGCAGCGGCAAAATTGAGGTTCCAGCGGAGGTATAAAAAACAAAACTCACGTCTTTCGGGGAAGCTTGGTGACACCCCATCGGGCGGTAACACCCTCAACACCGTGACCCTTGGTGACACCGATGATGTCGATACACTCGTCCTGCTCGAAGATGGAGCCGACCTCTACGGTCTTCTCAAAGTTGTTCTTGGCAAAGTCGACCTTGTCGGCGACGGAACCACCGTTGACCTGGATCTCCATGAGGTGGGCCTTCTTCTGGGAAAGACCGGTCTTTGAGATCTGGGTGTGGGCGAGGACTCGGACGACGGTACAGTACTTCTTGATTCGCTCGAGCTCTCGGGCGACTGACTGACCGTTGTTCTCGGTGTGCTTCTTGGCGTATCGGGTGAAAGCCTTCTTCTTGGATCGGTACCAGTTCTTGTAGAACCTTCGCTTCAACTCGTCGCTCAAGTGCTCAGCCCAGACAGTCGTCAACGATCGCAGACCTCGGGGGGTCTCTACGTAACCGACAACACCAACGACGACGATAGGAGGGGTCTCGAGGACGGTAACGGCCTCAACAACTTCTCGCTTGTGCATCTCTACAAAGGAATAAGAAAAACGCGCCAAAACATCAGCAAATGCTTCGTTCCAACGATTATGCGCGGTCACCACTCACTGGATCCGGGTCGGTCAAGGTCTCGGACAATGTGGGTCATACCAGCCTTGTAACCCATGGTGGCAGTAAGGTGGACGGGCTTCTTGGCGTCGTCCTGAATAAAAGCACAGCACAGCATGTCAACGACCTGTCCTTCCGCAGCGGCGTTCTCTCCATCCTCCTCCCCGTCCAATCATCTTATTGTCTTCTGCAACATCCATTTCCATGTGCTTCTCCCATCTATGCGCCTCCATATTACAAGTCCTGTGCTCCTTTTATCCGCCTTGTCCACGTCGAACGATCTGCTGAGAACACCAAACTAACCTTGGGGAAGGCCTTGCATCGACCCCTGTGTCGGGCGGCTCGCTTCCTGGGAACTGTGAGCAGAAATCAACAATATATAACAACCGTCAGCGCAACGTTCTTGTGCTTGGTTCATAATCCCTTCGTCTGTCCATCCTCCAGCTATCATTGAATCTGTCCTTCCTTCCTCTTGTCTTGTCTCATTGCCATTCTGGGTTCTTTCTGTCGGACGAGCCGAGAGCGAGAGAATTTTCGGTGAGATACTCACGGAAAGCAAGCGAACCGGATCGAGGTTCTTCGTACTTTCGGTGCGACATGTCGATCAGGTCCTTTTTTTTGTTTTAAGAATAAAAAAAACTTGAAGGATGAAGAAGAGGGGCTTTCTAGTATAGTTGAAGAATGTTCGAAGATTTAGGTGGTTGGTTGGTAGCTAGGTAGCAACGGCAGCTACCGGAGGGGGACAGACGGCGAGAGAGCGTGAGGGGAGAGGCAGTAGGGGAATCCAGAGTATGAGGAGAGGAGGAAGTGGGTAGCGTAGTAGCGTAGCAGCGTGCCGTATATCCTACGCAGACCACGGTGAGTGTTGCATGCAGTAAGTTAATTGGCAGATTCACTGCAGTTACTCGCAAAGCAAAAGCAAAAGCTTAATTCAGGGTCCACCTCTCAAACAGCTCGAGAAAGCCACGAGGTGAGGCATTCACACCGTATATCATCGTCGGTCATAAGATATAAACGCCGATGGCAACGATTACACCCGTTTTGTATAGTCAACCTCCACTTTCTTCATGCATCTCCTTCGTCAGATATCGGATGACGCTTCCAAGTGCATTGGTGCGCCACATACAACGCTGCCGCTCTGAAGGCGACCTGGTCGTTCGTGCATGCTTTCGTGTTTCATCTTCCATATCATGTAACCTGCTCATCGAAGTGCTATCTGGGATACCTCTACTGAAAGCGTCAAAGAATATCCATTAGTCGCTTTGCGCCCGTGGCTCACAAGAGAATACTGAAAGACGACCTAGACGAATCTGCGGTGTGTAACAATGAAAAGTCTGTCGGAGACCACGCCGAACAGTCCCCGTGAGTCACATCACAAGACTTGAATGAGATCCGAAAGTCCACCGAACCGATCCGACGGAAGGATTCGAAAGAAGCTGTAGAAGTGTCGCACGGTATCGGCGAATGCCTAGGTGTCGCCTGATACACTTCCGAAGCGACGAGTGACTTCAACAGGCACAGTGAGTGAGAGATTGATTGATGTTCGGACCGAAAACCTTGATTATGTCCTTTGAGTTCTCCAGCCAATCAGCTTCATTTCTCAAACAAAGCAGCGCGTGAAAAAGTCCCTGCGAAACCTTGTTATGTTAGACCGATCAAAGTCGAGTGGAGTCGAGTCAACGCAAAGTCCTTTCGACCACTTTCCATCATACCATCGCGCCATCTCCACGCCGCATCACAGCTCTTCACACAATGCCACATCACATCGCATCGCGACTCTTTGTTCTGTGCGGAGAAAGGTACCGCTCATCTCCGAGGGTAAGCTAGCGGATCTCTCTTTTCGTTGCTGATATACGTACGTGTGTGTGTGTATCTGAACGAGACTAAACATTTTTTTTTCTCTGTTCCATCCACCTCAATTCATCAGGGCGTGGAAATTGCTGATCGATTAGTATATACTGATACCGAGTCAAGTGGAGTAAAGTGGAACATCGAGGCATGGAGTATAATGTGGACAAAGTAGGCCAAAGGACTGACCCTGTTTCTGATTCGCTTACTCCGACCAGATCCGCAACGCATGGCATCTCACCGCACTTCGGAAAGCCGATCTCGCGTTTTCAACGAGGCTGGGGATCTCTCCTGGGACTGACTGACATTCGCTAACCGCCTTTGATGGCAACATATTCAGGTCGTAGGGACGTGTATGCGTTTGCACTGAGCCTTAATCCGCTTTTCCCATTTCCTCCCCCTCCAGTCAAGGCGTGGGAGGGGAAAAGAAACTGAAACCAATGACCAAGAAAGATGGCTACCATCAACGATGCACCATTCACATACTCACTTTCGCTAGCTCAAAGGACGCATGGCAATCGGTTGCAGTCAAGCAGCGGATGACAGACTCTTTAAGGTTGATGCTGATGTTCGTTGGTCGTGCCGTCTTCCTCAGAGAACGCAGACAACAGGTCGCCCTGCAGCTTCGTGGTAGCTGGAGCTATGGCAAAAGACTGATGTTAGCTTCTTCTTCTTCTTCCTTGAAGTCTTGGAGTCTCAAGAACGTTCAGCTGTTCGTAACCGGTCTACTGGTAATGTATTGTAGATGGCGACCTGTTAGATGTCGAACTTTAATCAACGCATTGGCCCTTAGCCCGCTCTTCTCATCAAGACCTGAGAACCAAAGGACCCCCTCGAATCTCCAGGACGATTCACATCCATCAAGGTCCGATGAAACAAACATCCTTTGAGCAACTAGCCCACAAGATGAGAGTGTAATGATGCGGGCACTTACGAGGAGAGGGAGGATACTGCTGCTGTGATCGATGCCTAGTGGTGATTAATCGATCTGTAGCGCGTTCCTGATAGATCAATCAATGACTGATTGAGTTGATGGTCACTGAGCTGAATTCACTGCTCGCCGGTTCCTCGAGTTATCTCGGAGGCAGCTGGGCTGATGGGCTAATGATTAGTGAGGGTGTGGACTGGTGATGATGGGAACAAACAACGTGATGGCAAGAGAAACAAAGTGATCCAGCTTGCAGGTGCGCGCGCGTAGCTTCTAGCTCAGGATAGCTATGCAAGCTGGTTGACCGAGACCGAGGAAGAGAGTGAGACATCCTTTGGTATTTAATCTTCTTAAGTTACATCTCGCGACTTCGAAAAAGATGCACGGTCCTCTGGTCTCTTGGGCGAGTGTCATACTGTACCAAACAGATATTAATATACCGCCGATCTCTCTTCCTCTTTCTCTTTTTTCCTCCCATCAATGACGTGCTTCTCATCTCCTCTCCTCAGTGTAGCGAGCACCGCCCACACGCCGCCGCTTAAAGCTTCGACTCCCTCTCACATGACACCCTCTCCTTCCAAGCGCAAACCCAAACCCGAAAACAGTGAGATCTCGCCCAATTCTGACCCGAAGACCCACCGACTGCCCGATCAATAGGCAGACGGATCTGAGACACGACCTTCAGCTCGTCGACCACCGATCTCATTTACCAACCAAGCTAAAAAGCTGTCCTCTGGGTAGAAGGCAGAAGACGGCAGGCTGAGGCTGTCTTCCTCTGCTCTCGCGCCTTGGCTTCTCGGCGAGGCTATCGGAAAGAGAACAAGGCAGGCTTTGTAAACACGAGGCACGAAAGCACGAGGCCGCCGGTTATCGCCATAGTTAAGTGAGATGGGATGGGGATGAAAAGATCTTAGAACACACAAGAAGAACAATGGCACGAGATGCCATCTAGAACGAGGTTAGTGGTTGAAGCATCGCATTAGCTCGTTCTCCCATACTGTTCACCCTCACCCCCCAGCTATCATTCAACTTCGACTTTGTAAGATATATAAACGTTTCATCTCTCAACGACTCGACCTCCTTCTTCTTCTTCTTTTCTCTTCTTATAAGCAATCACACTCCTTTTCCAAGCTAGAATACGTTTTCGCTCGCCAAGCAATACCTTCTTGCTCCGCAGAGTATGTAAAGCGGATCATCCTGTCCAGCAGATTTTCGACGGTCAGCTTTGCTTTCAAGCCGGTGCGAAGACCTCCGCAAACTCGATTCCGCCTCTCCGGCTCATTCAACCTATCCGTTCCGCAAGCCTGGTGAGTCCTTGGCTTCTTACACCTTAGTTCTGATCTCATATCTTGCTGCTCTCAATGGTTACTCCCAAGCTAACGTTACTACCGCTTCCTCTTAGGTATTGGCATCTTTCCTATAAAGGGTGGTGAGTCGTCGAGGTTTCTCTCTGTCAGAAGCATGTCTCGTCGGACCGCGCGTGTACATAGTCGGACTTTCGCTTGTTTGCCCTCTGCTTTCTTCCCCTTCTTGCTTCATCCTTTCGACTTTTCAGTCCATCATTATCGTCATCGGCCATACCTTTACCTCCTTTCGACGAAGCTTCCTTCTGTCACATACTCGAGTATCTGCCACAGTCTTACCTCCTCCTCCCCCTTCCCCTTTCGTCTCCTCTTGAAGACTGGATCTCCGGCTCTTCTCGGTCCTGTGTCTCGCCATCATGCGGCGTCCTCCCAGCCCTTATGATGTCTTCAATTCTTCATCACTTAGCTCAGAGTTGATACTCCGCTTCGCCTTCCTTTGCTACCATTCCCCGTCTTCTCTCTGACTTCCTTCTCCGCTACGTTCGGGTTTTCATTTTAAAAGCCGAACCGCATGACATCGTTCATCCTCGGACGGACCTCTCCTATAATACCATCTTCGTTGAGCTCCTGCCCGGTGTAGTCCACCACCCCATCTCATTTGACTTATATGCCTGACCGAACCTCATCTTGTTGCTTCTCATCATCACCTCCCTTCATCGTCACGCCATCTACCTTCCACATTCCGATGCTTGTTGTGTCTCCGCTTTGTTTGCATGCCTCTCTGGATGCGTGTCATGAGCACTTGATCATGACTCCGCTCGGTTGCTTGACGTAATTTGACTCGGAAATACTCTATCATCTCATCGACTGAGTCTGATTTTCTTTGAGGGAGATGAGATGAGATGTGATGGGTTGCGACTCGGTCTTGACTTCCTTCTTGCGGCGTAGTTTGCCAATCTTCTCCATGGTCGTGATCGCGTTTGAATTTCACCATGTTGGATGATCATCGTTACTGACTCGCTTTGGCATTGTAGAGTGGCTTTAGGCCGTCCGCATCCTCGTTTATCCAAAAAAAACAAGCCGCCGCACTTTGAAGCAGGTAAGTTGAGCGATGGCTGACATGATCGATTGTTCGACGCCGAATTGCTGATCAGGTTGTCATCCTACTCTTCGTAGACGAGCCGTTGACAAAATCCCTCGGTAACGCAACCTCAAACAGAAATTTCACGCGTAACCAGCGCATAACCTGTGAGTATCATTGGATTCCGTATCGAAGGAACTATATGACTGGTAAGCAATGTATAGCTGATGAGCGTGCTCACCGATTCAGAATGGCACCCCATCGAAAGCAGAAGAAGTCATCCTCGCGCTCCCCAGCCATGACTCGTAAGATCCGACAGACCGTTTGTCAGAATTGTTTCTGCGGACCAGTGAGTCTACCTAGTTGGTCTCCGTAACCTTTCAGCATGGTCACTAATCGAGCATGTATCATCAATCTTCGAACGTCCTACAGCATCAGACTTCCATGTGGAGGTCAAACACTGGCAAGCAGGTGGTAGCTGCAGAGGACAATGTCCTCTGCAATGCATGTGGTCTGTTCGTAAGTCAGGTATTTGCTATATCACGACCGTTGCTACTGGACTACGCCTGACTTTCTCGTACATATATACGCAGCAGCAGACCCATGGCAAGCGCCGACCTGCTGAGCTATGGGGTCGTCGGCAATCATCGCCTCCATCCTCGACCCGATTCAGGTCCCGTTCCTCGACCGCCGAGGAAAGCGAACATCTGCAGACGCCCTCACCAGACAGGTTGGCAATCATCAATATCAACTCGCTGCCGGCCTTCATTCCACCTCATGCCGACGATTCAATCAAGCCGGAGAGAAAGGTCAAGGAGGAGGTCGGAGCAGAGGACGATGCTATCAACGCTGCTCAGATCCTGATGAAGCTTAGTGGGGCCGTAAGTCAAAGGGCATAGTTGAAATCACCGCGGTGAGGCTGACCTGTCGACGTGGTTGCAGAATTTCAGCAACAGGCAATCGTCACCTACTCGATTCTCACCTCTGCCTTTGCTGTCTCCTCACCTCGCCAACCTTCGACCGTCTTGGATCTTCAATGCGCAGCCCAAGATTGGAGACATTCCAGCACCGCCTGGCGGGTTTCACCGACAGCCGTCGCCTCAATCCTCCATCTTCCGATCGGTTAACGGATGCTGCCCTGGCGCCCGACAGCCACAGTGCCCATGAGGCCGATCAAATGATTCCGCGGTAGCGTATGGCATTTGTCCAACCCTTTCCTATCTAGCGGTAGCCGATTGTTTCCCTCCCTCCGAAAGGGACATTCTTCTTCTCTATTCCATTAGTTCTCGTAATCGATGATTTCCTGCTTGATACTTGTGGTATTCCTCGACGGAAACTTTTTCGCAAAACTCAGATTCCAGACTGACCGGTTTCCGATGACGAATTTGCTGTATATAGATAGCCATGATAGCCAACGTGAGTAGGAAAAATGTCAAATATATATCAATCGTTAAGAATCAGTCAGCGGATAGTGGCCGTGGCAAATGAATCGAATCGTATATGGGTTTCGTTGAACTTGGTCGAATTTGGGAGTACGATGCATCGTCGTAGGGGAATTATCATTCGTTGCATGAAGCTAGGTGAAGAGATTATCCGGTCATATCCCTCTTCCTGCCTCTTTTGCGCACTAGAAAGAGAGCGCGAGTCAGCCGGGTTTACGACACAGAGGCGAGTCAGTCCTTTTGATGTGGACACAGACTGTCCTGTGGTGTCATGGCGATAGTTCACTCACCATCTTTCAGCTTGGTCTCGATAGATTTCCACCTCTTCTCTCCTAACCCCTTCGCGTAAGCTTCCAATACCTGCGAAGAGAGTTCGTAGCGAAGATCAGTCAATTGCCTGCGAATGTCAGACTGGTGGCATGCGGCGCATCCACGGCATACTAGATACGAGAAGTGGGTTGACTTGACCTGCAAAAGGCATCATTGTTCGAGAACAAGCATACTCACACCTGCGTACAGGCCCTCCGATTGAGGATGGGTAGAAGCGAATGCTCTCTCCAGGACATACAAGTCGACGGCGTAGTGTTCCGGGAATTGAGCTGTCGACGAAAGGCCGAAATCAATCATGACCTATTGTGAATAAACAACGACATCACAAGCACAAAAGTGGCAGAACACGTCAGCGTCCAACCCATTCAATCGTACAGCGGATGATACTGAGGCGTACAAAACGACACGCGAGCGCATGCGTCCATCGTCCATACACCAACGTAAGTGCGGGTATCAGAAGGCCAAAGGGTGAGAGACTAGACTCACGATCTCGAATGGTTCCGCCTCGCCTGGTGTGAGTCTGACCATCATGTTCGATGTAGTTAGATCACCATGGATGATGGTTGTTATATGTAATCGAGCGAGAGCAGTTCCTATTGATCGCATCAGGTGTTCTACGGTCACACAACAGGGCATGTATTAGCTTTGAACAGGTACGCATCCCAGACCTCCGTTCAGAGTCCTGAGCGGATTGACGATCATCATTGAAGGGAAGCATGAACGATATGGGTACGGGCTCGAAATCGGATCGACTCGAAGCTGTGGTTTATGATATGTCGCTGACGAGAAAAACATCGTTGAAATACACAGGATGATGCGATCGATTGTAACTCACCCTGTGTAATGCCAAGATCTCTCAACGCCTTCATTCCCTCATTATCATCATCCAGCACATCATGTCCCATCCCGACTGACTGTCCACCTCCAGCAACTGACCGACGATGCTCTACTCTGCTATCGTCGACTGGCAACTCCTCCTCAGCCTCGTCATCTTCAATTTCCACTTCCCCCTCAGCTCCACCACCAAGTACTTCCCTTACGGACCATCTCACGACCCTCTCCAGACCGAGAACACCACCTTTCTCATCCACCCATATGACTTTTGGAACTACCACACCGGCTTTGGAAGCTCGTGCGAGTGCTCGAGCTTCGAATGTTAGCCGTGAGGCTGTCAGAGTCGTGTCGAGGGTCGGGTGTCGGTATTTCTTAGGGAATCGGTATTTCAGTATAACACTTGAACCGTTTGAAGACGAGAGTCGGGACGAGGGCTGCTGAGCATTTGAAGATGAAGATGAAGATGAAGATGATGATGCTGTTGCTGTTGCTGAAGGGGGATAGTAGATTGTTGGCTTAGGTAGTAAAGACGAGAGCGAGTACACTTTCTGCAACGCGAATACATTACATCACAAGTCAGCTTGTGTTTTCCCAGTGGACCTCAACTCTCCTCATCGAGGACAGTTGTAGCATTCCCTTTTGCAATGCAACAAAGCAAGATACTTGGCCTTTGCTCCAAACTTACCGCCTCAGCACCTTGCTTGATCAGTTGTCCTTGCTCGATCAACCCTCTCGAGATAGTCGGATAGGATGGTCCAGCTTCTGCCATTGCTGAAGCGGAGATATCCTTCTAGTAGAAGTACGAACTTTATCGGTTCCGGTAAGCCTGAGGAGGTTAGCTGTCGGCCTCGATAAGAGTTGTGTTGATGAGGATGTATCAATAAGGCAATCAGGCTGCAATTCTAGAGTCATCATCGTCACTGCTTGAGAGTGCAATCGCATCGCTCGCTCGAAAACAAGTTCGTCACTAGCCGCGGCGGCGAACGCCGCTCACCCACTGTTGATGTCGCAGCATCCCATGCCTTTGCATTCAGCGATACAAAATGAGATCGCTATACTCTATTGGTATTACTAGCTGCAGCCTGACTCGCCGTGCTACCTCTCTCACCACCGCTCGATCCGGATCCACTCTCGCTATGTAACTGCGTATAATCGGTCCTAGCCTCTACCTTCGTAGCCGGCGTCCTAGACCTTACAAGCTTATCAGGACTAACCGAAACCGAAGGTCGACGGCTAACATCGTATTGTGTCGGCATAAACTCGGTCCGATTCCTCTGAGGTTGAGGTTTATGAGACTGTTTGTTGAGACTGTTTTCTCGAATAGGTAGAGGGGTGGTACCGCTCCGTTCAGGCTTGGTAACGCTGGAGTTCATGTAGGGTAGTAAAGAGGTTCGGTTCGAGCTTGAGCCTGAGCCGGTATTCGTCCTTGGTTTCAGCGGGCGTGTCGTATTGACACCACCTGCTGTCTGCTCTGAGGAGGCGGCGGAAGATTGCCTGGTGGGTGAGACTCGTGAATTGGCACAAGCAGCAGAATATTGGGAAACGGACGAAGGCGCAGGTGAAGGCGATCGTGATCGACTCCCGCCGCTGCGTACACTGCCATCCCCTCTCGAATGACCTTCGGTGCCAGGCACGACCAAAGTCGATCTCCTTGCGGTATCGAGGGAAGGCATAGCGGTCGAACTCCTTCCGGGGCCATTTGCGTCGACCATCAAGCTCACCCGTTGTGCTTCGGTAGGCGGAACCATCATGGTCTCTCGCTTCTTCCTAGAAGTGGAAGTTACCGAGGAAGAAGGTGAAGGCGTTCTTGTCCTCGGCTCAGAGGGAGCTTGTAGTCCCTGGGTTGCCTGGGCGACATGTGCTCCCTGTGTCGGATTGTCTGACAGAGTAGGAGCTCTAGCAGGCGGCGGCGTTCTGCTTGTACTTGTGCTTGGCTGAGAGCTGACAGACATTTGACGAGGTACTTCTGGAATCCCTTGCAGCGGCTTATCGGCCCGCCCTGAATCAGGGAACCCTGGTGTAGGTAGAGCTATGGTCGAGGCGGTGGATATAGGCCGGACAGCGGAAGTGGAAACGCCTCTAAGAGGTAATTTCTTACCATTGTGTGAGCCTGGTACGGGTACGGGTACCGGTAACGGTACAGGCGGCTGGCTCTCGTGGACTTGGGGCATGGCAGCGTGCGAAGAGATTGTCGAGGCTCTACTGATTGGTCTGGGTTGAGCTTGGACTTGATCCTGACCTTGACTCTGAGGCAAGTTCTTAGCTGATCGAGTGAGCAAAGAAGGTCGGGTTGGAACCTGGCTTGGTGGTAAGGATGAACCGCTGATGGAGCTGAGTGAGCTGGCGGCAACTGAAGGCGCATAGACCGAGCTGACTTTTGAGGAGCGGTCAGAAGCATTCGAGACGAAAAGCGTCCGTGGACTGATCGGAGGGATTGGTGAGCCCGAGCGGGAAATCAGCGGAGCGCCGGAATCAGAGCCTGATTGAGCAGGAGCTGTTGAGCTGGCATCTGCAGCAGGGATCGGTTGAGGTTGAGCGCGAGGCGGCACTGGTTTATGCAGGGTGGGGTTTGGCACTTTCTCATCTTTCGCCGTCGGCGCAGGAGTCGGATTCGCTTTCTGATCTTGGACCGGAGGAGGGAAAGGCTGAGAATGTGAATGCACGGTACTGGGTCGACGCATTTGCGATTGTGTACGCCTGCGAGCCCTAGCATCTGGGACCTGCAGGAATTCCGTGCCGGGACGCTCGCCTGGTGCTTGTAAGTGTGCCGCTTCTGGTCTTCTGATGGAGGCCGTATCACTAATTGAGCGGGAATGCGAAAGTACTGAAGCCCTATTTGGGCTCTGGCCTGATGTCGCATCTTTTAGGATGGATGGTGGAGGAATCCTCCTTGAAGGCCGCCAGGCCCTTACGTCAGAGGACGAAGTTGCATCTTCCACCCGAGCGGCTCTAGGGTCTGTTTGGACGTTCATCGAGCGCTGAAATACTTGAGACGTGGCACTGTTTGATCTGCTATGACCCGGTCCTGACCTCTCACTTGGATTGGTTCCTTGATGCTGGTTCCTTTGCGTGTTTGATCTCTTCAAGTCGAGTACGGGCGGAACAGGCGGCAAACCACTTTGCCTCCTCTTCAAATCTCTATCTTTCTCAACTCCCTCATCTTGACCTTTCTCAGGTGCGCCATCCCATGTGATCTTCGGTACGTTATGATTACTCATTCTTCTCCCTTCCAACTCTCCTTCATCTACATTCGATTGACGCTCACGATCCCGATTGGCTACGTTGGCTCGTTTTCGCTTGGTGAGCCAAATACAAAGGAAGGCCAGGGCGAAAATACCTAGGGTTACACCTATACCGGCGCCGATCAGGGCGGTCGTTGAAATCTTGTCTTTGGCGCAAGACAGGTAGTCACTGGAGGTGTACCACACAATACCAGATCAGCCCTTTCTCCTTGGACTTCGGATAAACCGCCAAAAGCTTGCTATTTCGGGTAAGGTTGAATAGAAAGAAGTAGGTACAGTAAGTGGTCACTCACGTTACGGAACCATTATACTCGCAATCGTCCGAGGTACTAGTTGCCGTAGGCTCAGAATCCGTCTGGGAGCTAGCTGAAGCCGCACCTACAGTCGGCGTGGCAACAGTCTGGGCCGCCACGGCTTTGAAAGTCGCCGAGTGCAGAAGTAGTGCGCATAGTAACGCTTTTGGGAGGGCTTGTACTGTCAGTGTATGGTAAGTGATCATAGTGGGATTCCCGAGTGGGTTCGAGATGCAATCTTTGAGTGAAAGTACTTTGGAAATGTTTGGCAACTTTTGGTGCAAGCTGCCCCTTCCTTGGTGGAGGACAAGTTTTTATTAGTTGTGAGTTTTGGTCAGTATCAGTGGTGATGTCGTGCTCGTTGAATGTATCTGTTAGCGAGCTTTTGTATATCTAATATGTGAGAGAAAGATTACAACCAGTCCCATAAGAGTGTGGAGATGGCCTGGATGCTTGTTAGACCGCTTGTCGATTTCCCATGGCACAGTACTCTACGTATCCATGTTATTTCAAAATCGAATATGCTCCCTGCCACAGGTCATGGTTACTGTAGCTGATAGACTTTCACCACGTATGGCACGGACTATGCATAGAGGCGGTTCATACCGAAACTCTCAAAGGATCCGCAAGGAGGTCGCAGAAAAGGTGGTGAAAGGAGATTGAGACAGTGATGAGAAAGGTGTGCAAGATGTTACCAGTCTCATCTGGTGGAGCGAGTGAACCAGACAAAGCCACTGTACCACACACCCTTGCGGGGGCTCGCCGAGTGGAGTATCGCTCCCGAATTCGTCATACCAGTAGGCTTCACATTGTCCTCTGGTTGCCTGCTGCGATTGCGATTGCGCTTGGCTGAAGGATCGTATATGCGCCTGAGTCACTTGATATCATTGTGGTGATATGATCGAGAACGTGTTCGAGACCGCTAAAGATTTGCTCAATACAACCGGTCTACCACGATGGTCAGTGATGCGATGTGTTGATCACCCTAACGTTCGCCATATCATACTGTTTATCTGTACTAGTACAAATACACTTAAGTATTTAGAACGGCCGCGGTGTGACTTCATTACTGGCCCCTTCGTCGATGCTCGAATTTATTCGATGCACACCGTAGCGCTACTCTTCACCACTCCCGTATCAATACGTAAGATATCGGAGGGAATGCTGCAATCTGGCATAAGGTATTTATGTACAGAGCAAAAGGCTAAGAAAGCAAACGCCGCAGCCTTATGACTAGTAGTTCCTAGATTGCAGGGATGCCATGATACTGTACATCCTGAATCCTGAGTTTGTACGCTAATCCATTTGCAGCGATCTTTTCGATCCTGTAATTGTAATGTGTCTCATCGACGCTGACTCTTCGTCCCTGCGCAGCGAGTGACACCTGTACCACAAAAGAACATGAGTGATCGCTCTATCCCAAAAGAATCAACTTGAAGTAAGGTATGATGCTGACTGAGAAATACCTTTCTCACGATGCGCATCACTTTGCAAACAAGCCCGCAGCGAGGTACAGCCAACGCATTACTGTCTGTTCCGCAGGCTTCTCTCTGTCCTCAATTCGTCGTCCTGTTCGAGCAGGAAGCAATCATCCGAATGTCGGCCTGCCTTCTACTGTGTAGGGCACGGCGCAAGACGCGAGGCGTCTGGGGTGTAAACGCGGGGGAAAACGCCACCAGATCATGGCGTCTCCTCTACAGCTTAGAGGACCTGGTACTCGTTACTCAGTTGCATGTCCGCGCGCGCGCCTGACTATGATGAGGTCTAGTGTTGTTGTGTTTGAACTTGTTTGCCAGCCAGATGTCCCCCTACACCAGCGGCGTCCTGTCAATGGACGATGTCCATTCGGTTAAATAACATCTTCATCTCAATCGATATGCTGAAGATCACTCTCGGATCGGAACGAAAAAAAAGAAAAGAGTCAGCGCAGAATCGTACGGAAAACAACAGGGTCCGGAATCCGGAGAGCCCGGTCCTTCCGCCCTGCACCTTTCTTTTTGGTACGGCATCAAACCCCTATTCCCTTTGTGCGTTGGACAGGTGATCCCGGCTTTTGCATCCTGGGACCGGCAACACTAGTTAGCCCTTTAGCTCCGATCTCGCCGAATCGACCCTTTGTTTTGGTCTGCTTGTAATAAAACAGATGAAAGCGCGCGCAGCTGAGCTTGGTTAACTTGAGTTTGCCAATTTCTCTCTATGTTTTCGTGCCTTTGCCTTTGCTTTGGGCCAGACTTTTTGGCACCTCCCGGTCCAACAGGCAGCATGCAAAAGAGGACAAGCAGATCACACGACACGACCAGCAGACCTGGGGATGTTTACCGGAAATGACATAATTAAACTCATTCGATCCCCCTTGACCCTTTGAGCCCCTGAAGCAACTTGTAATAAAGCCACCGGTTGACCTACGAATGGGGTATGTACTGGATTTTTCAGCTTACAGCAGGCTCTTAACTTTATCCCCTTTTTGGGATTCTCGAAACAGCCCCTTCCATCATCCTTCTATAGAGAGATGTACACAACGGATTGAGGAGCTGCAAGAGCCAGACAAGATCGCAGGCACGCACAGTCATACGGCGCTAAGATGCGCTTAGTCTAGCTTGAGCTGCAGTCCGTGAAAAGGCCGGACTGGACCATTCACTGGGCTGGGTCTGGGTTGGGGTTTGTTGTCGGAAAGGAAAGCGTCGATTCTTCGTCGGATCGATGATGCATTGGATTATTGGTACTCACTCCAACTGTAGCCCAAGAACAAGCGAGCTGCCAACAGTGTTTTGAACACGCATATCATCCTCATCCTCATCGCTACCATCAAGTATCATCTTCATCATCGTATTCTTTTTTCGCTATTCGCCATCTCTCACTAAACTCGTCGACATCAAAATCGTTCTTTTTACCCCGCACGTCGTACACCTTCCTCCAGGCACATCCGAGTCCCCGATCCGAGCGCCGTCATCCAAAGCGAAAACAGTGATTATTTCGTAGCGGTTTTCTTGCATCGCGACCAACAAGTACCAGAAACAACAGAGACTCACAGAAGGGTCCGGATACGCAAAGGAGCAGAGTACAGAGAACCGAGAATAGCTCAAGGCATTCCAAGCTCTTGTCAACAAAGCGCGTCAGCCGACAAATCCAGCCATACAGGTGAGTTACCTGCACGATGAGCTGCAGCGCATTCCGCCAGTTCCAGACATTGAAAACATCACACGAGCCGTGTCTGTGCAACCCCTTTCCCCTTTCTTCTACTGAATCCCGTTTCAAGGAGGGGTCCCCATCACTGCTCCGCTCAAGACCGTCCTCTAGATTTCGACCCACAAAGGGATAAACATCCGATGATCAGCTGACGTTGGTATCAGACACAAGTTTAGCACGGGACAGAGCGTTGAGCCTGAGCCAAACAAACGAGCGCGACAGCCTAGCATAGCGTTACAACCGGAATTTCTGATCGAAACCGCCAAGGATCAGCCGTGTCTCGAAGCGTTAGCGGCGCAATTGAAATAGCTACGCCACTCGCACGACCCCCTTCCCCCTTCGCCTCACCTATTATTCCCTTGTACGCCGAACATCGACAGCAATACGAAGCAAGACTGAAACCACAATGTCAGTTGTACTTGCGCCTCCCATCGCCCCGACCGCGACCGCAACCGCGACCGTCGAACAACAGCACCAGCCATCTTCCCCCGAACAAACGGAATCTCGACCTTCCTTGACTCACTCAACAACATCGGGATCCACATCTGCGGACGAAACCCATACCAATGACACCACCTCGCAATTGGGGTTGAACCGGGCGATCTCTTCTTCAGCAGACGAATCGGAAACGCTCATCTCTCCCATAGACCAACCTTCACTTACCGTACATATCAAGAACAGCGGCACAGGAGGCACATCTTCACCGATCATCATCCAGTCAACGATCGACGAAGAACCCGAATCTCAGCAGCAGTCACCACTATCTCAGAAGATCGCTAGACCCCAAGAGAAAAAGTTGACCAGTTCTGGTGCTGAAACGCAAACACCCAAGAAAGGAAGATTGAATTTGAGTAAATCGATGCAGACTCTCAGGAAGAAGAAAGAAAAGGGAAGGGAAAGGGCTTCGTCTCTTTCTGAGAAGTGAGTCGATCAAATTCGATGTACGCTCCGGTTGTGCATTGCGGCTCGCGCCTGGTAAAGCAATTCTGATTCGCTTGATATTGTACTTGTCAGGGATGTGCCCGCGGTGCCACCTCTCCCCGTGGCGTCAGAGAAAATGTCATCAATCGCCGCTTCAGCACCGGCTACTGTCCCTTCAGCATCAGCTCGACCGACTCGACCGCCTCTGCAGACCAAGTCCAGCTCAGGCGCATTTTCCTCTTTCCTGCGAAAGTTGACTGGCCGATCCACTCCTTCAGCTTCACCTACCACCGAGAAGCCCAGCGGGCTGCCTCAGGAGAAAGAGAAGGACAAGTCAGCAACTATGGCTAAGCGAAAAACAATGTCGTTCGGCACTACCTCCAAGCCTGCTTTGTCGAAACTCGACACATCATCAGCTTCAACCCAAGGGAAGAAAGGACCTATGTCGGCTCAGTCGAATAACACGGCTCCCTTGAAGTCCAATCAAATAGTTGCGTCGCCTCTACCGATCACGCCCGTCCAGCCTGCGCCTGTCCCTGAGAGAGAGACAGATCCCCTCAAGATCCCTCTTCCGGCTTCACCTACAGTCGAATCAGGACCTCTCTTCGCGTCCGAGGAGAAGCTTGTAGATTTCAGCGCGCCTGCCACGCAGCCTCAAACGGCGAGTGTGACGAAGAAGAAGGCCGAGGCCATGCTGAGTCTCGAGGGCTTTGACTTCGAGGAGGACGACGAGGCACCATCATCTGCGAGGGCTTCCGACCGTGCGACCAAAGTCTTGTCTGTAGGGACGAAAGAGCAGTTAGCGGAAGCGAAAGATGTCGTACGACCTCTGGCTCCCATCCAGATCCCTTCTCGAGCTCAATCCACGTCCGCCTCCGCTGTAGGTCCCCCCTCGGCAACTTCAACCCATACAGCGATGACTGGTACGTCAGTATCCACGCTCTCTTCGTCAGCGGAATCAAGGCTTGTCACTCCCACGTCCGCCATATCGACCTCTGCTCCACAAGTGCAAGCGAACAGACAGACGAAGGAGAGCCCTGAAAAGCCAAATGAGGGAGTTAAGTACGCCGGATCAAGCCCACCTAGAAAGGCCCCCGTCGGTACTGGTCTCGGCGATCTGGGCAGAAAGGAGAGTAAATGGAGAAAGTCTGTTATGGGACTCGCTGATGTAAGTGGACCCGCGTGCTGACCGTGCATACCTGGCTCGTATTGAGTCTCACCAAGCTGATCTGAGTTTCGGTCGCGTCTGGCTCTCTCAGAAATCTGCCCCAAAACGACAATCAGTCAAACCCCCGCCCACATCCAATGACGCCTACGCTGCCCGACAAGCCCAGATCGCACGCAACAGGCAGTCATGTCAGCCTACACTGCACAGTACGGCCAGCATTGCCGCCGCTTCAAGAGGTCAGATGGGCAAGATGAGCAAAGAGGAACAGGAAGTTGCCGAGACCTTCTTCATGGCCTAAGCTGGCCTAAGCAAGATTCGAGTTTGTCCATCGCTCGAGCTTGTGGGCAGCGTTTGGGTCAACTCGTTTATGGTGAGATCTGGTTGGTTCAGTGTAGGGTTTTCCGTTCGTGTACTCCATCTTGCTAGCGATTTATCGGAAAGGGGGAACAAAGGGGGTGTTGAGTGTTGAGTTGTAAATCCTGTACTATCTGCTGTATATCCTGTATTATATACCTCGCGGCCGACGGTATCATCCCATTGCTATCTGTACTCGTATTCGCATATATACGCATACGCGCTATGCAGTGCAATAATCTATCAGTGCAGTACGATTCCGCAGAGAGGACCCGAACACCCGCCGCAGTCCTACGATGGATTGTGGTGCCGGCATGCCTGCCCCTTATCGGCGGATGAAGGGTCTCGAGCTAGTGGAGGTCTTTCGTCACATAACGATCTTACCGGTTTCATGGCTGCGTGCTTTTGGGTTTTGTCCTTTCGCATCTTTCTATCGTGCCGCCTGACCGTGTCCTTGGATAGCATCATCAGCGTTTCAGCCCGACTGTAGTCTGACCGTGATCGACATAGTCACTCAATTATCTGGCTCATCATGCGAGGCCTGATCCGCAGTGCGAGGGATACGTCCACCCGCACACGGATCATCTTCGTATCCGTTCTAGTCCTCATTACCATCTTGCTTCTTCAGCCGTACCATCGCATTTTGCCCTCATCTGCCTTCTCATCGACCAGCAAGAACGATATCGAGATTGACACAGCCTCTACCGAAGAAGGATGGAAAGACCATCATGAAGATGGGTCTACAATACATCAAGGAGCGGCCAAACAAGAACGACCGAAAAGAGTCGTCATCATAGGGGCTGGTGCTAGCGGGACGTCGGCTGCTTTCTTCCTCGAACGAGCAGCAAGAGTCGTGGAGAGGCGTCTAGGGTTAGAGAAGGGGAAACTGCTGGGGGAGATCGTGATCTTTGATAAGGAAGGCTATGTAGGCGGTAGTGAGTAAACGATCAAGCCCACCATCGTGTCTTCGAAACCCGCTTTCAGTTGGGATGGTCCGTTCCCAATCCAAACGAGCTTGTCGAGACGAGATATGCTTCATTCTCGTCCCCATCAGACTATCTCATGAGCTGACCGTGAAATGTTCTCCGCTGCACCACCCCTCTTCATAGGAAGCACGGTTGTCTATCCGCACAGCGATGAAAGGCTCCGATGGCAGGAGCTGGGCGGTAGTATCTTCGTAGACGCCAATAAGAATATGATGAGGGCCGCCAAGGTCAGTCGGAAGGGATCTTCATCGGCACCTGTGTAGGCTCTGGGTGTATGACAGAGTGTCTGACTTCTTACTGAATGACTACCGTCTCCTTTGCTTGCTTTCTCTCACGCCTTTGGCTCTCGGTCCTCAGCACTTCAACTTGACGGTCATCGATCCGAGCTACGGCGTGTCAGGCCTCGGAGTTTGGGTGAGTGTCGAGGACACATTTGAACGTGTATCTATGCTCTATCGTAGGTATCACTGACCCTGCTACTCTATTCCCGAGTTCAGGACGGCACACAATTCCTCCTCACGACGTCAGGTTCAGATTCCACCATCTCCAATTGGCTAGACTCAGCTAAAGCGCTCTGGCGATACGGTCCCCTTTCGCCCATGCGAACTAAATCAGCCGTCAAGTCCCTCGTGGACCGTTTCCTGAGGCTCTATGATCCTGTATGGATGAGACAAAGGGGGGCGGTGGATAGTGTGCACGATTTCGCTGAGAATCTGGAGCTGGGAAACGAGTATACGACGCGCACCGGACAAGATTGGGCGCACGCTGTAGTGAAAGTGGGGGACAAATGGTTGTATGAGATTATGGGTGCTTCAACTCGTGTTAACGTGAGTGTTGCCCATTCCGATTCTGTCTAACCGGACCGCCGCTGCCAGGTTTCGCGTGGCTGGTCACGCTGTCAAATCACGCTTGTGACGCAGCCATTCTGCTAGACAATGGGACACATCGGTCGAGAATCGATGTGATCGGAAGCTGATGCAATTAGCTCTATCTTATTTTTCCCCAACCCACCAGTACGCGACCGATATCAGCCAGATTCACGCGCTAGGCGCTGGCGTGTCGATGGCAACGTCAGGAGCTTCTCAGATTGAGGGCGGCAACTACCAGGTCTTTCAAAGTATGCTGGATGCAAGTGGTGCTACAGTGCATCTCGGTACCGAGGTGAGTACAATGGTCGCATCCCCCTTCATGGCCTCGAATATCTCATGGTGCGCCCGATCCGATCACCGGAGCAGACGATTACCACACGGTCTTCGAAACCTCGTAATTTCACCGCACCAGATTTTCACGAGAGTGAACTGATGCTGTTCCCTTCAGGTTACCGATATCATCCCTCTCAATAAAGGCAGTGGATCGTCCTCGTTCTACGTCCAATCAAACAAGACCGAGATCGACGATGAGGTGCCTTTCGATGCCGTCTTTTTCGCCGCTCCTTGGGGCTCTTCACATGTGTCCAAGAAGATGGCTCGGGATTTTGAGCAGCCCATTCCGTGAGTACATCACTTCTTAAAATCGGCTTCTGACTACCGGCACCTTGGGCGTATATTTCAGCTGACATGTTCTATCTTGTATCATCCAAAAAAGATCCCAGCCATACGTCCGCCTTCATGTGACGTATCTGACGACATCTCAGCCTCATCCGCAACCCTCATTCTTCGGTCTTCCCAAAGGCTCGTTTGTGCCTAACACAATCATCACTTCTTCCTCCCCCAAGGGGTCTGCTATCCCGCCCGCGCGATTCCAGAGTATATCATGGCATGGTGAAACCTCTCCCGGTTCGAAAGAATACGCAGTCAAGATCTTCTCCCTGACAAGGCTCAACGAGCGTTTCTTACTTGAACTACTGGGCGAACAACCAAGTTGGCTGTTGAGGAAAGAATGGGATTCTTACCCGAAATTAAGACCAATCAACAATTATGCGCCTGTTCAACCTATGAAGGGGTTCCATTATCTCGCAGCGCAGGAAGCTTGGGTATCCACGTGAGTGTCCTCAGTCCTCCTTTATCTTGTTCCACATCACCGTGATATCTGGTCGGCCGATCAGCTGTACTATACTTTTGTAAGTCAAACGGAAGGTCTATGCTGATTAATGCCTTCGTTCCACGTCGCTATCTTCCATTTTACCGATATACCACGGTCCATCGACTGCTCAGCATGGAGACACAGACGATATCCGGCCGAGAAGCCGTCGCCAGGACCGTGGAAGATTGGTGGGGTCTAGGTCTGGGCGAATGCGAAGCCGGGGATTCATGGGATTGGACGTGTTCATCTCACTGAACGTTCGAATGGCAGGTGGTGGACCACGAGACTCCGCTGGCTCGAGGAAATACCAGTGTACCACTCACTCACTGTACATGAATGAAATTGTATATGCAGTACGGAATTCTGTACTAGTTTCGGATAGTGTCGGAATCGAATGACATAACCTTACTTCGACGAAAGCTTATAACGACCCTTTGGAATGCATTACTGTACAAATGCTCCTTCTTTACTTCGGTCCACTTTACCGTGATCCCCGATCCGACGCTTTGTGCCTCCAACCTTGTTTCACGACTTCAGCTCCGTAGGTCACACCTGTCTGTGCCTTGATTCCTGATCCGAAGTACGAGGAGTCATTCTCGCGTTGATACATGTTCTGCTGCACTCTACTCTAAGATCACGTTCGTGGGGCACGACGACACAGGATAACTGTGTTTTGTGGCTATCATTCCGAGAAGGGGGCGTACGATTGAGTGCAAACTCAGTAGCAGCGAGATCAACAGGGAAAACACGAGCTGTCCATGATCCAGCCACATCTCTCACGCATCAAGCGAGACGTGGCCGGCGCCCATAAACGAGCATAGCAGACCTTGCCATCAGCTTCAGCATCAGCTTCCTGACAAAGGACCTCGGTGAGAGTCTCGGTGAGAGTACAGCTCAGTCGCGGACATCGTTCTAGGCACCAGCATACGGAAGCTTCCGGGATGGCTGAGTGGCCGGCTCGGACATGTCCTTCAGCGCTATGGGCGGAGGTGCCTTGAACTCATCATTGTGTGGGTTTGTGCGTTACTCGAACACCTTATTGTTTGCTTCGTTGGATTAAAGTATCTTAGCGCGTTTTGATGATTGCTTTGTATCCTATTGTTCTATTTGGTTCGTTCCTGCCTGGCAATATGCAGTCATCGTTACTCGTACTTGAGCAACTTGTTTATTGTTTTGTTTACTCGTATTGTTTCGTTCATTGTTTTGGTTTGGTGTTCGGGTGTCTGAGCGCGCAATACATTGACGCCAACATCAACATGATATCCATCATTTCCACCCCGGTCCGTGCTGTCCGGCTTCCTGCTTCTTCTCCTCTCTCTCTCTGCCTGGTCTTCTGATTGAGTAGAGCTCGGACACTCGGGAGTCTTTTGCTGCTGTATCTGATGCATCTGACGCCTGGAAGCCTCGGTATACTGTGGCAATCCGACTCCCTACTGACCCCCTCGCTGCCTTTTGTCCCTATATATGTCATCCCCGCTCTTCCCATTTCTCTTTTGCCTTGTTTAATTCGTTTCTATTGTAAGAAAAATCCGAGGTACTCAGTACGCCATACTAACACTTACAGCACAATGGGAGGCTCCAACAGCAAAGTGAGGGCCGGGTCCCCTCGAGTCCAACCCATTACCGGAAAGCTCCTCGTCTCCTCCTTCTTGCTCTTGTGTACTATCCTGCTCTTGAACCCATACGACCATATCCTTCCTGCTTCTGCCTTTATACTCCCCGGTCACGGCGGCAAGAATGAGCGCGCCCTGATCCGCGCCGTAGCCGGTGATGCCACGAACCAAACACAAACACCCTCTGCTCGACCCAAGAGAGTAGCGATCATCGGTGCTGGAGCAAGTGGTACTTCGGCCGCTTTCTTCCTTCGACGAGCTGCAACCGTCGCAGAGAAGCGATTAAGCTCGGACGGAGGCAAGTTGTTGGGCGATATCGTCGTCTTTGACAAGGAGGACTATGTTGGCGGTCGTGAGTTCGTTCAATCACGCCTAAGGCTCGGCACTACATGCCATTGACCTCGTTCGCAATATCGACCTTGATGGCTCGATATACTGACGGCCATAAGGTGGCTGACACAATGCACCCTACCAAACAGGAAGCACTGTCGTCTATCCTCATGGGGACAAGAGCCTTCGAGCCCAAGAGTTGGGCGGTAGCATCTTTGTTGCCTCCAACAAGAACATGGTCAGGGCCGCCGAGGTGAGCTCCACTCTTCGGTTGAAGTGAAGGGCATTACATTATCCGCAGAGTCCTCTTTAGACAGGGGAGAACGATCGACTCATTATTGAGTCAATCGTGTGCTGATGTTCGTTACTTGTGTTCATCAGTACTTCAATCTTAATCTAGAGGCTCCGGGTAGCGGAGGTGGTGGCACTGGATTCTGGGTGAGTTCATGCTGCCCATCGCATCAGCGCCTCAATTCGGCTCACTGGCTATCAAATCGTCAGGGAGGAAAAAGTACTGACCATTGATTACCCACTGCCGTCTCTTACTCTGGAAATGCATATCAGGACGGCGAGCAATTCCTTTTCAGAACCACCGGTTCAGCCGACGACTCTGCCCGAATGATCGAGCGATACGGCTTAGATTCCCTGGTAAACACCGACGCAGCGGTTTCCACCATCGTAAACGGCTTCTTGAAGCTCTACGATCCCGCCCACATGAAACAGCGGGGCTCATTGAACAGCGTAGAAGCCTTCGCCGCGGACTTGGGTCTGGGAGATGAATATACCGCTATCACAGGAGAGAAGTGGGCGCGTGATGTGGTTAAAGTCAGCGAGGAGTGGCTGAATGAGATGATTGGCGGTTCAACCCGTGCCAACGTGGGTATTTGGCTTATGTTCCCCTCTCCTGCCCTTCTCAAAAGAAAGGTGATAACGCTGATGCTGTACTTGCACTATGTTTTCGTGTACTTTGTACGTTCTCTCAGTACGGCACCGATGTCAATGTCATCCATGGGCTCGGAGCCGGTATATCAATGGCTACGGACGGTGCCTCTCATATCGAGGGCGGTAACTACCAGATCTTCGAAAGGATGCTGGAAGCCAGTGGAGCTACAGTTCATCTTGGGACTAAAGTGAGTACCAGTATTCATCCTGTATGAAATGCCAATCCACTTGCTTGCTTGAGAAGACGTATGACCAGTCACCCGACCGGGACCACTGCCAAGTACGACTACAGTACTGTACACGACAGAGCAAATACTGACCCATGGCTTGCCCTTGTTTAGGTCACTGACATCGTCCCAGTCAGCAAAGGTAACGAGGCACCTCAATTCCGAGTCAAGTCGATCAACCGACAGATCGACGACAAAGAACCTTTCGACGCCGTCTTCTTTGCGGCGCCCTGGGCATCGTCACCTATCGCCAAGGGGGTAGCGAGCAAGTTTGAGAAGTCTATCCCGTAAGTCTGATCTGATCCGCAAGTCCACCTCTAATTGGACAAAATTTCCCTGTCTGTGTACGCGTACAGTACGAGTAATATCAACATTAAGCTCGTGGCTGACTGGCGTGAGTGGGGTGGCCGTCATATAGAGCTCAACCATATGTTCACTTATTCGTGACATACTTGACCACCACCAAATCCCACCCCCAACCCTCATTCTTCGGCCTGGCTGCAAACGCCTCGGTCCCTACTGCGATCCTCACCACGGCCTCAACCAAGGGTTCCACCACATCTCCTTACAAGATTCAAAGCATGCAATGGCTGGGCGAGACTCAAACCGGTTCAGGCGAGTATGTAGTCAAGATCTTCTCGTTGAAGAAGATCGATGATGGATTCTTGAAACGGTTTTTGGGTGAGAAACCAAGTTGGATCTTGAGGAAAGAGTGGGACGCCTATCCTCTCTTGAAGCCGATCACCAACTATGCGCCTGTTCAGCCTATGAAAGGACTGCATTACCTCGCTGCGCAGGAAGCTTGGATCTCTACGTGAGCTCTTTTCTTACCTTGACCCCTCTGAACTCGGTTCGGTCTTGACCGCCTCTCTCGCTGTGACACGGCAACCCGCTCGACCGCTCAAATGTTGAGCTGATACTTTGGTCGATGTTTTACTTTGCCCTGATTTGATTGCAGGATGGAGACGCAGACTGTTTCAGGCCGAGAGGCAGTCGCTCGGACCGTCCAAGAATGGTGGGGACTTGGTCTCGGAGAGTGCGAAGATGGCGATTCATGGGATTGGACTTGTTCGCTCTAAACCGATCTTTTTCGTCTTTCCGTCATTTTACTACCAGGAATCTGCATCCCCGGTCCGAACCAGGGATCTGGAGAACATCGTCTATCTCACCTTTATGCTGTACCCTTCTGTACCCAAAACATCTCTTTATTCTGTACTGTCACAAGACTCAAGTGTGTTCGGAATGTATGGCCGTTGAACCAATTTTTGGGTGTACTTGATGAAGTCCCTTTCCCCTTTACTGAGTATGCCACCTGAGCAACGACAATGGCCAGAGATCCGTGGGATCAGCTCGCCCGCGCTAGAGCAAAGTTGCGCGTCATGAATTGATTGATAGGTCAGATGGTATAATGCATCAATGCGAGGTATACAACAACGATAAAAAAAGGAACGCCAGTCAAGAGGACGAGGACTGCGATTGTCAAACATGTATTCAAAGCTTCGATACTTTCACTCAGCTCTGTCTCGGGCTTCTAGCTCCGATGCCGCCTTCAGCTAGCCTCTCATGTCCCTCTTAGATCCCACCTTCAGCTCGAGGCAGATCTCTCCAATCGCGACTTCGCATGAACCTCCATTCGTACATACTATATGCTTCGAAGCCGTTCAAGCGAGAAGAGTACTGAACGATTGAAAGAACACCGCGTAAAGCGACTGATCATTCGTCTAGTTTTTGGTTTTCCTATGGTAGAACACAAAAATAAACGAATTTGTTAGCAAGTCGAGTAGATAGGAGTACCATACTCCCTTCCTGATAGTATCTGAGGAATGAAAGGCATTGATTCACTCGCATCTCGGAAAGAGATATATCTCGTTCAAGGAGAGCGAACGCGATCCGCTTTGAACTTTACCCAATTTCCCTAAAAAATTGGAGCTTGTACTCACCTATAACTCCAAGCCTTCCTAGTCTGCGAGAATTCTCCCAGCTTGTGTCCTACCATCTCCTCAGTGACAGTAATAGGCAGGTAGTCTTTTCCATTGTGGATCATGAATTTCAGTCCGACAAAATTCGGTACGATTGTGCAAGCTCGTGATTTGGTGAAGATGGGTGTGTTGGATTTCAGGTGATGCGATAATGAGGGGAAGGCAGTGAAGAAGGGGCCTATGTAATGGATAAGACACAAAGTACATGAGATGCAGATCAGTAATCGCCCTTCTTTCACACAAGGTGGGCACGATGTGACCATAGAAGGTGGAGATGGAGATATGTTGGAAGAAGTAAAAGGGGACTCACCCTTCCAAGTCGATCGGCGCAGTACTAGCGAAGTGGGATGCATGACGAGAGCGCTTACTAGGGGGCTGATTATCGGTAGCTCGTTCTAAGCGGATGCTTTGAGTTTACTTATGTGGTCTTCATGCACGATGGAAGATTATGAACATTGGTAAGTTGCACTCAATATGCCCCGAAATGTTGTTGAGATATCGCTCGCTCTGCGGTGCGAAGAAGCCTCGGAGGAAAGTGACGTGTTATTACTAATTGGGAATTGTGAATAGGGCATAGGGCACCCGGAATTATCATTATCACTCCACTCATCATCAACGCGCTCGGATGATTGCTGCATTGCTATTGCTGACATTGCTGACCGTGTCTGCCAGAACATTTCAAACGCCCAAAGGTCCACTCTTCAAGTGCTAAGAGGATCATCATTCATCTTACAGCTTCTTCGGCTTGGTATACCTCAATTCCATAGTCTCATCTCGCGTCAGTAACCGTACGACTCCGAGTAAGGACACCAGCTCTTGAAAAGACAGCCGAAAAACAGCTGTCAGCAATCGCATTATCACTTGTTCACATTCATTCCACCCCCCGTTAGAAATCAGTCAAGATGGCGATGCCTGGAGGTATGCCTATGGTGGTGATGAGTGAGTACCGGCTTGACGTTACAAGCGTTTCTTCTCTGGTTGTATAGCAAATCTGGAGGTGGTCGTATCTATAGCTACCTGCTCTTGAGGTCCTACAACACAAGCTGACACATCCAACCTTCTCACCTTCCTCAGACACCGGGCCCGAGCGTCAATCGGGTCGAAAGGCTCAGACAGCCAACATCGTAGCCGCAAAGGTGAGCAGCTGTCTCCAAAGCTTGCAACATCTGGGATTGTAATGCTCTCGGGTGTCTGCTCACCTGATACTCGCTTACTCCCGATATAGACCGTCGCCGATGTCATTCGAACATGTCTTGGTCCCAAGGCTATGTTGAAGATGATCCTCGACCCTATGGGCGGTATCTTGTGAGCTATGCGAATTAAGAAGGATCGAGTTATTGTGCGATCAGCTGACCAGATCTTCTTCTCTCCGTATAGGTTGACCAACGACGGACATGCTATCCTTCGAGAGATTGACGTAGCTCACCCCGCTGCTAAATCAATGATCGAGCTATCGCGAACTCAGGACGAGGAAGTTGGAGATGGAACGACGAGTGTTATCATCCTTGGTGAGCTGAGACTCAAGTGTGTTACAGTCGAGAGTCACAGCTCATTTGCCCCCTACTCTGACCTTCTCTCATGTAGCCGGTGAAATCCTTGCATACTCTCTCCCTTTGCTCGAGCGACACATTCACCCTGTCGTCATCATCCGGGCCTTCAAACAAGCGCTCAACGACGCCCTCGAGACTATCTCATCCATCTCCGTCCCCGTTGACATTTCATCCGAATCTGAAATGCTCGCCTTGATCAAGACTTCTATCGGAACGAAATTCTCCTCTCGATGGTCAGATCTCATGTGTTCTCTCGCTCTTCAAGCTGTGCGAACGGTCGCTGTCACCGCTGAAGCCGAGAATGGGCTCGTTGGCTCATCGAACTCTTCTTCTCCCGAGGGCGAGAAGGGTGGACTGTTGAACATCAAGACTGTAGATTTGAAGAGATATGCTCGAGTTGAGAAGGTTCCCGGTGGTGAGATCGAGGAGTCAAGGGTGTTGTCTGGTGTCATGGTCAACAAGGACGTCACGCACCCCAAGATGAGAAGAAGGATCGAGAACCCCCGAATCGTGCTGCTTGATTGCCCGCTAGAGTACAAGAAGGGTGAATCGCAGACCAACATTGAAATTCAGAAGGAGGAGGACTGGAATAGGATCCTTCAGATTGAGGAGGAACAGATCAAGAGCATGTGCGACAAGATTGTCGAGTTCAAGCCTGATCTCGTGTTCACCGAGAAGGGTGTTTCAGGTGAGTAGAACACAGCTTTACCCGAAACCCCACACTGAGATCTCGACAACAGGGTCTTGGCATACAGCATAACTAATAGTTTCCCCATTCTTGACTCTCAGATCTCGCTCAGCACTACCTTCTCAAAGCCAACATCACCGCCATCCGACGAGTCCGAAAATCAGACAACAATCGTATCGCTCGAGCAGTCGGCGCTACCATTGTCAACCGGGTAGAAGACTTGAGAGACAGTGATGTCGGTACTCAGTGTGGTCTCTTCCACATCGAGAAGCTCGGAGACGAGTGAGTTGACAATGTTACCAATTCCCCCAATCATTCCGTACAAGTATACCCGTTTCCAGTTCCTCGAGATCATCTGAGAAGAGACGACACACAAGCTAATCTTACATCGGGTTTTCGGCAGATACTTCACCTTCCTTGACGAATGCAAGAATCCCAAGGCTTGTACCATTCTTCTACGAGGTCCCTCAAAAGACATCTTGAACGAGATCGACCGAAACCTTGCCGACGCCATGTCGGTAGCCCGAAACGTAGTCTTCAACCCCATCCTCGCTCCAGGTGGAGGTGCGACCGAGATGGCTATCTCCGTTGCCCTTGGTGAGAAGGCCAAGATGTTGCCTGGTGTTGCTGGTGCGCCTTACAAGGCTATTGCCGATGCGCTCGAGGTCATCCCTAGGACTTTGGTGCAGAACTGCGGTGGAAATGCGATAAGGACGTTGACGGAGCTTAGGGTGAGTACCCACGTACCTGATCTTCCAATTTTTTGGTTCATATTGAATCGGCTTGTGTACTCGAACGGTGGAAATCTTGCTGTCGAGCACATGCTGATCAAGTTCATTGATCCTTACGTGTAGGCTAAGCACGCTGAGGGCCATCACCTCTTCGGTGTAGACGGTGACACCGGTAAGGTGACCGACATGAAGGAGTACGGTCTTTTGGAATCTGCTTCGGTTAAGATTCAAACCTTGAAGACTGCTATCGAGGTAAGCATGCTTCTCGAATCTCCACCTCGTGTAATTTCGACTTTTGCGATCGACTGTCAAACGTACCAAGTTGCACTGCCCCATATCACGAAACATGTTTGACTAGTAGGCTCGGCCAGACATCCAATGCTGACAAACTGCGACTCACTTTTTCTTTTCGCGCTTGCTAATGATCTAGTCCGCTACATTGTTATTACGAGTCGACGACATCGTCTCGGCCCGGAGACCGGGAGAAGAGGCCGGTGCGGGTGGCGGTGGTGGTGTACAGACCATGGGCGGCGAAGATGGACCCGGTGGCGAGATGCCTGAGATGTAAGCGGGCCTGCAAGAGGAAGGATATCACTTGTTCGCGACAGGCATGGATGGCTCAGATAAGGTGTAGGATTGGATAGACTGCAAGGAGACATCAAAAACAAATCCAAACCCAAAATCGGTTATTTGCTCGTGCACGCATATATGACGCATGCATGCCGGATTTACTAGAACTACAGTACACGATGGATGTCCTTTTAATGTCCGTCAAGTATCAAGTGCAAGCAACCATCCGCATCGTGGGTACAGTGATTGTACATCCACCTCAGCTCAGTTCCGTGAGCCTGCCGGCTGCCGCCTCCCGCTAAGCCATGATCCATTATCATGCCGTCCTGGTTCTGCTAATCTCCGATCCTAGCTCCTTTATCGTAATTGTCCAAGAACCACTGAACGCTTTCTTGCAGCGCTGTATCGATGAGAAGACACACAATATAATGCAGGTTGCAAGAAGATGATCAGCTTCGCGCTCTCAACACGGATCAAAGACACTGAGATATATCAGCCTGACACATGGAGTGGTCAGTGGTTACTCACCCTGTTCAAAAGGCGTAAACTCAAATTCTGCGAAACCTGTCTTCTTCATCAGCCGTACCAATTTGGCGTTACTAGCCGGCTTCCTATATTGTCCATCTGCTTTACTCGTGTCATACTGCGAAGCGGAAAATCGTCGACGATTGACCAAAATGTAAATCAGTACGAGATCCATCAGCCGTCAGCCAGCCTTGAGCCAGATCGTCGCCAGGTCGATCGATCGACTTGCTCGAAGATGGCCACAGGTAGTATTTAAAGGCATGGCATGGCGTCGATATTATACGACGCTCATACTCACTTTGACAGGTCCGGTGAAATTCATAGCTCTGACGATAGCGTCCGCCACGTCCCTAATAGATACCTCGTCCTGTTCGCCCACTATATATTCAAAGAATAAGAAACAAGATACAGAGAAATCAGCTTCGATGGTCAATCGAAAGCGAACCTTCCGACAGATGATCAGATCAACAGAAAGTACTTGTGCATGTACGTACCGCTGAGTATCACCGGGTCAATCTCATTGTACTCTCTCAGAACCCATATAAACAACCTGGCGAGATCTCTCGAATAGATGAATTGTCTCAGAGGCTTGCCTGAGCCTGAGACGGTAAAGGGGGTATCGTTCTCTGTCAATGTACACGGATGGTTGTAACACGCAGCTCTCATCAGCATGATCGCACGATCCTTTAAGACCGACTGGACGCTCTTCGGCAGATCCGAAAGCCTTTGGAGCAGTTTTGCCCGCTTGCCATTACAGAGTCGAAGCCTGCAGGGATTGAGGTCGGGGGCGAGGTTATGGTGTGATGCACTCACTCTTCGCCAAGTAGCATTTATGTATCAAGCCCGGTATCACATGTGCAGCCTCGAGATCCTAATTGAAAACTAGTCAGCTCAGCCTCGATTGTGGTTTACCACAGAGAGCGGTATCGCAAGCAGTGAAGTAGAGATGACATACATAGTTATCGCCTGGACCGAAAACATCTGTAATTGATGATCAGTCAGTACTCAGTATCACTAGCCTCAACTAAGGCTCTTCTCTTGCGATCCAATCGGACCGAAAGCATTGGTTGGCTCTTTACGCGCAAAGCCAAGAGGGATTCCTAAGGACGCGACGTACTGGTAGGTATTACACTAGTAAACATCTTTCCATATTGATCATGATAAGCACTATCATTCATCACCAAGTCCAAAAACCATGAGTAGCACATCAGCGATGTTGTTCCCCTCTCCACGTCTGTAGTTTCGACGGCAATCACCAGCGCTTTCGAAGGAGCTGTATCCAAGACGAAAGACGAAGATGTAAGAGGTAAGAGCACGGAAAGCTTACTGATTCTGTACATCTATCAGACGCTTAGCGTGCGAGTAGCCAAAATTCGAGGGATGAGGTGGCCCAAGGTGGATCTTATCTTCTGTCAAGGGGTATGTGACCTGCCACAAGGTGGATCAGGTGTCAGCTCAAAGCTCAGATGGTCATGTATACTCGGACGCAACAGAACTGCTGCTTGGGGACCCCAAGTAGCTTTTCGCCATGATCGAGGCCACTTTCAACTTCCAACTGTCCAGTCGACATTTAAAGCAGTCTGGACTCAATCATAGTCTGATTCAAGTCGGAGGATACAGATCGAAGTGTGAGACATGGTGATGACTGACTTGGGAAGAGGGCGGGCGCACTCGAACTCCGACTCACCTTGTCTGGAAAAACACACGTAGACAAGCACGAAACGACCTTGTCCACACCCAGCTCATGAGAAGCTTGAAGTACCGAATCGTTCATCAGGCAATTATCGCGCAGGAATGTATGTTGCGATGACATGTTTGCGAAGAGGCCGCCGACTATGTCAATGTCAATGTCAATGTCAAGTCCACGCGAAGCATCAGCCAAATCTCAACTTAGGTCACAGGGGTCCATTTCGGTTCAAGGTGGGTTTTACAAAAGCCATGACAAGTCGGGTCTAGAGGTCCTGCGTTATGTGAACAGCAAGTCTAAGAGGCGGAGAGAAGGGGCACCAGTAACGACTCGGTTCACTCACCCTTCGCAGCTAGATGTATGACCCTCTTCGCACCGTATTTGCATAATGTAGAGCGCGTAACGTCTACATCTCTCAGATCACATTCTCGGCTGGAGAGGAACACCCATCGTTCGTTCTCACGTCGGCCGTATGGAGAGTTGATAGGTTCGGTATCGATCAGATAGTGCAGCGCTGAGCCTACGAGGCCCGTACCTGATCATGGAGGGTCAGGCGGAACGGTGTTGAATTAGCGTCGCCTAGACTTTTATGTGAAGTAAACTGAGAATTGAAGGATCGTAGTTGGGGCAGCCGCTCGATTCTGCTGCTGGCTTGGCGTGTCTTGGTCGCACATCTGGAGGGAGTCGCATGTAGCAGACACGAATAGACACTGGTTCCAGGTGTTGGAGATGTATCTATACTTTGAGGGACTCACCTCCAGTGACCAGCACCACCTCTTTCTCTTGTGAATCAAGATCTGCATCTTCTATCCCAGTCCGTCTACCATGTCGGCCTTCAACGCTGGGTTTGGGAAATGAAGCTGATACAGGTGTAGGAGGCAGCTGCACCTGCATCTCGACCCTCTTATCGCTGTCTCTGTCCTCATTATTGCTCAGCTCCCCTTGATTTTGGTTAAGATGTGCATCGAAACCACCCCTGTCCTTGTCGTCCGAAGATATCCCACTAGAACTCATCTTGATGAGCCTGCCTTTTCTTTCGAAAACCTATACACAAACGTTCAGAGGCGTTTCCTAGCCGGAGAGGATATGACCGAGGAGAGCCGGATGTCTTGAGAATTGCTAATCGCTGGAGGGGATTTATCGATGGATGCTGTACAGTATAACACAAGAATCGTTTTGTCTCCAAGGCTACAAAAGCTACGGACGCAGTAGATCGACAAGTCCACAGGAAGGTTCTTAGAGAATATACACAGTTTATAGGATAGGATGATGCCTCAACGATAATGATAACGATAACGATACGTTCTTGCAGTGACTTCGGCTAAGATATATTAATCGGTGATATACCGCTACTTATGAGTCTTCAGATTACCTCGCAATCCCTTCTCCTGACAATTGCATCTCGTATCTTGCTCCCGAGACATTCTGCGGATACCTTTTGGCGTATGAGTACTCGTATTGATAGTGGAGGTTACAAACCCCTCCTTCCATCCTGCTTATTCGACGTTTCTTTCGTCATCCGATTCTGCGAGCACTTTCAGGCACGGATAAACATTCGGCCCAGTTTATTTGGCCAAAGGAAACTGAACCTGTACAAGCATGAAATTGTAGCTGTTTTTAGCTGCTTTCATCAATTGTCTAGCCTACTACTGTAGTATATATATGTTCAGAAGCAGACTATAAAGATAATATATGGAACCATGATGCATACCGTGTACAGGACAGGATAGATAGTACAACATGCATGTGTGAAATTGTGTGACAGATCGACTACGAGCGAGCGGGCGAGCCGGGCATAAGCACAATGTACACTGGGGAAATGCTAGCTGATATGTCATGGAACTGGAATGCAGTGGAGTGGAGTGGATATGTATATTGCGTCTTTCTACCTACCCACCAGCATCCCGGTTCACGGACATCATTGAACACCGAACACTGAAGTTTCCTCATTCGTCTCGTTCCTCCGACGGACAGCCGCCATTGTCGTTATACCTCGTATTGAGCCTTTGGAGCTTGTTTTTCCCCAGCCACATCTCCAGCTCCATCTCCAGCTCCAGCTTCATCACAACCACCTACACCTTCGTCATCACCGCCGCCATCACCGTCATTATTGCCGTCGCCGCGGCCGTCGTCAATGTCGTCCACTGGGGGTACGACGACTCTACCTTGATCGTCTAGTCCGTATTTCCCTTGCCAGAACTCATCGGGCAATTCCCCAAAATCATCAAATACATCCCACTCGTCCGCACCTCCTTCTTCCAACCCATCACCATCCCCGTCTCTCTCTCCACTCGCTACCTGTGACCCGATGCCGATGCCGATACCGATATTCCTCGAGACATGCAGTCCAGTCCCGTTTTCCCTATCTTTATCTTCTTGCCGCTGTTTCTTCCTAGCTGTTTCTGTGACATCTATCAATTTATAACTTTCAGGCAAAGTATGTACCCCGCTTGGAGTGATGACGTAGTCGACTGTTGATGCAGCTGAGAAAGGGGAGAAGACGACGTGCATTCGTCGTATGAGAGTTGGCTTTACGTCGTCGACTTCTACGCCTAATCCTTGTTGAGTGAGGGTCAATGTTGAAGAATCGACATTGTCATTGCCATTTTCACTATCGTTCACCACCGATTGATCTTGCGCACCAGGCCGCTGCCGCCGCTTGGACGGTCTGAGGTCGGACTGATGTAGAAGCCTCCTCCTACCTGTTCTCGACAACATGATTCTCACATTAATAGCATTGGCCCATACGATCCCCAAGCTAGCTTCTTTGCCCAATGTGTTCGATTGACCAGAGAACCATTTTGCCTGACTTGCATATAACATCGGAGGGTTCTCGTCAATCTTGCCTCCTAAGAACGCCTGAGTTTGGGTGAATGACGAAGTTGGTGGAGTGCCCGAATGGATCATTGGATGTGGAGCTCGATTGAAGACGTCTGAGACTTGGTTGATTACCACTATCGCTAGGTCGTATGTGGATGCCAGAGATTTAAGAGCGTCTGCTACGATGCAGAGATGTTTGGATCGTTCCGTCAGCGATAAGGATGAAGGCCCTGTAGGTCGCTCGTCATTCGAGGAAGTTCCACCGCGGAACAGGGCTGTGATGGAGTCCAGGACGATGAGTCGAATTGGAAGGACATTCGAGTAACCACTTCGAGCTGAGCTGTTGTTAGACAACGACGACGTCGATGATCCGTTGGACGTCATCCGTCCCGCTCCGGCTGCTATCGACTCGTGGGGGCCGACCTCGGTGGCAGGACCGGCAGCTATGTTATCCGTAGTCTCGCTGCCATTAGACCCAATCCTAAATTTTGAGCTTGACGAAGTGACGTTGGACCCATTCGACCGTATTCTACTTCCATTATTACTATTCCCCTTCCTTTGGTTGTTTTGGTTGTGCACTTTCAACCTGGTTTCCAATATCGCCGGAACAGCGTAGTTGAACGCATGTTCCAAAGCGTCGACGTCCCCTACTCTATTCGTAAGCACATTATCCAGCAAACTCCTGACTCGACCTTGCCCCTGCTCCCACTCGACCTCACTGTCCTCCCCTAATGCGGTGTCATTACGGCCGATACTGGAGGGGGAGGTGTGCTCGTGAGTGGCTAGAAGGGACTTGGAGAGCTGGATCAATCGGCTGGTCGATAGTTCTCGCTCGGAAGTGAGGATGAGTGAAGCGCCTGGCGAAGAGGTGAGTGAGGGAAGTTGAGCAGACAGGGCGAGTGTGAGGGCGAGATGCGATTTGCCAGCCGCGCTATAGGTCGGCAAGCACATGATATTTGATCAGCGCCTTGACTCACTAAATAACATCGGTTCAAGTGGGTGTGATACGATGAGAATCGCATGTGGGCGAGGGAGGGGTATAACTCACCTCTCGCCCGTGATCTCGTACAGACATCCCCTCCTCAGACCGCCGCCCAGAGTTTTATCCATACCTTCATCTCCCGTTGATATCCATTTCCCGCGTTCTTTCCCCTTTCCTTTGCCTTCGCCTTTGGGAGTGACTATCTCCTCTCTATCGTAGTGTCCATTGCTGCCTTCTCCTCCTTCTTCCGCATTAGAACCAGCAGCACCGCCAGTACCTTTGCCATCACCAGCGCCAGTACCAGCGGTCGTGGATGGTCCTACACCTCTTTCCAGATCATACACTTCATTCAAGCGCGATGTACCAGGCGCTACGGCCCGAGCTACACGACTGACAAGTTGTTGTGCTAGAGGTACTTTGATTCGAAGGATATCTGATATTCGAGGTATGGGCGTTAAGAGGATCGAAGAGGGAGTTAGGTTGGCTATGGTTTTTAACCAACAGATAAATCAGTATCCGGAAACCTAGTCAGAGAGTGATAGAGTAGCTTGAACGATGCCGGCTAGGGAGATGACTTACCCCGATTTGCAGCTTCGAGCAGATCCCGAGGAAGGCCCAGATGAGGAGCCAGCTGATCCAGTGAGAGGTTCATCATTAACTATTTATCGTTTAACGAGATTGACTATAATATAAGGGTCTTTTCACGCAGCTTCATCGCATCGCATCGCATGAGAGCCTGGGTGGAATAACGTGTCTGTTCTTCGCTTCGAAAGGCGGGCCAGGTAGGCGACCTGAAGGAAGTCTTGATCGAAGGTCCGTCGTTATTTGGAAGGTAGTGATAGTAGTTGAAGAAAGCAGGCGCAGGCGCGAATCGAGAGGTATTGTGAGAGGCTTAGAGCTGAGCGGAGCTTGTAGCGGCAGAAGCAGAAGCAGAAGCAGGGGTCGTATGCGGGATCACAGTGCTAGCACTGGGAATGTAGCAGCTATATCTTTGTGTAAAAGGTCGCAATGAGAATTTCGTTGTAGGATGAAATGGAATGGAATGAAAGATGAAATGAGATCTTGATGAGATGAAGTGTAAAACTGAGGTAATGTAGTAAACTTAGATAGCCATCAAGTCATACGCGTCCGGAGCGCGTCATGTACAATAAGGGTGGCGAATCCCAAGTCTAATGACCCGCACACATCGCAGCTCCGTTCGTTTTATTCGCCATGCAAGCTGCCGGCTGCAACTATCTTGACTCGCCCTTTGGAGTATCTTCATACATATCCATGCTCGCCACGGGCCCGCCTACGGTCGGACGCGCTGATCATGTCAAGAGGATATTTTGATTGACCAGTTGAGACCCAGTCGGCGGCTGATCTACTGCGACTGCAACTGCAACTGCCACTGCCACTGCAACTGCAACTGCCGATGCCACGGCTGAGGCTGATCTTAATAAACGTATTCCTGTACCAGTATAGATCATGGCTGACTTGTCCACTGTCCACTGAGAAGAAACGAGCTGAGCTAGAATGACTTTCGATATTGCAACACCACCATCGCGACCACAAACCGAAAATCATAGTGCCGGTTGAACAGACTGCATTTTCTGCTTTTTCTTCTGTCTCCTTACTCTACCAAAGCGGCTAAAGCTATAAAACTACTTTAGGTATTCCACTCGGTTCCCCCCTGCGCCCAAAAAGTACCGCAAAACACTTGCGTATATATTCACAACGCCCTACAATATGACAAAGATTGTATGTACCGAACGAGAAACGAAACTAGTGACTAAAAAAAGGAGAAAGGGTATCAAACATGATGGAAATACGTTACTAATGGATAGGATAGATGCAAATGAGAGTGTTGAAGCTCATGCTAATGATGAAATGACGACGACTTTGCCAAGACGAATCCCGGTAAAGACTTTAGGCTTGAATTTAAGCGTAGGTCTCTCGGGCCCATCGGGCAGCGGCGACAAGGTTGGCGAGGGACTCCTCAGTCTCCTTCCAGCCTCGGGTCTTGAGACCACAGTCGGGGTTGACGACCATGAGGTCAGCGGGCAAGACCTTGAGCATGGAGGCGATTCGGTCCTTGATCTCCTGCTCTCCGGGGACTCGAGGAGAGTGGATGTCGTAGACACCGGGGCCGATCTCGTTGGAGTAACCGTGAGCCTTGAAGACGTCAAGGAGCTTGAGGTCAGCCTTGGAGGCCTCGATGGAGATGACGTCGGCGTCAAGTCGCTGGATGGAGGGGAAGATGTCTCCGAAGTCGGAGTAGCAGAAGTGGGAGTGGACCTGGATGTCGTCCTCAACACCAGAGGTGGACAGTCGGAAAGAGTCAACGGCCCAGGTGAGGTAGTTGTCCCAGTCGGCCTTTCGGAGGGGGAGACCCTCTCGGATAGCGGGCTCGTCGACCTGGATGGCCTTGATACCGGCGTTGGCGAGGTCGACGACCTCGTCTCGGAGAGCAAGAGCGAGCTGCTTGGACTGGATCTCCTTTGAGACATCGGCTCGGGGGAAAGACCAGTTGAGGATGGTGACGGGACCAGTCAACATACCCTTCATGGGCTGCTTGGTGAGCGACTGAGCGTAAGAGGACCATCGGACGGTCATAGGGGCAGGTCGGGAGACGTCAGAGACAACGATAGGGGGTCGGACGTATCGGGAACCGTAAGACTGAACCCAACCGAGCTATTGAATGAAGAAGGTCAGCATCTGATTACGCTTAGTTTACTTAATTAATTAGTTACTCACCTGGGTGAAGATGAAACCGTTGAGCTGCTCGCCGAAGTACTGAACCATGTCGTTTCGCTCGGGCTCACCGTGGACAAGAAGGTCAAGGCCGCACTTCTCCTGGAAGTCAACGACAGCGCCGACCTCCTTCTCCATGGCCTTCTCGTACTCCTCCTGGGAGATCTCACCCTTGCCAAACTTGGCTCGGGCGAGTCGGATCTCCTTGGTCTGGGGGAAGGAACCGATGGTGGTGGTGGGGAACTTGGGGAGGTTGAGGTGCTTCTTCTGGGCCTCTCGTCGAGCGGGGAAGGGAGACTTTCGCTTGAGCTGCTCCTCGGTGATGGCGGCAACTCGGTCTCGGACGGCAGAGTCAGAGGTTCGCTCGAACTCTCGTCGGGCGGCAATGTCCTTGGTGTTCTGCTCGAAAGAGGCGGACTCCTTGCCGTTAAGGGCGGCGGCGAGGGCGGCGACTTCCTCACACTTCTCTTCGGCGAAAGAGAGCCAGCTCAACTGCTCGGGGGTGAGCTTGGTCTCGACCTTGAGAGAGATGGGGGTGTGGAGAAGGGAAGAAGAGGAAGAGACGGTGACTCGGTCGGCACCGAGCTCAGCGACGGCCTTCTCGGCGAGGGCCTTGGAGGCCTTGAGGTCGTTCTTCCAGATGTTTCGGCCGGAAACGACACCGAGCTCGATGGAGAGCTTGGTGGGCTTGATGGCGGCGAGGACCTCGTCGAGCTGCTTGGGCTCTCGGTCGAGGTCGAGGTGGAGGGCGTGGATGGGGAGGTCCTTAAGGAACTCGATGGACTTGCCGACTCGGCCGTAGGCGGTGGTGATGGTGATCTTGGGGGCAACGGGGGCAATGGCCTCGTAAGCCTTCTTGAAGAGCTCACCCTGAGACTCGGCCTTGTCGAGAACGAGGATGGGCTCGTCGATCTGGACTTCCTCGACACCAGCCTCCTTGAGCTGGGTCAAAAGCTCCTTGTAGATGGGGAGGAGCTTGTCGAGGAGGTCAATGGGCTCGAAGTCGGCGGGGGCCTCTCGAGACTTTCGGACGAGGGAAAGGTAGGTGATGGGACCGAAAAGAACGGGTCGGGTGGTGATGCCGAGAGCCTTGGCCTCGTTGTACTCCTCGAGCTGCTGGTTTCGCTTGAGAGAGAACTCGGTGGAGGGCTCGTGGTCGACCTTTACGATGTGGTAGTTAGAGTCGAAGCTGGTAGAGGTGAAATAGTAGGGAAAAAAGTCAGCACGTGCGTGATATTATCAGTGGTAATGATAGCTACACTTACAACTTGCCCATCTCGGAAGCCTGGACGTCGATGCCCTTAGCTCGGTCTTGTCGTCCTCGGCCCATGGCTACGAAAGCAGGGAAAGTCAGCATTGATCGATCAGAATAAAGCAAGTTCAAGCCGTTGACTCACCGAAGTAGGTGTCGAGGGGAGAGAGCTTCTGCTGGACGTATCGCTCGGGAACGACACCGAAGTTGAAAGAGTGGTCGAGGAGGTGGTCGTAAAGAGTGAATTCACCGCTACAAAGGGGGCAACAGGGAAGAGTCAGCATCCATCGTAGATACTTGTTCAGATGAGGATGTGAATGTCGATCGGATGGGGAAAAAGCAATACTCACGAGGGGATGGTGTCGACACCGGCGTTCTTGATGGACTCCCATCGCTCCTTTCGGATGTTCTTGGCAGTCTCCTGAAGCTCCTCAGCGGAGATCTTGCCAGCCCAGTAGGCCTCGATAGCCTATGTTAGATCGATCGATAGTAAATATACACTTGTCAGTGATTTTGGTTCGGGTTGACAAGAACAAACGTGGAACATCCTAGAAGTGGTTCGTTGAGAGGGCTTGACTGACCTTTTTAGCAGATCGGTTGACACCGACACGGGGGTAACCAAGCACAGCAGACTTGACCATTTTGAATATGTTAATTTTGTTTGTGAAGAAGAGAGAAAAGGGGGAAAAAAAGGAAAAGGTTGAAGAAGAAGAAAAGAAGAGGAGAGGAAAGAGTAAGAAAGTTGATTTTTGATTTGGATCGGTGTCGAGAGGATAATTGTTGGGGGTTGGGTGATTGGATTGGCTAGGCTTAGGGGTAGGGGCAGTAGGGTAGGGGTAGGGGTAGGATCGCGCAAGCTGTAGAGGCGTGGCTCTCTCTGGCTAGATCGGGACTAACTCTATGGTACGATGCGATGCGATGGGATTGGTGCTATGGTACTACAGTGCTATGGTGCTATAGTGCTATGGTTAGCTTCTCCGCGTTTCTGCAAGCTAGGCCTAGGGTGTATGAAATGTATGACTGGGTGTCCCGAGCACAGTTGGAAAAAAAAAAAGTTGATAATTCAGGGTTAGGCTTAATCAGGGTCACCCTCCTTGAGCTTTGGGAATTCTGAGCGCCCTTGGTGCCTTGGTTGACTCGGTAAGATATCACGCCATATACATACAACCGATGTGGCGGGTCACTCAGCAATTAATCGCTTAGATAGATAATAATGTAGTGCTTGCCAGCATCGTGTCGTATCACGTTTATGCATATGCCGAAAATCGAATGTGGATGCAGCATAGTCATGATCCTTCATGTGGATGTGGATGCGGAGAGCATTGTGCTTGCTTTTCTTATGCAGGTATGAAAATATATATCGTACTGAATATGCTTGAGTAGTAGTATTGTGGGCTAAATACTATTCTCGTACAATACGATAAGTGAACTAGATTCCTCTCCATTGCTGCTTATGATTCAGATATGCGACAGGCTATGGTCGAGTTTACTCCTCATTCATCCTCCTTGACTTTCTTAGCACCTCCATTCTTAACTTCTTCCTCCTCCCTCTGCCTCTTTCTCGCCAAATACCTCTCACGAGCTTCGTTCCTCTTCCGCTCAGCTTCCCCATTATCTCCTTCCTTCCTCTTCTTAGCCTCATCTTCCTCCTTGCGCAGCCTTTCTTCCTCTTGAGCCTTTTTCCGTTCCGATTCAGCCCTCATCTGGTCTGCGAGTCGCTTGCGTTCTCTTTCCATTCTCTCGCCGTACGACGCGGCCGTCCCCACCGCACGGGATTTGTACGGGCCCTCGCCATCAGCAGTAGCTGACGAAGATCGTTGAGATGTGAGTAATGAATTGGGTAAAGCGGATTTAGGCTTCTTCATTATATTCAGACCTGCTTTCAAGAGCGATCGCTTATCGACAATCTCGCCATTATCGTTGATCTCGACGTCTTTCTTCTTGCCAGTCGGGTCGTCTGTACCGCTGCCTGTACCACTGGTAGATCCAGCATTGATATTAGATGTTTTTGCTTCGCGAGCGAGGAGCGGATCATATTCCTCTTCATCGTCGTAAATATTCCTAGACTCTTCTTCACGTTGAGGACCAGAAGCAGTCGGCGGTCGAATAGCCAGTGATGGTCCTTGATTGGACACGGATGAAGGGCCAGACGTAGCTGCTACAGCTGCAGCATGCTTCGCCTCGTCAGTGTCGAGCATCGTCTTGTAGAATGATGTAAGACCTGGTCCGCTCTTCGATTTTCGCATTGCCTCTGTAGTGATGATGAGAAAACAGAGTTCAGCGTCAGCGATAGTACTTTATATTCCATCAAAGCAGTGTGCAGACAAATCTGGATGATACGCGAACAAGTGAGGAGCAACATTAGAAGTGAACAACAGTGATTGAGATTGGGCAGCATGCCTCAGCATGACGGGTGGACACAATAATATCACAGGTGTACGACAGAGAGGTTCACGAACGATGGATCATTGTCAAAGGGAAAGTAGCGTGTCAAGCCAGATAATTTGAGCCGAGACGCAAATCGTCCTACTCACCCTCTCTAATCTTTTCCTCCTCTTCAGCTTTTCTAACCTCCTCCATCTGTTTCTTATACCCCTCAGTGACAAATTTTTCCTTATCGTCAAACTCATCTCCTTCCTTCTCCCGTTCCCTAGCCAGAGCTTTCTCTTCAGCTCTCAATCTATCCAATCGCCTAGTTTGAGCAGAAGCCAAGAACCCTTCCATATGTTTAGGTTTCCTCTCAGCGGCATCTTGTTTTTTAGCTTCTTCGATCGCCCTTTCGGCGGATTTCATCTTGTCGTAGTGCGTGTCATAGTCGAATATCGATTGGTCGATCGCCTCAGCAGCTTCTTTCGCTCGGCGCTCGCTTCGCGATAATAAGTTTGTTTGACCCACTGGAGCTTGAGGTTTTTTACTACTGTTACTGAGCTTGGGTTTCGAAGGTCCAGCAGCAGCAACCGAGTCGGCACCTTGGTCTTCGTCTTCTTCATGGTCGTCGAATAAGAGCGGTCTAGATACTTTTGGTTTAGATGTAGACGTTGTCGACTTGGACGATTGACCATTGGAACCATTGGAAGCAGAAGTAGATCCATTACTGTTCGCGTTGCCCTTGGATCGAGCCATCAACAACTCAAGATTCGACTTGGGCGCCGCCGAAGTCGAAGAGGAAGAGGAAGTCGATGTTGCACCTTGAAGCGGATTACCACCCCCTGCCTTCTTGGCCGAGCTCGAGCTCGAACTCGAGCTGGCCGTTGTCGTTGGTGGAGGTGCGAAAGCGAATGAGAGCTTGGTACCGTTCGACGCCATTTGAACCAGTAAGTCTTGATCAAGATCAATTATTTCAGCGAGGGTCAGGCGATCCGTGGGTCCGTGTAAGGGGAAGAGGAGCCGGCGTACACCAAGAGGTTATCTATTGAAAGGAAAAAGTAGAGTGTCTTTGTTGTTGTTTATAGCGGGAATCCAATTGTAATCCACTTAGCTTGTCAAGACAAACGAGTACCACTGGTATTATTTACGTAACGCCTTAGTTCTATCCCCAGTGGCAACTTGTACAACAGAAACGTGCCTGGATGGGGCATAGCGTCATAGTGGATAGGGGATGCATGAGAAAAACACAGCAGTTCAGAAAGCAAGAAGCAATTCAATCAATCAATTATCCTTCTTCTCTACTCTGTTCTTCATCTCTCTCAAGGTCAAACACCTACTCACACAACGCTCGCAACACAAATATACATATAACAGTCCCTATATCAGTCGTCCCCGGACCTGCTCACTTTCAGCGCAACATCGCCATCGCCATCACCGAAATCACAGAGACAGCTCATTAGCGCAGATCTATCAAGATGGGTTGGGCATGTAAGTCTCCGTCCGTCGGCTGTCTGTTTAGCCTTTATGTCTTGGCGTGTCGTGCTGTATCGTGTTGCTGTCCTAAACCACCAACCACCGGTCCTGTACTCTCTATCTCTGACCACTGACCACTACTTGATATATCGAAAGGTGTCGAGCACCTCTTCCCCATCTCTGACTATCCAGATCCTTTTTATTTCACCTTCGTGTTGGTATGGTGTGGTCTGATCGGCTACCTGGTCGTATAATCATCCGAACGGTTCCCAGAACGGGGGAAGAACCGGGGGTGTGCCAGTAACACAAAACTAGCGGACAGATCAGCTGATATGTATGTATGCATTTTGGAAACTCATATGTGATATGTGCGCAGATCACAAACGAATCCCTATTATCCCCAAGGTACGTTAATCATATTCTCATATCGTCATGTCGTCATGTCGCCTAGCTACTAGCTAGTAGCTACTACCTAGTTGGAGACCGCATGTTTGTCATGGGCTACGGCTCCCTGCCCAAGCTGAATGGCCGGGTCGGAATGCCAAGAATATATGAATACTGATATCTTGTATTTTTCCATTTGTGCGCTTTACTAAAAACAGTTCTTGTACGTCAATATCAACGGTAAGTTCTGTTCCTGTCGTAATTCGAAATCACTATCTGAGTCGGAGCTGGAGCCATCATTGGCTTGACGATACTCGTTATACACTTGTGCACTCGAAAACAAACGCCTTGCCTCCCTCTTCCACAGACTTGAGTGGACGTATGGGGAACCCTTTCTTCCCATATCCTGTCGAATGAAAACCTCTGCCCACGCACTTTCTACCTCTCTCTCCCTTATGGAGCATCGTTCCCCCTTGAGCTATTTTCGCTGATATATCCTTCTGGTTTGGTTTGTACAAACTATAGGCAAGAGAATCAGCTTCAGCTTCGGCTCGGGCCATCTTCAATACAGGGTCTAATAATCGATCAATCGATGATCCATATCTCTCGTTTCGTTCTTCGTCGTTGGATAAAATAATGTCAATGGAAACTCGATCCTGTTCTCCCTTCTTCTGTGCAACATAGAGGTGAGTTCACTTCTACCCCCTCGTCGACTTCGAGATAAGAGCGTAAGAGCATGAAAGCTGATCATCACAACAATTTCTGCACATTTTCTGAACAAACAGTTCGATACCCCGATTCAAATACACGTTGTATACAAATATGCATACCTTTTGCCGCCCGAAAATATATGTTGTTCACTCGCTCACAAGCTGCAAGCTGCCAGTGTCACCCTTATACAACAACAACCAAGAATTGACCTTGATTCCTACTTCCTGATTTGGCCATTGATATGCTGCAGCTGAGATCTGCTCCACGGTTCAATCCGTACCACCATGAGCGGATATACTAAAGGCTAAAAATCGACCGCCTATATTCCTTTTTAAGATGCCGAGATCATCGTATTACATGCTCGCATGCCTACTCCTCATCAAACGGTCGCAAGAAACCTCTTTTCAAAGGTGAGCTAATTTTGGCTGAAAAATGCATCGAAATCAAAACGATCACGAGTCAGCAGTTGTCCAATCGCTCTACCTCACACGAGAAAAATCCCATCGGCAAGGACAGCGGGTATCGGAGACCAAGAGGAAGTATTATGTCCACATTGGCAGCACTCACGAGCATACCTCATAGACTTTTGTCTGGCTTGCGCTAAGTCGAGAACTGGAGTGTCACAAGTAAGGATTGGTCAACGGTGATTACACGGCGCACGTCACGTCCACACTCACGAGCATGTCTCATCTGGGTCGGGGGCGGCGCGAGACTCTGTATAGCAGCGATGGCTTTCGGTTCCATCGATTTCCGTTGCTGCGATTGCCCAAGTCAGCATGATATCCTCTTGATGGAACCTCGGCGGCGCACAAGCTACCACTCACCTTTTGGAAGACGTCTTCTTTGCTAACATCGACCACGAACTGATCCTCTTCGACCTTCTTACCGGCCTTTTTACACTCTGTTACCCATTTGATTCCCACAATGAGCGGTTTCGGATCCTCCTGTTTCCTCCACCATGCAAGAGTCGAAGATTTGCCGGATTTGTAGATGACATGTGTACATCGCTCGGTAGGACGGGATTGCACCTGCACATTGCGGCGTTGTCAGCATGAAATTCAATATGGCGTGGTACGTCTACTTGTAAAGTCGCTGCACTCACCCTTGCACCCAAACCTTTCAAAATCTCCACAAACACTTTACCTGAATCTTCCCCATCAGAAGTCCTGACATCCACAAACGCTCTGACGCCCTTCAGACATCCTCCGCCAGTGGTCGAACAAAGCATCGCGGCGATACTCTGGTCCGCTGCTCCCCCTTCGTCTGACGAGGTGGATAAGTCTCCAGGATGCACCGTGATCGGAACTGCAACCGATGCCCGCGGTCGATGATTCGCTGAAGATAGTCGTGAAGGTCCAGCATTGTCGTTATGCGAGCTCGAAGTGGATGAAGTGAGATTAGAAGGTCTCTCCTCAAAGACCTGGAAACCATTTACATTGATCGACGGTGTCGCTGTCTTAGAATGAGAACGGGACGGAGCCGATAGAGATCCGTTGATTGGCCTCTTCATCTTGAGTTTGCCCAGAGCTTCACTCAGTCCAGCCAGACTCTTGCTAGTCTCCCCTGACAGGCCCTCCCTGGTGCTTGAGCTGAGCGAGGTTCGAAGTTGAGATCCTGCAGGACCCCCTGGACCTGGAGCTGAGACCGACCGTGGCTGAGTTGTGATTGGTGCGCTTTCGAGGTCGGCAGTAAGATTAGATGAGGAAGAAACCGAAGACGAGCCTGAGAGTGATCGAGGTGGCAGGATGGGGTTGGATACCATCCGAGGAGTTGGGCGGGCAAGGGGTCCAGAGCCAAGAGAAGAAGGGTATGATGGTTTCCTCTTGACAGGCGAAGGAGGAGCAACTAGTGGCGCTTGTCCTCTGATCGCATTGGACGATCCGGCGACGAGAGCAGGTCTTGTAGATGGCCGTCGTTCGGGCAGCGAGCCAATAGAGGACAACGATGGTTTCTTCGTGCTTGTTGACGAAGCTTTTTCGACGACTTTGGCAGAAGAGGAGGCGGTAGCAGCGGCGCTTCGAGGGATGCGTGAAAGCGGAGCCATCGAGATTGTGGCCGTCGAGCTGATGACCTTTGGCAAAGGGTCTGAGCCGATCGCCGGCGCCCAAGAAGCTGCGACGGAGGTACTAGTCGACGCGATGGCACGCTGCTCGAAGACCTGGGATCTATCAACAGCGTCTGAAGGGACATTCATGAGATCTACGGCGCTGTCCTCCTCCTTGGTCGTGGTCAAATCCACTGCCAGCTGTTCGGCAGTCAATACCGGTGTTTTCATCTCTTCCTCAGCTTGTTCTCGGTCTCGTGTGGCATTGTTGCGGGCGCTGGTTGGCTCCTCAATGCTTCCGTGGTCATGACTAACTACTAGGTTTTTGGTATCCAAATGCGATGCCGATGTGGGTCGCGCGAAGAATGAGTCTAGGGTCCTCTGTGAACGTTTGCTAGGGGTTTTTGACCCTTGACCTGGTTGATGTAGGGTGGTGTGAGTGGAAGTAGAAGGCGGAGACGTGGTCGGAGTGGTTGACGCGATCGACCGGCCTGGTATCTCGCTATCCACGATGTTTCGGGTGAGTGGAGCGCCTTGAGGTGTAGTCGACACGACTGGCAGAGCGACCGTGTTGCGCAATGGGGTTCGTAAACACTCAGGCATAGAAGGAACCACGGTTTTCCCGTAAGAAGGCGTTCGCAACGTTTCACGCATAGGAGGGGCGACGGTTCCTCTATGGAAAGGCGTTCGCAGCGATTCGGGCATAGAAGGGACTATGAGCTGACGCGGGGTGATGGCGGGCGGAAGAGGTTGAGACGGCGGTGTTTTTCGCAATGAGACTGGCATCTTCGATAACCTGCCATCGGTCCTCGTAAGCTCCGAGGGAGTAGATGAGGCAGCCTTCTTGAGGGTCATGAATGGTATCGACGTCACAGATTTGGATGAGCTCCCCGGCATTACTACATGTTGCTGAGGTCTTTCGCGCATACGAGGTGGTGTGGGTGGTCGGGCGACGAATTTTGCCGGTGGAGAATCGGTAGGGGAGGTAGGGTGATTTGCGTCTTTGCGAAGTAGTTCTCGAGCTGGAGTCGGTATAGGTTGTTGTTGTTGTTGTCGTTCTTGTTGTTGTTGATTGTGGAAGGATAGATTGGCATGTATAGGTGTTGAGGGTGCTGAAGGTTTCAGCGACCGTAAAGAGTCGCGTGATGGTCGATTACTCAGAGTCCGCATCGATCCCCTTCCGCTGTCTTTACTCTTCGTTGACGCCGTCGTGACGCTTGTCGCCGGTTGATCCACTAGCTTCATCACTTTGGCAGCTTTCTTCCCAACATCTCCACCATCGTACGAATCGACCGCTTTTCTCTTCCCGTTGCTATCCATCTTTGCTTCTCCCAGTAGTGGCCTAACATTCATACTGATATTCTCCTTCAACGGTCCCCTGCTTCTCAAACTCCTTCCTGATCCAGAGCTCAAGCTCTTCACTCCGCCTGCAGCAGCGGCAGCGGTAGCAGTGGTTGTAGTGCCGGTACCGGTACCAGTACCAGGGGGATTTACGTTCTCGTCGTATACTTGGATTTTTGCCGTTGTCGATCGAGCCATAGACCTCGTTCGAGGTGCGTTGAAGCTCGCTGACGGTGTGGGTTTGGTACGGCTCAGAGTTCTGATCGATTTGACTTGCGAGCCTAGTGTGACTGTGGTCGATGCCGATGCCGATACCGTTGTCGCTGTTTGACGGCGGGGAGGAGGGGTCATGGTCTAACTGGAATCAATCTGGTCAGCGGCACCTTGTCAGCTGACATCTGACATCGATTTTTCTCCATGCCTCTTGCAGGCTACTGAACACCATGCACACGCTTCAACATGGCCCAACAGCAATCAAGTTAACAGTTAACGCAAGGAAAGGATGAGGTGTAGAGTCACCAAGTTGACGTATGGATACAGAGCTATGATCACCAAATATTGAACTGAAGTGAAAACTCACCTCACTCAGGGAATGGAGTAAACAAGAAAATCAGGCGCGTGTGTTGTTAGGGTGGTAGTTCATTGATTTCGATTCGGATCTCTGTGTATCACAATTCAATACGATAGGATCCTTTTGCAAGTCACTGAATGGGTTATGAGTTGCTGACTGTGGGTGCTTGACAAGATGTATGGAATATAAGGAATGTAAAAAGTTGGATGGGATGTAAGAATACTCATAAATGTAAACAGAAAGTCAAAAGATACCCAACACAATCAACATGACTCTGAGGTTACTTTTCTCGTCATCACCCATCCATCAGGTACACCAAAACACCAAACACCAAACAAACTCACCTCCACCATACTGTACACTGCTATGGCGTGGCACTCTAGCTATTTATTGGCACGCGAGCCCTGCCTTACTGTATACATGCATGCTTCTCTCCGTGTTCCGGCATGAATCACGAATCATCAACAAGTGCATGAACAATGATTTTGACTTATCCGAATCGTTACACGTGAAAGTGAAGCTAGCTGGAGGTTACACGCATTCACGTATCATGGTCAGAGAGCAGCATGAAGGGAGAACTGACACCATGCACTTGTCAGTCAGCACGGCATATCCGAGAGATGTTGCAAACCGGTCCATTCTCCTTCACAGCTTCCTTTGCCACCCACCTGAACAACCGAGTAGTGACCGGATCCTTTCATTTGTTTTGTAAGAAAACTCATTGAAGGCAGAGCCACTACTCATGAGTTAATTAGGTTGTAAAGCTAACGAGATAGGGCGTAAAGTACTCATGTAGTGGCCATCCCCCTTTGCTGTCAAGCCGTGCCCTGTGCTAACCCCTCTGCAATCCCCCTCCTACGGATTCTATGAAACATCACCACCTGTAGACCTAGCCTGCACCTATTATCTACCAGATGAAGCTAGCTGGACTTTGCTTTTCAATATGACAAGATCACTCGTGAGCCACACCGAACGTTATTCGTCCTCTGACGAGTCGGACACCGACAACGAGATTTCTGATGACCAACGAATACCTGATCGGACAGTCCCCTGTAGAGCAGCGATTACTTCTGCTCCGACGATCTCGCAAGGGAACAACACGCGTAAGGACAGACATCTCGCTACTGTAGTGTTTGCCGGGCCGAGAGGGGGAAGATCAAAGGATCCGAAAAGGGAACAGAAAAAAAAAAACCCTGTTTGTTTCAGCTTGAGAATCGGTCGAAAGGTCTGGAAGAATAGCACATGCTTTGTGAGAAACGCAAAGATCCCGAAGTACTGTACTAGTAATAGTACAATACTCCTACTCGAGAACGTTCGTCGAGGTACTTCTGACTACCCTTGTGATCTGCTTCCATCTGGACGGTCGTTTCCTCCCATGACCTAATCTCGGCCCAGTCTCTAGTCAGATCTACCATCGACGATACTGTGCACCGTTTCCAGACCAGTCGAACACTTGCATATATCACACCATTCATTTCCTTTGTTGAGCCATATACATTACTCGTACGCCTCCCGTAAGAACAAGAGTGACGCTCACGACACAAATATTCCAGTGGGTGCTCTGTTTTCTATCCGATCCTCAACACATTGCACGTCCGAAATGTCATCAGGTTGGGGCTCAGCAGCAGCAGAAACAGCCGCAAATGTAGCTCGATCTTCCGCGTCCTGCTTGAACACTATACGAAGCCAGATCCACCGTCAGCCGGACGATGGCACAGCCGCTTCGCAGGAAGTCGCAAGTGGTTATCAAGCAGCCGAGTGAGTACAATACATGCGCATCAACAGTACTCGAGTACTTGTATCACCTGTTCAGCAGCAGGGTTACTCGTACTGTATCAAGGTCGGCGTGGCGTGGCCATTCCCACTACGGTGTTGATGATCAGCTGACATCTGACTTGCTTGCGCGGTTGGTCTGAAGTTCTTCAGGTACAACAGATGGCTCCGACAATGTTGAGGCTGGCACCACCGACTCGCCGTCGTTTGCGGAGGAGGACGCCGGGTACTTCGGGCAGATGACCGACCGTCGTGAATACGATCAAGATGCCCAACCGATGCAGACGCCAAGCGGGACAGGTTGGAATACGCCTCAACAAGATACAACAAGCGACTACGAGCACCAACAACATCAGCAGCAGCAACAGCAGCAGCCATACAATAACTACGGCCAGCAGGACTCGTACAGTGGCGCTAACGGTCAGTAGCCTGCTCAGAAGGATGACCCAGCTGCGAGACACATTGAGGGAGAAGCGGATTTCACGCTGTACTGTGCGTAGTAGATAAGTATGACTTCAATACATTTCCTCCTATTTGACACTTCTATTTTATGATACAGTTCATGGTCGTAGCGGTTGCCATTCTGTACGACGGATTTGACTGCTCGGGCGGTACAGATAATACAGCATGTGCAGAGTTATGTGAATACCCCGACTCTCACGGTTGTAATGATCCTAATGATGAGCGCCTCACAGTCCCCTCTCGCAAAGAGAAGGATATGCAAGATCGAACCGCACAATGAGGGCACCCCAGCCAAGTTGCGCATGATTTGAGCTACTCCTGCCATAATTTATCGCGAGCAAAGGTCATTCTTGTACATTGCAGTAGGTGCTTGACCGAGCACACAAGGGATCTTTATCTTTCCTTTGATTCAGTTTAGGTGGGGCTACTGTACCTTCCGACAACACGGTGGTTCGAGCGTGATACGAGTTTTCTTCAAGTTTCGGGCCTCGGGCCACTTCTGATACACGCAATAAGCGCACACCTTTACACACAGCTAACAACGGATCAGAGTCGCTTCAGTTTGATTCTTGCTTCTGGCGATCATTCGTTAGCGACCTTGCCGTAGATTTATTCTGTGAGCTCTGGACAGTTTCTATTTGGAATATCACACCAGTACGAGTATACATACAATATTATACTGCACATGTATGGCCGTCTCTGTCATTTTCCCGAATGGAGCCGATTGCAAGTTAATCAGCTCAGAGGGGACTGACCGAGCCTAGCCAGCGGTGTCGCTACGTCCGACGCACCGTGGCACACCACGACGACAGCTGCCTCAACCTCAAACGCCAACGTGAACACCAATCAGCCAGGTCAGTAGGTCAAGACCGCGACGCTCTCCATCTAATCGTACTAGGTCCGGTGATGATGTGTAGAGTACATAGGGGGAAAGCGTGTCGCCTAGGGGATCGTTTGGGGTAGCATAGCATGCCAAGGTCAGTGGCACTTGAGGAGGAGAGAATAGATCCGTTAGAAGGGAGCATCAGATGATGTACAAATCATACGAGATATGTCAATCACTTCTCAATCTTGCTGAATATCAAGGGGTAGAAGGCCCACTCAGTCTATAGGGGAGGTTCGATACACTTGCCTGCGTATACATTTGTACAAGCCCTAAGGCTTTTAAGGTCGGCACAGTACTCGATAAGCTGCATATCAAGCAGTCTTCTCCCGTTACGCCACACCACTGCGCAACAATGACCCATGTTTAGGAACCGCTCATTTCGTCCACCGCCGTGATCGCTTCCACAAGGCCTTCAGCATTCGGTTTATCAGCCATAGCGTCCACATTGAGCCCCCTTTCTTCTTCGAGATATCGCCTAGTGGTCTCGCCAATAGCAAAGATCTTCCAGCCTCTCCAGTCACCTCCAAGTCCTCCAAGTCCTCCAAGTCCTCCCAGCTCCTGCTCTATGTGGAGCTCTGAATTATTCTTCCCTTGTGTGGTTCGTTGAGCTTTTGTAGGGTCGTCCAACATTGACGATAAGGCTACATCTACCCCACTTGGCGAAAAGAAAGCCAACCATCCCTTCACTCTTCCCATGCCTAGATCCCCTCTCTCGTCACTTGCCTTGCTTGACCCTCGAGCTACTTCTAGCCGGTCCTTCACATCCTTCAGTCTTTGCTTGACATCTGTCTTAGGCGATGTCGAGTAAACCACGACCTCCTTGAACTCCCTTCCATGAGCTCGTAGTTGTTCCGGTATATATTCGAGCGATTTGTCACCTCTGACTAGTAGATAAGGCTTGTACGCCTTCCCCTCCAGAGGTGGATTATTGAGGATGAGGGGTGTTAGGATTGCTGCTGATTTGGGCGGAGTCGATATTGGCGAAGAATCGCGGTCGGGATTATCACCGTTTTTACGGTTTGTCATGCTGTTGGAGGTGGAACTCGGGTTACCGTTAATGTACGGATATATTGGTAGCCTCGGTATATATCTTGGTGGAAGTCCCGATTGAGAGAGGTGTTCCGTAGATGCTGTCCCGACAGTATAGAGGGGTATGTCCGCCCAGCTCGCGTGCAGGCGACTTCCACTTCCACCGCCGGTGATTCCTTCCTCTGTCCCTTGATTACGTCCAGGATAATTCTCCTTTTCTGATCCACCTGATGATGAATCGAAGGCTCGCTCTTTGCCTTTTCTCGATGATATCCGGGTAGCCCCTACTCCCGAGTCCAGGTGATCTTTGACGGCTCGAATCCAGCCTTCTGCTCCTCGTCGAGAGGTGATCACCACCCCTTCCCAATAACGGCTCTGCACGTGCCCATATCCATTGCTCCGGCTCGCCCGATTCTCAGATTGAAGCTCTCCATTTAATTCAGCACGGAGATCGCAGTCCCCTTCACTGATTCCTCCGCTATACTCTCCTTTGTCCTGATCCTGGTCCTGGTCCCGGTCTTGGTCTTTATCGGCAACTCCAGCCTGAGCCGCGACGATAGGTACCAGCTCATCAACAGTATATCTCTCCTCTAATACCGGTATGAAGGTGGTATCGTACGATGTCGCGGACAAGGAAGTCGTATAAGGGTCCGAGCACTCGTCCGGAGATGGCGTTTTGAATAGTATTACACGTGATCGTAAACGAGGTCGACCAGAGGAGGATGTTGAAGTTGAAAGTGCGTTATCGGCCTGCTGCGGCACGACTCCCATCGTATATCGATCGCTCAAGCCTTTGTGAACAAGTGTAATGTACTGATGGGGTCAATGCATTAGTGCAACGGCTGTATGAAATGGTGGAAGGCAGGTGAAAGCGAGGTAGTAAAGCTTTCGAAGATCGAAGTGATAGAAGAGGCTAGGATATTTGAAAGGTTGGTTCGCTGATTGGGCGACTCAACCTAACCTCCACTTTCCATGTCCACCTCTTTTGACCACCGTACAGTGACCTGATTGACTGAACGAGTTCCAGAGACACAAGAGGCAAGATATATGATCATCGATCGCACAATGTGCTGCTGCCCCCCGGGAAAGCTGAAAGACAGCAGTTTCGACCAGGGAATCTCGGGACTCGGTGTAGCAAGATGTGAAATGACATAGCTACGAGATGCATCGGCCCATGTCCCAGAAGTTGCTTGAACCATGGACCATGGAAGGGATCCGAGCCTGAACCAACTTGAGTGATACACAAACCTTTTTGCGATCAATCTAGGATATACTAAGAGCTGATCAGTAAGATGACGATGATCAGAAGAACATGGGTATATACTGATGAAACAGAGACGATCAACCAAAAATAGGGAAGACAATGGAAAACGCAGTGACTGACAAACAAAGTGAAAATATCAACAAATTATGTGAAAAACCATATATCCGCACAAACATAAACATAGCCGATGACAATTGAAATCCCCCTTGCCCCGCTTGACACTGCTATCCAAGTACCCGTCCTGTTTTCGGCTTCATAGTTGAACTCCAAGCTACCGGTACAGCCTCATCGGATAGGTCGCATGATCTCCCTCTCTCGTTCCAATGCACCCCTCGTCCCGGCCGATACAGGTACACCGTTTGTAGGTGGTTTTGAGCTTTTACTGCTCATACCGTGCGACTTGATCTTGGCCAAAACGTCCCTGCAAAAGTGTAATCCAGTTGATCAATCCCGTACCTACAGCTTGTCAAGCTCTCGATGATAGGCCACGGTGGGGATACTACTCACCTGGCGTACTGGACCTTATGTACGACGCCTTCGATCCTCTTCTTGTCCTTCGGCGATACATCATCACCCTGTGGTCCGAGCAAGCTCTCCAAGCTCCAGGTCCTGAGCGTCGAATGTCGATCGATCACTGATACCACCAGACCATCTTGCGACAGGATGAGTTTCGTGTGATCGTAAAAGTTGAACTGTTGCACAAGAATAAGGCAATGTAAGTGAGCTGGATCATCCCAATCGAGAAGTCGATCGTCCGAAACCAGCTTACCTGGAGTACATCGTTACTCAGCCGGAAGAGAATCACATGCTTCATCCTCAAATACCGTATGACAAACGTCATTCCGGTAGTCAAACTCAGATCATTATAGGTGTACGGCTGCTCTCCAAACAATTTGTCCAGCATATAGCTTTCAAAGTGTTTGAGGAGGTACACCTTGTTCTTTAGGTCGGAAGGGTATGAGTCGATCATGTGATTTCGGCGCACGTTTTGTAAGAGGTCGTCGGTTCCGGATGGTCGGATGTCATCAAAATGTCTGAGGAAACATGTTCCACGTCAGCTTGATGCAGGTGCGATATTGACTTGCGTCCAGACCTGTTAGCACTTACTGTTTTCCAGGCGCAAGAACCAACGATGTCGAGTCGTTGAAGTGCACGCTGACTGTACCGTCTGTCATGGCAAAGCCCATTCCGTATTTAGTACAATAATCCAGCCAAGATACAACAAATACTTTGGGCGGTTTGGGGTTGATGTCAATGTCTGCGAAGTCATGGTTAGCGTCAAAGACAAGAAAATGATGGCCATTCGCGTTACTGAAGGATGGGTACTCACTGGGTGTCCTGAATCCTCCGGCACTTTGACTCATCAGGAATCCAGTCGACAGGTTTTGCTCGACCGTGTCAAACAGGCTAGCGCTGTACTCTCTCTGCTTGGCAGGTAGCTTGCTAGAAGACGCAGCTGCGACAGTCGGCGCCCTCGGCAGTGTCGTTGTTGATGCCAGGGGAGCAGCTTTTCTAGGTGAAGCGACAACCCTTTCCACGTGCGTGTGGAGATGATGTCTTTCGCCCGCCATTTGAGACACGATTCTAGCCTTCTGAGTAGCCAGCTCTCGCTCTCGCACTGCATGGTCGTAGCCTTTCTGTTGTCCCGGCTGTTCATCCACAACTTCTTCTTCTTCCTCTTCGTCCTCCTCTCCAACTCGCTCCATGGCTTGATGCTTTCTCGCGGAAGAAGGACCGGGAGTATTCTCCTTACCGAGAGCCGATTTTCGAGCGGGACTCAGCGTACTTGCCGCTCCAGCAGCAGAAAGCTTTCGAAGCAGAGAAGGCTCTTTGATTGCGGTCGGTGCTTGGACAAGAGGCTGTCGAGCAGAGTTGAGCAAGGCGGAGATAGGGCTGTCCGGTTGCACGGCGTTCTTGAAATCTCGCTCTTGTTGCAAGATGGAAGGACCGAGAGCCGTGCGGGGTTTAGCAGGTTCGGGCTGGAGAGATGGCAAAACTCCGATCTTTGCCTTCTGACATAGTGTCTGGAAGTTTTGCCGACTCTTGGAGAGCGAAATGTGGGAGTAGTCTGGAGCGAAATCGTTTGCTGATGCAGGAATGTATGCTGGGAACGGACCGTCAAGGAACCATTTATGAGAGAGAATCGCCTCTAACGTTGGTCGTTTGTCTATCAAAGCGCCAATCACCTGTCAGCTTAGGTTCCGCATTGCCATGGCTGGACTAATTTACCAGGATCCGTATTCAAGATAGACATAATCAACTCCTGAGCGGATTTCGAGATTTCCTTCTCCGCAGGGAACTCGTATCTGTTCTCCCTAATCCGCTTGTAAATCGCTTTGACATCCTTGGTTTGGAAAGGCGGCTTTCCGATCAACAGCGTATACCTGCGCCAAAATCAGTCAGATGCCTCATCGTGGCCTCCCAAACCGATCGGGCGATCGAATGTAGCATCTACTCACAAGATGACCCCGACCGACCAAACATCCACCTCGAAACTGTGTCCATTAGCAGTATCGAAAAGTACTTCAGGAGCAATGTAGTTGGGCGTTCCGCAGATGGTCCTGGACGAGGTCAATCGTCAGTACATACATCACGCCGCTGATCTTCCAGGAGTCGCTTTCACAGTGGATTGCGTGTCACGAACGGTGTCGTTTGGCCGTCTCAAAGCACACTAATGGGATATTCACTCACTTCTTCCTATCTCCGGGTTTCTCAATCAAAGCCGCCAATCCCAGATCACCAACCTTCACCTCCATATTCGCATCAAGGAAGATATTGCCGAGTTTGAGGTCTCGGTGAATCACATTCATTTGGTGCATGTACTGGCACGCAGCGATGAGCTGAACCAGGAAGTAACGAGCTTCCGGTTCTGAGAAACGTTTTCGTCGACGAAGGCAGTCCATCAAGCTCTACGGGGTATCAAGCGTCGAATTAGCCATGTATCACACGCAGGCTCTTAACGACCTCTGATCGACGATGATAAGTCTGATCGAGATAGAAAGAGTGTGAGTGATGTTAATGAGACTCACGCCGTGATCACATAGTTCCAGCACCATATACACATTCTCATCGTCCTCGAAACAGTCGTCAAATCGGACGATGTGAGGATGCGCCAACATCTGGTGCAGCTTGATCTCCGCCCACAGCTAGTAGTACAGCAGATATCATCAGTATCAAATGAAGAGTTCCACATGTGTAGCCTACACTAAAGCCCAAAGGTTCGACGGTACGATGAGTTGGCTACAAATGAACGTTTGGAGAGTATCTCAACCAGTTCACTCACTTTGGTTTTGTTCTTCTTGGTTTTGATAGACGCCTTGTTTACCACTTTAACAGCTCTTCTCGATGCTCTCTGATCCTGGACCTCATACACTCTCGCGAAACCACCCTGTATCAAGCCAACGAATAGGGTCATCGAGTCAGTAGAGCACGCGTTACGGTGTAATTAATATGTATATAGAATGCTATCGGCGGGCAACAAGCCAGGGCAATTGTTGTCCAAGATTACGCACCTCGCCTAAGAAGCCTACTCGACTGTACGAACATCCTCTCTCCCTATCTTTGATTGTTAGGGGCGGTGAAGGAGGTACGATCTTCTCCTGCTTCTTGACTGGCGTGCCGTTCATCTTGCAGACTTTGACTATAATGTAATCACTTCGCTGCTTTATTCGATAGTAGGACGAGGGAGGGCAATCTGAAAGCTCCAGTGGTATTTGACGGAATGTCACAGATCACGCGACCCTTCTTTGAAGTTTGAAGTTTGATGTTCGATGTCTGATGCCGATCGGACCGTTTCCAAGATTGTTGGTTATTTATGAATCCGAAACCAAGATCAACAATCGCGAGTGTTCTTGACAATATGTCGTTGTGGCTGGATCTGAATGCTATGATATATTATATAACGAGTGACTAGAGTTAGTTAGTGATGATTGAGTATATGATAATAGATCGATGTCTTGTTGACAGATGACTGAGATAGAAAGCATAAGACACAAAGCACGAGGCCCAAGTTGGTTGATTTGTTAGTTTGTTGTGATCCGATGTCAACACAATACAAAAGTCACTCGCGTCGCTATCTATGATATAATGCAATGCAACTGCAACTGCAGCTCAGCTTACTTCGGCATTTATTTCAAAACTCCGAAAATGGCGCTTGTTTCAACGCGCCGTGGAGAAAGGCATCTGTCGAGTGCGCACGGCATAGTTATGACTTAGTTGTCTGTGAATTGCAAGTATGCATAGCGGATCATGTCGCCTGCCAGTTTCCCACTGGCTTGGAGGTATCGTGCGGTATGCGGGGTCTGTGTGGGGGTAGTGTACATGCATGCAATGATCCTATTTGGCTTTACTTGGTTGGGTTGTTGTACTTCTGACTTTTACTCTTTCCCCTGCTTCTACGTACAGCTCAGCTGTGGACTCAATAACTAGATTTACATCTATCCTCTTGCCCCTCGCGCCTGGTATGTACGGTATCAGTGTACTCGTTGTACATTGTTTAAGTGTTAGAGCGAAAAGAAAAGGAGAAAATTGAGGGGTTATGGTGATTGCGTCAAAATGTTGATCAATGAGTGAATGACTATGAGGTGAGATTTGGATCTGTATGTGTTGTGATATTGTGTTGTGTTTGTTATCTTGCCCCTAATCCTTGCCCTTGGTCTTGAGACCCGACAACATCTTAGCAAGCGACGAGATCTGGCCCTTCAATTTGGGTTTGTTAGGCGACACGCCGATCGCAGGGGGCGAAGCCGAAGTTGGCGCTGTCGTCGTGATAGTCGAAGAGCTTTCGGTCGATGACAGAGCGGGTCTAGCATAAGCTTTGGTGCCGCTGCTATCGACGAACGAGTTTGTGTACGAATTAGGGATGGGTACCTTGCCGTACGACTTGGCAGAGTTCGAAGCAATCTCATCGTCGGTAGAGAGGGCGTGAGAAAGACCAGATCGGTACGGTGCTTTGTTTGGCTGCTGGTGTGCGTATTGCGGGACCGGTCCAGAACCGATAGGTACAGAGTTCCGGATGGTATAGTGGCTGGCCGGGTTGACAAGGCTACCAGGTCCAGTGGACAGCTTGTTGGGGTTGGCGGGTCGGAGAGCACTGGGCTTGCCGAAGGACCCCATAGGCTCCATACCACCCGTGATGGCAGCGGCGGCCAAAGCAGCTTTTCTCGCTCGCGAATGATCCTCATCATGCCTCTTTGAGGTGGCATGGATCGTCTTGTCTCTGCCCCTTGATTCAGGTTCTTCAATGATTTTCTCCTGTCGGACAGGCTTTCGCCAATCATCGTCATCGACACCGCCACTTGAGCTGGTTGCGCTAGAAACAGGACCGAAGCTTGACAAGGCACTGCTAATACCTGAGCTGACGGTAGTGGTCTGCCTGAGAACATGCTTCGAGGCGAGGGTGCTCTTCTGACTACCTTGCTGGAGTTTCGCAGGCGCAGATAGATTGAGGCTTCCATTGGCGTCGCGCTCGGCTACTCGTCGAGCGAGGGCAGCAATCTCAGGATTGCCTTGAGACAGCTTCATCATGTCCTTCCATTTGGATTTCTTGGCCGCAGCAGCTTGAGCAGGTGTTGTACCAAGAGGAGGGAAGTCCTCAACCCTGTTGGCATCGAATTCTGAAGGGCGAGAGACTTTGGAAATCTCCCTTGCCAGCGACTGCGAGGCCTCAGTGAGCTCAGCCAAGAGCGCATCTCGCTCTTCCTGAGAAGGCTGTTCGCCTGCCGCTGCTGCTGCCGCCGCCGCTTTGGCCGCTTTGCCCTTACGTATACCGCGTTTCCTTCGCTTGTGGGTCGACAACGATCTCGAATCAGCATCGCCGCAATCCTTGTCGTCCGCGATCGATTCTGTAGCGTTCTCCTCGTCTATAGTCTCTTCGGGCGAAGGGAAAGTGCTGGCATCAATGGGAGTAGGCTGTTCATCCACAGTGGTAGCTGACGTCATCTCGAAGCGATCATGTTCCAGCTCGGGCGTAGGTAGTGATGAGTCGTGCTGAGACAGCTGAGAAGGGGGAGGCAAGGAAGAAAGCGTGGGCGCTGTGGAGGTGAGTGCGGAAGCGGATCCTTTTCGTACTGCCTGTGGGGTGTTTCCGACAGGGGACTTGACGAAAAGCCCTTTATCGGTAGGCGTCTTTTGGTTGGTTTCGAGTCTTGACAATTTGAGAGCGTGCAAAGCCTTCCGGCCACCAATCATATCCGGCAGAGATTTGATCCAAGATCCGAATTCCCTGGCTGATACTCTGGCATCTACATCGATACACAAAACGTGGTCGGCAAGATACGAAGCGACCTCTCGACCTATACCGGTGAATTTGGACAACAGGAATCCGGTGGGATCCATGAGGAAGTTGTCAAAGTTGGGATCGCCAGGAGTTGGGTCTTTCCACGGGTTTCGGTGGAAAAGCATGTTGATCAGAACGATACCGAGAGACCACACGTCTGCGGGCGCAGGGAAATAGGTCGGTCCCAAGTTGTTTCGACATTCTACGAATGGGGTCAGCTTTTCTGGTTGCACTGGACGCACACCCGAGGTCACTCACCATACGACATGTAGGGCTTACTGCCGCACTCCACATCCCCACTTTCCTCTTCCGTAGTCGCCAAGCCAAAGTCGGTGAGCTTGACGATGACCTTTCGCTTCGCCTGTGGTCCAAAGTTGACGGGTCCGCCGGCGTCTTCATCATCTTCGCCAAACTCTCCATCGGCAGCAGCTTCTAGCTCGATCGAGTCACAGCAGATGAAGTTCTCAGGTTTGATATCTCTGTGACTAACTCCCGCATCATGGCAAACAGCAACTGATTCACACATCTGTTTGAACATGGAAGCGATGAGTCGTAATCGCCGTTGACTCAACAACGTGTTGGCTGAGAAGGCGGAAAGCAAGCTTGGCGTGGGCGGCGTCTGGGAAGGCAGGACGTGCTGAGAATGGTGATGACCGTTGTGATGAGCGAAGAGGAGCGAAGCTGGTGAACCGCTGAATTGGGAAAAGGCGTTGCCGGGCGAGTTCGTAAACGACGAGGACATGTGATTAAGATTCGAAAACATCTGGGAGGATGAGAAGGGAATCGAAGAGGACGAGAGTTTCGAAGAGGACATCACGCCGCGACGCTCATCGGGCAGGGGTACAGGTACGGCTTGAGGCGAAGCATCTCGCGATTTTTCCAGCCAGTAGAAGCTAAGGTAGAGTCAGCAAGCCACTCATGGTCCTCCATAGATATAGTTTGATCAACTTACAGATCCTCGCCGGGACACAATTCCAGCATGAGAAACAGCCATTTCCGGGTTTGTAAAGTCTGGTGCAAGGTGACGATGTTCTGGTGAATGGGTAAAGACAAATGGATGTACGCCTCAAAAAGCTGAGTTTCCAATTGTTCTTCTTCAAGATCCTGCTTGCTGAGGCATTTGAGAGCTAGACAAGTCACCGATCAGCTTCAAACCTAGAGTTTGGGGACAAGAGCTCTCGGACTCACCATACTCCCTCTTGCGCCCTCCACGCTCTTTCACAAGGTATACAACTGCATAACTTCCGGTTCCAAGCTTCCTCACAACCTCGTACCTCTTCTTCTCGTGCTTCCCATCTGCGCGGGTCGCCTTCGTCGCCTCGCTGCCACCCCGTCGCAAGGGTAATCCTTCGTCGAAACCTCCAGTTGCAGCACGTCCTACCGCTGGCACAATCACTTCGCCTTGGAACTCCAATCCTTCTCCTATTACCATGCCAGCTTTCAAAATCTCCTCCACAACAGGTTCATCGTCTGAAAAGCCGCTCCAAGATTTCTCCCGGCCCTGATACTCGTCAAAGTCGTCATCATCGTCAACGGCGTTCTCATCGTCACCATCCAGCAACATTCCTCCAGCCGGTTGCCAATCGTCCATTTCCTCTACTCCGGGTGCCCAGGAATCCGACAACTGAAGCTGGGACCCCTTGCCTCCATGGGCAGGCTCGTCTCCTTTAGGTGTTACGGAAGAAGAGCCCTTGTTCGGCGTTCCCGTTCCGCTACGTTGACCAGGTAAAGGGGCCGCACTGCCCCGAGGGGTTCGTGATCTCGAGCGAGAGCTTAGACTGATCGATACGATGGCCGCAGAGTTTCGACGAGACCGAGGCGGAAACTCCCCGCCTAAACCTCTAGGGGAAGTAGCAAGTGGTCGAGGAGATCCTTCAGCCCAATTAAAAATCTGCTCGACAGGAGTGGTCATCTGGGGTGAGAGAGATGACAGTCGTCGGTGAGCGGTGCTCAGTGCGAGTTGCGGAGGTGCTCGCGGAGAGCTCGACGAAGCTTCCGGAACGGCCGGTAACGCCTGGTGGGATGGCACGGGGCTGAAACCCATTACAACGCTTGTTCTCGAGCTAGGCAAAGGAGGTGACTCCAGATGATCGAAGTCCAGCGATTGCGAAGCTGATATACTCGGTAGTCGGGAAGATATCGAAGGTCGTGGTAGGCGTGGGGACGAAGGCCCCGCTCCACGTCGAGGTGACGCAGATGGAGAGTGATGATGGTGATTGTGGTGAGAAGGAATAGTGGGGACAGGCGAAATGAGAGAAGGTGAACCGCTCATTGTGCGTGAGATCAAAAGCCAAAGGATCACAGCGACGTGAAGCAGCCCGTATCCGTACACACTCGGCTAGCAATGAGGTGCAAAGATGGTCGAGCTTGAAAGAGTCCCGAAAGGGATATGAGACGCAAAGGCGGTCAAAGGCGAGCAGGGCTGTCGTAATACGACTTTTGAGATCAGTAGCTGTTTTTGTAACGTTGAAATGCGATACCAAGAATAAGGCTTCTCGTGAAATTTGGCTTGTTTGAACAACTCACACACACAGAGTATTCCGTCCCTCACTAGACTCTATAGGACCAGAGCTATCACCCAGACACACAGGGTGACACTGACAGTCTACGCTGCGTGCGTTTCTCCACCTCTCTGACACTATCCTGTTCTATCCGCCTTTGGGGACTGGCCCTTCCTTTCACTTTGTGGAGCGTGTCGCAAGATTATGTGTATGTTTTCGACTCGAGTGGAGGGAAGAGTTGGGTCGAACGATCTGGATCAATTGTGGTCGACGTCCCTTTATGTGCAGATCACTGGTGTTTGTGAATGCGATGATGCGTGGTATGAGTCATGCGATACTTGGTATATACCACACAAAGGTTGATCAATGGTGTGAGTGGAGGGTTGAAGAAAACAGGGGAGGAGAGGGGAAGATGCTATGCTATACTATGCTACAGTTTGCGAGAGATGCGAAGAACACGGTAACAAGGTTGTCGTCTGTATTGTGACAGATAATGCCAGACAAGGGTTGATTGATTACAGTGATTGTGTTGTCTTGTTCAACCCGGCGGTGAGTGTTGAAAGCGGATTGTGGGGTTGCAAGATGGGAGGTGTCAAAGGGTGGAATGGCAAGGTGGGGAAATTGGACTAGTGAGGGGTTGTAGGTCCGAGCATCCAGCCTTGCTTCACGCTCTCACTGATGGCGATGGCGATGGCAATGGCGAGATTGATGGTGGTGATCAAGCTCACTTTGATCCGTGCGCGATGGGCGGCGGGGAAGCCAGTTGAAACAACGGCAGTGTGGACGATGCGTGATGACCCGTATGGGTTTGATTTGTGACCTTTGAAACGGATCAACAATGGGCTGCGACCATGGATTGAATCGAACCAAGCATGTGCGCATGCGGTGTTGTGGGCCGACCGTGAGGTGCGGAGAATTTCCTGCAACTGCAACTGCAACTGCAACTGCAACTGCGACTGCAATTGCAGGGCTAAGCTAGGCTTTGAGTTGACCGACGTTGGTATCTCAGCTACGTGGTCGCCGATTACGGTTGAAATATGACGGCCAGCGATAAATCAAATCAATCACAATCCAATCCACTGGATCTAAATCACGACCTCAAAGATCTGAACTGTGCTGCTGTGCCTGTGGGCAGTGATGTTTGACGTGCTCGGTGGGCTGCGTGGGGTCGTATTTGTTGAGCGACGAGGAAGTGTGTAAAGTCGGGCCTTGGCTGGGTCGAGGCGGGATTTCCGGCGGAATTGTACAATGGTTAATGAAGGAATGCGTATGTAGGTCTGAGTCGTATGTGGTGTATGATTTGAATCACGGTGATAGACGGGGGGGAGAGCTAGAGAGAGTATAGAGAGAGTCGGGGAAAGCTTAGAGGAGAGGGGGAAAGAATTTGTTGACTGAGACTTGGAAATTCTAAGTTGGAATGAGGATGACGGTCGGAGGGTAGTAAGTAGCGACAAGTAGCCACGAGATGAGATGTTAGTAATTCGACTCAACCGAAACCCAAGTGCAGTAGTCACGACTGCGGTGTGGTAGGTACATCGGACCTACTCAACTGGTGCCTCTCCTTCCTCTTTGAGGCTAGCTAGGAAGCAGCTAGAACGAGTACTGTATAACTCCAGCCGAGAAGCTCAGCAATCCAGACGCCTCCCCCACAAACAAAGCCGCAGACCGCAGGCCGCCCTAGCATAACCGTTCTACCGAAAGAGGCAATTCATCTTTCCATTGCATATATAATCAGATATCGGCGTAGCATGGGCCTAGCATTTGACCCATATGGTGCATTTCTAGGTTATCGTTGATGCACCGCGAGGTACCTCAAATCCAGTCTCTTGGCTCGCCATCCTGTCTGGTCTGCGGACTTGATACGATCAAGGGGCTGCACATGAACAACGCATACGTTTGCGCCCCTTCCTTGGACCCATCCATGTACTGTATTATGACTTTGCCCCTTGATCGTCCCGAATATCCCCATATGATCCTCACATCACCGGATCACTAAGTCACCTACTGTACCCGGCCGCTGCTAATCGATGTTGACCGTGCTCCAGATGACATGTTGCAATACGCCTAAGCCTAAATCTAGCAAAGGAATCATGTGATGATTCGCAATCCGCTTTGCACACAATAGCAGTCCGGCAGCCGATTGGCGTCCAGCTGCAGTAGCTCACTCGGTCAGGGACCAGGGGCAAAAGTGTAAAGGACATTCCGGAAGGATCTGTCTTCGTCCCAAGATTCGGCCGTACCCCGCTAGCGCCTGCCTACTTTCACATCGGCATATGCATGGCATGACATGACAGATCTCGCTCGCATATGCAAGCGTTTCCTCGCCAGAACAAGCCCTACGGACCCAGTCATGATACGCTTGATGATTTGCTCTGGTCAAGATCAAAAGCATGCATGAAGAGATCACGATAGCACCTATTAAGCTACAAACCGTCTCGTTTTCACGGACGATGGCCAATCTCCACTGCAGTCCGCGTGGGTTCCCCTTGTACAGTCGTCGCTTAAACTCTCCATATCGGAACTGCCAAGCGAGTTAACCGACGCCGATGCCCCCCAAGGAATACGACGAATCCGGCGCCCATAGCATTCGCGTCAAACGTCAGCGCGGTGATGGACTAACAGGACCGAATAAAACGCGCGCTGGAATCTGGAATTGTGGAATGCACGAATAACTGTGGTGACGATACGTAAAGTCTCGAATACGCTCAAAGTACGTACAGTACAATTCGCTCTATTTCTTGACTATGGGTACGGTGTTGTCATCGGTCGAGACAAACCAAAGGGCAAGCATTCGGACTTGTCTAGGCCCGGCCAACACGATGACACGTTACTACTACAACACACCCATATCACCGTGCTCGTCTTGTGTACTTGGCATGTTCTCGATCAGTGCATACGTGGCAGCAGGGCTCTATTCATCCCGTCAACGACAATGCATCGTGGATTCACATTTCGGTCCCTCTATGACCCGAAGGTCTCGCTTGACCAGACTCACAGGCAAAACCTTTGTGCTACAGGCGTGAAATACAAGCATTCAAGATGTGCACTAGAAGCTCTACCTTTCATGGGCTAAACGCAAACATCACTTATGGACCATACATCCCTCGGTCTGGAACCGAGAAGCGACATCGATCGGTTTCGGCTTCCCCTTGGTGAGCGCTTCGGGGGCCTATATGTCCGGCCATATCTCATGACCTAGAATGTCCCTTGATATCAACGGATGATTGCCTCATCGCCACCCCAGAGGACTTGCAGAAGACAAAATCAGCACGTCAACGATTCCTATCGAGAAGTATGCCATTCTTCGATTACCCCCAGAAGAGAATCAATCAAGTTGCCAATATAACTATTGCGCTCCTCCATACACATCCCGAGATCATCGGAGCAGAAGTCAGTCAAAACCAACATAACGTACTCGGGTTTCATGGTCACGACTTCTGAGCGACGCATTCATAGATAAAGTCAAAGGAGGACCAAATCACACTGACTACTTTGGAGAAGCCAGGTCACTCATTACTGAGCTAGCAAGTCATCGGTGAAAGGAGAAAACCTACGTTACGTCAACCCCTACAAGAGGACGAGTCTAGACCGTCAGTATCTTCCTCCGGAGCCGATGCGAACGGACCTCGCAAGCCTCTTTACTCGCCTGGATTCAAGATGTCGTTCCCAATGGACCTCTTCGTTCGGATTCGGCGAAAGGAAGACCGAAGATACTATTGGCAGTCGTTATGATCCGCGAAGGGGGCCGGATCACCGTTTAGCGTATCAGAAGGTGAAATCGAACGAGACCAAGAAGCTTGGGAAGGGGAAGCATTTCAGAAAGATCCTTTCACCGATCTATCATATCACCTAGCTCTTTGTCCCATAGCAGCTAGCAGAAAAGACAGGAATGAGAGTCACGCCACCTTGACAAGCTATATTAAGGACTCCTGACGGCCCCTACGACGTTGACATATCGTCCATCTTCATCACCCTCGCCACTAACGCCTCCTTCACTAATCACTCGTTACCGATCACAGCGGATTATTTGGATATCGTAAAATCCCCATACACAACATGTCGTCGACACGTTACAGGCTCGGTCCAGATGGGTTTTTTCCTTTCGGTACGGCCCCACCGTCGAGCCTAAAACCTTCCGATACACAACGCTTGACGAACAACACTGTCTTCACAAGGGCACCAGCTCGTTCAACTGTGCGTGACACCGGAAAGACTGGTGCCTCAAGGCCCCAGGACTCCCGATATGCTTCCAATCCCCATCCGCCGCCTTCGATAACAAACGCAACGGTAAGCCTGCCTTAGGCACCACTAGTATGTGTTTCTGTGCTGATGACTCTCGATCGTTGCAGCGGGCACCAGGCCACAACTACGCTCTGGACTCGTCGGCCTACGGCACTCCGCCGTCTGTCTCGAATCCCGCCCACAGGCCGCACCCATTTTCGAGGTCTGCTCTTTCTGAATTTCCGCCACATCCTGCTTCGTTCAACGCCAATTCCGCTGCGCCTAGCAGAATGAGCGCTTATTCGCAAGCCCCTGCAGCCACAGGGCACCCGCACTGTGCTCATGCTCTTCCGCCGTCGCCGCCTTCCACCCCCAGCAATGAATTCGTCTCGGACCATCAGGTGGTTGATGGCGAACGGTCTACCGCAGGTTGTGCTTCCTTGGCGACTTTCAGAACGGGAGCTAATCACTCTGAACCTGGGCCCCCCACGAGTTCAGGTCAAACGCAGTGTTGGCAGCCTGGTCAATCGACAGATGGTACTGTAAGGCATGCTATAGAGTACCCTTTGGTCCCTGTCACTCTGAGCACTTATGTGGGACCCGAGATTCGCCAACCACCCCGTAGGTTCATTGTTGGGGACGCACAGACTGAACGTGAGCGTTGGGAGGTGGAGACCTTTGACCCTCGAATAGGCAGTGTTAACGGCCCCAAATGCGTCACGTTGAAGGGCGCCGAAATGACTCGCGCGCCCATCGGTTCCTTGAACCAAAGTTGCTATGAGATGGTCCAAAGGGGTCGCGAAGAAGAAACCTGGTTAAAGCTTCCTAGGCACGATATAGTACGATCTGCAGCAGAATCTGCTCAATACTTGTACCCCGAAGCTCCATCCAACGTGAGAGCTCGAACTGAGGAACGCCTAGGTTCGGCTGCGTATGATGGTTTACATCACGGCAATGTCCCAGAAGACTACAGTGACGAATGCGACGACGGTATGACGCTCAACGCGAGCAATGCTGTGTCCACCCATCAACACAACGTTACCTCGGCGCCTCCTACCGCCAGGATGCCTTCCAACACGGCCGATGCTTCCCTTGCTCCTTCTCACTCTCATCATCAGCCTCCTCATCTTCATCATCACCTTCATCACCCGCACCCTCCCCCTTCCCAGCCCGACCGCTCTCCACTCCACCCGGGACAGGAAAATGTCCCCTATCCGAGTCAACAACCATTCACCAACTTCAAGGGGGATGATTACGACTTGACGGGGAGACGGGATTGGACTCCAGTCCTGCCCAATGACCCGACCGATGATGGATCGGGCTGGACTCGACTCATGCCCACCCATCCAACAAGGACTGAATCTCAGAGGATGATGGCCTAACGGTAGCCAACTCTCCCTCGGGGCCAATGGTCAGGCCTGATATCATCGCCCGTACTGGTGGGGCAAGTTAGTGATTCGAGAATGGGAAGGGATTCTTCGCTGATCGAATAAGGCTCAGTGCACTCTTCGATCGTCTTTTTTTATTCTGCTTCCACGGGTCTTTCTTGGTGACAATCGATATTATTCTGATCTCGATATTCGAGCATTTCATTACGGTATATATGTGTCGGCGGGTTTGTGGACAAGTAAGTGTGAGATATGCAAGCATAAAATTGAAAACGAGTTGGTAGTTGTCCGACATGAAAGCATAAATATGACCTGAGTCCACCCGGATCATCCGCGCAACAATGCCTGATACATTGTCCAAGAAGCCGTTACAGCACTCGTGCAGATCACAGCTCGATGCAGACTTTGCCCATATGTTTTCCCTCATCGACGTATCTATATGCCTCCTTCAGGTCCTCGAATTTGAAGACCTTCGTTCACGTATCAGCACTTTGTGCATTTCTCCAGTGAGAAGTAAACTAACATACCTTGTCAATAATAGGTCTCGCACCTCCGATCTCCAGAGCAGATACCATCGTCTTGTAGTTCTCTCGATTACACACGAACACACCTCGGACGTTTGCAGCCGAATAGAGGATGGTCTTGGCGAGATCTGTGGACGTGTCAGTTGAGATTTGGGGTGAGTGGACATCGACTTACCTTCCTGGATAATCTCATTCGGGATCGACTTGTAGTCCCCAAGATATCCAGAGATAGCTACCAGACCGCCTTGCTTTGTGCTCCTGATACTTCGGGCAAGGGTAGCCCTTCCCGCGATCTCAATAACGAAATCGACACCTTGCCCACCGTTGAGCCGACGAGCTTCGGCGTCCCAGTTCTCGATCTTGGAGTAGTCAATCGTTTGGATAGCATTGCCCGGTGCACTCGATCGCACCAATGGCTTCAGTAGAGCCGCCGCTCGGTCAAGCTTTGATTGAGAGGACGAAGTGAGGATGACCCTAGCTCCGGATACCAGCGCAATCTAATGATGGGTCAGTTCAGCACCTTCACTTTCGTCGATGTCTGGCAGATGTCTGCTTACCTGGGCCGCACAAAGAGACACGCCGCCGGTCCCAAGACATAAGACCGTCTGACCGGCTTGCAGCTTTGGGTGGTGAGAGTAAAGACTTGACCAGGCTGTAGCACAAGCAACCGAGAATGTCGAACCTTCCAACGGAGTGAAGCTGGAGGGTATCTTGATGGCTTCTTCCTGCTAGCGCCGGTCAGCACAAATTAAAGGTATGAGTAGATCTACGTACCTCATCGCATACGAAGTATTCGGCTGCGATGCCATCTATAGCGCCTCCAAGTCCACGTTTGAGATTTTTCAGAGCGAGATCTTCCTCCTGTAATACCATCAGCGACAGCCTAGCCCAAGACCCGACGTCCTTACATGATGGTGACCCTGAGGGAACACGGGGGAAACTTGATCGCCGACCTTGAACAGAGTAACGGCGTCGCCAACCGACTCAACGATACCGCATCCGTCTATGATACAAAAGAGTCAGTCTGCGCCATGGCAGAGCACATGGCATGGGCTTAGAAGTCACTCACCCGAAATGGGAACGCAATCTTGCGGGACCTCATGTGGCGCAGGGTATTCGTTCTTGACGATCTGAATATCTCGGGCGTTCAATGACAACGCCTTAATTCGAATCCTTATCTGCAAATCGTGAAACACTGTCAGCATTTTTGTTTGGCCTTTTCGAGTCCAGGTGGGACAGGACGCTCACATCTGTTGGTGACCTCAGCTCTGGGACAGGAGCATCGGTCTGCAGTACCAGTCCGTCAATGCCATTTCGGTGGGAAATGATGTATTGTTTCATTTCGTTTTCTATTTTCTTGATTTGAGCGTCATTTGTTGGACAATCGTCGTAACAAACAGAACACGAACTGAGCCATATAAATTGTAACACTTCGTAACGATCTCTGGGTCGACCTCCACTTGTATTCTTACTTCAGCAGCAATGAAAAGCCCTGACGCCCATGGGGTCACAGTAGGCCGATAAGCGACCTCCACACCCATGAGCTGCACCAGCGTCATAATGTTGTCGGCGGCAGCTGGCAAGCCCGTGCCTTATCTCGGAACGTTCCGTCGGCCAACGGTATCTGTTCTGTCACATTCATGTCCTGTCCATGCTGCTCCATACCTCGCAGCGTGTCTCAACTGGGGGCACCTTCATTTCGTATGCAGTCCTGAATATCGGAAAGAACGACCATTGATATAGCATACCGCCCATCAACTATTTGGGGACACCTGTAGCAAGCAGGCATCTATGGAAAACCGAAACCATACTGTATTCTGTTTACCTCGAGAAGAAAGTACGAACTTTGCCAACACGATTTTACGTCGAGCCAGAGCTGCAGTACACGGACGCGTCAGCACGATCAGAATGCAGCAGCTGTAGCGTACTCACTTATCCGCGCAACTAAATGGTCGGTCCACCGCACCAAGTGCATAGGAGTCGATGATGGACTGCACCATAGCGTACGCTCCACCGACAGTCATAAAGGCACCAATGCCGATGAAGGCAATGTGGAAGCACCACAAACCTTTCTGAATGAGGGATCCTTTCCGGTAGTGCCCAAAGTCATAGAGCCAGAGGGTCATGGGAACGATGATCTACGAGGTAAAGGTAAACATTATTTATCATCTGTGGAGTATACAGAGGTGACTACTCACGGCAAGGGGTGCGTAAGCAAGAGCACCGACCAGTCCGATCAAAGTGCTGAAGAATGGAATGGCTTCTGCTACGATGAAGGAGATGATACCGATCAAGACGACGCTTCCGAGCCAGGTGATCCAGTGAGTCTTGGTCTTGGATTGAAGATGTTCAGTGCCTCGGAGTAGTCGAACGAAGAAATACTTGGCCGCCAGCTAGCCGGAGAGGAACAAGCGTCAGCCTTCCTAAACCCCCGAGGTCGTTGGCCTGCTATTCTACTCACATGTTGACAGAGAATCGCAGAAACGAGCAGTCCGGGGAGGCCGATGCCATAGGTGAGTTTCTTGATGAGCGTACCTGCACTGCCCAAGGCGACTCCCGCAATGTAGACTACAGCCAACTCAGCAGGGACCGAATGGCCAAACGCGTCTGCAAAGGCCGACTCACTACCACAATATCTGTATACGACCAGAGATACGACAAGATAGGTGACGTTGAGGAGGAGCATTGCGCATACAATAGGCTTTTTGTATTCTCGGGGGTTTTTCATCTCGGCTATACTGTATTTGGCCATCAGCTGACCACCCAAAGGGATTCGTGTAAGCTGTGGGACTTACATGGGGATGAAGGCCGAAGTACCGGATGAGGAAACGAAGATGATCAAAGACGCCGTCATTCCCGTGATGAAGGTGGTACCAGTAGCAACGACTTTGTAGCCGTAGTCGGTAACACCCTCAGGCGCCAACACCGGTCGCGATTGTACTCCGACAGCGATCGTGAAGATCATAACGGCGACATAGAGCAGCGATACTCCGATCCAGGCTACTACGCTTATCTGTCCGAATTTAGGGAAAGCTGCCACAGCAGTCGAAATAATAAAAGCCACAAATGCGAACCAGACAGTACAGGCTCCATGGTCTGACAGGGCATTGAAAGCGGTCGCAGTACCAATGTACCCTGACCCAGTGACTAGCGTATAGCTGTGGAAAAGAGTCAGTGGTGGCCATGTACACCGGCAAAGGAAGGAATCCAGCACCTACCCAACCACGTAAAGGACACCAACCAGTTCTCGATACCAGGCACCGCCTACGACATTGGCCATGTCTTGTAATCCGTGCATGCCAGGGTGTCGAAGACGGAATGCGCCAAGAATGAAGCCGCCGTCTATCCAGTGATACGAAGTCAGTCGAGATCGCTCCAAGCAATGCCTTTGTGGTTCGACTCACAAGTGTTGAACAAGCCCCAACCGATGACTAGCAATGTGCCAGGTAGCGCGCCTGGCAAAACGCAGGGTGATCAGTGGCGGTTGGCGAAAATGCACAAGAGCGCACTCACCGACATAAGCGAACACCCCAGGAATGGATAGGATGCCGACGGAGAACAGGACCTTGAACATAAGAGCGAAACTGCTATACCTGTGGTGTAGATTACGGATCAGCAAAGGCTTTTCTTGATTCCCATGTGGCATATCACCTTACCATGACACGGTCCGGTAGTTCTGCCCGTTGACATTGGACTTGAACACTTCTTCTCGATCATCTTGCTCCGTGACGTCGACAGGAACCTGTTCCACATCGGTGTTGTAATCTGCTTTCTTCTCGAAATTAGACATGTTGTCGCGCGGAAAAAAAAGAACGATGGAAAAAGTCTGGAAGCTGTGATGTGTGAAGGGCATCTGCATGGACTTTTTATGTGCACTTGATCATCACGTACTTCAACAGGTACATTCCTACTTTTCAGGTAGATCATGGCAGCGAACGGGATTGCAAACATCCAGATGATAAGGATCTGCAGATAAGGAATTTCAATGAGTCGGGTGCTCTCGTTTGGTAAGCTGAAATTCCGTCGGAATGGGCGTCGAAAGAGAACTCTTTCCGAAAAGCATTCCGACGATTCATGGTCCACTTGTCATCATAAGCAATGTTACCCATGTATCAACAGACCGGCTCGCCTCACACGCAGCTTGCCGCGTTCATAGCTGCATGGAAGAAGATCGGATGGGCAGACTCAACGGTGGACTGTAGGAATGGCTTGTCACAGCAGAAAATACCACGACGGTTTACACAAATCGATGCTCTCGACCTCATTGACTAAGTGGTCCGCGCGTTATAGCCCTCTAAGAATGACTTCGACCAAGGTTGAGGCCGTGTTGGTCGACCAGACGACCAGGCTTTCTAAGTCCAAGCTACTTCTTCTGTGTTTCGGTCTTCAAACCGCGCTTTTTCTAAGCTTCATCGACTCGACGAGCGTCAGCACCATCCTCCCTATCGTTGGTGCGGATCTGGACGCGGCCAACTCAATTACCTGGGCCGGAACCGCATTCTTGGTGGCTAACACAAGCTTTCAAATCATTACGTCCCGCTTGTCAGATTGCTTTGGCCGTAAGATAGTACTCCTTGGATCCCTGTAAGTTCAGGTACGAGTAACTGGTTCGGCGGAACACGTTGATTCATCCCTTCATAGCTTCCTGTTCGCTTTAGGAGACCTGCTCGCGGGATTCGCCAGGAACAAGGTATGGCTGTACTGTGCTCGGGCTGTCGCTGGTATAGGCGGAGGAGGCATCAACTCGCTCTCAATGATCATCATGTCTGATGTCGTCACTCTTCGTGAAAGAGGCAAGTATCAAAGTCTGCTCGGAGTTGGCATCGCGATGGGTTCAGGTAAGTTCCCATCATTCAAGCTCACCTGAGCTTCTTATAACTGACGACCTCTTTCCAGGGGTCGGACCTTTCCTTGGAGCGATATTGGCTGAAAAGGCGAGCTGGTCTTGGGCGTTCTGGATAATTGCGCCTCGTACGGTCACATTAGTTCAGATACGTGCAGATACATCGCTGATATCGGTCCAAGTGAGCGCCTTGACAACGGCTTTGATACACTACACGGTTCCTCTGAAGCCAATGGAGGGGCTGGTCAGCGAAAAACTTAGAAGCATGGATTGGATGGGAAGTGTTCTGAGCTTGTCCATGACGGTTTGCATTCTGGTAGGTCACGCAACCCTTTGGCACCACTCGGAACGTTGAATTTGACATTGCGTTAGGTTCCATTGAGTGGAGGGGGGTCAACTTTCGCCTGGAGCAGTCCAGTCACAATCGCCTTGTTCGCTGTTGGCGGCATCTCTATCGTGGCCTTCATCCTGGTCGAACGGTATCAGGCAAGGTTCCCTCTCTTCCCAGGAAGGTTGTGAGTAGATGTCCTCAAGGTGAGGCATGTCGATGGGGCAAGATGCAACACTGATCGTCACTGTAGACTGCTCAATCGCAACGTTTGTTTGATTGTCATTCAGACTTGGCTTGTTGGGATCGTGTTTTACGGTGGAAGTGCGTGGGTCCAATCTTCAATCACCGCCGGATATTGGGCTTACCAAACTTCTGCAGTTTACTTCGTCCCGCTGTATCTCCAGAACGTTCTGGGATACTCGCCTATCCTATCAGCAGCCTTACTTTTACCACTGGTGCTGGGTCAAGTCCTGACCACCGTTATTGCGGGATATGTGGTCAAATACACCAACCGTACTTGGCTCTCGTTCTTTTTCGGCTTTCTCCTTTGGGCCGCTGGTCAAGGGGCTCAATTATGCTTCAGTACAGACACCACGGAAGGAGTCATTATCGGCTGCTTGATTTTACAGGGCTTTGGTATAGGCGCGACGATTCAAAGCAGTAAGTTGACCACTGTCCCGATTGAAGAACAATACTGACAGTCAACTATAGCCCTTGTTTTAGCCCAAGCCTCGGGACCGTCGTCTGACAGGGCGGTAGTCACTGGAGTCAGAAAGTAAGTGAAAGTCCTGTGGATTGTTCCTGCCACTGACCACGCTGTCTGGTTGTTCCCACAGTTTCGCTAGAACTGTAGGTTTCGCGCACTGTCCCGATGTTAGTCTCATACTGACTGATTATGCAGAGCGGCGGCGCTATCGGCCTTGCGATCGGCAACAGTCTTGTACAGAACATATTTCTGTCAAAGCTCCCAGTCAGCATACCACCGGAGCTGAAAGCAGAATTAGCTTCCACGTACGAGATAGTCAATTCATTGGATGAAAAGACTGCTGACTTTGTCCGAGATGCTTGTGAGTGTGGGAATTTTTCACGGCACATGTGAGGCTGACGCAACTTGCTCATCATGTAGATATGAGCGGACTGAGATGTGTGTTCATCTTCTTCGTCCCAGTTGTCTTCATATGTCTCGTGATGTGTGCATTTATCAGAGTAGGTCGCAACGTCTTGATGCCCTTGCACTGGAGAAACAGCTGATAGAAGATTGCATCAGGATCTACCACTGGACACGGCTGTTCCACCAGTCCTGCCTACAAATCAGGCCCGGGAATCGTCCGACCCCCCTGATCAGGCGACCAGCGACTCTGCGACGGAGAAGTCGCAGACTCTAGACAGTCCCTCTTTTACGGTGTCACTGCAACCGACAGCCCTGGATGCCGCGGCGAAAGACTGAACGACATGTATGCTATATACAAATAGGCCATAGACTTGCATGCATATGACACCTTGGACGCTAGAGCCCAGTCTTTACCAGCCCAGTAAACTTGCAGAGTCGTATGCTCTCCGATACCGAGAAAGTCCATGGCGGTATGCACTTGCCCTGAACGTTGGTTCGCATACTGTATACCCTGCGCATCTCTTCGGGTCAAGCAAGAACAAGTGGGCTCGTACATCGCAAGCAGTAGAAACTCCGCCGGAGAAATTAGACCGAACCAATGATCAGAGACCAGGTGTTTAAGGTCTGGAGATATGTGGTACTGTATCTTCGCCAAGGGTGGACGCTGAGAGGAGTAATAACAAAATAAACCGTGAGATAAGTCGGAATTCAGTCTCGTGAGAACTGCCGTCGATACCTGAGCTACCGTAAATGCAAGCCCGAAGATAAGCTTCATTGCCCGGAACCACAGGGAATGTGTTCGGTTTAACCCGCCGTCGGAATTGATAAGGTCGTTCCGACCCACCAATCGCGCTGTTTCCGGTTATCATACCGAAATGCAATATCTACAGTATGCATGCCTTCTTGAGCGTCCAAGCTGAGTCTAGAGTGGTGAGCGGTCATGACATGGCAGCATCCACCCATGACCCGGAAAGGCCTGTTGCTGTGAAGCGGACATACTTAAAACAGCGATACGCTGAAGAGCACTCCTTAAATACTCGTTCAGCGACCTCGACTACGACTGCACTTACTACCAAATTGCAACAGATACTAGAACCCCTTTCAACATAGTCAAAATGGCCAAATTCGACGACTCGTGGATGAAGCGTGACCTACTAGGTTATGGGCCGGACAGACCCGATGCCAAGTGGCCCAAAGGCGCTAAGATTGCTGTCAACTGTAGGTGCTACGAGCAGTGTACGCAAGGAAGAAGCTAAAGCTACAGTTTAGTTGTGCTCAACCAGGAAGAGGGCGGTGAGCGAAGTGTGGAAGACGGCGATGAGCATGCAGAGACGATGCTTCATGAATACGGCTCCGTCGTGAGTGGTGACCGTTTTCAGCTGATGCAGTGAATTTGGGTCCGAGATATCCTGACAGAGGATGGCTGGAACACGTAGCTGGCTGTCGAGCCTGGAAAGCGAGACCCAGGAACCGAATCACAATTCGACTACGGTTCGCGAGCTGCGATCTGGCGGATCATGAGGCTGTTCAAGAAGCATGATATCCCTATTACGTTCTACGCTGTTGGCAGAGCCTTCGAGCGAAACCCGGCAGTGGCGAAATATGCTGAAGAGAATGGGCATGAAGTCGCGTCCCATTGTTACAAAGTATGCGCTCGCCTCACTAATAGATTCTCGCACCATGCTGACACTAGACCATGTTCTGAAATCTAGTGGAAGCATTATACCGGGATGAGCGATGAAGAAGAAGAGGAATATATCCGGAAGGCGGTAAAGGCTTATAGTTCCACTTCTCCGACCGGAAAGGTTCCTGTCGGCGTGAGTTTCATTTCTGGTACTCGGCTTGGGAAAGGAGGACAATCGGACGGCAAAGGCGAAGATGATTAATTGTACCTTGGACAGTGGTTCTATGGACGACCTTCGGCGAGATCAGCTCCTCTCGTAGCCAAAGTGTACCGAGAGCTCGGCCACGAGCTGCTGTACTGGGCCGACACATACGCCGATGATCTTCCTTACTACACAGCTATGCCTGACGGCAAGCCCGGCGAAGCGCTCGTGATGATGCCTTACAGTCTTGACTGCGTGAGTACTTGGTTTCTGGTGTCACCCACTCACTGGTCTATATCCTGACACAATGCTTGCACAGAACGACTTCAAGTTCTGGCAGGGTCAAATGGGGTCAGACGATGCATTCGCCCAACACTGTATAGATGCTTTCACGACCATTAGAGAAGAGGGCTTGGAAGGTAAAGGTGCATATATCACGGTTGCTCTACACTCAAGATGGATCGGGAGGCCAGGTCGATTCCAAGCCCTCAAGAGGATAGTCGAGCATTTTACCTCCTTTGATGATGTCTGGTTTGCTACCCGGGAGCAGATTGCCCGTCACTGGGTCGAGACTTATCCACCTAACCTCTAGATATTAAGCTAGAATACAACAACATAGGCATGTAGCCGGACTGGCGTAGAGACAGAATGTACTATACGTAAGAAGCCAGGTAATCAACCGAACATGACCACCGTGGAAACGGAAACGGACAGACATGCGCCTGTTCCCCTTACTGCGCGTTGAAGTTTTGAGAGAGCTGCGAAGGGAAGAGGTTGCCAGGCGAGAAGGTTGCCAATTCCCAAAGGGGTTCCGCGTATGACGCCTCCCCCAGACTATCATCTCCCACTGATAGCCCCAGTGTCTGCAAGATATTCACATATTCCCCTGCAGTTGACGGATCTACAGTAATTGTGCCACCCCAGTAACGTTTCACCGCTCAGCATGTTGTGCGACGGGCCGGATCAGAAAGGGCTCACCAAGATTGCTAGTTGCGACGGAAGAGGCTTTCTGCCACTCATCCACCAAGGGCTGGTTCTGCGCGGCATTCGTGGCCCCTGCTTGGACATCTCGTTTGCCGACGTGCTCGATACATGCTGCCGAGAGCTCCTCGAACACATCGTACAGAACCTCGGCCGACCTCGCATGCTGTGCGTAAGCGAAAAGGGTGTTTGAGGCGGCCTTGATACCCCGGAACACGTCGCGCAAGGGCATGATGGCCGGTCGCAGGAAGATAGCGTAAAGCAAGGCCAATCCGCATATGAAGACTGAGTGAACAGAAGCATTGGACATGGGTTGTCCTTGTTGATGCATCCGTTTCCTGCAGAGACATAAGCTTTAGAAGGTGAGTGACTATCATAGCACTCACTGTATTTCACATCCCCTTGCTGCCTGTTTAGCCAGGAGAGAAATGAACAGATCCCCGTTGGTCGAGTCTTCGGCACATAACGGACGCAAGAGATGTAACCTTGCTTCGACCCCTTTCAGCAGGAACCAGTCTCTTGAACAGCACGGATACTTCCAGTAGTCGGCGGCAGATGCCTCGACAGGGATGGCACTCTCCCAATCATCGAGCAAGTTCAGGAGGTGCCAGTAGTCGTTGGGCTGGCTCCGACGTCTGATGCTGTATACTGATCGCTGGATCTGACTTTCGATGCGTTTCAGCTTGATATGGTGGATCGCCGAGACCATTGAGCTATGTCGCATTGACATCATGGATGGAATTTCGTTACTCGTCGGTTCAAAGACGTCCGGCAGCTCAACGTCAAAGTCGTCGTCCGAAATCCCCGGCGGCCTTCCCAATAATAATGCGATCATTCGGTCTAGGGTGTAGCTGAGTTGTGTATGTTAGTGCTACATGGGACTGCCAGGAGATCTCATTATCCACCCACCAAGACCAAAACACGCGCTTCCGCAATTCAATCTCGTATCTCGTTAATGACTTGACAGCACGTCCTGCAGCACGTCGATGAAGGCCCATCCCGATACATCTAGGCAAATCAGCTCCATCATCTTCTAGTTGACTCACAATCTCAGCGAGACACCGGAGAGATACCAGACTGATGGTCCTTTGCTATCGCGCAAGGAGTACATTGCCAGAAGCAAAAAGCCTGCCATTAGCCTTGCTTCTCGGGCAAATGACTCACCTTGAATGTTCGCCAGATTGTGTAAGGTGACTATCGTGTTGAGATAAGGTTGAGCTAGATTGTAGTAGTCCTCCGGACGCAGCACACCGGGCAGTGTACGCTCTTTGCAGAGTTGTGATCCTACAGCTAGGACCATGAGGATAAAAAATGCCGCTGTGGAGCTTTCCCGATCCATTCTTGACTTCTGACCGACCGCGAGCAGCACACCATTTCTCTGTTCCCATTGCTTTTCGAAGGAAAGCCAGTCCAAAAACGGATATCTAGGGTGAACATGACGAAACACAGTTTCCAGAATCGTTGTGGCAGAGTCCGATGTAAGTGGTTGTTGAATGGCGCGGTGCAATGCTTGATCCAACGCTCCGCCAATCGATGTGGACACGGGCATGGTGGAAATCTCGTTTGGTCGAAATATATGCCGTTTGTTTCCATCCACAGGCGAATGAGGGTGTGTGGACAAGCCGCGACCTATAATTGAAGTCCATAACGACCCGGCCGATTCTCCGATATAATGCGGCTCTGCTGAGGCCTCGAGGGATATCATAGCCAGTCCTTTAGCGGCTTCTTCCATTGAGTCATCTTCACTCGTAACAAGGCTTCCAGGATAGACCGCCGATCTGTGAGGTGTTTTCGCCCGTGCGGAAGGAGAAATCGGTGCTGGCTCCACCGCTTCCGGCTGATTCGTCAATGCACCATTGGTCTGTGAGGTATTGGTAGTCTGAATGATCGGGATTGTCTGAGGCTGGTATTGACCAAACGTGGTCAGCAGATCCGACGAGGCCTGCGTCTGTCTTGTCGATGCTGATTGCCCAGAGGCCTGCGATGGCTGATGTTGTTGTTGTTGCTGCTGGTGCCATTGTTGTGGCTGTTGCGCTTGCTGTTGCGACCCCAGACCTGATCGATACTGATTTCCGATGTTCGTCAGCCATGCCTGCCAGTCGAAGTCTGATTGCTGAACTAAGGGCGGGATACTTCGGCTCAGTGACGGAGCTGAGAATGGATATGCAGGCTGTTCCGCTGGCGTACTCGTTCCGGAACCAGGAAAGAGGAACGTCGGCGAGAAGGAGTCAAAGGCAGTAGTGTCCTCCACAGATTTTTGGGAAGGAACCGGTATAGCTTGAGAGGATCTAGTATGGCCGCCGATGTTGGTGCTTTCGTCAGATGTTTCAAGTGCATCGAAGTCCTGGATGTCTGGGGAAGTCTGGCTGCACTCGACGTTAGGGTCATCCACATGTCATTTGCATCCCGATTTTAGCTCTTGAACTCACGAGCTCCCTCGACTCCTTTTGGACTTCTCCTGAGGCCTGCTGAAGACACATATGGACTTGCTTTCAACACAATTCCGCTGCGAAGGTAGCCTGTCAGAATCGTATAGTGGATAGCGTTTGAGTGGGCGAACTGATATGATGATCAACTTACGCAGACCTGTGGAAAGAAAGGGGAATCAGCATACATCCGGAAAAGAACGAGATTGCTTGACTTACATCGGCCTTCGCGTCGCTCAGGACACATCTCTGAAGGGAATGTCAGCTCTGGTCGCTTCCACACCATCTCTCTGTCCTTGCACTGACTTGTTTTCTGCTTCGACACCTTTCGCATGCTTGCGGCGTGTAGCTGTGGGGCCTGGGTCTCCTTTGACCGGCGAGTGATGCAGTCAGTCGCGAGCTAGAAGCCATGTGTTGAGTCATTCCATTTAATTTGGATGCAAAAGAAACCAAACAAGAAAGGAACCGCCCAGGTGAAGTTATCGCTGCGGTGCATAATAGGGTGAAAGATAAGGGTGGCCATACGCTTCCGAAGGTGACTGATAAGCGGGTAAAGGGTGACAACGTTTTCGGGAACCGCAGGATTCCGTTATTCTGATTGGTCCCGACACTATCAGTGGTCTCTAGGTTTTTGAACGCTCTCATGACTGAAAATTCACGTCCCTCTTTCACTCTTGGTATCTCTCATTCTGGCACCTTAGTGCACCACAGAAGTAGTATTTGCGAACAAGAACACAAATACAAAGCTTGCAGCGATCTTTGAGTTGCAAGGTAAGAGAGGATACCGGCGTCGGGCATCTCCGAGATGCGCTAGGCGCGAGAAACCCAGCTCGCAGAACATTCACCACTCCCATCGGGCCACCTGATCATTATGCATAATCTCGTCTATCAATCTCAGGTTTATATACGATCCTCTTTGACACCGCTTTCAGAAAGCACAGAGGCGCTCCGGGTCTGCCATCACTATCTGTTCACCGGCAGTGCCAGCTTTATAGCCTCAGTCAGGTTAGGTCCACGCTGCTTCCAGCCGAGTGCTTTGGCTTTCTGGCTGACCTCCATAAAAGAATTGGTGCCAAACATGTATAGATCACCTTGGCCGTCTTCCAAGCTGATCGCACCCCGATGTCTCACTTCACCTCGAGCGTGGAGAAGGTCGCCGATCAAGGTGACGATAGGACCCCAGGTGTGCTGATCGAGCCCAGCGTAGATGAGGTTGGACCAGCCGTGCGAGCCTTCGGTTGCCTTTGTGCTCACAGGAAAGCTCAAAGAGTGCTTCAGAAGCAATAGGTACAAGTCGGAAAGATCCTGGATGTGCACCTAAGTGTCGACAAGTATTCCGATCAGTGCTACATGGTCGGTGTAACGTCATACAATCCTTCTTTGGATCAAATATACTTACGTTACCCCAGATATTCTCGCCTTTACCGATGAAAGCAGCTTGACCCGTCCTTTTGGCGTATCTGACGTATGCTGGAATCTGTAACGAGAGTTCTGTGGGTCATGAGTGGTGAGCAAAGGTATTTGCCTGAATAGTGGGATGAAACTCACTGTTACCGGGTCCCGTGCCCTGACCATAAACCGTTGGAGACATCACTATGTACGCGGAGATGATGCCTCGCTCCGCAGCCCTCGCCACACTACCCCGAGTACATCATATCATATCGTCAGTCCCATCCGTCCTTGTCAGCATGTGGTCAAGATGGTACCTACATGCTATCGCCACTGTGGAAGAACGCCTCTTTTGGAAGCGCACCCCATCTCTCATGGTCGGAATCCTGTGAGAGACTGTCAGCAAGAGTCTCCGAGCGCGGTTGGAAAATACCTGCGGAGCACCCACACTCCATACATCGGTCCCAGCTTCACCGTTTGAGCCATACATAACGGACCCAGTGCCTGAAGTCTGCAATAGAACGGGCTTGACGTTGGCAGTGGCAGCACGAGCCTCTAGTCCGTCAACCAGCGCTTGGATCGAAGCATCACCTCCAGCAAAAGGCACCGCAAAGTTGAAGACTGCATCGTGAGACTTGGCAAGCTGTTGGATCAGAGCGGAATCCTCGACATTCCCTTTCACGATATTGACCTTCAAAGGCTGCAGAAGCGCGGCCTTCGCGTCATTCCGAGCTAATGCGGTGATGTTCTCGGCCTTGTGAGCCTTGAGTAAGTCGATGAGGACGGTACCTTATAAGACTGAGCTCAGCGATTGGTAGTATTCTGAAGAAGGTCCAACGTACCTCCAATGTATCCTGAGGCGCCCAGGATAAGAATCTTGAGATCGGAAGACATTGGGCTGAACTGTTTGGAGGTTGGTTGGCTAATTGTGGTTCTATTCGATGGCTATGTGTATATGACTATGTATGATGATAGACTGCGCTGTGGTGTGCTGGATCATGCCATTGGCGATGCATGGTATTTATACGTTTTTCTTTGGATGTATTTCGTTATCTCCTCTGTGTCCTTTGCACTGCACAATCTTATAAATCCATTCATCCGCTGGGACTGCCACACGGAGACTCCGTTCAAATCTACGGAGACTCCACGTCATGGTACGAAACAACCGTAATCAACCCTACGCGCACGGTGATACCCGAACCCATTGTTGATGCACAATCAGCTTATTCTGGCATCATTTGACGTTGCTTGTAGCAATATTCCCGGCTGATGCTTATTAATTCTCACGCAGGATGTCCGGAACTTCCGCTACAGGCCCAAGGATCAAGCGTAAGCGGTCTTCGAGCGTCAAGACATCCCGCCGAGCACTGAGCTGCACGGAATGTAAACGACGGAAGACCAAAGTGAGCGCTTTTCAATGAAGTCCGGATTCAAGGATGTAACACTCATCTCCTCGTCCATCTTTAGTGTGGGACAATTGGCAAGGTCCCTTGCGACTCTTGCCTACGCCGAGGGAAGCCTGCAGACTGTCGCTGGGACGGTCTCGAGAAGTGAGCATCCGAATCTTGACTTACGCCAGTCTAGCTACGGTATGACCCTCCCTGACTCTCTCAAAGCGAACCTGCGCTCAATCCGTCGGCGGAACCTGATACCGAAGTGAGTGCTCTACGGGAGCAAATCGACCGCCTGGAAAAGATCATCGATTCCTTCGAGTTTCGGCAAAGCGGCAGGCCGCAAGCTAGGGCAAATGCCTCCCACGATCCACCGCCTGATAACTCCAACAATTTGGAGAACGCCGCGGATGATCTAGAGCGTAGGGTATTCGGTCCGGGTATCCGTCCAGGCGTAGTCGATACCACTACTACCACACCCCGTAATGTCTCTAGCACACCCAAGACAACATCCGCATTCCCACTTTCTTCGTTGCTTGGCTCGTCGAGTCACGTCACAGCTTTGCTTGACGTTCTGCCAAGCCTCCTGCCCAACTCGCCGTTTGCCAAGGATCTGGTGGAAGACTTCTTCGTCGGCCCGATACACCGTGCCTGGCATGTAAGTCTGTTCGAGTACCTTTCTAAGCTGATCTCAGGTCAGGTCATCTTCCGCACAGCTTTCATGCCCCAGTTCAGGGAATACAGCGAGCTGAATCTGGAGCAGTTCGAGAGTAAGATCGATCCCATATGGTTTGCTTTGTATTTGATGGTGCGTATGCTGCATATCCTGCACGACTGTAGAGGGTTTTTCCAGGCTGAACAGATTACGAAGGTATTGGCATTATCCATCAAGTTCCCCCAAGCTCACGGTCCGACCCTGCAAGGCTTCCTTGCAGTGCGTGCAGGGGATCTTCCCTCGGTGCTGCAGCGTGCAAGTGTCACGGCACTAGGTGTTTCAGACTATTTGATCAATCCGCAGATTGGTCACATACAAGTAAGTCCCCCAATCGTGGTACCTATACCATAAGTTTCGCTCAAGCTGGAGATTGTCAGGTCTCGATACTATATGTTGTGTTCCTTTTCGTGAGTCGCTTTTATCAAGGACCTGGGTTGATTGTTTAGCATTTCGGAAATTCAACCAGCAATGCGAGCCTCGCCCTTTGTCATTTGGATAGCGCTATCACCACCGCGCAATGGCTCGGTTTGGACCTGTTAAGCGACAAGAACACCGAAAAGATACCCCGAGCAGATCCATCTCTTGGATCTCTAACAGATCGTGCTAAGCTGGAATGCTGCAGGCAGCTCTACCATCTGCTGATCTTCATGGACGGGACTATCTTTCGCCGACCCGGTTTATGACGATTGCAATCTACAGGTGAGGTCGAGCCGTCATCCTCTCAGCTGACTTGTAGAGCTTGTTTGCCTCCCACTCAACAACAATGAAGCGGACCTGGAGGGTCCTCTCCCGGCACGCGAGCGACCCCAGACAGAGGTGACCGAAGCGAGCTTGTCGAGGGTGAGTATTGCATCAAATGAGCAGGCTGACATGCTGTTAGATCGGGAGTAGTTTCGCAGGGGCTATTCGCAGGGGTTCACAACCCAGTGACTTTGGTGAGAGAAACACCGAGCTATGAGTGGTCGCATGCTGATGGGTCTTCAGCAGATAACCGAAACAACAGCGATGTACTGGCGTACGACCGGACCCTTCAGGAAGTTCTGAAACTGATACCGGTGCTGCCCAACAACAAGGATAGCTGTGAGTGACAGGCAATATCAGAAGTTTGGGGTATTTTATCCCGCTGAATGGTGATTCCTCTGTAGGGATGATGCGCATCCTGACCACAAGTGAGTGAGCAATTTCTGAACGACGATGCTGATGAGGCCAGGTATACACAACCGAATACTACGCGTTCACCGGCCTTATATGCTCAAAGGGTATTCTGATAGCACCTGGGCTACCTATACGGTCGCCTCCGTGCTGAGCGCAAAGCAGATAGTGAAGATCCAGCATGGCCTGCTTCCTTGGGCGGACCTCCGTCCTGGGTGAGTTCGAGTACTAGCTTCACAGAAGCTGAACTTGCTTGTAACAGATTCGTCGACCGCTGGGTCATGGGCGCTGCAATCGTCTTCGCTATCGCCGGATTTGCTGGGGATCCCACGAGTCTCGAGCATCTCCTGCTCGCACGCGAGATCTGTGCGGGAACAGACGGCAACATGTCGCGGGCTATCCAAGCCATGATTGGTGCCCTGAATAACTGTCCACCGGACTCATTCGCAAAGCCACTCAGCGAAATCAGCGTGCAACGGTATTTCAACGATGTGAATAGGCTCCTCGTATTATCAGGTATGTCGTGCAGGTAACAGAACGCATTCTGATAGCTGATGATCAACCAGATTGCAATGATTCTGGACTGCCAGGTGCGCCATTGGCCCCTGACTTCGGGGGCTTCGTCGGGCTAGACGCCGCTCTCTTCTCATTCGATCAGCCATCCCCTTATACGGGCAACGCTACGGAATCCACCTTGGCTGATTGGGGGGCATTCGATTGGACGATGATATAGAAATGAGAGTAGCTGTGTAGTACATGCATATTTGGGCCCATGCATTCATTCCAGATCTAGAAGAAACTTCTGATCGCTCTTGCAACCTGTTCTGCGTGAGTTTCTAGCAAGAAGTGCGCGCCGTCCTCGATGAACTCATAATGGGCATCCGGGATATCTCTCTTGTACGCCTTGGCTCCTTCAACGGTGAACGCCGCGTCCTTTGTGCCCCACACAACAAGAGTCCGGGGTTGGACGTCCCGGAAGAATTGCTGGAATTGTGGATACAGTTTGAGGTTATTCTGATAATCGTAGAAGAGATCGAGTTGACGCTCTGCCTGGACAGGAGTTGACATGTTGAGGAGATAATCGAGTGTGTAAGAGTTCGGGTCGACTCGCTCGGCGAGCTCTGAGGACAAAGCTCCGATGTATTGATCCTTTGCTTCTTCTAGCGAAACCGCAGCTCGTAACTTCTCCCTGGTCTGATGGTGATCCTCGCTTCCCTGTTGAGTTTGCCAATAGGGCTTTAGCGGGTTCCACCAGTCGGACAATCCTTCTTCGTATGCGTTGCCGTTCTGCACGATCAATCCCTTAAAAGCTTGAGGTCGCTCCAGAGCCAGTCGATAAGCTACGGGAGCTCCATAGTCGAAGACGTAGACGATGAATTCCGTGAGATTGAGCTTGTCGAGGAATTTAGCAAGGACATCTTTCATGAAATTGAAAGATACTTCGAGATCATCGGGGACGGTCGTCAGACCGAAGAACGGCAGATCAGGGGCAATCACATTGTACTTGTCGGAGAGGAGCGGGACGAGGTTTCGAAATTGGTTCGAAGACGATGGGAAGCCGTGCAAGAGTAGTATAGTGGGACTGTCCGGCTTCCCGGCTTGAGCGTATGCGACCTTTACTCCCTTGTCAAGTGGAACCGTGTGGTAAGTGGGGATGGTCATTGCGCTGTTGTTGTTGTTGATGGATTTGTGTAAAGCCTTCGAGACCTTGCATTGGACCCTCGGTATTTATATCATCCAGAGTGAAAGATGCTGAATCAGCATTGAGACTCGCCTCATATCGAACGAGGACTGGCGTGCTTGAAAACCATCCATGCATGTGAAGGTCGACGTAAGAGACTATCATCAAGCTAACTATAGATAGCTCTAGCTAACTACACCGAGATCATGTGCATTTTCGAGTTTCGATGCCGGCAATCACCGAAACCCGCCATGGAGCTAAGAACGACGATTATCAATCATCCCGCTGGCGCAGTAAGCTTACTAAGCTGTTTGGCATGCATGCATGTACAATTACTACGGAATCTCCATTATGTGTCAACCACAGGACAGAGCTTCTTGTCCAGTATTACCTCACAGGGACTGAGCTATACTAGAGGAGTACCCTTCTCGTCTGCCTTCTGCGTTGAGCTCAGGCTCACAGCTTCCACCCACCCTGGGCGAACACGTCCGAAACAGCATGAGTAGTCCTGAGGAGATCCTGCTCGTGATATCTAGGCGCTACCAACGATAGGCCGATAGGCAAGCCGTTAGGCCCCTTGAATCCCGGTACATTGATTACAGGGAGGTGCAACACAGTCCACATCAAGCAGAAAGAAGCATCGCCGGTATATCGCAGCGGTTCCTCCATCACAGGGGGTTCACCAGTCACGCTGGGCGTGATCAATGCCGTGTATCTTGAAGCGATTTCATCGATCACCGGTCGAAGTTTGGCAATTTCGTCAAGGGATTCCAGGTGTTCTTTCCGAGTCGTCTTCGTATCATTCACAACATGTTTCGTGACCCATGGATCTAATAGCTCGGGATTCGAAAGATATTCGCTCAGGAAAGAAGACTGGCCTTCCATATGGAGGATATTCCGATGCCATACGCCCAAATTATCGAATTTAGGAGGTAATTCCACTTCCTCGACATGGGCCCCAGCGGCCTCCAGGAGAGATTTCGATTGATCCCAGATCTTGAGAAGTTCCGGTCGGGCTTTCGGCCATGCATGGGTCTTTACGAAGCCGAATTTGGCTCCGGCGAGATCTAGAGGCGCAGAGGGTGGAGGAGTATCGTCGTTGAGTCGGAATGTGTCACATAGTAATCCGAGGTCTTCTACGCTTCGAGAATAAAGTCCAACCGTGTCGCATGTGAGTGAGTCTGCGGGCAATCGCAAAGGAGTGAGAATCAGCACCGACGACCTTCCTGCAGTAAGCCAGTGAGCTGTCTACAAACGTATATAGTATGATAACTCACATATCTTTAGACCTTCTCGCGAGATCGCGTTCCACGTCGGCTTCAATGCGTAGATACCGTTGAAAGAACCAGGCCTGATAGTACTTCCACCGGTCTGTGTACCTAGCGCCAAAGGTACCTGGAAATCACCGACCGCCGCTCCCGACCCTGAAGAACTACCACCGGCCGTACGAGTCGGGTCGTGCGGGTTGCATGTAGGCGGACCTTTCTGACAAGTCGCAAATTCCGTCGTATGAGTCTTGCCGAAGATAAGAGCTCCCATGGTCCGAAGAGTCTGAACGACGGCAGCGTCAAGGATAGGATGATCGTCTTTGTAGATAGGGGAGTATTGTTGAGTCGGCATGTCCTTGGTGTAGATGACATCCTTGATACCGACTGCGACGCCGTGTAATGGGCCTCGTTGTTCAGCAGGGAGTGAATCGAGAGCGCGAGCTGATTTCAGTATGAGATCGGGATCAAAGTATGCCCAAGCGTGTACGATGGCATCTCGCTCTTCTACTCGGGCGATCAACGCTGTGGCACTATACGACACCAACGATCCATCACTCAGCATTGCTTGCCCCCGAGCGCCGCGCGAGTCGCTCAGTGTGTCTCGTCTGATCGGACACCATCCATCACTCACTAGTCTTCCACCTTCAACTCGCCTGATCGGGTCAGTTTGACCACCTCGGTCGCTGACAACTTGAATAGATCCTTACTCATCTTCGCTTGTATGTGCCGTTTCGAGTATTAGTTTGTTGCGTCTGGAGAGTCAGACTGAAGCTGGTAAGATGATGGAACCAATATGCGATCACATTTTGGGTCTACCGGCTCTTGCTATTTGTATTCGAGTACAGCACACATGCTATCTACCTCTCGTTTTCATGCAGCTTCACCGGGCCGTTCGATTCTCAAACTAACAACTACTGTGCATACGACGCACCCGGTCATATTCCGACGCGTGAGGTTTACGTAGCACCTTCACCTTGAGAAATAGAAAGGTCGTCATTCAGTTACTAATTAGGGTTCATCGGAACGAATCTGAGTGTTCCGACATAGAAAGCTGCCTTGGTGCATTCCGATTTGGAAGCTGCCCTGGTTTTTCTTATCTCTGTTTCGTCGGAGATGTCCTACAGCGCTCGCGCTCGCCTGCAAGCGATAAGCATATTTCGTGACCTCCTTATGACTTAGGCCTGAGTGTCTTGAGTGTTCCGATGCTTGCGATAAGGGATATGTACGTCTTTCGAGCTGGGGCTTTACGGCGTGGAAGAGCAATCCCAGCTAGACAAGCTTCGGCAACGATCCCGAGTCGAAAAGGGCTTAGCATGTGGGAGTGATGAAACTCTACCTAGACTGGCTGGTTTTGACTGTGTTTTGATAGTCCCTAGCTCTAGCCTGTGGATCAACAGTGCCGAGAACCCAATAACACTTCTTGGGGATATATGCAACCATTGCCTTTGATCCTCAGGTGTATATGGGTACACATAAGTGATTACCGGCGATAATCTTCGGTACCATGACCATACAGAACACAGACGCTTGGGCGCCATTGCGCATAGGCGATATCGAACTCTCACATCGAGTAGTCCTTGCCCCTCTGTGAGTGGACTGGATACTGTATTGACGGACACAGGCGATAAATGACTTCTGTCAGATCCTTTGTCAGGGAACCGAATGAACTGATGGATATTTTGGCGGAGTAGGACACGCAATAGAGCGACCAAGTCGGACAAGTACCCTTCGGCATGGGTGCCTAACGATCTGATGAAAGAGTACTACGTGTATGTACCTTATACTTCATCCAGAGAGTACTACGTGTATGTACCTTATACTTCATCCAGATCGTTCACCGTTTGCGAGATGGCTTACCCACACACATAAATAGGCAACGTGCGACTCCTGGAGGATTGCTTATCACGGAAGCGACGTGAGTTGTATAGCTCTGCCGGTACCCTCATCAGAGGACCATGAGCTTGCGGGAACAGCGGTTGGCGAGCTAATTTGATTCCGATTGATCTGGTTGGCTGGACTGTGCGTAGCCCCGTTTCTCTACGAGCTTCAGGATACCCCGGCGTACCAGGCTGGTTCACTCCCGAACAACCTCCAGCATGGATCCCTATCGTGGACGCCGTCCATGCAGTCGGTGGCCACATTTATGCTCAGCTGTGGCATCAAGGCCGGACCACTCACTCCATGTATGCAGGACAACAGCCCGAATCGTGCTCTCCTACCCCTGTTGAAAGTTTCTTCAGCAAGGCAGGAAGGGAAAATGTTGCCTACGAAGTGCCCAAGGAGATGAGCGTCGAGGATATTCAACAGACTCAGGATGAGTTTGTAAGCGCTGCTGTCAAAGCTAGGAAGGTTGGATTTGATGAGATTGAGATTCATGCTGGGAATGGGTGAGCATTATACCACAATTCCCATCGATCTCAATCTCGAAAAGACTTAGCGCTCATGATACTGACAATGTCACGGCCTCATTACGGATGTGGATTTGTAGATACCTCTTCGATCAGTTCCATCATAGCAATAGTGAGTTCCGCTCCGCAGAAACAATACATTCACTCCCTAACAGTGACAGAAGCGAATAAACCCTGTACTTCCACTACCCATCTCATCGTCGAGCAGACGGACCGGCTTGCTGACTACACTTATGATACGATCGCAGTCAACACCCGAACAGACCAGTACGGTGGCTCAATCAAGAACAGGTGCAGACTCACCCTGGAAACAGTTACGAAACTCTGTGCTGCCATCGGCGCCAGTAAAGTAGCTGTCCGACTCACGCCTTTTGGGCTGTTCAATCAGACTTTTGGCGAGAAGAGGGTCGAGCAATGGAGGTATCTCTGTGAAGAATTGAGCAAATTCGGTTTGGCCTATGTGTGAGTATTGTATAGCTTCAACTCTCATCCTCTGAATGCAGGTTAGCCGAGGAACGTCGAAGAGTGTCTCTTATGGGACGGCCATACCGAATATGACAGTATAGTCGACTGAGGGACTTGGGGAAAGCTGATATATGTGACTGATTGTACTGTACGTGGGGTAGGCACATGGTCGAACCTCGATTCGACGAGTTCAAATCAGCAGCGGAGAAACAATCTTTTCTCGAGGGAATGGCTGTGGCCTCTGCTTCTGTCTCATGCAATGGCGCCGACGGCGAGCCCAAGCCATCTGCAGCTGTTGAGGCATTTTCGCTCCGGCCTTTCAGGAAAGTGTTGGGCGATACACCATTGATGGTCGCTGGGGGTTATGGGCCTGATAACCTCCATGTGGGGACACAGAGGGGTGAACATGATTTAGTAGCTTTTGGAAGGTATTACGTGTGAGTACAGAACAGAAAAGAGTACAATCCAAATTTAATCCTAGGGCCTCGTTAGTTACATACCTCGGTCAGTCAGTCAGTGGGTGTAGAGCTGACGCTATCGTGGGGGCGGCTGGCTGGTTGCACATTTCAGAGCAAACCCCGACCTCGTGTCGCGCTTGAAATCCGGCGAGCCGCTGTATAAATGGGATCGATCGAGATTCTACGGGCCATTCGAGGACAACGAGGTTGGATACACCGTTCTTCCGAAAAGGGAATACGCTTCCGATAAGGATCGTCTCAAAGCCCAACTTGCCGATTAAGTAGATATCATCGAGATCCTTCGTTGCAGCTTCTCGTACTCATGCGGTAGGGTTACTGGTATGTTTCCGATCCCAAGACGAGCGAGATGGGATATATGGGTGAAGTCGGTTTTACAGGCGATGGAGCAGAGCTGCTGATCTTCTATGCAGGTCGATGCTTGTACGGATTATGAAGGACATGCATTAATTCTTAAACTTTATACGATATTCCGCTAGCCAATCATGGCTTATGAATCAGATTGAGGATGTTAAAAGTGAGACTAAAAATCACAGTTGACCTGCTATTAGCAATTGCGCTGGAGCAATCTCAGATGCGCAGAGTGGTGCGGGGTAGTGCGACTCACCAGAAGGCCATGACTGCAGCTCCATAGATACCCAATGCTAGAGCCCACCATTTCAGCTGTCCAGGTTCATCCCTGTATATCCTAAAGTAGAAGAACCCAGGTAAGATGAACGAGATGATGGTTGAACCCGTTGATCCAACGAAACCCAGGACTGGATAACCAAGCAGAACAAAAGAATTAGCAACATCACACACCAATGAACGGTCCTCGTATACAGGTATTGCGATCGAGGAGGCGACGTGAACTGGCAACTCACCAACTTCCAGCTCGTGTACATTATAAGCGATCGCAAAGCCCGCAATGAGAATACCAGTCGTGAGACTGACAAATTCGATTCTTCCCATCTCATGTTTGTGAACAACAGGAGGTTCGTCCGTTCGCTTGGGGACGAGAGGGTTGATCTCGCTCTCATCGTCAGTCTCGCTTTCATCGTGGGTATCTATCGAGGCGAATCCGCTGGCCTCCGGACCGCCATTACCGTTGTTGATAGTAGAGGGCTTGCCGTACATTTTCCGCAGTTTCTTGGAGATGCTGAAGACGATGTGATGCAGTGACTGTCGACATGGTAGCAGCTGGAGCGGGTACGACAGTCCGACGAGGAGGACGATCCCGAATCTCCCGATAGCGATGATCATCGATGTTGGGGGATACCTAGCGAAAGCAGCTTACGATTAGCCTGGTGCTGTACACGTGATAGAGACCGTACTTACATGGCAATGATGTTACTGCCAACCTTGCTGCCGAAAGTGAGATATCCAATCTACCGATGGGGATACGGTTAGATGCTATTTACATACAGGTTCTACAGTTCAACCTAATCGCGAACTCACAATGCCGAGCTGATCAACGATAAGTCAGCCTCGCACACGAGTGAAGATCGGTGACATGTAACTTACTATTTCATACACTACACAAGCGGATCCCATAGATGCTCCAATGACAATGTTCAGTCTCTTCTGTGTTCTATTCTGCAGCTCATTGAAAATAGGAAAGAGCTAAAGTAAAGGGAAAGAGCTCGTATAAGTGACAGTCGCGGGATAAGGTGCTCTGGGTTTGGGTGTAACTTACGTTCTGAGCACAGGTATAGGCAAAAACTTGTACGGGGAAACTTGAGAGAGTGTTCTTGCCGAATCTTGCTAGCTCGACCTCCCCTCGGGTGGGACTAGCACCCTTGATGAAGAACCATCCCACGACAACAAAGACAAGGCTAAGACGTGATTTGTCAGTGAATGGATCTTCACGATCAACGAGGCCGGTTTAATGAGCCGTTCTGAACTCACTATACGACAGTCAGGAGCGCGATTTGACTGGTGAATTTCAACGCGTCGAGCGTTTTCAGGAAGGATAGAGGTACAATCACGATCATGCACACGAACAGCCAGAAGTGTGAGGCGAGCAGCAGCGAATCGTCCGCCAAGGGATGATGTAGCACTTTGGATATCGTATATGACACTTGGGGAAGAAGCGTCTAAGCAGATTCACATGATGTCAGTGAGTTGTTGGCTACGCTCGTGCCCGCGAGGACGTCCTGAACATTGAGCTCACCTTGCAGATGATAAGATAAGATACCGAGACACCGAAGCACTTGATTGCTATCGCGAGCTAAAAGGATACGCCCCCAAATTCAGCTTGGATTGATCGATTCAGGTTGACAGATAGCTCACATCAAATAGCTTCGTTGCCCATCCTTTACCGAAAGTCAACTTGGCCAATTCATTAAAGCTCGCCTTCTTTCCTTCGTCCCCAGGCCTCGTCCCTACCATAGCCGCACATCTACTCAACAGGTATAGACCGAATATGGTTGTCGAAGCCGAGGCAGCACAACTGATGATACCGGGTATCAGACCCATCGACGCGAATGCCGAGGGGAACGCCAGTGCTCCCGCGCCAACAGCCGTGTTGGTTAGATTGATGACGGAAGACTGAACGGTAGCGATACCTTCATATTTCGCTTTTCTAGGCCGTATCCGTTCTTCGCGCTCGAATCGGGATGATGAAGGTGTAGCGGGCGGTGAGGCCGCGCCGTAATCTCTGTCGGTCATCTCGATAGGGTGGTTATGATTGTTGAAAGGATCGTCTATGGATTCACGCGACAAAGGTTTGTGGTTGCTATGTAAGCGATGCTGAGGAGGATAAAGATAATTCACAGTCGATGTCGAAGTCGAATTCGAGGCGATGAGGGACAGTCTCGATAAGTTGGTATGTGTTTAATATGCCAGAGGCTTTGGATATGGCTTTGGCTTTGAGTCTGTCTGTCCGAGCGGGATCTGGGCCGGCTGATAAGGGCGGATCAAATCAATCGAGTTTATCGAGAATCGAGTAAACACGTGAGCAATTGATTGTACAGCTTCAGTTCATGTCCTCATGTAACCACCTGTATCCAGTGTGGATTGGCGGGCAAGGAGCGTGGTCAAAGGTCTTCCGATAGACGATTGTGAAGGAAACAAGTGATAGATCTAGCAGTTTGTATTATTTGTCAATGCAAAGATGCAAAGACACTCACAACCGTATCACCAGTAACCAGACATGCCTCTCTACGCAGAGTGATCTGATGCTATATAGTGTGATCAGAGTGCGAGAGTGCGCCATATGGCTTCAATGAGCTCAATCGGACATGTCCGCCTACTTTACACAGATTACAGAAAACACTTGCCCTAGTTTAGAGGGAGGGTGATTTTAAGTGGAAAGCGCGCCTGCCTTGTTGAACCCAAACAACCGACACAAACAAAACATCAATCACCCACCGTCACCACTAAGCAATGACTTGGCACTTTCAACCTTCGACACTCAACACTCTTTTACCCGATCCAACCGTTAACTGACAACTCATTCATGTCTTCTTGACCTTTATATCGCTCGTCCGTTCCCCCTTCTCAAATCATCCTCGACAACCGACAGATACGATATAGCTGAACTCGCCATTCCTTGAAATCGAAAGTCGAACACAGCAACACTCGACAACATGTCCGACTGGACAAGGGAGGAATCGCTGATGGATGCAGCCCCTCCTGCGGTGACTCTAGGACGGCTCACTCTGATCAAGAGGAAAGGAGGGGGAGACGTGCAGAGTATTCCTCTTGACGCTGAGCGGATCACGTTTGGAAGGTGAGCTCGCAGCGTATGGCCGCAGTAAAACGGATGTAGCAGCTAACCTGATCGGCTTTGTGTGCGTTCATAGAGACTATGATTGTGATGTACGTCAGCTGTAGGATGGTAGGCATTGATTTCACAGAGCGATCGGCTGATGCAGTTTTGCGCTCCTGACAGGTACGACTGTACTACTCCGACGTTTCAAAGCTACATTGCGAGATCTTGTTTGATTCTGTTACAGGCAATGTAAGCATAGTCATTTCGTCATCCAACATTGCGCTAACATGGTTCCACAGGCCATCTTGAATGTACTTGGCACCAATGGACTCCTCCACACACCATCGGGTGGCTCATCAAGTACATACAAACCTCCAGCCACCATCGAGCTCTCTGATCGCGATCTCATCACCATCCGCAAGAAGCCCTTCCGATTCGAATATGGTGCGGGACCAGAGCCTCAGATACCGTTCTCTCCCGGTCCCAAATCTTCTGACTACTCTCAAGCGGTACCATCTCCTATCAAGCGGGTCCCTGGATCACCTGCACAAGGACTTCGCCGACGAGCCTCTCATCGACTATCGTTGGTGCCCGAAGGCAAAACCTTTGTTCCCCTTTCTCCCGCTAAGAACCGTCGACACAGTGCTGTGGGTTTAGGCGACATGCGCACTCCGGTAAAAGCACCTTCGAAGTCGAAGCTTAGTGAGGAGATACCACAGGAACATGAAGAGGAAGAGGCCGAAGAGCCTGTCATCGACATCGCCAATGGAGACGAAGGGGACAAGGTATATGTGGAGATGACGGAAGAAGAAGAGGAACAAGAAGGAGAGATGATTCAATCCAAGGTCAGCAGTTATGATGTGATCTTCAGTGTCCCTAAAACTGACGATTCAATGTAGCCTATACACGACAACCCTTTCATGACGCCACAACAGACTCGCAAAGCACCCTTGCGAAATACCAGTGCTGTCCCACGAACTTGTAAGGTGGCTATCGCGAATAAGGCCGCGCCAATGGAGCGCGGCTCCTCCGAGGGACAAGCTGAGAAAGCTGTCAAGGTCGATATCACTCCTGCGACTCCTCCTAAATCACCACGATCCGTTCCTCTGCCTGCAGCGATGGACACCCCTTACAATCCTCCTGCAACTCCCGCTTCGCAGAAAATGTCGGCGACTCCTGTTCCCGCCAGAGTTGCGCTATCAACGCCCAAAGGCCCTGCTACACTTCGAAAAGCTTTGCTTCTTCGATCCGCCAGAAAAGTCTGGCAAGAATCCAGAGATGCGGGAGTGGACGGCGCTATCCAGAATGGGAGTGTGGAAACAAGGAGGAAAAGTCTCAGTCCGATCACTCGAGCTGGTAGAAAGAGCACTACCCCTATGCCGGAAGTTCCAGCGGAGCCGAACAACGACGATGAAGATGAGCACGAGAAGATTGCAGAGTCAAATTCCGCGGAAGATCCAACCGGCCCGTCAGGGCAGCTTCAATGGGTATATGAGGACGGTACAGCTGAGGCATCATTCGAGTCAGACTCGAGCGGCGGGGACTCCTTAGAAGCGGACACGTCCCTGGATATTGTGAGTGTTGATAGTGTTCTTTCATCCGCGAGATATAGTTTTTCTGACATTGTGAACAAATAGCCTGGCAGGGGCATCATCAACTTCTCCTCTACAGCTCCTGGGGACGAAGAGGAATACATGAACGAGAACCTTCAGGCTCAGGAAGGGGACGAAGACGAGGATTTGAGCGTTGAGGATGATGAGCAAGAAGATCCTGAATACCAAGATCATGAAGAAGCCCTCAAGGACCCTGTCAATGAGCTTGTCGTGCCACACGATGAAGCCATCGATGAAGGCGATCAGCCTGAGAACGTCCACGAAGAGTACGAGGAAGCTGCCACGGCTCCTGCGCACCAATCCATCGAGGATGATGAGGTTATCGAGGTCGAGAGTGACGATGAGGAGGGCGACGACCAAGCGACTTCTCTGCCTGGTACACCCCAATCTGTAAGTTGGTTTTTGGTGCTCTTCCATCACGTTGGCGAGTTATCTGACCAATCTTGTTTTTTAATAGCGAAAATGCGTACCGAGCCAGTTCTTCACTCCTCAACCTGCTCGTGGAAGCTACGGTCACAGCCGCCGATCCCTTGGTGGCGTGGGTGGCGCTCCCGTTCGACTGGGAGTCATGCCGTCTACCCCTAATTCGCTTCGACCGATGAGGACCCCTGGCTCCCTTGGTAAACCAAGTCGAGGCGTATGGACGACCGTCGCTGCACCAATAGACGATGGGGAATTCGAGGAACCGGAGGAATCGAAGCGGAAGAAGCCCTCGACTCCTGCTAAGAGTGCAGCATCGATTGCGGAGGTGAGTCATCAAGCGATCCCGAAGATGGGCGGAAAGTCGCTTGAAATTGACATGTTCTTGCTGCTCCAGATGAAACGACGTCGGGAAACCCTTGCTACTCCTCGATCCCTTCCTACGCCTCCAGCAACCGGATTCAAGGACCCTATCCACGAAACGCGCTTCGCCGATCTACTCTCGACTCCCGGTCATCGGGCACTTGCGCCTCAGTCTCCCGAGCCTGAAGAACCGGAACAGGAGAAACAAGCCGGTCGAGCTATTCCAGGTACACCCATGGATGACCTGAAGAAGCGTCTCGACAAGATGCGTCGACAGTCCACTCAGCGTACGGACCGACGAGCGACAGTCGGGTTCGCGCTGCCTTCGACGCCCAGTCAGCCCATCTTCAATCAGGCTGGATCTCACAGCGTTAATCCCCGGCGAATCTTCGGCAAGGGCCCACGGACGCCTGTATTCCCCAAGCTCAAGCGAGAAGGTGGGCCCTCAACCTCGATTGGATCGTCACAGCTGCCTGTGGTTCCAGTGAACGAAGAAGCGGAGCCCGAGCAAGAGGCGAACAGGGCTGTATCACCAGCTGCTCCTCGGCAACCATCGTCGCCGATCTACGATCCCCCTTCTTCACCTTCTACGCCTCTATATACCGGCTTGAAAGAGATGCTCAAACCCCCTCATCCAGCCAAGACCCCCAACATGGCAGGTATCAAGAATCTTTTCCCGGCCACTGCTAAAGAGGCGGCTACACCTTCCTTTGTTGGCGTTAAAGAAATGCTCAAGCAGCCGGCTGTGCCTGCTACACCATCTTTCAGCGGAATGAGAGAGATGTTCAAACAGAGGCCTGAGCCTCCTACGCCTATCATGGAGGGTCTCAATGAAATGTATGAGGCTGAAGCGCAGGAAGAAGTGGAGATGGATCAGACAGAGGACGTTATTGTTGTCGAAGTGGAGGAATTCCCGGAGGCAGAGAACCAGATGGCTGTACGTGAACCTACCATCAAGCATGAGGAAGTCGATGCCACTGGAAACCACTACACCGTCGCAAGGCCTCCCGAACGAAAAGCCGGAGAGGAGAGCGAGGAAGAAGAAGAAGAAGAAGTAGAAGAGATTGAGGTCGAGCCGGAACGAGTCATCAAGAATGCTCCGTCGAGGCCAGCCTCCCCTCGAAAAGCCGCCTCAACCTCTACCGCCTCTGCGCGATCTCAGCGTGCCGCTTCACCGAAGAAGTCTATCCCCAAGGCTGTGCTTGCCGCGGCTGCTCCAGCCAAGGCTTCCTCTCGTATCCCCGCTCGAAGAACCGTGCCTACAAAAACGGCTGAAATGACCAAAGCTGCTGAGCCCGCTTCGAGACCTGCTCGCGCTCGAAAGCCAGCCGAACCGGCCGCATCGAGTCGAGCTGAGCCAGTCTCACGACCCTCCCGGTCTACACGTGCCACCAGTGTAGCTAGCACTGAGGATGGCGCATCGACATCTTCACGAGCTGCGATGGCCGCTGCGGCTACGGCTTCGAGTAGGTCTCGATCTACTCGGGCCAAATCTACTGCAGAGCCTGAAGAAATGCCACAACCAGCTCCAGAGCCTGTCAAGGCGATAGCTCGAAGCCGATCGACCTCTACTCGCACAGTCAAGAAGGCTGAAGGAGAAGAGAACAGTAAGCCTAGTCGAGGCAAGAAGCCTCTCACGGAGATTGAGGAACAAGTCAAAGACGCATCTGCGCTGTCCGCCGTCGAAGAGAAGAGATCAACCTCATCTCGAGCCAAGAGGGCTACACCTGCTGCATCAGCGCCAACTGTGACTGCCAAACGAGCTACGACTGCGAGAACTTCGACTGGTGCGGAGAAAAATTCCGCTCCATCGAGGAGAAAAGTAGCTACTAGTGCTACTACTACTACTGCTGGCGGAGCGGCGCTCAACGACAAGGAGAATGACGAGACTCAGGTTGAGGACAAGAAGAGCACTTCTGCGGCTAGTAAGAGGAGGGTAGTCAGCAAAGCTACGGCTGGTGCTGGCGAAGAGGGCAAGTCTGGAGTGCCTGTACCTGTTGCCAGGGCTACAAGGAGCAGAAAGTGATTAGGCTAGCTAGCTTCACGATTCAACAATATTTTATGCCTTTGTGTACACGTGTATATGATGATTTTGGGAGCGTGGTAGTGATTTGATGATATGTAGATATATATGACACGGGATGTTCTCGATGGTGACCTAACGATTTGGATTTAGTATTAATGAATGTATGGTCTCATGAGCGAACGCATGCCTTGTGGGACAGGATAGTCAATGTGCGCAGAACAGTAAGGGCAAAGTCAAAAGTCAAGCGGGCTCGGTCCCTTTCTTGTCCCCGGGTCTCGCTGACCAAGATAGGGGCAAGCAAGCACAATAAGCATGAGAAGAGTGGGATCGTTGTTCGTTGTTCGATGTTCGACGTTCGCTATTTAGTTTAGGGCGCAAATCGCGGGTTGAGTTTCTGCAATGCGCGAAAAGAGGAAAGGACAGGTTTTTTTTTTTTTGGCTTTTGGCTGAAATAAGCGAAGTCGGCGAGATCTGCCAATATAGGCGAGTCTAACGCGATCTTGTTTGTTGTTGTTTGTTGCGAAAGCGCTGCTGCGGCGCCGTGTATCGATTTGATATGCTCCGAGCCTTCCTTTGAGGGTGCTTGCCACAACATGCATGCGCTTGTCCGTCTTCGCTTCACTCGCTGGGAAGGGCGCAGCGAAGTTACAACAATGGTGCATCTCAACGGGGACAAGGACAACGACAAGGACAACGACGCTTGATCATGTCCATCAATCAACCAGGGAAGGGGGACGAGACCATCCTGCCAAGCACGTCCTGGGACAACGAGTCATCAAAGCGAGGCCTCGCTTGAGCTAGTCTATTTCTTTTCGCCTCTTGATGGATGGCGCTGTATAGCCCCTTACGAACAAACCTCTACCTCCCATTGGTCTTTGCAAGCTGAGCGAGGCTGTGTATTAGTGAACAAGCCTAGGTATAAAAAGCAAAGAAGTGGAACGTGATAGCCCGATTCCCGCTCTCACCCATTCACTTCAAACTCTGTACAGACAATATTATGTTTTATTCTGATAAACGACACAGTTCCAATACACACATGTCTGGCCACGGTGAATTGGTTCAGCTCGCTGATACCAAGCGGGGTGATTCGCACTCGCACCAGAGTCATTGGTGAGCTCTCAGCGATCAGCAGCATCAGCGATTCACAACCGTAAGGTGAGTCGAATCTGCCTCTTCGACTGACTTTGGGTCATTGCCTGTATTGCCCCATTCATGATGTCACAATCTAATACGTCCTTTCTGCGATCGTCTCTCAAAGAGGCCGTGTAGATGAATCATAAGTCTGAGATACTGTCCTCCAGTTGGTTTCGGAGCCGCCATCTGGATAGTACTCAAGTACTGCGCGTAAGAAGATGGCTGACTGAAGATACTTGCTTTGACTGTCGACATTCTAGCTTCGCCTGCTCCTGATCGAAGATCGAGCTTTCTTCAGCTTTGAAAACGGGTACTGTAGATCAGTGAGTGTCTCGTATACTCGTATCATCATCAATGTCAGCTTCGAATCCCCCCTCCCCTTCTCGTGAGACTGTAATATGATTCAAACAATTTCAATGCATGGCTTAGCTCCAACCTTCTGACTCCTTCGGGGGTGTACAGTACGGACGTGTGAGAACAACCAATTAATGAACACTCTATATGATACCCCACTCGCCTACTTCTTCCCAGCTTTCTCGTTTTTTTTCTTTCTCTGTCCTTGGGCTTTAGGTATTAACGATGCTGACTGAGCATGTATGTGTACCAACCACAGCAAAAAAAACCTCGCTTTCCAGCAGGCAGGGTTATATCCGATAACCTCAATGTCAATGCAGTCAGTGTGGCCAGTCGGTCATTCAATGTATTGATACAAGTTACAGCATTGTATGTTAGCCAAAGTGAGCACAGTGCTTCGGACTGGTTTCATGCTTCTTGCCGCTGTCCTGCCCCTGTCTTTCATTCTCTGTTTGACCTCACTCGCTGCAAAGATGATCAAACGTAATCGCTTTACCTCGCGGAAACGGGACGTCTGACACCGTCTTTGTTGATGAGGATCTGTCATTCCAAAAACAACTTTACTTCTGAGCTACTTTCCCTCTCTCTCTCTCTCTTCAACTACACCATCTTGTTCTGGTTCGCTTAACGTGTGTGTTTTTGTCAAAATGAAGCGGGGATCAGCTTGCTGATCGGTCGTGCTACAAAGCAGGTTCATCTGAACCAGCTTCGACCTCGTTAAATCGATATCTTTTGAGCGGAAATATCGCATCGCGAACTGACAGATAGCACGTTACGCCTACTGTGGATGGGAGATCCAATCCGGTGGCGGTGCAATATTTAGCTCCGTACTCATACAGTAAGTGATCTTCTGCAATTATTCAACACTTGTGTTACCTTCGTTCCGGTGAAGAAGTAAGTAGAGAATGCGCTCGAGAGAGCATGAGCATACGTACAAGTTCTCTGAACGCAGTTCGCATATCGTCTCAAGCACATACATGCACATTTTCTGATCGTACTCACCGAAGTATATGCATGCATTTGACGATGGCACATCTACCACATTCTCGTCCACCCCTATCCCTCAGCGACGAATGATACCGACTTCTTTCTAATCCTTTCCAACGTATACGCTGACCGATAAACCCTTATTGTACGGTACATTGATATTCCTGAACCCGTTCTTCTCGTCGTTGAGGTATTCGATCAAGTCGGCGTATCGGGCTGCTGAACCTGTAATGTTATCTGTGATCACTACTGAGCCTGGTCGGAGGGATGGTTGGACGACCTGAAGTGTGGGAAGTGCGAGCGGGGACCAGACTGTGGAAGCGGAAACGCGGCAAACGCACTTGTCAGCACTACTTTTTGTTTCATGTGATTGTTTCACTGGCTATAGAGGAGATTGAGCAGAGAATAATAGAATATCAGGCCAAGAAAAACATGAGAAGGTGGACAAGCATGACATATCGACACAAGTTTAGCGGTCATGGAGGAGTGTACAGACATTCAGGGGTCACGAAGAAGAACACGGCAGACTCACTATCAAGCAAGAGCAGATCCACAGTCGGCAAATCCTTCTTGAGCGTCTCTCTCAAATCACCTTCTCTGAGCTCGATCAAGCTTTCGACGTCAGTCCCGGCTTCTTTCCAGTACTCTCTCGCTTGGGCGGCCTTGGAAGGTTCGTTCTCGGTAGCGATGACCTTGCCTTCGCTTAACTTGGATTGTTTGTGCATCTTGAGCACTCGAGAGACTGCCAAGGCCAAGTAGATTGTGCTGACGCCGTAGGATGTACCGGCCTATAAGGCATGTCAATTGGTATGGTCAGTAAAGGACAATTGAATACACTAAGCCAGGGTCTCGTATATCCAAATGACCGACAGCTACCCGATCACATGAAGACTGTACAGCTGCGCAAGCAGAATTGTAGTAAAAGCCGTATCTCTCTGTGTCTCACTCACCTCGACAACATTCCTAGCACCCATAGACAAGATCATACTATACACAAACCAACATTTCTCCCTGTCGAGCGCTATAAACTTATCCCTCATCAAATCGTCGAACCCTCCCTTGGCCTGAGCATAATCGGCCGATGTGATCTGGCGTTCTTGTTCCTCTGATTTAGCGTGAAGTCTGTCTAGGAGAGCATGGACGTTGGCAGGTGCGATGATGGGGTTTGGGTTGATCTGCGTCGGGGGAGGGGACGATGACATGGTGTGATGTGCTTCGACCTCTGATTAACGGGAGAAGCGATGACAACGGGTTGGTTTTGCTTTGCTTTGCTTCGAACGATGATTACTCGTTGCCGATTCAGTCGAATGATATGTATGAATACCTTTTATAGATATCATATGCTTCACATCTTAGAGAGGTTTCACAAGTCCATGTTGACTCGACGGTTGGTCTTCGACTCACGCAAGCATCAGATAGCCGACATGATCGGAATGAGCATTTGAGCTCTCGCGATTGAGTCGGCAAAGTTAACCGAGTCCGGGGGTTGTCCGCCTGAACCACGCGCCGAGGCGCGGTAGGTCCCCTCTTCCTTCTTTCTTCTGCCTTCGTTCCGACCCAACTCGGATCTTCGAATCAGTCATCATGGATGTAATCGTGTACTGTGCATGCTCTGGACAGCAAGCACTGCATCCCAACTACTGAAACCAAATCGAATCAGCACAGATGTGAAGTCATCCATGGCACTCGTACGGACTGGCAAAGGGGAATCACACTTCACCCCGCTTACACTCAACTGAGCACTCATCATGTGCTGACGAAGGTCGAACTCGAACTGTGTATCTTATCCCTCGAACCATATCGTCAAGCGAGCGCGCGCCCACATATCAAAAGACATGACTGATGAGCCTCCTACCGCTTCTATCCTATTCTTTTCGACGTACTGCACGAGTACTGGACCATCTAGGTTGATGCTAGGATGGCCAATCATTATGGGGATGGTGTGTTGATCTTCCGTCATCAAGGTACAATGACACAAAGGATATCATATCAAACATAGGAGGTGTAGTGAAAGGATGTCTGTCGTCTTGCCTGCTACTCATTGAATGTTCATTCAGCGTGACTAAATAGATGCCCTGCGATTGGCTGGCTGCGGTGCACGGTGGGTGGGGTATAACACACCCTCACAGATCTTAGTTCGCTAACTCGATCGCATTAGTGCATGAGCCGAAACAGCTACAGCATACCGACTCTGCTCTTCAAAAACGAACGAATGAGAAAGCGTTTCTTATCGGGCTTTCATCATTGATTTGTCCCACCAACCAAACTTTGAACCAAAACCAAAACCAGAACCAGAACTAGAACCGGAACAAGACAGAAGGGAGAGGTCATAATGCCATCAGACAGTGACAAGAAGAAAGAGGAAGCCAAGAAGAAGAAGAAAGAGGAAGAAGTCATCAAGGCGAAACGTAAAGACTACTTGAAGAAATGCGATCCGTCCACGGTGGACGAATTGATCAGTGGAGAGGATACGGGCAAGAAGTGGTTTGAGGAAGGGAAATGGGGTCCTGGGTGGGCCAAAGTGGAATTTGTGAGTGATCGCGGGCGGAGTCATCTCGTAGCGATCTGAGCTGTGCTATCGTGTCAACTGGATTATCTCTTTCTCTGGTTGTAATTTGTTTCTTGGCGAGTGAGGGGGCTGGGACGGAGGATGGAGGACGGAGTTACAACACCGATCCACGGTTCTCTTACTGTCCATCCGCCTTGGTCATGGCGAGCGACCCGCCCAGCGTGCTTAGACACATTCTGATACTAAAACGATATGTACTGTACTGACGATGACTGGTTCCTGCTCATCTCAACTGAAATCGAGATAGGACGGAGACGCATGTCTGAGTAACGTGACTAAGAAAGATGCAGAAGGATTCTACGCCCCTGCCGGATCGTAAGTGCCAGAAAGTTGCCTACCTATCACTCTACACACAAACTCCTCTTCTTAAAGAACCTACCTCCATATATATACATTCTGTTGCACGAGAAGACATATGATACACAGCTTGCAGAGATACATCGGTCATCGGGCTCTGACAGTAAACTTGTTGGCTTACCCGTGGCTTTTGCTTGCATCGTAGGATCTTACCACTTGGTGCGCAGATGCCAGAGATGACAGTCCTCAAGTACGGCGGGTGAGTTACATAAACCTCGATTATCGTTCTGCACACGTCTGTATAGAATATGAAATAGAACGGGAGCATGGACCGAAGCTCCAGGGTCAAGGCTTAAAGCTCAAGGCTCAAGTCGGCAGGTTCAAGCTCAAGCGAGGGGATCCGTATTGCTTATTCGGGTGATCGGCTACTGACTATTGACCATCTGCTCATGTTGTCCCACCCACCCATCCCATACCTCAACCGATACGGCCATATTCAAACATATCCGTACCATCCAGATACTTCCCAGAGGGTACTTCTTTCCCTGGTGGAGTGAGCGTACCGATGCACGCTCGAATGGTCAATGTGAGTTTTACCTCATGGCCAACACTCGGTCCAGCCTGCCGGCGGGGGTCACTCATCTTGAAATGCTTCTGGAGTCCTTCCCTCGGAGTAGAGGTTTCAACGACCTGGGGATTATGCGCTGATGGTTGGACCATTAATATTACCTCCTATTCACTTGTGCTATCTGCTCGTACTCGTAGTTGTTGCCGGAAGAGACCAAAGCGAAGGGTGCTGCAGCTGCCGAAGAATCCTTGTGCTCAATTCAATAGATCCCTGGATCTGGTCTCTGTTCCAGCTGTTTGGATATTACCCTTGCAAGGCGACTACCGCATTGCCAAGTCCACTGTACCATTGTACGAATGTATTCGAGATGTGATCATGTATGTATAGAGTATTTGAACGTAGACGTAATGGACTGTAGAGTCCTGTACATACGGTATTTGCTTGGACATTAGTTCCCGGTCTGTCCAACCTTTCCCTATGTGTTCGTTCCTGCCGCAAGCCAGTACAGGTTTCCTCGCGTTTGTGAGTGACTTCTCACATACTGCTACAGTATACACAATCCATATCGTATCACTTATACAGTATGAGTACTGTGCTATTAGCGGCTATCGGTTGACAGGTAGGTGGGACATAGCCAGTGGGCGGGACATACTCCGCATCGCTCGTTTACCGCATGCACTGTGCTATCTCGGGGATTAGTTGATCGGTAGTATGCGCAAACGGTGAGATTCCTTGGTTGACAGGCTAAGGCTATGCTATTGTATGCATATTGTGTAATGATGACAAGTGTCACAGGTGACTAGGCTTCTACCAATATCGACTACATCTATGTCCAATTTTTGCTTCTTCTCGCTTCATCTGACCAACGTACTACTGACGATAGCAGCACATTTACTGCTCCTTGGCGAACTGAGCCTTGTCAGAGAACTCGGGGTCGTTCTCCTGGTAGATGTCGTAGTCAGGCTCGAAGGCTGGAGGGGAAGGAGAAAGGCAAACCCAGATCAGCACAACCACACCTATCGCGTACACAGCTTCATTGGTTATATTGAAACAGCAACTCACAGTCAGACTGGTCACAGACTCGCTGAGCGGGGTGAGACTCGGCAAGCTTCTCGAGCTCCTCGAACTCCTCCTTGGAGAGGTCGACGACTATATGATTTACAAGTCCGATTAGCATTGGCGCTGGAAATTAGATCTGACAGATGAGCCATTTTCACTCACGCTTAAGGTTGTTGGAGATTCGCTCGGGGGTGACAGACTTGGGGAGGGGGTTGATACCTCGGGATACGAGCCAAGAGAGGAGGATGTTGGCGGTCTGGACGCTGTGCTTGTCGGCAATCTTCTTGACGGTAGCGTTGTCTCGAAGGTTGGTCTTACCGGTACCACCAAGAGGAGAGTAACCCTGGGGAAGGATGTCGTTCTTCTTGAGCCAAGCGACGAGCTCGGGCTGGGGGCACTGGAGGGAGAGCTCGACCTGGTCGGCGACGGGCTTAATTCGGGCAACCTTCAAGAGCTTCTTGGCTCGGTTAATGTTGAAGTTGGAGATGCCGATAGACTTTACGAGGCCCTGGTCGACGAGCTTCTCCATCTCTCGCCAAGTGGGGGTAACATCGTCTGAAAGAGGGACATCGAGCTTGAACTTGCCGCTGTCACCCTTGATTCGGTGCTCGTTTCGGGGGAGAACGCCCTCGGGAGCGTCAACCTGGAGGTTGATCTATGATGGATAACGACAAGGTTATATAATCAGCTTCGATTGCCTCTTCACTAAGCAGACCGGCTGAATGGACATGTATGCATCGAGACAAAATTCAGAAATCGCGATCGGCCCGATCCGGCCGATAACGTGAATCCCGACCCTCTTGCGCACGCCATGGAGGTACATGTGTGTGTGGGAAGGAGCAAAAATGACGACTCACGTTCCAGTGGAGGAGGTAGAGGTCAAGGTAGTCTACACCGAGGTTCTTGAGGGTGTCCTTGATAGCCAAAGGGACGTGCTCGGGGTGGTGGTGAAGCTCGAAGAGCTTGGAAGTGATGAAGATCTCCTCTCGAGGGACACCGGAAGCCTTGATACCTTGTCCGACTTCGGCCTCGTTTCCGTAGGCCCAAGCACAGCTGAATCATCGGGCGGGTGGAAATATACACCAAAAAGATAAAACAATAAACAATGAAGATGGAGGTGAAAAATCGGAATTTCGAATTACGCCGAAGGGGAAAAGTGAATTACGCCGAGAGATAAGATTCGCCGAGATTCCAGCGAATTAAGATCGGGGAAATGTACAGCCGCAGACGCAACGTGAAGAAAAGTGGAGGATCGATCATGACGAAAGCGATTGAGTGGAAAATGATGCATGGTGAAATGTGAAAGAAGCAATGCAAGTAGGAAATTGGAGAAAGTAGGAAGTTGGAAGTGAGAGACATATTTCGATCAGCGGGCGCTCCTGATGGGCTTGTCGTTGCGGATACTCACTCAAGGTGTCGGTAGCCGTTCTATTGTGGGACATACAGTCAGCGAGAGATCACCTCATCAACATCAAGATCGGGAATGAAGCTCACCTTGAGAGCGTATTCGACGGCCTTGGCAACCTCACCGGGGCTGAAGGAGAAACAAATGATAATCAGTAAAAGATCAGAGCGATGTCGAGCTACAAGCGCTAGCTTACGCGGATTGCCACTGTGAAAAAAATGAGCCTAGTCAGCGTCTGCTATCAGCAAGTCAAGGGCAGCGTTTGTCGCCCCGCCAGGCTGAGAGACACTCACTGTACCGAGACCGACCGAGGGGATCTTCTTGCCGTTGTTGAGGGTGAAGTGAGATTGAGTCATTGCGTTTGTTATGGCCTTTAGGCGGAATAGTCTTGGGATTGAAGGTAGTATTTTGAATTGAGTGATTTATGGATAGTCAATTTTGATTGAAGCAAACAGAAGTTGAGAAGAAGATGAAGAAGAAAGAGAAAGAGAAAAGATGTCGAGATGGAAAGTGTTGGAAGGATAGGAGTATGTATGTATGGGAGGTGAGTGAGTGAGTGAGTGAGTGATGACAAGGCAGTGAGTGAGTGTGGGGAACAGTCAAGAGCCAGCCAGCAGGTAAAAGGTAAAAAGTGCCGGTTGATCGGAGTGTACGGACTGTATTCCCGGAGTACTATACTAAGTATACTATACTAGTACTATGACATAGTACTTATTAGAATTCAGGGTCTTCTCTACTTCTCACTGACCGCATCAACGGACCTTATTTTCTTTTATCTCGTAACCCTTAAGGCTATAAAACAGTCAACATTTCGTCCGGCGTACAATAACCCATGTGGTATATGGTGTGCTTATACCACTACGGACGGACGGACCAATTAATTTCGCTCAATTGAACTCCGGAGGCGTCGCGCCGGCACTACAGTCAGTAGTCAGTCTCTTGCTTGGGGCTGCCGCTCCTGCTCGTGCCCCTGTAGCCTCGTAGCCCTGTAAGCCTGGTAAGTAGGGTGGTGCAAGGAAGGATGCCGCAAGAATCGCGCTAGAGATCGGATGGGTTGCATCATACCGAACGATGCATGTGCTCTACCGCATGGTGGAGGCATAGAGACAGCATGTGCATGGGCACCACCCGCATATAGCTGAAGTACTCATGACACTTACTCATGGCCCGCGATTTGATCATCGTCGTAATTACATTGTACTCGTACCAGTCACCGTATGGTCTGTCTACCTAGTAGTTATATATAGGCCGGACAGCCATCTGTATCTGCAACTGTCGCCGTCTTACGCGAACATGTGATGTGTATACCACTCAGTCGATCGGCTTACCAGCTAATGACATGGCTTGTCGAGCTCACTTGGAAGCAACGTTCATTCACATACAAAGCTCGCTTAAAAGCGACCTGACCCCCCTTCAAACGCCAACGGGGACCCGATGGTGCACCTCTTCAACACCTGAACTTACTGTACTCGTATAGAATCGGCATCAAGCAAGCATATTTCGATACGGTGCCCGGTAGGTACCCTGCTTGCTTTTTCTGGGTGGAGGTCATAAAATGGTGGTTAGAATTTAAAGACCCTTATCTTCAAGCGAAGCCAAGTGAAGCGAGAATTCCACCGCGTCTTCCGGACAGGGGAGTGTCGAGTCGAGCTTGCCATGCTGGTCAATGTCACTGTCAATGTCGATGAACAAGATCGTAAAAGGTGACAAGGCGAATGCATCACAACTATAGTATGTATGATCAAGCAATCTACCCCATATTATTCACCTTTCAAAAAATACAAAAGAGCGACTCGTATCTCCCTCGAAGACCAACTATGATATCAAGTAGGTTTGTAAATGAGAGATACAAGATTACACTAATGAAAAACCCAAGTTGTGCGAGTGCGTGCGTGTGTGTGGATATGAGAAGAAGGAGAAGAGTTGTATATAGGGTTTGTCGCGTTGTCTGAACTACTACATACTTACTATACTGTACTACTACTGTACCACTGACCACTGTTGAATGACTGACTGACTGACTGACAGTTCCTCCGATCATCGACCTAACATCTTATCAGAATCCCACAAGTAATCAAGCGACAATAACCCTAGCCACTGGCTCGACCCTTGACCTTTCGACCCGTTTAGTGGAAGAGGGCACCGAGGAGACCCTGAGAAGAGGCAGAGAGGATGTCGCTAACCTTCAAGCCGGCACCGACGGCGGTGTTGAGGCTGTGTCCGCTGGCCTGGAGAGCGGCGGCGATCTGAGCCTCGACGGGGCCGAGCTGGACGTTGAGGCCGTCAGCGAGTTTGACCTGGCCGTTACCAACGACGGGGAGGTTGTTGATGATGGGCAAGTGAGAAGCGACGCCACCAACAACGGGGAGGTCGGAGATGATAGACTTCTTGAGGTGCAAGTTGGCTCCACCGAGAAGACCACCAGCGGCAGAGGTGACGCTGTTAAGAGTAGCACCGAGACCACCGGCACCGAGGTTAAGACCGAGGTTGTTGTTGGTAGAAGCCTGACCTTGAGCCGCAGCGGAAGCGGAAGCACCGATCAATGGAAGAGAGTGAGTCAAACCGTTGACGAGAGGACCGACAATGGGCAAGTTACCAGTGACACCGTTGACGACGTTGCCGACGGTTCCAGTGACCTGACCTACGGTACCAGCGAGACCGTTGACGAGGTTTCCGGCCGATCCGACAATGGGCAAGCTGGAGGTCAAGCCGTTAACGAGACCACCGACGATGGGAAGATTTCCCACCAGGGGAAGACCCTGTTGTTGTTGCTGGGAGTTTCCGCCAAGGAGACCGTCGAGGAGACCTCGCTGACCGAGGTGGATACCGGCGCCGCCAGTAAGAGAGCCAACGGCGTGGGTAACGTCGTTGAGCGAGGCGCTGATACCGCCGGCACCAAGATTGAGACCGGCGTTAGTCTGAGAAGCGGCGCCGGCCTGAGCAGAAGCACCAGCGGTCAGACCGCCAACGATGGGAAGGTTGGAGGTGAGACCGTGGACGAGACCGCCAACGATGGGGAGACCCTTGACTACACCTTGGACGGTGCCGACGGGGTTGGACAGCAAGCTTCCGACGGGTAAGTTGTTGACGATGGGGAGAGAGTTGACGATGCCGCTCACGGGAAGAGCACCAAGCAAGGGCAGACCGTCAAGGAGACCTCGCTTGAGGTGCAGGTCGGCAGCACCGGCAAGTCCGCCAGCAGCCTTGGTAACGTCGGAAAGGCCGAGGTTGAGGCCGTCCTTGCCGATGTTGAGACCAGCGTTAGTCGTGCTGGACAAGGCACCGGTAGCCTGGGCAGCTACGTTACCGACGATAGGGAGGTGAGAAGCGGTGTTGAGTACGCCGTTGACAGCGTCGCCTACGACGGGAAGGTGGGTAACGGTGTTGAGCAGACCGTTGACGGTGTTGCCTACGACGGGGAGACCGTTGAGCGCACCAGTGGGGTTGTGGACGACCCCATTGACGAGGCCACCAACGACTGGAAGACCGTTCAGGAGACCGGTGGGGTTGCTAAGAACACCGTTGACGAGACCGGTAGGGTTGGAGAGGACACCGTTGGCAAGTCCACCGACAATGGGGAGACCGTTAAGGAGACCACCGGCACCGGATCCACCGAGAAGACCAGAGAGCAAGTCCCTCTTCTGCTCGTCGGCGAAGACGTCACCCTCGGCAATCTCGCTAGAGATGTCTCTCAAGCCGAGAAGGTGAGTGGCGCTGCCGAGAGTACCCGCAGCGGCCGCAGCAGCGTTGGCGTTGGCGTTGGCGGCTCCAGAGACCTGACCGCCGAGGGAAAGAAGACCGGGGACACCGACCTGTCCAGCGATGTTAGTGACAGCGCCAAGGGCGCCTGTAGCTTGGCCAATAACACCGGCGGCCGTGTTAGCGACGGCTCCAACGACTGGGAGGTTGGAGACGACGCCGTCAACGGTGTGGGTGAGGCCACCGACGATGGGGAGACCATTAACGAGACCACCGACGAGAGGGATACCGGCAGTGAGGCCCGAGACGAGGCCGGCAGAAGCACCGGCGTTGACGCCGGCACCAGCCTGAGCAGCAGCGCCAGCGGAAAGAGATCCGGCAGCGTTGATGATGTTGGCGATGTTGAGGGCGCCAGCAGCCTGGGCCTGAGCTTGGGCATTAGCAGTCGCAGTGGCGGCAGCGGCAGCAGTGGCTGAGGCAGAGGCAGCTACGGTGACGGTCTTGTGGCCGCCGAAGAGGTTCTCGAGGCCGAGGAATCGCTTGTCGGCGTGTTCCTCGTGGCCTCGAAGGTGGAGACCACCGAGGTTGATACCGAGAGATCCCTTGGTGGTGGCACCTGCAGCGGCGTTGACGTTGGCCATCACACCCTGGGTGAGGGAGCTGACGATGGAAGTACCGGCGTGAGCAGCATCGATGAGGGCGATGATACCGTTAGCGGCGAGCTGCTGTGCGGCGGTCGCAGCGATTGAAGCATCAACGGTGACCATACCAGAGACGTAAGTGGGCCAAGCAGCGAGCAAGGGCGAACAGGTCGAGGAGGCCTCGGCGTGTGCGCAGAGCTGGGTGAGAAGCTGCTGGAACTTGGCGACCCTGTCCTGACCGAGAGCGGCGAAGAGCTGAGCCGCGGACCATCCTTGCTCAAAGGCAAAGTTGACAGCCGAGAGGTAGGCGCCGAGCTCAGTACACATGCCGATGTCGGCGTAGTGCAGGAGACACTGGCCAGAAGCCCAGGTGTTGGCGGCGACGGCCCGAGTGAGCTGTGTGGTGGTCCCAGAGGTGCAGGCATCAGCACCAAGCTATACAAAGAGAGGAAGATGTAGCCAGATTACTCACACCTACGGTGCCAGTGAGCTGGTCAGCGACTTTTGAGACGGCGCTGATGGCACCACCAGTGGCAGAGCTGACCTGTGTAGCGCAGAGCAAGTGATTCTGAATCAGCGTAACACGCAATGAGCAGAAGACGCAATGAGCTACTACTCACAAGAGAATCAGCAAAGGTGGTGAGGTCACCAGTGACCTTTGCAGTGGCACCGGCCCTGACGCTAGCGGTAGCCTTGGCCTGAGAGCCACCGAAGAGGTTGAGGGGAGCGGCGGAAGCACCGGCGATAAGGGAAAGAGCGACGATCTTGCTGGAGGAAGGCATCTTGTCTGTCGGTTCTTGTTTGGTCAAACTAAAGGGTGGAGAGAGATGTGAACGCTAAGTGGTAATCGTTGGGTCGTAAGGAAACTGTCGTTGATTTGATTCGGGGAGAAAAAGATAATCTGTTAAGCGTCAAGCTGTATAGATTATCGATTGAGTCAAAAGTCGAGTTGTCGAGTTGTCGAGATAGTAGTAGTACTGTAGTAGTGATGATAGTACGTAGTAATCTAATCTAATCTATTGCGAATAAAGTCGGTATCAAACCTTCTATATACAGTGATGATATATTGTAATTTCGTTATAAGTTAGTTGAGGTGGTATATACTACAGACGTCAAGTCGAGTACTCGGTAAAGACAGTAGGTGATCGCTGCTAGCGTGTGAAAGAGGTTAAAGAACAAGTTGTTGTCAAAAGAATAAAACCGCCGGGGCTTTGTTCGTTTGTGTTGTGTCTTTGAACCTTTAGTTTGAGGTTATCGCGGATTGTCGGTGAGAGTTGGTGGGTTGAGGAGAAAAGAAAAGATCAGATAGAAGTGGGAAGGGGTTTTTTTATATATCCCCATCTTGTGCTTAGGCTACCACTGTACTCATGTCGAACGAGTAGCACGCACTGCACGAGTACAGCATGAAGCTATTGTATCGGCTCCATCACGAACCTAGAGTAGAATGAATGCTAGCGTCGGTTGGACTAGAGTCAAGTTCCAACGACACGACCTCTTGATACACTCTATGCAGTGTGGGACCGACCGCCCGTCCGCACATGTAATGTGGCGTTGACTCGACGTTGGCTTTTGGTTCAAGCTCATTCATTGTATCGCAAGGGCAAGGGATCGTGAGACAAGAAATAGTCTGTCCACTGAATTGAATCGATGAATACTGTACGAGTACAATACATAACGTGCTACTACGCCACGATTCACATGTGCGTATAGTACAGGATGTTTGTACTGTATACTGATAGTCATAAAGCTCGATCCAGTCTACCTGCATCCGGCTGATCTGCTTTTGATACTCGATAGTCGATACTCGTGTGGCTTAGTAGTGATACCCCCCGTCCCCCTGGTTCTCTTTCTCTGTCAATCAGTGAGTGAGTGAGTGAGTGAGTGAGTGAGCTTTCAACACAACACAGTTTGTGTTTCACCTGTCTTTTGTTCTCCTTCTCCCTTCGTTCGCCATACAGTATAGAGTATGATCGAGTGATTCAATCGGTGCCTGATACACCACACCGCCTGTTTGGACTCGAGAATACAGGTACATACAGTAGTGGCGTGCGGACGATCAATTTATCATCTATCTATCTGGTTTGATGAGATTGTGATTGTGCTGCATCACACATTGATTCAGGATTCAGATTCAGATTGCAGATCGGGAGTTTCCAATTTTCAGTATGTCAATTGGCACCACTGCCTGACTAACTGACTGACTTACTCCATCGATCAACCAGCGACTAAACGAAACAAGTCTCATTGCAGGCAGGCTTGAATTGATCCAGTTTCTAACTCAAAGCTCTGTAGTATACAGTACATCAAGTGATACTTCCAGAACGTCCTGCGTTGCATTTCACTATACGAGTTACAAAGTATTCATAGCATGTTTCTAGCGAGAGATTCATGTGGCATTCAGGTACTAAGGTTAAGTGGTAGTCACTTACACATCGAATGGATCGGCCCGAGCTGAACAAAGTATTGAGTCTTGTACAATAAGATTGATTCAGCCGTCATTGGAATACAGTTAGTACTCCTACCGCACGGGTTCCCGCATGTCGACAACACCTCACAATCCACAAGTTGACATAGAACGCATCCGTTGTATAGGGACCAGGTAGTGTACTCGAACACATCAGTGGCACACTCAAAGTGATTTGTACTTTTCTGAACGACTTGCAAGCGCGGTGGGCCCGGGCCCAAGAGATACTGTACAACCTTGCTAATAAATTAATAGTGATAACTCAGTTGAGACTCAGCCAGAAGCTGCTACAGTACGACTTTGCTACTGTATCTCTCCTTGTCTTGCTTGACCTCGTTCCTTTGAACGGTCATTTCTCATACACTGCTCGCTCAACGCTTTGATTGCTCGACACCACGCACGACGCATGACGCTTGATCCTTCGGACCACGAGTGACACTCATCCCACAACGATGAACAACGAACTGATTTTTTTTTTTTTAAAAAAAAGGTTGTGATCTGGCTTGGCGTGATTAGCCAGATGAAATGCGTCGTGACGTATGTATGATACTTCTTTTCTCTTCTTCATATCGTCGTGACCGAACGACTAACTAATCACTCGGCCGATTGCGATTGCGATCTGATACGATATATGCGCTATCTACAACGACGCCTCTACACATAATGATGATGTTGAACCTTTGGCCCTTCTCTTAATGCTACGACTGTACGATTGATGTCGGTCTCCCCTTGGCTTCTACGCGGGCATCATGTTCCCCGTAACACTACACTACATACAACGCTTCTTGATCACTGGGGAGATCACATGTGACTCGTCCCCCACACCCTGACCCGACGGGGATCCTCCTCACACACGCGTACTCATACGCTTCCCTCTACTCTTCCTCACTGCTCTCTTCCTCTGAGCTACTCTCCTCACCTTCATAAGCACCTGCGGCATTACCCCTGGCGTCAAACGATTGGAGCTGCGCTTCCATCCTTTTGATCCGCTCGGCCTCTTCTCGCTCGTTGACGCTCTTCCTGGACGCACCACCAGTAGCCTTCTTACTGGCCTTCTTTGCTGAGCCTTGCTTCGCTCTTTTTCCCGTTTTTCCGCCTCGACAGACGAGGTTGTAAAGTTTGACGACCGTGGCCTGTGGCAGAGAATCGATATCCAGCTCGATCTCTTCGTTGTTCTGTGTCACATCGACAATGTCAGCGTGGAATAGCAAAGCATTGACCACCAGAGAAATGCAAACTCACAGCACCGAGATTGGTGGTTTGCTGAATGATCGTAATGGCCTTTTGTAGAATATCCGCATCGGCCACCTGGATCTTCTCCGCCAACTCCTGCTTTTGAGTCAAGGTCATCGATGTGGGCTCATCATCGCTGTCCATGTCCTCATCCTCGTCCTTGAACTGCGCGACCTCCTTAGTCTTCTTGGACTTCTTGGTAGGCGCATGACCATTGCCGTTGACACCTGGTGATTGCTTAGCAACGGACTGCTTTCGTTGCGAGGGGCCAGCCTTAGGAGCCTTGGCTTTCGCCGGCTTTGCAGCCTTGGTAGCTCGTCGTTTGGCGATCTTGGCCCGCAGAGTAGCAATTTGACTCTCAAGAGACGATACCTGAGCTTCCAATGATCGAAGTTGAGTGTCTGCGCAACAGCGAGATTAGGTCAATACCATGCCTTCGCCAAAAAAAAAAAAAAAACCAGAAAAAAAACGGAAAACGGGTGCACTCACTGTCTTCCTCGCTAGAATAGCCAGGCTCAACAAACTCTTCAGCAAGAGGATCTTCACTCTCTTCTCTCGCTTCTTGCTTGGCAGGAAGACCAACGAGCTTCTCCTCCCAGATCTGTAGGAAATGATTGGCAGCTGTGTTAACTTCGTGCCCAGGAGGGTTGAACTTCATGGCGTTAGAAAGCATCAAACGGATATCGTCGTCGACCTGCTGGAATTCCTCATAAGCGTTGGCAGCGAACTTTTCGGTGATATGATTCAAATCGATAGGTCGCTTGATGAATTTCTTGTAATCGGGCAATTGCTCAATGATCTGCTCAACAGGATAAAGGAAAGGCTGGACGGTAGTGTAGTACTTTTGGCTGATCTCGAGACTCTTGATTGTTCTGTTCGCCCATTGCAATTGGGGGTCATTCCTTCTCTTAGGCTTTCGAGCGGCACCGGCGGGTTCCTCGTAAGCGAGATCTTTGGGTGGGGGAGGATGAATCTCTCGTTTGGGTCGAGCGTCATCAGAGGTTCGTCGGATCACTGGAGGTTGTGAGATGGATGCTCGTCGAGCGCTGGGTCCAGCAGCGGCAGGAGCAGCTGCAACTGGAGTGGGAGGTGTGGCAACAGCAGGAGTAGGCTGTTGATCAAGGAAGTCGAAAGTCAGCGCCGCTCGCGCAAAGCTAGGAACACGATGATAAACTCTCTGCACTCACCTCAGGTGGAATTTTGCTCAAAGCTGTCTCGAAAGCAGAATCCAGTCTGTCGGCGGCTTGCGTGACACCATGCTCCTTTCCATTAAACTTCCTCGAATTCTCCCAAATCGTCCTGACATCCGTGACTACCTCACTGTAATTTTTGTACGCTCCTTTGCTGGTGTCCCACTTCGCCATCTTGCTCTTATCCTTGGGCGGTCCTCGAGGATCACTGACAATTAACTTGGTCTCCACCGTTCCCAAGTCCATGGGGGTTTCTATGATCTGGGGGTAATGAGGAATGTTGAAAAGAACGGTGTCGACAGGTTGGGCAAAGAAAGAAGCATCGGGTTGTCTTTTCTTCAAGCCTCGGACAGCATTGAGCAGATGCTTGTGCTGGTGTTGAGTGAGGGGCGTGGTAGGTCCCGATGGTCGAGGAGCGGGGGGTTCGTAGGACAACCAAGCAGGAGGAGGCGCATCGGCAGGGGCAGCGGGGATTGTCTCCGATACCGTTGCTAGCGAATCGGACGCAGGAGCAGGAGCAGGAGCAGGAGCAGGAGTGGAAGAAGGTGCGACAGCCGAGGGAGCCGAGGGTGCCTGAGCGGCTGGAATGGGCGTAACAGCAGAGGCTGGCGCACCATTGACCGCGGGTGACTCCTCCTTCATCCTCTTCTCCTCCCTGCCAGCTTCCAGACTGTCTCCAGTACGCTTCAGACTTCCATCAGATGCACTAGCCTGCAAACCAATGCTTCCTTGCACAGGAGTCTCCTCTTCGCCCTTGGCGTCAACATCCACATCCATCGGTTCTCCACCTTTGTCCTCTTCCTCCGGCGCAGGCTGAGCTTCCTCGACGACTGGAGCGGGAGCCGAATCCGAGGCCGGAGCAGCTTCAGGTACAGGAGCCGGAGGGGCGGATTCTTCGGGTGCAGGGGTAGGCAATGAAGGCTCTTCTACACCGAGGATACCGCCCTGCTTTTCCTGCTCTTCGGTGGTGATGACCGAAGGAGTCGGAACTGCCGAAGGAATGGCACCTGCCGGAAGAGCAGGAGGAGCTTCGTCCTCCGCTCGAGGAGTAGGTGGAACTGTCGCATCAGGAGGAAGAGGAGATTGACTGGGTTCTTCCTGCTTCGCTGCCAAATCAGTGACGAGAGCAGGAGTGGATGGAGCGGAAGGGACAATAGAGCTAGTCTCCGGCTGAAGGTTGCCATTGACAGCCTCGGTGATGATGATGGTGTTGCCTTGATCGTTGGTTGCGGGATTAGCAGGGTTAGGCGATCGAGGGGGTTCAACCACCGTCGAAGCTGGCGCTGGACCATCCGCCTGCAACGGGTTAAGCAGAGGCTTCGGAATCACGGCTGGGACAGAAGCAGGGTCCGCTTCGGTAGGAGGTTGAGGAATTGGAGGCTCTGATACAGTAGGTGGAGGAGGTGGGGGCGTAGAAGCCGGAGCCTCTGGTTCTAGTGCGGACATCTTGGCAGAGGAAGGACTACTATTCGACGTTCGAATGTAGCGTAGCGTATCAGTAAGTAGAAACATGAGTAAAGCAATCAGAGATCGTATGGATGACGAGACGGAATAAGGAAGGAAGGTGGTACAGGTGTCCATGGTAGAGTAAGGGCGAAGATTGGATGAGATGACAACGATTCGAGTCGAGTCATTGTATGCGTTGGTCGAGGAAAGATGATCCGAGAAGAATGACACATAGGAAAAGGAAGAAATACCGATCGTGTCAGCGCATAATCATAAACAGCTGCGTTACGAGTCCACACAACCAAACTATTGATATATGCATCTCCTTCCTCTCCTCCTCGCTCTCTCTCTCTCTCTCACCATGTACATAGAGTATATACCATCATCGCGGCCATACCGGACGGAAGGTCAGACGGGACGAGACGGGACAACTCGACATCGAGGTGACTGCTGAGAAGCCACGAGAGGATCAGAGCAAAGCTCACCTTTGTAGTGACTCTCGAACTCGGAATCGGTCTTTCCTTTTCGTCTCTCGGATGGGGCGGTGACGAGAGGAAGCTTTGTGAACAGACTAGTGAAAGTCTACTCGATGGCGGAGAGGTGAAGAGAAGGAAGAATGTATATAAATATTTGGATCTGTATATCTAGGTGTGTATAGATGGATGGTGAGAAGTGGAGGAAGGAAAGGATGACGAGAATGCAATCGGATGAAATGACAATAACAAACGTATCGTCACCACCTGTATATGTATGAAGGAGAAGCGGTCAAGTCCGTCAATTGCTATGGTTGCAATTGCTTTAACGGGGCGCGGTTATTTTATTTAAATAGTTAAAATAAGAAAATAGAAAAAAAGAAGAGAAAAAGTGGAGGGGAGGGAAGGTGTTTTGTTTTGTTTTGTGTGGAAGGGGGGGGGGGAATCGCCGGAAGACTGTTTTTAAATGATGAGCAGGTCACGTTTATATACTTGCAACTCTTGTTTACTCTGTTTGCCACTATCACCATCATCACCTTACCTTACAACCGCATTAAAAAAAATTCAAAAATATCCAACGTACGCACGCACACACACACACCTTGTTAAAAGGTGCCTTTGACCCTGAGCATATCTCATCAGAACCCTGAATGCGGAATACTGACATATAGACTTATATACTTGATCATAGCACAAGAAGAGAGGGACACGTATGTATGCGTATATACATATATATGTGCCATGGGCAAAGGGATCGCTCATCCATTTGTCCCTGAAAATCCCTTTTACAGTACTCTCTTCGCTTTAAACACCGCATATTGCCGAAAGGCTCATCAGCTTGTGGCATTCTGACATTACATCATTGGCTCAATTGGTCTATTGCCGCAGTAAAGTCGCACTTCCCAGCTAGTACTCAAGATGCCTGCTACGCTGCCACAAACAGCTCAGCAATCCTCATATTCGCCTTCTTCTTCATCCTCGTCCTCTTCCTCCTCTTCATCCTCAAACTCAACCATCTCCTCATCATCATCATCATCGTCGTCCGCTCCCTCACCGGACTCATACATGTCTTCTTCCTCGTCATCTTCCTCATCTTCTTCTTCATCCTCCCCGTCTTGAGCAGCGGCACTCTTTTTGTTTTGACCTGCCACCACCCTTGCCATGTCCTGCCCATCCGCAATATATACGCATGTCAATCTGCTTCCCTTGGTGTCGTATGATGCAACAGGCTCAACAGTCTGCTCTTGACCGTCTGCTGGCGGAGATCTCAAGTCGGAGATAGCTGAAAGGTCGTACAGGTTGATCAGACCGTCCGACGAGGCGGTCGTGAGAAGTGTCGTCTTTCGTAGACCGCCTTCTTTGTTCAAGGCAGGAGCAGCGAATGGAAGCGCTGAGACTGATTTGATTCTGTTGATTTGATCCGTCATTAGCTCACATCCTAATCTCGTATCCACCGAACGATGATTGTATTGTGAGAGAGCACATCGTACTTACCGGTTGGTATGCCCAACAAGCGTGGCAATTTTCTCCACCTCAGCACCCTTTCCAGTTTCAACCTTGTTCTCGTCCTCGTCTTCATCTTCCTCTTCCTCTTCGCTCTCTTCATCCGTACCAACAGTGATGCTGTAGATCTCTACAACACCCTTCTCGGTTCCTACACAGAGAAGCTCTTCCTCCCCATCATCGTCTTCGTCTTCTCCAGATGATGGCAGAGACGCAAACACGAGGGTGTTGAATCGAGATTTCGTGGTCAAGGTATGCAAGAGTTTGAGTGTCTGATACAGGGATTCCAGAAGGTCAATTCAAGGCTTATCTTGCGGAGAGGCAGAATGGCTTAACTCACCAGGGAGTAAATCTGGATCTTCTTAGGGAATAGCACGGCGAAATGCGTTCCAGTTGCAGAGAACTTGACCATCTCGGGTTCTGCGGACATAAGTTTCAAACGTGAATAAAATTGTGGTCAGCTGCCTGCGTCAATGAGCTGTCTGAATCATGCAGAGTCAGACTCACCAGTCCCAAGAGGTAAACTAGCGGCACCTCGACCTCGCATCAAATCCCACATCTTAAGCGTCATATCCTTGCCCACACTCAATGCCACTCTTCCAGTAGGATGCACGTCGACATGATTCACTCGACCGGAATGTCCTTTCAAGGATTTCAAGAGCGCCCAATCGGAAGTTCGGAAGAGCGAGAGTGTAGAGTCGGCAGAAGTTGTTATGAGATGCGATTGGGTTGGGAAGTGTAGGGAGGTGATTGAGCCTGGCAAGAAACGTTATCAGATGTCAGAAGTGATCAGCTATGGTAATACTTTCGAGGATTACCTGATTTGTTCGTGGTAGCACTCACCAGTATGTTGACTCAAACTTCCAACTTCTTTCCTCCTCCTCAAATCCCAGACTTTGACAAATTCATCTTCACTACCAGTCGCTAACCATTTCCCACCAGGACTAGCAGCCACAGCTTTCACACAAGCCAAGTGCGCAGGGAAGATGAAGATCGGTTCCAATGATGGCTTAATGCTGGTGCTGTTGGTTCTAGTGTTGGCGGAACCAGAAGAAGACGAAGATGAAGATGGGTATGAACCTTCGAGACCGTACAAGAGCTTCTCGTATGATCCAGCAATAATCACGAAAGTACCTGTTGAAATAGGAGCAGCGGAGGATGACGAGGATGTTGTCTCTGTGGCGGATACAGCCTTTGATTTGCCCTTTCCCTTAGTCGAAGGAGCATTGGCCGGAGCAGCGGCAGCAACGGGTTTGCCAGACTTGCTGGGCTTGGCTGCAATGGCGCTGTTGCTATTGTCGGTCGACTTGGCCTTGGACTTCACCTGAGCAGAACTGTTAGAAGATCCAGCTGCGGCTGATGAAGATCCTGGTCCTTCAAAGTTCACTTCCACTCGAGGTTGTTTGCCCTTGGTGTAAGGCGCAGGTCGACCTGAGACAGAAGATCCAGCTGCTGCGGGTCCAGCGTTCGATTTTGATTTAGCGTGCTTGCCCATGATGGTTTGTATCGATAGTCACAGTCAACTGTTAGTGAGATCACCAGGCCATTGGAGTCAGTCTTGAAAAAAGTTGTGGATGAACATGATAACGATACTGTACTGGGACATTCCTACTTCCTACTCCCTACAATTGCAGACAGGCTAGGAAGACAGGTGGACGTGTGGAAAATCAACTTTTGGGCGATTACGTACCACTCAGGATTGGGGCACATGATGTGTACTTTCTCTCCCACTTGTGACGCAAAGCAGCCCTTATCAGCGATGAAGCCTCATGTGTTGCCCCGCATCAAACCACGTGTTGCCCATGTCCGAGCTTGGCTTGACTGACTATGACGAGACGAGACCAGCCAACGACGACGAGGATGAAGCCGAAGATGTTGACAGGATAAGTAGCTGGATCAAACCCGCTTGTTCTCGATAACGATTCGACAGTCTACTAAATCGTCCCAAAGTGTTGGGGTCTGTCTGAGTCCCTACCTCCGCAGCCACTGGATAGTCCAGCTGATTGATCACCTTTTCGTCCTCTTCCGACTCTCGCTCTATTGACATCCGCCCACGGTTGCAAGGCTACGCTAGGTTACGCTAGGCAAAGAAAGGCTCAACGCTTGCTCGCGACAATGTCAACTCTCACCCCTGCAGCAGCCGTAGGCGAGCTCCTCCGTCAACCCGACGATCTCTTAAAACTAGCAGCGCACCGCAAGAAGCTTCTGAAAGAGAAATCAACTCTGGATGCGAAACTGCAATCTGGTGTGAAGACGCAACTTGACGCTACGAGGGATGCATTGTTAAAATTACAAGCTAGTAGAGCGGCTGTTGGGCTGGTTAAGGAGGAGATGATGGCTGTTGAGAAACTTAAAGGGGATGATGGTGAAGATAGAAGCGATGCGTTTGATAAGATCTCAAGAGTGAGCAATACTCCGTCATTGTGTTTTCCATGCCAAAACGCAGCTATCGTCATCACCTGCCTGTTAAAGAACGCTTGAAGGACACTGTCATTTTATTATACTGACATGGCGTTGTTGGGATTCTGGATCTCAAACATTGTAGGTATCGACAATCCACCGGAATTTCGCTCAAACAACCAAAATGGTCAACAACCTCCGTTCGATGTCCGATAAAGTAGACCACCTAGCCTCGCTCCTCGACGCGGACCGAAACCAACCCAACGGCGCTTCAGGCCCTTCACCGAATTTATTACCTATCCATTTCCAACTTCAACAACTCGAAGCATTTAGGAATGAAACTCTGCATCAAGCCAAGAAGAGCGATGCGGCCGAGAGAGAAGTACTCGTGAATTGGTTTGAAAAGCTTGATAAAGTTGGCCAGGATTTTGAGAGTTGGTTATGGGAGATTGGGACTAGGGTCGTAGAGTTGGCTCGAAAAGGGAATGGAGGTACGGTGGTGAGATTGTTGAAGATTGTTGAAGTGGAAGGTAAAGAGGATGAAAAGGTGGGTCGATATATCAGCTTGATTACTCTGACGTCTGAGCCGATCGAAGCTGACATGGGTTACCCGTCGCTAGGCCGTGGCAATGCGACTAGTACGCAAAGTGGCGACAACAGACGCCGCCTCAAAGTTTAAATCAATGCAAGCCAATGCCCGAGTGATCAAAAACTATCGACACAAACTCCTGGACGTAATGTCCAACTCTATCAAATCGGCATTCGAGACGTACTATCTCGACAACCAATACGATTCGCTCGGTTTTCTCGAGGGACTAGGATGGATATACAAGGATATAATCAGGATCAAAGACGATGTCGAACCTCTTTTCCCGCCAGATTACGAAATCACACCGTACCTCGTGAAAGCGTATCATCGGAACTTGAACGAAACGATACGCAAGATTGTCAATTCCGCTCCTGAAGCTAAAGTCTTATTGGAATTACATGCTTGGATCAAAGAGTATAGAGTATCGATGAAAGAACTTGAGATACCTTCGGCATGGTTACAGCCGCCTTTACTCGATGGGAAATCGCAGGACCTGATAGAGGACTACGTGAAATTGATCGTGACGAAATTGGACGAATGGACGATCAATCTCATGCGTGAAGAGACTGGTAAATTCAGCTGGAGGACTAAAGAGCCCGAACAATCCGACGATGGTCAATTGGGTATGGAAGGTGTCGTTGATTTCTTTCAACTGGTCAACCAACAATGCGACTTGGCGCTCGACTCGAACCAAGGTGCTGTCTTAGCGAGAGTGGTGACTGAATGCGCTAAAGTAATGAAGAAAGTCCAAGGGGAATGGTTGAGTTTGGTCGCTGAAGAATCCAAAGCTCAAGTCGAAAAGAAACCTGAAGAAGTCCCCGGCGGTTTAGTGGAATACGTGATTGCTCTAGCGAACGACCAGTTGAAATCTGCCGACTACGCCGAAGCGCTCTCGACAAGACTCGAACCGCTCGTTTCGGAGAAATACAAAGCCGCCATCTCTGCTTGTTTGAACGATGCCATCGACGGTTACTTGGACGTCGCCAAGAGATGTACTTCTTCGTTGGTCGAATTCGTCTTTAACGATCTCAAGACGGTCACGAAAAACTTGATCACTCCAGCTTGGTATACGGATCCATTGATGGCTCAGATGATAGAGACCATGCGAGATTACATGTCAGATTATCAAGCGCACCTGAACCCTTCAATATTCGAAATCTTAATTGAAGATCTCCTCGACGCATTCCTCATCTCTTACTTGACAGCTTTACGTCGCGCCTCTCCTCGATCATTGAGAATGCCAAGTGCAGTCCAGAAAATCCGATCCGACGTCTCGTCGGCTTTCGAATTCTTCGCGCAATACAAACAACCTGCTGACTTGGAAGGTAATTTCGAAATCATGGAAATGATCATTTCGATATTATCAGCTTCGAGCCAGATGGTATTTATGGATTACTGGAATTTCGCAAAAATCCATGGACCGCAATTACAGTTCATCGAAGGTCTTATGCGTGCCAGGGATGACTTTGATAGAGTCGTCGTGAGTGAAATCATGGATACGCTCAGGAGAAAGGTGAAAGAGGAAGATATCGGAGAGCCGGAGGAACCGACCATCATGGTGAGTGGATGTATGGCCGTGTCACAACAACCAAACCCCCATACCATCCTCGCCATACAACCGTGTTGTAGAATGCTGCGGCCTTGTCCAGTTGCTGAACAGTACCACCCGTTTTATCTATACTCTTCCCTGCTCTCCCTTTCTCCCCGCTTCCTTTCTTCATCCTTGCGCTGTGCTACGTTCACCCCTTCGACATACACAGGTCAAAGTCCAAGCCACATCCGGCGGTCTGCTTTCAAACCTGTCAAACCTCGCAGGAACATACGCGAGCAATTTCACTTCGTCCAACTTCACTGCGGACCGATTCGCGCTCGGCGCTTCTGGCTTTGCGGGCGGCGCAGCTGGGTTCAGGCATATCTAAGAGCAGACGAAATGACGATTGGCTGTCACCATTGCTCGACTTGTTCCGGGCGTGGAATAGAAGCGTTATATATTGGATTTTGAGCGGGGGAAGTGACCGCACGGATGGAAGCAAGCGGGGTTTTATCTCCTCTAGCAGCCGTGTTTTTGGCGCCCATCAATGACAATATTAGAAAGGGGAGCGGAAACGACCGCACTGCAATAGAGCACACGGTTGTGCTTGATACGCTATAGACGGGGCGACCTGAGGCTTGGCTTTGTACTTGTCTCTCCAAATGTTGTATTTTGTATATTATGCATTATTATTCCCATGGATCTATCACTACGCTTCGCTCATTGTGTTCTTGTGCTCTTCAATCGACGCCTGATCGTCCGGCGCACTTGTCTGTTGCATTGAACCTATGACATGGCGGGTGCATGTCCCATAGATCCCACGATGACGGAAGGCTCATTCTGCTTCTCCTCCACGTTTTGACTGAGATCGACAACACCTTGGAGAGCACCATTCTGTGGTGTTCCAAGACATACCGTCGACAAGCTTAATCTACCTTGGCCTTGTCATTTCCTGGTTGAGTCGCTCGATTAGGCAGCTCAGAAGCCAGCTTGTCAATCTTGTTGAATTGGTGAGTGAATCGAGATGGGTACAAGAATGGTCGGAGATCGAATCCTGTCATTGCACATGCGTACAATAAGTGTCCATTCAGATCGTCTCTCGCACAAAGCGTTGCTCGATGGTAGAGGACTTGAGACGTTGTTCAAGGAAAAAAGGTAGGAGCCAACTCACGGTTGTCATCGGGACTGTAAGACTCCTGCATTACGCGAACAAAAGACATCATGAGCTCGATTCGTCACGGCACAGCTGATCAGATACGCACCATGTGTACAGATGGAGTAAGAGTGGTCCTAAAGGGTATCAACATAGTCAGCTTATGCAGGTAGGTCCGCCTCAGTATCTGCTGAGCTGAACTCACATCTTATGTCGGTTGATGGCGTAGGTGAAGAAGAAGTGCTTGACCTTCTGAGCGATCTGTGCATGACATCGCCAAGACTGTTAGCCGCCTCGTTCCCGTCTCGAACATGATGAATCTGCCAGAAGTTCTTGACCCTACTCACCTCGACAGGAGACAAGAAGCTTCCCCACTCTTGGACGAGCTTGCCAAACATGCTATAAGGTCCGCACTTTTCTACCTTTCTCAAACGACCGAATACAGACAATTCGTTGTAGCTCATTCCCATCTCTTGCTCGTCGGACTGAGGGACGTTGTCTTCTCCCAGAGGGATCAGCTCAGCTGAGGGGATCGCATCGAGGAAGCTAAAATGAAGCACATATATCAGTCCGGGTACACCCAAGAACCATACTGTTCATGAAGTATTGGCCAGACCGGGTAGGTTCCACATACCTTTGCAGTACAGGGAGGTCGAAGTTGACCTCGGCCCATCCGATAAACTTCTTCAGATCAGTCTTACTGATACCACCGATAGGGTTGACATCGGCAGCGGAGCAACTGGAACCCCAAAGTGGATCAGCTGGTGATACTCGCATGACCGTACAGCGCAAGATCCATTTGATATACGGCGACGATTGACTCACTCGTATTTGGTATAATATCCTCGCAAACTCTCGTCCACGTTGGCACTGCCCAACACCAAAAGGCCGCCTACCTTTCCTCTAGTCCAGGGAAGGAGTTGGGCGAACATGTATGCAAGCACCATTCGAAGTCGAGCCTGACACGTTGCTGAGTCAGCGTTTGCAAAAACAACAAATGGAGGAGGATTGGACCCACTTGAATGTTTTGAAGAGCCAAGTTCTCCGCATTCGAACCTCCACGACTAGCAAATTGAGGTGTTCTACCGGTGACGAAGCTGAAGATACCCTGGACAGCGGAGACGGCGGTGTCCATATTCAGATCGACGTGGTACCTGATGAAGAAGGAGAGTATCGTTCGGTCAGCTACATTTCCAGAGGCCAGTAACATGGAAGAGACAGCTCACGAGCCGATAGCCTCTGCCAAATCCTTAGCTCGCTTCCTCGTGTCTGCCCCAGAGTGCTGAGTCCCCATGTAACAGGTGTGGAAGATTCTGCTTGCAAACTCCTTAGGATCGGTCGGAAGGTATTTTGAGTCTTCAGGTTCTCCCGCGATTCGTCGAGCATCGGCAATGACTTGCGCGTCTGCGAAGGATACGTGTCAGCTCGTCTTTGCGAAGACTTCAGCGCCGGGGGAATCAGACACCCACCACCGTCAGACGCAGCCGAAGCCACCAGTCGACACATGGAGTGAATGATGGTGGCAGTAGCACACGAGTCAATCCCTCCTGAAAGGGGAAGGAAGAACCCTTGCATCCGGGATCGTCGAAGGTAATCCCAGAGCCAACAAGCAGGTCCCAAGCTGAGACAAGGGCACCAATGAGCTTTACTCGGCTGAACGAAAGGTTTGACAGCTTACGCGATCTCCTCTTCAGGAGTATGGTAAGATACCTCCATGCTTCCCTTAGTCTCCTCGTCTCCTACTCTGATACCTTGTCCCCCATCCAATCTAGTGTCGACGTATACTCGCTCGTAGCTCTCCGCTTGAGCACTTTGCATTCGCCGACTGCTGACAGTCCTATGAGCTCGAACAGCTCCCAAATCAACAGTAGCAGTAACGACATCGACATCGGACAAGGTGAATTGAGGACCTCGAGCCAGGATCTGACCGTTCATAGCGATGAGGCATGCTCCGTCGTAGTACAGTCGATCACCATCACACCCTCGCTGGTTGGCGTATAGGTAGATACCGCCGAGCTGCAAGAGATGAGAGACGTTTAAGCCAAAAGGGCTAGGTTGCAACAAAACCTCAAGGTGAGACACACCTTCATGGTCGCTTCTTTTATCAGATCAATCCTTCGGTTCAATTTTCGAAGCTCGTGATGACTACCGGACGAGTTGGTGAAAATCTCAACGCCATCAAGACCCATCTGGATATGGGGACTGTGGACGATACTATGGTGAGCTAGATGACCGACTGAGACAATTGCTCTCGGGTGGTACGGCAACTCACGAAGCTGGAGTGAACAGCTCCTCGCAGAGCTCAACACCAATCACAGTGTCTTCCGTGGATACGACGGCATCACCAAAAGGCACGTATTGCTGTCAAGGGATCAGCTGACATTATTCTCTTTCTTCTCAGATTATGAGGCAAGCCTGAATTCTCACTTGACCTGTAATTCGCTTGATCATTCCGGGGAGAGAGTGCTGCTCTACCTGCCTATGCTTATGCCACGGCGTGAAGTGTCGAAGCTCTCGCTGCGCGTGTTTTAAGACGTATCAGCTACTGGGTTCAGCTCGACTCCAAGAGTATCTCTGATCAGCTCACGTAATTTCCGTCGTTGGCCATCCACATCTTGGGTCGGATCATGACGATCTTTCCATCGTGAATGATGACTCGGCAGTTGTAGTTGCAATTCTTATGAGTGATGGGCCTAAGAATCAAAGCTACCAGCATCAGCGCCGAAAATCTCTGCGTTGGAGAGATGGGCGATAGGGGGGGTTTTTCCAGTCTTCACTGACATGCCGATATCGCAGATAATACCTTTCGCTTCCTCACTCTGCAAGATCTGAGCCAGAACCTCCCATGAATGAAGGATAGTATCGCCTGTTCGATGAAAGACATGATAACTTCAGCTGGGTTCTCTCCTTGAGCGAAAAACAGATGAAGTGCCAGCTTACCCTCGAGGAAATGATCAAGACATCCATATCCAGGTACTTCAAGCTCTGGGCCTACTCGAAGGGTCGCACCTCGTGATTTGGCGATTGCGATCGAGCGGATGATTCGTTCGCAGTTACCCTAGTGAATATTGGCCGAGCGTCAAATGAAATGATGTGAGTTAAGCACCGAAAATCTGTCTTTTCTTTTCTTTCCCAACTCACCTCGAAGTCAAGGGCCCATTGGTCCAATTGACTGTTGGAAGACAGGGTTAGAAAAGCTAGAGTAGTGAGCGAGGCGGAAGCGCGTACCAGCTAATGAAAGAACTGTCAGCTTGCGTTCTTCTCTCGACGCAATGAATAATAGAACGAGAGCTCACGTTGCTACAGTGACGAGATGCATCTTGCTCTGTGTTTGCTCTACTTGAGGCTCGAACAAGATGGTAGAAGACTATACGATACACGAATGATAGAAAGAAATGGGATGAATGATCGAATTTGACGTTCTGGGATAGCTTATCTTTCCTTGCTTCTTGATGTCATCGTTCTGTCACTTTAGTGGAGGCTAGATCGTACTCGTACGGTGATACCTGATAAATCACGTGATCTCATGTATCTCCCCTAATTTGATCCCGCTCCCTCGTGTCTTCGCGTCGAGGGTAGACGCTTTGAACGCAACGCCGGAAACGATGAAACATTGACGGCCACAGCCTTGAGATACTCCCAACGCACTCAACCTCGAAAACCCCAGATAGGACTGGAATTCGACGACCTTTGAAAGATCCACTCTCGAGGTCCATAACCAGAAATACGGAGGAATAGCAGTCATAATGGCCGAACAACAAGTAAACATCACCGACTTGGATCCTACTCAACTGCAAGAGGTGAAGAAGCAGCTCGACCAGGTGAGTGGGACGGGTCGAGTCTCCGCACCGCATGAGCATCGTGACTTTCCCAATCAGACGATGTACTGGTGTCATGTGGTTCTGATGACTAACCTGCCTGACTCATCAACACAAAACACCAATCTTCACATAGGAACTCGATCATCTCACGAGCTCATATTCTCAGCTGAAACAAGCTCAGACCAAATTCCGATCATGCGTGGATAACGTAGCATCGCTCACACCTTCGTCCAAAGGTAAGCCAATGTCTCCCTCCATCTGCAAACTCCGAGACCACTACACTCCTGCTATGCACGTTTGCCACGAAGCTGATCTCATGTCCTCCTTGATAATACGATTTGGGTTTCCTTTGTCAGGCAAAGAGATCTTGATCCCTCTCACAAGCTCATTGTATGTTCCTGGGAAACTGACGGATGTCGAGAATGTAGTAGTGGACGTTGGAACGGGATACTACGTGAAGAAAGTGAGTTGACAGGTCCCAGTCTCTTCAATCCCTCAACCCCTTCATATCGGTTATCATCGCCAACAACAATCCAGTCCGTGGGAGCGACAGACACTAGAACTCTTAGGTTTTCATACGCGGCCTTACGAATCAGATTGTAGATTTATTCTGATTGCTATCATGACTTTGACCCGCAGACGAAATCCGAGGCGACGGCTCACTACAACTCCAAATCATCGTTCGTAACATCCAACCTCGAGACACTGCAAAAGACGATCGAACGGAAACAGGAGAACGTACAGTCCGTCGTACAGGTCTTGCAGATGAAGATGCAGCAAGCGCAAGCTCAGGCTCAGTCTCAAGGAGCTCAAGGCCAAACAGCCTAGATTTGGGGGAGATTTCGCGATATGAGCTGTCTCTTTGCCTTCAATGCGAGAAAGGGTGAGGTAACTGCGGTCGTGTGTGACGTGAGAAAGAGTGTATTTACAATCATTTGTACCAGCATATCATGCACTATATACCCATTTTCAAGCCGACGACTGAACATTCTTCGCCTTCCTTGTCTGATTACATACAGTAGTAGCGACACACGTCAGTGAAGGACATCCGTCCGTTCTATTTTTTCTTGCGATTGAATCGCTCGACTGGACCTCCTCGACCTTTTTAGCCTGGTACTCGTTCACTCATCACTAGACGCCCCAGGCATTCAGAGGCTCCATTGACAACCGTGCATCTACCTGTATGTGAGTCTGCGGGTCGTTCAACCAGACCTCGAACGAGCCTAACAAGACTTGCTTCTTGAGATCCCCATCGTGTGGTCTTTTTGGTACAGATTTTGGGAAGAAACTGAACCCGACTCTGGTCGGACAATCTCTCTACTCTGATTCGTTAGTAATGTACACAAGAAACAATACGCGTGTGGGAGGCGCAATTGCAATGATGATAACAATGATTCATATACACAGTACATCAAGGTGATATATCGTTGGGCAGTAATATAGCAATGTGGTTTCGGCTGTTGTTGAAGTGCAGCAGTGACAGGACAGAGTATCGATGTTATTGTGAATGCAGGTAGGGTAGGGGTAGGTGATTTCAAATCGTGTGTAAGGAAGCCGGATGAATCGGCAATTGAATAAGATTTGACTTTTACAGAGGCCATGGCTTGCGCTGGGCAAAGTGAGGAAGGGAAAGACGCATATGGATATAGGATGTACCCCTCAAGAAAAGTACGGGTCGAGTTACCCCTTAACAGTCGACTCACGCTCCCCCTCGGAACTCTTCTTTCCTGCTCCAAGGGAGCGAACAGAACGAACCCAATGCCTCGCTTTCGCGCCGGCCTTACAATACCAGCGCGCCATTAACTGCTCATCCCTGCGCTTCGACCGACGCTAAAGCCTTCTCAACCTCTCTCATTGCCTTGTCGGCACTAACGCTCTCCCGCCTAACCTTGCTCCCGTTCGCATTGCCATTCGCCCCGCTGCCGAATCCACTTCCACTGCCACCGCCCGTTTTCCAGCCCTGCGTAGCTGAGGGGTCAAGAATCACTACGTTGGGTTCACCGTCCGACTCGCTAGTTGATCGGCTAGCCATAGCTGATTCGCTATGTGTCGGTAATTTCGGTGCGGAAGCGAAAGACAGTACGCCGCCTGATAAACCTGCTGAACCACCAAGAGAAGGTCTTCCACCCCATGACGAAGATGCAGAGGAAGTTCGCTGGTGGTGGAATCCACCGATTCGCTGAGGTGCAGTAGCTCCCCTCGTGTGGCCACCACCAACACCACCGATACTGCTTCCACTTCCAACGCCAGCCAATGACGCGCCGATATTACCGCCTGAAGGGATCGAGATAGATCCAGACTTGGTCATGGTGTTGGTGACGCTCATTGCTCTTGAGTGGACTTGAGGTGCAGAAGGTTCATTATTCGAGGGAAAGGGGAACGAGACTGAGCCGCTCAGAGCGGTGGATCCGGCTGATCGATGGCCCAATGCTCGAGCAGCAAGGGACTGGATGATCTGAGCGGCGTCAGGTCGGTCGTATGGTCGGATCAAGCCGGAGAAGGCCGAAGGGGGATGAAGAAGAAGAGATAGGTATGCTCGCTTGGCTAAATGAGAAGAATGGTGAACGTAAGCCAACGAAATTCATGACCGATCCGATTTCCGCCCATAAGCCTGTTTATGCAGTGCCATGGCGCGGCGAGAGTACAGAGGGGAGGTAGGTAGATATCATGACAAGGCCGATGGGCTGCCGAGGCTGACCATGCCTATGAGCAAAGTCGACCCAGACCGAAAGCGGAATGGCGAAATGAGGCTTCTAAGAAAAGAAAGCGAGGAGCTGGTCCTACTCACCTACTGACGCATCGGCGAATACGACCAGCGCGTTTACGTCGTCGAGCCATTTGATCCTGAACCCGCCCTTCTCGTTCTCCCAATCCTTGAACATGTTCTGAAGGTCTCGCGTCTTGAGGCTAGATGCGTACATAGCGAGAAGAGCTGTCAGTATCAAATCCAAATGTCTAGCTGTCGGATTCGGTCTGGGTTTCTGAATACACATATCAACCAGTAGCGCAGAGCCAAGATGAAGATTGAGTAGAATTAGAAGCCTGCCGTGGTTATGACGAGATGTCAAATCCACTCACTCCGCTGAGAAGTTAGCGAGATGGAGGATCCTGGTGACAGCTGCTGAGAGCTGGACTGAGGAAGATGAAGGCGCAGCGAGGATGGTACCGTTGGGCAATGAGATGGACATGGTGGCAGGTTTGCTTGCTTGATATGCTGGTGTCTTGCTTAGGCTATACAAATTGGAGGGATTATTCGGACCAACGAGAAGATGGTGTGGTACAGGTAACTTGAGCGCAGTTGATAGTGTGATACTGCGATACCCAGTTGTTTATAGAAGTATGTCGTGTCAGTCACTGCAATGTAGATTACTTGGATGTTTGAAGCGGATCAAGGTTCCGGTGGGCGTGTGAGCTATGGATTGTTATTGGGCTGATGAAAAGACGGTGGTGTAGTTATGGCTATGGCTATGGCTGTGGCTCTGAGTTTGGCTTTGGCTTTGGCTAGTCGAAGATTGATGCGAGTGTGCTGTGCAGACGAGGACGTGTCAAACGACCGTGATATATGTGTTGTAACGTGTAGATGTGCTGGTCCAGACAAGGGACGGATACGATATGAAGAGACAGCTGAGAAAGAAGGTCAATGATAGATGATATTGATGATGATGTCGATGATGATGATGAAGCAGAAAGGTTGATCAATTGACAGCTCATCACCATCACCCATCATCTCCACTCAAAGGTTATCATGCATCTGAAACCGCGCTTTGACTCTCACTCGTTCCAACACTGCGACACGATATCGACACGCGTCATCTCTGGACTTCAAGCTGCCACACGTCGGAGAACAGCGATATCGCCGTACACATGGATCAAGCTCGCCACCGGCCTCCGGGATCGGCCGGCCCACAGCATCAACTCTCGTTGATGCAGGTAGCTGGCAGGGGGAACAGGGGGATTCAGGTTTTGTAGTTCAGGGATTCAGGTTGTAATAGTCAGATAAGCATTAGGAATAAGGGTACCGTGCGGTTCTAATCGTCATTCCCCCATATTCCTAATCCGGGGTAGACGTCCACCATCGTCTAACGTTGTACAGTCAGCACAGTCACACTCACCGCATGCCGCATGCAGCCGGTATATGAGCAAGTGCGATCACCTAATCAATCGTCTATCTATCTGTCTATCTCTATTCCTTCTTCCTCTTCTTATCCTTTTCTCTTTCTAGAGTAACCTACAATCGACAAAGCCAAAGGTGAGTTCTTTCTCTGTCATCCTTCTGCATGATCGATGGATGGTAGATGAAGACTCGAGGTGGTGGATGGATGCGTCGAAGATGGGCGGCGAGGGTTCGTTGAGGAGGCGATGACACGTCGATCAACACGTCTTTGCCACCCACACCTCAATCAGTCTCATCGACCCATCCACCTCATTCATCCCAATCCATTGGTTCCTCGAGCGTACCAGATGGTGTTCTACAGTCTTCGAGACCTTTCTATCTGGTTATACGTCGTCCTCACTCTTCGTACGGCGATCCTTTCATCGGGAAGTAGTGATACAGATAAGGGACGCGGTTGCTGACGCTATCCCTCCTCGTTCTCCTTCCCTCTCTTCTCTATTTATCCATCCAACTCTAATACGCATCAACTCCATCTCGCTCTCCATCTTGCTCCAGCAGACACTTTACTCTATTACTATCGTATCATTGAACATCGATCAAGATGCAAATCTTTGTAAGTCCATCATCGACCATATATACCTAGTCTGAGAATGGGCGGGCAAGCTGACGCCACTTTACCGCTTTAGGTTAAGACGTGCGTAGCATCTCGCTGTCAACACCCATCCTTCTACCCACTCACCCAAACATTCTGTCCACCGTCAATAATCTGCCGACGGTCCAGCCATCTCTCATTGTTCCATTCTTGATTATCATGCATGGACTGACTTTGTATGTAGCCTCACCGGAAAGACCATCACCCTCGAGGTCGAGTCTTCCGACACTATCGACAATGTCAAGTCCAAAATTCAGGACAAGGAAGGCATTCCCCCTGATCAGCAGCGATTGATCTTTGCTGGTAAACAGCTCGAGGATGGCAGGACTCTCTCTGACTACAGTAAGTCCCAAACAGCAGTTGGTTCATTAGCAAACAGTGCTGATATAGCGGTTCTTGCAGACATCCAGAAGGAGTCTACTCTCCATCTCGTCTTGCGTCTTCGAGGCGGTATGCAGATCTTCGTCAAGACGTGAGTTGTCGTTTCCAGTACGCTTTTACCCCGTGAAACATCAACTGACATTGCCTTCTAGTCTTACTGGAAAGACCATTACTCTCGAGGTTGAGTCGTCCGACACCATTGACAACGTCAAGTCCAAGATCCAAGACAAGGAAGGTATCCCTCCCGACCAGCAGCGATTGATTTTCGCTGGTAAGCAACTCGAGGATGGCCGAACCCTTTCGGACTACAGTGAGTCCTTCTTTCTCGTACAACAACACCGCGCAGAGGCTGACAGGTCTACGCAGACATTCAGAAGGAGTCTACCCTCCACCTTGTGCTCCGACTCCGAGGTGGTATGCAAATCTTCGTCAAGACTCTCACCGGTAAAACCATCACTCTTGAGGTTGAGTCGTCCGACACCATCGACAACGTGAAGAGCAAGATTCAGGACAAGGAGGGTATTCCTCCTGACCAGCAGCGACTTATCTTCGCTGGTAAGCAGCTTGAGGATGGACGAACCTTGTCCGATTACAGTGAGTGCGCCGACCCATCTACAATGTTGAATTCTGCTGATTCCGTGTACAGACATCCAGAAGGAATCCACGCTTCACTTGGTACTGCGACTCCGAGGAGGAATGCAGATCTTTGTCAAGACTTTGACCGGAAAGACGATCACTCTCGAAGTCGAGTCTTCCGATACTATCGACAACGTAAAGTCAAAAATCCAAGACAAGGAGGGTATCCCCCCAGACCAACAACGACTCATCTTTGCCGGTAAGCAGCTTGAAGACGGACGAACTCTCTCCGACTACAACATCCAGAAGGAGTCAACCCTTCACTTGGTTTTGAGATTGCGAGGTGGTATGCAGATCTTCGTGAAGACGTGAGTCAGTCGTGACCTGAGTATCTGATGTGAATCATTGCTGATTTTCTTCCTCTTGATGTAATAGCCTCACTGGTAAGACAATCACCCTTGAAGTCGAGTCTTCAGACACGATCGACAACGTCAAGTCAAAGATTCAGGACAAGGAGGGTATTCCCCCTGACCAGCAGCGATTGATCTTTGCGGGCAAGCAACTCGAGGACGGTCGAACGCTCTCTGACTACAATATTCAGAAGGAGTCTACTCTTCACTTGGTTCTTCGACTTCGTGGTGGACAATAGAAGGATTCGTTCTTCCCCTTCTATCGTTCTTTGTAGTCGATAGACTTAGCGTTGTACCCCTCCCCCTCCCTCTTGTTTGTTTGTAGTTAAAACTGTTATCGTATCATGTAAAGAAGACACCAGATGAAAGATATTCTCAGGCGAGATGAATGAGATTATGAACCGTTGCCTATTTGCTTGACCGTACCAGTTATTGTTTCGCTTTCATGTGCACAATGCATCTACGACAACGATTCTACACGCCGACTGTTATGATAAGCATATGGGTCGCATGTTAAGGAGTGTGGGTGTATGCGTGGGCAGTGATTGTTTATAGTGAGGTTGTGATAGGAGCAAAGCATGTGCAGGAGATAGGGCTGAGGGATTACTACGAGTATGAATCTGTTCTATTCTGGTATGGCCATACGAGTGAGTATACCATGCATAAGCATAACACAGCCGTTGGTTGCCTTTGCCGTTGCAGCGAGCGATTGTTGGAATCTGCTGTGAGTGGGATCTCAAAGTCCAAGTTGAAAGGTCATGCACGTGTTTGGCCCTATGGTGCACTATAACCCTTAAATAGCACATAGCTCATACGCACATAATCGTATTTCGTGCTTCGTGCTTCGTGCTTCGTGCTTATTACAAGTACAAGTGACTTGCGTTATCATCATATCATCTCTTAGCATCTTGCTTGTATCTCTGCTTTATTCATAGAACCCCGTTCGATCCCGCCTATCATAGCGTTCCCATCGTTCTGCCTACGGCTTCAGTTCAGCGAGGGAAAACTCAACAGCGCAAAGACGGTACAATTCGCAACCCATCTTCAACTTCAATTTCTCCAGCTCAGCTGATCAGCTCAAGCGGACCGAGACGTTATCAGTGCGAATTACCACTACGATCAAGAACCAAGTGCTCGGAGGGGGACGCCGATAGCTACACCGTCTCTATTCGCTTTATGAAATGGGATGAGCCGCTGGCCAGAGGAAACTTTGCTGTTAAATCAGTAAAGGGTAAATAAACGAAGGCAGATAGCTCAGCTCGCATTGGGTCTTGTGTCTGTGTGTAAAGGTACTGGTATACTGGTACTGTTACTCGGCAAAACAGGGCAAAGGGCGAGGGAAAAAAAGAAAAACTCTTGATCGCTTCTCGTCTCATCTCATCTAAATCAATCACATCAAAACACTCCTTTGGCACAACACAAGAAAGACAGAAAGAGCCTCGGCCCCACTCATAGCTCTTACTACCTTGGTCAGTCAGCCTGACCTCGACAGATATACGGATCACGGATCACCACACCGGGAAGGAGGGATCAATCTATCGACGAATCGCTGGCCTCCCTCTGTCTCTCTTTCCTTCTCCTTGGCCAAGACAGGCAATCGACTCGGCGCCTTCGAAACACGACCAGTACAAGCAGAAGGTTTACAAAAGCTGGAACGAGGCCTCGAGAGAGAGGGAGGAGAATACCGCGGAGAGCAGCGCTTGCCAATATCTCATCACCTCGTATTTTGCTCGGCCCAGTCCTTCCGGCCTTCCCCTCGAAACCCCCTCAGACCGATTAACACGATATAACACGGGTACACTAGCTCACTCTCACTCCGCCAACATGTCAGCTGTAGCCCCAGCCCCAGCTCCAGCTCCAGCTCCTGGCGCCTCCTCGACTTCAATTCCGATCACCTCAACAGAACCAATCATCGGTCCGCCAAACCCGTCCGACCCCCCAGAACTACCCTACGCATTTATAGATTGTCCCTTGAATATCCTCGTAGATCTCCTCAGCCACATGCTCGACTTGCTCATCAAACATAATGATCAGGTCGTCTTGACGCCTGATGCTTTGACCAGGTTTCATTCGAGAGCGGCACCTGGCATTAGCGTGGTGGAGTATTTGAGACGTATTGTCAAGTATACCAATCTCGAGGTGAGTTGAGCCTTCAGTGACCACTCGCTGCAAAATATTCGAAATTGTCTTTCGTCCTTGTTCTCTCTCAACTTCAAGCGGTCATGAGGTAATCTTCGATTAATATACGGACACCGATATCTCCATTAATTCTACTGTTGGCGTTAACGTTATCATGCTGATTCGAAATACGTTTCTGTCTTCAAATAATTTGTTTTTCAGAAAATCCCCCTACTCTCCCTCTTAGCATACATCGACACAACATGCACCAACCTTCCCACATTCACTCTGTCATCCTTGACCGTCCATCGATTCCTGATCGCGAGCGTCTGTGCTGGCTCAAAAGCCCAATGCGACGTGTTTTGCACCAATGCGCATTATGCCAAAGTTGGAGGTATCAAAACGCAAGAGTTGAATGCGCTTGAGAGGGAGTTGGTCAAAGTCACGAAATGGGATCTATGTGTGAGTGGTACAATCAACTCATCACATCTTTCAAACATGACATATCCCTGCTCTGGACAGAGAAAGACGGCGAGATGGTGTTATCACGAGGGATCGTCGAGAAGCGAAGACGAGCGTTACTGGACGGATGGTGTTCGTGGGCTCGCAGCCTGCTTCACACGCTGACCTCCGTGTTCCCAATGTAGTGTCACGCCGAACAGCTCCAAAAATACTACTCTTCCTTGATCCGTTCTCACGGCGGTTACGTCCAAGCTGCACCTCCTCCGGAACCGAGATTCCTCCCATTCCCTCGTTCCAACTCAAAGCCTCGTACTGTAGCCGCGCCATCGCCGACGCCGGATCCAGTCGCCCCGACATCCACCGCTACTGCTGACGAAGACGAAACGATGGACCAATCGTCCGGAGACGAGGCCGATGCGGATGGAGATGGAGATGGTATGGTGGTAGATGATGTTTCGCCTACATCTGATCAAATCAGAGGAAGATCAAATACCAGGTACGATAAGAGGAAGTCTAGGATCCTCTCAACGGGGGATATTGGTATGGAAGTGGACTCGACTTCACCTTCTTCCCCTATCGGGGTCAGCGAAGCTCTGGAAAACGAGAACGAAGCGGGACCATCGACGTCGCCTGTGTACTCTGCCGCATCGTCCAGTATACCATCTTCAACCCGATCCTCGATCAGAGGAAGTATCAACCGCGGTCGAAGAGGGAGGGTCGCTTCAATCTCCGTTTCAGATCCGAAGCTTGCTGAGCCCAGAGTCGATACGACGCCCATCACCGTCAGTCCACATTCTCACAGCGAGGATGACTTATCACCGGCAAAAACCCAAATGAATAGCGTAGGAAGGAGGACTTCGCTCAGGGAATTAAATTCTCTCAATGGTACCTCTGGATCGTTGAATAGGCCAGAACCAGGCTCGCCGCTGGCGACCAGCTCGCATCTGCCTGCAGAATACGCCCCCACTACTCATTCAAATGACGTACCTCGTGTGCCGTCTCAACCTGCGACCATCCCAGCCGCGGCTTCGCTATCAGCACCAATACCGGTCCCAATGCCGACCTCGCGCAAGCCTTCGTCGAACATGTCTAAATACCCCGGCGCGGTGGGAGCTACAGGGACTTCAGCTACTGGTACAACACCACATTCCCACTCTAGTGGCGGTAAACTTCTGAAATCGCTCGTGGGCGGTATCTTCCGACGCAAGTCGATTCCAGGCGATGATGGTCTGAGTATAACTTCTGCCTCAAGCTCTGTCGATGGACGAGGAGCCAGTATGGCTTCGGCGGCAGCACCTAAACCCCAACCCGGCAACGTGACGCTTTCGAAACCTCTGAACAAGTCCACGTCCACGTCGAGCTCGACGACTACTTCTTCGACAGCAGCGGACTCACATCCACATCCGCAGCCACAGCCACAGGCACGTCAAGGCAGAAGCCACGAACCCCACTATCCGATTTCTCATTCTCCTCGACTCATAGCTACTTCACCGCGAATCCAAGCAGCAACAGGAGTAACAGCTACTGCCTCTGGCGCCTCTTCTAATCAAGGACACGCTCATTCACCAAGATCAGATGGGGAGAAACAATCGCCGGGTCTTGCTAAGCCTGTCACGCCCCGTGTGAGGACGAGGCAAGAGAGGAGCATCGATCCGCATGACCGTGTAGCGTTGAGTGGATCTGCTTTACCCGCTGAGACCGATACTGCGGGCATGACCGGCGGAAACCTCACGACTGGTGTCGGTGTCGGTATCGAAGCTGGGAGCGATGAGGGTGGTAAGAGGTCGAAGACGTGATATCACGCAGCAGCACTCGGTACCGCTCTTAGGTATCGAGTATTTACGTATAGATGGCAGGTATCTTGAGTTAGTACACCCACCCGTACTTCGACGCTGTAACCATACGCATTGCAATACTGCCAATAAGTACTGTCCAATCTCAATCACGCCGTATCGATCGTTGTAGTATAGATGCATTTGTATAGCATCGCAGAGCACGCAGCACAATTTGGCCATATCACCTCTTTGTGCACGAGAAGGGACGAATTGATTCGGCTGAACGCGGTTTGTGCTATGGTAGTACGAAGTACATATAATGTACTTATTGCCCAGGTGGAGGTGTACCACACGCAAACTCGAAAGACACCGCCGCGCCCTGCCCTCCATCGACCGGTCCTCATACGTTTGCTCTTAGTTCGGGCTCCGTCAAGCACTAATGCATCTTTCTAGAACTATATCTATTTCCCATTATCCCGTCGAGTCGCATCAAGACAAGAACAAAAAACCAAGGAAACAAGATGATACGTTCCCTTCTTCCTGTGGTGCAAGCAGCCGACAACTTCCCAATATACGACCTTCCGCCTGCTAAACCTCCCAAGCCCTATGTACCCTTTCACCTAACTCTGAGAGACTATCAACAAGGCCTCCCTCCGCTAGGTCTACTAAGACCGGATGTATTGGAGGAAATGAAGGCGGTTTCGGGCTCCGGTTCAAAGGGGGTTTGGAGATTCCGAGAAGAAGAGTATAGCGGAAGGGGGAAACCCGATGAAACAGGTACTTGGAGAGATGCGTCCAACATCAAGCCTGAGATCACTTGCGTCTACTTTGATGAGGAAGTTGTAGAAGGCGGTGTAGAAGGGATTAGTAAGGTCATGGCGGACATTGTAGGTGGTTGGAAGAAGGCGGGTAAATTCCCAGGACCGCTGGCCGGTGAGTACTGAGTCATAAATACGTGATCAAACTGCGTCAAGTCGAGCTTCGCATGGACACCACATCTTCTTTAAGGCTCAAGGGCGACTATTTTGTACTGTATATGAAAGCTGACCAAACGTCATGATCATGTGTATGTGTATGTGCCCCCTGGCCTGCCCTGCTCAGGCTGGCGAAACGAGCTCTACGCAATCTATGCCCACCCAGACTCGTCTGGACTAAGACACACCATGATTGGCGGAACGGGCAACAATGTAGCTTTCCATCTTGAGAGAGCTGCTTGTGCCTTGTTTGGGCTAGCTACTTTTGGCGTACATATGACTGGTGAGTGGGCGAACCGCAAAGACCCTTTTCCTTCGTATTGCTACATCGCACAACTGCTCTCCTGTCTTCTGCGATGCCCCCCTGAAGAATGGACCATTGAATCTGAATGGCGCCCGCCTATATCCACAAACCTACCCAGATACCTCACCCCGTGAATTGCTTAGGCATGTCAAGCGGCAGATCGCTGACTTCTTTCCCAATGTCGGGTGATGTTGCTCAGCCTACGAGGGAGAAGGAGATGACATGAAGGTATGGGTACCGAGAAGAAGCAAGACGAAGGCCACGTGAGTCGGGGGTACTTGTCACTCTGCTTGGCACCGCCGCTGCTCTTCACTCTACGCCTGGAAGTTCCATGCTGATTCCGTTTGATGTTTTGGGATGTATAGGTGGCCTGGACGACTGGACAATGTGCGTGATCGCTTTCCCATATATAGTTCGTGTCCTATAGCAGGTTCGCTGATAACCGTTCACACAGTCTGTAGCAGGCGGTATCACGGCTGGCGCTTCGCCTGACGAGACCATCATTAGGGAGTGCGACGAAGAAGCGAACTTGCCCGATGACTTTGTGAGAAAGCGAGTCAAGTGAGTGCGAATGCAGTAGACCTGACAATAAGTCCATGGTCAATACTGGCTCTGATGTTGACAAGTTGGTGGCATTTGCAGGAGCACTGGAGTCTGCACATACTTCTACATCACGGATGAAGGCTTTCTTCAGCCAGAGGTCGAATATATCTACGATCTACCTCTTCCGCCTGCCGATTCGCCAGAATATATCAAACCCAGACCCCACGATGATGAGGTCGAGTCGTTCGCGGTAAGCCGTCTTACTCGTCTTACAAGCCAAAGCTCACCGCTGCAGATTTCGTATCTAATCATTCTTCGTGTTGTTCCTCACATAGCTCCTTACCATACCCGATCTGATTGAAGCTCTCCACTCTGGAGATATGAAGCCTAACTGCGGCCTGATATATGTCGATTTCTTGATTCGACACGGTCACATCACGGTCGACAACGAGCCTGAGTTCTTTGAGATTAGCTGGAGGCTTAGAAGGAGGTTAGGTATTGCCCTTCCCGGGGCCTAAGTACCAATAGGTGAACGACGATACACCGAGACTTCCAGGCTGCCTGTCATCGATGATTTCTATTTCACTTCTACCTGTGAATAGCCCGTAACACTCAACTAGCGAGACGCAATCGAGACAGACGCTGCGACTTCTGAGAGCCAGACACTGGCCTTACAACTGTATACAGGACATATTAGAGTAGCCTGTCATGCATCGACACTTGCACCAAGGTATACATCATTTCAAACACAGGTCATGCGAGGGGAAGCGGGAGCCTTTTTACCCTAAAGTGTCATCAATTGGCGTTCGATTCAGCTTCATATCGCTTCAGTCCTCCTAATCAGACCGAACTTGAGGTTCTGAAAGGAGGGGTTTCAATGTCTCGAACATCCCCATCCATAGAAACGGACGTGATACAGTTCATTAACTGTGAGATGGGCATAGATTAGAAGTGTGATGTCAAGGAAGCCGATACAAGATAGCGATTTTCTGACACAAACGCTCCTTTCTCATGGCCAACTCTTGCTCAGCAGCATAGCGTAAACGAGGGTGAATCAGGAATCGATGTCGAGTGGGGAATTGACAAGGAGGGACTGCCCCGTCCAATGTCCTCCTCTAATCCATGACGTGACCCTCGTATGTCTTGTCTTCTTACTGTTGTCTCCTTCCGCGCGCTACTCGATCCCCATAGTAGGTCAATGCCTCGACGCCGTGGTCGATTCCGACACCCCCAAGCCGTTCAGTTTCCAATTGTTCCTCCAGGTCTGGGAATGCCACCCTCTCAACACCCCCAACAACAACCACGTGAGTATTGCTGCATTCCGAATGGAGAAACCCTAAAAGCTTGTACAGGATCAATCCAGACCCACCTGCATGTTGTGATTATGATACGATGAGTCATCTTGCTGACTCTTCTTTTGCTTGATCGTGGCTGTGGCAGTGGTTCACCATTATCTAAGCCGTACCAAGGTCATCATCATCATCCGCAGTGTGGGCTTAGAATTGACGATGATATAATGTCTGAAACATTAGTAAGACTTGCAAATACAGTACGGGGCACTGGACAGTCTCCATCCAGTTCCCAACTACCGATAGAATGACATGCCTACCGCTCCGACAGTGTCTACACCTCGCCAATGTTATACACGTAATGCATTGCATTGTGTTCGTGCCACTCAAGCCAGATGATATGCAAAAGTGGACCTTTAGTGACCTCAGTAACGACGTATACGGGAGTGGACTTGTCCGGTCTTTCGGACCTACAATCAGCGTTAATCGGAGTTGTGACACCCTATGACGTCAAATTCTTTCTTCGTTCTTGAGGTACTCTTTCATCGCCCTCCGTCTCGGACTAGTCAGGAGTGTTCTAACGATTGCAGGCACCCTAGACCGGACTAATCCCCCTCCGGCGCCGATGAAGCGAGGAGGACATACCTTGCTGTACTCGTAAGGTATGTTTCACTGTAACTCTTGCTATACCATGGCCATATGGACGCTGCACCGCTTCGAAATACTTCTTAGGTGAATTCTCCGATACGATCGAGCATGTGACTCACGCCGTGGTCTCTAGCTGTTAGCTTTTATATCACAGAGTACCAGTCCGAAGCATACTTCCGCAGGGTGGTCGGTCTTCGTCAACTCTGTACTGTATACTGAGCTGAGGCATTGACTGAACTGGTATGGGACGTTGCATAAAAGGAGAACCCCCCACCGCTTTGGCATCGCAAGGCATTGCCTTACATGATTAGTTCAGGGCTACTCCATACTCCAGGGTCCGACTCTACACACAAGCATTCACTTACGATGATAATCTCGGAAAGCCGGTCTCAAATCTCGGACAGAAGGTCATGCGCATGAAAATGATCAAGTGTGGAGCGAATGCGTTGCATCGGCGATCAAAGGAACGAGGAGAGGCCAGGCAGTGATGGATTGGCCTTCTTCTTGTATTTCACGAGTCTCTCCTTGCATATTAGTGTGCATTCTTGCATAGCCTTCGGTAAGCAGGAATAGGTTGACGTATGCATCTCTGCCGTACAGGATCAATACTCGTGTACTGTGCTATGCTTATTCAATGAAGAAGGAACTCGTAAATCTCCTGCAAGGTATATATATAGCCCTTAGTATCGCTTGGCTTCGTCTGCCCATTCTTCAACAACAACAACCAATAATCAACTCACACCTCTCAAGCTTTTCCAATACTTTTCATTTTTACACAATCAATCAACCGAACACTCTTAGCACAATGATCAGCCGACTCTCCCTGCTTGCCCTCTTAGGTCTTTCTCTCGTCTCTGCTAGCCCTATCGGTTCTACCTTGTCCAAGCGAGAGTCAACTCTCCCCGAAGCTCCAGAGGGCGTCACCATAACCCCAGACAACCCCGACACCCCAGGCCGACGAATCCGTCTCCAGGACCGAGAAGACCTTTGTCTTACCGTCCAGGCAGGCTACGCGGCCTACGGCACCAACGTTGAGATTTCTTCTTGTTGGCCCGACGAAGCAACGTTCATCGAAGAACAGTTGTTCGATGTCTCGAGGCCTTACACTGGCCAGATCCCATTGACTGGCAAGCCTTACATGTGTTTGGACGGTGGTGATATGTCCAACGGGTCCGGAGTCACTATTGAAGCTTGTGAGGATGGAAAGGAGAGCCAGATCTTTACTCTTGGTACCACTGGTAATGGGGACAAGCCCAACCTCCGAGCTCAAGTTGGCTATGGCAGTGAGTAAGAATTCAACCCACTTGGCCAGCCTTTGGTCGGACATACCGATTGCTGATACATTCTCTTGTATCGCTTCTACCTCAGACCAATGCCTCGACGTCGATGTGAACAGCTCCCCAAGCTATCAGAAGCCTTACAACTCTGTTCTCGACCTCCAGATCTGGGAATGTCACCCCGTCGACACCCCCGACAACAACCAGGTGAGTCATCATAGGTCGGTAGTCGAAAGAATGCGGGTATCTCACTGACGCCGTCCAACGTGTATATGTTTTATAGTGGATCGAGCTCATCTAAATCTCGCATTACATGAATGTCTCCGAGAGGCGAGTGTGCCTATCATGGTACTGCTATAGGCCGGAGCGGTTGACTTGACGGACAATTGCTTGCTACGATTAACGGAATAATGTACCTGGAAAAGGACAATGAATGAGGCGTTATTTATATAAGAGATATCAGTGTAGCTATAGATATTTTGAAGAGTACATCATGTCCATAATGTTGGCTGGATACATCGTGCGCAATAAAAGAGACACGGATATTTTTGTCTTCTGGTTGACAATTCGTCCATCGTCAAATGACAATCTCGAGAGCGTGGTTGCTCGAGTACTGTATATCGTTGAAGCATGATCCCCATGAGCAGGTCAAATTCTTCTGACTCTAGTACACCTGCAGACTCCCACCGGCAGGCGGATCCTTCCTCCTCGATTTGCCCCTCTTCCTCAAACCTTCGATGGCGCCATTCGACACCCTCGAAGCCTTCTTTTCGGTCTTTTTCGTCTTCCCGCTGTCTCTATCTCCATGTTCTCCTAGTGCTTGTGATAGATCACCGAACACATCTGCCCAATCTGATTTTAACCATTCTTCCGCCCATCCTGAGCCGCCACCACCACCTTGAGGCGGACGGAACTTGCGCCCTGCTCTGTCTCCTGATCGATATACGAACGATGACCCCAGAAGATCAATTTCCATCCGAGGACAGACGCGCAGAAACCCATCTAGGTCGAACGGAGTATCTTGAGTTTGAGTAAAGTTTTGGGTAGAGCTTTGATTTGATTTCGATGGGGTTGAATATGCCGGTACATTGATGGTAAATAACGTCCCGTCTTTCCGTACAACCCGTACTTTATCATCGGCAGCCACGACGATCCGAAATGTTAGTGCCGTTTCTTCGATAATAATCCCTTCTAGATTTTCTAATGATTGGTTCTTTGAACTCTTGACGCGGATAATCATGCCCATGAAATCGGCTTTGCTGAGCTTTGAGAGTATTGGTTCTGGGTTGAAATGCAAGGATGGTTGAGGGTAGGTCGTAGCTGTTGCAGAGGAGGTCGGGATTGAAGAAGAAACCGAGGGAGGGAGAGGGGGAAGGGAGAGCAGCTGGATGAGATAAGTTGTATGAAGGTGATTTAGAGAGAGGAGTGCGTTGTATCTGGGAGAGTGGAGATGCGATACCATAAAATGTCGTGTCAGTGTCGTCGTCCATGAGTATGCGACATGGTCACCCCCAGAGAGTTATCCTGCTGGAGAAGATAGGCGGAAACAAAGCCCCCATGTACTCCGACTTCAAGGGGGATTCTTATTAAGAATCCTGCGTACTGTACGACAAGGTGTTATGTCGTGGACGGTTTCCAATGAAGAAAAAGACACTTACGACACCCGCATCCCTTTGCCCATCGTAGCACAGCTTCCACCCTGTAATCTCCTCTTCACCTTCCTCATACTCTGCGTTCCCAACTCTTTCCTCTTCAACTCATACTCTTCAACTTCAAGCCTTGCTTTCCTCTTTTCGCTCGGATGTCCTCGATTCCGTTTCTTTCCCGTAACAAGATTCGAGATGGCCCCGCTCGCACTAGCAGAGGTAGACGCTTGTGAAGGATTATCGACAAGGTCGGCAGTCTGGAGAGTTTTGCCTGATAATCTTGATGAGTATGTACTTGGGTCCAATTGGAGTAACGTTGGTAGATTTGGTGGTTGATCCGATGATATGAGGGGTAAGACCGGTTTCTATAAGGGATCCAACGACAACCAGCGATGGACAGGATTAGCCGAAGTGCGCCCCACAGCCAGAGACTTTCTATCTTGTGGGTACTGTCTCACCTTAACTTGAGCTGAAAGAGTCCGATATGGATCGATACTTGGACCTGGAGCTGAGCTTGGTCCAGCAGCAGTGGAAGGAGCAGGCGACGAATTCCTACTCGACGACGCAGAGTTCGATCCTGGTCGGTTCTTGCTGGAAGCATACATGTTGCACGGCGATTATCTTGCGGACTTTGTTTTTTTTATCTTTCTTTGTTGTTTTGTGTCACCTGAGGAATAAATGGGATGGTATCGGTAGCGTAGAAGGATCATAAACAGCTGCGGTTATCGTTCTTTGACATATATTTTGCATTTGAATTATTGTTTTGGCTCTCGTAGATGGTATGCGGGGCAACACTGAAAACTGACCTGGCGGCGGACACCGCTTTGTACCTCATGACCAAATGTCATCACCGTACATCGAAAAACGCCTGTACCCTTTACGGTGCAATCCAATCGCACGCACAGACACCTCGTCACGACCACCAGAGTCTTGTTGCAAAAGTCACTTCGTTTTTCAGGATCCAACACGATTGCTCTTACTGCAATGCCCTTTCTTTCAATCCCATCCCGTCTGCATTTTCCAGTCAATGATTAAGAGGTTAGTGTGGAATTCTAGGTGAACGCTCAGTCACGGTACGGCTCTTTCACGACTTGACGACATCACGTACGAATCATTACCAACGCGTTTCTCGGCTTGAACGGATCTCTCTCTTCTCAAAATGTCACGACCCAACATCTCGTATCCGACGCCCATACCGGGTCCATCGTCATATACCCCTCAGCAGCAATCCACACGACCTAATATGGGGCTTGATCCGAGTCCAATCAGTAGAGATACCGGTGGACCACCTGTACCGGGCTCTAGCACATCAACAGGAGGTATCGTGCAGCCTAGTCGGAAGACCAGTTCTTCGACGAGATCGGGCGTGAGTCGTCTGTCCTCTTGCTAATCGCAATCTGAACCTGAACTTAGGATCGGACCCCACTAATCGAGAGATGTAAGCCATGTGCATGCTAATTGTCTTACGTTGTAGGGCCAGTACACCTCTGCACTAGATTCGTCAATCACCCGACTTCTAGTAACGACGAAACAGCTTCTGCAAGGTCTGGAACAGTGGTCACAGAGGATCATATCGGAGAATGATGTGAGCAAGCGCTATAATCCGCTGCAAATTTACGTGCGCTGACATATCTTCTTGTGTCGTAGGTGAGCGATATCTACGTCAGGCTGGGCAATGGATTTGAGATTTGTATACAGGCGTTTCAGCGGGCAGGGCTTCCAACAGGGTGAGTGACACTCCATGTCTCTCGCGAATCCTTTTGTAGATCTGAATCCCTTCTGAATGATGATCTCACTTCTCAGAGAGCTTGATGCGATTCCGCAAGACCTCCGGGCATGTCTAGAACAATGCCTATCGTACGAACAATGTCATGAGACACTAGAAGTCTACCTTCCCGAAATCCGACAGATCATCTACAACCTTCTTCATGGCCTCAAACAAAAGCAAGCGGCTTACAAGCGGCTCATACAAGAACGACAGCGTGATACTCCGCCGCCTGGTTCATTGAGTCATGCTCACATTGCTATGCCCACACCTACGCCTGCACCCGCTCCTCCGCCGCAGGGCGCACCTCCTCAACCACCGATGCAGCACCAGGCGCGGAAATCTTCACGAGGAGAAGCTGTGCCACCAGATCACGAAAATAGACTGTCGGGTCGCTCGGGGGCTTCAGCGCCAACTTCGGCTTCGGCGTCGATCACTTCTGCAAGTCCAGCTTCGATCAACTCGCAATTGCCCTCCACGAAACAACCTTCGTCTTCCGCTTTAGCTGAAAGAGGAGCAAGAACAGGTTTACCCACTCGGCCCGCTCCGCCAGATGCATTCCGTCCGCCGCGTATGCGTGCGCCTGAACAATCACAACCGCGAAGATCCGCTTCGCCATCTCCCGTACCAGTGCCCGCGTCATTGCCGTTGGCCGAGCCCGTCCGACATCAGCTGGTGGATAATCCCGTTCCGTCGCCCTCCCTATCTGTCAACACGAATCTCTCTTCTGGCTCCAAGGTGCCTCCGAGACCCGACAGATTCAGCAGAGATAGCTATGGTAGTCAAAGACCGGTTTCTAGGTTCTCAGCCGACTCGGATATAACAAATGGCTCGCCTATCCGGTCTCCACCTAACAGAAGTCCGAGAAAGTCAATCTCGGAACAGCTCCCGGAAATGGATGAGAGCGAGGAAGACGTCAAACCTGTTCTGCCGCCGTCTCTGCCCATCCTAAATCTGCCTTCGGCTCTTGAGTTGACAGATGGTCCCGCCTCTCTCCCAACAGCGCCTCCTCCACCTTCGGCTTCACCACCAGCCGCGCCTCCTCAATTCGTGGACGCGCCGCCTGATGTACCTCCGGAGACTCGTGCGACACTCGCCGCACTGCAACGGTCCGATGCTTTGGAGAGGAGAGCTTCGAAGCGGTTCTCGAGTTATACATTCAACAAGATGTTGCCTGGATCACCTGGCAAGAAGTCAGGCATAAGTAGTCCTCAAAGGCCCACCCGAAGGGCAGATCGACCCCCTCCTATGCCAGCTCTACCTGAATCGCTCTTGAACGCTACGAAAAGTGGTTCGCTCTTGGAAGACGCGGACTCTGTATCACCCCCAGCCACCACACACTTGCAAGCGAACGGTGAGACTTCCAAATTTGACGCTCGACCGTCTAGTCCGACGGTACATGTGACTTCAGACGACTCATCAGATCGTAGTGTACGAGTGGTCAAAACGCCTGATCCTGACGACATCAGCTCTCACGCCACTCCGCGACCTCGGGGCTCGATCGCTTCTCCTACATCGCTTAGCGTCTTCCTACAGATTGGAAGACAAGTCAAAAAGGCGAATATAGACTTACCGGCTAGCATGTCGAATTTGAGGCTGCTGTTTATGGAGCGCTTTGAATATGATCCCGGTATGGAGGATTTCCCCGATGTGTACATCCGAGATAATAGGACCGGAGTGCAATTTGAGCTTGAAGATATGGAGGACTTGAGAGATGGCTGTGTTCTGAGCCTTAACATTGAGCGTGAGTCGCTGCGGTCGTGGTTCATGGTACGCACATACACGCTCGTAAGCTGATTTTCGCATGTACGAACATCCTCATAGCCCTCGATCAAGTCAAGCAGCACTTTGACACGACATTTGCATCGCTGATGCAAGAGATCAAAGAGATGAAGACAGCCATGGATGCTTCCCGACGGCTGTCCATGACTCCATCACCCTCACTTCTGACTGTGTCCAACTCGCTACATATGTCAAGGGCTCCGACCATTGTCCGACGACCTTCCTCTGATACTGTAGCACCTTCGTCTACAACGACGACCGCAGTCCCTCTGCCCCGAATCGGTTCGCCATCCCCTGGCTCCGCACCGGCCAGTGCTGTCTCTCTTGGACCAGAGAAGGAGAGAGAGCTGAAAGCGCAATATGAGGAATTGCAATCTCTTCGTCGAGACCTGGCGATCATGCGACAAATACATGTCGATTTCCTTACTGAGACCAAAGAATCATTCGGTAAACTTCGAACTCAGAACTCGGCGATGAGGGACGTTGTCAAGACTAAAATGGGTGGATCGAGGGCTATCCTGGATAACTCGAAGGCGAAGCTCGAGGGACAATGTCAGGATACGATCCAGGCCGTGGAGGAGATCAGCGATACGATCGATGCGGCTCGAGAAGACGCTTACAAGCGATTCGTCACTCCGTCCAAGACTCAAATGGCTACTATTCGATCCGATCTTGAAAAGGCCAGAAAGCTCGTCGACCAATTCTCTTCAGACGTTCAGCTTGCCGATCCCACATGGAGGGCCACTTGGCAGACTGAGCTACACCGAGTGATGGAAGAACAAAAGTTGCTCAGCTATCAGCTCAAACTTTGTTCCGACCTCAAGAACGACATCAGAGACGCGACGGAGATGTTGGGTAATGTCCAAACGTTCGTTGACCAGCGTGCGGCCGGTGCATCTCGAGTCGGCTCGAAGACTTTCCGAGCTCCCAAAGAGGAAGAAGAGAGCGAAGGTGGAATCTCCAACTTGCTCATGGAGATTCGAACGAAAGGCGCCGATCCTGATTCGAGGCTGAAGGCGATTGAAGCCCAACAACGTATGCGAGAAAAGGAGAAAGCTAGCAAAGTAGATGAATTCGAAGAAGAGTTGAAATTGGGCGGAAAAAAGTTGAAGAAGACTGGTGGGACTGAAGAAGCAGATCGTATGAGGCAGCGAAGGCAGGAAGTAGCCCTTCGCAAGATGATCAATGGCGGTGATCCTAACGGAGCACCTGGTATTCTCAGTCCTCAGAACACTGGAGCGAGCATAGCGAGAGCTATGTCGCCTCAGTTTACTGGACCAGGCTCTGCTGCGGGTCAAAGAGCGTTATCACCTCAATACACCGGCGGAGGCAGTGGAGCGTTGAGCCCACAGATGACGGGAGGCAGTATAGCAGCTGCTTTGGCACCAAATTTCACCGGAGGAGGCGGAGCAGGAGCAGCCAACGTGAGAAGAGGTAGCTCCGGTGGGCTGAGTGCGCATGGAGAGCAAGAAGAACAGGAGATTATCGTGAAAGAGGAGCGGGAGTAGGAGACGGAGACGGAGACGGAGGAAAGATACTTGTGATACAGTACTGTTGGGGCGATATTTGAATGCGTCCACGTCCTGAGTGTGGTTATAATGTTCAATGACTACCCTCCCGTGGTCATGCGATATGAGTAATAGAGAGCATGAACCTATCATCATGTATAAAAGCATCTATTGGCTCTAAGTATCCTAAAATCACTCGTATGATCATCTGAGTCACATAAATAATGTTTGTTATTCCGGCGGAATGTTGAATGTCAGGAATGACATGGGCCGGTGCCTGGATTCTTGCACTCTGTACGCTGTACTCGAGTACACATGACTCTCGAGTGACCATGACCATGACCATGATCACTGGAACATCGGAGGGATGACTTACAAGCCGGCTTCTTTATTATCATCTTGACCTTGACTGTCGCCCCCGTACGCCATCACTTTCGCCGACTTCCCCCGGGGTAAAACACAAGTGTGCCATATCATAGAGGAAACATAACGACTTGCACTTGCCGCATGAGAATCTCCCCCAAACGTATCACGTCTTTTTCGTCTTGGGCAACTGTCGATACCCCAAGAGCGCTCTACAATAGCATTCCAACAGCTCTACTCACTCACAGTTCTCCTCCTCCTTGGCCTTCGGAAAGGCGACGACAAGGACTTGACTCTGCTTTCCCAGCTTGTCATTCTCAACTGCGCCCTAGTGACCCTTGGATTACTCGTCAAGCAAATCCCGGAACTCGCAAGATGTCTTCTTCTGCTGCTTCGACGGCTAGGTTGGAGAAACTTCGAGAGCTTATGAAGGAGCATAACATTGATGCATAGTGCGTAAGGCACTCTCCGACCTTCCACCCACACCCGTGACCTCTCCGTGATTCAAGCAGAGATTGGGAGTGAATGGCCTGAAGGGCTGACGTGAGATCTTCCTCGTACAGTGTAGTGCCATCCGAAGATGCCCGTGAGTCTATGCTCTATCATCAGCATATTCAAAAGAATGACCTTACACTCAGGCTGGCTCCGTCAACAGCTAAGTTGATGCTGATAGACTGAGAACTGATTGCGCTCTTGATCTTGCGACATCCTTCGCAGATGCCTCGGAATACTTGGCTCCTTGCGATGCTAGACGAGCATTCATCACTTCTTTCACAGGTTCAGCGGGGTGTGCTGTTATCACCCATGATACGGCTCGATGTTGGACCGATGGACGATATTGGATCCAGGCGCAGAGACAGCTTGGTGAAGGGTAAGAACAAGTACCCTTTTCTGGTCCCATACCGCAACATCAAGTCCCCTTGATTACTACGGAGAGTCCATTGCTGACGAAATGGATCTTATGGGCTACTAGCTGGACATTGATGAAATCTGGCCTGCCAGACGTGCCTACATGGGGACAATGGCTCAAGACGGTGAGCTGCTTTTTGCGCCTTAATGGAGGTATAACCCAATATCGCCTTCCGCAGCTGATTCTTATCCTAACCATAATTGCTTCTATAGGACCTCCCGCCATCATCGCGTGTAGGTATCGATCCCACTCTAATCCCTCACTCTGAGCAAATCACTCTCTCGACGACCCTTTCCGTCCAGCCGACCAATTCAACATTCATTCCAATCCAATCCAACCTCATCGACCAAATATGGACTGACCGACCGACGAGACCATGTAATGAGATATTCCACTTGACGGACAAGTACACGGGCGAGTCTGTCGGTCAGAAGATCGTCAGGATCAGAGATAGACTCAGGAAGATTGGAAGTCCTGGAATGGTAGTGGCCGGACTTGATGAGGTTGCTTGGCTGTTCAATCTCAGAGGGAGCGACATCCCTTATAATCCCGTACGTACCATTTTACTGCTACCACCCTAGAGCACACGACTGGGAACAGCACGCACCGTGTATATCGACTCTTGCTTGTCTACTGGAATCTAAGCTGAAACGCTCCTTGTTGACCGTAGGTCTTCTTCGCATATGCCATCCTGACACAAGACGACTGTACCCTTTTCGTACACCCGGGCTCACTCAACGACTCCGTCCGTCGATACCTTCATTCGCATGGCGTTGCTGTTCTGGACTACAACCAGCTTTGGCAGTCGCTGGACTCTTGGCAGAAACGTTTGAGCATTGAGAGATCTGCCAGATCCTCTCGAGCTGCTTCTGTCCAAGGCGATGTAGATATGGACGGTGCGCCCACTAAGAAAGCCAGAGTTATTGGAGATGATGCTGGTGCGGTGAAGACGAACGACAAAAATGGCGATAAGAAGGAGGGGGAGGGGAAAGAGAAGGTTATCAAGACTGATAAAGTGTTGATTGGAAGTAAGACCAGTTGGGCAATAGCTCAAGCGGTAGGAGAGGTAAGTGTCCCATAAGGAGTCCAAGAACCTGTGACCAGGTAAGATCGCTGAGGAGCTGGAGTTATATGGTTCATAGGACAACGTGGAGGTCCGCCGATCGATGATCGAAGATTTGAAGGCCAAGAAGAATGCTGTGAGTCCGACCAGCCAGGATCTCAATGCACAAAACGCCTTCTGCAAGTGCGGAAAGACACCTGGACTGATGGCTCGTTTCAACAGACCGAGATCGAGGGCTTCAGGCAATCGCATATTCGCGATGGTGTAGCTTTGGCGAGATATTTTGCGTGGTTAGAGGATGTATTGCAGAAAGGCGAGAAGTGGTCAGAGTACGACGCAGCAACTAAGCTTGAGGAGTACAGGAAGTGAGTCTTGACCTCACATGGCTTCAATAGTCTCTCAACCGATGCTGACCATTATGTCACGTGAGTGTGTAGAGAGAACAAATGGTTCATGGGCCTTTCATTCGAGACTATCTCCTCGACTGGTCCAAATGCAGGTGAGCTATTGCGAATCCGGCGCTGTTAAGGAAGAAAACTGACAGTCCCGGGGAAATAGCCATCATCCATTATGCTCCTCCTGCAGAAGGCAGCGCAATTATCGAGAAGGATCAGATGTATCTGTGTGATTCCGGAGGTGAGCTTGCAGGAATACAGGATTGGGTTCCCACGGCAGCTGACATTGATATGACATTCACAGCGCAATATCTGGATGGTAAGCTTGAGTGATCTGCCAGGCAAATAAGTACTAATATCGGCATCTCGGGGCAGGTACCACGGACGTAACTCGTACCTTGGTGAGTTGGCAAAAATGTCGAGATCGGTCGGGATGCGAGCACTCAACGGACATTCTCACAGCATTTCGGCACGCCGACGGAGGACCAAAAGCGGGCGTTCACTCGAGTGGTAAGCAACCTCTGAGTCGCTTGTGTCTCGCAGAATGTGTTAGCTAACACTGACGGACCCATGCAATAGCTTCAAGGGCATATCGGTATGTTAGTTTGACCCTACCATCGCTTCGCCAGCTAAGCTGTTTTGATTGCAGCTCTTGATACCGTCATTTTCCCTCAAGGCACAACAGGTGAGTTCTATGGGAGAAGGAGTGGCATTTGACATACTGACATTTTGTTTGTCGTGCCAATCAGGATTTATCTTGTGAGCTAGTCAATCTGGATGCATGGCCCGAAGTGCAAGTGAGCTGACCTGTTCCGCAGAGATATCCTGGCCAGAAGAGCGTTATGGTCTGATGGCTTGGATTACCGGTACGTTGACCCCTGTTACGCATTCTTCTTCACCTTTCGCATGCGATATCCAGTTATGCCCCCTGGTCCGTGCCACTGCGGGTATGGGAACATGACGCCGATTTCAAGCGGATGCTGATTGACTCGGAAATTGGTGTTGCAGTCACTCGACATCTCACGGCGTAGGCTCATTCCTGAACGTACACGAGGGCCCACATGGCGTCGGCCAAAGACCAGCGTACAACGAAGTACCTTTACAAGAAGGTATGGTCATGTCTAACGAGCCCGGATACTACGCCGAAGGGAAATGGGGAATCAGGATCGAGGGCATCGATGTGATTGTGCGAGCGGAAACGAGAGAGAATTTTGGAGATAAGGGGTATTTGGGCCTTGAGAGGATTACCATGGTGAGCACAATGTGTTCTACACTGTCTACGAATGTTTGATCCGGCGCGTGATGCTCCCTGCGATGCCCTCTGTGGATCACGTGTCATAGCACAAGGGTGTGCTAATACAGCGAGGGCAGGGAACGAGGCGAGGCTGATGATGGTAACTATTTCTACTACAGTGCCCTATACAAACGAGCTTAGTGGAGGTATCGCTCTTATCGCCAGGCGAGAAAGAATGGCTGAACGACTACCACAACGAAGTCCTTGAGAAGATTGGTCCTCTGTTGCGGGAAACGGGGGATCTAAGAGCCGTCGATTGGCTGGAGAGGGAGTGCAGGCCAATATAAGGGTGAGATGGTGCATGTGCATGTACGACTCGAGTATCTTCATTCTGGAGGACCGCGAGAACACCTGGATATGATAGGATTTTACAGTTTGCATATCGTGATCTAGATGAAAGGAGTACTCATATGTATTCCACGGTGGACACTGGATGGAGCAGAACGATGAGATGGGGAGGTACTGACACTCTACAGGCTGAAACTGACTCTATCAAAACAAGCAAAGACTACGGGAACGCTATGACTCTTCACAGTACATGGTGGCGGGACACTGAGACACAGGGATGGGCCGGTATGTTGTTGACGCTATGGCCGAGGCTGACATGATGGTCAAAGACCCGGCCCGGCAAGTCCGGTAGACCTATGACATCGTCTGACAATCTCGAAATAGTTGGCCTCGTTCTCGGGAGTGATGTATCCGTGTCGAATTAGGAAGTCGATCGTGACTAGCGCAGAGAGGGGTTTGAATTCATGGTTACGAAGGGCGGTGAGGACTTGTTGGACTGGCATGAGCTATGAAGTGAAAATGGAAAGTCAGCTTCGAACTCAACGAATCATTGGAATTGACATGATTGTACGATGATCGTCCGGCACCCGGCACGCGGAAGGCGTTTCCTGCCCTCTGATCTCAGGCTGGCCACGCAAGCTACTGTACGAGTACGAGTACTCACCATGAACTTGTCGGATTCCTTATAATCGGGTCGAGGGGGATCGTAAGTGCCAGGCTGGAGTTCCATATCGTAGGTGTACCTACGACGTGAAATGGTATATACAGTATGTCAGCATCCAATCGTGATCCTTGATACAGGACGTATGTCGCAACACGGACTGATGAACGGATGGCGCCATGAGACATTTTCCTCGAAGTGGCTCTGAACTGCAAAAAGACAAAGGACCATATCGAAGTAGGTAAACGGGCAGACTTACTCTATGCCTGGAGACCAGCGCGATCACGAGCACGATGAGTTCAGTTTTGTTGGGATCAGCAGCTGATCAACGATTCACGAATTGCGATCAACCGACCGGTTGATCAGCCGATCCATGGTGACAGCTCACCTGGGACGACAAAATTGGTTTTCAGGCATTTGTAGAAAGATACCATGCCTTTACATCTGCCAGCCAACCCAAATGACAATTAATACGAATACACAGTGCGGTCAGCGTTCCAGTGGGTTTTCAGTAGACTGAGCGCTGTTGGTTTGACACACCTCGCATGCTTTCTGATCAATTCCTCGGACCATCCAGCTTCTTCAGAGCATTCGATGATGATGTTCGGCAGCGGAGTCACCCCTGCTGGCATACCTCCTGCGACGGTCTAAATACCATTCAAGTATGTCATGTCACCGGGCCACCTATGATCAGCTATGAAAACTCGTATCGTGTCTGTTTCACCAATGACTTCACACGATGAACACAGACGCAGATCCCTCTGACTCACGCTGTCCAACTTGGAAGGCCAGCTGTGATATTATAAGATCAGCCCGTGCCCCACATGCATTGGTGAGCAAAGTGCCTAGTACTGCAGATGTCGTTCAAATTGACAGCTGTGGGCGCCTTCGAGAGCTAGGGGGGGTACTAAAATTGAGTGGTCGATGGATCGCACTCACTCTGATCGGTTGGCGCTCCTCCTCGATATCCAAAGCTTCATCTCGTCTCCTTGGCCTTCGTAAGCTGTGGCATGGCGGTATGCAATACAGTAGTATAAAACAAAGCGAGCAAGTCATGGAAGGTCAGCCACGAACACGCTCCACCTGCCATTGGCCAATAAACGGAACTGGGCATAACGACTGCTCACTCACCTGTGAGATGAGTACCAAACGGCGTGAACCCCAAGACTTGCATCATGGGCCTTTCAAACTCAAACGCGACATTCCCAAAAGGTCGTTTGTGATTGCTCTTGCTAGACTCGGTGGGGTTGGCTTCACCCTGGTTGTTCCGAGCGAATTTCTTGGATGACCAAAGTGCAGAATGGGGTGAGCAGTAAACAGGGAAAGGCTCGTTGCACCATCCTATGCACAGTACCAGTGTACCGTGTGTTCAGCCGGTCAGCCGGTCAGCGAACGATTCGAACCTCACGGCAGCGTTTTGGTCTTGTATGATACCACAGGAGTACGAGTACTGTAGTGAACTCACGCTTTGTGGCTTCAAGGAACTTGCCTTCTTCTTTCCACTTCCTCGCGAGACCTTGCATGAGCTCTGTCCTAGCTTTGTAGCCACCGGCATTCACCTGGTCGGAAAAGAAGATGCAGAGCACCATGGCTTGATATGTAGCTTTGGCTTTGTTTCCCTTTTGCATGGTGAGATTCTTCATGTCGCCGCCTTGTGCTTCGGCTTTGGCTTTCGCTTTGGCTTTGGCGTTAGCTGTGGCTTTGTTGTCTACCTTGTTCTTCCGGGTTTTCACTAAGACCTTGACGTTTGTAGGGGTTCCTGCTGTGTGAAGATGATCCTGGTCTCCAACAAGCGCGACTTCCGATGTCGGCGTTGAAGATGGACTCTGAGGCTTGCAAGAGTTTGTTGGCGATAACGATAACGATGGCGAGGGCGACTCATCTTTGGGTCTCGAAGAGATGAAATGACCCCTTCGACCGGAAGGAGACAAAATATCCATTTGCCCCTCGTACGATCCTACGATCTCTTCCTCGTTAGTTGCGTTGACACCGCCCTTGGCGTTGGGCCAACGACATTTGTCGGTGGTCTTCATGATCAGAGTAGACAAGGGCAACCCCTTGATCCCTTGTAATTCCGGTATGACCTCTGCAGGGATCAAGCCCATTGGAGGCAGCTTTCGTTGAAAGTCGCTGAGTGTAGCATGGAATGGGATCAGGCGGCCCTTGGTGATTGGGTGGCGAGTCGGGAATGGGGAGCTGAAGGGTGGGAAATTATCAATCTCTTCAATTAAGGGGAGAAGGGTGTCTGTGAGTGGGTAGATGACTTTTTCTGGAGTTGGAGTGGGATTGGGAGCAGGGGATGGAGAGAGGCAGGTCGCTGGTGGCGAGTGAGGAGGAGTTGTAGGGGATGTCATGGTGAGTAGTGATAGGTGTCGAAAGCGAGTCGTCAGTGGGAGGCTGTCACCAAATCGAGAGGTGACGAGTAAGTAGGATAACGTGAGTACGAGCTAGTAGTGCTGCTGAGTTATCCCAAAGTGCTCCACTCTAATGTACGAGTACGATCGCTCGTTTGAATCAGGAGTCAAAGCTGAAGTTCGTATCGCCAGAGGCCAAAGATAATAATTCGACTTGACATCACGGTCTCTTTGATGTCTGCTTATATCCTGTACGAGTACTCATCGAAGCTGGCTGACATATACAGCATAGTACGCTACTGGGAGTACAGTATTGAGTACTAGTCGTCGAAAGAGAAGACCACCTCAAAAAATCGCGCATGAAAGGTTTTTGATGCCACGCACAAGGGATTCTTGACGTTCAATGGACGGTCTTCTTTGAAGTGACGAGATGACGAGGTGACGAGGTGACGCACTGTTTCTTTTCATTTAGTGCAACAACGTGTCAGTGCTCTTAGTAGCGAGCCGGTACTAGTAAATGTGTAGACGCGAAACTCTCAGCAACAGGCAACAATCAAAAGAAGCGAGGTTAGGTACAGTAGCTGCTCAATACTCGAGTACGAGTAACAGAGCAAGGGTACTTGTTCTCGTAAAGGAACTACTGTAGTAAGCACGGGAGCCAAAGGAAGGACAAGGGACCTTGCCTCTTACTCGTTTGAGCTTCTCAGCAGAAACCGTTTTCACTAATAAGTCGACCGACAATCTCTTGGCAGACATATGGCACTGTAGAGGACATTATCAATCCTCGTGTACTCCTCGTATACTTGAGGTGGGAGATAGTAGTGGCAGTCGAGACAGGTACTGTACGTTGTCCCATCTTGATCCGCCACAAGGGATCTGTTCGAACGCAAGAGAGAAGTGTGAGATCACACATCAGCTTGTGCCGCACCCATCTTAGGCTTCTGTCCGATCGGACGATCGTTTGTATGTACTCGTATCGGTAGGGTAGAAAGATTGGGAACACCCACTATGACGATGATTGATGCTTTGTTTGCTTCACCTTATCTCACATCCGATCGCTGCCGCTGCCGCTGCCGCTGCCGCTTTTGACCCCTGTCTCAATCTCCATCTCCATCTTCATCGCACAGGCATATAGTTACTCGTGGTTCCAACGCTAGACTGGTCCGCCTATATATACTTGCCATATACTTAGTATTGATACTGTAGTCCTGAAGTACGACGTACGCTACCACAATATCTAGCTACTGTAGTACAGTACTCTCTTACGTACTTTGTATATCAAGTCGAAAGAATCAAGCTTCATGATGTTTATGTAAGATCCAGTCCAAAAGTATCGTAAACAAGCACTAGCTTACTAGCTTAACAGAAGAAGATCAGCTCGATGGCCACTGAGCTAAAGTTGAGGCTTACTGCCCACGGGAAGCGGGCTGTCTTGTCGTTCGGAAAAAACTAGCGTAGCTTAGCTACTAAAGGTACTTTGCAGCAGCACAGTTTAAACGCTCGCTCGCTCGGCCATTCTAGAGCCGAAGCGCAAGGTATGTCCCATGTCATGCCGTCATCTCTTGGGGTGTTGAGTTTTGTCCGGAAGTTTCGCCAGAAGGGTCAGTCCGACACCAAATAAATCCGTCATTCTGGCGTGTATGATATCCTCATTGCCTTGGGGTGTACGTAGGTCCGTTCGTGTCTTCCGGTGTCATGTGAAGTTCATGTACTTTAGTGTAGTGTAGTGTGTAGTATAATTGTAGTGTGTCAGCCTAATGCCGGCCGGGGTTGGTGCTCGTTCTTGAATATAATGGGATCTGAACTCTGACTGGCTCCGGTCGACTGAATTCTCCGAGCCGCATTCTTCTGCTGCGTCGATACAACTGGTAAGGTACGTATGTCCATTCGCTGCGGTTGTTGCAGCCTGCATATATGGTTTATACTTACTGTATGGTCATAAAGTCTCGACTTGGCTTTTCAGACGCCCCAGCTGAATTGCCAACGGAAGGAGTTTGACGTTCTCATGGTACTGTTAGCTCATGTACAGTCAGTTGTATAGAACACACGATGTCTGTTGCGCATGGCGAAGTCTGGTCTGACTGACATGGGTATGCCGTTTTCACAAATAGCCTTCCTTCCACGTACGGCAATGGCCTACTAACTGTATCAAGGACTGGTGGAACCACGTACAGTACGTACAGTAGCTAGTGAATATGAATAAACGTAGGTGGACGATCGCCCCGAAACCTCCCCTTTTTCTCCTGGTCTTGGCCAGACTCTTACTGTGCACCTTGTCATTATGCGGTCCTGGTGGTGCTGTCACTTACGACGTTCCGACGACGACAAGCATGATGAACCTGACCCCTGCATGATGTTTGAGCATATGAGCGTATGAGCATGATCTGGCTTGACCCTGAAGTAACTGTACCGGGCAACGCCACCCCTGGAATCCCAAAAGAAGCAAGACACGTACATGGTTCTTTTTGATATCGCGTTTCGATCTTTCGATCTTTCGATCTTGACGCAATAATAATAATAATCAAGTTGGCCATAAAAGACAGGCCCTTAGCCCCGCATTATTTGCCGTAGCGTCTGGCTCAAACAGCTGTGTGTACGTACCGTGTACCGTGTACATGTATGTACACCTGGCGTCGTTAACTCAGGGACGAGTCGGAGGGAAACACATACTGTAGTAAGGAAAAAACAAGAGAAAAAGTCGGAAACCATAAAGGCTCCGATCCCTCAACAATCTTAGCCTTGGCTGTGTGTGTAGCTAAAAAAGTGAGCTAAGCTTTAAAATCTCCGTAAGATGCAACAGATGCAGGAAAAAGGACAGAGGAAAAAAGGAAAAACACCGTGGAACCTGAACCTGAAGCTGAGCATGAGCATGAGCAACAGCCTGAGCGGAAAGTCTGCATGTCTGCATGGCATGTTTTCTGCTACAGTACCTGTCATCACATCACTCATTAACCCACCCACGCCTTCTTCCTCTTTTCCCCTTTCCCTTTCCCCCCTCGCCCCTTCTTTGAGCTTTGAGCCTCACAAGTAAGGTAGCGTAAGTGCCGAAAGAGTGTAACCAAATTCAGAGGGAGCCGAATCCAGAATTCAAGAAAGACAAAACCACCCTTAGCTAGCTTAGCTTACCTTGCATTATTAGCCTCTTACTTGTCTTCTCGTCCGTCACCCATCCCCCTTTGCTTTCCCCCCCCTGTCTGATACAGGATCAATAATATTACAGTAACTCGTACACGCATACCCGCGAAACCAACCCAAACCAAAACCAAAAACCTCCCTTACCTTATCCCCACGATCATCCTTCCATCCCATCCCATCATTCCATCATCGTCTTCATCATCATCATCATCATCCTTTTTTCTTCCGCGACTCCTTCCCATTCCGCAAATCGCAGTCTGCCGTTCCATCCTACCCTCCTCTTTAGGTTGGTCACTAAGATCGTCGGACTGAGAACAATTCGTCAAGCAACGAACAACAGGTTCCTCCTAGGTCTCGATAACAGACAGAACAAGATTGCACAGCGCGCGTGTTACCCTACTCGGCCGTATCTTTCTCGATAACCACCTCTCCGACATACCCAACTTCCTTCCGTCTTTGCTCGATTACATCTCATCTCGTGTCTTCTTATCGTCTCGTCGACAGCTTCGCGTCTCTATCGAATACGATATATCCATCTACCATTTTGTTTCTTCGCGGCCCGCAACACCTAACAAAAAGGGCTGTACAGCTTCTCCCATCTGAAGAGGTTTTCTTGGTCTGGCCAATTCTTGTTTCACGCTGGCTTGTGATTTCGACACCTGTGAGTTCCGCTTCATCTCCTGATCTGCTCTTCCCAGCCTAGGGGTGCTTGTCAGTCAGTGCACGCGAACATGCCCTCCTTCGGCTTTGGCAATCCGGATCTTGAAGCGATGCAGCGGAAGGAGGTATGGCATGGACCACCTCAGTCTCCCCCCTCTCCAATGCCCGCACTCACCTTCCTCCGCACAGACTAGATTCGCGTCTCACGTGCCCTCTATTGTCATGGAAGGATAGGCATCCGAGCGTAAGCATACATTTTAGCTGACATACGACCTCCTTGACCCCCTCCTTTCATCTTTGCATATCTCATTTGATCCTTTCGGTTCGGTGAAATGTCATTCTCCGTTTGATGGTACATACCAAACTACCTGCGCTCGGACTCGACATCATCGATTAATCACACACCCTGAATAACATTGACATCTTTACCGGCCGGACCACATTGACGTCGGTTTCGAACTTTAACAATATCGCATCCCCATTTCCCCAACGACCTAACAACAATCAACGCCTTCTGCCGCGCTCGCATTGTCCGTGATTTGATCGCATCATAAACATTCATTCATCAACCCGAACTAGATTCGCGTTGCGTTTTCTCAACAGCTCGATTCGATCCGATCCGAAGGGACGTACGACTTGCGCCCAGTCCTTCGAATCGACAATCATCAGAGCAAAAGCCATCAAGAGAAAAAGGAAAAGGAAAAGCCAAAGGAATCTACTTGTGTGTGTGTGTTGATGTTGATCGAATCTACCATTACCATCAGCAATCAGAAGCTAAACTAAACTTTGCCACGTTTGGTGTCTTAATTGATCCCCCATCACCCCATCACTCCATCACCCATCACCCATCACCCATCACCATCACCATCAAAAACACTCGGATCCTCCAATCAGTCAAACCAACAAGCGAGAGAAAAGGGCGACTAGAGTGACGTGACGACGTGCCATCATCCATCAAACATCATCGCCATTCATCGTCACCATCACCATCAACCTCAACCTCATTAGTATCGATCGTCCTTTGTCGAGTCCACGTTGAACAGCGAAGGAAAAGCAAAAGCAAAAAGAAAAGGATCACGGACCTCCCCTCCCTCATCGACCTCAGTTCGACTTGTGTTTCTTTCAGCCTTGATCATCGTCTATCGCCTGCACTATCTATAGCTGTCGATTAAACTGTGGTCGTGGTGAATAATCGATAGATCCGAAGTCTCAACAAAGTATACTCTTAGTGTTGCAGTCTGGTGATCCATCAAAGGTGAGTCATAGGTTCTTCGTTGCTCCAGACTCTTCTCCCTTACGGTACATCGTCATCATCCTTTTATAAACATTCTTGGGGCGGCAGAAGCCTTCTCATCTTGCGAAGTCCCAACGTTTCTTCACCGACTTTTGCGAGAGTCAACCTTCTTCGAAGCATAAAAGGGAGATCTTGCGATATCCCTTGATCATATCAACGCAGGAATTAGAGCACGAAAGGTCGGAGAAGTTTTGTTTGTGATGGTCGCTGAGAGCGGACCATGAGGGAGATGAGGAGTACCAGAGGACCTGGGGTGGATCGCTGGATTTCCAAACCGCAAACTGTATTCCACATATCATGTCCTCAAGATATCTATCGTGATCATTCATCCTATCATTTTTAGTGTCATCAGTGGTTTTTGGCTCTATGGGTTCATTGCGATATTTGCTGACATCTTCTCGCCATGCGCCCTTTCATCTATCGCCCTGTCGTAGTACGGAACACGATGCCTGACGCACGCGTGACCCATCAGGGTCATCACCATCATCACCACCCTTCGCATCCTTCTCAGCATTATCCTTCTCACCCACCTCCAACGGGCTACCCTCCTTCTTCCTCTTATCCTTCTCAACAACACCATCACCACTCTTCCCGACATGTATCGAACGGACCTCCCCCAGCGCCAATAGTCGTCAACGGTCCCCCTCCTCCATCAATGTCTATGGCTGGTCCTCCACCTGAAGCAGTTGGACCTCCTCCGGTAGTAGCAGTCAGCAACGGACACGCTCACCCTGGGCCACCCGCTGGTACGCCTGCCAATCAAGCTGCCAGAGCAGCCAAAGAGAAGATGGACAGCCTGCTCTCGCAGCTTGCGAACGCGAACGAGAACACTTGGATGTTGATCGGTGAGTTTCCTATCAAATTCACTGCTATAGTTCTAGGACACAATGCTGACGCGAGGATCCATATCTTTAGGCGCTGTGGCGGAGGGCATGAATAATCAGGATCGAGCATTGTCAGCTTTCGAGAACGCCCTTCGACATAATCCTTCTTCTCAGCTTGGTCTTAACGCTGTTGCCTCAATTGCCCGAAGCAGGGACAATTTCGACAAAGCCATTGAGTACTTCCAGAGAATCCTAAACATCAACCAGGAGAATGGAGAAGTATGGGGATCAATGGGTGAGTCATTGCGCCGCGCTTTCCTTCCTTCAGTCGCGCTGATATGTTTCGATTGATATTCAGGTCACTGCCTCTTGATGAAAGACGACCTGCCCAAAGCATACACCGCTTATCAGCAAGCTCTGTACCACCTTCCCAATCCCAAGGTGAGCTCATCTTTGAAGATACCGTTGTCTATATACAAAAGCTGATAGGCGTATAGGAGCCCAAATTGTGGTATGGTATTGGTATTTTGTACGACCGATATGGATCGTTCGAGCATGCGGAAGAGGCTTTCTCGAGCGTGCTCAAAATGGATCCCAGTGAGTTTCTTCTGGGCACACCATACTTGATCTGCTTGGCTGACCGGTATCATAGACTTCGAGAAGGCAAACGAGATCTACTTCCGATTAGGTATCATCTACAAGCATCAGCGAAAGTACCAGGCTTCCCTCGAGGTGAGTATAGTGATCATCTGCAAATGTCTGCGCGTGGCTGAACTTCTCGCAGTGCTTCCGATACATCCTCAACAACCCCCCTCGACCTCTCACATCATGGGACATCTGGTTTCAGCTTGGCCATGTTTACGAGCAGGATAGGGACTACGAAGCTGCTCGAGACGCGTATATGCGAGTCCTCAGTCATCAGCCCGACCACGCGAAAGTGCTGCAACAGCTTGGTTGGCTTCATCACCAGCCAGGTGCGCCTTTCGCTGATCAGGACAAGGCTGTTGCCTATCTGACCAAGAGTCTCGAGACAGGTGAGATGGAGTCCTCACTATGCACGGAGTTGTACCTCTTGCTGACCATATTCATTAGACGGCACCGATGCCCAAAGCTGGTATCTCCTTGGTCGAGCGTTCATGGCTGGCCAGCGCTATAACAAGGCGTACGAGGCTTATCAACAAGCTGTCTACCGAGACGGACGAAACCCCACATTTTGGTGCTCTATCGGTGTTCTTTACTACCAGATCAACCAGTATCGTGATGCTCTTGACGCCTACTCCCGAGCGATCCGACTTAACCCCTACATTAGCGAAGTTTGGTACAACCTCGGTAGTCTGTACGAGTCCTGCAACAATCAGATCACTGATGCCATCGACGCTTACTCTCGAGCTGCTGAGCTCGACCCCACCAATAATACCATCAAGCAGCGACTTGGTATGCTTCAGAACGCAGGGAACGCGCCCCTTCCACCTGCTCCTGGCCCTGTCGACGTGCACCCCTCGCAGTACAGTGCAGCACCTGGCCAGCAGCCTCCTGGAGGTTCGCCCGGCGGTTCTCCTCGATTGCACCCGGGGCAGCCATTGCCTGCGGATGGTCCTGCTGCTGGTCGAGATCTGCCTCCTCCTCCCCCAGGTGCAGAGTTCGGTCGACCTCACTCTCCCGGTCCCTTCCGAGGCGGTGCCGCTCCTCCACCGCTCAATCACGTCGACGAGAGCCGAGGTGCCATGTCTCGACACGCGCCCTTGGCTCCTATCGAAATTGAACGACCAGACGGCCCTCCTCGTGGTGACCGAGAGGCGCACCGGGATGGTCCTCCTTTCAACGGTGGAAGCCGATTTGATCCCGCTGGACGACACCCCGATGCACCACCTTCGCCTCGACGACGAGAGCAATACCCACCCGGACCGCCAGGTTACTCACCATTCCCTAATCACCCCGCCAACGCATACCCTCGCGACCGGGAGAGAGAAGAATGGGAAAGGAGTAGAGACAGGTCGAGAGCGCCTCCTGGCGGTCCCCCAGACGTGCGAGGCCCTTCACCTCGACTCCATGATCGTGCACCTCACCCCAATATGGACCCACGACGACAGCCATCGCCTCGTATCCCGCCTGATTTCCGAGGAGAGTTCCCTAGACCGGCAGATGGCTTCCCTCCTTCCCAATACCCCTACGACAACCGAAGTCCGTTCCCTCCAGGACCGGATCCTCGATTTGACCCGGCTCGCGACGCTAGACGAGATGATCCCAGGAGATTCGACGATCGGGAGGCCAATGGTAGTATTCGACACCCCTCCGTTACTCGTGATATCCGAGCGGAGGAGATCCGTGTGCCCAGCCCTGCGCCCTCGACCGGTAGCAAGGCTGGCTCGAAGAGGAGGAATGACGGTGACAAGCATGGAAACGCCAAGCGAAGCAAGGACGACAAACCGCCGAGCAAGAGGTCGAGTGGCGATAGCGCCAAGAAGGAGAAGCCCGGTTCGCTCAAGGCCAGCCTGAGACAGGAGGATGAATCTCGAGGTGTCTCGCCTAGACCTCTGGCCAGCAGCCCTTCAGCATCCATAAGGAGCACCCCTCAGCAAACACCGCAGAAAACGATACCGTCTCGGACCGTCGATGAGGGTGAGTTATTTGAAAGCCCTTCATCTGGAATGAAATGCAAGCTGATTTGTTCACCTTCACTAGACTACGATGATAGTGCAGCCGATGCGTTGATGACCTTGCACGGCGATCGACCACCGGTCAGCAAGGAAAGCGCAGTCAGAAATGCGACACCAACGCCTCGTCCAGTCGAGCTTGAGGCAAACAGCCCTGCCGCCTCAGCCGTGGCGGGTGCTAAACGACTCGATCCTCCTTCTCCCGCCTCCCCTGCCAATTCGACCAACAAGAAGGCTAAAGCCGAGGCAACTGATTCACCTGCACCACCTTCTTCCAAACGCACTATCATCGAAGTGCTCAACACGCCCAGCATAGGCTCGCCGTTGCCTCGTTCTACCCCTGCCACGGAAGAGCCCAAGGGAGATTATCTTGACGCGAAGATGATCGAGGAGAAGCCTAAGGAGTCAGTCGCCGAGGACAGAAAAAGCCCTGCGCCTGTTCCTGCTGCTGCTGTCGCCTCACCTAAACCCGAACCCGCACCGAAATCTCCTTCTCCCCCGCCTCCAGTCTCTGCGCCCAAATCGCCTGTCGTGGAGGAAAAGGAGCCAGAGAAGGAGGACTCCAGACCGCCTACTCCCCCTCTTCCCGAGGAAATAGCCCAGCCCGCTGCCACCCCAGCGCCCCCTTCTCCGGTACCAGCTCCCGCTGACAGCGAGGCCGACAAGCCAGAGGGCGATGCCGACGTTGCGATGGCCGAGCCAGATGCCGAGAAACAGTCTCCAGTCGCTGAGAAAGCACCACCGGTAGAAGCTGCTGTAGAGGGTGGCGAATCGGCGGTAGTTTCCGATGCACCACCGCCAGCGGTGAGCGAGAAGAAGGATGAGGAGCCCAGAGAGGAAGGCGAGGTGGTTTAGTGCTTACCAGGTGGTGGGATGTTGCACAGCAAGACTAACTAGAGTCTGCGCGAAAGATGACATCGCTCAGGATGACCTCGGGAAGTGTACCAATATTTCTAGTAGAGCGATGATGGACGGGCAGGTGAAACTCGCAGATCAAACCAACATTATTGGGCACGAGTACCGCTGTACCGTTTTTCTTTTTCATATACGAAAGTGTCTTGTGCCAAGACACCAGTGCTTTTCAATTCTCTCTTTGCTTTTCCTCACTCACACTTATCATATCTGCTTGCTTGAGGGCTTTCCTTTTCGCAACGCGCTCAGGGTTTGTTCCGTGTACGAAATCAAAGATGAGGGTTCGCTGTAGTAAGATAGATCCATGGAGGGAAGTACAAAGTTCGCCGCGTACATTATACATGATTGAATGTGTGACTGACGGACAAAGAAAGTCGTTATTAAATCAAAATAGAGATGAAAGAATGTATAACATGATAAGTCCGCTTTGCGCTTTGCTTTTTCGCGATTCGCTGCTCATCATTCGAGTTCAATGATATCGGTCGGTCTGATTTACTTTTCATATCCGAAGATGGATCAAGTTCGACGCTCAATTGTGGCTTCACTTCCAAGGCGGTCCGCTTTTGGCCATACGTGATTAGATTCAATCGTCGTTAACTGTTGATTGTGGAGTATTACGATCGGTACAGATACAAATACATATACGAAACTGATCGCCTATTCTAGTCCAAGTACATCGGTATAGATCTGTATGGTCAAGTTCAAGCTACTGAGCTACTAGAATACCTTTCTCAGAAGTATCGACTCCGGATGATACCTTGCCATGATTTCCCTACGAACTCGACGAAACCAGCTACATCTCCCAGATTCTGCTCGGTGCTTTCCAGTGATGAAATGGTCGATTTGTACGTCTTAAGATTAGACGAAAGTGCCGATAGGGCTGAAGGAAGATGGGGATTGCTGGACAAGGGAGCGATGTCGGTGCTCTCTTGCATGGAGGATTGAGGATACGGTTGTAAAAGACGGGATTCTGCGGATCATAATCAGACAGAATATATCAAGATATGTCAGCCTAGATCCGTACGTCTGTCGTAAGGGAAGCAACGGTCCAACAAGACGGAATCTGGCTGGCTTAGAAGGACAAAGGGTCGAATTTGTCCAGTCGGCGCAAATAAGTGGGTGTGATTGTGGCTCTTTACAACATCTCCAGATTCCGCACTGATACTCACCTGCAGAGAGGTATGCAGCTACCAGACCTATTCTTTTGGTATACCACTCGGGCTGCGAACCAAGCAGCATCACACCATAGCATGTCAGTGATCGATCGCGTTTACGATAAATAAGACTGCTCCTCCGCAAGGAGTTTCGATCTATTTATGGGCGGGCGTGAATGCCATTCTGAGCAGAACTCACGCCAGGACCAACAGGTTCATTCCAATAACCCCGTTTTACCTGTCCTACAGTTTTATTCTTCTGTTCAACGATATACAAAGCTTGATCGGCTATTCTCCACGCGTAAGATAACGGCCCGATCGGATTCGTAGATAAAAAGGGGACACGGTGGCCTGTCATCGTTGACAGCTGATCGAGAATCGATGTTATAGGGCGACGACCAGGCTGGGCCATCGTAGATGAAGAGGAAGAGGAGGAGGATGCAGGTTGAGAAGGGGGAGAATAGGGTGGTGGGAGTTTGATTGAGGAGAGGATTTGGCGCAGGATAGGTAATGACGGTAGAGGGATCGAGTGCGTTGAAGAGGGCGTAATGAGATTTGCATAGGCCTAGGACAAGGGGCAATAGGGTCAGTCATAGTCATGATTCGCCTTGTCGCACATGGGCTGAGCTGCCGACTTGCATGAGAGCTTGCGAGATGCCAAGCGCAATCACGCATAAGAAATCAAGGATGCTAATGCGAAAGAGTGGGCAACGAGAATCAGGGTATGAATGAAAGTCTTGATCTGAACTCACCTCGACAAGATGTTCCCCAACAGCAGCACTCCATTCCAATCTCCTTGCCAATACATCCTCCAAATCCACCCTCACCCCTGATTCCTGTGCTTCCCCCTCCATCTCCGATCGACCTCGTTCTTCCCAGAACTCGACTAATGACTTCACCGCTCCAGCTGATCCAGGACCGAAGATCGTATCTATTACTGCATCTGCATTTTGGATCTCAGGTTTCAGCGATCGGAGAGAAGATACGAGGGCTGGACGTGTGAAAGAGTGGGTTGAAAGGAGGGGGAGAGTGTTATTTAGAATCTGCGATCGGAGAGCCATGATGGTTTGCGGAACTCGATTCGGGTGTTTGCTGATCCTTGGAGAGTAAGTAGTACAGGATTTTTACTACGTTAATGTCCGGTTACCGAGAGCTGTGCTTGAAGCGGTGTCTTGGGGTAATGCAGATGGATAAAGATGACGCTGTTGAGTAAGAGTAAAGTAAAGATTAGATATCGAGAGGATGAGGATAAGCATGAGGATAAGGATGAGGATGAGGATGACATCGGAATCGTTCGAAAGTTGCACTATAGTAGTAGTAGTAGTATATAGTTCAGTCGCTTCCGAAGGAAATAATCAATAATAGCCGATAATCAACGTCAATCTCAAAAAAAAAAGAGTTAGAATTGTTGACATCTTCCTTCCTTGCTGTATGTTCATACGTACTCCCCTAAATAAGTACAACAAAACGAGAGGACCAGCTCAGCGATGTCGGCTCTGACCCGATCTAGAGCTCTTCGAAGCCTGAAGACGGCTTGTCCGAAATGCACAAGCCGGAGCGCTATATCTTCACTTCTACGTATCGCTTCCGCCCCGCTACTGTCGATCCGAGCCAACTCCTCGGCCGCGGCGAGTATAAGTCCTCGAGCTGTCAAGCCTTACGTGTCCACGCCAGGACCCAAAGCGCATCATGGTGAGTAGGGCTTTACCATCTCTTAGGCCATGACTGATGCTCTATTGACTCATGCGCATTGCTGTATCTAGGACCTCGAGCGAAAATCACTCATGATATAGCCGACCTCTCACCCGCTTTGGAGGGGCAGAAAGTCGTCTTGGCAGGATGGCTATTTGCCCAAAGGTATGTAAGGTCTGACAGATGCACCAACAAAATATTGGATACTTCGTATTCATGCCTCCACTGATTCTATTCAGCCCGCTCATCGTGATCGACAAACGCTAACATCATATGCTCCCCTTGCTTCACTCTTCTCTTCTCTTGATCGGTTAATCCTTCAGGCGAGCATCTGAAAACCTCCACTTCTTCACGTTGCGATCATCGACTTCATCCATACAATTAATCTCTCGATTAGAGAATCCCTCGAAGGGACTGATGGAATGGCCGTTGGAGAGTGTCGTGCTTGTACAGGGTACCGTCAAGGCTCGAAAACAAAAGGCCAAGAAGGTCGAGTCAGTGAGTTATCCCTTACCTCAGCCATGACCAGTGCTCAACCGGTTACAATGGCCTCGGGCCATACAACTCATCGGAAATTTTACACTGACGATCTAACCCTATGGTCTAGGCGGTGGACGAGATCGAGCTCGAAGTCGAATCGGCAACATTGCTCAATCCCGCCGACGCCGTGTTACCGTTCTACCCCAACAGACCAGAAGTGGTGAGCGACTCTTTCGCAGTTCCCACCCGAAAATGCTTCATATACGAGAAGAAACTACAAGATTGACTTGTTTCCGATGTACTTTGTTAGGCCAACGAAGATCTGCGAGCGCAGCACCGATATCTCGATTTGAGACGAGCAGACTTAGCTGAGAACCTCAAGACGAGGAGCAAAGTGGCCCATATCGTCCGGAACTACCTTTACGATAACGGTAAGGTTACTGTACTTTCTTTGCACAAACAACTCCATCCGCTGATTAGCCGATTTGAATGGCTGGACCGTACCGCTCTAAGGCTTTACCGAAGTCGAGACTCCCGTACTGCTAAACTCGTCTCCGGAAGGAGCGAGAGAATTCCTCGTTCCTACCCGCTCACCAACCTCTTCTGGGGACCCAACATTCTACGCACTGCCCCAATCACCTCAACAACCGAAACAACTGCTGATTTCATCGGGGGCTATTCCGAGGTATTATCAGATAGCGAGATGTTTCAGAGATGAAGATGGTCGGAAAGACCGTCAGCCTGAATTCACCCAGATCGATCTCGAAATGGCCTTTGTCAGCGGCGCCCCTCCACAACTCAGCCAGGCGGAGATGCGTTCTACTTGGGCTATAGGAGGAAGCGAAGTCAGGGAGATTATCGAGGGTCTGGTCAAGAAGATCTGGAAGGAAGTTAAAGGTGTCGAACTTGAGGGCTGGTTCAGAGTCATGCCTTATGATGTCGCCATGGATGTGGTGAGTTTTTCTGCTTCCTTTTGCAATCAATTTCTGCCTTTGCATTATAGGGACGATGACAATCACTGATAGCATCTTGATAGTATGGCTCAGATAAGCCGGACACCCGATTCGAAATGTATGTGAGTATAGACTGAATTCCCTCACTACTATTTGAGTGTGACACACGGGGCGCTGACGATGCATATATGTCCACCCTTTCACAGACACTGCCCATAGGGTACTACCCTTCATTATCAGATGCGGCGCTCGACAAGATCCTGCTGGACCAAAGTCCTTCACATGTGGAATTCATGATCACCCCCGCGGCTCAGGCTGCCGGGTTGGACATACCCTCGATAGCCAAGAACAGCCAATTTGTAAGACTTACTTCTACGTGTGGCGCGACGCACAAGGAAGCAGGGCAGCTAGCTGACAAGCGGTCAAATACGACTTGTGCTCTTTGCGTCTGTCTGCTGGTCTGCTGGGGTTCGGTGTTGTTATAGATCGACTATGTCACGATCACCGATAAGAACGTGTATACATGGCATGAAGAGTCGGTCCTGACCAAACCTCTTGGACTGGACCAAGACAAGTCGTTGCCAGCTGGCGTCAAGCCTGGGGATGTGATTTGGTTATCCCGTCGAAAGAAGATTGCAGAGGTGAGTCGTGTCGTATCTGACGCATGAAATGATCTCAATTCAATTCGACGAACAGTAGCATGACTGATGATGACGATGCTTGATTTACAGGGCGGATGGACTCATCTTGGTCGACTCAGAGTGCAGCTTATGGAGGCGCTAGTCAATAAAGGTGAGTGCGACCAATCATATATGTTTAACATTCACCTACTCCGATACATAATTTGCGGAATGATTACTTGGAAAATTCGACTGACGTGCATGTTTGTGTTCATGTTGTCAGGCCTCATGACTCTTCCCGATCGACCTCATTTCCTATGGATCACACAATTCCCCCTCTTCACCTTGGCAGACGAAGACAAATCGCATCTCTCCAAAGGCCGATACGCCTCGACCCATCATCCTTTCACTATGCCCATGTTTGAGGATCTCGAGGATCTAAAAGCTGGCAAAGTCGAGGGTGTACGTGGTCAACACTATGATTTGGTGCTTAATGGTCAAGAGATCGGCGGGGGCAGTGTTAGGATACATGATGCCGAATTGCAAGAGTGGATCATGAAGGAGGTTTTGCAGGTGAGTCACTCCCTAGAATATCAACGTGCTTGCTCTGTTGTATCTGAGGTGTCCAGCTGTCATTGCTACTGCATCTCGAGCTTATAGCTCATCTCTTATCAAGAAAAGATAAAGGCTGATGACGTCCTTCATTACACCCCATCTGCTGCGCTAGCTCGATGACCAGGAAAAGTCACGATTCGATCATCTGCTGAAAGCGCTTAAATGTGGCGCTCCTCCTCACGGCGGTATCGCATTGGGTGAGCAGTCATCTTTGTTTGGATTCCTTTCGTACATTCTAATCACGTGTCTAGTCTTCATCCAAAAAGAGAAATACTCGCTGATCATACTATCTTGTCTGCACACCGTGATAGGCTTCGACCGATTGATCGCCATTTTATGCGGTGCTAAATCCATTCGAGAGGTGATAGCTTTCCCCAAGACTGGAAGTGGAATTGACCCAGTATTCAAATCGCCCAGCGTGTCGGGCGATGAAGTTCTCAGGGAATACGGACTGAGAAGCTTGGAGAAGGAAGCAGGAAACCAAGGAGACTCAGGGGATCGACGCTGACGCTGGCATTGACACTGTATCGGCCAGTGTATAGTAGCTGTGGGGAAGCCTGAAGCAGGGACATCAATGATGACCTATTCAAAGCGCCGCGGTTGGTCGGTCATATGCCCCTCATACACATATCTAGATACATATCTCATTCTTCCATTCACGTGGGAATGGCAATTATGAGCGCCCTCTAACTGAGAAATTTAGCTGACGCTCGCTCCAAAATCTGCAAGACATGCACACATATCGCATATGTCTCCATGGCTTTTGCCGCAGCAACAGGCTCATGTACCACTCGAAGCAACGCAGAGACCTCGACTAGAATTCAAAGCCTGCGTTCCGGAACACGCCAAGATCTGTGCCGGGCTTCGACTGTTCAGCGAGCTGAGGCATATCCTAAAAGCGCAAAAATCAAGCCATGGTCAGCCACATGCACTATGCAATGCTCACGTGAATGATGTGCCTGTGGCAGCATAAATTGATGAAGTGACGAAATCGACATGCAGGAACATGTCAATGTTAAACTCACCAAAGCTATCAAAGCTCGCCTCAGCGTCGACCACAAACTCCCAGAGTCGTATGACTGGACATCGGTAACATCGCCGTTTATACCTCCCTTGGAGGCCTGGGCCGGATGTAGAGACAACGCAGCGAGGACTACAATGGATACAGAGCGATAATTAAAAAACTTTCAGCTATCGAAGTACTCGCAAACAGAGCCGCCACATAATTCCAGAACAGCTGAATGGGACGACTCACAGTGCTCCGCAGCCTCTTTATACACTCCGATATTCAGGCCTATATGAACGGTACTTCTGTCAGTCCCATATTCCTCACGAATGGCGAAAAGCACATCGAAGTATGCGCGAGTTACTCACACGCTACACCAAGGTTGAAGATCGCCCGAGTGAACATGGGTTTTAGCTCGAGAGCTCGTCGGTATGCGTCAACAGCTTCTTCGGAGCTGCCTCCATTGGCTAATGTAGCTCCTAGCCGATTCCAGAGGAGGTAGTCCTGTGGATGCGGAGCACGGAGTATTTGTCAGTTAGCACGTCAACGAGAACATGAAAATTTGGGATTGTCAGATGTAAGGACCAAAAAGACGGACAGCAGATGAACGTTCTGCAAGTCAAGATGGATAGATTGCACTTACATCAGGCCTCTCGTTCAGCGCAGCCACCCAACACTCTCTAGCCCTCTCATACTCGCCCATCATATAATACAGCGTTCCCAAACCAACTTGGACATACGGATCAACCTGTCCACCAGATTGATATTGCTCTCTCGCTAGTGATAAGAATGAATCTGCGACACCTTGGTGGACCGCCCATGGTGATGTGGTGTCTTCTATCCCCATGGCCTGTCTGGAGGGATCCTGGCCTGCGAACGAGGGGTGTATCGTACGTAGGAATTGATGTAGGACTGTCAGAGCTGCCAGGTCCAGCGATTCATTCACGTATGATATCGCCAGATTCTAGTGCGTAGAATGCATCAGTATCAGTATCGCATTCAATGACATTTATTGCGAAAATAGTATTTTGAAACTGTGTAGAGTGCATACAGACTCACCGTTAACATCTCTCCCGCGATTGCTTCCCTGCCAGTAACACCTTCCTCCTCCAGCACTTTCCTTCCTGCTTCGAACGCACGTAGCGCTTTTTCCTCCTTTTCATCCATCGCGTGCACCCGACCAAGCAACGACCAAGCTTGAGTGGCCGTTACGCCTAACTCGGACCGATCTTGAGCAGTGGACCGTTGTAGGAAAGATTCAATCATCGACGCGGCTGTAGAGAGTGATCCGCCTGATGCAAGAAGCTCATTTGCTTCGGCCCATAGTGCTGCCAATGAAGCGGAGCTGTAGGCATCGGTCTCGGCTGGGATTCAGACCAAAACAGCGAAGTCAAGTAACGAACCACGATCAGCCGAAGTTCATTTACACCACACGGGGTAGTGTTACCAATGCCGCACCCAGCCTGAAGGAGTATGCTGGGATACCGAATCACTCACCAAACTCGTAGCCCTTCAGCTCCGGTATACCGTCTCCTACTCGATACGTCCCATCTTCCTCAAACCCAGTAGGCATGCTGATCCCTCCCATGTCCATACCGAGCTGCCGGTCCAGATCGCTTTGGCCAACGTCGGGCCTGTTCAGACTCTCGTTGAGAACATCGTACAAGTCATCTTCGTCGTGCGTGAACTATGCGTAACAGTACAATGAAAGCATGCAAACATAGATGATCAGCGACCACTTCAGACTTCTCATAAGCAGCAGCAACAATTCCCCATCAACGCAAGAGATAGGAGTGGAACTTGGTCGCTCACCTGAGAGAAGTCCCTTTCCCATTCAGCAAGTTTACCCAGCCTCTCTGCCTCTGGTTTCAAGCTTTCCCAGACAGCCTCAAAATCGCCTTTCGGATCATCCGTCAATTCCCTCACTCCATCGTCATCGTCCTTTTGCTGCTGCTGTCCCTCTTGTCCTTCATGCTTCGCCTGCTCGGTGAGTTCTTCTGCTTGAGTCTCCCCGTTCCCTGATACTGCTTTCCAGTCCTCTTCAGCTCTAGCGAAGAGATCATCCATCTCATGCTGACTCATCTGGCCTTGTTGTTGGGCATGTTGGGCCATGGGGCCTTGTAAGGCAGAGGCACCGTAGCCTTGATAGTTGTCGAGAGAGGGTTGATACGGGTACATCTGAGATGCATACCCGTTCCCTAAGTGACTTTGATAGTTCGGCTGAGATTGATAACCCTGTGTCGCGGGTTGCATGGCTCGACCTTTACCTTTCCCGCTTCCATTGCTAAACGACTGGAAATCAGAGGACCAAGCTGATTGCTGCGGTTGATGTGCCGCTTGAGAGTGAGCGGAAGCAGGCGACACGAGTCTGGGCAATTGAACATCCAGGGGAACAGGCATCGGTACTGGTCTCATCATGCTAGATTGAGCATGGCCATTACCATTGCTGTGGACAGCATGATTCCATTGTCTATCGAATGCTGTAGGATTGACTTGGCCGGCTGGCGCAGTTTGAGACAGGGCTGCTGAGAGGTGAGAGAGGTTGAAAGGGTGTGGAGTAGGATTAACGTGGATTGCGTTGGCGGTGGCGTTGACATTGGGTGCGAGGTTCGGTCGAAACGCGGATTGAGAAGAACCTGAGGGACCTGCAGTTGGCGCTAGGCGATCCTATAACCGTCGGTGACAAGACACACAGAATCAGCTTTGATCGTTTTATTTGAGCGTTCGTGGAAAGCTTAGCTGATCGATGCGCACCTTGAACAGACTGTTATCAACACCTTCACGCTGAGCGACCTGTTTCAAAGGGTTGGAAGAGGCGCCGCAATCGGCACCGCCCATAAGAGATTGCATGATGATCGGTTGGGGAGGATCGCGTTCACCGTCCTGTCGATCTATAGCTAGTGGAAGCTGCAGAGTGATCGAAATTAGTATAGTCGAAAGACTTGTAAGACTTGTCAAGGCATGAAAGAGAGAGCAGAGCAATTAGATGAAATGTGAAGGTTGAAAGCATGAATCCCATCTACGAAATTGGCCATCGCATGCTGACATCAAACTTGGGTTACCGTTGCACTCGCCGCCGCTATAGCAGGCCGGTTACTTTGGCAAGATCAGTAACCGATATTTTGATTCCGCTAATCAAAGTGTCACACCTGATTACAAATGATCACTAATCACTGATCGCTAATCACTAATCACTAATCACTAATCACTATACTACTCAAGGGCTTCTTCCTCAGTGAGTGATAAGAGGTGTATTGGAGTACAACCAACTGTGGCCAGAGGCGCAGGTTGATGGTATAAGATGCAAGTATACATGTGCTTGTGCGTGTGGTCATGGGCAGCAGCTCAAGTTATGATGACTGACTCCGGAAGGCAAGAAGGGACACTACATTTACTATGCTACACTACAGACTGTGTCGGGGATTCCGGTGTCATCGCTTTCCGATCTCCGTTGTAACGTTTGTCTATCTATCAACACTGTGTGATGGTTCTCCTTGAATGTCCATCGATTCGATATGGCGATTCTCCTTTTTCAATTCATCGGACCCAGACCCAGGTCGCTCGTTCGGTTCATCTTCATATTCATCTTGATCGGTGATCGTCCTGTCGTGGGTTACGCCGGGATTTTTATCTGTTATGATCTCTTGCCAATCCTCTCGACTTTGTGAATTGGCCGTCAATCCCCCTCCAAGGGAAATAACGACCAATATCAATCCAACAGTAACGACAAACTTCCACATTCCTCCTCCTCCCGAGCCTATATGATCCCCATCCCCTTCCTCTCCTTCCCCGGTCCCGGCCTTCCTCCTCCCAGCTCCGGCACCGCCAGCACCTCCGGATCCGGCTCCAGATGTACGGCGCGCATTGGGATTATACTGAAAATTATATTCGTAGGTATATTGGAAATTGGGCGGAGTACGTCTTCCGAACGGAGAATAATGTTCCGTTCGTGGATTTTGCCCCTGGGAAGCTCTTTGAGAAGCAGAGGAAGCTGACCATGCGCGATGAGGGCCTTGGGCAGCTCGATGTAAGTATGGATCGTTAGGTGAGAACGAGGAGTGTGAACCTGGGCCATGACGATATGAGTGAGAATGAGAGTGAGGGCCGTGGTGATGGGCTTGCGAGGCTGGTGTTATGGACAGATCGTATTGACGGCTATGGGTCGAAGTGACAGAACATGTCGCAAGCAGAATGATCAGCGTCGATGATTGATGGCAAGACGGATCAGGTTGGAACGATGACACCAGGCGGCTCAGGTATCTCGTCTTTGGTATAGCAGAGCGGAGTAGCGCAGATTTGTCCAGGCCATCTTTGGGATATATGACGGACACACAACGCGCCCTGAAACTCACCGCTTACTATCGTCTCCTAGTACAGCGTACGCATCGTTGATCTCGTGGAATTTTGCCGTATCTCCACCTTTGGCATCGGGATGATACAATTTTGAAAGCTATTCATGCGTGTGGGTATGCGAGTGACAAGTGGTGACAGTGATGATGAAACCATACCATATGCAGAGAAACAGATCTGTCAGCTCATCGATCAAAAGTTTTCAAAGTGTGGACAATGCGGATACAAGGATAAAGGTAGAGCAGAGTGTGGAAAAAGCTACTTGGCGATCCTACAGTGATACGATCAGTATTGAGGAGACTTAAACTCACCTCGTAGAATTTAGCCTTGATCTGCTGCTTTGTAGCATTCCTACTCAATTTCAAGGCATCATAATGACTGAGTGAACCATGTGTTCGAGCCGATCTGATGGCGGAGGAGGTGAACGTCCTTTGACCTTGGGTCTGATTCCGACTCCGAGGCGCAGCTGCAGCTGCAGCTGCAGCATGACGAGTTGAGAAAGAAGATGGTCCTGGCCGAGCACTGGCGAAAGGAAGAGAGGTAGATATCGATGAGACGGGTGTCCAGAGCGATGGCGCCGATGATATGGATATGGATATTGAAGATCTCAAGAGCATCTTTGCACTCCCTCGTGGCTTTGAATCGATCGGAAGGAAGAAGAGTTCGTTAATGAATATATATATCCTTGATATCGAATCAGATGAGATCAACAATCCCAAGATTGTGCTTAGCCGCCGTAGTAGTAGTGGTGATGCTGGTCGGGCGATCGAAACCGATGACGCCGAGCGCGAATCTAATCTGATTCGATTCGACGTTTGATCCCGTTACCCTCTCTACCCCTCTCCACCCTCTCTGACCACTGGACGCTGCAGATCACTTGACATGTATACAGTATGCATGAGAGAGATAGCACATCCATGCTATATGCTAAACCTTCTTGACGTTACACTAAACAAACCTACATGAATGATGATTATATTCTTATGTATATACAACTATTCATACTGATTTTTTATCTTCCTTATGCGCACAGCGCAATCATGGTTATATACAGCGGAAGGATCTTTGACTTGGTTTGGGGAGTTTCTCGGATCGTCACAGCTGTTAATCTGTAACACTACTTTTGCCAGTCTCGTGATGGACCATCGATCGATCCACCGACGGCAGGCTTCGATCACTGGCGTCTTATCCTTCACGTCGCTCTTCCCCTCTGTCCTAACCAGACCAGCTGGTACATTGAATGGGTAAGAGCCAATTACGCTTTGACCCCGACATACCCCTCAAGCGCCTTCCTAACCATCCCCAACTGATCTCCGTCGCCAGCAACACCTTCGGTCCTCGCACAACCCTGACCTTGGACAAGCCTCATCAACCAAGCGAAGTCAGCTTGCGCCTCGAGAGGGAGTGACGATTGCCGTCTTGAGCTGAGCTTGGCGTTGAATGCCGCGAAGAATTGGTTGGACACCTCTTCGGCGCGGGTGACTACCTCGGTAGGGACGCCGGCCATTCGAGCGACATCTAAGGGCGTACGCACAAAGATGAATTCATGTCAGCTCCCGGTCGATATAATATTCTCTAACCTCGAAGAGAACACAATCTCTGTTCCGCGTAGGGTGGAAAGCACAATATGTCCTGGATACTAGCTGGGATTTGTGGGATGCGGGCTGTGAATGAAGAAATGCTTGACTTACGAGTACCATGACTGGACTCGGCCACACCAGGGATAAGTTTGTAGAGGAAGACGACCTGCTTGAGCTGATCGTCAACATGAGTCTGCATATGCATCTTGCGGATATTCAGGTGGTATGTGAAATCATCCGTGAGAGATCCATAATGAGTCTATATGTAATGCCACCATAACGACATCAGCTTCGATCCCCGGTAGTCGACGAGGTCCACGAAGCTGTTTGATTTTGGACATACCGCGAAGAAGCCTAGAGGCAGAGTATGCGTAGCGAGATGATGCAGCACAGCGCCTGCGATAGCCATACCGTCGTACGTTGACGTTCCTCGACCAAGTTCTATAGGCACCGAAACCCATAATCAGCTGCGGGTACGTAAAGATGCAATTTATTTCTTAATCAACTCACCATCGAGGATGACGAGCGATTTAGGTCCCGCCTCTCGCAGGATCTTGGAACACTCATCGAGTTCCACCTTGAATGTCGAGGCGCTCGCAAACATATCTGGCAGACATCTATCAGTTGATCTGGCACATTCACCCAGTATTTCTCCAACTCACTGTCATAGGCGCCCATCCTGGTCTGGATCCTATCAACGGGACTCAATCTCGCCCTCGAGGCAGGTACATAACATCCCAGCTGAGCCATGATAACTCCGGCAGCCGTCATCCTCAACAATGTACTCTTACCGGCCATATTGGGACCGGTGAGTAACACCTGTCGAGGCTGAGCAGCACCAAGCTGGACGTTGTTGGAGATGAAGTCTGCCCTGAGACACATTGAGGGATGTCGGAGATCGGCAAAGTCCACAAATGCAGAAGGAGAATCGACGAATTCAGGTCGACATTTAGGCTCGTCCATATCCGAGGATGATTTAGCCAAGGAGATTAGGCAGTCTAATTCGGAAATGACCCTGCGGAGACAAACGATTAATGGATCAGCTATGTAGCGCCTACATGGCCCTAAATCACAGCTGACGCTTACTTTACAGCCTGGAGCCAGACGGTCCTATCCTTGTCAAACTCCGCCAGAAGTCGAGCAAAGAAATTCTTCTTCGCAGTCGACTGAGTCTCCCTGGCCTCTTGCACTTGACGAATGAGAGGCAACGTCGCGGGAGCGTAGTATCGGTTGAATTGCTATAGATCCCAAGTGACAAACTCAGCAACTGGATCTGCCGTGTTGCGTCGCAATCATGCAAGCATACTGTACTTACTTTCGTTCCGCTTTGTTTGACCCAATTGGAAGGGGCTTTGATCTTGACGGGTACTTCCATCTGGAAGATCTCCTTGTTTCCGAGCGAGCTGTGCCAGAACTTGACCTCTTTCGACCTAACCGTACAGCAAACCAAGTCAATTGTGGAGTCAAAGTGCAGCGCAAGTCAAGAGATCAATTGTTCAACTTACCCCAACTGCTTCTGAGCTTGGGATAGAATCTTGTTCAGGTCGGCTTCGATGGCGTTTACAGCCGCATCCGCCTCATCGCATTCTTCATCTGCTCCTGGTCGAGGCAGGATAGCAATAGTCTTTCCATCCTCGTTCACAGTGTACATCGATTTAATATGCTTGGTATGCTGGGATAAGTCGGGAGCGGTGCGCAAAAGTCCCGAGATGGTGGACGTCTCAAAGGTCGCGGCGACTCTACCGAGCTTCTCGAGACCTCCTTGCAACCTGACAAAACTCTGTATGAAGCGTGACATGTCGTTAGCTCATATGCACTGACCGTAAAGGAGGAAACAGCTTACATCCACCACGCTGAGGAAGTCCTTCTGCTTGACTCCATTGGCGTGTATACGCGAGATTAAACGCTGCAAGATATGTCAGCTGCGTGTCTTTCCCTTCAAGATGAAATGCCAGCTCACCTCCAGATCGGGAAGGCCTTTGCAGAGCTGGGTGAAGTCGCCAATGAACTCCGGGTGACTCATGAGACCATCGATAGCATCGAGCCTGAAGATTGATGTCAGCTGTATGTCTTACCAAAAGCTTTTCTGACTGTGTACACAACAGCTGACCTGTCGTTAATGGCCTTTGCGTCACGAAGAGGCGTCATGAGCCAAATCTTGAAAAGACGTTTGCCTATTGACGGACCATTAGCTTTGTCGCTATACCATCGTGGCGAAGTTCGACTAACCGAATGGAGTTTGACCCCTTTGCAGCAATTGCAGAAGAGTGCCCTCGGGACCGCCTTCGCCATTGACCAGAACCTATCACAGAATGAGCTCAGTAAGCTTGCTGTTCATCGTGTATTTTCATGTAGCTTACCTCCATATGACCCAACGTTTGTCCATCGAGGACAAGACTCTTTCCCTCTCTGATGGGGTCATAGATGTTGAAGTTTCTCTGGGACACCAAGTCCTTGTCCAGCTGGAGAGACTTGATGTAGAACAGTAGTCCGCCAAGCGCTTCCATCGCCAGGGCATTGTCCCTCAGACTTTCGATGGCCTCCGGTAGAGGAGGTTTGTCACTGTCGGAACCATCGATGGAGAAGTATGCAGAGAGTCGATGTAGGGTCTCGCTCGCCGAGCAGAATTCATCGCCCTCTCTGAAAGATGCACGCTGGGCAGACGATGGTAATATATTTCGGAGCAATCGATCTGTCTCGACCGACAAATTTCCCTGGTGTAGGCGAACAAGGGTCAGCTTCAGTCGAAACATTGATGAAAGACTTAAAAGCTGCCTTACCTTGGCGTGGACAAGCTCTTTAGGTCGGATCTGGCGGAACATGGTTTCCAGCCTCGTTCGGCAGATATCATCTTCAAAAGCGCAAAGATCGAAAGATCCGGTCGAAGCGTCCATCACACAAATACCGAAGGCAGAGTTGCCGGTGGACTCTGATACGGTTTCCTGTATTGCAAATACATGAGCTGACTTTTCTCCGGCAGCGGATCGCCAATCGACAACTCACCTTGATCGAGACACAGTGGTTCGGCTCATCTGAGCTAAGATAATGGCCATCGACGATCGTGCCATTCGTAAAGACCTGCTTCAACTCTCGTCTGACAATCTTGTCTTCCTTTGACTTGGCAGCACCTGATTTGCCTCCAGACTTCGTTCTCATTTCCATGCTGCACGATAGTATCCAAAAGCTGTCAGCTGAAAGATGCCGTCGCAGATTCTACTCTCAGCTTACCCGATGGCGGTCTCGGCTTGTTCCACCTTTCCGACTTTGTATCCCGCACCGAGGAACTTTTGAACCCAGAATTCTAAGGACTGCTCCGGCACTCCGACCTATATACATAGCCTTCAGTATGGACAGCCCGATGCGCGTTATGCGAGGGGGAAGGGAAACGGCTTACCATCTTCATCTTGACTCTGTCAGTCAACTTGAGGTCAAACTCCTGATGGCCGATCATCGCATCATCTTCGTACAACTCGTAGAACTTTCCCTTCTGGAAGAAAAGAACGGTATCGTAATGATCCTGCTTGATTTCCCAGAATTGCTTCTCGAAAGGAGTGAAATGCAGCCAGCTTGACTTGGGTATATGAATCGTCCTCTTGTCGTAGTCGGGATCATCTGGTCGATTCCCGTTCCTATCCTTGATATCCACCAGGAACTCGAAGCACTGCTCGGAGTCCCTCTTAGCTTCCTTTTCATCGAGCTTCCTTTTCTCTGCTGCAGTAAGAAGGAAGGAGCTCGAGTCGGTCGATCTAGCAACAGCGTTGGCGCTGCTCGGGCCGGCTTCCCCTCGGTTCTGGTTGGGTCTTGGTCCAGGACGAGAGACAGGTGAAGAGCCGGAAGGAGAGGATGGTTTGTTCCATGATGTAGTGGACTTGGGCGGAACTCGTTTGGGCGCGACGAAGCCCTTCTTAGGTTGAGCCTTCTTCTTAATTGGCTCGGGTGAGGCGGAGAATGCTGAAAATGCGGTAGAAGGGGATCGTGAAACGATAGAAGCCTCGTATTCGTCCGCGGCAGCGACTATATGACAAATATTGATATATCAGCACATGTCTGGGAGAAATGCTTGGGCTTCTTGACTCACCCATGGCGGCCTCATCTGCTTCGTCGAACTGAAACTCATCCGAATCTGAGTCCGCCTTCAAGCTCTTTCTTGGTCCCCGCCCTGCATGAACATAGGTATCGGATTAGCTTATGGTCAAGAACGAGTCGCTCAACCCAGCTCACCTTTTCCAGCCGTGGGTTTGGTTTTCCTCACGTCTTCTCCGCTGGAAGCTTCCGAGTCGGATTCGACATACATGACCTTTCTCTTAGCTCGTCGGCCCTGCAAGACCATGTCAGCTTGACTGCCTTCCCGGTTCCTCGTGGGTTGAGCTCACCAGAGGTACAGGTGACCCATCTTCCTCGGGCTCGTCATCCATTTTCACATCCTCATCCCCTACTGACTGGGCCTTTTCCGCTATCTTGCCGCTCGACCCAGCTTTGGCAGCGGACGATGGACCAGACTCTGGCGGCGGGGTAAGATCATCTTCGCTCGCTACATAGCCGGCTTTCACAGGGCTCGAAGCTCTCTTGGTAGCTTGCCCTTGAGTCGCTCGGACAGGCGGAGCAGCTGGAGAGCTACCTGCTACTGATGAGCCGCCATTACGAGTGGCGGCGGGAGCGGGCGAGGAGAATGGTTGTGAGGGTTTAGTGGATGATGGTCTTGGGCCAGCTTTAGGCACGCCGAAGAACGAAGCGAGCGTAGACTGCTTGGTCCTGTGTGGGGTGTTAGCTGACATGACCAGGTTAGGTTAAGTGAGTGGACGTGAGAAGTGGAGGTGAAGCAGCGCTGAGAAGGAGAAGAGAGAAGCGAGAAGGGGTTGACGACGAATAGGGTGGTCCACAAGAGGAAAGCAGGAGGAGGGGAAGGCGAAAGGAGAAGGAGGGAAGGAAGGCGCAGAAGTCGCTTACGATTTTGAATCTTTCGGCGTGTCAGACTTGGCTTTGGCCATGTTGGCTATCTGATTTCTTTCGGATAAACCAGGTAATCTGGTCGGGTGAATGAGGAACAAAACAAGGAAGAGAGGCTTGATCTAGATTAGATTCGGTCAACGCTAATCAGATAAGGAAAGGTGTTGTTGTACAATACGTCGGCCGCGTTAGAATTGGCGCTTGAATATCGTGTAGCCAAGAGAAAGACGCGGGGACTAAACTAAAGACGTGACGCGTCTCGAAAGGTAATGTAATGTTCGTGTTCGGCCGGAGAAAGAAGTGAAAGTGGAAGGATGTGTAGTGACGCGTCGCGGCGCGATTTCTGACGATGTCTGATCGCTCGATGGTAAGGTTGACTGGATCGGCTCAAGTGAGGAGAGGTGAGTCAATGACGCGGATGATGATGATGATGGTGATACGGTGCAGTAGTAAAATCGCGTTACGTGAAGGAAGGACGGGAGGATATGGTCGCCTTAGTCCAGTCAACCAGAGAACAGGAGTAGCGTGAGACAGTGAGAGAGTGAGAGAAATCAGTCAGGTCAAGCGAGCATTAACTGGTCTAGTTCTAGTGATGCATATGATGCGATGAGATGAGGAATGAGGCGTGTGCGGATCGAACCGTGTTACCGTGCTACCCCGCGCCTCCACCCTCGCGTGCATCATCTACATAGTTACCCTGAAAATATCATATGGGTGCAGCATCGCGCGCCTCATGGGACGAAAAGTAACTGATACGCCGATTTTTCCACCTCAGAACAAATCCACATCATGTGATAACAGCGCTAAAGAATACCACATCATGGTTGACGTGTGTGTTTTCCATACTAAAAACAGGTCGGCCGACGTGTGCCTGAATGCAAAACGCCGGATCAACCTGTAAAGTCACGTGATGTTTACGCCTGGAAAAACCAGCCCCTTCGCGTCTCTTTCAACTGTTTCCTGCAGGACATTCACTGTGTAGTGTGCAGAGTGCTGCCCAACATTACATACCATACACTCACGATCCCATCCGACGCGTTGATCGCTTCAACCAACATTACTTCACATTCAACACACAGCGCGTACACTGATCACTATAGCTGCTACCTGCTTCCCTGTAACGATAGTCACCCTGACTCAAAACGTACAGTAGCAGCTCAAGACATATAAGACCATACGAGTCTCACTTGATCTTTCCCCCCCTTCTTTCTTCTTTTTCTCTTCTCAACATTAACTTTCCACATCTGCCCATCGTTAAACGATCCCCATTCACGCGTTCCCAAATTCTATCCTTATCTTGACATCGATCCATCAACCAACTGTTATATTTTATCCCCTTGCTTACTTGCTATATATAACGAACGACACTTCCATATACAATGTCCGCTGCCGTTGAGACCCCTTCCAAGGCTGCTGCCTCTGCCCTTGCCGAGTTCAACCTCAACACCCCCAAGAAGGCTTCCGAGCCCACCCTCCTCTCCAAGCTTCAGGCCGTAGCTGTACCTACCAAGCCTACCCTCGTGGAGACTGAGGACGAGCCCGTTGAGGAGTACCGAACCCGATTCGTTGGTGATGTCGACTGTGAGGAGAAGGATGAGCCTCTCCTCCAGGAGTCAAACTCTCGATTCGTCCTCTTCCCCATCAAGTATCGAGAGGTGAGTCGATACTTCATTATTACATCATATCCACCATTCTCTATAGATACTCATGCTGACGTCTACTACCCCTTCTCCAGATCTGGCAAATGTACAAGCAGGCCCAGGCTTCCTTCTGGACTGCTGAGGAGATCAACCTCGCCCCCGATCTCCACGACTGGGAGAACAAGCTCAACGACAACGAGCGATACTTCATCGAGCACGTTCTTGCCTTCTTTGCTGCTGTGAGTAAAGCCCCACTTACTCTGTCACACTCCACCAAGCGTACACGTAGCTGACTTGCATCACCTCATTTTAGTCCGACGGTATCGTCAACGAAAACCTCGTCGAGCGATTCTCCGCTGAGGTACAATGTGCTGAGGCCAAGTGCTTCTACGGTTTCCAAATCATGATGGAAAACATCCACTCGGAGACTTACTCTCTTCTCATCGACACCTACATCAAGGACAACGCTCGACGACAATACCTCTTCGATGCCATTGACACCATCCCCTGTATCCAGAAGAAGGCCAACTGGGCCCTCAAGTGGATCACCGACAAGCGATCCACTTTCGCCGAACGATTGATCGCCTTCGCCGCCGTCGAGGGTATCTTCTTCTCTGGCTCTTTCGCTTCCATCTTCTGGCTCAAGAAGCGAGGACTCATGCCCGGTCTCACGTTCTCCAACGAGCTCATCTCCCGAGACGAGGGTCTCCACACCGACTTTGCCTGTCTCTTGTTCACCCACCTCAGAAAACGACCTCACCCCGAGACCATTGCCAAGATCATCAAGGAGGCCGTCAAGATCGAGCAAGAATTCCTCACCGATGCCCTCCCCGTCTCATTGATCGGCATGAACTCCAAGCTCATGTGTCAATACATCGAGTTTGTCGCTGACCGATTGCTCGTCGCTTTGGGCAACGACAAGATCTGGAACGTGTCAAACCCCTTCGACTTCATGGAGATGATCTCACTGCAAGGAAAGGCCAACTTCTTCGAGTCTCGAGTATCAGCTTACTCAAAGTCAGGTGTCAACCAATCCGTCGGCGCCGAGACCGACCACTCCGCCATCAAGAAGGGCTTCACCCTCGACGAGGACTTCTAAGCCTTTCTTGTCGGCATGATGTGAACTGGTTTGGCTCGACTCGAAACACTTGTACTTTGTATTGATGGATGGACAGTCCGGTAGAAGCGAACTTCCCCCCTAAAAAAGGTGTACCACCATCTATAGACTATTTAAATATATATACACTTTTGTTGTCATAATTGTTCCTTCTTTTTTCTCTTCATAGTGCTTCTAATCTCTCTTCTCACCGAGATCCTCTCTGGAGAGGCTCTTCGGGGCGATGGGGATTAGTCGCTTAATTTTTCAACCTAGTAGATTACTGGTACTCTATCTAGCATGTGCTCTTGAACTTTCACGACGACCATGAAATGACATGCATGTTTGCACGGACTGTGACTTGCATGATGAACATGAAGGATGATCTGACCTCATGCATGCTTCTCCTCTCTTATACGTTATTCTGTCGGTGGGTCATCCATTGCTCAATTTCGTCATGCATCTTCGGCTACGGTCAGACAAAATCGGAGGGGATAGGATCGGAATGTACACCGCACCGTAGGCAACGCGGGTGGAGGTGGTCATCGTCTCGTCGTCGAACAACCAATTTCAACCAACTTTCAAGTCTACAGCTAGACATCGACGTACATTTATACTTGCCTCTGATCCGATACAAATTGCGCTAAGGGTCTCCAAAGCTTAACGAGCACGATCACAAAGACGAGAACGAGGATCAAGAATAGGCGAAAACAGAGACAAGACTTCAAAACGATGGCTGCGATTGTACCCCGATTGCTCGTAGTGGGCGGGAATGGTTTCTTAGGTATGTCTTTCCACGCCCCGGACCATTTCCGTTTCCATCTTGACTCATAGGATATCCCTGCCACCTTGTTGCTTGGGCCGATATAATTCATTCGAATGATATTGCGGTAGTGGACCGTGTACGGCCGAATGGTCCTGTCGTGTCCGATCCCCGATTCACGCTCGACCGATGCTGCTGACGGGTGCAGAAGCTGATCGAGCTCGAACTCGCACGTGCATTTCCGGTTGATTTCGCAGGCTCAGCGATATGTAAAGCCGCCGTGAGCAAAGGATGGGAGGTGAGCAGCATGAGGTGAGTCCAAGTTGTAGCCTTCCTTGACCAAGTGCAATTTTTTCTGCTTTTTGCATCAAGTCTCACACCTTCACGAGCATGTAGAGGTAAGAATATAGCTGATCGCAGTGTTGATTCATACCCATCTCATTTCATCTCTGGGGTTGACCCCACCGTTTGTAATCGAACGAATGATCTATCCTCACACGATATGTATCAACCGACCAAACAACGATGTAATCGCAATGTTCGGATTGATCTTCGTTGACTCCAATAACAAAATAGCTCCTCAGGCAAACCATATACCACGCCAGCAGGGCACACGCCCGCCTGGGTGCCCAGAGTGCAATGGCACGCAGCGTCCGCATTCGATCCATCATCATATTCGTCCCTCATAGCGAACCAAGATGCTGTCGTACATACATTGGGTATACTACTGGAAGATAAGGGGTACAAGGACAATGTCCGATCTGGGAACTTGCTTGGACTGGCTAGGAGTATTGTGGGGTCTAGTGGACTTGTACCTGGCGGTGCAAGTGGGAATCCGTTGAAGAGTGAGAAGGAGAGAAGAGAGGGGTATGAGGGTATGAATCGGGATTCTGGTGAGTGATCATGAGTTTCCCCCCCCTCAAGCTTAGGACATCGGTCAGAACATCATTGCTTTAATGCCGTCTCTCCGCATGCGATCCGAATTGGACCGTACGGGCTGCTGCTGCTGGTAGTCCGCCTCATGCTCGTGATAGGTAGCAGTCGCCTAAATCCCGAATGGCAAAGTATTAACCTCACACCGCTAATTCTGCTTCGTCGTGTGAATGATTTCGCATTGCAGCACTCAAAGTACTAGATACCATGCTCAGCGCCCCATCTTCGTCCCCCTCAATACCACCTTCCGACTTCGGTGCCGACCCCGAAACCCTCTCCTTGCCCCACCGATCATTCGTCTATATCTCAGCAGCAGACGCGTTCCGACCTGTCGTCCCCAACGCATACATTGAGAGTAAGCGCGAAGCGGAGTTACTGATCAATCGGCGGTGTCTGGAACAAGGCGGTGAGGTGAAGCCTACGTTCATTCGACCTGGTAAGCCGATTGACATCTGTCATCTGATTCCGATCACCTTCCCTCGCCATTCCGGTTTTTGCCACGAACTCGTATTCCTTTGGCTTGTTTAGTGCAATGCATCGCGCGAGTAGATCAACAGGTGAAAATCGCTGACATCATGAACGTCCCGCTTTGCTTTTCTCTCCAGGCCTGATGTATCACCCCCACATCCGGCCGCTGACGACCCTCCCTGCATTCCTGATCGACCTCTCCTCAAAACTCAGTACATCCATCGGGATCCAAAATCCCTTCGCATCCAAGTCCCCTCTACACGGCGCCATGGAAGCGCTGAGGACATATCCTTTACATGTGGATCATGTGGCGTCTGCTGTTTTGAAATGCATCCAGGAGGGAAGGGAGGGTGTGGTGGATGTCAAGGAGATGCGGGATTGGGCGGGATTGGGAAGGTGGAAGAAGGAGGGAGCGGCTGTACAGGTTTAATATAGTAATAAGCGGGATTGGGTTAGATCTCTCGTCACTGATTGACGAGGATGTATAGTTTGGCATAACAGATCCCCACCCATGGTATAAACAACGTGTTTCACCTACTCGTTTTGCAGCTCGATCTACCCGACCTACTACTACCTCTCTCAGGGATAACTATAATTCTCAACCCACTGGGCACGATTTGGACAAACCCAGAAGTTCGACGAGTGAGGTAAACGATAGCACGCTGACTTTCCTGGAGAAAGGATGAATCTCCTTCCTCCCCTTTCTGATTCCATTTTTTTTTTCAGTTGCTATAGATTACTTCACTTCCGTGACCCCCCATCCGCTACAGGGGCAATACGCTAACTCGTATAGTGCTCGTCTAGTCCTCGTATAGCAATAGTCGGCTCGTTTGTGCTCAGGAAGAAATCAAGAATAGAAAGGGAGAAGAAAAGACGCTGACCTTACCCGCAACTCGTTCACGGCATTGACAAAGTAGGTCTTGCTCGGTACCAGTACCGATTTATCGTCTTCACGCAAGATCTTCTGTCTTCTGCACACTGGACGGTTTCATGTTGTCATATGGTACCCCCTCCCCCGCCGTACGGTCCTGTACTGCGTTCACGTATCCATGTTTTCTCTATCTACATCTCTGACGTACTCCGTGATCCGGATTCCGATGCATATCGTCCCGTTCCGTAAGCAAGACATGCTCGAATTGTGATTTGAGCCGAATACATCCCTCAAACTCAGATGTTCCACTCAAATGGTTGCAACGCGACTATGTATGGGCCTCGTCGTTTGTGCACAGCTTTGTATAACCTAAGATCCCTCCGATACTCAAGACCCAGTTGTCTCTATTACCGACCAAGGTACAGATCAATAAAGTGTGTCGGCAACTTGCAGAAGTAGAGGAAATATCCTTTGCCGCTTTTTGACTCTCTTACCTGAGTGTGGGGAATCAATGTGGCCGTCTATTTCGGTCTCGCTGGGTGGGGGGGGGGTCTTGTGTCATCTCCGGGAAAACTCACTGCTGTGACAGCGTGCGACTAGTATCGCTAAAGACTCAATCACCTGCTCGCTTGTCCAGCGGGGCAAGTACGGCAAAGTACTGTAGTCCCTTGGAGCTGACTAGCCGGCGAGCTGTCTTATCTGTTGGTGACATCCATTATTAGTCCACTCGTTTAGTTGCCAAGAAGAAGGGAAAAAGGAAAATAAAAAAAAGAACGAAAGTCGCTCGTCGACAAGAAGTGACATCGATACCAGTCGCAGTATTTTGACTGAAGGTTATTACCATATATATATATATCCTGGCAGTTCACAAAGTCAGATTCAGGTGATTCGGACCTTGTACAATCTTACGATCTTTAGCCTAGTTTAGAGTCAGCTCACTGGACAACTCGACGCGTCCAGATCTCTACCATGTCGCAACCGTCTTGTAAGTCTACTCATTCCAGTACATCCCGTCTTCGAGGTTGGCCCATGGCCTCGCATTTCAGTAGTAACCCTACCAATAGCTGGCGAGTTTCTGGTGCGGAAATACCCTCTGACACGATGTGATTTTGACTGGTACCAGCCTCAACCGATATCCTTCTCTATTTTTTGGCCCTGTTGTGTCCTACTATTCCGGTGTGAGTTGAGGCATTGAGGACCTTGCACATTCGCATTCTTGGCCTGCACGACGCCCTCGCCATGTTTGAAAGATTGTCAATAACATCTTGGAGTTCGCCGCACTCGCCGCACTCGCCGCACATGCACGTTGTGAGGAGTCTCATGCTGACTTCCCCGCCGTGTAGCATCGTTAAAAGAGGTTGTGGTGGCCAAGCAGTTTGGAACGTAATTCTCTCCATACTGGGCTGGATTCCAGGTCAGTTCCTTACCTGTTCTTCGGCTCAATCATGTTGTATCTGTCCTCAGTTCAAGGACAAGGACAAGGACAAGGGAATGGCTACAACGAGCTTCGGGTTATACCCGACTCAACCGGTAACGATCATATATACCTGGCGGGAAAGCCGTACTCTAAGGAGAAGTCAAGGCATTCAGAGTTGGAGGACGTCTCCTTCGATCCGGCACGGAAAACTCACTTGAATATTGTTGAACTTCGTTTCGAAGCGGTCGTTTGTCGAGGACCTGTTCGCTAACGCTCTCTGTTCTCCATCTGCTTGGTTCTCTCGCTTGTATGCGACGATGTAGGTATCATTCATGCTTGGGTGATAATCAGCAGGACCCCCGAACCGGTCCCGATGCAACACGGACAGCCGGCGTACTACTAAGCCCAATCTGACCGAATGAATCTCTAATGGACGATTCAGATCTCATTCAAGTTGACTCGGCTGTACCTCATGTGATTGTGGAATCAACAGAGACATGTTCAGGTCTTCGATGGCTTGCATAGACGATATCCGACGATAGAGAGGTTTTTTTTTGCGGCGGTCGAAGCTGGTCATGATAAGGATAGGGGCCAGGGGATAAGGGCTGGAACATTAGCGGGAAGGTTGAGGATCTTTGGTGCTTGTGTGGGGTCTTTAGCTCATGAACGTTCAGAGCATTAGCAGCAGTCGAGGTGGTCTTAGCTATATTCGTACATCTTTTGACCATATCCAAAGCATAGTACAATCCTTGCCTCGAAGCACTGCACGATGGCTGATAGGAGGCTAATGAGCACTCGACTCGTGATCGACAATTGTCATCAGCTCCAGCTTGAGACTCTCGCTGCTGCCAATCCGCTATCTGTGAACACGATCAGAGGTCAGGACAACACCATCACCCCGGTCGTCGCAATTACAACGTTTCCTGCGATCTACTAACTCACTCGAGCTTCAAATCGTTCGGAGAGCGATTCTTTATTCGAGATATCGCGCCTTAGTGAAGACAGAGTAGGAAGGATAGTATGCAGATGGAGTGTCCAGAGGAGAGGCAGATACATGGGTATGTCAGCAGAGAGCGGGCAGGAGCATGGACAGGGAGAGAAGGACGGACAACGAGAGTCTCATTGGCTCTTGGCCGCACTTTCACACACCACACCTTACACTCTTGATATTTGTGTATATACAGTGTATACCCTATAAATCAAACAGGGAGTATAGTATTGCTTACTCTGCAGTCGACATCTTGCAGTTGCGAATGCGTCACAAGGCTCCTGTACCAGAGCACGCAGTGAGGGTACTATATACTGTATATACATAATACCAGGCATTAAGTCCATGATAATTGAATCAAGGATGTGTCATCTACACTTTCTCCAGCTTGATCTGAAACTCGTCCTCGCACTCCATCACATCTCCACCACTACTTTGACACTCTGTGTCCCTCATTGACTTTATTGAATTCGCCCTCGACCGCTTCTTTCGCCTCTTCATACCCTGCGTTTTCCTCGAAGCAGCCACTTCCCTCATTCTACATCTTCTCCACTTATCCCTACTACCACCCCCTCGATCATCCCTCTGGTTTCTCCCCATCTTCTCCATCACCTTGTATATCCGATTTTCCAATCGCTTCTTCTCTCCAAAATACTTTTTCGTCACGGCCCTTTCCCTTAAGTTCCACTCATCATCCGGTATATTGATGATCTCCTGTACAAAATTTCTTTCCAGAGCTGCCCTGAAGTGTTCCAATGCCGAGATACGCTTCGAGGAGCTTGAGGTGGTGTATCGGAGACCGCGATAATATGGGGGTGTTTCAAGTTGGGTGGGGATACCGTGGAGCAGTGGATGTCGAAGGATTGCACGTATAGAGGATACTTCGATATGGCCGCTGCAAGACGTTGTCCGCAGGGGGTGATCTGTCAGAACAGTTTTGTTTTCTATGGGGGAGAATGACTGTTGAGGGGTCTCTAAGTGGAACACACTCACCGTCCGATACTGATATGCACCCAATGCAACACAAACAAATCAAGCGAGCAAGTCAGCAGGAGAATGATTTATCGACAGGTGAGCGATACACATACCTAGCATGTCTCTCGCCTCTGCCTCCGTGCGCAGTACAACTATCTCCTATATGCAGTACTTTGATTCTCCCTTGTACCCGCTTCAACAGCTGAAACAGCGTCTCTCTAGCTGCCGGATCATTGAGATCGAGCTCCGATAGATGAAGGTGGGTAAGGTCTAAGCAGACGGCAATAGACGGGTGAGGTAGGTGTGCAAGCAGGAGCGAGATTGAGGAAAGAGTTGTGAGTGACGTGCGTGGGGAGCGAGAAGTGCGGACCTGCCATACGGTCCAGTATCAGCATTGCATTCCTCTCCTTGCGCCGACTCGGGTGGAGTGTGAGGAGAATGATGAAACAACCTGGCTTCTCTGGGGAGAGGGATGCTCTGACTATTGCCACTCACAGTATTCTCAATCGCCAGCGTTACACCTGGTACTTGTCTTATCATATCGCCCAAGTCCTCCATTAGCCTCCACATCCTGTCCATCGTCTTTTCCTGATCTTCTTCCAGTCCTGCACAGCTGTCCGATCCGAGGCTGTACACGCGGAAGTTCCGGATCAGCGATCACCCGGTGTGTACACTCACGGTGGACCGAGGGTGTACGTTGCTTAACGTCGTCAATGATACCGGTGGACTCACTGGATGATCAATGTCGGTATGCCTAGCTGCCTGGCCGTTCGCATCTCTCCCAAAATGCTCTCCTTGGAACAACGACGCATATGCCTATACACTTCACATGAGCCTGTACATTCCCGGGTTGTGCAATGCACGACGCGGGCGAGGGCAAGAGCCCCCGCGGTAGGGGGAAGAGGATGCTAGTGATGTAGGGGAGAGGACGTACGGGTCACCCGATATGAGATTGGTAGTATGTACAGCATGTATTGTCGAATTCGCTCGGAACTCGGGAGCTGTGGCGAACGAAACGGAAGAAGTATCAGCGTGGTCGCCCACCATACATTACACCGATGTTTTGGGACCTTGAGGTACACATTGTTTACGTACTGAGGTTCCCCATGATCCACTGCGAGTCAAGTAGATCCTCTCTTCCCGGCGATCTATACCGTTTCCTGGGTGATTGGAGGAACATGTTCATCCCGCTCACTTGCTCAGTCTTTATCCGGCTCCTCAGTCTGCGCAGGGAAGTCGATAGACCACCATCTGTTGAATGATGCGCGATCCAGTTGACCTTGATCTCTGCATTGTTCCTGCCGCTCACCACGGCCTGTACCGTTGCACGATCGCCGTGTTGTATAGAAGTAGCATCAAGACAGAGGTCTGCGTTCATACCTCTCGCTAGCACGGTAGATGATTTCTCCAAACCCAAAGCAAAATTCGGCTGTCGAGGTATCTGCAGCGGACTGCTGCTTTGCTTGTTGAGTGGTGTATGGAACCGGGCGGGGGTGGGCGTATCAGGCATCCATCCTGGAGATGGCGGCGACAAAGCCATCCTTGCCCGCAGAGGGGGCGAAGACGGGGAAGGGGACTCTTCTGCACACAGATTCGGTGAACGAGACCTGGAAGCAGATGGTACAGGCGAGCGTGTCGAGACACGTCGACGGGGACTGCAAAGTCCTAGCCTCGAAAAAGGGCTTTCCAGGCTTTTGCTCCACGGAACGGCAAGACGGTCGGAAGTCTCGCCGTACGAAGTATGATTCTCGTCGAGGCTCCATGGCTTGCGCTGAGTATCGTAGTGGTTCTTCGGGGGTGGAGTCGATGGTAGATGAAGACTGCCTATATCGCCATATGTTGGGAGTCCGGAAGATGGAGGGGTAACAGGTGGGAGGGATACATTCTCGATAGTGGGTGTCTGTATGCGAGTCGAAGCAGGCGATGGCAGACTTGAGCTCAGCTCAGGCGTACCGTGAATATTGCATGACAAGTACAGAAGACGTGTATGCAGGAGAGTCGGTGTCGGCGAGTGTTGCGACGATAAGGGAGTCGATGGATGTAGCTCTTCGAGAGAAGGGTTGTTTTCGACGAGATCAGGCCACAGTTCGAGCCAGTCGAAGTGGTGTTGCTGATCATGACGCTTTTCCTTCGCATTTGCTTTGTTGACGTCGTATGTCAAGGGGAATGCATTATCTGCAGTCCCGGGAAAGTCGAACCAGTCCATGATTCTTGCTTAGATGATGATGCCGTCAAGGCGTTGGAGAGAAAGTGAGAAGCAACGAAAGCTGAAGATTGGGTCATATCTAATCTCTCAGAAGGATATGAATAAAGAGGGAGCAAAGAGAAATTGAGTAGAACTTCATTCAACGTTGATGACTTGGGGCTTGCCCACTTTAACAATTCGAGGTGTGAAAATATAAAGAGACAAGTGTTGTCGTCGAAGGTGTCATATTACTCTTTGTGTCTAATGCAATTAGTATTCTTCCTGACAGCGACCGCTCGAAAATGTTAACAAGCTATATCATACAGCCTTCCGGTATCAATCAGTCAATTAGAAGTGAGCTCAGACCGTTCATAACAATCCCCACAAATCATTAGAAGCCGGATTAGTCTTCGTTACCCGTTACCGCCCAACCAGCGCTTAATATCGCTATAAAGATCTAATCAGTCCCGCAGAAGCTCATATAAGGGGGTCAGAGGCCGAAGGATGCGAATCTGACGAGAAAACGGTATTTCGTATTAGTATTTTGTCGAGGAATGATAGTCTTTGACGATTTTTACAATTATTCGATTTGGGCAAAAAGAGATGTGAGATTGTCGGTCAGTGAAGGATGATATCGTTCAACATGGTTTACGACTCACGGTTCAAACAGTGAGCAGTGCGCTGGGGCTCTTGGCAACTTCGACCTCGTCTGGCGGCGACGTCCGATTATAATACCTTTCCTTCCGCTTCAGAGGCACCTGTCGCTCCCAAGCAGCGCATCATCACGCCCCGCCTTTTGCATTTTGATGTCCATGATGCCATGTTGATGCTGTGTGTGGTATGGCCTGGCACCAGGTCCGGCAACAAGAGGGCGCAGGGCGCGAGGCGCAGGAACCCGTGCCGCGCAAGATGATGTATGGCCGTGGCCGAAAGGAATGGGAATGTTTTGACCGTGTTGTCGAGATCCGGGCTTTACGGGCGTAAAAATACAACCTGCAGTAGCACACTTTTTGTTTTTCTCGCAGCGTTGACGTTGACATCATCGTTCCCGCAATTCCTGCAAGCCAAACCCTTCATACCCTTTATTCAACCCGAACAGGATCCTGGATCATACCGCCGCAGCACCTCTTCTTTTTCTCTTCGCCAGTACTGGTATGTACCAGGAGAAGGCTGGAGAGAAGGGAAACATGCATATGATCGAGTCCGAAAGACAAGAAGCAAGGGAACGTTAAGGCTTGTGCCCTGATCTAAATTAACTTTCATGTCCTACGTATCCTAATCAATCCTACACGTGAGTCCTAGCTGGCCGGACTCAACTCGAGACGTCGCCTCTCAACTAAATCCTTCAGTGCATCAACTATCTCAGCGACATCTCCATCAACCATTCAGGAAACGCGTAAATATATCCACAAGCCATCGTGGTCCAAGCGTATTTGATATCCTAGTCTAGACATCACCATATGGCTTGGCCAATCGTTGGAGTCCCTTTCTGAAACGCGAAAATGCTCTGCAATACCCCTCCATCTGAAAGGGCCTACTAAGTACTAAGCCTAGGCATACGGACGGTCTCCAAGATGCTAAGCTGGTCAAAGCGACCGTTTTTCTGACGCCCCACCCACCATACAATACACACAGACACACCACCCTACCTGACCCTTCCTCTCTTCCTTGCTTTCTTCCGAACTTCCTTGGCTTGCTTGCTTGCTTGCTGACTTCGAGTGACATCACCCATCCCTTCCATCGACTCTGCCCCGTTTGGCTCAGGCTGGAACATACCGAACTTCCTTTGTTTCGTTGATGGATATGACGTTGATGTGATATGTATGTTGCGCCTCCGCCTGCGCATTGCGATGTACTGATTTTGAGGTGGAAAATGCGAATATAAAAACTTGGTTGATATTTTGCCGCTGTCTGACGTTACCTTTCGGCCAGTATTCACCACTGGAATCTTACCAATATCGATAACATCTCAGCATTGAGCATTATCAACTGCTGAGTCGCATCGCGCATCACAGACTCCATTAACAAATAACCGAGTGAACAACAGGCTTATCAACATGTCTGAGCAGGAGCAACAACAGTGAGTCATAACCCCGTTGCGTCTGTGGAGTCTCCCTATAGTTTTGGCGTCTTTGACGTAGGGCGATACATTGAGTCAGACGCTGATCGTGCTTGTGCTCACAGACAACAGGTCGAACGAGCTCAGGCTCAGCCACAGCAGAAGGAGGAAGACGAAGATCAACAGCAGCAGCAGCAGCAGGGAGGTTCCATCGATACCAACTTCAATCAAGTCCTCCCTCCAGGACAACACGACATCGTCAAAGACGTGGCGATGAACCCTTTGGGCAAGAGGAAAAAGATGTTGTCAGAGGAGATCGGAGAGCAGAACCTCCAAAACGTCGGCAAGAAGGACGGAAAGGAAGACAACGATGCTGGAAGCCTTAGGATTAGGATCCAGCTTGATTTGGACGTCGAGGTTCACTTGTCCGCGAGGGTCAAGGGTGATATCACCATTGGATTGCTATAAGCCTCGACTAGCAACCTTTTTTTTTTCGCCGTCAGCAAATCAGCGACACCGATGGAGAAGAACCCGATGGAGCTCAGAAGAGAAAGGATGGACATTGCTCGCCCCCTCCCACCACTGCTTATACACCTGAAACATATATACATATCACCTGTCCCATCACACATTCCCCAGGGGGACCGATGGACGCATTTGTCCCATCTTGCGCCCCGAGAAGAAGTCCCCACCCGCCTGTGTACGTGTTTCTGATTGAGAATGTCAAGGATCTCCCATATGTAGCCATCAATACACGGATCACGCCGCCTAACCCCACCCCGCAAATTAGCTAGAACCCCCTTTGAATACATCATCGTAATGAAAGCATGCATATCTGATGACCCGCATGCCCACATTGCACGTCTGTGTAATAGAAGAGCGAGGGCTACACTACCGTTGCTAGGGTTCAAGATATATACCCCGGTGTGTTCACAAACCCTGACGGTATGCACCGCCGAAGATGGAAAAACCCTCCGAACATAACTCATAGCTATCGTTTCAGCGATGAGACCAGATTTTCATGCGATACAGCACTCCGTACTCCGGTCGCAGGAGCTTTCAGTCTGATGTTCAGGAGTCAGTCCGATCGTTGATATCTCTCTTGTCATCGAACGAATGGCTTCACCGAGTCGTACCGTGGCGTCCGGTCATCGGGGGTAGCGAGTGGGGACCTCCGCCAGTCCGGTCCGCCGACACAAGAGATATAAGCGCCGTATGGGTGAGCTCGCCGATGCCCGGCCTCCTCGTTGCCAGAACGTCCACCACAGTCCGCCGTGTCTAAAAATAGAGTATATATACGGCAGCTAGATAAACATGCAACACTGTCTCCCATCTTCATCCATAACCCAGCCCCCTAGATCTCGGTTCACCAAAACCAACCGCTAGACATCCGTGATCAACTCAACATGTCCGGCCTGAACGTACTTGTCGTCGGCGCGTCCATCGCTGGACCCATGACCGCTTACTGGCTCACCCGTGCGGGCGCTGCAAGCGTAACAGTCATCGAGCGATTTCCAGCCTTGCGTACTGGTGGACAAAACATCGACATCCGCCTGACAGGCGTGACCGTCATGCGCAAGATTCCGAATTTCGAGGCTACTGTACGCGAGCACCTCGCCCCACTCACGGGCCTCGGATTCGTTCATGCAGATGGAACGCCGATTGCGATCATGAACCAAACGGGGGATGCGGACAAGCAGAGCTTGGTTTCGGAATACGAGATTTTCCGTGGAGACCTTTCGAGGTTGCTCTATGACCTCACTAAAGATCACCCGCGCGTCAAGTACATCTTCGGAGAACAGGTTTCCAGTATCGAACAGCCAGACCTCGATGTAGCCGCAGACGCAGACCAGGACCCACAAGATCAAGCGAGGGGATCTGGCAAGAAAGTCCGAGTGACCTTTGCCAACGGTACCGAGCCCGCCTCTTACGACCTCGTAGTAGCTTGTGATGGCGCGACCTCCCGGACCCGAGCGCTAGGGCTCGGTTGCGGTGTACGAGAGCACATCCTGCCCGTCGGCGCGTGGTGTGCGTACTTCGATACCCGCAGTGACCTACTCAACGGAAGCACCATTGGTGTGGCTCACTCTGCTCCCGGCGGTCGCGCTTTGACCATTGGTCCCAAAAACAAAACATCGAACATCGCCGTCAGCATGAACGGCGCTCCCTCAGGCGATCATCCGGACATGCTCGCTTTTCGCGCTGCCTCCGCCGCGGGACCCGACGCGGTAAAGCGACTCGTGGCCGAACGTTGTGCAGGGATGGGATGGCGTGGGGAGGAGCTTATGGCGGAGATGAAAGCTGCGGACGAGCAGTCGTTCTACGCAAGCGAGTGGTGTCAGGTCAAGGTGCCCACTCTACACCGAGGTCGGTTCGTGCTTGCCGGCGACGCAGGTCACGCGGCTGGGCCAACGGGTGCCGCAACCTCGCTCGCCATGACGGCGGGCTACGTTCTGGCTGGCGAGCTTCTACGACATGACGGCGACATCGAAGCGGGCCTGCGGGCGTATGAAGACCGTATGCAGCCGCTCGTCAAGGATGGACAGGCGATCCCGCCTGGCGTAATAGGTTTTATGACACCACAAACGGAGTGGGGAATCTGGGTACGGAATCAGATATTCAAGACGGTGTGCTATGGAATGCGGTTCTCTTCCGTGATGGGCTGGCTGAGCGCTTGGAGCCCAAGCTTCGGCAAGGATAAGAGTGAACTCCCGAATTATGAATGGGTTGAGTAACAGGACTGTGTCTTGCGCTTTGCGTTGCTAGTGGAGGCGCCTGTCTTTTATAGTATATAATGTTTCAACATATCTAGAACTCGCCGATGTAGACATTTCCTCCTTCGAATGTCAGTTGTAAGGTATATGGGGTTGAGTGATGACCACCGAAGGTGTAAATATGCATGAATGCTACAGCCTCTGTTCTTTATATATACGGAGAGAGAGATTCTCGGAACCAAATTATTCGCGAAAGAGGGCAAAGAAGCGAGAACGTTGCCAGGGCAATTATGCGCTGTCAATTTAATATCCGGGCGTAGCGGACAAAGCTGTTTTGTCCCTACGTCCCTACCCATTTACAGGGATGCAACCTACCAAGTGAAGGGTTGTTGTTACAGTATTGTTGTTACGGGGATTGTTGCTATTGTGAGGTTAGGGGGCGCAGGCGACGAAGAAAGGATGTTTGAAGCAATCGAGCAGATGACTACTCGTATAACCCATATGCATGACGACACGTCATACCGCAGTCGGTTCGGTCTGCCTTTACCAAATTTCTTGATTACCATTCACCTTTTCCAGCTTTATTGTCGTTCCTGTTCTATATGGTCAAAACACAGCGAAGCAACATCACACTTCAAGATAACGAGCAGAATCACCGAATTTCCACAGCTGAGCTGAGCGACCCATTTCAACAGCCTCGCCGTAACCTGTTCCCAGATCCCATCTACCAACCTCATAATGGTTTTAGGCATCTTGAGCGCCATTGCAGCATGTCCCGCTATCGTCGGTACGACCGAAGCGGTCCGACAAGGACAGAAAGCCCAGGCGAAGGACAGACATCGTGGTCAGAAGACCAATCTTGTCATCAAGCTACCGGCACCTAATGCGTACAGTAGAAAGTTTGAAGGAGCACTGGTCGTCCTCAAGGACAACAAGGTGAGTAGAGCGCTGCGCCGCTGCGCGTTCTTGATAACCGGTCTGTTTGTATGCTGAGATGGTGCCTGTATATGGTACATGGGGTTATGCTGATTTTTGATACTACGGTCAGCTATACGTCCAACACACCGAATCGAAATTCGCACCCGGAACAGTCCACCCTTTCGCCGGCTATTATCTCCCATACCCGTCTAACCAGAGCAAATGGGTCGGCGCGGGTTACAAAGGCGAAGGTCTCGTCAGTACGATCAACGACGAGAACCACCTCAACTGGGTGTATGTAGATCGCAAGACCCACGAAGCCAAATACGGAGTTCGAGCCGAAGCCGAGGCGAATTGTACGGGTCCGTGGGATTGTACAGAGGTTGACAAGCGATTGATCTTCGAAGGGTGGGAAGGTTTCATCCTGGTACAAGAGGATGAGAAGGAGGATCTGTGGTGTTTGTATTTCGACAGATTCGACGATGGACTCAGCAGTGAAGGACGAATAGGTGATTTTGAAGCTACCGGGAAGCCGAAGAGGATGTTGGAAGTTCAGCTGGTAAGGAGGGAGATGCCGAAGGATTTCGATATGGCTCAGGAAGAAAGGGTGGAGAGGCTGAAAGCGCTTGCGGGGAAACAGAAGGAACAGCAGGAGAACGGGTTAGTCAACGGCGGGTCATAAAGCCGTTATCGATCGACTGAGCCGAGTCCACGCCGAAATCCCATCGGCGGCCCACTCGTCTCGAGCCGGTCCATTGTGTACAATCATCGGGTGGACTACGATCAGCCGGTATCACCCAAGGCAGGCAGCCTATACATGTCCGGCTCGGTTCCTCAGTCCGCCATTGCCAATGGCCCAACGATCGAAGCCTCATAGGATACGAGCAGTCTCTACGCACAGCGATATGCTTATTCTCCTTTTTCGGGGGAGGGTCTCTCTAAATCCACTCCGACGTCCGTCAAAAAGTCTGTCATGGTACTCAGCCAGCACAGAGGGGAATGTTGACCGGACGTTCGATCAACGCGGTAACAGTCGAATACGAATAATGGCACATCCCGACCGCATTGAAGAGATCGAATTGTGTCCGAGTAGATGTGCAGATGATTATCCTGCAATACCTGCACGGCCTATACTCTATCGCCCGACACAATTGTATATATATATGTACATGTATATTTGTATGACATGCATAATATCATTACTGCTCCAACCGTCACTCTCGCGATCAGTGCCTGTCCAAGTGCCTGATCCGACACGGCTTGTGGACGTCCGCTTCACCGTCGATCTTCGAAAGCATCGTTTGGAACAGACAATGCGAAGTGCTGGAACGAGTCGTGCTTGCAGCCAAGTGCTAAATACGGTCATCACAAATTAATAAGATTGACATGTTGTGATTGAAAGGCCGACTAAACTTGCCATACACTGTCCCCCCGGCTCTTCTGCAACGAGATTCGCCTCCCGATATTCGCCCCAACGAGTATAGGTGTCCACTTCCTGTCAATGCCGTCGAGATACCGATCAGATAGCATATCCATATCCGGAATTCCAGATTGTATCTTCTGGGGCCCTCCTCGGTAATCGCTCGATGAATGCCGCATTCACTTGCGGTATCAAGCGGTATCCTTCCTCAAAGCGTGCCAACTTGGGTGCCTCGCAGACCGATGAGCATCTCGCACGTGCAGTAAAGCGGGATCATAGCCAGCATACCTACGGTAAGTTCAGAGTTCTAAATTTAGGTTAAGCCAAGAAGAAGTTGTGGGAAAATAAGGCGTGGACCACGACGTGGGAGATGAGAACATTCCCACGTGACGAATGATACCATTTCTCAATAGTTTCGGAAGCCTCGTACCGAAATCCGAACGGACCTGATAATCTCATCGGCCAGTTGATAATTATCAGAGGTCGGGATGGGATCCGGTCCAAAATCGGCAAGCAATGAAGGAGTCTTCATCAGACTCCGTGAAGATAAGCTTACCATCCACGCTAGCAGAGGCGCAGCACTTCAGCTGCCAAGAAACTGTATGCGTTTCTGCCCCGCCTTTTGCCGCTCAGAACCCTATTCAAGAGCTTTGTGTGGCCCCTTCATCTCCTCTCAAGGCTGAAATGCTTTCTCGTCGGTGAGGACCAGGCGGCAGGGCGAAGTGAAGCGAAGACGGGCGACGGCTAAGTATTGTAAGCTTCTATTCAGTCAGCACCATGACGTCGATATTAGCTACGGCCGTCGTTCCCTGTACCGTGGAAGAGAGGAGAAACTGTAATCGCCCTCGCTGCAGGCTTCAGGCTGTTTTACCCCGCTGCCACTGCCTGACCCGCCAAGGGAATGCGGTATTATTCCTGGCCCCGGGTACATTCCCTCGTTTCGACCCGCGGGGCTTGAGTCGAATGCGGCAAGCGAGAGACAGATGAGTTGCTGAATTGGGAAACAGTCGACAATACTCGTACATCCCTGAGAATTCGTCAAATTCGTCAATTCAGAACGCGCTGTCTACTTCTCTCTCTCTCGCTTCTTGCCGATGAACGAGACCTAAACGTTGCGGGAGTATGTAATCGTGCAGTTCTCGCAGCTAAATTCGAGACATATGCATGCTGCTCTCTTGTCTTGCGGCAAAGCCTTGTTAGACCGGGGCCTACCGGCAGATTCTGGCGAGGTTTTCCGATAGATCTGGGTTTGATTTCAATTTTATCCTTCTCGGATCTTACCACCTACAGTACGAGTACTAGATTATCTTCCCCTTGGCCCTATGCTAGACCACTTTGTTATTCCGGGTATTACCATCTTCACCCGTCGTCTCGGACTAGTCGGCAGCTCAGTGTCATCATTGTTGCGATAATTGCAATCAATTCTGTGGAGATATGGAGGACCCCACCTGATCTCGACTATCATATAAAGATTGAACAGCGAAAGATTGTCTAGTGACCTTTGATCACGAACTCGCCTCTCGTAATTGCTCTCAGCATCGACCCATCCGACTAACTTTCAAGTGATTCTGATTCGACTTCCAACTTAAAACATTTTTGTTAATCTTTCAATCGTCAACATATATCCCAAAAACAACTTCGTATTAGCACTCGAGTCCCAACACAGCAGGTGTCGCCACGCTCACCATGTCCCAACAAGTCATCTACGACGACAAGCCCGAGGTGGACCACATCGAAGCGGGTGACGAACATCTCAAGCACGCCCAGGCGCAGCACCATCACTCTACCAACGAGATCAAACATGGTGATAAAGCGCTCAAGTATCTAGGCGATGAGCGAGTCGAAGTTACAGAGGAAGACAACACGAGGATCCGACGCAAGACAGACAAGTACATCTTGTCTGTCCTTGTATGGGTCTACTTCCTTCAGATTCTCGACAAGACGGTGAGTCCCGAAAACACCATTCCTTGTATAAAGTCATCATATTGACAACTAATACGGTGATCGTCTAGATCCTCGGTTACGGAAACAACTTTGGCATGTCAAAGGACTGTGGATTAGTTGGCAACCAATACTCTGTCCTCGGTTCCGTCAACGCCATCGTTCAGCTCGCGTGGCAGCCGTTCTCGTCGTACCTCCTGGTCAAGGTACCCGCTCGATACCTCATGCCCGCCATGATCTTCGGTTGGGGTGCTGCAGCGACCTGTATGGCCGCCGCCCACAAGTGAGTTTGCAGATGAGCAGTCTGCCGGGTTGTCATAACGCGTTGAGCTAATTACGAACACTACTATGCAGCTTCGCCGGCTTGATGGTCTGCCGAGCTCTCTTGGGTCTCTTCGAGGCCGGTTGTCTTCCGCTCTTCTCCCTGATGACCGCTCAATGGTACCGACGATCCGAGCAGCCTGTCCGAGTCGCCGCTTGGTACTGTACCAACGGTATTGCCACCATCGTAGCAGCCTTGATCTCCTACGGTCTCGGCCACGTCACAAATGCCGCCCTCAAGTCGTGGCAGCTCATCTTCCTCGTCGTGGGAGTCATCACAGTCATCTCTGCGCCTGTTGTCTACTTTGTCATCGATTCCGACGTTACTACGGCTCGATTCTTTGACGATGATGAGAAGGCCAAGGCTATTGAGCGACTCCGAGCGAACCAGACTGGTACCGGTTCCAGCGAGTTCAAGCTCAACCATCTTTGGGAATTGGCCATCGACGTCAAGTCATACCTCTTCCTCGCTCTCACCTTGCTCCTCAATGTCGGTGCTTCCGTAACCACCTACTTTGGACCCACTCTTCTCGGTTCCTTCGGGTTCGACAAGTACATCTCGTCATTGCTCAACATGCCCTTCGGTTTCCTTCAGCTTTGCGCTATTCTCACCGGCTGTTTCGCTGCTCAGAAGTTCAAAATCAAGTCAGCCGTCCTTGCCGTTTACGTCGTACCTGTTATTGTTGGTCTCGTCCTTCTTTACGTTGAGGGTAAAGGTGCTGCCAAGCGAGCGCCCATGTTGGTCGGCTACTACTTGCTTTCATTCCTCTACGGCGGCAACCCCATCATTGTCTCCTGGATGGTCGCTAACACTGCTGGTACCACCAAAAAGGCTTTGATCATGTCTTTGTATAACGCTGGATCTGCCGCCGGAAACATCATCGGTGAGCCATGGTCACAAACGCTTTATTTTTCGACATCACATCCGAATTTGTTACTGATAATCGCTGCGCATATGTTCAGGACCCCTTCTTTTCGAGGCTAAAGACAAGCCGCACTATCTCCCGGGTCTTCGAGCCGTGCTCGCTATCTTCTGTGCCCTTCTTGCGTCGACCGGTGCTCTGGTCGTCATCCTCTTCTTCCTCAACAAGCAGAGGCAGAACCAGCGAGTCGCTCACGGCAAGCCCAAGTTCATCAAGGACCACTCCATGACTACCAAGTATCAAGCTTATGGAACAGACGAGGATGCTACTCTTGGTCAGAATGGTGAGCTGCTCTGACGTCTAACCGACTCTATATGACAGGTTGTTGACCTTGTATCTCGTTTTTGAACCATATAGCCTTGCTCGATTTGACCGATTTCAAGAACGACGAGTTCGTGTATCTGTATTAAGTGACTATTCGGGGAATCTCATATTTTTGTGCAATTGATTTTGTGAACGTTCAAAGTAAGAAGTATATCAACTGTTATAGGGTCATAGAGTTATCAACAATACTATGTAGTCATCTCGGTTAGCATGCCCATGTATCAGCTGAAATGCTCCACTCTCGGAACGACGGTCACATTGAACAGTCAGTGCAGCGCAATACATTGCAGCAGTAATGGGGTTGCTCGATATCTGCCGTGATCCAGCGCACGAACAGCAAGGGCGCATGTCACTGTACATACGTTCATCAAGCTGTATTACATCTACTCAGGGGGTACGTAGGGGGTGATGAGCATCTATAAGAGTGGCGACACATGTCAGCTGTCGGGACTCGTCGTCTTCGGTCCGATATACTAGAGAGCCGCCATTCTAAGCCACTATTCACTCACCTTGCTGAACTCCTTGATCTTGTCAGTACCCCTGACTTCCTCCGTCAAGAGCGGCAATTTCACAATATGGAATTCGTCCTCGTATAGATCGTATGCCTCGCCAAGGTACTTCTGCTGCATCTTGTGTCGGACTGTACATTGCTGACAGTTATCCGTTGATTTGGGGAAAAGAAGCTGGTTGACGACGATATTGTGCGTGTCGATTTCGTATGATGTGAGTTCTTGGATCAGACGTTCGGTCTCGTACAATGACAAGAACTCTGAGATGCAGACACAGACAAAAGTCGTCTTCTCCTGCGATGATCAATTAAACTCAGACTTCAGTGGACTGTACTATTTTCTTGGCTGTTCGATACCGGCGATTTCATGAGACATAAGGCAAGGCGAGGACAACTTACTGGGTCCTTGAACTGGGTGTTGACTTCCGTGATGACCTCTCTCATAGCTTCAAGCTTAGCAAACATGTCTTCCTGAGGCGCACCACCACCGAACATCGATTGCATCTACGGATTACGGATCAAGTCCCAGCATCAGCATAAGCACTCGACATACCCATGAGAAATGGCTGTTACAGGGAAAGGACGTATATGTCTTGCTTACCTGCTGGAGCATGGGACCGAACCGTCCGCTTAAGGTACTGAGCTTGCCGAGAGCTTTCTCAAGCACAGAAGGGAACGAAAGGAATCGTAAGGTGTGGCCAGTGGGAGCAGTATCAAACACAATCACGGAGAACTCCATCGACTTTACGTGTCTGATGAGAACGCATTAGCCGAAAATCCGTATAGGTCACAGAGGCAAAGCCGAGGATAATACAGCATTCGCGTAGCGTGCATTGCGATTACTCACTTCATGATCTCTGCGAAACCCATAGCTTCATCTACACCAGGGATAGCAAATGCCAAATCCTGCATCATACCACCCATACCGCCGCTCTGATCAGCTATACCCCCCACCCCATCACCATCAACACCCCATTCCCAGAAAGTCAGCTCCATTGCCCCAACAATCATGACCCGCCCGTCCACCCTTTCCCCCCTCGTCTGAGAAGTAATGAGAGCGAGATGGCATTATACTCATACTCACAAGACTCAATCATCTCCTGCAGACTTCCATTCGGGTCAATTTCCATCGCGAAGAGGTTATCAAACCCGTTGACCTTGGTCGCGTCTTTTCCGAATTTCTGAGAGAACGCATCGGACAGGTTGTGCGCCGGATCGGTGGACTATAGTCACGGGCGATAAAGGTAGCTGTCAGCTTGATGTCCCGAAAGTGCTCATCATGCTCGGTCGAGCGATAGCATCGTCCTTGATCCTAGTATCTACAGGGATCGGTTTTGTGATACCTACAATCAGGAGCACGGATTCTCGGCATGCGGCGAGCTGGACAGCGAGAGAGCACGAAGTGGTCGTTTTGCCTAGATATACAATGTAAGCTTTCCCTGACCCCTGCTCGTCGAAGAGGAAGAGAGAGCTCACCAACACCACCCTTACCACCTATCACGCCGCACCATATGACCACCTATCAGCCTTCAAGTCAAGGCTCAAGAACAATGACAAGATGATCCGGGCTCACCGCAAAAGATCCATTTCAAGCTCTTCTGATCCAATACATTCTGCAGCGTAGGAGGCAGAGGTTCAAATTCGTCGGCCATCTTGTTGATCCTCGTGGAGTTGACTTTATACTGTGTATCAAGCTTGAGAGATGTGCAGAGTAGGTAGATGATGAAAGATACTGTAGGTATAACAATTGAGGAAAGCACCAGCATCAACAACGCCCAACGCCCTCCACATCGCATCGATCACCTTGCGCCTCGTCTATCAACGTGGACGGGATCAATTCTTGCTTGCCGAGTGAAAGATGTCTTCGGTCTTCGTCGTCAAGTGACGCTGGACCGTTGTTCCATCATCGCGCATGCATGATCTGGGCAGCAAAGTATATTCATGCATATGAGCGGATCACACAGAGCACTATCGACTGATACGGCCTGCCGACTTCCTCCAAACCGAGTGAATGCGTTGAGATTTCTGTACCAAGACAAGATACTAGAATGATTACTGCCACACATCCACTCCCACACCCTCGTCCACGTCAAAACCCACCAACCCTCTTCTTCCCGCCTTTCTTCTTCTTCTCTCGTCCACCATGAGGACCCCGTTCGACCTGCGTGGCGGCCCACATCGTCTCCTCAGGCTGACTACCCTGTGGTTGACTAGACCCCATTTCGTGATTCAGCGCGGGAGGAGGGGACGACCTTTGCATTCCCATGCCTGTGCTTAGTCGGCTTCTCCTATCTTTGTCGGGACTCACATCCAAAGTAGGAGGAAGATTCTGTAGACTTGGCAGGCTCATTGTAGACTTCAGCTTCGGTTGTTTGTGGTGTATTGGCGGCGGTACCTGCGATGATGATATAGTTGGAATCTGGATGGAACCCGGTAATGAGGGATAAGAGAAATGGTTTGGTCGCGAGGCGAACGTGCCTTGGGATTGCGAAACCCGAGGCGATGGGAGCGGCTTGATAAGTCTCTGATTGTGACTTTGGCTCAAGCTTTGAGTTTTGACAGGTGTTCGTTGTGTATTATTGCGCGGTTGATCGCCGTAATTTCCTGCTTCCACTTCGTCGCCCTTCCGCCAAGATTTCCAATTCCACTCAGAAAGGTCTTCACCGACACTCCAGTCCGCCATCAAGGCTCTAGCAGTGAGATTCTGTAATCCGTCTCCTTCTGTGTCGCCTCCACTTGCCTGATTATGGCCTGAGGCGTCATAGTCGTCTGAGTCGTAACTGGGCACGGGCTCCCGAGGATGGAGGAAACCAAATTTGATAGGCGACGGTTCTTTGTCGGTCAGACTCAGTTGACCAGCAGCTCTAGCGAACAGCTCATCTGGCTCCTCATCTCCTTGTGTGGCTTCCGGATGTGTATTGGAACTTCCGATAGATGGCATGTTCACAGGTTCAGAAGAGAGGATAGTCGAGGATAGCTTCAGGTCGATCGCAAGTTGGCCTGCATCCCACTTGGACCTCAGAGATTCCCGTAATCCATCAGGGAACGATTCTCGAAGTTGCTTGTATATCGTTGTCGCCCCCAGGTGTGCCCTTGGTAGCTTCCCTGGAACGGTGGTTAGGGCATCAACCTGTAAAGGCTCTTGCGATGTCGACGACATAGTCGGCCTGGCATCTTGAAAGACGGGTATATCTGTGCTCAAGGAGGAAGCAACGAAGAGATGCTTCGACATATCAAGCTCGTCCAGGGCCTCAAGAGTCGATGTCATAGTGTGAGCATGGGACGGTAGTGGTGCGAGAAGGTGCGAGCGGATATCCGGCGGTTGAGAGTATATGGAATCTCGAGCGAGATCGGCGCTGCAAATGTCTGTCAGTTGTTTGCCCTCTTAACTAGGATTCGGTCCAGACCAACTCACGCTGTCATGAGATGCTCCAGCGGTGCATCCAGCTCACGGAGGTATCTTTCCGTTTCTGATGGAGTGAACCATCCAGTTTCACCAGTCAGGCGAAGTGGCTGGTTGATCTCTGCCCAGAGATCGAGTTGATCAACCATATTAGGGTTGTTGTCATATCGCACGAGTCTAAGAAACGCGATATTACTCACCTAACCATGCCCAGCGAAAATTCAGTTCCCGCCCAACGATATCTCCAGAGGCTTCCTCCTTTTCCTTTCCCTTGGCCATACGTTGGATATCATCATCCCAGATAGCTTTGAGTTCCGAAATCTTTCGCTCCTTTCCCGCTGAGATCTCACGCTGAGGCACGGCTGCTGTTATCGGAACTGTAAAGATAGATCCGTCCTTCCTCGAGCCCAGCAAACAACGCGAATGTCGGGTCGAGGCTGGGGAGAAATGCACCAAGGAGCTCAGACCATCTTGAGGCAAGATCAGAGGGTACGGGTGCGATAGCGAGCGGAGAGTGCCAAATCGAGTCGTGGGGAATACCATTACCAGTGGCTGTGAGCGAGAATACAAGATTGTACACGATTCTGTAGGCACATTCAACCATTAGCCTACAATTTATGTGACAGCAAATCAATAGGACAGACATATGCGCACCTTTGAAGCTGAAACAGGGTATCACTCCAGCTTCCAAATCACGCAAATTGGATCCATAATCATGCTTCCAGCTCATCACAGGGTTCGAAGCTGAATTTGCGTCGACCCACATCACTTCCCGATTCGTGCATACAACAGTATGTGTCACGTTTCTCTCCAAGGCTGTCTTTTCGAGGGACGTGAAGAAACGGTCTTTGCTTCCCAGAGTGAAAAGGGTCGTTGCGGGATGCTCAGGATCCTGAACGGAGACATAGTCCTTCTGTCAGTTTTGCCGCTCGTTATTGAAACCAGAAGAGGTACGGGGAAGCTCACGTCAATGTCGATGAGGACTGCTTCCTTCGAAGAGACAACAAGGGCTGTCCCAGGCTTTGTACCGAAAGCGATCCTGAAGAACTGATGCTTCTCTTGGGTGACGGCTGACTTAACTTTGCGTCTATGTGCCGATTCAGTCATAGTTTCGTTGGCAACAGAATAGTAATTTATTACTCACAAGTTCCAGACCTTCTCAGGCTGCCCATTCTTCGATTCCTTCTCTTCCCACCATAACCACACTCCACCACCTTCATCAACGACCAGTACCCTGCTCCAAACCGTCGCATCGAGCGCTACGTCCACATGTCGTCTGTTTTCTGTATCTTCGTATGACAGGGAGGCGGCTCTGAGCGATATGACGGGCGGTGAGGAAGTGGGTGGGATATACGTATGGTCTGGAATTAGGTTAAGTAGGTGGGTGGTGGACTGAAGTCGGATCAAGAGAGCCGTTGCTTCGCCTGAGCATAAACAATTATCGTCTTAGCGATGTGCTCACGGCGCTCTTCGCCTAGACAGGGGATGTTCAGCCACTCACGATCTATCCTCGAGCTAGACACTACCGGCGATGTCACAATCTGCAAGATCGGCGTGGGAAACCGCTCTATCACTTTATGTGTTGGATAAAACCGCACTTTGCTCCTCTGATCCACTTTGGTACTATTAGCAGGCAAGAATGGGCTAACGTCTGCGTTTTCGCCATATCAGCTGGTCATCCGACAACAGTGGACTCGAACAGCTAGCTCGATATCGACTCACTGAGATGATGTCCCACTTCTCCCACTGGGAACGCTAATACAGTCCTGGCTATTCTCGCACGAGGATTGTGCACTACAGCTAGTACAGGTCCAGAATACACATAATGGTCAATCTCGCTCGCGTTATCAAGTTGACCTGCGGGCTGCTTCGAGGTGTGTGATGGGCCTGCTTCAGGTTGTTGATCTTGGTCGTCGGCGCCTAGTATGGATGCGATGGCTTCTCGAAGGCCGTATCGCTCGTATGGGTCGCATAATGCCTCTACGTATCTGGTCTGCATTGACAGCAAACGAAAACGAATTAGAAGGGAAATTGTCAGCATTGAACCACCTCAGTCATTTCGAGCAGGATCCGGCGTGGCGAGGAATGCTCTTTTTATTACTCACGGACACTTCGACCAGCTCGTTGCTTCGTGCAGGTTTTGTAGCTGACTCGAGCTCTCTAGTCGCGGGAAAGAGACATGTGGCCGTCACTCCTGCCTTGAGCTGCAGATCTACAGCATAAGAGTCAATTAGGGTCTTTACTGGATAATCTAGAAGCTTATACGTACCGGTTCTCTCTTCACTTGCCCATGACCATGCCCAGCCCCTTCTCGTTCGTTCCAAGCTGGCAGCACCCTCCTTCCCGAAGTCCAGCACAACGCCTCCCCCTGTTCCGCTTGCGCCGACGGTATCATGATCTTCGGCCTGAGTCTGAGTCTGAGATGCGACTACTTGCGATTGTTGACCGTCTGGGGAATCGTCTTGGTTTCTTCGACCTCTACGTTTCGAGCGCGGTAAAGGGAGACGCTCGACGGACGCAGGGTATGGCATGATGTCTAACCGCGGTTGACATCAAGCAGAAAAGGAATCTGCCAGCCTTGACACCCAGTATATGTGCTTGCAATTATCGCCCACTCGAGCCGTCCTGACACTGTGGCTATGGGCAACGCGTGATAGGTTGATTAAAGAATGAGAAATCTATCGAGTGTCAAGAGATCACACTTTGTCCAAATTGAAGCGGTCAAAACATCTTGCCAGTCATGCTATGTTGATTACTTTTCCCTCCAACGGAACTCGGCTTATATTTACGGGTTACGGGTGCTTGATATATATAGGTCACGTGATGTCTTCTCGACATATCCCATATGATAATCAGTACTAAGTGTTGTCAGTCTTCTCCTCTCAGCAGACATCTCATCTCCTCAGCATAATGCAAGCTGCGTCAACAAATAACTTAAATACAAATAGGACACATAAGTCGTAGTCATAATTGCAGTCCGTGTTCGTCGTCCCAAGAGCCTTGCCATAACGCCATATCTCGACAATTGACAACCGACAACGAAAGAGGCCTGAGAATGCGGATGAATGAGAATACAGTGATATATGGGGACAGAGTCATCCTCGTTCCCTACCGGTCCGTACCCTCTGTTTTGTTTCCACAGCGTTTTCTGTTTTGTTTTACTGATCCAAGATACGTTTACTGACCTGTGCTATGTTAACGTTTTTTCTCATGTCAGTGCTGAACATGTACCGGTAGGCTCATCTTCCTTATATGCGGGCACTGGATCTGGATCGCTAGCCACCGCTCGCTGACTTGTGCTTGGGATGGTGGTCGTTGGTCATTGATTATAGACTTATCATGAGTGGATGAAGTCGCCCGAGCTGCTGGAGCTGACAGCATCCGAGCCACTGACGTATCAAGAAGAGCTGGACATGCAGAGTGAGTTCGACGCAATGATGGATCTGCAACAGCAGCATACCGCTGCCTTTTCTCCGTGCGTTTGCTCAAAGCAATGGCAGACCCCTCGACCAAGTTTACTGATACGCCGGTGTCTTTCATTCCTATGGTATGGTCGCCGCAGAAAAATGGCATCTGGATGAGGATAGTGAGTGCCTCATCGAATGTCAACATGGGCTACGTAAACGCTACATGTCTTCAGGCGACTTGGGAGAAAGACGTATATTGACCCGAATCATCTCCATCGTGTCGCAGAATTGACTTTCATCCTCCTTGCCCGTCCCACACAAGTCTCATCGATTGCGACATTTCAGGACACGGTCGTACTCGGCCCAGAGGCCCTGAAGGATTGTAGAATGGTAGGAGACGTGAATCTGTTTTTACCGAATGGCGTAGAAGAGGAAGGGGAATGTGAGATCATGATAGCGTGTGAGTGTGCCGTGCAAGCAACGAGGCGTGTGCTCGATTGTTGGTTGTAAGGTGAGAAGGCACTCGGGGAAAAAAGACAGCAACACCCATGCATTGCACTTCCACCGCTCGATCTGGCCTGGCCTCAAACCTCGAAGGTCATTTGGTGAACCGAACACTGATCGATTATGTCACTCCTATCTATCTCTCACCCAATAGCTAAGGAAGATCGTCGGAAAGGATGTGCGGTAGAAGCTCTATCATTATTGTGAGTGATAAAGTGTCTACACGGATAGTCGTTCTCGCTGGTATTGAAATATGCAATACAATGCCTGAGTGAAACGCGTGATGTCGCTGCTGCTGCCGCTGATCGACTCGTAACAACATCACATGGCCGATAGTCTATCATATCTCACCAAGAACCTCTCTCTACCTCCGACGAATCTCATAGCCCGAATCTCATCAACGAATCTGCCTTCGATCAAGCTTTTCCAACGATTAGGATTCGGTATAGTCAAGCATGTCAAAGTGTTCGATGAGGTCGAGATGCGTTATGGTAGTGAGAATGCCAAGGACCTCGATCTAGATCTTGGTCGTGACTTTGACCTGTACGGTTTGGGGACTGGAAAGACCAAGACCGATTGGCAGGGTTTGAGTATAGAATCTCGTATGGGCTTTTATGATCCGTGACTATGCATAAGATAAGCGCGGAGCTTTCTTGCTTGCTACGATAGAGCTGTTCCGTTGGTCGGATCCAGCAGTCCCACCTGATCGAGATGAGCGCACCGCAGGAACTGCCAGTCAAATAAGGGTGTCTTAGGAAGCTGATTTCCCTCAGGACGGCACAGGGAGGTATATAACCGGGTTAGTACGATGGTCAAGCGAAGACGGCTTGTGGGCATAGCAGCCATATAGGAAAGTGCCAATATCAGCCGTAACAGAGAATCGAACCAATGCATATCCATCTAGACACACAATCGAACTACTGCTCCAACCAGCCTACTATTGTCCCTCTTCCTCCTTCACCAGTCCAAGGGAGATGATAGCGCCCGTCGCGGCCTTCTCAGCAGCTTGTCGAGAGTTTGCCGAGTCCTCGACTTGTTTTTGGATGAAATGGGCTTTGATCTCCTTGGCTCGAGCGATCTGCAATAAAGACGGGATTGGTGGATCCAGATGAAGCGAGGTGTATACATCGGAAGGAAGGAGACAAGGGAACGGGCGGAATTTTGATCGTGGTGTTTTGGTGGTAATGTGAGATCGAGCAAGCAGACAGACATGTTTGGTGATCAGCCAGATATCCTTCCACAAGTCTTCTTCGTGTGGCCAATGAGCATCATGACCATTTGTCCTCTCCTAGACTCCTCATCCGCAAGAACGCTCCACCTCGGCTCAACATTTACGCCCTTGGACGATGCCTGATGTTCAATCCTCTACTGCCCGCTGACTCCAGTCTAACCAGACCCGCATCTCTTCCTTCGTACCTTACTTTTGCGTGCGAATCAAGGCATATCACCTTCACCACGACTCACCTCTTTCGTCCTGTGCAAACATTCCATGTAGTCGTCCTTCTGCGCTACGCAATCTTGGGGCTTCTCGGCGCTAGCGTAACACTGTATGAAAAAGGACCAGGTGACATACATCTGGTCAGCATGCGCTTCTACTTTTTGGGAGAGAGGTTTTACGATCGAGCGCCGAAGCAGGATAGACCAGGAGTCGTGTTGAAATAGGTCGGATTTGTGCGACTGCAGCACTCTCATCCACCAGAAATTGAGACGCAGCCCTTCTTCCCCCGCCGCGCTGCACTGCGCCGATGGAAAAAGGTGTTCCCGTTGTTATTCGCGTCCGTGGCGCCAAGTTACTCTCCCTCCCCTCCCTGCTTCGCATCACCCCGGACCGAAATGGGTTTCCCAGTGACAATGTCGGGTCCTCTCTCCTTTCCCATCCATGGCAGTTTCTCTCCCCTTCGAAACCCAACTTCGGCGACCACTCGACCCACTCCTCGAATCTGCATTAAGACCACGAACCCACCTTTGAGAACTCCTGCCAGAAAGGGAAACATCTCGTTCGACCTGTTATCCCATGAAACCAACGACAAGGACAAACGGCAACAGCAGTGAGAAGTAGCAGTAGCAGTAGTAACACCAAAGTCAGCTTCACATTGTTCATTCCGAGATGCCTCCATCTTCGTGACTCCTGTATCTCCGTAGCTTTGGATCCTGGTATCGACGTATTCAGGCGCCGTTCCAGCCACCCGCAAGATTTTTTGGTACACTATCCTCCCTTCCTACCTGCCCAGATCCAGGTTACTCCAACATCCTCATGATCTCGCTCGTCCGTAAACCCTTAAGTCATCCCCTCTCACATCAAGATCCATTGCTCCGCCTCAGTCCTGGTAGTCTGAGATGATCGGTTCCCCTTCTCATTGACGCCGTCTAGCCTCCATCCAGCTCTCTACCTGCATTATCCATAGCTGAGCTTGTGCCCGGCACCACTCTACAGACTTTCTTTCCGCCCATTACTGATCCTCGTTATGAGTCTGAAAGAGATACGTACCGCCTGTGTAACCGAAACCGGACTATATAGAGCCACATCGCGTCGTAGTACGGGACATTGAATCAGCTTTCAATCTCATCTCCATCATTTATCTAACTCATCTGATATTTGTCGATTGCGTAGAGCTTCCCCTCTAGCTAGCTTGAGAGAGATGATAGGGGCATTCGGTCAATCGGACAGACACTCACAGCCATCTTTTATATCTTTCTCTTGTTTGTGTTTCACGTCGCAGGGAGCTCGAAGGAGTGGCCTGTTGTGTAGTCAATGAAGTCGAGTCTGCGAATTGGAATTGATCTAATGATTCTTGTTGATAGTCATGACACTGTCAACATGCGTCTAAACCTCTCGCAATTGACGAGCTTTGGTTCGTTGGTTCGTTCGTTACTCATTACAGCAGGATACCTACCGTTGATGCGAGACGATTTGATTCCGTTGTCACTGCACCTCTGGAATGATAACAGGCAAAATATTTACACGTCATGCCTCTCTCTCTCTCTCTCTGATATGACTCCGTTGAGCAGAGAGCCCCTTCTGATCTGAATCCGAGGAGCTCTTGAGGTCTGGTGGATGCCGTGCGTGATTGTCGATCATGAAAACTCGAAGTACGTGCAGACGGAGACGAGTTTCTGCGGTGCTTGTTGCAGGAAGTCGCTGGGGGCTTGAGCAGACTCATTGAAACGTATGGGATTAGAGCTTATCCTCCCCTCATATCGGGGTCATGGGTCATCGATGATCGATCGCCAGCATGCTGCACACCTTGCGTAGACAGATTCGTGTCGTCCTTCCCACTCGGCGGCATGTTTGGTCAAAGCACAAAAAAGGTTGCATAGCCTGATATCTATTCTACAACATTCGCTAGACCTCGAATATCGCGCAACGTTCCAAGCATACATCCTGCATAAGCACGTTTGACAGTTCAAACCCATCCTCGACTCATATGGCATTCAATGTCCTTTCAGAAGAGTTCAATATTTCGTACAAAATGGTTATTCTCGGTCGTGATCACGTAGCCCATCAGAAACACATTGAGATCAGTCCTACAAGCATCACAGTAGCTGCGAATCAGCCAAATTAGTCAGCCCCTACGTTCATTAGAAGAGGCAGAGGGTACAGTGTGAGGACTCAAAGCACATATCCGGTAGATGCATCGTCCATGGGATGAAATGGAGTGGTACGAATATGATGATTATGAACAGTAATAATCTCTCCGAGGTGAGCGATATGAGAGTGGCTGGAACGGTGTGCGTGCGTCGCATTATAACCAGATCTACTGGGATCGACCCTTACCTGCGACACCGCTCCTCCTCCTCGATCGCTTGCAAGTACCGCTACCGCTATTTTGACTCTCAGTGCCAGTCGTCTTAGTCGCATCCGCGCCCGAAGCAGTGGAAATGGCAGTGGCGTCGGGGTTTGTGATGGAAGAAGGGCCGTTTCCATCGCCTACTGCCGCCGAAGTGGGAGTGACCGGAGTATTATCGGCTTCGGTACCGGTCGGTTCGACGATATCAGTGGCGGAAGCGGGTTCCTCGGGCTCAGCGACGAGTGCCTGGCCAGCACCACCACAGAATCCACCAGCAGAGGCGATCTCTGCCGTGACCCAGACCTATAGTGTCAAGTCAAGCACGATTAGCTAGCCCGTTCATTCATAAGAGCTTCCAGATTGAGACTCACGAAGGGCGCGCCGTCCTTGAAAGTGACCTTGAGAGCGCCATTGACGTCCGTCTTGCCCTTGGCGCATGAAAGCAGGCTGTGGGAGAATCAATCAGAACTCCTCATATAATAAACAGCTAAACTCACTCGACCACATTCGTGTTTTTGCCGAATTGCGTCTTGGGAGCGGTCCATTGGTTGTTCGCTCCGTTACCTCGCTTTGGCCGATGTCAGCAACGACGACTTGCCGGCGTACTCGTATACGCCTTCACGTTGTGCCCGTGGTGTACTCACGTTGGTCAGGATGATCAGAGCCTCTTCTCGCTGCAATGCAACCTCGGTCATGGTAACCCCGAGAGACTTAGCAGCCGCGTTGTGGAATTTTCCCTTGCTACCAAGGTACTTTCTAATCTTGTTAAGAGTAGCGATCCTCTTGTAAGTCTCGCCGTTGGTGGCGTAATTATTGTAGTTCCAGAGAGCTTCACGGTTGTCAGGGTCGTACGGGCCATCGGCGATGTCCTGCTCCAAGCCATAGTAGACCGTGGGGATACCACCCCACAGGAAGCTTCCGACGATGGCGTTGTAGATCCGAGCTTTGTCGCCGGTTCGAGAGTTGATTCGAGGCAAGTCCTGGTTATCGAGGAAGGAGCCGATCACTGATTGGTCAGGGTAGCTTCGAGCAGCACCGTCAATGTAGTGGGTCAATCGGTCCATTCGGTCTCCGTTTCCGAAGACGTAGTTGAAACCGTACATGAGCCCTACAGAAGCAATCAGATGAGCGAGTGTGCTTAGCTTTGAGTATGCAGTACACGTGAACTCCCTTGGTCCTGGAAGGAATGCTCAGGATAGGCGGTTCGACTGACCAAATCCAAAGACAGAGTCGATACCATCAGCGCCTTGATAGCTAGCTGCGTATCTATACAGCTCAGGTCAGCGTTGCACACATATTAAACACGTATGTGTTGCGCTTACTTGGTGTTGTCACCAGCTACTTCACCGATACAGAAGATGCCGGCGGCTTTGCAGAAGTCATGCTGGAACTTCTTGCCCATATGTTTACTCGCATCAATCCTGAAGCCGTCAATGCCATACTCCTTGACGTAGCCGGATACCCAGCCGATCAACTTGTTGGCGACAGCCGGGGTCTCAGTGGCAAGGTCGAGCAGGGCGACTTCGTTCTCCTCGTGACCGGGGACCAACCAGCAGTACTCTTCCGAAGTTCGATTCTCCCATTGAATGCCACATCGTTTGTGAAAATTGGCCGGGTCCTTGAAGAGGAAGTTACCCTGGGCGGCGGAAGCGAGGGCACCAACATCGATGCTGGGGTTGGTGGAGGCAAGGGCATTGATGGCGATGTCAACCATGAGGTACATGTTTCGAGCGTGGAGAGCGGAGGACAAAGCTTTCAAGTCACTAGCAGTACCGAAGTGAGGGTTGAGTCTGGTAGGGTCCGCGGTCCAGTAGCCCTGTCCACACAGAATGGACCGAACATGGAAATTGCCAAAGTCGAAAGAGAAGGAGAGTTGCGAGCACAAGGATCAGCGCCACGCATAATTCGACGCATTAGGATGAAAGATACTGTTTTATGGAAAGAAGAGAAAAGAGATCTTGATTGATTGCTTGAGTCACTGATTCATTGATTGAAGAGGTTGCGATCAATCATATGGTGTGACGCCGCGACTCACATGATAAGCCTCTCCCCATCTGGTGTATCCTTCGATATTGAGAGCAGTAGGGGAGATCCAAACAGCATCAAAGCCCATTCCCTGGATGTAGTCGAGCTTGTCGATGATGGCTCGCCAATTACCACCACAGTAGTTTCGAGAGCCGTGATCACATTGACCACCACCGGCAAAACGGTCTGTGATGAGCCTACAGGCGGGAAGCAGGACAACGTCAGTCATGCCGGGTGTCTTGTACCTACAAACATATGCACGTCCAAAGAAGGCGGCTGAGGGTTCCAGAAAAAGGCTCTCTTACTGGTAGATTGATCGACCTCTCCACTGGTCTTTGGTTGCGGCCTGAGCCAGAACTGCCAACGACAAGAACGAGAGGAGCTTGCCAATAGGTGCCATGTTGCCGGGAGTGTTGTATCGAGGCAGCGAGAGCCTTCTTACGTTGACAGAGTTATATAGTAGTATATATCAATACAAGAAACGAATGTGGGTTGTCAGTAACAGAGAGCGTGAAGTACTTTATGAAATGAGATAGACAGAGAGGAGAATGAATCAGACACGATGTGAGCTGTGTTAGGTCGAGAGATATGATAGGGTGCGTCGCGGTCAGGTGGTGGTGATGATGATGGGTTATGCGGTTAAACAGCAGATTGAGAGGAGAAAGGGAAATGAAGAAAAGGGGGCTGGGGGAATGAATGAGTGATCTGCATTGCAGTCCGTTAGGAGGATCGGCGTTTATAAAGGCGATGCACCTATACAGCTATGCAGCTATGCAGCTATGCAGCTATGCAGCGGATGTAGGACCCAGTAGTCTGTCTACGCAAGCACGGAAGCACATACACATATCCTGCGTGTTCTCTTCGGATTTTGTTGATGGACGTTGTTGTGTTGTTTAGCATGTTCACTCAAAGGAGACAATGGGACCGCAAAGAACAATCAATCAGATTTAGTTCATCGCTCGGACCTTTGCCTTTGCACACTCTACGAGGTCGAGTTTCCGTTTCAACTTTCTCGCTCTCGCGCGCTCGGAGCTTCTTGACCTCCAAGATCAAAAGATCAAAAGAGAGTCAGTGATCAGGTAATCAATCAAGCAATCAGCATTGTTCGTGAAACGCTGCACCGAAAAGACGGTTATCAGTATCGCCTATTGTGCAGTGTGCAGCGTGTCATGTAGGTGTTATATGCTCGAGGCCCTTTCCCTTACAACGAGGCTAACCACTCTTCGGCTACTATCCTGACTCAGTTGTCGACCTGCAGGTCGATCAGTAGCGTAGTGTACGCCCAGCCCGCCGCATCAGCAACCACCGCATATGAAGCATACAATCGAGCGGTCAGATCGAGGAGTAAGTTGAAGTTGAAACACAAGCGTAACTACTCGTAAGGGGCTCTGAGCATTCTTGGCAGGTAGCGTCGAGACTCTGTGCTTGGGAGTGGGGAGCACCGCTGGTCTTCCATCCGGTGATAAAGACGTGACGTGGCAATCGAATGAGCATGAAGTACAGTGGTTGCCACGTGACTACACTACGCCGCGCGTCCGTCGCTGTCGCTGTCGATGTCGTCGGTGTCATCGTCTCTCTGTTCAAGCATGGGCTTGTCACTAGCTAGCTGTATTTACTGGTGGTCCTTGTTTAACTCCTCTTCAAGTGAACCCGCTTGTCACGTCTATATCACATCTCCGCTACCTTTATACCAGAGCGTGCTCGTCTTTAAGAGCTAAAGATCGAAAGTTCGATATCGATTCCACCGCATAACTCAAGCAAACTTCGTCAAGATGACCTCAATAGGAACAGGTTACGATCTATCCGTCTCTACCTACTCGCCTGATGGAAGGCTTTTCCAGGTGAGTAGTGCATACTGAACCCCAGGATTCAGCTCAGAGCGTCTGAAGCTTTGAAGCTGACTTCTTCTTCTTGCCTCCAACAGGTCGAGTACGCCAACAAGGCTGTCGAAGCTGCTGGGTGAGTTGTCTCTCAACTTCGCACATCATAGCTAGGTACCACAGCGTTTGGTATAATACCCCTGCCTCTAGCTATACTATACTCACACGGCTGTGGTGTTACTGACATCGCTCGCTCGCAGTGTCGCTATCGGACTCCGATGCAAGGACGGTGTCATCCTCGGTGTTGAGCGACTACTGCACTCCAAGCTGCTTGTGAAAGGAGCCAATCGACGTATCGCCTCGCTGGATGAACATATCGGTATGGCCGGTGCCGGACTGTTGGCTGATGGGAAACACGTCGCTAGAAGAGGAAGAGAGGAAGCTGCTAGTTTTAGGGAGAACTACAACTCGCCCGTTACTGTTCAGGTGGGTCAAAATTGGTCATAGCTCTGTGATTTTAGGAGAATATCAGCTGAGCTGACGTATCCGACCCCTCTTCCTCTTATCACCCACACTTCCAACGTCATATCGTCGCATTACTTTCAAACCCCTTGTGATATCTGTTGTGTGGACGTACAGATCCTCTCCGACCGAATTTCAGCGTACCTCCAAGCATACACATGCTACGGTTCCGTCCGACCATTCGGTCTTTCCACAATCTTAGGAGGAGTAGACAAGTCTGGTCCCAAACTCTTCTGCATCGAGCCCTCGGGTGTATATTACGGCTACAGAGCTGTAGCTGTTGGTAAAGGAAAGGCGTTGGCCAAGACTGAGTTGGAGAAGATTGTGAATAAGGAAGTTGATGGGCAGACGAGCTTGACTGTGCGAGAAGCTGTTTTGGAGATTGCCCGAATGTGAGTGTGCCCGGCCTATTAGTTCATCGCTTCCAGCAGTTCTATCATGGTCTACGGAAGTCTTTAATCGTTCATGATGTTGCAGCGTCACGCTGACATTTGTACATTGATGGGTGACCTCTTAGCATTTACCTCGTCCACGACGACAACAAAGACAAAGACTTCGAGCTTGAGATGACCTGGGTTTGCGAGGAAAGCGGTAACAAACACGCCCCCGTACCTGCAGACTTGCTGGCAGAGGCCGAGACCAAGGCGAAGGCTGCTCTCGAGGAGGGCATGGAGGAGGACTAGACAGACTCGCCTTCGTGTGATTCAGGTAGCTCGTGCGGGCTGGGCTTGGCTAGATGCGAAGGGATATGATATGATGTGACAATGTATACAGTACAAGAAGATTTTTCTGTCCATGCATATACCTCAGAGAACACAGCTCTTATGTACCGCACGAGAGCCAGCGATGGACTTCAAGGCAACAAGAGGTAGATAAGTAGACCCATGACTTGTAGTGGATAGACTGACTTTGTCTAAGATTGAAGACATGCGAGATGTCGTATGGTGAAGAGCTTGCCACGTGCGGTGGTCAAAACCGATCGGACGGTGCATTTGGATCTCTCCGACGCAACAGAATCCAAGTCTTGAAATTTCAGAAACCTCTTGTAATTGCTACACCTGAACCAATATCTTGTTGAGAAACCCATCATTCTGAGCCGAGCTCTGATCGTGACGTCCATACCCTGGTGATCAGACTCGGGACGTAGCGTCTCAACAGTTTGCCAGCATGTCAGCTCCCGCTCCTGCTTTCGACGCAGCGCAGAAACGGCCTGCTGAAGAGCCGGCTGTAGAAGGAAATGATACCTCAAAACGAGCTCGAGTGGAAGAGCCGTCCATCTCAACCGCTGAGCCTATAATCGAAGATGCCAACATCTCTGAGTCCGGGCCAGCGAACACTGCCGCTTCAGCAGCTGAGACCCAAGCCGATTCGGCTCCTGCATCAGGAAACACCACTATCGTCACTACGCCCAACTCCACCCCGGTTCCCTTACCTACCCAGATGACATACAACGACCACCTCTCGGCATCGCACCGAACTTTGCCTGAGCCAGTCTCCCGACTCGGCTTGAAGCCCGCTATACCCATCTTGCCACCTTCCTTGGAAGTCGCCAATGGCTACAAGACGGACTTGACGGAACGAAAGGGGTTTGTTGGCGAATCAGAGTGTGGTATCAGAGGTTTTGCAGGTGTGGGTAATAGGGGTATTAGGGGTGTTATCAAGCAGCGGTGCGTGAGTATTCGGGAATGGGCTGCGGCGTGAAGCGTGCTGCCATATACTCCAGTCCATGAACCCACTTTCCTCTGTCGGATCAGCTGCTCCTTGGCAGATGGTTCATCTGATAAGGGTTAGCTTTTCGCGACACAATGCGCTCGAGCATCTACAGAGGAAATCCTGAGGCTGGCGGCAGAGATGCCAATGGTTGCTGATAGTACCCCTTTGCTGATCAACGCCCTTTCCTTTTCTTTACGCCCTTAAAACAGGTTTACGGATTTCCTGGTCAACGAGGTTTCTCTTGATGGAGAGGTATTGCATCTAAAGGATATCACCAAGCCTAAAGAACCTGAATCTACCAAACCTTTGGGCCACAATCAGAATAACACCGCAAGCGCGAGCAAGGACGATACGGCAAACTCAGCGGCTCTCTCAGAGGTGAAGGAAACCGCTGCGACCAGCACTAGCGCAGATATTCAAGCTGAGGGAGAAACGAAGCAGGACGAAACCGCAACCGCTGCTCTGCCAGAATCGCTTCGATTCCAAGCTCACCCTCAATGGTCTTCATCGACCACACTCAAACTGCGACCTCATCTCTCAGACGAGACGATCGTCGCGCTCCATAATCTCGTAGTGGAAGGGAAAGAGCCCCCGCCCAAATCTGATAGTGGATGGGGATCCAGACCTAAAGCTGTGAGCGGAAACGAAGAAGACGCCATGAATGAGGAGACCGCTGGCAATACAGCTGGAGCTGGAACTGCGTCGGGGCTTGGGAATGGTGGTGGTAGTGGCTGGGGCGGAAGAGGTCAGGGTAGAGATAGGGGTCGAGGTAGAGGAGGGAGGGGTGGACGCGGCGGTGGACGAGGTGGGCAAGGCAGTTGGAGGGTCGAAGATGATCGGGAAGTCGTTTCTCAGGTATGTCCGTCAACGTATGATGACTAAATCCAACCGTTACAGCTGTGTCTATTCTGTTGGACTTTTTAGGACTGTTACGATGCTGATAATTCAAGCATGGATAGGCGATCAAAGCGAAAGACGAACGAACAGCAGTCCATAAAATCCTCAGAGAATGCTTTGGATCAACTTTCGAGTCTTCAACTAACGAAATCAAGGGCGAAGAAGGTTCAAGAGTCGTCATCAAGTATGCGAAAGGCGGACTGGGTGGTGCTAGAGGCGGCTTCGGGCAGAGGCCAGCGCCAGGTGAGTATCACAGCTGACATATGATTTCGTCTGTGATTTCCTATATATCGATACTGACATGACCCGTTGTCCTCACAACCCATCAGACAAGCCTCGATTACCGCAATTCATCCACTTCACATTGCACAAATCCAATCGAGAAACAATGGACGCCCTGGGCCATATCTCCCGTATGCTCGGCGCCCACCCTAAAGACTTGTCAGTATGCGGCACGAAAGATAAGCGAGCCGTAACTGTCCAGAGGGTGTGCTTGAAACGTATGGGCAAAACTCTGCAATCTGTTTGGAAAGCCGCCAACGGGGTGAAACAGGGTCGGAGGAACGAGAGAGAGGCGGTTGAAGAGAGAGGTGAGAGGGGAGTGAGAATTGGTGATTTGGCTTATTCGGATAAGTATCTTGAATTGGGCATGTTGAGGGGGAATCAGTTCGTCATTACTCTCAGGTATGTCATGCTGGTCGATTCTTAGGCCGCTTCCCTCAACCCCTCATCTGACCGATAACTTTTTGTGATTCTGGTTGGTATACTGATATCGTGGACCGCGCAGAAACGTTCAGGAGGAAGATACAGCCGAGATTGACAAGACCATGACGTCCGTACGAGATCGAGGATTTATCAACTTTTATGGTGAGTCTTTTGTCTTTGGTTCCTGGGCATACTGATAGCACTACTGTTGCCTATCATATCTCATCTCTGTCGCCGCTTTCCAAGCAGACCATGTGTTCTTGTTCCTTCTCGTCGAGTGTTGACTGACAATGTCGTGCTTTTACTTCTTCTGCTCCGTAGGCATGCAGCGATTCGGTACCTCATCAATGCCCACCCATGTGACAGGGCTGTTCATCCTCCAATCGGAATGGACAGAAGCAGTAGACTCTATCCTCTCCCTCAGAGAGGGTGAACATCCCGATTGTACGAGGGCGAGATTGGCCTGGCTGGAAGACGGCGATTTCAAGAAAGCGTATGAACTTATGCCTAGACGAGGTGTGGCTGAGCGAAGTATCTGGGAGTTCTGGGGAAGGGGCAATAGGACTGAAGATAAAGTTAATGCGTTGATGACTGTGAGTGTAGATACCATCTGTTTGCTACGACAACCCATTTTCATCCTGTCCTATCCTCTCATTACCGAATTCTATGTACTAAGTCTAAAAGACTGCTGAAAAGTCTCGCTGACTCCACTTCTCAATGGCAGATCCCTCGAAACCTCCGAGCAATGTATGTGCACGCTTACCAATCGTACATCTGGAATCTGGTCGTATCGGAGCGAGTCAAGATGTCAGCCACTGAGCCTCTGGTCGGTGATTTGGTATTTGTCGATAAGAACTCGAGAGCAGACGGGGATGTGCAGGGTGAGTAGATTCATCTGTCTCCCTCAACCTCAACATGCCCATATCAGTCATTGGGATTTTTGTCTGCGTCGTATCGAGCTGATCAACCCTCTTTTTCTTCTTTGTCTTTGTGGGTGTGCAGACCTCGATGCCATCCCTGCTCATATGAAGGACAAACATGGCAAGCCCGTCCGAAAATGGACCACGACTTCTTCACCCGAAGTCAAGGTTCTCACAGCTGAAGATCTGCCAAACTATACCATCTTCGATGTTGTTGTGCCTTTGCCTGGATGGGATGTAGATTATCCCGGCGGAGCGATTGGCGAGCTGTATGAGAAGTTGCTCAAGGCTGATGGGCTGGATGCGCACCGGATGAGGCGAGATCAGCGGTGAGTCTACTGCTAGTCTATCCTTTTCCCATCATGACTAGTTGGTGAATTATACAACTCGAATGGAGGGGAGTACTGATCCATCATTATTTTATTTATGACGATTACAGGGAATTCTCGTTACCTGGCTCATACCGACGAATGATCCTCCGACCCATATCTCTCCAATGGACACATATCCAATATACCGACCCCGACCTATCTTTAGTTCAATCAGACGAAGACGCAATCCTCAACCTCAATCCTCCAGTCGCCAATGACCCCGAAGGCAAATTCAGAGCGCTTAAGATCGAGTTGACGTTGGGATCCGCGACGTACGCTACGATGTGTTTGAGGGAGATTACGAGGGAAGAAACTTCTACTTGGCATCAGATTGGATTGAGCATGAAGGGTGAAGATAGGGAATACAAGGGTTCTAAGGATAATGAGAAGGATGATGGGGACGGTGACAACGATCGTGAGGGAGAAGAAGATGCCGAGTAAGCGGCTTGATAGCCGTACTTTACTTCGTTTTCTGTGAAAGGAGGATGCACTTATCATATGACAGTTACGGGTGCAAACGACAGCGATCCAAAACGAATTCATTGTCAAGGTTCTAACTCACTTGGTGTCGGAGTACTCGTCCGTCTCGAATCACCACAGAAAGCATTTGGTCTCTGTCACCCTTCCGAGGGACTAACCGAATTGATTCTTGGTGACCTGCCTCGAGAGCATCTGTGCATCTCTGTACGGTATGGTATGGTATGGTATGGTATGGTATGGTATGGTATGGTATATTACATGGTCATTTTAGTTTTTCCGGCACAGTCCCGCCTAGCAGCGTATGTTGTAATTGATATATACAGGCCAACTAGTATTATGGAAAGTCCGCATTGAAATTAGAAATCGACATAAATAGCAGAACAGATACCTTCCTTCGCCTTGACCTTTAGTCTTGGTCTTGGTCATCTACAATCACAATCACAATCACAATCACAGTCACAGCCGATCCCACATCTCTTCATCCTCCGTATTCAAATTCTCTCGTCCCTGATTATTCTTCACCCCGGTCCCAATCCTCGGGCTACTCTCCACATCAGCATCAAAATCAACTTCTCCAGGTATTCTCGTGTACCTCCCTCCCGCGCCGGTGCCTGTACCTATACCGGTATTCAACCCGAGCCCGATACCACCCCCGCCTGCGTTCCTTCCTAATTGCCGTTCAGCAGCGACTTCTTCATCTCGATATCGATTCCCACCACCTTCATTCTCGAGATCCATATCGAGATCTAAAGCCAAAGAAGCTGCGCCCGCTTGAGAGAGGTCGATAGGTTTGGGTGGGTTTAAGATTGAGTGTCCTGATCGACGGAGAATTGAGCCTAGACGGAGGAATTGGACTGTGTTTCTTATGATCAAAAGGATCGTATCGAGCAGTTCTTCGCCTAAATAGTCGATAACGTAAAACAGATACAGGCCACATTAGCGACTGCATTGAACAGCTATCATTTCGTACTTTGGCGGAGATGTGATAAGGAAGTTTTGTTAAGATCTTCATTCATGGTGGATCAGCTACAAGGCGAGCGTGAGACTTACTTCTTGTTCCTGATCCACATGGGTTACGGAACACCAATATTAACGTGACTGAACAGAAGAGGACGAGGATGATATCAACGATATTCAGGGGGGTGAGCGGGTATTTCTGGAAAGTGTTCCACCGTCAAGCAGAGATCAGCATGTGTCAAAACATTCAACTACCATTCCAGCTTGGATCATGGGACGCATTAGCCACGCCCCCTGGCTCACCTTGCCATACGCTACCCATCTCGTTCCGACTTCGACTACCATCAAGATGTTGATGACCACCTCGAGGATATGCCATACAGCTGGTGGGCACCTGTTACCGTCTGATGTTGCGAAGGGCCGTGATCAAATCAGCTCCCTTTCGCACAACACGACATTCAGGATGGCTATATTGACGGATTGCGAGAGTGGTTTGACAGGCTATCATGCCCAATTTGGAGGCACTTGCCAAAAACAACCCAGCACGCTTAGGATCCAAGCAGATCCCAACCAGGAGTTTCCAGGAAGCAGCCGACAAACATCTTCGGGTACGGTCACAAAAGAGGAAGGAGGCTGGACTCACGAGTGGCAATCAGACTGATAACGAGCGTCGCAAAACTTAATCCCATCATAGCCCCATAAAACAGTATATAGTACCGACTGAATATGATCCGATTCGCGACTCCTCTCAACTGCTCGGAAGGGGGTAAGTGGTATTGTGATCTCGCTGGAATGGCATTCGCAGGTGGTTGGGAAGACAGCAAGCTCTGCGTAGAGCTTTGATGGGCGTTGCCATGCTGGTTCTCGTCTTCTTCATGGTCGTGGTCTAGCTCGAGCTCAAAGTCGGATGCTGTTATGCTAGATTCAGGCTCGCGAGGCATGACTGTATGATTGATTAATTTATGTTTGATGATTGCGTTGTTCGCCGTCTGCGTTGTCTTGTCTGGAGAGTCGTTCTGATGGTCAATGGTGTATGCTGTACGTGTACAGGCACGTCGTTTTGAGCTGCTCGGGTCTGACTGTTTGTTTGATTCGAAGGAGTGTGCGATGCAAGAATAAGGCCATTCGTATTCGGAATGGGAAGATAATAATGATTACATTGGACAATACAATGGGATGTCTACATAGATGCTCGGTGCGGGAAGGGATCGCTCACTCGCCGTACACTCACTCGCTATGGTGATCATGTCGTTTTAGCGCGAACGGACCACGTGGATTGCGTCAACAATATCAACGTATGAGTACAGAGAATGCTGTCACCGTGACATCAATCTCTCGAATTTCGTCAATCTCATGAAATCACAGTAGCATTCAACGATTCACAAGTATATCAGTCGTCTCGATCAAGCATCCTCAGACCATAAACAACGAAGTCCTTGGCCCCGCTACCGACAGCGGGATTCGAGGTCACGCGCTTGCTTGCACATTTCCAACTGCTCACGACCGTTGTTCGCCCATCTCACCACGACCACGACTTCGTCTAACACAATTCGAACATAAACAGCCCATAAATAATAAACATCATCGGCATGTCCAGACCCAAACCTCAGTCCAAATCCTCCCTGTCCTCTTCCTCCGCCTACCCACTTCAGAACCTCTCGCAGCGAAACTCGTTCTCAGGACCATCCATGTCCCCTCGCACATCCGATGAAGCGCCTTTGAGCGCTGCTACCGGTAGTAGTCGGGCTGGGAACGGCCTCAGTAGTGCGGGGTTGTCAGCGTCGGCGGGATATGGTAATGGCAAAGGGAAGAAGAAGAGGGTGAGCGATGTCGATGAGGAGGAAGCACTATTAGGGAGGTATGGGGACGGTATGAACCATGATGACCGGAATGATGTGAGTCAGCTTAATATTAGACCCTCCCCCTCCAGTCAAGCTGATCATTACCATAGTTCTCGAGGCCCGAGCCAAGGGGACCATCAGCTGCGTCGAAGGGCAAGAATAAATCACGTACAATACCTCTACAGCCGACATGTAAGCTGCCCATAACTCTTCATAGTAGAGGAACGCTAGCTGACTCACAGGAATAGCATTACGGTCTCCATATCCGCCCAACTTGGTGCGGAATCAGAAATACACCGTGATCACCTTCTTACCTCTTGTTTTTTATGAACAATTCAAGTTTTTCTTCAACTTTTACTTCTTGGTTGTAGCCCTCTCGCAGTTCATCCCGGCGCTCAAAATAGGTATGTCAGCACAATGGCTGATTTTGATGAAGCGTGGAAGGAAGGGTACCATGCTGACACCGCTTTTCCATCTGTTGTTCGTCAACAGGTTACATAGTCACCTATGTAGCACCGCTGGCGTTCGTGCTAGCCGTTACAATGGGCAAAGAAGCCTATGACGACTACTGTCGATACCTCCGAGATAGAGAAGCCAACTCTACTCGATACCTCGTCCTACTTCCCCAACCTCCTTCTCCACTTCTTGGCGACTCTCCTCATTCAGCTGGGGGAGCTTCACTCCCTCGTCCCCAAACGAGATCAACACCTGCTTCTACGATCAAAGTTGGCGATATGGTGCTTCTTGAGAAGAACCAAAGGGTACCGGCGGATATGGTGCTTCTTACCACGAGTGAAGAGGAGGGAACATGCTTTATCAGGACGGACCAGCTGGATGGTGAGACTGATTGGAAGTTGAAGGTTGCTGTAGGCGAGACGCAGAAGATGGGAGAGAAAGGTGTCGGGTCAGCGGAAGGAAGCTTGTATGGTGAGGTATTTGATCTCATCAGGGATCGCCATCCAGCTAACAACATGATCGTGGTCGCAGCCGACCCACCTATCAAGGATATCCATACTTTCTACGGCGTATTAACCTTACGCTCTCTGACGCCTGGACCACAAGACGAAACCTCAATACCCCTATCAGTCGAGAATGTTTTGTGGGCAAATACCGTCTTGGCGGCCGGTTCAGCTGTCGGACTAGTGGTGTATACCGGCAAGGAGACTCGTGCGGTGTTAAATACTAGTGAACCGGAAACCAAGATGGGCACGCTAGAGAAGGAAGTGAACAAGATGGCCAAGGTGAGTGCTCTTGTATGCACCACCGAAAACTCGGCCGATGGAGGTAATACTGATATCTGCGATCTGACAGATCCTATGTACGGTCACGTTCGCCTTGTCGGTGTTCCTCGTCGCTCTCAACGGTTTCAGAGGACAATGGTATATCTACGTTTTCCGATTCTTGATCTTGTTTTCATCCATCATCCCAATCAGGTAAGTCAGCTTGTGGATCCCCGAGGATATCGCTGAACAAGCTGTCTCGGTAGTCTTCGAGTAAACCTCGATATGGGCAAAACCGTCTATGCGCATCAAATACAGTCAGATCCCGAAATCCCGGAGACGATCGTTAGAACAAGTACTTTGCCTGAAGAATTGGGCAGAATTGAATATTTGCTCAGTGATAAGACTGGTACTCTGACGAGAAACGGTGAGCTGAGATGTGAAATGGGTAGTTTCGAAGTCAGCTGATGCATAATCTTGCAGAGATGGAGCTCAAGAAGCTGCACATGGGTACTTTGGTCTTTGGGTGGGACTCGATGGATGAGGTGGCTCATCTGTTGGCCACAGCACTGCAAGAGCAAGATGGCACTAGTGAGTCAGCTATCTCAACGATCATCGGGTCAGATTCTAGCTGATGCGAGTCTCAATCAGTGGAAAGAAGGAAGAGCTCTATGACGGCTGCACCTGGTCGAGGAAGGCGTGATATGTCTTCAAGAGTCAGAGACGCTGTAATGGCGCTGGCGACCTGTCATAATGTTAGTTCCATCTTGTGCTTCGCACGTGTCGAAGTATCCGAACTGAACATTGGGTTCTCATTTAGGTAACGCCCGTCACTAATGACGATGGAACGATAACGTATCAAGCGTCTTCTCCCGATGAAGTCGCCATCGTCCAATGGACCGAGTCCGTCGGCTTGCGACTGACCCACCGTGATCGGACATCAATGGTAGTATGCTCCAACGCAGGTCAAGAATACACTTTCGACATCCTTGCCGTCTTTCCATTCACATCTGAATCCAAGCGAATGGGTATCGTTGTCCGAGATCGATCTAGCGAAAGTATTACTTTTGTCCAGAAAGGAGCGGACACGATCATGTCCAAGCTCGTGCAGAAGAACGACTGGCTCGACGAAGAATGCGGGAATATGGCTCGAGAAGGTCTACGAACGCTCGTCCTTGGACGAAAACGGCTCTCGGACGTCGCTTACTCAGACTTCGATTCTCGATATCGAGCGGCTCAGCTCGTAGCTGGAGAAGAGAGAACAAGCGAGATGAGCCGTGTAGTATCGGAGTGTTTGGAGAACGAGCTCGAGCTATTGGCTCTGACTGGTGTAGAGGACAAGTTGCAAGAAGATGTCAAGTCGACTTTGGAATTGATGAGGAATGCCGGAGTCAAGATTTGGATGTTGACGGGTGATAAGATTGAGACTGCAACGAATATCGCGGTTTCGAGTAAACTGATTGCGAGGGGACAGTACATTCATCAAGTGGCAAAATGTAAGTTTATCTCCCAAGGATATTCGTTTGACCGAGCACTGGGGGATAGGAGCTAATCAGGCCGTTGCCTGCAGTGAAATCGTCTGACCAGGTCCGAGATATGCTTGATTTCCTCCAAGCCAAGCTGGATTGCTGCCTAGTAATAGACGGCGAATCGCTTCAAGTGAGCTCTTCTATCCTATCGATCTTCTACACCCAGACGGGAAGAATTAATCAAAACTGGACTAACGAGATCTTGACGTGGCTCGTAGCTCTGCCTCGACCGATTCCGGACAGAATTCGTCATGCTCGCTACTCAGCTTCCGGCCGTCGTAGCCTGTCGATGCTCGCCTACGCAAAAAGCAGATGTAGCTCGCTTGATTAGGGAGTTTACAAAGAAGACTGTTTGTTGTATTGGTGATGGCGGAAACGACGTCAGCATGATCCAGGCGGCGGATGTCGGTGAGTTGGACTATCCGCGTGTCCTCTGTCTAAAAGCTGTATCTGGTAAACAAGTTGAAACGAAGTCTCGAACGGAAAAATACTGATACGATCCTTCAATCGGCGCGCAGGCGTCGGCATCGTAGGCAAGGAGGGCAAACAAGCTTCACTAGCAGCAGATTTCTCCATCAACCAATTCTCATACCTCACAAAGCTGCTCCTTTGGCACGGTCGAAACTCGTACAAGCGGTCTGCCAAGCTATCCCAATTCGTCATTCATCGAGGATTGATCATTGCTGTCATCCAAGCTGTCTTTAGCTCTATCTTCTTCTTCGCTCGTAAGCTTGCATATTTCATACGAATATGAGTTTGTCATGATCTGACATTTGGCGAATGTTTAGCAATCGCTTTGTATCAAGGCTGGTTACAAGTCGGCTACGCTACGCTCTACACGATGGCCCCGGTGTTTTCGCTCGTGCTAGACAGGGACGTCAACGAGGACTTGGCATTGCTGTATCCAGAACTATACAAAGATCTGACCAAGGTGAGCTTCAACGTACATCTCGCCTGCAGAGAGATCCTCAGCTGACGTCTTCACAATTCTTTCATTCTCCTCAGGGCCGATCATTAAGCTACAAGACCTTCTTCACATGGCTCACGATTAGCGTCTACCAAGGCGGTATCATCATGCTCCTTTCCCTCTTACTATTCGAATCTGAATTCCTGCATATCGTGGCCATCTCATTCACGGCGCTGGTCATCAATGAGCTGATCATGGTCGCGCTGGAAGTGACCACTTGGCACACTTATATGGTCCTTTCGGAGTTGGGCACTGCAGCTGTGTATTTCGGTAGTATGGCCGTGTTACCTGCTTACTTTGGTGAGTCAAAGCCATTCTTCTTCACACCTCCAGCAGCAGCTCAATAAATCCCTCCAACTGTGCAGTGAGGAGGGAGCAAGGAGCAAGTCACCAAGAAAGGGTCGATAAACTGATGAGTCGAGGTGCTAACCCCATTACTTTTGATTCCGTCCCGTTAACCCTTCACTTCCTGATTACAGATCTCTCATTCGTCCTGTCCCAAACATTCACATACAAAGTAGCAGTCATCGTAGCTGTATCTTCCTTCCCATTGTACGTGATCAAAGCGGCTCATCAGCGCTTCAATCCTGCTGCTTATACCAAAGTAGCCGGGATCTAATCTAGATTGAGATTGGGATAAGGGTTAGGCGGGGATGGCGAAAGTGGCCTGATATATATGGCACATAGATAGATTGGTTAGACAGCTGCTGTATCTACCTTCCTAGGCTAGGCTCTGTTTCTCCAGATGCTCACCTTGCTCATCTTCGCTCATCTAAGCGATGCATGATAAGATGCATATACACCTTACAATCGCTTAGGCTGTCCTCTGGCAACTGTGTGTCCAGATGTTCCAGACCATGCATGTCAAGGCTCGGATGCATTATCATACCTTATTTCCCTGAAAAACAGGAGAGGAGACAAGGGTGAGCGAGGATATGAGCGGGTGGGCGGCGGTGACGTTGTATTGTCGTATTGTTACTCATCTAGTTCACTTTGTTCACTTGTTTTTCCATCGCTCCAGCATGGTTACACTGGCTTCCTTTCTTTTATTTTTGCATAGCCCTTCTCTTCTATGACAAAGCCATTGTTCAACCTCAACATCGTATCATCTCCAGCAGATTAGATTGCATAGGTTAGCATCCAATTGTATCATACACACCTGTTGTCCCAAATCACCTTTGTCACAAAGTCGTTCATTCATCCATAAAGATCCAGCCAGCGCCGGGCGATCACGATTACGATACCACTAACGTGTATTGTATACGAGTATCATTCCAGTATTCCAAGTATTCCAGTACGAGCACAGTAACCCGCGGCCATCGATACCCATACCCATACAATACGCTTGTTCACCATTCACCATTTCACGTACAACACAACCGGCCAGTTGGATCCATTCAACATACGAGTGAAGCATCGTCCTCTGTACTGGTGACCAAATCCAGCTAGCATATTCATTCATGTTGGCCAAGCAAATACCATAAGCAGTCGACAAAGGCATTCGCTCGAAGCAAGCTACTTAAAGCTCAGTTGGTGAAAGTCAACGTCCAGGATTCGGATTGGTCAGACGAGCAACGTGGAGTGGAAACGAACCAATCGACAGCCTAGCCTAGCCCAGCGGTAAAGATGTCACGCCAGCCTCCTCCAACTCCGACATCTTCGCGGGACGAAGGACGACGACAGCGCCGTCCGGATCGCCATGCACCCTCATCTCCGCTCTCGGGATCAATATCAGTGTCAGCGTCAAGCAACACTTCATCGCCTCGAGTGGATTTTCCAGCCTCACGCCCTCGTGCCGATCAGCCGATATACTCGCCCATACCTGTTCATCTGGCACTCACGACCCAATCGCTCTCTCAGCTCTCCCTCGCGGAACAACAATCACGCCCCTCTTCATCCTCTGCCTCCTCGTCAGTGGTCAGGCTCTCTTCTCCAGCCGAAGCGAGGCTCAAAGCCGGTTCAAGAAGGGTTCTTAGCACTGCTCCTTCCAGTACGAGCGTATCGGACGACGAAGGAGACGATACTCCCAATCATGCAGGGAGGAATGACGGAGATACCGAGCCTTCGTCGCCTATAACGGTTGATGTGCAGCAGGCGAGATCTTGGTTGGATATGGGTGAAGATAGGAGGGATAAAGGCAAGGGGAAGATGGTCGAACATGAGGGTATGGCGGCCAAGTTGCCACCGGAGATCTTGTTGCATGTGAGTCTAGAAATGAGGCTTTGCAATCTTACCTTTTGAGGGGCATAGAGTATGAATAGACCTGATTTTGATTTTCTCGCTGATGACCGTTCTTAGATCTTCCGCCTTCTTCCCGACACTCGAGACTTGCTCTCTGCGCTCTTGGTGAATCGAACATGGTGTCTCTATACCTTCTCTTTACTATGGTACAAACCACACCTACCCAATATCAAAACCCTCGCATCGCTTATTCGAGTAATATCCAACCCTAAAGCCTCACTGCCGTATGCTCAAGCTGTGCGGCGCTTACATCTCAGCCAACTCCACCCAACAATAACAGACGACCTGATGCTCGGCTTATCAGCTTGCACGAGGGTTGAAAGGCTCACATTGACCGGAGCGACACATTTGAGTCCGGAAGCGATCATGGCTGCCGTTAGGGATATGCCCCAGCTTCAAGCGGCCGATTTTAGTGGCGTGATGGCGGTGGACGATTGCGTCGTGGAGGAACTAGCAAAGACCTGTGCCAAGCTGCAAGCTGTCAATCTATCGGAATGCAAGCTTGTAGGGGATAAAGGCGTACTGGCGCTTGCTAAGCACTCCAAGTTGTTGAGAAGAGTGAGTTTTCCGTCTACTCCTTAGTCGATAGTGAACTTGGATACCCACTTGCAATCAGCGTCAGTCAGAGCTAATCTGCGATTCTGTGATCTGTCAGGCCAAATTTCAACAGTGTCATAGGATAACCGACCGATCCCTCATTCCTCTCGTCCAATCTTGCAAATTACTCCTCGAACTCGACCTGCAAGACGTTCTCACTCTCACAAATGCCGTCGTCCACTCCATTTTCCTCCACCTCAACTACCTTCGCGATCTCCGGCTGAACGGCTGTATCCAACTCACCGAAGATTGTATACCCCATCTACCCGAATTATCCTGTTTACCGGATGATCAAGTAGTTCAACAAGCCAAATCCGTCGGTCTCAATTCTGACAATCTCAACCTTCTTCGACCCGCGAGTGACATATCGGATAACCTCCGTTCGGTCGACTTTACGGGATGCGTGAACCTGGGCGACAAGGCGATCGAGCACTTGATTGTCAATGCGCCGAAATTGCGAAGTCTCACCTTGACGAAATGTTCGTTGTTGACCGATATATCGCTGGAGAGTATCGAGAGGCTAGGCAAGCATTTACACTATCTTCATGTCGGTCATGTCAGATTGTAAGTGATTCTAGGGACTATCTGCTGCTGCCTTTCTGTGGCCATGACTGACAAAATCCTTTTTGGTAAACTGGTTTGCAGGATTACCGATCAAGGTGTCACTAGCCTTGCGAAGAGCTGTACTAGGCTCCGATATGTCGACCTGGCTTGCTGTGAGCTCTTGACTGACGAGAGCATAACGGAGATCGGGGCGAATATGCCCAAGCTGAGGAGAGTCGGCTTGGTCAAGGTGAGTAGCGCCGCGTTTACAAACACGTTGTTTTGCACTCTTTGGCTTGACATTTACTGATTTATGGCCTGTTCTCGCCTTTGCAGGTCGTCAACCTAACCGATGAGGCAATATATTCGCTCGTTGAGCGATATTCGGCTCTGGAGCGAGTCCACCTCTCATACTGCGACAATCTGACCATAAAAGCGATCACATTCATGCTCAATCGCTTGGCGCACCTCAAACATCTGAGTTTAACAGGTGTAAGCGCGTTTAAGAAGCCCGAGCTGCAAAAGTTTTGCAGGGCTCCTCCTTCTGTGAGTGGTGCTTCACCCCTCTTGGGCGCTGTACCTGATCAATGCATACTAATATCAATCCTGGTTCTTCGCTGTGCTGGCAGAACTTCAACGAGCATCAACGTGCTGCTTTCTGTGTTTTCTCGGGCCACAAGGTCGATGAACTACGACGATATCTCAACGAGTCATACCTCTGTTCCGGCCCAGAATCAGACGATACATCCACCCGTCGCGGTTCAAGTTCAAGCACTTCGTCGATAACCGTTCCAGGTGGAGGCTCACCGCCACCTTCCACTCAAGTTCAAGGTCAAACATCGTCAACATCAACGTACGTCTTCCGTCGAGGATCCGCACCTGTGCTTCGTGATCGAGATCAACATTACAACAATGGAATTGGCTTGGCCGCTCCCGGATTACCAAGCACGGCTTTCGCAGCCCCCACGCCTAATTTCCTCTCGCCAACGATGGAGTTTCCGTCTCGCTCAGCTGGCAGGAACGGGTCCAGGAATTCCAGCGTTGACTTTGGTCTTGGTCTTGGTGCAGGTGCGGATGTGCGATCTGGGTTGAGCAATGGGACTGGGAATGGGACCGGGACCGGAGTCGGTTTGGGAATCGGAGTCCCGTCCTGTCTCCGAGAATCTCAAACCCAATCCACTTCGTCATCTGGAATGAATTCTCACTTGGGGAGCACGAGCTCGGGCTCACATGACGATCGATGGAAAAGGTTTAAAGCTCTTCAGCGCGATCAGATCTGGGAACGAGATCTAGAGCGGGCTCGGGAAGAACGAGAGAGGCCGAATGGACCAAGGGCCCCGTCCGGCTCTGTTTCTGTTCCTGGATCCGGAGCTGGCGCTGCACCTCGATACGCTCCCGGTCAAGATCCAAGGCGATTTTCCGGTATACCCAGAGTAAGGATGCAAGGTGAAGTTTTGGACGGGTATGGTGATGTGGATGGCGATATGGATATGGATATGGGTAACCGTGGTGTCCAATCGGACAGCAATGGGAGCGGGATGCCTGGATCTTTCGATTGGAACTCCAACTTGAACTCGAACTTGACTTCGAACGCTCACACGACCTCGCCCAACGCACGAAGAGATGCGAACAACCCCTCGAATCGCTACCTGAACACCAATAATGATAGTAGTCTTGAGTCTCACTATCGACGTCTTCACCATCAACAGCAGCAGCAGCAGCAGCAGCAGCAAGGCCAGCAGGATGGGACCTCACCAACGGCGACCTCACATTCGACTTCGACTGCGAATTCCGGATCTAGTGGGTCTAGTGGTAGGACCGTCGTGCCAGGATCGGATGCGAGAGGTGCTGCTGGTGAAGGTAGTCACGGTGGCGGTGGAGGTGGTGGAGGAGGAAGAGGGTTGAGTTGGGTGGCTGATTTGATCAGGTGGGGAGGTGAAGAGGGGGAGGGAGAATATGTTGGATACGGTCAATGAAGATCGGAATGATGGTGATCGTGATGGCGATCGGTGCAGTCTGTAAAGCTTGTCAAGCTTGACGTGTGTACATCAGGGGAAGCAGCGGGGTAAGCAGCGGGGTTAGAAGTCGATGTGAATTGTTATTCTGTTTTGTTGGCCACGTTGGGCGAATTGTCAGAAGGGGACGCGGCGATCGTTGAGGACTAGCTCGCGGGCAAGGTGTCCGACAAACGCAATGGCGTTCTATTCTCCCAGATGTATGTTTTTGATATGACCATTGTAGCTTGAAACTTGCATGTTATGTACTCTAGCCTGTAGCCTTTTTTTACTGTGACTTGTTCCTTCGTGTCAACCACCTTGACCGACCCATTTGGTCGTCTCGAGGAGGTTTTCTATGTCTGTGTTAGTGACATAACAACATAATAAATGTGTCATCCAGTATCATATCATATCATATCATGCAATGTCATGTCATGTCATGTCATGCAATATAGCCAATACCTTCATACCCCTCGATCACTTTGTCAACGTGCTAAACCCAGTGACATGGCAAGTAAGTGTGAGAAGCGAGCCATAGCCATTGCATCAGAAGAAAGTTCTTGACAGCGTCCATCATATAGGAGAGCATCGCATTAAAAGGGGGAAACATCGAGAGAGTCATTACACATATACATGGCGTGAACGAAGAAGATGAAAGAGAAAAAAAGGGACTAAGAGCAGTTGATTTGATGAAAATGAGGCGGCTCGCACTGAAGATCAGGTAGTCAGAAGAAGCGGAAGGGAATGGGTATAAAATGAATACGAGAAGGGATCGGTCATGTTCAAGCGGACAAGGAAGACGTAGGAGGAGGGATAGAAGAAGTAGAAGCTATCATGAACGCAGGACGCGAGAGAAAAAACAAGCATATCCTCTACTACATAAGACTCCACTTAGCTCCGCTCAGATAAACAAAAATAGACCTGCGTAGTCGAGTCGGCATGTCGGTTTAGCCTCAAGTATTGCATCTCGGTAGATTGCGATTGTGATTTATCGCATCGTCCGCTTATTTGCCTTGTACGCTATGAGGGACAAGTAATATGTCAAGTCAGCGACCAGCACAACACAGCACATATCGCACACAAACAACGCCCACTGGAATGGTCTTTCTTAGCCGGTGCGGGGTTTCATAGCGGCACCGACTCCGACTTCCACAAACTCGTCACAGGAGAAAGAAAAGTCTCTTCCTAGTCCCAACCATTCGAAAGCACGTTTGATGACGGATGACTGATGATTCCATCCAGCCAAGATCCCACACCCGGCCGACACAAGACCCGAACAACTCCGCGCAGGCGAAGACGTGTTTGACTAATGTGGGACAAAGCGGATGTTCCCTTCTCTTCTTCTCTCCACCGGTGCACTCGCTATAGCACTTCTGCGCTACGCCACTCTCTTCGACCCGAACAGAAGATCACAGCCCTTATTTAACTGCCTTTTCGTATATTCCTCTTGTCGCCTGCATGCGAGGTCTTCCTCCACCGACCTTCTACGGACCCCTTCTGATGTCCACCAGTGCGCCAGTGGAGGGCAAAAAAAAACCCCGGCTCCCACGCGGTTGACAAAGAGAAAGAAGAAACAGAAAACAGAGAGATTTCCACTCACGCCTTGACGATAGGTACGACGATGATGATGATCAATACGGCAATACCGACACCGATGATGATTCTCATCTTCATGTCCTTCCACCACATTTGCTTTCGAACTCTGTTGGCACCTCGTCGGAAACCTTGGGCGGATACCGCGAGAGTATCTGGGGTGATGCGTGGTTGGTCAAGGAAAACAAGGAAAAATAAGCCACCAACGTCAGCTGAGTTTGCTTTTTTATGACCGGGACGTGTAACGTGCATGTCAAACGCTACGCGTCGGCCCTTATGAAGCCCTTCTCCTTCAATTCCAATTTGATCAAACTCCGCCCAAATTTCTACCGCTTGGTAATTCCTTCAGCCGCTCCACTCCACCGAGCTAACAGCTCACCGATCACAGATAACAGATCACAGCAATTGTCTCTATGTTCCACACCGCGATATGTAGAACAGCTCCCGCACTCACCAGTCTTGTCTTGCAGCGCGTCCAGCCTTTCACCCCGCTCTGCAACTCGCTGGATGTTCTCATGCATCACATTGACGGTAGAGTCGATCTGTTCTTGGATATCTGCGATCTGTGGGCGATACAGAGAAATGTGTCGTCATGATACCCGAACGGAGAGAGATTGATGCGTAGTGAGTGACGTTCGTTACGAAGGCATGTGTGGGAACAGAGTGGGAACAGACACAGATTTCGGATTGAGGAAGGGGTCAGAAAGCAAGTAGGTCAGCAAATCATAATGACCAGTCATCATGCGATATAATATATATATATACGCTTCCCGCTCACCTTCTTGCTCTGTTGACCTCTGGGCTGACCAGCGCCGTTCCCACCAGAACCACCAGCGGCGGGCGCTGAGCCGCTACCGGCGGGGATATAAGGGTCGTAAGGCTCGGCGGACCTGGAAGGACCGTTGAAGTATCAGTGACAGTGTCAGTATCAGTGGACGGGTATAGGAGCGCGAGCTGGACTCGGAGGGGTAGGAATGACTTACATTGTGATTGCGATAGAGGTTCGTTCAAGGAGAAAATCGATTGAAGTGAAGTGTTTATGAGAGTTGTGTGGTCGAGTACAAGGATACTGTCGAAATATCTGAATATGCGAGAAATGCGTCTTCCGAGTAGTGGTATGTGAATGAGTGACTGTGATGAGAACCAGAGAGTCTGAGCAGGCTGTGCTGTGCAGCAACAGAGAACGGCGGTGACGACAACAAACACACACACACACACACACACACACACATTAAACATCGCCCCGCCGAGGGGGAAGAGGGAAGATAGCGGGAGCAAATACGCCACTCTGCGCAGTCAGTATATCTCCGTGCCACATGCCACATGGCTTGGATACGGTCCCCGCCGCCCAAGAGAGCAAAGTGGAGGGCGACCAGACAGTTCCACCCGGTTGACTGGACTGAGGACTATGAAACATTACATTACTTCGCCCGTCGCGACTGTTCTTGCTATGCCGCTTCTTGTCCACTTTCTTCCTCTTCCCTTTGAACCTGCACAATACTGGACTTTATAGATCGACAGCAATAGCGAGCTTTAGCTGATAGCCATAGACACCGGAACGTATCATGCTCATATAACATCAACACGACACAATGAGGTTCAGAACGACTATAATCAACGTAGCTTTACTTCATAGTCAGTTCTTTCTCTCGCACCCATCCTTGGGAAGACGAACGCAAGAACTGACTCGTCATCCCTCCCTCCTACGGTGTGTCGTAGAGATCTCCCGATCACTAGCTGCTCTCGCGAAGACTTGTGTCATACGCTTGTCGCCTGAGCAAGCACATTTCATTGTTCCTGGGAATGAAGGATCAACGGGTGTTCAAGTCTGGTCGTGAGTCAGCTGTTCGCTTACTGCCCTTCAAATAGAAAACAGGGAAGACAACTGACCTTCTTCATCATATATCTTTCACTTCTTGATAGACAAGTCAAAGTGGTAAGCTACCTCCCCTTCTACGTTCTACAACGCAGATGGATAGCTTACTATTTCACACCATTCAACATTTATGTAGTCTACCCTGTTCGACGCTTACAAGATAGAAAGTAACGCGAACAATGAGATATGGTTAGAACTCCATCTGGACTCGCTGATGAAAGTACTGAGAAGCGCAGATAGCTCAGGTGAGAACGTCATTCACTCCACCGTCAGCTTTTTGGTGCCATCCACCCGTCAGAGGCCTCAGGCAGCTGATTTATCTCTTTTTGTACAGTTGGAGGTCTAGGCGAATCGACGAGAAATACAGCCACTTTGTCCGATGCGGACGTAACGCTCAAACTGAACAAGAAGGGCCATCAGCCCATATGGGCTTTTGAGATCCGAGGGAAAACCGTACGTTCAGCTAGACATCTGCCGCCCTTGTGCGCGTCGCATCGTCAGCTGAAGTCTGACTTATTCGTGCAGGCCGCGAGGAAATCGATGAGTATCACCCATGAGATCGACGTCAAGATTCTCTCGCCGAAACGACAGCAGGAGCTACAAGAACCCCTCTGTCCACAACCAGATGTGAGCTACCATGTCGTTGAAGCACCACTTGGACGCCTAGCTCATACTGCATTCTTCAATTGCTAGATCCACGTCGTCCTGCCTAATCTATATGAACTGCGCAATCTCGTATCGAGGTTGAGTCACGTAGCGGACGATGTAAAAGTGTCAGCGAATCATGTAAGCAGATTCCTCAAGCGCCAAATGATGGGCATTGGTACATCCAAGCTGACATTAATGATTCCTGATATTTCCCATTTTCAGGAAGGAAAGCTAGAATTGAGTGTGAACTCAACTAGAGTAAATTTATCGACAACATGGACGGATCTAGGTGTTCCTCAATCGAACGGTACGTTGCTTCCTCTGCCCTGATCCCCACTTATATTCGCATTCGGTTACTCCAACGTATCTCGAAACTCTACCTGTATCTCAATCTTGACATTGTTACATTTGCTAACAAGTGAACATTGTAGCTGTACAAGAAGATAACGAGGAACCCCCACCACCGCCAGAGAAAATGTTCAGCGCAAACGTATCGATCAAGGGCTTGCTCAAATTCCTCACGAGCCACCTGGTCGGAGGGACCGCCATTGCCTGTGAGTTTTCCACTGCTCGAAGGACGCTGCAGCCAACTCATGTCATGGGACTGAACTGATGACTTTGTAGGTATATGCGAAGATCATTGTCTGATCGCTTATGTTTATATTGGTGAGTTGCCGCGCCCGAAACTCTGTGACCGGACGTTAACAGCTCACCCACTGACCGTATCTATTCATAATTGTACCATAGGCGAGCTCAACGAGGCGGGCGGTGTATTGACATTTTTCATACCTGCCAAGAACACTGATGACTGAAGGAGATAAGTGGAGAAAGATATCTGAACGAGCGAGCGGGCATCGCTCAAATCAAGGGAAGATCAAGAGTCCACCTCTGGGATGTTATATGATGCTATGTGCGCTGGCTGCATTGAATGTCGAGACGGGGGTTAGAGTAAAGCGCCGATCTTTACCAAGCTGTGCTGTGCAGCCTTTCAGCAAGCGTACGTGTTGTATAGATAATATCAGTTGTAATGATAGCTGGCTAGTTCCAATCATAGAGAGAATCGTGTTTGTCCCGGTTATATCATGCTTTCATGCATCTGCATTCAAGGAGACTTCAACGGGGCCTCCAAAGATCAAGTGTAAGTCTTGAAAACTACGTACTTGGTCGAACATCGCCTTGTGTGCTGTGATCAGAACTCCATCTGAGAAGGGGCAATACTGACTCGTACTGGCGGACATTATAATGTATATTGATACATGCAAATGAGCAAACATGCTAATCCAAGTAGCTAAGGAGCGGCGAGTAGTGATTGACCGAATATCGTGCTATGCTATGGTATACTGAGTTGAGATAACTATGCGATATAAAATGTAGTCCTGCCTATACTTCTATATCCGAGAATTCGATCCTGCGGCACTACCACCATTCAAACCTGGTCCGGCTCCAGAACCCGCGTTCCCACCCCTCGGTGAGAAATCGCCTTCTCGATCAGGCGTGAGTTCCACCGTTCCCTGATGTAATATCTCGCCTCGGGCTTGTGCTTTGGCAGTTTCAGATAGATGGTTTCCCCTGAATCTACGGCGCATGTCGAGCTGCGATACAGTGTAACGATACCACCGTCAGAGATCAGATCAGCATATGTTCCACTACGACTACGGCCCATCATGGGGATTGGGGTTTGAAGGTGCAGAGTATGTGATGTCGTATGCTTTTTGTCCCAGTCCAGGAGGAATCAGGTAGACTCGGGCAAATGACATATCTGCCGAGGAGTACCAGGGTAGAAACGTAGATAAAAGATGAAGCCAAGCTGAGGAATATTGTGGCAAACCACGTAAACTTTCGACTCACCATACCCTTCTTGCAATCCGCAAAACGAGCTATCAGATGTTGACATTGTATCGGCAGATCATGAGGTTGTTTCAGGCATTCTTGAGGTGTTTTACCCGTTTTCAATACGCTATGAAAAATGAACAAAGCAGAGCCCAGAGCAGAGTGAGCATACAAGATACAAGTTGAGAAATAATCCATCGAGACGAATTAAATTTTCTGCACTAGGAAGAGTGGGTCGAGTGGGGCTTCATGATCGCAGAATCGGGAATCGAGAATCGGGAATCCAGGATGCAGGATGCAGGATGCAGGATGAAAGATGGAAAAATCCAAGCAAGCTAAGGACTAGATCCAGGAGAGGTGACACGCTCACTTCGCCCCGCTACTTCTCATTTGCGCCAATGACGATGCAAAGCTGAGAGGAGACACTCACCAGTCCGTCCGTAATAAACACGCTACAAGCTCATCCCGAGCCTCCTGACATGCTAAAGGCGCCATACCGACAATTTGTTCTAACTAAGCTCTGTCCGCTTCCTTGAGACCTCCAGCCTTGGAACAAGATCGGCTTTGCTAATCTTAAATTGTTGAGTCGGTCTTTCGAGCGAGTGGCCCAACCCTCGAGTTTAGAACGGTCGGATCGTAATGATTGTGGCTTGGGGGTTCGTCGAAAGATCGTGGAAGCGCAAAAGAAGATCTGATCTCTTGTCTCGTTTGATTTTGTGTCCTCGTTACTTGTCTTGTCTTTTATTATTTCGCAGTCTCTTGCTTCGATTTATGGTTCTTTCACTCGAATATGTATAGTATGGTTTGCACGATGGGATAAAGGCAACTTCAATGTAGTCAACGGTAAGTCTATGATGGTAAGCTTTCTGTCGCTCAAGCTTCTAAGGTTACAGTGTCATGATTTTCGGATTATTCCGGTTGGTTGTCCTCTGTCCACAGAAAAGCGGCCATCTCCGCTCTGCTCTTGTAGCATCAGTAGTTGCGTTGTGCGTCATAAGGTTACCTTTACCTCCCCTCATCCTCGCTGTAGCTATAGCGTTTTTAGATCCGACGAAAAAAGACTCGCGATACCTTATTCATATCGAAACTCATGCGCTCTTCTCGCTTTCGTAAAAAGACAGTTCTTGTTTGTCCAAGCTAAACTGCTCAACGATTTTTGAGATGCAGACCGGATCAGCATCAGAATAGAAAAGAATAGAAATAGACAACGGGCTTATATCCCCGCACAGCGAAATCATCACAACGAACACGGAGGTTTCTTTGTTCTCGTCATGGGTTTCCTCAAACCGCACAAACCGAGCGATTACCCCTCGACTCTGCTATATATCTTAGATGAGGTGAGCCGAGCCGAAGTGTATCTTATCTGTATGAACGTCAAATCGTAATCTGCGCCCTGTCGAGCCAGGCAGTGCAGTGCGGTCTTTTGTTTCCGGCTTTTTGCTCTGGCTGATCACTTAAGTTAGACCCACATCACAGTGACTCTCTCAACGGCGCTCGCGATTCTCTGGACTAGAGACGCGCACGTAGCGTGGTTCGCACTAGGTGCTCTCAACTCGTCTTTGTCTGGTAAGTCGAATGCTGAAATTATCCCAATACCGATGATCAACCCTTTTACTCGTCTTCGTCCATACAGCTCAAGTTTAGTCACACCCAGCCACTCATCTGGCTATGATATGTCCCTCTGTGGTGATATACTATGGACAGACTGGCTGATATCTGTGTTCGTTGTATGCTACGCACTCACAGCTAAAGTCCTCAAAGAACTCATCCGTTCGCCCCGTCCTCCACCCCCAGACCCCTCATCGAAACCCTCCAGAGTCCGACCGAAGCGTACATACGGTATGCCGTCTACACACTCCACAGCACTCACATTTTACTTTATCTACCTCCTCCCTTTCGCCCTCTCCTCCGCCTCTCAACACTCAATAGGCGGGACTGCGACTGGGCTACCTAGTCCACTTTCGCTGGCGGCAGGAGGCGGATTAATAGCTTACTGGAGTGCGGGACTGTGGAGTAGAAAAGAGCTGGGTTATCATACGTGGGAACAGATTTTCGGAGGGGCTGCGTACGGGACGTTGTTAGCTTTGGGTTGGAAAGCTGCTTGGGGCGCTTATCCGGCCATTGGAACGAATCTTCAGTATCTTATAGATACAGTGTGGAGCACTGTTGTTGGATAGAAGTGACTATAGATCATATATATATAGACTTAGATCAACAGACAGTAGGGGTTAGCACAATATGCTACGCCACCTGGCATGCGTGCTTTACGCTGCACATTGAACAGGTTCTTCTCCTCGGCGTGCTCTTCTCCCTCTTCAATATCTGTCGTATTTGCGGATGCTCACAGGCTACAATGATGCGGGCGAGATTCAATTTCATTTTCAATTTTCAACTGGCAGATGTTCACTCTATTGTGAAATCAGTTGCGTTTCACGTTATATTCATGACTTCTGATCTCTGTATTTCTTCTGCTTCTGACCCCAAATGTTTCCCCCTCAAGAAGACTAAAATATGCACAATATGTATACAACTATATGATTGACTTTATGATGATCACCTTCTCTTGTTTCTTCTCCTATTGTTGTCGACTATGACCATTCAGGAACCTGCTGCTGTTGTCTTTGTTGACCGCCATATCCTCCTTGTCCCCCTCTTCCTCCTCGATATCCACCTCCGTTATTATATCCTCTACCACGTTGACCACCCTGTCCTTGTCCGCCATAACCACCTCGTTGACCTTGTCCTTGAGGTTGTCCACCATATCCTCCTCTACCTCTACCTCTTCCGCCAAATCCACCAGCACCTCCAGCGCCAGCTCCTGCCCCACCGCCGGGATAAGAGGGTCCGCCAGCTTCTCCGAACGTATCGAAATTTCGATGTCGCTCGTCCGCTCGGCTCACTCGAGAAGTACCCACAGAGAGATTATCAAAGAAGCTCGACTTGTTGTATTTCTCAACCTTTGGTTTCTCCTCGACAGGGGGCGATGATACTACCGCGGAAGGATGAGATGCTGATTCAGGCTCTCCGACTTCCGCAGCGGCTCCTTCTCCATCCTCTCCCGCTTTGTCGTTCTCGCCCTCACCAGCGTATTTCAAAGCCTCTCGCTCTTTCTCAAACTTCTCATTACCCGCAGCGAAGTCAAATTCAGCATCGGGTACGGCAGGCGGTTGAGGCCGAGCGCGACGGGGTCGTTCGTCGTTGCCCCCGCTTACATGCAGATCGGAAAGAGAACGCTGTACACGGTCGAGGGCGGTAGCGGCTGAGATAGCGGCACCGGTAGGTTTGGGTGGAAGATCATATGATTCTCGACGGGGCTGCTGAGACGATGACGCGGTGGGTTGAGAAGGTGCTTCCGAAGGGGGAGGAGCCTGAGAAGAGGGAGGAGCAGACTGGCTCTGTGTTTTACAATGATGTGTCAACCAAGACAATTACAACCGCATTCCTCGACGATACATAGCGGGAAGAAAGGGGGAATCGATTCGACACGACAGATCAGAAGGAAGGCAACGGAGGTGTCCACACGTTTTTGCGCTCTCGGACACTGTCCCCGAAGGGCACTTTACATCCGAAAAATACTTCATCATTAATGTTTGAAGGTAAGGAAGGGTAATGGGTTTGAGGGCAAGGTCGGAAGACATGGGTGCAACAGAGTCGACTTGGGAAAAGGCGGGATCTGCCGATGAGATGAGATACTTACGACTGATGCGAGAATGGGGTCTACAGGAGCTTCCTCACCAGGAGGGACGTAGTTCTCTACCAGAGCGAGGGACTCGATAGACTCGGTACTAGTGTATCTCGTCAGCTCACGGTGACTGTGATGGTCTTGACGGAGCTCACTGAAATCTGACCCAGCCCAGGGATTTATTCGACCCAGGCAACTTTCGAGCTGTCGGTCTGTCCTCTGTGCCATGGTTGTATACTGAATGGAATGAAGCAAAGATGAGTTATGGTGCTACTGATCTGCAGGAGCTTTTCTGTAACTGACCTTGAGCGAGACAGATCGTCTGGTCTTCCTGGTTGATATGGTCGAATATACCAGTATATCTCACACCCAGCTTCGAGACGACCTGGAATGGTTTCCTAGAGGAGACGAAAGATAAGAGATATGAGCCTGAAGAGGACCCAAGATGATGGATGACGTTGCGAAAGCTGCCACGAGGGGAGGAGAGACGGAACAGGTGGAAGCGAGGAATAATTGACTTACCCCTTGAACTGACTATAGTCAACGGCCATGGTGATTCAGGAGGGAAAACGGGGTATACGTGATATAGAGATGAAAAAGAAAGATACAAGGAAGAGGAAAAAACCCGAAGAATGAAGGTATAAGGTCAGAATATGGGGATGGGTAAGGTAAAGAGTAAAGTAGTAGGGTGGAATGAGGAATGAGGAATGAGGAATGGGTTGAGTTGAAGTGGTGGTTGAGCGAGCGTTGAGCGATGCGATGCGATGCTCACTGCGATTTTGGTGCTTATAACGAATGGAAGATTCGGGATAAAATCAATAAAATGCAGTACAAAGTAATATATGTCCACGCGACGAGCATGAATCAATCACGCGCGTTATGCGCGAGTGGTTTTCGTGTTTTGATGTACGTAGGATATGTGGTTTCGGCGAATCGAAGAAGCGCAAGCCTGCAATTCTAGATAGACATTATCTGATCGATTTCATTCCAGCAATATTGTTATTGATATATTCTCTACCGACAGCTTCTCAACGCATTAAAACATTGGACAAGACTGACCATGCCCTGAAAGGCTTCCTTCACGCCTGGGTCCGATCCATTCAATATCATCCATCGCCCAACGCCCATCGCAATGTCGTCCCCAGCGAGATCATCCGCTAGTATCAACAACAACCCCACTTCTCTCCTGCCTTTACTGGCTGTAGGTGTGATATGGTACCATCTCTCAGCTCGAGGAGTGGCCACTCAGACAGTATGGTGAGTGCAGCTGTGGGTTTTCGTATCTGGCTTTTGTGCCCAGGAGACGACCGAATAGCTGATACTCGTCTGAGAATAGGCTAGCTTTAAACGTGCTTGATACGCTTCGAGCTTTACGAGCTGTCCGGCCAAATGGAAGGAGGATAGGAGTGAATACTAGGAAGAAGGCAACGAGGGATACACTCGCATGCTGGATCATCTACGTACGTACTATACAGCTAATCTGAACGCTACTTTGGGATGGCCGGGTGAGCGGTGATAAGCTGACTTTTTATACATACAATATACAGGTTGTAGGGCAGATGGTGGGACCGATCCTCTCGACTATACTAGGATGGATTCCCTTCTATACACCTATCAAAGCTGTGATATGTGCCGGATTCCTCTTCACTCGCGTATCGGTACGTCTCAGATATGCCCATTATCATCAGCTAGGCGAATGTCGGCCGCTTCTTATATGTGCAGTAGTTGATAGCTGACGTGGAGACGAACAATGTGCGTACACATATAGACATCAAGCCATATCTACACTCAGCTCCTCGTACCGGCCATCAAACCATACGAGACTCCTATAGATCTCACTATCCTCTTGTTCCAGTCAATCCTCATCCTCGTCTTCTACTATCTCCTGGAACTGCCGATCAAAGTGACGTGGACAACGCTAAAAGCAGGCTGGAGCGGCGTGTCGTCTTTGCTGCTGCAACATACAACGTCTACTCCTAGGGTTGTCGAGATTCCATCCATTGCAACGCCGGAATCACGAGTCTCCGCTCAGTTGATCTCAACGCCACCCAGAGTTATAACGTCAACCGATTTGGGCGAAGATCATCTCCGATACCTGGCTTCGCCAGGCCCAGTAATTCCAGGTTCAATCCTCCTCCGTCATCCGACGCCTAAACCCGCTCGACCAACTCTAAAGGGCAGACGATCAATCGTATTCATCTCTCCACCCGCTACACCAAAAGTATCACCACCTTCATCTCCCGAATCAGTGATTGTACTTGACTCACTCCTGCCCAATCCGCACGCCCAGGTTGGGCCTTCGACACCTCGAAGACCGATATCAGTCTCAGTGCCGGACGTGGTCGATGTTGATGTCCAACAAAGGGGAAACGGGAATGCGATGCTTGCTGTTCCGCAGGCAGCAGTTGTCAGGCGATCGCCAAGAAGACGTCGACAGGAGTCGGATAGGCTAGGCCAAACGACAATTGATGTGGAGGAGCTGGACTTGATGGCGCGCCGAGCTAGTGCACCAGAACTGGGAACAAAGGGCGGAACGGAACGTCTTGTACGCAAGTCAAACTTCGACGCCGAAACTGGCACCGCCATTACCACTGTCACAAATGCTAATGGAGGTCCAAGAGACGAGGACAACAACCCCTTCATCGATATCGACGTCGACACGATAAATCAGACGGAAGGGATAATCAAGAGCAGAAGCAACGGATCTGATGACGTTCAGTTTCTCAGTGCTGCTACCACCTTGTCAAAGCGGAACGCCCCTGCTAGAGCGAAGCCTGTACCTACAGCTTCCAGAGCGAACCCGAAAACCGTCGAGCGAACGAGTAGAGCTGCGGAGGTCCTGGGTGCAACAGAACCCCAACCTCTCGCAGATTCATCATCTTCAACCAAAGCTATAGCTATAGCCGCTTCTACTCAGCAATCCCAACCGGAATCGCAATCGGCTTTGATACCCGCTAAACCTGTCACCGCCAAGACTTCCTCAACCAGTTCCAAAGCAGCTTTAGCGTCAGCCTCGACGATAGCTCACTCGAACCCGCGAAGTGCAAAAATACCTTCAAAGAAACGTTCGGCTCCATCATCAGCAGCAGCAGCAGCGTCAACTGCAAAGACTGCTTCGAGTACGAGCAAGAGTCCTCGCAAGAAGAGGGTATTGAAAGCTTCTTCGGATGGCGTGGCGCATGATAAACCGCTTCCGACGGCTGCTTCCAGAAGTCGGAGTCGGGTTCGTATAGGTCGCACTTCAGACCCAGCACCTTCGACAAGTGGCGTCAGGGGCACTGGTACCGGCATTGTCGTTAAGGGGCGCAAGACAACAACCAATACCAAGGCTTCCTTCGATGTGGAAGCAGGTGAGAAGCGGAGAGAGGCAGCGGATGAAGAAGTGACAATGGTAGGTGCCCAAACGGAGGCCGAGGAGCATATGAAAGTCGGTCAGAAACGGGGTGCTGCACCGTCTTCTTCGGCTGTGGCGGCGTCGAGTCGGTCGGGAGGGGGGGTAGCAGGTGCGAAAGACAGGCCGACGAAGCGGGCGCGAAAGGCGTGAGCGTGCCGTCGACCCGGTTCCTTCGTTGACCCAAGCTCGTGAGTATGATCGCTCTCACTGAAGTAATATGGTTTGGGTACACAGATCGGTTACTGTACGTACTGTATGTCTCCACGCATATACAGCAATGGCTGTTTCTTAGTCTTATACTCCTACAGTCGGAGAAAATTCGATGTTGTACCCTATACAGTATATGACACTGCATGACATGTATCCATATTAGCTTAGTTTCTACATTACATACATTACAGTACATTACAGTATAGTACTTGTGTGACATGTTGTATCAGGGTAGCAGAATCTCCAGTACACTATCAACCTTTCACTACTTGTCGTACCGGATCACATTATTTTCGTAGTTCGTACTTACTATATACTGTATCATGACTCAATACTGTACAGAAAGAACTACATTACTGAACTCAGGCGCTCATCAGACTCAAACTTGGATACCCAGACTACCCCTTCGACCATACCCACCATCCACAGTCACACCGGCTGATCGACCTCTGCCAACAGTCCCGTAGAACGGATGACTCCTGTCCGGCGCTCTTTGGTACACCGGACCACCGTTGCCGCTGGGTGCACCGATATGATCTTCGCCAGTCGGTCCAGAGCGGTGGTCAATGTAATCTTTCGCTTTGGTAGGTTTAGCAGATAACCACAGCGAAGTCATCATTCGCCTTTCTTTCTCCCTCTCTGATTCAGAAGACCATGTTAAGATTGAACCAGAGATCGAAATGGATCGTTCGACCTCTTCGCCTACTAGTCCGAGCTCACCGGGCAGATCGTTCTCATTCGCTGCTCCCGCTTGAACAGACGGAGTATCGGAAGCTGGACTGAGAGCAGATAGCTTTCTTGTCTGCTGTTGTTGCTGTTTCTGAGCAGAAAAGCCATCCGTTTGCTCTTTAACGTTTGGCTCCTCGCGTCGAATAGCGCGAGACAGATGTTCAGGCGGAGGAAAGATGAAAGTACCGGGAGTTTCCAGCTTTGGACTTCCGCAAGGTGAAGGTGAAAGCGAATTTGAGCCGAGCTCCATAAATTCCCTCATACCGTCATGCGCCTTGGGCGTAGTCGGATCCAGGTTTGCCCGGTGAGTGTACTTGGGTGAGATCTGCCTGAACGTAGGAGACTGCGTATATGTCCCTTGCCCTTGAGCTTGAGGATGATCATTATCGATCGGAGAGACGGGAACGATGGAGATTGCTGTCGGTCTGGATATAGCTCTCGTCTTGGTATTTGATGTGGTTGACGAGTTTACAATGGCACCAGTTGGACCGGAAGGTACGGTCTTTCGCCTTGGTCGAGGTGGAGGAAGTAGACCTGCGCTCTTTGGCATCGGTCGGGGGGATGCGGGTTCTGGGTCGTCGCGGGATAGCAAGAGAGCATTGAGTGGCGCAGGTCGGTTTTTAGGTCTCGGTGGGGGACTAAGCGGATTGGGGAACGCCCGGATGTCATCGGCGAATGCGCCTTGTGGTCGAGTCGCCAACTGAAGGGAAAGTCGAAGTTCCTTCTCCCTCTGCTTTTCTTTGATATTGTTGTATTCCCATGCAGTCGACCACTCGCCGTCCACCCCTTCAGCATCCAGTACGGTGACACCACCACCGCCGGCGTCAACATCCGGCTGCTTGTGCTCGGGGCCACGGGAGCCCTCGCTGCCTGCTACGCTCGACACGCTAGAGCGCGACCCTCGTCGTCTCCTCCTTCTTTCCGCTCTTACATCCACACCGATCTTGCTTCTCTCCTTGGGCGGCATGATGTATCCACCTTCCAAGCCATCAGAAGACTCGGTTTGTGCAGGTCCAGCGTGCGCAGCATGCGCATGTGGCTGATAAGTGAAAGTGGCCACTCCGGTGCCGTACGATACCGATCGTGCCTGGCGGAATGAAGGCTGAGGTAAGGAAGGTGCTTGCGAGGCAGCTGCTTCGTCCAAAGCTAGGAAAGACAGCGCTGACATGGCTTCCTTCCTTCCCTTGTTCGAACGCATTGGCGAGCTGGATCCCAGGCCGAATGCAGGTACAGAACCAGGACTAGAACCAGGAGTAGCTGAAGCTGACAATCGACGGGGCTCTTCCCTCGGGATCAGCTTCATCGGGGGCGATTTCATCGTCGCTCTTGAGGGGTCGATGGGTGACATTGGTTCCGATCGGGAAGGAGCTGTGCTAGGTCGCTTGGGTCGGAGGATACGAGCGGTTATCTTCGGGTGAGGGATAGAAGGAGTCCGCTGCGGTGAGACGGGCTGCATGGCTGGAGGTGGGGGTAGCGGTGGTAGTGGTCTTTGATAGACAGGCTCGAGAGGTGATGGCAGACTACAATGATGGCAACAATGAAATCGGCGTCTTCATCAGCAAGCGTGGAAAGCATCGTACTGGACGATATCAGGTATAAAGGAGGTGCGTCGAGTTACTCACTCTGTAACAGGGTATTGAGGTCTGCGCTCAATGATGACAACGTCCTCCTGCTCCGTGGTAGCGAGCACCAAAGGCACTCTCACTTCCTCACCTTTGTCTTTACTATTCTTCCTTCCAACTATAGTCATTGTGCCGTTACCATTGAGATCGCCTTGTTGTAGTTGCGAATGAGGGAGCATTCTTCTTGATAATTTCCTACGCAGACTTTTATCCCCTTCGCCAGATGCTGAAGCCCGACTTGCTGAACGAGGTGGGATAGGAGGGGCGCCTGCGTTGATTGAAGATCTACCTTTCGCAAGTAAGGTGGACATGACTCTATTGTTCTCTGTACGTTCATGAAGCAATGATTCTTGTCCGGAGCCGTCTTTGCCGTGTCCGACATTACGCATCACGCCATTCGCATTCGCACTACCTGTTTGTGCTTCTTGATCGAACATTGACGAACCCTGCGTATTGTCTTGATCGATAGCCACACGTGTAGGTACAGGGCCGTGCTTTGGCGGGCCGAGAGCTAGAGGACTGATCGATGTGGGGAGGGGGGGAAGTTCACCTTCTGGTGGCGGTGGAGGGGGTCTGTGAGAAGGGATGGAGACCGATCCTCTGCCTCGTGTGTGGTGTTGATGATGCATATCGCTCGTGATCGAATGAGGATTGTGGCTGATTGAAAAGCCATATCCATACGACTTAGTCCGCTTCCTGTGTGTTGACGGTTGCAGATGTTCAGGTTGAGGTGGATTCGAGATATGAGAAGGATTCACGGAACCTTCGGTATGCACGTTGTATCGCGGAGAGTGTCTGTCGCTTCGGCCAGAGGGAGAATGGCTGGATAGTCCGGTCGAACCAGTCTTGACGCTGAGGCGATTGATTGAAGAAGCGGAATCCGCATGACTTATGCTGTTTGTCCGTGACGTCCTAGCTGTGTTGCTTTGATGATGACTATGATGGGCTGAGGATGATTTATGTGTTGATTGATCGGTTGCGATTGTGGTTGATGCGCCCGATCCGGTACCATACCCATATCCATCACGCATCAAATGACCATTCAAAAGCTCAAGCACGTCCAAGGCTTGCAATTCTACATCATCCAAATCTTCTTCCCCATCTTGGCCTTGTCCGTACCACGCGGACATACCACTTCCGTCTTGTTCGATTATTGAGCTGCCATTACGGGATGGGATCGACACCGCTTGGGATTCGGGCCGAGAACGCGACCTGGACTGCGATTGCGATCGTGAGCGCGAGGATGCCGCTGACGATTCCTTTGAGGGCATAGTTGGGCGAGTTAGTAAGGATGTATCGATCGTCAGTGATACATGCCGGCTTCTACGACCTTGATTCTGCACCGGAACCGAATCTTGTGCAGGTGGGCGGAAACGATCTGCATTTTGGGTGGAAGCGGAAAGGCAGACTGGCTGGGAGTAAGCGTCGCCTTGATTGTTATAGTGATCCATCTCGCCGAGTATTTCGACCGTATCCATCATATCATGTGGTGAATCTGTCTGTGCTGCAGTACTCGGCGTGGCTGGCTCTGCCTGGAAACGGGGGTCCATCATAGGTAAGCGTAAAGTATCCCTTCTTTCCTTCTTGCTTTTCCCCTTCTTCTTCTTAGACTGTAACGAAAGGCGAAGGTAGTCGGATTGAGCGTTAGCGTCGTACGAATCGATTACACCTTGAATACTCGGCATGGCATTCAGAGAGCCTTTGGAGAATGTGGGTGGTGTAGAGGAGGAAAATGGCGAGAAGAATTGGTGATGTTGATGGTTGCTATGGCTATTGGCCGGACCAAAATCTGCATCTTGTCCGGAAGGATAGCAGGATATCGCAGGAGGCGGTTGAGAGTGGTGTTGCGACGCAAGCCGCTGATGTTTGCCTTTTGAACCAAGGTTGAAATTGATGTCAAATGGGAAAAAGTTGGGATAGGTCTGGGCCGTTCCTGTACTCGCTTTGGACTTTGAATGTGATGATGAAGCGGGTCTTTTTGAGCGAGAGCCCGATCGAGTTTTGATCAGAGGCATCTTGATTTCGACTTCAACTTGCGGTTGGCTTGAAAGCGGTCTTTGAGGGAGTCGGAATGATGACGATGAAACTTTACGGATCGGTTGAGTGTGATTCTGATATGGAGACCGAGATTGAGCGGAGAACAGATGGTGATTGGGGTCGTTCGCCTCTTTCGGGGTGGGAGGAAGGGCTTCTAATGTCTGTAGAGCTAGAAGGGCCGAGGGGGAAGGCGAAGTGTGTCTTTTGGTAAGATTTGGGCGGGCAGCAAAAGGATGATTGGGCATTGGAATGGAGTTGGATTCAAAGCATGAGAGGAGTAGTACAAGAAGTCTCAATGACAACTGTTGATTGACCTAGCTTGGGAGAAAGCGATTTGTGATTTGATAGTGGTTAGCGCGATCTCGATGACTCGACTGGGAGACATGTGATATCCCTATATTCACTTCATGGGTTGAAGCTGATAAGGGGATGAGTGAGCAAGCTACAGCGGAAGACTCTGCTTGGAAGATATGAGCGACAGCAGTAAAGGAGTGCCTGGTACATCGCACCGGTCCAAGGGCAGAGATTGATCTGATCGCTTTGTCCTTTTAGTCATTACAGCCGGATGGTCGATGCGTCTTTCACAGAAGTGGGGTAGGGCTATGAATCCAGGAAGTCGATAAAGGGGAAAGATCGTGGTGAGAGTGGGACGTGGGTTTCGGCCTTTGGCTCGTGCGTGGGTGTCTCCACGCTAGACTATGCAATGGATCCGATCAGATGAGGACGGCGATCGGGACGTGGTATGGTATTACTAGAGCGGTTTGGGCTTGGTAGTTTAAGCTCACATTAACCAAAGGATGTCTTTGTCCGCTTCTATTCCTTATACACCTGATAGATCCTTCATGGTTCTCTTTGCTCTCTACACCCCGATGTCGACTGCTGGTGTTTTATTGCTGCCTTTTGATCGTCACTAGAAGACAGATTGGATGTTAGTGATTCAACCGGTGGGTATCTTGCGCCCTGGGGATTCGAACTCGGACTACATCCCTAGGATCAGCAGGGGCAGAGCGGAGGGGGTAAGCGTCGTCTAGTGCGAAGTAGTATGGGTATCAAAGCGAAGCGCCATCGTATCGTGCGTGCCAGACGACCATCAGCTAGGTACTTGAGTTACTCTGGTACTCGTCTCAACGACAGCTACGTTGATTGCCCTTCAGCGGTCAATCGCCTTGGCGACGACATGATCCGTTTTGTACGCTGAGCCTAAGGAGTAGTGCACAAGTGGATTAAGCTCGGACACACATTCCTTTGTATCGATGGTTGTCCCTACGCTAAGTCCGGCCCAGGCACACACAGACGGAACAGACGAGATCAAAGCTTGATGAGACGAGGGCTTGAGCACCAATGCCGACGATACCGAAGTTACCGATTCTCTCGGAGCCCTATTACTTCGCATGATGGATGGGATGGGATGCTCAGGAGACTATCTGATACATGTTATGCAACATCGCCAAAGAAGCAGTCTCTCGGTATGACCTCGACATCATGACCTGTCCCCCCATCCGCAACTGCGCTGCTAAGTAAGGTATCGCTCGTGACGATATAATCGTCATTCTGCTGAGTCGGTTATCTCCGCCAAGGCGAAGCCCAAACCGAGGGAGACGCATACACCGAGGCGAGTGATACCAGCTGGCAGCAAGTTATGTCCAGACTCAACAGTATGCCTTCGTGCAGATCTGAATACTTCGCAGGAAGACCGACATCCTCCGATATATACGCCCGATTGAGTCCTCGGTTGATCGCCTTCCAGTGCAAAATAATCTTTCTTCGCAGACCGACCTGACCTTCAACCCAAACAGAATGGGTTGGTCCAGAAGGTATCGCTAACATCTGAGCCTTCTCGGCGCCTTCTCGGCGCCTTCTTGGGCACCATGGTCATACCGTGGGGGGTCGGACAATACGTATCGCGCATGTCTTGACAATCGCTGATGGTGGTGATAGTTCCTCATTTCACAGCTTGGCGAGGTATGTATATACATACATGTCAAGGCTCCATGAGTGATTTACATATCGGGAAGCTACAGTAAGCCATAAAAACCTTTCAGAACACCCAAGAACGAGCACATACTGATTGGCTGCACCATCGACATCGACCTCATGATTACGACTCTGGCCGATACACATAGACGCTTCATCTTGAAATCTGACTCTCCCTGTGGTTTAGATCCTGTCTTACCGTCAAGTGTACAATGTCGACCCGCCAATCCAGCCGATGGGACCGGACCCCTGCCCAACTTGACTGCATCGCATATCACGACCTACGATCACAATGGAAAACCGTACTCACTTGTTTCGCATCCAGATCTGATCTGCAATGGGAGATACCAATTCCAGTCCAAGCAAGCACGTCTCAACGCTGACGGTACCGTCGTGGATTCAACAGCGCAATATATCGGTGTCAGTTATTTGCAGAAACGATCACCCCTCATTCAGTTCACAGGGACTCTGCACTACCCTCAAGCGAAAACGGAAGAATCCGATGACAAGGCTGATGATGAGGCACGTGCAGACTCCATGGGAGCTGGGAACATGACGGGCGATGCTCATAGCGTGAATACAGTGGCTATGCCCGACTTGTCTGAGCGATATCCCCAGCTCACCTCAAGCAAAGATCTGGATCCCTTTTCGAACTTCGAGAAAATCGCGCTCACGTTCTCTTACGATGAGCCAGAAGACACCGCAACTAAAGCTTTGGGTCTTGCTAATCCCGCTACACAAATAATGGAGGGCTCGATCCCTGTCTCATCTTGCTCCCCTCAATGGGAGTCTCTCGACCCGTCCCCTGTGAACGTGCCGGAAGGTCTTGCCGAACAATACGTACCCGACTTGTGTGACCAGTCTAGGCCCAAAGTATTTTGGAGCAACTATGTTCCATCAACGATCCATTCGGTCTCACACGGAATGACGATCAGGTTCCTGCCCACTCAATCGATCTTGAAGGACTCCGCTGATGGAAAGGCTATGGACATTATGCACGTGCTGTACGGAGGGGAAGCAGGTATCCCTGTTCAGGCTGAAACTTCGGTACTTATCCAAGGTCGCGAAGTACCGCCTTCACGAAGAGGGTCAGCCGACTCGAACGGCAAGCCAGATGTCTGGAAGTACAAGGGCTGGGAATCAGACTTGCACGACTGGGAAACCAACCAGTATTCGCCGCTACCGCTTCAAGGGGAATCACATATCGCTACCTCGACGGATTATACCCCTTCCCATACCTTCACGGAACAGACAAATACGGTTGGCCGACTGGATACGGACACCAAGGGCAAAGCATCGACTTCTCCTTCCAGCGCAGCTCAGGATGTGGACATGGTTGACAGTCACAAAGCAAGGCAGCCAAGATCGAGAACCGCACAATCTTCTAAAGCTTCGCCTTGGCTGAAGTGGACTGCCGGGCTTACACCACGCTCCACCAGCTCAGACAGTTCCGTATCTGATAAATCGAAGGTGACCGGCGGATTCGGCGGTTGGAAACGACGTCGCAAGAAGTAACGAAGCTCCTTGTGAGATCTCAGTTGTGATACTGTATGCGTCGGCATCTGCTACTCACCTGTAGCTCAAGATCTATAGTGGCTGGACGATGTGCTGTTAAGAAGAACGACACTTTGACTCGATTCGCATGGTATCCTTTGTCTTCCGAAGCCGTGTGCTGAATTGGCGATATGCAATAGTGATTGCATATGTCGTTGTAGCGTTGAACGTTGAGAGCAGAGCGTGACATCAATTTGACACTCAGGCTGAACCACCCTTTGTAGTCAGAAGATGACTGAAAATCGACCACCGTGTGACTCCCCTCCTTCAGTATAGCAAAATCAAGGAGTAAACTACTGGAGTCCTGTCCTCCGTTACTCGTACTATATATACGGGATACCGGTCATCCCTTCACTTAATATACATATATATTTTCCCCCTCTTCGCACCAGACTCACAGTAAGCTTTCTCATTGCATCACAGTGGCATGTGCAGCCTTGGCGTTTTCAATTACTCACTGATCTGACGCCCTGCCCATTGTCTCAACGCGAATAGTATAGCTGCCAGCTACACGATGCCTTACGAAAAGAGCGAACCGGCTCCTTCAGCCACTGCCGCCCTATCCCGTGCTTGTACAGGTCGGACCAGCCGCAACTCATCAGAGGTCCCATCCGGTCGCGAGATGGACTACTCCATACTGCTCATAAAGCATGAGCACTTGAGAAGGGTCAAAGAGGGCATTGCAAAAATGACGGGAAAACCTTCTCAGGCGTCTCGGCTAAGCATCACAAACGGGGAAGGCGCTGTTTGTGATTGGGAAGAGAAGCGACCGCAAAATCGTCCATACCGCGACTGCACCTCGTTCATTACAGTCGACCGGGGAACTGAGAGCGGGAGCGACGTCTATTCCGATCTGACGTCGCGAGTACTTAAGAAAGTAGTGGTTGAGTTCCACACCGCCAGATTGGAATCCGACCAGCTGCTTTCTAGCAAGGGCAACGAAAATTTGACCGACCTCTTGTCCTCCTCTCATGTATTTGGTGGCCTGCACTAAGCCGTTGAGCTATCGGGGACCCTCACCAGCCCCGCCAAGGAGGGCAGTGGACTCTCGACACCCACAGTTCGTTCCATCATCAGCGGCAGTGCCATACCTGTCCACTCCAGTTCGCTACCTGATATCGACGTACCTGATTTGATTCGAGAAAAGGATCCCGTCTCCGAGTTTGTATCCTTGAAGGTCATACTGCGCGGCCAGGGTGACAAGTCCAAGCGTTTCAAAGACATAGTCGGCCTCTCGCACAAGCATCATAAGGTTTTAAAAGGCTCGTTTTATGTTGATATAAGTCCCTCGGACGGCGCTTCCAACGAGACCAACTTCTCCTTAAATGGATCACCGAACATCGGGGCTGCCCAGCACACAGCGCGACTCCATTTTGACCCTGAAGGCTCTGTTCTGCGCAACAGTGATGGTAAATGGGCAAATGAGTTTATGAAGGAGTTGTATGGTGGTGAAGAGGGACTTGAGGTGACATGCTTATCCACTTTGTTGATACACGGCGTCATTCAACCCGCATCAGGCTCCGACGAAAGTGAAGTGGCGAAGGTACATGACAGCCTGGAAGGATCAAGGACTGGTCTATTGTATCCAGCCAAGACCTTGGCGCATGGGCCGTCGAAAGAGAGCCAGCTAGCATCGAACTTCGACGAAAGGGAAGTTGCCAAGGCACATGGCGGCTGGGATAGCACAGCAACTGACCTGTCGCATCCAGCCATACCTTCGGGGCAAGGCTCGTCGGACGAGGTCCAGCCCGCATTAGGCTACAACGAAAGGGAAATGACAACGGTACTTAAAAGCTCGGATGAATCAATAACTGACTTATCGCATGCAGCCCCAACTTCGGCGCATGAGTCGCTGAACGAGACCGAGCAGACGAAGCGACCTGTACATACCGCCTCCAATCAAGAAAAAGGTGACAAGGAGACTTCCAGCCTTGGCCGACAATCCGTTCAACCTCATCGACGTCCTGGAAAAGGCTCTGCCAATAGTTGGGGGCGGATGCACCAGAGTTGGTCCAGGCCATCGAAGCGCAAGACATAGAAATAGATGCCAGGAACCGATGAGAAGCTAGATGACTACGTAGTATGCTGTAGAGTGCCGCCCCCAATTCGTGTACCCGTAGTCCAGATGCTTCACGTCACGCCAAATGGACAGTGTTTGAGTACTAGATACCAACTGCTATGGGCGCTGCTGGTAGGTACTGTATCCAGACTGGACGTGGGTCTTGGTTGGTTCAGACCGCCCCAACAGTGGCCCTGAGGGTTGCACGTCGGTTCGAAGAACAAGTTTTGTCAGGAGGCAATCATTCATGCATCCCTCCCCGAAGCTGAACAAACATTGGCAACCTGAACTTCTTATTTCATGGTCTATCCGCCTTCAGGAATTCAGAAGTGGTGGAACACAACGGCGAGGAGCATAATCCTACAAGGCGAGAGAGTGGCAACGTCCAGAAAATGACGAAAGAGGACATAAATGAGGTGTCTTCGCGCAGGACTAAACACAGCATTTAAAGTGGGAGATCGACTCAACCATGTATTTATCCTTTGTGAATCTAGACTGGCAACGAGCACCGTATCTGTAAGAGTCTGCCCCTGGCTTCAATGGAGGCAGAGCGTACTACTGATGTTGTCGTCACCTTAAGCGTCTTTGACTCGCTTCTGAGCGAACACTTCACCTGCCCAACCTTTATATCCGGAAGCTGAATGTGGGTGTGCACTGAGTGCGCTCATCGCCTCCATGCACTCGAAGTGGAAGTATATGGTTGAAAGATAAAATCGCTTGCATTTGTGTACATTCATACAACCTGCCTGTGCACCCTGTCCAAGTTTACTCAGATACTGGTACCCAGAAATTGAGTCCTTACTATCCCATCTTTGGAACACGGTGTCAATCACGGCCCACTGACATCACGGTCAGGCTCCGAACATGGCTGATAACGCTGGCACCACGGCTGCTTCCGCCGAACGCCAACTTTCGGCCACCGCGATATTGGAAGAGATACATAAGCGTTTCATAATCAACAGGGAGACCTCGGATCTAAGCCAAGACCCACTCTCGGATTCAACCCCACAAGGCACATCAATGCCGGCTGACTCGTCCAATCCGACTCCCGCTGGTGTGTCACCTTCTTACCTCACCACCTACGATATAGAAGGTGACCCATATCCACTGCTCAATCGCCCCGGCCTCTTCTGCGACGGGACATTCGTAATGTACCCGAATGGATACCGTTCTACAGTCAATCGCAACGGTCAAACTCTGACTCAACGATGTCTTCAACCCATGTACTTGCAAAAACGTTCAGCTGAACTCGACTTCGATGGAATGCTGTGTTACCCCCACTTTACGAACCCGGCTGACGAGTTCAGTGAGGGAGGTGTAACGGGCAAGGCTCACTCAGTGAACACTGTGGCTCTGCCCGACCTGTCCAAGAGGTATCAGGAGTTGGTCCCAGAGGATACGCCCGACCTATTTTCCAGATTCCTGAAGATAAGTCTTGGGCTTTCGAACAACGACCACGGCTACTCCAACAGTGGCATCGAACCTGCGCCAATGGAGACCCTCGACCTCGCTAACGCCTGTCCGCAGGCACCAATAGAGTCAGGTTCGATCCCTGTCTCATCTTGTATCTTCCAATCGAACTCTGACGCACCTGGCGGAAGCGTGCCTCCAGATCTCTCCGAAAGGCACATCGCAGAGACACGGAAGCACTTCGGGGGGAGGTACTTCTGGAACAACTATCCGCCCTCGGTACACTCCATGTCTCACAACATGAAAATGAACTTCCTGCCTGAAAAATCGTTGTTGCGCGACGATTCTGACTCAGCCGCAATGGAGCTGCTGCACGCCCTGTATGGCGGGCGCCATGGGCTCACTGTTAAGGCAGAGACATCCACACTGATTGCAGGTCATCAGACATCGGGGATCACGGCGAAAACAGGAGGTTTACAGCTCAGACAGGGGAGCTGGTGGTCCGGGTGGACTGAGCGTGTCGAGAGGGATCCTTGGATACACAACGGGTATACAGCCCTCCCAATCGAAGCACCAACCAGTCTCGGTGACCCGGCAGAAGTACTACAGCCTACTGAAGAAGGGCTCATCGATGACGAAATGGCAGTCCCGTCAACGCCACGTATCCGGGGGGCTGCCTTTACCGCTACAGTCCCCAGTGAATCGGCCGTCCCCATGGCAACAATTCCAACGAGGCGTCCCGACTCTCACCAGTCACACGCTATCCAGGACACCCTTGCCAGACGGGTGGTCGGGCGAGCAAAATATGTGGGCTGGCAACGACCGCACATAAAGTGAAGAAGGATGGGCCATATGAGATCTGGCGGACAAAGCATTTTCCGTCTTGATGCCTGCTTTGTATGTCCTTGCTGCCTGAAGGCATGAATTGCAGTTACACGTGTTCTTGCTTCGAAAAGTTCTTTGAGTGAACGTTGGATGCACTCTGGTAAAGGGTGTGAGGATAGATTGCTGCAGTGCACTGTACTGAACTCCACCCAATTTTTATGGCTACATGCACTGCGCCCCCCTCCCCCCCCTTTCCGCCTCTGTTGCATGTACCCAGCGCCGCAGTTGTACAGTTTCCACGAGATTCTCATACATGTCTTACGGCATCCCGACAGCGGCATCGCCTCTGCACAGTCTCAGACAAGCTGTGACATCCTTTCGCGGTTGCACTGGGCATTGTACAGTATGCACGTGATAGTGTAGTTGCTGCTCCTGACGAAGAAACCACCCGCTGACTTTTAATAGAGTACTCTTTAACGAGAGACCTGGGGGTCACGGCTCATCCTTTGAGCTGAGAATCTTGATGATATCGCACACCATTCAAAGCCTCTTCGACCAAGTGGTTTGTTGCCAAAGCTGCGCTCTGCACGAGTTCACAGACCTTAACTTGAGGGATGGCCCAAAGAAGAGGATGGATTGAACCGTATCAGGCTTTATCACGCATTTCAGGAGATTGTTGACATAACGTGACTTACGGTGCTCACACTGATTGTCGACAAGTCATAGACGCCAGCCTTCCCTCACGTCTGCCCCAATCAGGAGAATACAATCTGCAACAATGGCAAGCACACACCTTAGCGATTCATTGCAGATCGCCGAATTTGGGCACGCCCATCGCGACCATGTAGCTGTCGCCACAGGCTATAGGCCACGGACCAAGAACGCCACAGCAAGTATGCTGATATCGGATGGTCAATGTCCCATGAAAAATACAGGTGCGGGATATTCTGTCAGCCAGACTGCGTCAAGCCCACGATGTTACTTTGAGCGCTGTACCTCCGTGATCACCGTGAACGAACAAGATGGCTTCCCAATCGGTCGTCAGCCTGCGCTTATCGGTGAGATGTCGCAAAGCTACAACATACCGGATGAGGAAGCAGTCTCCCAGATTCCGCAGGGTCACTCAGACACCGAGCAGTGGCTGAGACACAAGTACCTGGACTTCGCAAGCCGCTCAGTGACCATCGATGGCAGGATCACATACCCCGATCGTAGAAACGAGCTAGCTGCTCGGCAAAGTTTGGCCCATAGCAGACACAGTGGTTCCATCTCCGGCACTGTCATGGTCATCCACACGGTGATTGCTCCCACAGTTGTGATACCTTCGGACGTTCCAGACCCCGATGTGGTGTCCAAATTCTCCGTCTTGTCGTTCAGCCTCAAGCCCGCATCCAACGAAGCGGACATGGCAGATTGGTTTCAGCGGGCAACCGGCCTCTCACACGGACATCAGCGGGGTCTCACTTCTGAGCACTCACTTGCAGTGCACTCATACGTACCGGATGACAGTCAAACGAGATGGTTTGCTCTCAACCATCCCTCGGACTTGCATCCTGTTCGCAGTATCGCCCGACTTCGCTTCGACCCAGATGCCTCGATCCTACACAGCCCGGACGATGACTGGGCAAAAGAAACCATGAGTCAAATGTACGGAGGCTCAGAGGGACTGGAGGTTACTTGTGTGTCCACAGTGTTCGCTGATGGCCATGTCACTTCAACTGAAAGGGAAGAAAGATTGCCGTCTTCATCCGCCTTTGAGATTCCTGGGCTACCAGCGTCGGATCCACTGGCGAGATCGGACCCTCTTCCGGCCGAATACACGAGCTTTCCACCCTCTATGGTACGAGGCAATATATCGCCTGTCCCCCCTTGGCAAGGAAGGCAACTCACGGAGCCCGCTCATCCGAGGACACACCATATGATCGGATACTTGCGAGCTGTTCCAACGAGTTCAAATGACGTGTCTGACCCGCTAGCGGACATGATGGCCGGGACTCACATCCAGCATACCGGTTCGCATACAGGTGGTGCATCATACCAATATCCCACGAGAGGTGACTCAAGCGGTCAGTCGTCAACGTCCGGTATACATTATGGCCTGGGTGCAGCGCCCGCCCGCGCGACCTCCACCCGACAGGCCTCATCTTATAAGCGCGAGCCAGGTTCGAAAGCACAGCGACAAAGACAGCCTGCACCCAGCACATTACTCACAAACGCACAGGAAGTCGCAGATCCGGCTTCGACACGCCGGGGAGAGCCTTCCACGGAGCGCACTCTCCGTCCTGGCGAGACTCGCAACACGAACGGGGAAGTAATCAGGAGCGGGTGGGTTCGAAAACCGACAGGCAAGAAGAAGAAGTAGTGGGATAACGTCGGGGGATGTATGTACTCAAAAGAAGTCCATAGCATACGCCGACTTCATGTGCCTTTGCGTTGGGGTTGCAATTGAGGATTAGTTTTCATTTCCATCATGCATGTTTAGACAACCAGTTGGTCAACCATTTGGTTGTTTCAGATTCAGCGAGCGTTTTCAGGTACATTAGGTCCTCTACCGTACAGGTTAGTTCTGAAACACCCCTATACCTACTGTGTGACGTGGAACTTGTCATTCAACGTTTTTATTTTTCCTAGACTGGGTTGGACGCGTTTCGAAATTCGCAGAACGTTAAGTTTCGCGTTCTTATATTTCTGATTCACGATACCCCGTCCTTTTTTGCTAATAAAGACCCCACGACCGAAAACGAGTAGCTTTACCGGTCTGTCTGACTACAGGTGATAGCGCAAACAAGAATCCGGTTTAGATATTTTGGACAACTGGAAGAATTTGAGCGGATCAAATCCTGTAATCACCGCATTCAATCGTCCAGCTCTTTATCAAGAAGGTCAGAACGGGTGTTGAAGCAATGGGAGTGATACGGTGAGCTCCAGATCCATCAATGACATGTTTATCAGTCTGAGCTGACGCGATTCCAGTCTTGCTGTGTGCGTGTCAGGCGTTTACGCGGCCTTTCTTCTGTGGGCTATAGCGCAAGAAAGACGTATGTTCCCTTTGTTGTCTTCTGAATGCTCGGGATTTGATGACAGTCTTGCTGACCTGAGACCGTGTTCCGATACTGCCATCAATTATGTGTGGCTGACCATATAGTATCGGCACCATTCCCGTCGATATCCCCGCACCCACATTCCACGCCAAATGAACACTCGTCAAAAGGCGATAAATTCCCCTCGCCCCTCTTCTTGAACTACGCTCAAGCCGTAGCTTCCTCCCTCTCAGCTCTATCGTACCTGCTCTTCAACGCTTGGCGTGACGGAATGCTTAACAAGGGGATATGGCAGATCTTGGGGCTGGATCAGATATGGCCGGCTAAAGCTGCGTCACGCAAGGAGGGTTCGACTGCGCAAGGGAGTGTAGGGGAGAAGTGCGAGAAGGCGGTTAATGGTAAAGTGGAGTCGAAGCGATCCGAGGATGAGGTGAAATCACTAGCTCCAAAGACAGAGACGGTCCCTCAACCTTGGAGAAAGAGCTTGTCCGCTCTTCTGCTGCAAGTGTCCCTCTTCCAGACTATCGCTGGGCCTATCGGATTCTTGGCGCTCAGACATATATCGTACCCTACTATGGTGTTAGGCAAGGTGAGTTGTTCGATGTCAGCTGCTGAAAACTCGAATCTCGCGACATTGGGGAGACATCAGCTGATCGCCTTTTTCAACCTAGTCGTGCAAGCTCATTCCTGTCTTACTGCTCAACGTGATTTTATATCGACGTCGCTTCTCGCCGCATAAATATGTGGTAGTTGCGCTCGTCACAGTTGGAATTAGCTTGTTCATGTTGCTTGCCGAAGGAGGGAAGAAGAAAAAGGGCGGGAATGATAGCGCTTGGGGATTATGGCTTCTAGTCGTCAAGTGAGTGATCCACAACATTTTTGGACTATCAGAAAATAGCTCGATAGGCGGAACATGATAATGGATTTCTCGCTGATCACACTGTCAGTCTGTTGATTGATGGTCTGACCAACTCCACGCAAGACCAGATCTTCTCAACATATCGGTCATTCACAGGCCAGCAGATGATGTTCTGCATGTCGCTCTTCACTCAGCTCCTCCTACTCCCTGCACTACTCCTGCCATTACCGAACCACCCTTTATCTCTGCTCTCTCATCTGCCAACCCCGTTATCGTCCTCCATTGCAACTTCCCCTCTGACTTTCTCTCCTCCGGCGATCCTCACATCAATATCGTTCCTCTACTCGCATCCAACAGCTCTTGCTCCACTGCTCGCCTATGCCCTACTAGGTGGCTTAGGCCAACTATTCATCTTTGAAACCATTCAACATTTCGGGTCATTGACACTTGTTATGGTCACTGTCACCCGGAAGCTCTTCACAATGCTGCTCAGCGTCGTCGTGTTCGAACACAAGTTGACAAAGGGTCAATGGATGGGTGTGGCTGTTGTGTTTGGTGGGATCGGAGTAGAGGCTGGTATGAAGAGACGGGAGATGCTCAGAAGAGCTAAAAAGGACAAGTAGAGTGGTGGATGATCCGCACCGTGAGCTACAGACGAACGCAACGTGTCCCATACATCGCATCGATTATACATCATACATTTCTGACAGGTAGACAAGGACAATGCACGGTTATGATAATAGAGACAATCAATGCACGGGAATCGTTGTCATATCGATGTGACGATGACCAGACTTCCACTATATGGTACGGTAGATAAGCTCGCGAGCATCGAATGGGCTCATATCGAAGGGATTCGCTCTGGCTGATCAATGCGCTCTTCCTGAGAGGTTTGGATTGTTCCATAGTCCACCGGCTACGATCAAAATCTGCGCAAGGACCGCGCAGATGAGAGCACCGAGAGCTCTGTAGTAGCGACATACAACGTCACGTGTTAGTTGGTCCCTCTTTTCTGTCTCTTCATTTCCTGTCTATGCCCTAATTCTGGGTGAGTGAGTCGATAGGAAGTCGGCAGTAGTCACAAATACTGTAGTACATAGAAACATTGACGGAACAGGAAAACTCACAAGCCCCAACCGTTGCCTATGTATCCCTTATATCTCTCGTCGAGCTCTTTCACCCCTACACAAGAGGTGATAATCACCGGCAACCCCCAGCCCAGGATACTAATCGTAAATACGAGCCTCATCCAGATATTCCGGAGAGTATGCGCGTACCACGTTCGCATTCGAAGGTGGCTCGGTGGTACCAGGTACAGATCACCGTTCATAGGTGGTTGGACGTAAGAGTGGAATCGCAGGCAGAGAAGAAGGTCGAATAAGAGGATTGTGCATGAGATGAGGACTGTGGGTAAGGAAACGGTACAATGTTAGCAAGCGATGCCGCTGGCTGTTGACGAGAATCCCCCTGGACCGCCTGGGGTAATGTGCGCAATCAAGCACCGCTCGCGTGGACTACGATTCTCGTGGATGCGTGGGATTATGTGTACTTACAAAATACGAGGAAGAATCCCGAAATTGACAAAGATTTCGCCAACGCCCTGCGATAAGTAATCACGCCACAAAGTCACAGTTTCAGCACGCCGGTCACTCTCAATCTTGCTTAGATAACAACAGTGATACTGTGATCATTCAGCCAAACTCACGATGATAGCACTACATCCCTGATCGGATCTCCACGAGCCGCATCATCCGGTAATCTCCAAAAAGGCTCCTTCGTACACTGCGCTTCTGAATAGATCGTACTGGTCCTAGTGATACCATCACCAAAGCGAGTAGTCCACGAACACCAGCCCCATACCCCTAACCCAAATTCTCTTCTCGCCCCTCCGGAGCTAGTGGCGCGACGGCCGATATCAGGCTTGATCTCGACTAGCCATAACCGTTCGTCGGGGTTGGTAATTGTACTCTGATCCGAAGAGAGAGGGACGTTGTAAAGGACTACGAGGAATAAGAAGAGCGTGGCTATAAGCATTAGGATTATGCTTAGTATGTGGGGGACGGGGGTATTTTGGATTCGCTCAGGACGGGATGATGACATCTTCGATGATGATGGATCGCTAGAGCGCCAGAGACGATAGCGAAACGACTAATACAGTATATCTCGGCGTACTTGTGTGTAAACTCGTCTGACTTTGCTAGTCTACGGTGATTCTGTAGTTCGCCGATCAGCCTCCAAAGAGGAAGAGTTGACGATGCAGCTATTAAGTTGCAATATCATGCAGCACTCCGTCTCCCTTGGAAACTGGCACAGCAGCCGTGTGCATAAGGATGCTCGAGATTCAACGGGGAGCGCTCTGATACCATAACGCGTATCATGGTTCATTATGTATGGGTCCTTATCTCAGACAACAGGAGCGAACGGACAAAGGACCCGTTATCCGTTGTCGCCAATAGGTTCAACAACAGAGGATGCAATGTAAGGTCGGGCTGGTCGGATACTTTGTGTTCTTGCAGGCAGGAGGGTTGACTTAATGTTACGTTTTATAGTGAATCACACAGTATGTATGTAGACGGTTCGAGCGTCCACTGACACTGGAGCAGCTCCCGGCGGATGATCGACACGCCGAATCCCGCATGAGACGGTTGAGTTTCCCACCCTATATGGATGGTCCTTCCGACTGTCGTCAGGATGCAGGATATGAACGTTGTGTCACACGACCACCCCTGCTGCCCGAGTCTGCTGGACGCACAATACATAATCTAGACTTGGCGGCGACGCACTTTTACACATACGTCCTACAACGTGTATCGGTTCACGGGATATCATCAGTAAGCCACGCCATGAAGGTACAGTATAAAGCTTAGGGCAGTACAAAGACTACTGGTCGTACACAATAGTGGACAAAGCTTTTCGTTGTAAAACATATACAGTACGTTCTATATAGCTTTGTGTACATGTGTATATGTGGTTCATTTGCCAGACTTGGTCGATCTTACTTTATTACTTCGTTTGGCGAGACCCCATTTGCTGATACAAAGTGCTTGTGCCAAGATGAGCATGAGCCAAGCGACGATCAACCTTTACGCATATCAATCAAAGAAGTTTCAATACGTCAGCCTGTGCTTTCCACTAAGCAGGAAGGAGGACTTGGTATGATGGCTTCGACTTACGCGATGAATCCTGTCCCGGGCGAAGCCACCAAAGCGCCCCCAATAGCTTTATCTCTCGTGCCATCCTGCACGCCGTTCCTTGCAATAAGCACTACGATGATCGAAGGCATGATCAGGATCATCATGAGCACAGTATAGATGACGTGCGTTCGCCAGTCACGGAGGATCCAAGCTACTTTCGTCTTGGTGTTGAGGGCTTCTTTGGGCCATCGACTTTTGGGAGGTACTGCCAAGGGGGGATATGGGCCTGGGAAACGTATAGCCATCAAGAGGAGGATGAGATAAGATAGAACGAGGAAAGGGGCTATTTCGAAATTTAGGAGGGTTTCCACGTCAGCAGTGGCGAGTCTCGCAGGTTTTACATACGGCACTGGGCCATGTGTGCTGCATGTCTGCATGCACCGCGTGCGGCTTGTCGACTGGCATTGTTGATCAGCCCGCTCACTCACCAAAGACTAGGAGGAATGCCACCGCTGACAGGGCGTGAGTGACAGTCCTACATTCCTGAGGTCAGCTTGAGTCAATCTATCTTCATCGACAGCTGAGATCAAAAGGTTCTTCTTTTGTGGTGACTCACTTGGGGAAGTTGTTGATTACCTGCTGGATACTATCCCACCCAGGCTGACAGCTCTTCGGTAGTGTCCAGAATGCCGATTTTGTACACCTAGCATTCCCGAGCCAATTCTTGTCATCCCATTCGCACCATCCCCAAATCCCGAATCCATACGCATGAATACCACCTCCTCCTCTTTCCTCCAGGTCTGCTCGTTTCTCCAGCTGAGTGCCGACGATTGTTTCGCTCTGGTTCTCGCTTTGATCTCGGCGAACCCACGAATTGTTATCGTCATTGTGGCCATCCCACTCGTCATTATGGTCCTTGTCATTCTCGTCTTTTGGTTTATAAGCAGCCCCAGCTAAACCTATCCTACCAGGCATACCAATGCCCTGCCTTCGCTCCATTCCACCATCATTCAGATGATTTCTCGCTTCATAAACGATAGTGTTACTAGTTTCATTGATGGTAAGTAAGAACATCCTCTGGGCCGCTTTTCCTTCCAGAGTCGATTTAACGTGATCCAGCGGCGCGTTGTAGAATGCTACTAAAAAGAACAAGACCACCGAGGCAATGGTAAATACGATAGCAAAGAAATGGCCGACTTTGTTGAAGGGCAAACCTTGAGCTGATCGGAGTCCACCCATTTTGATTCTGAATCGGTGCTCGTGATCTTATCTATTATTAGTTTACAGGTTGTTTTGACTAACTGTTCTCGACAGGGCTGTCCTGTGTTTTCTTTTGCGCTTGTGAGTCTTTGTTTTCCGCCGTTTTTTATCAGCAATTCTTTATCTGATTGCCTTTGCTCAGTCAACACCCAAACAAACAAGCAATAGATGACTCGAGTCCTTAACATCGTATACATATCAGGATACCGAGTTCGGCTTTTACCAAATGAAATAATCGAGCGTTGACCACAACTATAGTATCTGGTCTTCCAAGATACTTGATACAAAGGTAAAATGCCAATCCTGAAAAGAGGCCAAAAGCAAACGCGTCTCACCTCGCTATCAAAGGATTTCCAGCTAAGCTGCAGCAGCAGCCTATAGCTGACGATGAAGATCGGCGGCGTTGTCCGTGCCTGCTTTTCTTACGTTACTACGCAGCAACTGCAGTTAGCTGGTGGAGGTGTGTTCACAAATAGACCAATGACGTCCGCAAACCAATGAGGGAGGGACTTTGCTACAATGACCGTCACCGTCACCGTTCAAGTCGTGTATTGCGAGCGAGCGAGTGCAGTCGTGGGGTGACTGTCGTCGTCGATGACGAGGAGGTGTATTTTCATTCCTCGATACCAATGCATCAATGCTGTGTGACGTCTATCCACTTTGCTTCACCTTCACTCCGTAATACCCGGTTCAAGAGTGATACACAGATACACATAGACACAGCAGCTAGAATCGCGATCTGTGCACTGCCCTGCCCACGCTGTTTTGTTTTGTTTCATTTTGGACAAAGATCGCCCAAAGGACCCCTCCTTTACTTTGCTACTTCGCTTAATAGCTAGTTGACCGTCCACATCCACATCCACTCAACTACCATCACATATCACAGCTTACAGGACCACCATCATCCATTTCATCCTCCTACACACATTTAGCCTCGACTTTTACACGTTTATCGTCGATATCATCGCCTCTTTTGACCAGCACTTATCGTTTTGTATCTGCCGATATCGGCCGCTAGAACGAAGAAAAAAGTCCGCACCACATCAACTAGAAACTATAAAAAGGCCAAGCGTCTACGCATCGAAACTGATCCCTTCGATTCCTCCTTTCACAACTCAATTCTCACCTCAACCCCCACACAAACATCCCAACCATGTCCCTCAGCCAGCACGTCAACGCCGAGAAGATCATCGAGCAGTCTCGAGATCACCCAGTCAGGAAGCATACTCACGACAGACAGTAAGTCAACCACTTTCGTCATTGGACTCTCGCTGGAATCACATCACCTTCTTCAAAGCACGTGTGTAACTTGAAGCTCATGTCTGTCTGCCTTACAACTCCAGGGCGACCCTCTATGACATCCCTTACACTTCTCGATACGATGTCGAAATCGATCTCCCTCGTTTCTCTATCCCAGAGAGCGGGGTCAACGCCAAGGTCTGCTACCAGCTTCTCCACGATGAGCTGCTTCTTGGTAAGCTGCGCAACGATCAACATGTGTGATCTGATAGCTGACTCTCATTTCCCGCACACCCCTTTCAGATGGTAATCCTAATATGAACTTGGCCAGGTACGTACGAGTCTCCCCTTACGCGATTACTTATGGCTGTGTAGCATTTATACTGACGAAACGGGGTTACTGTAGTTTCGTCAACACTTGGGTGCCTGACGAATGTGAGCGACTCATGCACGAGAACCTGAACAAGAACCTTGTCGACCAAGACGAATACCCTGCTGCCCAAGCTATCCACGAGCGATGTGTGGTGAGTTGGTTTCGCTCTGATCTGTGTAAGGTTTTGCGCCAGTCACTGATCGTCGATATGCATAGTCCATGATCTCTCACCTCTGGCACGCTCCCAAGGACGCTACCGCGCTCGGAACCGCTACTACTGGTTCTTCCGAGGCCATCATGCTCGGTGGTCTCGCTCTCAAGCGACGATGGCAGGTATGTCCGCATAAACCCCCATGGATACAATAGCTGATTCAGGCGTCCCATCGTAGGAGAAAATGAAAGCCGCCGGCAAGGATATCCACAACCCTGGCCCTAACATCGTTATGGGTGCCGAGGCTCAGGTTGCCCTTGAGAAGTTCGCCAGGTTCTTCGAGGTTGAGGCGAGGCTCGTCCCTGTCCACAAGGGGGTAAGTGCACACTCTTCTAGCTACAGGTGTGGCGAAGCTGTCGGAGAGCTAATTCTCACTTGGTGTACGGTAGTCCGGCTACGTGATGGACCCTAAGGAGGCAATCAAGTATGTGGACGAGAACACTATTGGTATCTTCGTGTAAGTCCACGGTTCATCCACCTTGGATCACGAGTCTATGCTCATTCGACCGGTCTGTAGCATCATGGGATCTACCTACACTGGAACCTTCGAGTCCGTCAAGGGCATGTCCGATGAACTGGACAAATACCAGGAAGAGACTGGTATCGATGTCCCCATCCACGTCGACGCTGCTTCCGGAGGATTTGTTGCGTAAGTACCGTCTTCATCCGTCTGCCACAAAAATCAGTTTCTATCGGCAGTATATCCTGCGAGACTAAACGAAGCTGACCTTTTGTACCCCTGCAGTCCCTTCGTATACCCCAACCTCGTCTGGGACTTCAAGATCCCTCGAGTTCACTCGATCAACGCTTCAGGACACAAGTACGGTCTTGCTGCCGTCGGAGCTGGATGGATCATCTGGCGAGGTGCGGACTATTTGCCCAAGGACTTGATCTTTGAGCTTCACTACCTTGGTCAGGTAAGTTTTGAACTGTGTCTTGTAGTGTTACAGACCATAGCTTACATGTTTTTCGCAACAGACCGACTACTCGTACAACATCAACTTCTCGCGACCTGCTCATCCTATCCTCTCTCAGATGTTCCACTGTGAGTGAGCGCTTTGTACACGCCTATACACCATCGGTGCATTCATTGAAAGCTGATCATCGATTTACTCGGCGCCTTGCAGTCCTCAACTTGGGCTTCAACGGCTACAAGCGAATCAACGAGAACAACCTTTCCAAAGCTCGACTCATCTCCCGAGCTCTCGAAGCTTCAGGCTACTTCACCTGTCTCTCACAAGTCCACCGACCCAAGAACCAGGGCGAATCCAACATCTCGCCCGTCATCAGCAAGGCCGCTTCCAACCTCATTCACGGTACCACTCACGAGATCTCCGACCCTGAGTACTATGTCGAAGGTCTCCCTGTGTGCTCGTTCAGGTTCTCGGATGATATCAAGGAGAAGTACCCTAATGTCAAGCAGGAGTGGATCCAGTCTCAGCTCAGAGCAATCGGGTGGATCGTCCCCAAGTGAGCGAAGTAAAGGATATACCGCCATGTGATCGCGTCCAGATGAGCATACAGTGCGAACTTTGCGCTGATAGACTATCGTAGCTACCCTCTTCCTCCTGCTGAAGACAAGACCGAGATTCTGAGAGTAGTCGTCCGAGAGTCTCTTTCGGGTGACTTGGCAAGGAAGCTCATCCTCGACATCATCTCTGTGTAAGTGTCCAAATCACCTCCAAACGTTGGGCTTCGACTTTCGTCTGATGTTGTCTGATGTCAATCGCGCTGCGATACTTTGTCCATTTACAGTACCGAAGACCTGCTCAACGGCGCTGGACCATCGTACAACATGTCCGTTGCCACCAGGAGGAACAGTACCCTCGGCTCCGCGCAGCGGAACGAGACCCTCGACACCGAGCACATCTCGGTGAGTACAATTTCTCGCTCTCTCGCTCCCTCGCTTTCTCCGGACATTCCAGAGTACCTTCCGGAACTCTCCCTTAGAAGAACGGAGCGCTGATAATGTTCTTGAATGTTCCTTGCAGAACAACACTTCCACCTATGCCAAGCCTTGTTAGGTCGTTTTACCGGGATCGTGATTGTGACCGTGACCGTGATCGTGAACAGTGTTGAGCTAAGTGCGCATCAACCGACGATAGGGAAGTGAAGAGGAGTTGTGGCATCGCCGATACGCAAACGGGCCTGGCGCTGGGTGCTAGGTGCTGGGTGATCGTTGGTGGATGTTCAAGAGATAATTCGACGAACGACGTACGTACAGTAGGTCGAGGAAGCGAATTGTGACGAATGATCATTGTGACAAAATCATTTGTTTTTTTTTTCTCTTGGTACTGCGTGTAATTTACAATCTATATAACATCCTATGCATGTCAAAAGAACCCTGTGCAGTCAGAACAATCGTGTGCTCATTCGACGACAACACAACTACAAAGAATCAGCGAATCATACGGGCTATGTGCTGTCGTCCCTCACTTTTGATACGCAATATACGCTGTATACGCTGTATACGCTTTTGTACGCTTTGAACACTGAGAACCGTCGATGCCCTGCTTGCTATGATAATTTTACTTTGTCGACATCAAAGAAGATACACATGATCACATGACCATAGCGACGACAATGACCGCTGAACCACTACAGATTGACATAATCGACGACAGCTAGTACAACGACGAAGACAACAACGCCTTGTGGCGATCACGCTGACGATAGATAACAATGGGGTGCGGAAAGGGGAGTTTCGCTTAAGGTTTTTACACGAATTCTACTTCAGACGGAAGACAACAACCACAAATAAAGATATGACACAAGATATATTTTGGCGAGATTTTGGATGAAGGTGACCTGACGCCCCGACCCATATAGTGTACACATTACGAGGTGTATCTGCTCTACTTCTTTCCCGTTATTCTCTTTCCCACGTCCATTCCCATGTCCTCGCTGTTCACTGTTCACCGTTCACTGGAATTTACAACTTACCACCCCATAACTTCCTTTCCTCTTCCCCAATTCAGACCCAACGCTTCCAGAGGCTCAATGATAACCCCCGACCATGTGCCTCTGAGCAGTAAAAACCCAATGATCATCCACCACCAATCTTTATCAAAACGCTGCACCACCCTCCCATCTTGATCCCGACTGTACCGACTGTACTCATGTCCATGTCCTTGTCCGTAGCCGTAGATGCTGGACCGTGCTTGCGCTTGCGCTTGAGCTTGGGCGGATCGAATTAATCCTTCACTAGGTCCAATCGATCCTAAACCACCATGACCTCCGTCCTTACTATTCCCAAGAACAGTGTTCCTGCTGCCGCTGCTGCTATTGCTGAAGCTAGAACCGAAGAAGGGAATCTGGGCTAATCCGAGTCTCAGAAGCCTTTCGATAGAATCCCTTAGACTCTGTAAGCGGAGCATAAATAAGAATAAGAGTGTTTTGACCAGATCACGTTTTCGATTTCTATAATACCTTGGACGAAGAGATGAGCCCCCCTTCCCTGTGGAATCAGGCACTCTGATGACAGGGTATCCGAACCATGGATTCGAGGTATCGTACGCTTCTACAGGTATCGATTCGCCATTCTGGTAGGTGGGCTGTGGATCGTTCAACGATGTTGGTACGCTTGAGTTCGGATAGGTGTAATGTGATCCTAATGAGGGGGGTTCTAGTCCGCCTGGAGTGGAAGGTGTCGATCTTCCTGAATCGTACGCTGCGTCCACTTCGATTGTACCGCCGTTTCCCTCCAAGCCGAAGTCCATCGAGTGGCCATTCGCATCATCTGCATGACCGGACGTGGTGCTGACCAGCCGCAATTTGCTGGGCGGTCCCCCACTCCCACTAGCACTTCCACCACCTGTGTATTGCTGGAGGACTTTCGCATGATGAGCTTGCAGTCGATCGGAATACGTTCGCACACAAGCTTCACCATCCCCATTCCCCTTAACGCCGAGTAACCTGAGCGGAGGCCGAAGTCGTCGTTCCGCTAAACCCTGATTCTTTTCACTTTCCGATTCAAGCAAAGCAGGCTTCAATACCCTCCGAGCAGGAGGTAGGTTCATCGCAGTCGCCTTTGTCGATGATATGGGCGGTACAGGATGTGAGGTTTCGTCGTCTGGTTCAGAATCGCTATCTGATAACAAGTCGATATTGGCCAACCTCGACGGAGAGAGGTAGAGGTGAAAATCCGATAAAGATTTTATACGCTGTACTGCCGAAAAAGATACAGATCTTGACGATGGGGCTGGACCACCTATCGCAGCAGCAGCAAAAGCAGGGGTAGAAGAGTAAGCTGGAGTGGACGTATGTGAAGAGCTTGTTGAGGGGCGAGGATTGGTAGGTGTTTCACTCTGATCTTGTCCCTCGCTTTGGGAAGATTCTTCAAGCGGAGTAGGCGATTGAACATCCAATATAGGCGGTTCAAGCTCTGATTGTACCGATTGTGAGTTGTTTCGGGAGAGTGGCAAATCTTCCGAAGACATATCTCTGGACTTGGTCATTCGAAGTGCGGAGCCATACCTCCATCCGCTACCACCACCGTTTGAAAGTCCAATAGCGAAAGAATTTCGCCTACTCCTCCCTCCGCCGCAGCCCAACATTGGTGTATTCGGCGCAGAGTAATATATATCCGCTATCGATGTGGTTGATGTACATCGAGATGATGGATGGGTATGTTGATGTTGTTGTTGTTCCGATTGCAGTTGAGTGAAAGGGTCGTATGATGCGTGATGTGAATAATAGGTGGATATCGGATTACGCGATGGTGAGAAGATGTATGGGTGGCTGCCGCCATACGCTATATCACAACGAAATAGCCATCAGAAACTGTTCCGGAGTCCGACAGCACGGAAGAGATATTTTCAAGTGCTTCGACCTACCTCTGGGAAGTTTGGCCAACTCAAATATCCCTTCTACAGCTTGTTGGTTATCCAGGAAGGCAACCTTTTCCAGCGCTGAACGGGGTAGGACCCGCTTGATGATACCCCACATGCTCCTGTGTGTCCATCCTGCATTGACGACGTACACAGCCTCGATCATCCCGGGGAAGTTATTATGTCCCACGCTCAGCAGTGTAGGCAGTAGCTCGACTTCCTAATATCGTGAAGTCGCATGTCAGCTTGATGACCGCGCACCAAAAACGGAGTTCACCTAGATTGTCTGGTAAACAGGACACACGTACGTACCATATTTCGATAGCTGGCTCCGGCAGCATCAACAATCAACACCATCCCTTCCCCACCTACAACCTTCCCTTTGATCTCATTATCTCCCCATACACTGGCCTTCCAATAATCTCTCAGTGTCCTCCGAACCATCTCCAGAGCCCACCAAGCCCATTCTTTCAGATCATCCAATCCACCATCTTCATCCCGTACGACCTCTTTCACAGTGAGTACCGCTACAGGTCGACCTAGCCTATCGGTATGTTCCGGTAAAGGTAAGATGTAGAATAAAGGGGAATCGGTATATGGAGGGAAGGACGGGATTGGCATATGAAGAGCTTGCTCGATTCGTTGATTCAGAGCTGCGAGGAGGAAATGGGAGGTTTTATCTGCGTCGTAGCGGTTTCTCTGCGATAGGGACAAGATCATTGTCCTATCAGTACCAGTACCCTGCCTGAATTCTAAGCGCTATAGCATGCTCTACAGAGCCACATCAAATGAGAGATGTTTCCACTCACTCTCAGTGCGCGAAAAATAGAATCAAGATCATCTATCCACTCTTCCACTCCAACCCAAACTTCGCTCGCCCACCCTTCCTGTGCGTGCAACACTTCAGCATCATCCCTCAGATCAGCCTGGACACGTTGTGTGAGTGGCAAGTAGTCTGCAAACTCCTGACGGGCAGCTTCGAAGCGAGTGGGTGACATTAATGTTGTTGATGACGATGATGATGGGGATCCGGCGGACATGGTGGATTGTCGTTGGTCAGCTAGTCCGAAGCTTATCGGTCTATTTGCCTGTTAAATCGCTCTTGCTGGTGTTGGTGATAATGAACTCGAACAAGTAGACGCTGCATCCTATCCGCTATTAGTCGATGAACGGGCAGTGATCCTATACCCATAACAATGTTAAGGAGATGAGATGGCAAAACTCCACAATTTGAAGGTCGGTCTCGGCAATGTCCTCTATCTTTTGTGCTCTGCCTCTGCTCCCGTTCTAGACGGTTTTGGGTATATCCATAACCGGAGTTGAGTTGATGCATATGCAAGCTATGATGCAGTGCAATTTGATTCCGCTTTTCGCATCAGGCGGAGATGGCCGATCAACACCCGACACGCGACACTTGAACTTACAGAAACACCCACGGCGATGACACGTCAAACGTCCAAAACGTCGAATGTCATAACTTACCGAAAAATCCAAAACCACGACATGGCAACAACGATAACTACGCTCCTAGCCCTAGCTTGTCCGTCCAGTCCAGTCGTCTTGTCTCTTCCCCACATCTTTCAAGTTTGATTTCCCAAGCAACGGTAGTTCTGGATATCCGAAGATAGACGATTGATACCTGAAGATCAAATTCGCGATGTTGCCTTCATCGATATTTTATGCGTTGGCATTGCTTTTCTTGACGGGATGTATGGCTGCCGAGTCGCTTTATAGCGTATTGGGACGTAAGTGGAGGTGGTCCAGAGCGCGAACCCTTTCTATCACCTTCCCTCACCCGATGTCTCACCACTTGTCTGTGTACCCAATCTTGATCTCGTTCTGTGCTGTGTGCTGTGTCAGTAGTCGAGGACTGTGGACTGATATTGCTCTCTGTGCTGTTGCAGTGAAAAAGGACGCTTCGGACGCTGATATCAAGAAAGCATATCGGGTGAGCTGATCGTATAAGTCTAGAGGGCATGTGAAGAGGGACGTGAAGCGGCAGGGGGTGAGAGAGAAAGGTGTACCTTGTCCCAGCAAGGGTAAAGCTGTCTCGTAGCCATATGGATCGCTGATTCAGCTGGTACTGAACGATACAGAAACTGTCCAAGAAGTATCATCCCGATATTAATCCCGACGAAGCAGCCCACGAGCGTTTCATCGAAGTAGCGAAAGGTGAGCTCGCGCTCAATTGATAAGTTGACTTCGGCAAAGCTGATATACACATCACTCCTATCTGGCTTCATTCACTCATAGCTTACGAGGTATTATCGGATTCCGAGACAAAGGGGATCTATGATCGTCATGGTGAAGAGGGGTTGAAGCAGCACGAAGCGAAGAAGCAGGGTGGCGGACATGATCCTTTCGCGAGATTCTTCGGAGGAGGTGAGCTGCTATAATCGCTCCCGTGTAGGGCGGGGAACCATCAGCTCAGTTGTTGAGTGCACGAGCGGGTGTATATTGACTGTTTTGTTGGAACACCCATTCTTCAGGCGGACAACAGGAGCAGAAAGGCCCAGGGCTTCTCACCAATCTCGAAGTATCACTAGCAGACATGTACACGGGCCGAACCGTTGAAGTGAGCTATCAATCTCACCACAGCTCGCGAAATTTCCTCGTCTTGTCTCGATAGAAGAATGAGCTGATATGGCTGTTCATCGCTTCATTGATGTTTAGTTCCAAATACCTCGGAAGATCATCTGCACGCATTGTCATGGTTCAGGTGCGGAATCAGACCACGACATTTCGGAATGCAAGCAATGTGGAGGACGAGGTTCAACGGTACAGCGACATCAAGTGTTCCCTGGTATGGTGACCAACGTTCAGATGCAGTAAGTTGTTGCGTCTTCCTCTTAATATTAAAATCATCGATTTTCCACCGGGTCGCGGTCGAGCTTCGGGTTGCTAATTGGAGATCGTTTCAATTTAGATGCGTACACTGCGGCGGTAAAGGCAAACGAATAACAAAACAATGCCATCTTTGTAAAAGTCAAAAAACAATTCATACGGATCATACGCTAGCCGTACATATCCCTGCAGGCGCGCCGGAGGGATTTGAAGAAGTGTTTTCTGGAGAAGCTGATGAGAGCACCGAGTGGGAAGCTGGAGATGTGGTCGTCAGAGTCAGGAGTCGGCGAGGCGAAGGGGAGGGCAATTGGGGTAGGAAGGAGGGTGGGATCTTGGGCCGAGTCACGCTTAGCGTTGCAGAGGTGAGTTGACGGTATATTTCATATCATCTCGCAATCGTTTCGGATGTTCGCCCAACATCGCAGTTATTCGGGAACAAGAGGAGAAGGAGGAGGAGGCGAAGGAGGGTTCAGTCCGGTCGACTCAGCCAGGAGGCGGGGCGGCAATATTCGTCCCAGATTACTCGGCCGTTGGCACGGTACTTTCAGATCATTACCCATACGTCCGCGGCAACCAGGCTCGGTGGCCCACTTGTCGTGTCCATGTCCTATAAGCTCCGCTCCGGTGGTCATCCCGTGTTCGACCTGAAATTTGCTGACTCATCTTTGGGTCTTAGGCTCTTCTCGGCTTCGAGCGGAATCTTACTCATCTTGACGGACGGACCATCTCGATCGGACGGAAGGGCACAACTCAGCCTGGTGAAGTAGAAGTGATCGAAGGCGAAGGAGTGAGTGAATTTGCGCCGATATCCGACACCTTGAGCACCCGATCAGCCACCCCCTGCCATCGTCCATCGCCGTGAGCCGTGCCGACACACGACCTTCCTTTGTTTTCGAGTCGGACCTCCGTGATTCTCCTTGCGCTGTTTAGCCTATAGGGACACAAGCTGACTCATGTCCATGTAGATGCCGGGCTATGTCGATATCCCTCAAGGAGATATGTATATCGAATACTCTGTAGTCATGCCCACTGCAGTATCGGAAGAGACCAACCTGAGTGAGTGCTGTTCGAGTCGAATAGAGAATATTGCTACCCGCTACTAGACCGTTTGAGAGAATCAGCGAGACTGATGCGTTGTTTCCCGTATCTCATCTCTATATTCGACTCGACAAACGGGCTGGACAATTTTCATGATCGCCGATTCTCGCTCATCCGTGCTGTTCTCCACTCGGTCGCCGATGCTGCGTACTTCGCCTCCCGCCTGTACTGACACATGCCGTCCCCCGTCGCGACGAACAATCTCTCTCCTTTGTTGGCTCGGCTCTTTCGGTTCCCCGTCCGTCGCCGATTCTTTCGATCCCGACATATCCGCATCGCGATGTTACGGACGTTCGACTCGATTATCGAATCGCCGTCGGTCAATGATTGTGCGATCGACTCGATAATGACCTTTCTCGTCCCCTTCGTCGTTTGTGTACCGGTTGTGACCTACATTGCGATCTTGGCCTTGTATCGCCCGGCGACTTGCTCTCCGGACACAACCGTCGACCTTGCAAAATCATGCACAACGCTCGGACGTCCACGCTTCGCCACCTGCTCGCCATGTGTTGTAACGGCATTTCCCGCACACGCCCTCCTGGCGGCTATCCATCTTATGCTTATACGCCCTACATGTGGTCTTTGTACACTTCGGAACGTCGATCTTTGTCGGACGGATCCATTCACAATTGCCATTGATTTGTGTTATTGACGTGGTGTCAATCGATCCGTTCCATTTTCCTTTGGCTGGTCGGTCGGATCGGAACGCTCCGCTTGGCTTGGCTTCGGACCCGCAGAGCTCCGAGATATCTTCAACTATCACCCCGCATCATCATCTGCGGGGCACGACGAGCTGTGAGCTATGTATGATCTTTCATCTTTGAGGATGGAGTAGTGATATCTCGCATAGATGAATATAGAAATGCATATTTTTCGCTTGTCGCTTTCTTTGTTCGCGTTGGATAGAGATGGGATGATTAGATAGAGACAAAAGAGTCAGGAACGCCACATTAACGTAAAGGGGATCTGATCTCTGTTGTATGTACTGTAAGGTATTACCGCTGACCCTCCCCATGGGGATTAAGGGTAACTGACCTCCACTGCCAATGCGGGGTTTTGTTATTGCCATGCTAGTTAGTTCTAGTCCGGTAAGAGCGTACAGGTACGAGATATCTCGATGGTGTGATAGTGTGATAGTGTGATAGTGGTTAGACCAGTTGAAGGGGTGTTAGTGCCTTTGAATACCGGGTGATCTTGTGACCTGTGACCTGTGACTTTGATTATTGTCTGACCCTATCCTTCCTTCCTCTTGGGCGCAGCCTGTGTGAGTACGTAGGTCGACTCATCCTGTAGCTGCCAGTCTGTACATGTATATGTAGTTCTTACAGTGCTAAGCTTGCTACGCAGCGAGTATATATGGCGTGACGACGATGCTCTCTTCCCCATCAACTTTGATCTTTATCTTTACATCTCTCACTGAACTGAACGACGTATACACATATACTTTTTTGCTTTCTGCACCAGATCTTCTTCTTCTCTCCTTGAAACGTCAATCTAGCTTCTACCTTCTTGATACCTACCTCTTCGACATCAACGATAATAGCTGACAAAATGACTAGGACAGAGGTGAGCGGGTCTTCCAGTCTTCCTTCTTTGCCCTACCTAAATCCAATCTCATCAGAACGGCCCACTGCGACGAGTGTGGAACAGTGCTGACGAGATGTCTTGTCTTGTCTTGTCTCTGCTTTCCTTCTCAACACAACACGAACTTCTGCCTCATAACGCCTTATGACCTCGCATTATCATTCATGACATTTGATTCCTCTTCTCACCACTATGTCCCCTGCTCATCTCCCATGATCATCTCCGTTGCTATCTGCTATTGTACGTGTGCTCGGCGCCGGTTCTGCTTCTTCTCTGCCCCGACTGCGCATGGTCTCGTTGTATCTTTTCTTCGCGCGGCGCGCCTATACAATCGACTTCGTACCTTGTACCATGTTGACTCGCTTCATCCTGATCTCATGTTTTTCACCCGCTACCCCTGTGGCTTTTTCGTGGTCATGCTCTGCTCGCGCCACGCCCTCCTCCCTACTCCCCTCCCCTGCATTGATTCTGCTACTCCTCCGCCTCTTGTTTGTATGCTCTGAACACTCACCGTCATTCCTACCTACCTGCCTACGCATTCTACGTCACCCCCTTTCCATTGTTGGTTATTATGCCACTTTGGGCATTGTCTTTCCTCATCCACAGCGAAACCAATACCCGGCGGCACTGATGAAAGACAAGCATTCCCGTTCCAAGCCTGAAACCTCTCACAAGGGGGGTGAAGGCGTCCACAATTGGGGTTCACTCCGTCGAAAAGGAGAAGACGAAGCTAGCGGTTTCGCTGACGCTCAAGTCGATCTTGACGGTCAAGCTCAAGCTCGAGCCAAGGACGAATCTAACGAAATGTTTGACTTGGACGAAGACCGACTCGGTTCGTTGCCTATCACTAAGCCCAGCGACGCGGGCAATGATATTCGAGGTACTGGTCCGGCCTCTGCCGACGTTGAAGGCAATATCGCTAGGTCCCCTACGGACAGTATGAGCTCTATCGACTCTGCTTCCGAGGGCGGCAGTGGAAAGCCCTCGATGGGCGGAAGGAGGATGTCGAACGTCTCTGACGAAGAAAGGGACAGGGCTAGAGTCTACCGAGAGGGCGCGCTTCACAAAGGTGGTGAGTGGGACCCCGCATCATCGATCAAATATCAGCTGTATTGCAAATACAGGATTTCGTGTTTTCAGCTGACCGCATCTTCCCTGTTCTCGCTCTGTTGTTCACCGGTACCTCTCAGGCGTCGACCTCGCGCACATCGCAAGAACCAGCTACGGTATTGCCCAGTCGCCTCCTACCAACGAGTACTTGGGCACCAGCCCCACCAAGGTCAAGTCGGGTTTCAACTTTGTGAGTGATACTTCATACCCTACATCTACATATATATTCGACCAGCTTTCTGTAGCATTTCAAGTTGAGCCAAGTCAAGCTGACCATCATGTGATTGCCCATACCCAGAGGCAGTAGACGGCCAGTCCCAGGCAAAAGCCAAGAATCGAATGGATCTTCGGAGCACAACCCTATCATCCCTTCTCGTATCGCCTTGGTCTTGAGCATATCGTGAACTAAACCGGAATTCAAATCGTAAATAATACAATATCAACGTAAGAAGCCAATTGAAAACCGAATAACAAGCCTGAACAATTGTGAGGAAGTGGGGTGTATGTATTATACGATCCACAATCATATAGGGTATTAGACATACTTGTATGTTTGTGTGAGACGACAAGTTAGGCAGAAACAAAGCAGAAAGGAGTCAAAAGAAGGCAAAAGAAGTGTATCATAGCTGGATTATCAGAAGGACATAAAGTACAATTACAATACGAATTTGATGCATTGCTTGTATCGTGGTGACACTCGATGAGCGAGAAGTACAGTGACTACTTCTGCCTCTCAGAGGATCTTTGTTCTGAATCGAGATGTCGTACGTCGTACAGTATACAGCTGCTGCATGTTCCTGAGCATCACTAGTCGAGTATGAAAGGTTGAGATCTCCCTCTTAAGTCACGTACTGTGCATGGCGAGCTCATGGCTCACCTCACCGCCGATTAAGTTGCCCTCATCAAATCGATAGCTTGAGAGAAGAGAGTACAAGCTAAACTCCACCACCTCTTCTCCTGACCGGAGGACCACCATCCCCGAAACCCCATTTACGTCGATTCGCTCTCCACCAAAGTTCCACGTCCTTCTTAGCCCAATAGACTTCCTTCTCACCCTGTCTCTTGAGCTTGTCGTATACTTTACGCGAGGCGAAATATCCTCGTTTCAGGTTGGAATACGCGAAAATTATGAAGAATACCATTGAGAGGGGGATTGATATTTCCCAGAAATAGATTGGGGGTCTTGAGAGGTCGGAGAAGTCGTCGAAGCCCTACAATACCGTACAAGTACAGAATGAAAAACACATGTCAGGAATGTGGTCGCGCGTGATAAACATCCGAGAGTTGGATTAGCGGATGCAACCTCCCCATATTGTCTGTAGGCTCATAATTCGGGCTTGTCGCCGTTCGAATGGCTGAGCCACGGTAGGGATTGTGGGATGAGCAGGGCGCACTCCGACGTACCATGGAGAAATAGGAAGCCTATCCAGACAAAGCAGGAGGTAATTGCACACCGCATGTGTATCGTCAGTTCAGTAAACTCAGCATATCTCCCGTTGAGAGTTATGGGAAACTTACGATGAACGTCAGAGCTATATTACACATGACGGACAAGAACCAAGTCATGGTCAGCTCAGAGGTCAGCGCATAAGCCCACACCCAATCGTATGGCTCGTCTGTGACTAGCACTCACGTAAGAATACGATTGTGACTATTGCTAGACGCTCCATCGACTCATTCGCCCTCATCGACATCATGCTCTGCGAAGATCACAGTTCTGATTTCAGCTCTTGAAGCGTTCTGACAATACTCAGGCTGGGTATTCGCGATCCAGCATGAAGCTTCCAAGTAGTTTGATCAAAAAGGAGGACCGATGCGATCTTGCCTTGCTAATGACTCACGAAAGCAAATCCTTCCAGGATCTTACAACGCTCGACCAGTCCATCGACTTGCTCAAACACCTCGTCGAGCCGTTGCGTACCTTGTAAAGTCATTTCCGCCGAGATTGCGCTCTTAGCTGGATGTTGGATCTGATACTTAAGTGGCAGGTTGCCGAGTTTCCGGTACACGCTTTGTAATGGCTTTAGTCGTTTCTTGAAGTCTTGTAGGGTTATGATCATCTCGCTGATCTCGTTGATTCGTTCGATCTACAGCATGTACCGGGAATTATTCAGCTCGCCTGACCAGAGAGAGTTTTCGTATCGTGTACTCGAGTAACATGAATCCCTAATACACTCATCTGCCAAAATAATATATTCTCACCGTTAGGTCTTGATTGACTAGTCGTGCCCATCTCGAGGTGGTCTGACCGGCTTGTCGAGTCACCTGTTCAAGCGCAATATCTGCTGTATCAGATGCAGCTCTCGACCATTACGACATGCTGACGTTGGCAATGTCTGGACGAAGGGAAACTTACACCTGAGGCATAACCAACCACTGGCGTCAGATATAGGTGATCAGCGGTAAACCTTGGCATCAACGGTCCCCCTCGTCTCTTGAGTCATCCGGCAGTGACTCACCTCGATGCACCATACTCAAGCCAAGAAGGGTCGCATCCGTAGCTATCTCCAGCTGGCCGCTTGAAGCAGCGTCCATCTTAGCAGTATGAATGACCAGTCTCGAAGCTGGACAATCATAGTACGGCAAGGTGATCGTAAGTAGCACATTGACTGTATCTCGACAATGGTACATACATATCTGTATTAGCTGAGATTGCACAGTACGAGCACAATGCAGCTTACGCTTAGTTGGTACGACCACTCACCTTGAGGAATGATGAACATGCTCATAAACCCAACTCGAACAACTTCATCCTCTCCATCTTCGCTGCCTCTCGACGGCGCGCGGCCTTTCTGCAGCTTGTTATCTATCGAAGTTGTATCAGTTTGAGGCTTGAACGAGTTGCGTACCATGTCGTAGATTGGAGTTTCGTTGTGTATCATGGGCGTTTGCTGGATAAGCAGCTGGATATAAGTGTATCCAGGGTGGGTCTCGATGTGAGAGCGATGGTGGCGATGCTCCGAGCCCTTGAGAGATTTGGACATGGTATTGGTTGGCAACCTGACATAAATAAAATGATCACAGTAGCGGCTTCAGCATTCGTAAATATTGAGTACGAGTTGGATGACTGCAGACGTGAGAATTTTCGAAGCGTGGATGCTAGCTCCGAGGTCACATTGAAGTATTAGCACAGCTCACCCGCAAAGATCTGAGATGCCTTCCATCACCTTCTCCTCGACGCCCGCGATGCTGACTGATCGACCGACAGGTTCAATCGTTAGCAGCGCTAATTCACACTCCATTCGATGGGTGTACCTAAGCTGGAGATACAGATACTATCCGCACTCACTCCAAAGTGAGCTCGTCGTCTCCTTGTCTGATACCAGGCGCCTGAGGATAACGAGCTGTTCTTCAGGTGTATTTTGACTCAATAGATCCTGCGATACAGGCTGAATCAGGCTTGCATCTTCCGTATATTTCCGAGCCTGTGCATTTTACTTTAAATGTTAGTTCCACCTCATTAGAATATCGAGTATGGTTCGTGAGAGCAAAGTTGCTAATTCATGTGGGGTTAATAAGTCACCACGATAAATGCGGTTCGATCTCTCTTGACGGAATCGAGGAACGGGTCATCTAGTTTTGGAATACCGTCTAAGCCCGTCTCAAGGCGTTGAGCTAGATGAGCCCTGAGGCCTTCTGGGATCTTACAATCCTAAGGAAAACAATGAGTAAACAAGCCTCGTATGACGCTCGTCTCTCTATCAAGTGGAAATGGGGCGCACCTCGATCAAGCCTGATGATATCTGACTAGCAGTACTAGTATCTGACGAACTGTCCGAGTGACTGCCCGAAGAAGTCTGTCCTCCGCAAGAGACTGAGACCGAGGAGGACGCGGTGATATCTTCGCTTGATATAGTATGAATCGAGGTCTTCTGCTGATCACAAGATCCAGAGAGTGACTTGGCTGGATCTGACATTGTTTATCTTTGTATATCTTTTCCCGCAATCGTAAGTGATGACAAATTGGTGGTGTTTTTGTTAAAAATCGAGAAACACAATGTCAGGGTCAGAAGAATCATTAGCACTACTTTGAATCTATCGGTGCTATATGTATACGCCAGGAAACCCTTTGATGTAGCTCTGAGATGCATTCGCCATCACGAGGAGTGACCTGAAAGGTTCTTGGAGTCAAGTCAGTGCCATGTCCCGGTAGTCCCGATTGACGAATTGGTCGATTGATCGATTGATGGTAGGAAGGGTTGGTACAGTGGTTCTGGCCCGAGCGAGCACTAAGGAACGAGATCAAGTGGGGAAGCACGGAGCACGGTCGATCGATCAGATCCTTTGATCGAACGTCTAAAGTACAAAGCCTCGGGCGAAGTGCCCGATGAGATCTCATGCCAGTAGCCGATCGGGTCAGAGCACAGCTTCTCCCTCGGAGGCAGATGGTGGGATAAATAGAAAGAAACGGATAGCACAGAAAGGGGATCAATGACGACCCCTGTGCCCAGCCTAGGAGGCGATGGTTTATTAAGAAGTCTTGTCGATTAGCACGCATGGTGAAGAGGTGGAGCAATGTGTCCCTCGACTTTGTCACCGACATGCGATACGAGCTAGATTCTAGGCCGATGTTCACGATATTGGCGTTGCTTGTCGCCTCCATTCAGAGTGAAGCAAAGCTGCATCATTCACAGTCTTCTCCGAAGCTCGACGCCATGCACTCGGCACTCGGACTGGCTTAATGCAACGCATCGCACTTTTTATGATACTCGGAATTTGTGAACTATGGTGAAAGCAGTCATCAACCCCGTGGGAAAGTTGACGCGTATCGCGCCGCATACCAAGTGTAACCGGTACGACCACCCCTCTTGCTGCCCTCCAACTAGTACAGTAGCGGATTAGATGAGTCGACCGCTTTTGCAATGTCGTGCGCTACAGTATCACCGTGACCATCACCATCAATCCGCATCACACTTCACTCATCAATCGTCACCACATCACTACTTCTCTCCTCCTTTCTCTTTTTCTTCCTGGTTCTCTTTTTTAATCGCAGCACACTCACAGCTACAAGTGGATCGATTGACTCATCTGATCAAGATGGACCTCGATCCAGTGCAAAGCCCCGATGGTGAGTCTGACCATGCCGCTCGGATGCTTGAGATCCAAGGAGGCTACGTGCAGCTAAACAGACATCTTATCTATTCTTGCTAGGCGCAGGGCACTCGGAAGTCTCTCAACGCCTTGAACCTCCATCTACCTTGTCTCCTCATGATCGTGTACTCTCTCAAAACGAGGATGAGGATACGCACTCTGTTGCCTCATCCGAGTTGTCGGATCTCCCTGATACCTATCAAGTCCAAGGGACTGATAACACAGACGCAGTGAACGCACAAGATCAAATATCCGCTCAAGAATCAGTCTCCTCGGGTAAGAAGAACAGAGGGCTCAAGCGAGAGCTCGACGATGACCAAGAAGTCGACGAGCTTGACTCGGCGGCGGATGACGAAGGGGCGAAAACGGATAAGAAGCCTTCCAAGCCCGCTAAGAAGAAAGCCAAGACCAGCAAGTCTATCGGCCATACTTCGAAGGACAAGGAGAACAGGAAGCAGAAGAAGGGAAAGAAGAAAAGGGATAAGGGTAAGAGTCAGAGAGCGAACAAAGCCAAAGAGAAGGGAAAGAAGAAGAAAGAAGCAGTCGATTCTGATTCCGAGGAAGACGAACAAGAAGAAGAACACGGCACCAAGAAGAAAAAGGGCCTCGTCGCCAAAGCGGTGGAATGGCAAGACATTCCAGATTGGGGAGACAGGACCGATTGTCCGCTGTTGCAATTGCCAGTAGAGGTTTTGGATCTCTGCTTCGGATTAGACAGTGGTCTTCGTGTGCGTAATCTCTAGAACTGCCGTTCGCTGTACTTGGTACTGTATGTGCTCACACCTCGACCTATATATAGACTCGGGACTATCTTGCGCTCGCTGGCGTTTCGAGGTATTTCCGTGACAAGTTCACTCCTGCCGTATTTCACGTGAGCATTTGTGTTCTGTCCCCTCATCCTATATTTCGTGGCATCAGCTAACCTAGCATTATCGTAGGAGATCTATTACCATACATCCCAGTACGATTCCGCGTCCTGGCACAAGCGCAAAGTGAAATATACCAAGGTCAAGGAGCCCGAACGCACCGGTCAAGCGAATCGCATCTTCAGTCGCAGTGCAACAAGCAAGTACTCACCGCCTCCAATGAAAATATACCGGTACGCGACTCCAAAGCACTATATCCCATCCGGACCTCGACAAGAATGGTCAGGACCACAATATACCATCTACAAAGAGGAACAGGCCAAATGGAGAAAGCAGCAGAGACGGGTTGCGTTGGAAGCTCAAAAAAAGGCGACTGCGGACAAGAATGGCTCTCACAGTAGCAAACGGTGGTGCTTGGAGCACGAGGGTAGGAACAGGAGAATTGTCGGGATGGTTGAAGGTCTGAAAGATGGGGAATCTCCTACCAGCGACACCCAGCTCACCGAACCTGCGGCGACTGCCGAAAATGAGGATGGATCGAAGGAAGAACATGAGACCGATCACGAAGAGGAGGACACAACCCCGTCCAACCAGCAAACCGGGCGCAAATGGAATCAAAAGAGCAAGAACCGAAGATGGATGGTCCCTGAAACGGACGACGAGCAAGAAATTCGCCTTGAACCACTCAAGCGAGACCCTAAGACTGGAGAGAAAATCATTCACGATTACTGGCCCAACTCTTGGCGTCGAGCTGCAGCGGATGGTTTGTGGCATTCAAGGATCAGCAAAAGTGTGAGCTGACGAATTTTCCTCGATTTGGACAACTGTCTTCAGCTATCAATTGAGTAACTGAGTGCTGACTCGGCGTTTATATTTAGACGGCGATGACGACTTATAAGGTGACGGAAGCCCAGCTGCTTTGCCTTAGTCATGTCCTCATCGTAAGTCTTCGTCATCTTCCTTCAATTCCAGCAGACAGTTTCTGTCGCTGACTAAGCATGGTAACGCAGCCCAATTCCATGGGTGGGAAACAGTGAGTACTATCCGTATACAGAAAAGGCGGAATCAGCAGAACTAACGTATCTACAAACGACCAGCCCTCAGCACATGTGAGTCCGACTCGGCTTTAAGCAGGTGTGGACTGGTTATTCTAATCATATTTAATTAGGTATATGACCGCAGCGGTTGAAGCGTTGGCCTTCCGTGCTCATGGAGGTCCACTCGGTCATCAAGCGTATTTGTGAGTGAATGACTGGGAGCGCTGTGGCAAAGACAGTCCAGCAACACAAGGCTGATTCACATTTCTTGCCTAACCAGGAATCAAAGCAAGATCAAGGCCGACAAAGCCGCCAAGGCGCGCAAAGACAAGATCATCAAGGCCAAAGCAGATGGCACTTTTGTTAAAAAGTTCAAGAAGCATCATTTCCCTCTTTGGGCACAATGGGAATGGGATGATTATGGCGAGTTCTGTGGAAAGCATTGCCCATGTCGTGGGTGGGATCAAGAGAAGGATTCCCTCGTATACGACTCCTATCCGAGTCACACTCATCCGTGGTGGGTATCGTACTGATTTCGTCAAGCATTAGGGTTGCGTTTTTGTCTCTTGGATTTCACATCGAAATGGCCTCTCTGGGACCCGTCTCTTTCATTATACAGTATCGGCATCATTTGGGCCAGCACGCATTCAATACCGAAACACGACCTTGAGTTCGTGTTGTATATAGATTCATAGGCCAATACATATGGCCCGTCTCATCGTCCAACAGTTACGCTCCTCATGTCAGTTCATGTCATGTCAACCAACCCATGCATTGTACATACATATATTTGTACTGGACAAGCTGCAAAGAACGAGTGGCTCTTTACCTGGGCGTTTCAAACGCATGACCGTGGGAGAGTTGACTGTTGGACGCTCGGACTCTGTTTACCCGGTGTGATCCAGTCAACCAGTCAACCAGTCAACCTCCAGTCAACCTCCAGTCAACCTCCAGTCAACCTCCAATCACCATCTGAAACACAACTAGTACTCTTAACCTTGAGAAGATGAAATGCCTTTATATTCGCTCAAATCACCTCATTTCACCTCATCACATCCATAGATCGTCCCTTCTTCCCTTTGAGGTATACAATCCGCGCAAGTGCCAAGTCGCAGCGCTTCACAAGCAGGATGAAGCCTTGTGCAACATGAACAGTGGTATTGACGGTATGAGCCAAGTGGAGAGTGAGTCCGCTGAGTTCATAAGGCTTCCCACAACGGCGAAGCTGATAGATCCTGATGTCTCAGGTCCGCCTGCCGAGGATATGGAGATCCCTATCGATCCAGTTTTGCTTGGCGTCGAAGGCTGTCCCGACTCAACAGCTGCGAAGCAATCTGCCGACAAGGGGATATCGCATGAGTCCGAACCAGATGTTGATGGTGATCTGACCGGTGCCGATTCAGCCGCTCACGTCATCACACCCAACGCCGATAAATATGCCTCTCAATCCTCTTCGGCGGCTTCAGGTAGCACATCACACCAACATGATCAGCAGCACCATGCTCTCCCTCCACCTGCCCAAGCGCCTCCGAAAGGTAAACGATGGGTTCTGATCAGCGATACGGAGACCGATTCTCAGCTACCCAAGAAGAAAGCAAAACGAAAGAAGAAGGACAAGTCAAATGACGTGAAAGATGGAGCTGGGAAGCAGAAGCATAGGCAAAAGAAGAAGCGAAGCAAGCGAAAGAGTACGGCGGACGAGGGAGAAGAAGAACATGCGGTACCGCCGGCGCCCAAGCCAAAGCGTACTGGAAGAAGACCGCTCATCGCCAAAGAAGTGAAGTGGAAGGATATTCCTGATTGGGGAGATAGGAGCGACTCTCCTTTGTTGAAGTTACCGGGGGAGATACTGGACATGTGTTTCGGGCTGGGACCAAGCCTAGATGTGGGACTTAGCGTAAGTCAGCTGGTTGGTAAACCAAGATCTTATGGTAAGATCGATGTGCAGCTGATGCCGGAGATGAATTATATAGTGCAGAGATTATGTCGCTTTGGCTGGGGTGTCAAGACACTTCCGTCAGCAGTTGACTGATGATGTCTTCCATGTGGGTGATGTCCTCTTCCACTGGTGATACAACCCAGCAACTGATCTTTGAATATATCTGTGGGGTTGCAGGAGATCCTCGATGCAGACAGAGTGATCAGATCTCCCAGTTGCATGAAAGACTGCGCCGACCGTATCTTCACGACCCTCGTTGACGATTGGCGCGATCCACCCAAGCGTCAAATGGGACCTGCTGTCAAACCCGATCACTGGTTCCCACGAGGTCTCAAGCGGAACGAATGGTCTGAAGCTCATTATATCGTCTACAAAGAGGATCAAGCGATCTGGCGATACAAGCGAAAAAAGTATGTGGATAAGGTCAAAGAACAGAAGATCCGAGATGTCTTGGATAAAGAGGAGAAAGATGCCGAGACTCTGGACATCATGAAACAAACCAAGAAGATCAACCCTCATGTCAAAGGTCGGATTCATGGTCAACCACCGCCTAAGAAAGACGCTCAAGGTATACCTGAAGACGCCATCATACCAATACCGAAGCCTTCATCACAAGTCCGCTACATGATCAACGGAATCTGCCATTATTCCAATGACAAGGATATAGGCGGACTGGATATGGGCAAAGTGACAGCTCGGGCCAATGCGAAAGCAAAGAAGGCCAGAGAAGAGATGGTAGATGGCGTGTGGATCGCCCCTGATTCCGAGTATGAGACGGACGATGAAGGACTCGATGATTCGTGGAATGTGGATGTTGACGCATTGCGAGTGAGCAAGGACTATTGGCCTAGCAAGTATAGATTTTTGGCTTCGCAAGAGTCCAAGAAAGAGCATATCATCAAGACGGTGAGTCCAGTGCATGAGCATTCTCCTTTCGGCGTCTTATCGTACTATATTCCGATCAGAGGAGCTTGTACCAATTACTGATCGGATTCGTGCTACCGCTGTTATGACCACAGGAGGCGATGAAAGAGTTCAAAGTCACCGAGGGAGAATTACTGTGCTTGAAGCACTCGCTTGTAGTGAGTGTTGTCCTGCTGGTCAGCGTCGGCCACCCGGTCATCTGATCGCTGACATGATTCCTGAATTAACATAGGCAAATCCCATGAATGGCAAAGGGTGAGCGCTTATCTTTCTCGCCATCCTGGTGTAATGGAGGCGGCAGCTGACTATCAGGTCCTCTTGATCATGACAGCCCCGTCCAGGTGTAAGCTTACTTGTGCTGTGCAGCTGCATCGAACATTAAGCTTACGGTGCCACTTGTCGGCCCTCCAGATTCTTGCGATCCGCTGTTGAAGCTTTAGCTTGGCGCTCACACGGCGGGCCAATCGGACATAAGTGGTATCTGTGAGTTCTGGGACTCGAGTAACCAAATGCTACTGTTTTGAGGCATCACAGCGGTATCCTCAAGTCGAGTGAATACATGAATACTGTACCATGCTGATCGTAAACGTACCCGGTTGGGCTTAGCGAGTGGCTTGCCGACAAGACCTCCAAAATCAGCGAGACCCGCAAGGCAAATATCGAGAAAGCGAAGCAAGAGGGTACATACGTTCAGAAGAAGAAGAAACATCAGACACAACCGTTCAATTGGAAATACCGCAACTTGCCTGGATATGTTGACGAATGTGAAGACGAGCATTGTGATTGTCACGACCCCAAAGAGGCGGAGCAAGATGCAGCGGTGGAGGGTGATACAACGGCCGACAAAGATGGTGAAGGAGCGGGTGAAGCGGCGGATGACGGCGACGGCGACGGTGACGGTGAAGGGCGGGGTGAAGGTGAAGGTGAAGACCATGATGACGGTGGAGCTGATGAGGAAGACGTCGAGAATGGCATTGGGGAGGATTCCGAGATCGATGTGGATTCCGACTAGTGAAAGACGGTTCTGAGATTACGAAGACTTGTCTAAAGTGCAGAATGAAGGAGTAGTGGTACATTCTTGAGGGTGATCATCGTTGTACAATACCGTACCCACCAGTGACACACACCCCTTGTCATTCTACGGTCCTCTCAAGATTGTAGTTTATCGTGTCGTGTCTTTATTTGTAGCCAGAGTCAAAACATAGAGACGTCCCCAAACTTCACCATGCTGTACTTTATCGTATCACACAGGTTACATGTGTTGCAGAACCCCAAAGTGACGCATATATGTATGTACAGACATCATTCAGGCAATCGTACTGTACATATTTCAATCGTACATATAGCAAAAGCGTACCAATGAGGCAGCCATCCGAGGACGGAAGGAGCATATGCGAGTGCCGCTTGTCTCTTTAGTCATGGCATTCGTTCGGGTATCGCCTGTAGTACTTCTTCTTCCCCACTTCAGTAATCAGATCGAGGTCTTCTTGGGAAAGGGGAGGATGATCGAATGTCTGGAGGTATTCTTCCATCCGCCAGGTCTTGTCGGATGTCCTGTCAGGCGAACATTGACGGTCCGCAATACGGGTACGAGTAATGAGCACAGTGGGCAGTCGGCTTGGAGTTCCTCAAGATCGTGATCGCGACGGTAAAAGATAACAAAGGCGTGGCTCGTGTTTGTGCAATGTACTGTAGATGGTGTAGAGTACGATATTCTACGAGAATGGTATGATATGTACTCGATTCGCCCAGCCACTTATGACAGTACTATTACTAGTAGTGAAGAAGACAAAAGACAGGAATCGCTCAACTCACGTTGCGATAGGCCCCCCAAACACCTGCCAAGACCACGCCAACAAGACCTGACTCTCACTCATTCCTCTCGCCTTGCCAATCTTCTCCAAGATCGGATCAAGCGGCCTCTCCTCCATTGTTTTGTCGGGCCCTTCTCCCGGAGTCTCGGTGAAAGGGTTATACCCTTTGTCTGACTTGACCCAGATTGGAGTTAGGGCGCTGAATGGCATCAGGGTGATTTGATGTTGTTTGCATTTAGCGATTATTGCTTGTGTTCGGGGATCGTGTGCGCAGTGTGGGGACAGCTCGATCTATAATCAAGGACGAGTAAAGTGCAGTGCATCAGAACGGATCAGATGCCGCACGATCAAGTCGGTCGATCAATCGGTCGACCCAATGCACATTCCCCATCACTTCTTTCCATTTCCAAGCTTCGGTCCGAGCTCGCAAGCGCAAACGCAAGGTCGCAAGGAGGACCTCGGACGATGCCGTTCTCAAGTCGGGATACGGTACGAGTATGTGAGCAAAGATGGATGAATTGGAAGCGATGCACGAGTACGATACTCACCTGATTCATAGCAGGAACGACTTTCCAACTCTCGCTCAACTCGTCCAGATCTCGAGCGCCAAAGTTCGATACACCGATATCCTTGCACAGCCCCTCAGATTGCAGCTGCTCCATTAGCCCCCACGCTTCGGCCAAAGTGTATGGGTGAATATTCTGCGAAAACAATGATTAAGCAGGTACAATAAGAATAACAATTTAAGCAGTCAATCCCGGAACAAGAGGTGGGGCGATAGAGTATCGTCCGATCCGAGAGGGAGTGGGAGTGCAGTGGGAAGATGAGAGAGACCCAGGAATACAGTACGTGTACTCACCGCTGAGTCGTGGATCAAGTCTGCAATAGAGCACTCGCAGGGGAGGATCAGTCTCATTTGGGTTCATATCATTTCGCCGGTAGATGGTAAAAGTGAGAAGGAAACAGGCATATAGAGAAGGAAGGATCATTCGTGAGTACCACTCACAGAGGTCCACATAATCAATCTTCATCTGAATCACGTTAGCGCAATAGCAAGTCTTCAGCATCAGCAGAACACATCAGGATGACAATGATATTGATCTCCCCCGACAATGCGACTGTTCACACGGAGACCCTGCGAACCAAGTCATAGCTGAAGTAGCGAGCTCACCTGCTTTAGCGCCTCCTGCAGAGCAGCACGAGGGTCGTTCGGAAGACTCCTATCGAGCTTACCCCCTATCAGATCAGAGCACAGCGAAAATATGGAGCAAAAGCGTCAGGATGTACTCGGTCACTGAGTATAAGCCGTTTTGCTCCCCAGAGGCTCAAGGTACAGGAAATGGTTGCACTCACACTTTGTGGTGATATACACATCCTCCCTCTTTCCATCCCATTGCGCAAGAGCGTCACCGACTGACGATTGATTGTTGTACAACTCGGCTGTATCGATGTGTCGGAACCCAGCTTTGAGAGCCACGAGGACGTATTCGGTACAAGGCTTTTGCCTGTGTCTGGTGGCTGCGACCAGGACGGAGGTATGTATCAGCGCAATTCGGACTATAGTGGGCAGCTGTGTTGCAGGCTAGACTATCCGTATAGGACAGTGATGCTGGCAGTGGACGGATGGAGTAAGCGCATATGATACTCACCCGTGCCAAAAGCCAACGCAGGGACCAAAGCTCCCGAGTTCAATCTCGCTCGAGGTACAGCAGACATTCTTGAAATCAGGTAATTCGAATGCGAGTAGATTGTGTTGGTTTAGAAATAAGTCAGTTGGTTACACTTCTAATAGGTCTTTGTAGGCTGTGCTATGCGAGATGCGTTGCGTTATAGCGAGAATTACTGTATGAGTGTCAAAAATGGATTGGTTGATGTTGGGCTTGGTTCCGTACTAGTATTTATTGTATTACTCTAGGCTTGATGAGGTATAAGTGTAAGCGACCGACTTTTGATGTCAGAAGCAGGTAAGGTAGTATGACCCTTTGATGGATTACTTCATGAGAACACACAATCGAGCTGTGTATTTGTGTGTATCCAATCAATGGACCCCTTGACTCGAGTCGACACGAGGAGATGGACTAAATCGATTCGCATTCGTTAGATACTGGCAGTCTTTCTCCTTTGTTACCCTTTATCCTTTCGAGTCAGTATCGACAAAGGCCCAAAGATTCAGTACGATGAGATCGACTTGTATTGTTGTTCGTCGGCGGTAAGCAGGTAATTTGGTGATCAGTACAGGTATTCGTACAGTATACAGTAGGCCTAAGCCTCAATACACCATTTGTCGGTCATGAATTCTCGATACCGAGTGAAGGGAGACCGTACGAGTATACGAGATGGACAGTCTGTTCTTCCCTTCTGCTAGATCGAAGTCTGTGTCACAGTATCCATTTGCACCAAGTCCCAACCGAAGGTAGAGGAAAACAGTCGTCTGAGAGCGAGTTGAGGATGACCACTCAAAGCTAAGCCACGTGGGGTGTATGTTAATAAAAGCGGTTGACACCGCCACAAGCTGCTCGAAGGAACCAAGACGCCACTAATCCCGTGTGTGGTCGGATGTTGTCCTCTTAATTGTGTTGTCCATTTATAATCAAAAGTTAATGTTCTCGTCGTACCTGTTATTCATTTTGCCATTTAAATGCCATTCAGTTGCCACTCGTAGTAATTGTAATTGCTACTTTAATAATACCCTGAAAATAAGTCAAAAAAGCACAGTGACGTGTATGCTCACTATGAGAAATACGAGATTGATTTTGCCGCCTGCCATTGCTATTGCTATTGCTATTGCTATTGCTATTGCTTAACCTTCCCCTTTCGTCACTTGCATTTTCACTCGAGAACTCACACTCACACTCACACTCCCTTCTTCATCCGCATACTCGTACTATTACTCATCTATCTTGCAACCAAAAGACATCACACATCATTGATATTCCTTACCATATCTCTGACACACACTACCGACTCCCGCTTTACCTCACTATCGGCGTACGAGAGAGAAATCAAGACGATCTGCCGGGAAAGTTGCATAAACAATCTGGAGCTTCCGACACACCGACAGAGCGATCATCAGACAAAGGACCATCAAGCTGCCCTCATTCAACTATCATCCATCCCATCTATTCACTCAGTCGTCAAGCATCTGTTCCAGCTCGCCTCTTTGCAACAAGCCTGTTGAGGCATACTCAACATGGCTACATCAGCCCCAATACACCCTCCCCCTCCAACAAGAGATAAACAATCATTGGACGACCCATATACTTCCACTTCGACTTCGGGACCAGGCGCAGGGGAACAATCGATGCCTACGCCCAGTTTGAGTGGACCTACTACTCCTCTGCAACCCGAAACGCCGCATACGATCCAACTGCAAACTCCCTCTACGACCATCGAGATGGATCAGGATCATACGGAGCCATCGGCGTCAGCTTCGGGAAGTAGAGCGACTTCTCCCTCGAGAGATGCAGTAGAGGCCTTTGGCTGGGTAGAGAAAGGCAACGACAATGGGAAAGGCAAAGGACGGGCAGTCGAAGCAGACGTATCGTCAACTGGCGATATCGATGTGTTGCGTCCTAGTGATGAAAGTGACGGTGTTGATGCTGAGGGGAGTATTTTGGACGTCGATGGATTAAGGAGGATACGAGATCGCATAGCGGTCATTGAGGGGAGTGATCGGACGGGAGACGGCTGGTCACAGAGAGATGACCTCTTAAGCATGGTAAGTTTTTTCCTTCTACCCCCTCTGTGCTTGAATACTCTGAGATCATATTCCAACTGACGTGGTCCTGACTCACGTCTACTGCAGACGAAATCGCTATTATCGGCTACTATGGAAGAATTGCAGTTCTTGCATGAACGTGTCGCAGCGCAACAAGATACGATCAGAACGATGCAGCAGCAGGCCAAGCTATCGGAGCAGCTCATGCAAGTGGAGAGGTGAGTGTAATGGCGTAATGATTAGATCGCTCTCATGTATCGACCACTGATTGTTGGAGCTACGAGTCGCTGATATATCTGGTATTTCGTTGTAGACAACGGCATCTTGCTGAACGACAATCATGGCATGCGGAGACGAGAGCTCTTGTACATGCTCGAGAAGCTGAAATCGCTGCTGGGACGAGACAAAGGAGAGTTTTGGACTTAGATGTTGGGTACCATCAGGAATTGGAAGCTTCGAATAAGCGATTGGAGATGGATAACAGGTTGATGGCACCAAGGGTGAGCAGAAAGATATTTCGTTTGTCCCCTTTCCCAAAAAGCAAAAAAAAAGAAAAAAAAACCCGGATGTCGAGACCGCGATGTAGTTCATGTGACCGACTGACTGGTGCCGGTAATCTATAGCTTGCCGACACTCAACGTCAAATCGATAAACTCGTCAACGAGCTTCGCATACTACGATCCCACGTGATCCTGCACTCTCAGCCTATCTCGGAACCAAGGGACGGCCAGACACATACCCAGGCCCAATCACAAGCACAGAATCGGCATTCTCGTCATCTTCCCCCTCTGTCCATGATGCCCTTACTACCCGGGTCCGCCTCAGGCTCTGGACGACGGAAGAAATCTCGATCACCAATCAAGGGGTCCGGGAAGACAACTATGGGCGATGCGAGGGCCGAACATCTCTTACTGGCTGCGAAGAGGGTACGGACGATGCGTCAGGTAGACGAGAGAGTTGGCCGCCTTACGCTCGAGGAGTTGAAGAAGAACGGTGTGGTTGGACCCGATGGCGGTGTTGGCTACACCGAGGGGTATGGACGAGGAGAATCCGAAGCAGAGGATGAAGACTCGGAATTGGAGGAGAAACCTGTTCTTACCCATGTTCATGCTCGACGGCCGAGTACGTCCGTCAAGGGTAAAGGCAAGTCCCAGAGTCAATCGCAAGGAACACAAGCACAAGGATCCCCACTCTTACCTCGAGTTAAGCGAAGTGGTAAACGACCTACTGCTACTCAGCCAGCTCCTCCTCCCATGCCTCAAACCCCATCGAAATCAAGTAGGAAGCAACCCCCACCTCAGACCACACCGGGCGGAAGCAATTTCAACGACTTGCTTAGAGCTGCTGAAATGGCCACTAGGCCTGGAACACCTACACCTGAAGACCATTCGCAGATCGTACCGTTCTCCACCATGTCGGCGACCAGGAGCACGACACGAGCCAGAGATGAGAGTGCCAGCGAACGAGGTAGTCCAGTCAAGCGAGCAAGGCGGGAGGAATGGAGTAGCGGCAGAGAAGACGATATGCCTGCTCCGACCCAGACACATTCTCAATCCCAAACTCAGCAATCTATACCACCGTCACAGCAATCTGCTTCAGCGCTCGACCTGCTCGCTCAGGCGAGTCAATTGGAAGTCGCTCAATCTGGCGATATGTCCTCGAGCAGTTCGTCGGGACCTTCGGGCATACCACCGCCACCACCTCTTCAATCGGCCGCTCGTCTCGGTGGGATGATGCGCGGATCCAGTCCATCCAGTATCGAAGAACCCTCCCTTGGCCCAGCGATCGATCTCACCGCTTATTCCCGAGCTAAAGTCTCAGCCCCTTTCACCGGTACGAGCATTCAGCCTCAACCCAGTGCCATGGAGGAGCAGCAGCAGATCGACCCGAGTCTCACGACGCCCAAAGGCCGCGCAAGAGCATACTCGAATGCCTCGGAGCTAGCGACACCCATGACAGGTAGAGCGTACGCTTCGTCCCAGGTTTACCCTACTCCAGGGGGCGAGAGCTTGTTCGGTGGCGAAGAAGGAGGTACTACACCCAGGACGGATGTGAATCTGAGTTACGCAAGTCCGACTGGAGGGACGGTACCTGGTCTTGGGAAATATGTCCATTTGACCAGTAGTATGCCTGCGAGAAGAGTCAGGTCGCCGTATCTCAAATGGACCGTTGAAGAGGTAAATCGGGCCGCATCTCACTTGCTACCCTATTTCCCTGCGCTTTCTTGAAGATGGTGGAGATTAAGTTAGCAAGAGAGGAAGGAAGCTGATTCACCTTTCTTATATGTATAGGACGAGCTCCTCGCTCGAGCGGTTGCGATCCACGGCGAGAAATGGGACTTGGTCAGTAAAGGCGTACCCACTCGTTCATACCATCAAGTGCGACAAAGATGGCTTCGAAAAACAGGAGCGTTCGATAAGAAACCCCAGGGTGATGATGTGAAGGGTGAGGTCGTTCAAAGCGATATGGGAGTGGGAAATGGCGACGGCAACGAGGGATCGTTAGGGGCAATTGGAGAAGGGGGGACAGGGGTGGAGGATGACGAGAGTCCTACACCTAGTGGAGGTGGAAGTAAGAAAAGGCGGAAGAGTCAAAGTTCGGCGTAGGCATATAAGCTTTGGAGGTTGCCATACGAGTTCACCGGTCCGAGCACATCGTGGGACACTTTTTTGCAAGATGACCCATTGTACCGTTTGGGATCTTTCTGTTTTCCTTTTTTAATTCCTTTTTTTGGTTTTTGGTAACATACAGTATCACTGCAACTCAATCTCATTCTTGCATAGGAGCGACAACCGTCACAACACCCACACAAATACAAAGCAGAGCTATTTGAAATACAAGTATAATATATCGATATGACTGTAGATGTAGGGATGAAGAGGGGGGGTGAGAATGGTCAATGCAATCGGGAGTCGGGAAAGAAGATGAATCCAATTCACATGCATGGGCTAGAATGTTGATTAATTTCATGGCTAGTTGCTGATCTCTCTCGAACTCGTACTGATCTGACAATGTTGCCTGGCTAAGGGCTATGTATTTAATGCTGATCAAACGAAAGGCTCGATGGCCATGTACAATCGGAATAATGGGAATTGTCGCGGTATTTTACGATGACCGATGTTCTAGGTCATGAACTATTTAATTTAAAATGGTGAATAGTATAGTACGTACGGTACGATTATACCTCGCTCCTCGGCCTTGCCTTCATCGTCGATGATCGTCTACTACCAATGGTACCTTTCACACTACCCACTCCAGCATTACCGTCCAAAAACATCTTACTCAGTCTCACTCCATTCTTATCCCTGTCCCTACCTCCTGCTCCTCTTGTTCCGCTGCCAATACTAGCGTTGATGCCGAATCGACCGACAGTCCCGCCCAACAGCCTTGAGCTTGAGCTTAAGCCGTGACTCATCGTACTACCCCTTACACCCAGTCTAGACACGAAAGCTGAACCTCCTCCATTCAGACTCAAGCCCATAGCGGAACCCCCAGCCGAGCCCAAGCCTAAGCCTGAGCCTAGGGTAGCGGTCGTCCCTTCTCTCCTCTCTCGACCACCATGACCATGACCATGTATGCTCCGAATAGCTTCGTCAAATTCCCCTCTGGTGAGCGTATGCCGGAACCTACTTGATCTAGAATGTGATTGCGAGATCGATTGAGCAGATAGTAACAAGTCGGCCATAGTAGGTGATGGTGGTGGTATATGCGTGCGCGTGAGGGTATTATCATCCGTAGACGTCGTGGTCGATGTTGTTGATGACAAGGTAGACTGACCCGTCTCATTAGCTGGGGATATGGTGACTGCCACAGCAACAGTTCCGACAGGCGTGTTATTGTTGCTCTGTTCCCCAGGCGAGCAAGTCGTAACCAACACTGTTGACGCCATGCTAGTCGTAGTGGCAATACTGGTACCGGTATAATCAGCCTTCAGCAATTGCGCGCTCATTTCAGCTCCAGCTTTCTCCAAGCTTCTAGCAAAACTGCTAAGTAATCCAAAAAGCTCCTCAGCTCCGTTGTCGATATCATTTTCTGATTTTTGTCCAAAATACTGCAACGAGCCCGTCAAATCGTTTTTGATCGTCTGATGAGTCGATTTCAGCTGATCGACTTGAGGAGCGGACGTCGCCAAAAATTCACTCAGGAGAGGGTGGAGTGCATCTTCGGAATCGAGTAAGGGCAAAAGGGACTGTGCAGTAGCGAGAGATGAGGTGATTTCGTGAATCGACGAGGCCAGGTCGGAAAGCGTTACTGTGACAGTGACAGTGCAAGATTAGCTCGGGCCTCATCAGAAGTCATGAACGAGCTAACTGTACAATGACGAATAGCGTAGAAGGACTCACTTCGCGCAGCAGGATCGAGAGCAGGTACGTCCTCGTTCCAGATGATCAACCTAGCATCCCGCTTAAGTAAGACCTTTGCTAGGTAATGCAGCATCGTAGGACAGGCCGAACCTTTCGCCGTGCGAGTTTCGCGCATCTATTTTGGTACAGTATCCGTAGCAAATCAGCCCCTATAGCCTGCTTGATGACGTCGCCGCGGGCGGACGAGCCAATAGCAGGATGGACATGGACAGAGCTTGCATACCTTGAGAAGTGCTTCGAGCTGAAAACCTGCTGCATTACCTCTGAAAGTACCCCCGTTCAACTTGTTGCCTAGAGCGAGAACGACCTGACCATCATGCTTCTTGATCAGACATGATCCTCATAAAGTTTTTCAAGATGGGACCACAGGCTCACCTTGAGGACTTCTCTTAGCTTCTCGCTGCTTTTGAGGTCGTTGATAGCAGATTCAAGGATCATTAGGTCAGGCATGCTCTCAGCCATCATCATCTCAAGACGGCGTCTAAAGACCATTGTCTCCAGTCGTAGTTTGAGCTGAGGGACGGCACTGATCTACCAAATTCAGCCACCGATAGGTGAGTGTCTTATGCCTACAAATACCAATATGATGTTGCTCTTGTCTCACACTCACTTCACGAAAGTATAAATCGGGCTTGGAGAGTTTACCAGTATCACCATCGAAGGAGCGCAGCTTTTCCGCCTGACAGACGCAATAGTCAGTGGGCTGTCCCCACTAGCTGATTAGGCCGGATAGGCCGGATAGGTGGATATCATCACAACCTCACCTCTTCTGGCGTAGGCAGCATTCTGCTTAACGTGGCCAAGTCGTCAACTTCCAATAACTCATCGTCAACTTCCATAATCGCCTTTTTAATTTTGCTTGGGGATAATCGAAGTCTGGTGAGCATGATCCCTGAAAATCCATGGCGTCAGCTTACGGTGTAGGGTTCATGACGGATATAGCAGCTGACCGATATTGTTCGATCTCGCTACGAGAATGAACTAACAAGGTGAGCTAGACCGACCTTCTTGGCTTTGGTATAACACGGGAAAGCTCACTGATATCCAGTACAGAGATCACCTCTTTCGCCTTGCCCTTTTGCTTGCTTTTGACAGGCGCAGAATCAAGTGCAAACACCTCCCCCAGATCGTCCATAGCCAGTTCAAGGTCCATTGAAGGTGAAGTGGACAGGGAAGTCCAGATGGTATCTTTCACGGCGTATGTGGGCATTTTAGACCAAAAGAAGGGCTGAAGGGGCGTTAGTCGATTATGCAGGATGTGGACCACAGAAAAGAAAGACTTACTTTCAGCTTTGGCTGAGTAGGCTGTACAGCTATGGGATGAGCGAGAGATGTGGGACGTGAAGGCCCGGAGAGTGGTGGCGGGGGTAGGGGCATGGGTGGGGCCAGGCCACGTGAAGGACCTGTTGTAGATGGTGGTGGTGGTGCAGGAGGAGGAGGTGGAGGCGCTTTGGAGAAGCCGTTGGGTGGCGATGGTGGGGGCAGAGAGGGTGGTGGGGGTGGTGGAGGAGGAGGGGGTGGTGATGGTGATAAGTTGGTATGAGCGCCGGTCCTCATAAACAAAGGCGGTGGTGGTGGCGGTGCTGGGGGAGGCGGCGGAGGAGGTGGAGGCGGAGGGGGCGTCGAACACGGTGCTGAGCTTCCCGTTGAGCGCGAAACAGGTACAGGTCTCGAGAGAGCTGTCGGTGGTGGCGGCGGTGGTGGTGGAGGAGGTGGAGGGAGTGGAATGGAAGCTGTTGTTACCAAGCTGGTAGGCGTCTCATCCGTTACGCGTGGTTCAACAGGAAACCAGCGTCTGTTCTTGCGTTCCCCCTCCACAGACTTCTTCAAGCGTTCTACCTCCTTGTGCAGGTCACATATGATGCTTTCTTGCTTAGCCCATCTGTCTACGGCGGCTGACACAATCTCCTCAGCGCTCATCTTCCGGTGTGTCTCGTTAGCTTTCGAAGCCGGATCCGGGGGAGCTGAAGCTGTAGCTGGCGATAAAAGCCGAGATCGGACCGTTTCCAGTGCCCGCTCGAGAAATTCGAACTCCTTCTTCTTCTCTACCAGTGATCTATCGCTTTCGTCGACCTAGCATGGCCAGTTCGTGAGCTTGCTGTGCATCTAATCGATATGACGAGCTACTGTTGCACGCTAGCTCACCTTTCTACGTAATGAAGTGACCTCTTCCATCATCGCATAAAATCTCAATCGCTCTCTGTCTCGCATTTCGGCCGTGACTCCAACCTACGAACGGCACGTCAGCTATCTCTCGACCATCTGAGTCGTGGGAATGAGGACAGCTCACCTCCCTCTGTAAGCCGACCTGATCATGCAGGTCTTTCAGCTCGGCTTTGAGCTTCTTTATCTCTTTCTCTTTCACCATCAAATGATGGACCACACCCTGGACATGTAACACTAGTCAGCTGTCTCACTTTGGATCTCGATCAATAAGTCACCAGCTCACCTCAGCACCGTCTTTCTCTCCGTTCAATCCTCGCAAGACCGCCAACTCTGCATTGCGGCTTTCATCGTTCTTAAGCAGATTCGCATTTTCATCGCGTAGACTTTTGTTGGCGCTCTGGAGATCATGGACCTCTTTCGCGAAGGACTCAATGAGTTTGCCTTCGGATATGGTGTTTTTACTTTTTTCTTGTGCCGGCAAGACGTCGTTCAGGTCTACTAGGAATGACCGCAGCTTAGTCGTCCAGTCGTGTGACCTGAGTACGATATCGTCAGCTTTGCTTTTTGTGTTTTTGTGTGAATGTCGTCTGAGGTACTCACATGTCCTCGATAGTTAAAAGATGCTTGACGAATGCAGCTAAGACCTTATACAGGTTCTCACTATACCTAAATCAGCTTGATCGTACGGGACAGATCCTCGGGTGAGCTGGATCTTACCTCTCATCCAGCTCGGCGACCTCCAGACAGCCCTCGAGTATCTCCGACAACGTCATTGCCTCGTCATCCTCCGTGACCCGCAACAAGCGATGCACAGCTTCGGCCAATTGAGGATGCTGGATCACCCCAAAATACAGTTCTCGAAGCTGGATTAAGTCTTCCTCGCCATCTTCGAGGAACAGGTCGAGGTGATTCAAAAACCTATCGGGCGGCTCTAGCCCTTCCAGGTCCTGCGAGTCTCATGAAATTTAGCTGTATGCCAATCCTCACACTTTGACAGGGCCGCTTAACTCACTCTCAGAATGTCATACAGCCCTCGGCGTTTCAGCTCCCCCCGCAATGCTACTCTTTCCTCGACTTCTTCACTCGCATTGCACAACACGCTGAAGAACGCCAAAGTGCTTGTTCGCCATTCCCATAAACCCGGCGGTTCCTCTGCAATGCCTTCCGATGGTGATGTAAGTTCCAAGCTGTGTATAAGATATGTGAAACGATGCGCATCTCTGTTCAGTTGACCCAGCTCAGATAGTCCGTCCAGCACCAAGCGCGATCCTTCCGCCGGAGCCAGAGTAACGAGTCCCGAAAGAAGGTCGATGATTTGGGTCCGTAATCTCAGTGTTGGTACACGAAGGCACAGTATTATGTTGGTGATCAATGCGGTGTCCTCGATCACAGCGTTAAAGCCAGTCTGATCACAAACGAGGGGTCAGTCAGACAGTGCCAGTAGGGTACACAGTACAACGCCGATTGCTGGAAACGGGATGCCCACCTCCGTATTCAACAATATCCTCAAGCATTTCCCGATCTCCCCTATTACCTGTTCGGCACTACCTCCACCTTGCATCGATTGCTTGACTTGCTTCGATAGGATTTTGTCAATTGTAGATATCCCGTCGAAAAGGATAAACTGGTTGATCCATTGCAGCTTGGCTGTTGAAAGCGTTACTCGCAATGATGTGAGATGCTTACTCAAGGATTGAGGGTTCTTGCGCCTGCGTATCATTAGCTGTCTCCCGAGAGCGAACTTGTCCGGCACCGATACTTAACTTACGCATTTCTGAGGGCTTCAATAAAGGCCGCCGGACTTCCAGCTTCAGGCTTGGTGTTACCAGTCCACCATGACCATAGTCCACCTGTGACCTGCTTCTCAAGCGGCTTGATCTCCGTCAAAGCTTTTTCGGCTGCGCTATATTCAACTTTTGGGGTTGTAGCATCATCTTCTGTCACATCTCTTGGGGTTGACAAGAGGTCGGAATCAGTCTTTGTTGGAGTGTCGCTCCAGCCTGCTAGACCGGCAAGCGAGAATCGCTTCCATCCTCCTTGAGTATTTTTTGGCGTGGTAGGCGTAGAGCCGGTTCCGGAAGATGGACTAGTAAGCTGAGGTAGAAGTCTAGAGATGCCGGCGCTAGTACCTGTGGAAAGGGATATGAAGGTTGTTGGTCGAGGAGGAGAGATCGACGTTGTGGGTGGACTTGAGGGGATCTGTGGCGACGACATGTTGGGCTGGATGGAAGGTGAGATCAACTTTTGTGTGAAATTAGTCTCCTGGATTTCAGCTCACTTGGGCCTGTCTTGCTGATTCTGTCCTAGTCAATTCTCTATCCTCAACACCGGCGGCTCCTCCACTGTTCCTTTGGACTGATCCCAAAGGGGACCCTTCTACGCTTTGTTGCCCATTGACTCGCATCTCCAGATTCTCCTTGCGTGGTGACAACCCCTCGGGCTGGTGGAACCTCTCCAGTATCGGCCGATTCACCTTCGGTAGTCCGGCTATATCTTCAAGCTGAGGAGTTGAGGGTGGAGCAGGATGAGCATTAGATTCCGCCCATGCATGGAACAAGTTTGAAAGGCGGGAATCTGATTTAGGTATCCGTGAAGGAGATGGTGTTTTCTGGTTTTCTGCCAGTGTCGTCATCAAGGGCTGAGAGGTTGATGCCTTGAGAGTGGAGTTGAGCTCTTCTTCATCTATCGCTGAAGATACATCTTCGTGCGTGATAGAAGTGTCGGGCGGTCTTTTCTCAAATAACCATTCTTCGTCCAAGCTGATTCTGACGACCTTGTCCTCCACTCCACGTAAGGCTCCCACTAGGTTTTCAGTGAGCTGCATGGTTTTTTCTCCGACTTGCACCTTCCAATGTACAACATCGTCGTTCTCCCCAGTATTGCTCCAGCTGGCATCAGCTTGAATCAGCGAAGAAGATCGAGATCTGCTTGTGGTACGGCGGGTCGAGCCGGGTCCAAGCAGATCATCGCTGACCTTTGGTAGACCAAGCTCGTCTTGAAGAGTGTCTATCATGTCGGCAAAAGTAGTTTGAGCCGAGATGGGTATGCTAGTGGACAATGGATGCGTTGAGTGGGAGGTAGGAAGGATGATCGAGATGGGCTGCATGAGTGTATGAGGTTTGACGAGGGTGTATGATGTTGAGCCCACTGGCAGAGCCGCATCGAAATGCAGTAATGCTACCAAGAGATGACGCTATCAGCAACCTGAGATGAACCGTCTTGGCATCACGCGCCCCTCCTGAAATGACTTACGGTCTCGGTACCCCTTTATCTCTTCCTCGGTCCACCATTTCCCAATTTCAACCCGCCTCTTCTCCCTCAAAGTCCACTCCGGACCACTACCTTCACCGTCCCACCCGTCTTCATCTCGTTCGTCCAGAAACTTCCTGACTGGACCATCGTCAAGATCTGCATCCTCGGCCTGAAGTATGGCCGATTTAGCTGCATCTTTCGCTATGGCTCCCTTGGGTATACCGATCGTCACTTGACCTAAAGTTGGAATGTCTATGGCGAGGTCGTACCATTCGTCCGGGGTTTTGGACATATTGGTGGTCGTGGAGAGCTAGCTAGGTCATAAATCTCTATGTAAATTGAGTGAACGATCCACGAAATAAGGCCGCTGTATACGACACCAGCGTGTGTGATACTATTCTTGCGCTGTCAGTGATCGTAATCTGAGATATCTTCAGTACAATGATGAAGAAAAGCAGCCAAGTAGAAGTGAAGTGCAAGTGCAAGGGATGGTAATCAGGAAAGATGGGATGTCAATAACCGATCAGGTGGCGAATGAGCTAGCATGATGGACGGATGAATCAATGAGTTGGTTTGTTGCTGTACTGAATTGGATACGAGTAGGCGATCAGACACGCCAGACACACACACAGAGACCGGTCCGTGCGACAATTAGATGGCCATAGCTATAAGTTATCGACGATATCCGGGTTGTCCCTTTCAGCGAGAAGGACATGTCGATACGGATACGGCTGGATCGTGGCGTCCGAGATGGAGATGATTCCAGTCGTGTTTGCGTTATATTCATCTTGGGTCGTGGGTCGAAGTGATAAAGGCGTGCAGAATTATCGGAAGGACGAGATGAATCAAATGCTATCTAATGCGTGTAATTCGCTGTGCCCCTGCGCCTCTTCGGAGTGATCCCATGCCAAAGCGTCGCGCCCTTGCAAAGTTGATCGGCAATCGGCGTACCCCGAACCCCGTATCCGGAGCTGGAAGCAGCTGCCCAAGTGCACTGCTACTGCCTGCTGCTGTCCAGGTCCGAGAAGGAACTGCACGCGCCAGCACTTGCTTGTACTATACTGATCTCTATCTGAGCATAATTCCGATGTTCTTCATCTTCATGTCAACATGACGATGTGCATTGAATGTGAGAGTCGCGCGTGATACTTTATTCAGTGAAGCAGAATGTATACTAATGCTAACCATCTGATCAGGCAGGCGATACGTCAACCGGCGCATTGGCGCCGTCGGTCGTGTCTTCCCTGTTCAGGATCTCTATTGATGCGCTTTGACCGGAACGGCGGACGGGAGGGAGTGTGCTCTTGAAAGCATGAGTATGGCCCGAGGCCCCAAACTGAGGATAAAGCACATCGATGACGCCGACTTCGATGCAATGATCAATCAAAAGCATGATTCGTTTTGTATTCAGATGTGAAACACACCAGCCTGTACCTGTACCTGCAAATCTGTTTCAATATAGTCAGGCCGTATCAATGGCAAAGCGCCCGCATACTGGTGACTATCACTTGCTTTACTACTACTACTGACATCATCTCGCCATCATCAGCACCACTGACTCCCCTCCCGACACTATCTATCGCCTTCACTTCCATTCTCACCGCTCTCACCATTGTTACTAGTCGATACCAGCTGAGTGCACGGAGAACTTCTCTTCCGGCTTCGTCTTTTGCGTGTATCAGCCCTCTAGAATCGGCGGCCTAGTCATAATACTCAAAGAGATCAAAAAGCAAGATGGACTTTGATATCATACCAGTGAGTTAGAGTCAGCTAGCTGGAAGTTACTGCTCATATGTCATAGCTGATCTCTTGCGCTTTTCTGTAGTTCGAAGACATACAATGGGGACATAGGCTGGGTGCGGGGTCTTTCGGATCCGTCTATAAAGGTGAGGCGTGATGGACCAGTTAATCTGTCCGCCGTCAACTTCCGAAATGTACTCATGAGCGATATATCTTCTTGCAGGGTCGTATCTAGGTATCGATATAGCGATCAAAGAAGTCCTACCTTCGACAGAGTACGATGTGAGTTGTCCAGGATTACGGCTTGTCACTCGTCGTATCGTATTGTACCGTATCGTATTTGGCCACCCATGTGTAGACGTTTGATCAAAGGTCTTTCTTCCCTTCCGCAAAGACACATTGTACTGACACTGTATCTAGGTACACAAATACTTTGAGCGAGAATGGCGAATCATGCGCGAATGTAGACATCCAAATATCGTCTTGTTCTTAGGCTTATCAAAGGCTCCAGACGACGATGGTAGAGTCTTGTGAGCGATCCCTATCCGTAGCGGACAACCTTCTCCCACCTCCCACCACACCGGAAAAACCCCCACATCTCACGAATTCTAAGAGACTCGTAACGTAACGCTGATAAGCCTGTCTCTGCGTGTCTCCTCAGTATCATCTCGGAATTCGTTCCTCGTGGTAATCTGCGTCAATACATTCTTTCGCAGCACCCTTTCCCATGGCGATTGAGGTTATCATTCGCCACCGACGTGGCGAGAGCAGTCGCGTATCTTCATGCTCGACAGGTGAGTCCTCGTCACTTCTGCTCTACAGCCATGCTATTGGGTATAGCAATTCCCCATGTCCCCTACCCGCCGTGACCTTACTCGCCCCAAGCACGACGGTCTTAGATCGGGTGAGATGTCGTTTGAGCAGGTCGAGAGCTAATGGTTTGATCGCTTAGTGTATCCATCGGGATCTCAAGGGCGAAAACCTTCTGATAACGTCTAACGAGCGAGTTAAAGTCACAGACTTTGGATTCGCTCGAATAGCCTCTCGGAATGCAGAGGAGATGAGGCGGATGACATACTGCGGTACAGATGTGAGTTAGGCGTGGCATGTCCGCTTTAAACGCATACCCAAGGTGACGCAGTACTGTACCCAGTAGGGTGCAGACGCATAATCACATGCTTACTTATGGGTGATAGGGATACATGAGTCCCGAGATTATCAACGGGCTGGAATTTGACCTGCCTACGGACGTCTTCAGCCTGGGGATAATCTTCATTGAGATCATGTCGAGGAGGCTGGTGGACTCAAAGACATACACTGTGAGTATGAACTATATCATAAAGCCCCTTTCCTCGACTTCCCTTTGTCCTGTCCTATATCATTCACATGACATGAACGCCCTTTCCCAAGTCTTACTACTACTGCAAGCGGTGTTTCAAGGGATCATGGCTGACGGGTATCTCATACTTCTAGCGCCAAGCACCACACTTCGTCCCTGACCCACGAGAGGTCCAACGCCGCGCCTCACATGGCTGTCCACCGGCACTCATCGCTCTAGCTTTACACTGCACTCTAGAAGACCCGGCGTCTCGACCTAGGATGCCAGAAGTTTTATCCCGTCTTCGCGAGATTGAGCTTGAAGTGCTCTCTAGATTAGACGATCCAGCTTCAGAGCATGTCGGTTCCATTCGCTTGGTACACCGCGAAGGCAAACGAGCTATGCCGATCTTCGACGGCGGCGGACCTTCGCCCATGCCGGGACCCGAGGTGGAAATGGGAGCAGAGGAAGAAGATCGTAAAGCCGAAGAGGACGCTTTGCGCAAGTTGGCTACTATGGAATTGGACGTCAGTGGGGACGGTGCGAGTAGTCTCTCGAGTTCTACAGAAGGGACGAGCAGTATCGGCGACGGTGATGGGGAAGATAAGTGGAGGACAGCGAGATGGGATGAGATTGATAGTCTCAAGAGCTTTGTGACCGCAAGCAGCGATTTGAAAGGTGAGCGCTTGCTCAATATTGTATGCGAGGCGGTACCGGCCTTTATGGTTGGTCAAAAGCGTCACATTGATCAATTCCTTGTCATTTCGGTCGCAGGCCACGAACGCCTTCTCCCATCTTCAGACACAACATCCTCTTTCGGTTCAGCCGGTACACGCGGCGACAATGACGCGGACCCCAACGGTCGAAGCTGGTCCTCGTACATCCATACTCCCGGATCACCTGATCAGCCTGTCCAGACTGCCTCGGTGTTGAGAAGCGCTATACCCGCTGTACCGGAAGTTGAGGACGATGGCGATGGCAATAGCGATGGAGAGGCGGGATCAACTATGACTATTCGAGGTGGTCCGGCAAGTCCGCCAATTCCAGCTGATCCAGCAATCCCAGCTATGCACATTGGCAACGCTGTCGCGAACAATGGGACTGAATATCAATCTAATGCAGGGCAGAACGCCAATGAAGGCGATATTGCGAAAGGCGCTAGCTCAGACCAGCCTACACCAGCTGCGGCAGCTGGACGACGCGCCGAAGCGGTGGATGTACCCGTATCTGCTATAAGAGATACAACGCCCTCCGAAGCCATCACAGCGTCAATGATCCCTATTCCAAGGAAAGATCAAACACCGATCAACTCAAACCCAAGTAACAGCGAACAAGTAGCCAAAGACCTGAAATCAGCTATAGAGGGCTCTGCATCTGCGTCAATAGGGACAGGGACGGGGGCGAGGAGCAGGGTAAGCGGGAATGGAAATGGAAATGGAAATGGTCTGGGGACGCATCGATTTACTTTGGTGGACCAGTCTTCTGCGCCTCTGATCAATGGCAAGAAACTCTCATCGAACTGTGAGTGTGATCCGCTCTATTCACGCCATAAGTCCACGTTGCCCCACATATACATTGCAGGTATGATTTGCTTGCACAACACCGAGACTTTGCCGATGTCCCGAGATTTTCCTGACGAGGGACGGACGCACTTCCACACGAGTTATTCTTTTATGAGCTGACTGGATGCCCGGTTTTTTTTTTTTGACAAAAAAATCAAGTCACGTCAACATTCGCATTTGCCTTTCTACCTCGAGCCCTCTCAGGCGCATCATCCTCATCCGCCTCATCCACAAGCAACACTGGTACTTCGTCCACAGGATCCCCTAATAAGAACGACCCCACAGCCGGTGGGATGGGCCGTTGTACAGTATGTACGAAGAAGGTTGGGATTCGGCCCGGATTACAATGCGACGATTGTCATGGTGAGTGGGCCCCTTCCTTACAGTGAAGGCATTTGCCTTTCCTCCTCTATCATTATTAGCTGGTGATGAGCGGCCGCGCGTTTAATGTAGTAATTGCGTATCAGGGGAGGACGTGCTGACCATGTGTTACGTTACGATTGGGTCGTGACTATCTAGTTTTCGTCCATGTCAAATGTTCTCACGCAGCGCCAAGGAACTGCACGGGTGGAGACGGGAGAGTTTGAGTGAGATTGCGATCGACATTGAGAGTAGATCACGTACCGTTCATTGTCAGTGTAACGTCTTTCGTCTAAATAGCTAATAGCATGAGGCTGGAACGATCCGTTCTCGTGTACTGATGTACTGTACATATTATATACCTGTTAGTTTATTAGGAGACTCGTTGTTTTATTCATATCCATATTCATGTACGAGCGAAAACCATTATATCATCCAAATCATATCATATCATGTCGGACTGAGAATTCGTGTCATCATCGTAAACGTTGACAATATATACAGTCTATGCCATAAACCGATCCGGATCACCGCGATACCGTACTTTAGGTGCCTTTTGAGTCACACAACGTGCTTACTGAACATGACGTCCGGTTCTCATACAGTACACCTCTCGTACCGTACCGTACGAGTACAATACGATCTTGAGAGTTGAATCCCACAGTGGGACAGTACTCATACTGTATATCAAAGGATACTGGCCGTGCATACCACCAGACCTAACACCATCGCCATCACGCCTGCTACCATTGAACCCTCTGCGAGTTCAATTGATGAAGTAGCGCCGGAATTAGGCATCACGCTCCCATTCCCACCAGCGCCAACAACAGATCCCGTTGTCCTCCCTCCAGCCGTCTGCCCACCACCACCGTCGGTTTCGCTGTTGCCAGAACTCGAAGAACCAGCCTGAGAACCCGTCTGATCGGGTCCAGGATGAGCTAGAGCAGAGGCACCACTTTCGTTGAGAGGCACTGCACCGCCCGCTCCGGTGAGATTATGGTTCGTCTCCGCTTGCTGTGAGGTAGGGGAAACGCCGGATTGCTGATACACTTTGATCGAATTTAGGAGCATCACTGTGTTATTGAGGTTGAGCTGCACAATGATATCCAGTCCAATCAGCAATCTTGTGTGAAATGTACTAATACAGATATCGCGCGGGAAGCCCAAAACAAGCATCGAGGGTGCAGTGCTTCACGTACCGGGTTGGCCACATATTCGGCGCATGTACCGGGGCAGTACGGAAATGCTGACAATCAAGACCCGGAGACGTCAGCGGGTTGCTGATCGTCCATCTTACTGTGCGCGCCTTGCAGCTCACTGGAATACAAATCTCCCGCCCAATCACCTACGACACGCGGAGAAGTATACCGACGACCAAGGGGATCAGCGTAATTTCGTCGAACTGTCTTATTCGTGTTTCCGCTTTCGTTGTTGGTTCACTTACCACAAAGATCAATATTGACGACTATGACCTGCGCTTGGAAGAACTTCTTAGGGTCGCACGTTGACGCATCCCAAGCCGCGGCCGGCACACCCCCTGTAGTGCAAATCATCGTCAGCTCGGTCGCATGAGCCAATGAGACTTATCGAGATAACTGACATGAATCAGGTTTAGGATGTCCAGAGTTTATGCTGCGCGAGTCACTCAGCTCAGCTTTGGCTGATTGCCTTTCTCTAAGAAAAGTTGGGACCACTCACTCGGATGGAATCTGAGCTCGATTCCAGTCCCCTGAGAATGTATATTCAATATCAGCTGAGTCTCTGTAGATGATCTCCAGTAAAATGACAGCTGTACTCACACATGCGGACTCCATCTCCTGTCCAGAGCATGGCGAAAACACCTCCGCCTGCCGAGTTGAAAGGCTCGCCAAAGGAGCTGGCAGACGGCGAGACGATGGTACAGCCCGAGCCACCTACCATGCACAAGCGGTTATCGTCAATAATCTTCCGTCCCAAGCTGGAACGAGAGCGCGCCGAGCTTTTGGCGGAACAGCACCATCGAGCCAAAATAGTAGAGCACTCACCCGTTGTCGAATCGCAAACGGTGTTCTGGCGGATCGTAAGGACATTAACTAATTGTGAGCTTTTCTCATGACACGCATATCTTGTACAGTACAGCATTGGATGATCAAACAGCTCACCCCCAATGTGCCAGTATAAAGACCGGCAGTTTGGTTGATCTCGCAACCCGGTAACGTATGGCTACAATACAGGGTCATTTCATCAGTTACTAAGGCTGCGTACCTCGGAGTCTTTTGCCGACTGACATCGTGTAATAGCTAGAATTGGCAGGTTTATCAGCCTAGTCAGCTTGGGTTCATGCGAAAATCGAATACCGACACAAGGATTGTAGCTTACTTGTTGGTCATAGCTTGAATTCCTTCCTAATCATCGAATACTAGGTCAGCCAGCTATCCCGATCTGTGGGTCATTTCAGTCAGACTCACGAGGATGTCAATCTCTCCCTGGGTCGGATGGTAAGCTGCTCGTCAAATACGGTAGTCGCTACGCTGAAGACCGGTTTAGCGACTCACTGTTGTGGGCCATTCGCCCTCGTACCCCAAGGTCCATACTAATTGTGCGATGCATCAGCGATGACTGGAAGCATATAGAAGGGGGGACGTTCATATTTACCTGACAGCCTGTATGCTGCCTTGGCTCTGGACGATCATGCGAAAAACACAAACTACACTCACTCGCTGGCCATACACCACATCCCCACGGTGTCAAAGCCAAATCGACGATGATCAACCCGCCGGAGAACAATGACTTGGTCGTAATCCTCACAGAGTCGCGAGGTGTTCCGACCGGCAAGTTAGACCAGTGATCAGCCTGACGAGCATGCAGATGTTATTAGCAGATGAAGACAAACGCGTGACGAATCTCAGTGTGCTCTTTCGAAGAAGTAGACGAGAGAGGGTGCTCCTTTGACGGACGACTCTGTCCAGTCGTGATTTATGGGATTACCCACTTGAATGCCTGGTTTACCATCTCCTGTCCAGAACACATTTCCTCTTGCGAAAGCGGAAGGTCCATCGATATAGCTATAGGATATATCAGCTGTGTTGGACTTCTTGGCGCCCGTATGGCGGGTCTGCAGGCAGCTCACTTGACCACTGCGAAAAGCGAAAAGAACAACAGAAAAAAGAGATGTATCGATCATCCCGGGCGGAACAAGTAAGCCGTAGAAACATCAGCACTCTTTCGGGTAATCCGACAGTTCGGTAGAAACAAAGATTCTCACGGCCATGTGTGGGATCTGCAACATTTTCATAGAGGCCTGTCAGCCGATCAAGCCGATGAAGCAACAAGCTATACGAAGAGCTGACCCACCCGGCTTGGTGAAGAAGTCCCAACTGGAAATTCAGCAGGAGTGTAAGTCATCGTCAGCTCATGCCAGTTGAATATCTCAATGAATGCAAGCTGTTCCGGACGCCCCACTCACCCATCAAAGAAGGTCTTGCCCTCATAAGCTATCTGCAAATCCCTATCCAGCTCTCGGACTTGCCTCTCCTCGATCGTCCACCCTCGAATCTCTTCCTGACTATACATCCTCCTCTCGACCCTATTCTGAGATGTCGACTCCATGTGTCCCTCGTCCTTAGAACGTCGTTCATCTCTATCTGATCGTTCGACGCCGCCCTTCTCAGACCTCGAATGATGGTGATGCGATTCCGTTCGCTCATCATAATGAGCAGAGCTGTCTTGAGGTGAGAGAGGTGGAAAGGGTTCCTGCAGATGGTGCGGGACCAAAGGCAGAAGGGTTTTCGGCTCTTGTATCTTGAACGCCTTGTTACCCTTTGCAGCCGCGGGTAGGGGTCCCCTTTGGCCGAGCAGGAGAAGAAGCGATAGGAGGAGTTTCGACTTCATTCTCTTTTTGGCGGTATATCTGTCGTGATCTTCACAGGAGAGGATGTGGGATTGATGAACAATCGAGAACAGTTGTACTGGATACTGCGGGGATCGATGGCTGAATGACTTTGGCTTTTGCAAAGAGGTATCGTATCGAACTCGTGAGTCGAGCAAGTTTTGTCTCTTTAGGACTTTTAACTCGGCTCGTGCTAGCACAAACACACCACTTCGACAAGGCGGGGAAGGAAGCGTACGAGTACAGTAGATCCTTTCCTTTGTGGTTTGGTGGTTCTTTCGCAGGGCGAAGTAGCTTCGGTGAACTAGCTACTCGAACGTTCTTGATATATCTTGAACTCCGCCGAATTCGTTATGGAGTTATCGTTTCGTCATATGTTGTCTTCCTGCTGACTCGTTATCTTTCGTTATCGTTATCGTAGAGATGCACAATCGTAATCGTTATCGTTATCCTTGTTGTAGTGGTAAGATCTTGTCCTCGTTACTCGTTGCTATTCGTTTGCGGGTCGTAAGTACAGTAGTGTAACCTTTAGAAGTCAGAACTTGAAGGGCCGAGTTGCAAGTCGAAACCAGTCGACCTGTTGTTCCAATGTCCAATGATTTCGAACGAGAGAAGAGAGGAATGAGAAGGAAGAGGAAAAGTCATACGAGATACAGTTCGCGGAGTGGAGGAAAGTGTCAACAGGGGGTAAAGGTGTACATGCGCTGTCTGTTCGTGTTGTGTGCGTGTGTCGGTTGTTTGTATCTACTAGGGATAGGTAAGGGCAGGGCACCATGTTGAGTCAAGATCGTGCGCATCAACATCATGATGAGCTTGTTCGTCATCATGTCATCGTCATTCAACGTCAGTCAGATGTAATAACATCAATCTCTCAACACCAGGTCACATTATAGATACTCTACGGCTAGTGAAAACACATACAGTGATACATGGCATTGTAGTACAGGTTAAAGGTTCTCGTATCAATGTCGAGTGGATCCTGCTTTCTTGGTTCGGAAGCAACTTGGACGTCTGGCGTCGATATAGTCGGCTAGATTACTGACTGCTCCTGTCCTTTCCGAGATTACCATGTAGATTGCAGCCGTCTGCCCGCTGCCAGTCCTCTGTGCTTCTTTGAGATCCGACACCGACACCAATACCGACACTGACAACACTTAGTTGGCTAAAAGCCTTTCATCAACAGCCTGGGTCGTCAATCCCTCCGCGCCATCTCGAACTTCCAATACCTGGATGTGACCGTCACCCAAAACAAAACAGAAAAAATCAGCTCCTAACATCGAGCGTCAGTGAGTAAGGGAAAGGTACAAGAATAGAAGAATACTGTGAATGGACACGGCGGCAGAGATGAAAAGCAAAGTCTGTTCTTAGCATACAACGCACCTTTGCGACCTCTGCTTTTTGTTGGAAGTAACTTAATGCAGAAGCGTGAAGTGTCATGAGCTCCATCGGTGATCCACTCGGGGCCCTATACACGTGAAAATATGCAAAGAGGCGTCAGCTGTGCTCGAGTAACGGAGTGAAACACCGTTCCGTTCCGTGCCGCCTTTCCTTCTTCAGGTATCAGAGTGGAGTAGGTGTGGAGTCAAAGGACAAGTGGATTCATACACATTGGGAGCACTGCCATTGATGAGAAACGGGGGGAATAGATAGTGTTGACTGGACTTACCAGTTGATCAAAATCAAAGGCCATGATATTCGTCCGTCCCTGTGTTTCTGCAGAAAAACGCATCGCGGTCACAACGAGATGAAGAACAGAAACACGATATACTATCAGCTTTTTATGTTGCGTTTCCCCGGGCTTCAACACTGAGTTCGTCGCGATCTTAACGCTCACCAGCTCATGTGAAATTAAGATATATCGAGGTGCGTTCTCGGGTAGTTCTAGTAGTCGACGCACACTTGTAAGCAGATCGCTCCTTGCGCAAATCGTGGCCGGTGTCTTTCTACCGCCGAAAGTAATCGAGAAACAGCAAGCAGTTTGTGACTCGAGCTCACCTTCTGCGATCTCCTCGATTGACTGGTCCTCGAATTCTTCGTCCACTTTCATAGCCAAGTCCGCTTTCACAATCTTGACTACGATATCGCCGTATCATCGGACATTCCGGTGAGTGAAAAGTGCATAACAAGGAGTGAAAGGAGTCGTTAGGTCAGCCAAATCCTTCTTTGGGAGCACGAGCACAATCATAATAAGCTTGACTACATTGTTCGACATGTGTCGCGCGAATCGCGCGAGTGTTCTTGGGATAGGAAAGGAGACGTCTTCCGTTGACCAGAATGCAGTGTGGAGGGAACGGAACGGGGATGCGAATTAGTATGGGCAATACGCTTGCTCACCCGAGATAGCAGTAGTCGATTTCGCGTTGGCGAACCTGAATTTCTTGAGCTTATCAAGCACCTCGACAGGGATATCTACAGTTCGAGAGGACTGCGTCCAATTTTCGTTCGAAGTCAGCCAGTGAGTCACGTATGGGTGAGCTTCGAGCTCTGGTCGTCGTCGTCGGGCTCGTCATTCAGTTCTGAATGAGATCGCGCAGCTCACCATGATGTTGTGTTGTGTTGTCTGACTTGGTTTGGCTGGTTAGACTAGGTTGACTCGACGTGCGAGTGCGATACTACTACTTATCAAGACGTCTAGTATATGCTGGTTTCGCTCGCTCGCTGCTGTTCTTTTATTGTTGTTGTCGCTCGTGCTGGGTGCATGCTTATCTACTGGCGTTGTACAGTGCGTCATCATCTCCAAGCACGAGCACAATGAGTGACATGACGTGTTTATTCCTCTAACTATTCAACGGCTAGCCCCCCAAGGGAAACACGTGTTCCTGATCTTATCACTTGTTGTGTTGTAGTCTGTGCCTTGTTGCCGGTTAATCGGGAGTGGCCATAATACAAAGTGCATTTGCCGCCATTAGCGCAACATGACATCTTCCCCAAGCGATCTCTTTATGCACAATGCTTTCAACTTCTTCCCAGTAGCTTTTGAATCATTTCTACCGCATGCCTCTGAATCATCATAACCTACCTCTTCACTGACCTCTGGCATATCGCTTATTCCAAGGCACAGCTAACGCCCAAGCATAATCATACCCCGCCCTCAACTCGGCCCGGCAGATAATCAAGACCGCCGCCATGCCTCTCCGATGGATATTGAAGCCTCTTGCGTTGGCATCAACAATAGCATTCTCGACTCTCGGTCTTCTATCGACCAAATACAAAAGAGCGAGATTCTATTTCCGCTTGGGACTGTATGTCTCCACGCTCGGAGCGATAAGTGTTTGGGGGGTAGTAGTTAGCTTGTTGGCGAGTGCTGCTGGGCAGGTGAGTAATACGTTGATCGAAAGTGAATATGCGTCAGATGTTGCTACTAGAGCTGCCTTTGGAGAAGAAAAGGCGTGACCGGGTGGACAGACAGTCTTCGGAGGCCGGGTGGGTGCGCAATCGACCCCGGCATGCAAGCGGGCGGGCAGGTGTGGAGAGAGTATGGCAAGATGGAGAACAGACCCCCTCATTACATGGCTCTGAGGACGGATATCGTCGTTGTCAACTGAACCAAGCTGCCTCTGACTCTGGATGCCCATCAATCAAATAGCGCTTCAATATCAACTACTACGTGGCACGCTCATTCTACCACACATGCGGTCCGCAAGTGGGCATCAAGTTCGACGTAGAGGGCGAAGAACATCTGAACGGTCTCATGACCGCCCGAGGAGGCAAGCATCAAAGTGCCCTACTGATCAGTAACCATCAGAGGTGAGCTGTCCCTCTCATGCGATCGACCGCTCGCTGCACAGGATAGCTCCTTCCTCGAAGTGTCTCCAGATATCGTGTTGACTTCGCTCGGTACATCGTTTGCGGTTTTCTTCAGCTTTCTTGATATCCTGTATTTGGGTCGCATTTTGCCTAAACGATCAGCTATAATGGCGAAACAAGAGCTCAAATGGACTCCTTTACTCGGTCAATTCAGTGAGCATCGAAGCTTCAGCTAGAAAGTCTATCGATATGGTATCTGACCAGCTGATGATCGCTTACCAAATCCTGCTGCTTCGGCTCGATAGTGACCCTCTCCGGCGCGGTATTCGTAAATAGAAACAGCAGGAAAGATGCCGTTGCTGCGCTCGAGATTGCAGGTCAGGACATGAAGAAGAAAGGAGTGAGTCGGCTCATCTCATGTCATGGCCTTTACCCATGTCTCAGCTAGTCCCTTCGGGTCGATGGGTGTTCTGGATCATTAGCTGACATATTGCGTCCAGGTATCCTTATGGGTCTTTCCTGAGGGCACTCGCTCATCTTCTGCCGAAGCAGCTTTATTACCGTTCAAGAAGGGTGCTTTCCACCTCGCCGTACAAGCGCAAGTACCTATAGTTCCTATTGTCTGCGAGAACTATCATAGGTTGTTTGACGGGAGAAGTCGATTCGAGTCTGGCAAGCTCAAGATCAAAGGTGCGCCTCATCGTCATACCATCGACCTGCATTGCTTTCTTCGACTCAAGTCGCAATACTTAGCTGATGCTGATTTATGCTGACTTCCAACTTATTCGTCGTAGTACTGCCGCCCATTCCTACGGCTGGATTAACGGCAGACGATGTAACGTCTTTGACCGAATCAACGCGCGAAATGATGCTTGGGACTTTACGCGAAATCTCCGTCTCCGGCCCTACGAATAAACGAATCGCGTCCGGTAGACAACATTCAGCCGAGGAGCAGCAATCTAACATCAGTCAACGTGGTCTGCAGGAGGCTGAGACATTACAGGAGAAGCCCAAATCCATCCATTTGAATATCGGCAACGGTCACGACGTCGACGGTGTAAAGACAACGGAGAGATCAGAAGATGTGGCTAGTCGGACTAGCAGAGGAAGTGGGAACGATTCGACGGAGGATGAGATGGACGACGATGCGGTATTGCTGAGGCGGCCAAGGGGCCAACATCAGCCGAACGCAGCGTAAGCGCACAGACAGGTATCTCGATGCTCGTGCAGTGATCTCAGCCTATCCCAGTTGACCCATTTCGGTACTGGCCTAAGACTCGAATTGAAGAAGGCATGAGGGAGGTAGACTTTACAGTCCATATTCATATCTATACACATATACAGACGTGGACGTAAGAATAGCTGCAATGTACGATATACCAGACGGACGGTGCTCGGTATAAGCATGTAGGTATAGTGGCACTCGACTATGCCAAGCGTGCTACATGGCGACACCACTATATGCGATATTGGGTTATTGATAGGCAGATGGCAGCCACGTGGTCACCACGGGCCCAGCCTTTTGATGACACCGCGTCGCTCTAAGCTCAATGCAATGCCATCCACCGTTCACGTACAATCAAATCAAACCATATCTTTGTGCTACCTTCTCATTCTTCAGCATAGTCAAACCCTCATTCTCATCAGCTCAAGCATCATCAAGTCCCAGTGACTGGAATCCATATACATTTATACATATACATATACCCACCCTCGAAAACGTCAAATCCAACGATACGACGCCAGGAGAATCTCAGCCTCATACCCCGGATTTGATACACCGACACGATGGCCATGGCTCCGCCCCGAAAGGGTGAGTGAAATGTCGCATTCGATAAACTTTTCTTCTTTATCCTGCTTAACTTCAACCCTGGAAGACTCCTTGCTGATGAGTAAACCACTTGTCTCTCACATACCTTCGCATGTGCTCTATATCGCACATCTTCTTTCCAAATTGCACAATGGTCCCCGATTCTCCTGTTCTCTTCTACTCACCACCTGTGACATTCGCCCCGGCGGTCCGGTTTAACGACTCATCGTATTCACCTATCTCATCGACGGGCATCAACGCTTCCTCTTCCTTTGCACTCCCCACGACGGCTACGCCACGTCACATCACACTGGCATGACGATTATAATCTTCAATGAACAGGTGAGAACTGGGAGCTCCGTCAGCAGCTCAACTCCGAATACAGGGATAAGAGGGCCGACGCGATCAAGAGGGTGATTGCGAATCATACGATTGGAAAGGACTGTAGTGGGCTGTTCCCTGATGTCGTGAAGAACATGGTGAGTAAGCCAGATTTGCCAACGCCTATGGCAGAGGTATGCATAGTCTTACGCGCTGGGACGTGGAGGAGCTTGACCTGGACAGGCCGAGCCAGAGGTAGCAATACACTGTCGCCGAGGACAAGACAAGACGCGCAAACGAATTTGGGGAATCTCATGTTTTGCCCATCCATCGTGATTATATATTGGTGGGGCTGATTTGACGTCTGCTCTCCTGATATCTGCAGCAAACCGACGACCTGGAGCAGAAGAAGCTCGTCTACTTGTATCTCATGAATTACGCAAAGACTCAGCCTGAGCTTGTCATTCTGGCCGTCAACACCTTTGTCAAAGTGAGTCAGCACGACCATCATTCTCACTCTCCTTAACTTGGATCGCTCATCGATCTCCCCCGCATATTGCGATGCCAGCTCACTGATATCGCGTTATCCCTTGTTATAGGACACCGCCGATCCCAACCCTCTCGTACGGGCTCTAGCTATCCGAACCATGTCTGTTCTCCGTGCCGAGAAGATCCTAGACTATCTCGCTTCCCCCCTCTCGAGATGTTTGAAAGATGAGAACCCCTACGTGAGGAAAACGGCAGCTCTCTGTGTGGCGAAGGTGTTTGATCTCAAGCCTGAGCTTTGTGTGGAATATGGATTTATTGAGACCCTGAGGGATTTGATAGGTGACGGTAATCCCATGGTGAGTAGTCTTCGTCTTAACTCCAACGCACCATTACATTTGCGCTCTCACTCCGGTTGTGGAGGCCATGAGGCCGAGATCGTATCATTCATCTGACGCTGTGGTCCACTCAACCTAGGTCGTCGCAAATGCCGTAGCAGCCCTTGCCGACATCCAAGAAGCCGCTCAAGCTCTACCACCCACCCCACATGGTTCTCCAGGACGATCATCACCCCCGTCTTCCGCCCGGCCCAATTCTCACCTTTTCGCTATTGACCAACCAACGCTCGCTAAACTCCTTGTTGCCCTCAATGAATGTTCAGAATGGGGACGAATCGCTATTCTGAATACGCTGGCGAGGTACAGAGCTGAGGATGAGAAGGAGAGTGAACATATTTGCGAGCGAGTCATGCCCCAGTTCCAACATGTCAATGCTGCTGTAGTTCTAGGCGCAGTCAAGGTGAGTGATTGTCCAACACTGTTCCGAGAACACGGAACGGACTTCTATTCGTCGCAAATCACTGACGCTCCTCGTGACGCTCCGTATAGGTGATCATGATACATATGAAGAACGTTACTCGGGATGATCTCCTCAAATCCCTTACTCGAAAGATGGCCCCTCCCTTAGGTCAGTCTCTGCAAGCGAAATAGAATTATGTCGAGTGCAATAACTGATTATAGCTGGTGACACAGTGACCCTCATATCGTCACCTCCCGAAGTACAATGGGTAGCATTGCGAAACATCAACCTCCTTTTACAGAAACGACCCGAGATTCTTGCCAATGAGATGCGAGTCTTCTTCTGCAAGTACAACGACCCGCCTTATGTCAAAGTGGAGAAGCTGGATATCATGGTCAGGCTAGCCAGCGAAAAGAACGTGGATACACTGCTTGGCGAGCTGAAAGAGTGAGTGGCCCGCGTTCATTTTCCGCCTATGTACAGTCCTCCGCCCGTCGTCGAACCATATGGTGTGACTGACTGTATGCCCACAGGTACGCATCCGAGGTGGATGTAGACTTTGTACGCAAGGCTGTCCGAGCGGTAGGACAAGTAGCTATCAAGATCGACGAGGCGGCCGAGCGATGTGTCAGTGTCTTGATGGATCTGATAGAGACGAGAGTCAGCTATGTCGTACAGGAGGCTGTTATCGTCATCAAGGTGAGCTATGCGATACTCTCTCTGTGGTGGGTGTACCGAGCTGATACATCTTCGCAGGACATCTTCCGAAAATACCCTCACTCATACGAGGGTATTATTCCTACACTCTGCTCCAACCTTGACGAGCTTGACGAGCCTGAAGCGAAGGCCTCGTTGATTTGGATCATTGGTGAATACGCTGAGAAGATTGAAAACGCGGATGAGCTGTTGGGAACGTTCCTCGAGACGTTCAAGGAGGAGAGCTACCCGGTGAGTTTGAGCTTGGATGACTGTGTACCCGCGATAAGCTCTTTCCTAACCCGCAAGTCGTGATAGGTACAACTGCAAACTCTCACTGCTATCGTCAAGCTGTTCCTCAAGAAGCCCGATGAGAGTCAGGGTATCGTGCAGAAGGTGTTGCAAGCCGCTACCAAGGACTGTGATTCTGCGGATGTGAGAGATAGAGCGTATATCTACTGGAGGCTGTTGTCTTCCGACCCTGCTGCTGCGAAGGTAAGTGCAATCAGCTATCTCGGTCGTCAAAGGCCCATCAGATTAGCTGATTCATTGCTCATTGTTCACAGTCTGTTGTTCTCTCGGTCAGACCGCCTATCAGTTTACCCCAGACCACTGTCGCACCTGCGATTTTGGAGGAGCTTCTTGGCGAAGTCTCATCCTTAGCCAGTGTATATCACAAGCCTGCTGCTACGTTCATTGGCAAGGGACGATTGGGTGCCGAAGAGATGCAGCGACGCGCGTTGGAGTGAGTGACGGTTTCCTGCCCGTGTCCACTTGTGTAGCCATCCAGCCCGGATAGAATCACAGAAGCTGACTTAACGTTCTACACTTCCACTGCAGACCCGAGGAAGACGTATCACGCGAAAAGGCTTTGCAGACTGTAGTAGCGGGCAATCAAGCCGAGAACCTGCTCGACTTTGACGCAGACGACGAGCCCACTTCAGCCTCTATCTCAGGTATCGGTATCGGCGGCGAATCCAACTCTTTATCGGATGGCCGGATCTCCTCAGCGGCCATTTCCAATGCCGCTAAATCTACGAACCCGCTCGACGAGCTCATGGATCTTTTCTCGACAGCTTCAATGTCGGCTCCCGTGGCTCAACCTGTAGCGCCGGCCAGTACGGTCTCTGGTGTACCTGGATTACAGCCTAACAATGATCCTTTCGCATCGCTCTCTGGACTGAGCTCGCCTCCTGCTATAGGAAGTGGTTCCATAAGTCCGGCCCCTCCTCAACAACAGCAACAGCAGAAACAGCCAGCCGGCGGAGCGCAGGACGATCTTCTTGGCTTGTTCTAGTTCAACTGACAGCTGTGCACGGCGGCGTTAAGTGCTAGACGTGCGGAGGGAGCTCCCAGTGGTGGCTAGAGCCGGGTGTTTGTAGATGAGAGAGAGACTGAGGGTCAGCATATAGACCCGCAACGGGAATCTTTTGTGTTATACGATAATGATATCTGCATATCTTATTTCTCAATGAACAATGTGCGATCAGCAACCTAGGATGGTGTCATCACCTATGAAATGAGGTGAATCACCTGCAATGGAGAGCTGAATACGAGACACGGCATGGCATGATTATTCATTATACAATATGAACATAGAATAGAAAGCGAAAGCGAAAAACGAAAAACATCATTAATTAATCAGGCGAGGTCGCAGACTGATGTTTCTGCACGATGACCGTACCCTATCCATTCCTGCCTCTCTGCCGCTCCGCCTCTCCCTTCCTATGATCTACATGAAAGTTGAAGACCCTCCTGTACCCAAACGATTGACAAGAGACCCTTCCAAGACGCCTAGCCTCCGTTCATAGTCAAAATAATGAACCTCACCGAAGGAAGATAGAATCGATGTGCCGTAGTGCATTCAAATACCGTAGTACTGGTTGTATCCTTGACGTTGCTGTTGCTGCTGCTGCTGTTGTTGTTGTTATTGCTGCTGGGCTTGCTGGATCTGGTTCATCGCCCTCGCCTGAGTATACATCCTCCATTGGTTCGCATCCATTTGCTGACCATTTACAGACTGAAGAGGCGATTGATATCCAGAAGCAGCAGTAGTGCTAGTAGATTGCTGCTGTTGGAGGTAAGGCGATTGGACATTTGAAAGTGTCGGCGAGGCGTACTGTTGCTATTTTTCAGAGTTTCAGAAATCCATTTTTGTAATTAGTTGAGCTTCAGTATTTCGATGTTCTGATTACGGCTGCGGTCACCCAAGTTGGTCTTGCAGGTAATGGCAGGTTAAATCTACACACCTGAGCTTGAGATTGACCGTTCACCGCGGCTGGCTGTTGGTTGTACACCTGAGGTTGCTGCTGCTGATGCTGCCTGTATTGGACCGGAGCAGCGGCTGTCTGGGGAGTGGGAAGCTGGGTGCCAGAGTTGGTTCGCTGGGCAGCGAGTATCGTGTTCACCGGAACAGGTCGAGGTGCAACACCAGCACCAGCGCCAGTCGCGCCTTGAATTTGGGCTTGGCCTTGAGTCGAAGCAGTGGAAACGGGAGCAGGTTGAGCAGCCTGAGCTCGAGTTTTGACGGTCTCGGGAGCGATGATCGTCCTCTCGGTCTTATCACCGACATAACTCGGGTCATCCTCTTCAGCTCGTCGAGATCGCTTGATAGCTCTCGCATTCCTCGCATCGACATCTTCATCACCTTCGTATTGCTCAGCGGCGGGCTGTTCGTCGTGTTTCCTCTTCTTGGGAAGCTTCTTGATTTCGTTATAGAGGAATTTGGTGACTTGACCGTTTGAGAAGACGTGGCCAGGGAATTCGGCATGGACCTTAGCTCGTAGTTGACCGATCTGATGAGCGATGGTCTCGAGGGAGAGGTTGCCCATTCGAGTGTAAATCATGAAGCCGGCAAACCACCACTCTGTAATGCCACAGAGACTGTTATCAGTATTGAACCAACAAATGTGTCAAGAGGTCATCAGTCCAACTCACCTACAGGAGAGACTCGCTTGCTCTTGATCGTACCGAAAGCAGCGTCCTTGTAGTTGACAGCGAGGTTGACGTAAAGAGAAAGAGCCATATGTACTCGAGCCTTGAAGTTGGCCTCGGGCTGCAAACACAATCTTCAGCCATTATTCGCATCGGCATCCCATTCGTCCATTGTTCAGATGGAGAAGGAGGTTGAGTTGGTAGATTCATGATACTCACCTCGTCCGCTCGGTTCACAAAGTGTTTCATGTTGGCGGCACTCGGTGTCAACTGCCTCGTGGGATCGATTGCAAGCATGATGAAACCAAGTAGACTCTGGAATGGTTTGCCTCGTGAAGTATCCCAATTCAGCGTATGACCAAGCGTCCCATCCTCGTTGATATATCGCTTTTCTAGCTCTATGATCCAGGTTGCCCAAGGACTGGCGATAGCTTGCAGTTTCTCCGCGGCGGTAAGTGCTACACCCAGCTGGACTCGCTCTGGAAAGCCAACACAATCAGTAACGCTCGGCGCCCACTAGTCAGACATCAGAACTTACGGAAGACGTCTCGCTGCATCTCATCGGACATGTTTGGATACTCGGCAACTTGGATGGAGAGCATCTCGAACTGCTGTACCAACTGAGGCGGAAGCTGCTTGCCAGCTTTGCCCTGGAGAATCCTCTTGAACCAGAATCTCTCTTTGGTCGCGGGAGAGATGAATGGGATCTTGCCATCGATGAAGTAGGAAATTGAAGTGAGTCGCTGTTTGCCATCGATACAGATTCGTCTCTCTTCGCCTGTCGCCGGATCGGCCTCCAAGCTGAAAATGATAGGAGGCACGTAGTAATTCTAAGGTCGCAATGAGAGGATCACATCTTTTAGCTTCAGTTGACAGAATGAACTTGCGCGAGTACAGGTGAGACAAGCCTAGAGGTAGAGGGTTGTGGTGCGGGCAGTGGTCAAATATACGCACCAGCATCAAAGATTGGATGAGGTTGATCATCTTCGCCTCCGGCCAGACAACATCACGTTGGTAAGAGGGATTGAGCTCGATCAATCCAAAGTGGATGGCGTCTTCATTGTACCAGAAGTGGACGGGGCAAGTCAGCGATATAGCCAGCCATAAATCGATAGGAAGAGTTTCAATGCGACGGCAAAGGAGGGACTCACCGTGTAACTGCCTTGGGTTCATTATCTTGTGCATGGGCGGCTGCAACCTTCCCTTGAGTATCAACCTAACGTCCGTCACTTTGTTCTTCTTCTTGAGCTTTGGCTTCTTGTCAACACCTTCAACGCCACCATTCTCATCCTCAGATTCGAGCTCATCGACAAGGTCATCGTACTCGTCGAAGGAGTCGTCGGAAACATCGCCAGAAGCCGTCGCGAGTGTCTTCTTGGGAGGCATGTCGAAAGAATTAAAAGGTTGTATTGTCGATTGCCCGGCGGATGAGGCGAGCGTAACGGGGGCAACGAGAGGGGGAGCGAGGGGAAGGGAGGAAGGCGCAGCGACTACGGCGAGGACAAGGACATGTTGGGCGTCGGTCGGTCAGTGGACATGCGATGTGGAGGACAGATACGGGTATCCCAAATGAAAATCATAAAAATCATGAAAAATCACAAACGCGCGCCGGCGCGAGTGCGCGAGACGCGACGACTTGATTGGGAACATTAATACCATGGCAATGAAAGATTCAAGAACTCACCTGATGAGATGCTGATGATGCACTAACACATGGTTGTTGAGGAATCAAAATGAACAGAGAGAATAAGGTTCAGTCAAAATAAGAGCTATGGTGAGAGTTGGAACTGGAGACAGAAATGAAAGGAAGGGGGGACAAAAGTTGGATTGAAAGGGGACAAAAATGAAAATGTCCAGGACAAGAAGCAGTGTTTATATATCTTGTGCACCACTCCACTTCAGTGTTTCAGTCCACAAAGGTTTACAGGGTCATTTTGTCTGCTTTTGGCAATTCACACACAGCACGGCAAATTGCGGGACAGCACGACACATATCTCAAGGCAAATTTGAAATCTCCTGAATGCTTACTCAGCTTTTAGCCTTTTACATCTCCAAATTTCAAATGACAATGCATACATGTGCTTCTGACATCCTTTGTGCATCAGAATCATGATACATGGCACAGCTTTCTTTTTTCAAATTTAAAAAGAGCCCCCAAAATGCATGCTTCGCAAGAGCCTGGAACAGTTCCATTACCCCATGAATGGCTAAAAACAGGGTTCTAAATCAGCTACAGCCTGCAACCCTCAGCTTGCATGCATGAGAGCATGTGTTACGACCGAACTATAGGGAGACAAGACCTATAGCGTAGCGCAGTGGACGACGATAATGATGCTAAGACTAGAATGTCCGTTAGGTAGCGGGACAATGAGTGACAACAAAGGAGTCACGAAGGATATGTGTGTGATTGTAGTTCTGTGAAGTCAATTGAGAGTAACTTATGATATTTCATCGATGAGGGGAAAACGTTGGGATAGCTGCGGAGCAGCGTCCTTATATACCTTTCAGAATCCCCTCGGGCTACGAGTACGGTATTGGCTACGAGTAAGGCACGCCTCGATACATCCCCAAGTCGGTGGTTGTGCGAGTCGAGGAGAGGGCGAGTCGGCTGATGTGCGAGGCGGTCGGGGTACAGGGCGGTGGGTCTGCGGGGCGGTTCGCGTGTAATCCAGGAGTCCTGTTGTGAGTCATGATCCGACATGCGGATAACGTGCTTGACACGTGTCGGGTCGTGACAGCATGCATGAATGTAGACAACAATGGGGACATGATGTCATTCGTGCCCACATGGGCTCATGCAGAACTGCGGACTTCTGTCTTGGCAGGTGTTTTGGTTGCCAAGCCAATGAGTCCTTATTGTTTCTGATTGGACAGTGTGTGATGATGATGCAGATGCTTTGATGATGATGAAGTAGTGAGTTGTGGTTGGCTGGATAAGTGGCAAATCCCATGTTGCGACTTGGTATGCACTCATGATAGACTGGTTGACTCTTGCATTGAGATGCATGCATCTTGCTTGCTATGCAAGTATGCAGAGTTGCAGATTTTGCTGTGCATTGTCAATGAGTATGAGTCTTGTTGTTGGCAGGTTGAATGATGAATGGTGAAGAAGGGGGGACATGTCATGAAGGGGGGACATGGCAATGAAAGTGGGGGGACAAAGGATGAAAATCCTTTAGAGGCTGAGAAGGACCATGAACGATGTTGAACAGCAGCGTATGCATGGTGAGCGCGCGCGACGAGGTGGTGGCGAGGTCGTGTACGCGTGATTCTTCTAGCACCGTTGGTGTATTACGGGTGGTCGCTGGATTGGATGTCGATCATCTTTGTTGGTTGATTCTTCGTTGCTGGTTTTTCGGTTTACGGCACACAGCAGCAGGCACGAAACGACGGGCGATCCGACTCTTTGATTTTTGTTGACATTGAATTCATTCAGAATTCAACTTAACTTGCTGGGATTCGGTTTCCTTCACAATCCCTTTGCCTGATCTGACCTACCGTTTCTTCCTAACTCAACTTAGCTGAACACGCTTGCACAGCCGCTTTGTTCTGAACCCCGCCGCTTCTCATTCGACCTTCCAGTAATTTGAGAGAACGCCGCCGTCGCTGAAATGTCATACCCAGTCTTCGCCCCTGTTCTCGATGAGAACGAACACCAACTCCTAGCTACCGAGCTTCATCCTGTGGAGGACGCGACACTCACGATACGAGTGATCAAGTCGTTTGAATTTAGGACGCAGAAGTCGATGGTGTTGAAGCATCTGAATTTGGCTGAGATGAGCGTTGGTGAATTAATGGAACTTGTTAGGGATGGTGAGCTGTCTATTTAACTATGGGTTATGTTTTATAAATGGGCGCGGGGATAGATGAGAGTGACGAGGGAAGAAGGTAGCGGGTGAGAGGGGGGGAGGGGAGGGGGGTGGCTTGATAGCTGTGTTGAAGCAAAGAAGGGGTAAATCATCGAGATTGAAAGGAGAGACCGGACCGCTGGACGATTGGTTGGACATGGAGCCTGGAAGAAGAGAGCGCTATCAAAGGATCGATTTGAAGCACATTACTCTATTCTCCCCTCGCTCCAGACTTGCGCCAGAGCCCTGCGCCTGTATGCACACCAAACTATACGCTGAGGAGAAAGGGAAAGATCTGGACAATGTTCCTGGAACGGATCCGAGTCTGGGCCCAACGAGCTCACGGACCGAATGAACGTTGATTAGAGATCAAGAAGCAATCTGGATTCAAGCCTTATCGAACGCTGGTTCTCGGTGAGTAACTAAGAACCTCTGTTCACCTGTCCTGGCTTTGTCGTCCTTTCCAGCCTTGGTGCTATAGTCCTTCATTCGTCGCCATGTCTCGATGAGGTATAAGTGACACCTTTAATAAGGACTGTATTGTTGGTGGTCTTCCCCAGGGACCTGGTCTAGACCATCATGTTCCCAGCTGTTGCAGCGACCGTTTCCTTGCGCACTTTCTTGTGCCTTTGCTTCGCTTCGCTGTGCTGTGTTCTTGGTCTGGATACGTGTGACTGATGAATGATCTCTGGTAGATACGATGAAGCTCTACACCGTCGCTCACGGACACAAGGTGAGCCAGCTAGTCCTCGTCTGTCCCTTTATTCTCACTGCGTTGGTAGGGCTGACCTGCCGCTCTGTACTCCTATCTCAGACGACGAATCTCATCATCAACCTTGATCACGATGAATGGATCCTCGACCCCGCTGCTATACTGAAAGATATCGGTGCTGGTCAGTTTGCGTCCCTCTCTTTCCTCGCATCGTGCAGAATGGCGTGCCCCACTCCGTTTCGGCTGTACTACATGAATACGCTCTTTCTTCGTCGATATATGCTGACTATGATGGATTGGTCCGGATCATGGGGTTGCTTGTTGTCGCGCAGAGAACGAAACGGAGATCTCCTTCTTCAACCGAGAGGCGTATGAGGCTTTCAAAGCTAATCCAGAGGTGAGCCATGCCACGAAAATCAACCCTTCATTTCCCTTCGAACAAAAAAAAAAAAAAACACCTAGTCGAAGGCACCTGTCATCATCGCCTTTCACTCAACTACCGCAAGCTGATTTGACTGGCCTGCTCTTTATAGATCAAATGGGACTAGTCTGCCTGCAGCAGTCCGTCTACCATTTTTATGAGACCGATAGAAACTAGACCCCCATCCGAAGTCCCACGACCGCTGATGGCGCCATACACATGGCATATAGCACTTATAATATTCATGCATCCTTATACCATGTCTGCGAATACCATGCCTCCCTTTCTCGCTTGGGCAGCATTTACCTTCCACGACCGAACCAGCCGCCGAGCCAACCCTTCTTCTGGCCTGGCGTCTCCTTCTCATCCTCCCCTTCGTTATCGTCATCCTCCATATCCTTATCCTCGTTGTCCTCAGCGGGCTGTGCCCGTCTCTGAGGAGGTCGATCAGCCTCGGGAGCAGGTGTAGTTTCCCTTGTTTCTCTGCCTAGCTTCTTGACCCTCTCTACACCGCCCAAAGCAGTCTGAGCGACCTTTCCAACTTGCTCAGAGATGACTTCCGTGGCAGACGCTGTTGTGGGGGCTTTTTGTTTTCCAGCGAGAACTTCGAGCTCGTCAAATGGTATATCGATATAGTTGAAAGCCATATCGAAGAAGACTGGCTTTTCGACGTTGGCGGCGAATAAGCCTTTCTTGGCTGCTGTATCCAGTTTCTGAACGTCTGACTCAAGTGTTTCGATCTGGGTGGCAGAGATGTTAACGATGGTCTCCTCAAGGGGAGTAGGAGGCGATACAAGTAAAGATTGAGCTTGGTCGAGTGAAGGTGTGGCTCGGGTGAGAAGGGAGACAGCGGATCCGTATGAGGGAGTAGGGTGAATACAGTGGAGTCGAGCGAGCGTGAGGCATCTGGTAAGAGGGCGAAAGACAGACGTCAACTGGGGGTGATCTCATCAAGAAAACAAGTCATTAGGCTGTTGGGGCGGAAATGGCAACGAGACTGGTGATACTCACTTCGACGCATGGTAGTACGCTTCCAGTCCTTCCACGCCGACTCTGACACCTTCCTTCTCTTGTACGATACCAAGCTCGGCGATACCTCTCAAACTCTGCAGAACCGTATCGAGAAGTTTGACAATACCCGCGAGACCCTTGACGGTCTCCTCAACCTTGACTTTTCCACCTCGGATCTTGAAATCTCCGATCTCACCAGGTAGGGAAGAGGATAAAGAAGAAGTGAGAACGTCGATCAATTGCAGGTCTCGTTTGATTCGGTGGCTGAGCAAGAGGTGGACGATATACCCGTGGGCGAGAGAGAGGGAATGGGAGACTTGAGTGGATCGGAGTGAGGTGGATGAGCCGGATGACTGGAACAGACAATGCGTATCAGCATGAGGCAATCTTTGTCATCAATCTGGCCTGGACGTTCAAAATTGGTGAAGCAGAGATCCGAACTCACCTCGTGATCGTCTACAAGCCGTCGAGCAACACCTTCCGCCTCACCCAATACAGCCAGAACCCTATCCCATCCTCTCATTCCTCTAGATTTACCCTTGCCGTTCTTGCCCTCAACCTTCTTGAGCTCATCCTGGACTTTACCCATGACCCTGACGAGCTCAGCATTTCTGAACTCTACCCTTTCCCCACCAAAAGTGACGTCCTCCAGCTTCTTCCTGCCCTCTTCCATCTCACTACCCAATTCCTTCTTCAAGCCGTCAGTGAGCTTGGTGTAGATAGGCAAGGCTTCAACCAAGACATCTTCAGTGATATCAGCCATGACGCCGTCGATATCGTGTGATTCGGCTCGTCCGAGCTTGTATGCGCAGTATCTGATCAACGGATCTTGAGCGTCGATGAACTCGTGAGCGAGAGCTTCGTCGTACGAGTCCTTGGCGGATTCAGCTAAGACTCCAAGCAGTCGTCTTCGAGCAGCCAAGTCTGATAGCGCAGAAATGAAATCATTCCTCTCAAACGAAAGCTCGGATCGGATAGTGAGGTAATAGATGGTGACCTCGGCCAAGGTTCTCTGATCCACTTTGGAGGACTGTGAAGAGTCAGAGAGGGTAGAGACTGTTTCGAAGAGCGAATTAGAGAGCTTGAGAGCCCGTCGAAGCCATGAGATCTGCTCTTTCTTGAGTGCCTGAGCAGGAGCGTTGGGCTTGTTCCGTTGCACCTTCAGCTCATGTGAGTGGGCCAAAGCTCGCTCAGCGGAGAAGAGCACGAGCTGGAGCTCTCTACAGAAGTGTACTAGCATGAGCTCGCGATCTTCACGGCGTTCTGGATTCTCGCTTGAGCTCACCGGACATCTTTAACAATAGTTGCATCCAACTTGGGCGGAGCTTTGTACGTCTTGCCCTTACCGCAAGTATTACCAGTGACCTGTCTCAGTCGGTGGATCTTGTTTGCACAGTGTCGTCTGATAGATAAATCAATCAGCTTCTGGAGGTCTTTGCATGCGTTAGATAATGGTAGCCTTGTTCACCCTCACCTGTATCGCTCAAAGTCACCATTTCGAAGACCATAAACGGCTCGCTCTTTGCTCAGAGTGCTAAGTACTACCGAGGATTTCAATCTGTCAGCCTCTCACTCATGAAGAGCGACACGGCATGTAAAGGCACTCACGCTTGAACGATAGATTGGCCTCTGACATCTTGCACGTTTGGCTGTTGTTGTCCAATTATGATGCACTGATTGAATAGCTTCACTGTTGATCGGACAAAGATGATGCCAAAAGAGGGGGGTCCAGGGGGGTAAGGGGGCTAAAGGGAGGATTGATGTTGTACGGTGGACGATCGCTCTACGGTGAGATCGATTTGATCCCGCTTCACCCGAAGTCAAGTTGTCCTTTGTCCACCGTCAAGACGTGAAGACGATCCTTCTTCATGCTCAACATTCTATACAGTCTACCACCAACATTACTCAGCTCTTCACTTCCCATCTTCACCTCACATATTCCTCAACAACATGTCAGGACGAGTGAGCACCAAACTCCCCACCTTCACTCCTTGATTTTTTGTTCATCCCCTCCTAGCCACGACTGACTTGCCCTTCCTCGGCTTCCTTCCTTCTCTTGCACCCACCTGACTTCCGCGATAGTATGTATACTGATCACTAGATACGTTTAGCAGGGTGGACGAGGCGGCTCACGCGGTGGAGCTGCGAATGCGAACTCTGGCGATAGAAAGAAGAGGGAATCGATCTTAAATTTGGCTCAATATGTGGATACGAGTGTGAAAATCAAGTTCATGGGTGGACGAGAGGGTGAGTGATGGATGCCTCGCCTGTCAGCCACAATGGAAATTCGGGATATAAATACCAGCTGCAAGTAGAACTGGGCACACAGAAGTGTTCTGCGAAAGGTCAAGCAAGCTCGTGCTGGGGCGAACGGACTTTGCGAAGTCATGCACTGCTTCTTCCTGCTGCGACATATACAGCTGTTTAGCTGTCAACTACTTTACCGTGAGGGGGCACCTGTGTGTTTTCGCAGCGTTGCTGACCATGCTTGATGTACTTTACCAGTCACCGGAACGCTCAAAGGCTTCGATCAATTGATGAATTTGGTCATGGACGACGTAGTGGAGGAGTACGAGAGTGAGTGTCTTATATACAATCCTGCCGTCACTCTTCACGCTTGATATCAAATGGGTACTGCTCCGATAGATGCCCATCAACCATCCGTGATACTCCTGGGGCTACTCAGGTAAAATGACTTAGGTGCTTTGCTGATAGTGGAACTTCTCTCGTAGACCACGCGATGCCCCCTCGTAATCTCGGTCTGGTAGTGCTCAGAGGACCTAATATCGTCCTAATAAGTCCCACCGACGGATCAGCAGGTGAGCCCCGCTCCTTTCTCACCTAAGTTTCTTGTGAGATCTCCACCACTGAGCTGACAATGTTTCCATCTATTTCATGATTCTGCCTGTAGAGATCGAGAACCCGTTTGCATAGATAAGACTTGCTGCAGAGGGGAGGAGATACCAGCCTATATGACCATGTATACATATATAAAAACGTCAATATCAATGATGCACGCTGTGCCCGTTGCACGACCATTCTTCACCTATCTATGGCTCTTAAGCTTGCTTGGCGAGGGCATGAACGACCCCAGTGTACATTTACTTTTATTTGTGAGGATATGCCCTCCACGTGGCTAGAATGATGCGCCACTCCAGCGTGATGCGAGAAGTGATGTGTGATGTGAGATGTGTGACCATTGGCATCCGCCGGTTAAGTGTCCTGCATGTAACCTATCTCATCGCTTTCCTCTCCTTCTTTGATCCATGAGTTGGTTGCAAATCTGGTCGTTCATACTTTCGCCTCGGATATCGACACTTTCATCTATCGGACTCGTCAAGATCTCCATCAGTCCATCCACCAAGGCGACTCTGAACGCCGGTAGTTGCATACGCCCCTCTCGCCAAATCCCGACAGACTGGACGAGTAGGAGAGCTTGACATCTGACAAACGTGGAATAGCACACATCACACCGCGTCACCGGTCTGCGTAGTCCTGTATCCGACACCCCTTCCTATTGTGCATAGAAACAAACAACAAAGCATCGCCTTTCGCCCTGTTCCTGTATGGCATATCGCGAAAGGTGTTGGGCAGCGAGAACCAGCTTGACGCGTACATCCAGTCATTGGGTACGGAATATCCGATAACCTTTGGACTCGGACTCGGACTCGGACTGGTGCTCAGGACGTTGCTGCTAGACTAGTCAGTAAGTGCGTTCGGACCTAACGCAACTTGACATGGCCTCGGTCAGCTTCAACTCAGCTCGAAGGCAGAAACAGCCCTTTGTCGCGATATCTCCATTGTCAGATTCCCCTCCCTTTCATTCAAGCTATCTGAGCTAAAGTTCAACCTCGACTTTATAGTCACGATACTGTCCTAGCCACAAGTCAGTCGCTGACCGCCGTATCGCAGACTGCGCATCCTGTATCCGGTCTCATTCACTTATACTCCGCGCCGACTTCTGACCGGATACCATAGCAAACCAAAACGGCGCTGAACACGCGATACGTAGTATAGAAGCCCCTCAAGAGGGCAGGCTGATCGTTAGAGATGCCTTCTGCGTTGCTCCAACCTCCGGGATTGGATGATCAAACCAGCGTTCGTTCTGGCTCAAGCTCGGCATCTGCAGATGGCTCAGAGCGTGGACGTTCTCCTATAGTGAGTCCTAAATGACATCTTCCCCTTTGACTGTCCGCTGTATCGAAAAAGAGCCATTAGTTATGCTGACAACCACAATCCAACAGATGCAAGCCATACATCCCGTCCGCTCACATTCCGCCCACTCACAGTCCTCTTCGCGTACTCCCACCTCGGCAGAGATAGACGCCGTCATCGCTCAAGCTATAGCGAATGCCCCTCCTCCGCCCCCGCCTCCTCAACAAGAAGTCTTCGAGAGTGAGCTTACGCCTCACTTCGTGTCCATACATCGAGTTACGGGCCCAGCTGACAATTTCGGCTAGTAGATGTCTCTAGATCGGTGACCCCTCTTATGACGAATCTCTTGCCTTCCGCTGTTGGCGTAGATGGACGAGTCAACTTGTTCGTAGGAAACGTGAGTACCATGTATGGTGTCCGAAACCCGGTATGGAATGCTGACTTGCTTCATAGCTACCATACCGTGTACGGTGGCAAGACCTGAAAGACTTGTTCAGAAAGGCGGGAACAGTGCTGAGGGCGGATGTGAGCCTGGGACCTGATAATAGGAGTAGAGGGTATGGGACAGTCTTGATGGGTAGCAGGGAGGATGCAGCCAGAGCGATCGGTGAGTTGATATGCGATCGTCGATGACGTAGAATATCAATTGGGGTTGAACTGATAGTTATTTACTACTGAAGATCGGTACAATGGATACACCTGGCAAACCCGCACGCTCGAGGTTCGACCTGATCGATTACCGCCTGAATATGAGGCGCAACAAACTCACATGCCGCATCAGCCTCAACATCACCAACAGCATCCTCACGTGCATCAACATCAACATCAACATTCCCAGCATCACCGACCAGGCATGTTCGGCTTTCACAGTTTACCGACCAACGGACATCCTTATTCACTCTCGGGTCATCTGACTCCTCAGGGAGGTCCCTGGCTAGCGGCACACGGTGGAAGACCACCTTTCCCGGCGTCACAAGGAAGTGGGTCCGGCTCTCATGGTATGCTCATACCTGGATTGGGCCATAGTCCAGCCGCACCTCCTATGGGACTAAGCGGATCTTCTCCCGTTCCTACCTCTCAGTCTCCATCAGCAATGTATGGGTCCGTTTCATTACCTCTCAGCGTACAAAATACCGGTCCTCAACCATATCCCCAGCTGGTTGCTTCACCCCTTGCTGGATCCTTATCAGCTGGCACTGCCCCTTCGTCGTCCACAAATCTCGCCGGGAGGTCCGAGTCTTTGACGCCTTTCTCAAATGGCACTTCGCCTGATCCGGTGGCCCCTCACTTACGTAGTACCTCGCCAGCTCCATCGATGGCTAGGACCGGTTCTCGCCCTGTGTCAAACAACGGTCAACCACTTTCCAGCTCATCCCCTTCTAAAGACGCTATAAATCGAGCTCCTCCACCAAACGCGCTCGGGACTTTGCCAACGCCTCCATTCCCTCAGCCTAAATCGGTCATTTCGCCTACGGAATCAGCGAATGGATCGGGGGCTTCAGGAGATTTAACTGGTATCAGCCCATCACTCAGTAGCAAAGTTCCGCCGGTTGCTGCCATACCTCAGCTTGAAGGTCTAGCTCATCAGGGCATGGGTTTAGGCCCGCCAGAGACCCTGCATGATCGAGTCATCTTCGTCTCCAACGTAAGTCTAGGATAGCGCTCTCGGTTTCTCATATTCTCGTCATCCGTGTTTTTGTACTAATACGAGATATCACGCTACAGTTGCCTTTGTCTATGCAATGGCAGGACCTGAAAGATCTTCTTCGACCTGCAGGCCACATCATCCGAGCAGAGTGAGTTGTGTGATATTCCAACTGTAAAAGTCTATGCTGAGCATCAAATGGTCGCAGCGTGGCAACTGATCCCGATGGAAGACCAAGAGGGTTCGGAACGGCCTTATTCGCGGCTGAGGCTGAAGCTACTAGAGCTGTCACCATGTTCAACGAGTATGTCATGTCTCACGTAGCTTCGTCGTTGTGGAGATTCAGTCGCTGATGTCAAGACCTTTCGCGATAGGCGAGAGGTGGGCGGCCAACGAATCAAGGCTCATCTTGAGCGACAGAGTCGACCTGATGGACCTCCACATATTCATAACGGGGGTGAGCCCAACAAGGTATCCGAGGCGGGGCAAAGAACGCCGCCTCGATCGGCGAATGCAGGTACCGTCCCACATGCGGCGGAAGGTGTTCAGCGGAATGGCGTTCCACCCCCTATCGATACGCAATCGTCGCCCGAATCAGGCTCCCGTCGACCTAGCACCACTGCCACCGCAGAGACTTCACCCGCCGCAAAACTGCCTTGGAGCTTGAATACCTCACTTCAACAGCAGACACCAGGACGCCCTACCAACAGTAGTGGCCATGGCTTAAACCACATGACTCCGGGACCTCATCAACATACTCCCAACTTCCGTCAACTTCATCATCCTGGGCCGATCTCGATGCCAGCGTATCCTTCTATGGATCATAACAACCCCCTGTCACCTATCGGTGCTCGTGGCATGCCACCCATGACGCCCTCCATGCCTGGGTTCGTATTCAACGCGTATCCCGAAACACCACCACTTCATCCTCATTTCATGTCGCCAGGCATTGGTCCGTTCTCGCCTGGTATACCCGTCAGTTCGCCCAATGCATTTGGCTACAACCCTTTCTTGAATGCTGCTCCCGGTGCACCTGTCAATAGGTATCCCGCTCCCCCGGGCCAACAAGGGGGCTCGGCGGCTCTTGGTACACCGACCACCCAAGCTTTCCCCAATGGTCCCACGCCAGGTACGATACATCAGTATGCCGGCCCTCCTGGTCAACCCTTGAACATTTCGCAAACACTGTCTTCGGGTCAAGGCTACTTCCCGCCCATCTCAACCACTGCGCCAGATACGCCCACGCCAAAACTCGGACCTAAATCGATACCAGGTGCAAGTCCTCTGAACGCACAAGAACGGCTAGCTTCAAATACGGACGCACAGCTAGCTTCCAAGGCTAATAAGCTAAAACTGGACGGTGATGAGGTAGAAAATGGCCAGAGCCATAGTCTGCGACCGGCTTCTGCTTCCGATATCAGGGCTAAAAGCAGATCCAATAGCAACGGGGCGCCCGAAAGTCCTGTTAGAAGAAGCGCCAGTGAAGCAAGAGGATTAGGATTCGCACCTGGTAGTGGATTACCTGGTGCCGGTGCAGGTGCCAGCAGTGGTGGTGGTGGTGGCAGACAGAGCTTGGACGAGCGAAGGACGCTAGCGCCTGAGTCTGAAGCTGGTAACGGTAATGGGGAACGAAGAGCGAGTTTCCATGAGTAATGTAGGAATATATGGTACCGCATGGTGGAGACTGGGCCGATTCGATTGTTGGGTGAGTTATTGGCGTAGATACTTACAGTACTCTTATTGGGTTTGTTCTGAAATTGCTCTGTTACGCTGGCTTGTTCGATCTGTTTTGCTTTTCTAGCCTTTGGTTAATGTATTTTCTTTGATTGCTCCCTGCCCTTCCGGCTCTAACTGAGGTCGACAGTTCATTACAATACATACAGATCCTGGGGTCTCCAATTGCTACACTCTATACATCAACAGAATATTACTAGGGCCGAGATGAATCTTGCATGGATTGGATTAAGCATTGGTAGAAGCTTGTATGCTCAATAGTCTATTCCGATCCGCTAGCACCAGGAAAGTATCTGGCAGGCATTCCGCTGGGGTCAAGTTAAAGTTAGAATTTGCACCCCGCTCATAGCCGTTTAGCGTCCTTACGTTGTCGTGTCGCGTAAGATCTGCAATGGCCATGACCATGGCCCATGGGGTTTCTTCAATCGCCTTACTTGTCGCGTAACTTAATGTGACTGCGAAGACCCTAACTAGCTTCTGGTCATATGGTCGTTTGGTCATTCGTTCCCCTTCCAGAAAGGCGCCAGGCGATATAGCCGATTTTAAGACTTACATATAACCTAAACCCCCTTCTGCGTACATGTGCTCTGAAAAAGCATTCGTGGAATGGAAAACGGGAAGCGAGTGCAGCTCATTTCTCAAAGCCCAGATGAGCATGGAATGCATGTTTCATGAATGATGGATTATCGATGTATATCTTCAGACTCTCCTACATTGAAATACAGGATCTGAAAAAAACAAGGGGGGAAGAGGCCGCATCATGGCAGCACCGACGATCGAGCTGACCTCGTTCTCCGACCATAATCATACCCACCACCCCCAAGGAAGTGCGAGTGCGAGCGAAATCTCCACTATCACAAACAGAACCAATGAGAATGACTTGGACGTCGACCTCGAATCGACCCGCCGGCGGACAAGCGGAGAAGACAATCTTCAGAGCCAAGAAGCGCTGCACAGCCATAATTCAACAGAAGCGCTTCCACCCGTGGATGGGGGTCTGAAGGCCTGGTTATTCTTGTTAGCGGCTACGTCGATCGAGATCCTGGTTTGGGGACTGCCGTTCTCCATTGGTGTACTGCATGTGTATTGGACGAATGAGCTGTTTCAAGGTCAAGGAGCAGGATTGATCACTTTGGCTGCTACGTTGCAGACGGGGTTGTTGTATATCTGTTGTGCATTGGTTGGACCGTAAGTACGGACGAAAGGAAACATTCACAACATCATACCAAACCGCTCCACCCTGCCAGCTTGCATTGAGCCGGCCATGCTCATTCGCGATCGACGACGTCGTGATCGTTTGATCTTGTTCTGTAGGTTGTTCGCGGCATTCCCTCGACGGATGAGAACGTTCCAGATCATAGGCTTGATGGTCGGATCGTTGTCCATGGTAGCGGCAGCATTCGTCACAAAGGTAAGTGACAGGAGCGTGGGCTGTGACCCGAGTGAAAACTTATAGCGTTGTTAAATGCTGATATATCCGATATCTGTATCAGCCTTGGCATCTTATCGTGACTGTGGGATGCTTCTATCCTTGGACATGTGGTGAGTGCCCACCCGTAGTCTCCGATAGATATCGATATCGGCATTCCGGATCCCACCATATCACATTTCGCGATCTACAGCAGCAAAAAATGTGACCTGATGAATATTGCCTCGTTGTCTGACCCACTACCTTATAGCTGCCTACTTCCCATGCGCCACGATTCTCTTCGAATGGTTCCACGCCAAACGAGGTCTAGCCAGCGGGATCATGTACGCCGGTTCCGGTGTAGGAGGTACCCTCTTCCCGTTCATCTTACAAGGTTTACTCGGTCGTTTCGGGTACAAAGCAGCTATGATCACCTTGGGAATAGGTTACGCCGTCTTGGGATCAATCGCATTGACACCGATCAAGAGACGAATTCCGCTCTCTCGTTATGAGCTTGATGGCGCTGGTGTTGGCGCTGGTGCTGGTGGGAATGGAGGGAGAAGAACGACCAAGAAGATGAATTGGTCTTTCTTGAAGAATAGGGCTTTCGTCCTTGGTGTTTCGACAATCCTGTTGACTAGTCTAGGAAATTTTATCCCCACCTTGTGGATCCCGAGTGAGTTGTCGGTCCTGTGATGAGGCATGGGATGGAAACCGAGCTTGTAATACCTGAAATTTGAGCTGAGTGAAATTTACGTCTTGTCTCAGCATACGCCGAAGACCTCGGAATGCACAAGCCGGACGGAACAGCCGTCATCTCCATTCTCAACGGTACGCTTCTCGTCCACCCTTCTTCCCGCTGCCCTCCTTTATCATCCTTGCGCACTTCTCCGAGCCAATCTTCGACGGGCTGTGTGGGATCGCAGCTGACGAGTGTCTGTCTGCGTTATCAGCCGCCTCCGTCTTCGGCTGCGCAGGTATAGGTTGGCTATCTGACCGACTACCACTTCGAGCCACAGTCCTCATATCCTGCATTGGAAGCGCGCTCGCTTGCGCTTTCTTATGGGGCTTCGGCACGAATCAAGCCATCTTTGTCATATTCGCTATAATCTTCGGAGCGCTTGGATGTAGCTTTACGAGCGTTTGGTCAAAGATCATTGGATATGCCGCTAGTGAGTGTTCGAGATCACATCACATCATATCACATCACAACAACAGATCTTACTCTTCTGTTTTATCTGAGCCGGCCAAAGCATAGCTGACCGTGCTGTGCAACTTGCGACTCTATTTTTGGCATGGTGCAGAGGACGATCCTTCGGCCACCGCTTTGGTCTTTTCGGTCTTCACAGCTACTAGGGGTATTGGGAACTTGAGCTCAGGTTAGTCAGTTCGATCACTTTGCCTCGTGCCGCCCTTACAATACGAGTGCGAACAAGGCTTACATAGTTTTTGGATCAATCCATGGTAGGCCCGGTATCCGAGGCGCTGATGAAGTATCGTCTGACCAATGCACCCGGAGCATATGGAGTGGGAAATTACGTATGTCTATCCTATTGTATCTACTGCTGCAGCGAACAACCAATAGCTAGCTGACCATTTGACCGTTTGATAATTTGGCTCTGAATCTAACAGGGCATCCTACTTGTATATACCGCCGTCACCATCATTGCTGGTGGTGTCACCGGGGCTTTCTTCCAAGATCGGTGAACATGACTTGATATCGATCCTCAGAACATTGCTGTGCTGCGCCATTATTCGTCTCTACATTCTATTGTCGGTGTCGGTGCCGGAACGCCAGCGACGGCGCTAGAAGCAATAGCGTCCTCGCTCACATCTCCCCTTGAGATGGCTTGTAATATACCTTTGAGCTGAGGAACGAAGTGCTCGAAAACGCCGGCGGGGAGGGATCCTTTCTTTGAACTGAAAGATACGGTAAAGGAACCGCCTCGAGTGCTCATTATCTATATTATGCCAGTAGAACAAACAGGTATCAGCTGTATTTCTACCTTATCTTCACTCGAATGTCGGGGTCGGGGAAAGCAAGGGATCAAAACCGAGGATTGTTTGTATTACTCAGATAGTTAAATTTGGAAAGATGCAGGACTACTCTTTGCATTAGAAGAAGCACTCACACTAAGCACAACACACGCCCCCATCGCAGAAGCAGCCTGAGTGAAATACACGTCCCCCACCACTCCTGGACCCGCCAATCTACCTGACTTGGGGAGCTCCATGATCCCAACGTTCGATACAGCCAGAGATAACTTGTGCGGACCCAATGTATCGTTGACCATACCAAGAAGGTAATCCTCCCATTTCGATGGTGAAGCTTCCTCGCCAGCTATCTCTGACCTTTTTTTCTCAGGCGCAGGCGAGATCTCTCCTTCGGCTTCGATATCCGCCAGTTTACCGAGGTTATATCTCGCTGTTTGCCGATTCTCAGGGTTTCTCAGTCCTCTGGCGAAAGACCTCGCCTGTTCCCAAAACGGGGTTGTCGGATCGACCGTATCTGTTGAAAGGTGGAAAATGACATAATTCCCTGCAGAGCGCGGATGACCTAATTCCGCCATTTCTTTACGCTCGGAGATAGGTATACTGGTAGTGAACTTTATCCTGTCACCATCGAGAGTCTGCGCACCGGCTTGAAGGTGAGCTCGGTAGAGGGCAATAAGTGATGCGATGTGGATTGTAGGGTGGACAGTTCCGACATGATGATTCTTGCTCATTGATAGTAAACCTGATAACTCGGAGGATGAAATTTCGAATTGATCAAATTGCTGAGGAGCTAAAATGGAGTTGTACTTCGGGGAAGGCTTGGGTGGATAGCTGAGCGCAAGCACATCGGGTTTTGTTTTGTTTTCTGTTCCTGATTTTGCTTGTGTTTGTGTTGCTGTGCTCGTAGCGGTGGCCTGAGGTGTAGTTTGCGGGAGCACACTCTTCACCAATGAGCCAACTTGAGAATATACCTTGCCCAGATACGAGCTGTCTTTCATCTTCGTATCCTCTTGCTTCTCTGCGGAGGAACTCTCGATGGCGTTTCCGGCATCGACTTGAGATTGAGGTTGAGTGCGCAGATCGACTGTATCGTCCATCCGAGCTGGTAAACCGTCCGGTTGAGCCGGTAATGAGGCCGATTCGTCCGACAGGATACTCAAGAGGTCAGCGAAGAGGTTCCTGGCGCCTACGCCGTCACATAAAATGTGGTCGATGATCAAGATCAACTGCGCGCGAGATCCTGCTCCTGCCGCATGCGCAGAGCCGCTAGTGGGATCGGAATCGGGTACAGACGCTGTCGTTGTCGTTGCCGTTGTCGGGAACGAGGGGTAGATATATTGCACCTCGAGCATCGGGCCGTTGATTACGTCGAACTCGGCTCCCCTTTTGACAGCTTTCTGCACCAGCTCCGTCAAGTCCATTGTTTCCCCTGCTTCCACTTCAACCACCTTCACCATTCCCCTGGGATCTATTTCCCCATTCTTAGAATAGAAAGGCCGATTCGTATTCTTCCCGCTGACGCCATACAGTAAGATAGGATACGCTTCGCAAAGTCTTACGAGCGCATTTTGGAGATCGGTCTCTGAGAGTAGGTTGACGGGGAGGGATGTGTGATAGATTACTGTTATAGGGGATCCGATGTTGTTTCGCGCCAATGACCAGCGCTCGGATAGGCCTGTAGAATGACATGTAATCAGCAAGTCTTCGGATGACAGACATGCGAGAGAGCGTCTACCGTTGCTATTTTCGGGCAACGATAAGGGCTGAATGGTCACTTGGGTGGACAGACGATTAACACGGCTCACTCACCGAGCAGAGGCGTTTCACGAGCCATACTTCTTATCTGTCCACCGTGATGTGAGGCCCTGCAAATCAACTACGCATGGGAATATCTTTGCTGTTCTCTTAGGCAGGAAGGAGCTTGATGACCTATATGCCCCAAGATGAGTCTCACCAAGTTGCAATCTGAGGCGCAGTGAAGAATCGAGTCAAAATATTGTTTGAATTGTTGATAAGAATAAGTCGAGTCAGACCGACTCCGGTAAACCCTATCCGCAAAGTCGGCTAAATAGAACTATGGTCTTCCGTGTCCTAGCTTGATAAACCAGATCTGTAGCTCTTGAAGCGATATGTCGTTGATATTGCACCGTATGCATGACATGGGACATAGACGATCATGTCCCTCCCCCTTCGTATTCTTCTACTGGACAGTCTGGCTAGCTATCTGAGAGATCTGAGGATAATCCGCGCCGGTCAGGGTTTGTGCACGATGATCCGGCCATGACCGAAAGCTGCTGCCGCCGCTGCCGCCGAGCGCCGAGCATATATGGAACCTTCCCTAAAATAGCCGAAAACAACAATTGCAACGACAACAACAACGGAAGCAAACAGGCAGTGACAAGGACAGTCTCCGTTTTCCATCTGGCCATCTGGAACATCTGCGTCTTAGTACGACTGCCTACCATCCTACTACCGACCTAAGCTTGCCCTTCGCAACGAGCAACAAAACACCTCGGCTTGGAAGTTCGATTGCGCGAGACTATTAAAGATATGAGCCAGCACTTTGATTTGGGGCGGGAAGAGGAGGGACCTCTACTTGAGTGAGTAAGAAAGTCCTCATGCAAGTCTGAGGTCCAAAGAGGGATCATGGCAGCCATGATAAAGTGGTAATGATCGTCCCGAGGAACTGACGGCATGTTGAACATTCGACACGCATACAATGCACAGCTATTCCGAAGAGGCAAATGCAGATTACAATCGACTCGAGGGAAACCCTACTCCCTCAAATCCAACTTCGCCATCGCCAAGAGCCGATCCGTCCTCTGCATCGCTGCATCCGGTGATTGCGAATGAACGTGCACATGCTGCTGCAACTGTGCCGCAAACACAAGCAATAACACAAACGAAAACCGAAGCATCTCTCACAGGAGACGTAGCTAAGATAATTTCGGAATACAAAGAGACCGTAGCGGCTTTCCTACCGGCCATCCTGATGGTTCTCGCCTTCGTAGCAATGGACACAGGAAGCAAATTCTCTAAGCTCTCAAAAGTCACAGAGGAGGTCAAAGATCTCAAGGAGGTCATGAGTGGGATGAGGGACGAAATCAGGTTGTTGAGGGAAGTTTTGGAGAGGAAGCTATGATCGGGCTGAAGGAATCCTGTTGTTAATGATGATTTTCCTCGGCTGCGGACTCGAATGGAGTTCCAGGAGGGCTTTGTTCTTGACCGACGTGCTCTATGTTTGGAGCCAAAAGAGGGCATTGTTTGCCCGTCTGCATGGTTCCCGGCACAGCTTGTGTCTGTGTCAGGTCGACAGTCAACCAGATGTCTGCTTCCAAGCAATTTCGATCTAACATCGAATAGTCAGCGATTGAGAACAGAACTCGATTGTGGCCACCTGGGCTCTGCGAGCGATAGCAACACAGATACTTCTCGATCGTCAGACAGTCTGATTGCTAGATTTGGACCGCCGGTCGTAAGGTGTAGAATCGAAATCCATTGTAGATCATAGGCATACATGCAATATTAAGCATGCCTAGTATCTTGACTTTGCATGAATGCAACGCCAGGAGGTAGTAATCAAGGGAATGACTTTCGGTTCGTAAATAACTTCCTCTATAACGCTGATTGTGATCTCTTCGATAGCTGATAGCAGGAACTACTCTAGTCTAGACATCTTCGCGCCAATCACCATCTCCCTCATTCGCTAGGCGCGCCTGATTCTACGGAAGAGTCGAGGGGTCAATGTCTGCCTGCTCGCTCTTGTGACGCGTCTTGCACTATGGCCGATCATTCGTACGAAAAGGACAGCATGTCATGAGCGATATCCTAACATAGCGCACTGCAACAGATGCTTGACCACTCACGTTTATGGGCCGGATCCCAGCCTGAAGGGGAGTTTGGATTGCGCAATAGTGGATTAGGCGATGTATTTGTCGTTGATCCCAGAGAGGTGTATCTGTATGGCGCGACAATTGAGATCAGCTCGAGCCCGCACCAAGCTTGGAAAGGAAAACAACGCGAGTATATTGTATGACTGGGGTAAGATAAGATTCCAAAAAAAGCAATTCCTACTCACCCTTCGTCGTATAGGCTGCAATACGGGACGCTCAACTCCAGCAAAAAGTCCCATACGTCCGCGTATGTCCAATGCAATATTGGGTGGACTCGAAGAAATTGAGGCCAAGATGGATCTGTCAGGGCGAGAATCTCGACATCTAGCGAGACCGCACATTGTCAGCACGTCAGAAGGTAGAATCGTCGGCGTTGCGGAATGCTTGTATAGGCCTAAAAAGGGAGTTACTTACTATCATTTGGATCACCTTTCCTTGTCCCTACCAGTACACCCTTCACGCCTCGGCCTCCACCGCATCCCAGCCATTCCGTCAAAGCGGCCTTCATACCCCCTCCGAATCTATACAGATCCATCTTATACCTCTTCGTACAATCTAACACGAAGCCATCTAGTTCCGGGAAAGGGTTCGGAGCTGTTATGTAGATCGAGCGTATATCGGGATACGGCAAAGACGATGAGGACGACAATGTAGGGAATGACGAAGAAGCGTTTCCATTTGGTGTGGATGTATTTACATGGGAAGAGGACGATGATTTCATATCTGAGGAGCCTGCGGGTGGTGGCGGTGTTGTGGTTGATTGTTCAGAAGCGTCAGAGGAGGATTGAGGAAGAGCCACAGTTGGTTGACGGGACGATCCGAAAGATGAGCTTGAAGGTATCACTATTGATGGATCTGGTTGAGGTAGGGATACCGAGGTCGGCTTGGGGGATACATGCCTGGCAAACAACACGGCAGCGTAGATATGCAGCAGCACGGTACCTATGGCACACTCACACAACTTCAGCTGCTATTCTCTCCGTGAAGCGATCTTGTCAACAGATCCGAAGTGCTACGTACAATCTTTACCGCCGTTGAAAGACATGGCAACAGCTTCTTCGCTACAGGGCGAGTATTCAGCTATCCACCCATAACACATCGAAGACGGATAGGAAATATGGGCACAGATAGGACTTTCTGACTCACCCTAGGCCGCTTAGCACAGTCTCAATCAACACCAAAGCCTCTCTTACTAATCCGCCTAATCGGTCCTTCCTTTCCGCCCGCTCTAGTACTGCCAATAAGGAAGTTGCTGAGATAGCTTCGACCATGTTGTCGATATGCACTTTTGCGAATGACTTGATATGCACTCGATGGTCCTAGCGTTTTGAGACGCGGAATTGTCGATGAACGCAGTAGATGCGGGTCTCAATCTCCCTGCTGCGCTTCTTTCGAATGGGTTTGTTTGATATCGGTCCTGTACGTTTTTCTGGATGTTGTGTTTGAGTATGTCGAAATCTCATGTCATTCTTGCCCATGTGCATCATATTGTATGCATGCAATTGCAATACATGTGCGAATCGGATCGGTCATCTTCATCATCTATCTCAGTGGCGGACAGGTCCGACACGGAGATATTTGGCATCATAGGCATGCCAGGCCTGGGGTCTTCCAAATTAGGCGTGTGTTGTCTTCACTGGCCTAAACAGTCATCAGGTCTCTCTGCACACGCCTATATCAACGAAGCCTTCAATTGCCTGACAACCTGCTGTATTCGTCAATGGCCTGCCTTATTTGGATCTCTTGGATCTTCTTCGCTCGTTACCCCACAAACGGAGCACCTCATCTCGAGTGATACTTATCATTGCCTTGCCAAAATTTTCCATTTTCATTGACCAAACCAGGGGGAAGAATCGAGACGATATGAGACAATCTTCATAGCGCTCAACGTGAGAGAGGACAAACAAGATACCCCCAAAAATGGCCAACCTTGCCCCGGATCATCCTAATCCGTCTCAAGGACCGGCCGGCGCCCAAGGAATAGGTAATCCCAATCCCATCGCGTCGACATCCTCCTCGAACGACCCACCTCACCCATCAAGCTCCATGTCAATAGCGACCACGACTATCAAGAACCCTCAACTAACGGAAGAGCCGTTCTTCGCATATCCAACGCCAACGAGCGAGCAAATCGAGGAGGAATTACCACCTTATTTCGAAAGCGAGAATGTACCTCTTGGTCCGTTACTGGATCGGCTTGTGAGAAGGGGCTATGGAGATCTGAGATATCTATTGGGCGAAGTGTAAGTGCAGCAATGCGTCTCGACGACTGTCTGAACAGGAGCATATGAACTCGAAGATTTAACCTTGCTTGTTCATTTTACTTGCCCAGCCTGCCCCCGCTCTCAACGCGACAACGGCCGAAACATATAATAGACTATGCCAAAACGACCCGTCAATCTCTACTCAAGTACCTAGCTGTTCTTAGATGGAAAACATCTGTCGACCTGTCTTCCGCATCTCAACAAACTCTCCTACCTGGTCAGAATGCTCAACAACAGACGGGTCTGACGAACTTTCCTACGCCGCATTCAAACGGTGATCCCAATGACACCTCTCCTTCGAACTTGCCCGGGAAAGGTAAAGGCAAAGCTGTAGTCAATGGGGATGGAGTTGCGGAGGAAGTTATAAGCGGAAAGGTGACCGATGCAAGGAGGATTGCCCATTTTATGGAACACCAGAACAAACAGCATGATGATGCTGTTGAACATATTAAGCATGTGACTAAAGTTGTCGAGGGACTCAGGTATGTTCACGCAATTCGTGAAACTTCCGTTGGATCTCGCTCACTATCTGATACCATCTTATCTTACACAGAGAACGCAATCCGGATCTCCTCACTGCGCTCGCTCTGTTGACTACTGGCACCTACTCACGTCTTCCCACTTCTATTACCGAGCCCTACCTGCCCAAACCGCCTTTGACGAATTCAGCGGTCCTCACACTCCTTCGTCGGCTCAACCGGCACATTCGATACCGACTCAGATGTGTTGACTACGTACCGTCCGAGCTCTCCATCGAATCGATACAGGATGGACAAGTGTATCTTCGAGGTGGAGGGGAGTACGGCTGGAAAGCGAGGATGACGGTGGTCGGATTTGGAGATGATAGTCGGTGGTGGTTGACAGGCGTGGAATGGTGTTGGAGGAATAAGCGGAAATCCGTGCATGATCCTGGAGGTGATGATGCGCTCACGTTTGAAGGGAAACGATTCGAGGGAGAGGAGAGGCAGGGAATATTGGATTTGGCCAATATGGAGGTCCTGGCTCCGAAAGAGGTGGTACAAGCAGGAAAGGATAAGGCGGAGGGTGCGAGCACCGAGAAACAGACCCACCTGACGGTAGAAACGCAAAATGAGGCAGGAGTCAAAGCGGCGAATCGTGAAGGGCATAAGACGGACAAAGTCGTAGACTCGCCTCTGGTACGGCTCTACAACTTCCTTCGTGAGTATCCGGGACACTTCACTTAGCGGAATCTGTATGAACTACAGAAAAACGCTGATGGATTTTCCCTAGAACACCTATCATTGTCGTACCAGCTCGAAGTCCTATTCTCGCAAGCGATGGCTTTGAGCCAAGGCAGATGGAGAGGTCAAATGGCAGTGGAGATCAACCGGGCAGACAACGTTCTTCGGGTAAAATACTGGATGTGAGTTTCAACGATTTTATGGTGAGGTCGCTGCAAATGACCGCGTCTGATTCTGTGCCATTTACCTCGCAGTCGTCCGAGACCTGCACAGGTTCCGCAACATCAACAGGCTGCTGTAGGCAAGCGTCCTCCTCCTCCCAGCACCACCGCAGCTTCTCGCTCCCCAATGGTCGGAGGCATCCTCAATATCAACCTTGCAGAGCAGACAGCAGCAACAACGGAGACCGACAACTTGCTTGAGAGCATATCTGCTGGAGGCTCAGTGGCCAATGAGCGGATATTGAGACTCCGACTGAGTGTCAAGTGGGAGATTGGAGAAATCGGCGTTGGAGGAGGCTTGAAAGTGGGAGACGTGATGGACGGCGGATTGTTACGGATAGTGAGTTCCGCTTATGCTTTTTCGTGAAGGAATAAGCTCACGCACATCGATCAGGATTCTGGCGCTATCAGCCTCGAAGATGTCCTCCTGATGTCCACTCGAGCTCACGCCGCTCATTTGACAAGAGCGCATACTTCTACCCTTCTGTCTTCACCTCGATTCATCCAAACCCTACTCAACCAACCAACGTTACAAGAAGCTGAAGATTCTTCTTCTACCCTTCCATTGACTTTACATATTCCCCTACCGTCCCATCAACGCGTGACGACCCTTACTGTCGGCGTATCATCGCTCAACGGCTTGCTGGAAATTGAGGATGACGGATCATCGGGCAATGAAGCGAGAGCCACGCAAGTGCGGACTGCGGCTGCAAGTGTCAATTCAGGAAAGACGCGGTTGGTTGATGAGATTGGTCGATTGACAATAGCCGTGAGTGGTTGTCCACTACCTCATCGTGTAGCTCTTTCGAGACTGACCGCGAATATATTCAACATGCAGATAATTATGGAGAATATGGAAATACAGATGCGTCAACTCGGCTGGAGACCCGCCAGGCGTCTTGCTCTTCGATCACAAGGTGTGCAGCTTTAGACCTCTCGAATATGCTGTCATCTCCCAGCTGACCCCTCTAACTGCAGACCTGGCCAAAGCCGATATCCATCCACTCACGACCATCTTTGTGCCCCTGCCCTCATCGACTATGCACTATTTCATTGCCCGAGCTACTCCTTCGGGACTTTCTTTCGAATTGCTCAGGCTCGCTAGGGTGCCGATTGAGAATGGATTAGGAGTGGGGCTCAAGCTCGCTATAGGTGATAGAACTGCTTTGGATCTCGAGAAGCTGAAGACCAGGAGGAAGGGCAAAGATTCGGACATCTCAGCAGGGTCTACCTCAACGTCAAAGTGAGTGTCCAAATCCCGCTATCAGGTTATATCCGTGTACGGCTAGTGTCGCTGATCCTTATTCAAGTTTCGAGGTCGAGAATCGGGATCTCAAAGACTTGTTCCTCTTCTCGAAGTGAGTTCACGGCATCACATTCACGCGCTATGCCTCTTGTCTGTGCGGTACTGACTATATAGCGAAATTTAGCGCCCTTGTTGCCCAAACTATAATCGAGCAGCAATTAAAGGAGCGATCAATCCCTTATACTATCCAGTACCCGCCTGCCTCTGGTCCGGGAGCACCCCGTTCTACTTCAGCCTTGGCCGGCATGGTCCCCACCATCTGTGTGGATGTCCGTGATCTGCTGAGGGATGGAAAGAGCGGTGGCGCAGCGGTCGAGGTGGCCTTGCCTAAAGTGGGCATGCAAATTGAGAACTGGTGGAAAGGCGGTGTCTGCGAGGTGAGCGAATGAGCCATACGTTACACCACTATACTTTCGCGACGTTGTCTTACTTACGCCCATTCTCGCATTTTGCAGGTCACAACGATCGTACAGCTCCGGCATCAGTCACCTATGGCTCAAGCTACTGTCAACGTTACGTCGCAGGACGCCTTGCCGGCCGCGGCTTCCTCCAAAGATGCACCCCCTACCAGACAAGAAGGTATCTCATTCGACCCTTCCTCGTCGATTGTAAAGTTCAGGGCAAAAGATATCAGTCGATGCGTGCCTGCGTTCTTGGAACAGTGGGAGCGTTTGAGCAAGGTCATTGTTGTCGCCGGTGAAGGTGAGTTGGAACTGATCTCACTTGCTTGATATCGCTCGCACCCCATCTTTTATGAACGTTCGCGTGCTGATGCCCCCATGCTTGTCGTAGTGAACCGCTTGAACAAACTTGCCGAATTCATAGACGTCCGAATGCTCTCTTTCGACCTTCACACAGCGACGCTGACCTATGCCAAGGGATACAAAGCTTCCATCACCTATACGCCGGTGGACGACTCATACAAAGTCACGTTATCTACTGATCCCGGCACCGATCGCAACCAGATCAATGGCGACATCGACAACGACTCAGAGAAGGCAACTCAAGGGGAGAAAAAGGAGCACAGGAACCCACATTCAATACTTGCGCCTCTTCTGAGTGCCAAGTTGAACGAGCTGACTTCGGCTTCCACGGATGGCACGAAGCGTGGAGCAGTAGCGAGGGAGTTCATCGGTACCCTCAAGAGTACTTTGCCTTTCCTCGTGCAAGTACCGATTTTGGAGGAACGCGGTTGGGGATTGGCCGTGCTGGGTGTTAGCACTTTCCGGATCGTCCGAGATTGGGATGGCAAGCGGTAAGTAGTACAACAGCCAATCCTCAGGTCGATATCAATCATTTGGCATCGGAAAGGGCAAGAAAAGCTAAAGAACAGCTGGCTGATGTACTGAAACTTGGTAATCCAGATACGCGTTCGATATCACTCTTCTCCCTTCACTCACTCATTATCTAATCCAGGATGCCCACACACCCAAAGGCCCCGATAACATCATCGACAATTATGTTGGTCAACTGACTCCTCTATCAAGCCTTAGTACATCACCGAAGGGTATAGACGGTATGATACAACACATTTACGATACCGAGAAATCTCATAAAGTCGACGCTGAGCAACTAAGAAACGAGAAACGGAGAAACGGCAGAACAGGTGGTGGTGGATTGATGATGCCGCCTTTGATGAAGTTGGATAGTGGGAAGAGTATAGCTGTAGCTGTTGAGAGAATTGGTCGAGTTGTCGGGTTGTTCACTGAGGAAGTTGGAAAATTGGCTTCTGCGACAACCTCGAGATCGACAACGAGCGTTCAGACTCAAGCGCAGAACCAGGCGTCGACGCCTTTGTTGCCGCCCATCAAGGAGAATATCAAAGTGGAGTAAGCCGATCTTTCGACACCCATGGCTTGTAATCACCTCGTATGGCCCTCGAATTAAGGCATTCACGACCTGCCGACTGTGGTGTAATCACAGGTACGAAGCAGGTAGTCTCGAAGTTGGGTGATTGATGATCTTGTGAGCGGCTGCGGCAGTGGTAGGGGTGCGACCCCGACGTACGTCGAAGCGAATTTCGATCACGTTTAAAAGACACCTCGACTAGCTGGCCGACGGTCGATGGCGAATTTTATCGCTTTGTCCGATCTCGCCTCGACTTATGTTTCCAAGCCACGCAACGCCTGGTCGACCTGCGTTTCACCTTGCTCAAGATTCTTATAGCAGGAAATTGATAATTTTATAGCAACAGGACGGGTCGGGCTGATTAGTTATAGTTCCCGCACGTCAGAACAGGCCTCTTGTGGAAATAGTGTTAGAGAGGGTGAATATTATATTCAATACTCTTCAAAAACTGGTTTAGTTCAGGTCATTCATGGTTTTCTTTGTTCTGTCAACTAATTTGTTCATTTTACTCTATCTAGATTTAGATCTTCTGTACTCGTATTCGTAATCGTGCCGCGCGATATGTCATTGTCATCACTAATCGACGACTCGCGGCCCCATGCTCTTTTCACTGTCCTCAAGACATGCCCATGATCGTTTTCAGGTCGCACAACCTAAACTTCCGACTTGGCATTTCAGAATTCTCGGTGTATAGTCCAAATGTCCACATGCTTCGTGATAAGAGCATATCCGTCAACACCGATGACGGATGAGAGGAACAGTGCATTATCTATCTTGCAGGTATTTCCTTGTCCTGGCTGACTATGAATAACTAATGCCCATGCCCGAAAGTTTCTTCCAGCCACAGGGAACAGCAGGTACTTAGCTTATCAATGTTACTATAATGCCTAGCGTGCGCGCCATGGGACATCGCGATCACTTCTGCCGGTTCCTCTATGATTTGTTCGTGTACTTTCTACGTTGCATGACAAGTCAAGATCACTTCATTTGCACGTACGTACCGCCCTTCGTATCAGTGAGAGCGAAAGATCCTCTTGACCCAAATAGATTTGATCTGATCCGAATCAATCTATCTGTCCAAGGAGGCGCCCCAAATTTCTCAACCATTCCCATCGTCCAGTCGCCTGATCGCCTTATCGGCCTTGTCCTTCGTCCTCCGCTTTCCTCTTCTTGGAAATACGCAGCATTTCCTCTGCTAAGCGAGTGGCGACACTCAAGATTCGCTTTTCGCCTAGTCTTACTATCGCAGCGTATGCTTTTCTCAGCTCCTTAGGTGTAGGTGATGAGTTTTCGGTTGTAGTAGCCTGCTGGAATGACCATAGTCAGAGAACCCGTGGCAGGAACGGGAGATTGAGAGATTGGTGAGGGGTAAACGGCAACATTGGAGATCGGAGATTGGAGATTGGAGATTGGTAATGGATTGAATTGAATTCGATAATGCGATAATTCGTGAAGGGCGTTTGTGACGGTATGACAAGCGACATCAGCCATATGCATCCCATTGGAAACAAACCGTACGGGCTTTGTTTCATGACGAAAAGGCATTCACGGCTTCATGGCGCGGAAGCGTAAGCGTGGGTGAAATTCAACTCACAGAGGTATCCGTAGACTCGTGTCCTTCCGGCCGAGGGATATGTCCCGCATTAAGAGAAGCAATGACGACGAGGTCATCCTGTACGAGCACATCACAGTATGGGCATAAATCAGCATCAACAGGACTATGTGCTTCGCTTCTCTCCAAACGCGGGTGTTGCCCCAGGCAGGCGAAAGCAGGAGCGAGGGCAGACAAAGGCGGGTTTTCTGACTGACCTGTATAGTAGTCCCCTTGTACCCCACTTTCCGCTTCTCAAGAGCCTTGAGCACAATACCAGCCACTTGCGCATCCATCATAGAAGTGGGCATCTTGCCCTTCTTTTTAGATCGGAGCCATTCGGCGTCAACCGATAACAATCGGATGAACTGGACGAGCTCGTCGTCTATCTCCGCGGAAAGGGTGAGGGGAAATGTGCTGAGTGAGAGACGGGGACATCATGATCGTTTGTCAGCCTTACTTTTCGTCAACTGCGATTTGGGAAGAGCCGGTAAGAGGTAAATCGGGCGTCCTCGAAGGCGAAAGGCGAAGGAGGCGGCGAGATCAAGATTGTCTGAGGCCCGATGCTACTCATATTGGTACTTGACCATCCCTTTCCACTTATAGCGTGACAAAAGCGTAGGCTCCCTCTCTTCGCTGCGCGACACCAAAAACGGCAGACAGAAGGCCACAATCACTCACTCTTCAAGCCCTTCATCAAGCCACCAGTCCACCCTCTTCTCAACAGATTTCCTCCACTTATCATCCGCTTTCGTGCTTCCTAATACATCCGCCACGGCCTCCACGACCAATTTCCCATCCAAAAGCACCTCATCTCCCGCGTTACCGTATGGCCATCCTCCGATCTCCTCTTTGGTCAAGAGGTCGAGAGAGTCGGATGGTAGAGGGAGGACGTCTACATGGCCGTATTTTCGTAATAACTCGGCATTTGGAGGGGAAGCATAGGTATTATACTGTGCAGAGTCACGACAATCTTTAGCGACAGATCCTTCTGTCCCGTCTTCATGGGCTATTCATACCATGACTCAGGTGTGTGATACTATGATTCAAGTCCGTATGGTAAACTCACAATTTGATCGCCTTTGGCGATGGATTGGGTAGATTTCATTGTAAACCCCTTATCCAACTTCATTCCCGCTTCCCCTTCTGCACCATCACCTTCCCCTTCTTCTTCATCCGCATCGTCATCACCATAGAGATGGGCATTGTCCCGCTCGAAAGCAGCGTTCAACATATCGGCAAAAGGAATCATGACGGCCACTTGTTTCTCCTCTCCATCATCGTCATCGTCACTGGCGTCCGAATCGCCGTCGCCGTTAACGGCGGCGGAAGGGTCGAATCGCGATGCAGGGACCGTGAATGATCGAGATAGGATACGGGATCCTTGAAGATGGAATGCTGAGAGGGTCGTGTGGGGTGATGAAGGAGGGAACAGCTCAGGATGGGCCTGGTTGAGATTGTCAATTTGAGCTGTTGGATTCAACCCAATAATTCCCAATTGGGGGGTAATGAGCACTTATCTCACCTGAATGACAGGCAGGAGATACGTTTCATATTCCTTATCGGCATCTTCTTTCCCTATGCGATCTACGAGTATTGTCCGTTCGACCGTGAGCTGGGTGAAACGGCCTATGAGACGACGACGATGAAGATGACACGCCAGCTCACCTTGGATATCCGTTCCAAAGAGTTCTTGTCTTTCCTCCTCGTTCCACAGCATGGGCGTGTCGAATTTCGTAGGCATATTGGCTGTGATTATGATCATGATCTCGATCGTTAGCCAGTCATACTTTCATGTTTTAGTCAAGCACTCGTTTTTTCATCTCCGATAAGTGTATGAATGAACTCAGATCATTAGGTTCCATATCAGGTCAGAGCTAGAAAAGAAAAATACTCACACAAATAGCCAGACCATCGACTCTCTTCACCAAGCTGAGTCTCATACATCATAGTCAAGATCAACCTGCACCATCCTCTATCGAGCCCTTGCCATTCTTCAGCTCCCAGCTTATCCTTGAGATCCGAGTTGAAGGGCGATAAGATCAATGTGTCGGGTATATGGAATAGAGCTTTGTCTTCCTATCGACCGCAACCGTCAAGAAAGAATCAGTCCCGTTGAGATATACTTCTCTAACCCTTCATTCTTCTTGTATTTCCTCTTTTCCAATACGTCGCACAGCTGTAGCTTTTGCTTTTGATTTTACACGACAAGGGTAGGACTAGAGTAGGATAAGAGAGCCTACCGTAACATCTCTCAGGGCGATAGCTCCATATCCCATCCCAGCGAACGGCTGCAGTCCGAGCAAAGTCTCATCGTACCACCCTCCAGAGCGCTTGAACCAGCTCAGAAAACCCTCGGGGTCAAACACTTGTGTTTCGCTCATACTCCTACCGTCGTACCGTCCTCGTGTCTTCGGGTCGGGGCAATGGTAGGGGCAAGGATATCTAAACCAAAAACATGGAGAAAGTTAAAGCGATCAGAGATCAGATCAAAGTCCAGGAGCGAGTTGAGCAAAGAGTGGAGGCAAACAAAACAACAAAACGCTGATCATGGCGGGGTCACGTGACTGGAACTCCGGCGTATTGTCGTGTTGTGTTTTTGGATTGTTCTCAGTGGATCTTGCATTGCGTTTGGACAGCAACAAGACTGTTGTCCCGTCTCCCTTTAATTCAGCGTTCAAGTGACGTCCGACTTCATGTGCTTTGAACATAAAGCTGGTGATCGGTAAGATAGTATAGTATATATAGAAAAGGATGCGCAAGAATCAAGCGAGGTGTTTGGTGAAGTGGAAAAAAATGGTCATGATCCTCTAACAACGTCTATCAAGTGTTTTGGTCTTCTTCTGCTTCTGCCGTTGTCCCCAGTAACCAATCCTCGTGTCCTACTATGCCTGCTCTCTTCCTCTCTCAGCTTTCTTCCCCTCGTCTTCGCCTTATCCCCAAGCACGCACTCGTGCCAGCTATTCAGCTGTGCACCCGCCGCCCGATACCGGGGTTTTTTTTTTCACGTTCATCCTTCAATACAGTTTACACGTCTCATCGCAATGATGATCCGCAACATCCCCCTAGTCAGCCAGATCGGATATCTAGACTCCTTGAGTCGAGATGGTTCGAATGTTATCCGTGATGGAGACCTATTGGGCGAACAAAGACGACGGTCAGTGTCGTGTTTAAGACAGAGTACGTTTTCTCCAGGAAAACCGATTGAGTTGCTGAAAACGAAAGAGGGAGTCTTACGCACCTTTGGTGTCTTCTGACCCGCCATTCCCGGAACCGTCCTCTGATAAGCTCGACACGCTGGCCCTGTGCCCTGATGGATCTCTGGAGTGAGGCTGGCTCATAGGCTGACCGTATCCATAAGGCATCCCATGGTGCTGAGCACCGTAACCATACTGCATTCCCTGGCCCATCCTCGTTGACATGCTCGAAGGATCCACAACGCCCTGTCCTAACATGTCGTGGGGCGGTGACCGCCTTCGAGGTGAACCGGCTCGTCGGCCATACTCGTCATGAGTTTGAGATAGAGGGGTAGAAGTCTGCGTTCGGGGAGGGTATCCGTTGGCCATGGGGTTCTGACCGCCGTAGCCGGGTGTTAATACGCCGTAAGAGGACTCACGAGAGTGAGCTTGGAAGTTGCTCTGCATCGGGCTGTACATGTGCTGGCCGTGTTCGGAAGCGAGACCGGGGGAGTAGAGGCCGTGGTGAGGATGAGGAGCTGCGCCATAAGGTGAGGGGATACCGCCTGCGGGACCGTATCGGTACGGTTGACCAGGGTATGCGGTGTAGGCAGGGGTGTAGGGTTGAGAGAAGAAAGGCTGTTGGTGAGCAGGAGGCATGGATCCGACGCTCGAGTGACCGGAAGAGTGTCCGTTGACGGGAGAAGGGACTCGGCTTGAAGCGGCAGATTGAGATTGCGCTAGACTGACACCAGGCGGGGGGATGGGGTAAGGAGGGTAGCCGTGCTGAGGATCATACATGTAAGGCGCGTAAGAACCGGGTCCTTGGCTAGTCGGGGTAGCATATGGCGAAGGCATATGACCGCTTGCCGTGGAAGAAGGGGTACCACCAGCAGATCCTTTTGACTTTCGGGATTGACGAGAGGAAGATTTCAGACCAGCGGCTTCCATGGCGGCGTTGACAGCGGCGCGTGCGGCAGATCCAGATCCGCGTCTCAACGTAGGGGAGAGATGGGTCCGGTAGCTGCAATGATACATCAGCGACATTATGGAATGAACGTCGATTCAAATTCTACTCACTGCTGCTGCAAGTTGTCCTGTCTGCTCGTCTTGGTTTCACAGCCGGGGAAAGGACATTTGAAGGCCTTGACACCGGTGTGGATCCTGTGATGCCTCTGCAAATGACCGCCAGTCGTAAAACCTCTGTTACAGATGGGACAAACATGAGGCTTGGATTTCCCTTCCGCTGGACCAGTAGCTCCATTCTTTCCTTTCGACGAAGCAGGCGCAGGTGAGCCCGAGACAGAGGAATCGTCTGTTTTGATAGAGTTGATGGAAGTGTCGGCGGCGTAAGAATCATGCAGGCCTGCTGCGGAGCCGGGCATGTGGGGTGGGTTGTGGGCGTGTATGGGAGTAGAATGCTGGGAGTAGGCGGATTGAAGATGGGTTGGTTGATGTGGGGATGTTTCGGTCGACATGGTTTGGTAGTATTGCTGGTCAAAGGGGAAACGTTGTTAGTCGGACTATTGATTGCGGGAGAGGGGTATATTTGATGATTGCTAGGGATACAGATGATAATGGCAAAGGGAATGAAGAAGAAATAAAAGCCCAAAGAAGGAATGAAAGATGAGAATGCAGTGGATTTGAATGATGAGATGAAAAGAATAAAGAATATGACAGAGTAGAATGCTTACCGAAATTTGTACGGCAGAGTAGACGCGAGTATAGAGTATTGAGTGTTGTACAGTGTTTGTTGTACGGTGGAGTTTCAAGTTTTTAAGGGTCCAAAAATCCAGGTCCAATTTGGTGTATGGTGTATGGCGTATGGCGTATGGTGGGGTGGATCCTATGCTCACACTGACGTTTGATTTCTTTTACTTTTACTTTGGATTTCGATGCTTCTACTTCTTGAGAGCATGCGATTGACGGCTCCGCGTGTAACGCCGGGAATGCTTGGTTACAAATGATGCAGTTGCACGGTATGCAGCGAAGTTGGGCGACTGAGCGTGTAATGCGGGCGTGGGTCTATTTACCGTTACAGTGGATGAACAATGAATGATTAACGTGTCGTGGCGTACGTGTGTTCACTTTCGACAAAGTCTGCGCTACGTATGTTGTGTGTGTATGTCGTCGGGATAGGCCGGTCGTCGAGGAAGGTATGAGGGGTGTCTGATGCGCAGTTTCGTACAAGAGAGAAAGAACAAAAAATAAAGATGAAAAAAATGCGAGGGCCAGAGCTCAAACAGCTGATGTTGTGATCAACACTGGAATTGGACCTGAAAGGAGATGACGATTATCTGACTGAGGGCAAACGGCAAAGTCGATAACCAAAAGTGAAGAGACGGATGAACGGATTAGGGTGATGTGGTGCGGAGAAGCGACAGACAAGATTCGGATTAATTATCGACGATTTCGTGACCGACGCACAGAGGATTTGCAAGGGTTTCGTTTGGGGTAGGGTTGAGGATTTTTCGGTCGAGTAGGTAGTGCCGAAGGAAGGAAGGAAGGAAGGAAGGAGGGTTAGTACGTAGAGCGTGAGTGTAAGCGCATTGGAAGGTTGGTCGATAGGTGGACGTATGGCCGAAGGGAGATAGATGATGGAGCATCAGGTAAAGAGAGTCAGCATCCAGTCAATGCCCGACATGCATGTGCATTATTGCTGTTCCGATATGATCCAAACTGAATCCAGACCCGTAATAGTAATACCCAGAATCTGGCCAGATGAGATCAAAGCAGAGTAGACGAGGACAATAGCGCGCGTATTAACTTAGTGTGATGTGATGCGGTGTGTTTGTGCAAATGAAAGGGAGCCAGTGCCAGATGATATGATCACGACAACCATCAATCCGTTCGGCTCTCGGCATACGGCTCTTAACGAGTGATGCTTCTCGGCGTCCAGCCGTCCAGCCCAGCATGTCCCCGACTTGCTTCAAGAGCCCATCTGGATTCATAGGGCTTCACGCAGGAAGACCAGGCAAATGTGCATGAATCTCTCCCCAGTGAGTGAAGGGAAGGTTGTGTCCGAGAGTGAGAGTAATCATGATTCAAAGGAGGTGTTCAAACCTGATGAGGACAAGATGGTGATGGTGATGGTGATGGTGATTTTGATGGTGATGTGAGAAAGGGGCGCACAGTACACGAGGACGGAGGTAATTAAGAGTGAGTGTGCGGATCAGGTCCGATGAAATGAGGTTTAAAAGCTTCAAAGGGGGTTTGGGGTTTGGCACGATAGCACGATAGCATGGGCATGGGCAGGGCCAAAAGAATAGCCTAAAGAGCCCGAAAAGAGCGAGCGAGCGAGCGAGCGAGCGATCCTTGGATCCTTAGATCCTTGATTCCTTGGAACATTGATCGACAGGCAATCATTAAAATTAAGGGGCACTGTACTCTCCTCGCCCTGCGTCCCTTTTCTTCGCTCCTCCTCCTCCTCCTCCTCCTCCTCCTCCTCCTTGAGGATCATCTCATCCATCTTCATGGCGCAGAGACACAGAGAAGTATCTTGATCCCAAGCAAAGCAATCGCATTTCTACTTGCTCCAAGCCAAGCATACACCGCATAGCCCAGCCCGAGCGCAAAGCAATAGCCATAGCAAGCTTGAGTAAAACTCACACTTTATATCCTTATTAGACCGACTTTTGTTATCCTATCTCAACGAATTATGGCGCGACAGAATGTAATGGTATCGAAATTCGAGAGGAATGAAATGAGATGGAATGCGATGGATAGCGGCTATGATTGGCCGAAAGAGTTGAGACGAGATGCACTTGTTAGCATGAGCATGAAAGCCTTGTAACGGAGTGCCACAGACTGATGTGTGTATTGGCGGACGACTGAGACGGATTCCTCCTAGTGCCGGTGGATGTTTGGATAGGATAGAAGCAAGCTTTGCTTTGCGTTGCTCACCTGGAAAGGGAAAGAGAAGCTCCGATACTTTTGAGAATGATCCTATCTGACGAAATCCCGGGGCTCGACGATGAGTAAGTCTCGAAAGTTGAGCAAACTCTATTGAGTGAGGAAAGTCAAAGCAAAGGTATGTCAATCCAATAAATCTATCAACCAGTCTATCTACGCAATGATGAATGATGATAGACGGATGGATGGATGGATGTACGGTTTGGTTGGAGTGAGGTAAGGTAAGGAAAAATAATCTAAAGACGAAAGGGTTGTTAAGGTGTAACAAGCAACAAAAAAAGGGTTCGAAAATCGTGGTTTCGTGGGTTTGTATCGAGATATCAAGGTCAAGGGCACTGCTCCCTGGAGGGGTTCTTTTCGTCTGATCTTTGTATATGTGTTTTTTCTTTTCTTCTTATTCTAATGCGGAATTTCGTGATAAGAAGTACTACTACTCACTGATGATAAAAGCTGTATGCTTGCTTCGGCAGAGGATAGGATGGGCAGGTACTAGATGAGGGAGACAACGTGTGACGTGGTTCCTTGTGCGGTATGAAGACTGCGCAAAGTGTGGTGGTCCCAACAGCAGGCAGGTAGGAGGTGTTGACGCCGACCGTTTGCTCTTCTTTGCTTTGCTTTGCTTTGTTTGCTCTCGTCGAGCCAAGTTTCGCTCGTTTGTCCCTTGTTACTTGAATTGTGCTTCGCTTCGGCGTTGCGGTTGTGCGTTGTGCGTTGTGCTAGAAGTTTACAAATTCCTTTGATTTTCCTCAAACAAAATAATAATGAAAAATTGGATGATGGTAAGCCTTATGGGTGTATGGTGGGTGAAGTGCGTATGGGATAGGGAAAGGGATGAATATAGGGATAAGAAATCAAAAAAGGGTATTGTTAAGGGTTCGTGATATTTTGCATTTTGGGGATCGCAGGGTATTTGCTGTTTCTTCCTCGCTCTGCGCTTGCAATCAATTGTTTCTTCCACGCTGACCGATAGGATAGTGATGACATCGGCTTGGGTCGTATGGTCGTATGGTCCAATTGTCCAATTTTCCCTTAACAGGCAAAGGAAATATGGAATATCCGTCGGTCGGACGGGTGGGCGGCAGCCAATCGGATGGGGGATATGGGGGATAGGAACCTACGGTATACCTGCGCTGCTGCCTCTGCCTGTAAGGGGTAATGAACTTCGGAGGAAAAGCCTACGACGCGGAACATGAGAGGCCAAGAACATTTTGCAGCAATTGCAGTAATTTTCAGGGTAGCAAGCAAGAGAGGTATGTGTGTACGGTATAACCGCCCTATCACCTCATCCACCACCACCGCATCACCCTTCAAGTCAAGTGAGTGAGACCTAACGAGACAGAGCCAGAAACAGAAACAGAAGAGAGAGACGGAGAACTACACGAGAGACGACACGACACGACACGACCACGGAAACGGAAACGCGCTCGCGCGTCAGTTGGCCTAGCTAGCTAGCTAGCTTACTTAGTCTGAGATTTCTGTTCATATCCTATCACAAAGCAATAGCAAAAGGCTTACGAGCAGAGGATTGTCGGTGGCCGAGACAGAGAGAGACGCAATAATAATGTATCAGCCGAATGCAATCATCGACGTAGCCCGCGCGTATCAGCAGCTAGCTAGTTGACTAATAGTTCACTGTGGCAGGCCGAAGCAGCGACAGCGACAGCAACGGCAACAGCCAGTCTGAGTCAGAGTATGAGTGCGGTCAGAGTACGGATCGTTTACTACAGTACACGAATACTATCGGGATTTTCTGTGCGACGCACGCATTCGGACATCGGACGTGAAAATGTTGTCTTCTTCCGGGGAAGACAATCTGGCTCACGATCATCGAAATTGATAATGCGCGGCTTGACCGGACTGCGTCTGACGGACGCATGCGTCGGTCTGAAGATCTGAAAAGGAAAAGTCACAGCTATAGTCACAAGCGACAGCTACAGCTACAGCTAAATGACAAAGCAATCAAACATCAACTGGATGATATGACAATGAGGCGTTACAATAGCATGACATGATGAACATGTGAAGCAAAGTACGAACGAGTAGAGTATTATTAGTCCGTACACAGAGATGAAATATCTCATATCTCATCTAGGGAAAAATTGTGTTTACAGTGAATTTATTTTACCGATATCGAAAGTCTCGCTCGCGCTTCGAGCCCGTCCGCCCCTTCTTCACCTTCAACTTGTGCCGCGCGCTTTGGTTGTTCATATGTACTGTACATGTCGCAGCGGGTATGGGTCTGAAGGTAGGTTAGGTATCCGTTACATGGTTGTTATTCCGCTTTGGTAACGATTCTGTCTTTGGCATCGCTCCCGAGTCAAGCGGGTCTGTCTCACTCGCTTGCTCAGCCTGCGGCCACATCTAGCGTAAACATATGAGGATACGAGGACGACTGACTGTGAGTGACTGCGTTAAACGAGAGAGGCGCAAAGTCCGCACCGCATCATTTCAAAATGCTCTGACTCGACGAGGCATGCATGCGTGCATAGCTTGGTTGGGTGCAACGCAACCAATCAACTCGTACGCCACAGCACGTAAGGTAAGAAAAGCCAACTTCATTTCGGGATGCCGAGCTACTAGCTAAAACAAACAACCCTCAACCAACATCTACCAACTACCGAACCCTGGTCATTTTTACAATTTTCCCGGTCCGCCTGCCGGCGGACTGCTGCATGCCAAGTTTCGGGATCCATTTATTATTCCATCTCTCTTACTTCGTGACTGCCGAACCCGAAGGGCAAAGGTGAATCAATTCACCGTCAGAACAGTTGCAAGTAATTTCTCTTTCTGTCATCGTATCTTAACGCTGTTATCCGTAGTCGCAGTAAATAAATCTCGCCCAATCGCCCAATATGCCCCTGTCCCTGTGACGAGGCCCGATAGGAAGGAGGCTCTGTGAGCTCGGCGGAAGATGATGTGGATGCGGGGCGACCCTGCATCTTGTTCAACTCGTAATCTCTAACAGGGCTGCAGGGTACCAGGGTAGCAATCTGATTAATATGATTATGATTGATTATGCATGTTCGTTCATTTCGTACTTCGTGCTCAGGCTTGCTCATAATTCTATGCTCAGGACTCTGCGGGTACAGCACGCTTCATCTACTTTGGTAATCTAGGGAAATCCAATCTTACTAGTAACCTTCAATGATGCACTACAGCTGGCAGAACCTGTACGAGTACTATACGTCACTTCCCCCTGTGGGTCCTGATCCTGATAATCCAGCTGTCAATTCCTTAAGCCGCCTCACTAGCATACCGTAGTACGCATCCCCTTTGGCGCTCGTCGCTGATCGTCTCAACTCGAGATTCTGCGAAACACCAACCCTGCTCGTCAGTGGAAAGTATCACTTGATTGGGTCGATCGATCAATCAGATGTGATAATGATATACTATACTCACCACTTCCATATCGTCCAATCTGACCAAAGTGCCCTTCAACGATCCCGCCACTCTCTCAAGCATCCTGATCGTTCCTGCACCTGACCGAGAAGCTTCCAATTGCGCTTGCGAAGTCGCGAATGATCCAAGCGATGCTGATAGGTTGTTGGGCCTTACGGGATCGAGCAGGTTCCCCCGCGCATCATTGGCGTAGAATAAGAGGTGTCGCCATATAAGAAGTAATAGTGATTCGATCATGTCTACGAGATAATGTGAGCGATATGAGCCCCACTAGAATACAGTACAGTGCATATAGTAAAACTCACTGAAGAGTGTTTGGGACTTGCTGACGAACGCTGCCTTGATGGCGTCTTCCGATAATGGCTCATCGCCGAGCATGTCCGCGCTGCGCAGTTTCTACGCGCCAAAGGAATGAAATTAGAATGCATCGTATTGCGGATGAACCGGTATACTCACCTGAACGTCTTCGTCTTCCAGTTCGCCTCCGTCTTGAATTCGATCGGTGATGAGCTCAAACTGATTTGAGACCTCTTGTACGTGCTCAGCAAGGTCGGACAAGAAGTTGACAGCCATATGCAAAGACGGCGCCGAAGCTACGATACAACAGTTAGCATTGATTTCAGCGTACGACCGCAAACTCAAATTCAGACTTACCGATGTATCTGCTTGAATTACCATTACTCCTCTGAGCACCAGTAACGAAGACGGGATTGCCTGATTCAGCCTTCAGACCAGTAGTAGCGGTGCATAAGTATGCGAGGAAGACCTGGTTGAGAAGCAAAATTTGCGATTCTACAGATGATCCGTCAGCTCCATAGCGTGATCCTTCGAGCTACCGGAAACTTACCCTCAGCCCCGGCATCGTCGACCCAGCTGTCCTTATCGAAGAAACGAGCAGCAGTCGCAAGAGTAGCGAGGTGGAACGCTCCGAAACCGGTTGGTGAGTGCTGTAGTGGCAAAGTCAGCCTGTGCGATGGCAGTCGAAGATTATCGATTCTTTGGACTCACCAAATCATCACTGGGCACCTTGTGAATGACCATCGCTAAGATCGATACGACTAATCTCGTCTCCTCAACGCCGATGGGGCTTATGAACTGCTGCGTTTCTCGCAACAATCCAAGAATGGATTCCCGGTGAGCGTTAAGGAAGCTCAAAGCCTAAGAAACGTATTAGCATTCATTCGGTGTAACTCAAAGACGAGATGGATAACTTACATGACCCGCGCCTGACCTAGCTGACCTATGCAAGCTCGACAGCACCCTCGACAAAAGTTGTAACGAGCATACGAGGACTCGGTGTTGTCGAGCTACAATGTCGGCTGCGGCCGCCTCGTCTATTATGGCGTCAGTAATGCGGTAACGATCCCAAGCAAGGAATGTCGGTCCAAAAACTCACCCATGACTTCCTCGCCAACTTGGACGTTGATGAAGCCGCATGTAGCGAACATTTCAAATACTCCGGCGTCCAGCAGATCCTCCGCACCCTTTCGAGTTGAAGCCAGGGTCATCAAGAAGGCGACCTTTGCTTCGAACACCCAGTATGCATGGAGATTCTCTGCGTTGTAACCAGGATCTTATCAGTGAGAGCCCTGAAAACTTTGAATCGGCAAATTGGCCGAGCCACTCACCAGGTTCAGGGGACAGACATTCCTGCAGGGCGATCTCCCTCTCCTTTATGCTTCTCACGAACAAGGGGAGATAACCGTTCTGAATCAAGGGCAAGAGAACGTGTCGATCCCTCTCGCGTTGACAAATAGATGCGATACCACCCAGCAAGGCGAAACATTCCGTCTTCCATACATCCCGGTCGTCCATAGCGTCCCGGCAGAGGATCGGTATGAGACGTTCCTTCTTGGAAGCTAGCACGGTAAGGGTAGGCCTTGTCAAGGTCGATACAGAACCGGCGAAGGTATCTGATGAGGCCACAGATTGGTCGTCGGCGATGTTGATGGGAGAGGCGCTGACCAACTGTAGGTATTGAGTGATGGTGCCGTACAGATTTCCTCGAGCGCTTTCAGTCGTTCCGGGTCGTACGCAGGCATCGATGATCCTTGCTAAGGTAGCGGCGAGTCGATCGGTGGGGAGATTGACACCCTCGAGGTCAACGAGGATGTTGATCAACGTGGTCATCGTCACCAGCACTGACTCGCATAGCAGATCGAGTACAACAGGAGCTACATCGGCTTCCAAGCGGAGGAGAAGAGCGTCGAGCAAGTCAAACAGAACGATTTCTTGTTGTTCTTCGGCGACATTCTTGAAGAGCATTGCCAAAGATACCTTGAGAATCTCGTTCCAGGCAGTGAGGAAGTTGCCCTTCGCGATGGAGATGTCCGTCTCCCGATTCTTGCTTCCGAGGCGTCGGATGACATAGTCCGCTTCAGCTACCATGGATCGCGTCGAAGCAGTGGTGATGGCGCCTTGCCTCTCCAGCTGACGTTGGAACGTCTTCAACCCCTTGGACAGGCCATCAAGATCCCACCAGTCGGCATCGGCTCTCTTGTACTGATCAAAGTCAAAACCGCCGTAGAATTCGAGAGCTCGGTTTTCTTCGCTGGCCTCTTCCGACCATTGCACATCGACGGAGGACAAGAGGTCGATGATAAGAGCAGGGCTTTGGCTGATTAGCTCGTCCTCGTCGAGGTCTTCCTCTTCGGTGGCACCACGGAACAACGTCTGAGCGACATGATCCGCTGAGGCGCCATGACCGTCGTACGTGAAGGTCTCGAGCGCGGCGGACGACAGAACCCATCTCTGGAAATCAAGGAAGGCGACAAGCGTTTCCGACGTGGTGGGTACTTCTTCGTCGAAAGTGGCAGCGAGTCCGTTGGGCTGAGCCGCTTCGGGACATCGGCGGGGGAAGGACGCGAGTTGTCGAGCAGAGAAACCAGTGACAGACATGGCGTAGGACAGTGTCGATCGACCGGTCAATGGGTGTGAGAAGAGCTGGTAGACCAGTTGAGCGCTCTTGGCGGCGAGTAGAGGATGGGCCGAGATGATGGTGTCGCCCGATGGTCCACTGAGTTCCGTCCCTTCGCACAACTGTCGGAGTATGACATGCAAACATGACTCGCCTTCTTGCAAGGCGAAGTCTCGATGTCTGAAATCGTATCCAAGCAAGAAATGACCGAGGTTCGGGCTCGTGATATCGGCCGTTGTGCTTTCAACAAGAAGATCCAGTATTGTCGATCGGATGATAATGGGAAGAGAGCTCAAGGATTGTATATCACCATGAAGGGCAATATCCTCTGCAGCAGCCAAGTCCTCCACATCCGCGTCTTCGACTTCTAGCTTTCGACAGAACCCTTGTTGGATTCGGATGGAATCATCTGATGCGTCGATAATTCCAGCAAGTCGGTTCACGGATGAGGTATATTCGCCTCTGAAGACATCGCTGCGACTGAATACCGGTGATCGGGATAAAGCGGAGATGATTTTCACACTGATGTATGAGATAGCAGCGTCGTCTTCGCCGACCATAAGACCGATAGCATTGATATTACTAAGGTGAGCGAGAAGGTGATTATCGAGACTCTGCAAGCCGTATGGTCGCTTGAACGGGTTCGTGGGGTTTCGAGTCGGGTCAGAGAGGGTAAGAAGCAGGACGTCGACGAACACTAGCTGGATATCGTGGACCCGGTGGTAAATGCGCAAGAGCCGAAGAAGGACATCGTTGACGATTGACGGTCGTGGAGCAGGAGTAGCTGAGGCGTTGTCGAGGACCGATGCGAAAACAGCAAACACATCCGCATCACTCAGCAATCGAAGAAGGACGACAAATCCTGGCTCTTCGGAGAGAGTGATGGCGATAGGACCGATCGAACGACTGTTTGCCTGATTCAGAAGCTCGCCCATGTTGAAGCTTAACAATGCCTTCTCGAAGTACGCCGTCAAGGAGTCTATGACGTCCCATCTCTCACTGTCCCGAGCATATCGACGACTCTTAAGCGTGAGAAGAACACCATCTATCACGTAGAAGGTGCCCCTTCGAAGTGTATTGATGAGACGATTTCTCGATGTTGTTGACGGTTCAGGCGAAGCAGGATCCGGCAGTAGCGAAGTGAGGAAATCGACGTAAGCGCGACTCAAGGGATATGAGCTGGCGTCTTGTTCGGAGTATTCCATCTTGGCGAGCCATCCAACCGGTGGGGGAATCCTAGCAGCATCGAGATGTCTGGTATCAAGGTTTGGATCTCGGAAGGTGATGCGCTCATAGGCGTCGACAGCTTTACTGAGCACGTCCTCGTCGATGGGATCGCCTGTTCGTCGGCAGAATGCTGTGATCGCATTGAGAACAGTGGCTTTCAGGTCCAATGGTAAATTTTCGCAATTCAGAAAGTCGAAGAGGACTTGAAGGGGGTGCGGTTTGCTCTGCAGTAATGCTCCACGAGCAGCAGGCGACCATCTCACAACAGTCGTAAGAACATTCGTCCATCCTTTACAGATCTGGACTTCGTCATGAGGCATCGGGTCAAGCGAGGTATTTCGGGTTGTCTTTATGGGTTCGTATATGTGAGGCATGATATCGATGTAATGCTGGTAGAACTTGAAAAGGGCAGTCCAGGGCAGTCGAGTGTCTTTCAGTTTCTCGTAAGACTTGGCGGAACAAGAGGGACCCGCGGATATGGCAGCGAGAACGTCCCAAAAGGCAGGACCAGGGAAACCACCGCGCGTATCAAGAACTGTGCCGAGGAAAGTCGCATTGTCCCACAGTTGGTCGGCGCTGTCGGGTGGCAGAGACTTGTAAATGGCAGCGAGAAGTTGTAGGAAAGCTTGGTAGTGAGCTGGAGGAGGCGTGGCTTGTGACCGTCGGACAGCAGCGTCTTCTTCCTTGTTTCGTAGAGTTCGGAGGAATTGTTTTCGTCCAGCCAAGGCGTCGACGATATCTTGTAGTTGTCCGAAAAGGAAGGAGTCATTGCTTGGGTCGGAGGCGATAGCGACTTTGACCAAAGAATCCATGGTCGCTTCCCTTGCTTCGTCTACTTCCTCCCAACCTCGTTCACGTCGAATACTCAAGACCAGCTCGTGCGCGAATTGGAAAGCTTCTCCAGCGACAGCTTCCAGGAGGAACTGTTCCATCTGATGCGCGTCGATGCCGGTCTGAATAACGCTGGGATCATGTTTCAGGCAGGAAAGGTAAAACAGAGCCCATGCGAGCTTGACTGCCTCTCTCAACCGCGGTACGGACCATTGTTCCTGAAGCTGTGTTACAGGTCAGATAAGCATATCTCACTGATCGATTCCAATTCCGATTCCGAATCCGTTATCACTTACTGTCAAGCTGGAGGCAATCTTTAGGAACTTGATGTCATGACACCAATCCTCTGCTACATCATATCTCAAGTCTGACGCGTCCATCGTTTCCAGAGGCTTCCAAGCAGCGAACAGAGAGCTGGTATCATGGTCGGTCAGCTTGACTCGTGACTTTTCTGGCGGCGGGGCTTCTCGACTCACGCGACTACTGTGGCAACCATGCCATCAGTCCGTTCCGTCTTTTTCAACCACTTCAATATCCTGACGACCTGACCCCGACCCAAATTTCCACTCTCAGCGACTATGCTGAGGATCGAAGCCAACTTGTTCTGCTTTGCTCGTAGCGCTTCCACCCTGAACTTCAAAAGATCATAATCCCCTCCTCCAGTCGGTCCCGTTCTCAACAAAGTGTCGATTTGAAATTGAAGCACGTCGAGCTGGACCATAATGCCGTCCACCAATGCGCCGTCTCCCTTGCCTTGACCGAGAGATACTCGGGTATTGAGCAGCTCCTGCACCCATTCCTTCAAGGGTTCGAAAGCGCCGCCTATCTCTTCTTCAGAAGTGAGAACGGTACGAAGGAGTTCGCGAAGGAAGTCGAGCATGTCGGTCTGCCATCTGTATAAGATATAGACGGCGACTTCAAGTGCAGATCGAGATGGATATTGGAATCGCTGCTCTTCAGCTTGCAGCGCTAACACGGCGGACAGATGTTGTGAGAGGGACAAGGCGGCAGAGATGGTGTTGGTGGTATTTAACAGATCGCCAGCAACGTGTACTGTAGTTCCAGAAGGTAGCGCTATGAGATCTATGGAGCGATTATTAGCTACATCAGATGAAGGTCATGATGAAGATGCAGGAAGTTGAGCTTACTTTTCTCGATATATTGTTTGTCCGCATCGCTGGGACCTGGCAGCTGACTCAAATTCAAGAGCCACGGTTGAGCTTCTTCCAGCTTCCCATACAGCTTCCGCAGAGTTGATGTCGTAGGTTGCGACAGGACACGAGTGAGAATGTGTTGAAGATCGGAGAAGAGGGAAGCGTCCCATTCTCCTAAAGGAAGAGACGACATGCTAGCTACGTTCAACAGGGGAAAGGAAAGGATAGGGGTATCAGATCGACCGATTAGTTTCAAGGTGCGGTCGCAGCTCCCTCACAGCGGGGGACTTTTGGGTGTTAGAGATTACTGGAGAGAGCGCCTTGGATGCGAATAGGAGAGATGTATTGAGAGGAAGAAGAAGTTGAACATGGTCATTTCGAAGTTGAGATCCATCGAAGCTAACTTCGGACGTGAACTGCTTTACCTGCTTGCATCACGTGGGAAATTTGATTCCGCTCACCTCGAGGCTCGAGTCTAAATGTGGCGGGGGATTTCGAATCAAATCTGCGTGTATCTTATCCGTCTTTCTCGATGACTTTGGCATTTCATGCATAATTGTATTCAGCCAGGGAAGCCGAAGGCAAGAGAGAAAGAGAGCCACACCTCAAGCTCTTCGTGGGTAAAACGGATCTCGCTTTGAGGGGGAAGCGGTACTGGAATGATCAACTCGAGGTCTTCCCGCCGGTCCCTAGTAGACAATGTTCGACGTCTGAAACCGAGAGCGTCTCGAGCTATTTGTCGAAAACGTCGTACTTGTAATCCTCTTCGCCATTCAAGATGACCTGGAGCCATTCATCTCGAGTTAATGCAAATGAGGGCCATGAGATCAAAGCCCATTCATCTGAGAAAGCGAGAAATAAGAGACGGATCCCGGATGCACGGTATAAGTAGGATGCAATTTCTTGGGGTGTTATGCACTGACTCTTCTCCTCAACATCATCCTCACTCACAATACTTCACGTCTTTAACCTTACAGATCCCCTCCCAAGGACTCTTACTCACTCCAATTAACAAAGCACCACTCCTCTATTAGCCCCCTCGTAGGACTTCTTGGTGCCTGTCCGCCTGAGCATCCCTTTCACTTCGCTCACCGTCGTGTCGCTTTCTAATTTAATAGCTCGCCATCATCGCCCCATTCCCAGCTGATCTGGTCCGTCTTACCTTTCTTCGCCATCATGGAACCTTCAGTACATCCCACAGTCGACACCGCTATGGGGCCGAACCCTCCTGAGCACAGGGCCAAAAGAGGTCGTCGCTTTTCCCGGCGGATCACCCCGCCTATGGCCCCCATCTTCGAGGAAGCGGCCTCCCCCCTCCAACCCTCTCCCACCGAAACTCTGCGGGATCCGGTAGAGTATATCTACATCAGGCCGAAGGATCCCGCTGCTAAGGTCACCGTCGGGAAATATATCAGCCGGAAAGCCAGAGTGGTTTCTGAAACGGTTGAGGCGCTTTCCAAAAAAGTGCAGAGGAGTGGCAGGAAGAAGGTCAAAAAGATGAGACATATACAGAGGCACAAGAGGGTCATAAAAATGAAAAGGAGAATGGGGATAAGGATGAGCGAGTCAGATGAGGAGCCATATGTGGATTCAGACGAGGAAGAATTCTATGACTCCTTCGGACCGGATTGGAATAAGTCGGCTCGACCCGACAAATTCATATACGAATCCAATCGGGATGACTGGATCGTTCCGCCTCGTATTGTCCGATACGGTATGGTCATCTTCCCACTCGAGAAATCGACGGGACCGCTCCTTCGGGCCGACTGCGAGTACACTTTCCAGTCCTTCTTAGCCCACTTGTACGACACGCAGGTCTACATCAAGCACGACGGCGAGATTGTGACTTTCCGCCAAGTCGCTTTCAGCTGGATCACATGGGTCTTCCTCGCCTTCCTCGCTTGCCGCGGTCTGTACGGGCATCTTCTCTTCCTGGTCAGCGTGGTGGTGAGGTCGTTCCTCGGTTGGATCGCCATCACTCAAAAACATAGGTCTTGGACCGGCCACAAGCCCAAGCAGAAGCAGAAGAAGAAGAAGCGGAACGGGGGAAAAGTGCGGTGGAAGCCATTTTGGAGCTTCTTCTTCAGAGATATCGTCTACCGGTATTGGTATGGCCTCATCATCATTGGCTGGATCTTGTGGCATTCTCTCTGCATAGCTTTCTACAAGATACCGGTGCCCAAGATGGACAGGAGGAAGCGCGTATCGGGAGCATGGACGGACGCTGAGGAGGGCAGTCATGTTTCGAGCTTGCGTGAGAGTTTACCAAGCATGGCATCAATACCAGAGGAGGTTGAATAGAGCGGAAACACTACGGATGGGTCTTCGTACTCGGTGCGGGTACTATCAATATCGGGTCTTAGACTTTGATGAACGGAACGGAAGTGGCGGGTGCGCTGGACGTCTTGGGAACCTTGCGAATAGAATGGAAAGGAGGACAGGGGAAGAACATAGAAATACATTCATAGAAAGTCTCAGGCAATGTTGTCCATGTAGACGCAGTGTGCACTGTACTTGTACCGCGATTTGTATCCTAGGTAATGCTCAGTGGCAAGTGAGAGAAAAAAATGCATCCGCAATTTGCCTATTATATACTGTACAGTGTATCTATATGAATGTTGCCTCCTCTTCGGCGCCGCACGCCTTCCAGACCCGCAGACCAGCTTCCCTCTCCTTCCGACTGAGCATAGCAACGTTCATCCCCCATCTCTTCGTCTTTCTCAGACCCATGATAATCTCCCTCACTCCCGATAAACTCATGCCTGAGTTCTCGGCATTGTTTTGATCAGATTCAGGTTTAGAATCCGAACCTGATCTTGATTGAATTCCGTGATCAAGTGCTAAGAGGATCAAACCCAGATTATCAGGCTCGAGTAGATCATTTAAGATCTTGGGTATATTCGCTGGTGGGTAACGTGATAGTATAGCGTAATTTGATGCAGGGGATGATGCGGGTGAGAGATATCGCAAGAGCTGTAGACCTGATCCAGGCAGAGTGGAAGTCGTATCTATGTGCGCAGGAAGAGTTGGTAGCGGCTCTATCCGTTGTTGTTGTGTGTCTGAAGAGGATGTTGTCAAAGGGATGTGCACGGGTGAAACAGGTTTTGGCGACTCTGCTGTCGCCGGATCTGAAAGTGCTGATGATGTTGACGCTGATGCTGATGCAGTTGATGGCGTCGCTTTGACTTCGGTTGTCAATGGAGCTGGATCGGGCGTTGATCTCGGCTCAACAGGAGAAGGACCCGTCGATGAGCCAGCAAAGGCCTTTTTCTTGCCCTCTCGAGCTTGGCGCATAGAAGCGAAGGATCTGGGTGCCGCTTCTTCGGCTGGCTTCAATCCGTTGGTCACAGCGCCACCTGGCGTCTCATTGGTCAGTGTCGATGCCTTTTGAGAGATTTCGGCGGACTTGTCATCATCAGCCTTGAGCTTTGGCAATACTTTATGTGAAGATGCGTTATTGAGTTTGAGGCTGTCCGTTTTATCGCTGATCTGGTTGACGTTATCTGTAGTGTTCACGGACTTCTCAGGCAGCGTCGGGGGAGAAAGCGGTCTTCTAGGAGTCTTCTTCTTCTGTGAGTCGAGGTCAGTGAAATTCTTCAAGAGATCCGCATCGCGATGTTGGTAGAATTGGGAAGGTACTCCACGAGATTGACGTGTGTCAGAGCAGTTGGGGCACGGAGAGCTATGAGGGCTGCGAGGTAAGACCAGATCATGTACTCACTTTCGCTTCTTCTCGACTTCGCAATCCCATTAGTTCCTCATACTCCGCCTGAGCGACCTGATTGCTCTTCTCTAGATGCAGCACTTCTTCGATATCTGGTCATAGGAGGAGATAGCAGGCGAGCAAGTCAGCACCATAGATCAAGTCGCAACAGTAAACGATTCAAGCCGAGGGAGAAGTTTCTTCGCCGGGGATCGTACCGGTGAATCTGAAACAAGAGAGATCGAGAGGATAGCGATAAAAATGATATAGAGCTCTCACCTTGTATAGCGCCTATCAGGTTGTTCAGCCCCTTCCGAGCTAGGCTTCTTCTATACAATGCCTTCACATTACCCCTCCCCTTCTCGAGCGATAACACCGTCGTGCAATCGCGTTCGGCATCGTTGAATCTAGGATACATGGAACCACATTTCATCAATCAGCACATACAAAGTCATACCTCTACTTCAGATCGATGATAGCGATGCGTAAGTATCATCGTGGGGCGGACCGAGGCAGAGGTACTCACTTGTCTAATTTCAAGAATGCTTGGGCCCGATTTGAGTACGCTGTTGGATCTGAAGGGTTATACAATACCGAGTTGGTATAGTGGCCTTTATATGTGAAGATGTGGGCAGCATGTCACATCATGTCAGCCAAAGCCATGATATAGGACGATTGATTGATCGAGCTACATCTCTCCAGTGACCATTCTGGGAATTGGACTATACTCGTACAATGCGATTGGGGAATGCTTGGACGGCACGCTCACCAATCGCTTCGACCCATTTACCCTTCTTGAAAGACGCGTTGCCCTGTTCCACGAAAGCAAGCCGAGCGGACCGGAGGGAGAGATACATCGGCACATGGTGATGGCATAGCAATGATAAGATGGACGGAGGATGTACACGGAAAAAGGATGGATATATCTCAGCTTAATCTGCCGTTGACTGAAGTTATCAGGAGATGGGCATCAACATAAACGTGGAAGGGAACTCACGTCCGCCCTATATTGTTCGGACTTTCCAACGTCAACTTTGAGCGACATCTTTGATCTTTGCCAGTATCTGAAGCTTGCTCTTGTGAGTGAGTGAATTTGGATTTGGATTTGGATTTGGATTTGGATTTGGATTTGGATTTGGCAGGCGTGCTGCTGATGGAGTTTCTTGCTAGCAACCAAAAATGAACGAGGAATGACCCCCGTCCGTCAGAAGTTTGTAGATTTGTTGTCTTTGGACTTTGAGTGTGGAGGTTGGACAATCCACCATAGCGATTTCCGCACCGTGCAGTGAAACGCGTTTCGAGGGGAGATGATGTTCGTGATACTAGACCGGACCCACTTCTTCTCCTCTATTGGCGAATGCTCATGACCAAGCATAAAGAAGAAGCCGATGAGCCTGAGACAGCAGGACATGGGCATGTATGCATGACGGTTCTCAGCTTACGTCTGTTACAACTTGCACATACGAGGGATTGAATACACTAGTACAATACATACAAATAAACGAGAATGGCTTCATTACAATCTAATACACATCGATCAAGTACGATCACAGTAAGCAGACTTTTAACGTTGAGAAGAAAATGATTGGTAGTCGATGATAATGTCATATGGATGATGGTGTACATATATAAATGTATATTCGAATATGTATACAAACGTGCTTTCGGAAGAGATTCGACAACCATAGTAGTTTTACAGACACTTCTTGTCGTTATGATAATATGATAAACAACGATACTGTGATAATGTCGTTAGCGGTGGATTGGTGTACAACACAGTGAAAGTGATTGCGAGCTCGGGTGTAGGGAAGTGGTCTTGAGGTCTCCTCGTGGCATCTTTTCGTTCTCGTATGATGATCGTTAGTTTGAGGCGATTATTATGACCTTCCTTTCGCTCGACATTGACAAGATTCTGTTCTCATGGCGAGTGGAGAATATCGTTTTGGGCAGTGCCGTCAACGCTGGTGTCCCCGTTTGAGGCAATGATTGATCGAGTCGATTGTAGTCGCTCAACCTCTTCTCCGCCCTCGAAAAGGTCAGGTTCGAAATCGAAAAAGGGATGATGATCATCTCCGAATTCTGACACGGACCTTGAATCGGGGTAGCCGGTACCAGTCAATTGGTGCATGATGGAGTTGTCGAACACGATACCATCCCTCCTGGTGTCTCTGCCGTCTTGCCCCTGTGTGGCACCTGAGCGGGCCATAGGGAGCCCGGCAAGCCAAGGATGGTTGTCTTGCCATGATGTCTCGCTATCAGGCCACGAAGGCGAAGGCGATTGTCCGCCCTGGAACAGCCGACGTCTTGTGGAAGGCCTTTCTCTCTCCGGTTCGTCATCGTCTTCCTCTCGTCGTCGTCTTCTAGACGGCCTGATGACCGAGCTTTGAGGCTGATCGAGAAGGTTATCGAAGTCATCAGGAGCGTCGCTTTGGCCAGAGTCGGATCGGTTCTGATTTTGGTTTTGATTCTGGTTTAACATCTCAATTGGAGCTTGGGACCTTCGCGTGCGTTGAGGCACAGGCCGAGTGGCCAATCCATACTGTTCGGATATGGCGCGCATTTGCCTAAGTCTCATATCGACCATGCCGTTTGGCGGTGGTGCACCAGCTGCACTGACGGCGGTCGAGACGCCATACTCCTCTAGCCAAGCCCGGCTTGCTGCATTGGGCGGGCTGCCGGGTGGCTCTGTGGGACCGCGAGCGAGAGATCCGTATGATTGACCGGCCGTCTGTCGGTTTTGGTTCCGAGCTCGAGCGTAGCTGAGCGAAGGAGGTGGAGGTGACGAATCAGAGAATAGAGGCCTGGAAGATGGACCTGGGTAAGGTGATAAGACCTGGGCATTATATTGTCCGTGTCCGGGGAGCGGCGGTTGTGCTGGAAAAGTCTGGAAGTCGATTGCGCTTGCATGAACGTTTCGAGGGGGGATAGGAGTCGGACTTCGTTCATATAGCCTCGCAATCTCCCGCCCCTGTTCCATGTCTCTTCGGTCTTCTCTCGCGCGTTCCGCACGTTGTCTCGCCCTTTGCATATTCCTATATCGTTCATATCGTTCTTCCAATGCTCCCTCACGGAATGAAGGGTCAGGTGGTCCACCGTAGATGATTCGCATATGTTCACTCGAGGTAGGAAGCGGTAGACCGGACGGACCGAGTGATGTCGACGCGGCAGGCGCTCTACTTCTGTGTCCTGGGGGAAACACTCCTTGCTGTGAACAAAGGTCCATGTCTCGTCAGCAATATTCAGAATTAAAGACACAGTAGAGGAAGTTGAATCGACGTACCAGGAGAAGCGTTCTGAAAGCTGCTTGCGTGACTTTGCAGTCTGGATCCAGCTTCTTCAAAAACGTCTTGAATCTCTTGTCTGGTATACGTTCTGTATTGCCAGTACCATGATAGATCATAGCGTTCTCACTGTTGCAAAAAGCGAGAATCAGGATCTCTCATTGCATGGTATGGTCTGGGTAGCGTATAGCTGCACTTACAAGAGCCGCATCATCTTGGAAACCAGCACCTCATCATATTGCTTCTGTGACCACTTGCCCATTTTGCTGGATGGTTTGGTTTTCAATCTACCAGGTGATGCAGATGTATGAGTACAAAGACAGCCGAGAACGGCTAAGAATGAGCTTGAGGTTTTGATTTTGATAGTTTGTACGGTTTGTCTCGACTAGACTGTCGGGGAGCGGAAGGAGTGAGGAAAGCAGTGAAAGGATGGGTTTTGATGGAAGGATGAACGGATTTGACCTCGGTGCGAATGCGGTGGTTGCACTTGTGCTTTTGCTTTTGATATCGGTTCCTCTTTCTTTTTTCTTTGACGGTTCGCGATGAGATGGATGAATTCGGAGCGACACGGCTGAGAGAAGAAGGAAAGTTGAATGGGATACAAACGATAGGAGGCAAAGTCAACCTTTTTTAACCTTCTTACCTTGTTTCTTTTTCATCCCATTCCACCAACCTAAACTCAAGACATAGACATAGTACGAAGTGCGTATGTGCGTATGTGCGTATGAGCGTATGATAGATATCAGCTCAGTGTACGTAAAGGTGTGGTGCACCACGGTGGCAAAAAACAACAATAAAAACAACAGAGTATGGTAGAACACGTGGATGAGACATGGGTATAGCATGGCTTGATTTGTTTTCTCGACGTTTTCAGGTATTTATCCCCCGAGGTCCATCAGCGTACGACCATGCCATTGTTGCTTGCCCTTGCCCCTTGCCGCCCACATATAGGCCTAGGCGAATGTTGATGACATCTTCGTGGATAAGAAAGATATCAATGTCAGAATATAGACACAACTCGTGAAAAATCGCTCGTGACAATCACCAGCTGCCTACAAAAATGCCTAAAATCAGAACGCAACGGACCAAGCCCCCTCCAGAGGGCTATGAGGATATCCAGTGCGTCGTCTTCTTAGTTCTACATATGCTCAATGGCGCAAGCTCACGCGTTTTGTTATTGTCTCTATAGAGATGTGTTGGAAGACTACGAGAAGAAGATGCGTGATGCCGAGAACGAGTCGCATGAAGGAAAGAGAAAGGTCGAGTCTGTATGGTGAGTGCTCGTTATCAACCGTTCCTTGGACACCTACTACGGCTTATTCAGGCAAATCTAACTGTACTATTGACTTCATACCTGATGCGACCTGTCATATATCACAGGCCGGTCATGAGAATATCACACGCTCGATCAAGATATATATACGACCTATACTACAAGCGAGAATTGATCTCGAAGGAGCTGTATGACTGGTTGATCAAGCAAGGCTACGCCGATGCCAAGTGAGCTGAGTCTTTCCCGGGGTTGCGGCGAACAAAGCCGTCTGGGCGATTAGCTGATATATGTTTATGTGCTGCTTTTAGTCTGATAGCGAAATGGAAGAAGTGAGCTATCCTCCTTCTTCCCCAGCTACAGTGTGTGGAGAACGGTCGTAGCTGACATTACCTGGCATCTTGCCCTCTGTTTGACTTCAGGAACGGATACGAGAAACTATGCTGTGTGCGATGTATCCAGACAAAAGACATGAACTTCCAGGGTTCAACATGTATTTGTAGAGTACCGAAGGCTCAGCTGAAAAAAGGAATGGTAATAGAATGTCCTCATTGTGGTGAGCGCTTTGTTCCTTTTACCGACAGCTTGCGTTGCCTGAGCGTTTGGTATACTCAAGTTATCTACCATTCTTCGATTATTCGTGTACTAGCTACCCTTCTCATATATGATGATGAACCTGGCTGATATGATCATGTTGCTTGTATAGGTTGCCGAGGATGCGCTTCATCAGACTAAGCAAGAGATATTCATGCATTGTACAACATTTGTCGTGTAACCACCAACGCTCCATGGTTTCTCCAGCTACGGACGGCACTACAAATGAACGATACGCGAATCCAACCTGAATCTGACTCTTTCTAATGCAAAGCCTGCAAAGCGGGATGAAGCTGGCAATCTTACGGAAGGGTAGATGATGATGTGAGGGTAGCAGAATTGCGGTGTTCTAGATCCAGGATAGATGACGATCTGGGGATAGATGAAAGAGCAAAGTGAGATTGGGAGACAGGCTTGACTTGATTTGTCAATCTCGCCGACAGGGAGCAGCTTGAGTGTCTGATAACTAACAGTTCTCGTGCCAGAATGATCCAAATTCTGATTTGATGGTAAGGCCACCGCTTCACCAATATACGACTCTGAAGACGGCGTTTCCTGTTCTCGGAGAACAGCCAAATGGGTCTTGGCGGGGTAGATGATCAGCTCTGGATAGGTGACCGACCCGAGCTTGACTGGGACCGAATCAATGATTGCTTCTTTCCCGTCATCCGCCGCTCTTCGGTCTCGGCTATCGCCATGGACTTGATTGTCCAAATCGTCCTCTGATTCCGCCTCCGAAGAAAGCGGAGAAAGCTCATCGATGACCTCCAGCCCACCGAGCGATACCCTCCTACCGCCACCGCCACCACCGAACCATGATCCTGATCCCGAGGTGGTCTCTCGAGAAAGCTCTGATCCGCCCTCATACTCTACCGGATCCAAATAATTCTCATCCTCATATCCGTAGGCGACCATTTCAGAAGAATCATGATCGTCATCGAAGAAAGAGAAAGAGACGTCTGAACCTGAGCCCGCGGAGGCAGCAGAGAGCTTGGATGGCGTAAGAGGCGAGTGAGGGGATCTCGAAGCTAATTTCAGTGAAAGTGGACTCAAATGACCATTGGGCAGTACGAGGGGTGAGATTGGTGATAGTTGGTCGGGGAACAAAAACCCTGGAATACGACTTGGAAATCTATGTAGGGGGTGAGTCAGATCGAGCGGGTGGGGCTGGTGGGCGATTGGTGAAAACGCCGAGGATACAGAGTGGTTGGAGGGCGAATACAAGGGAGATCGAATTGAAGGAGGAGATATGCCTTGTTCTTCGCTGCTGTTTGGCTCAATTTGGTCTCGTATCGTACTGTTTGCGTTCATGGTTGCGTCAAATTCCCGCTGTTCCCGCTGAAGACCTCCAATTGTTTCAGGTGACAACTCATCCGAATTCTAGTGAGCATGTCGGTCCGGAATGCGTTCTTGCGAAAGTGACTGTATCTGTAACTGTATGTTCAGGTCATTCCGCTCGACGAGCGGTATGGTGTCACCCTGATATGACCAGCCGAACTTCCACGGGGTAGGCGTAATCGGACCACGGGGTAAGAATGTCCAGTCCCCCACTGGGCGGAGATCGGTGCGTCCTTCCACCATACTGTCCGGCAGCACATTGTCATTGTCGTCGCTGGCGGGGTTCGCGGCGGCGTATGATTCGGGAGCGTCTACAAGGGTCTCCAAGCTAGGCTGAATGAAGCTGTCGTTCACGTCGGTGTTCACGTTCATTCTGACGTGGTGCTCATGGTCATGGTCATGTTCGAAAATGGCTGACTGAGCTGAGCGGGCGGAAACAACAGCTGACCCCGGACCTTGTTCCGAGGACGAGGACGAATATTGGCTGGAATTGGTTTGAGCTGACATCGCTACTGCCGAATTGAGATTGATACTATCAAACTCGAAAACGGACGCCGTGGGCACCACCGAACCGGTACCAGTACCAGTACCAGTTACCGGGCGAATCGACAACAACCCCAGTCCGTCCTTTGACTGCTGTTTCGAGTACGAGTCTCGCATTGAGTCGTGGTTTGAATCTCGCGCACGCGAACTGGGCGAGTCGTCCCATCCTTCAGGAGTATCGGGCGGACCCCAAGACGTACCGGCAGAATACATCGTACTTCCCAAATCGGCCCATGGCATCCTCTCTCCCGAGGTCGGAGTAGAGGGTATATGAATCGTCAGACCGGGATCTTTCCTTCGTCTAGTAGAGCCAGAACTCTTCTCGGAGCAGGAGCCGAAACCGGCATCAGACCGGGATGAGGATTTGTCGAGTAAGGCGAGCTTGAGGGTGAGTTGTTGTAAGAATGGCTGCGTGGCCAAAGCTTCGGGATGAGGGGGCGAGGTTATCGGTGAGTATGGGACGGAGGACATACATAGTGGCGATGACTGGGCAGAGACTGAATGATGTATATGGTCATTGCTGATAGGTGATGGTGCTGACGCTGTAGCTGAAGCCGAAGACTTGCGCGGAATAACACTGGAAGCAATGGTGGTTCCCGCTATTGTGGCGACTTTTGCAGAGTTATGAAAGGGTTTATTGATAGTCGGAGGAGGATCGACACGCTTTTCATCCTCAAAACTGACGCTGAACACGGCATCTGCATCTGCATCGGCATCGGTATCGGCCCGCTCGTCGTCCTTTGAATCCGAAGGACGCATGGTACTCGTCTCCGAGTGATTTGATTCGTTCTGTGCCACATCACGTCCGAACCAGGCGAGACCGTCGTCCCCACTCTTCCAAGGTTCATACCACTTTGCGCCACCTTTAACTTTGTCCACTCTCACTCGCAAGATCAACCTCGCAGCGATCGGTAGACCCTCAAGCCCGCTCAGATGGCTCTGTGTTTGCGCTTGTGGTTGTGCTTGATATGACGAGGAAAGGTGGGAAGCGAAGAATGCTGGCCAAACATTTTCGGATATTGCCGGTGTCAAGCTCCTTTGGACTCGAACATGGTCTGCTGAGGAAAGAGATGCAAGGGGCCCGCTTCGGCTGTCGGTATACGTAGACGGTATGATGAGATGCAGGGACAGACCTTGTGGTGATGGCAGATGAAGCTGAGGCAAGAGCAGAACCAGCTGCTGGTGTAGCTACGAGTCGAATGGAATGGCACTGCAAGTCAGCTTACACTGTCGATGGCGAATCACTTTTCTCGAATGAGGATTCGTTTGAGTGAATTAAGGATATCCTAATGCTGTGATTTCCAGTTGCCTAGGCGGTGTTCGATCTGGAAGGGACATGGCACGTACAGTAGGCTGAAGAATTATAAGCAGGCATCTATCCTCTGCCTCTTCTTTTCGCTGCATAGGCTTCGAATGGGATCTCTCCCTGACGAGATCTTCTCCATACTCGACGAGAAGGAACCATTTCCGCTGCACCTCGCCTGCTCTCCATCCACCGGTGAATGGAGGCGGCGGAGTGGAGGAGCTGAATGTCGGACCGTCTCGTCTTGGAAAAGAAGGGAGGTAGGTGGTACTCGTATTGGCTCGTTGGCGGAGGGGATGAAAGGATGTACTCATGGTAAAATGATCTGATGATTGTTACGGTGCTGATGAATGTTGGTTTGTGACAGAGTCCTATTCAACTCTGAATGATCCGTCAGAACGAAGGTAGCGTCGAGCTTGAGAAATTGGATGTAAACGTAGACACTGTTTAAGGGACAAGACTGAATTTGTCATTATCAGGCGGGACAGAAGTGATTGCCCCACTATAATATAATTGCGGAAAATCCCTCTATCCATCGTAAGCTCAACTTGGACTGCTTCGTGTTCTGTCAGAACGCTAGATCAAACACGTTACCATCTCTGAGCGACAACATTACATGTGCTATACACGCCACAGAGAGACCATGTATCAGAGTCATCGAACGTCTGAGTCCCTCAGTTGAACTCGTGCTCAGCAGTGCCAGGCGGTAGTCAGGGGACACAGCTAGGCGATCTCTTCGCTCGCCTGTTACCTGACTTAGCGACTTGAATCTCACATGGTTGTGCTGTTGCTAGACTACCAATCGTCGATGTATGTCCTGGTGTTTCATGTATATCACAGGTATGATACTCGCAGTCGGGTCCGGTCGTCTCGAAGAGACAGTGCTCTGATGCTACATGAAACGCTGCCACGGTGCCACTCAACCCATACAGTGGTACGGTAACGGTGCCTGACGACCACATTCAACACTCGAGCAGCAACAGCAACAGCACCCAGCATCGACCGCATGACCAGGTAGGTTTCTTGGTTTCCAGAGTCTGTGTCTCTATGTATCTTCATCCTAAAGCATGTGGAAGTGTGATGCCCCGTAGCCTAGCTTCGACCTTACTCCATCCTTGTATCATTCTCAGACGACGCGCATTCATTGCAACCACATCAAGATCGAGCTCGATCAGACGCGTTCGCGTTTCAACACCATCCACAAGCGCCAACGTAAAACCCCTTGGTAACAACAACTCAAACCCCAGCACCGCCAACGATAGCTCAAACGCCTATCCATTACACTACGATCCCAGCAAGATGGCGTACCCCGACAACCCTTCCTCACCTACCGATATTTTATCGTCGATTCCTGCCAAGTTTGATATAGCTCGAAAGAGTGGGGAACTGTTCTTCTTCCCTTCTGAAGCTAAGGACGTTTACTCGCAAGGACGAAGGGTGAGTACTAGCACTGCCCTACTCTGTTGACGTTCTCCTCTCTCTCTGGTCCAAGAAATTTGTCAGGTTATGGCGTTCTGTGCGGCTCATACTGATTGATCGGGTCACCACCCCTGGTCTTTCGCTTATGGGCATAGTTCAACCTTCGTCTTTGTCCAGCACTACTAGACAAGTCCAAAGCCAAAGCAGATGCCCTCGCTTCCGTACAAGCAGAGAATGGCAACGTAGGTGACCTCAACAACGAATCAAGCTCGGGTTCACCTGATCGAAAGCGAGCTAGGACAGAAGGTAGTAACGATAAAGTCAAGCAGAATGAAAAGGAACCGTTCAGACCACCTTATGTTCCTGAGCTTTATGTCGGGTGTCTGGAGGGATTGGATGGTGAGGAGGGGATGTCTGTTTTGGTGAGTAGGCTGTTTTTATAGCAACTTCCAATCAAAGGTTCTTGTGTACAGCTGGCTGACATGACTATGTATTTCGGTATGTATAGTTCAACAAGGTAAGCCCTCCTCGCTCACCCGATATAACACTACCTTCAAGCCTAAAAAGCATTCAGACTGATATTTGTTTTCTTCTGGACTCGCAGTACTCCCTCCTCCCCGAGCACATCCTCCTTTGTTCCTTATCTCCTCAACCGCAATCACTACCCCCTACTCCTCCTCAACTGGTATTAGCATACAACCTGATCCAAGCAGCTTCAAGGCACCCTTCAAGACCGAAACGGTTGTTGGGTTTTTATAATGGTGGTGAAGGTGCTGGAGCCAGTCAGAGCTGGAGACATTTTCAGTTGATAGAGGTTCCTGGAGGTATTAGGGCGCCTGTTGAGGAATGGGTACAAGGTGTTCAGATTGATCGTTTGGGTGAGTGGATCGGACAGACCAAACAGACCGACAGACCCGACTTTCAATTCACTTCATATATCCCCTTCAGAACTCATGGTGAACATCTTTTGTCTTATCGCGTTCTATATCAACAAAATTGATCGATCGGTGGATGAGGATATAAAGCTGAAATCCTTTGTCTTTTCCTTGTTGCTTAATAATTCCCGCGTCCCGCGTCCAGACAAAGCGATCCTTCTCCCAAACGTACCATACCTACACATCATCCACCCTCTGCCCCCATCGCACAGCGTCCAATACCCACCGACGGCCGAATCGAACGACCAGTTGATCGACTTTTTCGCTCCGGCCCTCATGCGAATGCTTGATCTCGCTTTCGACGCTCTCAGATCAGGCGGGGAAGGCAACAACAACGGTAATGGAAAGAAAGATGGGGGTTGGAATTTACTTATGACGCTAGACCATCTTCACCTTATCCCTAGATCATTACCCTCTTTCCCCCTCTCCGATAATGGTGATGGACCAGCAAGCGGACCTCAGCTGGAGTTGAATTCGCTTGGATACGCGGGCATGATGCTTGTTCGATCGGAGCAAGAAGAGTCTGATCTATTGAGACAAGTCGAATCGAAGGGCGGGCTCATGTATGTCCTGGAGAAGTGTGGTGTGCCTAGAGCATGGGGCGAGAAGGCCAAGGTCAACGAGGACGTCCAGCAAGGTTCCGGGGATTTGATGGACGTATTGTAGTGCAGGATTACAGTAGCTAGATCTGGTAAAATCATTCGAGCTCGAGAAGAACGTCTGAATTACAAGACCACCTTCCATACTCATTACTTGAAATTCGATTGTAGCAGAGCATATAATTCGATCTCATCATGCACACATCCTCAAATGCTTCGGAAACGACAGAAGAGATGGCGGCTATTGGCACAGATGTAATAACTGTCTTGCAGGTATAGATTATCGAAAGTCATCTCACACAGGACGTATCAGACATGCTGCGGGATCCGGGTCTGGACGTCACGCCATTGTTCACGTAGATGAATGCATGTGTATATATATGTGATATAAGTGAGTTGCAAGGTATCATAATAGCTACAAAGTAACACTTCGGTCCGATCCGTTCCATCTGACTGATCCTAGTTCTAGTCCGATAGTCCAACACGCATTTAGATGCCAGCACTGACTGTTTAATTGTCCTAGGACGTACTCCTGTCGCTCCATTTCCTTACCTTATCCCAGTATCTGGCCTAGTTCCAGTCAGAGTGACTCGACGGATATTGTCTTCCTAACGACTGACGATCATACCTCCCCACCGACCCAAGCCCAGACCAAAAACCCGAACCCCCACGGACCAACAGCCGCCAACCTCCAACCAACCCTCTTCAGTCCTTTCATCAGCCTAGGCTCCCGCTTGACCATCCCCTCGATCGGTTTAGTCGATCCCATATTGATAGGCGGTTTATCAGGCTGTAGGAAAGGTCTCCATCCTTTCTCCTTGAACGTCCTCAAGATCGGATTCCAATCTTTGCCAAGATTAGGTACTTCTGGTCCACCGACAAGGATGGGTTTCGTACCTTGTTTCAAGCGGGCCATGGCTTGTTCTTGTGCTCGAGCGTGGACGTACATGATTCTCTGACATGCCCTGAATGGTCGACCGGCCGCTTCGGCAAGTAATGAAGCCAAGACGCCACCAGTAACGATCGTAGCTGCTTGAGCTACTCGAGCTCTCGTAGGCACCGATTCTGAAGGCGACGTTGACATGTTGCTATTGCCGCCAGAACCGTTGGGTTGGGAATAGGAGGACTCGTCGTCGGGAAAGTCGAGAACTAGGATGTTGTCCCAGTCCGCCTGGATGGACCCGCCGAACAATGCTTTCACACGCAAACCTACTCGCCGTGTTACATCGAATGCAGCGAAAAAGCAGCTGTAGCTCAGACTATTGAAGCATATGATCGGTCACATGAGTTAGCACCAGCGAATCATCTTTGTTGAATCTGAAAAGGAGAACAAGGGCAATCGGGGCAACGGATTGATGAGGGATTCTACGGAGACCACTCACGCATCACGAGCTACCGCCCACCTCCATCCATTCCACCAAGTAGCGCTCTTCTTCCACGTTCCACTAGCAAACAGGTTCTTGATAGCCTGTATCGGTGTAGCAGGTTGCGCGGGATCAAAGCCTTGGGGGATGGTATGTACTTGTATGGGCAGATGGAGAAAGCGCGCTGCGAGTGCTGTGAGGGATGTGGTGGATTGTTGGAGGAATCTATGGGGTGAGAACATCCAAAAATCAGTAATGAATTATCAACGTGAACGACCTGATAGACGGATTTGTTCAGAAGGCTGGGAATTAGACAGGAAACCAAGAAGGAATAGGTAAGGGACATTGTGCGAAACAATGGCAAGAGAGCTCACCTGACGACATTCTCCACCGGCGTGAATGCTGCACCTTGAACCAGTCCCGCACCAGCACCCGCGATGGCAGAAAGTATCGTTGGATGATTGGGTATAATCGTCGGGCCTCGAAGCAGGGTATCCAGGCTGATCTCTTCTTCCTCTGACTCGTCGCCTGCCTTGATACCGCCGAACGGTGTTCTGTAACGAGGTACATCTGCAGTCCCGCTAACCACCCCATTCCCGTCCTCACTTCCAGCCGCAGCAAGGGTATCTGAGTCATCTTGGATCCTGTGATGCTGGAAGAAAGGTAATCTCGCCAGAGAGAGCGAGAAGAACGAATGGCTCGTGAACAGCAGGAACCCCATGGTGGTGTTGACGAGTAAAGGGGGGATGATGGTGAGTGCCATGGCTATCATGCCTGTCTTGCGACTTAGAAGGCTTCGAATGAAAGTAGGTGAGAGAGTTTGGTCGGATGAGATTGCCAGCTGACGGAGACCGGCCCATGTGTCAACTGTAACGTGAGATAAACAAGAATCGATATCAGAATCAGTACAGTGCATGCGAACAGAAGATATCGATTACATTACAAGATTCCTACTCTAGGCTGGGAGGAGGATTTCAGGGGCTAAACCCACCTCTATTAGGCTTGAACAACTTGCTTGGCCGTCTGAACAGGAAGCCTAGCATTGACGAAAAAGCAAGTCCACTGTAAGCTGCACTGGCTAAAACACTCGACAGATAGCAGTCAGCGGACAGCTCACCTGTGAACAGTACTAGAGATCGAGCAAAGGCTGCGCTCGCACTCGTACCAGTCGACGAGACAGGCAAGGTATCTGCCTTGGTCACATCCTGGCTCTTCTTGATCACGGCGGTCGTCTTGACTGCTTGACGGACTTTGTTCCATTTCGACGCAGCTGTTCTTCCTTCCTCGGATCCGCTTCCCGTCCTTGTGGGGGAAGGAGGAGACTCGTGGTCAACCGGTATGCTTATTGATGTCATTGAGGTCGTAGCATGCTTGATGAGTGTGATTCTGAGGCGATGAAGAGCAATGTTAAGAAGGATAGTAGGATGATGAATTGAATCAACATCAACATTATTGCAACATTTGATGTCGTCTCGGCATGCATGCATGACACTTGATGGCGAGTGGTGGTAACCTCAGTGGAGGCCTTTTAACCGACATTCCAGGAAACCTTACGTAACCGGTTCTTTAGTACGAAACGCTCAGCCAAATTTCTTCAGGCCGCTTCGCTTCGTTCTCTCAATCAACCTGGCTGGTCTGAGGCTCATTGTTGCGCTCTCTTTTCTCTTTCTTCTCATTCGATCTTTCAACTTTTCAATCGCCCGAATCACTTGTTCTTCGTCTCCGCTCTTTTCGTGGTGTGTTGTATCGCTTGATCGCTTGTGATCGCCATAACGGTCGATCGACCAATTGAGGTGAGTTGGTCGAATCTGCTACCACGCTTCAATCTCTTCTCTCTCCTCTCTCGGTGGGGATGGGGCTCTGTCCGTTTGGTTCCTTTTTCATTTCATTTTCTTTCCGCCTTTCCACGAGATTCGGTCTTTCCAGTATATCTATGTCCATGTCTGCCGATGCGCTGGTCTGCATCCGCTCTGTGCCCAAATTATCCCCGATGATGCTACCGCACTGGGCACTGAAAACCTTGCCCGTCACTCCCAAAAAAGAGGACGAGGACTTGGTCAGATTATAACGCCTTTTATCCACCTTAGGAGGGTGGAGCGAGCCTAGAAAACTCGTGACTGAGGGGTCTTTTTCATATCATATTTTGGGCTTCACCATTCCATACTGGTTATCGATTAGGCCGGTATAGTGTCTCATCTGCGAGAGGACCCACTGCTGACACATTGCCTTCCTCTGCTCTGGGAATCGTTGTGATCCAGCCAATATGGACAGCGATACGGAAGCTATCCTCAGCACTGAGGAGGTGTTGAAGCTTTTTTCGACGATTCAGACTTCCGTCGAGGCGACAACTTCATCGTCTACAACCCTATTGACAAAGTGAGCTTAGCAAATGCAGCTTACACTCACACTTAATCAGAGTCCGAGCTGACGGCCATTTCCCACCTTCTTTGTACGTCAGAGTACGCAACAATGACGAGTCGCTCGACTTCTCATCCGGTCTTTCCTTGTTGTTACTCCGACCTCAACTCTTGCTTTCATCACTCCACAACCTAATCATCACCCTCTCACTGCGCCTACTTAACCCTTCTTTGCCTCTCCCTTCCTTGGAAGACCTTCAGTCCTCCACTTCACTCTCAACGCCCTTCACTGCTAGTCGATCGCACCCTTCTGCAGATAATGTAGAAGAGATGCTGCGAGAGATTGGCGGTGAGTTGGTGTTGAGCGGTGAAGTCATGGATAAGATCAGAGGTATGGAGGGCAAGTTGGAATATCAGATCAAAAAGCTTGTTGGGCTTGCTGAAGCTGATGAGAAGAGGGGTAAAGAGGCTGTCGAAGGGGTTGAGGAAGGTCAGTTCAGCTTCAGTTCATGCTCTTATGAGGAGTTCGAAGCTGATTATCATATCTTTGCAGATCCCCTATCTTTTCGACCCAACCCGTCCGCTATCGTGTCAGCTCGAGAGCCTACAACGAAAGCTGCTAGAAAGATTGCCGGTTCCGACGCTGGATCCGATGCTGAAGGCTCCAACCAAATTTACCGACCCCCACGAGTCGCTGCTGTCCCATATCTCGACTCGGCTCGTGGCGACCCCAAGCAACGTATACGACAGGCTCCGGCCTTGTTATCTGAATTTGCTGCTTCGCTTGACGCTACTCCCATGCTGGAAAGCACCTCCGGCTTGTCTACTCGACCCGTATCGAACAGAGCAACGAACAGTGTATCGGCCAAGCGTGCTGCTGAGCTGAAGAGGATCAATGATTTCGAAGAGGAAAACATGACTCGTTTGGTCACTTCAAAGCGAGAATCAAAGAGAAGGAGGGAAGACGAAGCTGCCCTTGCTATGGGTTTCGGTGTTGGCCCCTCACGAGGTAGAAGAGGTAGGAACGGTCTCGAAGCTGAGCTGGAGGGTGTATTGGGCGATAGGGGAAGTAAAGGTGTTTGGGACGGTGTTTCCTCGCTGGGTAAGAGAGGGGATGTGCTGGAACGAGGGAAAAAGAGGATATCGGATGATGCAGGAGAGAAGAGGAAGAAGGGCAAGACGTTTGAGAGGGATCTCAAGAGGCGGAGGAAGTAGAAGCATAGAAGCAGTTATTTGCATGGCTCCTGTGTCAGTTACATAGGCATCTACCATTATTTGTATGTTGTATCTAGATTTATCAAATCGCATTCGCATATAGCAAGCAGCATGTATTGCTTGATGAACATATCAATGTCACATCAACATCATCAACGATATCAATATCACGCTCACAATCATATCAGCTAGAGCAGGAGAACAGGGAGAAGCAAGGGCTGCTTCGTCTATCTGTGAGTTTTATCGTATCAAGTGACTATAATGGCTTTCAAGTACTACAAATGCGAGAGATAACTCATGAACGATCTTCTGGAATGCCGCATGATGCGCACCAAGTCGCAGTGAAGCAGTGAGAACGGAACCAGGTAGTCTTGCGACCATCTTACGGTGCGAAGCGGGAAGCACCACCTTCTGCGCTCTAGCTATCAGTCAGCCGGCAGATCTGAGGCACGTCTACATGTGACATACGTTGGCTCTCGCTTCCCACTCACTCGGAAGTGTTTCTGCTGAGTGTAGAATGCATGCTTCGATGTCCTATGTATCCTAGTACAATAATGCAATTCCAGAATGTAGACAGGCATGAAGGTGCTGGTGACCAAGTCCGAACATCTGCTGACTGACTCGGTTCATCCTCCTGATGTGTCTGTCAACAGACGATATTCAGGACCAAAAAGCCGAGAGAATGATAGTGATGCCATTTTCGAAAGAGGGACTAGAGTATAGATCAACGATCTCTCTTAACTTACTCCGACTCGCTCTATTCAGTCGAGCTCTTCTTTCCCGGTAATTCGAAGACCTTCAACCAATTCTCCCAACCTTCATTCCAGGAAACCTGAGCCTCAGGCTTGACAATCTCCCATCCTTCCTCGTTACCCATCCACCTGAGCTCTTTCTTCTTTCGTTCTTCTTTCAGCTCGTCAAGTTTAACCACTTTCCCACTCTTCTTCTCTTCGTCGGTCATTTCCCTCGTACCCATCTCGTAGGCCCTTGCTTCAGTTATTCGGGGAGCAAGAGCATCATAGTAATCTTTCCTTGCTTCTCCGATCCGTTTAGGTAATTCCATTGCAGCCTTGTTATAGTATCCTTCCGTCTTCTTATCGAATTCAAGATCGTCCTTCGAGATGGGTCGAACTTCGGAATTGATCAAGGCGAGAGCGGCATCGGCACCTTCTTGGACTCGGTATCGCTCGTTGAAAAAGGAGGAGATCATAGCTGGGATCTGAGTGAAGCCGATATGGTTCTCGAATGGCAAGAATAATAAAGGAGGTTGAGCAGGTAACGGGTTGGGAGGGACGTGCCAGTGAGCAGGGATTTGTGGTCCAGCTGAGGTGGATGAAGGGTTGATCGGTGTAGATGTAGGTGCGGCAGGTCGAGAGAGGAATCCTAAGCCGGTTGATGGTTTCGCTGAAGTTGAAGACGAAGAAGCAGGTCCTGAGGCTGGTTCCTGTCCTTCGGGAGTGACGGCCTCGGCGATAGTTTCCACAGCAGTATCAAGTACCGCAGACTCAGTCTCTACTTTGGGCTCATCAAATACACCATCTGACTCAAGTTTAGCCTCGACGCTCTTCTCCCAATCCCAAGCATCAACACCGCCCGTCCACCCTCTTCTCAAACCTTCGAAATACTCCTTCAGACTCGCCCGTCCAACAAGCACGACCCCGCCTTCAAGCTCCTTCCTCCGCGTCTCCTCCGGACTCAGGACACCAGGTAGAGATAAGATAGGAGGGAGAGGATCGAGGCCTAGAGCTTGACGTCGTTGAGCGAGGATAGAGGCGTGTACTTGGCGGGTTATGGAGCCGTGTAAGGGAGAAGTGGGGAGGTCGTAGTCGATAGCTGCTGCTACGAGGTATGGCTGCATAAAATGGAAGAAGAGAGTTTGAGGATATGTTAGCGCCTTGTTTTCTGCGATGTGAAGTCACACGAGGTTCAGAAGGAGCATCCTCAGGTTATCAAGACTATGATGACACTTCGCTTCTTGGAAGCGGTTTGAGGCGTGAACCGCAAACGTCGACACCTAAGGATTGAAGTATAGCACCTCTCCTCTCAGATCCCCCTGCTTCAGGTGTCTCGCACTTCGTTCCCGCCAGAATCGCAGATTCGACCGATTTCGTTTGAAACACAAGCTCCCAACTCGACTCACCTTTACATATTTCCTGAAATACCTCAATGCTCTATCGGTGTCTTCGTCCCCACCCCACTTAGCACCCCAAACAGTGATCCTCCTCGTCGACCCCAAGCTTCCACCTTCCAATACCTCCTGACCTCTTCCTTCCACTTGTTTGATAGTCTCCTCTTTGATCCTATTACATTCCCTTCGATCGTAATAATACGCTCCGGAGACCGAAGCTGTTATCGTCCAGAAAATCAACCAGTTCCTAGATGGGAGTTTGGGTTTCCACGTCAGGACTGAATGGGGGATACCAGTATGTGAGAGGGCGGAGCGGAAGCCTGTTAGTTCTGCTGGAGGAGCAATCTTGGGCTTGGCGGCAGAAGCGGAGGCGGCGTTGATAGCTCCCTTGGCGGCTGGACCAGGACTAGGCGTCGGTGTAGATGCAGATGCAGATGCAGTTGGTGCAGCTGGTGCGGCCGGTGTTGCCGGCGTCGGGGGAGGCGGCGTAGGATCGGCCATCGTTTTGAAAAAGTCGGATACGACTTAAGGACTTTGGAATAGTCGAAAGATGTTATTGAATCAATCCTAATTCGACGTAGAAAGACGGTTAGATGTACTTGAAGACCTGGAGCCAAAAAAAAGTTGGTGAACTCGCTCAGTCACTGCTCATTTACTCGCGGAAAACGTTCCAGTTCCGGTGGCACCACGTGGCGCTCTGCGATACATCCATATATAATAAGCGTATCGTATCACCATTGTCGATGCATGAGCGGCTTTCTTCTTCTTCTCATCAGTGCATAGGTTCTAACCATCGCAAAGACTTTATGGGCCATTGGGTGCTATATGCTGATAGTGACAGATTTGATGATAGCACGGAATGTGACTTTCTTGCTCTGTGCCATGGGTGGATGAATGGGTTCACGCACCGACTACAAGGAGCCACTCTTCCCGTTTTCTCACCGCGCCATTAAGCCCTACGTTCTACAAAGCCTGATCGACCGTTCCTTGTCTCATGAATCAATTTCAATCACTCGAACACCTATCTGTCACCGAATCTGGGTCCTGCAATTTCTGCTCAGCTTCAGAAGAGGAGGTACTGTAGCTCAGGTCATGTCGAGAATCATTCTGGCCAAGCTCAGAACAAAACAAGACAGGCAGTCCACCTCGCGTGCCATGTCTCGCAATCATCGTATTTCTTATAAGCTCGTTACACTTCATGTTTGAACAACGAGATTTCATTGCGTGCTGAAGCTGGCTTTTGAAATGACGAATTCATGATTCACAGAACGAGCACAGACCAGATCTCAGATGATGGATTACCTTTGACCAGTTCTCTGGGGTAAAAAAAGAGGGGTGAGTATAAATAGATAAGGGGTGTTACGCTTTCTTTCAGAGGATTAAATTGGGATCCTTGGCTTTGAGTTTCGTATGGGTGTGTAGCGAATTAATTTAGGATGACATGATCGCAAATGAGAACATGGGGATTGACGAAAATAGAAGGTAGAGAAGAGAAAAGAAGAGAAAAGAAAGAATAAAACCAGATTGAGAATTTTATGAGGAGAGACTTGTAGAAAGAGGATGGAATGACGTGTGACCCCCGCCGAGAGAGAGAGAGAGAGAGAGCTTTGAGCTGAATTTAATATAATCATAATCAGATGATGATATTTGACATAAAAAGCAACCTAACCTCGAAACTACGGGAGATACGGCCGGGAATATATTTCTCAAAACTTCTTTATCTCGTCAGGTTCCTCGCATCTAAGCGGCAGCGGGAGCAGCAGCCTCCTCCTTGGGCGCATCAGCCTCCTTGCCTTCCTTCTCTGTAAACGATAACGAAAATTGGTACTAGGTCAGCTGATGTGTTGGGACTCCAAGACTGAAAGAGAAAAGCAAAACAGCTACGAACCGGGCTCGTTCATGTCAGAAGTCCACAGAGTAAGGTTGTCTCGGAGGAGCTGCATGATGAGAGTAGAGTCCCTTTTTACAACGTAAGGCGAAAAATCACGATCAGTTTCAATCTTCACCTCGTTCAGGACAGCCAAACCAAACCCACTTGTACGACTCCTCGGAAAGGGTGTCAAGCTCAGCAATGGCATCGTCGAAGGCCTGCTTAGCGAGGTGACAAGCTCGGTCGGGGCTGTTAAGGATCTCGTAGCTGTTGAAAAGAGCAAATTGTCAGAACTGTTCGCTTTCTATAGCTTCTATAGCAAATGTCCAATCTCGCTGTACTCACTAAAAGACGGAGAAGTTAAGGGCCAAACCAAGTCGGATGGGGTGAGTGGGAGGAAGCTCGGTAACGGCAACATCGGAAGCAGCCTTGTAGGCCTCGAGGGACTTGTCGGCGGAGTCCTTTCGCTTGTCGCCAGTGGCGAACTCGGCAAGATATCGGTGGTAATCTCCCATCCTGCATTCATGTTTCAGAAGCGCGTCAGCACCCACGCGGATGACATATCCATATAACCAACAACCGGAAAAAATGTCGCCTGACTCACATCTTGTGGTAGAATACCTTGGACTCGCCAGAGGCAGCGGAGGGGATGAGGTGCTTGTCGAGGACCTCGAGGATGTCCTCACAGATCTTGGCAAGCTCAGCCTCGATCTTCTCCCTGTAAGCCTTGATCATAGAAACCTGGGCCTCGTTACCCTTGGACTCCTCCTTTTGCTCGATGGAGGAGACGATTCGCCAAGAAGCTCGTCGGGCACCGATGACGTTCTTGTAGGCAACGGAAAGGAGGTTTCGCTCCTCAACGGTGAGTTCCTGGTCGGATGAAGCGACAGACTTCATGTTCTCGACCATTTCTGTGGTAGAAAAACGAGCGTCATCAGTCACCATTCGAGGCGTCTCGAAGTCAATCGAAAGCGATCAACTCACCCTCGTATCGCTCAGCCTGCTCGGCAAGCTTGGCAAGGTAGACAGAGTCTTCTCGGTTGGACATCTGCAGTGGGAAGATGGGAAGATCGGATCAAGAAGCGACGGTATAATGAAAGGAAGGCACAAGCATTCGAGATTGGCGATCAAAATTGATAATAAATCGAGTTGAAATCAGATGAGAAATAGGTCGGAAAGGCGTGAAAGAAAAGAGTCAAATCAGCTTCATTCTATCTGACGCATGAGGCAAGCAGGCCGACAACGGCGAGAAATGGCACGAGAAATCCGGGAAGGCGATCTCAATCGCGCCAGAGGAAAGAAAATCGACGGGAGAAAGAGGGGGGCGGCGACACGATCACATCGCATGACCACCCGAGGCCCAAGCATACTCCATACGCGTGCCATCCTAGGCATGACGCGCATTGCTCGCGTCGAGGAGAGGCATACAGTACAAGCGGTGACATGTAGTGATCACCGGGAGTGATTGGATGATATGAAACAACATGACAACTCGATCGCACGGACGCGCAATTTCCGGTAAAAGCGCGTCTCGATGCCCCCGCCTCCCCCTTTTTCTCCCGTTGCCAGCCAGATATACAACAGATGCTCACCTTGAGAGAGTTGGGTTGAACGAGTGATAAACTGTTTGTTTGTATCGATTTTGAATGATTGGTTGAATAGATGTGGAAAGGAGGTTGATCGATTGAGAAGCGTCGAGGTTGTTAAATGGGTCGTCGGGTGGGAAGAGGAAACCGTGTCGTCAGCGTACGTGTCTTTGTATTCAGTCTCTTTCAGAGCAACTAGCTAGCGCTAAGTGATAGGCAAGGGATCGGAGTAGAGATGATCATGCGCGTCATGCATGAATACTCTTGTGAGAAGGAGGGAACAAAGGAAGGTGAAGGGGCGATGTGTCTGAACAGGGGGGGGAGGCAAGTCGATGAATAAAGGTTGGTGGTGGGGAAGGAAGGTTGAGTGACTATGACTCCACCGCCTCGCCTCCTCGTTTATCTCTGACCCTCAACTCCCCCTCTTCCTCTTCTTCCCGATGCATCCTCACAACTTCTCACTACCCATCGCTGTCGATACGAGAGGACGTGAACGGGGAGGAGGGGGGAATACTCACGTGAGAGGGTGTATAGGTTGATGTAGATAAGAATTAGATTTGAATATGATGATAGTGATAGTGATAGATGAATGTGAATAGGAGGATGATGATGGAATGCAGAGGAAGTATGGTATGGGGTGCGGTGTGGTGTATGGTGCGTTGCTTGGTTGGCGGTAGGTTAGGTGGTTGGTGCAAGCGGATGCTGCGTTGTAGGTAGGGGGGCATGTAAGGATAGGGCACACAATCCAGGGAAAACACGATGCAATGCAACTGCAACTTAGTAAATGCAGGATGCAATCGCTATAATAGACACATCAGTTACAGTTACCGTGCCACTTTTGTTTAGCGTGGTAGATGCTGTAATGCTGTAATGCTGTAATGCTGTAATACCAATAAAGGGTAAGCCGACTAATGAGCTGTCAAATTGAATGGTTATTCAATTACAAACTGGTTCATGTTATTCTAATCAGGTCTGTGGGGGGGCAGGGGATCAACCGGGGAAAGGACAACAGCTTGAATTGCGGAAGGCGCGAGAGGGGCAGTGAGAATGCGCTATGACCTTAATCGGCATCCCTGTTATTTCCTTCTCTCCTGAATGTGGCACCTGCACATAGCGTAACACCAGAGCTTGGACCGCTTTCACCAGTCATCCGGGATTATGTTCGGCGTTATGGATCAACTGACTGGACTGATTCCGGTCTGGGCTGAATAGTACGTCATCCTTCCAAGCCAATCAAACAAACGCGTTGCACACGCACATATAACTATATCTACACAATTGCAACGTGTGAGCGGATGGCCAGACCACCTCCGCATGCCTGTTCCAGATCTGTCGTAGGGACGTTTTAGGCTCGCCAGTATTGCCGTTTTGATTCCGGTCAAGGCTAGGCACGTGCGTTTGGAGCTAATGCTATGTCAGATGCACAGGCAAGTGCCGCCGACGCCGAAGCCGACCGAATTACTGCAGCTGTGGTCTGAATGCATGTGTTGCAATTGCAATTGCAGCTTTCTTTGCTTATCCATCTATCTTATCTTTCTTACCTGTCTTTGCAGACAGTCTGTATTCATACAATCACTGGAAATCGATCGAACAGTCCAGTCGCCAATACTTACGAATATAGCAAACGCATCCTCACTCGTTTTACCAGCTAAGCTATCGCTCCTTTCACCCAGATCGTTACATCTCGCTACTCTCCCATCTCCGAGTGACTCGACCCAGATCAACAACAGGGTTTCCAAGAGGTACCGTCAATACATATACGGACGGACTTCTGAACCAAGCTCGATCAAACGCTTGTGTGAAAAAGCCAAGATCAAAGTCAAGTAGAGAAACAAAGTCATGTCGGCGAATATGGTACCCCAAGTAAGCCCCAGTTCTTGGCATTACCCCTCCTCCACATGACCTGTCCACGAGAAACTACGATACATCGTTCCTCAATACTTGCTACGGTAATACATATGACTAACCTATACATTCACCTGATAGGAAGAGCTGCCCGTCCTTGAGGCGTTGATCACGATCCGAAACAGACTGACCGCTTTGAAGAAGGTGAGTGTCCTGTTCGGCTCAATCATGACGAGCACCTCCGTCTCTGCTCCTCACCTTGACCTTTCATTCTCTTATCAAGTAGGGAGCACGGTAGCACCTTTGTGAGAATGCTTGCCTGAGCTAAAACCATCTTTTCAATGTATCAGGACACCACAAAGTTCATACGTGCGCCAGATGTTATGCCTATCTACAACTCGGTAGTGAAGCAAGGTGAGTCATCCCACTCAACCTAGCTATCATTTGCATGTACACTTCGCAAGGACTTGTCATTGTCGAGAGCTGACAGCGACTTCAATTCGGTGATCAGTCACTCGATTAAACAACATCCGAGACGAGCAATCGCACAATCAATCTTCCCTTTCCAGCAACGCCCCTTCTTCATCCACCGCCAAGCCTACGATTCCCGAGGCGAACCGAGTCGATACCGTGTTGGCGGATGTATTCGGTCTTCTCAGTTTGTTCTTCTTGACTATCGGCAAATCTAGGGAGACTCCAGCTACATACTGCCAAATCGCTTCGATGAGGGTGCGCTAAGCTTAGATCGTGTGCTAGTCATTCACAGGTCAGCTGACTCGTTGTATCGCGTGTTCTACTTCAGCAAATCCTTTCCCACATGAATGAATCAGGAGCCTATACCGAGGAGATTCTCGAACCTATCAAATCGCGATTAGATGCGCTCAAGGCTGTGATTGCGCAGGATTCAGAGGATGGCAAACACCCTGAACCGATCGTTCGGCTCATGTCTAGAAAGCTGGAGGGTGTTGGTGAGTACAGATCACATCACCCGGTTCAGCTGTAAGGTTTTTCGCTTGAAAGCTGATAGTACAACGTAGAGAGACAATTGGACGATCTTTTCGCGTCGTTATCTGTACTCTCCGTTGAGCTGGTACCTATACATCAGCGACTAGTAGCCTTGCGAAAGCAGCTGTCAGCCCTTGCCGCCGAACCCAAACCTAGCAAGACGGAGTACAAGGCGGTGCTGGAGGAGCTGAGGAAGATAGACTCGTAAGTCTTCCACCCTCTGTTCCGGGAATTCCGCCTTAGGAAGCGTCGTTTACGCACATGCAACTGCTACATTGTGCTGACCGGTTGTCACCCGCAGCAAGCGAGTGGATGGCAAATTCCTCGGACCGGGCGGCTCGTTCGTGCCGGAAGGTCAAGCCTTGCTTTCAGGTCTACTCGAATCATGCTTTGAGATCACACAGGATATCAAAGCTCGAGAAGCAGAAGAAGACGTCTCGCCCTTGCTCAAACCTATATACGACAGATTGTCTGAGATGAAGGCTCAATTGGACCGATTATGTGAGTGCATCAGCTTTCTTTGGTTCTAGCTGATCGCAAGCAACAAACTGATGAACTTCTTTATCCGATAGTGCTCACGCATCGATGGACACTTCGAGAGACGGACCTCTACAAGTGAGCTATAGAAACCTTTGTTTAGCAAGTGTTCTAGCTCACCTTCTTGCTTTATTCACTGCAGCTACGCGCTTTCGCTACGAGAGATTGACCAGATGCGAGTAGACGGGAAATTTGTGGACTCGGATGGCAACAAGGTGGGCACAGCTGCTCGAAGAGTGAACTGAGGAGATGAAGAGGACCGTTTGCTGACGGACTGCCCATTTGTCTCTTATAGGCTGAAGGTCAATACGTGAGTTGTCGGCTATACGGTTCATCGAAAAATAACAAATGCTGACGACTGACCCTTGTTGCTTCTCCTGTACAGGCTCTGCTCTTCCTTCTTCGACGTTGTTATGGTCTGATTTACCGATTGATGTCTGAGTCTGAGCCCATCTCCGAGGAGCTTATGCCTGTGGTTAGTGGGACACAAAAGCTCCATCTTTTCCGCACAGCCAGTCGTCAGCGCCGTTTCACTGCTGGCGGCTACTCCGTTTCTATCAACGTCAGTCATCCTTCTGGTTCATTCGCTTACAGATTGTTCTTTTCAACCTCTATTTTTAGGCGAACAAACTGTCGACAATCAAGAAATGTCTCAACGAAGTCCTCAAGTACGGCGGGCCATACACCGCCCGAGACCTCTACCCATACCATCTCGCTCTGCACCAGATCGACTCGTTGAGGAAAGACGGCAAGTTCTACGCTGACGATGGAAGTATACCTGAGGGTCAAGCGATCTTGGTTGCGCAGCTTAGTGAGGCGCACGAATTGCTTGAGATGCTCAAGGAGAGTATGAGCGACGAGGAGAGCGACGATGATGATGCTGAGGGACTGTGAGAGGATGGATGATGGACGTTGGACGTTGGGCGTGTCTGTGTAAAGACGTGTGCGCGACGCGACGCGATCAGTCTGTCCTCAAGTCAAAGAGTCTATACGCATGCTAGTGCGACACCCGGAGACATGTCATGGGGGTCTCTCAGGGGGAAGGAACAGGAATTGGGAATTACAATCGTTGTACTGAGGGAATCCCCATCTCAAACCCATACGTATATCCTGGTATGAGTACGGTAAGGAGATCAAGTAAGCTGCTACCTACCTTGCCAGTCACTCGGAAGAGTAGCATTGGAGTAAAGTTGTCATACAAACGTCGTGTTGAATCCAAGTCCAAAGTACAGTATATAGTACAATTCTATGAGAACCATCATCCCATTTCTACTGTACTAGTACAGTATGACGTGTGGTGAGCATGCTCAACGAAGCGGGGGCAGGCAGGTCCGGCTTGACACCTGGATCGTCCCCCCCCCCCCCATTCAATCCTTTGATCCTCACGTTCCGGTTTGAGAGTGGAGTGGTCGTAGTGGTCGTGGTGGTTGTGGTAGTGTGGCTTTTCACTTACCAAACGAAAAATACCTAAAGACAAGCGTGATTGTACGGATCAATTGTGAACAAGTTACCTTCCATTTGCACGTTGAGTGATGAGAATTAAGAGTTATCATTACACGCAGTGCTGGTAATACACCACGAAATAACGATAACGTAGAGAATCAAAAAAAAAAAAAAAAGGTTCCAGAAGAAAGGTCTAACGCAAACGCACTCTACGAGTATCATGCGTTGTGAGGACGAGCAAATATCATTGTCCATTCATCGAAAGTTGAAACTAGTCGCAAGTCAGAGTACTTCACTAGTACAGGACGAGTACTCGAGTAGTGATCGGGAGTTCCTTGTCCTTCCTTTGGGGCTTTTTCCTTCCTCTAACCTGAGCGCAAACTTCCCTCTTTTTCTGGGGAGCTTTTTTGGCTTTTATTTGGTGCCTGGTCTTTCGTCCAAATCATTGAGATATCGTACTGTATATACCCTCTCGCCACACGAGTACGAGTACAGTAATATGTAGTACGGCTCACGAGACTCCAGAGTCTTCTGTAGGGGTTCTCAAACTGTACCCGTATAATGCTTCCAGTACGAGTACTCGAGTACAGTGCGAGTACAGACGGGATTGTCACATTCATGTTGATGTTCAACGAGTCTCATGTTGACTCTGATTGAGCACTCTGCACAATTATAGGGCGAGTACTAGAATTCTCTGAATCTCCCTTTCTTGGAACCAAAGAGATGAGCTGACGGCACCGTACTCGCCCATGCTGCATGCAGTCGGCGTGATAGAAAGTGGTTCAGAAGGATTATATATCAGAAGGAATACTCATATCGGCAGGCTATCAGGAAGGAAAAAAAAAAAAAACTAAAAAAAAAAAAACTAAAAAAAAACTCTAGAATCAGTCCATAATATAACATACATAATTAATCGAGACTTGTAGGTAATTTGGAAGAGAAGAATGATGCATGTACATACTGTACCGTTACTCGAAGAAGGGAACTCAATAGTGGAGAGGTCAAACATTCGCAGACTGTTTTGCATACTGTGCCCATTGTAGCGCTAGTCAGAGCCGAGCAACTGGAAATCGACTCAACTGCCACATACAGACTGACAGACTAACAGACTAGCAGACTCACAGACTAGCAGACTAACAGACAAAGGTTGCTATTGTAGCTAGCGTATCCTCTCCTGCATGCGTGCAGCACACAAGGCATTGAAAGATCGGACGCTAGTATTAGATTACTCTATGAGCCCCATTTGTTTCCAGGTTGAATCTGAACTACGGCTGAGAAACACAAAGAGAAAGAGAGAAAGAGAGCATTGGCTTATGCGCGAGCGTCAGCCGAGTAGAACATAAGATGAGAAGTACTGTGGAGGCCGAGAAACAGATACCTTTCCGCAGGACGACCAAGGGAGGAACAGTAGGTGACAAGAGTTAGCAATAAATCATATAATCTGCCTCGCTCGAACTGAACATACACACTTGTGATATCAGCCAGCGCTTGTAGGAAGATTTCGAACAGCTCGAGCAGGCTTCGTACGGCCACTCGAAATGCATGTACAGTACAGGAAGCTGATGCGAGAGCGGTACAGTAAGTGATACTGTATACTACGATCTTTGCCACATCGTCGCCTAATTGACAAGCTCATTGACGAGGTGTGAACCGCGTACCGTTCCGCTTGATTTGTGGCCAGTCTGGTATACATCGGTGGGTACAGCGTCATACAGTACGAGTAGATGATTTACGATGGATGATATAGATATATGTTTGATGGCTTCATCCTTTTTCTCTCATACACCACCTGGTGCCTCCTTTGCATACACTCTGAGGGCCATTAGGTACTCATTGTCATACCCGTTAATCGCTTACTACTAGCCATTGTATCACGAGACGTACGAGACGCCGAGCCTCAACCAGTCCGCTGATGATTTGGCACGCGTAGCTTACTGAAGACACGGGTAAGGTATGAGTCAAGGTGAGGTATCTCTTCTCCCGCCACTCGTCACACGTCGAGAAAGAAGCGCCAACAAGGGAGAAGATTTTCCGCATGATACCTACAACTCGAGCATGCCAGGCGGCGAGATGGGATACGACCGAATAGAGCAAAGGCTCGAAAGCCGCAGAGGATTTCTCGCTGAACAGACCAGCCGGTCGGATTTTTCATGTATGCCAGCCGTCCTCGCCAACACGCAGGTTATGCGCACATGACTATGCTCATGGCGGACGACCATAGCCCGTTTGTCCATTCCCACTGTACCCACCGTTGTCCCCAGATCCAGGCCACGCGCCATTATACCCATATCCAAATCCATAAGGAGAGTGATAACCTGTCCCAGGTGACTCCGCTTTCGGCGTGCCACCTGCACCGGCTCCTAAGTACTTGTTCAGATAAGCAGGTTGGGCGTAATAAGGCACTTGGGCTTGACCGTGACTATGGATCGAGTCATACGGATACGCAGGGCTGGTTGGAGGGAATCCCGATGCCGATGGTGACGCTGACGAGATGGGTGCTGGCAGGGGGATCGTAGAAAAGTCCAAGATGCTATCATTCAGAGGATCACGCTGTGCTCGAGGTTGTGTGTGATGTTGATATTGATTCGATAGCTGATGTTGTGGTGCGAGAGGAGTCGACGATTGCGCTGAGGCACCAGTGAACGCCGAATAACCAGCTACGTGCTGGCCATGGCCATGGCCTTGACTTGTGTTCGAAGTGTGGGTGTAAGAGGTCGGAGCAGGCATTGGGATCGGGACTGACGGATTGTGCGGTTGCGGAATCGATGCTTCAAAGGGGTTCAAGGAAGGCGCAGCGAAGAGAGGTGGCACACCTGTAGCTTCACCGGAATTCGGCGGATTACCCCAGATTGAGGCGAGATTGCCTGCACTAGCCCTCTTCTGACCCTTTTCACTTTCTTCTCTTGTCATAGTCCATATACTACCACCACTTGGACCAAGCGAGGATGGACCACCGGCCGGTGCACCGAATAATAGACCACTACCGGCTGTAGGGCCAGCGTTGGCACCAGCAGGTGAGTGTCCGGGTACGGGAGCGGCATGAGGTGAAGAAGTGGACACTGGTGCAGGCGAAGAACTGCTAGTGGGCAGATGAGCCAAGTTTGGCAGTTGGGCGGGAGGCGTTGGTGTACTTTCTAGCATGAGGTTCTGCAGAAGATCATACGCAGTGGGCCTCTTGGATGACGCAGGGGCAGGTACAGCGCCGGTCGATACAGTACGAGGAGAAAATGCTTGCTCTGGCTTGGGAGCAGGAACTGTGGGCGGAGGACTAGTATATCATATTGAGTTAGCTTTGAAGACCTTTTGAGATATAGATTCCCATTCTCATTGGGGCCGAATGCTTGCTTACCCTTGATTCCAGCTCATTTCCACATCCCGCTCCTCCTCGCCATCGATACTGCTTCCAGCACCGAGGGTCGCACGCATAGCGAGATTCACGGGGTCGTCCTCGGTCTCGGTGCTGACCGAAGCCAGGTCCGCTTGATCGTCATCGCGAGGTACGTTAGCGTCGCCTACATCGATGGTCGATGTGGGAAGCGCAAGAGCGTCTGGTCCACCACCCAAATTGGAGCCAGCCTGCAAGATGACGCCAAAGCATCAGCAACCATGTGGAAATTGTAACACTGCAACAGTCCTTATCACTCACCCTTTTCTGCGAAATGAGCTTCGCGTCAACTTGCAAATCTGCTAGACGCATCAACTGCTCTTCATTGGGGTGAACATCCCTTTGCGTGCCTGTCCCTTCGATGATGCCTACTCCATTTGATGTGCCGTTGGTGCTACTTCCATGGCTGGTGATACCTCGCTGAAGAGGCATGAAGCCTCTCATATCGATATCCTCTTCGAGCGGATCAGGCAAGGAAGGTAATCGATCGATGGGGAAGACCGAACCCACGGCGTCGATGAAGCGCTTGTACGTGGACCAGAAGGAATTGAATGCCGGTAAGGTCTTATGTCGACCAAGGTACTCCAAATCCAGCTTGATCCACTTCGACACGATACGTAGCGATGGCAATATACGCCGAAGTACAGCCGAGATGAACTGCGGTAGCTGATCTTCGACGTCGTCTTCTCCATCGAGAGCCAACGCACTCTCATCGCCCAGCGTTGCTCGAGCTTCTTCCACTTCCTCCGCACCAACGCGCACGAGCACCTCGAACACATTCAAGAGGAACTCGAGCGCTTTCGCTTCCGTCTCGAAGGATCGCTGGATCTGTTTGGGCAGTTGGTCAAGGCCCACAGTGTTTCGAGCTCGATAGTGAGAACCAATCACGATAGTCGTGGTCTTGACAATTACCTCTGCCGAGAGTCGGCGAGCTTTTAGTAGTGCCGAGAATGTGTCCAGAACAGGTTGCTGGAGTACAGGAAGGAAGGTGAAGCTACAAAATCGACAGGTGAGCGAGATAGTCACCTTCTACGCCCCCATAGCTGGCACGATGATAAGACACTCACCCAGCTTTGAGATACAGTATCCCCACAAGAACTACCAGTTCCTCCTTCCAGACCTGCACTTCGTCTCGCCCAACTCTACCCTCTTCATCATTTCCCCCACTTTCATCTTCATCCTTCGTTATTTTCTCCTTGTTCCGAGCTCGCCAACGTTCGAATGTCTTACCGAAGAACTTGTGTAAGATACCGTCTGCACCTTTGAACGCGTTTCGAATAGCCAGAGCTCGGAAGTAATAGTATGTCGTGCAGAAATCGTTGGATTGGTAGGTGGATATCACAGCGAGTTGGTTGAACGCGGACCCTGCAAGGTAATGAGAGGCATAGGGATTATTCGCATCACTCCACGTTTATGGTCACTTCCAACTTATGCCAGTATGTGAGACAGAGGGGGAAACGAGACTGCATCTCGCACTCACCATCGTCCGGCTGTAAACCTCTAGCGATCTCATAATACCTCTTGGCAGCGCCAAACTTCTCTTCGTCCTGATCCCGAACTCCACCCTGACCTTGATTACTTCTGCCCCGCCGACTCTTGCTGGGCTCCTTATATTGCTCCTTGTATCTCTCCAGATCTCCCAAACATATGAGCCCCTTACACACCAGCGCCAGCTTATCTCTCTTCTCCTGATCCGTACCCAAATTCTCCTTGACGTCATCATCGTTGTTGTCGCCCAAGGGAATCTTAGCTTCGGCAAGGTACGAAGCCGTATCGCCCACTTGAATGAGATTGTGAAAATTGACTATACGTGCAATGAGGGACTTGTAGAATGTCTCTTCGGTCGAGAGAGCCTGTCGGAATCGGGTAGCAGCTTTCTTGAGATCGGAAGCTACTTGACTTCTCTCGTCTTTGCTCGAGTTGCCACTTCGGTCTCCTCCTCTTCTTGATTTACTGCCCGAAGGTTGTGCGTTCGGGGGAGGGAGGGTTCGCTCAATGTTGGCTATCATGTCTCGGTAGGCGGCGATCAGGAGGTAGCTGGTGTGATGCCAGATCTGATCCAGAGATTGGGCGTACGGCGATAAGGAGTGAGCAAAGAGGATGACAAGGTGGAGATCTCGGCAGCTGCGAGGTATACAGATGGGGTGTACAGCCGTATCGTTAGCTTTCAGTGTTATAGAGCACGAGAGCCGGTAGTAAATATTGCGTTTCAAAAGTTTGAAGCGTAGCAATTGGTTTTATCTGCGACGATAACACTCACCGCTGACGACTTTGTTCGACCTCCCTTGACCAGGGCGGTTGAACAGCCAAGATCGATTTGAGTCGCTCGGCTTCAGACCGAGCTTCACTGGAAATAGCAACAATTAGTCATGATGTATGACGGAAGAAATCAGCAAAAGCCGATCCAAAAGAATCCCGACGATATCGTCTGCTTCTGATTGGTGACTCTGTGAAGAGCCTAACAAGAGGACACCATCTTCTGCTGTTCAAGGAAGCGGCTGCGGAATCTAGAATCAGACCGACTCACCGGTCGAGCTCCGCTGCGCTCTTCTTCGACTCGGCGGGTGAAGGCCGCCCGGCCTCCGCTGCTCTTTGCGATGGCATCGTTCCTCCGATACTTGGTTCCCTTTGTGCCGTTCACTTGCACGAGGAAGAGATGAAGGGCGATGGGAAAAAGAGTGAAAGCCAATTCCGAAATGAGTTGACGCTGTCACTCTGGGCAGCGGTCGAGGGTAATGAGATGCTACAGCTGAGAATCACAAGTGTTATAGCAGAATCGACGATGATATGATGCTAGCTACACATGATGACGAACGTGCTGAAGTGAATGGATGATCGGGGTGTGGATGAGCGAGATATGTCTGTTCTGTCGTGAGAGGTTTCCGCCGAGATCAGACTCACGTTCAACAGGTGCGATATGAAAGGATTTAACTACGCGTATGTATCTCAAATCTCGGACGAGTCTAGAGAGGATGCAATCGACTATACAGCTAGCTAGAGTTTGATAAGATCGATAAGGGAAGATGTAGAAGTAGTAGATTGCGAGGAGGGTACGGGATAGGCAGAGCAGAACGTCCTTGGTTTGTCCGGCGCAGCTACAAAAATACGATGACGTCTTGGCGGAGCAATAGTCATTTACGCTTGCCTCAACCATCAAATCTGCTCTCCTCATCATGCTTCTCAGTTGTCAGGTTCTGAATGACCAAGCTGGACAAGACTAGACCCGGCGAACACGTACCCCGTCAGGCTCTTATTATGCACATGGACATGATTCGAGACTGCTGCACCAGACTTGGAACGAATGATCCGCAAAAACCCTTCTCATTGATGACTGAGCCCACAAAATAGGTTGTCGTCGAAAGAATCTGCATGAAAACGGAAGGTAAAGGAAATGAAAAGAGATATCTTTCAAGTACAATTCCAATCCTTCGCCTCCTTGTCCCAATCCAGATTGAACATCCTGATCCTCCATCCCTGTGATCCAGAATTGTTTTTATCTTGTCCAATCCGTCAAAAAGACCTATCCTACAACACTCCTGCCATCGCCACGCCAAAGTAACTAGCCAGTCGCTTAAGCAGTGTCGACAGTCTTGCCCTGGGTACCTCGCTATAATAGTGAAAAAAAACAAACACAGAATGGTCAGTCGAGCTATTTGAGAACTGGACAGAATATTGGGTGAAGCGACTCACGAGAAGACCGGTTCGCCTGGCAGCGATAAGACCGGCTTTTTGACCGGCGGAAGCGTCTCGGGCCATGGTAGAAGCGTGACCGATATGCTGGTGGTTACCACCACCGTGAGGGTGGTCGACGGGGTTCATCGCCACACCTCGAGTCCTGGGCCAGGAGTTTCGCTTGGCTCGCATAGCGTGGTGCTTTCGGCCGGCCTTGAGGAAGGGCTTGTCAATTCGACCACCACCAGCGATGATACCGACGGTAGCTCGGCATCGAGAGGGGACGGTCTTCTTGGCACCGGAGGGAAGTCGGATTCGGGTAACACCAGTCTCGGAGTGTCCGATGATGGTGGCGTAGTTACCGGAAGTTCGGGCAAGAGCTCCTCGGTCACCAATCTTCTCCTCAACGTTGCAGATGATGGTACCTTCGGGGCACTGGGAGATGGGGAGAACGTTGCCGACGTTCAAGGTAGCCTTCTTACCGCAGTAGACGAAGGCACCGGTGGAGAGACCCTCAGCAGCAAGGAAAGTCTCCTTTCGGAGCTTGTATCGGTAAGGGTCTCGGAAGACAACGGTGGCAAGGGGAGCACCTCTGTAAAAGAAAGGCGGGACAGTGTGAGCAAGCCAATCTGATTTTCTCCAATGTCGCAAACCCGCAACCCCGCAACGATCCCCGAAGCCTTTTTAAACACGATGAGGTGATCAGGTGATTTCCGCGCATGCAGACACCCTTCCTCTGGTCGCCTCTCGTCATGATCTGACGCCCACCGCGACTCCGCCAATCCCCGGCCCATCTCGTCTCTTTGCAGCCATAGTGCGTCCGCATCCCCGCCATGACGACGTCCCAGATCTTCCTCGACCTCCGTGGTTTGCCTGTTCGACACAGCCAGCGCAGCCGAAACACTCTGCCCCGACCATTTCAACAACCCTCGCCCTTGTCGACCACAAGACGTCTTGCTCCGTCCTATCCAAATTGATCCTTCTTGAACCGATGATGATTGGAACTCTGTTTTGACACTCACCGACCAGCGTCGTGGATGATTTCCTTGACAACACCCCTGATGTAACCGTTCTTCTCAGCAAAGTCAATGTTCCTGAGTCGAGCGGGGTTCTTGTTGTGGTGGGTGTGGGACTTGAAGATCCCGCCGGACTTCCTCTGCGCTCGGATGACTCGCTATAATATGTCGAATAAGAAAAAACACAAACAGATGTCTGTCAGAATCCTCTGTCTGTCTCCGTGTTTTTTTTTTTGTCCTGCCCATGCAATCTTCGGTGTTCCAGTCTCCAAGCTCGATCTCAGTCCCAGGTCCGCATGCCGTGCTCGCGCTTGTGCTCCAATTGTCGACCACCCGTCCTCTTTCTGCATACTCCATCCACTAGATGCCTTCAAGCTTCTCGGCCTGACACCACCGTCTCGTCTTCTCTCAAAGTGTCCTCCCCATTCACTCTCACACAGACCATCTCCTATCTCCTGTCATCCTCATCCAGCCTTCCTATCTAAGAGCACGAGCACAAGTACGAGCACGGAACCGAGATCGAGGTCGAGAGCGAGAGCGAGAGCAATTAACTATAAATGCGGACTTACACCCATTTTCTATTATCACAGCAATGTCAGCAAGATGTCCTAGACGGTGTTAACAGTAACAACAAGTTGACTTACGAAGTATTTTTTTGAGAGACTTGAAGGTTGAGGAGAGGGGAGTCGGTGTCGATAGGGCTTGATTTGGATGATTTGACGATTGTTGCTAGCAGCCAATTGCCATTGAGCGAGCAAGCGTGGGTGCAAGCAAGCAAGCAAGCAGAGCAAGCAAAGCAAGCAAAGCAAGCAAAGCAAGCAAAGCAGGGTAAACGACACAATCCCAATCCCAATGCTAATGCCAATGCCAATGCGAATCCCAGTGGCAGTAGAAGCGACCGATGCATGCGTGCATACACCCATATCTCTATCGGTTTGCACACCGTGAAGGGGAACCCACCGTAGCGTACTCGGCGAAAAGTGCCAGTAATCAAGCCAGATGCCACACTCGGCGATATTGCCCTGTCGTACTATACGAAGCCGATCGGCGATAGCGCATAAATCCGACAATGACGATTCGCCTCTGGACACTGATCCACCCTGACTGTAGTTGATGCATATCACGACGATCGACCTCAGCCGTAGTCAGCACGTGTCATCTCCTTGCTCTTCACGCGAGACTGAGTGCATCGGTGTAAGACCTCTTGAATGGAGAGGCTGGAAGGATAGTGGTGATCGTCGTGCTCATGGCGGGATTCTTTCAATCCTCGTGATGTCAACAACACACCTGCAATGTACGAGTGTACCACTTTCCTGCTTCGACATACGTCGATAGATACACTTGCGTGCTTCTTCAATTCATAATATGCTATATTGACATATTGGCTTGTTGAGTTATCTCATGCCATATCTCTCATGGAATGGATACACTACATGAGGCCCAGACATCAATATCGGAGTCTGTACAAACATCCTACTTATTTCGTACCGCCGCTCCCGCTGCTGCTGCTGCTGTCACCTCCTCCCAATTTCTTACCCAGACTGAAATTGAGTCTTATCTTCTTCCCCTTATCTTTGTCTTTTTCCTTGTCTTTATCTTTATCCTTTGCAGCCGTCAATCCACCTTTCTTTCCCTCATCTCCCCCCTTTTTCGGCGTCGTCCCAGCCCCAGCATTAACAGATTCTGTCGCCGTTGTAGTAGTGTCCGTCGATCCAGGCGTAGGCGTAGTGGGTTTGGCGCCTACGAGTAATCCTGCAAAACCCTCTTCCTCTTCCTCTTCTCTGACCCTCTTAGCTCGCATACGCATAGCCACATCACCCAGATCCTCTTCCAGCTCCTCAGTGATTTTGATCTCGTCCTTTCCTTCGTCCTTCGTTTCCTCTTTCGAGCTACCACTGGCTTCACCTTCGGAGTTGATGTGATCAGGTTGAATACGAGGTGATTGCGCGCCAGATGACGAATCTGAATCCGATCCATCGTCGTAGTCCAATCCTAATGCACCACCACCTGCTGTAGCGCCTGAATTGCCCGAGCCTGGCGATGTTGCCGTGGAGCCCGGTTGACGCGCACCGGCAGGTCGTTTCTTCGGTCCACCGCCATGCGTGAACATCCTCTTTCTCTTCTGCGGAGCGAGCGACCCGCCCGTCGTTGTTGCCGTTCCAGTTGTAGTACCAGGTGGTTTGGGTCCAATCTCCTCTTCATCATCAGAAGCGTTGAAGTATTCTTCCTCTTCAGCGGCAGCTCTCGTGCCCCACGATTTACTGGATTCGGCTTCTTGAGAGATAGCAGGTGGAGGTGGAGGTGGCTCAGAGTTGATCTCGAATCGGGATCGTAAGCCATTCACGATCGCTCGAAGGTATGGTCGATCTGCTAATTGCTCGATCTGGCTTCGATGATCATCGAACATGTAATTGATGATATTTTTAAAGTTCTCCTGTAACGAACCAAACACTTTAGATCAGCATATGTCCCTTCCTGTTCCTTGCCCTAGTCACCCCTGATTTATTGCGATCCGGCGGCGCGGACTCACCTTTCGGATCAGCTCCAGGACTTCCATACAAGCTGAGCTCATCATGTTGTCTCTACTACTCTCCTCGTTCAGCAAATCCAGAAGGGGTAACAGTAAGTCGTTCTTGACATAGTATCGATGTATGAAATGATTTGCTGTTCTCAGACAAGCTCGGACGAAACGAAGGGCGGCTGTACCATCAACGATATGAGCATTCTCCCATTCCCGGCTCCGAAGACAAGGAGAAATCACAACATACCATGGCGTAAAGGTTTATCCTTGACATATAGAAGTCCGACAACTTTCTTGGAGATAGGGTTGGACAAAATGAAATAGGAGGCGCGATGAGCGTGATTGATAATACAAAAGGAAAGAAGTTCGACAAGGCTTTGGAGAAGGGCACCATGCTCTCTGGGTATTTTCGCTGGTTTGCCTGAAATAACGTCAAGATTGAGTCCAAACAAAATCAGCATGTTTGCGAATCACCAAAAGCTCGATACTCGTGTGTTACGCACCTTTGGCAATCTCGGCCTTGATATCCGGAGCTTCTAGTAAAGGCTTGAAGAGGATCGTAGCGCAATTCTCGTAGAAATAGGTCCCGAATGTGTCAGACATGGAACCATCTTTCGCTCGAGCAAAGCCCTGCAAAGTACGAGACGAATCAGCTTCATAACATTCACAAGATAATCCGATAGGATTCGAGAGATACATTTCACCATACGAAATCAGATGAGGGATGAGGCTCTGGACTCACCTCGTTCTCGGGTGGAGATTCCAGCAACGTTCTCAACGTATCTGACATCTGAGACATCAATCCCTGATTCTTGGTAGAATGGAGCAACTCGATGATCTCCATAGCCAGTGTTTTTCTCTTCAGCTCGTCTTCCCTGAAGATGTGTACCCTCACAGCGTTCGCGTCATGTTCCACCGCCAAAGTCAATATCTCCGCTCCGGCATGTAAGAGCTGCGCCTCGGTCCTCTTAAACGCCCATTCGCAGACGAACAAGATCCCTCGGTCGATGAGGTTTCGGTACAGAGCTAAGCGGCTGGGTAGTTGGACGCCTTTACCCATGATCATCAATTGATGAAGGAACATGACGACATCCCGTTTTCTCTCGTCGGAAGGATCCGAATCGACATTCGTAGGATGTTCTCTGAACCCTTCGAATAACTGATTGAGGAACGCCTCGTTCTGCTGGATGTGATTGATGATATCCACCTGGTTGAAAAAGACGAAACCGTTCAGAATGTTGAACGTGGGATCATCGAGTACGCGTGCGAGAACGACGTCTTTGAGGTAGAGTAAGCGGTATGTCTGGTGTATCTTGTTGCGGATGTTATCGTCCTTGATCTCGACCACCTGTCGGAAACGGGCTGTCTCTTGGAAAAACTGTCGGTATGAGGCTTTCAGACCGGGAAACTCGGGATCGTCTGAAGAGACCCCAGTCAGTACAGTCACCAAACATCCCTGATCTCTCTTCTAGCGATCCACTCACACTCTAACATTCCAATCACACCCAGGAACACGTCATCTTGTAGGATATACTCGAAGATGCCATTATCGTTGAACAATACTGTAATTGTCATGTCAATTAACTAAATTCAAATAGCCAGAAGCGCCGGTCTCCAACTCACATATAGTCTGCATGAGCGAGCAGAGTGCATGTAGATCTTCCAGACTTTCCAGGTCTTCCGCCTGTTCCAGTACGGTGATCAAATGCTTGATATAGTCCTGTTTTTCATTATTATTTTTTGTGGAAGACGATATCAGTCTTTAGCATAGGCCAACCTGAAACCAGAAGAATTTTATACTGACCTCGTTCAGGATATGCTCCACAGCGCGTTCTCTTCCTATAGGAGACTTCGATTGCATTCGTATGAACATCTCCTGGTCTCTACGGGTACGCCATGTCAGTTTCGCGCTTCTTGATTGATCGCACTGACTTGACTCAAGCTGCCAACTGACTTTATATTGGCCAGTGAAGGGATCTGCCAAGGCATCCTGGAGTCTGACAATGCCATTTGTGAAGTCACAGGTCCCAGCATAGGCGAAGCGGTGACTGGCGAAGAGGAGGATGGAATCTGATTCCCCTCGGCCTCGGCTGAAAGCAGTCCAACATTCAGCAGATGGCCTCGCTGACTTGGTATACGGCGATATCTAGCTGTACATACCTGACATGTTGAGCAAGTGTCTCTGCACCTCGCAGATGAATTGCCAGATATCGTCACATCCGTCTGCGTCCTGAAATGAAAGTGCTATGTCGAGCTGAGACGCCGGTTCGGTCCACACGATCAACGTATCTGCACCATACAACGATATATCAGTATCATCTTGCCGCCGACAGCAGAAGCCTTCTGCGGAGATCTGCTCGGGTGACGTTGGAAGGCATAACCGACTAAAGTGAAGGGCAGAGGAGGTAGCGATACTGACCTTGCTGTTTGCCATATATATCTTCCTTCTCCACCCTCGCGCTCAATAATAGGTCGTCCTTCAAGAAGCCACCTGGAGCTTCCAACTTGCCGCCATCGCCCATGTCCTCAGGTTCCACAATGATCAACGCAAGATCTTGCGTGTCATCGTATATGCCTTTGCAGAAACCGGTACCCCGATCGAACCATGACGAATCGCGAAGCTCGTACACCTGGCGGTGGGCATGTCAGTCTCCGATCTTACGCGATCAACCCGATGCGGGATAGGCATAGAGGTTTCTGAAGCAAGTTATCGTAGATCTGACGCCTTTGCAGGTCACGATCGTCCTTAGCTCACCTTTACGCGTTTCCCCTCCTGACTTGGTCCAGCTTCGATGTCACCATTCATATGATCTTCGACCGCGGCGTCGATATCGACTTCCGTTCCCGAGCTTTCACCCTCACTATCCGGCTGTACTTCCATCATGACCACATCATCTCGCTCGTCTCCCTCGATAGCTTGTTCACCTATCATCTCTCCAGAAGAACGAAGAAGAGATGGTGGATCTTCTGCTCCTTCTTCCTCCATACGATCGGACGTGTCTTGATCGCCGCCGCCGCCGCGACCGCCGCTGTCTTCGGAAGACGTGATCGTCACCTTTATGTCTTCTTGATCAGATCCTGCTTCTACGGACTGGCCAGAACCATCAGTTCCCAGTAGATCGACGGAAGAAGTGGTCTGCTGCAGTCCCGTCATGAAGTCGTCAGTCGAGTCGAGTCAGTTGATGGCGCTGGCGATGGCCCTGTCGCTATCGCTGTCGCTGTCACTGTCGCTTTCGCTCGCGCGACCTAAACCGACTAAACCTTATCCTCTCTTTCTCTCGGTTGTGGTCGAAAGCCGGGGTGGGGGTATTTCTACGCTTGACAATATGGCTGATCGGCGAGGGCTTGCGGGAGATTTTTATAGTCAAGCTAAAGCTCGAGAGCGAGCTTCGTCGATACCGAGTACGTGTGGAGTGACGAAGAGAGACTTGACGATGATGAAAGAGGTCGAGAGGTGATAAAGTCATCAAGTGAAGGGTGAATTATGATCATGGATTTGTTGTTGTGGAGTTTACTGTATGTTATATGTATTCCATTCCCTTAAGTGCAATGAATTTGATCCCGTCGTTCCTTAGCCTTAGCCAAAACGCGTTTTAAGTGATTGATGTGATGAAATCACTAATTTCACAGTTGCATCTATCTTCCTTCCTCCTCCATCTTCCCTCTCAAGTTGGCATTGACCCTCTAAGCAATAAACCACTGTAAAGAAGAAAGACCAAACGTCAGGCCTATCCAGCAAGTCACTTATCGACACACGGCAGCCACCCCACTTCCACTGGACAACGCAGAAAAGAATGGCTCAAGAGTGAACTGTATGACGAGAACATCACGTCGGCGCAGATCACCTCATCATCAGTCAACCTGAACCGGGCACATCCCTTCCTTCATTCCTTCCTTTGATCTCACTTCGAGCTGCTCTGCTCCAAATCCTCACTCAGTCATACAAGTGCCGCTCCGATGTCTTCCCAAGGCGTTAAGAGGCGTTCTTCTTCCTCCTCATCTTCCTCCGCATCGCACGGTACTTTCAACAAACGACAACGATCATCGTCTTCGTCAAATAATACCAGGCAGCTTACGGTCCTCAATACACCAAAGAACAGATCACTGCCTACTGTCAGACCTCAATCGAACTTGATAGCGAGGATGGTCAGCGCAGCCTCTTCTATACTAAGCTCTATCTCTTCTAGTAAGTTACGCATCTCAGCATGTGCGGTACCATGAGCTAGTCGCTCATCTTTCCTCTTCCATCAACATAGCGTCAACATTGAGAGGAGATGAACCAACACGATCGAGCTCTTCCTCGAGCAGACCTACAGATACAAACGGCCAGTTGTCCTTCTCGGACCTTCAATCGCACCCTGGAGGGTCTCTGGCCATGCTCAAAGCAGCTGATGACGAGAGATCAGACCGAAGCGTAGAGCCAAATGCAGACAATCAACCTGGGTCTACCGCTGCGGCTCCGATAGATTTCACAGGGGACGATGAGGAAGACAAAGATGACGAAACACAAAGCATCAGCATCGACACTTCTCGCTCACCTCAACCGACAGCAGGACCGAGTCGACAGCCATTGTTCAGTCCGACCAGTTTGTTATTCACTGAAAAGCTGTCTGGAAGTCAACCAGGGAGCAATATCAATCCCTTCGGCTTGCCAACACCTCCTGAATCGCAGGAGTTGATCAAGCCATCTGCATCGACGTCCTCCAAGGTATACCAAAAGTTACCCGCCCGACCGGATGTGAGGAATATCGTCCAGACACCTCGCAAGAAAGGATGGGAGTTACCGGATCTTTCACGTTCGTCGTCACCTACATCAAGCTCTTCTTCTTCTAAACGATCAGCAATCACGAGAACAGGTAAAAGGTCCAAGAAACACAGGAGCAATATGCGAAGCGCAGTGGAGATCGACAGGAAGCGAATCAGCCACATGGTAACCAATGTGCAACGGAAAGGAGAACGAGAGGGAAACACGAAGGTTGCAGCAGCGGCGCTGAGGGTGAAGAAGATGCTTTCTGGACATGGAGCTGGAGATCGACCGGGACTGACATTCGAAAAAGCTCGTCGGACGCTAGGTGAGTGAACCGTATCAATCATGGTTTCCGGAAATAGCTCGCAGCCGCCAAGCAATGCTGATTTTGTCTGAATAGTCACGGCGGGACTGAACGATAAAGATACCTACGCTGCCATGCTGGGTGGAAGAAGGCCAGTGACATTAGAGGAGAAGACGACGAAAAAGACCGTGAGTTTTGTCTCCCCTGCCAAACAGCTGAAAGAAAGGTTTTCGATTTCGCTTTCGGGCACCGAGCAGGGAATACTGATCACAGTGACTTGGTTGCCCCTGGTAGTCCGTTTTCCAGGTGTTGGAGAAGCAAAAGGTCTCCAAGACTGCTCAGGAAGCTGCCAAAAAGGAGTGAGCGGCTTAATCTGACGTCTCCAACATGGTTAGTTGAGAGGTGAGATTTACTGATCGAGCTTTGTCTTTCGCTCAGATCTGCGTTTGACCTAAGCGAGATTATTAGGGCAATCAGAGATGAACAAGCAGCCAAGGATGAGGAGATAGCACAGAAACTCAAGCCGCGTGTACCGACCAGTCTGGCACCTGAGCAAGAAGCCAAGGTCAGTATCTCAATATCTTACATTACAACCGAGCACGAGCGAAATTATGTTTCCTGTTCCTGACATGTTTGCTGGTCGCAGGTCAATCAGCATCTCGGTAACCCGCAATTCAAAGCTAGCATCAAGACAGCCGAAGTGTCTGGCAACTCTCTGCGCCGTTTGAGGCCCAGCACCTGGCTCGATGACGAGGTGATGAATTTCTACTGTGCCATGATGACGGAAAGAGCTGCTGCGGACGGCAAGAAGAAAGTACACAATATGAATTCGTTCTTCTTTGCCAAGCTCGAGACGACCGGGTATCAGAGTGTGAGGCGATGGACAAAGAAGGTGAGTGATTTCACTGGAGGCTTGGGATAAGATAGTGTCGTTACTGGCCACACTGGGCTGCTACGAAATGATCAGATGGCATCATGAGATTGTGCAGTAGTGGAATATTGGTCGCTGATTTCTGTCCATCTGTTACGTGCAGGTCGACATCTTCGCGCTCGACTACTTTGTGTTCCCGATAAATATCACAAACATGCATTGGACAGCATGCGCGGTGAACTTTGAGAAGAAGCGAATAGAATACTATGATTCGATGGGAGATGGTGGCGGTCAAAGAAGAAACGTATTCAAGGTGGGTTGGGTCATGATCTTCTTTATGTGAAAGCTCGAACCTCAAGTTGACGTTATCGAACTCGCTTCGCTTGGGGTTTTTCTTCTTTTTCTTGTTCTTTCGCTATCGCAGCGAGTCAGAGAGTATTTGCAGGCGGAACATAAAGAGAAGAAGGGTACGACTTTCGATTTATCAGGATGGACGGACGAGTTCAATGAGGTAAGTCCGGCGGACGGGACAACACAAGTCTCCTCCTCTCTTTCGACTACGGCTTTAATAGTTTGTCAGTCGAGTAATCGCTGATCATAACTCATGATTTGTGGTTGTGATAGAACACGCCTCAACAAGATAACGGCTCAGATTGCGGTGTTTTCTCGTGCCAGACGCTCGAGATGATCTGCCGCGGTCGGGACTTGGTTTCAAACGGATTCGAATTCACAGCGAATAATATGGCTTTCTTCAGACGATTGATGGTTTATGAGATTGGGGAGAAAACGTTGTTCAAGAGGACTTGGGGATCGCCCGCTGTTTAAAAAATAAGTTCAGGATAGGTCGATCAGGTGTGTAAGGTGATTGAGGGATTGGGTGCTCGTGATATATATCGTATGCAGTTTTCTAAAGCTCTCTTCTTGTACTTTGTCCTAGATAGATAGGACCTTTCCGTGGTCCAATGTATAGCAATAATATATCACTCGGTCCATACAAATCATTGTATGGGTTACTCCAGTCTGAATACTCAAAGGCAGTAATGCATTGAATCAACTACTCAGTGTGCCCTTACGATACTAGAGGAAAAGAAAGAGCTTTCTAATAATCTATGTGAATATGTGTATTGATCCTTCTCCCTCCTCCGTTCATCCGCAACCGCAACCGCAACTAACACCCTAACCCAAGATGGCTCCTACACCGCACCCGTATCCATCTGTGTCTCATCGCTTTCAATGCTTGCTCTAGTGGACTGAAAACTCCGATCTTACTGGTCCTTCTTGGTATCCTGGCTTGCCTGACCCGCCTGACCGGCAGCAGCATCAGCTTGCCCAGCGCCAGCGGCAGTAGCAGGTCTGGCAGAACCACCTCCACCGTGTAACCAGCTAAGAATCTGTTGAGCAAAGATACCGCCTCCTGCCATTAAGAGCCAACTTGGGATTTTGGACGTTCGTTTTGAGATGTGCGATGAGATTTTGATATACCATTCGACAAGGAATGCTCTGTCGGCGGCGGCGGGGGCGGCGGCGGCGGAAGCGAAAGCAAGATCAGAGCAGATTATCAGCAAGGTTTGGTATTTGATTATTGACCACTAGTAGTCGGTAAATGGAAGACGGTAGATGGTAAATGGTAAATAGTAAATGGTGGATAAGGAAAATGCCATCACCACTCACCTATCACCACCTGGTGCCCATCGGCTCTCCCAAACAGGTATACTCTCCCAACTACCAGACTTTACACCGTCGTATAAGATCTGAGGATCGGGTCGGACGTTTGACGGCGAGAGGAAGCGAAGTTTGCGGCCTTTTTCAGAGATGAAGATGATGTATGGTGGTCTGTCAGATCAGACATGAATAAAGAGTGTCTGTCAGCTTGAGCTTGAGCTTGGGCTTGAGTTTGGGCTCCAATCCGAATCTGATCCAATAGCGAAGGCCCAGTCCAGTCAAAGTTATTGGTTATTGGTCAATGGTTATTGGTTATTGGTGTACATGTAGCATGCGCCGAGTCACTCACTTCATCATCAACCATTTGGTGCAGATTTCCCATTCGGCAATATAATCGATCCGAGCCCATCTGAACCTCGAGAGCGATGCATCCGTAAGAGAATCGGAATCGGATTCGGCTTTGGCTCGTTTAGCAGCTTCACTGTGCGCGTCGAGGTATACGTCGGAAGTGGGATCATTAGGTCTACCGTGGCTATAATAACCCCAAGGACCAAATACAGAGCACCAGAGCGGAGGGAGATCAAATCCAGATCCAGATCAGTTCAGGTCCGTCTTGTTTGCAGGATTGATTATTATTTTTTTGATCCGAGACTCAAGGTGACTTACACAAGTACGACCCAAACTTGATCCTCTGAACCACCATCGAACAGATATTCTACCCTCCTCACATAATCCTCGTCGGTCAATCTCTCAACCCCGTCTTCTTGATCGCGGGCATATTGAGTAGTCGAGGTAGAAGGTCCGTTGACGGCTGTATTGTAGAGAAATTTCACTAGGCCTACTATGCTTTTTGAGGATTCTTGAGGAGGTGCAGGTGCGGGGCTTTGTTGTTTTTGGGAGTTGAATGTTCGGGACAAGACACGATTAGCTCAGGTAGGCAGGTTCCAACATCGATAATTTGAACAACATGAGAATTAGGTGGTTGTGACTGTAATTGAGAAGGGAAGGTAGAGCCTTTGTCGGCCATCCGTACATCCGTACTCTATCACACACGGAGCTTTGATCTCTTCCATCGAGACCGGGATGGATCGAGCGGTACTCCGTTTACGAACAATACCCCTAGCCCTACCACCGGCAGCGTTCTAAGCGGAGAAATGAGGACGTTCGACGACGCCCCGCCAACTACGACTCACCAGGAAGCTGCAATGTTCTCACCAGATCCCAAATCCGAGACATCCTCGGCCGCGGCGACGAGCCCCAAGGTGCTGGCAACAAGCAGGGACAAAAGCAGGAACCTGAATGGAAACCCGAGCGGGAGATTAGATCGCCAAGAAGGTACGATAGAGGTGGACAGCCTCATCTTCGATCTTGCTTAGCTCGGAGCTGGACCACCGAGGTACGACACCGAAGCTACAGTTACTGGCAGCGAAGCCAAGAAGGAAGATCGACAACGACGTCTGATCGTGCCGAGGTTGTGTGCCGAGACAAGTAACGGCTGGCTCCCGGTTATACTTACGGCTATTGATTGGATTCCCGATCTCAGGGAGAGTAAGTGAGAATATGAGGAATGAATGTGTCTGGAATAGAATAGGACCAATGTAAATAGCTGTGCAAAGATCAAAAGATTGGAGACTATTTGAACACAGCACAGCAGAGGAGCTTAAGCTTGGAGCGATAAGCATGCGGTTACGGTTGGTGGTGATGGTGGTGAGTTTTCGGTTATGAGCGATAAGCACATCTGGCGTCATCATAGATAAACAAACAAACAAACAGCCCGGCCGAACTAGCCCAGGATCTATCTCATTGGCTTAACTCCGTTCCCCGTTTCCTCTTTGCCCCCGTTGCCCCGCTGTCCGTAGCCGCTGGACCCCACACTTCTTTCTCCCGGCTGCTGCTGCCCGTAAGGTCATCAGATCAGATCAGATCAGATCAGATCAGATCAGAGAGATCAGAGAACAGAACAAGCCTGAAACATGCTAAGGTTACCTATCATATCGTCCGCCAAGCTGTGTGCCTGTAAAGTTTTTTGTGCGTGTATCTAGTTTGAGCCACTGTTAAATCTAGGCTGTGCTCTGATCACGTTTCTTGGAGCTGGGCGGAGCGATCGCTGAGCGATAAACGTGAATATGCATAGCATTGCGTCTCATAGGAATGATGTTGACGTTGATGTTGAACGTGTCTTCCATCAGAGGAATGAAGCTTTAATGTCATGTCTGACGAGGCTTTTTCCACCTGCCTCTTGACTCGATGGTGGCGATGATGTCGTGGTAATCTGCAGATTGATCCTCGTGCAAAGAACGAGGACGAGGAACGTGATGAATGGCATGGAGAACCGAAGCATGATCTTCCTTTCGTCCTTCCATCATCCAAATCCAAATAATCGCTCAAACTTGTTCACAGATGGTACAGGCACCTCTCTGTGTAACCAGATCTGGAGCGGGGTGGAGTGGGGCATTGGAAGATTGGTTCCTGTCGCTGCCGAATGCTGTGCTATGCTGGACCCCACCCACGATCTTATGCAATTTTTTTATTATCTGAACACTCAGTCTATCTAATGATTTTTACTATAGCTGCCTATCGATATTCATATCAATAACTGTCGATACGGACACGGATATAAGACGTTTTTTTTGGGCGGTTGTTGCACGTTCCTTAGCGTATAGCATGACGCACGACGCATAACGCATAACGAGCATTCCTTTTGACCATGGCTTCCTTTCCTTTCCCATCACGGTTATTCAACTCACTAGTCATTTCCGGAACCGGAGTACAACAACAAACGACCGTACAGAATTAGCTTATGGTGGGCTATTTCCCTCAGACAGTACCGCTCTGAAGCAGCGGACTTATGCTTGTTACCTGATTTCCCTACAATTGTAATTGTGATGAATTACGCATAGCATAAGATGCCGTTACGCAGCCAAACTGAATCGCGCCGAGCAATATTTCTACACCTGTAAAGAGGTCACATGACCTTTTGGCAAGGTGTACAGTTATCGGGCGGTGGCGACGCCGAGGAAAGGAATGAACCGAAGGGACGCCCTGCCATGTTCTGCCATGTTCTGCCTTGCCCTGGGATGCCCTGCCATGCATACCTGCCAAGAAATAAATCGCTCAGGGACAATGCATAGCAATCTTGTGTGGAGAAGAGAGTAAATATGAATGATATGATGCGGATATCGGAGTATTTCGAACCGACCCTTACCTCGTAATCAAAACATATAAATAATTGCCACCATCGGACAACAACATCCGATTCATCTTCCCATCGATCTATCATTCAACATTCTACCAAGTTATCACAACTGATCTCTATCAGATAGATAGATATCCAACTAACTCAATTATACAACTACACTCGCAACTTCAAGCGACCACGACGTCAACAATGTCTGCTCCTGCACCAGCTTATGGCAATGGCAAAGCCTCGATGGACGGAACCACCGTCAACAACAACAACGGAAGTGGTAAATCGGGCGTTGTTCAGAACAACGATGAGGATCTTCATCGATATGTCACCGATGACCAGCCTCGACAGCCCCGAATGGCCGCTAGTAAGAACCCGGATGCTCTTATTGTAGGTCCACTCATACCCCATACCCCATACCACCCTCTATCCAGATCGATGCACGCTCATACTGTGAGTACAGCAAGCTGATGAGAAACCTCGATGTTGTTTATCGTAGGCTGTCCAACCTCTCAAGAAGACAGAGTATGTTCATCTTCTTTTCCAACGCCGATCACTATTGACCTCACTTCCGATCTACCGATACTTGACTCACGAGATCTTCTATGCCCAGCCTGATTGGCTATTTCCCCGATGCCCAATGCTTACACCTCTTTCTGTCATAAAGGATGCAGCCCTCTTACGCCCAGGATCTCGGTACCGGCTCGATCCAGGTTAGTTTTCAACCGCACAGGCCCACTTCTATTACACCTCTGGTCTACGTACGAGTCATTTACTTACATGTATATTTATAATGTTCTACTATACAGCACGGGTTCTACGGCTCGATGATGAATGCCCTCGGTGCTTGCGTCGGTAACTGCGGTATGATCCCATGTTGCCCCTTCCCCAATCCTTTCAAGGAAGTCACCCAAGGTTCCGTCGGTCTCGTCAGCCGATTCGGTCAGTTCTACAAGGTGAGTAGCAATTTCAGCTTCTTCCTACCGTTCACCAGGGGGATGCTGACGTCTGATGTTTGCTGTGCAGTCCGTCGACCCCGGTCTTGTCAAGGTCAACGTCTGTACTGAGAGCGTACGAGTCGTCGGTGAGTGACACTTGGTTTGTGTGTATGCATGTTGCAGTCCTACTTTAGCTGACATATACAAACTCGCGACGATGATATAGATGTCAAGATCCAGCTTACCTCAGTACCTCGACAAACCGTCCAGACCAAGGACAACGTCTCGGTCGAGATTGACAGTGTCATCTGCTGGCACGGTAAGCTTTTCTTCCCATCCTTCTCGTAGCACCTCCTGCTGTGTCGCTGACAAATATCTACTTGTCCAGTAATCTCCCCTTACCGAGCTGCCTTCGGTATCAACGATGTTCGAACTGCCCTGGTTGAACGAGCTCGTGAGTCTCATTGCATAGCCCTTGTACAGGCTCGGCGTCGGCGTAGATTTGCATTGTTGATCAATGCGTCTTCAACCCAGAAACCACGCTTCGACAGGTCGTCGGTGGTCGAGTGCTTCAATCAGTCATTTCCGACCGAGAAGGTCTTGCTCACGAAGTCGCCGAAATTGTGAGTGGCCAAGATTTTCGTTCAGCGACCAGTATCTGACGGCTTGTGATCTTTTCCCCTCGTACGAATACAGATCGAAGCTACTGCCGAGAAGTGGGGTGTTGCTATCGAGTCGATCCTTCTCAAGGACATCAACTTCTCGGTTGAGCTTCAGCAATCGCTCTCTTCTGCCGCTACTCAGAAGCGAATCGGTGAGAGTAAGGTCATTGCTGCCAGGGCCGAGGTAGACGCTGCCAAGTTGATGCGACAGGGTGAGTCACGCGTTTTTTCCATATTTGTACTGGTATGGACGTCGCTGATCGCTAATTGAAATGCGATCTTTGTAGCTGCCGATGTACGTGTCTTCTGCCTCATACACTGAACCTACTTATTCTCATCGACAATCAATCGCGCCGCGACTATCTTGGCTAATCTTCATGTGCTATATAGATCCTTGCCTCCCCCGCTGCTATGCAGATCCGACAGCTCGAAGCCCTTCAGAACATGGCTCGAACATCCGGCAGCAAGGTCGTCTTTGGTGAGTAAGAGCGATAGTAGCTACATCCGCTTTGCCGCAAACGTACACGTATACTGTACATCCCGCTGATAGTATCCTGAATATTACTTGCCGGTCTACTTTAGTGCCTATGAACCTTGGTACGATGGGAGCGGCCGGTATGGACGGCAACGGCAACGTAGCTCAGCAAATCGCCTCTGTATCTCAGGACGGAGAGTACCCTCACTCCGGACCTTCGGGATACAACACCGACGGCCACGGGACCGCCTCCAACGCGGGTCTGATCAGCGCCATGGCCAATGTTTAAGCCAAGGACCGAATTCTAAAGATCGAAAGAACTTTGCTTTCGATTTGATCTTCGTCGACCATTTTTAGAACAAGCAGCCCCGGACCGACCTAGTATGGACCGATTGACTGGAGCTACGAAAGCTTGAAAGATAGTGTACGAGTATGAGTATGAGTAATGAGTCAATCAACCGTTTTTCGCTTTGCTTGCTCGATATTTGCGAAAGCGAAAGAAAGAAACGAAACGAGGCGTCAGTGTGTACAATATAATCAATTACAATCAATACAATACAATTTCTGTACTTAACTGAACTCTTTCCCGTCTTTTTTCTATAATATAACTTTTCTACGATACGGGGTGACTACTATATAATCAGATGAAAGATATTTTGTGATTGTCAGCCGAATCGAATTGAATTAACCATGTATTATTTACAGTTTCCACCATGTGCTTTGCTGTTGCTTTGTTAGCACGAGTATAACTTGAGTCTACTCTGCCTTGCATCAGAGTTTAGACTGTATGTTGTCTTGTTGTTAACCTCGAGGAGTACTGACAACTGAACTGCTGTTTTTGTACCTAAGGACAGCCAAGCGTCGATACTTGCTACTGCATCATACATGTACAGTCCAATACTAGAAGTAGTGTGCCTTGACCAAAGCCAAAGCCAAAGCAAAAAGCAAAAGCAAAAGCCAAAAGCAAAGCAAAAGCCAAAGCCAAAAGCAAATCAAACGGAAAATTGTTCGAGAAGGTATATACAACAAACAAACAAACAAACAAACAAACAAACAAACAAACAAACAAACACCTAAGACAACAGCCAAGAGCCAAGAACAGGGAGAGAGAGAGAAGGATGAGTTCAAGTACGTACCCCAAGAAGAAGAAAACACATCAAAAAGATCATCGGTAAACATATTTTTCTTTAAACGAGGGAGATGTGACGTGCATAGATAGACTCAACAGTCTAAGTCTCCATTCACTGTGTGTTCATTGCACCATGCTCGTTCATTACTCCCAATCGGAGTCATCGTCGTCCTCAGCAGCAGCAGCAACAGGCGCGGGTGCAGCCGCCGGAGCAGATGGAGCAAGGGCAGGTGCAGGTGCAGCAGACTTAGCTGGGGTGTTGGCTGCCGAAGCTGATTTGGTCATTTGCGCCTGCCCCTGCCCCTGGGTTTGACCTTGATCAGAAACTACATCGTAGCTCTCTTCTGAGTCTCTGGGACTCGTAGACGCCGAGGCCGCACCCGCAGTCGCTGCGGTGGTAGCAGCGGGAGCAGCGGACACGGTAGACGGAAGTTTACCGTCATTTTCGATCTTTGGGGTATTCTCTTGAGTTTGATTTATCGTTGTTGAAGATGATGTCAAAGTTGTCGTGGATGGTTTGGCCGTTGTTGGCGATGTGGGATCTTCTTCGTCGTCCCAGTTGAAATCGTCCGTGTCTTCCTCTTGAGTCGTAGCTATACAAAGCAGCACGAACAATGGGTAAAAAAAAAATCGTTGGATTGATTAGCGACTTTATCCTTTCTCGACTCACTCAGTACAGCTAATTGTTTTTTTTTTCTCTTTTTGTGGAGTCTGGCTCAGAGCTCGTATCCACTCACCCTGCAGTAATGCCTTCCGCTTCTTCTCTTCAGCCTCGATCATGTGCTTGTGGAACAGGTATCGTTGCCAGAACTGCTCGTCGGTGAGGTGTTCGGGTACTATACTCGTAAATAGTGTTCAAAGAGGGCATTTAAAAGGTCAGTCAGTCAGTCAGTCAGTCATTCAATCACTCTTGATATTGTTTGACAGCTCAGACCTAGACCTCGTCGAAGTATGTCATTACTCACCCAGAGCCATTCTCACGGCACCGACATTACCTTCTTCTTCCCCCTTGCCATTCTGCTTTTGCTTCTCCCAATGCTCCTGAACCCATGACCTGAACTCCGCTTTGCGCTCTTCCGTTTCCTTCTCGCCCTCAGGATCCACCAACAACGCGTCCTTGTCCTCCCTCAATCGTCTGAGAAGCGCGTCTTTTCGCGAACTGGCTAAAGCCAAGCTAGGCAATGACGATCTTCGAGATTTGTGATCGCCAGAATCGAAGAGCACGTCGCCTGCACCTGCACCATCGGTCGAAGATGGTTCAGGAGTAGATGTGGAGAAAGAATACCAGTCGCTGCCATCCCAGCTGACTGGGACCATCCGCTGGTCTTCGTCGGGCGGCACCACTTTAACAGCATCCTCCATCCACTTCTCGGCGTCTTTCACCCATCCTTCGGATTTCTTCAGATACTCCTCTGCGAGTTTCTCAGCTTGTTTCATCGATAATTGCAAGTTCTCTTTTGCAGATGATAATCGTAGATTCTCGGCGAGCTGCTGTCTCAAAACATTAGGGTTAGACAGTGCAGGGTTGTTGGATGCTGCTGCCAAGGTGGACTGAAGGGTCGATTGCAGGGAATGTTGTAGTTGAGAAGTCGACGATGTGAGTCGATTAAGGAAAGCAGTAGCTGTTGATCCCGCATCAGTCGCGCCGGCGGTCTCATCTTCGGGATCAACGGCCTTCTCCTTGCCTTTGCCTTTGCTCTTAGACGATTCTTCCTCTGCAGCAGCAGCTTTCGCAGCTGCTTTCTTAGCTTTTTCAGCTTCTTGCTCAGCAGCGTATTCCGCCGGGTCTTTCGCTACTACTTCCACTTTAGCATTTCGGAGGTATTCGAGATCCGCTTGAGCTTGGGTTATGCCCTTGTCCAGATCCGCTTTGAGACTTGTAAGTGCCGATGCGGACTAGATCACACCACGCAAAAGTGAAAGATCGAGTTTAGCTGTAGCTTTGAGTAGAGTAGAGCTCTCGGCCTGCGCTATTGTAGATCGATTTTTTATTTCTCGCGAGCTTAAGCTCACCTGTTTCTTGACGCCGCCCCACCAGCTATTCAAAGTACCCATGACCTGTCCTACCTCTTCCTCAAAATTGCTCCTATCGAGACTCTGGGTGAAAGCTCGCTGAACCGTTGATGCCGCATTGCCAGGAGTCGTCCCGGGAGCCTGAGATTGAGAGGTTTGAACTGAACCAGAAGCTGAAGCTGTGGACTCGGCATGGATCGTCTCGGCTGGCGAAGCGGGTTGGCCCGCTCCAACCTCGGCAGCAGGGACGTCGCTGGCAGTGAGCTTTGCCCCTTCTTCAGTGGTCGTTGCCGGTGTGGCGGATGACATCGTGCTGGGACTTCAGTTGTCAGATATATGTCGGATGATATAAATCGCTATATGTAAGTTGAAAGACTATTCTTACAAAGGGGATGAGAAAGTGGATTTGGGAACATGGGGTATGGGATGTGACAGTACTAGAGACAGTGACAGTGACAGTGACAGTGACGGTGACAGTACTCGAGTAACTTACAGCAGGGGCTCATGCATAACCGAAGCTTATACAAGCTACCCACTTTAGATAGTTAAGTGCACGTGTGAATTAGTTGCTGATCACGTGGTTTTCCCTCCGACCCCATGCATGAGCAGAGCATGAGCATGAGCATGAGCTTGAGCTTGAGCTTGGACGCGTCGTGCCTTGGATATTACGATTACCTTACTATTAGTATGGTGGGCGTATGGAGTAGAGTAACGAGTAGAGAGTATGAGCAAATCTCACCACATCGCATATCTCTTCCAACTTACTCGTACCTACTGATCCCGTACAAAGTACATGAAACTGGCTACACACCATCCAGCTCCTCGTCCAGACTCCATCCACTTTCCATAGAGGTATTCTGATCAGCATCTTCGAAGCTCAAGAGCGACAAGTCACACGAAACGGCCCGTCAACATCAACGCAACGTCAACGTCAATATGTCACAGTCTCAGTCGTATGCCGACTACGGCTTCGAGCCCACCCAACTCTCACAGCCATATTTCAGCCAGACGCAAGGGACGCAAGGAACAGCCTTCGCGAACAGCCAAGTCGAGCCGAGGAGGAAGTACTGTAAGCTACTAGATCACAGACTTGCGACCAACCCACCTGTTTGGGGAACGTTGAGCTAATCAGCTCGCTTGCTTCTTCTTCTTCTTCTTCTTTGGTTTGTCATAATTAAGGGGCCGTGTTCATCCCCACGAAAGCCGAGCGAGATATCCTCAAGATCCCTTGGTCGAAATCTTTCATTCAGATGGGTAGGGGTCCATACGTCTTATCGAAAAATGATGTCATCCTGCAAGAGAAGAGGATATCGAATATCCATTGTAAGATCACATTGGGTATGCAAGGACCGAATGGAAGTGGAAGTAGTAGCGCTACCGTACAATCTTGGAAGGATGGGGAAGCCGAGCCGGAAGTTTGGATCGAAGATCTCAAGTCGAGTAATGGCACTTTCGTAAGTATCGCTGAATGTCGCCTCGGCACCTGCTCCCGAAATCTTGAGCTGAAGATGGAAGATGTGCTCCGCTGTTTCTACAGGTGAACGGAACAAGAGTGACTACTCGAAGACTCTTGCAACACGGCGATGAAATTTCCCTCGGGCATGCCGGAACACTTGATAATCACGACGTGCGGTACATATTCCGTTCAGTCGGATCAAAAGGGATGAAACTTGGTCAGAACGGCAGTAAAGCGTTAGATATGGTCGGAGCTGTATATGAGCGATATCAGGTTCTTGATAGGTACGTCTATAACGTGCTAGGTATGTTGCTAATTGGTGGGATAGACTGGGAAAGGGGACTTTCGCCGAAGTGAGGAAGGCTGTTGATGTAGAGACTGGCGCTTTGCGTGCTATCAAGGTGAGCAACTAGCCATCGAGGTACTATATAAAATCGTGAGCTAATCTTGCATTGAATTAGCAAATCATCAAACACCGTTTCGCAGGTAACGAAAAGACGCTGAACCTCTTCCACCGGGAAATCGAGATATCCCGCTCGTTAGAACATGTAAGCTGACCTGATCAATCATGAGTCATTCTCAATGCTAATTCAAGCGCTGCAATCAAGGAAAACATCTGTCGATTATTGGATTACTACGAAGACCCGCAACATATCTGCCTGGTATTGGAGTACGTAGACGGAGGAGATTTACTTGATTATATCATGAATTGGCCGAATGAGATGGGCGGAGGATTGCGTGAGTGGCCGAGCTCAGCCTTACTGAGAATGATGTGTGCACTGCCTGTACGCTGATCATGCACTTATTTGTACTTTGCTGGGCTCTGGCAGCGGAGGACCATGCCGCGGATCTGACGGTACAGATCTGTCGAGCAATGGCTTATACTGTAAGTGAGATCCCAATGTGATCGGGACTGACGAGATAAGCATGGAATGGGCGTAACGCATCGAGACTTGAAGCCAGAGGTGAGTCTAAAACTGTTCGAGACAGTGCTGATGAGCTCAGAATATTCTTCTCACGAAAGAGACGGATGATTCACCGCCAATGGTCAAGATAGCGGATTTCGGCTTAGCGAAAATGGGTGAGTAATCGAGTTTCATTGGTTTTATTGCACACGTCCATATAGCTGTGCTTGTTTCACTGACAATACTGACGAACGCTCTCTAGTCCACGCGGAGACGATGCTCACGTCCATGGTCGGTACACCACAATACCTCGCACCGGAGGTTGTCATGCAGACCCGTCAACAACCGGGATATGAGAATGTGGTGGATTCATGGTCGGTAGGGATCATTGTATACAGGTGAGTCTAGCAAGCCTTCCATGGACCATCGTCCACCAGAACAATCGGTTTACGTAGCTGATATTGCCTGATAATCATAGTATGATGACTAAAGCTTTGCCGTTCGATGAGGACGCCGAGCAAGCTGTAGAGGTAAGTGAAGCTTGGCGCCAAACGTAGCTGACGAACGTAGCAACGGATCAAAGCTCGATTCACTCAAGCTGCCGACACCGAGCTGTTGGTACGATTAGGTATCAGTGATCTAGGTGAGCATTGATCGGTCCTATATGATCGGTGGAGTGGGTCTAACCGGCAACACAGCTATTGATTTCATCTCGGGCCTATTGGCGAAAGACCCTTCGAAGCGATTATCAATGACTCAAGCACTAGAGCACGAATGGTTGGCTGGACCATCCTCGCAACGATCAGAATCACAAGCTCAACCCCTCGGAGGAGATTCCGTATGGTCAATCGAATCGTTCGACGATATATATCGACATGCCGACGAGCGAAACGGGAACGGAATGGCCGAAGGAGGAGGGGCATGGAGTCGACCAATGACTGCTTCTGGAACCAACTACGAATCGATAGCTGAGAACGGCTCGGAAGATTTCTCTCAGCCGATGGGTAATCTTCATTTGAATACACCTCTGATCAAATCTACCATCAAGGGGGAGGTGACACCCGCTGGATCCGTACCGCCCTCTCCTATCCATTCAGAACCCATGCGAGAGCAATCACAGCCGCAAGAGAACGGGCAGCTTCAGCAGGCTCAGCAGGTCCAGAAGGTCCGCCCCGAAGTCAGGGCGCAAGACCACCTGATTGTGACTGTCAAACCGGACGAAGCCAAACTCGCTCCCACCAACGGGGAGGTGGTTTTACCGACTCCAATCACGCCAAACCATGATCTCAACACGACGACTACGAAGAGGAAGTTGGAGAAGAACGGTGATGGTGATGGCGATGCGAACGGAGAAATGTTCAGCTCGGGCAGTCTATCACCCGTTCCTCCTCCAGCTACTAGACTACCTGTACCTGTACCTATACCGGTACCCGGAGCGGAAGAGGGGGATAAGATGGATTTGGACGGCAATAAAGCGACTACGGTTACCCCTGAGAATGACAAAGTGGACACGATCATGGCGATCACCAATGGAAAGATAGGAAATGGTGATATGGAAGTGGAAATGAAAACGGACAAGAAGGGATTGGCGAGGATGCCTACGAGACAATCTACGAGAACTACGAGGGCGAGGAAATCAATGAGGCTGGCTTGAGGCGTGGGCGTGGGTGAGAGCGCTGGGCGTGGACGCAAAGGTCGACGATCACACAATTGTCTACAAACATTCCTACAATACCTTATGTGATGTGTGATACGATACCACCTACCCATACACCTATATATATATTTATATCCCATATCCGTGTGTTCGCGCGTTAGCGTCGGCGTCGGCGTCGGCGTCGGCGTTGTTCAGTTTACAAACGAGTTGAGCCGAGGGAGGGTGGGCGTCTAATGATATCGGTCGAGGCCGAGGATGGAAATCGGCACGTCTCACACATTGGACGATTGGACGCATGGACGCACAGGGGTGTTGATTGTGTTCTTTGTGCATATTATAGGAAGAGGACGAAAGAAGTATCAATGGGCCGTCCGACTTGTCGTGACAAGAGTACCATATTAGGTTACGGCGAATTCACCACTATTATTACAATGAATATTCATACATCGTCATCATCATTATAGCATATGTCTATCGTCTATTTTTATGTTTATGTGCATGTCTATGTATATGTATATTTATATGTGTCTAAGTATGACTGTGCTTCTCACTGTACTACCACATTACAGTACGAAGACGTAGAAGAATAATGTTGGGCGCATACATCGAATTATTGAGTGATGCCGGCCCTAGGTCCGCGCCATACCGACTTGAGTTGAAGAATTAAGTGGGAGGTCCCATGAACGTCGACCGACAGACCATTCGTAGAGCTTCGTGTTTGACTACATTGGAGGCAGAGTAGAAGATCGAAGATCGAAGATCGGTGTCCGATTCAAGCTTGATTCCATCCCACCTGCGTTGTGTGAATGCCAGACCGCGATAGCGTCATGAGTCATGCGCCTTGCGTATTGCGCCTTGCGCCTTGCGCCTTGAGTCGTGGCCCGAGTGCAAAGGAGGTTAGGGGTTAAGGTTTTGTTATCCGCAGGACAGACAGGTGTTCTCTCCCTGCTCGACGACGTATAACCTCCTATCGAATCACAACACATGACATGTATATCATATCAGCAAAAGTAAAACCCTTTAACAAAAGCCGATAACGCGGTTGCAATATAGTCAGAATCTAGAGTGATTCTGCACTGTGCGGTCTCTTGTCTGAGTCTGATATACCCGCGCGAGACGCCACGAAGGTGACCTGAACTGAACCAAGAGGAGGAGAAAAGTGGAAAAGAAGCAGAGCAAAAGAGGCTGAACAAACAAACAAACAAACAAACAAACAACAATCCGCGCCGCTCGCTCACTCACTTCTGCTCGTAGTCCTATCTGGCTCATCTCCTCGATAATCTGCGCAGGCTTATTTTGAGCTACAGCCACAAGGTATAGTCTTCCTCCGCTTGAAAGCAAATCCTGCGTTACGATACGATACGATGCGATGCGAGAATCAGGTACGTGAAGACAAACATGATCGGAATCATATTATTATTATTTTTTCTCGTCAGCTAACATCCCGCTGGATATCTCCGTTCTATCACATTCACACGTCAGCACACCATACTCACCGGTAATTGGCGTAATAGGATATTCGTGACTTGCATCCCGTCTGACCCTCCTGCCCAAGCACCGCCTATATCCCGCTCAGACTGTGTGGCATTCAACCTATTTTGTTCGGGCATACCCATATAATCAGTATCAACTTTGGGCCGACACCTAGACTGGGTAATCGGTATGGGAAGGGAATGTAAGGCGTCGTGGCAGGGACAGACGGTCGATCGACTCACTCTTGGAGATCTGTAGGTACGTAAGGAGGGTTGAATAGCATGATATCTATGTTATTTCGTAGTCGAGCTGATAAGGGTGTTACGAGATTACATCGGATCGGGTTCAGTGTCATCTGAGTGGAAGATATAATATAATCGGTGTTGGGTTGAAATGGAATGAGACCCGATTGCGATCGCGGACGATCAGCTATCATTTGGACAGCGTATGGAAGGAAGCGTCGTCCGTTTTTGGTGTGTGTGGTGTGTAGTGTGTGGCTTGGCTTGGCTCACTCACGTCGTTAGCACTGGCCGTGCGTATCGTTGCATTGCACGCATACGGGTTAATATCGGTCGATAATATCACTGATGCCCAGAAGAAAAAGGAAAGACAAAGACAGATCGTGTATTAGCATGAGAGTCGTCACGTATACCCCTGCTCTCCTGTGGACGAGAGGGATGAGCCAGCTCTAAAGCTTATTTATCGAAAATACAGCTAGGACGTCGAATAGATCATGTGCCGAGTGCTACCTACTCACAGGTTTTATCCCTTCCTATCAGGTTCGCAAGAAACGCAGATGCTATTCCTGATCCTGCTCTGTACTCATACCAAAGCATCAAGCAAATATCAGCTCAGCTGACTGAATATCCGATCCATGACCAGAGTACATCCTGCCTCAACCCGATTTCCGTGTCTGACCACCAGACAGCGAATACTGCACATGCCCCTTCGAGTCCACCTTGAGAACAATCGTTTCATGTCAAACATTGAACGCAAAATCTCACTCACCCTACTTCCACACATATCAAGGGATTTGACCGCCTTATACTCTCAGCGTCGATCTCAAGTGCATCGAGGAGGATGAACGAGTCCTCTGGATAGGCGTATCGACCCATCAAAAACAGACACGCCAGGGGTGGACGACCTCCACATCAGCTCAAAATTCGTTCGTCTCGAAAGGATAGTAGCCCCGACACAACTCACCAGCTGGCTCGTAGATGTGTTCGTAGTCATCTTCGGTCAGATGAGCGATATTGGGAGTGGGCAAGGACATTTTTGTAGAATGGTACACGGAGGATACCTATTGCTATCGGAATAGATAATCTGGTGATCTAGGTCTCTGTATCCTGCGTATAGGTGATCCGTATTTTTGTTGTTGTTGCGATACTTTGTTTTAGAATATATTACGTAAGCTTGGCTGCCCATAGAACGTACGGTGGGATCTCTCTCCCTCGGACGCGACGTTTGCTGGGGGGTCGTCGTCATACATCACCACCACCATGGCTGATCCCTCTTCTCATTTACCTCTTCTGCCCAAAAACAACACACATTCATCCCAGATCTCCATAAAACATATCAACATGTCCAACAACACGGGTGGTATGCACAATCTCAGTACAATCTTGTGAGTGAGCTGTGCTGTGTCGTAGGTGCCAAAGCCGTAGCTGATTCTTCGTCATGGTGAAATAATAGGAAACGGCTTGAAGGTATGTGCCCTATAATACGAACGGCGCTCCCTCTCAGCACTCTTTGCAACCCGAAAGCGTTCCCACCCTACCCGATGCATAGACATGAGCGACGATTGCTGATGTGAGCTGGTTCATGCTTTAGCCGTCACAAGTCGACTCGAAGACGTCGCCGTATCCCAATCCTCCCCCGCACCGACCACCTCCCTCCGATCGCCCACTCAAGCATCTCATGAAGCCCTAGCAGGCCACGTAGCACCCTCTGCATCGACCTCTGCTGCTACTGGTGGACCTCCTCCGCCGCCCCCTCCTCCTCCGCCTCCTGCTGCCGAGGCGCAATCTGAAGAGAAGACTACACCTGCTGTCCAGGCGTACAGGGATGAGATCATCGATGGGGTCTTGAAGGAGTTCGTGGCTAAGGCTGCAGAAGTCGGAGGATTGGTTGAGCAGCACGTGAGTATCATCAGTCCGATGGAGTCTGTTGTTACTTCGAGCATAAATCACTTCAACACACCAGCCACATGCTCAAGTGTCGATCACATCAAAGCATTATACGCCATACTGATTAGCCTTGCCTATGCCTATAGTCAAACCTCCTTCCGACTCTCGCCGAAGCCCAGTTCGCATTCCTCAAGCTCGCCTCGAATCACGCCAAGCCCACTTCCCCCGCGGCCCTTGGACCTTTGCTCGAACCCCAAGGCAAGGCTATACAAGCTATCTTGGAGGCGAAGGACAAGCTTGGTAGAAGTAAGGAGGGCAGGGAGTGGGGACCTGCGCTTAATGTTTTGGGAGAAGGTGCTCCAGCTTGGGGCTGGGTACAGGTGGTACGTTACCAAATCCCTCGCTTCCTGTTATCCTCTACTCCCACTCAGATCAGATCAGTGACATTGAGCGATCTCAGCCTCCAAAAGCAATTTTATGAGTTAAACGCTGATTCGTTCTTCCGTCTCAGGAACCCGCTCCCGCTCCTTTTGTGGCCGAGATGAAGAATGCGACTCAATTCTGGGCAGACAGGGTCACCAAACAATTCAAAGAGACGTAAGCTCGATCTACCTGTCATTGGTTTGGCTTTGTGTGCTTGCTGACCAGATCACTACAAATAGCAATCCCGCCGCTGTCGCTTGGGCTAAGGCATTCTCTGAACTTCTCACCACGCTTCAGGCTTACGTTAAGCAATGGCACACTACTGGTGTAGCTTGGAACCCCAAGGTGAATCGGTGAATCACATCAGTGCTGAAAATTGAAGCTAATGCAGCATACGTTAGGGCTCTCCTGCACCCGCTTCCGTTCCTGCTGCTGGGTCAGCCGCTTCTGGCGGTGCTCCCCCTCCTCCGCCTCCTCCACCTGCCGGTGGACCGTCCTCGACGCCCGCTCCTTCATCAGGCGGTGGTGCAGGGGGTACTGCCGCTCTGCTGGCTGACCTCAACCGAGGCGGATCGGTCACCTCGGGACTAAAGAAGGTTGACCCGTCGCAGATGACTCACAAGAACCCCGAATTGAGAAATGCCGGTACTGTCCCCGAGCAGAAGAAGTCCGGACCTCCTGCTTTGAAGCCCAAACCTGGCTCTGCGCCGCCCAAGAAGCCTGCGAGACTCGAGCTTGAGGACGGTAGCAAGTGGATGATTGTGAGTGATGCCGTTCCTGGTTCACCATATTCTCGAGTAACATTGACGATCGTCACCCCTTATTACACTGTTGGTATACAGGAGAACCAAGAGGACAACAAGGATATCAACATCACCGATACGTCATTACACCAGACTGTGCACATTTTCGGATGCAAGAACTCTGTGGTCAAGATCTCGGGCAAGATCAATGCGGTCACTATGGGTGAGTTTCATGCCTGGAACCTATTTTGAAGTTGTGTAGGGACGGTTAATCAATCGTGAATTTGATTTGCTGATCATCTCATCCCCTATTCTCTTGTATATCTGCTCTTGCGCCGCCGTGCACGTGCATTCTATCGACTTTTTTGTTATGTGTGGAACTCTGATCTTGCAGTCGGATGCAAGAAGACGGCCGTCGTACTGGAATCCGCCGTATCCTCACTCTCAATAACCTCATCCCCTTCATTCGAAGTCCAAATCACAGGTACAATCCCCACCGTCCAGATCGACACGACCGACTCAGGTTCCGTCTACCTCTCCAAGGAATGTATGGAAGTAGTAGAAATCATCACTTCCAAGACTAGCTCGATCAACATCAGTGTCCCTACTGGCGAAGGTGGTGATTTCGAGGAGAGGCCCGTTCCGGAGCAGATGAAGAGCAAGGTCGTTAATGGAAAGCTCATCACTGAGATCGTCGAGCATGCGGGCTAGTCAGTCAGGCATTATGTCTGTCTCTCCATATATAGCCCGGTTGTACATGTATATTCAGTGCTCTTAGAAGGTAGACTGGTAGATGGTAGATTTGTACGAGGATTACGTGGATCGGGCAAAGGACAAAACTGGGTTCATACTCGCCGGTGCCGCTTACTTCTAGTTGCAACATAAGCTACCACAGTATACCATACCCACTCCTGCAACCTTCTTGGCCAAAGTGCGATACTTGTATACGATGAATGAAATGCATGATATGCTATACGGATCGGATCTTTCTGGAATGCCTCCACTTATATTTTATTGTATAACCTGCATATCTACTATTCCACAACTCCACCTTTTGATTGCTAGGTCTCTCTCGACGTCTGAATACTACTTTATATTCTCCTCATTCAGCTTGACTCCGATGGGAGTTGCGAGCTCCACTCCTCCTAATACATCTCTACATGAGCGAAGAGCTCCTCTGATCACTCAACCGCTCATCGAAATGATAGTGGTCATTTGCGCTCGTACCGTCCAGTCCTGCCCGTTGAACTCGACACTTCGTGACACACATTATTTTGACTATCCACGACAATAAGACTACACAGAGCCAGCAGCTCTGAAAAGGGTGATAGCCTTATCATCTCCAGCAACGGCAAATTGCTTTCCAGCAGAGGTAGAGTAACTTTGGTTCTGCCCTTGGGTATCTCCTTCGGCGCCTGTTCCGTTTGTTGTGGCTGAAGATGATGGTGCAGAGGAGGAGGTGGAGGATAGCTGAGGCTGCCATGCGAAACCCCATATTTCGGCGTTTCCGGCTGATGAGGTCGTTGAGACGCAGGCTCGTTGACCTACGTCCCATAGCTTGATGAGGGAGTCGGCGCCACTACGAAATCGGAGACCGCAGGGCGAGGGCGGTTGCGTGTACGAAGTGACGATTGCACAATGCAACATTTTATAGGGAAAAGTATGGCGGCGAATAATCGATCATCAGCGGATGCAAAAAGATAGTCAGAGGCAAGTTCGACATGACAAAGACAAAAAGACACGTCTTTCAATGGATGGTACCCGGATCATGTCGTTGGTCCGCATCGGGCGACTAGTCAGTCACCACGAAAAAGCTTCACTCACCCACTACCCAATAACTTTCCATCAGGACTAGCATCGACCTTTAACACCCAGCTCTGATGGCCTTGCATCATCGCTACAGCACCTTCGCCCGCCCCTCCCGAGCCGGATTTGGAACCTGCTCTGACGTCGTATAATACGATCAAATGATCGTCTGAACCAGAGTACAGCCACTAGGAGGGAGAGCAGTTCAAAGGTCGGATTGATGGTGGTTAGCAATGGGTTTCCAGGAGTAGTGGTAGCAAGGTTGATTGGGACGGCAGCAGTAAGAGGGGAAGAAGGCCCGTCGCAGTGGTTGACATATCATGTTAGGAGGGGAGGAGGGGGTTGGACTGACGTACCTGAGAATCAGGGGACCAAGTGACAGTCCTCACTGCCTTATTATGCGATGTATAAGTAGCCACGATATCCTGCGTTTCCGTGTCGAGGACGATGACTTGTCCTTGTTCCGTAGCGAGGGCGAGCGATCGGCCGTCCGGCGACTAGGTGGTGAGGCCATCGCAGCAAAGATTTGAGTCAGCATCTTTCCGGTTTGAAAGGTGTGTTGATGTCCTGATGTCCAAAGGAAAAAGGTCATCATGACAGGCAGAACGAGTCAAGCGGGTTTTATCGATCCGTCAAACACACCTCAGAAAGGGGGTGGGAGTCTGCGAGCGATGATCGGGTAGAATGAATGAATGAACGGACGGATTGACGGACGGGAACCCTGGCTTTAGCCAACTCACAAACTGTACATCCATTCCGAATTTCCCTCGACCGGTATCGACGACTTTCCCCTCGTCGCCGCCGAGCGCTCCTCTACTACTTCCTTCCGAGTCTGATCCAGAGGTAGATGCATCTTGCGACTGCGAGATGGATCGGATGGCCAATTTGGACGATCGACCGGACCACGCCCAACATTGTGATGTCGGATGAATCGCAGCTGCATATGCTGGTAATTCTATTAAAGTGTTCGAAGCAATCTCTCAGCGTGAGCTCAAAAACATAGGTCCCCTTGGGTTGGCTATACCATCAAGCACAAGCACGGGTAAGACGCGGTAGTGGGTAAGCACTGGAGGGGTAGTCGAAAGCGCGAACACACCATTCTCGCCCTCTGCAGCCTTCTCACGTCCAGTCTCAACTCTCCCAACTTCGATGCCTTCCTCGACGTCAACCAACACTACACTCCCATCTAAACTAGTCGCAAGCGCGTATTTCCCATCTCTGCTGCTGGACAAAGAACTGATAGCGAGCGGATGAGAAGATAAATCGTGGATCGGTTTCGACAGTTCGGTCGGGTCCCAGATTCGGAGGTGCCCATCGGCGGACCCAGAGATGAGCTTGTTATTGGATGTCCATGATAATGCCCAGATCGACTCGGGCAGTACTACGTAGCATTACAGAAGCTGTCAGCCTGATCTGCGGATTACACATGCTTTCCATTCATCGTGAAGAGGCATTGAATAAACCAGTGAAGCATAAGAAAGAGTCCGACTCACTTGGGGTCGATTCTTGTTGCAGATACGAGAGCGACTGGAATTCAAGCGGACCGGAATGTGACGTGTTAGCGAGCACAGCGCAGCGTTTCGAAGAGCCAGACTCAAGCATACCATATTTAAACCTTTACTATTTCGGCCTTCTCCTCTTGGTTCTTATGGAAGGGCTATGCAAATGATCGCTATCTTTGACAAGGGATGACGGTTGAAAGATGGAAGGAGATGCAGGAAGGAAGTTGCGAGCTGACTTGATATTTCGTGTATGAGACTGGATCGCGTATGGTATGCCGTCATCGACAACCGCCGAGCCGCCTATTTCGACATTCCTCATCCTCCCTATACCGTTGCTCAGCTCACTGTTTCATCATACCGATACCGCAGCGACCATACTTGACCTTATCAGAGTGCTCTCCGAGCGAGATAGAGAGTTCCGTAATAAAGCTGCATGTCAGACGCAGGCATGATCTTCCCCTATTCGCTGCTATTGCCCATCCTAATACGCTCAACGACCTCGATCTTACCTCACACATTCTTCCAGCCAGACGAATTCTATCAAACTTTCGAAGTCGCTCATCACAAGGTATTCGGATACGGATACTTGACATGGGAATGGAATGATCTACCTCCTTCTACCTCTGCACAGGCATTATCGCCATCATCGGCGGCAGGAGTGGGCTGGGATGGGTGGTGGGAGAGGACCGTTGTTGGTGGAAGGATGAGAGGATGGATATGGCCTAGCCTGTTTGTGGGGGTTTACAAGTTGTTGCAAGCGACCAAATTGGATCATACCGAGCTAATCGTACGTTCCCCTATTCAAAAATATCTTGAACCCGTCTCTTATATATTCTCCAAGCCGGATACTGACTTGTCTGCGACCTTGTTCAGGTCATTGCTCCGAGAATCATTGGGGTGCTCGTGGCCTCTTTGACAGATTGGTACACCTATCATCTATCTCACAAGCTACTAGGCCCAGGCTCGACTGCAGCAGCGGTACGCTCTCCGCATCCCAGTTTCGCTGCTCAATGAACCTGGTGCTGATGGCTGAGACCCTATGTCCACTATCTCTCCAGCTCTTCTTGTCCCTCACATCGCTCTTCAATGCTCATCTGCTACCAAGGGCACTATCAACATCGCCCGAAACACTGCTCACGACTATGGCGTTATACTACTTCCCCTTGTCGAGACCTTTGCCTTCATCACCCGATCCACTGAATCCTGTACCAAATGGCAGCGACGAGAAGGCCGCCGTCGACGGGGAAACGCCTAAAGTAAAGGTACAGGACAGTCCAAGGTCGGGGTATCTGAACTACGTGGCTATGGATAGAGGTGTGCCGTTTATGAATGAGAAGCCGTGAGTTCTCATGATGGATCGTTCTCTTCGAGAAGGTCTCGCCTATCATACAGCCTGGCTGGAATTTATGCTCGGCATTCTGCATCACGACTGAGGGCCATGAGCTGACTTTGTTGATGTATCTAGTACCAACGATAGCCTCCCTCTCTCGATCTGCCTAGCTACAATCGCCCTTTGTATCCGCCCTACGACTTTACCTCTATGGGCGTTCTTGGGACTTGATCTACTCCGAAGGAGATATGTAGAGTTTGGACTACGCTCACCTGCAAGAGTCTCTCTAGTCTCGGCGCTCACAGCGTGAGTCTGGCAAACCCAATACAAGGGTATCCGATTGCGGGATGCTGATCGAGATTTTGTACAGATTGGTAACATTGGCCGTGTCGACGTGTATCGACTACTTGTTCACTGGTCGACTGTACTTCCCCATATTGACATTCATCCACCAAAATGTGATCGAGAATATCTCCTCCTTCTACGGCTCGACGAACCAGCTATACCACTTGACTCAATCACTGCCTATCATGCTCTTCCCAATATGGTACTGGTGGGCCAAAGGCTTTGTCGCGTCTCTTCTCCCGACGAAGGTTCTGCCCAGCAGTCTGCAGGACATCGACCGACCTGAAGGTCTGAGGCTACTTGCTCGAGCTATAACCTTCTCCATTGGAGTATTGTCGCTTTCACCTCACTCAGAATGGCGGTTCCTCCATCCGTTCTTGCCACCGCTGTTGCTCTTCGCCATACCAGGTTTCGCACCTTCCTACAAACCTAGTTTAATCTTCGCCCTAGGCCGCTTCAAGATGCTTGGCGCGATGAGGCAGTACACTCGTATACCGAAATCCACGTTCTACTTCATCTTGTTCGCCCCGATCATTCCTTGCGTCTATCTGAACGCATATCACGGCCGAGCACAGGTGGAGGTGATGAATATCTTACGAAGAGGAGAGCTGGGCGAAGTCAAAGGACTGGTCGAATTGATGCCTTGTCATTCGACTCCGTGGATGAGTGGTTTACATCAAGATGTGGAGGGTTGGTTTGTCACTTGCGAACCTCCTCTAGGGTGAGTCGTGACAAATGAGCAAAACACTTTTCTCACGGTGCATGGCGCAATGGGCTGACGCAGTCGTTTTATATATCTAGAGTTGACCCCAGGATTCACCGCACACAACAAGACCTGCTCTACCTATCTCCTGTATCATACCTGCAGCACGTCTTCCCTTATCCGCCAGCTCAGCTGCACGACATCCCGAAATCGATTGTAGGTCCCGCCAAGCCGACTCATGTCTTATTATTCGGCGAGTTGCTAGATAGGACTGAACAGACGAGCGACTCGACTGTGTCAGTCAAGGATGCATTGCATCAGCTGGGATATTCCGTTGCATGGTCTGGATGGAATGGATTTGATATTCTGCAGGACGAGGAGAAGAGAAAGGGTGGAGTTCAAGTGTGGAGGTTGAGAGTGTGAGGTGCCGCCACGTGAGCACTATGGAGGGGGTACGATGTGCCACACTTGTCTAAACTTGCTATTTGTGTAAACCCCGATGAAATGCCGATTGCATACCAGATTGGTTTTGGGATGCATAGGCAAAGCTCGCTGCTGGCACTACGGTGCAACAAAGCTTCGAGGAGGTCATCTTTTCAATCGTTTGCATAATCTAACCTCTTTCTTATCACCCAAACAAAACTTCCAGTGGACGAAGGCTAAATAAATCCAAATCGATTAAAAATGTCTGACGCTGGATCTGAAACCGCTTCCAACCCCCCCGCCGAGGTTCCCGAGGTCGAAGTCGCCGCCGACTCTTCCGGTCCTCTCTCCGTCGAGGACGCTCTTCAGCAGGTCATCAAGACCGCTCTCGTCCACGATGGTCTCGCTCGAGGTCTTAGGGAATGTGCCAAGGCTCTCGACAAGCGAGAGGCTCACCTCTGTGTTCTCGTCGAGACCGTCACTGAGGGTGAGTTTGGCGTGTTCCTATCATCCAAGGCGAATGGAGAGGAGCTTTCCAGATGCACCAATTTGTTGCGGGTTACCATTTGTTTTCCAAGGGGTCATGCTAAATTTGTCTTCGCTCAATAATAGCCGAGTACCTCAAGCTCATCGAGGCTCTTTGTGCCGAGCACTCTATCCAGTTGATCAAGGTCTCCGACGCCAAGGTCCTCGGACAGTGGGCCGGTCTCGCCAAGATCGACCGAGAGGGCAAGCCCCGAAAGGTCGTTGGCTGCTCTTGTGTCGTTATCACCAACTACGGCCAGGACTCCCCCGCCCTCCAGGTCCTCTTGGACTGTGAGTTTCAAGTTTCCACGAGCATTGTATAATAGCGGGATTCATACTGATGCGTCTTGGATTCAACTCGAATAGACTTCAAGACCCGATAAGTGCATACCTCGAATGCTGTCTTCCCTTCATCCGATATAATGTAAGTCTGCCAAACCTGATTTGGCAATCTTAACTCTTCTTTCTTGAGCTACGTCTACCTTCCTCCCTTTACCTCTTCTGATGAATATGGGACTCCCTCTTCGCATTGTAATGTGTCGACAATCCCTAGGAATCGAACCTACCCTCTTCGGAGGGCCATCCGTTGTCTGATCAAAAATCAAATTCACTGCTCATTCTTCTTGAAGGATTCAATCATATCATCCAAGAGGATCTGTGCTGATTATTGGTCATGTGTCAATCTCGATGATATACAGGTCTCGCCCTTTTTCGCCAGATCTTGACTGCTCTGCTGGGAAGGACTTGTAGATGTTGATACCTCGAGGATAGGGGATGATGTGCTATGCATGGCTTGGAAGCGAATCAATACAATACATTCCCAGGTACTCATTTGGATCGCAGCGTCGCATCAGGTCCGTGTCGTCGTGCTCATCGACTGCTCCACTGCTCACGTCACGGTGCTAAAGCCACCGCCATAGCCTGGTGTGCACCAATCGCTCTGGAAAAGACTGGTGGTGTAACATCATAAACTTGGGGGATCGATCATCACATCGACCTATAAACACAGATAACCGACGAAGTTTTTGGGGGTTTGTTACGGACCTATGCGCGATACTGAAAACTGACCAGGGACCAGGGTAGTGCTAGTCTACCATGGGAAACCATGCGATGTCACTCATTACTGGTTCTCGCCCTCATTTTCGTGCAAATGCTCCTCTGAGCCCCACGCCTCGAGTCGACCTCGAGGCTCGAGCTGACCGTCGCCTTCGTCCTCCCACCAGATCCTAAGGATCGCCACGCTCGTATTGCCCACTTGACCTTTCTCCTTTCCTTCCCCTTCAACATGCTTGAAATCAATCGTCTCGGGAACATGCAAGTCAATGGGAGGCTTCTTTGCATCGAGACCCTCAAGAACAGGAGAAGGGGTAGTCAGAATTCTGAGGAATGCAGAGAGACATTCCTGATGAGTGACAACGAGTACCACACCCGAACCTTTTCCAAAAACAGCGGGTGTAGTGGGTGTCCTTGGCATTCCGGGTCGAGGGAGGCCAGAGACCGTACCTGGTTTTTCGATCGCACTGAAGCTGAATGCCCTGTCAAAGATGGGCGCGTTGTTCATGGAGACGGATGCGAGACCCGGAGTGAGAGGGGTTGTCTTTCCCGAAGCTGAAGTGAATCCCGGCGTGGCCGGGGTAGCAGTAGCTGATGAGGCGGGGGTGTGGGATGTCAAGAGGACCGAGAGGAACGAATGGAGTCGGTCCTCGACGCTGAGTGGTTGAGCATAAATACAGTGTACAGGATTAGGCATCACGTTGTGGTTGAACGATGATGATTGTGGACATTAAAATCAGCATGCCAGACCTCCGGTCCATTAGGAGTCAATGCGACAAGGAGGGCGCAGGCGGCTTCGGCATCACTCGCCTCTGTTCACTCTCAATACCGTATTTGTCGAAATCATGGCACACCTCATCCCATTGTTTTCCTTGCGCATCACCCCAATGTCGAGTGGTGAGTCGGTCGTCAGTACGAAGTTTGGGATTACGCGGCTGGACGGCGACGATGGCTTTTGCCGTCTACAGAACAGCAGGTGCCCGCCCAATTACCAGTGCAGCATGGGTGCGATGAGCGAATATGGCAGAAAGGATCATTGATGATGGTCAGCTATCGTCCTGACTCTTGTTTTGTTCGGTTCCTTTCACCATCTCTGAATATGGATGACTCGAGTACGGGATAGAACCCTCTCATTAACGATTGGCAAACCAGAAGACGACCGACAGCGACATCGGGATCTCCGGATGGTGAAATGATATGATCCACAATACTTCTAGCTTATGGGATGACTCTGGGGATCGCTCTCGTGGTGTCGGCTGGCTCGACAAGAGAAGAGCCGAGTAGAGTCGGAGGGCTCTTTTTGAGCTTGAAAGACCACCAAGACTTCCACGGAACCATGACTTTGCGCATAGCTAAAACGTTTGAGCCGGGCGTTCGACACTTACCTCTTGCGCTCTCGCCAAGGGGGACGACCAAACTTGCGTGAGCGGCACAAGGCGGAGCCATTCCGCCAGCTTCTGGGCTTGTTCTTTCCCAGTGGCGGAAAGGGAGGGATCGAGCGTACCTTGCACGATACCCTCTTGGTTCCTGTCACAGTCAACCCAATATGAGTTTATCGGGTACGAGTACATAGCAGAACAGTGATTGGGCAAGGAGAGATGACGGTCGACGGTCGACGGTATCAGCGCGAGTACGTGCTCAATAATAGTTCAATAGGATACCGCCAGGCGGTCAGTATAAGTAACAGTCAAGTGTATGTATGGTATGCACACCCTAGGAGTACTCGTACTCGTACTCACAGCTCGGTTTGGGCGTGTCGGACGAGGTAAAGCAGCATCTTGACGAAATCGATGTACTAGTCAGGGTCTTTCTTCTCGGAATATTGCAAGCGGATAGAAATTCAAATACAAATACCGTAGAAGAGGAAGGGGGGATGGTTGGATGCAAGGCAGGCGTTTTCTCATGAATCCAAGTACGGGTACAGCAGTATATGTAGGACGGGAGAGTCTGCCTACTATCTTCACCAGACCAGGCGAAAAGATGGGCTCCCTTCGTGTATGTTTCTTTCGGAAACATCACAGTTCCGAGTCTAGATCTCCCAGAGTATTGATCCTTTTTGGCCCGTTCTGAGTCGAGTTTTGGTGCCCAGCCCATGGCGAGAAGAAGGACGGGTTTCTCATCCTTTCACCGAACCAAGGTATGTTTTCTTTTCCCTTGCATAACCCTCGTGCAACAAGTACTGTGTTGAAGAGCCATAACAGTGAATCGTGCGGTGCAGTTACTGCATTTGCTGTGCTAGTATCGTAAGCCTGGATCACAGTCAATAGAAATGTTACAAAAGACCTTTCATCCTTCCCCACTCGCTCTTTGATCCCTGGACGCACCTTTGTTCATATAGAGCTTTCCCAGGTTGGATAGATCTTTATCGCCTTCGAGCATGCTAAGGAATGCTTCTCGTACAGTTTCAGCACGCACGCACGTTCGACAACGACCTTAGGATCAGAATCCAATTGACGTTTGCATTGTGAGGCTGTACGGTACTTCGGTCACGAAGGCACTCCATTGCATTGCAATGCGATACGACTCGATCCCATCGTGACGGGATTGTCAGTGACAGGCAATGTCAACGGATGAACTCCTCAAAACTTTACGATTCCGAGGACAGGACGAAACCCGGACACACGTTAGGTACTATCGGGGGCCGCGGGTGTTTTGCCTTCCTATACGTTGGTTCACGGTAGACTGAGTTGCACCGGAGTCGAAGTAAATGGGAGACCACTGGAGAGTAGGATCGTGTCAGTAGGCCCAAATCCTCAGCGGTAAGTAGATCTCAGCGAATCAGTGATACAGTCCGTTCGAGCCTGCTATTAGCGTTATGAGCGGACAGAGAGAACGAAGTTGATGGACAAGGCGGATGGAGTATATATGTATGTATAGCAATGAATATCACAATAGCTAATCATCTAAAAATCTAATTCTACATTATTCCAAACAAGCGTCCCAAGGTCCAACATCCGATCTCGTCACTCGATCATGCGGGCGAGCCGTTTATGAGGGAAGGAACTGAGGGGGGAAGATGGTTCGGGGGCCGTACCAGTTACCCTTGAGCATTCGGGAGAAGTAGGCTCGGGGCATGACGTCCTTGGTCAGGTGGTAGAAGAGTCTGAACACCAGGTGAGTTAATACGTCAGCAGACGTACGCACTCTGGTATACCTCGATGGCTCGCGCACATGGGATATGGATAAAGATGTGGTGAACACTCTACTCACCGGTTGGGAACAGCCTGGTCTGTGAATCGTCCGAAACTCTCCTTTCGCTGAGCACCGTACTTGAACTCAGCGAGCAATAACTCGCCTCGACCGGTGAAGAGGGGGCATGAAGTGTATCCGTCGTAGATGGCGTTTCCTACTTTGCCGGTCTCCATGAGAGTCACGAGGTTGTGGGTCAATACGGGAGTTTGGCCGGTAATGGCGGCGGCGGTCTAGGCGAGCGAAGCGCAATTTCAGGTCAGCATTCCATACTGCAACGTTCATCATGTAGAGAAGACTGCCAGGGACGAAGGAGAATTCGAAAGACCTCTGTACTCACCTTGGAAGTGGGGAGCGATGACGAGTCACCGAGCGAGAAGACATTGTCGTACTTCTTGTGCTGAAGAGTCCCCTGGTCAACATCAACCCATCCGACCGAGTCGGCCAAAGGTGACTTCTTGATCCAATCAAGGGGACCCATGGGGGGTACAGCGTGAAGCAAGCCAAACTCCTTCTCAATCTTCTTTCCCTTGTCCTCACCGGCGACGACCTCGAAGACGGCGGTCTTGTCTTGGGGTCGGACCTCGACAAGGTTGGTGTTGAAGAGAGCGTCGATACCCTTCTTCTGTCGGATAGCGTCGAGAGCCTTGGAGTAGTGGGGGACAGCGAACATGGAGGGCATACCGGTGATGAAAGTCGAGTGGTTGTTGGCGGAGTCAGCTTGAGACTTCCAGTACGAGTCGGCCATGTAAGCCATCTTCTGGGGGGCTAGAGTGGAGCATTCAGTCAGAGATTACCTCTACACGAGTTAAAGCCACACTCACCACCAGCACACTTGACCACGCCGAATGGCTGAGTGAAAATCGCCTCTCCTTGTCCCTTGAAGTTTCGGACCAAGTCCCAGGTCTTGTCGGCGGTCTCGTACGAGTAGATAGTAGAAACGTTGGACTTGAGGGGATCGGCGATGGCCTCCTTGAAGCCCTTGATCTTGTCCCAGTCTAAGTAGAGGCGAAAATGTAGTCAGGCTCACGACACTCTGCTACACGCACATAGCAATACTGTGCACTCACTGATCTGGATACCGGCGGCGACTACCAAGAAATCATATCCGACCTTGCTTCCATCGGCGAGAACAACCTGGTTCGCTCCTGGCTCGAAGGCCGAAGCGTTCTGGGTGATATGGGCAAAGTTGGGGGAGATGAGCGAGTCAAGAGGTCGTCGGTAAGACTCCTTGCTGGCGAGACCCGATCCAACGATAGTCCATCCAGGCTGGTAATCGTGGGACTTGTTGGCCTGGAAAGATACGAGCAAAAACGGTAATCAGCTTAGCTTGATTTCGGCCGGACATTGGGGACAGGCTACGATCGCGCCACTCACATCGACAATAGCCACATCGCCGTCGGCGAGGGTCTTACCCTGGGCCTTGAAGGCGTTGTAAATCTGATTAGCAGCGGCAAGACCACCGGCACCTATACAACAAGCATCAGTAGTTGCCTGCCCGCTAGTCTGCAGAAATGGGAGAATCGTCGAATTATCGGAAAGCCGAGATTCTCAGAAGGGTATCACTCACCGCCACCAATGACTACGACCTTGTGCTTGCCAGCAGCGGAAGTCGAGGCGAGTCGAGCGAAATTTCTGGGGAGAACAGAAGCGGACATGGTGGCGATGTTATTTTTGTGCTTTTTCCAGGAGATGAGAGATGAAGGGATAGATAGATAGATGAAGTGTGCTTACCTTTATTATTATTGACGTTACCGTCATACACGCTTTTGGCGATGTTTTCCGATCCAACTTTTTGGGAATAAACGACGAATAAATCGATGTCGCAATATGCGGGGTCTCCAATCAATAGAAGATCACGTGATCACACACCGCGGTAATGTCTGGTGCTAATGTTCACCGTGGGAAAGTTGTCGATGTTTACCCAGTTGATAGTTGATAGTGGAGTGACTTCTCAGAGTCGTGTTTTGACTCCACCTCCCCTAATACACACGACTATCTCCTTACTGTTCATCTTCTAACCGCTGTCGCACTCCTTCAAGAAGCACATCTAACCAGCACAATTTACACAGCCCCAACGATAAAGATGGCAGCATCGCCTCCATCGCTTTCGCATCAAGCTGCGACCGCTTCCGCAAACCCCTCATCCTCATCGAGGCAAGCTGCACCACTCACATCAACACTGTCAAAGTTGTCTCAATCCACATCAGGACCGTCCATACCGTCTGGATTGAATGAAACGAGCGGTATCGCCGGACAAACTATGAAGCTGGGTAGGGAAGCCCTCAGACGCAGTGGTCTCGCGTCACTTTGGCGTACCGAATCCGACATGGATGGACCGATCAAGCGATCGAACGACGAAGGATCGTCGAGACGCAGTTTGGAATCTACATCGTCTACGGCATCGTTCAACGCAAAACTACGATCACAGCCATTGGACACGTCTTCAATACTGTATCCCACCCTGACAATCCATCCCGCTCCTGTATCACATAACATCTTGGTGCTGTCGATATCACACATCAGCTCAGCGCCGCCTACACTGACGAACGATGAGCTCTTCAATATCGTCTTGAGAAGATTGGAGCCATGGGTAGGAGAGGAAGGCGAAGGTGGATACGTATTGGTCATCATGGCTGATGAATATGGAGGAGATCAGCATGTGGCCGGGAAGGGTAAAGCAAAAGAAATGAGGAAGCTGCCTGGGTATGCTTGGTGGGTCTGGAGATGGAAGAGGTTGCCGAGAAAGTAAGCCATATTACTCTGACCAGAATACTCTCGGATATTGTGCACTGACATGTTCCCATAACAGGTATCGAAAGAATTTGAAGCGTCTGGTGAGATTTACGCAACGCGCGCTACAAATGTGTATACAAAGCTGACCTCTGTTTTAGTATATCGTCCATCCGTCGCTTTTCACTCGCAGTAAGTGCTCACATAGATATGTGAATCTGTATACTAAGCTTATGAACCTTACAGCGCTACTACCGTTCATCATCCCATTCATATCGCCCAAGTCATACCCAAAGCTACATCCCCTTCCTTCGCTACTATCGCTCTACCACACCTACGGGGTCTCATTAGAGAGTATCGATCTTTCCCTCTCGGTCCTCGAAGCTGAGGCGAAATTGCTGCGCGAACGACCGGAGATGCTCCCTCCTCTCCACGGCCGGGCATCATCAACCCTGAATGTGAGACCTAAGCTAGCGAGCGCAGAGAGTGATTCCAGCCTTGCTAGCTGGAGTTATCACGCATTCTCGTCAGCAGTCAACATAGCGTTCAGCTATCTGCCCGTCGCGCATCTCGGGATATCAGGCCCTGTGGACCCGGTGAACTCGGAAGGTCTGACAGAGGCGAGAGGTTACTGGGGTAGGGATCTGCAGCAAGTACTGGACGAGAGTAGGGGGGATGTGCCGCGTCTGTTGAAGGATCTTCAGAACGTTATACTTGCAGAGTGTACAACAACCGAAGGTGTCTTTAGGCGTAGTTCGAATGTGAGTAGCGTTTGAAGCCGAAGTCCTCTGCTCACACGACCTGCTATAATCGTTTCGAAGGCAGAATGGCTGACCAACTAAGTCGCTCTTCTCAGTCACCGCTATTCACGCCTCTGGTGGCTCTGCTCGACCTGCCAATCGGAGAACAGCCTAATATCCCTTGGACGGAGATAGCAAGGCACGATCCGCTTCTCCCGCCGAAGATCCTTAGCAAATTCATGGCTGAGCTCAGAGCGCCAGTCATCAAGCCTGACGATTACGCTGTGATAAGCAGGATAAAATCAGCAGAAGAGTGAGTCACTGATGCAGCGCAGGGCGGTACCAGGGCTGACCAGTGTCTTCTCTCGCAGCATCAACAATATACTTCTGCCGTCTTTGCCTCCCTCATCGATCACCCTGCTAAGCTTCCTCGCTCACACGCTGCATCAGCTCTCCCTCCACTCATCGACGACGAGAATGACGGCTCTCACTCTGTCCATCGTGATATCACCAGTACTGATCTCGGGTCCCGATCCTATCGAGGATACGATCATGTGCCTCGAGCCTGACAAGCCATTGCCAGCTGGCCTGAAGGAGATGGCTAAAACCAAAGGATTGACAGAGGGTGGAGGCACTTTGGTGGGATTACTGGACATATGGATCAAGAATTGGCCTTCTGTCTCGTCCAGGTCAGCAGAATTAGAGATTGGGAAGGATCCGGGGCTTGAGGGGGGAGACGCGCGACATGCTCTATTGATGGGGCAAGAAAAGGAGGTTACTGGTCGACTACCAAGCAAGTCTGGGTCGATATTATCATCGACGGCCGCAGCTATGCCTTAAGCTCGGACAGCGGTCTGCACTACCTAGCGCTGCAGCGATACGCCGATGGTCGCGGTATACTACTAAATCATTCATACTATCTTGACGACTAGATCTTTCTATTTGCTATATCGTAACGAGTTTTCTTTGACTGCTGCAGCGTATTGTACGATTGCGAAGCATCATATATCCCATAGCGTCTTCCATGTCATCCTCACTTGGCATTCCTGCACGACGTGATAAACATTCCTGCTTGACATTCCTGCTTGGCATCCCTGCTCGGCATTCCTGCTTGACCTCCAGACTGACATACTTGCATATATTAGTCACAGTGATCAGTCATGCCGGTTCCCGCTTGGCGAGCACCGTCAAACAGCGGAAGATATCGTCAATGTGCAATCCTGAAGTGATAAGCATAGTAGAATACGAAGCTCGAGCACGGAAAGAGCAAAACAAACATATGATCGAATTCATCTCGATCAATCGATTGATCGATCGATCGGATTGATCTACGAGAAATGGTTGACAGGTACATGTATTCGAGGTACCGAGAGACGAGTCGTTTCGCCTACCGTTAGAGTGCTATAGTGTAGAGTGTTCATTCCGAGAAAACCGTCGACCTGAAATTGATTTGCTGCGGTGGACATGTGTGATTTGATAGAGTGATTGAAGGGGCCTGGGAGTATGAAAGTTTTACTGCATGCGTCGGAGAAGACAAGCGTAGCGCACTGAAAAATAGCAAGCGAGAGACATTCCTCGAACACGCGTTATTCGTAACTTGTACAGTGCATGTCTTGTCACGTAACTGCGACAGACGACCATGTCCGAAGGCGATCGTTCATTCCTGTACTCACGGACACCCTCGAAGCGATGGATGTGCGACTTCCGATATGATGAAAATATTCGTAAGTATACCGTACAAGCAACGTACAGGGCTGCACTGATCAATTCACACATTCCGCGATACCGTGTACATTTCGATCGCCGCAAAAGTTTGATTCTGTATGTAATCGATGCCGCCGTATTGTACGGAGCGGCACACATTCCGGAACGTCTTTTCAGCAATCTCAGCTAATCCATGGTTGTATTCCGTATGCCTGTTGCGGAGATACATATTATGTTGGCTCCTCGAAAACCGGAGGCGCAGATTATGCGTACTCTAGACAAAGGTAACGTCAAGCAACAACAGCAACAACAACAACAACATAACATAACACAAAGATGGCCGCATGCCATAATACCGTCGTTAGTCATGGCACTCGATTTGGACTCCTGTCGATCCCGATTCATTCGGAGTCCGTCACCCTCGCGGGTCACGTATACTGTATGGAACTGGACTGAGCTTCAGCAGCAATATGGACAGATTCGAACGGGCCCTGTTACCATAGTATCGCTCGACTTGACCACAGATAAAAAATTACGCGTATTCGCGTGTGCGCTTGCTGGATGCAAATTCTACGTAGCTTCGCTTCCTGCAAGTCCCGATCCATCATCCATCTCGTGCGGCGAGACAAATAACAACACCCGAAAGCCTACACGGGATCGTGTGATTGTCAGTGCTGTGAAAATAACAATTTGCCCACGGCCTGCCGCAACTATATGCAATGAAACGGACAAGAAAAGACTCGAGCAAGGGCTAAACATAGAGACGATCGGTGGCTCTTTTTTGGGTCTGCAGGGAGTTGATGAGATGAGTCAATTACCCTTACCACAAGAGCGGAACAAGGGACGAGAAAACAGAACAAAAGAGTTTTTTTTGAACTTGATTTCAACGCCTGGTGGTCCCGTGTGCGAATGTTTCCCTCCAGCGCTCGCTCGTTCTCACGGTATTATATCATGTCCGTTTTGAAAACGGTGAAAAGACTGATACAGTAAGTAGTATAGTACATCTTTCCGAGCCCATGTCTCGCTCACCCTTACCTGAGATCTCCTTATATCCCCCGTGTGTGGAACAACAGGGGAACCGCTGCGCGGAGGAGTTCCGCTAGAAGCGATGTGCGTCCTGTGTACAGTGAGTGGGTATGTGAAGTATGAAACGGCACGCTAAGTCGTGGAGGAACCTGCCAAGACTAGGGAAAACGGATGCGAAGCAGCTCAATCACCGTTTTTCTTTTGTTGTTTGTGTTGAGCGAGTGAGTCACCTGTTTTTCGACATTTCGAGCTAGTGTCGGCGCTCAAGTATGTGGTGCATGTTGTTGTGCAATTGGGTTATGAACTGTACTAAATCACTTCCCACTTCGAAGGGTATCTCCCGATGAACTCTTCTGATCCGCCTGTTTCCAAACGTCCGTCGCCGAGACGGACACCCCCGTGCCCCCTTCATTTCCGCCTCGGTCACTGCACTCGCTACGGACCGTGAGAATGTGATTCAGCCATTATGTGGCGGAGGGTCCGTGCAGAGCGCCAGCAAGACGCCAGGTTTTTTATGTTGATTCCTTCCCACACCGCTTGACTACCATCACAACTGCCCAGAATGGAGGGCCAAAATCAGCTACGGGCCGCGGTGTTTCTTCTCACCCCATGATGTCAATTCTCATTTCGAGCGAGGTCTGACGTTTGCGCTATCTTCGGTTGTGCATGCACTTCAGTCTGCACTGCACCTCTTCGGCCCCGTTCAAAGTCCACCGAAAATATCTCGTAAGGGGTGTCAAATGCCAAGCACATTAACCGGAGCACATGTCAACCGTCGATCCTTGGTGACGACGCTCGTCCTAATCTGCACCAAAGTCGAATCCGCTTAGAGCTGATTGCAGAGAGTTGCTCAGATGTCGAAGCCAGCGATCGAGAGGGCAGATAACTGCGTATTTTGGTCAAGCATAGCCCACTAGAAGCCCAGACTGAACTCGGGACCCCGCCAGAGTCCTGAAGAACAAGCTGGGGGTGTCTTGTTGCAGGGGTTTTCTGAGTCGGGTGGCGTTTTTAGGCTGCGCCCACCTGCCTATTATCACACTTTTCTCTCGTTATTCGTTTTCGGGCTCTTCAGGTAATCCCAGCTCTTTAGCCCCGATCATGCTCCTTGACCTTTGAAGGTCCTGAATAAAAATGACCCCTTTAAGTTGCTAACTAAGTACAGTCAGCACTCCATAATAAGACGAATGGACAGAGTCGTCGCAAGAAACGCTTTTTTGCGAGACATAGGTTAAGGTGATGTTACCGCGTCAGAGCCGGTGACGTACATTTGCCTTGGGAGTGGGCAAACGCTTCACCGAGTTGCGCATTTGCGCATCGCATGTCACCAATTGCCATAGGTTTTTGGCCTAGAGCGGATCCACCCAATGCATGAAGTGTATGGTGAAAGGCCTCAGTACCAACCGGGCCGACGGTGCTAGACGAGGGGGAGAAATCAGGTACGAGTGGAACAAAGCATGTAGAGATAAATTGAGACGCCTTGCGAAAATCCAGACTCCGTCTAGACTGCCTCCTACGTGTCGACAACAATAACAAAAGTAACAACAATTTATAGTCGTGGTTGCTGCGCATGGCTGGCCTGGCAGTGGTGATTACCGGCTCCATATACCCTGAGGATATTCAGCTGATAATACGCGCGAGCTTCTGCGCAGCGGTCTCTCAAAGCAACTCTCTCTGATATCACCCTCATCCAAATCGTCCCACTATCTTGGGAGGCGTCTTACCTGGCGTGCTCTAGGGTCGGCCAGGTCTCATGTCTCACCAGTGAAAGCTTCCAAAGAGAGCAATATGTGAGCGACGGTAAAGACATTGTTATATTGATAGCAGAGACCAAGCCGGCCAGCAAGAATGAAATGAAACACACCAACGCGAAAGGTCAGCGCAAAAGGCAAATGCATGCCTTCAAATGACGATCCGAACCGTTTCTCATCTAACCATACGTTAGTGACGGCGGCACATGACCCCCTCTCACAGAAACACGCCACCCCGCGTCTCCCATCGCATTTCGGAGGATTTAGGTATCCGTTTTTTCGCAAATGCAGCTGGACCCATTTTAACGTCCCACGTATTCGACAAGCGCCTTGAGCCTTGAGTCTAAGCCAAAGCAGGTCATGCTTATTCGATATCACGCCTGGGCGGCGTAAGCCCTTTGGCTCAAACTTGACTGAGCCAGTATGTCATCGCGACTCCCTCGTCATCATCTGCTCGCGCTCGTGCTCGTGCATGAGTAGACATCTTCGCATGTAGTTGAAGAGATAAGGCGGAAGCAAAAAAAAAGGACAAACGGTGGAGTGCAATGACACCTTGCGAGAGGCGGCGGGCCCTGGCGTTTATTGCTTGGTGGGTGGGATAGTTCAGGTACACAGGTCCGACGGTACTGGCTGGGTCAACGGGTCAACAAGCATCGAGACCCTTGCTGCTGTTGAACTCGGTCATGGACTCTTTCTCCTGGACCGTCGACTTGTGTCTTTCATTAACCGGAAATGAGCGAACACGGATCATACATTGTCCGCTCGCTCTTCTGGCCCCTCTTTTTACAGGAGATGGGCGATGGAGCTCGGCGGCAGATGCATTCAATGTTGACAATAGATATAGACCCAACTAGCTCCTTGCCCCGTTTTCAAGTACATCCCCTCATTGATCGTCGTCGAAGTCGTCATTCGGTCACCTAGAGAATCTCGTTTTCGTCAAGTTGAACCATCATATCTCTGACATCGAATATATATACACAACAGCGAGAACCGCTTTCGTTGGCATTGAGCGCCGACTACTTCTGTTCGCCCATACAGCAGCTCCCTCTACCGCTATTCAGCGACAGCGGTACCTTTCCCCTCCAGAACGGACAAAATCCTTCAAGCATCCCACCAGCTGGCCAGCGTGAAACAGTCATCGAGTCTTTCCGCGCAATATCGTCTCTGTTCATCATTCGCAAGATCATCGCCTGGAGTGCGCTATTTGTGAATACTCGTATCGCTTAACCGCGTGAACCTTTTGCATCCGGTCCGACCCAGCCGTAACCCGGCAGCCAGCTAGACAGCAATTCTGGACCCAGCCGTCTTCAATTCCGCGCGCTTCCATTCTGTGCTGTTCGGCTCTGAGGACAAGTCTGTGAAAGTGGATGCAACTTCAGGCCTACGACCGATCGATTCAGGCCGCATATCCCCTTTTCACTGCCGACACTTGCTTACGCACTCGGCTCTGTCAGCATCTCGTAAAAGTCGGCAAGGTACCGGTCAAAGGTCAGCGGCGAAAGGCGATAACGAGAAAAAAGACAAGAGTCATCCTACCTACAAGCAGGATTGCGTGTACAGCGGAAATACCCCGAGGTACGTAACCTCTGACCCCATGTCCGTTTATCTTGACGTTTCTCCAGCTGTCCTCTTGTTTGCTGTGTGTCTTTGGTTTATCTTTCCCCTTCACATCTGCATCGTCATCTTGCGGAAGAAGGCTACGCTTCGCGCTCTGTCACATGCTTTGCTGCCTTGCATCCTCACATATGTCCTGGGACCGTTCAATTGAAGTGGTTCACACATGTTTCACCATTCACATCGAGGCCCTTAAATATGACGAAGATAATCGAGGGGTGGGGGTTCAGAGGAATCAGTGGTCAGGAAAAAGGTAAAACAAGGTTGTTGCCCGTAACGTGACTCGCGAACCTCGACTTGGCTAGCCGTTATGCGATTCGTGGTGGAGCTTTGAGCGATTTGTTTTCTGTGCGCCGAGGGGCAGGCTGTCATGACGGAGGGCTTGGAAGATGTGTCGGGAGACGCTCCGACTTCTTGGCCCAGCAATAATGTTGTCTCGCCGTGATCCTCTGACCCGTGCCATATACAAGCGGCAAGGGATATGGATCGTTAATGGGGGAAGAAACTTTATTTCTCGTTCGGTTCCCCTTTTTCGTTTCTTTCACGTCTCTCCCTGATTCCAGCGATTTTACCCTGGGTATCAATCGATATTCTTAATGAAAGCCGAAAGGGAGAGCGGTTCGGCGGTGATAGTGAGGTTTGGATTGGCTGTCTGTTATCGTGACTGATGTCGAGGTTCGACAGCAGACGTTGATGCTGTACGAAGAGACGTGGTTGCCACAGACCTGCGTGCTTCCTCTTTTGATCTCGCATTGTTTCATGTATTTTCGTCCGAGATGATGATGTCGGTTTTCTTTGGTACCATTCATTGTGACTTGTCCCTCTGCATCGACTTCTTACACCGTCATTTCACTGGTACGACTACTGGACTAACTTGATCCTGGTGTTCCACAATCCTGTCTCAGTAGACACGACGTGCATACGACAGCTATCACCATAGCTGAACAGCTTGACGGTTATTCTGTTCCCGGCCATATATCACCCGGTGACATTCGCACAACCTTGATTAACATCGCATTATCTTCAGTCAGATCGACCAATCATCGTGTTTGCGTCTCTCGAATCGTTGTGCGACTCCCCGCCACGACAAACGTCGCCCATTCAACTCGCACAAGCGTATACGAATCCATTGACGAGGTCGAGTCACAACGCCCAGCCTAGCACCTCCTTCAACCTTCTTACGCTACTATCCCGTGATTGGGCTTGACTTGCCACCAACTGTATCTTGCATTCAAGCATAACTTCGTATCATTTCCATTCCCACGATTCAAATCACACGCCCCCATCTATTATATATTCTTGACATACTCCGAGCCCGATTCAAATTCAAGCTTCTATCTGGTTGAGATCAAACACTGAATCGCGAATAAAACGACAACCATATCCTCCATCCTCCTCATCAAAGGTTGAGCTTGTCAATCGCAAGGTTCCAAAATACCTCGACAGTGATACAGCCTTCAACTCTCTTCTCCATCTGTGAGTGAACCCATTTCAACTCGTCCATCGGTTGGCACAGAGGACTGTAAAGACTCTTGCATGATCCAAGCGTGATTTTTGGCGACCCACTTTCATCCGTCTTACCGTGGCCAATCACGACTCTTCGAGGAATGTCCCGAGGTTCCTCTGCTCGTATTGTCCCTTGCTCTTGTCCTTGCGGGCTTGAACGATCATCAAGGCAGTTTGATACCTTCGTGGTATACTCCTTTTATCCCAGGAAGACGCTTTCTATCCTATCATGACGTGAACTCCTTTCATATGCACGGATACAAACCTTCTCATAAGCAAGGGGCGATCCCTCCTTTCTTCCCTCCACAGCAGCTTCCTTTTAATCTCTTTTTCAATCCTTCTCGTCCGCGCTGATCTCCACGGATGCTATCGGACCGAGATCAATCCGTCTATACCTTGCCTTTCCCAGCGGACAGAGCAAGGCTGGAAGGACTGCTTCGTGTCGATCTCCCGTGTGACGCCTCAGATCAAAGGAACGATGTGTTCGGTCTTCGATGTGTGTTTCTGTGTCGGAAAGAAACAAATGCTTTGTTCTTTCGTCGACTCCGGATAACATCATATCTTGGCTTTATCGTTTATCGGGATCCACCCTTTCCCCCCTTGGCATTTAATTTTTTGTTTGTGCCGCTTTGTTTCGCCTGTTATTCTCAATTTGTGTATATACGTATGTGCATTCAGAGTTAAGTTGACCTGGATCACTAGCCCAATCATACCTGCACGCACCACGCTATCCGTGAGTTTCTGTATAGCTAAAACATCATGAGCGCCGGAGGGTGAACTGACAACGTGGCTTATCTAGGCCTCAACGCAACGCAACACCTCGCCCAATTAATCGCTACGTGAGTGAGTGAGTGACTGTCCTTTTGAAGGCCCTCGCTGTTTTTTGTTGGAAGATGGCCTGTACTGTCCTGTCGTGGTCGGCGACTGTTTGTGTTTGTGCTCGTTGCGATATCTCCCGCAGCACAGACAGGGATACACGACATGACTATTTTGTTCCCTGATCTGATGCGTATATATATCCTTTGACTATCTGACTTATTCGACAACCAACTTCTGTTTGACTTGTCACGAACGCGGAGCTTTATTCGGGTTTTAGCGTATGGTGGCGTTCAGGTTTGATGTGTATAGATCGGAAGGGTGATCGAGACTCGGAGGCGCTGGTCCTGCTTCCGCCTGAGAGAATTCCACACGACCGCACGGTAGGCTTTGATGGGTCTAGCGGTATCTTTTGTACCTTGGACATGGTCCGTTCCGTGCTTTTTTCGTGCTTGTGCGCATCATCACCATCTTTGCCAGGACCGTCACGACCATCACAACCATCACCTCGAGACCTTGCTTCACACCATCACATCTCAGACGTGTGTGTTTTCCTTTTTGTGCTGCACTATATAAGAACGTATCCTTCTGTTCTTGGCCAGATCGCCTTTCTTCCTGTTACCGTACTTCCTTGACTCTTTCGGCCGCTTGTGAGACGACGTTTTAAAGCGCATCTTTCCTCTCGTTCAAGCATCCACAATTCCCTCATACGCCCACAAACGATTTTTCCGGCAGGTAGGAGATCGGTTAGTCGGTCAATCGCTGATTCGTGTGTAGGTGAACGATTACCCTAGGTCGGCTTTCAACGGTTGCATCTTGTAGACCCAAAAGTACGACTCCACCTTTCGAACAAGCACCATACGGCATATCTTGCGTCACGTTGCGATCCAGCATCCCGATCATCGATACCGACACATCGACGGATACTTCAATCGCAACTTGAGGCGCAAAGAAACGTGCAACGGAACAAGGACAAAAAGTTGACTGCTTGACCGGCCAAGCGATCGGTGCCTTCATCTAAACAGAGGAGAATTCTAGTCCGTCGGACGTCACCGGAGTCCGCGCTGGGAATACCGTCGTCTTTCGGATCGACGGCATTGGTAAGTTTGACTTAGCCCCATTCCAGCATACCTTATTCCGTTGTCAGCTGTACATGAGGATATCTTCGGGACGGAGAAGCGAAAGCTGACCAGGTGTAATCACTTTCCCACCAGGAACTAAACACGGCTCTTACCGCAGCGAGCATCGGCAGGTGAGTGACGCGCCGTCTTGTTGTTTCTGTTTTTCCTCAATCGGACTGGACCGTTTTCGTCGAGATCTTTTAATCATTCTGGAATTCGTCAGGGAGGTGTTCCGCTGGAATACTGCATCGGCTCGTTTATTAGATGGAGCTTTGGAATCTGGTTTTTCCATTAATCCATCTTCTTACGGCCTTGCGCTCCTCACCCTGATTGTTCTTACCCTTTTCGCTGGGCTAACCCCCCAAGGGTCGCTAGAATTAGTTCAGATCCGAAGTCAAAATCTTATAATTGATTTAACTCCGATTTCGCTGCTATCCCTCCCCTCTCTCATCGCATTTGCTTCCTGCCGTTATATCTCTCGTAAATACAACAGTAATTCCTCTCACGCTTCTTGTCCCCATTCTATCACCGATCCTCGTATATGCGTCGCTCCGTCCTCGTCACAAAAGTGCGGACTTGAAAATCTGCACTTTTGCTTTTGCGCGCGTCTACCGTACGTACGTAAAAAAGTCGTTGCCAGCTCCGAGTCCGTAGGGATCGGCCCCAAGCAGGCTGTTGATCGTTTCCTTCTGGCTTTACCCTTTGCTTCTGTTCCTTTTACCTGTAAGCTGCTGGAATCCGACCATTTTTACTTTGTCAATCCGCGGTGCTGTCGGACAAAGTTGTCTTGCTTGTCGTCACCTCGACTCCTCCCGTGGATCTTCCTTGCCGGGACCACCACTTTTTCATTTTATTTTTTTTCCGTGTTATTCTTTTGGGTGGCGAAGGGGTTTTTCTCGGCAGCACGGAAGATAGACTGCTGCGACAGGGTCAGGTAAACTCGGATCAACTCCCTGTTTTCCTCATACCCATCTCTCTGCAGATCGTTTTGATCTTCCTCCGAACCGCTTGACTTTTGACTTTTACGCCGCACTTTATGCTTTTTTTTCTTGGGTGCACCCTCACCTTGTCAATAAAACCTCATATATCGGTCACTTTTTTATTCACAAGGTTTTCATCCCCACGTTTGGATACTTTAGCGTTTCCTCTCTGCGTCAGATAGCTGACGTTTGCGACTATCCAAATTACTCCTTGACGACCACGAAATTAACGACGATCAGCGCGAATCACCAGATCACAGGGCGCAACAGTCACACACCTCCTTTCGGCCACACCACGAACACTTGCACCGGCCACACGAGGATCACTTGCACAATGGCCGCTCCCGCTACACCTCCACCTACACTCGATCCCCCTTTCCGAGGGTACATTGAATCCACCTTGGATGCCCTGCTTGTTTTTGAGGCCGCTCGGCGTGGAATGATTCCCAGAGTCACGAGGAGATTGATAGAACGCGAGAGGGGAATGGTCCAGTCGGGAGCTGTATTCGTCTTTGACGAGCATGAGAGTGGTATCAAACGATGGACGGATGGCTTGGTATGGAGTCCAAGTAGAATACTGCACAACTTTTTGGTGAGTGAAGGTGCAACGTTGTTGGAAGATGCGGCAGCGGCTGACACGTACCTCCCGTTCTCCCGTACCTTCGTCATCCCCCCAGGTATATCGCGAGACGGACAAACGATCCCATCCCGCAACACCCAACAAGAACTCGACCTCGCCTCCTCAACATTCCCCCACGGGCGGCCCACCTCATTCTCGCCCTCACACCGCATCCCTCGCCATGTCGGCTCAATCATACGATTCACCACAGGGCTTAGCTATCATGCAACCCAGTGTCATGGACACGCCGATCGAACCCCCTCCTTTGGGTCAAGGCGCCTTGGCCAGACCGAGAAGTGCAAGTGAAGGTGGAACGTCCATGGACAGGGCTCGTGAGAGGCAGCTCGTTGGAAGCTTGACAAACAGCTACAAATTCAAGGAGGGCGGACTGGTCAAGAAGGTGAGTGATTGCGGGCATGTATTTCGCTAAGCATGTGTTCCGCTAAGATCGTGTCCCGCTAATCTTGTTTGCAGACCATGTCGGTGTCAGTCAATGGCTTTGCTCAACATATGGTCTCTTACTACTCTGTCGAGGACGTCCTTGCCGGCAAACTTCGCTCGCCCTCCACCATACCCGAGCTCCAATCCCTGGAAATCAGCTCCGAGTATTTGTCAAAGCAAAACTTTCGATTCCCCCCAGTGACCGAGACTGGTGCAGACGGTGTCATCAGATATCGCGGAGAAGCCGAAGAACCAGCATCGCCCATGTCACCCAACAGCAGTGCATTCTTCGCTCAAGGGTTCCCGGTCGACTACGACGCAGGTTATCCACAGATGACCTCGCACGCTCCTCGCGTAGGCTCGCCCAGAAACCGTTCGGTCACCGTACCCATGCCCATCCCCTTGCCTCCCCATGCCGCTCAGTCTTTCGGTGGAGGACCCTATGTGGGATCGAGTAGTGCTGGAACGAATTACTACGAGTCTCCCTCGGCAGCTACAGGCTACGCACCGCCGATCGTCAGACAAAACTCAAATAGCAGCGTACACAGCTCGTCGACTTCGGGAGCGATCCGGCCGGGAAGTTCAAGCAGGCGATTCGACCCTTATGGTGCCGCCAGTAGTGCGACCAGTCCCCGATTGTCCGGTGGCATCAACTACAACCCTCACCGACGACAATCACAGCCCGTCGCTCCTGAAAACATTTACCAAAACGCGAGTTATGACATTAAACCAAATCTTTACAACTATCATCCACCGTCAACCGCTCCTAGCACCTTTTCGGCATTTTATCCTCCCGAACAAGGACCCCCTCATCATGTCAATTCACCCGTCCCATCGCCCACGGCAGCTACGTTTGCTCCGCCCCCACACGGCTACTCGTCTTGGCAGCCCGCTGGCTCTACCTCTCGGCTCATGCCCATAGCACGACCGGATTCTCACTTTATCAATCCCGCTCCCCCTTCGTCCTCGGGGTCCAGCAGTAGCGGCGGCCGACCGGGTATAAGTCAAGGTGGGCAAGAATATCATCAGCCCACGGTCGACTCGTCGTGGGATGGGAGTAGTAATCCCAATTATACTCAATCGCAAGGGTACGCCCCGCCCGTTCAACCTCACGACGAGTGGTCTAGACCGAACGCCAATGCGATTGTTTAGGCGCGGCGCGGCGAAGTCGCTTTAGCGGTTAAGCCGAGGCGCGGGGTCAGATCACACAGCGAAATCGGCATAGGGTCAGATTGCACAGCGAAGTCGCGCCAGAGGTCAGATCGCACATGTTCATGCTTCATGTAACCGACAAGAGACCGCTTTTTGGGTTTTTATTTCGTGACTTGGTCGTGTTGAATTAATTAAAATATCGATGTTGTGTAGCCTAGCAAATAAACGAACTTTCCGTCATTCCCGCATTCAAGAATAAGCCCTACATACGTTTCCTTGAACATATAGCAATGCCAACATGTTGATCAGCATAGAGCACACGCTCAAGTGAGCGTGTACACGTTGAAAATGACATGCGGCGCTTCGGTGCCGACCGCGTACTTCATTCGAGGACCCATCATGAGCAACGGCAATAGTCTACACGTCATTTGAAATGACTCCGAGGGATAGTATTACGGTATTCTATGATACAGGGACACCAGTCCTGCAGGAACAGAAGGCACGCTTACGATGGTTTGTCACCCATGCGGATGGATGATTCGGAGGTGGATAAATGTTGTCAATCCGATGCCTTAGCTGTGCAGCGCTCCCACATGCATGCGTGTGCAAATTCACGCAGAAATCGACTCGGGGGTCGGTCACGTCCTCATTGCCCAAGTCTCATCATGCTCACCGTGAACAGCACAGGCGCTGTTTAAAGTTACGTACAACTTCCTACGGCATCGACCTGACCTGTCTCGGACTAGCTGGAGCAGTCTGGACTGCGAAAAGCGTATGCGGCGCGCGAAGGTTGGCACGACCTGCGGCGGTCCCTTTCTTGGTGTTCCTAGTCTTGGCTTGGCTATACGGCATCGGAGGTGATCAGCGCACCACATCGGTATCCGCGGTTGATTGGGTGAATAGGTATGTCAGCGAGCACTGTGTGATTCGTATGCACTAGCTACAGTAGTCTGTCGATGGGCGGCGACCTCGACTGTGCATGTCCCTTACATCATCAGCAAACAAGCCAGTGAGTGTCCAAGCTTTGCCGCTTCAGCCTCCAATTGCATTCGCTCTTCCCTTCGCTAAGCACGATTCTAACCCTACCCCATCAAGGTCGAGGTGACAGCCAGGATTGCGCGGATCAAAGCGCTCCTTTGTACGGGAGGAAGACATCAGGTGAGCCTGAGTCGGTACAGAAGTAAGACGGTGCACTACACGGATGTTCTCAAAGTGCGCACAAGTGTCACAAGACCAGCGGCCGGACAGTTTTCGGGCGCAGGCAGCAATACTCGTGACTCACTTGAGTCGGATAAAAGTCGAGCAGTGTTGACGCTTTCGAACGTGAACAAGTGTCAATGCTCTAAGTCGTGGGCGGAGCGACCAGAAGCAGTCTCATCACTCTGGGCTTGAACTGGTGCTGATACTCTGTTCCGTGGGCGGGGGTTCAGGGGAATCATTTTGCTAACACTCTGTCCCGGCTCATACCAATACTCAGCAGGTGAGCGGAGCGAGCAGAAACAGTGTCAAAAGTAATGCTAATACTCCGGCGTGAAGTAATGCTAATACTCTGTTGGGTGGCGGGGAGCGAGCATGAGCCGTATTAACCTCTCTCACGTGGACAAGTGTCAACACTCTGGTGCGTGGGCGGGAAGTGATTAGGAGTGGTATTGGTACTCCAAGCGGTGGACTAGTGTTAACACTCTGGTGCGTGGAGGTCGCTCGCCTTTTCGCGCTGCGCGCTCAAAGGCTCGCTATTTGGGGGAAAAGCAGCGGCTAAAGAGAAGCAAGGATGGGGGGTTAGGGGGTTAGTCGTTTGTCATTTCCCGTTGATAAAAGCACTATCTCTTATCCTTATACTCTGTACGCCGCTGATGCTGATACTTTGGCGTGGGGGTCCGCTCAGCCGCTGCGCGACTTCGCCGTCTTCGAATACAGGGGTTAGGGGTTTGGCCATCGCATCGGCTTCTTCTTTCTTATATTTTCATTTGCAGTGTGCATTGTCTCCCGGTCTTCTGTCTTTTCTACGTCATCTCTCTCCTCTATCTCATGTCTCTCATGTCTCTCATGTCTCTCATGTCTCTCATGTCTCTCATCTCTCTCATTCTGTCACCCTCTTTCGCCGCTCATGCTAATACTCTGGCGCGTGGGTGCGGCTCAGCCGCTGCGCGACTTCGCCGTCTACGTCCACGAGGGGGTTAGGGGTCACACGTCTTCACCATGAGGTTTACACTCTGATGGATATACCGGTGCTGCGAGTCTAGCGGGTGGGCGGTCGCTTCGCTTTTCGCGCTATCGCGCTCAAAGGCTCGCTATTCGTGAAGCGGGGTTAGGGGTTTAGCCATGCTGCTCTATGCAGAGTGCTGTCTAAGGAGAGGTCGAGGGGTTAGTCATTGCAATATTTATCGTGGCACTTTCTCGCTTTGTCGTTCTCTTTTCTCTCACCCTCTCCATCATACTCTTCTTATCACTCATGTGAACACTCTCGCCTTGGACAGTCGCTCGCTCAAAGACTCGCGTCTGGGAAGTGGGTTAGGGGTTTGCTTATGCATGCATAGAAACAACCTTCATGCATACACCAGCATAGCTAAGTCATTACGTATAGATATACCCCATGCATCCGTGCCACGCGCGAGATGGCACGTGGCCATCTCCCAGCCAAATCGAGAGGCAAGGTGTTGCTAGAAAACCTCCACATCCACGTGGTCAAAGAGCACGTGACATGTAGGCGCAGCGGGGGCTGCCGTAGCATGCAGGATCACGGCGGCAGGTGCCGCGCGACCGCAGTACTTAGTGGTATTTACCCGAAATGGCAATGCGGCTACCCGTTCCTTCCGGACATTGACATAGCCTTTCGACATATTCATTGCTTTTCTCTCAACTTATGTTCTCTGCAACTCGGTTCTCTGCATCAACGGTCACTTCTTACTTCACAGGACCAGAGCACACACTCAATCATACTCAATCACATCATGCCTATCACCGCGAAGAGCCTCGTATTGACACTATTACTGGGCGCCGGCGCAGGTGAGTATCCCTTCGCCGTCTCCCGCACGCCCCCTCCTCTGCTTAATCACTTGCCCACGAGCGCAGCGACTGATATGTACCCTGTCATCCTGTCATGTCGACGCACCTAGTCCTTACCCAAGACTCGTCTAGCTCCAACGTATTCTCAATCCAGACTTCGCCTCCTGAGCCAACGTCCTCAAACCCATCATCATCCGCTTCTGGGTCCGGATCATCGTCATCGAGTGGTACAGGGACGACATCTGCGCCTGCGACCACTGCGAGCGCTACCACCTTCCCCCAGGATTGTACGGACCAGTGTATGGCCATTTCGAGTGCTTTGGCGGTGAGTTTCGCTAAGCGCGGATGCCAGCCTTGCGTTCATTCAACTCTGTCGTAAATCTTCGTTTCTCACCTTCAACCTGGCCTGCACACCTTCGTCTGGGCTCGTGTTCACGACCCTTGAGCAAGCGATACTTTCAAACGACTCCATCAGAGACCTCCCAGTCAGACCCGCATCGACCTCATGCTGGAATTGTTTTTGGGTGTCACTCGCTAATGCCTCAACTTGATCTTTCCTGCTCACCTGCAACGCCCAGACATGCGGCGCAGGGGACGGGCTGAACACTACATGTCTATGCACGACGACTGTCGAGCAAGAATATCAGACCTGCTTACAATGTGCACTGGGTGAAGATCCGACGGACGCGGAGAGGAACGTATACCAAGGTGCTATGGATGGTGAGTCTCTGGTATACCCGTCGCTTCTGTCCTCACGACGGTATGATCAGATGCGACCGGAGGCTCTACTTAGACCTCTGCCGAGGTGTTATCTTGGTTGGGTTCAACATTCATGGCTGACCACCGTGTGAATGGTTTGTAAATGCAGCATATATCAACCAATGTGCTTCGGCTACTCTATCACCTGTCACCCTCCCTAACGTGACGATCACCCTCCCATCAAGCTCGGCATCATCCTCAAACTCGGGCTCAGCCTCCAACTCGGTCTCTACAACTTCCTCCTCCTCTTCCTCTCAGAGCGGCACGTCGGTTGTGCTGCCCTCTTCGTCCGTCTCACATCCACCATCGTCCTCAGCCATCTCTGCTGCCCCGTCGGCGACTTCGTCTGCTGCCGGAGGATCGAACGGTGCGGAACGGAGAACAGGCTCGGATAACGGACGGGCGATGATGACGGTCGGTCTTGCCGGGGTGATAGGCGCCGTCATCGCTTCTGCTGCGATATGAAGAGTTTGACACGCTCCCATAGGATATACCTATGGGATACTGGGCGATCCGGCGAGATCAATTTCACGCGGCGAAGCAGAGCGAGGTAAAGAACGAAACGCCTCAAGGGTAGTCATCTGTAAGATCTCATATATTCTTTAATCAGTCATTAATGTCATATGCCTTTGTTTGTTGAAATGAATACGTGAACACCCCAAGGTCAAAGGTAGAATATTGCGGCCTATGTATGCCCATATCGCTATCAGGCTGCTTCATGTGAATTCTTGATGTGCTGATTCCAATTCAGGGGAATTCCCTGGTGATGAGCGATCGCATGGGGCACTGCGACGACATCTAGAACGGTGCATAATATATATATAATATGTATTTTGAAGGCTACTGATACATCTAATTGGTCAGAATAGCAGCGAAAGGCCCCGAAAAGAGCGGCGCGGCGTCGAAGGCGCCATTGGCATGGGAAAAACTGAGGAAGGCAACAATCTCGCGTCTGCGCTATCTCTCTAACGACTGCTATTTGAAGACCAGACCATTCCCACCTCAATTGGAGCAACGGCATTGATTTCCCGGGACCAGAAACAGATTATGGAGTACCATACGTGCGCTAAAAAAACCCCCTTAGAACTCTCCAGGACCTTTGCCGAAATGCTGACCTTTCTCAACCTTCAACCAAGGTACGCCTTTAGCGTCGTATGTGTTGTCGCCGACGGTGTTCCCCCACCAATCGAGCGAGATATTGTTGTAGCTCAGAGCGAAGAAGATGATGATTGTTGCTAAGGCAGTACCAGTCTCCATGGCTGCTTGAGTGAGATCTGCAGTATCGGCGAAGAAAGATCACAATGTCAGTATCGGTATTCTCAGGACTTCATATCGACTAATCCTTGTTGTTGTTGGTGATAACGGAGTGAATCATCCAGTAGTCACTCACAGTTGTATCGCTTCCACCAGTCGAAGGCTCTTCTCCTGATAAGGTAGTTGAAGATGAAACCAAAGATGAACCAGAGCGAATATTGGGCTGCGAAGGGAAGCAGAAGCAAAGGTACGCGATGGTGTCAGCAAGGGCATATAAAAAGAAGGCAAACTTCAATGAGAGTCTTCGGATCAAAAGCTGGCATGGATACATGGATAGCTGTCGCTTCGCTGGTAGAAATGTTGACGTATAAGGAAGAAGAGCACTTACTAGTGTTAGCTGGCGGGATGTTACCGGCAGCGTTGAAGAAGACGGGCACGTTGATGTACCTGATCCAGCTGTTGGGTCGTTTTCGGTATACGAGCCAAACGGCGACGGTCACCACGGGCTGCAAAGGATGTATCGAGTCAGATTAACCCTATCATAGCATTGCCGATCGAAGTGATCAAGAAGCAATGAGGACCGCCAGCAGACCCTTCCAAGGGTACGCGTGCTCTCAGTCCTTACACGTCAAGTGGGTTGCGGCGAACCGCGGGTACAGATTTAGTTACTCACTCCGATAGCGAAAAAATACATTAATCCGCTGTACACTTGACCCTTTTGGAACATGCGCTGGGGACCGATCGTACCCCAGATGATCGATGCTTGGTAGACGACCTTTGCACCGTTACATGTGAATCGTTGTTTGTTGGTAGGTTGACATAAGTTCTCGATATGACCCATCATCCATCGTAAGACTGAGCAATAAACAAGGAGAGCCAGAGAAGCAAGCGAAATTTGCATTAGCTGATGTTCTTGGGCCTTTGCTTGAAGATTCGGAGAAGTAGAGGGACACTGGGAATAACACTCACCGCCTGTCTGCACCGCAGCAGCGAGAATAGTGGAGTAGATCTGAGCGAAGAACAGAGTCCTTGGGGGAATTTTCTGCATACATCGATGGTATGCAATTTCTGTCAGCCCAGCCCATCTCAACGATCAGATTTCCGCGGTTAATCGTACAGTGAACATACCATGTATTGACCCAGCTTGAGGTCTTGAGCAAAGTCCATACCGTGTTTGACCGAGTTGTAGCCGTACATCTTGACCTGAGATGACGAAGCAGAATTTGTCAGCTCATTGTGTTGATTCAGAGTGACGAAAGCTTTGTATCGCTCACCATCATGTTAGCGATCGGGTTGCCGGGCCATATGTATCCTGCAATCAGCTCGGTAATGATGTTGAGGAAGACTGGAGGAGTGAGTAGAATATCAGGTAAGCCGCCGACGACATTCCCTTGAATAGCTGGCGACCTGTGAGCCACGCCGACTCACTTCGCTGGTTCGTGGTGCCTTCCAAGATACCTTCGGGGACGAGAAGCAGTACCCCCATTCCGAAACAGAATACGATGAATCCCCAGACGGGAAGACCAGTGTCCCAGTACTTGACTGTAAAGATACCGAGGCCGACGACGACAGCTGTGAGGATCATATACCACCAATCTGGGACTTCCTTGTAAGAGGCCATGAGTCGCTTGTGGATATCCTCTCCACCATGTTTCGAGTCCTTGAATTTCGCCCAGATTTCTTTGCCGTTATACAGGTAGGTGTAGAAGACGACGGACGTGACGGCCGCGAAGGACAGACCGTACGTCAGCGAGTAGGACATGGAGATGTACATGGGCGAGTAGGCTTTGTATTTGTCGAGGTTGAGTCGCAGGTTGGAATCGACAACTGAAGTGATATTGTACGTCTTGCCGGTGTTGTCGAATGTGCTTGACGATAACAACGGGAGGCTAAGCAGAGTGTTCGAGATGCGACCGTCAGCAATTGCTAGTCAAACAGTGTGTCGAATTATCGAGGATGAGCTTACTATGCGCTGTTCCATACGTTGGTGTAGTACAAGATTGGAGATAAGAACAAGTAGAAGAGCACGACGACCGCAAAGGCGTTACAGGTGATGTAGAAGGGGGTCACAAGAGGGGTACCGGCTTGGTTGATTTGCGTCCAGTCGAAACTGATGGGAATGAGACCGAGACCAGAGTTCATCTGTGATCAAGTGAAGGGGTGATCACCGCGTAACATCAGCTTCAGTTTCGCACATAGTGGGCTGACCTGGCCATGCCTGTTATAAGTCTGGAACGTTGCACTTACTCCGAAGATCGTGTTGACCTTTTGGTTCTTGGGCGCGATCCAAGTGACGAAAGCAAAAGTACTGAGCGAAGTCCAGAGATAGTCAGGCAGCCAGAACCAAGCGAACGCTCCCAAGGTCAGGTATCCGAAATACTTGTATCGAGTGATCGTCCAGCCGTTGGCAGGCGTGTGATCCTGTGGCTCGTGAAGCGCTCTAAAGAGGACTGTGGAGGAGAGAGTCGAGGGCCAGATCAGGGCGGCCGGGTAGACTAGCCATCGTCGAGAGAGACCAGCGAGACCGAAACTGTGCATGAAAACCACAACGTATCAGCCGTAAGCCACTTCGGTGCTCCAAACGGAAGCAACGGTGACTCACCCTAACGACTGAGTGGTGAGGAGGTAGATGAACGAGAAACCAGGTCCGTAGTCTCTGTTCCAGTAGACAGGGCTGGTAATGGCCACCAATGAGCCCATGGCATAGGCGGTCGTACCGGTCAAGTTGACACACTACATAAATATACGGTAAGCGACAAGTCAGCGCGATAAGCTATGTACACTTGTAAACAATAGACGCCTGAGGACTCACAATGGCCACCAGCGCATGCTCTTTGATGGAGAATCTACCAGGGTTGAGGTAGAACGAGAATGGGCCAAGGGGAACGACCCATTGCGGGAGCTTTTCCCATGCTCTGCCGATGGGGAAAACCAATAACTGAGCGACCACGTATCCGATCGTCAAGGACGGCTGCGATAGGTTTGGTAAGATTACAGTGGAGTAAAATTAGTGATCGTGGCTGAGCTTCGGTGATCGGCGGGGCAGGGACGACTCGTAGGATGACTCACATATCGAAGACCGAAGAACTGGTTGGCGCCAGAAAAGACAATCACGAAGAAGGTAGTGAGGATCCATGCTCGAACGGCTAAAGAAAGAATATCAGCTATATGTACCAGACTGGAATTGCAGCAAAGCCAGGTCAGATCACTTACTGTTACAGGGCAATGTAGGATCATCGGTGTTGGGTACACAGGCGGCCACCTCTGGGACTGAGCATATTTGCTCAAGACGTCAGCGAAAGGCCACCACTTTGCTTGGTCGTTGCTATAGTTCGAAGGGAGGCGACGCTCACATGGTGACTGGTCGCCTTCAACTTGGATGGTGTAAGCCTGGTCAGGGGTCAGTTCCTCCTTCTCGAGAAGGGCGACATAGGCTTTGACACCCTTGGTGTCTGTTTCATAGTCGGAGCCAGACGGTGTTCGCTCGAGATCACGATCTTTCTTCTCATCCTCGTCGAGCGGGACCTCTCGTCCACTTTGCTCCTGGTCTAACTCATCATCATGAGGGCGATGCTGGTCTTGGTGCTGATCTTGATCCTGATCGACTTCCAGCTGAGCTCTAGAGAGCCTCGGCTCGAGTTCTCTATCGTTGTATGCGGTCGACATGATCCGCCTATCGTCTGCGCTGTGGGAGTGGGAGGGCAGCTGGTCCGGTGGATTGGACTGAAAATTCGAGCAGACCCGAAAGAAATGCTATAGTAGCCGTCGCGCAGTCACTGACTGATCTTCCTTCTTCATTAGACCGCTATATATCCAGCAGTTTACCTGAGGGGCGTTCCCCCTCAATTGGTCTTTTTGTTGTCATCCTTCGATGCGAGCGGTAGCGATTGGAGATAAGGCTAATGACAATGCGATTAGCACTATCCACGCCATAGCTCGCTTTTCCAAACCTGTCCAATATCACGGCTTCCAACTGTGCCCTCGTCTGCTCTGCTGCCTTACGCTGCGTTAGCACTGGCTCCTCTCAGATTCCGCAGAATTAAGCATATCCTTGACTAGTATACTAAAACGTAAGGCGAGAGATGGGAGGGGAGAACAGATCCATCTGTATATTGAAGGTCACAGGATACGGACTTGACCGTCAGACAAACGTCGTTATCACACCATTTCTCGACGTCGGTTTTGACTTTGACAAGCTGTGGTATGTCTGGCATTTGCGGGCTCTCAACTTGATCATCCAATTGTTGTACGGTGATTACGAGGTTCGAAAGGTTTCGAAAGACCAATTTTTATGTAGTATTTAGTCACTAGCGTCATTGTGATTTGGGATCTGTGCCTTGGCGTCTCTATTTCTGGCACTAGCCAAGTCGCTTGATTTTGATATCCTTGGCTACGGCTGCGCCTACGCCAGCAGCTGTTATGCTTGGGCGATAGGATCAGTATCGAGTCCCTTGATATCCCCCGAGTTCAGTGAATGGCGAACGACAACGACATATGTCGAGATTGAGGCACCTAAGCGACCGCCAGTGCTCCGACAAGGCTGTCAGCGCAAGGTTTCAGCAGAGACGTGTGTGAAGAGATGACATACGGGAGGGATCACGGACACTTGATTGAGCGGCGCGGAGACCAGACTCAAGCCGATCGTTCTGACATCCTAGTGCAAGAGAGCCAAGGATGCATTCGTGCTGCCAGGTGCTCGCTCTTCTCCTTTGCTTGTTCGCCTGCTCGCAGTTCTCGGAAGGCAGAGCGAAAGCATCACATCATCTTTTCAGGGCCTTGTGGTACACGATGAGAAAGCATATAATTTATGAGTAAGAGGCGTTTTCTGGCGGGTACCATGCCGCAAACGCATAGGGGTCCTTTTTCAAGGTCTCTTATTATAAGTAAGCTAAAAAAAAGTATCAGTCCGAAAGAAATGAGAGATTGGCGATAGACATCTCCGAAAGGGCGTACCGTAGTAGCTACTAGCCTTCGTCATATTGATAGATTGATTGCTCGATATGGCGTGATAAGGAATACTTGGCCTTACCCGTGATTAAGTCACTCGCCCTCTACTTTCTTGCTGTGATCCGTGCTTTCATCGTCGTTGTTCAGGGGCTTGGTCATTGCCGTGCCGGCAACTAATTTGGGCAGCACTTTTGTTTCTGCCGTCACTGACCTGCATTCTCGACTACGGCCGAATGGGATGATGACCATCGAAAACAAAGAAGGACGAACTCAATTGTGTTTTTCCCATGTCGCATCGACGGGGGTTTAGGTGTAAAGGGAGATGTCGGCGATCGCCGAGATTGACCTGCAGCTGCTTGCCCTTTTGACCGTGATCTTTTCTGAGACTAAATCTACGTTCACGGTGCACGTATGACGAACAGACCTTCTTCGGAGCCAAAGGTCAGAACGAACTGATGATCATAGCGAGATCCGACGAGTTGCGCTTCTTGGCCAGGTTTATTGCACGGTTGGCTCTCCATTGTGCCGGCTAGATCACACATACCATCTGACCCGTAAACCCCCTTACTTCAAGGACAGCGAGTACACTCAAGAAACTGCACACATCATGGTCCCTGAATGAGAGATAGAAACAGGCACAACTAGCATTGTGAAAGGATTCAGGCTAGACGGAGTCGCCCATCTTTGATGAGACCTCTTTCAGGCGGAATGAGAACCCTCGACGATTGTTGAAAGAGCGAGATGATCTGCCGGTTAGTCAGCCAGTCCAGTCCGATGGCGTATGTCCTTGTACGTGACCAGCTTTCAAGCTTGGCCCGCCCTCGAGATGACAGTCGACTCGAGAACGAGGGATCGTGGCCGCAGAGATCGTATACCGAAGGCCGACGGCCAAGAATCTCTGGCGGTCGGCGTTAAGGCGTGCGAATTCCATGAGCCGCACCCGGGCTTCCAAGTGCTTTAAAAGGGTCGACAAACCATCACAGACGTCGAGACAGAGCTATTGTTCGATTTTCAAGTAGACCATCTGCACAAGGTCAGTACCCCGAAGGAAATACAATCTTGACCCAGGTCCGGCTATCAGTGGTCAGGTTTCCCAATCAATGCCTGAGAGGTTTTAGCATTCAATCCGAACTGCTCGCGCTTTCGGCGAGGATAATTTGCCTTTCCTTCCATCCCACCAATCACCGCCGTGTCCAGATCGCGCACTCTCACCCATGATGGCGATGGTAATGATATCAAGCCGATGCCAAATTGCATTGATAATGTACACAATGGTCCAATCCCTTCTCTCTGTCTCCCTTGGTCATGTTTTGCACACCAGACGATCGGTAAAAGCCTACTCTGCTCCCTTGACGTTGAAGAAGACCTTCCACCACGGTCTCTTCATACCCTTGGCAGCGTTGTGGAAAGCATTTCGCATTCGCGTGTAGAAGAACGGGTCGTTGGGTGGTGATAAAGTCGTTTTGGATAATGGGTACTACGATCAATTCCCGTATCAGCTTTGTGCTTTTTTACCCTTTGAGCCAGTCTTCAGCCTCCTTTGAGAAATTGAGATGATCCTCTTTGGACAGTTTCGCAGTGAAGCCCAATTCTCCAGAATGACTCACGAGCTTCATGGCGTTGCCCGATCTTATCCTAACGATTGAATCCCTCATCTGCGATAATCTCTTTTGATGTCCAGCAATCCTCAGTGCCTCCGCCGTCGTCCCCGATGTGCTACCAGCAGCGGCAGCGCTAAACCCAGCCGCCAACGCTCTGTCGGCTATCAACTCCAGAGCATCGGATAGTTGTACTTTATCTGATAGCGGTGAAGAAGGTAGACTCCTGATCACGGGTTTCAGTTGCGCAGAGGTGATTCGGGAAGATGAGGCTGACATGGCGATTTGAGCTTGGTCGGGTGTCGATCGAATATGTATGTGAATCTGCTGCGATTGCGCTGGTGTAGTGGACCGTAATGATGACAATACCGATTTTAGAGACGGTGGTATGACGCTTAGCCAAGATGAGGATGATGCTTGTGAAGATGGTGAACTTGAGATTGCAGATGAACGCGATGAAGAAATTCCGATGTGACAGTTAAAGTGGAGATGAGCGAACAGGTCGAATCTCGGCATCGTACTTAGCGTAGCGTCGCTGTATCACCCAGTTACCCCGTTGCCGATCAACTGCAACAGTACTTTTGTTCCGATATTTGGCCACCCTTCACTAAATTCACATCAGTCGACGTCAAATATATCAGATATATCAATCTAGCTATTCCGAGCAGGACAAGCAAGCGTCATCCATATCGAAGAAGCCCTACAGTCCCTTCCTCTCCTTCCTTTTTCTCACCTCACACCAATCAGCCATGCCTTCCTTACCCGATCTCGTTCAAAGGAGTATCGTCCTCACCTCTGTTGGATTGACCGTAAGTTCTTCGCCTGCCCATGACAGTGTGTTAGGCTAGATTGAAATTGAGTCAATGAACCAAGCTGAGACTTTGTATGTATGCATGCATGCAACGGTACAGATATATGGAGGACTATTGATCACCCATGGTATTGGAGGGAGAGCGTTGAGAGCGAGAGGTGTGAGTATCGAATATCGACCATTCACGCTTTCGAGATCGTGCTATTTCTCTTAAGCTGATAACTGACAACATTATACGTTGTTTCTATACAGTACTTCGGAGGTCTGCCAGAGGTATGTTCTGTACAAAATACAACCCAAAATAAGCGGATTGCTGCATAATATCGAAAAGCACAGAAGATGCTGATTTCTTTGTTTCTGGTTGATAGGAAGATAAGAGTCAAACAGTATCACCACCACCCACACAGCCTTCATGATCTTCAAAACGCATATAACATCTTTGCCCCTATACATGTATATGATAACGACATGCACTATCTCACTCATCTCATCGTTGCTCACATTTCCACTCCGCGTCATCAAGTCCCGTTGTTGTTGCGCACCTCCGGCTTCGACGGAAATGTAACCTATCAAGTATGACCGATCTCGACTATACCTTTATGTAGAGTCTTCTTGACTCTTTCTCAATCTGAAAAGCGGGAACTGACTCTCCCGGTGTCATCCTTTGAGAGGGCACCAATCAACGGGTCAGGAGTGGTCCATCAAAGGATCATCATTGCGCTCTGAGCCTCTATACATAAGTGAGAGCTGTTTCAGCTTGTAATAATCGGACGAATACCCTGCCAGCGGTCATCAGGCAGACCGACCTTTGTTGCTTATGTCGTGGAGTACTACGGACCTGTACCATTATCCCTCACTAAGATAGGCTTCTTCGTACGACTTGCATTGACCACCTCCGACCAGCCCTTAATTGTCCCATCTAGGCTTCGAGATAACTCGACAACGATAACGACAACGACAACGACAACGACAACGCTAACGCTATAACAGTACACGCCAGTGCTCAACATTCCAGCAACCGAACCTCAGCAGACTGGAGAGAAAGCCTACGGGGTGATACACAGAGAGAGAACGGATTGATCGCAGGGCTAGGCCAGCGGGCATGGCGGTGGCAAGATGGCCACTATTATAGATGATGAGAATCTGAATTTCGCTTGGATTGGGACTTCGTGGTGAGTGGTCTCGCTAGTGCGACTGCATGGTTTGCTACTTCCGTATGATTGACTGAGCTTCGTACAGGAGTACAATACATGACGGTATGTTGCTTCTCGTCTAGTCTTTCCGGTTCAGTACTCACTTATGTAACCTATAGATGATCCTCTGACTGGGAGATATTTCAATCGAGTGGGTAATCATCTAAATCTGAACGATCGTAGTCGCTTCTTGACCTACTGAACGAGGACATATGCTGATTTTCTACACAGACATTGTCAGTCCATCCGTTATTTCATCACTAGATTCTTACGCTATGATCTGCTAACATTCACACAGCCATTCATCGACCAAAGATGTGAGCTGAGCGAATCGCGCTTTGTGAACTGATCATGCGAGAGGCGTCGGCCGCTGATATTTTCCATTTAGGGGGACTACTGTATTGTCGCATGGGAAGGTACGGATATATCAGTTTATGGCGCTCGACGTAAGAAGTGAGTTTCAAGATACCCGTGAACCAGTACGATACGCGATGTGCTGACGACAACTGTAGTCATGTACGTTCTTGCACTTTTAAAATTTCACTTCAAGAAGTTGACTGGCCTGTACCACGATTCCGCACACGACCCGATCTTTCATCCATCTACCGTAGGGACTATACGGCGTCGCGGTGGATAATGGCGATACCCAGTATTTCTCAGGATACTCACTCAATGGCGAATTTCAAGCTACGTTATTCGCGACTAATGGGCTGGAACAAGGTACACATCATCTCAAGATCACTAATGAGAACGCGAGGAATACCGAGGAGTATCCGGATTACATTTGGCTCGATATAGACTCGGTAGCCGTTACTGGCAATCTGTGAGTTGCACATACATACTCCACCCATTCACCCACCTCAGAACTGTATCCATATTCGTTTTGGCGCACGCTGAAGCAGCGGTGGATGTACTGGTAACCTTACTTTACATCACCTTACAGAATAAGCGGATCCTCAGTTTCAGTCGACGATTCCTCTGCCTCGGCCTCTGCCTCGGCCTCAGCCTCTTCGTCGTCAGCCGTATCATCTTCGTTGGCGGTGACAGCGACCACGGAAACCTCCTCCACCTCGACCTCCGCCTCTTCTTCCTCGTCTTCTTCCATCGAATCATCCATTACTCGGTCTGAAGATGTCGTATCTGGCCAATACTCGACTTCGGGGACCGTTAATATCATCTCCACAGCTACTGATGACCTAAATTCCGCCGAATCAAGTAGCAGCCAAACACCCACGCGTCCATCAAGCAGCAGTACCGCGGATTCTTCTGCGGCTGACGATGGTGGAAACAAGGATAATCACAAGTGAGTTCCGCTCCGTTCAGTTCAATATGGACCGACCGTAGTTATCGTCCGTCCTTCAGGCAGCTGGCAGCTGTCAGACGAACCCAGCTTTCACCTGGTTCATATGCTGATGTTGCTTCTTGGATAGAACGACGACATTGGCGGTGTCCATCTCTGTGATTGTCGTCTCGGGCTTGGTGGTATTGTCCATCGCGGGATGGTGGTACTGGCGTCGCAGAAAGAGAAGGCAGCAAGATGATTTTGACGAGGATATGAGGGGTGAGCAATCGCGATACATCTTCCAATGAATAAACCGAGGAGCTGAAGGGAGAGCTGATCTCGATTCGGGGTTACGGTCGTAGGATACCTTGAACCTCAGAGCTCTTGGCGATGATGAGCAGAGATTGATTGGCCACGGTTCGATTTGCACGGAATGTGATGTCCAAGCTCATCTTGTTTTACTCGCACTTACGCTCGGAATGATGGGAGGTGATGGTTTATGGTTTTACCGATTTGGCTTGGTTTGATTTGGTCTGTAATCACCTACCAAGTTCTTCATACAGCCCCCGATACGAACAATGTCTGTATCAAAGTCTTGGACTTTTTCAAATACCCTATACGGCTGATATCTATCATTATTGTATTGGACGACACCTTCGCCCACCTTGTAGATCTCAGCAGGATCACTTGATGAATTAGGATATTTGATCGTACATATCATTTTGCTAGCTGGGATGTACCTCTACCCTTTCGCTACGTTACCAATCTATCAACACACAAGGCTCCACCAGTACCGCTCTCCGCCGGACCAAAGAGATTGTCCTCCACAGAGGGGAACCACTGCTACAAACGAAGTTACTATGTATTCATCGGCCCCGTATCTCCATGCCTATAACGGTCTTTGCCTAATCTCAATGTGCTTATTGCTCTTCGTCACTTTACGACAACACAAACGGTCTGCAGTGACCTCAAATTTCACAGAATCCCGTGAGCGAAGCATCTTGAGATGACGGAGTTTGCTGGAATTGAAACTTTATCCTTTCGTACAACCGTCTATCTACCTTTGTGACTTATGTAAAGAGGTTCTTTACAGAACATCACCGTAATACGCACTCTGTCTTGCAACGCTGTTGGCCATTGACACTTCCCGTATTTCTTGTGTGCCTTTCTGTGCGGTGCCTTGTCTTGTCGGTTTAACCGATACATTATTAGTTCCATGCCGGTTGATACCTCTCCTGTTCTCCCCTTCAAAGGCCTTACTGATCTCCGCCTGAAAACAGGCATCCTCAGCGTTACCAGGACAATCCAAGCAAGTTCTGTTCATGTACTACGAGCTTTCAGCTGAGCTTGATGCATTTTTGACTTGACTTTGACAGAGTATGCTTGTCACAGCACAGGGCACAAGACGAATACGAGTACGTGTACGAGTACGGTACGCGGCTCATGGATGCATGCAGTCTCCGGGTGCCGGGACATGCTTGAACGGCTCTGAGACCAAGTAAATCGATCAGTACGAGTATTAGCATGTCATGCCGGATCTCTGGCCGAGCAGATCCCTAAGGCAGTTTTCGAGAGGGAGAAGGGAAAAAAATGGGTGATCGAACTTCTTGGCCCCTCAAGCCCCCTTATATTCACAGGGGCTTCTCACCAACGTTTTTCACACCGACCGAACCTCGGTGTTGCGCTCTGTATCTCTGTATACGAATACTTGCGCATACCTCTGTTCTTGGGAGCGAGCACGGACCAATCACTCACTTCAAAGGGCCGACCTATAGCTAGCTAGCTAACTACCGCCTGTGGCCTGAGGTTACAGGTCATGTCGCGGTTGTGTCTCGACCCGTGCCTCTCCCATCGAATCCCTACCTGCTGCAGGTGCTAGCTACTACTTACACGAACTACGCGCCAGATCTACGCTAGGCAAAAGCAAACGCAACTTCCAGTAAAGGCGTTCACTGCTTTTCGCAGCTAAAGGCGGCAACTATATATGCGGGAATATGAGACCCACCCAGGGACAAAGAAAGCAGAGAGATTCAAATAACTACAGGAATGCTCCGTTCATGCATCCTTCTTCGTCTCAGCCGCGCTCGGCGAGACATATATCTTATGGTTACATACCCTGAAAGTGACGCTCGGCTCGGACTGACTGCTGCTGCTGCCTTTTTTTTGGAATTGCATTTCATGGGGTTTGACCGGGGGCCGGTCGAAAGAATGAGGGGGAGGCAAAGGGCAGAGGCGCAAGAGGCTACTAAGTGCGTGAATACATTTGTTAATCACATTACTCTACGAGTACAACTCTGGACTGGGACGTTACAGCTACATACATGTATACCCCGGACACCTGGGCATGTTATAAGGGAGAGATATGCGAGCATGCATGGTGACATTTTAGAACCACGGTCTGACAATTAATGTACAAGTAGATCCTGTAGATGGATATAGTCGACAGGGTCAGATGAAACTCTGGTCATTCTTTGGTACATCCTGGGTCTAAGCTATACACTTGGGTTGCCCTGCATCTACTAGCTACTAGCTACCTCCCTACCCTTGATGGTGACTGACTCTGTGTGAGATTTCACCGATACACTCCTTCACTATACGACTCGGTCCGTTCTCTCTTCCAATGAATGGTACTGGTAAATGATGCTCGATGGTTTGCGCCTCACGATCCGACCCCTCCTTACGGACGAGTCCGAACCCTTAAATAAGAGAAAGTATGATAATTACACCGTTTGTTTTTGTAATCTCGCTTGAATTGAAGTATTAATAGTGATTAGAAATGCAATGAATAAAATCAATCAATCAATCGAGGCTTTTTTGTGCATTATTCCCTGAGTATTACTCGTACTTGTAAGTAACTAACCCCTTTAGTTGTAGCTTTTACCCTTGACTTTTGAGTATGAGAGTGTAGGGTATAGGGTGGGGGTGGGGTGACTGACTGACTGACTGACTACACAACTCCCCGTCCAATCCACCAATCCAATCCGATCTCATCTCTTCTCGGATTCGCCGCTCGGCTGCCGCTTGGCTTTTCACTTTCACACTCACTCCCTCCCTGGCTGCCAGCGTTGGTGTTCGTACTCGTAACTACTCGTACTCCCTCCTACCATACCCATACGCCTTGGTATTCGTTCGTCGGCGCAATTAGACATTAATCCATAGAACACTCTAACAGCCTTTTATTCTTTGCATCCGATCATCCATTGTCATCAAACTCATACAACGCAGCACATGGCATCGCATCGGTCAATACTATAATTGTTATCATCCTTCATCTACTGGTTGTGTACATCCTCTCTGATTCCGTATCTTGTGTCTCCAAGTTCGAATCGACCTACTCATCGCCCTTGTCGCGATCAGTATCGGTGAAAAAAAAGCGGAAGGAGATCAAGAGGCAATCATCAGGACGACATATCACAATCCTGCACAAATTATTAACCGCTCTTTTGGATTATACCCATCGAAGGTAAATCGAATCTTCGACAAGGAGCAGTAGGCGTTCAACGTCGAGTGGCCTTCTGAATTGGCCGCTATATCGGTCGATCGCCCGTCACGTCAACTGGATCGCCTAAAGGAGTTGGCGATCAAATCAACACAGGTTTTCTGATCTACTTGCATCCTCGCATCGTAAACATATAGCAGGACGGCGTTGAAAGCTCCATTTGACATTTGGATAGGATCGTGAGAGGGGTACTGGCTATCATCACAACGCTTTTTGTCTAGGCAATCGATACTGTCCCAGTGAGTTCCTACAACACAGTGCTTGTATGTCATACAAGCTGATGTCAGTTCCCCACACTTTCACCTCAGCGACACCATGTCTCCCTCAAATAGCCCTCAAAAACCTGCAGATGGTCAGCTGCCTGTCATCAACCCACCTATACGTCCCACGCCTGGGACCACCCCGCAGACATTGTCCGACCAGATCCCATCTTCTTCTCGATCACCTCGTCCGCAGTCGGTCACGATGCCGGCAAGGCCCAGCTATAGCTCTCAATACTATCAACCAGGTTCATCTAAACCTGTCTCACCATCAGCTTATGGTCATGGGCGAACCGCTACTACGCCGACATCCGAGGCACAAGGCTACAGTCCGACCATGTCGATATCAGGCGGTGGTCCCTTGAGTCCATCGGCCAACTATGGGAATAGCTTTGTCTTCCCCATCCGATCGGTGTTTCATGGCCTTGGCCAAGGGCCAAACGCTCACCAAGACGGTTATGATACCGGCAATGGTGCACCGCTCAACCGATCCACCTCTCGACCACACGATGCCAGGCGACCAGATACCAACAACGATATCAAAAAACGCTCGTCGAGTATAGTAGTTGGATCGGACGGGGACAACGATGCCGGCATAGCATCAATCGCACAACTGCTTCAGCAGGATCAGGAGTCAACAAATAAGAAAACCCCACGCGAAACAGGCGTTGGGACAGCGTCTTTCGGGAATAAGGGTGGATTGGATCGCTCAGCGTCAGGCCGGACTGCACACAAATCGGGGTCGCCATCAATGAGTCAAGGCAACGATCTGTCAAACCCGTATGGGGATATCGCCGGCGGTTCCTTGCCTTCGTCCAGTCGACGCGCCAGTGCAGAGGATGAAGCCAAAACCGCCACGTCAGAAGCAAACAAACAGGTGACCACGCCTTCAACCGAGTCCCGATCACACGATTTCACGCCCATTCCGGCAGAATCGCGTCCGCCCTTGCAGAACGTTGGCAGCTCTGGTACAATCAAAGATGGAATCGAGAGCACCAAGAAGCCTAAAAACGATTCCGCTGAAGCATCAGGGAGCGGGCTACCACAAAAGGATCGTCCACCTGTCGGTCAACCACAGCAAGCGCCAGCGAGTGTCAACTATCGTGATTACCCTGCGCAACAACGAAATGCTGGCGAAACCACCAGTTTCGCGTCAGCCGGTCGTGCCGAAACCTCTCGAAAGGCTCATCCCTCACAGCCACCTCTCCAGCAGCCTCAGCCCCGATCCGCAACCGCTGGTACACTCGATGGTCTCGTGGAAAGAACGAGATCATCTCATCACAGTAGTTCCAAGACCAGCATCGAGCTCGACGAAGCCGGCGTACAATCCCTGATCAACGACTTCAGCGGTATTGTCAGACTAGGGGGCACTGGCTCTTTGCCATCGACAGGGGGCACAAGAGCAGGAGGAGACGGTACCGGAACGGGTGGAGGATCTGGGAGTGCAAGGCCTAACAAGGACCGTACCTCGTCGTCTTTCTCTACGGGCGAAAGCGGATCGGTTAGCCGTACGACCGCAGCCAAGTTGGCTCAACAAGAACGCCAACAGGGATCATCTGCCACGCGAGACTCGGTCCGCCATTTTATCAATGAACAGGCACACACTGTCAACATGCTCGACCCAAACGCCCCAACTCCTTCCCCGACTCCACATGATATCGACGAAGATTCCCGAGAGGAATCTCATGAGGAACCCAAGGATCTTGCTATATCCGCCGAGCCCACGCCTGCTGAGAAACAACAGTGGACGGAAGACAACGACGAGGCAAGCGCGCTCGAATCGAGCGAGCAGGCCGTACCTTCTGACGGTATCGAGTCCGGCGTGACGAGTGATGACGGAGCTGAACCCATCGTAACGTTCCGATTCGAGCACGTCGCGACCGATGATGGTCATCACGTGGTTGTCGGCAGAGAAGGCAAACTGCAAAGATGTGAAGACGAGCCTATCACTACGCCTGGCGCTGTTCAAGGCTTCGGTGTCCTGATGGTTTTGGAAGACGACTATGACACTGGGGTCTTAAGTGTTCGCCAGGTCTCAGAGGTAAGTCGTTCACACTGATGGAAACCCTCATTGCTGACGTCTTTTCAATCAGAATGCCACTGAGCTCCTTGGCTTATCGCCCCGGTACCTCTTCAAGCTTGACTGCTTTACTCGCATCCTCACCGCCGATCAAGAAGATATCCTCCGAGACAACCTGGAGTATTTGCCGGAAGCTGGTGTCGGGAAAGGCAGTGTCGAGGAAGAAGGACCCTCAGTCTTCCTTTTGTCCGGTTATGGTGAACCAGGTAGCGATGATTCGGAAGACGGGGACGCCTCTATGACATCTGGCAGCGCAGGACATAACGGACGTAGACGCGAATGGACCTGTTGGGTCGCCGCCCATAGACCAAAGGTGGAACTGACGGGCAAAGTTGACGAACACGGTAACGCAATCGAGCCGCCTGATCTCATCGTTCTCGAATTTGAGCTGGAGCGAGATGAGTACAATCCTTTGATCCAACCGTTCGAGCCCCCCAACACCGATGGCTCCGACACGCCCGAGTCCAGCAGCACAACTGCTCTCAGCGCGACAGAACTGACCACAAACGCTTCGCACGGTTCGGGAGGTTCATCACTCACCACTGTCGGCTCAACACCGCGAATACCTCACCGAGGGTCCGATGGTTCGACTGTGATGACTATCGGCGATGCAAGTACCCCCAACGCCTCTCACGCTAGTGATAGTTATCCATCCTCCAAACTGCCTCCCGGATCAAAACCCATGGGTCTCGATGGCATCGACTATGAGATCCCGCTTGAAAAGATCATCGAGAGTACGACCAATCACGCTAAACCTCTTCGAGCTTTGGAGCGAATGCGTCGTAGCGGGGCAACCGGCGAAGGGTCGACTGAGTCTGGAAGCAGAGGCAGTCGAGGCCCAAGGGGAAGTCGACGGCCTCAACGAAGACGTCCACCAGCCGGGACCACTGGCACAATGGATGTTTTCGCTGTCTTGGGTCAAATAAACGAACAACTCGGTACTGCTCCCGATCTCGAAACCTTCCTCAAGATCACCGTCGGTGTGATTCAGGATCTATGTCGATTCCACCGAGTCCTCATCTATCAATTCGACGAGTCAATGAACGGTCAAGTCGTTTCCGAGCTGGTTGAATGGGGCAAGACCACAGACCTCTTCAAAGGCCTGATGTTCCCTGCGGCCGATATCCCAGCTCAGGCTCGAGAACTGTATAAAATCAACAAGGTGCGACTTCTTTATGACCGATCTCAAACGACGGCGCGAATTGTTTTACGAAGTAAGGAGGATCTTGACAAGCCTCTCGATATGACACACTGCTACTTGCGAGCCATGAGTCCGATTCACATCAAGTATCTCGCCAACATGCACGTCCGGTCGTCCATGTCAGTCTCGATCATGGCTTTTGGTCAATTATGGGGACTCATTGCCTGTCACTCCTATGGTCATCACGGTATGAGAGTGTCATTCCCCGTCAGGCAGATGATGAGAATCCTATCGGACTCCATCTCTAGAAACATTGAGCGGTTGAGTTATGCTCAAAGGTTGCACACCAGGAAATTGGTGAGTGGCGAACTGAGTATTCCAGATCCCCTTATGTAGGTTGTGAGCTAATGCAAAACCTTCGCTCGTCTAGATTTCTACTATCCCCACTCAATCTCACCCTACCGGATACATTGTCTCCAACGCGGACGATCTGCTTAAGATCTTCGACGCGGAGTCAGGCCTTTTGGTCATCGGCGATGGATGTAAACTGCTTGGAGAAAACGATCAAGGTCAGGCTATGCTCGCGATCGCGGAATATCTCCGGATTGTCAAATTCGATACGCTCAAAGCGACCAACCATATCCAGCGTGATTTCCCTGACCTCGTCCTCCCTCGAGCACACGACACTATCGCCGGTCTTCTCTATGTGCCCCTCACGGTTACCGCAGGCCAGGACTTCATCGTGTTCCTCAGAAAGGGTCAAGTGCGTGAAGTTCAGTGGGCGGGTAAACCTTACAAGGACGAACAAACCGGCGATGCAGCTAGTTTGGAGCCTAGAAAATCGTTCAAGACATGGTCGGAGACTGTAACAGGTCGAAGCCGGGCCTGGACGGATGATCAGCTCGAATCGGCCGGGGTTCTCGCCCTTATCTACGGAAAATTCATTCAAGTCTGGCGAGAGAAGCAATCCGCCATGGCATCCAATCAACTCACCGCCATCCTGTTGTCCAACACAAGTCATGCTGTCCGGACACCGCTCAGTCAAATCATCAATACCCTGGAGCTTGCTCTATCAGGCAATATCGACGCCGATGTCCGAAACATGTTGGAGAACAGTCATCAAGCATCTCGAGCCCTGCTCTTCCACGTCCACGATCTTCTCGATCTTACCCGAATCGAAACGGGCAATGAGACCGCGTTCAACGATCCTTTCGATATTCGACAATCTATCAACGACGCGATCAGATTGTACCAAACCGAGTCTTCTCGACGAGGACTTGACTTCCGAGTGGTCATGGCCGACAATCTTCCACAGTATGTCGTTGGGGATTCTCGAAAGATCAAGACTGTCATCTCCAACCTAGTTGCCAACTCTGTGAAATACACCGACCAAGGCTTCATCGAGATCTACTGTGGGCTGCCATCATCTACTTCGTCCGACTCGGGTCATTCTCACGATCTCGTCCGGGAAGGGCACGTCCCTATCGAGATCGTCATCAGTGACTCCGGGTGTGGTATCCCCACTGAAAAGCTCGAGGCCATGTTCGTCACATTCGAAGGCGCTGACGAAGGCCGAGCGGCCAATCCCGGTGTTGGTCTTGGTCTTGCCGTTGTGGCTCGTATCGTTGAGCAACTGGATGGTCAGCTCAGAGCCGAGTCGGAAGTCGGCGTTGGTAGTCGGTTCTTCTTCACGTTGCATATGCTTGTGCATCACGGCAAGCCCAAGTCACGCACTTCCTCCAAAGAGTCGGACCGACAACTGCGGACTCGAACCGGGAGCTCTGGCTCTGGATCGGTCTTATCACTTCGATCCGGCATGTCCGAAGTCGAATCATTCGTCAATGAATTCGGTGGCAGTCATATGCTCAACCAGCCAATGGTCCCCGCCGATGACCCACGATTGCGGGATGCTGAGCAACGTATGTCCCGACCGGGCACGTTCCCTGTTACGGATTCTTCTTGGCCTGTTCGTCCTAGTCGAGTTGAAGCAGACTCGGAGCAATCGGCCACTAGCGGATCATCCCCGGTCATCGGACGCTCGCCTGAAATTCAACAACAGCCTCGCTTCGTATCTAGACGCAGTTCCGCACATCGTGAGCAGCTTCGACTCACCGAGAGCCCCGACCACGGCAGTGCAAACCCCGCGAAAGAGGTTCAATCCCGTACTTCGAACACTCCACCTTCCCCCAAGACGAGAACGCCCACAACGAAACCCTCAAGAAAGATGTCTTCGCCCGTGCACACTCAGCGAGAGAAGAAAACCCCTGATGGCAAGACCAAACTGCGTGTGCTAGTAGTAGAAGATGATGCCATCAACTCGCAGATCCTGCAGAAGCGATTGAAGATGGACAAGCACACTGTCAAGGCCGTCGGTAACGGTCAAGAGGCTGTGACTGCACTTGAAGATGATTGGGACTATGATGCTGTACTCATGGATATCCAGTGAGTCAGCAAGGTCAGGTGAATGCTTCCCCAGTAGCTAACGATTTTCTTAGGATGCCAATCATGGACGGACGGCAAGCGGCAAAGGAGATTCGAAAACTCGAGGCTAAGCTACAGCCACACAAAGATATTAGCCCTCTCCGTGTCGATGATAGGATACCCATCTTTGCCGTTTCCGCTAGTCTGTACGAGAGTGACCGAGGCAACCTAGCTCAAGACTTTGATGGCTGGCTCTTGAAGCCGCTGGGTGAGTTGTTGATCCTACTACTGGTCAATCGCGCCGTGCCTGCTAACCTGTCCGATGAAAAAATTGCAGACTTTGCACGAGTACGAGTATTATTCGCTGGATTGGAAGATCCAGTCAAACGTTCAGCCGAAGTATATCAACAAGGTTATTGGGAGAAAGGTGGTTACTTGCGTGGTGAGTCGATATCACTTGTTTCCATATCCTGTTTCATTGCAGACGCTGACGAAAATGGTTCTTCAGACGCTCCTTCTCCTTCTTCAACTCCCGATGTCTGATACGATAAAACAATCCATGTTACGCCTATACCCTCCGTTATACAATACCCTCGCTCCTCTTCTCATACGATATACGATACACAAACATAGCAATGTAGAATTTGGCCTGTAGGATTGGCCTCGCCGGCGCAATGCTTCATCTCATATGTGTGTATTCTTAGCATGATCAATACTTGATCGACATACTTATTATATTTTAGTCCTCCTCACCCTAATTCGGTCGTTCTCCTTATATCCAGCCCCGAATATTTAATTTATTTTTTTTTTTCATTTTTAGCATTCAGATACACTGGGTCACTGGGGTCTTCTCGTATACACGTTATAGTAGAGCATCCAATTTGTACTATCACTTACAAGAAAGGATACATCCAGACTTAACAATTTATGAACGCACGGCAATATCATGATATCACAGGCCTGATCAGGAAGCTGGGATACAAGATCGCTGGAAGCGTGGAAGAAAGCTGTACGCTTCTGGCGGTATCAACAATCGTGTACTGTAGCTTTCTTCGCTTCGGAGTTCCTGAGCTTCTTGCTCCGTTTTAGCGCAGGATCTTTAGTAGCACTCGTCTTCGAACTCGAACAAGTGCAAGGAACCAGTTTCTGTAACTTGTACTTATCTAGGAAACGAACGGACCCTCTTACCCCCTCTCCTGAGGATGGGTCAGATTGAGGGAAAGCAATGTAATGTTCGAATGAAACTAGCGCGGAACCGTATTCGCGGTATATACATCTCATCCATCCAAATCTGGTAAACTCTTCCCTTTTCTCATCTTCCGTCCATTCTATGCTATGCTATGCAGCCAGCCCGCCATCTCGAGCTCTCCCTCTTCCTTTGCAAGTCATTTTGACACAAGCATATACATGCCTACTCTGCTGTGATATGGTCTCAAGATCTCAAGTCTTGGATGTGTGTGTCTGTGGGAACGAGCCATCCTAGCAAGGTGAGACAACACGATAATATCGATCGCAGTCGTTATATATGGCGAATGGCGAATGGTGGTGGAGGAGGAGTATGAAATGGGAACAGGGTAAAACGCGAGAATAAGGAAAAGAAGGAATGAGATATCACATCTGATAGTCAGAACGATAGGGACTACAGTGAATTGACTCTGTCGGGCAATAACAGAAGTTGTGGGTTTCGTTTTTTTTTTTTTTTTTCTGTGGCGTTTCTTCCTGATTTTCGCCAGTGCAAGAGAGTGCATTCCTTGCTCTAGCTTTACGGCCGTTAGATATACCAGCACGTCTGCCGTGATTTTTGCCCTTGAATCCTCAGACTCGGTGCACATGAGGAGACGCGTCATGTCGTCACATCTCGCTGATTTCTATATTTTATCCTTAATTTCGAACAGAAAGATCAGAGACAAGTAACAAAGAGGCACGTCGGCACTGTCATTGACGCTGGCACTAGTTCTGAGACGGCACTGGCGTGCGTGACAAGAGCAAGCAAGGATGGAAAAGTTCCGATTACTGACTGATCACTGATTTATACGCGTTTGCGTTAGCGTGATTAGAAGACGAAACGAATAAAAGTCAAAAGTCAAATTGCTCAGAAAAGGTACTTCGACGCGACTTACTCGATGGGGTTGCCTCTGCTGCTGCTGCTGCTGCTGCTGCTGCCGCTGCTGCTCCGAAGCATTGCACTACGCTGCGCTGACATAGGTCCAAAGGCGAATGCAAAGCAAGGTACAAGGTTGCTTCGGAGAAAGATAACTACTAACTTCTTCCACCTGCTCTTGTCTTCCATCTGCCGTCTTTCGTTTTCCCATCATTCTTTGCCTCTTTCTCTCTTTCTCTCCTTCTCGCCTCTACACTACCTACCTACCTAACCCTGCTTATCTCTGCTCTACATACCTACTACTGTACCTCACTTCGTTCAAGCTGGCTTGCTCTTCGCTCTTTCCCTCTCTCGACCTATCTCATCTGATTGAAACACACACACCCTCGACTATCATCTTCATCAGCCTAAGTAGAGTTGCGCGCTAGTTTATCCTAATTTCTCACGAGCCACCTCGCCTCGATTTCGCAGTAGACATTGGCCAAATTCCAGTCAATTAATCGAAAACGAAGCCACTTTCCTTCCTCAGCCACAACTCACTAGATCACCGTAGCTAGACTATACACCTACGTCGTTGACCGACTCCCACCTCGACCTTCAGACTCAAGAACACAAGAACGTTTATCGCTGGACGATTACGAGTATCCCCTCATCAAGACTTATCATCTCGCCTTTGCCTGTACATTCACATCCGCATCAATCGATAATCCTTACAGCATTCAAGTCAGGCTTCCACGTCCCATTGAACACCTCCTCGCTACTACTATACTACACATAGAGACACAATCACCTAAACACTACAATGCGAGCTTCAACCTTCCTTATCGCACTGGGCTTCATCGGAACCTCTTTCGCTGCGCCGACGCCCCTTGCCCAACCTCAACCTCAACCTGTATCACCAATCTTGTTCGCCAAGGACCCTCTGGCGATCCACAAGCGAGCCGACGTCCCCGATGTCTCTGTGCCTGCTGCTGCTGCTGTCGAGCTCAGTGAGGTCGAGGCTGAGGCTGAGACGGAGGTAGTCCAGGTCGAAGTCGCTTCCACTTCAACATCAACTGCCATCATCGAGTCAGCCGTATCTGTGCCAGTACCATCAGTCGATGCCGAGTCATCAGCAGTAGTAGCAGCACCTGTGCAATCGTCAACAGAGACAGAGTCGCAGACAGAGACGGAGGAGCCATGTGTCAGCATCTGCGGTGTACAAAGAGTGGAAGGTGCCAAGTCTGAGCGAGAGGCATTGTGCAGCGTCATTGGCTTACAAGCTACTCGTGAGTAATTCTCTCTCTCTCCCTTCCCTTTTGCGTTGCGTTACGGTGTAATATGTTGCCTGTGGCCGTGGATGGCACCTTTAGCACCTTCCAATCGGGTCGGCCCCTCCTACCTTACATCTGCACATCTGCACAACTCTTAGTCTCAGATCGTTTCATTCAAACTTCCAATGTTCGGTGCTGACTGGACGCTATATTTCTCTCTTGTCTTGTCACCTTCCTTCGCACGCGATCTGCCGCTCGTTCGTGCCCACAGTCGCGTGTGCCAAGTGCATCGACGAGACATGGCCCGAGACGACGTGGGAAGACTCGGCAATGGCAGAGTATGAGCGAATCGTATCAGCATGCGACGATTCTCCCCAGACGTGAGTCATGAGTCATGCGTCAAACCCTTTCCGGCACCTCGCTTTTTGCCCTCTGGTCATAAAGTTGCTGCAATGATGGAAGTGCTTCAACATCGGTTTATTGGAAATTAAGCTGACATTCTGATCTGTGATATAATGTGATCGCAGTGCTTTCCGACGAAACCAATAGAATAAATCCGCTTAGAATCAGATTCCAGTGCATCCGGTTCCGATCGTGTAGTCAGTAAAGTAGATGATTGGGCTTTAGTCGATTGCTTTTACACTCCTTCTCTTCTTTCCCCCCTTAATCCTTCTGAGGCCCTTACAATCCTTACAACCCGCGGAACGCTCGATGCGCTCCGTCACCGCCGCCGCCGCCGCCACCAACCATAGACATATCATAGATTTTGACATTATGCACTTGACACTGTGCAGTCGTATATCGAACACAAACACACAGACATACAGACACACAGACAGACATACGGGACTGTAACCCAGAGCAACCCACTCATTCATGCGCTTTGCAGTCCGTGGCGCGTTGACGTTAAATGTCCGTTGCATCGTCTCAAATGGCATATTCGAATCCTATATCTTACCTCAAGATGATGTAACCAGAACCAGCTACGATAATGAATGGATATATATATATATATAAACGTATATCCGTATCGCCTCAAGCAATCAAGCAATCTGCAATGTTATGTGTATATCGTAATGACCGCTTTCCTCTCAGGCCCTCGAACGACACCAGCCGTTTCTAATCTGTCCATCCTCTCTCTCTCAAGGTGCCAAGCAATCCAGCATTCTATCAATTGGCGCGTTGAACAGACCAAAAGATAAACGTATTTATATAATTATGGTGTACAACGGGTCGCTCAAACTCATCGCTCGACCACACCATCATAGATCAACCTTCAAGTAGGAGCTTGATGAACCTCCTTCTCTTGTCCGTGGCAGGCCCAACAGCGACCGTCTGGCCAAAGACAGCGGGGCATAGCGCGTCGACTAAATCAGACGTGTCAGCTAGGAACCGGAGAAAACTGGTCCGCCGATCGCACGGGGCCAAAAAAAGAAAAGTGTGGCACTCACTCAAGGCTTCGCTCGGTTGATGAGGCGTCTCGGCGACGTTGGCAGCTGGCAGAGCCGATGTCTGACCGGGAGGGGTGACAGGTGCAGGCAGGTCGGTATCTCCCTTCTTGGGCGGCGAAGCAAACGTGACGACCTTTCCATCCTCCTTCTCAGATTTGGTGGCTTCTTGGCTTGCTCCCTCAGGCTGCGATTCCGTTCTCGACTCCACCCTGGCCGCCGGGATTTCCGTCTTCTTTTCTGAGACCTCACCGTCATCTGTCAGTGATACCTCGTCAAGCTTTGTATCGAGCTCATCGACATTGTTCTTCGCCTCCTCAGTCGAAGTCTGCTCTGTCACGCCATCTTTTGCGGAAGTGTCGTTGTCACTAACTTTTACGTCATCGTCGTCTTCAGCGTCGTCGTCTTCGATCTTGAAAGTATCGTCCTGCCCAGCTGGTTCAGAGACTTTTGCCGACTCGACCCCCGCCGTTGAGGACCTGACATCATCGTTTTCACCTTTCGCGCTCTTGTTGAAGTCACTGCCGGTCTCCGTTATTTTTGCCTCTCCATTGCTCTCATCCTTCTTAATTTCATGTTCGTCCTCGATGCCTGAGCAGAGTTTGACGACGCTGATCAAGCCAATCAACACCTACAATTTTGATACGTCAGCTTCGGATCCTGATGGACACACTTTCAAAGCTCACATTGGTATTGATTTGCGGTACGCCTTCAAGGACCGCGAACGCCGCATCTCGATCTTCGGCAGACAAGCAAATTGTGTGGTGAAATGCTGGTAAGAGAGGTGTCGGTAAAGCAGTGAGTATGTGCAGAAGGGCGACAGAAATTTTCTTGGCGCTCTCTCCTGGTAAAGCAGCACCCGTGTCGAGGCACTACATGGCGGTCAACATTAGCCAGTGTCTGATATTTTAGTGTTTGTGTCGAGCCGTATGCCATGCCTGCACTCACTTCAATGATATCACGAACATCCTCCTTATCCAACCACAGGTCTTCAACACCCTTCCCACTAGCCATGAGATACTCTAACAATTTCCAGACGTCTCTAACAGGTTTCGAGGGCGCTTCACCATTCGTGCTTGATGGCGCCAGAGGCCTAGCGAGGATCTTCCTATCCGCAAGAGACACATCCCTGATAGGTGCTGGAAGGGCTGATAGAACGTGCAAGGGGAGAGCAACGATACTGGGCTGGAAAGCAGCTTGGATGGTGATGAACTGGTTGATTGAGGAATTAGCGACATGGTGTAGATCATTGAATTTGTACTGTCACTCACAAAGTCCTTGCCTCCAGCGATCTGCAATACAAGCACATCTGAGGATTGAAGGACGTAATCGTCATAATCAGCCGAAAGAAATCAGTGGTGCACGAGTACTAGATGGAGTCGACCTACCGTTGATGTCTTCACCCAAAGTTAACTTGGCAGCTGCACTGTCGTTTATACAGATGACCACCTTCAAGGACACGTCCTGACCAGGCTCGACAACAGCCGTGGCTGGGAATGGCCACATGAATGGTTTGCCTGAAAGTCGCGCGGTATCAGCGGACATATGCCATACTCCCATTATCGTTCAATACTCAACAAGAACTTACAGATCGGTTTATCGGACGATGGCGGCTTGAAGCTGTACGTCGCCGGCACTCGACCGACGTTCCTCAACTTCACTTCTCGGACGACAGGCTGCCGGTATCTACCAAAAGCACGTCGAAAGTTAGCTGAGAAATTCCCTCTGCAAAGGAGCATCGAAAAGCTGACACTCACTTGACCTGCCCAAATTCCAAACTAGTTCCATCTATCTCCAGGCTGGGTCTATAGACCTCTTCAAGTCGGTCGAGCTCTTTCATGACAGCCGCCAGCTCTACACCTCTGCTACTCTCATCTGCGATTCTGACTTGGGCGCTGTAACTAGCAGTGACGGGTCGATGGTCCGACCAAAGGATATCATGTGATGTGTATTCGTCACACTTCAGGTCGAAAGTGGTCGAAGCTGTGTATGGATTGGAAGGGAAGTTGTATATGATCCTGTCCGTATATGCTGGTGCACGACGAAGATCATGCGTTGTACTGCCATGTACGTATTTGAATGTACTGGTTGTGAAAAGCGCTAAGCGTAAGCTGAAACTCTGGTCAGATGATCGTCCCTGTGATAGCTTACGGAGGGAAACCAATATCAGGCTCCGAGAAGCCGGTAAGTTCTGATACGATGTCGGACCGAAGCTGCAATTGTTCTCGTATTTAGTATTCTCCGATACTCCTATTCCTTGCGAAACTTCGCGACTCACCTGGTCTTTCGCCAGCATGTCGTCCCACTTTTTCTCCTCGACAAGCTTCTTCACATCATTGTCAGGCAAATCAATTCTATAATTCAAATCGCCAAGCCAGAACTGCAGAAGTGCAAGTGTCGAACGGTCAGCTACTACCTGGGGCCAAATGTTGCCTGGATGTGCAGGTGGATTTACCAGTACATGCGAGTCCTCTTGCATGAGTGGCCTTTCTTTCGCTTCAGGCAAAAACTCCTCGAATGCCGGTGTTAGATCAGCTTCGTTAGGTCTTGAGAACGTTAGTCCAACTTTGAGTGCCTGGTAGTCGTATCGACGTCTTCCAAGCGCCGTAGCGAAAGCCGCCATATCTGTCGATTCGGTCATTCATGATGTCAGCTCGATTGAGGAGCGCTTGCGAGATAGGACACTCACGCGCATTGACGAAGCATAACGTCGTATCGTGCACTTTCATTTTCACAGCCACTCCCTGCAGATCCAATCAGCATCCAGACCACGATAGAAGGTCTCTCAGTCTCCCAGACATACCGCTTTATTGCCCTATATGCATGTAAGTTAGCGTTCCTCCCGGATCACGAACGGGGCAGTTCAACTCACGCCAAACCCGAGTAATCCAATCCCTCGTTCACTAGTCTCAACTCTCGAGATTGCCTCTTTCAGCGTCTTCTTAACCAGGACAATCATCAGAACGCCAACATATTGCGTCATCACAAGCTGCACAAGATGATATCAGCTATGGCACCTGGAGGTCTCACTGAACAGCAACATGCCTTCTCGAACTCTGCTGCCTTCGGGCCAAGACCTGCCATGAGCGCTGATTCCCAGCCTTCAGCTCTCGAGTTGCCCTGCGAGATGAGCAGCGATTGTCGACGGAGGTCTATAGGTGAAGATGTACATGAAATCAGCTGCAGTTTCGCAAAAGTCACGAAATAGGAAAGGCTTACCTGCTTCTTGGAAGCCGAATACCAATATGTCCTCCTCTCCTTTTCCAGCTAACGGAGCGAGCTCCAGCGTACCTTCAGGTGGAATCTTATCGTTCACATTGTACGTCGCGATCCTAATTTTCACTTGTGACCTGGTAGACCATTTCTCCTGCCTGGCATACAGTCGTTTTCGCAAGAACTCTGTCCTCGAGAAAGTTGGAAGGTATGGATCGGGGTATTCTTCGTCGTCGGTGGCTGGAGTTGTTGGTGTGGCTTGGATCGCTTCTGCCACGGAGCTCAAGGGGGCGTCTACTGTCATCGTCCCAGCTATGCAACGAGATCGAGGTCAACATCATCTAGACTTTCACAGTAGAAGGATCAGCGATGCCTACTGGATGTTGAAGGAGTGAACATCCCCAGCGTTTCCACTTCCGGCGAGCCAAGATCGTCCACGTTGTCGTTCTCCTTTGGCGGTTGAGCAGGGTATAAGTCTAGCCAAGAATGTGTCAAGCTGCGAGGTGTGGGTGATTGACCTTGAGATTGACCATGGGCGAGCAGCATGAGTTTGGATTCCTCTCCATGTTCCATGGCAAGAAGAGAGGTTCCGTCAGCTCACCAGCAGTCTCATTCAACTTCCGGAGCTCAGCTACGAGCTTCTGCACTTTCGCAGTTTGACTAGCCGAAATCCGTAGCTCCAATTTCGTTTTCTCGCAGCTGAGATACAGCGTGATGTCTAGGTAGCAAACAGACCATGATCAGCGTCAACGCTTTTGATGCGCGGACTGATCTACAGTCGGTGTTTGGCGTCTCACGAGGCTTGGCGCTCTGCTGGAAGAACGAGGTTGAAGGCGATGGCGGTGTCTGCTCTAATCTATGCTTGAAGCCGGGTATGATAGGGATGATATACAGTATAGACGCAGCTTCTGTTTCGATTGGAGGCACGACAATGAAGACACTGTGTGATCAAGACACTCTCATTAGCTACCATACCCATATGCATCGATATATCCATTTTGCGACGGCTTCGAACGTACGCAGCTTCATCTCCGGACTCCTTTTTGCTGGTGACTAGCAACGCATCCGCTTTCACAAACGGTGCATACCCTCTTCTGACTCTACATGATTGACTCGTAACAACCCTCTCGGTATGCCTGAAGATCAACTGGGGGTCAAAGCTTGTGAGTGAGTTGGCGATGATGTTCTTGGTTGATTTCGTGGGAGTACCGCCTGCTGCTGGAGTGGGAGGCTGCGAAGTGGAGGTCATACTCCACGTCAAGGCTCTACGAGGTAGTGATGGTAGGAGCGACATGGCAGCGTCGCACTGAGAATATCGTGTGGGGTGTCTGAAGATTTTCGATTGGAGAGAAGACGCTTGTTGGCGACAGAGGTCAAGGTCGGTGTTGATGTTGACAAAGGTGGTGATGTGAATGTTATTGAATCGTTGATTCATACCCACGGCGCTCTCTACGCGTAGACACTCGCTAGACACTCTGGATACTGGACACCTTTGTCCAAGGATGTGTGGAGGCCCCATACACACATACACACACACACGGAGGATAACACGTGGCGTGGCCAGTCCGACATTTGATGATGATGTGGCAATGACTTGGTACCAATCCATTGTCCATTCCATCTACCGAACTGGCTAGTGTGATAAGGCTGTTTCCGCTCTTTGTATCTCTCGCCTCAGAAGCCTTCGAGATTTCCGAAAGATGAACCGCAGACAGGCATTCATTGATCAAAAGCATCAATTAAAGCTATACCTTGCTTTGCCTTCTTCTCAAAGCTTTGTTACATCACCTTTGATTTAAAATAGACAGGCGCAATGTCAAGTGAACCCCTGACAAGACTGCCTCGAGGTGAGCTAGGGTTATGGGCGGTTGGGCGATGTATTTGTCGCAAGCTGACTAGTCTCCGTCTTCCTTTTTTGGTTGATAGGTCTTCAACACCTCGTCTCTACAAAAACCAGCAAGTTTGCCGGGCGGTGAGTACAGTCACAGTTGATTCCTCTAGCTAGTAAAAGCATTTCAGGGGAATCAAGTGATGTCTAATACTGATATATGCTTGGATATCATGTCGCGATTGTTGCAGACTACCATCGAGATTACCTCACGGATCGACTCAATTCGTTCAACCTCGAGATCGAATCAAGAAATGGAATGTCAGGCCTGGTGATCGAGTTCGATTGACAGTCGGGACTCCCAAGCAGAAGTTCCTGAATGAGGAGGATAGTACGGAAGGGTGGAAGACTTACAAGGTCAAGCAGATTGATATGGAGAGGAATAGGGTCTTCTTGGAAGGTGTCAATGTGAGTTTGAGCACAGCGCAGTCGCGAGACTGACGTATCCCATGTCACAATATCTCGATACACATTCTGAGCACTCTTTGATTGAATCCTCTGCTTCATAGCGGTGGCTTATGCTGATACAACGTGGTTCGAGGTGTTTGTAGAACGTCAAAACCAATGTGATTCACAAGTTCCCCAAGGACTTTGACTCCTTGAGCGATCAACACAAGCAATCTTACACCCAGCAGAAGAACTTCCAGAAATCAATGAGACCCGTCCATTATAGCAATGTCCAGCTGTGTCTGGATAACAAGGACGGCGCCGACAGCCTTTTCGCAACCCGGATCAAGACTGCCAATACCCATTTCAACGTCTCCTCTCAACGGCTCGAATGGCGTAGATTCGCAGCCAAGATTAGCGGTGGACCAGTACCTGATACATGGGACAAAGTGCCCTTGGTGTATTGGCCTAAGCCAGACAAGAAATATCAACTGCCAGATCGTACGTCGTCTCCGTCGCTCTTTTATTTATCTGTTCGATGTTATTGCTGACTTCAAATATTCCTATACATCCCACTCCTTCGCTGAATTGCGTTTTTCGCGTTTCCGTTCGCCCCATTGAATTGATATGAATATCTGGCTGTATCACTACATAGCCAACAATGAGCTCGACACCACCAACAGTTTGACCCGAAAAGACACCCTCGTCCTCTCCGGCTTGGAAAGTATTCTCGGCACCACAGCGGCCGACATGTTCCCTCAACACATCAATGCTCCTCCCCCTACAGACTTATTCGCCTCTGATTCGTATATTCAATCAACCAACGGCAAAGAGCTCGACCGATCAAGCACGGAAGATATCGATATGCTCATGCCCCTTTACTTGTCTGAAGAACTCTCACCTCGATTCGCTAGGATCAAGACGTACAAGGCTTACAGGGCCCGACGTGAAGCCGAGGAACTGGAGCGTGAGGCTGTAGGCAAGGATGCTGTGCATGCTTGGGAAGCTGGTGGAAGGGACAAGGGATTAAGGGAAGCTATGGAGCTTGAGCAAGTTGGGCTGGAAGGTGTCTTCATCAAGCCTAGAACGAGGAAGGAAGTACGCGAGGCCGCTGTGGCGGAATACGATGTCGATAACGAGGCGATGAGGCAGGAAGTCAACTTGATTGTCCGGGAAGGCAAATTGTGGGATGCCGAGCTGGAAGCGTGGGTCGATGGACCCAAGGCGGAGAGGATTGCAAGAAGAAGGGCTAGGAAGGCGAGAAAGGAGAGCAAGGTCATCGAGAAGCTTGCAAAGCTTCGACTGCAGGATGACGAGAACACTGTTCTACCGAAAGGTGTACAGGCGGCGTAGATGTGCATCATGTATTCGATGAATGTATCATGAAGCAGGCTGCTATCTGGCTATCGTCCCATGGCCCTGCATATGCGCATGCAATACTGTATCTCTCACGAGGTTCGTACATGCAATATCCGTGGGACCTTTCGGTCCAATGAAGCCCGAGATCGTCCGCCCGTTTGAAATGGACGATCAAGGAAAATGCTGAGAATACGGCGTAGAGACATGTCTCTTCCTTATCTGCAGCTGCGTGCACTGTTCAGCTTGGCATGATCCCGCTCTTCCTACTTTACATTGCACAGGTTACATTTTCAGCATCTCCGGGCCCATGTAATGGTCATTTTGTAAGTTCCCGTCTGATATCTATATTGAGGGGGTCTCGCGAGTTGAAGTTGATATTGGTGTTCGTGTTCATATTCGCGTTGGCATACGGGTTGACGTTTGGCGGATCGAAAAGCATGCTCATCCAATCAAATCCGATCGCGGTAAAGTCGTACATATCGCCTGTTGGTGTGTGGTATGCGGCGTTCAACGAAGTCGATAACGGGTCCGCCATCATGCTGCTTGGGTGCGTCACATGACCACCATCGATGTCGACTGTTGGGGTGGCGGTGTGGAGCTGTGCGGCATGGTATTCTTCGGGACGCTGTTCGGGTCGAGATTGGCGTTCAGAGATTTCCGGCCATTTGCCGAATTGATCATCGGCCTGGGTGAGCACCAGTGAAGGCGTCCCACCTAGCTGGTGAAGCTTCAACTCGACTCGCTGAAGCGATTCAACGTCGACGCTCCTTACGCCCGGATTAACCGCATGCGAGTGTATAGCGGCTCGTCTCAAGCCCAGCAAAGCGATAGAGACGATCGACAAGACGTATGCTGGGATGAGCGGCGGGTTGGATGTGTCGAGTTCAGTGACTACTTCGATAATCGACTTTGTGCATGGGAAAAAGTTAAGGGCGATCGCGTGTAAGCCTGGCATTCGTATGTCAGGTCGAATCGGTGAAGGCAGGTTCTGGTGGAATGTAGCGTATCGGAAGACCATGGCCACCTCGATCGATTTCGCATCGTACATGAGCGATGCTGTCGAAAGCGAGGGTGAGCCAAAATAATCACAAGAAACAAATCTATCAGCATCATGTGCTAATCCGTGACAGGCGAGTTCTATGCAATCGACGTGTATCAGTCATCGCTCACTGGCTTGTTGATGAGTCGGAAGCCTGTCCCTGAACTCTTCCAACTTCTGTCTGGTAGCGGTCAGATGCTCGGCTGACTCTTTCAGTCGTTCCTCCGTCCACCCATTTTCCGCTACGACCAACCTGTCGATCAAAGCCGCCGCAATATCCACCATCTCTACTTCGGCTCGCAGATGCGCAACGGTGAGCGTGACGCTTTCTATCGCATGGTCAGGCAGCGTGAACGCTGGCGACGGGACCAGACTGGCCGTTGGAGTGCATAGGATGTGAAGGCTGATCGAGTCAGAGTTTATAGCGCCCGCCGTGTTAGCTCGATATTTCCACAGTGTTTCTGATCGATCCACAAGGTTCACTCACACGTTGTATCGATTGATTATGGCGGTCCACTAGAAGAATACACGACACGGCACGACATAAGCCATCAATCATGTTTGGAACCTCTGAGTGGAAGCAAGCACACTACAGAGACTCGATAGCCACTCGCATACTGACTAGTAAAGTTAACTCCATCTTCTCATCCGCCCAAAATTGTACCAAACTCTCCTTGTTTCTTAGCGCCAGCTCCACTTGTCTCCCAATACCCAGATCCAGCCCGATATGATAAGCAAGCGAAATGAGCCTCAATCCTGACGGCTGTGCGTATGTTTCCAGGCAAGGCTGGACCGGGCCCAAGGACATGATGAAGAGCGCTAAGAGGGATTGAACGCTGACTGCACCCGAGACGAGGATTGACAGACTCTGCTCGACTAGTTGGGCCATATCGACTGGAGGAATCAAATTTAGATGTGAGAGGACGGCTAAGCGGACGAAAGCGTGGTCTGGCGTTGGTGTCGACGAGCGCAGGAATGGGCTCAAGGGGTAGAAGAGTGAGAAGCGATGTTTGAAACTAGACAAGAATCGGCCAGACATGAGGAGACGTAGTCAGCGGATAGATGAGGCCCATGATGTCTTGGGATGAAAAGGAATATGTGTACCGCTCTCTGTCTACACTCACAGCTGGAAAGCCATCTCCATCTGTGGTCGCGTCACGATGCCCATAGCAACCGGATCGGGATAAGCAGCCGGGTTGATAGGACAAAACAGCCCTTCGTCAAATATGGGCGCCAACGATTTCTTGAAGCTCCGAATGATTGAGTAGTCCGGCACGATCACTTGTCGACCTCGACCGCCGCCACCGCTTCCTGATGCTCCTCCTCCTCCTCCTCCTCCGGGTATGATATCCAGTGGACTACCGCTATATGACGAGACGGGATTCCGCTCGCTCCCGTTCATCTGCAATTGTTTGAGCCGTTCTTGTTCTCGACTTTCTCGCTGATCCGCTTCGAGATTGTTCAGGCGCTCTTCGAGCTCACGATATCTTTGCTCTTGCATCCTCAGTCTATCCAGTAGCAATAACGATGTGTCCCCAGTCTCCCCTCCTCGATTAGATCGAGGCGTATGCGTATCATACCGCTGATGAGACGATTCACCGCCGTTGTATGAACCTAATCGCTCCCTAATACCACTGCCGGTGGTGGGAGCGGATATACCTCGGAGGGAGCATTCTTTGCGCTTTCGTCGACAAAGGTAGCATCCTTCGAGCTGGACATCTTCGCATCGCGTTTTGGCGGTAACGCAAGCTTGACATGCTCGGAAAACTTTGGACCGCTTGGCCGGTCTTTCCGGCGATGATGACTATATGCGCGGATGCAAAGGGTTGGATGACTGATCAGTCTGTGTCCCTCATGTGTCATGGTAGTCGTACTGTCTGAGCTACTTACATTATGACGAGAAGGCATGAGTATCGGCTGTCGTGGTGGGTACCTGGTCGTGTCAAGTGTTGACAGAACTACTCTTGCTAGATTGCTGAGCGTTGTATATCGGTGCCCGAGGATATCAGAGCGCCCAGGGATACTGTCTAGATAATGTATTCAGGTAGACAAGTCGATGTCGAACAACTGAGCAAGAGCAATAATCAATAAACATAATATCGTCTGTCTTGCATAGCCTCATAGCTCTCATCACATCTCATCTCACCATCTCTACTCGTAACTTAATTGTTGGGTGGTAATCCCGTCGGAACCGGACACGTCCCCGCGGCGGCGGTGCTCACCTCGTCGGGAATATTCAACCGGCCTTTATCGCAATCTCTGCAATGTGCTCTGGCTCTTTTGATAGCCTCTATGATTTCAGGTGTGTTGCATCGGCACAAACTCTTTGGTCTTCACACTGTGCAGCACTGCTATAGATCGTCCGATGTACCATCATACCGCCCGACAGCACTGGCTCGATCGCTGCTCAGGTACACAAATTCGACAAGGGCGCGAGTGCTTGTGAGGAATGGGAGGGAACCGCGCTCTCTTAGCAAGGGGGTCATCCCGGCCACATAGACTGGTCTCCTCGATCTGCCGTCCTCTTCATGCGTCCTCATGTGCCGACGAGCTCGACCCATGCATGAGGAGCATTGACTATCATTGGCGGTCTGAAGGGATGACTCATGCATCTGTCATCGAAAGGAGTGAGGTGGGGAGGCAATGGACGGTGAGGGCTCTCTATGAGATCACGTGACTCTACCCCGTTGCGTATCACTAGGAGTGATCTTGCATTCTGCACTGTATTATTATATGATCAAATCACGCGTAAACAAATCGGACCCTGAAACCGCCATTCTACCATTCTACTGCATTACCATTCTGCTGCACATCTATCTCTTCACCGTTACTGCTCGATACTCTACACTCTACTCCCCCTTCTTGCAATCTTGTCCCTACTATCCCGTACTAGTAGCACAACAGACATAGCATACAAGTGCATCAGTATCATTTTGTCGTCGTCGTCATTGATAGGATCCCATAGCATATATCAGAAATCCAACTCTTCGTTCGACGACTAACTCAAACACAACACAACAAGAACACAATGTCATCAAAGACTACTGGCGGTAAAGGTGGAAAGGCAAAGACTTCGTCCGAGGCCAAAGTGTTGACTACGAGGTCATCCAAAGCCGGTCTTCAGGTGTGTACCACGATATCACTATATCACTATGCCGAGTCTCGACGCCCGTGTCTGTCAAAATATGCATCGGTGCTTACCAATACCTCGCTGCTCTGCTCGTATAGTTCCCCGTCGGTCGTATTCACAGGTCAGCCATCTCACATCTCCCTCCCGTACTCTCCATATTCCCCCTTCTTCCTCGCCGCTGACAATCAATGATAATCATCGGCGTGAATGTATAGATTCTTGCGAAGCAAGAACGCCAACAATGTTCGGATCGGAGCAAAGGCCGCTGTTTACGTTGCTGCTATTATGGAATACCTGACGGCTGAGGTTCTCGAGCTTGCTGGTGAGTTTCTCGCTTTCCCTTCACCTCTCTGAAAATATCGTTGGGCACGCGCTTCTGTGCTGCCGGTCATCCTCTCCATTGTCACTATTGAGCGTTCCTTCGATGGAGCTCCATGTAGCACATTCTGATATGATCTCTCGCTTCACAGGTAACGCCGCCAAGGATCTCCGAGTAAAGCGTATCACACCCCGACATCTTCAACTCGCTATCCGAGGAGACGAGGAGCTTGACCTGCTAATCAAAGCTACCATCGCCGGTGGTGGTGTACTTCCTCACATTCACAAGGTACGTCGAAGTTGCCATCGGCTCTATTCTCTCATTGCGCTGCCCAGCTGAGCTTACCGTTATTCTATCCTTTATGTAGTCGCTCGTTGCCAAGGGAGGAAAGAAGCTTAAACCCGTCGGCGCCCCCGCTGCGGTCTAATCTGCTCTCGCTTGACTCTCGGCCACTCTATCTCGTTCCTCCTTCTCGTCTCTTCTATTTAACCTACAGCTTGACACCTCCGGGTGTCTGTCGTGTTGATTCGTGTTACCCTATATGGGTCTGACATATTTTAGTCTGACTCTCGTTCCTTATTTTCTGTTTCTTATCACTCAATAAATCTCCAGGTCTATATGGTTCGCCATCCTTGGTTCATCTTGACTCAGACCTGAATGCGGTCCTGGACTATGTATGGATTAGGAGATTTGAGTGTTTATTGATTGAATGCCTTTCGATTTTCGCTTCGCTCGTCTTTTACTTTACACAAACCGATCTCGGCTCTATAGCTTATATACTATGATCAACGATGAGAATGTAATGGGATATCTCGAGCAGGTTTCGGCTTACTTCCAGACCGGCGCGAACTGTATTGGTCGTGATGTCTCGCAGATACAACGCTGTTGAATTTCTCGGTCCAAACAGACATTACGAATTCATCATACTCTATGCTTTCTATACATCTTACTGCTCGACCCGACTCGCCAGCTTGCGTAACCTGTCCCAAGGGTTCACGCCATTGCACAATTCCGTTTGTCCGTCTTGAGCTTGACCTTGAGCCAAACGCGGTAATCCTTTCTGCTCAATAACGAAAGATGCCGCTGTCGACGCGTATATGGAGGCTGTACCAGAACCGCATTAGCTAGTCGATTCCCCCACTACCCGCGGCACAAAGCAGAAGAAGATCAAGGATATGGCAGGCTGACAGACTGACCTGTTCTGATATCACCTTCGGATATAAGGAGACCCGCACAAAGCCCACCGAGGAAAGCGTTCCCTCCGCCCGTCACATCAACTACATGATCCTGCTCATCTTCCCTCCAGTAAGCGGGAACCCAGCCTTTCCAACCCTCGGAGAAAGTGTATGAGCCCAATTCACCGGCTCGAACGATGATGGACGGTATTGGTGGTCCAGCCAGTGGGTTCTTCCCGGTACCGGGATATCGAGCTTGAAGCAGGTCATACAGCTTCTGGGCGGCCTCTTCAGCCTCGCGTTTCGTGGGTTTTGGTTGAGGGGCTATTGAAAGGATAGATTGGAGTTCGAGGAGGTTGGGGCTGATGATGTGGAATGAAGGGGCGAGGTCTAAGATGGTTTCGAGTTCTGAGGGATTGCAGCTGGACTATCACTCACGCGCGATCAGCACAGCACATATTTGATGAACCATCAGCCACCAACAAGAGCGATGTGAACGTCAAGCAGAACAGACTAGACTGTATCCACCTGGCGACTCACGGGCACTGCAACTGGCAGTACTGGGTCACACCGTCACTCACAGGCATGGGCTCCCATATTAGTTTCGCATCCCAGCCCTTACCAAGTCCACTTATTTCCGCATCAATCTGCGACTCAATGACGGTCTCAAGACCATGCGCGGATATAGCTCGCACTTCATCGATGACGAGACGAGCGCGTTGAGTATTGGTGACAACGTGTATGTATTCTGGTAAATGTGGCTTAGCGAATGGCGAGGGAGGCGCGATGAGATCGTGCGGCAGGAGGTTGAGGCGTGGGGTTAGGTACTCGAAGGATTGGTGTCCTTCTCTGCGACCGTGAGACCGCCATTACAACGGATCGCATGTCAGCTTCCAACACGAACGAAAGATGAAACAGCTTGCTTGGCGTGCAGCTTCCAGATGTAATCCCATGCGCTTATACTCACCCAATTTTCCCTCCAGAGTATATGTTCAGAGCTCTTGTAGTTTTTCCTTGTCTCTCTCTAAACCATACCATCTCGTCGCCCAGCCCTTCGAGAACATGGGCCATCTCGCTCGGGAAGTCGGAACCTCGATCAACGAGCAAAGCGCAGGACGTTGGCGGTAAGAAGATCCGTGCGGCCGTCATAGCTATACCATCAATCCAACGGTCAGTCAGATCACTGAAGATTGCTATCCCCTCAGCGTCAACGTAGTCTGTTATAGGCCCCTGCCCGGCCTGCTCAAATCAATGGCATGTGGTTCTGATGCGTGAGGTTGTAAGCGATGTGTGAAAAGGACTTACCAAATATTCCACCGCCGCCTATCTACTTGATCAACGAGAACGAACGCATCATCCACCGCGTGAAAATCGAAATCAGATCAGCCGATATCCTCTCCATATGTATAAATTGTAGGTCTGGGCGGGTTGAGGTACAAGTCGACCTTCCAGCTGCGAAATGAGGGATGGAAAAAGAACCTACGGACTCTTCTTCGCTTGGTTGGAGGTTGCCTTGCTCATCTCGTACGGCATATTGATCAATGATGAACATACCTGTCGAAGCGAATGAGGAACAGTACCAAGTTCGAATCAGCAACCGAATATTACCTATGCTTATCACCGGCCATACTGGCGACCTAAGCTATATTGCCCCAGTCCCAGACCAGATCGTACGTGCTCGTGGTATATAGCGTGGCGTCGTGTTGTGCCAATAGAGATGGTAGACTTTGACAGTGAACTGACCCAGCGTTGATACTCGTCCCCTCGAAGCTAGAAACTCTTTCGAGGGAGGCTCGAACTCCTGCATGTCGCAGCGTCGCAGTCGTGATTGAGCAATATCAACTCTTCTTCGCTTGATCTGCTTCGACGGCCCGTAATCCAAACTTGTAGAGTTATCCTATCTCCCTTCAACTAGGCGGCATGCTGATGGCAGACCTCGCTCGTCGGTTGACGCAACGCTCAAGCCTCGGAGCGCGAAACCGATTTGAATGTATATACAGCTATGGCTATAGCTGGCTGTCGGCCTTGACTTCCTTAACGTCCGTTCTTTGCTGGACTGATTTGATCGATTATCAAAATCCTCGAGATTGACTGGCTGGGAACGTGGTGATCTTAGCACCAACGTTCAGTGAGAGGTGTATGACGGTCTGTGCGACAGGTGTCTGTGTGCCTGAGGTCCTATACGCAAGGGTTTTTCTGATGGATAGATTGCCTGATGATAACTTATTACCTAAAACTAAGTCGCCATTCTCCTACATGATGACATGCATAAAACAACTGACACCACGCAATGTGATAACTTGTTGCTCAGAACGTCAATAGCACATGCAGCAGACATTGAGTAGATGCATATCAAATTTTGGGTTGTATCCACAGGTTCAGTAAGGTCTGTGGTATCTGTTGAAACTTTAAAAACAATACCAGCTACCAGTGGGGTATCCAACCAAGTACATAACCTACAGTTGGGAGTGTGTCAGGATTAGATCAAAATGGTTACCCTGCTACTCACCTTGTGATAGATTTTTCAGATCAGTAGCCTCCTCTATCAACTCCTGGACTTGCCTATTCACAGTTAAAGGCTGTTCACCATCTTTATGATAGCCTACAAGAATCCTCAGGACTGTCAGTTTAGGTCACCCTATAAGCACTGCACTTTTTTCTGGACAACTTGCCAATCAGTTTCCTCTCAATCTCAGCAAGGACCTAAGATTCAATTGATCAGTCACATTGCTCATCTGCGAGACATATAATATAGGACTCACCCTCAGAGCTTTGGAATTGGTCATACCAGCTCCACTGACTCTGGCCATATAAGACTCAGTGTCCAAATAGGTGGCTACCAATGAGTTTTGGATCTGCTCATACATCTCTGCAGATTGGCTTGTCCCTTTATTGGCTTGATGTTGAGCTAAACTTTGTGGGACTGCATAGTTCACACCATGCTGCTTCTCAGTTGTTGGGCCCTCTTTGGGAGTGGGTGGCTGGGCATGTGAGATATCCTCTGTACCCATCTGAACCCAAACAGATTAGCAAAATGCTTGGATGGTAGTTTGGAAAAGACTGTGTCACTTGACAGGGCTTGAAACAACCTACTGTCCATGATAAAAGAGGGTCATACAAGAAGGCTTCTAGCATAGCCAGCAGTGTACTTCTGCTATCTCTTAGGACATTCATAACAATAAGAGAAGCTTGCTTGAAAGTTCCTCTTGAGCCAGGGGTTTCTAAACCTCCCCTTGATGCAAGCTGTAAATGATATATCAGCCATAACACCTACCATGTGCGGTTTGGAGGCTCACCTCAAAGGCATTAGTCATCATCCTTGTCAACCTGAAAGGTACTTTCTCAGGTAGGAAGGATCTCTCTTGAGCTACACCAAATAGCTTTGACATATAATATCAGCTGCAAAAACCAAGCTTCCTGGTGACAGATAAAGAGGTAGCTTACATCACCAAAGTCAATGTGCAAAGCACCCCAAGTCAACTGATCGACCAGGATGTTGCTACCATGTCTATCCCCAAGTCCAATGATATAGCCAACAAAGCCTGAAAAATCATAATCAGTATTTTAACATCCTTTAGGAGAAGTAAGCCCAATCCTTTTGGACATACTGCTGACTCCTACAGTCCTGGCAAAATTGGTTCTCCTTCTTATCCAAATGTCTGATGAAGGGCTTTTCTGCCATAGCACGTCTTTCAGATCACCTGTGAATACCAAGTTGTGTTTAGCATGTTATGGATGAGGTCTTAACAGACCCAAAAACACTCACTTTGTGTTGACAAAGATAGAGCAGCTTTCAGTCTTTGTACTTTGGTAGGTAAAGGTAGCTTGTCATATTTGTCCATTTCAAGCTGCACATCAAATCTTGGGTGTTCTTTCTTTGAATCATATTGCAGCTATCATGTCATATCAGCAAAACTCTACATCAGGCAGCATTAACTTACATTCAGCAGAGCAGCGTTTTCTTTGTCATTTAAGAAATTCTGCTTGTTTTTGGCCCTGTTGATCTGGACCATTGATTGCAATCTAATGATTTGTTCATGATTAGCAACTATTTATATGTTCTATGCAAGGTCGGTAGACTCACTGTTGGGTATTTGAGACCCAGCTCACAAGCCCAGCTGAGGGTGAAAGTGGAACAACCTCATAGGGCAGCAGGTGCAGATTCCTGCTAAAGGCTTCTGAGCTATGATTGAGTAAGGTGTTGATCAAGTTGAAGAGCTGCATGATTCTCTCATCACCTCTGAGATCTTCATTGCCTGTCCATGAATTGTGTTATAAGCACTGAATTGCCCATTGAAATGATTGAGACTAACCTTTGAGCAAGAAAGTGTAATCTGTATTGTACGATCTAATTACCAGCTTCCTGGGCATTTGCTTTGAAGACAAAACATCCATCGAGGGTCTAAAGCTGTCAATGAATGCTTGATCATCCAGCTTGAGGTGAGGATCATATTGACCTGCAGATATCCCAAATTAGTTAATACAGAATTACAGATTAAGGAGATCAGTTCCCAACTCACCTGGTACTGTCAGAATGCAGTCTCTGAGAGAAAGCAGCCTCGGTGCAGTGATTGCTAAATGGAGGGTCAATCCAGGTTGCTTCCACTGGTTGATCTGAGCTTCAATCTCCCCATATAGCTGAATGAAACTAGTCAATGGTGGACTCCTTTGGCTGAAGGAGTATGAAAACATACCTTGTACAGCTCATTATAGACATGATGGACCAAGTTGACTTGTCTGCTTGAGCTATATCTTCGTAAAGTTTTATCAACTTGCAGGAGCTGAGAACCAAATAGTTGTATAAAGTGCTCTTCATCTGGTGTTTCAGGGGCCTATAGAATATGGATCAGCTTGGACTTCTTTATCAAGCATTTGTTGCACTCACCCTCAATCTGGCAATATCATCCTCCCACAAGCTTGGTAACTCATGCCAAGCAACTTCCATCAAGTCTTGTCTTGGTATAGCATGATCAATCAAGCTTCTCCATCTATTAGGTCAGTCAACAATTGGTCAGTACCTGTTCAAGCTAGGATCAGATATGCAAGGCTCTCACTTTTCAAGCCAAGAGCAGGAAGTCCTGATCAGTTCCTTTCCTACAAGTTCTGCTTGGTCCACCAATCTGATACCATCAGGCATGGTACAGATGAAACTCATAATCACCCTGGCACCATCTTGATGCTCCACTTTCCTGGTTTGAGTGGCTGTCAGAAGTGGCCAAATGACAGCATGTGGATAATGAGATGCAATGTCTTTGAGCAAGCTGATCAAAGTGTGTTGCAGTTCTCTATGAGGGGTGCCAAGTCTTGCAATGAGCTGAGGGATTGCAGAAAGCCATGGTTCAACAGGTGTTATATTGAGCTGATTTTCCACCTCAACTAGAACAGCTGTGTTTTCTCCAAACCTGAACCATAAGGTCACAAGTCTTAAAAGGGCTTTGATGACAAATTCTGGGCTCTCTTTGGTTCTTGATGCAAGGAATAGACCTGAAGAGGTGATGTGTAAGTCATAAGCCATATATGCATATGTGACAGCTTACCTCTGATTGCTGGGACAACTGTTGACAGCATGGTAAAGTCAGTACTTTGACACTGAAATATAAAGGTCCAAAGCAATCTTACTATAGCTTGTGACAGCTACTTTGTCTGATTTTGAGCATGTCTTGGCCTCAAAGATATTGATAGACCTTTCTGCCAGTGCAAATGCAGCTGCGTACCAGATTTCATCCATTTTGGAGGCCAAGGAAAAGTAGTTGAGCACTGAAGAATGAGGATCCTGCAAGGTGGAAATCATGTCAAAGATAACACAAAGCCAATTTATCATGAACTCACAGTGACCCAATTCTCTCCCTGTAAGATTGCAGTCCATTCTGCAAGCCTGAAATACCTCCTGGACAGGATCTCTCTATCTTTCTCTGTTGCATGTGCCATAGCTGAGAGTGGCTGAAGCCCAAGCCCTTCTCTTTCTAAAGCTTGTCTGTCCGTTCCAATGGACTGGATATAAGCATCTGTATGGGCATTGAGTTTCTTGAGAACTGCTTGCATCTGAATTTGGTTTTCTGGCTGAGAAGCAGCTTTCCACCTGTAGTGATTGGTCTTGTCAATCACGATGAAGAATAGTGTGATGATTTCCCATACATGGCTTACTCAAATCTTAGCTTGGTATATTCCACTGTACAGCCCTAGATTGTGTAGATATATAGGATCAGCATAATCAGAGATGATCCCAAGCAGATGATTGCCAAGACTTACAGGAAGGGTTGCTGCAGGCGTGATTCTTGTCAAGATTGATTGGGCTGCCTCATGCATACTGACACTCTCACAGAGCTTAGCAGTATTGATGAAGCAGCTTTGAAGTTTTTCAGTAGTTGGTGGACAAGCTAAAGCCCACACTTCAAGCCTCTTCAGCCATGTATTGGGATCTGCATGGCTCCTTTTGAATCTCTTTTTCCAAGTCTTGACAATATTTTCTCTCAGTTCAGGTTGAGACTTGTACTGGATGACCTCTTGCAATTCTACCAAGAATTCTGTCTTTGCCAGGCTTTTTAAAGCAATCTGAGGGCCAACATTGAGTTGTACTTGGAGTTCATCATAAGACAGACTTTGAGCCTTGCTGATATGGTGGAAAGCAGAGGCATATTGACCGTTGTGGACATCAATGATTGCCTTGTAGAGGGACTTGCTGGTACCTTTTGGGTGAAATGCCAGATAGTCTGCCATGGTCTCAAAGTCTCCCTGGGAGACAGACTTGTTCAGCTGCTTTCCCATTGTTGAATGCTCAGATTCATACCACTCACCATATGCCATGCTGCAGCGGTTGCCCAGTGGGATGTGTTCCTTCTTTCATTGTCATTCAGACCTTCATAATACTTTTGGGCTAGCTCATATCCCTGTTGGAAATTTCCCAGAGCATGATCTGAGGTAATTATCAGCAGTTGGCATCTACTCATACAGCCTATTGGTAATTGATTTGGCATGAGGTACTTGACAAAACCAACTTACAACAAATCATCCTGGTATTAAAGGATGAGAAGCTTGTCAATTCTTGACCTTGATCAAGCTTCTCTTGGGCATCTAATGCTTGTTGCCAATGACTGAGCTGAGTGATCCACATTGGTTCAGGCTCAACCTGCCAGTCATTTTCCAGCCAAAGTGTAGTACTCCAAGCAGCATCATATCCTGATTACAACTCTGAGTCAGTTCTGAAAGATACCAACCTCCCTTGGGGCATATAAGTAGTGTCAAAACTGAAACAAACCTGCAGAGCCAACCCTAATGTTTGTCTCAACCAGATTGGCAATGTTCTCTTGAACTGGAAAAGCTTCTGCCTGATGCTCCCAGTACCAGAGCACAATGCCAGGCAGAGGTTCATTGAGAGCTCCTCTGAAATGGTTCAGAGCACATGCTTTGGCTGCTTCATGCACACTTGATGTAAACTCTCTCTTATCCTTGTTGAAGAAAGCCAACAGTTCAAGCATGACCACAGTGATGTCTTTGCTGATGTTGCTGTCATTGAAAAGAGAAACCAGGGCATTGTCTACTACATTCTGCTGTACTTGTTAGCTGTTTGTCTAGGCTGGTGTAACTTTTTCAGCATGGGTATAGTACTCACCTTGAATGGTAAATCAGCTTGAAGTAGCATGTAGCATTTCATGAATGCAGTTTGGAACAGCTCTTCATGGATTAAAGGACCAAGCTACTCACACAAGAAATAATAAGACACTGATGTTATTGAACTTGAGAAACAACTCACTCTAGAAGCAACAACCAGCTCAGGAGTATCACTGCTTTCCAGAGTGGCTTGGTACAAGTTGTACAGCCATACCCTTGGGTTGTCATGAGCTGAAGCTAGGAGAGTCTGGGACCAAGCATGTTGAACAGTTCTTGACTTGGGAGGAAGGTTGTGGGCCAGAATTTCAGCTAAAAGGGGATGTTGCTGTCTCTGGGAAGGGACCAGCTGAGAACTGCCCAAGAGTGGTGTGGTAGCTTGTGAGATTGTTCCAACTCTGACCTGAAAAATGGAAGTATAGTTAATGCAAGGTAATTGCTGTTGCAGATGAAATGGGGTTCATCAAACTCACACTCTTTGGCCTCCCAATGAGCTGTTTGTCACTGTTCCATACAGTCACATCCAATTTGCTGACAACCTGAATCAATTCTGGTAAGGCCTCCAAATCTTTCTCTCTTCCCAGAGCTCTAAGAGGTTTAACCAAGCAGCTCTTCATGGGTTCCAGAATGTCAGCTACATGGTCTAAGAGCCTAAGGGCAGCCAGTGTCACAGCTCTGGGCTTTGAAACTTCCAGGCCCTTGAGTAAGAGAGGTAACCAAATTGAAGAGGTCAAATTAAGGGCAGCTTCAAGCTTTGGGTTTGACAGCATTCTCAGGCCTTCTTGCCAGACTGTTTCATCTTGTGGAGCAGTGATTAGTGCCTGACAGATCAGAGGCACCATCCTATGGGTGATATGATGCTGAGCTTGCCCAGACATCTTGTTTGTCTGTTTCTCCTGAAAACAGGTGTCAGGTTGCCAAAAAGCAGTATTTTGAAACCAAACAGGGAGTAGTCAGTATGACAAAGAGGTGAAAGAAGTTTATAAAGCTAACAGTAGGTATAGGTCTGTGTGTAGACAAGTACGCACATTCACCAGGGGGGCATTTTTGCAGAGCCAGCTTGATCCTTTGTAGAGCGCTACAAAGGATGCAGAGGAACTCAGTAAAAGGGGCCAAAGGGCACATATCCAGTATTTTACCCTTGAGATGGAAATGATGGATCAGCAGTGTGTGCGCGCGCAGAGAATGCGTGATTTCCTTAATCGGGCCGGTTACACACAGCCGACTGTGATTGCCTGCTCACCGCACAATGACAACAGCACAGCCATAGAACGTGATCGCCAGTCAAGGCAAGGCATCGTCGCCGTTATCATTATTATCATCTTCCCCGGTACAAGTGCCGATCTCGATCCTAACTACAACGTCCTCGAAATTCTCTGACGCTACCGAATGTAGGTGACGTGACACTATGGTACGCGGTAAAGGCAAAGGCAAAGGCAAAAGCACAGACGTCGACCAAGGCTCAGGCGAGACCGGCGAGAATCAGCGTCTGCTCGACTCGACATCCCGATCCCACCGAACAGATAATGGCGATGATCACATTACCGAAGCCACGCCCCTCCTGCATCGAAGCGGGGAAAGACAGGGCTCCGGGTCAAAGATTCGCTCGATTTTACTCACGAGTCTGGTCGTACTCGCTACTCTTACGGTCGGCGCAATCTTATTCCTAGTCTTGCTGGCAGCTTCGTATCGACCTTCGCCTTCCGAACTGTCGAGCTTGCCAAAAACGGCATTCGCGTACTCTTCTCCCGAATTGATATCGGTCCTCAACATCACCGATGATGGTCTTTTACTCAACCTCACCGTAAGATGCGGCATCGATGCTGATCGAGCGCTGGGCGTACAAGAGTTTCAAAGTCCCCGTGAGAAGAACTCGGCATCGGAACGAGGTGAAAGAGGTGTAGGTGCCGAGTGGTGGGAGAGGTTGCGGCGCTGGACCGCTCATCGAGCGTTGAAGAGTCTCGACACGCCTTCTGTGTCCGTGAACATTCCGAGCTTGTTGCATATATACCCCCAGCATTCCTCAGCATCGCCGTTATTGTCCGTCAGAATTCTGGACAACCTGCAAGTTCCGTTGATATGGGACATTCCGGTCCAGTCGCCTAATGAGGAACCACGCTGGCTTCAACCGTTATCGTTCACCGCTCTGGCTAAACCGCTAGCTTCCACAGGCGAGTTGTGGGAGTTCGTTCAACGGGGTTGGGTGGAAGGGAGTATCAAAGTCACGGTGGATGTAGCTACAGTGCAAGCCAAGCCTGCTGAGAGAGCTTGGTGGGCTAAATATGGAGAGATCGAGAAGGAAGATCTGAACCTGGATATCCAAGTGCCTAGTGAGTAAGAGTGATACTCTCGATCATTGGATCCGGTTTTCATGTTTAGCCTTTGTCTGTTTATTCGATCCCAGTACCACATCCATACACGATCGTCTCCAGCTCGCTTCCTTAAAGACCTCAATCATTCGTGCCTGTTGAAATATCGGTCTGTCCTTCCTATCTGTCCGGCAGAGCTGATCAAGCTATCGAATACGCATAGTCCCTCGTCTTCCTCATCTACCTTATCCTGGTCATCCTTTGAACCTGTCCGAGCTAGTCACATTGCGACATTACGAGTTCGATACTTCCCAGTCGCCTAAAGCGCTCGCTATCGAAGCTGCTGCCACGGTCCCGAACTTCCTTCCACACCTGAACACAACGGTGAATTTCGGTCTGCCCTTCTCTATCGCTCTGCCTGATCTGTCAAGCAGCCTTGCCCCGAATGGCGACACGAAGATGGCGGAAGTCGTAACTGAGCCTATAAAGATTGGTGGATCGGGACATGAGATCGAATTGAGGATGAGAGGTGTCGTTACCGCTGATCTGAGCGATCGAACAAGAAGAACGATGGAGAAGAACGGTACTTCGGTCCTCTCGCTTTTCCTGCAGAATTACCTACATGGCAAAGACAATCCTATCCTAGTCCAAGGCATGTCATCACTACCGCCCTTTACTTCTCCGTCGGCTCTACGACCTCCAAGCTGGCTCCTGTCGACTTTGCCTTCCCTGTCCGTAGCTCTCACATTTCCCGGCCCAAAGCCCCCTCCCAAGATCATTCAATCCGTGACGATCGATCACATGCGCTTGACAGAAAGCGGGGGCAAGATGAAAGCGTCAGGTACTGTGATTGCCCAAGTGGAACTGCCGAAAGACATGCAGAATGTCGACATCGAGGTTGTGCAAGTCAGACCTGATGTCTTAGTCTTCGATGGACCTGCGCCACCCGATGGAGATGACGGGGATGATAATGGAGAATTGCCACCCAAAGCATTCGGACACATCAATCCAGAAGAATTTCTCAATTCTACGACTTCGCCATCGGGCGATCCTCGCTTCCCTCACCGGCTTATAGTCAGTGCTCCGCTCTCGAACGTCGATCTGGATATACTGCCAGGACGGGATGGCGTCCTCTCTGAATTCGTTAGTAAAGTGGTATTCAAGGGCGGAGCGCAGGCGGGCGTCAAGGGGATAGCTAGTGTGCGAGTGAAGATAACGGGGGTCGATGGGACAGTCAGGCTGGATGGTCTGCCTGTCAGAGGGGAGTTCTGGGTCGGCAAGCAAAGGGGGTAGTTGGAATGGGTAAAGGAGCAAGCGGGAGTAACGTGTTGTATGGAACCCATCAGAGGTCACTTTAAAGCTATCATATTCTGTAATATTGCTTGTCATATCAGTCGTTGTCTAATCGATGCTGGGTATCCGGTCGCCTTTGCGTAGGTATATACAATGTACAACATCCTCACTTCTTCAAGCACTTCTCTTTTATTCGAAGAGAGAGACCTCATCTTTCATATTCGATACTCTCCTTCAAGCCTTGATCCGAGCAATCTCAGACTTCAGCCATTCTGCAGTCTCCGCACTGACGTTCCATCGCACATCTAATGCTTTCAATCCCAATCCTACGTCATCTTCCGCAGAATGGGTGAGCGATAAAGCTGCTAGAGCGAGGTACGAGTGGAATGGGTCTGGGTAATCTTCAGGTTCTTTACCGAAGCCGCCTATTGGGAACTGGGCGGAAAGGAGGAAAGAGCGGTCGGCTTGCTTGTTGATTAAGGTACCTTGGCCGAGGATCTGGGATTCAAGTATTGTCAATTGCAATCAGCTTGAACCCAAGATTTTGGGGGTAAAAAACGTCGAGTGGCAGACGGGCCGAAGAAGCCAAGCGATACTCACGGATATGGCACCGCCGCACCAGAAAGAGTAACACACATCTTCCAATTTCCCAGGTCGGCCTTGGAATCCACCAATCTGCCGAGCGACGAGCCATCTCAAAGTCTCGTCTCTGGAATTCGTAAACGAGAGTCGATCGAGTATCGATAATGTAGCTAAAGAACAGTATGTCGTGCCTCCTATATTCCAGATTTCGGGTCAGGTCGCAGACGCGCGAGATGCGTATTTTGCACTTCAATGACAAGGGTAGCTCACCTTGCGCTTCTATTACACCTAGCCTTGAAGCATAGCCGCCTTCCCAAGTCTGTGTATGAACGACTCAGCTGAACGAACCACACCTTTGGTATCGAGTTGGGGGTACGATTACTCACCTTACAGCCACTCAAGAACCGTTCAGTTGCATCTATATCCATACCTGAAAAATCTCGTATGACATGCGATATCACAGTAGCGCAATAGACCATCCTGACATCGCTCTGGAATCCATCGTTGGGATATACGTTATCGTCTCCTAGTACGGGCGAGAATCTGCAGTCATGTCAGCATCACAGGTCTACCGTCTTGAGCATGTCATATGGATTGTCAAGCTGTAGCCTGTCCCGCAGGCTGATCTTAAAAAAAGAGATGGTGTGACGTACGACCCATCTTTCGCCTGACATGATCTTAAAAAGGTTATCAATCCCGGTATATTCAACTTGTCAAGCGGCGCTCTCAATATCGCCAGTGTCAATAGTGCTGTATATGTCGAAGGGATGTGAGCAGGCGAGGTGGAGTCATTCTGCTTCGGGTGATCAGCGAGCATGCTCTCATCTCTTCCTCTTTCAGGTGAACAGCGAGTAGTCAAGTTGGACCTACTGGTGTTGTCATAAACGGTGACCCTCGAAAGCCACCGGTAGCTATCGTTAGCAGCGAGGAAGCTCCGTCAGTTTGAAGTCACGCAGATCATACTCATACGCTTCCAGAACGTAGCGTAGGGCGGAAGGCCAGTGCAGGTACATGCCTACGCACGAGATTGTAGTGACCATATCCATTCTATCCAGCCCGCTCGCTGTTCAGCAGACGTTTTCTCTTCCAGTACCCCAAGTAAATCGAGAGCAGATATACAAAAGAAGGCGGCTGTTATTCTGGATTGGTTTCAGAAAGAGTCAGCTTCTAGGTAGATTCATAGAGCTCGTTGTGTCGAAGACTGGTCATCATTGCTCGGAGGGCCCATATTACCGCTCGGAACTGAACTGACCTATTCGAATCGCTACTCTGCGCTGCAGTCGGCAATGCCTTCAGGCAGCGTAGGAAGTAGTTGACATGCCCATTCCGCTTGTACGTCTGCTGTCGGGCGTAATCACCCATCTCATCGGGTCTTGCAGCAGTTTCGTGCGTGTTAGGAGATGGAATGGAAGAGACAGTGAGGCCTGGGCATAGGCCTGAGCTATTTGTGCATGGTGTAATGGTGCAATGGTGTAATAATGGTGTCTGTTGCTGCGGCGCGTCGTCGCGAACGTTGTTTTTCCCGTTTTCATAACAAGTGAGAGGAACATGAGAGAGACATCCCGACCCCCCACATCCCGCATCCCTTTGTTGTGGTCATTTTCGATAATTTCACAACGACTTTCCAAGTGAAGTGACAATATCATCACTGCATATTTCACAATCTGACATATATTGCTTTCAAGGCCATTATCATAAGCTCGCAGAGCTCTGCTCTTAACTGCCTTCACCACTCGGTCCGATGTCCTCCTCGGTTCCCGCACGATCAAACGAATCATCTACGCAGGCCACTATCATCCCTGCGACTCCCTTAACATCCACCGAATACATTCTATCCCATCCGTCTTCGCCAACACCATCCTCTTCTTTCGAAACAGCGTCTGAATCACGGTCCGATTCTCACTCTCGGTTCTCTAGTTCCAGCGAGCGGACAGAAACAGGTCGATTTCAAGACGCGAGCACAAGCAAGAGCGTAACACCGTACAGAACATCGGTAGAAGACGAGCTTGAGTTAGGATCGCATTCGCAGGAACACCAAATCCGATCACATAGTCTAGGGTCTGGCTCTGGATCAGGATCAGGATCTGGGTCAGGATCAGGCTCGTTCGGATCGGACTCGGCACTGGAAGTGTTGGATAATGACGAAGAGCTGGACGAGCAAGAAGATCTGGATATGATGTTTGATGACGACGAATTTGAAGCCGATGTAGGCGAGCCGCTTGTCTCGAGAGGTAGAGGTAGAGGTGGGAGAAGACGGAGATGGAACCACGATGAGGAGAAGCAGGAACGAGGCCTCATTGAGGTGAGTTGCATCACACTGCCTTGACTTGCCGGAGCGAATGAACCTCGAAGAGCCATGAGCTGACCTGGCTCTGCCCTTCATCGCAGCTGATACCATCGCTCATTCTCGCTCACCCATTACCGCTCCTCCCGCTCCTTGCTTTGCTACCGTACAACTTCTTACCGGCGGGCGTAGTCTTCTTCATACCGATCTTTTGCGTATTGGCCGTCTTGTCCGCTTGCGCACATATCGTTATTGTCTACTTGGCTTGGTACCTGAAAGTCACCTCGTTCGAAGAGGTGTTTGCGGCTGTTACGGCCAAATATGGCAAATATGGTCTGTGGACAGGGAGGGGGTTCGTAGTTGCTGCTGTGCTGGGAGCAGTCGTCAGCTGGCTGGAGAGTGAGTGGGCACGTCTTCAGATTTATCGTCAACCCGTTGTCCTGCGCTAACGGCTGTCGTTGACGCGAAATGAACGTCTAGCACTACATCCGCTTCTGCAACCTGTCATCGAGACGTATGCCCCGAATAACGCGTTCTGGTCTTCGAGGGTACTTTGGACATGTGTTGCATCTGCCACTGTGAGTCTAACCTGACAGACCTGAAGAGAAAAGCCTCATCCCATATCGTCTCGGCTGCTGATAGAGACCAATGTCTGTTCCGCAGCTACTCCCCTCTCTGCTGCCCTCACGGATGACTCGCTCTCTCCGCCGATCACCCATCGTCCTCGCCCTCCTGTTACCAATCGTGGCTTTCCTTGTGATAGGACGTACAGTCGAAATCAAGAAGGCTTCTGAACTTCCCCAACCGATTGGTGATATTGATGGAGGTGGAGATAGCTCTGAGGGAGTCGAGGCAGCTACTGAGATTCTTGGTCACCTCGTCAAGCGACGATTCGGGCTTGCGGGTGGAAGCAGTGCTGGTGCAGGCTTGAGTGAGTTATCGTCTATTGTGATAGCCTTGAAATTCGGTCGGTTGACAAGGGTGATTGCATGATCACAGCTACCCTGACTATCTTCCTCTCACCTCATATCAATACTTTGCCCATACATGCGTCTCTCATCCGATCCAAGCGAGCTTCATTCCCAATGCCCTGCCTGATCGCTGCCGGTGCAATACTCGCTCTTTGCCTCCCACTTGCGCTGGTACCATACTATCTCCTTCCACCCCTTGACGTAGACGCTCTACCCGCTCCAAGCCCAACGACGCCGTCAGGTGTCTTTGCGAGGTTACCCGCAGATGACGGATGGGTGAATCTCGCTCGAATCTTGATGTGCGCCATTGCACTGGGATCAAGTAATATGTGGATCTTGAGAGGCAGGGACACGATCTTGAAAGCCATGGGCGTCGATCATGGCGAGAGGGAGAAAGCTGGTAAATGGGTTGGATTGGGCATGTGGACTGTCATGGTCGCGCTTGCGTGTCTTGGCGGATGGGTGGCGGAGAAAGTGGAACTATTGGGCGTTTTGGCCATCCTTGCTATTGCTTGGTTCTTGCCTTGTAAGTGAGATCCAGCCTTATCCTTTTGCCTGGGACACTTCATCGCGATTGTGCGATCATGTTTGTGCTGATAGGTTGTATGATTCTGATCGTTGAACCTCGCGTTACAGCCCTCTTCTTCATTATCACTTTCCACGTCAGATCGCCTCTATCGATCATCTTCCCCTCTTCATCCCGCCAACCTCCCGCTTCCGCTGACGCAGCACCGCCCACCCCAGCCTCCCAGCTCTCTCGGCGAGGTATAGGTCACTCTCGAACAGATAGCCTAAACGACCCTACCACCGACGTCCTTCTCGCCCGTAAAGAAAGGCAATTGCAGAAACGCCGATTGGGAAGAAGGCTATGGCAGGACTTGATTGTTTATGTGGGCATCTTACCTGTAGGCAGCGTCAGTATAGCCTGGACTCTTGGTAGACTTCTTGGGATTTGGTGAGCACTATATATCATGCCGCACTGTGCAGTATCATCGAGATGGGTTGAAAATAGCATGGACAATCCTGTTTCGTCAGTCTGTTTACATTTTATTAAACACAGATAGATCATGCAAATATGTGAGAAAGTCTTAGCCATACGTTGATTGAAATATCTCAGGAATTTGCCATGCTGCGATCTAGCGATGTCGAACGATCGATACAAATCGTTCATCTCGATAACAGAAGGTAGTGATGAACGCAGACAATACTGACCATGTCTAGATGCACATTTCTTCAATGGCGCCTGGTCAAGGTAGATCTCACAAGGACGCACTGAGCGACGCACTGGGCTACCGGACGCGTTGCAGCGTAGATAGCCGGCTCGGGCCGAGATCGGTATACAGAATAATCAGGCTTTTATAGCCCAAGCCATCGCTAGCTAACTAGAATCATAGTCATGGTCATAGCAGGAAGGTTGACAACAATACGTGCTTGAAAGCAGAGCAGCAGAGGATGTGAGGGCATGGTAACCGGCTCTCCGGTCCCTCCGGATAACTCAGAACATGATGCTGAATTGTCGATCGGGGATGACAAAGGCACGATTCGATACAGTCAGAGTACATACTCTCCCAGACGCAACTCATTTGACACGACGCCACATTCGTCAGCACCCACATCTTGCTTTCTTGCATTTATACACTCTGTGACCATAACAATACCACGGAGGTAGATACGAGTATTGTACCGAAGAAGGTCTCTCGATCCGGCACGAGGGAGGGCATGTACTGTAGTACTGTAGTATTGTACAGTAAGTTATAGGAACAAAGCTATGACTCAATCAGGCACAGTAATAAAACAGCGTACATTTCCTTTCCTTTCTTAGATCCTCTTCGGTTCTCCCCTAGATCAAAACCAAGATCTCCTCGACCAAGCCATAGCTAGTGTGGTTCTTATCTTGTTTTGCCCGTTCTCGTAAGGTCAGACGGTCTCAAGTGCAAGTACAAAGTGACAGATGCGCTGCTGCGAGCGAGAGAGAGGGCCCGCCCTCGTCTGTATTTAGTCATGTTCTTGGTTGGTTCCCTTTGTCTTTGTCTTGGCGCGACCAAAAGCACCGGACCTAGCTAGATATGTGTGCCAAACACGTTTATTTATGTTATGTATCACCAGGCCAAACAATTAATTATCCATTCTTTCCCATCCACATCCACACGTACATCGCTTACCAGCTCACCCTTGCAGATTCACCTGGTCGCAGGTTACAAAATTGAGTAGTAAGAAGGACAGGCCGTTGTCTCTCTATTACGACTCGAGTTCCTATGTAAGAGTACCGAACCTCTTCATCAATCATACCGTATATACGTTGATTACTGCAAGCGTGCAAGCATGCAAGCACAGTAGCGACTTGGGACGGAACAGAATGTCACGTTACCCTAGCGTAACGTAACGTAATAATTGGCCTGATTAGAACGCTTGATAAATCAACACGGCACAAGGAACAATTGCAACAAAACGCGAAAAGAGGGTGGTTGCTTCAGCACACCGAGCAAGTCCTAAGTCCGAGCGTTCTCGAGGGGACGGGGAAACAAGGTCCGAGTCCCGAAGCGATTTACTGTAAGCTGCTTGGATTGCTTGGAGCAAACGTTTCCGAGGCGGCACTCCGGGGTGTAAGGTCAGAGTGAGGGTCATGGCGCCTTGCACTCGGTCCGCTCCCACTTAAACCCAATCCTCAGGTATTTCCCCAACGACTTATCAGTGAACAAGGAGAGGAACACCTACACTACACTATTTGATTGATTGATCAATTGACCGGTTGTCCGTCTATTCCAAAGGAGTCACAGTTAAACGGACCGAGCTGAAGGTTGACAGGACATAGGGAAGGGACCCACCCAAGGATTAGGACGGGATGATGCAGTTGAAGAACGCCCCGACAGGGAGAGAAGGAGAGAAGTCCGTTCAGCCTTCAGCTCTTGATATCAGGGTTTCAGATTGACGAAACGTTGTGAAGCGCTAAAATAAGCTATGTAATATGGTCACGTTCACGCTTTCTGCGTTTCCTTTCTCACCTAGATCCCCATTCCTCGCGATATAATAAACATATAAAGGTATTTCAATACATAAGATGCTCAACGTTTGAATCTGATCTAATCCCCCTCTCATTACTCATCTCGCACTCATATCCGCAGTTATCATACCACTACCACTACTACGGATTTCCATTCGTTTATCTACGCAGCACAAGAAGCTCTTCTCTCAACGTGAGTACTGTAATGCTCCTCCTGGCAGTTCATGCCCATTCATCCCCCTTGTGGTTTACTCCGTATCCAGTGAGAATCGCAACCCCATGCATGAAAGGAGGAAAGGACGACGGACGGACGGTCGCACGCTCGCACAGCATCTTGCAGCAATCGCACAATGTATGCATGTATGCATGTGTGAAAGGGAGCTTGGGAAGGGATAGCGGTGCTGGTACGGGCTGTCGAGAGGAAACATCGCGGCAAGCCGCCTGCTTGATTGTTCGCTTTCGCTTTTGCTGTGCGAGCGCCAGCATCAATCAAGCATGACATGGCATGGCATGGCATACCTTTCAACCCGCTCAGGCCGAAATGATATTCATTGAATTGCATGACGAGCGAGTCATGTCGTTTACATCGAATTATATGCATGTATATGCTGACGAACTATTCGCTATTCTCCCCTGTTCTATCTCTTGTCCATATTCGTTCATGTTGCTCGATCGATTCCCCATTGCATTATCGTAAACAATACGTCTCCTTCCATCGTCAAATCACATAATCGCCACGACGTGCCGCGCTTTCGGACACACCGCATCGTTCGCTACGATTCACTGAACACACAGTCATAAGCAAAAACTCTTCGTATCATCCAATATGCTCGCTCTTGCCGCTCTCATCCCCGTTCTTGGCGCCGCCTCTGCTCGTGAGTGCTCAGCCCTCTTTCATGTTGTAACAAAAGCGCACGTTCATGTGGCCACCTTCTTCTCGTTGTGGGTGGAACATCCCTGCTCTATCCCCTCTACGCGCCGGGTATTTCTTTTGTTTGTTTGTTTTGTTTGTATGAGATTTCGGGTCGCAGTAGGCCGGTATGCCACTCTACGGCCCGTACTCGAGTATAACTTACTTTCCCCCATTCCTTGTAATTTATTTCGTGCCTGAGCCGGACTTCCAACTGTGATCATGTCTTATCCTCCGCAAATTCTCCCATTCTCCCATTCCTGTTCATCCTCCTTGCCCAGCCTTCTTGGCTCTTTTGCGCAGTTGTGTGCTCAAATGCATCCCGTCTTGGAGTCGGAATTTGACATGGGACGGTTAGGCTGATCTGACCGATTTGTTTCACTTCCCTCATGCACCATACGCCATCTAGTCGCTGCCACTCCTCAGCATATGAGCCTGTTCCGACGACAATTCGAAAGCGCCATCCCCGATGCGTGTAGCAGCTCTTGTTCTTCCACCCTCACCATCTACAATGCGTGCATGAACAACGACCTCAACACCTGTCTTCAGGTCTGCCAGCAGAGCACCTTCAACGAATTCACTGGATGCTTCGACTGTGTGATTGAGAACACCTCGGGTGTCTCTTCTTCCGAGCAGGCTCAGCTCGACAGCGCAGTCGACCAGCTCAAGTCTGCCTGTTCTCAATCCGGCACCACTGTTACCGGTGGTCTCACGTGAGTCAAACCTACCTTTCCCCGCTTTCCGATTGGCATGCTTGGATATGCCATGAGAAATCAGGAGCTGACGAAGTGCAACATTATTGTGCTTATACCCTGGACAGCGCTGGTGGTGCCGTCGCTTCCGGCTCGTCAACCGCTACCGGCTCCGACTCTGCCTCGGCCTCTGCTGCCATCGCTTCCGCCACCTCTGCCATTTCTGGTGCTGGCGTCACCATCGCCGCCGGCTCATCTACCGGTGCTGTCGTGAGTTTTCGTTATCTCTTTAGAGTTCAGAAGCCCGTCCATCTTCCACCCGGTCACACTGAATCGCGCTCCTCCTAATAAAGCTGTTTCCGGGAGATTCCGGCTGACTTCATAACACCTTCTGATTGTGATAGGGCTCCGCCACCTCTGCTGCCGCTAGCGCCACTTCCGCCGCCGCTTCTGCCGCTGGGTCCGCTACCTCCGCCGGTGGATCCGCCGCTGGCAGCGCTTCATCGGCCGCCACCTCTGCTACTTCCCCTAACAACGGTGCATCCTCCATCAAGTCTCTCGCTACTGGCTTTGTCGCCATCGCCGGTGTTGCCGCCGGTATGGCTATCGCCTTCTAAGCGGAGCAACAAGTACAGCAGCAGTCGGAGGCCGGAGGGCTTTTCTTTTCGGGGTGCTGAATTATAACATGAAAACTGTATCTAAGATTCGAATTTGATAATATATCCCATCTCTATTTCGCTTGACTTTTCTTAGCTTAGCTTGACTTTTTTTTCTGGAGTACGAGACCGCGGTTGAAGGAGAAGTGCGATATTATTGGACTTTATATACAATCTAAACCTAGACCTGGGTGCATGCAAAACAGACCTATATTGGGTCCAATGCGTCAAGCTGTGAATGATCTGGACGAGCCGACCGACTTACAGCCAGTAGTAACTGGAATGGTCTGAGTAGCTAGGACACAGCAACGATGAGTTTGACGGTAGTCGGCAATCATCCCGGATGATCGTCCCGGGCGAGAAGTACCACCGCCACCGTGACAGGCGATTTTACATATGACTTACAACCTTCGGACAAAGCAGCTGGACCATTCACAGCCAATAGCACCTCCCCTTGCGCTTCCCAGCTTGCATACATATGAGGGTGAGGCCCGAAGTCCCCGCATAGCATGCATGCATTTGCATACACAAGCTACCCGCTATGTAGATCTAGATCTAGAGCTAGATCTAGATCGGTTGACGAGTTATCGCTGGACAAATCACGTGACGGGGATGAGCGATAACATGTACATAACCGCGAGTCGATCACTCAAAAGTCGGAGAATGGACATTGCTTTGCTTGAATAAACTCTCATCTGTTGCCCATTTCTCGGTGCATCATTGACCTTGCCTCAACCTCAGAAGGCTGTCAGAAGATAGTTCAGCTATAGCACTCGATCATCGTACCGGTCATATATACCACGCTCTGAGTTCATCTGAACTCTCATCGCTACAAGACTTTAAAGATCCAGAGAAGAGACAAGCGAATACAATATGGGCGAGTCAAAGCAGACTGTAGTTGGTATCATAGGAATGGGAGATGTGAGTATCATGACAGCATACATGCCCTTGTCACACTCGGATTATGCAGCTGCAGCTTTTGATGCGAGATAGTGATAGTGACCCTTGCGCTTCAGCATCAACTGCTAGCTGATAGCTGACCTTGATTCTGTGGACAGATGGGGAGGATGTACGCCAAAAGACTGAAAGCAGGCGGCATAGAGACGTGAGTAATCGTATATACCCGGTCTATGGTTGTAGTCTACATAGGGACGGCTGAGGGCATCTATGCTGATATTACTGCTACCACTGCTTATGATAGTATCTACGTTTGCGACAAGCCTGAGTCATTTGAAAAGCTACAGGCAGAATTCGAAGGTGAGCTTGAGCTTGGAATTCTATTTACACTTCGCACATCTCACGGCAGCCGAGACATACTCGTCCCTCGTCCCTCCGTCGTCTCACTGTCTTTCCCCATTCTGGTCTCACTGGCCTGTGACACACTCGTCAGAATAGTGCAGAAGCTGACCCGCGCGCTCTTAACCTGTCGACGGTGGATGTTAGACACCGGCATAACCCCCTTATGCGACGGACACGCCGTCTCAAGGTTATCAGACTTCATCATCTATTCAGTCGAAGCAGCAGCGATATCCCCCGTTGTACGCGAGTACGGGCCATCGACAAAAGTAGGGGCTGTCGTAGCTGGGCAAACTAGTGTCAAAGCACCTGAGAAGGAAGCGTTTGAGAGGTGGTTGCCTGCTGATGTGGGAATCACGAGTGTGCACAGTTTGCATGGACCTACTGTTACCACTGAGGGACAGCCTTTGGTGAGTGAATCAACGAACTCTCGACCTGAATCCTCATTTGCGGTAATCACTGGGCAATGGAAAAAAGGGTCGTTCTGCCCTTGCTTGATGGGTCGTGTGTGATGTTTCTGATACGATACATTACTGTGGGGTGTCGGTGTCCAGATAATCATCCATCACAGAGGACCCGAATCAAATGTCAAGATGGTCGAAGACGTCTTCCGTTCGTTCAAAAGTCGATACGTCCATCTCAGCTACGAGGAACACGACAGCGTCACGGCCAATACTCAGGCTGTTACCCACGCAGCTTTCCTGAGGTGAGCAAATACTAAATTCTTCCATCAAGATTTCAAGCGTCTTGTTTGTATATGCAAATACGGCACACGCCTCTCGATATAGTAGATATAGTAGTGCGAAAGAGCGAAGCATCACCGATCAACGGGTAGTCAAGTCGTATGCTGACTCAGCGCTGATCCGGTTCGATCTGTGCTTATATTACAGCATGGGAACAGCTTGGCGTAACTCTGCCGCCTACCCCTGGGAAACGACGCGATACGTCTCCGGAGTAGAAGTAGTCAAAGTCAATATCACTCTCCGAATCTACGCTGCCAAATGGCACGTCTATGCCGGCTTGGCCCTGCTGAACCCTTCGGCTCAATCTCAGATCCAGCAGTATGCGAGATCAGCTACGGAGCTATTCAAGTTGATGATTGAGAACAGGGAGTCAGAGCTCTCTGAGCGTGTCTGGGATGCTAGAGAGAAAGTATTCGGCTGGTCAAAGGACCATGATCCCTCCAGCTCTAGCTCTAGTGCATCGACGACGACGACGACGAGGACGACGACTACGCAGCAATCCGCATCCGCGGACGAAAGACAGCCGATCTTGTTGAGCGAAGATATCTTGGATCAATTCAGCTTAGGAACCAAAGTGGCTCAGGATAAGGAGAGCCCCAACAGTCATCTGAGCTTGTTGGCCATGGTGGATTGTTGGGCGAAATTGGGGATTAGACCATACGAGCATCTGGCGGTAGCTGGCACGCCAGTGTTTATGCTGTGGATAGGTGAGTGGAGACAGTTTTATCGTCATTTCTGCAACGTGATATAGCGACCGTCCTGCCCGCGCATGACTCCCCATGCCTTTCTCATTCTCTTTGGAAACGCTTTTACCCGCCTCGAGACTTATTATTGGACGGTCACGACCAACATGTGAATCGAACGAATTGCTTACTTTTTGACTTTCTGAATTTCCTTCCTTGTCATTCATTCCTATCTTTCTTTCCCCTATGCCATCTCTCCCTCAACCCACCAGGCGTCGCCGAGTACCTCTTCCGATCCCCTACACTGCTCTCATCAGCCATCTCAGCGGGTCTCTCCGACCGAATACATCGACCTGATGACGTCGAGTTCGTCGTAGGTGCTAGAGGCTGGAGCGAGTGTGTGACATTCGGGAATTTCGATTGGTACAGAAAGAGATTCGAGGAGACTGCTGGTGAGTTGGAAGCCTTCAATACACACACTGTCTGTCATACCCTTCCTCTGCCTATCGCGACTTGACGCCTGTTCGAGCGATTCGAGGTGCTCATCACCACATCGAAGCAAAGCAAAGCAAAGTACCCAAGAAGAAAAACTCGCTGACATGTGGACTCGTACATGCACACTTTGATTTTTTTTCTTAATTCTTGCAGAGTTTTTCGCACCTCGATTCGAGGAAGCTACCAAGCTTGGAGGACGAATGATAAAGGCCATCCAGGACGGTCAAGCGGTTACAGCTCAAAAGTAGACAAATACTTGTATGCATACATGATGTACATAATACAATCCAGATTGGCGGGGTACGACGAGTACGGTTTATCTATATGCACATAACATACAATCCCAGCTATTGCAATTGACGTGATCATGAAGCGGAGACGCAACTGCGAAGGTTGAAACAAGTGAAGAAAGTCCTTTTCTCTATTCACGCTGCGGATCGATCTAATTGCACCTTGGACCTGGAATGATATCGTGATGTCGTCGCGTAACGAATAAGGTGCATTCCAAATATGCACCATGTCCAGTTGATTGTTATGAGTTGAGTTGAGACAACACGATGGCAGGGGGATGCAATGAACGTTCGAGCTCGGATCCGGCGAAAACAACAAAGACAACAACCATGTTATAATATCGGTACAGCCGACAGCGTAGGGTACACATAGGCAATGTTAATCAATATACATGGAACAGAGCAGAGCAGAGCAGATTGCGGCCTGCAGGAGTGACCATAGTAGGACAAGATAGTTAGTGTATGACAGTACGAGTATAGTACAGTACAGCTATGAATACAAATGCAAACGCTATGTTTGGACCTCTTGACCTCTTGATGGATACGTTACATTTACATCGCGTCCCAGTGTACTTAATCCCTTGCGGTGCTTAACTCGAATCTCGAACCACTACCCATGCTCAATCCCCCGAACCCCATACCGAGGCCGGTGCCATGCCGATCCCCACTTTTGTTATTCCCAAGGATATATTCCATACCTTTTATATCCTCTTCTTTCAACCTGTGCGAATCGTCGCCTCTGTCCCCACCTCCCATTCCTATATTCGGTCTACCGCTCGGTCGCTGGTTCTTGTCAGCCGAGGCTGAAAATTGTTCACCTTGGCTTTGGCGGCTTTGGCTACGATGGGGAGAATGGTCTTCTTCCCCTGGCTCTGGTTCCTCGACTTCTGAACTCGATCCACTCCCTGATCCAGAGGCACTAGGGGATCCGCCGCCGTTCAGTCCCCCTAAACTCGAATCTGCAGTACCATCATGATCGTCCGTACTGTGGCTCTTCGTGATCTCGTCTTTTGACTTTTTCTCCTTATTGTTTTTGCCCGGTCCACGACGTCGGAGGATCGCCTCGTACGTGCAGGCGTCTTCACCCCGGCGCGTACAGTGGTAACATTTGGGCCGTTCACCATTACACCTGAGTGATAAAAAGGGATGAATGGTCAGCTCAGCTCAGCTCAGCTCAACAGGTCCAATACGAACACATAGAATCACTGGCAAACAGCTCTCGCACAAAAGAAAACAAGGGAATGGATTTATCATCAACCACTCACTTCAGCTTTTTTGCCCGACAATTGTTACAGGCAATAACCGTCTTCTCGGGCAAAGACTTCTTCGATGAAGACGAAGCCGATGTCGACGCTGACATAGCAGCCGAGGATTTCTCAGCTTCCTTCGTTGCAGTTGTCGATGCCAATAATTGCCCATTAGCCGCAGGTGGCTCGACGGCAGTCTTCCTCTTCTTCTTATCGGGACGTGCTGAAGATTGCTTTGTTTCTCCCTCAGTTTGGATTTCCTTGGATTTATCCTTGGATTTCTTCTTATCCTTCAACACGCTTGTTCTCACACTGGTCGAAACCGAGAACTTCGCTGGAGTTGAAGGTCGGCTGCCGCTTGCGGATGGATTATCGCCTTTCGCCGACGTTGCAGTAGCCGTTTCCTTCCCACCGACCCTAATCTTGAGTAGTGGCGGCAGGATCTCAATCTCAGGCTGTTGCTTCTTGCTTTTGCTCGACGCGTTTGAATGGGAGGCTGGAGTACTGGTAGAGTCCCAAGGCAAGACCGGGGGTTGATTCTTACTTTGTGCATGTTGCCACGATGGTAAAGGTGGAAGTTGTGCAGACTTTGGCTGGATGAGTGAGGATGATGGCGGAGAGATACGGGATGAGGACGGTTGCGAAGTGGTTAGTGGCGCGGAGGAGTACGCTGCAGCTGCGGAAGACGGGGCCAGGTTGGAGACAATCGGAGAAGGATTGCTTCGTCTGGTCAAGTCGGCGGAAACAGGTTGATTAGGGTCTGTGGAAGGCGACGAAAGTGGCTGTGAAGCATAATGTGACGCGCTTCTAAATGGCAACAAGGGCCGAGTATTGTCGTAGGCCAAATTGGCTTTTGACGGTTGAGGGAATGTCGAGCGCGATGGAAGCCCAACGGAATAGTCGGGCAGATGCGCTGCCGAGGCATGGCCGTATTCCTGGGCATACGGTGTTTCGTTCTGGGCGTACGGGTAGGCTCTTCGGCTCTTATAGTAGCTCACTTCTGATGGGAGAGGTGCGACAAGATCAGGTTGGATATGGGTTGCAGAAGGATCATGCAAGCGTCGATCGACCATTGAAGGTTCATACGACCGCGGCTGCTCCAAAGCTGATCCTGCTGTTGCTGCGGGTGACATATGTTGCCCAGGATGAGGTAAGTGATGACTGGGCGAGGAGATCTGATGCAAACGCGGGGCTTGAACGTTGGGCTGATGACCGGCTGATGAAGCCTCTTGGATTTGAGGCGGAGGAGGAGGCGCGACCGAAAATTGCAACGGGGTGGGCATCCATTCCGCTTGATTAGAAGTGGGTCCAGATGCCTGCGGTGGGAAGCCGGGAGCCTCGACATTGGTCGTCGTCGACGCCGTCGTCGTTGCGCGTCCCGAGAACGCTACCATTTCTGCGTATCGAATTGATCCTATGCTCATCGCTTGAGCTTGAGCTTGAGCTTGAATGGGATCAGGCGGAGGTGGTGGACCGCTGTTATACAGATCGGCACGTCCAAGAAAATCAGTCATCGGCGGTGCGAAAACAGCAGACATCTGGAACGGCGCTGAGGATACAGAAGTAGAAGGTAGTGGTGGTGGTGGTGCATAAGAGGTGGTTACTGACATTTGAGGGCCAGTGGTAGATGATGAAGTGGGCATGGTGTATGACGAGTAGGTCCGATAATCGAATGCGGAAGAGGACGAGGATGGTTGCGAATCATCGACTATGGCGGTTTGCGAGCCGCTGTCATTGCTGTTCCCGCTTAACATATTCATCTTGGCTTCAAGTAGCTGAGAAAACCGGTCGCCAGTGCCTAGATTGATACCCGGGGCAGCGAATGCGGTGCTGGTGAGATGACAAGACAGCAGGTTGGGTCAGCTCTCCTGCAGTTGGAATTACCGACAAGCACACTCCACTTACTCGAAATGCTTCTTATGAACCGGTGATCCTTCCACGCCGTTCCCATTCTGGGAGCTATAGTCCGATACGCCATTCTGACTCATATAACCACTTTCTTGCTCGCTCTTCTGGCCATATATTTGAGCACCATAGCCATTGGTTTGCTCTTGCTCATACGAAGTTGAACCTGGGATAGGATAAGTCGTTTGAGGCGGCTGATGGCTACTGGTCATTTGTCCGTGTCCATAGGCAGATTCATTGTTGCTGTTCATCTCCCATTGACCCCAAGTACCGTTCGACGAAGGTCCATATCCATTCCATCCCATGATGACCTGCTGGCCCGAACTAGGTCCTGATGATGGTTGAAGCGTGCCCGTACCTGTACCCAGATACGGAGAAGCGGAAGACGAGAAGGATGTATGCATGTGTGGTGGGGGTGGTGGTGGACGCGAGTACGGTTGTGATGATGGACCGGCGGTTGTCGGTGTGGTTGCTAGTGAAGGACCGGCGCCCGGTCCTCCGATATATGGATATGACATTGTTGAGCGAGTAAGTCCTGGTGTCTTGATACGGATGCTGGCAAGGGGAGGGCAAGGAATGAGGAATACACAGGATGGAATGCGATGTCCAAAGGTCGATGCGGTCGGGATTTTCAACAAGGTGATTTCAACCAATAACCAATGCTTTTCGATAATGACAATGATATATCTAGTTGAGATTGGTGAGTCACTGTGACTGTGACTGTGACTGTGACTGAAGTAGCAGGTAGAATTCGATTGTAGAATCGATATAGTAGATGGGTCCGAGCGTGTAATGTTGTAATTAGACATATAATGGTATTACTTGGATTAGCACCGGTTCCTTATCGATCACATTGTAATCAATCACATGGACATAGACATGGATATAGGAATGAAACCCTTCGATACATCATCCTCTCTCGTCCACTCACGAGTCCACCTTTATAGTCCTGGCCTCATTCAGCGGTCCGCGTCCTCAGACCTGTATACTTTTACAGATGGTTATGCGATGCCGCATCTACGCCAAGACAAGACCTGCACCAAGCCTCGAGATACCGAGATCTCACGCAATGGATATGATGTGCTGGATAGAGAAAGACGTCCCGAGTCAACTTCCGGCGAATGGTCTCGAGATCCGGCTGCCAGTTTTCGTTGATGTGATGTCGAGGAGCCGGATGTCGGACCAATGTCGAGTCCTTCGTTTGATGGTAGTGATGTTGATAATGCGTGAATGTATGATACGTTTGATATGTGTGCTTGACTCTTGACAAGCTGACTGATGAAATGTAATGATTAGATGAATGGTCGATCCGGAAGCTATTTTTTTCGACGTTGAGGTAGGGGGGGGGGGGGAATTGAGAGATTCGGGTCCTGGTTGGTCGATTGGTTTGGTTGGTTAGGTATTTGGTTAGTCGATCTTTTTCTCACGAAATAGACTAAAGGTACAGGTATAACTTTCAGTTAGGTACTGTAGGTCACACCTGCATGTATGAACGGGGGAAGGGAAGGGAAGGGAAGGGAAGGGAAGGGAAGGGGTGAACTGACCACCTAATTACGGTAGAAAAACCCGAAGCCATTGGTGGGTTTGAACTGTATGAGTACGGATTACTTGACTCGTTCTCCCCTCTCCCCGCAGGTTGTCGTGGTCGTCGGTCGGTATGAGAATGGCATACCATATTTGGTAATCATGAACACCTTGGACCTTGTCTCCGGTGTATGTCGCTGTTGCTGTCGCTTGTCTCTGATTCTTTGTTTCAGAATCGATTTTTTCCCGGTGCGATTACGGGTATGTGTATGTACTGTACTTATAACTGTTATACCGCAGCAGCTCTGGCCTCCCTGGCAGTAGCGCTCCCTACTGCTTTTTTGCTTCTATATTGAATATCAGTCGGCCGGGGAATGCCCTCGCCCTCCTGCAGCTGGCTGGGTTTTACCTTGGGTTACGCCCTCGTGAGCGTTCATTGGTCCAATCGGAAAGGGAAAGGGAAAGTCACCTTGATTCAGGGAGAAACAGCCCGAACGAGTCGAGTTACCAAAGAAAAATGACTCGTACCTCTTTACCTTTCCCTATTTAGCGTCATTGACCCTTACCGGGTGTGGAGGGCAGGGGAGGAAAGGAAGGGGCCAAGGCGGCCTTTGTAAGCAAATGCCTCTACTACAGTATGTATCTCTCGAGGGAGAAATCGAAGTCCGAAGTCCGAGGTAACAGGTAACTACGGTGTTCCGAGATTTTCCAGAGAAGATGGGTCGCCTCATCTACAAAGGTTGACGGCCAACGCGTACTGGGGTGTGCATGTGCACATCATAGTTCTTGAAGTCCAATCTGTTCACAGGAGGGCCTCACTCTTCACTCGGCGTACGCGTATACTTGTACCCTCGACACGCTCGAAAGATGGTAATATGCTGTACAGTACATCTGTAATTGATCGTGGTACAACGGATGAATTTAAACTTACTGATAGCAACGGAGATAGATAGGTGAATGGTATCGAGATATAGTACTGGTATGAATACGATAATGATGAGCAAGAAGGTGTTATAAGTACGAATGGGGGGATATAAGTCTTTTGGATTAATGTCAATGTTTATTACGACCTTTCTACTTCAGTCTAATTTATTGCAATTGCTCAAGTGCACTGGATACAAACTGTACCGTACCTCTTACAGCACGGCGAAGCTTAGCAGGCAGACGGCTAAAGCTCCCTCCTTCTTCCCCGCATGCTCTGCCATAACAACGCTGACATGCGCCGTCTTCTCCTTGGACTGAGCAACGGCGACGGCAACGGCACTATTGTTCTTCGGCTTCACCGTCACCCGCAAACATCCCCGCAAGCCCATCAGCAGCCTCGTCCTTGGCACTAACGAACACCTCAAAGGCGGTCTTCTCTCCCTTCTTAATCTGTTCCGCACGACCTTCAGCACCGGCTTTACCCAAACCTGCAGACCAGCCTTTCTCTCGCGCAAAGGCCGCTGGGGATCTATCGAGAAGAATGTCGAGATCACGGTCACTGTGAGAGATCCAATACAGTGTGGACTACGGTCAGCTATGCTCGCACAACTACGAAAAGATGCGTAAGACAGGCGACTCACCTGATAATCTGATCATCCTTACTAGCCACATCAATAGCCTCGCCTTCAAGCTCGAGCAGAGCCTTGGCCATCTCAGCAGTCGTGTGTTCCCCTTTCGTCTTCCTGCCCAACAGTACACGTCCATTCTCATCTACGACTCGACCGAATTTACCTTGAGAGATAACGAGCGCTTCCAGTTTTCGCTTGTTGCCTGCTTTGGCGAGGATCTTGGTCTCGATCGTTCCGGCGCTAACCAGTCGGAAAACGAGGACAGGTCGAGTTTGACCAATTCGGTGAGCTCGATCTTGCGCTTGCAGATCCATCTGAGGGTCTACGAAGATTCATCGATTCATCACGATCAGCCTGAACTCAATATGATATCAAGACCATAACACTCACTCCAGTCGTTGTCGAAGAAGATAACGGTATCGGCGGCAACGAGATTGATACCCAATCCACCAGCACGGGTACTGAGCAAAAAGAGCTTGCAGGCATCAGGCGAGTCACCGCTATTGTTGTATTCATGCATTTGCGCTCGTCGATCTTCTTGAGAGGTGGAGCCGTCAATTCGGCAGACTTTCAGCTCTTTGTAGTGCACAGCCCAATCTTCCTGTTGAATCGTCCAGACACCTGTTCAGCAAGGCTCTTACAAGGACCATGCGGGAGCGCCTAACCGAGGACGTAGCGAAATGAGACTCACAATAACATCCAGCATGGTGGTGAACTGAGAGAACAGCAACACCTTGTGGCCCCTCTCGAAGAGCGCATCGAGCAGACGATTGAGTAACAACATCTTTCCGCTCGCGTTCACTAGATCCTGGTCGACCACCAAAGCACCAGTGTCTGGGTCTGCCGGCCAATCGAATAGGAAGGGATGCGAAGACACTTTTCGCAGTTGCATGACGATGTTCTGCAAGCGCATGTTGTTCACATGCTTGGCTACGACAACATTAGTGCAAGAGCATGTTCATGTTCGATGAAGGTAATTGATCAGTTCAACTCACTAGCTTGCTTGAGCTGCCAGTCTTGGCCGATCTCAGCGGCCGTCTTCTCCTTCTTGACACCACTAGGTTCGTTTCGCTTGACGCCATTCTCCAAGTCCCGGATGAACTTGCTGTCGTTCTCCTCAATCTTATAGTTGACCCTTTCTTTCTTTCTCGTCACTCGAGCGCCGGTAGCTTGTTCTGTTTCAGTCGGCTCAATGGTCGGTTCGGCCTCAAGTTCCGGGACGTCGTCATCCTTGCCTCCAGATTTCTTGTCGATGAGATATTCTCGGATCTGTCGAGAAGCGATGGCTTGGTAGATATCCTTCTGCTGCTGTGTGAGCGGAGCATATAACAGGTACTCCTTCTTGGGCGGAAGGTCCTTCTCGACATCCACCTTGAGTCGACGCAACAGAAAGGGCTTAAGGATAGCGTGAAGAGACGTGACAACCGAAGACTTGTTCAGCAGACCTTCATCCGTGGTACCACTGCTCATCTCGCCGAGGTTGAACCACTGTTGAAACGAGTCGAGGTCATCAAAGATGTCGGGGAGGATGAAGTTTAGTAAAGACCACAATTCGGCCAGGTTATTCTGCGCAGAAAGTCAGCTTGCGCGTGCTCGTGAAAGATAATACGAAAAGCTCACATGCAAAGGTGTGCCGGTAAGGATCATTCGGTTGGCACTGGTATACGACTTGAGTTCTCGAATGAGCCTTGAGATAGCTTGATCAGCTCCGAACGTTCTCATAGCCGATCGATGAGGATTGATGCTTGACTCACTTGCAATCCAGATTCTTCAACCTATGACCCTCATCAACAACGATAAACTTCCACATGAGACCACTCAGGAACTGTCTGTCCTTCATAGCCATCTCAAAGGTGGTAATGACGATCGGGAAAGTCGATGTATCGTTTTGACCGGCCGTGGGTGTCGCACCTAGAGATTTTCGACCTCGGGTGATGGCTCCTTTGCCTTTCTTCATACCACCCACTCCGGCTGCTTTAGGGGTCTGAAGACGTGTTCTTCTTAGTTCCGCTCGGTATTCGGGAAGACCGTGATACATCAATACCTGTCATCGATTCGCGTCAGCTGATATAAAACTCGAATCTGCGAAATCAGCTCACCGGTATACTAGGGCAGAACTTCTCGAACTCCATGACCCAGTTGTTCAGGACTGACAGAGGACACACGATGAGGAATGGGCCCCAGGTACCTTTTGACCGGAGATGCGCGAGGAATGAGATGGTTTGTAGGGTCTATACGACAAAGAACGACAATCAGCTATTGTACCGCGGATATGATAATGTGGATAGCTCACCTTGCCTAGACCCATCTCGTCTGCTAAAATACCGTTCAATCCATTCTCGTACAGACTTATCATCCACTGTACTCCAGCAAGCTGGTAGTCTCGCAGTTTGGCACCCGTGACCAGTTCAGGTTGTTTGAACGAGTATTGCACATCATTGTTCGCTTCCCCATCTTGCTCAGACTCTTTGACATCCTCTTGCTTGACGGGCTGTTCGTTGTTCTCGTCTTCGCCATCGACCTGCTCTCGTGATTAATATTAGCTAAGTGTTTCATGTATCTCATCAGCTCACAACTGCTCAGCTGACTCACCCCTTCCTCGACTTTGACTCTCTTTTCCTCAGGTCCACCCTCGGACCTCCTTTTCCTCTTACTTCCCGTTGCAACAGCAGCGACAGGCGCAGGCTCAGGCTCAGGCTCTTCCTTGACCTCTTTCTTTCCCCTCATACCACCTCGACCAGTTGATGGGCCGGCGGTCGCCTGTTTCTCTTTATTGGCCTTGCGTGTTTCAGCACGTTGTTCCGCCTTTCTCTTCTCAATTTGCTGTCGTTCCATTCGATCGCCGATGATCTTGGCGTAGATCGTAGACTTGTCCAGCAAGAAGGAGAGTCGAGCAGCTCGGGCGGCAGCCTGGTATTGTTCGTCATTGTGATCCGGTTGTGGGACGGGCAGATAAGAGTTGGCCGTGGAGAGTAACATGTTTGATATTGATCAGTATATGCACGTAAGTAAGATATGCACAGGAAGAAGGGATGTATAGACATGTCGAACGAAGTGAGGGGAGGGGGGTCGATTTATACAAAGTTATATAGAGCTAGAAGACAAAGGAAATGGAAGTCCGCGCTGATGACGAGATGTTTTCTTCCTTCAACATTACACACAGGAAGGACTTGTCTGTCTTGTTGACCGAACGACATGACACGGCATGTTTGGCCATGAGAACCTCTAACGGGCACAAGAAGCGAGGTTGCAAGGCAGAAAGGTCTGGCATGGCAGACTCGTATATTCTGCAGAACCCTTTGCACCAGGATAGATTGACATGGCTGACGCGATGAACATTAACATTACTTTGACTCACCTGAGGATCTGATTCCCCTTCTTCTTTGATTTCCTCCGCCAACTCTTGTACGTCCACCTTTTGTTCTTCTCCGGCCTCCTGCTTCACATCGCCATTTTCGATCTTGACTTGCTCTGCTAGACCCGGTGAAGCCGTCCGTGGTGAGACGGGCATCGAGGTGGTCGTGGAGGTATCGGCGGTATTCGAGAGGGAAGGGAGAGACGAGGTGGAGGGTTTAGGTGACATGGGACTTTGTTTATTTATTTGTGTATGCTTTCGTATCTTGTATGTCCCTGTTGCGCTGCTTCTGTTGAGAATGAAGCTCTGTGTCGCTTTCTAAGCTGTGATGTCCATATGATACAAGGGAGAAGAGAGAGACAGAATGATAATGTCACTTTGCAACTGTCCATATATTTTTGGTGGTCTTCTTTCCTTTGATCTCGTCTTTCTATTACTGGCATCATGATCGCGATTAACTCATAATACTCGTACTCGCGATCTCACCCTGTACCACGAAACCCTGCGACGCGTGGAAAAAAAGGTAGAGAGACAGAGACATGACATGAATGATTAGGTAAAGTGAAGTGGCAAAAATCAGGCGAGATGAGTCAACCTTGACGCGAGCCTAATTGATCCCGATTCAGGCATGCCATTGAGATGCCCCTCCAATGTGCCACACAAAGCTGTCAGGCTTTCGCGTGTCGAAACTCCGCGAAACTGCGACACTGTCAATATGTATACCGGAAGCTGATTTGATGCATAGTGTTTGTTGCTTGCAGGTCTGCAGGTTTGCAGGTATTGTTGGTGGTGTGGTCGCATGCTGCTTCTGGCTACACTACTGGTTCGCTACTAGCTACTAGCTACTCTCCTCTCTACTCTGATTCTGCTGTATGCACTGCACTTGCTGCTGCCTACTGCCTGCTGCTTACTGCCTACTGTCTTGCTTCACCATTGCTGCCCGCTGCTCGTTGGCTGCCTGTCTCCTCGTGCTTGCTCACTACCGTACCGTACCACCCTACGACAATCCGTTGAATACTATCAAATTCGTCAAAAGTCCCTAGTTTAGAGGTTTCCCTTTCTTCAACCTTCAAAAAAAAGACATCAATCACCATGTCCGCCAAGTGTGAGTGTAACGTCCGTAGAGCAACAACGACAACGATAGCCAGAGCGACAAGCAGGACGACAAGGGATGGACGGGTCAACGGCAGATCGGACTCGGACTGGACTGGACTGGACTGGACTGGACGACAATTCATCGACATATCGCTACGCCAGAGAATCAGATAGAACGGACAGAAGGAATGGGTTTGAGCGCAGGATGAGACGTCTTGGTGGAGACGAGATTGAAGGAGATCACAGGGAGTCGTGATGCATGTGTGTACAAACGAGGAATAGTAGGGAGGCGTCATGACCAGTGCAGGAGGGACTGAGAGGAAATTTTGGACAATAAAGAGGGACACACATACATCGACAGCAATCGAACATCTACAACGCAACATAAACGACCTACAGAAAGATAAAGTCCAGTCCAGTCCCGTCGAACCGAAGATTAGCTAGTCCCCTTGTTGTCCTGCAAGACACGTCGACCGAATCATCAAACAAATTACGGATGTTCATGTTGGTGATTAAGGAAACTGATCAATGTGTGTAATCTGTTTATAGCCGCTGCCACCGGTACCAAGTTCCGAATGTCCCTCGGTCTCCCCGTCGGAGCCGTCATGAACTGTGCCGACAACTCCGGTGCCAAGAGTGGGTATCATTGTCTTGTCTCTTAGAAGGGGTTTATGGAAAGATTTTTATGGAAAGATTGTGTGATGGGACTTGGGGTGCAGTTGAAGTCGGGGATTTAGGAGAGAAGCTTTGCTCAACCGGAGTGTTAGCTTACGTCGGTCACTTTTCTTCCCGCAGACCTCTACGTTATCTCCGTTGTTGGTTTCGGTGCCCGACTTAACCGACTTCCCGCCGCCGCTGCTGGTGACATGGTCATGGCTTCCGTAAAGAAGGGAAAGCCTGAGCTCCGAAAGAAGGGTGAGTGGAGCGGTCGTTTTTCAATGGGGTACTCGAGAGCGATGTTGACAATTTGTTCTCTCTCTTCTGTTTTTTTATCTGCGCTTTCTCGACAAAAACCTAAAACTAAACCGCTTCATCAATTGATCCCACAACGCCACAGTCATGCCCGCCGTCATCTGCCGACAGCGAAAGCCCTGGAGGAGAAGGGACGGTGTCTTCCTTTACTTCGAGGACAACGCCGGTGTCATCGTCAACGCCAAGGGTGAGATGAAGGGTAGTGCTATCAACGGACCGTGAGTGCGATTTTTAACATGACACGCCTACACTCTGCATGTGTCGATTAGCGACATAATACCGGTCCACAAGTTTCATCCTGTACTAGTTTGCGAAACTAACTCTAACCTCGTTTCACCTTGAAATAGTGTGGCCAAGGAGTGCGCCGACGCCTGGCCCCGTATCGCCTCCAACGCCGGTACCGTCGTCTAAGCGACTTCGGATTTCTAGACTTGGACTTGATTGATTGGGACCTGCAGCTGGAAGCTGGAGAGGAGGGTGTTTGTACGATCATATAACGAGCATGAATCGTTCGTTGCATGCACCTGGCTTTCTTTGAGATTTGAGGTCTGAGGTTTGAGGTTTGAGGTCACTGACTAAACGAGCCTGAGAGCGGTTGCGTTCGGAAAGTTAAAGTTGAATGTGAGCACCTCGGTGTAGGATGTGATATGCCTTCATAGCCGTAGGGACACCTCAATGATGGAACGAAGATTGTGGTGTGAACGAAGACACGGATGCGCGGGATAGAGTGGGAGTCCTTACGCGTATACGCTGTCCATCAAAGGGAGAAAGATTTGAACCACTCCATTTGGCATGCTGCAAGCTGCTTTTGTCTGCCCTATCGAAATCGCGTTGAGGCAGATACCCAACATCGGATGGCTCACTCTGTGCATAAGGACCGGCAAGTGCATCTTGGTATCCACGCGCATTATAGACAATCATTCGAACGTCCTTCACTAGACGATCTGGAACTCATTCGATTATGCGAGTGGGATCCCAGCACCTCCTTTCCCACCTTGATACACCTCTGAAAGAGAGTTATACTTCGCTTTAATCTCCTCAACCCTTCTGCTATAAGTTTCCCGTTGGTCTTCTCCTACATCTTCGAGGAGATCGGCAACGCTCCGAGCTGTCCAGAATGCATTTGAGCGATTATACAGCGGTCTCTCGTCGAACGATTGTTTGCTCTCGCTCTCAGATGAGGACACAGAAGCGGGCACTTTGAAGACCTGGATCTACAGTCAGCAGGGATTCGACTGTCCGTACTGAAGGTAACTTGAATGAGACACCCACTTCTTCCAGGATCTTGATATCGTGAGGAATGGCAAACGCGTCCCTTGTATCTTCATACGTGAACAAGAAATGAATATTATCGAATCCGGCCCACGTTATGCCCGACAAGCCTAGAGCAGAACACAACACAACGTCAGCTTCGTGATCGTTGAGACATACATAGTCTGCTCCCCGTACGCCTGGCTTGAAGCTGTGAAGAGAATCACTCACATAGAGAACACGGCTCATGCGTCGAGAAGAAGATGCAGTCTTTCGCTGGTGGTCTCGATTCACCGGGAATTGCGTAGAACTGCTGAATACAGTTGATCTCGCCGTGCTGTCCCGTGAGAAGAACGATAGAATGTGCCGGCCCTTATCAGCTACCATCCCATGACTGTTGCTTGCATTTCACACAAAATCGTCCCAGTGACCTTCTTGATCTCAAGGGCTTTGATTTATGGCTGCCAGGCTATGGTTATGCGTGATAAGATACGCACCAATAACGGACTTGTCTTCTCATCGTTCGTTGAAGCCTGCACAAGGCTCAAATCCGATTTTCGCAGGATAGCAGCTCCAAATACTTTACATCCATCTTTCACGCCCTGCGCGGTGAGCGGAATGATACCGTCCTCGGTGGTCGAGAGGAACTTGTCCAGCAGTTGGGCTGAAGTCCAGGTCATTTTGGATTCGTACTTTAGGAAGTTGCCGTATCCTTTCTGGACAGCGTGTTTGTCGAGATTGGATGAAGCAGGCTCAAGCCATGTACCTATCTGTATACTCAGTTGCATTTCGCATTTTTCTCATCTGCATCACCCGTGAGCGTGCTGCGATATCCCGTTTTCCCGAGCTGAGCGGGTCTTACTCTATGGTCTATGATAACGATAAGACTTCTCCAGGACCTCGAGAGTGTTTCGGTCATCGGCACCTGGGTGATTGATTGATTGGTCCGTTCGGCTTATTACCGGTTCAGGAAAAACAAGCACGACAGTAGCTTATTATATCTGAAGTACGAATCGGAGCTCCGGCTCGCGACCCGCACTCTGCATAACCTTCTCTTTCTTCGCTTTCGGGTAGCATAAACATTACGAACACTCTGGACGCCTGAAACGAAGATGAGCGGAAGAAAAGCATATACCTGTGAGCATCGTGTGTTGCCGCTCGACATTCAACAATAGGATCGTAATCGATAGAGAACGCTAATGCCGAGTAGGCATACCATGCAGGCAGAAGAAGATCAAAGTGAGCGCGTCGCGTTGCGTGAAATGGTAGATGTCCGAATCATGTTCGAAGTAGACTGACTGACATTTGACACCTGACACCTGGCGCCTGCCACTCTAGTGTGATCGGCATCGGATCTGTGGACCATGTAAACGCAAAGCGTTGGAATGTGTCTGGCCTTCCAATGGTGTGCCCTTCGAAGATGAGGCTACTCCTGGGCCCAGCGTGACACTTACGAGCACACCACGACTGTTTGTTGCTCCTTCTAGCTTGTGGCTTCGGACTTCCCGCTATCAATCACGGCTGACAGTGATCTATCTACCTTGTAGCGCGCAGTCGAGTCCTGCGACTGTACTGCAGAATGGGGCAAATGCAAGATCGGCCAGGTCGCCTCGCACGTCGCGATCGACATCTGCCCCCGCACCGCCCGTGGACGTGCCTCAAACGGTCGCGCATGCCGAAGAACTCGATCATTCGATCCTCAACAATCCCGTGGCTGGACCATCTCTCGGTCAATCACTAAACGATGGATCGAGGAAACGACGGCGAAGAACTTTTCCCTTTGGAGGTGATGGGGATGATACTGATGGACTAGTCATTGAAGAGTTGATGGGACCCCTCCCTAATCGGGGTGAGCGAAGCCTTTCGGATTCGAGTGTTCCCTCCTATAAGGAACGTGCAGTACTGACGGATGTGAGAACAGCTCAATCAGACACTCTGTTGAGAATATATGTGAGTCTATTTATGATATGAAGCTATAAGTAACCGAGGTGACACCGCTGATAATGACCCGTGATCAGCTCGAAAGGGTTGAATGGGTAGGTACACCTTTCATCGTCAAGACCAGATGACCAAACGCTTGTCTGGCTGTCCGCGCAATCTAACATGAAGCTTCGACTGCAGATACACCACCCGCTTCATCTACCGACCTTTCTGGCGCAATATAATCGATTTTGGACGATGGACAGCACCCGTCGTCGCGAGACTGTACATTCCAGATGGCTGGCATTGCTGTATATCACGCTGGCTCTGGGAGCGCATTTCAGCGATGATGAAGTCACCAATGATTCTAGTCTTGAGGAGAGGCTCGAGATGGTGAGTCGAACCTGCGCTCTCTTCGAGATATGTGTGTACATGGCGCACTAACACTGCGTGGCAACATAACTTCGAACTGAACGAATGTAGGCATGTGAAGATGCTCTGGCTTATTCCGACTTCCTCGATCGACCTTCAACGGAAACGATCCAAACCATCATATCGTTGAATATATACCTGAACAACAAAAATAGAGTCACAGCTGCGAAGAGTCTGCTTGGTACCGCTATCAAGATGGCAATCTCGATGGGGCTATCTGTGAGTCTTTTTTTTTGACCATGAACCAGTACTGTTGTGGATCACATACACGGTTACTCAGTTACACGGTTACTCGAGTACTGATTCGTTCTCAGAGGATACCTGATGAAGCTACTCTGGACGACCCCGATGGAGTGATCGAGCGTGAAGTGGGTAACGATCTTAGGTTTTCAGTGAACGGTACTCTGCTAAGAAAATGTACTGACGATTCTGCCTAGCTCGGCCGTCGCTTATGGTGGTCGCTCGTATGCCAGGACGCCTACACAGCCTCAAATAGCGGCTTCACCTACTCCATCAACCTCTCGCACTCCTCTACAGGTCTCTTTGCCAACGTAGAAGACGATGATATCCTTGGCGGATCAGCCTATCATTCCAATCCGCTAGAAGTGGTGACCAGTTCGACGTTTCATATCTGCAAGATCCAATTCGCACTCGTGGTGAGGGGTTTCATCGATGCCATCAATGCTCATTTCCCCGATGCGGCATACGACGATATCATGGCTCTTGATCAACGGTTCCGACAAGCATACAATGCCCTTCCACCTCGTCTTAGACCCGACCTCGCTCAACCTTTCGAACTGTCATATGCGGGTGCGCAGAGGTATCTCGTGGAACAGCGGATCTTTATGGGTGTCACCCTACATAATCGATTGATGCGTTTGCATAGGGCGTACATGGTCAGAGGATACGACGACGAGCGGTATGCCTACTCCACCAAAGTCTGCCTCGAATCGGCTTACGCGTTGCTGGATCTGGTCAAGCAGAGCACGCAGACGCTCTGCAGGTGGTGGGTCGTGCTAGTGCATGTATGGACAAGTGGCTTGATCTTGTCCGCCGATCTTGTGAGAGGCGCCGCGGAAGAGTCAACGCGACAACGGCAGAGAGACGGGGTGAAGAAAGCTATCTCATTACTTGAGTGAGTATTCGATTGGCAGGTTGAACAAGAGAAGTGCGTGATCTGATAATGGCACTAATCTGTTCCTCCGGCGTTGTACTGTAGGCCTACAGCAAGGTCGAGTCCGGTGGCATTGCGTGGTGTCAAGGTGCTCAAGGCATGTCTGGTTTCAGACGATAGTCAGGCGGAAAGTCGGAAACGTAAACGCGGCGCCGCCGCCGAAAGGCCTTCAGCCGATATCACACCAACAGATTTCCCTATCAGTAGGTTCAAATCCGCGCATCGGCACACCTGCAAATGTGATTCTACCTTGAAAAGAAGGACTTGTTGACGCATTGAGCTACTTGTTTCCGTAGATTCCATCGCAGATCTCGAACAACTGCTGCGAGAAGCTGCGTCTGCTCAGCCGATGCCAACGGACGTTGTGGTCCCAGACCAGTCTATAGAGTTCTGGCAGTCCCTTTTCCAGATCAACCAGTGGTCATAGAGTCCCCTGGCGGTCGGGTCACCTCACGCTACTGTAGTCGTGCTATGTGGATCAATGTTCTTTACAAAATGCATAAAAATGTCAAGTGTACTCTAACGTCTTCTTTTTGATCCTTTGCACGCCTACAAACTGGAAACTAATTGAGATTGTGGAACAGAACAAACTACTTTTCTTCCTCTTGGTATTTGTCGTCCGCTCTGGGACTGTATTGCTCCAAGTGAGGCACCTTCAATCAAATCCACATCAATCAGCAACAGCTAAAAGACGTTAGAGGTGCGGTGTGGGTGTAGGGCATAACTCACCTGGTGTGATTCAGCTGTCTGCACTTTTCGCTTATCGTCCCAGATATACAGAGCCTTCCAGATGAGCATGACGATACCGCCCGCCAAGGCGCAGGAACCACAGATGACCAAGCCGTGCTTATACCGGGGCGCATCCTTGACTTTGAATACGTTGCTTCCGGCGAAACCGGCCATCTGGATGAAAGCGACGCTGTGCACATACCACGAACCTGATCAGCAGGGCACATACTAGATACAGTATATATATGTATATACAAGTAGAAAGTGTGGTTCAGAGGCACTTACTATGCAGCCAAAGCGATTGGCCTCCTTCGCTCCTCAAACCGGCTGCTTAGCCATGACTAGGTGAATGAGTAAGCCCCAGCCACCTGATCCAGTATATCTGACTCTCCCCCGAATGTCTCGGACAGTCTCAGACTCACAGCGTTGATAGCTTGACCACATCCCATCGTACCAGCAGTCATCAAGTAACCACCATACAATGTCCTCTTACCGACGCTGTCGGGAGCCAATGCCAACCACAAACAGCCGGCAAAAGACAATGCCATGGCGGTGAAGATGTGAATACCCCGCTCTCTGACTCTATCGGAATTGTAAGCGAGAGACACCGAAAAGACGAGTCCGATAGCTGATGCCGGTGCCGCCATTCCGTTGGCGGTGAACCCCTTGTAGCCTAATGATTTGATGACGGATGGTCCGTAGGTGTTTATGGGTGTCAGTATGACCCTGCGAACGGTAACCGATGCTCTCTCGAATCAGCTCCTGGCCAATATACTTCCTAGTATAACAGGAAATGATGTGAAGCTCACGATGAGAGGAAAGCGGCGGCACAATGCCCATAAAGTCGCCAATCGAGGAATGTATCTTTGATATCAACGAAACGAACTCGGTCGCTCGCAATCGATGATTTCTTAGGATCGTCGATGACGAGTCGAGCAGCCAAAATTTCGGCGTCACGAGGGCTGATAATGTGGAACAAGAGGGATCGTCCACCTTCTGTCGGGGTGGAAGGAAGGTAGAAGAGGGCGATGATCGCAACGAACATTGTCATTGCTCCCTCTGTAAGTAGCAATAAACTGATTGTCAGCTTGGGGTCAAGCATTGGACGAGTGGAAGCGAGCACCCACCAATGACGAAGAGCCACTGCCAGCCGTGCCATCCTCGCTTATGGTTCAGGCCTTGCAATATACCAAGAGCAAGTGGACCCGATACCATACCTGCTACGCTATTCGCAGCCCAGAAAATAGCCAATCGAAGACTCAGTTCCGAGTTCTTGTAGAATCGAGTGATATACCATGCCATTCCAGGGATGAAGCCCGCCTAAAGCAATGTACAGTATCACGTATCAGATCATTTCGACGGTTGCAGGGGAACCAGTCTCTGACAAAGAGGAAGCCGCTTACCTCGCCTGAAGCCAAGAGAAACCTGGTAGCGTAAAACCCGCCCTTGTTGGTCATGAATGCCTGACACAGGGTGATCAGACCCCATGTGAACATGATAAATGGTACCCATCGTTGTGGGCCAATCGCTTTGGCAATGACATTGCTCGGCAACTCGAATAAGACGAAGCCGAGCGTGAAAAGGGTTTGACCGATATTGACGTGGGCCGTCGTTATGCCTAGATCGTGGAGAATCGTATCGGTCTGAGCGTTACCCAGATTGGTCCGATCCTGCAAAGAATGATTGAGGTGATTGTCAGCCACATTTTCTTGCTCGAGTTTTGAGAGCCCTATACGCGACACTCACAAACTGCAGCATCAGGAAACAAAGCACAATGAACGGCAAGACCAGAAAGTCTACCTTTCGCACCGCCTGTTTCTCTTCCTGAGAAGAAAAGTCGGTGTCTATCTCATTTCGATCCAATGTGGATTCGGACATGTTATTGATTTCAATCTCAATCTGATTTGTAGAGACACCTTTGGCGATTTGGGCATTACTCCGACTTCGAGCATGGAAGGACCACATGCATGGTGCTTTATATAGGCATTGTCGCTCAACCTTTCTTGTCGATTCGCCTAGCAGTGGAGGAGCCACCTTATCGCCTTGAAAGTATGCCGATCCTTGGTCCTCATGAGCGTTGTCACAGCGAACACAAGAAGAAGAAGAAGAAAAGGAATCAAAGTCCGAAAGTTGAGATAACGGTGTCGCCATCGTAAAGCCATTGCACGCCATCGTCGGCTCGATTCTTATCTGAGTTGCCAAAACATCCCGGTGCACCGAAGTGGAGGCGACTGGCACTCTCCCGGACCTGCCACTTTAGGTATTCTCTTGACATCGGATATCGAGGCTACGATAACGTGCTCATCGGTATTCCGGATGGTGTCGTGACGCGTTTCCAGGATTATTGCAATCTCTCTTCGACTGAAAGTGAAAGTCCGACGCTGCTTCATTCTCTCACATGCGTACACGGTACCGTTCTGATTGATGGTTCGGCGTAAGGATTACTGAGGACACTCTGATAGGACCTACAACCAAACCGACATATAAGAACTCAAATGTCCTAGAGCTGTCAAGATGTCACCAGCACGCAATTTCCGCATTCGCCCACTTCCACACGAGCAGACATCATGGATCAGAACATCATTCGAAGGTGAGATTAACGGCCGACAGAGTTTCCTCTTGCAGAGACTTACGTGTTGACTGAATTCTTCGAACTAGGCGCGGCGTCGGCACTCGAGGCATCGACGAGCAGACGGTTCTCAAGGGCTATACAGTGATTGCCCCGTTAACCGGCAAGACGGTCTACATCGTCAATAACGCTGGGGAAACCGTCCATACATGGGACCTACCTTATCGAGTCGGACGATATGCCAAGATCTTGCCGAATGGTAACCTGATCGTGGGCATGAAAGACCCAGAAGCACCTGCTCCTTTCGCCTTTGTGAGTCGCTACACTGACTGAGAGGGCAGCGGCATGGCTGATACTTGATCGTTCGGTCACTTTGTAGTTCAACAAGTATGGTGGAGGGGTGTATATGGAGCTTGACCCCGAAGGCAATGTCGTACACGAGCTCAGAGATCCTCTTGGCCATCATGAGTGAGATACTGCGCTGCAATGGTCGCATGGTAAAACAATGTAGCTGATCCCTATCAACCTGCTCAGCTGCTTCTACGATGGCGACGGCCACTTCTTCTACGCAGGGCTTGAAACTTTGACTGACGAGCAACAAGCGGCTTTGCCAGGAGGTGTCAAAGGCACCGTGAGTAACAACCGCTATTTAAGCAAAAGGTCTTCGCTGACAGCAGGTCCGTTTGATTTATCAGGAAGCGCCTGACGGGAAAACATACGCGGATACTATTCGAGAAGTGAAAGACGGCAAGCTCGTCTGGGAGTGGAAAGTATCTGAACACCTCGATCCCAAGATCTTCCCTTTGCAAACCCACTACCCCCGAGAACACTGGCCTCTGATCAATGCAATCTAGTAAGTCTGATCTTCCTATTCCTCTCGCTAGGCGCGCGAGCCCAGCACGGATTACAGGAGCACGATGTTGATTATCTCAATCGCTTGCAGCCCTTTGAAAGACGGCAATATCCTTGCATCTCTGCGAAGCGTATCAGCCGTCATCATCATCGATAAAAGCACTGGCAAGATCATTTGGCACCTCGATTCGAATGTTGTAGCTCAACAGCACAATGCCAATGAACTACCGAACGGCAACATACTTGTGAGTCTGGGCTGTACACTGATCCCGTCCGAAATGGAAAACCTGCGCTGACGAGACCTCTCGGTACAGATCTTTGATAACGGCGCTTATAGGCACGATTGGAGTATGCAGTGGTCAAGAGCGATCGAAGTTGATAGAGCTACGAAAGAGATCGTCTGGGAATGGCACGCGACGCCCAGAGTGAGTTGCTGCCGAATCATGCGGTGCTCATCCATGTATCGAATGCCAGTCTTTAGGTTCAGGTCCAAGTCCGCCAGCAGCTGACGTTTGCTGCACATCATTAGGAAACATTCTACACACCCTTTATGGGTTCAGCTCAACGATTACCCAACGGTAACACCCTTTTGTGCGAGTCTGCATTCGGCAGACTGATCGAGATCAACACCAAAAATGAACAATGCTGGGAATACGTCAACCCTCATTTCGCGGTCTATCCCGAGGCTGAGGCTGCTAAGGATTTCCCCGTAGAATCAAATAGTCTGTTTAGGGCTTACAAGTATGCTCCCGAGGAGATACCTTGGTTGAAGGATGAGTAGGAATCGGATTCGTTCCCCAACTATACCCTGCGAACTACTTCGATTTCGCGCACGTCCGAACAATTAGTGGCCTTCGGTCAATGGCACGATTGGTTCGTCGTGACAAACAAACCATCCTACGTTGTACAACAAGAATAGACGAGTTATGCATTGGCTACAAGGCGATGGCGCTCTACAACGCACATATCAATGGGGTACAGCAATCATGCAAGGTATACTGTGAGAATGGCTGGATGAGCGGATCTATTGTTCTTGTTTTGTATCTATACTGTATTGTCCATACACACTAGTGCGGCTTTCCGAACATCCCACACGGCGACTACCACGCCTTATCGAGTCGACTCTCATCTTGTCCGACACTCCAGAAGGAAGTCAGTGACTACCAGCTCTATCTGCTACATTCTCAGTTCTTCTTGTGACAGCTTTCGCCTAGTAAGAGGCAGAGCTAGATGCAGTGCCAGAGGCGGATGCAGTGCCCGAAGCAGAACCAGAAGCGCCGGTGGCAGCGGAAGTGGCAGCGGCCGAGGAGTGTGCGGAGCCGGTCGAGGCGGCTGAAGCGGTCCCGGAGCCAGAGGAGGCAGAAGCGCTGTGGGAGCCAGAGGCGGTACCAGAGGCTGTGCCAGAATCGGAGCCAGAGGCAGCGCTAGAAGACGGCTGCTGAGCATAAGCGGGGGCGGAAGTGCTAGCGGGCGTGTCCGAGTCGGGCAAGGTTCCACCAGCGTTGGGGTTGACGATGAGCTTCTGGGTCTCGCCGTCGATGGGAATCCACACTGTAAAACGGGGCAAAAGCAGTGTCAGATATTAATATCTTTGACCATCGTGCAGATTTCCTGATAAGAAACAGTCACAGAACCAACTCACTCTGGTTGGAATTCTCATCGGTACACTTCCAAAGCTGGACTTCGTTCTCACTGTCCTTCACCTGGTCGATACAGTATCCTTCGTTAGTGATGGCGATTCGCGCATCGTTGGTGACGAAGAACCTATAAGCAAATGTGATGTTCAGTCCTAGTTCTCATTGTCCGGGACGAACCGCAGAAACAGACTCACGCCTGAAGACACTTGTCGGGCACGGATTCCTCGAGCTGTTGATTTTGATACGTGAAACAAGTGATTCATGGGTATCAGTGTGACGCTCCTCTCCAGACCAGATCAATGGCTGAATAGTGACGGACTTACACTCAATTTAGCACCGTTTGTGTATGTATTGTCCACGTCTAGAGCAAGGTTGGTACCGGTGACGATCATGGCAGTGTTTGCGGGGTTGAAGTCCCAGGTGAAGGCGTCATCGCAATCGTAGACGCCGATAGGGGTGCTAGTCTTGAGGTCGGCGACAGTCTCGTTAGGGCTTGGGGAGAGACACTGTCCGTTAACAAGAGATTGGATCTTGACTCCAATGAATGGCTGGACGTCGGATCCCACCGAGTTCTTGTTCTCGGTAGCGGTGAGAGACGTGCTTCCGCCAGTGGTGCTAGCTGAAGCTGAGGCAGAGGCAGTATCGGAGGCAGTACCAGAGGCGGTGCCGGAGTGGGAAGCTGTACCGGAGGCAGAGCCGGGATGGGAAGCAGAGCCTGAGCCAGAGGCGGACAATGCGGCGAGAGAACCGGTGCTGATGCTGCTTGCGGAGCCCGAGCCTGAACCTGAGGCCGAGGCTGAGCCGGTGGCGTGAAAGCTGGCGGTCCCCGTCGCAGCGCTGGTAGCTGTGCCAGTGCCAGTGCCAGAAGCAGAAGCAGCAGAAGCGGATCCACTAGCGCTGGTCTCGGCCTGGGGGAGGGCGCAGGTGACAGCGAGGAAAGGAAGGAGAGCAGCGAGGTACATCATCTTGTCTGGTTTCGTTTCGTTTCGTTGGTTGGGGTTTAGTCGTCGGCAAAGCAGTCTAGTAGCTGTATCAGCAGTACAGTACGAGTGCGAGTATCGAATGAGGTGTTTTTACTTGAATGCGGTTCAACCGTGAGTAACGTAAAGACTGTTAAATTAACTGTAAGAGTCACAAAGAGGTTTAAGCTGTATGCTGTACAGATGCTAATTTGATTCTGTATGGTCTATCTTGTTCTTGTTGATCGTAATTGAGATGGGAAGAGAGATTAATCAATCAATCGCCCCTTGGAGCTCGCAATTTATACCTGTCAGGAGCATACCAGATTAGCTGATATCGGATCAGATCAAAGCCCTCGCTCACTTGAACACTCGGTTAGCTTGACCTTCAGTACAAAGGACCGACTTCCAATAACATTGGCTCGCAGTCTAGGGAGATTAACTAAGGAAGGTATCCGCATCATTCAAGGAGTGTCAAGGGGCGATGACCCAATCATCGCCGATCCTTGTCCTCCTGCTACAGCGTCACAACCCCTTGAAGCATGTCGCAGAGTACCTACTACAAAGTACAAGTCAAGAAGAGGTGACAGATCATACACAATATCGCTGATGTGATGTTCTTTGGGTTCAATGTCAATCCCACGTTCCGGATCTCCGGTCTCGGTCTTGGTCTCGGCCTGGCGCAATTTGTCAGATGAATGAAAGGTTCAAACCCTTTTGTGTTGAGTTCAAGTTCGAGAATAGAACGCAAGCCGATCTCGACCGAGGGAGGTTAGAACGTACCAGTCAGGTTGATCACAGCCGACCGTGTTCCAAGGCGGTGTGCTGTGTTCGAGTACAGCGTGCATGATGGCCATATCGGGGCGCAACCCCCTTTGATTGATACCCGACTAGGCAGGGGATAGAATGGACGATCAGTGCGGTCGGTAAAAGTCAGGCATGCTGTGTAGCTACCACGGTGTGCGCGAGCACGAGCGCGAGCGGGATCCCACTGGTTGGTTCACCTGTCAGCTTATCGACTATCGAGACGAACCTCAAGGCTGCAGCGGATATCATACTAAGAACTATGAAACGCCAGATAGTGAACCTCAGGACAGCGGCGCCTTCAGCCATCCCCCATGATTCGTAGCATGATCCGTAGCAAACTAATGCATTTGTGATTTTAATCATAATACAGCTTCATCCGTCATACGACACAAAGGGAGCCGAGCAAGGATGGAGAACGAACCAATCCGTAATCGTTATCCCACCCACATCCCCTTAACTCCGTTATCCAACGCTTACTGAAGCTTGGCCTTGAGCAAGTCCTTGAGGGTCTGACCGTCCTTGGCGAAACCTCGGATACCCTCGTGAAGCTTGTCGAAAGCCATCTGGTCCTCGAAGAGAGCCCATCGGAATTTGGCCTCGTCGTCGAGGTATGATTGCTTCTCGATAGGGGCAGAGTTGGCGTCCTTGGCGTCGAGCTTCTTGGGAACGGCGGCGCTACGATGATAATTCTCAAAGTTTAGTAAGAGTCTGATAGGAACAGTGATAAGGCTACTCACTCGGACTTGGCCAACTCCTCGAGGAGCTTGGGGGCAATGGTCAAGAAGTCACAACCGGCAAGGGCAGTGATCTCGCCGATGTTTCGGAAAGAGGCACCCATGACGATGGTCTTGTATCCGTGCTGCTTGTAGTAGCTACGGGGGGCGTTGTGGTCAACACATATACTAAACGTACAAGAGATAACGATGTCGTGCTCACTTGAAGATATTCTGGACGGACTTGACTCCAGGGTCGGTCTCGGAAGTGTAGTTCTCGTCGGGGTTCTGCTTCTTGTACCAGTCGAGGATCTACGCGGGGAAAAATCAGCTTAGATGTAGGGATTGTGGAGCAGAATGACTCACTCGGCCAACGAAGGGGGAGATGAGGGTGACACCAGCCTCGGCACAAGCGACGGCCTGGCCGAAACCGAAGAGGAGGGTAAGGTTGCAGCTAAAAGACGGGCACAAGGTCAGCAGATGAAGAATTGCCATGAGTGCGCACGGAGCGCAAACCACTCACTGGATGCCCTCCTTCTCGAGCTGCTTAGCGGCCTGGATACCCTCGTAGGTGGAAGCGATCTGTGAATTGAGTTGAGCGTTAGCGTTTGTCAACGTAGCAGGTCTTGGTCCGGCAAGGTCAACACACCTTGATCAATACTCGCTCCTTCTCGATACCCTGCTCCTTGTAGAGGTCAATAATCTGGTGGGCCTTGTTGAGGGTGGCCTCTGAGATAGAATAAATATGAGCTCGATGTCCGTGCTCAAGATGTTATACCATGACGCTGAATTGACTTACGGGTGTCGAAGGAGAACTTGGCGTCAACTTCCGTGGATACTCGACCGGGGATGATCTTAAGGATCTCAGATCCGAACTCGACGAGGAGTCGGTCGAGAGCGTTCTCGGCCTGAGTCTCGAGGTCACTGCGGGGTAGGAATAGATGACATCAACATGTAATCCGGAAAGGGCCGGACACTGATAAGTTCCATCCGGACTAGCCTGTTGGAAGCACGTTCCTCTAGCTTTGGGGATGAAAGGAAACGCAGACGGACGGAAGGAAGCACTTACCCGCCCTTCTTCTTGGCGTACTCGACAGCGGGGTCGATGAGCTTGGCGTACTTCTCGAGCTTGGTAGCAGCGAGACTAAGATACCGAAACACACGTTAGCCATGATTGATAAAGAGTGTCGGTATAATTGTGGTTTAGGTGACCAATATAGGTTGAAAGACACATACATGAGGGAGGGGTTGGTGGTAGCGTCTTGAGGCTTGAAGGCGTCGATAGATCCGAAGTCTCCAGTGTCGGAAACGACGACGGTGCCGGTGCTGTGTGCGAGTCAAAGCAAAGAAGTACCCAAACGAAGTCAGCGGAACGTTTCTCATGTTGGCTATTGCCGGTGACATTCCAAGGCAAGGGTAGAAGCTGAACATACGCTTTGAGGGCGTCAAGAGCGTTGGTCATTTTGTTAGTTAATGAAGATATGTTGATAAGGTCTAGAATGAGTTGATAGCTTTGTTACTGTTTTGATTGTTGTTTTTGTCTTTGAGAAAGAGAGGGAGAGAAGAGGGAAAAAAGTTGGAAGAGATACAAGTCGAAACGGCGAAAGTGTACTGAGTGACGTTTGGGGATGCGTTGCGTTGGAGTTTGCTCATAGAACGGCATGGATATGGATGGATGATGGATATCCCCTTCCTGCAATGGATATATGGTGTAATCTCTCAGGGTAAATACGAATGATACCCATCCTACGCGGCTATGACGGAGCTACACCAAGTACACCAAGTACACCCCCCGCACAGATAACACGCGGGCCGACAATCCGACTGTGGCACTCACTCACTCACTCCCCCCCTCCCCAATGCACAGCACAACGTCCGCTTTACACCCAACACCCATAATTCAGCCGAGATCCCAGTTGGACCGGCAGCGTTGACGGATGTTTTCAGCCAGTACTCATCCATGCATCCATGCTACGAAAGCTTGGAAGGAGTTGTTCATACAGTTAGTATCGTTCTTTTTTTCCCAAAAATACTTAACCAGTGCCGCTGTTTTCTCCATCTGCTGAATCATCATATATACGCGAGCATCTGTACAATCGCTCGAAGAAAGATTGAGAGGTCCGGAAGGATACTGCTCTTCTCCTCCGGAGATCTCCATGTCAAGAAGGAAGACGGATCCAACAATGTACAACTCCGGAGGATTTCAAACATCATCCCCGGAGCGTGAACGTGAATAGAAAGAACCCTTGCTCATCACCACGACTCGTCTCAATGCAAATCAATCGTCGTTCAACGCTCACTTTGCTGTTGCCCCAATGTTTACCAACCTATCATTCCTCCTTATCCGTCTGATCATCTCGTCGAAAGACTTGATTTTAGCTAGAATATCGCCCGCCATGTTGACGAAAACGGAACAACTCATCCGTATCGCCGTTATCTGCTGTTTATCGACAATCAGTGCCGCTGAATACCGCGACCTCCTTGCCAGTTCACTCCCACTTAATTATACTTCTTTGGCGGATGGCCTGCTCCGCCCGGACCTAAGGTAATCTCATCAAGCGGACTTGAGCCGAAAAGGCAACATTAAAATCCGGGAAGTGCCACAACCATTTTAGGAACGGGAAACGCCGTAAACAGGCAGGCACTGTCGAGTAAGGTACGGGGATCTCTTGCGCTGATACCGCCAAAAAAACAGGTCAGGACCCTCGTTTCATGGCCACGTGACAAAGGGGGATCTGGGCCTGGGCTGCAAGCTTGGCAGTGGGAACGAGCACTTCAACGTTAACGGTGGGTGCATGCATTACTTGCTGCAACACCGAAAACAACGAAAAGCTCGTTCGCGATGGCTTCTCAGAAGAAAAACAAGCGCCCACAGTATGACCTATACAACGCAGCACAGCATGCGTCTGCCCTGTCTGTCTGTACACACACATCTTCACTGATATACCGTCACAGCTGTGCAGGTGTGATGTATGCAGTCTCCGGAAATATGTCGTGTGTTGTGTTCACGATGTGAAGATGACATCAAGTTGTATACCAACTGAAGAGGAGTATCAACCGCCACACTCCGAGGCGAGACCTAACACAAAGGATTGTTTGTTTCCGTATAACGTATAGCTCCTGAATAGCTAAACAACAAGAGAGAGCAAAGGCACGAGGAGAGAGAAATCTTCGAAAGAGTAAAAGAGTAAACAAAACGCCTTTGGCTTGTCGGAAGGGGATAAACAACTTTTTTTAGGGTCTCACACGCGATTAACCCCCAATTTACTGATTGAATGTTGCACCGTCCCACCGAGCACCGAGCACTTCTCTTTGCTCTGCTTTGTACAGCATGGTAAAACAACAGAAAGCTAAGGAGCTTCAAGGGGAAACGAGAACATCACATCGGATGGGAAAAAAACAACACTTCTTCAGAGATGTAGTATGCTGGGTTGTATGTTGCACAGATGAAAAGGTCTATCCCGCTCCATCGATAGATGCAATCGCTCAAAGAATAGCGAACTGGTCAGCTTTTGTCATTCATTCACCATTGTTCAAGCATCTACACTCTTTGCTCAAAGATAACTAATCATAGCATAACTATCAACACCGAGCGCATTGACACTCGTAGACTCGAAGCCCGACGATCCGGAACCAACGGAGCGACAAAGGAACTAGTGGTGATCAAAGCTCACATATCAATAGCAACGATCCGCTAGCCCACGATAGACATCGACTTCACTTTCTTTTCAACGACAGTCAACTTCAACATCACATATTCGAAAGATCATCCTCCATCCTCATTATCGCTCACTTTATCGCCAGCCAGTCGACATCCAAACTATCATCCCAAGAGAATCCCAAAAAATACAAACAAACAGAAACAAGTTCGACCCAACGTCATTCCTTTTACACTGCACCCCGATCCTCATTCCTTCCTTTCATCAACAACTCCACGATACCGACTGCCCATATAACACTCACGAGGTAATCATCGACATCCAAGTAGAACTGGATTAGAATAGAAACAGGATTCTGGAAAGCAAACAATCATATTCATTAACTAGTGCAAAGAAAGGTGGTACTCGTACAGCAGAGCAGGAAATCCCATCGCTCGACTTGACCCGCCCCGTTCGTTTGGTGAGTGTTTCACCTTTGTCCCATACTGACGTGAGAGCGACACTGCACGCAAAAACGCCCTGCAGTCTGTGTACATCCCAAGCCATTCCAAGTCATATCATTTATCCCATCACACTCTACTTGCTCACGACTGCTATTTGGTGTTGCTGTCGCCGTTACGTCGAATAATCAATAGAAGGTATTGCATTTGCAGTTGCAGTTGCTGACTTGCCCAATTCTTCTTCCCCTGTTCTTTCCAAAATTCGTCGTACTCGGCATCGACCCCTGTCACTCATCTTCGACAATAGCCTTTGATTAATACCCTCTTTTCGACCGAAATCAAATTCAACCAGCACAACATGCTTCCTTCTTTCGCAGGCCGAGTCGGCCTCGCCGGAGCCGTTCCTCATTCTCATACTTCGCGAAACCACCAAAAGCGAGGTGAGTCTGACGGTATAAATAACTGAACGCCTCATGTGAATGGATGTTCTAACCTGTTCTCCTCTTTCCTTGTGTAGCTTGTAACCTCCTCGCCGGTGGTCTTTACACCTACCCCGACAGCTCGACTACCGTCGACGCCACCAAGCCCGTCACTATCAAATGGGACACCTCGTGCCCCGTCGACTCGAAGACCATCGATATCAACCTCTTCCAGTCCAGTGGCGCAATCAAGACTTGGGGATCCAAGCTTTTCGCCGATGGTGAACTCACCGTCACCTTCCAGCCTAAATGGTGGAACGACACTGAAACTGCCAAACTCTACTTGACAATCACCGACTCTGGTGCTCCGTCTTTCGAGAACGCTTACACCGCCGGTCCTGTCTTCACCGTAAACTACCCTGCTTCCGCCATGGTGTCTACTACCACCGAGAACGGCCAAGTCAAGACCAACACTGCCGCTGCCGCCGCCACCCAGAGTGCAGATGCCGTCTTCCAGGACGTTTCAGACACCAACACCAGCGACAAGTCCGGCATCTCCAAGGGCGCCATCGCCGCTGCTGTCATCGTCCCCTTGCTTGTTGTCGCTTTGCTCGTCGGCGTCGCTGTTCGATTCTGGAGGGCAAGGGAGAACGAGAAGAGGAAGAGATGGTCTCAGGCTTTGTCTACTCACTCCAACCTCGAGTGGGAGAAGGGTGCCATGCCCGGCGACAAGCCCCAATCCATCCTTGGTCGACCTTCGATGGGTGGACGACCGTCAACTATGGGCGGTCGACCCAGCATGTCCACTTACGGTGGATCCGGTCGACCCACTTCTTCCGTCTACGCTGTCGAGAACAATATGGCCGGTGCCGGTGCCGGTGCAGGTCTTCACTTCCAACGACCTGATCTGGCTTCTCTCCGAACTCAATCTGCCGAGAATGTCAACCGAAGCTCAGTTGTTATGCCCGATGGAAACGTCAGACAATCTCGAATCTCCTTTGCCGAGACTCACCGACCTGACCGACGATCTCGACTTTCCCTCGGAGGCGACCTCCGACCCAACGTCCAATCCGGTGTCTTCAAACTTCCTGGCGCTTCTCGATCTACTTCTGAACTTGACTCCAGCTCGAACCGAAGATCAGTCGCTTACGCCACCGGATCTGCTATCGAAGACGACGATGAGCTCAACCTCTCCCCCTCTCAGGCCCAAGGTCCCCACGGTTTCGACAACGCTGATGTTCGACGAGCTGGCAAGGGTACACGAACTGGCCGAAGGAGCTTCATGTCCCTCGGCGGTAGTGAGCGACGAGAATCGGTTGCCAGTGCTCTTTCGGCGGACGACTTCAAGTCTGCTGCTAGCGCTCGAGGCAGTGTTGACGAGCTCCGTGATATGGAGGCTGTAATGCGTGAGTCATAGTCAACCATCTCCTGTCATTGGATAACATGCTAATGATCTTCTCTTCCAGTCATGCGACGATCAATGATCTCTCAAAGCTCTCGATCGCCCAACCCCGCTTACGATCAGAACGAGGTCGAAGCCCTTGATGCTCCTCCTGTCCCTGCCGCTACTGCCACCTCATCTGCTCCCGGTCAACCCACTGTCGCCTACGGTCCTGATCAGATGCTCGCTGTCTACGCTGCCCGAGGCAAGGTTTCCCCTGCTGGATCCCCCTCAACACCCACTTTCGGTACTTCGTCCGCTCCTGCTTCCGCTTCCGTTCCTCAGCCTAGACCCGCCGCACCTTCCAAGCAGAACTCTGCGATGCGAGTATTGACTTCGCTCGGCAAGAAGGGTAACGATGACTCGATGCCTCCTCCCTCTGCACCCGCTCCTGGAGACATGAAGTCGTTTGTACACCTTAATAACGGTACCGTATCTTCCGCCGTAATCGATGCTCTCCCCGCTCCCGGTCCTCGAGGCGTAACAAGCCCCACCAGCGAGCGACCTTCTACTGGCCTCACCGTACCCGGATCAAGGGGAAGCGGATTGAGTGACGGAAGCAGGTATTCTCACGCTGAAGAGGATGTGTACGAAGCCAAGTAAACAACTGGGCAACAGGCACCTTTCTCTCTTCGTCTTCATCTTGGTTTGAAATCCTCTGTATTTGTTTGTCTGTCTCTTCTTTGATCAATCTTCTTATTCTATTTTTAGTGGGCCACAAGTGAGAACAATTATTGGACATTTTGTGAAATACGTTATACGTCATACGTTATATTCTTCTATAAATCGGTTTGATACCCCGTTCACTTTTTCTTCTTAGATACCTCCTTGATACTTCCTTCCTTCCTTCTGCTCTTCGCTAGCTTATCTTTATCACACTCATTTGGGTTTGGAGCTCCAAGTTACGGATAAGTCAGGTTGGATAAATCGTATAATTTGCTAGTCAAGTTATTTCTAGGTCTGATGTCGTCGAGTCGTTCTCGTAGCAGCGATGAGATGCAGTTCGATTCTGAAAATGTACAGCCAAGACCTTGATGGACCCAGTCAAGTGTATACAAGTCAAGAAGAATCACCTGTAGATAGGGCAAATCTTCGCTGAAGCCGGCGGACGTCATTCATTACATGTTACTGGACAGCATCACGACAAGGTACTGTACTATTGTACTATACTTAACATCTATTGATCTATGCGATAGTGGAAAGAAGGTATGAGCGATCGGAGCAATGCGTGATTGCCTGTCTAGCCATGTGACCCGTCCCGGCTCTGGCCCGAAAACTCATTGACATGCTCACAACCACCTCCGATCCTTGTTTGAATTTATAGCCTCTTTACGCCGGAAATGAACCCTGCTATTCCCGCGACATAGCTGCCCCAGACGACTGTACAAAGATATATGCAATTACGCACCATAGAGCGACACAATAATCAGAATGTACGGACGGGCTAGTCAGCTCTCCATCTGGTAATTCGACGATTGGATGATAAGGTGAGGCCAAAGACATGGCATGTATATATGGATTGGATACTCACATATTCTCCTGATTGGTGTTCGAGTTGCAGACCTCGAAGGGAAATAAATACCCATGATATTGCAGAAAACATGCGAGAGTAACGGTGGGATCACCGAGCCTGTTACGCCACAAAGTAGCAATGGGGTTAAGCATCACAGCACCGCCTCGCTCAACATATCTCCACTTGCTTGTTCTGATCAGAGCAGAAAAGCAAAGAAAAGAAGCTTCGCTTACCCGTTCTGAGATATAGGTATGAAGCGAACCATCCAAACAGAGTCGTATATGACAATTGGAATACTACGAGAGGACCATCCCAAACAAGACAATATGCCCGTCAGTATTGTTTCAATATAAGCCTTTATCCAGAGTTCACTTACAACAGCCTTGGATAGCTTGGATGGCGGCACTGCTTGTAGACCCGTTCTTCTTATATACTTCCAAGGCATGATGCGCGTGAGCTAGGAGGGTAGGAGGGTCATCCAGATCAGCCGAGGCTAAGATATCACCAAAGGAAACGGTACTCGACAAGAGGCGACGAAAGGATATTGTTCAACACGGGAAGACAATGACTATGCCCAGCTTACCTATACCGAACCATAAGGGCGTGCCGAAGACCAACGATTTGAATGATAGACCGCCGAGAATCGAGACTGAGATGATGGTAGATCTGAAGACCAGTTCTTCGGTCACAGGGCCCTGTTATCGTTTACAGTAATGAGCTATACCGATACTTGTCAGACAAACAAGGACTCGAACTTCAACTCACCACTACAAAGTTTCTCAATTCGATTAGTCCCGCTTCGTTCCATGTTCTCTGAACTTTCTGTAACACCCCTTCACCGAATTTCCTTCCCCCAACGAGCGGAAGATCGTCATCCATATACATCGCTATCAGCGGCCCAGCCATGAGTATCGGTGCTAGTCCACAATCCCAGACGCTGAAGCGTGAGGGTAATCGAAGGCCGAGAAGGGTCAAAGCTGTTTTACTGGCTGGAGGCGAAGGGGGCCATATCGTGATTCGAAAGGTCCCTGCCGAAGGAGTCAAGCTGTTGATCGTGAGGTATACACCGGACAGCGAGAGAAGGGTTGAGAGCGTTACAGCTTTCATTCGCCGCTTAATCGTTTCTGGGTGATCTCTCGAACCTACTGGAGGCCCAGTCACTGGTCTTTCCAACGCTGAGATGCCATCCACATCACTAGCTGATATAGGCGGGATACCGGGCCCACCTCCGTTGATCGCTTGTCCATCTTGTACTCCTGCGGTAGAAGGCCGTCTAGTGATACTTGGAGAGGATGTGCGAGATCTTGAGAGATGCTGAGAGAGGTAGAGCGAGCCGACGTAGGATGTCGTGAAGACGAAGCTGAGCGCATGGGCCGTCGAAGGGGATATAGCGTTGTTCAATGACGAGGGCAAGGAGAGTGAAGGGTCCATCGTGTGAGGATTAAAGTTGTGAGTATATAGAGCACTGCTCGCGGGAAGCTTATCCAGGCTCCCTGGATGAGAAAGCTGTGGAAGAAACGTAGTGTTGTGATATTGTTGATATGAAAACAAGCGAAAGCTAGGTCAGAAGACGAACAATAAAGACAAGATCTCGGGTCGAGGGGATTGTGAGGAATGTATATATATGAATTACGGCATGGACATGACCGGTCACTCATTCTTCCGATACTCTGCATACTTTGCCCACAACATTACATTACAGTTATCATCAACCTTGATTCATCTTCTTCAGTTCTTCTTCTCCCAATTGTCTATCGATTATCACCATCACCATCACCGCCTGAAACGTTTTTTCAACGGATCAGCAATTCATGTAGTACATATCTATACAGGGTATGAAAGCCCTTACGATCAACCTGTCTTCGACTTCGATAGCCGGAGGGAGCAGTGGCGAAGGAAGATCAAGATGCCCGACAGCAACCCTTCCAATCCACTACAAAGGGCTCATGCCCTCTCTGCTCAGGCTAACGAGCTCCTTCTCCCTCCGAGTCCATCGCTGGCATCCCTCAATACAGCTTTGAGATACTTTCAAGAAGCTGCCGACTTATTTGAGGCCGCTTGCAACTCGAGCTTGGGCGAAGGGGAACAAGGCAAGACACTTCGAATGTTGGTGGTTCAGCATCGAAAGCTTGCCAAGGACGTTGAGAGGCGAATCGCCGCTCTCTCTCGAGCCGGGCCATCGAGTTTCACTTCTGGCATGAGTCCACCTTTGTCTGGTCGGACAAGTGGTGTGGGTGTGGGCGCGGGTCCATATCGGGGCTTGGGGAGTCCGGAAACGGGCATTCTCCGTCCTGGACTGGCACAGAGAAGAGTGGTATCTGAAGCTGGACCTAGTTATATGCGGAGTGGCGAAGCGATGTCAGGATTGGGTATTGGTATGGGAGGTCCTTCGTTACAAACGCCAGTCGGCATAGGTGAGCTCGGCCCGTTCCCATCACGCTACACATCTTGGGATCCTTCCTCCTGGGTGGTGACCACCTCATGGTGCCTCGCAGAAGCTCCACACATGTCGTGACGACTGGCGTTTTGTTCAGACTGACTGAAATTGTGACAGCTGCAGCTGCTGGCTTCTCACCACCTCGAGGTATACCACCCTTCGCACTGAGACCTCCGTCATCTTTCCCTCCATTATCATCAGCCTCTACTCCCACAGCTGCCGCATCAGGCAGTACGAGCACCATCACAGCACGAGCCACTCAACCATCTTTATCGCCCTTATACTCGTCTTCATCCTCATCGTCTGCGCCGGAAGAATCGTACATACATTTCGGACCTCCACCAGACGCTTCGAAGATGGATCCCTTTTCAAGATTCTGGGGGATGCTGGAAAATATGTTGGAAGAGGTATCCAATCCTGTTGTATTCGCTTCTGCGCCGATGGGAACCAATATCCCTGTTCCGCAATCGCAATCGCAATCGAAAATGGCAGATGGCAAAAAGAAGGACAAGGAGCGAAAACGAATAACAAAAGGGAAAGAGAAAGATCGGTCGGAAAAGCTGAAAGAGCGGATCGGCGGTAAAGGTGATGCTGCTGCGCCTGAAGAGTCGTTTTATATGGTACAAAAGGGCAAACAGAGAGAGTCGAGCGACAACAAGGACGAGGATGAAGATGGGGACGGGGTTGAAGTGGGCAGAGGTGTGCTGGGTCTAGCTGGGTGAGTCTCACCTGTTCCCCAACAACAATCTGCTCAAGCATACCCGTGCTGATATCTTGGCTACATCGTGTGGGTGGTGCGATCACCGCAGGCCCAAGAAGACGTCTGAGGAGCTACTATTGGAGAACGAATCCCTTAAAACATCACTCGACGCTCTATCCCTTCATGCGCAATCTGTCGAGCAGAACAACCATCTGCTCAAAGCCCAACTTGCAGAACGAGATAAAGGCTTCAGAACAGCTGTGGAAAATATCAAGCGGGAAGCGAGTAGGGGGAAAGAAGTTTGGAGGTCACAGTTGCTCGCTTCGAGTCCTACGACGTCAACCTCGTTTGCGAACCCGAACTCTACGCCGAACAGAAATCCACTGCCATCCGTCCCTGGCGCTGGCGTCGGCGTCGGGGTGACTGGTCCAGGAGCGGTTGCCGGTGGGGGTTCAGGTGCTGCTCCGACTGTTAGAAGGGATCAATCAGTGTCAGTGTCGAAAGAAGCCGGTAACCCCGGTGCCGACGAGGAAGGTATGTCGCATTCCGTTATTCCGTTGTTCTGAGTTCAGATACGCGAATCAGCATTGTAGGCGTCAGGTGTTGACGAGGTGACCCATCCCCTGATAATAGCTTCAAAGAGACGGATACAGGAGCTGGAGGATCAAGTGCGCTCTCTTAAGAGCGAGAACGAGAAACAGCGCAACCAGATTGACAAGTACAAAGACCGCGTGAGTGGACGTGATCAGTCGCAGAAAGGGTTACGCAGAACGATTATCTTCGCCTAGCAGCGATTGCCGAGTAATCGTGATTCATATGCTGACAAGCCCCTGCCCGTTGAATGGTTGGTTCTTTCCCTACGGACAGATCGATAAGATCAAGGTCAATGCTCGAGCTAAAAAAGAAGCGAAACTTGCCGCTGAGGCAGAAGCGAGGGCTGCCTCTCCAAGAGGATGAGGCATGATCGTGGAAGCATATGGCTGGCAATGAGTCTAGACATCTTTGTCATATCTTGTCACGCCAATCAAGCTGAGAACGGATATTCTAAGACTGTGGTCCATACTGGGCGCCTCGGCGCTGTCGATAAGTCCAGACCAGCGAAGCATCTTCAAAGCGAAGGGTTTTCGGACCGTGTTGTACAATTATCTATCTATTCCCATTCTCAAAGCGGGACTATCGCGTACAGCCCTCTATTGTATACTATGCATTTTATATCACCCATCCTGATCGTGTCAACTATTGCATGAATTATCTGAATATCACGCTTGTGGCTTTGGTGAGATAAATATGCATAAATCACAACGAGGGTTTGGACAGTTACTGGGGACGCGATATACAAGTACATCTGCATCTCGTCTCTGGACAGAAGGGACAGAGCGAGCCACGAGTCAAAACAAGAACGCATGATCATGCATAGCTATAGGGAGCCCGATAGCAATTGGTCTTTGCGATGCAAGCAAGCTAAGTAAACACGCTTGAGATAAGATAAATCATACTCGTACCCTTTCTGTGTTACGTAGTCACCTACAAAACCGCTAGCAGATAGTCACAGTAGTTTACGTTGTTTGTTTACGTTAAGTCAGTCGGCTTCGACCAATTTGACACCGGCAGCAAGGTAACCAACCCAACCCATTTTTAGATCGACCACTTATACGGTGCACAGTGTGCAAAGGCTGCAAGGCCAACATCGCTCACTTGGGTTTCGAAATTCAGAAATTGCAATCAAGGATTTCTCAAACTGGAGGCTCGGCGGCGTGCTTAATGCTTGATGTAACTAACACGAAGTCGAATACGCAACGCTTAAGAATGCTTGCGCGAGCTCTCATTGATCACAATCACGACCACGACCACGACCAATTCAGTCACCTAACTGGGCTGATGGACTGTCGCTACGACATTATACCCATGTACAGACAGCATGCTTCCACAGATCTTCCAGGAACGTTTCAGTCAATTCAATCTGATCTGGCTTCGATCTCCTGAATCACGGAGATAAAGCTCGATCCGCCAAACTTGGGCGGTTCCCTTTTCCCATTCCCTCTTAAATCTTGCTCGTGCTTTTTGATTTTGTTTTTCTCTGGTTTTGTTTCCCGTTCAATCCAAGTCAGACCGAGCCAACACAACACACCTTGGTACTATGGTCGATCCTTGCTTGATGCTCTAGCCCTTGCCTTGGCTTCTCTTGCCAATCTCGACTTGCAAATAGAACAGATAGACTTGTTCAACGTCGCTTTGAATACCGATGGATCACATCCCCCCCCCCAACTCCAAAATCAGATCCCGAATCCGGATTCCGATATGTCATACTTCATGAATATGATTTACATCGAAAGACAACGATGTCATGTTAGGCAATAGTATGATGTTGAGTTAAGAAGCAGAAGCGAACGCATTTTTGTTTCAATACAACAAAAGGCGTATACGCTTATTGCCTCATTCCCTTTCCGCTGTAACCTTCTGACGAGACACCGGACTGTTTTGAAACAAAGCAATGATTTATAGTGTCAGCCAACGCCAAATTCCAGATGGTGAGCACGAGTCAAGATCAATCGAGAGGTATTGGCTCAGATATGGACGATATAGATTGTTGTTCGTTGTTATAAATTCATGACACTCACGATAGGGTTCATGTTCTGGCTCTTCATGTACTCGGTCATCTGGTCCTGGTATTCGGGAGTCATTGTTCGAGGAGGGGGCTGGGCTGTAAACGACGTAGTCGATAGTAGATAGAAAGCACTCAAGTCAGCAAGGGCAACTCTGATTCTTGACGAAAAGCCATACGCTCGAGAGGAGTAACAGCATCAAGAAATTCTGCTCTAGAAAGCGATATTGATATTGTTTCGCTGCAGTGCAGACCCCTTCCAAAGTATCCCGCCTTCGCGTTGAGATGCTCCTCCTCTCGAGAATGATAATCGAAGAGAAGATTGTGACACAACGCGACTCACCCTGTGATCGGGCGAAGAGGAAGACGCCGTAAGCGGCACCGACGGCAGCAAGTGTGCCGAGGGCGACCTTGAGGCCGTGTCCAGGAGGGTTAACGGGGGCTCGGGGACCGTGAGGGCCGAAAGCGACAAAGTAGGCTATTGTGCATGGCGAGAGATACGGAGAACGAAGCAAACGATGGTGGATGGATCGTTTGGGAGTGTCAGCTAATGATTTTCATTATGCAGAATATGGCCAATCGCAGTACGGTCAAATGACCATATACACCTCGCAGAGATAAGGACGCTATGGCGTGGGAACAAAAGGGAAGCCAAGTGGAGCTAAGGGTTTATGCCGACTGCCAACTGCCACTAAGCCGGCTTGTTGGCTCCTTGAGCTGCGCATGCATTGGTCCCCGTCCCCTCCGTAACACCTTCCATGCATCTCTGCCCCGAACAATCATTGAGACAGCAAGATTTGATAACAACAGCAAAGAGAGATGTGCGTGTAATGATGAGATATAGGACGTGTGTATGTGTATGTGAGCCGGAAAGATCCGGTGTTGTAGGATTCGGCCAATAACAATTTGTTGAAACCGTGACAACATGGGCTCGTTTTCGATTGACGCGCCAAAGGGTGTGTGATCCGTTGCTGAACCCGATGGCAATGGAAAGCAAACTCACCAGCCTTCTTCTCATCTAACGTGAGCTCCTTCCAGTCCTTCTTCTGCAGCTGCTCGAGCTGTTGGTAGATCTCATACTGCTCTTCGGCGGGGAGGGTCTTCCAGCTAGCCTCGATGTTACCGAGGATGGGGGCGGAAGAGTTGGATCGGGTGGAAGCTACAGAGATGGAAGGGGCAGCGGCCGTGGCGTATCGCCTGACGGAAAGAGGGGCAACGGCGGATCGGAGTCGGAGGATCGACATTTTTTTGATACGAAGCTGAGTGGGGAGTCAAGACGATAAGGAATTCAAGGTATATCTTGAGACTTGAGATGTGCAAGATGTTCGAGGTATGGGATATGGCTACGAGATGATAGGGAGAAGCTCCCTCTTGCTCCCTTTGCTCCATAGGCAGCAGCAAAATGGCTCAGCCTGCATAGCTATATGCTCTAATCCTTGTTAACGTATTTAACCGGGGCTGTCGGCGTTATATTCCGGTGGCAGATTCCTCCTATTGAAAGCATTACAAACCTATACTAATCAACGCATGTCAGTGCATTAGCGGGATCAAAACGACATTCAATACCATAAACTCCCAACCTTTCGAACCCGTTCCGACCTATTCCGACCATGGCTGAGCTGCGTCATACCCTTCAGAGCAAAAAGCTAATCAACAAGCAAGAAGCAAATCAGATTAACCCTAATGCACTTTACCTTGATCAGCAAGGAGGCTACGAGGAGGAGGGGCTGAAGATGTCCGAGCGTGACCACGTGCTCGGCTATCCTCTCCGGATTATAGGCTGTATGATCTGCTCCAGTCGTGAATTGAAACACTTGACATTTCAAGGAGACGTTCGAACAGGTTAAGAGACGGGCAACACATTACTTTTAACATGGTGAATGGTATGTATATAGTAGACGAGACTTTGGGACGAACTTGCAACTGTTGTCGCGCTTCAACGTACGAAGTATGTGGTTGTACTGAAATAGACTGGAGGCAGCTCGCTGTACGACCTGCCTCAGTAGCTTGCACATAGAGACATGACTTGGGGTGTTACGAGTGTCTTGCCTGATCAATACGTCAATTGTACGTCGAATGCTCATCAAGTAGTATCCCGACGGCTCGCCTGTAGAAGGCCGTTGTCGCGCTGACATTCCGGCGGGTTAATGGCCATCTGAGCCCCAACAAAGCGTCAACGATTGCTATGGAGGCGAAGACTGCTGTTTTCGATATATTTTTCATGTGGTTTGCATGTTGAGCAATTAAAGCGATTTTGTACTCGTATATGAGGGGGCTTTAAGTTTAGATTTGTCTCCTCCAAGCATAACTCTGCAATCCGTGGCTTTAATTGATGGAAAAAGAGGATATTAATGAGGCTAAACTATCATCGATGATGATCTACGTTCTATGTTGGCTTTCTTTTTGACCCCCTTGATCGTGTGGATAGCGATACAAGGGGGCTTCGAAAGAGCCGTGGGTAAGGCCAGACGACATGAGATAGAGGACCGCGGAATGGGGTAGGTTGTAAGGGGGGAAGATCGTCAGTACGAATGCAACTGGAGCATGAACGACAGGTCAAAGCGTTCCCCGAGTACTCTCTGGTCTGGTGCCCTTTATAGCGTAATCCCCAATATTTGTCGACTGACACCCTAGCAGCGTGCAACAAGAGGTCCCTTCGTGGGGGTGCTAAATGATGATGGTTCTCAAGACATCGATCTGAGTGGGCCACTAAATTCTGAGCGGGTGATGAATCGCAAAGTCAGTCCTTTTCTTACGTTTTAGCGAGATGTGTCTTCATAGTAGCAGTGGCATTTTCGATGTGCCGAACGAGATGGTAGATGCAAAGAAGCCGGGTTTAGGAAATAACATGAGATGAAGCAAGGTGAAGAAGTTGCACAGTCGAGGATCAACGTTTGACATCTGTTCGAAAACAGGACATTGAAATCTTGAGATTTTCCGTGCTCGTATCGCGTCTCACGGCGATGACCGCAATAAATACAAGTTCAGGCCAGCATACTTGTCTTACGTACTGAAAATCGGCGATAACCATCGGGTTTAAGCATTCGAAGCACCAAGGAATGCCTGGTCGGAGAGATTGATGCAGGTCTTTCTGATGGGAATAACGCCGGAAACGCCGACTGCGTGTCTTGTACGGTGGTACCTTTACCCTTTGGTGAGAGTATGGTGAGTATGGTTATGGTGTATTTGCTAGGCTGCTTGCTAGCTTGGTGGACTGCATTGAGTGATGCTGCTGATGCTGCTGATGCTGCTGATGCTGCTTGGTTGCTGCTTGTTGCTGCTTGGCACTGTGGCCGTTGGTTTGCGACTTGTTCTCCTGTCAATGGTGGTGTCGCTGCTTGCCGTCGCTACCGCAGACTCTCTCGCTCTCGCTGATACCGTCACTGTCGCTGGTGCTTGCTGTTGCTGCTGCTACTGCTGCTTGCTGTTGCAGAGTCTCGCACGTAGCTAGCTAGCCGATTCAACGCACAAGTTAATCGAAAACAAACCCTTTCATAGTCTCGGTTCTTTCATCCATCAAGCTACGGCAGTTCTTTGCTTAACCTACTCCTCTAACCAAGGAAAAGAAAACCCTCAATTTGAGAAAAACCGGCAATCGATCGATACCGATTTCTCAATTCTATACGACAAAAACGAGGTGTTAAGAAAGAAAGTCATAAAAGGAGGATATATATCAAGACAAGATGTCGCTCGCTACTCTTCCCGTTGAAGTACAAAAGGTTGCCAACGAGGGCACCGTCAAGCTCTTTGGCAAGTGGGAGGCCGAGGGGTGAGTTGTCTTTTGTTTCGAAACCTCGATTGTTGTTGCGAAGCGCAAGGGTCTTTGGGCGTAGAAGTTCTGAGAGCAGCAGGGAGAACAGCAGCAGGCGTAGGGACAACACGGAAAGAATCATGTCGCCGTCGCTGGCATAGATAAAGTCGTGCAGCTGGGGACGCCAAGAAGAGATATCCACAACACATGTGGAATATAAGACCGACAGCCTGGGCGCAACGGAGGTGGTCATACCGTAGAACGTGGAGATGGGTAGGCAGATAGATATTGGGGACTGGAAACTGTGATAAGGAAACAGGTGGACAGCAAAGCTGACATGAACCTCTTTCCTACCCAGTATTGAGGTCAAGGACATCTCTCTCCAGGACTACATCAACGTCAACCACGCCGTCTACGTCCGTGAGTGGAATTCAATGTTCAATGTTCCGGCAAGCTTAGGATAGGACAGGCCATAAGGAATGCAGATGTCATGGCAAGGGATTCTGAGGCTGATTTTTCCGAATTGCCATGTTTTAGCCCACACCGCTGGTCGATATGCCAAGAAGCAGTTCGCCAAGGGACGAATGCCCATTGTTGAGCGACTTGTCAACGCGTGGGTTTATCTTTGGACATTAGATGGTCGTCGAAGAAACTTGGAGAAATGGGAATACTGATTCTTGGGTTTATTATAGCCTCATGATGAACGGCCGAAACAACGGTAAGAAGATCATGGCCGTCCGAATCGTCCAACACGCTTTCGAGATCATCCACCTCGTTACCGAGCAGAACCCCATCCAGGTTCTCGTTGACGCCGTCGTCAACACCGGCCCCCGAGAGGACTCTACCCGAATCGGTTCTCAGGGTACCGTCCGACGACAGGCCGTCGATGTCTCCCCCTTGAGGCGAGTCAACCAGGCCATCTCCCTCCTCACCACCGGTACTCGAGAGTCCGCCTTCCACAACTCCAAGTCCGTCTCCGAGTGTCTCGCCGACGAGCTCGTCAACGCCGCCAAGGGCTCTTCCAACTCTTACGCCATCAAGAAGAAGGACGAGCTCGAGCGAGTCGCCAAGTCTAACCGATAATTTTCAAACGTCCGACGCTCTGTTTTTGGATTTTTTCTCTTATTGGCATGGTTTGGTCGTCAGCATGGTGGAGATAGGTTGGATTGGATTGGATTAGGTTCTCGATGGTCTGAATGTGCAAAGGCTGCGAGGATTGAGTCTACCTAGCCTAGCTTTGTAGGATGAAAGCCTGGGATGGATAAGGCTTGCTATTTCACGAAAGAAACACGGGTCGATTGCTATGTTGAGGCAGTACGGCGTCTGGTTGATAAGAATCAATCTAAACGAGTTACTCGCCGCATTTCGTCCGTCAACAAACATCGAGATAGCAGTGAAGCTGCGTCGGGCCGGAGACTGCTGATGACATGCTTTTGTCCCTCGCGCTGACGGGTCTCAGCGAATCATCTGTTTGCTAATCTCTGTTACCAAAGGCTCAGCGTGACAATATCGGCTGCTTGCTTGTCCAGCGACGGACACTTCTGTGACATGGCGGATATCAAGATATCGTATATGTCATTATCGATCAAACTAATATGCTATGTTAATGATATGCTAACTAATCGAATACTTATGGCGGTCGACCCCCGCCTGAATTAACGGTGTCCCCATTGACCACCTTGAGATTATATATCCCATATTGACCGACCATCAATCTCCCTTCTCTTGCTTCCGCTCCCGTATCCCAAGCCTGTCCGCTTGTTTTCTGCTTCTCGCCTTTCACAGCTGAATCACTCCCAGCCAGTGAGACGTCCCCATCCATCCTCAACAACTCAATCCCTAGTACCCGCTTCTCGACATTCGCTGCTCTTCTCAAGACTTCCCCAACCAGATATTCCGTGTATATCATTCCGATATCGTCTAGCTCGCTTTCTAGACTCGGGTCTATCTCGGCAGAAGGACGGATCAACCCTTCGTCCCATGTATTTCCGTCCGCATCGGTTGCAGGCGGCGTGCCAAGTACCAAGACTCCCGCAGCACCGTTCGCTTTAGCCAAGACTGCCTTTTCGAGGAACGTACAATTCCCTCTGGCGACAACGAGTATGTAATCTTCCTGGCCTACGCCTAGGTAATTTCGAGATAACGACCGACAGCCCTCTTCAGCTTGTCCGTCGACGTCAGGCGGTATCACAAGTTTGGTACCTTGACCACCCAACTTCCAGCCCTTCTTGCCATCTTTATCTGTCGTAGGAGAAGCTCCGAAATCTTTGCCAAAGATTGCTGTAGCTCCTACGGCATGTAAGAAGACTTGTCCTTGCCCGCTTGATTGTCCGATGAAAGCGGTATCAGATGGGTATGCGGTGAAACGGAGTATCAGCTCGGCAGGTGAGTGGGAAAGGCCGGGTGGAGGAGCCGAGGCTACGGGGAGATGGTCTCGCATTGTCGGATCGGTGATGATTACTTGTTGACCTTGGCGTAGCCTGTGTGGACCAACTAAAGAGAACGGTCAATCAGCTTTTGGCGACTCACTTGATATGAATCGGATCTAGCTATCGAGAGCTTACTATTGGACACATCGTATCCTCTGCCATCGAATCTCCACCGTATCCCTAGTCTCAGGCCCTCGATGTCAGTGATCACGTAGTCACCCGTCGATGGGTCCTGCGTCACTTTACTGGGTCCAGGCGAAGGGTCTTCGGGCGGGACTTGTGTGGGATCAGACGTGTTCAGGGGAGAAAGCACGATCTCGAATGCCTATCTCAGTGATAGAACTGTCAGCTTCGGATCATGTGAGGGTATGACTGTGGAGACTACTCACAAACTTCGGTGTTGATGGTACCTGACACATCCCACCGTCCCACCACATCCTCCTCGAATCCTCAACCTCAAGACCATCATCGCCCCACCCATATATCAGACCCCTAGCATACTCATACTCGGCTCTTCCTTCGATTCCTACTACAATTCCCTCATCGTCGATGAGCCCCCCAACAGTCTTCGGTCTGTAGACGGGACACGTGGGGTTTTCTCCCCTGCGGAGGGTCCGCCGGGTCGGTGATGGTGCATGGAGCAGTTTAGGGGGTATGCGAAGCGGATGACCTTCGGTGGTGAATACTTTGTTGGCGTTGGGGAACGGTGTATCCGCAAACAAAAGGTAGAGATACTGCGCGTGGAAATGATTCCAGTTGAAAATCCAGCTTGTAATCCGATATTCGATAAAATGGGGATCTCACCTTGAGCGTTTCTGAGAGCATGAAGCTTTCCATCCTATCTTCGAGCTGCAGGCACAGACGATACAGTCAGCTAACGCTAGAGTGCACTTTGATGCTGAGCTCACCTCTCCAGTCATGACATTCTTCATCGTCGCAAAGCCGCATTTCGTCTTTGTCCGTCGCTTCAAATCGCCCAATATCCGCTCCCCGACTCTAAGGTAAAACGGGTCTTTCGTAGCTTGATACAGATAATAAGTCGATTCGATGAATTCCGGTCTACCGGGATACCCTGCCCATTCGACGTTCCGCTCGGTCCATTGCCAGCTTTCGGGCATGGCATCGTGTTTTCTCCATAGGTTCCAGAATACCAAGTGTGATTTTATGGCTGATTCGATGTCGCCTGCGAGGACTTGCATACCTGGTAGAAACGCTGATAGGGAGTCTATAGTTGAAGGTGAGGAAGGTTGCAGCAGTCGAATTTGTATTGGGCGATACTGCGAGAGTTCGAATTTCGATTTCATATATCAGCATCATCGACGATATCACGGCGTGAACAGCACAACGTTAAGCTATAGTGGCTACTCACGATGAAGCCGTCGGGAGTTCGTACATGCGTTTGAACAGCAGCATAAGAGTCGTAAAAGATATCGTAATACGTATCATCATCAAGCATGATCCCGGCCTTTATCCCATATTCGAAGAAACTATCCATGCCTGCGCCCACACCGCTGAAACCGGGCGATAACCAATGACCGTGCGTGCCGATGGTATTTCCGAGCAAGTTTTGCGCTGTCCGGCGGTTCCATATAGCCATGTAAGCGTTATGAGCGAGAGTCTTTATTTGAGAATTCGATTCAAAATCGAAAAGCATTAGCGTAGGTCCTGCTTGCTTTTGACGATAGGATGGATGACTGGGAGCAAGCAGGTAAGCTCACCTCGAATCTGTCGTCGCCTGTTAGACGAGAAAGCAGAGCAAATTCAAGGAGCAAACTCCCTGCTCCTGCGGTACCTTGTCATAAAGCCTGGTCAGTATATACACCACGCATGCCATGTCAATTAAAGAGAAGATGATGCAATACTCACACGTCTCTACACTTTCCCCTTTCAAGACGCCTGTCCGTAGATTGACCCTCGCATACGGTATACCCGTTACCGTATCGAAAGCCGGCACCAATCTCTCCCCGAGATCTTTCGCAAGATCGAGCATCCGATCTTTATATCGCTTCAGATCCACACTAGCCTTCTTCGAACCTCCCCAGCTCCACCCTTCCTCCTCCAATCCTAGCTTCTCAGCTTGCAGTATCGGATCGTCGGGTAGTTCGTCCAGATACTGATATGTCGACAGCAATGCTCCCAAAGCTCGGATCGTCATTTCGAACACTTGTACTTTGACATCTTGATCGAATGAAATTTGTTCCGCGACTAGCTGGACTGCTTTTGGGTATGCTTTAGGATGAACGACGGGTAAGGAGGAGAGAACGTCGATGAGAGTCATGGAGATGTTGGCGTGGATATCGTTGATCCCGAAATTGCCTTCGTTCGGATCACGGCCTAGCGGCCCGCATGAAAGCGGACGAAGTTCGTCCTATGAGGATATTTATAGGATCAGCTACCTAGAGTCTGTGGAGTAGCCATGCCTCCTTGAGTACAGATTGTGACGTATAACTCACCGCTGGATAAGCATATTTCATATACCCCTCGTAGCCATGCTTGAACAGCTGTACAGTAATCAACCACCCCAAAGCAGTTAGTCAGTATACCATTTCAAGTCCTCAAACGGAGGTTCGCCAAGACGAGACAAAACTCACAGTTGCTGTCTCATCTCGTAGTTTCTCCCTCCGTGCATCCATCATTCCTTGCACGAGTACCAGACATGACAGACCGAGGCAGATGGAAGGGAGTAGTAAGCATGTCGGACCAAGATGCCGCATGGAGTTTGGTTTATGAGGTAGATATCGCTCGCTCTAAGCGCTACACTATTCCACCCGCAAACAAGACTTGCTCAGTCGTTATCGTGTCGTTTAATGAATGCCGATACACAAGACTCCACCGATATATGCACTAATCTGTGCCCGGATACGTTGATTTGTGGGTAATATGTGAATCATCTCGTAGATGACTGGCTCGAAGACTCAAATCTTGCTTAGTTAGCCATGAAGTCGCGTCAATGTTATTATTACACTCACTCGGTCACCATACACGTCATGGCTGCACGAGTGAAATAAGCTTAAAGTGGCAAAAGCTGGGAATCAATGTGGTGGCAGCCATAGATTTGGGTTCACAACGCATGCTTTACATACGATACGCAATACATTTCATCCTAGATCTCAAATCGACTGATGCATGTGAAGACCAAGTCTAATGAAGCGGATATGTGAGACAGGGTATATACATGTTAGTACCGAGCGTCGAATCGTTCAACTTCCTCGTCAAACGGATTACCTGGGTGGAACGACAATCCACCTTTCGGTCGGCATGGCAGATGGTGCTTCCGCGTCTAAGAATGCACCGTTCTTGCTACCTTTGGCGTGAGTGTAAGTCCTCTAACCAATGGCTAGTTCTCACACTGGTAGCATCTGTCCCCCACTCAGGCTCGGACCTCCTCGTGAGGTCCCTTCGGGAGTTTGAGCCTGAGTGTTGTGAGGTGGTCTGCTCCGATAGGTCTGGGATCTCTGACCATTCGCCGCAGTCGGAATACACATCATCGTCGCCGCCGAAATCACTGTCCCTTTCGGACGGAGCGCCGGCATTGCTGGGAGCATACTCGAATCTTGTTCCCTGGGGAAAGCCCACCTCGCTGCCTCCTCCGTCAGACCCAGATCCCTGGTTGGAAGCTTGACCTTGTCGAGGAATATGATCCGACTGACTAAGACCCGTACCTCGTTTCCAGCTGGGAGGGCCAGCAAGGACATTGATTGGCTGCATTGCCGTCTCCATCGGTCCTCGAGTAGGTGGCTGGCCAAAGACGATCTCAGAAGCCATCGAGTTGCCCGTCGTTCTCTCGAAAGTGTCAACGCTGCTCTGGAACAGCGGTTTAACAGCGTTCCGGAGCTTCTGTTGAGCATGTTCGCCGATCTGAATACGGGTGGATTGGGTGCCGTTGGGATTGATCTGGGTGCCGGTGGTAGGTACGAACGTACCGGACTCATGATGAACCGCCGCTCCTTCTGTTGATTGGAGAAGGTAATCATTGATAGATGTGAGTGTGGTGTGGATCACCTTTGCGACGGAGTCTTCCAATTCTTTGCGTGAGATGGCAGTCTCATTGGCCTTGATGTCTGGTAGAATTTGATAGTCAGGCGGCGCAGAGCTTCGACTCTTGTCAGCAGGCTGTCGAGAAGTTTCGAGTGACGCCTTGGGTATCGCGTATAGGTTGAGGGTTAATCCCATGCCTGATTCAGTGACGACAGAGCCATGACTCAAATCTGCCGTGGCTTTAGGATCGTTGGAGGGGTTTTGGACTGACATTGCTGGGAGAGAGGAAGAAACGATGGGTGCTGAGTGGGGTTATGGTGTAGTCTGAGGGACACAAGGGGAATATAAGGGTATTTAGTAATGACAACAAGCATTTAGTCGAGGACACTATCGTTCTTGATATACATATACAGTATACATAGGTGGATTGCCGGTGGCTCTGCTGAGCATTCTCGTCACTCCAGATCGTCCGTTGACGAAATGTACAGTACAGTAGATCAAAGGACGGACAACCTCTCGGCTGAACCTTTCACTGGTACTTGTACTAGCACGAGTACTAGTACTACTGCACTCGAGCATCTATACTGTAGAAGGCTCGCTGAGTCAAAGGTTCATGCTCCGGAGTCGAGAAGCGCTGTACTCATACCCGTACGTGTCTTGAACCACCGTATACTCGAGTACATGTACTATACGTCGGGCCTGCATGTGAAGAAGAGAGCGATCGCCGAAGTCTTTCTCATCTCACCATGCTTCGGTAGACTCGCAGATCTTGTCAAGCCTGTGCCCGTATGCAGCCCGATAGCTCCATCAGAAGGCTACGCCTTCGGGAGCTACAGTCTTCGCATGATGAGTCAACGTGTCTAATTTCTCATAAAACATACAGTAGAATGAGCTGCTCATGGGCAATTGCTAAGCTATGCAGTACTATCGTTCGGATCCACACGCAAGGAGATGATGGAAACCGTACTCGTTCAGGGGAGAAAAATCCATCTTTGATCGTCCAAGTCCCCAACATTCCATCTAAATACCTAGGATTGCATCACACTGAATGCGCCTGGGACGCTTACCTTCCACCATTCTGGAATGTCCCATCATAGATGATTCGAGGGGGAGCGGCTGATGTTGATGCTGATGCTGATGTCGATGCTAGTACCGATGCAGCAGTGCCGTAGGCCCCAGTGGGTGCGACGTCGGACGGGCCATCTGCACTGGTGTCGAGAGCCGAGCCAGGCGACGTTTGAGTGGCGGATTGACTGTTGGCGGAGTTTGTGGCGGCAGGATCCACTAGCGCTCGAGGCCTGATGAAAGATGATACGAATACCCCATTGGGGACTGGCCACATGGATGATACTATGGGATCGACTGAATAGCCTGTCATGGATTGGAAATTCTGTATGGTACTCCGGACGTCAGGCTCGATCGCTTCGAACAGCGATCTTCGAGCTGCCTCTGAGATCCCAATGCGATCAGGAAGGTGTCCATCCGTCTCCGTGTCGCCAGGAACGACGTACGTAGAGGATGCACGACGCAATGAAATACCTTGGTCGGTTTCCAGCCAATTCTCCACGACTTGCCCGATGCTGTTAGTCATCTCTTCGATAGAGTAAACACTGATTGGAGGCTCTGTTACGGGCGGCTGACAATACACTTCGCCCTCGATATCATATGAAGGATTTCCAGCATCCTCGCCTCGACCGCCCGCGCCGCTTTGTTGGCTTTGGCTGGGGGCATCAGGCGTAGATCGGAGGCCAACGACATCGATGGCGAGTGGAATGCGTATAGAATGGGGGGGTGCTACGAGAATAATCTCGACGTCGCTGTCTGATGCAGATCCCTCCAGGTCATTCGTATCGTCGCTGTGGACGGATCCTGGCGGGGTCGGTGGTGGGGTGGGCAGTTCTGTAATCGGCGGCATGGTGAGATTTCGCTCTCGTATAAGGCGACTATAAAGAGGAATGTGAATAGCGAGATGATATGAGATACTGTATGCTCTGAAGTATTATGGAGAAGAGGCCTGACTTTATAGGTACAGTCGAACTGGAACTGACCACACGTCATAACCACGGTGTGATTCACCGTATAGTTCGCGCGACTACTGTGAACTCGTAACCATCAGAAATAAGTTCTCTTGATCAAAGGTGTGGTGAACAGCTACTGTGTTCTCGCTACGAATCACCCTTCAGTTGAGCAGATATCAAGCTTCGATTGAGCTGTTGACGTATATGAACAATGGATGCTCTGTTGTTGTTGTGCGTGAAGGGCCTTCCTGGGCATGATGCTTTGTACGGTGTATGGTAAGAAACCGAAGGGCTAGACTCGTCTGCTGCATAGTCAAGGCATCAAAGGAGGTGTATTTCCAGATGTCTGGGCAAAAAGCGATTTGTTTCTGCTTCACTGTTTCCGAAATGTAAGATTCTCGTCAGCAGACTTCTTCTCCAAGCCTCGACTGGCTTGGTTAGTGACAGTGATTCCGGTCGCAAGTGAGCGATGAGTGAGTCGAAACGCTGTCGGTTCGCAAGCCAAGAACCGCTGGGCTAACGAACACATTCCAGGCCAGTCAACCCAGATCGAAAGACTGACGGACCGCTTCTCGCGCACTCCTCGCAAATTCACTTGGTTCGGGACGTGTTCGGGACGTGATATGTGATATGTGATATATGCATGTGAAAGTGTGAGCCGTCATGAATTGAGTGGGTGTGAGTATATTCTAGTCCAATGCTCGGGGAAAAGTCCGATCGTCGCGCGATCTTGCTTCTATCCTTGTCGCTACAAGTGAAAGGGTCAGCCAAAAACAAAAACAAAGTCTCGGAGGTAGACGAATATATGAAAGCTGACTACGTACCTGCTTGTGTTTGGGGTTTTTTGAGCAGATGACATATATTCTTCCCTTTCTGTTACGGGCGGTCGGCATACATACATTATCAGTTTCATCTTCAACATACCATCGTAGCAACTGTATTCTCAACAAGTCGAAAGATTTCCTTCAACCAACCCTACCGGTACGGGACCCCGAACTCACCTTCTTACGACCGAACATCCATCACAGAACCTCTTGACACTACTCCTCACTTTCATTCCTCTGACCTGAATCATTGTGGGTCCGCTCCTAGACAGACTTGAAGGTATTTGAGCCTGGGCGAGGTTGTTGAGGGTCGGTCGGACAGTTGCGACGTTGAGAGCGAGAGGTGCTCGAGGGGGACATGATGAACATTGTCGGATGGCGCGTGTACCAGCTTGAGGTAGTCTCGAAGGGCCCGCGAGGGGGAGAGGTAGGCTTCGCAGTATCGCCTGGAACATCTTGCGCGAGTTTGATTATGAATGACTTTCTGAGTAGTTATCCCCTCAAGGATATATTTATCATGCGATGATGATATTGTACCGTAGATTGTCAACCCTCTCCAGAAAGTCGAGTGAACTCGGTTGACTTTTGATCTCGTGAAACCGGGCTGCTCTGCTCTGACAGGTCAACGAGTGCCACAGTACGGAGATACGGAGATATGTCATTGGTTAAGTGATCACCCTGAATGCACTTTGTTATCCTTTCTTTGTATTATGCTCTATGCTTGTCTGCCCTCCACCTCGTTTCTCATCCCTCGCCTCCACTCACCATTGTCCACCTCTTCCTCTTCACTATCACCTCTTTTCCTATCCCTCTTATCCACTCAACACTCTACAGAGCTTACTGTCACAATCCCAACCCTAAACAATATCCAAAGTGCTCTTCTATCATCGACAGACCGCTCCCGGATCGATAACGAGGACGCGCAGGCGTTCTTACAGACAAATACGAAATCAATATCACGGGGAACCGCGCTATAAAGCCACAGCCTAGGATCATTCTTATTAATCCTATTTATTTCCCGTCCTCCACCTCCACCCAACCACCATAACACCATCAAACCACCCTCCACCCGCGCGGCCCACCTCAAGTCACTAAACCATCAGTGAACAACAAACCAACAAGACAACCGAAGTCTTTTTTCGACAAGATGCCCGCTAGGAGGCAAAGCGGGGCCGGCGCTATTGATCCGGCCACTGGACTACCCATCGAAGGAGGAAGAGGTAGAGGCAAGGACGGCAAGGAGAAGGAGACGTTCGCGTGTCCCTTCCCAGGATGCGGCCAGGTGGGTGCAAAATGATTCCAGTCTACCAGGTCGCACATCGGTTCGCGTAACTAGAAGGCTCAGGTGGCTGACGCTGATATGATTCGTTGCTGCAGACGTACAGTCGTATGGAGTACATGAAGAGACATCAGAGAAAACGTATGTATCGGGTCTTCTCGCAAAGCCGAGGCCAGGACCAGGCGTGGAACAGATCAATCCTTAAATCGCAAGTCACGTCACTAACGTCTCACTCTTCACTACAACTGTATAGATCAAGATGACAGACCTTTCCAATGCAAAGATTGCATCAAAGCTTTCGCGAGAAGGTACGTTAAGCTTAACCGCACTGCATTTCCAAAAGTATGTCAACGACGACTACAATGCTAATCTGAACCCTTTGTAGTGATGTCCTGCTTCGACACAGACGTCGATGTCATCCTACACCACCGCCAAATGATAGAAATTCGCACTCGCCTCCCGCACCTCACCGCAGCTATCCTGGCGTACCCATATCTTCATCACGTACAGATGCCCGAGAAGCCTCGCCTGCCCAACCGCGTGCCAGAAAACACCCACGACAGAGTAATGGAGACGAAGAGCGGGCCGCAGTTCGGGCACGTATCGATCCCAGCTTGGACCCCAGATTGGAGGAAGACTTCGATCGAGAAGGGGACGAAGAACCATTTGGCGAAGATGCGCATTTCGGTCGACATAACGGGATGGGAAACGGCGGCGTATACTCGGCTACAAGCAGTTTCTACGGAACGGCCGGCGTCACAGAAAGCTCAACCTATACTCCCCATCTCTTGCCAATGTTTCAACAGCAAAACCAGCAGTTTCATAGCTTGAGTGATCCGGATCATCTCGAAGACGCATCGGTGCTGCTTAGCATGGCTTACCCCGGTGGCGTACCTTCAGGCGAAACTCCAGATCTACAACGTGACTTGCCCGATTGGGCCAACAACCCTACGATCAACATGATGATGGAGGCCGCTGTCGCTGCCAATCGAGAACAGGAGGAAGCAGCTTCACGCGCCGGAAACGTAGAACCCGTGTCAGGAGCGGAAACGATAGCAGCTGTCACCTCGTTGCCCGATGGAAATGCCAACATCGACAGCAGTAATCAACAAGCGCAGAACCAAGTTCAACCCGATCCCGTCGTTGACCCGAGCTTGACGGCGGCTTCCGAGACATTGGAAGGAAATTTTCTCAACACGATGAGCTGGTTGTCCGGAATGGGCAGCGAGGGAGTGTTGGACCCCTCGAAGAAGGGAAGCTCGACCTCGGACTCGCACTCGACCCCCAGCTCGCTGACGAATAACGCCAATGCCTGGGTGGGTCATTCACGCTAGTCCCAGCACAGGAGGGGATAAATGCGAAATGGGCGTCGCTGATTTGCCTTTAATCGATTGTTTCTCACAGATGCAACTATTTTCGAATATGAACGCGGCTTCCACAGGATCGACTCCCCGGCCGACTTCGCCTTTCCCGCTCGCTCAGCTATTCTCACCTTCCGCTTTTGGCATTACACTCCCAAATACCAATGACAGCAACAAGACCGACAACAACGAAGCCGCGGAGGGCGAAATCTCACCACCTTCACCGGGCGTCATGGCTTTCCTGACCCAACTCGCCATGTATGACGTGCCGGCGACCGTCAACAATCCTAATCCTGAACGACCCCTTCTAAGGTTGGCTTCGGCCGATATGCTGTCCAGGGCAGGATCGGAATGGTTCGACAAGTCGAGCCCATTCTAGTGAGCTTCTCTTATACTGTTCAGATGTCATGGAGTATAGAAGCTGACCAATTGTCCTGTAGTCTCCCCGCTGAGCGATTCTCAGGATGCTATGAGATCCCTCATTGGGCCTTGCCGCCCCTTCGGACCATGTCGGTCATGGCGTGCAGAACATTCCACACGGTCCTCAACCATTTCTCCTTCTTGCACATGCCGACGTTCAAGCTGATCGACACTGCTGCCTGTCTCGCTTTCGCAATCTGTACGGTTGGCGGCATCCGAACAGACTCGTCCGGTGCGGCCGATGACCTTGTATTACAAGCCATGGGCCTGTCAAACTCCAACCAGCCTAAATCGCTTGATGGGCCTGTGGTACCCGATCAAAGCTGGGAAAGCCTCTACGAGGCTAACTGGAACAAAGACAAGGACGATAAGCAGATTGACGCGCAGAAAGTGAAAGGATGGGACAAGGGTAGTGTTGTGAGATCGGAAAAAACTGGGATGCTTGTGAAATCGTTCTCTCTCGCCCAAGGCGTTTTGATGACAGAGTACAACGTTGCTCTGCTTCAGTCCTTGATTCTGTATCATGCGCCCAATTTCTTGAGCTCGAACGAGTCTGAAAGGGTGATGGCAAACATGTTCCTGGGCACTATTGTTCATGTGAGTGGAGGCCGGCTGTTTGCTGTTCTGCTTGCCAAATTATCCAAAACTGATCTGATTCTGTGTTCTTTTGCAGATCACCCGGCAAGTCGGCTTTTTCACGCCCGAAGCGGAGCACGTCTCCCTCAAGATTCGAACTCCTATTCAACCATTCACACCCAACGAACTCGACAGGTGTTGGCGAGAATGGATTCAGATGGAAACGCGTCGACGAACCGCATATCTCGTATACCAGCTGGATACTGTGTCGGCGCTCGAGTCGAATATTCCTTGTATCTTGTCTTCCTGCGAGCTATCATACATTCCTCTTCCCGCTCCTGATCATCTTTGGAAAGCGCCCACCGCTCAAGATTGGTTCAAAGCCGTCAAGAAGTATCGTCCTATGAACCTGGACGAAGCTATGAGGCGTATCTTCTACTTGCCAACGTTCGGTGCTTTCGACACTCTTCACGAAAACGCTGATACCAAGCACTACAATCTACTCAACGTGACTGATCTTGGTCCGTTCGCCAGATCAGCGATGGTCTTGACGTTGCTCCGAGGTGTGATCGACATCGGAGAAGGAAAGAGGGATAGGGGCGATTGGAGGGATTTGACTGATCTGTGGGTTGGATGTAGCTGGCTTCGGCCAGGGAAGAGGATGATCAGTCAGGATGGCAAAGATCTAGGTGCCATCACTAGGGAGAGTCTTCGGGGGAGGTTTGCCCAAGGCTTGCAGAAAGTGAGTGTCAAAGTGTATCAGCAGTCCATTCCCAGTTATCGCTGACCTCTCTCAACCTCTGCAGTGGCGAGAAGGCTGGGACTTTGACAAGTTGTGTACGAGCCCCGGAGCGAACATTACCAGGGCGTCGACGGAGAGTGTTAGTCCTCAAAGTGCTGGGTCTTCAAGCTCGCCTGGCAATTCAGAAGCAGAGCTGCCGAAGGAGACTCTGAACTACTGTGAAGGTGAGCTCTACACATCTTACCGTCCACCTGACGCTTCTCTAACTCACTTCCTGGTATTACCCGTCCTAGATGGATTGCCTTACTATTGGCTTGCCTTGGCTCTGCTCAACCACTTGAACAACTCACAAGGCCGTGAACCGGGCTTCAACGCGTTCTCCGGTATACGTTATAGCGACATGCTGAAATCGGCTCGGACTTTTACGAGGATGGGCGAGGGTGTCCCAGGTGCTACGGGCTACGGTGCATCTCCATCAACCGCTCGACAGGGCTCGACTTCGGCACCTGATCAAGATCTGTCCTACAACACATCATCATCCGCTTCCGCCACCGTTCCAGGATCAACAGCTACATCGGGATCCTCTATTTCTCCCGATTTCCCAAACTCGATTCCCAGTGATGCCCATACCGAGTCCAACGTGAATCTCGAATTTGGAAATGGCGGAGGTTTTGACATACCAGCCATGTCACCCGGCACGATGGAAGGCCTCATGGAAGCTCTAGGAGCATCGGCGACCGCTGCAGAGAGTGCAGGGATGTTGAGCGCATACGAGCTGTTTACAGCCGGAATGGGGGGTGTTCCTATCAACATGGCTGAGGGTATAAACACTCATCCCCAGGCAGGTAAAAGCCATCAAATGCAGCAGGACAACGGGAATGCAAGTGCGAGTAATGGTGGTGGTGCCGGTGCCGGTGCCGGTGCGGGCGAGAGTGGGCGAGGTGCGATCGGAGGAGGCATAGTGGGGAGCGGGCCACTGGCCGAGCAGATTGGATTTATGATTTGACATGATTCAAGGTCTGCTCGGTTCAAACTTCAAAGTGCTGTGACGATATATCGTCAACTGTCAAGCGACTTGCCCTACTCCTTTTTTCCGTTTCTTCTCCTGCGAGTGTACATAGAAAGCGCTCAATATATACCACTGGCCGCTGTGTTACGTCTTGGGATACGCGTTGTCTTGATTTGTCCTTAGTTATCTCATCTGTTTCTTGACCCCCGCGTAAATACATCATCTACAGCTACATTTGACAATCTTCTTTCATTCTTTCTTGACACCATTAGAAGCTTCTCGATTAAATAGGCTTTGGCTCTGATCTCGTATGATACGATTTACCGTTGTGACTATGCTATGTATATGTGTGTGTATCTGTATCGTCCCCCTCTCCTGCTTGCTGTCAATAAACGATACATACATGCATCAAGGGATAATCGCAGCAATTCTACAATATGCACAGCCTCATGTTGATTATAATGAGTAACGTAAGAAGCCAAAGCCAAGCAAGCGAATGCGTTAAACTAAGGTTAATGTGGTGATGACTGCGCGGAACTCGCGACGGGGGACCGGCGGAAACGAGTTTTGACATGACATGCAATAATGACTCCACAAATATCCACTCCACTAAGGTACTCTTTGCAAAATCCAATCATCATCATCATCATCATCATCGTCATCATCATCATCATCCACACGGACACTTTCAACTCAAAGGAGTGAGTTGATTTGATATAACTAACATCGTCGTCCCCACATCTGATCCCAAGAATCTCCTCGACTACTCATCCCCTGCAACTCGCACGTACAACGCACCTACCTCGTGTTAGCCTGTCCTCGGTCAACCGCCCCCGGAACCCCTTTAGCACCACATACCCTACCCGTACTGTACACGAATCACGACCCACGATGCCAGGATCCAAACGTCGAGCTCTAAAGAAGCTCTTGTCCCCCAACAGCGCACCCTCAGATCCATCCTCGTCCCCATCAGCTTCACCTTCCACAGCACCAGCACCAGCACCTCTCTCCAACTCAATCAGCAACGGCGGCGGTCTCCCACCTCCCGCTATACCGTTGTCGGAAGATCAAATCCAAGAAGATCTAGTATTAGAATCCATGGCTCAACGAGAAAAGGAGATTGGCCACGCTTCTTCCCCTAGCGGATTAACAGTATCAAATTCAAACTCAAATCCTTCGCCAAATACAAATACAATGTCAAATTTACCTCCCCCACCAGCTATAGCGAACAACGGCGTACCACCCCCGCCTCCGCCTGCCCAACCTCAATCTTCAGGAGGAGGGATGTATGGCGGTGGACTTGGTTTTGCCGGAGGAAACGGAGGAGGTGGAGGGAAGAAGAAGAAATCTAGTAGGCAAAAGTTTGAGGAGAGGCAGGTGAGTGCAACACCCGTTGTCCTGAGCTTTGTGAAGTTTAAGGGGAAGCAAGGTCCAGACGTCTGGAGGGCAACCAAGACGACTGGATCAAAATGTGCTTGAAATGGCTCGGTCTCTCATTTTCAAAACACCCACTTCCTCATATCCAGTTATTAAAAATGGGTTCTGACTGACTTCTATTCAATCCACGTCTCCTCCCTTGCCGCTGATGTTCGGACAACAAAATCTGACCCACACACCTCACCGTTCAACGTTGAAACGAAATCTGCCGCCTCCACAATCCGTTCCCAGGCTCGAAAACAAGAGGCTCTACTGAACTCCGCGCCGCCCAGCGACCCTAATTGGACCGCTCAGCTGGAAAAAGAGAGGCAGGAGGAGATTCAGGTGATCGGAAATGCTTGTGCCGTCCTCGGAAGGGAAATCTACGAGGTGAATCGGCGCGCGATTGGTTCCAAAGGGCCTCGTGCTCAGCCAGCGCACTTGTGATTTATGCCGCTGTGTCGAATTCAGTGCTGATTCTCCGCTTGATATCTTTGCGCGGGCAGATCGCTCCTGATGGTCATTGTATGTACTCTGCCATCGCCGACCAGCTCGGCCAAATTGGTGTGATCCCCTTACCGGAGGTGGGTAAGACTAGACCTAATGTCGTCCCTCGGCGCTCGGCGGCCAACATTTGTAGTGTGACGCTGATTTTGATCATCTTTCTTCATTCTCCATTCTTCATGATTGATGATTCATAGTCAACAAACTATCAGGTGACCCGAAAATCAGCGGCAAACTTCATGCTCTCCCATCCGGACGATTTCATGCCTTTCCTCCCCTCTGTCACTGGCGAAGATAGTGCTGGTGCGACTGACGATGGGGTGATTACCGAGGCTGGGTTCAAGAAGTATTGTCAGCTTGTTGCTGAGACTGGAGAATGGGGTGGTGAGCCAGAGGTGAGTTGCAAGCCAAGCTGCGAGTAATTCCGGTCCGGCGGTGTTCTTCACTGCCCCCCTCTCAGAGACCTATCGTCAGAGAGAAGGAGATCGCCCCGCTCTGATACGCATGTTCACTCACAATGGCATGAATGCGCGTTACCCGCAATGTTCCAAGCGCAAGCGTACTGATTCTGTTGATCTACGATAGATCCAAGCCCTCTCGCGCGCTTTCAACGTGCCTATCCACGTATTCCAGAGCGGTCCGCCTACGGTCGTTTCTCACGGCGGATCGGCCGATGCGTTTGGGGGAGCAATGACGCCTGAGCAGTCGGCTGCTGCCGGTGATAAGGTAGTAAGAATCAGCTACCATAAGCGGATGTACGGTCTCGGCGAGGTAAGTTCTAGTGGACCTTATGTCCATTCTGATCTTTGATCTTTGACGGTCGTTACTATAGGAAAGGGCGCTAATACAGTCACCGTGTCTGGCATTGCAGCATTACAACAGTTTAAGGGTTGCCCAATGAATATCAAGCTCGGACGCTCTCTCCGCTACCCCGTTGGCACGCTAAAAACTAAAACGGCGCCAATCGAAGAGAGAATATGGATAGATAGATAGGCTGAGCACATGCAAGGCAAGAGGATTACATCATTCGATACACGTATGCTGAGACGATGCGCGGGAATATCGCTCGAATGAAACAATGCAGGCGATACACGTAGAATCCCTCCGTGATTGTGCAGTCAAGACAACTCAGATCAACGTCCTTTGAAGATCGAATGTCGATGACTGCACGCAGGGAAGTGGCTGTCGATCACACGGGCAAAGTTCTACTGAGAAGCGTACTATCTTCCAAATGCAGGCTGGATCATGAGACTCTTGAGGCGATACAAAGATCCCGACACTGGCATCACGCATGACACAGCCTCTACCAAATCGTGCGATTTCACAATCATAGGGGGCATGAACACCGTTCCATTCCTAGTGATACATGTACTTTTTCCATGGTTGCCTACCACTCTTCAGGTTCGTCTACCCACTCTCCTTTCCTCCTCAAATTCCTCTCCATCTCCCTAAAAGCCCTATACCCGCCCCACCTAGCCTCAACTCCATCAGCCTCATTCCTACTGACTCCCAATTCTCTCCGTAGCTCGCCTATCCCCTGATCCCATCTTTTCTCCCAATACACTCCAACGAGACTCCGTCCTTGCTCACCATTCTTCAGAGCCCAAGGTACCCAATCGCGCACCCATGTTTCGCGGCGTTTTAGGCGTAGTGGACCGAAGAGGGATGAGAGGGCTGCAACTGGTAGTTTCATATTGGCGTATTCTAGTACTTTGAGCGAGAGCTCGTGTGGGAGTGTTGGCGGTAAAGAGAAGAGAGTATGATATAGGTCGTGCGTTTGGCGGTAGCGCAGCATTGTATATGCCAGTATGGGCGAATCGATGTATTGGACCTGTTGGCAATGGTAGAAGCAAGCAGAGCACGGGTGAATCAGTGTCAGCTATTATCATCAAGTTACCTAGGCCGGTCTCGGCGGGAGTTTTACGGGTTGCGGGGAAAAACCATTCGCTCAAGCCAAGCAGCGGGACTTTGAAACCTCCAGACATACTGGCCCGGCATTGTGGCCGAACAGCAGAGTATAGCCCCCTCTCAAGGACCATATAAGTCAAGGCATGATTCGACTCACATCAGCTCTCGTATCAGGCGTCACATCGCCCCTCTCCAACCACTCCACATACTCTCTTCCCAGAGTCCCCCTTTTCAGCGCCTTCAATCCAATCAAATCATCGCTCGATATCGTAGGTTTATCTCTTAAGATCTGTCTCCCCTCAGGATGTAATGTCATCTTGTCATGTAAAGTCGGTAAAAAGGTTGAGGCTGTCGTTTCGGATAGAGTAGCCACCATATCCCCTCGCGAGGTGGCTCCGCCCACTATGGCCGATCCGAGAGCGAGGACTGCATTTTGGGAGAAGGACAGAGGGATATGGCCTGGGTAATTCGGTTTGGCGCCTGTGCCGCTGTTCAGTGCCAATCGGGTGAGTGAGGGGCGAAGGGCCATGATTGGGCGGTACCGAATTACAAAAGAAGGCTTCTTGCAGCTTCTCAGGAGATCTGGTAGATTTACTTCGATCGTACAACTTCGAAGGGCGGTGGTCTCTGGTCTCTGCGAATACGCGAATCGATGATAGGCCGATTCACAGAGTGCTGTGAGGGATGATGGGTTTAGTGGTGCGATTTCACCAGAGACGTTTTCGAAGCGAAGCGGTGGAGTAAGATTGCAAGATCGAGGAGCGGTTATAGGAGAATGCCAAGGCTATATATATATGAGGAGGGTGTTCAGAGTTTTCTTTCGAAAAACATTTCTCATCATTCGCTTCCTCGTCATCGAAACCGACGTTGTCACTTGTCACCACGGTCGCAACGTTGAACGACCTGTTCCGATATTTCGGCTAGGTAAAGTAAGGTAGCGTAAGGAGAAAGGAAAACACTCGAACCACGTGGTGCCAAAGTTCCACGTCACGACTACTTACTACTTAACTGCCTTTGAACTTTGCTCTGTCCCACCGTGGAGTGAGTGGGACGTGTTGTATAAAGTTGAAAGCTGAAACATCTCCATATGCATATCATATGGGTTATGGGTCAAAGCCCGTAATCAGCAATTTACACTATCGTTTGGATCTCATCATAGCTCTTGTCGGACAGTACTTGTCTAGATCGAGCCTCAGCCTTCTCGCAGGTCGTTCCATGGCGCACAACGAACTTCGAGAAACGAGCTGTCCAAGCCTCGACCACTTTATCCACGTTGTCTCGTCGCCTTCTCCTCCATTCGGTGGTTCGGTGGTATAAGCTTTGCATTGTCATGGTCAGAACAATGCTCTCCACAGGGCTTGCCATAGTGGCATACCCGTTCTTCATTCTGTTACATCTGACATTCATCGTCTCCTCAATTATCTTACGGACCTATCAAGCGCTCACAGCTACTTCTTCCATACTCGAGTCCGAATCCGAATCCGAATCCGGAACGACAAAGGAAGACTCCACCACCGCTAGCGTCAATAGACCACCTCCGAAACATATAGGGTTGGTATTAGTACCTCTCGCACGAACACGAACACGAACACGGACACGGACGTCAAGGTCGAAGAGTGAAATGCAAGCAAGGAGACGGAATGAAGTGGACGCGTTGAGGCAGAGCGTGCTGAGGACTGTCGAATGGGCGCAGAAGAGGGGTGGCGTTGAGGAGATCAGCGTGTGGGACGGACAAGGTGAGTTATGGCGGCAAATTCAATGAGCATTTCGGAGATACAAAGCACTGCTTTCTCTTCGGGTCAAGTCTCACATCATGAGCCATGAGCCACATTCCGGCTCGCTTTCCTGTCGTAGTCCCGGCAGTATTTTATGGATAGCCCCACTGAAAACGAACTTTGCTTGACAGGCCTCACACAATCCGCCATGCCAGAATTGATACACGCTCTCACTTCCTCTTCACATGGTTTACCACCCTCACCTCCCGATTCATCTCCATCCACGCCACCTCTCCGACCTACCCAAGACGATGAGAATCCAGATCATTCTCCGGACACACCGGCTATAACGCTCTCACCGCCTTCAGAATCATCACTCTCATCTCAAAGTGGCTCGAATATTTCATTTGCGTTGAAGCAGGGGAAGAGGCAATTTGGTCGAGGGGATAGTGATGGACAAGGATTGGGACTGGGACGAGTGACGAGTATCACTGTTCAGCAGCGATGTAAGTGTGACCTTTCTGCTGCTGCTGCTGTGGTCGTTGTGCCAATGCACGGCGCTGCGCTGCACTGCACTGCTACCTACGGCGACCCTAGTCAAACTCTTGTCGTGGGTCGTCTTTGTACACGGCTTGGCTTGAGAGGCCCAGTCGCTGAACACTGTGAATTTGATTGAATTCGTGCGATCTGCGATCTGCGATCTCGTAGCGTCATCGCCCAAATCGCCCTCGAATCAACTCACAATCCACTTCCTTCCCCCTTCAGGATCCTCGGCCCTCCTAACAGATCTCACACGCACATACGCTTCGACCAAAACCCCTCTCAGCGAGATTGAAGTGAAGAAAGTAGATGAAGATATAAGAGAACAGATGCGATTCAAGAATGATCCGGATATCATCTTGATTCATCAGCTTTGTCCACCTGGGTTTTGGTCTAGGATCTTACCACGCAAAGCACCGGAATTGTGGGGTTATCCATTTTGGAATCTGCGAATAACAGAGGTTTAGTGAGTTCAGCTTTGCCCATGCCCATGCTCAAGAGTTCTCAAGAGCTGTCAAGAATTTTCCCAAGACAATCGCTTCTTGTGCAGGTCTTCCTGCATTTTGCTCCCCAACATCCTGTTATATCCATGAGAGGTCACGTTGCACACAATCGAGTATGAGAAATAGATATACATTACAAAAATAGAACGCTGACGAGCTTCTTGCCCTCTACCTTGGGTTCACTCTTGCCGGCTCTCTGTTTTGGTCGGTACACAGCCAATACCCAACTCCTATTCCATTCCCTTCTCCGCTCCGAACCCTAATACAGATTCTTCGATCATCATCCCTGCCATCTCTCCGAAAGTTGGGCTACAGCGTATCACTCCCCGCTTCATTGCATTATGACCAGACAGGAGCGACGGTCTTAGATAGAATAGAATGGGAGGGCGCGCTGGACGCTTGGGGTAAAGTAGAGCAGCGACTGGGTAGATAAATCCATAGAGTCTCAGATAGCTTATGTCAGGTTGTTCGAGTTAAGGGGTATGTCATGAGTAGATCCATAATAGATCAAATCGGTAGCGCACGACGGAGCGGCTTGCTCGCTCGAAAAGGGGGGGACTTACAATTGTCATACTACCACAACTGTATATTACCACATTCCACATTCCACATGCCACTTTCAGACTATCTGTTCATTGCATGGATGCATTCGTCAGGACCGCTGCATTGACTCGAGCGTATCAAGCCAAATGCGCAGATGTCACTAATGCGTGAGAGCTCGGTTTATATGTTTCTCATCCCGCTCACGCTCTCGGTCTCGCACTTCCACCGTGTTGACGAAGAACAAACGTCAATAATTAGGTAACAAGGACGAACACAGTTGTTGAGTGCGAGACTCAAAATATTTATCTTCATATAATATACATACTGTACGGCCATCTCTTCTCCACTAATACAGCGCATCATCGTCGACCCGCTGTTTGTAAGTCTCACTCTAGGTCAGATCAAACACAAGGCCTCTTCTCTCTATTCGCTCATTATGCCCCCCATACGGATCATCTAGACTAGCGTAGCACCCGCTTATTGCGTCTGAGCGCCGTATCCTCTCAATCCCTCGGCAAAGCCCCAGTAAGTGTCGGCCGTCTTGGAGTCGGAAATGGTCGAGCCCTCGGCGGTGATAGTGGCGATTTGGAACTGCAATTCCACAGTGGACGAGGCGTTAACATATCAGCACGACAATCGTGATGACGACTCCTCAGTCTCCCGCTGTTGTATAGTGATCCTTCTAGGACCACTGAAATCCCCTCGCCCTGACAGACTTGATCCTCCACCATTTGATGAACACCCGAGGAGGTTGAAATGCTAGAACCTTGATAGGACGGAAGGACGTGACGATTTTGTACGTTGTCGCACTCACCTTGTTGATACTTCTCGCATCTCGGTAGAAAAGAACCTTCATACAATCCTCCAAGACCTTCTCCGCCTCTTCCTGCGTCAACAGCGGTCCAGAGCCATCAATCCCTGCTTTGGCCTCGTACGCTTCTCTAAGTAAAGGTTGGGCGAGGTGGGCACCGAATCCTGTGGCTAACGTGGGGGCGGTGTAGGTCGTTCCGAGAAGATCGACATACGCGAGGAAGCTGCAATTGAACTTGTCAGCTTCAACATGATCACACACAATGGGAAGTCGAGCAATTTGATTTGACGCAACATCATGCAGCTAACTGGTCCAAGATAGCATGGATGGCCGAACCCGAAGAGATTCAGTGGATAGGGTTCCCTTCCATCTCTGAACGCAAGCATCTCTTCCCTGACTGCCCTGCTCAAGTGCCTTCCATAAACCCTTCCACAAGCAGACGTATACACGTTCAATTCACAGTGGTATCATTCAAACCAAAACACATCACTCACCTCTCCTCCTTAACCTTGTCCCATCCACCAACCAATACAGCATTCCACACGGGGTTCATCTTACTTCGTCGGGCGTAGAACATGTTTGAGAGAAGTGTGTAGATGTTCTGAGGCGACAAAGATGGGTGAGAGTCTGTGAGTGCTAAGGCGTTCTCCTCGCGTCTATCAACGTCATGTCCATGAACGATAGGGATTCCGATGTCAGCCTTGGCTCCCTGCATTTTTCTTTTTCGCACTTCGCACAAACAAAAACTTCCCAAAGAAGTGGGAAACTATCCATATATCGATAGCTTGTGCATAACACAGTGACAGCAATGTGATCGAAGTTCGTCGCGCAGCACTCACAATAACGCATCAAGCTCCTTCTGCAACCACTGATAATCAGACATGTCACCCGCTACTCCGATCAAAGTATGTTTGCCCAAAGGGTGAAGTCGTTGGATATCCCTGAATCGAGCAAGGGAGCCATATGAAGCTGAGAGCGTTGAGCGATGACAGATAGATCATCAGCGACCGGCCATCCCAGCTACCTTGGCTGAGATACCAGAGGTACGCCGTTGACGAAGCAAGATAGGTTGTTGGGATGGGTTCTTGGTACTTAGCTCAGCTCACCGAGGTTGTCCGCGGCGATCATTACACCCTTGTCGAATTTGATACCCAGGACCGAAGTACCAGTGACCAGTGGTTGTCTAAAGTGGGCAGTAAGTCAGCGAACTCATCCTCGCACAAAGGGATTAAGGACTGCTGCTGAGAGCGGTCTGAGTGATCGGAATGCGACGTTGGAATAGTGTATAGAGCTCAAGGTAATGTTATGGTCGAGAAAAGTGTAAGCTCACTGAGTATGAGTAGTGGGCCCGTTGGCATAAGTAGGCTGTACTCTCTGTGTTTGGGGTAGAGGGAAGGTATTGTAGTCGTTGAAGGTCGATTGACCGCCGGGAGCTCGCTGCTTCCACATTGCTGGGTGCTGCAATTGGAATCCGTTTGATATGAGCTATGCGTCTCCAATGGGTATTAATGGCAGAGCTCACCTGTGACATCTTGTTCGAATTGCCCGACTGTTTCGATTGGATAGAGAGGAAAGGAAGCGGTATAGTACTAGTGTAGGTTTTGATAACTTGGCGGACAAGGATGATGATGATGATGGATGATGATGATGATGATGCTTTGGATGGCATGGACCAACGATGACCTCCAACGATGACAAGTGACAACGACGCGAGGGCGTTACATCTATGGTGAATGAACGAGGTATGACGTGGCTATCCCAACAGTGCAGAACCAACCAGCCATGGTGTAATCACGTGGTGGGCCAAACAAGGGGAATGATAAGCCTCAAGGTGCTAATAAGGCTAAGACACCTACCTACCTACCTCCACCGTGCTGATCAGTGTCAGTGTTGTCGTGGTTGGACGTGCCAGCAAGATAGAGAGAGAGAGAGAGAGAGAGAGAGAGAGAGAGAGATAGAGAGAGATAGACGCGCTCGGTCGTCTTTGTCTTTGGTCTCAAGACCTGTCTCTGACGACTCCTTCTTCTTGCCTTTATCACTCGTTCAACTCCACAACTCACATCACCCACGACACTACAAACGCAGACACTATGGCTGAGCAACAACAATTCTTTGAGACTATCACCAAGGTAAGCTATCCCTCCTATTCCACAAAGTGATTCTATCTGTCCTGGTCGTCCGCCTCGAGTCAACAAGGCCAGACGACCCAAGCTTTCATCGCCCACCGAGAGAACTCTGCCTGGTCTCAACAAATCCTGTCGAACAGCCCCTGACTTCTGGCTGTATTCTCCATAGTCTTTCACCGAGGTGACCATCACCGAAGCCGGTGTAGACACCGCAGAGTTCCTCGAAGCTGCTGAGAACCTCGTCAAGATTTTCGGTATGTTTCATGCTATAGTCCGAGCTGCATCCCTGCGAAAGAGCCCCATCCAGCAGTTCACTCGAGTCATGGCACTTCGTACCACATCTACGGCGAGGAGCTGACCAATTCCACGCTTGATCAGGTCTCTTCGGTAACCCCGCCTTCGTCGTTGTTCAGAATGACTTGACCGGAAACATCGCTGTAAGTGGAGTGGATAGTATATGAAGGAGATAGAAGGGCATTGCGCTAGGTCTGAGCGCTGATCGGTTTTCTTTTCTTCTTTCTTCACATGTCTCTGTCTTATGACTGCGTCCGATACTCCAATCATTCGGCTTGGTCTCACTCTTATCATATCCTACATAACTGCCTCTATGTGAAACCCTCTTCGAACCCGCAGAAAGTCCGAGCCTACCTCGCCCAGAACCCCGATAGCGCCAAGACCCTCGAGTCGCTCCTTGCCACCGAGAAGGCCAATGTCCCCAAGCCCAAAGACAGGGTAGCTACCGACGCCTTGATGTGGTTGTTGCGAGGACTGAAGTTTACCGCTCTTGGTTTGAGACACAATGTCGACAACCCCTCAGAGGAACTTTCAGTCTCTTTCACCAAGGGATACGAAGGAAGCTTGAAGAAGCACCATGGTATGATGATCCGACCTGTCTTCTACGTGAGTGCTTGATCCCGTGCTCCAACCACATCTCGCAGTTTTCTATCACTATCGCGGACATTTCTTCTAGAACGGACATAAGCTGCCAAATTTAGAGGAGATAGCAAGCAGCTGACGGGTGTCCTCTTGTCTACGTACGTGCATAGCTCGCGATGAAGGCCTGTCCTTACCGAGCGACTTTCTACCCCAAGTTGGGCGAGCCCCAATCCGAGGTTCTGCCCAAATTGGAAGCCTGGCTCAAGGCCCTCGAGGACATCGTCAAGAAGGAGGAGGGTGTTTTCAAGGCTGGAAGCTACGGCGAGATCTAGGTTGACCGTACCACTAGTAGTAGATAGGATTGACACCGAGGGGTGTCTTGTACATTATGCACTACGCCATCGTAGCTCTCTCTCTCGCTCAAGCTGTAGGGACGGTTCATATGCTTGCTTACAAGCTTGAATGCGGAATGTGGTATTATTGCCGCTTCGGGAAATTGATCTGGGGGCGAAAGAGGATGAGACGCGTCGTGTAAACAAACAGTCGAAAATCATCAACATCCCAAACCAACATCTCGCGTAATCTATCGCTTTACATGTGTCCCATGTTAATGTCACAGTTGAAACAACCCACATTCTTTCCTCGCATCACATATATACCCAAGGCGCCAATCAATCACCTGTGATAGAGGGAGCCGACTCCCTCAAGCGCCCCTCGACCTTTGTTATAATTTCTATCATCATACGCTCAAGATGTCCGACGAATTCAACCTGCAAGAGGAACTCCTCTCCCTCTCCGACATATCATTATACCACATCCCCGCCGAGATCGATATCGCTTCACAACGTTCTTCCTCGATCGACGAATCCCTCTCATCAGCCATCGAATCAGTTGCCCACGACCCAGAGTCAATCGTACATTCCCAACCGTCGACATTTGACGTATTTCGAAGTATATTGAAATACTCTGATTCGCCCAATATCACCGGACCGATCTTAACGAAGCTCCTGGATGGCATCGTATCGGGATTAGTCAGTCACTCGAATGGTGTGATGGCTCTTGTGGGAGGAGGGCAGGGGTTTGCAGCTGGAGCTGGAGGCGGGGAGATGGACATGGATGCGCCGATGATACATAAGCAGCCTTTGGAGATGTGGGCTTTCTTACTGCAGTGGTTCGTCTCTTGCGCCGAGCGAGGAGCAGGCAAGTCGGCAGGTGATGCGGCGGCCGCGACGACCACGACTGGCCGAGGGAAGAAGAAGACCACAAAGTCAAATGCTGGATCATCATCGACATACTCTTTCGTCTGGGCCGATCACTTGCCTTTGGTATTATCGACAATGCACAAGACGCTCCGGATCCCTTCATCAAGATTATGGCGAACGTCCTCTGAACGGGAAGCATTCATCTCATGCTTCGTCAAACCCACATACCAGCTGGCCGAGGTCGAAGCTTACCTGAAGCCTAACGAGGTCAAGCTCGGCGTATACAAGGTGATTTGCTTGGCTGTCAAATTCCATTCGCACGCTTTCGGAGCACAAACAAGTATCATACAAAACCTCACATATTTCGAGCATCTATCTGAACCTATGGCGGAACTTCTTTCAATCTTAGAGAAGGAGTTCGACTTCTCTCAGTTGGCCGAGGAGGTTTTGAGGGATGTGAGCGGGAAGACGTTTGCGCATAATGACGTGAAAGGACCCAGGAGTTTCAGTCGTTTCTTGGTCCGATTTGCAGAATTGAGTCCGAGAGTCGCGCAGAAGCAGATGCCGTTGCTGCTTGCTCATTTGGATAGCGATGTGAGTCAGGCAGACCCCTGTTTCTTCTCCAATCACATCCATCTGGTATCATCCCGCATGTGTTGGTGCGCGCGCTATGCTGACTTCTGTAATTCCGATTCATCACTACGCCTCAGGCCCACCCCATGAGAATGGCAATTATCGAGATCATCGGTATCCTAATCAAAGATATCTCACTCTCAGATGAAGGCGACGAAGAACAGAAGACAAAGCAGATCAAGAAATTCTTCGACTTGCTCATGGAGAGATTCTTGGATCTAAACTCTTGGGTTCGATGTAAGGTGTTGACGACGTTGATCAAGCTTTGCGAGTGAGTAATCTGGAGACTTCCATCAGTCGACAGCAGCGTCGGTGCTTGACCTCCACATGGCGCACGCTGTCAATTTCAAGGCTCTATGATAATGGTATTGACCTTAACTTTGCCCAGTCTTCCCGCTAAATTCCCCAAACAACGACACCAGATCACCGAGCTCACTATCCGGACTCTCGAAGACAAGACCTCCTCTGGGCGACGTTATGCTATCCAACTCTTGTGCAAACTGCTCGAGACTCATCCTTTCGGTGCCTTGCATGGCGGTACTCTGAACCTTCCCGAATGGCAAGAGAGATATGACAAGGTATCTGAAGAGTTGCAGAAAGTCGACGCGCGCGAACTGGAACAGGCCAAACGAGATGTCGGTATGGTTGATGATGACGAAGAAGAAGCTGAAGGAAAGGAAGGGGATGAGGAAGCTGTGGAGGATGAAGAAGTGGAAGATGCAGTTGACAGCGAAGATGAAGGTGAAGGGCGCAAAGAAGGCGAAGAAGGAACGCCCCGACCGAATAAGGTCAAGAAGGAACGCAAACCGCGTCCATCTCAGTTGGATATCTCCGCCATCCAAACTGAACAATCAACTCTAGATCCCAACCTTATCCACAAGCTGCGTCTGACCAAGAAGTACTACGGCGATGCCCTTCGATTCATCAACCAGCTAGAATCTGCTGTCCCAACCCTCTGTCAATTACTTGTTTCCACCACCAAAACTGAGGTACTGGAAGCCATGCGATTCTTTAGGGTGGCGTTCGAGTACGACCTCTCGTCTGCCGACACGGGTATCAAGACAATGTTACACTTGATTTGGACTAAAGACAACAACGCGCCTGTTGCTACTGAAGAGGGCGCTCCTACGACGGAAGGAAAGGGTATTCGGGCCAATTTGATCGAGTGTTACAGAAGTCTGTATTTCGATGTCGTGCCTGACCTTGCACCGAAGCAGCAAGTCAACCGAATCGCCAAGAATATGATCGAGTGAGTACGCTTGGCCACGGGACCGGAAGTAAAGTCAAGGTGATCGAATGCTGATGGGCTACTGCGCAGGCGGACTTACGGTGCTACATTGGCTGAGCTCACTAGCTTGGAAGAGCTTATGAGGACGATGATGGCGGATGGCGGAGTTCATACAGATGTAGTGAACAAGCTGTGGCAGGTGTACAGTGAGTGGCATTGCGCAGTAAACATACATACGACTGGCGCGGTCAACGATGGCTGATACATTTCTCGCATCACAGGCACTGATCAAGAGATCCCCAAACTCCAAAGACAAGGCGCCATTATCATTCTCGGTATGCTTGCTCTCGCCAAGCGCGAGGTAGTAACTGAGAGAGTCGAGGCACTGTTGAAGATCGGTCTGGGTCCGTTGGGGATGGTGAGAGGATTTTGGAGCACTGTTATAAGTCTCTCATTCATGTCGCTAATCATATCATTCTGTGACAATCAATCTAGCATGATCTCGTTTTGGCAAGATATACCTGTATCGCCCTGCAGAGATTAGGCGGTTCCGCCAAGAAAGTAAAGGGTACGTTCTTCTTTACCCTTGCGATGCGTGTAATGCCGATGCTGACTCGTCAACTCGTAGGCTCGCTCAATGACAAGACAATGAGGTTGCCCATGGACAACCCAATCTTTGTCAAGCTTCAAGAAATCATTGAGCATTCACCTAGATCGCCCCAGTGGTTCGCCATGGCGGAACAAGCTATCAATACGATCTATCTATTAGGCGAACAGCCCGACGCACTTTGTTCCGAGATCATCAAAGATCTCACGGCGAAAGTCTTCGAACAACCCTCGAGCTCGAACGCCGCCTCACCTCCTACAGGAGATGACGTGAACACCCAAATGGACGGTGACGACGGGGACGCCGAGGCGGTAGACGCTGCCATCGCTGCTGAGGGAGAAGGCGTGCGAGCTCGAGAAGGCTCGACCGAGAAGAAGGGTGATCAAGCTGGAAGCTTCAAGCTTGCTCAACTCGTTTTCATCGTCGGCCACGTCGCTATCAAGCATATCGTGTATCTTGAGCTGGTCGAGAGGGAGTTCAAGCGTAGAAAGGATGAGACGGCGAAGCGTAAGTCATGCCGCTTTAGCCATGTCTTTACCGCTTACCGTATAGAATTGACGTTGGCTTTTGGATACCCGCAGAAAAAGCTGCCGCCAAAGCCGCCGAAAAGGACGCGAACGACCTCGAAGCTGTCGCCGGTAACGCTGAAGATGACATTGGTGACCTCATCTCCGGTATCAGGGAACGAGAATTGCTGTTTGGCGATAAGAGCTTGTTAGCTATTTATGGACCCATGATCGCACATATCTGCGCTAGTCCCAAGCGATACCGAGTAAGCAAGCGCTCTCAGTTTCAATGGACAGTGTATCTCTCGCAAACAAGCTGACCTGTTGTCTTAAACTCACAATAGAACCCCTCGCTTCGCCAAGCTGCCACTCTGAGTCTAACCAAGCTCATGTGCGTCTCCGCCCAATTCTGCGAATCTCACCTTCTACTGCTCTTCAAGATCCTCGAGACTAGCAGAGACCCCGTAGTCAGAAGCAACATCGTTATTGCACTTGGAGATATCGCTGTCTGCTTCGGCAGTATGATCGATGATGTGAGTATCCAGAGCCACATCGGCGGATAACGCCAAGGAAGCTAAACCAGAACAAAACCAGACAAGGCCAGAGAGCTGACACATTGCGCTTGTTTTTCATAGAACTCTGAGCGACTATATCAAGGCTTGATGGATCCCGACCCGGTTGTTAAGAAGAACACGCTCATGGTGTTGACCCACTTGATTCTGAACGGTATGATCAAAGTCAAAGGTCAACTGGGCGAAATGGCGAAATGTCTCGAAGATCCCGATACGAGAATATCCGATCTCGCCAAGCTGTTCTTCACTGAATTATCAACAAAGGACAATGCGCTGTATAACAACTTGCAAGATGTTATCAGTCATTTGTCGATTGGAGATCACAAGACGGACGAGGAGACTTTCGAGAGGACTATGCGGTTCATTTTCACCTTTATTGAAAAGGTGAGCTAGACGTTGCTTTTTTTGGCCGTTCCATAAGCGGCGATTAAGACCTTGTAGCTGACAACGGATCTCTTCTAAACAGGACAAACAAGCTGAATCGATCGTGGAGAAGCTGTGTCAGCGTTTCAGACTGGCAACGGAAGAAAGACAATGGCGAGATATCTCGTTCTGTCTATCGCTATTACCATTCAAGTCTGAGCGATCCATGAAGAAGCTCATCGAAGGGTATGTTATTTCCACCAAGCCTTCAGACCAGTGTATCTGTCCCCACAAGGGATTGAGCTGATATACGGACTGTATATACACAGGTTACCATTCTATCAGGACAAGCTGCACGAGGAGACTGTCTTCAGGAGATTTACGGAGATTCTCGCCAAGGTGGGTCAAATCTGCTCGCGAAGTCGAGACCTGCAGAGGGAATTGAGGCGTGGAGCAGAGACTGATATATTGCAATGACTGCAGGCTCGAGCGAATAAAGCTGCCAACAAGCCCGAGACGGAGCTCAAGGAGTTCGAGGCGGTGAGTTTTTGTTCCTTGGCCCAACCAAGTGTGTCGTTTTCATTCTGAACAGTGGATGCTGATACGAGACGGTGTGTTATCAGATCCTTACGGAGCACCAAGCCAAGGGATTGGAAGATCAAGCTCTCGAATTGGATGTACTGAAAAAGACGAAAGCAGCCAAGAGACGAGCGGCGAAACGACCTCCACCCGCTCGAGGAGGAGCCAGAAGGCAGACTACTCCCGCGGACGATAACGATGAGGAGCAAGAAGACGAAGAAGAAGAACCCGCTGCCCCTGTTCAGAAAGCGACGAGGGCGAGAGGAGGAAAGGCACCTCCGCCACCTGTCAAGGCGAAGGCGAAAGCGAAAGCCAAGGCCAAACCTGCACAGGCGTCCACGAGGGGAAGACGGAAGGTCGTGCAGAGTGATGAGGACGATGATGATGATGATGGGGATGGACCGTCCGACGAGGACGAGTGATAGTTCATAAGCGTGAGCATAGTCTGCCGTTGTCTGTGGTGGGTGGCACAGCAAGGGTATGAGAGGGGTGGATGGAGGACATGGCTGCTATCCGGGATCTCGGAGAGGAGAATTACGAGTCTATATTTGCATCTTTTGGATATTATCGCACTGTACTCGTTACTATTATGCATCCTGTTCCTTTTGGGTAGATGTAAGTCACACCCTGATGTGGCATTTCAGTGTTGTGCCACGCTGCATCGTGTGAGTGTGCCACATGCCCATGCCCATGCCATCCTATGTCACGCCACGCCACGCGCTCGACGTCATCCCTTAACACGCCTTTATGAGTACATTCACCGCATGTAGCATGTAGCATAATACCACCAACACACCACCATAGCATGCTCGTTCCCGTTAGTCAGTCAATGATTCATCCTCCCATCCCTCTATTGTATCCCGTCAATAAAACATCAATAGCCCAGTCTGAAAATAGCTAAGCAATAGAATAGCAATAGTGATAGACGAAAGCTATCCTTGCCAAAGTTCAAGCATTGACAAACGCGCATAGAGCTTCATCGGACGATACGCTTTGTCCTTCGCACCCTCGTTGTCGGTTTGATTGATCATTCAACGAGACCACCTCTTCCCGTCAAAACAACAACAACGCCAACGCTATTTCGTCTCGCACATCCAAACTCGTTGACACTTCATCTTCAATCTGGATATCGTAGCATCTAAATAATCTCGGGAAGATCCTACACAATTCTCATATAGAGTAATACAGCAACACCAATAACAACCACAACAACAACACCAAAACCAGCAAAGATGTCTGTTGAACTTAGTCCCGCTAGCCAGTTGGGATTCCCCCGTGAGTGTTGAGTCTCTCTGTATATGGAGTCAACATTATGTACCCTCTATTTGTCACCGGTCAAGGTCACCGGCAACTGCACACCCAGCTACACATCCCTCCCCCCATGCCATGCCCCTCGACCGGTTCGCCGTTACTCGCCATCTTCGTCTCCTCCTCCTGATTCGCTTGACCTTCCTTTATCCTCCCTTGGCCAGATAAGAGGAGAGACGTTATATGTGATCGAGAGTCTTACTGATAAAGGTGGTATGCAATAAAGGCCCGTTGACATCCCTCGTCAAGAGATCGCTATACATCCATAACCCTAACCCTCACCCCGTCGCATTCAAGGTCAAGACCACCGCTCCTAAGCAGTATTGCGTACGACCCAACTCTGGCAGGATCGATGCGGGCGAAAGTGTAGAAGTCCATGGTGAGTCAGCGTCGATATTGTGTCGTACTCCCTTCGAGTGGTGATTATATCAGACGACAGTCCAGAGATATTCCGCTCAGATAGGACGAAAGCTGACGTAGAGTTCATGTGTATTTTCTCCAGTCCTCCTCCAACCTCTTGCGCAGGAGCCTCCTCCCCATGCCAAGTGCAAGGACAAGTTCCTCGTCCAGTCAGCTTATATCACTCCCGACGAGGAGATGCACACCTTGGGAGAAATGGTGAGCGGTGTCTTTCAATATCGGCATCTGTTGGCATCAGATAAGATTTGAGGCGCTTTTCTCCAGCTCTCATTCACCATATCGAATTATCAAAACGGCATCGTATTAGAGCTAATTCAGATTTTCATGACTCAACGTTGATAGTGGTCTCAAACCGAGAAGACGAACAAGGCCGCCATCCACGAACAAAAGATCAAGGTCGTCTACCTTGCCGCCGAGGACGGCACGACCAACGCCAATGGAATCCCCGAAGAAGGTGATGAGACTCTCGGTGGTGGAGCTGGTGAAGCGAGCAGATTGGAGGAATCCGTGAGTGCATTTGGAAATCTGATCACTAACCTGGCATATATGCCGGACTCGAATTCCCACCGTACCCTTCTTATGCTTGATCGCTCTTCTCACTTGGTACTTCTTCTTGTGTAAGCATGAGCGTTTGGCGCGGGAAAGGGGATTTGACGGTGTTTTTTCGCGCTGCTTTGACGATCCGACGACGGTTTGACTGCACATCCCTTTCACTTCCACTTTCACATCCAATTATCTTCCGACTACTTTGTTTACGCTCTCAAACGTATATCTTCGCGCGTTTGCGTCTGAACACATCACACAAATGTCGATTCGCAATGATCGATCGATCAAATGTTGAATCGTACAAATACAAACAAACGAACGAATGATAATATTCATTCGAACGATATGTTGCGACTAATCAATATTGATGCGTAATGTCACATCTCTTTGGTTTTGTTTTTACTCCCCTCCTTTGCAACTTGCTCTTCGTGGTTCGGCTTGTTTTACCTACCTCTTGCCTCAACTTTTATGGTATATCACAATTTCATTTACTAGCACAACACCCCTCATGATGGTCTGACCAAGTGGACTACCCGTCCTGACAAGGAATATGACCCCGAGCTGTTCCGCAACGCCGGCTACTCCTACTGGGAAACCGAGAAACCCCCTTACATTCCTCCTGTTTGTCCTTATTCCCGATATTCCTCTTCTCATTTTAAGCTCCTCCCTTACAAGGGTGTGAAACTGTGACTAAACCCCGAACTCAAATGCGAATAGAACACTGACTCTGCTTCTCACTGTCTAGGCTATCTTCTCGCACGCCCAGTCATCGCCTACACCACACTCCCCTCTTCCCCCTGCGCAGGACAAGCCTATCCCCGTCCCTGTCGAGGTCCCTCAACCCTCTCCTACCATCAAGAAAGACATTGCCCCTCCTCTTCCCGATCTCACTCCTTCTCAAGCGGGAGCTACCAATGTCGCCCTCGAGCAATCACTCGCTACGACAACGTCTGATTCCGATAAGCTCGCTGTTGCGTTGAAGGAGATCGACAAGCTTCGAGCTGAGCTCGAAGAGTCCAGAGGACCCCAAGTCACCGGGCTTCGGAAGAGAGGCAACGCCGGTGGGGCTGGTGCTGAGACTGTCGTTGAAAAGGCCAAGGAAGCGGTCGCTGCTACAACTTCCGGTTCACAGGGTGTACCACTCGAGGTCTGTGTAGGATTAGTCGTCGGTGTCTTCGTCATGACGTACTTGTTCTTCTAGATGGCCAGACTCCCAATGCTTTCTATGTAGATCAGCACACAGGTTCCTCATCCATGATTGGGGCCTCTGATGAAGTGATTCGCAGATGGTCGAGCGGAAAAGGAACGGACGGTAAAGGCAGGATGAGAAATGGCAAGGACGGACGTTGTAAGATAAATTCTGAGTGTCTGAAAAATGAAGCAAATCAGACTTCCTCTTTTCTTCTCTTTCCTTTTCCTTTTTTTTCTGTCAAGTAGCAGTAGTATCTTAGCTTGATTTTGGCTTGACTTGACTGTTGATTACTCTGGATATACATGCGTTTCCTTTTGTTTTGCGTTCCCTATCCTCCTATGAATAAGATAAATAAGTGCAACAATTCGTGCGTGACATGAGGGACTTATTAGCGTCCTAGTGGGGCTCCTAGGTGGAGGTTGTCCGATTTCAATTTCCGATTTCGATGTCATCTGAGACGGCGCCGATCGTTGAAAACAAGGCAAAAACCCACCAAAGGCGGTAAGCCTTAATGGGTCAAACATTACGACTTACGAGAACTAGCGGGCGATGATGACGAATGGCGATCGAGTGAACGAACATTACCAGCTGGACAAAGTGATGCTTGGTTTGTTTACACGTAAGTTGCTTTTCCTCATTCGCTTGACTGTGTGCATCTTCAGCGTTTAGGAGGATTATCAGATCTGCTTCAATCCGACCCTTGCTCCTAATTATTTCTACTACTATCTTTTCCATTTTGTGTGTTTCCGGTAGTCAAAACTCATTCCGGTCAACCTCCGCTCTCACTCTGTCACTCTGTGGAAAACTCGGTCGTGATGCCCCGAGGCAAATCAACCGGCTCAGCTAAGAGAGAACCCCATTCGCCTCCAGCCGAAGCTAAGAAGGCGGACGGTGAAGATAAGCCACTCAGAAGCGTGTCCGATTGGAAAGATGATATCGTACCCGATAAGCCAAAGCCCAAAATCCAGCTTGGAGCCAAGAAGGGGCACGAGCACACTCATGCAAGAGGTACGAGTAAAGGCAAAGCTACTGCTCAGACCCAAATGATGTCAGGCTCAGGCCTAGGCTCAGGCTCAGGCGGAGCCAGAGTTTTATACTGGCATCGGACCGACCTTCGTCTCACCGATTCGCCTGCCCTCACCCGCGCTCTCGATCCAGCCACGTACGCCCCAACGCACAGCGGCATAGAAGCTTTTTGGCCTATATGGTGCTTTGACCCGACATACGTTTATTCCACTAGGGTCGGGGTCAATCGATGGTCTTTCTTATTGGAATCGATGGAAGATTTGAGTGAGAGATACAAAGAGCTTAATGAGAGGCAGAAGTTATGGGTTTTGAGGGGAAGACCGGAGTTGATCATTAGGCGGCTGGTGAGGGATTGGGGGGTCACACATCTCGTCTTTGAGAAAGATAGTAATGCTTACTCAAAGGTGAGTGGTGCATCTGGAGCTGTCATTCCCTTCTCCTTCAGCTGGCCATCATACATGTCTTACCTACAAAACGAAGCTTGAGCCCACCGTCACTTCATATGAGGGTTAACGCTGCGAGATCACGGTTTTATAACTACTATATATGATGTGGTACAGAGCGAGAATACACTATACAAGAAATGGCAGCTGATCTTTGATGTATCATAACGCCTGTTACAGGTGCGAGACAAGAAAATTAAAGAGTTGGCCGAAGAATTAGGGATTCAAGTCATCGATACGCCCGGAAGACACCTCTACGACCCGGACGACGTGGTCAAGCAACATAAGGGGAAACCTACGATGACGCTGCATCAATGGCAAAGTGTGAGTCGAGCGATACCGCCTGATTATTCATCGTCTCGTTGGAAAACAATCCTTCGAGATTCTGTTCCCTTCCAAATCAACTAGTATCGAGCAGGACTAATCAAAGATCTGGATCTCGCACATTTCATTTCTTCAAAAATTGAACAGGTCACGTCGAAAATGGGGGATGTGCCCGAACCTTTGCCTCAGCCCGAAAGTATACCTGATCCCGGATCGACGGAGTTAGATGAACAAGGAGAGGAATGGGGGCAGTATGATGGGGAAGATCTGAATGCTGGGATCAGAACAGGCGAAGGCACATGTTTCAGTGAGCCAATACGAGTATCACGATTCGTCATCTGAATTCCTCTTGATCACTCACAAATCCAGTTCTGCATCACTACTGCCCATGTCGACCTGTGTGGTTAATCAAATGATTGCTCGACTATCATATTTAGAGCACCTCACTGGACCACCTTCAGACCCCTTCTCAGTCCCTACAATGTCCCAGCTCGGATTCGCCGAACCTACCACAACAATACACGGCGGTACAATTGAAGCTCACAAGCGTCTAGACTTATTCCTCTCAAGCCCGGAAAAAGTAGCCAAATTCTCCAAACCCAACTCGGCGCCCACATCGCTCGAACCTTCCACGACGCTGCTGAGTCCTTATATCAAGTTTGGATGCGTGGGCGTCAGAGAGATCTGGTGGGGGTCCAAGAGGGTGATTGCTGAGTGGGAGAAGAAGGGCGGAAGGGGGGAAACGAAGGAGCCGGAGAACATGTTTGGACAGGTGAGTGGAGTGCAAGACTGTTATGTTATTCACAACGCATCTGCGCCAAAAATTGCATATCCTCCCCCAAACATTCTTGATGCGGAAGAGAAGAAAACTTTTCATAGGCGATCACTATATCTTTGGCAGGCTGACCTCTCTTGACTTCGACCTGCAGCTTCAATTCCGGGACATGTACGCCTGCGCCGAAGCAGCAGTCCCTCATTTTGAGCGAATTCGAGGCAACTCAGTCTGCAAATACGTCGATTGGTCCCTGTCCAACGTATACGACGACAATGGCATCGAGATCCTTCCTAGACCAAAAGACGAATCTAACCCGAAAGCTGAAGAATACTTTGAAGCTTGGCGCGAAGGGAGAACAGGATTCCCCTGGATCGACGCGTGTATGCGTCAGCTAGAATATGAGGGCTGGATACATCATCTGGCGAGGCATAGTGTCGCTTGTTTCTTGACTAGGGGGCAGTGTTATATCTCATGGGAGAGAGGTATGGAGGTCTTTGATGGTGAGTATTACCTCAATCGACTATCTCGCTCTCACCGATTGCTGATCTTGAATTTCCAATCTTTGTAGAGTGGCTGATCGACTGGGACCCGGCTTCAAATGTGAGCGCAATCTCCTACATATCTGGATCCAGAGGTTGACCTATGGCTGACTGCTAAAGCACACTTTAGCCCGGAAATTGGATGTGGCTGAGCTGCTCCGCCTTCTTCTCTCAATACTGTCAGTGCTTGTCGTTCTTCAGCGGCACACTCTTCGCAGCAAGCTGACACCGAGAGCCTTCATCGGTCTAGTCCGAGTATATGGCCTGGTGTCGTGGCCTCAGAGAACAGACAAGACAGGAGCGTTAGTACGCAAATATTGTGGGTATCAGAGCGTTCTGAATGACTGGTGTTCCTACTGACAGTGATGTACAGGTCCAGAACTGAAGAGCTTCCCCGACAAGGTGAGCTCTACTTAGCTTGAGTTCCCGAACAACGTTCGCGAGACTAACCAATTTGTCAACAATAGTATATATACGCTCCCCACACCGCACCTCAAGCGGTCCAAGAGAAAGCCGGCTGTATAATAGGGCAGGATTACCCACTTCCGATGCTAGATGAGCACGCTGCGAAAGATCTCTGTATCGCCCGAATAAAGGACGCCTATCACCTGAACTTACACGGAGATTCCCCTGAGGTATTAGATGGAACAGCCGAGGAGAAGCTGAAAGCTCTGCATGAAGAGCATGGAGCAACGGAGGAACAGCATCATGATGAGGCGGAGAAGAAGAGGAAGAGGAGTGGGGAGGGGGCTTTGGATAAATTCGTTAAGAGGGAGAAGAAGTGATGTGATTGCCAAACCATATAGAGTAGGGTGATGTCTGGTAGTAACCATCGTCACTTGGTTATGCCTGGTGCGACCCAGTAACGAAAACAGTGCAATTCCGGGTGGAGAATGCATGCCCACACCCGGCGGGCGTATTTGCCCTTTGGAACAAAAAGCCACGGCACACCGTCAATACAGTGTGTATGGGTGAGTAGCCACGTATGGACTCTGAGGGGTCAAGCGGAGATCGCCGCCATCGCCTCCACCGTCCCGCTCATGGCCATTGCCGCGATCACCGCGATCATCATGACCGTCACGGGGGTTAGCTGAATGCTGATCCATTAGCCGAAACGTCGCGATTGTATCACCTCTACGACCTCCTTCACACACTCTAATTCACACACGCACAGTCCTTCCAAGGCATCCGCTTCCTGACTGATACCAAATCCAAGAGTACGCTACGCCCCTTTGTGTACCCGATCAACCCGCCTGCACTTACTACCAAACCTGACACCTTCGAGCAGGCTGTTCCGTCTACTTAAGAACCCTGCACACCGGCCCTCTGTGTCGAGGGCGTTGTTAAACTTCTCAAAGATGAGTACAGATATGAGTATTAGTGCAAGTAGCGGGAGCACATCAATTGCGCCACCTTCGAGAGTACCTTCGCCCGCGCCTTTGTACCGTCGGACACCGGTCAGGATTGCATGTGTACAATATGATGTCAAGGTTCGTACACGATTATGCTTTTCTTTGCCAACTAAGACGGTGAGCTATGGAAACAAGGTCGTTGACTCGCTGTATGGCATGATGCGTGTAGCTAGGCAAGGTCGAGGAGAATGCCGCCAAGGTGCAACACCTCACAAGGGGGTAAGTGCATCCGCTTTACGTGGTCCAAATACACGCTAATCTCCAGACAGCCTGCAGCCGGGATCGATAGACTTGCTTGTGCTCCCTGAGATGTGCTTGTCAGGCTACATGTTCTTGAATCCCACTTCCATCTTGCCATACCTCGAGGCACCGCGGATTGGATCAACGTCACTACTTGCCCGTTCGCTCGCTCAGAGACTACGATGCCATGTCATAGCGGGGTATCCAGAGGCACTGCCGACTGCAGCTCATCCATCATCCTCCACACCTACACCTAGCACCCCTTCTACATCTACTCCTACGCATGCAGGCCAACCCTCATCACACAGTATGAGCTATGATGGAGAGGTCGACCAGGCAGAGGGCGACGCAGGACCAAGAGAGATGAAGGATCTGGAAGGTGAAGGCGAGGGAGTCGGATACAATAGTGCCGTGGTGGTCAGTCCTAGCGGTGAGGTGCTGGGCAACTACCGGAAGGCTTTCAGGTTCGAGACGGATAAGAACTGGGCTAAAGAAGGTGAGCTATCCTCTACAATCTCCTTGGTACGAGTGGAGCACAGATAGTCGTAATGAATTACCGCCTGACAGAATTGCATGTACAAGGTGACGGTTTCGTGCACTTTGACTTGCCTGAACCGCTAGGAAGGGTGGCAGTTGGTATATGTATGGGTGAGTCTTCTCGTCATATCCGAGTCATAGACCAAACTTGCGACTGAAGCTGAGCCCGTAACAGACATGAATCCGAAGGACTTCATCGGTTAGTATATTTTGCCTTGATACTGCATCTTCCAAGCTGACATTTCAGTGTGCACCCGTAGCTCCATGGGACGCTTTTGAGCTATCCAATTACTGTCGGGACAATTCTGTCGACATGCTTGTAGTGCCGTGAGTACCCACAGCCTAATTATTGACGAGGTATCAGCTGTGAACAAGCGCACTCAGCTGATGCTGCCTTACCCTATTGTATATACAGGATGAACTGGCTCTCTCCGCCCGCGGAGCCTCCTGAAGAAGCCCCTGAAGAAGATCCTCAGGCCCCATCTGAATCTAATCTGAATTACTGGGCAGCGAGACTTCAGCCTTTGCACGATCCCACCCCTGGATACGCAACCTCTGCGCCTGGCAGTGAGGTTGCTGATCCTGTTGGAGGGAAAGAGGTCGTGTTTGTGGCATGTAACAGGATCGGCACAGAGGAAGGTGAGTGACCATCCACCTATTGAGCCTTTCTGCATTTGCTGCCTGATGTCTGGATTTCGGCTGACCTTTGAACGTATCTTGCTCACCACGTATAGGCTCCAAATTTGTTGGCACAAGCTGTGTAATGACTGTATCTTCCTCGCCATCACGTATCGAGCTCGTGGAGTGCTGCAATATTTCAGAGGAACGAGTCATGATTGCTACCGTAACATGATGCATCCACTATAGCACGTGTAACAAGACTCTTATCAATCACACACTTCCAATGCTATTATTTAAAACAAACGAAGTAACAGGTACACCAAGACATAAATGTAGCAGGCTATCAATTAAACTGGTGACAATTCTCAGCAGGCGATATACGCTCTAATGACATATACAACCTTAACCATCGATCTACTAGCCATTACTCTTGCCGAAACGCTGGAAGAAGCCGCCTTTCTTTACTCGTCTCGAGGTTCGCGCAGGCGAAGTGGTGGCCACGAATGCCGATTGTGCAGACCCATCAGGAAGGGTCGAACTTGGGCTGACCTGTGTGACAGTTTGGTTGCTACCTCCCGATCCATCCGATTCCCAGCCTTTCCCTTTATCGTCCGAAGAGGGCGATTCTCCCTGACCAATCGAGCCTGCATTCTGTCCCTCGGGGGTGAGCGTTTCCTGAGATGCATTGGGCCATTTGCTGTCCATGGAGCCGCTGTTGAGTGAAGCGGGAATCATCAGCATTGATCACGCGTTTACGCAAAAAGACGTGTCATACCTTGTGCCGAGATTCTCACTTTGCCCAACGATACTTTCATGACTGGCCTCGGCTGTGCCTGCTGCCTGTTGGGAGAGCTCGATGCTGGTTGTGGAGCAAATGTCAAATTGTAAGCATAAGCGCACTTTATAAGGCGATTGCGAGAAACTTCCGTACATACCTGGATGCCGTGCCGGGCTGGGAACCGCCTGATTCTTTGCCTAGAAACACGAAAACCTCGGCTTCGACTTTTACAGGATACCATACTCCTTCAGCCTTGTGCCTCGCCTCTTGATATTTTCTACTGTCCTCGCCTATACACACCAAAATATTTTTCCCGATTTTATCCTCCCCAACCTTACAAGAGGATATGGCAGTTTTCGGGCTCACCCCGACAAAATATGTCTTGATTCTGGCGAACTCATCCGTATCATCTTTGATAGAGAGCTTGGCCGCTCTTGTCCCGGTACGTGAAATCACCACTGGCAATGTGTAACCATCGAATAGATTCGTTTTCTTTGGGTCTTTTGTCGGGACCAGAAAAAGCGTATCGTATGCGGTTTCCTCGTCGCGCCAGTCTCCTTCGCGCTGTGAGTTGGTTCGGGTCCCAATTGCGATGGTTGGATTGATATTGAGGTCACCACACGAGATGTTAGGGAGACCATAGGGGTATGTATCTCGACACGATCTATTCATGTATACAGAGCTGCTATCGGCCCATGACACAATTGGTTCGCCTTCTAGATGCCCGTGCGTTTCCTTTGAACAGCTCGGCAGTAGTGCTTATTTACAGGCACTTGAGAGCCTTCCTTGACCTTGTCTTCAAATGAAACTGAAATATCGCCAAGGGCTCGGCGGTACCGGCCTACGTAGCTCGGATGGGCCTCATTTTTTGTTCTCTGTTCCTGCTTCTGATCACGGTCCCGGACATAACCTTGGGACATCTTGTATGAAGATGATCAGCTAGTTGCAGAGATTCGATTGAAACGTGACTAGTATATAAGTACCACTGTATGTCCACTGACACGGGACGAGCCTGAGAGATAGGACGTCAGATCAGACGTGGAATATGAAGTGCGACAAAGTCGTGTGAGGGATGTGAGGTGAGTTATGATCCGAGAGGCGGTGTGTGTTGTGGTTTGTGTTGTGGTTTGTTGTGTGATGCGTGTTGTGGTGTGTGTTGTTGGTGTGAGCTGGGAGGTGTGTAATGTGATGTGAAGTGCGATGTTCTAAGATCAAGAGATCGAAGTCAAGGGTCAATAGACAGTTTTATAGTATCTCTCGGGCGCTTTGTACGGAGGTGTATCGTCGAGTGCAGCGCAGTTGCGAAGACTCCGGCCTTGGCCCAGTGCAGAAACTGAATGAGCGCATACTGACCGGAAACAACGCTTCGATGCCATAACGGATCGAGGAAGACGTCTGAGTTGAGTCTGATCCTGACGTATCACTGACCTCATGCTGTGCCACTCTATCAAAGGACATGGGTGACGTCTTAACTGTGATCGCGCTCTCACTGGCAAAGGAAGGCGCCCAGACCTGTACTTGCACAACAGGCCATGTGACATGGTGGAGTCATCAAGAAAGGTCTGGACACGTCAGACGTGGTAACACCTTTCACTGTGGGAAGCTGGAAGAGAAGAATGATGCGTCATGGCCTGTGTGCGAGTCGAACGATCTATCGGGGACGAAGGAGGAAAATGTTGATCTTGCTTTCACTGCATGGAACCAATACTTCACGCACCGTTGGACGACCCCTACATGATCTCCAATGTCTATACTCACGTCACCAAGCAGGCGGCTTCTATTCCTAGACGCAGGTAGCTGCGATTCTAACAAACAAGTCGAAACCAGGACTGAACGGGCAAGAATCACTATGAGAATCGTGATATGTTCACCTGACGTATCATCGACCGGTCGGAGTTGATCAAGAGGTTCTTAAGATGCAATGCGGTCGGCCGAGACGTAAGTATTCGAGAAAGAATTTCGCCAATGGCGCACCATTTCTCCAATAGTTCGTTGAGTGCAAGTGCAAAGTCGGTTGTCGCGAAGGGTGGCAACGGACATTCACCCTGAGAGATTGGTGTTTGCGGGTTAAACAGGTCTCTGGCTACAGGTCGATATGTATACTACTGTACTTGTGCATCAGCTCTACTCCAAGCATGAGACCAATCTGCCAAGTCCAAGACCGGAGAATAGGTCATACATATGAGCGTACACCAAAGCTGGAGAAATGTGGCTGCTTGAAGTACTGTACAGCATGTACTGTAACAGCAGGTCATTCTGTAACAGCAGGTCCGCACTGCCGAGACCAGTACGATCGTACATTACATCACAAGTATTGTACAGAAAACGTACATATGTATGTATACAGTCCAAGTAGAGCGTGCGAAAGGGCAAGTAGGGGCATACTCTTTATGCTGTAATGCGAGGCGTCAGGCAGGAAGATGAGCAGCTGTTACTGTATACTGTACTAGACTCCAGCACTCCATGAGTCAAGCTCGGACCGAGGGCGCCGTTGTCGAGTTCCGAGCCCCGTGCGCTGGTGGTATGCTAGGTGACTGATCGGATGCAATGTTGACATCATTATGGACCCGAGTACCACAGCGAGCGTCCTGAAGATCAATCTCCACAACGCCTCTTTCCCGCAGGCTCCGCATTCTCAGCCCAGTTTGATGATTGTGTACCGCCACGTTTTGTCCCGGACAACGCAACTGAGTCTGCATCCCTCGCTGTCGCCGGTCTTGTCGGATTCCGCTCGGCCGCAGATGCAGGACCGCTCGTGGAGGTCTCGAATTCTTGCCTACTGGTAGTACTGATAGGATGCATCTTCGAGGACTTGTCCGGGTCTTCTTCCCGGGCTTGATCGCTTTGGTGAAAGATTTGTGTTCGTTAGTCTCGTTATCGGAACAGAGATGTTAGATGAAACAACTGTACTGTGACATGACCTACCTCTGATCTGAAGAATTCCCTGCAGGTGCTGAACATACATCAAGAGGTCTGAAGCGCTCAAGTCGGAAGGAAAGAGGTTCCCATTTGTGAGTAGCATCGTGAATGGCTTTTCGCAGTCTCAGATCGTCATCAAAAGCTGTCCCGACCAAAACTGTGCTCCCTGGTCTGTCAGACCCTATGGCTTTCTGTGGGATGACTGTAGCATTGTAGGAGACATCGGGCGTAAATTGGCGGGCAGGGTCTTGAATCAAAAGAGTGGCCTCTGTATGGTCAGCCGAACATGACTCGATTCCGGCAGTAACGTTGTATGCGTCGTACACGCCGTCCTGATTCGTTTCGAGAAGTAACAGAGTGTCGTATACGGTCAGCTTCTTGCGCCAGTCTTCTCCATCCTGGTGGCTGATGCGCGTTCCAATCGCCACGCTACCAGCAGTGATGGCAAAATCGTTGAAATGAACGGGGAGGTAGGAGGGATTTGTGTATCTGAATCCCTGCAAGTATACGCCAGATCCATCGTCGCCGGCGCCCCAACCCTCGACCCGAGTACCTTCTAGATGGCCAAGGCTTTCTTGTAAGTCTGGACGCACTTTGTCAAAAGTGTATTCAGGGCGTTCCGAAAGAGTATCGCCTGAGCCGACTTCCTGATCTTTCCGACACACTGTAACGACGCCCGTGTCCAAAGTATATTGACCGACGTAGCATGGAGGCCGATCGTTTCCGGAACCTTGTCTAGAATGAGGGGCAAAGGTAGACATGTCATCGATCGAGAGCCTTAGAGGATGGGCGGTGCAGCGTATACAACTCCCTTTCAGTTCAGGTCAAAGTGTTGATGATGTTGTGGAGAGTGTGTCAAGCAGCTTAGGAAAATAAGCGCAAATCATCGGCGAGTGAGCGAATTGGCAGCTTCTTAGAGCGTTGCTCTTTACGGACCGGTGATGGGGAGCAGCGATGGAGATTGTCACGATTGTCACACGAGATATCAGTCCTGATCTCAGAGTCTTCAGAAGGCAACCTCCTCTGATGTCATCGACCTTCTTTTCAACAAAGGATATCAGACGGTACAGAAGTCGAGGCCCTTTCGCGAATCCTTGTATTGTACACCTAGACATCATGCTGTGCTCACTTTATTAGCGTTTTGTCCTGTGGCAACAAAAAAAAAAACCCCTCTCCTTCAGAAAGGATCTTGCTCATCCTTTTGCCATGTTTCCATAATGATGTGTGATCAACAGCGAACAACCAGCGAGATCGATACTGTAGGCACTTTACAGGACTGGTAACCCCCATCTACGCTGGCCTTCTTCAACCTTTTGTTGACGATGCAGAGCTCATATTGGCAAAGACTTTGACTTTAGGCGATACCGTCCAGTTGACGTACGGGTGGTATTGTCTCTGAGAGGATCCTCCTTTCATCCAAATGACACCCGAAGAAGCTGAGTAGTAGTCCGGGCTGAGATCCAGTTAGGATGCATTGCATGAACAATCTCGACCTAGTCTGTCTGTAAGGTTACGAGTACCCAGGTTGTTCAGGTGGTTCTGAATTCATTACATGTACTGTCCACCTCGATGGCGATTTACAAATCGCGCCAGCGGTGCCCGCACTGTTCGTCATGGAGCTCCTCTCAAGATCACAGTACGTCAGACCGAAGCAAGCTGCAGAATTCAGTAAAAGGAGCGAGCAGTCGCCCCGGTAATCTTTGTTACTTGGCAGATTGACTTGTCCGGACAGTCCATACGTACGCGCCGCCTCCTCACGCTTGTAAATCCCGCAGATGCGTGTACCATAGTGGGTACCAATATGGTGATGCGACCTAGCGAAAGAATCTGGTACTGTGAGCGAGGTGGCGACGTTTCCTGTCACATGCGAGTTTTTGAACCGCTTTGCCGCTAGCGAATATCACTGACTTTCCTTTCCTCGCAAGCAAGATGCATTGTCATTGTCCATTTGACATCCGAGCAACCGAGCATGGAGCCTTGTACATTATGTCTGTTGCTACATTGATTCACAGCTTCCTCTTGATTTTCCTCGCAATTTATAAGAGTACTCCTGTAATCTATCATTCACAAGTCCCCGTACTTGTTGCCCCTCGAAGATGAGAACCAGCTCATCATGGCTCCCAAACTGGGTCTCTTCCTATGCGAGCTTGGACTTCCAGGGCTGTTCAGCACATTGTTGCTATTGCCATTAGGTGATTTCGATATTGAGCCGATATCAAGTTTAGGCGGCGGTAGGGCTTCCCACGCGTCTTTGCTCGAAATCCCATTATACACCGATAGAGGTAAGAACACCCTTGGCTGCCCCGATACTAGAGTGACCGTCAGTCCTCCTCGCGGATCCGTTGAGAATATCTGACCCGATAGAACGTCAATGAGTGGTAAGAGAGGTTTAAATCCCGTTTGACTCGGATTGAGGTGTATCCCGATCGCCGGTAAGGATGTCCCGTAATTCGTAAGGACCGATAGCAGAGGGGGTTTCGACAAGGCGATGGTGTGGTTGCCCAGTTGAAAAGGCCGAGTGAGGGTATTGACATATAATGGATGCGAGGCGATTGCTTTCCGTCGAGCGTTGTTCAATGCTTGAATCGTGGTATACGCAGCCTAAGATGGATACAAGGTTAATATCTGTATTAGTTGAATTACGCCTCAGATCAATAGGCAGAGGATACACTCACACTCTGGGTATCGTAGCCGTACAACCAGAGCGCTTCTCGGTTCATCGGGTCATCACCACCTGTCAATCCCTGATTACTTTGTAATCAGCGGTTCTGAAACGCAGTGTACCGATCGCGGTCCGATTGGTGGCTCTACTTACGTGCTCTTGGCCTTGGTACAGTATAGGTACTCCATCGCTGACAAACGGATACACCATAGCGTTCTTGTTCAGCTGTTGGAGGACCCATCTCAGAGTTTGTCAGCATCGATGTCGTTGTTCATCATCTGACGTACGTGAGCTTGGCAGAGGATCACTCACAGCGGGATCATCGGTCAAGCCAGCAAAACGAGGGAAATCATGATTACTAGCGAGTCAAGAAGTCAAGTCAATTTTGTACTCCGCTGTCCACGATTCAGTCAACCCTCAATATTAGCTTACTCTAGGAAGGTCCCTAATGTGGTAGGATCCACAAACAGACGATGTACGCGGTTGATCATTTCCACAAATTCGGCAATGTTCCCTAGAGGGTTCTCAAAGGCTCGCCTAGATGATGAGAAATGAAGTATATCTGAATCAGTCTCTTCATACACAGGTTGTTCATCGCTTTCCCACCGGGTGGCGGAGCGGTCGGGATCGAATCAAGCATTCCGGGAAGGCTTACCGTATATGGAAGAAGGTCGCGAAATCTAGCAAGCTCGTCATGCTCTCTCTTTGATATGGGGCGAGATATGCGGGGTCTACAGCAAATCCAGTAATGACTTTGTTAGGTCCGTTATCCGTTTCTGATGTAGCGGGATCAAGCTGAACCGATCCCGCAGTCGATACTTCAGGACGACGTAAGATGCTTGAATTGGGCGGGAAACCTGAATATTCTTCACTCACCGCCATGAAGAACTTCGCCCATGGAAACGACCCCCGCAGATTTGACGAAACCAGGCCAGAAATCCTTCCTGACATGCTTGACGGTGTCAATCCGTAACGCATCTATCTCAAAGGTCTGTACTAGGTCATGAACCCATTTATAGAGCGTTCGAACGACGCGAGGGGACTCGGTGTTCAGGTCTGGCATGTTCTCGGAAAGCCAGCCTGTAGGTCGGCGACGATAGAAAAGACCGGACATTAGCCTCGTTCTTCGTTGAGTCGTATGGCTGCAAGGTCGTAGGGCAGAGGGGAAATGTAGAATACTCCACATCGAAGAGACTCACAATTCTCCACGTCCCACTGAACATCCCAATCGGGTTTGCAGTATGTATGAAAATCATCTGGAGAGTTGAATGGCCCATACTGCGGACCTGGTAGGAATGTGTCCTTTGAGAAAGCTCCCACATGATTGGCGACCTGTTCACAGAACACAACAACGATGACTGTCAGTATTTGATGCACAGGGCACAGCACAGTGTTTTAATTGTAACGGTACGCACCACGTCCACCATTAGATACATGCCCCGAGCATGTATTGCCGCACTCAAATCTTTCAGGTCGTTCGCAGTCCCGAACCGAGGATTAAGCTCTGCATTTTAATACACCTGTCAGACCCATAGATGTACGTTGTCCGAACGGGCAGACGGGCCGAAGTTGGAGACAAGCGAGGGTTATACTGACTGAAAATATCCGATGTCCAATAGCCTAAAGTAAACAAGTATATAAGGCGATTTATCAGTCTCGGTGAAGACTCTGGGTCTGATTCTGACCCACTGAGGACAGGTTGTGCTTACCATGATATGACTCGTGGTCCCACAGTCCATCGATATTAGCAACGACAGGTGATATCCACACTACGGCAGTAGAACAGCAACAGCATGACAGCATGGTTTGATTGAAAGGTGAGAGAATGATATTCAGCTTTCTCCGGTTCCAGCGACAAATGCCTGATCTGATCGTCCTCTGGCCCTGGTCGGATCCCCATCAGACATCTCGTTGTTCGATAGGCTTTGCCTTACAGCGTCAAACGTCTTGAGACCAAGCTGCTCCTGTCCTCGAGTCTGCTGCCGAGATGATACTGATCTTGACTTGATCCAGACCATTGCGGTCTTCTTTGTCCCAACGTCTTCTAAGCCGTGCGATCGTTCCCCCCACTGCACTCACCCGTATCAAATCCCATTCCTTGTATATAATCCAGCCTACTCTCAATTCCCTTCCAGGATCCTCCACAATGCTTCTTCTCGGCTGGATCGCAGTACATCCTCGTCAGATCGACACCATCGGGCAGGGCGAATCGGTCCGTCAGGACCTGATAGATTGAGCGAGGACGGAGTTGCGCCGTTGTTAGACCTAGTGCGAGAGGCAACGGGGATAAGGAGAGTAATAATGATGAAAGAAGCATAGTGGAAGCGTGGGTGATAGCTAGATCATCAAGCTGTATGTCATCAATCGAGCGACTTTGGAACTGAGCTGTGTCCGACCGAATAGATTGGTTTCGCGGTTTGGATATATATATATATGCTTTTCGTTGGCTTTTGGGGTATCGGTCCAGCCGGATTTCTGATTTATTCGAGATATTGAATTGCTGCTAACGTGAGAACGACAAGTGACGCTCAAGATATATATCAGATACACGCACTGAAAATGTCGAAAACATCAACGGCGTCATGAGAGGTCAAGAGGTCGAGCGAGCGCGTCTGGGCTGTCCTAGTTCGTCGCTGCGCTGCGTCCTAACTTGACTGTTGACCTTTAATTTGCGTAATTATTGCGTAAACAATTGCAACCCCCCCCCCCTAAGTCCTGAGGTAAAGATTTCGAGGCCCCGCGTTTCAGCTTCAAAAGCAAAATCAAGGCTCTCCTCGTCCCTCGTCAGAAGAAGGGCCTATCGTTGATAGATCCATGCATTGATCTATCGACCAGCACAGCCGACAGCCGGCCACACGGACTTCGGTGATCCCGCATGTCATCGCAAGGTGAGCACAAAGGTATGCATTGAAATTGAGCATGATGGCTAGTCGGAAGGAGAACCATCACCGGCAAGTGAAACCGCTCTCGCAGATCCGGCGCTGGCTCAGCTCATCATTGCGCGCTTTGTCAATATGTCCGAAGAGCAAACCATCGCAGCCCAGGACAAGATCGCATAGCATAGCATAGCATAGCATAGCATAGCATAGCATAGCATGACATGGGTTGACATAGGTTTAGCCTGATATAGCATACCAAGCCATCCACCACTACAATGTGCCCATACCTCCTACTCCCCATCCTGTCTTTCTTGGCGGACTTCTGATCTGCTCTTTTCCGCTTTGCTTGATAAAACCATTATATGTATATAATCTACAGAGTGGGAAGACGCGACGCAACGCAATGCAACACAACGATAATAATCGTACAAGCTTCATACACGCACAGAGGCAAAATCTCAATTGTCCATTCACACGCACCACATGCCACTCTCAGACCTTACCATGTCGTAACCCTTCGACCGGATCGGGCTTTCATCATCCGACGCACAATTATCACGTGGACGCATCTGAGCATACAGTCCCAGTCCCACTTCGGACCCCAGGGCCAGGTCTTCGCTCGGATCATCTTTACTCCTCAACCACGGTCGACTCGGCTATGTTTGTACCTTTCGAGGGGCTTGACCTCCTTCTCCCGGTAGGGCCAGAACTAGATTCCCTTCTTCCACTTCCATCGACTCCAACCGCAACCCCTGTCCCAGTAGAACTTGAACCCCTTCTACCTTCTCTGCCACGACTTTGGCCCCCATTAGCGGCTGGTGGAACGCTAAAGTAGTCGCTTGTGCGAATATCGTACATGGGCGAAGTATCTGGTCTGATGGAATGTCGATTAGGTCCACCTCCAGGTGAGGGGAAAGGCCCCGACATTCTACTTGCGCCAGGCGAAGGGAAAGGGCCCGACATTGACATTGACAAAGATCGCGACGATGGGTATGGGTATGGCCCGCCTGCTGCGAGGGGGAAAGTCTCGGAGTTGGCAGAATTAGGAAGCTCGACTTCGGAGTTCGTGTGAACGTGCGTCGGTTTCCCAGGCGGCGCCATGGGAGGAGCGATGGGCGGAGGGGATCGAGTCCTGATACGGGTCGGAGACATGGGATCATTCATGTTGACCAACTCGTATCCCGCTTCTCCGTTCTTGTCTCCAGGTAGAGTAGACCCCCTCGAAGATCGTCGATCCGCAGCTCTCGTCTGTCTACCTTCATCTTCCTCAGCAACTTCGGGTAGGTATCCGAGCCTGATGGAATCGTTTCCCTCGGTCGTAGACATCCATGAATCGCCTTCGTAGTCTGAATATCCTTCGACCATACTCCTCTGTCTTTGGGTCGCACCGTGCTTCTTGTTCCTCAGAGAGGACAGACTACTGTCCGATTTGTGACCGCTCATCGCTCCGGTCCCAGGCCGTCTGGGTGCGCTCTTGTAATCGACAACTCCAGCAGCACCAAATTTCCTCCTGAGCCAGAACCACCAAGCGCAGAATGCAGCTGCTGCGAGGACGAAAAATCCAACCACACTGACAGCCGCGATAACGGCAGTATTGACGACTTTCTTGCCATCTCCACCAGACGAAGTTTGCGCACCGGGATTGTAAGTCGGGCTTCCACCGTTCTCAGCTTGCTGGTCTGACGAAACGGACGTGAGCGATTGACGTTGAACTCTCACGGCGTAAAAGTCTTGAGAGGCGATGGAGGCGTTCGTAAGAGGTATCAAGCCGATTGTTGGTTGCCAAGTTTTTTGCTTGTTTGTGTCAGGGTATTGGAATATGCTGTATACATTCTTGAGGAAAGAGCTTCCAAGGATGCTGTAAAGTAGCATTGTCCGATGAGCACGTCCAAGCAAAAACATGGGATTCTCAAAGGTAAAACTCACAAGTCTCCAGAGTCGCCAAGATTGCTGGAATACTGGATCATACCGATACATGTCGTCTGACTGGCGTCTTCGGGATCGGTATAGGTCATATCGAGCGGATGGACGGGAACAGTTTGACCGCCTATATTGAACGTAATAGCAATTTGCTGCTTGCACGGCATCCGATCTGCGGAAGAGATCTCGGCTCAGCATTACGAGCGAACCAGACGAAAAAACTTGGGGAAACACTTACAGAAACCATCGGCGCTCATGCTAATTCCCAACGCAGAGTAAATGGAGTCCGCGTATTGTCTTCGACCAGTCAAGATCTGCACACCGCCCGAGTCCAATACAGCTAAAGGCGTAGAACGTGTTGGATACACCTGACTAGCTCCCAGAGTGACATTGGTGACCTTCGCACCCGTCCCGTGCTCTTGATCGTCCCATGTCGTCACCGAAACACTTTGCAGGGGTATTCGCCAATGAAGGTAGCCAGTTGATCCGAGCTGAGGTTGAGAGACAATTGGAATATATGGAGGCTGGCAAGGGGAAGGGCAATATGACTGATGAACCGTACCAATGCTGAATGTGGACATCGTACGAACATCTTCGCGTCGTTCCAGAGATAGTGCGAATAGGCGCTCGGTGGGAGCATCGGCACCCGCTCCGAAGAGGTTATCGAGGAATGTCGCTCCGTCAGGATTTGAGCTGGTTGTACCACCGATGGTCTGTAAAATCGTGGAACTGGCGGGTACTGTTGAAGCATATCAGTCATCAAACCGAGATGACGATCTACCTCAAGTCTATACTACTCACAAGCCAGACCCAGTACACCATCAAAATTCCCGCCTTTCAGATCCTCATCTGTGACAGTAGTCGCCGCGACTATAGTATTTTATTTAGCACACGATCCTAACTCCGCGGACTACGTAGCAGACGGAGAGAAGATGTACTCACTGAAAGCTTGGAATCCAATACCAAAATCCCCAACGCCGATCTCTTCCCAGTATATATCCCCTCCAACAGCTCCAGATTGGTACTGGATATCCGCCGAAACACCGGACTCGAGTGATTGACTAATGTTATATAGATTCGGTACGCCTTGACATGATGCAGATTTGCAGTCGCTCGTTGCCACCCACTGTGCAGGACACATAGGTCGTGGATGTTAAGCATTTCAGCCGATATTGTTTCGAGTGTGGAACGACTTACCATGTCTGACGATCCTAGATCCACCTGCAGATTGACCTTCTGGATATCTAGCCCATTCCAAGCAGAAGATGGCCCACGCCGTCTTAGTCCTCTTCTCTTTCTCCAGTCCCAAGCTGCATACGAAGCAGGCGATTGATGTCCGAGATCCACTTCAACACTATAAACAGCTTCCGTATCGCTATCTCCTCCTAGAGTCATATTCAGGACGACACCGGGAACATAGACGGATTGTGTCGGTGTGGAAGCCGAGGCTGTCCGTGAGCGGGAAGCTGAATATGACCATAGCGAAGTGAAGGATGTCGATCGGTAATATGATGAGGAGGAGGCCGAGGTGGATGCATCCGAAAACGTGTCAACGTCGATGAAGCTTGAACTTGTGCCTGAAGGGCTTGGAGATGCCGTGCCATAAGGGAATGGGTTGGCAGAAGTCGACGTCCCAGATGGTCCAGTGAACAGTGGTGCATACGATGACGACGAAGAAGATGACGATGCGCCTGTTTCCGACAGCCCGGTTTGCAAGGCCGTGCTTTCTGCAAGAGCTATCGAGGATGACGATGACGATTCTCCTGCAGCTGCACCTTCCCCATTAGGCTGTTGCGGGTTCGAGTTGTCTTGTCTCCTGTGTTTCCGTGCATACCACACTGCCTGTTCTACTTTGCTAGGGCTGAGAGCTGGGGCGGTGACGCGTGATCCTCGGTGGTGAATCGTCGTTGTTGTTGTGAAAGAGCTTAGCGGACACTCCTTACCCAGCGCACAGTCGTCAGAAGACGATGTTGGTGATGCAGTTATTGGCGTGGCTGTAGGTGTGTTGATAGGCCGTGGGAAGTACGATAGATATGGCCGAGAGCTCGGTCCAGCCACCGGCTGGTCATCCAAGCGAAAGGCATGCATAGTCGAGTGGATCGAGGCTATCGGGACATACGACGAAGCCGTTGGATGGTGGTAGAGTGCTTGTAGTGAGTATATAAAGAGATCGCAATGTCGTGGTGGAGAGGGTGATCCAGACAATGAAAGTCCTGAAAGAGAGAGAGAGAATGTCTGTCGAAAGAAGGTTGAATGAGTGAAAGGGGCGAAAGAGCGAGAAGAGAAGGCCGAGCAGAATTGGTAACAGCAAGGTCAGTCAAAGTCGCAATTACGACCAAACAGTGCTGTCGAAAGGGTAGATCCGACATGCAAGCATTCAAGCATACATGGGTTATGCTGATATGAAACGATGCGACCCACGCAGAGCAATACGTACAGTGATCGTGATCGAGATCAAGGAGACGTCTTCTTTTTCTTGGTCGAATACGCCTCCTCTGTGCAACGGCCCACTCTTCAGACACAGACACAGACGGCTCCGCTTAATGCCACCGCTCCGCTTACGTTGACGAGGATGGCTGAAGAGGTTGACTTTCGCTCCGAGGGCACCGTGTTCTGTTGTGCTGACTTCGTTGATGAGCCCCGCCGGAGGACAATGTGACCGAGATTGAGCTGGCAGATCTGGTAGAGCGGCTGATACTTGCGGCGGGCAGAGGTGGGTTCTGTCCCAGTTGGTAGGGTAAGGATTGGTTGGTCGTCAGACAGATCAGTGTTCAGTCTTTGTCCGCTGGTTTGTTTGACGCCTGAGCTCTTTGGGCTGCGCGCGTGTTGAGAAGCCTGCAAAGGGTGACTGGCGCCAGGTCGTCCATCAAGGTGTGGTGTGGTGATTTGCAACAGATTCTAGTGTGTCGAATGATCGTGTATAGACATGATATGTATGGGATGATATGCAAAATTGTGTATAAGATAGGTTTGAAGATGGAGATGCATGGAATGGCAAAACAGGGTAGGGTAAACAGGTCATGTCAAAAAGAGGGAGACGGATGTCCGACATGGGATGCATAGCATAGGTTAAGCTCGTACAGGCACTCTTGCAGCTGACTCTGTTCTCTCACTTTTCTCCCTCTCTCTTCTGTCTTCCTCCCCAGACCCACAAGGCTGTAATGGCAATAGCCTTAATTCAGGCATTCATGCATGGGGCTCCCCATACTCTCTAACTCTTTTCCTCCGAAACCCTTGCACCCTTGCGCCTTTTGCTCGCTGTTGCCCCCTTGATATCACCACCTCGGACGCGCTTGAGCTCGACCTTTTTTAGTCCGATGAATCCAAGGCGGTGTAAGGTGTAGTTTCATAAATTCAAGTACAAGATGTCACATGACTGACTTGACTCTCCGCCCAATTAATCTCCCCGCCGAATTGATCACAGAGCGTCTCTGCGCCTCGTCTCGTGGTCATTTTGCATCATCATGCTTATTGTTGCGATACTACATGCTTGACACAGCTGATCCAGCCCTTGGGCTTATGATGGACACGCGCGCCAGAGCCATTCATCTGTAGTCTTTAGCTTACGGCTCGTCGGCGGCCCGATCGATTGAGGGGGTGAAAAATCCCATGCGTCCATACTGTACAATAGAATCGGGTGAGGACGTCTGGCATCAGCCAGCGTTCAGCACGGCTTGGACTTGCGGTTTAAGATCTCTCGAATCCCTCCATCAGAAAGCCTGAACAACAGTTTAAGTCGCGTCGCCTTCACATGATCAAGCAACAACACTTCCCTCCTTCTCCCCGTCCACCATGAGATCCGCCCCCCGCTCCACCTGACGGATGATAAGCATAACCACCTCCCATGCCAGCTCCAGAAGGTCCAGCGACTACCGTTGACCCAACACTAACGCCTCTCATATGACCCATCGCTTCATGATAACTTCGATCTCCCAGTCCCTTTGGGATTCGATAACAGCATGTCTTGGCGCATGGGGAGAGATCTTTGCATGGACACGTCGAGGGACAGGTGCACGTAGGGTCGGTGAATCCGCTGTACATGCACCAGTGGGTTGGGTTAGACACTAAATTGATGAACACATTCCCAAGTGTGAATGTGGCTGAATGGATATTGGGTTGAAGAGACTTGCTGGATCTCATTGTTGGCAGACAGCGCCAGACTAGTTCACTAACCATAGATAATCGACCGGCGAGACAAAAGTCACTAACATACTCTACAGAATAACAGGCAGAACAACTGGATGAGCCCTATCCGGTAGTTTCGCGCAAGAGTCATGGCCGGCGAATGATAGAGTGTATGCTACATATCAGCCAAGGAGCCAATGACTCACGAGTATACTGTAGGTTCTGACAAGCGTATCGAGTGTACTGTAGTCGAAATTCAAGTGGTTCGGCGGCTTGAGTTGAGATCTTGTACACGACCATTGCTTCTGCTCTCGATCAAGCTGCTATATATTTCAGCCTTTCAGCTGTCCCAGAATCATGACTCACTCGACCCATTTAGTCAGAGGTGGACAGCTCGCAAGCAGAGTGCATCCAAGTTGTCGTATCCTGCAGTACTCGTACTAGGCGGTTCTCCAGCAGTCCCCAAGAGTTCAATGATTGATTAGCAGAAGCATACTTGGCAGGATCCCCATGATCATTCATTACAGTCGTTGTTAGCGCAAATCAGGCCTTCCTCTCGACAATCACCATTTACATGGTCTGTAGGGACAAGTAGAACTAGACGAACCATGCAGTTACCTTTACGAGAGTATTGATTGTTTGTCTGATGCCAGCAGCTATTGGTTCAGCTTGGCTCATCATAGTACTCGTAATTAACTCGCTGTGCCGCCCTCAGTTCGACATGCTGTTTCTTAATCGAGGACCACCTTGACTCGGATCACTGATTGATTCATCAGTGATGAGTTGCAATATATACATGCTTCCTAACGCGCCCTGTGATCCAAATCGGATCATCTCCGAACCCCGATGGCACGATACGCTATAATTGTTATCGCCGGCCAATCTGCTCTACTCATCGTTTTCTAGCCACTAACCAACTAATGCAATCAAACGGGATTACTATCAGCCGAGGAGATGCCATGCACTCAATACTAATACTGGTCGTCGTTTAAGTTGATGTCAAGACTCCTGGGTATAACGCCAAGGCTTTATGACAATTGAAAGGGTATTAACCCTCTTACAAGGCGGAGCGTCCTTTGGACACTTCCTTAAGCACTTTGACGACACCCGATCATCACGCATCGCATCCCGCTTTTGAACGTTGATGAATGCCCTTATCAGGTTATCAGGGCGCACAACTCTGTGATTAGCTTCTCGTTATGGTGAGAACGGTAATAGTCATAACCATAGTTGTCACTAGCCTACATCGTTCCATACATACTCATTAAAGTCCACACAGATCCAAGATAAGCTAGGTATAAGCTTGTCGGTCGATACCTCAATACATCATCAACCGATCATGCAACTCACGATTCTGCACGTCCACGCTCGCCTACGATACCGCCGCCTATGAAATCATGATCATATCATGATCTGTCCAACCCTCATGTCTGCAGTGTCCCACAGTATCAATCGGGTTTTCGGACTAAGTTATTACGGCCTGTATCCACGTATCGCCTGGTATCTGCACATAACTGCTATCTAAACACTGATCAAATATGATATCTCATCTATTTCTCGTGATGCTATGTATCCAAAAATCACCTCGTACTCGGGTCCACCTCATGTGGTCTTACTCCGGGTTGCTCACACCACTGGTAGGGTGAGTAGTCGCAGGTGGCCCAGATGACCCGGGGGCAGCACCTAAGTGAGCAGCACATAAGCTTATGTCCTACTAGTACAGATGAAGACGGCATTGTATGTCTACCGCAGTACTCACTTGGCTGAGCGCCATCATTTTGTTGCATTTCACGCCTGAGCCTGAAACTGGCGCCTTCCTCCGGTGTGAACCTCGAATCTCCGGGTTGCAAGGTAGAGAATGCATTCCCGGTTCGTGACTCGTCACAGAAATCCTGGAACCCTTGGAGCGAAATTTGCCCGCTCCTCAATAGCAAAGCGGCACGACTGACCCGAGAAGCTGATCTGGACAAGAGCAATCAATAGAAAGCTCAGTATCGGAAACCTTCGAACGAAATCTCCAGCAGAGGTGAGAATCCTCCGGGCTGATCCTTTGATCCCCTACGCCATCCAGGATCCGGCAACCAGTGCTAGCATACTCACTGCAAAAAAGAAGACCGTAGCTCCGGCAAGCGTTGCGACATCATGGTCATCCAATCGGCGCTGCGTCATTGACATATTCAGCGCAGAGACAACAACGATCGGTGACTATTCTCTTCGGGCAGTTTAAGAGTGCCGGCCCTCGTGTGAAACGGTTGTATAGTCACTGATGATCTATGTAACACAGTGGAAGGGAAAGGTCGTCTCCGATGGCACATGCGAGTGACTTACTTGTCTGCCAAATTTTTATCAGTCTCTCCAGCAAAGGTAGAGCTCCACGCGAGATCCTCGATCCCAAGTGCGATCGAGTCGTTGTCCTTCATAGCCTTTCGCCTGTCTCGGTACCATCATCAGCTAGGGACAGAAGTGCAACTAAGGCAACATTCCGAGAGCGAGACAAGGTACTCTTTCGCTCGCCCTGCTGATCAATGATCCAGAGGCAACCACGGTTCTCGATTAGATAGGCGGTCGCTTGAAAAGAACTTACCTATTTTTCACTGATTCGTACTTGGGATCATCGAGGAGGCCAAGGTATTCCCTGTACACTAAGGCGGCATTTTGTGCCAATCTTTCGATTCTGGCTCGATCGAGGGAGGACTGACGACCTTGGCTGGCTCCAGAGTTGTGGCTGTGATCTGGTCCCGTGCCATGTGAACTGTCTGTAGGTACATCAGGCTGTGAAGGGGGTCGTGTTACCCCTTCGGTGCCGTCAGCATCAGTGGGATCTTCGTTATGAGTCTGAGGAGGCATGTCAATCAGTGAGTCTGTTCTGGTCTAGCGATTCGAACGGATATGGAGTGGATATGAGAGAGAGAGAGAAAATAAGATTAAGATAATGGTAGGAGCGAGAATGTCTACCTATAAACGCATGCAGACGGCTACGATTGTTGTCGCCGCCGACAAGCAGAGAAACGACCCGCCTCAGTGGCCATGACGCACATGAAGTCGAGCGAAGCAAAGCAGACTCAAGGGAGAAGAGAAGTTGAGTGCTCAGTATGGTCTGTTCGTACTGTAATATGATCAGCCTCCTTCCGGATACTGTATGGGGCTGTGCATCATGCCATCTTCGGTTGTCTCAGCAGCTAGAAGGGAAAGCCCTTGTTCGTGTCTATGCTTTGTACGAGATAAAAGGATGAACGAAGCGCGGAGAGTCCAGGCCTCTGCTGACAACACTGATCAAGGGAGCCTCGAGACAGCCTAAAGAATGGATTGCCACCGCTGTAAAACAGCACCATTCAGAATGTACGATAGCCGCTCGCTTACATCGGTCCTTGCGATTGTGAGCTTCGGCGTGTCATCTGCCAAGGGGGAAGCAACGAAAGAATAGCTCTCGCCTAGGCGTGCCAGTAGGTTGACGAGTTTAGCGTTCGTACTGTGAGGCTATGGAGGAGCCAAGCGGATCATACGCAGAATCGCAGTCAAAGAAGCAGATGTCAGAGCAAATGCACAGCTTGGCAATTTCAGTACATCAAAGGATCGGCGTCATATCGACTATCGACGAGCCCTCACGTAGAAACGTGATGCGTGAATATCAAGCCAACCCGAGCCTCATATTGATATTGCTCCTATGTTCACGTATCGGTGCATGCTTGCCTGGGACATCACGCTATTGTACATGCTCAGCGTGCTTCGAAGTGGCGAGGGGCCACTTCGTCCACAGACTGTTTCGAGACACACAATTATAGGCTTCGATCTTTAAAACTTGGCCCGGTTGCCGTCTTCTGCGCATGTGACGGACAGCCGTTGAGATACTATATGCCAAGGCGATCATTAGTGATATTCGACAAGCGAACAGTAGGTGCGTAGATAAAGGAAAGAGAAATAAGAACACTTACATGAGCTCCCCGAAATACGTCAGAAGATACATGGCAAGTACAATGACAAGCGGGGTTCGCGTGTGGACAAGCCAATACATGGGATTGACACCCCTCAGCTCATCCTCCACTGTATCAGCGAATGCGTCGAAGTCCTTGCTGCCGACATCCAAGAGCCCCAGAAGGGCTAAGACCGAGCCGCATATTAGGTAGATCATAGTCCTAATCCAGTCGCTGGAAGGCATCGAGTGCCGCGTCCATGCTATCGAACGTAGAGCGGAGAACATCAAGGCCAATCCTGCGGTGGGGAACAGCCAGAGTACGCCGGAGAGCGAAGTCGCAGTGGGCTCTTGCAGTATCTGGCGTAAGAGGCTGAATGCCTCGTCTTGGCGGGCAGATTGTAAAGTGTCATTGGCAGACCAGGTGGTATTGAGCTGGAAAGGATATCTGAATATCAGTCGACTAAACAGAGCGGATGGTACAGCAGTGCTCACCGCGTATAGATCTTCAAGGCTTCGGAGCATAGAGTCCTCCAGTTCGATGCCATAACTCTAGGCAGGGGTCAGCTTGCCAGTCCTTTTGATGCCGCAGAGAACTGAGCATGCTTCTTCGGCTCACATTGGTAACCTGAAACATGATTTGCCCGAGGTACTGGTACGCCACAATAGTAGGATCATCGACGGGTGACGCTGCCGTACTGAGGTTCCGTAACAACGCCATCTCGACCGTATAACTGGTCATTGGATATAAGGTTTAGATCAGTAATTGAGGATACAGTCGCGCGGAGAGACCACTCACCTTGGCTCCAGATACAGCCTAGAAATGCCCCCCTTGTTGTGAGCGGACGCACATCTCAGTCAAGAAGCTACTCACTGATCAAAATATCGCGCAACATAGCGTTGGTCGCGGTAGCTCAGGTCTGTGCCGTTGACGATAGACTCGATCGTACTGATATAATGGCTCGCGACGCTGCTGACACCCCAAGCGAACGAAAGTACCACGATGGCGTTCTACACATGAGTTTTGAGGTGATACTGTATCAGTGTCTTGCATGCCCCACGAGCTCGACAGGTAGCGTGGCATTGCAAGAGGAGATTCACTTACTACCATCGCAGCTAACAGTAGAAGAAGGTTGAAGTGCATAGGGAAGTGAACTAAACAATCGTCGGGTCAGTGACATTGACCTTTGATGCAGTACACGCTTACTCCTGAACTGTGATACTCACGAGCTTCCCACATCAAAATTTTCGATTCTCGTACATCCCCACCAGAATCGAACCTCCCAAATAGGAAGGCAAATAGCAGATACATGATTGAGATGGCTACCGACTCAGCTGTAAGTGGACGATCTGAGGATGCTACTTTACATGTGGACTTCAGGGACACGAGGGAGGACTCTCACCGAGGAACACCTGGGCGTATGTCATAGTGTTGGTTATGCTAAATCCAGAAATCGCCAGGTTCGACGCTCGTGTGACTGAAATGAATCCTTCACCGCTATGATATACAGTACACCCAAATTAGCAGGTCCTACTAGAGAGCATCGAGATATTCGAAATGGTCTCGCTGACACCCACATGATGATCAGTGTAAATGCTCCATACCTGACACCGATGGACTTGGTACGGATCTTGTGCCTCCACGACTTGGCTGCTGCTATCCACACCGTGATCATCTCAACGCAGATAGCCAAGTAGAACAAGACGATCTGCTCTCACATTCGTGTCAGCAGAGTTCAACGCAAAATAGACATCAGATTGGAACTGAGGCTCACTTTAACAACTGTCGCTGTTCTCCCTGAAGCGGGAATGAGGATAGCGACAACGGTCAATAAGCTCGAAGAAACCAAAGACCCGAAAGGAAGGACGTGAAAAGTGAGTCTCCTTCCCACTCTGCGTGCGTTCCATGCACCTGTGATCCATCGAAATCAGCAGTCAATGCAGGCATGATCAGTGCAGAACAGGCCAGGCAACCGACGCACAAATAAGAGTCTGAAGCGCCAGAAAGGCTCTCGATATCGCAAAAGCGGAAAGAACAGTCATGAAGCTTTCGTTGGCGGAACCTGCAAAGGTCGATCAGCTTATGTCACCTTGTCCAATGGCTGCATCTCGGCTCGCTTACGATGAGCAGACGCGTCCATACTTGACATATCTGCCAAGAAGGTCTCTCCGTCCGTGATAAGTCCAGGATTCCAATTCCCACTTGCCGCTCCCATATACACGAAAGTCATGATCTGGACCGCTTTCGCGATCCTATGCCATCCATCTTTGGCTTGGTATCGGATATCATAGTGGATCTGGGACGTCCATACCCAGCTAATGATGGCATAGTAAGAGAGGAAGATGGGTATGGCGCTCGGTTTGTTGAGCTCGTGATTGTTCGAGAATATTGTCAGGACAGCTACTACAGCGAGATCTACTCGTATCGTGTAGGCAGCTCTCAGTCAGCCCGGCGTAGGTCAGTTGCGTTCAGTCAACACCGGTGTTGAGAGGAAGACATACCGTATAACAGGCTCAGCCATTCCTCCGCTTCGTGCTCCTTGTGCAGCCATGCATTCTCGTCTCCTTCCAGGGGCTTGTGCAAGAACGGTACCCTGGTCCGCTGTCCGGTGCTTTCGGAGGCCGGCCCATCTGTACCAGACGCGCCAGTAGGGAGGGATGCCCCATGGCAAGGGGTACCATCATCGGCTTTTGTGATCGGGCGCTTTTCAAGAAGGTTCGCACCCGGGTCAATCAGGTCTTGAGATGACGAGGATGCTAGTATCGGTGATCTGGAATCGTACACATGCTTGACTTCGTTTTCGATCATACCTTGGTCTTGCACGGGATTTGCTCGAAGTCTTTGGAAGGTGTCGATGCTGTCTCACAGGGGATTTGAGCCTTTCACCTTCTGATCAGGTTTTGTGGTGGGCGAGCTTTCTGCATGCGTTGCGCAGAGATTCCGAGCCGACGTCCATATCATGGTCAGTTCAGGATTGAGTGGTATTTAGCTGTCTATGATAATGTCAAGTTGACGTTGTTTTACTGACAACGACTGTGCCTCGCGACGGTGTCAACCGGGCTGGCATCTGACTTCGATTGCTGTTGCGATAACGGCCCGATCTGTCAGCCATGGTTGGAATACCAATATTCAATCTCGGGCGAAATCGAATGCAGTCAATCTAGTGGAGCTATCCGAGGATGATTGCTGCAAATGCGGGCCGATCTTCGACGAGTCGCAAATCTCGAGGACAGTTGGTTGTTATGCCTCACATTGACAAGTGCAGACGTTTGTGACTTCGAGGGGGCATAATCGAGCAGCAAGGGTCCCTGTGAGACTGTTTTGTACTGTTTGTATGGACTGTCAGCAAGTATGAACTTCGAATTGGTCAAATTAGCTTCCACAAGCAAGCAGTCGGGTTTCAGACTCGTCGGACTCGTCGCCGCGTCAGTCAATGAAACGTGTCTGCTAACCTTACACAAAGTGTAGTAATTGCAAATAGATAAAGCGTTTCGGACACATGCCGAAACCTCCAATTATACGGCCGCGGTTGGGCAGAGTCTGGATACGGTTGCCGTCGAAAGTCTCATTATGCTATTTTGGGCGTTTCCAAAGCTGTATGGGTGTATGTCACCTATACGTACATTTCCAGGTCCGATGACGCTGTCTTCGCTCGTACGGTCGGATGCCTATCTATCTCTGCCAATGTCCGAATTATTGGCAACGAGATAAATGGACATTTACCGCATCATCATGGATGTTTTATTACTGGTTTTTCGATCGGCTCGGCTTGCACTTTCGCCGCTATCGACATTCATGTATAGCCGACCATGAGGGTTGGATCACTCCTAATTCGGCGATAGTACCTCGCAAAATGACTTTCGGATTGATGAGATCTGGCATGCATTTCTCTATCTACGACTTTTTGGGATCTGGCTAGCCTTGTTGAACAGCCGTGTTAATCACTCTATCAAGATCGTGTCGTTCAAGCGGAAACGAACGGTAACAGCTTGATCGATGTCCAGGACCAGCGAATCGTCAGAAGCCACTCGAGCGATGAACAGCGAAGAAGGTAGGGGTCTATCGATGACGCCCAGCGACGTTGAGCGCGGTAGGCAATTGGATCTGCCTGATGTCCAGTGTGAAAAGAAGGCTTCGAGCGATGTGGTGAGTTGGAGCGCTGCAGTTCAGCTGTATGTGACGGGTCTAGACTTACTAACGCATTCATGCGAATGCTAAGGTCGACTGGGAAGGCCCAGACGATCCAGAGAACCCCCAAAACTGGCCTCATCGAATGAAGGTCAGAGTGACCTTGCTGTATGGAATGACAACGGCTTGCGCGACTTTCGTGAGCACTCTGACCGGTTCTCAATGGCTGTGACGGCCCTGGTACAAGCGCAAATGCTTAACAGTCTTCCACGGATGCACATCCAGTCATCCAGTATCTTCTCGGCGGCATCACAATTCGTCGCCCGAGACTATGGAATATCAACCGAAGTCTCTATTTTAGGCTTATCGCTGTTCTTACTTGGTAAGCGCATGTCGCCCGGCCCCATGAAAACCAAGATCTCGCTCGCTGGTGGAATAGATTCTGACCTTGCATTTAGGCTTCACCGTGGGACCAGTACTATTCGCACCCGTGTCTGAGGTGTATGGGCGGAAGATCGCACTGGTAATACCTGTGAGTGCATTTTCCAGTCCCAATGGGGTCATACACTGATTACGCGCGCCATATCATCAACTTGCAGATGTTTATCTTCATCTGTTTTAGCGCGGCCACAGCTACAGCTGAGAATATCCAAACGATCTTCATCACCCGGTTCTTTGGCGGCATGTGAGTCGGCGTGTGAGGCGCCGTAGGATCAGGAGGAGTTTTGGGTCTTGGCTGACCGATCTCGGCTGTGACAATTAAAGGTTTTCTTCGGCTCCAGTTACTATCGTTGGTGGCGGTTTGGCCGATATCTGGAACCAGGTGAGTCATGCTGTATATAGCGAGCTCTTTCGTATGAATCCCAGCTCACAGAGGTGAAAATCTATAATACAGCGTGAGAGAGGTTCTGCGATTGTGATCTATTCGTAAGTCGCTCCTTGCACCCACCCATGCAAAGGTTCGCTTTCTGTTCGGAACTCACCCTGTATCGCATAGACTTTGTATCGTCGGCGGACCCACCTTGGCTCCAGTGATCGGATCAGCTGTATCAACGTCCTACCTAACTTGGCGATGGACCGAATACCTCATCGTGATCCTAACATCCTTCGTCCTGATGCTCGATATCTTCTTCCTCCCTGAGACGTCCTCAGCAGTCATCCTCACTCGCAAAGCGAGGAAACTAAGGCTCAGTACAGGTCGGTGGGCTTTGCATAGTAAACACGAAGAGTCGGACCATAGTCTCAAGACTTTTGTGAAGAAGAACTTGGTCTTGCCGCTTAAGATGTTGGTGGGTGAACCGATGGTGGCGCTCATCACGACATATAATGCTTTTGCGTGAGTTGATTCAAGCTTCGTGACGCTCACAATAGGTACTGACACGGGGATGAGATGTGATTCTAGATACGGTGTCCTCTACTTGCTATTCGTGAGTCACATCTATCATGCCTAACACAGGAATGAAAACCTTACTTACAAACTCCGTTATACGTAGGCCTCTATTCCAATCATATTCGAGGAGAACAGAGGTTGGAAACCCGTACCGGGCTCGCTACCCAACTTGGCTACTCTCGTGAGTCGACTCATGAAATGACTAGGTACGGCAAGCACTGATCTGCTATGCTTTGCACATCATTTCAGGTTGGGACACTTCTAGCAGCTCTTCTGAACTTCTTGTATGCCGAGTTTGCGTTTGCCAAATACATGGATAAGCATGATGGAAAGGCTCCGCCCGAGCAGCGGTGAGTAGTCCCCCAAGTTCATTCCTTCCGAAAGACTCGGTTCAGGCTAATGGCGAGTCACCCCTTTCATGTTCATGTGTGACGATTCAGACTGCCGCCAATGATGCTAGGTTCGATCCTCTTCCCAATCGGATTCTTCATCATAGGCTGGACCTCGAAACCCACAATCCACTGGTTCCCCTCATTAGTCGGACTAGTATTCATCGGCATGTCCTTCTTGCTCATCTTTCAAGCGGGTATCAATTACCTCATTGACGCATATACCAAGAACTCTGCAAGTGCCGTAGCTGCAAATACCTTCAATAGAAGCTTGGTGGGGGCCGCCTTACCGCTGGTAGCGCAGCCTTTGTTCCATAACCTGGGAGTGGATTGGGCTTGTACACTATTGGGATGTTTGGCTGTATTGTGAGTGTCGTCTCCACCTCTACAGTACAGTCAACATCTCAGAGTCCTAAGTACAGTATGCTGACAAATCTTGTTGTCGTGTTGTCTAAATGTCGTCTGTTTCGCAGACTGGGAGGCACACCATTCTTATTTTACAAATATGGCGCAAGGTGAGTGACAGGGTTTCGCGAAACGGAATGGTGTCAGGCTAATGAGACCCCGCCTTCTCCATCATGCCCAGGCTCCGCGCCCGAAGTAGTCTTGCTCAATCATCCCAGTCTAAACAAGCGTGATCGCTTCGCGGATGCCGACTTCTTAGGATACATACATACTACTGCTGTTGATTGTAGCGTGGTTAGATACCAAGGATCGCATTCTGAGGATGATCAGAAACAAACACTACAGGATATCTTACATACATCCATGTACATAGAGTGGCAATAGACTGTTAGAATAGATCATAATGTAGGGCCTGTAGAACGGAGTAGACACTGCGGAAAATGCCCAGCTTCCACTCAAATGTGATCTCCAACAGCATTTTCGCATGTGGTCGTCAAGGTTCTTGTCATGACAGCATATTCATAATCAACATATATATGAGACAGATCAATATACGATCGAAAACGTAGTAGCGCTTAAAGGCAAGCACGCACACACAATATGAAACATATATTCAACCTAACAGGGCGCACACGAAACATAGAACATCGTTGTTGTAATAGAAAATGGAAGTTGCGACTGTCGAGGTTGAAATTCCTGGACCCGGCTTGCCTACAGCCTCATCTCACGAAGGATAGTCTTGGCCAATTGCTGATATTGCCAGCCATCTCCTCCAACCCTCCTGAATTGTATACCATGTAACGGCATCCATGATACCTATTGTAACATCACATCAAACGTTATCAGCTCTCAAGTCCGGTGTTGTCGATGCAAACAGCGGGGCACAGGCCAACTCACCTTGACAACGAATATCTCAAAGCGGACAATAAGATTGCTTCCCGCTCCTCCAGCTTGCGCCAGCGCCCATGCATCCAGCTCATCCTCTTCTCCTCCAGCCCCGGCCATACCTCTTCCTCGACCAGGTGTTGGCGGTGCACCAGGTGCTGATGCCGTCTCGCCCACACTGAATGTTCCGCTTGAGCCTGCTTGCGCTGCTCGAGCCGGCGCTGGGCTGGGTCCTCTGCTCCCTGTCGCGCCTCCGTTTATCGCGGCTTTGCTCGATTTCCGACGTAATGAGGGCTTTCTCCTTCCTATACCAGAAGCCGAAGCTGATGGATGGGCAACGCTCGAGAGACTTGTATTCGCTTCGTCGCCATTGACAACGCTGTTCAGATCAATACTAGGTATATGAACACATTCGAATCCACCTTTGATCGGGCGATGTTTGATGCCCAGTCGGTCAAGAACGGCGGATACATCCCGTATGAGCTGAGCAGCAGGTTTTGTCGAGGTAGTTGATACGGAAAATAAACCTTTCAGGTATACAGACTTGACATCGCCGTTGGCATGCAGCTCGATTTCTTCCGCCAGGTCCCGTTCCGGTGTAGTCTGTTCCGGCCGTACGGAGGCTGCAGAAGGATGGTATTCGTCGGCTTCTTTGGGAGAGTTCATCCAAGCCGGTTCCACAGGCTGAGGTTTCGCTGCTCTTTGTGATGATCGTCGATTGAGTCCGGTGGCTCGTCCTACGCTGCTCGACAAGTTCGAAATACTGCCTACTGATACCCGTCGTTCGTGCTTGGACTTATCGGCGACTGTTGTCGCTCGTCGATGATCGGCATTGAGAGGCATGGACGGAGAAGGCGTCATAGTCTGAGAAGGTGGCATAGCAGTCGAGCTGGAACGCGAAGGCACAGCAGACGCAGGTCGCGGTCCGCGGCCGAGCAAGCTGAACTTCTTGGTGAGACCCTCTTCTCCCTTGTCAATAGGGCTTGGCTGAAGCGACTGAGATGGTAATGGCGGTTGACTGAGAGAGGGCTGCCGGGCATGAGCAGTAGGAATATCGGCGATATGAGATTGTTCTCGATCGGCAGTGGGATGTTGCATGACAGGATTGGGGATCTCGTCTGCACGTTGTCTCGGTTGTGAGATGAAACTCGAGTCTTGAGGCGAGTCGTAACCGCCCATGGCATGGGAAGAGGGCGGCGCCTGTAGCTGAGCTATCGATCGACCGTAGCCAGCGCTGTCGCGTCCCTCGATTGACATGTTGGAAGAAGCGAAATGACCTTTTCCGTAAACTCGCTCTCTCTCCATCTTCTCCCGCGCAAGGAAGTAAATCGATATAAGCGGATCAAATCCTCTTGTTGGGTCTTGGGGTTCCTTTTCCTTGTACACAGGTTCCTCTACCTTCTTTTCTTCCTTGAATAGCTTCTTTTTGGCGAAATCGAATCCGCTAAACCGCTTCTTTTTGGGTGAGTCGCTGACATCGCTAACGCTCATCGTCGATCCTGACATTCCGGGTCCTCGCCGTCTATCTTTTCTTGCCTCCCAAGCGTTGACGCAGGAAATGTATGCTTCAGACGTGAGTACCGCACGAAGGTCGTCATAAATCGTCTCGGGTGTACCGAAAGTGAATCCTTCCATCGCTGTGACTATATCCCAGTCGATGTCGTCGGCGCGCAAGGGTTCTCGGTGAATAAGGTATGATTCCATCGGGCCTTCATACCCTTTCGTGAGGAATGGATGAGCGAGTACTTCGGACAGTGTCGCTCGTTCGGCCGGGTTGATATTCAACATGCGTGTGAGGAGGTTCTTGCAGTCTGCACTAAGCCAAGCTGGATACTCGCAAAGCCCTCTCTTGATTTTGGCGTGCAGCGCCGGCATACTTTGGTCATCGAAGGGGACTTTGCCGCAAACTAAGACGTAAAGCACGATACCAAACGACCACACGTCGACTTCTGGACCGGTGTAAGCCTTGGCATTGAGTAATTCGGGTGCAGCGAAGTAGAGAGAGCCGCAGAAGGTAGACAGATGTCGTCCAGGTGCGTACAGATTCGAAAGACCGAAATCGATGATTTTGATATTTCCATTCTTCGATATCAGGATATTCTCGATTTTTAGATCTCGGTGAACGATGGAGTTCCGATGACAGTAATCCAATGCAGACCCAATTTGTCTGGCGAATGTTCTAGCAGCCCGTTCCCTCAGACGACCGTGCGAGATGATATAATCCAGCATCTGCCCACCATCGATGAACTCGAATACCATGTAGTGGTGATTTTGGTGGGAGATGAATTCGCGCATGCCGCAAATGAACGGATGATGTAGTAAGAGTGAGATATGGGCTTCTCGAATCGTTCTGATCTCCTTGGATTCGTCCCGCTGCCTTTGCTTTTCCGCTTCCTCGGGTGTCTTCGGTTCTTCACGTCTCGTAGCCTCCGTGTATCGAGGTATGATTTTGACAGCGCACTATGGCAAAATACGACACTGAATGTGAGATACATTTTCGTTGTTAGAAGCGCAATGATGTGAACAGAACTCACTTTCTCTTTCGTCAGGATGTTGATAGCCAGCTTGACCTTTCCCATACTGCCCGCTCCTAAAGTTTTACCCAACTGCCAATCGCCGACCATCCTTGTCCTACTCTTACTAGGTTTCGACGAGCCGCTAGCGACGGGGTACCCATTTCCATTCGCGCCATTGCCGTTGGTGCTTTGCGGATGTTGACGAGCAGTCATACTTCTAGACACTACGGCGGCGGCTTCTTCAGTGATTGTCGGTTCTTGAGGGTAGGCGGCTGTAGGGGGAAAAGAGGATCCAACGATGGGTATCGGAACAGGTTGTTGCGTAGGATCTTGTCCCATGGTTTGAGAGTGAGAGAGTGAAGATGGTCGAAGGACAGGCGGTTCAGTCGCTGAGCGATGCGGTGATCTTGATGGCGTACGGCTGATACGATACGATAGGAATGCCCGGTCAAAACAGGTCATGAATTTAGTTACACATGTCCCCCTTGAGCTAAAAAATAATACCATTGACGCTCGGTTTTGATGATAGATCCAAACGTGAAACCCCCAGCAGCCCGAGAATCATATAACTCACCTCTTGCGACCATCTTTGCCAATGATATAGTCCCACTGAGCGCCTGTATCTACCATCCCCATATAAGTCGGTGTAGGTACTCCTCCCTCTGATGGGAAGTGGTCCTGGGCGGCCTGTACATGTGCCGGTAGAGGGTTATAGGATGTCATTGTGGGTGCAGGTGATTATAAGGGAGGAAGACGCGTTAACGGTTATATAGGTCAATGCGCTGGCTCGAAATTGTACCTCGCAATTAGCGTTGATGTGATGTGATGCGTTGCGGGTGGTCCGAGATGCAGTGTGTCCGGGCGGTAGATCAGCCGACAGGAGGTGGTTCCTACGCGTCGCAGCGGAGGTGACCAGACAATTTCGGTTGAGATGCTGATCTATGCAATGCACTGGATGCTACGGTAACGTCGACGTATGCACTGATGAGTTGGGATGGATCCAGTGAGATTTCGGTGACTGATTGATCCGGATTGATAGGCGAGGGTAAGGTAGAGAGAGAATCAGCGAGCGACGCAAGGCCCAGTTGAAAGGAGTGCTATAGCAGCAACCAAGTGACTAGTGGATGAAGGATTGAAGATTGTGTTGTCTTTGTCTTTGACCTATCGCTCCGGTGGTAACGTGGATGATCCCTCTGATAGCAGGTTACTCAACAGACTCTAGCTGAAGGTTGACAGTTCCAGTCATTGTGTCTTGTTGATGATGTTTGATTGTATATTGGTGGAGAGTGAGATGGGATGGGATGGGATGGGATGTGTTATGATGATGACACCACGCAATCAAACATATTCATGCACCCCACACAACGCACATACAAACACCATACAGTATGCATTCCACCATATGGGTAACGGCAATTAAGCCAATGTGGCACTCGCCGCTCTTCCTCCAACCAGCCCTTCCCTTATAATTACTCATACGCACAGCTCACATGCATGATACCGTACAATCTATCGCACATCAAACAAGTGTCACATACAGCAAGTATTCGTACAGTATAGCAGCCGGACATGCACAGGGACTTCACCAGTGTTGATTCCGACTCCTCTCAGAGGTATACCACCAGGCCAGGCTGACCAGATCCGAGTCAGGGATCCAGCGAGCGCCAACACGCCTTGTACATGTACTCATGCTTCATCCTTGCGTCTAAACTGATCATGAAGTCCAGGCACAAAACGTCCCACACGATGATCACCGGCTTTCTTCTTCCTCTCCTCAAGCCTTGAGATCTCAATGAGGAAATTGAATGCCCACCACGCTTCGGTGATTGAGCCATGTCGTCGCCCAGCTCCAGCTCGCTTCGCCGGACCACCACCACTCCCTTCACAGGAAATCGTACGAGTATCAGCGTTCTCTTCCTCGCTCCCCTTCAAATGCATGTTGATTGTCACGTCTGGAAATTTGATTGTCACGTCTGGAAATTTGATCGTTGAGTCTGGAGATGATGAAGAGCCCTTGAGCGGGAGGAAGATAGGTTGCGCTTTCTCTGTCTCGGTTTCGGATTTGGTCTCGGTCTTGAAAGCCGGGGCACTCGAGTGAGCGGCGTTGGACATTGCGGAGAGAGCTTGAAATCGAGGTTGAGTGGGAGTGATAGACGTTGGTGGCTGTGAAGGAGATGACATTGAAAGCCTCACTATGGGCTCGAAGAGCGAGTGGGGAAGCCAGTATGGACGGCTAGGAGCTCGAAATCCTTCTGTGGAAGACTGAGTACGGTGCGTCGAGAACTGATATGGCGCAAGTCTGATTTTACTGATCACGAGGTACCTCAGTGGAAAGGAATTGGGATGAGTTGATATTCATTGAGGTCGAACTAGGAGGGTGGGCGAGAATCGTAAAGCCGCTGCTGCAATCGATTACTTGGTGCACTTATACTATACGACACACAGTATTTAAGAGGTTGCTCCGCCTTGCCACTGAGTGACAGAAATGAGATCCGACTCGATCACATCAAACTCGTCCCTTCCTCCTTTGCAACTTCGTATTCTCGTACTCACCACCTTCTTTTGGCGATATGTATGGTCTCGAACAGCTCTGAGGCTTGCTCTACATCCGCCAAAAAGTGATGGATAGAAGGCTTCACGTTGTGTATCGAGAGCGTTTGTCGATCCTTTGATTTGACTTCCTTTTTCTTTTTCTCGTCCTTTTTTCATGACCTAAGTATGGAGTGACACAACGCTGTGGCCTGGGATGTATGGTCGGCAATAGCACATTCGCTAGCGGTTCATGCTGGAGCAAACCAAAGTTCGGTGAGGTGTCGCCACCCTGTGTGAGTGCTTTCGTGAACGAAGTGAACAGGTATAGGAATGGAGGTTCAAGGAGGATTGAACCGACAGCCCCTTCCACCAGACCCAAAAAGGACAAAGCCAGTCAGTAAACTCATCAGCCCAAGAGAAGAGCCACCTCGATACAGCCCACGACCCGCAAACATGGCTCCCGCTTCGGGGCAGCCCGTCATTCTCCCCTCTTCGCCACCACCACCTTATACTTTGCCCGAACACTTCAATTCACCTTCGGTCACTGACCTACATAACGATCAAATCCCACTTCTTCCCCTCCCCTTGTCGTTCTCTCCTTCATTATCACCCAATCAGCCAAATCATGCCATGGATGTACATTCACAACGAATTTTGAAGCTCGCTCTGCGCGATTATCAGCGCCAACAAACGCCGTCTGAGTGGGGCAAATACAGACATGGTCAACCCGTTATCCAGCTCTCGTCGTGGACTGCTACCGGGCAAGAGCCGCCTGGGTTGGTGATCAGAAGTTTGATCTGGTTGGTCGGCTTGATGGCTCTTCCTGACGATTTGGCGAGTAACGCAGCTTGGCGAGAAGGGGCTGGTATGCTTGCTGGCGCGAATCACTTCTAGATCATCGTACTGGGTGTACTGGCTGTACTGGGTTTCGCTTCGCGCGGGCCATGTGTTTCGTTAAAGCAGGCGTTATCATATCTCTGTACGGGACAGAATGCAGGGGATTGCATTAATTTGGGCTATACCACAATCAGTACCCATCGTCAAGTGTGAAACGTTGGGGATGGGACAAGAAATCTCCCGCTTCACATTCGCACGACCGACTTCTCGTTATCATCATATCCATGCACACCAGTCTATGTGGGCCGGATCATGCAGATGCAGTGCAAACAAACGTTATACCGTACCCGTCACTCCTGGTGCTGCTGAAGGTGCCGGTACCGAGGGGTGAACGGGATTATCGAGACTGACTTCCTCCATCTCCTCCTCCAGTCCTGTGTCTTGCTTTCCCCTGTTTCCAATCCCGTTGACTGACTCCTTCCTCGCGTCCACCAAGGGCGACGCTAGTCTCTCCTGATAGTCTCCTGCATCGGAAGCTGTGTTCGAGCGTGACATGCTGACAGCCGTCGGGCTAGTGGCCACATCGCCGTAGGTCATGATATGGCTAGGTGCAGGACTAGCACTCCTGTTGGTTCGGGTTTCCAGCAGACCATCCTGGCTGTCGGTTGAGATGATACTCGATTCTCGTTCTTTTCGACCCAGAGGAGCGGATCGCGTCCCTCGAATCACCGGTCGATCGCGCTCGTCTTCAGAGGTGAGTGTTCGTACACTGATGTCCGAGTGGTTTGCTGCGGGAGGCGGTCGACGAATTGCTGATGTAGCAGCGATCACGGATGGAGGAACGGATACGAGACCTTCAGGTGGAGGCTGACGAAGTGAAGCTTTGGGGGTCTTGTTAGGGTGGGAGTTCTCGTCGAAGCTTGCTTCTCTCGATAGGGGTGACGGCGTCCGCGACTGCATGAGTATAGGGGAGCGGCGATGTTCCAGTCCCGCAAGAGCAAGCTTCTCCTCCTCTCTCTGTATTTCCATCTCGGCGTCCGACATCCTGGGAGAGCCAAATCTTTCCGCTTTACCACCTTCAAGGTCGATGTCTTCCATTTCTGCTTCAGGATTGTCTACACGGGAAGCTCGTCGGCTGGCGGCACCAGCACTTGTGTCGAGATTCATGACCCATCCGCCTCTCAGCCCTGATCGCTCAGCCTGAGCTATCGCGGCCATGGCTTGTACGTCAGCCCTCGTCGGTAGATCGATAGGCGTGGGTGCAGGCGCAGGCTCACGCCGTCTTGATCGTGGGGGGGATCGGGAAGGGGGAGAAAGATAGCCAGAAGGCGAAGTTACAGCCTTGAGCGGATGGTCGGCAGTAGTGTTGAGGGGGGTAATGACCCGAACAGGTGATGGTACTGGATGCCGGATCTTAGGAATGGGAGGTTGATCTGGTGAGGCAGGCGGGAGGAGGACATCAGAATCACGAGGAACAGGGGTGCCGGGAGCAGGAGGAAGTTGAGGCGATCCGACAACTACACCACGTCAGCGGAAAAGTTCCAGAGATACATATTTCGCGAGAATGGTCGCTAAGCTCACCTGGTATCTCAACCTGGGCCGCGCTCTCGCCCACTCTCATTCCAATGCCCAGACCTTCGACTGCTTTGCCTTTGCCTTTACCCTTGACTTGTGCGTTATATCCTGCCAATCGTCTAGCTTCGTCCAAGCCCTTTTCAACCTCCTCGACGTCCAACCCTAAGCCTAAAGCTTCCCATTTTCGCACACTTCCATCCCACCAGGCCTCCAACACATTCCACCCTCTGTATTCGCCCGCCAGTCTCAGACCTTTGCCAGATTCCCCGTATGTTCCGCCCCCGTTGTAGCTGTCATATCCTACTTCCTCCTCCTCGTCAGACGAGTTCGCCTTGTCTGCTTCCCATCCTTCACCACTTTCCAGTTCTTCGACGAAAGAAGCCAGCCATTTGCCCCAACCACCTTCGCCGTCACCCCTCCATAACACACATTTCCTGTCAAAGTCACGTCCAAAGACTATGACCTGACCCCACGCTCCATTGGATCCGGGATCGAGATCAATACCAACGTAGTTACCGGTTCTGTCAGACAAGAGGGGGATCCAGCCTCTGCAAGCATAGAGTTTTTTGATCCAATTAGGAGGAACACTGGCCATTGTGGCGAGAACGGCGGCGTTATCACCCGCGGTAGGATCGTGTTCGGCCTGACGCCAGAACGCCCATTCCCTCATGATCTCCTCCAGAGGCAGGAAATGAAGCCCAAAGAACAGGCCGCCTGAACCAGCGATGGTTCCCGTCGCTTCAGGATCTTGACCGTCGACCGCTAAAAGAGATTCTCGCACGGCTCGAGGAAGGGTGCAGCCGAGCTCAGCTTCGAAGGCAGCAAGCATGTGAGGGTTGGCAGGTCCATTTAGAGTCTCGAGAAGTTCAGGGAAGGAATTAGCGAGGGCATTGCGAAGGCGATGGAAAGTATGCGAAGGAGGAGGGTAATAGTTTGGTGAAGATCCGCCGCTAGTTGCTAACATTAAGCAATGTATCCCGGTGCAGTTATGTGTCGTAGAACGACTTACAGTGCGTCTTTGCCCGGTGGATACAGGCCATATGCTGTACTTCCTCTTCGACTTGGTCCAGGCGACGAAGCTGCACTATCGGCCTGAGGCTGGAACACGACGTGCCATAGAACTTGTCAACCAGCGTCTCTCACGTTACAAGAGCAGAACAAACTCACCAATCCTCCATCAGCGTAATTAGCTGTGTATCGCGACCCGCCATGAGCAGTCGGCAAGCTGAACGCGTCGATGGTGGAATCCATGACAGACCGTCTGTTAGCTCCTCGTGATGAAGAGGCATTGGCACCTGAGTTGCCAGAGAAGAAATTTGAGATGGATTGAAGGAGAGGCATGATGGATGTGATGGATGGTTGCTTGACGAGACCACTACTCCTGATACTGCGTCGTTTGTGATATTGCGTTGTCGATGGTGATTGAGATGCGAGCGGTAGACCTGAGACGATGCTATACGTCGGCTGGATGTCAGGATCATACATGTTTCACGGAGGAGGAGGAAAGTGCGGAACGGAGGTCGTAGCTGGGTGTTATGGCTCAAACATGTGAAGGAACGTACTGATTGTAGACCAGGTTGAAGTCTTAGTGTCTGAGTGTGAGCCTAAAAGCCGCGGAGGATGGATAGTTTGCCGCTCGGATCAAGTGAAGCTGGATGATCCAGGCCAAGTGAAGCTAAGGGCGTGGTCCGAGCTGAGCTGAGAAGGATCGGCTTGGCCGGGAGACCTGAATGCCGCTCCGAGCGGTAAATGGCGCGACGTGTCCGGCCTTGGAACGCGTATTGGGTGTTGTTGTTTATATTGGACGACGGTCGAAGCGTTGCTCTTCAAGGAGACCGAGCTGACATGACGAGATTCGATGTATGTTTGCGAGGTGTGAGATGAAAGAATAGGGCGCGTTGAGATAAGGGATGCTGAATGCTATGCCTGGGACTGAGTTGAGTTGAGTTTTGGTTTGTGGATTCAGTCACTAGTACTATTTGCACTTGCACTTGACACGCTGCTTAGGGCCCATCCATCGTCACCGTACACTACCGACAAGCAGTTTACGTAAGGTTTACCCGAACTCTGCAAACCCTGGGCTAAAATCATAAGCGATGCACCTGTTACCTACCTGCGGCTCGTGTGTTTGCATGCTTGGCTCATGGGGCGGGCAACGGCAAAAATTACAATGGCATTCCGAGTAGCGTATGGTATATCATATCGGCTGATACATATCATCTATACATCTATAAGAAGCAGTGTGCGAATATGAAGGCATATCAGCAGCGCAAAAGTGCCAGAAATTATACCAACGATCATGGGGGAACAAGTCTGGAGCCACCAGCTGTAGGGGCCTATTGCCTCTTGTCGTATTGGGCCATGAGCTCCTCCCAGATCCTGTCAGCAGCGACATCGCGGCCTTGTCTTGTACCGTGCCGAGTAACGATATCAGCCACTTCTTTGGCGCGGGTCCGGAACTTGGCTGCCTCTTCGGCGTTGGGCGTTCTGCCTACTACCCGGAGAAGAGCTTTGGTGCAGTCTCGTTGGGAGACAGAGGGACTGTTGGACGGCATAATCTATCAGCCTAGATCACGTTATTGATTTTTTTCCAGACAGAGAGAAAGAAGACTGACGCAGATGTTGGATTACCCCAGACTCCGTTACCGAGGTAGTTGAGTCGAGACACAAAGTCGTAACAGTCGACCCATGCAGGCATAATGATCTGCGGTATCCCAGCCCTAGATGTCACAGTGATTCAGTTTGTCTTCTCTACAGCAGGCACAACACCAATGAGGTCACTCACGCTAAGCCTTCGTGATACGAGTTACTACCTCCATGGTTGACGAAGCAAACAACGTTTCCCGTGGCGAGAATAGCTGCCGGGTCAGCCTTGAGCCACTCGGTGATCCTCAACCTGTCGGCGTCCACACCATCGAGACCCTCCAGTCCAAATCTGTCGGTCTTCTTCAGCTTCCATAGCACCTGTACATCTTTTCGGACATCGAGGAGGATCCGAATCGAAGTGAGCATCTCGTTGGCGGTTTTCTCGTTCATGCAGTAGTGGGTGCCGAGCACGATCAAGACAGTAGGTCGAGACTTGACCCACTGGTCGAGTTCCGGGTCGACGTCCGCCAAGGAAGGTGACTTCATGATGATGGGTCCGCAGCATACGAGCCAGTCTGGAATTATTCCCGGTAATTCTGCTTCGGGAGTCGACATGCACATGACTGTGAACCCAGTCTTAGGCGCGAAGATGGGGACGAGCCCTTCGAAACCAGCATCGCTTCGAGCTTTGTTGAAGATCTTCAGTCGCTTTTCGATCTTGAAGGTATAAATGGCCGTGAAGAGGGTCAAGAAGATGTTAAAGGGACGAAGGTACCACGGGATGGGGTAGAGATAGCCTGAGCCGATACTGCTCTCGATAGACCACACATAGGTCAAGCATCAGCACGACTCGGATGCATATCTCGCAGAGAGCATGGAGCCGGAACAGTCGACGGATGGTTGTGCACTTACGCAGGCAGTCCGAACGCACCAGCACCTTGCTCCTTGATAGCGGCTTCCTTGAACGTGTTGGGCGTGAGCATGCAGAATTTTTTGCCCGATTTTAGCATCGCGTCTCGGGCGCAGTTGAACGTAGAATCGGCCACAATAAAGTCTGGGTCGACCTCATCTATGACTCTCTTTGCGTCGAAGGCTGAAGAGAGGTATTCTTCCGTTGTCTCTGGGTGGAGAGTATAGAAGAAACCGGGGATCGTTTGCAGAGCGCCGAAGAAACCAGGTGGTCTCGCGACGGTTTTGACGGCGCCCTCTGTTGGGCAGAGGGTCAACGTGATACTCTTCATCCGAGTGATGAGATCCATTTGCAAAGATACACTGAACGCACCATAGTCTGTACCATCCTTGGAGTGATGCGCAATGATACCTTTCCCAACGATGGGATGGAAAGCTACTCCATGGGGAGTCCGTTTTCTCAAGCTCTCATATCCTGCCAAGTGATACTCAATTACATCCCCGTGCTTCTCCTTGAGCGAAGCGATAGCTGCTACGTGCACATTGGCCTGACCTGCCTCGGGGCTGTCGACGAAATTGGATGTCAGCTAAAAGAGAGGACAGGACAGTTGTAGTGATAGTAGATTCATCATGCGATAGCTGAAATAAGCCTCGAGCTGAGCTGAGCTGCCTGAGGCAGGAGGCCACACCGGGAGGATGAGCTGACTCACGCGGTAAGAAAGAGCAATCTAGGCTTTGACATTGTGGCTTCAATCTGCTCTGCTTCGCTGTCGTTATGTTTCCGTGAACGTTGATCAAGACCACTGGGCTATCGGTAGACGGTAAACGGAAAGAACGAGAAGACATGCCGAGGATCTCTCGTCATCGCGACTAAATGTTATATGTATTTTTTTAAGCTTGATGCTCATCGATCCACTCAATCAGCCAGGGAGCAGCCCAGCCGCCGGCTGGATGAGGGAGAGGCGAGTTGCGTGATGCTGGGTTGTTGTGCGCTGATTGCTAGTGCTCGGCCTGTCGGCTACAAAGGGACGGGCGCAGTGGCGTGAGGCCGTCGTTGTTACTTGTTGCTCGAGCAACACCAGGCAATCGCGCAGAGGAGAAGCCAAGTCACCAACAAAGGACTCGATCACATTTTGACCCTGTCTTGTCCTTTCGACTATGCCATTACGGGTTGTCGCTTCGGTCACCGATTTATGCTTGCTACAGTTGAATAGCAGAAGAGGAAAGGGCGGGGACAACGTCGTCCCTGATGAGGAACGTACCTTGATGAGCGGTCGCCCGAAATAACTGATTGATCGATCGACCGGGGGTCGTTCGGTTTCGCTTAGCGCCCGCATCATGCACGAAAGGTCGCGATCAGTTGACATCTCGATAAGCAGGTTGAAGACCCCGGAGACCGCAGGCTTGTAGGGATACAAAGACGGACGTCGCAGCCGCTGTGTGTACGGAATAGACGCATGTCGAGACGTAAGGAATGGCGGAAGGCGCGAAGCCATAATCTTGACAAAGATTACAGAGCGCGTTTGCTGAACGGAAGGATCTGACACAGGGAGGGATGTTGCCTACCGCTTGAATTACCCCTTTTTTCCGTTGACCCTGCTTACACACCCTTGGCTAATTAACCATGAACCCTAAACAACCATAATATTCCTGCAAAGCATGCATTTTTGAACAGAAAATGAATAAACATAAGATACAACAAGGATAGAAGTAAACATGGTGATCTTCAAGCATTCCAGAATAATGTACCTATCAGCAATGCACCAAAGAAGAATGCGACTTGTGAAGTCCCAGAAGCATACTTGGTTTCTGGCACATCAGAGATAGGTTCTCTCTGACTCAGCAATACTACACCCAGTGCTGCCAATCCCATTCCAAGCAAGATCCTCCCATCCCCAAAGATTACATCTTCTATGCCCCAGATGAGAGACTCTGTGGTCTCTATCACACCTATCAGTACTGGTGTAAGCCCACCTTGGACCTCTGTTACAGAGACTTCAGCATATGGTGCAATGGTGGCTGTCCATCCAAAATGCCAGTCTGCAATGAGTATACCCAGCAAAAGGAGAGTGATGATGATCATAAGCTGGATGGTAGGAGGGAGATAATCTGGCAATGAATACCTCTTTTCTGGATAGTCCAAGATCCAGTCCACAATCAAGGGAAAGAGCACAAAGAATGTGACGAGGAGCATATTCCAGAGTCTATCAGGGTTGGTAGGACCGGTGAAGTGGAAGCTGATAGGTTCCCAGACTTTTTCCTCAACAATTACTGGAGGAACATCAGTGATGGGAGGCAGTGGGGAGGAAGACTTGATATGGGTGGTTTTGAGATTTGGACTTGCAGTCATGACTGGATCTTCAATAATGACTCCCACTGGTTTGACAGGGATACTTGAGTCAATATTGATTGGGTTGCCATTGCCTTGAGAATTGACATTGTTGATGTGGATCTGGGTCTTCCCATCACCACCAGTTGCTGGTTGAGCTGGTTGAGCAAATAGTGGCTGGGAACCAACAGGAACAGCAGCAATCACTGGTTCAGGCTCACTGACGACCAATTTGGGAGCTTTGGCACCAGCTGGAATAATCTTGGGGGTGGTTATGACTGTAGGTCTTGCCTTTCCCAAGGCAGGATTTGACCCCAGGATTCTGTCTTTTCCCAGCAGACCCCCTTTTCCAATGATGCTTCCTGACCCTCCCAGAATGCCAGTTCCAATCACCTCCCTAGGTTGACTGAAGAAGGTTGGTGTCCTCCAAGTGGGCATATGAGGCATTTGTGGGATCTGGCCCCTGCCTGCAAAGCCCATGAGGGCTAACAGGACTAGCAGTCCAAGTAGAATTGGTGGGCTGATCCCTAAACCACCTCTTTCTCTATCTTCTTCCCCTTTGCCTCCTTGACCTCCTTTACCACTCTTACTACCATCAGAGTTATCATTCCCAGATCCACTTTTCCTGCCATCAGATTTGCCAGCTTTGCCACCATCTTTCCTAGGCTTTCTGTCTTTGCCAGAGCTCTTCTTTCCATCATCCTCATCATCCTCCCTTGTTTGCTTTCCGTCCCCCTTTGGCCTAGAAGTCCTTTTTGTTCTTTTGCCACTTTTGCCATCACCTTCATCATCTTTCCCAGCTGTGTTTTTCTCATCTTTACCATGCTTGTTCTTCTTGCTGCTCTTTCTGCCATTCTTGGGATCTGTGGTGTCCCCATCCTGCCTGCCATGTTTGCTTCCCTTGTTTTTGCTACTGGTCTTCTTTCCATCTTTGCCATCAACATCCCCTTTCCTATCAGGTCTTCTAGAGCTATTCTTTGAACTTTGAGTTGATTTTTTAGGTGGATCCTCGTCATCTCCATCTTTTCTTTGAATTTTAGATCCCTTCTGCTTGTTCTTCCCATGCCGTCCATCATCATCATCCCCTGTTCTATTACTTCTGGATCCTGACTTAGTATTTCTTTTCCCACCTCTATCATCTTCATCCCTATCTCCTTTCTTGCTGGACTTCCCCTTTTTAGGCCTTGGTTCATCTTCTGCACCAGTCTTGCCATGCTTACTCTTATGACCTTGCTTGTTGGTATTCTCACTTGGTTCATCCTCTCTAGAATTGTTATTGGAATGCTTTTTGCCATGCTTGTTTCCTCTGTCTTCCCCCTGTCGGACAGGATTGGATTTGGACTTGGTCCTCTTTGGTTTTCCCTCATCTTCATCTCCTCTGTCAGCGCTGCTTCTTCCTTGCTTCCCATTCCCTTTTCCATCATCTCCTCCCTTATGTGATGATTTGGGGCCCTTTTTGGGCTCAGTAGACCTGTCATCATCATCCTTGCTTGCATTCCTCTTATTCTTCTTGTTGGATCTGGAAGGTCCTTCATTTTCCTCCCCCTCATTCTTGTCTTTCCCATCTTTCCTTGAACTTCTTCCCTTCTTGCCACTACCACTGCTACCTTCATCCCCACCCTTCCCTTTTTGGTCCCTTGTCTGCTTCTTATTCTCATCACTGCCTTTTTTGCCTTTTCCATTTCTGGGTTTGCCCTCATCATCCTGATCACTTTTACCCCCAGACCAACCTCCATTGAGACCTAATAAAATCAATAGCAAAAGCAGTAGGGCTAGCCCAAAGCCTGATAAATCAACATGATTCAGGCCCATACCTCTGCTTACGTCACCCTCCAGGGTGCCATTGCTTCTCTGTGTCACATTATTTTCTAATGGTCCACCTTGGTTTAGGCAGATATCTGGATATAGATCACAGAAGTGTTGCTTGAGATCTGATGCAGCAGGGTAAGGTGACCCAATGACGACTTGCTGATATTCAATTCCTGTCTCAAATGGGTCTGAAAGCCCTGAGTAGGGTATCCAGGCATCTGTATATAAATCATCATCCTCTTCCACCTCTTGATAACTGTCTTGAATATTGACATTCTCAAATGGATCCTCCTCATATTGTTCTTCAAATTGGACAGGAACTTTTAGTGGTAAGTCCTCCACATATTGGTAGTCTGAATTGGCTTCATATTCAGGAACCCAACCTTCCTCATATGGGAAATTGTCCATAAGGGTCCGATTGATGATAGGGATATGGGTTTATGTTAATGGCAAAGTAAAATAAGATGACATGTATTGCATGGGTGTGCAGCAGCCAGCCCATTAGATAAGTACCAGCATCTAGATGTCCTGCCATCTATGATATGGTGCAAAGGAGGGAAAAGGAGGGGAAGGATTTGAAAGGATATGCTGATATAAAAGGGTGTGATCAGAGCCCCAGGGCAGAAGACACCTCTTCAGTCCATGGTCCAGACTGATCTTTCTGAACCTCGACAGTCAAGACAGCAACCAGACCATCTGAGATAGACCCTCCAATAGCTTGTACCCTGACAAAAAGATCAGCATAATGTTGACAAGGAGCAATTACTTACCCTGTATAGTGATTCCATTTGGCTACAGAGACTGGTCAGTTAACCAAAAGCAGGGTCAGATCATGGCTTGGTACTCACTCCTGTTGCTTGGAACCAAGTCATCCTGATAAATAACAGTAGTCCTATATCTCCACCCCCTTTTGGAAACTTCTCCAATAAAACTCTGGTTTGGTCTCAAGTGCCCTTTGACCCTGATATTGGTTGCATTGCCAACAAACAAGTCCCTTCCTGCATCATAAGCATTCAAGCCTAGTCTGTGGTTCTTGGAGCTATCTTCTTCTGCAGAAGAGCTGTAATCATGGGATTCTGTGAATAAGCATCACTTGTTCAATCTGTATAACAGAAAGGGAATTGCTTACCTAAGAAAGTATGCTCCACTGGAAGGTGAGAAGAAGTGTTTGGTTAGTCTCTAAGTGTATCATTGAGATACTCACCTGCTGTATTGTTTCCACACTCTGATGTGATTGCCTCCATATATACTCTCTAGACAAGTGCCTAAGAAATGATTTTTGAAATATTGGTATCTCAGTATAGTATGTTGGGTCTCTATTATCCTGACTAACCAGTCAGTTAACCAATCTTACAACCAAATCAGAAATCTCACTAACGGTTTGTGATTCCATCACCAAGATTGGCTTGTTGCTTATCACCCATATGCAATCCAAGACATTGATTGCCAAATGCTGCAGCTTCCAAGTAGTTATATAAACCACCCTCCAGCATTGTTTCTTCTAACACCCTTGGGTCACTTTTATTACTGATAATGATGTTCAAAGGTTCACCAAGATTTGGAGGTGTTGTCCATAATGTATACTACATGTTTGCAAGAAAGTATATTCAGTGGTTGTTCATGCCCACAGACAGCTCACTTACAGTCAACATACTCCCTCCAGTTTTGGAAGGATCATTAAACCCCTGTGCACATGTCCAAGTGACCTGATAAGTGATGCTGATGAGCAGCAAAAAGATGAGCATCATTGATGATATGCCAGGTTCAACAAATATGATGTACTTATGACAAAGAGGAAAATAATCTGATCTGAGTTGTGATATATACTTGGGTAAAAGGGATATGCAAGTACACCCTGGTTGAAAAGAGGACAAAGGACCAGATGCTATAGCAAATATGTGCATGCCAATGTCTAGAAGTATTTTTCACAAACTTTTTGTGGTTGAGAAGATTTCAGTGGGCTTATGACATGTGCTTTTTGGCTAAGTCCTCTTTCTTCTTTTTCTTTCCATCTCCACCATCTCCAGCTCTGGAACATACCAGGTAAATCAGGCCAACTGCAGCAAAACACAATAACAAGGTTGCTTCTTGCCAGTTGTCTAAAGCTACTGTATCTACATTTACTTCTTGTACAGGAGGAATTGCTGATTATGAGTTAGCTATATATCCCGGGCATCAGACAGGGAGTTCTACTTACTAGGCATAGATGGAGGTGCAACTGCTTGCGCTTGCCATAATAATGGCATGTGCTGTCTTGCCTTTATGCCCTTTCTCTTATTCTTAACCTTTTGCCTTGAACCTGTATCTCTACATCAGTTTTGTGAGAAATGAACCAACAACAGTGAGCCGACTAACTTTGTATATTGATTGATCCTCTTGATCTCCTGTCTTTGCAATCCTTGTGGGGGTTCTGATTGTTGTTGTTGTTATTATTGTTATTAATGTTCTGCATCTGTATTTGTTGAGCTTGCATCTGCATATTTTGCTGGTTCATAGCAGCGATCTGTGCTGCTTGCATTTGTTGACTTTGCATCTGTTGATTCATCATCATTTGGTTCATCATGGCCATCTGCATTGTATCACCAAGATTGTTGCTCTGAGCAGGAGGTGGTGGGCTGACCTGTGTTACCACATGGATCTGAGGCCTTTGTGCCATGCAGTTTGTCAGCTAAGACTTATGCCACAGCAAAGTATGCTCACTTTTCTTTGTGAATCCTGGCTGGATGGCTGTTGTAAGTCTGGTGATATGCATTCTGCTGGTAAGTTCTGGCTTGATAAAGAGGAGGGGGCTGCTGTACTGCAGGAGGTGCTTGGTGATATTGAAAGTTGTCATAATATGTGTATTGAGTTTCTGGTTGGGAGTTTTGCAGTGGAGTGTAGGATTCCCTATGAATTTTCTTCTGGGGTATGTGGTATGTATCTAGTGGGATTGCCTGTTTCTCAGCTGAGACAGCTAGACCTTTTGCGTCATGCAGTTCTGGTACCAGAGAGGTATATGATATCAAAGGGGCAATTCCTGCCTCCTGGTGATGGGACTCCTGTTGAGTTCTAGTATTTGGTGCTGTGTCTTGATTGTACTTCTCATGTTCCTTTTGGCTTTGTGAGTCATCCCATGCTGTGTCACTGAGATCATACTGCTGGTTTGCAGCCATATTTGACAGCTGACCCCTACTCTTGGTGGATCAGCATTAATATGAGAAAAATGAAACAAGGCTCACTGGTCAGGAAAGCCACCGGGCATCAAAGCTCCCTCATTAGCTAAGGACATTTTCCAGGCTTTTACTTATCTCATCAGATCTTTTGAAGAATACAAGATGTTGTCAGTATCTATCTCATTTGGGACACTTCTTTTACTCTTTATATACGTCTGCCAGCTGTGATAGTAATGAATAGCAAAGCAAAAATCCATATATGCTACTTGTTATAGACATAAAGCAGAAGGTAGGGGCTTTAAAACCAAAGAGCAGTTCTGCCTTTGTGTATTTGTAACTTGTTTCATAACCCAAGCTATAACAGACAACAGGTTTTGTTCACCTATCTACCTCAAATACGCAAGCTGCTCACTCATATGAGCTGGCACACCCCACAATAGCCCCCCAGGTAGAGAAGCATATGGCACTTCAGCTTTTCCAACACTGTAGCAAAATCTTCTGTAATCTGGTCTTTGATACCTCCAATATTTAGGCTGACCATAAGAATGGGATTGCGGTATGACTGATGCCCAGCCAAACAGAGGTGTTGGGCCTTGTCCCACATTATGGAGTGGCTGTGCTGGGGTAAAAGGATGAAGCCTACCAAAGCTGGGAGTAAGTGCAGGGCAAATCAAGCCAGCTGGAGGTGCAGGTCTCAAATGCTGAGTGATCTGGCTTGTCTGGAACAGTTGTGGTGAATGGTGTTGACTTCCATGTGGGCTTTTGTATCTAGTTGGTTGATGACAATGACAACAAGATTCACTTGTGGAGTCTTTGCTTGATCTTGTAAGCATGGTCCTGAGAGCTTGATGATCAGCATGATTTCAAGACTGTCAGACTCACATGAATATTGTGATAGTCAAGATTAACAGTACTATGGTTTTGAAGGAGAAAAGGGTGTGATTGATAATCAATTGTGGATATACATATATATACAAGTGCAATGATTCAAAATCCTTTGTTCATGCAAGTGTTATAGAATCTGAAGTTGCACAGCTCCTAGCTTGATAATCATATCTGTGAGTATACATATACATCCAGTGAATAGAGTAGAATAATATTACAACATACATCCTCACACCTTCTTGGTAATTTTTGCTGTCTTCTTACCGATAAGTACCAGACATGTAATTATATGGGCCATACCATCCATTAGTAGGCCACCCAACCCCATAATTGGGGCCAACACCCCATCTGCCCCAGCCATTGTAGAGACCCCCATACATGCTGCCATAGTAAGGGTAAGATGTAACCACAGGTCCAGCAGCACTGTAGACAAGCATGCTTTGATGCAACCTGATATCAGTCATCATTCACATTTGAAATATATATGTTGTACTCACATGTATAGTGATGGGCAGTAATAATCAGCTCAGCTGTAGAGTGTCTTCAAGACAATTGATGTGTTTGAATTTGTAGTAAGGCTGATAAATTTGGTGTTTATGTTTGGAGTCATAGCACCCTGGCCTGATGACCAGCTTTTATACCTTGCAGAAATAAGTGAAGGTGTGAATTGTAGAATGATCACCAGTAAATTTGTGTTTGAAGGTGTACATTCCTTTAAAGTACCCCATCTCCCAAAAGCGGGGGCTCCTACACTATGAAACTCACTTCCCTTTTGTGTGGGGGATGTAACACTGTCTTTAAAGAGAATTGAACTCAGGGGGAGTTTTTGAAAATAAGGAATGTAAGAGATATCAAAAGTCAAAATTACTAGAACATCCTAGCAACATTTTACATACCATCTAAACCTCTTTTACATGTTGATTTTTCTTCTGCTGCTATCTCAACCACCAGCATGTCAGCTTCAACTAATGTTGGGACAGAAGTTTGGATTGATGCTGCTTCTCCTCTTTTAAGATATTCATCTGGCAAATGGACTCAAGGTGAAAAAGGGTCTAAAACATGTCAAGGTTCTGAGCGCTGTTTGGTAGAACTGCAGGCTCTATATTGTAAGTTCTCCCTGAGGAAGAGTGATGTTGACCCATAAAGTCAATGGCATTGAGTTTCTTTACACTGCCCAACATGGATATGATGTCCAAATAGGACTTGATGGGAAGTCTGAGAGACAAGAAACAAATAATGGTGTAGCCAGTTTGACCTCAAAATTTGACAAACATTCAGCTAAATTGGAGGGCTTGTGTCAAGATTGCAATGCAGATAGCAGAAATGACTTGACATTCTTTGGAGTCAAGCTCCAAACTCAAGTGGTAGAATTTGGGTGAGTTCAACTTACTTTATTGCCTAGAATTACAACAGCTAAGGATTCTAGCAGCCCTGGAAGTAATATCACACTTGATGATGCCTCAACAGATATCACTTATTCTGGATTTCAATCTACATCTTCCACAAAATCAGATATACAGCCTATCAAAACTGGACCTTTCCTTGAGAAGACTGTGAGCTATACATCTACCGGGGGGGCTTCTGCCTCTTTCTTGTGCCAAGGTATGCATCAGCCCAACTCATATACATTTCACTCACTGATGGCTCCACAGGATCTGCTGTGTACATTGTAGGCATGACAGGTCCAGATTTTGGGGGATACCAAATCAAACTTGACTCACAAGATATGGGGAGTTATAATGCCTGTACTGGGTTGGAATCCTATAACACCTTGTTGTTCTTTTCCACCTACCTGGATGCTTCAAAATCACATCAAATCATAGTGACCAATCAAATAGATGGTTCATTGTTTGCTCTGGATTATGCTGTTTGTGTGCAATCAACTGAACAGACCTCAAATACCTCAAATGGAGGGGCTCCAGGGGCAACGGCAGTATTTCCTGATGGTAACACAACCCCTCAAGGTACTGGTGATTCAGGTGGTGCTATCATTGGTGGGATCCTTGGAGGGTTGGCAGCTTTGGTGAGTTACATTCTTTCATTCTGCTCATGATATCTGCTAAGGCCAATCTCAGTTTCTCCTTTGGTTCTGGTGGAGATATAGGCAGTGGAAGAAGGCTGGAGGAAAAGGTTCATTTTGGGCAGCACTGTGTGGACCCAAGAGAACTAAAGCAGAGGCTGCAAAGGAAGAAACCAAATTCCATTTATGGCCTATGATCTGGAGTAGACCTAAGTATGCCACTGATGATTGAAGGAGGATGGGCATTGGTAATACAAGTAATATCTTGATATACAACTCACCATTGTCTTTTACAGCTTTGTATCATTTCCTTTGGGTGAAGGCAACCCCCTTTGTGCACCCCTTTGTGCAGCCCCTTTGTTGGTGTCTGCAACTCATCATGGTTGTGCATAGTGATGTATTCTGTTCAAAATATATGAGTACTTTCATCAGCTATAAGTACTCATATCTGGACAAGACAATTGTCATACCTACCACAAACACATACATACCAATTTGACACAAGACATTTGATTACACATCCTACAGGATCTTTCAAGCCCAACATGTTCAAACCTCAGCTGCACAAGTTCATTTCGCCTAATGGAGTACTTTTGCAGTCCACTTATTACAGTACAATGCCCTCTTTCACTCCCAGCTACCCACCCAAGGTCTCCTTCTATCAGCTGCTTCCTAAGTCTGTCAAGGTCTTGGGTCTTGGTGTACTGGCTTTTGGAGGAACAGCGTACTATTTCTTTGCTGAAGAATCCTTCAAAGACACCTGTCTTTTCAGTGGTGTCACTGCAAAGATCAGGACAATTCCTTCAAGAGCTGTAGAATGGCAATATCCAAAGTCCAATGGCAATCCAAGAGTGATGAGAAGGTTTGTTCACCACAAAGCTTGGCGCCCGGCGCATCGGGAAATCTATCAGGAACCCGGCAGGGCGCCCGATGGCAATCTGTGCGCACCCGATGCGTACCCGGCGGCGGTCTGTGCACACCCGGCAGGTTCAACTCATCGGGATTTACGCCCCGGCAGCGCCCGATGCGCCGGGCGCCAAGCTTTGACTTATGGCACCTCGCACAGAAAGAAATACACTACAAGACAAAGACAAGTGTCCAATGAAACCATGCCTGGTGATGATAATGCTGCTGCTGGCAGTCCTAAGTCTTACTCCTGTGAGAAAGGTTGACATCTCTGCATTGCGTGTGTGTTATGGTGATGCTTGCTTTCGGAGTAATAGCAGTGTGAACGATGCCCTCGATGAGTTTTTTCTAGAGCCCTAATGCGCGAACCAAATCGTATTCGTCGCCACGCTCATATATTTAACTGTGTCGATGTGTTTGTATGAGAGGCGTACCGGTCCACAGTATTGATAATCCTACCAGCAGTCCACAGGACTGGCCGCAACGTTACAGCACGTGTGCGTGAGATTGGAACGGATAGACGGCGAGGCTTCACAAGACACTTAGTTCACTGTCGATTGACACGGCAGGTGAGCGTTTGAGCATGTTCCTCCTGTAAACGCGAAATATGTGAGGATGCAAGCCCCAGGAACAACGAAGTGTCTCAAGAAATCAAGAGTGCAGTCGGCGCAGCTTCATGTCCATCTGGGTGGACTCGTCGAAGTAAACTGCAGCGGAATCGTCTAAAACGGCTTCCAGTCCCAGTTAGCTCGGTCGATCGCTTGGACATCGGAACTCGCTCAGCCACATGAGGGGACAGCTCTGGAGGTCATGTTGCGTCGTTCCCGCTTGCCAAGGCAAGTAATTCATTAGCAATACCGGAGCAGCTTTAACAGTAACGCCTGGGCGTCATGTCCTTGGCCCGCATCATGTCTCTCGAGCATGACACCGTTCCAACAAGTTGCACGAACAACCGCGCTCAGTACCAGCACGCCAAACAGTGAATGAGCCATGTCCTGGCGAAGATTGTTGTATATGCAAACCATGAAGTTGCGCGGGAACTCAGTGCGCCAATGCGTAAATGAGTTTATTCCATGCAAGATCGTTGCATCTTCCAGAATGGCTGCGGTCCCATGTTGTTGTCCGAGATATGTTCTAATTCTAGTCTTCTAGGTGGACATCGTGCTTAGAGCGATCATCAGCGGGATCCACTGCTTAGCGAATGGAAGATCACAGCTCACCCAATATAGCGTATGATACTGAAATAGTAGTGATTGCATTATATCATTGATTGTAGTCGGCTCAACTATTTGGTGGCGTATCGCATTACGCCTTCCCATACCGCCAACGCAGCGGCATTAGTAGGGAAAGCTCGCAGGACAACCGGTACGAATCCCTGTAAGAACGGAGGAGAAGATCCTTCGTATTAGCAAGCGCCCACGATACAAACGGGCAACCTCCTGGTGACTTGGCCCACGGCACGACCTGCGTGTGAATAGGGGTACCAACTTTGTAGAAGTTCCGTACTCTCGCTAACGAGTTCCACGAGAATCCCCTCGAAGGATCGTATGTCTCTCGCCATACTTGACCGTAAGCGTCGAACACTCCCTTATACCGGGGCTGCTTAATGGAGTCCACTGAGGGTATCACAGACCCAAGCGTCAGTATGCGTGAGAGCCACAGGACGGATAGGATTCAGGCTGGGCCGACCAGAAGGGTCATAGACGGGTACGGTGTGGCTTACCCATTATTCTATTCTTGATATTATCCAGAGCTGCATAGTACGATCGGGTGATCAGCACGATAGCGCGTATAAACGTTCGTTCGTCAAGGAGGGGATTGAAGTGGTTCTCTGGGCACGGAATCTGAACACTCACGTAGAGCTGTGAACCAGTACATATTTGACGCCATACCACCAGCCAAGAAGTTGGCCAGTTCTGTTGACATTTCCCAGCTGGTCCCGTCCCATGACTTGAACAGCCTGTTGAAGATCTCGAAACCTAGTTTTGGCACATATACCAGACAGAGGATGATAGACTCGCTTCAGCCCGCAATTTCCGCGCAAATCCTCCAGGGAACATCATTCCAGAGCACGACTGAGGTGGAATGCGAAGGAGAGAATCAGAACACAGACTGACCTCCAAACATAGCAGCGAAACAACTCCTGTAGATAAAACTCGCGCCAAGTCCTTTCCACATTCCAGTCACACCGTGCTCCGCTACAGTTTGCCTGACAACGTCTATCGGACCTGAAAATTGCTTGGGAACATGTTCCGGCTGGACCAGTTGCAGCTGAAGTTTGCATTTGATGACTTCCGTGGGGTGGGCGATTGCAGCGCTACAAAGCGACGAAGCGACAAGTGGGTGGGTCAGCAACAAGAGTCCGTTCTGAGATCCGATTCCCCACAGTGCGCGTCGGTGGCTTTGCCAAAAGTCGAGCATCACTCACTTTGTCCATCCAGCGAACAAGCCCGCTACACTATGTCCGAGTAGAGATAACCGCTCCCCTTGCGGCGCTACAGTTGTGCTCGAAGACGCTATAGATGTGGATATGGGTATTCTCTCTGCGAACCCATTCCTCAAAAGTAGCGCTCGATAATTGTGGAGACTGGAAACGAGACAAGTCATCAGCTTCGTCTGTCAGAATGAGAGAGAAAGATGTCACAAAACATTAGGTACTATCGACCGCAGCCTAACGAATCGAATCGTTCTCCTGGAAAGATTTTCGAAGGGAAGCCGCTCACCTTCCCATGAGTATTGAATCTGTTATCCCCCATGCTACGGCCGGCACACTGGCACCCTTATACAGCGCCCTTGGTCCCTGCCAGACATTGGGGAATCAAACATAAGCTTTTCCGGATTGACATCTTCATGCTGAATCGCGCCGAATGCCAGAATTTCACATACCTCTTTGCTGACTGTCTTGGTGAAGCAATCCACTGCTCCATTGAAAGTCCCTGTTGGCGTACATTGTACTACACCCATAAATACGTTAGACGTTGGTCTTGCCTCGGGTGTGACCGAGCGGTTAGCTATGCTCAAGAGGTCCAAGCAGCTCACGTCTGGTCTATTCAGGAACGGAAGGAGAGGATGTATTAGCGTATAGCGTATTACTACACCAGCAGTGAGGGTTGAAATGAAGGGCAAACCCACTTTTATGGTATCGAATGGATGTCCTACAACGAGCTGGACCGATGAGGTATTGATGATCCTGGTCAGCTTCGGTCCTTAAGCTAACGAATCACTAGAACTCACCTTTGTCCAGCTACAAGCCTCCACCCGAGCAGCTTATCAGCTGTTTGCCCATCAGTCGGCCCGACCTCATGACTGAGAACCGTTCGACTCACCCAGAGCAGATCCCTGCGGCGAAGCCAATAAATGGTGAATGAGGCTTCGAGGCCTGTTGACCTATTTTTGAGCTGTCCTCAATATCGTCAATCACGTCCGGTTCACTGATCTCCTCCGGCCTGGGAATCGGTGTCCGGTTGAATGTCGAAGCTGAGCTTGAAGCCATCTTTTGGCTATGTCAATAAGTGGGCCAGGGAGATCTTGACGCTCTTCGGGTACCAGAGCCGAGCTGATCGAACTTGAGGGCTAGTTGGTAGGGGAAAGAGAAAGAGAAGTAACACAGGTCAGTGGATGTGTAGATGTGGAAAGAGTCGTGATTTATTGGACAGATGGACAGACCGAGTGACCGATGGTGGAGGTGATCGAATCGAAAATACCTGTCAGTTTACATCTTTCGCTCGCTGTTTATGCGTTTATGCTATCGGAGGCAGCTCCGGAATCGGGATCGGGATCGCCGAACCTACATGTCACGTGATGAGATCGGACTCGCCCCTTAGCTTAGATATCTAGCGATATGATGCTGAATCGAATGCAATCCAAGTAACAGGCAGCAGTAGGATCTCGCATCCGTATCGCGGCATCGCGTCGTCACACACACTCCGAGAATGAGGCGTTACAGGAAATCTAATCTCTATGATTGCTCTATCCCAGTCCAAGATATATGCTACATGAATGTCCTGGATCAGGGTCCTATTACGCCCGTTGTCGACAGGTATATTTTGTTTGGCAGCATTACTGCCGAGTGGACCATCGCATCACTCCTTCCCAGACTGCCAATGCCGCCGCGTTGGTAGGAAAAGCTCTCAGCGCTACAGGTACAAGACCCTATCAGAATCACAAAGGGGAGTTCCGCGTTGGATCAGCCAGCCATAACACGAAACTCAGAATGTGTGAACCCAACCGAGCAACTTTACTCACCTTGTTGAAATTACGAGCTCTGGCTGCGGCGTTCCACCAGAACCCCTTTGAGGGACTGAAAGTCTCTCGCCATGTCTGTCGGTATGTGTCAAATACTCCCTTATATCTAGGGTTTTTGAGGTTATCGGCTGTAACGCGAAAAGATCGGTCAACTTGGTCCAATTGGTGGCTGAGGCGCAAAACAGCCACCACAAGGAGGAACCAGCTTACTCATCATCCGAGATCGGATATTGTCGAAGGCTAAAAGCGAGAGGTAAGCGAAGCTCCATATTTGACGAGCATTCACGTTGTCAGAGAGAGGGGAGTAATAGTCTGCTACCTACGCAGCGCGGCTGCCCAATATACGTTCGCGCACAATCCCCCAGCCAGGAAATTGCCCAGCTCCGGTGATACTGCAAATCTCGTTCCTTCAAAAGACTTAAACATCCGGTTGAATACTTCGAAGCCTAATGGACAGGAAATGCTCGTCAGCTGGAAATTTGCGATGGCAGGAGGCAAAGGTACTCGGCTGCCACCAAATCTAATTGAGAGAGAGAGAGAGAGAGAGAGAGAGAGAGAGAGAGGAAATCACGAGGTTTGACTTGATTGTCACTTACTTCCAAACATGACACCGAAACAGGTCCTATACATGAAGCTCGCTCCCACGCCCCTCCACATGCCCGTTACACCCTGCGTAGCGATAGTCTGCTTTACCACATCCAGAGGTCCCTTGAACTGCTTCGGTACATGAGCAGGCTGGACAAGCTGTAGTTGCAGTTTGCACTTGATCACCTCCGTCGGATGAGCGACGGCCGCACTGCGAAACAGCCATGTCAACGGCTGTGCAGTGATCCAGTAGTCCTCAGTTGTAAGATAAGGAAGGCGAAACTGCTCACTTGGTCCAACCAGCCATTGATCCAGCCAAAGTATGTCCAAAGAGCGATAATCTCAGTCCCTCCGCGTGTGGGTTTTTCTCGGACAATCCGACTCGTTTCAACAGCTCTCGATAGTTATGCAGACTGTAGAAGCCGCCATGTCAATCTTACGGCCTTGCACGGTCTCGCGAACATGGACAAGCCCGCTACGAACCTGCCCATCAATATAGAGTCGGTGATACCCCAAGCTACAGCTGGTACACTCGCTCCTTTATATACAGCTCTTGGACCCTGAAAGAGCGAAAACAAAACAATTAGTCTGTTGGCACCCCCCAGAGTTCACCATCTGTAACGAAAAACAAATGAGTTTGACTACTGACCTCTTTGCGGACTGTCTTAGACACACAATCCCATGCCCCGTTGAACATTCCAGGGGGAGCACATTGTACTGAGGGACAAACGATAATCAGAAGCGATAATCAGAAGAGCTGTGAGGATCTGATGACTTCGGTCGGAGATGCTCACGTCTTGTCTGGCATGGTATTGAGTGGGACCATATCAGCTGAGGTACGCCTCTATGAGTGATCCGACAAGTTGCACTCACTTTTACAGTATCAAAAGGATGGCCTGATCAAATGTAGATTGGTCAGTATCCTTATTGAGCGCGACGAATCTCCCTCGTTCGTTTACGCACCGACAAGAAGCTGTTGTGCCGATGCGAGACAAAAGTTAACTCGGAATGGTGCAGTCCGACTGCTTGATGCTATTTGGGCTAGCACGTACCTTAGTCCATCTACAACGAGGTGTTCAATAATATCAAATGTCAGCCAAGTGAGGCCGTGTAGCCCCATAGTTGATCGGCTCACCCGGAACATATCCCTGCCGCAAAACCAAGAAAAGGCGAATGAGCCTGCGAGTCCTGTCCGCTCTTTACTGTATCCCTCAGATCATCCACAATATCCGGTTCTGACAGCTCTTTCGGTCTCTGGGCCCTCATCTTGTCACGACACACGTCGGTATACACATCGTTCTTTTCTTTCGATTGGAAATTGGTCAAGTACAGACCAATCAGAAGAGATAAACACCCTTGACGTCTACTGTTATTGTTGTCTGTAGCCAAAAGATCGGCTTTGCCTGGTGGAGGTGAGTAAGAGTAAGAGTTGAATCACGTGACCTGACTACTTGACACTTAATCTAACATGTAGGCGATGACCGATTTCCGTGGGATATGCTATGATGATTATGATTGCAGCAGTCGAGAAATCGACTATTGTTCTTTCTGCTAGTCACAACACGCATAAACTACTCATACTCGATTTGTTCTCATAAAACTACGGCGAAGCGCGACGTTGAGGAGGCTCCTGACCGCCGGGATGTCGCTCATCGCTGCCTGCCGACCAGGCTCAAATGCCATGAACCGTCTGTTCGCGAGAAGATCGACAAGTTCTCGTTCACACGATCTCTCTCCCAATGTGCACAAGCGCCCTCAACAAGTCAGACACGAGCACACTGGTATAGCAAATATCAATACGAATCATACGCGAGTTCTGCAAAACTCCACTCAAGATATCAGCTTAGACGATGCGTTGGTAGCTCAAGATCCGTATAGAAGGATACGGTTCCATCAGCCGCTGCATATGATGAGTCAAGGTCGCAAGGTCATCGATAGAATGCAAGTGATGAGAAGGGAGTTTGTGAGTGAGGAGCGCGTCACTATCACTCAAGAATTCGTCTGGGCCAGAACAACTGCGTACGAGTCGGCTAACGTCCGCATATCATCCCCCCGATCGATGTCTTTTGACCTGAAGTGGGGTGTACAGGATTTTGAAGCCCATGTGTTACCGTTCTGGACCCTGGCGCTAGTATGCGATCAGGTAGTCACACAGAGGTTTAAACAAGAGAGAGGAACATTCTACGTAGAGACGCCCAAGAGGATTCAGTCCGAGATAGGTTTCACAATAGCAGCCGTGGCTCCAGATCATTGGGCGAGGTGAGTTCAACGCCGTCGCCCCCTGGAAGAAAAAGAACGTTACACTAGTTCAACATCCTGTCATGGACGCGTGATCTCAAAGAACCTCGCTTCGCAATACTAGAACGACAAGTGAACGATACGCTGATGCATCGGCCTGTATGAACAGTGGCTATACCATCTCTGACAGCGTCGGTCTCCACGTCATGCAACTGGGGGAACTGCATTCGTACTCAAGACATCTGCCAGCCGACCTATCGTGGCTGCCTTCCGGAACTCCGCGCATATATTCAGATCCAAATGACGGCTGCGAGCCGTTCGTGTCATCTATATGGAATCCATCCGTCGCCCCACATTACGCTTTGTCGCCTCCTCGGCTGACCGAAACCGAGGTGGAGAAGATCATCACTCTGCAGGAGCATGATCAGGAGACCTGGAGTGATGTGTGGTATCCCAAGGGAATCGTAAGTTCACCAGGTAGTCACTTGTCGTTATGAGGTATTCTCATCACCTCCCCGGCTATGAGCTCCTGATCACTCGTGTGCGTCGTGCATGACAAGACGAATCTGTTGACCTAATTCACCCCTCCTCATCCAGGAAGTATTCGCCATTCCCACTTATAGTAAGCTATCATTATGAATGCAGCATCGACTGGCAGCCAGGATGTTTGTTCGCCCATGCGATACCGTTGCTGATTACGGGATCTTATGTCGCCTAGAACTCGTTTACAAAGTGGTGACGAGATCAGGACTTGGTGTTCTGGATGCTCAACAGCCCGAAAGAAATCATAACACAATGGCAATAGATTGGTCGCCTGGGGGTACTAGAGGTACAAACGCGTTCCTAGTATGTTGTAGTCTCGATGGTCTGCACATCAGTCAACAAGGAGCAAAAGCTGATCAAGCCGCCTGGGGCTACCGCCACTCCTGATACCGGTTTGACTACCTATTAGTGGAAGAACTTAGGGTTCCAACAACGTCCCAGACAGCCTGACGGCCGACTTCGGTTGGGCGACCCCCAGATATGGCGATTTCAGCCTAGTACAAAGATCACCACGCTCTTCTCTATTGTACACGAAGCCATGAAAAGGAGGGGCCCGATGACTCCTGAGATGTGGGAGGACAAAAGGATATTCCCAGATTTCGGACCGTCAAGCGATGGAAACTCCCAGACGTTGCAGTGAGCCCGCCCTCCTCACCCAATACATGACTCTACGAGCCGTCACGGTTTCCTCATGGTGTCATGATCGCATGCTAATTGATGCCTTGCTTACTTGCCTTATTGGCGCGATGCGAGCAGTAACTGGATTCGCGATCAAGTCTCCGGCAATGACAGTCTCCGCGAACCGCAATTTCCCCTCAGAGGAAGCCGTGGCTCGGCCGGCGCTCAACCGAGCATCTTCGCATCACGTATCAGACCAAAGACCAGTGCCGCCAAGCCGACGACTAGCGATGAAAACACGACTTCGTCTGCTTCTTCGAACCGAGCTTCGCCAACCGATGAGCGGCCCACAGGGAGGTTTGGAGCCTCATCCGTGGACAAGCGAAGGGCGTATATACGTAATCGAGCAAAGTTGGCGGGGGATGCTATTCTACGATCATCTTCTTTCGACAAGGGGTCAGCACTATCCAGGTATCCGAAGGTTCTACCAGATCCGAAAGGTCACTATAGGAGACTAGGGATTTACGAACCCGGTCGAGAATATCTGGAATTGAAAACAAGAGGGACTGCCGACCAGAAGATCAATGACCAGTATTTTGCCTATAGCAAAGAGCTGCATCCCGATCGAGGTGGCTCAAGTGAAGAGTTCGCACCCCTCGCGGACGCGAATAAAGCGCTCGAGACCTGTGAGTCCTGTTCCTACCCTGTCTATCCAAGTCTGCGTACGACCCCGAGCAGCTGTAGATAATTCTCGGCAGCAACCCGGCTCGGTACTCGTCGGTCTGATCGCGATGGAAATGTGCTAATGGTTCGATGTGCGTGATTCGATGGCAGTGGAAAAACGGCTAGCGTATTACAGACAATCTCAATGATACCGATCATTCGATCGTTCCAGAGCAGAAGTAATGGCGCCGATTTACAAAAGATCAACCATAAAATCTTGACGCTGAGCAACAGAAAGGCACCTGTATATCTATGTTTCATCCGGTTAAGAAAACCAATCAAATCGGCAATATACCACGCACTGATCGATACCAAGCATGTTGTTGTAACCAGTAGACTGATCATTTAGTAGATAATCCATACATCCCTACTCTTATAACTAGATTAGGCAAATCGGGCACAGTCTGAAGGGAATTCAGTGCATGCGCATCACATCGACCGCTATGTAAAGAACAAGTTTACTGTGCAACGGCCCATTTCGGCATTTCGGCAGTGGTACAGTACGATAGGCATGACCCGTTACCATAGGGTCATTTGCCCAAGCTTTCGGCGCTCTGAGAGGGTCGACTGACATACGCGCTATTAAGTGTCTCCGCAAGGAACCCTTCATTGGCAAGATAAGGAACATCGAGTGGATCACGTGAGTGGCGACCACCATCTGCGAGCCCGAACCAACAAGGTACTCTGATCTGGACGATACACGTTCACGGGCGAGTCCGAGAGCAAGACCGCGGGACCCCGTACTGTACTTCGTCCAACGTCACATTGCCTTCACCGTGTGACCGGACGCCGTGATTCCTCTACAGGCAAACACTCTTCCTGAAGAGTTAATCTCTCGTGTCCCAAATCTGCTCCAAGAATCCCACAAAACCAACAGCAACATCCCCCTCAGTCCAATTCCCTGCTGCGGCCAGCCCTCCACTCTGCTGCGCTTTAACCTGTACACCCTCATACTGCCTCTTGAGCCTCTGCATCTCCGAAAGCGTCACGCGCCTATCGGGCGGTAGGTGCAGTATCAAGGTCGAAGTGGCAGGCGCGGGCGGCGAAGGTATTCGGTAAGTGGGTGTATTAGGCATTGTATTTAGGTGTTGTAGGAGGGAGGTGACGATTGTTTGGGTTGTCGTTGTAAGCGTCTGTAAGGTGTTAGGCGGAGGTTTTGCACGCTAGATCAACAAAATGAATTGCCCCCTTGTCAGCAAAAAGCTTAATATGTAATGCCTAAATCCAGCTGGTGTATTCTCTTTTCTGAAGGCAATACAGGCTTTCGAGCAGGACTCACTTGCAGTACAGCCGCAGGTGGAGGCTTCTTATCTCCCTTGATGATCGCATTCCATATATCTTCGTAAGGCGGCTCTTCATCCCATGGTATAGTGAACAGGGGCGAATCCCATCGTACCATCGATGACGGTTCTTCGAATCGCATGATCAAGTTGTCAAAGCTGTGAGAGGGCAAGACCCAAAAGGGAAGCATGACGACAAGAACGTCAGCATTCGTGCGAGCTAAGGGTCATGAAGCTCGCGCTATTGCTGTGGATCGTAATAATGTACTCACGTTGCGGGCTTATAAGAGCATTCGCCTCCTCCTTCCTCCTCTGCTCTGTTATTATGCCATTCCCTACACATATCAGGCGGCGCTACGACGTGTATCTGGATGTGATCATAAAAGTATGAATCAGAACGTGAATAAACGGAATATGGTGATCCTCGCCAGCCAGTACTGACCGTAGCGACCCTTACGCGAGCCTCCCTGGCAGCGCAGTACATCTGATATCTGAACCCTTTGATATAATTCGCAGAATCAACTATCGTTATTGTATCTTGGCCCAAAGAACGAGTGACATTAGAGAACAAGCTCGCTCGACCGGGTTTCTCTTGCGCACTGCCTGAAGAAAGACATGGCGGCACATCGAGTCAGCTCTTGACATTTTCCAACATGCCACATGAATGAGCGCCTTTCTCTGTCTCTGAATTGAGCCAAGCAGTGGAGAGGCTGCCTGATCTCTACCATATTGCATATTGCAACGTAGCATGCCATTCGCGCGATCACTCACTATCATAGGTGGATCTCGGTACATGCGAATTGTCATCGCTGACGATATTCACTTCGAGTGATGGCCCGTCATATTCCTTCGCGGCGAGCTTGGCGGTAAAGTACTCCTTGAGCTGAGCTGCTCGCTTCGATTTGCCCGAACACGGGTATCCTGATATTGTTACCAAAGCCATAATCCAAACGCTCCCTTTCAGCAGTGCTCAGCAAAGGTATCGTTTGGTCGTGCTGTGTTTGAATGTTAACGTGATTCTAACAAAGCATTGTGAGGGTATGTCATATGCATCGAGGAGATGGATGAATCCAAGAAATTCGAGGTGACCGCTCGCTACTCTCGTGGTGGTGACCACCCTGCTTAGGTGGAGGTCGCCGCCACTGAGGTCATTCCCTTTACCTTGCAACTAGCAACCTGTCCACGAGATCAAAATCCCACAAGGATCTCCCTATTCACACCCATACACCCATTCCTGAACACACCTACTTTTCGCTTTCTGTTCGCCTTATCGACCTATCCATCACTACGCAGGCATAGCTCGAGCTCAGACAACTCAGACATTAGCACCACCGGCGGACAATCTAACTCATCTGCGCCACAGAGCGAAGCGGCAAGATGCCTCCCTCATCCCATGCGCAAGACAAACCGCTCCGCCAGGCTCTCGACCCGATCTCATCACCTTACATATCGTCTATCAATGGCACACTTTCCATAGCCAAGGATGTTCTCATGAATCATTTCGGCGCCGAGACGCATAGATCCGAAAGCACGAGGATACTGTCTGATCGTGAGTCTGTCACCCCTTGGGTGATTCCATTGCTGTCCTGCTCGTCCATCACCTCCGAAACTAGGTGTATCCATCGGTACTGGCTCGATAGCAGTACCGGGTATCAAGGAAACCCGCTTGCATGCACAGAGAGCTGATCGTCTTTGATCACATACTGCAGTCGCCCCGTCTCTCATGCAGCCTCGGTTCCTCAATGCCGCCAATACGTCCGGCCCAGCGAAATCGCTCGGAAAGCCTGCTACTCGACCCAATAGCTTACTTCGACTGCCCACCTCATTACCACAAGGGTTATACAGCGTTGGAAATCAGACGACATCCAACTCGCTTGCGATCATAGAGGCAGTCGACAGACTGACCGCTCTTTCTTTGGAGAACGCTTCGAATCCCCCATCAGGGGAAGAAGAGATACCGAGCTTGATCAAGGGTTTCAAAGCTACGATACCTTCTTCCGAGTTGGCCAAGCAACGTCGACGAATGATCAGAGGTGGTTTAGTGGATCAAGATCTAGGGTTCGAGAAGATCGGATTGAAGAAGCTCGGTGATAGAGCCAGGGGTTTATTGACGGAAGGTGGGGAAGACGATGCTTCCGAGAGTGGCGAATTGGACATTGGAAGAAAGGCGAAAAGAAGGAGAAGGCAGAGAGAAACAAGAAGGATCTCAGAAGGAAGACATCTGCAAGGAAAGCTTCACCTGGAGGATCTGGTACAGCAAGCAGACGAGATCTCGCAAGACAAGGAGAATCTGCATGTTAGGCAGGTGAGTGATAATGCGATACGGGACTCTACTACTCTCCCTTTGTTTCCATACCAGATGAACCTAGCTCTACAGTTCTGCATCTCTTGACAATATCGCCGGAGTAGGACTGTGCTTACGTTGAAGTCTCTTCAGTCTCTCATCCACGCCGAGATCCTCGAGGTATCAGCGAAGATCGACGTCTTAGAGGAGATCCGCCGCCGGCTGGAAACATCTCTCTTACACCTACAAGAAGAAGACCTGGAACTAGACGACGAGCTGGAAGGCGTGCAGGAGCTCATGGCGTCACCCGCTATCAAGTCTGTCGCCGGTACGAAAGCTGTCACTTCGTCTGCGGCTGCGGCTGTTAGCAACAAGAGCTCGAGAAGACGGAAGGGGCCCGCGTTCTTGCCGTCAGAGCATGATGAGCTGCCTTCTGGAGTAGCCTTTATGGTGAGTTGAGCGCTCACTGACCGTCAGCAACATGGAACTCAACTGACTTCGTGCATTTAGACGTTGAACGGTCACACCGCTCCTATCACCGCCCTGGACTTCAGCGAACCGTATGGAATGCTTGTCACAGCCGGCCAGGACGACATCGTCAAAGTATGGGACCTGTGCGACGGAGAAGAGATTGGAGAATTACGTGGACACACCGGATCGGTCAAAGCTCTGCAGGTGGAAGACACGCTGTGCCTGACGGGTGGATCTGACGGATCTGTCCGCTTATGGGATCTGAGGATGGTAGAAGACTACGAGGAGAGACTGAAATCGCAGCTTGAAGAACTGGCGAGACAAGATCCGCTGGAAAGGATCGCTGGACAAAAAGCTGCAGAGGAGGATCTGAATGAGAGGGACGAATTCGATTGGGATGAAGGACCTAGTGGGATCACGGAAGCTTCTATCATCGACCCTAGCGGTGGAAGTCCGTGTGTGAGAACTTTGGAGGGACATAGTAAGAGCGTGACAGCGCTCTACTACGAGGACGGATGCTTGGTGAGCTCATGTCCCATCTTCAGCGGTAGATTACTCAGCTGAGCAGCCAAATTCTCCGTCCTTCCGCCTTTACGCCTCCTTTCAATAGGTGACCGGCTCATCGGACAAGACTATACGACAATGGGACGTTGCGACCGGCCAATGTGTATTAACAATGGACATTCTCTGGGCAATCTCGAATCCTCCTGCACCGCCTGCACCCGAACCCAGCTCCCAAGCTCCGCCAAGACTGAAACACCGATCATCGACTTCATTCGGTTCGATACACTACGACGACCTCCTTCCGTCCCCTGGACCGGGCGCAGGCGCCGCTTTCGCAGGCATGTCGGGTCAGAGTCTGCTCAGCGCCGTGACAGGCCAGCAATTCGCGGTACCCACGCCTCCGTATGCGGATGGGACATGGGAGATGTATCAGGATTTCGTGGGTGGCGTGCAGTTCTGGGGTTACGCGCTCGCTAGTGGCAGCGGAGATGGTGGCGTGAGGATGTGGGACAGTGAGTAGTCTACAAGCATTACACAAACAAGGAAAAGGCAGCGCTGATAGTCATGTGTCATGCTGAATCTCGTAGTGCGAACTGGTCAAGCTCACCGAACACTGGTCGGACATACTGCGCCCGTTACCTGTCTTCAATTCGACGAGATGAACATCGTCACCGGTAGTTTGGACAAGACAATCAGGGTGAGTAAGCTGAAGTTATGATTTTTTCTTTTAATCAGTCGAATTACGGCGTGGATGGGATAAAAACAAAATTGATCGATGTACAGTGGTAGTGGTGCTGATGAATTTTTCGATTATCGACGGATCATAGATATGGGATCTACGAATGGGTCAAGTTTCAGAAGTACACCGGTACGAATACCCAGTTACAGCCCTTCAATTCGACAGTCGCAAAGTGGTAGCTTGCACCGGAGAGAACGGGGTAGAAGTGTACAATAGGACGACACATAACCACTCGAGATTGACAGTGAATGGACATATCAAGCCCGCTGAGAAGATGAGATTTATCGACAAGTACCTCGTTTCGGGTGGTAGGGATGGATGTGCCAAAGTATGGGCCATGTAGGAAGGGAAGGCATTGGTTTGGTAGAATACATTGATTGGGATGCATCACTATCCTTCCGATTGTACCATGCATATGGTAATGCGAGATGAGAATCGAATGGCGGTTGCGGTGATCGCCGATGACGTCGTGGTTGATGATGATGATGATGATGAGACATGAAACAATGACTCTGAAATGACTTGGACCGCCTGCGCCTGTTCGTGATGCTCGACATGTTATTAGCTACATTGCTACTCTCTGTCGCGGACCGCATAAACTTCAATTATATCGATCTAATAGACGCTGCATTGAAAGACCCTCTTCATACCATCCTATCTAGTGTTGCCGCGCGATTTCACCAGATTACATCGCGTCAATATAATCTATAATAACCACAATCACCTTGACCTCAGGTTTATCGCGAATCACATTTCCCCCCCTCCTTGCCAAGCCAAGCACCGTATATCGTCACAATCGCAGATCGACTTAGAGTGAAGAATTCGCCATCGGGAAAAGGGATACATCGCTCTACAGTATTCTGGATTCTGGGGAAACCCTCGATACGCGTCGTCCGTACGTACCGACAAGTATCATATCAGCTAGGGGTTTAAGCACGGGCAGGGGCGTCATGTCGGATATACAGGATATAACAATTATCTCGACCAAGACGGTCGAGGAGCCAAAAGTACACACAGTCTATGTGATTCAGAGTGAGTGAGGTCGGCGTCATCTGGCTTGGCATCGGCATTTTCCGTGTGGATTGAAAGGCGTAATGTTATAGTCCTATGAAAGAAAGGATTGACCATGAGCTGATTGATGATGGGATCCATTATTATCATATTTCAACGTTCACTTTTCTGAATTCCCACAACTCTAAACACACGCATCCCATTAAAATTCTTTATCGCTCATATATTCGATATATCATACTCGTTTTCATTTCGTTTTTTCTCTTAATCGAATACTATCTACAGTCTCGACTCCTACTAGAACATGGACCGTACAGAGACGATACTCGGACTTTGTTTCTCTTCATGCCGAGCTCAAGTCTTCTGTGGGCAAGGAACCACCAGGGAACTTGCCTGCGAAGCACTGGAGTTTGACAAGAGGTCTAGGCGATGAGAAGGTGAGTTCTCCTGGCGCGGTAGTCCCATCTGGGAAAGGACGAAGTGCGAAGCTCTGCTACTGTTCTGACTAGGTCATGTCTCCAGAAATTGTTTTCCGTTCATGGATGTCAGAGGCTAATGTTCCGTCTAATGCACCCCTCGCAGATGATCCGCGAACGACGCGTAGTTCTCGAGCAATATCTACGTTTGATCCTCACCTCCAAAAACGCCTCATGGCGCCAAGCCTACGGCTTCAAGGACTTTCTCTCTCTCCCCACATCACTACCGTCCACATCCAACTCGCATCATTCTGGCCCGCAATCATTTACCGCCCAATCATGGTTAATCGAGCATACTTCACTTCAGTCGGTACTTCGTTCAGCTCGATCATCATTGCTCAAACGAGATGCGCTGGCCAATATGGGTGATTCAGTCGGGTCACGTTCAGCGAGCGTGGAGGCTAAGCGTACTTTGAAGGACATCGACGCGCGAATCAACGTATTGGAAAGTGCGTTGGCGGGATTGAACATTGGTGAGGGGGAAAAGAAGAGGAGGGAGGAGATGGTAGATTCGCTCAAAGTTGAAAGGAGTGGATTGGGACGGATGGCAGAAGCGGGAGTCAGAACGAATCTGGGCCTGGGATCTTCTGCCTCTGGTGGAGCAGGAGCAGGAGCAGGAGGTGGGTTCAATAGAAATCAAGGACCTTCGACATCTTCAGGAATCTCTTCAACAACTTCCTCAGCCTTCGCACCTCAGGGTGGTGGGTCTAGCAACTCGATACCGGGCAGCTTCGGCTGGGGCTCAGGTTCAACGTCTTCCAACCCTAATTCGGCGATTCAATCAGGCCGAGTATTTGGTGCAGCCGCTCGAAATCAACCACCAGCTGAGACTTCCGAGACCCGACCTTTGGACGATAGGGGTCTACTGCAATTGCAAGCTACGAAAATGACGGACCAAGATGATCAACTGAAAGAACTGAGTAAGGTCTTGCTGAGGCAGAAAAAGATGGGAGAGGAGATCCATGGAGAATTGGCAGAACAGAATGATCTGTTGGATGGGATTGAGAGCGGGGTCGATAAGACCGGGCGCAAGCTGGGCAAGGCCAAGAGGGAATTGAATCGGCTCGGATAGTGACATCCATCCTTTGTATATAATGTTTCGCCTTATTTAGTGTTGTATCGTTATAATTCTTTTTTTTGGGGGGGGGGTTCTTGTCAGCGTTCTCTCCTCTTCGCATCTGTTTACATTTATAGTTTGTAACGATCGTAGTCGGTAGAATATAAATATACGGATGACTGAATGGCTTAATACCATAGTCACCTGGTGCTAGATCCCTGCAGGCAATGTGTCTAATTACGGCTAGACCAAACAAGGTTCAATATCCATCTGCCGCTGTAGCTTCAAGATTCCAGGTGACGCAGCTGCCCACATTTTGTGCAGGCTGACGCCGTACGATGTTCGACATGTACCCTCAGAATATGGTGATAAATACAGTCCATGACATAATGACTCGAGCTTGTCTCTACAGTCTCTTGGGCACTTCTTGCACATCGCTGAGCCGATATATGGTATATATTCACATATGGCTTATACAGTAAGTACAGCATTACTCTATGGCTACGCACTTTGTTACAGCATCCACAGTTTGGCCTGATTGTGCGATCGGGTTCTGCTTGCATCGTATGGTCCACATCCCCACGCTTATATGTTCCAACCCCTGTAAATCCTGTGATACACTTTCGGAGCTTCTCGCGAAATGGCCGCAGATCCACTTCCTTTTCTTGCTATTACAGAGGGATGGTGATACACTCTGTCTAGGCCTCGTCCTGCAATGTATGAGTCCATGCCAACGGTCAGCAGATGTCAGGAACAAGCTTAATTTGTGCAGCAGATCCCGACCCACAGTCAAACCTAGCTTCTTGGCGGCCTCCCATCCCGCAACGTTCTTCGCAGCCTTCTTGAACGGTCTGACACCCTCACCCAACTCGATCCCATCGACTGTACACTGGATCTTCCAGAGACTACCGACATTCGTCTCGTACTTTTCTTCTTCCCACCTAAGCTCTCTGTCTTGGTTGGAACAGTACATCTGAACCAGGATTGCCATTCCCTGAGAGGCGTTGTCGATTCTAGCAATCTCAGCTTTGTTTTGAACTTCGACCCTTCCATCGAGAGTAGCTCCAACAGTAGAATGGTGTTGTTCGTATTCTGTCTTCATGTAGTTATAGAAAAAGTCGTACAGTGGTTCGTACATCTCTCTGAGCCAGGTATCGATCGTCTTGATGCCGGTAGTGAGTCGATCTTCGAGTGAGAAAGAGAAGTATAGAGCTGCAATGTAAGCTTCGATGAGGGCAGCTCGGACGTCGGTTTGTGCTTGAAGAACAGGAAGTAGTTCGGGATCACCGTTGAGTCGCTGGGGAAAATTGTAGAGGCCAGATAAATGGGAAAGTGTGGCGTTTGATACGAGGTGTGCTTTCAGTTTCTGCAAGCAAGTCATGCAGTTAACTCTTGTTGCGTTAGCCTTAGGCTTCCGAGACAAAAAAAAAAGAAAAGAAAACCAGCCAAGCTCACCGTGGCGGTCCCAATGGTCAATCTGGGTCGACTTTCGTGCAACCAGGTGGTGACGACGAAACCAAGGATTGCGTCGCCAACATGCTCGAGCTTCTCGTAGTGTTTGGTGGGATTATCGATAGAATCTTCGAATTTCCCTCGTGCCCTCTCGAAGAGACTTTGGTGTGTGAAGACTTGCTTGAGAAGATCCGCATCCTCGATGGCTGGTAAAGGAGGTAAGGGGAAGACAGGCAATTGCTCGACTGGAATAAGAACCGCTTTAGACGTGGGTCGTTTTTTGAATCGCTTGGATGGAAGAGGAATGGGCAGAATGGGTATTGGAATGGAGGGCTTAATGTCTGACAGGACGGATTCTGCGCTTTCGCTTTCTTCCTTGACACGAGAAAAGCCGCTACCTTTACGACGAAAAGTCATTTGGTGAGCGTTGGCGTACTGTTCATCTTGGGCTTTGCGCTTCCCGAGCGAACTAGTGGAAGATGGATCAGATACAGTGATGGAGACAGGTGGTGGTGGTGGCATCAGGTTTGTGTCTGCCTGATGACGATTCGGATGGGACTCGGGAGTCGAAGGCAGCTGCGTCATGAGAAAAGGGGGCGACGGGGTGAAACGCTCCAGCTTGATGTGCTCAGCTTGAGGAGGGATTATGGTTGGATTGACAAAGGGTAGGTTGACTCCCATTGTGCTTGTATGGTGGAGATCGGCTGAGGAGCTCGTATTTTCTTCTGTCGCCTTTGCCATCTTGGCTGAACTCGACCCGATGAAGAAGGGCGTGTTCACCTGTTCCGAGGAAGGCGATGAATGGAATGGGATTTCAGACATCGACCTGGGACGAAAGCGTCAAAGGGATGGAGGTGCTAGCCCCCAAGGTGTGTTGACTTGATCCATGGTAGTCGTTATTTTCGGTGTGTTTTGTCTCTCTCGATGACGAAAGACAAGTGCTGCTGTGGGATTCGATTGTCGTATGGCAGAAAAACAAGGAAGAAGGGAGGAAGAGATCTCGAGATCGGTTGACCGGTAGCTGAAATGAGTGGACATGCAAAGTGGAGGAAGATACGGCAACGGCGGTGATCCCCGCCAAACGCTCTAACTCTTACGTAATACACTCATGTGTCAACACCGGTAAGCTAAGGAACATGATAAAACCCAAATATGCATCTAAGTTATCTCTGCCGTTGACTCTCACTCTCTTCAGTCTCTTCACTGTCAGAAGTCGCATGGCTTCGTAATCAAGCAGAACTCCATACATTGTATATCATACTCGGCGCTCAAGGCCTCGCTTTTTCGCACTGCGTCCTCCCCCCTCCCTCCTTCCCCACCCGTCCTTTGGCGGGGACACCTCGAGTAACACTCATGTCATCATGACTCTTCCCGGCGCGTCGGCTATAACGTCAGCCCATCCCGCCGAATCGTCCATCCATCCGCATCTCGCCGCACCGCATCATCCAGCAAGTTCCGTATCTGTACCAGTGTCCAACTTGGTTGCCTCTCCGCACTTGACAAGCTCAAGCAAGAGCGATGCTAATAGTAGCAATAGCAAAGGTAAAGGACGAGCTGAAGAGCCTTTGGCGCCGGGCGGCTTCGGGTCAGGGGACGAGGCAGAAGTAGAAGGCTCAAGTGACGGTGATGAAAGGAGTGATCGGGAAGTGTCGGACACTGATGGCACCGATGGCGAAGACGACGATGACTGTGAGTACTTATGCCCTCAATATACTACACCTTTGTCAGAAGGCTACGTTGACCCTCTCTCTACTCTCTTTGTCGTAACTAGGCTGACGATCGCCCGGTATCGCTCACAATGTGGGTTCATGTCATGCTCCGTGTTCCAGACGAAGAAAAGCGACAACAACGTATCCGTGAGAATCAACTCATCCTCGCCAACCTCGGTATTCAGTCTTCCTCTTCAATACCGAATGCCAACAACGCTGCTGCCGGACCTTCGTCTCCTCCCCCTGCACCCGCCCCTCGGCGCAGAAAGACAACTTCCGATGCGCCAATCTACGACAGATCAGGATACATCATCTCCCTCCCTGCACCCGGTCAGACGCATACGATAGCTTGTGTTGAGATGCCTAGCGACAGGAAGCTGAAGAGACGGATACTTGAAGGCGAATACACGGATTGTTTTTCTTGGTCGAAGGGAGAAGAGAGGAGATGGAAGATTGGGAGAGGCAAGGGAGGCGATCTACCTCCTGAAGAACCGTGGTACCTCGGTGGTGTAGGGAGAGATTTCCGATGGCGAAAATGGAAGGGTTTAGAAAAGGAGCTGCGAAGGGAAATGAGACTGAGTGGCGAACTCAACGACAGGGATATTAGACCTGTAGTAGAGACGGCGGTGGTTCCGGAAGGCGTGTCAGCATACTCTGTGAGCTCCACTTTCATCCAGGCCGTCGATCCTGTGGGAAGCTGACAAGTTTCTGGGCCTTTCAGCTCATTCCCGGACAAGCGTGTCACCAGTGTAGAAGAAAGTCGGAGAAGCGGAAGATGAAGTGTCGTAATGTCAATCCTGTCTGTAACGCAACCTTCTGTGAAACCTGTTGTAAACGGTATGTCTGCTTCTTCTTCTTGAACCGGTGGTTCTCTGTTCTGCACATGCAGCTATATCATATATATCACACGTTCATTTTGATCATTCTCGGGTCACAACGGCTCGTGTAACCTTTCATCAAGCAGCTCCTGTTTCCTCCTTTGACTACATACCTAGCAGGTTCCTTCGTGCTGCTACGCATAGTCGTTTGGCTCAATTATTGCGGACGCTGAAGACTGATTCCTGTTTGCTATACCACAGGTACAGCTACTTCGACTTTGACGAAGAATCGCGTTCGTTCATTTGTCCATTGTGTAAAGACATCTGTAACTGCTCCAATTGTATCCGGAAGCGCAACCTCGCTCATCTGCTCGACGGCAAAAGCGGTGTCAAGAGATCTTCTATCAAAAATCGAATGGGAACACAAGCGCAGGGCGAGATGACGGTACAAGCCTGGCTTGAACAAGCGGTCAAGGAGAATCGGGGAGCACCGTTCGATTGCGTACGATTGGTCGATCAAGCATACGATATTATCACGCCCGACCTGCCGCCCGAAGCGGAAGTGAGCGAAACGATAGTGGTTAGTAAACCTGTGAGGATGAAGCTGGCAAAGAAGAAGAAGAAGAAGGTGCAAGTCATGGAAGGCACTGCGACAGAAGGAGGCGAACAGGAGCAAACAAGCGAGAAACCAAAGAGAGGGAGACCGAAGAAACTGAAGCAAGGTGATGCTCAGGACGATGGCGATGCCGAAGAGAAACCGAAAGCCAAGCGAGGAAGACCGAAGAAGGTTGTGGACGATGAGGAAATGACAAACAGTGTACAGAAGAAGGGTGTAAAGAGAAACCCTTCAAACGCCAATGGGCTGGTGATCAAACTGAAAATACCGAAAGCGACCGATATACCGACAACGCCGACTTTGCCTGAGCATTCAGAGCATTCAGAAAGGGTCAAAGAGGTCGATTCGGATGGCGATACAGTTGGAGATTGGTCTTCGGATGGAAGCACTTCGAGGCTCACCTCTCTGTCATCTCATTCTCCAGTATCTCCGGCCCCACCACCTCGTTTACCTTTCCCTCCTCGCCCGGACTACTCTCAGACGAATAGCGAAACCAATCATCTGCTCAATCAACCACGAGGATATCCGACTCTTTTCAACCCAAGTCCTGGTCAAGTGCATCATAGTTCGCAACCTGTGTACATATCAACGCGAATGGATGATGGAGCGGTGCAGACGAGCCCTTTCCGATCTTCACCGGAAAGCGGAGATGACCCGGATCAACCGACACCGAAGAGGAGGAAGAAACCGCCCCCCAAAGCGAACATCGTCAGAGCCCCTCGACACTCATTCTCCCATGCCGAATCGAGTCCACTTGAAGCTCAATATGAACCGCCGTCAAACAATGTAGTACCGGTACTTGTGGAACAAACGTATAGCGGAGGATATCAAAAGACCACCACACCAGAAGGTCTGCCCCCTACCAAAGCAGTATCCCTTCTATCACCCTCTCATGATCAGCGGCAATACCAGCTTCCAGATCCCGGATCGATCACTTTGCCAGCATTTAGCAAAGACGATCACACAGTACATCTGCCTGCTCTCAGCGGCACTCATACATATCCCACTTTTGAGGCGAATCTGGCTCCCAGCTCGGCTTCCCGAAGGGTGCCGTCACAAAACTTCTGGCAGCCCCGATCCTCTCTGCGTCAGCATAACGACGATACTCTTAGTCCGGGTCCAGAACCACCACAAATTCTGAACCGAGCTCCTGGGCGGTACGGCGAGGGTTCAAGCGAAATACCAAGCATGGCTATGCCGATGTCTTACTCGTATTCACATGGAGAAGCGGAGTATACGTCCGCCTATGAGTCAACCTATCACACCCATCGTCCGTCAATGCACGGAACACACTTGGGAACAATGATTGGTGGACCTCCACCGTATTCCCACTCGCCGACCAGACGACCTGTATCATTGAGCGATGGCGATGGTATGGAAAGGCAGTATCTCACCTTGGCAGAGGACAGATCACCGCTCTCATCTTCCTCCAACCCACAGCTCGTCCATTCGAACGGCGCTTCGTCTCCATTATATGCCATACCTGCACCCAGGCAGTTGCCTGGACCGAGACCTGACCCTCAACAGGCACATATGTCAACGACACTGGCTGGTCCGTATAGCTCTCTTTCCCGACCAGCGAATCCCAACGCGACGCCGATGGATTATAGTGGTGACTTGTACGGACCACCTCTACCTTTTGTAAGGCATTACGATCGCGGTTATGCGGGTTCGAGCTGGGACAAATCGCAACAGGTGGATCGATCGACCGATAGATGACAGGTCGTTTTCTGCGAGGAAAGATGGACAAGGCGGACAAGGCTCTGGCGCAGCATATGGCCAATAGCATTCAATACACTTCTATGTATCAATGTCCAATGGAAGACGCACATGATCTACAGTGGCTGTTGCAGCAGGCGCAGGAGTTCTGACTGGATTGATTCTGTTTGTGTGATATCAATGTTCACTTTTTCCGGAACTGGCTTGTATCTTCCATACCGCGCCAGTCGCTTATGCCACATCGAGCTGGTATACACAGTGAATGCATGTCACTTGCATAATGTATGTGAATATGGCACAAAGAAACAGTGTTGTTTTTATGCGAAAAAAATTTTATCATGTAGAGTAAATGAGACAGAAAAGTCAAAGTAAGTAATCTCTACTGAAGTATGTGGTGTTGCGCGCCAGCCAGAGATGTTTTGACTTTCTAGGCATTGGCTGGATGGATGTAGTGGCGGACCTTCACCCCGTTTAACGCTGCGCGCTCAAGGATGAAAAGGCAGCCTGTGAAATCTACCATCCTCCGTACATAGCCTCATCATCCACACCAGCCGCCGTGTACTGCCTCTGTCTTTCTTCAGTTTCTCGTCTACTGCCCTCCCACGGATCATCTTTAACGATCCTTCCACCTCTGCCGCCTCCACCTCCTGGAGTGCCGCTGGAATAAGACGGAGTAACACTGCTCCATTCTCCATCGAAGCGGGGCTGTAATGGTTCTGCCGTTGTGGCTGCGCCTGAGTTTTGAGATCTCCCATTGGATCGAGAGCCAAGGGCTGAGGTTCCCGAGTCCCTCTTGTTTTTCTTATGCTGAGGTAATGCATCACGTTGTGTGGGCGTGAGGAAAATCTGCCTCTCCTCGCGCTCGCGCTGATATTTCGAGTGCTTAGATGCTCTTGTGTGTGAGTACAGGTTCCTCGAGCTTGAGCTCGATGTCGATGTCGAAGCGGGCCTCGCCCTCGGATTGGGACGATTCCCATTACTGACTGCGCCTAGATCGAGGGAAATCGAAGGCATCCTTTTTTGAGCAAGGGTGAGCTCATAGACTTCCTGTGATGCTGCCCATGGATCAGGATCTTTGGCAGCTCGATCGTCGCTGACAAGTGATAATGATAATGGCGTAGTACCGCCAGTTTTGGCTTTGGAGTTAGTGGTGGCATTCATGTTGAACATATCGCTAAGTCCGCTTCCATTGTCGGTGTAAGGCAACGAGTCGAGAGTCAAAGGTACAGATGTGGTCTTAGTTCCTGGCGAGGTCGCAGCCATCGTAAATGAGGGAAGCTGATATTCGATACCACCAACAGACTCTGGCGGAACCCATTCTTTCTGCTGTTCTTCAGGATCCTCGTTGTCCTGAACAACTTCGCCCCATGATTCGGTGCTATCTTGCTCCTCCGGCGCAGGATACTGATTCAGTCGTGATGCGGAAGCTAGAGCGGCGCGCGCGTAAGGGATCTTGACGTGTGATGGGACCAAGTCGACATGGTCTATTGCCTGAAGTCGATCGTTGGTATCAACCGTGACTTTGGAGACTTTTTCGACGGGTACGGGTACGGGCAGCGCCATAACCGCTTTTGGAACTTTGGGAGTTTCAGGTGAAGAGAATGTAGAAGAAGGGGTGACTTCGTTCTCATTCTCGTTCTCGTTCTCGTTCTCGTTCTCGTTCTCGTTCTCAAGTCTCTCTGAAACCGCTGAATCCGTCGACTGAGCTTCCGACCATGATGATGGGTATTGGTCAGAGGTATCAGTCGAAGTTACTGAGCTCACTTGCTTGGGCCGATCCTCTTCTTGTCTGGAATGAAGATGTTCCAACTTCTCGGTGCCGAAGTCACAGTTCTCTTGTTCTCCATTGATGGCAGGTGGATTATCCTCCTTGATTGTCTCGAAGCTCTTGTTGCCTGTGACGTGACCGTTCTGTCCGTGGGCATCACTTTCGAAGGTGATATTGACCGATTCATCTTCATCCTCACTGACGTTGGAGCTCGACGTAGAATCCGGCTCTGGGGTCAATCTTGCGTGAGGTGTGATAGCGTCAAGAATGTCTGTCTTGGTCTTCAGGCTGAAGGACGGCATGATCACATTTGTTGTCCATGCATTCTGCGATGCGTGTGGACCGGACGATCGACCCTTGTCGGACGGTGGTGATGACGAGAGGTCCGGGCTGGTTTGCGCGACAAGCGTGATAGGCGGCGGCGGCGAAGCAGAAAGAGGTGGGAAATCGTCCGAAGTGAGGTTTGCGCCTCCATGGGCCATCGGTGAGTTTTTGTGCTGGTATAGGGCATCTCGTCAGCACGTCAGCACTGATAATTTGTTGAGGGGCCCATTCTGAAGCTGGCTCACGATGGCTAATTCGCCGGAATCCCCAAACACCATATGACACTCGGAACACTCATAGTGAGAAGAAACGGTATGAGTGTGATAAGTCTTGACGACGTGGTCAGGCGGAAGCGAGGAAGACGGGCCGACTGGCGGGGGAGCAGCCCACGATTCGGTAATGGTGCTGGGATCCAAGACAGGATTGAACTTGGTACTGAAAGAGGCAGCACTTCGGCCTTGGAGTTGGTCGAGCATGCGCTGCGTTCGACGGACATTGATCGGTTGCGAATCATGGACAAGTTCATAGTGCTGTGATCAGACATAAGCGACTATAGTCAGCATCCAGGGCAGACTTGGTCTCATGAATATGTACAATGCGATCAACATAGACGCAAGAGGACACGACTCACATCTCTCGCATCCTGAGCATGGGCGAATGTGACTAAACAAGCATGGCAGAGGAGCGACCATGGGTGTGATTCCTTCTTGTGCTGTTTTGAATAGAGGGAATAGGGGTGTCAATGTATGTCATGAAATAGATTTGGTATATGAGGGATGATTCCAAGCTAACCTGCCGAACGGCGAAGGAATGCGGGAATTCTTCGTAGCACACCTCGCAGACTAGGGCGGATGTATCGGCCTAGAACGGAGTTCCATATTAGCTGTTGCTGTAGTTGAATAATGAACACGTCCGACACCTATGCACAGATCTGATGGAAGCGAGCGAGCTCACCTCGGGAGTGAAAGACCTCGAGTTGTGCTTGACGGTCAAAGTCGTTGATGTAGTGTGGATATCAGCTTGATGCTGTTGATGTGATAATGTAAGCATTATGTCTTGTGAGTTTTCTGGATTTATAATGAGATCAGTGGAGTGAGTGAGAAGAGGAATGATGATGATGAAATTGAAGATGAAGACGGCTTGGCTTACCTGATGAAGAGCTGTGGCTGATCCAAACTTCTTGGAACAAGGGTTACACCAAACCTCGTCGTGCGCCTGCAAATGTTTATGCTTTTTCTTCCCGCTCGATGTGAGATAAGGTGATTTCCACTATCATTCACATTCGACATGAATGAATGGGCAAGGTTTTTGTCATTTTGTAATTTTGTGCTTTTTTAGGCTTCAAGTCGTGCGTACACCCGAATTCGTAATCTAAAACTCACGTCTGGAGCCGAGCGATCAAAGTGAGGGGGTAATGGTCGTCCTGCATAAACAAAGTCTTTCTTGTGACCGTGAGGGTGACTGTGACCATGACCATGACTGTAAGTGTGATTGACACTATCGCTTGAGCTTTTTTGCGAGTCTTCGCTGCGCTGTCGAGTTGGAGTTGAAATGCAATAATGTAACAATGTTATAATGAGCCAGGCCAACGTCAGTGATCACCAAGAGAATCCCGAAACCATTCAGCCATATTGATTTGCGAGTAAGAGCAGAAGTAGGAACAGGAGCAGGAACAGAGACCATCGAATCCGGACAAGGGGGTCCGAATGAATTGCCCACACTCACATCGTCCCGCCCATTACCGCCATGTTCGTCCATACCTCCTCCTCCTCCTCCAACGTATCTATCGAGATATTCGCCCGCTCCTCCAGGCGCATAGCGATTTTTGTCGGGCCCCACCTCCTGGTGATTTATTGCATTGGTGCGGGTGCTCGTATCTATACCGATACCGATACCGATACCGTGCTCAAACGAGGAAGGGATATGATACCTCTTGCCGCATTTGCAATCACATGTACATTTACCGGCTTCGAGCTCTTCAGAGTCTGCTAGGAGCAAGACCAACAAGAACAAGATTTCAAGAACGATCATCATGGCGCACGGCGAATGGTGAGGAGACGATCACGATTACGATCGCCTTTGACCTTGCGCTCCGAATATGTCTATGCCTGAAGAGAAGGGATCCCGGTCGCAAGTCAACACCAACCAACCCGGCAGGTCCGACCAAACTCCCCCCTCTAAAGAGCTATGATACTCGCCAAGCAGCGCCGAACAACCCCCAGCCGATCAATCGATACAGATCCAAGCTATCCGTTTCTTTAGAACATTTTGATTGACTGGAGATCGCTGAAAATGTATGTAATTCAGTGCAGGTTGATTAAACTTGCGGAATAAGGACAAGAAACCGAACAAAAAAGACGAAACAGTTGAATGATCCATGATTTCACTCTAAATTACATATTATGACGCGCCCTGGCCGGATATATTGAGATGTTCAGTCGCGTCAATGTCAATCGTGGTTAGTAGCTACAGGTGTGTAGTGTGTGTTGTGTGTGGCACACACAGGACGGACGGACGGCATGGCATGCGATTTCCATTCTTTGAAGACTGATGGAATTATCGTTATATGTGCATCGTAAAGAACATATCCAAAGATTACTATATGTCGGGTCAACTATGCTCAGATTCAAGAGGAATATACAGGTTGTAAGAGTCCCAAAAGTCTATAGGCGAGTCAAATATTTATATAGGCGACTAATCAAGAAGAAGATCGTCAAACTTTGCTAAGCGGACTAACGAATACACAATGCAAATGATACTTGGTTATGTCTAGGTTATTTATGGCCTTCATCCATTCATCCACGGCAAAGACAGAATTGAACAGGTCATGACTGATCCTGATCCGCTTCGATGTTGCTCAGTTAATACTGTAGGTGTCCTTGGTCCAAATCTCCGGCATTGATCGCCGCTTGACGAATAAGATGAGATGAACTGCGATGAGCTGAGATAGGTGAAGTTACAATGGTCCATAGTGCTCGAAGTACGCCGGGAAACGATAGGCGATCTGAACAGAATTAATCGGGTTCAGCAGAGAGATGAATATGAACGTGGCTTAGGTCGAGCTCGAGCTCGAAAGGCATCGATCGGGGGATGAGCGTGTTTATATCCGGAACTGTTAGAAACGACAGCTATTCGCGGATGCTCGACTGCTGGCCCGCCCGGTCCCTGATTGCACATTCTTCAAGCTTCTTGTGCTTCGCTCAGTCGAGTAGAGCACTCAGACTGGACGACATAGGCCGCTTTCCTTCTCGCCGTCGTGACATGCGCTCTTTCTCGCTCTCCTGATCCTTGGTCTCTAAATCTGTGAGATCTTCCTTTCGTTCTCGCTTGCTAGGTACAATTCTCGGTAGATCAGGTGAAGGCGGTCGATCGATGCCAGGTAGATCAGCATCACCTTCTTGACCGCGTTCCAATGGACCGGACAAAGCTATACGAGCAAGAGTAGGCGGGAGATGCATCGCCTTATCGCGGTCGAAGAGGTCGTCACCTGAGTGAGAGCGCGAACGATTGGTCCCTGGTCGAGCCGGTAACACATCGCCGGGATAGCTCGACCGCGAGGGTAAGAACTCTTATAACATGGGGGGAGATGAGCGGCGTCGTTTTAGAGGATGTCTCAAAATTGTGGGTGGTCGATCATAGTGTACCAAGCCTAGTGCTGTGGGAGGAGGTGAATAATGAGTCTCTGCAGTGGGTTCAGCAGATGTTGGTTTAGGTGGTTCCAGCACCGAAGGAAACGGCCTTTCCCAGTTGGGTGAGATGGGTTGATGCGGTGATCTGTAAGGTTCCTGCGGGGGTCGTGTATATTGATGCTGATGCTGAGCATGATGCGACGAGTGAGAACGATGGTGTCCTTGCCGATGATGATGGTGATGTTGATGCTGATGCTGATGAGACGGTTTCTCGCCGAATCGAGCGTCGTCCAGATGCCATCTCTCGTACGGCGACGGACTTCGAAGCGAGATGGAGCCGCGAGGAGATTCGTCCGGGTAACTCTGGTTGTAGGACCGAGAATGAGGGTGGACTGTACCTCAAAGACGTAACAGCAATAGTGAAACAGGCACATTACCTTAGCATGTCTCGCGTTCTGCTCGGAAAGCTAGTATCCATGACAGCATAATAATCACAACTTACTCATAGGCTCGTAGTTTGACCCGGCTGATAGTGGCGGATCCATCAATAGCCGGCCAGTCGAAGCAGACGAGCTGGAACTGCCGGCCCATGCCGATATTCGATCTTCTCCTTCCAGAGAGAGTCTTCTGGATCGAGGTGATTTCTGCAGGTCTTCGTAATCTGCCGGATCTTCTCCATGAGGTATCCCACCATTGACCATCAAGGTTTTTCGACTCTTCTGACGTTGATTCTGGAACGAGATCACCTCATGGGTCAATTGAATCGCTACAGCTGGATTCACGTCGGTGCCGTGTCTCCACGGCCATATGCTCGCTCACCTGGAACCATACTTGGACTTGTCGAGGTGTCAGACCGATTTCCTGACCCAATTTTTCTCTATCGGAACCAGTTGGAAACTTGGTCTGCGACAATCAAAACAATGGCGATAGAAATCAGGGTCCATCGCGTGATTCAGATTATCTATCGACAGAGAGAGAGGGGCGAGCAAAAAGAGAAAAAGAAGAAAAAGAGATAAAGTTAAACCTTGACTCACCTTCTTCCAGAGTCTCGTTAGCCCTGACTGCTGCATGTGCGTCATTAACGCGCGAGTCCGCTTCTTCTTTGAACCACCATGTGAGAGGGTCTGTCCGGACAGAGTCGACGACTCGCCAGCAAGACTCGAGCCACTCGCGCTGGATCCCCCGGACAGCTCTCGCTGCATTCGGTATGAGTACGTAGAGCGATGAGAATGATGAGAATGGTGGGAGTGATGCGAGTCTTGAGAACTGGTTCCGCTCAGAGAATGACCACCGCGATAAGCTTGTAGAGGTGTAGTTGACAACGGAGGCGGGGGATGGACGTAGTGATCACCTCTTGATCCAGGAGGGGTCACAGGTGAACTAGGGGAGGGGGGAGGGTGCAACCTAGCGGACTGAGACATTGGTCGACGCTGAGGTAATTGATGTGTTGGAAAAGCCTGAGTTGGCGAATGAGATAGCGAGCGAACATTGAACGTTGCTATTGATGGTGATGGTAACTGAGAGGACCGGTCGGAATTGAAACGAGCATTTTCTTCACGGGCAGTAGCAGCTGTCGCCGCGACAATGTGAGGTGGAGGCGGTTTTGGAGGAGGCGGGAATATTGGTCGTCCTTGGGATGCTGGACGAAGCCCGTCTGGACCGAGCCATTGTTGTTGAGCAGGTCGCGGGGCGTGATACCGTCTTTCGGGCGTGACGTAGGGCGCCAGTGGGGGTGGTCCGAGATGTTGCATCGATGATTGCACAAAGTCAGGCTTTGATGGCCGATATCTCGAACCGGTCAGTGGATCTCTTGGCTCTGGACGATGGCCGCTCATTGCGGACCCGCTGCTGGACTGAAGGCGCTTCCCAGAATCCTGTGGACGCCTCGGCTGTGAATCGTGTGATCGGCCATAGTTTGACCTACTGCCTGATGGTGGGGAGGTTCGGTCTCGACTTGACTCGTACCGTGGGGATTGTGATCTGGCTGGCTGAAACGAAGTTGAAATCGTCGGCAAAGACCGAGTTGATTTCCTTTCGTCGTCCATCCTCGCCTGCTAGCCTGCTAAGAGTGTAACCAGTCCCAGCATCAGTCCTGCGGACACCTTTGTTGGAAGGGCTAGGTGCAGCTGCCGGTTGAGTCCAGCATATCCGCTAGTGACATACCTGTAGAACCTGGCCTGATGTCCTGATGTCGAAATTGAAGCGGATGCTTTTTTGTTGTTTCCGTTTTTCCAGCTGCGAACTATTTTTGGTCTGAGATCTCTTCTAGAGATGACAACTGTTCGGAAGGCACATCAAGCAAAAACCCAAACTTTAGCGCTTCTACTTCTTCTTTAGATTATACCACATCCACCCGATCAATTGGCGACTCATATCTGGCATGGGATCAAACCTACGATCATGTGGTCGGGCCATTCGCGATCGCTCACCTAATCTGAGTATAGTCACTATTTCGACTTGACAAATCGGTCCATCGAATTTGCCGTGCTGCTCGAGTGTGGCCATCCGATAGACAACATCAGTAAGCTTGTTCTGGCCACCGGGAGTAAGTGTTTGAGCAAACACAAGATAAAGAAAAAAAAAAAGAGAGAAAGAGATAGATGATAAGCCTAAATCAACTTTCGCGACATTAGAGAACAGTCGGTGCCTTTGTCTCTGCATATGTAGTTGAAAATGCTATCGGACGGACGGTTGTCATCGGCTAGGCGCTGGGCATGTGGACATGACTTGTGACAAAGAGTGCAAAGAGCGCAGAGAGCGCAGAGAGAGAAGAAAGGCGGTAGTTCTGCTTGCTAGTTCCTGATTCTTGAATTGGACCAGCTGCAGAAAAGCAAACGAATGGAAGACTCCTGACCAGACAACAAAGCATATCTACGCACGAATGTGCGCACCCGCGATTATCTCGGTCGTACGGAGGAGATCATAGTTCTCGACGATAGGTTTGAACCAGGGTTAAGGTGGACAAGGCATAAGAGTCCGTCTCAGTACAATCCGCGAACGGAAGTGGCCCGGATTTCCCCTTGATGAGATCGCATGCGGCCCGAGGCTCGTATCAAAAAAGTTGAGCGACATATAAGCATAGTAAGGGTGGGAGAGCGGAAGGCAAGATCATCGCCGGGATTCGCAATAAGTCCCCGTTTAGACTGATATGTTTCTCTTTAGAGCCTTTCTTTGAGATAATAGGGATGATTGGGATTGTTGTAGCGTTGTAGCGATGCGGAAGTCCCAGACGGTAGAACCAGCAGGGAGATCCGTTACCACCTACCACGCCCATGGTATACTAAGTTAAGAGCCAAAAGCTGTTGACGACTGGTAGGAGAGTACCAGGGAAACACGCAAATCGCCGATCAAAGTTAAAAGTTTGAATAGAGAAAAAGGGTCAAACAAGCATCATATCCCCGACCGTCTGCGGTTTCCCAAAGAAACAACCTGGGACCATATGATCTTGCCTCCCATAACCCCCATTTAGCACCGCGTCCTACCATCCAACACTCGGCTAATTTGCCCTAAGACCATACGTGACGCCACCAAATTCGATTCTTCAGGGACATGATGACTGGTCTCACATAAACAGGAACCCCGGTGCGTTTCAAAGTGAGTCGGAAGGCGAAAAAAAAAGCATATTACAATAGTGAACTGAGCATGAGGCAGACTAAGAGTTGTGGCGATCTCGAAGTACAAAAGAGCCAAGAAGTTGACACACGGAAAACAAAGGGGTCTTCACTCACCTGCCTGCCTGCTGAGCAGCATACCGCTTTGGACGAGATTTGGACTTGCACAATCGCTTCCGACGATTTTACGGCTCGGTGTAGTCCGATGGCGGATGTTTAGGACAAGCACGTTGGCGGCGACCGACGTTGCCCTTTATCTACACATGCACGAGCATGAAATAGAACCAGTCAGGTCGGCGGATTTACCGGGCCATACGTCTGTCGACCGGTGATGTCGTCGAACACTGCAAGATGTTGTCGAGTCCAGACGTCAGCGGTCCTGCCTCCTGATTAAGCATAATAGTAATCATTTTTCGTCGCTTGGACTCCACCCAACCTCTATGGGAACCGAGGATAAGGCATTCCTGAGATTATGAACACCGATACTCGCAAGAGGGCATGGGAATCCCCGTTTCCAAGTCTGGTAATTACCGCATCATCTCGTTGACATTGCGTACAGACACAGTGAAGTGAGACGAGCGATTTTGTACAGAAAGGTGAGTCGTACCTGAATTGGTCTTCAATACCGTACGTTTCCCTGATTGCAGCAGCTGGATTCCCCTCCAGTTTCGCCGACCTGAAAAGAGACGTCGTCAGTTTTTTCACGCTCGATTTTACGCCCAGATCAAAAAGAAGAACAAAAGTGCTCCGCGCCACCCAGCGTTTCGAGAACAATAGCGATCGGGAACGGGGACTCTGGCATGACGGCCATGAGCGACTTACCGGTCGTTTCAAAGTATGGCTTAGACTGAGCAAGCAGTCGAAACCAACTATGGTCTATGGTCGATCCTTCTGATGTCAAATTGCCGTCAGTGTGAGGTAACGGAAGTCTGCAAAAGTGAGAAGGGTCAGCAGACCGAGGGATCGAGCGCTCGAGGATGAACAATGAAAGCAATCCGGCGTAACGGCGTTCCCGTAAACGATGGACGATACTGTCAAGGCAGCGCTCCAAAAGCTGCATCACACACGGTGATCCTGGCCGTACTGACGTAGCGGTGGCGCCAACGGATAGATCTCTTCGGCAAATCATCCTCCCTGACTGATGACCTCTGCTTTTTCATGTAGCGGTCATCGTTGCTTGGAGGGGGAAGGCAGACAAGGGTTGAAACGCGCAAGGTACAAGGCTTTTTGTCTGATTTTTCTTTTTGGGAATACAAAGCACTCACTATATGTGATCCTGTGAAGTTAATAGGGAACTCCTAAGTGAAGGAACAAGGACACGGGTCCTATAGATGTTGAACCGAATAGCGACCGATGATCTGGATGCAAGGGTTGCTTATATTAATCCGGATGAGCGTTGTAGACGATACTAACGACGGTCTCGAATAACGAGAAAAGACAAGCCGAGAATGAGCTTGAAATGAGATCTACTTTTCCCCCGTCATCACGTAGATATTGTAGAGGCGCCCAGAAGCAGGAGATCGATGATAAAACCGCCGAGGAGAAGGCTTGTGGGTGAGTTCGGCAAACTCGGAGTGAGCTTCAGGGGGCGAATAATGCTCGGGCCCTCCGATCTGTTTTTTAGGTTGATAGATTTGATAACCTCGGACTGCTGAAGCGACTCTTGATCTCTTGTTGACTTGATCTGGAAAAAGCCCCACTCATAACCTGGTCAGTAAGAATAAACAATAAATGTTCAAACTCGACAGCAACGCTTATCAAACACAGTGCCCCGGTCAAACCGAACGAGCTTGAGAGGTGAACGAAATGGGACAACGTTGAATTGGGCCGCTGAGTCCTAGGCTGCAGCATGTGAGGGGACAAGCATGAGGCAAATGGAGAAAGAGAAACCCGACAGGCGGAGGAGGGAGGTAAACAGAATTGTATGTCTATCACAAAGACATTGATAAATTTATTGCGTGATGATGAGGTTGAGATGGTGCATTGTCATATATGATAGCAAAAGTACGTCTCACCAGGCCAGATCAAAGCCCCGCCGACTTCGTTTCCCACTCACCGAGATCCTCCTGCTCCCAATTGATAGGAAACTTCCGCCTGTTCTGCGAAACGATCTCTGGGAAATCGAATAGTATTTTCTACCCAGATTATGATAAGCACGATGCGATGCGGAAAGTGCAATTGTGATATTGAAGGGCGGGTCAATTGCTTCACATTGGCACTACACGAAGCTCGAAACTCGAACCGATGATGAGCTCGTCGAAGATCGGCATACGACAGAGCGAACGAGACAAGGGCGTATAGGGATGATGAAACAGTACAAAGGTGGATGGACGACAGGTCGAGATAGTCGTTGAGGTTGTTGGTCAAGCAGGCGTTGGGCTGTGCCCGGAGAGCATGTGATGGACACTGGGAAAGCGGTGTACTCGAGTACGGTATATGGCGGCAGGCGGAATTGACGGTGAGTTCTGAATGCGGATAAGCGGATACTGAACTTAACTTGAATCATAGCAAGCAAAAGTGTAAGTGGGAAATGATAGTGAATGCAATTGTGTGAAACAAAGAAGCAAACAATGATAATCAAAGGGGGTTGAGGGGGGGAGAGAGGGGCGGAGTCAAGGGGGGAAAGGCAAAGAGTAATACTATTATTGTGTTGTTTTTTGATGGTGAGTATGCGGAGGGGGCGTTGAGAGTTGAGAGTTACTCTCAGCAAAAAAAATAATAATAAAGTGCAAAGAGTGGGGGAGATTCACCACAAGGGGCCCACCTCGAACGTGACGTTGATCGACGGGCGACTAGACCAAGATCAAGATCAAGGATAAAAAGTGGGGTGGGGGAGACATGAGCTGCACTAGGCGAAATAGATACCCATTCGTGTTGGCCAGTGGCTTGGGAATACTAATAATACTAATAATAACAATAATGATCAGAGCAACGACAGTCGGCTTTGCGCTCAGGTCCATCTCGAGGGACGACCACAAACAAAAATAATGACCGACCACTACGCAGAATCGATCGATCTGACGAGACGGAGGGGAGAATTTAGGGAATGGTGTCGATGTGTCAAAGCGAGCGAGGGTCCAATCAAGGATCAAGGATCAAAGATCCAGATCAGTGCGAGATCAGCATTGACAGCCTTAGCGGGGAAAAGGAGGAAAGAAAAATCGCCTAAAACGCAATGTCCACAGTGACCCTCTTAACGTCTAACGTTCAATGCCGATGCAAGTTGACCTTAACAGGACAGAGCTCGGAGGCTCGGAGGCTCGGTCAACGGTCACGGTCGTCATCAGGACCCAGCCCGAGCGAGGCTGGTCAACAACAGTCAACATTACTCATATCCAATCGACTGTCGAGGTACCGACGAGGCGTGTGCGTGTGAGCTGAGCCTCGTGGACTACGTAACGCAACGCTAATTGGGAGGATTGATGAATTGATCCGTTGCGAGGCTATAAGGCCATCCTATCCTATTCGGAGATCAAACACGACAACGATATGAGTGAAGGTCACGCAGGTAATTTCAGGCCTCTCACATGGACCCTCACCCACCCACACACACTAATATGTTCCTGGGCTATCTCATTACTCGTTGTCACTGCTTTTTAGGACACACCAGGTTTTAGGACAGACGCCACAAACATACATCTCGATGCATAATCGTCATTTACTCGTCTTCCTCTGATTCAAATGCTTCCAAACCTTGTACAGTGGTGAAGGGGTCTGGTGTGCATGTGCGTACCGATTTACGTGCATGTAGCTGCCCTCCTTCCTTAGCTTTACGCTTCCTTGCTTCGGCTGCATCCTTCTCCACTCTTTTCCTCTTCTCTAGTTCCGCAGCCTGTGTTTCATGGTACTTGTTATCGAAGAGACCGCCCTCTGGGTAGTTCTGCTTCTGTCGAGGGCCCTTGGCCGCTAGAGTCTGCCTATTGACTTCATGTAAGGCTGCATTCTCCTGTCGCAAGGTTGCGATTTCGGTCAAGGCGTGCTCTAGCGCTTTCTGTGTCTTCCCTAGCACCGGTACTGCATCCTTTTGCTTCTGTCGGACCGCTCGCTTGTCTGCTGAGATCATGCGAGCGCTCTGAGGTGTGGGGAAGGGATCAGGGAGCTGTCGAGGTGGTGTGACGGGTGCAGGAGTTCCGATATCGAATAGGGCTCGATTGGGCGGCCAAATACCGGATTTGGCCCATGCAGACCGTATTTGTCGAGTAGTAGCGGTCTCGAGCCATGCCGTCTGATGCCAGAGCCAGAAATTGCCCTTGAGAGCCCTCTGGCCATGGCTAGCAACCGAGTACTTGTTGAGAAGGTTATAATAGCGTCCCTTGAGCTGATTGAAGAAGTCAACATCGAGAGGTTGAAATCTGCCGCTCAGATGAGCAGGGAGAACGATGACAGTAATATTACGGTCCCTGCAGGCCTCTAGTACGGCAGCCTTGTCGTGAAACTCCGCTCCATCGAGGAAGAGAAGCCGCCTATCGCGTCCATTGCGAGCTGCAGCCTTGGTAGCGGGATCGAAGGCGTCTCTGAGCCATACCGTCTGAATATGGGTATTGGACCAGCCCGAATCCGAGGTAGTAGCGAGCTGGTGTGTACCGTTGTCATTGGCAGTCCAGGTGGTGAGGACAGACTGCCCTTTATAGATAATAAGAGGGGGAACAGGAGCGGATGCGGTGCCAATACAAGCGACCGAAGTGATGTGTTCTCCCGACGGCGGTACACCTTGACTGTTATGAGGAAGATTCTTGGGAGCAACCCGTCGGGCTCTCCTCTCATAGCCAAGGTCGAAGGGGGCTTCATCCATGTTGAATACAAGGTCGGATCGATATAGACCGCTGTCATACACCTCCTTGATCTAGAAGCGCTTTAGATTGTCAACACAGATCTAGATCTCATCTCCAGAGCCCTGGAAGCAGCTCAAGAAGACTCACCATGTCGTAAAATGCCTTCCTAGTCTCCTTCTTATCAGCCTTCAGCCTAGCATTCTCCTGAAAGGTGAAATATCGCGAGTGAATCAAGTCCTTGTGCCGCTTGACGAAGCGAGAAGTCCAATTGATCCCTAATTGAGAACCACACATGGCTTCGGCAAAGTCTCTGACATGCCGGGGTGTAAGAAGGGTCCCTCGGGTAGCATAGTCATTGATTTTGTCCAGTAGATGTTCCTCCTGGACGCTAGAGAGCGCTCCATGCGCGCCGGAGACATGGTCGAGGTGAAGACCCCTGTATCGGACCGAGAGGGTGGATTTTGTCATGACAGACGCGTAGACGCGCCACATCGACAACGGAAGTTACGTAATGGATCCATCTCACGTGTCTCTTTTATCTCGTTCGGCCTCCACCGAAGGATTCATCTCGACTTCGCCCGATCCTCTCTGCATCTCACGGATCCACGGATTTCCCTATCTTCCGTCTACATCGTTGGACGACCCTATTCTACGTCCTTCGCTCTCGACTCTCAAGGCTCCCGCTCAAGGATTTCGACCATCTCGAGTAGAACGTAGAAGTTCGCTCAACTACGCGTAGTTGAACGATGGAATCAGGTCTAGGATATGGATGGTCTGCTCTCGTTACTGCTACAAGCACTGGATATACATATAGTCGTCGACTTCGTCGACTTTAGCTGTTCTCCCTTCTCTCTCCAGTGATTTCTCAATTGTTAGTCTCTCGTATACTATTTCGACTATATCGCTCATTTCGATACGATACGGTTTACGTCTCCGGTCCACCTAGAAGCTACATGTATTGTCCTTTCTAGGTCTTCCCGCTGAGTACTCATTTCTGTTACCTCGTCTATCTCGCCGAGATTAGCTCAAGTTAGCTAAGATCGACGACATAGTTCATCTCCCACGCGTGCTCATTATCGTTGTGTGATTGTGGAGGTCCCTCGACCGGAGCTTAGGCTGATCATCGTGACAGATTTTGAGACGCCAAATCGCTCGGCAACAGATCTAAAGCTATCCTCGGGATGCTGCTGCTTCCAGGCTACTGCTAGGTCTATTTGGCTAGGCATTGTATTGAGAAATGAATGGGATATGAGGAATCAAAGTCAAGAGGGTACCTCTAGATGACGAGATATTGAGAGGTGACGCGGTGTCCTAAAACTAGTGTGTCCCAAAATCACGTGATTACGAGTATACTGTATTTGTCCCAAAATCCTGGATCCCGGACACGATTGCTTCACATGAACAGAATCAACAGACGAGTGAATGGATGCTGGATCTATGATCAGGCCTACGGCGATCGTCCGCGAATCTCAGTAGGTCCTGGCGTTCGATTCGACTCTGTTTTCGCCGCCGGTCGGTAACTGCCAAGAACACCGAAGTGAACTTTATTATCACTATCATCTTGTAACCATACCGTACCCTATCGCACCGTCCTCTCTCTCTTCGTTCCTCACTTTTGGCTGTCCGAGCGGTCATCGTATCAGCCATGTACCCGTGCTACCGATCGTCAACGCCCTCAATCCTGTCATGAAAATTATCATTACATAGCCATGAGCCGCCATCAGCGGCCATCATTACAGTAAGTTGCGCCAAGTAGTTTCAATTGCAATTGTCTACGTCGATCGATCTTTCGACATGTGTGCGGGGCCCTGAGGCCATGCGCAACGCCACTTCATTATCACGCTTGTATCACGGACACGAACATGATCACGGATACGGACACAGACATGGACACGAACGCGGACATTAAGATGGCCGTCTGATTACCTCCGCGTCCTGGAGGCGGAGGACCGAGTTGAGCCGAGCTGGAGAGCCTGATGTGTCCTTGTATCCTTGCGTTTCTTCAAGGTCGATGAATTGACAAGTATCAAACTGAGAGTTCTTCCGCTCATAAAGTTTATCGACGCCGTTTTCGCCGCTCATACATACAATCTGTTGTCAATAGGTATGACAAGCAAAGCACTGACCAACAGTAAAGTAAAGTTCCCGGGTCCCGATCATCATAGTTAAATAACATGTTCGTCCCTTAGGAAACGTACAGTAGCGCACGAACCAGCAAAATACGTTGTAACGACGTGATGCATATGTGGGATCAATCATGTACATAATGAGAAGCGGCGCGGTGTAAAGTTATACACTGGGCGATGAGTATTATAGTGTGGATAGATGTGAACCTGTTCCATGCGATGCTGTGCGTTTCTCGTGCTGTAATCCGTTTCGTGGAGGATCGTTTCTTCGGTCCATCCATATTGGACCGTTGATATGTACTCGATCAAATTATGGTGGAATCGTCGGTATATGCGGGAAAGAAGACGACGAGGAGAAAAAAAAAAGGTTTGTACTCATGGTTGTTCTCGCAGTATGACTGCGACTTTGCCCAAAAGCGTACTGAGAGCTTGATCATCTGATATCAGGGCTTGCTTTCCTGCAGATTGTTGTTGTTGACCTGATTTTGTGCTGCCCGAGGCCAGATCCTCTCTTGCTTTTGCTAAAGCCATCTTGATAGTTTCGGTCGATCTGCGGTCATCTTCGAGGCTAGATGTGACTCGTAAGATGTACTCGACCAGATCATCTTCTGTTGTCGCAAAGCAAGCGAGAGCAGGGGAGATTGATCATGATCTGTAGGTCAGCTTATCCCCTCCTGCCGACAGCCCCATCGAAAATTGCTTGGAAAGATGTAAAAAGACAACTTGCCGATTGGTATGACTCCCTTTGACAGGTGAAGATCCTTGCAAGTCCTATCCGCACATTTCCCGCCTGCAGCTTCTGCCGTGCACACTTTCAAGCCCGGTTCGCGCTGTAGCCGGTTGGTCAGTATGATAGAGTTCAAGAGCGGTCGATCAACAATCTCCAATCCACTGATTGCTCCTCTGTCCTTGAGGCTCGGGTGAGAGCCATCGTCAATGTGGACACCAGGCAGATGTGAGGCAATATTGTTAAGCTGAGGATATCGAGGGAGGAGGGCTTGGTATGATGTAAAGTGCGTTAACTGTGAAGCGAGTCAGTGCTGCGCCATGACCGAGGAACGCACAGGTTGTCTGGTTGCAGAATGCTGTCCGAGAGTCGTTGTGGTCGCTTCTGATGTCTGGATCACCGAAGGCGAGACAGAACGAGGGCGACGCTGATCAAGAGAACCGAGATGTCAGAAGCGAGCGCTGTCAAGGGTCGTTGACCAACACCGAATTGTCCAGGCATACCTCTTCGATTTCCTCTTCTGGCACGGGCTCTTCAGCCGCTACACTAAATCAGCTCGACTCGCCGGCAGTATAACCTACCACTATCAATCGGCATTGGCACATCCACTACGCAATCACGTCAGTACACTCGGTGACTTCAGAGCAGATTACCAACCGGAAACCACTAAGAAGGACCATCAGCGGTTTCGTAACTACGAACGAAAAGATTGTCGTGCCAATCACTCACAAGGCGCGGCATCCACATCCATCGCTTCAACCTCTGCCTCAGCTTGTATCAATTCTTGTTTCAGCTCGCGCACATCCGCAGGCAGTGGAGCTTGAGATTCCAGCATGGATCAGCTCCACATCACGGCACAGGAAGGCCTCTGGGCAAAGCAGCGAACTCACATTGGTCTCCCGGTCCGCTGACGGATCGTTGCATGAAAGCACGAACGGATGGAACACCCTCAATACTTGGCGTTTGGATCATAGGCGTGCTGATGGTCATATTATCCTCCATCTTCTTCTTGGCCCTCGCCTTCATCTTGGCAGCAATCTGTTCTTTCAGTCGTCTGATACTCTCCTCCTTCTCGGCGAGCAATCGCTGAGTAGCCAGGATGTCAGGATCGGGTTGAGGTGTAGGGATAGCATCATCCTCCTCATCACTGGAATCGGAAGAGTCGTCGAGATGGAGGATGAGTCTCTGTGGTCGTTGTATGGCACCAAAAAGACGTCTTTTCTGTGGTGGGGGGATTCGCGAAGGAGCACTTGTGGATCGGTTCTCCATGAGATCCTCAGCATGCAGTCGCTTCACCCCTCGTGGAGGTCGAGGGACCGGGGCTGAGGCCGAAAGAGTCGATGATGTCATGAGTGGTTCCGAAGGTGGTGTGGGAAGATTCGAAGAGATGATTTCGCCTTCTTCAGGCTCGTCAATGTCCATATCCACATCCTCGCTGGCTCCTGATTCCTCAACCTGACTTTCTGATTGCAGGTTCAAAACCTCCTTCTCGATGTCGGCCATCTGCTCCTCGATCGATTTGTTCAGCGCCATCGCAGCAGGTCCCGACAGGTCCACGTTCACCTCCTCGTTTACCTCCTCGATCACCTTGTGAGTTACCACGGGTTGTATAGGTTTGGCATCCAAGGCGGCTCGTCGACGTTTCATACTCTCCAATGCCTTACGCCGGCTCTCTAGCAGAGCATTTTGCAAAGCGGATTCAGCAGCAGATGAGGCCTGTTCAGTGACGATATTTGGTGTTGCAGATACGGCTTCTGTCACCTCCTGTTTGTCTGGCGGGGGAAGCTCGATGGGAAGAGGTGGCGGAGTGGATGTCGGTGGAACTGCGTCCGCAGTGGAGGATGACGGACCGATACGCTCGGAGAGGGATGCACGCCGTGGAAGCGAAGCAGAAGGTGGCGCTTCGTCTTCATCCCCGTAGTTTAGCACTACATCCGATCCTATCGAGAGTCCAGAATCCCATGCTTTGCCCGTGCGTTTCTTGCCTTTCCGCTGAGGATGCTGATTCTCGCCAGGATTGAACCGAGGAGCATGATGAGGGACTGCATTTGAAGATGATGGAGGGGGTATGGGTATTCGAGACGCCAGTGAGAGCTGAGAAGGGGCATAAGGATCATATCGCTCGGATCGAGGAGCAGTGGGCGGCGTAGGCATAGGCGGTTTGTCAACGGTGGAATTAGGCTTGTAGCTCTCGATTTTGACCGGATGAGATGATGGTCCAGCTCGAGGCTGAGGGTGTTGCGCATGTTGCGGTGGCTGAGAGGTGCCTGCAATAAGTCCGATGGGCTGACGGTCAGGTGGACTCATCCTTTCCACCAGAGTGTATTCCGCTGAACTTTCCGAGGATGTGCTCTTGACCCTCTCCATATCCATATCTGGTCCTAGCCCAGGTTTGATAGACACCTCAACATCAGGACTGGGTGATTTGCCTTCATCCGTTGGTGGAGCAATCGTAGGAGCGATAGATGGGGTCTCGCTATCCGCTCTGACCTGTTCGCGGGTCTCCAACCAAAGTGCTTGGCGTTTCTTGGTTCCTTCCACAATTTCCTCACATACGGCCATCACATATTTGGGAGTAGCTCCCCTTTCAACGAGTGTTTCTGGTGAGAAGCCCTCGAAAATGAGGTTGCGGATGATTTCCATGTATTGCTTTGCTTCTTCAGGTGAGATATCTGTACAGCATGGTCTCAGCTCAGCTTCGCTTGATCAAAAAATAGAGTCGGTGATAGGCCAGCTCACCTGCGGCTGCTGACGCCAAAGCAGTATCGGCAGGTGCTGCAGGTGCTGCAGGAGCCATCTCTTTACCTTTCCCTTTAGCAAATGTCGCACTGACAGGTAACGAAGGCGTCGGTGCTGGGGGGTGGACAGGCGACAGTCGTTCTTTGAGTGAAAGCCGCCGTTGTTGCTGTTGTTTCTTCTTCCCTCCTCTTCCACGAGTGCTAGGCTGTCTGATTGGAGATATGGAGGCTCGACGTCGAGGATCATGAGTAGGTCCCGCTCGAGCGCCACCGGGGAAGCGCGAGCGGCGATCAAGATCTTCCCTTCCTGCCGGCTCATCATTGTCGCTGATCTCTCCTTCCTCCTTGTCTAGCTGAGCTATTGCGATCTTGGTAGGTGAAAGAAGTGGTTTCGCAGGGTGATGGGGCGCAGGTGGAAGTGACGACTTCCGCAATGTGAGTTTATGCATGTTCGGTGATGATACAGGCTTGAAAGATGGGATAGTGCTTGGACCAGCTTCGGCCACGGGCGGTTGCGTGGGTGAAATCACCTTTTCGTAACTAGGACCAGGTAAGCAAGGTGACGCCGCACGAGACGTCGTCGCAGACTTTGCTCGTTTCCCTCTCGCGCTCCTCATGGCAGCTGCTCTCAGCGCCTGCATATCGACCGCACCGCCATTGCTACCGACGTAAGCCGGATTAGTCGTGACTGCCTGATCATTGGTGTCGTCGGGTTCTGCAGCGGGTTCGGGAGTAGGGGGCGAGGTAGGTGATGATGATGGAGGGACGGCGAGTGCGGGGGTAGCACTCATCGTCGATGAGGCCGACCCCATCTGGTGCGAAGATCTTGCTGTTACTTGCTTCCCTGAGCGAGGATACTGATATGGATTGGGGAGCAATCAGGAGCCCTGTCGACTAGCGCCAGGTTGAGCGCTGTTGGGGATGGCGATTGAGTTGTCTTTCGTTCGCGACAGATACGAAAGTACAGCGTGATTTCGCTTATCAGAGCGACTCGCTCGTCGGGATGGTTTAGGTGAGTCAGAGTGAGATGGTTCAGACCACACAAGAAGATGAGCAGAGACGAGTCAAAGAAAGGAGGAAAGAGGAAGGAAAGATGTCTAAGGTGTGTGTGTCTTGAATTTGTGTGGGTACCCGAGTGCACCATACGCTGATTTAACGGTTTTGGTGCAGTGAATTTTGCTTCCGTCATCACACTAGGCTAGGTGGCGGAAATGTGACTTGAGGCCGAGAGCAGCGACAACCCAGGACGATGAATCCGGTAGTCAGTCTCGCATGCATTGATATTGACTGTAAGTTAAGAGACCTTGCAAGGTCTTCTGAATGATACGGAGCGCATCCTTGAGCGCGTGATACTGCCGCGGAAAGAAAGGCGTAAGATCTGTGGCGGGCGGACGTGGTCTCCCTCTCTATTGCGACGTAGTGACGAACGTGACATACAATACGAGTATTGTCTGTGTATTTTAGCCAAGCCTGGATCAACAATGTTACCAGCCGGAATCACGAGAATCACAAGATTAGAAGCGGTATCCTACGGATCTGGTGGACTTTGTCTCTCGCGGAGAATACAAGCTCCATTGTGCTCAAACATATACTCATACTCGAGTACGAGTGCGCTCTGACTTCGGTCGGCCGAGCTGATCACCGGTGGCACTGCGCGCTTCCGCCATCGCCACGACGATATACAATATCCTGGATCAAGCTCATGAATAGGTCGATCACAACACTATGAGCCGAGTGGGCTGGATTCGGCGATTGCAGTGCGTCTTTACCTCCTTTTTTTCTGGCTGAGTTTACTTTTACTCCACTTTAGCCTTTGTTGGAACCTTACTTGGCCTCAGGTCACCTTCTCATTTTCCACTTCGGCCTCCTAACTAGGTCGTGTGGAACAACGATAGTGGTACGGGGTCAAGTCTGCTTGGGTGCTCAGGTATCTTAGCTTTCGAGGTATATAGGTTCCCCCATCCCGGACGTAGTCGAGCTGTTTGTTCTTCCCACCTTCCTCTTCTTGTCCTCGACCTACAGAAAGACCATACCATCCTATACAGTACTCGTACCTTTCACAGCCATACTGAACACTAAACCATCGCAAACAACCAGCTAACTAGTAATATGACCACTATCCCCATCTACCTATACGATGCCCCCGAAGACACTCATCTTTCACTCTGTCCTCCAGACAACCATCAATCCCCTCTTCAGCTATACCCCACTTTTCGAGCTCGTACTCATACCCATTCGCACTCATCTTCAGACCGCCAGTTCCTCATTCGCAGACCTGAAGATTCCCAACGGTCAAAGGCAAGGCCGATGGAATCGGTGCTCAATTTATATGAGCCCCGTCCTGCACCTCAGACATGGAATGAGAAGAAACCCATGCATCTGTATGATATCAACTTTGCGTTTCCGTTTCATTTCCTACAGACGGACCATGTTAGATTGGAACCTTTAGTTGTGAGTCGAGGCGAGCGAAATCAACCCCTTTTGGTGCTGAGCTCCTTTCGTCACTATACTACATATGTATTTCCTCACCTCAAAGTCAATTGGTATTTTGCCATCTCGCTGACAATGGCGATTCGACGCTTTCATCATCTGCGCCTCAAACCCAGCCTGCGAAACACTTACAAGGTTTCCTGAATCTACCAGACGAATCATGGGCAGCCTCGGGTAATTTGGGCCCCTATGATCGAGAATCAGCTCTGCGAGATATCGAAGAGTTCCGCTCTGATCCAAGTAGTTTGCTGATGGCTGTTATCGACTTGCAAGCTGAGCGAGCGGGTAGAGATGCTTTTGCGGGTGTTTATGGGCTGATCAGAGTTACTGAGGAGTATATGGTGAGTGGGCTTCAGTCACTTACGCCTGTAGCTTCGTCTCCAAGTTTTGTAATCGATTACAGGGCAGTCGATCAGCATTGATTCCACATCCAAACATCATATCGAAGTGCTCTCGCTGATCGACTGTGAAAATGTGTATGGGTGAGCGCAGGACGCGATCTTCGGCGTGATCAACATCTACTCGAAGTATCGTCGAACGCACATCAATACACACGCAATGTTTCTAACCCTTTCTTACCTATTCGATGAGCTCAAGCTCGTCCGTGTGCAGTACGACGCCGAGATCTCGAATGAAGCTTCGATTCGAGCTGCAGAGAGATTCGGGTTCAAAGCAGAGGGAATCTGTCGGAATTATAACGGACTTGTCAGGCCAAGAGATGCTATGATCTCTCCTGAAAGATCGATCAGCACAGACAAGGTAGAAGGAGATGGAAGTCAGAACGCAGCTGAAGCTGAGACACCCAAGGGTCAGGATACCTGGTTATCGTCTATGACCGACTATGAGTGGGTCAATGGAGGTAAGAAAGGTTTGGAAAAGTTGATGGACCGACCGGTCGTGGACACTAGCAAGTTTTAGTTGTATAAAACGGTCTCAGCGAACAGAGCCCTACCTGTCGCTGGTATTCCATATAGCACAGAGGTATGTCAATGCAGTAGTCGCCGCGTCTCGGGTCACGTTATTTCCACCGTTGAATAACAGGTTACGACATTGGTGCAATTGGTTGCAAAGACTTGACGATGGTGTACAAAGTGTAAGAAGATGATGATGATATACATCTGTATTATCGAAATGACCAACGCTCGCGTCAACGCGAGTTTTCAGGAGATCTGCGCAGATTTACGGTTGCGCTCTACGCCTACATTACATCAAGTTCAAGTTCAAATGCTCACGATCTTATGCAATGCGATACAATGTGCCCACGTCCCTGCACCTCCTAAGTCCAAGCTACACAGCATCCAGGTTATAATGATCCAAGATCAAGCTGTAGTCCTAACCCGACACAGCGAGATTTGTCACGCCTGCGGTCACTCCATCTGCTTCCTCGACCTTCGGGCGCTTCACTCCGCCCTCGTTCTCATCATCGGATCCGTTCTCTTCGTCTCTCTGTCAAGGTGAACATATTTTTGATCAGCATACACCTCGTTCGGCCCTTCTTCCAGCCGGATGACAGGTTTCAAACTGTCGACCCATGCCTGACCGCGGCTGGCGGGTATGAGGTGCTACGAAAACAGATAGCAAGGTAGAGAAAGATGAGACAATACTCACATATCTAGCCAACATTCTAGAGATATCCCAATCCTCTTCACCGGCATCGTCATCCTCATACAGCTCGCCGCCGAATTCGAACATGTCTTTACCGGTCATACCAGTCATCTTGCCCGCCGCTCTTTGTGTCGCCTTGGCCTTCTCGATAGCGTCTTGCTCAGCAGCCTTCTTCTCCTGTCGGGTCTTCTTCCATACCGCGAATGATTCAGCAGTGACGGGTGTGAGCGGTTGCTTGAGTTTATGTCGCTATGAAGCGTTGCACAGATGAACGCCCACAATCAGCCATGACGATTCCTGGTTCTGATAATGATAGACGAGGAATGCTCACCTCGACCTCCAAGAAGTCCTCGAGCGATATCTTATCCTTTTTAGCAGCCTCCTCAGCGGCCTTCTTGTCCGCTTTCAGTACGAATCCAGGTGGTAGAGCGTGTCGGTACATGCACTTGTCACCTCCATTGGGCTATACATCAGATTCGCACACATAGGGCCAAGTCAGCGTTTCCACTTGACCACCCAAACAGCTCAATGAAACCTGTTCCGCTGGCCTAAACTTACACATTCCCAGCTGTATCGTAACATGGCAAACAGTCCGGAATCAGCTCATACTCGCCATGCGGCGTTGACTGCAAAGGTGGCAATTATTGCAACTTACAACCAACCATACTTCTTCTCTTCAATAGCCTGGATGAAGTACTTGCAAACGATCTGTCACGGCGGACCTTGTCAGCTATCACTTCCTGCCGGAAATGGCGGGTCAGCTTACATCAGTCGCGTTCGTCTGCTTCTTCTCATTTTGGTTGACGACGTTTCGCAGCTTCTCTTCGTCCCAAGTCTCCATCAGATCTGAAAGGGCGTAAATGACTCTATCAGCTCCTGCACCCGCATCTGGTTTCACATGATATTGTCCCATATATGGTAGACGGAAGAGGGCGAAAAGGTCACATACCCGTCTTCTTGTCCTTCTCCTTGTCTCGCGTATCCTCATAAATGTTGAGCTTGTCGACCTTTCGCTCCACATTTCTGTCGTGCGAGAATTTACACTTGCTCCCTGTGCGTACGCGTCAATCAGGAGGCTGCATCAGTGTTGCGTTTTTTCCAGTCAAAATTAGGCATCAAACTCACCCTTCTCACAATGTCCTGCTTTGAAGAAAACACATAATACCTATTGAACAAAGAATGCAACGGGTTATGTTGGGTAAGCAGGTCGCTAACAAGCTCTCACAGGATCATGGTATCATGACTCAAGCTTACGGTTTTCGGATCTGGTAAAGGGGAAATCAAATGGTTAGTACCCTGTCAGATCTCTCTCAGTATCCACCAGAACATGCCGACCTACCAGTTCCAAAGGGTATCTTCTGTATTTGAGCTGGTCTGAACAGCTCGGCCTCCATTCTCTTCTTTGCCTCGGATTGAGCTTTGGCAGCAGCCTTTGCCTCCTTCTCTTTCTCCTTGGCTTTCTGTTGGTTCCAGAGTGGACAGTCATGGATGAGCCAGTTAGCAAGCGATTCCTCATGTCTGGTATGTTCGGCAAGTCTACGCGGCTGCGGCAAGGGAGATGCAGGAGAGACATGGCAGACATCGCCTTTATTTCTCGGACCACTCACATCAGCCTTTGATTTTCCAGCATTAGCCTGTTGTTGCTGCACGACCGCAATCTGCTTTTGAACCTTTGTCGACTTGTTCTTGTTCTTCATGCCGAAGGTCTATGATGCCAGTGATCACAAAGCAGGGTCAGCACCTTTGTCTATTCTCCTCTCTCTCTCTCTGTTCAATTCCATTCCAAAGACTGTTGCGTTTGCAGTCGATCTCTTGAGTGTAGAGGGCAGCTGGAAAGCTGGTCGTGCGAGCCGAGTCGGTGACATACCTTGTCGTCTTTGACTTTAGGCGGCATCTTGGCTAATTCTTCTTCAAATGTATGTAGCGCCGAGCGAGATCAGTGAGACCGTATATCACAGTAATATAGTCGATGCTGTAGGCTGAGCCCTTTTGATTTGAGGTGAGCTATTTGTTGTCGAAGAAAGGATGTGGCTCTACAACGAACCGGATGGAAATGTCGAAATCGTTGGTCTATAACCCATGCTCAATGATGCTTTGAAGCTTACAGCGGCAAAAAAGAGGCAATTTTATCAGGCTCAATAAGAGGGCAAAAGCGGGATCAAAAGGGCGGGAGAGAATAAACGAGTATCAGACTCACCCCATCCTATTGTTACTGTGGTTGACGCGACTGCACTCATGTTCCTCCACTCTCCATGTCCACCCAATACTCGTACAGCAGGTCCATATAAGTCTACACCCCAACCTTTGCAGCACTTCTTCTTCTCTCTCTTCTACAGGAATCATCTGAACCTCAAGTCAAGTCAAACTATCTCATAGTAGTCTCCTGCTGTACTGTTCAGGAAAGTTTTTTGCTTATACTTAACATGGCACCGAAAAAGGAACCGAAGGAAAAGCCTGTGAAGGGCGATGAAGGTGGGTGGGCGGTATGGCGCCTACGCTTAGACTGCCTTGTGGGCATATACGCTTACTGGGCTGATTCTCATTGTCTTCTGCAGCTGAAGAGGTCAGTAGCTTCCGAAAAACGAGATCTGTCAGTCTCATACTGATCACAGGCTACGTATCATCCATCAGATGGTCATCAACTACATGAAAGACGTAAGTCGGGTGGTCAAAGGCTTGGGTATATCCGTTGCTGACCTTCCTTCCTCCTCTACAGATCAACAGACCGTACGCCAATGGTGAGTGATCCTCTGCCATTCGTTCCAGTTCTTGTGCTCCTGATATCCTGTCTTCGGGCCCTTACGAGTTTGGAATCGGGGCTAACTGCGCAACGCTTAGCCGACGTCTCTGCTAACCTGAAGAACCGAGTTCCAAAGGCGGCGGCTGTCAAAGTGCTTGCTACACTGGCAGGTATGTGAAGATCTGATTCTTCCTGATTTATCATAGACTTATCGTGTGACTCAAGACTGACCTTTTCTCATACATAGATAAAGAGCAATTGACCGTCAAGGCCTATGGCAAGCAGTTAATCTACCTTTACAACCAAGTGAGTTATACTGAGCTACCTTTCCGCTTTATGTCTTTCTCAACTTTCCGAGCTCATCATGGACTGACCTGAGCGAACTTTGAGCTTAGAAACTCCTCGATGTGCTTGCTCCGGAAGAACTAGCCACACTGGATCAGCAGATCAAAGAAACCAAGTCCGACCTCGAGGAGAAGCGTAAGCTGTTGAAACAGCTGCAAACAGGTGATCATCAGCTGTTCCGACACCGGCGGTGGGTATGAGTTAGCTGATCCTTTGGGCAGAGCTACACAATAAAGAGGCGTTGCCGAAGACTGTCGATCTGAGTAGCGAGATCTCCCGAGTCAAATCTGAGGTGAGTAGTCGTCTTTAAGAACCGCTCAGAGCTCTCTCCTGACCTCCGCATGGCATCGCCTACTCTTTCTACCACCAACTGGCGCCCACCGAAGTGAATCACGAATGCTCACCACCGACTGATTTCTTGTATGTCCCGTGCAGAACGCGATCACACTCAAAGCCCTCCTTCCCTTTCGAGGCGACTCCAACGGCGCACCCATCAACCCGCTCTCGGCTGAAGGCACCAAGCGTATCGATGCCGATTTCAACAAATGGCGGAAAGAATGGGTGGACAGGAGGAAGGTATACAAGGAGTGAGTGCGCGATCGTTATAATAAGACCCTCGCACCCGGAGCCTCCATAAAAGTATCCGTACACCCGCGCGACCCTTTGCTCCCCAAGATCGTGGATATATACGTCGTGTCCTCAAGCTGATTGCCATCTCTGGACTTGCAGAATCTTCGGCATGCTCAGCGAAGGCGGCCAAGTGAATGACAAGGCGGCTTTTGAGGAAGATCAAGGTATCACCCCAGAGGACGAGGACGCTATCGAGATCGAACAAGGCGAGTTCTGCAAGCCTGCTCCTACGGCAAGGAAGACGGGAGGTGGAATGAAGGTATCCCCTGTGAAAAGAGCCATCTCGAGTACTACCTCCAATGCGCCGCCTAGTCAGGAGGAAGGTGGGAAGAAGAAGAAGGCGAAGAAAGCGTAGCGTGGAGTACTCCCATGTCTCGAACTCAGAAGTGCGTTTGACGGGCTCATACGCTCGCATGCCGCGCACAGACTAGACGAAGTCTTCCATTGGGGTAAAGGAAGGGGAAAGAAGGTGACAAAGTTATCCAGGCAGCGGGAGCTACGATCAATAGTCTACATCAGTCAACAATCCTGTATGGTACAGTATCAGCTTTGTCAGAGATTCTGCAATCCGGGTTCAATCTCCATCATGGTAGAGTCCTATACCATGACGGCTGCATGCGTAGTTATCATTCATTACTGTACCATCCTGTTGTAAATACATCTACTGATCGTAATCACGTTATGCTTATGTACACCATCACTGCTCCCTTCTTTCCGTCGGCTCCGACGTTATTAGCTGATCAATGCTGCCTCAAAGCACCTTTCGATCCCAATTTTCTAAATATGATACCAAGACAAGACCACCACTTGAAGGATTGTGGCAACACCATACCTCTCGCGTGCCATTAGTCATCGAGAGTGATCGGCATGGAATCGCATGTAGGAACGACCTCGTATGCCTGGATCACAGCTCAGACTAGTCATCACCAGAGCAGACCAGATCAGGATCACCGGCGGCAATATCACAGTGCAGCATGAACTCAAAAAAGCGTCTCGATATGTCTTGCTCATCATGTACCACGGTGCCACAGCATTGATTCTGGAATCGTTGATGCTCGCTTTGTTTGAGCCCACTCGCTCAAGTCCGACGGTCAGTTGTACCAAAATTTACGCAGAGTCGAGTACTCGTACCTTAGGCTGCGCCGCCCGATCACTCACAATCAGACAGTATATCAACGTAGACTTACTGGAGCTGTTCCGCATCCTGCGTGGATCCAGCTGCTGACGCTCCGTACAGGTACATTTCGATGATCTTTGCTGACAAGCATCAAATAAACTGATAGGAAGAGAGATCTAAAGATAACCTTTGTGGGAGATGTCGTGTTCCGGCGGAAACAGTATGGCGGTCTTACTCAGATTTCTCGTCGTTCCGGTTCCGATGGGAATGCGCTGAATACTAGATATGATTTGCGATGGTGTGATGAGATAAGATGGTATCATCGGTAAGCTTATTGTAGCTGTATGCGCTGTATACAATAAGCTGTTTAGGGCTGACACTGCGGAACTGCAGCTTGCATCCAAGCAATTCAGTGAAGTAGGTGCTTAGGTGATAGCTTCCTCGGTTATGCTGTAGGTCGGCCCTTCGGAGAAGATGAGACAATGGGCTGGGATGAATGCTTATTGAGATATGTATAAATAGCGCCCCTTCTTCAGAAATTCAGAAAAGGAGCACGTAACAAATAACAATTGTTTGCCTCTTATATATATATAGCTATCTATCCATAAGACAAGCCATATAACATTATCGTTCACTCCAGCAAGTAATAGCTCTACCAAGATTACTTTGTCTAACATTCTACTCGCAGCGCGACCAAGAATCTTCAACACACTCACACGACCTCTACTTCGATACCCCCTATTGCAATACAAACAGTTTAGTACCACACCAATCAAGATGACTGAGAAATCCGCTGAATTCTTCAAGGCCGTCGAGGTGAGTTTGATTCGATGCCCGCGCCTCACTCAACCCCATGTACATGTACAACACATATAACCAAATCCTATCTCGCTTTAGACATGGACTACTGGATGAGTCCCGTTGTGTGTTAACTTGAGGACCTATACCATGATTCATTTCAACTGACACTCGTTCCAATCGCTCGCTCCGCCCGACTTACCGCTCCGCTCGTCGCTCACAGACCCGACGAACATACTACAACCTCACCAAAGAATCCCCTCTGACCAACGATCAACTGAAAACCATCGTTGAGAAGGCCGTCAAATTCGCTCCTACCTCTTTCAACGGGCAACAATCCCGAGCTGTCTTAGTCACTGGTAATAAACATGAAGAGGTTTGGGAGACTGTCAAGGCTAGTCATTTGAAGACTCTTAACGGAGACAGTGAGTAGTCGCTTCCCCCGCCTCTCTAGATCGCCTACCAGCTTCCATGTCGGGCTGTCTTGTGAGCTGTGAGGGCTGCGACAGCCTTTGAAACGTGTGCCACTCCTAAAGGACCCCCCTCCAAACCCGTATTCAGCCCTACCAAAGTGTCTCAGCGTCCACCATGGGGGTGAATCAAGCTGACTCTCCTAACACTTACCATTTCTCCCCATCTCTCCTTAATCGCCCTCGCTGTACTGTACCACCGACTCGGTCTCGCAGAGGACCAGGAAGCCTTCTGGACCAACAAGATCGACAACGAGTATAAGGCAGGATACGGTACCGTTCTCTTCTTCGAGGATGAGCAGGTCCTGAATGGTTTCATCGGCAAGATGCCTTTCCTCGCTCAGGTGGGTTCGCAAATCCCTCCGCTTCCCTTAGCAGGGTCTCAACCGTCAGACATAGCGCCGGCACGCCATTGTTCAGAAGCGTTGGGCTGACTCGTGCTTGTGTCTTGCCTTCACGCAGACCTTCCCTATCTGGTCTCACAACTCGGCCGGTATCCTCCAGTACCTCGTCTGGACTGCGCTCGAGACTGAGGGCTACGGCGCTTCTTTGCAGGTGTGTGGAGATGTCCCTTTACACCTTCGCATCAAGTTACATTCCCTCATGGATTGCAATCGTCGATCTAGTTCTTCTTTTCGAAAAGTTCTGGGCTGATATCATATCTATGACGTTATAGCACTTCCCCCAAATCTCCCCTGAAACTCAGGCGAATCTTACCAACTTGCTCGATGTCCCTCCCACCTGGACCGTAAGTGTCTAATTCCTCGCTGTCAATGTTTCAACAATGACTCGCGACCGGTGGCTGACGATCTCCCTTAATATACATGTTCGTTTGTTTCGCAGAGCACCGCACTTCTTCCATTCGGCGTACCTTCCGGTCCTCCCGGTAAGACGGGCGTCGAGAAGGCTTTCCAGCCCGTCGAGGAGAGGACCAAGTTCTTCTTCGAGTAGGTGGCGAGTAGTCACAAAGAAATGAAAGATGATTTCCAGGGATCTGTAAGGCGGGTGATGATGATACAGTAACAGTTTGTATATAGACAAGTAGACGTGAGATGCAAGATGAATGCAATACGGACAGTAGAATCGTTGAATGCTGAGTCAGGGTGGCGTCAATAATATGGGTCATGGGTACAATATCCCACGATAGCGTAAGAAGATGAAGCTTTTGTACCGCTGGAGGTCGCTCATAAACAAGCGGTACTGTGTGAACATGGACGGCTTGCAATGCTCAACTGCACACAGTATCTCTCGAAATCGTGTGTCTTAGCGGCGCTGATATTCTACTCCACCATCTTGGTTTGATGTATTGGTGTGAACCCGCCCACTTCGCGGACATGCAGACGACGGGAGATGGCTATAGGACAGCCCTCTCGTCTATGCCTTCCCAGGCGGGATGCTATCAGACCCCTCGTAGATCGATTTCTTGCATCAAATCACAAGGTTATCCGGAGCCCAAACGTACCCCTTCATCCTACTTATCTGGCCATCTACTCCGACTGAGCGAAAATCATCTAGGTGTCTAGATAACGCCAGCCTCCTTCATCTTGCCTACCAACTCATCGACGGACTCAACCTGTATAGATTGTATATTGACAGGCGTGCCAGCGTCAGTGACAGCTCCGATGCGTCACGACCGACCCAATGAGTCGGGACGCCCACCGACAAAGTGGCATGAAGTCGGATGCATTAAAGTTATATGACTCACCTTGCCGCCACCTTGTCGCTTAGGAGGCTCAGAGACAGATACAGTCTCGAACCGAGGGGTCTAAGGGGTCGAAGTACCAAGTCATTAGCCAACCGATGCGCGAATATTGTGAGCTGCAGGTAGTATGGCTGATATAAAATGGCAAGATGTTTCCTTAACCTCAGCCATGGTCACACTTACAAAGTCAAGGCCAAGGTCCTCGGGCTTGAAGGTCTCGATCTTCTTCTTCTTGGCCTTCATAATGTTTGGCTGGGAGGAGAGGGGCAAAACCATTTCAGCTTGGCTCTGCTTTAAGGGTTCCCGATAAGCAGCAAGCTCACCAGTGAGGCGTATCGGGGTTCTGTACGGAGACACAAGATCAGCATTCATTTCGTGGCAGAATGACCTTTATTCTCATCGACGAGCTGGTGTCTAACCCGAGATTGCGGGTAGCAATCCTGACTCACCGTTCAATCTGAGATCAGTGGTGACAATCATTGGCAACTTGCCCTCAACCTTCTCCAAACCACCGTCAATCTCCCTAGTAACGTTCACTTTACCTCCGTCCTCAACTTCCAACTTGGAAGCGAAAGATCCCTGACCCCATCCAAGCATACCAGCGAGCATACCACCCGTCGATCCGGAATCATCATCGATGGCCTGTTTACCCATGATGACAAGGTCGAACTTCTTGTCCTCAATGACCTTTTTCAAGGTGTGAGCGACAGAGATGGGCTCGACAACGGTAGATTCGGGCACGGCGATGTGGATACCGCTGTCTGCACCCATGGCGAGAGCGGTTCGGATGGTGTCGGCTGCTTTGGGAGGACCGATCGATAGAGCAGTGATGGATGAGACGACTGAGGGCTTCTTCTCTCGCAGTCTGATCGCCTCCTCGACGGCTGGAAAGGGCGACATGTTAGATCATCGCTTTTGGTACTCGCACGTCCGGATCATGACAGTCCCTCTGCACGAGTCACCAATGTCGCCAAGGACAGCACAGAAGCCAACTCACCGATCTCATCGAAGGGGTTCTGTGGATTTCATGAGTATGAGCTTATTTACGCTGTGTACACCAACGCAGAAGAGATAGCTTACCATAGAATGCTTGACATTGGTATCTACGCCTTTCCCATCAGAAGCGACTCGGATCTTGCTATGAAGTCGTAGAAAGCAAGGTCAAAATCAGCTGACAACGATCACCTGCGCTATCACGCTATTCGGCCGAGCCAATAGAACAAGAAGCCCCCAGCGAGACTTACACGGCGTAGTCGATCGACCTCTTGACGGGTACGAGGATGTTGTACTTGAGCGAAGGAAGCGTGGGTCGCATGGTGGTCGTGTACTTTGGTATATGTTGGGTATATGATGCAAACGATGGGCAAGAAAGAGATGAATTGAGACAAGTTGTTGCGATGGGATGTGATCTGAGTTGACTTTGTATATCTTGAGATTCGGCTTTTCGCCCAGCCGGCTCTCCCTAGTCGGTATACGGTATATGTATGTATACCACCCGACTAGAGACCATACGTGCCAATTTAAATGATTCCGCTCTCACCTGACCTGGGATAAAAAGACCTTACGTAAACTCAGGCCTGTGAACGCGTCGATACCTCAAACGTCATGATGGAGAGGAATGCGAAGTGAGGAGGCAGTGAACGAGTGGATAACAACGGTAATAACAACATTCCATACGGCCTTCTAAAACGAGTTTCGAACATCGTTATACTCGCGAACAAAACGGTGACGGTTTCCTCCGGTAGGCCAGATACATCATGACGAGAACAACCCATCACCCTCACCCTACCCCTTCTTTCCCTGTCTACTGCCTCGACTGGGCAAACGACGAGACGTTACTTCTCGGCGGAGGTGGCGGGGCTTCGAGGAGTGGTATTCAGAATAAACTGGTTAGTTGTCTTACAATATAGAAACGCTCCCCAAGCAGAGCAGACGATCGGCATGAACCTCCTTATTGAAATTCATGATATTGATTGAATGCTGTTGGCCCCACAGAAAGTCGCCAAGGTATCGAAGGATGGAAAGGATGTAAAGTACAGGTCCGAAGTGCTGTTGAGCAATGAAGAAGATGCACCCATGACGATAGCCGTTGACACCGCGGTGAGTTGTCACCGAGATCCCCGATGCCCCCTGTCATCCTTCACACTCGACCTACTGCTTCAGCCATTCGTTGTTCCGACCCGACACTGATTATGTTTTGGTGTTAACTCTGTGGGCTCTGATCCGCAAACAGAATAAACATCTGGTCACAGGTATCAACGCATCTTCTTCCTCTGTACAAGAAGGTTCAAACGACCATTGTCGGATCTACTCATACTCAGATGAAAGGTGCGTTCTTTCTTGCTATACAGCTGGGATCCACCCATACACAGCTGGAATCTACCCCTCACATCCACTCATGTATCTTATTCGTACCCGAACCCATGAGCTTGTTGTTATAGCAGTACAGCTGACAGATTTGAACAGTGTCGAGCTGGTCAAGGGACAGAAGACGATCACAGCCGAGTGGTCAGACGATTATCCGTACCAGGTGTGTAATACCAATCAGTCTAGTTTCACCATCATCCGCCATGATCATCATATACACTAGCTGACAATATCTACCATATGCACATGCTGTTTCCAGAAATTGACCGCTCTGTCTCCTTCTGCCGACTTGCTCGCCATCGGCACAACAGACGACAAAGTCTCCTTGTTACATTACCCGACGTTGGAAACGGCTGTCCCAACATTCTCGACCGACTCTGAGCTTGTAGATCTTGATTGGGGTGGACCAAATGGTTCATGGGTGCGTCCAGCTGTTCGATAGTCCGCAGTGTTTTTGGTAGAGCACCATTAGCTGAAACCTTTTCTGTGACTCAGCTCGCGGTTACAACAGCGAAAGCTTTGCTTTTGTATCGGGTTCGAGGCGAGAAGAAGAGCGAACTTGAGTTGAAACAGACTATCTATACACCCAGTTTGGATATCGTTCCTGCGGCTTTCCGCTCAGCAAGGTCAGTGAAAGAAGCCGTAATTCATCTTTTTCGCACATCGCGCACGATTGTACCCCTTGCATGGCTACCAATTCGCGCAACAACCTCAGACTCATCGAACAGCAGACATCGATGCTAACCGATCGTCTTTGATATGACATGTCCAGATTCTCCCGCAGTTCTTCCTCGCCTTTGACGATCCATGCCGTCCTCAACGCCACCAAAGCCGCCAAACGCGGCGCCCCCAGGAAAGCGTTTATAGCAACTTTTGGCATTGTCTCTGGGGCTTCCAGAGCGGCACTGACGGAAGAAGAGAAGAGGACTTCCGAGAAGCAAGCCAAGGCAGGTGTACCTGAGCAGAATGAAAAGGAAAACAAAGAAGACGAAGACGGAGCGGGGAAGTGGGATGTTGTGGCTAGGAGAGAAGTCGGAGGCAAGCCTGTTACGGTATTTGATGCGAGGTGAGCTAGAGCTTCTAGAGCTTTTGCGCGGCTCCTTTTGGGTTATGGAGCTGCATTGTAGCTGACTAATCCATTCGTCACGATGACATATAGCGCCGATGGTAAATTGCTAGCGTATGGTTGCTCGGACCTGTCAATTGGTATCCTTGATTCAAAGACTCTAGCAGTGAGTGAAGAGTGAACAGCATCTCACTCCCGGTCCTTATGGATGGTCTCGCCAATCCTTCCGCGTAGTGTATGTAACTTGTTGTCCTCCTTTGGCTCATGCTGACGATCGGCCTTGTTCAGCCCTTGCTGAAGATTCTGCATGCCCACTCATTCCCTCCGACAGCGCTGAAGTTCAACCCATCGGCTTCATTGTTGGTCTCAGCAAGTGCTGATAATACTATTCGAGCCATCGTGGTACCAGCCAGCTTCGGCGGAAGTGAGTGTCTCGGGTAGAGTTTCAGACTCTAGGCAGATGGCTTGATGATCCATTGCGACTACGATGTGGATCAATGCTGATCATGTAATTCAATGTGATTTCTCTAGTCTCCACTCCCGTGATTGCGCTGCTTTTGGCCACCCTGATCTTGGTTCTTGCACTAGTTTTACGATCGTGAGCGGTCCACAAAAGCGCCCCGAGAGGTTTGACTTGTTGTCGTATGAGGGTTTTCTATCTATGACAGGGGTGATGGACCTGGGGCGGACAGTGTTATATGATCTTTGTCGAAGCTAGACAAAGACAGACACCATATCCCAAGACTCTAAACAAAAGACGGTGGGATCTACGCAGATATATGAGCGAATCACGATCTACAGTACCTTTATAGCTATCCCTTTTGCTCCCTATGTTGGTCGATGTCCTCCATGTATAGACTTGTATGGCCGCGGCTTCGCTGCAGATCAACTCACCGCATAACTACGGTCCAGAGTATATGGTCATGTCATGGTACTGCTATCTGATTGTGATGAGGAATGTCAACCATGTCGAGGATAAGCCATAAGCAGATTGCCGTAATAGCTGTTGCCAATTCCGGTTAGAGCATACACAGTTAATACACAGTTTAGTACAGTCAGAAAGTGATCGTCGTTTTAGCAGGCGTCTGTTGTTGCTTCTTGTTTTGGTTTTACCTGATGTCCTCGCTCTGTCCTTTCAAAGCCCACACTTGAATATTGCGCTCTGGTTCGATTGCTCTCTGGTCCAGAATATATTCCCTTGCTCTCTCGAACTAGCTAGACTCGTCTCTCGCCCACTTGCTCTTCGGTCCATCTTGAACTGTACGACCTCGCGCTCATAGCAATCATCGCTTCAACTACAGAATTCGACTTACTTTCCTTGCCTTGATCTGATCTGTCCTGATCAAGTGAAAGAATAACACCAGCTCGGGCTTTGACATCATCAACCCTCATTTCTGTCCGGTGAAATCGTAGGAAGCATGGACCACGGTGATCATTCGGGTCATGGGGGAGGTCATGGAGGGCATTCTATGCCTGTGCCTGGTGATGCGCCAGCTTGTTCGGTGAGTGCATGCTTCGTGTATATACATATATGCCTTCACACCTATTCATGTATTCGATATGCTGGACCTCTCCAGCATGTCATGTCATGACCCGTGACCACAACTCGTGACGATTGCTGAGATTCAAGGCTCTTGACTCGCAGATGAACATGCTCTGGAACAATCAGATCGCCGATACTTGCGTCGTTTTTCGATCATGGCATATCTCTGGACCCGTTACTATGGCTACTTCCTGGCAAGTCTGAATCACATCTCAATACAGGGAGGTTTCACTATACCAGATCTGGAATGTAAAGGCCATCACAACGCATCGTATCGTATCGAGAGAGTTTGGACTCTTACTAAATTGAGATGGACGGATGCCGGTCTTCATTCGCAGCATCGCCGTGATCCTCATATCCCTATTCTACTCATACCTCCTTCACTCGATCAAATCGTACGACCGAAGAATCGCACTCAACATCTACCAGACTTCTCAGCCCAACAGGAGGGAATCGAGTGTACCTGGTTTGGGCGCGTCGAGCAGTAGGAGGGAGAGCAGCCTTATACCGCCCATTCCGGCGGGGTACAATACCGTTGAGAATGGGGCTTTGAGCAAGATGGGCGTGTGAGTTAAGAATAATCCACAACCCATACCAACGGCGCACTACGGAGCTCACACCGAAGCATTTTGGTAGCACCAATGCTGACATGCCCTTGATGTTGACTGCGGCTTCAGCACGAAACTCTCTCTTCAGACACGGTTGACAAGAGGAGGTCTGTATGCCATCTCGGTCGCTATCTCATTTTGGGTGAGTATATGCTTCTTGCTCCACTTTGATGTTCAGCGCTAAGACAAAAGTTGATTCCAAACGCGTAAATAATAGCTTATGCTCGTCGCCATGACGTACAACACCTACCTCTTCGGCTCGATTGTAGTAGGAGCCTTTTTGGGTCATGTCCTATACGAAGATGAGATGGACGTTGGGTGAGTGCTGTGGGCTCTTTCTCACCTTTCTCCACGAACCGTATTCGACAACTACAGTAGCTGATGACAGACATTGTCACGACGATAGATCGGTCCTTTCTGGCGGCAATGGCAAAGGTCTGGCCTGTCACTAATGCATGCCATGCATGTGAACTGTATGTATGTATCTGGCTAATTGTGACCGTTGAGCCATTGGTATAGCACGATATGGCGCTGTAATGGTGATGTAAGATTCAGGCTAAGGGTCTATCTACTGTATACAGCCTAGTCTCGCTTACTGACTGACCTTGTCCTCATCTACTTGCTACCTGCCTGCGCCTGCTCTGAGGTGGAGAACATTTCATGAAAAGATGGAAGTGGAACGTCCTTTGACAGTCTAGTCCGCCTGATACTGATCTACTGTACCTCCTTTCGCAAGATGACATTCTAACATGTTTCACTCTTTACCTGTCGGCATGCTACTATAATAGCTTGACATATCCAGCGTTTTCAGGTTTCACAATGTGAAGCTAAACCCGTACTTATCACGCCTGTTAGTCAGTACAGTCAACATACCTAAGATAGCGAGGACTAAGGAGCTTACCGGAAAGACCTAGGTGATGAAAGGGCCAATATGCGTTACTCGACCGACTCGCCTGGTTGGTTTTGTGTGAAATACTCGTGTACACTGTACGAGTACAGGCCTTGATGGTCAGTCAGTCTGAAAAGTTATACGGAAGGCAGGCCTGTATGACCCTCGCATAGAGGCGGTATATAAGATACGGCAGGGGTCCAAGTACTCAAGTATTCAACCATTCACATCTTTGACATCATCCCTCTCATCATTCACATAACTATACATCCACAACTTCGCCCATTACCATCTACTGTATCTTCTCTTCATAGAAGGATCATATCGCTCGCCCATCGCCACAACTTGACCACGGTAGCCTGCATAATCATCGATCAAGGCACTCCACACGATCACATCAATCATCAATAACACAACTCCAATACAAGACACAACTTGAAGCGCCACACGTACTAGGTCGTCCCTAGATCACACGTCTGCCGAGCTTAGACACTCATACAGACAACAGGGATCACCCGAGCCCGAGCCCGAGCCTAAGTCCGAGCCCAGTCTGTCCCGCAAACCTGCCCAGGTCCAGAAGACAGCTGCGAATACATTTTAAGATAACATGGGAGACAAGAAAGAGTGGTTGGGCAAGGAAACTTTCCCTACTATCTGGATTTATATCTGTCTGTTCTTCAATATCGTTGGTTTGCTGGCTGTAGCCTTGCTGATCGTGGCCGAGTTCAGTGAGTTTATTCACCTAAACTACCATCTAACATCTAATACCTAACACCTGACCACACGCGCGCCTCAATGCTACACTTGTTACACTTGCTATTGACGCCGAATCACAGAAGCACAGGGAACATTCACACACACCACGCGTTTTAGAATCCTTACTCTTCTTACCTCGAAACAGACCGAGAGGAATATGGATTGCTGCTCATTATACAGTGCGACGAGTTTAGTATCAGCTGATCTGATGCTTTGAAATATTTCGCTTCCCATCACTGTGTGAATACTTGGCGATCCAGTCGTCCTCGTGAACGATTTTCACAACTACGTCGCACAATACGGCCACCGATATCGTAAGTAATTTCCGTGACATGCTCGTACCGCTCCCATACACTACGAGTGCCTTAATCAATTCGAATCACTCTTATATCTCTTGATAACACTGTTCCGTTCGGTTTTGGGATACTGTATGGTATTGCCACTTCTAGCTGCTAGAGGGTATCAAGGCGAGGACGGATGCGGATATGTCAACTTTACCAATGCGCCTAAACACCTTGGTTCGGCCGTCTGGATGCTCTTTTACCAGGTGAGCGCGGCTCGCTCTTCCTTTGATCTCCGCTCCTTACGATCCTAGCCTTGTCGTCCGCTGCATTCTGACAACGCGTTGGGCCATAACCGCTCACTCGACCCTCAGCTCTCGATTATCATCTTGCTCACCTTGGTTCTCGCATCGGATTTGGCCTGGAGAGCATCGGGCTACAATCAATGGGGTGGCCGATGGATCAGCGGTGAGTATGAGTCTAGGTTTGCCGACAGCACAACGCATTCTGGCCGGCCCGATACACGACAATCTCTTGGGCTCTACTCTGGCGATTAAGAGGGATACAGTGCTCGTGCTGTATAAGCTCAGGGGCAAAGCTAATCTCATCTGATCGTCCTTTCTGTTTATCCTTTTTCACCCTCGTCATAAATAGCCTTTTATGCCGGCGGTCTGGTGGATGGCGAGCATAATCCCGGACTATTCTACTACGTTGTCGCCAATGCTTTCCTGAAAGCTTTCATTGTGGTTCTGTATATGAATCAGTCTTTCTACGGAATGAGGGGTAAGACATCTCACGAGTGAGTAAACAGCCAAACGTCCTTCTGTTGTCGGAAAACCCCTCATCTCATCACATAGAAGTGACTGTTACGCGAGTACTCTACTCGAACTATTCGTTCCAAAATCGTGATCGTATCGGTGTCGGTGTCCGGACGAATCTTATGCTGATGATTTTCGCCGATCTGTGATATTACTGTACGTATACATAGGTCCCCTTTCACCGAGCCCGATCAGGACCCGATATACGGTAACAACTTTGCGCAGATCGATACTTCCTCCTCCGCTTACACAGGGACGACATCGTACTATACCGGCTCAAGTTCTAGCTACTCAAGCTCTGGCTCTGGCTCTGGATCTGGATCAGGGGGTATATCCCAATCAAGTTGGAGACGGCATTATAACGAAGACAACAACTACGGCTCTGGTTCTGGGTCAGGCTATGGCTCTGGTTCAGGCTACTACGGCGGCAGCGGCAGCGGCAGTGGAAGTGGATACTACGGTGGAGGAGGGAGCTCGAATCCAGACCCGGAACATCCATGGCGGATCTACGGAATGGAAGCTTTCGTTTATTATATGGGCTGGATACTGTTGTTTACAATCTTGCCAAGTTTGATAGCTTTCATGTTCTTAGCTCCTTGGGGTAAGAAAGCTCCGCCTGCCGATGCTGAGAACAAGGTCGAAAAGAAATAAGATCCCAGGTGCCAGTGGACACAGTGGAGTAGTCAGAGATCCGAGCTCGTCATAGTGTCAGACAATGCTCATACTGTATGTACTCGTATCGTACGAGTAGTGATCGAGCGATGTGCTGTGATCATGCATCCCCCCTATGTCGTATCCGTCTTTGCGCTGCGTCGCATGGGGCCTGAAAGTCGATGTCATGACGGTGGGCAGCAATTCAGAGTCGAGATAATATGCATACATACATGTACACAGTAAATACAGTGTCAAAAGGCGCCTGCATTTCTTCGTTGAATGGTGTGAGGGCGTATATAGTATACGCGAGTCGTGGCGAGTACATACTATGACATTTATACAGCACGTCCGACATTTGTGCTTCGCCATGTTCAAGCTATTGTATGACAACAGATGGATGATTTCGTTGATAGCACTGTACATGATAATCGTTATTGCTTCCGTCATTCCAGTGATCATATCGTCCAGCGAGTATGCGACATCTTGACAGTCAATATTCCATCTAGACCGCAGCAAGTTGAGAGTGCAGAGGATCGACCACATTCCTCAGCGTATCGACTAGGACTTCAGCTCCTCGCTGAATACCCCAGAACCCAACTTGTCGAATTCGTTTCGAGTTGGCTGCTTCGGAGGAAACGTGGTGCGCAAGAGCGGCGTAGATTTGATCGGACACGGAGGTCATCAAACCGGCTACAGAAGGTGTTCATGATGTCAGTTTGGATCCCGTGTGTTTGGTTTCGTGGGGATAAGCTCACTCTCGAATAGCTATTAAGTTGGAACGACAAGGCAGAGTATTGAGATCAGCTTGACACTATGGGCAAAAGGATAGAGGCAGAAACGCAGAAACGAAAGAACCCTACTTACAGTCCAAGATCCGTCAAAGTCGTTCTGCGTAGAGAAGCAAGATCAATAGAGGTTCAGCATCACATATGAGAGGGCATGCGGCTCACCAGATCAGCTGCCACTTGACAATGGATAGGTACCAGAGTTCGATTCGCACTGTTGGGGGATTCGTGAGCTGACTGCACGTTTCTCAGTTTACTATATAGATCGCTCACTTGATGAACGCCACGATAGGTCTGATCAACGCGTTGTTCGTAACGCTGAGGTCCGTCGTATATATCGGCACGGCAGCTTTCAGGTCCCTGAATCGAAGATCGATATCCACAACGACCTGTCTCCTTTCCTCCCTCTCCTCCTCTGTCATTTCCGAGTCTGGATTACTGGGTGCTCTCAGCGGCGGCCGGGCGAGTCTTGCTTGGCCTGGAATAACACCCCTTGGCGGACCTGCATCCGCCGCTGAAGCCGCTGAGATAGCCGAATCGATTGCACCCCGAGGATCATCGGGATGTACGCCGTGGGTGATAGTGACCACGTTTCGTCCGATCTCCTCAAAGATAGCCTTGAAGTCTACTTGGTCATCGGGATGGTATGGAAACTTGATATCGAGAACAGCGTCGAGTTTACCTGATGTGATCCAGCTCATAGGTCCTGTATGTCCGGTAGCGTATTGGGCGTGTTCAATAGGCATACCGTCGATACGGAATCGAGCCTGAAAATGAGTGAAAGAATAATTAGTTACAATAATGCGGAGCCGGAAAAGTAGAACGAAGGAACCTACCATCCTCTTCACCAGATCGCCTTCGTCCCTCGTTTTGCCCAGCTTCTGAGGCATATGCAGACTGAACAAGCAATTATCGAATTGACCCGTGATTCCCTCGGCACTCATCATATCGTAAAACAGCCATCGCTTTCTGAGTGGGCCAACGACAGCATTGAAGATGGAGAAATTGAATGGTCGTTGACCGCCTGGTTGATAGATCGTGACTAGCGCATCTTCGACATGGAATGACTCGAATTCGAAATCGCCTGGATAGGTCTGATGTCGGAAGTCTGCAGGCTCGAGCGGTTTGGACGTGTCCCACCATACCGAGCGACGGTCTAGACAGAAAGGGATTAGCAAATAGTAACGACCATACTGATGGAGATCTCATTACTCACCCACAACCCCTCGGACGCCCTTCACTTTGGCATCCTTGACTAGTCCCTTTCCATCCAGCCATCTCATGAAGCTCAGCGACACCTCGACCTCATCGATATTCACGTCATACATGGTGTAGTTATCCGTCTCAGATGCCATCGGAGGAGCGAGGTACGTATCTGGCGAGATAGCTGAGGAGAGGAAAGGGATGGGTGAAGGAGGCTTGGCGGTAGCTGTTTTCGTGGGTTTGACGTTCTCTTGTTCTGCTGGTCTACGAGAGATGAAGACGTTTTTGAAGACAATAGTCGATGCACCCCATCTCGGCACGATGGCGGACTCGAAGCTGCGACAGAGGATATAAGATCAGCATTATGGACATAATGGCGGTTGTCGGCGCCATTTAGGGCGCAAGCGCGAAGGTTAAGACGACTTACATCACGGTCACACCAGTATTGTAGGTCATATAGTCTGAGATCCATCTCGCGACGTATTCTTGCAACGAGAGCGAATTCAAAGTCGCAAATATGGCCGATACGAAAGTTGTCCTGAGCGATGATCGTTAACATGGTCAGCCTCAAATTGGCCAGTTCATCGTGCTTCTTTGACCTGTACTCACGTCCCAATCAAGATCCACAGGGCTAAGAAACAGGTCATATCAGCATACATAGAGCGTGTATTAGGGATCAAGGATCATTGATCATACTCACTGTTTCCCACCACGAAAAAGCTCGCGAATGCACTTAGATCATCCGTGTTGAACCTCCTCCAACCTCGGATCGTAAACCATTTTATCCTGATTCTCAACCTTTGCCACCATCCGCTAGCCGCTTCCAACAATTCCTCTTTGCTAGGTCTATGCGGACTATTTGCTGCTATAGCAGTCGAGTTATTTATCAAACGTCGAATGAACGGCGCGTAATCTTGAGCGTGGCCAGGTGTTGATGGCGGAGTGGGCGGTATAAAGGGCGTATTGGACGGCGATGGCGGAGACGGTGGTTGAGACGAAGAAGCTCTCGAGCTTTCGCAATTCGGACATGGGGCTCTAGACGAATCGGTGGAAGACCATCTTACAAGCTTGTATGTTTTGTTCCTGAGAGTATCAGGTCTGCCTGAACGTGAGCAGGCACCTCGAAGCGCAGGAAGAGGTTTCAATTCCGATGGAGTAGTTGGAGCATACGTGTATGCTTGTGCTTGACGTGTAAAGAAGTCTCGGATTGCTATATATCGGTCCGCCTGAGCTGACCTTGATGGAATAGTTCGCCCTATCATTTGACTGCTCGAGGAGCGGAACGCCGAGGACCTAAGAGCTTGAAATGGTCGCGCAACCGACATTGTGAAGCGCGATCCACGCGTATATTCGGATGGTCGTTTCAAGGCGAAGTCAAATTTGGACTGGAGTGTTATACTTTCAACTGTTAAAGGTGTCTGCTAGCAATTCGAGAATCAAGCTGGAACGGGAGAAGTGTTGTTGAGGAAGGATATATGGGCTAGGTAGACAACGGGATGAATACTGATGATGGAGGAGCGGAATGTGAATGTGAACGTGAATGAGCATCGTGGTAATGCGTTTGGTGAGAAATTCTGACAGAGCAAACTGACGTCGATAACCTTAGCTGAAAAAGTGGAGGCGGCACAGCAGATCATCAGTTGTGTCATGTCATGATAAGATTCAGGCACAGAATATAGGACAGCAGTTGAACAGAAGTATGCCACATCATGCGTACCCAGTAGAGAGCTGCGGCCGGAGGCAATGCAATGGCTAAGCATCCTTGCAGTACGATACAGCGAAGCGCCGCTGTCCATGCATTGCAGAGGTCAGAGGACATATGCGGCGGCGACAGTCTGAGCAGATGCACAGAATGGGGCTTTTGAGTCGAGGAGTGGCGGATAAAAGCTCTATGTACCCTTCTGCTACGCAACAATCCTCGGGCTCAGGCATTGACTGACCTGGGCTTTCGACTACATTCGATACTCGTTACATGTGCGTAAGGCGGTGATCATGACATTCGATACATAAATACCCAAGCGAAGACAGGCGCTTGTAACTACAAGTACGAGCACGCCTGACTATCTCGTCTAAGATATAAACGCTCGGGCAGCCTGCGTATGCTCGTATAAACGAACGGTGGTTGCAGAATCCAGCATGCGCGAAATATTATTCGCCTTGACCGATCCGCTCAGTAGAAGCACGAATTATGATGAAGAAGAAAATAAACGATCTCTATCGCCGGTATACATAATTTACGCTACTAACTACTGCAATCGCCAGATCTAGCTTACATGCGCATGCGCGCAGAAGTGCATAGTGCGGCACCTCTCGATGTCACTTTACGAGTGCAGCCCAGCAGCTGCGCTTGGTGCGTCGAACGCCAAATCTACTTCCCGTAAGAGGCCCATCCACCTGATCTGATCTGTTTGTAGCTTCAAGATTGATTAACTTGAACACAGTTGAAGGGATCCATCGCATCGACTGCCTACGTCTGGTTATGTAACGAGTTAGACAGCGGTATCACATGATACACGAGTCCATATCGTATATTCCAGATAGAAGGAAACCCGCCAACTCAGCCGATGGCGCGATCCTTTAGGTTTCGAATACTCGAAGTCACAGTTGCCTCTTCAAGTCGGTCCGTTCGATCCCGATAGAGCGCGTACTACTACCGCAACCTCATGACCAAAGCATATACTTGAAATGCCTCGCCATACATGTCTTGTCGAGGGAATATCCTGCTGGCATGGGTATGCAGCAGACTCAGAGCTCTGCTCTGCCCACCTGGTCCTGCTGGACAGCGCAGGCAGACCTGGTGCTGAGCGATTCATATCTACGTGACATTAAGCACTGTAGGCCAATGATTACAGTTAATACAAATTCAGAAATCCCGTCCCTGCGAGTGTCCATATTACGGTAGAGTACGCTACAACACCCTCTACGCGGTGCAGTGAAATTAGAAACTCGTACCTCTTCGCTCGCGCTTCCTGGGTCCCGGCCGAGACATGCCGTTGACACTTACAGCATATCCTTAATGTGAGGCACATAACGCTGCTCTAGACCTCTCACGTTAAGCGTTTAAACGTGGGAAGGCTGTTTGTTTTGCATGCATAATACAGGGAGCGCTAGCTGAATAAGCAATACCGACTGTCAACTTTCGTCGCTGGGCATCTCGCGTCTCTCTGCTGGGCCCAGTGCTTGCTTGTCAGTCGAGGAAAGTCGAATCAATTACTGAGAAAGGTGAAGAGACCATGTCAAAGGCAGGGCTGCAAGAAGCCCAGAAAACGCCAGCGCGTCATCGAGGGTTGTTGGTCGACGATATCGGCTCTTGCCAAAAACCCCATTTGGGGAATATGCGACAATGACTCGGCGCCCCGCGGGAAACCCAAACCGAGCAAGGGGCAGACCTGCTGTAGGTCATATTAGGAGAAGTCCAGTACACATACAGTGTGCTGCTGGGACTTCGCGTTCTACATATAGCTATGCTAGCTACTGTATCGGGACGGTGGTAATGCTTGCTTTGGGCCAACCGGGTTCGGCGCCGTAGCTTACCGTACGAGACTTGGCTTATGCAGGGGACCAAACCTCGTAAGCAAACTCACTGGTCATGTCCATAATCGCGCGATATCGCACCATAGTAGATAAAATGATGCTGCGCGAATTTCAATCTCATTTCAAGATGCGCCGATACATGCCTCAAGATCAGGCAATTCTGTGTAACTACTGAATTTCTTAGATGCCGTTTGACGTCGTCGTCATTTGGGTGAGGTAGGCGATTCGAGTCGGGATGACATTCCTTCCCCAAACGTCGCTCAGCTAAATTACATTATGTCGGTTGGTTGGTTGTCCCAAGCACGACATAGCAGTGCTGTGCCTTCTTTCGCCAGTAGCAGCAGTAGCAACAAGATAGTAGTTCCTGGCTTGGTTCTAGAAATATCAGCAGCCAGGTAGTAAGCAAACAAAGCACGCATTCCCGTCCAGCATGAAACCAATTACCCAATCATGCTTGTCTTTGTCTGTCGGTGTCATTCCTTTCTGGGCTCTGGCATCGCGCATGGGTCGAATCGAAAGGAATCGGATCGGGCGGCCGATCGAAGGGGGCATCGAATTTAACCATACTTTGATCGCTTCTAGTTGCTACTATCACTGGTAAACAACAAACCAGACGTACATGCATTTAGTGAAAACCCTAGAACTCCTTTTAGCTATAGCACCGATCCTCGTACTCGTATGGACTTGGCTTATACGATACGTATGTATACAAAGCAAAGTTCAACGTCACATATAATTCCAGAACAACAGATACAGAATTGTCCCAAAAACCTCAAACCCCAAAATTCCTTTTCCTGCAGCTGCAGCTGCAACTGCGTTTTGACTTCGTAGCCTTTTTCGCGTTTAGCCGATACTCTCGTCCCGCAAGCTGTACGCTTTACTCTCCATAATAACAGATAGATAGTGTGCAACTTTCGGTTGATTCCCACACATTGTTGGACCATTAATTGACACTGCTCGCCAAGCCCGCCTGAGCCATTCCCCATTAGCCATCCGCTTTTCCCCTTCCGAGATTTCATTCAAGACAATCCACTCCTGCAATCGCAATCGCAATCGCTCGAACTCGGACTCGGATATCAAACCAAAGAATATCGTCAACGAATCTCTTGGCTCACATCCTTTCGATCTCACGCGTAGCTGCCCCTCGATACATTCTTATCTCCGCTTCCTTGCGCTGCTGCTGCTCCGCGACATCGGTCACGCCTTGCCTGCACAATTATTCTGGACATCTGACGAGCACAAGCACAAGGCGTTTCATTCATCATGAATTCGATTGTTGAATAACACATCGCCCTCGATCCTGTCCTACCCACATCACACCACTTCTTTCAACACACACACCATCGTCATCCTACATCAACTACATCTACCTATCTATCAGTCAATCATCCATTCAGCGCCTTACCCTACCTTGCCCTTGCATCCTCGTGATCAGCTGATCACCATCTAACCAAGCGATTCGATTCACCCCGACAGAACGTATCCGTTGGAATCCCAATTCCAGGTATTCTCCGTTGAGTCACGCACCACGCACCACGGGTCACTTACCCGCTTCACCCCTCGTTCGTTCCCGGAGCGCTCAACTCAAACCAAATCACCAAATTCAAAACATTGTCACGTCCATCACTCTGCTCAGTGCGGTGCAGTGTTCCATCACCATCGCCATCGCCATCGCCATCACCACCTGCTTTTTGGGAGATTTGATCATCCCCAAATCGACTCCACTCAAATCTGTATTGTTTTTCATTGCGTTGCATTGCATTGTATTGCATCAGATTGCCCTATACCGTGATTGTCTTGTATCATTTCGCATTACTTGACTTGACTCGTCAATATCCCTTGACCCGACCCCACAACCAAAAAAAGACGCAATCAAGCATCAGAAACTGTCACTACATAACACAGCAACAGCACACGTTTTACTTGACTTGAAAACGGCACGCCAATCGAACAGAAACTTGTCTTTCTCCCGACGTTGATCCCATCATATACTCTTCGGCGCAGCACTTCTCGAAAAAGTCCAGAACTACTCCAGAACCCAGACGATTCCGCTAGTCTCCAGCTTCGCCCGAACAGGAACGACACCACCTTTCCTACCTTCTTTTTTTCGTCGTCTTTAGACTTGGCTTTTCTTGGACCTGGCCGGACGTCGTACTTTGAGTTTCTTACTCATCCTTCGCCTAAAATATCTCCACACCATATGCACAGTTGCACCTCAGAATTTGGGGAATCCGGTCCGTCAACCTTAAATTGCCTTGTCATCGAAATCACTTTCGCTTAACGCTTAAAAGTCGACTCTTTGTAGCACGCATCGAAAGTCAGAAGCTTCTCGCCATCGAAAGCATCCCACATCAACACACACAGTCCGAAGTATTGCTTCGTTCGCATTCATCATTCATCCAAGCATCTGCATCACACACCGTCTCGGACCCCGGCACGTCAACCGATTGGTACGAGTGCTATATTCGCGGAGAAGGCCGGTTGAAGTCAAACTCTGAAACGGTAACGCTGGATTGAAGGACCGCTTACTTGGACTTTTGTCGTGAGTGGATACGATTCTTTTCCATTGCTCTCAGAAGTCAAACAGAAACGTGCATATATCGTTGCTTTGCTTTGAGCTCTACTTGGTTGTCGTGCTTTGATGGTGAATCGTCCTTGATTTCTTGGTGCTTCCATTTGAGCGTCCCTTATTCCCAATCCTTCATTTTTGCGCTCAGACCCCACTCTTCCCATCACATGCACACATCCACACTTATCCCACTTTGTACTCGTTATTTCTTCCCCAATTCCTATTTGGGCCTCCAAGGCATCGTGCATGGGATGGGATTGGATGAGAACCGGGTCGATCAATTCAGTGCCGGGTTGCCTTGCCGTGTCTAGACGCCTCTTCGGGTCCCACCTTCCCTATCACACCATCCAACCAGCAGACATCTGGGCATCTGCCGTAATTTCCTGCTTGGCACATTTGAGACAATCTCGTTACCGCTCCTCACTTCAGTATCGTATTTTGCCATAACATCAATTGGTCAAGAATCATTTCTCTCCTTGCCAAAATGCTCTGCAAGCATAGCATATTATGCAACTTGACAATCTCTTTTTGACTTTGTTTCTCGCGTTATCGTATCACCATCATCACCACTTTGCATAAAATAAAATACCATCGATACATGACGTGCTTGACTTCACTCCCCTCCTTCTCATGCCAAGTCAGCACAGACTCGTGCTTTTGTGGGCTTCAGGTGCGGACTAGAAACGATCAAACGATTCCACCATCCTTCCACTCCGTTGGGCGTTGTCTTATACCTCTTCACTTTCTCTCGGACCGAATTTGCTGACACGGCCCCAACGCGCCCTTCCCCGTCCACCTTACAGGGTTTGATCCTAGAACTCCTTAGCGTCAAGACAACACACAGACACACACGCCAACCTCCTTTGGTCGTCACGTATTCCCCGTTTTGACACGAAGCTAAGAAGGCGAATCTAGACTTGCTTTTGTTCCCCACCTGCACCTCTCAAGTAACCGATCACCGATCAAAGACGTGTCAGCATCGGTCGACTGGACTAGACATCGCCTCTTCGACACTTGAAGCTGATAAAAGCCCCGACATTGTTGCCATCTTTCTTTGGTACCTTCCGTTCCCTATCGAAGTACTGCGGCCTCATTGGAACATCGGAATCTCTTCGCTACTTCCTCGCAGCCGGTCTTACGGTCAGGTCACCGGTGCACCGCGCGGTCCTTAGCTACCCAAGCCCGTGAGTGCCCCAATCTCGCTTCCTTGTGCATGGCCCTCCGCTTCTTGCTTGGTCACCATCATATGATTCCTGCTCTTCTATTTCGCCTCTACCATTCACTACACTCCCCCCTCCCTTTGATTCGGTACGTCGCACGTTGCAACAATCCCTTTGGATCATTCAGCTCTTGTTCTCGTCGTTTGATGAACCGTTCCGTGCATCTCCGCTCGTGATCAAACGGCCGAGTGACGTCGATAAAACATGCTTTCACAACGTTGAGTGACTGGCTGGACCTGGTCTCCTCCACCCTGCCCCTGGCCCTGGAGCTAAAGTGTGATCAGTGTGATAGTCACACGTTCATCTATCCTCGTCCCCTGGTCGCAATCGTGAGAACCTCTGTCTACGCTATCCGCAGGATGCTGTGCATCACTACATATCTACCTTATGGTCCCCTCATCCATCAATCTTTTAAGCCATCATTGGCACGATTCTTGTTTCCATCCTTTGGTTCTGGTGTTCTTGAATTTTTGGAATTTCAGACAGATTCGAGGGTCCCTGCTTGGATTGTCTCACCACCTTGTATCTCAACCATGACCCCACCCTGTCTCACACCTCGGACTGAATGACAGACATCGTGGGGCATCGTCATCCACCCTTCGTCATCACTTGACCCTGCTTCTGGACCAGACACAGAGTATGCGAACACTTCGCTGACGAATAGTCTTACTCTCTCCGACTTCACCATTACCAATATCGGCATCGGCATCAAACTCTTGGACATCCATACGCCCATCATCATTGACGACGCTCCTTTTCCTCACTTGTTGTTCACCACGCACTTCATGCTCTCTGATGACTTCCCAATACCAAATCCTCGGTATCAAATCTTATCAATCATATCATATCATTTCGGCTTTTTCCCCGTTCCCGACCTGTACCGATACCCGCCTCAAATAAAATCAAATAAAAAACGTCCATCAATCAAATCGCACTACCTGTGGTACATAAATCGCTCGTGAAAAACAAACCACTCAAAATCATCACTCGAAATCGCCTTATCACACCATTCCATTCCATTTCTGATCTATGGTTGATTCGATTCCCTTTATTCGCCTACTCTTAAATAACTCAAATCACCCCTTTGTTCTCGATAACCTCGCCTCGACAACGCCCTCTTCTCTTTTTTTCTTCCATTCACATGGCAACACTGGTTCCGATACCTTCCATAACAGGCCTTCAACGATCAGTAATCATCCTTGGATGGACCGATTATCGACAACGTCCCCCTTCGTAGAACAACTCGTGACCGCTTCTCTTGGCGATACTCGATCTTCTGATCAGGCGGACAAGATTGCAAGTGCATACGACTATATAAGTCGGTCCTCAGCCATCTTTGAACTCGCAGGTTGGTACAAGGTGGTCCTGACCGTTGTTGCTCGCTGCGCTGAATAGGTGAGCGTCCACATCCAGCAGCACAGGGCATTCTTCGCAAGCTAACTTAACAATCATCACTCTCAGCGCTCATCGCGACTTTCCTTCACGATGAACATGGATATGGACATGGACGTGGCTTGGTGCCTTACATGCTCAAAACAGACGGTGAGCTTCCAGCTTCATTGCAAGACTGAAAGCATCTGCTAATACGTACTGGATCTGCAGCGCGACCCTCGAAGCCCGTACTGTAGCGAGGAGTGTCGAGTACAAGACACCCATCCTTCTGCCATTCAACATGACACCTCGGTACCCCTTACATCTCCCGTGCCTTTCGGACTGGTATTGACATCCCCCAAGTTGGGCGCACACTCAGGGCACCCAACTCCACGAGCCAACAACTCACCTATTCGCAGGCCTGCCATGACACCGCTAGTTCCACTGCCTTCGTCATCGTCTAAAACTCGACCTGTCCCCCGAGATCGACGAGCGTTCTCCTTCCCAGCCACTCATTCCGTTGCTCCCATTGCTATCAAAAGCCTCAACTCTAGGCGTCCCACACAAACGATCGAGACGCTTCAGTTCGCGAGGAAGGCCAACCCAATCTCTTTCAACGCCATGACGTCGTCCCCAGCAGTTGGCAGTCTGCCTCAACGAAAGACCAAGGGATTCGCCAAGCTCTCGAAGACGACGGGAGCCAACACGCCTGTCTTCCCGGACTCTGTCTTCTGCTCGACCTCCGAGAGCAGCGATAACGAAGTTCTTGATACCCATGATGTGTCGACCATGAAGATTCCTTCGCCTCTTGGTGCAGCTCAAGCGACGGTCAGACCAAACCCAAAGCACCGTGCCAGCATGTCGCACGCCTTCATGACCCCGTCTCTCTCTCAATCATCGAGTCAACCTGCCGCGCCGCTTCAACCCGCTCGACCCCCTCTCATCTCACGCAAATCGCCAAGTCCCGTGGCTGCCATGATAGCGTCATCTGCTTCATCGAAGAGCCGAGACGATATCGTCAGCTGGTTGAATGAGGTGAAACGTATCCCTACCAGGTATCATCATGGTGACAGCGACGACAATGAAGGAACGAGCCATCAGCATCTCGATGAGGACTACAGATCGAGGGGCAGATCACGAACCAGACGAGAAGTTCTTGCCAGCTTGCCTCCTCCTAGCCAAGAATCGATTGACGATCACGAGGGTGACAACGGCGTCTACGGTACCACACCTAAGGGGCGAATCGGTTCGGCCTTGGCAGGACTTAGCAGCCTAGGCAGCTTCGGTGTACGACCCATTGTCAAAGCGCTGACTAGCGTTACCTCGCCCACGGCGTCTGCTGCCAATCCAGCTCCTATCGCGTCCGCCGTGAGTACTGGACTCGGCTTGCAATCTGTTCCAGCACCTGCCGAAGTCTCTCGTGTTGAGGTTATGGTTGGTCCACCATCCGAACCTGATACCAGCAATATGCTCTTCATGGGTGGAGCCACACCTACCCTGTCGACGATCTCTTTCTCGGAAGTGGTAGATCCTCTCACCGACAATGGCGAACATATCGACTTTATGACGACAGCCGATGACCAATCGGCAGCCGGCTCGTCTTCTTTCGTCAAGAGACTTGTCCCCTCTGGTCCAAGAAGAGCATCAGCTACTCTCGCTGCTTCGGTTGGCAAGAAGCAATCTCCTTCCAAGGATGGGGCCCAGCAGCCGCTTCAACCACTTCAAACGACTGCATCCGCTATCTGGAATCTCTCGTCTTATCTGCGATCTTTTGCACCCTTCTCGATCTCGTCGGTGATTCCTCCATATGCTCCTATCGCCGCCGCGGCGGAATCTCGACCTGCCGATTCCACCACCGCTACAGCTGCGCCTTCGCCCACCAAGGCGTTCGAGGAGATCCAGCCAGCCCCGGCGCCCGTACCTGCCAGTCGTGTGGAAGTATCAGAGGATGTTCCGGAATCTCCAGCTCAACAAATGGTCCGAAGTCTACCTATGGACATCATCCTCCCGGTTGGCGGTGAGAATCCTAATCTGGATCGGCTCAGGAGGAATGAAATGAATGAATGGTTGGCAACACCCATCACAGCCAATACCAGTCGATCCCATTCTCGAGCTCAATCGAGGTCAAGGAATCGATCCCATCCCAGGCGAAGGTCAAGGTCGGGTTGTCACTCTCGGTCTGCTTCTCACTCGCATCCACGACATGAGCGCAAGGTCTCTTACGATGCCGATGCCAGTGAAGAGGACGAGTCTGCCCGGGATGGCAGACGAGGCCGAAGTAGAAGGGAAAAGGTGCTCCGCAAGTCCTCGGATGAGAGGAAGCGTGGTGTAGAAGTTGCCCCTCTGGTCGAGGAAGAAAGGGGAAGAGGCAGAGGCAGAGAGAGGGACAGGACCGTCAGGGTGTAAGCGTGCAGCTTGCTTTTCCCTCCCCGGCGAACGTTCCCTTGTCGTGTGGATAGTTCTCAGTTTGTTTTGTTCCGCTTTCCAAACATTTCGCATCCAGCATAAAAACCCATATTGTATCATAACGACCTCGCATTACACCATTCACTTGTACACGTACGCCCCAGGCATAGCGGCAACTACTATGATCAAGCAGGGAGAAGAAGAAGAAGAAGAAGTCGGAAGGGGAAAGTCGTAAGAAGTCAAAGAAATAAAAGCATTGAAAACATAAATCAAACCCAGGTAGTCATACACACACAGTCAGTAGCATAGCAGGTTGTACAAATACATGCTTCTCTTTTCCTCTCTCATAGGTCACCAAGGCAGTCTAGTCTCTCCATACATGCAATGTCACGATATGCAACGTTGTATATATGTATAGATCATGACAGATCAAGCAGGATAGACATACATGGTATGGATTAGAGGATTTGAGAATCGAGGATCATGTCTTATCAACGCTGAGATGTTGATCGGCCACGTGGCAAGACAAGCTGCTCTACCTAGGTGGTCACCGGCTATACGTCAACATGACCCAGGTCCATGACCTCGCCTCTTTCTGACATTGCTCATCGCTCAATAACGTCCAATCTTACTCTGAAGAGTCTCATGACATCGTCCTGAAATCAAGGTGCAGGTGCTGCCGCCAGACAGATGGTTCAATCAAGCGGCATAGTTGAACATGGGTAATATCTCTTCCATGGCGAGAGCGTGAGTGCCTAGTCATTCCAGGGGATCTGCTCGGAAGTTGGTAGTAGTAGAGGGACGGTTCCGGCTGATCAGATTGTATGATCTCTCTCAGCTCAACGGCTCTGGACTCGTACGTTGCTGAGTTGGGGAATGATATATCCTACGACAAGTCGTGAGTGGTCAAGTATGGTATATCTAAGCCGTGAGGTATGCCGATTTGCAAAAGCTGATTGAGCTGAGATGCTACGGACGCACGTACACAGCTTGTCATCATCCCGATTCCTGAAGACGATCTTAGCTCGACATGCGTATGGACCTATCGTGCTCAAGATCTTCATCAAGCCAGACTCGACTATGTCTCTGAGAGTGATCCAGAGGCGACTGAAATGTGAGGGAGCTCGTGCAACTAACTCTAACTTTCCCTTGTATTGAGTATCGAAACAGTCCAAATCAAGCTGATATCGGATCGCTCTGTTGTAGCTGAACGAGACGCTTTGGCCGACTTGCCTAATGTCAATACATATCAGACATTCGTGGAGACTGAGAAAGCGGGATACTTGATCAGACAATGGGCTGGATCGAATTTGTACGACAGAGTTAGGTAAGTTTAGTTCTCCCCGCAACATGAACATGAATTGCGACCTTCAAGCTCAATCAATTCAATTCCCTACTATCGCTGCTACAGTACGCAGCCGTACCTCGCGGCTATCGAGAAGAAGTGGATCGCTTTCCAGCTCTTGACTTGTCTGAGAGACGCTAGAACACGCAAGGTGAGTCTCATCAGCTGTAAATCGCATGGAAAATGTACCATATAGCGGACTCCAACTGATCGATGGATGGCTTGTAGGTCGCTCACGGAGACGTCAAATCTGAGAATATCTTGATCACATCCGATCTCTCCTTACTCCTGACCGACTTCTCATCATCATTCAAACCTACCCATCTTCCTCTGGACGATCCATCCGACTTCTCATTTTTCTTCGACACATCTTCACGACGTACATGCTATATCGCCCCAGAACGATTCTATACATCCGACTCTCACTTGGCTGCCGAGAAGAAGAAGACATCGACTGTTAATGGAGGAGCCGAAGAAGAGTGGGGGAAGCGGAATGGCAAAGTCACCGAGGAGATGGATGTCTTCAGTACGGGATGTGTATTGGCGGAGATGTGGACGGATGGAAGGACGGTTTTCAATCTCAGCGAATTATTCACGTATCGAGAAGGAAGCGTTGGCTTGGAAGGGATTTTGGATAACATTGAAGATCACGAAGTGAAGGTGAGTCCCATCTGAAGGCTCAAAGTTCAGCGCAACCTCTTGGCAACAGAAAGGCGATTCCTGGCACATATTAACAGGTCTCTTTCTTTGCAGGAAATGATCAGCCAGATGCTGGCTCGTGACCCGGCCGACAGGCCATCGTTCGACTTGATACTCTCAAACTTCCGAGAAACGATCTTTCCCGAATACTTTTATACGTTCCTCCAAGATTACATCAACTCTCTCACTGAGACTCCCGAGACCGTCAGATCAGCTGGATCATACGGCACCTTTTTGCAACGGTCTGCAGGGCTCTCAGGAACGAAGATCGATAGATTGTTGGACGAATGGGAGAGCATTTCCATTCACTTGGATAAGGGCCCGTCGGAAAGTAAGCTCAAGCGGACGAATCGAAGTGACCGTAGAGCTAATTCTGCATATATTTAGATGGTCCTGCGCTCTTACTACTCAACGTCGTCACGTCGTCCATACGAAACTGCATCTGGCCATCTTCCCGTCTGCACGGCCTGCAGCTCTTCCTCAATCTTTCACCGTATCTCTTCGATGAGGACAAAGTAGATCGTATAGTCACGTTCGTTGTCGAGCTCCTATCCGACGATGTCGCCATTGTCCGCGCAGAAGCATGTCGAACTCTTGTCCACATCGTAGAGTCGATCAACTCCATCACTCCACAAAACGCGACGTTCATACCGGAATACCTCTTGCCCCAGATGAGGCATCTTTCGCTTGACAATGATATATTTGTGAGAGCTACTTATGCCAGGGGGCTAGTGAGAGTGGCGGATACAGCGGTGAAGATGCTGGAGATGAGCCAAGCGACAAAAGGTGTCAATCCAGGACTTACTCCTGAATCATCGGGTATCATCGAAGTGAGTGCGCATTGGGTGCTTCTGACCTGTTGTCCAATGCTTATAATTCCTGATTCTTAGCCGGACTATGATGCGATGTTGCAAGAAATCCAGGCGGTGGTGGAAGAACAGGCGACAATTCTCCTTGTCGACGCTCATCCTCCAGTCAAGCGGTCAATGTTAGCCTCGATATCCGATCTATGTCTCTTCTTCGGTCGGCAGAAGTCGGTCGATACAGTTCTGAGCCATATCATGACCTATTTGAACGATAGTGACTGGATGCTCAGGCTGGCTTTCTTTGATGGGATAGTGGATGTCGGCGCTTTTATCGGTGTGAAGGCTATCGAGGAATATGTCTTACCGTTATCGTTGCAATCTCTGGCCGGTGAGCAGAATTATTCGTAGTACAGCTGGGTATGTCACCTTGAAGCGTCCTGACAAGTGGTTATTGACCTTCACAGACCAGGAAGAAGCCGTCATTGCACGCGTGATCAGCTCATTGAGCAGCCTGGCGACTCTTGGGCTGCTGTCACGAATGCGGTTATGGGATATCTTTGCCGCTGTCCGTGGCTTTGTTTGTCACCCAAATATATGGATCAGGCAAGGTAAGCGGTTCTCTCTCGACTGTACGGTACGCAGAGTAGCTGATTGTACGCCCTCAGGAACGGCTGGACTCATCGCCGCTATTGCTCGTAATCTCCCTCAAACGGATGTGTGGTGCATCGTGTATCACAACTTGCGGCCATTACTGCAATTTGACATCAAAGAGATGGAGGAACATTCCATCCTTGCAGCTGTTTTACCTCCTGTGAGTCTGATCGCGTGCAGGATACCGGCGTCTAGGCTTATTCTTAAACGATGGTGCAGCTGTCCCGTAGCACACTAGTAGCTGCCAAGCACGCTGCTCTTCAAAACACGCCGACGGGATTTTGGGATATCCGACCCAGCAAGGGTTTCACGAAGCTGAGCCTAATAAAATCACCTTCGAGTGAGATCAATTCACCGTGAGTCGACATAGACGGCCAAATCATGTGACCATACAGATCGTGACTAAAGTTCATGTAAACCTTGCAGCCAATTGCTGAAAGACAAGGGCATTTCAGAGGTGGACGAGCGGAAAATAAAAGCCATGAAGGAGCTCCTTTTCAAGCAAGCTCATGCATCCCGAGCGTAAGTAGAACGTTCCCTTGAATTTGGAGTTTTGCCTTGTGCTGACCAATATGGTAGTCGCGAAGCTTCAGAATCCACTTCATTGCCCGAAGCAGAATTAGTGGCAGGGAAGTCGATTTCTCTCACCGATCTCGGTGTCACCCCCCAGACCATATTTATCAGTCCTCGAACGGTAGGTGTAGATGCGAAAGCCGATCTCAAGCGACTTCGACCCCATCTGTCCGACTCTCCCATAAGTCGGCGAACCTCATTTGCCAGCCGAAGTAATCGAGGAACCGTCGACAACCCGCTCGATGAGATCAAGAAGCGACTAGCCACGCTTGAGCCAATATCGAAGGTGGATAAGCCAGTCATTGAGGAGCCGATGACTACTCATTCCGAATCAAATGCCACTCCGTCAGAGTCGGGGCTATCATCATCCATCGATCTCGCTGCCATGACTAGGTCAGGCCGGAAAAAAGTGGACTCCAAAGCTGCTCCGGCTGTGGGAGCGTCGCACACCAACGCAGTTGGCACCACGACCATACATGACGAACCTCTATCTGGGCGAGCGACACCGCTTGCAAGTGCGACTTTCGCTTATGGAACACCTCGAGGGTCAATCGCTCCTGTTGCGGCACCTTACAGCAGCTCGTACGACGGCCAAGACCCGGGCGTGAGAGCTTTCTTAGAGCAGGTCGATCTTGAAAACTACCGAGAACCTTTACTGGACTTTGGCCCTCGAGTAACTGCTTCCCATCGGAAAAGAACACCAAAAGCCAAATCTGGCTCTTCCTCACCGCAGGCCGCAACGATGATCGCTCATCTAACGCAACATGAGGGGGCCATCACTTCGATCGTAACATCGCCCGATAGTCTGTTCTTCGCTACTTCTTCCGAAGATTCCCAGATCCTTATTTGGGATTCTGCACGTCTAGAGCGAAGCGTTGCTACCAAGCCGAGGTTGCTATACCGGATGGACGCGCCCATTACATCCATGTGTAAGATCGAAAACACGCATTGTCTGGCGGCTGCTGGGGGAGACGGACAACTGCACGTGCTAAGAGTACATGTGACTAGCTCTGGTGGATCGACCAAGTATGGCAGAGTCGAGTGTATAAGGACATGGGCCACGGACCGACATGATGGGCATATCATTTTTGTGTCGCACCTACAAGGTGAGCTTGATCGACTCAATGTTCCTGACTTGGTAGTGATCCTCACTGATAGGCTGTTTGAGAACGCAGAATCTTCTTTACTCTTCGTCACATCCAATTCGGTCATAGCGATTCTCGATATACGCAACATGGAAATAAGCAAGCGATTCCAGCACCCCCTCGAACTAGGCGTCATTACTTCGGTATGCCCATCAACCCACTGGTTGGTGGTAGGGACTTCAACGGGAACGCTCAGCCTGTGGGATCTCCGATTCGGATTGCTATTGAAATCGTGGAAGGCTGGAGGTGGTGTGACCTCACTTCGCTTACATCCGTCCAGAGGCAGAGGAAGGTGGATCATGGTATCTACATCGAGGTCTGGCAACCGACCAATCTCCGCCGGTAATCACATGAGTCACAGAGACAGTGTCGGTTCAAATGGAGCCTCGAACGGAAATAGCGTTAGCGATAGTTCAGGGCCGTTAGTCGAGGTCTACGACATTGAGACGTCCAAGCTTGTCGAGATATACGAAGTTCGTGCCTCTCGACCTAGCCGTAGCTCTGATCTCGCCAGAGAAACGGGTGATGTCATTCCAGACAAAGCTTCGTTCATCTCGGAACTGGCAAAGTCAACCCCGACACCCTCGGACGACTTGGCACGAACGATCACAGCTGAAGATTATCACAACGCTGGCACTCCCCCATCATCATCACCAAGAATTGTGCTAGACCTGATAGTAGGCCAGAGCTGGTCTTCGATACCAAGGATGGACGAGACTGTTCTCATGTCTGTCCCCGAGCTTAGCTCTGGCTTGAAGCATGCCGAGGGCCTGGGGGGCCAGGGTGGAGGAGGTCCGGGGTGGATGGTATCTGCTGGTGAAGACCGGGTCGTGAGGTATTGGGATCTTGTAAAGGTACAAGATGGGTTCGTGATCTGTGGGTCTCAAAAGGAGAAGGATGTCGCGTTCAAGTGAGTAACATTCCACTTTCTACATGCGGCAGAGGTCGCTGATCGTCATCGACAATTTATAAAGGCAAACCAACAATTCCGATCCTACGCACATATACACCCTCCAGAACGTGCATCGACACAACACCGTGCCAACAAGGGATAAGGAAAGACAACCACTCAGACCGCACTACGACGCGATTTGTAAGCTAGGTACAGTTGAGACACCATTCTCGAGTTGTGTGATCAGTGGAGATAGGAGTGGGATCATCAAAGTCTGGAGGATGGAAGGTGGATCCACCACCGGACGATAAGAGTGGTTTTGGCGATCTAGCCGACCAATGCGAGGACGATGAACTGAAAGACATTCCCCATTGGCCGATTGTATGTATCCGTTGTATTTCTTCTATCGTTCTGAGTCTGAGGAATGGCCGTATACCCTGCATATAGATATTGCAACTCTGGATCGATGCGCATGCATGGGTCTCCGTTCACATGAATGACGTTGTACTGTCTGTAGTCGAGTGATCGAGTGGTCCAGTTGAGAAATATCTAAGTGCACGTGTGATGCTCGTATATTTGTCTGATCTTATCTGGCTTCTTTTTCGACTCTCCTTTATACCTTCCCATCCAGCAAAGACCTCGACTCCGCGCCGCCAAGCAAGGCTATATATGGATGCCCATTCTCAGGCTGGCACACATTGGCCCCACCCCTCCAATAATTGTGCAAGAGCAAGAACAAGAGCAATGAAGCTCGAGGTACACCGGCCTTGATAGAACGAATCGATCAAACGCTCATTTCGACGACACACTGATACGCTACCCACTCTTCCATCATGTCCACAGCAGGCGCGGCACCCCTACCAACAGTCAACACTCCCCTGCTCCGCCCGGCCATACAAGCGCACTCGCACTCGCAGTCCGATACTCGCTCTTTCCACCGAGCTCGAAGGGGCAATCGACATGCTAAACGGACCTTTCTATCAAACGTCCTCCCTGCGCTCGTCGCTTTGGTATTGCTATTAACGTTCGCGTTCATAGCGTATGACGTTTCGTCGCTTGGACATTGCGTGACGCCGCTCTGTAGGGCGTTGGGAGGTGATAAGGGGTTGGAGGATGTTTGGTGGAGGAATCAAGGACCGTACGCGCCTTTTAGGAGCATGGGCAAGTTTGGAGCGCAGAAGGGTCTACCTAGAGGATGCGAGGTGGACCAGGTTACCATTGTACGTCTAAAATCTCTCCTGCTGTCAATCTTAGCTTCCTCCATGATCCTTACCTCGCACACGTTGGCGAAAAGTGTCCTAAATCATCCGCCGAGATCCCTCACTGATTTGCGTTAACCGGCATGCTGAATGTTTTGCGCTCTCTAAGCTACATCGCCATACTGCTCGGTACCCTACATCAAATGCGGGAGATTGCATCCTCAGATCCCTTGCGAAGCTGAAGAACAGAGAGATCAGGCTACCGCAAAGACATCCCGAGCTGGCGTTCCTGGCAAAGACGGACCTGGAGTTGAGGAATTGGGATTTTGACGGGTTGATGGATCAAGGGAGAAGACAGTAAGTCCACCTAGTCCATCACTTGCATCGTGGCGGAATTCGAACTGCTGTAGGATGATTGGTCACATCTCTTATCATCTTATCACAATCATGAGATCTACTTGCCGCTGACCTTGACCTTTGATCGCTTGTACCGGTTTCGGTCTTGCAGAGCTTGGGTATCAGGTAGGAAGATCAGGGAGATTTACGCAAAATTCCCGCGATCAGCGAAAGTGTTCACTCGGTCTTCGGGCGGTGGAAGGGTCGTAGAGACCTCTGGGTACTGGTTAGAGGTCAGTCAAGGCTGCTTCCGAATTTTCTTCTATGCTGGCTTCAGTTCTGTGCAAAGTCATATCAATCCGGACTGACGTCTTGGCTGCTGGTCTTCTCGTGATCTTAGGGATTTAACGGGCAACGATTCAAGTTGAAAGATAAGAAGAGATTACCACAGGTGGACGTCATCGTACCTGAAGGAGAAGTGAGTGCTGTTCGACACCAAAGCTGGTCCAACGTTATCTATCATAATGATATTCCAGCCGTATCGTCACGGTGCTGATTCTGAGTGGTCTTCCACAGAAAGCCAACAACACCCTATCCGTTCACACCTGTCCAGCATTTATGGCTCTTGATCCCACACCCGGAAACATCCATAGGGCATCTCTCTCCTCGCTCCTGGAGCCTACTCTGGTCCGCCTTAATGATGCTCTGCGACCTCAACCGCCTCTCGAGGCGAATGATTTGTTATGTATGGCCGATATGTGTGGGTATGATTCTCAAGCTTCGGGTCAAGATTGGAATGGATGGTCGAAATGGTGTGGAGTCTTCACGCCGCAAGAATGGGAAGTTTTGGGATATGGGAAAGATCTGAGCAGATGGTATGATGTCGGACAAGGTGGTGTGAGTAGTGCTGTGTGCTACTACTCATTGTGGGGTTGTTGGTGATGCTAACGATTGTGGACTACAGCGGTATGCGGCTACTATGGGCGTAAGTGGTGGTTGCAATGTCTGTCCACTCATATCCACGCATCATGCAAACTGACGAAAGCATTGTATTCAGGCCGGATATGTCAATGAGCTCATAGCTCGTCTCACCGATTCCGAAGTAGTAGATACTACCATCACCAATCGGACTATCGACGCGGATGAGAGTCTCTTTCCTCGAGGCGGTAGACGTCTCTTCATTGTAAGTCTTGGTTGAGTGATAGCTGGAGATTATGCGCGCGATCAGACGTGGTTTCTGTGGACCAAGTACCGGAGCAGCTGACGCTGACCATTTGAGTAACTGGTAGGACTTTGGCCATGACAACGAGATGCTTGAAGTACTGGCAGCAATGGGCGTAAAGCACGTGAGCGTTCTCAGTCTCAGTCTCAGTCTCAGGGATTTTCTTTCCTTTCGATCGCACACACAAAAATCTGACTAGATGCCTTTGTGTTCGGATTTGGGCGTGTTGACAGCAACGGCGAGAATTACCAACCGACCACGTTCCGACTAAGCGGACATACATCTTACCTGAAATCGTTCCATTCGGAGGCAAGATCACGTTCGAGCGAATCGCTTGTGACACCGGTAATTGGGAGCCTGATCCAGAGGTCCCCGATGAAGACCGCGATGAAGCGTTTGGAGAGGCCAGTGCCCACAATGGAAAGGATGATGAAGGACGAGGTAGTGATGGGAAGAAAGACTACGTGAGGATCCTGATCAAGTAAGTGGTCCTCCCCTACAGACCTACAAGCCATTATTTCAAAGTTACACTGAAAGGCGGATTGGCTGGCTGACCAAGGCGGTGGTGGCTCTAACCTTGCAGCGACAAAGTCGAGCTGGTTGACCATGAAGCCTGTCGATATTCAGGCTTGATCGAGCACGGTCTTTGCGAGATGGAGGCGTTCATCGAATCTCAGCGATTTGCCACGACGGATGTCGACTGGAATATCTGCTACGAGCAGAAGGATGAGAAGAGTAGAACTGGATGAAGTCCGGATGGGAGGGTTTCGGTTTGGATGAAGCTCGAGGGTCTCTTCAGTGTTCTCCCTTGATCAGGGGCGGTCAGGCATTTCGTATCTACCGCTACTGAGGCCCTTCTGGCCTCTTGTGTATTGTATCTTCTGCATTGTGCATATTGTACTAGTACAGGCCATTTGCAAGCCTAGTGATCCAGGATAAATATGGTTATGATAACGAAACAATAAAGATGGCTATGTATTTACAGTGTAAGATGTGGATAGATGTGTATGGTATTAGATCATGCAGGTATCATATGGTTTGAATCTTTTGGAGGTGTTGGGCTTCCTTGTGGTGTTCCAAGTGTCTACGATCGTTGATTACGGAGGTGGGTCGAAACGGCCAGTATGCTGGAGAGTGGACAACGTCTTCTCCGCTGTGAGGAGGAACGATTCGGGCATTCCGGCCAAACGTGCCGCTTTCTGTTCAGGCAGATGATTGATACGTGACAGCGGTCATCGAACATGTCAGTGACACGTCTTTGTATGACCGCTAAGAACGAAGATGACGGCAATGCCATGAGGGGATTTACGAGCAAGACAAGACGATGTAAGACATTAATTGGAGAGGAACAACTTACAATCGCATGAGAATTGTGATTGATACCAGGTCGAAGCTTGTATGAGTAAGAGAACGCGCCGTCCTTGGTTGGCGGGAACAGTCAGCACAACCTTACGGATCCAGTCGGCGAAAGTGGCTCACTACCTCATCTACATCAGTGCACCAGAAGCTCACTCCCTCTCGTCCGCCCTTTAATGAGCCAGCCTCCATAGGATCATCATCATCAGAGGTCAGGTTTAGAGAAGCGACTGTCTGACCGGCAATTACGACACCGTCCTCCTTGTAGCCAAGCATCCTACCTAGCTCGTGGTAATGCGTAGCGAACAGTGTTCTGCATTTGATCTGGCGGAGGATATGATCGAGCGTGGCGTAAGCTATTGAGACCCCAGCTTGAAGAGTGGTGCCTCGTCCAATCCTAATACACACGACACAAGGGTCAGTGTTTGGTTCCTGTGCGCAGTAACATGACAATGTTATAACGGTCAGCAGAAACACTCACTCGTCCATGATGACTAGCGATCTATTCGTGGCGTGCTTCAAGATCGCAGCGGTTCTAGTAAGAATGATTAGCTTTCCGTCTGTTCAGTTATCCATGCTGAGTTGCAAGGGATAGAGAGGCCAATAGACGGACACTCACTCGACCATCTCGAGCATGAATGTGCTTCTATCCCTCCAGAGATCGTCTCGAGCCCCGACTCTACTGAACACTTTATCCACGATACCTAATTTCGCATATGAGGCAGGCACAAAGCTCCCACTTTGCGCCAAGATCGTGATGACCGCCGTTTGCCGGAGTAAGGTCGACTTCCCACCTTGATTGGGACCAGTAATGATATGTAGATGCGAATCTGACTTCATGACTGTCGAATTGGGAGTGAAAGTGCGAGAGGCCTGGAGGAGGGATGTCTCGATTGACGGATGGCGACCATCAACGATGTGTAAATCAGTGCTAGAAGTCCGGTAAGATTCGTCAGTACAAGTGTGTTTACTTGGGTAGTCGTATGGGCATGTTGCGGGCGGGACGAGACCTACGCGCGCAGGAGCACGGTCACTCACGATTCGTCCAGTCCCGGCCTGACCCATCCCATCTCCACCGCATTTTGCGCAAACGACAGGGTGAGATCAATCTCATCCACCAAGTCGGCGTTCTTTCGGATCGCTTCAGCATGCTCGATGACCTATCGGGAAAAGGCCAAAATCAGCTTTACTCAAACCAATAATAGACGGTTATGGCGAAGGGCGTACGATATTCCGCAGCTCTCTAGATGCTCTTCTCTGCGCTATCGACAGAGTCTCGACTGCAATTTCCGTCTGTGCACCCAGAGCCGACCATTGCTAGATGTGTGTATGCCATATCGGTATCAGCTCTCATGGTCATAAGGATCATAAACGGACATCTCATGATCAAAAGGATCTCATACTGGAACTCACGCCGAATGCAAAATACGATATTTTTCCACTGGTTCCCCCTATACTTTCGAGCGATCGAGCCTTGGTCACCTTCGCACCGTCTGATTTCGACATCTGGACATGATGACCGTATCTCATTCCCTTGCATAGCGTTAATGAGGGTGTTCCTGCGCGGCGTGTGTCAGTCACTTATATAGCAGCAACGCAGAAGGAGCAGTAAGTCGACGTACCAAAACGCTTGATCAGATCAGCCTGTAGCTTCTGTTTCTGAGCCTGAAGCGAGGCCAGCTCGTCGTGGAGATTTCGTAGCTCTTTCGAGAAGCTACAAGGGCGTACTCCGTGTTCAGCATGACTCAATGACTCCTTCCGTTCTTTCCGTTTCGTCGTCGGATCGGAACTTACGAAGGGTAGATCCACCACTGCCTCTCCTCTCGTTCCTGCTTCATTCTCTCCTCTCGCTCCTTCTTCGTCTCCCTCCATTCCTTAGATGTATTCTTGCTTTCCGTCGACCCGGCTTCCATCGCTTCGCCAGCAGCAGCGATTCCTTCCAGCTGCTCTTCCGACTCATCACTACCTAGACCATGCATAACGGCGACCTCGTCGATCGAGCGCTCAATCGTCTCTGCAAGTCTCTCCAGCGGCTCAAACCCCTCGATCAGTTGTCGAAGCCTCCCAACGCCGTCCGACCCATCTGAGTCCGCTAATGTGATGCTACGTTCGTACCGCAGCTCCTCGTCGATGCGAGCCAGTATCCGTTGGACAGATTTGATCCATCTCCCTACATCCCAAATGTCTCGGCCATCACCTCGTTGACTTTTGAACCGTTGAATGATTCTCATAACATCTCCTATACTCCGCAAAGTATCCCTGAGCTCTTCTCGCAGTTCCTCGCGGTCAACGAAAGAGTGAACAAGAGACAGGCGAGAATTGATCGCCGTCAGTGATGTAGAAGGAGCGGTGAGGGTTCGAATAAGTAGTCGATGGCCAGACTGCGTGACAGTCTTGGAGATGACCGAAAGTAAGGTACCGCGCGTTGAGAGAGGGGAAGCATGTTGTCGTTCGCCTATAGCTACGAGTCCACCGGGTCGGAGCGCATGACGAATCTCCAGTGCTTGCAGCGTAGCAGCGTCGATCTGCATCAGATCTGCATCCGATTGCCGACTAGGTTGGTAGAGTGTCGGTGTAGATTCTCTGAGAGCATATTGCAGATGATGCCGAAGAAGGGTGATCGCGGTGCTTTCTTGTACATTCGAAGCCGACGCTGTAGTTTCCGGTGTATCCGCTGGACCCCAGAACGCTGGTGGGCGAGTTGGGTCGGCAAAGGACACATGCACACCCAGGACTTGAAGTAGGTTGAATAGGCTGGTAAGGTTGGAGCTCGAGACAGGCTCTGCCTGGGCGGACGAAGAGGACAACCATTCCGGGCGTAATGATCGGTCCAAGACAACTTCACGAGGGGCGATCCGCGCTAGCTCGTCTTCCATCTGAGCTAGAGTCGTTTCTTTGGTGAAGAACTCGCCAGTCGAAGGATCGGTATATGCGAGTGACAAAGCCATAGATTCTTCTATGTCGTCGTTGGTAGTTTTAGCCACGTCCCCAATAGCGATAGACAGGAGATATCGACTCTCTTCCCCGTTGAGCCAGCCCTCATCGATCATCGTACCGGGTGTTACGACTCTAAACACCTTCCGCTCTTTCTGACCTGCAGGAGCGGTGAGCTTTTTGCCAACCGTAGCTATTGAGCCTTCTTCATCGTATTCTTCAACCAAGACGACCGTGTGTCCCAGATCTTGGACGAGGATCTTGAGGTACTTGTCCAGTGCTGCAACCGGGAAGCCAGCGAATGGATATTCCCTACCCTCGGAATACCGTTTGGAGGCGAGTTTGATATTGAGTATAGCTGATAGTTCGCGAGCAGGCTCGTAGTATGACTGATTGTTTCAATCAGTGTATGTCCCCTTGGTCCCATGCAGAATGAAGGGATATAACGAACCTCGTAGAATTTCCCTACTCTCGTGAGAAGGATACAATCTGGGTATCTAAGCCAGTTTGCATAGATCTCTCTTGCCAGAGGAGAATCAGGTATGATCCCTTCCTTGATTGCCTTGTTGATCTCGTCAGCTTCCTCGGCCAAGGAGAGGTCATATTCCCCGTTTTCGATCTTGGTTTGAAAAGTAATCAAGCCTGGAGTGAGTGTCTCCGCAGGTGGTTCGCCTTTCTGCTCAGCTGCAGAAGGCTCTTGTCTCGGCGTTTTAGGGCTACTTGACGTAGTCTTGCTCTCTGTTGGGGAAGATCGGGATTTACTGACGACACCGTGATCGGTCCAGGCTGGTAATGGCTGTAAAGGCTTGCCATCGGGACCTGGCTTGGCTTTTGGTAGTGAAGCCAATGAGAGCTTGGTGACTTTGCCTGCCGGTTTGCAGTGATGGAGGCTAGTTGAGAGTTGGCGAGCAGCTCGAAGCCATACGCCCGTTCGCATGCTCATTGAAGGCATCGTAACAAGTCATGGCGACATTGTCGAGAGATTCTACACGAGAGTACTATCGAAGACGGAGATGATCTTCGAGCTCGATATCGAGCTACTTCCTCGTCTCTTTTCCCTCCGCAAAGGATTTGGCTACACTTCAATAGCTTCTTGGATCAAATCGAAAACAGACAGATGAGCATTCACCAATTGACCAATGCAGGGTGACGAGCGGATGACAGCTTCTTGAAATCTCCATTGAATCATTGTATCATCGACATTTCAGGTTACGCCAGGCACGATTCACTTCGCTCGCTCATTCGCATTCGCGTAAAGTCATCTATTGGCTACTCCCTTTATTTTCTTTTCGTCTTCTTCTCCAGCCTTTGGTCCTGCTTTATCATCGATTACACTCTCGTATATGGTCCACTGCAGCTTGAGATCCTTCTCCTGAGAGATTCCAACGCTTTCCTCGAATTCTTCATCACAGCATTTCAAGCAGAATGGACGGCGCGGCCAATAGCCACGCCTCTTCTTCGTCTCCTTCCCGGACCAATACCGTCTATATTCCGGAAGGAGGATACGAGCCCCAGCCTCAACCTGCCTACGACTATCATTCGCTCGACGGAACAGATCCGGTAATATGTATAGATAATGGTGAGCTGACACAACGTAGTGCCTTCGCCCATCGACTTGGGAGAGTACAAGGAGACTTCGATCTCTCTGGTTGATTCGGGCTTTTTTTTCTTTTGTATAGGTGCTCACTCATGGCGAGCGGGTTTCAACAATACCACGACACCATATATCGATAGACCGAACCTCATTGCGCGATATAAAGATAGGAAACAGGGGAAGAACTTGTTACTGTTCGGGAGGGATACGGAGGTGGATGCGAATTCTAGGTCGAACGTAAGACAGATGTTTGATGGAGATTTATTGATTCACTCGGATCTCCTGGTACGTCCTAATCCTCCTGAGATATCTTGACCGGCTGCACACACCAAAGTCTTTAGTCGTGTCGCTTATCTCGCGCTTCTCTGCAGGAATGTGCTCTCGACTTTACCTTCTGTACTCTCGGTATCGATACGCCGAGAATAGAGAATCCGATAGTAATGACGGAAAGGCTAGCAAATCCTTTGTTCAGCCGTGCTAGTGAGTTGAACTTCTGCTCGTCCTCCATCGATCGGACATAGCTGACAACCTCCTTACAGTGACATCCGAGCTACTCTTCGAGCTATATAACGCGCCCGCCGTGACATTTGGCATCGACTCCCTCTTCGCCTTTTCGCGGCAAAAGCACGAAGATGGCCTAGCAATCAGCTTGGGACATCAAGCGAGTACTGTTATACCAGTATTAGGAGGCAAAGGCATCTTGAGCCGAGCGAAGAGGTACGTTGACGATCCATCACTCTGACGTGCATATCACGCTGATGCTGATACTGATCTACACAACGTCCTCGTAGAATACCATGGGGAGGGGCTCAAGCATCCGAGCTCATGCTCAAATTGGCTCAGCTGAAATACCCATCTTTCCCTCTCAAAGTGACTCCAGCCCAGGCAACCGTGAGTCTATCTCATTACATTGTCCGTATGCGAGACACTGCTGATGCCCTGTCACCCCTCACTTAGTTCATGTTCAGGGAGACTAGTTATTTCTCTACTGATTATGAGGAAGAACTCAAGGAGATGGCGGACTCTGACAAGCTGTCAGCGGCTACGAAGATTGTACAGTTCCCATACACCGCACCGGTAAGCTGATTCTTGGATGGTAGACACGAAGCAAGCTTACACTGCTGCTATTTGCGATATCTGCAGGAGGTGAATGAGAAGACTGAGGCTGAGCTGGCTGCAGCTGCTGAGAAGAGGAAAGAACAAGGCAGAAGATTGCAAGAGATGCAAGCGAAACAACGGGCGGAGAAAGTGAGTCGGAAGTATGCTTTTATATGCGAGAGAGGGGGTGCTGATAGGGAACTGCTTCAGCTTGCTGTCAAGATTGCCGAGCTGGACGAATACAAGCTACTGCAGTCTGAGCGGCCTACGATGAGGAAGGCTGAGTTCATGTCACGTCTGATCGATACTACTCCATTCGAGACCGAAGCAGAGCTGGACAGCTGGATCAAGAAGACCGAAGTGGAGATTAGGAAGAAGCAGAGGAAGGATATGGGATTTGAAGAAGAGCCTGAAGAGGAGCCGGTATTCCCGCTTGTCGATCGACCAGACTCCGAATTGACCGAGGAGGAGATTAAGGAGAAGCGAAGACAGAGGCTCATGAAGGCTGGATGGGAGGCGAGAGTAAGAGCGAGAGAGGAGAAGAGGAAGGAGAAAGAGCGGATGGAAGAGGAGAAACGGAAAGAGGAGGAAGAGAGGACAACAAACCTTTCTGGGTGGTCAGCCAAGCTAAAGGAGGAGCATGAGGTCAGTTCCCGACCAGGTTCCCGACCAAGGAGAATGACAGGAGCTGATTTCTATTCTGTGCAGGCTATCATCACTAGTATACAGACAAGGAAAAAGAGACGTGCTCAGTTGGGTGATAGAAAGTCTGCCGCATCTCAAAGCAGGATGAAGTCGATCGCAAACCTCGCTGCGGAGGAGAAGACGAGCAAGAAGCGAAAGAAAGGGGAAGGTGAGACCGCAACTTTGATATATATATGTCTTGTCATGTCGGGCTGACTCGCTCTGTGTTTCTGCAGATGACGATGGCTTCGGTATGGATGACTCTGACTGGGCGGTATATCGAGAAATCGTGAGTTCCGTTTTCACGACACCACTGAAAGAATAACGTTGACCGACTCTGATACATATATAGGGTGGTGACGACGAATCAGAAGCCGAAGAGGACGACCAGACCGCACTTCAGTCGATCGAATCCCGACTATTACAGTATGACCCCTCATTCACCGAGGAGATGACCCTCATAGGACGAGCAGAGGCGAAGAACAAACTCATCAACGCCTTTGTGCGCGGGGGCATCCCTTCTTCTCAGAAATACGATCCGGACGACTTGCAACTGCATCATCAGCTCCATCTGAACGTGGAGCGAATCAGGGTACCAGAGACTTGGTTCCAGCCGTCTATGTGGGGGATCGATTCTGCTGGTCTGGGCGAGGTTAGTGGATGGGTATTGAATGGCTTCCAAGAGGAAGAGAGAAGACGGCTCATGCAGGTGAGTCTCGATACGAGTGTGTTTGATCCCTTCAAGACCCAACAGAGTACTACGGGATTCACACCAGAACAGAGGCATGCTGCTGACATCGGTGTAATCTGGATGATCGTCGTAACAGTGTATCTTCGTTACTGGTGGAGCGGCCAATATTCCCAACCTAATCCCCCGGATGCGAAACACCTTGACACCCATGCTACCTTTCCGAGCACCCCTGAAAGTCGTTTCATCATTAGATGGTGGTGATCCCAGATTAGAAGCGTGGAAAGGTATGGCGGAATGGAGTAGGACTGAAGAAGCTAAGAGTGCTCGAGTCACAAGGGCTGAGTATGAAGAGTTTGGTGGGGAATGGTTGAAAGAGCATCGATGGGGGAATGTGCCGCCATAGACACCGATATGATAATGGACCGATCGTATCACCATCGACTGTATGTATATATACATCATCTGCCTAGGAGTGTCGCCCCACAATTCGGCCAATCCGGAAGCGTCCCGTGGCTGATGAGATAAGCAGCTTTTTCGACGTCCTACACTTCATTGAACATTCGGGGCACACCAGGCCTGGTCCCAGGCAACCATAGTGGGGTAAAACCTATTCATCTTTAAGCACGCCAACGGCTGCTGTATACATATTGCCGACTGCTATACTATTGCAGTATCATTCCCATCGGAAAAGCTTCTGACCCTTTCACTCCTATCGTTGTGTCTGAAATTCAGATGATCTTTGATTTTAAAGTGCCTTTTGATCTCGCATATACTTCGTTGAAGCTACTGCTACTCTCCGAGAGTGTCGATGAAAGCTTGCAGCTTAGGCATCATGTCGTATCTCCACTGTGGGATCGATGGTCGTTAATTATGATCCACAAGTCAGCTATAGGTACTCTAAGGGTGTCATGGACCCAAGTGCTGAGAGGGAGGGTAAATCATTGTTGCGCAGTGGGTGGATCTCACCTTGTTGACGCAAGACTTGATATACAGTATGTACCGCCCAAACTCTCGTCAGCATCATTTCTCAATGTCACGACTACAGAAGGCCCAAATATTACGAGTAGGAGTAACGTTGTGTACTACTCACAGTCTTGTCCCTACCCTCGACTTTGGCAGCGACATCATCCCACTTGACCTTGACCTAGGCAGGAGGCAGTAGGCACAATTAAGAATCATATGAGCATTGTTTGAGAATTATGTATTGACCGCACGTTCAACCATCGAATATCGAAAAACTCACAGGCAAAAGCCCGAGCGCATCCCATAATTGCCTGACCTCCTCTTTAGTCCAACTTCCCATCTTCTTGCCTCCCTTGGTTCCGGAACCGACACCAGTACCAGCACTGGTCGATCCAGCAGGTCGGCCTCTCCTTTTCTTCTCAGACTTGGACTGAGCTTCGACTTTGGTTTCGATTTTGACTTTGGGTGAAGGAGACGACGACGATGAGGAGGATAATCTCGAGCGCTTCCCTCGCGAACCACGTCTAGTCTTGGTGGATTTGCCTGGTCTCGGCTTCTGCGGAGTAGGTGAGGGCGAGGGGAGGTACTCGTCGATTGACCTATCGGACGCTAGAGAGGGAGCAGGTGATGAGAGGAGAGTGATGAATGGCTGGATATCGTTGGAGCCGGACATGGTGTCTTATCGTTGGCCGGTTGAGGGTTGTATGCTCACGAGTAATCAGAGGAGATTGGGAGAGAAAAAAGACAGACAAGAAACCAAGAAAAGTCCTGTAAATATACACTTTGCCTGGTCGAGATGGGTCGGATGTGCAACCCTCTCTCATCCTCCCTGCGACACAGACTGAGTCAGAAGAGGTAGTGTTCACTCCATGCCACTCTATGCTTACTAGTTAGGTACTGTACCAGTGCGAGAAGCCACACATTTTAATGGTCATCCAGCTGGGTTTTGCTGATCAATCAACGTTTGATGTCGATGCGCGCTGAATATTGCCTCTCCCATCGAATTGATGATGGTGCGGACGATGTTGAAGGCGAGCTCAAAGGCATGTCTCATATCCAGGTTCACTCCACATGACGAAAGGAGGGCCTTATCTTCTCTCGGCTGCTGCTCTTGGAGGGCGTGTACAGCGACATCTTAGTCACAGTACTCAGTCCTCCTGTGCTGTGCGAACATGCGCACCCTCCCCATTCGACTCACAACGATAGGTGCGACCCAGCTCATGCACGCATTGCATTATCTTAGAAAAACACTTGTCTCTGATCACAACAACTTTCTCTTCGGAACACCCAATCCTCTGATCAGTTTCTATCTCACCACGAGAAATCTATACAAGTTCTTTGATACTCTCTACTTTACTCTAGTACAAATATGCCATCAAACAAGCGAGAATACACCTCGTCTTCAGAGGACGAAGCCGAAGGCGAAGGCGGCAGCATCGACGAACGCAAACCTATAACTCGTATCGACAACGACAGCGATTTCGACCCATCCCTCGTATCCTCTCCTTCACCCAAGAAAGCCAAAATTTCAAAACTCATCCCGCCGATCAAGGCGAAGACCAAATCATCCACTTCAAATACAACTCCGACCAAGCCGAAGCCGAAGCCGAAGGGTCAGCTCTCGCCAAAGCCAACGAAGGAGTCGTCCACTCCTGCCAGGGGTCAAGGTCAAGGTAGTGGCGGCGGTGGGGTGAGAAAGGGGCGGTTTCGTGGTCTGGGGAAGAATTGAAGATGCTCTATACTATCATGTGTCCTAAGAGGGTGAGTACGAGTTCATTTTTCCATTGCGAAATCTCTTCAGCTTTCTACTAAGCGTTGCTGTCATGCACAACGTGACGCAAACGATAACCTTCTGTCATGGGAGTGGGAGGATTAACCTGACGTGAGAATTCCGATTGACGCTCAGGTCGGAGTCAACTGGACTGACGTGGCCAGTCAATTGCCAGGACGAGATGGCAAAGCATGCCAAAACAAGGTGAGGACTCGTACTCGTAATGTACTCCATACCAAGCGAGCGGACCGGCGCAAGTCAGTGATACGTCCATTTCAAGCCTGTCGGGCTGACTGCCATGCCATATATCCATATGAATCGTATGGGATCCGTTAGTGGGCTCGAATGCAGGGCAAATTGATGCAGGCTATCGAGGATCTGGGCGAGTAGGATTATCAGTCAGACTTCGCGCAATTCATGATGGGTGAAAGCGGGTTAGGTAGCAACGATCATTTGTATAAAGAATAACCACGAGTGGCTGGCGCAAACTGCAATCGTCACGAGCAACAATGAAGATGATATACACATACGTATTGCACATAAACCATCCTTGGCATGCAACTTATCTGTGCAGTTTGAAGCTGTCCTCGTACTCTTTATCGATCGACGTCGAAAGTCGCGCCACTGTCAAGATATGATCCCACAAGAATTGGCTGATCAAACGGTGAGGGTGCGGAGACAAGTTCATCAGTTCCCATTATTGCCAAGCATATCTCACGCTTCCCGAGTTAACGATAACGCGGGTACGAGTACGGAGTTCCCGCTCGCTGAACATAAACATTTCGAGGTTGTTGAAACGATGACGATGACCAAAATACTGCGGCGTACTCTTATACTCTTATAGTCATACAATGCGCATTCTGAGGGTCAACGTTTGTGTCTATCTCAGAGTCTCAGACATCTAATCCAGGGCGAGGGTCCGCTTCACTTTTTATTAGTTTAGGTTGTCCCAGGTCCAGGTACCCGGACCCGGAATCAGCAATCGGATATCAATATATGTGCGTAACTTCTTGGGGATGTCGACAACGGGCGAAAGAAACAAAGCACGGAGAATTCCGCAGAGTGAACATGATGCATTTTCTTTGCACTCCGTTCGTTCTAGGTGGTCCGGCGCCGATAGATTTTGGTCGAGATTTCCAAGCATGGTACTGGTATAGACGGACTATAAACTACAGTATCCGTGCTAATGATGCTGGATAATTGGGCTGCCGGCACCCCTTGTCTCGGTACATCTCATACTACCTGATGTACTATATGAGGGTTGTCTCACCAATCGAGCCATGCGGCACAAGCAGCAGCAGCAGCAGCAGCGTCAGGACCTCGCATCGCATGTCTGAGCTCGGAGAAAGAGGAGCGTTCGACCGCGCATGTACCGCGCATGCTCAGCGATTGAACACTGACAGTGACGCTAAAAGTGGCTTGTTTCCCCTGTGGCCCCCCCTCGCTCCCTGGTCTCTGCCCTGATGGCGTTACGTACGATACCATACCCACCGTATTCACTGTTTTCAATGGCAGTTCTTAGGGCGCACGCGCGCACACAGGTGCATTCCATTTTCCATGCCATCAATGCATGGGAATCATGTGAAAGTCAAGTGTTGATACAGTACTTGTACAATTGCGACTACGGCTACGGCACAAGAATCAGGGAGGGCAACGAGAAAACAGGACGACGGGAGTGTGTAAGCTCTCGCTGCAAGCTGGCAAGCTAGCTGGCTTAGGCATTCCTTTCCGTCCGCCAGACGGGCAATTCGTCCTTGTGATCGCTGCAGCTCAGCCACAGTAGTACAGTCACCCTCACTCTCCCGTCCTTAGTAGGAGTGCTCTGCGTTGCGCTGCTTTGCCAGGCCTACGCCGGTCCCCCGTACGCCAAGGAATGGGGTGATCTTTTTCGTAGAGTATGTACGTCGATCTTGTGTTTTAAGCAGATGATCGGTTGGTTGCGGTGTGTGGTTTTCCCGCTGGAAAGAGGCAGCAGCGGTCAGCCTGCTGCGGAATGTGGATTGGGAATAAGCCTCATACGCCTGAACATTTGATTAGTCTAGCGGGTCATGCTTCTTGATGCGTGATGCTGTACACCTTGACTCGGTGATGCTGCGAAGGATTGACGCTACGGCAAAATCATCTTACTGTTTGCGCTACGGCTGCGTCATGTTCATGCCATGCGATGCCATGTCATGATGGTTTTTTTGGTCTGATTTGATCAGGTTCGGGGGTCCGACCATACCGTTTCGTTTCCGTCCCTGGTCTGGCCTTACTTGCTGCTGCTTCGCTTCATACAGTATTTTGTCTGGCTGGTCTCAGATACCCACAGAAGCATGTACCTCGAAACGCGGAGGTCTCATGAAGACATACCTATCTGGTCCGTGCATGCTGCATGCATGCACCGGATGACGAGCTAAGAGGCATACAGCATATACAATTTCAGGTTCAAGGGTGAGGAAGGAGGGGTTCGGGTTAAGTAATGCGGATGAGGGTCTTTATCTTCTGGTACTCTGCAGTTAGTTCATTGAGGGATAAGGGATAAGGGATACACGGTAGGTCATTACTAACTGTACGTTACAGGGTCTGTATTTTGATATTACCTACTACCGCTATCCTAGTCCTAGGCCTCCTTAACGCAATTGCAATCGCACTTTGCAAGCGCATGGCAGCTAAGCAAGCACCTATGCAGCTTTTTCTTTTTTCCCGCCGTACTGGTGAACAGTACGTACGCTTGTGCTATACTCACTCATACAGCAGTGTAACCTTAGAGGTTGTAGGCTGTAGATTGTAGCGTATCACATCATATCATTGCACTTTGCATGGACACAAGTTTACATTATCGATTGATTCCATCTTATCTTGTTGTGACTGAATTGCATGATACATCAACCAACCCAACGACGATCGCAATCGCACGAAAGCTGGACTGTGGACTGTCAAGTATAGAATCTATAGATCTGTAGGACGGGATAGAAGACTAAAGTAAAGAAAAGGGTGAGTTACAGAGGGTCTATTCTATTTTTGTGTAAACATGACTTAGGGCATACGCTGCCTTTTGGCTGTTGGCTTTTGGACACTTTCGCATACATACCATATTATTTGCTTCTGTATCTTCCTCATTAACTTGCTTGGCATCCTGCATCATCTCATTCTCACCTCATCCAGTGGTGCTGGTGCAATAATACTTGTCCTGTTTTGACTTTTGAATCTGGACGGCGGGAAGCAGCCTTTCTTGCACCGTCCTACCCATACTTGTCAAAGTGCAAGCCACTATCATTTTCAGCAATTCGCAAACTATAGTAACTATCCACCACTTAGGTCATCATTCCTTGATTATCACTATCATACTAGCATACTAGCATACTAGCATACTAGCATCGCATCACTCTGGATCGTTACCCACTCACCCACTCACCTAATCGATCAATCGATCAATCCCTCCCACACCTCTACTGCATTGCATCTCCCACTTCATCGTACCAGTGCTGTCCACCTTCCTTTCATCACCCCCAAACTATCGCTTGCCCGTGTGGTCGTGAGCGCTCGATAGCTCAAAACGGAGAACGGGGAACGGAGGCGTAGCTTGAGCCAAGCCAAAGCGTAGCGCAAGAGCGACAGCTTGTTAGGCCTTCGACGACGTTGGACGTTAACCGTAAGCATGGAATTGTATTGCTGATAATACTATCGATCGAATCGCAAATCACCCACCGCTGGATCATTACAGTCGTTCTTGCAATCTATCGACCACTAGACCAAGCCAAAACGGAAAGACCGCCTAGAAAATACACCAGAGAGCACCCAATCCCAATCCGCAGCCCGGTACACGGCATCGTACTACCCATACCTCGATAGACTCCCCTTTTCATCTTCGCCCGGTAACTCTGTCTTTGTTTTTGGTTTGCGCAATCAAACATCACCGTCAACTGTAGCCCTACGACTGTCTCCGATCATAATATATTGCGAGCGCAACACACTTGGGATCGCATAACATCATCGACTCTGACTTGGAATAGAAGTCCCAGCGTTCAGAGGACATTCTTTGGATAGACGGCGACCAAAAGGGGAAAAGCTTGGACCTCTCATCCGCTACCCACAGGACCAAGCCTTACCGTCAATCAATATATACCGATCATCTAGATTGGGCTAGACAGAGGTCAAACTCGCATTCGCACCGCCCAAAATGGCCTCGCAACAGGCCGCAACGCCGGTCAGCTCAACGGCAGCTGTAGCCTCCTCTTCCGCCCCTGCTGCCGCTTCCTCCTCGGCCGCCGCCGCCGCCTCATCATCCGCTGCACCCGCAGCTTCATCCTCATCTGCCGCTGTCAGTTCAGCTGCAGCCTCAACATCAGCCGCTGCCTCTTCTTCCGGTGCTGCTTCGTCATCGGCCGCAGCCTCCTCAAGTGCCGCGGCGTCATCTTCCAGCGCGAGTGCGAGTGCAACAAGTTCCGCCGCTGCGTCTTCATCTTCTTCTGTATCAGCTTCGGCTTCATCGTCTTCAGCAGCGACGAGACTCACGGCGGATGTCATCAGTGCTACGTCTGCCGCTTCTACTTCGGGGTTTAAGAAGGGTTTGAGCGGAGGAGCGATCGGCGGAATCGTAGCTGGTGTCGTGGTGGCGATCATAATAGTTGCGCTATTGTGGATGGTGTGGCGAAGAAAACGGAAGACTAGAGGGGAGAAGATTGCGCCTCCGTGAGTAAATTTTTTAAAGAGCTCTCTCCAACGGCTTGCCTGCGATACATCGTCTTGAGGAGTCAAAGCTGATTGTTTCGTTTCGGTACAGCCCACCAATGAGCTATGCTCCTGCTCCGTCAATGGCGGCGAGACATCGCCAGAGCTCTGTGATGGGTATGAACGGTATGGCTCATACGCGGTCAATGAGCACTTACTCTGGTCGTAAGTCCGCTCGGATCCCTGCGAGTGCGCTCAGTGGTCTGGATCGCTCGCTGATACATCACTCGTGTTTCCTGCCCTTCAGTCATGGCTCCTCCTCGACCTTCCTCTACCTTCAACTCTCACTCCCGATCTCCTTCAAGTCATATTAATTACCCCATCGTGACGCCCGGTTCTACCTCGCACGACGCCTCACCACCCATGCCCCCTTCTACTGCCTCAAACACATCGGACTCGCCTCCTCTGTCAACAGGTACCAACACACCTGCTCACCCCATGTCTATGCCTATGCCACCTATGCAAGGCGGAAAACCGACCCTTGCACCGATAGATACTTCGCTGCAGAGAGATAATTCGGCTAGCAGCGAGGAGTTCCGAGCGGCTCATGCGCAGAGACCTGGACCTAGGCATGTCAACTCGATCGATAGGCTGCGAAGTGAGGCAAACGCCGCGAACGGATCAGATCGAGCGCCATCACCTGCTTCGTCGAGACATCCTTCTGAATCAGGCAACGAATACTCTCGTGCCAACTCGCCTCATATCTCGATCAACGGTTTCCCTAGCCCATCAGGTCGAGGCTCAGTGACAATGCCCCGATCACCCAATGGATACCCTCGTCCGATGTCTATGGCGTCGTTAGGTTCACAGCGATACTTGCATGTCGGTCCTGCTGGTCGAGCACCGCATCAAGGTCGACCGATGCAGCTGACCATGCCTTCCTTGCTCGGTGCGAGACCGGATGAGAATGGTGATTTCTTCGGCCAATCAGCTAGATATAACGATGGGTATCAACTTGGACTCGACGAGATGGGCAGGATGAGGAAGATCTCCAACAGGCAATACAACGAGCAGGGTGAGTGTGGTGAAGGGCGAAGCATCACTTAGCTTAGTTTAGAGAAGATTATACTGACCCGCCATGTGCTTTCTCTTCTGTTTCCCAATTGCCGCAGATTACGCCCCATCACCGGCTCATACCCGTCAAGGATCATCCAACTCGCTCTCAAACGGATCAAGACAAGGATCCGACGAAGGAGCGGACCCAAATCAATCTCAGGTCGGATCGCGCACGCAAAGACAGCAATATCCTCGAGAAGTGGCCGCTGATCCCCGGACGGTCTTGAACAGGCAATAGAATAAGGCCGCGAGAAACCGACCTTGAGCATGATCCATTCAGCATGAATACAACAACACTCCTTCCTCTGTTCCGATTTGTCGGGACAAGCTATGCCACCCAATTGAATGGTTGGCTCGGACCAAATCGATCGATATAGACTCCTGTAAGAGTATGATAACAGTAAATTCGACCATTCGTATCGTCACCAAAACACACACACTCGGACTTTTCTCTTGATTTGTTAGATTTTACAAAGTATAACTTCATGTGTTGGGGATATGTTTCAAGTATAGTATACGCAGAGAAGAGTAGACGCTTATAGTACAGTACAGTACAGTACATACATACATACATGTCAGGTGTGAGAAGCGCGGTACGATACGTGTAGAGTAGACGAAAAAGACGGACACTACAAATTATAGTCAATGTCATTGTTAGCGATAGCAATATCAATAGCCATAGCAAGCACCTGATGCAACGCACTGCATAGTAAATTTACATGGACCGATAAGGTGTGTACTTATTCTACAGGAGACGAACTGGGACACTTGCAATTGGTAGATCGCTGCTCGACGGACCACCTCCACCATGCAGCTTCGCTCGTTAGAACAGCAGCGACATCAACACCAAAATAGAGTGATTCTGCTTCTTTGCCTTCAACTTGCTCTCTTTGTCTCTCTTTAGTGCCCTCGGGAAGCTTGTTCGATCGATCGATTGTCGGACATCCTTGCTTGAACACTACGTGGTCTCAGCCTCAGAGCGGATATGTTCGAGCATACTTCTGCTGCTGGCGTTGACCAGTATCCCGTCGACCGCGACCAAGTGGACAATTTAACCTCACCTTCGATACCGAGCATGAGCGCGATGAACGACCATAGCCATTCTGTTGATCCGTTGCGAGTACCGCCTAATACCCAGGCTAATCGCCCACAATCATCGGCTGCACCTTTTTCAACACCGACAGCTACAGCTACAGCCTCAGCTACACCTACACCATCTCTTCAAGCATTACTAGGCCAACCCCTGACTATAGACCTAATCGACGGCCGGCAAATCATAGGCTTTTTCCTCTGCGTAGACCGCGACCAAAACATCATCCTTCGAGACGCGGAAGAGTTCAAACCGCTCTACCCACTACACCCAAACAATGGCCAACCCTTGATTAGGGAAGATGATGTTGAAGGAAGGAAGAGGTGGGATGAAGTGAGGGAGAATAGGGAGATGTATTGGCCTCGCTCTGAGCCTTTTGGCGGATGGGGATCAGGCTGGGGTGGAAGATGTCTGGGGATGGTTGGTGTGAAGCGGGGTGATGTGATGAAGATCGCGGTTGATAAGGGGATCTGGAAGGGTTTGGGTGGGGTACTGGAAGGAGAAGGAGCAGAGGAGGAGGAGGAAAGACATGTGGGAGGTGGGGATATCACGTCCAATTTACAGGCCGACGTCGACATACAAGAAACAATGCGGACAATCTAGCTAAGCCAATAAGCTAGACGCAGGCTCAAGCAGGTGGATGGACGTGAAGGGAATCGGAAATGAATCAACTGTAGGAGACCCTAAAGTGGGATCACGAGATCCTCAACCCGGCAGGTCCTCAGTCATCAGCTCAGCTAGGTAAGCTTCTCTCCTCTCTCATGGTTCCTCCGTCATGCGCATCTCATCACGCTACTCGCTAAATCTCCTCTGTTTGTACTGATCAGCCCTTACGTTCCCCCTTTCCCTCTCCTCACCCAGGCACCGTGATCCGCCTCATGAAGCCTGTCACATCGATGCCTATGTCCATTCGGCTTCAACACGATATAAGTACCAAATGTTGGAACTGTGGTTCGAAATTCGGACCAAGGCCGAAGCCGAGTTACCGCTCTCACGCTCCCTTCAATCGATCGGACGATCCAGCGTACACAGTTTTCGATCAACTCCAAATCCATACCCCCGACATACATCGACCCATGTCCATGTCGCTTTTCGCCCCGCAGTTGCCATGCCAGATGTAAAGAAATAAGGGTTCGAAAGCGGATCTTATCTGTCGAGTCGAGGATAGAAAGTCGTAGAACTCGTCACCGTCCGTCACCGCCCATCACCGAGGTGAGAATAGACCCGTTGCTCTCGCTCGCTGGGTCCGTGATGGTCTACCTCATCTCATCTCATTTGCTCGTCAAAGGTCAAGGGATGAACCCGATCTTTGCCATGTCAGAAGGGTTGATTTACCTTGATCCTCGCGCTCGAGTCGATCGAACTTGACTTGCTCCGACCCCGAATCCTCGAATCCACGAATCATCATAGACATACATCTAAAGACCAAATACTTCGGTCGAGCTCCATGTAACAGTACAGTACACTCTTTGCTTTTTTCTCCTGCTTGAATGCCGTCGAAGTAATGCTATAATGACTTTACAACATAACTCAAACTCAAATTCGAACTCACTTTACTAACTCGAGCCTCAATCGCCCATACCGTAGTCTGGAGGATTATTCTGATCCCAACCAAGTATTTCCGATGCGTTCTGCCAAGTACTGTATCCTTTGTGCCACTGTGAAAGTCGAATATAATAAGTATCGACAAGACGATCCTTTGTTGATTAATCTTCCAATGGCCCACTATGACACTGTGAAAGGTCATGAAAGATTCTCTCGACTCTTGTTAATCCCAATGATCGACTCGAGTCAGTCTCCACGGACGGACGCTCTTTCGAGCATTCCAATAGTAAAAAATAAATCTTGCTGCTTCCTCTCATGACACTGTGGATTATTCAGTCGTACCAACCCCCGAATCACCGGGGAGTCCCGGTTCTCTTCTTGAAACTACATCCTGCTGGACGCAAAACTGCTCAGCTAGACTTTCGCCATCACACTGTCTCAGTGTCACACTGTCCCACTCATCCAATCCATCTTACATAGTGTACTGAAGCTCCCCTTGTTAAGCCAAAGCCCCATCCCAACCGCTCACGAAGCTACAGAATACCATGATCAGCTCCGACTCGGACCACGACACCGGCGTCGATACCATCCGTCAACCATTGGCTCGAAGGGTAACCTTCCCCAATGATCCCCCGCAAGACCCAACTCAATTTCCACCGTCGATCCATAAACGGATCAAAGACCCTTCGTCCCCATTTGATCCGACTTCCAATCCCCTCCCTCCTGACTCGCAGCAGCACCAGCAGCAGGCGAGAGCACCATCGAGAGCACCATCGAGAGCACCATCGAGAGCACCATCGCCTTATCCTCATATGAGGACACGATGGGGACCTGCACTCCTGTTCAATTCGAGTCCAGCGAGATGCCCAGCTGGTATCAATGGTGAGAAGGGTACTATTGGATGGGGGTGGTGGTTCCTCCCTTTCGTATGGATTTCGCTCTACGCCTGCTGCCCATTCTCCTCGAGGTCGAAATCGAATACTCAAGGTGAATACTCTTCAGTCGAGCTTTCGCTTGTTTCCTCGATGAATGACCTTGTTCACCGAGACGGCTCACGCAACGAAGATCTCCATTGTGGTATCGGAAGACAATTCATCGTTCACTCCCTCCGAGTGGGCCACCTTGTTCTCTTCTCGTGTGCCTTGAGCCATATGGCATCTACCCTGACTCGGCGATACTCGTTCAGAGCGGGTATACTGTACTTACTCCTTGCACTCACTGGACCGTATGACACTTACCTGTTCGGCGATTCATTGACAAGAGATAATTGGAGTGTACCCCCCGGTGAGTGATGGTTATACGTATTACCTACTGTATCCCATGTGCTGGTGGACGTGGACATCCACTCAAAACGATGAACATGTGTGGGTACTGCGTACTGATGGATCGCTTCGTTCTGGCTATATGGTTGATGTCTTCATTCATTGGCGAAACCAGTCATCCTCGCTTACTCGCTGATGATCCGCTCAAACTCAAGTCAGTTCCTCCAGTCTCAGTCTCATACGTACAGGAGAATTTTGATGGTATTTGCGGGACTCTGCATGTTGGTTGATACAGAGCTATATCAGCATCGGGCAACGACCAAGACGACAACATCCGCATTACCCAGATTCATTATCATTTACCTCTTCCCCTTATTGTGTACCGTTGCGTCCCGATGTCTCGCCCACCTATGGTCGACCCCGGTGCATATCAATCGACGATGGCTTGGAGGAGAAGATGAGACAATCATCTTCCCCTTGTTCTGCTCCAAGATCGTGGTTAGTATCTTGATCGGCTTGAATTGGTGCCTTTGGGCATTGCTACTTCGGGGCTCGGAAGATTAGATTGAAAGAGAGCAAGATCACTATCGAGGTCGATCCCTGACTGCGCTTGGAAGATTTACATGTCCTGCGCAGAACTAGAACTAAGAGATTCTAAGCAAGGCGGGAGCGAGAGAGGTTAATGACTGTTGATGCGTATACAGAAATTCATGATGTGGGCAATGCTGAAATTTGTGCCATATTTGTTATTATGAAAGCTAGGAAGAATATGTGTATATCCCTTAGAATAAGCCATGTATACATTTTGCTGCCATACAATTATAATGCGTTACGACCGTGGAGATAAATACAGAGAATGATTCGCTATAGATACTGTACAGCCCAGAATGGTAGCACCACTTGCTGCGATCTCACACAGTGATAAGATAACCGATAATACAGTACCGTAGCACCCATTCCACAGCTCACCTCACTCATTCCCTAAGGCCCCGTATATCCCTCCCGACCCTTCTCATCAACCCACCACTCATACTTCTCCCTTCCCCACACTTTACCCCCAAACTTGCCCCGTGCTCGTACAATCCCCCTCACAGCCTTGCGTTCCGCCTCGTCCCTAAAGACATTAGACCACCACCTATCCAAACTATCCCCTCTCATACTACCTGCGCTGAAATCTAATAAACCTTCGCTATGAAGCGCTACGAAGAATAGCACCAAGGGGGCTACATGTGGTTGAAGTTGTGGAAACTCGGATAGGTGTTTCATTATACGCGTTATACGCAGGAGGTTATGTGATCGTTGTTTGAGGTTGAGCACTGCGGTTGTCAAGGGGATTTGATCAGCTCAGGAATGGTGCGTGAACAGATAAGGTAGATATGCGAGAGCTAGCGTTGGCAGCCGAATGCAGCTGAGATATCCATAGCTCACGACGCTCATTGTAGTCTTCCGACAGTTTCAATTGACCATCATTAAAGTCGATCCCGTAGAAGCGTAACATCTGCACTGACATCGTCAGCCTCTAACTTGGACCAGAGCTGAACTCTGAACTTGATCAGAGAGATGAAATATTGTTGCTGGTTTGGTATAGATCGGATGAGATGGATCTGTACGAGCCATCCTCACCATCTTGTACGACCTCAGCAGTCTATCCAGTACCTCTGGATCCTGCTTCATAGCTTCTAACTCGTCCGGCTCTAACGGCTGAGCGTGGTAGTTGACACCTTGTTCCTGGATCGGGAAGAGCCCTATATCGTCCAGAGCAACCGAAAAAAAAAGACGAACAATCAAGGAAATCAGAGACAGAGCTTCCATGTCGTCTTTCTGGGGACCATGGATCATGGAGGCTGATGCCGAATTGGATAGGTGTAGGGAGACCATGGGGAGAAATGGAAAGTGAAATCCACGTACATTGAACGTATCCACTACGAGGGGACGATGAACAGCCGTACCATCAGCGCTCCATCCTTCACTGGCCATATATCAGATTAGACAGACCAAATATGACAGAATAGAGATTAGGAACAGAAATAGGAGCAATGGGAAGAGGAAAGGCATGGAAGGGAATAGGGCAGACTTACTGGTTCATCTCTAGCTCGACATAGTCCCTTTCGTACTTATTGATCCAAGACTCATATTTCAGCCCGTCAGGCTGACATGGTATCTCATTCTTGTAGAATCGAAGGTTAGAATCACCACCTCCAGAGGATCTCTGGCCCTTGTAAGAAGATAGAAAAGCGTCAATATCTGGGAAGAGGAGCTCGCATGTAAGCTTTTGCTTCTGATGAATTCGACCACCTGTCAGGTGGCAAAGTGTCTGTATTTTACTAACCTCGTGGTCGGGACATGGTAGCGGACGACGAGAAGCTTGCTATACCTCGAGAGGGTGGTATATGCTGTCGACTCAGGATATTATCATGAGGCGAGAGGGAGAGTGGTCGAGAAAGGGTTGAAGGGATTATAACCTCACTGCGAGTTAGACGATGGATTGACGTTGTTGGACGAATCACGGTACGAGCGATGATAAGAGCTGCTGCCCTAGGCATCCTTGGGTCTATATTTACGAGTCCCCTTGAATGAGCCGCCAGTGTCACACGGCCTTATGGATTTTTTTTTACTCAGCTGTTTGAGAGAGAACACAAGTTTGAGATCATCATGCAAGACATATAACATACTTGTGCTTTACTCAGATTAGAATAAGGAGATATTGGCCACGGATGGCAGTAGTGGACCTACTCCACCGAGCAATTGAGTAGGAGCAAAAGGCGGCGGCCTCCGCTTCTCCATTTCCGTATATCTACGAACCAATTGCAATCGCAACCATGCCTACAGCCTACAGGCGATCTTCCTGGAAATTTCGGAAGAACAACTAGAAATTAAGAGGACCAAAACAGGACTGAACTGGACTCTTCGTGATATTTCCCTCTAGACCGATTGATACTTGAGAGCTACGGCTTACCCGCACCGCATCGCAATATAACATATTCGCCTCCGAGGACAGTATAGCCTGCTGCATACCTTCTCGCCCTTGCCGAAATGTCGCTCTTCCCCTCTCTTCGAGCTCAGGCTCAGTCCTCAACTTCGAGCTTTTCAAAGTTCGCTCGACCCGTCCTAACTCACTTCAACCCTTCACATCCTCAAGCTCAAGCTACAGCTCGACACCCATATTTGTCTATTCGAAACGCCTCGACTTCCTCAACGTCAGGTAGCTATCCCGCCACGTCAGGCAATACGACTGCAGCATCGAGTGCAAGTGCCAGTGCTTTGCAGGCTTCCAAGTCTAGGTCTATCCAGGATGTGGAGAAGGAATTGGCGGAACAGAGACAGATGATGGCGCGTGCGGCTAGAACGAACCCTGGTATGGATATCGGAATGCAGAGTCTGCCAGTGCTTGGTGAGTGAGATAGGATCTACTTGGAGGATTTCATGAGCTGTTTGATCGCCTTCCGCAAGGTGACTTTGTCCAATCACCAATCCCCCCCCAAATTTCGGCGAGATGCTATATCCATCCGGATCAATCCTGGACGACTTGATACTGACCATGCATCTACGGGTTTTTTTTTTTTTTTTTGGTTACGCAGAACCACACGTCGATACTCCGCCGCCGTTCAAGTACTACATTCCCTATGTTGGCGACGAGGCGTTCAAGCAATGGAAGGCGGACAGGAAAGAGCGAGCGTCCCTGACGAGACAATCGTGAGTGCGGCATATCCTTCTCCGCAACTCCACATGTACAAAAATCAGTATAGAAATAGATGTCTGGGCGCCCTGACCGTGATGTGTGGTGTTCGAGAGGCCCTTCGTCCTGATCTTGCCTTGATGGTAGAACACCGCTGATACCAACCTATTGCAGGCTCGCTGAGATCATCTCCCGAAAAGGATTCACTGAACACCGAAACTCGATCTTGTCAAATATTATGGCACCTGTCCGAAATGGATGGTTGATGCTTCGTCGATCGCAATCTATCAAGCGGTCCATGGCGGAGATGAGTAAGCGATATCAGGAGTATATGCGGGTTCAGGCTGAGTGAGTGTGGCCGTCCGTTAGCTGAGCGGTTGGTTGTCTTGGCTCGGCATGAATAAACCTATCCCTCCATTTTGACCGAGGTTTGGCAACTATGCTAATCATTGTTCTTCTGCCAATCTTTAAATCCCATCGCCTTTTGTCATATCCGCATATGTACGACTGTACCTACCTCCTTCGATTGACTCGTAATCTACAGGGGAACCATCGGCCAAGCAGCCGCCATTTCAAAAGACAACGCCCTCTCCGCCGCGTCTCACGTCATCCGAACACGAAAGGACAAACTCCGATGGCAGCTCATCAAGGAGAATGCCAAGCCGTACCTTGTTTCGTCCAGGTTGACCGTGGTAGATCCTAGGGATATGAGAATGGCCGCGCAGTTGGTTTTGCGGTTCGATACTGAGCAGGTGAGTGATCGACCGTTCTCTGTCTCCGTTGATTCAGGTCGTCGCTAGTGCAGCTCGATCTCGGGCCCAAGCCATCTCGACCTATCACCTGCCCCCTCCCCCTCCCCCCTCCCCCCCTCCTCGGACTATTCAAGAGCGGTTATAGTGAACAGAGTGGGCTGTGCGTACAGACCTATCTGCTGACTGTCGTCGCTTTTTGTCTTGCCGTCTACCGCAGGCTTTGATCACTCAGAAGGGAAACAACACCCCTACTAGACGGACCCAGCGAGTAGTGGAAAACATCATCTTTGAAGCTTTCCCCATCAACAGCACTTGCGAGTGGAAGATCAAGGGCAAGCTCGTCGAGGCCAACGGAGAGAAGAAGCAGTAGTCGTGCGCAGGTTAGGTTCTAGCCAAATCTAGCTATAAACTGGCTGGCTGGCAGGTGTATTGCAAATCTTGTGCAACGCATCTATGCATTTCATACCGGTCTGACAAAGAAAGCAAGGAGAATCGTCCACATCTTTACCCTCTCATGCATCTTTCCTCTAACTATAGCCAGCTCTAAACTCAGGAACAAGAGGCGGCGAAGGCCGAGAGATGCGCCGGAGAGAAGCGTGGGTACTACGTGTCATGACGTCGAATGCATCATACATCATCGGCTTGCATTTCTTTGCATTCCTTGCCACTCTCTGACCCATGCTCTGCTCGTTGTCACCGAGGAATCCGTGTGGTCATACCGGAATCGGAACAGAAACTAGGGGTCGGAATGTCCGGCTGCGGGTGTCTCATATATGTATGCACTTGACCTGTGGACTGTGGGAGACTTAAGCTTGTCTGTCGATCTTGGCCAAGGTGGTCGATCGTTGGGCTGAGGTGCGGGGAGAGACCGTGCGGACTGTCGAGGGGTGGAGGGAGTACAGCATAGCAGTGACTCTAGGCAGGATGCTGCGCTCCATATCGTCAGCTGACCTGCTCGTATGCATGTCGTCTTTCTTTCTCATGCATGCAGTTATGTTAGCAAACCCCTTCTTACAGCATGCATGCATGCATGGCATCGGTCATCGGCCGATTGCCTTACCACCTTACCTTACCAGAGGCAATCGAATCGCATGATCAGAGTCAGCTGGAGTTCTCATGACACTTTGCCCGGCGACTCGTATAGCGTATAGCACGTTCTCTGTCGTGATTCTCTCTCAACCTACTAGTCAATCCTCATCGTCACGTCATATTATTGAGCGCTTCCCATAAACTTCGTCACCCTCACCCTCACCCTCCCTTTGATCTGGGGCACTCTCACTTACTCACCATACTGCAAACGCTGCGCAATCGCCTCATTGCATGCATGCAGCTACTCAGCCTATGATCGTATAATTACCCGTTCGTCCTTCCTCATCATCTTCTTGTTTCTCTCTTCCCTCTTTTTCCGTATCATTGACCGACATTCAATATGCGGTTCTCATACTCCACCTTGGCATTGTTGCCATTAGCAGCCGCTCTTCCGGCTCAACAATCCCACTCGATCCCGGAACTGTCCATCTCGCAATGGAACGATATCCAATCAGGCTTCACTGATGGCTTGAAGTCCTTGTCTTCATGGTCATGGAACAAGGCTGAGGACGTCATTGAAGAACTTGAGGCTATCGCTGGGTCATCTTATGATGCCCAAGCGGACGAGTCAGAGTTGACTATTTGGCAGCAGCTTAAAGCTGATCCTCATAGCTTTAGCAAGCTCGTCAAGATCATCGAGGTGAGTGTCGGCGCATAACTATAACCTCCTCCCAAATTAGCCGATCTCGATCGCTGCTATTTTGCATCGGAGTGCATAATAATACATCACGGACTCTTCCTGTACCCATCCCTTCAATGGTTCTACATTTCGCCTCATCCTGTATCGATCATCCCGCTTGTCGATGAGTTGCTGACCCGAATTATTCACTACCGTAGTTCGAAGGCAAGGCGATCGAGTACCTTGATGACAAGGACCTTCAGATCACCTTCTTTGTGAGTATCCAAGTCGCTTCCGAAATCGGAATATGAGGGAAAATACTTCCTTGTTTTGAACAGATAATCTAATGCTCCTCCCATTCCCACGTAGGCCCCCAACAACGATGCTTTGACTCCTCCCAAGCACCACCACCACGACGATGACGATGACGATGATGATGATGGCGACGATGACTCGTCTCTCGCCGCATTGCTCCACAACCCCTCTTTGACCACCCTTTCCACTGTCCTCGAGAACGAGCCCTCCCTCCTCTCTGTTCACAATGACGACAAGGACCACCACCACCACCACCATGGTGGACACAAGGGTGGCGACCATGACCACGATGATCCCGACAAGAAGAAGAGACGAAAGGAGATCTTCCGAAAGATCGCCGGTAAAGTCCTTCAATACCACGGTCTGACCAAGCCTTACACCGCTCAGGAATTGGCTCAGAATTCGACTATCGCTACTGCCCTCAAGGCTGAGGATGGCTCTTACGGTGGTTTGCACCGAAGAATCAGGATTGACAAGCACCTTGTCCCTCCTTGTGAGTACATTATAACCTTCTCCACTACGTACAGCTTGTATCGGGCCCCCGCATGATATGCTAACCAAGATTCGCCGTCGCCCTCCCAGCCCTCAAGCTCAACTTCTACGCCGAGGTCCTCGTCGCCGACAAGAAGGCTCGAAACGGTATCTTCCACACCTTGAAGTACCCTCTCATCCCTCCCGGCTCCATCCTTGAAGAGCTCTTCCTCTTCCCCGACACCTTCTCCACCCTCACCTCTACCGTCCAGAAGGTCCACGGCCAGCACTTCCTTGACTACTCTTATGACAGGGAACACTCCAAGCCCGGCAAGCCTCGATTCCACGGTGCCGGTCTCGCCACCAACTTTTCGCCTACCAACAAGGCTTTCGCCGCTATTCCTGAGAAGCTCAAGTTCTTCCTCTTCTCTCCCTTCGGTGAGAGGGCTCTCGTAAAGATCCTTGCGTACCACTACATCCCTCACACTCTCTTGCTGTCCGAGCTGCTCTACTCTGAGAAGCACCATGGTCACGACCACAAGCACTCCGAGATCGACGGCTTCACTGATCTTGTTGGCTCATACGAGTACTTCAACCTCGGCGACGACCCTTCGTTCCACAAGGAGTTCGAGATCAGCCCCGCTTTGCCCAACTCGACCTTGAAGATCGAGATTGACAAGTCCAAGTTCCTCCCCGTCGAAGGAGCCGTCAAGACTACTATCAAGGTTAACGGCGAGCAAGTCGAAGTCATCGACGTGCCCGCTAGGAACGGTGCTACCCACGTTCTCGGCAAATTGCTCGTCCCGCCTCACCACCATCACGATGATGACGGCCACGACCTTTCTGGCGAGGACACTTGGGAGAACTGGGAACAGTGGCTCCCCGCTTGGGCCGAGCAGGAGTAAGCCTTCTCAGTCTATAGTTTGCGCTGGCAGAATACTGTTACCATTCAAGTCCACCTACGCAATGGTGGATTTACCTTCTACAAGTGTAAAACAGATCTTGCATTTGCCAAGAAAAGCATGAAATGGTTGATTAATGGCGGAACCGGAACGGAAGAAGAAAAAAATGAGAAACCTATAAAAACGGCGATACGATACTGTAGTAAGAAGTCAGAAGTTCCATGTAGCATGTATATTCGTTTGATGTGCTCGATCTGCTCGCTTTAGAGCGAGATTTTACCCCACTCAGGTGCCAGTATCAAGTATCAGGTGTACGTCATTTCAACGATGGACTGTTGTCCTGACCTGACACGACTTGACCGCCTTCATTTGTCCAATTTGCGAGTTCGGATCGTCACATGTCGTGATATATGCATACATTTAGACAAATGAGGTGCGTTGTGGGATTTAAGAAAGCTCAGGTCACTTGGCAATGCCACGCTTTAAGCCGACCCCGTTCCATCAACGTTCGCATTCCCCTTCGCACTCCCATTCGCATTCCCCCTGTCCCTTCTACTCCTAACCCAAGCTGCTATACTACCAGGAGACAAGTAAAAACTCCTCGGCGATCCCTCTTTGGCCGTAGCTCGTCTATTCGCAGCCTCTGGTATATCGGACCAGCTTTCGTTGAATCCCGGCGGTGGTGGTGGATAGGCTTCGAACTCTGCTGTTTCTGGTAAAGGGTGTCTTGTTCTCAAGAGGTTCAGGATCAAGGACATGCCTTTGCGGGACTGCGTGAGATGATGAAAGTTCAAGTTTTGGTTCAGATAAGTTTCGTATTAGTCGTTGGACATTGGTTGTAGCAAGGTGATTTCATAAGTGGCAGAGTCTCACAGAGAGAGAGAGAGAGTAAGAGTACGAGTACGAGATTGGACGATACTGGAACCGACCGGTGATGACCCCGTTCCCTCTACCCTCTCGAGTGCGTGTTGGAAGAAAAACGGAAAGTAGTAATGGACCACTCACATGCTCTGAATTGGTCTCGAATTTCCCAACACCATACGATTCGATCCGCTGACGAATCATACTGGACCATGCTCCTCCGAAATGCGAACGCACTTCTGCTGTAGTGTGATGTAGTGTTGTTCTGTAGTGAGAAATTGCGTACGATATTAGACGTACGATAGTTATTGGATGCGTTGCGCAGTAATGTATAGTATTTAGAAAATGGCAAGGGGTGGCAAGTAGAATAGGTTCATGATTTAAATTTCGATACAAATGTGGACAGACAGACGTTAAGGGTCAGCGGGCGACATGGGACTCCTCGGTAGTGTTTGATTTGGCGAGCACGAAGACGACGCAGCCATTGCCAGCGCCAATCTTTGTACAGCCTAAACAGAAAGAGATCGATCGCCAGCACAGGCAACTCACCCATTAGGCCCAGCTCTGATCTCTCCTCCCTCGATAACATGCATCAATTTCCGATGATTCAGATTCCCTTGTTGCACGCGTAATCTGGGCATCGTCCTATACGCTCTGTCCAGATCCGGGTCCGAATCGTATTTTGTCATTGTCGTCGTGGCAGTTCTTCGAGCAGCAATAGCGTTGATTCCTACTTCCTCCGCTCCATCTCCTGAGGTATGACTGGCTGCCGACGATAGATTTGAGTCATAGCTTGCCGTGCGTGAGTCCAGCGTTGATCTCGAGCTCGACGCCTGAGCCGATGCAGATTGTCTCGAAGCATGATCCCCGTTACCATTACCGTTACCGTTACCGTTGCTGATGCCGTTGCCGTTGTCGTTGCCTTGTATGGGCCGCCGTCGAATAACTTTCCTCCGTCGATTCAGCTCTTCAGGAGTCAGCCCCCATCCAGGCGGATCAATAACGCTCTCTTCCAAAATCCAAGCGTCTAATCCTCTCCCACCGGAACTCGCAGCAGGTAACCACCTCGTAGCCCATTTCGGCAAGATACCCCTCTTCAGGATCAACCTCGTCGTGTGTATTTGGCCGGTAGTGGGGTTCACATGGCGAGAGAGGACGTCGACTGATAGGACATGGCGAGCGAAAGGATTGGGATAGCGGAGGAAGAATGCTAGTAGTGGTGTTGGGGTCGGGTCGGGGCTATTAAAAACGCGGTGAGTCGTTATAGACGAGATCAAGCGACGAAAACAGGTTGATATCGTTGGAAGAGAAAGTGTATCGAATGGAGAGAACCAACAACGGGAAGATCAGTCAGTGGATTGAAGGTAGGTTTCATTCGGGATTGATGAGACCATGGGAGCGTTACATGGATAGCAGGAACACACTTGTCAGCTTTCGGTTCTTTCTCACACGACCAACAACAGGATGGGCATATCTCAAAGAGGGTCATGTCACACTCACTATTCATGCGTCTTGCGATATACCTGAACCATTGCTATTTGCCGTTTTTACCTCCTACCTTGTTCTAGCTCACAACGTTGGGTAGGGATCGAATGAAGTCTATCGCTTCTTTGATTTGATAGGTGAGAACAGGGTGTGACAGTGGTTCACACTCAGGAAGAAGAATAGCTGGTCGCTGGTCTCTTGACCTGATGCCGGTCGTGATGTCGTTGTGTGTGGAGGTTCAGCAGTTTATTTTGTTTAATATGCGATTATTTTTCATTCGCGGCACGAGACAGCTGCAATATACAACCCAAGTGGACATCGCCGACGCCGAAGGCGGCACCGCCGATCAATCTTCCTCCCCGCCGAGCAAGGTTTCGTAACTGTAAAGACTTTCAGATTACTTAGACCCCTGCTGAAGGTGCAAAATCAGGGGCAACAATAGACATTGCTTGCTTTCATTTCTCGATCCATGCAGATACTGTAGATATATATACATACAACCCGACCAAAAAAACAAAACCAGCTCATATCCTAAACATTTCACTGACGCAAGCTACCAAAGCTAAACTGATACTATATCTAAACATATAATTATGATTTGATTTTTGATTTTGCCTATAATATCGCACGATCCATTACCATTACCAAGATGGTAGACCCTCTAAGTATGCACCCATCCACCCAGCCTCTCCGACCAAGCTTGCAGATCCTCGGTACCGGCTTCTCTCAATCCAGCACGCTTGGGTACTACCATACCTTCCCCTTCCTCGCTGTTGGGAATAGCGTCTTCCTTCTGGGCTCTCTCACCTGATCGGGATGAGGCGGTAGAAGTTTGTACGTGAATGCCGAGGCCTGGTCCGCCGACAGAAGTGAGGTGAGGCTGGAAACCTTGAGCTTGGAGAGTGGTGATCAAGGCGTCAAGCGACGATTGGGGGAAGTCTGAAATCAATAATAAGGACAGAGTCAGCTTCCGGAGTAGTGTTTTGGGACGCCATTTTTTCGGATGGCATTCTAAGCTGGCTCACCATCAGGAATCAAAGACACGGCACATCCACCGCCGCCAGCGCCAGTGAGCTTGGTAGCAAGACCAAACGGCTCAGCAGCTGTAGCGGCAACGATCATTTCCAACGAGGGATGAGATACACCGAGGTTGACAAGGTGACCGTGGTTCTCTCTAATCAAACCCTGCAAAAGATTGTAACATGATGATCAGCGCCAACATACACACATTTTTGTAGTTATTCGATCGCTGCAAATGCTAAGACTCACCTCCAATCGACCGACGAGCTCCTTTCTCTCCACCCGAGTCTGTCCGCTGAGCAACGTAGTGGCCTCATCGCTGATAGATTGAATCGCATCGAGGATGGGGTCCACTACGTGTGGCTCAGCCAGTCGCTTGGCGCTCACACCAGCCACGAGAGACTTGGTGTCTCTCGGCACAAGGGTGTTGGTGAGCAAGAGTCTAATCGAGGAGAACCTAGCACAAAATTGTAATGAGCTTTGTTCCAAATCAAACTGAATGAACTTCGAGCTCACCCATGAAGACCATCCAAACCACCTTTCCTTCCGCCGACAGACCTGGTGAACGCGACAGCACCTCCCCGTACAGAGACTGCATTGTCAATACCACTAGGGTTTCCATGCAGCACCTTCTCAGCCAGGAAGGCCCATCCATCGACGATGTTGGTGTTTGACTCTGAAAGTCTGGGCTGACCATGTTCAGGCTGAGTGACATGAGAGTGGACGAGGAGGAGAGCGGAGGCTACGCAAGTAGAATACGCCGCTGAGGAACCGAGACCGGCGCTGATGGGAAGGTTGGACTTGGCGGTTAAGGTGACGGCGGGTCTAGATATGCACACGAGACGTTAGTTGAGGGTTTACAACACCACCTCGGGCATTGTGGACAGTTCAACTCACGCGTCGGCTTCGCCTCCGGCCATGACCATGTATAGATACAGGAAGGCGACACAAGCTCCAGTTCCAGTCTTTCCAACTTCGACGTGGTCGTTCACGATACCCTCAACGGCTTGCAGAAGTGCCGGGTCGAGATCCTTATCGGCGACGTGTCGGTGAGTGTTGCTGTGAACGGGCAGGAGGTTCCAAGGCAGTTTGCTGATCTCCCATTCGAGCTCAACTCCGATATCAGGTACCTCAAGACCGACCTTTCCGTCAGATCGGGGTGAGAGAACAGCGAAGCATCTGAGGTTGACACTGGATGCAACAGCTGTTACGCCGTGCACGACCGCATGTTCACCGAAGAGGATGACCTTGCCAGGAGCGGAAACAACGATGTCCTGCTCGATGCTCTTTCTCTCGCTTTCGGAGGCAGAAGTGAAGCCAAGACCCTTCTTGACGCCAGTGACGAGTTTGTCGATGGCGCTAGCGTGGTCGGAAGGTCGTTTGAATCCCTTTGCTCGCTCTAGAATCCAAGCCGCAGGGTCGGTGGCGTAGAGCTCGGCAGATCGGGCGTGCGAGAGAGGGGTGTATGAGAGGTTGGGAGTGATGGCGCCTGCTGAGAGGAGAGAGTGCTCAAGGTCGTCCATAAGATCCCGGGGGTCCTCGATACCAACACAGAGTCGGATCAGGTTCTCCGGAAGACCACGCTCGGCTCGGACAGCAGCAGAGATGGAAGCGTGGCTAATAGGGGATCAGCAATTGTCTTGATGACATGGTCTTCGACCACTTTGTAAATTCGCCTAGACTCACGACATCAAGCATGGCATGCTGATCAAACTGTTGACAGCACCAAACGACACACTGATACCCCAAAGTCTAGTTCCCCCGACAATTCTTTCACTCAACGCCTTATCTCCAGTGACGAAACTCAATACGGCACCAGCACCTGTAGCCTGCTTCCAATGAACATCTGCCTTGGGGTGGCTCTTCAATCCAGGGTAGTGTACCAAGAAGCCCAATGAATCGAGGTAGTTGGCAACGAGCTGAGCGGTGGCCATCTGTCGGTCCATTCGGAGAGACATAGTCTTGACTCCTCGGAGAAGGAGGAAAGAGTCGAAGGGAGCGAGACCTGATCCGACAGAGTTGATGAGGAATGCGATATCTTTGCAGACGTCGGTTCGCTTAGCAGCGATGATCCCAGCCATCAAGTCATGGTGACCCGACAAGTACTTTGTTCCAGAGTCGTAGACGATATCAGCGCCCAATTCGAGAGGTCGCTGGAGATAAGGCGACATCATAGTGTTGTCCACTACAATCAGAGCGTCGGGAGATGCGATCTTGACTTCGTCAGAGATACCTTGCAAGTCTGCGATCTTGAGCAAGGGGTTTGTAGGTGATTCAAGGAGGACCATCTTGACTTTGTTTCCCGGTTGCAAGTATGGTCGGAGCGCTTCGATCCGAGTGGTATCGGCGTGAATAACATTAACACCGCCGTGGGTGCCGAGGTAGGTGAGAAGTCGATTGGTGCCTCCGTATAGGTCGTCTCCTGCCAATACTGTCTCTCCGGGCTTGACCATTCGAAGGATGGTGTCGAGACAGGTCATACCGGTGGAAAGGGCAAAAGCTTGGGTAGCGCCGTACAGTCGGGCCAGGTGGTTTTCTGTGGGAAGCGCACGACAGATCCATGTCAAGGTCAGCAACGCTTACGTCCTTGAGCTTGACTTCGGGTAGATATTCAGCATGTTGATAGATAGGTCTCTCACCCAAACCACCTCTTGTGGGGTTTCCAGACCTCGAATAATCATATTGTCCATCAACACCCTTGAACGTAGCAGTCTGATATATGGGTGTGGACGAAGCCCCATATTGATCCTTGGTATCTACGGAAGCGCAGAGGGTCGAGAATCGCCAGTTGGCTGCACGAGCCTTGTACTGCTCGGCTTCGGTCGGTGATTTGGCTGGGAGCGAGTAGACTGATGTGGCCAGGGAAGAATCTCCCGGCGTAGAGGGGGTGGTCATATCGATGAGAGACGTGTTCGTGCTTCGAGGAATTTGGATGCGAGTCGGGCTACAAAGATGGTGTTGGGTTATATGTACAAGTGGTTCCTATGATTTATATGATGATGGTTTATGTCTCTAATATAGCTGTTCTTGATGATGCTATCACAATTAATGGGATGAGACGAGTCGAATTATTTGGGATTTATTGATCTTGAGTGGGTTCATCCAAAGCGATCACACCATCACTAGCTATAGCTATAGCATTTACGCGGTCGGAGCGACGATCAAATGTGGGTTTGTAATTCAATTACGAATTAAATTCCTAATCCTTTTATACAACCGGCATCACCGCATTAGGCTGCCACCGTGCATCTCCCTTCGATTGGAAAAGGAGCACTCATTTAAAGCTTCGCTCGCTCGTCCGCCTGCCTTTTTCCGTTCCTTTGTCTCTGATATTTCTTGTCCTTATCTTATCCGAGTACTTACTGACGATCGAAGCAGGTTCCAAAACATTTCACCTTCTTTCAGTTCTCTCACATGTTCTCTGCTCCGTCTCTCTGTGGATCGAGTGTCTTGCTCATCTGCACCACAGATTCTCGCTTTGAAAGACCACGCTGCGTGCTGCATTGACAGTTGCATGATCTCAACCCGCAAAGCATGGACGATACGAGTACGCTGTATAAATACGAGAGCCCTACTTCCGTGTCCCATTCTGCCGCATCTGGGTACACGCGAACCTATTGATCACTATGGGCATGTTTTGTATGTGTACATGACAAGCCCTGGTCCGAATGAAATTGAGGCTACGACCAATCAATCTTCGGCAGGCTGGAACGACGAGGAAATTCCCTTCCAGTCTCGAACATTCGAACGTGAGCTACAGTTGTAGGTGACAGGAAACTGAGCCAACGAGTAAACCAGTCCGATAAGGTATGCCAAGCTTATCTTCTCGGCTACCCTTGCAGTCAGCTGGGTTCGAGTGAGATTGGGGTAACAACGATCATAATCCATCTTCTCCAACGCCTGCCTGGCTAGCGCAAGCTCATGGGCCTGACTAGCGTAGCAGAAGATCTCCCATGGAGCTTCCTCCACGATATCTCCCAAGCGCGGAATGACTCGGTCCAGGACGGTGCCGCAGTCGTAGTCGCACATTTTGATCACCCCCTTACAGAGCTTCCAGCTTGGTGTAGGTAGGCCTCGAGGCTCGTGTAGGAAGTCCAAGAACGATTTGAGAACTGCTTGATCGGCATCGATAGGGATTGTATAGGACTTCATCTATTCGCCCTCAAGCATATCGCGGAATACGGAGCTTGTTCCCCTCAACAAAATCGAAAGTCAACTTTGTTGCTCTCTGGTGCTCTTGAACGTGACATGACATACCTGTGAGCCTTGAGGTAATAAGAGTATACTCTGAACTCGACTCCATCCTTGCTGACCAGAGCCATATCCGCCTTCGGATCGTTGTAATGGTCTCCAGTCTCGCTTTTGGATAAGTCGGCCATCCTGTTCTCGGTATCATGAGCAAGGGGAGTCGGACCGGGTTGGAAAGAGTAAACAAGAGAAAAGAGCGAATCCAACAGCGAATTTCGTGGACTCGTATTGTGGATCGCTCATATGAAGAGAAACCGCAATACATGCAGTACACTGGAACTGCGTATGGACAATCCGAACTCGTGTAATTGAGGTGAAAGGGAGGGTTCATTCATGAAACATGAAAAGCGTCGTCGCTCACTCACTGACACGTTCATCTGTTCATACGCCCGGTTGTGCACTAGTCATGATAGTACGAACAGACGATCTTGGTTCGTTTGTGACACCGTCTCTTTGGTTTGGCCTGGAGTACGGATGCTGGCGTGTGTGATCGTACTGAGACTTGTCACGCAACCCCACGGGAAGTCGCACAGTGTTTGGACCGAAAGCTTCGACTCCCCAAGATCACACCATAGGTAAATCAAATGGGTCGTGCCAGATCCCTCAGAGTCGAGGGACCGCACGCGGCGAGGCCATCGGGATTTCATCCGAGGATATCCGCGGCCAATTCTGGTGAAATCGAGACAAATACATATTCGGAGTGGAAGACGTGTATAAGTGTTGCCCAAGAAACGAGCAGATTTCGCCGATTCCCTACTCAGGCTAATGGATAGGTTTGAAAGACGAAGCGACCTCATTCCAGTTGATGTACCTCCCTGTGCTACAGCCGTGACCAGAGCCAAACTGAGCCATCTGGGAGCACATCGCTCGGAGAAATGATACCAGGTACAAAGGGGTGACCTGTAGTATCTTCGCCGGTGGCAGAGTTTCGATAGTGAGCTGGTAACACCTGTCGTCTGTTCCCATAAGTCGCAGCGCAAAAACGGGCAAGTCCGGATCATTGAGATAGCTAGCCATATAAAAGGCGTCCCACGGGGCCTTCAAGGCTGCCAATTTACGATGACTTTGTATCTTTGGGTTGATGGCTTCGCATCCGTACATATCGAGGAGTTCCAATAAGCCGCGTCAGCCTTCAACGGAGGATGGTGGTTTTGGCGTATTGACGTCCATGAAGCTCAGAAGGGTTCCGAGGTCTTTGGCCGAGACATCAAGCGGGATCGTCGGGGGTTTCATAGCGGGATCCTTGATCATATCCCCTAGCATGGTACCGCCGTAAAGTATCAGGACCCCAACTGCGGCGAGAGAAAGAGTTGAGGGGCAGCTGACCTTCCCTTGTTCAAGAGATACGAGTCCACTCTGACGTGTACCTTGTCATTGCTCATGAGAGTGATATCCGCTTTGTCGTCCATGTACGACTTGCAATATTACACAAAATCTTTGTCACCAGGTAGCTTGGCCCATTCCGCAACCTTGGGGCGCATGTCGAGCTGTTAGGAACGTTCTATACCCTGTATGTGAAAGCGTTGTGCATTGTTTAAGGGAATATGAGATCGTGATCTGAATGAAGAGAGTGAAACGAACTTTTGATTGATCTAATGAGCGGACTGTCGAGGTCAGTTTTCATATGGGGACCGTTTTGTCTAGCGTCTTGCGTACAACGATGTCTGATGCTTAGTTTGTCGGGCGAGCTAACCCTCAAGCAACATACGCAGACTGTACTGTATTGAAGCTGACGCAATGATTCGGACTGTGCACCAAAGTTGCATAATCTACACAAAACGTTACCTCGTTACTTCGTTACAGACTCGTCTCCCTCGTCATGATAATTCACCAACGTTTCTTTGAACAAGTTACCGAAGTGATGCGCCCCTCTGTTACACCAGTGAGGCGTCATACCCGTCTCAATCTACTTGTTGATGGGAGTAAAGTTGATTGCGATGAACCTCCAGTCAATCTCCTTCTTGGGGCCCGCCTTCTCCTGGTCAGCAAGAGCCTGCTGGTTCCACTTGAGGGCAGCGTGGAATAAGCCGAGGAGGTAAGGCATGGCGACCTGGGCGGCGAGCTCGGGGGTGAGTCGGTCGATCATGGGCTTCTCGCCGTGACCCTTGTGCTCGAAAGCCATGGCTCGGAGCGCAGCCTTGGCGAGACCGTAGCACTGCCTCTTGGAGGCGACGCAGAAGACGGCCCAGGGGTCCTTGTCGATGACGTCGAGCAAAGAGAGGAGGGCCCGCTCGACAACGAATTCGAGGTGGTACTTGTCGCAAGCTTCGAAGAATCGGTGTCGCCAGGCCCAGACGAATTCGGCAGGGAGTGAGAGCATGTGCATGCCGTCCAAGAGCTTCTTAAGGAGCTTGGAAGGGACATCGACATTGATCTCTCGGTGGTGGTGGTGTTGGAGCTGATCTCGGAACCAGGAGCTGTGAGGGGCATGGTATTCGAAAAGAAATTAAGTGAAGATATGGTCAGCCTTGGTGACATATATCCTCGAACGGACTGAGACACATCCAAGAGACTGTTGGACGGATGGAGTAAGGCGCGCTCGAAACAGAGACGACTGAAGAACTTACCTGTTGGCCTTCAAGACATAGGAGTGGACCCGGAAGTGCTTGCCCTCGATGCTGACAAGGACGACGTCGGCGTTGGGGTCGGAGTACCTGTGGGCGGTGACGATGCCATCGTCGTTGTGGAGAAGGTGTTCGGATCGAGCGGGAGAGGCAGCTCGGGCGATCTCCTGATTGTTGGTGTTGGTGTTGTTGTCGTTGTTGGGGTTGAAAGCAGCGACGGCAGCCATGATGAACGATTGTCGATTGGTGGGTGGTTTGGTGGTTTGGCTAAGTGTTTATGAGTGAAGAGTAGTGGAGTGTTGAGATGAGATGAGGAATTCTTGTCACATCGCATGCGATGTGACCCCCTTTTATACCTTGTCGAGCGCTTCGATTCCCCCATCTCCCACCGCAACCCAATCCGCGCCACCCGCTCTGAGCGCATAGTTCTGGGGGCCAGAGACGAGGTCCCTCCCCATGTCAATAGTGCGACGTCGTCCCACCTTGTCCTAGTCGATGCACTGATGTCTTCCCGAGTTGACGATGATTGATTGGTATCTTCCCATGCGAACGATAGCTCGATCTCTTTCCCAAATTGATGGATTGATACTTGGCCGCATCGCACACAGACCACTTAGTATCGTGCCATCCCCGTTCCCCACTTACTTGCTTGCTATTGCTACTGCTATTCGGGTCCACCTCAGCTAAGGGAATTGAGGATCGGAAGTAAAAGCAGCTTGTACGAGTATTCTTGTTGTCTTTTGTCTTGTGCTTGATAGTTGCGTACTAAGTACAGAAGCGCAGGGATGGTGTGGCAGTGGTGGATAGGTTGAGTCAGCTCATCAAGGTTAGCTCGGCCGGCATGGTTCTGTTTGATTTTGGTCTTGATTCGCCATGACCCGGCTGATTGCTGATTAGATCAAGAGATGGTGATGGGTGATGGTGATGGTGATGTGGAGTAAAGGTAGGTCGTTCTTAACGCAAGGCGCTTGCGTGACACGTTTGTTGATCCGATCATTTATCAATCAGGGATCATCAACTAAGAAGGCAACGTTAAACGATAAACCTTGATTGATCAACAATTACAATACAATCATGCAATGCAATCATGGTTCTCACGTTCTGAGATTATGTGCATATATGTATGTGTATGTAGGAGCGGTGGTAAGTTAAGCGAGAAGCTGATCTCGGAGTTGATGGCCGAGATCCAGAAACCAGGTGGTGTGGGTGATAGTGATTATTATTCATCACCGACATCAGATCACCATCAGATCAACGGCCTTATCTGTCCGATAGCGCCTGGCAAGTGTGACATATGTAGGCGTGATGGTCAATCATATCAAGGCATCCTTTCGGCTCCCCCGAGCAGCAGGCGCTAGATATAGGGATCAGATTGGCTATGCAAGATGTAACGTCGGACACACAGCGATGTGAGGGATCTGTCAGGCGTCCAGCACGCTATCATCGCATGAGAAGATAGCTGACGGAGAACCCCCATTCTATACAAGGGAAGGGAAAGAGGGATGATTAGCGAGTCGCAGGTCGCAGGTCGCAGGTCGGTGAGCCGGCCTCGGAGGCTGTTTTTACCTCTGACTTGAGTCCCCTCACACTCGCTCGAGCTCAGGAAAGGGTCAGCGATCTTGGCGTATAGGGTACGGGGATTGTAGTTTATGTACGATGACAAGGGACTGCCAGATGCAATAGATTGATGGATGGAATCCTGTGGGGGCGTTGAACACGGTCATCATGACTCGGCCAATTGTCGCAACTCTTTCATAAGCGCGTGAATAATCAGGACATAGTAGTGGGCCTGATAATGCGGATGAGGGGTAGACTTACCTATTAGGCTCTGACGGCCAAAATCGATAGGCACGCCACACCAAAATGGGCTGCTTAAGCAATTTTTGCCACCCACACATCAGAGTGATAACTTGCTCACGTGGATTCAAGATTTCAATCCGAGATTTTGCTAATACAAGCTTGGCGAAGGTTTGGATGGTGTTGCTGCACAAAAACATCTTGCTAAGCTACATATCTCACTCAACTTTCTTGACATACATACGTTTGTACTGAAACAACCCCAACAAACGCTTTCGAAAATGGTGGCGATGGAGTATATGCCCGACGCGGCCGGCCAGGAGAGTTATATCCTCTGTGCCGATTGTGGTACCGTCATTAGCAGTGCGAATGGAGCTGGTCTTTGTGAGTTCATTCTCAGTCCAGTCACGTCTACTTGCCACCTGGTCCGCCTCGTTTGCGGTGACGCTGTCCACTCCGTACTCCGTACTCCGTGATCAGACCGATTATCATATGCGCTGGCGAGTCGGAGTGCTGATGGTTGATCTCGTGATACTGATCTCTGGTTCACTGGTGTAGGTGTCGGATGTTTGAGAAATACGGTCGATATCACCGAGGGTATCCCTAAAGAATCGACTCTCAACTTCTGTCGAGGATGCGACAGGTTCTTGTCGCCTCCCAATACTTGGGTCATTGCTCAGCCGGAATCAAGGGAGCTACTAGGTGAGTTGCTTGAACATCCTGAGCCGCTTCGAAAGGCCCTCCAGCTCATTGTACTATCCTTTGCTTTTGTCTTGCTTTAGCGATCTGCTTGAAGAAGATTGCTCGACCACTTATGAAAGTCCGACTTATCGACGCCTCGTTCATCTGGACCGAACCGCATTCCAGACGAATCAAGCTCAAAATCACCATTCAAAAGGAAGTCTTGGCCAATACAGTCTTGCAACAGACCTTCGAGTTGATGTTGGTCGTTCATACCGGACAATGTCCAAGTTGTACGAGGTTGGCGGCGAAGAACACTTGGAAGGCGAGCGTACAGGTTAGACAAAAAGTCACGCATAAGAGGACTTTCTTGTGGCTTGAGCAGTTGATCTTGAAGCACAATGCGCACAAGTGAGTAAAAAGTGTCCCACTCATCGTTGCTTGCGATATGCAATTGCCTGGGTCCTGGATTGCTGACCCAACTTTGCTTGTGCCCTTCAGAGACACCATCAACATCCAAGAGAAGAGAGACGGTCTGGATTTCTTCTATGCTGAGCGAAATACGGCTATCAAGATGGTAGAATTCTTGGCAGGTGTCGTACCTACAAGGTGAGCTTTCAAGATATCGAAGGGACTCGGGAACCAAGCTCTCTTTGCTGACAAGCCATGACATATAGGTGCAAGGCGTCCGAACAGCTTATCTCCTCCGATACACACTCCAACACGTCCAATTACAAGTTTACCTACTCCGTGGAGATTGTACCGATCTGTAAGGATGATCTGGTCTGTATTCCTCGAGCTTTGGCCAAATCATGGGGTAACATCTCGTGAGTGTTGTCATCCATCATTGTGAAACACAATTCCAAGCCTTGACTAATCTTCATTCTGTCTGCTAGCCCCCTTACTATCTGTTCTCGAGTCGGCAACACCATGCACCTCCTCGATCCCATGACCCTCCAGCAAACCGATGTCACTGCCCCTGTGTACTGGCGACAAGCCTTCGAGTCCCTCGCTACTGTCTCTGACCTCGTCGAATTCATTGTTCTCGATGTCGAGCCTTCGGGACCTGTACGAGGCAAGTACGTCCTGGCTGACGCTCAGGTCACTCGAGCTTCCACTTCGGGCACCAACAACACCGACGATGATGGAATGGGAGATGACGGTATCTACCACACTCGAACTCATCTTGGTGGTATCTTACAACCTGGAGATACCGTTCTCGGGTACCACTTGACCAATGCCAATTTCAATGACACGGCATTCGAGACGCTGAACACTGATCGGATTCCCGATGTGATTTTGGTCAAGAAGACGTACCCGAACCGACGAAAGAAGTCCAAGCCCAGAAACTGGAAGCTCCGATCTATTGCGAAAGAGGCCGAAGATGTTCAAGAAGGTGGGAATACCGTCGGAAGAGGTGCATTGGGTCGAAGAGGTGGTGTGGACCAGAAGAACGTCGAGAGGGATTACGAGCTGTTCTTGCGAGATCTCGAAGAAGACAGGGAGATGCGTGCGGCCGTCAACTTGTACAAGAACGACCCTGCGAACAAGGACGAAGACGGAGATGTCGGTATGGGCGAGAGAGAACACAAGTCTGGATCAGGTATGCGTGGTGGCAAGAAACGAGCAGGCGCAAGTGCCGCTGCTCAAGCGCCATCTCATGCAGCTGGCGGTATGGAGGTCGATGATGGGATGGGTGAAACCGAAGCTGAGGCCACCGACGCAGACGATGAGGAGGAAGAAGACTTCCCTGAGATCGACATGGACGAGCTGCTCGAGCACTTTGACGAGCTGGATATGGGGGAAGAACCTCAGGGCTCAGAGGTGCAATAGAGGGTGGTGGCAAGATCTGATATGGCATGCTTATGGCGATGGCGGATGTACTAGATTTACGCTATGCATTGTATGTATACCCTGCAGTTTGGAAAGTGAGGCGATATGTGTATAGTGTAAAAGAACAGTTGCAAGGGGTGGAAAAATCTCGACCTTGGGACTTGTTCTTTCCCCTCTACTTATGAGAGCTCGATGTCGTTCGAACAAGAAACAACTTTGAGCCAGGCGTCTTTACTATCGGCGCCGCGTTGGCAGTTTAATGATTTACATTATGGGTACATGATAGCAGGTCTGTTGTTCTATCTATAAATCCTGCTGGGTTGAACTATACGTGCCAACAGGTCGATCGGCTATGTATATTGAACTATATATACATGTGCTTACATCGTCCGCTTGTTTCGCCCGTCTCAATCCTGAGCCTGCTTTCACCGGATAGACATAGGCTGCGGTGTCATAAGAGAAACCATATGACCAAGCAAGCAGCAAGGTTAAGCCATACGTTGGCCCTTCTCAAGATCAATCTCAAGCTCTCCAGCACTCTCAATATCTACGACAACGAGACCAAGCTCTACATTGCCGACCCACCAACCCATCTTGCCCATCCAAAACTCCATGTTGCCTACAGAGCTAAACCCGTTTCGGAAAGCATATAAGAAGATGGATGATATCAGGTGGATGTTTAGGGCGAGCTGGGAGATGAGGGTCAGGAAGTAGACTAAGGGTATGAGGGCTGTTATGAAGAAGGAAAATGTGTTTTAGGAGATCTTGTTAGCGAGCGTCTAAAGAGCCAGTCTTTTGTGATACAGTCGGTGGCTTACCGAATTCTCCGGCCAGATGCTGCGAATAAGCTTCCATGACGAGCTCCGCCTCCTTCCAGTATACTAGATAGGCGAGATCAAGAAATCCAGGTCAGACGAGAGCTCGCATGAATACATATCGCTGAGGCTTATCACTCACCACTCCAGAAGACAAGCACGACAACTCCACAAACACCCTCAAACCAAGTCCGAGAAAAGACCATACCTTTCTCTCTTTCGGTTTCCCGCTCAGAGCCAGACCGAAGGGAGATATCGGTGTGTTCGATCAGGGTGAAAGTGAGCCATAGGAGGGTGAGGAAAATAAGTGCTGATAGGGTGCTGAGGGCTGATGGGAGAGCGGGGGTCAATTGAAGTGATGTTGCTGAAAGAGACAAACGCACGCGAGTCAGCTTTCTATCTGTTTGCAGGCATTTTCATCCAGGTCTCTCCCCAGGACAAAGAAGCTCTCTCCCCAGGACAAAGAAGCTCTCTCCCCAGGACAAAGGAGCTCGACGGGCGGAATGATGACAATCGTGCAGCGTGAACAATGCCTGGTAGACATTTGCGTCTTTGCTAGCGCCTCAAGAGGTATGCACAGCTAGCCTCCGCCATATGCAGCTGAATAGCAAGAGCTTCGCATGGCAGTCAACTCACGGGCATGGGCGGTGGTCGTCAACAAGACATGACCGAAAATGAGCAAACTCGAGATGAGTACGGCTTTGAGACCCAGTCGGACCGAGTGGAAAGTGCTCGACTTGGGCAGGAAGATAGTTCGTGTGTTCATGGTGGAAATTATGTTGCTATGAGGGTGTGAGAGTATGTTGTGAGGGATAGTGAAGGTGACAATGGGTTGACGAAGCTGTTGTGATCGATATATAGGCAAAGCAGGTAGAAGGAGATCTATGATTCAGCAAATGACTTCGTCTATGAGTCGATTCCAAGCACAACTGGGTAGTGGTCATGGGTTCGCTGACTGAGAAGGAGAAGAATGGAGTGACTTACAAGGCCAGATAAGGTCTATCTATAGCTCTTCGGCTGCGCCTGAAAATACGATTCGAGAGCCTGTGGAAGATTTGGTCTCTCCTTGTGACTACAGTACACTTAGCAGAAACTAAGATTGATGTTAGATTGTCACGAAGGAGGGATGAAAGGAGTCCGAAAATGGAATTCACAAGGGGATAAATGGATAGCTGATAGATAGCTAGACTCCGCTACGGTAGGTATCGAGGGAGATGGTAGCTATAAGTACTGATCGAATCCGGTCGATGTCTGATGTCTGACTGAAGGAACCCTTTGAAACGGTACGAAGGAGGTGATTGGTCGGTCCTATGCCCGGTTTCAGTTTTCTTGGTAGATGCAATGGATTTGGTGGATCCGGTCCGCTTTGGCTTTGTTGAAGGACGGGGTAGGTTGAGTGACGGTCGTGCGTTTGTGAAAGTCGTTGTTGTGTTGCCTGTCTTGCCTGTCTGTCTGTCGATGCAAATGAGTTGGATATGCTATGGCAATCTAATTCTTTCACTCTACACGAGTCTATGCGTCTATGCGTCTATGCGTCTGTGTCTATGTGTCTATGTGTTCTATATTGTCTCTATGATTTCGAGGCCGTTTTGATGCGATCCAAGCGTCGTTCGTGGTCCTTCTTTTTGGGTGATTGTGAATGTTGTGTTGATAGAAACAAAGGAGGATCTGTTCACGTTTTACGACTTATCGCGATCAAAGCAATGCAATCCGGTTGTCAAAGCTTTTTTTTTCTCTCTATAGTCCCTTGTGTGTATCTATTGTCGATAGCCTTGCACACACACACTCACACAAAAGATGAAACGTCGGTTTTACCATCCTTTTGGTCTCTGGTTGCATTGACCCCCCTTCGTTTCCTTCCTCTGTTTCCCTCAGGCTCGTCGCCGTCACATTCTCAAGCTACCATACAGCTCGCAATATGCATCCGTGACACTCACACTCTAGCGCATGCATAGCTCGCAGTTGCCTCGGGATCCGATCATCAAAATAGTCTCTCTTCATTCGCAGTTGGGTGTATTGTAGATGGTGCGAATGCAGTGCGGTGCGGTGCTCGAATCATAAAAACAAAAACGGGAAACGCAACCAACGATGACGCACAGATCTAATTTTTCAGCTAAGCATGCGTGTGGGTCGAGCGGAAATTTCGGGGATCCAGGGGTCACCCATCCCGGACTACACCATGGCGAGTTCAGAAAAAAAAAGTTCCGAAGGCCGAAGCCCTTCGTCAAACACACGACAGGTTAAGACACCCCGCTCTGCGCTCGGTATGGGTCTACAACATTACTTAGTTAAGACTAGAGCTACCTGAGATGCGGGAGCCCGGGAACCTGTTTCTCAGCACTAATAACGAATTTTATTCAAGGGATCTCATTGTTTTAGATGAAACAAGGGAAAACCTCCTCCTTAGAACATTACTTGCCATTCTGAACGTATCTGGGGTCCATTGTTTGACCCCCAAGTATCCTGTAGTAACATCGTTAAAAGGGGGCATGTACCATGCGGCTCGAGCAATCGTTGAAGAGTCCGATGTGGCTGCATGTCCACGGAGGTGGAGAGCATGGCATGCATGCGGATAGAGGGGCTCATGAGTACAAAAGCCCATTGTACGGTAACTACCTTAGGGTGTGGCGTATAAAGGGTTACCGAAGATATGTCGTCGGTGGTTACACATATTAGACATGTCTCGGAACAACCCTGGGATGGAATTTGAGGTACTGTAAATATCGAACCCAAGAGGCAACAGGAAGACGGACTGTACATTGCTGACTAGGTCATCACAACCTCTCCATCTGTATTCGATGTATGCAGCTATATGGACATGACATATCATCCTTCGTCAAGGCTACCGTAACCAAAAGCGGCAACAAACCCCAACGACTTTGCGCTCGCGCGAGCGAGGCAGAACATCGCTTGAGGGCTCCAAGAGTAAAACGCCTCTCCTGATGACAGCCCGACATTTTGTGGTGCATTGTCTTCTTCTCATTTAAATGCTGAAACTTCTATATCTTTGTTTTCCAACGGCTATCGACTGGTGCAAAGTCACATGCTAATCTCATCTAAAATGCTTATGTGTGGATGCAATATGCGATGCCAATGCCTCTTCAAACGCACTTCTACTGCTTGTGGCTGCTCCTCTTAGAATCGGCAGTGAGAATCTCGTTCAACTTGGTCCTCTGTTGGCAGCTCTCTGTTTGGTCCCGCATCATTCATGGTAATTGGATCAGCATACGCTCTCACTATCACATCATGCCAAGGTCGGTCATCACTCACGGAAAGAGAAACTCTTGGCTAACGCCTCTAACTCGTCGAAACCGAGACCTTCAAAGTATGTGCCATACTCGTGACAGAGCTCCTCCTGCAATAGCATCCCATATCAGTCAGCATTAAGATCTTACCCGCAAGTGCATCTCGGGCAGATATCAAAACAATTACTGACGGGAAATGCTTGGTAGAAGTATACTCACAGAAAGCAGGATGTTTCGTACGACTCGACCGATATGGGTTGCAGGCTTCCAGGTCTGAGGGTATCGCTGAGCCAATGAGGGGACAGCGTCGAGGAACCACTTCTCCAGGGGGTCAAAGACGTCTCGGACAGGGATATCATCGCATCCCCACTCGTCAGCCGCGAGTCGCTATAGAGTTTACAGTGCCATCCTCATCAGCATCTATCTGACTATATCGTTTCTTAAGAAACTCACCTTCTTCTTCTCGAGGAACGGCTTGAGTCTCTGCATGTACGGCGTGTCTTCTCCGACGTAGACCATGCCTTGGAAACCGATATCTACATAAGTATCACTCATTACTGTTAGCCTTCCTGTGCTCAAGGTCGACTGAGATCACCGGAACTCACCCTTGTATAACCAGATCGACCAGCTCGCTTTGCTCTTGGCGTAGATATCAAGCTGACATTCCAAGACGTTGTATCGTCTCTCGTTGATCTCCTTCCAATCGGCAAGTCCATCATTCGCATTTTGGTAGACCGGTCCAAACTCGCCGTTCCAGATGGGGCCCTAGAAATGCGAGACATGAGCTACTTTCCATATCCATATATGTCGCTTGCGATAGAGATAAATCAGCCCACCTTGATTTGCTTCATGTACTCGACCTTTCGGTTGAACGACTTCTCGTGGTATGCAACTTGCTCTGGTGAACCCTGTTTACGAGCATAGACGTGTTAGCGAAATGGCCGGGATACAAAGTATAGATTGCAACTTACCGTGAAATCCGCGGGAGGGTTGGGGAATCCATATCTGCAGCCAGTACATCAGCGAGTGCGTCGATAATCATCCCACACATACGAGCACTCACCTGGAATAATCGTGACAGGCGTAAACAGCGTTAGGCAAGGGCTCACCAAATCGACTGAAGTCGGCGCCGAATGTGCTATAAATGACTGATCGTTAGTTCTGTCTACCACCAGCCGATTGGATGGAAACGGTCGAGACAGAACTCACTTGCCATCCAGGAATAGGATGTGGTGTGGGTCAATATCCCTGATAGCCTTCTCCACACGAACGTAGAAGTCCAATAGTCGAGTGTGCTCAATGTCTGTCGGCTCGTTCAGGGGGTTGTACCCGGCTACCCAGGTGTTATCCTTGTAGTGCTGTAAGCGCGGCCAGGAGATTAGTTGCCGTCGTAATGTGGATATCCATAGCTTGGCGAGTGCTTAGACATACCCTGGCAAGATGCTCCCAGATGAGTACGGTTCGATCTTGAAAGTCCTTGTGCTCCCAGACTGTATACTCAATGACGTCTTCATCAGCGCTGGTCCCGCCTCTCCATGTTATATGGTTTAGTGGTCACTCACAAAGAGCCTGGTGGTTACCCGCATCAGCGTGCCAGTCAATGTTCTGACCTCCGGGTGCGGCATGCAGGTCGATGACGGTGTAGATACCATATTTCGCACACTGCAACGGTGTTGTCAGCTTTGGCTTGCGCTATATCGATCGCAAGCGATTACCGGGAGTTTCATATATGACTCACCAAGTCGATGACACGATCAAGGTGTTTCAAACCCTCTTTCTTGAAAACACGGGGGTTCATGTCGTCCTCGAAATGTCGGTAATTCACCTAGAGATCTTTCTTGATCAGTATTTCGAGTCCAACTCGACTCAAAAGAGATAGATAAGGGAAGTCAGACATACCGGCAATCGAATACAGTTCAGACCAAGGGAAGCAAAGAACTTGGCATCATCCTCGCCGAAAAAGTATTCCAAGAACTGGTAGCAATCTTCAAGTTAGCAGACTATTACCCTCAGCGTCTGACCGTGGGTTTCCGGTCTTCGAATTCACCTTGTCGAAGAAGAAGTCGTACTTCTCCTGGCCGACAGCTTTCTTAATAGCGGCTCTAGCTTGGAATTCATGACCCGGGTAACCCGTTATGAAGTTTTCCATGTTCACTACAAATCGTTAAATCAATCAGCCTTGTGCTTCTGACACCGTCGACAGAGTGAGCGAGCGCGGACGGCGTAGCAGCACTCACTCCATCCTCCAAGACCGGCTCCTGCAGAATAGAGACGACTATCATCAGCTGTCCGCGGTACGATCCTGGTCACAGAATGCAGATGTTCGACCAACAGGCTACACACCTTTGAGCAGGATTGGCTCCCCTCGAAGCGTGATGTCTTCCCCCTTCACTACCAGATACTCTGATTGATGCCCGTTGCTCATATTGATATCTTGGTACGACTTTGATTCGGCTGATATCTTGACGTTAAGTTGAGAAATTGACGTTTTGACACACGACGTTGACGTTACTCAGTCCATAAGAGCTATATCTGCAAATGCAGCTTACATCTTTTAACGGTTCCGGTTCCCAACGATGGACAAGGCGACACGATCAAAATATCTCGAGGCATCGCTGGAGTCGGAGTAACGACTTTGAGATCCGGACGATATCCGGGATATTGATCCAAGATTACAAGGCATTGCTCCGAGCTTTGCGACAGTTTAACCACATGCCTTGTAGCCAAGTGACGCGGATAAGTTACAACCGGGTGTTCAAAGTAGACTAAAACATCTCCATACCGTGCTGTATGAGCACATATCACTTGACTGGATAATAACTTTACAGTGGGGCGAAACAGATATTTTTATTCCCGCCGGACCCACAGAACTCAACTTTACAAGCACGTAAGGTGAAGGGGAAGGGGCGGGGGGGGGGGGAGGGGGCAAGAGGCTCCAGCATAAGGGATTTTACTTGTTTTCCGTTTCACATGCTAATTATAACGCTTATGGAGAAAAATAATTGTGCCGATCGCCGGGCCGACAAGCCTCGGTGGTGCCTGAGTTCAGTTGGGTTTGAGAGTAACAAATATTTGCTGGAGTTTGTACTTGTACTCCTTGATATCACAAACAGATAACGGCGAGAATACCCATAAACTCCCTGAATTCGCCACGCAATAGCTGTAATAACGAGCAATTCAGCGCGGTGCAGATGCGCCTCATTACCACCATCCGGATCATATGAGACCAACAAAAGCATGTGCCTGACTTGTCCAGCGAAATCACGAGTTGTTCCGGTGACCCCGGATGCCCCGCGAAGACAGTCAGGCAACCCCCATGGGAGCACGCGCACCGGACGATATCCGGCGTGTTCGTCGATCGCCTTTATCCCCCTTGGCATTTGTAGTGTGGTGTCTAGTGAGGTACGATTGCGGGGCGGCTATTCAGTTTCTTTCTGTTCGCTCATTCCCCTATCTGCCGGATCGGATGCTACAAGCAGGATCCAACCAAGCAGGGTTGGTTAAAGTAAGTGCATCTCGATAGAGTTAGTTCGTTTTCGATAACATTATAAGTAGGAGCTCCGCGATCCAGTGTTTTTCGTAATTCCCCCAGTCTCCCCATCCGACAAGACCCACAGATATCTGTGAGCCTCCTTACACAGACAGACATCGCGGAGATTGATACTTAACACTCAAACGCTCAAGACACAACTTGGACAACATCAGTGATTCAAGATGGAGCACGCAGTTCACGAATCCAACGGTAACGAGGATGACTTGCAGAGGATCATGAAGGATCGAGACACCCGATGGTACCGTGGTCACCTCGGTAAACTCAACATGATCTGTTTTCTCTGTATTATGACCTCGATGAACAACGGTTATGATGGTTCCATGATGAACGGACTTCAGTGAGTCGGCCCCTTTACAAGACTCGACAATGGCAGAGGCAGGCTCGACTAACGATCGATCGACTTGATAGGTCCCTTGACACCTGGAAGAATTACTTTGGAACGCCCACCGGTTCGCTCCTTGGTATCTTCAACGCTATTCAGTCGATCGGTGGTATCGTCGGTCTACCCTTCGCTCCCTACTTCAACGATCGATTCGGCCGACGATGGACCATGTTCATCGGTGCTTGTAGTAAGTATCTGTGTCTCGGCCTAAGCTGAAGAACCCGCAAGCTGACTGGATCGCCTGCACAGTCCAACTCATTGGTGTCGCGCTTCAAACCGCCGCCCAGAACGTCGGCATGTTCATTGGCTGTCGATTCCTGATCGGTTTCGGATTGGCCTTCTCCTGTCTTGCTGCCCCCACTTTGTTGACCGAGCTCGCTTTCCCCACTCACCGAGGTCCTATCACCTCGCTCTACAACTCGACCTGGTACCTCGGTTCCATCGTCGCTGCCTGGACCACATACGGTACTTTCCGAATGAACACTACTTGGGGTTGGCGAATCCCCTCGCTCTTACAAGGTCTCCCTTCGGCCGTTCAGCTCGCCCTAATCTTCTTTGTCCCTGAGTCTCCTCGATGGCTCGTAGACCACGGAAAGGACGAACAGGCTCTTCGAGTCATCACCAAGCACCATGCCGGCGGTAACCCCGATGACCCCTTGGTAGCATTCGAGTACAACGAAATTCGAGAAGCCCTCCGACTCGAGAAGCTCGCCAACAAGTCCTCGACTTACCTGTCGCTCTTCAAGGGCAGGGGAAATCTCAAGCGAATGCGAGTCATCATTGCCATTGCCTTCTTCTCCCAATGGTCCGGTAACGGTATCGTCTCGTATTACCTCAACTTGGCTCTTAACGGTATCGGTATCCGATCAGCCGGTCAACAGACCCTTATCAACGGTATCTTGCAGGTCTGGAACTTGGGGACAGCCTACCTCGGTGCTCTCTTGGTCGACAAAGTCGGTCGACGACCTTTGTGGCTCATCTCAGTCGGTGGTATGCTTGCGACCTACACCATGTGGACCATCTGTAACGGTATCTACGCCAAGTCCGCGACCAACCTCGATGCCGACGGAAACCCCATCGGAGCGAACAAATCCGCCGGTAACGGTGTGCTCGCTGCCATCTTCCTCTACTATGCCTCTTACAACCTTGCCATGTCCCCGCTCTTGGTTTCTTACACTGTCGAAATGTAAGTTCGAGCTGCGATCATCCTCTGTCATATCAAGGACGAACAGTAGCTGACTTGACGTCGCCTCTTTACAGTCTTCCTTTCAGGATCCGATCCAAGGGTTTGATGGTGATGCAAATGAGTGTCAACGCCTCACTGGTCTTCAACCAATACGTCAACCCCATTGCCCTCGGTGCTCTCGGCTGGAAGCTCTACATCATCTACACCTGCTGGCTCGCCTTCGAGTAAGTCTCCTCCCTCCCGTTCTCATCCTCGCTCTATGTGGAATGCAACATTGACAGATTGTTTTTTCTGACAGGTTCGTCTACCTATACTTCACCGTCGTCGAGACCAAGGGCAAGGACGGTCCTCTTCCTCTCGAAGAGATTGCTGCTCTTTTCGACGGCGAGGACGTCAGGGACGGCTTGCAAGCTGCCGCCGCCGCGCAGACTACTGCTCCTCAAGCCAACGAGAACCTGAGCGCCGACTACGACGAGAAGGCGATCCACTCAAAGGACTCGCCCCAGCACGTCGAGTATCACGCTCCCACCCTCGGACATGAGCAGAAGAACTAGAAAGGGTCGCAATTCACGGAGACTACCACATGGAGTCCTCCTGAGACGTGGTCAGACGAGAAAAGGCGACAGGGAGAAGGAAAGAGGTAAATCACACTCATAGGTAGAAGTAGTAGCAGCATCAAACGAGCAGAATCTTATGTACGAATAGTATAATCTTTTCATGGATCTTTTGTTCCTCAGTTGGTACAACACAGTTACTAGTAGGTTGTGGACGACTGAAATGGATAACTTTATGCACACCCAGTGGCTCGTCGCTGTTCAATGTTTTTTTGCACAAACCCCAAGTCTTGTCAAATACAGGCGATCCCACCGAGCAGCAAATAACAGTGCAGCCAAAGAGGCGCAGGGAGATGATGTTTTGACGGTTCTGCGCTCGAGGTGCGGCATAAGTCGGCTTATATCTCGCATGTTACATGTGGTCCAACGGACATCTATAGTTTGTCTCCGAGTAGAATGCGTACCCCTAACGAGAAACTCACTACAGCCGCTCGAGCCTCCACTACTCATACAGTGACTTGCGGATTGCTGCTTACTCCGGACCGGGACGATGCAGTCCCGGACGTGGGGGAAAGCCAGCGTTATTATACTTTTAACGTAAGAATTCGCCGAGAGAATTGGGTAAAATTAACGTAAAAATGCCCGAGACGTTGATGTTCACGTGAGCCCAGATCCACTACTACAGTACTCGTACTGTGCTCTTTACAAAATACAGTTATCTGCTGTACTCGTTCAGTTTACGGTAGCCTTAGGTAGTAGACACTTTCGATTCAGACCATATCTGTTCCCTATCTCCGTGAGCATGTGCGGGTGCGGGGGTGATCGCCTCAGAGATCCACTGTTTAGACGCTCTCTTCCTCTCTCTCGCTTCTACGTGGTGTCAAGTTATACTCACGTACATACTATACTGTACGTACTTTCGCCGGCGGAAAGGGCAAATGACCATCTGGTAGGCGGTTGGTTGGTCGGTCGAGCGCGGCGAGCCAGGCGAGTGAAGTGAGAGGGTCTAATAGGTGTTGGTTGGTTGCCAATTATTGGGCTCTCCAATTGCTGCATTTGTTGGTGTTTTCGATCGATCGGCTAAGTTTGTTATGCCAGTTATCCGAGACCATTTATTATTATCAATACCCAGTAGTCGACTTATTGCTGCTGTAAAGTCACCATTACTCGTACCGTACACGGCTCAGCAGGATTCTGCTCTGGCGAATTGTTGATCATTCTGTTAGTCACCCGTTGACAATATTCCCTGTTCGCAGGAGGACAGAATCATCGAGTGAACAGCTTCAACAACATGTCACAACCTCCAAAGGTATCCAAGACCTGCGATCAATGCAGGACACGCAAGGTGAGTCACATAGTTCGTTGTGGCGCGAATCAAGCCGATATTTCACCTTGGAGCCACTAGCATCTCAGTTCATAGGGTTAAAGGGCTCTTTCTGCTCTATGCCCGATGTACTGCCGCTGAGAGAAAAACCATGGCTGACCAGTTTGATGCTTGTATAGATCAGATGCGTTGCCAATGAGCTCGATCGCTCTCTGCCGTGCGAAGGGTGCGATAAGCTATCGATAGATTGTACACACGGATATATAAGGAAGAAGCCGGGACGGAAGAATTCGTGAGTAGCAGTGAGGTTGAGGTTAGGTCTGCGGTTCTGTTTATTTTCTGTCAAGCTTGACATATTGCTGATCAGTCAAGAGTAGACTGGCTGTTGCAGCACAGGCAAGTCGACAACTCGAGCAGAACGGCTCTGTCCTCAGCTGGCAGAATGGGAGTAGTAGTCCTTCGCGCCGGTTCAACGCGAGCAATGGACCCACATACGCATCATCGGAATTGAGCGATTCTCGCCATTCGAATGGTCCAGGCCCAGGATCAGTCTCGCGCACGATTATGACCACGCTTCATGAACCACATCCAATTCACGCCGCCGACACGGTGCAGCCGTCCCAGCTGATTTCCTCGGCCTCGGTTGATGTGTCCAACGGTCACGCGCTGCATCCACAATCCTCTTCATCAGCGTCCTTTGCTCTGACAACACCAACCAGCCTCAGTGTGAAAGACTCGATCGATACCAATCTGAGCTGGTTGGATTCGTTAATGGACGATACGAGTTTCCCTCCCATACCATCCATTGCAGAAATGAGATCGGATAGTCGTGGGAACCTGGTCGAAGCTTCAGAAAGCCAGACGCCATTCTTCTTCTCAGACCAAGCTCAGCTGCTGTTCTTGGAGAGTCCAGTCGACCTGCACGCGCAAAGTAACGTCCCGGGCACCGGCACGGCCACAGTCGACATCATGTCTAGCCATCCGACCGGCAGGGCGGAACCTCAGTTGGAAGATTTGGCAAACTGGGCGGATTTCAGTCATTTCATCGCGCTCTTCTTGCGGTACCTCTACCCTCTACTACCATTGGTTCATCGGCCGACGTTTGCTGAGCAGCTAGCAACGAGGAGGGATCTGGTAGATACGGATTTTAGGGCTTTGCTATTGAGTATTGGTAAGTTAACAGCATCACATTCCCCTCTTCTAGATTGAATTGTCTGGACTGACAAGTAAGCGTTCGATCGCTAATTCGATTTCAACCTTACTAGTCGCATACGTGATTTCGCAGCTGCCTACTAGCCGATTGGTCAATGAGCAATTTGACATTGAGGGTCTGAAACGCCTGCAACGGCGATGTCATCGGACGTGCAAAGCGCTTCAGAGGACATACTATGGGCCAACGAGCTGCACTCAAATCGCTACTATCATCTTGTGAGTCAACATCTCTTGCGGCTACCACCCCCCGTTTCGCATAATGCAGAGATGGTTCGATCCTGACGTACCGTGATTCACTCGTCGCAGTGACATGTTTTACCTGCTGTCAATAGGCTTAGGTCATACCGCCGGCGCAAGATTAGGACAAGCCATCCAGCTGGCTTATTCGATGGGAATGCACAGCGATGCGACGACTGAGGCTTTGGGTTTGGATGCAATCGAGATTCAATTACGGAGAAGGGTGTTCTGGCAGCTATACGCCAATGACAAGTGAGTAATGACTGGAACAAACAAAGAGGGCCTTTGCAATCACAATCAGGAACTGAAGTTAGGGTGGCATTGATTAACGGTGGTCTTGATCTTGCAGGACCAGGGCGATTTCCGGTCTCCCCATGATGATCAACGATTTCCAAGGTGTATGCTCAATGCCCGATCCAGTAGACGATGAGTTCATAACGACCCAAGGATCATTCCCTCAACCGCCGTCTAAACCATCGCCTATCGCAGGTTTCGTCCGGATAACCAAACTATTCCGAATCCTATCAGAATGCTTCTTTCATCATCGATGCGTTATCTCAAATACACAGATGATCGATACAGCATGGACTGTCGCTGCTGAAGATCGATTACATCAGCTGTTGAAAGAAGTCGCGGCGGAGGGACCAACGCAGAACCTCGGGGCTCAGGACCTGGGACTGTCGGGCACGGGTATGGGTTCGGGATTGGATACGAGTCATAGTGTCATGATTAGGAATATGCTGGCTGTGCAGCGGGCCAACGTACTCATCACAGCGGCGATTTGTAAATTTGCTCTGGTGAGTGATAGTGATCTCCCCTTTACCTACAGTACATACATACATCTCCTCTTTAGGCGGTATGATGGGTTAGTATTGACGGTGTGATTATGTCATGCGACAGTACGATCTCCGTACGGCGTTACAGCTCGACAAAGAACAATTAGCAAAAGAACGAGAAGGTATCGCCAGGGAGATCCATTCTTCCTTGACCGCTATACCCGTTGAAGATTTGGCATCCAATGGAGAGTCAGTAAGAAGCAAGATCTTCCATATTGTCTGCGCTCTATGTTCTCAAGATCCGGCGAGTGGGGTCGACCAGGACTTAATAAGGGATTGGTATAATATGGTGAGTGCTCCCGTGCTTGTACATATCTGGCGGATGTTTTGGCTTTACAATTTTGGAGACCATGGCAGGAAATTCAGATAGGCTGACCGCTTGTGATTGTCGCAGTTCTCCACCATCAGCTTTGTACAAATGCCACCACCGGCTCCGGAGGCCGCTCTGGATAGCCGTGCCAACTCGCCCCCGCCGGAAATCCCACAGCAGTCATGATCTGAGTTCGGCACATGCGCATACACGGGAAAATAGGGATATGTATGTCAACCGAGCGCAACAAGGACAAGGCAAGATAATCGTGTTGTTGTATGTTTCTGTATCTGTATATGTTATTGCTATTAAATGCATTCCAGCAGGATTCAATACCAGCCTGCAGTTAACGTAGGAGTCATTTGAGCGCGGTTGATATTGATATTGGATCTGATCCATTCGCCTACCGCCCAGCTGAGCAGCGGATGATCAAGCGATGTTGTATGCTCACGCTCCAGGCAATGTAATATGAATGACCACAACGTGTAGTACCATAGCGTATCCCGTCTACGTGTCATACATATCATTCACGATATCTACAGGGACAGGTCGGCTGAAATTGTCGTTAGGATTTCGTTAAATGGAGACAGAGGAGCAGAAGAATGCGCTCAAGAAGATACTGGATTATAATCATTATGAAAGCTCCCAGATTAACCTGAAGATGTTACACACAAGGTATACGACATATTCCGGAGATTGAAAAGTACAAAGCAAAGCCGGACCCAACATATCTCAAAGAGAAGCACGATCAAAAAACGCGGTTAACAGTCCCTTCCACAATCCGATTCAGGTTCAATTCGCCCTTGCGCTTGATTAACGTCCTCGCCCACTACCAAAGATGACACGGACCATAACGGCGCCGACGCCGACGCCCACAAAGAACAGGTACACAGGTAGTTCCCTCATCCGTCTTGGTAGACCATCATCCTCACCACCGTTGCCTAAACCTAACATATCCAGCAGAGACGGTTCTTTCTTCATTACTTTTTCCATGGCTTTGTCGTCCCCGCTTCGCTGTGTTTGTGTTTGGGTCTCAGGCTTGGAAGGAGTTGCAGCAGCTGAAGGTTGTGCTTGTGCTGGCACTGCAACTGCCTCAAGCTTGTTTTCTAGCTCTTTGATCCTTTCCATCAATTTCTCCATTTGCTCCTCCACCTTATTTCCGTTTCCCTTCTCGGCTTTGACCCCTCGCTCGACGTCGAAAGAAGAACCGGCAACACTCGTGTCCCCATCGCCTTCATCGAATAGGCTCTGGACTCTACCAGGTCTCAGCGTGACTCTTCTAGCCGTTGTCCACCTCGAACCCTCCAATTCTTCTCGATCGAATGATCCTTGAGCAGGCGACAGCTTCGCCGGTCTCAATGCAACTTCCTCCCCGTCTACGTCTTCCCCATGATCGAGCTCAAGCTCATCCTCTGACATCTGGGCAGCAGACAAAGCCAGACTTCTTACAGTAGGATATCTTGGTCCAGACCCTGCTCCGGAGGAAGAACGTCGACGCAAAGCTGCGTAAGGGTTGGTGCCGCTCAACGAATGCTGAGACATATTGGTCATATGAGGCGACGAGTCGGCCTGCCGATTTTCCGTACCTGAGGATTTCGACATCCTCTTTGACGGAGTCACGTCGGGTGAAGGAGTGAGGATGCCAAGACCGTTGTGGCTGTGGGACGGTTGTTCGGGAGTCGGTGTCACTGAGAATCTACCCCTTTCCGATGCGGATCCGGTAACCGAAGACCGTTCGGGAGTGAGTACCTCTGTCAAAGTCGGAAGAGCGGATATGCGCGTTGTGTCGGGGAACGAAGAGGTATATGGTGGAGGAGGGGTCATGCCCGTGGGCAGGGGCGTCGATAGTGGTATGACCGTTGCGGATGAGTTCGGAGGGGCAGCTTTGATCGTGCCTCCTTTCCCTTGCTCATGCTCTTCTTCATCCAGCAAATGATCCTCTTCGTGCTCTGCTCTGGCGTGGGACCACGAGTGATTCCGTCGTTCAGGCCTGGGGCTGAACTCGACGTCCCCCAGAGCACCGGTGGAAGAGCTGGAAGAAGCTTCTGAGACATTTGAGACGTTCCTTTTCCTTCCTGTCCCTTGGACCTTATCTTCCCACTTTTTCCATCTCTCTCCGACACTCTCGCCGGTCCATTGAGCTTTGAGCGGTAACAGCGGCGGCACTTCAGATTCTCCGTCGTCGCTGGCATTGTTGGCGTCCGAAGCTGAACTTCTCGCATCGAAAGCAATTGCCATGCGTTTGACTCCGGTGATATCCTCGGCACCCTCTTCATCTTCGGACACAGCCTCATCCTCTTCAAGAAGGACTGAGCCGCGGCCGAATGTGTCGTCAGCGCTGGCTACAACCGGTAGATCATTTCGGCCGGATAGAGAGCTGCGCCGAAGCCTGCGAGCGATGGTTTGAAGAAGGGGCAGGAAAGGTGGCGGTCGAGTCGTAGTACTATTTGGCGCAGCAAGTGGAGAGGAATTCAGCTTCACCGTCCCGAGATGACAGATCACCGAGGAATACCTCAAATCTCACCCCCAACCATCCGCGCTGCCTCTCAAGAAAGCCCGACCCGATACTCTCTGTCTCAAGACCCATGATTTGATGTCCTCCACCAATGGGGCGGGCAGTATATGACCCGTACCATCAGGTCCACCAGTCCGTAAGGTATGTCCCAGGTATTGTGCCAGCTCGGAGGCTATGACGTTTGAGGATAATTAGCTTTGCATAGCATAGAGCTTTGAATTATGAGTACTTACGCGACCATTGTTTCGGGTTCATCTGAAATGAAAATGCAACCGCCAATTAGCATACCGTCCACAAGACATGAGAATTCAAGTCTTAACTAGATAGAAGGCTTTTACGTACCGGCAGATCAACCTCTTTCTCGATCATCTTATCCCGCTTAGCACCCATCAAGAAATCAGGCAATGTCCCACTCCTCCTTACGCCAGGCCTAGATGGGCTGCTAAACATATCCATGCTCTTCCTCCTGTCCTCCTTGTCTTTTTCATTCTCATCCGCACTGATTTTCCCTTTGAGGTCGCCATCTAGAAATTGGTTGAGCGATGACATACTTCGACTCGGTCGATGTCCACCTGAGACGCCCATAGGCTGGGCCGGGGACGAATTCGACCGGGTAAGATTGGCAGACGCTGTAGATTGGATCGCGTATGGGTGGTATGATTTCGGGGTGGAAGGTTTGGCTGGTGAGACGAATGTTGTCGAGTTAGATCTTGGAAGGGATGGGGCGGAAGTCGAAGTAGGAAGCTGAGAAGAAGAAGAATTGGGGTGAGGTTGGTGGGATGAAATTGGTGGTTCGGTAGATGTGGGCGACATGATAGGTGATGGGAGGGGTGTTAGGGGGGTATAAGGTGATGAGGTTGGGAAGAGTGGTAGCGTCAAAGAGCTGATGAGAGGCATCGTTAGTGCTTAGGACCCCGGGCGAAGTATTGTGAATGTTAAAGAAAGAAACGGTGATTTGGGGTGACAAAGGAAGTATCAAAGTAGCTTATGTCGTCGTCCACGATGAGAGAAGAGGATATTGAAGGATGGAATCGAGTTGCAAAGGACGTTGAAGTGTTCACAAAGACAATGGAGAGACATAGCCAGGCCCCCTCAGGCATTTGCATAGCTGTTATCCTTGTTTTCGATATCGATACGAAATGCGATCACACATGGCCAAATACGATGATCTGACTCACCACGCCACCTTCCTAACTGATGTGAATGATCTCTATCTCTTTGTATGCCTCCTCAATGACCTCTGTCAGAGTTCATGGATTGATTGCCTCGCTTGTGCTTGGTCTGCAATTCAGTCCCCAGTCCTCGTAAAGGTGGTTGAGATGGCGATCCCCTTAACAGATGAAGAAGGCGAGTAATCCCGTTCCTAGAGACGAAGAATAAACCTTTGACGATATTTCCTGCACCAGTATTGATAGGGTCGACGGTGCACTGTAGAGCTATAGAATGTCTTCATTCAGCTATCTCTATTTGTTCTCGTTCACATGAAGAGTCGAAGGTTCGTTCTTGGTGTGACGAAGGTGAAGGACGAAAGGGTTCCACATTCAAATATGAGCGAGACTTGAAACATACCAGTTACTGATGTTGAATTCGCCTTTGCCTTGGTATGTGCTTGCTGACCAAGCTGTGAAGAGAGTACCCAGGTAAAGCAGATAAAGCAGATAAAGCTCGGGATCGAACGATTAAGAGGACACTACTCGATTGGTCCGTCAAGTGCGTTCGGATAGGTCGGAATGATAGAAGGGGTTTCAAGGAGTTGAGGTTGTGTTTGTTTATCCGTGCGCTTGATGGCGATGGTTTTCATGGAATTGCCCTGTATCCGTCGACCGTGGAATATAGTATATTGTAACTCAATACGTTGGTGCTATCTTGCCTTGAAAGTGCTACTTCTCTGTTCATCTGTCAATAAGTGAATACATGACATACATGTACCAACAGCAAGAAGCAGGTATCCATCCCTCTGTTGTTATACGCCATACCACGCGCCTGCCTTCTTTTGGCTAGTCAGTGTGTGTTAGTGTCAGTGTCAGTCGTGCTCAGGCTCAGGCTCAGGGTCTCTCTCGACTATGAATCACATGTTACTAGTATGTTTGGTTCACTTTGTTTTCACTTGGGTTTTTGCCACCCAACTGCAACTGGCACCATATATAGTCATGCGAGAGCATGCATGCATGGATTCCTTACATGCTCTTGGTACGATTATCATTTTCATCGACATCTAGTCATACATGTATGTATCCAACCAGAACCCGGTATCACTCTAGACAAAACTATAGGAGAGAAGAACTGATTCTTGCGCGATAAATGAACAGCCTTGCCTTCAACAAAGCTTGCCCACGATCTCCTCAGCCAGCTTTTTGACTTCCTTCTTCTTCCACACTTTGATCTTGGTACCTATGGTATCTTTAGCCCCTAGTACTTCCAATAATGGTTGAATGTCGTCCCTATATCTCGGTGAGAGGTATATTATCATACCCAAAGCAGCGAGCAGTCGGTGTGCTACATGCGCATGAAGCGAAAATCATTAGTTTCTCCATCATTTGTGGTAGCTCATCGTACCGATTGTGCAGAGTGCAGCTCAGAACGGGAGATACGGGAGGTACGGGAGAGGCAGCATGCACTCACCGACATCTTCATCCGCTTCTCTACCTATTCCCTCAACAAGCGCACTAACAACCTCCACATCCCAGTCCACATCGTGCGTCGAATCATCTCCTCTAGTCCTCTGTTTCCACGCACCAGCATTAACAGCCACACCGGCTGCGGCGCTCCTCACAGTCACTTCGGGATGCAACAGCGACTCTACCAGGATACTGATCAACTTTTCTTGGATTTGTGGATGTGATCCGTTCCCTGATGACAAGGTCAAATTTGCAAGTTCGGTCGAAGCTAGTAGGTTTGTTATGAGTCGAAGTACCGTCAAGAGGAATGGCTTGGGTGTCGAGGTACCGGATAGAGTCAGTGTGTTCGAGGCTAGGGAGAGGATGGTCGATATGGGATCAGGAGGTGAAGGAGGCTGGGAAGAAGGCGAAAGTCGTAAAGCGAGGTATGATGCTAGTCGAGGTTTCAAGAGACCGACTCTCCAGAGATCATTAACGGGGAAACTTTCCTCCGCTTTGAGAGATTCGAGAATGTGATGTGTGGAAGTTATCCACTTCTCGACCATTCCTTTCAGCTGCGGGTCCGAAAGCGATCTTTTGTCTTCCAGAAACGGTACCACTTCTTCTCGCACTATCTTGAGATCCGTCTCTCTTTCCTCTCCAGATAAGAAACCCTCGAGTTTACCCAACAAAGCGGGGTATGCAGGCACACCAGCCGCTGTTATCGGATTGCTAGGCAGTCCCTCGACGGCAGGCAAGTAAAGCCTTCTATGTGGGTGTGAGGGATAGCACTCTTCCAAGAACGCCTCGACCTTGTTCTCCAGCTCTCGCTTGGCAGCGCCTTTCATCTCATCGACCTTCTTGCCATTGCGGAAGAACATGAACGTAGGTGTCGCTTGTACACCGTACGATCCAGCAATATCCCTTCCTTCCCCTACCGATAATTCGACCTCGACAAATCTAGCGCCTTTCGCACCGTATGTGGAAGCGTGGATGGAAGAGATCGTCTCGTAGACCGGCTTGATAGCTCGACAAGGTGGACAAGTAGGCGTGTTGGTGAAGTTGACCACAACTGCTGAATGCTGCGAGAGGATCGAATGGAAGTGTGCGGTCGAAGTCACGAGAGTAAGGGGTGATGTCTCTGGATTAGGCGGTGTATGAGCAGTTGATGATGCGGGGGTAGGGAAGTCGTTGTTGTTGTTGGTATAGCCTTGTGCTTGTGCTTGTTGAGCTCTGGCCGCTACAGAGCTGAGCAACGCCGATGCCAAAGCAGGAGTAGCGGTACCGGATTGAGGAGGGGTAGGTAGACTGGCATTTGTGACGTTGTTGCTGGATGTAGCAGGGTTGACACCGGCTGACGAGGGAGATGGACCGGGAATAGGTCGCTCGGAAGGCGAGGTTCGTCTGAACATAGCGTCGATTTGAGGTTTCATAGCTTGACCGAAGGGTGTGGAAAGGAATTCGGCGGGGAGGCCTATGATTTTGAATCAACAATCAAGGAGTTTCATAAACAATCGTCAACACGGCACAATGCACGAGAAGAATGACCATGATGGCGGGCTGATTCTGGGCGTTGATATAAGGAGACGCTCCGCTCGACTCACCACTGATCCAAGCTGGGATCTCTTGACCGGTCAAGAACCCAACAACGTCCGCCGTAAAATGATTACAGTTGAATTCGATCAGATGGTATTTACTAGGCGTGTACATTTCCCCTAGACTCTGCAAGTACTCGTTGAACGTCCCTTCGTCCAAGTGTGTCTCCCCGACATCGATTATGTGGAGTGGAGGTCCATGATGTGTTGTTCCAGGATTAGACTCGAGAATACCTTGGCCGTAGAAGACTTCTCTGCCGAACGCTACGACTGATGTGTGCCTGCGCAACGACAAAGAAATAGTCAGAATATAATGATGGATTAATTGATTTAGTGGGTTTTGGACTTGGTACGATTGCTAATAAGTGTACTAGCGGACGAACGATCTACCGGTACTCACCAGATCCCATCAATTTGTTTCCCGGTCAACATCATTGACATGCTCTTCGCCATCCCATGCGAGAGGTCGTACACGTACAGCTGCACCTTGGACATAGTGGCGGTCGATCTGGTCGCTCGTGAGCTTCTGGATATATGTGTGTCTCGGAGGACTGATCGGTTGCTTATGATGTGATCGTTGCAGAAACGGAGTGAGCCAGATCGAGAAACAGCGGCGCCGTAGCAAAAGTCTATGCTGTGAAGAGTATGAGGATATATGTGAATATAGATCAATCAATTCTCTTCAGTCTTTGGCAAAATATATCTATGCTGGGAGGATGATGCGTCCTGTCGTGCGTGTCGTTGACTCTTGACTGTTTGACGTTGAGACTTGAGACCGAGGGCGGACATGAGCGTCGCGTCGATTCCAAGCTGAGTGGCAAATTCATGTCCGCCACGTGCGAGTCACGCTTGGTCGTGAGTTCGAGAGTTCCAGAAATCGGCAGAACGGTCCATCAGCAAGCATCACAGGAGTAATCAATCCAGCGACCGAATACACACAGATCGTCTATGTGAAACGTTAGTTTCAAATTGGGACGCGGACGAAGGAGCACTTCGAACGGACTCTTGATATGATGTCACCTCCCGTTCTGCACGAGGAGGAAATGAGGCCTAGTGCATCTTTCGGGTCGTATCCGCATTGGAGCGTCGTCAACAGCTTCTCAGACGTTCCATCGGTTACTGTTCGAGCTTGCATCTACAGCAGCTTGGCCAAGTTCTGCGCCCTGCATATTGGATGAGCTTGATCGAACCGTCGGTGAATCTCTCTCTCCCAAGTGGGTCCTCCGTCCACTGTCTGCCTGCTCCGGACTGCTCGTCGTCGGCTTTTACATTTACCAAGTCTCACATGTATTCGATTCCTGAAACCGAAATATCTTATGACTGAGTCAGCGAAGGTGAAGAACATCGTCGCGGTGATAGCCTCTCAGGTGGGAAAGGATCAATCCGCTTCCTGCTTCCTGGCCCCTCGCACTCGCACAGACTATCTTATCTACATCTACCCCACCCTCCACGATATTTTAGCAGTTCATCCTGCATGTCCACATGATCCTCGCCTGGACTGGGACTTGCTTGATCAGCATCCAAATGTTGATTATCACTGGTCTTGTTGAAATAATCCATACCGGCAGAGCGCGATAATCAGATGCCGAACGGTAAAAACATCTGTCTTCAGACAGATCCAGTTCTCCTCGTGCGAGATGCAAGCAAGAGCAAGTTTACGAGCAATATCCGCAGTCCATTTTAGGGTACTCATCTTTCCCTCCACCCTCGCATTAAGTGCCAGCGGGCAGAGGCATTCGCTGCCGCCGGATATAAGGGTGCGGTATGTAAATGCGGTTAAACACGTGAGTGTGACGTCAGGTTAAATACCTCTGTCATTTGCCTGTAGAAGCCAAGCGAAGTAGTGTCCGATGCATACTCGTGCATGTGAAAAATGAAACGGGTGATATAGGTGATATAGGTGCTACAGGTGCTACAGGTGCTATAGTGGTTTAGCAGAAGCAGGTAAGGGATACGAGGGTTTAGATAATCATCCATCGCAAATGGTGTCATCGCGCTGAGAAAATCAGATAGATACCGTCAACCCTAGTACTGCTATTTCTGCTATTTCTGCTATTGCTGCAACTCCCGCTCAAAAGATCCATTTCTTTCCGTCTCATTCTTCTTCTTCTCTTTCTCAAATTATATAAACCAAATTCATTCAATTTACTGTAGCATAGCATAGCATAGCATAACGAACCTCACACTAAACAAAATGTCCACTCAAACATCAGGCAAGAGCGTCTTCTTCACTGGAGCGACCGGATACATTGGCGGTCAAACGCTATCCAGCATAATCTCTTCCCCCGTTCCCCCAAAGAAGATCACCGCGCTCCTTCGAGACTCCAAGAAATCCGACCTCCTCACTTCGCTCTCTCTCGCCAAGGAGAAGGGCGTCGAGATTATCCCTCTGGTAGGATCCCTTGAGGAGTTGGAGAAGATCCGAGACGCCGCTGCTGAGCATGACGTTGTGGTCTCAACCGCCAATGCCGATGACTTGCAAGGTATCAAGGCTATCCTTGAGGGTATGAAGAAGAGGAAGGAGAAGACTGGACACAGGTCTTTGTTGATCCACACCAGTGGTACCGGTGTTCTCGTTGACAAGGCCAAGGGAGACTACCCTAACGACATTGTGAGTGGAACCGCGCTAGTTTTTTCCGACGGTCCATATCGTCGGAATGGCCCATGAAACTCCAACGATCCATTTCGTCTGAATGAGGCGGTAAGCTGACTTTAATTCTGTCGATGCTTTTTTTTTCCACAGATCTATACCGACCTCAACCCCACCCCTGCCACCCGAGATGCCCCCGCCCTCCGATCAATGACAGAACTTTCTCCTTCGGCTCCTCACCGAGAAGTCGACCTCGCCATCATCGAGGCCGACAAGGCCGGTCTCATCAAGTCTTACATTGTCTTGCCATCTACCATCTGGGGTGCAGGTCAGGGAGAGGTATACGAGAAGGGTCTTAGCAACTCTTTCTCCGATCAGATCCCTACTCTTATCAAGGCTGGTATGGATCGTGGACGAGCCGGTATGGTCGGCGAGGGTGAGTTGAGCCTAACAAGCTTCTTTACGGACAACTTTCCCATCATCGCTGTCATTCGAGTATCATTTGAGAATTCGCTTTCGATTTCGATTTCGATTTCGAGATTTACAGCTGATATAATTCGTTGTACATACAGGCAAGAACATCTGGCCTCACGTCAAAATCTCCGACCTCGGTAACCTCTACGCCTTGGTATACCAAAAAGCGACCCAATCGAACCCTACGATCGGTCACGGACCCTCAGGATACTACTTCGGTATCTCTGGCGAGTACACCTTGTTCGGCGCTACTTCTCGAATCGGTCAAGCGCTCGTCAAGAACAAGCTTGTCGATACCAAGGAGACGACTCCTACCACCTTTAACGAGGAGGAGCTCAAGAAGTACTACGGCGGCTCGACGTACATGGGCACCAACTCGCGAGGTGTTGCGGACCGATCGAAATCGATCGGTTGGAAGCCCAAGTTCGACCAGGAGGACGACTTGTTCCAGTACATTGACTCGGAGACACCCCGAGTCGAGAAGCAGTTTGGTAAGGAGTGGCAGGTCAAGAAGTTCACCTCGGCCTACTAAGCGAACGTTTGGAGGCAGTGGTAGATGACGAGTGCCAGTACAGAGAAAACATGTAAGAAGCAAGCACAATTCTTTCCTCGTGGGATAGATTCTGTAGTAGTCCTGTTCAAAAATACTTTATATAGTAATGGAATGTAGCGGATAGACATGCAACAACCTGGGTCAGGTCATCTTCCATCCCCTCCGTTGGGCGGTGCATCCTATATACACGTACATGATAGATAGCCTTGCCCGTCTTGCAACCAGATTTCGAGGGTGATAGCCAAAATCTTCAGTCAACTACTTACTTTTCCCTAATCAAGCGAACACAAACGGTGAACCCTAAGCTCATTGACCATGGCCCCTTCCTTTACAACAGCGCTACATACTGGTAGCATCAGCAGCTTCCCCCTTGTCTCCATGCTCGTAACCGAAACACTACAAAGACGCTGGACACATCAATGGGTGAAGTGGTGTGGTGGTCGCTTTCGTAGGATTGCGAAGGGAGATTCCATCCTTCAGTCACTCAATCTCGCCTGCCCTCGCCCATATCCATGCGTTACAGCAGTCGCATCCTCCTCTGTGATGGTTGTCATCGTGCTACTGGGACTTCTCCTCCTAGACAAAGGTTGAGTCAGTGCGACTGTACTTGCTGTTGCTGCCGCAGCTGTTGTCCAAGGATAAGGAGACTGCGAGTTGGGGGAATGTGTACGATACTTTTTGACCAGGCGGAAGGATCGATCGACATCGCTGGACGAAGCCGACGTTGCAGCAGACGCAGAGGACGAAGATTGTGATTGTGATGGAGATGGAGATGTGGGCAGATAGAGGTCGCTGGATCGGTATCGTGCTTCGACTTGGTAATTTCCTGATCCATGAGCGGCGGCCATATCAAGAGACGGATGGGCGTTCGCCCACGTGAGAGGGATGGCGGGGGATGTACGCCGAGGGGAAGGGGTGTTGTGGTCGTGGTCGTACTGACCTGGACTGTTTTGCTGGACCTTGCCTTCGAGCAACATGTCGTTCGTACGAAGGTTTTGGCCTTGAAGCCACTTTGATGGACAGATATTGCTCCAGGAGGAGAAAGGCAGCTGGATGCTGTATTTTACTGGACTGACATCCGTACAAAACCTATGCGTACTCGTAACGAGATATCCAATAGATGCAGAGAAGTGATTCAAGAATGATATGCGCCTCGCTTCGTTACCCCGTCAGGTCCGGGATCGGTGAGGGAGCTGTCTATGCGGTGCCCTAGTCAGCGCAAGATCATGTGGGTGAAGGGATGCTTCGCGAGTGGTTTGGATGTTGAGTATTAAGTATTATTCAGTCGATGCCATCAACTACAGAATACATTGGACAACAGACCTACTCGTACGAGTATTACCGCACGTCTGCGAACTCTTGAGCTCACTTGCTTACTTCGCAGCCTTGCTGACGACTCATCTGCGATGCGAAAGGATGATTCTGACCAGAGAGACCTGAGACGGCTGAGAGCAGCTTCTCACTCCAGTACCAATTCCAGATTTTTTCCAAGCCAAGAGCGGCCTTCCAAAGTAGTATATCCTCCTGCCTTCTTCCTTCCTTCCTTCCTTCCTTCGTGTCTTCCTTCCTTCGTGTCTTCCTTTACTAGTCTTTGTTAACACTAGACACATCGCGTTCATCCTAACTCCCTTCTAGGCTCTGATGGGCCTCGCCAGCCCCCTTTTTTCCTACATTCTCCATCGTGTATCGTGTATCCTTTTTATCGCTGTCGGTGGGTCCTTTCATGCGAATGAGCACGTCATATCGATGTCGACGTCCATCAAGTTCATAACTGACTGACCTGTCCATACGTCGCGGAATGACTGAGAACTTTGTGTTTGAAAACATGTACCGTATATCGAATTTGGGATGCGTTCTGACGATCTGTTCGACTGAATCTCGAATGGTAATGATTGATGGTTGAGCTGGTTTAGCCAAGTCTAGACGGTCCACGGTCCTCGGTCCACGGTCCAGAGTCAGTGATGCGATACATACAAGGGAGGTTCATCATCTCTTCTCTTCTCTTCCTCTTCTTCTTTCTGGGCCTGGACTCATGCGGTGGCCGAATCCAAACTTGTCGCCTCCCATTTTGCTTCTGCTCCTGCTTCTTGAAAAGGATCGAAATTGATAATGCTGCAGGATTCGACTCGACTTTTTTTGCGACAAAAAGTATAATTGGCCTTGTATTTTAGTGATTCGACGCGGACCAAATCAATCACATTCTCGCGAAGACCGAATCGCACCGGTCCAACCTCGCAAGGATATTTCTCACTTGACTCCCTTCCTGGCTGCATATCGGACCACCCTTTGATGAATGTCACCGTCACCATGGGCCTTCATCTGTCGCGATCGCCACCGCGGACTGAGGACTGGCGATCGATCGAATTACAATCCGGCCCCGTTGAATCGTGAATCGACTGCAGTTTTATCGGAGAGTCGCGCCATATCAGAACTTCTACGCCAGATTCCCGTCCGGTTGGGTTCCGTTCCTATTGCCTAGATTTCATCAACATCTGAGCTTCCCATTTGACAACAAGTACGTCAGCGTACACGTCGCTTAGTCAGGTGATATCGTTTCATTGCAGCAGCGTTGCATTGCGAATGTATGCGTAAATGACAACAATGCATAAGCGATGATCGTGCCCACCAAATCAATGATCTGCTGCTAGACATTTTCATATCCCTGGTCCTACCTAATCCCCGTTCATCTGAGCGTCTCCGTCAACTTGACCTTCTTGGGCATCAAGCGCCGCTTGAGCGCTGAGTACAACCTTGTCTTCTTCGAGCTATTGTAGTGATTCCAAAATAGTCAGTAAGTTTCTCAAATCCTCTGGTGGGATCTTGACGTTACTCACCTGCTCGATAGCCGCGGTCTTCTCTCGCCTCTCATCGTTGAGTTCTGCATATCTAGACTGCAAGTCCCTCTCTCTCCGCTCGAGAACAGCGACTTCCTCCCTGATCTTCTCGACTCGAGCAGGAGCGCCAGCTTCTTCTATCGTCCTGAGCATCGTGAAAGTCTCCAAATCGCGCTGAGCTTGCTGAATCTCCTCCATCACGTCCAAAATCGATTTCTTTGCCTTGGCATTCAGGACTTGGTATCCGCCTAGTTGCTTCGCCAGCTTCTTCTCGGCTTTCGAAGCCTTCGTGGCCTCTGCTACGACCCGCTCGCGAGAGGCCGCGACCATAGCGGCATAACATGCTGAGAGTTCTTCCTCGGACAATGATGATTTGTCGACCCATCGTCGGGACGACGGTGAGTATACCAGATGCTCCTGCTCCTGAGCCCATGTTGCCGAGAACGCATCGATTTCATCTTCCACTGAAGAACCGATGGCGATGCGCAGTTGATCGTCACTCGCGCCGGGAAGACCGAGGGCTCCAGCAAGTTCGACGTAGATGGCTTGCTTAGCCTCAGAAATAAAGTCGTCTTCCGGCATATCGTAGTCGGAGGGCGTGCCACCAGGCGTTGAAGTACCGGGGAGAGGGTGAGCGATCGAATCGTGCTTCATCAGCATGGCAACCTCGAGGTTGACCATTCTGAATGCAGCAGCCATGGCGGCGTCGGCATCCGCTTCAACTGAATTCAGCTCGTCGAGGATTTTGTAGGTGTTGACGTTGATGGGTCGAGGCAGACCCTTCTTCACTACAGCGCTCCGTCTTTCAAGTTCTTGCCGTTCCTCCAATGCTCGAGCAGCCTTCAATCTCGCATCTCTCTCAGCAGCATCTTCCTCGGTCAAGACGGCACCTTCCTCCTCCTCCGGCTCCTCTTCCTCGTCCTCGGCTAACTCAAAGTTGTTTTCGGGCTTGGGCAAGGATTCGAAACCCGCCTTCAGGGCTCGGCGAGCATCTGCCAATCGTCTCTTCTCATCACGAGGGGTCTCGCCGTAATATGACGATTCGGCATCGTTGATACTAAGGTTATCTCGCATAGGCGTTCGAGAGGGTGTGGCTCCTACGCCGCCAACAGTTCGAGGAGTCGACATCACACCACCTCGAGCAGGTGTAGCCAGGGGGTTTGGCGTAGCGGCAACGCCATGTCGTGGGGTCGCACCTTCAAAACCTGTGCCAGCTACATCGCCACCGTGAAGAGGGGTGTTTTCGTCTCCGAGAAGGGGTGTTTGCTGGTTGATCATGTTTCGAAGATTTCGAGCCTCGGCCATGACGTTGTCCTCTGTATCATACGAATTTAGCTCAGGCACCTGTCATTTTATGGTATTCAGATTAACTCACGCTGAGGAGCAGTTCGAGGCGTTCTAGCCATTCTAGCCTGGCCAAGAGCTTCATACTCTCCCAATAATCCCTCAGTGGCCCTGCTTCCCGAGCCCTCAGCGCCTACCAGCTCCCTAGCGAGTTCTCCGGCCTGGCCGATCTTGACGATATCCTCCAGCTCTGATTCTCCAACTTGAGGCATAGGCAAGTTGAGCTTTCTCCGCCTGATGATCTGCTCCTGCTCCTTGAGCTTCTTGATTTGGGCTTCACGGGCAGCAACGAATTGCTGGGTCTGGTTGCTCTTGCCGTCATTTCCCTTTGAACGCTTCTTCTTCTCCTCCAACTCCTCCAATTCCTGCTTCCTCTTCCCCTCTAAAGCTCGTAGAGATTGACCGATGGGTGCGGAGTAGACTTTGGCGTTCTCCTCGGCGACATCGTAGAAACCGGGGGCGGGTTGTTTCTCAAACGGAATATCGGCATTGTACTGTTGAATGAAATTATTTAGTCGGTTGCCTGCATGCTCAGAACTCTGTTGTTCGACTCACGTCCATGCCTTTCTTTTTTGTCTTCGGTCGAAGGCTGCGCAAAGTGTTCCGTCAGCAGCAGTTTCAGACCACGATCGCAGAAGTCCCGCTACTCACTTGATACCAGCAGCTTTCAGCTCCCTCTTCTTCTGCAAGAAAGCCAATCGTCTCGCTTCCTCTAATTGCCTTTCTCGAGCTTTTCTCTTCGCCTTCTTACCCTGCGTATTGGCCAGTCTCGCTCGGGCTTCAGACAGCATTTCCTTCTCTACGATATTACATGTTGTCAGTCCCCATTATCATGAGCAAAACGAGGGTTTCCCGATTGGCCATGGAAAAGGGGTGCTAAACTCACCATCATCGTCCATATCGATGGGATCCGGTCTGGCAGCTCTGGTCTCAGGATCCGTGTCGATCTCTCCAGGCTTGAGCCCCCTAGCTCCCTCCGCAGGCCTTGATTCGGCATCATCTCCTCCTCCTAATCCGAGCTCCTCGTTATCCTTTGCTTCCGCGTCATCTAACAGCTTTTGATATCGCTCGAGACATTGTGTAGCTGTTCTTCCAACAATTGGCGCGATGGTACGCCATTGCGTGGGCATGAGTTTTGCGAGATGAAGTAGCTTTTCATCTTCCGTCTGCGACAAACCAATGGTGATATCACCCGGGTGAGCTTCAGCTACGTGACAACAAAACAAGAGTGATAACAAACAGACTCACCTTTGACCACTCGACCTTTTTGATGGAAGGGTCTAACCATTCGTACCATCTTGCTTTACATTGCTTGGGTGTCTTCCTGACCAGCAACGATGAGATACGCGCCCATTGCTATAAGATGTAACTCGAAATTCAGCTAAAGATTTCGATAAGACGGGAAGCAAATGATACATACGTTCTTTCCGTATTTTGAGATAGCAGCTTTCAGAATCTCATCCTCCGTGTTTCTCCAAACACCACCCTTGATGATGATTCGTACCTATAAGAAATGCCCAAAGTGCCCATGTCAGTTCAAACCCTTGTCGACACCCAGTCTAAACGGGTGGGACAGCTCACCATTTTGCACTACCGCGAGACGCCAATCAAGGAAGTTGGAAGGGGAGTTATCGACCGAGCGATGGCAAATATTCCCTCTACCTTTCTCCCTTTTGCCAAAATCGCCAGGAGGGGTTGTGTAGCTTTTCGGGCGACCGTGAGTCCGCGCTTCAATGATAGAACTTGCAAATAGAAGTAGACGAGTCGAGTCAATCATGAAGTTGACGAACATGCAAATCATCATCATATTCATCATATTGGCCACCACAAACGGTTACTTAAGTTCTCACCTTACACCAAGCCATAGCAGGCCAAGCTCCCCCACGCTCAACGGATATCACCGGAAATAGGCAATGTGGCACTTATCTCCCTACCTAGAGAAGCTGAATGACCATTTCCCACTCGGCGATGCATACGCGATGCGATCAAGGGGGATCATTCAAATTGTCAGTTTTGCGATATAGATATTCATGTCATGTTCATCATATCATAGAGAGTACTACCGAAGCTGACTGACTGTCCCTATCCTGTCCTGTCCTGTCCTGTACGAGAAAGAATGCGAAAAGCTGGCGAGTAATGCGAGCGGGGGGAAAGGGAAAAGGGTACTATGTACGTGGTGCGCGTATGCGAGCGATGTGGATGAGAGGAATGAGTACGGAATATTGGATGCGTATATAGGATATTAAAACGTATACTAGAATGACTACACGAACAAACAGCTAAAGAACCGAAATAAAAGCCACCATGAGATCCACAGATGTACATAATCATGACATGACATTTCAACAAACGACCTTAGAATCGGATAGTGGAGGGTATCTGTACACTTCCTGGAGCCTGAGGTGATCGGTGAGGGTGATGTTGTTCACCGAACCGAGGTGAACTAGGTACCACTGGCGTGGTGGGAGCGCTAGATGTCCATCGTACAGGCGGGGCGGAGAGAAGTGGCTGAGGATGAGAAGGGAGGGTCGCGCTTGAGGGCGGTTGGGGTGATCTCATCGCTGAGGGTAGCACGTGAGATGACGGTCGAACAGGGTTGGTCGAGTCAATTTGTTGCCGAAGATTGACAAAGATGCCTACAAACAGATAATCAGCTCGATGTCAAGATTGTGTATTATGTTGGGATGACTCACTCCTGAAAGACGATTGAGCACCCTTCTCAAGAGTAAGAGTAACAAGTGTGTTGTAGCTCTGACCAGCACCTTGGCTAGCCCTCGAGAACTCAGCCTTGAACCTGACGCCCTTGACGATCGCCTGAGTACCACCGACAGGGTCTCGCACTTCATCTAGTCGGCATTTCAATCCCCTGATGCCGTCAATCTCGACCAAAGCGACTCTGACGTTGGCCTCCATCAAGATCCTCCTTACCCTATCTCGGGTATTGGAGATGTTATCGTGAGCAAGGAGGGTACAAGCTGGGGGCTTGAACGAGAAGAGGTTGTTGAACCATGATCGCATAGGTGAAGGGCCGTTGATGGCTGAGCTTGTTGAGGCAAACGACGAAGCTGCCGAAGGGGGACCAAGCAAGTCTGCTCCGCCAGAGTAAGGAACAGGGTCGATGGAGACATTCTTGGCCTTCTTCTTCAACATGCCGAATCCATCTTGGCCTCGATGAGCCCTGAAGCCTGATGATTTCGTTGACCATGAGGAAATGGAGGGGTCAGAAGCCATGTCTGCGTTGTCGATGATAACGTACGACGCGTCTCGCGGTAAGAGTGATTCTGTGGTCTGAGGCGTAGGCACGGAAGACGATGCCGCCGATGGAGGAGCGACCCGAGTGATGACTGGTGCGGGTCGGTTAGCTCGAGGTGGCGGGAGAGGAGCGGGTCGATCGGCCTGGAAGACAGGCATAGCAGGTGGCTGAGGTGAAGGGTGAGGGATCTGAGTGTCCCAGACGTTAGGCGAGTACAGTTGGGGTGACTCTACAGGAGCATAGGATCCGCCTGATGTGCCTCGATGCGAAGAGCCAGTGGACGAAGCGTAAGACCATCTTTGGTTCTGAGCAGGCGAGACAAGGGGGTAGAGACCGGGTCTGCCACCGTGAGAAGGGGGAGGAGGGCCTCCAAGACCCAAACCCACAAGGGGCGCCTGTTGGCCTGAAGCCGACGCAGCAGTAAATGTGGAATGGATACTGGCAACGTCGGCTTCTGTCTCATCGTCATCGGCATCTGCGAACTGCTCGGCGCCCTCTTCCATGGGAGTGAGCATAGTAGGTAGTCCATTGGTACCGGTGGCTCCAGCAGCGTAAGCTAGGTAAGCCTGGTAATCAGTTCCCAGAATAGCAGAACTGGTCGTGGAAGATCCTGAGGCTACAGAGGAACGAATGTTCATAGTGTTGAGCTGAGCAGCGACTTCATTGAAGAAGTGTTGCAAGGTAGAGTCGAACACCTGGGGCGCGTTGATAGGCGGTAGCTGAGGAGTCTCCGCCTGGCTCGGGGAGGGCGAAGCAAGGATCTCGGAATGAGGGCGAGAAGAAGGAATAAAGTCGGGAGGAGGCATGTCCTTTGTCGGGGTAGCTTCTTGCAGCACGATGGCAGGAGTAGCAGGCGCGCTGGAGTCGCTCGATGAGTTCCTGTTTGACATGGGCGGTCTGGGTCCAGCGGGAACTCGAGCAGGCGCGGCGAGCTTGCCGTTGTTCTTCTGTGAAGCGGATGCGGGTGCGGGGGACTCTTCTCCAACCGAAGCTTGCCCTAAAGCCTTCTTAGGCGTGGGAGCCTGGGGTCTGACAACAGGAGTGTTCTCGACCGACTCGTTCTCACCGAGGGGAGCAAGTTTGGGTTTAGCAGATACAGGAGGAGGTGGACCGCCCTTTCGCTTAGCGGGGGATCCATGAGCTTGTCGACGGGCTTGGCGTCTTGCTCGCGCTTCAGCGTCTTCCTCTTCGTCCATGTTGTAGTTCTCGAGATGCTTGTTTCGGTACTTGATCAGCAGGTGGTAGATTGCCTTTTCCCATGTTTTCCTGTTGGAGTCAACATAACATATCAGCACTACAGCACTACAGTCATCGACGACAAGCACGCAGGTAGTTGGTGCCCAAACTCACTCCCTGCTCATGAGCGCGCTGATGATCTCGTCGTCCGATGCACCAGACCAGAGAGTCTTAAGGTTACCCATGATGTCCGAGTCAATCTCTTCGGGGGAGTTGACAGGTCGCTCCACCTCGTCAAGAGCAGGCGGGGATACCAAAGCTCGACCAGGAATGGGTCTAGGCGGCCTCGACACGAAGAACGGATGAGTTAGAATCTCGGGCATCTGTAAAGCGAACCAAAGGGTCAGCTATAGCGTCCTTGGTTCTGGCTCGGCGGAAGGATCGCGGCTCAGCTCACCGTGATTCGCTGCTCAGGGTCTTTCTCCAGCATCCTGCTGAGCAAGTTTCGAGCCGGATCCTTGATCTCGTCAGGCATCTCAAAGACACCAATCTTGACTTTTTGCAAGAGAGACCGGATGTTGTCGTCGTCGAAGGGTAGTCGACCCGTGAGGAGGGCGAAGAGAATAATACCGCATGACCAGATATCAGAAGAGGACCCGTGGTATGCCTTGCCCTATATTACGGAGTGCAAAGAGAACACGCTCATCAGCGAATTCCTCCCAAATCGAGCAGATTATCCTCTCAGAAGCAAATGGAACTTTTGACTTACCGCCACAATCTCGGGGGAAGCGTAATGCGGACTTCCACAACTAGTCTCCAACATCCTCTCGCCAGCTTCCCAAGCTGCCATACCGAAATCCGCCACCTTGATATTCTTGTCCTTGTCCAACAACAGATTTTCAGGTTTTAGATCTCTATGACAGATATTGAATCGGTGGCAGTAATCTACGGCATGAATGATTTGCTGGAAATAATGCAAGGCCTCGGACATTGGTAGTCTACCTCTTTTAACGAGGTAGTCGAACAATTCTCCACCGGGAACATATTCCATAATCAGATAACTATGTTCCACGGACCATACGAATCAGCCGTTGCTCTAACAGCCCGATTGAAGCTGCGCACGGACGACTCACAGCTCTGAGCTTGTTTCCCAGACATCGTAGAGGTTTAGTACGTTGGGGTGGTCGATCAATTTCATGATGACGATCTCTCGCTCGATACCCAATAGAACCTTGTCGGCACGCGCACCAGCTTCGGACATCGACATCCTTGAAGTGAGGATCAGACCCTTGGGTACAATCTTGATGGCAGCGTATTTGCCCGTAATGGAGTGTTTGGCGATCTTCACCCGGCCTACGCCACGGCAACAAACAAATATGCACTCCAGGTCAGTCCGGCTCCGGCCCAAGCTTGTAAGCCGATATTCCCGCGAAAGGAGATAGCGATCATATTCCGCTAAGAGAGAAGAAGTCGTTCTCACCCGAACTTCCTTTGCCAATGGTACGTCCGATCCTCCATTGACCGATCATCTTCGCATCCTCCCTTGAGCTAGATCCATTCGTCCTCTTCCTGCTGATCGTTCCACCTCCTCCTCTGGAACTTGATCCAGGCTCATCATGTCTTGAAGCGACAGCAGCCATCGTGTCGTTTTTTGGACCAATAGCAGACTCGATCCAAGTGGGATAATTTCAATTGAGGTGATTTGTCGGTTTATTTAGTAGGTCATGGGATGCTGTGTAAGAGACTGCGGGCGGGCGGGTGTGGGCTGTGTTTGTCGTTTATATTCGCGTTGTATAGTATTGGTAATCCTGACGAGGGTTTTCTATTCTTGATTCCAGATGGATTTGACAGGTAGTGTGGTGAATGTAAGTGTGTACGGTGGGTCTCGGTGTGTCGAGTCAGTCGGTGTTGATACCTGAAGAGCTTTTTAAAAGCTTGATGCCGGGTTGGCTGTATTAAAGAATGACTATAGTGAGAATTCAATCGAGAGTTGTCGTTGACCTTGAATCCAACGGATAAGAACAAAGCTATGACAAGTAAAGGTCAAAGATGTCAGAATTGAGGAAAGGGATGAAGGGAAGAATGATCGACTGGGAATAGGAATACTTTAGCCAAAGCAAAGCAAAGCAAACCAACACAACAAGCAAGCTGTAAGAGTGAGTTGGATGCTGGGTCTAGGCGAGGGTGAGGGATGAGGCAGAATACGATATGATAGGATGAGCTGAACGAACCGTTAGCTGAGCCTCGTCCCGATCTGACTTCGCAAAACCGCAAACATAGCACAGTAACATGCAGCTAGCAAGGGATTCTTCACAAGCAAGCAAGTAAGAAAGCGCCCTTGCCCTCTCAGCGCAGTCGTCACTCTCTTGTGAGTAGTTGGTAGGCACTGCCATAGGCCATAGTCACGCCAGACTTCTCTTACACTTGCTTCTGGATGTATGAATGTGTATAATAGAAGAAGCTTGTGAACTCCTCCTTTTCCTGTTCATTCACCTGAATTGCCGAACAAACATCTCATCCGATGGGTGATCATCAGGACTTTGTCCCTGAGCGAACCTGATATTAGCAACCTTCTGTGACTGCAGTCGACAGGTTAACAGCCAAAGTCAAGCGTGTGACAAACTTCAATCTGCCCAGACGTGCGTGCGCTGCTGTCATACATAACTGGTAGTTTGTTTCATTTTCTTACGTGGTTTTTGCTTTGCAGTCTGCGGTCGTGCGCTTACACACGATGTGCGTGCACAGACGAAAGAAAGCAAAGGATAAAAACCCTGAACTAACCTCTATAGAAAAATAAAATGAAATCAGGCGCGGCCTTTTGACACTTGTTGGCCCTGCTTCGTGTTTGCGTCTACGACTTTGTCCTATACGATAGGTCATGTCCGTTCAGAGGCGTTTTTTCTGTTTCTGTAACTGTGCGAGGGGCGAGGGGGATGAACCTCACGCTCAAGTCAAGGTCCGGGGGTTGTCCGGACGGTGAGAGCTAGAGCTTATAGTCAAATTCAGCGGAAAGACCAAACAAACCAACCCAACCCCCCTCTCATCGCTCAGGGCACGCGTGGAATGCAGATGATGTTTGGTTTGGTTTTGGTTTGTTTTGTTTTGGCCAAATGACATAAGTCATCCGATGGGATCATCGGTACACGGCACACGGCACACCCTGAGTAGAATTCACTTGTTTACTGCTCGAGGCTCCAGAAGAAAGATGGACGCGATTGATTTTCCAGTACTTCCTAGTATCTGTCTACTGCAAACAAGTCGGATTCCCTAGAGATTGAACAATGTCAGCACGACACTTGAACTGCAATGATGCATCGGAGATTGCTACTCCGCAGAGCTGTACATCAGTGAAATGTGTGCGAATTTGATGAGGCGTTTGCCTTGCCTACCTACAACTGCAGTCATAGTACGTAGGTACTGTATACGCACAAGCTAGGCTAGCAGCTAGTGTCGCTTTCAATCTTTCAATCGAAGACGTCAGACTTCCTGAATGCTGGAGGGCAAGCGACAAATGGAAGAGCCTGGACTTCCTCTTAAGTCGTAGTACAGTACGTGCCTATAGGACAACCAGTTGTTTGTACGATATTCACTCCGATGTTCACAGGTACAATTGAGATCGTCGGTATGGTTCGCATGTGGCTATTAAAACAACGAGTATGTATGTCTACTATAAGTTGTGTATAGTACAACAAGATAATACGGTGGGAAAGGAAAATAATTCTCATCGTCATCGTCCACTATTCTGCTTCACAAAGCCGAGACCAAGGTCTGGAGAATGCGTGCAGCGTTCTGCGATCTCAGTCGCAATCTCAATTGTCCATGGGCTACGTTCCATCTATCGGCCAGACGACTTGCTTCGAAAGGCTCTTTCCGAAAGGATTCTTCCTTTCGGCTATTGTCCTGATCATTCCACTGCCCCAGGCGATCCTGACTGACTTTGTCTAATTTATAATGCGTACTTATGACATGTACTTGTCCTACAAAGGAAATAGATCCAAGTCAATCTCGAGTCAGCGCCTCTCCTGTTTGTAATCTGATGCCACTCGACTCCGAATGAATGGCTCACCTTCCATACCCAGGCCAATCCGAAAGTATTGCTAGATCCTTGTGAGATCTACACGAGAGCGTCAATCAGCAATCAATCAACAGCCATCGCTCAACAAGAGCCGGACGGCCGGGTGGACAGAACTAACCGCCATCCTGTACCACTTTGCAGCTTCTTTCATGTCCTTCTTTACTCCGTTAGCTCCTTTTGAGAGCACAAAGCCGAGTTCTATACCCATTTCCGAAGCCATTCACCCACAAGTCAGCTTACGGTATCATGGGCAGGCAAGGAGTAAGTGCACTCACGCTCCTGAGATGCTACGTCGCCCATATTCGCCGCAAATCTTAGATATGCCAGCGCGACGTCCGGAGCCTTCTTGACTCCCACACCTTCAAGGAAACAGTTTCCAACCTCGAACATGCCGACTGAGAGCTCCTTCTGCGAATGGCGAGACAACGACAACGAACATGGTTGTGGGATGGTCAGCTGGGTGTTCACTCTCGATACGAGGGCTTGTAGTGTCATTTGAGGTTGATCAATAGCGCCTCGGGACACTTGTTTGCTATCGAGCTTGATATTGATGTTTGTGCTAGTGCCGTTGAAAGGGGTTGAGGTGGAATGGGGATCTGTACTGACAGTTATGTTCTTCTTTTGCTGGCTGGTCAGCTTGTTTGCTCCGGGTGATCGATGGAAGTCCATCCCGCCTTCAGCGAGCGATTCTTCGCATGCCTGTCGAAGTTCGACAAACGCTCTCCTTTCGTCTTTTGCTACTCCCCAGCCATGTCGAAGGGCGAGACCTAACAAGCCATTGGTCATTGAGCATTGTCGTCAGCTATCGTTCAGCGGCGTGACTTCTACGACGGAGTGCAATTGTCGGCTCACCCCAGTACATCCTGCCTGTTGCACTCCCGCCCTCGGCGGCTTTCATAAAGTACCAAGCGCTCTTGGCTAGATCGCCTTTCCCTCTAGCCTCGATACCAGCATGTACGAAATCACTGGGCGTTCGACCGCCATCTACGAATCCGCTTCCCCTAGATGAGTCAGAGGACGTGCGTTCTCGCAATTCCCTTTCTCGATCCAATGTCGAAGCGGACACTTTCACGTACTTCCCATGAGGGAAAGCCAAATCACCTTCCGCTTTCGGGGTCGTCGGTGACGCATGATCCCCGTCGAGATCGTAGAAGGAGTAGGCGACCGATTGGAACGATATGTGCGAGTTGCGAGTATCTGGCCTCGCCATTGGAGAAGAAGCTGAGTCGCTTTCGCCTTTCAAGGGGACCATGAGCGGTGCAGGTGCACTTCTGCCTCCAGCGTGGGCGAAGGGTGCCTGTGGGGGAGCGAATACGTCATGTTGCGGTGAGGACTGTCGCGGTTCGTCAGTCATGCGATTGACCATAGGCGGACGTCGATCGGCTGGCGATTGACCGCGCAGTGTTCCCGCTCGTTGCGGTAATCCGGTAGGTCTCGGTTGAGGCATAGTGGTGAACGACGAAGGCTGGGGAAGCATATCATGCCTTCTCGCTGGTGATGTAAGTTCAGATTGAGGCAATGCCGCCGCGGTGTGGGCTGGAGGTGGTGGTGCTCTTCGATGGATAATCAAGGGTTTCCTCAACTTCCTCTTTTCTTCGCCTTGATGACCGCCCGACATGACCGCTTTGAGCTTTGACAGGCGCTTTGAAGGACTCAGACCGCCTTTCTGCCCTTCTGTTCCATTGACAGCTTCTGGTGCTCCTTCCGTATCCAGCCATTCGAATTGCGACTCGTCGTCACCCCAGTCACTCCCTTGCTCTCCGTGCATACTGGCCAGATCATCCGCTATCTCGGTTGGCTCGGGGTGATGTACCGCCGACACTTCTCGAGCGTGAGCATCAGAAGCAGATCGACCTCTATTTCGATTAGGTATTGCCCCGAGCTGGAATGAGGGTTGTTGACGCTGCTGCTGCTGCTGTTGTTGTTGTTGTTGTTGAAGATAAAACTGAGAAGTGGGCAGAGGAGGCTTGGAATCTGGCGGCGGACGGCGAGATGTTACGGAGAAACTTCGCTTCGGAGTTAGAGCCCCATGACTCCCAGATGTCGCGTTGATCGTGCCGTTGCTGTTGGACGACGGTAATCTTGACCCCTCCGACCACGCTCTATCTCTATCTCCTTCTTTACTCTCCGGTGATCCTGTCTGGGCATGAGCTCCGTATGCATTCTTCGTTTCAAAGTACGATTTGGCCTGATTATGAGTCGAGGCTTTAGGTGTCGAAGGCTCGTCCTCCTCGTCGTCATTTACTTCAGCCCCTGCTTGACTGACTGTGTCAAAGCTGTTATATGAGTCTGTCGAGAATTGAGAGCTGAGCGAATCGACAGAGTAACGAGAGGATGCTCGGAAGAGGTTGTTCAGTTCTAGTGCTGGTACAGGCGCAGGTGCGGGAGCTTGTTGGGGTAGTGATGGGGGCGGCTGATAGGTGTCATCCATGTACGTGGATGGGCCTGCAGCGGCAGAAGCTGAATTCGCCTATCAAAAGCCGATATGATATGTCAGTACAAAGCGTACGTGTTCAATCACTCGACTGACTGGTGGTCCGCTTCCACCTTTGGGTTTCAGGAAAACAGTCCTGCATGTTGTAAGAACAGACACTCACCCTACTCCTTGCGCTCTTCCCTTCAGCTTCTAACCTAGCAAGCGGACTAACATAACTTCCCGACGAGACTACATCCCTAGCGGACGGCATCCTGCGTACCCCTGCTCCAGCTCCAGCCCCACCTTGCCTGTTGAGTGACTGCTGAGAAAGTTGCAATTGAAGCTGCGATGAGTCCTGTTGATGTTGTTGCTGATGGTATTGCTGTGTTGGATAGGTCGATGGAGGGGGATAGTATGTCTTGGCCATATTGCTGTACGGGTTGGTGTTATTGTTGTTGGCGCTTGTGCCCAAGCTCATGTTCATGTTAATGTTCGGTACGAGTAAGGTTCGGGTGCGTGCGAATGGCAGTCAGATTGCGTCTGAGTGCGTACTCGTATGCGTATTCGTTTTCGTATTCGGCATCAACACGGGATGGATCGTCCTTGCCAACGATCCAGCTCTCAATGTTGTTTTTTTCTGCTGAGCGAGATGAGGTCTGAACCAAGTTGCAAAAGTCGGACCTGATCGAATAATGATGACGATGATGATGATGATCAATGCTCGAGCGTGCTGGAACGTGATAGTCAAACTGAGAAGTATATGTAAAACTGAATGTACGGAAGCGGTTGGGTTGGTCGCGTCTGACGAGTGAAGGTGAGGTATTTGCCGCTTAATTCACTACCAAAATCCAAAACAACAACAACAATCGGGAGTGCAAGCTAAGGCGGTGCGGGGTGGGCGGGGTCGTGTTCTCTGATGCCGTTACCGGTAAGTTGAGCTGCACAAGCTAAGTTTCACTCGCGTCGTCTTGGCTGCAATGCAGTGCCAGTGCCGGTCAGTCGCAACGTGTGTGTGTGTGAGTACTTCATGCGTCGTGAATCGGAATGCGACAATCCAGATATCGAGTGGTACACTGAGAATAAGGTATGCTTTGTCCTTCAGACCGGGAAATGGCCTCGAATCGAGAGGACGTCGAATCTGAGCTGGTTAATGAATGGTATGACGTCTTGAAGTGGGCCAGATGTCTGGTATCTCTCGAGTGAATATCAAGATTGAAGGATGGCTCTCTGTCCATGACTATCGATCGTATCTCGAGGACGGACTCGATTGCTCGAAAGGTTTACTCTCTTATCGCCAGAACCTGACAACGGACTGTATTCGGACTGTACGTGTGCGTAGCAGTGTAGCTGTGTAGCTGCAAACACAGATAAGAGAGGGTTTAGACCACTTCCATTTCCTTTTGAATCCAACCCGAATTAGATTCGATCAATTTAAAGGAGCAGCTCTTTCTTTAAGGCTGTCTTGTCGCGTTACAGAACTACTAGAATAAGAGCTCAAGAGCGCACGCATCCTTTGGGGTCAGTCAGCGCAAGCTCAAAGGGTACTCGTAGTCAGTGCACGGTAGACGTTAGCTTGCCGTCTCAACGTTTCAGATGCTCGTACGGAGTGCTTGGCATCTTTGCAGTGTCAGTGTTCGGTGATCGATGATCGAGCTATAGTAGCAGTACATAAGCCCCGAGCGGACTTTAGGAGAGCCTTGACGACGGTTTTCAAGTCTCAAGACAACAAAGAGCACAGATCGGCGCGATATCCTGTGTTAATGTATACTAGGGTAATATATGATACATGATTTGTACGAGTGGGGGTAAGTAGATCATCCCGACCAGCGGGTACTCTGTCTGATTTATTTGACGGCAACTTATATCACTATCTGACTGTCCATCTGATCTGCCCGTCCTCCTGTCTTTTCCAACCTGAACCACAAAAGGCATTCTTTGGCTCCTGCTTGTATTCTCTTGCAATTACAAGATCGGGACGACATCCGTTCGATCGCCCAATCCCACTTGTGGATGGTCGCCGCTTTCGCCGTATGACAGAACCACATAATGGTTCTTGATGAACATATCCCCAAGAACAGTGAAAGAGTCCATGCCGCCCTACAGCAACCGAAAAAAATAGTTTGGAAGAAAAAAGCCAAATCGGGCATCAGTGTTCGTACGCGTAAAGGCTCCTATTTGAAGTCATCTTGCGATTTATGGATAAATGCATAACACAAAAAGGACCTGGAAGCTCACCTGTACACCTGAGATACACATCCCTTGAAGCACCGTAGATCTCTTCCAAGACAAATCTTCGATCGGTACACCGAATTTCCGTCCGCCAATGGAGAAGAACACGTTCCCTGTCGAGGGGTATGAAGTCGTGCATGGGATATACCATATACCAGTTGATTGATCTTGCTTTGACTCTTGGATCTGCGAGTGGATGGCCGCTGAGGCCGGGTATGAAGTGATGATGAGTGTTGTCTGGGTCGCCAAGATATCTACCGGTCAGCTAGGATTCTTACACAGCCAAGTCAATTGCTGAAAGAAGCAGAAAAACGTGCTTTGACTCACACCTGTGTCGATGATTGCTCTTCGTGGAGTACGAGTATCCTGGGCCAGGACGGAACGCGATCCGACCAAGATATCATCCATTGTGAAGCCCCTGTATCCCACGCAAGTTGGTCAGGTTAGCATTGTTATCTTTATTTGGACCACAGGTTCTGATTCCGCAAAGAATCCGACAGAGCGCGCTCACCAGTAGTTCGCACTGATCACGTTTGCCCAGAGAAGCCCAGCCTTACCACCTACCACATAATTCTCCTCGACCCCACCGAGGGTATATCTCCCTTCTCCCTCAGAAGTGAAGACTCCTTGACTCTGTTGTCCTTTCACCAGTCTGATACTGAGCATGTTCTCATACAACGCCTTATTCTTCACTAGCTTTGAGAAAAGCGTTAAGCCTTGTTGAGAAGACGCAGAAGTTGAGAATGTGCTCATCGGGTCGAGGCCCAGACCCATCACTCCGCTTCTCAGCGAGTCCTTGAAGTCTGATCCGCCAACATCCGTAGCAACAGCAAATGTCATCCCTACATTTTGGGTGGCTCTTCCATCCGAACCGAACGATATGAGGTCTATCGCAGTGTATCCCCTGGCTCCTGAACCGTCGGCATAGTAATACTCCCATGGAGAAGATGTGTTGGTGTATGAGGTGGACATGTATGGGTTGAACGAGGTGTGATTGTACAAGTGGCATGAGGAACATGTCGGACCGAAGATGAATAGGTCTGCTGAGCCCGTGTCCGGCAGGACAGGTATTGACTGGGGTGGTGATCCGACAGAGATATACGTGAACCACTGTGCCACCCAAAAATGCGGCACAAGGAATTGTTAGCCAAAGTCCATCATGCCAGTCATATGGGAGACATCAACATAAATAAATTGATGGGTGGATGGATGCCGAGCTGCTTTGCTCACTTCTGTATCACCGCGCTCCCCACGTGCCACCTGATCCGCATTTCCCCATCCGAAGAGATCGCTCAGATCCAATCCCAGATCAAGGTTGATCAAAGCCTTGTCCTTGCTTTTGTTTTGGCTTTGCGATGAAGTGCTTGATCCGCCAAAGTTCAACCCGAGGTTGAGTAGCCCCAAGTCCAAGTCGAGACCGAGTAATCTCTTCTCTTCCTCTCCCCGCGTCTCAAGAGCCGCTACTGATGGTGAAGAAGAAGAGGTGGGAGGAGCCACCCTTGATCTTCTGTCATCGCGCTTTTTGAGACCTAAGCCTAGACTACCAAGGTCGACCGAAAGGCCGACGGAAATGGGACCGAGCTTGATACCCCATGATCCGAGCTGTTGGGAGACGATAACCTCTCCGGATAAGAGCTGGAAAGTCGGGTCTGATAGTAATGGGAGCTCGATGAGCTGTGCTTGTGCTTGAACCTGAGATGTCGATGTCGATGCTAACAAGAGGGCGAGCGCTGCCGCTAGTGACGTGCGCATTCTATTATATTGTTATATCGAGCTAATGAAGGGGAGTAACAGGTAAGGGGAGATAGAAACGCAATGACAAGATATAGGGAGTCAGAAATGATCGTTCCACGGGATATGTATCGGATACATGATATAGATGCAAGAGTATATCGAGTACTTGAAGTTAATGCAGTTTAACGATTCGTTCATGGCACTCCTGGTATGGACTGGTATGGATGCTTTCAGAAGAGATTCGGTCGGCGTAGGCGTATTACAATGTCGACCGGGCGAGAAGCCAAGAAGCCCAGAAACCGCCGTCGAATTTGGCGACCGCCTTCTATACAGTGACTTACTCGCAGAGCACGTTGCGCCGCATAGTGAGTTCAAAATTCAGAACTGGTGTCATCTCACCTCACGAGTACAGGTGGGCACAAATACTAGTATGTCATTGAACAGAGCAACTGAGTGTTGCTAGAGTTCACGGTGAGTCACTTGGGGTGAGCGATGAGGTGTGCCCATTCGTATCGAGACGTTACTCGTAGCGAGTTACAGAATTTCGTCAGCGGTTTGTGTATCAGCATAGCATTTGAATCGATATGAGTGCGGCGGAAGTTGCATGAGAGGATATGACAGACGTTTCATCTCTCGATCGGCACAAGATTCAATCAGTACGAGTAGCTTCGATGCGTTGTACGTTTTAGGCGAATCATACAGTTCAGTATTGTACATAATACCAGCAGATAACAATGCTGGTGACAATCTCTCATTCTGCTGGCTGGAGATACTGTATGCTGCACCTATCGTACGAATACAGAGCCCGGTGAGGTTCGCACCTGCGGCTCAGTAAGATCCTCAAGTATGGGTTGAGTTGAGATCGGGCGCGTGAACGATCGTCGGACCGTATCGGTACTGAGAGCGGTGATAGTAGAAGCTCATTAGGACAATGAGAGGAGAAGAGAAGAGGCTAGATTCGCAACAAGGACTATAACCGTACTCGTGACTGCCTATATGCCTGTATGCCTTTGTACAAAGGCACTTGTCGCGAATTACCACACTCGTCGCGTCGCCCACCGCAAGCAAAGGAATGCGGCATACTATATACTATACCATCACTTGAGCTCATCAAGACAGATACAGACAGACTCGGGAACCGAAGCTCGCCGCTGCTCGGAGCTCGGACATGAGTAGCTGTAGCTATTACCTATGGTTGTGCATAATTCCATAGCAAAGAAGGCTAGGAATGGAGTGATATCGGCCGCGATCGCATGTCATATAGCGTGTTGTACAGTGTAGCTATGTAGCATGTAGGACGCGTGCTTTCTTAGGCTTAGGGTAAAACGTAAACAATAGCTACTAGTTGCAACTGCAGCACGTACAAAGAAGGCCTGGTCTGTACTCGTACTCGTACTATCCAGGGTTAAAATCAATCAACAAACACCCTGAACTCGACATTTCCCATTTCCCATTTCCTCATTTCTCATCCTCAATATCCCATCCATCACACGCCTTTTTTCATTTCTCACAAGCAACATTGATTTAGACCATCTTCGCACAGCGCATCGCATTGCAATATCTTCATCGCTCAAGGACATTCAACGAGTCAGCATAGCAGGCGGATGGGCTGTTAAATAGAACAAGGCGGACGCAAAAGACACGACACGGCATAGCATCAGCCCATCAACACGCGACCGATCGAACCATCTTACAATGAAGTCCCTTCGGCGATCACTGAACAACAATACGAACAACTCCTCGTCCTCGTCCTCTCCTCAACCATCTCCTCCACTACCGCACAATGCAGGGCACCCTCTCGCACTGGGAAGACCGTCAGAGAAAGTCGCTCCGCCTCAAAAAGTCATCAAGGCTTTGAATTCGCATAGGAGTACAAACCCGCAGGAATTGAGCTACACAAAGGGAGATTTCTGGTATGTCACTTCGGAAAGGGATGAGTGGTATGAAGCTTTAAGTGAGTCCTCGGATTGCTCTTTCTCTCTCTTTTGAGCGGATCGTTGTTATCAATAGTGTGGGGTGATCTTTCGTGAAATACTGATCACTGTACTCATCTCATCACCTTGGCCCGCTTGACAGATCCCCTGACTGGCTCAAGAGGACTCGTTCCCAAAGCAGACTTTGAAGAGTTCATCAAGGGAGGCAGACATCCCTCGGGACAAAAGTCCATCGATCATGGAAGGTGAGCGACCGAAGAGCGTGGGGCTTTGTAATATGGCGGAACGGAATGCTGATCGTCCGTGCAATGCGATCATATAGACCTTACACACCTTCGCAAGGCCACCTCTCTCAACCGGCCGATCCTCGTTCTCCACCAGGATCCATGACCTCCCCTCCAGCTTCGGCTGATGGTTCGCGAAAGCCAAGACAACCGTGAGCTTAGACGAGGGAGAAAACCCATCCGTCAAGGGTAGCTAGCTAACTTGGGACTGTCATCCGCGCAGTGTATACGCGATAGTGCAATACGACTTTCATGCTGAGAGGCCGGATGAGTTGGATGCGAAGAAGGGGGAACCGATAGTAGTTATTGCCCAGAGCAATCACGAGTGGTAGGTTTAGCTGGAGGTCTTTCATTCATGAGAAACGGTGCAGGAGACTGGAGATCATTCATTACCAGGTTGCTAACCACACTCCTTCAGGTTCGTTGCCAAGCCAATCGGTCGTCTAGGTGGACCAGGTCTGATTCCCGTTGCTTTCGTCGAGATCCGAGACCCAGCTACTGGCAAAGCCATCGAAATGAACCCTAGTACTATCCCAGCGGTTGAAGAATGGAAGAAGGCTACTGCAGACTACAAAGCAGCTGCTATTCCTCTCGGACGCTTCGAGATCTCCCCCGAGCAGGCCGTAACCAACTCCCCCTATGCGCCACCTGGTGCCGGCAGCGCAAACCACTCTCAGTCATCCTTGCCTCGTGTTACCTCGACTAGCTCAGTGAATCAGAACAACGGACCGTCAAGTCATACACCGCCTGCCATGGTTGCGCCTCAACAGCAGAATGAACCCGTTTATCGACCTGAACATGACCCTTCCTTACCTCCTGGAGATCTGACTTCTCTCGGCGTGCCCTCTTTCCACAACGAATCTGGAAACTACTGGTTCCGACTACATGTCACCTTTGTGCCAGATGAGCCATCGGCGCCGGCCTACACCCTCAGTCTGTATAGGACCTACGAAGACTTTTACGACTTCCAGATTAGTCTGCTGGACACTTTCCCCTTCGAAGCTGGACGACCTCGGCCAGGAGAAGAAGACAGGTCGCCGCCTGAACGTATATTACCGTATATGCCTGGACCTGTCGATGATGAAATCGACGATGAGTTGACGGAATACAGACGGGAAGAGCTTGACGCGTATGTGAGAGCTTTGGTGGATCTGAAAACGAGACAGGCTGGATATATCTTGAGGCACGAATTAATACGGACTTTCTTTGCTGCCAAGTACGGAGATTATTGCGAAGAAACACCACGAGAAGATGTGGTAGGTGAGCTAGAAGAGCGATTAGCGGAAGTACGGGTATCTGAGGGATCAAGTCATCAACGCGGATACTCAAATGGAGGCCAACCAGATATCCGATCTCAATCGGCTGCTTCTAGGTTGTCGCAGAAATCATCAAATCAAGATCGATATTCCCCTCATCCTTTTGCTCAAGGCCATCAACCAGCTTCTCGATCAATCTCTTCTCGGGGTGCCTCACCTTTGCCTCCCATCGACACCAACACATCTGGTCGACCCGATTCAGGACGTCAATCGACTGGAGCGCCGGCGCATTACGTCTCTGGCGGTCCATCGACGGGTGCGACTAGCTCGTCATGGGGTATGGGAGCGGCCCCATCGTCCGCATCATCTATACCTACACCTTCAGCCGGTCAACCTCCATATATCAAGATTAAGATCTATGATCGAGCCACAGACGATCTCATTGCTATCAGGGTACATCCTTCAGTGACTCATGCTGAGCTGTTTGAGAAAGTCAGAGCGAGGTTAGGATCCAATGTGAGCGCTTTAAGATATAGGACAGGCATGGAAGGAGGCGGAGGTGGACAAGGGTATAAAGAGCTCAGGGACGACAGAGAATTGAGAGAGTGGATGAGAACCGAGGATCAGAAATTGGTATTATACGCCGAGCAATAGCATTGCCTAGCGGTTACACATCCATGAGACTGGTGAAGGAAGCAACATCTCAAGACGACCTGAATGCAAGCGGAGGAAGGAAAAGTGGCATTGTGCGGGCGGTCAAAAGCACGGGACGGGCAACTGAGTCCAAGCAGTATCAGCAGTAATCTGATTTCGTCATTGCAGTGGATCTCTTCGCATAGTTTGAGGATCTTTCGATGCATCTGGATAACAAGCTTGTCATTTGAGCACAAGTCGCTGCATATGTTTTGAAATAGCCAGGCGGCGATGACCGATAACGCGGGTGTTTCAATGAACTGCATGCAGCATATACTGTCGCTGGCGCCGTCATCGCTCGTTCACTACCTTCACCCTGTGCAGCCGGTCCGCTGTGTACAGATCCGTCGATATTACTTGTCGCTGGACGTGGTACGACTGTCACAATACCTTATTGTAAGGATTGACTATTGAAAGACACACTATATACGAAGAACCAAGTGACATCGGCGAAGGTAGTATCCAGAAAAAAATAAGGTGAAAATCATCGAATAGACCCACGGACACCGAGGACCAATCCAACAAGGGTTAGGGTTATAATGTCAATACCGCAGCCTCACGGCCCCCAAAGTCACGCCCGTCAACCGTCATCAGACGATATCAGACAACATATCATATCGTCCTTGTTCACTAGAAGAGGCGATGATGGCACGCCTGAGGAGACGTTGATTTCGTATATCAAGGTGTATGAGGAAGATCCGGCGGATCCTAATGGTGGCCAAAAGACGAGGTATCTCATGTTATCTGGTGAGTTGACAGATTGTCATTGTCCTTCTTCCTCCCATTCCTATTCCTGGACCGTGTGTAAAGGGTATACTGGTATGCTGGACTCGGCATCAACAAATGCCTAGTATCCTCAGTGATTTCGGCTTCCAATCCCTCTTGATCGTATTGCATCATCATATATATTGATGCTGATGTCATTGTACCAGTCACAAAGCTCGGGAAGGTGGTGATTCATAAAGCGAAGCGGAACAACAACTTGTCTTTCTCAAAGGGTAAAACATGGCACTTGGAAGATATGAGAGTACTCGAGGTCATCGGGGTAAGTGAATATACCCATCCCCAGCGCCCACGCTCCGTACCCTTTCTTCCCACCATATATCTTACAGTACCATCGAACTCATGATGAACTGCCCTCTGACTTTCAACAATGCACCCTCAAATAGCCAACCGACTTTGCCCTGACAATGACAATACGGCGATATCACTGGACGACGGAGCGCGCAAAAGACCAGACTCATTTCTTGAACTCGGTCGTTAAAGTGTACAGAACATACACGAAGGGAGAGACGCCAGAATTGATAGGTTTCAACCCTAGTCCCCAGGCCGCGCCTACACCACCTCTACAGGCGACTGGTAGCAACGGCGGTGAGCTGCGTTTATCTTCTTATTCATTGTACCACCACCTTTGTCTGTTATCAAGTACTTGGTCTTTGTCTTGATGTTGTCGTTGTTGGCGCAGATGATACTGACATAACCATGTCGATCGGACGGACGGACTTAGGCTACCCCACTCCACCACCTATCGATCGCCAAGGCTCTTCATCTTCCCCTCTATCGCGCAATATGGACTTGGCCCCACCCAACTTTGTCAAGCAATCCCGATCGGGTTCATCCTCCTCTATGGCTTCGGCGCAAAGCAGCGCATACCCACAGTCCGACGCGGGCCGATCCCGCCCTTCTTTAGATGAAGACAGACCTCAGATACCACACCTCGGTCGATCACCGCTCGGAGAATCATCGATGCGTAGGCCATCGACCGGTGATAGGGACAGAGACGGCCGAATGCCATCACCCCGCAATGCGCCTAGTCCCGTGCAGCAAAGCTCTTCGCCCAGTCAAGGGATTGGTATGGGTCAACCACCGATTCAGACTAGGAAATCATCCGAGGATCGACTGGGTCCTAGTAACCTAAGAAACGTCTCAGCTGCGTCCGAGTACGATGGACCCGGTGCATCGAGTCGACCGATGCGGAAGGCTTCGAGTGAGGGCATGAGGGCAATCGCAGAGCATGATAGGAGCAATCAGCCTAGTCCCCAAATCCCTCCTGTAGGAAGGGAAAGGGAATATACGACACCTTCACCGACTACATCGTCAGCACCTGTTCAGGGCCAAACCTCAACAACAGCCCTCCGTCCTCCACCTGCGCAACTAGACCCGAACTCGACTTCTCGATCCATGCTAACACCCACTATCACGACGACGGAAGCTTCCCCCCTCTTACCTTCCGAATCTCAATTCCCTTCCCCTGCGGCTCCGCGCCCAGCCAGAAGAGCATCTTTCCACCCTCCTCCACTGGACACAGCCTTCTCCAAAGAAGTGCTACTCACGTCTCGGACCGGTGTTCTACCTGGAGTAGCAAGTCTAACAGTAGACGATGGTGAACAAACCGACGAAGCTGTCATGGCGAATGTAGAGGAGTTGCTAGAGGGCTTTGACTGGACAGCGGGAACGTCTGCGAATGCCTTGACGAGCTTGAGTGAAGGAAGCAAGAAGAAGAGTGGAGCGGACGCTATCGAGAGCAGATTGCTGGATGAGCTCGGAGCGCTCGACTCGGTACGTCAAGTATTTTCTTCTCGGGCGTATGAGAATCCCTTGAGAGCTAATCATTGTATTTTTCTTGTCGTAATTTTATAGGCCAACATCCACGCGTTCCTTGAATCAGACGACCGTATAGCCCAAGTCCTCGGCCACATCGACGAAGCTTTGCTGGAGTTGGATGATATCGATCTTCAAATCACAGGCTATAAGATACAGTTGAACGTGAGGCACCCTAGCACACCCCTACAATGAGCGAGCGAGATACTGACTCTTGTATTGATTCAAAGGCGGTATCGGACGATATCTCATTCATCGAGTCGCAGAATAGGGGTCTGCAGGTCCAGACTTCTAACCAGCAAGCCTTGCTGAATGAATTGCGACAATTACTGGTGAGCTGGGTGTTTCTCTTGTCACTGTGGCGGAAATGAGCTCACTGGTAACATCACCTTTTCTTTTAGCAAATTGTCGAGGTGCCAGCCGAGGACATTCGCACGCTCACTCAAGAATCACCAAGTACACCAAGAGGTATCCAGATTCTCGAAAAGGCAGCTGCGTCGCTTTACAAAGCCTTACAAGCGGGTATGGACAGCGGTGAGTTTAGCTGGATCATAGCATTGAGGCCCGAATGGACTTGTCAGCTGACTGATATATTTGCATCAACCAGCCAACGCCGAGGTCGCTGCTACTATCGCTCATATGCGAGAATACCAGGAGAACAGCGTTCAATTCTGTAAAAGGATCTCGGATTACCTTGATGTCACATTCAAGTATCAAGTGAGTCAGCTATATGGATATTATAACCTCTGTGCCATGCAGCTGATTCGGCTGTGTCCTCAGTCTGAGACTACGTTGGCAGAATACAGAAAAACTGCTAAGAAGACCATGACGCTCGGGCCTCATCAAAGTATGGGAGAGTACCTGATGACATACGAAGGTCTGGTGCTATACGTCAAGGAGATGGATGAAGCGAGATATCAAAAGCTGTGTTCGGTAAGTTGGCTGCCTCAACAGCTGGTGCTCTCCAGGTGTCGGTTGGAAGGACGCTGATTGTCTCGTCCAAAGAACTACATGTCGACTGTCAGCCAGTTGCATCATTCCGAGATGAAGGACCTGTTGATGAACTATATGGCATCGTTGAACGCTGCGCTTGGAGATTCAAGCAACGAAGCTGGTGAGCTGGCAGTGTGTAGTCCAAGATTAGGCACCAAGAGCTGAGAGTAGCTTGTATAGCATTCTCCAACGCTGCTGGCGCTGGAAGCAATGTCGGCAAGACTTCTGCCTTGGCTAAATCGAAAACAGTCATCGGACTCGGAAGCTCGAACGTTGCTCAGCCAAAGAAGGAGAAGAAGGGGGATGACAAGTCTACTCGAGCGTCCGAGGTAAGCTACCTTTTCCATAAAGGAGGATGCGCTCTCACTTGTCCAAGCAGCTCACACCTGTGCATCAAACGATCATAGCTCTATCGACAAGCTCTATCAGAGATCGTCAACCAGATCGTATCGGAAGAAGACTTCATCTCCGCTTTCCTGCACCTAACCGATACCGAGTCCACATTTGCCGATCATATGGAGCTGGACAGCTATTTCAGACGACAAGCTGCTCGACATGCGTCGAAGGGGATGTCACCTGGCATGATGCAGCTAGTGAGGAGCATGATGGACTTGGTATTTGGTTTCGTCGAGCTGGAGTTGAGGCAGTGGGTCGAAGCTGCCATGGACAAGGCGCCCGTGTGAGTGCTACCACAACTGGGATGAATCGAAGGCTAATTTGACGTGCAATGTCGTTCAGATCGATCGTCGGTGTAATCGCCGTTACCGAAAGATTGGCCAAAGAAGCCGAGGAGGAGAACACGACTATATTCTTCAATCAGCTGTTCGAGAGACAGCTCGCTCGACAACGGCAGCTTCTTGACATGTTCATCGTGAGTTCAGGACCATCGACGAACTCCTTGTTTTCTTTTTTTTCTTTTGATTTCGAAATAACAGAGCTGACAAGGGAACATCTGGCCTGGCGATAGAGCGAACAAATACGCACGATCGAAGCATCGAAACTGACCATCAAGAAACGCAAAGGCGTGGCCTTCTTCATCCGCCATTTCCCGATTTTCGTCGAGAAGATGGAAGCTCAGCTCGAAGCTGAACCTACGGATGACTTGCCCATCCGAGGCAAGGTCAACGATATCTACGAGAGAGTGGTCAATACCGTCTTTGCCAATTTGCAGCAACTTGCAAAGATGGATAGGGCCGATGGACAGGCGGCTGAAGATAAGGGACAGCTAAATTACCATGTGATCATGATTGGTGAGTTTAATTACGACACTCCCCCATATCTCAGCTTCCACGGTCATGGGGACCTGCAAAAAAGGCCGTCGGATGGCACTCGTTTTCGACGATAGCGCTAACTTTGCGCCATCGAAAGAAAACATGCACCAGTTCGTCGAAGATGTATCTCAACTCAGCTCGCCCGCTCTCGGTGTGTTCTTGACACGAGCAAAGGGGCTCTACGAGGATAATCTGTCGACATATGTAAAGTTACTCTTGAGACGATCTTTCGCTCGATTCATGGTGAGTGACTGTCACCGAACTATAATGCTGGAAAGAGACATTTAGCAGTGTCTTCCGGCTATGTGCAAGATGAGCAATCGGCTAACATTTAGTGCAGGACTTCTTCGACGGTGTTGAGCGACTGATGGCTACCACACCCGCCAACGAAGTATCGCTCCACCAATCATACTCACGATCAGCACTGAAAAAGGTACTGAAAGACAACGGCGGTAAAGACATGAGAAAAGCGATTGATGTCATATCCAAACGAGTCGATAAGCATTTCGCAGCAGACGACGAGGACCCTTCCGCTTCTGGTGGTATCAATGGAGGCGGCGGGGGAGGAGGGAATCATAACGCTCAGCTGATACAGACTGTATGGAAGGAGATCACGGCCGAGCTAATGCGTGAGACGAAACGCGCCCAGGAAATCATCGGGAAAAGCTATGCGGATAGTAATTTGGGTTTGGAATTCGGACCGGTGGATGTCGAGGCTGCTTGTAAGCGGGCAAAGTAGTCGCCCATGATTCAACTAGAGACAATTGTATGGTTCACCCGTAATTCGCGGAAGTCATGGATGGATCTTGCTCTGATGATGATATGACTATGGACACTGTACGAGGGGCGTCAAAAGTGCATGCGTTATTATATTGGCGTTCGACCGACTTTGGCGATGTGATTGTTACATAAGCATAGAAGGACTCCTGCCACCTGAACGTACACAGTGGTTCTGTATGTGATCAAGATGTGAAGCACTCGGCGAAGATACTCGTGCACAGTACTTGAAGAAGCAAACCTGTAGGAAAGAAGCCACTCAAGGCAGCTGGCTAGCCAGCTAGCCAGCTAGAGAGTGATCACGGAAGCCTACAATACTGCGTCTAGCGATTATCATAGCGTTACCGACTTTCTTTCTTTCAGGGCTGGCCCAATTCGTCGAGCGCATGCATGAGGACGTAGTGGGTTTTTGGTACACACTCTAGAACTGTATTAGTACAATTCGAGAACTAGTACGATAACCGCATTGCGTTGCGTTGCGTTGTTCAAAAGTGAGTGTTAACCTCGCCTCCAGCAGAGCGAGCTCAACTCCGCTCAAACGCCATTATCGCCACATTACCGAAGCGGGGTACTCGGCCTTCCACACTAATCTTACAGGCCCGATATTCCGATACACTGTAAAGGGAAAATAGAGCACTGCTAGCTTCTGTCTTCTGATCCCGTCGAACAGCTTCACCCTCAAATTCAGATGTGAACCGAGTAACAATCGGTAGGTTAGTCAGTCAGTTACAAGGACAAGGAATGTCAGGTCGCTGTCCAAGGAGCAGGTTACTTACCCCTAATTTAATAATATTATGATTATAATCATCGGTTATCGTGGTGGACGAGGGGTATCTGGGGTTATGCGTTATAAACACATATCACAGTGACGCGAATATCGATACAATGTATGCATGTAAACTACTGTACGCACTGTGCACCGTGCAGAAAATCTGTGAAACGACAAGAAAACGTTTGTATGAGGTGCTCCAAATTGAAAAAGATGCCTTGTTTGAGACTACAAACAGGCACTGCGCTACTTAGTCATCCATTTCATACCATACCATACCATACCATACCATACCATACCATACCGTATATACAGTGAAATATTTCCAATGCCATGGCATGGCATTGCCATGTTTGTATCCAGTATAAGGCTGAGTGAGGGCTGTCGGAAATGCGAGAACAGCCTGTGTCTGTGATAGTTGTCACTTTTATCACCTCTGACTATTGAGCCATAGTCGTTGGCATACGAGTACAACACATGACATGATACTCGGTACGGTGTGCGGTATGCGGTGTGCGGTGATTTAAGCTACTTAGGCTTGCGTCATTTTGAGGCTGATGAATGTGGCGAAACTGTGTGTTGTTCAGGGTGTTGTTCAGGGTCGTGGGATGAAAATGATGGTCATGGGTCAGGGATTGATTGGGAATCGGGGCCAAGTAAGAGTGTAAAGCAGTAAAGCAGTTGTGTGATGATGCAAAAATGAGTAAAATGAGTCAACAGAGTGTCACAAGTCATCAAAGTCATCAAGTCATCAAGTCATCAAAGCATCCGAGGGTAACACACCCATTACTACTTTCAGGGTATATATCCTATATCCTATATCCTATATCCTATATCCTATACTACTCCAAACTCCACCTCGGACTACCTAAAGAGTACGGAATGCACGGAATGCACAGAGTGTACATACATGTACATACCATGTACCTTACCTCGCATACACTTCCATTCACTTCTCTCTGCACCCACATACCTACCTACCTGGGCTCCTCTTTCTTCACACCTTCACACACACACACAATCACACACACACACACAATCACAAACACGAAAGAAAACCAAAACTCTTGCGCCCATGTACGTTATATGAGCAAGACACGCAATCAGTCAGTTACTCACCAACCCAACTTACCAACTTTCATACTGTACATATAGAAAAAATGGAAGCGACACACAGCCATAGACCATAAAACCAACCTCCTAGACCTCGCCTCGCCACTCGACTTAGCCCAGTAAGGTTATCGAGTCTCCGAAAGTCGAAAGTAAGTCGAAAGTCAAGTGAAAGAAAGTCTTCTCAAACAGTTTCGGACCTGGACCCGACTGACCCGTTCATTCCTTTTCAAGATAGGAACAGCACAAACCGCAGTCGAAGATCCAGTCTTTGCTTTACACTTACACTTTGACGAATACGCGAAACAAAACCTTCACACCAGACACCAGACATTCTGATCTCTCCTCTCCCCGGTGCATACCGCCCACATAACCTTCGCAAACACAAAACAAAGAATCAGAATCAACCTTCCATCAATTCTGATATTCTTTTACACCTCCTCCACAAAAGTCAGTCAAAACGAGAGACACGGATAAAACGAAAGCATCACCTACGACTCAACATCGTACATACCGACCGTTCACCTTTCCAAACCGAGACAGTCATCTGTTACCCATCATCAGTCAGTCACCAACTATAAACTATTCGTCATCACTCACCCCATCAGAGATCAAACAGTCAAAACATAACGTTCGATCACCCGCTTGTTCCCTATCCTTCCGAACCTTGGCTTCCCACATCCCTTTGATTATCTCCGGCCACACACAACACCTCTTATCTCTGATACTCCACATCTCTTTGCTTACTTCGGCACCTATCAACGACTATTAACAATATACCTAAACCTATATCCCGGACAACGGCAACGATCGTATAGCTCATATACATCTTTTTTCTTGCATTCACAGGACAAATACACGAGAGCCTGGTGAAAACGTCAACTGTACTTGGTACTGGTTCTGCGAAACAAGAGGTCATACATACATAACCTTCGGATCTCGGCGAGATCGCTCTTGTACACCCCCCATCTCCAATAACGCCGAGCCTGGGTCTACCCAGTCATCAAATCGCTTTTATATACAGGTATTCGCGCATCAATCTTCACCGGGGAACCTATGCTCTTCGACCACTGGAGTCGGAGTGCGTAAAGATCCACACACATCACCACATCTGCTCAGAAAGTCACATGCCCCCACAATGTATCCGCCTCCACCCCCACCCCTCAATCATCCCGGTCCTCCTCCATAAAGGATGTGTCGATGTCGGACACAAAAACAAATACCTCGTCGTCCGAATCGTCGACTCAATCCTCTAGTACCCCGACGCCGAATCTGTGGTCCAAGTCCGACGCCATTCCGATACAAGGGAGTGACTCGACAGGTAGCGCAACTGCAAGTGACGGGTCTTCACGAACGCCAACTACGGATGCAGCTCATAATGTAGGAGTTGACGATGAGGACGGCCTGACATGGGTGTTCACGCCCCCGGTCTTGGTCGAGCATGGCATGTTCAAGGGAAGGTGGTTGAGGTGAGTCCACGGACGTCATGTCATTTGCGTTCACCGGCTTGTTGCCTGAACAGGGTGTAGTTCGGCTCAGGTTGGTGGCTGACTGGCTGCGTGTACCTTCTCAAAATCAGATTCGCTCTGGCTGTAGCTCAAGAACCAGTACTTGGTCGAAGGAAGACGGAGAAAGACCGCAGGCCGCTTGGTCCAGCGCCCATTGTGCGGTTCAGGGCCGTGGAATGTAGACGGCGACGGAGTGAGCCTGGAGATTGGAATGAAGAAGAGGTCGATCCGAGGTTCGTTCACGATCCTCTCCTTCCCTCCCTCGACCTCTCACTCATCTCACCTCATGCTGGTTGTTATGTGGATCTATCGGGCCAACGTCAATCTCTTTTCATCTTCTCATCTATCCATCTGTCCGTCCCGTTGCTCTAAATCGGCACTCCACCTTGCTGTCCAGGCGATCTCAGCATGGCCACGTAGGGTCAACCCATTAATTGTTTGATTTGGTATAACCCCGATCTTTCCCTTCTACGATTTTTGGGTAAATAGTGCGATCGAACCAAGTCACCTGATATGCGCTGCCGAACTCGCTCCACCCTTGTCGCCAGCGGCTGATTCGTCATCCCGGCCAGCATCTGCCGGTCTATCTCGTCCCTCGTCCTCGTCTGCTCCCGGAGGTAAGGGCTACTCCAAGGATCTCGGAGGTGACGTCATCATGTCTGAAAGGCCGACGGCAATTCCGGTCTTCGGTGACATGTATCAAGGAGGAGCTCGAGACGGAGACGGTGATGTGGACGATGTGTCCATGATAGAAGACGACGAGCGAATGGAGTTTATGGTCCCTTCTCCGCGGAACTCGCCGCACAATTCTGACGACGGACAAGGCCACGATCCGTCAGCGAAAGATGGACAGGCTCCCCATAACGATGATCATTCCTATCAGCCCGGTCAAAGACGCGACATTGCCGATGGACGGGAAGAGGGCAGTGAGCAGCCCTATGGAAGTTTTCCCTCTCGCCCAATGACAAGCCGAATCGACGGAATATTGAATCACCCAGCAACATCAACTGCAGGCGCTGTTCGATCGGCTGCCAAGAAAAGAAGCGGCGAAGTGAAAGATACAGCCACCTCGGATCCTTCAATCAAAGCTGTGCGGAACCTCTACGGGAATCTGCATGTAGCTGGAGTCAGAGTACCGTCGCCCGAAGGCGGTATGGGCACGTGGTTTCTCTTTACGGTGAGTCGCCACCTCACGAAAGGGTGATGAATCATTCGCGAAAGAATAGAGTTGCAAAGGCAAACCAAAACTCTATAAACCGCTGCGAGAGGATACGTACTTGAGTGGCTAATCAACTGTTATGACTTGTCTTTTTTTGGTTTCTTTCTTTCTTTTTTTTCTATTTTTCTTTGGGTTGGCTTTGTGCAAATAGGATCTATCAGTACGCCAAGAGGGCACATATTCGCTTCGATTCCGCTGCTTCGACCTAACGGCCATTGGGCCAAGCGTTGGTTTGCCATCGCCTTGCTTGGTCGAATGTCAGAGCCAACCGTTCAGGGTATATTCGCCCAGACAGTAAGTGCCACTTGAGCTCAGAAATTATATATTGGCCAATATACTTTTCAGTTGGCGGATCATCAAAACCTCAGAACCGCAGAGGTAAAGCCTTCAAAACGAAGCTAATCATTGTTGTCTGTTGTTGTTCGCTCTTATTTTTCTTTCTTCGTTCTTCGATGGTAAAAACGGACGAGCAGAGTTCCACCCTTGCCTAGACCCACTGAACTGGCAGATCATTTCGCCAAACAGGGCTTCAAGTTGAATACTCGAAAGGTGAGTGGAGTGTTCCTGTATCCATCGTGAACATACCCGTATTTTTTTTTCCCCCAAGCAATCCCATTCCTGCATTCGCTGCAATAAAGGCTCCCGAAGCCAAAGCAAGCAAAGCATGCGCGGTTTTGAGCTTTTGGGACCCTCGTTGCAGTTTCAATTTTCAATCTGATCGTGTGCGGCCGTGCGCCTGTGCTGACTGGGAGCATTCGTGTCCTGCTCTTGCAATTCTTTCTTGCGCAGAATGAACGTACCGTCTCGACACCGCCGCCTTCTGCGCCGCCCTCGGCATCGGGCAGCCAGAGCCAACAATCTGGACCGACTGCGGCTCCTGGTCCCAGTAATGCCTCGTTATCATCAACTTCGAAATTACCCGCTACTGCCATTACTATTGGTTCTACTGGTTCTACTGCAGCTTCGTCTGCGTCTGCGAGAAACAAGGTCGGAACCAAGACCAAAAACAAGAGGGGTACGGGTATTGTCGGCAAAGCACCCGAATCCGAATCTCAGCCTGCACTGAGACCATCTATCGAGCCGATCCAAGTGGATGATAGTCCGAATCAGAGTATGAAAGGAAGTAAAGGCAGTACTAGCACAGGTACTGCTAGTACGAGTACCGAGATGAGTCTTGATGCAGGCTTTAGTACCGGTACCAATAGTGCAAGGGCAACATCGTTTTCTACGTTATCGACAATGGAAAGCATCGTATTGTCAGGTTCGGCAGCGGCAGGAGCCGCGGACAGTGGGAATGGGAGTGGGAGTGGGAGTGGGGGTGGGGGTGGGGGTGGGAAATGGGGGGAAACGGGTGGATCGAGTGCGAGTAACGTGGCCAAAACCGATGGTAGCTCCGGCTCCGGTCAAGGCTATGGTCATGGTACCGGCGTGAGTGTCGGTAGTAAAGGCAAAGCGAGGATCAAACCCAGTGGTAAAGGTGCATGAAACATGAAGGAAGTTTTAATTTGACTTGACTGGACTTTGCCCTTTGCCTAATTCATTTTTACGCACCATCATGATATGCACACATGCACAAATGCACACTTGCACACGAATGGACATTACGAGTACTCATACCGACCATTTTTTTTTTTTTTCCTTTGTGCAAAAATCATTCGTACTTTTGATGCTTGATCGATTGATCGATCATTGCCGTATATTGACTGCACGGAGGAACGGAGGAACCCTCTACGGCCCAGTCTCGTGTCGATGGGAAATAATAATGCAACTCGTACTCTGCAATCTGAGATTCGTATCATGAGATACACTAATTGAATTGCAAGTCTTGTCTTCATGCAAAATGTACCTAAAGTTGTCATGATGATTCCTCAACCATTTTGCTTTTGCTTCTATATCACCGCAGAAACCACTGGCACTCGTAGTTTGTCTACGGTGATTTAGATTCTAATAGCCTATCCTATCTGCCTGCTCCTTCTTTACCAAGCCGTCCAAACAAGTTCCCAACGACGCCACTACCACCGCCCTGAGCAGCGTACGACTCGAGGAAAGAACGCATCATCTCGTACTCTTTTCTTCCATTCTCATCAAGTTCGTTAACCTCGTCAATCCCCATAACATCCTCTTCATCACTTCCATCCGCATCTGCGTTTGCGTCTGCATCTACACCGGCAGATGAGAGAGCTTGACGGAGCTCACGATCCATAGCTTCTAATTCGTCTTGGTCCATCTCATCTAATTCCGCTTCACTCGGTAAATTACCTTTAGCAGTAGCAGTACGCTTCCCTTTGCCCTTTGATGAACTGGCGACAGCGGGCATAGGTCGAGTCTTGCCATTGATAGCTGCAGCGGCGTTTTGTTGGCTTGCGGCTGGACGAGTTTTAGATAATTGTTCGTCCATCGCTCGCATGACATTCTCAAACGAGTCGAGCGACGTATTCGCATTCGTATTCATATTCGCCTTTGAGGCGGAGGAGGCCTGGACCTGAGACTGCCCGAGGGTATCATGACTGAACATCCGTACATCGGCAGTATCGGCGAACGAAACTTTTCTACCGGTCGATCTGTCCTTTGACTTTGATTGTCCAGAGGAAGAAGAGCCTTCCGATTCCTGCGATTGCTGCTGGCTAGTATTGGCAGTGGCAGTTGAAGAAGATGAGGAAGGGGCGTTCTTAGCGGCGGATTGCGGGACGAAGGCTATATCAATTACAGATACAAATGCACATACAATCAGCTCAAACATAGAAAGTCTAGGGAAAAAAAAGGGGTAAATAAAGACCGCGCTATAACGCATAACGCGATTGATCCTTCTTCACTCACCACCTCGGGCCTGTCGATCACCCACTATACCAGCCCACATCTCATCCGAGATTCCCAAAGCTTCACGAGTGAACTTCAAAAAGTCCTCCTCTTCATCATCGCCCATATCCACATCCATACCTTCATCCTCTTCATCTTCATCCTCCTCGCCTTCGTCTTCAGCATCCATGTCCGCTATATTGTCTCCGCCACCGCCGCCCCAAACACGTCTTTGTATCTCTTCATCTAGATTATCGCCCAATTTCAAGCTCTCCTTCCTCTCTGTCTCTTCTTTCTCTTCCTCTTCTTCTTCGTCGATCTCTTGTATTCGAGCGCTCTGAGGACCCTTTTCGCCCTCACCCCATTTCATTAGGGAGATCTTCCGGCCGAGCGTGCCTGGTGGCGGAAGCTCAGACTCGGAATCGGACTCGGACTCAGAGTCGTAGATCACGCCGTCGTATTCTTCTTTCGCAAAGACAGGTGGTCGCATCTTGGCTTTCAAATCGTCGATAGGGTCCAGTGGCTTTTTACTGTTATTCGCATTCGAATTTGATTTAGAGTGCTTGACATCCGGTTTGGGGTCCACCTCGACATCGCTCGCAGCGGGAGGCTTGTTGAGAGTTTTGGCTCCCCATTCATCAGCTGCGAGCGGAGGCACAAGGTTCTGTAATCTCGTTTGTTTCTCCGCTTCAAGCGCCTTTCTCTCCTCGGCATCATCCTCAGCATCGTCATCTGAATAGTCCATATCTTCGTCAGACAGCTCACTGCACTCACTCAACAAAATCAGCGAATATTCCCCCTCCCCCATATGATGCGGATGGCAAAGACGAGACGGCTCGACTTACTCTGCGAATCTGGCACCTGTCATGTCACCTTGTCCACCGACAAACTCCTGAACCTTTGTAGCTAGATCTTGAAGAGCTTTACCATCTTCTTCCCCCATTTCTAAAGCTTCTTTGCCATCGCTCTGAGCCTGATTGGCGCGGCCCATGGAACGCATGAGCATATTGTCAAGCTCATCAGGAGCGACTTCGAGCCATTTGTCGCTGTCCTCCGGATCGTCTGAGGATGCTGTCAAAGATTCAGGAGATATGTCGGAAGAGGATAATAGAGCTTTGTCGACTAGGAAGGCGAATGAAGGCCGTTGAGAAGCGGTGCTGCACGATCAACACAAAGTTTAGCCTATACCAAAAATGGATCGAAATGGATCGGGTATCTGTCAAAAAAGCAGAAAGCAAGACCAACACTCACTCTGATGACTTAACGCTTTGATACCCTTTCAGCGCTTCCAACTCCCGTGCTTTCCACTTCTTACTCCCTTCCAGCTCCTGACCGAACCAATCGGCTTTCTTCAGATTCACCAAGAACTGGTGATATCCTTCGTCAGATCTCACACTCTCGTTTTCCCCTTCGACACCACTCCGACCTTTATTTCCTCCTTCCTTGTACATGATCTCGAAGCCCGTAGCGATCTTCACACCTAAATCACGCCATCGTCTCTCACTGTCCAGTTCTGGGCCTTCTCGGACGTGCCATTCTGGTCCGAATACTCGGGGAGGGTGGAACACTTGGCCTTGCAATTGGGCGTAGGCGGCTCGAGTGAGGGTAACAGGTGTCAGGATAGACGGGGAGGGAGGGAAGTGAGTCATACGCGCTGCGGCCTAGAACGATTTCGAGGAAAAAACGAGTCATAATGTCAGATAGTCATAACGCCGTCCGATATCATAAAGACGTACTCTCAGTTGAGCCGGATCTCGCACATAGAATCCCTCAGTAGCTCGCTGTATTAGCTCAGGATTCTTGTTAAGCACCTTGGCTATGGATGTGGGAAGGTACGCTTTCGTCTTATGTCGATGTGTATCCAAAGCTGCCGGATAACTGCAAAAACAATATCATCAGGTCGATACTGAGCGCAGACTGAAGACGGATATTGAAACTTGGAAGCTTTATGAATAACACTTACCAGTCTATTCTCTTCCAAACGGCTCGTTCGATCTTATCTTCCGCTCTGTACTTCCCAGTCCTTACAGCTCGTATAGCATCTTCCTCTGATATATAAGCCTCCGGGTCGAATTGTCGTTGAAGCTCGTCGTCATCTAGGATTTGCCGCGGTCTTGAGCTTGACGATGATCGGACGGATAGTGGGATCAAGTGAAGATGGCCGCCTTGAAGCCATAGCTACACACGCAGTGTACATGTATTTCAGCTTTCTCTCTTTATAACAACTCTAAAAGGTTGAAGCGAAGCGCAAATCACCCTGTTGTCTGCATTCTCCGGCGATACCCATGAAGGGAGCTGATCAGCAGCTTCAATAAGCAGGAACTCTCCATCGGTATCTCGGACGCTGTAATGACGAGGACCTTAAAATCAGCTTGGAACAAATGACAGTCGCGCAGGTGCGGTTAACAAGCTAAGGCTTACCCTATGATGAAGTCTGACCATTTCTTGCTGATTTCTCTCAACAGCCAGACGACCAACCACTCATCATCAACAGCATCGCCCACCCTCATCCTGCCTTCCAACTTGCTCCCAAACTCTCCTAAAGCTGTACCGGCTCCGGCTCCAGCTCCAGCTCCAGCTCCAAGATGGTGTCCTACTTTGAGCTCCCAAGCATCCTTGTTCCATAGCCAAGGCTGCGGTAACAGCGAGTTGATGTACTCGGTGATGAGAATCGCTGTAGCTGCAGGCTCGTAGCTCGCCGGAAAGTGGAGGACGTAGTTGAGGGTATCTTCTGCTATTGTCGGTAAAGGAAACGCTCGACCACCGGATTGGTCCAGCGAAGGGAAAGAGTCGGACATTATGAATAGGCTATGCTTTCAAGCAGCGTCCGATCAAGTCGCGGGATTCTCCTTTGGAGTTTTATCTGTTGAAGAATGAGAATGTAACATCAAGTCGAATGATATAGACGTCCAGGAATCTCGCACCGAATGAGCGAGTGCTATGCGATTAATTTACTACTTTTGGGTGGCAAATTGTTTACAGTTTATCTCCGTCGCCTTGTTCGTCTTTTCCATTCGAAAGATCAGAGATATCTTGGCTCCTTTCATCTCATCTTCTTCTGCGTCGTGCTTTTTTGATATTATATCATCATAGATCATACCCCTATCATTGTCACAGTGCATACCATAGACTATTGCCTGTTCTGTGCCTGTTATTATACGGATGGAAAAAGTGTGCGTCCCGGCATATCACGTATCGACATAGAGATAATACCCCGGATCATTCACTGTTATAGACATGTTCTCGTTCTTCGGTGATCAGAATGGAAAACAAACTCCTGTCAAAACCAAGACTATCGTGTCAAAAGTCTCAGTGACCAAGTCCGTCACTCGACCATCAGCGCCCTCGACATCTGCGGCCAGCCCAAGTATCTCGAAACACTCGTCTAGTAGCTTGTTGAAAGCGCCGACTAGCACGCCGAAGAAGGGCTCTTCGCCTAGCAGACCATCAGGTTCATCCGGACTAGGATCTTCATTGTCTTCTTCTCCAAGACCCCCCGCTTCCTCTTCAAAATTATCCTCGAGCAAGCTAGAAGTACGGTCCAGTCCTCAACCCAAGCAGAAACCGATATCGTCCGCTCGTTCACCGGGGCTGAAGAGGAAGACTTCCACCATTGCTCGGATCGAGTCCGAGTCGGAGTCAGACTCAGGCTCGTCAAGTAGCGAGACAAGCGACGATGCTCTCGACCCGAAACCAAGAAAGAGAAGAAAAGGAACGACGACGAATGGCTCAGCGACTCCTCTTGGTATTGGGCTGGGTATGGAAGACGAAGCGAGGAACGATCAGTGGTGCTTCGACCAAGTAGACATGAGGGGTGAATTCGGTCGAGGATGGGTCGGCTTCGTGGGATCAGAGGAAGTAGTAAAGGGTCAGATTCATGGCTGGGCCGGCGGGAATGGAAACAGTGGAGATGGGAAGAATCTGGACAAATACCAAGCATGTGAGCTCATGATCGTTCCGCACTCAGTCGATTTTAAGCCATTGGAGCTGACGAGTGTCGACTGTAGACTTCCCTCAACCTGGATTTGAAAACGGTGATAAAGTACCAGAGGTTGAGCTGCTATACCCCGCTAGAGGATGTAAAGAAAAGTGAGCCGCTCTCGACATGTGCCCGTTTACTATTCATGCAGCAGCTGATATTGAGCTATGGCCCAGGTTCATCCTTCTTACACCTACATCTGCGAGAGAGTATAACCCGATAAGCGAGCTTCGGACGGCTCTGCGCATGATCTTAGAGCGTGAGTGATCACTATACTATATGCAAAACCGATCATTGTTGACAGATAGCATTCTCCAGACTATATACCACCTTCACACGCCCACATATTCGGCACGTTATCAGACAATCTCACCGATCCTCTCGAATCCGCTTCAATTGTCCCTTCCCGCATCACATCCCCTCTTCCAGGCCACTCGTCATTAGCGACTCCCCCTCCGGATCAGGTCACGCCAAGCGAAACCATCGGTGATGCCCTCAGAAAGGCTTTGGCGCCGAATCGACGCGATGGACCGGGGTTTTTGAAAGCTATGAAAAGGTTCAACAGGGCTATGGAAGAGATTCAGAGAGACGGTAGTTTGAAAGAATGGATGAAGACTCGGCCAGGGCTGAAGGGCAGGGAATGGGCGTCGTTGGTAGATTTCGTGCATGATCAGGCTTACTCGAGATGCGTGGGCCCTTATTCGAACGAGCTTGAGGTGAGCTAGCCAATCTATCAAGTCTTATAGCACACTCGAGCTCACAGCTTTAAACCCCGTGGTAGCATCACCCCAAACACCCCGATGAGGTAGCTCGAGCTATCAGTGGCAAGGAAGATGCGTATGGAGAGTTGAGACATAAGTAAGCTATTCAGAGGTATACCAATCGAGGCTTAGCTAATTAAACATTTTAACCAGCTTCATGAGCAAAGTCATCGAGCAGACCAAGCTGGGACCCGACTCCGTTTTGTGAGTTATGCGGAGAGTAGACTCTGGAACTACCTATGCGTCACGACTGACATCTCGTGTAGCGTTGACCTAGGTAGCGGAGTAGGCAATTGCGTCCTCCAGACAGCACTGCAAGCAGGCTCAAAAAGGTAAGCTGACCGAGCCACGTGGCACAGTCAAATCGGCTTAGCTGATCTATGTACTTCTGTATTCGATTATAGTTATGGATTCGAGCTTCTGCCCGTGCCTGCTCACTGCGCGAGACTGCAGCTTCGCGAAGTACAACGCAGATGGGCTATGTGGGGGTTGAATGGGAATTCAGATGTAGAGGTGCACGAAGGCGATTTTAGGACGCATCCCGTGGTCGCGAAGAGATTGAGGGAGGCCGACGTGGTGGTAAGTCATGGCGTCTGACCTCACTCACATCCATCGAAAGGAAGATGTCTCCGCTCCCCTCAAAGTTTATGCTAACAATTTTCCGTTTCGTTATTGCTTTTTTGGTAGCTGGTCAACAATGAAGTCTTTCCTTCATCGCTCAACATCGACTTGACCAACATGTTCCTCGATCTGAAAGAAGGAGCCATCATCGTCAGTCTCAAGCCGTTCGTAGCAGAAGGATTCAGGATGAACGAGAGTAACGTGAGTCAACTTCACTCATTCAGCCTATATAACCCAGTATATCGATGCAGGAGCTGATCATTCTTCGAGATGTTTGTTGGGATTCTGGCGGTACGCAGTGCGATTCATTCTCGGCCATTGTAAAATCTACCCAGCACTCATATTACCAAGATTGGGTTTCGTGGAAAGGCGATTCTGGACGGTATTATTTGCAAGTAATCGACAGGAGTAAGCGAGCGAAGTTTGAGGAAGATCTGATGAGCGGACGGAGATCTAGGCGATGAGCGGGCGCGAGAAAAAGGGCCTGAAATAGATTATCTGTATCATACGACTGTACGTGTTGGCGTTTGTTTCAAGGTGGTCACATCGAAGGCAATTTGGAAATGGGAGAGATGATGTTGGACTTACATGTGCGTGGTGTGCTCTCATATCTAAAGGTAGTGGTACTATTTTAGTACCGTGCCGTGCCGTACATTGTTGGGATGATGACTGTATGACCTGGACTAGGTAGGAAAGAAAAGCTCGTTGTCACAGTAGTCTGCTCGGAGGTGTCGGAAAAGATAGCATACAAAAATATACTGTGCTCATGCGCGAGTGGAGGATCTATTGTAGGAATCTGAGCAGTACATGAATAGCAGGTATCATATAGTCGCACGGTACAGTGGATGTAGGGTCAATGTGGGTGCTCCGTCGCGCCCACAACGGACATCTGTCGATGACCAGGCCGAGGATCATGTAAGCATGGAGAAAAACAAGAAGGGGATGATTTGATAACAGCGTCCCCCTCGGTCTAGTGAGCATGCGACATGACATGACATGACATAGGAATTATACATAGACATGATATGCTTATATCCTGTACGATTACTGAATCTGATGGTAGTACGAGGACGACATCCCAATCCTTATTTTTCTTCTTCTTCGGCCCTTATCAATGCGTCGCTATCGCTATCTACCAACATCCCGAATATGCTATCTTATTATATCGGAAAGACCGAATGGAAACGCCCACCCAGGATACCATCTGGGAACATGTACGTATAACGAGAGAATATAATAAAACTCCGGAAAAAAGAAAAGGAAAGGTGAAAGAAGGGAATAGTAAAGGAATATATATATATTGATTCTACAACGGCATAGACATAGCCAATAAGAGCTTTTGTTTCTTTTTCTTTGCCTCGACCTATCCACAGCTACAGCTGAGAGCCTGAGGTCCCTCGCCTGATCGACACCCCTGGCCGTATTCATATCCTGCTAGTACGTTTCATGAGCTAGCTGACCGTTGTCAACCCGTATACCCATAACTGCCTTCTTGGCCATATCCACCCTGTCCCCCTCCTACGCCCACAGCACCATTACTTCCCCCATGTTGACCATACCCTCCTACTCCTACGCCATACCTATCGGCGTCCTCTCCATGCTCATCGTGATCGTGTTCGTTGGAATGCATTTGCATCTCGATGGGCAACTGCATTCCCATTTCCAGCTCGTCCATCTGTCCAGCGGCGGCTTGCATAGCCTGTTGAACCATGTTGATGTCTACCGGTGTACCGTCGGGGTTGGTCAAGCTCGCTTCGAGAGCCGCTGAATCGTTGGCTCCTGACCCTGACCCTGATCCCGATACTAACCCTGCTTCCGCTCCGTTGAGGCCGTTCTCAGCACCAGCTGTTGCTGCGCCTGCGCTAGATCCTACTCCGACACCGGCGCTACTATTGCCGTTATTCAGGGCGGCATCATCTTGTAATTGTGGTTGTTCGGATGTATTCGAGTTGTTTAATATACTGGATGAAGCACCCGCGCCTGTACCACCCACAGTCGATGGTCCGGCATCCTGGTCGATTTGCGAATACAGTGTTTGAGGATGTTGTTGTTGTTGTTGGTGATGATGGGATTGTTGCAATGAGGGGTGGAAGTAATTTGATTGATCATGTGCTTGTTGTTGGATTTCGGCGACTGCAGCCATGCTAAGGTCACCTTCATATCCATCCGATTTCCGCGGCATGTTCTTCCTTCTACTCTGTCCTTTAACTTTCGCTCTCTTCGCAGGCGGTAATCCATCATTGACACCAGGGGCGGACATCGATACTTTCACATTAGGGTGTCCGGCAGCCAAAGCAGCGGCGGCAGCTTCTTTCCTGGCGGCAGTAGCGAGGGCTTCGTTCTCTTTTTGCTGGTTGGCAATAGCTTCTTCCTGCTTCATACCTCTTCCTTGGAATCCTCCGTCCGCAAATCGCCATAGATGGTTCGCTCGGATTCTCCAGCCGTTGATACAGCCTTGTTGCAGCTTCTCGTAGTACATGTCGGCACCTTTCCGAGCGAGGTATGTTCGCACTCGATGCGCGGAACATCGTCCTTCGTCTCCATCCCATTCTGCCGGGTAGTGTTTTCGGATCCAGTTGACGATATCGTTGGGTTTCTATGAGGGGGAACGATACGATAGGATACCGGCGGAATTCGAAACAGCATTGAGTTCCCAGGGGTGAGACGTTGATGTGGAACACAAGCGAAATAAGGAAGGAGGACGAAAGGAGATCGAAGGTGCAATAGGAGGATGCGCAAGACTGAGTCAGCGACGATGCGCCCAACTGATTCCATCAAAGTGTATACATCCATCCGAAATGAATATTAGTCGCGACTTACCAAGGGCCAGTTGTCGTTGCCATTTGAAAGAAGTGCTCGGCCTATATATTGGCTACATTAGCATCGGATACGTCATATAGCTTATTGGGTGAAGCGAAGATTACTCACCAATGAAGAGGTTAACACTGGCGTTAGGAGGGGGCTAAGCATAGAATGTATAAAGTCAGCTCAGCATCTTCGACCCCCGTTCGATGACTTATGCATGTCGTTGATTGATGTTATTGTCATTGTGGCGGATGGAGACGTGACGGGTGTGGAAGCGGCAGTGCCACGATGGGACTGATGGTGAATGATTTGTTTACAAGTTAATGTTGATCAGCACACCAAACACTCACCGGAGGCCAAGTAGGAGCGGCCATGACTGCATTTGGCGGGGCGATGACTCTCATGAGCTTGGCCGTTGGACTTCCAGGCATATCGTCATCCGCCAATTGTCCGAGGGCTTCCAAGTCTAAGCCGTCGTCTTGTATTTGGTCTGGAGGGGGGAAGTCGCCCATTCTTGGAGGAGGTGCTGAAGCAATAGACTCGGTTATTCCCATCGACCCCGGTTCTCTACCCAAAACGTATTCTTTATCTCCGGCTACTACGATACTGCCGCTCGACGTGTCATTCATGTTGGTTCCAGAGATACCGGCACTCAGGCCGGAAGGGACCTGCACTTCGGCGTTGGCGTCGGTGCCGTTGGCTGGTGGAGAAGGGTCGGCATGTTGAGGGTGAGGGAGATCCATGAGTTCGGGATCAATTACCGGCTCGGCGGACGCAGATGTGGAATGTTGATTGGATGGGGCATTTTCTTGCGGTTGGACAGGTGTATCTTGTGATTGTGGCGTTTGTTCTGCCGCAGGTGCAGGAGTGTTGGTTTCCGACATGATTTATGGAGGACCAATACGAGCTGTCTTCGAATTGGACGGAAGGAAGGAAGGAGGGAAGTGTCGGCGAAGAGCGCGAAGGCAGGTGGAATGTCCTTGGAGGTGCCAGCTCTTTCGCGGTTGAATGGTCGGTAGTCGACGATCAATGCGGTTGCGCGGTATGATAGTTGTCTATGACTCTCAGCTGCTATACACTTGAGGAACCGTGACGATGGATGGTGCTGTATGGAAGAATGCTTGACGTCGACAGACAAAGGGCAGTAAGCAGGTAGAGAAGGAGGGGGATAGGGAGGGGGGATCTGATGTCTTAGTTATTGTCACAGGTTGTATGGTTGTTTGTACGGTGTATGTATACGGAGGACGGGGGATGACTTAGTGGTTCACACAAATAGAGTAATCCTGCTCTGCTGATTCTCGGCAATATACAAACGCCGCCACACCTCGTGCGCTCCATGGTTTGCTCTTTTTACGTAAGGCGGCTGCAACGGAGCTGCTCGGATGTTATGCGTTCCCCTCCACTCACTCGGCATGCAAGACACTTTGTGCACTTTACTTGGCTGCTGTAGCCGATCCATCCATTCCCAACTTTTTCGAACAACCTAGACCATTTGTCTGACGATCTCATTTTCTCCATCGAAAAGCTTCCTTGAAAACCATCAACAAAACAAATCAGAACCTCGCTATCAACCACTTTCCTGTCACCGCATCACATACACCATAAAAGTTTCGTCCAACAGAAACCAATCTCACCCGATCCGATCAATATGAACCCTCGAACGCTCACTGCGCCTCTCCGATCACTTCGATCGTCTATCCCCCTTCGACCCGCCGCAGGCGTCATGCCCGCTGCGCGATTCAACGTGGCTAGGACGTACTCTGCTTCAGCTGATGCTGGTAAAGAAGACAAGTTCCACGCTGAGGAGGACAAGCGAATTAGCGAGCTTGAGAGCGCGAAGAAGGAGTCGGATAAGAAGGCCGAGGAGCTTGCTGAACAGATCAAGGAGCTCAAGGTGGGTGTCTGCGTATCTAGCCTATCACTATTCCAAGCTATCGATCCCGGGGAATGCTACGTCGCGAATCCAGAGCGCTGTTTCTCCCTTTTCCAGTTGGATAAAACTCAATAGTGTGTACATCAGCTAAAATTACCCAATTATTTGTCACAATCGCAGAAGGAGATCCAATATGTTCGAGCCGACTACCAGACCGCCGTGCGAAGAGCAGCCGAAGACAAGGTGAAAAACTCTGAAATGGCAATTGCGAGCTTTGCCCGAGCGCTCCTCGGCACAGTAGATATCCTTTCCACCGCTCTCAAGACCGTACCTCAACCTATCGAGCATCAGGCCCTGAAACAGCTTTACGACGGCGTCGAGCTCACTCAGAAGGCGTTAATCCAGACGTTTGGTCAACACAAGATGAAGAGGATCGAGAACTTGCAAGGACAGCAATTCGACCCTAATTTCCACGAGGCGGAATTCATGATCCCCAAGGAGGTCGCGCCTAAACGACCGGATGGCGAGGCTCACGGACCTGGAGAGATTATGCAGGTCAACTCGGAGGGATGGTTGATTGGAGACCGAGTATTGAGGCCCGCCAAGGTCGGTGTTGTGCAGCCTGAGTAAGCGGTCGCAGCTGGTGGATCTGGACAACGGAAAGAATAAATAAAGAGTTGGAAACACTCTCTGAAGTTTTTAAGCGATCTGACAATCGGCTGTCTACGTCGACTTGGAGTGGGATTATATCAGTAAGGAGGAAGCATAGGTTTGCATCGAGGTTTCTGGCCGAGAGTAGGAAGGAAGGGAAACATTGTCATCAAGCCAACATACCCAGTGTACATACATAATCTACAGTGTCAATCCCTGCACAACACGCTCATCGCCCAAGTCATCACCTTGGGCTATGAGCTACATAATGATCGAACAGCATATGCATCAGCACTTCTCCATTTGCCTTTGCCTTTGCCTTTGCCTTTGCCTTTGCCTTTGCCTTTGCCTTTGCCTTTGCCTTTGCCTTTGCCTTTGCCTTTGCCTTTGCCTTTGCCTTTGCCTTTGCCTTTGCCTTTGCCTTTGCCTTTGCCTTTGCCTTTGCCTTTGCCTTTGCCTTTGCCTTTGCCTTTGCCTTTGCCTTTGCCTTCGCCTTTGCCTTCGCCTTTGCCTTCGCCTTTGCCTTCGCCTTTGCCTTCGCCTTTGCCTTCGCCTTCGCCTTCGCCTTCGCCTTCGCCTTTGCATTTGCCTTTCACTGTATTTTGTCTAGTCTTGTTCGCAACGGTTGCATCACACTGGCAAGGGATCCTCTGCCATCTGCTCTGCCAGAAAGATATAAGCTTGCACTCTCGGCCGAATAGGCTTGCAGCGTGGATCCGAATTCGAATTGACCCACGTGAGCTCTATGAGTGAGTAACCGGACATGACCGATCAAGCGTGCAATCACGGTTAACGGCGATAAGCTGATCTGCAGCAATTGCAATCATGAGGACGAGCGAGGTCAAGGGGAACTTAAGAGGTCAAGTGAGATGAGATCAGATCTATCTTGAGTTCACGCCTTCTTAACTCTCCTTTGTTCTCATAGGCTCCCTCGACATACATCGTAGAGTCCACCCCAGCTAGGTAAGAGCTGCCAAGGAGATATCTTGGTCCCAGTATCTTCGATCGTATCTCAACTTAGCACAATCACGCTCAATACTTGAACATAGTACTGTAACCATGCGATCTACTATCTTCAACCTCATCGCCCTCCTCCCTCTTCTGAGCTCTCTCCTCTCAGCCTCAGCCCTACAAGTGCCCCACGTTCACGTGCCATCACCACAAGATGCTCTGGGAGTCGCCGAGTCATTCCTAAACCCGGGCGGACAGTCTCGGGACGGAGCAAGCGGAACGAAGGAGCACCCTTCAACTACGTTGGGATATGCTAGCGATATCAGGCTCGAGAGTGTTGGGGATGAATTTACGGTGCTCACCCATGACAAGTTCCCCGTGAGTCTATCTTCCTGAGCTCTGAACGGCAGCGTCAGCGTATGAGCTCTAGTCGATTCATATGGCTTTGCTAACATTCATTTGTATTGTATTGTATACAGGACCACCGAGTGAGGATCAAATCCACTACGGGATGGTGTGACCCCGATGTCCGGTCATTCTCTGGGTATGTCTTTCTAATCTAGTTTTCACAAACGTACACAGATCGATAGACCCTTTTTCCTACCTTCATCTCGCAGACTTACCCCATCAACATCATGCTAGGTCGGGGTCGTTGTATGCACTGACCTCTGACTACCTTGTGCATCTCGCACTCGCAGATATCTCGACGTCGGCTATGGCAAAGACCTGTTCTTCTACTTCTTCGAGTCGAGATCTAAGCCTTCCGAGGACCCAATCGTCATGTGGATCAATGGTAAATACCCACCCTATAATACATTCTTTGATTCACCAATTTCCTGTATATTCGTACAAGTATTCATGCTAACCTTGAAATTTTAGGCGGTCCCGGATGCTCTTCGTCCCTTGGTATGCTGATGGAGCTCGGACCTTGCTCTGTCAAGGATCATCCCAAGACGGCGAACGATACCGAGTACAACCCATACGCATGGAATGACAAGGCGAACGTCTTCTTCCTCGATGAGCCCATCGGTGTAGGCTTTAGTCATGCCGAGAACGGTCAAGTGAGTTGCCTGCCCATGCTGTATCCCCATCATACACGCTAACTTATAGAACTTGGGTCCATAGAACGTAGGGACGACTGAAGCCGCTGCTAAGGACGTTCAAGCATTCGTGACCATTGTAAGTGACATCCGTTAACTGGCCTGCATGTCATTACGCTGACTTGGGGGTTGTTTGTTATCCAGTTCTTCGAAGCGTTCAAGGAGTTTGAAGGCAGGGCCTTCCACATGGCTGGTGAATCATATGGTGTAAGCACGATATGATCAATACTTCTTAGCAACCCCTCTTATACGTCATCTGTGCTCTAACTCCTTGAATGGGATGAAGCTGTGATTGGGCTGATGCCATACCAAAACGTCGCCAGGGCCGATACCTTCCCGTATTCGCCTCTGCTGTAGTTGACGGTAATAAGGCGCTCGTGAAAGCTGGCAAGAAGCCCATCAACCTGCAGAGTGTGATGATCGGTAATGGAGTAACGGATCATTGTGAGTCAGCTGTCTCAAGAATGGTAAAGTTTCGTACTGGTACATGGGCTGATTATTCGCGAATACAGTCACCACTATCGAGTCGTACTTCCCCTTCGTGGGTTTCACTCTTGTCCACTATCTTTCGCTATCCCGAAGCTGACCAGGCTGGATTATAGCAATGTACTCTCAACGGAGACTTGACGGAGCCCGTGCAAAACATCGGCAACTGTGTCCAGATGGCCGAATCAGTAAGTCTCACGTCTGACCGAATTTCATAGTTCCATAACTCCACAACCTCATCCCAGTGAAACGTCAGATGTAGGCTGATTCATATGAGTTATTGTATAGGTACCGAAATGTTCCAAGCTGTCCCGTAAACACTGTATCGAGTCTCATGATTACACGCAATGCTGGATGGCACTGAACTACTGTCAAGAAGTGCTCGAGTCTTCTTTCTGGTCGGCGGGTGTTAACCCATATGATGTCTCCATGTCTTGTTCTCCTGAAGAGCTGGGGGATTCACTGTGTTATCCCGTTACGTGAGTCCAGCTCATTTCAAACATTGACCGTTCTTCATCCTATCCATTATCCAGCTACACCTGGCTGCAAGTTTGCTGCTAGCTGGGATACAGGGGGAACTCACGTGAGGCTCACCATCCATTGTATCTGTTCGGTATTCTCTAGTAAGAAGATCAAGACCTATCTTGACCTTCCCGAAGTACGAGATCTCCTAGGCGTCCACAAGCACCGAGGCAACTGGTCCTCATGCGACAATGGCGTCTTTGCTAGATTTGGCCAGAGTCTCGATAGCACAGGTCAGACTTGGCTTTATGTCGCTGGATTGCTGGAGCGGGGCATCAGGGTTCTCAACGTGAGTTCGATGTTCTCATGATCTCGCTCGTTCCACGAGTAGAGTACCCGGCTGACGGTGCCTCTTTGCCATTTGACTGTGCTCAGTATGTCGGCCAACTTGACTTCATCTGCAACCATATCGCCAACGAGAGATGGATGGAGGCGCTCGAATGGACCGGTCAAGAATCGTACAATGCCGCTCAATTTGCCGATTGGTCTGTCAACGGCCATGTCGCCGGAACATACAAGACGTCTGGTAACCTCACAGTAAGTCTGCTCTTCTATCGTCTCCTCTTCAGCTGTGACGAAAGGAATGACAGCTGAAATATACTAATGTTGCTATTTCCTCCACTGTAGATGCTCAAGATCCGAGGAGCGGGCCACATGGTTCCCTTCGACAAGCCCAAAGAGGCACTAGTGATGGTCAATTCATGGCTTGACGCCGTAGCCTATGGCGACGAAGCGTGATGAATTGCGTGCGTGCAGCGGACGTGTCTACCTGGAGATACTGTAGATAAACGTCTCAACAGCCTGCAAGAAGCGGAATGTATCGCTGCAAAATGGGAGCAAAGTGGGATTTCACTTCGTGTGATCAAAGGGAGTAGAATCTTTGCATCCGAGCGAATAGAAGATCCACAAAGTAGAGAAGTAGACGTAGACACAGACAGAGAAGCAAGGATCGTCAATAATATGCATGAATGGGTGCAATAATCTGTCAGATTCTCTCAAGTGCCGAGTCGAGTCAATTGCAAGCCGTTATCGGACCTGGTTACCTGGTTTACCTGGTTCAAAGTTCACAGTTCAGGGTAAATATCAACCACAGTTATACAGTTGCAGTTAATAATTATAGCCAAAACAAAATTTCCCCGTTCCTTATGGTGGAACTGCACCATACGCGGATCTACCGAGTACTGCAGTGCATTTCTGAAATTTACATCTGATCTACCTCCTCAAATCTGTTATCTGGCTATTCCTCTCCTGCTTCATCAATCACTCCTTGTCATCCTCTACCCTCCACACCTCAAATAGCCCCGTCCCGTACCGTTTCTGCAAGTCAAGTCAAAATGTCCGCTGCTACCGCTTCCGAAGAGATTCACAGTCTGTACGACACCATCCTCATCCTCGATTTCGGATCTCAGGTAGGTACCGTCATGTTATCTTCTCCCTCGACCCCCTCTTCCCTTTCGATGCGCTTTGTGTAACTCGAAAGGATTTAGCCATGTCAAACGGATTGAAAAGCACCTGTACCTGCGGGCCAGCGATTATGCTCACTTGCATAGCCAAAGTGGAAAAGGGACGAAGGCTAACTTCCATCTCCAATCAATTATTCTTTTGCAGTACTCCCATTTGATCACCCGAAGATGCCGAGAAATCAACGTGAGTAGCTCAGCTGGCGAACAATCAATCACTCGGAAACATGACCCTCCCGTCCGGCGTTGTAACTTGAGTATACGTGCTGATGTCGTGTCTTTGCTATCTGCGCAGGTCTACTGTGAGATGTTGCCTTGTACCCAGAAGATCGCCGACCTCTCCTGGAAGCCTAAAGGTGGGTTGAGGGTCTAAAGTCTTCCGGCCAGTCCCTATCTATACTCAACACAGAGACTCGAGACTTGTACGACGTAACCATCACCCAACCTGTGAAATGTATCGCGGAATGGAGCTGACAAGCTTCTATTTCATCACTTCTGTTCACAGGTGTCATCCTCTCCGGATCCCCATACTCAGTTTACGCCGAAGGCTCCCCTCACGTCGACCCAGCAGTATTCGAGCTCGGCGTACCCATCCTCGGTATTTGCTATGGACTGCAAGAGATTGCCCGAGTTCACGGTGGACAGGTAGATGCCCACACTCACAGAGAATATGGGTATGCCAAGATTGAGGTTATCAAGACCGGTAACAAGCTTCAGGATGCTTTGTTTGAGGGTATCGAGATGGAGAGCGATGGTGGTCTGCAGGTGAGCATAAAGCGATTCTGTTCTCTCTCTTTCTCTTTCTCGTTCTTCTTCTCTTGTATTCTCAATATGCGTATAGCTTTGTCAGTCGACGAGGAGGGTGTTAAAGCGAAAGCTTGGTGAACAGCGAAGAATGACCCGCCAGAGAATTGCGAGAGCCAAACGCGTGCAGGGCACAAGAGACTCCGCAGAAAAATAGAATTTTATACTGACCGATTTGATGGTTATATCAGGTCTGGATGTCTCACGGCGACCAGCTCACCTCCCTTCCTCCCAACTTCTCCACCGTCGCCTCTACCCCCACCTCCCCTTGGACCGCTATCGCCCACCAATCTAAGCCCTTGTACGGTGTCCAATTCCACCCCGAGGTCTCTCACTCTCCCAAGGGTAAAGAGGTCATCGCTGCTTTCGTGCAGAACGTCTGTGGTATCAAGGGAGGATGGAGCATGGACTCTTTCATCCCCAAGGAAATTGCTAGGATCAGGCAGATCTGCGGTGAGAAGGGCCAGGTTATCGGTGCCGTCTCTGGTGGTGTCGACTCGACTGTAGCTGCCAAACTCATGCACGAGGCTATTGGTGACCGGTGAGTGGAGGACGCGCTGGATATGGCCTGCCTTATTACATTGTAACGTATGGCGATCAAATCCTGATTTTCTGTTGTATTGCAGATTCCACGCCATCATGGTCGACAACGGTGTATTGCGAAAGGACGAAGGTGCCAAGGTCCACCAGATGTTGACCGTTGACCTTGGTGTCAACTTGACCGTCGTTGACGCTTCCGACCTATTCTTGGAACGACTGAAGGGTGTCGAGGACCCTGAGAAGAAGCGAAAGATTATCGGAAACACCTTTATCGAGGTATTTGAGTCTGAGGCTGCCAAGATCGAGGCTGCTGCCGAGAAGGAGTTGGAGGAGAAGGGTGGTGAGGCCAAGGGAAAGATCGAGTGGCTGTTACAGGGCACTCTTTACCCCGATGTCATTGAGTCCATATCCTTCAAGGGTCCTTCGGCTACCATCAAGACTCACCACAACGTCGGTGGTCTCCTTGAGGACATGAAGTTGAAGTTGATCGAGCCTCTCCGAGAGTTGTTCAAGGGTGAGCGCCGCGATCACATCCTAACCATTCAAGTTTTGCGCGAATGGCCGGGGCGCCCTTCTCTTCAGCCAAAATGATCTGATAGGTCAGCTTGAGAAGCGAGAAAGCTGACTTGGGATGTTGCATTGTAAATAGACGAAGTTCGAGCCCTTGGTCGATTACTCGACATCCCCGCCCACTTAGTCGGCAGACACCCCTTCCCCGGACCTGGTCTTGCCATCCGAATCCTCGGTGAAGTCACCCGAGATCAAATCAAGATCCTCCAACACGCCGACGACATCTACATTGAGGAGGTCCGAGCTGCCGGATTATACGACCAAATCTCTCAGGCTTTCGTGGCCCTCTTACCTGTGAAAGCTGTCGGTGTGGCTGGTGATGCTCGAACGTACGACCAAGTCGTAGCGCTCCGAGCTGTAAGCACCGAGGATTTCATGACTGCCGATTGGTTCGTCTTCCCCCCTCAGGTCCTCAAGAAGATCTCTTCAAGAATTACCAACGAGGTGAGTGTGGTTGTTGTACCGTTGCTCCATCTGCGACCTTCCATTTGCATGAAAGTTCACTCTACCGAGAATATTTACTGGTGATAGCGAGCTTCTCTGAGCCGTGCGGCAGTGAACGCAACCATGCTGACCTTGATTTTGTTACTTAACAGGTCAAGGGCGTCAACCGAGTCGTATACGACATCACCTCCAAGCCTCCCGGAACGTAAGTACAGCTTCAATATGTTTAATCCTATTCCTCGGCTTGATATCGACCGGTGAGTTGATGCTGATGATTGAGGTATCACAGCGTCGAGTGGCTCTAAGCGCATACCTAAATTCTTCTCCCTTACTTTGTCTTGGTTTTCGGTTTATTCTGTTTTGGTATCATACAGGATGCATAGATATTACATTGTGTCTTGGCCTGGGTTCACTGTCAGGTCCGATGAGTGCTCTGAGCTGACAAAGTCTGATTGAAGGGATTCTATATTGACATTCTCGTTCGTTCATTCCAGTAAGGCACAACAGCAATGCAGATACAGCGATACAGAACGATGAACGTGCGTTGTACATTGCGCATATGTGATAGATAAAGCAATGTCCTGTCCTGGTTCCCCTTCGAATTCCCTTTTACATACAGCAGAGTGTCGATGTCTACGGCCTGTGTCCGGTCCTGGTCTTAGTCGACCAAAGCATCCATGATCATCTTAACAAGCACCGTATCATTCCGAGCATCCGCAGGCGTAGTCTTGTACTCTTTCCCATTCACGATGGCGTCGTACAAGATTGGAAGTTCGAGAGTGTATGGATCGACATATGTAGGTCTGATGACTTGCTCAGAATAGTCTCCGTTTGGAAGCTGTTTTTGGACTGTGAGCTTGATAGGAAGGCCCTTGACGTATGGCCTGAAATTGTCAAGGAGAAGGAGCAGGAGAGTTAAGTCAGCAACGTCAATGATACGTGCATTTGACATCAGATAATTGGACAGAATTCGGCACCGTTTGAGGGTGGATGAGTGAGAAAATTTCCAAAGAGACATTGGGGAATATTACATCGGTTATCTGTCTCGGGAGGCCAAGGATCACTCACGTATCATATTGGATCTTGACACGACTATCGTTGGTGTACACCTCGATATGGGCGTCGAAGAAAGCTACCTCATCGATAGCCATCTGCGAGTCGAAGAATGATAAAGTGAACCAACCAAACAAATCAGCTCTCCCTTGATTCAAGCGTCTTTTGGGAGAAAACAGAACGGGCAGAACAGAAAAGAGAAGGACTAGATAAACGATTGCGGCTCACCTCGTAATACGCTTTGAACCCCTTGTATTGGAACAAAGCAGTCCACCACCAACTTTGATCTCCCACATCAGAGCTCCGTGTAGCAACGATACATTTTTCCGGCATTCCAAGTACATCTCGCATAGCTGACAAATCATGGCTTCCCAAACTGTGTAGCAATGACCATCCATGGACGTTTCGAGGATCGGAGGCGGCTCGTTCTTCGCCTAGATTCTCGATCAAGTTGGCATCTCGTCGCTTGAAGAGTTCGGTGTCTGCGGAGGAGGGGTGATCGCGGAAGTACTGTTGATACATTCCCGATTGCGAGGTGAAGTAGCGGTTCTGCGGCGGAGCGATCAGGAGCTCTCCTTAATCACAATGGCCATAAGGTGTGTCTACCTTGACACCTCGGGCATCTCTCAGTTCGGAGGAAAAGGCTCTCGCCCACGGGCAGGCAGAAATGTGTAGACAGTCTACCTTGCGGAATGCAGCTGTTTGGTGAGAGGTGAAGATGAAGCCCAACTCACATTCCCAATGATATCCCTAACCCTAACATACTTGATTTCCTTCCCCTTGATCTCCTCTTTCAGCCTCTCCAATGCCGTAGCATATCTCCTCATGTACCCAACAAACACCACGACTCCATTGTCCACTCTGGCTTTCTCCACGGCATCGTACTCTGCCAAAGTCTGAGCCATGGGTTTCTCGATGAAGACATGTTTCTTGGCTTGGGCGCATTGGATGATTTGTTCCGCGTGGAATTGGTCGGCTGTGAGGATGAATACTAGGTCGATTGGGACTTGCGACGCGAGCATATCAGAGCTGCAAAGTATACAACGATATGGATCAGCTGTCAAAGAGCTTTTATCTGTGATTCGCGCCCACAAGCTCAAGACCAAGAGATGGCTTTCATGATACACAGACCGTTCAAGACCGTGTACAGGATGATCGTGGAACTCACACAGAGGTGAAAACATCGTTGATCCCGAATCTTCTGCTACACAGCTCAAGAGACTGCTTCGAGATATCGCAGAGCGCGGTGACTTTGTACTTGTCAGAAGCGACAAGTAAGTTGGGGATCTTTGTGTGAAGTCAACCAGGCAATGTCAGCCAATACTGCCCAATGAGGTAGAGGGAAGCTGCGAGCACTTACATGGGCGATCTGGGCGACTTCGCCGCATCCCACCACAGCTACATTCAGTATCTTCCCGCTTGTCATCTTTTTGAGTGGTATCTCTGCTGTTGATATAAAACGAGGTTGAGTAGTGTATGGCAGGTACGATGCGTGAGCTTGGGACATCTATATACCTTTCCAGGTCGCCTGTTGGTGATGGGCTTGGACTTCGCTCAGAGCGCCGAGCAATGTCCGTCATTCCTCCGTCGGAACGAATCATCACCGGCACTTCGGGCCCCGGCGACAACGGACCACCCCTTCGTTTCAAAGATTGCCAGCTCTGCAGTTCTATTCGCATGTGCACCGTCAGCTTGACAGTTTGGTAAGGTGTAGAAGGAACTGTGAGCTAGACGTACAAGTTAGGAAGATGTTGACTCACTAAAGCTGAGTGAGGGTCAAAGAAGATCTCGGGCGCAAGTATGGATCTACTAGGATCACTCTCACGATGCTGTACGACGGCTTGACGCGTCACAGCTCGCTCGCTAAATTGTACCGGTACTCGTACAGTAGAATGCACTCGGTCGTCCATTAAACCTGATTTACTGTCTACCGTCGCAGTAATCATCGAAATCCTTGGACACATATCACTCTACATAAGAACATGTCACCTCCGTCCAGTCCAGCTGGACTCGAGGCAGCTGGTACACCAAAACAGCATGATATCCACTGTGACCCCCGGGACAAGGTGGTCCTCATTTCCAGCGACAATGTCAAGTTCCGAGCTAGCCAGTTCCATCTCTGCCGAGTAAGGTATGTCTCACATCGTCATCATAAGCAGGGGGCTAGGGGGTGGGAACATATCTCCGCATCGAAGTCACATGGCTGACTATAACTACGTATGTACCATGAATCCTTTTCAGCGCGTTCTTCGAAGGCCTGTTAACCACCGCTGGGAGGCTGGACGCTCAGCAAACTGGAAAAGATACCGATAACGTTGCCGAATCCGATGCTGAACCCGAACCCGAACCCATACATCTCGAGTATCCCGCTCCGATCATCTCTCTATTCCTCGATGCGGCCGGATCTTCCTGGCCAACCTTCCCGTCCATCGATATGATGACCGCCAAGGATCTTCTGGATCTAACAGAATTCACCCTTTGCGATAAGCTGAAACACGAGGCCAGATACTCCCTGGTCCGAGCCGGGCTCGACCTTCCATTGGAACTGCTTGTGATAGCTTCAGATAGAAACGATATACCGCTCGCTCAGTCGGCATTGCAAAAACTGGATTCCAGTACGATCGAGACGAAGCTTTACCGCTCGACTGGTTCAGTCCCTCGATCATTCAAGAGATACCTCGACCGACTCTCTCCCTCTTTTCGACTCGAGCTGTACTCGCAGCTCATGCTCGGCAGCGACCTCATAACGTCATCATCGCAATCCGCTCGAACTCCCGGAATTTATCTGCGTAGCGACTGGTCATCTATCGCCGAGAAATTTGATCCCGCCCGCATCGATTCCAGCAAGTAATAATTCAAACGATTGTACGACCCGTAGCGACAAGAGTCGGCATATGTATATGTACGTATGTTACATGACGAGGCTGAGACACATCTGGTTCTGCGTCGTCCGCTTTTTAGCGGTCACAGAGGGGCATACGAGCATGTTCTAGCTATGATGCGTGTACGCATGTATCTTAAATTGCGTACCACATCTTACGCATACAACAATTCGCGTCGCCGCATCAATGACACACCTCGAGTGCTCCGGACGGAACATTGCTGTCCATCATGAGGTATCTCTCAAGCGAGTTCAAAACTCCCACGCAGCAAAACGGCCTTCTATTTAGCCTATCTTTGAACTCATGGAAATCATATAGAGTATCCTCCTTAGTACCTCTTCCCTTATTCTTGACTCGTGAAGTCAGCAGCAATGCCATCAGAGACTCCGCACGAGTGCCGACAGTCAGAGAGGCAGTTTCACCATTTTCACAACGATCCAGACCATACGGTGATCATCGCCTCCTCCGATAATGTCCTCTTCAGAACTAGTCGCTTTCGCCTGACACAGAAATGGTCAGTCTATTTCTACTGTACAACGGCTCAAGCAGTGTCATTCCGATCATTATACGTAGAATAAGAGAGGAGGATGACCGCTTAAGTGGTCCTTGCAGTCAATTCTTTGCCGATCTGTTCAGTATCCCCCCAACTGCTTCCCAGGAAGAGAGGAAGTCGTTCGAGCCGATACACCTCGACTTCCCCTCGGAAGCCATCTCCATATTCCTTCACATCATTTTGACAGACCGCAATCTGTTGGCACCAGACCCCAAGCTTCCTTGGGAAGTAGCAAAATCCTTACATCGCTTGGCGAAATATACTCTTCTTGACGACGCCTTCGCTTCATGGACCCTTGAGGTCCTTGAAAAGGTTGGGCATCGCCATCCTTTAGAGCTACTCGTTTTCGCTTCAGATCTTAACGATCTCTACATGGCAAGATCGGCACTTAGTAGGGCTACCTATACAACCCTTGCTGATCTTCGACCGACCTATTCTTTCAGTGCTCCCGCAACCAAGTTTTGGGAATACTTAGATCGTCTCCGACCTTCATGGCAACGCGAGCTACTTCAACGGATAATCGCGACAAGTAGTCGGGGGTTCGAGGTTCTTGATGATTGGACCGGTTTCGCCCAGATCTTCGACCCAGGCCCCTTTGCCCATCTAGACCAACAGTGGAAATCATAGCAGGCTTGATGCATGTAATATCACATAAACGCATGTCTTGAAATGTTCCCGTGAACTGAGAGGTAATGGGTTGCCAAAGGGACGAGCTTGCGAATTCAGATCGAATGATGTCTTTCACGGTCTACGACTCCGCAGGAATGTGAACCTCAGTGCGTCTGACGCAGCCCGCTGGACGATATCATCCCATCCACCAAGATCCTGATCCCAAGGTTACCTTGATATCATCCGACGGGATGCACTTCAAAGCCAGTAAGTACCGCCTGATCGAAGAAATGTAAGTCTCGGGTCATTCCCTTCAGATACATATACAGTCTCTGTGTCTTTGATTGTGCTTGATCTGACCTCTGACCGGAACGCAGCGCCTGTTATCGCAGAAGCTCCAAACCTTTCATGACAACGATCCTGACGAATCTACCCTGAAAGTGAACGTCGAATATAACGAGATTGTCGTTTCCCTCTTCCTTGATACGATCAGCACGCAACAGCTACCGACTCTTTATCCTCGCCTCTATAATCCAGACATTGTTCAGCTATTGGGCCTAGGCGAATCATTCGAGTGCGACAAGGTCATTAAATACGCTCGAAGTATCCTCTCCAAACGAATCGACATTGACCCCCTGGAGATTCTCCTGATTGCATCAAAGCGCGGCGACATACCTCTCGCTAAAGAAGCCATTAAAGAAGTGAAATTTGGAGACATAGAGGAGTTACGAAGTACTGTAGAGGATGACCTGGAGAAGCTGTTTTCGCATTATGTTATAAAGCTAAGAGCTTCCTTTCAGCTGGCTATCTTCCACGCGGCTCTACGCTGCTCAACACTCAAAATTAGCAGCCAACGACATTGGCATGGTCTGATCAGTTGGGACAACTGGTCGCAAATAGCTGCTCAGTTTGACCCAATGCAGTTTTAGTGTATATTAAAGGAAGTATCAACACAGATAGCTGGACAACATCTGTAGATAGCAGGATCGTCTCCAATATTTCTGTAGAGAGAGCTACGTTGAATGTAGCGAGCTATACTATACATCCAGTCTGAATTATGTCAATGATGGCCCCAAAACAGGTTGCATGATGATTCGTCTCATATGGGCATACATCCATGCGTATAAAATCAGTCCAATGACTATGGATAATAACCAAGTATCCTTCTAATCTACTTCTTCGCTGCAATAGCTTTCTTCAAGAAAGGGCTCAGGCTTTGACTGAAGAATGAAATGTCATGCCAAAATGTCTCGTCAGCCAGCGCTTCCTCCAGTCTGAGCCGTAACGCACAAGACTTACAGCCAGGTCTGATATGCTTGATTGGCAGTCCTACCAGGAACGGCGTGCGCCCAGCCTGCCGTGCCCATGGACGTACCATGCTTTGAGACGTGCTCGAAGAGTTGTGTCAGTTCTTCACTGGTCCATCGACGAGCGTTCTTCGATGGGGAATCAGGATTGCCCGACTTCTTGATCTTTGGCTTGATATCGTCAGCCGAGTCGGACGTGGGGGTAGCCAGACGGTCGTACGGCTTGCTAGGAGGTGAATCGGGTTTGGAAGCTCGAGGCATGATGATCAGATGCTTTAGTTGAAGTTGATTGTCCGAGATAGTTGTATCGAGTTGTTAAATAGTATCTCGGTTAGATTAATAAGCAGGTGAAGAGAGGGGAAAAGGTTTAGTACAAATCTTCAGATGTCCGTTAGAGTAATGTTTTTTCAAACTTCCACAGACAAGGTGCGTTACGCCAATTAGCTTTCCTGAGCATTCCAATCACTCATGATGCATTCCATGTTACCTCGCCCCTGACGGGCAGTGAGTGGCCGGGGCGTCAAGTGGGACTGCGAAGTTGTCAGCTTGGAAAGACATGGGTCCATGCACCGAGGCCTTGATGAAATTGAGGTACTGTGATGGGACGGCGCGGGAAAGGAGGGGTCCGAAATGATTAGGCATCAACCACCGATCGTCCTTGCGCGTGTTCGCACACTCCTCCCTGGTGATGGCAGGTGGTCACGGGCATATGCTTCGCCAGCATCAGCAGGGCTCTCAAGCTGATTGAGACCAGGCAAAGGTACGCTTGTCGTTCTCAGCTGTGCTATATTTCTGCCTTAGTCAAGCATTAGGTGACATGAGTAGCAGCAATAAAAGCCACAAGCTGTATCTCTTCTCTCTTCTGATCAGCTTGACCAGAAGCATGCCATGCTTGACGATTGATTGATTGATCGAGTGATCTTCAAGGAGAACAATTCTCCGAGCTGACGTTCATGTGCCACATTGCTCATTTTACCGCGGAATTACCATATTATCATTTCATTCAACTGGATGCTACGCACGCCTTTTTGCCACACATCATTCATGTCGTTTTCGAGATTGTGAGATTTCGCGGGCAACCTTGCTCAAACGCTCAACGCTCAATGACGGACAATAGACGTATAGACATCTTTCGATAAGTTAAAACCACACATATCTCGTCAACAACATTGCATTCATACACCATCACAACACACATCAAAATGGCTTCCGTAAAATCGTGAGTGCTTGCGCCGCCTCTGCTGCCGAACCCGGGTGCTGCAGCATCGTCACGGAATAGCAGAGTCCGGCCCGCTGACATACCTCGCGTTTTTGTCTTTTGTGCAGAACCAACCCCGACTGGGCGGCCGATGACCTCGACGGTATGTATCGTTTCAAGCAGCCTGGAGTTCTCAAGGAAGAAGGAAGAAGGCATGCAGAGTTCTGGACGGAGCACTGATTTCTGTGTGCTTTGTATAGCCGATGAACTTCCCCAACCTACCGAAACTACTGACGCCAACGGTATCACCACCATTGTCACCTGGAAGTTGGATGAGCAGGACAGAAGGGTAAAAGTTACGCGAAGAGTCAGGAGAAGGGTGCAGACTTCGCTCGTATCCCACTCCGTTGCCGAGAGGAAGCAGTGGTCCAAGTGAGTGATGCCTGAATTTCTTCAATCTTCAATTTTCAGGAGACCTAGAGAGTATCCGCTGGTGCTCGTAAACTGACGAGATATTCTCATCTCTTATCTTTTTTTTTAGGTTCGGACTTGATAAGGGAAAGCCTTCTGGACCTGACAGGAAGACTACCATTATCGGAGAGAACTTGCATTTCAGAATCGCTCCCATCAGCAGAGTAAGTCGAGCTTCCACGAGATCGCTAGACGTGTCTGTCACCACGGAAGCTGATTACCGAGCGTCTTTCCGCCCACTTTGTAGGCCGAGCCCGAACAGGCCGAGACTGCCGACGCGAAGCCCGCTGCTGGACGTGCCCTTGTCTGTCGACTTTGTCAGGGTGCCCATTTCACCGCCAAGTGTCCTTACAAGGAGCAATTGGCTGTTATCGATAACATGAACACCGAGGGTGTCGAGGAGGAGGAAGAGGGTGCTGCTGCTGGTGGTTTGGCGGCTAGAGGAGCTGGTGGTATTCCCGGCAAATACGTTCCTCCGTGAGTCGTGGTTCTTGTTTACCCTATCTTCCTCTTAGAACGTCCAATCCTTGGATATCCACAGAGGACGTCAGGGAGGTGAATTTCGCAAAGGAAATGCTGATGTTGGTCATGCCATAAATTTAGTGGACAACGTGCTGGTGGTGGTCAGGGCGAGTCAATGTTCCGATCGCGAGACGACCTCCCCACATTGCGAATCACCTCATTATCGCAGGACGCAGAGGAAGACGACGTACGAGACCTCTTTGCTCGATTCGGAAGGATCGGTCGAGTATCCGTTGTCAGGGACCGAGAGACCCGAGTTAGCAAAGGTCTGGCGTTTGTCAGCTTTGAGGAGAAGAAGAGCGCCGAGGAGGCTATCAAGGTCATGAACGGACGTGGATACGACTCTCTGATTCTCAGCGTTGCTTGGTCTCGTGAGTGTTATTATCATTACCTCTCATTTCGACCCAACGACAATATAATGCTGTAAAGATTCCGGTATGTCCCTCGGACTTTAGCTGACAATCATGGTGTGTATGATGTTTGATCCATGCAGAACCTCGAGGCGAGCGAGCGTAATCGTAGATCGAATCGTCATTGCCTCACCTTCCTCTCCCTTTTCGTATCGTATCATCAAAAGGCGGTATCTAGGATTCGCCACCATGTATATGCAGCTTGATACCCTTTACCAGTGTTTTGGGGTCGAATGTGATCGACTATGACTGCGACTGTGGCTTCGATCGATCTTTGTCGTCGCTTCAGGTGCATCGCGCTGGTCGGTTCGAAAAGGGGGAGAGCCATCTGCATGAGCACGTCTGGAGCGAAGCTAATGTGAGAGAGAAGGACGGACCTGATGTTGTTGATTCAGTGGCTGGAGCACGCCTCGAGAAGCAGGAGTGTGAGTGTATTCAATGATCAATGAGCTTTGAAAGTCTGCATATTGTCTCAATGTGCAACATGCTGTATCTTTCGATTCTTCCTCGACTATACGCATGTGTCGCATGCGTGACAATGTCATCATGGACTACCTCAAGTAAAGGAGGGGCCGTATCAACGTCGCAGTCCTCGCTCATGATCACTACTGAGAGTCTGTGAATGACGCGCTTGACTTGTTCTAAAGGGATAATCGACTCATCTTACATCTCAAATATCAACTCAACTAGTAGACTACTCTAGTCAGTCTTCAATTCAACTCGACCCATATGAGTATTTAAGACCATCCGATTTGCTCCATCTTTCTATCCAACTGTCACATTTCTCTTTCTCTTTTCATCTTTGTTCATCGACTTTGTTCTTTTACATTCATCCGACTGTGTCCTTCTATTTTACCCTGTTCACATTCTCATATCCGTATCCCAATCACCTCCCATTGCACCTCATTATCTTGGCCTTATTTACCCTATCTCTTTACCGAAGCGCAAGTATTCTATTCCTCATGCGTCAACTCAAACTGAGAGTATATTGTCCAGATCACGATCGCTATTTTAAAGTTCCCTTCTCCTTCCACACCCTTTGGGTGGTCATTGAACTGCGACTTATCAGATGCTGCATTAGCTGCATCAGCTGCCTTCCTGATCCAAATCCTACTTCTGATCCTACTTCTGAGAGTGCGAGTGCCAACATGATGGCCTGGACCCAAACAGATATCTTCGGCCCTCCTCTGCGTCCTTCGTTTTTCGCACGACCCTCATATCTCGGCCCGGAACAAGACGGGCAAGGTCATCAACCTCGCTCAGCAGGACCGGAGGATAAGATGCTAGAGGTTCAAGGTGGAGGTGATGCTGCCGATGGGGGTGGCGAGTCGGACGGTAATCCCAGGAGTAGAAGCAGCATTACGAAGAGCCATCAACTTGGGGATGTCGGGTTGCGGTCGCGAGAGGGAGTACTGGTCATCGTGAAGTCTGCAGATTTGAACGCAGCCCGGTGAGTACCTGATATACATTGACGATACACATTCGCCCCCTCCATCAATACCGGAACCGTCGGAGCACCTACCATTCAACCCGTTGTTCTTGACCGCTCGCGATGACAGTTTATAACATGCTGTATGCACACACCGTGGTCCCTTGACTAGTGAGGGATCCGTACTTACTGACCAAACCGGGTATGATGTTGCGACCCCTCTACAGCGATTCACAGTCGACTACGGAATTGCAAACTACCTCAATTCCAATCTCCGATGCCAACCGCGACCGTCCTGCCGAACTCACAACCCCATCTGTACCCACCTCTGCACAAACGAATTCGGCTGCGACCCGTAGTCTCCGTGCTATACTTGGACTTGAATCACCCGGATCGCAAAGACCCGCCATACCGAGCCTAGATGCAACGTCGAACGAGCCCATACCCCAACTAGAACCGGGAACTACGCTTGGAGTCGAGAACACTTTACCAATTATCGGTCTGGCCAAATTCGATCATCTCGTCATCCAGCTATTCGCATATCTTCTTGTCACACCCGCCGGCAGTCCACTAATCCCTTTGACAGGCATGGAGAACCTATTTCAACTGTACGAGCTCTGCATATACCTCGACATCACCAGTAACGTCTCGGACATAGTCTTGGAATGGATGGTGTGGCTCGTCGAACACAGCCACGATTACGATCCTACCTCGGACTATAGCTACAAATCTCGGTGGTCCCTCTTGCTCCTTCTCGCATATCTCGACAAACAGCAACTCGCAGGTAGAGTCTTGGCGTCGATGACTGTGGAGGAGTTTGTGATTGACATCGAGATCTACGACTTCGCAGAACGAACATGGTTATTCCCGAATCCGTGCTTTTTTCAAGCTTTGTTCCTACTTCCGCGTCGGTGGTATCAGGTCTTATTCTTGCTGATGTTTGAAGCGGTTGTGGCGGATATTGGCGAGCCTTTCCGATATCCTATGTTGATCGCGACCGAAGATTGGCAGAATATCGTCAAGCGGTTCGTGAAGATTGACATGGCTACCTTACTTGGATCGGATGGAGACTCTGGCGAGTCATGCCTCTCTGCGGCATCGAGCTAGCTCAGCTGTAGCGCCTGGGCAGGTAAGTTCCGGAAATTCCGATTGATTCATTGCCACGATCTGACTGCGTGCTCGACGGGAGACAGCTGCTGATGGCACTTTTGCGGTAGTTCATCCGGATTTCAGCCATCACGCTCCGGCCCAACCCGTCACCTATACATCTATCCGCTACCTTCGCTATCTTCCATATCCCGGACTCTTGTGTCTTCTGTACAAGCTACGTAGCTTCCTCATCAGCCTTACCATTTCTCTTGTTCACTTTAGTCCAACAGGCCTCCTACTCGTCTCTTCATAGCTGTTGCTGATTCTCCAGAAGAAAGTTCGTCTGATACTTATGTATCCTGGTCAGATTCATCCGTGACTTGTACCTTGTATTCCTTATGTGTGACTGTCTGTATGTAACATGTTTGCTTAGACTATACACCGGGGACTGTCCGACCATTGTCAGGTGCATCAGGCAAGAGTAGAGGTCAAGCAGCGTGGGACAGAAGTGTGTGAGCACGGACCACCTCAAGCCACAACATACGATACTCTCGAACAGATACATGCAGTACCGGGGCTCGTCTACCAGACTGACGACCTCTACTGTATCGTTCTCCTGTATTGTTCCTTTCCGTTTGATCTCATGTCATGTCGTGTCATCTCTTTTCATGTCAACTCTTCTCTGTTCTTCTTGTTGAAAAAGACCAACCCCCTCTTGACTCTGTGGTCATCGACACAACTCCATTCATTAGTTCTTGTTTCTTGTACCTTGACTGACCATCCCGCCACGCCAACCGAAAACATGACAATAGGTGTTAGCGAGTATATCGCCCGGCCTCACCACCCTCGCCATGATCGAAGTGATAATGACAACGGCTCCCAATTCGAAGCTGGTAGTAATAGTAACCTTAGTATGGTTCACCCCTATCATCGACAAGGGGATATAGAGCTTCGATCCAAGGACAGGATAATCCTCATGGCTGATTCTTGGAGACTCGCCAATGCCAGGTAAGTGGTCGCCACGACCTCGATGATGACATGACCACAACACCAAGGAAACTAGGCTAGTGATGTCCCGTGATCGCATACTGTATAGATTCCTTCTTAAAGCCTACTGAGGATAAGGGTGCATACAGTAGGCCTCTAAGGCGGGTTGGCATGAGCACGAGAGCTGACTTGAATAAATTCAAATTGGATTATCAGTACTGTATTCGAAGACATGTTCGAGATACCCACCCCTCGGTTCGCTCCGCTCCCTTCATCGTCAGAAACTTCAGAAACTTCAGCCTCGGTCTTGAACAGCAGAGACAAGACTTCACAAACTTCGCGGACTCGACCTCAAGCCCATACATACATCCCATCGACAGATTCCCCGGCCCAGACGGTAGATTTGGATTATACGGCCCTGGTACTCGACTACTTCCTCAACCTAATCAACGTTTCCAAACCTTCAATCCCACCTAGCAACTTTCACAACACCCTTGACCTCTTTGACCTATGTCTTACATTCGACGTCAGACCTCTCATCCGAGGTGTGGTGAGTGACAGATTGATGATTCAGTCTCATGGCCGACTGTGGGAACTCTTCATTTGGGCAAGTAAGAAGAATAATATCTTGATGGCGAAAGAAGCCCTCAGGAGAATGTCCAATAATACGTTCCTCGCTTATGGTAAGGCTGCTCGGCCAAGAGACGCATTTGGGCGTTACAACGCAATTGAAATTGGATCCGAACCTGGAACTGGATCTGGAACTGGATCTGGATCTGGATCTGTCCAAAGAGACTGGCATCCCGCAGTGGGAGTGAGGAATAGGGAGCTCCCGTGGCATGCGCTATACAAACTCCAGCCGCTATAGGAAGTGGAAATCCTCCGACTTGTACTCAAGCCTGTACGCGTACCTACAGAGAATGGAACTCGAGACTCAAGAGATGGGGTTAATATAAATCGAAACGCGGCAGACGTCTTTGGGATCACGGAGGATTGGACTCGAGTTGCGGAAGAATTTAACCCTTGAGCACAATCTTGCTTGGTAGGGAGTGGAGTGGCCATAGTTGTACGATTAACTGATAACTCTGTAGTACAGTAGTACACCATACGAGTACGAGTGACCTATTTGCGGTGAGTCACACTTGGCGTTCTCCATCCTTCATTTCCATTTGTACAGTGTCCTCGCCTCTTCAAGTTCATCATAGAGCGTGAAATGTTGAGCTAAGACTTCATTCGCTTTTATTTGTCTTCGGATCTGCAGACCTCCAAATGGGAACCTACGAGCACTGCGCGATACATCTTGTAGAGAGGGAATTGGGCTCCGGCTGGACACGTCCCGGTCCTATCAGCCTGTATGGTATACTCCATAGAGGTTAGCTAGACGTTCATTTAAGGGAGCGGTCTTCCGTTCAGTTTATATAGATATGTTTTGGATTGGGTCATATGGGCACATGAAATGTATGGGTATAAGCAAATTTTGGAAAAAAGACAAACCGCAAGCGGGAGCATCAAATACATGGCACCGCCGTGTCTGTGATACTCCTTCGAGTTTGATTGGAGAACGGCACTGTCATTTAGAGCCGATGGTCTTGTATTATACTACAAATGGGCACTAGTTACTAATGGTCACTAATGATTTCGACTGCTTGAGCTTGCGGTTCCGATCACCTTGCTATCGGACGAGTGGTGCCTCTTCCTGTATCACGCCGCCTGACTATTTCATTGCCCTATAACTTGCTCCCTACTTGTTCGCTTCTCGTCCGTGGTGATTAATGCCTGAAACTGAACATGGAACTGATGTTAATCAGTTAGGCCAAAGCGCGCAATTAAATTATCAATCATTCACCCAGAATATGATCAGATAAGGCTATTATATGACCGGAGAAACTGATCAACGTACGAGTGTACAGTACTGCATCGTCTCCTCCCCGATGTATTCCACCTACTGTACAGTGTCACCTATCAATAGAATACAACAGTTTCCATCATCCTTTCGGATCGAACCTCTCCGCGACACTTTGCCACTCCCTTGTCACCCCGAAAAAGTATATCTCCCTGGCGGCGTTCAACTCTACAATCTGCAGTACCAACCTGACGATCTCAATCTGCCAAGAAGGCTGCAGCCTTTCCAGCGCGTGCCATGGTAATCCTCTTCTCCGATTCTGCTGTAATGGTACCAGTACTGATTCTTTTCCTGCCTCGGTATCGGCGGTGCTCTCAGCCTGTACTGAGGCAATCTCTGCATAAGCTACAAAGGCATTCCTTGTCATTCGACGTAAAACTTCTTTGGCCATGACGACCTTGTTCTTCTCGCTAGCCCAGAAGAGCATATCCCATTGTCGCCCATGGATTTGCATGAGGACCGGAGCTCTCACCATTACCAGGATGACGTGCTTGACATCGAACTCGAGATAGAACTTGAACAGTTCTAGGGATTGATTGAAGTCGCTCGATGGGATGCAAGGCTTAATAACATTGATAAGGTTCAAGAAGTAGTCCAGGACGACACATGTGTAATCTGAATCTACGGTTTACGTGTTGGGTAGAAAGGTGGGAGGGTATCTCGAGCATATCTTCGAATACGGTGCTATACCGGGGGATCAGTAGGTCAGCTCAACCCGTTTATTAGATTTATCTCCACTGTCGTGTTGTCTTGATTATCCAAATACCACCTCTGGGGAGAGAAATTGAGCTCGCTACTCCTTACACATTCCAGAGTCAAAAAGAAGGAATAAAGTCGCAGACTTCAGATGAAGGCCCTCACCTGGCGTTCGCAAGCCTCCAAGAATCAGCCAGAAGGATGACTCCATCTATACTTCGAAGCGCAATATCGCCGTGCCGATGATAGGTGTGTGTGTGTGTGTGTGTGTGTGTGTGTGTGTGTGTGTGTGCTGGATCATTCTCGGAGAGTGCAGGAGTATCGGTGATTTGGGCTTGGGCTTCGTCGGAGTCGCTTGATATGGCGCTGTGTGGTCTTTTCATGGCGAGTCAAGATACAAACAACTCTTAAGTACGGGACGATAGGTTTGAGCGAATGTATAAGATGTGGATATATCTCGCTGATGCAATTATTTTAGGGGGATAGAAGAAGAAGAAAAAGAAGCAGAAGGAAGAGAGGAAGGGGGGAAATGTCCTCTATAGTCTCATGATGATGGGCGTTACGATGGATGCATGATCTGTGCGGTAATTGCAATCGAAATTGAATGATTGATAGGACCTGAACGGTGGATTTGGTACATAGTACATACAGTATACCGTAGTGATAGTGCTATTTTAGTGTTTGAGCTGCACATTTTCGGGACATGCTGGCTTCACATAGCTATAGTATCTATTCAAGAAAGGACCGAGGCAGATGTACATAAGTATACGCATACGAGTGGTCGTGTCAGATCACATATCGTCGCGAGTCCTCGTCGTTGTCACTCGCTCACCTGCAGGTTCACTCGATTATTAAGACGGGTTCGGATCTAACCGAAAGATTGCACTCACGCGGTTATCAGCGGGGAATTCTCCGTTCGACCGAGTGCAGCGAGCGGTAGCATACCCAGCATTCACATCAGGACTCAGGAGTTGACATCGATTTGCCTGATTCAATTCCTTGCGCCATTTTTGCGTATCGAAGCTATAAAGAGTTGTACTTGTAGCCAGAACGCTGTGAACATGAATCACTTGAAGTCTGTATATGGACTGGACTCCCTTCAGCAGGTCTAGCTGGTTGCTGTATTTCCGTCGGTGATGACGCCACTGAAAGCCGATGCGATTCAGGTACAAACAAATTGATTAATATTCTAATCCAATGCAAATCAAATCACCTTCGCTTGGTTGTTAGCACTTTGCAGCGTGTGTCTTTCCTTCACTCTGTCCACTCTGTCCACTACACATGCTATCATAATGACTGCTCATTTTCTTCTTCCATTCCGCTTATCTCAATCCACAATTACAAACAGCGGTCATATCATGTCCGCCTCGACAGCTCCCACTGACGGTCTCATCACCGAGACGGAACCCGCAAACGCTGTCACATCCCAGGACGATACCACTCACGCATTCCATCAGCGAGGCGATATTTCCTTCAGATCCGAGGATTCAGTGATCTTATGGGCAGATTCATGGAAGTTGGCCAAATCGAGGTAGGTTGTTACTCCTCATCTGGCGTTCCCCCCCCTCCCGTCCGTTTTAATTTCATGCACGGAGTAGCTGCTGATCATGTCTTTTGGGCGGTGCTCAGCAAGGATTTCCGGGACAAGCTTGGTCTGCTAAAAGTCGTCAATCAAAATGGCAAGCGTTCCCGAAATGACCACAAGCAGAACCGATTACAGACACGCAAGCGCTAGATCTCGATTACCCAGCGAGTGTCGTCAGCACCTTCCTCGACCTAATCAGCGCCCACACCCTCTACGTCTCACACACCAATTTCCAAGCAACGAAGCGATTCTACTGCCTGTGCGATCAGTATGACGTGAACTTCGAGATACAGGACCATGTCAGAACTCGATTGAATAGGTTCGGCATGCAAGACCCTTGGGCTTTGCTGATTTTTGCCGGAGAAAGGGAGGACTTGCCCATCGCAAGACTGGCCCTGAAACACATGGACACCTACAAGTTTCTAGGAAGGCATTTCACAAATTCTGACGGAAATGGCTCAGGGAAAACTCAGAGGGACTGCAAAAACCTCAAAGAATACGATGAAGTCGCGGCAACCAAGAGCTTCTTGTCTGATTCCAAACGTCTTCCTCCTGTATGGCAGCTCCATCTGCTGCGTGCCACTACACGCCTTTCGGGGATAACACTTGGAACGCCAAACTTCCAGCTTGGTGGTCATCTCGATTGCAATCGCCTCGCCGCAGACTTCGATCCCGGCTACTGTGGAGACGACAAGTAGGATCCCTCGCAGTCTAGGTTCCTTCATCCAATAGCATTGTGAGAAGTCTTGTGACTCGCGAGATGATTATATCTTCGGAAAACACTGATCACCCTTTCGCCACTCCTCCTCCGAAACAGCGCAGGAAGCTTAAGGCTGGGGGCGGAACGCGTGCTGGGATGTTCTCTTCCCGTAGCAGACTTTGCACTGAATTTTGGCTCCTTCTCGTACCATGTATCATTTCCATGTCCAGTATGTACGAGACACGTAAGGCGGTAGTAGTGGGGATTGTTCATCTGCGCTGTCCAGCTGCAAGTTGTAATCGAGGTCGATACATCCTGTTCGGCTTGCAAAAAGCCCCGGCTGCGGATAATACCCCACTCGGATTGGTGGCGTCTGTCTTCCATTATACAGTACACACTCATCATGTAGCATTAAGATGCAACTTATCAGTCGTGGCAGCGTCTGCGAATCCAGTACGGTGAACAAGATCAGATTCAATCTGGTACTATTACCATGAGTTTCAGGTACCATCAAGCTCGCCACGATCAATGTGCTGTACAGTACACCATACTGTAGCTCCCACTTTATGTATACTGTAGTTCGCGTCCAAGCCCCTTATTCCCAGCGCCCTCGTTTGGATCCAGCATACTTCCTTCCATGATCTTCAACCAATCATTTCCTTCCTTATCCTCACTTTGCAATCATTACTGAATCATACACATCAACTCAAGCACTTGCCTTCTTTCCACTTCCAGATCAAGCAGCCTGGGTCGTCTGAGACCAATTGACATGTCCGGCACCACTCACATATACCATCGACAGGGCGATATATCCATTCGATCCAAGGATAACGTCATCTTATGGGCTGATTCCTGGCGTCTGGCTGACGCGAGGTGAGTAAATACACCTTGGACCGCAGACCGTCCTGCTTTCATGGCGTCAGGCCACTGGATCCCAAAGCAGCTAACTTGTGCATATCTTCATGCTCGTGCGCAAAACTGCAGCGTTGTTTTCAAGGACTTGCTTGATCTACCACAAGTCGTCAATCGGAATGGGAAGCGCCAGCAAATTGAAAACCTGATCAATCAATGCTCGGCCCATCGGCCAGATCGTCAAGCTATACCCGTCGACTACAATGCCGATGTCATTGGTACCTTCCTTGATCTGATCAACGTCTCTATCCCCTTCCTCCCAATCAATCTTACAAACTTCAAGCAGGTTCAAGGCCTATTCGAGATGTGCGATAAATTCGACGTGAAGACGGAGATTCAGGTCAAGGTGAAAGAACGCCTATTGGCTTGCTCCAAAGATCATCCCTGGGCTTTGCTCATTATGGCTTCCGACCGAAATGATATCCCTCTCGCTAAAGAAGCATTGCGACTCATGACTGCGAGTCAATTCTTTGGGCATCAAGTTAACGAACCAGTACTTGTATCGCGAGCGTTTCGAATTTCCAGAGTCGATAGGGGCAACGAAACTTCGCAAATTCCCCGTCCGACTAATGCAAACGCATCGGACAATTCGCCTCCGGTTCATCTTTGGACAAACATGAGGCAGCTACGTCCCGACTGGCAACTATGCTTACTACAACTCGCATTGATTGTCCCGTTTCCCCCTCGAAGCTTTAAAGGTCCAGTAGAAGTCTCGGATGATTGGAAATATATCGCTTCCAAATTCCAACCAGGGACGATCATGGAACCGGCAATCGCAAGCCAAGCCAATCAGTGAGTGAACTCACTGTTCCCATGCGGTCGATACATATGCAGATCGCTGATCGGTCGCGCAAATACAATAGCATGGATAATAGGTTTTCTATGTTCTATGATGAAGATGACGAATATGATATATATGACGAATAAAAAGGGGCATGTTACACAATAAAGACTATGAAGTAGACTCACAGATATATAACCTCTGAGACAAAAAAAGTATAAACGGCGAATGCGCCTCCCCCTGTGGATAGAGTACTCGTACTGTACTCGAGTACAGTGCACTGTAGAGAGCCTCAATCACATCCAGCTGATAATCATGGATCTGTCCTTTCCAAATATCAGTCATTCGGTCAAACACCTTAGATTGTCATCTGTTAGACTCTATCTGTACATACGTATCATGACCAGCGCGAAACCTCGAGATCCCACAAGACAGATGCATCATACATAACATGATATGACATTCGTTACCGTACTGTTTATCTAACATTACAACATGCTCATTCCATTAGGCGCTTCTTTCCCTCCAGAACCAGGATCAACCCAGCTCTCAGTCCTCATTCTATGCGGTACGGGCGCAGGATGTGGTCGTGTAGGCCATGGCGCGGTCTTTTGTCCATGCCCCTTTCCCTGTTCCTGTTCTTGCTTATTCAGACCCTCGTCATTGTCGTACTCGTCTATTTTGGTCGTTGTTGTTGTTGTCGTGGTAAGATGGTTTGTGGGGCTCGTGCTCAATGGCCAGGTAGCTTTATCTTGTCTTACAGGTACAGGTGTAGGCGAAGGGGGCTCAGTCGGTCTTTCCACCAATACAGGTCTCTGTGAAGCGGGTGTTCCTCCGCTCTCTTCCACCCAGCTCTCATCGTCCTGATCACCTATATCGAGCTTCCCCACTCGCTGAGCGATATCGATAGCTGGTACTGTCGTACTGGTGGATATCCTCTTCTCGTCCTCCGCTGTTGAAGTTCTCGGATGTCCGAGCTCTGTGCCTTCCTCTTCTTCGAGGTCATTGTCCAATTTCTGGGAGTGAGGGGGTGGTGCATCCGTATGATGGCGCGAGGTTTGTATGGTAATGCCATCAATCTCTTCGTCGTCGAGAGGCGGCTCGTCTACTTCATGTCGGGGTACAGACTCATGCTCAGGCTCAGAAGAGACAGATTCAAAACCGACATCTGAGTCAACATCCCATGAAGGGGGTTCATCCTGGATAGTGAAGATTTTGTGGGGTAGCTACAGTCAGACTTGAAAATTAGCACAAATGCTTTCGATCCATCGACAAGTGAACTATCGGATGAGAGTTCAACCTCTAGAATCCTATCCACTCACCTTATTCGTACGTTCCACAAAGTCCTCCCAGTCCGCCTCATCCTTCACCAAGAAGCCCAATAACATGCTTGGATCCAGTCCGGAAAGGGGCATCTTCTTGACCTTCTCGCAATGGAACGTCCGTAACGCCGCTTCTGGGTAAGCGTTCGCATACCACTTCACGCTCGGATCAACAGGCAACGGGTCCAAAGGATTATGCGTTCCAGGCACTGAAGCTGATGGTGTAGGAGAGGGCGAGAATGTATCTGGCTGAGTGGGCTCAATAGGTGGGGATGGAGCATGAACCGGTCCGGGCCTTGGACGGGGAGGCGTGACGCCTTTCGCGCCGAGTCGTTTCGCGGCCTTCGATGTGCGCTTTGCTCGCCTCACCCTGGTTGAGGGTGATGATGAGATATCACTCCCATCTTCACTCGCACTTTGACTTGAGATATCATCGACATCCACCACATCGAGAGTATATGGCGGACCTGAAGATAAGCCCCCCGAAGCCTCGAGCGGATCCACAACGACAGGGTCCTCCTCCGGAGTCTCTTGAGCGTTGCTGCGAGCTGGCGGACAGGGTAATGTGGGTACAGCTGTTGGTCGCGGTGGGACTTCGAGCGGGATAGCAGGTCTTGTGAAGTGAGGATCGAGATAGAACAAAGAATTGGCCTGAGAGCCGACAAAGTAGTATGACGAAGACGGTCGACCTCCGGCAATACCGACAGATTGAGGGAACGTAAACAAAGTCTAAGCGCCGCGCAGAGCATTAGCATGAGCATGACTCATGTGCGAAAGAAGGATGATGCCTTGTACTCACCTTTATACTATCATAATAGATAGGGTTGACGCCATCCAGACCAAGCCTTATACCGATCAAGACCAGTACAGCCTTTTCTCCCCAAGCTGTCGATTGCGTTGTCGAAGCCGATGACCTCCTTGGTTTTGGTACGCTCGGCCAGCCATCCCAGCCTTCTGATGGTAGGTTTGAAGCTATGTACACATCCGACCGATAGATGATACTATCGGTCGCTGTCGCTACAGCCAGTTTGCATGGTGCAAACGAATTCGTCAACGTCCTGCAACGGAAGAGAATGTCAACTACACTTTCCGCATCTGAGGGAAGAACGGTGCAGATCAGCTCACTTCAGAGCTCCGGCAGCGGTACTTGGTCCAAACCATTCCCCTACTTCCTTGCCCAGCTCTTTGCCTATCAGAGCCATTCTATGCACACTGAACGGACATAGGGGAGAAGGATCATCTAAAAACCAAGATAAGATTTTGACATATTCCGCATAATTTTGGAGGTCGGCCAATTCTACTGTATTCGTCGGTACTGACGCAGGCTGGTCAAGAGGTAGTCGCCAATCTGTATGGTGTCCCATCAATATAGGTGTCCTTGCGTCACGTTGGGACGGGAATATGTGGACTCACCACGACCAAGATGTAAGTGGATTAAAGCGTTGGCTAATACACTTTGTCCAGTCCTCAACATACACCCCCACCCAGCATCGCTCGTCAATCCCCGTTCTTCGGCCGGGCGAGACCAGCTCCACCCAGCTTGAGAAGGCCGTGACGGCAAGGAACCAGGAACTGATACTGGTGATGGATTCCGCACTTCCGGCTCAGGTAGCAAGTCTGCTGGTGGACCAAAGGCGGAGTAATATGCTTCAGGCGTCGGTATGAGGAGGTCGTTAGGTATAGATAGGATTGGAGCGTATTGAGATCGGTATGTACACCATATGCGGGACCTGAAATCCGTGTAGACTACATGGACATCAATCAGTAAGTTGTCATGAGGCTTAAAACCAGCTTGAAATAACTTACATTCATCTGGCCATCTCAAGACTTCCTTCTCCTTCTTGTCCTTCTTCCCTTTTCCAGGACTATCCGTGACGCTCTTCTTCTCAGACTCCTTACCCGGCGATCCGCTTGTCATGGATGTTGGCAATGCCAGTGACAGAGTAGATGCTGTGAACAGATTGGAGAACCCTTTTGCTGGCGGAGATGTAGTCCCTTCTCCTCCAGCCTGACTGTTGTACTGCTCTTTCTGCCTCCGAGACCAAGCCGAAGGCCGTAAAGCTCCAGAATCGTGTTTGGACGGCGGAGAGGGTTTGCCGGTGGAAGAAGATGCAGAGTTTCTCCGTTCTTCGACATATGAGCCATTGTCGGACAAGTCAGGCAAGAAGGACGTCCCTGGTGATCGATTAGGCGTAGTAGGCCGCCAGCCCGGATGACCTACCCCCATCACCCATATCGGATCTGGACATTTATCAGGTTGCGCTTCTGAATCAAGAAGATGTCGAACACCATCAACCGCTCTTTGTCGAGCGGCATTCAAAAAGGACGCGGCAGCCGAAGGGGGTTTGCGGAGAGGAGAAGGTGGCAAGTGTTGCGATGACTCGTTTGGGGGCGGTGAAGGGATTGAGCCTTCTTGTATTGTTGAAGTGGATGAAGAGGGTAGGAGATGCGAGAACCAGGTTGACATTCTCGAGGGGAAATTATCGGGACTCCTTGCGGTCGATGAGGGAGGCTGGGAAGGACCAGGTTGAGGTAAAGCATGACGTGATAGACCGGGTACAGATGCGCTCATATGCGAACCTTGACGTGAAGGTATCGGGACGCCGATATCAGTCAGAGAATCATGGAAAGATGATGAACCCGACCGCACGGAATGCGGTGGCGCTCGCCATGAGTTAGTGGAGTCTTGACTTGCTCGCCGGGAGTGTGATTGGCGTTCCAGTGGCGATTTATTCCGAGACTGTTGGGATATCGGTCTGGTTAGATTGGTAACATGATTGTGGCTTCTAGTTGAACCGCTCGTCGTTACTTGGGAATCGCTCGAATGGGCCGAAGAATAAGATGTCTGCCTACTGGCCGGTGTCGTACCAAGCGTTGAAGCTCCGTTGGCTCTTGATGTAGATGTAGAAGTCTCGATCTCAGGTGACTTGTCTTTGTCTCTCGAAAATAACCGAGAAGTCTTCTTCACTATCCCTCGACCTTTTGACCTCTTCTCTTTCTTATCCTTTTCCTTGTCTTTCTCAGGTTCCTCCGGAGCGAGGATCTCCATAGATTGCGTGATGTCGTGAGGGGTCCCATTTGCTGCGTCGGGTGGTCGATATACGTCTACACTTCTGCGTCCGGTAGATGATGTGTACCCATATGGCTGCACTGGTTCCGCTCCCGGTCTTCCTTCTATCGTCCAATCCTCATCATCGTCTCCTGCAAGATCATTGGAGTTCTGCCTCCGCTCCTTCTCTTTCCCCTTACGGAGGATCCTGAACTTTTGATGTTCACGTGCTTGATGATGGGTCGATCTGCTCTTAGAAGGAAGCTGACGGTCTTCAGGTGGCGGAGGCGGTAGATTTGATCGGTAATCTTGCGGTTGTTGATGGTATGACGAGGGAGGGGGTTGAGCAGTCGAGGAGGAGGCTTGATGAGATGCAGAAGTGGAGCTCGTGAATGGTGACGGGATATCAGGAGGAGTCGAGTTTTCATAAGACGTGTAGGAGGAGGCCATCTCGCCTCTGGCCATCGACAATCGTAATCAACATCAGCCAAGGACACAACGAAACCCGGTAAACAGGCTTGTTAGGGCAGATCGCCACCTAAACTGGCTTTGTCATGCCATTTCTACAAAAGAAGCAAGTGATACTCACAGGTCAATGCCTTCGGCATGGGATCATACATTCGTACTCTCGGATATCTCGTTGAGTGATGTTGATGTTGATCGAGGTGTTAGCCCAGTTCGAATGCAAGGTGTCGGGTGTTGGGTGTTGTGTTGTGCTGTGTTGTCGTTGGCACCTAAAGGCGGGGTACGTCGGCACGCGGTAACGAGTCGTGCGCTCGACAGTCTGAGCGAGCTCAGTACTTCCGGCTTGTTGTTCGATATGAGTGTCTATGCGAAAGTGATCTTGTGGGTTCTACTACATCCACTGAGAGATGAAGATGACCTCGACCTGATTACTGAAGGGTTGCTGCTGATGCAAGACGACTCTCTCGGTCGTGACGGCGAGGGTGAGTGTGGATGAGGACAACAGGTCCAGTCCCAGTCGCGGTGGCTGCGGCTAAACGTCACACTAACGATACAGTGAGTACTGCCGCATAGTATAACCGGCTTCTATAAGTGATGACTGAGTTGTACTTATCAACCATTAGAAACCATTAGATTCCAAATCAGCGATTAAAGGTAATAAGCACGTGGCCCGGTATTAGCAGAATCTTTGGAGTTTCTAATTCTAATGAACGCTAAGCCATCGCGCGAGGTATTCAAAGACACGTCATCGTATAACGAAAGCTTTCACGTGATTGGCGCGGGGTCTCCACCAAAGATGGGCCAACAAAACAAGGAGATTCGAGGGTGTGTATGAAGGGTGTTGAAGACGCTCCGTGTTCATGTTAAGGAGCAACATCAATGTGACGGGAGATCATTGCGATGACATGTCACCTTTGTTCTCGACTTCAAGGAAGCTATCGCCATAGATGAGGAGTCTCAGTTAGGGGATACCGACAGTAACAACCGGGACTGACAGTTAACGAGTACATATATCACGAACACTCCAACATCATCCATTTTGACAGATCTACGGTTTGAATCACTAACAAACGTTGACGATCACTCACCATGGCTCAGACAATCCTACACAGCGCCAACATGAAGGGCAAGGTGAGCTTCAATCAGTCAGTCTCTGTGAGGTGTGGAGCGGTCGCCAGATGCTGCAGCCGACGTTAACGCGTACCTCTCTATCCCGCGTCACAGGCTGGAATCAGCTGGCCTACCCAGGAACGTACTTCAGACCCAGTTGCCAAATTCTTTCAGACCGACTCTGTGAGCTACCTAGTCTACAGTCATACTACCAGAAGGAGCTGACCACGCTGTTGCTCACTTGTGCAGAAACTTACCTGGCATTGGAACTGGAACAAGCACTGGAAAGGTCCTATACTCCCTGAAACGTCCGAGGATCTCGAGATTAACGCCGAGTTCTTGCCGATGATGTGAGCGATCGTCACTGCCTAATTCGGAGTCTGAGCAACTCTCACAACTTATCCGCTGACTGCTCCTCTTCTTACCAGCTGGTCACCTGCGCTATTGACAGATGGTTTCAGACTCCAAGATGGATGGAAGTTGCTCCTTGGCTTCAATGAACCTGGTGAGTATACGACATCGAGGTCGGGTCATGCACGAGAGACTAACTCAACTGTGACAGATCACGCGAACGAGGCTGTCGCAGCTAAGATCTCACCTCGAGACGCATTGACAGCGTGAGCTCAATGGCTATTCTCTACGTTTACAATGCGAGCTGACTGTTTGACATGCAGGTGGATAGGCTTGGCCAAGCTCCGATCTGAGCCCGATCAGAAATTGGTCTCACCTGCTGTTGCAGGCAATAAGGATTGGTTGAAGGTGTGTCTTTTTTTTTCTGTCGGTCCTCGGTCCCATTCGTCTGCTTCTGTTTCAGGCTCTGTCGTGCTCATGTGAGTTGCAGCTGACCGATAAGAATCGGTTTGATCTATCCAGGAGTTCCTCGCCATCGTCCCGCCCGAAACTATGCCAGAGTTCCTGGCTGTTCACGTCTACACCACTACTTTCGACAGCTTTAAATCGACCATTGAGGACTACTGGGAGACTTTCAAACTTCCAATTATTGTGACAGAATTCGCAATGCAGGTGAGCGATCAGCACAAAAATCTCGATCGTATATGTCAACGCGACTCTACTAATTGCAATTCCGCCTTGAAATAGAGCTTTGATCCCAATGTACCTGGACCAAAAGACCAACAGCAAGTGCACGACTTCATGGGTAAGCTGTGCTCTGGAAAATATCGCTACAACGTCCATGACTGAGTTCTCATGTCGTGTTTCTCGCTCTAGGCCAAACCACCAAGTGGCTCGATGAAACTCCTTGTATCCAGTACGTGCGATGACGTCCATATCATTTCCCTGCTCATATCTCCATCGTGTTAGGGAATCGCTGATCCTGGTGAGCTATAGCAAATACTCGTGGTTTGGGGCGGTGCGTGACTCCTACAACCTCCATGGCGTTCATGAATTCAACAGATTGATGGATAGCGAGGGCAATATCACGCCTCTGTAAGTGGCTTTCTTTGCGATAATCGAAATTTGCTTCCCATATCGTGTTCGTATGGCTGATATATACGCCTTCAACTTCCAGCGGATACCAGTATATCGCTGGAGGTCACGATTGATTGAAGTCAGTCATCGTCTGTCGCTACTTCGATACAATGTCACTATCCCATTTTCGTATACATGTGTATAACCGCAGTCGATATCGTGTATAAACACGGACGGGCACACCCAGCCTGGTCGACTATCCCATTTTCGTATACATGTGTATAACCGCAGTCGATATCGTGTATAAACACGGACGGGCACACACAGCCTGGTCGACGGAGATCCCATAGCTACAACATGAGCCTGTGCAGCGCTCGAACATATGTGCGGCTGTCTTCGGCTGAGGATCCACCATATCAGATCAGAGGCGTCCGACCTCTCGGTGCGCTTCGACCGACAAATGCAATGTGTATACGGTATGCAGTACCATTTCGTAACGACGTCATAGCATCCTTCTATATCTACTTATGTACATAGGCTGCGTGAAACACTATTTTGCCCCTTTGGCATAGCCGCAAGGCTACACTGTACATACAAGGGCAACTTGTTCCAACTACGTCAGCTACAAACTATCCTACAGTAGGTCCTTTCTTTCATCGAAACAGGCATTGCACAGTCGACGGAGGATTTGGGGCTGATCAATCGATCTGAATTGCTAGGGGTGCCTTTGCGATTGTATCGATGAAAGGAGAACCAGCAAACTTTGGTCTAGTAAACTGGACGGATACGCGAGGATGAAAGCAAGAGCTTCACAAGCGCATATTCTATGGATGCACATATATATGCTGAAGTAGTGATACTGTAATGATGTGAGGACTTCCTTCAATTTTACCACAATCTTCACGATCGCATCGCCGTTGCAGATCTCCGCAAGTAGTGTCCACCGCCCAGATTAAACGCTCATTACTGTTTTCCTCTCTTTGATCAGAACAATATCGTCCAGTCACGATGTTCTCCCTTCGCCAGCTAATCATACTCTTACCCCTATTATCGCTCACCACTGCCTCTCCACACAAGCGAAAAGTCAAAGTCAAGCGAAATACCTGTAAACCCAAGACGACTTCGGCTGTATCTAACGCCAACCTAGTCGCTTCCGCCCCAACATCCTCCTCGGTGTTTGAATCGCCTGCTTCGATCGCTGTTGTCGGTGTGACACCAGACACCACCGCAAGCTCCCCAGCCACATCCGATGCTTCTTCAGCAAGGAGCGAGGAGAATACAGATTCCTTTTCTTCAGGTAGCCCGGTAATCTACACAAATCCCCTTGGAACCTCTGCAGCAGCGTCTACTACCGTATCCAGTTCTGTGCCGGCAGCAGTGAACGAGACTTTCTCTTCACTCGATGCCACTCAAGAACACAATTCCACATCTACGTCTAGTGGTGCTGTAGAGCCGAGCGCTACAGCTTCGTCCAATGCAAGTGGTTCCGCTGGCGGAATCACCGGCAAGGTACGTCCGCTGAATAACAGTATATATACACATTCAGATTGTTTTATCACAAAGCGCTGATAGATGGTCATGTACGTGCCGTTGTAGGCTGGTATAGGTTGGGCAGCGCAAGAAGGCGACGCGGCGCCCGTCGCCCTATTCTTCACTCCAGGATCGGTAAGCCCACGGCTGATCTCAGCATCTGAACCTCCAAAGCTTTGTGGGCTGATCTTGATGTGCGACTTGTGTTCGGCTAGGGTGTCAAATGGTGGTTCAACTGGGCCAAGAACTGGAATCAAGGAGTAATGCAGGCGGATGGCACGGACATCGACGGCCAATTCATCCCCATGCTGTGAGTGACGCGCACCTCAGATCCTTCGCTTCTCTTGAAAGAGATGTGACGTCTGCCAAATTGCTCTGGGCTGATGAAACCTCCTGAATCGCCACTCTCAAGCTTTGACTCCGTGTCTATAGATAATGGTATCCCGTTGCAAGACGGCTTTACCGAGCTCATGGGCTATAATGAGCCTGGTGAGTCCAACGACTGATTGATGTCGTCGGCCCAGGCCATGAGCGCCAAAGCTAACGTGTGAAGTATGTAGATCTGAAAGACAAGGATGTCGCTGTATATCTTGAGCCCAAAGCCGCAGCTGAGCTGTGAGTGGGTCTTACTATTGCAACATCACATGTCTTCGTACAAGCGGCCCAAGATAGACTTGCTCATCACTGACAAACTCTCTCATTTCAGCTGGAAGCCTCAAATCACTCAAATCCGCGAAAATTTCCCCAGCGTGAAAATCCACTCGCCAGTAGTCGCTTCGAATACCTCGTGGCTAAAGGCCTTCTTCGACGAAATCTGCCCCAATAATACTGCTGAGGACGCCTGGGGCAATTGCGCCTACAGGCCGGATTATGTCTCTCAGCATGTATACTCTACAAACGTCGGTCATTTCAGGGGAGCCGTGCAGCAATACTACAAGACATTCGGACTGCCCATTGTTTTGTCTGAATGGGCTTGTCATGTAAGTAACTCACGACTCAGGGAGATTGGCGTACGAGCACAGAAAGCACGGCTCGAATGACTGATCCATGTCCTGTTTGTTCTCTTGACAGGATTGGAGCAAGGACGGCCATAGAGCGCCTGTGGAAGAGGTCAGCGAGTTCATGGAGGAGACTATGGGATGGTTAGACCAGCAGGACTACGTTGTGTGAGTGGTCATCCGGCTGGAACTGACGTTATCGTGAGCATACAAGCTGAAATGAATGTGGCGGGTGGGGCATAGCAAGTACGCGTGGTTCGGCACCGCCCGATCTGCTGAGCACTTGCATGGTGTGTACGAGAACAACCGACTTATGGACGAAGCGGGCAATATTACCCCACTGTGAGTCTCGCGATGTGTACGGTACGGACCTTTTACTCGTCGCTCGAATCGTTTCATGGCGTGCGTGCCGGCTGATTGTTGAGATTTCTGCAGCGGCCGACAGTATATGAATGGTGGCAAGAAAGTATGACGGTTGAATTAAGCTTTTCACATCATCATGACGATGCATCTTCTAGCTTTGGTCTACAGTCAAATCACTTTGAATCTCGTTCCTATTTCATCCTGCCTTCAACTTGTCCCTGCGATTTGTCTCTGCCTCTTATCGTTCTCGCTTTTCCACTGGCCCTATGTCCTGGATTCCCCTCATGTCTGCTCATACGGCTCCTGATGTGGTGCTCGCAGTGGTCTACTGTAAATAAAGTGGGATGTATATGGGGTCTCGTACCATGCCCTTTGTAACGTATCAAGGTCCGGCTGATGTGGGAGCTTGACTTGTGTTGTCCGAGGGTATCCATTCTGTGTCAAAGTGGGAGTACACACTAGGGTCGAATCCATCGGCTATGCGGGCCCAGCTGTCATACATTTCAAAATGATACAGGTGGGTCGTGTACAAGGAATCTCGAAGAGGCGCAAGCTGCCAAGAAGGTCGAAGTCGGTCCAGATACTGGTAGAAAGCGCTTGGCTTGGTGGTATCGGGTCGTAAGGCGCGAAGTGCGCGGGTGTGTGTCCCATGGATCGAGCGTAATGCTTTGCGGCCCATATCCAAATCGTTTCGAGTTGAAGCAAAAAATTAATAACTTCAGCGGGTCGCGTGTTCCAGCATTGTATTTGACTTGTCGAGTCCAGTTCAAGATCTCGTCGGAACAAACGGCGAAGTCGGCGAGCTCGAAAAGAGAACAGACAGTCGGCCAAAATATCTGATCGGAGGTGGGGGTGAGGAGGCTGAGGTCTTTGGTGCACATCAGGTCGAGGAAGATGGATATGACCTTTGCGGGATAATCGAGATGAATAGCTTCTGGTTCTTCTTGTTCTCTATCTCTTCTGAGCGAATCGGCTTCGGGCGCGGGACGAGGTATGCTGAGTAGACCTGCGAAAAACCCACTATCAAGAAGTCCAGTTAATCCACAATAAACATATCTCGTCAGCAACGTCGTTGTCATTGTCGTTGTCGTTGTCGTTGTTCTGGGTTCTGCACCCGTCCCAGTAGGTTCACTATGATGTAGACTTATGTACAGATACTCTCACTCACTCACCTACGCTTCTCTAGTCGTGCACTGCTCGCTCGGAAGTCCACGTTGTCAGACGAGATGATGGGGATATCGTCACTTGGAATATTGTAGTGGTTAACATGCGAGACTTGCGGTTTTTGGCGGTTCATCTTGATTCTTTTCGACTTCCATAGCAGACGGGATGGGTTCGGACATCTTGATTTCACCTCGATGTATGTCAAAGTGAGATGCTGAGACTGGAAATCAAGTATCTGGTCAGAACAAAGAGGTATAAACCTTCTTGTGGTACAAATTGAACGATACGACGGGTCAAGGAAGGGGAATAGAACTGGAGAGGCAGAGGACACTTGAGGTGGAGGTTGAAGCGGGAGCAAGACAGAGCATGCAGTGACTGCCCGTTGGAAAAGGGGTGTATGAAAATGCGCGACTCCTAGTGTACACAGTACCTGTGCGCAGAACGTCCTGTTAGGGCAGCGACCCTTCACGCGCTGTTTCAGTATCGCTGGAGGTGTACTCGTAGTGTTTGCATTTGGGTGTGTACTGTCCGAGTCACAAAATCATGAGTCTCACTAAAAATTACGGACTACTAAACTACACGGACGGGTTGAACTTTTCTGCCATATAGCTCCAATCGTCTCGCAGAAATAGCCCAGGTCTCAAGGTCGTATAACGGTCTTGCCTGACTTCGCCACATTCCAAGTAAATAGTCAAGAGCTCCGATCGAAAAGAAGGGTTCAATCTTTCGAGAAAGGCGTGGAAATTGTTCTTGTCAGCGGGCGTGAGGATAGTTGAAGAAGTATCGAAAATGTCGAGTTTCAATGTCGACGGACCAATCTTCCCCAAAGCCTGTCTGGCCATAGGCACATCATTTCGGTCGGATGCCAGAACGAGCAATTCAAAAGGCTTCTGGGCGTAAGCAACCAGTACAGCCGCGTACGCAAGCTTGATGAAGTCCTCGGATATGGTGAATTCTGTCAGATCGAGCAGCTCCTTGGCTCTCGCCATTCCCAGAGGGGGCAGGCATGGCCGATGAGAAGTCGCGATGTCCAGGAATAGAGAGATTGTCACGTCAGAGAATTCAAGATAAATCGGTTCGTGCTGACGGGAGGTGCTCGTGCTCTCGTCATCCTCCTTGGGGCTGGGAAGGGACAGCAAGACTTCGAAAGAAGAGACTAGCATACGTCAGTTATAATCAGCATTCGCGCCCCTCGTTATTTCAGAATATCTATGCTCTTGGCATTAGTGAGAATGAGCGGGAAGTGATAGTCTGGCTTGCTCAGACGCTAAGGGATGTTATCATACTTGGCTTGCCTGAGGCGATATGAGCTGGCTCGTAATTCCGTCCCATTCCGAGAGACAAGGACAACATCATCGGTGGGATCACAATGGAAGGGATGTCGTTGGTTCTCCTTCTCCGCTCCATCATCTTCGGAGGTGTGGTGATCGTCAACGCTCGACATGGCGACTTGTAACTGGGGTGTTGCTGTACGATAGATGGTGACAGTTGAAATTGAACATATATACTTGTTCATGGGGATTTCCAGTACTCACAGTCTAGCGTTCTTGTCAACGATGGGTATACATACTGATTTGGGAACGGCCGTTCAGCTTTCCCCTATCTGTGACTCGGAGCAAGGGTGTCCGAGCTGACCTGTTGGTTGATGGCGCTGCTCAATGCCTACAGTGTTGATGACGACGGTGATGACGGTGATGACGATATCAATGATGACGATGATAGCTATGATTCATGGTACGTTCTATCAATTCCGCTCGTTGACTCCCCTTGCGATTGTGGTCGGCCCCTGCCATGATGTTCCCATGAGATGATATTATGCTCCTTTTGCTACTCTCTTCCCCAGTCCGTCTCCATTTCGCCAACTCCTTTACATTGTCCTACACTCAACACGCTAACCTATCTATCCATCATGCCGGCCGCCAGGCAAGATGAGCCTGGACTTGACATCAAACCCTACGACCGTCCCAAAGCAAGCACTCCAAACAGGAAAGAATCGAAGCCGGACATCTCGTCACCCAGCAAGCGAGTCGGCGTAGCAGGTCGAAAGTGGTCGTCAGATGAGCTGCTTCAACTCTTCGAGCATGTTCTCAAGAATGGCCCGAGGAATTGGGAGGGAGTCATTGAAGGCAGAACAGTCAATCAGTGTCAGCAGACATGGAGGTGAGTCTCCCTCTGGGAGATTCGCATTTTATGTTCCTAAGGTGGACGCTGACGTGAGATTCTGTACTGTTTTGTATGACTGGATTTCAGCAAGACACTGGTGCCGTTCTTGAAAAATTCCATCATGGCGAAGGGTGCATAGATAGGGATCAGAAAAGGCATCGAGGGAGGTCTGTAGATGAGGAGAGAGCCGGCACGATGATATGATCTCACCACTGCTACATCACCTTCAACTAGTCAATGCATCTCGATGTCGACCTACAGACGCGTAGAACTCCTAATATATTTATACCAAGCCAAGCTACGGCCAATCTCCCTGTTCGTATGAGACGATGTAAGCCCGATAGCGCCTCTCTCTTTGAGAATGATACGAGTGGAAACTGTATTCTAATAGTTCATAGTACGGCTTTCGTTCCTTGTTGCAACTGATTCGCATGTCGGATCGATTACCTTGGATACCTTGACAGCCTTAGCCTGACTTGCAAGTCAAGTCAAGTTCTGGACGACAAGTTGCTATTTATAGCTATGGTAGTGTTAAGGTTTAACCGGTACGAGTACCATATGCATGTGTACTCGTGTATATCTCGGATTCCTTATCAGCTGTGGGATCACTCAGTCATCGGTCACATCCGAACGATACATGCCAACGCTACTCAGTACTGTACGAGTGATCACATCATCCCAATGTGCCCTTTCTCCGTTTCTCACTTAAGATACTTAAAGATACTTAACAAGCACAATGACATAGCATACTACGACAGGCATCTGTCATTTCTGCCCTCCCAGCCTTCTCGGAAGTCTGCCGCATCGCTGAAGATATCCTCTCAGCCTTACAAGCTTGCGTTTTTTGGCCGTCTCGACTCGCTCAGCTCTCTTAACAAGACGAACAATAACAACAATGTCGACATTCCCTCAACCTTTCAAATCAACAGTCTCGCACTGGCAAGCGACTGTACGTCCCTACCCCTTCGCGGTCCCTTTCTTACTCTCTGAGGCCTTTCCTGTCTAGGAGAAGAGTATGACCAATGCTTGTCCGCACTTGGACTCAAGCTGACATATCCATTGGTGCACCGTCATGTTCGCCGTCCTACGAACCATAGAACCGTGGGAAAAATACACTTTACAATCATGGTTGCACCGACTCACTGCCTGCCGAAGTGGTAGACTACGCCATAATCGGTGCTGGAATATGCGGTATGTCCCATCTCCATCTTCAGTCATCTAATCCACTTAATCACAACTTATCAGACCCATTCTCCCCTTTCATCCGAATTGTTACTCAAACCTCTTCACGCGCTTCCTGGCCGAACAGGAGAGATATTCATTACCATGCCGTCCTGAAAGAGCTGACATTCCGGCGATATTTGTGGGAATTATAGGATCCGCGTTGGCCTACTCTCTGACTCGACCGGGCGTAGCAGATGATAAAACTATAATCGTCCTTGAGGCTAAAGACGTGGCATCAGGAGCTAGTGCGTTATTTCGATCACCATCTGCGATCGGGGTAGAATGTCTGGTGCCACCCGCAATCCCCATCTTTCAATCAGTCCTTCAGCCAGCCCCTACATCGCCTATCCCTCTCAAAATCCGCTAACCATGTTATACCTTGTCTGTCCACTCCGCACTCTGTTCGCCGCGCTTCGATCATGATTAGGCGGGAGGAACGGCGGTCATGTAGCGCCCTACTCCTTTGCATCTTTCCCTCAACTTACTACTCCACTGTCATCAAAAGGTGCAGGTCTGAGCAATGACGAGGCTCTGCAAGTGATGCAGCTAGAAAGGGAGAATTTGCGATATGTCAAGGAGGTCGTCAAGGAGGAGGGCTGGGATGTAGATCTTTGGACTGGAGAGAAGCTGGAGGGTAAGCTCTATCAGCGTTCCAATGTGATATATTTGCCGAATGCGTTTCGTCGATAATTACGTACAATATAGGGCTGATTCGTGGACATCTTCGGCAGTTCAATTGACGGAAGAATCCTGTGAGAAGATGCGAAAAGCCAGAAAAGCTTGGGTCAAGGCTAGGGAAAACAGTCGGTTCAAGGGGACTGAACCTGACTGGGACTGGATTGATGATGACAAGGAAGCCAGGAAGGTATGTCTCTGAACCTACTGTGTCATTCATCGAAGTTTTGCTAGTATATGAGCTCGACTTCTGGGAGGATAGCTCTCACTCCCCTTTCTATGTTCCCCTCCACCACCATCCCCGTCTGCTGGACACGTGTTTGGAACCACCTCAGCATCCTTCACACCCACTTGTATATTTCTACCTGCCCTTGGTAAGGGGGATCACAGAACGAGATCCTCGATCATACCAGAGAGAATTTGAAAAGTTTCACTGACTTTCTAGGGCAGATTTCTCGTATTCCCGCAGCTCTAGGTCTCGGCAAAGGTCCTGCCGGCTCTGTTCACCCTCACAAACTCTGTACCTCCTTCATCTCTTCCGCCATCCGCAGCTCCCCCAAAGGAAAGTGCAGGCTTTTCTCATGGTGTCCCGTGACTTCCTTCACCCAAGCTCAAGCTGCAGAGAGGGAGCAAGGCTTGTGGACTATCGACTGTGGCGACAGGGGCAAGATCACAGCTAGAAAGGTGATAGTATGTACAAATGCTCATACGCCCCATCTCTTCCCGGACAGCAACATATCGGCACAGTGAGTTTCTCTGAATTAATCCTTCTCAATTATTGTTAGCCCTCGTTCCCCCACCCCGTCCGTATTATACCATATTTCGCTGATCAATCAATGTCTTACTCCCCACACTCTTAGTCTATGCCCTTTCCAAGGCCAAGCAGCCAATATAACCTCTCCACCCCAATACTCCGGCTCAGCATACCTCGATTACACCTACGTCATCGAAAACGGTCCGTATCTAGTCTCAACCCCTACGTCTGGATTGGTGATGGGCTTAAGCTTGGGGAGTGTCTTCAAAGACCATATAGGTGACTACAAGGATATAATCGGGGTCGTTGACGACAGTTATGTCAAGCCGGAGTTCAAGAAATGTAGGTCTGTTTTCGAATCCTACAGATCGTTCGATCATCTCGAAAAGGACTGATTCGCTTCAAGCCTTCAAGAGTCACAACAGCGAGGGGAAACCAGTTTATGAGCTGACAGATCTCCTGGTCCGTTGCGATCTATTCTTTTAACTAACAGGGCTGGAAGAGTACTGCCCGAAGACCTTTGGAGGTTGGGGACCAGTGGAAGACCAAGCTCCCGGCGAAGGAGCAACGAGAGTTTGGTCCGGGATACAGTGTCTCTCCAAAGATACCTTGCCTCTTGTTGGTGAAGTTCCGGGGAAGCAGGGGTTGTGGGTGGCTGTTGGACATAATGGTTCGTCTTAATCTTTTTGCTTGTCCGAATGTCCCTGTGACTCTACACTACCCTTTCATAGTTTCACTTGCTCCGAGCTTTGTGCTTGATGATGCTTACGGCTTCTCCCCACATCCTCCTCCCCTCGTAAATTCCGGGTTCCTGCCCAAAAGAGACAGGTGCTGATCGGTTCCTCTGCCGCATATAGGTCACGGAATGGCACGTATTCCCTTCCTGACCCACTGTCTAGCCAAAACACTCACTTCTGCCGAGTGGGACAAAGGCATCCCGCAAAGCTTCAAAATAACTGACGAGAGGTTGGCGAAGGGTAGAGAGGCGCCTCCGTTTCCTACGGGAGAAGAGAAGGCGGCTGGGTTAATCGCGGAGAAAAAGACTACGAGTGGGGCCGGTGAGGGAAACCGTGGCCTGGCAAGCTGGTTGGCAAGCTGGTTTGGCGGGTTGTTTACCGGTTCCGGGCCCAAAAGCGGAAGTGTGGCCGGTGAACCGGAGCAGGAGAAAAGACTGAATTTGGCTAATTAGTGGATCATTTTGAGGCGAGAACAATGTCGATTTCGCCTTGATAACAATGAATGTTGCACAAGGGACAAGTCTGATAACAAGGAGACTGGTTAGTTGTAAATTGAAAACTCGAAAGAACGAGAGTCGTGATCTCAAATATGCAGATATAGATGCCGAGAAGTTTCAATTAGACCATTATCTTATCAAGATTGCTTGAGGTATTTGTCGTAAATCCTTAGGGTTGGTTCTATGTGAGTATCCCAAAGTTGCATACCCATGTTGAAATTCTCTTCAACCAAATTACCCTACTCTGATAATCACTACTCCACTTCAAACTGTCCATCCCATAACCCATCAACTTCCCTCCCTTGGCTATCTTCACCTCACCCGCTTCTTCACCTTCAACCTTGATCTCATACTCCCTGTCTTCCTCGATCCCTTGCAACTTCAACCTCGGTGCTCCTTGCTTGACCACCCCCATGATCTGATACGCCAGGATCACTCCTTCCGTCCCGTCCAAGCTCATATATAAGACTGCAGGCCAGTTGGTAGCTCCGGGCCAAGCGGTCAGCCTCCACATCGTCCCATTAATCACCAGTGGTCCGACCCTCTCGCTCAAATCGATCAGATAGGGGATCTTTTCCCTTTCATCCATTGACAAACTCGCCAAATCCAGTTCGAACCCGAATGACCCTCCCATCATCGCCACGTGTGCCCTGAACTCGAGAGGGGTGATCCGCTGAACTTGATGGTTCGGTACAGCACTGACATGACAACCCATCGAACTCGCAGGATAGACCAGTGTGGTTCCCCACTGAATTGACAACCGTTCAAGAGCATCGGTATCGTCCGAAGTCCATTGTTGAGGGAAGTAAGCCAGCATTCCCGGATCGAATCTTCCCCCACCCGAAGCACAACCTTCCCAGAGGACGTTGGGAAACCTTTCGGTCAAGGTTGACAGGACACGGTATAGACCGAAGATGTAAGCGGTGGCGGTGGACGGGTGGGGAAGCTCGTGCATGGCTCGGTTGTTGTCCCATTTCACGTAGGTTATCCTTGCCGAGTTAAGGATCCCCGTTAGACTGTCGATGATGAAGTCCTGGACCTCTTTCAGGGAGAGGTTGAGAACCAGTTGGTTACGCTGTTCCGTCCTCTCGTATCCGGGGGTGGAAAGGACCCATTCAGGATGGGATTTGTATAATTCAGATACCGGATTGACCATCTCGGGTTCGACCCAGATCCCGAACTCCATTGTCTTGCCCTTGGCAAAGTCACTCTGGATTCCACCCACCCGCAACGATCGAACCTTATCGACAAACGTGTCCAGCCCGTCGGGGAAACGGTCGGGATTGGGGGTCCAATCACCTAAACCCGCTCGTTCAGATGTTCGCGCCGTCGGACCTCGGCCAAACCACCCGTCATCCATGACAAAAAGTTTGACACCCCATTTGGCACCCTCTTCAGCAACCTTGTAGAGCTTTTCGGCGTCCATGTCGAAGTAAGTCGCTTCCCAGTTGTTCAATAGGCAAGGTCGGGGTTTGTCGACAAAGTCTGATCTGATAAGATGGTTTCGGTAGAGAGAGTGGAAACGCTGCGATACACCTTGAAGACCTGTTGGGGAATAGACACCCACAACCTCAGGAGAAGTGAACGTTTCACCGGGTTTCAGGGAGTAGGACAGGTGGACGGATGGAATACCACAGAGCAAACGTGTGAAGCCTCGGGATGATTGTTCGAGGAAGAATTGGTGAGAGCCAGTCCAGATCAAGGAGAAACCATAGGCTGGGGTGGTGGTCGAGGTCGTCTCGGCTGAAGATGGGACAAGAGCGATGAAAGGGTTGTACATGTGTGAAGAATAACCGGCTAGGGAGTTGAAGCTGGAAGTAGAATATCAGTATTGGAGAAAAGAATACAGAATGGGGGCTCGAAGTGGAAATAAAAGGGGACATGCGGAGACGTTGAAACCCAGAAGATGGCACAGGGAGAGACGGGTAATGCCACAGGCTATGAAAGAGAAATCCTGATGAATAACGAAACAAGAGAGAATGAAAACGGAAAAGGACTGAAGGCAAGAAGACGACTGTGATATGGTTGACGGTAAAAGGTTGTCCCGTTGTGCTACCTAAAGTCCAGGAAGAAACTGGATCAGGCCAGACCAAGTCAGAGGAGGGCACGACCGATCTACCGCCCGTAGTCATGAAGAGAAGGGATGAAGACGATGTATACCACCCGTACTTATGACGAGAAGGGATGAAGACGATGTAATAAAGGACGACTCCTGATCGTAAGACGACCACAGTCATGCGGAGATGAGCAACACTCACCCCTGTGTCCCCGGACCGATCGTCCTCCTCATCAGCCTGTTCTCCTCCGCCCACTCACCCTGTAAACCAATCCAATCCCACTTTTCATCCCTCGCATCGAAATCGTAACTCCAGCTCATACATTTTCCGACCGTCACCTCCCCCTCACCCTCGTTGGTCAGACTGACACTCCTCGCCACGGCATCATGATTCTTGAATATCGAGTACCTCAACTCTGCCCGGATTCTTGCTGTGTCATCCTTCAAAGTGATGATGAGGGTTGAAACTGTTTCCTTGGTCCCGAAAGTTGAGGGAAGGCCAGGGAGGGCTTGTTTACCTTCGATGACTTGGTAAGAGTGGTATTTGAATGCACTGGTTACGTGAGCACCGGAGGTGAGATGACGGATGTGGATCGCCGGTTCGCGGAAGTCGCCACGACCCAAATCGGGGAACTCGCGTTGGGAATCATGGTATTGAGTTCCCCAGCCGTGGACCTGGGGGAAGGGTGGGTGGGTATCTTGGGAGGAAGGGAGGGGAAGACGTGGGCCGAAATGATCGTGGAGGAGATCAAGCGTCTTTTCGTTGGGATGGAAGGAGTAGGTGGAGTTTGCTGAAGTGAGGGTGAATATGGGTGTGGGGGAGTTGGGATTGGTGACAGTTATCGCTAGAATCGCAAGCGACGTGGTTAGTCACGGTAATATGCTGTCGGAAGCAGGCTATATGAAACGATGTTCTGAACATATGGTTAAGGCTCTGCTGGGAATGACTGGACAGCTACAGAATGGGAGGTCATGGTCAGTATGAAGAAGGGTGTCTTACCGTCAGGCATTTCAGACATGACTTGTTAGACCTCTGGGTCATTCGAAAATATGAATTGAGCTTCCGAATGCGACATGCGCTTGCTCCAGCCAGAAATTCAGGCGATGGAGATATGGAAGGAAGCTGATCAAATCGTCCCCAAGAAACGTTTCATCAGATCATGGCCGTTGGAATTTTAGATGAAACAGTCGGTTCTCACAATCAGTCGGCGAGGGAGCAGAAACACCCCCGTACTCCGCGAGTAAAAGGACGAGTGCTAAACTAACACAGAAGCCCCGGAAACAATGCTAAAGCTCGAACAAAGGCCTTTGACAAGTCATGCTTAATAGTGTGCATGAGTGCATGAGTGCATCAACCGGTATTAAAAGGGCCGACAGCCGAGAGCCGACGCGTGTAAGAAATCAACACTTGAAATTGACCGCGAGTCCCCAGTGGGCATGGGATGGGACAGGGGTGATGCGGGGTACAGAAAGAGTGAGGATCCGATTCTTCTGGTTCAGTGACTCGTCAAGTGGGCTGGACGGTGGATTGACATATTGTCATTGACCATTGACTGTGCTGTTACATCGAGGTAGCAGCTCGTAGGGGGGCACAATTAAAGTCTCGAGGATGGCATGAGGGCGCCTTCTTTTGTTCCCCAGCGGCACCGGCTCTTGGCTCAGAAAGAACTCTGCCTTTGGCTGAATGACGTCTTAAAGGTCGGCTGAGGAAGTGTAAACAGGTACAGGAATGGGCAGTTCTTTGTCCGCTATTCTTCCCAAGGTAGATCGTTCCTATCCCGCCTCGTCTTTATGTGAATGAAATAGAATTTGGGAGCGAGCATATATTCATTGATCAGACTGGATTTTAACGTGTTGACTTCCTACAGACTCAACTTTTCTTCTACAGTGTACATATCAGCTCAGTGTGATTTGTGATATTCCTCCCGTCTTTTGGTCAGCAATACAGACTGCTCATGCCACTGCGTTTGAGATCTTGGGTGGGAATCTTTGGCTGTATGTAAGGGAGCCATACGTCGTAGTACTGCGAAGGCGTACCGTCGGAACCGAAGGTGCCAGGCTCTAGACTGCCGACGGGCTCGAAATTGTTGCAACAGGCCGAGTTGTTTTTCCAAAGAGGTCCAGCAGCCCAAGCAGCCCAGCCGATGTAGACGTCGTTCTCCGAGAGGTAGTCAAGTAGTGATCCGAGCTCGGTGCCGCACATGGTGTTGTTGGATCCGCCAAACTCGTCGACGATGGCCCTAACATATCAGCACAATGTCATTTTCCAGTTGACTCACTTCAAGTTGTGCTCCTGGAGCCAGGTGGTGAGGTTGGCAAGGTAGGTTGGAGCGGATGAGTTGCAGATACTGTGAATGTTAGCTTGTGTCCCATGAGTCTAGAGACTCACGGGTGGGAGCCGGAGAAGTCAACGTCGAGATATTCGTGAATCTCGATGGCGGTGTTGTTCAAGGGATCGGTAATGTTGCCAAAGTAATTGCCGGAGGGCTCATCCCCTTGCGAAATACCGAGCCAGGAGTGACCACCGGTGTAGCCGTTACCAGGAGCAAGGATCAGCTGTTGAGCACCGGCGGCACGGATACCGTAGATCGCCACTTGGTCATTTGAAAGAACCAGCGAGGTGGGCATGTCATGAGGTTCATTGTTGATGCTGAAGATGACCTTTTCATTGTTTATAAACCGAGAAGCTAAGGCGTACCAGAACGTCTCAAATTGAGCGGCAGTAGCTGCGTCTGGGTCCGATGTGTTACCGATGACCGAACCCGTCATCGGTTGTTGGGATGGGTCATTGTAACGCATGTAGTTGTGAGGATCCAGAATGGCATACGAGTTCATATCGTAGGTGATATAATTGATGGCGTCCTCATACTCGGAGAAGTACGTCTCGTTAAATCGACTGCCGAGACCCCACTGGACAGGACACATACGTTCTGTCATAGAATTGATAAGCGACGGCGCGCTTGCAGATCTTCGTAATTCACTCACCCATCAGGAAACTGACGCGAAACAAGTTGGCACCATCCTGGACGAATTGGGCAACTGTGGTCTTGTTGATAAAGGCGTAGTCGACACCGAACTGACCGGGAAGACCGGTACCCTTGGTGGCATTGTTGGAATACACGCCAAATTCTCCTCCAGACTCGTTCACACCTAACATTTGAAGATGGTCAGCTTGTGTCAAAAGTCTATCCAATGCCACGCACCTGCGTAGATGATCTTGCTCAACCCGCTCTTGGCGAAAACGGCAAGCAGCCCAAAGATCTTTGCAAGATTGCCGGCAATCATGATGATGATGACCTGGGGTTTTCGGGGATTGTAGGATATAGATGACTGGATGGGAAGATGATCTGTAACATACCAAGAACCGTCTTTATAGCTGCCCGTGCTTTAGCGGAAATTGACGAAGACTGAACCATACGCAAACAGAGACCGGCTTCGGCTCCTTGCTCGGTGAAGGTCGTGTGGGGTTTTTAGCTGATCGGCATTTGCACTTTGTCACTTACTGACGCTAATGGGTGGAGACAACGGCTCTTTCAGCTTTTAGCGTCCATCTTTGAGCTAAACGAGCTGCAAGTCACCGTCAACTCAATATCACTTCCAAAAAAAAAGTGGTTCCTAGGGGCAGCTGACTCTGCGGGTACCTGTCCCGGAGAAAGCCATCATTGATATCGTGTCCTAACAGGTGAAGAAGCTCTGCTCCACAAACTTAACCTCACGATAATAACACAAGTCATCGTAACATATATTGCAAGGTATCGAGAAGGGGGAAGCCCTTGAATTTCTATTTTTATCTTCGATCAGGCATGTCATGGCAGAAGCCTTGCGGCCGTGCCTGTCAAAACTCGGTGACTCCCCAACGTGCTCATGCTTTGATAAAAAAGGAGTCCAAGAGCAGGATACAAGTTTCTCGTGGAGATATCGATCTCAGCTTCTCGGAGACGATTAAACCGTTGCGCGCTAATGGCTTTCTTCGTAATTTACCGGCAAATAGAACGGGCCGTTAACCTTAGATAGCAAAAAAGGCAAAAAGAGCCGCATCAAACAGGAGTGGAGGCTCGGGTTTTGCATTTAGCGTTTCACCTTGGTCCAGCATCCTGCGTTTCCGTTACTATCTGCAAATCCAGTTCAACGGCGACATCCCCCGGCGCCTCCAGCACGCGGCCTGCTGCGACATCGACTGCAAGCAAAGCTCCTTTGCTCGCATCTCGTGGCTGCCACAATGACCGGACCTGTTCTCGATGGCGCTTATAGTATTAGCCGGTTGCTCTAAAGTATCGACGCCAAGTATCGAAGGCGAGGCATTGTCATTCGGCGATCCTGGTGTAATGACACCAACAGGATCGAAAGGCATTTGGCGATGAGGCTCGGACCCCACCTCTACCGACTCTCCATCCAGACACAGACACCTTTCACATATTTTCGTTCGTATCTTACTGCCTGCAGATACATTGCGGTAATAGGAAGATGCTAGTCTATGAGAAGCGACCTGACTAAAGGTCTTGGTCTTCCAATCCTCTCCTCCTAGACTTCGCACCCCGTCATTCAATCGCTTGTCATTTCTATAGCCCAAGGCCTCATATTAAAGGTATAATGCAACACCATATATGTCGTGAACCAGCGTGTATTTCTGTCGTATGAGCGTAAGTCTATCACATTCCACCACGTGATTCTTCATCGACATTCCTCGACTCTCTAGCTCCCTGTCAACTAGCTCGACCTCTTCGAACAGTCATTTCTGCCCGCATCTCGACGTCGCACCGAATAGTCTGCCCCACGTTCATGTGGTCGAATTGTGTTGAATTCCCGAACCCCTTCCTCCGAGACACGACTGGAAACAGCCTCGCATAACCCTTTGTGGGCTTGAACTCGCCGGTGCGGCAATCACCACCTTTGCCCTACCCCATCTTCATCGACATACCACAGACTGCTAGGATTCGGCATTGGGGATATCGAATTTCGGTGTCCGCCCGTCCAGCTCGCAATCGAATGGACCCCACTTGGCTTCGAAATAGCTTCTTCCTCCTTCCCCTTCCGCCGTGCTGATGGCCTCATCCACCGGACCGAAACCATCGTATCTGTCTCCCTCGGCCTCACCAGCCTCCCCTTCACCAGCACCTCGCCATGCATATTGTTCGGCATTCTCATTAATTTCCCTCAACATCTCCAACTGCTCCTCCAGATTCAATCGACCATTCCATAATGTATCCATCTCCGCGCTCGACAAGACCGTATGCGAATGTACCATTTCTCCAATCGAATACGGACAATCAGTCGCCCTGTATCCCGCGAGTCGTATGCGTGCATACCTATCGCAGTCCGCTCCGTATTGTGGCATACCGGGGTCCCATGGTGCTTTTGCGGAAGCGTTCACAAACACGGCCGACAGCAGATCGTAGGAGGTGAACAACACTCCAATGTCTCCCTCTCTCTTCGCCCAATTTAAGCATTCCTCCATCATATCGTATGGTCTCGTGTCGTTCCCAAGGAGTATCGTATCCGTGTGACCCCACATGTAAACTTCTGCACCTTCCTCTCGAGCAAGAGTGTCTATGAAACCCTGTAGTTGTGCAAATTTCAACCGTACAGGGGTCTTGATCACGTCTACTACCAAAGGGTCGAGTTCTGAGAACAATCGATTCCGATCGGAATACGCATGGTGATCCCAGCTGTTGTCGAGCACGACGATATTCTTCCAACCTGCCTGATGGTAAGCATGCAGAGTTTGAAGGAGTGAAGGATAACCGAAGGTGTATGGGAGGTATGTTTTCGGTTGATCGAAGGCGAGGGATGAGAATGTGTACGTAGTCGTGAGGGAAGAAGGCAGATAGGAGCTGATGGTGAAGGTTGAGGTGGCGTTGAGAAGGAGAAGGAGAGTGATGATAGCGGTGCAGAGCAAGAGGAGTGATGGGATGAGCACCAATCGAGGGAACGAGTTGCAAGCTGCAATCTTCATCTTGCGAACCCGGCAGAGCGATGATATAGTACCCGAGGGGAAATGGACCAAAGGAAATCGGACGAGCGTAGTTTATCGGCTACCTGAAAGGATGTCGGATGGACGCCTAGAAGAGGAGATTTATCTGTACATGGGCAGGACAAGCTAGCACATTAGAGTATTGTCTCACAACCAATATTTGTTATCGGAATATCGATCTCGCCACTTGTTTAACAGATAAGCATTAACATAATCGGATTCCCCCGAATATCAACCTTCCTCTCTACGTCATCATCACCCAAGATCTTCACCACAAATAGCCTTAGCAGGGCAAACCGGGTGATAGCGCCGTCAAGGTACCTTGAAGGGATTGACGCATCTCTTTTGAATATTTTAAGTGAGGTAACGAGTGACGAGCAGACTTGTTAGCAGAGGCCGTTTTCCCCATGGCAGTCAGTCTTCGTAGCCCCATCGCCTGCATAAATATTGCAACAACGTCATGCAGGCCTGGCATGTCTTCCTATACAGATGAACGAACAAACCATGAGTGACGCCGGTCAGAGATGCATGTGTGGAGCATTTGACTGACATAACCCCCAATCATCTACAAGCAGGCGCGTTTAAACGTGTGTAAAGAGTCCGGATCCTGGATTTGACAGGAGGTACGGCACGATTCATATATCACGACGCCCCTCTGAGGCAACCCTGTGAGACAGCGCAGATGTTGGTTCGGGTTTACACTTTATACCGTGTACCTACTGTAAGCTCAAGCAACGTAGAATCAAAATACCTGTACATGGCTCGAGTGACATGTCATCTGCCTGTCTTTCTCTCTCTCTCTCCACACCTTCACTCCATGTTCGGAATCGACGAGACGAGGTTATCATCAGCCAGTTTTCACATTTCACATAAAGTGAATTCACCAACTTCCAGGAGACCCTTTGCCGTGTTTATCTCGAGGTTGTGAATGTACGATGTGTGTACGCTCGTGAGATCTAGCATGTGGGAGATGATATTCGCGGGGAAGTCGAGCTCGATCGGTTCATCGGCATCGTCAACGTTTCCACCTTTTGGTCGAGGTGTATCTAGTAATCCCGAGAAGAACGAACTGGATGGGGCGCGTATGCATGAGGAGATATATTCCTCATCGATAGCGTGGATCCAGTCACTCACCTTGCACTGATCAGCCTGAAAAGACTGGCCCTGAATCTGACCTTGTTGTTGGATAATATGATCACCTTGTCCTGCGGATCATTGTAGAACGGATGCCAATTGATGGATTCCTCTTGCTCTTCCTCTACCGTGGAAGCCTCCTGCTCTTCGACATCAAGTATGCTGTGATTCGCTGCGAATGGTGAAGCCATGATATACCAGCGATTGAAGGCAACGTATTTGTTTCTTTCAGCGTGGGGGTTCTATTATATGCTTGGAACGAGCTCTCATAGTCATGCAAGATTAGCTCGTCGGCAGCGCTGGCCAACTTCGCCGCATGTTTGGGTACTCATTTTTCTGGCGAAGGAGCATAAGGGCCCGAGCACTACTCCCGAGGTCTTACAAAAGAGAGTGCTCCATATCATGAAACACGGATGGTATCGAGGTCTTTTTTGTTGTAGACCGAAAGCAGCTTATTCAGGGACCACGCATCGGCATATCTTTGTGGTTCATCTAAGATTTTCTGGGGTATGGTGCATTGATTCTGCTTCTTTCTTCTCTTCTAGAAGGTCGCGCCTCAGAGAACCCTCCCTGGGCAGGGCACGTGATGCATGTGGCGCACCGACGTCCGCTTCCAGAGGCCTGTCTTGATGTACTATCAAAGCGACTCTTAGGAACCCCGAGAACCAAACCGAAAGGAGGAGAGATCGGGGAGGAAGGTGGGCTGACCTTACGTTACTATACTGATTGAAGATGTTATCCGAGACAGAGAAGAAGAAAGAAGCAGATACGCTGCTTTAGCTATATATGTACTGTACAAGTATTGCTGTCGTGCAGATTGCAGAGCGCAAATTGTCACATTGAGGACACACCGAAACTCCGCTTATCAACCACCGCTCTTCTCGACCGAATCATATACGCATGCATCGGGGCTACAGTGCGAAGATCCGTCAAGCACCTATTGTATTCTATATCCTCTCATGATGATCCCAGCCCTCGTTCATCCCCGTACCTCCTGCTCCCATAGCCATATGGGGGATCGGAATAGGTACGAAAGCGTTGACCTCCTTTTTGGCGGGGAGGACGGTGATACATTCAGCCGCGTTTTCGAGATACGTCTCACAAATCAAATCCTGTTGATATTGGGCGTGCGTAAGTACAGGTGTTCCGTGCGTGCCCGCTCGAGCTTGAGCATGACCCTGCGAGGTCGAGGTCGATGTATGGGAGGAAGGAGGTAAGAGATGGATGGAGATGGAGGGTAGGAAGAGTTGGCCTGCTCGCATTGGTATTAATGTGATTTGCTGCTCCTCAGGTGTGGTTGGCTGGAATGTTACAAGTAGCATGGTCATAGCCCGTCAGCACAGAGCGCATTTTCGGACCTGTCGCTACACTCTCACTCACATCAGCGCTGTAGTACCCCTTCTTCTTGCCGCAGGCCAGCCAATCGTCCGTCTGGTGAATATCAAATACCACTCTTCGTTTCTCTCCTTTCGTACCAGCTTCGCCAGCCTCAGCGCCATCCGAAGCGCCACCAGCCCATGAGTACGAAGTCGCTAATCTGATAGTCATTGGGATCGCTCGACCTTCGTATATCTGACCAAGGGGCGTTATGGGTGATATTCTGACAGTCGTGAGGAGCTGTATGAAAAACGCGCATCAGCTTCATCGCATCTTGTCTAGTCAATGGTTGGTATTGGCTCTCATCGAAGTGGATCAGACAAGATAGTGGTCGCTCACTCGATGTTGCGGCACATCAACAGGTATTTCGAGCGTCCGCCATACATAATCGACAGGTGTACTCAAGGCCTGCGACACGCCACAGACCGCATCAGTAAGAGATAAGCACAGAGATCCAGCAGTGAAGGGCACCGATCACGCACCTGGAAGAGCTTATAGGATCTTCCCGAATTCTGCTTCCCTAGGTTATTCCGCAGGATGTCGCTGAGCGGTTCGCCAAGAAGATACGGCGCCAGCCAGTTGCTCCTATCATTCAACCATGGTCTGATCTCTTGCAAATTGGCCCCGCTGACAAGTGAGGCTTCCTCGACGGCCCGTTTGATCTCTAGACAGAGACCGGTATTTCAGTTTGCAATCAACAGCATAAAAAGACATGCTGAAGAAGGACGACACACGACACCCACCTTCATCCAAGCTTCGGTACCTGATCTGTAGGCGGAGCACCGATCCTGTCTCTGCTAAATGGTCAGCTGAGATCCTCGAATACGAAATTGATACGCTTATGCAGCTCACCTTTTTCTTTACCTTTACGTCGGATCTTGAAAAGACATGAGAGCGGTTGAGTCGGAGTAATGACCTAATGCGTCCACACACATGTCCTTGTCAGCACTCAGCCTGAAATAAATCCACTTTGAGCCTGAGCCAAGCAACGAGGCTACGCACAATTGGATTTGACCCCGCTTGACGAGCGGCATCTACCGCATAGACGCCATCTGACGGAGGCTGAAGAGACACCGATCCGATACGCAGGTACTCTTTCCCATCGGAGGCTATTGTGAAGTGCGACACGAGGCTGAGATTACACCATACACCGATCAAGTCAGTTGTCTGGCACTTGTTTATACGATATGGCGGGGAGATTAGTAGGTACACTGCCGGTGGTTTGGTCATTTGACTCACCAATCAGGTCTGAAGAAATCCTGCACATTGACCGTCAAGGGAAGACCCATGAACACCATCTGGGTGTCGATCCATTCTCTTGAGCCTGTTCCCGTTTCGTACTGAAGGATTATCTGAGCCTACAATGCACCATATGTGTCAAACCACATTCAGCACTGAACATCACACGTATCAGGAATTGCTTGTAATGCCAGACGTACCTTTGCGTACTCCCCTTGAGGTACGCCAGTATATGGGGTGGTGATGGTCACCTTTTCCCTCGACTGTAGATCTCCGATGGTCACCAGACCAGACGCCTCGTCTACAGCGACATCTGAAATATCGCATGGTATCAGAGTCAGTTTGTACAAATCTACTCCTTTCTCAATCAACGAATGTGGACTAAGGAATGTGGACTGACCTCTTCCTTCTAGACTTGCCTCCCCAATAATATACGTTACTTCTCCCATGAGAGATCGCAAGCCAACCTTGACATCTCGTACATCGCTTTCTCCAGCTCGGATATCAATCACAACCTTGGTGTCGTCATCAAGCTTGACTGCAATCACCCCCAGTAGGTGGTCAGTCAAGAGCCTTCTGACACCACCTGTGTTTCCGTTCTGGCTGAACACTTACTGTCATATGGCATGCGCAAGGTGGCAGCAACCCCAATTGGATCTCGGCGGACTTTAAGCTTTGAGCCCTCCTCGGCTTTGTTGTACATAAAGTTGATAGACCCGAGGACTATAGTCGCTCCTTGGAGAGTATACAGGCCTTGTGTGGAAGTCTGTTTCAGGTTGCACCATTCGTTAGTTGAGCGTATAACCGGTGGGATCCAAGATGAGATTGTAGTCTAACGACTCACTGAACAAAGAGCTTTCACAGTATTCACGCCTGGTTGAAGAGTGATATCTTCGCTGGAAAAAGTGATAATCTCTCCATGCAGATCCGTCAGATCCAGCGAGATGTTGTCGATTTGTATCGGCTACAGCAAGCACGCAAATAAGTATCAGCTGGCTCCGTCACAGCATATTCGAACGATTCAGAAACAGCTGACTCACTATCGAGAGCGCATTGGTCACTTCAACTTGTACCGAAGTCTGTTCTCCTTTCTCCGGTACTGAAACGGTCGATGACAGTCGTACGTTGAAAGCCTTGTGGCCCTCGACTGCCACCAAAACAGGTATTATGAGCTGATATGTCACGATATCCTGACTACGCGACTACGTCAACTCACCATCTTGCTCGATCTCACTATCCCTCAAACCCTCAATGATTCGTTCCAGCTCGTCATGATCTCTCTGACCGTCCTCCTCATCATCTACGGTTGTGTGACGGGAGGACGAGGTTACAGCGCATACTCTCAAGTACGCCAGCGCCAGATTGTCCCAATCCTCATCCTTCTCCTTGTTCAGCTCTCTGTGCGATCGCAGAGCGCCTTCCAGCGCGAACTTAGATACAGGGTCCCACGTTAACAGCTCCGCACAATCTTTTGCCAGGGAACGGGAGAGGTCGTATGCGGAATTCCAGTCTTTCGTATATCTGTCGGCGGAAGGCTGTAATTAGCATATGAATAGATTACTTGGAGCTCGCGGGCCGTCAAGTAGCAGTCACAGTCACTGTATCACTCACAAAGCCAAAGCAGCAAGATCCGCCTTGAGCCTTATGACCGAATTGACCTTTCCACAAGCCTCGTACGCCTTGACAGTCTTCCTCGTCAAGCCGAGATACAAAGCCCGACAATTGCTCTCATTTTGCTGCGCTTCGATGATTTGTTCGTTTGAAAGTACGGGACGCTTTTCCTGAGCGTGTTGTGGAGAGTGTGCCAGTTCTTCGTCGTCCGATAATCCGTTCGATGAGGATTCGAATAGCAGTTCTTGCGCTGTTGAGGGGTATGGCGAGGAAGCTGGGTTGAAGGGGTAGATAGGTGGGAGGTGGCCTGCTGATACGCCTATTCTCTCGACCTAATCAGGCAAGAAACGGGATCGAGAAGTAAATGATGAGTCCATCTTGAATGTTCATGTAACCGTTCGAGGGCAAAAAGGGACCAGCTAGCTCACCTGTATTCTCGCTATATCAAGCAGCTCCGAACGAGCAGATTCATACGCCACCAAACCAGAGTAATCTCCATTCGGTCTATCGATCTGTGACCATTGATCGCATTTCGTTACGATGTCCATACACGCGGTATATGTCCATGACTCGATAAAGTGCTCGGCGAGAGTGGCCTACAATGACAAATGTCAGTCATGAGCCTCCATCAATGTATTTCACCCCAGAGCCAATGACCTGTTGTCATTGTTTTAGTAGAGGACAAGGCCAAACTCACCTCCGCTTCCCTCAGACGTCTGGTTAGACTTGCAACAAACCACTGGCCCCTCTTAGCGACCTCGGTAATCCTTCCCAATTTACCTAGTAACACTCCCTGTCTGGCAAACAGGTATATCCTAAAATCGAATATACTAATCGTGCTATTCTTCATCATCTCCCTATAAGGCTTCACGCTCGGGTCCAATATCGGCAAGCTATCGTCTCCTGCATGGTTGGCGCCTAGCTTCTCGATGCCGAACCATGATAGGTTTTGTTCTTTCAATACTTGGAAAAAGGACGCTTCGAGCTCTTCGTATATTATCAGAGAGTCCTCAGGGAGGTTGACTGATTCGAAGGAGTGTGCGAGGGATTCCTACGATCGACGGGAATGAGAATGTGAGTTTATTAACAGGTAAAATCAGCAGAATGTTCAGGTGTGTTTCTACCTAATCTCGGATGCCTTACGCAGGTCCTCTGAGGTACGTTATGTCCTTGGACCTACCTTGAGCAAGAACCAAGTACAGAAGTTCCACCCCACGTTCAAACGCTGCGATTCCCCTCTTTTCACTTCTTCCTCGCGCTCGATGACTGCCGAGTCGAAGGCCGTCACCAATGATTCTTTCAGCTTGTTGATCAATTCTGGCCACGCTGCAGGGTCGTGTACTCCTGGGGCAGGGAGGTTGAGCTGGACACAGCTGTGCGAGGGAAGAGCATCAGAGTATTAGCACTTTGACTTGTGATCTCAACTCTTACACATGCACAATGGTGCGAAGATCAGCAAAAGTAGAAGTAGACGACAGTCCAATCAAATGAGAAAGAAGAGAGAGTGAGGGCGATCGCCAACTCACCGATCACGTTTACCAACATTAAAATCGCCCTTCAATTTGCCTAAAACGCCCTTATCCTTGCCCCACACACTCTTACCCGTACCACCACTACCCCCAGCGACACTTGAGTCAAGCGACGGGTTGACTAGTACGATAAGCGGTGCGTGAGGCGTTCGGCGAGCTGCGAGGAGGGATAGCCAATCTCGGATGAAGTTTCGGGTTTGGTTCTTGTACACTTCTGTGTCCTGTGAGCGGAGTCGACGGGAGCGATTCGTCAAGCGCACAGGAAGTGGTGATAATATCAGCATACGAATTGGATTCAAGATGATAGGGTTCCACACTTTGTGAATATATCAAGACGGCCAACACTACTCACTTCACAAACCACCAAACACAGATTCACCAAGGGCGCCTCTAACAAACTAGCTCCAACCCCATCTCTGACCGTACTAGCTTCCCCCAACTCCAGAAGCCGAACATCAACTTCCTGTATAGTCCTCAGCGAGGTCCTAGTCGAGCTCTTCCAATGCAAGTTCCGGAGTGGCAAGTGGGCTCTGATGCCGGCTATAGCATTCTGAAGGGCACGCTGCTGGATCGTGCTTGATGGACCAGAGGACGAGGAGGACGAGGATGTCGGGTGGAGGGTGTAGGTTATCGTCACTGGTTGCGGCATCTTGGCGAACTACTTCTCCTTAACTTCTCCTGAACCGGGTTTTTCTTTGCTTTGTTGAGCTAGTCTATGGTCCTAGCTCCGCCAGCTTCCGTTGACAACGATTGCTGAGCTCCCGGTGTGATGATACGGAAGAAGAATGAGCTTTCTCCATGGTCCTAACCTCGACATCACCTGTCTTGGTTTGGATATCTCTATCGACGCGGTCATCACCGTGGACAACACGCGCACGAGCGTGTCATACATAAACACACCACGGAGTATGATCCCCTCTCCGCCAATTAGCTAGCGCGGATCGACATTACCATTCTGCATGTAGTAGCGCATGGATCGTTCACGATGAGCAATGAAGAGTACGATGCTATCCATGCATGCTTGATCTACTGTACAACTTCGCCCAATGCTATCCCGATGCGCTACTAGGCTCAAGTGACTAGCCCTCACAGTTTGAGGCAAGATGCAAGATGACTCTGGAAGCAAGAATCCGCCCTCCGATCTACAAGCCCTAAAGTTTTTCGAGCTCCACCTCTTTTTCTCTCCTACTCTTGTGTCCGCAATAACGAGGTATACGCAGGGTTCTGCGTCTCTTCCACGAATACGTACCCCAGCTCGTTGAGGAAGTTGTCGAACTCCGAGTAGCCACCTTTTGGTACTTGGATACCGATGAGCACCTTTCCGACGTCTGCACAAAATGATGAACATGGTCAACGATATATCAGCGTTCGGGTCCGTACCAAACGAGCGCTTGGGGACAAGATCAAGAAGGTGAAATGAATCGTCTTTGAGATATGGCTTTGACGAGAACTCACCCGCTCCATGGTTTCGGTAGTGGAACATGGAGATGTTCCAGTCTGATCGCAATCCCTTGAGGAAATTACCCAGAGCACCTGGTCGTTCGGGGAACTCTGCAAAGTGATTTGTTTTGAGATCATCAGCGATATTTTCCCCACTTTGTCTCTGTCGGAAGACCTCTATCTCGTCTGATCATGCCAGTCTGCTTAACCCATAATCAGGCTTGGAAGCAACAACTCACCAAATCTGAATAATCTCTCGTCGGCAACCCCACTTCTTCCACCTACGAGATGCCTGACATGGGATTTCGCGAACTCATCTTCACTCAGATCAAAAGCCTCGATGCCCTCTCTCTTGAATTCGTCAAATAGCTCCTTGACCTCCTTCGACCTCGCTTCGGGTGTAGGGCCAGACGCCGAGGACGATGCGCAGGCGAGGATGAATGAGCAGATGATGTATCCTGTCTCAGCGGAGGAGTATCGGTAAGTGAACTCGGTGACTGCTCGACCGTTGAGCAGTGAGTGAAGCTTGAGGAAGCTGCCGATGACAAACGCAGAACAGAACCAGCATCAGCAACCTGGACAAATGCATTTGTCCCGTTCACTTGATTAAAAAGAGTACTTGAAGATCGACTGACTCACCTTCCAGCCTTCTCGGCGACTTTGACACTCATCAATACCTCCCGTCGCTCACCGATCTCCGCACGCTCAGCTACGAATCTCAGTCGTCCGAAGTTCATGTTACCGCCCGATACAACGGCTACGAAGCGTTTGCCGGCACCGACAAGATTGTTGCGGACGATATGGGCTTTGAGACCTGCTAAGGCGAGGGCCCCAGAAGGTTCGGGGATGGATCGGGTGTCTAAGATTTTGCAATGTCAGCCCCTCTCTTCTGCGCAAAGCTTGTCGTAGGGACAACTGGTGCTCTATAGCTTTACGCAGACAGCCCGTTAAATACTGGGAGGAGGCACTCTGTGACAAGACCGCTAGATCTCGCTCACTCACCCTCGTATACGTCCTTGATAGCCGCACAGATTTCATCATTATTGACCAGTACCACTCCGTCCAGATAATCCTTGCACACTCTGAATGGTTCTTCCCCTACGATCCTTACAGCCGTACCATCCGCGAACGGCCCAACTTCATCCAACAATACCCTCTTTCCCTTCTTCAAACTCTTGTCCATTGCATCACCATCGACAGTCTCAACTCCCCACACTTGGACACTAGGCGCAGCGACCCTCTTCACGTACGCCGCCATACCCGCTACCAATCCACCTCCACCGACTGCTCCGAAGATCCCGTCGAGCTTGTCGGCATCAGCCACTTGTCTGCAGATCTCCATAGCGATAGTTCCTTGGCCAGCTACAACATAAGGGTTATCGTACGGAGGGACAAAGGTTAGACCTTGCTCTTTCTCTAGTCGAAGACATTCGGCTTTAGCTTCGTCGAAATCTCGGCCGTGGAGTACGACCTGAGCGCCTAGACGCTGGACGTTCCGCCATTTGATGGAGGGTGTAGAAACGGGCATGACAACGATAGCGGGGATACCAAGGGCGTTTCCGGAAAGAGCGACACCTTGAGCGTGATTGCCTGATAGAAATACACGCATGTCAACTCTCAAGTGCTGCGATCATGCCAGACTACGGAACGGATATCGCTTGTACCCACCTGCACTGCATGTAATGACACCTTTCTTCTTCTCTTCTTGAGTCAGAGAAGCCATCATGTTGTACGCGCCTCGAATCTTGAACGAGAATACAGGTTGGAGGTCTTCCCTCTTGAGCCAGATCTGCTCGCGTACCAGAATCAGCTTGAAATCCAGTGGACGATCATCCATTTGTGAATGGTAAGCTTACCTCGTTACCAAGCTTGGCGGAAAGGTTGACAGCGTGCGTCAGGGGAGTTTCCTTGAGATTCAAAGGTGCGGAGTACACCTTTGCTGAATGAGACCATCGGTAGAGATATCAGCTAGATATTCCTGATCCAATAACATGCACAGAGCGATAGAGCTGGCACGCACACATCAAGATCATCCTCAGATAATCCGGCACCTTGTTGCCTCGTCCGTTATTTTCCAAGATATGACTCGGTATCTTGTCATACAAATGAGATGGAACTTCTTCATTCTCTGAATGTTTTGATGATGGAGGCGGGAACGGTGCCGAGGAAGTGTATTCCATGTGGGAAGGTGACTTCGATAATGAGAGGTTTGTGGATGAGGATGAGTCGCCGTTGGGTCTGGCGGGTATGGCGAGGCTATAGGGATCACAGACAAACAAGGACAGAGATGTCAGTTGTGGTTCTGTAAAGCGGCAACGCAGTCTAAATAACAGCGGAGGGGCACGCACCCGTTTGTAGCGACCATGTTGATTGACAGATCCGTTGTGGGTACGAGTTGGTCAGGTGGTATGTTATGGTACGGAAATAGCACCAAGTTGTACTGTATGCTTTTAGGTCGGCTAAGCGACAGTGATATTGCTGATGGAGTAACTTGGTGTGGTCTTCTTATTTTAGTCTATTGAGCACTATCTGACCGATACATGGATGTCGTTGAAGATATCAACCCATTGCATGTCCGACACCGTCCCGAGCGCGCGAGCGAAATATCACAAGTTGAGATCCGACTCGAGATCTCTTAATCCGATTGACTCGTTACGTAACTTCAATACAACCCATTCATCATCACCCGGCCATTCATCTATATAGATAGCATGTGCATCATAGTTCGGCCTAGCCAAAAAAGAGTGAGCCTACTATCTCTCTCAACCATTCCGCCCCCTCGACATCCTCTTTGCATTCTATTTCATCTATCGACTCTTATCTTACATATTCAACACCATTTTGTGCTCCAAACCATACTGTATCATGTCCGCCCTCATCTCCTCTGGCGGCACACCGAAAGGTGCTCATTACAATGCTTCTTTGACAGCCGCGTTATTACGCGGCGCATGGGCCGAATCGAATCCTGGCCAAGCGCCAAATAAGACTGAGTTGAGCTGGGGTGAATTGGTTAGGAAATGGGGCAAACATACCGGTGGTAGTGAGTGCAGCCGTTTCAACCATATCTTCTGCCTCTCAAGTATGCATGATCTCTTCCTGCTGTCCTCTTGCTGTCAAAGGGTCGTCGCTTTCGATAATCATTCAAGCTCGATACCGGAGCCCAAACAGGTAGTCACCGCCTGGTGGCTTGGCGTGACTTAGCTAACCACCTTTTAACCTACCCCACCTGCTATAGACACCGCTCTGATACATCACTTGAGAGATATCTCACTTCTATACTTCTCATCGACAGCGCACCCTACGACCTCCTCATCGGGGTTCATAAACGTTCCTACGCCCACATCACCTCCACCGAGCGGCACGACCGCCGGTGAGACTGGCGTGGGAGCAGTCGGAGTAGGCTCGAGCAATTCGTCCAATGAATCAGGATCCGGATCACATTCATCCTTCGTGCATATTCCCCATCCTCACATCCGACACAGACATAAACCTTCTATCGAGGGCCCAGTAGCTTCAACTTCGGGTTCAGGATCTACCATTCGAGCTGCGGAGGGATCGAGCGTCGGAACGGGTAGTAAAGCCTCTTATCTCAGTTCAGGGGAGTTGGATGGCGATGACTCGGATGATCCAAGATACTGGGGAGAAGGTAGCGGGTGGTGGAACGGCGTCGGACCCGAAGCTGTCGACGAGGTAAAAGAGGGGACAAAAGCAATTGAAGGGTTGATTGCTGGTGGGAAATTGGGTCCACCGGAATTGACGGTATGTAACGCACGTTGCTCACTATATATGACAAACGAAGACTGTTCGCTCATTCATGCTCCATTCGGCTACTTGCTCCATATAGTCCGCCCGATTGATCTTGGCATACCATCTGCATGCTCTGGGATCTCATGAAGATGCTCTACGGATATATGAAGGAATAGATTGGAATGCAGAAAGCAGGTTTGGCGTGGTACAAGGCGATGCGGCGGTCCTGGAAAGAATACGCGGGAGGTGTCTACAAGGTACGCTGCCAGACGAACCGCAGTCAGCTCGAGTCAGCGAACGGGTTGCTGAGTCTACCACTACAGGTCTCAGCTATGAGCTGTCACAAACCCCCAAATACGAACAAGCGATCCAGACATATTTATCCGCGATACCACTGTTAGATTCCCTATCTTCGTTCACATTACCAATACCGTCGTATCTTTCCGCTCAAACATCGGGCGCTAGCAGAATACCGTTCGACCGCTACCGTGAGATCTTCCGCCATCTATCAACAGCCCTGTCACGCGCAGCAGCTCTCTCCGCTCGGACATCCACTTCAAATGTGCAACAAACCTTACGCATAATACGCACTTATCATGCTTTCAGCTCATCATGGCCATCTGCTTTCCGGCCTACGCAACGGCAGAAGATGCTCAATCTTTATCTGCGGGCTTTGAACGCTGCTTACCCCTCGGGAAGACAAGCGATACCTGAACAGCCTCTATTGTACGGCGGACCATCGTCACTCTCTGCGAAAGGGCTATGGCACAAAGAAGTGGTCGACGCGATTCGCCAAGGGAAGACACTATTATCGACGACAACGTCGTTCCCTCGAGCTGGATCTGTCAATCGAGCTGTGATTGGCTTTTCAGAATTGACGGTCGCGCTGTATAGCAAGTCTGCGAGCCTGGGCAGAGAGGTGATATCGGTACTTTGGTGGGCTATGACGCTCACTTTCCAATCGCAAGCGATATTAAGACACCTCACCCACCTCTTGTCGGATGTTGGCGACTCAATCGATGCCCGAAGGGTATTCGAGCTATATGTTCAATTGGTACTGAAGGCAAGACAAACACAGCAACCTGAGGTCTCGTTACAGCTGCAGAAGAGACAAACGGACGAAGACGCTGCTCATCCGGAAGAGGCGAAGAAACAAGCTCAATCTATTGACGCTGGCGATCCTGAGAGAAAGGAAGAAGTGGCAGAGGCAGACTCTGAGATAGATGGAGATGAGCAGTTCCTGGAAACGTTGCTTGGAGGCACAAGATTGCTGTGTAGGGATCTGGGAGAAGCGGAAGAAGCTTGGAGATATGCTTGTTTGGCTGGCGATGTAATCGATCGAAGACCTGTCAAGCCTGAGCTGAGAGCCAGAGTAGAGGAGAGTAAAGGGATTGTTAGGATGACAACAGCTGCTCACAGTTAGTACCGGCTGAGGATACCATAGAGGATCATAACAGTATAGCTGACTGGTATATCAGGCGTCGATTCACTCAACCGCCCAACATATCAAGCCCAAGCTATCAATCATCTCGTAGCATCCACCGACCTCAATCCTACCGCTTCAAGCTACTATCATCTCGCCCACTGTCAGTCAGAAGCCCGTTCCGTCGACACGGCTATCGAAAGCATCCGATCATCCCTCGAGCTAGACCCGCAGAATATTCAAGCCTGGCATCTCCTGGCTTTGCTACTGAGCGCACAGCGGGACTGGGAAGGTGCGATGAAGGCTTGTGAAGCTGGTGTCAGCGTATGGGAACAGGACGAGGAGCAGGCAGCGGAAGAAGAGGAACAGGGACAGGATTCAGGCCATCCGGATGTGGATGCTAATGTCGATGCCAAGGATTTCGCCGTAATACCGCCCTCGCCTTCCTCCCAATCTATCCAAGGTCAAGGTCTAACGACCTCCACCCACCGCCTGCTTCTACGAGACGGCTCGTTCCCGCATTTCTCGATCTCGCCACCCCGCACGACTCCCTTGTCTCGCTCAGCGAAACTGGAGCACGTGATCCGTCTTCGAATGACATGGGATGTCATTGTTGAAAAGACACAAGGTCCCGAGATGGCCATGTTCAAGCAACAAGAATTGTTCGCCTTCTTCTCTGCTCGATCGGGCAAGAATAGGGGAAAGTTAGGCTATGGAGCTGGGTTCGGAAAAGGAGGTGGGATGAAGAGCGTGGCTAGTGGAAGCAGTCTGGCTGCTTTGGCTGGTGGGACTGGTACCGGTACAGGGTCCGGGACGAGGACTGGCAGTGTGGATGGGAAAGACGGCCTGGGAGGTAGCTTTATCAGTGTCGGGCTGAACGAAGGGAATATATCTGGTAAGTGACGAGCTACTCTCACACAACCACAACCCGCATGCTGATTGAGTCCCGTTGTTTTTGTTTTTCCTTCTTTTCGCACAGTACAACCCCCCACACCAGGGCACGAAAGACAAAATCAATCTCGCGTACCATTTGACCTCGCCGAGCCAATAGGCGAGAAATTGCCTATTCAAATCCAAACTTCCGCCCCGTCAAATCCAGCTACGGGCAATGCAACACCCGAAGCGGTCAGCGACGATGATACCGAAAAGCCAAGAAGGAGTCTGTCCATTAGGTCCAAGACGACAACCAAACATCTTCACGTACCTACGAGTGGAGGTGGAGCAACAGGCACTGGAGTGGGAATGAGCAGTGCTCCTGCTTCGAGGGCCGGCAGTGTGAGGAGGTTGACGGTGGGATCAACGCATGGTGAGTGTAAACTTGCTCTTTCACGCTGCTGGTCCAGACGATCTTCAGGACTGCGTTGTGTATGCTTTCGCACTCGAGCTAACTTTTTCATCTTGTCGTTTAGACAATCTTGGTCCCCGTGAACGAACGATATCAGCAGCTCACTCCATCGCACCAACAGCCATTCACTCGCATTTCCGTAACGCACCATCTTCACGCACCGTCTTACCGCCTCCACCGCCCCTTCAACCTGCGGAAGATCACGGCAGGACACCGGCCGAATCCAGAATCCTCTCGAATCTGTGGTTGATGTCTGCCGCTACATTCAGGCGATGGGGCAAGCTGGAGCAGAGTCTTGTCGCTATCGAAGAAGCTGAGGTATTAGATCCTGAGAACGCGGATGTGTGGGTTCAGCTGGGCATGTACCATGCGACGTTGGCAGCTGCAGCACAGCCTGCTTCCACCACGACCGACGGCGAAGATAACGGAGCCAGCAGCAGTGGCACCGGCGGTATCGGTGTCGGTTCCGACAGCAACTCAAATAACAATAACAACACGCCTCTCAGTCAGGCCGAAGCGGCATTTGTGAAATCGCTCTTACTTCGCCCAGACCATCCACCAGCCATCGTGGGCTTATCCAAACTCTATCTGCAAACGAATCAAGTGGACTTGGCAGAGAGTCTGTTGAACCAGCTCACGCAGGAGACAGGATGGGACGTTGCTGAAGGTTGGTTCTGGCTTGGTAAAGTGTGCGAGAGGCAAGGCAGAGCAGATAGAGCGAGAGAGTGCTGGACATTTGCGCTGGGTTTGGAGAGGGGACGACCTGTTAGAAGTTGGCACGAGGTCGGGAGATGGTTATAGGTTGTAGCTGTAGGTATAGGTAGGCGGGTGCTAGTGGGCGTAGCGTGAAGGAGTGCATCTTGCATTGCGTTGGGTTATACTTTCTTGCTTCGTTGATACCTTCGTTTTTGGTCTTCTATCCTCATTAGATATGGAATCTATTTCTCGCTTTTGCTCTAACATTGCGCATGTCCATCTGCATGGAGCATGCATATGCATTGACTCAATGAACATATCACGGGGTTTGACTTGAGCTATTGGGATGGAAGTATTATGTCACATTTATCTGTTGCGTGAGTTGGGTGGCGAGATGCGAGGTGCGAGGTGAAAGAATTGAAAATGGAATAGCCGAGGTTCGAGTCACGTCGTCAAAAAGTTGGAACGGAACAACACCCATTCATCTTTTGCTTGGCGTCTGAGAAAGAGATCTGCTTGCTTCTACTTCTGCTTCTGCGATAATTCATATCATTATCATTCTGTCTAGCTCTTCACTTGCTCTTTTTGAATTTGGTCTTCACTTTCACACCTATCGCCGCGGTCCATCGCAACGAACCATGACGATCCAGCCTGTCGAGCTGCCTGAGACTATTACCATCGGTGTCCTTGGTAGGTAGTCTTCTCTGTTCTCGCCATCACTATCGTCTGGACTTCTGCCTTATGTCCACTGACAATCATCGGTTCACATCCTTGGCCTCTCATGAAAAGCTTTGCAAGGCGCCTTTGTCGAACATATCCATTACATCCAGCGGTACGTTGCCTTCTCCACTCTCATACATACTAAGGTTTAGCCCTTCGGATGTCTGTCCAGTAGTATGTAGCCCATGTAGCTGATCCTCTCTTGTCGCCCTCGCGCTCGTTCAGACTCCGACCAGCTGGCTACACTCTCACAGCCATCCCTATCCGCTCGACAGAAGAACTGAATACATGCCAAGCACTCATCATCCCAGGCGGAGAGTCAACAGTCATATCATCCATTGCTTCCCGTACTCCCGGCTTACTAGAATCATTGGTCGAGTTCGCTCAGAATCCCGAAAAGGCCGTTTGGGGCACATGTGCAGGGATGATCTTGATGGCTGACAAGCATGGTGTAGGCGGTGGAAGGAAGAAGGGCGTTGTGGGGTGGGGTGGTATTCCTGGTTTGAAGGTCTGGAGGAACTTGTACGGGAGTGAGTGTTTTGACGTATGCAATATCACATATTGCTTTCCAGCCTAATACCTATCACAGCGATCGACGCCGAAGATGGCCATGGGTCCAGCTGTACTTGCTTAGCTGACTATCTGACGATGATGTACTGTTAGCCCAGCTCGAGTCGTTTGAAGCGCCTTTGACCATACCCGACCTCTCATCCCCCTCGAAACCATTCAACGCAATCTTCATCCGAGCTCCAGCGGTTTTCTCACTTCCCCACGTTGACGCCGACTCCACATCCAACGCCGACTCGCTCAAACACGGTATCGAGGCACTAGCTTCTCTTCCGATAGAACTACAGCCACCTCCGCCTCCTTCTGACTCACCTTTGGGCGAACCAAACGTGGACGATTTGGGGAAAGTGATGCTTCGAAGGGGAAAGAAGATGATCACTTCTTTCCATCCTGAATTGAGTGGGGATGTCAGAATACACGAGTATTGGGTTGAGAAATGTGTCTTGGGCAGATAACGTGAGCTTGCCTGGGATCAAGGGAGAATCGGCCTCTTGGTACAGGACCTGGATAGATGTCATCCCCGGATTAAGGGAGATACCAACATAGCGGAGAGGTCTTTGGCCTGACTCGGGATTGGGCATCCTGCTCATAGATACCCCACACATATAGATAAATAGCTGCCTTCATCTTTCACTTCTCCGTCACCCTAAATCTATGGAACAGATAGAGGAAGGAACGGCTGAGGTGTTTCTGCGTCATTCATGTTGTACATTAGGTCCCTACCAGTTGCAATCTGTGATAGATGTACAGATGCAGCGTCGCGGCTATGTGAGACTTGAATGGGCAGATGGTCGTATCGGTCATTTGCTCAATGCATATGCTACACTACACGATGATTGGGGAGTCGATCCGGATCTTATCCCTAGCTTAAAGACCGATAGTATCCACCTTCCACAAATCGTCGCTGCGAGGATCAATGTAGGCAATCCCAGTCAGCTTGAATTGTACTTTCTGTCCATACACACACACATGGCAAGTGGAAAGAGAAAGGTATAATGGAGAAAGACGGGTATCATGGAGAAAGACGGATATAGCATGCTACACTCCGTACAGAAAATGAAAATCGAATGCGAAGACTCACCCGATCCAGCAAACAACCTCGACAGCAACGCCCTTTGCAGCTTTCTTGATATCCTCGCTGGACGCTGACAATCTTCCAATTCCACAAGCGTGTTCTTTGCCCTCCGCATGGATAGCTACTACTTGGTCTTTCGCCAGGCCGTCTGGGAGTTTACCGCCTGCTGATAAGAGACCGGGGGCCATCATGTTCGCACCCTACATAAATGCACACAGACCATCAGATCGGACCCATCATGCAAACGCGCGAAAGCAATCAGCATTCAAATGTGAGAGGTTTACCCACAGCAAGCAAGAACTTGATAGCTCCTCGATCGATTTGAACGCGGGGTAACATTTCCGGATCTGCATGGATTTTCAGCTCGTTAGTCTGAACCTCATTCTGGAACATGAAAGCTTTCTCAAAGAGACGGTTTATTGCCGTTGTCCAGCTGGAGCACGGTGGGAACCTTCAAATACGCGGATCACTCACATCGATGTAAGAGCTTTAGGGTAGGGATGAAAGGTCCGTCAAAGTGCTGGAAGAACAAGGGTACTTGTTGCACGGTGAAGATGCTTATTCTGTCGTGGCTGCGTGTGCAAGTATGTCAGCTTGAGCCGAGCACGAAGCTTTCTTCATTTTACTCGAAGCTGACGGAAATCTGCCCTCGACGTGTACAGGGCTGAGTATCGCCTAAGAGCCGCCGTGCACTGCTCACCACTTGGTTAACCCCAAAGCCTCCTTCTTGGGCCAGATCTCATCAATGACAGCACCGCCAACGTCTCCTTCTCCGCCCTCATCCTCATCTTGATCCTTCTTCTCCGCCTTGTCCTTGTCCTTGCCCTTTCCTTTTCCTTTACCTTTCCCGCCCTTCTTACCACCCTTCTTCCCACTGGTCTCCTCTTCTTCAACAGGCACAGGGGCCGCTCCTTCGTCTTCGGCAGGCCCAGCAGCAGCAGCAGCTGTCGTTGTAGAGGGGTCTCGGTATGCAGGTTGGGTCAAGAAGGGTATTTGGGTGAGAAGGGATGATCGGATGTTTCGCTGAACTGATGATTTCAGAGACGTCGAGGATGACACGTCCTCTTTTGGGTTGAATCTGCATCGACAGAAGGACAAAGAAGGATGAGCTCGGTCTAATCGATTTGGAGCAGTGCAACCTCACTTTTTGAACATTGCTCTTGGATTCTGTTGGTTAACAATCTCCTTATCAAACCGGGTGCTTTCTACCGATCAGTGCGATGAATGTACGATACCTTTTCGAGAGGTTACTCTTGAGGTTGGTTAACGATTATTGAAATGAGATGAATCTTGCACACATACGGTGGTGGTGAATCACGGATGTTCCAAAATCGATGCCATGACATAACACGCGCACATTAACCGGAATGGAATGTGGCACTTTGGCGGCAACAGGGGACGCTCTGGATCCACACCACTTTCTCCCGCTCAAAGCTGGTCCAACGCTGCTTTCATTTGCATGACGTCTGTCACTGCCAACACACATCTACCAAGAGCCCGACTCTAGCTGTTTCCAATCGGACCAGCTATCAAATTTCAGAACAGTAGCTGGATAGAACCGATTACAGCCCTCCACCCTCAAGTCCTCTTTCTGAGGTTCCAAGAAACCGGTCAATACGATGCGACCCACCTACGCCGGAGGCAGCTTCTTCAACTTCACCACATTAAACAAGTCCATGGGATCTCCATCATTGAGCTGTACTAGAACCAACCTGCCTAAATGCCAGTCGTCGATTCCAGGGGAGGAGGCAAGCTGAAGAACTTTCTGTATATGCTGTTTACCACTGCCTACCAGCCGCATTCTGGCCATCTCGATGAGCTTGTCCGCACATTCGTATTTGAAGAGTAGCTTGTAGATCTCGCAGGTCTCTTCGAAATTGGTAGGGGGTATCATTGGGATCGGACAGACGAACATCACGAGGAAGCTTTCGAGTATCGCGGCCGTGTATCCAAGGTAGATAGGCTTTCCGGCAACCGGCTTGAAGGACATCATGCGAGCGTCACCGTCCTTCTCTTCAGGTCCGTTCGTTTGTGGTAGATCTGACATATCTCTGAACACATCGCTGCAGTGTTCGAAACGTCTTCTAGATCAGCGATGATTCATGGGGTGTAGCTGTGTCCCCGCGCAAACGGTAAGTCACTCTCACCTGCCTTTAGCCAGCTTTTTACCAGAGACTCTCAACTCGACTCCATCGTTTGACACGAAAGTGACATCGCCTTCCTCAAAGTCCGGATGGAGCTTCGTCGCGGGATCAGCTCCTGGGGCGGTAGGCTGGTCGGGAATGGACATGTTCGGCACGGATCATCGTCTCGAGATATTGCAAGGGAGAATAAATAATTACTGAGGGGACCAGGTGAGTTAAATTATTGCGGTGAAATTCACTTCAATCATCGTCTCGATATGTTTTAAAGAATCTTCCCGGATGATAACAGCGTCTGCTATTGCGGGATGAACCTGTATACAGTACTAGACATGCACCGCGAATGAAGATGTCCTGTTTGATATGATACTAGGGTCGCATCCTGTCCTTGGATACTGTATGTATCATCAGGTACTCGTATGTACACTGTCTCAGGTTTCGCACTTCTCTGCCACCACGACGCCTGTTATGTACTCGTACTCCTTTTGTGCATCATTCACCATCCCGACCAAATCTCATTATCGTCGTCACCTGTCGCAGTGATGGCGGCGTTACTCTCTATGATCGTCGAAGGCTCAGATTTGAGAATCTCGCAATCATGAGGGGCGTCCTATCACGGGTTGCAGGCGGCGTCAGCGACCTTATCTGGGGTGTCATGAGTGCAACTCACAGGGTTGAACTTCTTCCAATGCTCTCTATGGTCTTCAAGGCTGACCATTGCTCGAGCAGGCTCGTCCTCCTTCACCCTAGCTGGCTCGTTGAAGGTGATGTAGAGCAACTCAGCCTGCCAAGCTGGCGGAAGACGTCGAATCCGCTGCCAGAAGGAATCACCAGGATTGCCGTACGTCAGCCCATCATCTGATGATTCCCTCATATCGAGCCACTCTGTGTCGCAGAAGGCGTCCATGTTCATATTACTGAGAGCTTCTCGAGCAAGCGTTACGTCGTTTCGGGTCGATGCGAACTGAAGGGCGTTCCATGGTGCTGACGAGACCTTGTCATGCATTGCGGTTTTGACGGCCTTGACGATACGTTCGCAGCAGAGTAACTTCTCGCACAGCTTGAAGAGGTTGTGCATGTCTTCTAGGTCTGAATCCTCGGGGATGACCGGGATCGAGACGCTGATTAGGTTCAAAAACGCTTCGAGAAGGTTTGCACTTGCGTCAAGCTCGATGGGCGTCGTGTCCGCTTGAGTCATATCGTTCAGCGTCGACCGTCCCCTTGATCCTGTTCCGGCTTCGCCACTCGTAGCCTTGATAGTGTTCCGGAGCTCTTGGTCAATCGACTCGTCTTCCTCAGGTGTGTCGTTGTTATGTTTGATACTGGGCGAAGCCGCTTCGAACATGCTAGCAAAGAACTCGCTGTGAAGCTGACGTCAGCTCAGCTCAGAACAGTCTCCTCAACTCTGTATCATGATCACGAGGATTATGACTCAAAGCCTCCTACATACGGCCACTGAACGTACCTAGATTCGGCTAGTTTCCACTTGTACGTTTTGAAAAGCATGCCGTTTGACGCTTGGAGGATGATATCGCCGTGTTTGTGGTACCAATGCCCTTTGGGTTCAGGTTGGTGCTTTGACTGGACTGTAAGTGCTGGCTCTTCATCCGATCGAATTGTCTGCGGTTCATCTTGATTTGGAGCCATGATGATACACGTGGATTGGTTGTTGGGCTCGATGACACTTAGAGAAATTGACAATGCGTGGGGGGAGGGATGGATGAAGGAGAGGAGAAAGAGACGAAGAAGCCAGGGTCTTTCTGAGAATGAGGTATCAAATGGTCCATGATCCGCCATACTGTACTCGTACGGCACCCACGGCCTTCTATGGCTGCATTCACTCTCCTTGACGACGATCATTCCCTCTTGCTCAGTTCTTCTGCATTTCTGCATTGGAGTCTGTGCGCAAGAGTCAACACTCAGCGCTGAGCTGTACATTTGGATTTCAACTATTTGACCTTTGACTCTGACAATTCTTAAGTTGATCGAATACAGTTCCTGACACTATCAAGTCTTTTCTTTTCGTCCAAAGTGGGTCTCAAGCTGGCTCCATTTCGCCGCGAGGCCCTGATATCGAGCCGTATAATAATCCCACTCCCTCGTAAAGGCTCCGGATCCCTCAATTACGGTCTCCTCGATGGGATTCGCGAAGCAGATAGCCGCAATGAGATGCTCCCCAATTCGATGACAGCGGTGCAAGGCAATCCCACCTGAAAGAACGCATGAATTCCGCTTCATGGGGCTAGGTGGCCTTCTGAAGAACCATAGAACCAAGATGTCGATCATCGATTTTTGACGCTATCTGGACCGTGTTCCAACAATTGCAAAGGTCCCCATCTGCCAACCTTTCCCTGACAACTTCTGTGGCCTCGTCTGCGCAGTCATACTTGTCGCACATCTGGTAGATTTGACAAAGCTCATCGTATGAGGTGCTGGACAATGCAGGCCTTGGCGCGGTGAGCAAGGTGAAAAAGGTAGCCAAAACGGTGGCGTTCACGGTCATCGGAATGAATTGGCTATCCGAGGAATCCGTTTCGGGCAGCTCGGACATCCCTTTGAACCCAGCGCTAGAGATAAGGTGCACAGGCTCACGACAGTCAGCTTACATTGCGACAGGTGATCTCCTACTCACCTACGAGCAGCGACACGCTTCTTGGATACTCTAAATTCTGTGCCATCATTCGAGAGGAACCGGCCATCACCCTCATCAAAGTCTGTATGCACGTTAGTGGTCGGATGGGTGTTAATGACGCTCGAACCGCCTAACAGTCGGTAAGAGAGAGTCCTACCTAGTCTACTCGCATTGCACTGATCACTGTATCTTGACGTCACGTCTGGGTGAACCATTAGTCACTTAGATCCTCAAAGCATCCCATCGCTTCGACAATTGTATAATGTCCCCTTAATCTTCATCAGCTTTTGGTGACGCTGCGATATCCGTGAACCTAGCAGGATCGAAAGTATCGGCGACACTGATCCAATCGAAGGTGGAGTACAGTCCCGCTTGTAGCTTCTGGGTGACGTTCTCGCGGTATTCACCGGCAAGCGTCGTCCTCCTGAGAAGCTCGAGTTGATAAGCCGGCTGAAGACGGTCCAAGTACTCCTGGTACTTCTTCAAGCCCTGGGAGGATGAGAGCGAGAGATTCGGGCATATGTGCGATTGGATGCGGTTCCTCGTAGCATTCCTGAGCGCTACTCGGGCGAGGCCGATATCGTTTCGGTCGGATGCGATGACAAGTAGCTCTAGAGGCTGATTGCTGCCGGCATTCGTGAGAGATGTTCGAGCAAAGTCGATCAAGCCGTCACACAGGGTGAATTCGAGTAATTCAAGGAGCGATCTGGCTGTGGTGATGCTGAGCTGGGGGATGTAAGGCTGACATACGCTCGCCATGTCAAGGAACAAGGAGATCATTTCGGCAGGGAAGTCAAGCTCGATCGGTTCATTGGTCTTTCTTTCGGGGCGAGACGTGTCCATCAAGTCTGAAAAGGAAAGACTGTAGTCGAGTCGAGTCAGTTGCAGCAGTCATTCTCTCGTCACATCAGCGCAGATCCCGTGCGTGGCGAGGATTGTGAGAGTGGCAACTAACCTAGCATCGATGAGCCTTGTTCGGCTCGCTCTGAATTTCAAATTGTCATTGGACAAAAGGATAATCTTGTCCCGTGGATCGATATGGAAGTGATGCCAGGTGATGCTTGTTTCGTTTGGGGACAAAACCGTCGACTCTCGCTTCTTCGATGCCTCTGGCTTGGTCTCCGCTTCGGTGTCTTTGGTGCCTGCTGTAGTCGACATGATTTCTGCAAAGAGGTTAGAAGATACATTGGCAGACACAAGATCGTCAAAAGGCTTTCCCTCTTCAGCATACAGCCCAATTATCAGCATCAGACTGTCTCGAGAACACCGACCGCATCGTGGCGGTCCTTGCGCTGTTTCATATCGACCGTGCTCGAACGGGTCAGTCAACTCTCGAACGGGGTTCAGACCTCCTTCATGACAGATGCATGCAGTGATCAGTGATTAGGGATTAGTGATTGGTGGACTTGATCGAGGGGTGTTAGCTAGCTGATTGATTGATCTATTGCTGACTAGTCGGATGATGGCCGAACGAATGCAGTTGTCAACGGTGTAGTCTGCTGAAGCCCGATGAACTCTTGATCGGACAATTAGATCAAATCCATGCATGCCTCGACAACCATCAATTTATGGCCTACACCAAAATCACATACAATTCCGCTCCACAAAAAGCTCACACACAAAATTCGAGCACTGGCAGATTTGTACCTTGTTTGCCCTGATCTGTGGTATGGGAAACGCCACTTCAGGATCGTCTGTTTCTGTTTTGGGCTTAGGAGATTAGGAAGATTACCGGGAGCCGTTGTGACATCGTATATTCCGAGATTTGAAGGTGAGGGTTATTGTCCTGATTCCAGGAAGAAGGGCATAGTTGTTCGACTGCTTCCAGACCGAGTGGAGTCACTGCGCAGTCTACAGCCTATGATCGTTGACGTGGAAGCCTGTTGTTGTCGTTGAGGAGTGTTACGAGCGTGACAGAGCACAGCAAGCGATGCTGTTGTTTCAAAGTCCTTACTGACGATCTAACAATAACAGCCTCGGCGTGGTATGTGAAAGTTCCCACTCCAAAGAAGCAGAGGCAGAGACGAAAGCATCCGTCCCCGCCGCGCTCTACTTGTGTGTGCATATCGTTGATCCCGTCTAATGCAAGCCCTACGTTGTGAGAAAGCCGTTGTCGACGCGACCGGGGACTTTGGAAGGCTGTTTTTAAATGACAAATTCAGGGTTTTGTCATCCCTTGTCAAACAACAACACTCACACCATACCACACAATACCAAGACAAGCGTTTTCGTTTTTGTCTTTCCCGTTCCACAATCATAAAAACAAAGGTCCCGAATTACGGTTCTCGCACCTTCGCACAGATCTTTCGTTCCCGTGACCAGGACGAGGTATCATATCCGCCCTTCACCCTGAACCCCATCTTGTATTGGCGTCAAACGGAGCTTGATGGTCAGACTTGGTTGCGGTATTCGATCAAAACCACAAGTAGTACAACGCCGCACTCGCAGCCGGAGGCGAACGTCGTGCATGGTGGCTTGATATGGCCCGTGCGTCGACACCAGATTAGCGTTCGCACCTAGTCAGAATGTGCTGGCGATCACTACCCGCTAAGAGTGAGAAAGAGGTCTTTCGATGACAGATTTGGTGCCAAATGTCTCAGCCTAAACGAGTCGTACGGATGCACGTGCAAGCTTGGCAATCGTACCGTACCCGTACAATGATAATGAGGACGAGTACGTTTCGTGTGCCTGCTTGGTATTGCACCAGCCATCAATCAATCCTCGAGTCAGTCAAACAAACCCCCTTCGATTGTGCGTCGTATGCAAAAAAAGCTACTTGTCTCAAAGACCGGTACCCCTGCGCCTGTTCCGAGCGGGCATTGATATCATGACCCTGATCGACAGTCAAACGGCTCCGTACTGTCAAATCACATACACATACACACGTATGCGTTCGTTGACCGGCGACCGATTTGCGATTTGCGATCTGCGCAGTATTGGAGGCACATGCTGTGCGAGGGACTTTGAGAGCGTACCTAAGCGTCTCGGCCATGTACATAAAAGTTTCAACTAGTATGGGCGAACAACGGAGATCTTGGCATGGTTTCCGCATCTGATCGAGACGACGCAGATGACATTGATTATTCTCGTCGTTGCGTCGTCGTCAGTTCAGGATCATGACGAAGCTTGCCCTCCTAGGGTCTAATAACGGTCACGTTCCCCTGCTTCGGAGATGAGATGTGAACCGCGGAGATCATCATACGACGTACGTTTAGTGTGCACAATCTAGCTAGCGTGGAATGATCGCTTTTTGGTGTCCCTGAGAAAAATGGGAACGAGGTCATGCGTAAGGGATAATTTATCTTGTGTAGCTTTTCGATAAGGGCGAGTTTTGTTCCTGGAATATTATGATAATTACAGTTCAAGCAAATCGTTTCGTTCCGTTCGTCCGCCGATTAGCGCTGTTGCAATCTGCTCATCTGCTCAGCAGAGAGAGGCGAGACCGCAGGCGGTTACAGTAACACAGTAACAGAATTAAGCTATATCGCGGACCCTTAGACCTTTTATTGTGAATTTGATCAAAATCAAACTCAACCCCTTGACCCGTCATGGGATACCGATGCTGACAATTTGGTAACTGCCTGCGCATCTCGGCATCCCCCCCAATTCCCGCTGCAGCACATACGACAAGTATGATCATTCATGCCTTACAGCTCAGTATCAGGTTTTCTACATTCCGCAAACAGCGCCGCTATCTCAATAGAGTTGAACCCTTATTTACCCCAGACGCCTCATTCTCTGTTCGTTCCTTCCGATTGATACCGCCTGCGCCGCAATCATCAGCTTAGCACGGCGCAGCGCCCTGTTCCATCTTCCATCTCGTATACGACACAGTAAGTACGTATACGCGTAATGTGCAGGGCAGGGAATGAAACCCAATCGGAGTGGTGCCAAGGATCAACAGGTCATCTGTTCACTCATCCACTCATGGCACAGCACAGACAGACACCGAACGGAGTGATATGGCGCTGTTGCCGCTGTTGGCGCGGCTAGACTCTTTGCTAGAGTTGTGACAGGATTCAGATAACATACCTAGGTTGGCCGAGTTGACGCACCCGCTTTGCTTGGGTCGCAACTGGCGTCCATAGCGAGCAGAGTGGCTCTGCCTTGAATATGCTTGTGACACGACTATGCCCGTCGTGTTTGCCCTGGAACTCGTAAACTGTAGGAGATATGCTTTTGCTACCTCCGTTGTTTTTTCGCCCAGTTACGACTCTCGTCAGATGCGCAGATTCTTGCGGAGCCATCACTCTCACACTCTCGAATGTCGATGTCACCGCCGAGCACCTAAGTTGGGCGCTGTGTAATGATTTCACACACAGTACAGTAAGGGCCCTGCAAGTCCTCCAAATCAGTTTAGGGTAATGAGTGTCATGACCGGGCTTCTTTCTCGTCTGCTTCTTCGCGTTTGTCACGATCCCTGTCATTATTATGCTGTCATGGGAACGAGACAACGAGACTCTTAAGTTTTCTATCAAATCAAACAATCGTATATGGATGGGGTGATCCACTACTACGACGATGATCGAATCGCTTTACGGCGCCTACTAGTACCCCTAAGACTCTTGACGCAACAGGAACAGAACAGCACACATCACACCTAGCATTGCACGGCTGCACAGGTGAGGTGCAGCTGTGTACCTATAGCTAGCGTAGTTTAGCGCCAATAACCAATGGGACTTGTTGGCCCCTGATTGACGTTGACGTTAACGATTCGTCCAAAGACAAAAGTCTGGCTGGCTGGCTCCGCGGTCTTGTCCCGGCCCTAACCTCCCGTCCTAAGGGTACGAGTATTGTGTAGGGGCGGGAGGTGGAGGGAGATTAAGCTGTAACTCTTCCGGCCAAAAGCGATGGAGTCACAGTTCCGTAACTGAATAACTGGATGGATGGGCGAGATCGGCTCGGCTATACTGCGCTACCGCTGCCGTTAGGCAGGTTCTTATGTTCATTAGGGTTCAAGAGATATGACAGACGAGAGAGAGAGAGACTTAGACTTGGCTTTTCTTGGAACTTTTTTTGGTTGTGCGATGGATGGATGGACGGATCGTTAGTTGGTAGCTGGACCTGATTGATTCTTCGTCAGTTGGTAACGACGACTTGCATCTGCCTAAGGGAAGACAAAATGCGATGAATCGATTACCTTTGATTGATCGCGCACGCACAGCACAGCACAGATTCTGCGCAATTCGTCTCCTTAGATTCCTTCCCTTCGTCTTAAGAAGGACACCTTTTTGAGAGCATGACGTGACTCCAATCAGCTCAGCTTAATCCCCTCAAAATCGACTCCGGCCTCGGTTTCGGTTTTGGAAAGAACCCAACGACAACGACGACTGGAACTGGATGGGCCCCCAGACATACAGATAGAGATACACTACTACTATCGCATCACACAGACACAGAATCATTCACACAACACAAACGACACTGGTGTGTTCAGACAAAAAGGCTATCCTTCATCTTTGACTGAATCAAGCAAAGTTATTTTGAAGAACAAAGAAAAGAAAAGACAAGACAAGAAAAGGCACCAAGGAGACTCCTCAATCACGATTAACGTTTCAATCAACGTCAAACCCATTGTCTATCGTCTGATTGGAACCGATTGCCGAGAACACGAACCGTTGATAACAAAACGACAACAATAACAATAGCAACAACCACTCAAGCCTCACTCACGCACGGCTCGTGTTGAAAACACACACGCACACATAGACAACCATAATTCCGCAAATACATCTTGTGGTCAGTCCCACTGCACTGTCACGACACCGCTTCCGCTGGCTTGGGAACTCGGTGCTCGATACTCGGTACTCGGCTCGGTCATTGTGTTGTGCGCCTCACATCGCATCACATCGCATTGCATTGCACACGCACGCAACGCTGTGTCAAACGCAGATCATTTCACGCCCCGGTAGTTTGGGAAAGTAGATACCCTTTGGCCCCTTTGTCTGCACGGTCCTACCTCCCTTCCTTTCGCCCTCCCCTACCCTCGAGGTATATCTTATCGGACAGACGACGGACGACGGACGACCTAAATACCCTAGATCAGACTAGATCACGAGGGCAACGGAGGCAGAGTACAATAAGACCCCAGTCAGTGTGTCCCGAGCTAGGACCCCTTTGATTGATTGATTGATTTAGGAATTTGGAGCTGTGAAAGGCCGAGGGGCAAGCGACAAGGGACAAGGCGCAAGACGTTTCATTCTTCTCAAGCGTAGATCGCATTACGGACATTAGGAAATTAGGTGGTTAGCAACGAGCCCAGCTTGTGGACTAAGGCAACCGTGAGTTACAAATCGCTTTTTTGTTCTCAATTTGAGTCCTGTGTCCTGTTACACGGCGTGAAAAGCATCAGACAGAACGATGAACGTGAGACGTGAGGAGGAGAAGCAACAGAGGATTCGATCAATATTCCAATGACGCCGCTCCCTTGACTCCTTCTCCTTCCGTTCTTGCGATGCCATGCGATGCGATGCAGTTCTGGCCGCATTGAGTGGCGGTCATCACACCACAAAAGAAGAGTAGCGAGATGATTGACGTTCGTTTTTTCACGTTTGATCGACCTATATATCTATAGATAGATCTCTCCTTTAGCATTGACCCCCTTGCTGTGCTGTCCCGATTATCGTACCGCTACGATACGCTACACATCTACACGTTTACAAATAATACAACTGGCTGGACAACTTTCGAGTCGGAAACCTCCGCGCGACAATCGGCATCCCTTTCCCTCCCTTGTCGCTCGCTCCGACAGTCACATAGGTCGGTCGGTCGCAATAAGAGTCAGAAGCTCGAATCTCTCCTTGCTTCGGATTCGGAGCATTTGCAACACAATTACAATCACATTTGTGCCCCACATCCGTTCATCTCGCATCAACCAGAAAAAAAACGCCTTCCTACCTTTACCTTCCCGTCTTCGAACCTGTGGCACCTGTGTGAGTGCACAGTGTTACAGTGCATCCCCATCCCGTCGCGACCGACCCATTTCGCACAGCACAATAAAAGATTTGAGATTCGATTCGATTCGATCCCTTAACGGCTCGGCCACGGTTTCTCGATTATCCGATAAGCCTCGAATCGAAATATCGCACGCAAAGCGCAAATCTTACTCTAAGCGTTTATTTAGTAAGTACATACAGTAAGCCCTAACCGTAAGGTACAACGGTCACCGTGGTAATTACGCCCCTCGCCCTCGCCTTCCCGACCCCTTGATCGATTGGTGTAGACGCTCGGTCGTCAAGAGCAGAATAGTCAGATAAGCGCAGACCTTTCTAAAGCAACACGAACACCAACGCCACTCGAATTGTGAGAACAATAAGACAAAGCGGATTTTAGCAAAAGGAACCAATCTTTCGGAACAAAGAACGGGAAAGGTAGCCGGGATACACAGATACCGTGTGCTCAACGCTCCGTGCTCCGTGCTCCGTGCTCAGTGCTCAGTGTTAGAAGCCAAGTGACCCCAGCGGCGCATCATCATAAATTGAGACACCATCTTCCCATCTTCCATCAAAAAGAACATTGGGTCATCATCATCCCCTGGCCTATTATTACCCACGGACCTTAATCAGCCCATCCATCCCGGTCTTCCTTCTTCTCCTGCGGCGCTCTGCTGTGATACAGTCAAAGTCAAAATAGAAGCAGATCCATCGTTGATCAAAGGTTCTCGTTTCCCTCGAGTCTCGAGTCACCAGAACCGCCATTACCGGAACCGCCATTACCGTTACCATCAACCATCACTATCGAGATCACCATCACGACCGCACGGGGTTGTCTTATCGCGGCCTGTCCTTTACTACTGGTGAAAATAGTGGGAACTATTGGAGCCGATTGAAACGGAAGGAGGTATCCGAAACCTTGATCATTGATTGATCTCGTTCAACTTGACAATCAAAAGAAACACCAAAAACATCAAAAGATCAAGGGTGTGTGTATGTGTACACTGCATTCTCGTATCCCACCCGCTCATCGCTCATCGTCACACGCCGATCAATCATCGCCCGTCCCCCTCAACCCCAACCTTTAACCTGAGACATCAAAACATCAGACATCCCTAACCCTTCCTTTGCATCGCATATCGCATATCGCATACCGCATATCGCAGCGGGACAGCTAGGCTACTTAGGGGCAAGAAAGCCGATAACAGCGACCATCAAAAACTACTTCATCTTCATCAGTGAAGCATTCCCCAATTACTCCGATCACGATCAGAGATCAGATCAGATCAAATCAGATCAGAGCAACATCATCATCCAACGAGCCAGTGCCCCCGGTCCCCGGTCGGTTGATTAGACCAGGATCGCTCCGTTCCAAAGGTAGCTCGTCCGCTACCAACCCCAGAATTCCAGAATTGGATTATCAATATTGATCGCACCTGCACACTTGCGCACACTGCGCACACTGCGCACACTACGCACACTACGCACACTGGTGTCCGGACCGCCATCTCGCCGCTTGACGCTTGATGCTTGTCGCTTGATGCTTGTCGTTTGACGCTTGATGCTACGCTACGCTTGTATCGCTTACCGCTCAATCAACGAAAAACGAAGCATCGACACGCAACCCCTTTTCACCTTCCTTAGTTAATAGTGATACATCGTCACATTTGACCTGACCGGCCGGCCGCTGAGAGGTTTTTTTACATCTGTCCCTGTCTCACGTTGATTCATAGTGTATCTCACTGCATTGGCCAGATCGAGCATCGCCCGAACACCATCAGCACAAGACCCCCCACTCTGCTTCGCTTCTTCTTTTCCTCGGTCAGTCCACCATCCCATCCATCAATCAATCAAACATCCTGACCTCGTGCGACGCTAGTCAAATTCAAGGAATACGACATTCGTATAGTCAACCTTCGACGAGTCAACCAAGATATAAGCACATCCTCATCCTCTTTCTTGTCGTTCCTTACATCTTATCATCATCTCAAAACTTGTCGTTCCGCGATACATCGTAATCCTCAGCAACCAACGGATATCTCTAGCGACAAGCACACACCTCTCGTCACATTTTCGGTTTGTCGATCGGTCGCAGTTCGCCTTGCTTAAGCAGCACTTTCAAACTCAATCGGGATAACGCGACTCGGAAACATCCATTGAGGCGAAGAACAAGCAACCAAGTAAGGTAGCTTATTACGAAGCAAGTCGTAATTCATCCCCCTGAATCCCGACGTATATACGTCCGTCGTCTATCCACAGTACGGAGTACAGAGAGTGCCTTATTAGGGAGTCGTACGCAATCTCAATCTCAATCTCGTGAGACTGGCGTATATCATATCGATATCAAGGGTGATACATACCAAAATATAAATCGGAACAGAGCTATTGAGGTGAGTAAACGTCTTTGATATCGTCTGCGTGCATAGAAATTGAATAAAGAGTTTCCGACGTGCCGCCCAGAAGGAAGGAAGGTTGGAAGGTCGAGGGTGACGATAGCGCGAGTTTCTGGTTGGTGTTTCTGGTTGGTTCGGTCTCGGTCTTGGTTTTTGGTTTTGGGCTCACCAAGAGGACAGTGCAAGTAGGAGGGGCGGGGGGACGATAGAGGGGCGATCGGATGAGGATGAGGATGAGGATGAGGATGAGGATGAGGATGAGGGTGGGAGAAGCTAAGGATGGGATCTGGTGGATTTCACTTGACTGGACCTGAACTTGACATTTTCAATCGAACCCGAATATTCAATTGATATTACCCGAGCGGGATGGGACGACTCGAACTCTGGCAAAGCCGAAACCACAATCACAACCAGAACCAAACACAAACCATTGTTATCTGGTTTGCCACCCAATCAATCACCCACCTCCACTCTTTACACACCCACCTATTCATGATACACGCCTGCCTTTGTTTACATACAACCGCAACCGCGATCGCAATCGCAATCGCAATCGCAATCGCAATCTCGTTCCACCCAACCCCCTTCCACTGATACACTCATACATGCATCCTCCAGCTCATCACGCTTCGTCATCATCTCGTTGTACGGGCATGGGCATGTCAGACACATACATACATTCATTCATACGTGTGGATTGTGCCTTGACTCCTTGACTGTATTGGCGGAAACGATGATCAGAGAACACGTACTAATGCATGGTTGTGCTTTGTTACACACTGTCAACCTAATCACCTGCAGATACCGCCTGACCCACCTATCATACCTGATCGCCATCCCTCTCAACCTATTTACAGCTGCGCTACATCGACATCGAGAAGGGATAAGGGATATATCCATTACTTTCTTCACGGCACTCGCCATCAGACATCCATCTCATCAATATCTTTGTATTGGTTCAGGACACTACTGGGAACGATATCATACCGTGAACTGCAAGCTCAATCGTCTCTCCTCTCGCTAGCGGCGTTCCAGCAACTTGACTAGGCGCGTTCCTGGGTCGGCCAAATTCCAACAAGTGATTCCAGCGCGATTGCCACCTTTCTACAAACGGCAAACGTGACCGGAATACCAAAACCGAACTACTGTTAGAACAGAACAGAGGAGAACAAGCTGCTGTGACCGTGCACATCACACTGCACACAGAAGTACAGTACGGTCAGCGCCCCTTCTGTCGAGCGAGTTCCAGCTAGCAGTCACAAACAATACAACGATTACCCTACCCCTCATGTGCAGCGAAAACATCTGTTCTTTCCCTTCTTCTTCTAGCTCAAGACTGCTTCTTCCTCTCCTCAATACTCCTCCGACGTTGCATTTCGATCAAGTATCGAATCACGACGGATCGGTCAGTGAGCAGGAGACAGTGCTCGAGTCACCCTCCGACGCCCTCTTACCTCATCGTATAATCAAATCACGCAAGGCTAGCTTTAGATACCCTGGCATCTCTCCTCCATCGGCGGTCAAACTGGGCAAGAGGCCCGCTTCTCCCCATCTCGTTACCCCTCCTTCGTCGCCGACCAGTATACGTTCAGAAAAGAGGCTCAAGATGGATATGCACATGGCCGAGAAGGGTTCGGTGGCAGCGCTGTCAGCGTTCCAGACACCATTAGCGACATATGTCGGTGAGTTTCCCTTCCTTGCGCCCGTGTATCCCATCATCTTATCCCCCATCAGGCTAATGACTGATATTTTTTTCCTTTTTCCAGCCCAAATGGTAGTTTGGCTGTGGTATGGCGACTTCCAACCCTCCACGCAAAACGCCTCATCCTCCCCTCTATCCTCCTCTTCCATACCACATGATCCTTTCGACGTTTCTCAAACACCGCCATCCCGCGTCGTCCCACTCATGGTCCAGCCTTCACTGGAATTCAGCAAATTCGTCGGTCGCTTACTCACCGTCACGAGCGTGTCGCATTCCGTCACTCTGATCGCGCTGCTATATATCTACCGGTTGAAGATCAACAACCGATTTCACGCTACACCCGGAAGCGAGCAAAGACCGTTTGTAGCCGCTCTGATGTTGGGCAACAAGTACTTGGATGAGTGAGTTACATGTTCTGTTTCATGAGCTGGGAGTCAATGAGCTCATTGCTGACGATACACATAGCAATACATACACCAACTCTACTTGGGCAGAACTCGCTGGCATGCAATTGCCCGAGATCAACGTGAGTCATGCGAAATGTTGAACAATCAAGCCTCATTGACTGATGAGCGCCTTTGGTTCTTGCAGAGAATGGAGAAAGAATTCCTCGACGGACTGAGCTATGAGCTAGGCGTGGACATTAGCGAGTATCAGCGATGGAAGATGCTGTTGGACTCGTTCATGACGACTCGCTCGAACAACCCTGCCGTCGCTCGACACGCTCGACAGCTCTCAGCGGGGAAATCGCCCTATCAAGCCACTCAGTCCACATCACCTCTCGTCCCCACCTCGTCAACAGTCTCATACCGAGCCCGAAGCGCGTCTCCACCTCGAATCGTCCCTCAGCCTCACGGCGGATATGCGTTCCCGGCAGGTCTCGAGCATGCAAGGAAACGATCAGCTGTGGACGCTTTCACCCATGATTCGATCGCTTCGGCCAATATTCACGAATTCCTTCGCATGCCCGCCAAGAAAGCGGCTTTCACCCAGCCATTACAGTCCACTCAGCATCTTCAGCCATCAGTCTCTGTCGTCCGAGCGAGACCCAACGTTTCTCAGCAAAATTCCAACGCCTCCGTTGCTCGATCTAGCTCCTTGAGCAGAGGTCATGCCAGGCTACCTACTGGACCGGACCAACTCAACCCGATTAGACGTGGATCAGCTGGCCATATCTTCACACCGGTTGGTGTTTCCCACCAGGTGTCTCCGGCCGTTCCGGCCGCTCCGGACGCAGCTATGATGTCGACTAGCTATCAACCATGGGATGATGGAAGAGCTTTACTCGCTCCATACCATTGTCAACCGCCTTCCTTGGTCCCTCCTGAGGTGAGTCAAACGACCTGGTGATAACTTTAATCATTGGTAGCTGACCTCCCATGACTTGCTTCGTAGCATCTCATGTTCTATACCCTCGCGGCCGAGCCTCACCCCGGTGCCGACGGTGCACCACGAAAAGCGATTCTTCGATACCAAGATCCGATGATGGTCCCCTCATACCCTTCTCAGCCTTCTTACGGTTATCCCGTCGTCACGCCTACTCATCTGGTACCAAGCTCTGTGACTACGCCTTCATACCTTTACGAGGACGTTAACATGTACGAAGCGAACCACAGCCCTCAAACTGCCTTTCCTTCCAACATGTACCAGTTCCCTCAAGTGCCTGATCAGGCGAACACGAATGTGAACGCGAACGCGAACGCGCCTCCCTCGGCCCGTCCTCACCCTCACGTCCCAGCTCAAGGGATGTATATCAACCCCACTCCTTCGTATCCTGTCAACTTGAACTGGTCACCCATGCATGTTGAGCCTGAGCCCGCCCAGTTCGCCAACGCCGGCCCGCCAGCAATCGCCTACGTCCCTTCCGCCACTGGTCATTGGAAAGGCGCTCTCCCTACGCCAGCTGGCCAAGCAACGATTGGTCTTGGACTGAACGCTTATGGGAATATGTCTACTCCCGGTTTGGTCCAGAGTCAGAGTCAAGGCACTTACAACGGAAAGGCAGCATATGGGAATGGGGCATATATGCCAACGACTACGCCCACGGACGGAATGCAATGGGCATCGAGGAGCGAGTGGTCGAGCCCAGTGTTCCCAAGGTACTAGGCGATATACAAAGTCCCAATTGCAGACCGCGCACGCAGGGAAGAGAAGGCTGAAGGTGTAAGGAAAAGAGAGCGATAGAGGGGGGGTCCCCTTTTATAATATACGATTTTGACGACCCTTTGAGCATTCAATCGTGAATGAACTCACTCCTCCGGCATACATGACACAAACATACACGAACCACGAAAACAGCCATACGACATTAAGCATTACCACATACCATTACCATTCCTCATTTAGTAGTAGGAAGTAGCAATAGCATTTTTTTATTTCCCCATTTTTCCACCTGTTTGTATTTTATCCTTTGATGTATGTCACTTATAGATAGAATTCGAGTTATATTCCAAGTCAAGTCAAGTCGATTATATCGTACATGACATGACACATGAATCAAATATTGTCAATATCACTTAAAAAAAAGTGTGTTCCGTTGCGCGACGACTGGAGAGGAGGAGACACTGTATCAGTATAGGACTGACTGAAACTCTGAAAGTGAGTGGCTAAACTATTGAGCCGGTAGTATGATCTGCTGCCATGGTCACCAAAGAGAGAAATGAACGCATCTGAGATGTTCATTCATGGCAGACAGTTCAGACTTGACCATCGTCGAGTGCACTACCCATACAGGACTTGCACATGACCTAAAGGCCCAAGAAGAATGGAGTGCATACAATACAGCACTAGCTGACTAGCTAGTGGCTAGTATTGACTGCTTGAATACCTGCCTAATCCGGTCTCGTGCTGCACAGGGTAGGTACAGTAGTACCGTGCGGAAAGGATGTCTATCTGTCTGTTTGAACTGTCGAGTCGAGTCGGTGTCCAGAGATATTACTCATAGTCAATCAAAGGAGCGATATCCAACACCGAAGCTAGCCGTACTCGCTCGCCTCCTAGACTGTACGTGTTATGAGTCACGAATTATGAGTTATGACGTGTGATGGGAAATGGGACATGGGAAACCCGCGTAGAGGTAGAGGCTAGATGTGAACGGCAAGGAAAAGGGGCCCACCCACTCCTTTGTCCATCCGTCAAAGACTGATGCTTCGATGGCAAGGACATGGGCGTCAGGACTCAGTGCTCTGTACTCGCAAGCGAATGAGATCACTACAAGACTCAAGTGCTGCTTCAATCACCAGGCTTCCTAGTGACCCTTGCTTAAGGTCATATAAAGTAGAATGAGCATGATCCGATATATATAAAAAGGGGGGATTCCAGTAGCTTCTTTTCACACAACATACAAATCACCATCAAATACACACAACACAGTCCACCATCGAATCAAATCAAGTTATATAACACACAAATCGCCTCGCCTTGACCTCGCATAATACTCATTCATTAACGAGGTCTGAATAAATCTTCAACATTGACTATTAACTTACTGGATTGTTCTTGTTTTTACTCCTAGTTCTAGTTCCCGGCGTTGCTTCTTGCGTTTCGAGTACGAGTATATTTACAAGTGAAGGAACCATCAAACGCAAGCGCAAGTGCGAGTGCGAAGTGACAGTGACAATTGCGATCCCAACGTAGCGCAAGCGACGCATCTACTTCTCTTACGCATCACACCGACCACCGACCATCGCCCACCGACCACCACTGACCGATAAAGGACGCTTGAGTGTGCCGCCATATCCACCACCCGCGTTCAATAAATCCTGAAGTCGACAGATCTCCTCATTGAACATCAGTAGCGACGGTTCATCAGATCAGGTCCTCCCCTCACTTAGTATATTGGTAATTTAGACCAAACTCCCAAGCTCCTAGCACCGTGTCCAGACCAACACATACAGAACGAGGACGGTACGTGCAGCCAAGCAAGCGAGCACGATCAGGGGATCCAAGCCCGAAATCAGAAACGAATCGAATCGAATCGAAACATCGGCTTAACACGATGGATCCTATGTCTATGATGATGATGGTACGTGCAATTAGCCCCATCTTCATTTTCCATACTCCGCTTTGCTCGATTCACGCTTTGCTATTTTTTCAGTTTTATTACCTGTTCTGGTTGCCCCTCGCGCTCAAGCTTGACGCCGAGCACGAGCATCCGCCTTTGACTTTCGCTGTTTCCCGTTTCACCTGCGTTGCTCGGACATCCTGTCTTGAGGATCCTTCCGCCCGGTTGTCGTCATGCTCTTCCTATCCCGCTTCTCACTACGGTACTACGGTAACGACGCGTCGCGTCGCGACGTGTCAAACATTAGCACATTCGAGCGATAGGATCTCAGACGGCCTCTGACCGAAAAGATGTGACGCCATCCATCTATATATTGCAGTCTGGCGTAACCCCCACACCTTTACTGGGCTCACACCATCTTCTTGGGCCACCCCTGTTGTTTTTTCACTGTTATATCCTGGTCGCCCTCTTGCCTCTTGCCTCTTGCCTCTTGCCTCTTGCCTCTTGCCTCTTGCCTCTTGCCTCTTGCCTCTTGCCTCTTGCCTCTTGCCTCTTGCCTCTTGCCTTTTGCCGCTTGCGTCTTGCTCCATTTGCTGCTTTGATCATTTCCCGTACCCACCATGAACCCATACTCTGTCCCCCGGACAAAAGCTGATATAATCCGCTCTTCCATCGAACGCCAACTCCGTCATCACCATAACCATAACCCCTTCACTATGTCCGCCGCCCACCCATCCGTCGACCAGTCCGGGATGGGTGGCATGGGCGGAATGGGTATGGGAGGCATGGGTATGATGAATCCAATGATGATGGTGAGTCTCACTCAAGACAAGACATCAGTTGATTGATTAGGGCGGGATGGGAGGTATGGGCATGATGGATCCTATGATGGTCAGTTTTACATCGAGGCATTTGAGCCGCTTTTTCGCTCCTTACTCCTTTGCACTCTGCACTCATCTGCCTCATGATACTGCTTAGAGCGCTGACATCTGCGGGCTTGTTATCAGGGAATGGGTGGAATGGGTATGGGCGGTATGGGCATGGGTGGAATGGGCATGGGCGGAATGGGTATGGGTGGATTGGGTATGGGAGGACTGGGAATGGGCGGTATGGGAATGATGAATCCCATGATGGTTCGCGTTACATTATCTCTCTGATCCGACAATCGATCGACACTGTCAGAGTAAAATTCAGCGAATCATCTCTTCTCCTCTACAGAAGAAGCGATATAAGTGAAACATTTGATTGACGCTGACTTTGATTGCTGAAACCGTTGCAGGGCGGTATGGGTATGGGGATGATGAACCCTATGATGATGGGTATGGGCGGTATGGGATCATATGTGAGTTAGCCACGCCACGCCTTCATCTCCGAACAGCAGAGACTTGTCCATTCCCAATCATTCGTTCAGACCAATCGAATCGACCAAAGTCTCAGGGAAGCTAACCATCGGCTCTTTTCTATTTTTAATTGTTTTCCTTCTGTCTGTCGGTGGATTTGACTTGACTTGGTTTGTGGTTCGCCCCCGCCGCCCCCGCCAAAATTTCAAACTCACAGGGTATGCTCGGAGGAGGTCTCGGCTCAGGAGCGTACGGGGTTGGTGTTAATCCCTACACTTCTACGTGGTACGCGCCGTGGATTCAACAGCTGATGCACCGTACGCCTTGGTATACCTAGATGCCAAGGTATCCTCCAGGCGGGTGAGCTATCCTTCCCCTTTTTTCCGATTTCAAGCTCGATCGCTTTTTAGCTCCACCCGTCCCCTCCAGGAAAGAATCCAACCCTTTCCATCTCGTCACACTTATCTCCAAGAGGAATGCGTGATGGATCTGACACGGTGATTCCTGGCTTCGCACTGCCTTCACCCGTCGCCCGCATCTATTCGATGCTCCTTTTCCTCGGATCGACAGCCTCTTCGGCGACTACGGCATGGGAATGGGAGCCGTGCCAGGTGGTATGATCGGCGGTATGGGTACTGGAATGGGCGGATATGGAATGGGCACTGGTATGCCTTGGGGATATTAAGCAAAGTCTTGCATGGTCGAAAGAAAAGACAGTAGAGTGTACACAGAACAAAGGCTAGTTATCGAAAGCAGAAGTCACCTGATATGAAGAAGAATAGGACTGTATAGCGCATGGATGTATCACTCGCACGCTGTCCACTGCGTTTGCTGCTGCTGTTGCTCCGTCTTTCCCAGTGCTATCTTATCATTATCTCTCGGTATCATCCTTTGACAGGGGATAGTGATATCTGGGAGCAATGCTGTAAAAAGCCACACAAAGAAAAGATTGCCACATCATTCTACACCGAGAAGACGTCCCTCGAAGCGGTCGGCTCCGGTTCATTTCATCACCACTCACCATACACAACATGCCATTCATCATCCACCATAGCGACACTCACCGTAGCGGCAATAACATAGCATACAGTACATTTGATCAATGTTGGATCCACTATTGCGCTCTTTATTACTGTTGAACTCTTCTTGAGCTGATAACATCATCCATCCTAACCTAGACGCTTCCCTCATCAGACGGCCGCCGTTTTTATTTCCTCTAGAGTATATCAGAAAAGCTTGTGCCGCCCGAGCCGCCACCATGCCGCCTAAAACATTGGTGTTCCCCCCGGGTTCACCTTCACCTCCCCCGCCGACGAACAATGACGCGCAAGATCTGCTCATCGTCCAGGATATCATGGACACGCTTGACCAAATACCGCCCGAGCTCACGAGGGTATATAGTGACCTGAACGAGCTGGGAGCGGTGTTGTATTGTAAGTTCAAGCAGGCCTGAATCCTTCCTTGGCCTCCCTCGGAATTCACCTACGGCAGCAGTGGACAGGATGGAATCCATGTGTACCATCCATTGCATCACAAGCTGACGTGGAGAATTTGGCGTGTGCATCTAGCTACTCTGATAGGACTAGAGAAGAAGCTATACACCCTCATCAACTGGATCCAAGATCCGACCATCCAGCCTGAGAAGCGATTCGAGCTTCTCCAAGAGATCGCGGAAGAAGCTGCTAGGTACAAGCTGGGTGGTGATGATAAGATCAGAGTAGCAGGCGGCGCATGTGACGGAGTGAGTGGATCTGTCTACTGCATGAGGAGAACGTGCCTTGCGTCTTGCATCTTGCGCCTTGCGTCCTGGAAACATGGTGTGCTGACTCTCTGAGTTTGGCATTGGTGCAGATCATGGCCCACCAAAAGCACATTTCCAACCTCCTCGCCGCCTCCACCTTGCTCAACCCTTCACCGCCCTCACCATACACGCAAACACTCACCCTTCCTTACAACGTGCCAGTCGTTCCTACACGTCGATTGCAAAGAGCTGCCAACTCGCCCTCTAGGCAGGTCGCGGCGAAGGAAGCTGCTGCTGCGTTGAATGAAGGTAGAATCGGAGATACGCCTACGAAGAAGAAGAAGGGGCGTGTAGGACAGCTTGGTAACAAGGATGATGATGAGATTTCAAGTCAGGGTGGAGAGAAGGAAAAGAAGAAGACCAAAAAGCGAAAGCAGTGAGTAACTTTGTTTGGAATATGTCTACCTACATACACGTATAGGCATGTCTTCTTGACCCACCTGACCACGTCTGGGCGATGCTTACGGTCGTTACATTACGCAGAGCAACGAATAGAGCACTCTCACCAACAGAATCCGTTGCATCCACTTCCGCATTCACCGGGAAGACTTCCGAACCCCGGACAGCTCGTCAACTTGCGGCTGCCGCCAGTCGCGCTCGTAAAGCTGAGCAAGAAGACAACTCAGACGAGGAGTCCAAGGACGAAGCCCCCAAACGAGGTGGTATCAACATGCAAATCACGCCCTCTACCGACTCTATGCTGGAACGCAAAGACGCTGGCCTTGGTCTCGACGTCAATGGAAGTAGGGAAGGATCCAACTCTGGTGCTGGGAGGAGTAACAATGCCACGCCTAGCGGGAACGGGAATGGGAATGGGAATGGCGGACCGAAGAACGCTCGAGCTCGAGTCACCACAGGGATCAAGCGGTCCCGACCGGATGAAGACGATGAAGACGAAAGTGATGCGGAGGATGACGAAATCACCAAACCTGCTCCTCCCAAAAGACTGGGGAGCGGCAAGAAACCTGTGCAGCTTCCTGTACCGACCAAGGAGGTGGCATACGTCGACGAGGCGGACTCAAAGACGTATTGTACTTGTGGGCAAGTCAGCTTCGGAGAGATGATCGGTTGTGATGACGATGATTGTGACATTGAATGGGTAAGTCTCTTGAGCGTGAACCCTCCTTTCTGCTGCCCTACGAGTGCCTAGATTGACTGTTGACACGTCGTGCCTGCCCACAGTACCACCTCACGTGTTTGAACCTCGATAAGACACCTGAAGGTAATTGGATCTGTCCACGATGCGTAGAGAGGAGGAAGAAGCATCCCAAGTCGAAGAAATCCGGCAAGGGGAAGAACAGGAAATAGAGCGAGCGCTGGTCCATTATTCGAAAAAGAAAAAGATAGTACGCTAGCACATGTGAAACCCGCTGTATAACTCCGTCATCCTTTGTCTAGTTTTGTGTCACATAGAAATTGTATGTAATCCTTATCGACGCTGCTGAAACACCATATCCATGATACTATCGTCAATGGGTTCACGCTGCGCTGCAGCGAGGTCCACGTACGTCTGACGGCAAAGGCTGACAACGGTTTACGAAGAAGCATGTACGCTATGGCAGACCACGAATCTCACGACAACGCTAGAAGCGAGTCCAGCGCTGTGATCGAATCATCAGCTTCTGTCAGCATCGCGGAAGAGGTCGTGCACGGGATGTTCAAGGTCGGTGACTGCTGGGTCAGATCCAATGATGGCGTCCTCTTCATCGTTTACAGAGACATCCTCACAGCTCAAAGGTGGGTAGGTGTATCCCGGTATCAGCTTCTCTCATACAAAGGCTAACCACAAAGTTGACGCTCCAGTCCTGTTTTCCGAGGGATGTTAGAACTTCCTCAGCCTCACGACTCTGCACTAAAAGCCGGCCTGAAGACCGTCGACGTAGTCCCAAATTCATCGGGGGAAGCCAAGCCTGGATTCGAACTCCAGGCATCATCAAACGTACTCGAGGACCTTTTCGCCCTTCTCTACGTTCCTTCTCATGCCGACATCCACGCCGGATTTGAAGACACCAAAGCGCTCATGGTCTTATGCGAGATGCTAGAATGTAGTGACTCAGTGCTACAAGCTATCATTCAGCGTTTCGAAGCGGTGGCGACGGAAGATAACGCTTGGGATCTGTTCATATGGGCTTCTGATAAGAACGACAGAAATTTAGGCGGTACAGCACTTCAATTGATGGACGCCGACACATTCACAGCAGGGGCCAAGACTGTCTTGAATTGGCGATCTTTCAGGTCGGGGATCGGTCGGCTCAGACCAGATTGGCAGTGTCGATTGTTCCAGCTCTGTTTCAGTGAGCCCCACAAGGGAAAAGTTCTCCGACAGATTCCTCTGCCCCAGCATCTGTGGAGGAAAAGGGAACCGCATTACGAGCAGCGATGGTTCGAAGAAACTGTACTGCCGTTCCAGGGAGATTGGAGCTACGTGGCAGGCCGATTTAGTAAAGGCGATTGGTGAACTTACTGTAGCAAAAAGGACACCAAACTGTACAGTCACGTGCAGTACAATTTCCCGTATGCAAATAAGATAAATAAGATGGGACGCTGCCCCGTTCTACTTCTGCGACTAAACGGCAGAAGGTCCGCATGTGTCACACAAGTAGCGTCCTTGCGTCGATGTTCTGTATCACAAGCCCAAGATTCCTATTTACAGGAAACGCCCGTCCTCAGCAAAAGCTACAGTGCAGCTGATCGCGCAAATTTGAAATTTCAGAATCAGGAGGCCTGACGATGTGGCGCCAGCTGCAACAGCGTGCTGAAGTTTCACTTTGACGCATATGCATTCATGGATCGTGCATGGATTGTACGAATGATGATACTAGCAAAACCGAAACCAATGAATGGAAGCATAGAAATAAAAGAAAGATACAATGAGACTATAGACGATAGGATGACCATGTAATACAACAAATAATTCACATTCACGATACTGGTTTTGAAGGCAATGTTGAAAAGACAAAGAAGACGGGACTCCAAGTCTGATCGATCAGAGGTTAAAGATGGCTTTCATCGCCTGAACTTCCCAAGTCACCTGACTGCAAGCGCGCTTGCAACTCGCTTTCTCCCACATCACCACCTACTCAGCGTCTCCTCTATATAACTTTCAGCAAGTGCCAAATCATGGTACTCAGCCACTGAAAGAATCGAACAAACAAACATAAATGAGCACCAATCCCCCTAGGCCTTTAACCCACTCGCTCATGAAAGAGAATGAAAATGCGACTTACCACTCTTGATCATCCTCAATTTAGTCCTCATCTCAGCCCTATTCAACGATGTCCTGAATGATCCTCCGCAATGACATGTGGCTGCCAAATTATCAGACTTTGACTGAGCGCACTTCATGCAAATAACCTACGAAAAGGGCGTCAAGAAGCGTGGTCAGCTTCTGCTTCACAATGTTACTAGCACGGAAAAGGCTAAAAGGAGGGAGTGGGCCACTCACATCCTGTGTCTGGAAGTTGGTGATCATCTTTGTGATCATCTCGATTAGAGGTTGTTCAATCTGGAACCGATCGTACTCCGCATCGCATTTCTGTATCGCACAACAAGGATAAGTCAGCACTGTATACTGCACAACAAAGGACCACCTGCTCGAGGGCGTTTCGACTCACATGGCATACCCAGCTCTTTCTCGCTGGTGGCAACGTTTCCCCAGTCTCAGGATCAACAGAAGGCAACCTATCAGGATCCCTACACAGGTCGACGTCCCGGATCGCATTACATCGTTTACAAATGACCATGGGCACTTCGATGCTATCGCACGGGTTCTTGAAGGCTGCTTCTGGCGAGAACTCCCTCACGTTCATGAGGTCAAGCAAGTTTCTCTTGAGAATCTGGATCTCGATGATATGTTCCGATGCGAGCGCGTACACTTCCGTGATGGCTTTGATGAGCTCCAAAGTGGGGTTGGTTCGATCCGCTCGTGCTCCTGGCAGGTCAGGAAAGAGGAGCGATTCTGCCACTTCCTCGTCGACGTGCGAAGAGGCTTGTCGTCGCTTGACTGCCGAGATATCCGCGAGGAGCTTTCGAGTCAACGTCTGAGAGATGCTCTTCTGCCCTGCAGCCTTCTCTTTCTCCTTGGCGGGATTGATGGTCGACGTGTTCTCTCCGGGTAGATCAATATTGAGATTATGTATGACCCTCAGCGGTGTCCTGCCGTCCGTTGATCCCCTCTTCGCGCTGTACAGCTGGTAGATGAATTGGGCGACGTTACGCTCGAAGACAGGTTGAAGCACTCCAGGAAGGAACGATTGGATATTCCAGTCCATCGAAATTTCGAATCGCGTTGGTGGCGGATCTCGGCTCGAAGCAACCTGAGGTGGAACTTTGACGCCGCCAAAGTTGGCAATATCCATCCAGGCTAAGTAATTCCAGAATTGTGTGACATCGATAACCAAGTGTCGGAAAAGTTCTTGGCTGTTGGCCGCAGTGACGAGGTACTTGGCGAAAGCGTAAGCACTGCCCGCATCGGGTTTAGTAGTCAAGAGGAAGATCCGGTTGAAATCCGCATACACCACTTGTGTACCTAATCGCTTGAACTCGGCGAGCAGCTGCAAGAAGGTCTTTCGCATCAAGCCGTGAAGGAATCGGTGCAATGCTGGTTCGAACATGTTACTTCCCGAAGAGCTGATCCATCTCCAAAATTGATCGATGATCAGGTCTGTTGTGATCGAATGAATGCCCTTGACGTGTGCTCGGGCTTTCTCGAGGAACCACGATCGGACCATGGACTTGAGGACTCCGAAGGTCTGGGTCGACAAGACGGCATCCCCTAGCATCACCGCAGCATTGGCCGTTCCCTTTGCGTACTCATCCAAGTTGTGAGAAGCGGTATCGAACGCTAGGGATCCGGTACCGGAACCTTCCATCTCGTTGACCAGTGCAGATTGTAGAACAGCATTGATAGCAAGATCGGAAATCTCCATCTCCAATACCGTTGAGGAGAAGCACCCTTTCATAGACATTCGGGGCGAGACGAGATCTTCGCTTAGATTGGCGTCTTCTTCCGAACCACCAAGATCAGGTCGAGATGAAGCGGACCACCAGAGAAGCATGTCTTGCTGCTTGAGTCGTCGGGCGAACTCAATGTCGGCAAGGAATACAGGCGCATCTTGTCCCAAGTTCTGTTGGTGGGGGTCAAGGAGTTAGCTTCCGACCAGTATATTTCCGGTAGCTGACAAATCATACTCACTCCGACGGGTACATCGTAGTGCGCAGCGATCTCAATCTGCTCCTTGATCCAAGAGGACAGCTTGAGATATTGCACGATCATTCTTCTGCTGGTCTGGACTAACCAACCGAGAGTAGGTTTCTCTTCACTCCCCTTGAAAGAGATGAATGGGAATTCAGAGAAGACGGGCGCCACTACTTGATAATACGAATGTTCGAACGGAGAGCATAGCGCAAACACGTTGAGACCATGTCGAATGCCCTGGACATCCTTGGCAAGCTGCTTCAGGGCCGAAGGTTCGTTCTTGTAGTAGTTGGTGACGACTTCAATCGAATCCGGGTAGGGCAGGATGCCCTTAGAAGCCTTTTCCACTCGCTCGGCATACCATCGAGCAGGGTTCGGTAGTCTCTCAGGTGTTCTTGAGGCGTCGACCACGTACGTCTTGACTACACTGTCGGGCGAGATGAGCGCGATCAAATGACGGGAGTTGAAAGTAGCATGGTAGATGTAGTGATATCGGATACCTTTCCCTTCATTCAGGTACTTGTGTCGAAGAACACTCGTACCAGGTCGCTCCAAGTCAACGAGTTCAAAGCCCTTATCCAAACCTCGGTTGAGACCACCCAAAGAGGTCGATCGCAATGTACAAGCCGTTCCCAGATTGAGCAGTGCCCTGACAACGAGGGGAACTTGTAATTCGTAGGCCCCGTCGACGTTCGGGTTGTTGATTAGACTGGAGAAATGCGATTCTCCCTCGACGAACAACGCTTCGTCCACCAACAGCCGGAAGAGGTGTCGGGCTGCTTGGCCTCGCGGAAGTACTCGGGCGACCGAGGTGGCTTCATACCTGTCTGAGAAGGTTCCATCAAGTGGTAGAGCCTTGAAGTTAAGGTAGAACTCCCTCGGTATTCGAAGTCGGACAGATTGGAAGGTACCGTCAATCGCCAGCCATAATCGGAACTCTCCCGGTCGATTCGTTGATGCGATTTGGATAATATCCCATTGTCTTGAGGCAAGGTTGAGTGATCGAGTTCGAAGCATGGAAGAGACAGAGCCATCCTGTCTTGGTCCACCTTGCTTGCGTGTTCTAGCCCGCTCAATTCGTTGCTTTCGCCATTGCTTTCTCATGACCCTCACATAGGATGAATAATCCTCGTTAGGGTCTGGAACAGGTTCTGGCGTCTTTTCCTTGGTTGCCTTCTTCTTTTTCACTACAGCCATCTTGGGTCCGGCCTTGCTCTTGCCCATATCCTCGATATCGTCATTAACAATCGCGGTAGTCTTCATCTTGGCGAACATGTCGGTGAGTTTATGTTGTTGGAACTTGTCTTCCTTTGCAGCTACTCGCTTGAACAGCCAGTCGGGGTGTCTGATTCTCGGGACCGGGTTGGCGACCTTCTGCAGAGCAGCAGGGATAGTGATGAGTTTCTGGATGACCGAGCCCAATCGTTCGGTGTAGTATCCCCAATCAAGAATCGTTCGAAGATCGAAATCGGTAAGGCTGTTATCCTTGAGCCATTTCTTGAGGAAATGACGCTTAACAGGTTCTTCGGCTGTGAAGATAGCAACCGGAATAGCTCGCTCAGTGACCGGCGCGCCATTGGGCTTCGCGGAAATGATGAATCGACATGAAAGACCTTTATCTTTCACCATTTGTTCACCCAAGAACTCAGCAAGCCGTCGAGCGGTACTGATCGATGTTGACTTTTGATTACCGTACTCCGCCAGGGTCTTAGACATACTTCGGTTCTCAGCGATAAGGTCGACCAATTCATCGTCGTTCAAACTTGAAGCTTTGCTCTGTAAAATATCGAGCCACTGGTTGGCAACCACCGCTACAGCAGCGTAGCATTCTTCAGTGGTGGTACCGAGCAAGAATTTGTCGAAGATCTGGGACTGGAAAATCTTGATCAATTGTAACTCTCCTCTTCGCTTGACTTCGAATCCTTTCAGCTCGGCAAGAGATCCGTCAGGGTTGAAAACCGCATATCGTTTCTTGAGCAGCTTGTCCTCTTCTTTGGAAGATGGGAGAATCATCGCTTTGTACGGTCCATCTAGCTCGAAGAAGATACTGTTCTCCTTTCTGACCTCGTATGTACCCGATTCCTTGTCGACTAGCTCGTGATACTGGTCATTGGTGAATTTGGCGTGGACGAGATGATTCAACATTGTGCAAGGGTAGGAGATACCGAATTTCTTGCCACCCTTGAGCTCGAATTTGAAGTCTTCCGGGAAGACACCGGGGAGCATACACCAAATACCGTCGGTATCCAATTCGAGTGGTCGACCAATCTGTTCTACCAGTTGTCGAGCCATCTGAATAATCGTCGCTCCAGTCAGACAAGTGATACCTGCCATTTCCATCGAGTACCATCTCGCTCCTTTTCGCATGACGTATCCGTAGAAAGAGTTCAAGATACACTTGTGCGCCAACTGCAGCGAATCGTACAGTACGATCATCTTCTTCGCTTCGTCAACCGCATTGACAGCTCCACCTTCTTCGAAAGCCTTATCGAGGTTCTTCTTCCAAGTCTTGTGAAGACCCTTGTACTCGTATCGACGATCTCGGAAAGCTCGAACAGTATCGATATAGAACGAGTTCTCTCGTTGACAGATAATGGCCGTTTTGGTGACAATCTTGGTCTCGTGTGTCTTCTTGTATACTTTACGCGAGTAATCGCCAAGTCGTTTGTGGATCAGCGCTGATTGATCGCCAGTCGGCAGATCGATGAATCGCCTTTTCGGACCGTTGGGGTGCTTCGGAGGGAACATCTCTTGCTCAAGAGCGTATCGAACCATGTTCACCTCGTCCCTCTTCGCTGGGAAGTATTCTCCTCTCCAAGCCCACTCTAGTCTTCGATCGCACGTCTTGTCGGGGCGGTTGTAGTCACAGACGGCACAGGCCGCTTCGTCCTTCATCGAATCAGGTTGTAATCGGTTCGACAACATGATATTGGGGTACATGGCAGCGACGTCAAGATGGTAGATAAGGGGAGTGTCAAATCGGTTCGGCTCGTCCCGCATTAACTCGAGTGCTGACTGGATCTTGCCCTTGACTTCGTCGTAGTTGACAACATCTTCCAGCTTGATCTTCCCTTCTTCCACGAGCGAGAATTGCAGGGCGGCATCGAGATCATCAATGAGCTGATTAACGGCAAGGTAAGCTTATGCGTTACTCAGCGGAGATCTGTTGGAATGGCGACAGCTCACCTCTTGACACGCGCTCGGCTCCATCTTGAAATGGGTCGGTATATCACTTCGGAACACTCCAGCTTCCAACGCTTCTACGTGACCACCGACATAGGTCTCTGATGATAGCAAGTGACCCTGATATGTCATCCCGTGCGGGTCTTCGTGTCGATTGGGCATGATGATGTGGGCTTGATACGCTTCAACCTGTTGAGACTATGTCAACAACCCTTTGACAGTTTCACCTTAGTAAGAGGGAGACTTACCATCAGAAGCGTCTCACATAGCGTTCCAGAGCCTTTTCTCAGCACTTCATCCGGATTTAGCGGAATGATGTTACATAGCGAGAAGATGAAAGGGTGAACGTATTTCATGTAGAGATAGTACGTCGCTACGGCATCGGAAACGGAATACTGAGCCAGACTCTGCGGTTGCTCGATGGCGTATCTGTGATAGTTCATCAGCATCATACGACCTGATCTCGTTTGCGGGAAGGTGAGGGTCGGATGATGCACTTACGGCGTCATGAGCTCCGGATCCAATTCGATGGGATCGTAGCCCAGCTTGGCCGTTGTAACAGCTTTCAGACCTTGACTTCCTTGAGGTAGATACGAATCTCGCTTTACCCATCTGCGACCATGTTTATCAACTTAGACCCTCAATTGCCTTCCTGGTGACAGCTGACTCACCTGAAACAGTCCATATGCATGGTAGCTTTACACTTGTATTCATTCTCGATATCCGGCCTGAATCCGATCTCGTCATACATGCTTATACCGTGTATTTTTGCCCTGACGTCGACGAATGGGAAATCGAAGGAATCACCGTTATATGTGGCCATGACTGTCGGTCTTGATTCTCGAATGTGTTCGAACCAACGGCGTATCAGGCCGGGCTACGTTGGACGTCAGCTATGCACAAGTCTATCGCTGGCCGCTTTACCGCTAGCTCACCTCGTCAGGTTCGTTGAAAACCGTGAACTCTCCTTGATATTCGTCCCTGGGTGTATACTCGAAATCGTCGATATCTTCACCTACAATTTCTCGGTTCGTAATGAGGTACCCTTGGCCGTCAATCATGTACGAAATCATCATAATTTGATCGGTCTGTTGATCGGGGAACTTGAGAGGTTGCTTTGTCGTCTCGATATCATACGCCATCACTACCGGTTCCGCTCGTTTGACCAATGAAGGGATTCGTTCTAGTGTTATCATGCCTGTATGTGAGGTCACGCTGTACCATAGACCAACTCGAACATCTGTAGGTGAGTAGTCAGCCAAAGTCAGTCTAAACCTCTGCTTGTCGGCTTCGCTGCAACTTACCCAGATCGATCGCTACTCGCAGATAGTAATTGATATCATGTTCCCTGATATCAATAATGCAATCCGCCGGTTCCTTATCTCTTCTTTTCCGTCCCTCGTCCTCAGCACCCCAAGCCTTCTCCTCGTGGTCGTCTCCACCCATGCCATTCATGGCTGACTCGGCGCCGACTACATCTGCATATGCGTCAACAGCTGTGAATTTCGCCGAGTTCGCTTCGGCCAATGGTAGGAGTTCACGTCGAATGGTCTGTAGGTCGGCGGTGTTGTGAAAGAAGAGTTTGATGAAGACGGGAGGGGCAGATAATAAGTGGTTTGGCTGAGTAGAGCGAGCAATCGTCAGTCATTGACCTCGCAGTCATCACTGAGTGAGAAACAAGAGCTGTTGAAGAACTCACTAGTGACAAGTCCCACTTCTTCTCCCGTTGTATACGTATCAGTACGCCCTCATATCGCTTCAACAGCCATTCTTCCACGATCGTCTCCGTTCCAGCCTAAACGATCGAATCAGCCGAAACAATGTCAGCTCCAGTAATACAATTGTCTAGGTGAGAAGCGACCATGTTAAATGAGACTCACTCGACATGTCACGTAGAAGTACGGCTCGTACGGTACCGTCGCTTTGAACATTCCTCCATCGTCTTGAATGAAGTAGAAATCTACCGCCGCTAGACCGCCGGCATGTGTCGAGCTTTGTACGAGCGTCTATAGCAGAAGATAGGCCCGTGTCCGTGGTCAGTATTCCCACAGCTCCGTACGACACAGATCAACGATCAGAAAGGCATATGGTTTAGAAAGATGGGGCTCAAGACACAAAGACATACCTGGTGCATATTTACCAGCCAGCCGGTTTTCTTCTCCCCCTCAGCTCTAGAACTCTCAAACCTCCAAAACCCCAATTTCTCATCAACCTCATCTTGTATTTTCACCTCCTCGAACTTCTCAGCAGCGGCAGTACCATCATCTTCTCTTTTAGGTGCAGGTCTATCTATGCCGTATGCTACACCGCCGCCGCCACCTCCTCGACCACCACGACGTCTACCTGTATATCGGGTGTTTGAGCCTGACGATGATCCGCGCCCTCGACCTCGGTATGACATCTTGGCTATATAATTGGCTGACTGTCTAGATCCCACGCTTCGAAGTACAGTTGAGATGGGGTGATATATGAACCAAGATACAGGAGGTGAGTCACAAGCGGGTATATTGTATGATATGTTTATTGATGTAACAAGAATGAGTAGAAGAGTGAATTTAGATAGATTGATCCACTATCAACTGGGTGGTCGATGTCTGAAATGGCAAAACGCGAAATCAGGGGATGGATCAGGGTCAAAATACAGAAAAACGACGCGTCGCACAGACTGGACATTACACGACCACGTGGTACTCGTATACAGACGCGTCCATTGAGCTTGTATCAGCGATGCTCTCATTGTAGCCTCCAAAGCTAATGCTTGAAGCGCTGTGATAACAAACTGGCAGAGAAATGCAAAGACAATACATGAGACGTCTAGTCTACTTGGCGATTACGTGTATCAACAGTGAACGAGATGGTATGGTATGACATGACATGTCCGAAAACCCGGTGTTGAACTGACAACTGACAGCAAGTAAGAACCCAAATACGGACGTTAGATGGAACGAACAGTCGGGGACCATACAAATGCGATACGAATGGTTATGAGAGATGTGAAATGATATAGAATGTGTGAGATATAATTAAGATAGATGATATATAAACAGTTTAGATACAACGCCCCACGCCACGCTCCCACGCCTGCGATCAAGTTTCAAAAGGCTCAGAGAGCCCGCTTGATCTCAAAAGGCGATCTCAGCTCATCTGAAATCCCACCCGCTCGCTTCGGTACAATCACGCTCAAACCCGCCGCAGGTCCAAACTTCATACCTATCGCTCGTTGTCGCTTCGTCTCCCTGTCCCTCTCAGCACTAAGACTGGTCATTGCCAGCCCGCCCAACGCTCGAGCAGAAGTATTTGATTCGGACAACGACCGATGAAGTGATGTTGGTCTGAGGGATCGTTTCACTCCTCCTGGGAGTCCGGAGCCCAAGCCCGTCCCACTCGAGATGGATCGCATGGTCATTGGTGATGAAGAAGTGAAGGGCAAAGCGAGGGGTAGTGAATTGGTACCGCCGAGAGATAAGGAGGCGAAAGCTTCTGACGGACTGCTGCCAGGACCAGCGGGTCGTCTAGTCGCAGCAGCGCCGGCAGCGGCAGAGGCAGACACGGACTGCTCGCGTTCTCGCTCGGGAGAGTTGACAGTAAATGTAATAGCAGGTGCTTTAGCCGATGGAGGTTGTACAATAGGAGGTGGGTTGAGGGGAGTAGACGATACAGTAGGAGTAGAGCACTGAGATCCCAAAGGTCCGCCGATGCCCCTTCCTGGACCTAAGGCAAGGGTGGAGAAGGTCTGGTTGACAGGAGTGATGGGTTCATCGTCCATATTGAGGTTGATCTCCAACATGGTCGGTCGTTCCGTTTCGCGCTCGTTGTCCATTTCGGACTTGCTTGAAATCGATGAGGGAGGCGATGAATGTAGAGTCGAGGCTGGACTGGAAACTGACCGATGCATCTCTGGCCTGACACGGATCTGTGGCGATTGGGGACGACACTCGTCGTCGACGTCGTCGATCCTGTAATCTTCGTCCTCGTAATCGCCTTTGGCTTTCGCTTGCTCCCTCGCGAAATCTTCAGAGGTGAAAGACCGTCCTCTTTGCAACAGTGACGGTCGAGGTAGATACGTAGAGGGTGCACAGAATGGGAATGGTTTCTTGCCCGTCAAGGGGTTGAAGTTGAACGAGAAAGCCAGGGCTGACATGTCGAGATGATCAACATGGGTGTACCTGGGCTTGGGAAAGGTTACAACGACTCACGAGATGAAAGACCTGATCCAGAGGTCAATAATGATCCCTCGCCTTGAGCATTGACCTGCAATGTACTCGATAGTCTGGAGGGGATAAAACAGCATCTCTGTCAGCTTGGGTATCTAGGTTGGTCGCTTGTTGATGACAACTCACCTCAAGGCTTCAGAGAAGGTTTGAGGCTGTTCATCTCCGTACAGCGAGTCCATACTATGCTGCTGCCTGTTCATCTTCTGACCGCCCAATACCGCCAATCTCGGTCGAGTAGGCTTCATTTTGGCGTCCTCAGCCGGCTCCTGTACCTGAATCTGACTTATAGAAGGGATCATAGAATCACTCTCTTTTCTTCGATGACCACCCGTCGATTCCATGCTCTCCTTCCTAGCTAGATTGAACAGCTTTTGTCGGGTGGAAGCCCACGAATGTCGCCATGAAGTGATAGGTGCGATTGGGGTAAAGTCAGATCCGGAAGAGGATGATGACAGGTACTCTGATCGATGGGTGGTGGAGATAGGGGGAGATTTTCGGGCTTCGTGTGCAATGAGCTGGGTAGTAATCTCATCGAGAGCACCAGAGGGGGGTAATGTACCGGGTGGATAAGCGTTACGAAGTGCTCGAGGAGGATGGGCGAGATACTGCGTTCGGCGGTGTGTTAATCTCACGCTTCATCTGCTCATATCATGTATCATGACACAGTGTCCGATGTTGAATACTAAAAAGAATACTCACACTTTGCAAAAGTCCCTCTTCATCCTCTGTCCACTCAATATCTTCCTCGCACCCACTTCCATCTTGACGCCTGACATCTTCCAATGATTTCTTCCCGCTTAGCATAATCTCAAGAGGTGGCAGCTCGAACGAAGGGGTGTCGGGCGTCATAACCATAGGACCCTATTTTCACTGTGTCAGATCTCAAACCGCACATGGATCAGCAGAATGATGTCGCTCACCTGTTTGAAGGGGACTGGGGTGAATGGGGTAGGTGTATGAGGTGTGTGGACATCTTCCACCATCAAGAATCTACGAGATGCAAGACGCAATAGATTAGCTCTACGGCTATACAGCTATACACTGAAGCTAGACGTCGACACCAGAAGTGAAGGGGCACTTACGAAGACTTGCTACCTGGCAAAGTCAGAGAAGGGAGGTTGGGTCGTCGAGTTTGGAGAGGCATGTTGAAGAGGTCGTGTTGATGTGGTCACTGGTATAGTTGTGATGGTTGTCAAAGGTGTGTTGTATGGACGCTCAACGTCCTTGGGTTTACTTGTCCGATATACAATATCGATGTTAGTGGGTGACTACAGAGCCCAGCTCAATTCGGTGACGGCAAAGATATATATAAGTGCAATGACGGTGATACAAGTTTGTTTTTTACGCTGTTTGCTCCGAAGTATACTTGTTGACGGCCGTTTATGGAGAGGCTGATGTTTATCGGTCGTATGGTGTCGTGCGATAGAGATGCAGATACAGGTACAGTTTCGATTGAAAATCGTTCACGCTAGCGTTTGAGAGTGAATGGGATGTGATAAGGGATCGATTTTGTCAATTGTGATATCGACTGGATTAGATTGAGTTGGGTGGGCTTGGATGATCTTATGGTCGCGACTGATAGATATAAACGAGGGAATCGAAGGTTAATGATCGACAAGGAAAAAGAAAGACGGGGGGGTTGAGGGATTCCGATATAGGCTGATCGACAAACAACTGGGCCCTAAGTAGAAGTAGATGATCTGTCAAGTGAACTGGTCCACTTGGCGACTTCTATCTTATCCCGCCCTATCTTTCCGTCCTAGAGAAATCCGTTTCGACCAGACCAGACCAGCGACTGAAGCGGAGAAGTCGATTGCGAATTTTGATGAGAGCGAAAGGTGCGCCCGAGCTTGGTTATCAAGTACGGGGACCGGTGAGCCGGAAGATCGAGTTCGTATGTAACCACTAAGCTGGTACGTATCCTGTTCGATCGTTCCGTCCGTGGGAGCGAGGAACTTTGAGAATTGTCTGAGAAGCAGAGAACACTAGGAACGTTAAACAGACTACAAGGTTTGCTCTCTTCTTCTTTTCGAGTATCAACAGCAAATTACCGTATCAATTGATCGCTGGTGATCGTCCTGCGAGTGCGAATTCTATCTTAACTTTGCGATTGCGTACGCTTCTGTCCGTCGAATTCTTCTACTAAGCTTGAAAGCTTGTGATATGTGGAAATTTAGAAAGGTTATCGTCGACAGTCGAGAACGAAGGAGACGGGGACGTCGTATGTCGTTTGTCGATGATACCGAAGAACGATAGGATAGGATGCTTGCTTTGCTTTGCTTTGCTTATGCGTCTAGTCGATCCATACACTGATGAACAGATCGAAGACCGCGTTCCTCCGTTGCTCGTTGCTGTGGACCTGGAGTCAGTCGAAGTCTTGCCGAGGTGGAATTACGGTATCGGCCTCCTCTATGAGGAAGCAAGGCAAAGTAAATGGGTCGAAAATAAAGTTGGGCAGAGGTAACGGTATTTACGTTGTCGTTTGTGCGCGTTCTTGCGGTTCGCGCTTATTCCAAGTGCGACAGAAGAAAAGTATGCTGGCTGTAAGGTAGTGTAGTGCGGACTTCAAAGGTCTGGAGACTGCTGTGAACCAAAGAATGTAAAGGCTTGGTAGGTTGTCGTGGTGTACGTGATGAGGGAATTTGGCGTTTATGCTTTTACGTTGTGCTTGGTTCGACTAAGCTTTTGCGGTGCAGGAGCAGGTACAAAAGTGGAAGGGGAAGAAATGAGAAATGATGTCGACGTCAACGTCGACGATGAACGATAGCCGGAGTCGTGCGTGGTCTTGTTCGTAGAAAGCCGAGAATGAGCAATAGGAAGCAGCGGTGACAAGTGAAAGTCTCTCCAGAGGACTTGGCGATGTGGGACCTGAGAGACGGATGCTACGAAGCTGGTGTGTGAGTAGAGTGATATGAACTGCGGTTCTTTCTGACCTCTGCAAGCGATACTCTTCAGATGTCGATGTCGAACGAGCAGGAGACAATCAAAAAAAAAAGTAGGTAATGACGCTGATCTGTCTCAACGATCGGTATTCACAAAGGCGCACACAATCAAGCTCTGGATGGACGATTCAATTGATCCGGAACATCATCCATCAAGGAGGAGGGAGAGGGCGCAAAAGAAGGGTAAGGATTCGCTGGAGTAGAAGTGACAAGCTCTGAGGCGGTGCTTTGACGTGCACTGTGCGCGGTATCGCGGTATACCCCTGCCGCTCGCTCGCTGCGATGAGATGACAGTAGAGTCTTCCTCTTTGCTTCTCGGCGCCGAGGCACGAGGGTCAAGGGTCTTGAGACTCTGGGCTGCTACGGATCACACGGACTACGGCAACGGCAACGCAGTGACCATCATTTCGGCTCGGCGCAGGGCGGGGTTGCGCCAAAGGATGACCCTTTCAAACGCCCATCTTCAATTCATTCGACACTAGCATCCCAAATGCCAATCCCACAAGCCGTTGACATGACTACGGGGTATTGTGAAAGAGCTGAGCTTTGTCATGATTGGGAACCAGCACGATGCGCAAGGGAGGGTGCAGCGCAAGAAGGTGCAAATATGGAAAAGAGGAGAAATAGGAACGCCACGGGATGCGAGGGGAGAGGATGGGAACCTGAAGAACCGAGACGTGTTTGTTTCGGACGATTCACCCATTCAATTCACCTAAAGACACGCCCAATGAAGAAAATCCCGACGCGACGCGTCTCGTCTTCTCGTTGTTCCTGCAGACGCGTCTTCTCAAGGTTTGAAGAATTTAATGTTCGTGCTTCCTTCCGGTCGTGAGGTATGAGGTACGGGAATCTTGAAAGATGTAAATCCCTCAAAGATCCTGGTGGTCGTATGTGCCGATGCTCCTATGTGCAGCAGTCTTGTATCCAGTATCGAAAGGCACTCTCCAATGGTTATATCCGATCTTTGATATATAGCTGAAAGCGAGTACGAATCGCTGCCAGGAACATGAGAAGAGCTGAGATGGGGGCCGTAGAAGGGCACAGAAGAGCATACGTACTTTCTCTTCTCATCGGTTGATCAGATCATCCCGGTAATTATTAGGTATACGTAGTACTGTGGGGGCGGAGTGGTTGGTAGTGTCACCATGACTTCTTCGCACGAAAGCGATATGGCACTGACGGAGTTACAGAGAGGAACGATAGTTGAGAGGCAAAAGCAAGTACAGGCGGGCTCCCGTGCACACCGACTGTACTGTATCTACGCTATCAACTGTGAGCCAAGTTTACTTGAGTATCACACGACGAAACGGTCGAGATCGTTCCCAAACTGTACCTTGTAACGCCCATACGTCTGTCTACATGGTGCCTTCAACAAACGCCAGCGAGTGCGTAGCCTTAGTGTACCTCATCGCCAAGACGCGGAATGGCGCTTCTTCTTGTACAGCAAACACGGATAGAAGGCTTGGCAGCCGGCTCCAATTTGATCCATGCACATACAGTCGCAACTAAACGCTGATAACGATGTCGCGGCAGGGTCACGATCCGCTGTCTTGGACGTCGAGATGAGAGACATGTTGGCTCCCCCGGAGAAGAATCACTATGGCGGGAAGCAGCTGACCGGGGAATCAAGGCTCGCTCAACCACCTGATGAAAGGAAGGTCTACTGCGGGAGTGAAGTCGATCAACGAATCATGACTGCTTCGACAGTACTCGTAGAGGCTACAGGATTCATGAGTTGACACCTCAGCTTTCGCTTCTCGTCTCGTCCAGTCGGCTCATATTGGCGGCAAACATTCATGGTCAAAGGTGGTCAAAGGATATAGGATACCGAGCACTCATGTGGTACAGTAGATACATTCCCCTGGGACATTGATGGATGACCAGTTACTGTAAGAACAGGTCTGATCAGATAGGGGTCTTCCGCTTGAAATCCTTTGACCAGCTTCTTCTTGCTACAGGACATGGACGTGAAAGGACGTTCTGATCCATGTCAATCCACTAAGCCCCTACCGGACTTACTCAGTCTAAAAGTGTATTGATGTCGACAAATCACCGCGCAGCTCGTCTAGCTGCAGATCCGACAAGAAGCTAAATTACAGTAGGTAACCTTTCATTGCCAGAAGGCGAGTATAGTCTCACTTCTTTCGGAGCTTGCAGAAACAGTACGAATACGACTGGCTTCGGTCCTCGGCATTACCTGCGAAGCAAGCTTCTGAATCCCCGTCGTCCCAGTACTCGAGTCCATGAATTGTTCCATGTCTGGACACTGTCGGGTAATGGTTTTTACCACTGTACATCAATCAGCGTTTGTTACTCTTACCAATACCGCCTTTGAGAATCTCAACAACCATAAAACATTGATTCATAATAGATACAGTACTCGTACAGTACCAAGCTGATCAATCATTATCTTTGAACTGTCAAACTGAGACGTCAGATTCTACTCACAGTGCTGACCCATAACCGAACTCGAGCGTATATTGACGACCAAAGTATGGCCTCAGCAGCATCACTGATCGCCCCTTCAGCACTATCAATCTCCTCAGCAGGGACAGAGACAGGACCCCCAACCCGCCCCTCACTCCATCAAATCAAGTCAGATCCCTTGCCTTCGACTCCGACCGGCCAACCCGTCCAGACACCGGCTATACAGTCTCACGGCAATACAATCCCGTTCCTAGGCAAGAAACCATCGAGGTTCATACCTTCCCCTTCGGCTCTAGCAGCAACCTCGTGTTCTCGCCTTATTGCAAGGCCGACCAGCCCCGATGCCCCGATTGGCAATAGCCTAGAACCACAGGGTCCTATGGCTAGAGTTGCTGATGCTGAGTCTCAAGGATCGGTCCCACTTCCCCGTCAGGCAGAAGCGATCTTTAACACTATCTCAGGCGAAGACTCCCCTGCGCCTGAAGCTGATTCGGGGAACATCCGGAAACCCGTTTCGGCTCCTTTACCTATTACTATCACCGCCTTCCATCCAATCTTATTGGCTGATAGATTCAACAAAGGTCCCTCCCTGTCCTCATACACACCCGCTTCATCCGCCGAGAACAGTTATGCCCTTTCCCAAGATAGCGCCTTATTCGATTTTTTCAGAGGGGACGCCGAACTGACCCCCTTTGCAGAGTACGGGGGCGGTACAGACGCTCATGGGGAAGGCAGGAGGAGAGGGGAGGAGAATAACGATGATGATGATGGCGATGATCAGGATGGATACTTTGGGAATTGGGCGCTCAGTGAGAGTTTGTTGGTCGAACAGGGATACTCGATCCCTTCTCATGGTCATGGTCTTTGGCGATCCGAGATTGTTGGCGGCGATTTGACGAGAAGCGAAGGATGGGATGGTTTGATAAATGAGAAGGATGACAATTGGGGGTACATGACGGTGTAGACTTTCGCAAACCCTGATCCCTGGGCCTTATATCCATCGGTCTGCGGCTGATTGGAATGAGATCTTTCCTGCCGTTTTCGTTTTCATTGCTTTCTAACACAAACGACATCCGTTATGCTATAGCGTCTGCTCTCCAGGGAATCTTTGGGGTTTTGGTTTCCCTTCCTTAAATTTTGGGCTCTTTCGCGACATACGGTACGAATACGAGTACTCTTCATATACGAGTACAGCATGCACAACGGACTTTTCCCGATATCGTACTGTACATTTACGAGAATCTACGTGTGTGGACATACAGTATGTACTGTCCTTGACTTCCGCATACATCATTTCCTTCCTGAATCATCTGCGGCTTTTACTTCAAACGAGTTTTTAGCTCCCTTATCTCTCATTGGTTCCTCCATGTGCCTCACCACTTGGATCGTCGAGCCCCATGTTCGGATTTCCCACCTTGCTCAGATAGGGCCGGTGAGCCACATAGCGTCTTCTCGTCTTCCAGGTCGCCTGTATGAAGTGAACAGTATGAGCAATCCACATCAGCGTCGATCCGTCAATACCAGGACAGAATAATCTGCAATAGCGCCAGTTGGAGTGGAGCACAGAGTGAGAGTACTATAGACCCTGTTGGCACTCACAAGGATAAAAGACGGCACCATCCGATCGCATATGCGGGATCGACACTTCCAACGTTCTCCCATCGTCGTCATCCTCGTCTGTCGCTGTCGCTGTCGTTGTCGTTGTCGTTGTCTCGGATACAATCTCTCGATTACCATTATGCTTACTCGTATCCATCCGTATCGATGGCTCGACGTGTTCCGTGCTGCTTGGTTTCTTTTTGGTTCGTACTCTTCCTCTTTCTCTTGACGTCCACAAGCGCCACTTGCTTTCCCGCCCCTTCAACTTAACCTCATCCATTATCGGTTCTGCACCTCGTCTGCTATCCCTCTTGCTGGGACTCGCTGGTAACTTCTCCCCGACACCGACACCACTCTCAAGGTCACCTACAAAACTAATAAATCGCCTCCTCCTCCGCCTTCTACGAAGATACCATCCCCCACCTCCAATCACACATAGCACGCCGAGGATGATGGCTCCTACTGCTAAGTAAGTGGGGAGGGACGATACGAGCGATTCGAGTGCTTTAGAGGTCAAGGGATCCGAGGTTGAGGTCGAGGTCGAGTTCGAGTCTGGATTTACCGCTGGATCCGGGTGTGGGTTGGGATGAGGTTTGCCTGTGAGAGGATCTAGCGATGGAACAAACGGCTCTCTCGTACTCGTACTTGTCATCGGTTGAGATAGATGGCTCGGATATGTATCGCTGGGCGAATGAAGGGACAGTGATGTCGCGATATGGGTCGATCGGGAAGAAATTAGGATATTGCTAGGATGATGGTTTTTCGCCACAGACGAGGCTGAGGTAATTATCGAGCTCTCCATGATCGGCTGTTCCGTCTTTCCGGCCAGCGACGTGACGCCTACACTATACAGTATGCAGGATGGCTTTGGATGCTCCCCTAGACGATCGGGTCAGAAGGCAGCTGGCTGGCTTGATGCGAACGCAATAGTACTGTACTGTACAATACTAGTATGGGCGAGATTCCTGTACGAGTACGAATATCTGATTGCTGCCTCTGCAGTATCTGTACGAGTACTCGTATTGTACAGTATCTCGGTATCTTTCTACTGTACTTGAAATTGCCGGCAAGGTGAATTGCGATTTTTAATATATCAGACCTGGGGTGGAGTCGTTCCGAAGAAAACAGACTTGAGGCATGTGACCTGTACTCGTACTGAATATATCTGAGAGAGAGGTACTCGTACGAGTACAGCGCATACCGCACAGCACCCGAGTACTGTAATCCATAGTACGATACTGTGGATGATGAAGGAGGGACGTCAGATCAGCCCCCCTTTTTCGGTCGACATCAAAATCGCGTCCGTCGTACCATTGCACCATTGTACACTATATCGATTAGTGCATATTCGGTCGATCCAGCTCGGATCAGCACACGTCCATAGATTTAGTCTTGAGGGTTAGGTGTGTACAGCGATCTGCGGGTATATAGTTCTTACGCATTGTGCCAAGCTTTGGATCGCGCATTGACCGGTTAGAAGGCGTTTTCATCTGCCACTTAGAAATAATTGTGGACCTACAAACCTACAGTAGCCTCTTTCGATCTCTAGACTCGTGGACCCTGGAAGCAGCTGGCGATGATCCAAGGCCATCAGAGATTCATCATATCTCTATAGCGTGTATAGTACAATAGTCTACAATTTCCACGGGACGAGGAGGAATGTTACCAGTGCTAGTGTGTCACACCAATCGATTAACGCCATTTCGATTCTAACACCCAAAACAGAACACTGATCCAAACACTAATCAAAGCTACTGTATCTCACGGTACAAGTTCTCCAAGAACACCTACCAATCGATTCAATCAAAATCTAAAATCAGTCACATTAATAAACGCACAGTCCAGTCCAGTCCAATGAACTCCGCTCGCGGTCATTTCTTAGCTTTGCCTTTAGCGGCGGCACCTTTAGGTTTTACAGCTTTGATCAACTTGTCCTTGGTGACATCGTTGACCTCTTCATCGTCATTCTCCTTATCAGACGGTTCATCCGGTACCGGCTCGTCCTCCTACAGCGAATACCGCATAACGCACATTCAATCAGCTTCGCCTTCTAACATCCAGCCTGAATTAGTTTGGGTCGTGCTTGCACTCACCTCAAAGACCTCCTCGTTATCCGGTGCAGGACCAATATCCGCGATCTTCTTCTTGGACGCTGCGAACATGTCGCCCTTGTGGAACGCGATTGGGTGATCGGATTTGTTGTACCTATTGTAAGCAGCAAGTATCAGCCTTTAATTTACCACACTTCACCTTGGGACACGGCTGCTCCGGTACACACGTTGAGGATTCGCAATAAGATGGTAGTGATGCAACGACTCTTCGAACCGATCCACTCACTGTTTCGTGAAAGCAGTCTTGGTGGCCGTGGGTATCTTCTTGGTAATGATACTATCCGACATCGTATCCACTCCCAATTCGACAAACGCGTCCCAGTCATCTTTGCCAAGGTAGTATTCGTCCATGTACTCGATCGTCTCCTCGACAGCCTCCTGCAACGACAACGACAATGACGAATACAAGAATACAAGAAAGCAATATCAGTACTCTAAATTCCGTACAGAGATATGAGACGCTTATGCGGAGGATTCGAGGATGTTAGATTGAGTACTCACTGTCCCTCGTTGGGTGAGCGGTAACACAATCTTACTAGCCAACAGAGGCATGTACTGCTCTCTGATCTCCGCTCGACTGCCCGATACACGTAGGCGCATTCGGATCTGGATGTCGGTGAGCTGTCGCTGCAACTTGCCCTGCTTCGAGTTTTGACCCAGCCACCTATTTGACGCGTACACAAGAATATCCGTCAGCTATCATATAATGAACAGTCGAGTTTGTACACTTCATATGGGATCGAGCAGTACGTACTGAGGGAATGAAGGACCCCATCCACCTGGACCACCGCCCGTACTTCGCATAGCTCCGTAGACGAGTGATGCTGGCCTGACAGTCGACGCGACTGCATGAGCAGGAAGCAGACCCCACTGTTGCTCCGATCTGATCGATGCACCCCAATATCATTGTTTGTTAGCGATCAACTACATCCATCGTGTCGCTTGATCATGTCAAGTTCTTAACCGTCTACTCACCCATGGATCATACGATCGATCAGATCACCGTCCGAGATCGAATCCGCAGCTTTGCTGACCAGCTCTAAATGCTTCAGGTTCTGCTCCGGGCCGCTCAAGGTGTTCAGAGAGGTAGGATTCGTTTTCAGGTAATGTTCCTGATACCGGTCCATCACAATGGTCAATGCAGGCGGAAGACGGTATCATGTATGCAAATGGCCGACGTACCTGCATGAAGAGAGGGATGAAGCTGAAGTCATGGAAGTACAGTTCCATTCGGTCACCGAGCGTTTCACGACTATTCTTCGAAAAGGCGTATGGTCCAGTGAGCTTGTCGATGATAGTAAATGGGGTCATGATAGTGTTCTTCTCGTTGACCTTGACTCTGCGGGTGGTCAAAAATGAGTACCGTTTGATCAGCGGCGGTTCTTGAGTATGGCCAGCATGCTTAACGCATAAATCGCTCACAACTCCTTGCCCTCGTCAAAGTCCATCTGGTCCTTACTCAGCTTGAAGGTCGACAGCATATTCAGGACTTGTCGGATATCAGAGTTGACCCCCTTGACAAGCTCGTCAACAACGTTGGCGGGAATCTTCAGCTTCTCTCTATGTGATCAAGGCGAATCACGTCAGTTTCGTAATAGATGGCTGAAATAGGAAGGATTACCCACTTGAACAGGATAGACATGATTCTCGAACGAATCTCAGCTGGCCCCGGTCTGCGATGCCAAGACGTTAGGATTCACTTCTGTCTTGTCTGATCAAAGCAGCATAACTCACCGCCTGAAGGTCATGTTGAAAGTCGTGCTTTGAAGGGGTTTCATCTTCTGCAGCGAACGGTCATTGCAAATTAAGATCATCGGTATCTAGGTAAGATGAATATGTCAGCCTCCGATGATCCTGACATTGCATTTTACGTGTAGGACAGGCCGGAGCTTACTCTTGTCTTTTTGATAAGTACGTTCAACGCGCCGACACCACCTCGATCACCAGCGGACATTCCATCGACCTCGTCCATAATCAGACATGATCTCGAATCTACCCGGACATCGGCAACCGTAGTGCTCTGAGATTGAATGGAAAGGTGAGCTTTCTTCCTGAGCCATGGATGTGACTCATGAGTAGCTCACTTTCAGCCCAGATCCTCGGAAGAAGCCGTCGAGCGAAGCGTTGTCAATATTCGTAGAATTCTGCCACACACTGTTAGCTAGTTGCCACCATCATAAAGGCGATAGCTACCTACCTCTACCAGCTTCTTGCTTCTCGCATCACTCGCATTCAGCTCAACGGGCTTATATCCCGCTTCCTTGGCCATGAGATGCGCCGAGGTAGTCTTGCCGATACCTGGAGGACCGGAAATCAAGACTGCTCGATAGATGCCCATACCGTCCTTTCCAGGCCGCTTGAAACCGGATTGGTAGTTCTTTTGCCTAATCCGACAAGTCATATTCAGGAGTCAGAGACATTCACGCCCTTGTTACGGCTGTGACGACTGACCAGTCCTTGAGCCATTGACCCAGCCTTTCTACAGGCGCCTTGTTACCGCAGATCTCTTTCAGGTTCTGCGGCGCATATTTGGTCGTCCATAGTTGTGCTGAAGCCGGTGCTTGTTTCCTGAGACGGCCAGTGAGAGACTCTCATTAGTACGATGATCGCATAGTCCTTTCATTCTGATGACAAGCCCAAACTTACTTGACAGCTATACCAGTCCCCTCGAGCGCTCTTTCTTTCCTCTTACGATCCCTCTCTTCCTCCTTTTCCCGCTTCTCCAGCTCGGCCGCTTGTTGCTGGATCTTCTTTTCCTCAGCCTCACGAGCCTTCATCTGCTTCTCGTCAAGTTCACCACCTTGTCTGGATCTAATAAATTCGAAGAATTCGTCCTCTGTCATAGTAGGGATATTCTTCTGCTTGATTTTTTCAAGCTTGGACGCTCCGGCGTTCTCACCCACTACTACGAATGAGGTTTTACCAGATGGTGCACCAGTCACTTTGCTATAGAATCATGATGATACAGAATGTGAGCTCTCTAAGCTCCAGTTCGAAGGCCTCGCCGAGGTGGGCTTCTGCTGGCTCACCCTGAACATCGTTTGACGAGCTCTTGCGCCTCGTCACGACCCAAACTTTCCAGCTCTCCAGTGAAAACAAACGTCAAGCCGGCCAGAGAGTCCGGCGATCCCTCCGGTATATCCTTCGAGCCCGGATTCTTGGGTCCCGCCGATCGTGCTGCCGCAGCGGCTCTCCAGCTATATTTACAAGCATTAGCCTTGACTACCCTACAAGTCACACGTAAAGAAGTGGCTCGACAAGGATAGTGTGGTACTGACTTGGGGTTGGAAGGCTTCTTCTTCTCCACCACTCCATCCTCCGGTTCTTCTTTCTTAGCAGCCTTGGGTGCGGGAGTTGCTTTCTTAGCAGGTGCGGGCTTCTTGGCGGGCGCAGCTTTGGGTTTGGCTTTGCTCTTGCCCTTCTTCGGCATGTCATCCTCCTCATCGTCGATGAAGTCGTCTTCGGATTCCGGATCATCATCTACGTCCATAGGCTAGAGTACGCAATTGGATCAGCTTGTCTCCTCCCGTTGATAAAGAACAGACTAGCTAAACATACCGATGGTGATTTCTTCTTCGGCTTAGGCTTAGATTTACTCTTAGGCTTAACATCCTCTTCACTCAGACTCTCGCTCTCCGACTCCGATTCAGCGTATGTAGGCTTCTTCGCATTCCCACCTCTGCTCGTCGTCTTCGTACTGGCCCCTGCCCCAGCTATACTCTGCCTCTTCTTAGCAGGCTTGATGTCCTCTTCTTCGCTCTCGCTCTCAGATCCCACCAATGTCTTTCGCTTTGACGACAATGAAGCCGCTGCAGCTGGTTTCGTTTTAGGCGTCGGAGTAGGAGGTTTTGCTTTGCTTGCGGCCGGTTTCGGCGGAGGTACATCTTCGTCTGATGAGTCTAGTATTATCGGTTTCTTCTGCTCAAACCCAAGTCAGCTTTAGTCTCAGTCCGCCGCGGGAATGTCGAGAAATGGGTGGTGACGTACAGTAGAAGAGGATGAGGCGAAATGTTTGGATGTAGTAGTTCTCGATGAAGACGGCTTCGATGTCCTGTTCACCAGAAGTCGAAAGCAATCGTGTCAGTCGGATGGAATATGGGAGCCATCTCTGCGCATTGACAAAGAAGAGGTAACTTACGTAGGCTTCTTCTCTTCTATTGGATCTTCATCATCGCTATCATCTGAGATAAGCAAATAGGTTGGACGGTCAGCTACAGTTTCAGAGTTCGACTCGAACAGGGAGTCCTGGCTTGAAAGGTTAGCTGAACGAACCTATTGTAATGGGCTTCTTGCCCGACCCATTCTTGACGGAAGATGTAGGCGTAGATGACGATGGCTTGGTAGCCTACAAATCATTTCATGCGCATCACGAGTCAGCTTAGCTTCGTCCTGCCTCTCGGTTCCAATATGATAGACGTAGAGGCAGCTTACCCCTGCGCCGAACTAAGGGTATGATATGCATGGTCAGCTATGTTTCCTTCTCTAACATTACAAGAAGTGGAAGGTGAATGACGACCCGCTGCGCTTTGCTTTAGAGGTGTGATAGAATGTTTTCTGCAACTCACAAATCCCCTTATATCCCTCCCGGCAGGCTTCTCCTCCTTCTTGACAGCAGGCTTCTTCTTCTCCTGACTCTGGCTCTGGCCCGGACCCTGGCTGTTGTTGTTGGTCTGACTTTTCCTGGGCGAGTCGGTGGTACTCCTCGTAGCTTTCTTAGGAGTTGAAGCGGGCATGGTGACTCTATGGTATCCAGAGTGAACCTCCCAGAAGGTATGTGAAACGAATTAATTGTATGGAGTATCTGTGACGAAGAGAAGTAAGATGGGTATTCAAAACATTAGAGACTGTGTCACCGATCAGATCGGGATGACGCGTGCAGTGGTGATCACTATCACTATCGACTATCGACTTTGATATATCAACTATCGCACCATACGCGTACAAGACCTACGGTGAAGACGTGTACGGTGGTGGAGTGGAGGCTGCTTGACCGAAATATTCTCGGATGGATGGACGCGATTGTTATTGCTTTATTGCTTCCCCTGCAATTCCTCTTGATCACCTCATATAGATACTTCAAGACACAAAAAGATCACAGCGAGCTCCAAAGTGGAAGCTCGGCGCTGTTCCGTCACTTGTTCCATATAGTGCCATTTCCTCGCTCACAACATATTCAAAACACTGGAATCACTCAACCCAACTTACCCCACCTCACCTTGCCACCGCTGATTCAAGTCACTCGAGATGCCGCCCCGAGCGATCAAGCGCACACGACCATCATCTCCTTCGCCCGACCCCATCTCCCTTAGAGCATCATCGTCACACTCAAAGTCTCGGACTGAAGACCGACATCGTCGTTTTCAATACGAATCAGAAGAAGAAGCAGGGGACGATTTCCGACTTGGAACCGGAGTCGCCGAAGAAGCGTCCGCTTCGCACCTCGTATCCTTCTTAACAGGATATGCGGACCATCATTCCTCTGCTGGCTCCTCATCAGGCGACGATCACGATCGGGATGGGTTTGACCTGCCCTCAGAGGAAGAGGACGACGATGAAGACGACCTAGATGAAGGAGATGAGGGCGAAGATGGCGGTGGGCCTTCGACTTCGACGCCAAGCAAGAGGTTGAAAAACGGTCTGATAGGTACCTCTACCCCTCGTAAGACGACTCCTCGCAAACAACGTCAAGGTCAACGTCCGGGCTCCAAAACCCCAGGAGGCGGAAACACTCCTCGTAAGACGCCCAGTAGGAAAACAGCGAGAGATCGCCTAGAGGAATTAGAGAAGAACGATTTAGAAGGTATAATTCGATTTTCACGCTCGGACCGATATTTCGTTACGACCTCTAAACCATCTCGAACTTCCGGTAATTCCTATTCGGTCCTTGCGCAACCATTGTCTCAAGCGCAATACGATAAATACACCACCCAATCATCTTCTGTTCGAGAAAAGATACGGCCAAGTGATTTCGCAGTGGGCAAATATGAGCAGTGGATGGCAGAGTTGGATGCTGGGTTCGGGTTAATCTTCTACGGCTTTGGATCGAAGAGGTCGACGATCAATCGATTCGTCAAGGAGAGATTGACAGGCTTGGGGAACGTGGTGGTGATCAATGGTCATTTCCCCCAGCTAAGCATAAGGGATGTACTGAGCAATATCGAAGATTCCCTCTCTATTTCTCAAGATATACCTATACCGCCCTCGTCGAATGCTACCCCACTTGACAGATCTGCCCATAGAATCTACTCGTATTTCCAACCACCACTACTATCATCCCCTAGAAAGAAAGGGAACAAGGCTCAACGACAACCATCACACGCAATATCGGACAAGGACTTGTATCTTGTTATACATAATATCGATTCACCTTCCTTACGGTCGCCGCGAGCATTGAACATCTTATCATTACTATCTTCTTCGCCCCGAATCAAGATCATAGCGACGTTTGATCATCTACATACACCCTTGCTTTTCTCGCCGGCACTCAATAATACTCCTCCACATGATTATCTCAACCTCGACCTTGATTCCCCTTCAGCCGGTAAACATATAAAGTCAACGTCAACGTCGACGTCTACACCACCTTCAAGAGGTTTCAATTGGATCTACCACAACCTGACAACCTACGCGCCGTACGACCTGGAACTCTCGTATCTCCGACTCTCTGCTTCTTCGCATCTCTCACTCTCAAGCTCCAATGCGAACGGATCCGGAATCTCAGAGGAAGGCGCTCTACAAATCCTCAAATCCGTTCCACCAATGGCTGCGCGATTACTCAAACTGCTCTTAGTTAAACAACTGGCCAATTTACCGTCAGATCCTAAATATCATACAGCCTACCACTTATCTTCGAGTAATCAGACTTCACCCGTCTTCGCGGTGGATAACGATATTCTCATGGCTGCAGCCAAGGAGAAATTTATTGCGCGTGAAGAGGAGAGATATGATGCGTTGATCGGGGAATATAGGGATCATGGACTTGTGGTGGAAGCTTTGTTGGATGGTGAAGGGAGGACGGGTAGATGGGTCTGGGTACCATTGGGTAAAGCTGCGATAGAGAGGATATTAGAGACTATGAACGGAGTCGAAGTTTAGTTGTAGTAGCAGTTACCATTTATTAGACTTTTGGGTCTTGCTTGCTTGTTGTACCTTGTTTACCGGAGGAAAGCGAGAAGCCAAACCAATCAATCAATCAGGTCAATCAATAATGATGAATGCATAAATAAAATGCTGTCGATCTCTCTGTTCCTCTTCTCGCACTATGAACAAACAGGAGGAACGCAATTTTTGTTTAGACCCCTCTCCCCTTCTCCCGGCACTGGCGCCGGCGTTGCACCGCACCTTTTCTACTTTGCTGCGACTTTGTAAGATCGTTTCGTTGCGTTGGGATTTACTCGACATCGTCAAGCTATTTCGCGATAAAGAGTCAAGTGTATAGTATATTAGCTCGCGCTCCGCGCTCCGTTGCAGGATAGACTTAGGCGCATCATGAGAAACGTCGATTTTGACAGCGCAACGAATTGAAATAGGACAAGTCACTCACGCTGGCCTCCTTGCCCTTTCCCTTGTCTTCTCCGATAGTCTCAATCTTCTCGTCTCCCGCGGCGTCATCCTCAGGTACCTCGTCATCATCTGAGTCGCCGCCGGCTCCAAAGTCGGGCATACCGCCAGCTCCCATACCGCCTGCACCGCCCATCTGCTCCATGAGCTTGGACTGCGAGTTATCATTGAACGAAATTTCTACGTCAGCGTGATCTCGTCTCTCTTCCGACTGAAGCAATCAATGTGCAGCGCGACCAGATCATGAGAGGGACGGACGAGTCATTGGTGATGATTATGAGAATACGGAAGAGGTTAGATGTCCTACTCACGAAGTCCATGCCGCCCATGCCTCCCATACCGCCCATACCGCCCATACCGCCCATACCGCCCATACCCTCCATGCCGGGCATTCCACCCATACCTCCCATACCACCCATTCCAGGGGGCATGCCGCCCATACCTCCCATGTCCATACCGGCTCCGAGGCTGGAGGCAAGGAGAAAGGTAGACGTCAGCTGACAGCGACTTAAGAGAATGGACATGTACGAATCAAGGCTGTAACTCACTCCTCAGCCTCCTCCTGCTCGTCCTCGTCAACCCACTATTTTGCGTGAAAAAAGTAGAGTCAGTTTAAATCTGAATTCGTTAAATTAATATAAGAGTGAATGCGGCGTGAAGACCAGAAGAAACAGAAGCAGCAGCTCGATGAGATTGCTGCTCTTCCAGCCGTTCCTCTCTTCTTGGGATGAGAGATGGACATGGACCACGCCAAAACCCACCTTGGAGAAGTCGGTCTTGACCCAGTTCCTGTTAGGTTTCTCCTTGGTCAATCGAGGCCAGTACTCTGACTTGGGGGTCTTCTTTCGGAGGACGAGAACGACAGCTCGCGAGGTGATCACTTTCTTGGTTTCCTATTAAGTTAAAGGACGAACGCACGACACGGTCATCGTCGAGTCAGCCTTATGAAGTATGATTGGGGTGAAGCGTTTTTGGAGGGATAGCTGGTCATCTAGCATTGATGCTCCAGTCGTAGAATGACGCTATGGCCGTGGATAGCTCGAACTCGAGCACTCGAGCTAGGTCGCACCATTGCCAAGCAGCTGCTGGATATGTTTCAAAAGTAGGTGTTGGGGAAGCGGGACTTCTCTCTCACTCACCTCGGGGATGATCTCGTCCCAAAGCTGAAGGTCAAAAGCGTACTCCTTCTCGGGAACACCCTTTGAGGCACTATGAACAACGAGGAAGTCAAATCAGCCCGGAACATCAGCTATCAGCTTATACTCCGATCAATCAATGTCTTCCAGTAAAGATAAGCGGTGACTCACTCTCCGGCCTTGGCGCTGAATGAGATTTCGGTAGGCTTAATGTCAAGCTTCGGCTCACCCTGGATATCAGGAGCGGCAATGGTGAAGTAGATGATGTTCTGTAAGAAATCGGAAATCGGGAATGAAGAATTTATAAAGTCAGCCAAGTTGATTCCAGCAGACAAGTAGGGTCCATTAGAAACAGAAAAAGGCGAAGAATTCCCCCAGTGTCTCTCATCTTTCATGCTTGTTCTCAAGCCAGGCAAGACACGTCTCCTCTAAAAGGTGGATTTCATTGCTGCTCATATCCACGGTGGACATTGGAAAGGAAGCTTGATAGACTCACCTTTTCAGCCTCGGTAGCGTTACATCGCTCGGCGTAGGTGATTTCGGGGTGAATAGGTGCCATTTTTGCTTGTAATACTGTTGGTCTGGTCTATTTCAGATGTGTGAGTGAGATATGATGATGAAGAGAGAGTATCCGTTGAAGAATATCTTCCAGTAAGTTAATGCACGGACGACGGTTGACCGAATTCCAGTTTCCCATTGCATTCCTATCTACCACGCCACGTGGTGGGAGGTCTCTGTACGTATGACGTCGAACACGCTAGAGACATCTCTCGAACTTTCGGCAAGTCCACCAGCGTACTCATACCACTATACATGAATCATACGATTCAAGTGACCTTGACTTGCATACCTCGCATGATTGCATCAATGGATCGAAGCGGAAACTGGCAATCATCTACGCAGACGATGCATACTTAATAAACATAGACAGCCGGATGTATGCTATAACAAATACTTCTTCTCACAGTCTACAGACGCGCTTTCATTCGACCATTAGAATCCTTTGCATCTAATCCTTTCCGCACATGATACCCTACCGTTTCTGCGCGGCCTTCCTGTTCTTCAATGTGTTGCTCGACATAGCGAGCGATCGAATTCACGGGATCATCTCAAAGCACAGAAATGACCTGCTGAGCGAGGAACTCCTCTCCCGGAGCGAGCGACTTGAAGTCCTTCACGTAACCGGGCTCGATACAGACGTATTTCTCCTATAAACGTTAAGACAATCAGATGACACAGGGAATACAGCCAACCCGTCAGCCTTGATACAGTAAGTTGAGATGCGCATCGAGGCGTTCTGGGAAAACATAAGTGACTCTGAGCACTACACTCACCCAGCCCTTGTCCTCCATATCGGCAATCTTGGAACCAGTCTCTTCCTGAGGGTTCCAGATGGTGCAGCTTGAAATATAAAAGTGTAAAGAAGTCAGCTATGCACTCTCCTCCACTACTAAGTTCGAGAACGTTAAGCTGAACATATGAAGCGAAGCGAGTATACTGTAACTCACTCCACGAAACCCTTGAATCGGACGGCGTAGCCTGAGCCAGCACCGTCGTCGACCTTGATCTCCTGCGAAGGGACGCTGTGGTAGACCCTACGAGAGTACAACCAAAGTCAGCACGGGCTCCAGTATGCTGAAAGTGTATCATCGACCATTGACCATTTCGACCTCGGGGATTTGCGCCAAAGAAGTTGACATTAAGAGGAGGATCGGATATGATTCAGATTCATATTTGACATTACTCACCTGTCAATCTGTCGGTCAACAACCAAGGTACTTCCATCCCACTGGTCAATCTTGCCGTCAAGCACCTTATCCTTGTATTCGACGCCCTTGTCGATACCCGTAATCTTGATCTTGGAAACATCAGGAACGGCCAAATAACTGTGAAGCAAAGCTTGGAACTTGAACTCCTTGTCATCCTCATTCACGACGTGCAAATCGGTAGAAAGCTGATGAGCGGTCAAAGTGATCACGTAGGAAAGCTTGTATTTGTGTCCGAATTCCGAGGGAGGTGCGGGCGCTCGAAGTCGGACAGAGACGCCTTCGGGTCGGTCCATGACAGTGGACTCGAGAGTCCAGATTTGTTGGCGAGCGAAACCGTGTTGCTTGAGGGCGGCGTACTCGGGTGGAGAGGAAGGTGGCGGGCCGAAGATGGGCTAAGGGGGCCATGAGATCAAGGGTCAGGCTTAGTTGATGAGGACAAGCCAAGATATGTGCATGAGAGTAGCCGAAGTATACGCGTTATAGTAGGAAGGCCTATAAGTTGAGTGGGGAGTAGACAAGGGTGGACAAAGAAAGAGCACAAAGACGATTCGAAAACTCACGAAGACAACAGGGATACCACCTCGGATCTGTTTGTTGCGCCAAGTGAAGTCAGTATGATCGTATCTCCTTTGAATCGTGATGACCTAGTGTTCCTCTTCTTCTCTTCTCGAGTGCTCTGCCTTCGTCGTCACCTTTGATCGATTCGTGCGCTCACTTACAGGCTTGCTTCCGTCCAAAGCAGACTTGGAGCTGACGAACATCTTTTCTTTACCGCCCTGCTTCCATGACGAAACAGTTGCGCCGTAAAGCCTGCTCAGGCGCGCGCCGGCGCAAGATCGAGTAAGCAAGGGAAGTGGTGATACGTCAGTCAGTGAAACGGTAAGATCGACCAAGCGAGCAGGTAGAGGCAATGAGGAAGGACAGTACGCATAGTCAGTTAACCTTTTCCCTCGATGAAATAGCACACAGCTGGGCAAGTCGGCCGAGCTAAACGCACTGGATCTCTACGCTAGCGCCCTATCAAGTCAAGTCAAAAAAAAAGACCAGAAATCCACTGATCAGCTATCTGTCAACGGGGGTAATTGTTCATATAGTTGCAAGGCTTACTCACCGACTCGGTGTTGAGCGTAATGCTCTTCTCGTTCTGCGTGACTCCCATATTGTACTGGCTTTGTATGTATGTGTTGATTGAGATACCTGTTGTGTGCTGTCGAAGATCGAAACGAAGCGTAACAATCAGACGAGGGAACAGGATGAGCTCTTCGACTCTTGTTCGAGGCTCAAGGTAAAACAGGAAAGGAAGTGCAAAGCTCACTGTGCGATTGTGTTGAGGGGCTAATGATGTGATTGATGAGAGCAAAATTAGAGGTGAAGAAGACGAAGAGGTGTTTTTTCCAAGAAGACGATTGAAACAGCCTCGGCACTGTACGAGTACCGTGATCGGAATGTCTCTCTGCGTATGTCGTCACTCAACTGCTACTACTATATAGTACTATGGTGGAGGTCGAGTGGGGCAACTTGCAGTTGGATGGTTGCAATTACGTAAGCTTCACCTTTTTCAGCTTTTTACAAACGGCAGGTACAAGGTATAACTTAACCCACATCATCTTCCACCGTTCCGCACATCCCACCCGGTCTCGACGTTATCATAGCAGCAGAGGTCGTAGTCGTGGTCGTGGTCCGTTATGTCCGTTATCACCTCAGCTCAGCAGCTCTTGACAAATCTTTATGAATACCCCACGTCACTCTGTTTACACATATCGACAGGACCAGACGCCAGACGCGACTGAACTTGCCAAGTCCCAACAAAAGTAGAACATTACGAACCAAGCCAAGTACTCAGTATTCACTGCCCTACCGGATAGCAACCAGCGAGCAATCTAAGCCAAACATATTCCTCACCAGAGAGTATGGGACTCCTCCGATCAGCAAATGCAAACAACGATTCTTCAAGGCAACTAAGCCAGCAAGCATAAGTAACCTCAAGCAAGCGAAAAGGAGAGAAGTCACTCACGCCTGGATACAGCGAATAGCAATAGCGACGCAATCACAACGCAAACATGTCTTCGTCCATGGAGGAATACGATGCGATCCTCCGCGAGGCAGATGTCCAATTCGCCAATGACAACGAGGTGACCGTTGATGCACACGGTCATCCTCACCATGTGAACATGGACTTGGAATCAGAACTGCATAGCCAGGGAGAAGGGCAGGGCGAAGTACAAGGAGAGGCACAGGGAATCATGGAAGATGAGCAGGATGATACGGATTTCGTTATTATGGATGATGACCACCATCACCATCATCATCATGAGGCGGAGCAACATCAATTTCAATACCAACACCAACACCAACAACAACAAAATACCCACGATCAAAGCCATGAACACCCGAGTTCACATCATCAATCGGATATCCCACACCCAGAGACTCCATTTGATTTACCTATCGGTCCTTCCGAGCACGAAGACCACACATCGCATGAAGCCCCGCCTCACACTGCGGAAGGGTCAGTACCTCATCCGGAAATGGACGCCAATGCAACCAAGGTCGATAGTCCAGGTGATGAAAGTGGAGTTGGACACGATATACAACAGAGAGCAACAGGCTCAGGCTCGGGCTTGGGGACCGGAAACGGAGCTGCAGCCGGGACCGATTGGATGGATAAGAAAGAGCGGACAAAGGCTCAGAATAGGAAGGCGGCAGAGAAGAGTCGGAGTAAGAAGAGAGGTGCACAGTGAGTCGAGTTCGAGTCTAGTTCGAGTTCGGCCACCCCGTCATACTCGGACTGTTGTCCGATCGATCGCCATGCGCCATGCGCCATGCGCCATTAAGCTAAGCTGGCTGCTGCCCGTGTCAAGCTAAGCTTTGAGCGATATGTATGTTCGCTTGGCTTTGCGGCTTTGGCTGACGCGTGCATTGTAATGTTTCACATGCCAGGATGGCACTTGAGATTAAAGTCGCCAATATGCAAGATGAGAATGCACAACTACGCGCCCGTCTAGCCGAACTACAAGCGACTAGACCATCACCGTCGACGACCATACCAGAATCAGCGCACGCGACCACGACAGCACCTTCATCAGGCTTGGACGACTCGCCTGTCACTGCCACTCAGACAATACCATCACTCGTCCCATCAAATGCTATAGATCCCGTATTCTCGTCAATCGAGTCAGGTCCTTCTTCATCCTCGACACCTTATGAGGCTGGACCATCAGGATCTTCGGTCACGTCGATATCTGGCAACGGCATAGATTACGCCTATATAAGCAAGCTCCAAGGCGAATTGACAAACGTCAAGACCGTCTTATTAGAACGAAGTGTCGAATTATCCAAAATCAAACTCGATCCGGAAACCCAAAATCAAGTTGGGGATCAAGCTCAGGACCAAGAACGAAACCAAGACCAAGCGCAAGATCAAAATCAAGATGGTCTTTCTACGTCCGTGTCAACAGACGAAGTCGGAGTTGAAGTCGAATTTGGAGGGGTGCGCAAGGAGATCTTATCTTCTTCAGGGAAGTTGACAGCCTTACGAGCGGAAGAAGATTCTCTCAAAACCTTAATAAAGCTTCTTAAAGGCGAGATTGATAGTCTACGCAAACAACGTGAGAGGGTCGGCGAAATTCTAGAAGAGAAGAAACGGTTAGATAAAGAGAAAGAGAAAGAGGAAGAGGGGGAAACGCGTGAGGGACAAGCTGGGGTAGAGGTAGAGGACGAGGTTGATGTCGGTGAGGGTCTTGTTGATCAGGCCTCAGTTTTAAGAGAAGGCGTTGAGGCTGGGCCTTCTGATCGAGAAAGTCAACCAGCCTCAGGCTCAATAGCATTGGGAATGGGAATCTCTGAGAAAGGTCAAGCGGTAGAGAGTGAGAGAATCCAAGGTCCTACTACAGCTCATGTCGAGTCGAGACAGACAGAGGAAGAGATTCAGAACGGACAACAAGGATCTCAGTCTCTGCAGATGGAGCAGCGACAACAGCAACAGCAACAGCAACAGCAACAGCAACAGCAACAGCAACAGCAACAGCACCAGCCGTCGCCGGATCAAGATCTCGTGCATGGACATGACCACGAACATGATGATGGCGGAATGACAGAGGACGACCCTGCGAGATCAGGCAATGTTAATGTGGAGAAGGCTTTACTTGAAATAAGAGGTTGGATAGATGCCGCTGTGAAAGACTGGGATCAGGTCGATGTGAGTTAATTTTGCAAGTTGGATTAAATCCATGACAACCTTTTATTACATACAGCATGCCTCCCTACCGTCCCTTCTCCGTCTCGAAAGCTTATTCCTGGAATATATCAGTCTGTGAGCAAAATCTGATTGCATTCCTTTACATTTCCAATTTCACTAGTCCGGAGCTGGAAAAGTAGACGACGCGGATGATATGGTTAGGCAACTCGAAGAGGCTGAGCGTACAGCAGAGGCGGGCGGTAGTAATACCGATTAAGGTCATAGCGGATGAGCAAGCACGTTGTGCGTGTTTGTTAGAGCATCGCTGCTAGCCAACAGGGCGGGGTGGGGTATATGCGGCATGGGTGGGATATGTATATGCAACCTAGCCTCTGTTGTTAGTGCTTGAAGTCGTCAGTGTGACCTGGATTACTCGCCTCGCTGCAGTAGATACAAGTCAGTACTTATCGACAGTTGTAAGTCCTGTACGTGTCGTTCCGATCAACCACACCAATAGAATATCACCACTCGTTACCCCTCCCTGCTCCCTGCTTGGCATGACATGACATGTCAACTTGGTTCAAGTTCATTCATGCATTGCATTACATCAAACGATCTCGGTTTACTGCAGCTGGTTATATACTGTACACTAGTGTCACTCTGCACCGCCGTTTGTCAAAGCAGCGTGAAGCTTGCGGTATGTCTACTGATACTGACTGACATGTATGCACTTTGCGCCATCGGCAGGATAACTTGTTACTTGCAGATATCATCTGTAAACGCTGTAACAATTCGTACTTTATCAACGAGCACGTATTGTACTTTGACAACATTCCGAATATCCAGAGATGTATTGAGATATCTGTCCGTATGCATGAGCGGTTACAACGGGCCGGCAAAACGCGGTGAGTATTACCTGCTGAGTATAGGGGAGTAGATGTGGCCAGTATGGATGGGGTGTGGCGGAGGAGCACAGCTGCTACCTCTGATTGGTTGTGATTGGTTGTAGTGAACGGGATCGGGTGCCGGACCGGATGAAAGTGTGAAAGCATAGAGCAAATGCATTTCAATCATTTGATTATCGTAAATCCGTCCGATCACTCAATCTTGCAATTCCCAGTTGATGGGGGTATGGATGGGCCAGATCTAGTTTATCTCCGTTGTTGCTGGCTGCCTTTTTTTTTTTTTTTTTTTTGAGACAACAAAGATGTCCGGTGCGCATTTGAAAGCCGAAAGCAAAGCATGTAGATGTTAGATGTATGTAGCTGTATCAGTCAGTTGTGCTAGTGTCGCTTACTTAGCCTTAGCATAGATGACATAGCAACCATGAGTCGAGTTAGCCTTAGTAAGCGACAGCACACAGCACACAGCACACAGCACCTGTGCGACGCATGCATTCCAATTCCAGTCCAGTAAGTTGCTGTAGTTGTAGTTTTGGGGATGGTGATTGCTATTGCTATTGCTATTGTTACCACTGCCACTCGCGGCGTCATACAAGGTATAAGATAGGCGTGGCGTACGGTGTAGAGTGCCTTGTGAGATTAAGGGAATAGACAGGCTGACAGAGAGAGAGAGAGAGAGAGGACCCTGAATGATGCATTTGCATTTGCATTTGCATTTGCATTAGCATTAGCATTACCCGTATAATCAACCATACACCATACACCATACACCATACACCATACTACCGTATCCACCTCCCCCTTCCACCCCATCCCATCCCATCCCCCGAACGTTCCTTGCTTGCTCCTTGCTCCCTGCCACCTTACACCTTACACATCCCCTGCTACGCAACCACAACCTCTTTTCTCTTTCTTCTTTATTCCCGTTTTATAAACATAACATTTCCCCCCAAATCATCTCATTCTCTTCACCTACCTTACCTCTTAAAAAAAGCCAATCAACTGTCCAAAATGTCTTCTCAGCTGTGAGTGACTTACTTCCCTTCCCCCCTTTTGACTGTGCTGGGATATCAGACCACGTCAAGGAATGTCATGGAACGTGGCGCGATCGGCCGATATGCCGCCGTCTTGTACTTGTCGCTTTGTGACTTTCCTCTTGACAACCGGCCGCGTCGATCATGTAGACTTGAGCAATATCTCTCAATCCTGCACTGACATGAGCAAGCGTATATCGCGGACATCGTACTGATCAATGACATGCTCCGCTTCTCCCCCTTCACAGCGCCGACGTTGGTCTTATCGGTTTGGCCGTCATGGTGAGTTCTTCTTTGACCCCGGCTGTATCTCTGAGATTGAGACACGTCACTGACGACCATTACCTTGCACTCCTCCATCTCTGTCCTTCTCACTTACAGGGTCAGAACTTGATCCTTAACATGAACGACAAGGGATTCAAGGTCTGTGCCTACAACCGGTGAGCTTACTTTACTCCCAGAACGCAATTGCAGACTAGCCATGGCAGTCGTGCAGTCGTGCAGTCGTGATTGTCGAACATCCGGCTGACTTTTCTGTCTTCAGAACCACCTCCAAGGTTGACCACTTCCTCGAGAACGAGGCCAAGGGTGAGTCAGCTCAAGAGCTGTCGTGCATTCCCAGCATCGTTGGCTGATCCATTCCCCGGTGCTCTTCTTTCATTTACGCAGGCACCAACGTCATCGGTGCTCACTCCATCGAGGAGCTCTGCTCCAAGCTCCAGACCCCTCGACGAATCATCCTCCTCGTAAAGGCCGGTCAGGCCGTCGACGACTTCATTGCTCAGCTCGAGCCCCACCTCGAGAAGGGTGACATCATCATTGACGGTGGTAACTCTCACTACCCCGACTCCATCCGACGAACCCACGAGCTCGAGAAGAAGGGTCTCCTCTTCGTCGGTTCCGGTGTCTCTGGTGGTGAGGAGGGTGCCCGAAACGGTCCCTCGCTCATGCCCGGTGGTTCCGACGCCGCTTGGCCCCACATCAAGGAGATCTTCCGTGAGTCACAGGAGTACCCGATTATGGTGGATATAAGGTGACCTAGCTGATATATTATTACTGGCTTTACGCACACAGAGAAGACCGCTGCTCAGGCCGAGGGCGAGCCCTGTTGTGACTGGGTCGGTGAGACCGGTTCCGGACACTACGTCAAGATGGTTCACAACGGTATCGAGTACGGAGACATGCAGCTGATCGCTGAGGCTTACGACATCCTCAAGCGAGGTCTCGGCCTTGAGGAGAAGGAGATCGCTGATATCTTCGCCAAGGTGAGTTGAGGTACTCATTCCTCGTCTGCGGTGGCAAGCCAACAAGCTAACTTTTTTTTCCCTGCGTGCAGTGGAACGACGGTGTCCTTGACTCTTTCCTCATCGAGATCACCCGAGACATCCTCCGATTCAACGACACCGACGGTGTCCCCATGGTCCGAAAGATCCTCGACAAGGCCGGCCAGAAGGGTACCGGAAAGTGGACCGCCATTGACGCTCTTGACAACGGTATGCCCGTCACCTTGATCGGTGAGGCCGTCTTCGCCCGATGTCTCTCCGCCGTCAAGGACGAGCGAGTTAGGGCCTCCAAGGTCATCGCCGCCCCCGAGCGACAGCCTTTCCAGGGTGACAAGCAGCAGTTCATTGAGTGAGTGGGATTGCCTCGACCGATCTCTCTCTTTAACTCTTGCTGACTTGTGCTTTTTGCAAATCCATAGCGACCTTGAGCAGGCTCTTTACGCCTCCAAGATCATCTCTTACGCCCAGGGATTTATGCTTATGCGAGAGGCCGCCAAGGTCAACAACTGGCACTTGAACAACGCTGGTATCGCCGCCATGTGGCGAGGTGGATGTATCATCAAGTCGGTCTTCCTTTCCGACATCACCGCCGCCTACCGAGAGAACCCCGAGCTCGAGAACTTGCTCGTCGCTCCCTTCTTCCTCAAGGCTATCAGCCAGGCCCAGGCCGGTTGGAGACGAGTTGTTGCTCAGTCCACTCTTTGGGGTATCCCCATCCCCGCCCACACCACCGCTCTCTCCTTCTTCGACGGTTACAGGACTGAGACCCTCCCCGCCAACCTTATCCAGGCTCAGCGAGACTTCTTCGGTGGTGAGTAATGCTTGTCCGCACACACAACATCTACAATCGTCTCGTAAATCGGTTGGGATTCTCGCTTATGATCTCTGCCTTTTGTTTACATCAGCCCACACCTTCCGAGTCGTACCTGGAATGGGCAACGACCACCTCAACGAGAACGAGGACGTACACGTCCGATGGACCGCCACTTCCGGTAACGTCTCTTCATCCACCTACAACGCTTAAGCGGGCTTGAATGCGGGTGCGATGTAGAGTATGGTGTCGAGGTCGCAGAAGGAAGAAGGAGAATGGTGTTCTGTCTCCTCCTCTGTGTTCCGGTCCGGTCTAGTCTGTTTTAGTCCTCTCTTCAAAAGGTGTAGCGTAGCTAGATATAGGTAGCCAATGCTCCCTTTTGTTTATTTGTTTAGGCTTGGCAGTAGCGATAACAGTAACAGTAATGATCGATAACCAGTGCAATTATAACAAGGATGAGAAAGCAGAAAAGTCTTTATGCAGCCTTGTTTTGGTTCTTGCAATCGTGTCTCTGTTTCATCTCCCCTGCGTCAAATGTCACTTGGCAACAGCAGCAGGAGCGACGGACCGCGAGAAGGGTGCAACATCCAATACTGCGGACCACCGACTCAATAGCAGCGGCGGCAGAGAGTCGTAGGTCGACTCGTCTCAAATTGAGGAGCATGAATCGCTCGATGTAAAAGTAGAGTGCGGCCGCCTCCGTCCGCTCATTGCGTATGCGTACAGTAGTACATTGGCGGTAAACAAATGAAGGGTGGCATGCGCTAGCTGATATGCCATGCAATGCATGATGATGTGATGAGATGAGATGTGAAGACACCGATACAGATACAGGCATAATCCTAATACTATATATACTAAGTACGATTCCCGCTCTTTCCCTTCACCCATCACAAGTTCACTTATCAATTCAGATAATTACGGATAAGAGACGCCGATCGTGTCTACCGTCTATCGTCTGGCCTGACTTTGACTTTGACTTTGACGTTGACGAACGAATTCTTCTCCCTTTCTGAGCCTTGAGAGGGTCTCATCCAATCCTAGGATCGTGACTAGTTCAGGTATACTAGGTCCTTTCTGCACAGCATGCAACAAAAAGCAGAGCGATCCGATCCAAAACGATACAGCATGAGCATGAGGGTACGAGAGAATAAAGTATAGTCAGCGCAAGCTCAGAGTCTATGATCTAGATGATCGATGATCGAAGATCGAACACCGAAGAGTGTCGATTCCAGTCAGCCAGTCAGCCAGTCATCACTTACCTTTCGTTCCGTCAGAGCATGTCTTATAGGAACTAAAAGCTTGGGCTTCTTGTCCAACCGCAAATGATCCATTAATTGATGAATCGCGTCCCAGACCAAGTTCTCGTCGAGTTCGGCCTTAGTCCCGCTTGAGACGTGTGATTGCAGAGTATCGGCGAACAGGGACACGTATTGGCCTGATATACAAAGTCGACCGATGGCGAATGGAAAAAGTATAGGGAATATCATGTCATAACATATCAAGGAAGGATAGATCAGCTCGGATCTTACTAGCGTTAGTGGCTTGACGTCTGATTGCGACAATGAAGAACTGATAAGACATCGAAGGGTCGCGATAGAGATGAGGTAGTTTGGTAAAGAGATAGACAGAGTGCGCGGTGGACGAGCGATACACAGTGACAAGGACTCACAGTACAGCTTTGGGTTGAGATCTTTTAGTATCGTCTGCGACTCATGGCACTCGTAAGTGGGCGGGAGGAAGTAAAAGATGGAATGCATTGGCATTTCGCAAAGCAGCGTCGTTCGGGGCTGAGAGGAAAAGGACGTCAAAGACGAGTGAGCAATTGTCCCCGCAAGTCCCCATGATTGTTCAGCATATTATTGTTGTACAGGTTGTCTCCGTTGCCGTGGGGAATTTGGTTGGTGGAAAGCGAAAGCGGAGCGACGTAGATTGCGTTTACCTCCAGCGATAGTGAATATGATTGTACTCACCAGTTCTGCATCGAAGACCTTTGTTACAAATTCGAGGTCTTCCAAGCGATCGCTGAAGTACCAGAGATGAACCCAAGGATAACCCCAGTGTCAATACTTCATTATGAGCTGAGTGAGACTCGTTTGCTCGATACTCACCAGCCCTGCAATGCCTTTTCATCCCTCAATAACCCTTGGAATCTACTGATCAATTCCCCTCTCTCATCTTTATGCTCTTCAAGTTCCTTGGTTGACCCCGACTCAGAACCCGAACCCCCATCCACTCCTGCTTCTTCACTGTCTTTCCCTACACTGACCAAATGCCCATCTTTACCCAATCTACCAGCCATCCGCCTCAGAGTCATCTTATTCAAGAAATCCAACTTTGACGGATTAACAGCCGCTTTTCGATGCGCAATGTGGCTTATATCGAATGCACTTATCAGTTGAGGTAAGGTGAATAGCTCGTATAGTGAGTGACCGTCGGATCGGATATGGTCTTCTAGTGATGTGGTGGACGAGAGAGCCGTTTGGTAGTCCCATCCCATCAGGGCTAGGAAATTTAGCAAAGCGGCGGGTTCATAGCCTTGTTTCTGCAATATGACACCGAAAACGATGATGCTCATCAGCACCCAACTGCAGATGGTTTCAAGAGGCGGCAGATGTGCCCATAAGTGACAGACAGATAACGTGAATAGCACAGACTGACCATGTAGTGCTGCACGAACGTATCTCCTCTTCTCTTACTCAGCTTCGTACCGTCCGTATTACACAGCAAGGGTAGGTGTGCGAATTGAGGCGGCTGCCAACCCATAGCTTGATACAGGGAGTGATGTTTCGGTATTGAAGGGAGCCATTCCTGATCACCATACGAATCAAGTCAGCCGGAGATCCGAGTTTGTAGGAGGAGGGTCGGATCTGCTTCTGGGCTTCTCATATTCATGCATGACAATTTGATGATCAGCTCACCTCGCCTCGCAAGACATGGGTGATACCCATCAAATGATCATCAACAACACTGGCCAGGTGATATGTCGGCCATCCGTCCGATTTCATAAGAACGAAATCATCAAAGCCAGCCGTTGGTGCTGAGGGTTGATGGTCGCCAAAGATCAGGTCGGGCGGTATTATAAGAGCTTCGGAAGATGACTACGAGGGATGACCCCAAGACAATCTGCATTTAGCTTCACCCCAAAACCCTTACTGACTACAAGCAAGTCACAGCACAACGACTTGCTAATCATCGAGAGATGGAAACTTTTCCACACGGAATCAAGGAGGAAGGAAGCAAGACCCACCTTGTACCGCACAACATACTTCTCCTCAGCCCGCTTCCTTCTACCCTTATCTTCATCCGTCAAATGCCTACATCGTCCATCGTAGCTATGTCTCTGACCTTGGGTTTTCAACGAAGCTTTGATAGCTTCTAGCTCTGAGGGCGAGCAGAAGCATTCGTACGCGTGATCGTGCTACATTGCGATGGAAAAGTGGAAATATAAAAGGACCATTGAGTCAGTGGGGCGGTTTTAGTCTTGTGGATGACTGGTACCGGGACACATAGAGCGGGTGCGAGAGTGGGTTGAATACCTGGCTTACCTCAAGCAGCTGTTTCGTGTAGTGGTGATATATGTCCAACCTCTCCGACTATATTAGCACTCATCAGCTGTCTGATCCGTTATAATGTTGTCTTAGTCTTGGATCACTGAGTCTAGCTGTCAACCCACTTGCGTATACGGCCCGTGCTTTCCTCCGATCCCTACGCCTGTCAGTGTCGACAACAATCAGTCAAGCATGAGCTCTTGTCCCCGTACTCTGAGGCGTGCGTTGGCTCACCTTCGTCGTAGTCCAGTCCTGCCCAATCTAAAGCTTGCCTTAGGCTATCTACCGCTCCCTCGGTATATCGCGTCTATCAACATGCACATCAGTATCAGCATCAGCCTCTATAGTGTAGTATTACCAACCTATCATAGCGTATTCAATGGGAAGATACCACGAACCGCAATTGCGATTCGACTCGTAATTCGGATATCGTATCTCGTACATCACTCCTCTTACTCGTACATGACCACCCACTCACCCTATCGGTATCTTCTATCCGCAATAACCACTTGCCCTTCCATTTCCTAGCTAGTAAATGGTTGAACAAGGCCGTCCTGAGACCACCGAGATGGAGATGACCCGTTGGAGAAGGCGCGAATCGCAAACGAGGGGTCGGCCGCGATGCTTCAGTCCCTGATGAAGAGGGGTCTTCAGCTGGGTAGGTTGAGTGACATCGGTATTGGCATGCCGGAAGAGCCTGTGTGCGATTGAGCCGTTTGAGGAGGACAGATTGGAGGGTCGGTCGGCTGAGGGCGAAGTGCCGGGTCATATTGGACAAACCGCTTATGCGATAATTCGGGTGATGATGAGATTCCTAGGCCGCTATGAGCGTTAAGTTTGTATGTGACTGATGCTCTTGCGTCGGAGCTACCTCGCTGTCTATCTTCTGGATGTTGATATTGATCTCTTGATCTCTTGACCTCTTCCCGTCAAGGACCAAGAGGATGAATTTAATTATCCGAGATCCGAAAACGAAAACAAAGACACTCGAGATTCCGGGAAAATATCTTACACGTCATCACATTCCTTGACACCTTCACCACTAAGGCTACCGGTACAGGTTGAGTACTCGTAATTGAGCGATCTATAGATAGCTATTACGCTTATGAGTCGTCGGGCTGAGCTGCATGAATATCCTCTTGTTGTTGGGATACATCGTTCATATTGACATCGAGCAACTCAGCGAGTCAACATGACCGGTTTCAACCCTGTCACAGGCTTCGAATCGAGCTCATTCAAGGACTCGACCTTGGTATTGGTGAGCCACCTTTCCCGGTATATCGCCCTTCCCTGCTTTTACTTTCCCACAAAGTGACGACCATCAGCTAATGCGAGTTATGGTGGCCACTTATTCAGCCAGCAGTATCCCTCGGCAATGTACCTCAGCTCACATCCGACCTGCTCATAACGAGTCTCGGGCTGAAGAGAGTAGGATACGTAGGTGATGGAGATACCGTTGCGCCTTTCGCTGGAAGAGGCGAGGATGGAGAGGTGGTGACTGGAGGACTGGAAGGTGAGTACGGGTTTTGGCACCCTCGAGAATTCATCTTATTGACCCGCTCAGTACCTTATGGCTCTTACAGAGAGGGAGGCTAAATAGCACGGCTGCTTACTTGTCTTTTACGCCTCGCAGTATATGGGCACAAGGGCAGCGAGCTATACGTGATACAGCAGCGATCGCCGACGTTGAAGGTGAGTGAGCCGTCCGCTTCTCCTTGCAGGATCAGAGAGAGCGTCGACATGAAGTCATCGGTTGTTTCAGACAACATCGCGTCTGCAAATCACTTTCAGACTCTTTGTGCTACTGCTGCGCTGCTGCTTAATGACATTTACCCTTTTTTTCATCTCGACCCGGACAGACGAAGAAAGACGAGCATGTAGCTCTGTTGAATGACTTTATACGCTCAGCCGAAAATGCCTTTGGGGCTATTCTGATCCTTACGAGCTTGGACGCTGCCAGTCAGGATGACGCTCAGCTCCTGTAAGTCTATAAGGCGAGATCGTACCTTTGCCGATCTTCAAGAATCACCTGCAATCCAATCTTTTCGCCTGGTATTCTTAGGCGAAACATTGCACGAGTCCGAGAGCTCCGACGATACCAGGTCAACCTTGAAAATTTTTGCTAACGGCTAAATACCTGATACATCTGAATCCGCAATGATCTAGTACCCCACACCAGCGCATCATACCCCCTTCATACTCTAGCTCTTCGTCCAACTCATCGTCTTCGTCGGCGATCTTAAAACGGCTGGAGCAGAACCTACCTCCACTCCAACTAAATATCGAGCCTTCGCCCCATGGTCTTGGTCAATCTGAGATCCAAGCCTCTGCATCGTCATCCACTGGGCCGTATCCACCTTTCTTACCGGCCGCAGGCCTGACAAGGCGTCTACTCGCTTCTCTTAATGGGACTGGGACTGAGGGACAGACACAATCAGCGTCACTGTCGCCGCCTCATGGCGCAGTGACAGCTTGGTGCGTAGAGGGAGATAATAGGGGAGATGCTATTTCTCTCACGAAAACGGTACTGGCTCTGCTTGGAATCGGTAAGTGCAACCTAAATGTAACTTGATCCCGCCCCGGCCCCGCCTTGATATATCGAGCTCTATCTTGGGAAGGAAGGGGGTGAGCTTACTCGTTTATCGCTTGGTAATTGCAGAAAACGACGTACAGCTGAAAGAGCCGAAATCGTGGCAAGGGCTATTCGGTACCACCCAAGGATGGAGTGGTGGGATGGGCCAAGATTCAGAGCTATACGGATGATTTGCCTTGTTGCTCGCGTGCATATAGCAAAGTACTGTAAAGACAGGCTACAAGAGATGTATCAATTCCACGGTATGATGTGTCCAACTATTACACTGTATCCGCACTGCATACATTCTATATATATATATGTACTTCAGCACATACTGTACCTAAGGCTTTAGATGGCTAGGGAGCATCCAGTCTCACTCTCCACTGTAATATCTGCCATGAGTAACGCTACGTACTGTATGTCGCCCTTGGCTTGATCATCCAAATCACCTTGTAAGCTAAGGTACTTGCCCCTTAGTGATGTGACAATAGATCCCCTTCGTCATCGGAGATCCAGAAAATTATAAGAGTCGTCTCTTTGAGATTATATTTGGGTAGAGCATCATACCGGCACCGGGAAAGAAAAAAAGAACAAAAAAAAGCGATACAGTACTAGTACGCCATGGGAGTACAAAAATTGAGAGGATTGGCCAGCATTGTCGGGGCTATAAAAGCATGATTACACTAATGACTCGGTAAAATACATAAGGCTTGTACTCGTACTACACGTATCATACCATATGGCAGCTTCGTACAGTATAATATATCAGCACTCTCACAGTATCAACACCTTTGATTGGCACTACGCGTGTTGTCCGTCTGTCTCCTCTTTGAAGGTTTTTTTTCGCGCCATGGTCAACGTCGTACTTGATGTCTTGATAAATGACTTGAGTCGCTTCGCTTGAGGGACTTGATCATTCAGAAAACAAGTAGACCCCTCCTCAGACTCTGGGTCTGTCCTCCTAGACTAGCAAGGATCCCTAATTTATTCACGACGGGATGATTTTCGCAGTGGAAATCCCAGTGCGAGTAATCCCTATTGGTCGCAGAGCCAAGTGACCATTCCAGAGCGGCGGTATTCAAGCTTCTTCCAGTGTTAAGTTTCCGCTGCTCCCCCCAAAGGAAGGGGGGCATTTCGGACGATCACTCATTCTCCTTTGCATCTGGACGACATAGAGCAACGATCATATGAAGTTCGTGCGATCAGTAACTTTTGATTTAAATCTGCTCCAGGCTGAGTGGATCCAACGGGAGGTCGGCTCCTATCAGATTAACAACAGCGAGCCCCTGAGAATGACATTGCAGCCATACAAAGTGCCCGAGTCACCAGTTACTGATCGCCATCAAGAGCCAAAAAAACACAGAAATCCGCCGCATCCTCCTCACTTCCATTAGCCACAGATGCGGCGTACCAAGCCAAGATAACGCAAAAAAAAGTCAAAAAAATTGGAGGAGCAGGGAATTGAACCCGGTACCTCGTCAATTGCTCGTTCGAATGGAACTGCTAATGACGCGCTCTGCCAAATGAGCTACACCCCCTCGATGTTGTTGACAGTTTTGCCTCAACTATATACACGTTTGCCCGTTCGGTAAATGGGCCTTTCTCTTGCTCTTGCTTATCATCCCTTGGCTTGTTAGTCACAACAAGTATCCTGTCGAAATGCATGCATGGATCACGTTCAGATGGCGCCATGATACTATGCACATGCATATGGTCTTGTGTAGTTACATATTTTGTGATGTACATAGACGTGAATCATCCTCTGCCTTGCTATCGAGCAGGATCCCGATCGCTCATTCTCAAACGTCCCTAGTCACAGCTGATATGCGGATCACCCGGCTCTATGATGATCTCTGGAAATCCTGCTACGCGATTTCAATCACGCCTATGCTTGGTAGTCCTTGAAATCTCTCCATTTATCGCTGGTCAATAAGCTGCTGACGAATGCATGGAAGGCGGGTGCTTGCTGAGCGTTCGACATCTTGAACAGAGGGATAGCCGTCCTCAATGTTGATCTCTGCATCTCCTCTACATTTCCAGATGAACCGCACAAGTGTCGTCAGCGGTTTCCAACACACGATGGAAGGGTTTCCGAGATTTATCAAATGCTGCTGAACTCACCCTTCCTCTCCAGATCCTGCTTGACTGTGTCATCCTTGACTTCGACATCCTTCATCATAATTTTCAAAGCACCAGCTACGTCATCTAATCGAGGGATAACTGAAGTGGGCGACAGCTGTCCCAGTCGAAGCAGAAGCATGAGGCCAAGAATCTTGACCTCGTTGACGTCAGACAGGGACGCCATGACCCGATCGGTAAACGTTGGCAGGTCGATCTTGGAGAAGCATGTGCCGAGCTGTTGATCCTCTGTAAGCTTAGTCCATTAAACAGACAATCCCCACGCAAAGGGCAATGCTTACCAGAGTATACATTGTTTCGTAGGCAGTCTTTCGGTTCTCCAGTCCGTCGTCCTCAATGACTGCAAGAGCAAGTCAGCTAAGGCTGAGAGGTTTTTCGAGCGTAGTATGGCTTACCCTTGAATGGTCCCATCGTCACTTCTCTCTGCAGCTCCTTCTTGACGTAAGTCTCTTCATACAACAAGGGTTGCAGCGTACCGAGCTTGTCAATGATGAGGTGCGGCTTGTTCTGTATGGCCGAGTTGAGAGAGGCGAGAGACAGTCTTCGGACAATCTAAAGCGGAACGGTGGTCAGTCAAGCACAACTAGGGATACCAATCTGCAAGGTTTGAACCCACAAGATTGGAATCTCGCATGAGGGATAAGAACTCCACGATGATGGGCGCGATAATCTCGTCGTAAGACGAAGATGTATCGATGAAGGTGTATCGCACAGCAGCGGCAACAATGGCCCGATCACCAGGGGAAGATCTTAATCGTTCCTATATGACTGTGTCAGCTGATCATCTCTCTGTTCTGGTACGAGGGAGACGCTAACCTGTAGCTGTGGCAAGAACTTGCCGGGAGCGGTCGTCGTCAACTTGCCGATGCAAGCCGCCTTGACATTCCTGACACCGTCATCACCGATATCGTCGGCACCTGTCTTCGATGCGTCGTCCGCAAAGAGTGGCCTCCAAAGGGTATCGGCAAGAACTTCGAGCTGAGCGGACGAGGAGTGTAGAATGACCTACCCATGAAGGCCACATTAGTAACAGGCATTCGATTGCTTATCAGTCGGTTCAACACTCACCTCCTTGAGGGCGTGCAGGAGAAGGAGGCGGCTGCCTTCGGTTGCCGCAGAACCGATGTTCTTTGTAATCGCGGGTAAGAACACCTTCGGTGCCCCAACAGCGAGGTTGCCTGCAGGCACGAGTCAGCTAAACGTCCAAAGGCGCACTCATTGTATAACTTACCCGCAGCAAAGGCGGCTGCACTCCTGACTTCCTCACTGTCGCTTGAGAAGAAGGACAGCACCTTGTCCAAAAGGTCGGGCGTGGTTGACAGGTCACTGTTCGATATAATGAGGTCAGCGCAACACCATCTGTGATTTTCACGAATCGCACTCACGTGAGACGACCAATCTCTCCGATACACAACAACGCAAGGTACACATCTGGCTCGGTCGCCTTATCCGACTATGAATCATCATAAAATCAGTCATGTGCTGGCAGGAGATTGATAATCACTCATCATGACCCACCTTGATGGCCTTTTGGAACATCGCCAGGATACCCGCCGCGTTTCTCTGCGAATGCTCAACGATAACTCCGATGATCTTGGCGGTCGTGGTGTAAGTGGAAGTACCGCCACGGGTTGCATCAGGCAGCGAAGAGGTCTTGCCGAGGTTTTCAACCAGCGCTGGTACAAGCCTTGTGGCGCAGTCGACGTCCCCATCGACATACGCCGCGAAAAACGAAGACAGCGCGTCAACAAGATGCTGGTTAACAGAAGGGGTTTTGATGACTTCCATGATTCGAGGCGATAATTGTGTGTCTACAGACTCCCTGCACGCTGGCTGTTGAGTAAGGATGAGAGCGACAACTTGCAGGGCGGTGGGAGTGTCGATGAAAGGTTGAAGTTCGCCGACGATGCCGATAGCTGTAGCTTCAGGCAGATTCGAGCCGATACGAGTCAGAATGTGCGAAAGACATGTGAACTCGGAATTCTTGGCACTCGAACGCTTGCTCCTGCGAAGAGCAACCACGACTTCGGAGACAACTTCAAGTAGCCATGATTCGAAGTCTGGGCCTTTGCATAGGGGTGACTCCGCGATCTTGCCGATAACGTTAACAGCCGCGGTGGCTGTGTTTTCATTGGAAAGCCGAGAGGTGATGAGAGGGAAACAAGTCGAGTAGGACGAAGTGAACAGATCTCCTTCATGGACGAGAAGATAGCCTAGAGTGTCTAAGGCCTTTTCTCGAACATCGGCATCGACGCTGTTATCGGCCAAAACCTCGGTGGCCGCAGTGAAAAGCTGCTGAATTGGCTCGTTGAAGTTCGAAGGTATTGGATTGGCGGAGTTTTGAGGTCGAGCAGAACGAGCGAGAGCTGAAGCTGCATTGAAGGCCTCAAAGCTAATACGCTGCAGTTTGTCCTTCATACACCTGACGATAGCTGGTGTAAGCTGGGCGATATGGTTGCCGTATACTCGACTGGAGTGATCAGCAAAGAACGCTGTAAGGAAAGATAACGCCGCAATGGAGAGCGACGAGGACGTAGCGCTGTCGACGGAACGGATAGCGGTGATTGCGGCAGTACAAATCGCATCGGATGCGTCATTCAATCCTCCACCAAGGGCTTTTGAGATCTCTCTCAAGAGAACGAAGCACTGTTGACGGGTCAACACGGATTTCGACGAAATTTGCTTGAGTATGGCTCGTGTGATCTGTGGCAAAGACACACGAAGGTACGATACGGCGCTAGGATGACCCTAAAGTCAGCTGAGAAGTATAGCAAGTAAAAACGGGACAGCTCACCTGTCATCGGGAGCGTAGTCCTCATCCATACCTTCGCTTCGTTTCCTCTTATTCCTCCCACCGGAAGCCAGTTCCGCCGCTCGTGCAGATGCAGTCTGCTTGAGTAGCACCTCGAATGCGGCCAGGACTTCCAACCTCACACTCTCTTCTCGCTCGCTAAAGCGAGAGATGAGCACAGGTGCTGCGGTTGAATAGAAGTCTGCGAGGAGTTCGTTTCGAGTGCCAATGAGGGCGAGGAGCAGCTTGGCGGCTGATCGTCGGATTTTCCAGGAATCGTCCTCGTCGTCAGAGTACCTATTGATGTGAGATTAGCTCAAGCGGATTGCCATGCGGAGACAGCACTCACGCTTCATCCTCGAAATCGTCATCCGCATCTTCCTCATCTTCCTCTCCGTCCATGTCGATATCATCGTCGTCCAGATCGACGTAGTTCTGGAGTAGCTGCAATTAGCAATTACATAGATATTACAAATGGACGGCTTGCTCACAGGATCGTATTTCACTAGCTTTAGAGCTCGCTCTGTTATGGCTTTGACGTGAGTGGCAATCTCGGTAGGACATCGTAGGACAAGAACTTCAAGGGCCTGTCAAAAGCCGGCAATACACGTTGTTAGCTGTAATCCCACTAGATATGTTGGAAAACAGAGAGAAGTGGAAACACTCACGATCAAAGCAGCTTCTACGGTCTCAGTATCTTCTGCCTTCTCCGTCTGCTGCAATATTGTGCTCGTAAGGTCTTCCTGAGCCATCAGACTCCCAATCTTTCCAACGGTCTTCCCTCTAGCCAAGCTGGTGAGTACGCCCAGCCAGATTCTGATTGACTCCGCATTCTGGCGAAGACCCTTCACGATATCACCCTTCAATGAAGTCTCAAACAGATTAGGGTTGGTAGCGATCAAAGCCGAGATGGTAGGGATAGCTCGCTTGCGAAGGGTCGGTCGAGCGGTTGACAAGATGTCGGTCAAAGCGGTCAGCGAGGTATTCTGGAGGCTTTGGGACATGGCGAGAATGTGGAAGAAGCGGTTGAAGAGGTCGGTCAGAGTCTGAAGGAGTTCTGACGATAGTTGAGGGTTGATGTCGCCCTATTACACATAATCTGGTCAGTGCTGCTTTCGGATCACTGAGCACGACATAGCAGACAGCAGCAAACCTTGAGCAGGGCAAAAACTCGAGAGACAATGCGCTCGACATTAATCTCCGCCTGTTGCCCATCAGCTGGCATCTCCAGAACGACAGACTTTATAGCTGTGAAGGACAATTTGAATGAGCTGCACGCGCCAGTCGTCGACGAGGGGACACCTCACCCAGACATGAGATATCTCTTCGCTCCTCGTCAGTTGATGATATACCATCAAGCAGCGAGTTGATGATGCTCGTCAAGTTCGCAGGTCGAGGTCTGCGCACCATCATGGCGACACTATGAATTCCTGATCAGCCAACTTTGTCGTTGCTATTCCGAGCTCTGAGCATAACAAGTGTAGCTCACCATGACACAGCAGCCGATTTGACTTCGGCATTGCTATCACTCAGCAGCTTCAGTACGTTCTCCACAAGTTTGCTCTCGGTGTATTCGTCGGTGTATGTCAGATCAGCCGCTCGTCGGGAGGAGGAAGTTGAAGATGATGGTGGAGGTACGAGGACCCTTGTGAGCTCCTTGTTGAGGTCGATGAGGGCCATGACTCTGCATAACAGTCAATTAACGCCCTCAGCTTTCGGACAAATGCCAACTCACCGATGATCCGAGTCGGTTGACCTCATCTGCACAAGATCTCGTCAGCTACTGCTTAGGAGGGAAGAAGTGGAGGTGATGTGACTTTTGATTTTGACATACCTTCTCAAGCAAGCCCGGGAGCTGCACGCTCAGCGGGGCGGTTGATCTCGACATGACTAGGTGCTTTGATAGAGATAGAGAGCGCCGAATCTAATGAAGTCTGTTCAATGAGTGAGACTGGATGAGGACGGTTGAACAACGATGAGCCAGAGGAGGAATGAATTAACGAGAGGAAGGTGAAGGTCGATGGCAGGTGCGGTGATGGTGCTACCGGTTGTCACTCATGCATCAATGGGAATCGTCGGTTGACGTAAGTTGAGGTTGAGGTTTGTGTCGATAATCACGCGGTTTCCACGTTGCAAAACAGCTCGAGCGCCCTGTGGCATTTTTTCTTAATTGATTTGATATTACGCTTTTGATAAGCAAAGGTCCGCTTGCATTGACCATCAAGCTAATGCGAGTGTCTAGCGGGCTGCTTATGCTCAAAAGTTCGAAGAGGTCCGAAGCAACGAGCTCAATCAATCCATTGATATATTCCAAACACCTAACAACACCACGGAGCCTCAAGTCGAGATACACCAGCATCACACGTCATCCACGACTGGAAAGGCCCTCCAGATAGCGCTGGCGTTTATGACCCAGACCAAAATCAGCTCAAAGCAGTTGGACCCTTCCTCAAACTATCGACAACTTCAGTGACTCCTCTCATTCCCTCCTGTCCGCCTGATCGCTTGATCTAGCCATCACCCCTTTTTTCTGCTTCTGCAAGACAAGACAAGAAAACCAAAAAATTGACCGAGCAACATGCCCGTACGAATCCGATTAGCCCGGCATGGCCACAAGAAGTCCCCATTCTATCACATCGTAGCTATCAACTCGAAACGACCTCGCGAAGGACGACCTCTCGAAACACTAGGGACATACGACCCTATCCCGAGATTGAGGGAAGGTGTGGTCGTACCGCCCGCTGCGAATGTATTCGGAGTGGATCCGGAGGCTTCCGGCTTGGTGAAGAAGGAGAAGAAGATCGAGTGGAATGTGGAGAGGATAAGATGGTGGCTTGGGACGGGTGCTCAGCCTACGCGCTCGGTTGTCAAATTGTTGGAACGGGTGAGTTGGAGTTGATTCGACTTTTACTACTTTCTGCGATGATCGCCTGGTCGCTATAGACTCAGAGACCTAGGGATGGGGCTTGTACCCGCTTTGTTGCCGCTCCAAGGGATTGAAGCTGATGTATGTTGTACCGATCTTCGCTGCATGCGATAGGGAGGCGTCCTCACAACACCGCATAAATGGCAACATCTCTGGTCTCCTCCTCCTTCTTCCGCATCAACACCCACATCTTCATCACCCTCAGTATGATCATATTAGACGCATGTATGCATATGATATCGGCTTGAACATGGTTTTTCTGCGACTGGAATATTTGTGAGCAGGCGCGCACGCAATGGCGTCAGGTCCCGCTTGGGCTGAGGAAGTTGAGGTTTCTGGGCTTGGGATGCGTGCTCTCCTGCCAATTTGACTCAACTGCTCAGCATGTCGGCGCCTTTCTCTATGACCCGAGACGGAGACAGGATCATAGGCAATTGTGCGTGATGATTCGATGAAGGAATAACCATATGTCCTGATGAAAGGGTATCTATCTACAAATAATGCAAAGCAGATCGGAAAAAAGCCAAAACGAAAATACGACAAACGTATAATGATGAACTAGCAACCTCTAAAATATCAAGCCTAAGTCTAGTCCTTTTTCTTCTTCTTCCTCTTCTCGCCCGCATCTTCTCCAGCCTTTCTCTTGGCCCCTACGACCTCCTCGTCGACCTCCGCTACCTGGCCTTGTCGAGCGACCATATCTTCAGCACCGACGTCTTGTACGGTATCCAAGACTGTCTGTTCCTCCTTTCGTGCCTTTCGCTGCTCCCTCTTCTTCTTCTCTTGTTCCTTCCTGTATGCCTTGAGCTCTCGAGCAGTAAAGTTCGAAGTGTCCACCTCTGGCTCTTCTGGCTCTGCATGAGCTTGAGCTCGAGGAGCACGCTTCGGCTGGGTCGTTCGAGCCTGTTTAGCGGGTCGTACGTCCCTTTCGGGCGAAGGAGATGGTGAGGGTGAGACACGAGTGGGCATTTGTGCTGTCTCCGGCAATGAAGGAGGGTTGGATGGGTCGGCAAGTAACGAACCGGTCAGAGAGAGCATTTGGTTGGTCACTTGTACGCTGCGAGTAAGGCGGTCGACAGAAGGTGAAGTCAGCGCGGACCCTCATGTTTGACTTCTCCTCTGCTCTTCATTTATACCCGATCGGGTCGAACAAAAATGACCAGCGAAAATAATGTGGATGAAAAAGCTTTGCCAGACAAGTATACTCACCCAATGACGGTAAACTTGATCCCCTTTCCACCTTCGCCAAGTGATTTTCCAGTGGCCTTCTCCTTCCATCTCCCAACATCTTCCACGGCGCTTACGCCAAACGCGTCCCCATCATCATCATTATCATCTCCGTTCTCACTATCAGAGTCGTCCGCCGCTTCGTCGGTATGCTCAAACTCGTATAGATCAGTGGGAATATGTTGAAGTGGGATGGAGATGTTGAATGTCTTGCTGAAGAGGAGGGATAAGTGTGATGGTGAGGAGAGGGAATGTGTGCCGTCTGTATATGACAGATAGCACACAACAAGGTCGGTCAGCATTCGACTATGGGGCGGAAGAGGAGATATGCGTATTCATGAAAGACCAGCAGTCTCGATAGGGAGGGCAAAGAGCTAAAGGAGCGCGTTGTTTTTGAATGAGATGATAATCCACTTACACAGCTTCTGGCCAATCTTGGGCGCCCAGAGAATTGAGTGGAATTCCACCTCGACGATACCGAAAGGACATTCGTTCATAAGCTTGACAGTGTCGTCGATGAACTCGTGATCCCAGTGGGCAAGTAATACACCTGACATCTGGGGGACATATCTGTGAAGTCACACGAATCATTCGTCAATGACCACCCAGATTTGTTAGCCACTACACTACAGCGTAATATCCTTCGGAGCATATCCAGTAGGAAGCGCTGTATCCCTTGGACCAGTATGTAGCTCTGTGCTGTAGACTTACCGCATGATCATACCATCCAATTTCTCTCTCACACCACTCATGGTATCACCAGCAAATTTGGGCGGTACGCTAATTCTCATCCGTGATAGCCGATGCTCGAACGGAGACTTGTCATGTTTCGATGAATGATGTTGATAGTGTTCTTTGTGGCTTTCCGTCCTATCTTTCTTGTGTGATTTGTCCTTCTTGGACTTGTGTTTCGATGAGCTCGCTTGAGCGTTTGGCTGCGACATGGCTGATGCTGATAGGTACACCAAGTTGTTTTCTTCTCGATACAGCTTTGGAAACCCTGATGTAATTCTAAGTCTTCTGTAATGCCCTATTATGATGTGCCAAATCTTTATGATGTGTAACAAAGACTTTGTGGTCTGTTCAGCAGATATGTTTCAATTGTGATGACGAGAAGATCATGTCGAAAGTTGAATAGCCAGGATGGTCTATTGCACGGTGAGCAAAGGCCTAAGGAGCCTAGGATGAAAAAATGGAACTCAGCGAAAATAGTCGGGTGGATCTCGTGACATCATCACTTAATTTCCGGCTCACTCGTAAAATACCTTCGAAGAGCACTAGCTGGGTAATGTATGTATGCTGGATGAGGTAGTCTGATCTTACTATCTATCTCTATCTTGTAGTCGTAAAAGCTAGTTGATTCATCCACATATTCGTACCGAGAGTTACCGATCGAGATCAGAGACAATCGATACGACGGCGCAGTACGACCCCATTGGGCCAATATTCCTTCAGAGGTATAAGTTATAAGTGCTCGCTCGCCATGGCTTTCGTCCCTCGAGCGACATTCCCTTACCCCCTAAAAGTTCCATCATGGTTCGCAGGGCACATGTCCAGGTCCCTTCGAGAACTGCCTACCCTATTAGAAGATATCGACCTGGTCATAGAAGCTCGGGACTCTAGATTACCATTAACCAGTATCAACTCTACTTTTGATGATATGCTCAATCGAGTGAAGAGCAGAAAGGGTGGAGGTGGGAAGGGCAAAGGGAAGGAGAGGGAGAAATTGGTCGTTTATACGAAGCGCGATCTGGCGGAAATGAGATATGAAGAGGTCAGTAAGGAAGGCTCAGCTATTCCTCTCTTTGTCTATCTGTATTCGGAGAATCACAAGTGCTGCTAGCTGATTCTCAGAGGTGGACGTGCTTGCCCATAGCCGCTTAAGAAAGCTTTTCTCGAGCACGCGGGACAGAGGATCATGTTTGCCGATACCCGTTCCGACAAGGATGTGCGCGAGGTCCTGAATCATGCTGTTCGTAAGTAGGATCAGAGACGGATGCCACGGTCTCCAGCTTGCAGCGTCACACCCGCTCTGAATCTGTATGATTGAATGCGCCTTGGGAAAACAAACAATGTTGAAAGAGACTTGCTGATCCATATGTATAGGCATCGCCCGGGACAATATCGAGACGATACCTGATCTGAGGGTACTGGTAGTCGGTATGCCCAACGTCGGCAAATCGTCATTGCTAAATGCGCTGCGGCGTGTAGGCGTGCGGAAAGGTGAGTGAAACGGCCCTCTTCTTTCCGCCCATTCACTATCAATCTAAGGCCTCTGACCGCAGCAAATTAACAAAACCTGGTCAGGAGAGACACATCACGGTCCCCCTTTATGTTGACATTCTGATGTGTTTATCTCGTGCTGGTAGGCAAAGCTTTCCGAACCGGTGCTGAAGCAGGTATCACCCGGAAACTTACTGGGACCGTACGAATACATGAAGACCCAAGCGTATATGTCTACGACACGCCCGGAGTCATGATGCCATACCTTGGTCGAGGCGAAGAAGGTGCCGAGAAAGGACTGAAGTTGGCTCTGACAGGTGAGTGGGCGGCTCGTTCGACATCTCACTAATTATCAAATCATATTTCTGGGCATCCTTTTCTCGGTGTCTGTCCTTGCGTTTCACGGTTTGAGAGTCAGACATTGAATCTGGAGCTCGAAGTAGAGCTGATAATCTTCGCATTTCCATATCATAGCTGGCATCAAGGAATCCCTGTTTGAGCAAGATGCGATGGCCGATTATCTCCTCTGGAAGATGAATCGGCGTCTCGTAGCTGAGAGGGATTTGCCTGACGGTCATTCAGCTAAACGTGAGCTACCCGCCTCATGGCCCAAGCCAATCACTGCGTAGTATCAGCATTATACTGATCAAAAGGCTGACTGTGCTTGTTGTATGCTCTATCCGCAGAACCAGCCTACTTGTCCATGCTGCCTTTACCTCCGTCCTTCGAGCCAACGGACGACCTTTTCACTCTCCTAGACGCACTATGCGATCGCTTAGGAGCTTTGAAGAAAGGCGGAGAGAGAGACTACGATGCCGGGATGTTATGGTTGATTCGTGCGTTCAGGGAAGGTAGACTCGGTGGATGGACATTGGATGATTTGGTCGATCGAAAGTATGGTATCCAAGGGGCGAGCGGAATAAACAGCGTAGACCGCATTGGAGATGCTGGCACGATGGAGGACACAACTGGATCAGTGACCGAATCGGTGGACATCGAGGAGCCCGAGAGATCGACGTGGGATTTGGACCTAGATCAACAAGTCTCCCGAGCCGTCCAGAGATACCTCGCTCGTCATTCCTCTTCATCAAGCTCCTCTACAGCGAGCACCCGAACATCAAAATCAAGCTCTCCCTCTCCGATATCTGCTTCATCAATATCATCATCGTCATCGTCAGACAGTGACGCCCTCTCAAATGAACATACACCGTTTTCACCAATATCAGGCAATCAAGCTCGAAAGGCTTCAAAGCGCCAAAGATTAGAAGAGAGAGACGCGAAACTACGAGCGAAGGGAATCAATGTCGCTCAGAGGGTATGGGCTGAGAATAATACTCAGATCGGATCGATCGGCGGTAAGAAACGCAACGGGCCAGGAGGTGGTGGTGGTGGTGCGGCAGGGGGAAAGAGGATGAGCGGGAGTAGTTTTAGAGGGCAAGCTGGAAGGTTCGCTCGTGAGAATCGGAGGTGAACGGGGTGTCATACCAGAATTTGATCAGGACAAGCACCGTCTTACCGTGGATTGTACGAGTATTGTATATCATGTGTTGTATCCACCGTAGAGATAGTTCAGTGATAACATTTATATAAATTGACAAGCAGCATCATGCATCCTAGAGACCATTCATCCTGGATCTCGGTCGAATCGCAGGGGCAGTCTCGATGATAGGCGACAACCCTTCTAATTATTGATCTGGTCGGTGCTCACGCCGAGCATTCAAGACGGAGAGGAGAGACCTCTGTCTAGGCAAATCTTTGATTCAATTCATATGACTTTCGTGTATATGCACCTATTCAAACGTCTGATATTGTTAATCTTCTCTTTCACTCTTCAATCTCCCTCTTTGTTCTTCTTTATTCACATTGACTTCCTTAATACACCCGTAAAAGCTATGGAATAGGCTAAAAGGCGATTTGAATTCGAATCACCTCCCAACCCTTCGCATGCAAGAAAACGCCATGGACGAAGTGGCGCTCTCGGTTGAGATTGTTTAAATGACAGGATCGTAGAACCAACAGACCAAAGCGATGGAGAGGTAAGCCATCATCATGACAAAGCCTTCGAGATAGTTGGTTCGACCGTCCGAAATGGCAAAGTTGACCAAAAGGAGAGATACAACGAGAGTGATGGTCTCAAAGTTGTCGAAGAACAGCAACATTGGCTGACCGATTGCCCATCCAATCAGTACGAGGATGGGCAAAAGACACAATGAGACCTGGATTGAGGAGCCAACAGCGATGGACATGGACAAGTTGAGCTTGTCCTTGACCGACACTGTAACGGCAGTTATGTGCTCGACCGAGTTACCTGAGAGAAGTGGAAGACCATTAGCGACCAATTCTGGATTGTGATAGATAAGTTAACTCACCGATGACTGGCAACAAGATCAGACCGACGAACTCCCTTGAGACGTGACCATTTTCAGTCAGACCGTCGATCGAGTCGACCAGGAATTCAGCAGATACACCCGCGAGTGCGGTCATCGTTAGAAGCATACCCAGGGCGAACCAGAACTTGACCTTGGGCTGAACATGGACAGTTCCATCATCGTCGACAATGACGTTGTTCTGGGAGCTGACCATGGACGCTGCTTCGATATCTCGCTCACGTTCGATTTGCTCTCGACTGACAACCGGATCGAAGTCTTCTTCAACGGGACTTCGAGTTCGGACTGGCGAGATGGGGGCACCGGCCGAAGTGGTGGCCGAGAGAGTCTTCTCGTGCCCGTTGGAGCCGACAACCGTGTTCTCTTCAGTGTCGGCGTCGTGGCCATCACGCTGCCGTCTAGCGGCTTTAGAAGTGACGCTGAATCGCCTGAACCGTCGGAACGGTGAGAAATGATCACTCCGACCGGAGTGGACCGAGGAGGCGGACGAGCTTGAAGACGACGATGAGGAGTCGGCGATAGAGCTCACCCAATGAGGACGAGGGAAGACCGACTGGTGATGGGGAGCGGGACCCGGGAGAGGATGGTGTACCTTCTCACGAGGGACTCGGAAAAGGTAGGAATGGGTATACAACTGGAAAGTGAGGAACATTCCGTAAACGGCCAGGAGGATGAAACTGAGACCTCGAGACATCTTAAGCAGATTGGCGAGTTCTTCACCCTCAGGAGCGTGTGCCCCAGATCGCGTGTTGGAGACGACATCCCCGACATTGGGGTACGCGACGTGATAGGCTGCCGGAAGGACGATCGCGAGAAGCTATCAGGCATGACCAGTCAGCTTAGTTGGCGTGTGTCACAATGTAGCTGACTTACTGAGATACCCAGGAGCGAGATGTGCATCTGAGCACCGATGATAGTATACAACTGCTCGTGGAATCGGAGACCACCAGCCTACGAATGACTCGTCAGCGATCGTCGTGAACGAAGCTCGTCTGGTAGACTTTGACTTACAAAGTAACTCATACCCAGGACGAGGAGGACGTTACTCAAGATTGAGCCGACCATACTGGCCTGTACAATATCGATGTCACCCTTGACCAAAGCGAGAATGGCGATCAACAGCTCGACAGCGTTACCGAACGACGCGTTGAGTAGACCACCCCATGCCTCACCAACTCGGTGAGCGAGCTCTTCGGTGGCGAAACCTAAACCACCGGCAAGCGGGACGATCGCAAGCAACGATGTGACGAAGACTGCGATCGGGTCTTGGTGAGAGAAATGGAGCGCCCACGCGATGGGAAGCAAAACTGGGATGGCGCAGAGGGCCCATTGTGACTTGATCGTGTTCTACGTCATATACAGTGAAATCAGCGATTGAATCATCACAAATGACGGGCGGGTCAAAGGGGGGGGACTCACAATGAAGCACTGTTTCCAGGTAGGCTCGATGAAAGTCTTCTTGACATGTTCATCTTCGCCCTCAGGGGGACCCATCCTGGGTGGCAAGGGAATCGAGATATTCCTCAAAGGTGCCAATGGGGCCGAGAGTCGGTTTCTGCTGACTGCAGGAGCAGAGTTTGACCTTGGTGGTGGCGGATGGGCGATACCGCACCCATCGATCGGCTCTTCGCCGCCGAGTTCATCGCGACCACGGTCCTTTTCCGTGATAGTGGAAGGATCATCGACACCTGTGATGGTGATGGATGGCATTCGTGAGTGACCCCTTCCGGATCGCGGCTTCAAGATAGTCCGGGCGAACGACGATTTGACCGAAACAGGCTGTTGGAGCTTGGCGTTGGCGTTGGCGTCGTCATCGTCCCTCCTGGACTGGATGGCCGAAGCATCGATGGATCGAGGCGAGTTGGTGAAAGCATGGTGCTGGGTGTGTTGATCAGTGCTATGGACTGCTGCTGAAGTATTGTTGGACGCTGCAGGCGTCTGCGGTTGGTTTGTATGTGCAGGGGATTGATTCAAGGGACTGTTAAAGCCACCTATATCGGGTTCAGGCTCAGAATCGATAACAGGAGCGTTGATCATCGAAGGGGGGTGTTGTCTCGCTTGGGTAGGAGTAACAATAAGAGTTGAAAGTGAACGTCAAGTAATTTGATTTGTTACTCAACGATAAGTAGTCTCTGTAAAGTGGCAAGTGGGAGAAGAGAGTAAGAGAAAGAGAAAGAGAAGAGAGAGAGAAGAAAGGAAAGAAGAAGAGATGGAAGGAAGGGAGAATCGATGCTGATAAGCACTTGACTCGAGTACCGGTGGTGGTGGTCCTTAGGGTGAGCGTGAGCGGCCAGTGAGTGCAAGTGCGCCCTACAGTGCGAAGCAGATATCTTCTACAGTGGATGACACGAGCACAGTCAACCAACCAACCAGTTGATTTTCTGTATCGTGCATCATGCTGTGCGGATTTGAGCGATGATGGGTCTAGCTTCGAAATGTCTTGGCATTCGTCATAAATTGCCTCATTTGGAAATAACTCGCTTGAAATCGTGTCATCGGTCCAATATGCCTCAGTTAGCATCAGTTAGCCGCATGCGAAACACGCACCCTACTATCACCACCATTGCACCATCAGCACCATCACGCTCTCTTTTAAGCCGACCCAGGCTCCAACGTACCAACGTGCGCGCCTACAGCTGTTTATGCGTCATTAAGCCAATCAAATGGAGATTTGGTTGTGATCGGCTGGAATGTTCTACTAGCGGGGCTCAAGATAACGGGTTCTAACAGTATTTCGCATTTCCCCGTTCGTCGCAAACTGCCCAAAACATGGGCAGAGCAGTCGATATCATGTGCTTTTGGTGCCAAGCTTGACGAGGTCTACATCATGCACAACGATTGAGAGGGGGCAGCAACGCGTGCTCAGCTGACAAAGAGACAGAGATCAAGAGTACAATGAGCAGAAGTAAACTTACCGGCCTCCGACTTCCGTACAGATAGAATCAAATGGCGTCGTGCGTCGTATTTGGTGATGCCAAGCATTTCTAGACGGGATTTCTGATGTCGTTATCATTGCGAAGCTTATCACCTGACGCGTACTTTCGTGGTCAACCTATCGATTGGAACCGTTAGCGTGTGGCACCCCCACCTGTTGCATGTATTGCAAAACACAGAAAAAAGAAACTAAAAAAACCTGCATGATTCGTTGATGCAGAAGATTAGCGGCTATACAGAGAAAACGTCGAGGAACGCCTGGGATATCCATGATTCCGGGCTGCGTCATCATTTTTTGCCGCGTAGAAATACTGTCAGGTTGCAATCGTTAGGTAGGCTGGGTAGTACAAGCGCAGTATCCCTTTCCATAAATGCTTTGGACCCCATGACAAGCTGCACCACCATGGGCTTGTTGTGGCGCTCATCGAGGTGGTCCCCCTGGACACGCGAGATTGTTTCACTCCTTGAGGCTTGGTGGTATCTCCTCAAGGCCGGGCGGCTGAACCAATGTTATCATGTTTTTCCAGACCAGACTTCGTCTGAATATACCAAGCATGGAGCAAGACTGAAGCCGTACTCGAGTACTGTAGGCTGGACCGCACCCCTCTTCCGACTCTCCATAGGGCGGGGACGTTGCGAAGCTAAGTAAATGGCTGGACCGCTCGCATGCTGGAGGGCTGGACCATTATAATAGCTTCGAGGCTCGAAGTTTGGTGAATTCTCCAACATGCGCGACCGGACCCTCTATCGGGATATCGGGTAAGAAGGGAACCATTTATGTAACTCAAACCTCAAAGGTAGCTCGAAAGCTTTCGTCTTTGGGGGCTGGATCGCTGGACCTCGCCTAGAGGCTGGACAATTCTGATGACTGAACTTGCTCCGGTTTGAGGGCAATTTCGTGAATGGACGGCTGGACTCGCATCCTGTATCGGGAAATAGAGCTGGACCGTCCGACTATATCGACCCTCGAGGCCATACTGACTATACTCGGCCTCGAGGTCGCCCGGCTGGACCTCCTGCTCCTCTGCCACGCCACCAGGCTTGAGGGTGCTTCACCGATACATAACCTATGAGGCGGGAGGCTGGACCGGGCTTATCATTTCGACCATAAGAATGGCGAGCTGGACCGCACCGAGACTGACACTCGAGCTTAGGCGGCTGGACTCCCGCTCTCGACAAGTCCCAGGGGGCTGGGATCGAGTACTCCGGAGCAGTCCCCAAAGTCTAATGCTCGCAGGTTGCATTCCCGAAAAAGTGTCTGCACGGGCGACACAAGGTTAAAGAAGACCTTGGAGACGTACCTTCAGTGGGTGCAGAAGCTGTGCTGCAGTGCACTTGTCGCTGGGCATCGGGTATTGCCCTGATAGGATGTCAGAGACATAACTAGCACATGCCGTACTGAGCTGCACTTGCGGAGGAACGTCGGAGATATTCCATCGGTTGTCGGACAAGTACCGAAAAGACGTGCTGAGGTGCACTGGACTAGATGACGTCGAAGACGTATCAGATTCGCATGGGAGCTAACGACGAGGTAAATGAGAGTGTGCCGCCTCATCGGTAGGTATTGGAAGCGCGATGGACGTTGTCGGACACCTGCCGCGGGGAATAGGCGCTACTGTGTTGACATGTCGAACATCGCGGACATTCCGGGATATAATGTGCTGAGCTGCCTGAATACACTGACGTCGGAGACGTATCAGATGGTGGATGGTGCTAATAATGCGCCTTCTAACGGGCCCCCGGGGACGTACCAAAGGCTGTCGGGTGTCGAAATTGCTTTCGACAGGCTTCTGCATGCTGCTGGTCGCATGTTGCTTGCCGGACGTCGGGGATGACCCGAAAGTTGAGTGTGGTGACGGCGACGTACCATCATCGATGTTAAAAAACTTCTTGGCTAATATGTCAGGCTTGAGTACGAGTAATTATCACGAAGTGATCGAGGGCCTTGTATGTGATCTCGTCATGGTCGTCGTCGTCGTCGTCCGAGACAAGAACAAGGTTACGAAGACACGAACGAAAACATCAAGTTGAGTAGCACTCGAACCAAATGGAGGGGTAGGTATCTGTTGTAGATAGTAGATGATTTGTCACGATAACAAAACGAACATGAACGACCCTTGACGAAGAACTATTGTTCTCGTCAAGCTTCGGCATGACTACCCGATTGTTCACCTTATTGTTCTCAAGATCAGCTTATTGTTCTAGGACGCCACCAAAGATACTCTATTGTCAAAATCTCAGAATATCGCCAACATATGACGAATATCCTTATTGTTCTTCGAGCAGGAGGGATAGACGAGGAGGCGGAGCCTTATTGTTCTCATAAGGTCGCACAGAATGGCCGAAGTTCAACGAGGATAGGCGAAAGGCATATAAGGACGGATACTTGACAAAGCATTCTAGAGAAGTCGTCGATCTTAGATTGTTATCCTTCACCTAGTACATTCATCTGCATACTATACCGACGGCTGGAGTCTGCTATATCTCAATATCCTAGACTCTTATCGGCTAAAGTCGCTGCCAAGTCGCATGGGCATTTGCTAGTCAGTGTAGTTCCGTGATATGATTGATGGGTGATAGGCAGAAAGACGAAGAGAGGATGCAGAGGAGGATGGAGGCATGTCCATTTTCGACACTCGATGTAGCGCTATTATATAGCGCAGAGTTCGTTTTACACGCAATGACTTCACTGCAGCGGGGCATTAGTACGAAGTCACGCAAAAAGCATCGATACATGGATGAAGCTGAATGGATGCCCTTTTAACGAAACGGCCTACAGTGACTGAACATCGTACATTGGATTACAGTCTAGCGAGAGTCTTTTCGGAAAGCGACGGAGAACCAACGCCAACGATGAGCTCAAACGGCAACGGCGCGTTTTCATACTGTAACTTTCACTCAATCTGGAACACTGTTCACCGCGTCGATTCGCGATAATCGTCGCTCATCACTCGTCACTCTCTAGTGCATCATCCTTGACTAATCCACGCTCTGAACGCCATCACATCCCTCAGTGAACAGTGTTGCTACAGGTCAAGCAGGGTGAGTGAGATAAGGTACAGCTACGTTCTTTTTAGATGAAAAAGAGCGCTCGCGTGGTCGAGTGGTTGGTTGTATGGCCATGGCCTCGCACATTTCGGTCGATATCACTAGCCAGATAAGCGCCCGTCTCCGCTCGCTTGTTGTGCCCGAAAAGCAAAGCAAAGAAAAAGGGAGCGCTCAAATACAAATACAAAAAACGGAACTTCCGAGAGACTCTGGGACCGGAAATACCAGGCTTGTGCAGAAAATAACAACAATCAAATGACGTTATGGCATTGCATGGTAAAATACCGGGATTTAGAAATCTCTCTCTCCTCTCTGTCTCTGGTTTTGGCCGGTCCGCCGATCATTCCTTTGTACATGAAATACGTGGCGCGCGGCGCAAACGTACTGTAAATACGACACTATATGCCAAGACTATTTTCGACTGCGGAGACGGCATCACCTCGACGGGATCAACTTGGATCACTTGGATTATGTCATGCCAAGATGCTATCTATAGCTTGGACCAGGACTTGCTTTGTGTGCGTATGCGTATGCTGCATTGCGCCGCTAGTTGCCTTTGAGAGAAGGCTAATAGACCATATAGCATGAAACGACATCTGGGTGAATGTATACGGGGTTCTGTTGAGAGCGTTGCAGCGTCCGTGTGCGTGCTAGTAAAATGCGCGCTGTTCTAGCACGAAAACACGTTGTCGACAAGCATCGATCACTTGATCCCTAGCGTCGGGTTCTTGATGGAACCATCAGGCCTATCAATCAATCGTAACCCATGTCCGATCAAATTGGGTCAGTTGAATATCATACAGTATCCGTTTTGGTGGGGACTGTTGACGGCGGGATAGTTACGCCGAAAGCCTCTCGTCGCTGTCGTACCGTACATGCTCGGTAGATTACCATTAGTCACAGGTGTACAAAGTGACCTGCATAGAATAGGCGAATAGGTGAACAGGCCTGGCTTCCTTAGCTACCTACCTATTTTTTGCAGAAGTGTTGAACCGGACGGTGGATTTTCTCGTTTTGGTAGTTTGAGGTGTTTATTTTTATGCTTGGCGAGATTACGAGGGCCCGTCCTTCCGTCATTCCGGGCTCACGAAAAAGGCTCTAAACCCTTAAACAGATCTGCGCGGATTGCGATTCCTATATTCCTATTTCTTCCTTTGGTCTGGTGCCTGTCGAGTATCGTAGTGGCAATTCTAAAATATCTGGTTGAGGGTTATATCAGGAACCATCACTACCATCACTACCATCACTACCATCACTGCTCTGGGCTGCTTGTTCAGGTTCAGGGTGTATCCATCTTATTCAGGGTCTCTGCCAACACTGGTGCGAGGCGCGGTAGGGCGAGGCGAGGAGAAAGGCGTAAGAGTGATGAGCGATGCGATTGATGAGTGATGGATGGACTGGACCTTTTTCCGTTTCTTTGTTGGGAAAGGGATCAATGCAAAAAAAAGTCTTGGCATTCATTGCTCGTTTATCCATCCGGTCCTTACATAGCATCGTCGCAGTGTAGCATTGTTAATTATATCCCCACCGTCTGTCTATATCTCTTCTCTTCATAGCATGCATCGCACATAGCTACGTAGATACCTATGCATGCTGTGGAGGACGAGATCTGAGTCTGAGCTAGAGAGACGGATGCACACGACAGATATATACTGTCCATAATGACTGATGGCCTCGCAGAAGAAAAAAAGCAAGGTGGAAAATAATCTCATCTCAACTTTCATCACATTACATTTGATTTCTCTCACATTTCCGGACGGAACAGCGATTACTGTACTTTCAAATCCGAACAGCAACAGCAACAACGACACCTTCTCACACTCAAGTTAGGCAGAGGAAGCGCCAAGCCAAGACTCTGTGACCGACACGACAAGACACGACACCACACGGCGGCCTAAAAGGAAAGAAAGGGTCGACTTGAACCAATTAGGTGACCGCTTGGTACCCCGGCCAAGGCCAAGACTTTGACGCATAAGACGAGAATAAGCCATAACTGCAACGCCAAGCCAAGCGTTTCGGTGGGACAACCATCCACGACCAAACCACCAGTACATAGCATTCCAGCTCATTCCTAAACCCATTCCTATACCCATTTCCCCCTTCAGTGTTCATAAGAGCATAGCTTAATCCCATCTAGCTACTGTATCCTCTTTCCCTCGTTATCTCTCTCTCTCTCGAGAATATCATCAACAAACGCATATATCTGTCATCCCTCTTGAACACTTCCACCGAGTAGCGACGTAACACCCGGTCTCCTATCGTTCATAATGACTACCACCGCCGGACCATCTCATCAGCGACATTCGCCTCATCCTATCGCTCCTTCATACGGTCACTACCGCCACCACCCGTATGCCCCTTCTCAAGCTCAAGCTCAAAAGGGCAGTTCCTGCAACAACTCTCAAGCTCGAGTCAACGGACATTCGCGCTCATCACCGAATGGCGAGCTGCCTCCTAGTCCACCGAGGTCAAGACGAGATGCGAGTGAAACGCCCAGTATTGGGCTTGGAGTTGCCTTTGGAGGAAATAACGGTGGGAAATGGTGGGACGAAGAGCTGGTGAGTCTGCGTTTGCCTGCTACCCCAGCTCTTTAATCTTCTTGGAAAAGTGTAGACAGCGTATTAACAACCGCTGACCATATTAACACTTATCGTAGCCACCACCTCCAGCATCACTCTCATCAATCCTCGACTCTTTCCGAAAGTCGGGCGAAGGAGACCGAGATTTGTTATTGAGCATATTAGGCGCCAAGAAAGCCGAGGAAGAGGTGAGCCAAGACTTTCGACTTTCACCCCCTTTCCTTACTGTTGCCCTCCATTATCATGGTCGTTACCACGCAACACCTATTCCAGCACCTGATTACATACACCGTTACAGCAAGGGATGAAAGCTAATAAACATTCTCTTCGTTTAGCGACTCACTGCTTTGATACAAACCCGATTGACTATCCTTCAAGCTCGATTATCTCTTCATTCCGCCGCTGCATCCTTGTCGGCCATTCCTATGGTCCAAGCCCCATCGTCAGATCGATCACCTTCAGACCCCGCTATCAATGCTGGCGCCAGCACCAGCGTCAGCGCCTACGGCTCACCCAATATTAATGCTGGCTCGATGGCCCCTCCTCCCCCTGTCGTCGAGCGAACACCCAGCCTCACATCTTCTCGAGGACCCGGCTCCACCTCTGATGGAATCGCTTCTCCCCCTTTATCCAACAGCGCCACTTACATGCCACCACCTTGCCCTGTTTTCGAAAAAGAAATCAACAACCGAGAGCAAAGGGAGAGAGAACGAGAGCGAAGCGAAGGCAGGGGTTACTGGCAATTACCTTCTCTGCAATCATCGCTCCGACCGCCGCCCCAAAGCGCCTCGCGATCACCCAACTCGCCTTCTCATGCCGGTCTACCCCTCGCCCCGCTTAGGGACGTCCGAATGGACGAATCATCAGCGAGAGATCGACGGTCCGCCCATCACAATGGACCGATGATGAACGGCCGATTGGACGCTCGATCAAATGGCTCCCTTTCTCCCAAATCACACGCTAGCGAAGGTTCTGCTTCAGGCAGCAGGAGAGACAGATCAGGCAGCGGACTTGAGATGCTGCTTGATGCCGGTCGAGTAGTCAACGAGAGCTCCGAGAGGGACTCATAGGGGGCGAATGAAGGACATTTGAAGCAGAGACGGGAAGTTTGAGTCTCTCTGAAGTAGTATAGCGTAGTGGTTGTGACTTTTAACATTAGACGTTGTAATGACCTTTTTGTGGATTTAGCAAGCCAAAGACTTCTTCTTCCGATTGTTTATAGTAAATGAAATGATATGCCACAATGAGCCAATTTCCCTGTTTCCTTTATCCAATACCAATACAAGCACAGATCTTGGTTAACATGATGATGGTATATAATCAACCAGTCGTACATTCGCCCCCTCAGCTCTAGTCAACCTGTCAGCATGATATGTGCCGATGCCGCACCGCAACGCAACCCACAAGTCGTAGAGCTGTAGCTATTTGACATCGCTTAAGGACAACTGAAGTGGGTGTAATACGATCCTGCAAGCTGAAATTACATCACATCTCTCTTCAATGTGACTTTTTCTGTTCGAAAAGCATCTACTATTCTATACGTTCTATAAGCCGGAAGAGAAGATACGGAACAAACAGGTATAGATTATAACATGGATACAGATACAATTATCGAAAGAGAAAGACAGGACTTTTCTTCCTAGAACGACGACAGGTCCAGCGTTCTCGTTCCTACCCTCTCTGCTTGTTCAGCGGAATGTGTGATCCATATCATCGATTTCGGTCCGAAGCGTGTTGGGCGTGACTGTGACTGTACAGTAATCCGGATGGCCGTGAGTCATCGCACGTCAGCTTCCATCTCTATCCCAGCACGACACGACGAGGTGGACGTATCCCATTCTGTCGTCAAGTTCTTCTTTGCGCTATCGTCCCCAATCGCTCAATGCGTCCGTTTGTGGACCTTGGACTTGGCTTTAACTAGCGTAGTGTGCAGGTGCAGGAACAGTACGAACGAAAGATTGATTTGATTTAATCGTAAAAGATCATGATCAGACTCACAGAAGACGCAGAGTTGCCTTTATGAGAGGGCAATATGCTGATCAAGGTCTTCTCGACTTTCTTCGAGTTCTCTTCGTCGAGTGCGGATGTTGGTTCTGATAGTGTTGGTTGACATATACCAGAGTCAGCACCTCAATATCTACTCACCCCACGACACAGCAGACCGGTGCGAATGGGCCTGAATGTCCATAACGATTATGGATATCTGTCTGTTCGCTGGAATTCCAGGTGGAAGACCTTCCCACGTCCTGCTAGAGGGATCAGGTGTCGACCAGAACCAATCTAATCTGATCGAACCGCCTGGTCCGCTCACTTGGAATTACAAGCAGCAGGGCCGTTACCAAGCCACAAGCACAAGTCATGCCTCAACTCACCATCAAGAAGCAACACCTCTGCACCTCCAGCAGCGACCGCGACGGCCAGAGCGATCCTTTGCGCTTCACCTCCACTCAGCGTTCCCCAATCCCTTCTCCAGAGGGTCTTATCGATCCCCCATTCTTGAGCCAGATCCAAAGGATCCATCACATCTCTCCCTAGCTCTCCATTGCTCGACGATGAAGTTGATGTGTCTCGTTCCATCTGATTCTGGGAGGCGTTACGTCTCGCGGAGAACGAGTTAATCGTGTGGAGGAAATCGAGCGGTGTACCAGGTAACAAACTAGGTCGTTGCGGAACGTAACCTACTCGTACTCTCCATTCGGGCGCACCACCTTTAATCTCCCTTATACTTTGTCCTCTATACTGTATACTCCCAGCCGAATATAGGTTGAGCTCGGCAATACATTTTAATAAGGTTGATTTACCTGAACCGGATTGACCGCGGAGCACTAGGATCTCGCCTTCGGGCAGGTCGAATGAGAGGGAAGAGAAGAGTGGGGAGTCGTTGTCTTTCTTGACTGTCAGGTCTTTCACTGATAGAAGCGGGGCGGACATATTAGACCGGTAGTTGGTGATTTGTCGGTGGGAATTGGCTTGCCTCGGCTTCGGCTTGGGCCTGTGTCCTTTCGGGTTCTTTGAAGACAGCTGATTTCTAGTCCAGTCAGAGACAGTTGTTATTGTTCGTTCCCTTGCTCCAACATCTACTTTACTTTTTCTACTGGGTTACAAACCTCACTGTTTATAGGCCGAATCTCGAATCTCGAATCTCGAATCTCTCAGACGTCCGACATTCCACCAAACCGCACTTCGGTCGTGCCTGACAGACTACCGCCAAGCCACGTGGCTCATCCAAGTATATCCTGAAAACACCGTCAACCACCTCCACCGTGCGCGACCGATTAACACAGCTGGAAAACGCGAACATTACGTCTTGATCCCATCTTCACTGTTTTCTCCTTCCTCTTTCTGCATTGATCTTTTAGTGTCCCAGCAGTTCATAGTATCAGTCGAGATTGCTTTCCGGATCATTCATAGATCCGCCCAGATGGCAGGTGTATACAGTGAGCTCTCGGATAGTCTCTCCTCAGACGCAGAGAAAGTCTCGCACCGCTGATACCAAAAGACCTACTGCCTCAGATGGACACATCCTCGAATTCCCCACCATCCGCGTAGACTGCTTCCTCCCTTCCTCCTCATCCATCTTACTACCTTCTCTCGGATCAAATACATCCAATGACCCTCACCCATACCCTTACCCATTACGGCCCGCCCCCAATGCCCAGCTCTTCTTACTCACGCATGTCCATTCGGACCACCTACTCGGTCTGAGCGACTCGTTTACCGGCAAAATCATCTGTTCGCCCGTTACCAAGAGGATGCTGCTCAAGCTTGAACCTGAAATCGAAAGGACACACCTTGAGCACGGAGTGAAGGAAGTCAGGAGGCTGAAGTACCCAGGGCTGAGAGCTAGGATCGAAGGCAAGGGGAAGGATCAGAAACTTGTTGATAGGATCGTAAGTCAGCTCGCATTCTCGCGATGTATTCAAAGCTCTGAGTATCAGCTGACGAGGTGAACCAATAGGAAGCTGTCCCATATGGGTATCCTAGGGAGTATGAGATAGGGTTCGAGGACGGCAAGCCACAAAGAGTCACGATCACACTCCTGGATGCGAACCATTGTCCAGGATCAACCATGTGGGTACCAGCTGCGGCTTTCACCTTTGCCCCAAGGGATCCCAGCTGATCATCGCTTACCTAGGTTCCTCATCACCTCGCCAGACAAAGCCGTCCTCCATACTGGCGACATCAGAGCAGACAAGCTGTTCATACAACAACTCAAGCGTGAACCGGCTTTACAGCAGTACCTTGCTCCCACATCGACGTATGCTGGATCGGCGAACAGCCAACCTAGAGCAGGGAGAAGGGTACTAGATAGGATCTATCTGGATACTAGCGCCATGTGAGCTCTCCTGTACAATTCCTGGGAAGACAAGCGCGAGCTGACGTGAGGATCGACAGGCTTGGAACGGGCGACATGCCTGATAGAGTCAGTATCAGTCAGCTGATCGAAAAGGAGCTCATGATGAAGAGCTGATGATGCGTACACGTGCTACAGGAACCCGTGTTGCAAGATCTCGTTGAGCAGATGAGCCTGTACCCTCCTGACACAGTCTTCTTCCTGGATACTTGGTGCTTTGGGTGAGCTGCTTGCCTGCGATCCTTTGTTGATCCGATAGCCAGCTGACTAAGTTTTGTGGGTCATACACATTCAGATGGGAATTTGTCATCAGAGAGGTCTCGCGATATTTCGGTGAACTCGTAAGCTTTCAGAACATTGCATGAAGAAGGTCATAAGCTCACACCGCTGTTTTCAAGATCCACATCGACCGGTACAAGCACTCAATCTACAAAGCAGTCGAGACCGACCCATACCTCTTAGCATGCACTACCACCGATTCAACAGCTACACGCTTCCACGCATGTGAGCGACTAGCCAAATGCACAGAGTGCCGAAGATTCAAGAAAGGTTACTCGAAACCGGTTTATAATCTCGATAAGAGGATAGTGAATGTCAATATGGTCGAAATCAAGGAGGCCAGGTGGCCGTTAGAGCATTCAACCTTCTTGGAATCTCTAGGAAGAGCGGCGGTCGGAGAGGGCCCATGGCCATATGCCATTGTCAGTTGTCAGGTGTTTGTTCTCGTCTGCTGGTCATGAAGCGCTACCACAACTGACTGATCTAATCTTGACATATCCGCATTTACCAGAACGTACCTCTAGCGCGACATAGCCCTCTACCAGAACTCCAGAATTTGGTCAAGCTCTTCAAACCAAAAGGCGTATCGCCAAACGCCATCGTCTCCAGCCTCAAAGGCCTGGACTACTTCCTCTTACCGGACTTCATGTACGATTGCATCGCACCAAGTGCATACGAGGGGATGATCAGAGAATGTGATCTCTATCTTGAGGGGAAATACGGGGCTGGATATGTCGAGGGGTTGAGGAAGCTCCAGATGCAGAGGACTAAAATTCAGGACGATGAAACCGGAACAACGCCACTGAAATTGGCCGGATCTCAATCGGCCAGTAGGAGAGCGGTGGCTAAGGACCAGATATTTCGAGCTGGCGGTCTACCGTCCCTCACTCCCGACGAACTGGTCAAGATGGTCTTTGACAGTATCTCCGTCACCACGGACAAACCAGCGATATTTACGAGGAACGCCTCGGTACATGTCGACTACGATACAGATGAGGAGTCGCCGAGGTACAACAAAAGAAGAAGAAGAAGAAAGGGGTTCGTTCGTGATGAGAGCGAGAGTTCTGGACCTGAGGCATCGCCTTCTGTGCCTTTGCCTGTTGCTCCAGATCACACGCCTATCAAGCGAGACGGGCCTTCGACAGTCAATCTTGATCACGAGCCCAGGAGCTCAGACCTCTCTGGACAACCGTCAATAACGATCGACGTTAAACCATCCATGGATAAATCTCCAATAAGTCCGCACAGCCCGACAGTCAATCCAAGAAGAAATATGTTGAAACTCATAAAAGGAGTAGGAACGAAACAGCGATCTCGATTCTCCCTTGGCACAGAAGAACAAGATAGGATAAGAGCGTTGATGCGGAAAGACAGGGAGTTGCTGAGGAGTATTGGGGATTATAGTGAGATATTGGACGAGGGTGATACGGGTTCGATAACGATCAAGACAGAGGGGATTTGATACAATCCCATAATACCACAATACCACAATACCACAGTAGCTGCGGCATGCTTATGGCCGCCTTCTTCCAACCTGCTTGTTATCATCTTGCCTTTACCGATGATTGTGCACCTATTGCTTGTATCCATATGAGATTTGTACAGTAGCTCTTCCATCGCATCGCATCCCACTCTGTTGTACCATGCATTCTAGCTACATCTCACTCATGCCTCTCTGGCCATCGCGTCATTGGCGCTTACAATGCACAACATGCAAGCAAGAGCAATATGTTGAACACCAAGGATATGCTATCTCTGCCTGATAATTCTGCCACACGAGCCTTTTCTCCGGGTTTTATTTCCTTATCTGGTAAGATCATGTATGGTGAAGTTGCATTTTCCGAGTTTGACTATGTTTAAACTATGAGCTATTAACTCTCACGCGTCTGTCGTTTAGCATCTAGTCGTGACTGTCACCAGCACCAGCTGTAGACTGTAGGCTATTGTTGGTATTACTTTTTGGTTTGGAAGCATTTTGCAGCAGCGGGTGGTTTCTAAATCTTTTAGACTGTACATCAGCGCCGACAAACCCCTTCCTCCGCAATGGCTGTTCCGAAGGGAATCGCGTCCCGCAACAGGGTGCTCGCCTTCGCCGGCGTCCTCTTCTCCCTCCTCTTCGTCCTCCATTTCGCTTTCCCAGGTTCCAATAAGCTCCTAGCCCACACTCACAGATGGACCACAGCCTCTTCTTCGGTCATCCGATCAAAGTTCTTGCGAGATAAAGCACAAGCTCCCCGTCCACCGATCCATCATCCTATACCGAAATTGATGGCTGATGCTCGAGATGAGTTCGACAACAAGATCAAGCGCCAATCCAAGTCACTTGCGGAGGCCGTTGCCGAATATCGAAAGAGGTACGATATGGATCCTCCTAAAGGGTTTGACGAATGGTACGAATTCGCAAAGAAACACGATGCGATTATCATCGACGAATACGATCAGCTCATTCGTGATTTGAAGCCGTTCTGGCTTTTCTCAGGCGAAGAACTAAGAAGAAGATGTATCCAAGTCGGTTTCTTGCCCTCCGTAGACTTGGTGAGGATTGAAAAGGGCCAAACGAGGACTATCGACGTTTCGAAGGGATTCGATGATTCAGAAGTTGGAGCGAGAGCAAAAGGTTTCAGAGTCATGTTGGAGAAGTTCCAGGATAAGCTCCCCGATATGGATTTCCCCATTAATGAAAAGGCTGAAGGTCGTATCTTGGTACCTTGGGAGGAGAACCTTTTCTCAAACTTGACGGCGGACTCTTCGCGTGAGTAGAGATGCCCCCATCAGCGGCCCGCGAAGTTTTCTTGTGCTCCATTCTGTCCTTTACTATCGTATACCATCCATTGTACTGATTGAACTACTTGCGCGTCCGCTGACACGTCCTCGTCCTGCCGGCACTCGAAGTCGGTATCGAGCACGTACTGGGAGGCGAATTCATCCCCGATTGGCGAGGCGACGGTAACGTCTGGGAAGCCTACCGACGAACATGCGACCCTTCATCTCAAGCTAGACGACTATTCGGCTCACTCCGACCTCATCTGAAAGAAGGCCAGGCACCCGTCTCCCGACTCGCCGACGCTGGTATCACCACCGACGCCCCTTCCGAAGACTTCATGTTCCCCGCTACGGTAGATGACCAATTCAATTTCTGCGATCACCCTTGGGCTCACTATAACCAGGGTCACTTCTTCTCCGATTGGCGAACGATTCACGCTCTCTATCCCATGTTCTCCCCTGCAAAGGGCGTAGGATACTCTGATATCTTGATCCCTAGTCATTATTACTTCTCTTCCACCAAACGATATACCTACGGATGGGACCCCGTTAATATGGTGATCAAGGATGTCGACGATATGGAGGTTCCATGGGAAGAGAAGTCTGACGATATCTTCTGGAGAGGAGCTACCACCGGAGGTGGATCTAGTCCGCCCGGTTTCTTAGCTCAATACCAACGACATCGACTGATCAAAATGACATCCGATACTTCGGATATTAACAAGACAGTCGTTTTCGCCGACCCGCCTTTATCAAACAACTTTGTCTCGGCCCAAGTGCCCATCGGTCAGCTCAATGACGATATCATGGATGTCGCTTTCACCAAAGCTGTAGGATGTACTCAGTATCCCGGTGGATGTGACGGTATGAGAAAGGACCACCGATTCGCGGACGCTGTGCCGCTCGGAGAGAATTGGAGACACAAGTATTTGATTGATATCGACGGTATGGGTTACTCGGCTCGTCTTTTCGCTCTGGTGAGTAATGACAATATCGTTCACTTCAGTGATATTCCTCTTGATGTATCCGCGTGAATTTCCTTGAGGAAAAGGAAAGCCTGTGCTGACCAATTTTCACCTGCTGGGATTCACAGCTCAAATGCGAGAGTGCCGTGCTCAAGTCTACGGTGTATACCGAGTTCATGTCCGAGTGGCTCCAACCTTGGTGAGTGACATAACATACTCACGCTATCATACCATACAGAGAGAATGCGGGGCACAGTCGCTAACGCATGTGCAACTTCTTCCTAATCGTTCGAACAGGCTCCACTACATTCCTATCTCGCAGATGTATCAAGAAATCTACAATGTCCACGCCTTCTTCTCCGGTCCTTCCAAGGCTATGCTCTCCGCTTCCAACTCGACCAAAGGCACTTTCCAAGCTGCCGGATTGACGACAAAGAAGATTGACGGTGATGCCGAGTTGAGGAAGATTGCCAAGGCCGGTAGAGACTGGATGTTCACTATGGGAAGGAAGATTGATATGGAAAGTGAGTACTGGTTTTTCCGAATTACACGACCAATCGCCAGTTCTCTGCCAATTCTGCCACAGTCACCCTTCCTTTTCGAATGCGCAGAAGCATGGCATCTCATCGAATGTACTACATTGAGTGCTGACTTGTCTCTGTCCATTTTACCCTTCTAGTCTACGTCTACCGATTGTGTATTGAATGGGCAAGATTGACAGCTGACGACAGGGAGGCCATGTCATACAAGGGATAGATAGATAGGACTGTAATGAACCTAGACTCAAAGTGACTCGACTCTTAACGTGCATGCAAGTTAAAGTGGATTTGGTCACAGTCATATTGGCAGGATACACCTTACACCAAGACAACCCGCTATATGCTCATGGACTTACATATTGTGACTACCCACCGCTTACTGGCCCAGCTCTCTGTTCGAGTACATGCAACAAATACAGTGGTCAGATTCAACAGCTTATCATTATCACTGAGCCCCGCGATCCGGGGAAAAAAGAGGTGGCAGGCGCGGTGCAAGCAGTATCAACCTTCCCCAGAATACCCGATTACAAGGATTCTCCAGCCGGTATGTTTCACACTCCACACTGATTACAGACAGCCCGGCCAGCCATGAACGGGAGCCCGATCAACGTTATTTTGCGCGGTCTTGTTCAGCTGGCTCGTGGGTCTTCAGCTCTCGACCCGATGGTCAATCAATCTTTCCCCACAGAGTAAGATCGGGTCTATCGGTCCCCGACCAACCGATAGGCGTGCGTGCCCACCATCTTAGGATGATAGCACTTCGTCTATGGGCGGCACAGCAACACAGCAGCGGAGCAGCGGGCGGGGTCGGCCATGTGGTGGCATCCTAACTCAACCAGTCGTATCTCGATCATGCATGCGCTGACCGTCCATTCACTTTCGATTGAATCTTCTTAGTCTTGGTCAGCTGGCTTGAGGACCGCTGGCTAGCTAATCCGTCGAACGATCGTTGATCCCCATCCCCGAACTATAGATCGGAGCCATCGGGCCCCGAGATACAAGAGACAAGGGGGAAGTCGGCGTGCGCATTGCTTACGACAAAGGCATACTTGTACCATCTACCGGCGGCACGGAAGCGCGAGAGTGCGCTGTGCTGTGCTATGGGTTGCGGTTGCGGTTGCATTAACCAGGATGTGTACAGTAAATGCGGATTGTCGCGGCCAGGTACGTATATGTACATCCCCGAAACGCCTCTTTCTCACGCGCACATGCACACGCACACGCTCACCTTTTGCTGGCTTGCTCTGGCTCTGGGGATGTACTCTATCGTTCATCTCGTACAGTACAGTACTTGTCTCTTCCCCGCGGCTGATGTATTCATTTGAGGAACGGGTGGGTCTCGTGATCAGTGATTGGTGACAGGAATAAGCTTATTATTGATTACAAGGCTAGCCTCGATCTTAAATACAGAAAATGTCCAGTCTGTGTATATGTGGCTGATGTCCCCGCTTCCTCAACCCTCAACTACCGCCTCTCGCTTTCCGGATGAAAGAAAAGCAAAGCAACATACAGATACAGGCGTACAACGCCTCAATTAGTGCTTCACATGCCGCCGGTCAGTTTAAACGAAGCTAGCTTAGGTTCCCATAATACAATAATTGCAATAGAAGGAAAAAGAAAAACCCACCGACGTGGCGTTAGCGTTAGCGTTAGCCTGTCTTCGTGGCGCTCCTCATCATCTGTCATCTGATCTGATCTGATCTGATCTGATCTGCCGAGAACGGCGTCGGCGTTCGTTGAAAAAGAAATCTGCCGTGTCGTATCAACTTTGTGTGTTCGCCGTTCTCCGAGCACCGAGCTCGGTTTCACATCTTGAGCAAGGCCGAGCGAGGGGGCGGGTCACGGTGGCGCCAGCCTAGCCTAGGTTAAGCTGAAAAAACCGAAAACCCTACTCCTACTCACAATCTTCGCTCTCGGACATGATTTGTGTTGGAGGTACAGTCAATCACAATAAGTGGCTTGAGTCAAGTACGATCAATATGATCCGTGACTTCAAACAAACCAGTGGGCGCAGGGAGCGAGGCGCGAAGAAGATTAAAAGTGTCTTGTATCAGATGTCGAGTACATGTTCCTTGATTCGTCTAGCCTCGTGATCGCACGAAGACAAAAACATATTCGAGTGTACACGTACACGGACTTGTAGCTCCAAGCAGGTGCTGTTCCAAGATTGCCATCGTTGGACGGAGGCGCGGTTCTCCTGCGATACTGTGTGTATATGCGTTTAGATATATATGCGAAATCGTATGGAGATGATTGACATACAGTAGTACCTCGGAGACACTTAATGTTGCCTTCTGGATCGAAGGCAATCAATCAGGCGTGCGGTAGCGGCCACAACAAGAAACATTGTCACCATGTCTTGCCATTCCATGCGTTCAGAAAATAGTTTTCAAGTCGCCAAGCTGTCACCGGCTCTCCCGAAATGATATCACTACTTTTGTCACACATCATGGTTAGTGCCTAGACACGAGACACGAGATCTGAGGGACATTGTCAACCAGATTTGAGTCCGATAATGAACAAAGATTGGCCGGGTCGACAACGTTGCAGTTAATATACCGACCTGCGTCCAACATAGTATTCGTACATAACGGAACGATAACCCTATGTGACCCGACCCAGGGGGTGCAATCAGAATGCAAGCAAAGTGCTAGTGCACACTTGCAATTGCAGTTCGCTGCCAAGCTAGCGGGAACAGATGCCGCTTTGGCTTGGTACGCGGTGCCAAGTTTTGGCTGTCTTTGTCTCGCTTAGCTTACGATGAGCTTGCCATTAATTGTTTACGAGATCCAGCTGTGAATATTCTGAACTGAATCTCGAAGCCATGCAGGATGAGCTTAGGGCTCTTTTCTCAAAGATAGAGGTCTGAAGCAGGTGCCGGCGGTATATTCGGTAAGTCGAAAGAATCTGCCGCTGTACATCTGTGTCTGTCCCTGGTCCCTTTTGTTCGCTCATACCCTGCAGGCTGCAGCTGCCTCGAACGCAAATAAACAAGGCTAGTGAAGCTGGGGCCATACCTTAGAAAATACGCGGTAATGGACGGAGACCTCCGAGGGGCTTTTGAAAAGCGCTTTCGGTTGAGACAACATGTGCTTTCTTCGGTAGTTGAGAGCCGACACTCCTCTTAGCTATAGCTATAGCTTGTTCTTGACAGTCTGGTCTGGAAGAGGGGACGGGGACCAAGCGAAGGCCAGGGGATGTGCCCCGACTAGACCGGTGCTGACTGTGTGCAAGGATGCATGTAGGGCATGTATGGGGCATCGGGACACCTCGCTAACCCGGACCTGGAGCAGGACCTCCATTCCATGCCCGCCGGGACCCTTTGCAAGTGTACCCTTACTTGCCCTAAGCCTTAGGGAATGAGAGGTTATTTCATCGGCAATGGCGACAATGACATTTCGTGGACATAGCACATCGCCGCGAGTAAGCATACTCTATCATATTGATGCCGCGACACACGACGTACATGTACGCAAATGGCGTCGACGTATGCTTTTGCCCACAGAAGAGTACGTATGTACACATGTACACATGTACACATGCGGACCTATTTCCCCAGCAATTTGCGACTGGTTCGCTGCTTACTTACTGGAGGTTGCATTAGTCAGGTGGGGCACGTCATGGGGTCATGGGGCGTTGTGCCTCGGGCCTTGACGATGAGAAAACAAGCTCAAGCTAACAAGAAATGATGTATGTATTCAGAAGATTGTCTAGCCAATCGTAGTACTGAGCTGTACCTGTACCACTGTGTGAGTCTCGTGACAAAGACTCGCAAAAATGCTGTAAAGCCGAGCCGTAAGTAAACTCGAGATCGAAAAAGAAAAAAAAACCGCTAAAAACAAAGAGATGAGGTCCCGTGTCTTTCATTGGCTGTTGCGATTGGCAAAACGTCATTTCGCATTTCGCATGTCGCATGTGGCTTGTCGGATTAGCATAGCTATGAACAATAGCCCCATCCGACCAGGGGGAACAGGGAAAGGGAAAGGAGGGGAAACCCCCCGATCCGCACGTTTCCTTCACACATTCCACATGCATCATCGGATGCACCGACGTAGTCGTAGGCTGTTTATGGTTGGTTGGTTTGCGGCAGTTGGACCAGATTACGGTAGGTTAGGATGGAGCTGTACGAGTGACGAGTAACCTAAGCCTTAGGGCATGGCGACTAAATAAACCTACCGGTATTTCCTTTGGAGGTTCTGCTGTTTGCCAAGGGGGAAGATGCGGGTTGTGCCTTGCATCTTTGGTTAGCTGCGGGTCTACTTTGGGGTGAGAAAAGGGGCAACATTTGTTTATTTCGGCACTTTCCTTGGTCATTCCGCGCAAACCGACCAGAAATAACTACACTCTCCGACTTTGCAAAATAGCAATGACCGCTTCTACCCTTTCCCCTCCCGGCGGCGGCCCCCTTGCCCCTCCCTCCCTTCCTCTGTTGGGCTTTCGATATCCCCCTAATTTGCGCAATCTCAAATTCTCTCATTCGGAAAACTCGGAAGAGGAAGAAACCGAACATTTTTTGTCTGTTGTCCTGTTTACTCTGCTTCTTCTTCTTCTGTTCCCCCCTCACCTGCCCGATGTGTGTGCCTCTAACCTTGGCTCTGCCGTACCGTACGTACGCGGGCGTCCCTACGCCACACCATCCGTATGCATGCGAATGAAACAATTAGCTTGGGGGCCGTGCACGGTCCGTACCCCTTTTGGCTATACCCCCCTAAAGCGGCATGCGGCATGCGACATGCGGTAACGCAAATTCTTCAATGCTATTACCGCACAAGAGGAGAAGCAGAGAACAGGCAAGCAGGCAAGCTTCCAATTCGTCAGCTCTCTTCTGACAGCTCAAACGTGAGAACTAGTCAGATCGGGTCCCAGAAGAAATGCCAGAGAAAATATGTATAAATAAAGGCAGAGGAATTTGATTTCGCATGGGCTTTGACACCTCCCCCACCCACACCCACGCCCATCAATATCAACATCAAGAACTCAAACAACCACCACCCAACAATCAACAGTCATCAAACCCATCAAGAGATCCGATCTACGGGTGAGTGTGTCACTATTTGAGAGTCCTTTGATCCAACTATGCCACACATCCAACCTTCTATTTCCCGGGTATCGCACCAAACAAGCTACCGTAGCCTGGTCACGCGGACAATGTCAAAAAGAATTCGGCCATCTACCTGTACGGTGTGGTGTGTGATGGAGGGCTGACATCATCGTCGTAGACAGATTATTGATCACTGAATAACTCTTCCTACGGTGAAATACGAGAGCAAGAGCAAAGACAAAGACAAATCATAATCAAGTGTGAATGAAATTGTCTCCGTCCGACTCGTTCCAGCAGCACCACCACATCGAAAACCAAAGCCGACGTACGACGAGAACAAGCCCCTAGACTGAGACATCCACACACCCACCAAATACATCAGTCATCGACGTCACTTTACATCTTTTAGATACATAGACCCACTTTTTCTACGTAAGTCTGACCTCCTGAACCAACCTCAACCACGAAACCTCGATCCCCCTTTCCCACTTGATCATCTTAGCAGTCTTCACTTGATCTTGTCGTATGATTGATACATATAACTACCAACAAAACTGACCCTTCTCTTTGATATCGCTCAACAGCAAGAAAAACCAACCGAACCAAACACGTAACATACATCTTCAAAATGGGCGGCGGCGCACCTGCAGGCGGCGATTTCGACGCACTTCTCACTCAATCCCAGAACCAAGGGTGGAGGGGTCTGTTCAAGAACGGCCGAGCACTCGGTCTCGCCCTCTTCGCATCTCTCGGAGGTGAGTCAGAAGACCTGATTCATGGCATGGTCTGCATGCATAGCTGACGAGATCACCTGTTACAACCTGTGTATGTGTATGTGCCACTTTTTAAGGTGTGTTGTACGGTTACAACCAGGGTGTCTTCGGTCAAGTCCAGGTCATGTACAATTTCGAACAGCGATACTTGGCTACAGTACGTTTTTTTCTTATCTCCTCTCTCTTTGCATCGGGTCCCACGCCCCATTTTGTCCTTTTTTTCCCCACTAACAGTCGTTCGCTTTCCAGTTCACCAACCCCGATCTCAAAGGTCTCGTTACTGCTATTCTTGAATTAGGTGCCATGGCCGGCGCTTTGACTGCTGGTCCTCTCGCTGATCGATACTCTCGAAAAGTATGTTCTCCTCACTGTACCCTTGGGCGTATCGGGTGTAACATTGCTAATCTCGGCCGTCTCGCCGTCTCGCCGTCTTCTGTAGTACTCGGTCTCCGGTTGGTGTGTGATCTTCATGATCGGTACTATCGTCCAATGTGCCGCCAACTCTAGTGTCGCTTGTATTTACGGTGAGTGCTACTTCGCCCTTCCCATCTGTTATCGCACGTATCCCAATTCGGTCTGCTCAGCCGCAACGCCGCAATTCATCGCTGACTCCGCTTCCCATTTTCAGCTGGTCGATTCATTGCCGGTCTCGGTGTCGGTGCCCTGTCCATGTTGGTCCCCATGTACAACGCCGAGCTTGCGCCTCCCGGTATTCGGGGTTCCCTTGTTGCTCTCCAACAGCTGGCCATTACTTGTGAGTCTCCGTGTGATCTCCCTCGATGGCGAACATACGTGCTTACAAAGCTGGTACACCTTTACAGTCGGTATTCTCGTGTCTTACTGGATCGCTTACGGTACCAACTGTGAGTAGGATTTCCTTTACCGGTCAATTCGGATGTCAATTCAAAGACCTGATAGCAATGCTGACGATCTGTCACACCTTGATAGACATCGGCGGTACCAGAGAGACTCAGTCGCAAGCAGCATGGCGAGTGCCTCTCGCCCTCCAGCTTGTCCCCGGTATCATCCTCGCTATCGGAGCTTGCTTCTTGCCCTTCTCTCCTCGTTGGCTTATGCTCAGAGGTCAGTTTATTTTCTCCCTGTTTTGTTGTCACTCGCATTGATCCGCTGACCATCGGCAATCGTGTCAAATCACAGGTCGAGAGGAAGAATCCCTCGAAACCCTTGCTAAACTTCGAAACGGCGACCCGAGCTCTCCCGAGGTTCAATACGAGTTCCGAGCTCTTCAGGCTGAGCGACTTGTCGAGCAGGAGGCCGCCAAAGAGCGATACGGTCAATCCGAAGTCAACCTCCGAGTCAACCTTCTCGAGTACAAGCGATTGCTTACTACCAAGCCCCTTCTTCACCGATTGATGCTTGGTGCCGGTGCCCAGGCCCTTCAGCAGTGGACTGGTATCAACGCTATTATCTACTACGCTCCTACCATCTTCGAGTCTATCGGCCTCACCGGCGGTACCATCGGTTTGCTCGCCACTGGTGTCGTCGGTATCGTCAACTTTGTCTTCACTATTCCCGCCGTCCTCTTCGTCGACAACGTGAGTCTCTTCCTAAATATAATAGACAAAAAGCCAGCAAAGATATTCTGTACTGATTGGCTATTTGTTACCTTACCTTGTGAATAGTTCGGTCGAAAGCCTATTCTCGCTTGGGGTGAAGCCAACATGGCCATCTCTCACGCCGTCGTCGCTGCTATCATCGCCACCAACGGTCCCGACTTTAACAACAAGGCTGCTGGTAACGCTGCTGTCTTCATGATCTACTGGTACATTGCCAACTTTGCGGTCACCTGGGGTCCCCTCGCTTGGGTCGTCTCTGCCGAGGTCTTCCCTCTTGAGATGCGAGCCAAGGGTATGAGTATCTCTTCTGCTACCAACTGGCTTGTGAGTTTTTTTTAGTTTTTTTTTTTGGAGAGAGTGTGGGATCCGTATGGATGCGTGTTTCATATTACTTTACTTACGAGAATCATTGCTGTCTTCCCTTCATTAGATGAACTTCACCGTTGCCATGGTCACTCCTCACATGATCGACAACATTGGCTACAAGACTTACATTGTCTTCATGGTCTTCTGTATCGTCGGATTCATCTACGCCGTCTTCGTTCTCCCCGAGCTCAAGGGTCTATCCCTTGAGGAAATTGACCGAGTCTTCAACGACGACACTGGTGCGGAGGACCGAGCTCGACGAGAGCGAATCGCCAAGCAGATCGGTCTCGACAAGGTCGCTGCCGATATCACCCACCAAGAGAAGACTCCCGCGAACGGCGGCGAAGTCTCCCACATGGCTTAAATCAGTTAGCCCACACACCCACAGCCCATGGGGGAATACTACCAAGAAGCATCTCACGCATGTGTTCATGTGTAGTGTTCGCTCGTTAATGTTAGATGCTCTCAAGCAATAAGGAAGAAGAAATTTATCTTGTCCATATATATGATCAGCTGCTCGTCTTCGTGATTGTATCTTTCATATTTGTTTGACCTTCCGTGATTTTTCTTTCTGATTTTTTTTTCTATTCGCTTGATCCCCATTTTACCAATACAATTTCCAATACATGTTCCTCTTGTTTGATCTCAATAATATAGGGGTGTTTGGAAGATGAGATGCGTAAGAAGAATACCATGTATAATTCATGCCTCATAATCAATGACCATAATGATCAGCGCACCGCAGGCACAAAGCAAAGCAAAGCAGCAGGTGCCACAGTCAATTTGGTTCCGTTACATGTACCTGGACGATTACGTATTACATCTCGCCACTCTACGCTCAAACACTACTTAAGAGCATCATTCATGACTTGGTGCGAGTGCCGCTCCCTTTGAGGTATGTTCGACATACATCCTGCGACGTGTTATTTTGACTGTTCCGTCTATCTATTCCAAACATCCTCTACGAACACATACCTCACGTCGAAACATAGCAGGTCGCCGTTCAATCTACTGGGGCTACACGTGAATACTCCAGGTACACCTCAGAAGTCGGCAACGGAATTCGCTCAAGATGCCTCCTCGAAAAGCACGGGAAGTGAAATCTACCGCCCCATCACCTTCGCCCGGTCCTTCGGCAGCTAAAGGTCGGGGAACACGTTCGACACGCTCGAGATCGAGTAAAGCGCCTTCGGAGGATAGTATAGCCGAGCCTCAAGTTGAATCAGTAGCTGAGACTGAAGAAGAAGTGGAAGGGGAAGCTGAGAATGAGGTTGCGTCGACTAGTGAAAGTCACGATGCCGTGGCCGAAGGCAGCGAAGCTGAAGAAGTGGATGGTGTAGATGTTGGAGCCCAAGCTGAGGCTGATGTTGGTGTTGAAGCTGGAGCAGAGGAGCCTGTCGCTGCCAAGGCCACTATGGCCGAGAGGATGGCCAAGCTCAAGGATCTGCGGTTAAGGATGGTGAGTGAACTCAATTCAACTGCTGTCCATGTTCTGTAAAACCATTGGGCTTTCGCTGCATACGCTCAATTCGACAAGGGTATAGTCGGCTGACATTTTCCCTCCCCCGCCTGACGTCTTCTTTGGATTCGACTGCTTTCGCAGAACCAATCATCCGCTGCGAACCGAAAAGACCTAATAGCAGACCATCAAAAATCAAAAGTAACAGCCAAAGAACTGCAGCGGCTCGAGAAACAGAAAAAGCTCGCTCAGACACTTAGGCTGAAAGCTGATGCGGAGGAAAATGGGGAAGATCTTGAGAGGAAGAAGAATTGGGAGTATAGTATTGAGGATAACGAGCGATGGGAGAGGAAATTGGAGCAGGATAAAGTCAAGCAAGACACGCATTTCCACAGTGAGTCACATGTCTCATATATCTAAAGCAGTTTATCTTTATTCCCAAGCCAATACATATCCTGATCACTTTTTCATTGCACGTCCAGACGCCGAGGACGACGCGCACAAGCGATACAACCGGAATATCCGATCTACAAAGCCTGATCTCATGGCTTATGAGCGTCAAAAGGAGGCCGCCCTTGGCTTAGCTCCCGGAACACTCGTACCGCCTGCCGGATCATCTTCTTCCAGCTCTGCTCTCACACCTGGCGGATCAAAGGGCAAAGCCGTCGCTGGTCTGTCGGCTCAGGAGGACCTGTACAGGGGTGCAGACACGCTCGCTTATGGCGATCATAAGCCAAGTGAGGATGCGCTTGATCGTGTTGCCGACAAGATGAACAAAGAGTGAGTAGATGACTCAATAATCATCCATTTAAAGGCTTGATCTCCTTCCTAAGGAGGTCATCAGATCGCATCCACGAAATCGAGCAGATCACTGATTTTACTATCATTGTAGCATCGGCAAATACAAGAAGAGGGCAAAGGACGACGATGATGGTGAAGTCAATTACATCAACGACAGGAACAAGGTGTTCAACAAGAAGGTGGCTAGGTACTTTGACAAGTACACCAAAGAGTACGTCCCGTTCTCACCCCTCGGGACGTTCATATCTCTATGCATCGGTATGCTAATTTGCCTTTTTCTGTACGTTCAATACAGGATTCGAGCAAACTTCGAACGAGGAACGGCGTTGTAAATATATGCTTAGAAGATCATTTCGTGTCCAATGGCCAGAACTCGCAACGAAGCGTTATATATGGAATATGGATTCGACTTTCCACCCATTACACGTTTTCTTGAGTGCGAGTGTCTTACTGAGCTATGGAACATGGGCGAAAAGGAAAATACGTGGCAACGTGGTATCGCCTCTTCATGTACTTGTGCACGCTGTCTCTCTGTCTCTGTTTCTCAGAGGCTCTAGATATGATATATACCATGACCATGAGCCGAGACGGCTTTTGCTTCATCGCATGTATGCACGTGTATTATATATCAACATATCATGTATCATCGCCTGTCCGTCATGACAAGAGTGTCAAAGTCTGCTCTGCAGCTGTCAACCTCATACATACTTACATACTTGTACCTCGTTATCATATCCTGATGGATGATGGAAGAAGAGCCCCAAAGCATGCCAGATCGGATCTCGATGCTAGTGATAGTGATAGTGATAGTGATGACCATAGTAGGTAGGCTTGACTTTATGGTGTAAGTGTAAATAACGTTTAAGGGTAAACACGCCGCACCAGTACTAAGTTATACAGATCCGGCCGGTTGCTTGCCACCTCTGACTCTTCACTTACTGCACCGAACAATTGCATACATGCACATAAACATATCGCATTTTATTCAAGTCTCCTCATATCTTCATACCTGGCAAAGCGTACAAGGTCCATCAGTTTCCATATCTCTTCAAAACAACATCCCTTCGCCGAACATCTGTCGAAACACCCGAGCTACTCGCTCCACCCCATCTGCCATCAGAACTTCGGTTGGCCCCGCGTTTCAATAGCTACCTCGCGCCTTTCCGACTCCCCTCCAACTAACTGATAGCGAGTCACGACCAATACAATAATCATCTTTCACACTTCTCAATACGCATCACCAACAAGTTTGTGTCTCCTTCTAGTTCTCACTCTGGGCTACTCGTCATCGGTGACTTTCGAGCGAGCAAGATGTGAGTGTTCCTTGTGCTGCTGGTTGTTTGACCTGCCCAGCCAGCTTTACAGGTGATGAGCTGACGAGATTCGCGCGTCGTGATGAAGGAACTACGTTCAATTGGAAAAGCTGGGTGAAGGTACCTATGCGACAGTGTACAAGGTGAGCAAACTAGCTGTCGAGGCCGTTCTCCAAGTCAAGGTGAGGGCGTATGTACTGATTTAGAAACGATGTTTTACGATCTGCGTATATAGGGTCGATCGAGAACCACGTCCGAGGTGGTCGCGTTAAAAGAGATTCATCTGGATGCGGAGGAAGGGACGCCGAGTACTGCCATCCGAGAGATCAGTTTGATGAAGGGTAAGTGTACACCGTACTGCAGCACCTGTTGTTTCGTCCGAGGAGGAGCATGAGCTAGCCAACGTGGACCGCGTCGCGTGGACGATGCGGAGAAGCATCTTGCAAGTGGGAAGAGGACGAACGTGCTAAATGTCTTCACTCTTCCTTTTTCTATCCTCTCGAATCGGATATACAGAGCTCAAACACGTCAACATTGTCAGGCTCCACGATGTCATCCACACCGAATCAAAGCTTGTATTGATCTTCGAGGTGAGCTTGCGCCTGCCTGCATCTCGACTGTCAAGGGATAGGAAAGCTTATTCATATATGCTTACAAAAAACGTTCAGTTCTGCGAGCAAGACTTAAAGAAGTATATGGATACTCATGGAGATAGGGGCGCGTTGGATCTGAATACCGTGAAGAACTTTACGCATCAGCTACTGAATGTGAGTTGGTTGGCTCGTCTTTCTGAAGAACAAACCGCTCGTGCGATGGCGATGTACATGGTATAGGGACCGCAGGTAGGATCGAGGTGCAATCGGGCCAGGGGGAAGACACTTCTTGCGGGGTTTGCAGGCATCAGCGACTCGGACACACGCACAGAACAGCTCAGCTAATGGGATTCGTTTGATTGTCTATGTAGGGTATCGCGTTCTGCCACGACAACCGAGTCTTACATCGTGATCTCAAGCCTCAAAACTTGTTGATCAACCGAAGAGGAGAGTTGAAGATTGGTGATTTCGGTTTGGCGAGAGCATTCGGTGTACCAGTGAACACCTTCAGTAACGAGGTGTGTATCCACATCTCCCGAATTCGCAGGAGGCTATTGAAGCGGAACATTCGATGCTGATGATCGTTTTCAGGTCGTCACCCTCTGGTACCGTGCTCCTGATGTCCTGCTCGGCTCAAGAACATACAGTACGAGTATCGATATCTGGTCGGTTGGTTGTATGTGAGTGCATTTCGTCCTCAAATCAGCTATGGGAACCTCGTGGCTTCCCCGCGAACGTTCAGTTGACCGAGTGTTGATACGACACAGCTTTGCGGAGATGATTACTGGTTATCCCTTGTTCAGAGGACGAGACAATGCCGACCAGTTGGTGCAGATTATGAAGATTGTTGGCACTCCGAGCGAGGCGACGATCAATCAGATCAAGCTTAATTCGGTGAGTATACTGCTACATTTTGTCTCAGGGAAACAAACACCCACTAGTAATAGCCCGGAAAGAAGCTGATCCAAACCTATGTTTTCTCGTTTTTATTCTGCAATTAATTGCAGCCTGAAATTCAGATCAAGGCTCCTCTAGCTAAACATCCCAAGCAACCATTCCATGCCATTGTACCCCGAGCTCCTCGAGATGGTGAGCTAGCTTTTTGGCGTCTTGGCGTCCAAGGTTGACGGCGTTCGTTTTGCTGATGTGTATGTTTGTATCGTGTCTTCTGCCGTTTAGCCCTCAACCTGCTTGAGCACTTGCTACAATTCGAGCCATCAAGACGATATGATGCCCACCAAGCGATGACACACCCTTACTTCACCGCCGGTCCGATCGCCCCTCCTACACTTCCCGCGACGGTGCAATCGTCAGCAGCTTCTCTCGCTCTTCCACCTCGTGTCGCAGCTCGTGCTTCCCAAGCTTCAGCCGCTGTGCAAGCTGCTCAAGCGCAAGCGCAAGCTCAGGCTCAGGCGCAAGCTCAGGCTGCTCAGCATAATGCTCAGACGCAGATGATGGCTCAGCAGGCTCAGCAGCAGCAGGCTCAGCAGCAACAGCAGCAGCAACAGCAGGCTCAGCAACAGCAACAGTATAATATAATGATGGCGGAACAAGCGGCTAGACAAGGATACTATGGTGAGTAGCGTCTGCTCGATACCTTAAACCCTTTGGTAACTAGAAACCGCCCGACCACGGCCACTATCGCTCATGGCACAACAATGTCGCTGGTCGCTAATCCTGGTTGAATTGACAATGACGCAGACCCGGCGACGGCGGCTCAGATGCAAGCTCAGGCTCAAGCTCAAGCCCAAGCCCATGCTCATGCCCAGCAGATGCAGATTGCGCAGGCGCAAGCCCGAGCTCAGGCTCAGGCACAAGCGCAGGCTCAGGCGCAAGGAAGGGGTGTGGACCAGAATGTGAGTGATTGAGTGATTTATTCGAATTTCAGCGTCGTTTTTTGTTCTGTCTGTAACAAAAAAAAACAGAGTCATGAAATGGACAATGATTAGTGTAGATGCTGATTCCATGATTGCGTTCTGATTGTTTTCCATTAGGGCTACTACGTGAATGACGGTAGATATCAATAGGGGCTCCATAGGCTGAGCGGAGCTAAGAATCGCTGTGTGCGATCAGGAGATGAATCCCTTCCACGGGTTACTTTGTTTGATGTGCACTGCACAATCGAAGCGGGAAGGAACTGTTCTCGACATGGCGCTGCTTTCAGAGATCTCAGATGGGTTACTTTCTATTAACACTATACCTGAACTTGTTCTGTCTAAGGCCATATCGTTATATAGTCTCTGTCATGGACCGAGTTCATTTTGTTCCACTTCTCCTTTGTTAGACATAAGTAGCTAAGGTAGCCTTTTTCTTCTCATTATCTCAATGGTGCTGTGTGTGTGAGATCAGTCGCCGAGGTCTGGGGTTTGAGGATGGGATAGTACGATGGTGACTATCAATCCAATGTATGACTGACATGATCTGATTATCCGACCCGATCCTTTTCCATGATTGTACCCGAGCGCCAAACTGTTCTGGAGTGATACGACTAAAAGAGCATAGAGCACAGAGCCCACGATATGAAATAATATGACTACTGTACATTACGGATGGAGCGTGCATCTACAGTATTCCAACTGTACTATTGGTCTGTATCGTAATGATCGCTTTGTGCTGACGAACGAGACTGAAAGCTGCCAACACACGGCAATGACGCAACGACGCAACGACGCAACGACTACGGCCATGCCCATGGCCACGTTTAATCATGAATATCAAGTACATGGTTCAATAACATATCATACTGTATTTACCGTAGCTGACCGAATCAAGTCGAATGGAAACGAAACGGAACGAAGCGAATAAAAAACAAGGTCATACCATATCATATCCCCGAAAAAAAAACGAAAGGTTTCTCATCGCATTGCACCACAGAAGCTAAGCTAAGCTGACATCTGGGAGCAACAGTGACGGTTCAGGTCGTGTCATGTTATGTAGGCACCGTGCCGGCGAGGAGCGCGGTCTTGACAGACCACAAGTCGGGGACGGGGATGTGAGGATTTTGGAAATGAACAGCGGAAGGAAGATCCGTGACAAGCGAGGGACAAGAGAAAAAAGGAGAGAACGGAAAACAGTGAATTACTACAGGTTTATCTATAGGAGAATGAACATATATGAACGAGAAGAACACGGCGACAGGAGAAAAGGGAATAAGGAAGCTGAAGAAAGATGTGGAACATAAGATCTGAAAGAGTCGGCACAAAAGCAAGGTAACCAATCCCCAATGTCTTGAACACGTGGAATGCTTTTGTTTTACTCTTGTCCGAAACCAACAGTCTCTTCGACAGCAATTGTCAACTTCTGTTCCAAGGCCTGGTAAGTCGGGTAAGGAGGCAAGTCGAGCCTGTTGAAACAGGTATGACTCTTCGGTAGAGCCGTCACTTCACCTGCCTTTTCGAGAGTGAATCGTCGAGGTCCGTCACTTCCTGCCAGATCTCGGAATCCAGCAACGGGGATTCGAGAAGTACCAGTGGTGAATTGCAGGAGACGAGACTAGTATAGCGAACAGAAGCCGTCAGCGATCTAATTATTTCACATAGATTTAGACATAAGACACACCTTTCTCTCCGCAGGCCAACCTCGGACAATCTTCCAGAACCACTCGATGACCTCGTCGGATGGGTTACTGTTATGAGGTGAAAGTGTCAGTTTCCATTCCCACTGGACGGTGTATATGTATGATGATATTTCACTTACTATCCTCGGTAATCGGTGTGCTTCATCCAATCATCAACGTCAATCTCGGACATACCACCGATGAGCAACTACAATGGGCAACAACATCAAGTCAGCCTCTGTCCTGGCTAATATGTAGTATTGATGCCCTGAAGCAGGCACTCACCTCGAGCTCTCGCTCGTCAAAGACGTTGATCAGTTCTTGAGGAATCAATTCGTTGAACCCTGACATGAATGCGTCGAATTGCTCCTTTACTCGAGTGGAGATTCGGTATTCCGTGACGAGGCTGATGAGAAACATCCATTAGCGTCGGTTCTTGGTGTAATCAATCGTATCCTCGACATCGCCCGATAACTCACTCTACATAGTCCTTCTTGTTCTCCTCTGTGACTTCTTCATCCCGACCACCAGGCTTGAGGTCCACAGTAACGACCTCTCCAAAGTGCTCCTCGGTAATTGAGAACGTGTCCTCGATGACATCCGTGATATCATTCTCCAACATCCACGTCAGACCCCTATGCAAGCCTGAATCGACAGACTCGAGATCTTGCAAGTTAATCTTCTTCTTCAGGATCATCTTGTAGAATGAGACAATGAAGTAGGCGTCGAGGAATCGTCGGTGGAAGATACCGAGACCGACTACCCTGCCGATGAACTTGAAGTAGTTCAAGTGCTCTGGGTTGACACCGGAGTTGGGGTTGATCTGAAGAGTGTAGTTGTCGTGCGCTGAGTACTCGAATAAACAGTAGAAGGGGTTGAACATTTCATGCGATAGCAAGAAGAAGAATTCTCTGCAATGGTGAAGGGCGCATATCAGGCATGTCAGTTTAGCGTTCTACGGTCCGGAGAAAGAATAAATGCGTACGCACCTCGACAAACCACCGTAATCCAAACCGTCTTCACCGTCGAACTTGATCATTAATCTCTTCTTCAAGTCGTTGGGCGTCTGTCTCATGATCTCAGTGTAACTACCCTCGAAAATATTGTCTCGAGATACCTTGACGTGACATTGACCAGTGTTCGATCTGAGCGCAGGTTGAGATCGGAAGTAGATGAGCTTCCTTCGGAAGTCACGCTTGTACTGCGGCACGTTCTGGTCGAGCGATGAGGGCAATCGGGGGTCGTCCCAAGTAGTGGTCTTGGTGTTGTGGTCGACGAAATATACTCGAGCAGTGGAAGTAAGTCGCATCTCCCATCCACTGGGTAGAGGGCCAAGTTGAGATACAGTTTGAGGCTGGACGGAAAGGTTGCCCTGACCGGGAGCGATGACTCGCAAGAGTTGTTGTCGTCGGGGGTCGACCCAGGTCGTTGTTCGTGTGTTGTGATCAACGAAATATGGTCGGCCTTCAGGTGTGAATCGCTGTTCCCAACCAGCGGGAAGAGGTCCTTGACCGGCAGTAGTGACATTGCTCGCCGCTACGGGGTTAGCGCCACCGTTCGTGGGAGTCTGGGAGCCTGTACCAGCGCCACCGGTGTTCTGTTGTACGTCGAGCATATCATCGGCCAAGTTTCGCTGGTTGTGTCTAGCCCGCGCTTCACCAGTCGATGTAGCTTGAGTAGCATTGTTGGACAACTGATTGTCGCTCGGTCGGTTCCAAGTAGTGGTTCGCGTGTTGTGGTCGACATAGTACTGTCTACCAAGATGATCGATACGCCTCTCCCAGCCAGTGGGCAAAGGGCCGTATTGATCAGAGTGCGAGTCGAACTCGTTACCTGGTCCGCTCGAGGACCCAGTCTGGCCGGTCGCGGCGGCTTGAGTGGTAGGGGCTATCTGAGGAGCACCGGAAGCAGCGGCAGCGGCAGCGTTGGCGCTGATAGGTTGAGGGACAGCGGCGGATGGTGGGGCGACGGTGGCACTCTCCGCGGCGACAGCAGGGCTAGGACTTTCAGGCTCTGGTGAAGCGTTGGCAGGTCTGAGTGTTGAGCCGGGTCGAGAGCCGGCAGTGTTGACAGCAGCGGCCGTGTTGAGTGACAGTGCGGAGCCGTTGGCAGGCGCGTTGAGCATGGTGTTGGATCCAGAGGCGGTAGCACCGGTGCTGGGGAGAGGAGTGTTGGTTTGAGTGGAGAGATAGACGATGAGTTTGCCTTGAACTGCTTGACCGTCTGAACCTTTCTTCAACTCCTTCGTGAGCATTTCTATAGACAGAAGTAGGATGTCAGCTATCTGTCTTCTTCGACGAGCGCGTCGTGAAAAAGTTAGCTGCTCACCTTGCCCACCCAGTTCGAGATCGATGACATCTGTAACTTTGATGTTGATAACACCAAGGAAACCTTGGTCCTGTGATGCGGGTGACTATCAGCCATGATCTCATACATCGCCATCGATGAACCCGGCACATACCTTTCTCTTGAACTTCCGCTGGTCAAAGATTTGGACGGCTACAATGGACGAGTCTTTGACAGTACTGCAAATGTCTCAAGCATCAGCTATGTTCGTTGATGATACGCTCCCCGGGACGGTTCTGTCCACGGTGTCTCATGCATGATGATTGAGGTCGATGAAACGTTTCTGACTCACATGTCAAAGTTCCTATTCCGGGCAATCGAGAGAGATCGCGAAAAGCAAAAACAAAAGGGATCGTAGAAGTGGATTGGTTAGCGTTAATCTCACTCACACACCATGAGCTACGTCAAAGTAGCAATGTAGCGATAATGATTATGGCAGACAAGCTCACTCATTCCAGTAAGGGTTCAGAGTCCGCTTGATGACGCTGGTAGTATGGATCTGCTCCGAGTCGACTGAGACGATGGCGAATGGGTCAGGCAGTCGGAGGATATCACGCTTGATCAAGGAATCCGCCGCGACGACTGTTAGGTTAGGTTTAGTGGTTGCGAAGGAATATAGATATAGGGTTTGATGGTGGTGGAAAAGGGGGTGTCATGATGAATCAACAAAGCGAGTTTAGTTGTCGAAAGCGAGGTTCAGGTCGTGGGAAGAGCGAGGAGGGCGAAGTGAATAAAGGATGAGCGTGGCGTGGCGTGGCGATGGTGACGGTGATGTTTGTAGTTGAGTGGATGGTTGAATAGGTTTGGATAGGATGAGGATTGGATTCACACAAAACACGATTAGCGATCATCCTTCCAATGTCCTCGTGTCAAGGTGTGTGTGATCTGACTATTCGGATCCGAGGGGCAAGTATTCGCCGAGCGGGCAAGGCAGGATGACAGTGTTGTCGGAAGGCGCAATAAGCTGAGAGAAAATGAGAACAACGTACTAGTAATCCTTATCGTCCTTGACCTGCAGGTGATACCCACATGGGGTTGAGATGCATGTATGTATGCGACGTGTATTAATGAGTGCGACAGGGATGATCGGGTCGAGGTGAAGGAGGTTTGAGGAGAAAAGCGGTGCAGACAATCAGGCGTCAGCATGATCCACATTAGACTCGAAAGATATATCCAGCGATATGCATGCATGGCGAAGCTCAGAGCTCGTACAGGCAGCTCATGATATAGTGTACCGATGGACAGTGATGAGGCAAGGTTGCCAAGATAAGATTCGACTTAGCGACAAGGTGGAGACTTGAGACTCGACTTACAGATTCCTGTTCGCGCTGGCCGAGTTGGCGACCATCTTGACTATTGGCCTTGTCCTTGTCCTATCTAAATCTTATTGTATTCCTTGCTTCTCCTGCAAATTCTTGCTTGTGCTGACGAGCCGATCGGAGTACAAATGGTTTTGATTGTGATGGGTGATATAATACGATATGATATGATAAGCTTGTTGTCGATGATTTGTCGATGATGGTGATGATGATGATGATGAGGAAGATTTGAAGTGTAGGACGTAGGACAGTGTGAACGATAAGACAAGACAAAGTCAGACGCTGATGCAGGTTACATATAGTTGAATTGAACGAGTGATGAAGTAATGCACAGTTACATTACATACAAATCGTAGTCCTGTTCATAATCCTAATAACAATACCGTCGACGCAGGCTAAAGGTATTACAAAACGTTACAAATCAAGTCAAGTCTACAAATAGAAATAAGCTCTGTCATGTCTCTCACGCTACGCTACAGAGAAGTTAGACAACCGGATGGAGCAGCATCATGGGTTCATGACGGGATCAAATTATCCCGAGACACCTCATTTTATTCTTGAAATGGGTTTATCGGTTTTCTCCTGCCCACCGGTAGTACCCACTTGAATCTATTCCTGGCCCAACCCCCATGATACAGTAATCCACTTCCCTTTGCCATCCAGGAATATGGCTGCGAAAAGCATGCGGTGCGGCAATGGCAGGCTGCTTTTCAGCTGTCAAGCACTGCGTGCGTGCTAGCGAATCAGCCAAGATAGTTCGAATGCATTGCCATTATGATTTTATGGTGTATCGCACAACAGACACCGGGTACTACTACACTCTACTGTGCTTGCACTGGAATTAGGTATAGGTATGCTTTTCTGGAATCTGTTATAAGGTGTGTTATGATACCAAAATAGAAAAATAACCGCCTCTTATCGCTGTTCATGGCATGGCCTCTATCAGTTGATCACGGGCTCAGCCAGATATTTCCCAGCTACAGTCCCCTTCTGAACCTCCTCAAAGCTCCAAGAGTGACCCTCCAATTCACCACCTACAACTTCCACTCCCAAACCACTGAGCAACGAGCCCTCTACTCCGAAAGCAGCTTGCACATTGACAGGGGACATGGCTTCTCCGGGTTCTGTGACGAATTTGGCAATGATCTTACCGCCTCCTTCGTTCCCGTTCGAAGTCAATTGTCCGAGCTTCCATTGCATCTTTCTAGAGGCGGGTGACCAGACACCTCCGGCAGGTTTGGCCTGCACGTTGGTAACTGATGGACCGGGTCCGAACAACGCTGCGATCGATACGTTCGATAGCGATTCGAGTGAAGACGAGGTTTCACCAGATCGGTAGTGCAGGATCATCCTCGTTTCGCCATCTTTACATTGAAAAGCAGGTTCAAGGATTAAAGGTGTCGATCTTAGCTCTTTACCAGGTTGAACATGCACAACGTATTTGAAGAGTAATGTTCCCTTCTCGGTTCCCAGTCCAGCGGGTTTAGAAGCTGCGTTAGCAGTGGCAGATGCCAGTACTTCAGAGTTCAAGAAATATTCCCCTGGTCTATCAGGCACCTGAGCGAGGTACGCTGGATTAGGAGCAATCTTCTCCAGTTTTTCGAAGGATGTCAGCCGGATATGGATAGGTCCAGTCGTAGGCTGGGTGACAGATGGACGAAGGGATAAGTGAATTTCTCCGGTAATTTGGATTCGAGAGACCTCTTTGTTTTTGAAGATGACATTGATAGTCTCGCTCAAGTTCGCTCGAAGTCCAGGATCGGTGGAGGAGGTAGCCAATGTGGGCTGAGCGAGAGCCGTGCCGAGGTGTGGCGAGTCGAAGGGATTATTAGATGTGACTGACGACATGGAAGTCTGTCTAGCTTGTTGCGGTCGGTCCTGCGCCTGTGCATGGCCGTTGATGGCTACGGGCGAGCCGATGGAGGTGGGGGAATCGGCCATTCGTTCTTCAGGTTCAGCAATCTTGTTCAACGACAATCCACCAATACCAGAAGATCCAGCACCGGCGGTGACGTCCTCCGTGAGACTGCCAGGGAACATGGTGTTTCTTACATCCCTTCTACCTCTCGCGATGGTACCCCTTCTGGAAGGCTGAGATGGAGGCATCTGCAAGGTCTGTTGCATCTTCTGCAGAGCAGCCTGCCTCTCTTCTTCGGATTCCTGTATAGGAGCGGGAGCGAGTGACAGGTTCAGACGAGGTTGGTTCTGGTGTTGAGATGAAGCGGATGAAGACAAGTTTTCGGCAGATGCGTTGGGCGAAGAGGTAAAGTTTTGGCCGAAACCTGGTGTAGCTGGACCACCGTGTCCTGCACTAGCACCAGTAGCTGTGACGGGTGTAGGAACAAGTTCGTTCGGATCTTCCCACGGGTTCCGATGTCGGTCAGTAGGCGCGACAGAGAATCCTTCATCGTCAACGGGGGGTGCCTGTTGACGGCCATCAGCTCGACAGGTCTCACGCGTTCGCGAAATAGCGCTTCATGGAGCCAGTATCACTCACATTAGAGGTCGATCCTTGAATCCTCGGTACGCCGTCTCCAATGGTCTCAAAGTTCCCATCTCGTTCCCTCCCACTGCGAGTAGAAGTCGCATTACTATCACTCCTATTCCTACTACCTCCACCAGCCATCGTCTTCGTCCTCCCAAGCATGGACTTGAAGCCGCCAGTGAAGCCAGTCTGGTCCCTGCTAACGTTTGTGGAGGAGCCGTTGGTCCTCGCAGGAGGTCGAGGAGAGAAGTCGTGGGTCTGGCTAGTAGTGGCTGTGACCGAGGACATACGGCGATCGGATCGGGCTGTACATGTACGTGTGAATAGGAAGGCGATTAGTGTCACAGCAATGCAGCTTGAGTTCATACAAGGCGGTGTGAATGACACTCACGAGTCGTAGCTGCGCTGTCCGGCACAGATAACCTTGGTCCGTTACCACCGATTGACCCCAACCTCCTTCCAACATTCAAAACTTCTTCATCAGTCTCCCAAGACAACAAAGTAGCGATGATACTCTCTGCTCGCTGTCCATCACGAGTAGCGATATCACCCTTGACCGTGCCCCATCTGACAATGACCTCCTTGAGCGTCCTCAGCCTCTCCTCGTCTAACCTCTGGAAAGTTGAGTACACCATCGGAGAGAGTGATGAGAGAGATGAGGTGATCTGATTGAGCTCGTGTTGCAGTTGATCGGCCTTTGACGATTTAGACTTTTGGGCAGCCTTCTCAAGCTTGCTAGATGTTTTCTCGTAGTCCTTCAGAGTCTTATCGAGCGATGTCTCCTGCTCGTTGATTCGTCTCCAAGCGACGACTTTATTAGGCATCTCTCGGAGCGGTTGCTCGAAATCGGTTCTCAACATCGCCGAGAGCGTAGAGTGAGATGCGGACGTCTGGTTATGATTGAAGCATCAACAAGCAGAGCAAAATCCAAGTAGGCTTCAGATCAGCTCGGTATCTATGTGGTAAACGCTTCGCCGTCTCACTCTCTAATCAGCTAGGCTGATTAGCTGATTGACTCACCTCTGCCAACTCTGAGATGACACTATCCCACAGCCTCGCCTCCCCGCTCGCTTTATCCCACTCATTGCCCGATTTCCCGCTCAGGCCACCCTGCTCCGCCGTCTTGGCCAGTTTAGACAGACTCTCAGCATAGGTAGCTTCAATCTGGGCTCGCTGTTTGTACACTTCTGCCAAAGCGTTCAAGTGCGTCGTAGAGCTGTGTAAGCGTTTTTGAAGGGCCGTAAGGAGCGGACGAGGTGGTGTGGGTAAGAAGCTGTTGACCCATGCGTCCTCGGGGAGAGCGTTGGCCATATTGACGTTTGGGCGTGTTTCGACGATCGGATCGGTTGAATTCTTGGGGTTGTGAGCTAAAGCAGCTGGGTTGGACGATGAACAGTCTTGAGCAATGTTGGCACAAGCAAGTGTGAAGTGTGCAGTCTATGGATAGCAATTTGCGAGCAGCAAGTGAAAAATCCGAAAGAGCGATGTATGTATGGTATTGACAGTGAGATTGGTGTTGAGCAGCAGCAAGGTAGTAAGGAGTAATGTTGAGCTGGGGGATACGGGGCCTATATTGGTGTTCAGGTGTTGCTGTTGCTGTTGCTGTTGATGAGGATAGCATTAATGACATAATTACCGGATTGAGTAAATACTTATATATATATATGTATGACGCAAGGGATTACAGTGAGTAGTACTAATCTCCACGCTATCACGCTACCACGCTACCACGCTACCACCGCACCGGGCTGGCTTTGGCTCGTGCTCCGCCTAGATTAGCTTCACTTGTCCCACTTGAATTGATATCATGACCATCTTTGCCATCCGCATCTTATCGACATCAATCTCGCACATCTCGTCATCGTTCACAACTATAGCGAACAACAAGATTACGCTACACATCGTATCGACCTCTTTGAACGTCCTTTCGTGAATCAGCCAACTTCACACTCATAACTCAGTACAATTATCGTCAGCTCAACATGAAGGTCTACTCTCTCTCCCTCCTCTCGGTAACTCCCACCACCCCGGCTCAAGCGACATTGTTGGGCACCTCGCAGGACTTGAGCAGTTTCTCATTCTACCAGCGAGGTAGTGTGGGAGAGTTCATGACCTTTTTCACAAAGGTGAGTCATGTTCAATACCTCGTCCCTGTGAAGGTTTGGTGGTTTTGAAAGCGGGGTTTAGATTTCTTTGGAGTGGTGCTGGGGTTTGACGGGTTCTGCTTGACTACTCGAATTCATACAGCGATATGGAGAAATCACCTGAGGATAAATGAGCGCTTGTTTGAAACAACAAAGAAGAGTTGCGTGCTGACATCAATATCCTACAATCGAAATCATTATAGACCGTCGCCGAACGAACACCCGCGAACCAACCTTCATCCGTAGAGGAGAACAACTACAAGGCTCATGTATTTCGAACGACTGGCCGACAGCCTGGTTCGCCCGGTTTGGCCGGTAAGTACCTGGCTTTGGCTGGCCCGTGCCCGTTCTCAGGCCTACCTCTCACTCACCTCTGACTCCATGCGATGCGATCCCCAGCTGATCATCCCATCTCTTGTGTGTGTTATGTGTGATGTGTGATATCTCCAGCCGTCATGATAACCGACCTGGAATACCCCTATCGACCCGCCTTTTCCCTCCTCACTAAACTCCTCGACGAACACACCGCTTTACTTGCCAACCTCCCCTCATCCTCTGCAGCCCCCTCATTCGGCTCAGCGTCAGCCAACGCGTTCGGCGGTAACCCTTCCCAAGCAGCCGCGGGCGGCCTACCCCCTGCTCAAAAGGGTAAACTCGAGGGAACCCTCGCCAACTATTTGACCAAGTACCAGGACCCTAAGCAGGCCGATACGATCATGAAGGTGCAGCAGGAACTGGATGAGACTAAGATCGTTCTGGTAAGTGCACAGTAGCTCGATATACACACCACACGATCTCTCATTGTGACGAGTGTCTGCATCGAGGCCTCGTTTATGTACTTCATCAAAAATCCCTCGTACCTCGTTGTCAGGGCGCTTTCCTGGCTGTGGTCCTGACCACTCACCCGAGAAGTGTATCATGCGCCATCTACTATCATGTGGCATCCGCCGTTCGGGTGCGAATAGCGCTGACTTTCGGGCCTTGGCTGCGTGGATTTCCGATTCCCCCTCTTACAGCACAAGACAATCGAATCCGTACTGGAACGAGGTGAAAAGCTGGATAACTTGGTCGAGCGATCAAATGCCCTCTCAGCGCAGAGTAAGATGTTCTACAAGACCGCCAAGAAGGTAAGTGACCGTCAAGCCTTGCCCTTTTTCTATCCAGCCTTCGCACAATATCAAGTTGAGATCCGCTCGCTGAAATTGGTGGTTATATGGCCACATGATGCTGATTTGACTCGTGTTTTTCCTTGTTCTGGTGATAGCAAAACTCTTGCTGTGTTGTCATGTAATGCGGTTTACTCGATATACCTTTCGTGGTTGATCTCTGGATAGGTATGAGGTGAGAGGTATGAGGTATTGAGGTAATGGTATGAAATAGTGTTCGGACCCTCTTTGACAAGGAGTCGGAAGATGAAACGAGGGGGTCGTCGGCCGAAGTCTGGTGCGATTCCACTTGGCACACACGGACTCGGTTGAGAGTTGTCAGCAGATTGTGATATGGTCAAGTCTCTCGCTCTCTCTCTGGGTAATCGTAGAATATGGTAATGGTAAAAAGTATCTAATTGGCAAGAGCAAGTGATAATAGTAGCAGTAACAGTATTATTTTGTATCTGGTTCGGACGTTACGACTGCGCTCACTAGTACAATAGGTATGCACCATGTCTGTGCTATGTCGAGCAAGAAGCGGGTATCAAGAATCAAGTATCAAACAGATCTCAGGAGGATGTAGCTCCAGCCCCAACCCCGATGCAAGGCTGACCTTGGGAGGGGCGCGCAGGAGTGGCATGCATCTGTCTACCTACCTACACGACACTTTGTCTGGTCAGTCGTATGCACCAACCATACGCTCGCGGTCCATCGTATTATTGTAGAGTCAAGTGTTGACCGCGGCGGCGGCGGTGGCGGCGGCGGCGACGCGTTTTGATTTTTGTCGCCTACGCTGCAGCAGCTGTCAAAACATTACTCGTACTCGCACTGACCATTTGCCATTTCGACCTGTTTCAACATTCGACATATATATTATTCTTTTCTAGCATTGTTCTTCCATCGATCTGAATCGCATATCGTATCATCGTTGACCGCGCATACCAGACCAAATATCAAACACCAAACTTGAGGGTCTGTCGGCTGTCCTGGTCTCTCGTTTCTGGTGTTTGGTGTTTGGTGTTTGGTGTCTACCAAAACCTTGGCAAAGCTCGTTGTTTCATTGTTGTTGTTATCATCGATTTCATCGATTTGCAATTGACATAGAATAATTTGGCCGCGGTCAGATCTCGGATCTTGGTTCTTGGTTCTTGAATATCCCGATCGGCCGTCAGTCGCACTTACAAGACTGGACACAAGACTGGAGACCTGGGACTGAAGCTGGGACTAAAGCTAGACGGAACGGTGCCTCATCAGCTCGCACCTCATGCGTGTCGAGCCAATATGTCAAGTGAGTCCCCTCAGCATCTATCTCAGTCACTCACTTGATAAAGAAGAGCTCAAGCCTGCTAAATGAGTTATTTTTTATTGCTGCTGATGCCGTTGCTGTTGCTGATGCGATGTTTTGCAATATCCCCGTTCAAAACCTCTAACCGGCAGACGATATAGTAGTCATCTCCGATACGGAAGAATATCACTTCATCAACGAAGATTTCGAGGATGAAGACGATGGAATCGCTTTTGTAGGGCATGCGAAACCTCGTTCGAGCGCTGTACAGGGGATCGGACTTGGGAATGGAGCTGTAGCTATAGCGGGTCCATCAACCTTAGGGTGTGTTTTCTCGTCCGCTCAATTGATGGGTTTTTTTTTTTTTTTTTTTTTTTTTTTTTTGTTTCGGGCTGTATGCAGCTGTACGATTCCGGCTGACCAATATCATACTCATAGAGGCAATAATACCTCAATACCGATATTCATAGACAGCGACGACGACGCCGATGACGACAATGCAGACGACCAAGATATCCATTCGTTTCTCTCGGCGGAATTGGGTTTGGGTATCCCGACCACATCGAGACCAACATTGACTATCAATACAAATGGGAATACCAGAAGTGAACCGAAGTCGATAGCTATAGCAGGCAATGCCCGAACGAAAACAGCTCCTACAGTCCCTGAAGTCGGGAGATCAACAGTGGTATCGTCGGGCGCTTCAAGATGGACAAAGAGCTTGTCAAACACAGCGACAAGGACTGCAATCGATGTGGACGAGTACGACGACCTGACTTTGGATCTTGATCTTGATATACAGCTTGTCGAGGCCGTCAGAAATAATATTACCGCTACTGGCGAGATGTCGACCACCAGAAAAGGCAAAGAGAAAGCTAAAGTGATTGACCTGGAAGGGGAAGAAGAGGTGGTGGTGCATGAGGTCCGGAGTAGCGGGAGGGCTTTTGAGGATATTCAAGATGAATTTGATAGGTTTGAAAGTAGTTTATTGGACAACGTGAGTGGAAATTTCATCATCCATATGTACATATGTACTGGACGTCCTTATTTACTGATCGTTTCATGAATTGTGTTCTCTTCCATTCCACCCTCACGTCCATGCTGGCAGCTCGAAAAATCTTCGTCGGTTAACGCGAGACCTCCAACATCCACAAAGACCTCTAGCGAAAAAGTTCAGGCTGTCGTTGCCCAACGACCCTCACCGCGTGATCAGCCGGTCCGGTCCAACAGCGCAATCAAAGAAGCCATCGAGAAAGAAAAAGCAAAGCTTTCAAAGAAGAAACGTAAATCGTCGGCAAACGAGATAGATGCACTGGAAGCCACTCAGCTGAAGGAGATAGATAGTGTCGGGAAAGGTAAGAAACGGAAGAAGGAGTCGAGTTTAGATGAAGACGTGAGCCTATTTTTAGTTTCTAAGCGCTGAATCGTGCCCTTGAGGTATAAACGGGAGACTGATTTTGCGATAAATATAGCCCGCAAAGAAGCTTAGCAAGGAGGAGAAAGAAGCTCAAAAGGCGCTCGAGAAAGCCGAGAAGCAACTTGCTCGTGAAACTCAGAAGGTGAGCTCATCATCCTCGTGGTTGACTTGCCGCTGAAAGCGCTTTCCTCAGCTAGAGCATGTCGCTGATCTATGGGTTTTTTTTTTTTTTTTTTTTTTTTTTCCTTTTTCAGGCTGCCAAAGAAGCGGAGAAGTCATATCAGCGGAAATTGGCCGAAGTCAACCGGGTATGTTTCCTTCATCGCATATCATCTTGTGCTCCAACACACGGACGCTGAGCCTGTTCACTACGTCGGCCTCTTAGCTTCGTACAAGCAAGAACGACACAGTCCGAGAAATCCATCTGTACCTCTCTGCAGATCTCTCGCACCCCACATCGCCCATCGCAGGAGCACTACCAGAAATCAAAACCCGCATCACCGATAATCACTCCGAACTCCACTTCTTACCCGAAACCGAATCTCCTATCAACGGTATGATACGTTTCAAGCGGCACCTAAAGGCTCGTTGGGACCCAACCAAGAAACAGTTCATACCGCTCGATCAGCCGAAATGGGTCTGGGAACCTTCGATACTCATGATCATCAACGCTGAGGAAATCGTAGATCGGATCGCAACCGCGTCAACGTCGACGTCGACGTCGAACCCCAGCGAGGAGAGTCTTTCGACTTTTATAGCCGACGTGAGGTTAACTCTAGGGCTGAAGAGCACGGATCAGATGATGGTGATGATCAAGGGTTTAAACAAGTATTACTCCAAGAGCAAGAGCTTGGCGAATAAGGAATTCACAGCTGCTGCCCGAGCAGGTCTTGCAGGGAGCGGAAGCGCAGGTACAGGTGGGAACAGTAACGGGAGGGCTGGAGGGGCAATGATGACTAGTAGGCCGGACAAAGAGACGATTGAGATGGAATTGGTGAAATTGCAAGTGAAGGAACGATGTTTTCTCGTACATGGTGAGTTGGAGGACTCCACCGTGCGATGCCAATACAGGTTCTTGAAGCTAGATAATTAGTACAGAGTATAAGCTGACGTGGAACGTTGCTGTTGCTGCCTGTAGTGGAGAAGACGGAGGATATTGAAGATTGGGTGTATAATATCGCTGCTGATGTGGCTCTACGACCTGTAAGCTGGGTAGACCTACTTCCGTCAAAGGTCGATTACTACCACCGCGTTCGCGATCAAGCCTATCATGATATCAGACGGGGAGCCAAGCTACCTGCTTGTCTGACGTCTACTGGCCTGTTGGTGGTGCTGGCCCGCCAAAATCACGATGAATGATTTGGAAAAAAATCCTCTTTTTTTTACTGACTTTTTCTCCGTGCGATTGACAGTACAAGCTCATCTCGAAATCACACTTGAACTTCTGTCCGACCGACTCTGTAAAGCGCAAATCCTCCAACCCGACCGAGGCATTCGAGTTGATGTTACAAGAAGTCACGGGTATAACTCCCTCAGCAGCTATGGGTATAGCCGTGGAGTATCCGACCTTCTATGATCTTATGGTCGCTTATGAGAAGGCGGATAGGAGAGGAGGGGTTGATAGAGCCGAGGGGATGTTACAGGATTGTCAGGTGAGTGTGTCAATTCATCTTGCTTGATAAAGGGAAACGACGACCTTTCCTTTTGAGGATCAACTAACGGATGAGGGTTTTTTTTTTTTCCCTGCTGACTATTGACTCCTGAACGATTATCAATGGTACTCCTTACCGATATGATATCTATGTAGATCAAGACCTTGCGAAATGGTACAGCGAACGGAAGAAAGTTGAACAAGGTGAGTACATCCTTCCAAGACTGCATGATCTTCCCCTTTGAAGCCTTTTATGTTGCTGACACCAGATACTCTCATCGCAACATTCCCTTCAGGCTCTGGCGAAGAGAGTTTACAATGTATTCAGAGGCGAAGACAGTCTAGCTTTGGCCTAAGGACCAGCCGAAGCGAGAGCTGTTCATAACCCGTCCACTACTTTGGGATGGGGTCATTTGGACGTGAGAAAGATGTATTGACAATACAGGTATAATGATTATTAGTTAGTTCGACTCTCATCGGAAGGGATCGTCTCGCCTCGACTTGTTGTACTTGTACTTGTACTTGTTCTCCTACCATTATATTATTAACGTTTGGTTCTTGCATATCCTCCTCTCTCTTGTAGAAGGGGAGCCATAGCATGTACAAATTGTGTATACATCAAGTCAGAGCATGGATATGTATTGTATTTGTATCGTATTGTATCGCGAAAGTCTACGCGCGTGGCGTGTACAAAGCCGACGAGGCGAGTGCATTCAGGCAAATCGCCAATTCACGTACGTCATGCAAATCACCGATCACAGATCACGGCTGATCTCGCGGTCTGGATCTGGATAGTGGGTATGCTATTACGCCTTGGACTTCTTAGCCTTCTTCTTGACAGGAGATGCTGATGCTGCTTTGTCCTCGGCCTCCACGTCGGCGACGCCAGTCCCAATGTCAGATTTCCGTCGCTTGTCCTTCTTGTCCTTCTTATCTTTCTTCTCCTTCTCCTTCTTCCCCTTGTCTTCCGCATGCTCTACGGCTGCCACACGCGCTTCATCGACGTCCATTCCATCCCCAGCTGCGCTTGAGATGGCGCTGGCATTAGCGTTAGGTCCAGGCGTGTTAAAGCCATAAGCTTCATTCCTGAATTTGAACAAATGCGTAGGCTGAGGTCTTTTAGCCTTAGCTGAAGGTGCAGAGGATGGAACGATAGGAGTAGAAGATGCGTTGGCGAGGAATGAGGGGATAGCAGCGCCGGCTGTTGTGGTTGTGTCGTCGGTAATTGAAGCTGAGGCTTGTTCTTGTGCTGAGGAAGGGGCGATATCGGGCGTTAGGATCAGGCGGCGGGTGATTGGTAGTGGGGCTAGAGGTATCACATATTACACATTGATTGATTAGCATCAGGTTTTTTTTTTTATTAAAAAATCCAGTGAGCGAATTGACTCCAGGATAAAATCCAGCCAGGGACAGCCAGGACAGCGTTGAAGCCATCTATGACAAACATCTAGATACGTAGCGTTGAATGTGCCAATATCTGGGCAAGACCCAACGTAGATCACTTTCTGCTTGTTGAGCGCTGATGATTCAAACGGCCAAAGCTTTCGACTTACCAACATAGAGTTTCCCACCCTGCTTAACTCGCGGAACCAACAACCTCATACCTTCCATCTCCTCACCACCTTCTACACCCATCTCCTCACCAGCTCCCGCTCCCGTTCCCGTCTCGGCGCTGACATTCATCGTCAACGAGTCGGCCGCACCAGGTCCAGCGGTAGGTTGTCTGCCTTCTTCGTCGACAACGGTATGCGCTTTCGTACGTTTTGAGGAACCTGCCGAAGAGAGGGTATACGAGGTTGATTTGTATGTGAAGTTACCTTTCACGTCCCCTGAGCTAGCATTGGAACCGGCACCGGTTGAGGAAGATGAGGAGTGCGAGCGGGGGACGGTGAGTGATAGAGCGGAAAGTCGGGATGGTTTGAGCTGTACACGTTCAGACCGGAGACAAGGTTACGGGTTCACTTTCGGCGTCAGCTAAATGATCGATTCCAGACGGCAGGGACTATTTGCAATTTTGCATTTTGCATTTTGCACTCTGAGTGAAGACGACTTGTAGCTTTCGGCGCGATAGCAGCTAGAGGTAGACAGCAGCTTGGGCTATATTAGAAGAAAGCGATAGCACTCACGTCCTTGGGAGCTCGAATAGCCCAAAGCTCCACCCCAGGCTTGTTGGCCAGAGCTCCCCACTCGAACGGGGAAGATACAAAGGCCGTCGTAGTTTTCAACTCGGTCATGCCTACTGGCGGCTCGTATCGTCTACAACCAACGGCAATATCGCCGTACCGACCAGAGACAGCGGATCAATATCGTCAGCAAAAGCGGTTTTTCCGATACATTAGCCAGGAGACGACAACGCGAGGAGCTTGTATACGAAGGGAGGGCTATGTTTGTGGCAGACTTACGACAGAGTCTTAGATGACCTTCCTGAAGACTGAGCACGATTGGTAATCTGTTTGCTAGTTCTTCTAGGTTCGATTCCTTCCAAGTCCGCCTCACTATCTTCCTCCTCTTCAGAGCTTGAATCAGAATTAGAATCAGATTCAGATCCCGCCGAAGCAGCTCCTCCAGCCCCAGCACCGACAGCTTCCGCATTGTCATCTTCACTTTCTTCGGCCTCGTCATCTACGAATTCCGCTGAGATGGGTTTACGTTCGGGCTCGGCATCTTTGATTGATTTTGATTTCTTGGCTTTGGAGCTTGATGCTGCTCCTGACGTTGAAGGTTGTTTTGATTGTGATTTTGATTTTGTCGACTTGACTTTTGGTGGAGCTGATGTTGAGGCCATTTTGGAGGTCTGACTGGCAATTGATGCGGTCTGCTGGTCTATGAGCTGCGAACGATGTCAAATCCCGGATCAGATTCTTATCGGAGGAGGGGATGAATTGAAAACTCAATCCAATAGAGCAGTTGTTGTTGCTTGGATGCTGCTGTGTTAGGCAACGAAAAATCTCTCGAGCGAAGTTGAGGTTTGAGATGATAATGCGGGGTAATTCATGGCAGCCACGTGTTTCTTTGGAGAGAAGTAAACGCGGGGTAAGGTTAACTGTAAAGTCACCATATGCATGCATGCATCAATTGCAATTGCAATCAAACGCGTTAGCAGTGAGTGAATTGACATTCATTGGAGTGCGAGTACATATATCCAGATAGACACCCTTTCGATCCCCTCAATCATTCCCACCAATCCTGAGCATCCTACGCTCTCGCCATGTCATCGCCTTCACCAAAGGCAGGTGCGAGTGAATTGCCTGATTCACCCTCCACTAACACCAACGAGGATGCGGCGTCATCACCCAAGCTCGACCAGCCTGAAACCGAAACGATAGCGGACGTTCCACCTCCTTCAACGTCACCTACCAAACCCCAGCCTCAGGCAGAAGAAGAAGGGCAAGTGTCCAAACCAAAATCGAAAGAACGCGCTGTATCCCCTGTGAAACCCCGAGCACCACCTAAGAGCAAAGTGAGAGCCGCCGCAGCCATGTTTGAGAAGCCCAATACCGCCGGTGCCAGTGTCGGTGCCAGCGGTGCTTCAGCTCCAGCTTCAGCATCAGCTTCTTCGTCCACTTCGACACCTAAATCAAGCTTGGATAGACCGAGACCTTCCAAATCGCGTCTATCATCAGCCGGCTCGTTCAGGTCAGTCTCGGTTTCCCCTGGTCCCAGCCCAAGTAGGCTGTCTCCCGAGAAACCATCTATACATAGGTTCGGATCCCGGTCCCCTTCGCCATCGCCGTCGCAATCCCCTTCGTTCAGGAAGTTGAGCGCCGATACTTCACCGAGCTTGAAGCTCAACTCGCCATTTGTGGCTCGAGCTGTATCACCTTCACCTATTGACACGCCTATGTCTAGCAGCTCGGGTAAACCAGAGAGGTTCTCGGACGTATCGCTTTCCGAAAGTACACCTCAATCCAAGTCTGAACCTCTACCCGAAATAGAAAACACGCCGCCATCAAAGAAGAAACAGCTATCTGTATCCCCGAATCCTCCTAAACCCGTTGACTTGACAGATGAACTTCCTGAACCAGTGACGACTCCGCCAGCCAAGGAGCCTGTCAAATCGTCATTCTTCTCTTCTGCTCTAGGTTTCGGATTCCCCTCAAGTAGCAATACAGTTGTGGCTGAACCCACACCGGCTTCAAATGCTCCGTCGAGACAAGCCTCAGCGTCAGAGCAGGGTCAAGCTTCAGCAGCTGGCGGATGGAGGTCGACCATGTCGAACCTATTAGGCTCTCGATCAACATCCTCTGCTGCATCCCCTTTACCCCCGTCAGAACCCGTCTCTGCAAGTTCCTCCTCGTCTCATCGACCGACTGAAGCTCTCACTCGTAATCCATCTGAGGGCACATCTTTCCTCTTACATCGCGTGGACTCGACCACGGCATCGAGGGATAGACGGATCAGCGCACAACTGGGAGGAGGTCAAGCTATCAGAGAAGGGTTTGAGAGAGTCCGAGGCGCGATGGAGACAGCTGCTAGGGAGATGAGAAGAGAAAGGGAAAGCCGAGCGACGTTGACTGCTGGTATTGGAGAAGAAAATGCCATACCGGAGAACGATGACGAGACTCAAGGGAATGAGAAAGTAGATTGGACGTTCTGGGGGGCGGTAGTGCAGGATTTTGAGAATGTAGCTAGGAACAAACCGAAAGAACTGAGTAAGGCCATTCAGCAGGGTATACCGCAGGTTATCCGGTGTGTATTGTGATTCGTGATTCGCGGATCGATATTGCGAATCAATCAAATCTCCTCTGATAACCTGTGCTAATTTACCAATATTCGCGCTTCAGAGGAGCGATATGGCAACTCATGTCATCATCAAAATCCACACCACTGGAAGAGACTTACAAGGCCCTGCTGAAATTACCGTCTCCTCACGAAAAATCCATCAACAAGGATATCAATCGGACTTTCCCCAATCACAAGTATTTCCAGGAGGGCGGTGGTATAGGACAGGAAGGGCTGTTCATGGTTGTCAAAGCTTACAGCTTGTAAGTGACCGTTATTACCTGACTGAGCCAGCTAGCGGAACAAGGTCGTCCCAAAGCTGACACAACACTCTGGGTTTCCGATGCAGGTATGATCCTGAAGTTGGATATACGCAAGGCCTGGCATTCATCGTCGCTGCCTTATTGCTGAACGTGAGCTTACAGAGTCTGTTTCGCCATCGCAGGCGGCTGAGCTGACTCGGGTCTGGCTCCTTCACTATGTGTGACTGCCGGTTGTAGATGCCCGACGAAGAAGCATTCTGCGTACTTGTACGCTTGATGGACTCATACAACCTTCGATCACATTACACGGCAGAAATGCAGGGTCTTCAACTACGTCTATTCCAATTCGATAGACTCGTGGAGGAGATATTGCCGTTGCTTCATACGCATTTCGTCAGGAAGGGGGTAAAGAGTAGTATCTATGCTGCGCAGTGGTTCATGACGTTGTTCAGTTATCGGTGAGTGCGACGGTGGTATGTAATGAATCAGATCAAATCTAAGGACGAAAGCTGACATGGCTTACTTCAATTCGACTCACATGGTTGCAGATTCCCACTGTCGCTCGTATACCGTGTTCTAGATATAGTATTCGCAGAAGGGATTGAAGCCATCTTCCGATTCTCGCTCGCCCTCCTTAAGAAATCAGAAGACAAGTTACTAGAACTAGAATTCGAGCATATCCTGAATTTCTTGCAATCGGACTTGTTTGAAGTGTATCGCGTCGACGAGTCAAAGCGAGACGGCGAGTATATAGGCGGAGAAGGAGGAGGTAGTGGTGGCGACCCGCACAGCGAGGAGGAATGGAAGGCAAATGAGTTTGTGAGGGACGCTTATGAGATACGCATGTGAGTTGATCGATGGATGGACCGCAACACCTCGTGCAAGTCAAGTGAAGGCGGCTGAAATTGCTACGTTTTTTCTGCCTGCGCCTTCGTTCAGCACTCCCTTCATGCTCGACTCGTACGCCTCAGAATGGGAAGAACAGCTCCGAAGTCAGAATAGACATGCTCTCGAAGTTGATCAACTGCGAAATGCGAATCGCAACCTTAGTGCGCAAGTGTAAGTAAACGTCATTTCGCGTTGCAGAGACATCATGTCCTCTTCGTAGCATCGAACGAAGGCTAATACTACTACCTCTTCTGTATCTAGGAAACAATTAGAAGCGTCTCTCGCCACGATGTGAATGATGATCCCTATGCCCTTCTTGATTCTTGATTCCTGATTCCTGAAACGGGTCATCGATGATCACACGCTGACCCCTGCTGACTCGTCTCCTCTGTGTGAACAGGAATCAAGAACATGTCGAGCTTGTCAGACAGCTTGTAATGAGCAAGATCGAGAAGGAAGAAACAGAAAACGAGCTTGTGCGGTACAAGATGCTGTGAGTGATGCGGTGTCTGCGCGACTCTCAGGATTGCCATCCGTGCTTCATTCTATTCCTTCTTAACACCGCAATTGAGGTTACGACGTATCATCCTGCTATTTTGCCGTCGGGAATCTATCTTTTTGAGATGGTGCTGATCATCAGCGATGCTTGTTGTCTGAAAACAGCTATGCCGAACTTGCCCATGCTCAACAAGATGCTCTATCGAATCATAGTCGATTATCGGGCGGATCGATGAGTAGTCAGACTGTCTCGAACATAAGCACCGGTAACGTTAACGGTAACGGTAGTAGCAATGGTGGACCCCCAAGCTGAGTCAACGCTTGGGGTGGAAGAGGAAGGCTTGTGGGCCATACGTCTACTGCCATCAGGACCTGCACGAAAGAGGGGTTGGGGTGGGGGGTGTTCTTTCGGCATGTTTTGCTCGTTGGGGATCGCGCGGTGCATTCGACAAGACCAAGCTCATTCCTACGCGCCGTATTTCGTATTGGACATTCAGCTATTGTTCATCTTATGTTGCAACAACAAAGATCATGTTACAACACATAAGTCAAAACATTCGTACCTATCTATAATCTAGTCAATTGAGATCGGCATCATACATGTTGAGCACTGTTACATTGCTACTCCCTTAGAATTACCATCGTCTGCCACGCCCTATCATATCATATCATATCAAATCATATTACGATGTATGCTGCATGTTAGTATGAGCCGTATCCTCTCACATCACTAGACTTTCTGGTGTCCTGTTCGCCCACACGCTATCGGCTGCTGTAAGAGTATGCAAAGCCATGACATGTCGTTCACGCGGATGGGAGAGCGACAGACATCAGATAGCGAACAGCAGATAGCGAACAGCAGATAGCAGATAGCAGATAGCAGATAGCAGATAGCAGATAGCAGATAGCAGATAGCAGATAGCAGATAGCAGATAGCAGATAGCAGACAACAATCGCTCAAGTCATCGTCTTTGATTCGTCCTAGTTTCACTTTGTAGGTTCAGGCGGCATGGTATAATTGATATTCATACAACATCGCATTAGGCATATATTCAGACTAATCGCGTCGCCTGATCCCATTCATCCCCGCTGGGATTCGAATCTCGTGTGGCATGGAATACGATAGGCGAGTGCCACGCACGGGCATGAGAGCTCGGTTTCGCTATATATCGTAGTCTTCGTCTATGTCTCTATCTTGTCTCACGGGCGCAGGAGCCTGCTCGAGTTCAGGTTCAGGCTCAGGGTCGACTCCAACTTCCTCCATATCCTCATCTTCTCCACTCCCATCTCCATCTCCATTGGCTTCTCCATTGATACGCCGGCCATCCACTTCGTCCTCCTCATCTACCTCACTATCGTCGTCCTCCTCCGCCTCCTCGTTCAACCCATCAGCGTCTGCATCGGCGTCGGCGTCGCTGTAAATGTCGGCGAGGGAAAGATCGTCCTCTGGTGCGATGCTGAAATTCACTTCGCCAAGCCTTTGATGTGCTGGTGGTAAGCGGACAATATCGAATGATTCGGGTAATATAGGCAGAGGCTGGCTGTTCAACTCGTGTGCTAGGGTTGCCAAGTACTACGGCAGGGGGAGAACCGTGAATATGTGATCAGCCATAAATTTCCAATGTTCCAATGTTCCAATGTTCCAATGTTCCAATGCTCCAGCGTGAACCTTTTCTTTTCATTTAAGGCCTCCGCTAGACATAGTGATGTATTGCGAGTTTATCGCTCGATAGCAAGTACATCGTCGTCTGATTTGAGGGAATTGAGACGTCCTAGCGGATCGAGGATCGTGGGTCGTAGAATGCAACTCACATCCCTAGGAGGCGCCTCGAAAAACTCGTATCGCTTTCTCATCTGGATAGCAAGTTCCACATCTTCCCTCTCAATTTTATTGGCGCTCGAACTTCCGCCTCCGCCGCTACCACCTGAGCCTCGAGCAGCGTGGTCTGCTAGTGATTGTGCGCTGGTGAGGACGTCTGCTGTATATCCTGAAGGGTCAATGGTTAATAGACTTAGAACATCAGCAACTTTCTTCAATCTTGATTTTCCGCTAGCCATCCATTACAAGCTGAGTTTAAATCCAATGAAGGGTGTGTCGATGCTGGTACTGGCGGTCCCACTCACTATGCGCGAAATCCAGTAATTGATGAATCACCCTCTCGTCCGCATCGTCTATCCCCTTTGAGCCCATTATGAGCGATATCAATCTACCATCTCGGGGGACTATAACCGGCGAATATAGATGAGATTATCAAGCTCATCAGTCAGCGCGTCTTCTATTCAGTTTACAATTATTTTATAAATGGTTGAAGAGTCCTCTTATCTGGAAAGAAGGAAGAAAAGAAGCGCTCGCTCGAGACTCACATGGTCGTGCAGGGGCGGTCATTTTTTGCTTTTGCTTTTGCTGAGTCGTCAGAAGGTGATAATCCTTGCTCTTGTCTCGCTTTGTGGTGCTGTCGGCTGATTTCCTATTATGAGCTTCTTCGCCGGATGATTGTGCCAAAGGTTGGAAAGAGTGTTATTGTTGAGTTGTAGACTGCATATATGATGTCTATTGTCATCGCCATCTTCGACATCTTTAAGGCTCATCTATCTTAGCTTGTCTTCGAGTTCGAGAACGACGCGCGGGATCAATTTGGGCTACTGCTGCACGCGTAAACACAAACAAGCGGCGATCCCCGATGTAATGTGACGTTTCTACGTTTCCGCTTCTGCGCGCCGGTACAGTCAGCCTACAGGCTACAGGCCATCAACATTAACATGATCTGATTTCGCCTTTCCTTCCCTTTCCTCGCCTTCTTTTCTACCACCGCATCGTCTTGAAGTAATCAAGGTAGTCCAACCATGCCTTGACTCAATTGGAACTGAACTGTAAGCTCACAGAGATACATGTGAGCTAGTGGATCGTGCAGGCCCTGAGCCCTGGCGTAAGCACAGCTGACATTTAGCTTATAGGTAACAGCCCGCTCAAGGTAGCGTAGTCATCGACCGACTAATCAAACGAGAGTCCTAGATCAAAATGCCATCACGCCAAACAACAATCTTCTCTCACTTTTCGCCGTCCAATCGAACGCGGCGTAATGCAAACACTCGTACGCGTCCACGAAGCGGAGTAGACGATTCGCAGGAATCGGCAGAAGCGGGTCCGTCGAGACGGCCGAGTGGAACTCGGGCTCGTCGAGGTCGGACAAGAAAAGTATCTGAATCTGAATCGGAGGGATCGGATGCGCTGGACCATATTCGCCTTTCACCTGGTTCCGGTTCCGGTTCTAAGTCTAGATCAGCCGCGAGACCGAAACGGCTGGCTGTGGAAATACCCCTCACTCAACGACAGGCTTTGAAGAAGACGATTCAGGATTCATCAGAATCAGACGCGAATGAGAACGAGGAGGGAGAGGACAGTGGTCAGGATGATGATGAAAATGACAATATGGACGAAAAGGGTGAGGATGATAATAACGGCGTTGAGGAGGAGGTTATAGAAGAAGAATCCAGTCAAAGACCCACGAGAGCTAGGAATGGTGGAAAGGCTGGAACGGCTGGGGCTGGAGCTGTAGCTGGAAGCTCGTCCAGACTCAACCCGAACTCAAGGAAACGAAAGGATGTGGAACAAGTCGACAAGATCGACGAAGACGATATCACCCTTTACCCGTCACCTCTCTCGCCCAAACAAGACCGGACTCGAATTCGACCGACTCGAAAACCAGCACAACATCAAAGTCGAGATGGCACGAACAGCAGAGCAGCTGGTTCACAGGGCAGTAGCGCAGCTAGTGTGATAGTCGTGGACCAAGACGAGGATGACGAGATTCAATCATCTGCGAAGCAAGTCAAGCGTCGAGGTACTAGAGGAAGACCTCCTGCGGCGGCAAAAGGTGGAAAGGGAAAAGGGAAAGCGAAAGCGAAAGCCGATGAGGACGATGACGAGGATGAGATAATACCCATTGACCCTCCACGACCTTCCAGGACTCAGCGCTCTCGTCCAACACCAGCTCGAGCTCGAGGACTTACACAGTCCTCGAAGTCTACTCAGACCAAATCAAGGGGTTTACAATTCCGTCGAACGACAAGCGAGCTCGAAATTGAATTACCCAGGTTATCACAAGAGGAAAGATCGAAATATAGGGCATGGACGCCTAGCGAGCAGAAATCGAAAACGCGCAATGTGATCACCAAGAGATTGCCAGTGATCGAGGAGAGACAGCCCACGATAACGGAAAATGACGAAATGACGGCGGTGGCGAAAGCCTCGAACCGCCAGTCTCCAGTTGTATACGACTTGGTCGAATTGGACCAGCCGGGACATCGAAGGCGAAGTCAGTCTCGAGCTAGTGAGGACCGCAGGTGGGGGGATGGAGCTTTGCAAGGGATGGAAGGGAATGGAACGATCGAAGCCTCTAGACGTTTGCGCCTCACGTCGCTATTATCGTCCGTGCCAAGAGAACAACAGCCTACACCAGCCATACCTCGACAAGCAGGCGCAGGCGCACCAGATGTTACGCAAGCTGCACAAGGATCCTCTGCTCAACAGGTATCCGCTGACGGGCCGGCTTCCTCTGACTCTGAGCTGCAACCTCGACAGGTTCCACTCGGGCCTGTTGTAAACGACGGCGAAGCAGATTTGATCGATGAAGATCTGGACTTTCCAGCCAGCGGTTCCAATATGCCTTCTCCCGAAAAGCCTGCTGCAACTGCAGAATCTTCACGACCCATATCTTCACCACCTGACTTGCCAAGTTCACCGAAGCCGAAAGTCACCATCCGTACACCATCACCACCGGCGTCCAATGCATCGTCAGATTTCTTCATATCCAGCAGACGCAGAGATAAGGGCAAGGGCAAGCAGCGAGCTCTCCCCGAGACTCAAATCAGTAATAACTTGACCTCCCCTCCGCCCAAGAAACGTTCGAAACCTACTCCCCTCAGTGCTAGATCGGTCTCTTCGGTCTCTAAATCTGTTGCGAAGGGCAAGCAAGTGGAAAGATCCGAAAAGACCAAGAAGAAAGCTAGCACCGGAAAGCTTAAAAGCAAAACGGTGGATCCCGATGATGATCTAGTTGAGACTGAAGACGAGAAAGACATGGTCGAGCACCTCAAGATGGACGAGCCGGAGCGGTTCAAGTCGGCTACTCGTTTGAGGCAGAAGAAAGAATCTGATTTCCAGCGCAAATTACGCAAGATGAAAGCTCAGCGATTGGGCAAGACTATCTCCGATTCCGAGTCAGAGGCTGGCACGGAAGGCGATGAGAGTACTTCAGACTCAGCAATATCAGTAGACAACGGAGATTCGTTCATTGTTCCTGACGACAATCTCAATTCGGCTCACGTCAAGCTTCCTCACTATTTCTCGATCGACTCTGCCCAGACTCCCGAGTTCAAATTCAAGGTGGTCTTCCATTATCTGGTCCTGCTAGTCACCAAGAAACATAAGGCATTCCCCTTGACGCCTGATGCGTCGGAATACTTCAAGCCACAGCTTAATTACTGGAGAGACCGGATGCTCGGTTTTAGGAATTTCAGAGTTCGGAGTCAGATCTGGAGGAGTAATTTCGTCAAAGCCATGGAGAAATACCCTGGGTTCGAGGTGAGTTGAGAATTGCAGGGTCTCAATATCTCATGATCATTCCACCGCACAAGTGCAGAACTGGTACCTATTGACTGGTCGACCTGTGCTTATGGTTCAATTGCTCTTTCGATGCGCCGCTGCATGGTTCTTAGGTTGAGGTGCTCCCGCACGCTGTATCAGGTTGCGATGCATGCCACATGAGCGGAAGGCGGAGCAAATTCAAAATCAGGCTGGACGGTACACCATACAACAAGGAGACGCATGAGGAGCTCGACGAATCTAGTGATGATTCGGAATCTGACTCGCATTTGAACTCTAATAACTCTGATGAATCGGATGATGATCGTGAGGTCGAGGCGGACAAGTTGCCCAGAAAGCTGGTCATGGGTGAGCTACAGATCGCTGAGTCCACAGTCCAGTGAATCTTTCAAGCTGACGTGTACACGTGGTGTTTCAGGCCGATTCTGTCGTGCTCGAGCAGAGGTTTTCCATCAACTCGTACATTGGGGTGAGCTGATTACCTGGCAATCATACTTACTTCGTGTCGAGGCTCAGCTAACCAAATAATGCGCGCTTCGTATGACACAGAGGATGAGCTATACCACGCCATCAAGCGATACTACCACGACCTCCTTCGAGCCAAATACAAAAGAATCGAGTCTGATTCCGAAGCTTCTTCGTCGTCCAACGATCCCGATTCTGATCCAGAGGAAGTACGCCAGCGGCGAGAAAAGCGAGTGAAGAGGAAAGAGAACACGGCTGCGAGAGTGGCAAAGATCAGGAGGAAGGGCGACTTGCCGAAGGATGTCAAGGACGTTGATAAAGTCACCGAGTGGATGGATAGGATGGGATACCAGAATAAGGTGGGTGCGAGAATCCGTTTCGCACTGACAGTGTGCTGCTTGACACTTGATCTTGCGCTGTACTCCTACTCTATAATTCACAAATCTCACATGCTCAAAGCGGGTCTTGATCTTCGACCGTCGATGGCATGCGAGATGAGGAAAACGTCGCTCAGAGGCGGGTAGGCTGACCTTGGCTTTGATGTGCTTTCATCGACTATCGGCTATAGGAATTCCGATGGATCCAGCAGCTCGAAGATAGGTCCGGGCAGCTAGAGCACGATAAGCGGGGTGACGATTAGATGAATCAGTCGCAGTGAGTTTGAGTTTCGGAGATGAAGATGAAAATCGTTCCTTGTCATCGTCATCGAGCAGAAGTATAATCGGAATGAGAATGATAGACCTAGCTAGCCTCAATGGGATGGGAGAACAAGTTCTTCAGAAACACAACTGTATATAGTATGTGAATCTTCGTACAGTAAGTAACGTGCACGGGATCTGGAATTCCCGTACCGTACACTGTATATTGTAGGTGATCACGACATCACGATAATATGACGAAACCATCATGCATGTCCAATACAAGCCAAGCAAGCGACGTCAATTAAGAGTAAGAGTAATTGAATGAAAGGTTATGGATATAGGTGTCATTGCAGAATATTATTGTACTCGTATTGTAGATTCGTGTATCGCAAAATTATCAATTTATCGTCATCGTAATTCGTTTGGACGCTATCGTCGTATTGATCGTTTATCATCGTAGCAGATTATTGAAGAGCCCTATCACCACATCCCACAGGAGACCGTTGTGGATCGCTCTCATTATTGTCATGTGACAGGTGCCAGCCAGTAATGAAGTCCCCACTCACTAGAATTGGGTACTAGTACTCTCAAAGCCACGCAGCCCCAAAAGCGATCACCATCAAGCCCATCTTAACGCCTACTCCAGCAGCACCAATCTCAAACTCCCTAGTCCCAGCCGAATCAGCGCCGGTGCCGGTAGTACTAGATGGGTTGAGGGTACCCGTACTGGTAGCGATTGGTGTCGTGATGGTCGTTACCGTCGACATGGGAGTAGAGGTAGAAGTGGCTGTGATGCCCACGCCGATGACGTTGGGGGTCGTGGTTCGTCCTTCCGCTTGACGGGAGAGAGACTCGGCTCTGCGAGAGTCGACGACCAAAAGTTGAACATCAGTCCATCAGCCTACTATTTTATAGCTCGTCTGAACAGCTGTTTCCCGGGTATGCTATTGCGTCGAGGATGATTTTCGGAAGTCCAGACCTGCCATACCGGCGGAGTGCTGCGGGGAGCACCGGGAGAAAGTTTGAAACTGCAGCAGATCACTCACGCTTCTTCGGCTCGATCGACATTGTTGATAGTCGAAATCATGAGCGTGTCAATAAGCTATGGCAACGGTCAACGGTCAAACACAGAGCAATTCAGCATGAATGGAAATAACTTTGATCTCGCTCACGCGGACATGGTGTTATCGATGCTTTATCACTCGAATACTCGAGTACAGGAGAGACGGTTTGGAGATGCACAACCCACTCACATGCACTACACCGTTCGATACAGGGATATTGGCCCTAACGATCCCGGCTCTATACTTGCCAACGGAGACGAACGGCTTGCCGCCGTCCCCTATGAGATACAAGAGCGGTGTCCCGGCTGCCGTGATGTATGGTGTGGCTGAGGAGAAAGAGGGGGAGTATTCAACTGTGCTGTTGAGGATCTGATTGTGCGTAGTGGATGTATCCCATCCAAAATAGCCCGATAGGGTGTGCGAAGAGGTAAGACGGCAATTGCAATTCAAGGATTCACAATTATTCAGCTGAATTAAGAGAATTTCAGATGCGACTTGGCCCTACTCACATGATTCAAGATGATAGCCGTATGATCCTCGTCCGTCAAAGCACTGAGTGTCCCATTGTTACCAGCTTCTTCGAAAGCTCGGTTGACGGGGACAAAGAACGTGCAGCCATGGCATGATGCCAAGCGATCTTGTAAGCCGAGACCACTGATGAATTCGACGTAGGAAGTCGCGCCCATATTGGCTAGGATGGCGAGGCCCGTCTGAGAGAGAGTCTTGATCAATGGTGAGGGCTGAAGAGGAGCGGTTTCGAACCAATGTCAGCTTGGGAGCCACGTAATGACATTCTCAGTCAATTGTGTGAGCATGCTTCGTAGGACCTACAATGGCCAAGATCTGCGATGAGAACAATCAATCGCCACCGTCAGCATTTGACCTTTGGCAGTCTCCTCGAGCACAGAGAAACCCCGATACCGCCGCATCCAACGCGGCAAGAGGTAGGTAGATAAACAAAACGCCTCGACTCACCTTATCAATAGGCTGTATATACAGATTCTCGTAGACAAACTGCTGTCCGACACTACTAGCATTCCAATTATCTCCCCTAATCAGCACTTCCCCCTGGACCGATTCACCCGTTGCGGGATCTTCGGCGGTCTGGAGGACCATAACTTGAGTCTGGTCGCCTGGTAAATCGACTGTAGGGGAACGGAGCTCTGTGAATGCGATCGTGTGACGCCTGGAGGGGGCTATGTCGGTCGACGAGTTGAGCGTGGCTTGGACGATCTGGAACGCGCATGGTAATACAGAAGATATTAGCTGCTTGAGCCTGGTGCTGTTGGAAGGAGTCCGGGGACTTGTGCGCTGGTGCGCTGAGCTAGAGGTCCCTAAGGCTGCATATCAAGTATCGCAGTGCTCGGACATGATGTGTACTCTCGTGCGGACGAGGTCACGCTGCTCAGAGTTGAGTGCTGTGAGGATGTATCTGCACAGTACGAGTATTATAGAGTACTGTGAAATAACCCACATGGTACGAAAGCAACGACACGAGATCTCCATTCGCAGGCGGCTGGGTCAAATTGCTGCTCTCCCAAGCCTACACCAGGTACCAAACATCGGCAGTCAACCCATCAGAGTCAGCAGCAACCCAGCGATCACAAGGCGAAAGAGACCCCACTCTCACTCACAGCATTCACAGGCACGTAAAGCGTAAACTCATCATCGGAATACAACTTGTCCACGAGCGCTCTTCCCGAATCAATATCATTCGCCACTTCGAGAGCATGCCAGAAATGAGTGAGCGCCTGCTCGGAAAGAGCAGTCTTCAGACCATCATAGTATGTCGGAGCGTCTTGAGACGGGGCGGCCGTTACGCCTGCGGTTGAAGCTACGATAGCAGCTAGCAGGCTGCCGAGCCTGAGTGAAGGGATCATATTCGTCGACCGTTGGATGTCGGATGGGAGGGTACAATATTGTATCGGTACTAGCTGAGAAAGCGAGTCTAGTCGACTCCAAAACTTAGACCAAGTTATAGCTGCCACGACAGACTCGATAGACAAGTTGACGGAACATGACATAGTGTTAGCCCTTTTATACTCTTACCCTCGGGATGACAGTACAAGCAGCCTGGTTGTGTTGTTCGTTCCGACATGTACTATATTGTGTGCTTCTAGTCGGTTTTACGTCATCTCCATCAGTACTCGTATTGTGCAATGCAGTCAGTCATCGGTCAGGGAACAATCGTGTCAGTTTTTATTGATCAAATCCACTTTCGACGACGCCGAGAAGGGGCACAAAAAGCGTTTGTCGCTGTCGGAGTCGGGCAATCAATGAGTAGACAAGTCTAGGCGTAGGACAATTGACGCCATTGAATTGTCCTCATGTCGGCTTGTGCGTGTGTATCTGACCCTGCAGATCAACAGCAGGCGTCGAAGGCGTGTTCTGGGGGTGTTGTTGTACTCGAAAGGCAAAATCAAAGGAGCAATGACAGGATGAAGTGTGGAGAATGGGGAGAAGTCGTCGGTCCGAGAGAGAACTGTCTGATGGTCGTGACGATAGGCTGAGGTTGTTTCAACAGTTTTGCTTTGTCTTTCGTCATATTGTGTCCCAAACAGGCAGGCACCATGACGCGAACTGTTCCTTTTGAGTCCCGTTCTCCTCAGTTTTGAATCTGACGATATTTTTGCGCATTATAAGAGATATAATAATCATGCATGCACTACTTATGATTGTGTAAATGTATGTAAATGTATATGCGAATGCAGGTGTAACTAGATGAGTACTCGTACAGTAAGCAGCTGGCACTAAAGTCCAAGTCACGTGACCTGTCATCCGCTCGGATCTTCGAGCCAACCGTATATGCATCTCTGAAGGTCAATCAAGGCCAAAAGTTCGGAAACTTACTCGTGAAACCTGAGTGGAAAAAAACCTCGGTTCTTCTTTCCGCTGAGACTTGTGTGCTCATATCTTAGTATTCTTTTCTCACAAAGGAAGCTACAGCATGTTCGTCGTCTCTCGGAGCAGGTCTGTCGCTCGAGCAGCGGGAACACAAATCGTCAAATCCACCAGCACCAAATCCAGCGAAACCGGCACGCATATCAGTCGAATTTCAAGATGTTATTGTGGCTGTTCAAAATTCAGGCCTAGCCTTTCTACTCATGCTAGAAGGTTTGCCTCATCTCATCAACAGCGCGAATCGCTCTCACCAGAACCAAGAGATACACCTCGGCCTGACGAGATGCGATGGGCTCGTAGATATGCCACCTCAGCTACGAACGCGCTCGAGAGCGAGAAAGTAGATGATGGTCCACAGGGAGGCCATGATGAGATGGAATGGTTCACCGAGACCGAGGAGAAGCAGGCAAAATTGGTAGAGACTGCTAGAACCAAAGTGGAGCATTATCGGTCTGTTATCGACAAGGTGAGCTGCGTTTCTCATACCAACAACAAACATCAACCTCAACATTCTGCCCGCGCTCTGCCCGACCACCGATACTGCTCTGTAACTCTGATCTACGGCGCACATATATCAACGTTCCGTCTACGTTGTATGTCCGTTTCATGCTGAACCTGCTGCTTGAACCGTTTAGGAGACCGACGCGATGGATGTGCAGGGTCAAATAGCTCGGGCGAAGATGCAGAGACAACTGGGTCCGCTCGCTGAAGTGTGGGATAAGTACATCGAAATGAGGAAAGTGAGTGAAGGTTCCCGATAGTCTCAGTGCACACCTCGTGCATCGTTTAGTCAGCCCACCTCACCCGTTTTGTCGATGTCAATCGAAAACATACATCTGCGCTGGGGATCACTGACGCTTTGTTCGCGAAACATCCACCTAGTCCATCTACGCCATGATCCCAGAGCTCGATGATCCCGATCCGACACTGCGAGAAATGTTCGAATCCGAATACGATACCCTCTGTGACCAACTTGATGCCTTAATCACCAATGATCTCCCTCGATTACTCTTACCTCAGCCCGAAACAGCCTCTTTGCCATGCATGTTATCCCTCAATGCCGGTGTGGGCGGTCTGGAGTCTGCGTTATGTACGGAAGATCTGAGTCGGATGTATGTCCGTTTCGCGGAGAAGATGGGCTGGAAAGTTGAAGAGATCAGTCGAGTCGATGGGACGGGCGGCAAAGGTGGCGGTGGAATCAGGGAACTCACACTGAAGATTGAGCATTCGCCTTATGGTGGCGGCGGCGGAGGTGGTGATGGAGATGAGGGAGCCAATGAGATTTATGGGTTGTTACAGTGGGAGAAGGGAGTGCATAGGATCCAGAGGGTTCCGGCCAATGAGACTATGGGCAGAATACACACCAGCACTGTAGCTGTCATCGTGAGTCTTTTTTGCGCCGTTTTTGCGCTGGATTTGTTTCGTGCTGTCCGCTCTATCACATCCCAAAAAAGGGGCTCTTGCAACACTTCGACTCTCGCCCACTTGATGACGATCCCAAGGGTCGGAAAATCGGCAATGATTTTGAGATATTGGGATTGATATTGATATTGCGCTTGTGTAACTACTCCTCAGGTCCTCCCCATCTACCCGGACACAGAAGACGCACCCCTCGTCGACCCGAAAGACGTAAAGATAGACGTGATGCGAGCCCGCGGTGCAGGCGGTCAACACGTCAACCGAACCGAATCGGCCGTGCGTCTAACCCACCTACCAACAGGTATAACGGTCTCTATGCAAGATTCGAGATCTCAGCATCAGAATCGAGCGTGGGCGTGGGATATACTCCGAGCGAGATTAAGCGAGAAGAAACATAATGAAGAGGTTGAAGCGAGGCGTGCTACGAGACGAGATCAGGTTAAAGGAGCCGACAGGAGCGATAAGATCAGAACGTACAATTTCAACCAGGTGAGTTGAGCGACATGGGACTGGCCGTTTCATAACTCTTGAATGTATAAAGGCACCTCATCATCTGGCATATTTTGGATTATACGCTGACAACGATTCAAACTTCCCTTTTCCTTTCGTCGCTTTTCGGATCTCGATTGCCACCGCAGGATCGTCTCACCGACCACAGATTCGGATTCACCCTCACCGGTCTTCAACATATCTTAGATGGCGATGGGCTCGAAGACGTGATTACCCTCATGAAGCGCGACTTGCAAGAACGGAGGTTGGAGTCGCTGTTACAAGGCGAAGAGGATATCGATTACTAGATGCTTCATCTCGTTCCTCCTTTGTAAGGCTTTATTGATTCGCAAGCGCGAGCATTTCCTTTCCAGCCATGCCTCGCCATCCGGGGACAATGTGTCCGGTCAGGGGCTGTAGGCAACATCCGGGCAGGGGTTGGAGGAAAAGCATCTTCTTTAACACGCATCGATATTTGTTGTAACCAGTAAAGTAGACACCACTCCAGATGAGGAATGTCATAGCTTGAGAGCTAGTGCCACATACAAGGTCTTGTAATTATTGCATGGTCGTGTCTAGGTGCCGGTCATGCAACCCTATACTCAGTCACGGGCATAGCTAAAGTCCGTCTACGGATACACGCCCGTACAGGGATGGGCCGCTCTGAGGCGTCAAAACACTGTCATTTCCCGATGAGTTCTCTACCTCTCAACACCAAGATTCATTCAATCGATAAATCTCATTTGACTGTTGATAGAACAGGACATCAGACCTAGATGGTCCGCTCCCTCGCCCTCTCATGCGCTCCCTCCACCACCGAAGAACTTCCTGATATCGCCCTGCTTCTCATCAAAGCCCGTACTTCCAATCCCGCCTTTTTGCCTATGAACGCCCTCGAGATGCTTCGTCACGTCCGTACACAGGATCCTGACTTCCAGCGAAGGCAGGGCTTTCTCTTCTGCCGTCGTTTCATCAGGCGGGTTGGAAGAGGTAGGCGGGGAGGATGAAGGGGAGTTGGGGCCTGATGGGTTGGTGGTAAGAGAAGGGGTAGTTGTGCGTGAGAACTCGTCCTACAATACGCCGAATAGCAGGAGCATTGAATAAAGCATGTCAGCCTTCCGCACGGTTATGTGAAACTGCTTTGTGCCGGTATACGAAGGTGCTGCCTCATCCTCTGAGGACGATTCATGGGAGAATGATCCTTGGGAGACTGCTCACCGTGTAGCCGATTTCCGCTTTGGTCCAACCAGTCTATTTAGTCGTGTTAAATATTGAACTCTTGTCAGCTCCGATAGCTTCTAAAACGGGATCCACCGCTATCCAGCGGCTAAATCTCGCTCGGAACGTACATTGGTCATTCCTGCGGCGCATGATGTATCAGCTCAGATACTCAATCCTTCCCATGAAATGCGGCATTAAAAACCTATAACTCACCCTTGTATCCCCATTCAAGCGGTCTGTGGTCTTTCCTCCTCGCCAGCAAAGCCCCAAGGAACTCGGAATTGAAGATCCCATGAGCCACTACCACTACATGCTTTGAAGTAGGCGGTGAGCCGTGGCATTCCTGTAAGATGGGTTCGATGAATTGCTGGATCCTGATTTATAGAGCGAACAGAGCATATCAAGTATCAGTAGACTGTATACAGCACAATGGTGGGCATTCTGTATAGAATAGAATCGAGGTCACGTCCAAAAGAACTGATAGGAGTTTGCTCATGGAAATGGCAAGGAGATAGAACGATGTACGAAAGTCTCGTGAGTGAGGGAACGAATCATCGATTCTACTCACGCTTCGTTAGCTCGAGCTCTGACGTCGTTAAGACTCTCGCCATTGGGGAACTTGAACGTTCTCCCAGGCCCTCGAGCCCAGCCACCCTTCTCGCCAAACGGCTTCCTTTCGGCTGTTCGGTGTTACCAGGTCGCAGCATGGAAGGAAAAAACACATTAAATGGACAGTCACAGAGTGTCAGCCCAGAATTGCAGAGTCGAAACGGACGACTAGGGACTAAGCTAGAATAGTATCAAAGGCACATCTGGGGGGGACGCTGAATTGGGGGAATCACAGGATAGATAGACTTACCATCACCAAAGTGCTGTTCACGGAGGAGAGGCGAAGTGACGAACGGAGGTTGAGGATCGCGCTGATTCTGGTGTATTTGTTGCGCCTGTTGAGTTTCGAATGCGGAAGAGTAGGATTATGGAGTTGTCAGCGATGATTATAAGATAGTCGTGCATTGTGAAGTACAGCCTTTGATGGGCTGTAAAGGTCAGTCCGTTGACTGCTGCTGGCAGGACACCCGCACTTCGGCTCGAGAATGACAGGAACTTACGGTCCAGTTAGCTCTCAACAGGTCAGAGCCGAAGATAGCGTCAAATTTGGTATCTCTCAGCGAAGCGCCTAACGCTTTGGCTTGCTATGATGGTTTTTTGTTTTGCCAAAAGTCAAATAACAGCCATGGAGCGAACGAATCAAGTAAGAGGCAGAAGGACGTGTCCGATATGGCCGATAGTGGATATACCGAGGGAGGAGGGAACAGACGGGGTCGGGTACGAGATGGCAGCGGTGGTGTTACGGGCGCGTATAGTCAGTGATACTGATATTGATACAGGTCGGTCTGAGATAGGGTGAGCAAACATACGTTCATACCTGTTAAAGTTCATACAGGCAAAAAGTCAATTTATGGACCGCTCAAATCGATTCCAATTCCAGATGTTTTGCTTATGTGAGGCTATGCTATACCATGCCCTTGGATGGGCGATTGACACTCACCATGCACAGAGAGGGGTGCGTCCGCCCAGCCTGCCCAGACTGCTTTCAGGTTATCTATCAAAGACAGCTGTATAGTCAGCCTAGGCTTTTAGCGATTTTTTTCATTTTCAACATGGCCAGCCAGTCCGATCAAGGAACAAAGATGATACTGCCTATCAGACAGCTGGTGGTGATACAAGATGGGAGCTTACCTGTCGATTCGCCATGTCGGACCTACGGAGGTATTGCGCGCAGGGGAAAGAAAGGCAACACAACACGTCAGCAGTCAATCATGTGATATTACCGCTGCTTGACAAGCGGGCCAAACCAGAACGAAGAAAGAAAGAAAGATTTCGAGTGGGAGGAACTCACGATGGTGAGAGTGATCATGTTAGTTAGCCGGCTCTATTTATGGGATGATATGATCACGTTGCCGATGGTGATAGGACAGGATAGGATAGGATAGGATAGGATAGGATGGCGCTTATGCTTGTGCTTGTGCTTGTGCTTGATATGTATAAATTCTATGACCCGATATGATTGACGCTATGTCGATCTGTTCGATAGCGATGATAGATAGCTCCTGAACCTGGTTGGGGTCTGTTGTTTGTTACGCAGATGCAGACGAAATGAGTCGGATTTGCTACACTATAAGTAAAGTAACCTGTAGTTGTTGTCCTCCGTGCAGATCTCACAAGTCAATGGTCAATGGCATGAGTCGATTACATGTAAGTTATTTCATGTTATCTTGCTGTTGAACTGCTGCAAAAGTCGAGAGCCGATCCAGTCGATCCACATCTAGTTCGGATCGATTTCGCCGGAGCAAACGATATGACGGTATCGGTATGACCGTGCCTGACGTCGTTGCCGAAGCTTAAAGAGAACATCCGTTCGACCGGTAGATAGTAAAGCTCATATCGCCAGCATGATAATCGACAGATCCAACTCCCTCCCTCCCGGATGGACAGTACTAGTACTCATACACTCCTCAAAATCGGAGAAGAAAAGTTCGTGGAGAACCTCAAATACCAAACCTGTATACACAGTGCTCAGGGACGTCATACAGCAGTTGTGCGGCCCGAATATACGTGCATACGAGTGACGAGTGATCAATAACAAAAGGTAATGATGAGGTATCGACTCGACAGCGAAGTCCAGGGCGCATAAAGTGAGATCGAGCGATACTGTACTCGTACTAATCATACTGCTAAACGACAGAGACCAAACAGGGGGAAAGGGGAAGGGAAGTATCTAGGCATCATATCGATGATTTCCTTCGTTCGCCTGCATCTTGTGTTGCATGACACGGACACCCCAATACCCACCCGGTACGTTACAGTTCTAGCGGTGGATACACTGTAGCCTAGAGTACATCATCACTTATCACTTGCCCTTCTTCGTCTCGGACGAATAGGACTGTATCAGCCTGACTCGCTCTTGAACGACTGAGTATAGACAACCGACAACGCAAAGGTTGATCAGCGCCAAATTCAGGTAGTATCATGCGTTAGTCGAAAAATGACATACCTGCTCTGTTTAGTGCGTCGATACCACCGTATCCGATCAACAGCACGGTGCCCATATACAATAGCTGGTAGTAAAGCGATTCCCATTTTCACATCAGCCATTTCCCTCGATTTGGTCATTACAGAAGGACCGGGGAAAAAACCGAGCAGATAGGAGGACAAAGTGCTGGCTGAAACGCGGTGCGTGATGAAATGTACTACTGGAGACATAACCTATGATTATTTAGAGGGTTGTGATGTTTTGTTTACTCACCGTCGGTATCAGCGGAACAGCGTGTTTGTGTAATCTCGGAGCTAAGATAAGAGGTTCAATGACCAGATGCTGCAGAAGCCATAGACCAAAAGCATAGAGAACGCATCAGTGAACAGCACGAGTCGGATCGGCAGGCCATAACGTCCCACGAACACGCTAGCCTTAACTCACACAGGCGGCCGCAAATATTCCTGCGGACGGTATGGCCCATTTCCCAAGATATCGATGTACCAACCCTCGGCCGATCTGTGCATACGTATTTGAGTTGGGAGCGAAGATGAGGAAGAGCAGTAATAATAGTGGAGGGAGAGGGGCAAAGGTCGCTAGAGGAGGAGGGTTGAAGTAGGTGATTTTTGGATGCCGAGGCTGGAAGAGGACATGAAAGATATGGTCAGTTCGAGACTTCGAGGATATGTTGATCTCTATTCCGAGTTTGACTTGTCACATCGCGCGCGTCGAAAGCGGGGGTGCGTACATGATTCTTATCCATATCCAATGTACAGTCTGGACTTACTACATTGAAATACTTTAAAGCTTCCTTCCCAATCCTCTCAATCTTCCTCCCGAAACCTCCTTTGCCTAATTCCTCTAAGTTTTTACCACCGCCATCACCGCTACCATCAGATGGATTACCCGAAGAGGTTGGTAAGGGGATATCTACTTCAACGTTCCTCGCTCTTGTTGATACTTTGATTCGGATCTTATCGAACGTCAGCCCGCCTGAGGGTACATCTAGCTTGATAGTTGGTGTGTTGGATCTGGAAGACGAAGAGGGGTGAGAGCCGGTGGAAGGAAGTGGGTTCAATAGGGGATTGGTCGTATGGCGTTTGGCTATGGCTACGCCAGGTCAAGTGAAACAACAAGGCAGTGGTATCAGCATGACTCTCAGAATCTAGTCTAGTGAAGTCATCCGGATGAGCTGTAGAGGTAGACTTCCAATCTAGCGAAAGGAAGTTGGCCCGTGTCGACGGGAAGAGACATCGGAGGTTGGTTCGCTCACCTAGAAGCAGATCGGGCCTCGAATTGAGCCATTTCCGTACGGTTTCTCTATACAGACATAAGTAGCAGCAAAAGGAACGTCCTTCAATCAGCTTTGATTTTCTTGGAGCTTCTGATAGGTGGTACTTGGGTATTGGAGAAAAACATCAAAGCGGACGCACAGCTCAGCCTGTTTGACGATCGGCGCCGGTATGGTTGTTCGAGCGTTGTTGTTGGGGGTCATCTTCTCTAACTTTGTCGGAGGGTAGAGCCTCGTTATGTTTCTATCATGCGTGCAGTCTGTGAGGTGGGAAACGACAAATAGTGAAAGGTGAAACGTAAAACGTGCGTGTATAAAATGCTATACTTGGTCTACAGCAGCTACCTTGACCAGTGAAGCGAGATGAGATTGATGAGATTGATGAGATTGATGTATTCCTTGAATACGCTGCAAGCTGCTAATGACGTCCTAAACACGCCAGTCGTCGCGCGCTCGCTTCTTCTCGCTTATGGCGCCAAAACAACCGCAACCGCACAAACAGAAGCCAGCTTTCTCACGGTGTTCCGTTGTCCACCACGGGGCTATCACCCACCAAACGGCCGAGAAAGAGTACTACTTAGGGTGTAAGCTTATCAGCAGAGACTGGAGGGGTGTTCATATAATTTACATTATAGGATAAAATCCGATACACAACTTAGCAATCCTCCTCCGTGCCGATCCCGTATATAGCAGATAAGTAGAAGTAGAAGCAAAAGCAAAGCCTTCCCATTGATGACTGTCCGTCCGCCATACCCCTCCACACTTCTCAGTGAACGAATGTCCTGTCCTGTACAGTGCCTGTTGACCGAGTCTCGATCCTCGATCACTCGTACAAGGTGTTGAGGAACGTCTCGGCCAGCTTGCCAACGACGTGTGGTCCAACGCTGGTCTGTCCGATACCTGAAGTTGTATTCAATAGCACGTTCAGCGACTGGCGCACATTCGCTGAAACGATAGCGGGACGTATGAAATGCTGGATTGTATACGTATACGGACTCACCATATAACGCCACGAGATCGCCTTTGTTGTTCGGAGGCGCAGCTTTCACAGCTTGAATGACTTCAGCCAGGTCATCGAGCAATTGATCCACCTTGGGTGCCGATAATCGCTGTGTCATGCGCCGACAAGACGGTTTAGCATGAGCTCGCCGACAGATGAGTCAGGCAAGATGAAACAAGGGGTGATATGATTATCACAACGCACCGTGAAAGCCATATGGAGACCCGGTACATCCCCTCCGAGCGCACTGAGATGCCATCCCTTCTTGGACATGCCATCACCCACACCGTAGATATTCAAATCCTGGTTCTTGCTGCCAAATGCTACGACACAAGCCTTTGGTTCACCCAATACAAACAGATCGGTCGGGAATCGGGATCGGAGCTGAGATGAGAAGTGTCGAGCGGCAGTAACGATTTCCTTGCACGATGCGGTATATCCACTACATAAGTCGCAACGAAGTATCAGCTATGCGTGACAACAAGTTCGTGGAGCAACCACGAGCGAGCAGACTCACTCTTCTCCGATATAGTTCAGTACGGCCCAAGCGCCGGCCAAGATGGATCCGGGACTGGCATACACACGAACCGTTAGTGTATCTTTCCCAAACGTCCACAAGATCTCAGAACGTACCGAGATCCTGCCATCGAGGGACTGGCATACACGCCTCCAGCCCAGTCGGTCATGATGTAGTACTGATACTTTCGTAGATCCGCCGACCGATACATGATGACAGAGGAGCCTAGATTACAGTACGAATCAGCTCAAGTCCGCTCTTCCTCATAAACTTCAAAAAGGAGCGCAAAATGCTAGCTTACCTTTGGGACAGAAAGCATACTTGTGCTGTAGAGGGCAGAGTCAAAGCCAAGTCACCATCAGTCATCGCTATAATCGTTACGTCAGTCTCGAGCCGACGTAAGATCTACGTACTGTATCACAACTGATACTCGTAACGCCTGGTAGCCGGAAGTCAAATATCTCGATATCGTCAAACCCAGCTTTGGCCATGAACGGCACGATGAATGATCCGAGACAACAGTCTACGTGAAGACCGATGTTGTACTTCTTCGCGAGTGCACCCAATTCAGGGATTGAGTCCTGCGAGTTGATGGGATCAGTATTCCGGACAACCGCATTAATTGGTCATCTTCAGAAAAATTGAAGAGATGACACGTACGATTGCACCATCGGGGAAGTTGGGTGCAGATCCGACGATCATTATCGTATTGGCGTTTCTGCAAATCAGATCAGCTGCCGGTCTGGTCAATAACAGCGGAGTGGAGGAAGTCTTACATGGCACGTTTCATAGCTTTGACGTCCGCCTTTCGGGTAGTCTTGTTCACGGGGATCACGTGCAACTTGATCTTGAAGTATTGAGACGCCTTCCAGAATGCTGCGTGAGCAGAAGAGGGGATGACCCTGAAAGTAGAAGATTAATTTCAGATCAGCAGTCGTTCGAGACGAGTCATTGAGGATTGTGAGTAGGTTGGTTGCTCACATTTCCGGTCGAGTGATGCCCTTTGTCTCTTTGGCCCAATCTCGGTATGTCTTACAAGCCATCAGGATAGACTCGGTCCCTCCGGATGTAGCTTGTAAAGGTGTAGCAACATATGAGCTTGAGTAGGAACCCAATCAGGCATCGCGAAGCTCACTTGTACCAGCACCATTTCGAGCGTTGAACCTATACATAAGGACGGGAGTGTCAGAACACAGTATGAATATTGGTATATCGTCGCTGGGCGATAAGGGAAGAGAAGAAGCCAAACTTACAGGTTAAGCACCATGCTAACGACTTCACTTTCCATCTTCCTCACGCCAGGGAAGACATCTGGATGTAGGGGGTTGGTGACTACAAAGCTTGCCATCGCCTCGTTGATCACGGCATTGAGCTCCTCGCCGCCCTTCATCAGCGCAACGATGAGCATCGAACCGTAATACCAACCATGCTGACTGCAATCACCTCAACGCAACACAGATGCTGAAATGGCGAGCTCACATGATAGACTGCTCCGCTGACTCGGCCTTGGCCAATATCCCCCTTTTCGAGCTTATGGAGGTTACTCCACTCGCTCTCTAACCAAGCTTTATCCCTTCCCTGTTGAGGTAGTCTTCGGACTGTTGTGAGGGTAACGCCGTCGGGATATTTGGTCGGTGCCAATTTCTGTCTGAGCTCGGAACGGGTCTTGCTCATTTCCATAGCCATCTTGCCTTTGGCGGCAGGAAGGGAGAGCATCAACCGGACAACGATCTATGTGACATCAATCACATGCCACAGAACAACAAGATTCATCAGCCACTGTGTGACTACCACAGGGGTTACGCCACCGAGAATTGTGTGGGCCAAGGCCGGTAGAAACCAAACTCCCTCTCTATGGATGTAAGATTAAGCAGCAGAGTAGGATCTCACGTACCGCCTGAACAGCATCCTTAACCTGCTTGATCGTACCCCCTACACCCCTCGCTCTAACATGTCTGTAGGTATCAAGAAGTACATATCTGATCAACCAGTAAATAACGGCGATTCTCGCGAAATTTGTGAATCGCTTGTTGATGGCCTCCGCGCGAGGCGAAGTGATCGCTAGTGCTGGCAGCATGATTTCAATGTCTCGATTTCTCGCCCGAGATAGTGGATGAAGAGTGGTGGCGATTGCTATGTTATCGAACGAAATGACAAGCTTGAGAAAACAATGATCAGCTGCTGTTGATGCTGTTGGTGAATATGTTGGTGATATCAGCTACAGCTGCAGCGCCTACATGCGGCCGATGACCGAAAAAGAGGTTGACACCACGCACACGGCCATTGTCGCATCGTCCGTGCATTCCGGTATAAGAGTTGTCGGCGAGCACCGCTGGTGTGGTTTTGTTTTCATTTCATTCCGCGAGGTATGACATATGACGAAGATGCATATGTGCCTGGATCTAAGATTACCTGTCGCTATCCACCTGTTGCTGTCGATCGCCAGTCACGAATAGCAATCCAATAGCAAGGGTGTAAGGTAGTGATCATTTCATCGCATGCTGGGCATATCAGTCGTGAAAAGCATTCGTGAAACGCATTCATCACAGGTATATCAACCGTATACTACACGGCGTGACAAGTCAGTCTACTTTTTTGAGAGCTTCTTTACGCGAGGGACCCGAATCGAAAAGAACCGGTAGGCCAGAGTTGTTTGACGATGCCAGAACTACCAGGTAAAGTTTAGCCCAGCTCACTCGATTGATTCGATTGCGAACCAGGTAACAGAAGGGGGCCTGACGGATCATATTTTGTTTGGTACACAGAGGTGGAGAGAGCTCGAAAGCTCATTCAAGATACATGCAAGGGCTACAAGATCAAGTCGGTGGATTCTACAGAGGACAAGATTGTATATACCGGTGGAACCAACCATGAAGAATTTGTAAGTTTCGTCTCAATCGACCTCTCAAGCTCTCAAGATAGAAGCTGGAAAGCTGGCCAATCGCGTCCGTCCGGTCAATGCTGAGGTGTGCTGTGTGTAAATGTATACTTGCTGATTTGTGTACAGGCGAAAGAGATTACTGGGCGGACTATTACAGGATGCGAAAGAAAGGGCAAGACGTTCTGGATGACCTTGTCTGGTAAAGGTCGATATCCAGTCATGCATTTTGGTATGACGGGTATGCTTCAGCTCAAAGGGGAGGAACCGACTTGGTATAGACGGAGACCTAAAGAGAGCGTCAAGACATGGCCACCGAGGGTGAGCTCTTCTTTTATCTTTCTTCGAAGGGTTCGAAAGCTCACACAGATGTCACCCATCTCACTATTGGTGTCTTCATGCTGCAGTTCTGCAAGTTGTGAGTGACCGCTAATGACCCCTGCCATTTCAATACTGATTGTACCACGCAGCATCCTGAAGCTAGAACCGCAAAAGGGGTCAGTCGGTAGTGAGCCCGTTGAGCTGGCGTTCATTGATGGTACGTCCCTCCTAACTGTGCTTGTAAGCGGATCCTCGGCTAACCACGACATGATACTTGCTCCGCGCATGTGATATTGATAGGACGGCGTCTAGGACGTCTACGACTCGTTGCCTCCCCCGTTGTGGATCATCCACCTGTATCAGCTCTAGGATTCGATCCGGTCCTATCTCATCCTACATTCGAGGAGTTTCAGAAGCTTATCGCGAAGAAGAAGGGAACTACGAAGGGGATGATTATGGATCAAGCGTTTAGCGCTGGTGTAGGCAATGTGAGTTAGCCGATTTTCGCTATCCGCCTCGCAAGGGTTTGTAATAGGACCAATTGAACCTTATTGCTGACAAATATATCTCCTGCTCCCCCCTTGGATAGTGGGTAGCCGACGAGTAAGTTTTGACTGGCGCTCATTGGTACCGCTACTCGTCCCTAACGTCGAGGGCCGACTCATCGTCCTGCGCAGAGTATTATACCAAGCACGTATACACCCTTCATGTCCCGTGAATCACTTGAGTGAACAAAACATCAAAGACCTGCATCATCAACTCCGAGCAGTACCGCTCAAAGCTGTCGAAGTGAACGCGGATAGTAGGAAGTTCCCCGAAGACTGGCTATTCAGATGGAGGTGGGGTAAAGGTGTCAAGCAGAAAAGAGGGTCAGATAGGGAGAATGATCGGAAGAAAGTCAAGTTGGAAGCTTCGGATGGCGAGGAGGAGGAAGAGGATGTGAAGCCTAAAGGGAAAGATTTCCTCGCTCTTGTAAGTCACATAGGTGCATCATCCCGCAAACCTTCTTGATAAAGCGTGGAAGCCCAAGCACGGGCGGGTTAAAGCGGATACTGATTAGTGCGCCATGCAAACCCAGCCCGATGGTAGTCCAGCCACGATCACATTTGTAGAGGTAGGAGGGCGTACGACAGCTGTCGTGGCAGAACTGCAGAAGATGCCGGAAGGTGTGGAGATCAAGCCCAAGATCAGTAAAGGTGGGAAAGGAAGTCGTGGCGGTAAACCGATTCCCAGCCGGGCTAAGCGGACCAAAGCTAGCAATGATGATGATAATTCGGTAAGCGATTGACACTTTGCATTTATTTGTATCTCTGAGCCTCCATCACCCCCTTGCTTTTGGTCATCGCCATCAACGAAGTTATCTCAAGCTTATGGCTTATCTTTGATGGATGTGGTGTGTAGGGCCATCCGTCAAGCTCGCTCAGCTCGGAAGAAGAAGTCATTACCCCTGTCAAGAAGACTGCGCGCCAACGAGCATCGGCGAGCAAGAGAATTGAAGTCCATCCAGATGAGGTGATCAATGAGAAGCCAGGCACTTCGTCACGCAGCAACAAGGTGAGTCTTCTGTCGGATGTTGCGGTGTCTCGACTATCTTGCTTATTGCTTCAGCTGCAATCGCAAGCGGGTCTAGCCGTAAAGGTCGTGTAACTGAGCTGATTGATAGTTCACCTTGCCCATCTCGATCATGTCGTCTTACCTCCTTCCCCGGTATTGGGCGTCACCGTTCATAGCGAGCCCGATTAAATGCCAAGCCGCTATCGCCATCGCCAACTCCGCCGTCCAACGGCAAACGCAAGCGCAGGCCCTCGGTCAAAGTCGAATCTGGCCAAGTCAATGGAGATATACCCAACACGAGTACCGACACCAAGACAAATACTGCAAAGCGGTCATCCACCAATACTATCAGAAACAACGCCAGACGTACGGGCACAAGATTAAAGCCCTCAGCGGCGAAAGGTGGTTCGATATCAACAGCAGGGACGGCTCGATCTGCCAAATTGGGCTCAAGGCTGCATTCAGGTTCAGGCCCAGGTTCAGGTTCGGACTCTGGCTCGGCGCTCTCAGATTTGCCGTCTGATTGATTGATGGCATCTTGTTGGGAATTGATGCGATCTGTACTTCGCCTCGATACGATCATTCGTGAAGTAGCCAGATTGTTGGCTATCCGTATGTAGTACTGTAGTATTTGCAATTTCTTGTCTGTCGATACGAGTACAGTGCAGCTCTAGTGTATGTATTGTACTCATACAGTATTATTCATAACTGAGCATTGAAAACAGCTGGAGGAGACTATTCAAGCAGTCTTCTTCTCTAAGTACGAACTAATGGTCGTACAACGCATCCGATACTCGTACAATACTAAAGTACTGAAGTACTAACGCCTGCATACCTTACAGTAGTCATTCCTTGGCCTCGCATGAACAAACAACAACCAACCGCGTGAGAATCCTGAGGGTACTGTAGGCGGCATTGATGGGGGATGCGACCCTGCAGTGTATAGTAGAGTATCTCCTGGAAAGATGAGATGGAGGACTGATGGTGTCCGTCCGCCCTTCATACAGTACACAAAATCGGCGTACCACCCAAGTTGATCTGTACCACTGTATGTGGAAGGAATTATGCTGATGTATTGTGTTTCCAATCTTTAATCTGTCTCAACATGAAACGCCTGTTCTGTTCTCGCCCCGATACGAGTACACTCCATACGATTACACGTATGTTGGATACAGTAGAGTAATAGGGTTTCGGACTTCGGACTTTAGCGATGATGGGCTGATGGACTTGATGGAATTGGTGCGCGCTTGGACATTCGCGTATCAAGTACCTGCGGATCTGGGATCTGATGCAAGTAAGTAAGTGGTTGGCTAGCGCGCATCGCATCAGCGAACTAGACGTCAGACAAGAACGCAAAGGATGGCTGCAGTCGACTTAAATAACCCCTTTTACCGAAATGCCGAAATCAAAGCTCAAAGTGCAAACAACTGATTGATCTTTAGCTGTATCCTGGATCCTGATCCTAACAGTCTTACTGTACAACGCGATGTTACGAATCGCATGCAGCCGGCTACTTCGATCAAATCAGTCTTCTTGTTGTTATTTTCGACACATATTAACGTACGGTATGCATGCTTAATCTTGGTCAGTGTGTTCAGTACATCATACGAGTAGAAAACGATATAAGACAGCGATACAGCAGGAAGCATATTGTGGCGCGCCACTCTTCCTTTTCTATGTACACAATCGCAAGTCAGCTGATGTTCAGTACTACTTACTATACTCGTACAGCATTGTGTACAACTTCTACGCAGGCGCTTCTTTGAACCTGTACTACGTATACTGTGGATACTCGGACTATGCCCCTTCGAATGACAGACTCCTGAGCGGCATTAACCCTAGTCTAGACTTTTGAAGATCATACTTTTGAAGATTTCCCTTGGGCCCGTTGAAGATCATACTACTGCATGTGGTAACGAGCATAGATGTTGGTTCGATTACAAGTTTCGAGGTACAAGGTGAAAGCTTGTCCCAGAATTAAGCTTATCGTACTATTGCCTCGTGGGAGTAATCTTGTTCTTACTGTCGTCAGTGTGTACGTAGACATGTACATGTGGTACATACAGGCCCTCTCTTATGTACAGTACGCTTGCTTGCGCCTCGATACGAGTCGACCCAGACTGGGATCTGGGATCATGTAGATCTGAAGATTTTCTCTAGTGTCTTCGCTTAATTTAGCGTATGCTTTTTTAACCTTCCGATGCCTGAATCGGGGTCTGTCTCAATTATCGTCTATCCAGAAGATCGAAAGCTATGGGAGAGTGACATGTCTAAATTGCAACTAAGTCTGGCCCGGCGGGGATAAGAAAACAATACGAGTATTTTCAATGAGCAGCACCGCCTCAACAGGATCATGCTTGCTCAATTGACGTCGGTCTCTCATCCTTTCTTTGGGTGAATCCGGATGCATAGTATATACTGGGACTCGTATCGATCGCTCGAAACTTAAACTCTATGGTATGGGCAGTACCCATTTATGCAATATAGCCACTGTGAAACGAGACGAAACGCTTCATCACGGGTTCATAGCGGCCGGGTCGATCAATGTATTCGTAGAGACACCTTTGTTTCCATCACTCCAAGGGCATCATCAGCAGCCTTCATGAGGATAGTCGTGGACCTACTATGCTGTGAGAGTACTCGTACTGTACTCGGATAGAGTTTCCAAATTTCAAACGAAAGGCACTTGGACACGGGTCACCAAAAGTTTGACCTATGTCATCCTCGCAGTGCCTTCGTGTCTCAAGTGGTCTGCGTTCTGCGGTCTGCGTTTTGATGGTAACGCTTGGTTCTTGACTTTTCCTCGTTTCTCGACCTCCTTTGGCTTCCTTTGGTTTCCTTTGGGTTTTGGCGCTAGAGTAATACTGAGAGTAAGCTCTGTAGGAATAGGACAACGTACGAGCATGTCCAGAAACGGCGGGGCAAGAGCAGAGGCAGACCCAAGAGTCGTCTTAAAGACATCGAGGCTGTTCTTGTCTCGTTATTGATTGTTGATTTGTTGATTGCTGATGGGAGAGATGCGCTGTGACGTGATGCGATGTGATGTGACAATCCAATCCATGGGACGATATGCCATCCATGTCAGGTGTATAGATATAGAATAGATATATGTGCAGGTCAATCAGGGGGGGTGATCCCAACATGTCCACTTGATGGAATCATTCCTCACCTCACCTCGCACCATTCTCTCCCACCCATTCCTTACATTCCCGCCAACTCCAACTGTACAGTGCATACCCGTACTGTATTCGAATCACCCACCGTTTTGCATGACTATCTTGTCAGCTCACACCACACCATACGACTACATGAGCATAAGCTATAATCTCACCTTTTCAACTTTGGCACTATACATCTATACATTCTGCTTCTCTGAACCGTCGGAATACTCGTAAGGATCGTCGTCATCATCATTGTCATCCGCTCGCTCGCTCGCAACATTGGACTCCTATATTCCCGCAACCATACATCAACCATATTTGACACCCGCCCACCCACCTTCGACTCCTTCACCTCGTCCTCCGCACAGAATCGAACCATAATAAGGAAACCAGCAGGACACAAACCGGAAGGTAATCAATCAAATCAAGTCATCAAAGTCATCATTATAGTCAACCTCTCTCGTTCTAGTACTAGTACTAATACTAGTATAGCACAACTGCAACGCGGGTACGAGCGAGGATAAACCAATCGTAATCTCACTGTACTTACTGTACTTTAACAAAAGCACGAACCAGACACCAGACCATAACGACGAGTCTGGGTCATCTCTAAAACTGGAAAGGACGGAAACCGGATAGGGAACGGAGACCCAACCAAATCACTCCACTGTACTCGAGTACTTTTCGTATTGTACCAACGAAACGAAACAAACAAAAAAACCCAAAAACAAAGAAATAACGTTACGAGAGAAGAAGAGTCGAGCGACTACAGTCTCCATCGAAGACAAGGCCGACTTTCATAGCCAAGTAAACTCGAATACGCACATACGCACCTCGGGGTTCGCACTCAGCCTCAAAGCTCTGCTTAGGACTCTATAATTGGGTCCGAAACTTGGCTACGTACTGTACAATACACACCGCCGCACTAGCACCCGCCGCCACTTGGCTTATTCCGTACTCTTACTCTTACTCCTACGCTGTGACATTGCGTCAGTGATATTGTTACAGTAGTACAGTAGTACAGTAGTGTTAGTTGACTCAACCTCAACCTCAACCTTAATCACCCCACCATACGACATTCTCTTGTCTCCCCTTTCCCCTGGGCGCAACGCACGGACCCCCCCCCCTTGTTACTCGCTGTACTCGTACTCATCACCATACTCAACACACCCCACTTCGATCAGTATTCTCACTACTGCCTTGATCCCTCTCTCAGATCCTTGATCCATCTTTCATCTTCAACATCACGTCAGCTTCCTCTTTCCTCATTCTTCATCCTGCTTCCTTCTCTCCCCATCCCCTTTGCAAGTCATTCAACTGACTGACCAGCTCGTTCGTCTATATCTCCCGTCTACGCATATCCAAGATTGCAATACCTCGACCTTTCCTCTTTCTCTTCCTCTTCCTTTGGAATCGATCATCAGCTATTGCAAAGGACCCTCAGAGGAAGGTCACAGACGACCGCTCAACCATGAAGGACGAACCTTCCCAAGACAAGTCCTCGGACAAATTCAAGGCTGACGACACCGAGAGATCGTCCGACAAGATCGATGATCGTCGAGAACAAGCTCAATCTGGTCGACTGACCAACTCCAACTCGGGCAGAACCAGATCCGGTCGAGAGGTTAGTTCACTCCCTTCGCTACCTGACGCTTTGTGCGTACGAGACAGGATGTTAGCCAATGCACTCAAGCTGACGAGCTATATTGTCTTGACTTTCAGCAAATCGAGGATCTTCTTCGAACGCTCAATATCGTCTCACCCGGGAGACCCACCGTCACAAGCCTACCCGGCGCCTCTGTGGAACCGACGAGTCCAGCTGGCACTAGCAATCCCAAGAGTACTCCCAAGGTCAACGTCGAACAGAAGTCTCACCTCCACGCCAAACTTGCCAACTCCCATCCCAAGCTGTCTGGAGAAAGCCCCGCTTTCAAGCCGAGGAACATGAAACCGTCTCCCGAAGGAAAAACCGAAAGTTTCGCTCCTCTTCCCATTGGGACCGAAAAGAAGCTCGGTCTCCTGGAAAAGTTACACCAGCCATACGGATCGCCTTCCGGCTCGTTCTCCCCCGACAGGTGGGGTGTCGATATCGGATCTTGGTATAGGACCACCGGACACGCCATCCCCATCTCACCTCCGCCGGTTACTCAGGTGTTCTCCATACATCGAACCATCAGAAGTTCAGCCGCTTCCGGAGATCATCGAACAATCGACTCCGGCTCTCCTGGTTCTATCGCCGCCGGCTCGAACTCTGGGGCCCGACGTCATAACAGTCGCGACTCGGAACCTCGATCTATCAGGGCTTTTGGGCAAGAGTCTCACCATCCTAGACAAAGGGTAAGTAGTCAATACAGCTCTTGGCCGAGCTTCATAATCCTCCACTGACAGACGTCACTATAGCACCCTACGACATCGACCACCTCGAGCGAGGTTGCATCCGAAGGCGGCAGAAGTCATGCACGCCCATCATTCGATTCGGAAGAGTACGAGTTCGCCGATTCGATCACCACTCCTGCATACGGCACTTACTTTGAGCCTCACGGCAGAGTCCGACGTACCAGTAACGATTCACCATACCCATACCCCTCCGGGTCAAACGGATCGCCTAACTATCCTACGACGAGGGCAGCACAGCAGGTCCGAGACAACAACATCGCCACTCAGGGTAGACGTCGATCGAGTGTTCCGTCTTCATCGTTGCGACAGGCAGCCCCGTTGTCTCATGGGTCGACTTCGGTTCGCAGTGGTAGATCCACTACCTTTGACCCCGTCATTCTCGCTCCCAGCCTGAGTGTTTCTCACGCTCATGCATACCACAACAATAGAGTCGATATGAGTCCACAAACGGCACCGGTCGTCGACTTCAACACGCCGCCACGAGCTTATCAAGGTAGAGGTAATTCTCCGACGCATCGTTTCAGCGACCCTGGCCCTGAGCGGGACCTCGGTTATCAGAACTGGCACGGCGAGAATGGGCAGCTTGTGCCTGTTGCCTACAACGACAGTGGCCTATTGCCATCCTACTGGCCTGCTCCCAATTTCGCTCCACCTGACCAGTCTGCAATGGCTCCAGGCGATTGGTGTGAGTGATTCCTGCTCACGACACTGTGTGCGGCGAGTGAACTGATACTGATGGTAACGATTGTTAGTATGCGAGCAAACTCATTGCGGATACCACAACTTCCAGCGAAACGCCGACTGTCGAGCGTAAGCTGCGTACCAACCCTCTCCCGAGATGTTCTTGCTGACTACTTTCTTGCAGCTGCGGTCACCCTAGGACCTTTGAGCACGCTGTAAGCTCTGCACCCTCCGATAATGGAGCTAACAACCAGCCGCCTCCTCCTGCCATCCAACACGGTAACGGCAATCCTCCGCTCGGTTCGGTCGGTGACTGGCGATGCGAGTGTGGCTACATTAGTGAGCCAATTCAGTGCGGTGAAAAGCGGTTCATTCGACTGATCTTGACATGTCCGCTCAGATTGGCGACGACGTGCTCTTTGCAAGAACTGCTACCCTAATCATCCTACCAACCAGGGTGAATAAGACGTGTCTCCCATTATGTGTCTGAGGACATACAGAGAAGCGTTTGAGCAACGAGCTGACCCAAATCCTAGATCGCGGCCACCTGAGTCTTTCACCTCTCTATTCAACATCTGCACCTCTGGCACTGAACGACTTGCAGACGGCTTCTGTCGCCAGGATCCTTGACGAGGCCAACGGCAACGCGCACGTGAGGGCCATTGGTTCTGCCCCTGCGTCCTATACGTCCGCTGTCAACATCACCACGCCGACCTACACTCGTCAAGCGCAAGAACTTGCTCATGCGTCTTTCGCGGACGGTTCTCATCCCGAAAGTAGCCGACACGCGCAGCAACGGTACAACTCTGCGAGGTCGGCGCACGAACGAACCGAGTGGGATGGAATCTACCGCGGCTAAACCATCAAGGGTTGAGCAGCGTTCTTCAGTTTAGGTGAGTATTCGAATACATACTTCCCTGAGCACCTGATTGTGTTCGACGCTGACGATACCTCAACTAGGAGAAGAATGGTGCGATCGTGAAGGCGAGGCGTGAACCGAGTGATTGCAGGCTTGAACAGGGCGGCTAGGATGTGCTACCGTAGCTTGGAATCCAAACGGGTAGGAAATGAGAACTGGATTGAGTGGAAGGAGGATATGAAACTCAACAAAAGAAAAAAACAGACATACGGAAACCTACCAAACAATAAGAAGGAAAAAAAAACGAGATAAAACAAGAAACCAAACCATACTCCTTCTGGAGCGCGCTTACAACGATTACGATTATTCTTGAATCGGGAAACAACGAAAGCCATATTTATATTTTGCCTCCATCACGATTCTGCTTTTTACCCTCACTTTCCTCTACCAGCCAATCGGATCGGTACTCGACTGTCATAACGAAACCATTGGTCAACAGTTCACGGTTCGTTATCCTCTCACTTCATACCCAACACTACGATACGGGTTCATATGGGCAGCAAAGGATCGCTGTCGGTTCGGAAATCGTTGTGTATTAGTACGATATCATAAGTACTTGTCACGAGTGATATGCTCTTCTCTTCCCCTTTCTTCGCATTCATCGATCTGACGAAGACTGCACCAGGAGGAGTAAAAACAGGATGTATGGTACGAGTACTCTACTGGACTCTGGACGGTGGGTGGGTGGATGGATGGATAGATGGAGTTGTAATTGGGAAAGGTATACATGTAAGGAAGGTATGGATCAGTGTGGCGGGTGTGCTAGTACAGTACGGGTACTGCTGGGATCACCGCAACAAACGCTAAAGGATTGTAGTCTACTCGTACTCAGAAAGTTGAACGGCGGATTGCGGTTCTCACCTCAAGGAGACAAGGAGGGGGAAGGCAAGAGAGATCGGCAAGTGGTGGGACCTTCGGATCGATATTCGAAGGACGGTGGGGAAGACTTATCAGACGGCTCAGAGGGGAACAAATTCACATGGAGACTTGTCAGGGAGGTTGGGTTGCTCACTCATCACTTTCATTTACGACCTCAAACATTCTTTTCAAAGCTTAGAGTAGTTTTTCTGTGTGTGATTAGTTCCGAGGAGAGGTATAGTTGTGATTGGGAGGACGAGAATGATCGAAGATCGAGGATGTACTGAAAAAGGAGGGGCAGGGAAAAGAGAGAAACCCCCCGGATGATCACAATCCAGAACAAAAACAGGCGAAGAGGAGGTACAGTTACGAGGTAAAGACAGGTGCTTCAGTACTCGTACTCGTATGTTACTGTAGCGATTATCGGTACTCGAGTACTCGTACTATTATTCATTGGTGATTGTTCTGTGTTGATATTTCTATATATTTCCTTTCTACCTTTCGATGCCTTTCTTTCGTGTCGTTTGGAGGCGTGATCAGGTTTCGTACCGTACGGTTGTAGGTGTAGGTGTAGATGTAGTGTAGGAGTGCGTAGGATGGCGTCCGGCATGGGGAGTATTGTGCGAGTATCGTAGGTGTCATGCAACAGACTGACGACAGACTCAAGCTTGAGGTTTGTTCTTGTTTGTTTACCTGTATAACTGAAGCGTGTTATAAATAGTAAGTAGTAAGTACAGTAAACAGGCCATGTCGGCCATATTGAACGAGTACATACTGTACTCGTACAGTAAAGTGCGCGCCAGTGCTCGTATAGCACGAGTACTCGTACGAGTACGAGATTGGCTGAGCGGAATGGCGACAACACTCAACATGCTTGAGTGAATGACCGGTACTCGAGTAGTCCTGATACGGATACAGATACAGCGTCTAAACGTCGTGGTGAGACGCATCCTGATTTCTGATCACAGATCACACACACTCTGTGAACGCTGTGAAGAATAGAAATTGATATGTACAGTACATTTTATATCGTCGTATTGTGTTGTATGGATATTGTGAATTGGGATATTGGAATATACTTTTGATTTTTGGATACGAGTACTGTATGGCTTTCGATTTTGCTTTTATAGTTTCTGACTTCTATTCTACTGTTACTTCTCTTACTGCATTTCATCTTTCTTCTTCTCGTCGTTCGGGTACGTACCGGTTGATGTGTTTACGAACAGTACGATGAGCGAGCACGGCCAGGGAGCAGTCATTCCTGTTACCCACCCACACACCCACAGATCTTCTCTTCTTTCCTCTTCTCAAACAACACCAAGAAAAGAGACAATAAGCATATCGCACGGCGCGGCACGGCACGGCACGGCAGCGCACTGAAGTTCCCTCCTCCTTCCCCTCATCTGGCCTTCGGCCACGCCTCCTGCCTCCAGGCTCCGCACCCCGCACCAGGCGGATGGGAACCAAACTATCCTCGATGAAAAGATTTTGGTTGATTTATACACAAGAGCCCAAACAGAGTCAAATCATTACACAATCACAATCATCCTCTTGGCTACACATGCTTTCATTCTTTTTTTGACGTCTGTATTCGTTTCATTTTGCGTTCAAGGCGAAAAGGGAGAGAAGGTCTTGAATGTTGGAGGGTTGTTGGTCATTGTTTATTGGTAGCCACCCGCTTGGCCGTACATGGCCGGTCGCAACTAAGAAGAACACAAAGAAAGACAAGTCAAGTCAGTCAGATGCTCTCAGCCCCCTCTTCATGTTCGCCTCCTTCATCCATTTTTGGCGGATGAAGACCTTCTGGTAGTCAATGTGAATACCGCGTTACTCACAACGTTCTGACCGTAGTACATGCCCGCTGCGTCTCGTCCTTGTCCATGACTACCGCCCATGATGCCTAGTCCACCGATATTGGGTTGCGCTTCGAATGTTACAGGAGGTTGGGAAAGAGCTGAACCGAGTCTCATGCTGGCTTGGTGGGCATTGGGTAAGTCAATCGAGGGCGAAGCGAACTGAAAGCGCGGTCATCCGAGCATTAGCCACTATCAAAGAGGGATTCAGGGGATTCCTACTGTACTCACCGGGTTAAAAGGGTCTGAACCGGGACTCATCATGCTCGCAGGGCTCATCCTTCCGTTCGGCTGTCCTCGCCCGTCAAATCTGGCCACGGGCGTTCGAGGGCTCTTGTTTGCATTGGGAGTCGCGTTAGGGCTGGGTCCACCTCGCATAGATTGGCCAAGGGGCATATTCTGCGGAATAAGCAGAGGAGAGAGGTTGTTGACTCCAGGATACATCTGTGTGTTTACAGATGGTTGATGATAGCCGTAGAACGACTGAGCAGACATTCCGAATGAAGGCTGCTGCTGCTGCTGCTGCTGTTGTTGCTGGTGCTGCCAGCCCATACCAGATGCTGAAGACGACTGGTTGTTGCGGCCGAAGGACGAGTTGTTGCCGATGTAACCAGCCGGGACAGGCAATCCTACAGCTTCGAGTAGTTGCCGGTATGGAGGCGTGTTGGAGGCCTTGATGCCGGGAAGTACCCTTCGGACAGCCTCGACCATTTGTGCTTTCTGCTCAGCCGAGATGGTGTTGACCGCCAGGATCTTGCCTATGACCTGAGCACCGTTGTTCGCGTCGGTCAAGATCTCAATCAAAGTCTGATCATTGGTCGAGGTAAAGATGGATTGGACCATGTTGGTGCTAGCCGCGGGATCGGTTGTCTGAGTGATGACTACCAGCAGGAGTAGCTGTCAGCATCCTCCAAATCACTCGAAGCTACTACAACAGATCTGACACACTCACTACGCAAGACGGTCAAAGAAGCAAGCTTGTGGGTACAAAGGTGGGCAATGTGAGGTACGAATCGATTGGCGAGCATTCCATATCGTCCTGGCAAGTTGGAGGAGTCAACAAGCCACGTCAAAAGTAGCGCTCCGTTCGGGTTCGTAGCGAGCGGGATGGAGTTGAGGATAATTCCGGTCGAAATACGTTTCTGCAAGCGGTTACCCAGGTTAGTTCCATCACGGGTGATTGTAGAGGTTTTGGTTGCTTGCCGACTTACCTTCTGGTACAAGCTGGTACTTGGACTCTCCAAGCAAGTTCGCATACACCTCGCTCCGAATCTGTTCTGAGCAATATCCCAGAGTCGATCGATCATCGCGTCGAAGCAATAATCACTCCATGGCGGGCCGAATTTGAGCGTTCCTGCGCATACGTAGTTGCCGAGCGAATCGCACATGAGGGGAGGAGCGTATGGTCGGATATGCTGGACAACGAGATCCCGCTCCTCTTTGGTGACTGAGCATTCAATGATCTTCTGTGCGGCCCATGTACCGTTTTTGTGGATACCGATAGTGGCGAGGTGAGGCGCGATCCGTTCGAGCATGGCGAATCGGAGGTTGGGAGAACATCGCTCATATAGCTTTTGAATTACCGTATTGCCAATGTAATCGCTAGCGAGCTGAGAGGAAAAAATGGATCAGTCACTTCCAGTACGACTCATACATGTATATGGTACACTCACTTCGGGGCTATCCTCCATGAGATCAACGGTGATCATATCAATCTCCTCCTGCGCACACTGACCAGAATCGAGCTTCTTTCGTAGCTCTTTCAGTCGACTGGAATCAGATCGTCGAGCGGGTCTGTCATTAACGGGAGGGATAGAAGTATAGTAGGTCATAGGCGGTCGAGATTCTGACAGTCACATGACAGTGAGTCGAACTTTTCTCCATCAGAAGTCTGTCATCGTCATCACTCACCAGCGGCAGCTTTGATATCGCCATCTTCATCCGCCTGGGTGCTGAACACTTGCATGATCATCTGCTGGTCCGATACAACACCGTCGTTGTCTAACCCCTTCTCGAGCACTTGTTCATGGACACCCTGCTTGACAAGATCAAGGACAAGCTGACTTCGATAGTTTTCGAGCCCACCTCCTTCTGCTGACAATTGTTGCTCGGTAGAAACCGCCGCAGCGCCCTGGACGGTATTCAGAGCATCGCTGAGACCGGCGGGGGCAGCATCTTCATCTTCCGGTCCACCGAGAGTAGGTGATTTTGTGGGTACACGAGCGAAGCCGATTCGAATCGCACCAATGTCGCTACCCAGAATGTCTCGACCATTGAGGGCATTTCGAGCAGATACTGCAGAATCGAGTCGCTCGAAGTTGACGAAACCGCAGCACTATGGAGAGCAGCTATCAGTACATATGAAGTCCGGACCAAGGTGCCCGGACACTCACCTTGTTCATGAGTACACGAGCAGACTCGACCGGACCAAAGGGCGAGAAGATCTGCAGAAGCGTGCTGGGCGACGTTGTGCCGGGAATGCTGCCGATCCATAGTGCTCTCGTCGGAAGAGCGCTTTGATCCCCGTCCTTCTGGTCAAGAGAGGTAGCAACGGCCGAATTCGAAGGAGGAGGAACGGTAATGGCTGGTGTACCGTTCGTGTCGGAGGTGGTGAAGACCAGGTTGGGAGGCGCGGGAGTAGCCGTGCTGATCGAAGGACCGTTGGGGGCCGAGTCGATCTTGCCGAAACCGATTCGGACAGGAGCTGTCTCCGACAGAGCGGAGACATGACCGCCCAATCGGTTCAACACATCGTCTCTCGCTCGGATGGCATCAGTCTTCTCCATGAAGTTGACGAAAGCACAGGTCTAGAACGGCAGGTCAGTTTAGTTTATGGTTTATGAAGATGACAGCAAAGAAGCAGGCACGCAACTCACCTTTTCAGGCAACATTCGGACACTCTCGATTGCTCCGTAGGGCGCAAAGACGCTCAAGAGCGAATCACTCGTCGCGTTGACGTCTAAGTTACCGATCCACAAGCTCCTCGTGGGCATTTGGGGCGTGGATGTTCCCTTATCTACGTCAGGCGTACCGGTACGCGAAGTGTGTGAGGAGATAGACAATCTGGGACCCCTGCTGGAATCCCTGGATCTAGCGAGATCTCGTTCAGATCGTGAGTGTATTCCGCCGTAGCCGTAAGCGGCGCCGAGGTGATCGGCATGAACAGGCGATTGTGGGATAGAAGCGAGATAGCTGTTACCCCTCGTCATCGGTCTCCTGACTGGATGATCCAACGCGCCAATAGTCGTTGCACGGGGTCGATTTGGTTCTTTGTTTTGATAGAGGCTTGAAGGAGCGTATAGGTTTGTGAGTTGAGAGTTCGGAAGAGGATAACCGTTATGATTATGATCGTAAACTCCCAAATTCTCAATAGCTCTGAGCAACGATTCCTCTTCATCGCCCCTGTGTTGGTCATATCCTGTATCTCGGCCAAATGTGTTGGTCACGGACGGTCGGAAGGGTCGAGCGAAATTCGACACCGTGCTCGCTCGATGCCTGCTAGCGGGGCCGGAATTGGCGATAGCCCTCTGTGCCTGACTACGGAGCTCGGACATGGACGCAGGGGGTAGGTGCATCGCATCGCTCCCATCCGCCAAGCCCAAGTAATCGAGGGTAGAGTTCAGATCGTCTGCAGCCAGAGACGCAGCGGAACCAGATGAAGACGTATAAGTCGCCAAATCTTCCTCGGACGCATGGAGCGGGTGTCCCAGTGGAGATCTTGCGGGGGTACTGTTTGTCGTCAATCCGGGGTTGGAAAGCCATGCATTACTGAAGGGTCCGTGTCCGAAAGCGTCACCAAGACCGGCACCAGGCAGAGTCAGGGAGCCGGAGCGAAGACGATTGGCGGAAGAAGGGTTTTCGAGATTGGCAGCAGAGGAAGCGGCATGACGCAGCACCGGTCGGGTCGTGGTGACAGGATAGGCAGGGGATAGAGCCGATGTGCGGGTGTAAGTCGCGGCGCTGGACGACGCAGATGAGGTTGCGGTGATGGGAGTGGGCTCGTCTGCTGGGCCGGTGTATCGCTGTGCGGCCTCTTGGAGGTTTGAAGGCATGGTACTGATGAGTAAGGAGGGGTTTTAGCATATAGCCTGATGGTATAGTACGGGAAAAAGCCGCACTCTAGGCGAAACTTGCGATATTGAAAAGATATGAGTTGTTATTCTGGTGGATTTGAACTCACCCAGCCCTTGCTCTTCTGTAGCCCGAAGCAACCCCATTGTCTACAGCAGGCAGGCTATTTTCATCGGCAAAACCACTACTGCCTACAGCTGATCTGAAACCCGGGACACCGGTTTCATCTTCGATGATCTCTCTAGCTCTGAATGGGGGATGACGGGGAACAAGTCAGCATTCAGCGGCCATGAGTACCGTACAGATACGTGGTGATGGAGTTTAACGGCACATCGGCGGTTGTATAGAAGATTTCCGTCTCACTCACCTTCTAGCATATGCAGCACTGGGAGCAGGGGGCGGTGTCCTCCCTTCTCTGTTCCTGAACCCAGCAATCTTATCGGGACTTAGACCAGAGGACGACATGGTTATTTCGCGCTAGCTCTGACTCTTGCTCGATTGTTAGAATGCCGTGTCCCCTCTATATCACACGATCAGAGGTATTGTTATGCTATGCGAGAAGACTGTCGGTGGATTGAGAGGTGAAGCGACGAACAGTTGAGCGACGTTGGATTTCGTGAAAGGATCGTTGCGTTGGTCGGACGGTGGGATGGGTGGAGGTCGACTGCGGACGATCTGACTGAGGTATATAGCGTGTACAGAATGAGAAACGATCTACCCTAAATTAGCGGACCGCTGCCTTTGCTTCTATTCCAGGTGCTGAACAAGGGGATATGATGATGGATATAGAATCTTCCTCGAGGTCAAGCAGTGAATGATGGATGAATGAGAGGAGTATATGTGTGAACGACCGAGTGAAAGATAAAAGACAATAGGACGTGGGATGTCCAGGTTTCACCTTCACCGTATGATGAAAGAGATGATGAGGTGCAGGAATGGAATATAGCTAGCTCAAGGATGAAACGCCTTGCTCACACTCACTCACCCTAGCTTGATTGATCTGACCCTTTCGTATATGGTATGGTATGGTATGGTATGGTATGGTATGAACCTCGTCGTCAAGGTAGCCTAGCCTGGGTCAGAGTACACCTGTACGAATACACGAATGGTTGGCTCAGACCAAGTGCGGTTGGCGTAAAAGAGGGGTTAACCAGTGCGTGCTGGAACAGAGAACACGTCCTAGGTAGACCAAAATGTCGAGGCTGGAATGTTTATGATATGGTCGTGTTTCGTGTTTCGGTGTTCGAGGTACTGGCGAAGGAGGATGCACGATACCAGTAGTAGTGGTGGTCGAAAAGTCGAAAGTCGAAAGTCGAAAGTCCGAGTGGTGCTAGCCTAGCTACTTGTGGAGACGAGATGAGATTCCGTATTTTGTATTGACTGGAGCAATAAGGGGTATATGTAGATATGCAGAATATGAATATGTAGATATGAAATTGGTCGAGATAGATAGATTAATAGGTGGTTGAATTGAAGTGTGAAGTAGTGTAATGTGATGCGAGAGTGATGAATGATTGACAGGACACAGGACAGGGAGAAAGAGAGCCTACGTAGAGTATCGTATGGTATACTCGTGTAGTATGATGACGCCAGTCACTCAAGTAATTTGAATTCGGGTCAGTGCAAGTGCGCCTTGCAGACTGGCTTTTGGCTCGCCTGATACAATTACAAGTCAAGTGATACAAGGTCAATGAAGCAAGATGTCGACTGTCGACTGTCAACTTTGCTCTCAGGACTAGAGATGCATAGGCAAGAGTCCCACTGTACGACGTGGTCTCCCTGTCCTACATGAGCAATAGCAATAGCATCATTCTATGCCCATTGCCCAATCCTTACATCCTAGGATCCTTACGCGAATCGCATCGCACAGCATCACAGCACCACAGCATCACCGCACACACACACCCCTTTTCCCCGCACCCGCAGCGCAGGTTTACCCCGCTTCTTACTCGTAAATGCAATCCACGTGATGCAGGCGTGCTCAACACGAGGCGCCGTGACTCATCTCTCAAGCATCCATGGATTCCATCATCCTCCTCTTCCACTCGAGCTTTTCTCCCCACGCCTCACTATAATCATCAATCCATGTAAACCCCTCACACGCATTCGTATTCGTATTCGTATCCGGTTTCATATTCATATTCATATTATTATGTTATTAATCCACAAGTCCGGTATGTATAAAAGTCATTATCACCAGCCGAAGACCGGGAAATGCAGTCGCATCCATCTCACCCAGTCTCATCTCTTGCTCTTTCTCTTTCATCCTGACTAGCTCCAGCTAGCTAGAGCCATTACGGGCCATATGTGATCTGCTCTTCTCTACCATCCAATCTATATCCCATCATCTGCTCCATATAGTCTGTTCTGACCACCCTGGCCGCTCGGTCGGATTGGCATTACAGCCCTCGGGCTTTGGCAGCGGCGGTCTCTCGAGCGACCTGTCGCTCGGCGAGATCGATACCGACAAGCTGCGATCGCAATTCGACGTCGCCAGTCAACGGTCAGCGTGATGTATACGTGGAACAGACTCGACCATTTGGACAAGGAGGCCGACAAAGCGCCAAGGCAAGGTTGCGATGCATAAAGTTCACTTACAATCTTGCTGGCTTTCCAGAATTGAACAATGTTGATGATCTGCTTTCCGGCGCAAATAGGGAAAGTGAGAGCCCCGACTACCTGAGGCCAGGTCAAGTTCCTGAGGATCTGTACAACGGTGCCTACGAACTTGTATTCGATCGCGAGGTCAAAGAGGATCGAAGGAATTGGGAATTTGTTGGTGATGGGGGATTTCCAGAATTTAGCGAGGTAGACGCAGACGAAGAAGAGCTCGTTGGCAAAGCAGAATACGAAAAGGGTTCTCTACATGACACGGAGAGAATGATATCAGTCACGGCACGTTCTCATGCATCGGAAATAACCAGAGAATACATGTCCCGCCAGCAAGACAGCACTCACAGAGTCGTTGTAGTAGTACCAGAGGATCTTTGAAACGTCCGAAGTGACGGCTTTGTGGGAGGCTGAGCCAGTAGTAAGGGACCTAGCGAGGTTACGTTTCAGGATCGATTGCGAGAAACGTCAGCTCCCATGTCCGTTCGGCTGTATATTATACAATGAATCACGTATCTGACTCACGAGTACATGTGGATGTAATGCGACGAGAAGTCGAGAGTGATGAGGAACATGAACATGAGGGACCAGTCGGGGTATGCTCTCGTGAGGAAGGTCAAAAGACAGGCGGTTGCGCATCTACGGGAATCGAAAGCGCCAGTCACCATGAGGCTCAAGGTCGGATCGAACATTGTACACATGGCGAAAAAGACAACGTCAAGCGTCAAGCGGCAAGCGCCAAGGGTCAAGCGCCGACTCACCGATCAGTGACCATATCCAAAACGGCACCAAACTTGGAAGTCTGTCCCAAAGCCCTTGCTGCCTGACCATCGACTGCATCAAGCAAAGCACTAGTCGCGTAGAGCGCCGTACAGGCTTTAGGATGATAAGGCATGAAGACAAGGGCGGCAGCAGCGGTGATGACTCGGGTGTAGCCGATCAAGTTCGGTACGAAGAGGAAGACGTTTTCGTCAACGCTGCGGTGAGGCGAGAGAAAAGACGATTAGCAGATGAACTACAATCATCGATCAATATTAGGTACAAGTGTGGGCGACTTACGTGGTTGTTCTATGAGCGCGCACATGAGAACAGTAGAGAGTATAATCAGTCAGTATGTTATCCTATCAAAGTCTCAAGATATTCTCTTCGTGGTGTACTTACGCCAAGTCCACAGCACTACGAACGAGATCCAAAGAACACAATCAGCATAGGAAAGTAAGTATGCCACGAGACGACACTCCGGCCATCACACGCCCTTACGCTGAACCGTGACCGGCCAGCAACAGTGTGTGAGTAAGGCGAGGTAAGATGAGGTTTCACGTCAACCCACTATTTCGGATCCCATACTTCTTCTCTCGTTCGACTCCTACTTCCTTCTCGAGGTCGCTGCTTGATATCCGCGCTTCCACCGAGCGAAGGCGACAAGGCCGTAGTGGACGAGTTGGGAACGTCTTCGGGAGCAGGGGTAGACTGCTTTGAACGGGTCGTCGGAGCCATTATTGTTGTTGTTGTTGTTGTTGTTGTTGTTGTTATTGTTGTTGCCGTTGCTTTATAGCTAGGTTGTTTTGGTAGCGTGTCGGAGCCTGTCTTGTTGTCAAGATTCTTGGTTCGGATAACAGTGAGTCTTGATTGAGCTTTTGCGATAACGTGGAGTGAGAAAGCAGACCGAAGCAAGTGACGGATAAGAGGAACGAAAGCAGCTGTTTATATATTTATTACACTGTATTGTATATGTTCGGGATGTGTGTCTGTCTATCTATGCTTTGGAATGGGCGTGTGATGAATGGTGTGTGGTATGCCTCGTATGGGGATGAATGGTTGTATGGTTGTATGGTTGTATGGTTGTATGGTTGGATGGTTGTATGTATCAGATGGATGAATAGTGCGGTTACGTGGTTCATTATTGCAATCGCAATGTCGGTTGAATGGCATGGAATGGGAATGGGATGCCTGAGTGAGTGAATGAGTGAGTGAGTGAGTAAGTGGCCTTCGGTGATGCAGCACGCGCGGCGGACCCTGTCGGAAGGTTTACTTTACAATGTTAAAATGGGCCATCTACTTAAGTTACCTAACATGATCAACACAAACCCCCACGCGTATGCCATGCTAATTGCCATGCTATTGCCATTGCCAGACATCAACAGCAGCACGTCCGTCCTTTGCTTGGCTGTCCAGGTTGGGGCTAATGATTCCTTTCGCCAACTCGACTGATCCATAACGTACCGCAGCTACCAAGGCCCAAAGTCCAAGGCTCAAAAGACACTCAGCTGCTTCTGCCCACACCCACACGTACCTATCCAGATATTAAACATTGATTCACCTTGTCGAGACCGCGCTCCCTTGCCATGTCGGTCCGCTCACCGCCTCCACCGAACATCGGTTCACCCTCGCGCTCATTATCCCTCTCGCTCTCAGCTCCAGCTCCTCTGCCATCGAGCCGGAATAACCCCATCTCTTTGAGGATATACAAGGCCATCGGCACTTCATTCGATGATCCTTCTTCGCGCGAAGCTCTGGAAATAGCATCTTCGTTCTACGCCCCCGGTTCGCCGTCGTCCGCGAGCTTACTAGATAAAGGTAAAGGCAAAGCTGGAAGTCAGGGCGTCATAGAGGAAGATGGCGAAGGCGACGGCGACGGCGATGGTGATCATGGTGCTGGTGGACAAGGGCGGGATGTTGTGCTGGGTCTGCCACAGCGAAGGACGCTGAAAGGCCAGAGTGCCGCCACAGCTAGAAAATATTTGAAGAGGGATGTAGAAGGTACTTTGGCTGGAGGGAGTCAAAAGTTCCTAGAAGCGTTCGGTGAAGTCGACCAAGTGAGTGGGCGGCACCCTTCCGAACATTGCATTGCAGCGGACACCGTACACTGTCAACAAACGCAGAGTGAGCTCATGTTGATATGCTTAATTTTGGCTTCGCTCGCATCGCTTGCCAGAAACTTGAAGTGCTGCGCGAGCATATGCGGGAGATGCAAGTGCGTTGCGACCAAGTTCAATCCGAGCTCGATCAAGCGAACAGCGGGACGAAATACCTGCTCGAACGGGCGGACGGCTTACGGTCTCAGCGGTGAGCGAGCGCACTTCCTCTCACCATCTCACACCATCTCAGCCGTCAAATCTCGCTCGGAATTATCAATGAGATCGAGATCATAACGCTAATATCATCCATACAACATGTTCTTCTTTCTTCCCTCCAGCGCCTCTGCTCAACTGCGGTCATCGCTGATATCTCTCTTCCTTGGCAAGTTCACGTTGTCTGAAGCCGAGCTCGGTGCCCTGGGATCAAGGGAGGTGGCAGTCGGCCAATCGCTATTCAGTGCTTTGGATCGTGTGGAGAGGATCAGGAAGGACTGCGAGGTGTTGCTGAGTGGTGAGGAAGGCAAGATGCAAGCTGGGTGAGTAGGATCATGTCTTTCACTCTGATCATGCAACTTGATGGAACGCCATCAGATAGATCTCGTACTCGTACTTCACCGGTCAAGGATGACGCCCGGATCGCTGAGCCGCTGAGTCATAAGCTGATGAGATTCGTTCCGTTCGCCCAGCCTCGACATCATGCGCGCCACTTCCGATCAGATGGAGTCAGGCTATAAGAAGATCCACCGATGGTGTCAATTCGAGTTCAGGCAATTCACGAGGGAAACACAGTTGGAAGTATCGCCTGTCATGCGAGATGCTGTCAAGCGTTTGCGCGAGAGACCACCTTTGCTCAAGTGAGTGTTGCGCAATCCTTGACAAAAACAATACGCCTGATATTACACTGCTCAATGGAGTGGTGGACCGAACCCACGGTCAAGTCAGGTCGGACTCCGTCGGCGTCTCTTTCCTTTTGCTTTTGCGCTTTCTACGGGCGCAGTCGGTGCCTCGTACTAACAGGTCCTTGTTGTGCCCACCTAGGGACGCCCTTCAAACTCTCACATCCACTCGAGCATCCTCTATCCTCCAGTCTTTCCTTGACGCCCTCACTCGTGGCGGACCGAACGGCCTTCCCCGACCGATCGAGCTTCACGCACACGATCCTACGCGATACGTAGGCGACATGTTAGCGTGGGTCCATCAAGCTACGGCGAGCGAGCACGAGTTCTTAGATGGTTTGTTTGGAGTGAAAGAAAAAGGCAGGATGGTCGGTGCTGAGCGGGAAGGTCTGCAGAGCGAGGAGGAATTGATGGTTGCTGAGGCTATGGATAAGCACCTTGAGGGTCTTGGCAGGCCATTGAAGGTATGTCCGAGATTGTGTCAGCATACGATCAAATAATAGCAAACATTGCTCGCAGCTCGTTTTCTGGTTTGTTTAGCATCATAAATTCGCTGATGTGTTTAAAACTCGCCCGTTCGTAGCTACGAATTCAGCAGACCATAAAATCGCAAGAAGGTATTATCATGGCATACAGAATCGCCAACTTGCTCCAGTTTTACCTGGTAACAATGCAAAAGACGATCGGCGAAGAGGCTTTATTGTGCAAGACGCTGAAAGAGTGAGTTGATTTTAGCCGTAGAGCCGATCAGGTCTATCTTAGTCTTAGTCCTCGATGACACGCCAAAAAAGAAAATAAAGCTGATTCTATCGGTTGATATCTCTCGTAGGATTCACGATCAAGCTTATGTCGCTTTCTTCGAAACGCTCGATGCGCAGGGAAGGAGTCTATTGCGATTCCTGCATGTGAGTGACCAGTCTCTGCCAAATCATAATCCATAATCTTTATATATTGTTCTTGTTTTGTTTCTCTTACAAGACAGGTGCAGTGAAGAATATCCGCTGATTGCTGATTACCGTTTTTCTTGTGTTTTTGTTTGCATCATTCAGCCACCCGATGCTACGCTCGCTCCACCACTCGCACTGCGAGATGCCGCCTTGATCCTTCGAGAATTGCTTTCCGTATACTCTACATCACTTATCGACCCATCCGAACGAGAATCCGATGCTGATCTCGCGAAATTACTGGAAAAAGCCGTTGAGCCCTGCGTGGAGATGTGCGAGCGAATGGCTGAATTGCGTAAAGGCAGCAGCAGCAACAGCAGCAACAGCGGTGCTTCGTCCTCCTTTGCCTCCGCTTCTGGGGGAGCTGGTACGAACGCCAGTCTCGGTGGGGCAAGTGGAGCTGGAGCTGGCGAGTGGGAGAAAGATGTGTTCATGGTGAATTGTCTAGGATACTTACAACATACGCTCGAAGCGTACGAATTCACCTCTCGACGCGTCGCCTTACTCGAGGAGAAAATTCGAACACATGTCGAAGGAATGACATTTGAGCATCATGGTAAATTGCTCGAACAGTGCGGATTAGCACCTATAATGCGAACGATCCGAACCCGAACTCGACCATCAACAGGATCGGACGGTGTGGATACAACAAGCACACCCTTATCAAGACTTCCAGCTACATCACCTAAATCACTCACAGCTGCCTTATCTACTTTCTCAACGTGGTTATCGACGATTGATCCTAGTTCTTCACCGAGATTAGCATTACTCTCTTCACCCGGGTTGAGTCTTGTTATACATCGGAAAGCTCTGAGAAAGATATACGAGGCTTATGGAGAGGTCTGTGAGAGGGTGTTGGATCCGAAAGAGGGATATGAGTTCGGAGAGACTATGCTCAGACGAGGAAGGGAAGAAGTTGGTGTTGCGTTGGGTGTAGACTTTGATGATGACGAGGAGGAGGAAGAAGAAGAAAAGTATCTTGGACAAGCTCAAGGTGGGACCGAGGTACAGCCAGAAGCTGAAAGGGGACCCAGTAACGGACCAAGTGCAGATGCTGCAAGTGCTGCTAGTGCCGCCGCCAACGTCATCTATAGCTCCGGCTCTGGCACTGACCCTATCCGTCGAGCCAGTACACCAACAGGTTTGGGTTTGGGCTTGGGTCTAGCGTTGGATGGGGAGCAGAAGGCCCCGGAGCCTGAATCTCAGTAGTCGTATAGGCCTGTAGTGAGGTCAAGAATGTACGCGAGACACACTGTAGAATAACTGGACCATACTGTGCTATATACATAGCGTACATCATGGGGGGGTGGATGCAGATTTGATGCATACTCTTCTGGTCTATTTCGGGCTCAAAACCGCAACTCTATCTCACCTCCTATCCCGATTCACGATATCATAGACAGTATGACCCAACATATGTAGGAACTCATACTGTACATAAGCGATATCTGAATACCTCTTCTCTTATATGCTGCCCTTACTCAGCTTTCTTGCCCTTGTTGACTTTCCTCTTGTCCTGCTCTGCTAACGATACCCACAATCCACAGAAGATGAGGAATGTAATGGACGTGCTGATGGTCGCAATGTAGTATGGCCAAGCACCCGTTATGAATCTGGGGTGTTCGTCGTGTCGGAGTGGTACGACTGAGGCTTTTGTAGAGGTTCGGATGTACGTCCATCTGTAGTAGGCGTAGGTAATGCGTGAGGGGGGGAATGAGTACACTCAAGACGTCAGCATTGAGTCTTGTCATACGAAGAAAGCTTCCCCATTTCTGAGTCACCAGGAAGGCCAAGTCGAGGAATGAGTGGAACGTCGAGATAAATTCGGAGACAGGCAATGATACAGGAGTCAGCGAAGAGACTGCACTCACCCAGGCCTCCAGTATTCAACAACAAACTTGAATACACCATGTCTATCAGGCGCATTGAACTTTGCAGCGTAGACCGAGCCCACTTCGGGAGTAGCGCTCTTATCTTGGACCAAGGCAGTTCGGATATGTGGGTCGAGCATGGTGAAATCGAGTTGAATGTCATTGGCTTCGAATGGGCCCCAGGAAGAGGTGCCGTTAGGGGTCGTGTAGTGTTTGGCGAGGGTGAGGGAGTACGTCTAGATTTGGAAGGACCAAAACCGCCAAACAGGGTTTGCTAGCGTCAACGAATTGGACAAATGGAACTAGCTATGCGGTTCTAAGGGAATGTAAAGGAGGAACCATGCAAAGTGAAGGACGTGCTTGTGTTGCTGCGAAGCACAGTTGGGCAGACGGGGGTTTTTGTATCTCATTGCTATCACTCACAATCTCATCCTTCTTGGTGTACATCTCCCTAGGCTCGACCTCGCCCTCCCTGAAATGGGTAGAGTCGACAATCTTGACAACACCCGTTTCTTGGAAGATCCATTTTGTAAAGTCGGTGATGAATGCTGCGTTGCCCGTCTCGAGCCTATTGAGGACGTAGAAAGATTGTAATGGAAGGAGAATCGAGATCAGACGAGGTGTCAGTTCAACTCAGCTGCAGATGATTTCAGAAACACAGAAAGAATTATGTTGTCGTATGGGAGATGAAGCCGATTTATAGCCGAAGCAAAGGTGATTGCCATACTGGGGGGACATTGAGCTTTTGGCAGCTGATTCCGGCACTCACGTCTTTCCGCCAGTCGTCTTGACGCTCTTGCCCCACCACTCGTCGCTCGCCAATCCTCCGGAACCAACGAATCCGATCCTGACATTGTCCCTACTCTGAAGCGCACTGACCAACGAGGCCTTCTTCCCACTAACAACAGGTTCCCTTCCCTTGGCTGCTCCTCCTCCTCCCACATTCTTCTCCACTTCAGCTTCATCACCCGATACTACCTTGTCCTGACCGACATAAGAGGTCTTGGAAGCGTGCAATACATCAACCAAGTAAGGGTTCTGGCCGGTAGTATGTACCGTTCCCGAGGGGTAAACGATCGGTCCCCCGGTCAACGTAGAGGGCGATAGAATTTCTCCGTTGGCTTCGAGTGATGAAGTAGTTTGCAGGAGAACGGTAGAAGCTGATGAGTCGGATGGATGGCTGAATGCGTCGATTAAGCTTGATGAGGGGTCGGCAAATTCGAGGTCGTATTCACGCATGAATTCTCTTGTGGATTCTGTCAGTTCTGGAGAGAGGAAGAAGAGGGTGTTGATCCCGCTGTATTGGGCTTGGATGATTGATTTCGGTGAGAGGGATGGGGTGAAGCCTGAAACAGATGACCCAAAAAATGTAGATGTATCAGTCAGCGTTCCGAGGATACAAAGACCGCAGTCCAATAACAAGGCTGCAGTTCAGGACGATACAGCGGTGAAACACAGGAAGTGATATGGAGTCATGTCAGATACTCACTCTTTGTGCTGGGCGCATAGACGATCAAATGGTCATACTGCGTTTCCCCGTACTTCAACAAGCTAGCATCCTTGTCTTTCGGCTCTTTGAACGTAAGCTCAAAGCCTCGTTCTGTAACGGAAATCAAAGGAAACACCGCGAATCAGTTATCAGCTATAGGTTACCGACATTGGGCAGCGAGAGCTGAAGAAGGTGATTAGCCGAGCAGATGTCATGACAGGGGCCTGGGATGGTCTGTTGTTGGTTGACTGACCCTGTAATGATGCCCAGAACTTTGAGTAATCATCCTTCTTGATACTAGGCTCGAGAACCACGAGCACTCTATCGCCAGTCGATGAACGCGCCGAGACCGAAACCGAGAGGGAGAGGAGGGCGGCGAGCCCTACGAAGGGGGCAAGAAGGAAAGAAGAGGGCCGCATGTTTGCCTGGCGTCGATAGTTGGGGTATCGATTTCGGATACTTTTAGCTCAGCTTGTTGACGATCGACGATGTTGATGCTGAATTGACGACATTATTGCGTCTAGGTGAGATGTTCTTGCTTTCAGCTACTACGTATACTAGGTATTGGTCTCGCAGCATATCATGAGCGCGACGTGGAGGAATCCATTAATGCACTGCGCGGTCATGCGTCATCCGCGTGGACACCACGTGGGTAACTCCCCCTCGGCGCGCGCCTAGACAAGCGAGCTTTGCATGCCTTGATCTACCTCCACCATCAGCCAAGTCGGTTGCCACCCAACTTTTTCAGAGCGAAAGAAAGTCAAGAACTGGGATATTGTGTGACAGTGATAGCTCTTGCTTGAAATTGTATCATTCGATACCATCATCATCATTAAGACTCCTACCGAGACCTCGTCCGTTCTATCAAACGCTCAAGCTTAACGCGTCTGAACCACAGACACACAGAAATCGCTCTTCCGTTCGCTGTCACGCATCAAACGATCTTACAGAAAACTGGCGACCACCTTTGCCTGTTCACTCTACAGACTCATCCATCTGCGGCTTCGGATATCTTCGTGCCACTGAAAATGGCTCAGCAATCACCTACTATCCTTCTCTTCGCACGAGGCGCTCTCGCTCTCCTCGACCTCTGGCCTGCGTTGACTATCGCCGTGGCTGAACAATGGGGAGGACCCGACTCGGCCGCCAAGAAGACTTGGCTCGCATCCACTATCATTGACGAATTCGAGACTCGTGCCACCTACCTCCCATCTACCGACGAGTCCGCTGCGCCCGTCGTAGACCCTGCGACAGCGACTGACCCTCCACTGGACCAAGACGACATCGGAGACCTGTTACATCAGATCATGTCTGATGAGTTCGACGCCAACATTGAAGATGGATCGATCGACTCTGTAGCTGCCGACCTTGTACGATTATGGCGTGACGTGCTGGGACCTGAAGCGAGCTTGCTCGTATCGAATCTGGAAGGAAAGGCGAATGAGATCAAAAGGACGGGGATCAAGGCTTCAGCGGCCCCTGATCAGGAGGAGCTTAGCGGAGATGAGAGCGATGGAGACGAGGACGAAGAGATGGACGAGGCGCCGCAATTGGTGCAGAGCGAGAGATCGCAGAGGGAAAGGGAGGAGCCGGTAGTAGATGACGATGGGTTTACCTTGGTACAGAAGCCCAAGAGAAGATAAAGGGGGGTTAGCAAACTTGGATAACACCGAAGCAGCGATGCAAAGTCATGCGTTTTTGGATCAGACATGCTCATGTATTGTATAAATCACATCCCGCTGTCTTCTGTTCTGGGCTCACGATTAACTTCTTCTGATTCGCCAGATTTATCTGAGACAAGGAAGACCACTGATTCTCTCCCGCTTGGTCAGCCTACCAACCATGAAAGCTCATCGATCCTTTACAGCACATTCGCTTCTTTCATGTCCCCCACTCTCGAGTCACGGAGATGCATTGGCCAGTCGGAAGCGTATCCAGCCCCTGAGGTCCGCTTGCATCGTTGCTATACCATAAGAATTTGCTACGCTTGACTCAATCGTCTGATCACACCACTATCAGTCTATCTCCACGCGATTTTTGGTTCAACGCCACGGCTACATGTGAATCAACCAGTGATCGTGCCATCAAACAATCGCAATGTCCGAGTATTCACGAAGCCATGACGATTTTACCAGGTCTCCCCCTGACGAGCCTTCGAGTCCAGCTTCAACGTCTGCTTCGCCAGAGATTGGCGCCTCGTATCCTCCGGTCCATCCGCCTCTTTGCGTCCGAAGATTTGCTACATCCGAGTCTCGGCGGACTCAGCTCTATGGCCACTTTGGCTCTGACAGCATCAGACTTCGGAACAGATTAGAAGTATATGAACCTGATATTTCAGATTATGCTTATCAGCAGCCCTCACAGACATCCGGCGACCCCCTTGCGACCTCAGCTGTGGAAGCAGGAAGAAGTCTTCGATCACCCGATCCGCTACGACAGACCGAGCCGTTGGAAAAGGACGGGAGCGTTACAGACTGGGATCCATCGCTCTGGCTGGAGGATGAGTTCTGCGGCCCCGATGAGACGACGGACGGCGATCTGGACACCCAACGAGGATGTCCCTCTGTAGTCGATGATCCCGCCGGTGATGAAGCCCAATTTCCTGAACTAGGTGAACGAGAGGCGGTCCAAACCACTAGACGCCCCACCACTCACTCATGGTCCTTACAGCCTGGTCGCTCACAGCGACTTACACTGAGCGTTGACCGGCAATCTAGTAAACCGGATTCTTCGCCTTGCACGGTTGCCTCGAGGACACCGAAGATGATGATCGCTCGTAAACGCAAAGACGAACATTCTGATCCCGAGAGCAAGCGGCGGTTGACCTTTGCCCAAATTACAGAACTGTGCTCATATGAGCACACTATACCGAGGCGGAAACTCTGGGGCAAGTATCACGGGACTACGACCTGTAAATTTTGCGGATACTCGCTTGACCCCAGCTCGCTGCCCGAGGAGTCTTTGGTTGACTGTGTGAACGGTGAATGGAAGCACGGCCCAGGTGAGTTGGCACCCCGAGTATTGATTAGGGGGGTATCATCTGTCGCCTTTGCCTTTCAAACCTCTTAGTTCACAAACCCACCAGGGGATTCCTGCTATTCTGCGTTTCAGACCCATTTCTTCTTCTGTTGGCTGAGCCTAAAACCCCTCTGAATCTGTCCATATTATTGACTAACTTTTCCTGTCGTTTCAGAGTTCAAGGTCGACGTTCCTGGGCCCAGGAAGTACAAGTGGGAATCGCGACCCCATGTTCTCTTACGAGATGTCTCAGGCTTCATCAGCTGTCAGAACAAAGGTTGTACCTTGAGATTCCCTGAGACTACTCTTTTCTGGATTCCCCCAGGATCGTCTGGAAGTAAGAAACAGCGTTCTATGGACTCGAGCGGCCAGTGACGAAGAGACCACATTACTATTGTACTCGAGTATAGTATTCATGCCACATGCTTTCCTATAGGTACATTGCTTGTATCTGTTGTAGGATACGATGATGCATGCAGTAAGAGTATATATATATATATAAGGAGTGACTAAAGTGAGTTAACTGCAGCAATGAGAAGTGAGGGAAAACTTCTCAGACTAAGGGGGACCGAGCGCGCGAGCGAGCACGGAACCTATTCAACAGTATCTCTGTTGACCTCCCAACACTCTGAACTCGCGATGACATTTTCGGGAATATATATACTGATAGCGAAGACACATGCCTCCTCTCATCACGCTTCCATCACGCTTCCTCAAAGCATCGAGCTTATCCAGTCTATAGAGCACTTGAACATGGATCGCAGGCGAATATCATACAAAATTTTACAGCAGGAGAGTCTATAATGTGAGATCACACGCAAATCCACAGCCTCTGAACTGGCCCTTCAGGCTCGGGGGCTGAACGCTGGGATTCGTCGGTAGGGACACCTCCAGACGACGGCAACAATGTTTTTCTGACTGTAGGCGGTGCGTTTGAAGGCACAGCATACGAGGCGGGCAAGGACTCGTAAGGGTCTCGGCTTTTCCACAGATGTACTTGGGCAGCCCTCCATCCTATCTTTTCTGGTATGTCTGTTACCCATCGACTCCTGAATAGACCCCTCCAGTGATCGCCCTCGCCGTCGGTGTCTTCGTCTTTGCTATTCCAATCGATGAATAGATTCGGAGCGAAATTCATGTTTTTCACGATAGAAAGTTGCGTTCCAAAACTAGGGTCTTCGAGTGCCGTTTGCGAGTTTCTGTTCCATTCGTCGACTGTTTCGGCGCAGTTCGCCCAATGACCAGGTCGATAACCGAGCTCAGGACTAATATGGACGAATTCTGGCTCCTCTTCATTGGAATTGGAATAGGAATTGGAGAGCGGACCTTTGTGATCGACCACCAGAATGATTTCCTTTGGCCCTGTCGTTGACGAGATTTCATCAGTCATTGCACAGAGCACTCGCATGCATTTCTCGCTATCATGGCCCGAGTCTGTCACTCCAGCGCTTCTGCTCGCCTTGTGCTGAAACTCAGAATCAAGATACGCTTCAAGATCCTGGGCGTGAGTTGGGCTTTCTATGATACGGCGATGAGTTGTTCCGTTTAGACTCCTGAAATACCGAAGGGGATCACTGTCATGGCGGTCTGGCGGTCCCTTGCTCTTTTCGGCCTCGTACGCCACAATCCCCCATTCTCCAGGATGAGGTAGACTCTTCTCGGAGTTTCTTTGAGCGTAGAAGCTCACTCGCGATGTGGCATACCTCAAATTGACATTACCAGTTGTATCGACAGGAAAATTGGAAAGAATCGATCTCAGCCGGGGTAACTCGCGCAGAAAGTTCTGATGATTGTCGATTGATGACTGTCTTCTCTCGATCTCAAGAGGATCGAGGTCGATACTCATTCGAGGCTCTGTTGGGTTCAGCTGACTCTCTGTCTCACTTCTACCCATTCCATCCGTCTCACTGCCATGGTGAGGCGCAACGACTGCTCGACGTTTTTCCCTTGAAGGCTCAGAAACGGTGAAAAAGTATGTGTTTTTGATACCATTGGGATAATCGCTCTCGCTCGGCAGGTAGGTAGCGAAAGGTGTAGTCCATCCACTGGTGGCCTGAGTGCTACGGTCAGTCCTTGCTGTCTGGTTCAGAACGTCCTCAATGTTGAGCTCACTGCCGCCCATGGGTGGTTCTGTCCCATCAGCAGAGTTTTTATTTCCTTCTCGGGAGACTCGACCACTCGACACATCTGAAGCATGATGTGCCGTCGATCTTGCATCGTCATTCTGGATCGTTGGGTCATCCTGCTCCTCTAGCCATTTGCTTGTCTGAGTGCCAGCGTCACGATATCTGAAGTTGGTTGAGCACGTTTGATCAGGCATGGTGCCCCTATGTAGATATCGCGAAGTTAGTCTTTAACAGTAAACAATCTTGCAGGCAGTGTGGTAGATTTCGGGTTTCAAAGTTGCTATTCGATGCGTGCGCCAATGATGTTGAGTCATGGAAGAGGGAGGGGGGGAGGGCAATCTGTTCGATGCACCTGTCTGTGGAGGCCATTCAAGACGTCTGTTGTAGCCTGGGTAGTATGGCGGTGTCTGAGACACTTTGCACAGGTCGGTCGCCCTTGAACCCTCTTCCAGCAGGTGAGAGAAGAAGAGCTGCTGCCAGCACAGTAGCTGCTCCTTTCGCAGAACATATACCCGCACGCCCGGGGGTAGTGCCCAGAGGACTACCTGTACTCAATGTGCTTTCAGCCGTTCCTTTGGCAACGCTTGAAGCACGAAGTCAGGCCTGGGCTCGACATTCAGAAGTCGCGCTCGCTCGATGAAAGGTCGTGCAAGCCCCCCAACCCCCAGACCTGAGAAGCAGAGAAGCAGATAACCCAGATCTGGGTGGGGCAGCATAGCCTTGATTAACCGCAATCCTATTCGTTTTTATGTGTACCGGCTCTTGGCATGTCGTACGCTGTTGACAATTCACCTCTTCGATTCGGACTCGATATGGACATGTCATCTCGCGCGGAGTGGTCCTGAATTCTGGGCAGAAGGGATTGACCTCCTTTGATTCCATATTGGCTACTCAGAAGAGGTTCGTCCGATAAGTCAGGACGAAAAGCTTATCAGACGCACTGGAGTAAGGCCCAAGAATGCCCAGAACATTTATTTCGCTATCACCTACTGTATGTACGTTCGTCTATGAGCTGAATCAATCACAAATTTAGCACTCTTCTATATGATACCAAAACCGTAATAGATCACAATGTATCAGAATCAACCGATTACTGCAAGCGGTTCCGACCGATATGTCTCAGAATTCGGATCCCCCGACTACGACCAGAGCAACCTCGCCTCCCGAGATGATCGACCAGAGCGTCATTGGCGTCATCCTGCGGGTAGCCTCGACGGAACTGATCAAGTAAGTGAGGCTTCGAGTGTGTTTGCCAGCCCGTTCGCCCTGCCAAGTGATCCCTACTTTGCCTCACCCGTTCCATCAGATTATTCGCGGGGTGTTCAGAATCAGGGAGCTGTGACAGGCGGGTCCGACCCTAGCGGCTACTCCGGGAATTACCAAGCTTCGACTGGACCCGATGCTCCTTATGGCTCATCTCCAATGCCTCACGGTACCAATGGCCATCTCGCTGAGTCGTCGGAATCAGGTCCTCCGGCAAACGATCAACGGTCTCAGTCGGAGTTCCGGCAGGAGACCGACATGATGGAGTGGTGTTCTGCCAACCCAGCGAGCGGTGGCTCTTACTGTACCGCTCTAACCAGCGGGTCAACTCTAATCACCCTTGGAAGCCCTCAGAAGGTCGAATACAACCGTATAGGAGACGGGCTTTCGGTTCAGCCATGGCAGGCTCATGAGAAGATGCCAGGGCCGCTATTTCAGTCGGCTGATAGTACTCGAGAGTTCTTGGTGTCAGCGGGCACGTGGTTGGACGACCTGGTGGATACTCGTACTCAAAGAGCGGATCTGCCTTCAGATCATGGAGCTAAAGGCTCTCAACAAAGCCATCGAAGACAGAGACCTGTCTCGCATGATGGATCTCATCCGAAAAATCCAGTTGACGAGCTTGCAACCAACACTGAAGAGGAGGTCAAGAAATGTCTGCCTCAACACACCATACGCGATCGTGAGTTCAGCAAGCATAAGAGGTATGTACGGTGTTCGGGGTGTGGGTTCAGATTGGACCACTCATCCTTGCCCCCCGCATCGTCGGAGGACTGTGTGTCTGGCGAGTTGAAGTGTAGCAGCGGTAAGTGTTCGAAGGCTTCACTTGGTTACTTACAGCCCGGTACATATTGCTGATATTGGTCGAATTCCAGAGAAATCGCGAAACAATGAGCCCTATTGGCAAGAACGGGTACACCACTTGAGAGAAGACCCACGCTCCGGCCAAATCAGTTGCGTCAACCCAAGTTGCACATTGACGTTTCACCGGTCCAGGCTTGTGTGGGAACCCCCAAAAACCCGGTCGAGCCGGGTAACACTTCCGCTACGCTCCAAGTGAAATAGATCTTTTGCTATGGGTTATGTAGGTCCGTCAGACACGTCCATCCATCGACTTTGTTCTTGCGACGGGCGGTAAGGATACTCTTTGATGGCATCTGACGCCAATGTTTGCAACACAACTTCCTCCTGACAAACAAGTTCCGCTAGTCCGCGTACATAGATATCGTCAAACAATGAAGAGGCAAAGAGGAGACTATCAAGGCTCAGTACGGCGAGGGCCTCAAGGTTTAGGTTGTAGGCTAGGGAACTGTTTCTGAATAGAATGAAAATTGACAGAGAGTCGCAGGCAAGAAACGAGATCCCGATATACGATAGCGGTTCATAGGAAGTTGTATCGATAATATGCATGTCACCCACGACGTTTTCAGATCTCGGTTGCGCCCCATTCCGCCAACCTACGCTCTCTCCTAACCCAGTCCGCCAAGTCAGATCCAGCATCTCCTTTCTCTGCTCTCCACCCAATCTCCTCCACAGCTTCCTTCAGTTCGAGCGATGACGTCAAAGCTCGTGGCGACAGGTTCAAACCAGACTGGAAAAGGTACATCGTGATCTTCTCTGTTGTTTCGCTAGACGTCCGGTTGACGTCGGTGGTCTTCAGCTTATTCACTAGGAGAAATAAGAGATTGGGTACGACCTGGGAGCCGGTAATTGCGGACAAGCGAAGTACGATCCTCGATATCGTTTCGAGCCGCGGGATATCGGCATCTAAGCGTTATCGTCAGCACAAGACAACTTTCGAAAACCGTTTTTGGGCGAAAGTTGACGATAGACACTTACCGCTATTCAGGACCGATCGGATCAACATCTCAAGGTGCTCGAGCCACCGTCCAAGCTGGTTGCCAGCGTTGACCCGCTCAAGTTCAGCGGGCAACATGTTGATGCACGCTCTCTCCGCAATGGCCATAATCATGTTTTTCTCGTCTCTCTCCCAAGACTGAGATTTCGGGTTCTTTGCACCTGCGGTCAACGGCTGAGTACTGATCTTGATCCATTGCATATTGAGCCAAAGGATCAAGGCATCTCGCAGAACGAGTGTTCGCGCGGCGGCGGGAACTACAGTCATCGTCTCCATTGTCTGATACGTTCATTAGAAAAATTAGCTCGTAACTCTTGAGCTGAGACACATGGAGTTTGACTTACCTGTAGGACGGCGCGGCGGAAGACAGGATCCATGGATGAGCTGAACAGAGTCGCGAGCAACGACCATACTTTTCGCCTTCTCAGAACTCGCCAATCCTGTTTATAAGCTAATCAGCGGACGATCGGGGATGGCTTTAGTGAAATGATAGCGCGACTCACTGCTTCGCTCTTCACACCGTCGTTCAAGAATCGAACCATCCACCCTCGTTCCCTTTTCCACTCATCTCCAGATGCATACAACATACCATACAACATGGGTGTATCGGTGACGTCGTAAATGGGCCTTTGTAGCAGGAACCTTGATGTCAATGGATACAGGAAATGTGATGGATTAGCTAATGATCGAAGAGTGTGGGCGAAGAAGAGGGTCGTGAGAGTTGGAAGACGAGTGGATGCAGTAGGAATAGCGTGCCGGAGTAGTCGAAGCGTGTAGAGTAGCTGATTCCGTTCGAAGAATGGCTTTTTCTGCAGGAGATCGAGTCGTGAGCTGCACTGCACAGACGTGAAATAGAAGCAGGGCAAGCACGTACCAGTATAAGACCGAAAGCTTTAGCTAGTGTGTAGCTCGATAAGGCCCGGATATCCGGGTCACGCGAGGAGAGACCACAAACGGTCAAGCTGAGCGCATTGCTCCTAAGGATTTCGACCCAGTCCAAACCAGTGATAGTGCCCTCGCACATGGTGCTTGTAAGCAAACCCATGACGAACACCGGATCGTACAGGTTGTCTCCTTCTCCTGGCACTTGATCCTGCTTGCCATGACCCCTGAGAGGGCGTCGGAGTGGGTAGGCTTGACAGGTCGTGAACACCTTGGCCGGATCAAGCGAAGTAAGGGCATCAAAGGATCTATTGCCAGAGCCGACAATTCCGTTCGATGACCAGAACCGTAAAATACTCGCGACAGAGATCTTACGGTATCCTTCGAATAGTTGGAGTATGCCGAGGATCAGCCGGTCGGCTTCCGAAATGGTGCCACGGTACAAGACGAGAAGCGGCTCGATGAAGTTCGGCTGGCAAGATACGTAGGTCGAAGCTGAAAACAAGCAATGGAGAAGGCGGATGAAGTGCAGTCGTATATCGGCAGGACATGATGAACTAGTACACCTCGTATACGTCGAAGAAGACAGCAGCGCTTGCAACTGTTGACGAATGAAGCTAGCCTATGGGTTGGCGGAGAGACATCAGCCCTGTAAAATTGTCTACTGATCACGACGGCTTACTTTGAGCTCGGCGCGCCCGGACAGAACAGTGGCCAAATCTACGCATTGCACGACGTCGAGTCGATCCTGTATGGCGGCAGTGATAAAAGGCTCTGCAAGATGTCCTGGAACTTGCATCTCCAAAGACGTTTCGATGGTTCTCTCTGTAGCTATGTCAGCCACCGCGGAGTAATATGTAAGTGTGGTGTACTCACTCAAATGGCCAAGCGCTCGCACGTTGACTTCGGGAATGTCGCCAATCGCTGAGCAGGTCCGGACTGCATGTTGCAGACCCAGTTCTACAAGATAATCCAACGCAGGTCGGCTAGCCTCATCTGCGCGCATCGCCAGAGTCTCGGTCAGTCTCGCTATGGACGGCGTGAAGTCTGCCAATCTAAGAGATCTGATCGATTCGTTGAACTCGTCGGCGTCCGCTTTGACGAGAGCGATGATCAGCTTGATGGCCGAGCGCTCGACAGACTTCTCTGGAGCTGAGCTGGAGGTCAAGGTCGACATGGCGATGAAATTGACTTGCAGAGTTGTTTCGCTCGGCAAATCGAGAAGTGTAGCCGCTGCAGGGACAGCACGTGCGTCTTGCATGGTCGTGGGGTTCTTCGAAAGCACAGAGAGTATCGCTTTTGCCGCGGCGGAAGAGACACTGGCCAATTCAGCGAGCAGCTGGTATCCCGCATCGTCACCCATTGATAGCAATTCGCGAACAGTGTCTTTCTTGATAGTAACAGTCGAGAGCGACGTCCTTTCCAGCCGGTTACTCGATGCCTGTTTCACGAGCTTCACTGCGGCGGGCACAGCCTGCAGCTGAAGCAGGTCTTTCAGATGATCAATCGCGTACGAGGGGTCGTTGGCGGCAAGCACTAAAGCCGAAATAGTTTCGAAATGCTCGGGCGTGAGTGACGGAAGAGCTTTCTCCGCTCGTTTGACCAGCGATTTGAGCGCCTTTCGTCCCAAGTCTGAAGGAACAAATCGGGTCCATGGTCGGAGGAGGGTCAGTATCTACACAACCAAGTAGTCTGTCAGTGAACGCAGTCCAAAGCAGCAAAACATGTATTCCACATACGGTTGGGGTGTTCTTGCCTTGCTTATCGGCCTTGAGAGCGTCTACCAGCTCGATCACGAAGGTCTCCCCTAGACCTTGATCGGTCGGAATTGTCGCGTCCAGTTGCGAGATCAGGCCTTCCGCAGCTATGTTCTATTTGGTCAGTCATACGATCGGATTGAGCGAGCAGATTCTCAGCTTACCTTGTCGTTCTTTGAACCCAATTTCCACCAGGTATAATTTCTTCACGGCTTCATGCTCGAAAACCATGACCTTCACACGGCTAGACTTGTCCTTCTCACAAGCGGCCGTCAGAGATGTCTTCAACAATCCCAAGGCTGCAATTTGTGCGCCAGAAGTCCCAAATACCCCCTTGTCGGCCCCGAACAAGTGAAGAACGAAGCGACATCGCCGTATCACCGTATCGTCATCTTGTCCTACCAGGAATGTCGCTGCAAATTGGGTGATGTACTTCGGCTCAGACCATTGCTGAGAAGGGGTGGTCAGGCAAGTCTTCTCGAAAGATCGGGAAGTCCAGTCATTTTCGTCTCGTAAATGAGGAGCTTCGGGATCAATTTCTAGGTTTCTTTCATGTCAGTCCGAGTTCTTGAATGCGATTATGCGAGATGTGGGCTCACCTGTGAGCTTCTGTACCGACTTCCTCCCTTCTACGACCGCAATATCGTCTTCCATGCCTTCAATGACGCCCGACAAACCCACACGTCCTTGACCTGCTTCCTTCGCTTCGCTCAGCATTTCCTTCAACTTGTTGACTATGGCTGAGATGAAGCTCATCGTCCTTTGTTTGCCTGTTAGACCTAGTAGTATCCTTCTGAGATAAACCAATACCACCCCAGCAGCTTCGGTACTGATGAGTTGACCCATGATCTTCGCGTTGAGCTGCTCGAGAATAGTCATAAGGACAGGACTGATCATTTCGGTGGGTTTAGTATATTCGAAGAAGTCGGGTACCAGGGCGAACAAGTCTTCGAGATATCGGTATGGTGTCTTGACGGCTCGTCTGAAGCAGTCGTCCAGGAACGACAAGAGGTGGATTTGTTGTGCAAGCAGCATTGGACCAGAGACGGTGTCAGATGCTCTCGGAAGAGCGTCAAGCCAGATCGAAAGCTCCGACGGGTCATGTTCGAACAGTAAGGTTGGCAGCAGGAGATGTCGAAGCAGGGAGACAGTTTTGAGCTGAGTAATAGGTTGTTGCGTGCAAAGTTGGAGCAGCAGGATGTGATACAGATAAGTGTACTGAGATCCAGCTGCGGATACATCATAAGCAGGCGACCTTTTCCGACGAATGACAGACACTCACCGGCTTTGTTCATCCAATTCCAGTCTCGCACTTCGCCTAGTAATTCTAGCACATGAAGCTGGCTGAGTGCTTCAAATCCTGCAACATCCCCTCGTGCTTGACCGAAACCACCTCCCATACCAGCTGTACCCATGGTACCGACGGAAGCCACACTTCCGGAATCACTGACAACACTGCCTTCTCTTGCTTCCCGTCTAGCTCTTCTCTCGGCACTAGCACTTGAGGCGGATACGAGCAATCGTCCCGGGTCAAACTTCATTTCTGTCGCCATACTAGGTAGGGTTTTGTTACAAAGGCCAAAGAGTCGAAGTGCGACTTCGGTGAGCATTGCCGATTTAGTGGCAAGGGCGATCTCGGCATCGGTCTCAGCTTCAGGCGGGGCCATAGTAGCCGCCTTCTGGGCAAAAGCGATGATGACGCTTAACTCCGGAATGCGTTTGCGAACTTCTAATTCCAGCTCACGTCGGCGCCTCGTCCAGATATTCTCTTGTGAGGTCGAAGGTTCATCGCCAACATCTGATTCGATGGACGTCAAGAGCTCCTGGACGGTTGCAAGCTTCTGAAGACCTCTGGCGAGGGTGATAGCGGTCACGTGTTGTACAAAAGCCTCTGTATGTTGTAGACCCTTCATGAGATGTGCCTTAGTAAGGGGAGATGGTAGGATAGATTCGATCATAGTCGATACAGCTGGAGGATGAGCTCGGAAAGGTGCACCGGTGAGATCGGCACCACGGGATGCAGGTTGACGGAATGTAGACAATTGAGGAGCTGGTAGCGAGATGATACGACCGACATATGCCATAGTGGCCATCCATCGAGCGTTAAGTCGTGGTTCAAGGCTTAGGGCGGAGTGTGCCCAGTATCTATGGTCATGGGGTGTGAGCTAAGATAAATTCGATGCCTATTATTCGATGACTTACCCTGCAATCAGCTCTGGACAAGCATCGAAGACCTTGGTAAGCCATGTCCCCACCAAGCCGTCGTCGTCTACCACCTTGTGTCCAACCTTTCGGACCACGTTGCCGAGAATACGGTTGTGTAGGCCCTTTCTCCATTTATCATCTCCCTCAACTCCGACCCCGCCCGTCACCGGAGCCTCATCATCGCCTGCTCCAACAGAGTTCTCATCGACTACTTTTCGCGGGTACCATCCTTCATCTTGGAAGCAGACACCGGTACCAGGTACAGTTGTGATACCCTCCAAGAAGGCAAAGATTATATCGGATATGGTCTTGCCGGTGCTTGGTTCCTCGTCTTGTCGAGACAATAATTGCCAAAGATGCTCGATTGATCTCTCATGAAATAGAACAAGAGATGTTCGTCGATTCAAGCCCGGTGACGGGCTGGAGATCGCGCTCCAGAGAGAGGTCAGGACACGGTAAACGGTGACAGGAGGATCCGCGGAGAGTCCGGAGTACAGGGGGGGAAGTAACGATCTGGCATGAGCATGAAAAGCAGATGTGGACAGTAGCGGTAAGATTAATCGTAGGATATGATGTCGAACGTCTGAGAAGAGATTGCAGTCAGCGTTGATGTGACCACCGCAGATAGATCACCTCCTATAGATCTTACCGGGCTTGTCCAGGGGATCATTCTCTCCGTAGCCCACCATACCTTCCTTGTTCCTTCGCCGCATTCCCATTTGTTTACCCAGTCCTCGCACACTGCCACCTTCGACCAAGGATGACCAGACTTTCAATCCCAGTCGCCCAGATGTCTGTGAGCCAAGCGCTGCCGCTGAAGGTGGATCAACGTTCATGGCAGCAGCGCTCAGCATGTAACCGTGATACACATCATCTCGTCTTCCGGATTGACATAGGCGGTTGAGCTGATAGTTGCAAGGGATGATTGTCAATCTTACTTGGCCCCAAGATCGTACAGAGCAAGAAGACGTACGTAGTCATGGTATGGATCGGCATTAGCGACAATTTTGTTCACGAGTCCCACAACTGACGAGCGGAAGAACGGTATCAAAGTAAGAATATTTATGATCTCTGACAAGAGCTCGACAGCGGCGTGTGTCTGAACTTCGTTCTTGGACTAGACCGAAGCCATGTCAGCTCTACCTCGCCATTACCAACACTGGAACGCAGCTCACCTCATGACCGATTTGCCAGGCTTTGAAGATCTCTTCACATGATGACGACGCATCCAAGTAATGTTGGAGGATAACAACCGTTGGGTGATTGATCGCAAGTGGTAAGGCAGAATAAGGGGTCACAATCTGCTGTCGAAATGACACGAACGCTAGTTATTGCCGTCGATCAGCTTGATTCAGAGACTCCAAATATGGGTGTAACCCCGGACTTACCTTGCGGCGATCCGGTACCGAGTCCTTCCTTGACAGCTTTGCCTGATGCGAACGCTTTCGTACCGGGTTTAGGCCTGTTCACCACCGGCGCGGCTTGCTCTCCTTGACCAGGAAGGTCCCGCTTCCGCTTCAACCCGATCGAGGCCATCTTTATGACTAGGCGCAGCTGAAGTTGTATAGTAGAAACCGCAACTGTATAGTATGTCAAGATAACAATGCCTGGTTTCACTTGACACTTTCGCGATCTTCTTCCTATGGTCTCCAAAATCCCAAGTTTGGGATCACCTCCACTGACTCACGTGACCTGTGAACAGAACCACGTGGGTGCCCAAACACGTTATCTTGGTCGGCCAACGGGGGATTACGTATTCTGGGGCTGTTTGTTGTTGTTTTGGGCGATTTATTTGTTTTGTTTTCGTTCGCCAGCCATCTCGCTGTGTTGCTTGCTGTCTCTCTTCCATCGCCCTCGTTACCCTCTGATCCATCGCTCGTAGCTTTCCTGGCCAGTCCCAACTCACGGCACATATTCACTCATCGGATCGCCCACCCTGTGCTTATTCTGTATTTCTTGCCTTCTGACTCTATCTGAGTCCCCCTTGACGCTGGTCTGAAAATGATGAAATCAGGGTTATCGATATGTGATGCGAACATGAGTGAACTCAATGGTAGAGACGACTGCCTTTATGGTCCCTCTTCATTTGTTCGGCTTATACTTGGTGGTAGGACCGGACTAACTCATTGCGCTGCCAGAAGTGAACCAAACATAACACAATAACAGATCTTACCCATCACTTCTGCTTGTATACGGCTGTAGAACAATAGAAGCCTATGCGATCGGTCTCATCGCTGTAACTGAAGGACAGGTCCCAGCCCAGGCATAACTGTAGATCGAGTTATCGAGGACTTTCATCATCTGAGAAACACTTGACACTGCTGCTCATCTATCTCAATAAATGTCGCTCGTTGTACAGCACATCGCATTCCATTCAATAAATTCGGTCGGTTCACGATACTTAGCGTTCAATTCAAAACATCAATCGACACTTCGATCTCCCCTCATAGGCTCGCCGGCTTCGACCTCCATCGTCATCGCTTGTTGATGGCCTGGTGAGCTACACCCCCTAGGCCTCACCTTGTCTCGCTCTTTCGACACGATGCCCCCTCATACAATCTCTCCAACGCCTTCTTCTCAAGGTCTGGGAATCTCGTTCTCGACCTTATCGCCACCACCGGTCGAATCAACTCCGCCTCGATTCACTGGTATGGTCCCTCAAGCTTCGTCATCCTCAGCCGGCCGACTTGCTCCGGGCACCTCCCAGAATCAAACACAGCCTTCACCAACCAAAGGATCGGCGCAAGGAAAAGGTCAACCACTTTTTCAACCTACGTTCTCCCTACGACCCACACACACCAGAACCAACAGTAACAAGGGTTTCGCAAGCTTCTCAGCCATCCCTCCGGCGGCTAGCCAAACTAGACCTATCGGGCCCAGATCTGTTGGCGCTAAATCGCCAAGGATCGAAGGGCCATCGATGGGAGATGAATCTCGACACAACGATGCGTACATGAATGAGAGCGAAGATAGGGAAGAAGATGCTCAGGAAATGGAGGAGGACACACCCAAACAGCAGTTGAGGCCGCTACCCACGTCGCCATCTCGGAGCGCTTCCATAGCTTCACATTTCACCACTTCGAGTAAGCACAGTCAACGAACTAAGAACTCGGAAATGATCCGGAAATATTCGAGAAGCGATGGAACGTTCGGTGCGAGAAACGACAAATATCAGCCCCTGGCCGGAGAGGATGACCCGGAGCCACGCATGGAGAGAGAACCTTCTTCAACCAATGTTGAAACCTCTCCTATTAGCTCGATGCCATATCCGCGCCGGCCGTCAACTAGGATGACCAATGCTTCTGCTTCCGGTTCCAGTTCGCAACATGCGTCCTCGCCTTCCAAGATGTCTACTCAGTCCAGGAGGACCGCTACGACCGATGATTCTTGCACTACCTTCAACGCTCGTCGATTTCCTTGCCCTCCTGAACATCCTCCGCGAAGCGCCACCACGTACTCGGATCCCACCAACGGCGGTCCGTATTATCAACAGCAGCCGCGAGAAGAATATCCCCAATATGCCGCTCGTCCAATCTCTCGGTCCTTGTCGCAGCCACAGCATCTCTTCGCCGTCCCGGAATTCGAGTTTGACCCGTCCATACCGCCTCGACGGATGCCTGACAGTGATCACACGGCGTCAGCCAAGCGGACATCTGACATCAGCTCAGGCATACACTCCAAGAACGCCGTACTGCTCTCAGCTGAGAATGGCGGCATGATGCTGGCTTTTTCACCTACGGGAGATGGCACGTTTAGAGCGGGGGAGATGATATGTGGAAGTGGCACAGCCTTGATTCCGTCTCCTGCTAGTTCTCCGATCGCCCACATGCAGTCCCAAGCCAACGAGCAAGAGGATCTCCGAGCTCGGCCGTGGAGCGATAGTACGATGTCCGAACATATGCGAAAGCCCACGTTATTGGGTCATCGAGCCAGAAGCCTTTCGGACGGAGCCCAGCTTCTCGCCAGACAGGGTACGCTCTTACATCCCGCATCCTCCAAACAACGTGCTTCAGCAGAGTTGGGCGTCCTTCTTGGCGGGCCAAAATCACGAAGACTGGCTCAGAACAAACTCTTGCCTCCTCCGCCAACGGATGCCGATGATGCTAGATCACACTGGCAGAAGAATAATCAAGTCCGTCTAGAGGCCAGCAAAAAGGGCAAGGCCAGGGTAGAAGTCGATGTTGTCCTGGAACGAGAGTGTGTCGTAGAAGGCGGCGAGGTACGAGGCAGAATGGAAGTCAGAATCACTGGAGGTAAAAGAGGCGAGGGTCTGCGAGTTGGAGGAGGAAAAGTGAGAGTAGTTGGGTTTGAGGGTGAGTACTTTACATGGGAATTAACGAGATCGGTAAGATTGACGGGTCTCAACAGAACTATCGACTTCATCACGACACATCTTCTACCATCAGCCTTATCCTCTGCCAGTATTTGATCCGTCAATACAACATAACCTTTCCTCCTCTCTTTTCGGCTCGGGACCAGACTCGGACGGGTACCGACTCGCATCGGAAGGCAGCCATTCCATCCCATTCCGGATGCGACTACCTCTTGGTGGCGGCGCCAAAGGTACTTACACACCTATCAACGGTAAGGGCCCTTGCGTGAGATACGTTGTTGTTGGGTCAATCAAAATCCACGTCCCATCCACAGGCAAACGATCTATTGCGCATTTCTACAGATCAATAGTGGTATTGCCGTATCTCAACCCCAGTCTGGTTCTGGCACCAAGCCAAGAACCAGTCGAAGGCTACGTGGAGAGAGGGCTTGGATGGAGCTTGACTGGTGAGAAGGGCAGAGTCGAGTTGAGGGTCAGTCTTGGCAGACGATTTTGGGTCAGCGGTCAGAGGTTATGGTGCGAGATTGGCATTCGAAACGATAGTAACCGGAAGGTAGGTTGCAATTTTTCGCGCACAGTTCAACAGATGTCTCATAGCTCACACCCGCCACAACAGATTAAAACTCTCAATCTCGCTCTACTTCAAACGGTACAAGTCTTCACCCCTCAGCCGCTATTAGATACTTCTGATCTCCCGACACGGTTAATCAAGAAACGGAGGTCACTTAACAACTGCACTGGGGTTTCTGCCGTCCCCGGAACCCCAGATCTCGATGCGTGTCAAACGACGACGCAGAGGAAGAAAATTAGCGAAGAAGTGATAGAGGCGGATTTTAGTGGTCATGGGGCAGGCCGTGTCACCGGGAAAGGGTGGTGGACTGGGGTTGATTCTGGAGAAAGCGGTCACTGGGACATGAGTCTGCAGATTCCAGTGAGTCCTGATTTTCTCATTCAGTAGATCGGTCAACCGCTGATACGCCTCGGTTTGATAGCCCGGGATGCTATCTATCCGCAGAACTCGCTTGATCGAGGTGCAATACATCCTTCGAGTGACTGTCAACAACAGCATTTACGTGGATGTGCCCGTACAATTGATCAATTTCCTCTCCATCGATCCTCCACCAATGCCTCGAGATGGCTCAATGCTCGTACCGCCCATTTTTCAGTCGCACACTTTGCCAACAGGCTCCTCGCAGCCTCTGCAGGTCGCTATCAAAGGGAATGGGGTATACCAACAGGCTCGACCTGGCGGTACTCGGAGCAATTCCGATTTCAGTCTAAATAGTGGGGTCGGCCCAGCAAGAGCGAGTAGCACAACGCTTCACATCGACGCGCTGTTGCAAGCTGGACGAGCGAGGGCAGAAGCGGAAGCTATGGGTCAGTTGCCCCCTCCGGCCCATAGTACCAGATCGAGGCCCTTAAGTCTAGGCTCAAGTTACAGCGTGTCTCGACCTGATCCTACTGCTGTGGTTCGAACTAAGTCAAATCCCGCTTTGCGACCCAAGGGCGCGCGAACGATGTTTGGACCCAATTCCGGCAAGACCGATGCCCAATCCGTTTTCTCCGGCGAAGGTGTCGACGAAGAGGAAGATGAGGAGGACACCAACGATAAGGCGATCCTTGCCGCTCGATATGCTCAAGGACGACAGCGATCACTGGCCATGATCCATCGAGCGATTGACAAGGAGAAGCAAGAGCTGGTGGAGCGGGACGAGGAAGATGACGATGCCTTGCTCAGCCCCAACGCCGAGACTCCACCCGAAGGTGCCTTCAGACCTTGCCACACCCCTAGCGAGGAGATGTACGAGATGGTCGGCGATACACCTTCTCAAGACAGCGAACGCGCCGCTGTACGGACACCTTTGCCTGTTGGATCGCCTGTCCAGCAAATGAGAGGCCTCAGAATCACCAATAGTGATGAGAGCGTTTCACATGACACCCATGAATCGGTCAATGAAGATAACGTCGACCTGGAAGAGGGTTTGGACGGAAATCAAATGACCGTCGATAACCACGAAGACCAGGATCGACGAGAACTGGTCGACGACGAGGATGAGGCCGGAATGGACGTTGGCAACGAGACCGTTCTAGCCGATCTGATCCCTGAGGAGCGGGAAGAGCTGCAAGAGCTCATGTCTCAGCAAGATCACGACTCTGGAGCTCACGAGTATGATTACGGCGAGGACGTTGAAGACGACTATGCAATCGAAGCCGACACCGGAGTCGATCACGAGAGAGGAGAGGAACCGGAATACGGAAACGGATACGAGAGCGTAAACAAGGGTGACCCACAATCACGGCCCATGGTCACCTCAACTTCATTTGGCAGGTTGCCGTTCCTGGCAACTCCCTATGAAAGTGACAGAGATCGACACATCGCGCAAAGCAGATCAGTCTACGGTAGTTTCGCTGCGTCGGCTGTCAGTGGAATGAGCGAACAGGAGTCAGAGGTCGGTCAAGTTTACGAAGCCGTTAAGCGGAACGTTTCGGTCAAGGTTCCCTCGAGACTGCTGCCTCTTCCGAACGCCGAGCCACAGGAAGTGGATGTCGAGCCTTCTCAGCAGGCACAGAACATGGGTAGCGTTGGCATGCCCAGAACCTCCAGCATTTCACACTCTCTTCTGGCAGGAGCGCGAAGAGCTTCTCAGACCGTTCAAGCACGAAGAGACAGCTCGAGCAGTACCCGCTCGGGAGCTGACATCAACGTCACCAGCCCGACTCGCCGAGGCTCAGCCCTGTCCATCAACACGGGACCAGCTGTTGGGATGAGACGTGACTCTTCAGTCAATCAGTCTTCTCCTCTCCGAAAGGACAGTACTACTTCGCCCAAAGCTGCTGTAGCGAAGGTGATACAAAAGAAGAACTCGTTCTCATACGCTACTCCTGGTTCGCCTTTGAAGGTCAAGGCAGCTTTGTCGACTTCTCCGACTTCGTACGAACAGCAACACCAGCAGTTGAGTCCACGAAGACATCTCAGTCCTGGATTATCACCCAAGTCACTCGCTCCAGCTGGTATGGACATGGTCCGACAGTTGTCTGCCAGCAGTCAATTGAGACACGAGATTGTACCTTCCGACTCGAGTTTGGGCTCAACCACTCACGAGACCAATAATCACGGATCGCCAGAACCCAGCGATGATGACCACTTGCCTGGCCTGGCACCATCGGTCGCATCCGATTCGGCCTCCTCAGAAGGTCATGCGTTGGAATCGCCGAATCCGATCTCAATGCCGCACATCACCACTTCGCCGCCTCCCAAACGATCTCTTCCCTTGGCTCCTCATTCGGCTTTCCAGCCCTTCCCTGCGCCTGATGCAAAGGCTCTCATGGATCCTCAGTGGGCGCCTGGTGCTGAGAATCACTTTGCGCGAACCCATGTGCATTACGCTCATACCGCTGGTAACTTACCGCACGACCTAACGCTTTCACCACTCTCCCACTCCCCGAGAGCCGTCCTCACTCCCTTGCCAGACACGGCGCACATGTCAATGTCTGCGTCGATGATAGCCGCCATCTCGCATCAGCATGAAACATCCTTGCCGATTCCTGTCGAAGATGTGTCCCTTCATCCTTCACCGACATCATCGCCTTCCAGTTGCCACTCGATTCTGCCTTCTGTGAGAACAAAGATCGCTCAACTCGAGTCAAGGGACGAAGCCCTGCGAAAATTCAGCGTTTCGGGCTCTGTGCCTTCATCTGTTGCACCATCGAGGCAGGTCAGCATCAACCCAACGCAATTGTTATCTGTGGCCATTGCTCCCAATACTGTCGGAGGCCTCAGCGGGGATGACAGTAGTTTAGGAGTCGCAGCTTCTGGTGGACATGCAAATGCCAAGAGAAGGAGCTATACAGCGGCTTTAGCTCCTCGACCCACAAGAACCACCTCCGATGACTCGTACGTGGCAAGTTCGATCTCCAGTGGCTACAGGTATGACAAGTATATCCAGCCTCCTGTTGGTCAGACTGATCAGCATGGCAACCCTATCGGCCATACCACATATCTTGCCCGAAGGAATTTCGCCCCACAAGCCACACCCCAGCCGCGCGAGAGACATACCTCTCTTCACGCTTGGCTGGAAAGTCACGGTCACGGGCATAGCCAACAGCGCCAAGGCCCTTACGTGCCCGGCTTCCAGCAACAGGTGCAGAATCAGAGACCCGCTTCCCACTACTATGCGAATGACTCGATCAAGTCTCGAGCCTCGCATAGCGGTAGTGCAGGAGCGATGTCTCCTAGGAGCATGTTTGAACCTCGACTCGATCCGTTCGGTTTAGGCTTTGGAAGTGGAAGCGTGATGGGACATGTCAGTGAAGGGGAGGAGCTCAACCCCGCTCCGGGCGCGGCAGAGGACAGGAACGCATCTATCAGGTCAACGTCTACTTCAGCTACCGATATTGAGCGTGCGTTCATCTCTAAGTACGTAGGCGAATCAGATAATGGGACTGCAAGCGGCGGTCAAAACGTGGAAGTTTCGGAAGACAAGACGCTTAAGTCCAAAGCGTCGGGCTTCTGGGAAGGCGGTGATGGTGTAGGACTCAGAGGGTCTGGAAAACGAGAGGAGAGAGTGAGCGTTAGCGAAGGCGAGACTAGTGAAAGCGAGGGCCTGCTGTGAAACGAAGTAGTATCTCATGCTCATTTATAATCGAATTGCCATTTATGTAAAATCGGCTTCTACTCCTCTTTCCCTTTAATGTATTTCCTCTTGTAAATTGTATGTCTTAACCCCCCCTTGAGTATTTCATACCACTTGTCTGTTCGGAAACTTGATTATACACCGCATGAATACCACACCTGCATTGAATGACAACTCGGATATATGCACACCAGAATATCAGAGACATATATCGTCGACATCACAAGACGGCGGCAGCAGTAGTTGCAATATGGCATGTATTTGTTGGCTGGTGACAGGCGATCGAAATACGACCGAGGGCACCGTGGTGGGTAGCCTAAGGTCATTTCCTTCAAGTGCTTACATCTCCCGATAATACCGTACACTATGTCTCCACTAATATTCATCCTGCTGTCGTCCAGGAGCGAGAGTTCAGACGTCCAAAATGCTCTCCGGGTTGAATGTCGAGACCGCCGACTTGACGGAAGGCAATTCTTTAGAAAAGCAGAATGAACACTGGAACTCGGTTGATCCTTAAGCTCTCTTTCAAATGTCCATCGGCTAACATCCTCTCGGGGCATGAACCGGTCCGCAGAGGCTGAACCTTGCTCAGTGGTAATAGGGGCGATCCTACAGTCTTGAGATGGCATCATGGTGAAAACATAGGGTCCAACGACTCTCGGGTCTCGTTCTTCAGTGTCGACCTTAGGCTGATAGCCTATCATCTGAACGGTCCATTTTCCACCCGTTGTGGCTGGGACTTCGGTACGTCCGGTAAAATTTGTGAAGTAGCCTTGGACGGACGGTTTCGGCTCATTGCTGTTGAGTTCATGCGCTGAGACTGGCGCCTCGGTTTGTGAGTTCGACAAAATGGACTGAGCAGATCCCGAGTTTGCACAGGACCTTGTCCCGGGTAGTCTAACCTTGGACAAGATCGCGGAAAAGGAGGAACGCCAAAATGAACCCATGATGATGCTCGTGAGAGATTTGAAGTGTGAACAAAAAACAAAAAGCATAGAGAAAGAATCAGGAGTAGCCCATTTGTGGGCGAGGACCTTCATAGGAGAACTGTGGTGGGGTTTGGTACTGCGGCAGAGTGGCAAACGACTAGCCTCATACCATCGCCTTGGGGTGTCTCACGAATGGAATGATCAGAATTGTTCATGCCACGTCAGTGTGAACGATCCTTTGTAGAACCTTTCCTTTGCCAAACGTTCACGGTGTAAATGACGTGCTTCACATATTGTACTACACACACTACGTTGCGCTTCACGTAGCTCGTCGGGACTCGTCGTCTCGGCCCCAATCGCCCTGCGGGATACTTGGCAATATCGACTGTAAGGACTGCGCACCCGTAATCAGAGCGCTCTAACCAGTCATAGAGGGAAGACAAGACTCCGGAATAAATCACTATTTTGCGATCATCTCATCCCAAACATGCTTCTGTAGTATTGACATTCTAAATGAAGGAAATACGGAAATTAGATGATGTATGGCGCATGTGGCTTCGTGGTTCTTATGCGGGAACGTATAGTATCACATCGAAAGTTGGCGATCGAGATTTGGTTTACTATATCGCCTCACACAATTCCGTCGGGGTATTTTCATACACTTACAGACTGTCACGCTAACAGGTCGATCCGGACCTAAATTCAGCACTTCTCGCCGAAGATCAAGGAGACAAGATAGCCACTCTCAAACGACACAACAGGAAAGGCTTGTCTAAGCCAGTAAGACACAACGGGAGTGGCTTGCTGAGAGCTTCAAGGCCATTCCGTTTAACTCGGTCAAGTTCGACGACTGGAATTAGCTTGAATAAGCGAAGGTCAGCAAAAGTAGGCACAGGCTATATAAAGGCGTAGACTAGACGAATTATTCTGAGAAAGTCGTCGAACTTAGATTGTTATCCTCTAGCTAGTACATCTGATCTGCATCACTATACCGACGGCTGGAGTCTGCTATATCTCAATATCCTGGACTCTTTCAACTAATTTCGCTACCAAATCGCACGGGCGATCGCTAGTCGGTGTAGTTCCATAATACAGATCTCCAGACTCTCCCGGTCGACCATCCTCAACATGGATTGACCAGTGGTTGGCACAGCTAACTTTACCCCTGTCTTTTCGGTGCCAGTAGTAGTTCGAGGGTGGACCGACCTCCGCGGCCAGATCGCCATCATGCCAGGTCGCTGTCGTCTCCACATTTTCTGGGGGCCACGCTGAAAACAAACGTTTGGATAGATTCAGCTGAGCGAGGTAATCCGGGTCTCGTAGGTAGTCCGATTGATCCTCGTTGAATCTTCTTATATTCGCCATCCGAAATGCACCCGGGTGGTCCGAGATGACGCCAGCCGAGCTGTTGGGGTCAGCGGACACAGACTGTGCACTGGCCCCATGCTCAGATAGATCGCGACGCTCAATTTCTATCCAGGATGGCTTCACTTGCTTTCCACGGCGATTGAGGCGGGAACTTTGCTTTAGGCCACTTGCAAAAGCGTCATGAACACAAAGCAATGAGGTGTTCTGGTCACCGTAGTCCGCGACCAGGCGATGGTCGGTGTCGTCATTGAGGTACCCATCGAGAGTCTTGCCTTTTGATGACACTGCTTCCTGGAAGTTCCGGGTACATTTCTCCTTTTCTGCCGCAGAGTCGCCGTCCTTAGAACTACCGTTGTACGTGCAGGTGCCATTTGCTGCAGCTTTAAGTCCTGCCTTTCGAAGAGTGGCGATATCGGGAGGCACTTCTGTGGCGTCGATCGTCCATTCACCAGCGTCTGGGCCCCTCGAGAGTCGAGCTTCGAAGTGATGTGTTCTGAATCGTACCTGTTCTGTACCCGCTCGTCTTTTTGCTCTGTCGTTATCGAACGCAATAATGATAGGCTTAACGTAGGGCACAACTTTGGTCACAAGATCCGGGAAGCTGGTCACAGCAGTGGGATTACCCGCAATGTCTGCATTCCGGCTCGCGCCAGTCGAGCTCAGCTGGGAACTGAAACTCTGCACGTTCATACCCTGCCGTGCTTCTGCTGAGGGCTGGAGGGTAGAGTTCCCCCTTCGGCAGTTGCCTCGGTTTTCTCGACATCCTGAGCTTCCCGAATTGTACAGCTGCACTCCTTCCTGTTTGGTCGGTAAGTGAAACCGACACACTCCCATCTTTTTGACAAACGGGAATCAGATATAGCATCAGAACGTGTCAAAGTCCCGCTCAAGACGCCTTCGATCGACGGTTCCGGCTGCTGATGAAGTCTGTTGACTGGCGGCGCTGAGATTGGTAGCATCGAAGTGTGAAGCCGTTTCGGGCCGGGTGGTGTTACCCGTCTCAGTCGATGACATGATGAATGCAACCGACAGGAGTGATCGGTAGTCGTGTTTACGTTTGACTGGAGATATAACGTACGTTTGAGGGAGATGATTTCTGAAGAGCGGTGCTAGAGTGAAGTAGCAGGGGAAGTGAAATATGAGGGAACTGTAAGGGTGCAAAGAGTACAACTTAGGAGTAGAATGTGGGTCGAACCCACAGATTATATACTAAGCACATACTGTCCGTGGTCAGGCGTAGTGCGCGCCCTAGGAAGAAGAATGATACCCCTTACTTGCAAACGCAACTTGCCTTTCTGATGCTGAACCCATTCACGACTGGCTGCTCCTTAGACAGCTGCATTTATCGAGTCGATCAAGAAAATATACACAATGGGGCTGAATCCTTTCACTACTGGCTACTTCTCAGACGGCTGTGTTGCAACCTATCGAGTCGATGAAGGAAAGATACACAATGTCGTCAAGTCCACAGTCCGGAGCTTCTGTTAAGAGGAAAGCCCAGAACCATTCACAAATCAAGTCGAGACCCTCTAGACCAAGTGGTGGCAGTGCGTCAAGCCAAAGGAGTGATCATGCACCTGGACCAGACCTAGTCAACGCATATATATATATATAATACATATATATATATATATATGTATATGTATATATGTATATACATATATGCTGATGCATGATTCCGACTTCTTTTCCTTTCACTTGCTTTTTATAGCCTTTTCATTTTCAGTGCTTTTGTAATGCGATGCTAAGCGATCAATGGTACATCTGTCTACTTAGAGGGCTTTGAGAACCTGATCGGCGTGAGAGACGGTGACTGTGATCCGAAAGAAGTCACATCAGCCATAGACCAAGCCTCGCACGATCCCGATTGGTTAACAGGAGTCATAACCATAGATGTAAGTTTACTCACCGTCAGCAGGACTAGCCTCGACACCGACGTAGTTGACCTTGCCGTCCTCGATGACGAGGGCACCTCGCTTGAATCGGGGACCGCCGAAGATGGCCTGACCGTCAAGGACGAGACCAAGGGCGTGGGCGAGCTGTCCCTGGTCGTCGGCGGCTGGTACAAGTTCAAATTTCAGACATGGATTATTTCTCCGTGAGCAAATACGCGAAATATCCATTGTATACAGTAGGCCCAGGACAGCCGATGTGTGAAGCAGCCGATGTTTGAAGCACGCGACTCACCAAACTTGACGGAGTCCTTGCCCTCAGTCAACTTCTCCTTCCAGGCGTTGACGACAAACATGTCGTTGACAGCTACGACGTAGATGTCCTTTACGCCCTTTGACTGGAAGGTGGAGTACTGCTCGAGGTAGCCGGGTACCTGGGATGAGCAGGTAGGGGAGAAGCTATAGCGATCATATTTGGTCATTCACTACATCCCCGCGACATCGGACAGTGTACATGACGTAGATGTAGACCAGTGATGTGACGGGTGCAATGTCAACTAAGGTGCTCGTGATCACTCACGCCCCGGGAACGAGAACGAGAACATTCTTGCCGGGCAACTTGGAAAAGTTGACCTTGTCCTCCAAATCGTTGACACGGATGTCAACGTCGGGGACAGCATCGCCGACCTTGACAGGGGCGGCCGATGCGAGGCTGGCGACAGCAGAGTGGGCCGCCTTGGCAGTGGCAGTGATGATGGAAGCTGTATGGGGTCATAAGTTGATATTAGCTCTGTTCTCCGCTGCGTCGACCATATCTGAAGACCGTCTATAGCCAGGAAGGCTTGAGAGGGTGCTCATGATGAAAGTATAGCGTGACCGGAAATGCAGAATGCTTACCCATTCTGTATTGCTTGGGAGAGACGAGCTGGACGGTAGGTCTAGTGTAAACGGAGATCGATCGAGTACTATACGACGTGTTGACGTGACGACGGTGGAGCTGATCAGCCTGAGTATGCAAAACACGATCGAAACAGGACTCAAGAGGAAGATAGATGTAGTAGGTCTGTCAGAGATGGTGCGTGACTCACGCTACTGTAGACTTGACGAGTCGAGGTTTGATGGCTCGAAGTACGGACGGTCGAATTGACATTGGAAAGGAGTAAAGAGTTGGAATTTATGGATTAGAGCGAGAAGGGAGGGATGGATCCGAGTGGAACATTCAGAGATAGCTAGATTGCAATTGCAATTGCCGTGCAGGAGTACGAGAGAGTAGAGTAACTAGAGTAACTAGAGTAACTAGAGTAAACCTCTTGCGGTGGTGCGATGATGACGTGAGGGTGTTAGTAGACACCGATGGCGATCACGTGACTTGTCTCTTGCGAATTACCACACGGTACGTCAATAAATGTTGGATTATCGAATCCGACATGACATTTTGCGCCATAAGCGACTGCTCCTTTCCGCGATAGCTATAGATATCACAGCATCCCGCTCGAACTGAGATCTTCTCAACTGTCAACAAGTAGCACAGCCAAGTACCAACCAAGCGAACGGAGCCGACGCCAACGTGAGCCGAGCCAAGATGACCTATTTGACGACACACCTTCCTTTCCCCTCCTCCTCCTCCTCCTCCTCGTCCTCATCAACGACGACCTCGGCTCTCCCACCGCCCTCATCTCACCTGATTATATCAGCCACACTTCCCTCTCCCGGATCATTTGCGGTGTATCACTTGATATCGGCTGCTCTGAGCAAAGAGAAACGCAAGGTCATCTGGGTCGATTTTAGGGCTGAAGGTAGGGGTAGTCATGAATCTGTGCTCAAGAAGCTTGTAAGTTCTGTATAACGGTGCAAGCAGCAGTAGTGTAACCGTCGTTTCGCCTGTTTTGAGTTGCAGCTGATCACCCTTCACATCGAATACGGATACTGCAATTGCAGGGAACACCACTGCCGCCCTACACAAATTCACCATCATTCATAACAATCTCCCCATCTTCCCTGCCAACTTTCATATCCGTCGCGGCCGGATCTACAAGCTCAACCTCAAGTTCTCCTAGGCTATATACCGAAACTTCAACGGAACCGAGCCTGAGGGAAACCTACGATTGCATATGTTCATACTTGAAGCAGAGCCAAGACAGCTTGGTGATTCTTGATGGGTTGAGCGAACTATTATGGATGGGTTTCAGCGCTCGGGATGTAACCCGGTTCGTGAGGGCTGTATTCGCTCGAGTCAGATCAGTGAGTGTTTCAGCCAAGGGTAGGATACGAGCGAGGGAGCAGCGGAATGAACGCACAGAACTCGACAACAATGACAAACCAACAACTGTTGCTGACGGTTTCAACTTATTATCCTCGTATATCAGACAAAATCATCGCTCGTCTCAACTTTACACGGGGATACGCTTCCCCTGACCTCTGGCTCAAGCTCAAGCATGAGCAGTATACCTGGAAGCGGGGATGACGATCGCGAGTTGCTCGAGCGACTGTTCAGAATAGGTCAAGGTGTCTGGTGGAGAATAGGTCATCTCGCTTCGGGCAGAAGTGGAGATGTCATGGGCGAGGTGAGTTGGAATTGGGTACGGGTGAAACCTGTGTTACCTCCTCGAAACTTACCTCTCAAGTCGATGTCACAATATAAATTCCCGCTACTTTTCAACACGATACATGTCTGGGCAATGCCAAGCGAAAGATTATTCATGCTGATACGAAGATGTTCTTTTTGTTTTTGGCGTTGATGTCTTCTAGATCTCATCACATCCTCTTTCTGTCCCTCCGATGCCAAACCAACAAAGTCAGGACCCATCGACGATACCACCGACATACACTCAAGCTCAAATCGCCATCGCAGGTGGTCAGATAACCACGCAAGCTAGCTACTCCTCCGTACCTCGCTCGAACCCTTTGCAATATCGTATCGAACCGTCGACAGTCAGAGTGTTCCCAAAGGGTACCGGTAGGGGCTTCTTGTAGAAAGACACGAGGTCTGACTAATCACGGGTGTGGGACAAGCCATGGAACGAGGTACGATGGAGGCATTACATCGTTCGGAAGGAAGCATGTTGTATGCATATCGTATACTGCTTTTGTAGCGTCATCCTATGTGATTTTATAGACGCTTGATCGAACTAGATATACTATGCGCTCAGCCGAGCGAGATGGAGATGATCGAAACAATCTGATCTTGCTGATACAACCCTCGGTACCACCAACGATTGTACTTGTGCTATGCCGTAGCAAGGCCCAACCAGCCTTCGAGGACTTCAGCTACAGAGCGACCTGCACCTGGTGCCGCGCAAGAGAGGTTATCTTTGTGCTCATGCGCAACGAAGAGGGCTCTGTAGTGCAGCCAGATAGCCAGGACGATACCTGCGTGCCACCACTGCGGTGTCAATCGAAGTTTGGAATTAGCAGTGCATTTCATAAAGCCGTATGGCGGACGGACTGGTTTCGCCATGTCCTTGAGAACAATGTAGTTCGCGGTGATACATTGCGAACATCCGGACTTACCTGATGTGACATGCCGTATCGATCGAATTTCCCAGGCCACTTGCATTCCGGAAAATGGAATGCGTAGAAGACCAGACCCGTGAGATAGGCAATGATGGACCATCCAAAAGGTGCTATAGTGCGAGAACACCAGTGGATCAGTGAAGCGTTGCATAGTCATCGAGGATAAGAAGATGACGGAAGCGCCAGGCGGAACGTAGTGAGATTCAATCGCAGTTACTGTGATCCGACTCACCAACGAATGTCGATGCTTTGGAATATCCATGCTGGAAGAACAGCTGTAGCATGGGCGCGAACATTGCAAAGCACAGGAAGAGGAAGAACCCTATCCGCAAGTGCTACATGGGTTTTGCGTGAGTCAGCGCTTCAATGAGCAAGTCAAACAACCTGGAACAACCCGGAACGATGGTACTGTTATATTTTCTGAGCACTCACCTTGTTTCGACGTTCGTTGAACCACCGCTGGAAAGGCAGATACGATCCGAGTGCGCCACAGAAAGCGTTGATCGAGCAATAAAGTAGCACGAGTTTGGGGTTACAGTAGAAACCGTTATATACCACTGTTCCGAACGATGCGGCGATGAGCCCTGTTATCGCGATGAATTGTCAGTGGTATGTCAATAGATGAAGCGATATATATCTTTGGATTCTCATAGACGATGCTTACAGGAGATTCCGATATCTGAGACCAATGACCTTGGTCAGCACATGGGCATATGAATCACTTGGTTGAAGATCCACTCACAATCCACACAAGCGCCCCACTCGAACCATTTCTTAGACGCGCAACCAGACAAGACATGCCACGAGGCCGAGGAGAACAGACATGATGTCGCTGCCAGTAGATAAGCTACTAGAGCAGCGGTGTCGAGAGACCGGGCGTTCGGGAGAGGCGATTGGTAGATGATCAGCTACGGGCGGGACAAAGAACAAAAGGAATCGAAGATCAGTAAAATATCGTTCCTTGAAAATTCGAGGACGGAAAGACTGAAAAGTAGGAATTGACATGCTTATGGAAAGATTGTGAAACTATTACTCACTGGAACGCAAAGTAGGATCAGAATAGTCGGAACGAAGTGAGAGTGAATATTGACTGCACGCATACGAGTTCAGACCGTATTCATTAGTCATTAGCAACGCATTATCAATCAGTAGAAGGTGTTCCATTTCATACGATACGTATCGGCGGAATACACTCACGAGTCTCGTTGTGCCACTTGAAGGCGGATTTGATCAGTGGTACAGGTCCAGTTTTCAAATGAAGTGGGATGAATCGGCTGTCGCAGTAATGATAATGAAATATTAGTATTCTACTTTGTGTATCTTCGTCGCGCGGCACCACGAGAGTTGAGACTATCTGTAAGGTGGACTCAGGTAGGGAGGAAGTCAAGGGGAGAAGATAAAAGCAAGGACAACTCACTATCCCGTGTAGATATGCTCATTGTTCCTCCAGATAGCAGGCAAGTCTTCGTACCCCAACAACCTCTTTCCATCATCCGACCGTCTCAGGGACTCCTGAACAGTAGGACCCATCTCCATCTCGTGCTTCCTAGCTGCCATAGCGGTCAACTTGGTGTCCGTCACCTCGGGGTGGGTAGCCAGATATTCCTGATCGTCTTCAGCTTCTTCTTCATCGTCATCGTCTAAGCCCCGTTCACGGTCCTGATCTCGAAGGTCGGTATGGCCACGGTCACGGTCGTATTTCAGCTGGAAATGGTCGTCGTCAAGGATTCTTTCTTCGTCGACATCCTCATTTGGGCCATAGCCAAGCAGAGAAGGCGATCTAGTTCTTGCTCGCTGTAAACCGCCAGCCCCGGCTCGGGGGTATGGTGCCGTCTTCGCTCGTTCCAATTTAGCAGGTCGAAGTAAAGTGGGTAAAGAGCTTGCTCCGAGTGATTTCGATCGCACGGCTCGTCGTCGACGGGCCATAGCTTGAGCTGAAGCGGGCGTACGGTTCGGGAACAAGTATTCAGGTTCTTCCTCTTCTTCCTCATCTCGGCTATATCTCTCGAGGCTCGCTGAACGGGCTCGAGCCAGAGCCCGACTTTCGGGAGTTCCTTGAGCGTTGTCGGGATCTCCATGGAATGCTAGGTCTTCTTCTTGCTCTTCCCACCCTAATCTCTCCCAGCCTGCCCAATCCTCCGAGGGCAACACAGCATGTACCAACTCCAATACTCGCTTTCTAGCTCCCTCTATCGATCCTGTATCCACTTGTCCTTCTCTCTCTTTTCCTTTACTGGCTCCATACCCAATGCCGATACTTGGGTCGACGATGGACAGTCGCGAAGGCAACGAAGCGAGCCACTCTCGAGAAGGAATAGGTACGGGCGGCATACCCATTCTTGAAGGGATGGGCATACTAGGCACGTTGACCGATGGTAGCGAAGGGAGGTAGTTGAGTGCCTCTTCTCTTAATGCGGAGAGGTGGTTGAGCAGCTTGAGATGATGGCTATCGGCATAGCCATTACCACGTGCAGTTCCTTCCGATCCAGTGGTTCCAGTTACGCTGCCATCGGTGGTGTCGAACCGGTTTCTAAGGCCGGCGGACGATGGTCCGGCCGTACGAGAAGAAGCATATGCATACCCTAGGGCATCCCCTCCGAAATCATCGTCGACGCTATCTCCCGACGTACCCCAGTCATCTCCCGAAATGGAATTAATGCTGGGCGAAGCGGACGAAGCCCTGATGCGCTCTTCATCTTCTTCCGTGAGGTCACCTAGACGATTTCGCAAGGCAAGCTCAACTTCGCTCAGGTATCCGAGGAGAGCTGTTCGGAGGTTCGGGATATTGGGTCGGAACGTTGGGAGAGGAGGGGCGGACAGTCGACGCCATTTGGACGACGAATTGCTGGTGCTTGGGGTAGTGGTAGGTCCCGGCGAGGGGATGGACGGCTCATCTTGGGTTGAACGGGTTGTCATCGTATGTGTGTGTGTGTAGAGAGAGTCCAGCCGGAGCTGAACGCTGAACAAGTGTAAGAGAAGCTGAAGAAGCGGTCTACGTTCTGACGAAGAGACCGTGTCGAAGCTAGCTAGCGGAACGTGGTTTATAAGACCCGTGTTTCCTTCGAGCGTTGCAATTCGAGCCGAGCTGGGCTAAGCTGGGCGGGGCGGGGGGATCACTTCCGCAGCTTCAGGCAACTGTTAGACAAAAGAGTGTGTGAGTGACGACCGTCGCAAAAGAAACGGACCAAAAGAGCCAAGAGACTTGGGTATATGATCCGAGCTTCCCAAGGAAACAGCGATATGAAGGGAGTGCAGCCGACGAGAACGATAACGAGATTGCAAACGTGCAAAAAGATCAATGTTGAACTTTGAATATAGAAAAACAAGAAAGGATGCACAGTGCATCCACACACACAAACACAAAAAGCAGTACGTTACGCTCGGCCGGCCGGGAATGGGCAAAGGGTATCCTCACTACAGTGGGTGGTTTGTGCGTATCAGCCTAGTGATCGGCTTCCTCCGCCATACGAGTACCCCATTGCAGTACACTATGTTGCGATTGTGGCACGCGGTAGACATAACATGACATGATGATACATTGGATCGGAAGATGGCACAGATGAGCCCAAATTATAGGGAAATCAGGCTAACAAGTACAGTGAAGGATCAGATGATGAGTAACAAGGAACGAACAGAAGAGAATATCGTCCTTCCTAACCCTCCCATTCTTCCTTCCTGCCTTCCTTCCTCCCTTCGGACAGTGTATCAGATCTACAGTGTATGGGACTATGGGTAACAAGACCATGACATCTAAAGGAACAAGGACCAATAAGCGATAAAAAAAGAAATGCTCGACGAGATCTGAGGGGGTTCATACAATTGAGCTACACGTTGATTCAGTATGCGAGAGACGAAAAACGAAGACGAAGCCTGAAAGAAAATGCCAAAACGGTGAAAACGCATGTATGGGTCTAAATTTGGGTGGGGTTTATATTAGTGTGTATCATGTAACGCCAATTGTCAACAGAGCACAGGAGGAGACCTGTGTCCGCTCCGAAGCGCCTGATCGATATTCTCGATATCTTCCCGCGTAGTGGGTGTATTGGTGTATGTGGAATAATAGCTCGAGGTGGATGAAGGTGTTTCCATCTCAAGTGCAGACACGCCTGCGCCAGATACGACGTTAGCGGTAGGATTGAGCGCTCGAGGAGTGGAAAGACCTGGTGAATTCGCAAAGTAATTGTCGAGCGAAGTGGTCGAGTGACTTCGTCTTTCGGACACGATACCGCCGTTACCGCCGCCCCAGCAGAACCTAGCAAATAAGTCAGTCAGCGTTTGATCCAATTATTGAGGTTGTTCATCGACTCACTGCTCGATGAAGCTACTGTAGCTCGCCAGACTAGCCGCGTCATCGCTCGAATCTCCAGACTTGGCCGTCGGACTCCACTTTGCAAATGACATATCCGGTGGAGAGCGGGGCGACTCCGAAGGCGTCTCAGTCGAGGTAGAATCCGCCGAGCTGGACGAGACCAGTTGAGGCGGTGAAACGTTTGGGCTTACTTCGACAGATTCATCGCCGATGGTGAACTTGGGCGGGTAAGTCGCATGTCGCTGGAACGTACCGGTGGGTCGTTGCGGTGACGCAGGCTTAGGAGCAGGCACAGTCTCGACTGGTCCAGTGGGTGTAGGTGTGGATCGCTCGCTGTCCTCTACAGGTGGTGAGGGACCTTCTACTTTGAGATCAGGTACAGGGACTGCCATTGGCAAAGTCGCGCTGGAAGTGTTGGTTGGAGAGAAGAAATAGTCCTGATTGGGTAAGTTTGGGTTGTTGAACCGCGGCGAGTAAAATTCGGTCGCTGCGTGGCCATGGTTGACTTTACCGTAATTGAGCAGACCAGTCTTGACATCAGGCAATTCTGCGATTCGACTGACAGGCGAATTTGAATTCCTTCGCGTCGTCGTCTTCAAAGCCGCACCAAAGTCATACCGAGCGGCAAGAGCCGGACCAGCAGCAGGGAGGTCCGAAGTCTTTGAGTCAACATTGGAGAAGCTTCGCATGGGTGATCCGTTGGGTGAAGAAGGCATCTCCGAGTTTCGCTTGCTACCGTTGGATGATGATCCAGAGCTTCGGCGGGAGCTGAAGTCGAAGCTGAAGTATCTCGAGCTATTCGGCGAGACAGGCACTCGATCGGGCTCATCCGCTGTGAGCCTATCAAGCTTGGCTCGAAGATCCGCCAGCCTGTCATCATTGTTGCCTCCCGTGACGCTCCATTGAGAAGTCCTTCCCCCAACCGCTTTGCCCATTCCTGGTTGAATGGATACGCTATTCCTAGCAGCCCGTAGACCAGTCGGGGCAGGTGCGACTTTTTGGAAGAGGACCTGGTAATTTTGGCCACCGTTAGAGTCCCAAATCTCCCTGCCGTCCGCGTTGTAGCGGATCGCCATGAAGAGTGTCTTCTCCTCGATCCTCGTAAGCATGTCATTGAGCTTGACGCTAAAGACGAATCGATCGTATGAACCACCTTTGATCGATTCCTTGTAGGCGGCCGAGACCTCTGAAGTGGTCTGCCACCAGTCAAAAGTGAACCTTACTGCCACCCATTTTTGGTAGGAAAGATTCTTGCAAACGATTACACCTTTCAGAGACTTTCGGTCGTCGTCGAGGAACAGCGATTCGAGATACAAGTCGGAATCGGGGGGATGTGAGGTGGGGAAGTTTGGCAAGGTCACTTGTAAAACCTTTCTGACATCTCGTTCCTCGTCGGTCGAAGGGAACGGGAACTCGTCTCCTTCGGAAGTCGTATCGGCGGTGGGCGAACCATCTCTGCTAACCACCTGCGGTTTCTGATCATGCAGAAAGAGCTTGACACGCTCGAGCTGTGCATCGAAATGAACGTATTTCGGACAGCTTGGGGTCGAGGGGCAAGATTTACTCTCAAATCGGGGTCTCTCTTGTAGGTCATGCACCGGCGTGCCGTTGGCTTGCAACGGTCCGCCGTACTTCAGTGCAGACTTAAGGATCTCTCCGGATTTCTTGCGGATCAGTTTACTGCTGTATGGTGAAGGAATGCTCGCACTTTGAATCTCGGTTGGTTGAGGCAAGGGGATGATGCCATCAAAGTTGAGCTTGAGGCCGTTTTCCCGACGTCGGGGAGGGATATGGTGCACAGAGGTCATCAAGGCGGCCTCTGATCTAGCACGAACGGGGTGGCGACGCGGGATGAATGTAGCGGGTGAAGGCGTAGACGAGGTGACAATGACATTGGCAGAAGAAGACAAGGGATTGGTGTGTTCAGCCCATCGGGCATGGTGTTGGGCTGGCGGTGTTCGATCGGGCGAGCTCGCAGCGGAACTTGTGGCGGAGCTAGTGAGACCTTCAGGCATCTCTGTGAAGCCAAATAGTCTCGGTCGTCTTCCTCGCTTGGCGCTCAATTGTAACGAGTCGGCAGTCATAGCGATCGTCTTTTTCGGCGGTGAACGCACTTCGGGCAAGACTTGTAAGGGTATTGGCATTCCATTGGCGTTCAAGGCAGGAAGAGTCTTAGCGGCCAACATGGGGCTGCCCATTGGTGAACCTTCCCGCGATGACTGGCGAGAGCCGGTGGACACCGAGCTCGAGGTACTTGCCTTCATTTCGCTTATTACGGGGGGTTCTTCAGATGCAGGCGATACTATTCTTTCCGGTGTCGGAGGATGTACCAAGATTGAGCTGATATGCTCTGTCGATCTGAAAGTGGGTTTGTGCAAGAATCAGTAAGGGGTATGACGTTTGGGGGCAGAGCAGGCAGAGCGGGCTAGAAAGGAAGGACAGGAAGTATGTCCCATCAAATTGTGATCGAGTCGACTCACTTCTGTCTTCGCATAGCTTTTTGAAGCCCTTGCATGAAAGCTTCCGACCGTTGACCGCCAATGAGGGATTCTACGTGATCTTCTTCCATGGCGTTAGGTGTCCTGACTATCGTTGGTGCAGATGCGGGCGAATAAGGCATTTTCTCCCAGAAATGCGTCGATGCGGGGGGGAGAACGAGTTTTCTGACCTCAGCCAGTAACTCCAAGATGGTATCTGGGGTCGAGAGTCTGAAGCCCGTGGCGTGGGGAAGATGATGATTGGTATCAAGTAACAAAGGTATGGGGATCGCGGCTAGGTTGAGCGACTGGTCTGTTGAAAATGGTTCAGCCTTGGCCTCGATGCCTAGCGAAGGTAAGGTGGCCGAATCTATGATGATGGGGGAAGGAGGTGGCGTCGGGTAGACGTCTTCGGCCGTAGAGGATATTAAAGGACGACTGGGCTGGTTGTGTGAGTGCGGATTGACTGCCGGTTTAGACGGCCCGGCAATGGGAGGAGAGGATGTAGAGGAAGAGGACAAGAACGAAGATGCTGGAGACATGTGTATTATGTTAGCAAGGTATAGAAAAGAAGGATAGCAATAACAATAGAATAGAATGATTATGATGGAAATGATGAAAATGACCGAATGAATAGGAATTTTACACAAGACAAGGCTAAACAACGTGTAGCTCCAGACCGGATCAAAATATTTTACTGGTCATTGATTGATTGATTGATGGTAAAGGAAGGTACAGTGACAAGTGATCCGACAAGAAGAAACAAGACAATCCAAAGGAGGGGTGGGTGTTGCTAATGCCAATGCGAGTGTTGATGAACATGAGAATGTCGAAATGTAGATGTGTTGTCAATGACAATCATATTATGAAAAGCGAACGACAAGTGGCACCAACGAGCCAAAGGACAAAGAAAGAGCCAAGAGAAGCTGAGACCTGTGTGAGACAAGATACGAGAGATGATCACGAAGGATCAAAAGACACGCCACACAGCAACGGGAGGACAGAAGAGGTTGATCGTCAAAAGAAGTGTAAAAGATGTTGAGGCTCACCTGATCTTTTTCTTCACTGGTTGCCTATCTGACGATCTTTTTCTTCTTCTCTCTTGGCCCTGCTTTTCCTGGTACTGGTAGGGATATCGTCTTCGAGTTCTGGCGGTTAATGTTGATGATTCACAGAAAACTTTCACCCAGCATGGACGAAGATGCGAGGGAACAACGTGGGGGTTAAAGGCTGGCTAAGCTTGACCACGGGGGACGAGGATGGGGCGCCTTCGACGTAGGTATTCGTAAGATCGTGGGAATATCGCGCGTTGAACAATGTCTATCGGACGGACGAGCTTCTCGGTAGGTTCTGACCCGCGTCGTAGTTTATGCCTATCGGATGAGACAGGCTTGCTTTGCTTGAGTCTTGCGAATCTGGGCCTTGCTCTATCTAGATGTCTATCTATCTGTCTGTCTACGAGAAAGGTACGGGTCTGCGGCGGGCGGCAGTTGATGATGGCTTTGTGGGCGATGGAAAGTGCGTGGAAAACGAAAAGTCTGAATAGCCGCTGATTGCAACAAGAGAAAAATGGAAAAAGCTTTCGGATACAACCAAAGTAAGTGAGCTAGTCACTGTGAGTTACACAAGTTGGACTTTGCCTGATGGGATCTGGTATAGCTGAATATCGATACAAAGTTCGAGTACGAGACTATAGGTGCTTTACAGTGAAAGAAACTATGCAGTAAGCAAATTGCATGGAACTGGGTTCAATTGTCTCTCTGATTGATGTCTATTCGCGTTGATGCTTGAATTGGATTGGAACATCGGCAGAGGGGACGGGAGGGGAGCAGCACGAGACCAGAATGAATTGAAGTGCGGGAAACTACAGTAGGCTCGGTGGAAAACTGGGGAAAGAGGACGATGACGAACGTTATTCAAGATATTCAGGAAAATCAGAGAAAATCAGGAAATCAGGATAACCTTTTCCCAGGAGGGTCCCACACTTGTTGATAGGGTCGAGATCAGACAGATGAGGACTCCTCACGTAAAGTTTTTGTTTTCACTCGCAAGTAAGTGAACCAAGTGGGCAATGCCGCTACTGCCTACAGCTTCAGCTGCAGCTGCCGCTGCCGCTACGCCTAAGCTTAGCTAGCTAGCTACCGGGCCTCGGTCGACCAAGGGCGCCGATGGTCCGCAGCAGCGGCAATGGACGCTTCACGAGTTAACAGAACAGCGTTTGATTCGTCCAACGACCCATGAGAGTGGACGCGAAGCGAAGCGAAGGATAAGACTCATAATTCTCTTTGGGGCTCAACAAATTTTCATGTCCTTTACACATGGGGGGCCGGGATGCGTAAATGCGAGCACCCACGGAGCACTGAGAGAGAGTTTATTATCGTCTTTCCCTCAAGGTCTGGAGAAGCTTATTCAAAGTGAAAATATACCTTCCTTTACCTTCAAAGTCTGTCGCGTTTGTTTAAGCGAGTTTTGCGGGACAACACGGTTGCGATTATTAACAAGTCAACAAGAAGCAGCACGCTGATCTGATTGCCTCTTGCTCCCCATACTTGCTACTAGGTCGAACATCTGTACATGGCTCTTTAAACCCCTCCCTCTCATTTTGATTACCCGCGGTAGATAGAATCTTTAGCATCGAAAGCTAAAGCGGGAGGCGCTCATGTGTTCTGTTTCAGATCTCTCCAGGATCCCACAATCTTCTCGCCACTCTTCAGGAATGTCCGCCTGCTCCTTCTTTCTAGGTGCGTTAGGTACCGGAATATGTCCCTTCGACGCGACTCGACAGGGAGGTGGTGAGCGTGCAGCATATATACATACATACGCCCATACGTACGACGTGAGATATCGGAATATGAGTACCGTACGCCCCTGACATGCTCTGTACATGTTTCGACCTTTCGCAAATTAGAAAGAATCGAGCAGCATGAAGTGGTAAGATTGGTTAGTCCAGGTGGCCAGGTGAACGCATCGGAGGAGTAGATGTTATGTATTATTGTAACTATGTGAATGGGACTGCGATTATTGGCACGCTGAAAAAATAAAGCCTCCCGCTCTGTGGTCTAGCTCAAATTAGGCATACATATCGGTCGCTCCAGGCCATCATGGCCTCTGCGCGACTTTGGTTAGGTTGCCGATGTCATGCAATGCATAGAATCTCCTGTGTTATGGAAGAGTACGGTCGTAAGCAGATTTTGGGACATCTGGACGAAAATGCCATTTTCCTTGTGACTTTGGAGCAGGGGCGATCCTGAAAACATAATCTCACGTTCCCCCGAGGCCTCCGAGTAAGGGATTCCAAAGATGGGGAATGACGGTGGGGCGTCGATTCTCAGGAGAGGGAGGAGCCGCAGATGGCTACAGGCACGTAACCTTTTATTCTCCGATTTCCACTTTCCGCTGGCAGACTGGAAGGGACGAGACATTTTCCTGCCAATCTTCACACGCTCGTCCTTATTGTACGACATGCACCCATGCAGTAGTGCAGTAGCGCAGTAGCGCAGTATCAGACTCGTACTGTAACATAAGGGTCCTGATGTTCTCAGAGGATGGCGGCTTGATCGGAGACACATACTGAAAAACGAGTCGTTCGTCGATCTCTATTCAGCCAGCCAACACTTTCCAATTCCTAGATCCGACTACCCAAGTGTGTCTAACAACCAACAAGCTGACATGACACAGCTGCTATCCACCTTGACCTTGATTTCGTTATTTCCTGTCTGACTACTAACACAAACAGTAACACCATTCGGCACCACAGACATTCCTTACATCACGTTATGCGTGCGATAAAAGTCAGACACGTACTGTACGTTTTTGTCTTAGGCTGATACGAACAGGAGCAGCCGAAAAACGAACCTGTGCGTTTCCTGATATGTTGAGTTGCTGCTTACTTACTGTCTATGTAATAGCTACTGTGTCTGACTGAGGATGGTTGTTGACTAATCAAGCCATCAGCACTAATAGTAGTAGGCTCGAGATTCTCTTTTTGGCTGATATTGATATTATTCGTTCACAGCTAGTTTGGCAACACACCAACCGCAATCGGACAATGATTACGATAAAACTTCCCACGCCGATCCGACAGGTGGATGTGGGGCTGCAGGGGTTATTATCTGCCAAGAAATGATCGGCCGTCGATCATCCACACCCGCGAACGATGCACATTGCCCCTCGCGCCATCTCACCGTGATATGAGCAAGCATAGATAACCTTATACGGCACACGATAGTGGCTAACGACTGATTCCTCGGCCGGTGGCTTCATCGTCTCATACTCTCAAGCCATCGTAGGCTTATCCGAGTCAGTTCACACGACTGTCAAGTTCACATGTACAAATATGACAAAGCACAAGCGATCGGCGGTCTGGTCTAAAGAGGTCGTGATCAGATATCGACATACACGTTCGGAGTTCCCCCGTGATGTCGAGCCACTTTCCCCTCTTCGATATATCGAATACGAGTACCGCCAGACACGTCGCGATGACATGACGCTGACTGATACACGCGATAGGAGGTGTGATACCTTCTCGTTATCAAGCATGAACGTTGATCTCCTCATATCTCGCGCTTGGAGGATCCAATTAGGCTTGAATCGTGACTGCAGAGTTGACAAGTGCGGCATCAAGGTCATAATATTGTGCAGCTGCAAAAGTCCATATGCCTACCCGCGAAGTACGATCCGTCCAACAAGATTCAAGTCTTTGACATATTGAGCCCCCGGCCGCGAAAGTATCAGCATAACTGGTAGATTGGCAATGCCGCACGGACTACTATCTTCGTACTACGAGATATACATCGGTACATCAGGCATACATGACAGTGCGTTGTCTGGCGCCGAGCACTACTCGGCCTCATGACTCGTGGCTTATCAACCTATTATACGACGATAACGACGATATATACTCATATTGTGTAATGTGTGTTCAACCCGGACCTATATAACAAGTGATCTCAGCCTACCACGTATTAACAATACTTCAATATGACAAACGACGAAATACTACTCTAGTTATTGATAAGGTACTCGTCTAGAGACATAACCAATTGGCATATTATACATATCTATCGATCCAAGATTCAAAGCTTATCTCATGCCAGGATTCACCTAGCATCTCCTTCGACACGCTCTTGGTTCCTTGTGGCCTTTGGCTCTCAGAACAGCCTGGCATCGCTTGCAGGTGATATGCGAGTCGCAGCGGGTCCTGATGATGATGGAGTTGCACAATCATACCGTCAGCTCCCGATCTTTGACGTCCTCACGTTACTACCGTCGACTACAGTATTACGAAAGAGCTGTGCTGTATTGTGCAGCATGAGGCAAGAACGGCCCAAGAAGATGAGGGGGTGACTGTAAATCCGCCCTCACCAGAATAGACCCCATGGGAAGAAGACGATACCAGCTATGATTCCGACTGCCCCATAATGTGTTTTTGGCTCGTGGCCCAACATGGCACATCTTTCGTCCGACTCACCCCCCGGCTTGGCTACCCGCACCGAAGGCAGGAGGACTCCCTCCAGGTGCGTGCCCGCCATCAATGTCGACGATTGCCCAGGTGGGGGTGCGGGTGGAAATGTGTGTGCGATGAGGGCTCGGTGCGTGTACTTGTCGATTTGTTCATATGGTGGGGGTTCATCGGATCTGGGCGCTCTGTTATTCCCATTCTTCTTCTTCGTATGGGTCGCGATCGCCGTTGCGGAGGCAATAGGAGGAGACTCAAGTCGACGCTGCGCCTGAACATCGGGCTTGGTCCAAGCCTGCTCTGAGGCAGGATATTCCTCGACAATAACCGCCGTACTGGCGACCATACGATTTTCCGGTGTGCCGGCCAAAAGGAAGTGTGGTAGTCTGGCTTGAATAGTACTCGTATTGGGTAAAGATTGGTAGGTGCAGAGAGCTGTATAACCTCTGGTGTCGAGCGCTCGAGGATATGACTTGTTTCTGGATTTGTTGCAGCACATTCTGTCTGTCTGTCTGTCCGTCTGCCTGGCGCAGATTGACGTGCGGTAGGCGGTATTGTAGGTAAATCAGTACCCGTAATTTAGGAGTAGCGATCCAAGCAAGTGTTGTTGAAGGCTTAGAGTGATCTTCTAGGTCAATGACCATTACCCAGACAGGCAGGTAGATTAGGGGTTGATATGATTTGTATTCTCGAGCTGTATTCGAGTAATGTTAGATAAGAGGGTCATCCATCAAGTGCTTGGACGCAGAGGCTTATTATATACTCGTATACACACATCGGAGCGGACGAACTTCGCTGTTCAGTTTGTGCGGGGACATGGTTGGATTACCCATGTATCGTACATACCCCTCTGGCGTCATCTCAACTCTTGAGAGATCGGGGGGAGTGGAGTGGAGCTTTGCTCACTCCAGCCGGTTGGTTCGTCGTATCAGCGGAGATGGTCTAACTTGAACCATCACTACTCGTAGGACTACTCGTACTGTACCGTACATCCGCTGGTCGACACTTCCACCCCTTGTTTGACTCACTGTACTCGTACAAATTCCGAGCGGTCAGCGGTCACGGCCATCGGACTACTCAGAAGGAAGAGCTTAACGTACATTCTCAGGTGGGCCCAGAGATGGCATGTGAGAGATCTGAGCGCCATAGACCATACACATTTCTGTGACTCGTACGGTATGCGCGATGACCTACCTCACTCACTACTCACTGACGTACTGTACATGTACTGTGCCTACTGCCAGATACGGGTACGGTCCCACTGCAAGTGCAAACCCTTTATGGATCGGGACAGAGAAGAGGGAGTTCGTGCAGCTTTGCGGTCAATGCGGTCAAATATGGCCGCGCCGCCAGCAATAAGTGCATTACGCAGCGTAGTGACTGAGAGCGATTTCGGAGATTTCACTTGTACCCCGCGATTCGCCCAAACTGCTCCCAGCCGGCAGTACTCTCACGGCTCATGCATATGATGACTGATCGCCCACGCCTATAGGAAGACAGAGACAGACTGGAGCTCCGGCAGAAGGGTCATGCATGCATGTATGTTTATGCATTCCATTCCGTGTTTTACTCAAGTATTGAATAATCTCGTATATTCTTCTTCATTCTCGAAGAAAGTGTACAGTACGTGACTGTACGACACATAGGTAATATGATACAACTGTGGTGTCGGCAAAGCAGACAGATAGATAGACAGACAAGACTAGAGTAGAGAAATCCTGTTATCCTGTCCTTGTCGATCATTCCTGGAACAATCCAATCGAATCCAATTGAATCCGATCCTATTCCAAACGATCCTTCATTTCCTCTGTGGATACATCCTGAGCATCCTTGACGTCCCGTTCATCCACTAGCTTAGATCCCACCTGATGGCCGATATTATTATAGATGATCGTTGTTCAATCCCCACCATGATTCCCCTTGGGGAGGAGGAGGAGGAGGGGGAGGGATAGCAACAAGGACCGAGGACCGAGAACACAGTCCGGTCGACCTGTATGCTGTCTTCTTTCTCGATCGTAACTCCGTATAACGTAACCGCGAGAGAATTGCTCGCTTGCTGGCTTGCTTTTTTGCCGATCCCGCATCTCTTTTTGATGCTGCGCTGCGTTGCGCCTAGAATCGTATGCGCGTGTGCGCGTGTGCACCTATTGTTTATTGTTCCCACGATCGATTGATGGCGCCAGGTAATGCTGGACATCTATCAGGCATATGCCATGATAGTGCAGCCCAAGTGCAATAATCCCTCCTTCGACCGAAATGTTCCCATATCCAATCGACAAACATCAACGGATATCCGCGACTCCAGTGTTCTGGAGGAGACACATGGTAAAAAATCATGTTAGCGCTCAGGCTCATGTGCAGCTTGTTTACAGGATGTTATGTTGAGGAGGCAGTAGCGATAGTGTATGGGGATACAGGATGGAATTATGCCGTCAGACAGACAGCATGGGAGACAGATGGATCACGCGCGGTCTGCTACTCACTCAACCACCATTTGATAACAGGGATTCTAAGAATCACATTATGCCATCGATACCAATTTTGCTCATAAGCGACCTTGACGGTAGGATTCATGTATATTCTCGGTGCTTTGGTTTCAAATGCACTGCCGGGTTGCTGCAAATCGGACGACGAAGTCGATGGTGATGAAGAGGCGGATAAACGATGCAGGTCATAGCCTATCAAGAAGCATTCAGAGTGATCGCATGCTGAGATGTTGGAAGTTCGGAATTGCAAGGGCGTGGTGAGAGGTGGAGAGAATTCGGAGATGGGGTAAGAAGCTGTTGCAGAGACATAAGCGTCAGTGCACAGTTCGAAATTTCACGTTGGATCCCGCAAATCCGCAAGGGCTCGCGAGATCAATAAAATCCACGAGGGCACGCCATACTAAGGTCAGACAGCTATTGGTACTCACAGTTATCGATCATCTTCCATCCTCTTTTCATATGTTTCCTGCCAAGTTCCACCCTTCCGCTAGCGTTCTTCTCCACATCCACAGTGCCTACACTGGCCCCTTCGCTGAAGCTAACATTTCCCATTGTCTGAACAGCTTGACCGTCCCGCCGATACAGGAACGGAGCGGCTTTTAAGGCGACAGCACCATTCCAACATGACGAGACTCGGAATGGTTCCTCTTTTCGAATTTGTTTGACTGTGACGCTGTCTTTGACGTATGGCCAGAATACACGAAGGGGTGTACCGCAGATATCTCTAGCCGCCCACGTATCGTATAATCCTATCGACGGCGACAAACCGCACATGTCAGTCATTTTTCAGACATGTGATGGTTCGTCGACACTCCACTTACCGGAAGCGAAGAAATCCATTGCGCAAGCCTGGTCATATTCCTCGTCTTCTTCGCCTTCGACCTTGGTATCTAATAGCCTAGCCATACTCTGCCAGCTGTACCAAATATCATTCAAGAACAGCACTTTGGTGTATCCCTCCCAGTCCGGTATTCTCACGGCATCATCCGCGCTCTGTATGGGCTCCAAAGCTTTATTTCTCGCATTAGCTAGATAGGCGATACGTTCAGAGGAAGTTTGGTATGGCCACCAGTGTTTGTTATCTTCCGCTGTTACGATTCGGTGTGAGATGGATAGGTTGGTGAGTGTGTTGTTGAGAACGGAGAGTAGGGATTTGGTACGATCGCGCGAGTTGGATTCGTATATCGACACAAAGACGTCTTCCCGACCAACTGTTTTTTATTTTGAATGTTTTATACACATATCAGTGAGAAACTCGTTTGTTGGGCATAGGTAAAACGGAGCTACAACCAATGAGTACTCACGGTGGAAGGCTAATTGCACCAATTGATCGGACCACCTAGCCAGAACAGCCTCGTTGTCATGCAAATTAGCAGCGATAAAGTATTTCTGATGCACCCCTTTGATCTCGGTCGGTAAAGTTGGGGTTTCTTCACGCGGTACAATCAACCCCAAGCTCGCCATATAGGATAGGAAGATTGTTGAAAGGATGAGGAATGTCTTGAGGCGTGTGGAATATCTGCCGTATATCGTTCTTAAGCCTTCTTTCCGTCTTGCCAAGGCGTAGATAAGTCGACCCCATGCCAATCCTGTCCAGCTGGTCAAGATCACCATGAACCCGACGAAGACAGGTATCGTCGTCGGGAAGGGGTATAGCAGCAGTAGGCCCAGTGCCCAACCTATACCGATGACCACGAATAGGCAGAGTAAAGGGTCGATCCTTCGGCTGAACTGACCATGAGAATAGCTATAACCTCCTGATGTCGACGAAGAAGCGTACGATGGCGGCGACATGTCTTCTCCGCTCTCCTCATCTTCTAGACTCTCAATCTCTTCCTCCTCATCTAGATCACCACTCCCGTCGCTCCTTCTGCTATCATCTTCATGAGCGCGTGAAGATGAGCTAGATCTTGATTCAGTATCGCTTCGACTTCGTGGATTATTCTCTTCTCCTTCTCCTTCTCCTTCGCGCTCGAGCCTTCTTCTTCTTCTTCTCCGCCGTCGATTTCTATCTCGACTTGAAGAAAGGAGGATCTGCGCGTCGTCGTGTTCGCGTGGTAATAAAGGTCGGTTCGTACTGCCGCTAGCACTGGCACTCGCGAACAAGGATGAAGCGGAAGCTGAAGTCGAGGCAGCGGCAGCGGCAGAGACGAACAGGTCTGTCACTCTTGCTGCGGTCCGACGTAGTCCATCAAACGTGCGCGTGCGTGTGCGTGAGGTCGAGGTAGATGATGAGGATGAACCTCGTCGGTTCAGATCACCAAAGGGCGTCGTATATGACATATGGGAGGATTTGCGAAATCGTCTATGTCGTCTTATAAAAATAATCAAGAGACGAAAGTCACAGGGAGAGTCGTATGCGGGATGTGATTTTCAAGAGCAGCGGGGAGAAGGTGTGTATGTCTCTCAAGCCCTCATGATAGTGTGCGTATGGTTTGTTATTGCTGATGCCAATGTGTAGCGATTGCAATTGCGGTCATTCGACTATCGTTATGCGTTATGTATCGCAGCGTTTAGAGCGGTGCGGTGCGAGAGGTCGTAAAGGTCTACAAGTGGGTTATTGCAATCGAGGCGGAGGGGTCGTCAACGTGCGTGAGTGAATAATGGAATCGAGGCGACTTGATGAATCCGCACTGTCCTTTCTACTTGCTGATAGATATCCTCGCTATGTTTTATGCTTATGCTTTAATTGTATAACTTATAGGTGCAGGATGTCGTGTAATGTAAATATAAGAGTGGTTGCTGTGCATCGCTTTCCTGTTCTTTTCTTTTACAAGGATGCATACATACATCGACCAGATGACTGCTACTGCATACGCACATGCACATGCATAATATGATGCTGATTGGTTTGGTAGTAGGGCAGTCGATGCTGCGCTCAGCTCTGCTCAGCTGCTCGGCAGCTCAACTCAGCGTTTCAAAGGGACAAAAGGAACCAAAGGGATCAAACGAATCACTTTGCTTAGGCCTCTCGCGCTCACGCCAAGGATATTTATTACACAAAGCACCAAAACACCATAAAGCACACAAAAAGCACAGCCATACAACAAACGCATCTTGTTGGTTGGGGTTAAGGGTATCTGCTCGTACATATCTGCCTATTCCACCGTCGGAGTCACGTCGGCGGGAGATATTCCCTCCGACACCCGGGTATTCCCCGTCCCCCGTCCCCCCCCCGTTCTGCGTCCTTGCGTCATGGGCTCTTGCGTGCCTATCAAGGTTGTTCTTTGCTTGTTGCGCCTGAATTGTCCATGTCCATATGCATGTGAGGGTTCGCAGTCGCGGTCGGGTCGCGGTGGCCGAGGGACTTCAGGCGGTGATCGCCGACCAACTTGCGTATGAGCTATGCTACAGCCGCAATCAGCAGAAGAAGCAGATCATCGTATATCCTTATATCCTGATAGATCAGGATTCTTAGTCAGTCGCTCGTACCATACATGATCATTAAGGTTAGCGTATTAGCTCAGCTCATACTTGCCATTTCCCGTTTCCATTTCCATTGCCTTTTCGACATCGTCATCTTATCATTCTATGCTTCACACATTATCGACGTCGATACCTTGAACCAAACTACACTTCACACCTGCTGCTTTTCTGTGTACTCGGCGTGCATTTGCCGCACGCATTCTCAACGCCGAGCAGTCAAGTCAGATCTTCACCCACTGACGCCAGAAAGGCACACGTCGTCTTTTCCATCTCTTCGCACCGTTGCACATACCACCAAACTCCAATATCAATCTTCTATATCAACGATCTAACGGTCACCGAGAATGATACCGACGCCGAAAACATCATCATCATCGTCATCAAAAATGGCCATGGCGACCAGTAATATCAACTCGGCCTCGTTCACTCCTATACTGGTAGCATTGACTACTCTCACGCTATATCTCATCTCGGGCTCATTGGTCTCAGCTCGAGCTTCGCCGCCTTTCTTCTTCACGGTTGGACTGGGATTGATCTGCGCGGCGTATGTGCAGACGCCACTCGTCGCGCTCGCGGCTGTAGGAGCTATCTTCTTTGCTGAGCTGTTCCTGGCTTTGGACCATATTGTGAGTATCTTGTCTGCAGTATTTACTCGTTCCCACCCGCCGAGTACAGTGTCTGCTGTTCGCACGGAGGAAGAAGTGGTTCAGAGATGACGTCAGGTCAGAAGTGCGGATCGTTCGAATGCGGGTGACATGATCCGTTCGAAGTCATCTTGCAGTGACTGCTTATGGACTCATGCAGGATGTGACCAATTGCTGACTACCTCGTGGCGGTTTCGTTCCCACAGCACGGAGAATGCTGGTATGGCGTCATGGTCGGAGGCTCGAGCTGGCACAAAGAGAGACTAGGCGAACTCGCATGGCATAGGCAGTGCGTCCAGTCATCTCAGGCATGGTGGATCATGGCTGTTTTAGGGTGAGTCGAGTCATGTCGCGTCACCGTCCCGTCACACCACATGCTGTGACTCTACCCGAACATAATTGGATATAGCCTGTAAGAAGATCTATAAGAGCCTTTTTGGCTGACATGTTCGCTCAATCCCCCCGTTCTTGGATCCTTCTTATAGTCTACTTTGGCTTGCTATCCTCATCGTAAGTGATCCAGCCTCAGATCTAGCTAGACCAGTACGAATGACCGCAGCTGATATGCTTACTTTACTCCCCTCGCAGATCGAAGTGTTCAAGCGATGGCAAGTCAACAAGTCCAAAGCAGTTTATCTCCCCATCTCGCAAGAAGCAGACACCGAGTCTCGTCAAGGTCGACCATCGACATCAACAACCTGTATCTAATTTCTTTTCGTTCGGGTCCCATTTTCATTCCACGGCCTGCCGTTCCCTATCTTCGGTGATTCCCTCTGATACGATGCGGTATCTCAGGAACGGAGGATCATGAACTTGATAAGGCTACTTTTTTCTTCATTCATCTCATTTCATTCCAACGGGCTCTCGTCGCAGATTGTTGTAACAATGCAATTTATCATTTGCCATTATATCACAGTATAAAACCCTCAAATCCTTTGCTCCCCAATTTATCCTCTTTTAGATAACAATGGCAAGGCCTCCGCACCCAAACAAGTAGGTAACAAGATGATTTATAATGGTACGATCCAGTTCCGGGCCCGCCCCTTTTTCCATGTAAGATATGGATCGATCGATGTATGAAGATGGATGCGAGACTATCGGTGACAGTTAAATACAAACAGTAGCAATGGCAGTAGCAATGGCAGTGGCAATAGGGATAGCACTTGGTAGTATGATTGTTTGTGTGTGCACGGACCTACCTCGCTCAACGCTGACACACACGATACACAATACACATGGGTAACAAAAACACTAGTACTTGCCCCCGCACTGACCATCCATCACCACTTACCCTATGGGCCTTTCACCCATCAATCCAGCAATCCAGCAACATTCCATATCTCCATTTTATCCATAACATGTGATATGCCGTATCGTCCTTTGTTGATCCATCTTCCTCATCTTCCTTCCTTCTTCCTTCTTCCTTTTCGTCGTTATAACATCTATAGGCACATACCTTCCCAACTTGGATCAAGTGTCGATCTCCTCATCCTGGCACTAACAGGCATTCGACTGACCAATCAAGATTTGGTAACGACCGGCTACACAAACCTACTTCCGAGCCGACCAGCCTTCCGAGCATGGCCGAAGCCCCTACCGATCGAGAGTGGCTGGATCATCTGCCGAGTTTCGATAGTCTCGCAGCGAAGAACAGTAAGTCATAATTGTAATGTCATAACCTCAACACGATCAACATCCCCTTTCCATAACCGACTGAAAGCCCGGCAAGCTGGTCTGCCCTTTGATGGAGCATGGGTCCAGATGTAGAAGGGATTAAGGAGAACTGATATCGCTCTTCACATTCCTTTCACAGCCAGTACCCTTCTTCGACCTTTCTCTCGATTCACTATCTCTTCCTTCTTCCGCTCGTCCCCATCTTTACCCCAGTCCACCCTCATACAGCCCTTCTTCGACGTGAACGCCACTCAAGATGACAATCAAGAAATTCAGCCCACCAAGCAAGAGCTGAAGAGATGGCTTCTCTCGTTGAGAGATTATACAAACCAGCTCAAGGAGGCCGTGGTGTACCACAAAATCAAACAAGGAGATCAGCAGATCAAAGAGATCTTATCGAGGCTGGCCGAAGCGTATTTGGGATGCGTATATTTCCTGGGCGGAGCGATGGCGGAGTCGGCGGTGGAAGATCATACTAGTTCTAGCGGTGGGATGATGGACGCGACATTTAACGGTTGCTTACGAGAGGTCCTACGTGCGTTTTTCTTCCTTCGCCACGAAATCAATGAACAAGACGGAAGCACACACAACCTCGACCGACATATACTAGGCTCAATCTTTCCTCCCGATCAGACGAAGTACAACCACCTAGCGCCGCTGCTCGCCTACCCGAGAAATCTGATTGCCTCACTACAATATCACCCAACTCGCCCACTTGCTTCTTCCAAGCTCAATTCTATCTCCTCAGCATCGTCGCCGGTTACGCCATCCTTTCGAATGAGCATTCCGGAGGACGAAGTCACTCAAGCGCTGGATCTACTAGACATATTCGTCGAAGGCGTCGAAAGGGTACACAGTCTTTTTGGACCTGTAGGACCTGTACAGGCCAAGAACAAGAAGCAGAGAGAGGAAGATAATCATCGACCTATTCGAGTGGCGCTCGAGGTCAAGGTGCTCAAATGCGATTTATTGCTTAGTATGACTACGAAAAATATCTCCCTAGTCAAGTCGAGGGCCGCGGCACAATATACCTCGAGCAGTGGAGAAACTGGCGAGTTCAGGGCGGCGAACAGTATGGAAGGAGGTACGCCATCTGGTGATGCGAAAGAGGACGATGCAGATCAGAAACCACGTCTAACCGAAAAAGGCGACCTGGAATGCGTTAAAGAAGAGAGCGTCCAGCCTCGCAGTCCACTATCGGAGACTTTCGACGCCTTACGTGGCCCAAGGTGGGAAGATCAAGCCGAAGAAACGCTAGTGAACCTCCTGATCGCTGCTAAGCATCTGATCGAAGAAGGGAGGGCTGAAGTGCTCAGCTCCGAAGTCCACGCTGTCGATTGGCTAGGGGAAGAAGGTATCGCCAGTCTCAAGCGACAAGACCCGCTCGATTCCTCTCGCAAATCGAAATCACCTTCCGGTGCACCAGATACTTCGGACCAAGAATCGAACTATGACGATTCGGATACGGAAGATGATGAGGACGAGGAAGAAAGCTCGGAAGATGGAACGTCCGATGAAGTCGGAGGAGCATCGTACGCCTGTCCTATGAGGACACTGTTCAGGCTACACGATAGGTACGAGGAACAAAGACTAGCTGTGTGGTTATATCTACCCGCCAATAAGAGGGAGAAGATGGGTTTTTTCATGCGGGGTGCAGAAGGGAAAGTAGGGTCCGCATGGGATGGTTTCGGATTGGCACTGATGATGGAGTATGACTCGTGAGTCCGTCTCAACAATACTTTACCTACTGTACAGTACATCCGACAATCGAGGTCGGTCAGTTGCTGGTTGTGAAAGAAGCTGATAATGGTATGCTGAATCTACAGAGAAACGTTGATGGGTTACGGACTGGGCGCGGACAAGCTGGACAAATGGGTTGAGCTGGCAGCAGCGAAGAACACCAAGAAGATCAGGCGCAAGGGAAGAAAGGCTGTCTGAGTGCGGACCGCTCGAACAGCTGTCCGCCAAAGGATCATTCAAGATCCGTACCGGGCCAGGACATGGGAAACGGACGATCGAGATCGAGAGTATCACAAGAGCAGATCAAGTGCCACACAGCAGAGAGAAGGGGCAGCCTGACGATCTGGTACAATACGAAGTTTCAGATGTGTGTACGAGTAATGTACGGGAGGCCGAGTTCATCATCCTGTTGTGTCGAATCTCTGGGGAATGTACTGTACAATACAGTAATCATGTTTATTCATATCATATTGTACAATTACTAGTCAGCATATCATTTTCATTATCGTTTTATGCATAGTGTAGTATACATACCGTATAATCTCAGTATGGCTCTATAGTCACCAATCATCGAATAGGGGTCACAGTAAGGACGCGGGACGCAGGACGCATACTAGAGCCAGGGCACGGACAGAATGTGTATCCTATAGGACAACCTCTTACCAAGTGGGCGAGTCTAGCCTTGATGAGGGGGCGTTCCCAACGGGATTACCAGGAGAGTGGGCCTTTGTTGCCACGGAGAAGGCACGCCGCGCACGGTCCAAGAAGCTTGACCCCGGGCGCATCAAACGGGCCTTTTCGGAACTGTACCGCAGCGAACATGTATGTATCGAGACAACGTCAATCATCCATCGAGGAGCAACGCAAGGAAGTGCCGGACGGGGCAATATCAATGAGCAACATTCTGGATGCGCACGCAAATGGCACTGACGGCGACGGCACCCTTGGAAACCCACGTCCAAGAGGGTGGGATCTTCTGAGGGCCACAACGAGAGCAGTCCGACCCTGCGTCTCTCCTACACCATGCTGTTGGTGCAAGGGATCATCCCTTCCACCGTGCGAATATCCGAATTGGCGATTCACAGCACCTCGTGTCCTCGACAGCGAATGTGAATCAGACTGGATTGAAAACAGAACGGATCGATTTATCAGATCACGAAACCAGCTTGCCGTGCGGTGCCGCTAAGTAGGATGTCGATTAAGAGAAAGTTTAGTGTGACGATCGGCCGTAAAGACGTGCCCTGAACGCTTCGAGAGACAACATCTCAGTACAGACACGGCTGGAAAGTTCAAAGTTGGTGAGGACAACTTGTATACTCATGCGCCATCCGGCACCAGGGTTTTATTGTAGCTTCAGAGGTTGATCTCGTTTGTCCCATGTCTATGAAAGCCCACTTCCAGGTTCGTCAACCTTTGTCTTTGGCGTGTTCCTCATACAACACCATGGCTTCTCCGCACTCGGTGTTCACTCCTACTGTACTGCAAGACCCTGCCTCGATCAAAGTTTAACGCTCAGTCTGATCAGCTCAAATTATCAACCTCGCAGTCCGAAATATCAAGCTCGAGGAGACGTTCAAGCCGTGAGTTTAAAGCTCTATACCTTATAACAAATATGTACTACCTCATCGCCAGGCAATCTCCGCCGAGGCCGAGGAAGAGCCAGGGAGAGCGCATTGTACAGATACCTTGTACTCTGAACTCAAAATACTGTACGGCTCTAATGATTTGCATGAAACCCGCCGATAGAGTGATTGTGGAATAAATCCTGCTAGCTAAGACTTACTGTAACGTTAACCATAAGAAGGTACATACACTGTGATTTCGGACCGCGATGTGTGTGTAAAGTAACGATGGCCGAACATTCCGCCCTCATCAAAAAACATTGCTGATCATATCCAATAACCCCTCAAAAAACCCCGTATCCTCCGCATCACAAGGGTCCGCCTCAAAATTCCCATCGGCGGTCTGTTGCACGTTATCTACATGAGTGTCGATGACACCGTCACCGTCGGTGTCCAGATACGCATCGAACGTTCCATCATCGTCCGGTCGGATTTCTGCCTCTCCAATGACGTTGCCCGAGTCGTCTGTCACATCGACAGCAATGGACGTTGTGGCGACACTTGTCAGTGCCGCAACCAGCATGATTCCAACCAGTTTGTGAACGACGACCTTCGTTACGAACTTGCATAGCTTGTGAGCGATCTTATTTTTGCCGTGTCTGTCCGCTTTCTGATACGTGTTCGCATCCGAGTGGAGCTGCACCGCAGCTTTGTGATCGATCGGGTCGGTCGCATCTGCCAAATGATGGGTGTCGTGAACGATCTTCTCATCGCATGCCGCTATCGCATGTTCGTCAGCCGCTTTTTTCGCATCTTCGCGGTCGGCGATATCTGCTGCCAGGCCTTCAGCAGCGATTCGCAGACGCGCTTCCAGCTTGGCTCGTCTCGCTTCGGCTTCCGGGTCTGGAACGGACGCTGATAAACCAGGAGTCGCTGAGGGGGACGGAGTGTAGGCTGGAGGCGGTGGAGGGGATACGGGCTGTGCTGTGATATCGCTTTTCTCGGAAATCGTTGTCTTAGTCGGCGCCGATCCAGTCGACCTCACACGTCGGAGCCCTCGGGCGATGACTTTGAGACCCGGCATGATAAAGCAGGTATGTTGTTCGCAATCAGACTGCTATGGTCACCCAAAACAGAGGCGAATCATCGGCACAGCCCTGCACTATTCCCTGACATCGAGTGTGCTGTGCTCGCCTTCAGCTTTGTGATAAGTCAACTGTGACTTACCGAACTACCTGGGTACTTGTATAGCTCTCCGTTACTGTCGCAGGGACCGAAACAGGGTAAGATTGGTCGCTTTCGCCTGCGTTCGTTCGAAACGACTTGATCTTGTGTTGCTATGTAAATGTGGTTGGCTAGATGAGCTGCGGATGGGCAAAACGAAGAGACAAGATGCTCATGGGAAGAGCACCAGGTCTGGACAGGCTGCCTGCCTCATATACATATGTGCTGCTTATCGGCACATCTCCCGTGCACAGAATCTCCTCGCAATCATCTGCAACCATCAGATGACTTACTATCCATATGCTAATTGGAAGTACGCACGAGCGCAACCCGGCGCGAGAAGGCCAGCTCCAAACTACATAGATTTGACTGTACGACTTGAACTTAGTTAGGGGATGCTGTAACAGTCGTACAATGCTGAACTCTTAACATACATGTGCAGAACACGTATGATAAGGGGTGGATGAGGCCAGGTCATTTCCAGCTGCAAGGGGGAGTGCTGTGCATGCGCAAAGTGCAGAGGAATTGGCTGTATGCTTACAATCGCCGCAGCTCTCTCTCTCTCTCTATATACCTTCAGCGCGGCTTGTGCTGGATTGTAGATCTTCGAGAGCTCGATAGAGTGGATGACGAAGCGTATGTACGGTACAGTACCGGCGCTTCTTCGCGTTCCGTTCCCTCCACGTCGCAATCGCCATCATATTTAGATCGACCATATCCGAATACTGGTGCAGCTTTCCACTTGCTCGATGCTGCTATACACCTTACAGTCCTGAAGAAATAGGTTTCAATGAGTAGTGCTGGAACGAATCAAATGCATTTACATACTTGCGATAGCGATACACACCTCCAAACGACAACACTCGCACTCCGCCCCAGAAGCGATCTGCATGCTGCGGTCTTCCTGATCACCTATCGATGGCAGTCATATCCTGAACGGTCAAAAGGCCTTGAGGACAAACTTAGATGTTTGAACTCCCGTTTTCCATCGCCGCTTTCATGAAACGGGTCAAACGACACACTGCAGCATAGAGTTGAATCAACCTTGGCTGCCATGATGCTTTTAAGGCGCTGTGATTACCGTATCCGCGACATTCGTACTTTCCTGTACGTCCGCGGATGAGTGGGATTCGCAATCGTGGCCTTTCACCAAATGCAGTCCTCAGACCGATAAGCAGGCTTCTACCCAGGTCGTGCAGCATACCCATGCTCTGCCGCTTCAGGCGCACCGCCCGATCTGACGGACACAACGTTGTGCGAGCACGCTCGAACCTCTAGAAGAAGGCTCGGGATCCACTTCAAGACAAGTCATCGTTACTGAAAGGCACAATAGCTCCGTGCGCAGTATCTCTGGTACAGTATCTGAGAGAAGGACTTGCAAGAGAACATTTCCGTCGTTATGATCCCCTGGATGCGATAATCAGCTAGAGGACGCATCGAGTGACGAGACAAAGGGCTGAGGGGCTACTCGAAACGTACTGTACACACCCATCTTGGCCACGTCCATGGGCTATTGTATCAAGCCGGTACACTGAGCTGACAGTCGTCCCGTCTAGCCTCTCAGATGATTTCATGCATGGAACTTGCCTTGTCGGCCAGCTATTGAGGCTTGAGCTTTCGAAAATCAGATGGGAATCTCATGGTGCCGCGCTTGTGTTGCTTCCGTGACCGCGAATAGGTACCGGATGGAACTTGCCACCGTCATGGGCCGGGATTGAAAAGATGCAGTGTTAGAATCGTAGATCCTCACATTATTCCCTAGTAGATTACACTCCCCCGTCAACGCTACTGGCCCCGGCTGTCAGTCAGTTTGACAGGCTCACCCAGTGATGATGTCGAAACTAGCCCATGCTGAAGCTAGTTTACGCCGATGCTGGACAGCGCAGACCCTACCAGCAGGCTGATCACCTTGACAACCACGACCTTCAGCACCTGCTTGCCTATCTTTCGAGCCATCTTGTGCCTGTCACGCATGTTCGCTTTCGCGTACGCCTTGGCCACCGCACGACTCTTCGCGGCTCTTTCGGGAGAGAGTGATTCGACCACGTCGGCATGATATTGAAGTGCGCGAATGATCTGCTCGTCGCATAACGCTACAGCCTGCCTGTCACCTACCGCTTGGGCTTGGTCGCGGCGATCGATAGTTGCTGTAATATAGTCGATGATTGGATTGACCATAGCCTGGATTCGAAGCCTTTCCTCTCGGTCGAGTTCTTCCTGCGCGATCTCCGTTTCAGCAGCGTCAGGATCGACCAAAGAAGAAGACGAATGTGCGGGTGACGAAGGGCATGTGCGCTGAACGCTGATACCTTCTTTCTCGGAGATCGGGGCTGTGCTGCTCTCCGGCTCGGCGGATCGCACACGTCGAAGACCGTTGGCGATAACTTGGAGACCGGGCATGATTCAGGACTCTCGACGCGTCCTGGTGCCTGCTGATGATGCGAATCGCACTATGTGCCAAGGCTATGAAAGGATCGGTAAACGACAAAGTCTAGTCCCCGCAAACTCCAGCATCGGTCTGGAGAAGCCTTCACCCATGGATCGTCAGTGTCAGATTGTGACGACTTACCAGGGTGGTTAAGTACTTGTCAAGTTCGCTGTCACTATGATTGGCACTAGTGATCTCTGCTACGCTTGGTGACGATGAGATCCATTCAGGGAGGATCAAACGGTCGAACTTGGATGTTTCGGTAACTGGTAGAATGATGCGCGAGTATGCTGAAGTGGCAACGAGGAGAGGAAGAGCTTTGGCAGAAGCAGACTCTCACATTTATCTGATCAGTGCCATCCATCACCTTGGTAGTACCGAGCAGGGACCTGTACTGTGATCCGATCGATCGAATCAGCTTGTCCAGCTGATCAGCTCGATTGATGGAAAGAGTATCAAGATGAACAACGTATTAAGATTCGCACTCTGTGAGAAAAGCACCAAAAGAACTCAAAGACCGAGCTATTCTTCTGTTGTAGGTCTGGCTGTACGACTTGTGCCTATGCGGAATTCCAATATCAATGAGTGCGTGTCGTCTGCTGCATGTCAGTCGGTACAGCTCTGCAAAGCCCGAATCGAGGAGCGGTTGATTCAGAGAGCAGAAGCGAGTGTTCTGTATTATCAGGAACACGACAAATGAACGGGATTGGAAGGACGGACGGTTACCATGGACCCTGCAGCTGTAGATCGTAGATCTTTCTTGTCCCGCTCCTATGGTGAATAAACGGTATGCTGGAGTACCCTTGTAGCTAGCTAGCTATCTTAGAGCCAGTACACAAATATGGGTGGATGGATGACGAAGCGGAATTGATGCTTCTTCGCGTTCCATTCCCTTCATGTCGCAAGTGATCTGCGTCCTCTTGTGCTGTCTCGGCTTAATCTAGTCATAAACTGTATTCTGACATGGATACGTACTGTAGATCCGAGATCAGGACTGACATTTTGTCAAAGAGTACGCACGAACGAACGTCGTTGGTCCTGTTCATTCATGTACGCCATCACACTGTAGTGTCTTTCCATGGATTTTCCCTCAACCTCCAACGAGAGCCGCTAATTGCATTTGATCGTCGTAACTTCGTTCTGAACGAAAGGGGGGAGACGGACAAACATGCGAGTTGCAAGTCAGCCTCTAGATAAGGACCTTAACCTTCTTATTTGGTGTCCGTCCATCGCGCCACCAACGAAGGTAGGACGTTGCTTATGAGTTGACAAGCCGGGCCAAGCTGTGTTCTTCTGCGTACAATAGGATTGCACATTTATAGTATTGCATGACATAATATATACATAAATATGTTGCGTGCCGAATGCAGATTCTCCCTTCTAAACCTTTGTGATATTTCTTCTTCTTCTTCTTCTTCATCTGATCATCCAGAGTGATGAGTATACCAAGTATCGCTATGCACCTATACATTGTCGGTGTCTTTTGAAAGGCAAGCAAGCAAGCTGGAGAATGATTCTGTGTTTCCTTGCTTCCTTTCTTGCTATATTACGGATCGGAATAAGGGGATTGAGAATGGGGGTTAATTGGACATGGTAGAAACAAGGGGGAGGCGTGAATGATGCACAGAGCGAGATGTAGACCGGTCACACGCGGATTATTTCGCTAGCGGTCTCGGAAGTACACCACCACCAATGCTCGCCCTTGTCGCCCGCTTTTGCGCGGCAATGCTCATCCTCGTCCCAGCAGCGGGCACAGATCCCTTGTTGACTATCGCACCAGAGGCCGGGGCAGGTGCGATCGGTTGAGGATGATGTCCAGAGACAGGCGTCATACCTTGTACACCGGGCTTCTTGGCTAGAGGACTCGAAATGGTCGCTCTTCGTCGCTTTGGCTGAGGACAGCCATCGGGAGGTGTAGGCGGTGCAGATCGAACGAGCGGGCCTTTGTTGACAACGTTTGCATTCGCTTTGACGGGAGCAGTGGTTTGCCGAAGATGTTGGTGAGCTGAAGGTGGAGCTGAAGTCGATAGAGCGGTGAGGTTGGGCGTCGATTTGGAGTTGGCTGAAGACAGGCTGGATGCAGTCGACGGCGCCGGGGAAGGTACCGGCGAAGGTACCTGAGGCCGCTGAGGAACAAATGGCAAGCCAAATAACTCGGAAGTTGGATGGTCAGGCTTCAGTCCGGCAAGGGTTGCAAACTGAACATATCAAGCAACGAGGTCAGCTTTCAAGCCCAAGATTACATGCGTCGTCCTCGGCACTTACCATTTGGAAGAGGTCTTCTCTCAGTAAGTTGGCAAGCCGTCCATCCGGCAACTTGGCCCTTCTGGCGAACTCCCTAGCCTCTGATAGATGCACCCATATACCGCTGACACCGTTCGAGTACACGGCAGTAGGGCAGGACGGTGGGATCACGTGCCTTGCAGCAAGACGGATTGGGGAGACGGGATTGTCGAGGTACTCCGAGTACTTGGCAAGCGGTACGCCAAGCGCATCTAGAAGCACATTGGCATTGACTACATAGGAACGTTAGCAACGAACTGCGTTTTGGCCGAAACGAAAACACAGCCAACTTACCGAAATCAGTGTCCAATCTCCTCAGCAAAACCTGTTGACCCTGACCTGCTTTACCATCGAATACATGAGCGTAGACGGGAATGTTGTCCACTACACAAGCATCGACACCATGACACAGGGGTTTGGTGATTGTTGCAACCTTGCCGCCTGATTTTGCGCCGCTCGTGCCGTTGGCTTTACCACTGTTACCGCTATTAACGGATGGCGCCGTGGCAGGTGTGTTGGAGGCAGCTGTCGAATGAGTCGAAGTTGCCGTGGGTGTAGGTGAGACAGAAGGTTTCGGTAGTGCTTTTTCGTTCGGCGGCGTTGTAATCGTGGGCGCTGTGGCAGCGATAAACGGCTGAATCGCACCCTCGACGGGTAGAGTGGTGGGAAGCGCATTGACCGCGGGACCCTTCTCGTTCGGAGCACTTGATGACGCAACAGGGATAGGCGCTGGCGGCACTGGAACAGGCGTAGGAGCGGCGGAGGAATCAGCAGGTGGCGGTCGAATGGCTGTAGATTTTTTGGGCTTTGGTGCGAGAGGTGCACCTTTAGGTGCCAAGGCCGGAGATATCGGTCGGCTTGATTGCGAATTAGGGCTAATCGGAGACGGAGATGCTCGAGGTGGTTGAGGAGGAGCGAGCGTATGTGATGCGGGTGCCAACGGTCGAGGAGCAACAGGTACCGGTGCTGCCGCAGGAGCAGGCTTCGGTGAAGGCTCTGCGGCGCAGATGATAGCGTCGACTTCCTGCTGACTGAATACCGCGTCAAGCATGCCCATCCCAATATCTTGGTGGGGCATATGAGGCATACTCATATGACCGATATTGAAACCAGTCTGTAGCGGCGGACTGACCAGCGCTTTAGGATCGACAGCGGTCATTCGGCCGCTTTCCGTGGGAGTACCGATTGACATATTGGACATGTTGTGCAAGACCATGGGCGAAAGAGCTCCGGGAGTGGAGATTTGTAACGATTCGATCGAAGCGGATCCCCAGGCGTTCTGGCTTTCTGACCACGGACTCGTAACCGATTCATTATCATTGGCTTCAGCACGAACGGTTTGCCGATATGCCTCGAGTAATGCACGTTGCTGCTCTGCTTTCTCCTTGCAAGCTTTTCGATGCTGTTCCTCCTTGGCTTCGGCCTCGGCTCGAGCTTTCTCCAGGTCCTCAGTGCCGATTGCGTCCGTTTCATCCTGATCAGCGTCAGACTCAGGTGTGAGTCGAGTCGGAAGCTCTGTGAGCGGAGCTTTAGGCGACGATCGGCGACGCCGAGCAGTAGCGGTGGACCGTGAGCTACGATTCCTGGCAACAGGCTTGACAGGCGCAAATGCGCTTCCTACGCCAATACCGCCCCAATTACCGCTACATCTTGAAGGATGATTCCTGTTCTTCGTTGTCCTTCCTCTGTGAGGTGTTCTTTCCGCTTTCAATTGTGTCGGTAACCATCCGTCAAGCTCCTCCACGCTGATACTCTCTGGACCTAAGATCACCTCATCGACGCCCATCCGACCATTGTCCACATCGATTTCGAAGGGGGGGAGCTCGGAGGAACCGCTAGATGGGGTAGATGATGCTCTCGAGCCGTTGTAGCCGATAGCGGAGTGATCATCTTCGGTGGTAACAGGAGAGGGATAGTCTTCTGGCTCCTGTTTGATTCTGATCGCCGCCGCTTCCTGTGCCCAAAGTGCCGTGTCCAGGTGTCGGTCATGCTCAGGCGTAGGAGCATCGCCAATAGTCGATCCTAAATCTACATCCGAAAACGTATCCTCCGCTTTGACCGGTAGCTCTCCGCTCTCATCCAGCCAAGGCATCTCTTCATCTACTTCCATCTCCTCAGGGTCGAAAGAGCTTCGGAGGTTCGACAGATGCTGCGTGGGACTAACATCAGGAGGCGGGGCGAGGTTTCTATATCGCATGTTGGGAGAAGCAGCAGGGCTCGAGTTGGCGATCCAAGCATTGAGTGGTATTCCACCAGCGTCAAGGCCCTTGAGTTGGGCACACGATGGCTTCGCTGCTACAGGCGATTCCGCTACGGAAGGGCGATTGTCAAGTTGATTCAACTTGAGCTTGGTGTCCATATCCTCCTCCTCATCGGGTGAAGACATCGGGAACAGAACCCTCAAAGCATCCGTAGCTTCCTTCACTTTCGCTTCGTCCTCCTCCATCGACCATGCCTGCAAGTCATCATCGCCTCCGACCGCACGCACCAAAATCTCCGAGTCCATACCCCACATCGGTTCATGCATCTCGTCATCTGAACTCGGACTTGATGACTCGAAAAACGCTATTCGATCGTGACGCGCTGTCCATGTTGTGTTGTCCAGCGAGTGGGAAGGAAAAGGCGAGGCGTGAGGCAGCGGGAATGGTGACGAGGGTACAATCGGCGAGGGGAAGAAAACGTCCATGAAGGGGGAATGTTGCGGGAGGCGGGAAGAATTATGTACCCGGGGCGAGCCGTGCAGAGGAACTGAAGGGGGGATTTTTCGATACGAACGAGACGGTTTGACGAGTCTTGAGGGACCAGGCATGTCGAAATCCATGTCTGACTCGCTCGTATCACTTTCCGAAGAGGAATCAAGAAGATCGCGAGGTCGTCGGACTTTCAGTCGTTTGTGTTGTTTGATCGTCGGTGGCAATGAGATGGGTTGAGCAAGGCCGAGGCCGATGGGTTCAGGCGCTGAGCTTACACTCCTCGACCGCAGATCGCTCCCAGCCTCACTAGCAGTATCGCCCTCCTCCGCATTAGTTCCATTCAGCACCAATCTGATCTTGACAGGCGGAACCTTGCCCTTTCCCTTGCTCGAGCTGCTCGACTTCTTCTGTTCCGTCTTGGCAGGTTTGCTATCCTTCGGTTGAGATTTCTTCGGAGGAGCCGGCTTACGAGCTGGCACTTTCGGTACCTCAATTCCTTCGAATGGGCTCTTCCATTTGTTCTTTCCAGTTCCTCCAAGTAAATACCAAACAGTTCCTTTAGGTCGCACTCCTCCATCAAACGCGTTGGGATGGAGTGCAGGCTGAAGAACGGACTCAACGACCGAGCCAGCCAGCTGGTACTTGGCGAGAAGGCAATGTCGTTTCGATTTCTCGCATCTTTTCAGATATGAACGGATTGTGTTATTGATCAAAGTAGTAGGTTCAATGGCGGCGGAAGGGGGACGAAGCCAACCTTGATGAAAACAGGTCAAAGCGATCTCTTCTGCAGAAAGTGCCCGGTTCTCCTGGTGAGGAAAAAGATAACCGTCAGTGCATGCGACGAGGCATGAGGTGAAGTAAACTCACGTTGGATGCGATAGAACTCAAAATTCCCATCAACACTTCATCTCCCTCGTCTTCCTCCTCAATCCCACACTTCTCTCTTCCGCCCCAAGACGCAGGGAAAGGGCAAGGGGTCCTCTCATTGGCAACTCCTACACTCCTCAACCCGTGAGCCTTCGATTCTACTGTCGTTGAAGTCCGGGACCTCGCATCAGACGGTGTCGACAGGCCAGGGGTGATCGGAGTAGAAGGACCACTTGCTAGGGCCGCCGCCGAAGGTTTGTGTGGGCGACTGGATGTTCGCGGGGTAGGTGTAGAAGTAGACGGTGTAGCGGACGTCGAAGCTGATGTTGATGCTGACTCTCGCGGCGCGGGTGCCGGTCGTATTGGTCGAGCCATACCGCGGTGGTTGGGGTTGTTTTGGATGATCACCGAATACGAGCCTAGGATGAAAGAAGGAAAAGATGCCTTTTGAGGGACAACTTTTCTCTCTTCCTAAGCTCGACGATGATCCTGTCTTCCCGCTGGAACCTGCTTCGTATTATCCTTCCTACTCTTTTTTGTGATTATGATGTGCGATTCTGGCGTGTGTGAGCGAGGAATTTTAGTTTAGATGGGTATTCCTGACCATGCAGAAATTGATGATTTTTTGGGTGGCAACAAGAAAGGTGTGAACGGAAGGTGATCGAGACGACGTGTTATTGCTTTGATACGGTTTTCAAGGTTGGGGATGCACGGCAAACGTATGTCGGTACGTCGGGGTATACGTCACTCGACGGTTGGAAAGGCGTGAAGCGTAGGATGAAAGGAGCGAAGAAAGTTTGCTGACGATAGAGAGGTTTGCGAGCGAGCTGGGTAATAATGTGGGGATTCAGAACGACTTGATGTAGTGACTGGTTTTGACACTCCTTTGCGACAGTGCGAGCGGAAGGAGGTGCGGTTGACGAGTCGTTTTCTTTTCAGGCGTGTCGTGTCGCTGATTGATTTCCAATCCAACTTGATTCAAATCACAACACACCGCTTACTACCGAGAGAGTTGGGCGAAGATTGACGGAGTTACGACTGAAGAGGTTCTGGTACTTGTTCTTTGGAACCTGGATGGTATGCGTAATCCAATTCCTAAAAGTCGTCGGATCCTCCACTTTTGTTGAATTTCGTCTTGAGATCGACCTACAAAACATGTGAGAAGATCAGTCAACGCTGCCCAACGTTGTTAAAGGAGGGACAGTACGATGCATAAAACATGAAAAAGGGTGCAGGTTGTGCGGTCCAAGCGATGAGTGTGTGGAGTTTCGGAACGTTGGAATGATTGATCAACATTGACAACGACAAAACAACCCCTTTGATCATTGTCGGCCCTGATTTTCCTAAACGCTCGCTCCACTCTAAACGGACGTGATCAAAGGTAGGCCCGTAGGCCCCTTTCTCCATCTTCGCATCGCACAGACCGGCAATGATAGATGATGTTTTGATGATTAATGGACACGCGTGGACCCGACATCTTAACTAGGAAAGAAAGCACGGCAGCACAACTCACGATCTTTTTGGTTGATGATAATATTATATGTATAGTAATTCTATTCCGATCGACGAGCGGTCCTGCACTCCCGTTCGATCTTTTTATTCCTTTTCCTTCTTGGTCGTTATCGTTGCTGTCCGATTGAATAAATAAATGACCCCAAGCCCAAATTGAATCGATACAGTCTTCTTTTGTGTCCAGTTATCCGCTCCACCTATGCTGCGATTTCTTCTTTTGTAGCGATAAGTTTGCGTAAATCGGTATTTTGAGGTATACGAGGAAGTTTGAAGCCGAAGGTGAACCCAAAAGACGAAAAGCGAGTGAAATAGAAAGAAAGATGGAGTCAGTCAATGGTTGGGTATGTAAGAAAGATGCAATTGAAAGAGAGAAGAAAAAAAGACGCAGGATTGTGGGAAAAGGAGAAGAATAGATGAGTTTGGTTGCAGAGTGAGTGTGTGATGTGATGTGATGCATCGCATGTAGTGGTGGTATCTTGTGCTATATGGTTTGCTACGAGTATAACTACGGCGCACCGCCTGGACCCACGACACTCATTACTAACGGATCCTAATGCGGATTTGGGACATTCAGACGCGGTTTTCAATGCTACATTACAAACTGTAATTCGGCATTAGATTTTTCTGCTGACTATGGGACATGACATGATCAAGCAAGGTTACGATATCACGGTGGCACAGAAGTGTAGTTGTGCTTTGTGCTTTGTTCTCGGCTAGGCCCCAAGCGTGAATCACCTAGCTCTGATCTGATTCACCTGAAATGTATGCGATCAAGAGAGCATCATCGCCCATCGTGCTCCTCAATAGCGTTCGTTACATGCATTGCAATCCAACCACATGACTTTTGCCTATCACGAGAAGAAAGATACATGTATGAAATGCATGCGTGGATCTATCTGTTTCCTACTACTGAATGCTATATCGATCGAGGAGCGTCAAGGCATGCTGGAGCTGCGCGAACACTTCGACCTCTTTCTTGTATTCAGATTCCTGGATAGACAGCTACAAGATACAACTACTGTATGTTCGTTGCAGGCACAAACGCGGTCGGGTCAAATGACGGAAAGACCGAAAAGAAAATCGAATAAATAAAATGAAAAAAGGCTCTGTTGGCGAATGCGTGCGGAGCGGAAGGCGGACGACGCGAGATCTCCCGATGAATCTAACTCACCCTACCTTCATCCGTCAAACGATTTATTTGCCACCCATAAGGTTCAGGTCGATCTTTTATTTATGGTGCATAATACAGTGACCCTGAAAGCAAAGCTCAAAAGGGGCTTGTGCCTACCCACACACCAAAGGCAAGATTCAGGCATTCCAGCAGAGGTTGACAGAACAGCAGCACGAGCAATATTAGCGTTCTAGCAAGCAGGAAGTGACTTCATGAGACCCGTTAGCTTGGTTTTGGTCGCCGCGAGCTGATCTGGCCCAAAGCTACCTCACTGTACAACATTGTGTATGGTATGAAAGGCGTGAATCATGACGTCGAGCCAAGCGATTCAGTTGTTCATCAAGCACTGTGCTTCTCGACAGCCCGTGCATCAACGATCAGTGGCACTTGGCGGTAGCTATTAGCAAAAGACCAATCCTATAGATGCCGCTCATGCAAAGAGGCAGTAAGTGTACCCTCAATGGTGGAATTTCATACGACATTCCGACTCTACACGTATTGATGTCTGGTTTTATTCCTTCCCGAAATGAGTAGCACAATACGGCGACTTTTCTCTAACCGTTTTCCCTCTATAATACAGGTAAAAGGGGATAGGTACTAGTCCGATAGAAAGCATGGAGAGCAAGAAGAGGGCCCATTGATTGCCCATGCCTTCAAACATCTGCCTCGCAACTATCAAAATCGACACCACCGGAGCGTCAGCAAGGAAGTTTCTTATACTGGACAAGGAATCGCCAGGATATTTGCAAAGGCACCAGCCGACTTACACAGCGGGAAGATCGCACCAACCTGAAAGTGGGAAGACGCGAGATATGAAGTCAGCGTCCTTGTCATAAACTGCTGGTTTTGTGACCGCGCGCGATCTTAGCGATATGGTTGACACGACGACTCACGATGTTTCGAACGAACACGACTCCTCCCAAAGCTGATGCAGAATAGTGACCGTAACCGTCGACAACATAGTTCAGGATCGCAGCGAGGATGATATAGCTGGCAGTGCGAGAAGCAAGGCAAACATTCCCACCATTAACCTCTGTCTCATTCTCATTGAGCCGTACATGCACTGGGCCCGTCGTGCTTGGCGGATGAACAGTAACACCGTACTCACAAGCCAAAACCGAAAAGGGTCAATCCGATGATTGGCGCAATCCACGGAATATAAGCGTAGCTCGTCCAAGCCGCAATCATCAATCCGATAGGCATGAACGGCGTGGCCCACAGTGCAGACCACCATCTCGCTTCGGGATCGGAAAACCCGCGTCGTCGGCAGGCTGCTTGGTATTTCGCATCTTGGAGTGGGGTGAGGGCGAAGCCTATAAGAGCGCCAACTACGTATGCGAGGAAGGTGAGGTTGACCACGCCAGAGCTATCGTCATCACAGTTATGACAGGACAATTGTCAGTGACATGCCGATTAAGACCGGCATCAAACCGCCAGAGGTGATACTTTGTGGTACTCGTGATACTCACTGTGTCCAGCCATGACCACCATTACCACCACCAAATACCAAAGGGAACGCTTCATTACTCAGGAAAATCATCCCAAATGCGAACCCGTTGATACCAGCACACAAATAAGTGATGGGTTCCGTAAACAAAAACTTGAACGGTCGGACGATGGTGACCTTGTACAAGTGACTAGGATCTTTTTTGACCAGTTCGTGCTCGGCAAAGAAGGGGAGGTCGTTGCTCTCTCGTCTGATCTTGGCTGATTTTCGGGATAAGATGATGGTATCTCGGGTTTCGGGGAGGAAGAAGAAAATGACAAAGAGGAAAAACCCGAAAATGATGAGCTGTGGTATGAGCATACATAACGTTCGATTAGCACCTCAGCCAGCATACACTACTAATCACGGTCTCGGCATCACTCGAGACGAGGCAAGCTGCAACACTGTTTGGGTACATAGCACAATTAGTGACTCTGGTGAGATACTCACATAGGCCCAGAAAAGCCATCTCCAACCTTGCTCCTGAGCCAAGAAGCCTGATAGCGCATTCCCGAGAGGTGGCCTAGATGATATCGCGAACAACCACGATCAGCAATCAAATTCAGAATGGAGGCTCAAAGAAATCGTGCCAGCTTACCCATCGGCACTACTAAGAGCGTAAATACCCACTGCCAGCGCACCTTATTGATCCACCCATCAACGACATCAGCATCAGGCTCTCCCGATCACATATGGGATGTATGCGTTGATGATGTATACATCGGATTCATGCTCACCTTCGTCCACTCCGAAGAGATCGTGTACCACACCACCTGTGTTTGCCAGAGGTGTACTGAAGGAAGCGTCAGCTCAGCTTGATATGTTTTGACGCAAAACCCAAATCCTGCAACTTACCTGCCTGCAAGACCTTGAATAAATCGACAAACTAGTACTGTAGCCAGATTTTGGGCAAGAGCGAGCTGGGCCGGTTGATCCAATAGCAAAACAAGTACAGAGTTAGCTCTCATCTTGAATGCTTGCATGACTAGACATGTAACTGCTCTTTGGTCTCCCAGAATCAGCCACTTACAGGGATTTGGAAGATGGTGAATATCGTCCAGCTGACAAGGTATACAGGTCTACGACCCCAATACTCGCTCAGAGGAGCCAAGAACATAGGTCCTGCAGGAGACTGTTGTCAGCCTCGAGTCAAACGTACAGTAAACGTCCTTAGACACTCACCAAATGCAAAGCCGAGCTATGCAACAATCATACGTACGAAGCAAAAACGATCACTTCAGCCTTAATCACACTTCGGACCACATCTGCCGTTGAAACCGCCAAACCGGACGAGGGCTGTGAGTCTGGGCTGGCATCACTCACAATGTACAAGCTTAGTCCCAGTGTTCCGAGCTCAGCACCGAATCCGAGCTCCTCTTGCATCTGCTCGACACCAGTAGAGTATCCAGAGACACAGAGGCATACCTAAAGCGGTTGGTGTGACATGTATCAGTAGTCGTGTCAGCTGCACCCTAAATTTTTGGACACGTATTGATTATTAGTGGGACGGAGTATGATGTCTGTGTTGTAGGTGTTTATGTGAATAGCAGGTTCGCTCACGAGGTTGTTCAAGAGCGAAGCCAGTCCAACAAGAGAATACCTCTTCCAATTCTTCCAACTTCTAGGATTTCCCGGATCTCCAGGTAAACTCTTGATGAGATAATTCCCATGCTCGTCCCTAGCTTTCACAAAAGCCCAATTCGCCCTCAAAACTTCTTCGACTTCTTTGCTCAAGCCTAGGTTCAGGCTGTTTTGGTGCTCGATCAGATCGTGGGGTTGTTTCTCGCCTGCGTGTTGTAGTGGAGGAGAGGGGTGAGGACCAATACCCGATTCTAGATTATGCTCGTTCGTTTGGCCCGTGGTCGCTGCTGAGGTTGAGGTCGGTACTGGATCTTTGAATCCCTTCGTAGGGTGATTCTCGGGCTTGTGCATCGTCGTTGGAGCCAGAGGACTGGTAGCTGTCAGGCTAGATCGCTGGGACATGTTGAGTCGATGATCGCTGTAGTGAGAGAGTCCCTGGTTTCTCCGATCGGTGATAGCAATTACTCCGTCCGGTCAATGTCGTCAAAGATCGGATGATCGCTTTGATGTAGTCTGTCCGGGAGGTAGGATGCCACGACGAAGTTTATAACAAACTTGAGGACACAGTGACAACGATGTGAAGTGAAGAAAGAAGAACAGGTCGACTTGCTCATTCTTGGAGCGCCAGAATCTCATTGTGCTGACATCTCAATCTCAAAGTAGCTGAAGCGAACAATCGCCGTCTAGGTCATGAATCTGGTCCGACCCTTTCAACAACCTGCATGGATGTACGAGGACCAAATACCATACTACTGGCTGCGCTGGTCTGAATCTGATTTTTTTAATCATCATCAACATCATCTCAATCAGTCAGATCAGCCGGGTATAGATACGGCGTACGGCAGTCTATTTCCAGCTCTCGTCCTCGGCTTTGACCGTCGAAGAATCCCTCTCCTCCTCCCAGGCCCTAGGCTTGTAATCGATCATTCGAAATCAAATGCTGAGGGAAGGTCCATGACGATATGGGGCCGATAATCAAGAGGTGGGGTATGTATGGTACAAGTGTTAACAAGTAATAGCATCACGATACTTTTGCGAGAGTCACTTGCTACTGTGAGAAAGGCAGCAAACGCCGAGCGACGTAGACTCCAGAGTGACGTAGGTTAATGGCTTTATGCAACTGCTTATTGGACAGGAAATGTGGAGGTTTCACTAGACGCAGAAGACCGAAGACGAAGAAGAATTGTTGCGGACGGCCGCGGCACAAAGCATCACGGTTGACCGCACGCGACGGTGTACATGGATATTCGGTGGTTGCGATGAGTCTGCCTTTAGCAAAATGCATAATAAGCTGTGCCAATCACATTGACAATAGCCGAATACTAGCGCCAGGTTCGACTCCGAGTCAGCCACTGGTCTGCGGTAGCTCGCTTATTTTCAGCGTCACAACAATTGCTTGAGGGGTCCTCCTAAACACCCTGTCCCACAGTCCAATTGAACGGCTGGAATTTTTGGCCCAACTTTCTCGCTCTATCTTGATTCAATGCGTAGTCCATCTTCTTTGGTCTCCTCCACTTGCGGGGTTCAAGGCCTAGGACGTTACCAATCACTTCAGAGGCGAAGTACCTAATTTTGATGCCATGTCAGCTATGTCCCTCCAGCTAGCCCAAGACAGTTTCGGAGTACGGGAACGCCATTATGAAGCTTTGCGACTTACCTTGGGAACTCGTCTTCCTTGTCCGCACCCCCGACATTTCCTTCCTCATCTTCCCCGCCGCCAGCACCGGATTCTCCGACACCCTCAATGACATGACCATATCCTCTCTCTCCCTTATAATCCCACTGACACATGAAATAGGGCAAGTTTGGCACCATCATCCTCCTAAATCCACCGGGTCTCGTGGAGAAGTCGATGACCTTTTTGTGTTGCGACCATTCTCCTTCAGAGGCCATGATTGACTCCTTGAAATAGGCAGGCATATCTTGGAACTGCTCGAATGGTACTGGCACGGCTTCGATGTATGTGTGCTTCTGATGCTTGAATGAGAGGACGGTCTCGAAGAAGATGACACCGTTATTGTTTTGCGCATGCATCTTCATTAGACACTTCATGAAGTTCTGCGGGCATTCACTATGTCAGCATTGAATAGGGCTACGTGTACGTGTACAGCAAGATGATGGATGAGTGAAGCGTACTCACTCGCACTTCCTCCCAATCGTCCTCTTCCATCTCCAGCATACTCAGATGATGTTGTAGCGGTACAATCAAGCAATGCCCAGGTACCAGTTCCTCAAACAGGGTACAACACATATATGTTCTTGTGCCCATGGCGACGACCGCAGCCAGGGGATTACGTTCGTCTTGATAGCAGAATGGACACGAGTCGAGCGCCTTCTTCGTGCGAGCGTAGTCTAGCAATGCGGGTGAAATAAGCACACAACGTTATTGAACCAGGTGATTTTTCGTGAGCAAAAGTTACGTACCATTGATTGCGAAGGCTCGTTTCATCGCATCGCTCTTCATCTTTCTCCTGGCGAGCTTGTCGACGTTGTCATCAATATAATCCAGGTCGGCCTGTACCACCGTTTGTCAGCACACTTCGACACCGCCACTTCATGCGATACCCGATCTGCCTGGTCTGCGCCAACTCACCTGGAACTTGCCATCCCGAGCGATAGCAGCAGCCATCTCCATGTCCATGTTCTTCTGATCCTGGGCACCTGCACCGAACCTTTCTTGCCGCACAAGTTCTCCGAGTGATTGAGTGTCGTCATCGGCATTGTAACGAAGCACATTGCCCTCTTTATCACGGGTCTCGAACTGTAATTTCGGAGTCAGTCCAGTTGCCAATAGCGAGCCTCTCTAATATAGCGGACTCACCTTTTCAGGCTTCTTCCTCCTATTTCCCGGTTGAACTTCAGCTTCATCGGCCTGGCCTGTTCCGACGTCGTACAATCTCCCTCTTCCATCAAGGGTGGGTAGTACCTGAACCTCAACCCGATTACCCTTCTCATCCGTTCGACCCATTTGACCTTGTAGCCCACTGCCGCTACCTTCCCACATACCTCCGCTCTCGCTCGCCTTTTCTGAACGTTCCCTCTCCCGCTCGTATTCCGCTTCCAGTTCGGCGGCATCAGCGTCGTCCATCAATCGAGCTCGGATCACCTTCGCTTGCAGCTTGTTGAGCTGTTCAGTTGAAAGAGGAGGCTTTGACGAGGTAGGATCGGGATTTTTGACGTCTCCAGTGTTGGCGCCAGCGTTGAAGGGGTATCCTGAGCCGGAGCGAGTCAAAGCAGTTGGTGTAAACACGCTTGGGATAGGTGTGGACACCTTTGGCACGGCGCCTGGTGCACCACCTCTTTGACCAGTGGCAGGTGTTCCACTCTCTCTTCTCTTCAGCTCATCTAGCCTACCACCGCTAGGTGTCTGCATATCCCCTTCCTCGCCCGGACGTCTAAACCCAGCTCTTGATCCAGGCCGACTGTTGCCGAAAGCATCCTCTCCTCCAGGATTAGCAAACATAAACCTCCTCCCTGAGGTGTCTGGCGTTCGCATGCCCGAGGAGCTACCACCGGGTGTACTGAAACCATCAGATCCGCCCGGGCCACGACGCGATTTCCGCCTGGCTTCCCGCTCGTCAAGCACGCGTCGTTCTTCCAGGGCCTCCTGGAAATCCTCCATTGACCCGTATCGCTCCATCGCAACATCCTCGACATCCCGGCTCCTGCAATTTGACAAAAAATCAGTCCTGCTTTTTTGGACATTTCGAGCCAACTCAGACTTACTGCTCTTCAGCCTGCTCGTATAGCCGTTTGAGCTTCATCATACGCCATTGATAGCCTGGACCGCCAGGAACGACAGCCTTCTTTTCTGTAAGAGCAATCATCTCAGCGCGGGTCAGAACGACGGGTATCGCGTAACTCACCCTTAGTCTCGTAATCATCGACATGCTTGCCCTCCAAGAGCTGCGTATTCAGCTCGAATCGCTTATCCACCACAAGCTGCAGCAAGAAGTCAACGATAATAATTCTCAAGTGCGGGATAAGACCTGCTTACCTTGGACGGGTCCGGCAAATCTGCCTTTGGATCTTTCCTCTTATGCTCAGTTCCCAATCCCGCGAAGAAATCCACCCCTCCACCAAGATTCCGATTGGACATCACTTCGTCTCCGTACCCTTCCGTTAGACCTCCTGATTCGCCCGCAGAGGTGATAGGTCCAGCTCGACCAGCACTTCGCGGAATGTCGTTGCTGAAAGCTGGGACGGTAGAAGATGATCCGTCTATCGGCTCGAGCATCCATGCGTCCCTCTCACGTGTTTGTGAGCCGGACGCAGTCGTGGATGGCAAGGCCACTTTCGGATTTGAAGGGTTGGAGGTGAGCGGTAGAGAATCGGCGGTGGGAATGTTTGAAGCGACCTCCTGTTATCCATCTGACAGGTGAGTATTGATAAATACACGTAGAATGCGGAACGTCATTACTCACCGCCGCGTCAACGCTCTTTTCCACCCACATGGACCCATCGTAGTCATCATCGACAACTTTCAGACCCTTGTCTGACCGCTTCTGCTCCTTCTTGACCCTTTTCCTCTCCTTACGTTCCTCCTCAGTCTCTTCTTGCTCTCTTTCCTTGTCTCGTCGATGTTTTCGATGTCGGTGTTCATCCTCATCTGGTTCGTCGTGATGTTTTGAAGATCGATGGTGACTGCTGTGATGGTGATGTTTCGAGCTCTTCTCGTGGGTCCGCCCATCCCTGTCTTTTTCCCTGCGTTTCCTCGAAGGGGATCTCGACCGTGAGCGCCTAGATGACTCTCCCATGATAATTGAACGCGAGGGTTGTGTGTCTGGTGAGATCAGCTCGCGGAGGGATTTCTATGTCATGGACCAACATCAGTGTTTATGCGGTAGCATAGAGCTTCTATCGCTTCTTTCGCGGTTCAATCTGGTGGAGTACACTAGTTGATGCGTTACGCTGCAGTGACGTCTGGTTGCGGTGAGATTACGTAAAGGTCTTTGTGCTGAAGAAAATTTCCCCTCACTTAAGGACCGCTGGTGCACGTGCCCCTTCCAGGTGTCATTTGAAGTTGTTATTAGGATGGTTGGGATTGGTGGCGCTGAATTGTAATGGGAATTTCTAATTGCTGCCGATCCACCACTCAAGAGGAAATAACGATCGCGACTACAACTGCTACAACTACGACTGCACCCACCATAGTTAAGTTACACATAAACAACTTTCCATCCTTTTTACCTGCACCTGGCCAGACCTGAATACACCACAACCTCTCCTCGTTATTCTACTTCTTTTTCTGCGTCTCTAAGTTTTCCTTCAAAAACAATACACGTTTCCCCTCGACACCTTTCCGAATTAGTCAAAATGGAGTCTCGAAACCTCGACCACAGAAAAAATAACTTCAAGGGCAAGACTGCCTTTTCAGCTCAGGAGGTGCGCTAGATCTGGCCTTTCAGCTTCCCTGGCCTTCTCTTCCTTCTTCAACTTAGACAACGGTTGGCCACCCGACTTTCCGCCAAAACCAACATCCCTACGCGCATCGGCGCAACGTTTGTTTCAATGAGTAGGGTGCTGACCTCTTGTCTACATGTAGCTTCGACGACGAAGGGAGGAGCAACAGGTTGAGATTCGACGACAAAAGGTGCGTCTTCTCCAATTTGCTGCTTCCGCTGGCGTCGCGTGACATATCAAACTTTTCCTTTTCTTGTTGCTTTCGATGATCGGGTGCTAATATCTGTGCTATAAATGTAGAGAGAAGAGTCTATCGCCAAGCGACGGAACCTTCAGCCGGTCTCAGGCGACGACGGACTTGAGTCAGACGACGATGTTGCTGTCGATGCTAGCTCTCTCGCCGACACTCTTCCCGGCATGCTCCAAGCAGTATATAGCGAAGACCAGAACGCTCAATTAGATGCTACCATGAAGTTCAGGAAGTGAGTGAGATGATTAAGAACAGGGGGTCGAATGTGCTGTTAGGTAGGCATGCCGCGTCTGTGCTGACGGTATCACGCGTTTAGGCTCCTGTCCAAGGAGAAGAACCCTCCTATCGACAAGGTCATCCAGTGCGGCGTTGTTCCTCGATTCGTAGAGTTCTTGTCCAGCGCCAACACCATGATTCAAGTATGTGGGAACACTTCGCTCGCTCTGATCCTGCGTAACCATACTGACATATGTTGGAACCTCTCATCAGTTTGAGGCCGCTTGGGCTTTGACGAGTAAGTTTGATGTTGAGCTCTGATTCGATTGGATGTTACGCTGATTTGGTGCGCTAGACATCGCTTCCGGTACTTCTGAGCACACTCAGGTCGTCATTCAGGCTGGTGCCGTCCCATTCTTCATCCGACTTCTTTCCTCAAGCGTCCTTGACGTCCGAGAGCAAGCGTGAGCAAGCAAGACAACCCCATGAATATTGAGATCGGTTGGCTGATGTGATCAACCTGCAGTGTGTGGGCTTTGGGTAACATCGCCGGTGACTCGCCTAAGTGCCGAGATCACGTCCTTCACCAGGGTGCCCTCCAGCCCCTTCTTATGTTACTCAACGAGAACCACAAGCTTTCCATGCTCCGAAATGCTACCTGGACGTTGAGTAACTTCTGCCGAGGCAAGAACCCTCAACCCGAATGGGAGCTTGTGAGTTGGTAGTCTAGATCCAATACTAGATGACGGCGGCTAATCCGAGTTTCACTAGATCTCACCTGCTCTTACCGTTCTCACCAAGCTCATTTACTCCTTGGATGACGAAGTCTTGATCGACGCGTGCTGGGCTGTTTCCTACTTGTCTGACGGCAGCAACGACAAGATCCAGGCTGTAATTGAGAGCGGTGTATGCAGGCGATTGGTGGACCTCCTCATGTGAGTGCACCTGTTTCATCACAATTGTAGACTCATATTGATCGCCTTCATCCTCAGGCACCCCTCCACCGCTGTGCAGACCCCCGCTCTTCGATCTGTTGGCAACATCGTCACCGGTGACGACCTTCAGACTCAGGTAGTCATCTCTTCCGGCGCCCTCCCTGCTCTTCTTAGCTTGTTGTCTTCCCCTAAGGAGGGTATCCGAAAGGAGGCGTGCTGGACCATCTCCAACATTACCGCTGGCAGCCCGATGCAGATTCAGGCTATCATCGACGCGTGAGTGAACACATCCGGATCTCTATCGATCTCTTGTCTGACGCGATTTCCATATAGCAACATCGTTCCTCCTCTCGTCAACATCCTCGCCAACGCCGATTTCAAGACCAAGAAGGAGGCCTGTTGGGCTATCTCCAACGCCACCTCCGGTGGTCTGCAAGAACCCAACCAGATCCGATACCTTGTTTCCCAGGGTGTCATCAAGCCCATGTGTGACCTCCTTACGTCAATGGACAACAAGATCATCCAGGTTGCTCTTGACGGCCTTGAGAACATCCTCAAGGTCGGTGAGGTGGACAAGGATGCTGCTGGACCTGGCGGCGTGAACAAGTACGCTCAGTATATCGAGGAGGCTGGTGGTATGGTTGCTATCCACAACTTGCAACATCACGAGAACCTGGAGATTTACAAGAAATGCTTCTACATCATGGACAGTGAGTTGACTGTTAGATGCCTCCTTGACACATGCAGTGCTGATCACATGTGTCGCTCACCTAGAGTTTTTCCCCGATGAGGATGAAGAGGAAGCCGATGCTGCCGCTCCTGCTGTCGATGCTTCCGGACAATACGCTTTCCAGTCCGATGGTGAGTTCGACTGCTGATCATCGGCCACGAGGTTGACGCTGATTACGGTCCACTCATAGTCGCTGCTCCCCAAGGAGGATTCAACTTTGGCCAGTAGAGCCAGGCCCCGTTTGACGTTGGCTCGACTTCTCGACCATCTGTATCTGTCGACGAATCTGTCGAGATACCTTACTTCTACGGGTCATGAACACTTTCGCCTCCACCGTCACATTCGCATTACCTACGGAACTTCGTCTGCTTCACACCTTTCCCAATCAGACTGTGATTTGACAATGTACTGTACTTTACTTCTTATCCCTCGGTCCGTTCTGCTACCTTTACTTACATCTGCTTATTTCACTTATCATCACGCTTTACGGTTTTCGGTCACGAATCTTGTCTCCACGGTTTCGTTTTCACGCATATGAGGGTTTCGCGTTGTGACTCCCCTCACAATTTACAATTTGGGCATTTCGAGTGAGATATACCCAAACAACGGAAGGGATCTTTGTACTGGAACATATCAGGCAAGCTCCCTTGAATTTCAGCATCATTTCAATATACTACCACTACCACTACCACACATCATACATTGCAGGATCCCACGCCTTCTCATTGAGTTCTTTCATTTTGTCAGTTGTCCGTTTTTTCCCTTTCAGTGCGTTCTCGCACTGGGACGTATTCTTCGGCCCATCACCTTCTCATTTCCTTGCGTTCACACCACAGGCGACGTTGACATTTAGCACCAAGTTTCAGTTTCGCCTCCATCTGATAGATTTCCTTCGGTCTCGGTCTACGTCTCAATAGCATATACAACGACGTCATCAGTGTGCTGGGCACTTGTAAGCAAGCACAAGCACACATATATAGTCTACTAGTATCTCAGTAGCTAGTATGATTTGATGACTGACGCGCGGATGGTGCGTCGGTCCAATATCACGTATGAATATGATTTGGTATACATATGTCGTACATGGTTGCCAGGACACACCGCTCGCAATGCACGTACACGATCGTACTATCGAACTAACCTAAACCTTCATGACGATACTGTACATACATGATATTACAAAACAGCTGGAGGGCGTCACATCCACTTTTTCAGGATGGTCTCACCATCTAACAATGTACTTTGAGCCATATTGTGGTTTCTCCCGGTACTAGCACGCCACCCTCATTATCGTGTACATTTCCTTCCAGAGAACCATCTGCAGAAGAGATGAGAATCCGACCCTTCGGCAGCTTGGCCCGACGAGGTTCGGCGTTGGCGTTGAGTATGACTTCCCATCCGCCTGGACGCTTGAAATGCAGGATCCCGCTCCCATCTGCTTCACCGGTGTGGTCCACCCACTCCAGCTGCTCAGCATTAGGTAAGATCTCCTTTCGCAACTGCAAGGCTCGTCTGTAAAAGTTGAGCGAGCTCTCGGATCTGTGCTCCTCGATCTCCACGCTGAATCTCGACATCCATTCTGGCATGGGAAGATGAGCTTTCGGTGTTTTAACATGTCCATTTCCATTCCCGTTGGTATGCGGAGATGTAGGCGAAGAGCTAAAGCCAAAGTTGGCTTCCGAGGAGGAAGACCAAGGTAAGGGGACTCGACAACCGTCTCGTCCTGGACAATTCCCCTTCGTCCGATGGAAATGGGGGTCTTGTCTCTTGGAGTCGGGGATTTCAATCACCTCGGGAAGACCCAATTCTTCTCCCCTGCATAGTGACAGTATTCTGGTCAGCGAACAGATGCGCGCCCTAAAGACGAAAATCACGACGAGATCAATGCGAGACTCATCACTCACTGGTAGATATAAGTCGAGCCGGGGAGACCAAGGATCATCAACGTAGCAGCCCTAGCCCTTCTCAAACCTTTCTCGAGATCGAGGGGCGGGTCGAGGAATTTGGATCGCTTATAAGCGTTGAAAGCGTCATCAAATTCGGTATAGTTCGCGTTGGCGACATCTGGAAGGGCGTATCGCGTAACATGGCGGATCTCCTGTGTTCGTTCAATGCAGTGTATGAAAGGTTGTCAGCGACTTCACGGAATCCCCCCGGTCTTATGAAACGTAGACGAAAAGGATTTAGTGGGATGTCGTTTGAGAAGAGATGCACTCACATCGTGGTTTGACAACACCCAAGTATTGCTGCTCCCAGCCTTCTCGCAATCCTCGATCGACTTCTCGATACAAGTCCTGAACTCCTGGGCATCAAAGTTGCACAGCATCATGTCGAAAGAGAACGCTTGACCCAATCCTTCCGATGATGCATAGAGAGGCTTTCGGTCAGGTGCGACCCAGCACTCCGCGACGGCGCTGCAATCCATTGCTCTATCAGACTCGCAGATCTCCCTCATCTTTGGGGAGCAAAGGACTCGGAACAGTGAGGCAAGTCAACTCACAAGAGAGGCGGCTCATACTGATTGAATAGCTTCCTCCAATCCCTATACACATCCTGAACCTCATCCCGATCCATATAAGGATGCACCAGGTGGCTGTAACCATTGGTCAATTTCAACCTGGTCTTCTCTTTCAACTCCTCCCAATCAGGCAATGGCTCGCTCATATCTTTCACAAGGGCATGAGCTACGTCAATCCTAAACCCAGCGACACCTCTATCAGCCCAGAACTTGAGGGTGTAGAGGAAATCCTCTCGGACTGAGGGTTCGTCCCAATTCCAGTCGGGCTGGGAGCTGTCGAACATATGGTAGTAGAATTGACCATCATTGCAACCTGAGGGGGACCATGCTGAGCCGCCAAAGGCGCATTGCCAGTCGGTGGGCGGTTGGTCCTTGTTGGGACCAAGACCTGATTACAAGTGGCAAACGACGCGTGTCAGCAACTGGACAGCCAAAGATGACGTAGTAATGACACTCGACTTATGATCAAAAGGTCTCGAAAAACACAAGTCAAGAGCACGGTACTCACCATCCCTAAATATGAACTTCTCCCTTTCCTTTGACCCTTTCCCAGCTTTCAAGGCTTCTTGGAACCAAGGATGGTCGTCACTGCAGTGATTGGGCACGATATCGACCATGACCTTGATACCAACATCGCTGAGCGCATCGAGCATCTCGTCGAAATCATCTAGGGTGCCCAAACGCGGGTCGACATTCCGGTAATCCGCGACATCGTCTGTTTGGGGGATTCATAAGCAGATGTCAGGCCATAGCTCCCGCTCCGATGAATGTGACGGATGATATCGGCAGCATCGGCCAAATGGACTGGATAAATGGACTTACAACCACCATCCTTGAGCGCAGAAGGATAGAAGGGGCTCAACCAAACCGCGTCTATTCCAAGAGAAGCAAGATAGTCCACCCTCGACGTAACCCCCTTCAGATCCCCTAGACCATCATTATCCGCGTCCGCAAATGAACGGGGGTAGATCTGGTAGATTATGGCCTGGCGCCACCAATCTGCGTCTGTGAACGTCGAGCGCAGGCGAGGACGAGCCCATCGGTGAGGATGCAATCGTGCAACATGGCAAGGTAACGAAGTTGTGCATAATTCAGGCGAGGATAGTGGAGTTGTAGAGAGACAGGAAGAATGCGTCAGCGGCTCTGTCTCTTCCGGCAGTCCAGCATAGACATACCTGGATTTCGCTGCAGCATTATGTAGCACTTCGTACTATGAGTGTCGGATTGATTTGAGGTCGTAAGCTGCGCTGTGGGGTGCGACGCTATATAACGACTCCTTGTTCAAATTTGGGTGGCAAGATCCTCCTTCGTCTGTCTGAAGCAGAAATTGGGTTGTTAATGTATGTAAAGACGAGCTGTATTGACTATGATGTTGATCTAGAAGTCTACATCTATGGGCACACAGAGCTATCTTGAGCTGAGAAGGCTAGGTGGTATCTAGTCAGACTCTGACCGTTTAAATCACAATCAGAAGAGCCGGTGAAACAAACAAATTTTGTATGTGTCATGCATGACGCGAATTCCTTCGCTAGGATGCTTCCAGCCAGTTGGAGCATACTCGTACAGTACGCTTCGGGTTTCGGATAAACAAACAGAGTCAGTCACAAACAGATTTTAATGTTTCATTTCCATTACGGTAAAGCGAAGCGCGTATGGAAAAGCTTACTACTGTATTGCGGAAGAGAGCACCGGCCTGTAGTAACCTTGCTTACCGGACTTAGAAGGGAGGAAATGGGCCCCTGGGTTAGTCGCCCAAGAGAACCTTACGCGTACTGACAATATCGCGCGTACCGGAGGATCAACGATAGGACCGGGTTTCGCGGCAAGCGCACGCAGTTTCTGACGTGGGCCTTCAGACTGATTATGCATGCTGTACACTCGACTTGTCTTTCCTAATTATCATTCCTCAACTGCCTCTCACAATCTCATTAACGCAGTCGCAGAAGTACTCTATGTTTCCGTCGTTTAATCCTGACACGGAAATTCGTCCAGTCTCGGAAAGGTATATATTCTTTTCTCTCAGTCTCATTACTTGTGCTTCGGTCAATCCTGTATAAGAAAACATTCCCACCTGTGTGACGACGTGTGACCAATCACCTGGAGTCCCTCGAGCTTTGAGACCTTGCAGAACCTTTTCCCGCATGACCTTGATCCTCGAGGACATCGTCACCAGATCCTTCTTCCACTGCTCGAACAGGTCTGGCGTTGTGATGATGGTGGAAGCGATCGTTGCGCCATAACGTACCGGTGTCGAGATCTCCTTCCTTGAAATCCAACCGATCTGGCTCTCAATTGCCCGGATGACAGATGTGTCATCGTTCGGTGGAAGGATGACATGCATTGCTCCAACTCTTTCCCCGTACAACCCCATTGATTTCGAGAAGCTTTGGCATAGAATCCCTGTCAGACCCTGGTCTGCAAACAAGTGTCGTACAGACCATCCGTCGTCTTCAAGTGATCCTCCAGCAAAGCCTTGATACGCGTTGTCGAGGAGCGGAACGTGTTTCTTTCGTTTCATTGTCTCAGCGACCTGGGTCCATTGGTCGTGGGTAAGATCGCAACCAGTAGGGTTGTGTCCGCAAGATTGCAACACAAAGATGCTACCCTCGGTTACCGTTTCCATATGTTTGCGCATCTTGTCGAACGTCACGCTTCGGGTCGAACTGTCATAGTACGGGTACTCTTTTACTTGGAAGCCGGCATACTCGAACATGACCTGGTGATTCGACCAAGAAGGATCAGATACGTAGACTGTCGCAGACGCGTCGTAGAATAGCTTGAGGAATTGGACTGCGATCCGAATGGCCCCTGTGCCCGAGATGGTCTGGAGTGTCGCTACTTTCGGGCCAGTGAGAAGGCTGGAATTCGCCCCAAACGCAATGGACCGGGCAGCCTGGCGAAACGCGGGCAGACCAAGAATAGGCAGGTATTCGTGACCCGGCGGCGAGGCTTGCAGGAGCTTTTCAGTCGATGCGACTGATGGCAGGATCCAAGAGCGGCCAGAGTTATCGAGGTATGCCCCAGGACCTAAATTGAGCTTTTGTGTCGCTAAATTGGGAGTCAGGCGGTTACAGCTCTAATCAAGTCGCGATAGGCTCACCGGTGTCCCGGTCGAAGGCCGCCTTCAGCTCAAACATGGCATCCGGAGCTTCATATGGTGTGTCGGAAAAGTAGAACGTCATCGTGCTTGTGTGTCAGTGTGTAAGAGACAATGTCCACGCGGCAAGCTAATTGCTCAAGGTGGTAGATGTACAGTTGGCTGTGGTGTGTTATGGCTGGAGTTTGCTGGATTCAGCGGGCTTTCTGTGTGGTCCGTTTGTAGCATGAATTTGAGTTGAAATGTGGTTTAATATTAGTCTACGCTTTATACGGCCTGATACGTACATGACATTGCAAGCGGAGCTCCCTTGATCGACATGCATAAGCAAAATGCTTGCCCCGTCATAACGCTATGCATTCATCATATTGCAAAGAAGAATGATCATAGGAAGCGAAAGTTAATCTATTTCCGAGGTTGGCCTACGGAAGTATCCTCCGAGGATATACGCTCAGGACCGTCCTCGTGACATACCCGATCGCTTTCGGGAACTATCCTACGTTATGACTCCTTATCTCATGACCTGGTCTCTATATTGATCGCATGGCCTATAAGTGATGGTCTTTTCAGACATGTTTCTCTCTAAAACCCGTCTCCAACACCTTGATTTCCGCTTCGCGATCTCTACGGACCGACATGACATTGATCACCAAGCGACAAGCGGCAGGAATCCGGATCGCCGTTGATAGAGGTCAGTGCTACCGATGAGCCATGGACGATGACCGCTGAATTGTACCTATAGGCGGAACTTTCTGCGATGTCTATGCGACTTTCAAAAATAAAGCACCGGTGATCTTGAAGGTACTTTCTGTGGATGCAGCATATCCAGATGGTGAGCTCATTGCCTCACAGTGATGACCCCGTAACTGACTGGACCAGCTCCCACGGAGGCTATCCGACGAATCCTTGAAATCGGATACGAGGAGACTATTCCTCGTGGTCAGCCTTTGGATGTCTCGGGCGTGGAAGTCATTCGCATGGGCACGACCGTCGTGAGTCATTAGCTATATCTGACCGTGCGATATTCCACTCACCGGCGCATATAGGCCACAAATGCGCTGCTAGAGCGTAAAGGTGAAAGGACCGCTTTTGTCACGACCCGTGGGTTCAAGGACGTTCTGAAGATCGGCAACCAAAGTCGGCCCAACCTGTTCGACTTGAGTGTAAGAAAGCCAGGAATGTTGTACGAAGCAGTTGTCGAGGTGGACGAGCGAGTTGTACTGGCGAATTCCTACCAGGTCGAAGGCTTGCCGGTTCTGACAGGGACAACGGGCGAGAAGGTCCAGATAGTGAAAGCACCAGGTGAGTGGCAAGCCAGTATTGAAGACCATGGCTGACATCCTTCTCCTGCCAGACCTCTGCGAAGTGCGCAAAGATCTTCAAAAGCTTTACGATCAAGGCACCAGGTCGCTTTCTGTAGCATTGCTCCACTCGTATACCTTTCCGGATCACGAGGATCTGATAGGACACCTCGCCATCGATATCGGCTTCACCCACGTCTCACTCTCATCTAAGCTTTCTCCTATGGTCAAGATCGTTCCACGGGCTCATTCAGCCACAGCAGATGCATATCTTACTCCAGAGCTCAAGCGTTATCTGCAAGGGTAAGCGGTGTGGCATGAACCCCACCCAAATCAAGCTGATGTACAAGTACGTAGATTCGAAAAGAGCTTTATGAACCTTCGGCCTGGGATGGTTCAGTTCATGCAGTCTGACGGTGGATGTAAGTCGCAATCCAGCTTGCTTGCATGTGAAGCGTTGTATGCTCACATCACTCTAGTGGTCGATGCGTCCAATTTTTCCGGCCTCCATGCCATTCTCTCCGGACCGGCTGGGGGTGTCGTAGGCTACGCTTCTACTTGTTTCGATCCCGCTCGTCCAGTGCCAGTGATTGGTTTCGACATGGGCGGTACCTCAACGGATGTGTCGCGTTACGATGGTCATTTTGATCACATCATGGAGACAACCACTGCTGGTGTAACCATCCAAAGCCCACAACTCGACATCTCCACCGTAGCCGCCGGTGGCGGATCGATCCTTTTCTGGGAAAATGGCCTTCTTCGAGTGGGTCCTGAATCAGCAGGTGCTCACCCCGGTCCAGCGGCATATCGAAAAGGTGGCCCGCTTACTGTCACAGACGCCAACATTCTGCTCGGCCGTCTTCTGCCTTCACATTTCCCTCATATCTTTGGACCCGAGGAGAACCTTCCACTAGACGTCGATACCGTCAGAAGCAAATTCCGAGATTTGGCAGAACGGATCAATGGGGAGACCGGGTCAACAAAAACACCTGAGGACCTGGCGACCGGCTTCTTACAGGTCGCTACTGAGGCGATGTGTAGTCCTATTCGAACCTTAAGCGAAACTCACGGCCACGACACCTCCTCTCACGATCTTGCCAGTTTCGGAGGGGCAGGTGGTCAAGCAGCCTGTAATGTTGCTGTGGCACTTGGTATCTCTCGAGTCATCATTCACAAGTCTTCGTCCATTCTGTCCGCTTTCGGTATCGCCCTTGCGGATCTGGTTGACGAATCACAGGAGAGTTTCTCAGGCACCACTGAGGATAAAGACCGATTCCTTCCCCGGCTTGACGAGCTTCAGCAGCAATCGGAACGTTCATTAACACACCACCTCGAGGACGACGACTCCGTGTTAAAGGCCGAACGATACCTCAACCTCCGATACGAAGGTGCCGATGCCACGATTATGATACGAGAGCCTGAGGATGGCGATTGGGCCAAGGCATTCAAAGCAGAGCACCACCAGCAATTCGGTTTCTCGCATCCCGACCGGGCGGTTTGTGTCGAAGACCTACGAGTCAGGGTCATATCGCGGTCGACAAAGGCCAAGGCGACCTCTCTCGGGGATCAGATAGACGCTGCAGCCGCCCGAAAGGTTCCTGTGAAGGCTTCGGAAACAGCCCCTGTATATTTCGACGCCACTGGCTGGACCTCGGTTGACGTGTACGACCTCTCCACTCTGCCGGTGGGCGCGATCATTCCAGGTCCCGCAATGATCGTGGACAGCACCTCCACCCTAGTTGTCGTCCCCGCCGCCGAAGCCTTGATCACCTCGGACTCGGTCGTCATCAACCTGGAAAAGGTCGACCGATTGGCCGAAGCGACAGAGAATATCGACCCTGTTCAGCTATCAATTTTCGGACACCGGTTCATGGCCATCTCGGAGCAGATGGGACATGCTCTACAGAAAACTGCAGTGTCAGTCAACATAAAGGAGAGACTCGACTTCTCGTGTGCCTTGTTCGATCCTGATGGCAAATTGGTCGCGAACGCACCTCACGTTCCAGCCATGTTGGGATCTATGCAGTTCGCCGTTCGATGGCAAGCGGACCACTGGCGAGGTCAATTGCGGCCAGGGGATGTGCTCTTATCGAATCATCCCATTGCAGGTGGCGTGCACTTGCCCGACTTCACTATTGTGACTCCTGTTTTCGACCAGTCTGGCAAGGAAGTTATCTTCTGTGAGTGTAAACTAGCTTATTTTCAGCTTATGGACGGATGATGTTGACTAGCTATCAGATACTGCTTCTCGTGGTCATCACGCCGATGTTGGAGGTATCGCCCCTGGCTCCATGCCCCCTCAGTCGCGGACCATTTTCGACGAAGGTGCTTCCATTGTGTCGTTCAAGGTAGTCTCTGGAGGGGTATTTGATGAAGCGGGTCTGATCCGATTACTGGTTGATGAGCCGGCCAAGCACTCATTCGGCACCAGAACCCTATCCGACAACATCTCGGATGTCCATGCTCAAATCTCCGCTACGTAAGTTGGCTGTGCACGATCTGTCTCGCTGTGCTCCGACACTTGACTCATGTGATGCTTTCTAGCGTTCGAGGAGTCTCCTTAGTACACGAGCTCGTCAAGCAGCATAGTTTACCCGTAGTCCACTCCTACATGCGCGCTATTCAGCGAACTGCGGCGGCTGCGGTCCGAGAACTGCTCAAAGGCTTCGCACGTAAACATGCGGGTAAACCACTTTCGGCCATGGAGAGAATGGACGATGGCACCCCTATTCACCTGAAGATCACTATCGATCCGGAGACTGGAGACGCCACTTTCGATTTCACTGGCACTGGACCCGAAGTGTACGGTAATTGGAACGCTCCTCCCGCTATCTGCAACTCCGCTGTGATCTACTCTCTTCGTTGTCTTCTGGCTTCAGACATTCCCCTTAATCAAGGCTGTTTGGAACCTATCAACATAATCATACCAGACGGGACCCTCCTGCGGCCCGGTATGAATGCTGCTGTGTGAGTTTCAAGTGGGAGTGTAATAAACGTGTGCTGATCCATATCATGTCCAGTTGCGGTGGAAATGTCTTGACCTCGCAAAGGATTACAGATGTTGTCCTCAAAGCCTTTGAAGCCTGTGCTGCATCCAATGGCTGCATGGCGAATCTGACTTTTGGGTACGATGACGGAGAGGACTCCCTGGGCTTCTACGAAACCATCGCCGGAGGAGCCGGAGCAGGACCCACATGGGAGGGAACTAGTGGAACACAAACGTGAGTCTTGCGGAGCTACCGCCTTGGTTCCTTGCTGAGTCTTTGCAGCCATATGACCAATACCCGTATAACCGATCCCGAGATAATGGAAAGACGTTATCCTGTGATACTTCGGCAATTCACTCTGCGAACCGATTCCGCTGGTGAAGGTCAACATCGTGGAGGAGAAGGAGTGATTCGGGAGCTCGAATTTAGACGCTCTGTCGCCTGCTCTATCTTATCGGAGCGAAGAGTGTATCAACCTTACGGGATGCACGGCGGGGAACCTGCGGCTCTAGGTCTCAATCTCTGGAAGTCTAAGGACGAGAACGGAAACGAGACTACCGTCAACATGGGCGGTAAGAACACAGTTCCTATGAAAGCAGGAGGTGAGTTCGCTCGGTCGAGCCAAAGAATGGTTGAGTGCTGATGGCGATCGTCTTCAGATCGTGTTGTGATCATGACACCTGGTGGTGGCGGATATGGGTCTGTTGGGGAAACTCCCGAGGTCGTGCTTGCCCATCAGGCAGGTTTTGCCGCGAACGGTGGCGCCAACCGAAGAAAAGAACAACAGCACACCAATTGAGCTCAGGAGTCCCTTCGTGCGGTCTCGCCATTTTCACCCCGTACTACAACGTGCATCACTAGCGCTGTCCTCTCTTGCCGGGTCGCCAGTACGTTTACAAATTTTCGCACTCAACGGATGAAGTTACTGTACAAAAGATCCTTGTAAATCTCAGTTAAGATTCGTAATGCATTATCACTATTGAAAACTTCTTGCTTCAGCAGCAAAATTGCCAGACTCGCTGCTCAGTGCACCGGATATTTGGAACAGCGGACATTCCTTACCAACCCGAAGGACACAATTTTGGGGGATACGTCCTCGCGCGAACTCGGGTATGCAAAGTAGTCAGTAGGTTATCGTGCCTTCTGAATAAAGCTGACTATGGAAAGAGTGAGGTGAACCGAATGCAGCGGGCAGAATCATACTTAGCAAGAAGCGGAGAACTTTCTTCGACACCAGGCAGTGTCTCATGGGCTTCAAGATCATCCATCAGCTTGTTGACGGAAACTGCATACTGTAGCCGTGGGGACCGCCAATGTGTTCATCCGCTAGACGTATCAAAGTTTCCCAAATTGGACCTCCCAGTCTTCTCGGAGACATAGAGGAGACAAGTGGACCTAGGAGCTGCAAGTATCTCCAGTAACCTTGAATTGCAAAGCTTTATATATGGCGTGTCGAAGCGACATCTATGCCATCTCTGATTTCGTAAAAAGCATCAAGGGGAACTGACGCCCCAAAGAGACTCTGTCGTCAGATCCTCCCGGCTCGCTCTGTCACAAGACAAGGTAGTCGACCGGTCGAAAGAGCATGCATCAGATTGCGAATGCAAACATCCTTCATGTCCGTCTGGATGTCTACGCTGACTGTTCCCACGTGAGGCAGGCAATTAGCCTTCAGATTGCTCAATGATGCTGTTGGTGTGGGGGACTATCTCATACATTAACTCCTCGTGGAGGATCGGTCCGCTTTGACATGTCGGTACATACCGATGACTCCGTTGTGTCATCTCCTGAAGGAATTCCTTCCTATTCTTTGCTGTCACGTGCTGGAGCCAGACCAGGCATGTAGGCGGTTGCGTACCAGAACGTTGGCGACTTGCTGTAAACTCTGCGTGATTCGCTTTATTGCGGGGTGGACATGGTTCGGGAACAGGATTGAGGGCTTTGTTACGACGACGGTCATGTGAGCCTGGTTCGGCGTTAGTCCTAGTCGTGAGGGAAGCGCGTAGCTCCGTGCACCAACCCCACTGTACATGTATGTATCCATCGCGCGTAGGGAGTGGATATACCGAAACGAAGGTCACACGACCCGTTCCTTCCGGAGCTCCATTGTTGCCGGGAAGCCGAGGTGCACTAAGCGGAATAGACTTCCGTCAAGGAGTTCCAAACCGCGGACTGCGTACACTGCGGTCCTCAGTTCACCTGAACAGTCTGCATGTGAGGCCATTCATAAATGGCCGTCTTGCCCTTCAAGTGCCCTCGCTAGTTGTCATAGTGAAAACATAGTGATTGTCCAATACGATATTCATCTCAGTACGACGACATTCCGCTTCACTGCTTCGCAACATACAAGGAAATGCCAGCTACCGGCCCGCTTACCGCTTCAGCCCAGGCACCTCCTGCTGGCGTTTACACTCCTCTGGTCACATTTTTCAATGCCGACGAAACACTCGACCTACCATCCATCAGATCGCATGCTTTAAGAATCGCTCAAGGTGGTGTAGCTGGTCTAGTGATCCATGGATCCAACGGTGAAGCTGTACATCTTGACAATGCTGAACGCCAGATAGTGATCCGGGAGGTTCGATCGGTCTTATCCGAGAATGGATTCCCCAATCTCCCCCTCATCGTTGGCTGTGGACTGCCTTCAAAAATCGCGACTGTCCGCCTGACGAAGGAGGCCAAAGAGGCTGGAGGCGATTATGCCCTCGTCTTACCTCCCAGTTACTGGCCAGGAGCAATGACAAAACCGGTCATCGTCGATTTCTTCGAAAGTGTAGCCGTTGAGTCACCACTACCAATTTTGGTGTACAATTTCCCCATGGTAGCCAATGGCGTCAACATCGACTCGGACACAATGATTCAGTTAGCCCAGCACGCCAACATTGTCGGGTGCAAGCTCACCTGTGGAGTGAGTCATATGATGTTTTCGCCGAAATTCAGCTAACGATGATTCGTCAGAATATCGGAAATCTACACCGGATTGCTTCGCATACGTCAGCTCAGAGTTTTGCAGTGCTTTCCGGCAAGGCAGAATTCGCTCTTCACGGCTTTGTTGGCGGAGCTTCGGGGTGTATCGCAGCCCTGGTAAACATGTAAGTCACGTCGCATTCCAATGATTGAATGCCTTGATCTTACAACCTGATTATCCTGGTAGTGCTCCGAAAGCACATGCGGCTTTATACCAAGCTTGGACTGCTGGAGATCTGAAAAGGGCTAAGAAGATTCAGGATCTTCTATCAGACGCAGATCTGGCTCAATCCAAGCTAGGAGTCGCTGGTCTGAAGCTCGCGGTCTCCAAATACTTTGGATACGGTAGCGGGATCGCAAGGAGTCCTTTGCCGAAGGGGAACGAAGCCACGCTGGCAGCTCAAGACGCACAGCTTGGCAAACTCGTGGAATTCGAATCAAGTCTATAATGGCAGTAGATGTATGCCCAATTGTATATCAACTGCAATTTACATATCTGTGCCTCGAGCCATTCGGGTCACCACAAGCTTTATAGGCCTCATCGTTGCTGTGGCTTATCACTCTCCAACTGAGATACCAGGTGAACTCCGTGTCTTCAGTTTCTCTCCTGGTTCTGCTGGTTGACTTGCACCCATGTGTTCACGATGTCGTGGTCATCATTCAAATCGGTCCAGCGGCAGAATCCTGACCGCTTGACTCACTGTGACAAGTATAGCCATGATCTGACTTTGAGTCCTTTTTCCCCAGAACGGCTATCGGGGTCTTGATGCATGATTAACTTGTGCACAGCTTCTGGACCTCTTCTCATTACATCGAAAGAAGCTGCTACCAAAACTTTCCTCTCCCTGGTCAACCAAACAGTAGATTTTTCGTCTTCTCCGCGTACAGATCCTCCGGCTTAGCATCGGACTACTCGATGTGCGTGTCACCTTGCGTAGACCTCCTACAGAATCTGGTCAAGCATCCAAATGCATCAGACGTTGTACTTTCAGAGAACGACTATATGGCTTCAATCCTGATCAGTCAAATACAAGCTCAAAAAACACAGAAGGAGGAATGGATCAAAACAACTCTTCATGTCGGTGCCTTCTGGCAATACAACCCAGATGATATTCACAAGGATTTTCCGATGCATTACAAAAGGTACCTATTGCACAATGTCAGAAGAGTCTTCTTTTCAGGTCGTGCAATTGACTCACTTGAAGTGAGGGTTGGCATCTCCCAGCTCGGGCTGATCAGTCGCACCGTTGAGTATGAGGGTTTCGCGTTTGCGGTTGATGATCCGAAGAGCGAGAGCCTTTATGAGAACCATCAGCGTATGACTCGTTATGCTACCCTTGGGGGTGCAAAATGCAAAGCTCACAGTGGCAACTGTCACCAACGCTCCCAGGCCAGACAAGCCGATCGAGATGTACAGGGAACGGTAATAGTAGGGAGCGAGAGTCGAAAGATAAATGGTTCCAATGCTGTGGAGTACCTGGTAAGCTGTCGTCAACCCGGCCGGAAGGGACGACTTACGCAGCTCCGGCTGAGTTTCCCATAAGCTGGTTGAGACCAAAAGAAGTTGTACGTTTGTAGTGCCCGGCCGTATTACCGCTGATCCATGTGACGTTAAGGCCGGGGATCCCGTAGAGACCTGCAATGGACCTTCAACAAGGCGCTCGCTATGTTTATATGCTTAACACTCACCAAGGGCGCATATGAATACCCCCGCATATCGGCCATGAGCATCTTTGACCCCGGCAAGAACACCGTAGCCTGCAAGAAGGCAATCAGCGAGCCATAGACTCTTTGTGAGGACGCCTGACAACTCACCAATAATGAGGAAAATGAAGCAGAGCAAGATGAAAGGGCTTCTCAACTTGTAATGATCACTGAATCGAGCGATAATGAGGAACGAAAGGGCTCCCACGAAATAAACAGGCACAGTAAGAAGTTGTGCGTGTACATTGCTATAGCCCATACCCTTGATGATGGCCGGCATGAAAGTGGTCAGGCCGTATAATGTCACGTCGGCACAGAACTGTATAGTTCCAGTGGCGTAGGTCTGGACGCAGTTCCGGTCAACAAAAACCTTGAGTATATCGGCCGACTCGACTGGTCAGACTCACTTTCCAATCGGTAAATCCTCGTCGGACTTGCCTCCAGCTGAATTGTTCCCCAGGGTCATAGTGGGTTTTGTTCATTTCGGTCCTGAGTCGCGCATGTTCCTTCTGTTCAGCGTTGAGGAACCAGGCGGTACTCATATCGTTAGGCAAGTAGAAGTACGTAAGTGGTGCGACAGCAAGCGAGAGGATACCTTCGACCTGACAAAGGGGATATCGCTTTCTTAGCTGTATTCCAAGATTCGGCGAGCCAGTTGACCTACCACATAGAGATACTGCCAGCCGACCAGAGATCCAGATTCGATGTGAATGAGCCCATAAGCGATGAGACCTCCGAAAGCACCTGAAGCGGCGGAACATGCGAAGATGTATGACATCCTCCTGCCGACTTCCTCTCTTCGGTAGTTCATGAATATATAACTGTCGAATCAGCTCCATTTCGGTTGTGCTGACTTACACAGAGATGCACGGGAATAGTCCTGCTTCGAAGGCGCCCAGAAGGATACGAATGGCCAGTAACCCATGATAGTTTTTGGCCCAAGCCGTACCAAGGGTTATACCGCCCCAGCAGACCGCAGATCCGGCCACTGTTTGCCGTTTCAGCAAACGACCATTGACGTCAGTACACCGAAACTCACAAACAACCTTGGGAGTCAGAATCTTGAGGAGATTCGCCCACACAGGCTCAAAAACAACATAACTATACGACCGTTAGCATACTTAGGGCGTATATCTGGCAGCCAGCTGGCCGGACGCTCACGTGGCATAGACGACGCTAACGCAGGCCGAGTATTGTTGGGCTATGGTAACGGCTTCAGCTCGCTTGGCAACAGAGGAACCGCAACCGAAGTGATCTGATCCGGGCCACTCACCGTTCAGGCCAAGAGAGGCCGAAAGGGAGGGACTCGCGATATTGGCATTGCCACTAAGGTTAAGCTTCAGCCATACGCCTTACACGATGCCGCCGGCTCACTTACATGTTTCCTCGATCGAGGAATGAGAGCAGGTAAAGGATACCCAAGATAGGGATGATGAAGATGTCCAGTTTTCTGGTCAACTTGGCCTCATCTTTCGGATCGAGAAGAAGACCGCTGTCAACGGCGAGGTCACCTTCGACAATCTTGACGTCCACATTGTCCTGGATTTTGTCTGCAACCTTTCTGAGATGTGAGCCGCGCAGCCAATCAGAATTGTCAGACAGTCTTACCATATTGTCAGATTTCGCTGTTGGGTCTAACATGGTCGAGGGATTGGGAGGATTCTCCATAACATGTGCTGTATTATATGTATGACCTGTAGGCAGGAGAGTCAGATGACCTTGCTGTTACAGCCATAGCCAGATAAGATAGATACTGCACTGAACCGAGGCTGCGGGGCTACTGGGCCATTCAGCGATAGTTACGTTATCTGGAGCACACTTCCTCAGGAGCCTTATTCCGGGAAGCTCAAACGGGAAAGGGGAGGAAGCCGGAGGGCGGTGGCACGAGGGTGTTGACCGCCGTGGGTCCCTGAATAAAGCTGTTATTTCACGCGAGGACTCGTCTTCCCTGTTTGTCTAAGAGTTCATCCTTATCTTCTCGCATGACACTGCCATACATATTGACGCGACATATTGCACTTACTGGTCCGTCATACGACTTTCTGAGAAATTCATGTCATCTGCGACCAATTTCGGAATGCCCTCTCCTCGGAGGACTTCAGGCAGCATACCATCGGACAACGAACACCGTCCAGCCAAGAGAAGCAAAGCTAATATATCTCGCGCATGCACCACTTGCCGGCGGAAGTAAGTTTATCGAGCTGGAGAAGCAGTCGTGGCCTTCACGTTCTATAGTCGCACCCGTCACTGACACGGACGACGACTTGCAGGCGAACAAGATGCGATGGTCGACCGAGGTGTTCCACCTGTCAGTTGCACGACATGGAATGTGTATACGATAAAGAACGAGATGGCCGCAAGCCAGCGTCCAAACAATACGTTGAGGCTCTCGAAAGTCGGGTGCGACAACTTGAAAGCCAGGTGCGCGATGGAAGCGTCGTGGATAGCAACGACAATGAGGCAAGTCCCAATGGCTTTATGCCGTCCGGCAATGATCGGTCACCCCTTGTCGTACCCAGAGCAGCCGTCGGGGCAATTCAGATAGTAAGTGTCGTAGATAGCCAGTGTCGACTGCTATCCTTGACTCCCTGTCAGTGCGTCAATAACGTTTCGCAAGTAGTCCGAGACAGGCTCTGTGGCCCACTACGGACCCAGCTCTGCCTATATGCATCTTCCTGATGCTTCGACAACACGAAGCTATGAACGCGAGGCAGAAGACTCAACTCCGGGACCGCGACGATTGGCAGAAGTGGAGTGGGCAGCTTCGACTTACGAGACTTTAGCGCCTATACTGAAGCCGCACCTGAACCATCATACACACCCCGCGCTATTGAGTGTGTTCTTCAGGTGAGGAATGAACAAGCGGAATCCTGCGAGACCTCGAGTACCTACTGACCCTCTGTCAGCTATCTAAACCCGTGGTGTTACTGGTGTGTGGAGGCGGACTTTGTATCAGACATGGTGGCGTCTACATATTGCTTGTTCTCCCAACCCTTACGGTCCTCGCGGTATTCTACATTCTTGCACAACATCATTCTGGCTCTAGCCATTCTGAATGCGCCAGAAACACTTCCGATGGCGAACCAGGATGCTCGGGAAATCGCCCAATCGGTGGCATCCCATGTCGTCAATATGATTGGAAACGAGCTGCAACAAGCGGAAACGACAACCGCTAGAGGCCTTATGCTCTTGGGTTCCTTCTTCTTCCACAACAGGCAGAGGAATGAAGGGTGGCTGTACGCCAATATGGGAGTACGGACGGCTCAACTGCGTGCGTCACCTTTTCCGTACCGCCTCATTCCTGACGATATCGAACGCTAATCGCTTATTCGAAATAGTCGGACTCGGTACGGACTGTCAGGACCTAGTGAACCGGAATCGAATGTCTCCGAAGGCCAAAGCGGCGCGGGATCAGACCTTCTGGACCGTCTACTGCCAAGACATGTAGGTCAGGTCCTTTCACCTATGATGACTCGATGCTGATTGTTACCATATCACAGTCTGTGGTCTTTCAACGTTGGGCGGACCCCAACCTTCAATCATGAGGACTTTACTACGTCTCTTCCCATAATCAATGAAAGCGACGACGAAAGACCTTGGGAGGACGTCAATGAAAGACTCCTTGATGGGGTGACAAGTCGGCGCCCCGGCTGGCAAAGCTCCTGCTTTCATTGGACAGCTAAGTTGTGTATACTCGGTAGTGACATACATAGAAGCTTGTACGTCAGCTCTCCTCTGGTTTGGGTTCTCGTCACTTACATTTCTGCCCACTCAGGTATCGTCTGAGACAGCCGTCAAGACAAGCCATCCCTCGAATCATTTCCAAATTGGAGTGAGTTTCGTTTGTCATAGTGCAGAGACGCCAGCTCATGTTTTGCATTCCAGGCTGGATTTGGAAGCTTGGCTCATCAACCTGACGACCACGCTCAGGATCGATGCCTGGGATCCTCGGCACGTGCCCCCACACATTGTCAACATGCATGCAGTCTTCAACTACTTTAGGATCCTTCTTCACCGGCCCGCCTGCTTTGAGTACGCTGTTTTGGATGAAGAGACGAGGCGTGTGTCTGTGAAAGCTTGTGAGACCGCAGCGTATGTTGTTCTGAATCCTGTTCCATTGATACGTGCGCTGAGACCGGGACTATAGTCGAGAAATTATCAGGCTCTTCGACCTTTTACCGTCAAGTCGACATTCTACCACCACTCTGCCCAACATCGTATTCACTGCTGGGACAACTTTCCTGCTCATCTCGAATCGCAACAACTCCACTCCGGCGTTAAGCCGCGAAGCACTGGCGCAGGTCGAGAAATGCATTGCGTTCTTGGCCCAAATGTCTTGGCCTGCGGCGACTATCGGATATGATCTCCTCAAGAAATTGCGACAGGAATGGGATCCCACTCCGAACGATCAGACAGGTGGGGGCTCGGCAAGTACGGTCACTAGTCTGCTAAATGACGCCGAAGCTCTCAAAGATCCTAATAGTGAGGTGGTCAAGATGCTGATCAGTATGGGATGGGCTCCCCCACCAAATCAAACAACCCAACCCACTGTATTCCCGACGACGGTCGACACAGGGAGCTTTATATCGCCTGCTATGGTAACAAATGATCCATCCACCATGCTCGCCGCCATGCCGTCGTCCTTCTTCCCGTTCACCGCTGGCGGTGATTTGGATGTCGGCAGTCCTTCTGCCTTTTTCTCCATCTTCGGTGACTCCCGATTTACTTTATAGGCAATAAATAAAGTGTGTCAACATTTATATCGTTGTTTCGTCATGCAATCATCTGTGTGACTGCCGCGGGGTGATACTCGGGCTGGGCGGGAAAATGTGCATGCAGATGGAAAAAGTGGTTACTCAGATGCCTGTTTCGCCCGAAATTCTACCCATTTTGAAGGCAACAAGAGGAGACGATGCATCGAAATGTTGTAAATGAACTAGAAATCTACCTTGGCTCGATCTGCTATAGAGCCTCTCGCTTCCCATTCTAAGGCAGTATCATGTAGACGCTGTTCTTCGAGGTCTTGCTGGTCCTCTGCGTGTCCGGTCTGTCCCCAGCCACCACCACCCGGGGTATGTAAGATTAGGTAGTCCCCTGTCCCAAATTGCATGGTCCCCTTTCCTCCTACATTGACCGTTCTCACCCGCTCCTCTTTGTTTTTCGGCTGCTTGATCCAGAGGTTCAAACCTGGCGCGCCTGGACCACCTCCCTCAAGACCGTATGGCGATCGCGCCCTCCTTTCTGACAGGATAGACACCTGCAAGGGCTGAAGGAATTGAAGAGATCGGACGCATCCTTCTCCTCCACGGTATTTGCCAACTCCACCAGAGGATTTTCGGAAGCCGAATTCGTGCAGAATGACCGCTATATGAGAGGTGTCAGTGAGGGGGAATCAAGATCGCCAGGTGTTTGAGTGAACTTACGATATCGCCTTTCAAGGATCTCTGGATCCGTTATTCGCTGGAATGTAACAGGTTAGATGTGTTGCTGTATCGAATTAACCGCGGGCGACTTACCGTGTTTGTCATATGACAGTGGACGCCCGAAGTGCCGTGCCATCCATCACCAGCACCACTGCCCCCAGCGATCGTCTGGAATACAAGGCGTTACTTTGAGACCTATTTGACAGGATAGAAACGTGACTCACCTCATAGTAGCCCCATCCTTCGCTAATCTCCCCAGTTTCGGTGTCCTTTCCTCCGGCACCAAAGGTCAGGCTGTGGGTCCAAGGACAGGGTCAGCTAGTAGAAGCAGATCAAATCTGCGTACTCACTTGTTGCAACAACCCTGACTGGCGGCACAGGCCTTAAATGCGAGCAGGACTACGTCGGTAATCCGCTGACTGGTCATCACATTGCCACCGCAAACCGCACTCTCCGGTGACGGAGAGAGAAGAGAGCCCTCTGGAATCCTGATGTCGATGGGCACCAGACACCCGGCATTAAGAGGTATGTCTTCTCCAATCATTGATCGTAAGCTGCTCTAAGGTCAGCTTATGCTACCACCCAGTCTGCGCCGCTTCCACAAGACGTACCAATATATCACCGCCGCGTGTACCACACATATCGGGGCGTTCAGATTTCCTCTCAATTCCGGCCCTGTGCCCTCAAAGTCGAAAACAGCCGATCCCGCCGCTTCGTCGATTATGATCTTCAGCACGATAGGTGAGCCGTCATCGAGATAGTCCACTGCCTGAAGTATCGCGTTGGTTAGCCAAGCGTCTGTCTAAGTGACAACCGAGTGAGAGAAGCCTAATTTACGCTCAGAATGTTCGTGCCAGCTTTCTCCACGGTCCTGCGAAGCAATTTTCGGACCGCTTGTTCCGCGTTGCTGAGAAGAAAATCCATCCGAATGAGCATGAACGAGATCTTCCATAACCTCAAGACCCGCCCCCTTAACTCACTTGCGAATGTATTCCATGTACCTGTGTACAGTCGCAAGGTCATATTCGTCTACCAGAGCTTTAAGCAACGAAGAGCCCTTGTTGTTTGCGGCGATCTGTGCCTTAACATCCGATTCAACGTCACGAAAGTTTCGACAGCCTGAACAGCCTGGATATTGGGCAGGTTCTACTACCATGACCTTGTAGAAAGAATCATAGTCATAGTACCCATCTGAGACAATTTTCAGCGACCGGATATGAGCACCTTCTTCGTGGATCATAGTCGAGGTTGGAGGCATGGAGCCTGGAAGAATACCGCCGATATCACTAAAGCAAGCATCAAGTCAGCATGAGAGGGATCGACAGTAGACCTTCGAGATGAGTCAAGCTTGCAAGAAAGTGAGGGATTGACGAACCTGTGGTCTGAAGAGGGTCGTGGTCAGCGCGATGACCTCTGTGCATTGAAACGGCAGATGTGACTTACGGCCTCGGGACGCTGTGAAGAATATGATCTTCGTTGGATCATTCTTGTCGAAGCAAGGGGTGATAATGGTCAAGTCGGGCAAGTGACTGGATTTGACGAGTGCGCAGTGTATAAGTAACTGAACAAACTTTAAGTCATACGGTCTTCCTCACCTTCCGCCTGCCATGGGTGAGTTTGTCAATAAGACATCCCCATCCTTCAAGTCTTTCCCATACAGCTGAAGCTGATACTTGACACTCCAGCTCATAGAACCCAAATGTACCGGTACAAAGGGAGCATTGGCAACCAAGTCTCCGGTCGGGGAGAAGACTGCACAGGAGAAATCCAGTCGCTCCTTGATGTTGGTGCTTATAGCAGTCTGCTTAAGCGACCGGCCCATGGCCTCAGCAATGCACATGAACCGGTTGGAGCTGAGGTATTGGCGCTGTCAGTGTGGGCTGGGCAAGGACATGGCGCTTTATACGAGAATGAATCTCACTCACAATAGTGAGAGAGTAATGGGATCATAGTCGGGGATTTTGGCGCTGGATGCGGATACCATGGTGTATGTTTGTGAGAGCTTGAGCTGATGACGGGGGATTCAATGAAATTGTCGACATAGGACGCAATTGGTGACCCCGCTTAAGAAGATTCTTTCTTGTCTACCGATTATGCCTGGGGTAGCGCTGCTACGCCCTTACGGTGCTCACGAGCATCTTTGATAGAACTTGCAGTCCCCCAAGCTGGATGCATCGAAAGACCTGAAGGTGTGACGAAGGTGACGATGATCTTTCGGAGGAGCGCGTTCAGGGGAGTTGAAATCAAGCTGAAACTATCTCCGCGGAAAGATCTTCCGTCGCGTTTAGTCTGTTTATCTCTTGCCGTCCGTCCTTTACATGACTTTCTGCGAACGGTTTTTGGTGTCTCGTGTTCTCGCTTCCACACGACTGGCTACCAGTAACCCCACCCAAGGTGTCTCTGACCCATAGGAAAGCTAGCACCTTCATCGACTTGTGATCACAGACGGGAGAACGCAAGATGTTTCCGGCCACTTGGAGCGCACCTATATCTGGATCAGGTCTTCTTTTAGATGCGTGTCTCCAGTCTCTAAAATACCATCGATCAAGCCGAATATCATGGTCTCAGCCGTCCCAGATCATTCTATCCGAGTCTCCATAGACAGAGTAAGTCAAGCCAATGATACTTTCCACTATAACTCTTCTCATCGGCTCCCAGAGTCCGGCTGACCGCTGGCCTCCAACGACCTTGTTAGGGCGGGACATTCACAGATGTACACGTGTCAATCCCCGCTGTGGGTACGCCTTCGAAGCGAGAGGAGTTTATCCTCAAGCTGCTGTCTCAGGATCCCTCCAACTACCGAGACGCTCCCACAGAAGGCGTCCGTCGAGTTCTCGAGCGAGTCACGGGTGATAAGTATGAGAGAGGAAAGCCCCTCCCCGTGAACAAGCTCGGTAAGCTCAATGTAGCTGGAAGAGGTCCTATTGTACAAATGCTGATTGCTGGATGCTGACACCATACTTCCGTCTATCAGAATACGTTCGGCTGTCAACTACAGTTGCGACTAACGCTCTGCTCGAACGGAAGGGCCAAAAGCACGCGCTAGTGATCACCAAAGGCTTCAAGGACCTTCTCGAGATTGGTACTCAAGCTAGACCTAGGATCTTTGACTTGAATATCAAGAGGACCAAACCTTTGTATTCTAAGGCCCTTGAAGTAGACGAAAGAGTGACCCTTGGTGAGTAGACGGGATCATCACGCATGTCTCAGTTCGCGCGATCGTCTGATGCGATACACCGTTGCAGTCGGTTTCTCTTCTGACCCCAACACCGACCGTAACGCCCTTGAGTTCAATACCGATGGAAGTATCAAGAAGGCATACTCTGGCGTTGCCGCAAGCGAGCAGGAGAGACTGCTTCCGGGAGAAATTGTACAAGGCTTGTCGGGTGAAGCAGTCAAGGTCTTGAAGCAACCCGGTGAGGGCTGTTGGCAAGCATAACACTGTCGATACTTATCATGCTGACCCGAAGGCAGATCTGCAAGGGGTCAAGGAAGATCTCCAAGCGTTGTACGATGAAGGTTATCGAGCGATCGCAGTCTGTCTGGCTCATTCGTAAGCTCTCTGATTCCCACCCAATGTGACCTACTGCATGCTGACTTATTTGCTGAACGACCACGCAGGTACACTTTCCCTGACCACGAACTCGCCATCGCCAAGGTGGCTGCTGAAATCGGCTTCCCTCACATCTCGTGCTCCTCCCAACTCCTGCCCATGATCAAGATGACACCAAGGGGCCAATCCACCACAGCCGATGCGTACTTGACACCTGTTCTGCAGGAGTATCTCAGGGGCTTCTACTCCGGGTTTGAAGGCGGAGAGAACGGAGGTCTCCATGTAGAGTTTATGGGATCTGACGGAGGACTGGTAGACTTGAAGGTAAGCCTTCTCGACAGTGTCACTTTTGATGATACAACAAGGCTGACCAATGGCGATCCTGTCAGAACTTCTCCGGTCTGAAATCGATTCTTTCGGGACCTGCGGGCGGTGTGGTAGGGTGCGCTTTAACCAGTTGGGACGAAGAGGAAAAGGCACCGGTCATCGGGTGAGTCATCACCCTTATAGAGCAAACTCGGCTAGAAGTCAAGCGTTGACGACGATTGGCATTTAGTCTGGACGTGGGGGGCACAAGTACAGATGTGTCGAGATATGCCGGCCGGTACGAATCCGTCTATGAGACGACCACTGCGGGGATCTCCATCAACACTTTACAACTCGATATTAACACCGTATGTCGTCCCACTGATGCACCTCCCCATGCGAATACCGAGTTGATGCTTGTGATCAATTTCGGGCTCTAGGTCGCAGCTGGTGGCGGCAGTTGTTTGACGTACAGAAACGGGATGCTGTGTGTCGGTCCTGAATCTGCGGGTGCTCATCCTGGTCCGGCCTGTTATCGGTGAGCGATTCACCTTCATACCTCCTTGCTATGACACAGACTGATCGAAGGATTCTTCCGCGATCGCAGGAAAGGTGGTCCATTAGCCATAACCGACGGCAATTTATTTCTCGGTCGGCTTGTACCCAAGTAGTAAGCCCGGCAACAAAAGGTAGCAGTAGGAGACTGGTCGCTTACTCATCTGTATCTTCCTAACAGCTTCCCTAAATGTTTCGGTCCTAATGAAGACCAAGACTTGGATCCTGAAGCTTCTGAGAGGAGGTTTGTGCAGCTAGCAGAAGAGATCCAGAGAGATAGCGGTATAGAGAAGACTGTTGACGAGATTGTAGGTACAGACTGGAACACGGGTACGATGGGCTTTCGAAAGAGCTGAATATAAGTCAATCATAGGTATACGGTTTCATCAAGATTGCCAATGAAACAATGGCTCGGCCCATCAGGACATTGACCGAAGCCAGGGGCTTCAAGACAGAAGACCACGTCCTAGCATCATTCGGCGGTGCCGGTGGACAACACGCGTGTGAGATCGCCGAGGTGAGCAGTTGTTGTATCAAGTTACGGACAGTGGCTGACAGCGACTGCGTGGTACCTACAGTTATTGGGCATCGACCGGGTACTCCTGCACAAGTATTCGTCAATCCTATCTGCTTATGGATTAGCTCTCGCGGACCGGTGAGCTTCTCCTTTCCGGTGTATCGGAAAATCTGACGAAGTAGGAAGGCTCACTTCTCGCTTATAGAGTCTACGAGCTGCAAGAGCCAGCATCTACAACGTATTCATTATCCACCCGAGACACGCTCTTCGGTCGCTTAGACAAATTAGGCGAGAAAGTTGCCAGCGTGCTCGCTGAAGCCGGATTTGAAGAGGACAAAATCAAGCTGGAACGTATACTTAACATGCGGTTTGATGGAAGTGACACCGCCTTGATGATCATTGATGACGGAAGCGGTGACTATGAAGCCGAATTCAAGAAAGCCTACAAGGAAGAGTTTGGTTTCTTACTGAACAAATCTATCGTTGTTGACGATGTCAAGGTCAGTTCGGGCTGTGAGGCGCCGGTCTGTGCGAAGGAGGTGAAGCTGATAGATGTTTTGACTTCTTCTTTTCAGGTTCGCGGGATCGGGAAGACTTTCGACTCTCTTCCCATATCGGCATTCAAGGAAGCGAAATCCCTTCATATCAACGTCATTGATGCCTCTAATCGGGCGGACTTCCATCAGGAATGCTACGTATGGTACGAGGCGGAGGGCAAAGGAAGGCGAGATCAAGTCCCAGTGTTTGAATTGGCCTCTTTGAGCACCGGTGATCTTGTTAGAGGACCGGCGATGATCATTGATGATACGCAGACTGTCTTCGTGAATGTGTGAGTGTTATCCTCATATGCCCTTTCCAACATTAGTATGAGAAGGCTTTTCTGACACGGTTAAACTAGGGGCTGGAACGCGTTATCAACGAGCAATCACTTACTGATCGAGCGAGAAAGAAAGTAATAAATTCAGATGACATCTTTGACAAGCCGGATATCGCAACAGCATGCAAAAATTCTATAAATCAAACCTTGTTGTTATCACCATGTGTACTATTGCAGTCCATGAGTTCCATAGTGCACCGCCATATAACAGACCCGTCGCGATGTAGATGGTCCTCTCGCAGTATCACCACATCTGGGCTGATCGCAGCCGGTTGACTTATGTTCCGAGCAGCAGCATGACAAGCACATTCCCAGCTGTAATGGCAATGAGTGCGTTTCGGATCCAAAACATGCAATACAACTCCAGCTACGATCCGTACAGTAAATACTTACCGTATCAATCGGTCTCACACAAATCCTCATTCTTCAAATCTAAGATCAACATCTGTCCAGGTTCGTGTCCCATGACGATACCATCAATCTTGTCTCCCAGACCCATTACAACGTTCTGCGGAGTGACCCCGCAGCCCCAGTAGACAGCCACTTCGCCTTCTCTTATTTCTGACGGATCCCCAAAGTCAGGCTTGGTGCCGTCGATATCCGTGATCCCCAGAGCGGCTGCGCCAGCAGGACCATAAGCGAAAGGCTCGCCATGAGTCTGGCTGTATGGCCTGGTCAACGCGATAATTTGCGGTATGGCTGAAGCCGGGTAAGGTCGCATGGATACTACCATTGTTCCTGAAAATACACCGGCAGACGCGAGAGGCACAGTCGTCCGGTACATGGGGACTTTGGTACCCAGCTCAACATGTCTGGGGATGAGGCCAGCGGCGAACAAAGCGCCCTCGAAAGAGTACGAGCAGCCAATGATGAAACCGACGCTATCCTCTTTCCAGTGCTCCCCAATAGATGTTACGGTGCGAAGGTACTTTCCGCCGGAGTAGAGGCAATAGGAAGGACAGTCTGTGCGGATATCGGCCGACTTGGCAAGGGAAGAGGGTATGGTCGGATCTCCGGGCAGGGTCTCGCCGAGCAGCGGACAGCTTATAGGCGGAGAGTCCGGTCAGCCTTCACGTAGATCATGGGGTTGGTATTGGTAACTTCCGAAGATAATGACAAGGGGTCGACTTCACTCACGGTACGGGATTTCTTTTACAGAAAGTCCTGAAGTCAGAGGCCAGTCTTTCCGGTAGGACAATCAGGTTGGCCTGAACATAACCGTCCGAGCAGCTGGCAGTAGCCGGGAAAGGCCATTGGTCCTTCCGACACATAGACCTTACCTCGGACGGTGTGAGGCTGGGCTTGTCAAGGTGGTCGATAGCCATGACGGTTCCACTTCCACTGTGATGCTATTTGATAAATATGGTATTGCTTGTCTTGTAGGCAGATAGCAGGCGAAATGGCGCGCTTCAACTCGACAGACGGTCAACACAAGAGGTGGACGGGGCATTCTTAAGCCTCTTTCCTCTCTGCTGTCCATAGAGATGATCATTCATGCTTCGCGTCTAAACGAGAGTTATGCAAATCGAATGTATGTACAGAGCAACTACCACACGATAAGCAGCTATTCATATCTCCACGGAAGTATGCGCCGGACGGATTTAGCCGTGCGTCACGAGACGCGTGGGCTCTTCCCATACCAATTGGGGGCGAGGGTTAAACACAATCAATGGCTTGGCTGTACGACTACCACTAGGATCGCAGTATGGAGAGTTGCTTGTAACAAGGAAGAGAAGACAAATGAGCACCGTTTGATCTGCATCTGGTCCGCCTGCTTCTGCCTCGGGTAGGTCTTTTTCTTCGTCACAAACATGACAGAATCAGCTGGAATGCGCTGTATGTGAAGCCTTCCCCGCTCGGCCCTGAGGTCGATTAGTCACGTGACACCAGCGAGCACTCGGACCGCTTTAAGATACATGCATGTATGACCCCAAACTCCGTCTGTCAACAGGATCACATACCTGGCTCTCTTGCCATTGGCTCTTGTCATTTCTGCATCACAGGAATACACTACATGTTGAGGCCTATCCTCAGATAACAGGAGCAAGAGGTACCATTCAACCGTACGCGATGTGTACAAAATCAATGCCAAGCTCAAATCCAGTCGGCATGCAGATATCGTGCTCATAACCATTAAGCGCCGAAAGTATTCGTATATGTGCAAAACAAATGCATATCGACATGAATACTCGTACAAATCACTTCTAAAATTATGATGTTTTGGTTTGTATATCGCTTTTTCCAGGTTCGTTTTTGACTCACAGTCCTCCTTATACAAGCTTGATCTTGCCTCCCTCTTCAACGATGCCGACACTTCGCTTCTCGTCGAGTGAGATTCGGCCGGCGTGGATGATGGCAGTGGTGAGGACGCTGTATGAGATGCGCAGGATGTCAGCGTTCTTGATTCCACAGACTTCGGGATAAATGGCAGTCCTTCTGCAATGGGTTGTATAGGGGCAATACTCACGTAGCCTTGATGGTTGGGAGACCCTTGCCATCGTAGTCGGCAGCCTTGGTCTTGCCGGCTGATACAGATTGAGCGGCATCGATGAACTTCTCCAAAGAGACATAACCGTAACCTCGTTGTCCGTCAAAGTAGCCGTTCTCGTCAGGGCTGTACTTTACATAGAAGGGGTTGTACTGTCGGGATAATAATTCAGTTCATCAATTGTTGTCATCATCCCATTGGGCACCGAAGAGAGATAACAGCGTAGTCAAGGAATCGGACACTCACGTCGAGCTTGCCAATATCATCTTCTACGATGCTGTATCCTCGGTGAGCTTGGTCAACTCGTACCTCTCCCTTAGCAGCCATGTAGTGGAATCGCTGTTCACTGTGTACACCAGCCTTGAGAGGGGCGGCCCAAGAAGCGGTGTATACGGCGGTACCCCTTTGGTTGGGGTTTTGGATGTTCTCCCAGTCTACCAACAGTGTGATAGTGTCCTCAGTCTTGGGGTCACATCCCAATGAAGTGGCGATACCGGTGGTAGCGGAAGCGGTGACCTTTGTAGGCCTGTATCGACCCTCTACGATCCAGCAGTGGATGTCGATGTGGTGCGAGTTGAGGTAATACGAGATATCAGAGTCGATGCCGGCCCATGATTTGAAGGTTTCGAGCTGGAACTTGGGCTGGGACATATACGAATTGTAGAAGTTGAACTCTCCCAACTTCTGGGCTCGAGCTCGAGCATCACCGTAAGCCGGGTCGAATCGCTTGTGGTGTTCTACGAAACAGACAAGACCCTTTTCCTCGGCGAGCTCGATGAGCTTCTGGTGGTCCTCGAGCTTCTGGGTGGCGGGCTTAGTTACCATGACGTGGTGACCGAGGTTCAAGGCCTCGGAAGCGATGGGGAAATGGGTAGAGTCGGGGGTGAAGATGATGACGGCTGAACCCTTGGGGAGAGCTCGGAGCGCTTCCTTGTCTGTAGTGCCAGGAAAGGGTGGACTGTATCAGCGGAAGCTCTGAGGGTTTAAGTAGTGGGTATGCTACTACTCACAAGCCTCAGCGTTTCGCTGGTTACCCTCAGGGAAGCCTCGGAAAGAGAGGTCAAGGCCCTTGTACACGTCTCCAATGTTCTTCTGGAAGTGCTCCTTGATCTCGGGGAACTGGAGATATATTGTCAGCCGTATATCTGGCAGTGGGTTTAGGGGATGCTGAGGGAGCAATACCACTCACCTTGCCGCCGTTGGTACCAGCCATGACGATGCTACATGAGATCGTAGACCAAGTCAGTTGGGCACGTTGCGCTGTAGCCGCCCACGCGAGGTGCGCTCGCGCTCAGCAACTCACTCTGATACCTTTCCTCGTCGCTTGAGGTCGAACATGGTGATACCGACGACACCGATCTGCGCTCATAGCAGACTCGAGAGTCAGTGATACGATAGTCAACAGCTATTATATGGTGCCTCACCTTCTTGTCAGACTTTGATTGACCGGAGGGAGTGATACCGGTGGTGTACTCGCCCTGATCGCGGTGAGAGTGGTAAGTCAGCAGCCCATTTCATCATAGCGAGCGCAGCATACACCTCGCGCGTTTCAGTCAGTGAGAGCTAAACAAAGGGGAGGTGAACTCACGGTGCCCATCAGACCGACGGCGATAGGGGGGAAAGACTCGACAGACATGATGATCAGCTAGGTGTTGACGGTTGTAGGAGTTGGAGTGTAAGAGAATAAAGCAGGTCCGAGCTATATAGCAGTATGGGGGATAGATAGATCAGAAGTCAAGATAGGATATAATACTCTTTTTATTGTGCGGCATTGGATGATTCTATTTCTGTTCTTCTGTTTCCAACTTTCTGTGTAGTAGGGAGGGTTTAGTTGCAGTTACGGCGCGGTGGATCAGTACGCCGGTGACACGCTTCAATCCGGGCCGAATAGCCGGCAAAGGGGTGCAAGCTCTTGTCACGTAATGCTTGCTATCAAGTACTCGCCGGTCCTTCCGGAGCGAGCCTGCTTATCCTGCGGAAGGATGCATGCACCTTGGTAGTAAGTAACCTTACAGTAGTCCGCTCGTAGCATGGCAGCGAGTGAGTGGGTGCGTCGAGACCGAGATGGGCGAGACTAGCATCTAATGCCTTGGCTTAGCAAGCTGAATCCCAGGAAGGCACCGAGGGAAGGGGAAGTGGCTGGTCGGTCGAAGTGTATGTGTACACCTAGTAAATGATCGTCTTACGCCAGCGATGCTCGATAGACATGTTACCCATGAATGCATTATTGCGGACTGATATTGTCAATTCATCTCGTTAGTCATCTCTCCAAATCAGATACATTCAGAGATCCGGGCAAGCACAAGCAAGATGACCAGCAGCAAGCACCTGATCCTCCTCGGGACGCACGAGAAGCACATCCATTCCGTGATCTTCGATTCGGAAGCGCGAACGCTCACAAGGGGCGTATCGACGTCGAGACCTAAGCAGCCGAGTTGGCTGATCCGTCATCCGTGAGTATACGCCACTAGAGGAAGAGACGGAGTCTTTCTTGAATGGAAAAAAATACAATGACATACGCAATGTCGGTAACATAAAAAAACCTTGCTAAATTTATCGTGTTGCATAATCCTGTGCATTTGTTATGCAGAGTCCACCCAGATATCATCTACTCGAACGGATGGGTTGACAACAAGCTTTTCGTACATCGGCTCAAGGGTGAGGACGGTACACTTGAGTTGCTCGGTGAAGCAGATAGCGGCGGTGAGGGACCGACGCATTTTGCTATCCTGCCAGGTGAGCAGGAGCTCGCTGTTGCCCATGTGAGTGGGGATGAACCTTGCGCAGATTGAACTCCTCTTTACCACTTGACATTGAAATCATGGCTAGTCTCAACATAGTAGTAGGCCTGCACCGAATAATAGCTAAGATGGAGACAGACATGCTGATATGATCTGACACTGTAGTACCGATCCGGCTCAATCTCAGTCATCCCCCTTGAGCCTTCCGGTCTCTTCTCGATCACCTCTCCACCTCCTCAACGGATCTACAAAACAACTTACTCCCCCTTGAAGCACTACCGCCAAGAAGCACCTCACGTGCACCAAGTCGTCGTGCACAATGATGAGATCCTGACGCCTGATTTGGGAGCAAACAAAGTATGGAGGTGGAAGTGGGATGCTTCAGCACCTGTTGAGGGTGAGGGTAAGAAGGGAAAACTTGAGTTGATTGGAGAGGTCAGTGAGGGATTGGAAGATGGGGATGGGCCGAGGCATCTTGTCGTGCATCCCAGTGGTAAGCGGAGGCGCATCACACCCATAAAGTTCACTATCATCCTCCGGAGCCAGAGTAAAACAAAACCACCGTGGAAGTTTAAGGTATACAACACCGACTGACTCGTATGTTGTTCTTCATTGACATAGGAACCCACGTATACGTCCTCAACGAAGTATCCTCCTCACTCACAGTCCATACTCTCCCCGCACCGGGCTCAGGCTCGAGCGGTACATCGAAGCTAGTCAAGCGATTCACGATGCTCCCTCCATCCGATAACAAAGCCAACGACCGACCAACAGGCGGAGCAGAGATCATCCTCCTTCCCTCCACTAGCGTGGAAGGCGAAAACGGCTCGATGCTCTTACTTTGTTCCAACCGAGATACGCCCGTGAAAGGGCAGGAAGACACTATAGCCTTGTTCAGTGTTTCCCCAACTGATGGTGCGCAGGTCGAGCGGACCAAGACAGGGTGGACAGGTGGGATTGGGAAGCATATCAGAGCTGTGGAGAGGGACAACTTCACGAGCGAGGGGAAGTATGTTTGCGTCGCTTCGAGGGATGCGGGGAAGGTCGTCATTCTTGAAAGGACTGATGAAGATGGAGAAGGTGGGCAGGGTCTGGGCCTCAAACCTGTAGCGAGTCTAGAGGGGATCGACAAGGTGGTTGTACCCCTCTGGATATAGCATAGACACGGGACGGGATGCTGTATAGTGGTAGAAGGTCATATATATCTTGTTAAAGAACCATAAAAGGCCAAACAATCAGTGGCTGAATGTATTCCAGGGCCAAGTGCGAGATGCCAAGTCTAGACACGACTGCAGCTATCAGTGCAATATGATCGACGCAACCAGTAAGGTAACCTTACGCGATCTCAACCGCCCACACACACACACAAGAGCATGCATAAGCACGACCCGCGACTGTACCAAGCTGAACAGGTAAAATGATACTGTCGATCCGCCGGACTACGGTCGCAGCTTGGCCTGAAGCTCCTCCGTGACAATCTTCTTGTAACTCTCGACGTCTCCCATGAACTTGGTGACCTTGCCATCCGCACATACCCAGAGCTAGCAAAACAACACAACGAACACACACTTATAGTCAGCATACAGCCTTCATGGAGCTTTCTGGTTAATGAATCAGAGGAGATTGAGGGAATAACTCACCTGGTTCGAGGTGCTGGTAATGAAACGCTCGTCGTGAGAGATTGAGATGACACCGCCCTTGAATACCTTGATAGCTTCGATGAGTGCATCGATACCTTCGATATCCAAGTGATTGGAGGGCTACAGATGATTGATCCGGCAAGAAGCTAGGTCAGTAAAAGGAACAATACAATCCAATTGACTTATGACTTTGACAGAAATCGATTTGGCGGTATCTGAAGGACCTGTGCGGTGGTCGCCAACTCACCTCGTCCAGAAGCAAGATATGGGGTTTCTGCATACTGAGCACGGCGAAGGCTACTCGCGCTTTCTGACCACCGGAAAGGGTGTCAATCTTCTGCAGACCTGTCAAACCGGTGATACCGAAAGAACCGAGATGAGATCTGTACTCTTGTTCCGTCTTGCCTGGGAATTTAGCCTGGAGGAAAGCGACTGGCGTGACGGTCATATCGAGCTGATTGACGAAATGCTGCGTGAAGTAACTGATTCTACATCGGTTGTTATGTGTCGCACGACCAGTCATCGGTTGCAAGTCACCTGTAAGCAGCTTGATCATGGTTGATTTGCCAGCACCGTTAGGACCGATGACGGCGATTCGACTGTCCATCTGCACGTCGATATTGACGCCTCGCAAGATGATCTTCTCGGGCGAGTATCCGAACGTAGCTTCGTCAAGCTGTAAAAGAGGCGGCGAGATCTTCTCAGGATCAGGGAACTTGAATGATTCCGAGTCGTCTTCTTCAGGTGGCTCAAGCTCGGGCAGCTTCTCAAGGATCTTGATCTTGGACTGAGCCTGGGCAGCTATAGTGAAGAAAGGCATCAGCAGCGGTCCGGCAGTCGTTCGAAACTGTCTGAGGGCTCACCTCGGTTGGCGTTGTACCTCCATCGGTCAATGTAGGCCTATAGGTCGTATATTATGGTGAGTGGACTGACGAACCAATGCGTTTCGATTCTGTGTAATTCTCAACTCACCTGGAGATGCTGTCGGTATTGCAGCTGTGTTTCGTACTCCTTCTTCTGGTTTTTGGCTCGCTCAGTCTTGGTAGCGTAGAACTGCGAGAAGTTACCCTTGTAGTAGTCAAGTCGTTGAGAGTGCTGATGAATAATATCGGTAGCGACGTGGTCGAGGAACGCTCGGTCGTGTGAGCTATATAAGAAAAGTCCAGTAAAGCCCGAATTAGTGAAGGGTTTCGTTTACGACGAAGAATGGTGCGAATACAAGATCTGGACTTACACGACAAGCAAGGTACCGGGCCAGGTCTGGAGATACTCTTCGAGCCATGCGATGGCGTTCAAATCCAACATGTTTGACGGCTCGTCCAGCATGAGGACCTGAAGTGGGTGGGGCGGTTATATCAGCGCTGCTACCGGCACTTCAGGCAGCTGTTAGATATGTGTACAGGTATACACTTACATCCGGCTTAACGAACAGCGCTCGAGCGAGGGCAAGTCGCATTCTCCAACCACCAGAGAACGAGCTCGTCGCCTTGTGTTGATCCTCCTCCGAGAAACCAAGACCGGCCAACAACAAACCAGCTCTCGCCGGACCAGTCTCAGCCTCCATATCGAGGAGAGTTTTCTGACATTCTCCCAATCGAGTCTCCAGCTCTTCCTTCTCTCGCTCTATGTCTGCTTTGTCCTCTGGTGCGATACCCTCATGAGCGAGAGATTTTTCCAAAGACTCCAATTTGAGGTTACATTCCTTCTCTTCAGTGACGAACTTGTGTCGCCATACGTCGGCTTGTAGTACTGATTCGAGGGCAGACGTGGCATCACCAACGATTTCTTGCTCGACGTAGCTGCGAGGCAAGTGGAACATCAGCGAAAAGAACCAGTTGGTACGAGCTTGCAAATTGTATGCGGGCAGGCTGGATCACTTGATGTATGACCCAGTATACTCACAGAACAGAGATATGCGTAGGAATGGGGACTTCTCGTAGAGCGAGATGTCGAAGCAATGTAGACTTTCCGATACCATTTCGACCGATGAGACTAAACAAGGGTATATTATCAGCTATGCTATTGAGACAACGGAAAGAATGCATGACAGATGTAGCTATGACTTACCCGTATCGTCGCCCGTGAGCCATAGTGAGGGTAGCTCCAGCCCTGATGAGAGCGATTGTATCAGCAGGATACCTCAAATAATCTTGGACCAGAAACAGTTTCGCGGAGACATCGTATGATTTGCGAGTGGAAACTCACAAGATCCTGTTGCTCGCAAAGGAGACATCGATATTGAGCAAGTGAATATCCTTGCTCTTTCCTTTTGCAGCGCCCGACAAATCGAGCGGGTTAACCTTCATGTACATCTCCTCGTACGACTGCTGCTGTTTCTGCATGTCGATCAACTTTGAACCCTGATACAGATCCCTCCTTGATCTCTTTTCGATCTTAGCTTTGAGCTTGGCCTCTGCTTTAGCAAGTTTGACCAGGTCGACTCGCGAAGCCTGAGATTTCGAATTGTGTTCCAAGTCGACTTTGCCCGACATGGCGATCGTTGCTGACATTGCTTGGGAACGCATGTGCACGGTCTTGTCGAGCTTGGTGGCTACGTTGGATTTCCGCACTCGCTTGGAGGATTGAGAGTCGAGATAAGTCAAGAGCCGGGACATGCTGGGGAAGTGATTGATAGCACGAGTCAGCATACGAGTAACGGTGTACTCCTGCGCCTATATTTCAACGATCATGAAGGCGGGAATCGACCCGCATAATAAGATGAAGGATAGATCCAGTTTCCGTCTGAGGGAAGCAGTCGGCACTCACAACTCGTCCAGGATTTTGCCATCCTTCGATCCACCAGCAACACCATCCAACATGCCCCTCGTCATACCGACGATATCGTCAACTTCCTCATCCTCATCATCTACCAAACCGGCAATATACGAAACGACCACTTCGTCCGTCCTAGGAAAGGTTTTCCTCTGTTCACGAGCACCGTTTCAGAGAGAGAAGATCGAGGCGATGAAGGTATATAGTGATATGGGAGATATGTCAGCAGTCAGTGGTTTGGTCTACTTTGCAAATCTCCAGGATGCTTTTTCATCGCCAAGATCCAACAGTACGCACGATATCAGAAGCAACTTTCGCCATCTTGCTGTACTATATATGTCTTTCCGATATGCTCGATCTCAACCGAGAACAAGGATAGATAGTCAAGGACGATGGATGATGTATGTATGTATACAAACCAGTTGAATATCCTCGAAATAGCCTTACAAGGCATTGGAATACTGTGAAGACATTTCCCAATTGCCCCTCAGGGTAGCTAGTTACGGATCCGAATTCGATGCCATTACAACCACAATGACCTCTACGATATTCTCGATGATATATAACTGGCATATTTATACATGCTTCGTAACGCTAGTCCACTTGTTGGCCTTGCAATCTGCTCGACATGATGCAAGCAGTCACTGTGCATATCGGGAAGTGCGGTGCCTCTTGCAGACGTTCGAATCATTCATTAATCTATGAATTTACAACACAACTAATACAGTCAATAATACCTGCGCCGGATCAGAATCAGAACACGTCTTTACGTTGTTACAATGTCTCCCAGAAAGCCAAATCACTCTCCAAGTCAACCTGGATATCTTCTCCCTCTCCATCCGCATCGATCTCTGCACCTGCGCCTGTACCAAATACCCCCTCCCCTCCAACCGTCTCTCCACCAGCTAGCGTCAATTCATTTCCATCCCCGTTCCCGTTGGCAGAGCCGTCAAGATTAAGAATCTCGCGTTTCTTCTTCGGGACGGGCTGAGCAGCACCTCCTGGTATCTCACTAGCATACCTTTTCCCCAACTTCCTTGCTCTCATCGACGAGCCAGGCGAAGGCCCAGACACATGTTCTACTATACCTGATAGACCGGTCAAGGCGTTGGCAGTGTTGGTAGGTAGCGAGAATGGCTGGGTGAGCGTATGTTGCGCCAAGTTCGGATGGGTATGGTGCATATGCGAGTGTGTCGGGGTTGACATTGACAGGCTATTGGCGCCGATGGTGTCTACGCCGATGGGGGAAGCACTCGCTTCGTGTCCTGCGGGTGTTGTTGGCGAACCAGTCGGTTCGGTCAATCGCGACAAAGCAGCAAACGTCATGTATTCCCCGTCGGCTGAAGCATCGAGACCGCCCACACTGAGAGAAGATGGATCAAGTATCGATTGGTCCACTTCAATCGCTCCCTCAGAAGTGATAATTCTGTTGTTAACCTCCTCAACCTCCTCTTTGCTCAGCAAAGCAGGGTTCGCCTTCTCCCTAGCTTCTTTCACTAAAGGCTTGAGGTGGACGTAAATGGGCATACCCATCACTTCTGGTAAACTGGGAGAGGCGGCATCTTCCTCCGGTATAGGCGGATTATCGTATAATCCCTTGGCCCATTCAGCGTTTTCTCGCTGGACCTTTTCATCGACGTGGAATTTGAATAGCACGATTCCTTGGGCGCCAGAGATAGGTAGACCATTCGCATCTTTTGCTCGCAAGATGGGAAGAGTTGAGCGGTCCCAAAGTTGGGGAGGAAGGTGGAAAGTTGGGTTGGGCTGCTTGGGCCGTCCTTTTCTTCGCGATCGCGCAGTCATGTCGGCAGAATACAAGTCGAGGATTGTCAAGAGGGAGCGGACCTGCGATCGACACGAACACAACATACAAAACAGACAATGTCAGGAATGGTTCTTCGATGAAACGACTTGCCATTTTTGCATACATCTAGATATACGCGAGAATGGTTGTAAGTGAAGTCGGATACGCTACTCACGTTCTCCGAGAGCCAGAACTGATCAATGACCTCGTGGGCTTCATTCGCCCGACTCCCGCATGCCAGCTTTCGATACGCGTTCCACTGTTCTTCCGTGTACTCTCGTCTTGGATCAGGCGAATCTTGTGTCGGCGCGGCAAAGTCGATGGTCAGGATCGTTCGGTACAGCGCTCGCAGCTTGCATGTTGCGAGTGGTGAAGAGTCGAATGCGGCTAATCGTCGCGCAAGGAGCTGATCCGACCCGATACGTAGAGTCAGCAGGGCCTTTGGTCGCGACTGCTCAGGAACCGACTTACAGACTGTTGCCTTCTATAGGTATTTTGCTTTCGCCTTGACAGCTCATCTCGGTGAATCTCGCCTCTCTGACGGTGCAGTTGTTCATCATATCGTTTCTGCGTGAGCGTGAAGAAATCACAATGTCCGAGTTAGCCTCATCTCGTGCTAGCATGATATCGTGTTTGGGACTCACGCATAATCGAGTCCAGTATATATGCACAGCGGCTTCGACCTGAAGACACATCGTTAGTTCTGCTCCGAAACATGCCGCTGATCACAGTTGGAAGACCGAAACCGCACTCACCCTCGTTCGGTCCACTTCCGGCTCTTCAAGATGCAGATTATGCGAAGTCCAAGCCTCCATGACATCATCGATGACCTGCTCGATAAAGGGCTTAACATCCCCAGCGTTGATATCTCCTCTGAAATCAGGTCGGAACTCGTCCACCTCATTAGCCGATTCGGCAGCTTTGGGAGGTTCCGTGCTGGGGTCAGGAAGATCCTTGGAACCCTTTGATTCGAAGTTGGTGACCAGGTATTCGACCCCTAGTCTTCTGTTGGCCATTTTGTGAACGAGGTGCTAGAAAGCGGGTTGAGGTTAGTAACCAACATACGGGATGAGGACGATCAGGGGGTTGTTTGGCTTGCTCGAACGAAGAATGAAGGTACATCGGCGCTGAGACAACGACGAGATGTGCGAAGACCATACGACTATACGGCCAGGACGGAGGGTATCACGGGTTGATTGTGGTGGGGGTAAAACAAGCTCACCTCCAGCTTGATACTCCTTCGCTTTCTGCCCTCCTGACCACCAGCCTGTCCAGTCATATCCCCCTGGCCAAGTCTAACTTCCCCACTCTGTTGCAGCCCAAGACCCCGGCCGGAAGCGGACGACGATCCCTGGCCCGCAGCCTCTGATCTCGGTGCTCGTGATTTCCGTGGGCCGTTGATACCTCGCTTTGAAGCTGGTAAAGAGGCGAACAGTGTATCGTATTGAGCCTTGAGGGCATCATACTCTGTCCGCAGAACGACTGGTGATAGTTCGGGATCGATGGTGCTTGTAACTAGCAAGAGGTAAGAGGCAGTGCATTAGCTCAGTCTCCGCTAGATGATTATAGTACAGCCGATATGAATGGGACAAGCTAGACGGCCAAATATCCGGCGGAATCGGGTCGCTTTAAGGTAGAGGCACATTCATGTCCGAGTTTCTCACACTCACAGTCTCCTGAAAGCTCTACGCCGAGCTCACTAGCCTTGACGAGCGCTGACAAACTCCTTATCGTGTCAAGCTGCTTCTTGCTCCCTTCTCCAAGAGCTTTGAGGTTTTGCGCCAAGTTCTGGATTGCGCCAGGACTGTTTAAATCGTCTAGTATACCTTGACCGGCGATGATCTGTTGCGTGAGAGAAGCTAAGGCTTTCTCGATGGATTGAACGAATGGATTTTGATTGGGAGCTTGGGCGGTATCGCTGTTCACGGTGGACGGGCCATCAGGTGCAAGGGAAGACAAAGCCTCCGGATGGCTGTCTTGCAAAGTGGAATCGTGCTGTTGTTCTTGTCCAACGGCAGCGGCGGAAGTAGCAGCCGTGTTGGCAGTGGTGGCAGATGCATCCGTCAAGCGGGGGTCAAGGAAGCCGTTCGTATCTGACTCGGGACCCGGAGTGTGTGAGTGATCGTGATCATTGTTGTGATGAGCAGAGTGAGAATGAGGATCATTGATGACTGCTCGTAAGGAAGCGAGTACGGCTTCCGCTGCATCGTCGGTGCCTTCATGCTCATGCCCATGTACATTGTGGACCGCTGTACTGGTCTCATGTTGATGGTGGTGATGACCATGATCGTGTTCATGTTCATGATGTTGAACATGCCCATCATGCTCTGGTTCTGGAGTATTCAAGTCAAATGTATGGTCCATTGTGCTGGTTTGTTTTGCGTTTGCGTACCAACGCCGGTTGGACGCGCCGAGTGGAGGGGGTTTTTTATGTTTGGTTATAAGACAGTCAATAATAGCGATGAGAGTGATGGCCAGTTAGGTGGTGAAGAAGAGCAAGAGGATGATGAGGATGGTACGAGTAGGCGTGCGGGAGGGAGGGTTAATGCAGAGCAGAGCTTATATAAGAGTGCTTGTTGCGTTGATACGAGTTGATGCTGCATGGGATGCTGCATCTCCGCATGCCACATGCCGCATTCGGGAATACCTTGATCCTGATCCTGATCCCTCGTGGCTTGGATGTGGCACTTTTCCCCCCTGTCCTCTGTTGAACCTAGTGTAAGGTTAGTGTATCGCACAGACGCGTTTCGACATATGTTGTGTGTGCACCAACCGACTGCTTCTCATCCTTTGAATAATCAGACATCCACTACTCAGCTTTCATTATACATATATTGATAGTCTAGAAACTGTACACGGGCTTCAAGCTCCCCATCTCACACTTCATCATTTCTCTTTTCAATCTCACAAAAACAGCTTCTAGAGCTGTCAGCCTAAGAGCAGCGTCTTCGACCCCTTCATTCGCATTCGCCGGACACTTTACTCGAACAGCAATGTCTTCTCAAGCTATAGACGCTTCCGTCCTGAATAGGGTGAGTCGGCCTTGCCAATAGCTAATTGCTTTTTCTTAGCTCGTCTCCTCTCTGTGGCTGCCTTGAGCGACAATGACTAGTTCCCATGCCGTTCTCAACGCAAGATGTCAAAATCGATACTGATCCTTGTGTTTCCGTTACGCTCAACAGCCGCTGGTCATGTGCGGTCCCTCAGGAACAGGCAAGTCCACCCTCCTCAAGACACTCTTCGACGACCACAAAGACCAATTCGGATTCTCTGTATCTCACACTACGAGGAAACCTCGACCTGGAGAAGAGAATGGCGTGCAATATCATTTTGTTGACAGGGAGGAGTTTATGGATCGGGTTGGGAAGGGCGAGTTTCTGGAATGGGCCGAATTTGGAGGTAACTGGTGAGTCATTGCTCGCATTATTGCTCGTGTTAGCGGGCGGGGTGTGCTTAAAGTACCGAAATATCGCTTGGGATACAAAATGCAATGACTTACATAGCTGATATCCGTGTCCTTCAATTCATCTGCTCATTACCCACCTGCTAATCACTCCGTCCTCATTGTGGTCGTTCCATCTGCTACAGCTACGGTACCACCTTTGCCGCCTTGAGCGCCCTCTACCCTAAACGATGTATCCTCGATATCGAACTCCAAGGTGTCTTACAACTCCGAACCAAAGCCTCCCAGCAATCACCGCCCCTTAACCCCGTCTACCTCTTCCTCTCACCTCCATCGATCCCTACCTTGAAATCAAGATTATCAGGCCGAGGAACCGAGACTGAGGCCAGTATCAGAAAGAGGCTCGATGCTGCCAAAGCCGAATTGACGTATGCAAAGGAAGGGAAACACGATGTTTATATCGTCAATGATGATTTGAAGGTCGCTGGAGAAAAGTTGGACAAGGTAGCTATGGGTACTGCTGGTTGGGAAACCTGTGGAGACAAGTTGCCAGAACTTGATCTTGCCGACCTCGACTAAAAGAACCAAGGACATTCATTCCGTAACGTATCCTTCCTGACTTGCAGCGCATACATACGCCCCGGTTCGATTCTTGAGCGAGGAATCAAATAGACTTCTCCTCGATCACAATCGCGATTCGTTTCTATCACATCTGTCCAGTGCTCCCGTATCACCGCAGAGACCGCCAATACAATGCCAATACTGCTTTTGCGCATATCCTACCATATCATGTTTATACAATAATGCATGTGCATACCGCATCATACTATCTATCATACACAGATATGTATGTATGTGATGCTCAGCGGAGACCTCTGCAAGCAAGCTACAGCCCATTTGCTTCAGGCGGCATCAAGCACCCTCCTCTCTGTGTCAACTACGCCGGTCTGGGCCAAGCTTGTCCTCTTTCGCCTTGAGGCCCACTACGCGACATCCCACCAATCTCAGGTTCCTCTGAAAAAAGTGACGCGTAGAACATCAGCATCCTCACGCGAGGCGTAACAGGGGACAGATGGACGAACGGCATGCGGATCATGGCCTTCTACACAGCATGTGACGGCAAAGCTTACTCACCAACATCCAGCCTTCCGAGCTCTTCCGCCCCAGCAGCCTCTTCCTCTTCTTCCTGCTGACGTCGAATAGCATCTTGTTCCTCTTCATCGATCTCGTCGTCACCTTCGTCATCCAAATATCTATCACCGAGTCATCAATTAGCCTTCATGTCGATCTTCCCGAGAAGCATCCCAGACGCCGTTGCAGAACGAGCATCTGCGTGTATCTAGGGCTCGAGGCAATATCATTTTGATGTTGATGTAAGGCTCACCGGTCTTCCCTCTCATTTCTTGGATAAGGCCCGAACGGATTATCTCCTCCACCAGCGCCTCCACCTCGCCGACGTGAAGATCCACCACTGCCACTGCCGCTTCCACCTTCAGACATGTTCATATCCCTCATCAATCTCTCCAATTGCGCCTTCTTGTCAGCCTCGGTCTGCGCGGCTTTCTCAGCTGCCAGTCTATCCAGTTCGGGTCGGTAGTCGCTACGAGGAAGAAGAGTAATAATCATGAAGAAGTCAATGAGCGCTCATTGTGACGCGTACCCCATGTGCTGGGTGTCGAGTAGAAATCTCGAAGTGAGAGCAAGAAAGCAAGGAATTGATACGCACGTCTCGTACTCTTTCCTAGCCTCTTCCACAGCATCGAAGAACGATCGCATACCCTCTCCAGTCATTGCGCTGACCCCAACGGCCTGGCGCCGGATCAGAGGAGAAACGTACGACCAGTCAGCACCAACTTCCTCACTCGACTCGTCACTTTCCTCTTTCCTTAAACCGGGCTGGACAGAGACTTCCTGGGACTGGATACTAGGGGAATGGTGGGAGGGTCGACTCACCCTAAGATTGTTATAAAACTCTTCCAGAACCAAACACATGCTGCCCATCAAGCTATTCATATACCCGCTCTCCCCATTCTCATTTCTCGCGCTATCATTGAGCGCAGCTTGATAGGCCTCGAAATCTTGCATCCATTCCAGGGCGAAATCGTGCGGCTGGACATCCGTCTTGTTGAATACTATTATGAATGGTAGGCGGGTTTTGTACAAGATACTTAGGGATGCGGAGTGAAGGAGAATGAAAATAATTGATCAGCTGTTCTATCCATGCCATGAATGATATATATGATCTTGCCGATTTCTTGATTTGGGCTTTAGGCTTTGGGCAGAATTTTCTGCACACTCACGAGCAGGCATACAGCATATTGCTCATAAACGTTGCAGGAGCCGTCGTTCTCGGTGTATCCACAATGTAAGCCACGACGGTAGGAAGAGACGAAGCGATCGCGTCTGTGATGATAGATCCCGAGGCGGACCAAGTGAAAATCTCAATTTGACCAGGGGTATCGACGAGAACGTAGCTGGGATTCCAAGATCAAGTATTAGGTCCATCAGTCCAGGCGAACATCCTAGTCCACGGTTTGTGTCACGATGTGTGCCTTGGGAAATACGCACTCTACGTCTTCTGCTCGTTTTTCTACGTAGCCTAGTACTTGGTCAAACTTGGTTGTGAACAAGTTCAGTGCCGTCAAGATACCACCATTGGGTCCGAGGTTGTACCTAGAGCACAGGCACAAATGCGGGTCAGACATTAGGATGTGAACATCAGCGATGAGATGAGCCGTATGCCTATTGACTATCACAGAACACCGTTCTAGTGTTGTGAGGACCTGGGGGAGCTACTCACTGTTTCATCACTTCCTTGTAGTCTACCGTATCTCTAATATCAATGTTCGCAGAGTAAGGCATATGGGATACAGCCGGGTCGAGATTGAGGATATATGGCGGAGTGTTCTTGGAATGGAGGTGTGAGTTCAGACGCTGCATGAGTGTCGTCTTGCCCTGTAGATCATGACGCATCGGACCAAGTTAGCTTAGTTCCAGTTCCAGGCAGAGTGTCCTCAGTGAGTTGACCAGAGCGGACTCACAGATCCGGCCATACCAATACAGATGATGACAACAGGTTGCTTCTTGCCTTCAGAGTCGGTCGCTTTGGCGCTAGCATCCTGAGGTACAGTCGAGGGTCCAGCTTCTGCTGCCGGCGCCGGAGCAGGAGCAGGAGCAGGCGTCGGATCTGTTTTCGGTATCGAAGCACTTTCGGTCATGGTAGTAAATTTCACCGTTTGTCGGTTCTTGTTGACCGGTCAAGGTGTCAGATCAATTCTGTGATGTATATAAGTTACAGCAGTCTACTGTATATGGTCAAGAGAAAGTCCCAAATCCGAAATCTGTTGCTTGTGACCTCCATCCAAAGCATCAGTCATCATCCAAGGCCACGAGAAAGGCGGAGGTCACCGATGCCTGCGATTGATTTGCCACAAACAGCAAAGCAGCCTTGTTTACCTGAGCCGCCGAATATCCCGCCTACGGTGGGGTTTGTGAGTATGGTGAGTATGGTGCCTGCCTTATTAACAACCCCTATTTACCCCTTTTCTAACCCTGGCTGTATAGGTTTATAGGTTTATCTCTGTTTCAGGCTTAATAGCGCAGCGCGTGAGAGTCAGTGCGTTCTAATGTACTAATCATCCAAAACTCCAATACAAATAGCTGATTAGAACTTGAACAGTTGATTTGTATTCAGATATTCCCTCAGTAACGAAAACAAAAATACATGAGCACGCCTCGCTGGCTAATACGGTATACAGGTTGACCTGCTCACCAGCTCACCCTGGAGTGCATTCATCCGCTGCACTGAATCAATCAACTCACCCTCACATTCATCCCACAACACCCTACCATCCTCTTCTTCGATCCCATCGTCCATCCATAATACATACCATCGAGCATTCTAAGCGTTCGTATACATCGAGCCGACCCAGGAGAGCTCGACACACATCTGTTCCGAGCCCCTAGCGGAAGAAAGATAGATAAAGCGCATCATACAAGGAGGATTCACATCTATCGAAATCAAACCGAATCAAATCAAATCAGTCAACCTCAACAAACCCGTAACCGTATCTGAACTAGAAAGAGGGTATTGTCATTAGCCTTTTTAAAACAGGTGAGTCGACAGACTTGCTGTCTTTCATAGAATGTTTCTCCCGTCAGAATCCACTTGCCCCTATGTGCTTCATGCATGATATCCCGTCACACCGTTATTTATCGTCAACAAGCCCCCTCGAACCCCGCCCGCTCTTTCCCGTCTTCGATACCGTCTCGTCCGACCAACCGCAGTGTACCTCTGCTCCGTCGTCATGCATTTCCACCATCTGCTACCTTCCTCGCGGCACTCTCCCCTTTGTGAAGTCGCTGCTCCAACGATCTGTCGGCTGGCGAGGACAGACAATGCTTATTCTCGAGTGACTCGTGGTCGGGTGTTGCCGAGTGGCGTATACCCGGTACACAGATCCAATCTCTTCTCGTTATCTCTTCCGGTCGCTCGACAACTTTGAGTGGAAGATTGTCAAACGCGTTTGCGCTTGGGCCAATCCATTCACATTCATCGTCATCTACCCGTCGGGCGGATGTTTTGACATCCCTTCGCCTCGGCTTATCACCTGGCGATATCTTGTGTCTCAGCGTTTCACTTTGCCTCCTTTCTGTCACATCGTGGGCTCCACACCCCACCTCCATCCGGCTGTACTATTCGAGTCCGATTGACATCCTGACTGACTCTATCTGTTTTTATAATCTCCACAGCCTCGTACCTCCTTCATCCTAATTCTTCAGCGAATATGCAGACTATCAAATGTGTAGTAGTGGGTGACGGTGCTGTCGGAAAGTGAGTGAAGAGTCCTCCGCAAAACACGGTCGTGGCTGTTGTCACTAGTCCAATATGACTGAGACTGACCGTATCGCAATTGCTGTAGGACATGTCTCCTGATCTCGTACACTACCAATAAATTCCCTTCCGAATATGTTCCTACCGTCTTCGATAACTGTGAGTGCAGCCGAGCGAATCCCGCGTTTGGGAATCAGGTTGTACATCCGGACTGACAGGTATTGTTGATTATCTTAATTCGTGCAGACGCCGTTACCGTGATGATTGGTGATGACCCTTATACGCTCGGTCTGTTCGATACTGCCGGCCAAGAGGATTACGACCGACTCCGACCCCTGTCATACCCTCAAACCGACGTATTCTTGGTCTGTTTCTCCGTGACGTCGCCCGCTTCATTCGAAAACGTCAAGGAGAAATGGTTCCCCGAGGTCCACCACCACTGTCCCGGTGTACCCTGCTTGATCGTTGGAACTCAGGTCGACCTGAGAGAGGACCAGGGTCATTTGGAAAAGTTGGCCAGGCAGAAGCAGAGGCCGATCTCTACCGAGCAGGGAGAACGATTGGCAAGAGAGCTGGGCGCGGTCAAATACGTCGAGTGTTCCGCTCTTACTCAACGTGGATTGAAGAACGTCTTTGACGAGGTGAGTATGGTGGTCGAGCAAGCTTTTCCCCGCGCGAGTGTGAAAATCGATTTAGGGGCTTTTGTTGTCCCTTCTTCTCGACATATCCTCAAAGGCTCGACAATATCACCTTAGCTGTTGATGCGATGAGCTATCAGTGTCATCGGCTGACATTGCATTGACATGACTCTTCTTCTAGGCCATCGTCGCTGCCTTGGAACCCCCCGTCACGAAGAAGAAAAACAAATGTGTAATCTTGTAATCTGATTTGTGATCTCTGATCTCTTTCTATCGGATTCATACATCACCTTACGAGTACCGATTAGGTCGAGACGAGCTTCATTCGACGTTTACATATTCCCGCTCTACATCCCGGTTCTTTTGCACGACATACGTAGGTAGATCGAGAGACCAGACCTATAATATACCATATTACCCCTCTTCTTTACTGGCGTCCACTTTATTGCGGGGCTCAACGCGTATTGGCTGGCTCTTTCCATCTTCTCGGCAGCTAGTCTGTTACCTTCTACTAAAGGTACTCGGCCGGCGACCGAGAGTAGGAAGTGGAGAAGCACGCGCTGTTATGTTACTTCATATACCCGTCCTTGGTTGACTTTCACTACTTTTTGATCTACTTGATCTGTACACAATCTTTCTTAGCTTTCCTCGGTTTAGATTGTTACCTGGGTCTTTCCTTCTCATCCAGTTAGTTGATTATTTGGCTGGTGGTCGGTCGGTTCATCCATTCGCGCTACTTTTCCGCTTTTCCTTCCTTTTCCCCCTTACTTCATGATACTTGATGCACGATATCTACCGAACATAACTGGCGAATCAGGCAGACCTGCTTGATCTTCACCAGTAGCGCCCATGACGATGAGACTTATCATGCAGTGCTTTAAATGCGCCGGTACTCGTCATCACCGAGACTGCATGATTTACCTCTGCCCCATCCATGCATCATACAATATAATTACGGTGTTCGTACAACAGAGCCTTGACACTGGCTTTTGTCCCGTACTTTGCGATGCCACAGTCACTTCCGTGCCCGCCAGTGGCGAGTGACTTGTCTGCCATCAGCCCTTGGCAACATATGCAACTCCGACTCAGGGTTTGGAATTTGAGGGCGCCGGTATATCGTCATACAGTTCTTCCAGAGACCATTTGGGTCGTAGTGGTAGATCGTACGGCTCTGTTTGGAGACCAGCTTGCATTCGCAAAATCGCTGTCCATGCTATCATTGCGGCGTTGTCTGGGGTAGTGGACGGCCAAGGAGGTGAATAAGTGAGTAGACCGGTCAAATGTCAGTAAAGGTTCCAGGCTGGCAGGACCCAATCTGAAGGGTCGTTGAGGTACGGGTGCTCAGACGCTGTGGACAGATGGACAGAAGACGGAAGCTCACCGGTACAAAGGTGAATGGGCGGATAAAACAGCTCGATCCCCTTATCGGAATTATTATCCATTGATTTTCCGATACCTTTCAACATAGCTTTTAGCTCTTTCCTGATGAACAGGTTTGAGGCTACCCCGCCGCTGACTACTAGTCCTCCCAATCCATCCCGTATTGAGGGGTCCATATCGTTAATGGCCTGTTCGAGTTTGAGCGTCAGGTGAGCCACAGCTGCATTCTGGAATATCCTAGAGAATTCCCTTTGCTCGCTTTCTAACAGTGCCTTCGGAGAATCCTCATTTTGGAATGATTTGAAGGATGAGTTCGACAGATCGGCAGAGTGATTCAGGTTTGAAATTGCGCGTTGCAGAGACGACAGTATTCCAGCGAAAGAAAAGGCTCGAGTCTGCGCGGCGGAATTCATGGATAATGGTATCGGCAAAGCTGGGTGAGGGGAATTGTCGTATGGAGGAAGGGATGGTAGTGAAGCGTATGATTCCAGGATTGAACCTGGTGATCTAGTGGAATGAGCGGGTAGTTGTATTACCCTTGCGGCTTTCTCAAAGGCATCGCTATTACACGGTTATCAGCCCACGCAGTTTTCGTCAGCCAGGACCGGGATGGGTACAGCTTGGTCTGGGCGTGGAACCGGAGGGAATGGTACCCACCCGATCTTACTATCCAAGGTGTCTAGGAGTATTCTGAATTTATCGGTCGATTCGGCTAGAACAAGCTGAGTATGCCCGCCTGATACGAGCAGGATCAAGAATGGGAAGGAGGGTGGATTTGGCTCGGTTAATAACGGTGTGAGAGCGTGAGCTTGCTGCGACGACGGGTCAGATGGTTGGTCAGCGGCAGGAGACCCAAAGGCTCAAGAGGTACTGAGTCAAGCAGTGATCGAACCTGTCTGGTGTCTGTGTAGAGAGCAGCAGCTGAAGCTCACTCACCATATGATGTACTCCTACCAATCTCTTCCCCGTACCCGCCGCAAGGCCCTTAGCAGCCATCTCCCCGATGCTCAGGCATCCCCTCATTCCAGGCCCTCTCGTATAAGCCACCGCATCGACCTCTCCCATTTCCATCCCAGCTTCTTCCAAACATTTCGCTATTGCCGTTGGTACATTCTTGATATGAGCAGCCTGAGCAGCTAAAGGGTGGATTCCGCCGTATTTGGAATTTTCGGCGTGCTGCGATATCGTTACTAATGATAGTATTCTGCGGTCGGAAGTTACTATGGAGGCGGAGGAGTCGTCTGCTGATGATTCCAGACCTAGTACCACTATTGGTCTGCCTTGGTTCTCGTTTCGGCCTTGAAGTTGTGTGGAGCACGCTCGGCAGGTAGTAGCCAAACTTCGGCGAGAGGAACGGGCGGTGATCGATCGTGTTGCGATGTAGGGTGCAGAGCAGGAGCCAGCCAGCCGAAGCGCATGTCGAGTTGCCATACTGCTCGGTACAGGTCGTCGATGCCAAGTGTATCTCCAGCAGAGTAGTTCCTGGGAGGATATATCAGTTATTATTCTAGTATTTTTGGACGATGAAAATCGCCGGGAGACTCGCGTCTCGAACTTTTTGGTGCGGATCTTTCCCTTTCGCTTCGTTCGGAACCAAACAACCGAAATCGGTGCTCCTGGCAGTACGTAATATGTAGTACGGTGGAATGGTTACCCCGTGGCTACCGTATCGTTTAACGGTTGGAACTAGTTCTCGGTCTCTAGCATCCCAACGTGTACTGTATGTCCCGATCGAGGTACACGCGAAGGAAACACACATATATAGCGATTTGGGAGAGACGAATGGATTTTCGGAAGCCGTGGGCTACGATCACTTGACGATGGCACACCGCAAACCTTCTGTGGCGGCTGAACTGTTACTAGTACAGAGGCTTCCTTCCATCAAGCAATCTCCCAACTCTCCATGTACTCGTAGCAATGCTCCTCGTCGGTTCGTACTCCTGCAATTGAGGCAAAGCTTGATATGACTCAGAGGTGCTCCCCACTGGGGTCTGTGTCAAGGTGAGATGCGACGATCAGTGTGCCGTCGTGGAGGGCTAATATTTGATGGCCTATATGCTTGATCATGAGACGTGATCAAGCTCCTGCACTGGTGGTTGAAAGATAACATCTCCGTCTGTGGAAACATATAGGTCGACACCGCAGCACGTCACATCTTCAAGGCCTGTGCTAACGTTGACCTGCTGACGAGCAAGGCGTACATGAAGCCCAAAAGATGCTATCCGTGAGTAGACCGATTTTCTTGTTGTGTTACGCAATCAGTGACTGGCTTCGCAGGTGAGGCTCACAGTACCTCCGTCTAACCTCTTCAAAGTGTGCGTGATTCCTCAGAACGCCGAGATTCGACATGGCTTTGCGGGTTTGCAAGGGCGACGACGGAGGTGATGCCCAATATTTCCTATGTGTGGTTTAAGCTGTGTTAACGATGATCGTGATAGAAAGTGTTCTGAATTGACCTAACTTTTCCGATCGTCCGATCGCTTTGGGACCAGAGGCCCAAATGATTTTGCGGTTAGGAACTTAGAATGATAATGTACACTACAGTACTGTCTTTTCAGCGTTCTCTTGTAGCTTCGACGTGTCGAAAAGTGTTGGCTTCCGCCTTCAGCATTGTATGCTTTCAACGACCACAACTCCTGCTTGACTGCATCGTCGTTGCAGTCCTTGCTTATTGAGGCCTGAGGTTTAGTGACACGTCCTTTAACGGTTTTACGACTGCAACTGCAAGAAGCTTTCTATATGCTGTATGGGTGCTCTGTACAATCGCAACATGATTCTAAAGTGAGATCTCCAAAACTTGGTAGAACACATAGGCGAATATTTGGTCAATGAAACGAGTGTTGGAATGCTTAGTCGATCCGAGGGACAATCAATACCAACGCCCCGCAAGGTTCCGCGCATCAAATAACCATGACGCAGATCGGAGAGTTATGTGTCCTTGAGAGGGGGCGGGCTCCAAGGATCGTGAGAGCGTATAGAGATTTTAAGTGACGTTTGTCTTGGCCATACCTTGCGGCGGGCCACTGTCTCGGCAAAAACAGCTCAATGAGGAGGCTATGCCACATCTGCTTTCTCAGGCCGTGCAGAGTGGCTGAGCGCCATGACTATGTATCTGGCCCCTCTAGGAGGCAGAAACACACTAACTTACCATTCATTCGCATTGTAAGCTGCTGGATACTCTGACGTGGGGCAACAATGTTTTCGGTGAAGCAAGGAAGACGAGATGTGATCGCTGTCCGCAAGATAAAGTTAAGAAAAAGTACCGCTCATTCCAGTTAATGAGATTGTCCGTTATTCGCATTTGACAAAGAGCCTCCGCCAAGATTTGGCTGGTGCCGTTGCTTTGTGTCAGGCTTTTGGTGAACACAGGACATCGAAGCCAGGCAAGTCAAGAGAGATCGCCACGGAGGAACGATGGATGTGGGAAGGCTAAGAACGTACGAAGAGGTTTAAGAGTATATATATTGCACATACAAAACCCAGACATCGCCAAACACCGTTGGTGAAACGGTATCATGCGTCGTTGCCATCGACGCGGCAAGGGTTCGACTCCCTTATGGTGTACATCTTTTGGTTATCGAACCATTTTCTTTTTGGCCTTTACATTTTTGGCCTTTACATTCTGTAGCTATACATGTCCCGTGTTTTTCGTATGCATCCAGAGCAGCATGCACGGCGTTTGCTCAGCATCCCGTCTGCTGCTACCGCTGAAGCAATAATGAGGAATGCTGACGACAAGCGTTCCAGCTAGGTACCTCGCTACTACTTGAGTCCACGACTCTTGATCAACACACGACAAACGGACTCTCGCCGTGAAGCCTGAGCGGTGGTTTCCTGAGGAACGTAGCTCCGCATGGTGAATTACGTTATACAATGAACCTGACCTGTGAGGACGAGGCCGGATTGTAGTCAGGCTTGCCTCTGTGTTATTACCCCGATTCCCGCAATTTATCCCAATCAAAAATCCCAAAACTTTCCCTCTCGTGGCTTGTTCACGAGGACGGCGCGAAAGAGTTTTGTTCACCTCCGCTGTTCTCCTGACTTTGCTCCAGGCTCAGGGACTGCCTGGAACGATGACTTCAAGCTTAACGCTACAGTCGACGATCGCTTGTGCTTGACTTCCGCCTGATGCCACTCACTCACTAAACAGGCAGTACGCCGCCGATTGGAGACAGACCGAGCCGCGATCTGAAATAACTCCCACAACCTGTCATCGTAGATGGACTTGGCAGGTTCGGTGATTCAGATCATGTGAACCGGTGGAGGGTTTAGTTCCCCCTGTCTCAGCCTGCCAAGCTGCAAACACAGGAGAAAACAGGACAACGGCGTGCAAAGCTTATGCCTATCTGGCATGCATCAATCTCGTTGTTTTCGTTGCTTTCATAGCTCTCATGCATGCTTAATGCTAGCTCCTAGCTATAACAAATGACTTCTTCAGCTGATGTAGATGTGCAGCTGTACACCGCAATGATTTAGGCTAGGTGGCCAACAGAGAGCCTTTACACGGTGCACGGAACATGTATCATCATGGCGTACCGATTCCCGATTCATATGGTGCCGGGAATGGATCGCCGATCGATCATGAGACATGAGATTATGACATCTTGTTCAGCTTACCCTCACTTTCGACAGTGCCTGTAAATGTGCATCCTGCCTGTTTACTACTTCGGTCCTCAGCGTCCTTGCACCTAGCCAGCTTCGGAGCTCGTGGGTTAGAGCCCATGTCTTGGACAAACCACGCTAAACGTATCGCTGTGCATAATCAGGCGAATCCGAGAGGGATGCGGTCTGCAGATTGGGAAAAACGGTCTCAACTTTCCTCTCTGGTTCTGTCCTGACGCTCCTAATCAACCTAGACCACGCTGCATATCCCGACGGCCCATACAGTCCTGAAACGCGCAACGGGCCTAACCTTATGACTACGGTACAAGCCATGACGATATCGAGCGATCTATGTGCATACGATGGGTGACCACCGCAGCGTGCCGTGTACTGTATCAAGTAAAACCGCAATCCGTATCAACAGGCGTGAGACCAGAGGTTTGCTCACGTCGACAGAATATGATTTCTTTTTGCTTTGCTTTTCGGGTCAAACCTCTGCTGGCCTCCGTGGTCCAGTCCAGATATCACTTGGACGAACGCCTGGCCACCGCAAGGGAGGAGACAACCTTCCTCAGGTTGCATGCAGGCTACCTGACGGCGTGTAACCAGTAATCAGGTATCCTTCCCCCTGCTTGCAGCACATCCTGTCCGCTTACGAGACGAAATGAGCCCGCCGATCTTGTTGTCCGCGAGGAAACGATCATTCACAAACAAATCCCTCGATCAATAACATATATAACGGCTTCCGTCGTCCCGAAGCGGATGGAGAAAAGTTTGATCTCTTTCCAAACACAAGTCTACCAACTCCTCATACCATCGCGAGCACATATATAATCCGCTGTCGGTATCGTAAAGTTTTAACGAAGCTGACCTTCATCATTATTCGGCCTTCAAGATGAGCGGCACAGAATACGAGAAGGCTCAATACAAGCCAGCCGGCGAACAGCCTGCTCCTCCTTACACCGTGGATGGCGGCACCGCCGAGAAGCTCCCCGCCGCTTTGCACAGCGATGTTCCCATCATCGACAACGGCGATTTCGGTTTGCGAGCCATCTTGGCCGGTAATGCCTCCAACCCTTTGACCACTTTCGAAAAGAAGGCGGCCCTTATCAATGCGTGAGTGATCGAATGAGAATTATAGGGATCTCGATCTGTTTCTGTCTGTGCGAGTGTTGGCTGACAGGCAACCTGCGTTGTAGTGAGCTCGACAAGTTTGGCTTTGGAAGGTACCAGATGTGTATCTGGTTCTTGTGTGGTTTCGGCTACTTCCTCGATCTCGCTTGGGCACAGGGTGTGGGCCTTATCGCTTCCGCGGTTTAGTGAGTGATACTTTACCCTGCTGACTCCTTCTTCAATTGAATGCGCTAACGGTGCTTGTGTATTTCACAGTCAAGAGATGAATGTACCGGACAACAAGACCGGTTTGATCTGGACATGTGCGAATGCTGGTTTAGCGTGAGTGTGGCCCTTTGTCGCTCGGTCTCGTGTTCGTCGTAGTTAATCGATACTCTTTCTGTCTAGTGTCGGTGCCCTCTCCTTTGGTATCATTGTCGATATCATCGGTCGAAAGTGGGCTTTCAACCTCACTTGTCTAATCACTTCCGTATTCGGTCTTCTCTTGGTGAGTGGCGAAAGGGGCTCCTCTTCTCTTGAATCCGCCTCCCTATGGGCGATTGCTAATGTTTGCTGATTGTTCGCCACATAGGCTGCCCCCAAGTACAACTACGGTGCCATCTGTGGTATCTACTTCCTCTCTTCCCTCGGTCTTGGTGGTAACATCCCTATCGATGCTACCATTGCCCTTGAGTTCTTACCCCAGCGAAGACGATACCTCGTTGCGCTTCTCTCCATGTTCCAGCCCATTGGTGTCGTGGTCGCTTCTGCCATCGCTTACGGTACCGCCGCCAAATACCGATGTGACCCCACCCTCCCCGCCTGTAACACCGTTCCTGATGGAGAGGGATGTTGCTCCGTTTCTTCCAACATGGGTTGGCGATACGAGGTTATCATCCTCGGTCTTATGACCTTGCTCGTCTTTTTCCTCCGATTCTTCGTCTTCACCTTCCACGAATCACCCAAGTTCCTCCTCTCTAAGGGTCGAGAAGCAGAGGCTATCGAGGTTCTCCACAAGATCGCCAAGTTCAACAGGGCTCCTCCTCCTATTCTTACTGTTGCTCATTTTGCCGAGATCGACCAGACCTCGTCCCAGTATTCTAATGACCGAGTCGAGGAGGGCACTGGTACCACCGTTAAGCGAGTTCTCCGTGCATTCGTTTCCGGTATCACCAATCTCAAGGGCCTTTTCTTGAACAAACTTCAGGCTTTCATCTTTGCCCTCTTGGCTGTTGCCTACATGGTGAGTGATATATCATACTTTTTGTCTGCTCTCCACCGCTGACACTTGTGCTTGCGTAGGGTGACTACTGGTCTTTCAACTTGGCTGGCTCTTTCCTTCCCATCATCTTGCTCCGAAACAACGTCTCCAACGGCCAGACCAACGTAACCGAGACCTACAGGCAGTACATCTACATCTATCTGCCCGGTGTCCTTGGTGCTGTTCTCGCCTTGGCCTCGATTCAACTTCCTTTGGTCGGTCGAAAGTGGTCGCTTGTCTTCTCCGCTGCCTGCCAGGGTCTCGCCATGGCCATGTACACCCAGGTCAAGACCACCCCCGGATACGTCGGCCTCAACGCCCTCGAGTATATCATGCAGACATACTTCAACGCCGTCCTGTATGCTTCCGCTCCCGAGCTCTTCGACACCGCCTTCCGAGGATCCGCCAGTGGTATGCTCTCGTGCTTGGGTCGATTGGCTGGTATCGTCGCCCCCTTCGCGGGTGAGCACTACCTCGCGGCCGGAAGCTCCGGTATCCTCTGGCTCGGTGCCGGTGGTATCTGGCTTTCCGCTTTCGTCATGATCTTCCTTCCCGTTGAGATGCGGAACCGACAGATGTTCTAAATCAGAGGAACCGCTCGGTTCTGTCCCCAAGCTATCCATTTTGACCCCTTGCCATTTCCCCGATGGTCTATCTAGGTCGATGAGACATACACGGGAATCATCATCCATTGCTCCTTCGTTTTCATTTCCTGAATTACTTTTCTGTCAGTCTTTTTGGATCCGGTACGTAAATATAATATAACCAACACATGCCTCAGGCAACCGGCTGTCAACGTAAGCTCCAGCGCTTTGCGCTTCGCACCTTGAACAAATGTAGCACGTTCAATGATTTGTTAGCTCTACCATGCACTCTTCTATAATGGTTCGCAATCACTGCTGCTGAAACAAAGTTCCTGTTTGAAGAAATGGTTTCATTCCACTTCAGCCCCTGGGCTGTGCTTTGACACCGTGGCAGGCTGAAATGCTGACCTGTTTGTCAGCTGAGACCCGCCTTGAGACCGCACTATTAGAAACATGGCGAATGTTCAAGCTGTCAGGGCTGGTGACTCCACCGGCCGCAGAGTCGAGGGCATACCCCTCGCCCTGTCAGTCATGTGGAGGGCAAGCTCGACACCGGTCGGTCAGCCCGACAAGGGCATGAGACGTCAACCCGCATGTCTGTCAGCCAGCACGTGCATGGATGAACACTACAGGTAGTCATACATGTGAGGAATTTTATGCTACAATAACACTATACGTACATAATGTTCAGCGCCATCATCATTACCACACAAACGAGGCACGGCCACCGATCGCGCGCGGAGGCTTATTCCTTCGGCTTGGCTTTGAAGAACTTCTCGATTCCATTGGTCTGTTTGGGATCGATCACCTTCCCCTTACCACTGGCGTTCTTGGGCGAAGGCGTTACACCTCGCTCATTCTTGACCGATTCTGACGGCATACCGGGTACAGGTACACCCATCGTCTGTAAGAGAAGGTTGAACTCGTCCTACGTATTACAATGGAATCAGGATGCGATGCAGCTTCCACCGACTAGGAGGAGAACACCTGATCGGTATGTTGGACGGGGGGGACAGCGACTCACCTTGGGGATAATACCGCCCGTCGCTTCCTTGTGCCCACGCGCATAGTCACCTCCTACCCTTTCTCTGAATCCAGGTATACGATCGCCGTATTCATTAAGCAATGCGATCAAGTTGGCTGTTAGTCGAGACAAGTCAGCTATAGCTCCCTCGCCAGACATGGATTGCGACATGGAACACAAGTGATGTTACATACGCTGTTGATCTTCAGGTTGATTTCTGAGTGATGCAGCGATGCGACAAGAGAATGACACTTTGTTCGGATCAGGGTTGAAGCCGGTGTTCGCGCACTGTCCCACAACATGCTCAGCTAGCCCTTCGATGTCCCGATGGTACAACCGGTTGACCACTCACCATTACCATCAACAGCTTGGGACTCTTCCGGCCAAGTGTGCCTGCCCATCGCGTTGCTATCACGGGATGAACTACCCGTCCTATTATATCAGCACTCATATCGTCGGATAGATATTGTTCGATATTCACCTTGAAACCCTGTGTGTACAGTCACGACAGCGACTTTCCCATCTGGCGAGAACTTAGGGGCTATGATCCACGATCATAGCGTCAGTCAGCCTTGGACTCGGTATCAGAGCGACGATCGGACCACATACGCGTCCTGGCCCACTTCGCCGTCTCGTCTCCCACGTCGAGCCTACATAACTTCAAAAAGGCGTTATTGGCCATATCTGCTGGCGTTCGTGCTGCAAGCATGATCTGTGGGGTGCAGACGACATGGTGTCAGAGATTCGGCTATTAAGCCCAGAGCCAGCCGGAGAACGTGTGACTCACATCCCACGCTTTTGGTACTAAGCGAATCGTCAGCACTTATGGATCTATGTAGAATACGACACCTCTTACCGTTGTATTCTGCCGTACGCCGGGGAGCGTTGATGCCCGATACAGCCTCGCTGAATGACTTGGATCCCAGCCTACTCTCGATATCAGAGTAATCAGTCATAAGAGCCAATGTTGTGATGCGATTTGACTAGTCGAACTCACTTTCGGAATACCCCTCCGAGTTCTGACGGCCAGGGTGCAGTCCCCCACTTGGGGACTGACGTGCCCAAATCTGCTCTCGGTCCCACATCAGCTACATCCATTACACTGACGAAAATCAACTTACCGCCTATCACACCAACGACCGCTCGCCATGCTTCTTCTTCGTACACTTTCGGATGCAGATCTCTTAGAAACATATACGTCAACAGTGCCGCCGTTGCGATAGGTGGTGTTTGACATGCTGTCAGGACTTGCGAACCCTCGGGCCACTAGCAAAGCCTATATCAGCGTCTTGTTAAAGTTTCCTCAGGGAACGCAACAGTTGTAAATTCTGTGATCACTCACCTCATCCGACATGTGGTGATCCACGATCAACACTCTCCTGCCCTGGCTTTTCTTGTCGTCAAAAGGCGGGGCAAGTGACCGCCCCGGTCTACTACCCTGGTCAAGCACGACTATCTTCTCAGCTCCTGAAGCATGCATGGTTTCCCTTTCGTAGTCGGAATGAACGTTATTGCCTTTCGTTATATGATGCACCGAGATGAGACTTGGCGGGTGATCCATGTGGATCAGTGTTTGGTATAATAACGTTCCAGCTACATACGAGCCCTATTCAGTAAGAGGACATGCTTGATAGTTGAGTGCAATTCAGGTGACTGACCAGAGAGTCCGTCCGCATCTTTGTCCGGTACGATGAGCACTGATCGCTTGTTATCGACACTACAACGGGGCCACAGGTCAGCGACAGGAGGGATGTAACGTGTCAAGGGACATACATATCACGTATGAAGTCTCTAGCCTCTGCCATAGCAGATCTCGGAGCAGGCCAGTCGTTCCATTTCGGTCCGTATTCCTTGCCTGCATGCGAGAGTTCCTGCAAGACACCCGACGAAGTGCTCGAGCTGGACGACCTTCTTCTCCGCTTTACAGGAGAACTACCTGTACACTTCACTAGGTCAGCGATTGCGACGCATGATAAGCCCTACGCCCGGAAAATGAGCTTCGCACCTGGCCTTGCTGCAGGGACACTATCCGAAGAAGCGGATCGTTTGACCATCTCAGCGATATTGATACGATTCTGAGTAGACCGGCCGATCAGCGCCGATAAGAGGCGAACAGATGCACGGAGAAGCGGAATGATGGCGATGGCTGATTGATGAGGGGGCGTGAACGGTCGACGGATATCAACTTGTGCGCTACAGGTTGTTTGTCCATCTATCCCAACGATTGAGTCCATCTGAACAGAGCTCATCTTCAATCAGGTGTCTCAGCCTGGAAATCTCAGCTTGATACTGGGTAGGTGGAGGTGATGTCATTGTGCTATGCATGATCTGCGATTTTGAGAGCGATCGGAGAAAAATAGGCTCCGAGGGTGTCACCAAACCCGAGTACAACTGGAAAACCAAACAAACGAGAGCCGAAGCCGCGCTTGATCCGCTCCTTCCGATCAACGCTACGGCCGCCATCAAGAACACCGCCATCAACATCAACATCAACATCAACATCAAGAGGAATTCGGAGCTCGGACATCACACACACTGGAAAACCAACGATGGTGATCTGAGGGAGCTGGACCGTGCGGGAGTCGTGCTGTGGGAGTTTGCATGGCTTTTACGCCTGAACACTGGACGAGGGAAAGACTTCACACCCATGGCTGTTGGGAAGTGTTGGTAAGAAGCACCAAGACATGAATGATGTGACCACGAAACAAACATAAGAAGGGAGGACATTTGTCTGTCGGAGTGGAGCATTAAGTCCGGCATGAGTAGAAGGGCCCTCGTCATGGATGTCAAACTCGTTGAGTGATGAAGGCAATGACGAGCCTTGTGTGAGTTCCATTCGTTTCAACTTTGGATTCGAGAGTACGCCTGCAGCTTTTTGTGTGTGATGCACCTTCATGATGACTCGGGATTGACAGTGTACGTTCAGCACTTGCAGTCGATCGTAGACGTCGTGCGGGTATCGTGAATCATGCCTTTCACCTTGAGACTGGAATGACCTCGTGTAGATTACGACTCTTGGCGACTATACGGACCGACGACAAGCATGCAGCATCACATCTTCTCGCAAGAATCTGTACTAACAGCAGCGCGTGTACGGCTACGCTAGTAACACCTACCTGCCCCTCTTCTGCTGATCGGGATAGCCGGCTCCTGAAACGAGAAGGACAGGATGATCTAGGTCCTTCATAAGCTCAGGCGGGGTCAAAGTGCCTGATACCGCTACATGTCCGAAGTAGCGTCAGTCGGACGCACGGAGCATTGACTGCGCATGTGAGCGGACATGTGGGCTGTGTTTGTGTGTTTCGTCGCGACATACATCGCACAAGCGGTGATCAAGAGCGATCAATGCTTTTCGATGTCCGCTAATACCCCTTGAACCCCTGTCCGTTTATCCCCGGCTCTGTGTATCACTACTTCGGGCGTTGGTTTTCCCAACCGATTTAAGCTTACAGTACTTTCTCTTGTTTCTGACAACAGCGCAGAATCGAACCGCTGGCCCAGACCTTAGGTTAAAGTAGAGGTACGTATGTACGTATGTTTCGATGATACGCAAGGACCGCTCGAGGGTCGAGGAATGACCTAAGAAGTTTAGTCAACGTAAAACGTCCTTTGATCTTGTGTTTGATCTGGTCTCTCATATCATACGCTTCTTTTGATTTTCATTTACGCCCTTGCCTACCTACCCTTACTCGGTTCGAACACGTATCCGTCCCCTCCCATCCCATCTCGTATGCTCTCATCACCATCAATCCACCCTCACACTCGCGCACTCACGAGGGCCATACGAAACAAACTTTGTTGCCATCTAATGCAACAAAAGAAAGCTAATTCGTGTGCCCGTTTCTCATGCTTCCGACAACAACGCTACTAATTTACCTCTCTCTCTCTCACACACACAAATATACCTGCTGATGCCCGAGCTTACTCTCTTCATCGGATGTACGACGCCCCAATCTGCCATACCTTCATACCGCAAATCAGACTAGCTTGCCGATATTACTCGCCCAAAACTCGCTGGTGACCGTTGATCAGGTGCCCGGGGGCCTTTGCGGATCAAGGGTATATCAAAGACCCCACTGACCCCCCATCTCCGTCGCAATCCCCCACTCCCAATATCCACTTCATAGTGGCAAAGTACAGTGTCGAACGTTCATCTCCCATTTCTCTTCATACTATCGTTACCTGTTTTCACTCTAAGCAATATCACCCAACATGGTCCAAATATTCCATACGGAAACACCACCAGCGGCAGGTGGCCTGCCTAACCTCCGTCCTCAACATCCTATGTCGCCCTTACGACTCAACACGGCGTATCAATCCGCGATACCGCATCAGACTCCTCCTTCAGATTTCGATGGAGAGGCCCAATTCGAGGCCAACAGCATGGACGTACCGACCCTTTCTTCGATGTACCACGGTACCGACAGCGGTTACCCGCACCACAATCCAGCCTCGAGCCATACAACCAATGTTGTTGCAAGGGGAAGCGGACAGGTTGGGAGCGGTTACGCGTCCGATGCCACTACTCCCGGAAGCCCGACAGGCACTTTCAGTACATTTTCGATGACTTCGACGCTTGATTCGAGAGTGTGAGTGGCCTAGCGGCCGCCGGGAAAGCGTAACTTAGTGGTCTTTCGCTGATCTATGTCGTCGCTCAGATTTAGGGGTGGGTGGTCCTTTCATGATTTGCAACGGAGATCTTGGTTAGGTAAAATCTGCTTGGTAGCCGCTGACACGCTCATGATAGAGGACGGGGGCAGAAGATTCCAGGCTCAGAACGGTAATTGGACGTTATGTAAGGTATACCAATGTATATGGCTGATCACATTCTCCGCTGATCAGACGAGTATTCGGTAAGCTGCATCAAGCTGCATCAAGCTGCATCAAGCTGCATTAGGCACAATAATCGGAAATGCCCATCGTCAGCTGATAATTTCACCTACGCCTGACAGTTGCCCAACGGTCAGTCTGAAGTGACCCATGCCCAAAAGTGCCTGGTTGACACGCTGACACCTTCACGTAGACGAGCAAGAGTTACAGGTAAGCGCCGTTGATGTTCTAGGAAGTTTGATGACAAGGATTCACGGGTACCGCGATGTCTGACCGTGTATGATAGCGGCTTGAGCATCAGCACAGAGCGATCAAAGCGGGACAGAAGGGATACAACTATCTTGGTCCGATCCCAAGCAATTTGGGCGATGGTACCAGGGCTCTGGACGTGGGCTGTGGTGGGTGCTACAACGTTTGTGAACTGTCAGCCTGACTCTGCTGACCACAGTACGCGGGCAGGTACGGGTATCTGGTAAGCTTTGCACGAGTGTCTATCTTGCACTTTGCAAGGGGGGAACAAAAAGCTTAAGTAGGACATGTGTCGCAATCATGGCAGGGCTATCGAGATGGCCCAAGAATTTCCGCATGTCGAGTGGATTGTAGGTGTCCCCGGGCGATCACACAGAAAACTACAATCGGGGTGTGAATCTTATAGGGGTGACATATGGCTGATCTCAATGTCGTTCTCGCCAATGTGTAGGCAACGGACCTGACACCGATACAAAGGGACAGTGATCTTCCTGATAACCTTCATTTCGTCCAGAATGATATTACCCAGGGATTGCCCTTCCCAGACGCTTCATTCGATTTGGTTCACGCGAGACTGTTGGTCATGGGTGTGAGTGAAAGATTCGCTCGCGTGGCCCGTCTGGTTCAGGCTTCAAGTCCATACCCCAGTGACGGATTCGAGTCTATCTGGTATCTAGCGGCAATTTGACTCGTTTCGTCTCGACGAGACGGAGGTACAGTAAGACATACACTGATGTAGATTGGTTGAGGGTCCCAACGCAGATCCGGAACTGGAAGTTCATCGTCGAAGAAATTCTTCGGGTACTGAGACCAGGCGGTATGCTCTACCAGGTTGAGTGTGATTTCCCTTGGGGTCTTGTTGGCGTACCAGAAGACGAATGGCGCCAGAGAGCACCAGGGCATTGCAAGTTCCAGGACTATCTCAAAATGTAAGCGTTAGACTTTCAAATGACACAATCGCAATTTCTATATATCTGTTTCGTTGAAAGACACATGTCAAAAGCTGACGGAAATTCTGCTGGGCTAGGGCGGTCGAGACTCGGGGCTATGAGCCCGAACTGTCCAAGCTCCTGCCGCGGCTTATGGAGAACTCGGGACAAGTGAGAAATGTCTCCCAGATCAAGACTTATCTCCCACTATGGGGCTGGTCTCATGGTACGTTGGCTGAGTCTCTTACAGTACATGTGGATATGGCCTCGATAATCCGGCGAGGGCTTGCTGACTTCGAGACGCCTCGATTTCCATTGGTGTTGTTTCCAGAACCAGATATGCGTCAATCAGGGTAAGGAACTCTGGCCGCTCGACCTTGCCCAGCGGTCGACTTCAGCTGACTCTTGCGCCCATACAATCGCAGAATCATAATGCGGCCTGACGCCGAAGACATCCCCAATGTAAGCTGAATCTTGTCAAATCGATGCCGATATGTCTTGAGTGTCACTGCACAACATTCGTAGGCGTTAGGCGTTGACTTCACATACAACACGTCGATAGTCAGTTCAAATCGTGATCATGGACACCTGTGAAGTTCCAGCGACCCGATACGAAGAGCTCAAGAAAGGATATCTTAGTGAACTGGGCAAACCCGGTGCCAGTACCGTAAGTGTCACGAGCTGGATCGTTCACTTCCGACTCGTAACGTTTCGAACAAGGACCTATGGACTCATCTCGATTCAACGTGACCCAACCTATTCTCATTGTGGATGTGCCGATTGGCATTGCAGGCCGTACCCTTTAGTCATACCTTCGGGTGGAAGGTTTGACCTTATCGCTTTCCTCATGAACGATTCAACGAAATAATCTGTACACGAAGATGACGCGCTCTATCCTAATTATTCGGGCTACTCTGGCTGTCAACACCCCATGGTCAATCGCCGTTTACCGCTTGGAAGGCGACAGATTGTATATGAGGGCAGTGGTCAACCCAGGCGGTGCAATGATGATCTCGCTCTTTGTTAGGTTGGACTTGGAATATGTAGTATAAAGTGACTGTGGTTGCTGGGAGAGGTACGGGAAACACGACTTAGCTAGGTGGTGTACTATATATCTTGTGGAGATCCGATTGGCGGTAATCATGGCGATCTGCTGTATAATATTATTCTACGTGATGAAATGCAACCAGTATAATCCGTTTCCTCTGAAATTGGCCACCATACAGGAAAGGACCAGATCACCTTGGTCCGCATCTTTCCTTTGCAAGAGGGCTCGTGCTACCCCTGCCGCGCATCTTGTTTGTCCGCCGAGACTTTCTTGCGAATCCCTCTCTCTTCTCCTGACTCCTTCACCGCACTCGGAGGATAAGCCATATGCATATGCTTATACATGAATCGGTGATTCGATGCCAAGTGGTCTTTAGCGCTAGCACATCGTGCCCTGCTCAACGGCAGGGTCGGTGGTAGCCGACGCGGCTGTTCGGTCATGTCACCGTGCGTGGTCATGGAATTCCACTGCGGACTGGCGGGAAACACTGCACATGTCATCGCATCGCATCGAGATAGATGATTCATCGCTTTCGCTTGGCTGATCTCTCCTTTCTTGTCAAAAGCATCTGTGTGTTTTGGACCAGTACATCAGATTTGCCGCTCTCCCATCATCGAATTATACATCTATAGCATAAGACAACAGCTTGAGCGCGTATGGTGCCCATAATAGTTCAGCAGCATTCAGAAATTACCGATTCGACCGAGAATATCGACTTGATCAGCCTTTGAGATTCAAGACTAAGAACAGATTCAAGCAAGCAGCATGTCGTGGAACCAATACCCAGGCGGCGGCGGCCATCATCAAGGTGGTCAGCAGGGAGGATATGGATATGCCCCACCACCACCTCCGCAAGGTCAATGGGGTGGTGCGCCTCCTCCTCCCCCGCCGCAGTGGGGTGGGAACCAGGGGTACGGTGGTCCTCCTCCTCCTCAGATGGGGTGAGTTCAGATGTATATGCGCTTCGACTGGCCGTCACTCTGCGTTGAGGGATAACTGATATATGATCTCGAACTCTACAGCTATGGTGGCCAACAGGGTTACGGCGCTCCTCCGCCCCCTCCTCCGCAGCAGCAATACGGCTACAACAGTAACAACAACAACAATTACAACAGGAACACCGGAGGTGGTGGATACGGTAATGGAGGAGGTGGAGGATGGCAGCCTCCTACAGGTGCTCCACCCGAACACAACTACCATCAGACCGGTGCTGGATTCATGCCTCCTTCAGGTGGTGGAATGGGCGGGTATGCACCTTATGGTAGTGCTCCTAGTAAGTGGTTCATCATGGATGTGCGATAGAGCAACGGGGTACCCGAAATTGTTTTCTGATTGAGGTCTGTGTGCTCTTCACTTAGTCCAACCTCCTACGCAGGCTCAGCACTATGGTCCCCAGCTTCAAGGTCAAGGAGGTCAGAGTGCACAACCTTATTTCCAGTACTCGCAGTGTAAGTGGCTTGTCTGACCCACCATTAAATGGTGTGTGAAGACGTGACATCTGATATCTTATGGTGTTGATATACAGGTACTGGCAGAAGGAAAGCGCTTTGTGTGAGTACCTATACTCAGCCGTCCCAAGGCGGTCCAGCACGTTCTTCCACCTGGGCTCATATCTGACCATCTTTCGTTGATACACGATAGATCGGTATCAACTATATCGGCACTTCTTCAGCGTTGAACGGATGTATCAACGATGCTCATAACGTCCAGAAGTTCTTGATTGGTAGGTCGGAAGAAAACCTGTGCTCTTTGAACTAACATAGCAAACGCTCTGTCATGCGAGTTCAGGATTAGTGAATGGAGCTAACTCGATGATGCTCGTTCGATCGAATGGGTCGTAGAACGGTATCACTATAAGGCGGAGGACATAGTGATGCTGACTGACGACGCTCGAAACGCTCGACAAATCCCCACTCGAGCCAACATTATCCAGGCTTGTCAATGGCTTGTCTCTGGTGCCCAGCCAAACGACGCCCTCTTCTTCCATTAGTGAGTGATAATTTCCCTCAAGTATAGCTCAGCAGAGAAGATGCGCGGCAAGTCCAGGCAGTATTCCGAATTGTTTGTTTAGCTATTACGCCCGCCACATCCGCGAAGGGTTGTATACTGATATTGTCTTACTTCTGCATAGCTCCGGTCACGGTGGTCAGACCAAAGACCTCGACGGCGATGAAGATGACGGATACGATGAAGTCATCTACCCCTTGGATCACAAGCAAGCTGGTCACATTGTGGACGATGAACGTAAGCAGACACGATACCACCATGAATGACCTGCGTGACATAGCTGATCGCCCTTTCCCCCTGTTCCTTCGTGTAGTGTAAGTGTTTGATACGGATGATGAACAGCAGTTGTGAGGCGTGAAGAGGCGGAGACTGATCATTCCGAACTCGGCGTAGCCACCATATTCTTGTTAAGCCTTTACCTGCCGGATGTCGACTTACTGCAATCTTCGACTCATGGTAAGTCGTATTCATGATTCAACGAGATTACTCCCGACAAACGCACTGAACAACGTTTCCTCCTTTTTTTTTTTTTTTTTTTTCTTTTTTTTCTCTTCTTCTTCTTTCTGTTCTGTTCTCCATCGGCTTTCGTTTCTTTCCGCATGATATTAGTCATTCCGGATCTTGCCTCGACCTTCCTTATATCTACTCGACGGAGGGGACGATCAAGGAGCCGAATTTGCTCGCCGAGGCCGGCCAGGGGCTGTTGGGAGCGGGTATGAGCTATTTGAGGTGAGCTTGGTAGGTTGTGTGGTGAATGTGGCACTGCTGACTTGTTGGCGCGCGTAGGGGTGATACTGGTGGCATGATCAAGGGTCTGATGGGGTGAGTGGGACGGTCCGGTTTTGTCTTTGCCTGATCTTGTGCTGATTGACGAGCTTTCCCGTCGTAGAATCGGGAAGAATATCGTTGGCAGCAACTCGGACGCCAGAAAGAAGACCCAAGAGACCAAGACGAGTCCTGCGGACGTTATCATGTGGTCCGGATGCAAGGACTCGCAGACAGTGAGTCGGCCAGCGTTAATCGGCAAGCCATTGTTGAGTACATCAGCTAATATGAGTGATCTTTTGCAGAGTGCCGACACACAGGAAGCGGGAAAGGCGACTGGTGCGATGTCATATGTGAGTTGGCGTGTTACTTCCTCCGTATTACTTCCTCAAGTGCCACACTGCTCTTTCGCAGCTTATGGCGGTTATGGCTGACGACGATGTACCCCTGCATCATACAGGCCTTCATCGCTTCTCTTACGAGATACCCTCAACAAAGCTACGTTCAACTGCTCAACACGATCCGTGACGAGCTCAAGGGGAAATACGATCAGAAGCCTCAGCTGTCGGCGAGTCATCGTGAGTATATGTCTTGTCCCGCTGAGTCCTTGGCAACGAGCACTGATTAAACCTATATCATGTAGCTATCGACACGAATATCTTGTTCATTGCATAAGGCCATGTATCCTTGAATCTTGAGGACGAAGCTGTAGAGGACTGTAGCGTAAGGCAACAGGCAGATTCAGAATGGATGTTTAGCCCGATTGTTACGATGTCATACAATTATACAAAACTAATTGAGAATGCACTCTAATTATCACAAACACTATGGACCCAGACCCTCATGAAATATTGTCGTGCTTCCGTGACGATGTGGACCGGCCCTACTCCATCGTTCAGGATCCTCATTATTGTTCCAGCGCTCGGGGTTTCTTGTCAAAATACAACACTGAATACACACTCCAAAACAGAATGGCTGAACAGTAGCTGAGAGATTTTACAACGTATACCCCCCCTGAATCGGGCCTCCCGGCAAATCGATGTACCAGCAGAACTGTCGGAGCCTTGCAATGGTCCCACAAATCAAGCAGATATGCACCAAAGCTTTCGTCCACGTTCACTCAGCTACGTGACAAGTTCCACCAATTCCCCATCCTCGTCTAGCCTCCAACCCTCAGCAGCAAGATACGCCACCACGCTTTCCTCGAGCGCTTTCTTAGCGTCGGAACGAATCCATTTGCTGGGCCAGGATGAAGTCGCTTCGTCGAATGATAGATTTCTGAGAGTATTATATATGCTCAGAATTGATTTTGGCCGAAGGGGGATCTGTAGACCGTTGCACCAAATTGCATATGATATGATACGATGGTAAGGGAACGGATGTGTCAGCTTCAATACAATCATCATGATGGATATCTGAGCGAGGGGGCGGAGCAGGATCAACTCACCAGATTAGGCACAGACCATAAGAAGGAGAATCCCTTTTGAGTTGGTTGGACCATCAACGTATCGGCTGTAAACAAGATACCTGATACCGGTGTAGGCTTGGTAGGAAGATCATCTTTCGGAGGGGCTGGCTCGGAGAGCCTGTCCCAGTATAAGACGGAAGAGCCTGGGAAATGACTTAATGTAATAACAGCAATTTCTATGTCTGGTCAGCTTCACTCGACTAGCTAGCTTCATAATACAATGATCGAGCAGGACGGACGGGCGACTGCGTATGGTCTGTACCGGTCGCGAGAACGAAGGGACAAGGGTGACGCGAAGGAGCTGGCGAGCAGGCAGAAGACGCTCATTGAGCTTGATCAGAAGCCGCGGTCGGAGCTGAAGCTGAAACTGCGTCTCGGATAATTGTGAGATTGGAAAGGCGCACTCACCCTCCGCATTGTATCACTTTAACACCTTTGCCCAACTCCTTCTCGCCAGTCCACCAGACCACCTGATCCTTGTCCTTGACGTCAACTAAGCGCTGGAACCATTCTTTGTCGTCTTCATTCAGATACAATGGTACGCTGAGAGCTCTTGACCAGGTCAGAGACGTGGAGAAGAACTGTGCGAGTCAGCCCAGCCACAGCAGCGGCCAGAGTCAGCGATCATTCAGAAAGAGTTGTTGCGTCCTCTTGAGCGCGCAGGGTGTGTAGACGTGACCGGAAGCAGGATTACTCACATGTGGATGGGAGATGACGATTCCTTTCAGCGGTCGCTTCAGACTCGTCAGATGTCCGATAAGCGGTAAAGAGAGGAACGCGGAACAATCCCATATATATGATCCGTCGGCGGTCTCGATGAGTATAGCTATGACCCAAAGCAGATAGATAGTCGATCATCAGCGAAAGACGCCTGAGATTTGAAATACCTTCCGACCCATCCGGTGGACCTCGTTCGCCCGTAGATATGGGAGACGAGGATACCAAGAATTTGTATCGGTATTCATGGGATGATTCGTTACCACTTCGCGTGCGCTTTGATTTCCGAGTCTGGACTGTAGACCTTAGGTGAACTCACGAGTCTGATTGATCCCGAATCCAGGCTCAGTAACGATCATACTAATCCTCTCATCCTTCTCGTCAACCAACAGCCTGTGCTTCCTCTCTTTTGCCGACTCTGGATCTTTATACAATTCTGCTAAAGTAGTCCATTGTTGACCTGAGGCAGGTACGTATTGTCTTGGGTCAAGGCAAATAGGACACTCGGGCACCTCCTGCGCCGCCGCATCAGTGTCAGACGAAGCTTGCTGTGTACTGGAGGAGGTCCTTGAGCTGTTTGCATGCGAGCGAGGATATTGAGTTCCGCATGTTACGCATATGGGTAAGAGGGCGTCGTCTTGTAGTGCTTCGAGGGCTTGAAGGGGGATTGACGGTGATGGTTTCAGGTCGACATACATCTTGTCCTCCCCCAATGTCTAGCTAGATAAGAGACGGACGGGAGGAGCTCAAGTGATCAAGCGGTGAATATATAGAATGAGCAAGAAGAAGACAGGTCAAATAGCTAGAGATAGAGCTGTAGCTAGATGGAAATAAATACCTTGCAAAGGTCGCTTCTTTTCGCTGTTCCCGCGACCAAGTCGGGTCGGAAGCTGCAGCGAATTTCAGCAGCTCCGTTGTAATCAACACTTGGCCTGTCTTCGTCTTGCAGAGCTTTTCATCACAGAGCAGGTCATTCAGACAGACGCATATACTTGAGCATTGGGTTTCGACTGTTCTGACAACCTATGCATCGCCTAAGAAGCTTGTCTAACCTCGTTCGTGAAGGCCGCAACAAAAGTAAAGAAGCGTGTTTTGTTCGCGTTCTGGCAGCAATGCGGCAATTGAGCGAGACGTTGAAATGACGTCAATATGATACTGAGTACTGCTAAAAGCGGTGGCAAAGTAGCGTCAATAATCAAGTGGAAGTGGAATTCATTCGAAGCAAGCAAGAATCACTTAAAAATGATCTACTCAACTTTCTTACTTTTGCTCCCTTCAACGATCAAGTCAATAGACACATAATAACACTCCTACTCTCAGTATAGAACAAGCATAACCTAGCAAACATGTCAGCCAACAGCGTCAACACCAACACCAACACTAACGCCTACGCGGCTGGTACCACCGCTGACGGTAGCGCCGGAGCTACAGGTGCTCAGTGTGAGTTTTCACCTTTCTGTCTGCTGAGTATCGGCATGTATCTTTCAAGTGATGAGAAGCTGTGTAGCTGAACTAGGTATTGATGTCATCTCTTAGCCGTCGGAGACAAAGTCAAGGGCGGCTGGAATGGTGAGTTGATTTGAGCAATATTACGGCTGAAGTCTTTGTGGGCACCGCTGACCCTTTCACCATTTTGCCATGTTCAACTTCAGTCTTCCACGGTATGTCAACAGACCCATAGATTAGTAAAAGCACCCCCTCATCTGCGAACGGCATATGATCATACAACATGCTAACGCTACTTCACCCGCATGATTGACTTTTTGACTCAGGCGCCGGCGAAGCGATCCGAGGCAATGCCAACTCGTTCCTCGACAACGTAGGCGAACAAATCGCTGGCCGCGATCCCGCTTCTCAGCCTCAATCGCTCTCCAACAACGGCGAGAGACCCGCCGGAGTGGCTGCTAAGGGCGCTGATGAGATTCAGTCTGGGATGAACAACCTCAAGAAGTAAGGTGTAGGAAGAGACCGGGTCGGCCGTGGGTTGAGGTACGGGGAGTTTGAAGGGATGAGCCTGGCTCAGATTAGACTTACTGTAGACAGATATTCGAAGGATTATTTGATATGTAGCGAATATTTAAGCAGCATAACGCAATTGGAACCGATCTATGAGACGGCGCCAGCCATCTCTACGGGGACCATTGAGGTCCGTTCCACGAGGCGACCATTGAGACGGCGAGGATGACCGCTTCAACAATCTCAATCCCCAAAGCGAACAGAGACAGCCCTAAGTGACAGCACGCAGAACATGACTGCTCGCATCGTCTCTGCGTCACGATGGTGGAAGATCGACGCGCCGACCAAATAACCGTTTCCAGCATAGCTTCATTTTGATTTGTATACCGAAGTCTACTCCTACCTACATCCGCCATCCGCCCGACTTCAAGGTACATTTTTATGTCCGTTCTCCATCCATCCAGCATTCCTCATAGGCACCGACGCACGGCCATATCAGATAGCTTCGTGGGCTTGACGGAAGGACTGGCGCCGATGATCCCCACTTGCACTCCCTTCTACTTCAATTCCGCTTCATCTCCACTTCCTCCAGATCATCTTATCGCTTAGATGGCCTTGGCCTTGGAGAGTTCTGCAAGTCGATGGTAGACAATAAATTAGCATTATGAATCGATGATACCATTACACAATCAGAGACGCAGCGTCACACTCACGCTCAACCTGGGCAAGAGCCTCCTCCAACAACTGCTTCTTGAAGGCGGGCTTGGCAAGCTCGGCCTCTACGTTGGCTTGAACAGTCTTGACAAGGGCGGCCTGCTCAGCCTCTCGCTGCTGCTGCTCGTACCTGACCCAAGAGTCGAGGACGGTCTTGAGCTCAGCCTTGATGGCGTTCTCCTGGGCGAGCACAAAGTTCTCGTGCTCGAGGGTGTTGGTCTCTCGGGCGACGGCGTAGAGGGACTCGGTGAGGGGGACGACTTCCTTAAGGGTGGAGACGGAGTCGATTCGGTCGGTGACGGCCTTGGTGTGCTCGGTTCGGGCAGAGTTAAGGATGCCCTTGATTCGCTGCGGGCGGTGGCGTGTCAAGTATTACGTTTTCACGATACAGGGTGTTTGCGCAAGGAGCGGTAAGATACAGGTTCCGATGATTGAGCATAGACGGGTATAAAGGTTGTGATAGAAATGAGGGATGAAGAGACAGTAGATCAGTAATCTGTCCCACTCTTACTCTTTCACCATAACTCAAATGCTCCTTGTACACTCACCTCGATGTGCCCGTTAGCCCAAGACGAGTAAGGGGCACCGATAGACCGGGCGATGGCGGTGAAGATGACCAAGAAACCAACGGCGAGGACGGTCTCCTCGTTGGCGACCTGTAAAAGTATGGGTAAATGTAAACACACAATCAGCGAGATGTTCACGGATCACCAGGCACTCCATTTGTCCTGCCGCTGCTCATTTCATGCCCCTTTTCTCCCTCTGACCGGTACGAAGATCCTCTACATTGAACTCTGTGCTGCCTGCTGGAAGATCACTGTCGACAACCGGTCGACCAAAAACGTCTTCTTTCCACTCCACATTCCTCCGGTACTCCTCTCTTTCCCACATTCCACATTCCACATTCCAATATAAACCCAGTTGTTGTACAAATGCGTGCGACACTCACGTAGAGCTCGGAAGAGACGGCGGCAGCGGTCAAACCGGTACCGAGGAGGATACCACCGGTCTTGGTGAAGAGGGAAGAAGAGGGGACGGCGTTGATGATCTGCTCGGCCTTTTCGTCGGGGTTGGGCTCTGCAATGGTAAACACGGTATCCCACAAAATCTCAGTTCCTGTTCCTTGTTCTACAAGTTCTACTCTTGCGTGATCGTGCGAAGCCATGATCTGTCTGATGAAAGGGTGTAGAGGGCTGCGAAGAGGGATGAAAAGACTGACGGGTAGCCATGAATCGCGCACTGTGACACCAATAACAGCAAGCACCATCAGCATCAACACAACCGACCAACATAAGCACCACCGTCATGCATTGTGACACAGTGGGAAGATGTTGAAACTCACCTCTGAGCCATGGCTCGAGGAACAACAGGCCTGGCGAGAGCTACAATTTGACATGGACAAATACAAATACGGCCGAAGGATCCGATATCAGCGAAATGTCCCACACTTTCGTCCCATCTCCTCATCATTTGTTCCGTCCAATGCTCCGTTTCTCCCAGCCCAGATCGTCGTATGTCGCATTGCGCACTTACCCGCTGATCGGAGGCTCTTGAGAGCGAGTCGAGAAGCCATGATGATGAGTGGTGAGTAAAGGTAGGTTTGGGGTATTAAGGATGATCAAGGATAATAATATAGGACGCTATGTACAGTAGATGTTTCGACATATGCACCAGAGTGTGTGTGAGCCAGCGCAGCGGTGGTGGTAGTGGTGATGGTGGTGGGACACTCGATTGAGATAGATGCAGGGACGGAAGGGAAAGGCAAGACTGAGTATCGGAGAAAAAACCGATTTGCCGAGTGTGGCACTTCAATCCCAAGATAGGAACAGTCACAGTCGCGCTTGCCCTTTAGCTTTCGTCGCCGGTTACGAGCCTCGTTCAAGCTACTACATACATTGCTACTGCTGTATCATAAACCTAGCTAGACGATACCTGTCTAGTGATAGATCAGCTGTTTATACCATCACTAAACAATCACACATCACGTCTCTCACTTCCTCGAAGCAGCATGTCAGACTCGGAGAGAGAAGACGACCTTTTCGGCGGATCAGAAGCGGGCTCAGATGCGGGAGCTGCCGCTCCGACTGCCAATACCAACCGAGAGGAGCGACAACCTTCACCCGTCGCCTCAAGCTCGAAGGCAGCTTCGCCTGCACCTGCGCAAGCCTCAGCGCAAGATGGTGACGATGACGCGGATGCAGCTGGAGATCTTGTGAGTGAATGGCTATCTTTGCCCCTTTTGCTGCACAGGCGAGGCCGATAACAAGCTATCAATAGATATGACATTGTCTAACTAACTGGAATTCGGCTTGCTTTGCTTGATATGGTGATAGTTTGGCGATGACGACGAAGAAGAGGAAGCGCGAAAACGAAGAAGATCAACCACTCGAACATCCCGTTCAAGATCACGATCAAGATCCGGCTCGGCGAACCCGCTTGAGTACCCCGAAGAGGAGGATGTAGAAGTTGAGCGACATGAACAGAGTTGGGCGACTTTGCCTTTACCCCAATGGCCTCATATGAAAGCTACGGACGACAAGGTGGGTTTTGCACTCCCCCCCATATTATCTCATAACACTCCCAGCCGCAGGATAATCACGAGGCTTCCATTTGGGTATTTTTCAGAGACACAGAGCTGATCTTTGCTTTCTGTGGCAGATATGGCATCTCAAACTACCTGCATACGTGAATCTCGAGTCAAAACCATACGAGCCCGATTTGTACCGAGAATCACTGGACGAAGAACCTATCGATGGAGCCACCGATCCTATTGGAGCAAAGAGCAGGATGATTGGGGTGAGAAACACGATCAGGTGGAGATGGGTGACCGGAGGTGACGGCGAACCTGTGAGTGGGCGCTTGATCAACATGTCATACTTTTTGGCAACCCTGGTAGCACTTCTACATGTTTCTGGGACGAGCAGAAGCGTGATTGCTACGAGCAGTGAATCCAAATTCGGACTCGTGACGCTTGATGCTGACGTTACTTGTGGGTTCATCCTTTACGTTAGATGCGCCAAAGTAATGCTCGTATGCTGCGGTGGTCTGACGGCTCAGTATCGCTACAACTCGGTAACGACCTGTTCGACGTTGCTCCATCGCACGGTGCCACCTTAGCTCGACCATCCGATCCCAAACCTCCCGTCCCGGCAGGTAAAGCCAACGAAGTCGTACCAAACACCGTCTCTGCTACTACCTTCTTATCCGTAATCGAGCCGAACGAGCAAGTGCTCGTCACTGAACGAGCCATTGCTGGTCAGCTCTCCTTATTACCTACTTCAATGGACAGCAAGACGCATCTTGAATTGGTGAAACATGTCGGACAACAACACGTCAAGCATTCTCGTATGAAGATGCTCGAAGAGACTGCGGACGAAGAGACTCTTCAGAAACTGTTGTTGAAGAACGCGCCGAACAGGGAGATAATCAAGGGCAAAGCGGCGGCTACGAACCCCCGTCGATCGAATTTGGGTGGTGGAAGTGGATCTGGACTAGGAAGAACAGGTAGCGGGTTGAGTGGGAGTGGCGGTGGTAAAGGAAGACGATCGTTCAGGAAATCGTATTATTCCGATTCATCAGACGAAGACTCTGGTGCAGGATCCGATCGAGGCGGTCGATCATCGCAACGGACAAGGATCGCTGGTGGTCGAGATAGAGATCGAGATGCCGCCGGAGACTACGACGAAGACGATGGGTTCGTCGTGGCTGATTCAGAGGAAGATGAAGACGCCTACGGATCGAGAAAGAAGAACAAGAAGAGCAGTAACAAGAAACGAAAGACGAAATACACCGATGATGAAGATGACGACGAGGAGGAAGAACTTGATGAGATGGAAGAAGCTGAACGAAGGATTGAGGAGAGGGAAAGAGAGAGGAAGAGAGCTAAAAAAGATACCGCGGGAGGGAGCAGTAGGAAGAAGAGTAGGGATTATGTGGACTCTGACGATGAGGATGATGATGCTCCTGGAGGTGGCGGGGATGTAGATGCCGAGGGCGAGGAGGAGGAAGATATGGATATGGACGTTGAGAGTGAGGAGGACTAGTCTACTGTATTGACAGGACTAGAGGCGTGAGCAGTATTCGATATCTTTCTTAATCAATCAAATACATCGCGCTTTATAGAGGCAGCGGTCATACGTTTCCTCGGAGCGCTGTCATAGGCTAATAGCATGATTAAGATCGCGTGTTGTGTAGATTAACAAAATGAACATGCATCTAGCTCCAGCCGTTGCTACCAGAGAAGCGAGTCACGAAAGACTACCACACCTCTTCACATTGGGCGAACTCGGGGGAGTCGATGTGGAGTACTATGCCTAGCTGGTACTACAAGATGATCATTTCCACCGTAATATAGCAAGTCCTAACGACGCAACAAATAGCTGATCCAGGTATGACGTTGCTGCTCGCGGACTCAGGCTGATGTCGTCTGTCACGCTTTAACAAGAGAAGCCGGCTAAGGAAGGGTTCAGGGGGAGTGGGGACATTCTATTGACAGCTATCAATCAGTCAGATTACGACGCTGATGGGAATACAAGACTAGCCACTCAAGACTCCTTTGAACTCGTTCAACTACTACATCCTATCATACAGTATATCTTCATCTCGCTGATGGCTCCCATCCCTGAGCCTCATTTAGCAGTTGACTGGACCGATGTCACACTGCGATGCGATATCACTCAACTCAATTCAAACTACCTCAACTCACCTCACTCATCTCACCTCACTCACTCACCGTACTGAACTACAGCGGTCATGGTATATATACCCTCCCGTTTCCCGATTTACATCTCGATCATTTCTCTTTCTTCTTTCTTCTTTCTTTTCTTTCCAGGCCAAGAAAAAAAAAAAAATAGATACCTCTCCTACACCGTACCACCTAGTACTACCCTTTTCACCCTTTACTACTAAACCTTTTTTTTTTGAGCTATCACCATGGCACCTCTTGCTCGTTCTATCGTCTCCCTTCTCTCTCTTGATGTAGCTCTTAGCTACTTTGAGCCTGAACAACAGACTTTTGGTACTTATGACCAGACTATCAACGGTGATTCCGGCTACTCCCTCGCTGTGAGCCGTCCCTGCCTTCTTGCCGCTCACCCTCTTCTGCTTCTCTTCACTTCCCTCCCTGTATGAGTAGTCGGCACACCTACGCATACTTCGGCGTACCTCATCTTTCTCACATGATTACTCGTATACTCTCCTTGTTGTTCAGTTCATCCGCGCTAACCTTGTCGCCCTCCCCTTCTAGAGGAAATACATCGGCCAAGACTTCTTCGATGGCTTCGACTTCAAGACCATGGAAGACCCCACTCATGGCCGAGTCAAGTGAGTCCTGCTTCCCCCTCTCTCTCATGACAAAGCATCAACCCTCATCGTGCCGTTCCCACTCACTGTGTACCGTGTATCACAAATCTCTCCTCTTTCTTCCCAACCTTGTCAAAAACATTTGGGAAACCTTGGCTGACGTGACCACCTTCCTCCACAGCTATGTCTCCAAGCAACAGGCTCACGAGAAGGGTCTCGCCTACAGTCAGTTGATCATCTTACTCCCATGTGGGCCGTTAGCTGACGTGAGATGCCTATATACCCCTTCAATTTTGACAGTCGACGAGGGCAACACTTTCGTCATGAAGGTTGACGACAAGTATACCGTCTCTCACGGTCAGCGAGGACGAGACTCGATCCGAATCGAAAGCCAAGAGGACTTTGGTAATGTAAGTTCATTGGTCTCTCGTATGACTCGACCTGAATGGATGCGTACTTATCTGCCATTGACCTGTACAGGGCGTTATCATCCTCGACGTCCTCCACATGCCCACCGGATGTGCTACCGTGAGTCGGCTGATGTAGACGTACCTTTCTTAAAGTCAGCCGATAACGTGTACTACCGCAGTGGCCCGCCTTCTGGACCCTCGGAGCCGGTAACTGGCCCAACGGCGGCGAGATCGACATCCTCGAAGGTGTCAATGGCATCGGTACCAACCAAGCCACTCTCCACACTTCTTCCGGCTGCACCATGCCCAACCACATCAATGCTACCGGTACTCAGCTCGACACCAACTGTGCCATCAACACCAACGAAGACCACGGCTGTGGCGTTCGAGACAACAGGCGAGAGTCCTTCGGTGCCACCTTCAACAGGGAGAAAGGAGGATGGTAAGTCCACATAACATCTTACCCTGAGCATCGACTTGCCTACTTGAAGCTGACGAGGGTGGTCTCGTTCACGGTGAATAGGCTTGCCATGCAACGATCAAACGACGGCATCTCGATGTGGTTCTGGCCTCGATACAACAGCCTCGTCCCCGAAGATGTCAGGAGCGGTGAGCAAAAGGTCAACCCTGCTAACTGGGGCAAGCCATTCGCTGCCTTCCCCTCGACCCACTGTTCCATCTCCAACCACTTTGATCAGCACAAGATCATTGTGAGTGTTGCTTTAAATCTTCCTCATCATACACAACAGTCGTCTTAAATCATATCGGTCACTTACAGATCCGGCGATTTAGGGTGATGATACGTTACTGATAATGTGACTTGAAACCTCAATAGTTCTCCACTTCCCTCTGCGGCGACTGGGCTGGTGCCACCTACTCTCAAAGCGGCTGCCCCGGAACATGCGAGTCTCACGTTGACGGCTACCCCGGCGCGTTCCAGTACGCTTACTGGAAGCTCAACGCATTGCGAGTTTACCACTAAGAAGGTCAGTAAAAGTCGGACTTGTTCGATAATAAAGGCGATTATAATACAGTAGAGCAAGGAAGCATATGAAGTAGTGTAATAGTATAGTACTCTTGTACTTTGTTATACGGCCAAACATAGGGCTTCGAAGCATCATCCCATGCATTCATGTCATAATTCATTCAGTGACGCCAAGAAGGAGAAGGAAAGGTATGCGGTTCCTCTTGACAGCAGAAGACTGATTGATGGTCACATCAAGGTTTGATTGAATAATGTACACTAATTCACACGCTAGCTAGTGGCCCTTTGGGGGTATTGAGAGAGACCTCGTTTCACGAACACGTGTAAACGATGAATCAATCGCAGATCATTCCATGTGCAAAGTCCAACATCCTTTGGACTGGTGTGACAGTGCGGCAAGAGCGACTCCTAGTCATGATAAGCGAGCTTATGAGACGCTTTGACCTCGTTTCATCATTAATATTTACTGACTGTGATGGTGATGGTGATGGTGATGGGTGATGGTGATGGTGATGGTGATGGTGATGGTGACCTTTGAAAGTCAAGCTGAGTGATGGAAACATGGCATGCAACTCATGGCACAATATATGATGATCAACAAACACATGCTTCATACATGCATGTTGACGCATGTACTGTACGCTGTACACTGTGCTTTCTCTTTCCTCGCCTCCTATCTGATCTACTCGAAGACTCATATTGTCTCCTGCTAAGCCGAGGCAGCACTTGCAGCTACTACATATACACTCACAGTAGGAAAAAAGAAACTGATCATTCATCGTGTATCCTAACGCAACGACTGAAACCTCGACCTCGACCTCGACCTCACAAACAATCCTCGATATGTTTCTCAAGCTCTGCGCGATATCATTGCCCATTTTTCAGCCTGTGCTGAGCGCAACCTATACGTTGAGCGTGAGTTACAATCAAACTCTCTGTGTGCATCGACACCTCATTCTTCTTCCTCTGCATCGCGTGTAAAGTACTCGTAATCATACCTACCGTACTCGAAATACGAATCTCAGCCAACCTCAACATTCACTGACAATGACTCAATTCCCTCCGGGACCTGGTTCTGCGATTTAGCGCTCGTGGTCTGGCGAGGCGTTCTATAACGATTTCGAATGGCAGACGTTCGATGATCCCACCCATGGTCGAGTCAAGTGAGTCTAGTCTGCCTTGTGCCTGTGCAGACTATTTGTCTGTATGTCGACATCGCAGCCCAAGCTGACGAGATCATCTCTGTGTGTCTCTACCTTCATTATCGTCGATTTTCTCTGGCTCTGGCGTGATCTGATCGTGTGAGTGCCTTAGCTATGTCGACCAGGACACTGCAAAGGCGCAAAACTTGTCATGGGGTGAGTCACAAGCAATCCTGCCGATATAAATCACACCTCTCAAAGTGTTCTTCAGCTCAGTCACTGTAGCTGGAAGCAGCTCTCATTCCTTCAATTTGCAATCGGGGCTGACGAGATTACTGTATATTCCGCCCGCCTTCCCGCCTTCCCGCCTTCCCGCACTCCACACCCCACCATGTAGCCGGAGACGGCCTCTTCGTCATGCGCGCCGATGCGTCAAAGGTCGTCGACCCTTCTGCTCGAGGTCGAGACTCAGTTCGCATCCACAGCAAAGACCTGTACGGTGATGTAAGTATGATACAGTAGTCTTTTTTACCCCAGACTATGTATCACAACGTGAGTGATCGTCAGCTGATTGAGTTGGCGTGCTCCATGATCCTATGATTGATGACAGGGTGTCCTTGTGGTTGATGTCTCGCATATGCCTGTAGGATGTGCAGCGTGGCCCGGTGAGTATCAGTCCAACAGCACACGACACAATACAAGGCGCCGACCAGAAGATACACCTACTGAACCTACATCCATCTGCTTATCTTTCATATGCTAGCTGTCTGGACATGTACCCCCGGTTCATGGCCAACAGGAGGCGAAGTCGACATCATTGAAGGGATATACGGTATTCGCTCTGGTTATTCCAATAACCTCTTCTCCCTCCATACCGACCCGGGATGTATGATGCCCCAATCACCCCCAGGTCAAAACAGGACAGATAGGGGGAGTGGTGTGGCATTGCAGCCTGATTGTAGGGGGAATGTGGGGTGTGGAGTGAAAGATGATAGCGGGAAGAGCTTTGGGAGGGATTTCAATCAGAATGGAGGTGGCGTGTGAGTAGTTCTTTGCACCATAACCTGGATTTGATTTATCTTACCTTGAGGATATCCAGGAATTGTGCCAATCTTGGGAGCAGTATTGACGACCAACTGATGCTGGATGATTCTGTGCCCGTTGCAGCTTCGTCATGCGCCGATCGATGACTCGAGGATTCTCAATGTGGTTCTGGCCTCACAATAGCGGTCACCTCCCTTCAGACGTTGCTGGCGGCTCGCAGATTATCATGGAGAGTCTGTGGTCTCAGCCCATCGCCAATTTCCAACCTGATAATTGCGATTTCGCAAAGTACTTCGACAAACACGAGATCATCGTAAGTCCAGAGGTCAACTCAGGTAATGCTCCTTTCCTCCCCCCATTCCATGGAGATTGACAGAAGCCAATGGAAGTCGCCTTTGATCTTGACGCTCGGCGCTGAGTAACAGGTTATGTGTTCGCAGATCAATCTAACCTTCGGCGGCGACTGGGCCGGCCGAGACGAGCTTTGGCAAGCTTCAGGATGTCCTGGAGACCTGAAATGGACGATAAACGATTTCGTCGATAAGAACCCCGGTGAATTCTTCGAAGCGTTCTGGGAAATCAGAGCGATGAGATGGTATGATGAGGTTCCTGCAGGTGGCAAGAGGTGCGCCAGGAGGGCCAACTAGGTGAAGTGATGAGCGAGGCAAGGCCGGTGAAACTAAATCCGCATTGCGGAAGATGACGGTCAGATATTTGCGCCTACGTCGCATGATCCCACTGGACGGGGAAGTCAGGGGAAGAAGGTCGGGTGAGATAAAGTCAGAAGAGGTTGAGGATTGCTATTGGACATTTGCATTTCATTTCGGAGCTCTGGGGTTTGGGTTATACTATTCCGATTGGCCGATAATTTGGAATATACAGCTTTTTTTTTTTTTACGTGTACAAACATTCCCATCTTTTCATGATACTATGCCATGCTTATGCTGCTGTTCAATACGGAACGTACGAGTACCTTACAGTACTAGTAGGACACGGCTTCTTCGATGATGATAATCTTTGACCTGGCATGGCTGCTTGGTGCAGTGGAGGTGCCAAGCAATCTATCTACGCAGCTTAAAGCAGCAGCTCATCGCCTCGCCGAACAGCGCTAGCTAACAGCTCCGGAGATTCAGTGGAGGTCGCCGAATATACGCCGTGGCGGTAACACAACATATATGCATATGCCTGCATGAGCTAACGTCACGTCATTGTCCAACGTCCTATGCCCCATGTTGAGCCAAGCATAAGCATAGCCTACTAGTCTTGACGATCCCAATCCAACGTATATATATATATACATTTTCACCAACCCTTCTTGAAAATCAAATCACCATAAGACAGCACTTCAGCGCGCGCCTCGTACCCACCTCAAGTAAACAAAGCTAGCAGACCGAATCATGTCCAGTCCTCCTGCTGCTGGTCTTGCCGCCTCCGGCTCTCCGACAACGCCAACACCCACGGCTGCGACTGCAACTGCTACGACGGCAACGACGAGAGCGGCAAGCGCGACTTCGCCCTCAACTACTACCAGCAACAGCAACAAACCTGCCGAAGTCAACACTTCGACCCCCTCTGCCCTCTCCGGCTCTGCTGCTGAAGCTGAAGCTGAAGCTGAAGCTGAAGCTGATGCAACAGCACCAGCCGTACCCCAAGCCGAGAGCGAATCCACAACTTATGCTCCACCTCAACATCCTCCTCCCACAACAACACAGCCACAGCCACAGTCCCAGTCCCATCAACAGCAGAATCAGACTATTACACAGCAGCCCCAACCACCCTCGAACCCAAAAGTAGCAGAGCTCCGCCAGATATTCCCCAATGTCGAGTTGAGTGTCATCGAGCTCGTTCTTGAGACGTGTGGAGGATCGACCGATCGAGCTATTGAGCAATTACTCGGTATGACTGATCCTGATTTTAGGCCTGATGAGCTTGGTGGGACCAGGGAAGATGTGAGTTGGGTCCTCTCACGTCACTGCCATTCTGCTTAGAGTTGTAGCTGACATGTTTGCTTTCATCCTTCCTCGCTCGCTCGCTCGATCGGTCGTACCCGCAGCACCAAGTCGACCTGGACGCCGAATTCGCCCGTTCACTCCAAATGGCCGACGAAGAAGAATACAACCAGTCCCGCTCCCATTCCCATTCCAGACCACCACCTCCTTCCGCTGCCTTCGGCGGTGGTGGCGGCGCAGGCGGTAATGTCGGTTTAGGCTCAGGCGAACTCCCTTATCAACCCAGAGTCCGACGTGCTCGCGGCGCTGTACCTGGAGGCGCTATAGCAGGCGGACAATCGGCTCTAACGGGCGCCATAAGGAATGACGAGTTTTACGCTCCGACAGATGCGCAGGGAAGGTTTGATAGGTATAATGATCCTGCCTCTGAGGGGAATCCGCCTGGCATGTTGGCTTTTGAGGAGAAGGTCGAGAAGTTTGCAGAGGGTGAGTTTCGGAGCTTGAAGGGCGCTTCCCTCTTTCTATTTCACTTCGCACCAAAGTCTCATTTCCCATATGATATCCCATCTATCATCTCATCTTTCCTTCGAATCGATTGGGATCGCGTTATTATCCATATGGTTGAATAGCACCCTTTAGCCACCTGGACCGACCTATTGTGTGCACATGTCTGTGGCTGTGGTGTGCTGGAGTATACGACGACTGACTTGATGATGATCCGTATATCTGTTTACCTCTCAGCCGGCAAGCAGACGTTCAACTCCCTTCTCTCGAGAGCAAAAGCCAAATACTCTGAATTCCAAGTGCAACAAGCTCAGAACAGAGCCAATCAACAAGGAAATGGAGGAGGGTATCAACCTGAGAACCTTAGTCCGTCAGGCGATAGGTATACTAGACCTCCTAGTGTTGGCGGTGGCCGAGGTGGAGAACAGAATAGGGGCGGGCTCAGTGCCGGCGGCGGCGGTGGACTTTGGGGCGATACTAGATCGTATGTCTCAATCTCATTTTCCTTCTCTTTATTTCTTTGCCCTTGAAGGAAGAAGCTACCTTGTGATCGGTAAATTGACATGTTTCGCTGACCTGCTTCTTTCTGTCCCATCATCTCGATCCTCTTTATTCAATTTCGCAGCCCCAGCGTCCGATCCGAGTCCATCTCGTCTGAAAGCACGTACGACGCACCTCCTGTGCAGACGACCGCCCCTATCAGACAGAGTTCTCACCGATGGCAACCATCAGATGCGTATGGTGAGTATTCGTTTTTCCCTCTCACTCTTTGCCTCCCTCTCTTTTTTTTTTTGAACACCGTTGATAACTCAACGAGTACAACGTAAAGCAGAAAAGCTAATACAGAACATGGCTGCTCAATATCCTATACGTAGATGACCCGCTTCCCGCTCAACGATCCATGTCGGGCTCGTCTAATAGGATCGAAGTGATGGGTGGATCTGGTAGTGGACGACGAAGCCCAAGTGCTCGTTTCGGCAGTCCGGAGAAGGCGACTGGGAAGATTGATCCTGGTGAGTCGGCTTCAGTGGCCCGGCCCAGTCAGTAGATCGAAGAGTTTATCGCTCCTCTTCCAACGGACCCATTCCCAAGGATTCCCAAGGGATCCAAGGGATCTATCTTTGTAAAGCGCCTTTCTTCAATTTGCAAACTTGCCCCTCTTTTTGTTGTTGGAAGAGACGAGGTAGGACGGTGGCTGACCAGGCATCAATACTGGTGTAAAACTTCTTCTTCTTTTCAGCCAAGCTCGGTATCCTTCCCAAGAAGAGGGTCGACCTCATGTCAACATCACCATCCAACACATCTACTCTCGACAAGTCTAAACAACAGCCTCCAGGCCACATCAAGGTAAATGATGACGATGACGATGATCCGAACCCCTCGCTGCCTAATGCGCCGCATAATCTCGTATCGAAAATCCCGCCGACGCCACCTGCTACTGATGAGAGGTATAGTTTGGGAGATAGCGATGATGAGCTTGAATATACCAAGTGAGTGGGAAACAACGACAGATATTATTTTCGGCTATTTTTGGTAGTGTCCAAGGTAATTCATGTAGCTAACGCGGACATGTGTCGTGTCATTGCAGGAATCCTTTTGACGAGAAGTGATTCCGAAGAGTGGGCTGTCAGGTCCCACTGCAATTTCAGGCGTAGAGAAAAACCGTAAATGAAGGTAGAATCGATAGGAGAGAGGTGTACATGAAGTATGCAAGTATAGAAGAGAATTCTTGAAATCTATTTGTCCATATAGACGACTATGAATGTATGTCATACAAACAAAGGCTTCTGAAGTCTGCTTGTAGCCTATTGCATCACCCAGCCCCAGCCCCACCCCCAGGTACCGAAGCACCGTTGTGCGGATACCCTTGTGGGATAACTAATACAGAAATAGGCTGCATACCGATATAACTTATATCAGATCGACTGGAAGATGTCCGAACATGTAAAGTGCTGATCGCGGATCCGAGATAGAATGCAAGATGACTCGCTTATAGTAGCTAGTGCCACTGCGGTCTACGGCGATCTGATCCGTTCAAAAGCCACGTGGTCGTGAAACGGCGTCATAGTACCATATATAGCAGCACACGACTAGCACACTCACTCCATTGCCATCTGCCATTGCATCTTGCCCTTCCATCCGATTCTACAACCTCTTACAGTTCACCTCTGTTTCTCTCTTCATCCATCCATTCATCTTCAAGCACAGCAACAAATCAATCCAAACTCGACGATACTGTAGATATTGTTCGACAGCACTAGCATCACTTCTCCTGCATACTTCTTTCAACTACAAATCAAAAAGCATATATCAAAATGGTGAGTTCGATTGAACCTTGCACATCAACTAGAGTCTAGAGAAGTGATGGAGACGGCGAATCATCAGTCAAATCGAGTAAATGAGCACGTACTGATTATCGTTCTTCTACCCATATGCAATCCCTCTTTTCCCCTCCCCCCCCTCTTACCATCGCTCTTTTGTAATTGATCGATTTCACAATCACGATTACCGTTCCTTCACATCGCTTTAACATTATTGCGCCACCCGTCGATCAATATTGCTGGCATTGTTGAAAAATAAAAATAAAATCAAACAAAAAACAAAAACAAAAACCAAACCCTCATCTAGTCTGGTTGGGACGACAAGCCTCAAATCATCGGTTACAAGCAACAGCGACCTACTGTTGCCAAGGGCTCAGCTTTGAACTGTGAGTAACGTCAATTGGAACCACTCATACCGCCGGTCGTTGAATCGAGGATATGGGGGAAGGGAATATATCGATCGGATGGATGGGTGCGAGATTGTGTTTTCGCGGCACGGGGCTGGCTTGGCTTAGAGACGGGGATGTTGGAATCTTGTGCGGCTTGGTATGGCATGCGAATTCTCGGCTGATCAATGTTGTCATTGCTTCTTTCTTCGTTTGTTTCCAGCCGCCCAGCGAGCCGGGCTCGTCCTTTCATCCGAATCCAAGGGAGCAGGTCAAGCTCACGGACGTGAGTATCAGCTCTATCTCTCTATAGGCCAAAACAAGGGCTTTCCCCCTTGTACCGCTGAAGATCACCAACGCGGCATCCCGGCATCACTCCTGAAATACAAGCTGATCTCATCTCTCAATTGTACTCGCTTATACGTAGCCGCCGACCATCAGCGGATTGCCAAGCTTGACCGAGACGACGCCCCCAAGCCTCCTGAAAAGGTCGGCGTAGAGTGAGTGAACGAATTTGCACAGATTTTTTTCCTGCAAACGCAAATGCAATCAACCAAGTCTTCTACGCGCCCCGGCGTGCTCACATTTTTTTCCGGTCGCAACCGGTCCGTGATTAGAAGCTGATACTGATATATTCTTTTGTTTGTTCTTCTGCGGTGTGCACATTGTAGGGTCGGAAAGGCCGTCGCCACCGCTCGAATGGCCATCAAGAACGCTGATGGAAAGAGCATGACCCAGAAGGAGTTGGCTACCGCCGTTAACGCCCCGCCTGCAGCTGTAAGTAGTGTTCGCAGTTTTACTTCACTTCATCCCAGATTTTTCCAATGGCGGCCGCACCACTCGCGGAGGCGCGGAGGGCACGGGGCTGACCATGATTGCCTTTCCCACCCTTTTTCCATTTGCGCGATCATCCATTACCCAGATCACCGACCTCGAAGCGGGCCGATCTGTACCTGATCAACAATTGCTCGGCAAGCTCGAGCGAAAGCTCAACGTCAAGCTTCGTGGAGCAAAGAACACGATTGGTGGTCCCCTCCATCCCCCAAAGAAGAAGTAAGCGAGGGATTGGATGTGATAGGATATGATCAGGAAGAGCGTTGTTAGAGTGTGAAGCGGACGTGAGGATCGCTAGAGCTTAGGGCTGTGAGGGCGATTTACGAGGATTGGAGAGATGCCGCTCATAGCAGTGAATCGGTATCAGCCTGTCATCAGACTGCGTGGTATGTGGTGTGTTGTGTGGGGTGTGAGACAGATTGGAAAAGGCATCCTGAACCTCCGACCATTTTGTTCGTTTTCGGCCTGAAAAAGAACAACAACAACATCTTCGCATCGCATCGCATTGGCAAACACCAAATAAGAAGCAGAGGAGAAGAAGAGCAGCACAAAAGAGGAAGCGGAGCGGTCAAGCAGTATATATTCTATAGAGCAATTTCATGCAACGCCATGCCATGCTGATCAGGTTCAAAGCAAGTGAACTGTTCTTTCTTTCAACTAATGAATAGTTTTCCACTGGACATTGATCATGTTTGTTGTGGCGAGCAATGTGAGGGTGGGTGCCAAGGGAGGAAGGAGTGGTTCAGCTTTCAGCTGGAAGAGAAGATTCCGCCCTTGGATTTGGTATAAGATCCATAGCGTGCGATACAACATCAATGCATTTGACAGGTGCGGGCTACACCTCATCTACCAAAACAAAGACAAGAAGAGAGAACTTTTCGACACATCAAAACTGATGTCTTGTAGTCAACAAGGACATTGGTGATAGCATATCTAAGCGGGATACAAAGAGGAGAGGTTTCGAGAGACGATGAGTCTTTGGATCTGGGAAGTACCTTCGTCTATACGCGCAATAGAAGATAGAAGTATCCGGGAAAAAGGTCAGTTGCGTGCTCTTAACGGTTACTGTGAACGCCCTATACAACTTACAAAGCTCATAAATCTTTGCGTCTCTGTGAGAGAAGCACGTCACGTAAATCAGCTAACACGTCTCTCAAAGATTTGCGTTGAGATTGATTGACAGCTTGCTCACCTGTACAACTTCTCCATGGGCATCTCGGTATTGAATCCCGCGCCACCGTACACTGCGATGATACATCAAATATCAAACATGAGCTTTTCCCGTCCAGGCTATGCAGTATTAATGGTCTGGGAACGGCGAGCTCACCCTGTACACCTAGGTTGGCATTTTCCACTGCTGTCTTGCTTGCGAATGCCTTAGCCATGGACGCGTAGAAAGCTAAACGAATCACGTATTAGCCATTTTGCTGCTCTGTCATGGGCAGTACCGCGGATCTGATCTTGGAGACCCATCCATACCAAAGCAGTGGTATGAGGACGGTTACGAGGTCACTCACTGTTTCTCTCTCCACAATCTTTGGCCCAAGCTGCCCGCCACACAAGACCTCGAGCAGCTTCGGCTCCGATAGCCATATCAGCCAGCATGAACGCCACTCCCTGATGATTGATGATCGGCTGTCCCATTGTCTGATATAAATCAACAAGAGAATCTCAATCGTCAGCTATCTTCATCAAGAATCGTCCACCGGCATATGCATCAGAGAGAAAGGTAGCTGTACCTTTCGTTCTTGGGCGTATTTGGTTGCTTCTTCCAATGCTCTCTGGGCTAAACCGACAGCAGCTGACGCTACGAGTGGACGAGTGATATCGAACGCTTTCATCGCAACTACAATTCGTGAATGCTCAGCTTCATTTGTCCAGAGGCGTCCACTGGACCCGATATGGGAAGCTGACGTACTTTTGAATCCTTCACCTGGCTTGCCCAATACGTTCTCCTCTGGAATCACAACATCTTGGAAAGTGACCATCCTCGTATCGGAACATCGTTGACCTGAAAAGGTGTCAAGTCAGCTGCAGTCGGGGCCAATCCACTCGATCCATAGCAGACATACCCATATTGATCTCCTTCTTGCCCAGGATGATACCGTCCGAATCGGCGTCGACTACGAAACCTGTCATGCCCTTGCTTGGCGAGGCTGAGGGATCGGTGACGGCCAGCACGAACTATATGTTTCGATCAGCTGCCAGACACTTGAGTATCTCATAGCTGAATACTTACAAACCAGTTGGCATGGCCTGCGTTCGTGCTAGAAACGGCGGTATTCCTTGGTCAAAACATAGCTTACAAGTGATATACGACCTTGGCAGAATGTCTATTATACTCACATCCTAGACAGGCGAAACCGACCATCAGCTTATGTGAAGGCAAAGCTTCTTCGAAGACGGATAATCGCCACTCACCACATCTTGTTCCCATTCAAAACCCATTTATCACCCTTCTTCTCAGCTTTTGTCTTGATTCCAGCCACGTCGCTGCCCGCTCCTGGCTCCGTCACGCAATACGCAGCCATGAGGGGCTCTTCTGTCATTCGACCGAGATACTTCATCTTGGTCTCGTGCGAAGCAGCTACGATCAAGGGGGCTTCTGCCAAGCCGTTCGCTGAGGAGATGAGATCGATTGATCCGTTAACTGATGTCCTCAATCCCAAGCGTGAGAGTAGAGGCAAGCTCACCTTCCATGGCTGTTTGAATACCCGTACATCCATATGCCAAAGCCTCAGAGACAAGCGCACATTCGAGCAAGCCGAGCTCTGGTCCACCATACTACAGTTTACATAGCATTCCGTGAGCTGACCACCGTTTACATTGCCATATTGGCCAGGCAAGCTAGCTTACCGCTTCGGGAATATGAGTATTCAGTAAACCCAGTCCATGAGCCTCCTTGAGGATCGGCCAAGGGTATGCCTTTGAAACGGAGTAGATCAGCTTGTCGCCTAGTGGCTTGATTCCGGGGCCTGTGGTCCTAGGTACATACCATGCTTCGATCGTACTCTGCAGCGGCGGGAATAATGGTTTCTTTGGTGAACTTGACAGCCAATTCTGAAAACACGCAAAAGATGAGTATGAGCTTTCGTTCCGACGATACGATATCACGAAGCATTCAGCTCACCCTGTATTCCCCGCTGATCCTCATCAAGCGCGAAACTGACAGCTGGAGGAATCGCGAAATTTTGTCAGCTGTACACGATAATCGATTATACACAGGTTGATCAGCTGCTCACGTCCTGTTGTCGATCTTGAAGGGGTGGCCATTCCTCTTCTAGTGATTTGAGAGAGACTCGATCGACTGATCTGCAGTCTCTTGAGTGGGAGAGCTGTTCTGAGCGACATGGTTGGAAAGGTCTTCTTGGCGTAAGGTAATCTGATTTCGCTAATTTCGACCGATAAGAAGAGATCGACGATGAGAGGAGCAGAGAAGAGAAGAGGGGTCAACTTGATATATTTCTACTGATCTTCGAGCGATGTTCTTCAATGAGAGACTTGCTCAGATCGTACAGATGGAGAGACGAGAAGGGAAGCAAAAGCGAATGATCAATTGATGATCAGAAGGAGGATTGAATTGGCCTGGCCTATCCATCGAGAAGGCGTCTATCTATCTATCTATCCAGAGTTTATTTCTCCATATTCGTATCTTTCATCTCCCGGCTATATCTTGCCATACTGCATAACCGGTGCCCTCTCGTGTGCCTAATTAAGCCTTGAGCTTGAGTGGGGCTGTTACCGTGTGCCTAGTCTTGCCACGCGCTGGTGGAGGAGGGCGTTAATTGTGCGAAATCAAATCAAATGTCCAAATGCTCTCTCTGTACGACGCGCCGTCCTTCCACCCAAACCACGGTTTAGTCATTCCTTCCTTCTCCTTGATTTCTCGTCTCTTTCTCCTTCCTCTCCTTGAATCTTTTTGTGCGATAAAGTAGGGTCATACATCATAAGCATCGGTGGGTCCCAGTAGCCATATCAGCTTATCAGACAATCTCGATCAAATTCAGCATAAACACCAACGACCGTAAGGGGAAGAAGGGAAGACGCGATACACCATGGTCGAACCCACCAACAAGAAAAGAAAGCTCGAACCCAACGGACACGGTCAATCGTCCCTGTCCAAACAGGAGAGCTTCACAGCAGTACTAGAGCAGTTAGAGGCAGAGGAAGACGCTTCAGGAGGTGAGCTAGCCGATGAACCCATGGCGGTAACGGGCACATGAGCTTACTTGATACTCTGGATGATACAGACAGCATCGAGACCTCTGGTGCTTGGCCTAGACCCGCTGCACCTCGCTTGGACACCAAGACAGACTCAATAGGTGAGCGCTAGACAGTACCGCTTGTTCAGGTGTGGGGCTGACCCAGCGCTTTGTACAGCCTTTCAGCAGATCGAACTAGAAGAAGCGACCGATCCAAAACATGGCCCGACAATACGACTATTCGGTGTCACTCAAAATGGCAACTCCGTTCTAGCGCATGTTCATGGCTTCAAGCCGTACTTCTACGTTGCTGCACCTTCAGGATTTCTCAACAAAGATTTAGAACCTCTGAAAGATAAAATCAATGTAAGCTATCACGTGCGCACATCCTTTCGCGTATTGCAAAGCTGACTCGCTGTCTTGTATTCTCAGGCGTCAATCCTCACGGTAGGGCCTTGTGTAGTGAATTGTGCGATATTCAATCGGAGGTCATTATGGGGCTACAAGGGAGATTCCACTGTACCTTTCATCAAGATTACCGTCTCAGATCCCAAGAATCTGCCTAAAGTGAAAGATGAGTACAGGCATCTTCCATCGCGCGAGGGAATCCGCTGTAAAGCTAACATTTTTGGGACCATACGCGCCTTCGAGAGGGGTCAGATCGACTTCAACAACCTCTTCGACCAGGAAGTATTGACATATGAGAGTAACATTGCTTATTCACTACGATTCATGATCGATACGAAGGTGAGCTTTCGAAAGTGTCTCTGCGGTCAGACCAGCTGACCCCCCTTTTCAGGTGGTGGGTATGAACTGGGTGGAAATTCCTGGAGGGAAGTACGAATTGTTAGAAGGGAGCAATAAGCGTTCAAGATGTCAAATAGAAGTGACACTGAAGTAAGTTGAATCCGTTTCTGCATCTTCTCTTCTTGAGGCTAATGATAACATTACAGCTATAAAGATCTGATGTCTCATGCGCCGGAAGGCGATTGGCTCAAGATCGCACCCTTACGAACGCTGAGTTTCGATATCGAGTGTGCGGGTAGAAAAGGTATCTTCCCCGAGGCGAATATCGACCCAGTCATTCAGATCGCGGCGATGGTTACAAGACATGGTAAGCGCAGCTAACGGAGTCCCGGACGTTTTTGGACATCTCAGCTGATCGATATCTTGAACAGGTGAACACAAGCCTTTCATCCGAAATGTATTCACCCTCAACACTTGTGCACATATCGTCGGATCACAAGTACTGGAGTTCAAAGACGAGAGACAGCTGTTGCTGGAATGGAGGAAATTCGTGGAAACGGTCGACCCCGATATGATCATTGGATATAATATCACCAACTTCGATTTACCATATCTTCTCGACAGAGCAAAAGCGTTGAAGGTGCCCGATTTTGCGTACTTGGGACGACTTCTAGGTCAGTTCTCCGAGTCTATCTGAGCGATCTGCTGTAGGCTGAAACTGACTGAATTGCATTCTCAGGCGTGCGATCCGAAGTCAAGGAAACCCATTTCTCTTCCAAAGCGTACGGTCAACGTGATTCCAAGGCGATCAACATTGATGGTCGACTCCAACTGGATATCCTTCAGGTCATGCAGCGAGACTACAAGCTGCGAAGTTATACTCTCAACGCTGTTTGTGCTCAATTCCTTGGCGAGCAGAAGGAAGACGTGCATCATTCCATCATTACGGAGCTCCAGAATGGTACGGCGGACTCACGTCGTCGTCTAGCTGTGTACTGTCTCAAAGTGAGTTAGCTAAAAAGGCTCTGCGCTTAATCCAGCCTAACTAACCTGTCTCCATGCAATCGCAGGATGCTTATCTTCCCCAACGACTCATGGACAAGCTCATGTGTTTCGTCAACTATACCGAGATGGCCCGTGTGACAGGAGTACCTTTCAACTACCTACTAGCCCGAGGTCAGCAAATCAAGGTCATTTCGCAATTATACCGAAATGCCGGAGAAGCGGGCTATATCATCCCTGCTCTCAAGAGTGAAGGGAGTGACGAACAATATGAAGGTGCGACCGTTATTGAACCCACAAAAGGTTTCTACGACGTACCCATTGCTACTCTGGATTTCGCCTCTCTATATCCGTCGATCATGATGGCGCATAACTTGTGCTATACCACCCTATTGGACAAAGCAACCATTGAGAGACTGGGACTGGTGGAAGGGAAGGATTATGTGCATACGCCCAACAACGGTAAGCTGATTGTCGTGCGGATGCCGAGGATCCCAGCTTATCAATGTATCCGTAGATTATTTCGCAACAACGAATAAGCGAAAAGGTCTCCTTCCGACGATTCTAGAGAATCTTCTGGGTGCACGTAAGCGGGCCAAGCAGGATCTGAAAGTTGAGAAGGACCCGTTCAAGCGAGCTGTATTGGATGGTCGACAACTGGCTTTGAAGGTATGTCTTAACATCTAACTAGCTCGGAAGGTGGCGGACGCTGACACCTTGCTTTAGATCAGTGCCAACTCTGTATACGGTTTCACTGGTGCGACAGTCGGTAAACTCCCTTGTCTTGCCATCTCATCAAGTACTACGGCATACGGTCGACAGATGATTGAAGCCACCAAGAAAGAAGTCGAGTCTGAATATTGTATCAAGAACGGATACGATCACGATGCAAAGGTTATCTACGGTGATACCGATTCTGTCATGGTCAGATTCGGGTGTCCTGATCTACCCTCAGCAATGAGATTGGGTGAGCTGAGCTGTTCCAGAGTGGGCTTGAACTGAGCTGACGCGTGTGATGCAGGTGCCGAGGCTGCCGATCTGGTTTCAAGCAAATTCATCAAACCGATCAAGCTTGAATTCGAAAAGGTGTACTTCCCATACTTGCTCATTAGCAAAAAGAGATACGCGGGTCTGTATTGGACCAAGCCGGAGAAGTACGATAAGATGGACACGAAGGGTATCGAGGTGAGCTGCAGATACAATTTCTACACGAAGACCGAAGCTCACAATCTCTTCGATAGACCGTTCGAAGAGATAATTGCCGCCTCGTCTCAACTGTCATCGAGACCTGCCTGTTCAAGATGCTCATCGACCGAGATGTAAAAGGCGCAGAAGAGTCAGTTTTGAATTTCGCTACATGATGAAGGAGACCAACTGAAACTTTACCGTGAACAGATACGTAAAGCAGACCATTTCAGATCTGCTGCAAAATAAGGTGGATATGTCGCAGCTAGTGATTACCAAGGCTCTTGCGAAAGCCGACTACGCTGCCAAGCAAGCTCACGTAGAGCTTGCTGAGCGAATGAGGAAGCGTGACGCAGGTGAGTGATCCTTTCTGTCCACACGGTGTTGGTATCAGTATGTAGACAATGCTGATCATCGATGGCGCTGCTAGGTTCCGCACCGAGTCTGGGTGATCGAGTGGCATACGTGATTATCAAGGGCATCAAAGGTGCTGCGGCGTACGAAAAGTCCGAAGACCCACTATACGTGCTTGAACACAATGTCCCGATCGATACGAGGTATTACCTCGAGAATCAGCTCTCAAAGCCACTTATGAGAATATTCGAGCCTATCTTGGGTGAGAAGGCGGGAAGCCTGTGTGAGTCTGTCAGCTGGATAGCGCAGTGTGGTCAAGAGTCACCGTGCAAATAGCTGACGTACTTGTCGTCGCAGTGGCTGGTGATCATACGAGAACCATTCAAATCGCCACGCCGACAGTAGGAGGTTTGATGAAATTCGCAGTCAAGACAGTCACCTGCTTGGGCTGTAAGACCCCTCTGAGAAGCAACAAAGGTGAGCTCACAGCTCCTCGATCAATGGTCGAGAAATCAACAAGAGCTGACATGATCCTGATCATTATTTCAGACGGAGCTGTATGTGTAAATTGTCGGCCAAAGCTGCCTGAGCTGTATCAGAAGCAGGTCATGCAGACTTCGGCGCTACAAATCGATTTCGCGAGACTATGGACGCAGTGCCAGAGATGTCAGGGGTCGCTGCATCAGGTAAGCTCGGGTCCACAATCACGTCCTCCGTGTATCATATTTCATTCACCCAACTGCACGTTTTCACATCCTCCCTCATCTTCTGGGATTGTGCTTTATTGTAGATGGCTGACAATGATACGCTCGTGCTGCTGTGACAACAGGACGTCATCTGTACTTCGGCGGATTGTCCGATCTTCTATCGACGTACAGCCAGACAGAAGGAAGTAGCGGCTTCAGTAGCGCAACTCGACAGGTTCGAGAAAGAGGCGTTCTGGTAGTTGGATCGCCAGAGTAGTCGGTGTCGATGATTCAACGTCCGTGAACCAGCGGGCGAAGGCTGAGTGAGACAAGGGTTTTTGAATTCGCCCATTCTTGCATCCTTAAATCAATCGTACTCATTAGTTTTGTGACTGAAATGGTCTTGAGCTCGGTCTATCAGCATCCATCGGTCATCTGTTGTAAAAATACGAGTTTTCCCATAGTGGATTTACGTTTCTCAACATCGATCATCAGTATCGTTCGATCATTTCTTTCTTGTTTGATCTTGATCAACCCATATGTCATTGTATGTATACTCTTGAGCCGTCCTTAGCACCACGAACAAGCAAAAAAAAAACAGATTGACCCCATTCCACCGACATTCAAAGAAATGGGAAACTTACTCAAAAGACAAACGTGTGATTCCACCATGACCGGGTACAACAGAACAGCACGGTCACTTCGTTGTGCTTCGCAGCACTTCCTAACGAGGTAGCTAACGGAAGCCAAACAGATGTAACGTTATGTATTCTATACATGTCAAGTAAGAGACGAAGCAAACATTCTCCGATGAGCGAGGCAAGTAATTCATATTATATACCTCGGGCATTCCTTTAGTATGCGAGAGTCCGCTCCAATCAAATGACCAACGACTCTGCGAAACCAGCCCTACCGAATCGGATCCAGCCGGTATTACCAGAATCATTAACAGCCACCACGAACGCCCTATCCCCATTCCTGAGCTGCGGAACATTAATAAACGGCGTCACTTCTTTCTTGATCTCGATAGGATCCAAGAGCCAACCTAATCCAAGGGTGTTGAATACTTTTCGACTGATTGTCGGTGGAGTGGAGTGCTTGGGTCCGCTAGAAGCGTTAGCGTTGGGGTTCATTTGGGGTCTAGGCGGTCGAGGGGCTCGTTGATATTGCGGTCCTACTTTCTTGACGGGTCCTTTGGGCTCGTCAGGGAGAGTCTCGAAGATTTCCGAAAGTTGATTGATGGTGGGTAGCGGGGTGTTTCGAGACCTATAGGTTTAAACGAAATCATATAGCGCAAGGAAGAAGAGAGAATTAGTATCGCCCCTTCATCTGATGAATAAGCCCGGCAGTGTCGGCCATCTTCAATTGGGAAGGAGAAAGCTACAATGACGATCGAGGTTACTCAAAAGAAATAGACGTTTACTCACTCGACAACGCCAGCAAAGTAATCAGGTTTCTGAACCCTCAGACCTTCTTCAGAACCCTTATCCCAAGCTCGCTTGGTCCAAGTTGTTGACGGTTTCCAGATATGGAAGAAGGGCAGATAAGGGTTGATCTTGAGTGGGTCGTATGTACTTTCGGGCACGGGAGGGGTAGGCTGGATTGGCAGAGGCTGGGAATGGCCTGCTGGAATTATTCGGAGATGGGCGAAGATTGAAGCTGAAGATGCGCGTGAGGGAGAACAGGCATGATCAGCTGATGAAGCCAGACAATATTAGGCGAGCTCGGAGCGACAACAACAACGCGGCGGACGGCTGCTCTGAGAACGACCTGCCCTCTGAGGCTTCGTGATGCTCGCAGCAGCACATCAAAGTAGGAGAGGGCCAAAATGATCCCACCAATACTCACAGTAAGTTTTCCCCGTCCATCCGTCCAATAGACTCCCCTTGAACGGTCGGCCCCTAACCAAACCCAATCCAACATCCGATACCCATCCATACGCCTTTTCAGCACTTCTATCAATCCACTTGAAGAAGGCCCCGATCCATCTCGGGATGTTTGTCCACCATGTTCTGAAGTGCGGTAATCGCGGGTCATGCTCGTTCAGTACTCTGTCACCTGAAGTAAGAGCGGAGGAGGTGGGAGTCGAGTCAGATAAGAAATGGGTCGGGATGAAAGCTCGGGATCGCTGGACTGTGTAGCCTAGTCGTTTCAGATATCCGTAGGCCTACGTACAATGATCCCGATTCAATCAGCTGCCTTGTGTCTTTGGAATCAACAGCGGTACACGGTTTTCAGGAGCAGGTAGCTGCTATATCGGTCGCCAAGAAGAGCGTTTCGATTGTGGTGTGACAGAGCCAGCCAAAGCGCATCATACTCACCTGATATCGCTCCCAACTTAAACCTTCTCGGCCGATGAAAGCCCCAAAGCCCTCCATCACACTCATCTCCACAGCGCCCTTCACGCCATGTTCCTCATCACACCACTCTCCTACTCCATCTTCCCTTTCTTGCTCCGTCTCCGGATCTCTCCCGATCCAAATTTGCAGAGATCCTCGCTCGAGCAGGTATAGGGCTTCTTCAGGTAACAGCTGGATTGATGTCTTGCCTTTTCCTCTATGATCTGACGAAGAAGTGATGGAAGACGAGGGAGATCGGACTGTTATGCCCAGCGTATCGAAAAGGTGGCCGTGGATGACCAACAGTCTTGGGAAGGGGTTGGAAGGCGTTATAATCGCATGCGATATACTTTTGCTATTTTACACGAATCAAGGTACCACCCCATATATCAGATCCTGTTCCGCGATAATCACCTCATACAAGAAATCCTTGTTTTAATTTGCTTTATGTTTCAGCGCAGGGAGTGGAAAGTATGGAACATCTCAACTCACCTGTTACCACCTCTTACACCGACCAGAGCGTTGAACAGAGCTTCTCTAGACTTTTGTAGCATCATATCCTGAAGATTCACAGTCTCCTCCATTGGCTCAAAATCTTTTTCACCTCGCTTGGGAATCGTGATCTTGATTTTACTCGTCACGCCTTCTATGTCGCCGGTAGAAGGTAGATGCTGAATTTTGCTACATAAAGGGCGGTCATGATGAGTCTGAGTCAATATCCACAGCTATGCTTATCTGAGAACCGCAGCGAAAGATCGTGTGAAGAAGAGCGGTACAAAGTATCGGACAGGTCATGCCAAACTTACTCGGCGAAGGACTGAATCAGCTTGATATCCATACGCTCATCATCCCCATCCTCATCTCCTTCTTCTCCTCCTTGACCATTCGCACCACCAGTCGCATGAGACCCAGACGATTTTGTGGGTGTGTTAACGCCATTGCCAGTACCGCCGGCACCTGATAAGTTTGTCCGGGGATTATCACCCTCTTCGCCTAATTCTTCTTGAACCTCGTGAGCATGCGAATTGCTGCTATTGTGCTTCTTGTTCGGTGTCGATGGGTTCAGCCGACTCGGACCAGCTTGAGCAGGACGTTCCATTGACATATTGCGTTGATATGTAAGAATAGTGAACGGATATTGAAGGTGTTAGATCGAGGTATAGGAAGGATGTAAAGCGAGTTCAATGATTGGACTCGCTCGGGGGAATATTATTGATATTTTCATTTTCACGGATTCAAGGTGACTCGGAAATCCATAACTTTTTTTTTTCTGTTTATTCAAAACATCTTTCATTGTCAACACCTTTGTTCACTCCAGTAGCTTCCTAACCCTCGACTTTCTTGATCTCCCTGCGGCTGGAACACATCAAGAAAAACGACAAGAGTACAATAAAAGCAAAAAAAAAGATGGTGCATCTGCCGCGACTCGCCCGGTTGGGCCCTCAACGACTAGCTTTCATCCACGCTCAAGCTAGGGTGACCCCGCGATCCTACGCGACGGTCAGCAACCCTCAGACCGTCATTGAGAAGATCGTCCAGAAGTATGCCGTGGACCTTCCGGAGGGAACCAAAGTAAGGGCTGGGGACTATGTGATGATCAAGCCTGAGCATGTGTAAGTACGCTGTCGGCTTCAGCTTCCTGCGATATCTTGCTCTCAATTTTGGCATGTCGCCTGTCCGCCTATAATTGGATCCAGGTGCCGACAGCCTTGAGAGGCGATGGACAAAACTCGAATGTGCATGCTGATAGAGACCTGTCATAGTATGACCCACGACAACACCGGTCCCGTTATCTCCAAGTTCCTCTCCCTATCATGTTCCAAGCTCGACAACCCGCGACAACCAGTCTTCACCCTAGACCACGACGTGCAAAACAAGTCGGAGACAAATCAGAACAAGTACAAGAAGATTGAGGCTTTCGCAAAGCAGCACAATGTCGATTTTTACCCTGCCGGAAGGGGTATTGGACATCAGATCATTGTGGAGGAAGGATACGCTTGGCCTGGGAAGATGGTCGTTGCTAGTGATAGTCATTCGAATCATTACGGAGGTGTGGGTTGTCTCGGTACAGCTATCGTAAGAACGGATGCTGCGTGAGTCCTCTACTTTCCGGCAACCTACCCAATGTGACGCAGTCAGTCTGCTTGCGTAATGCTGACTTGTGGAATCCGCATCATATTACATCGTTCAGTGGTATCTGGGCGACTGGTAAATTCTGGTGGCAAATCCCTCGAGTCGTCTCGGTCTCTCTTGATGGCAAGCTTTCGCCTGGTGTCACCGGCAAGGACGTAATCGTCGCCCTTGCCGGTCTGTTTAACAAGGACGAAGTACTCAACGCCGCTATCGAATTCACTGGATCTGGTGTAGAGCACCTTACCATCGATGAGCGATTGACCATCGCTAATATGACGACTGAGTGGGGAGCCGTCGCTGGTGTTTTCCCCATTGACAAGAAGCTCGAGGAATGGTACCAGGGTATCTTCAAGAAGAACGAGCTGAGACGATTCCTCAGTCATCCCGCTACCTCATCTATGGCGCCAGTACCTGAACCTTCCGACCCTACCACATCAACGCCGCCTCACCCTCGTCTGAACGGCAAGCGACTCGAAGATGCCATTGCCAACCGACCTACAGCAGACGAAGGCGCCCAGTACGCCGCTCGACTCTCTCTTGATCTGTCTACCCTTGTACCGCACGTATCAGGCCCAAACTCCGTCAAGGTTGCAACCGCTCTCCCCAAGCTGCAAGAGAACCCCATCAAGATTAACAAGGCGTACCTCGTATCATGCACCAACTCTCGAGCGTCAGACATCGCCGCTGCCGCTGACGTATTGAGAGGGAAGAAGATCGCTCCTGGTGTTGAGTTTTACATCGCCGCTGCTTCTAGCCGAGTACAGGAAGATGCCGAGGCATCTGGTGATTGGCAAGCATTGGTAGATGCCGGAGCTAAGACCCTCCCTGCTGGTTGTGGACCTTGCATTGGTCTCGGTGTAGGATTGCTCGAGAAGGGCGAAGTTGGAATCAGTGCTACCAACCGAAACTACAAGGGACGAATGGGGTCCCCCGAAGCTTTGACATACCTCGCCTCTCCCGCTGTCGTCGCCGCTTCCGCTGCCAAGGGTGTAATTTGCGGTCCCGACTCGCTCGACTACGACCTTCTTCCAAAGTACGAACACCCCAAGATCTCAATCATTGAACAAGCCTCAGAATCAGCCTCTGCCACCCCCGCCGAAGTCGACGAGGCGTCATTAGAACCTCTGCTTGAGGGATTCCCCGCTTACTTTGAGGGTCCGCTTTTATTCGCGCCTCAGGACAATTTGACTACGGACGGAATGTACCCCGGTAAATACACTTACCAGGACGATATCACGCCCGAGAGACAAGCCGAGGTCGTAATGGGTGAGTAGTCTTACAATCATAACGCACAACGCAACCCTCGCCTAGATGGTATCATGGAAAATCAGAGGGCTGATCATGGTTCGCACTTTTGCGCGTGGGCATCGCAGAGAACTACGACCCTGACTTTGCTGCTACTGCTCGAGAACTCCGAGGCACACTTCCCTCCGCGCCCGAAAGCTCCACTCGACCGGGCGCGATCCTGCTATCAGGCTACAACTTTGGTACTGGATCCTCGAGAGAACAGGCTGCAACTGCTATCAAGAACGCCGGTATCCCGTTGGTCATCTGCGGTTCATTCGGAGACATCTTCAAGAGAAATTCGATCAACAATGGTTTGATTCTTGTCGAGTCACCTTCCTTGATCAAGGACATGACGGAACGATTTGCCAAGGACGGCGTAAGAGGTCAGGGAAGTAAGGATGGAAAGTTGACGGTAGTACCGGAAGGTTGGACGATCAAGGTAGATACAAGAAGGGGAGGAGTGACTGTCAACATGGGTGCGGAGGGCGAGAAGACATACCCTGCTGCCAAGGTAGGAAGGAGTGTACAGGAGTTGTGGGTCAACGGTGGTCTTGAGGGTTTCATCAAGGCTTCGCTATAAGCGTCCGTGACTCGGCGACCTGCTTGCGTGCGATTCTTACTACATATTTACACCTTTCTTGTGCATCTCCGGAAGGGCCCACATACATACGTGCCATACCTTCTATGCATCACATCGACCGAACTCGGCCTGAAGCTGCATCACATTGTTTATCGTTATGGTTCCAGTAGAAATTGGTTGATGATTTGCTACGGTGGCAAAGTGGAGGTCAAACCTTTCGAACAAATCTATGTTGGTTAAGCAATGACACGCTATGAAACATGCTCTGTATCTCTGTGTTTCTGTTTGATATCATAATCGTACTTGGCCCCCACCACATTGAGAGCAGCGCAGATATCACCGCACCTATCCTTCGCAAGGCGATACATTGCAGGCGTATATCCACCGACCTGAACGCTCAAAATGACGATATCGCCCTTCCCAAATTCCGGTCCAGCCTCATCATCCTCCAAGCGAGAAGAAGCGTCCACGGAGGACGCAGGATTCGACGGATTACCTTCATTTGACGCAAGCAAGTTCCAGCCTCCTTCATGGGCGAGCGATTCATTTTTCACCAGAAAAAACGGGGAAAGTTCTAAGTCAAAGTCTAACACTGGAGCTGAAAAGGCGGATCGTTCTGCCAACACGACTACGGACGACGGCGATGAGCGAAGAACTCGGGCTAAGAAGTCTAGTTTTGGATTAGACGACGATGACAGTGACTACAGTGATCACAGGGGGTATGAGGAAAGGGATTTCGATAACAAATTTGCAGAAGAAGATGAGGAGGATGAGGAGGAGGATGTCTGGTCGGACGCCAAATCTGTCATTGAGCCTGAGGAAGCTAGGTTCACCCTGCCCGAGCTGAAAGTGAGTTAAACCCTTATCCAAATTGCATCTCCAGTGAACCTGAACCCAGGAGCATCCATTCGCGTTCCTAGCTATTCATTGTTCGAGCATTGCAACGTCTGGCATGTCGACGAGAGAATATACGTGTTTGATGAGGAACATGCACGCTAATATGAACTTGATTCGTGTGGTAGGAACTTCTATCCCGAGCGTTAGGCCACAAGGAAACGGGCAATAAAGCATTTACGTCCAAACCACCCAAATATGAAGAAGCTGTCCAATCCTACAAATTAGCTATAGACCACCTCCCCAACGTCGATCCGCCCAAGCTTTCTTCATCCGCTGATAAGGACACGAGAACGCCTGAGCCTGCGCCAGGTGCTCGGGATGAAGGGAAGGCGAAAGCGTCAGTGTCGGCGTCAGCTTCAGCTGCAAAGATGGAAGGTAGTGGGATACAGGAAGTGACGGATGAAGAAGCCGCTGTTATCGAGCGAGAGATGAGACACCAAGATGATCCGGAGGTCGTTGAGAGGAAGGGGGTCGAGGATGATATTAGGGAGACTACGAAGGCTTGTTGGGGGAATTTGGCTGCCTGCTATATCGCTCTGGTGAGTCTGACGCTTCTTTGTCTCTTAACTGTGTCTTCCACATACAAGGAGAGGGGCACATAGGCTTAGGCAGGGCTTGAGTCGTCTGCAATATACTGAACGTTTCGTGTGCCTGCGCCTCCTTGTGAACACAGAAAGAAGACCCAAAAGCTGTGGAAGCTTGCACCGAAGGTATGTCCTCCCCTCCACACCATATACTCACCTTATCAGCCCATGGTAGTCAACAGGACAAAACAGTATGGCAAAGCACAGTTGCCCACAACGACGCTTATGCCCTTTTTCGCTAATCCCAGCTCTCAAGATCGATCCAAAGTATGTCAAGGGCTTGCATCGACGTGCGACGGCCAACGAGCGAATTGGGTCATTGACGGCGCTAAGCTCTGCAAAAGATGGTGAGTCGTGTCATGTTTGCCTCAATGTCCATTTCCCCGCAGGCCTTGAGCCTTGGCGTCAGATGTACTCAATCCCAACGTCTGTCTTAAAGTCATGGCGCGAAAAATATCTCAAGATCTCCGTAACTGACTATCCTTTTTCACTGTTCTACTGTTCTACTGTTTTACTGTTTTACTGTTTTACTGTTTTACTGTTTTACTGTTTTACTGTTTTACTGTTTTACTGTTTTACTGTTTTACTGTTTTACTGTTTTACTGTTTTACTGTTTTACTTGTTTACTGTTTTGTACAGACTACACAACCCTTCAAACACTCCTACCAGCGTCCTCGCCCCTCCACCCCTCAATCCGAAGATCCCTCTCCACCCTTCCGGAACGTATAAAGGTAGCAGAGAAAGAATCGATGGATGAAATGATGGGTAAACTGAAAGACCTCGGGAATATGTTCTTGGGGAATTTTGGGCTTAGTACGGATAATTTCAAGTTCGAACAAGGAGCAGGTGGGGGATATAATATGCAATTCCAGCGATAGTATGGCATAGGACAGGACAGGATAGGATAGGATAGGATAGGCATGGATGGCAGGGAAAGGGTTTGGTACCAGTTCACGACTGACACTGAATTAGACAAGCTACTGGCTTTCTCTCATCATGCTTAACATGCATTTTTGGTATACTGTATATATATATATATATATATGCTTGGTGTGGCATGGTATGCTAAATCCGACAATCTTCAAGGTCGCCTGGATGACCATCAGCGGACAGGCCGTTATCATCTCCTATCTCCGCCATAGAACCATGACCCGACTCCATACCTAATCCCAAAAGCAAGTACACTACCCAAGACCTGTACGAACCCGACGAGCATACACAGCCTGTCCTCTCTCATAGGACCGATATGGACCAGGAGGAAGTTGATAATGGTCAGATTGGTCGAGGATTTGATAGATCTCTTCTTGCCGGGCAAGATATTCGACTGTCCCGCCGGGGCGTCGGCGCGCTCGAGTCGAACGAGCCGGAGGAAGGACAGGATCTCTAAAACGATGGTCGTGCGTTTCGGTGGTGGTTTATCGAATATTACCCGACTGGGATTTAGTAATCCAGTACTCTCATCAAAGCTAGACGAGCGTTACCAGCATATCATCAGCGTTCTTGTTCGATTTGGAAATCGCGACTCCAACTGTCTTTGTAGGGTGGATTCAATGGAGAAAAAACAAAAGCACTCACGAAGGCAGTCGATGTCTTGGACAGTCAACCAATCCGAACAGCTGAGGACAGGAGAGGATGAAGTTGAAGATCTGGGGTATGAAGAAGAGGATCAAGGTTTTTGAGAAATGGCCTTGGATCGCAACGGCGCTAAAGGCCATGCCTGTGAAATAACAGAAAGTGTCGCCTGGGAATGCTCGTGCGGGATACCTAAAGGAATGCAAGCCACATATAGACGTCAGCGCTGTCCGATAAATCGTACAACACGATAGAAGGTTTGGAAAGCCATAAATCATTGGCTCCGGTCGAAAGACAGACGATATCTAGTCTGCGATCGGTATGCGTCGAACAGATTGACCAGCGATAGAAGAATCCACTCACCAGTTGTGCCAGAGGAAACCAAGGCACACACCAATTAGCGGCGTCATGAAATACAGACTCATAAGATGCCTATCGACCACTTCGCCGATGGCCCAATCCAGTATCCTGCCTTCATGGGGTTTGTTCACTCCCAACATGGTCAAGATCGATTCTGGCCAGATAGGCAAAAAGAGCAGATCATTGAACGCGACTGAGAGGGCTATGATGAGTGCTTGGAGGACTTCGACGCCGTTTATACCGGCTAGGATGTTGATGCTGTTTGTTGTGAATGTCGGTAGGAGGACCAGGTAGATGTAGTAGATCGGTCCTGGCGTCAAGTGAAGGCGCGTAAGGTCAGCTCGTGATCAGATTACCCCACGTTGGCGAGCAGGTAGTTGGGTTTGCGTGAAGACTTGGTGGATGTAGATCACTAGTCTGAAAGGTCTCAGGGGAGAGTGGACATACCCAAGTCCACGATATTCCCATCGATCCAGGCCCCATTTCCCAATCCTAACGTATTCAACCATCCAGCAACTCCCTTAGGTAGTACAACAGAAGTTACACCGCCAACAGAATAGTATACGAGCAATGTAGGAACGGCAGCTACGATAGGGATGGGGAGTTTATGTCGCCATCGAATGTCGAAGAGGTCATCTATGAATCCAAGTAGGGTTGCTGTGAGTAGCGAGAGGAGGGACGAGAGGTATAGCGTGAGCTACAAGGCGAGGTCGAGGTTTGAATTCAGGACCGTCATTAGCTTGTTCTCAGCTGTCGCGGCTCGCAAGGTAGAGGAACTTGCATTGGCCTGAAGCGTGGAGAAAACGGTCCAACCGTAACCATGGTGCACAGGGATGAAGGTAGAACGATGGACCATAGTATATGGCTTTAGTGTGATGGAGACCTTACTCACCTCTCGTTGAGGGAACGAGTCCGGACTCCCTAGCGGATATTGGGATTTGAACAAGTGCGAAAAGGGGAACGGGATGAAAAGCATCATCAGAGCGAGATAGAGACTGGCGCAGGGTAATCCAAGGCATTCGGGGCTATCAATCCCAATACCCAATCCCGGAAGGACGGACGGCATTCGTCAGCTACCAGCTCTCAGCAGCTTTTTCGATCGATCATGCGATGGGCACAGTCGCAAATTCGCTGGGAAAAAAAAACTCACACCCAAGGTCCAGAGATCCTTCCGCCTTTCTTCAACAGATCCCTCCCTTTCAATCCCTTATTGACGAACGATTCCCCTACTTTCGGTACGATCCAACATGCTCCCACAAACGCCAATAACGCAAACCCCACATTCGCCTGAAGAGCAGGAAACTCTTGCAGAGGTGTCTCTGTACTCGCTGCTGATGAATTGTGAGATTTCCCTATTGATGATGATGGGATATACGATTGAAGAGATGGGGGAAGGAGGATCGGTAAGAGTGGATTGAGGATAAGGAGGCATGAGATAGGTAGGATGGTCAGTGTGAGTAAGACCGGTGGAGGGTGGCCGTATGTGGTCGTCGGGGCACCGTCCGCTGTTTGGAGGACAGCCACACCGCTCATATTGAGTCTCGCCTAGTGTTCGCTGTCGGAGCCGCAATCGAAGCGGAGAGTGAATTGAGTACCAGTAGATTCGTGAGTATTGGTCGACTGGATGTCCTCCAGTAAGAGGTCGAATGTAATGTCGAAGAGTACCTCGGTCTTGAGCGGTACCCTTCTAATGGACTTCGATACGAATCACTTGTTAAGCGTCTATGTAATCGACTGTGGACCTAGCTTGCGAAGAATGGGGCTAGCTTGAGGCAGGTGTAAGTCGTCATGAGATGTATCGAACAGGAAAGAGGTCATGCATGCAACTTTATTTTTTTTGTATCCCCCATCCCCCCGAAATCCGATATGAACATGGATGTGGACTACGGACGTGGAGGTCGCAGCACCAAATAAAGCGCAAAGAAGCGCACGTGGTTCAGCCTCAGGCTCGCGATTAACTTTTTCATAGTAGAACCTTTAGACCTGCTTCAAGCAAGAGGCCATCAGCCCAAGTATTGTTTGAAGCAAGAGCAGACTTCAGACTTCAGACTTCAATGCCTACATATCGTACCCTTCTGCTGTATGTAAGCAGACCCATGCATTGCATGACGTTGCCGCCGGTCGCATCTACTCTAGCATGCCCAGATTGGAACTCAACTCTTCACTACCGCTACAACGTCTGAACCCCGTGTAGAAAGCACCTAGTATTCCGATCTATTACGTATCTGTATTTTTGTCTACTTTTGATTAGTCCTTCCCTGCGCTCTTCGTCCCGCTCCACCATTTATTGCTTAGCAAGGAGCGATCGGCCGGTCATTTCTGCGAGTAACAACCGTTGAGCAGATCAGCATAATTTCCGTATGGCAGCTGACTGACTCGGTGATCTTTGACTCACCCTCGGGTTGAGGAAGACCAAGAATGGCCAAGATTGTGGGGGCAACATCAGCGAGAGCTCCAGGCTCGGAAGATACCTCAAGAGAGCCCTTGTCGCCGGTGACGATGAAAGGAACGTGGTCTACGCGAACGCAAACAAGAAATCATGTCAGCTTCTCTCCGTTTATTCGAAAGACACCTGTATCAGTGGGACGAAGCTCACTGGTGGTATGGGCAGTGTGAGGGTTGCCAGTGACAGGGTCGAGCATCTGTTCGGCGTTACCGTGGTCGGCGGTGACACAGAGTACGTAGCCGGCTTCTTCACACGCGTCATAGACGGTCTTGACGGCAGCGTCGGTAGCAGTGATAGCCTTGACAGCGGCCTCGTAGTCACCAGTGTGGCCGACCTATACCGAAAGTATATTGAATTAGTACCCGGCAAATTGTTTTTGCTTGGATATCGGCAGAGTGATGTTGACCATGTCAATTTTAGATGGGAAGAGGCACACTCACCATGTCAGGAGGAGCAAAGTTGCACATGACAAACTCAAATTCGTCAGACTTGACGACCTCGGCGACCTTGTCGGCGACAGCCTGAACGCTCATCTCGGGCTGCTTGTCGTAAGTGGCGACCTTGGGCGAGGGGATCATCTCTCGCTTTTCGTTCTCGAATTGCTTCTCGACACCACCGTTGAAGAAGAAGGTGACGTGGGCGTACTTCTCGGTTTCTGAATACGCAAAGGGAAGTCCATCAATCAGCTCATCAGAAAGCAGCTGGCACATGTGTGCAACTGAGCTAAGATGGATTGACTCACCGGCAATGTGAGACTGCTTGACACCCTGCTTGGCGAGCCACTCAGCAAGGACGTTGGTCATTCCCTGAGGAGGGAAAGCGATGGAGAAGGGGAACTCGGCGTTGTACTTGGACATGGTGGTGATGTTCTGGTAGTAGGGAAAAAAAAGGACAAATCAGCGTCCGGTACGGCGTATCGGGCAATGGGGAAGAGCAGATATATCGCTCACCAAGTCCTCGGGAACGGTGACGTCCATAGGCTTATCGGGAAGACCAAGGACAGAGGTCAACTCTCGCATTCGGTCGGATCGGTAGTTGAACATGAAGAGAGTGTCTCCCTCTGCGAGTGGCGGGAATGAAATTAGCTGGCTGGACCTCTACGCAGTACAGGCCCTCGCCCCTACCCTTCGTGCCTCCCCGGCCTATGTGCAGCGCTCCACGTTCCGCCAGAACGGCTCTGCCACCCCTCTCTTTCATCAGAATAGCTCCCATCGAAACCCCTTTTGTCCGGATGGCTTTGAGACTCACTCTTGATTCGGGAGTCCTCTGAGCCAGAGATGATAGGCTTGATGAACTCGTCGGTGGTACCGTTCTCGTAGCCCTTCTCGACGGTCTTGATCAAGTCCTCCTGGGTGGACTTTTCTCCTTCTCCCGAAACGAGACCGTCAACGGCAATCTTGACTCGGTCCCATCGCTTGTCTCTGTCCATGGCGTAGTATCTTCCTACGACGGTAGAGATCTCTCCGACACCCTGCTCCTTGATGTAGTCCTGGAGCTGACCGATGTACTTGGTAGCAGACTTGGGAGCGGTGTCTCGTCCATCGCCGAAGAAGTGGATGTAGACGTGAGGGATCTCGTGAGCCTTGGCGACTCGGAGAAGGGCGAAAAGGTGCTGGATGTGGGAGTGGACACCACCGTCAGAGACGAGACCGAGCAAGTGGAGTCGACCAGAGTTGAACTTGGCGTGCTTCATAGCCTCGACAATTGCGGGCTGGTGCTGGAACTCGTCCTTCTTGATGCCTGTGGGGCAATGAGAGAGAGGCTCGTCAGCGTAGCTCCCAGACTGCGATTCACAGGCTGAGTCCAGTAATTTGAGGAGCAGGCACGGCCCACATTTGCAAAAAAAGAGAACGAGCCTTGACTTACACTGGTCAATCTTGACAATGTCCTGCCAGACGATTCGACCGGCACCAATGTTAAGGTGGCTACCCATTGCATTATTCAACAGAGTCAGCTATCAATCCAAACCTGAAACTATGAATACAAAGACAAGGTGGGGCAAGGGGTTTGGCTATCTCATCGATAGCAAACAGCGAGATCACAGCGCGATTGTGCCAACATAGTATCGCTTTACTCACCCAACCTCGGAGTTTCCCATCAAACCCTCCTTAAGACCAACAGCCAATCCATGCGCCTCGAGCTCGACGAAGTTGTGCTTGTCCCGAATGGCGTCCATGTTGGTGGTATCGCCGTGGAAGATGGCATTGCCCTTTTCGTTGTCTGAGAGACCCCATCCATCGTGGACGCTGCGGTTTAGAACGAAATGCAGAGGACATGGGCGATAGCGTGATGATAGAGGTAGTCGAGTAGAGTGAACAGGTATGAGACAGGAACGGAGATACGCCAGTAAAAAACACAAGCGAGGCAGACAAAGGAAGGAAGGGCAAGAGTCAGCTTTTGCTTCTTCTGCCAGGGAGTATAACCATCACTGGAGCAAGCAAGCTGTCGTTTCCCAAGACGAGGAAGGACAGCTGAAGATGCCTCGCTGAACTCACATCAAGCAGACCTTCTCTGTCAGGGGAAGAGCATAAACGGTCAAATCAGCTCAACCACACTTCTGAACCAGTAAATATACCAGGACAACTGCCGGTATCTTGATATGGTTCGGTTTCCCAAGAAGTGGGGTGAGGTAGCTAGCTAGGTAGGTTAACCATGGGCCTATACTCACTCTTGACTTCGACGGTCTTCTGCTTCTTGGCATCTTGAGCCTTCTCGGGCGATGAGGCGGGTCGAGTTGACATCTTCGTTCGATGTATGTGTATCTTCTCTACGTCGTTTTGGTTCTAGTTTTGAGGAAAGGGTATTTTCCATTAAGAAAGAAGTTTAAAGAAATAGAGCATACACCTTGATATGCTGAGTGGTGCGACGTCACTGTCACTGTACAACAAGCACAAGCTTAAGCACCAGTCAAAACACGTTCATTGGGGAAAGGGAAATTTGATTCCGTTAGAGTGTACTCGAGTACAGCTGCAGCTGAAAAGATAAGCAACCGAACGCAACGCCGGCCGAGTGAGTGATCAAAACAACAGCGAATGAGCAGTAAGCAAAGAGCGCTATCATGTCATGCATATACGTATACGTATAAGTGCGGATGTATACGCTCTATGATTTCATGCTTCATGCGTATGCTTCATATCGACATAATCACCATGTCTGCTATTCTACTTCTACGGGGCGTATTCCCTGCTCGTGAATGGCGTGTGAAGGCATCTGTCATCTAAGGGGACCTTATCCTACTACTCGGTGCAGTTTCTGGATGTCTGCGAGAGGTGCGGATGAAGACACCGAGTCAGTGAAAACCAATCATATCAGGTTGAATTGAATGGATCTAAGAAGTGGTCTATATGTTGCTATGTCGCCGAATGGGGAGAGTGGTAGCATAGATTGATGAATGATGCGCTGTTCTTTCCACTCACCACTCAGCAAGATATCACCCTGCTTGAGGACCTGCTCATACACTATGGTCTTATTCTGACCAGCCAATTTATTGGTCGTAATCACTCCCGAGACCTTATCGATCGTGCACGACAATCGTCCCGAAGCGATAAACCTGCTCAAATCCTTATCCATAAACGTCTCTGAGACACCGAAAGACCTGCACATTCTCTCGAGGGTGAGACTTCGGTAACTCTCCAGCAATTGCGAGTAAGCCTTGATTCGCATTTCTCGGACGTAGTATCGCGCGTGGGGTGCTAAGATCGGGTTGGGAAGGAGGGAGTCCTGTTCGACTTCGGCGAGGGAGATGAAGAATTGGGAATAATTGGATTTGGTGAGTGAATCTGTCATGGAGGCGAGATGAGGGATCGACGACAAGCAGCCGATGACTTCGGAGCTGGCTAGGATCTGCAAGGGTGTAGCATAGATAATACAAGATTGTCAGCTGAGATCCTTCACGGGATTGGTACCGTCCACAGGACGGAAGTATTGCGTTCCTCGATGTATGGCCACCAAAATGGTGTGACGATATGGTATCGCCAAAATGCAACAAGAACTCACCTTCGTTTTGATCCCCTTTCGATCACAGCCAACAGCAGCAGCAAGTACCGTGAGTCCTACAAACTCCTCGTACTCCATCAATTCAGTCGCCGTAAAGGTAGAAAGCGAGTCGATGAAAAGCTCGGCGGCTTCTTTGAAGTTCCGGATGGAGAGATGGTGTACTGCTCGGTAGACTTTCAATCGGTTACGTCTGTCCCAATCACCACCTGAGTCGATGAGGCTGGAGAAGTAAAAATTTGTCAGCCCATTTGTTGGAAGATAGTACAGCTTGATAAGAGCAAAATCGAAGTGAACAGCGTTCATTGCCTATCCCACATAGTAGTTGAAGAGGGAGTGAAGGGATGAGACTTCCTATAGCATCGAAGATAAAACACGCCGGACTCACTCTTCCGCTCGAGTGATATTGGCAGTCACAAGACTGTGGTCAGAAGCAAAGAGCCCTACTCTGACCATGGCCAGTACCAGATCTATTCTTGCTCCCAAACCTGCTGTCTTCTCCAAAGCCGTCTCGAGCGCAGGTATAGCTCGTTCCTGGCAATTAAACACGAAGTCAACGAGCGATCTCATCCCAATCCACCCCTTCTGCTACACAGCAGAGACTGCAGCTGCACTCTTCGCAGACCCATGTTCTCCAATTGAAAAGGTTACGCAGCTCTACTCAATGCAGGCAGCAGATGAAGAAACCGCTCGAGTCGTGCGACTCACCTTGTCACCAATCCTACAGAGGTACATAGCTTTTCCTCTCAGTCCCTCACTAATCTCAGACTCTCCCTCATTTTCCTCGGCATCTTTCAGCTTCTTCTCAAACTCCTCCAAGACAGTCTTATTCTTCTCTTCTAAACGTTCGATCAGATCTGTTCGGTCCGAGTTGATTGATCGGAGGTATGGGGCCATCTCTACAGCACATTTCCGTTTCATACGTCAGCTTTTCCTTCTCAACGCAGATAAGACATGGAGCCCGAGTCACATCTCAAACACGAGGAATTCTTTCTGTGAGTTTTGTTTGGTGTGAATCGAAAAGGCCTCCAGGCCCCCTACTCACCATCCTCCTCTACTACCTTCCAGAAAGAGGAACTAGCGCTCTCCTTGAGCCTGTCAATATTGTTGATCTGGAAATACCATGTCGGTACTTTCAGGTTGGGAAAGGGCAGTGGTACGCTATCGTCGGCCATTGTGCTGTTGTTGTGCTGTGATGGATAATGGTTGTCTGAAGTATATTCGTTCTTGCTAAAGCTGAAATTGTCAATGCCCATCGAGCGAGGAAGCAAAGACAGTTGGTTGTTCAACAGTAAGCGTAGAAGGTGAGGTGATCATGGTGACGGTGACGCGTACTTGCTAAGTGGGTGTGTTGTATATATTTGTGGCACCAAGTATCATGCACGGGTATGATGATATGGTGATGAGGTAGTTACTCCGTACTTGTAATAGTTTTGGTTTGTTGTTTCAGGGTTAGGGTTTTTGTTTGACCCCTTGTATAGCGGGCGCCCTAGGCTTTGGTTTGCTTTGCTCTTAGTCTGCTAGCCTCGTTATGGGGTTGGAATTGCTTTGCGTTTCGACATTTGACACTTGACTTTACATATCATTATTGTAACAACTTGCCTTCTTCTCTAATCCCATCATCTTTCAATCTCTCACCTTAGGCTCTCGGAGAGGAAGTCTTGAATACACTGATAAGGATCAGGCTCCAGCGGGATCGAATCAACGAAAGGACAGAAGAAAGAAAGTCTTTTGCGGCCGCCCGCTTGACGCGCCATCCGCCAATCCGCCGTCCGCTCCTGCTTCTTGTTATCGACAAGACAATCACAACATCACAACGCCATAGTGATCGAATTGGATCGCACTCTCACAAGGAAGGGACTTGGCCGTGAACTCCCTCGACATCTCAAACTTCCTGTGGCGATAGCGAGAAGCTCGTATCAGCGGAGATATCAATTCGACCAAATCAACGTTCAAAGTACAACGACACCGCCCTCCCTCCTTTATCCCTACGACCAACGGCAACTGCAATCATAACCCCACTTTACATCAATATTCTCACTCCACGCTTCGTACGATAAATAGTCGCAAACGCAACGCATTGAAGCAAGATGTCATCAGCGTTCAAGATCGGCTCGTTCGATTATATCTGCGAACATGCGGCTTTCGTCGTATGTCCCCTTGTGGGCACTTCTCAAGGGACTATGCCCACTTGTTATAGTAGGAACGTGCAATTAGGATCTCAGATCATCTTCCAGCCTGGTGAGTCGATCAATTCTTCCAAAAAGATACACTCCGATTAGGCGTTCAGCTGGGCCCCTGCCCTATTGTCTATACCTCTTGACGAATAGCGGAAGACAACGCCACATCGCCGGCTTCTTTCGTCCCGTCTTTTCACGCCCGCTTTGACTGTCACAACGCACCACCCATCTTGTAGATTTGCTTTATTTTGGAAAGACCGCATGTATCCGTTCTGCACAAGTGAGAGAATTCTTAGTGCTGACTGGTTTTCGTCTCGATCGCTAGCCACATGTTTCGTCCACATCGCCGCGCTAGGAATGACAGCTATTATGCTCTTCCACGTCCGATCGAAATACACCGCCGTCGGCCGGAAAGAAATCGTCACCTTTTTCTACATGTACATGTTTGTCGAGTTACTAGCTATCTTCCTTGACTCTGCTATCATCCCCACCGCCCACGCTGTATATCCTGTGAGTACCCTCTCTCATCTCATCTCCGCACAAAACTCAACCAGTCGTTTTCCCCCCAAGATATCACCGCCAGCGACCTTGACAAATGTCCCATCTCGTGTTGAGAATGCTGATGAGTCCTCGTCCAATGCCCTTGTAGTGGTTCACCGCTGTCTATGCTGGAGCTATCGGCGCTCTGTACTGGTGTATCCTCATCAACGGTTTCGTCGGCTTCCAATTCCATGAAGATGGCACGCCGATGAGTTTATGGGTGAGTCTTTCACTGCCTTGCTGCAATCTCCACTTGGCGCCCCTGAATGCCCGGAAGACACTGTTACGCCTACATTCGTATACACATGCTGATTCTGCTCGTCACTTACAGTTCCTACGAATTTCAATGCTCGTCATTTGGGGTGTATGCTTCTTTGTCTCCATCGCGACTTTCAAGCAATTCGCATCGTTCTCTTACGAGAAACCAGTTGGACTCTTTGTCACATACTTGATTTTCCCGGCTGTATGCGCCGTCATTTATTTCGTGTCGCAACTCATCTTGGTCGTGAGGACGCTGGACGACCGATGGGTGAGTCAACCTTCCTCATCCCTTGTATGGGGTCAACCCGCTCGGAAAATCGCGTTTGCGTCTATCGCAATACCCTTCGTCTCGTCGTGATGGTGAAACCTTCCGCCATGCAGAAAACATCCGGCTAATTAAATCTGCATTTTGCGTTGTTCGATGATAGGTCATCGGAGATCTCATCTTCATGGCTGGATTCTATATCGCCGCGTGCCTCCTTCTCTTCGCCTTCTCAGTCAAGATCTGTGACGCGATTAGCCACTACATTGACGGAGGTGAGTGCAGCTTCTGGTCTAACGAAGCATGTGCGACTGAAGCTGATCCAATCGCTTCCCGCTAGTTTTCTTCGCCTCCATGGCGATGCTCCTGACTGTCATGATGATCTACAAGTACTGGGACTGTATGTGTTGTCGGTTGATAAAGAAGATGTGTACGAGATACTGATCAAGCACACCTGCCGGTTACAGCTATCACCAAGGAGGATCTCGAGTTCTCGGTCGGTTCCAAGGCAGCCGTATGGGAGGTCAAGGACCCCTTGATGAACGTGAGTCTTCAATTATCTTTCTATATTTATATGAAATTTTGCCGTTTAATGGTGAATCCATGATAATTGAACGAAACTGACATGAGCTTTCGTTGTTATAGCCCAGCGCGGACTACTACACCGAAGACGACTCACACTCAAGCTACCGAGGTGCCGGCGGCTCTCTTGTAGGCGGTATGGGCGGAAACCAATACTACGGTAATTTCCCTGCCCAGGGTGGAAGTGGCTACGGCCAGCAGTCTACATATGGCGGTCAGGGGTACGGTGGTGTCGGTGGTGGTGTTGGATATGGAGGACAACAGCAGTATGGCGGATATCACTGAGCGCGAGCGTGAGGTGCAAGTTCGGCGGAGCTCAAGGATGAGGTGAGGGCGGTAATTCGCGATTGGTCAGACCAGGGTGATGGGGCATGTTTCCAGAATGACATACACGCGTCAAACAGGCTATAGCGGACTATCTTCATATCTATCGCCTTGAACCGGGACTTTTTCCTCACCATCAGTCAGTATACCCAACACAATAAATCTGCTTGGCTGGGGCAGCGATCATTTTCATGGTACATAACACTTGAGGCTTACTCTCGATCGTTATAGGAAATGATTCAGTTCATGACCTTGTCGTACCGTACTCGTACTGTCCTGTCTTAATTTCTCACTGTATTGACGATACGATTTATGAATGGACTTTTTTATGACCGGTAAACACAAGCTATTGGTGCGATAATGGCACATGGGATGTTGCGTATATCGTAAGTCACCGGCAGAAGCCAGGCAACTGTGGAACATAGCCTCGCTCTACTCAGTACTTCCAACTCTTCGGATAAGTTTCGAAATAATCTAAAAGTTGGTGGACTCATTACAGCAGTTTTCTCCTGCTTCTCAGCAGGATATAGATCACCGACAATAGTATCGTGGGGGTGGAGCATGACTGGGCACGGATACCCCTCCCGAGACGGGATGGGATGGGATGGGATGCCAAGCGTCCTTTACTGTACGTCAAGCTTCAAACTCGAAAAAGGTACTTCTCGAAGGATAGACGAACGACTTACGCCTTACACGAGCTCAGAGCTAAAGATCACAACTGCAGCGTCTATACATGCATGTCGTACTTCTCATGCATCCGACAACCATAAGATGGAGGGTATTTCAACTTGTTGTTGATCACATGCTGTTTCGCTGCTAAACCAAACAGTTGGACCTTCAGCAGCTGATGTGACGTATGTACTGTACAGTGGTGGATGGCCATAGCCGGTCGGTTCGGGCCGATGTTGTACCATATTATGGTGGTGGAGGAAGATCATCCCATTGTCCCGTACTAGCTATAGGATAAGTTACCCGGTAGAGGACGGCTCATTGTGAGGTGATATCTGCTGTACCTCGCTAAGGTTAAGCCACTACAAGTACACTTGAATGTATGACATTCAGTGACAGTTCTTCCGTGACTTCGTCTCTATTCTATCTCGATAGCGTACATTACCAAGAACAACAACAATCGAACAGGAATCAATCACCTTGTCTCTTCTGAAAGTAAAAGGAACAACCTCGTCCCGAACAACATATCATTGACAAGATGACAGATACAGCAAAGCCGAAGCCGGTTGTAGGATGGATTGGGCTCGGAGCCATGGGTAGCGGAATGGCCACTGTGAGTCTCGTTCTCCCATGATCTCATTCTCGCTCGCCCTCATATTGGACGTAAGACGTGAATGCGGAAGCTGATAGCCTTGATTTGATTTGCGTCGCGAACGATCGTAGAGTCTCGTCAAAGACGGTTATACCGTCAAAGCGTTCGACGTCTGGAAACCTTCTCTTCAAGCAGTCGTTGGTGCCGGAGCACAAGAAGCGCCCACCCCTGCTGATGCAGCGAGAGGTGTACAGGTGCTGGGATTGATGGTGGTGAATGCGCAGCAAGTTGAGGATGTCATTTTCGGTAAAGGAGAAGTCGCCCAAGGTAAGTTGTAGTAGCTAGCTCCTTCTTTCTGTATATAGGTATAGGTCTGACCGATGATCGGGCACACGAGAACTGACGTGGTGCTTATGCTTGCTGTTCAGTTCTCGAGCAGGACGCTGTTATCATCTGCTTCTCAACTGTCCCTCCTAGCTACCTTGTCAGCGTAGCTGAAAGGCTCGATGCGTTGGGTAAGAATATTGGGGTGAGTCCCGGGTCCTGATCAACATCCTATCCTTGTACAAGATCATCCCTACTTCCTAAAATTCGGGCAGCGTCCAAAGCGACGACGACAATGAACAGAGACTAGTACTGATATACTGCTGTTCTGGTTCTGGCAGCTATGCGACTGTCCCGTGTCTGGCGGCTCAACACGAGCAGCTACAGGCGAACTAGCCATAATGGCCTCTGGCACCCCCTCCTCCGTCTCAAGGGCCAACACGGTCCTGTCGGCATTGACTAAGCCTCCCGTTGGCGCTTTATCGATTGTGGGCGATAAAGTTGGTGCGGCGAGCGACTTCAAGTTGATCAATCAGGTTTTCTGTGCGGTCCAAATTGCCGCTCAGGGTGAAGCGATTGCGCTGGCTAAGAATTGGGGATTGAATCCGAGGTTGGTATATAACCTCATCAGAGGAGCAAGTGGAGATAGTTTCATGTGTGAGTGGTGGTTCTATCTGTGTACCCATGGCCGAACGGGCGGAAATGAAGAAGTAAGGCTGATTCTTCTTCTCGCCTTTGCACTATCCCGTTTGTCATTTCGTACTCAGTCGGCCACCGAGTTCCTTGGTCGCTCAACCACGACGGCATCCCTAAATCAGCCATGACGATCATCAGCAAGGACATTGGCATTGTAATGGACGAAGCTCGATCTCTAGGCTTCCCCGCACCAATGTGCGCCATATCCGAAACTCTATTTACCACTGCCATAGCAGCGGGCTTGATAAAAGAAGACGATGGGCTGGTCTCAAAGGTCTGGGAGAAATTTGGCGGTGCTCCGATCGCTGAGAAGGGCACAGTCGAAGAAGAAAAGGCTAGAGCTCGGGAACTGGATATCAAACCCACTTTAGGTGGTCAAGCCGGAGCTGGAAAAGTCTTGGTCGTAGGACTAGGCGCTATGGGATTGCCCATCGCGCAAGCATTGACCGAGAACGGGCTCGATGTTATTGGGTATGATGCCAATTCCTCGGCGGTAGAGAAGTTTACCGAGCAAGGTGGTAAACCTGTCGAAAACCTCGAACAAGCTGGGAAAGACAGGAACACGGTCGTGCTGGTCGTCAATACTGCTAAACAAGCTGAGGAAGTAGTCTTTGGTCTGGATGGGCAAGGCCTTGTGACTTGTGAGTTGGAGATTTCCCCCTACACGCGATTTTTATCCTTCGGACTACTAGAAACGGTCATAGAACGGATCTATCAAAATTGTATCGGGTGAATCAAAGCTGACCGGACCGCCCGGGTTCTGTCACCGGCGTGTCCTCTCTTAGCTCTCCCCGACAGCAGTCTCATCATCATCTGCTCCACCATCCCTCCCTCCGAAGCTACCAGGATTCAAACTCTGTTAGACACGCACAAGAAGGGCCACCAGCTCATCGATGCACCCGTATCTGGCGGTCCATCGCGAGCCATCAAGGGAGACCTATCAATATTCGCTTCTGGCCCTGAAGAAGCTCTTTCAAAGGCTCATCCAACCTTATCGGCCTTGTCGACCTCGGCGGGTAATAGCAACCTGCACTTCATCCCCGGCGGTCTGGGTAGTGGATCGAAAGTCAAGCTTGTCAATAACCTTCTAGCGGGTATTCACTTAGCCGTGGCTGCTGAGGGTTTGGCATTTGCCAAATATAAAGGCATGGACCTTGATAAAGTGTTCCAGGTGGTCAAGGGTGGTGCGGCAAGTAGTTACATGATGATTGATCGTAAGTCACCACGACTTCATCTACATATCGCCACTTCACAAAGGATCGCCGCCTCAAGTCCAGCCAGCCATTCCTCTCTCATCTTAGAATGCGTGTAATAACTCTCTTTGTGATTTTTTTCAGGTGTTCCCCGGATGTTCGAGCAAAAAGCACAAGTCTACAGTCCTACAAAGACATTCGTCAAAGACCTCTCGATCGTGCTGACCGAAGCCAAGAAAGTAAACACTCCCCTTTTCCTTGGTCAAGCAGCCGCTCAGCAGTTTACTAGAGCGGTATCGGAAGGCTGGGGCGATGAGGATGATAGTTCCGTTGGACGACTTTGGGAGAGTATGGGTGTCAGTCTTAGGCGATAGGACACGTAACTTTCGACTGGAGTGTGGTTGTAAGAAGGAAACGAACGTTATGTATCTCGATGAATTGAGCTGCGCTGTCTGATCATTGGTACATCACCTGCTGGCTCAAAAGTGTGGCGTCGCCTCTCTTCGAAATGGCTCATACCGTATATACAGTGGCCGATCCCGGCTCGGTCCTTTCCTCAATTGTTCGGACTCCCTCTTTAGCGGCTCCACTATCAGCCGATCTCCACTACTTTGAAATCCCAAGCTAAACCATCTAAGAAGTACAGCCCGAGTAATAGAGATCGCTAAGTTACAAAGATGCGACGCGTTACAGCCCTTATCTTGAAGTCAGAGGAACTTGTTCCATTCTGAAGCTGATCCGTTTGGCTCAGCACAAAGGATACCCCGACAGACGTGCATACACACACAAAGGACCAGATGATCCGACATGATGATCGAAAGCTTGATACATATACCCTGCTCTTGAAACTTTCATGATCAGAGTGCGATCTCACGCTTCTCTACATACTTGAGATGGCCGAGGAGACACTGACAGACAGGTAGTGGAAGGAGGTATAAAGCGAAGTCTACTTCAATTTGCCTTGACATACTTCTTCCATCACCACTCAGTCAGTTCGTTAAAAACTAATAATAGTAGCAGCTATCTGTTGTGCCGCGCTCTCTCACCTGAAATATCTCACGCTCTTTAAGTTTACAGTCAATTGTAAACACCTCAAAAACCTCAATCCGAGTAGAGAGTACTGGCCGCTCAAAGCCTAGTGGAAACAGTACTGTAGTTTAACCGTAACATTCCAAGGGTCAATTGATTGCTTTTGACGCCCCGCCTCGCGAATCTCTCAGGCAGACTAGAAGAAGAATTCGATAAATCTGTCAAAGATGTATCTCAACATCCTTCTAAAGCTCTTACCGCTGATCGGGACTCTCAGGATCTCTAGCGCTATTGCTCTTCCATCTCACCCCGATGGCAACGAGGACGATAGTGTCAATGATAAGAGTCACTTGTTGAAAGCGAGGAACACGCCTCACTCCTCTGTTCCGGCGTACCAGCCATCCCCACAAGCGTATTCCTATACCTCGGCCCCTTCCTCCATTGCCTATGTCGCATCGACCTCTGCAGCAGCAGCAGCAACCGATTCTGATCGGTATTACTGGGTCGATGGAACTGCTTACTTGAACACTCAGACTGATCCTTCAGCCTCGGCCGTAGCTATTATTCCCAGCTCGGTTTCACACGATTACTCGTACAACGTCGGATCGTCTACTACCAACTTGGCCGCTATGCAGCCAACGGCAGGCAACAGCTACACCAACGCCTATGCCCCACCACCACTGTCCTCTGCTCCCGCTCATTCGAACCCGAATACAAACACAAACGCCAACGCCTACTCTTCTTCTACAGCGTCTTATTCGTTCCCATCTTATAGTTTGGATACTGGCAGTACCGCGCATGCCGCAGGCGCAACTTCCAGCGGTACCGCCGCCTATAGCTATAGCAATGGAGGCCAAGGGGATGAAGATTGCGACGAAGATAAACCTACATACACGAGCTGGGGTGCCGCACCGCTCCCTACGACCACGACTAGTAGTTCTTATTATCATCCGCCTGCGTCTTCGAGCTACGTGCCTCCTTCGTCAACATATGTCCCCAAGCCTTCTGGGTACTCGTACCCGCCTGTATCATCTTCGACTGCTCCTACTGTGGCCCCATGCGATTGTGCTTATCAGAACGGCAGTCTCTACGCAGCTGAAAACCGAACCCACCCCTCAGATCTCTATGAGTCTGCCGCCTCCCCGATCGCCGCCCTGCATTCGTCCTCTACCGCCAGCACAAGCGAGGTACAAGGTGTCGACAATACCTCTAGCACTACTAGCGGCGGTTCCGCCCCTGAAGGTGCCCAAAGCCCCGTTGGAAGTCCCAGTCCGAGTCCAGCGGTCATCACCACCAGTCTCGAGGGTGTGGGTCTCGTGACCTTCACTACCGCAGGGGAGAACCTCACTCCGTCCACCTCCGTCGCCGAAGAGGATGTAAGCGCAAGCGCAAGCTCTAGCTCGGTAGCAGAGCTTTCAACGCCGTACGCTACTACCACCGTGGTGGTCTCGAGTTCTGCCTCGTCATGGAATCAGCAGCCTTCCGCAAGCACTTCAGCCTCCTCTGGAGAAGATGACTCTTCCTCCGCTGCATCAACCTCAGCGACTGGTTCGGAGCCGGCTTCTGCTACGAGTACCTCAACAGCCTCAGATACCTCCAGCTCCCTAGCTCTGGCTGGAGCGCAAAATGATGAATCGTCAACTGCTACTTCCTCGACCTCGACCCCGGGGGCTTCAGCGACATCAGAAGGAGCTTCCACTACCGCATCAGATACTTCAGGTGAATCCTCTACCAGTGCCTCCACTACTTCTGACACCTCAACATCATCCTCTGGTGCCTCCACAGCTTCTGCAGAGTCGCCTACCAGCGGATCAACCACTGCCGAGTCAACTTCCACTAGCGGATCAACTACAAGTCATGAGACGTCAACGAGCACATCTGCCACGAGTACAGCCGAGTCCGCGACGACTTCTGCCCCAGCTACCACGTCTACTACGTCCGAGGCAAAGGAGAGGGATATCACCACGAGTATAAACTAGCGTAGGCGATTAAGATCGTCAATACTAGTACAGTAAATTGTCTTTTTTCTGTTGTAAGCCGATAAGCTCTGGTTCAATGAGCTATTTATTGTAGAAATAGCTAGACCCAATTGAAGAGGACAGTGATCACAAGTACTTTCATATACCCTGTTTGTATTCGCTGGCAGACTCCTCCCCATCTTAGATGCAACTGCTGGTAATTTCACTGCTCCTACCAACCTCACAACCTCACCGCGTTTGGTTCACTCACTCGCTAACTCACTGATTACAATTAATCTGACAAAATACGAGTACTGATATTATCACGTGGTGAGTTTTCCTAATTGACACTAAACAATCAGTTACGTAACTGTGCGCCTATCTTGCCTTTGTTATGACGAATCGAGTACTCTACTCGTAGCATAGCTGCAGCAGCAGCCGGGGGTGTATCACGCCACCCAACGTACAGTACGAGTACTCGAGTACATCCACAGCACCCAGTAATCTATCAGTCCTCCTCATTCCTCTTCTTCATCATCTCTTGCATGATACACACACTACACATCAATCCTTTGTAACTGACTGATGGGCTCTTCAGCACCTGCTACCTCCGCTGAGCTGGCTCATAATACAACAGACCAAGACCAAGTAACCTGACGAATCGGGCACAAACACGGTATTCAGTAAGCGTTAGCGTCATCCCCGCTGGCCGGTATCTTCACTTTCAAGCTACAACAATCATCACGGCCATAACCGCCTCCTCCCTCTAACATCAACTCTTCATTTCGCACTACCGCAATCAACTGGACTGAACCTTCTTTCGACATCAACTCTGCTCAAACGACATTCAACATGTCTTCGCGTCCAGGAGATGATCGCAGTGGTGTTGGACATGGACAACAACAAGCTGGACCTTCGGCGTTCACGGCTTATGCAAGCCGGTTCTTATCGGGTCAAACGGGTGAAAGGGGTAGAGCAAGGGAGACAGAAGCAAGTCAGGTAAGCCACCACCGTCAACCGTAGTCCTTTCCCATCAAACCGAAGCAACAAATCCTTCCGTGATATGGCCCATCACATCAAATGGGAAGCCTGACAGTTTGCATCATGGTAGATATTCCGCCCTCCATCGCCTGGGTCACCCTCTCATGATCCTTTCTTACCCTCGCCATCGGTAACCCATTCTCATCCGCACCTGCGGGGCTCATCCCGCTCGCCATCACCTCAGCGGACACCGCCCTTCCCTGGACTAGGTATCGGTGATATACCCGATATCGATGGATCTGCGATAAGAAGTGGGTTGGGTCCTGGTCTTCTTTTCGCAGGACCAGATGACTCTGGTCCTCAGCCTGCAGCACAACAACAACGCTCGATTGGCGCGAGTCATGGTACCGGCGTGAACAAAGGGAAAGAGCGATCGCGGACTAAACCTGCCGTACCGAACCCTTATGCTCCGTCATCATCGGAGAGCAGTGAGGAAAGTGACGAGGGAGAGGAAGAAGCCGACCTTGACGAAGTAGCTGCTCTGCGACGATCGCTCGCTCGGCCGCCTCCCGTCGGCCAGAACAGGACTTCTCGGTCAGAAAGGGCGAAGAAAGGGTGGTATGCTCATCAAAGCATGTTCCCGCCCTCATCGTCCTCCTCGAGCGAGGAGAGTGAAGCCGAGAAGGAAACGGAATCAGACTCGGAAGTGGAATCTGCTCCTATCATGGGCCGGAGCAGGAGGAAGTCAAGGACGAAATCAACGGGCAACGAGTACGATGAGGACGACGAAGAGGGAGAAGGATATCTGTTATCGCCTTCCCAATTGCATCGCGCTTCAACCGGGCCGCAACAAGCTTATGATATGCCGTCTAATCTTGAGGAACCATTGCTTGGCCCCGATGAGCTGAATGAAGGGAGAGGAGAACGTAGGGGTCGCATCCCAGTCAGATTACAGGTCTATCATGGACGTTTCGGTCATTGGGAACGAGAAGGCTTGCGGAAATACAAAGGTGAGCTTCATATTTGTCGTATGCCGTGCCTAAACAAACTTGGTGACAAAAGCTCATTCTCGTTATTGCAGATTCGGGTCCGCTCGCGTTATGGTTGACCAGCTTAATGGGTGTATTGATCGGTTTGTGCTTCGTATGGGGATCGACGGACGTAAGTTGTTATCAATTGGATTACATTGTTTCCGTCACTGACATGCATGCAGCCACCACCGAAATCTCCGGAAGCTACCCCTCGCTCAGCACCGTCTATCGTACCACTCATTCCATTCCTTTTCTTTCTACTGATCCCCTCTCTACTCCTTCCTCCGGCATTCTTCCTCCTCCTGCGCAATACCGTACGGCCCGTCCTAATGATGACTTCCGTCATAATTCCCTGTTCGCTGTTCCTGTGTGGGATCTGGGCCGCGTCAGCGAGTTTCGATACGAGCGGTCTTTCGGGCGTAGAGCAGGATCAGAGGTGGTGGGGGACTACTGGGTTGCAAATCGGCGCGGGCATCTTGTTGCTGCTTTCCATGTTTTTCGCGAGATTGGTATATCTCAGGAGACGGAAGCTGGAGCGAGCAGCGGCTGTCGTCGAGGTGAGTTGACCGGTTCCCGGCTTGGCTGTACGTCAACTGACCTGAGATTGTAGCTGTCAACGAATCTTCTCCTCACTCATCAACCTCTCCTACTTCTTACCCCGCTGCTTCTCGCTGTTTTCGCTCTTACATCGATTCCCATCCTGACGCTTCTCGTGAGACTCGGCACTGTTGGATACTGGAGACTCCCGTAAGTTTCTCTCTTAGCAAATCTCATTCAAATGCACCAAAGCTAATAGCTACACTTCTTCAGACGAGAAAACACCTGGGTCTTCCATATCCGACCTTACGCCGGATGGCTCATCTTCCTCGTCACGCTGATATGGGTCTGGACATGGGGTGTCATTCGAGGTGTGGGAAAGGTGGCTGTTGCTGGTGTGGTAGGAGAATGGTATTTCCATCGGTATGTCCCGTTTTCAATTGATATCGTTTGCGACTGTGAGGACTAAATGTTGTATATTGCAGGGAGGAGACTTCACACCCACCTGCTATGGAGATTGCCACTGCTGCCGTTCACCGAGCTACCGGAACATCGCTCGGCTCTATCTGCATCGGAGCAGGAATCGTAGCCACCGTCCGGGTTGTCGGCCGTTCAGCAGCCGAATTGAAACGGGTCACGAATCCTAAATCCAAGATTCTGCCTACACCGCTGCACTTCCTTACGGCGTTAGCTCCAATCTTCACTATCATCGCTGGAGTGTTGGACCAGCTCAATGGGTACGCGTTAGTGTACGTCGGTATCACAGGCGAAGCGTTTTGGCCTAGTGCTAGACGGACTGTAGGGTTGGCCGGAAGGAGAAAGGGAGGCAAACTGCTCGACTGTGAGTCTCAGCTTATTGGGTTGTCGTTCACCAGGCTTGAAGCTGATTGACGTGGAACAGACACGTATATCAAGCTGCTCTTGACCCTCAGCTCAACAGCTATGGGCTTGTTCACCGCTACCGCCGGATACCTATACATGACTCATTCTCTGTCCAACCCGGGCTATGCACCCGTCGCGGCACTACTATGCGGTGGATTGCCTTTCTTAGCTGTGAGAGTAGGTGCGGCCGTATTGGGCGATGTGTGAGTCGTGGTATCTCGTCATTTGCGGCTGCGCGAAAGCATCAGCTTGTCTAGCAAAGAATAGTCTTAGCTAACGTCGTAGTTCATATAGCGCGGACGCGCTTTTCATCTGTTATATGATAGATCGGGAAGCGGGCGGTTCGCACTCGGAGAAAGCCAAGGAAGCGGTGAGCTTGCTCATGCAAACATAAAATCCTCTTGTCGAGTCAAGCTGACAGATCCTGATACTTGTGCCTGTGCAGTTCTCGGGCGAACTTCCCCGTGAAGATAGTGCAGTCTAAATGATTCGTGTTGTCAACATATAATCATGACGGCAAAGTACCCACATCTCCACTCTCAAGTTATGTTATCCAGACGTCGGTCAGAACGTCGTATCGTAGAGCAGAACAGGAGCTGCAGAAATTGAGGAGTCAAGATCATCGAAATAAATGAAGACTTTGTAATTGTACTCTACAAACAAATATTGTTACACTCATCATCAAATCCGTTGTCAAATATTTAGAACAAATCCCTTTCCGTTTAAACTTTTTTGTATGAAGATCGATTACCTTTCCCCCACTGTGACTTGATAAGTGTGTGGAATACGTTGTACAGTGTTCTGTTGGCGGCGTGATATGTATGCTAGACATTGAACGTCCTACTGGTTTGTGCGATACCCTTTGGATGTTGAGTGTGTGTGTCATCCAACCTCATGACCATGTGAGATGAAACGCAGAGACCAGTGAATAAAAGGATGGGTTTAGGATTTACTGGTGGTTCTTGCGGTCGAAACATGACAACCGGAGTTGTCGGAGATTTAGTGGTACAATACTACAGTACTACAGTACATACTGCAGTACTATGGAATAGGGCGTCTCGATCGCTCGAACCCCTCGTTTCCATTTTCAATCTCGACCGAACACTCAACACAAGCTATGGACTTGTGATACTGCCCAAGCTCGAGAGTCGTGTTCCATTCCAACTGAACGTCATGTAGCCTGGGTCGCTAGGTGACGAAGAGATACTGACAATGATGAACAGCATCATGGATGATTGGTAGACTGTACTCACTCCGGCCCAAGATCGGTCGGCGGCGACTGATGATAAATCTTGTACAATGCCCAAGAGTGTAACAGACACGGCAACTCATCGCTCGCTTGAAAAGAACAAACATTGATTCGAGCTCAATAGACAATATGATTTATTCTGGTTTTGGTTCTGGTTGTGGTTCTCCTGAACATTAGCCATCACGCAGAAAAGGGGGCCTTAGATGGAGAGATGATTCATCAACTCAACTCATAATCATTAACGGACAATAAAGAAACACAGTGCACTTTGCACTTCCGGATCATCGAACAGTGCGTCACCATCATCAACACACACACAGCCGCCATCATCACCCTCGTCCAGCATCCGAGCTCAAATTTCGAACAAAAGCACATTCGAGATCTCTTTCTCGATATGTCCTCATCATCAAACTCGACGTATCCTAATCATCCCAATCGCGATCCTACATCTCCCTCACTTGATTCATCTTTCACTGCATCCATACCCACAAATACGTATATACCTGCCAGAAGACATATAGGCACAGACTCACGGCCGGTTGATCAAGCGGTCCAAGCTACAAGCTCATCGCACGACTTTCAAACCGCATCGTCGCAGCGTCAGACCACTACTACTCGATTCAGGCGAGCTTCGACCGTCTCTCATCCATCTTCATTGCCTGATCTAGCCACTTCTCGAGGAGAGAAATCCAAGCGGGATCGAGCGGTATCATCAGCGACCAGTAGTACCACCAAAGCTACAGCTATAGCCTTCCCCGCCTTGACCACTTCTTCATTCAACAAACAACATCAGCAACAGGCCACCGCATCGACCGCTGCTCAAACTCAACCAAAACCAAACTCAAAGTCAAAGTCAAACCTACATCCATCAGCTAGCGTGATCCCAAGACCCAAATCTGGAGTTTCTGGTGTGACTCCAAGTAGACCACCTCGTTCTCCACTTCGTCCAAGATTACCTTCGCTCAACAAACGAAAGAGAAGGCAGGCTTCTTCTATCGCTGGATTTGGGCGAATTCATCGGCCACGACAGGATTCAGGCTTGAGCATAGGAGGTATCGACTACCTCCGCAATACTCTAGAAACTTTCAGGCAGACTCTACGACCAGCAGCAAGAAACGTTACTCCAGCATCTCACGAACCGGAAGGGCAAAGTTTGGGCTCGAACCAGCAAGCGTCCGAACAAACGACGAGGCAGCGCCTCTCTTCAATCACCTTGTCTGGTTTCTCCGGCCCTTCCCACTTTTCTGGGCATCAGCAACAGCCCTCGACACCCTCTTCCACCATGTCTTTATCGGATCAAAGGTCCACACAACGTCTAATTGACGAGTTGATGGAAGACCTCACCCCACGTTCACCAACAGGCAGCATCGGACCTCCGACCCCACCTTTACCCTTGCCCCGAAATGTAGATCGAGTGAGAAGGGCAGGAGGACATCGAAGGACTCACAGTTCGCCGGGATCTGTATCAGCCAAAAGTAGGTCCGGCACAAACACAGGTACAGGTACAGGTTCCGGATCTGGTTCTGGCTCTGGTTCTGGGTCTGGAGCAGATATCAGAGGCAGAACGCTCAGCGGAGGGACTTTCGGAAGGACGCTGGGCTCAGATGGATTACTCTCGGATGTTGAGACTCTCCGAAGTGGACGATTAGGCAACGACGGGACCGCTTCAGCACCTATCTCGCCGGTGTTCAAATCGACTCCGCTCCCGCCAGTGCAGCTGCCACTGATGGCTGCCAGATCCAACAGAGCTTCAGAAGCTACCTCGTCACCACAAAGTTTGACAGCTTTCCCACATGCGCCGGCTGTAGCCCCAGTGCCGACTGGCAATTTGCCCTCGCCACCACCGCTCTCCCCGCCTACCATAGGATCCCTTTCTTCACCACTTGTCATCCAGTCCCCACCGCTCATGACTCCTCCCGAGATGACGGAAAGTGCAGTCCGAACGATGTCTCCTCATTCAACCGATGTACAGCCTCTACCACTGCCCCCTGCTCATCAACCATCGACTCATAGAACCTCGAAGGCATCTCTATCGCCTGACGTACACCCCTTCGCGGCTGTTGTGGCCATGATGGAAGAAGGAGACTCTCCGTCCCGCAGAAGGAGTCGGTTGTCTGAAAAGGAGAGTGAGGATAAACTGAACAGTCCTGGCAAGACTGAGAAGGGGAAAGAGAGAGATCAAGGAGAAAGGCCCGCTGAAGGTAGGAAACAGACACCCAGAAGAGGGTTCATAGGTCCAGGTGGTATCGTCCGTGAGTACCGGATACGTATGAGGTCTATCAATCGATCACCTTTCGTCTGCATCACTTCTTTGGCGGATACTAACAGTTCAATGTGCTGGCCCATCGGTACACCACAGCTCACATCGTATCCCGGGCCTCCTTGGCCAAACTTCGTGGCGCTCAGTCCACTCAACAGTTCCCTACGCGTCCATCAGAGCCTCACCCAATCATCGTCCCCATTCCACCGTCTCCACCAAGCACAGCCCCCATACCTGTCGGTCAGTACACTCGCACAGGCACGAACACACCAGCTACGCCCATCACACCGGATTCATCGACATACCTCCGTCCGGCACCTGCCACACCTCTCACTCCAATTTGGTCAAGACCCCGCTTCGCAGTATCGAATGATCGACAAGCTTCGCCTTCGCCGTCTTCCAGATTACCGACGCCCACGCTCACGCATGCGCCTAGAAACGGGACTGTCACCAGCTTAGGAAATGGGATTGAAGGATTGCCGCAACCGGGCAGGGAAGAAGGGTTGATCGAGATTCCGCGGTTCAAGAAGAAAGAGTTGAATTTAGGGATCGTGCGGACAAGGGGACCGAGGCAGAAAGCGGCTTGGATAGGGCTCTGGGTGATTTGGATCGTCAATGGGATGCTCAGTCTAGTACGTTATATTCATCAATAACCTGTCGATGACATTTAAGGACGAATTACTAATTTGTTAATTCTTTCAGTTCTTCGACGTGAACGTTATATATATCCTCGTACAGTGAGTATTTACTGATAGAGCTTGTTCCATACTATACTCATCGCCCTGTTCGCAAGAAGTATGTGTACTGACGTCGTGTGTGTCTCATCAACAGATGTTCCACCCATCCCTCGTTTGACACAAACAGCGCAAAGACATGGCAATTCGCCACCGCTGCCTACGCGGTGCTATGGGCTATCTCAACTCTGGCTGTTTGGCTCGGATGGGAAACGGGCTACGAGTTCTGGCGGAGATGGAGGTTACGTGAGTACCTCGCAAGCATCAGGGCAGTACAGGGCGTTGACTGACCTGATTTTCCACTGACTGGGGTATACCTCAATATGTCATGTGGAACAGCCCGACCAGCGATCGAACCGATCTATCTCTCCCTTCCGGCCTCGTTACACCTTTCCTTGATCTCGTTCAACCACTTCACGTTCCTCCTCCATATCCGAGCATCACCACGCAACACCCCGCACTCGCGCGATATCATCCCAGAGACAGCGCACGCTCTACTCCAGCTGTTTCCGGGCCTTCTGCCGTTGCTACCGAGAGCAGCGATTGCCATAGTCATTTTGATCTCGTTTTGGGACCCCGCTGCGGACGTCACGGCTCCATTCGGAGGCTCGGTCGATGACAAATCCAGTAGAGATTCGCACTTCTTTCGATCGGACTCGACTGGTCAGCTGACCGGCTACGCTAAAGGTGTATGCGTCAGTTTTGCCATTTGGGTTGCTCTACGACTTGTTGTCGTGGTATGCTCAGGTCTGGTTTTGTGGTCTTTCTCTGGTAGACCATTAGGGGGAATTATTGGACACCGCTTGTCGGGCAAGAAGAAGCTCAATACCTCAAGAGAGCCACCTACGACTCCCCGCAAGCCGAAATCGTCCCTCCAGACTCGCGATCCATCTACGACGAGCTCCCCTCAGAAATCATGGGTCGAGCAAGAGAACGAGTTCAACTGGGCTTGGAGGGACCGAGCTCGAGCTCGCATCCAAGATGCTTTCGAGCTTTGTATGATCCGGAGAAATGGACGAGGTTTAGGGAGTTTCTTGTATCAGAGCGAGATCCCTTGGGGGAGGATGGTGGATCAGAGATCGACAAGGAGTGTCTCAGGAACAGGTAGGTATACGCAAGTACAGACGCCTATCGAGCTACGAACTTCCAGCCGTGATCCGTCGAAGAGAAGACCGCTGTTGACTGAAGACTTCATCGCTTCATTCGTCGAAGGGAAAGAGAAAAGCGCTTCTCCTGTACGACCAACCGGATCGCATCATGACAACGAGAAGATTCCCCCTGGATCGAAATCAACTCAATCAACGTCTAAGAGCGATAGACCGAGACCTGAATCCACACTGGATCCGACATTCACTGCTTCTGCCGTCAATCTGCGCCCGTCTCCATCTCGAGCCAACACCGCAGCTTCGAGCTCAGCTACAGACCTCTTCTACACGCCAATGGCAGGAAATACCCCTCAAAGCGAAAAGACCCGCTCAGTCGCCGAAGGGATTCATCGACTCCCACCACTGCCTTCCGAAGATGAAGGCAGGCATGCCCATCCCCCTAGTGCTTATAGGCCTGGGGGCATCCTGACCGAATTCGGGGTAAAAGAAGGTCTTCAGAGTCGAGGGAGGGATTCACCTGATTCGGGGTCTGGGGAAGGTGAAGATGAGTCCACAGGGCTACTTTCAGCCACAGCATCAGCAACGGCTTCACCGCGAGCATCGATTCTATCCCGCGATAGATCAGCTTCCAATGCATCGCATGTAGGCTCCCACGACCACTCGCATTCAAATTCAGGTACATATTCCAGTACAGGCGGAAGCGGCGGCGGTAGTGCAAGTCGATCTTCGTCCAAATCTAGGAGAAGGGCACATACGACCTCTTCACCAGGTGAAAGGCTGAACAGGGCGAGATCAAGTTCGATTGGGTTGTTGAGGGAGAGCGTGGCGAACGCCGTAGCTGCCGGTGGATCGTTTGTGAGGAGGGCAAGGAGCGGGACGATGGTGAGTGGAACGGGAAGCAGCGACCACGGACATGGCGGTTATTCCAGGTTTGGCGAGAAGGACAAGGAGGGCGCGACGCTCAGGAAAAGAGATCGAGATCCAGAGGAAAAGGAAGAAGTGCTTGATATCGGTAAGCCGATCATGTACAGTACAGTACATTCAAATTATACATGCGCGACTGACAGGTAGTTTGGCGAACGATAGGTCAAGCGACACCTCGATCGAGACGGCGAGGTACAGGCCTCGACATGGGATCGCCCTTCAGCAAACATGATGAGCAGCTAAGTCCCACGAAGGCAACCCCAAGCCGTCAACTATAACGACCATCAACAATAGTCAAAAGGAGATTCCCTCCCTCGATGGGAACCAGCTGAATAGAAACGAGACGCAAGGAAATGAAGTGACACGACACGAAACGAAACGTACGAGCTGTACACAAACGACATAATCCGATGAAGTGCAAGATACTGGAGTAATTCTCTTACGCCTCACCAAGCTATGAAGAAGGATACATACGGTATATACATCCTCACGATACGACCTTTAATGACCTAATGATCAATGACCTTGACCGACCTATACAATACATACGCTACATATAACGTTTACGGCACGACAGTACAGTATTACGGTGGGCACGGTAGGTAGTACATAGATACAGTAGTAGATACAATAGCACCCAAATTCTGTGCTGATACAATAGAACAGTAGATCTTATCCCTATTCCGTCATTTTATACACATAAACATTTACTCGTATCTATTTGCAGTTGAAGCGCTGTGGTGTCGCAAGGAGCGGAACGCAAAGGTAGAACGGATGATACGCAGCATGCATATATATAGTTCGATATTTCTTTGAAAAGGTTTACAAGTGTTATATACATATGGTGATAAGTACTAGGGTACAACGCAGAGGTCAGTGACGAATGATTTTATGCTACAACGAGTAGTCGAATGCTAGATGTCTGTCTGAATCTATACTATTTACAATACTGGTATGATACAATGTTATGACCCGACTAAACTTCCAAGATAGGACTCAGTTTTCGGCTGGTACCTTTATTCTGGGTCAATATGGAGGGGATGACGGGTAATCGAACAGGTTGAAAGCCTCGTTCGACAATCTTGACACTGTGATGATTCCCCCTACTGGATTGTCGGGGCAAGATATCGGAGGACGAAAAGGTGCTTTCGCCTTCGATTTCATGTTCGTGTACTGATGAATTCAACGAGCCCGCATATGAGCTTGCGTAAGACGAAATTCGTTGAAGTGCGGAAGGAATGGGAGTGAGAGTGGGAGTAGCAGGTGGATGATTCATGTTGATTCCGAATGAGGAGAGGGATGGTCGATTGTCCGAGTCCATGAGACTGCTGCACTGTTGCAGGAGTCCCGCTAGACCAGGAGCGGCCGGTCCTCGAGGACCCTCGTTATCGTCAACCGTTTCCGCTCGCATATGATTTGATGGCTGCTCGTCTTTGTCTTCGCCATCGCTATCGCTATCATGGCTGTAGTCTGAGCGTATGCTGCTAGCATAAGATGCAGGGCCGTCCATATAGCTGTCCGAAGGGCTGTTTCCAAATGATTTTGGCGTTGATTTCGATGTAGCTAAAATGGCGGAACGAGCAGGCGGCGAGGCCGCCCAACTGCATCCCATGTCCTCCCCTCGTTCTTCTTCTTGGGGTTGGTGCATCATGCGGCTCCGGGTTGACGAAACTTGTGAGAGGTTTATATACCTATAGGAACATTCGGAAGGCGGTTGAAAATCGTATTGACACGATGCGGACGTTGCGCTGTGTAAAGGGTGATACGATGATCCGACGGAGAAGAAGTTCGTGCACAAGGACGGGTCGATACATTCCGGTTCGCATTCGCATGACAGGGAGCCGAATGTCGCTAGGTTTGAAAGTTGGGAAGTGGATGAATGGGCCGGTGAGGCGAATACGGGGGTGGCGAGGACCGAATGGCATGGGGTTGGGTGATCGTCTTCTTCCAGTGAGAACGGGAGATCTATATCTAAGTTAATTGACAACAACTTAGCGCTGGATCAAAGCCTGTTGACGGATCTTCGGAGACACGAAGGTATGGTCTGATTCACTCACTGTCACTCGCAGCGTCGTCTTCTGACTCGGCCTCATCGTCTCGAAGAAATGGACTCGAAGCAGGCTGTTGTGGTGAAGACGGTAATACCAGTACAGTATTCGTGAATAGCGGTTTCAGGCTACCACTGCTACTGCCACTACTGCCACTAGCGTGGACGTCCATGTTTTCGGATGATTTCGATCGTCGGCTTGAGGGCGGTAAGACACTTCGTAGTTGAGAAGGACCTGTCGTGCATGCTATCTTGACTTCCACGAGAGGGCTATGCGGTACAAGGTACTCGGCAAAAGTCGACTCAGTAGGAAGAAGAGGTGCGGGTGGACAGGCGGAAGGGGAAGAAAGGTCTTGCGTTTTCGCTACGGGTAGAATCGTGGTGCCACACATCGATGAACGATCGTCAGCTTTCTGCTTGGATACTAACCATTGATGCGTTTGCGGATCTGCGGATTTGCTCAAAGGTAGTTGCACAACTCACATGAGGTACCCTTCAGCTTCTCCATACTTGATCTCGCGTGTCGAAGCAGGAATCGACCTGGCATGTTGATCAGTTACCGTAGCGATGATGTCTGGTTTTATTGTGTGCTGTCGAGCAAGTAGTTCTGGATGATGATGGTGGGTCGATCGGGATAAGCGGATTGTGGTGGCAGGTGGACTTGATCCTCGACCAGCGGTGGATAAGATCTACTCAAGTACTACGCTAAAAAGTATCAAGCAGTCTTTATATTTCGATATCCCAATCCAAGCTAATAAAAATCCTTGTCTCGGTCGAAAATACCCCAGGTGCCAAGTGATCGACAGATAGTCGTACGTCGTCTAAAGCGTGAGGGCACGCGTGAAGTATGAAGGGTGAAAGTACAGTAACCCAAGCAAGGTACCTAATAGATCCCTGAAGATTACGGTATGTTCTGTGTGTTTCTGCGGGTTGGGCCCGGGACCGGCTCGCTTCGGCTAGACAGGGGTGTTTAATGCTTAAGGCACTTGCTCCTAATAGCAGAACTCGTATTTGACCCCAAGTTTTATATATGAATGGCGGGAGTGAAAAAGCGGGAAGGGCCCAATAGTACCTGAGCGTTGGGCGTTTACTGTTTAGCCTTGAACGTGATTAGGTGGGGTTACAGCTACAGCGCTAGCTCGCTCGAAACAGAGTACTCTAAGATACGGTAGCCGCGTGAGATAACGGTATACTCGTAACGATCAGGATAAGCCGAGCCGATCCTAAAGCGTGGGAGAGGTGAATACCGTAATAATGAAGACCGCAGAATTGGCTTGAATTTTGGCAAGCAAGGAACCCAGCGAAATTGCAACGACGTGCGTGTCGGACCGCTCGCAAGGTGCACTGTGTGTTTTGTATAGTCACGAAACGGTAGTACGTCGATCAAATGCCGAGGTTTTATGTATAATCACTGAGAGTGCCGGGACACGGTACGGTACGGCTCTGGCGGAACGGAAAGCGTTTGGTCGTCGCGCTACCGCCAAGACTATTCCTTCTTCGTGTGACTTGTAGAATGCGAAAGCGAGTTTCACGTTACAACGAGTGTGCTCGGTCTTCTGGACAGGCGTTGAGTTGCCTTTTCGTAGGTTCGGGTAAGCTAAGTGTGATGTGATGGGGGAAGGAATGCGCTTCGACGATTGGGTGTAGAGCGTTTCTTGGTCACCGTGACTGCGATTTATCGTGGTCTTAGCCCCTGTCGAGCGGACGTTCGATATTGGTGAATGGAATTGGTCTGTGTGAATTGGTCGATCGACTGCGTGAAAAGTCGATTGAGAATTTAATCAATGATGTGATGTTCTATGATTTATATTATGTTATGTTATCGGGCAACTAGCCTTGTGGGGGGATGTTGTAAATTGTTGATCGGGAGGGGTTTGGCTAGAGCAGACTAGTCCTAGTGGTCGTGTGTATATATCTATATTTCGTGAATGAAATCGAAAGAATGCCGAGGTGAAACAGGAGGGTTGGGAGGGGCTATTGAATGACGACTAAGCTGATTGTCGATTTGACAGTTTGTCCGAGCCAAAATACAGAAAAGGCGGGGAACTGCCTCCGGAAGACCTTGTCTTACTTACTTTCTTTCTTTCTGCCAAGGCAGGAAAGAATACGCTCAGTCACTGCTTACAAGCCAAGGAAACAAGCGAATCCGGTACTTTGTCTCGATGATGACGGACGACGCACGACCATCGGGGAGATGCTTAAAATGTCCATGTTCATGTCCATGTCCCACGACGGCGTCGCCAGATATTTTCACCTAGCTGTATGTAATGTAATTGGGATTCCACCAATGACAAGCCGTGTATGGTCATCTCGGGGCGCGCAAAAATACAAATATCGTCTGTGTAGATGCGCCGAAATACAAATTCACATGTACTACGTACTTGCACTTCCGGAGATGTTGGGATACTTGAACGCATCCGGATACAAATGTGTAGTGTGACCTCAGAACTCTGTGAAAAGAGCTGCTGACGAAGATGAGACAGGTGTCCGTTACTTACGGGATAACACTGCACGCACATTTGAGGGGGGGGGGGAAGGGAATGTTTTCACTGCTACTGCGTAAAGATCACAGGTGAGCTCATGTTCATTACCCCGCCCGAGAATCCCTTTGTGGACATGCATATACATCCATACTCGTGCGCCAAAGACGCCAAATTATCATATTGCACTGGGGGTGCAGGCGTGAAAGAAACATCTCAAACGAGTATGCGTTGCATTGCGTGCGTGGGTGCGACCAAAGCAGAGTCAGTGGCGGTGATCGTGGTCCTGAACATCGCGGTGCGCATCCTCTCAATGAATGGGTTATGTACCCTTGTCTCGCCCTTGCCCTGGTGAGTGACCCTAGCTTGCTCGATTTTGGCAGAAGCGGGGAGGATATGGAGAGGTGTGTGAGCGGGCTGAGAGGATGATTTCTGCGAAACATGGCATAATTGACGATTGACGATGCACTCCGAACGCCATGTTTCGGACTGCTGGATCTTCTCTATACGGCCGTGCGGAAGGGGACATGGGAGAATGACGTTATGGTACTTTTCATGTCCGTAAAAGGGATGCAAGTGAGACAATGGTTATTCAGCGGGCGTGGCTTACACTAAATGGCTAAGAACAGCCCGCTCAGAGGGCAGAGGGGGAAAGGCACTTGAGATAGAGGTGAGTAGTTCGACCCTATCAACGCGATCCTACGACTACCACGCCCGCATGAAGACACGGAGTTTCCATATCGAAAATTGTCCGCATATACGCACATCGTGTAAACACCCTCAGTCGAAAGCTCTCCGGATTCAGCGCGAGGAATGCAATGAAAATGCTATGCTCTGCGATGCATCATTTTCCGACGGCAAACCAAAGCATACATACGTGCATACAGAACATGATCCTGTCCCTACGCGCAGCTATCGCTAGCTAGCTAGCTGTTCCGGTTCCGGTTCCAGCAAATTCGGCCCCTCCACTTGGAATTCGTACGAGTGCGAGGAGGTGCATACGGGGGACGGCCATTGTCCAGGAGAATACAAACACTGCCCATGACGTAGGTGGACCCCAACGGCCGTATTGCAATTGCATTGCAATGGGCGGCTCGCCGACCGTCGTTCATCTCAGTGTTTGTACTCCGTTTCAGCGAGACGATCATACAATATATACTGTTTACCAATACCATGCAATTTCTTCGGAGTATCATCTATATGTATTACCGCTTTTACTCACAAGGCGGACAGAGGCGTCACATTCCGAGACTCTGTGTGGAAAGAGTCTAGACTTATGGTAGCAACGTGGAAAATACAAACATGGACGTTTCGTGGGTGGCCATACCCACTCACTGTATGGCCGACAAGTCGATCAATCATTGAGCACAAGGACAGATGGGCCGAAACATCGGTGCACGGACCATGCAGAGGCCTAACGTCATTTACGCAATCCTCTCCGATAGTCAGACAAGACAAGACAAGACAAGCATGAAACGCAGCCACGCCACAGCGCTGTATCTGTATCAGCGCTTCCATCGATATTCGCTCAGCAGACACCCAATTCTTGTCGGCCACGAAGCAGCGATGCAGTGGATTGATACCGGCGCTTATCGGGTAGCAAGCTTCTGAATGTCATATCGTAATGCAACGGTCGTGTTTTCGCGGGAACTACAAGCCGGTCTCAAAGCTGATACCTCATTTGCCCTTGTACTTGGGTTGGGTGCTGAGACGAGTAGTGTGATAAACTCAACTCAACTCCATTCGGCGGTGGCTTGCTATTTGATAATGCTTGTCTTGATGAGGCTTTTTATCGGACGGATGGTCTCCGAAGATGATGGAGTGGATTTCGTTTTCCTCCTGGATCCTGGATCCTGAGTCGTGCAGACTTCCGAACCTACCCCACGCGACAAGATCACCTACCGGCCACCAAATCATTGTCGACAGTCCTGGAGACTGGGTGCTATCGCCTGGTATCGGACGGAAGGTAGTATGTAGATTCGTAGCAGTATCAATTAGGTATTTGTATCCCTGTCACCGATATTTGAATTTCATCATTGGCTGATGAGAGGAGAGAGAACATCAGTCAGCTGGCCGTCTACGATCCGTTCCGGCGCCTGTGTATCGAACCCCCGGAACCGTGGAGAGAGGACATTGTCGCCCCGTCTGTTGAGCACGGTCTGTGAGTGAATTCGAGCACCAACAGGGTCGACACTGCCTGTAACACACTGATCTGTACTAGTACTTGTGGTCAGGACCAATGGAATGCGGAGTGATAATCGATCAGACTCGGTCGTGCATTTATCGAACCCATCTCATACGCAACCGGCTTTGCAATACACATGTCTATTTGTCCGTTGGAAGGAGCGAGGTCAGCCTGCTTAAGGTACAGTACCCATGATGTACATCTCCGGACGATCCGGCAATTCTCTCTACCTTAAACAGACCGTGCCTTTTCCATGATATTCTGATTCTAATTCTGATTCTGCGGTAAGGCACAATTTAGTGTCTGCCTGTGGCACTTCACAAACAGTCAATTCAAATCAGTCACGTATTATTGCATTGCAATATGTCTCGGGTGCCTTTTGCCTCGATGCTGATACAGATATCCGGATTGTATCAGAGAGATGAGGTATGTACTCTCAAGTCAAGGGGGAGGGGACATGTATGCGCATGTCAACACACATCAACATTCCTTCGACATCCGTAGGCTTGACTGAAAACCAGCTGCACTAATCAGGAATATTGTATCGGTTGTTAGTTTGCTTCCACCAGATCGCCAAGTCAAGTCTGCTCACCGATGACCCTAAACTAGAACGTGGCGTGGGATCGTCTCCCACATGCACATAAAGAAGGTGGCGGCATCAGATTACAGTACGCTGATCTTTAGTAGAGAAATTTCATTAGTTCCATCACGTGTGATCTTGATCAAGCGATCTCAAGAGGGACACATCGTGCAACAGGAAGAGCAAGCACGGCAGCAATAGAGATAACAATTATGCTGTAGTAGCCGAAACACACGGGTGAAAAACCAGAGCAGCAAGAACATCTCCCAATACATACAACAGTACATATATCATCCACAGAACGTTTGCAAGGGACGGGCCTGCGTGTCATGAACAGTATCAAGACGCCCTATACCTGATCGCCTCGTCATTGTAAACCTCCACACTACTACTAGGCCTCGACGACTCGCTCCCAGGCCCGCTGTTATTCACAGACAGGTGTTGATTCGAGATCAACTCGTATCTTTCTTCCTCGTGTTCTTTAGCTTCTTTGTTAGGTCCTTCGTCCAGTAATTGGTGAGCGAGAATGACAGAGGGAATAGAGATGAGGATGAATATGAGCCAGACTAGTTGACGGCCTGGTGAAAACGGCGAAGCAAAGTGCGTGGACAGGGAGAAAAAGTAGCTTATGACGAAAGGGCCGAATGTACGGCCTATTGCCTGTATATTGCGGAAGAATGACAAGCGGGATAGATTAGTCACCGTCGGTCTCTGTGAGTGAGAACGTCTCGTGGGTGCAGCTCGGTCACGGCTGGACGCGGCTCGAAAGATTGTTTGGGAATACTACTTACCGCTACACTGAATGTGATTGCATTGGCTGAAGCCAGGTGTTCTGGACCAGGGATAAAGTCGAGCACGAGTGTATCAAGTTGTCTGCCCACGGATTGACTCGTCAGTGGTCATCTGATTCTCACGCGAGCCTTTGAATGCAGTCATGCACTCACGTGGCGGCAAAGTCGCCTATCCTTCTCATCACCATCTGCATGCTAATGACGATCCAAGCCGACATCGGTAACTCATCGCCTTCGTATGGGTAACTCATCGCCCATATAACGGGGAAAAACAGCACCGCAATAGCGTAGGCGGAAAGACCTGACACGCGATCGCCGTCAGCGTATGCATCTTCTTTTTATACCGATGATGGGTGTGTCCTTTACGCAGTAAATATAAACTTACAGAGTTTGAGACAGGTGCTTTCGGACATGGATCCATGGAAGATGGGGAAGACAAGAACAGTCATTGCTATCGATAGTCCGGCTGAAAGCCCAAGAACCATCCCAAGAGCTTGCGTCTGGCACATTGTCAAGCTGTCAGCGACCAGCCAAGTGAGGTATTGTATGATCAGATAGCGTGGTCCTTCTAGACAGGCACTCACAGACAAGCCCAGGCCGCCCAGATTCTTGGACGTGAACCCGAACAAAGGGTATATCGCTTCCCAGCTGTATTGCACGGCATTTTGCACTGCGAATCGCCATTTCAAAACTGGATTTATCTTCTATTGCCGTAAATTGGTCATGTTCCGACTCACTCCCATAGAGCAACAAGACATTCTGGAAAGGCGGATACCGTAGAAGACCTCTCAGACCGCTGTTGGCGGATTTTTCGGGGTCGTTGAGGTCGACGTGTGGTTTTGTTTTAGTCAAGGTCTACCAACAGCAGACGGCCAATGATGTCAGCAAGATCTGCTTGTCCTCTACCACACCAGACATCTCCCCAGTCAGGTATAGTACTTGTACACATGAGAGGGGGATACTATCCGTGAGAGAACGATATTGCGGTTCTCACTTCGGGAAGGAACATGATTGATAAGATCCCAGATAATATAGCCGATGATCCCGTCAATAACGCAGGTGGGAGATAAGGGTATTTGACAAACAGCGTCCAGGACGGTGATAATAGTCGAGGTACTGGATTGGCCAGATAGCCACCTAGGACGGGACTGTTCGGCAGTTTTTTTGTCAGCATGTTGATCCTGATAAGTTTCCGACACCAGCCTCGACTCAGCAGGAGAGAGGACGGACTGATGACTCACGCCAGTGTCATACCAATGACCAATGCGGGAGAGAACAGAGCGAATGCTACAATGTACAGTGACTCAGTAAGCAACACGAACATAGCAAAGCAATGGATCACCGGCAACGCCGCTGACGCACCTTGCACCCTATTTGACTTGTCACACATCTCGCCGACCATCGTCCTTGATATGACCCCACAGCCAGCCAAGAGACCCACTGAGATAACATTAGTATATCAGCTCCTCTGCGCGCGCGCGCCTACTGTTCTTGGTCGGCCCCACACAACTTACAGGCACCTCTCAGCATGATTGCCATCCACACAGATGTGGAGAGCCCGAACAGTGTCCCGAACAAACCCCAAAGTAGCTCGAGTATGATCAGGATTGGCCTACGTCCGAATCGGTCGGCTAGCGGACCGTAGAAGGGCGCTGAAATAGCTTCGGCTCCCATCATAACGGATTCCTACGAATGAACCAAACCACCTGGATGTCAGCTGATCGAAACAGGAAACAAACTGCAAGCTATGAACCGTTTGCGATTTCGGGCAAGGGGGAGGGGTGGGAGAGGTCGAGGCCACTCACAGCGATCGCGGACCATACTCCGACCGATTTCTCCTCCACGCCCATATCCAATACCATTTGATTGATATACGGGAATATGATCGCGTACGTCAAACCCTCTGCTATCCTCTGGGCCTGGAGAGGTAACAACGAAGCATATGGTACCGGTGTTCGGCGTTTCGCTTTGCCTTGATTTGAACCGTTGGTGTGGAGATTCGCGGGGAAGGGGGAGAGGAGCGCAGGGGATGGTATATGAGGAGGAGGATCGAGATACCCTTCGATTTCGGTAGGATCCCGGTTTAGTGGAGAGGGTTGTCTTTGCGTTAAATGCATTCCGGAGAGAAGGCAATCGAAGTCTCACTCAAGTGGTGTACAGAATATATCGAAGCCTTGCTGAGAGCAGGATACCTAAATCAGTCGTCCTGTACGAAGCAGACCTGTGGAGGAATCATGAACGGGTTCGCATATTTGGATATGGACACACAAACACTGACGACTTGTAGGCTTCTTGACCTCCACCTCGAGATGAAAAGCCGATGTATGTCATACACACTACTAGTAATGAGCTAAGGTTAGAGTCGCGTCTTTGTGTGTTTTTGTTGAAATATGTTGATGGTTCCTGAGCCGCTAATTTACCGACGCGGATCACCGCACAGACTTGCACCACTTCGTCCATCAGTCACGTGGATGACACGCGATGAGCATATGGCAGGTATCACCCTTACAGCGAACAGTGCTCAAACGCGTGTTGAATGGTATATCTATTTTGTTGGCTAGGGGGTTACATTCTCTATTTCTGCTTTCTCCCTCATCCGACATTGATGATTTATTCTTTGCAACAGGAATAGCTTGCTCTTTGGGCTCATCTACACGGAACGAAAATGTCCTCCGACTCAGTTCTTTGGGGGTCATACCTCTCGCTCGGTCTACAGGCCCTTGTGCCTATCGCGATCGGCTCATTCAAGTCTCTCAAAGTGAGTCTACTCTCATATCCAGTCAACCTCCGAGAAATACGTCATTTTTAGGACCCCTTTGCGCTTGCTTCATAGATGGATAGACATTCCGTCTTGTCTCAGGCGAGGAAGCGCTTCGCTGACCATGGAAAACATTGTGTTGTAGACCCCCGAATCAACGTTAGCCAAACGACGAGCGAGCCGTAAAGACAAGCTCCTTAACGAAGAAGATGATGAAGAGGAAGAAGAAGCTATCGAGGAAACCCTCACATGGGCCGATTCGTTGCTCTTCCCTGTACTTGGCTCTGTGGCCTTGTTGGGACTTTGGGCGATCTTGAAGTATCTGGGGAAAGAGTGGATCAATCTCATCCTTGGTGTCTACTGTGAGTAACGAATGGACGCTTCCTGTCCTGTCCTGTCGGGTCTGATCTGGTTCTGTTGGAGCCACTTCGGCCATATCGGTCCAAACGCTTACTTATTTTACGGACTTTTCGATAGTCACTGGAGCGGGCATGTTCGCTGTACAATCTGTTAGTTCGCCTGTTTTTTTTTTTTTCCATGCCACTGATTTCATCAATCAGCTGACAATCGACAATCAAATCGTCCATCGCCCGTGACTCAGACTTTCTCCTCTATCGCCAAATTCTTCCTCCGAGCTCTGGGCAAGAAATCTACCACGTATCACATCCGTATATCAGACGGCATCAAGCGTGAGTTGGCGTGTGAAAGGGATACCGAACACCTCACGTGGTATATATATCCGTGCCTATTTCGAGTGCTTGTGCTGACTCTTCATGGTCCATGGTAGAGGTCTTCCATCAACCTATAACCCTGTCCTCTCTCATTCTCTTGCCGATCTCGATCATCCTCCCGTTACTGTATATCCCTCTCGGTAGACCGTACTTGCTCAGCAACGTTCTTGCACTGAGCTTGTCGACGGCCACGCTCGCTTTGCTCAAGCTCGATTCGTTCTTTACTGCTTTCTTGCTGTTGGGCGTTTTGTTGGTGTATGATATCTTCTGGGTGAGTGGTACGGTTTTCTTTCCTCAGTTGAAGACAACAAACAAACCTCCCTTCCTCCCGTGCTCGGTCGTCAGTCCGTCACACTGCACAGTATCCTGTACACCTGTCTAACTCTTTTAAGCCTCTGACCGATTACGACGTTTTCGTTCGTGTTGTTGATGCAAGCTGGCTAATATCGTTTCCGTTCATAGGTCTTCGCCACGCCAGTCATGGTAACAGTAGCTAAAGGCATCGACGCACCCATCAAGATTCTCTCGCCCAAAACCTCTCCTTTCGGTCACCCTAAAGACTTCGCAATGCTAGGATTGGGCGATATCGTCGTACCAGGACTAGTCATTGCCCTGTGTCTGCGATACGACCTCGCTCGACATGCTAAAGCGCATCCAAACCAAGAAATCACGCCTAGATCCTCATTCGGCAAACCGTACTTCTATACGGGGTTGATTAGTTATGTGATTGGATTGGGAACCACCATGGTGGTCATGCATACGTTCAAGGCTGCTCAGCCGGCTTTGCTTTACCTCAGTCCTGCATGTAGTGAGTTAAAGGAATAACATACGTCTCCTTTCCTTTTGACTACCTTTCGTGGATCTTCACCTCCTTATCCCCTCACAGGCAGCTAGCAAGCACCATTTTTTCAGCAGTTCAGCAGTTCAGAGTTCGAGCAATACTGATTCATGGCTGTTCACCATTCGTCATAGCCTTCGGACCGCTTCTATTGGCCGTGATTAGGGGAGAAGTCAAAGATTTATGGACATGGATCGACGGTCCTACCGATGCAGAAAACGAGAAGAAGCTCCTGGATCAGACAATCGAATCAGCTTCCGAAGTAGCTATGAAAGCTCGCGCAGAAATCAAAGGTCAGGGTACTTCCTCATCAGCTGCTTCAGCGGACGGTAGAGGAGCGAACGCCAATGAGAGCGAGGATGGAAATGATGTTGGGGGTGAAGCGATTGTTATTGAGGACGATAGTTGGATGGAAGGTGGAGTTGTCGCGCCCGAAGAAGGAAAGCCTAGGAAACGTAAGGGTGGTAAGAGGAAGTAGCGTAGTGGTATATCTGCATGGCAGCGGGCCTTTTAGAACTCGCTAAGATGGACCGCATCAGGGGATCAAGTCCCAAGTATCAGGTGGATCACATACGGTCATGACAGAGTAGAAAGGCATTGAACCAATGTAGAATGCATAGACAGCATCACCGTAACTATGCACACATGACACATGTACAAGGAGTATTAAGCAGCAGGAATAAGCACTGACTCCACCACCGCTTGCTGAGGTTATCATCACGGTCATTTTCGGAGTGCTCGCCTGTACTTGATAAACGCCGTGAGGTTCTCAAACGCCTCCTCGCCCTGGGTTCGAAGTTGTCGTGATTTGCGTTTATCGACTTTCTTGACCTGCAATCCATGCCCATCAGTAACTTTTCTGACATTGCATGTTAAAGGGGTCTCGCTCGAGGACGAGAGGACGGGAACAGTATGACTCACCTCGCCTCGTACACGAGCTACGATCCCACTCAGAGCCTGTAAGAATCCAGATTCCACAAAGACCACGTCGTATGCCCTCGTCTCGTCGGCGTAGATATCGATAATGGCGTTCAGAGCGGTGATGGTGACTTCTACGCTCAGATTGGTGCTCTGTGCGGCAAGTGTTTGGACAAGCCATGAGCCGATAGCCTATGACAGATAACAATAACCAAGTATCAGTTTCTGCCTGACACCCTCAGAAATGCGTGGTTGACCCAAAAAAAAAAAAAAAAGGAACAGCGGCATGCCGTGCCTCGACTCACCTTGTTCTCTTCGTTGGACACGTTCGACCTCGATGCGAGAGAAGCAAGTGTCTCCATGACTCGACTCTTAGCTACGTCGGACTTGAGTACACCATTCACATCCACCAGGGCCTGTACTTGGGATTGTTGTACGTCCTGCGCGTCGAAGGGCGGAAAAAGGAAAAAAAAGAATCAGCTCAGCATTGGGATGCGCGATATTATAGCTAAGGATAGGCAAAGCAAAGGGTTAACTTACAAGTTCGGCAGGCGCGATCTTGGATACACCCCATACACAGCCCAAAGTCATCTCGAGGACTTCCAACCTCATCTCCTGTCCCTTCATATTCAGCGCATCGGGCTCCGAACCGATCGTCTCGATGATACCAAAAGTCGACATCCAGAGCTGTTGCAGAGGGATGGCCCCGCTGAGCTGCGCTCCACCGCTTGGTAAGGACGCGACAGTGGTCAGAAGAAGGTTGTTGAGGGCTTCCAGAGCTCTAAGGTGAAGTACGGACAGCACAGAAGTAGTGGGAGGATGCAAAGAAGGTTGGTCGTTTGCAGGAGGGAAGGAAAGTGGTGTGAGCTGGGAAAGTGAAAGTAGTCGAGTAGGGAGTTGTAATCCCGTCAATAGGTGAGAAAGGGTAGCTCCTGGGTTGACCGATGTAGCGGGTCGAGCGTCGTCTTGCTCGATGACAAAGGACGGATCTCGGCCCATCTCTATCAGGTCTTCGTCCCCGATCAAATCTTCCATCTCTGCGTCCTCATCGCTGTTGGCGTCTAAACTCATACCGTACATCAGCTTACACTGCTCAGGTATGCAGTGCGCACCCGAATACAAAAGGACTCACCTTCCCCTTCGGCGATAGCCTCTGCTGAATTCATGAAAGACTCTTCCTCCTCGTCCTCCAATCCAGCACAAATATTTGTCAAGACCTCCAGAGCGACAATTACCGTACTGAGGTTTCTCTCAATCCTCTCGAGAGCGATTTCCTGTGGCGGTCTGTGGTCGGTCTTCAGGTCTTTTCCGAGGTTGATAGCGGGATCCTTGGGCTATACATCGCCCCCGAGTCAGCTGCCAACCCCATACTCAAGACAAATCTCTTGCTTGCCAACACAACTCACCAGCTGCTGCACCAATTGCGTGACCCGAGCGCATACATTCTCCAGATTTACGTCCAACAAGCCATTTACTAACGGCAAGATGGTCTCGCTCGTCAAGGGGGACACACCGATCCTCTCATCCGTTCTCGATCCCGCTAAAACAGTATTTCTCAACGCACCTGCACCAACCAATTTATCAGCGAGCAATCGGAAATGCGTTCAAAAAACAAAACCATCTCGAGAGGTTGTAAGTGGAGAACGCACCTGCAACAAGCAGTCTCCTAAGCAATGCCCGTCCGTCAGGCAGATCATCCTGCGAATCATCAACAATCTGCTTGTCTTTCCCCTTGCCCTTCTTCGGCTGAGTATGTTGGTTCTTCTCGATGGGCACATGGTCTTCTTTGATCACTGCGATAAGCGTTTCTAAAGCTGAAGGAAGGGTGACGAGCGATTTCTGGAATGGTCGGTTGTCTTGTGAGAGCGAATACAACGCTTGAGCTATTCGGACCGCCAATGAAGTCCAATGTCAGTCTCCGCATCTTCCGAACAGGAAGCGTGATGGCGTCAAGGAGCGTCAACTTACCAGCCGCAAGGGAAGCGCCGAGACCCATGACTTCTCTTCCTTGCAACACCTTGACCAGCAATCCCTCAGCCCCAACAGCATTAACAGCTTGCAAAACCTTCGGACTAGCTTCGGCCATACTCCACAAGAGAGACAAGACGTTTTCTGTCAACGCGAGAAGATGTTTGCGCGTTTGATAGTCCTGGTCATTCAGGTCTTTGGGTCCAGAGGTATTGAGGATTACGTCGAGCGTATTTTGGATCTAGTCAAGCAAGGAAGAAATGGGTGAGTAAGAGCTACAGCTGTCAGACACACATGATCTAGCTCACCTTGCCGATCAAAACGGTCAGATGAGACATAAGTCCCTTGTTGGCCATCTCTCCACAAAGCTCATAACCACCATCAATGGCGAGGTTCCTGCACATCACAAGCGTCCCAGCAGCCAGTCATTCAATCAGAACATTTCTCAGCGAGCGCACACAAGTACAGTGAAGAGTATATTCTACTCACCTGAGAGCTCCAGAAGCCTCAACAACCACTTCATCGACGCTATCTGACAATCGCTCGATCAATTCCCCTACTACGTTCTTGGACTGGAACATCCTTCTTGTCGCAGCGTCATTTTGGATCAGGTTGCAGATAGCAGCACAAGCCCAAGTCCTATCCGCGTATTCTGGTGATTTGAGCTATCAGTCAAGCACAAATAATCCTATCAGCTATCATGCGCTAGCCACTGTTCGGGGCGAGCCTAGATACAGCTGGCAAAGCTCGCAAGATGCAGTGATCCAGATTACTGACCTTTTTGAGGACCGGCAACATCTGTTGCTCCTTGGCAGGATCCGCCTTTCCCTCAGCCTTTCCTCCTCCAAGATGCGCATCAGGTACTCGAAGAGGATTATGTCTCCGCCCTTGAGTTTTCTTCTTCACTTGTGCTTTACCCATTGTTGCTTTGTGATCCAGATGTTTGGTAGAGAAGCTAAGTGGAGTGCGACGGGCTATTGCGCAGAAATACAAAAATCAAAAGTCAAAATCAAGAAAAATCTTGTGGAGGTTAATGCGACGATACGTACGGTGAAGTCATACCCGCGCCATGCAAGTCAACAATAAATACAAAATTATGGTCGAACACCGTGGGAATCCTCACAGCATTGCAACGTGGTGACCATGCATCATGCCTCAAACAGGTACATTTGTTTTCATTTTTACAGTATTTTTATTTTTGCAGCTAGTCTCAATGTCCGCGGACTTCGGCAAAAATCAATCGGTGCAGCTTTGATCTGTGATCACTCAACTTTCGACCTACTCTGGCAATCACTTGTCCTTGATAGAAACGCAGATAATCCAGTGATACACCCCATCTCTCTCGTACTCATCCAGAGCGCCTTGGGGAGACTCACGCGACTTAACATCGGCGATATGGCTCAAACGATAGCGAAAGAGCCCAAAGCGCTCAAAACGGGAGGCGACGACCTCGATGACGGTCTTGAACTCGACCCGGATCTCTTAGCGGCCTCAGACGAGGATGAAGAGGAAGAGGATGCCAGTGACAACGAACATGAAGGAGAGTTTGAGCAAGATGCGGTACAGTCGCCGAGAGCCAAGAAGCCAAATGGGAATGGGAATGGGAAATTGCCCGTGTTAGAAGGAGAAGAGGATGAGATATTGGCTAGTCCAATTGCCGAGGGTAAGAAGCGGAAAGCGGATGAAGTGGACAACGATGCCGAAGACGAGGACGCTAGTAATGCGCAAGGAGAAGTTACGAGGGAATCAGGGAGTGGAGAAGATGAGGGTGAAGCTAGAAAGGCTGAGAAGAAGAGACGTAAGAAGGAGAAAGAGAAGGAGCGAAAAGCTAGGGTGAGTACAGTACGGCTTTGCCTTGACCCCGCTGTCTTTGCTGCGTCAGAATGATCAGCGTGTGCAGGAAAGTGGCGATGCAATGATTTCATGATGAGCCATTCCATAGCTGACACTTGCGACTGTAACATGTGATCTGGCGTGTATCTACGTAGAAACTGCAAAAATCCACCGATCCATCAGACTCAAATACCCCTCCGACGCACTTACCTCCCGCCGACATATCATCCATCCTCTTGCGCTCAATACGCGAGTCATACCCTTCAGCAAGTTCCGTAGAGCTCGAAGATAACATCATACCCACAACCCACCTCCTCTCGCCCCCAGATTACACCCCGCCAAAGGAAGAAACACAAAAACAACGATCGAATTCAAATTCATCAGAAACGAAGACACCTTCTTTTATAGGCTTGCAGAAGCGTGTGGAGGATCTCTTGAAAGGGACCGAGAAGAAGAAATTACCTGTTGCTACGCCAAGAATCATCATCTTGTCCCTATCTGGACTGAGGTGCGCGGATGTCGTGAGAGGTGTGAGGGATGTAAAAGGTCAAGGAGAGGTAGCAAAGGTGCGTAAGCCTAATTAGTCTTGCACATGACACATGACAGACGGCTGGGCCTCAAAGATAGGACTGGCAAAGTAGATGTCGAAATTTCGACATGGCTGACGTCTTCGTTGGAGATGAATTTGGTTGCAGCTCTTCGCAAAGCATTTCAAGCTTGCCGATCAGATCAAATACCTCGAGAAGACAAAGGTATCAATTGCCGTAGGGACTCCAGCACGAGTCGGCAAACTTTTAAACGAAGGTGAGTCAAGTTGTCCCGATCTTCATGAAAATGATATGGAAAACACTGATCGCACGGCTGACACTTTGAATTCGGTTGACCCGGTATAGGCGCGATCAAAATCACCTCTGATACTGTATTGTTGCTCGACATCACACATCAAGACAGCAGTAAGTATCAGTTCGCCCACAAACCACATATGTCACGCGTGCCACAACGGGTACGGAGCCGAGCTGACGCATTTTTGGGTTGCTATAGAAACGAGAACGATCTTGACTCTGCCCGAAGTTAGGGACGAACTGTGGAAGACTGTGTTCTCTGGTAAAGCTAGAGAGACGTTATTGAACGGCGGCGTACGCATTGGTGTTTTCTAGGTCCCAGCAGCGATCAACATCAGTAGTCTCACTTCGCATAGATACATACAGTTCATACCACATCCTGTACCACATCCTGTACATACAAATGCATATTAGACACATGCGCACCCATGCATCATAGACCAATCGTCATGTCTCGTTAGACTGTCTTAGGCCTCTTGGAGACGAAAACGACAATGGCATCAGGGCCGTCGTCGTCGTCGTCGTTGTCGTCGCGACATCCCGTTGTGCTTGTGCTTGTTGTTGCTATGACACTGATCACTTCGCAACGGTAACCATAGAGTCAAAATTGGGCCATTGCCATAATACATACGGTCGCTGGCGACTGCTCATACAGAGGAAGATTAGCGAGGGGAATTAATATCTTTAGAGGTGGAGAACATATGATGAGAGTTCCGACCTCTCTTGATCATAAAGAGTCCTCCCGCACAATCTTCAAAGACGACTATCCTTCACTCTCGCTCGTATCGCCGTCCAGCACAACATTTCTGACAAAAACAACTTGGTATTTCGCCTTCGAAACCAATTACCTAAATTCATACCACAATGCGACTCTCCGTCACTTCATTGATCATGTCTTTCGCTCTCCTCGCCGGCTCCGCTGTAGCTCTTCAGCCTGGGGATGTACCACTCAACGTCGCTGTCAGGTCTGTCAAGTGAGTCGCACACTCTCCAAGTCTCAATTTTTGCTATTTGGCTGATCCTTGCTGACATTGGCTTTGTCTTCTGATTTCTGCTGGGATCTACAGTGGCGAGATCAAGCATTTTTACGAAAAGGACGAAATCGAGTATTACAAGCAGTGAGTATTGTACACCTGTTTAAGTTAAGCCTAGGCGACGGAGGCGAGGGGGAGAAGGGAATGATATATGTATGTATAATTTACCTTGACCGAATTAACAATCAATCTAGGAAACGAGCCGAGGTCGGTATAGAGTATCTCAAGAAGAGACAAGATCCAGAGAGCGATACATACCCCGTTTCAAACGATGGGTCGGGCGTCAAGGCTTTGTGAGTGAAGATTTCACAGCCTGGTACGAGTATTGCAGACCTCACTTGCTGATCACGGATCGCATCGTTGACTGTGCCATTGATCGTGTAGCAAAGGAGCTGGAACGAATGCCAGTAGAAAGCGAAATGAAAAGCCGGCCGTTGGTACTGATGTGAAGAGACAGGATGTAGAGAGCGATTCGTACCCGGTTTCCAACGATGGATCCGGAGTCAAAGCTTTGTAGGTTTACTCACTGATCACTAATTGTTGCGTTACTTGGGTAGTAAAGCGCGAATTGAGGCTGATAGGTCTACATTCTTGAACTCTGTACAGCAAAGGAGCAGGAGCCAATTAGTCGCTGTATGTATCGATCATCAGCCAGGGATGAAGGACAGCCATGTACTATATGGCCGACTCTACGCCGAGTGTCATCGTATAGATGTACTACAACAACATGTTAAGAATGCAATAGGATTGTCAGTACATCGTTTGATGCTTGATGCTTGATGCTTGGATGCTTGATGCGTGATTTAAGCGGGGTACATGTACAAGTACAACCCTAGATATCCCATACCCTAGATTTAGTCAAGGGGTAAGTGTTGGTACAGTTAGTATAAGATGGGGTGACGAATAAAGTGCGGCGGATTTATAAGGATAAACTCAGGGACAAACAGAGTAAAAGATAAACGTATTATTAGCAGCAATAGCATGAAGCATGAATGATGCACCGAACAGGTACTGCACGATCACGACCGTTGAGGTACTCATTCCGTGCTGCTGCTTGCTGTTTAGGAATGTTCAACTGCATTTCCATTATCCATAGACCGTAGACCATAGACCATAGACCATAGCCCACTGTTCATCAAATTGCGAGAGCCCCATTCGAGCGCACCACACTGTAAGAAATATCGACGATGCGATGACGGATGAATCAGGACTAGGACTAGACAGACCAGGTTGTACGAGAATCGAAATTTGCACACGCCTTGTACGTGTAATCAAGTTCCCACTTTGCTTCCCCTTGCTCCGTCTGTCCTCTTGCGCCCCGAGTCTGTAGTAACTCCACTTATCACGTTGAAACGCCTCAGCCCGATCCTCGATAATTCCAAGTAGAGCTATTCAAGCTGATGCTCCACTTGCTCAGGCCTGTAGGCTTCACCCTGCCAGACCCTCGATTCTCAGAGTAATACGCTCATTCTTCCGTAGTTGATTGAACAAAGAGCAGGATTTACGAAAAAGCCGATTCGGAACAACTCGAGGCCTTCTATATTCCTGCCTGCTAGAACGGTAATAGATGGATTTCCAAACTCCGTTCGTCCCGCCAACCAACTTATCCTGTGATATCCCGCACCCCAGCTAGCTACCTGATTTAGTTATCGGACCGACCAACGAATTTTCACATAGACGTACACACGCTCACGCTCAAATCCAGTCACTAGGCCAATTTTCTCGATTCGCACACTTTCTATCACACACAGCACCACAGCGGCAATTCTTGCACTTAGTCAGCCAGCTAGCTAGCTAGCTACCGCCCCGCTTTTCGCTCATCTCACTCGAGCCGATACAGCACACCGTTGTCGATCTTCCTTTGATTCGGATCTCATATCTCCACTTGATCCATATCACCTCGCTCTCAATATCGATTTTCGGGAAGACTGTGGAAACAGGAAACAGGATAGAGTCTCACAGAAGACACCTGCTGCCGCCCACAATGCAGTTCGTAGCGTCCACTACACCTCTTCAAACGCCAATCGGCAGTCCCGCTCTCACGCATCATGACCCGTGGGCTCACGCTGCCATCTGCTGCGACCACGATCACGGTGCATCCACATCGATGGCCCACCAGCATCAGTCTCAGGTGCAGCATCGCCCCTCGCAATCGATATCATCAACCTATTCTAGCCCTTTCATCCCTCAAGGCATACAGACTGGCTTCAACAACCAACAGCAACAGCAACAGCAACAGCTGCTGCTGCAGCAACCGACATGTAACCCCCATACAGGCGAACACACTTGTCAAGGAGAATGCCCGCTAGAGACCTACTGCTGTGGTGGGGATTACTGTTGTGACGACTCAAATCATTGCGAAGGTTCCGAAGAGTGCTGCGAGGATCCTTCATGTGAAGACGGCTCCGCCATCTGTCACGACAATCACGATTGTGGTGAACAGCATGATCCCTGTGGTCATCCTCATCCTGTTCAAGGCCTCGAAGGCCTCGAAGGGTGGGCAGACACCAAAGAAGGTTGTAATACTCTTCAACAGCTAGTACGTATCATCAAAACTACCATCAAAGGAATGAGTCCTCCAAAGTCAATCTCCGCCACCCCTCTGTTGGCGCCACTCTCACCCTTTCCTTCTCACACGCTTTCTTGCTTCTTGGCCAATTCACATAGCTGATTGGTGTCCCATTTCATTGATTTCTCTAGCTTGAATGTTGCAATCAACCCGATTGCGACATACCTGTGTGCACGACCGATAACGCCACGATCCATCCTCCGCCTGTAGATCCTCTCGCAGCAATGTTCGCGTCAATGGCCGCTCAACCAGCAATTCCTACCGCTTCTGCAGATGTCACTCCGACGTCTACTGTAGAGGCGATGACTCATACATGTCATTGGGGAAATTGCCACCTCGTCTTCAAGTCAATGCCCGATCTCTTGGCGCATGTAGCTTCAGATCACTTGAGTGCCTGGGGTAATGGCCCAAAAGCGTCCAATCAAGAGTTGATGAACCCGACAGTCCCTCCTCCTCAGGCTACCACTGGTATTTCGAGCAATAACGGCTTTGTCGCTACGCCACCCCAACAAACTTTCAACGCCATGGCGAATCTAGGCGTTAATACGTTGACAACACCTCAACCTAGCGAGACGGACCATCTGCTCTCTTGTCTGTGGGATGACTGTTTCCCTATGACTGATTTGCCAAGCGCCACTTCTGAGACCTTTCACCCTCATAACCTCACCCAAACCTCTACCATGAACATGACTCAAGCTGTCCCCCATGTCCAAAATCAGAATCAGAATCAGATTGTACAGCCGGGTCATGTCCATCATCACGACCACACTGGTCCGAATGGCGAACCCTTCAGCCCTGGCACAATGCTTCGACACGTCCTAGAAGAACATCTCGGTGTCCCAGGTGAGATCATCGGATGGCCAGAGCAATCGACCCTCGAGTCTCGACAGGCTACATCTTTGCTCGATCATCATCACCACCATCATCATGTCGATCCACACCACCTGATGCATCATCACGGCCATCACCATCACCACCAGCAATTCCCTACTCCGCCTTCGACAGTCAATACGGCCTCATCGACTTCGCCCACTCCAGTGTCGGGGAAACCGTTGATCTGTCTTTGGCCCGGTTGTCCGGTCGAACATGTCTTCCCCGACTCAGCTTCCCTCATGGATCATCTCTCGGAAGTACACATCCCCAAAGGTAAGGACTCGTACGCTTGTCATTGGGATGGATGCGGTAATGGCGAAGGAAGAGTCTTCAAGTCTCGCCAGAAGGTTTTGAGGCATCTTCAGAGTCATACAGGCCATAAGCCTTTCGTTTGTGGAGTATGCGACCAAGCTTTCTCGGAAGCTGCTCCGCTTTCGGCCCACATGCGGCGACATGCGCAGCAGAGTGAGTGCATCAACGAATTCTCAGCTAAATCATCATAGTTGATGGAAGACTGACGCCGCTTTGGTTTTGTGTTTTCTATTCGTTTGGCTTGGCAGAACCCTTCAAGTGCGAGTACCCTGGTTGTGGCAAGACTTTCGCCGTCTCGTCGTCCTTGACCATTCACATGGTAAGTCAATATCTTATCTGGTTCTCAGCTATGATTTGCGCCTTGCCTTTTGAGCTGATCATCGATGATCATATCCATTTTCTTTGCTAGCGTACTCATAACGGCGAGAAGCCGTACATCTGTCCTCACTGTGGCAGGTAAGCCTAAACGGTTGTCCTTCCGCTCCCGCTCAGCCAGAATCGAGCTGACCCGTGCTTGCTTTTTTCTCCACTCGGCTGTGCAGAGGATTCGTCGAGGCTTCCAACCTGACCAAGCATGTAAGTAGCCCACATCTTGACATTTGCTCAAAACCGATAGCTGACTCTTCTGTTCAATTCTGTCGGTAGATTCGAACTCGTGAGTGTACTCCAGTTTGAGACCGACATCAGCTTTGGAGCAACGAGATTCACTACTGATGCATGATTCTACGATGCAGATACCGGCGAGAGGCCATTCGCTTGCGCACATCCAGGATGCGGCAAGAAATTCTCAAGGCCCGATCAGCTTAAACGACATATGTCAGTGCACGATAAGCCCGCTGGCTCGCATGCTCGACGACGATCGACCGCAACTGTTACGACCACCGCAACGAATGCCGCTTCTTAGTTACCCTCATAGACACGTGAGGCATGCGATGTCTTGCCGGCGCATACGCCCAAGGGGCGATGCAATGTCGGGACGCGATCACCGCAAGTCGCGTCGGAGCGAATCAAGAGTGGAAGTAGCGATATGTTGAGAGCCTGGAATGACAAACTAGACGGAAGGTGAAGTGACGTGGAGTATTGCGAAGCGAAACACGAGACAGTATGCCATTATGATAGAAAACGTCATGGTCAAAGGAAGAGAAGGCTGTTCGAAGAGGAAATGAGACTATCATATCACTCAGGAAAATCACTAGAACAGTGATTGCGGCCAGAAATCTCTAGGTTTGGTCACATAACGATGAGAGTTCGTGATCGTATTCGTATGCGTATACGTACTTATGCAACAATGCAACAGTCCGGTATGTCAGGCTTCTCTGTTGGAGGCAGCGGCCGTGGTCATCTGCGCCAATACTACAGAGATATAGCAGGTATGTTTGACACAGGCAGCAGTAAGTAGTCCATGTTGGGCATTAAGCAGGAACTGGCGTGGATGTGGACGTGGTTGGTCTAAGTATCTAGATAGGCACTGCCACGAAAGGATGCCACGATGCTATGATCTCCGCATGTGCACGGAGACGCATACGAGGTATGTACGGTGTAAAGGCTGTGGTACAACAGGCAGAGGCAAGCAATTGAGCCAAGCAAGTCAAGGAAGCAGCGCGGATCAGGGCAGTCCAAGTGAGACAGCCTGCAGGGTACGGAAGGCTTACCGTACTCGTATTATACTGACTGTTACAACCATACATACATACCTGCACTGTATCTGATGGCTTGACATGGCGTATGGCTGCGCAATACATTCATTTCTATACATACGACACGGAGGACCATCTATCAGGATATGTCAACAGAGAAGAGAACATTAAACAGTACCATTTTTCTGTTCCTACAGTTTGTACGGTTTGTAATTTTGTCGGGTTTTTATTTGGTATTTGGTAGTCGGCATTAGAAAATTACATATTCTCGCCACTTGCCGTTTGTTACGTTTTGGTGGTAGTTGCGTACCAAAGGCACCAGATACTCTCTCACAACGATGCATCGCTCTTATAGAGGTCAGAAGACCCGCTGCTTTTGCTTGATTTTTATTACGCACCGCACTGGTATGAGACAATGCATCACCTTGCAAATCCAAGAAAGAATAGAACCAAGCAATCCATGCATGCATGGCGCTTTGGACGTTGGCACGAACGAGCACAGTCGTACAGAACAGAGTCAAGTGATCGGATACACACCGCACTCTGCACATCTGCACACGACTCTGCAGAGACTTAACGTTACAGGGTGCTAGTACTAGTACTAATAAACAGTAAACAGCCTAGGCCAAACACGACACGACACGCGCCAGGCCAAAACAAACTACTGTAATTATTCCTTATTCCTTAGTCCTTATTCCTGAACTCTGACTCTGGATCATCGAAACATAAACATTGAATCTTACCTTAGCGTCTCTTCTTCACGATAACAATTAACAATAACTTTCACTCAGCTAGCTATACCTATCGTCCATTGACCTGACCTGTGAAAGGATCCTTCGGCACAAGTGATATCATTCCGACAACGACCAGGAAAGGCAGAAAGGCAGGAAGCTACCCATCTATCCATCTGCCTGTTCAGCTCGCGTCAAGCTCGCTCGCGCGCTCGGTCCTCGCTTGACCTTGATTTAAAGGCTCACTTCTCCCTTTTACATATTAAAGTCGAATTCGAATCGACTCAAATAACGCTGCACGAAGACAGGATACATTTAAGCTATAAGCAGACGGCATCTATCTCGTGGATAAGAATACTTCCAAGGAGAAGTTGAGGATATGGCGGGTGAGTGCTCTATCCTACCTATTCTGTCTGATCGGAGTCGGAGAGTGGATAGGCCTCTGTTACGGTCGTCAGGTGGAAGAAGCAGAGCGAGCAGTCTGGCTGTACAGAACCACGGTACTAGACCGCGTCGAGCGCGATTCCTCTTATCCCATCCTTCGAAGGCAGACAACACAGGGCTCTTCGCCTGCCTACCTGTTCATTTTGGTCGTTCTTTTGTCTTCCTCCCATCGAGACGCGTTTCGGTTTCGGCGGTAGGTAGAAAGGGCAGACTAGACCGACCGACGTAAAGGAGGTCAGAGCCGGACGGACGGAGGGACATGTAACGTGGCTTGGCTATTAAGCTAGCTAGCTACGTTTTATAGGCTTGCAAGGTGCTCGTACGCGGAGAGAGGGGGAGTCCGATAATCGGTCAGGTGGACGCTACTGCTGCTGCCTGCTGGTTGTCGCCTACTGCTGTTGCTGTTGCTGTGGTTTCCATTATCCAAGCCAAGTCATTGTTGACGCATTTCATGTCGTCCTGCATCCTTTCATCAATCTCTCACCCATCACTTGATCGAACTCAAACCCAACTATCCGAATAAATAATACTCGATCCACTTTCGAAACTCCCGGTGTCGCCTGATCATTGGAACCCTCGTGCAATATTGAACACTGAATCTTTGCGTCTCGCTCAACTTTCGTTCTTTCAACTATCATCCGCTGCGTCACCACCCTTGATAACCTCGACGTTTTACGAAACCATCTCACCTCAACTCATCTCATCTCATCTCATCGCATCGCTGTGTGTGATCCTAATACCAACGTCACGACCCGTCGATATGGCCGATGCAGCCATATATACCGTGTAAGTGGACAGCCCTCAACCCACCTTTCTTCGCTAAACCTAAACCGACCGGTAGGAATGGCGTGACCTGTGTCACTTGGAGTGAAGGAGGATGTCTTTGCTGATCAAGTGATACTGTATGCCCTGTCTCCGATCTCCCACAGTTTCACATCACCGCATCATGCGCCGATGCCAAATCATCTCCCGACCTTGATCGTCACTCCTCATGGTGGGTTTGCCAAGACCTCACAGAAATTCCAGGAAGCCGGGTTGACCTCCCATCGGGGAAAGGGGGGATAAAATCGCCAAAGAGGATCAAGATGAGTAGCTGACATGAGGGGTTCCTGGTATTTGAACGATGTTATCACAGGCCAACCTAATCAGGTCTTGTACACGTATCTGTGAGTTGAGTCCCAAGTTCTATAGGGTACCTATTGACACAGCTGATGAGATCGCTCTAATCTCGTCTAGGCATACCGAAGAGGTAGGTCGATACGCGTCCACTGCTCTCTGACCCAAGCTCCCTATTATTGAGATGACCTTCATAAAACGAAATGACCTGATCGATTGTCTTCCTCGCAGAACCGCGTAAATTACCTCCTCACGCCATCCCCTCAAGGCGACCTCTGCGTCGCCAAGCTCTTCCCCCCACTCCGACCTGGTCAACCGGGTCATTCGGCCCAATCGTTACCTACGCTCAACAGCCAAAAACAACCTCACAATGTCGTTCGATGCGAAGCCTCGCGGGATCTGAGATGGACGATTGAGAATACGGGAGTGATGAGTCCGATTTACAAGATTGTGAATCAGGATGATACGCCGCTTTATCAAATCTCGAAACCTAATCCGAATGCCGAATTTTGGACCATGTTCTACTTCAAGTATGCTGGACATCAGATCCCCCCGAAGAGAATAGAGGTGAGTAAGAATGCCCCGAATCGGCGTCAGGTGTATCGACAGCAGGGACAAGCGGAGCATCAGAAGCGGAAGCGAGCACTTTGGCTCGTAAATCGAAAGTCTGAGCGACTTCCAACCGTTGTCGCACATCGGATGTGATCGAGGTGGATAACAGAGAAGGAAGTGGAAACCAGGCAGACGTGAACTTGAACCGGAAATGGAGCATTCCAACTTAAACGATCCGACGCTGACCATGTCGTGCTTGTATTGACAGTTCGGCAAAGTGGCCAAGAACCCTCCTGAAAAAGGCGGCGGCACAAGGATCACTATCACTGGCAAATCCGAGGACGAGAAGCAGGTCTGGCAGACGCTGGGTGTGGGAAATGAAGATTGTGTAGAATGGGTAGTGTGCTGTGCTTGTCTGAACCTGCTTGAGTAAGTCAAGCTGCCTCAACTCCCATTCGGTCTCTGGAATATCTCCTATCTCTCCTCTCGGCTCTCCAACGACCACGATTATTCAATACGCAGTTGTGCTAGAAGTTATTAAAACCCGGAGATTCTGACCTGAATATCTTTGTTCCACGCAGTGATCAAATCCTGCAAGCTGCCGAGAAGAAAGCAGGTATCCTTGGACCCGCCTCAACAGCTGCTGCCCCAGCCAACTCATCACCCGCTGCGACCTCACGTCCCGTTCCGGCGCCCTTACAGCGACCGGTCCCATCCTCAGGCCCACGTTCAGCCGGTGCAGGTCCAGGAATAGCTTCGACTGCTCCTCCGCTGGGTCAACATCCAGCGTCCAATTTATCGCACGCTTACAGAAATAACCCGCCGCCTCAGATGAGAAATGGGTCGCCCGCAATGGCTGGACCGGGAAGTAGAAGAGCGCCGCCGATGCAGCAGGGTCCCCCGCCACCTCAGCAAGGTGGAGGAGGGTTTGATCCGAGATCAATGAGAGGAGCACCTCCGCCTCAGCAGCAGGGAAGACCGGGGCCTGGATATGCGCCTATGGCGGGTAATGGGCAGAGACGGTTTTAGAAGGAGGAGACAAGAGATACGATCTTGAGGACCACGCAAGACGGATGCTGCTATTCCGAGAGTAGGACCGCTGAAGTGTGCGGCGGCAAGCGAAACGAGCAACGAATGGGTGTGTCAACCTAATCTCAGAGGTTTGGCGCCCATATTATCTCACTACGACTTGTCGTCCAACGACTAGGCGAGTTGTTGGACGACTCGTCGAAGAATGCGATCATGCCTGGGCTTATCCCGACTCTTCTTTTTCCCGACGGACGATCGACCTCATGCTTTCTACCTGTTCCCACCATTTCAACCCAGCTCAGCCATAGCTGCGTGTCCCAGCTTATTTCGTTGTCGATCACCCCACAAACGGACTTTCATCGTTCTTACTTTTCTTGACAATTACCACTCATAATCAATTATCTTGCGCGTAAGCCGACTTGTGTTCTTGTTTGTACAGTACGTGCGTATTTAGGCTTCATTTCTATTCATTATATACCCTGATTGGACAGGATACCCCGGCTTCATTAGCTTGGTCAGGACGTGGATCGGTCCGGACCCTTTTCTCTTCTCATCTTGGCTTTAGTTTCGCAACGTAGGATGGACTGGATCATCTGGGAGGTGGTGTAGGTGGGGGATTCCAGCAAGGGGTAATGGAGAGGGTTAGATTACGGGATGGGGCAGATCACTCTCTGGAGTTTTGGGGTGCCAGCGTTGGGCGTGGTCTGACCAGGAAGATGAATGCGTGGATGATATCGATACGATCTGCATGCATATCTATGCATCACCCTCAAACTCGTAAAAATACGATGGGAGTGACTTGGACATTCAGCCCTATGGCATGCATATGGTTACGGTCCTATCTACCTCCTCGCTGTGGCTGCTTGCCGAGTCGGCGACCATGACAACGATGGCACTTTCTTCACTACAAGCAGACACATACGTATGTAGGTAGGTCATGTGATGGCTGTGTTGAGTTGAGTATTCTACTGCCCCCACGTCATGTTCACTCGTCAAGCTCAATCAAAACATATGAATCATATCGAATCATACTCGAATCGAGTCGACATTGAACTCTAGCAAGGTCGTTTTACCTTTGATAGCGTGGAGAAAGACGAGTGTGTGTGTATGTGCGCTGTGCCGGGTTCATAACGCTCGCAATGAAGGAAGGAGGAATGATGATCGAGCGAACGGCGAAGGTGAAAGATTCCTGCTGGTCTGGCTAGTCTGATTGCGAGTCTTGATCCCCGTCGAAACGCACCTAGGCTAAGGTGAGGGCATTGTGCAGCGATCGATCACTGGGCAAGCGATGATCGGTGATCTTCGTCTGACCTGATTCCTGGCACTCCAAGCCTTTTCCCAAGATGATGTACACAAGATGATGTTCATGTATCGTCCCATCACCCATCACCCAACAAAGCGCACTCCATTCCTTGTCTTCATCCACCCAAAACGACATCTGCAAAGTCATCACCGACACCCCATGAATCCATCAATCGTCTAACCTCGCTCATATCACCTCGATGATTGTATTGGCCGTATTTTGGCACGAGATGGGTGACCTCGCTCATTGATTCAAATGCGCGTGATGTTGGTGATGGGAGTCGATTTCGGAGACGTTCGGTAACCTACAGAAGAGCACGTAGCACGTAGTTTCAGTTGAGCATTAAGTCTCCGCCACATGACATGAACCACACTCACCTTCTTGTGGTTTGAGGGGATATCAGACCATGATTCACTCTTGATTCTCGACATGTATTTGTCGACGATCGTTCCTGGGCCTTCCACGCACAAGAGTGCCGGTTTACCTGTATGAGATGTTCAAGTGATCAGTACTATATACAGTATTCAAACGTCCAACGATATATGCTTTCGCACTGAAGAACTCTCGTTTTAGATGACCATATCCTGACGCTAGCTTGTTTTGGTGAATGAAATGTTGTGGATCTTCCTTGTGCTACTCACCAGCTAAGACGAACCCCGTCAATCCCATCTCATTCGCATAATTCACCAGATCGTCCCTTTTCTCCCGAGTGGATAACGTGGGGAACCAGAACCATACCCTATCTATAGGTGTATCTTCGTCGTACGACCATTCTGCTTTACTCTTGCCTTTTCCTTTAGCCGACTTATCGGCGCCATTTGACTGCTGGGGATCTTGCTTTGCAGCTAGGTATGCCGCCTTGAGATATTCTCGGACTTGTTCAATTGTTGACAGTAGGTATTCACTGGCCTCCTCGTCTTCCGATAGAGGGCGTATGGATTCGGTGATGGTTTCGTATGAAGTGCGGTTGAGCCATGATGGTTGTTTGAACCGTATGGAGATAGCTGTCGATTCCAAATTACCCCTGTGTTCTTCATCTCGTACGGGTAGAACTAGCTGAAATTGAACTCGCTCATCCGATAAATCCTTATCGTATTCGTCCAACGGTAATAACAGATCCGCAGTAAGCTCTCCCACGTTACTCAAGGCAGATGATAGAGTTGAGGATCCGGGATCATCGTTGTAGGCATCTAGTATTGATTGGGTAGACCCGAGGAGGACGAGCTCGTCTGGCGTGTACATTGACGTGAGGAGCTGGAGGAGGTCGAGCTGGGCCTGTAATTGGGCTGAGAGGTCCATTTTGTCGGCGGATCCACCAGCGAATCAATTACAGAGGCGAAGGGAGCAGGCAGAGTGAATTCGGTCGGACGATGTTGGATTATGCTAGCGATTCACCCGGTCGAAATGTTCATGACATTGATCTGTCCAATATCTGAGTACCTTGCAGCCTTCGGGATTCTGAACCTCTCTTCTTGTACGGTGACTGTTTTTCCGAGTGAAAGGTCGCGTTGGGGACCCCATAAACAAACAGTGTATCACGGTCCATTCACCACCGTACAAGTGGTACACATTGGGTCTATCTATAGTTAACCTTATGCATCTCATGACATCGCTTCGCTCCCGAATCAACAAATCACTAACCCAGCCTAGCACTTCGAACAATCATACTCGACAGAGCGATTAGACAAAGCGCTTCGAGCAGAATGAAGGTGTTCTGGCCGACTCGGGGTATAGAACGAACCACTGGCGATGTGGTCGGATGGAGGATGGCGGACGATACGATTTGCGTGATTGCGATAATTCAAAAATGGGTGAGCGGCTTTGTCAATATAGCAATACATTGATGTGAGCCTGGGTGTATGGGCTAATTGCTGAAGCGCCGTGTCCTAATGCCGTTCAGTCACGTACGGAGTCCGAGGACGAGGGGAAGGACGAGATGGAAGGATTGGAGAAGATTGGGATTGCTTTACCTGTGTCGGATACCTCGGCTAGGCCTTCATCGCCGCTCACCCCAATTTTCTGGTTGCCCAGAAATCGCATCCCAGCTGCATCTTCGTGAGCTCGCTCCTCATTATCTGCCAAACTGAATAACGCTGATGTTCGGCTTGACGCTCGTCGTGCTCACACAGTCAACCCATCGAACTTATCTTATACACACCTCCAGAAACGAACCGACTACGGTTCTTACGATCGTCCTCTACACAATACAATGGCGTTAGAGTAGCTCAAATTGACGAGCTCAGCAAGCAATATGGATACGGGGCAGCTTCTCGAGCAGCTGGGAAGGGCAAGCTTGGCATCCTGGACGAGGTGATTGAGCTGGTGAGTTTCCTTGTTGAGCTCACATGGGTGATTAGGGTGGACTTGCTGATTTGAGGATGGTGGCCTAGATAAATCGCTCAATGCCCGCCCAGAAGCGCCTTGCTGCAAGATCATCCGTAAATCTCACAAAATTATCCACCGAGACCCGAGTGACTTCACGGATGCCCTCCAGTGGTGCCCGCTCGACATTCACACTCTTGCTTTCACCCGTTGCTCGACTCGCACGGACCATCAACACCCATGCGTCGATTTCTCCTAGTTCATCCTTATTCTCAGTGAGAGAATATAGCTCAATGGGTGAGTGTAGGCGTTCATCAGCGCGATATCAGATAGTCAGACAAAAGAGCTGATATGATGAATCCGTGCGCTGGTCATCAACTCTAGTCAATCAAATCTGTCTTCGTCTCGCACAGGCCATCGAGGGACCCGAGAGGTTTAAGAGTACCCAAGAGGTGGTCTGTATCCAGGAGAGATCAGATAGATATATCAAGTGAGTAGAACACACCTGATCCACCCTAATCTAGCTGATCTCCTTGTCCACCCTGCTTTCTTTCTTGCCTTCCTTCTTTCTCATTATAAGCTTCTGGAACACTGTTTGGCTAGTCATTGTATGTTCTTCGATTTCTTCTTATACAGCATCTGCTGCCCAGGTGTACTGAAAGAAAACACGTTGATATGTATCGCAGAACGACATCATACTCGGCTACTCTGCAAGACAGCTCATCCTCCTCTCGGCACACACGATACACCATCATGCGACGCGATACTTCTCGGTAAGCTGTCTCTGCAAGTGGCCGGTTAATCAGCAGCTGACAAAGTTGTTGTCATTAATAGGCTTACTTGGTCGAGCTACCTATCGTAATCCTGCAATGGTTGAACGACTGGCCTGTTGGGCTGAAGTTAAATACCCCGCTCAGCCAATTCTTCTGCACTTCACTTGGGATGATCGTCGGTCATTGGGGAGGTGAGTGTTCATTTCATGTCAACTATCTCTGAATACTTGCTGCATCGTCGGGTGTCTCCCCGGATTCGTGTAGAGTACCAGAGCTGACTCTATAATCAGCTTACATCGAGCCATTGCTACAGGCTTATGGTCCCATTTTACTCCAAATCATCGCTTGGACCTCTTTCGGCGGCTTGACACTCACTCTCGCTATCCTGAGTGACATCCTATCAATCTTCACGATACACCTTCACCTCTGCCATATCCTCATGCGGACCATCTACCGATGGCAGCTCGAAAGTTTAGGAGGGCTTTGGAATCTGTTCAGAGGTACGTCAGCTGAACGCTGCTTTGTTATTTGCTCGGTGCAGAAGCTGAGTGGATTCGGCCTGATGGCTTGTAGGTAAGAGGTGGAACGTGCTTCGGCAAAGAACTGATTCCTACGCGTATGACGTGGATCAATTGTTCCTTGGCACGCTGCTATTCACCGTGTCGGCATTCCTGTTCCCGACTGTCTTGACGTACGCTGCTCTCTTCGCTGCGGTGAGTTTGACTACATCTCCTCATCTCGCCTCTAGGCTTGCAGTGAAGAACCGACGATCCGACTATCCTCATGACCTGCTGTGCGGCTAAGAAGCTGATGTGAGAATATGTACTGTAGATCCGCATGGTGCTGTTCATAGCGAAGAAAAGTCTGGCTTATATGATAGATGCGCTCAACGCTTTTCCGCTGTTCGAGCTGCTTTTGAGGATCAAAGAACCATCTCGACTTCCTGGTGCGTTCCACCTTGACCTGTGAGCGATGCCAGCTGACCCGACACGCATACATACGCATGAATCATAGCTGGCGTCCAATTCGAGCTTCACCAGCTAGCATCTGAGTCTGCGGCGAAGGGGTTCAATGCAGTCAAAGGGCGATACCGGGTCGCACATGCTTGGGAGTTGAAGGTATGTCCATCGTTCAGCTAAATGGACCACAGCGAGGTTTCCCAGATCATTCACCCGCTAACATGTACAGAGCGGTTTACCCCCACAGAACGCACCGAAATCGTTTGTAGATATCATTCGGCCCGACAAGTCAACAGCATCTTCATCATAAGAGTAGGCAGAAAAGATATGCATCAACATCGTCATCATCATCATCGTAAAAACTCCCTTCTATTCTTCGATCTACTTCGACGTAACAAACATACATCCCACACTTTAGGGATATACCACAAGTATATGACTAAGGTATGGGGATGAAACAAGCGAAAAATGAAGACGAAGACAAGTACAATGACGAGAGACCTCCTGATTCCAATCCAGCCATCGGCGGAGTCACCCGATGGATAGCATCAGCAGCGCTGCCAGGGTTGATGATGGCACTCTGGATTGGAAGATCGAGGAATCGGAATCTAGCACTGGCAGGTGGTGCAAGAGCAGCTTTGGGCATGTCAGCGTGAGCTTGAACGTGGGGCCTAGAATCAAGATTTGGAGCCGTTGAGTCAGGTTGGAGAGAAATTGAATTCGGCAAGGGCATTTAGAGGCGTCTGAAGCAGCAGTGTGACTCGGCTGGCTGGAAGGAGAGGAAGGGGAGAAATGAAGAAGAGGACTGTGTGGGACTTACGAGCTCGCGCCGCAGGTAGAGCAGGTGCCGCCGTTGCCGGATTGGTTGCACTGGTCAACGGGAGCGCCGAAGGAGTTGCCATTGCCGCAGCTGGAGGCGCAAGCAAGTGCAGCAAAAGGTGAGCACGAGCTTGTTTCTTTGTTCCATGTTTCATGAAAGGCGGTTCTGGATTGGCAGCGACACGATCTTCAGAGAGGACGTGTCGCACGTCAGAGGGAGGAATGTAGGGGACAGGAGATGATGGTTGAATGAAATGTCTTACCCAGAAGTGCCGTGGGTGGAGCAAGAGCCGTCAGAAGAGGACTCGCAGCCCTTGTTGACGTTGGCCTAAGGCAGAATGTTGACAACGAATTCAAGCAATGTCAGCTAAGCAGATATATCTTATCTCCGTACAGAAATAACGTATACTGCGGGAAGCAAGAAGCAGACACAGAAGGGAGGGAGTGGCGAGAGTGAATAACGACTGAGGAGTTGATGTACAGTCTTCGTACTCGTTCATGAGAGGGCACTTACGAAGGTAGTTATAGCGGCCATTATGATAGTTGGTGTAGAGTGTTGGTTATGGTTTGGGTGACTGAGTGAGCGATCGGTTGTTCTTGTAAATGAAATGAGATGGAACTGAATGAAGAAAGTCGTTTCGCTTTTGGAAGAATGGGGCGTATTTATACCTTGCGGTTGCCTCAAAATCGTACGACAAGTTCACTCACCTCACCACGGCGCTCAAGTTCTTCCGCGAGTGGTCGGAGTGGTGAGTCAGGTTGTTGGACTTGATGATGCTCCAACAGAAGAAGCTGATGGTAGTCAGGGAGACTAAAGAAAAGGCGGCGCCAGCGGTAGAGGTCGAGTAGGGTCAGGACAAGGACAAAGATGTGTGCTTCTCCATCACCGGTAACATCAATACTCGTAGAATAGCTGGCAGCCAGGAGCTGAGAGAGGGAGTGGGAGTGGGGAAAGGATTGGATCTTCCGTACCGATCCGCCGCCTCGCCATATTGGCGTTTTGAAGTCTGTCGATTTGGCCAGGGCTAGAACTAAAGGGCTTAGATGACGGGAATTGTCTGCTCCTGGATTCTGGCCTTCTCCGAACTGTAACTGACGAAGATGGGGGGTGGCGCTCTGATCGGATTGATGATCTAGACTAAGTCTGCGTCTGTGAGTGCTTGCGATCACTCATCCTTCTCGCGATCAGAGGACGTTAGAAGCGAGGAAAGCCGACGGTTAGTGAGTGCTTTTAGCCTGTGAATCATCTTATCCTGTGTATATTTGATCAGATTAGCTTGGATTAGATCAGATCCGGTCGAGGTTGCGCGTTGTGCTCTCTCTGCCTTTCCTGTCTTGTGATGATCAGGGAGAGCGGCTGAGGAATGATTAGGCAGGGACCACTCCGCCGCGGTCTACTGTGTGTCTTGTTGTTCTTCCCGATCAGATCGTGCTGATGAGGGGACTGAAGATGGCGTACTTCCATCTCTCGGCCATGAGACTGAGGCGTGCTTCTTTTGATGAACTTGATCGGTCTAACTTACAAGTCCCTCATCAAGTACACATCTACATCTTACATCAAGCGACGAAACCCGAACTTTCGGACCGAGATCCCGTGAGCCAAGTTGTTTTACGCGGTGGAACTTTACCAAGGAAGGGTGCATAAGTCCCAATGATCAATCTGTTAATGGATATTATGTCCCACAACTAAAGATCGTATTCAGCACTTGCTGGGCGTACCTGCACAATGTGTTGATGCCAAATGTAGGCTAGGTGTCTACGCTATCTATTGCATCGGCAAACAAAGGCAAAAGCAGTCAGAGCGTCTTATCGGCTTGCTTGACACCTCCTCCCTGAGGATTACTGCATACTCGTGCCCCACTCGTCTGAGTGTCTCGGGGATGCAAGGCGAATGACCGAACGAATACGTGTGGTCTCATTTTGCATCGCGATCCTTTTGAGCTTCTGATTGCTTCTCCAAAACAATAAACCTTGTAGTGTTTGAGGGTGTTCCAATAGTCGAGTGCCTATCCTATCGCCCTCACCCCTTCTTCAGGATCATCGAAACACTTACTGTACTGAGTCTAACGCTAACGCGCATTGCAATTGCAACGTGTTCAAGGCGAATTTGAACATGGGGCCTTTTTGTGTACTTTGTACACGATTACCGCAATGCGCCACTATTCCGCCCAACCTTGAGCGGCATGTACATCTGCAGCTGGTTGAACACGCGTCCAGCCCAAACGTTACAGCTATGATGTTATCAAATCAAGCTTCCGGAGTGTCGTGTCGGTGAGTGATCTGCTCTCTAAGCACAATCAATCATGATTTGTGCATTGTGCATTGCGCATGCAGATACAGATTACTTATAAGGTTACCTTTGCCGCCATAACTCAGCGGATACCCCGTATTGACTGCATCGCCTCTTTGGCGGCTCGTGAAGACGGCCACCGTATAAACACATACATACTGTGACCACATGGCAGCGGGGTGATCGCCCTTTTTATCTTCAGGCACGTACCATCCATCCTCTTTTCCCCATTCCTGAGTGGTGAGAGTGCTGTGCTGCGTGGTGAGTGGATGATGTCAATTCTAACCTAACACTTTCTTAACGGGTAGCCGGTTCAGGCACGGTCAGGAGCTTGCTAAGTTGAACCCGCCTGGTTAGTTATAGCTATACGAGTAACGAGTATTTGAATCTACGGTAGCTGAAAATAGCTGTAATGTAACAAGCTAAAAGCAACTGGCAGCTACGTAAGTCACCGTTACTATCACCCTCTTTGCATTCCTCCACGAGTATTCCTCTCCTCAACAGAATAGACATAGACAAAGCTGTGCCTCGGTGAATGCTAAAACGAATGCCAAGTGGAAACAGCAAACAGCAAATCCTCACTTTGAGATCCATCAACATCACTGCGATCACCAACGAATCTATCGTAGAAACAAAACGCTCAAAGGAGGCTTTATCATCTTTTCCTTTTCGAAATTTTAGACCCAGCATATATTGCTTCTTCGCAACGGTAGTAAAATCATCTATGTTGCTGCTTGATACCAGTCAATAACATCGAATCGACTCTTCACGCCCTACCTTCCCATCCTCCTTGACCCTTGGCGTACCCCAACCTCCTTCTCACCTCCATCATCCCGGCTGATCGCACAGCGCAGCACAACTCTCACGCCGAAGAATGCTCATCCCACTCTTGGCAATATCTGCCACAGCCCTCTCCCTCACCTCAGCACAACTGACACCAAGCCCAACATATTCACCTCCACCAGCATCATCAGGTACACAAGCATCTACCGCTTCACCCAACGCCCAATGGTCAAACGTTCTCGGTAATTCACTTTATTTCTACGATGCCCAGCGATCCGGACATCTGGATAGGGGCACATATCCCAATAGAGTGGATTGGAGGAATGATAGTGCGCTTGACGATGGGAGTGATTTTAACCTTGATTTGACCGGAGGATGGTATGATGCTGGAGATTACATCAAAGCTACTTTCCCTTTAGTGAGTAGGTCCGTCCTCCGCCCTGGCACTGAGTTGTGCCATGGTACCTGGAATCTTCGCAATCGATTGCGTGACTTCATCATCTCCTCAATCGGGTCTGACTCTGAGCTAACGTCTGCGTCTGAATGTTTGCTAGTCATTCACCCTCTTCGCCCTCTCATGGGGAGCTCTGACTCACGGCGGAGGGTACGACCTCGCTCAACAGACTGCGTACCTCGATGGCACCTTGAGATGGGGTTACGACTGGCTTATCAAGGTGCGTATCGTCAGGCCACCATCTACCACCGTTTTTCGTTTCATTTAGAGCTGAAACCTCATATACTGCCTTGCATACCCTCTAGGCTCATCCATCAGACGACACGCTATTCATGCAAGTCGGCTCAAGTGATGTCGATAATGCTTATTGGTAAGCTAGCTTAGCTCAATGTTGCCTATTCAGGCTTCAAGGTCCCGGTGGTAGCTTACATTGGCTGAATATAGGGGAGGAGACGAAGACATCCCCACACCTCGTCCGGCTTATCCTATCAATTCGTCACATACCGGCACAGACGCTTGGTCCTCCGCTGCAGCTGCCTTCGCTGTAGGATCGATGCTCTACACCCCATCAATCAACTACAATACCTCTTCTTCCTCGTCACTACCCACATCACCCTCAATAGCCAACTCGACATACTCTAACCTTCTCTTATCTCACGCCAAGACTCTATACGCTACGGCGAACAACACAACGCCCCAGCAGACGTACTACGAGTCTCTAGGTCAAAGCGTGGCCGCGTACGCTTCTTCAAACTGGGAAGACGATCTCACGCTCTCGGCTCTTTCTTTGGCGATAGCAACGAACGATTCCGCATACTATACTGATGCGTACAACTACTACACAAGCTACGCGCTATCGGGGATGCAGCAAGTATGGAATTGGGACTCGTCCATTCCTGCCATTTATGTGTTGTTCGCAGAGATCGCTACGGCCAGACCTGGTTTGGCGGAAGGAGCCGGACTAAGCACGAATCTGACCGGATGGCAGAAGGAAGCGGAGAATTACTTTGATGGTATCGTTGACGGTAGTTGGAAGAGGGGTTACCTGACGAGAGGCGAGTAGTGTGGGCTGTCCCTCGCCCCCTTCATCTACACATCACCTCCTCACGGGTAAGATGGGAATTGCCGCTGATATAAGGTTAACCGTTGTCGTGGCATACAGGAGGACTGTGGTATGTCGATGGCGATTCAGACGAAGCTTCGTTGAATCCGGCTATGGCCATCGCCATGCTCATGTTCAAGTATGCGCCGATCGCTTCGACCGATGACAAGCGGGAATCATACATCGTGAGCTAATCGCAAACATATCGCATCGAGCGTAAGGTTTTAGCTGAATCTTCTCGTAATTTCTAATAGAAATTCGCGCACAGTCAACTTGACTATTTGATGGGCAAGAACCCCATGAATGGTGAGCCGCCCAACAACATATACCTTCTAAAAAGGGGTATCCCTTTGACGCGTCTTTCCCTCTCGAGTCAAAACTCGAGTTAAGAAGACTGACCTTGTGTGGGTGACAATCGAATATAGTCGTCTATATGGTCGGATCGCACCCCAACTCGCCACAAAACCCTCACTCAGCGCCCGCATCAGGCGGCAGCGATATCAAGCATATTCGAACATCGCCTGAAACCGAAGCATACGTCCTATACGGAGCTATGGTCGGTGGTCCCTTGTCTGACGATCGATTCTGGGATTGGAGAGATGATTGGGTGCAGAATGAGGTTGCGCTTGATTATAATGCTATGATACCGACTTTGGCGGCCATGCAGGTGAGCAAACCCGGACCACTATCAACCACTATCACATAGAACTTGATTTCTCCCTTCTTCAATACCTGCTTCTTCATCTTATCCTTTCGGTGTGCAATCGTAACCGCCTGATCACCAGCGGTTGAGGCTGAATCCATTACAAAAGCACTCTACTGATCTGTCATGCGTATACCCACAGCTCCTCAATAACACCGCAGACCCATACTACGTCAATGTCCAAGCAGGCACCTACTCAGCCCCATCAGGTGATCCATGCGACGCAGCCTTCCCTTGTGGAGGAGGCGGTCTCTCAGCAGGTGCCAAAGCCGGTATTGCCATTGGTGTTATACTTGGTGTGGCTTTGTTGGTAGCTGCGGTATGTTTCTGGAAGAGGAGGGCGATCTCGGAGTGGTGGAGAAAGGGGTACAGGCGGTAAATGTGCGCGTGGTATATCGAGATTCACGGGATTTTGTAACGACTTTTCATGATCAAGAGGATACGAGTACAGTAAATGGAATGGGATAAACAGTACTCGCACAGAATATAGTTTAGTCGGATAGTCGGATATTCATAGAATATCACATGTACTCGTACTCGTACTGTGGGATTCTGGGGCGATGTATCGCTATACTCATAGCCTTTGCAAGCGCGTATAGTACAGAACAACAGCACAGCTGCTGCCCGACACTTTTTATTTGAGTGTACTGCACTTCGAGATCGTGTTTAGTTTCCCCTCCCCGTTGTGGAAGGAAAAAAAAATTATACTCGTTGGCTTGTGCTCGCATTCACAGTACAATACATGTACCCCCCTCTATTCCCTCTTCCCTCATCACTTCGTCCTCTTGGATGAAGCCTACAGGTTGGATTCATCATTTAAAACTCCGACTCCCCACTCATCACTTAGACACTTGAATGCGTTTCTGCTCGAACTCCCCGTATGAGTGTATACAGGACTCGTATACTGTACTTCGAGGCAATGACGACAGATTCAGTGAGTGAAAAGATAGTTACAGAGTTACACCGAGGTCATACTGTATGTTCAACCTTTTATTGTCCATCGTCGAAGCGTTTACGGACCATGACTCTCCGTTCTTGCGTTCTTGGAGATCCTTTTAGTTGAAGAGTGACGTGTGTGAGGATAATATCAATATCGATATCAAATCCTTTTTGCTACTCGTTTGTGGTACTGTGGCGAAGTCCACCTCCTCTGATCTGGATTCTCCTGGGTGTATCAGTGTGAGAGGTGTTCGTATGCTTCGCGAATCTGGATTTCGCATCAAAGTGACTCGGCGTCGTCTGAGTCTGGCAAAATCGCACACAATAGATAATTGCACATATATCTATCAAGCCCGCCTTACAATTCGAATCCTGCAATCCGGTCTTACAATACTCTAGCTTTACTCTCAACATCCATCGGGTACCCAATCTATCTGAACTATCCAATCTACTTGCCCCGGAACGCCCTTCGAAACCATCTTCCGGTATGTCCCACAATCAAATCAAGACCATGTGCAACACCGGTGCCCAGTGAGTTTTCTACCAAGTACTCGTAGAACTGAATTCGTCCGCATCTACAGCGGCCCCGCCACCTTCGCCTTAATCCGCCCTTTGGGATTCCAATAGAGTAGCTTAGTGACACTAATTGGACAACACCGCCACATACACACACACTGTCGAAAGCACGTCATCTGCTCAGGCAGGTGCTGTATGAGTAACGCGCTCGCTGACTGCTACGTTCCCCCTTGCACTGTATACTCATAGAGCATCCCCACCATCATACGTCGTCAATACACCACCCAAACCCCAAAACGGCATGTCAAAATTGCCAGCATCGGCTACGAGTACCGATGTCGATGATGGATCCGCGTCAAAGCCGCAGCACTGGGCAGGTCGGATGAAAGGTCTTGGCGCTACTCCGTCCGAGCAGAAATTGGCTGATACTCAACCTCGATCGGCCGGGTCGAGCATCACTGCTGTTGAAGCGGCCCAGGGCCAGGGTCAGAATTCCAACCACCCTAACATGTGAGTACCATGAGAAAACCCAGGTCACCCTTGCGGGATTCAGTATAGCATCAACGCATATATAAAGCGAAATCAGCCAAACAGGTTAATACTGTGGAGACTGACTGCTTGCTCCCTTATCATAATTACCAGACTCACCGACGCCCCATTCACTTCATCCCCCCAATCCTCAGGCACAGACGTCTCTTCCCCGCAACCATCGAAGAAACAGGCCTACCATACTCAGCAAGATGGCAAGGCGAGAACCAAGACAAAATACGAAGAATGGTATCCTGGAGATGCGAGCCACGATGGTCGACCTGCTTGGTGGAATAGGCTCTTCTGTTGTGGATATGGGATTGGGTGTTTGCTGTGCCCTTGCAGTGGATGCACTTGTCAGCATGAGAGGAGCTAGGAAGGGCGGGAGATAGCTGTCGCTGTAGCTGTAGCGGTAGCTGTATCATCGACAACAGGAACAATCATGCTTTTTTTTTCCTTCTGTTTTACACATACAGGTATACAGCTGTATCACATCGCATCTCACAGTACGAATATTAGTACAGTACGTGTCAGCCTGTCTTTCCCTTTTCCAAAGACTCTTCAGAGTCTGATTGATCTTCGAATCCATGTCGTAGTGCTCTCTCGTTGATATCCTAGGTCTGATTTGCCGATTCTCCAAGCCTTGCTCAGTACAGTATCATTATCATTGTCCCTTCACGTTACGTTAGCAGAATAGTCTTGTCATGCCCGTCCGTATGTGGATATACAGTCTAAATTTCAGTAATACATACAGTACACATGATTGCAATATACCGTTACCGTTCCGCCGAGGATGGTCTGACTTGACTTGAAAGTTGCCTGGATCGGCTTGATGGGAGCGGACCCTCATCCATTCATCGCCGCTTCTTCATCATACGGATCCTCGAAGGCCTCATCACCCTTCCCGCCAGCACTAGCAGCTGCAGCTGCAGCTGCAGCAGTCCGGCCTCGAGCGTGCGCTTTAGAGCCTGTTTCGACACCTCTGAATTCTTCGTGGTGTCCACTCGATCCCCATCCTTCCACTCTCTCATTCCCCTTCCATAACACATGTCCTTCCATACGCCTATCATCCGCCGCCTCACCGCACTCTTGGCTGGAAGCCGCTGAGGCTGAGGAGTTCTCGAGCTCGTGGAAGGATGATTTACCCCGCTTTGAGGCTCGACGTCGTCTTGCAGACCGTATAGGCCCGTCTATTGATTTTCGCGATTTCTGCGGTTCAACGGGGTCGTGCGAGAAGTCGAGGTTCGGTGGGCCGGTGGCGGCGCAGGGCAAAGGTGGAGCTGGGATTGAGAGCGATGTCGAACATGTCAGACATGTATGGTGGGTGATGGAGAACGAGTTGCGATTTGCTGCGATAAAACAATTACCTAGTGTGAGTCGAATTTGTGATCATGATCATAGGGCGATAAGATAAGAAATTGGGTCCGCCTATTACTGTGATGGCTTTGGTTTACCCCGGTAACTATGTGAAATGTGAGAATGAAACAGGTGATTAAGGTGAAGCGAGTTGAGTTTTCCATAAGAAAAAAGCAGATTGTAAAACTTACGGCGATTTCGTATTCGGGACGTCAAGCCAGGAATCAAGATTGTCGAACATGTTTTACATATTGATCGCTTGAACGATGGATCCCTGTCACGATGATTCGACGTCACGGACGGACGGACGAGATCTGCAGGTCAGCATTCCAGAAAAAATGGCTTGGTGTAGCCATGTCCCGCAGGATGGGTGACGAGTGATGGATGATGCGTGATGGGTGATGGGTGATGGGTAATGCTGCAATGCGCAGTGAGTATACTTACAGCTTGAGCTGATTATGTACGCTCATAACCTTTGATTCTCTCATTCCCAGCCTAGCAAGCTTCCTGAACCTCTTTCCCGCATGATCCGCATCCTTGTTTTCATTCGTGAATTCAACAGCTTTTTGTTTGCCCTTCCTATCGATCTTAATACCCACGTCAGGCTGTCGACCAGTCGTCGAAGATCCGAGACCACAAGTAGCAGTCGAGGTCGGTTTCGAGTTAGAGGACGAGGACGATCCTAGTGATTGAAGGAATATGGCAGCTTGATAAGAGTAATTCAAGCGTTGATAAAGCTCTTTCTGAGGTATGATCGGTACAGAGTCGACCTTGACCATCGGCTTGTTTTGGGCGGCAGTCTTGCCTGGCATCTGCTTTGGTGCGATGCCCCCTGCGCTTCCGCTTCCGCTTGGCGGTTTAGCCATCGCGTCGGATCCTTCTCGCCCGTGTAGTATGTGAGGCTGAATTGTGAAGTACAAACAGGAACATATATCAGACTGTCGAAAGCATCCCATGTTCAAACGAATGATCTCGAGTGATTTGTTGTTGAAATGTTGTTGGGCGAGACTCTATATATCGGCGATCTCCGCCCCTGTCACTTGGTTATTTGTGTGTTTCAGGAACAGCTAAAGCACCTGCAATTCAAACTGACTGCAGCTGCAGCACCAAAACAGTAAAACAATCTAATCTTTACCAGCACCGGTCCATTCCTCATCCTATTCCCGTATCCTAACTTTATCTTGATCCAGCTCAACTTTACACATTCCCACCTGATACTCCATAAAGAAGATACACGAGAGTAGCATGAGATATGTCGACGCCGCATAGAGGAGGTGAGCTTCTATCCCGCCTGTATCAACAAAACATACCATGTTCTTCGCGTGCCCTGTAACTAGCTCGTGGGGCGTATGTCGCTGACCGACCGCACGTCATGTTGACCACTTCAGCCGGCAGAGCGGACGACCCTGTTCTGCTTGACTCGTCGGACGATGAGGCGAACCCTCCGAGATCTAGATCGAGTCAAGCTGGGCGTGAGTCCAATCAGTCTTTGTTTCCATACTTTCAGTCGGTTCCGCTGAATTCGTTGCTGCTTTCTCTGCGCTGCAGCGTCTCGCCCCGGTATGAGAACGCAACCGACTTCGTCGTCTCAAAGAACAAGAGCAAGTCTGAGCCACCACTCAGGAGGTGAAATGACATTCCGCTCTCTTCAACTCGAGCGTTCTCTTGCTATACTGGTGAGATAAGCTGACTTGGTCTCCTGCTGCATTTTCCAGTCGTTGATCTAACGCAGAACGACGCCCCTCGGCAATCAACCAGTCCAAGGAAGAGCCAACACTCCAACTCGAATGGGCGACACAAGCGCTCCACTATATCTCCTCGAGATCTCAGCAAAGCCATAGATCTCAGCGATGATCAGCCATCAGCACCGCCGGGGAGCTGGGGGAACCCGACCCCCATGGAACTCCCACTACCGCCTTCCCAGACCCGTCGGCTGAAGGAGAAAGAACCTACACCGCCGCCAGGATCATGGGGTAACCCTGTCCCTGTCGTCTTACCGTCTCTCCCCAGTTCTCCCCGATCTGATACGGCACCTCGTACTTCTAATGTTTCGAAGGAGCCACTAGGATCATGGGGAAACCCTCAGCCTATAATACTGCCTTCCTTTCCAACAGTCCAAACGAGACTGATATCTCCCAAGGCGCCAATTGGTTCCACACCTTTATTTCTTCCGGCCGAATCACCAACCACGCAAGAAGGAGGTTGGTCAGATCCAGCCCCCATCCCCGTCGATCCTGTCCTGCTGGAGCTGGAAATGGATTTACCTCCAACCCCTTCGCGACAAGCCAATAATTCGGCTGGACCTTCCGTTCAACATATCGGTTCATCCCCTCCGCCTGCCTTGTTGGGCTCGACTCCGCCTGTAGTTTCCAACGTCACAAAGGATCCTCCTCGAGGCTCATGGGGAAATCCAGAACCAATCGACTTCCCTCTGCCGTCTCACTTGCCACAACCGGGAACTTGGGGCAACCCTGAACCTATACAACTACCACCTATGCTCAATAGCAAGAGAGCATTCAGTCCGACTTCACCTCTGAGAGATGATACGCATTCAGGTAGTAGATCGAGGACAGGAAAGGCGAGGAAATTGAATACGCCCGAAGCACAGAATCATCAGGTCGACATAACGGCGGATGGCTCGGAAGTCGAGATAAAGCCTCCATCGAAGAAGCTTGGTCCGAGATGGGTCACTGCGGATCCATCGGATTCAAGCGCTAGTACTTCCGCGATTCCACATCCTGTTGCTCCCGCTATCGCCAGCAGCCTACCAAGCGCATCCCCACCATTCGCGACTGACAAACCGCAATCGCCAAAGGAAACGCCCGGGACTACCTTCGCGGTACGATCGAAAGTAGCTGAACGAAGGAGGAACGAAACTAAGGTACCCAGTCCAGAACCGGTGCTTCAAGTACCGCCTGGCATCATCCCTACCCTACCGACATCGTCTAATTCGGGAAACGCGCTCGCACTCTCCGATGTCGACATCGTCCCAACCCAGCCATTGGTCGAAGAAGGGACTGCAGCATCTTCAGTACAGCGTACACCTCCTCCGCAAGTGAATGTGGATGAGGCGAACCAGGATCAACCTATGGATGTGGATCCTGATACATCGGTTGACATCTCGCCTCTTATCCCAACCCACAATGAGTACGATACCGGCGAAATCCCTTCTTCTTTGTCACCCGTACCTACGTTGGTCGCGCCATCCGCATTACCAGCGGTCCCGACCATTGCTCCGGCTACGATTGGAGTGATTACCGGTCCGCACGACTCAGATCCACCAGCAACAGATGCGATTCAGCAGGAAGTACCCAACGAGACTGCAGATGCTGTGCCAGCTGCTGAAGTCGAGCCCGAGACACACGACCTTTCCCACTCCGAGAAGACCCTTTCAACCGTATCTAAACCAGAGACAGCAGCAATACCAGAGACTCCGTCAGTACCGGCAACGGCAACTGCCGTCTCAGATTTTCCGGAATCGGAGGGGATTGTACCTCTTGAAGCATCGGTCGCTCCAGCTGCAGCATTTGTGCCCGAGCCTACTTCCGTACCTGAAATCGAGCCTACATCTGAGCCGCCAATAGAAAGCACGGGAGGTTCACCGACTGCGACAGCAGTACCTCTGACCACAGCAAACCCGGAAGATACAGTGGACAAGAGTGCAGACAACCCCCCAACCGCGCTTGGAACGAATTCAGTAGACGTTGTGTCAGCTGTTCCGGGACCGTCGAAGTCGGAAGAAGAGCCTGTTACAGATCTTTTCCTAACATCGGAACCTCCGCCTCCAGCCATATCCGCCACGGATTCAGCTCTGGGCATATCCCTGGCTCCCGCCTCGGAACCTGGCATTGAATCCTCAACAATATCGGCTACCGCCAGCGCTGCTTTGCCGGTGCGAGCAGAGGTCGACGTCAAGCCCTCGATGTCCGAAATGTCTGCATTCGGGTTTATTCCCGGCAACTCATCGCTCAAGCCTATCGAGATTGATGATGAGGATCTCGATTTCTTCAATAGTCATGATGAGGAGGACGTTGCGATTAACGACGAGGTGGAAGGTGCAGTCGAGAATGTTCGGATTGGCGTGGACGGAGTAGAAATCCGACCTGCCCACACGGAAGTTGTAGTCGACGCCCACCGCGAGGTGCGAGATACTAGCGTTGGTAGTACGCCGTCCATTCAAGAGATCAAACCTGAAGAAGTACGGCAACAGCCAGAGGCTGGACCATCACGAAGATCGACTCGGATCTCAGAGCGGAGCCCCGAGGACGAACCTGTCCATGACGGCCCCTCGACTAGAGTACAAGCTCTCGATACAATCCGCGCTCGACGTGGACTCAAGCGACATACGCCGTCAGGAACAACGATAACACCCGTTGTCGAGATACCGACCCGATCGAAGAGAACATGGGAGGGTGTGATAGAATCTGAAGGGGAGTCCGACGTCGAAGAGATGCTGGATTTGTACTTGGACAGCTCACCTTCAAGCGGTCCTTCGCACGCCCCGGATATGGTTGAACATAATGGTTTCACTCTGAGAAGTACTTTCAGCATACCATGGAACTCGAGCGGTACCATCCAATCCGATGATTCCGACGATGTGATGATCTCACCCGTACACAGCATTTTATCCATCACCATACCAGATACACCTGTACCCCCCGGGCGTGAGGGGCAAGCCAATCGTACTCTGAATACGCGCCTGATTGACGAATGGAATCGCAGAAAACCGACGCTTACCAATAATCCGCCACTACATCGAGCGGTGTTCGAAGCGTACATGGCACAAAGTACCTCTATCGACGAACCTCAAGCTGACGAGATCCGTGTCGTCAATGACGTAGACACTGAGGGTGCACCGCCAGACTTCGAGTTCCAGTACTCCAATGACATGCTCTATAATCCCGATGTGCCGGATCCTGAGCTTGGGAGAGGATGTGATTGTGAAGGGCCTTGTGATCCTACTGCGGGAACCTGCAGCTGTGTCAAGCGGCAAGAACTATACTTTTACGATCTAGGCATGAGCGGCTTCGCATATGACGAGTACGTAACTACAAATCACTACTTCGATGGAGAAGATAAGCTGATAAGAGTTTGCAGGCATGGTCATATCAAGGAGACTTCGGTTGCAGTGTGGGAATGTGGCAAGAACTGTGGCTGTCCACCCAGCTGTATGAACAGGGTGAGCTATCAAACGTATAATATAAGGAGCTTTGTCATCTACTCAGCTGACAATCCGATTCACTTGATTATCAGGTCATCCAACGAGGACGGGGCAAAGATACCAAGATTGAACTCTTCAAGACGAAATGGAAAGGTTGGGGTGTCCGTGCACGAGCCAACATACCTGCGGGAACATTCTTGGGCATCTATGCTGGAGAGCTCATCACGGAACAAGAGTCAGAGGAGAGGGGCAAACTTTACGCTAAGCTGGGACGAACGTACGCCTCGGGGTGTTTCTCCGTCAGGTCATGGCAAAGCTGACGGAGTCGGGATTGTCTGATCAGATATTTGTTCGATTGTGATGGATGGCAAATCGCCCATCCGCCTTCCGGTTTGGCAGAATTTGATCCTCGGGCTGCAGACCTGGCCAAATTGGCTTCGCGACGAGCGAAGATAACGGCTGCCGAGGCGAACGACCCGAGTTATGTCTATTCGGCTTATAGTGGTGAGTCGAGGATATTAATTTTTTCTGCGTTTGTAGTCAAGCTAATGCAATCGTGTAGTCGATGCATTCCACTACGGGGTAAGCCAGATGTTTTTTGACCAAATGGAATGAAAGTGGTAACTGACATTTTGCAATCGATGATTCCAATGGTCGCTGGTATAGAATGTGAGTATCCGCATAGGGATGTATGTCTTTCTGGACCGAGCGAACGAAGATTGATGGCTAATAATATGGCTCACTTCCTCTCCGGCAGTTCACTCGATACTTCGTATGTCCAGCGGTAACCCCCAAGCTGTCTCACCGCCCTGAATGCTAATATATTTGTGCCTCACGCAGAACCATTCATGCGACCCTAACCTAGCTATTACCCAGGCCTATGTGAAGGTGAGTCCAGGTTACCAGTCTGTTACGTGGTAAGACGTCAGGTTAACCTAACTGGCATTGCTCTTGATGGTAGGATTTCCATCCTGAAAGGCCGATGTAAGTATATCAGCACGTCACAGAATAGCTCTTTTGCCATTGGCTGACGTCTTTTTCGTCCCCAGTCTGGTCATCTTTGCTCGTCGACCAGTCAAGATGAACGAGGAGCTGTGCATCTCATACAAGGGGCTTCCTGTACGTTTATACGACTGACTACATCGAGACCCGAACTCGCGCCAGAATCGGAGTGTTGACTGACCTCTTGCGCCGTATAGGATGATGACGAGATCCCGGAGCCTATGCCGCTGCGTAAACCACTAGGTAAAGGAGGCAAGCACAGGAAGAACAAGACATCTGCTTCTGCGCATATCACGGGCGTTACCAAGAGCAAAGTGGCTGCGAAGGACAGGTGCATGTGGTGAGTGACAGCTCATGTTACAACACCTGCTGTGACTCGATTGAGCAAGCGGAGTATGGCAGGTTGCTGATGTTGAGCTGCGGTCATCTGTGATAACATAGCAAGACTCCTCGATGCGATGGAAGGATGTTCAACTACGGGGTATGAGACACATCGTCGTCGTACTCGATTGGTGGTGACAGGGCGGGGTCGGCTAGACATGCATTAACGCCTCAACCTCAAGCCTTATTGTGGAGTGGTCGTGCGGGTATGAGATGGAAATGTGATAATAGCACTGTCTTTGTGCGAAGACACATGAATGCAAGATCTCATTATCATCCATATCCATCAATGAATGAATGAATATTGACTGTTGCGAGGAATATCTAAAGTTTGTAAATCGCTGAGAATGCTGTATGCTATCGATATTCATACGATCTATGTTCTACCGTTGATGCGATTCGGCTTGGGACAGAGTATTGCCCCATCCTGGTCATTGGGTCTACTTCCACCCGTGACTTTGGCACATTACTCGGATACTACGTGTTCTCATCTACCTGGATCTGGTTGTCTCGTGGGACCTCTACATCCTCCGCGCTAATGAGTTTTGTGGGGACAGTAATGCTTGACTCGTCTTGGCCTAACGCCTCGTCCAATGCAGCTTGAAGCTCAAGGAGCAGTTCCTCTGCGAGAGCGGGTGGAGGGATACAAGAGTCAGTGAAAGGGAACAAATGGACTTCATAGGATGTAGTAGGTCTGAGCTTTGTCATTTGTCATATGGCGTTGGCATAGCATAGCGGGGAGGACAGAAGTGGTCCTGACCGAAAGGAGAGAGATGCAGTGATGGTTGGGTATAGAGGGGATCGGCTGAGCTTACCTGATTGAGCGAGAGCTTCTTTATATTCCTCATTAGCTATTTTCATCTCCTCTTGTAGCTCCGTCAATCGCTGGGCCTAGAATGCATCCGGTCACAGATATATAATAGATCAGCGGCGCAGACTTTACGATTGGAGACTGATAGCTACAGGCAGAACAACCGAGCAGGGTGAAAGGGTGAAAGGGTGAAAGGGATTGATAGGGGTTGACGGGATGCGAAATCATGGCAGGACTCACTCTGCCTGCACTATCATCTTTCCTGGGTAAAGCAGCGATAAGGGTTTTGATATCTTTTGAGCGCCGTATTATATCCGCTACGAATGTCTCGATGGAAGCTACAACCATGAACCGACAATAGAACAGCATCAGCGGAATTCTTAACCTTCTTCCTTTCCCTCCCCTTGTCTCTTTCTCTTTTCCCTTCTCTCGCGCCTGAGGCAAGGGCTTGTCCTCCCAGCTGATCTTACAGCCTGCCTGGCACCTGCTGTCGTTGGTACGCCACACCAACGCTAAAACACAGTCCGGTCTCACCTTTATACTCGGCTCTTGAGGCCGCATGAGGGGTTTGGAGGGTAGTTGGGATAGCGGTAGAAGTCTGTTCGAATTGGGTTCGTTTGGTGATATACTCGATCGAGGTGGAGGTGATTGTTAGAAGCTAGACGCAGCAGCACGAGGGCTTGTTAGCATGCCTGTCATCATAGGAGAGATTCAGGATCAGAGGAGACAGAAATACATTTATTTAAGTAGCTCCGCTGAGTCGCATGTTATCGCTGGGTGAAACTGCAGACGTCTTCTCGTAGAGTAAAAGAAGAAGAGGAAGACGGAGTGAAAAGAAGAGACAGACAACCCAACTCACATCGAGAATGGCATCTTGTAATTGCGTGATCCTGTCCTATTAGGCGAATGTCATGTCATGTCAAGACAAAAGAATCAGCTTTTGTCCTTTGCAACCTTCCGTCCAAAACGTCGGATCCCCCCACTATAGGTGTGGCTCCCCAGATGACCTGAGAACCAGGTACGGATGTATAACTGAACACACGGCTCGAGTTCAAGTTATCTGAGCTGAACTCCGTACTCACCATGTCAGAGGATAACTCTTCGTTGAGCATCTCGGTTCCAGCACACCGTTCTTGCTTAACCGTAGCAAACGAGGAATGAGCTTCCTCAGTCCATCGAGACCTCTTCTTGGTCTGGTCTGGTCGAGCTTGTACGATCTACGTTTTGTCCAGGTATCGGTTATCGGTCGTGGGTGGTTTGGTTTTGGTCGAGCGAGCGCTGTCAAATCAAAAGTCAGTCATCACGTTCATACATGCATGTATATCGGTAGCGGCGCATGCTCAGAGTTTTGATAGAATATGGAACTCACGATAGTAGCTACCGCATAGCGTTTTGCGATGTGATATAGAGAGATTTGATAGAGAAAGAAGCGAAAGCACGAAGAACGGGGTGACTTGGAACGCTCGCTCGTAGGAAACATGGTGCGCTCGCGAGTGACTTTGGCGGTTATGGGTTACGTTCGACAACAACAAAAACAAACCGAAATCTCTCTACCTAACGACCTGTTTATCTTCTGCATATCTAATTCCCGTTACTACAATCATTATCTCTATTGCACGTCTCATCCTCATTCATAATCCGATACCTAGAATACACACCATCGTCGCGCAACAAGCGGGTGAAGAATCACTTCAAAGCCTGTTTTGTCCCATTGATTGAGAGCAACACGATAACCCAATTCAAGAACGCGTCACAGCTAGGACTTTTCACAACGTAGACATAGACAATCAGACATTGCAAGGCTCAAACAGACCCAGTGGAAGCGATGTCACCCCAAACGGAGATCTACGAATCTCTCTCGTCGCTTTTGAACCCGCTCACGCTCACTGGAAGACATCGATCGACCTCTGATATTTCCGATGGGCTCAAGAGGATACGTAGGATCGTGCTGACGGAGGGTATACCGGAAGTTGTGAGTTGGTTGCTATGCTGCCTCACCTACTTTGAGATAGCTCCAAGGCTTCACTTTCATGCTCAGAGACAGCAGATGTTGCTCGGAATTGGATATTGGGGAATGCTCCTGCAGAATGAGGACCATACGTATCTTGATCTCAGGTGCAAGATTCGACGGAAATATCATTCATGACTGATGTGTGATGTAACACCAAATCCACACATATTACAGCCCGGCAGACCACCACTCAGACCGAAGATATGGAAACTCATGCTCAAGATCGATACGCTCAATTCTGAAGAATACCTAAGATGGGTATCGATGGGTCCTTCTTCCGATAGTCATAAGAGTTAGTACCAGTGTATTAGAGCTTGTAGACCCTAAATCGTTCATGTGTGACACCATAACACTATCCCTCGACTGACCTAGAGCTATGCTTAACCGGCTACGGCTGTCCTGAATTGATCCGCGCAGCGACAATGGACTGAACACGGAATGTAAGCTGATGGTGTCTGTATTTGTGTTGCCTCCGTCTGCAGTCAAGAATGATACTTTCCGAACACTGGCGACTGATACCCAGTTCAAGGGCAAGGTGAAAGAAGACATGTTGATTAGGCTTTTGGAAGCTTTCGTATGGAAGATCACCTGTATGTTTCTCTATCGTTTACACTCGCCATGGTCAACAACTCCCCTCATGTCATGCAACTTAATCGCATATATGCTAGTCATGCTTCAGCGATATTAGGCTTCTTGGGGTGTAGGAGCTGATATGTACATGTTGACCCCGCCCGGTAACAGCTGCTGAGACCGAAGATGAGGGTCAGCCTTTCAAATACGTTCAAGGTGAGTGAGCTAGTCACACCATTTACCTTCCTAGAATTTATCCTTATCCTGGTTGGCCAAGCTACTGTCATGCCGGACGAACATCGGTATACAACTCTGCGGCATTACCTCAAAACTTCCGAGAAGGCTGACGGTTTCGGTGTCCGATTGACTTCAGGAATGAACGTCCTCTCCGCCCCGTTCCTGTATACGATGCCATCTCAACTGGAAGCATTCGCATGTTTCTCAACATTCATCGAGAACGGGTGCCCGTTATACGTCCAGCCGTCCCTCAAGGGCGTGCACGAAGGCTTGAAGGTGTGTCGTGTCGTGTATCAGATATATCGCTTCAAACTGCAGGTCGGGTTTCTATTCTATTGAAGCTGATTCGTGTGCCTTCAATTAGCTCCTTGATAGATGTCTGGAAGTCGTCGATCCAGAGTTGTTCGATAAGCTGGCTAGTAAGAACCTCAAAGCTGAGATCTACGCGTTCCCATGTAATTGTCCCCTTTCTCACCTTATCATATCTTGCAACGGTGACTCCGTGCCCAGATCCTGAGCTGTACTGAGGAGACACAGCTTAACGCCGTTTGAACGAGATTTGATACTGATGATGAGGCCTCTTCGTAGCTGTCATGACTCTGTGCGCATGTACACCACCTCTCGAAGAGGTCCTAATCCTATGGGAGTGAGTGAATTCCATATCATATTGCCTGTTTCTGTAAAACAAAGACAGCCTTCTTTCTGCCAGTAAAATAGGCGCTGATTATGTGCGTTGCGATCTATCGATCATTCTAGCTTTTTGCTTGCATTCGGCCTTCATCTCAACGTATTATGCGTGATCGCTCAACTACTGCTGATTCGTCAAGAACTGATGGATTCCCCCTCGTAAGTGTATTGTACAGTGGTGACCAAACTTCCACTACCGCTACTCAAGTATCAGGGTGACTCTCAAATACTGATTCAATCTCTTTTGTTTTTGTGTTTGTTTGGCTTTCCAGACCCATGAAGATCCTGCGTACTTTCCCACCCCTGGACGCAAGACCCGTAATAGGCGTAACGGTAGCTCTGGTAAAAGATATCCCTGAAGATCTGTATCGCGAGCTGGTCGTCCATCCTTATAGGGCATAAGCCCGTCACGGGAGGATACATCGAAAGGGCAGATCAGTCAGACTGGTGTCTGCGGTAGACGGTATCGAGGCTGATAGGCGTCGATTCACCATCGTTGAACCTGTACACGACAGAGAGAATGGTGCTAGAAGTATTCAATCGAGGGAGGGAAGGAAAAGATGATGTTTGTAGTTTTGAGTTTTGGTTGTGATTTGTACCTAACGATTCTAACGACACTGCACGGTACGAGATAGAATAATTTCGCTGATCCAATCAATACGAGATCGAACATGGTTTCATGAGATAACAGTACATAGATTTTGTACATGAGTGGCAAGACCAAAACAACGAGATGGGGTGATAATGTATGTATGACAACGACGGACGAGCGAGTTCCTAGCTATATAGGCTAGTGCTTCTGAAGAAGAAGAAGAAGATATGGGGCTATACATGACTTACACTGACACTCAAGATTTCTTGACCGGGATTGATAACGATGATGATAAATGGGGCGTACAACGGATCTTTGAGCGAACAGATGGAGGAGAAGTGGATTTCCCATGAAACTGAAGGTGGAGTGGAAGAAGGTGATTGATATACATGATCGGTTCGTTGTGAGATCAGAATGGGTGGGTTTGAAATCGACGAATCGATTAACGGAATTCAAAGGTGCTTGAGCTTCGTTGAGGGACATGGGTGAGGAATAGTTCTTGGAATGGTTCTTGGTTGAGCGAGTGGAAATAGTACTGCAACGACGGCCTTTGATCAGCAATCATGTTCCACCTTTCGACACATGATCTCTGGGGGAGATCACACAAAGAATCAAAGATGAACGAGAGGTAGAGCGCAAAGATCGCATTTGATATGAGACTTGGTCTTCGCTTCTAGTTCTCCCACAGTATAGTAGAGAAAGAGAATGAACGATAACAGAAAGACCACTTTCCACTCACACCTCGGATCGTAGCTTCCCCTCTGACGTCTCTGGTCTCCCGAAGCTTATTCGAGCTCTCCCTCCTTCTCTGTCCCTCGGGCCTCCTCGCCACTGCTGCAGATGTGATCCCACCAGTGGACACGCCCGCGCTCGCGCCAGCCTCATTCGTGCTAGATCCACGACGAATGATCATTGGCGCTGTAGCTGAGTTCGAAGTCGTCCCTGTCCCGGTACCAGTGGCGGTGGTAGTTGTGATACCGTTATATGTGTATGAGAGGTTTAGAGGTAATTTGGGAGTTGTAGGTGAGGTGGGCGTTGAAGGGGGTTCCGGGTTGAGAGTGACGGTTGGAGAGAGGTCGACCATTGCGTAGTAGAAGCCTGTATGTACCACAAGAGTGAGGTGAAGGAACAAAAAAAAACTCGCCGATGATCAGTTCTGACATTTTGAACCGACTTTTAAGTGCTGTCCTGGCGTGTTGTGGTGTGCTGCCACCGACAAGAGACATAATTCTGATATGTTGATCGTGCAAGATAGGTGGAAGTGTCGAATGAACATGAGGTGATGGTGACGGACTGAGATAGGATAGACGATCACGACAATAGATCACACGCAAACACTCGTTACTCGTTACTCACCCGCAAAGCTCGCTCCAGAGATATCTCTGACCTTGTGATCGGGTACCAAAAACTTTTCCTTGATCCTCAAAAACACAAAATCCCTCTCTTTCGCTCTAGTCTCACCCTTGGACCGATCAGGCAAGGGATCCCGAAAGAAGAGTTCCGGGCGAACCATATCTGCCCTTGTGGAAGGTCGACGGAACTGCTCGAATCGACCCCAATGACGCATATCGTCGTGCTCCGTCGCCCCGAATCGGGTCCCTGTTATAAAGCCGTGGTTAGGACCGATTATCTCGCCTGTGAAGAATGTCGTTAGGTGCGGATGGGTGTCGGTCAGATGTGATATTGAGAGATAGCCTGAGACGATGGATTCGGCAAAGTTGACGTCCTACAGGCGTACCGTCACGTGGAACAAGGATTAGCATGTATATCCCGGAGTCGGTCTATTGACTATTACCATTCCCTAGCTCGGGTACCAAGCATGAATTGAGGGAGAACAGAATCCACCCTTCAGGTCAACTCACCAACAACCGAATCTCAACTTCATATGCACTCCTACCCGATGTCTGAGAGCCCTTGAAGACACTTCCAGGATACAGCGCTCCTCTGCCGATGCTAGGCGTTCTGGCGTTCACGATATCTAAAAGGGGGTTGGGCAGCCTCTCCTTCGTATATTTTGACGATTGCGCCTTGTCCGCAATGGCTTGTTGAGCGATGGTATGGTGGGTATAAGGTGGAGTCGCGATCGGAACTGACGAGCTCGACTCCGCTGACCCAAGCGGCTTGCCGGCTCCAGCATCCGCATTGACGACGGGAGGTTGCGCCGATGAGGTGGTCATCCACGGTAGCGTCGAATGAGCGGGTAGTGATTGTGAAAAGACTCTGCTTGGTGAAGCTCCTGGCTTCGGTGTGGTCTCGGACTCGGGAGATGGCGATCTTGATGTAGTGGCATTTCCGCCATCGCCTGTTGATCCTCTGATTTGGCTATCCGCTTCACCCACTGATCCAGTCACAGATACAGTCCGACTCTCGTCGCCTAGCGAAATACCTCTCAGACCCAAACCGGTAGGGGAAGTTGGATCGATGCCCTCATTCCCGATCTCAATCTCAATCTCATTTCGCTCTCTCGATATCCCTTCTGCTCCGTTCTCAACATTCCTTCGTACCCCAACCCCATGAGGCCCGGTATTGGCAGCTACGCATCTCCCGCACAGTCGGCGGATCGGATCACTAAGAATGACCACTTCCCCTTCAAACGCACCACCGCTCGAAGAAGAGGACGAGTTACCTACACCGCAAATTGCGCATTTGATATTTGCTGGGGAAGGGGATGATGCCGGACTAGGATTATGGGTCGGTAATGCTGATTCGGTCGGCATATTGAGAGGAAATCACAGCTTTAGCCGATGGATGTTGGATGAATGGAATCAGGCTGGCTTGCTTGGGGGAAAGAAGGCGATTGTTTTCAGGTCGTATCAGATAAGAGAGAGAGACGGAGGGAGAGGATATGAAAGGAAGGAAGGATGATGCGGAATGGATGACAATCGACAGTTGTTACAATTATGGCAAGCGGGGAAGAAGGTTGGGTTAATCTGCCCAGATTCTACTTATGCCTGCTTGCGTTCCAATCGATCAGCTGAGTGTTACCTTGATTCGAGAGCGCGGACTGTGTTGATTACGATGGATGTTATGTTTAGGTTCGAATCATGATCATCGTGAAATGGTGTTCCAAGGCGTAAGTGTGGGTGGACGATGATGGGAGTATACCAAACAACACGGATGGGAACGTACTGTAGCTAGCCAGATGCGAGTGCGAGCATCAGTCGTACTAGTCGTACTAGTCGTACTAGTGGGATTGCAGACGATGTCCGAACGTTATACTGTCCAAGATGAAGATGCGGATTCATATGTATGTATCAGTATCAGAGCATGTGAGATCGATATGCAATGCAGCGTGATCTCATATGATCCTTATCCGCTTATCCCCTCATTCCCCCGCTCAATTCAGGGTAACTAGCTAATGACTACTTGGTTGGTACCTATCATGTTCCGTAGTGGCAAGAGCACAAATCATAATTGCTTCGAGCTTCGAGCCTCAAGTATCAATACATCGGTGCACTCCTGCATTCCTGTCCTATGCATGCATTGAGGTGCTTCCAGCAGCATTGAGCACGCCGACAACTGACCTCTTCTACACCATCGAGGCGCCTGCCCTCGACCTCCAACAGAACATGACGCTGAGTAGTGTAATAAAGGGGCATCAATGAGGATCTGTTGCTGCTGTTGCTGCTGTTGCTGCTGTTGCTGATCTGATGGACAGAACGAGAGAGCAGAGCATCATGCTGAAATGCTGAAATTGCCGGCCGAGTCAGTTGGGATTTACCCGGAAGGAGGAAATAAAAGTGATAACACAAGCTTCCAGTCCAGAAATAACATAAATGCCATGTCACGATTTGAACACCCCTGATTGGATCTGTCGTTGGCGGTACTTTCGGCAGAACCGCCGATAAAGTAATGTAATACGAGTCAGTGCTCGTTTGTTCGAGTCAACTGGAAATATGGACGATGGGCTGATGGGAGATAGGCAGATCCGGACCGTCGCCTAAAGGATATGTATGATATGTATGGCTCAGGGTATGTATGATATGGACATACATATGCATATGGCATAGAGCATAGAGCAGCGCAGCTTAGCGATTGGCTTGGTACTCGGTACTTGGTACTTGGTGAGCGCTAAGCGCTAAAACGGGGAAACACCATAGCATGACATGGCCAATTGAGTCGAGTTAAACATTCGATTTTGACGGAGCGTGCCACCGACTTTTGAACACTTTCCAGACACAGACATTTAAAGTCGACTTGGGATTTCTGGCCTGTTGCATTGATCTTTTCTTTTTTCCTTATCTATCTGACCTTTTCCATCTATTTCAACGTGTTCAATTATTGTTTTCTGCTTGCAACAGAACAACATCTCCATCTTTATCTCAATACCATTCACATAATCTATCCATAGAAACAAAACCACACGCATCTGCATTCTTTTTCGCTTAACCCGAAAACAACTCGAAAAATGTGTGGCATCTTCTGTTGCTACAACAGACAAGGCGACCTCGCCTCTTACCGACCCCGAGCTATCGCATGCTCCAAGAAGCAAAGACATAGGGGTCCTGATTGGTCCGGATGTTACATGACCAAGGAGTCGGTCTTGGTACATGAACGATTGGCCATTGTTGGTGTTGGTGAGCAAATTTCTCCATTTGATTTGCTTAGATATCTCTCAATCCCCTTGTGTAAGCAGAAGGGCACGCGACCGAGTCTGTCACGGACTATGATCTGTTGCTGGGACGCAACTTGCTATTTTCGACACGCCGGGGGAGTTCTTCGGAGAGCAGAGTGGCCAGATTCACTTGAGCCCTTCAGTTCGGTCATAGCTCTCGGATGGTAGCTAACTAAATACACTCTTGCCTTACAGACACCGGTGCTCAGCCCCTCGTCAGCGAAGACGACCAGCTCGTCCTTGCCGTCAACGGTGAGATTTACAACCACGTCGACCTAAGAAAAGGCCTCAAGAACAAGGACGCCGTTTTCAAGACTCACTCTGACTGTGAAGTCATCATGCACTTGGTGAGCTGAGCTGCCAATATCATCTCCCTTCCACGTTTAAGCTGTGAAGCCCGAGAAAGAGAAAGGAAAACGATAAGGTCAACCAAGCTGACATTCCATTCGCCATGCCGCCGCCGTCCAACAGTACAAGGAGCACGACACGGACCTCTGCGCCATGCTCGACGGAATGTTCTCTTTTGTACTTATCGACAAGTCTGTTGAGCCCGCTCGATTGATTGCCGCTCGAGACCCTATCGGTATCACCACCCTCTACATGGGCCACCACTCTTCTGCTCCCGAAACCCTCTACTTCTCTTCAGAGCTTAAAGCGATCCACGAAGAATGTGACAACTTGATCGCTTTCCCCCCCGGACACTTCTACGACTCCAACACCAAGAAGCTCGAGCGATATTTCAAGCCTACATGGTGGGATGGAGATAAGGGCGTTATCCCCCACGGCGAGGTCGACCTTAAGCTGCTTCGTGAGACTCTCGAGGGCGCCGTCAGGAAGAGGTTGATGTCAGAGGTTCCTTATGGTGTTCTCTTGTCGGGTGGTCTCGATTCGTCATTGATCGCTTCCATTGCTGCGCGAGAAACTGACAAGCTTCAGGAGGAGCACGAAAAGTTCAGGAAGGAGAGAAAACTGGCTATCGCTGAGGGCAAGTGGGTCGGTGAGTGTGACTGGTCCAAGCATACATCAGGCCAGCCGACCAGAGGCAAGTATAAGTGAAATCTGCAAGTGCTGATGAAAGATGCTACATTTGGCTACCCAATTCCGCAGGAGACGAGAAACCGCTTGCCACCTGGCCGCAATTGCACTCTTTCGCCATCGGTCTCCCCGGTGCTCCTGACTTGATTGCCGCCCGAAAGGCCGCCGACTTCCTCGGAACAGTCCACCACGAATACACTTTTACTCTTGAAGAAGGTCTTGATGCGATCCCCGAAGTCATTTACCATCTCGAGACTTACGACGTGACCACTGTTCGAGCTTCTACGCCCATGTACCTCCTGTCGAGAAAGATCAAGGCTATGGGTGTCAAGATGGTCCTTTCCGGTGAAGGAAGTGACGAGATCTTTGGTGGATACCTCTACTTCCACGCTGCTCCCAACGCCCAGGACTTCCATGAGGAGTTGGTCAAGCGAGTCAAGAACTTGCACACTGCCGACTGTCTCCGAGCCAACAAGTGAGCCTTTGCACTGTTTCAAGTTCCTCGATCCTCGATCCTCGATCCTCGATCCTCGATCCTCGATGCCCTGACATTCTCGGCGCTCTTTTTGTGATATGTCACGCCAAAACACCAATCTTATGTGTATATGCTGACTATTTTACCGCTCCGACAGGTCAACAATGGCTTGGGGTCTCGAGGCTCGAGTACCTTTCCTCGACAAGAAGTTCCTTGAGGTCGCTATGAACGTCGATGCCAAGTACAAGATGTTCAGCAAGGGTTCTCAGCAGGAGGTCGATGCCGATGGCCGACCCAAAATGGAGAAGGTGAGTGGGGCTGTCTGTATACGAAATCGCTCCTTCTTGATGGCGGCTTTTAGTTCTGTTCACCACCATTCCGTCATGCTGACTCTCTTCTGTTTGTTCACCTTTTTCCGCGGTATAGTACATTATCCGAAAAGCGTTCGACTGTTCACCCGACGGCAAGGCCTACTTGCCCGACTCTATCCTCTGGCGACAAAAAGAGCAATTCTCCGACGGTGTAGGATACTCTTGGATCGACGGTATGAAAGACCACGCTGCCTCTGTTGTCTCCGACGAACAATTCGCCAAGCGAGCCGAGAGATATCCTTTGTCTACACCCGACACGAAGGAAGCGTACTGGATTCGAGAGATCTTTGAGCATCATTTCCCGTCGGATGCCGCGGCTGGTACGGCTGTCAGATGGGTCCCTAAGCAGGAATGGGGTGTCTCTTCTGATCCTTCCGGTAGGGCTGTGTCCATCCACACGGCCGCTTACGAGGAAGGCAAGAAGGCGTAAAGACATCAAACGAATCCGCGTTTGTCGGTTGCAGGCTCTCCTTAGGCATAGGTAGCAGTACATAGTATAGAACATAGTACATAGCATCGTTCATTCATAGAAGGAGTCAATCAAGTTCAAATTCTTTTTGGGAATTCCTCGGCTTTGGACAGTCTCCATGCATGCATGCATGTATCAACCCATATCGATTTGCAGTTTACACGCATCGCTTCCGAGACATGCAAATTGGAAGGAACAGGTCATTTGAAAAGAAAAGTGCCTCGGTTTCCATGTTACACGGCACACGGCACACGCTATGCTATGTTATGCTATGCATGGGACTGATGATACGCTACGTAGATCATTGCAATGTCGTTCGTTATACACATGTGTCACCTCTTGAATTACTCATGTTTCGCCTTCTGGCTTTTCCTCGTTCACTTCGTTTCTCGGGGGGAGTCAACTTTCATCTTAAACTGCAATTGGGTCGGATATGGTTGATAATAGCGCGAGTCTACTCTGCACAGAGGGGTCCTCTGCTTTACTGATATTGTCAGTAACAGCTAATGCCCCCTCTTTCTTTTTTCTCTCGTTCTCATCCTTTACATCCGTCTGCTTACAGCCTCCACACCTGACTGTACTCCCTTCTTGACCTTGTCAGCCATTGATGCACGTGTTTTAGACACCTCTACGTCCACCCCCATAGTGCAGTTGCAACCCCCTCTCAACCTCCTCCCAAGGCCCATTCGCTGAACTCCTGCTCTGGCCATTATTATTATTACCAATTCCTTTCAGAGCTGAGCTTCTACTCTTGTTCTTAGTCATGAACGCTACGACCTCGCTAGGGGTAAGTCCAAACTTCTTACTGAGCGCGCCGAGTCGTTCCTTATATTCCCTAGCTTGATCCAGTACTATATTCCTTCCGCGGTCAACGCTCTCTGCGCGCTGGACAGCACTCAACACAGGCACAGGGTCAGGCTTTCGCACGGAAGACGTTGGCTTTGGCGTTGGAGTTGCGGTCGTAGTAGTATTATGAAGGGGAGTCTGGCGGACAGGTCGAGGTGGTAATGATACGTCGGCGTAAACAGTCTCTATCTCCAGATCCGCCTCGTTCGCCGAGAAAGTATCGTATCCGTGTCGGCCCGATCGATCAAGCGTACTACGACGCCTAGATTTAGACTTGGAGGCACTTTCGAGATGTTCGCGTAACGTTGACGGGCGCGGCCTTTTCTTTCGCCCTTGCCCTTGATTAATTGGGGTTGCACCTCGATCGACATCGGAAGTGGGCGTGGCAGCGTCAGTGACGGCAGCAGCGGCAGAGGACCTAGAGGGACCCGCCGCTGCGTTGACTGCAAACGGTCTTGAAATGTAGCGCTGGTTATCGTTGTTGTTTTTCGCTGTGGTCGGGGTCTGTAGGGCAGTCGATGAAGTTGCTGGATTGTCAACTATACTCTCTGGTGGATTCTGCTGACCAGCCAAGCTGGTCGCTGACGCCGGATCCGGCAGTGGTGCATGTGCGGCAGGTTGGGCTTCGACCGGGCTGATGTCTTGCGCTAGTACTTCATCATGCTTGTTGTACAGGGAGTCCTCTTGCCCTTCACCGGCATCGGCAAGAGCGCTCCCAGAGGCGGGCGTCGAAGGAATGGTGTGCGCGCTGGATTGCGAGTTTGGGTGGACAGGTTGGCTGGTCCGTATAAGGGAAACTTGGACATCGTCGTCCAGTCTGACACTTTTCCTCGGTCGACCGGGAGACCGTACTTGCATCCTGAGATCATCCTCAGCTGAAGCGTCCACTTCCATCTCTACATCGGCTTGAGCCTGAGCCTGAGCTTGGACTTGTGGTTCTGCGGTTGCTGATGAGATAGCTTTAGTATCGTTGCCTTTGCCACGCTCCTCCGAGGCCATCCCGACATCCTTATTTGTCGGCTCTGCGTTTGATGTTTCCGCTGGGGTGATCACCTCACTTCGACTTTTTGTACGTCTGTCTAAAGGTCCAGAGGTTGATAAACTCTCCTCATCAATCTTCAATTGTCCCTCAATCAATTCGCGCTCAGCGAGATCAGTATCCATCGAAGGGTCTCCTACCAGCTCCTTCTGCTTGTCCCTCAGATTTGATGGCTGAGACGCTGGATCGGGATTCACAAAGGCCTCGAATTGCGATGGGGAAGGTAAGAGGTCTGAGAGTGATTCTCCAGATTCGAGACCCGCTTGAGAGGCCGGCTGAGATGGTTCCACATCCGTGTCCGTGTCTGCTGGGATGGCTTCAGCGGACGTGGTCGTGGGCTCCGTAATTGTGATGACAGGTTGATCTGATGGTCGATCAGTAGTTGTTGCGGGCTCTACAGTCGGCTCAAGCGTTGTTGTATTAGCCGCCGAAGAGATTTGGCTCCCGCCAGCAATGTCATTGGGCCTCGCTTCAATATCATTATTGAGCGGGGCAGGACTCGATCCGGCCGGATTCTGATCGAGCTCAGACCTTGAAGCTGATACGTTTAAGGGAGTGGAAGCCGCTGGAGCGGCCACGATGCTCGTTCCATCCTGGCGATCTTCGCTGCCAAGCGGAACTGTTGTCGGTCCGGGAGATAGCGGCTTTGATGGGAATTCTGGCTGACCTGCTGGAGGTTCATTTGTAGCTGTCGAGTCAATCTCAACTCGCTTTGCCGATTCGGTGGACGTGGACGGTATCGGTGTCAAGTGTGTTGAAGATTGCTGTTGTTTCGAAGCTGGATCTGGCGCCGAGGCCGAAGCCGAAGCTGAGGCTGATTTGGCAGGTAATGTCGTACCAGAGACTGGGGCAGAGGTCGACCCTGATGCTAGCCTTTGCGACGGCTCTGGCTCTTGTTCTGGCGCTGATGGAAGTGCATGAGCAGATGCGGACACAGGTACCGACGAGGCAGCTTGAGGGGGGAGTGCTTGTGATCTCGAAGGTCCAGCTTCAGGTTGAACAGCTCTGGATTCCACCCTGCGAGAAATCACATCAGTCCCGAATAGAGAGCAACGTATCAGCATAAATCCATTGACACTGAACCTTCCCCGTGTCACAATCCAAGGTAGACTAGACTGACCTATCCGCGGTTCCTGCTTGAGTCTCGTTCTCCTTCTCCTTCAACGCCTTCATCTCCCTGAGTTTCAATCTCTCCGCCTTGGTCTTGAGGGTGTCATTCACTCCGTCCTGAATCAATCGCTTGATACGTCGTTCAAAGGTAGCGGCGTTCTTCTTGAATCGCTCGTGCCATGATTGTGCCGTATGACGATCCGCGAAGGTGAACTGGGCGCTTTGGTCGACCTACATTGGCGGGAAAGCAGCGTCAGGGATCAGATATAACTACGCCAACGTACGATACGATCAGACCATGAAGTGATGCTGAAGCTCAGCAGTAAGGGAGCGAAGAATAGGAGGGAAAGACTATGACTTACCAAGCCGACATAAGTCTTCCTGCTGGACCATGAACCGTGAGGATGATGAGCGGCAAGCCATCGGCAGAGGAAATCATCGTCTTGCGGTGTATACTCTGTTCGAGGTCTGCAATCTCGCGGTCAGTCTACAAGACTTTTGAGATCCGATTAATCACAAGTGCGCAACTGTCCTTTCTTTAGTTATGGAGTGTGAGAAAGGTCGCACCACAACGTACGAAGATGGGAGGTATGTATGTCCTTTGGATCTACCAGCTAGGGATGTGGTGTGATCAACACGGAGGATGGAATGCAGAACGAGCATCGACTTACTTCCCGGTGGGTCTCCCGAGACCTTTCCCTTGACCAATGGGCATGTCCTCCTCCGCCATCGAGTCTTGACCATCATCCGCCGCATCCGCAGAGGCTACTATCGACCTCCATGCGAGCGTCTTGGACCTGAGACATCCGTCCACCCAATCTCTCTCCACGATCCTCTGCCAATCCCTTCCATGAGCTTTCTTCTCAGCATGAACTTTTTTGGCGAAATTGCTCGTCTCATCCACGACTAGTACGTCTGCCAACGCTCTCTTGGACACAGACAATGCACCTCCAGCTTCCAGCTGCGCCGTACAATTATCTCTGGCCTCTTCCGGTTTCTCCCCATCTTCTCTAGCGAGGTTGACAGAAACCCATACTCTTAACGGCCTCCAATCTTCCGAGGAAGCGGGATACGTGAATATAGGCGAGACCAAGGCTAATTCATCGAGTTTCAGGAGACGGCCAGCTTGAGCGCAGCATGTGAGCCAGTGATATGGGTATACGTCGGGTTGCGCAACTTGGGGGTAGTTCTTTGTGAGATAGGCAATATGTTCCTTCTCCTTTGCATATTTGGGATGGGACGGATTGACGAGAAGGATCGTGCTTTCTTCTCGTTGAGTGGTAAGAGTGGCTCCAAGGGCCTGTGACGATATCCCATATAAGCTATAACCCCCCTGCCTGCATGCACAAGTTACTACAGGCACGAAGTGTACCATCGAGACGTGGTGACAATCAAGAGAAGGTCGAGAGAGAAGCATAGAGCTAGATTTTGCTCCTTGTCAAGATCGTAACCGTACTCACCATCACTTTCTCCTTCAATAGCTCCAGTACAATTTCCGAGAACTGCCCCTCGGCGAGCAGTATCGACTGGTCCGAGAGGAGTCCCTCCATTGTGGACAATATCCAAATTGGAAGGTCTCCTGCTCGATGCTTGACCCGGAATATTTAAGCTAGATCGACCGCACGAGGGACCTGGTGATCACTTTCCCTTCGATGAGGAATTTTCGCGTGTTTGTCTGACCACAGGCTGGCTTAGATTACAAAGTCGGTTCTCGAACCATGGAGGCGATTATATCAGATGCGGAGACGATTCGCTGTAAGAGTGTGCTAAGTAGATATTATAATCGAGAGTCGGGTGTTTGTAGGTTGTAGAAGTTAGAAGTGGAGGAAGAAGTGTTCGACGTTCGTTCCGTTCGGCTTCTGCCTTGTTTCTCGTGCCCTGCGTCGGTCACTTGGCGACGAGATCAAAGCGAGCTATGCAGCGGAATGCCAGGTCTGCTTGCTGTGGCTGTGAAATGTAGTACCACCGTCTCTACGACCGCAGTTATAGTGATGTATGGAAAGTGGAATATGGAATATGGATAGCAAAAGGAAAGGAATTCAGCCTGACGCGACTTATGAACATTCGGGGCGAGCGAGGGATTTCTCAGGCACGAATTGTTTACTCGTACTGTAAATCGAGTGGCGTGCAGAGAGGCATGTTGCTCAATGGCGTAGGGAGAAGCTACAGCATGCTATTCTTTTCAGATATTTCAGCACTCCCATATGCACCATATGCATTGAGAGGCCCGCTTCTGCCTGCATCTCTGCATCTCTGCATGCCACTTGGCATCGTATCATTCCGCTACAGCTACACAAGTGAATCGACTAGCGTCAATGAGATTTCAGAAGGAGATCTTCTTGCCAATGAAGTGACACTATCAAAAAGTGAGATTGGACGAAACCGATAAAAAACCGTTAAACAAGAACAAGGACGTCTACATATTTGTATTATCCGTCGTTGGAAACAGACCTTGTTCCAGGCTAGTAAGTGTCCACATCTGGCACCACGACATGTACCAGGCTAGCATCGGCAGCCGTACTCGAGTTTGTATTAACGGGCAGAGTTCCAAGGCCTGTCAACTGCTGTTATCCGTGCCGATACTGTACTGTTCAAGGTAGTCAAGTGTCCCTGGAAGGGTCGAATGGATTCGGCTGGATCATCGACATATCCGATCCGCCTCGCAAACGGGGATCGATTAAATCATCGCCTATACCAGAGGATACCTGATCCCCGATTTTAGGTCCCACGGAGATCTGAGGATTTAGAATTGGCATATAACCTTCGTAGATGTTGATAAGACCACTCTCCTCAACCTGGTCAAGAAAATGGGTGGACTGCTGCGCTGATTCGCACCAAGATATACCAGTGAATGGGGTATCTGCTGATCCAAGTTCGCCGTTACACGCGTACTGGATATATTCCGATGGTGTGTTGAGGTTCGGCGATGCCTGAGATGGCTGATAGACACTCTGAGTGTCATCATCTTCGGGCCATCGAGGCTCATTCGGGTGGAGTGGCTGCTGGTCAAGCGTTGCTTGGTGCATCGGGACATAAAAAACGGATTCTCCATAGTTGTCTGGCATACTGCCAAAACACAGAAGCCCAAAGCCCCGTAATCAGCATCGTCCTCGCGCATCTCGACGAAGCTCACGATACTTTTCGTGGGGATAGGAGTGTGATCCGTGGTTGTAAATCTCTCTCAGTCCGAGAAAGGAACTGCCATAGACACACATGCCACGATCCGAAAGCAGGCCTTGCCTTGATGAGAAGGGGCAACAAATAAAAAAAGAGGGAAAAAAGAAGAGAGGAAAGACAAAGAGAAATCAAATCCTCTGTTGTCAGTGGCATGTAGCACTCACTGCTGAGGTCCCTGTGGGTCGGGCAACTCTTCTGCGCGAGATCCTGGAGCGTCATCGCTGAAACCTGGGGGTCGCTTCAAACTGAAATCAACGTCTTCTGAGAATAATTTCTCGATGTGGGCGCTTCATCAGGCAGCAGAATGTGACATACAATCCATCACATGCAGAACATCAGCTCTGGCATTCCACCTAAATCGCTAGCTCTGGACTCATTCTGTACCGACTTTCAAGCTATAGCGATCGGCCGAAGCATGAGCGGACAGAGAGGGGCAGGAGAATAGTACAGTTGTGGTTCCGTGACGAAGACTGAATTTTACTCACCGGTACTCGTCTTCTTCCGCTTGTTCGGAACGACCGTTGCTCGGATAGAATGTAACGTCTTGTGAGATAGCGCTTCCGACAGAGTCTTCGGTCACGTTGTCACCGATGTAGAAGTAAGGCTGAGTACTGATAGGGAACAATTCAAAGCAGTTCAGCGTATCTCTTCTCAGCCAAGTACGTGATTATCTTAAGCATGAGCTCATGAGCATGCGGTGATTCGATATTCGTTCGTGTTTTAGACGTTTGGATGACAAGTGCTCTTCAGATTGGACAGGCTCATCCTCTCCTGAAATACTCCTACCTGTCGAGATGCTCGAGTACTGGGGATGATTTGTCTCTTGAGTGTGAGGATTCCAACGTACCTGCATTCACGTTGATTACCCTGCGGATCCATCAATAAGAACCTAGTGCCTTTGGTCTTCATCGACGGCCGGACACCCTCTGTGTACGTTTGCGGGTGCATGAAGAAGCACGCCCTTGTGCGGTCGGAGCATTTCGTACATCTGCTTAGCGTAAAGGTGATAGTCAGCATGTGTGAGCGACAGCAAGTCACAACCAATGATGTACACGATTAGCCGATGCCCTCCAAGGTCGAAGGCGCAGGAAATACAAGGCCACAAGAGTCGCTGCTCAAAACAGCGAGCCCTATGGTACATCCCCCAGATTGGACACAGTACGAGTACTCACGGCGTTTCGGAGCAGTCGTTGAGAAAGCACTTCCTCTTCGCCTTTTGACACCAGAAACATGTCTGACCTGGCTGCAAGGGCTGTTCACGACCTTCCGTATCACTTGACTCCGTCTGACCATCCTCAGATGGGAGAGTGAACCCCTGTGTGGTGTTTCCAACGTTATTCGAAGGCTGGGTCTGGCGAGGGACTGATGGGACTGAGCCTGGTCTGATTGTTGAATCACTCGCCTCCTTTCGAGCTGAAGATCGAGTGAGTCGCTGTATGGGCATCGCAGGCTAAGCTATCCGGTTTCGCGCCTATTGGGAAGTGATGAGACTGAAAAAGAGGATTGCAGAAAACGTCAACAGGACTCAGTTTAGTGCTAATCAGCAAGGGAACGGTCTGAGCTTCGCATTGAGCCAGAGAACTCAATGATCCCATATGGCTGTATGGAAAAGAAGCGATTCTGGCGAATCATAGTGAATAGTGGCGGAGTGTGATACGATCGCCAACAAAGGATCGAGCACAAATAAGCTGGGTGAGTGACCACCTTTCCCTTGTCTTTCCCGCTTGTTGGCGTTAGATCTACAGATGCACCACTGACTGCCGTCTTTGTGAGTGACCCGCAGGCCGCAGGTGATTTCGAATAAGCATTACGCATTGCATAAGAATCATCAATATAACTCATTAACCAAGCGCAGCGCAACTGAACCGCCCAGCCATTCTTTATCTTCAACCCATTATGTGCGTTATGTATCCGACGTAAGGTAACCGTAGAGACCGATGCGCGAAGAGCGAAGGGCGTCCCGTACGTTTCGACAGAGAGAGAAGAGAATATGAAGGAAAGAGGATATATACAGAGATTGTCCCGGTGGTATACAAATCGCGGATAAGAGGGGGTATCGTAGATCAATACGTTATATGCCCGTCAGACGTCGAGTTGCGGCTTGTATCGTATATCGCAAAGACACCAAACCAAGGCTCGCTCGCTTGTCTATCTGGGGTTATGCACAGCACTAAAGGAATCGTAAAAAGGCATCCCACTGAAATTGAAAATGAAAGGGCAAAGAGAACGAGAACTAGAAATAACAATTACGTCGAGTATTGTCCAAACAGCGAGAGAGAGGAGAGAGGGGCGAAGGGAAGTCGTATAATCTATATCGTTTTGGCTTTGGCTGTTTATAGAGCGGCCTCGGCTGCTACGACGACGATCTGACCGTATTGAGCGGCCAAAGCGTTGAAGGCTTGCAGGTTTCCGTTCACGTTGAGTTCTACCTGGGTGCCGGTAGCGGCCTCTCCATCCGTCTCGCCCTCCTCAGAAGTAGTCGCGCCTGACAAGGCAGTTGAAGTGCCGTTGCTCGAGACGACCACGAAGGGGTTTGTGGTGTTATGAGCGATCGCTGATGAGGTGATGGTCGATGAGGCCGCTGATGAGGTCACAGTAGATGAAGCGGAGGATGAGGCGGATGACGAAGCAGCGGCAGAGGAAGCAGCTTCGGTCGAGGTGGTAGATGAGGGAGTAGGGGTAGAAGAGGTTGAGGGGGCAACCCATTCCGAAGTGGAAGTGGTGCTGGGCTCGTGCCACGTTGAGGTCGAGGTAGGGGGAGTCCAAGTCGAGGTGGGCTCGTGCCAAGTGGACGTGGGTTGTTCCGAGGTGGTCTCGGCGGGGGCCTATAGCATCAGAAAGGGGAAAACAGCGTCAGTAACCGTCTCGCACGTAGACAAGCGCCACTCTGTAAATTCAAAGTCGATCAGGCGCGGCCAGAACGAGCGTGGCGAAACATGATGACATCCTTCTTTTTCCGATATTCTTTCGTGCTCGAGACAACACTCACATCGTCATTGAACCACCAAGTGATGGAAACCACACCTGCATCGAAGCTGGCGAACTGCTGGAAGAGACCAGGTGACAAGTCGAGAGAGCCGTAACCGCAAGTAGGGCATTCATCTGAATGTGGCGAATGTGGCAGTTTTCGTCATCTCGTCAGCGAATTGTCCTACCATCAAATCTTCGTCTCTCCACCACTTTTCGAGCTAGAATCGTCATTCTTTCGACTCACCGAGGATCGTGACACCTGAGACGGTCTTGCCATTGGCCTGTACGGTGATGCCTTTGAAGCACTGCGGTCCGGGGCTAAACCACTCATTTTTGTCAGATTTGCATCCTGACGTGCTCGGAGGTGGATAGCGCAGAGAAAATGGAAGAGAACGGATAAAAAATGGTCGAGAACGGACGAATTGATCGCGAACGTGTTGAAACCTTGTTGAGCGGAAGCAAAAACTCACTATCCGCCACCATATTGCGCCGAGTTCAAAGCCACCATGAAATCACTGTCCTTGGAGTTCTGTCCACAAGCACCCAATCCAGTGTAGTAGAAGGTACCGGTACCACTGAAGGTCTGACCTCGGGGAACGAGCGTGTGGTTCTGCGCATTGTCCCTCTCCTCTACGGCATGGATGTGCTCAAAGTTCTTCCTGGCTCGCTCGTGGGTGGATCGTCGATGAGGAGGGGGCAGGTGCGAAGCAGCGACGATGGGGAGCGAGAGGGTGAAAAGGTTGAGTAATGATACCATTTTGAGCTTGATAGTCGAGTTGTGGACGTTGTTGGGATAGGGTGGTGAGTGTGTAGTCTTAGATGTCGGGATGAAGGCAGTAGAGTAGGATTGGCGATCACTATCAAGCTTGCGAAAGTCGTGATAGTATGTGATGTGTCGAGGTGTCGTTATCTACTCGCTTTAGGTCTTGGTTTGATCGACCAATTGATACGATATGATAGGATATGAATTGGTGGTCTGGTCGAGATTGGAATGAGATCTATCTTATCCTTCGTTCGTTGGTTTGCTGGGATGTCGTGTAGACGTGTCTGGTTAAACGAGTGTGGAAAAGTAACAAGAGTTTACTTTGACTATGATGAAAACCTAGATGTTAGTAACAATGAAAGGTGGAGCGAGCAAGAGGCAATGTAATGTAATATTAATGGTAAGGAAGAGATGAGGAAAAGAAAGTGTGGTGCAAAGGGCTCAAAGACGGGGGGAAGGGATGCTCAACGATCAAAGCGTTGTCAGTAGTATCGGGTGGGGTGGGTGGTTGTATGGTAGGGTGTGATGAAACACAGACAAAGGGGGGGTTGGTTGGCTGACAGATATTGTGTTGCCCTTCCTTTCTTCTTCCTCTTTGCAGTTAGCCTCTTGAATTAGGTACTCAACGTCAGTGCGTGCATACATTTACAAGTTCTCGGCCTCGCTATGATCGATCCCCCTGCGCCCTCAGCCAAGAAACAGATGCAGAAGCACAGACCATCTCCTCCGATCTCATACATGAATTGTCAAGCAGATGGGAACAAAGTAACGTCAAACCCTTGACATGACCAACCGACTGAACAGCAATGTAAAGCATCATGTCCTATCGGATGTGTTGTGTCGTATTCTATCGTTTCGAAGACAAAACAGCAAAACAGCAAAACAGAAGAAAACAAAGAAAACAACGCGCGTAAGCTAGCTAGGGGGAATCGAGGGAATTTGCTCGTGCTGGACCCTGAACGAGGTAAACAAAGCTCAAAATACTCAATGTGGCGCTAGGGGTCTCAGAAAAAGCCGGAAGCCGAAGCCGGATATGCTCGGTGTTTTCATTTGATATCATGCGAGGCGGACTCACCTAGACGACTTCTATCCTCGTTATATTACTATGATATCACCTCGATACTCACCGATGCACATGCAGGATCGCATCTATTGCATCTTTTGCTGTAGCTACGCTGGGTGAAAACATTGCACCCTCGCAAAATTGCGCTGCAACTTATCAATTCTGCACTGAGTTGACTGTACACACCGGTATTGGACACTGAGCCTGACACAGGGCTCGCCGGAAGACGGGGGGGAATCCCGGCCACGCCGTTGTGCGTGCTCCTCTTCTGGGGCTTTTGAAGCGAAGCGACTGTATGGATTTCCAAAACCTCCCACAAGATACCATCCACAGGTCATATTGCTATACATATATGGCTTCTCCCACTGTAAGATAACATCATCGCCACAAAGAGTCATCACATCTCATGTGAAGACCACGATAGATTCGGTAATGTCCGACTGCGCACAAAAGCGGTTCCGTCCACTTGCCGCCCTGAAGAGTACTGATGCACCAAGCTACAACACAAGACAAGCAAGTAATGAGCGATTTTAGGTGCTGCATTTGGGCCAATCATGTCATAGCGAGACGTCGGTGTGGTGTAAACGTACTCGAATTCTATCAATTTAGTGCGACGATCAGAATACCTGTTGTCATACCCACCGTATTGTTAAAGTGAGCGTCATCTCGGCAATGTATGTCATACCTTATTTCGTGCCCTATTCTGCGCAACGGTCTAGCTTTAGCTAGTATAGCTTCTTGCGCAGCGAGGGATACAGCTGTGCAAAGCGGCGCTCGCCGATTCCAACCTTTCGTACGCACGTTTCTCAGTTGTGCATGATCAGGGCAGAAAGATCCGGGAGCAAGGCAAAGGGTAAAAGATCTAAAAAAGATGAAACGGACATCCTGACCTAAACAAGTTGGCATCGCCCATGTCCATGCGCAGCTGCATTGCTCGGACGCAGCGCTTGAAGAGGAGGAAAACTGAATCCTAGCGTTATTATCTTCCGGTGCTGTGCCCTGAATGCCCTGAATATACAGCATAAACACCCCATGTATGTATATGTACATACCCCATACCTGATTTGTTTGTGCGATTTCCTTCCTTCCTCCGCTCCTCACGCTGCTGAAATATCATAGCCAGACGTTTTTCATTACCATACCCATACACATACATACTCTAGCATGGTCGAGCGAGCGGCAAATAAGCGTTACCGTCCAATCGTATTCCATGTTCCATCTCGGTATAACGTAGGGGGTCTTTGGTTTCTATATTACGCACAGATCTGTAGCTATAGCCAGCACCTCAACTTCCTCTTGTGGTCCCCTGGATTGACAGATAGCCCAAACCTATCCGGGAGTGGGATGGTAATAGCATAGCCTTACTGCTCGGCCACCGTTACAGCACTCCACTAAAGATTATCTGAATTACTCCGGGGGCTGTTACAAGTGAATCGAAGGGACGCCGCACCGAGAAAGAGTAAGTTGGTTCCTGTTTTCCTGTTTGCCTTTGCATGCCATGCCATGCCCGTTGCTCTTATTAGTATTAGTAGCATATCCATCTTGCCGTTAGATTCAGCACGAGCACAATCGTCTCGTTTCGCCTTCCGCCACACCTTTTTCTAAATCGCTCGGTCACGGTCACGGTCTCCGTTTCATTCGCTCAACCTTCCTTCTCTTCTTATCCCCATATCAACAGCACACAAGCACAGATCACAGATCACAGATTACAATAGTCTAAGCTATGTCTCACTCTCTCTTTTTGTGATATACAGATGGGACGCGACCGTTTCTTCAACCCCGATACCAATCTCATAGGCGACAATCACCTTTACAACAATAGTAACCCCACACCTCCTACTGCCGGATCTTCAACTTCAACAAGAAAAGCCGAAGCTCATAGATTATCGCCCGTTCACTCTGTCCGGCGCAACAGATCTTCTCACAACAGCGACAACGCCACCACCAACGAGGACGACGGCATAACGGTATCAGCTTCATCGTCTACAGCGACCCCGCCTCCATACTTGTCTATATCGCCTTTCCCCAAAAGTAAAACAAGCTCACGCTTGAATCAAAATCAAAATCAGAATCAAAATAACGACAAGTATCATAGTCGAGGAGCAAGATCGACGAGTTCAAACTCCTTCTCCAAATCATCAGCATTGCCAAGCATCCTGGGCTATCAACCACAACCAGAATTGACAAGCCCCTTTCACCAATCTCCTTTCACCACTCAAACCATCCACTCGCCGGACTCCTTTGAGGTGAAACATCTGCACCAGCACCAGCACCAGCAGGAGCATACTACGACCACCTCTAATACGTCTTCATCTTCAGCATTCTTCACACCTCAACGCCCTCGACGGAGAGTTTCCTTGTCGGTCAACTCGCAATCGCAGAACGTAGCTGTGCCCATACATTACCCTAGTCCGAGATCCCGCGCTCGGACAATGTCATTCAACATCCGATCGACATCGTCGTCGTCGTCGTTGTCAAGAAGACATCATCACGATGATCGACCTAAATCGACAAGAACGAGAAAAATAGTCATCACTCTCCTTGTCCTTCTTTCGCTCGTGCTGATAGGCACGGTGGTGGTCTTGTCAAGCGTATCATATTACCTTGGAATACCATCTTGGGCTTATCTGACGGAATCAGAGGTATCGTGGAGACCTCAAGATGTGATAAAACAGCTTCAAGATCCTTCGCTACTACCAACGCGGCGGACGACTCTGCAACGTAGACAGGACTGGGCTGAAGTATCGGAGGCACAGGTGGAATCGGCCACAGCGGCCGTGGAGGGAATAATGGGTACCGATGCACTGCCTGAGTCTTGGAAGGAGTTGGAGCAGGAGATGGAAGAGCTGGATGCCGCGGATGAGTCAGAGGAGCTACCATCTTATGACGATTCGGTCGAAGCGGAGACTGCGACCGAGACTGAGACTACAAATGACATCGTGACCAGCGCTTCGGAGGAGAGCGAGAATGTTTGGGGGATCGACGGTCAAGGCAGCGGTGGATACTGGATGCAGAAGGACTGGGATGGACGAGTACATGGCGCTGATAGCTGGGAAAGGTTATACAACGTGACCACCAGGTATGTCTACTCGAGACTTGCACGGATTCTCCTTTCTCTGCACGGTTTTTACCTGATAAGACCTGGACGATCAGCTGACTGGATTATCTCCCACGTAGGCCTGGAGAGACAATCCCCCGGTTGATCCACCAAACATGGAAGAGCGATCAATTACCCGAGAAATGGCAGAAAGCCTGGAAAGAATGTCGGGAGGGTATGCCAGACTAGTGAGTCTGACCCTTTGCGTGAATGATTTGCAGGAACGTTGTGTACTGATACACGATTTTTGCTTTCAAACTCGGCAATAATAGCGAATACATGCTGTGGACGGACGACCTCGCAAGAGAATTCATCGCGAAACACTATCCCGCCCACTTGCACATGTTCGAAACCTACAAATACCCTATTCAACGGGCAGACTCAATCCGATATTTCATCCTTCACCATTTTGGCGGGGTATACATGGACCTTGATATTGGGTGCAGGAGGCGACTCGACCCTCTCCTCCAGGGTGACTGGGAGGTCATCTTGCCTATCACCAAGCCTGTAAGTCGGAATGAACAACTGATGGAAACGGGCTTGGGTACTGATGTTTGCGTTATACGACAGGTCGGAGTATCCAACGATCTCATCTTCTCATCGAAGGGATCAGCGTTCATGGACGACACTATCCATGGCTTATCCACCTTCAACCACCAGTACTTCACCAACTATCCCACCGTCATGTTCTCCACTGGACCCATGTTCCTCTCTGCTCAATACGCCCTCTATTCTTCGGCGCACCCTTTGACAGAGACCCATCCTCGAGCCGAAGTGCGAATTCTACCCAAATCGCTCTACGGCAAGAACGCGCCCATGTCGACGGTTCCCCATTCTTTCTTCTCACACTTCTACGGATCATCGTGGCATTCTGACGATGCAGGCTTCATCACATTCCTTGGATCGTGGGGCAAGGGTTTGATGTGGGTTGGTCTGGTGGTCATTGTACTCGGTGCGATCCGATTGATCTGGGTAAAGAGGAAAGGCGCTGTTGCTCAGCAATACCAGCTTCTTTCCATTCTGCCTACTACTTCGAACCACGGTACAACTGGTCATCGATCTGGAGCGAGCAGTCCGACGAGTTCTTCCGGCTCGAATGGTCCAATGAGCCCCTCTTCGACGTACGAGATGGGTACGCTCCCCAACCAGCTTCCGTCAGACATCGCCTCTGTCTTCAAGCGAGCGGGCAACCTCATTCTCGCCGCTCCTGCTACCTTGCTATCAGGCGATCGGGATAGAGACAGGCGAGGGAGGAAGAAGACGGGATTACTATACTTTGTCCCTGCCTTATTCCAACCTGGACCTATGCCTAGATCGAGGGGAAGGACAGCATCCGAGGCTTCTCAATTACCTTTACGCCGACCACGGAAGAGCAGAGTACCGCCTCCTCCTTACGAGCAAATCTCCAATGAGACTCCCCGATCTCGATCACCCACCAAGATGAGCGGCGGTGGTAGCCGAGGTCTAGAAGGGGACAGTACGATGGATGAAGTAGACGCCTTCTTGCATGAGGCTGATACGGAAGGGGAGTCGTCCAATTATGCTGATGCTGAAGTCGAAGCGGACGCTGATGGGGATGGCGATGGGGATGATCAGAGCGAGAGAGAATGGGCTGCTTGGGGCGGTAAAGCTAACGAGCGGACGTGAAAGTAACCATAGATATTCTGTCGTTTAGCCATTGATTGGGTCATCGATATAGGTGTTTTGCCAGGCTGGCCTTCTTCGATTGGTGGTTAATCAGGGGGATGTCGAGATTATTAAGGTCTTGTGTATCATGTATCATTTATATCTTATTGCTGAAACGCACGCCAGAACGAATGGCGAACTGGTCTTGGCGCAGCGCACAGTACTCGTTTACGCTGTCACAAGAGGGTGGATGGGACAGTTCGTCCGAGCATTGCTCATGAGTCGAAGAGATTCCGCTCGATGACAATTCATTGTCAATCGGTGATAGTAGAATGAATCTGCCTCTGTCTCAAGCACCATGGCGGGCTTCCAAGCGCTCGTAGACTCCCCTACCATATCTTCCTACTTTCAGTCAATGCGCAAGGGAGATATCGATGAGCAGGTTCAGAAGGGGAAGTAGGAGGTCAGTAATTGCAGTATTTGCGGCATGCACCGCTTAGATGATAACGATATACTACTGTAGCGAAGCCTCCACCCAAAATTCAAAGGTCAATCGATCACTCACCCTACCCTAGTACTGTAATACAAGCAAGCGTAGCTTTGTTGTTGGTTTGCCTAGACTATCTTCTCGTAAGCTGTGTCCTTCGACGACAGAAAAGAAGAGACGCCTTGATCTCAAGCCAGACATTCAAGTTTTCGAAGCAGTACGACTGTATACCCCGACTAAGATGCCTTCGTTCACTCGAAGAGTACCGTCAACTACCATCCCCCCACCACAAGGTACTCATCCCTCTCCCTCCCTCTCATCGCTTCATCTCCTCCCGACGGGTCTCCCATCTCTCGACGACTTGCTAGGCGGCGGTCTTCCCTTAGGATCGATCCTTTGTGTTCTGGCGCCTGATAGTCAATCAGCATGGGGTCGACTGATCGAGCGATATTGGATCGCCCAAGCTCTCATCTCGGGTCAATCTAGCGTCTTCGTAGGTGGAGACGAGGGTGACGAGCTGGGTAAGGAGATCGTTGGCGGGTGTATGTGGGTTGAGAAGGGACGTAGCGGGACTGGAGATGGAGATGAGAGTCAAAGCGAAGGAGAGTTGGATGCTGCCGCCGAAGGAGAGGTTAGTGAGGCCAAGAAGATCGCTTGGAGGTATGAGAAGATGGAGAAATTCAAGACGACCGTCGGGGGTGAGTCAAGCGAGAGGATCGTATCGCATCTGTCGATCAGTTGGACATACTAGCTACACTCAAGGTGTCATGGTCAAGGCAGCTGATATAGGTGCATGCATGTTCCACCGTGCTGATTTTATACGATTTTTTTTGGTTATTTTTGTTTTTATTTTCGGGCACTAGGCAACGGCTCCAACTTATCGCTCCTGAGTACCATCCCGCCCTCAGTGCTCTCGTCGGTCCACTCAACCTCTCAGCAAACTTACATACCGCTTGCTACCTCTTCATCGCTAGAGAACAATGTAGGATCAAGTTCAAGTTCAAGCTCAAGTTCAAGTTCTGCTCGATTCGATAATGCCCTCCGAGGGATCTATGAGAAAGTCTCAAAAGCCGACCAGAAACGAGCTATGAGAACCACGATACACGAGCTGGGATCTTATGATTGGGGAGACGAAGTTTCTGAACATGTGAGTGGAAAACTATAATACGCCGTTTGCCCCAAGTCGTCGTCCCAAGCTATGCTATAGTTATTATGAAAAGTGATGAGACACTAGCTGACAGAGACTGGCAATCGCTGGGATTTTAAAAAAAAAACATATAGCATATCCACCGGTTCATACATTCTCTTCGATCGATCATACGCAATAAATCAACTTCAGCCATCATCACTATCCCCCCTCACCTGATATCTGGTTCTGGAGCTTTGAAAGAACGGTTCATCCAGCGTCTCGCTTGGGGCGTCGATGCGTGTGTTGAGCTAAAGGGCTTTGCCGGTGAGTGATAGTTAATCAAAAGTTGGGAAAGGAACATGTCCGCCCTTTCTCTGTATACGTCCATACGCCGCATTACATCCTTATTCGAATTGCTAATTTCATCTTGTACATTGACCATCATCCGCTTCAATCAGACGACCCAACCCTCCCTCCGTTATTCCCAACAACGCACGGTCTCCTAACTCTCCATTCCTACCCAACCTCACATACACTCCTTCCCTCCACTTTGAAACATTCGACCCTATTGGGCGTATCGCAAGAGAGCGGATCAGGTGGTGCGGGCGAGAATAATCTGGGATTCAGATTGAAGAGAAAACGTTTCGTAGTTGAGACTGTACATTTGGGTGTAGAGGGCGGTGTGGGCGAGAGACAATCTGCTCCGGCCGATATTGGCGGTGCTCTGGCTGGGACCGGCGCCAGTGCCAGTGCCAGTGCCAGTGTCGGGACGGGGATCGTTGGCGGTGTGGAGAAGCCTGCGGTGGGCGGAGAAGCAGGGGGCCCTTCATCAACCGCTACCACCATCTCATCAAGTGATAATCTACACGTGACAGGAGAAAGTGGTGGGTTCAACAACGATAGACCTCAAGGACCTCAAGGGGACAAACCTAAGAAGTCATCGAAACCGAGGGCTAGGGTCAGATTTGGCGGCGAGGAAGAGATGGTGGTTAGCGTTTCTGTGGGAAAAGAGGACGAGCGAGCAAAGGGACATAACCACGATCACGGTCATGACCACGATCATGGACACGAACATGGTCACGCTCACGAGCATGCTCATGCTCAAGTAGGGAATGGTGGACAAGCGCCCAGGGTGGCGTTGAGGCATGATCGACCGGATCTATACGAATTCTGAAAAGCACTACCCTAGAGTGCGGTACAGTAGAGTGATATCAAGGCGAGATGACGCTTGATCGGAGTTGAATAATTCACCTCGTCTTCTTCTAGTAGGCAGGTCAGGTTTTTGCCACTGCGTGATACTAGTACCCGATGCATGACTATAAACTGGCTCTGGATTCCGTCTGAATATGGCTTCGAACTGTCGCGCACTTTAGGATGGAGAAGAAGATGGATGAGTCACGAGTTGTAGGGGCACAACATATAGTAGTATGTCGTAACCTATCGTACAGTATCTCAACGTTACTATACGGTGATGATGATGCTTGTGAATAGATACAACTAGCGATAATTGGCTTGTTCTTGGCCTTACTGTACAGGTATATATACAGTTGATTGATTAATCGTATGGCGGCAGATTAAGATACACAACTGTAGACCTCTTTCTACGGAACCTATAATATGTGTTTTCGAAAGTCGATGCGAGAATTGGTGAACTGGCCTATGTCAATGCAAGTGGGCCCACGGTCCTGTCTTTCACTCTTGCCCAAAGTCAAACTGCTTATCGTTATCCTGAGACATTTCGTACCCGTGCGATACTCGTAACCCTCATTCGCCCTTGAGAGCAGCTCGCATAAACTTGCGACCATGTTTGATAAGGGCCTTGGCATCGAGGTTGATCTGTTCGCCGATGGACGGTCAACGGACATCCAGGTGATCAGCCTCGCCCCGCTGATATCTGCATGCCTTTGATCACAAAGCTGGATGTTGCACTCACTTGAGCTCTTGCTTCGTTCTGCTTCATCTTATCTTTTTGTAGCTTTGCGAAGAACTTGATGGTCTCCTCTACCTGCTGAGGTCGTCCGGCGTCTGCGTTAGACATCGAACGCGTAACATCAGCCAGTCAACCTTTAACCGGTTTCGCCAATTGTCCAGGCTGCACGCAGCCTGGCAACTCAGCTGCCCGCTGGGGAGTTTTGACCGCGGGGGTAGTATGAAACAGTGCGGTGGACCGTGGGCAATCTCTCCTCGGATCATCAAACCACTCAAGGGTGCTCGCGAGAAGATTGATATTGGAGAGCGCCAGGAACGCTTCTACTTACAATGCGTCCTAGTTGCCCTGAGAGCATCAACCATCGGGACGTGGTATCCATTCAAATATGCGGTGAGCTTGGGTCCAAAGGTTTTAAGGCGTGCCTATGCGTCGAGCAGCCAGAAATCATCGAAATAAGATAGGGTGCCAGAGTGGAACGGTCAACGAACGGATCTTTCAGCTTTCCAGCACTACAGTACCATCACCCAAGACCAGTGCGACCCAACACTGTTCTATGTGTTGGAACAGGACCAAGACCACCCCGAGCGGAAGCTCACCTCTCGAGCATTGTTAGAGCTTTGCTGTCTCTCTAGTCTCTTGCTCGCTTGTGCCGCGTTCATGCTGAGGCTGTGGATCAATTCGTCGATGGTTTGCTTCCTATTAAAAAAATACAGGGATCAGCGATTCGCCCGAAGAAAGTCAACAGGTCACTTTCTCATTCATCTGCCATCTTTTCGGTTATCGCTTATCTGCGATACCAATGAAACGTCCAAAAGCCGCCCCCAAAGGGAAGAAAGCCGGCTGGGAGAAGAAAAAAAGAATGCATGTTGTTGGTGGCTTGAGACTCACCTCTGCTCGGACCCTTTCTCGCCTAGAAGCAGGCCATCCATCTCCTTGAAGGCTCTCGCAAACATCTCGTTAAGCTTTGTGGCTTGCCTGTTCTCTTCCTCGGCTTTCTTGGCGGCTTTGGTACCTAGAGCAATAAGAGATCAGCTCGAACGATCTTCTCTCCGGTACCATAAGAGAGGACGGGCGATGAGGATAGACGACGTGGTCAAGAAGGACCGTCCTGGCCTCACCTTTCTTATTTTGAAATTGGATCGAAAGGTCCTTGACGATATTGCCGAGCCTGCGCCGATTCAAAACCCGATCCTTTCTATCAGCTAGAACGTTCGGTTGCATATCGGTAGCTTGTGGATCAGATTCACGCTTCTTGACTAGGATCACCTTCCTCAGTCTCGGCTTCTGCCTCCTCCTCCTCTTCTTCTTCTTCCTCTTCTTCGTCCTCTTCCTCTTCGACTTCGTCTCCGACGTCGTCCCCTTCCTCCTCATCAGATCTCTGCTCATCTGCTTCCTCTTCCTCATCAAACTTCACTATATCCGCTTTCTTTCCCCTCTTGCTTTTGCTCTTGACTTGTTCGTATTCTTCGTCCGACTCGGCGTATTTGCGCTTACCTCCTTTCGCGATGGAAGACGCCTGAGCTGGCTCAGACGCACGAGGTCTGGCTGTTGCGGTGGAAGATTTGGCACCTTTTGAAGGGCGAACGATGGGGGACGAGTATCGGACGGAGCGTTTGGCTGAGTAGGTCGATCGATAGGATGCAAAAATGGGTACGATGATGATCAGTGATTACGACTATCACGGGATGATCTTTCCTCCTGTACGTGTGGTCCGCTCGTCATTCCTGTTTCTCACTCACGGGGCATGACGGCTGAATATCAGTTTGTCCTCGGAGAGGAAGTACTGGATCGATATGTGTTATAGGCTATCTTATTGGGCCATGAGCCATGAGCCATGAGCCATGAGTGATGCAACGAAAGAAACAGTCTACTCGGCTGTCGCCAATCTGAGAGAATGAGTAGAACAAGGAAGTATGAGCAAGAGTGAGGGTGAGAATGAGGATGAGGGTGAGGGTGTTGTTATCCCAGTGCAGTAGTCGACTGGACGGACCTCTGCGGAGCAAGTGGACCAGTATGGTGGAGGCATCATTCTCACCATACGACATTACAACCGTGCCTGGGTGCGTATAGTGTAGTGTGGTATGGTGCGCTCAAGCCGCCTGCCTGCCTTTCTTTCTTTCTTTCTGTCTGCCTGGGCTACGAGTAGCTTTTCGAGTTTTTGGATTTGGACGCGACGCGTCTATTTCAATATTATTACATACATGCATTTCGACATTTTGATATTCTGCAAAGACAACAGATTGTGTAACATCTTCTTACAGTTTTCAAGCCCACACTTCCCATCTCAGCGCTCTCCTACCTTGCTCCTGTTATTGTGTCTGCAGAAGCTGGAAGAACACCCATAACCACTATTCACAATGGCAGCCCAGAGCGGCACAGATAAACCGCTGTTCGAGCCGACCGATATCTTCAACTTTGATTTCCCGGCCGTCGTCCCTCCTCCTCTCCCGTCAACCAAGGAGCAGACCACTACAGCGTCTGAGGCTCAGTACGATGCGACTGTCACCTCGGGCTCGATGGTGGAGGTTTCCTCCGCAATCGTACTGAGGGACGAGCCTACGCCGAATAGTGATCGGCCGGAGAGGATGATGCTTGATAGCCCGCCGCCTGATTTTGAGGAAGAGCCGGACGATTTGGAAATGGAAGATGAATATGCCGCGTTGAGGGAGATGGAACAGGATGCTGCGAAGCTCGAGCAAAGATCTGTCACTTCGACATCGAGATCGCATCTTTCTACGGCTACTGGCCGTAAAGGGGATAGCTCCTTCGTTTCCTCCGGCGTCTTGGATCTTGACGATGCCACGTTCGAAGGGCCGATAGCTTCCTGTGAGTCATGTTCTTGGCGTATCCAAGACCCAATTTCATGGTCATGTCCTTCCTGATCTATGTCTAGTGCTGATATGTCCTAACTGCAATGGATCGTAGCTTCTCGGATCACTGTCACTCCACCACCAGAGATCGATCTGCGACCCTTACCTATATTTGAATCTCAATTCAATACCTGTACTCTCCCTTCATTACGTGCTTCCACAGCAGAGGGTAAGACGATCACCTTCAAAAGAAGGAACAGACGACGCCCACCCCCTGCACATGTCGCTCAACAACACCAGAACCAGACTCAGAACCAGAAGGAGAAGGGAGCCAAGGTGAATGCTGGGGACCTGTTGAGCGTGCCTCTGCATCGGTTGTTGGCGGAAGTGGACGAGCTGAAATCACAGCAAGAGGCTATCAAGTGAGCTAGCTATCTATCAACCTACATGCGATTTGCCTATGAGCGAGTGAGAGATATTGCCGAAAGCTGACATCGGATTTTGTTTTGAATCAGGCTTCAACAGCGATATGATGAAGAGCGACGGCAAGCAGAGAGAAATGGTTTGACGGTCGTAGCGAAGAGTACGACCATGTGGGTCGACAAGTACCGTCCGAAGAAGTTCTCTGACTTGCTGGGCGAAGACGTAAGTTTCGGGCTATCTGACACCAGCTCGACCGGAATCAAAAGAAAACTCCCAGCTCAGATGTCATTCCCGCTGACGTCTGGCACCTATAGCGTGTGCACCGTGATGTGATGAACTGGTTGAAAGAATGGGATAAATGCGTCTTCAAGCGTGCTACACAGGTCAAGAAGAGGAAGACGGAGCAGGAACAGGAGAACTACGTTGTAAGCTGTCGTGAATTCTTGTCAATCGATCGATGCGCAAGCCAAACTCAGCTGATCGTACGTTACCAGGTGGATCCACTCGGCAGGCCGAGAGAGCGAGTGAGTTGTCTCGGGTCCTGAAGGTGGATAAACTACAAGGCTCAGCTGATACATCCTGTTTGTAGATCTTGCTACTATCAGGTCCACCGGGGTACGGTAAGACCACACTAGCACACGTCGTTGCTCGTCACGCTGGGTACAAGACCCTGGAAATTAATGCATCGGACGACCGATCTGCTGCGACGGTATCTACAAGGATCAAGAATGCTATCGATGCTGGATCAGGCTTGGCCAGCGAAGGAAAGCCTACTTGTGTGGTCATTGATGAGATTGACGGTGCTAGTGGCGGAGGAGATGCGGTGAGCTCATATCCTTCATGAACCGCCGAATGTCTCTTGTTGACGAGAGCTGACTCGATCGTACGTACAGAGCTTCATCAGAAGCTTGATCAAGCTGATACAGGATGTACCAGCGCGGAAGAAGAGTAAGCTGTCAGAAACTCATTGGTGTCCGAGCGATTGAAGCTGACTATCCAATAGGCAATACACCGGCAAGACCACTTCGTCGGCCGATTATCTGCATCTGTAACGACCTGTGAGCCTCAGAGAGTCTTGCGATTGATATTGTCTCATGCTTGGCTGACTCGTCTCATTGCAGCTACGCATCATCACTTCGACCTCTACGACCATTCGCTAGAGTGGTACGGTTCAGAAAGCCCCAGCCCCAGATCCTCGTGAAACGTTTGAGGGAGATCTGTGATCGTGAGGTGCTCTCGGCTGATCTGAGGGTATTGACCACCCTTGTGGATGTGACGAGTGGTGATGTCCGAAGCTGCCTCAATACGCTGCAGGTGAGCTACGATCCACCTGTTCAATCTGATGGGCGAAGCTGACAGCGGCATATAGTTTATCAAGTCGAAATCTGCAGTGGTGACAGACGACGCAATCAAGTCATCCTCAGTAGGCTTGAAAGATTCCGGCACGACTCTCCAATCCGTCTGGAACACACTCTTCATCCCTCTCGCCGCGAAAGAACGTAGAAAGACAGTCGGAATCGACGATGGTCGGTACATTGACCGAGTCTCGTTCGCCGTCCAAGCATGTGGCGAATACGACAAGCTCGTTCAGGGGTGCTTCGAACATTATCCGAATCTCAAACCACTCGATGCGAGCTTGATGAATCTGTGCAAAGTTCATGATTGGCTAGGATACTACGATAGACTGTCGCACAAGGTCTCAGAGTCGCAAGAATGGGAATTGATGGGATACATGCCGTACGCTGTAACGGCTTGGTACGCCCATATGGCGGCACCTGCCAATAACACGAAACCGACCGAATGGCCCAAGGCGGACTACGAGGTGAGTTTGACTCTGCGTGAAACCGCCGGTTGGGATGTAGAACAAGCTTGCTAATGATAGTTGTTTGTTGCAGAGTTATCAAGCTAGGACTGCGAATGACGAAATAGCCAACAATTTGAAGACGCTCATCCCGCCCATCCTTCGATCTCTGTTCTCGTCAAACAAGACGCTTACGGAGCTCATCCCATTGTTGATGCGTATCATATCGCCGCCCTTGAAACCCGTACGTCTGCGTTGTCCTGTGTTCCCGTTATGCGCGACGAGCCTTCGAGGGCCACGATAAAGACGACAAGTGCTGATATGTGGTTGATTGATTTGTGTAGGTGAATGCGAACATTGTCAAACCTGCCGAACGTGCTGTACTTGACCGGTTGGTTGAGTTGATGATACCCCTTGGTCTGAGATTCTGGGTAGAGAAGGGGGAGAATGGACAACCGATGATGAGGCTTGAGCCGTAAGCCTACTTTCCCTAAACTTCGTCCAAGCGGATAGAAGAGACTGCGCTATCGCCCCAATACTAAATAATAGAGCTGATAGAACGTTTCATTGTTGCTAGACCTATCGACGTCTTTGTGCATTATGAAGGCAAACGAGCGGACGATATCGCCGCATCGAGATTCGCAGTTCGTCAACTTGTTGCCCAAGCTGTAAGTACCGGTTGACCCCGCATTCCTTCTTTCGCTTATTCTTCCCGCCAGAGCATACGTCGAAGCGGCACTGTTGCTAATTTAGTGATTTGGTGGTCTATAGATGGATGCGGAACTCGCCAGAAGAAGAGGTGCAGCTGGAGCGGACGGGGAAGGTGGCACAGGGGCCGAGTCTTTCGCCAAGGCTTATGGACTGAAGTGAGTCCGGCCAGCTGAAATAAACGGCGCCTTGCGGGCATCAGCTGACTAGGACTTGATGTGTCTTCGTCGCACAGAGGAAACGCCGGTATGGGCGTCAAAACTGTCGAAAAGGCTGAAGCGGTACGTTACCTACAACATGCTGCTCTCGGTCCAGATAGATTGATACCTTGGGCAAAGGATGCTAATATGAGGGGTGTTTTACCATGCAGCCCGCCACGGATTTCTTTGGACGTTTGAAACCTACTACTTCGCTGTTGTCAGTAAATGGGACAGAGTCGCCTGTTGAGGGTAGTAAGTTCAGCCCTTCCTACTAGTGATATTCATGTTCTATCAACATCAGTCAATCATGTGCATGAGGGTCGGGTTGGAGAACTTGCTGCTAATTGCAATCATACGCGTAATGATAGGCCTCTCGCCAGCTCCACCTCTCGAGCCGCTCAAGAAGAAGTTCCGAGCACTGTACAAGTTCCACGAAGGATCTTCAAGTGCCGTGAGGAAGAACATCAAGATGTCTGCTTTGATGTAGATTTGAGGTTGTACTTGATCTATGGCGTCTTCTTGCGTCGTATCCATCTTTTCAATTGTATCCACCATACATGGTACCATATATCGTTTATCTTGCTTGCGCTTGCATGTATGCGTGTTTGGAATCCTCTTAGCTACTATACACCTTGGTCCTAGCCATGCCACGCTATAGCCACGAAGAGCAGCTGTTTTGGCGGGTTTTTCCTTTCATTACGTTGGTCGTACTCAGGTCGACGAAAAGAACGGACCGATTCCGGGAATGGCGGTGATGGCGGTGATGGCGGCCAAAGTCTATCGGCACGTTTCTGCTATGTAGTGGCACATAGACAAAGTGGATCTGCTTGAATACATACTTCAACATCGCTCGTCATTGCCTTGCATACATGCCACTCATGCATGAAGAGCTGCACGACAGATGTTTAATAGCAACAGTACTCCAGTGCACAACCTGGACGCAATTGTGGTTGCGTCTGCTATCATCCCGGCAGCCTGGATTACAAGTCTTGTAGATGCCATCGCTTTTGAGGATATGAGTATGGAGCAGGAAAAAAGGTCCGCCGTTTCAGACGGAGTGTCCACCGGACAATTTCACTTTCATGTTCGTTCTTAGTTCTTGCTTTCCCCAATCAATTTCGTTTGCATAGTATTGCGATCACATCACCACACATCAAATAATCGTATCGTAAACGGTGCAGTTAGTAGAACTCTTTTGCACACTCATTGTACGTTATTCAGATAAAACGTCTTCAATTATAGGGCAGACGGACCGGAAATTAGATTGATTACCTTATGCTCTCTCGTAAGGTAACGCCGTGTAGATAGAGAGGTGTACGACTAGTACTAGCGTCAGCACCTTTTCGTCTCGGGCAGCCAGACAACAACAACAACAAGCACCAGAAAACAACAGCTCTCGAAAGAAAGAAAGAAGAGTCCAGCCCGCACGGAATATGTACTGTATATCTGTATATACGGCGATTGCGATTGCAGTCTTCACGAGGATGTGGGCGGCTACAGTGGACATGACCAGTGCGCAAAAACCCGTATTTAATTGCACCGCAACAAATGATCGAGAAAGATACAAGTCGATCATCTGCCACCGAGCCACTTCACTTCGCGCAATCAATCAACGAGGGGATCCATCCGTCCGATATCATCGGCGTCTGGCGCAGTGGCCCGTACTGAATATGTACTGCAGTAGAAGCAGAAGCAGAAGCAAATTAGGGTCCGGGGACAATCGTCTCCGAGCTGACGTTCCTCTCTTCCCCCTCTATTAACCCTATCCCCCGAGCCCCAGCTGGATTTCGTGTAAGGGCTCTCTCTATGCAGTGCATAATTTCTTACCGCTTCGGGCATTGTCCGACGGACCCATATATACAGAGCAGCGGGAAAGTGGAGGTTCTGTTTCGATAAGAAAGGTACCAAAGGGCAAGAAGAGAGGTAAATCAGCCAAAAGGAACAAGGGACGAGGATACATACAGTAGTTACAGTGGGCAATTCCCCCTTAAGTAATACCCTTTTTTTATGCATTTGTTATTGATCTGAATTGGTTATTCTATCATTCTACTCACCGCCACAACATCCCCCTTTACGACGACCATCAGCACATCACACACTGCAAGTGAGTGCCTCGATCACATCACCATACACCATACACCATACACCATACACACCGCACACACCATACACATCATACACACCATACACACCATACCGCCATAGAGCCAATACGCCAGTTTCACATGACCACCTTACTCAGTCAGTCACTGACCCACTTTTCACACAATTCATTCCTCTTTTATCCTGATTTTACCATCTTCATCATCATCGTTGATAGCATCATCATAGGCATCATAGGCAGACTCCGCTTCGCCTTTCGGTCAACTAACACTTTGCTACGACCCCTTCCTTCGCTGTGATTTTGGATACCGCTTGCTCGTGAGTCGGATTCGTCTGGTCGGGTCGATTCCATGTCTATAATAGGGAGATAAGCAAAGAGAGAGGACATCGCTTTTCGCCAAGGTGGTGGGGATGCGTCGCTATGTGCCATGGAGTGAATCATTCCACGTTGTCACTGTGTCTATCATCACTCGATAGATGGACCCCTTCACTTCAGACATATGAATGCCGGTCATCATCAACCATGCTGGCGGCGAGGGGAGGGTTGGATAGGGTGTATATCGAGCACTTCCCATGCTCGCGTGCACTTTGAGCGTTCTGCCCATATCTCTCTGTCTCATCTTCAATTCTCTCCCATGTCCCATGCCTGAGACCCCCACAGTGAACATATCATATCTCTACATATAGCAGATGGCTTTTACCAATTGAACTCGAGAGATGATGGATACGATATCATCCTTGTTATCGTCCCCCTTCCATCACCAGTGCTTGCTTATGTCGTGACATCTCTTGGTTCTTGGCAGAAAAAGGACAATCACTGACGCAACATGCCTTTGACTTCTCACCTTTGCATCTGATTCGATTTGCATCCCTTTCAATCTCCATCGCAACCCACGTTCACCATCGCCATCTTTTCGTTCTCACCATTTACGCCTCTTTGTCATAATCACATCATCATTGATATGGCATCCATCACAATCACTATGACAACGCCACCTGCATCGCTCTGATCGCTCATCTTTCAATATCGCCCTGCCCATCGTACGGTCCTGGTTTTATTCTGGTTGATACCCGGTCATTCGACAAATATAGTGCTCGCGACCCATTCCAGCACCCCTTCCTCCCAAACCGCCCAACTTCACTTTGCACTTTCCATCGTATCTATCTACCCATTAGCATATCGACTTCGACTTCGACTTCGAATCCGACATTGACGGCATTTTTTCTCTTGCTGTTCCCCAAACGGAATTGTCGATCCTTCAGTACGGTATATCTGACCGACTGAATCAGTCAAGCTGAGGCGATAAACCCCCCTCCCAGCGTATTCTTCGACCTCCTTGTGCACGTTTGAGACTCGTCTCGCGGCACCTCTCCCACATCAGTATCACTCCACACGACCCCAGTAGAATCGCTTTGTAAGCAACTTGATTATCTTTGTATACGCATCACTAGACATACAGTCGATCTCGACATTCAAAATCTATCACAACATGTCCAACTTTTCACCCGTTTCTGCCGTATCGTCTTCACCGACGAACGGTATCTCCCCTCCCGCTCCGATTGCCGCCCCGACCATCCCGACCATCACTAAGGATACCAAGCCTCAGCTCAACAAGCCAGCCTCGAAGCCTCGAAAGAGGGTGAACACGGCCGAGAAGCGAAGCCAGCACAATGCGATTGAGAGAGCACGACGAGAGACACTCAACGGGAAGTTCCTGTCACTTGCCAGACTCTTGCCCTCTCTTGCTGCATCAAGACGACCTAGCAAGTCAGCCATCGTCAATGGATCGATTGCCCATCTCACTCGTTCGCGAAACCAGCGACTGCTCGCTGCCAAGATGTTGAACCAAATGTCCGCTGAGCGAGACGAGCTGCTCAACGAAGTTAACGAATGGCGAAAGATGAGCGGTTATGCCCCTAAGGAGATTTCAAACAAGTGGACGAACGAGATTGAAGAGATCAACGCGGTCGAGAAGGAAACTTTCGGTTCCTTTGCCTCGATGGGAGGTGACGATAATGACGATGATGACGCTACGCAAAACGAGAGCTTTGACGCTATTTCCGTCTCCAATGGCAGTTTTGCTAGTGTCAATGGATTGATCACGCCCAGATCCTCGACCGACCTCGAGCTTTCGCTCGCTCAGAACTTGTATAACGGCAACGTCGTTGATCAGCGTGCTATTTCCGCGCCAAGCTCAGTACCTGCTACTGCGACCGTCAACGGTGTTAACTGGTCCACCGAATTCGCTTTCAACCTGGGCCAGGGTCAAGCTCAGGCTTCAGGTCAGTCTTTCGCCGGTGGTCTTCCCGAAGCTCGACAGGAATCTTCCCCCGGTCAGGTAGTCGTTACGCCTAGTTCCGAGCCCAACATGTACACCCACACGCCATCGCCTGGATCTTCTCACAGCATCGCTTCCGAGCCTGCTTCAATTGCTCAAAGTACTGTTGGCACCGCTACAAGTGCGCCCAACGGCTGGACCGCCCAGCAATTCTCGCTCCTCCAGCAGCAGGCATTGCAGCACAACATCCAGCTGCGTGCGCATCAACAAGCTCATCAGCAGGTCCAGCAAACTCAGGCCCAGGTATCGCAGCCATTTAACCCTATACTCGGTAACTCGTTCAACGCGATGTTCGGGCAGTTGGTCGAGGGTCAAAGCGCCCTGCTAGGCAACTTGCAGCAAAGTCAAGAGCAGACGGATCGATTCACTCATCAGATGTTGGCGTCCATTTTCCCTCGGGGCGGTGCGAACGGCCAAGCTGCTTTAGCGCACTCGCAACCTTCGCTCGAGGATCTTCAGGTAAGCCAATGGCTTTAGCGTCAAGTTCTCAGCACCGATCGAAATGCTGACGATTGCTGCCCTGCTTCATGTCTTCACAGAACGCTGTAAGAGCTGGTATGGGCATGGGTATGATGGGCGGCTGGAACCATGCTTCGCCTCTTGCTTATCAGCAAGGTCGTGGGCTAGCTCACGGGCAAACGCAATCTCCCAGCGCGGTTGAGGGATTCTAATTATAATCCAAATTTCTATGCTTTGACACAACCCAACCCAACCCAACTCAAACTCACCTTCTTTTGGTTTCGGTTCCTTTCTTCGTTTTCTTTCTTTCTTTCCTTTCAACTTGGCTTTTGGCTTTTTGCTTCGATACCATTCTAGTTATAGTCGTTTGTGCAATTGTAGTTAAAAAATCTAGTTTAATCTCCTCTTGTATATTTCCTCTCTCTCGCACGCACGTAAACAGATAACCGAACAGTGCAAGGAAGAAGAATGAATGGAGTTGTATATAGTTCGATTCCGAAGGCCGAAAGCTACAAGTCGGTCAGGCTTGAGACGTGGGTCGTGGGTCAACCAACACCTTAAAAATAGCTATAGGCCATTTATCAGCGGATTCATTTGTATCTACTTCACATGGCTTGTTCGCTAAAAGCGGATGAGATGACATGCACAGACTTGCACAGAAATATCTACAGTTCAATCGTTCCAAGCAGTAGTTACGTGCGACTGTCTTTTGACGAAGGGCATTGATGGGGGGTCACGACTCAGAGGACGCTGACCTCCTCCAATGGTTGTAGGTGTGGTCAGCGCTTAGCAGAGAACATCGTAAGCTCTGGTACACTGCAGCTCCTACTCGTATAGTATGATATTGTCAAAATGTCGTTGATGCGCTTGAAGCAGGAAGACATTAGACATGCAGAGCAAGTTCTTTACAACGTGGCAAGTCCACTATCACAATCGAAATAAGTATAGGTAAGATAAAGGTGAGAATGTACAGTACTACTAGTACAGCTGAGCTTAAGCAAGACATGTATGATATAATATGATACAATTTGAAGTGATATGACATGATCACCGTAATTTGACAAAGCCCAATTCCACTTTCTTCCCCTTGTCCACTACAAAGTCCGTTAATTCATCGGCCCCTTTGACAGCACTAAAGCCAAGCATTTTTCCAGCCCAATCGGTACCACAAGAGATATACGCCCTTCCAAGCAACTGCCAAGCTCTCTCGCGCATATCGTCCTTCATCCAGGCCAAGATAGCCCTTTCGTAGGAAAGAGCTTGATCGAAATTGGGACTGGGATTGGGATTGGGGTGAGGATTGGGCGCAGAGAGAAGAGCAAAGTATCTGAGGGGATTAAATGTCGTTTGTGAGGTACAGCGAGCGGCGGTCAGGGCGAAGGATATACTTGGATTCGAGGTTGGTTCGGATATGAATGGTCTTGTGGAGCTGTCTCCATTATCATGTTCGGCCTTCAGCTTGGATTGAGAATGTGTGAGATCGGTCTCAGAGCTCAGAGTGACATTGGACCCTGATCCTACTACGCCATGTTGCTGACTTGGTTCTGATCCTCCTTCAGATTCGCCAAAGTCGTCAGCCGACATCCTCGTCCTCCTCATCCCCCGGCGCCTCGCTTGACTTGCTTGCACTTGTGAGCCGGTCGAAGGAGTCGATAGAGTGAGAGCGAAATATGTCGCCCAAAAATCTTTCTGGCCCAGTACAGCAAGCTGGTACAATAAGAGCAAACTTGTAAACCCCGCTCGTCTCTCTGTCTCCTCCTTTCGCTTGCCGTTGCTATTGCTATCGCTGTTGCCATCATGCGACAAGCTGGATAATCCATTCTCAGCGAGGTCTGTTGTAGTTTCACCGGTCCGCTCCGCCTGACTGCTGGATTGAGAAGATTGGCTAGTCTGACGCTGGTCGGACGCTTGATATAAGCCCGGTACGAGTCCGCTCAGCGAGCTGATGAGCTGCGGTCGATTCCCAGCGAGAATCGCGAATTGGACGGAGGACTCAAAGACTGTCGGTCATTCGTCGGTCCGGGTCGAGCACAATGTAGAACAGAGGGTAGATAAGCTTTTGGTCTGAGTTATTTGTAAGGCTAGGCCATTGGGTTCAAAAGGAAAGAGTGTGCTGTGTGATACTGTTTAGCACAGAAGAAGAAGATTGTGCGAAAGTTAAGGGGATGAAGGGGGTTCATGGATGTGGCTCATCTGGACGCACCTTCAATGGCAAAATTGTCGATCCTGCCTGAAGCCACTACGCCTTCTCTCAATTTACCTATAATTGCCGAGAACGAACCGTCGTCCATCAGCCTCCATTATTGAGATATATAGAATCGTCCACGTCGTGTGGTGGGGAAATCGCAGGAAGCGTGAAGCTGTGCACAGCATAAGATGGAGTTGACATACGGAATAATAGCACTATACTGCCCAGACTCTCGATTTCTTCCGTACTGCTCTTGGCGGGAAGAACATGACGAGGCGTACGAAATGACTTGTAGTGCCCTGCGATCTAATGTTGAACGAGTCGAATATGCGTAAGCACATTTCTGGTCAGCTAAGATATCCACGACTCAACATTGTCCAAGGATAAAGAGATATGTGGAAGGATGATATCACATCATTTTCTCGTTGTCAGGAAGGAATGAACGGTGCACCTGGTCCGTATGCGTGGATCAGACTGCATGAAGGCGCAGTTCGACACAACCCCAAGGGGGACCGGCCGGTACGTGAATAGGAACGGACACATACCCTCTCATCGATATACTCCCTATACCGCTCCTGGGTTGACCAGTCTTTCAGTCTGCATATGACGCGCCGGAGCACAAGTCAGCGTCGAAGCTGCGTTCTCACCCCACGAGAAAGTCCTACCGTCCGATTCTCGATACTCGTCCCCTTCGATATCGATGAGTGATGATGATCTCTGACAAACTCACGCATCGCCTTCTGCACCATCCCCACCACTCCTAGAAACAGACTGCATCATCTCCATCTCCCTCGTTCGCATCTTCCCCTGGAGATCCTCCTGCTCCTGTCCCGTGTCCGTACCTAGACCTAGACCTGGGGTCCTCGATCGCATGGGTTTGATATCTGATGCAGGGGAGGCTAACACTGAGTCAGACCCTTGCCTGGAGTAGGAGTAGGAGGATGCTGAACCTCGGATATTCAGATGATTTCCGCGGGCATCATGACGCGATGAGCTGGGAGAGCTGGTTGACGACGAATTCAAAGGTGTAGACCAGTCCTTTCTCGATGGACGAGGCGCATATTTATCTGAAGCTGCTCCGGGTGCAACAGTTGAAGCTGAAGCTGAAGTTGAAGATATTGGTGGACCCCTCTGATTTTGAGCGGGTCCCGACCCAGCGCCTCCTTGTACAGCAGGGCTATTCCGGTCCCATCTCGTTTGTTCAGGATCTGTTACTGATGGACCGTTGATAACCCGGCCATAGCTGGGACTATCTCGAAAGGGCCCACCGGCTTTCCTAGCGCGGTCCGTAGAAGAATCGCTCTGAACTAAGACTGGAGCTGCCGTCGTTGAAGTCTGGGTTCTCGTCTCGGTCTGCGCCTGTTGGCGACGCGCATGAGGGGGTTGATATCGCTGCATCGGCCGTTATCCGTTATCCCTCTGCGCGGTGTGATGGAGCAGGTCGTTGCACTTCGATCCTCCTTGATAGTCTAGCACGCAGGAGCTCTTAGTAAGTATATGTACAAGGGACTGATGTGGTATATTTATTCAATGGAATGTTTATAGAGTCAAGGTATACAATATATGCATGCAACTACGGTATCGGTTTCCAGCATCGTAATTTGCGTGAAGAGGATGATTCGAATGTTTACCCCTCCACCTTCGCGATCTCCCACTGTACACTCACTGTATGACAACCAATCTTCTTCTCGTTGTGTCAATCTTCTGCGCGCTACTCGTTGCATAGCCAGATGAAACGTTCGTCTTTCTAATCCGATAGATGATACATGCATTCCGATTGTGAGAGTCCGATCGTCCGGTACTTGAAGAAGGAAAAAAGAGAGACATGACAGATGAGATATACGAAATGCTACTAAATGCTACAAATACTCCAGATTCATTCTCGCCACATCGACCTACACGCTCTGCCAGCCCCAGATCTTCCTGCCTAACAAATGTCCACACCCAGCTCTATGCACCCCATTCATTCCTCCACGTCCGTCCACCCTCTCTCCCTCAGCGCCTCGCCTAGCAGGACCTTCGCAGTCGGGTACTGTACAAAAGACACAAGGCGGTTTGGTTCCTGTCTCGCTGTCTGCGAAAAGTTGGGCATCGCCAATGGCAAGCTTGTACGGTTCCAGGTATTCTCGATGGAGCGCTTCCGCAGATTCCACTTCTATTAAACCTGCAGTGAGGTTGTACGGGCCCGCTTTCATTGCGGAATGAGGGGCATTGGTATAGTCGTCACCGTCAGCGGGTGTGGGGAAGCGGAAGAGGCGCACATCCGTCGGCGGCTTCGAGGAGGCATTCTTGGCAGCCGTACCCGATGTACCATTAGAGACCGAGGCGCGTCGTTTGCTCTTCGATACATGACCATTACCGTGACCTTGCTTCGTCGACGGAGACCCACTTCCGTTGGCACCGCTGGCACCGCTCGAAGCTCTCAACTCCTGTGCCCTCCACTCATCGGCCTTCCGTCTCGCTCTCTCATACTTATCCGCAACATGTGTCGCCCATCCCAACACTTTGTTCAGCCCTTCCTTCCATCCTTCGTGGAACTGACTCTCCCACTCAGCAACTTTAGCAGAGGAAATATGCTGGGCTTCGCCGCCAATACCGATCGATTTCAAATTGGGCAGAGGCGGGAGAACAAGATACAACTTGTCCTGTGGAGGTAGTGTGACGCCAGGTGTGAGAGCGGAAGTCGAAGAAGACGCAGCGGCGTTACGACGCGCAGATGGCCGATCACGAAGCGAGAAATTGGCTTGAGCAGCTGATCGATGACCTCTTCTTGATCGGGCGAGCTCAATGTTCCTTTGTTGCTCTTCGGCTCGTTCTCGCGCAGCGATCTCAGCAGCTGTTTCCGCATCCAGGTGGTCCTCCGACCCGTTTTCTCTCGCCGCAGCTCGCTGAGCGCGGATTCGAGCGGCTTCATCCTCAGCCAAACGCGTTCTTTCAACCAACTCCCATGCTGCGATCTGCCTCTCTCGCTCTTTGCCTCTCGCCAGACCGGTCGAGACAAGCAGACCACCGAGATCATGACATAGCTCCGGTCCTCTTTCTCTCGCTGTGAAACCGAACAGATTCACTTGATCCAAGACCAAGTGCTCAAGTCGAGCGTAGCTTCGGAGTAAGGTGGACAGAGTGGTGTCGATCCTGACGTTTGTCGTAGAGATATCAAGATATGTCAAGGACGGGAACATAGCATCAACGCCCCTCGGAGAACTGATGAGGACCTTTGCCAGATCTCTTGATGGTACTCTCAGCCTCAGATGAGTCAAATTCTGAGCGACGGGCGAAGAGCCGAACTTTGCCAGGCACTGAATATCGAAAAACACAATTGGCTGCGCGAAAGTCTTCGGTTTCGTGATACCCAGCTTTTCGTTGAGGAAGGGGTTTCCGAACGGACCGTGACCAGTATATGACTTTGAGACGCCAATATCCGTAGGGTTGTCCGAAGCTGAGGAGATGGATGTAGGCGGCGTCGAGCGACCAGAGTATCCATCGGAGTCTGACGATGTCGTCGTTTCTTGGCCTGCTAATGACAGATCCGCGAAGGAGCCAGCTATGGAGTTGACGTTCGAGTTGACGGCTGTGGGAGGTACAGTCGATCTCGGTGGCAGGTCTTGGACAATGGATAGATGGGTGAAGGAGGGTACAGCAGGCCAACGGCGTGTCAAAGTTTCAATAGCCGTGTCAAAGTACGAACCTGTAAACAACCAGAAACTATTAATACTGCCAATGCCAGATGGGGGAAGCTATAAGAATTGGAACATGCAATAGGAACTGGAAAAGCGACGACAGAGGGTAAGGCAAACGTTTGAGGAAAAGGGGAAAAGGGAACACAACTCACCCGCTAAGAACTGGTAATAAGACGCCTGTTCCACATAAGGCCTGAAGCGAAGCTCCATCTTCTCCAATGCCTCTCTAGGATCTTCAAACATCTCTTCCAAGTGGTCCGGCGCGAAATTTGTACCGATATTCAACATGAGCGTGTTGAGTGATGTGATACATCGCATGACGCTGAGGACATAACAGGACACGCTGTCAGCCATCTATCACTATTTACATCAGAACGGACGAGCTCGCTCGTGTCGCATGCATACGCTAGAAGGACAAAGACTCACTTGTTGAGGATATCTGCATCACCTCGCCATGATTGCTAAGAGATCATGAGCAGAGTCAGCGAAAGATCCACGATGTCCAAAAGCCATGTGATGATCATCAATCATGATAACCATTCCTTGTCGTCTCGGCTAATACCACCAACATGTGAAAGTCCAGCTCGTGTACCTGCCCTTCACACTCACCATGCTGAAAGTCTTGACTCCCCGCCTCATTGCCTCATCCGCTTTCAGCTTCCTCCAAAGCGGCATCAACTGTGCCGCCCGATAAACCACCAAATGATTCCAAAGATGCCTGGACGATATCGGATGATCCGGAAACACTCGTTTCAGCGCCAAAGCGGTTACTTGACGCTGATTCGGTGGTACTTGATACAAGAGGTCATCGATCAGTTCGGGGGGAAGGCGAAGTAGTGGAGGTACGGAGTTGGTCTCGGCTGCGGAAGCGACGGTACTTTGCTCTGATGCGACAACTGGGTCTCGGTCGACCTTTCTCGCATCGGAGGAAGAGGCAATCACAGACATCTTGATCAGATGATTCGGATTAACCCGTCCGAGAATGGCTATACTGGTAAGCTCGACTGTATGATCTTTGAAGACCGACTGCCTTTGTTGCCGTCAATATCCTCTGAGGTGACTAGATGCCGGATCCGTTTCGATCCAATGTCCGTTCTGAGTGACAGTCGAGATAAAATTTTGGCCGATCAACGGGCAGGAACTATGATCTTCTTAGTCAAATGCAGGTCGAGGGCGTATCTAGTGATTATGGGACGGATGCAAAACAACTGTTATGACTGATGCCTAGGTCATACGATCAGTAAAAGACATATTAGATTTGTTTCACAGACAAGACTCCACTTGATCAGCGAAGATGGGATGTCGGGTGGCCAATTCGAACGATTCCTTTCATCCAGGCACACCTCCACATGGCTTACACGTGGATTTCAAACAAGTTCATCGTGCTTTCCTGAGTGGGCGCATGTGGCGATACCCATACAACCATACTGCATTTGACGAGGCTACATGGGTATAGGTAACGGTAGGAGCACACATTGTGAGATGGGAGGGCAGGCGATATAGCATGAAGACTGACCCATCCTTGGCGTGAGTCGAGACCAGGCAATCGGTGGCCTGATATATCGCGGATCTCGAAGAGGGGATCTGCTGCAAACAGTGAGTTGGCAGCAAGGACAAGGATCAGAAGCCTAAGCCAGATGCTATGCCATGGAATGAGTGGATGGGGGCACTCCTGGCGAGAGCCCCAGCTGATATAGCCTGGACGGTGTTGAGGATGTGTCCGTAGAGTATCAAGTATTACGATTCGTACTGTACGAGTACTGTACGTCCCCTTATGGGATCTGCTCATGAAATCAAAGCCACGCTTCGTCTCCAAGTCTTTGGACAGAGTGGCTTGGACAGAAACCGGAACAAACCAGATTTGAGTGAGACAAAGGTCGTTGCATTTCGTTAAAAAGGGTCGTATAATGTGATGCGGGATATACTGAATACTAGTTGATCCAATGCGCGACGTATGTATGTATGTATGTATGTATTGATGGTTGGATGAATGGACGAATGATTGTGTTATGTAGGGTTGTGCGGGCAGAGGAATACTTCCTAGTCCCCTTAGCCCATTGCTGCCTATCGTTATAATCGACGAGGACACGAATCTCTACCTCGCTGCTCGACCCTTTCTACGCCGTTATTCAGCCCATGCTTGGACGTGGCACCCCAGGCAGCTATCACTACATCCTCGACAGCGTGAGTCTGAGCCTGATGTATAGGCACGGGGACGATCGTAGCTGTAGGGGTATTGAGACTGCCTTCCTGGGAATCGGAGGTAGGACTAATAATAGAGCATTCGGCTTCGCTGCCTGCAGACGATATTAAGCTGGGCGTATCCGGCTCAAGGTCGTGATCGTGATCGTGATTGAGATTGGGGTTGATGGTGGTCGAAGAGAATTCACCGAATTTCAGACTAGTAAATCCAAAGCCACAATCCCTTTGAACTTGATTATCTTCGTCCTCTTCGTCCTCGTCGATGATATCCTCATCCCCATCCGATCGAGACGAGTCAGAATCCTCTTGATCACGACCGACAGTCTTGAGGAGCTGGACCAGTGTCGCCGAGATACTCCTGTACCCCTCGAATTCAGGATGTCGTTCGCCACCATCGGCATTGAGCTGTGGGCACATTCTAGCAAACATCATCCGCCTCCTTTCCATACACTCTTCCCATTCGTTGTCCTCCTGCCCGTTGACGTCTTGTCTTTCTTCGCGAGCATCATCAGAGTCACCGTCTTCGGAACAAGCTTCGGTAGGTGGCGGTGTACGCAAGAAGAACGAATCGCGAGAAATCTCTTCGGGGGACGCGAGGTAATCAGGGCAATGCGTAGGCTCACACTCCTCGTCTCCTTCGACCTCGTCGAACAGATCGGAGAGGAAGCAGTCCCGAGTTGACGAGAGTGATCTTGAGCCTCGTTCGGGCAAGACACAAGCTCGCTCAGCCTGGGTAGGAGGTTCTAGGGGCGTTCGATCGTACTCCTCATGTGAATATGTGTTAAAGGTGGACTGTGAAGCATGGACCGTCGCAAAATAAGTGAGCGGACACTCACACGCAAATGTGCGAAACATGTAGCATAAACGATGTGGGTCAAGCGATAACACTTACAGTGACGGCGCAGCCGTTCATTTCTTGCCATCTGACGCATTTCGTCCTCTTCCAGCCTTCGCCACTACCGCTCGTACAGGACGAGAACGATGTTGACCTCGAAGCACTCGGCGTAGGGAAAGAGTCGGTCGATGAAAGGGTGATGGAAGGCGATCGAGAGGGGGAGAGACACGATCTCAAACGGGGTCGCGGTGGAGAATTCGTGGCGGGCGCTTTTGCCATAGCGGATTTAGGAGGTTGAGGGACGAAAGATAGAGTATAGGCAGGCGAAAAGGGGAGATCTATTGTTGCCATTTTGACTGTTACAATATCGATTCCAGTCCTGAATATAAAAGCACAAAGTCGATTTGATTCGATGTAGCTATACTATGCTTTACCAGTGTGTATTGCGCAGTGGCAAGATGTCTAGATTGATTTGGTATTGTTGCGGAGCGAGGGATAATAAGCAAGGTCGACGGATGAGCTTTCTGCCGGTTGCGGATTGTTCTGATCGGCCAACTAACTGACTAAGTTGGTCAACTGATCAAAGTGGATGGAATCGGGATTTCACAGGTGATCAAGATCAATTTGAGGGGTTTGTTGATATATTTTAGTGTTGAGGGTTGGGGTTAGGTTGGCGAGTAGAATTTTATTGTCGAGCAAAGTCGACGGTCGTTCTACTGATCGATATCCATCTTGAAGGGAGGATGTCGAGATGGTATGTGTCCGAGACGAAACGAAAGGTCGAAAAGATGGAGTGGATGAAAGTTGTTCGAAGATGACGTTTCTGTCTTTGATTCAACCACGAAAAAACCGAACTGAACGAAGAAGAAGAAGTTCTTGCTTCGGTAGGTGGATACAAGTAGTGATTGATTTGAATTATGATGAACGTGCGATCACCCGTGATCAAACTGAGTTGTTACAACATCATAGCCGAAACGCAAAGCGATAACGGATCAAAAATTGAAACAAAAACAAGGAAACGGCAATCAGCACATTGACCAATTTCAATTTCAATTTCACTTCGAATGAGAAATGGGAAGATAAGCAAGGCTAGGTAGGTAGGTGGTAGATGGTAGGTGGTAGGTGGCAGGTGGTTTTTGGCTGATTGGCGTTGATGGGCGAGGACACGATAAGTGATTGATGATCAGGGCGTGTGTGTGATGTTTGATGTACAATGTAGTCCAAGTGACTAAGGGGATTTGGATCGCGCACGGGACAAAGCCCAAGAGCCAAGACTCACAGCAAGGAGGTGCCAGCACCGTCTAAATTCTAGTGACCGTCCTGCTACGTCTAGTGTAGTGCTTGCCCTAACTAGACAATCTCCTATTCGCCACCTCGCAAAACAGACAGGCAGACAAGACAGCGAGCGGCGTTGTCGTGACGATGATCTTGTTATATACAAGATATACAGTGTGATTCGGGACAAGTCGGTCCTTTTTCCTTTGTGGACTTCGGCTCGGTTACCGTTTACTCTGCTTCGTGCGTCGACCAACAAGGACGAGGGGTGCGTCCGCTTGTATGGATGTAGGCGGTGTAATGAGATGCGTCGTGCGGTGTGGTGTACAGTCGATCAGTAGGAAGAACAGATGAGCGTGTCGCGTTGGTGTGTAGTTGGAGTTTTTGATCGTTGATCGTTGATTGGGTTGATCTGATCAAAGGAAGGTCGAAACGAACAATGCGTTTTGGGCTTGGCTATTGTTCTGCTGTGCGGTGCAGTTTTATACACGCGTTCGATATTTGAGATAACCAAAGGATGTCTGTCTGTCTGTCTGTCGATAAAAGGTTCCAAAAGGGGTTGGATCTATCCTCTGTATATCTATCGATCTATCTCGAGGGATGGATATATATGTATATTGATATCCTTTTATCTGTTTCTTTTTTACGCAGCGGGAAATTGCTTGTGAATCCTTGAGCGAACAAGCAAGGAAGAGGCGATTATCGTATCGTATCGGTTTGTTTCGTATATCGAAGATGAGAAACGCGATAGATTATCCAAATTCAGAGCCCCTTTTTCGAATTGCTATTAAGCCTTTTGCGTTTCGTTTGAACAGTTGTGCTGGGCTGGTGGTATCAGGTATTGATCGTGTCGACCGTTGGTTAATGGGTGTTAAAATGGGTATAGTCTATACTAAAGTGTCTATGGTACGCGCCGAAGAGGCGAGAGAGAGAGAGAGACAAGAATGTCAAGAGCTCGGACTCGGACGTTGAATGTTGTTTGTGATCAAGGCAAAGCAAACAAGCACAAAGCACAAAGCACAGACTTATGTGTGTTGTGTATGTGTTTTGGTGGTTGTGGTTGTTCTGTTTCTCGAACAAAGGTGAAACGGAAAGAAACGGCACTATGCACTATGCACTATGTACTATAGGCACTAGGCAGAGAGAATTTGGTTGGTAGGTTGTACTCTACAGTGAGCAATATAATAAATTGATTTTGAGTTCGGCGCTAGCCTAGTTCGATTTGTGACGTCTTTCGCTTTTGGCGGTTGGCGGTTGGTGGTTTTATTCGTTTATTCGTTTTTTTGTTTTCTGTGTTAGGTCGGCCGATTGAGCTTGATTGACGTCGTTGATAATTATATCGTCGATGATGAGATGATGATGAGGATGAGGATGAGGATGACAAGAAGGTGTTGGATACTGCGGCGATGCTAGCGAGACAATCTGATTCATGCTTTTTCTCAATGATCTATCTATATTCGTATGCTGATTCTTGCTGCTTGCTGCTTTGCTTAACTTCCGACTCGTTCTGACCGGAAGGAGAGCTTAGCTTGTACTGGTCAAAACATGAATTGGATTCTCACCATGGGAGAGTCTCACTGTAGACCCGGCTAGACGAATTGAGGTGATTCAATTCAAATCGCGCATTCGCAGCATACAGTTAGTAACAGCCGACATCAATTTCCCACCCCTAGCTAGGAACGATGAAATTTCTCCCCGTGGAAAAAATAACTCCATTTGGCGATTTTGCTACCATACTCTATCTACCTACAGTTAGTTACTGGATATGTTCTGTCCCGTACAACGTCGTACATAGGTACATACGGACTTAACTCGTGTAAGTTACATGTATTTCCACGGTGTACGGGCTACACGGAGACCGTATTTTCAGTTTCAAGGCGTTTCCTTCTTTCGTGCCTTAAGCTGCCTGACTGAATTACATCTCTCTCGCTGCAGCTCGCTACAGCCTGCTGCATCTGTCTGTGCTAATTCAGAAAATCGGCTACCTGCAATTACGAGTAACTAGTACTCGTATGTACAAATACATACAAATTTGGATTAGATAGCCGGGGTTACGCGGTGTAAGTTATGGGAAAAATCGCTCGTTTGTCAGGTATAGCCGATATTTCCAAAATCCAAATAATCGAAATCCCAAATCCCAAATCTCTAGCTGGCGTTTCCCCCCGTTTTCTCGCCCGTACGCTACATCCCCGTACACATACTCACTACTACACCTACGTACATACGTAACTTACATACGTCGCTTAATTTGGTGCATGATATGATTGAGTTTGAGCGTTTTGGGCGTTTGGGTGATTGTCTCTACAGTGGCGCCACTGATCTTCGTATCGCCGTCTCGCCGTGATCCACCTTCACTCTTCGTGATATACCGCTATCGTTCCTTTGCCTTTTGGAATCGAGGATTTGAGGAGCGGGATTCAGGAAAAACAATCGAGCGAGGGACAGACATCTGCTGTAAGATGAGACGCGTCGCAAGTTGTAATGTTCTTGCTTGTTGCACCCTGTCACAGAGAAAGTTGTCAGTCATACAGTTAGTTATACAGACAGATACACGACTGGGCCCATTCTTGCTGCAAGCCAAAATAAAATCACAAGCTGATCCACATGTATCATACATGTGCATGTGTGGTGATCGTATGTATGAGCGATCTCATCACTTGCTCTGACCAGGAGACAGGATCGAATTTGAACTATGAAGCTGCAGCGATCCCATGATCGACCCTACAATTACAACCCCATCTACTATTGCGATGTGTCCTTTTCCGCGCTGACTCAGCGCGATCCAAAAGCCTCGGTTTCGGGAAGTATGCTACTGCCGTTCCATAGCCTCTTTGACCCTCAAACAACACTCCAGAAGCTGCAATTCTTCGTCACCCCCCTCGCACAACCCTTTATCGCACTCGGCGATCGCTAGGGCAGCTTGGCTCTTCTGGATTGCAGGGATGGTCGGTAGGGGAATGAGCGCGTCGTGGATCTATGAGAAGGGATGAAAATAATGCAATCAGCAATCGATATCAGACCTTTATCCGCTGATTGGCCCCCTAGTTCGTCAGTTTGTCTATGGTACAAATATTGTACGACGGACGGGCGGCCACATATCATATGCGAGCCAGTTGGATGCGAGGACCATGAAAGTATCGTATCACAGGTCACTCATGCCCACCCACCTGCTCGAGAACCTGTCCTGCACTCCAACCCTCTCTGCCGACCCTCTTCACAGCACTTCTGACAGCCTCAAAACCTCCAGAAGCTAGGGCAGCATCGATTCCGGTCTCAGGATCGACACCCATGACATTCAGAAGCTGTGTGATGAGGTTATCTGGTACGACACCTGAGATTTCGTGGACTATAATGGATCGAATGCACATAGTCAGCAAGATAAAGTAACAATGACCATGATGATCAATTGATTTGAACCGTCGGTCGCACTTACTTGATAAGGAGGATATAGGACTTGGTGGCTCGGTCGCGCCGTGTAGTCTTTGCGCCGTCTGAAGATACGTGATAGCTTTTCGAAGATCTCCTCCCGCCAGCTCAAGGATCAACGGCAATACCTATGTATTGGAATCATATTAGCACTAACTTCGATGGTTGCACCTCATGCCCGACCCGGTCCCGACGTCTCGCCAGCTGATTAATTGCACGCAGGACACCATTAAAGCGCAGAGATCTCATACGGGTCAGGGTTGACCAGAACCGGAAGTTAGACCAATACTCACCCCATCGTCCGCTTGTACACCTTCCGCCTGGGCGATCATCTCTATTCTCGCTTGTGTGCTCGATTGCGCTAGAGGTCTGAAACGGAATTTGCTACACCTCGAAGCGAGGGGTTCGATGATTCTGCAATACGGGATACAGAATTTTCTTAGTTTCCACCAATCCCAAGGAAGGAAGAGAACCCCAGAAGTAGAACTATCATAGCCTTATCCGAACGCGTGGAGTGAACGATGACAGAAAAGTGGAAGAGTCGGAAGGTCGACGTCGACCTGACATACCTCGTTACATAGTTACAAACGAGACAGAAACGTGTGATCCTTGAATACGTCTCCATGATACGTCTCAAAGCTGACTGAGCATCCTGGGTCATTGAATCGGCTTCGTCGAGGATGATGAGCTTGTACGGCGGACTGGGGTATGTCTTTCCGTCGCTAGATATAAAAGGAGATACGCAACAATTAGCATCATTCAAGGGAGAATGATATCTAAGGATTTGGCCGGCCACAAAATTTAGAATTCGGGCAATAACGATATCGTGGTGAGGAGCTGAACGTCCACGCCACGCCTAGCGTGGGTGTTGGCATGAGGTGTGGGGCGGGACTTTTTTATTCGCTGTGCACTTACGACGATACGCCGACATGTCTAGGAGTCTCCCTCGCGAACGTCTTGATCTTCTCTCTAACGACTGAGATGCCTCTCTCATCCGAGGCATTCAGCTCTAACACTCGCATTTTGAAGAGATCGGGCCTACGAGAAAGAGAAAATCGAACAAATAAGTAAGATGACAATCAGCGTTTTGCCCCCCCCGGCGCCATGGACGAGCGCTGAGTAAAGGCGGTAGTACGCTGGAAGCGGAAGAGTAATCGAGAGAGAGAGGAGGTCCTGTCTAGCTGCTTAAGAAGGAGATCTGCAAACTTACCCGAAGAGTTGTCGAGCGAGAGCAAGGATTGTACCTAATAACAGCGAGATTATGAATTAGCGTTCAGCGACCTCACTTGCATACAAGTCTGTGAGAGGTCCAGTCTACTCAGGACATCGATAATCTTTGTGGGTGATAAAGCTAGATGTTAAGGTGGCATTAAGAGATTAAGGTAGCATTAAGAGATTGTACACGTACTCGTTTTACCTGTTCCCGGGGGTCCGTAGAACAGCATGTGCGGTAGCTAGAAAGCGCGATATACAAATATACATACAACCATATCAGCCTTTCATCCAAGCCTAAAGAGTCATGTCATGCCGAGATTGGAACAGAAGTGTAACGACTCTGCGGTGCATAATCAAGATCCAGCTTGAGAACGGTAGATCTGGCCAGACGCCTCCTTCTGTATGCACGTCCAGACAAAGGGCATGTACTAGAGAGCTCGACACCGATGTGGAAGAACCGAAGGAAATATGGCAGAGGGAGAGAGGCGGAAAGAGAAGATAACCACCCACGTTGGTAGATGCTAGGGCTTTACGAAGTACAGCTACCGTATGTTCTTGGGATGAGACTTCCTCAATCGTCTTTGGTCGACTACACCATCATCAACGAGATCGCCCATCATGGTTGTCGGCGGTGTCGAGGTGAGTTGACAGGGTCGAGGGCGGCGTAAATCCGCGAGGCGAGATGAGATCCAGCACAGCGATCGCACACATAGGTTTCCGATCAGATGGAAAGAAGGCGAAGGGGAAAGGACGAGAGGGAAAGAGGGAGGATGAGATATGGTATGATATGGTATGATATGGTATTTCGAGACAGGAAAGGATTCCGTCTTGTCAGTACGAGCGAACTATCGGATGTGATACTACCATACCAAGAGAGGGAAGAGTGGTAGAGAGAGGAGAGGGGACATACTATTTCTCCACCCAGGGTTGTAATTTCGGATCTACGGCCATCGCTCCGCCAGCAGGACGAGGAGCGAACGTTGACATCTTCGATAGGATGGGGTGAAGAGCTATATTCGATCTGACTTGATCTGTATCGCTTGTGAGCTGGACTCGTGTTTGTATTCGTGTTCGTGTCGAGTGTCCTATCCTATTCTATCCTATATTATATTCCGCTGTATTTTTACCCCTGCTCTCGGTGTACAGGCTTGATTCAAAGTACCGTGATGAAATTGTCTGAAGGATGACGATGGGTGAGGCAGAATGAGCTTTGAGAGCGTGTTCGTATGATCCTATCAATCTAATCAGATGAGGAAGAAAGTCAAGATTCTGCAGCTACGAAGCGTAATGATATCGATCATAGTATAGTCACTTGCTTGGACGACGCGTGAATCACCTCACCCATACAGTTAGTTACATCTATCCACCGAAACAATCATATCATGTTCAGGCACGCACCATACAGTATGAGTATAGGAGTACTCTACCAAACCCATCTCTATTCGGGCCTACTATGATCTCTATCTCCACTAGAGGAAGTGAACACTGTCATATTATTACATACGTCACGCTGTGCACGTCAGCATTACCTCGTCCAAGCCACCTAAGACCGCAGGCACTGTGCCGACGACATTGCACTATGCTAATGTTATGTTATACTGATTGTCCTCAGATTAGTTAGTCATGCTCACCGCCGGATCAAGGAATGTTGCGCTATTATCTCTGGTTCTCGATTGTAAAGTTCGTACTGTAGCGACTGCTGTCCGGGATCCGACCCCGACGAGCCTGGTCATGCGGTACCGATTTGATTGATTGATTGGTAAACCAAAATTCATTAGGGATAGGATGATTTGTATGTATGATATAACTATAGCAGACTGACAATTCAAGATAATTGATATATGGTGTTTAAAAGGCAAATAACTATTCAGAACCGCAGAAGAAAGAGAGAAAAAAGGTAGAATAGAAATGCCAAGAGAAATAAAAGGTAAACGCAAAAAGGAACTCATTCATGCCCACAACACTATGCTCGTCATCTCGCCCCGTCTCATCTGTCCTGGCCCGTACCGTCTACCGTCCGTACCGTACCGTGAAAAGCCATTGATTCGTTCTAGGATTAGAGGAAATAATGTTCATGTATCCGTTAAAACGTGAGAATCACCAAGAACGTAAACTCCTGGGTCCCCTCAAATTTCTCGAACGAGCTGAACATCGCACCGGCGAGACTGAGGAGACATCCCTGGCTAACTAGCTGGCTACTTAAAGGAGCATGGCAAGACCACCGACGGCGGCAAGAGCGACGGCGGGAAGAGCGATGGCCTTGTTGGGGTAGGCAGCAGAGTTACCGCCGGTGGCGCTGGCAACAGCGGAAGTAGCGGAACCAGCAACTGAGCCAGCGGCCGAGGTGGCGGATCCGGCAGCAGAACCAGCGGCGGAAGTGGCAGAGCCGGCGGAACTGAATAACCCAACAACCCGTGAGCCAACTGATCCAAAGTATGACTTTCATATCACAAGATAAGCCTTTGACTCACGATTGGGCTCGGCTGGAGCTGGCGCTGGAAGCAGCGGAGGAGGAGCTGGCGGCAGCGGTGGTGGAGGTGGAAGAGGCGGCGGCGGCACTGGAAACAGCGCTGGCGGTACCGGATGAGGAGATGGTGGTGGTGACGGCACCGGTGCTAAGACCGCTGGTAGAGGCAGAGGAGTTCAAGCAAGATTGGGAAGAACCGGCTTGAATCTATATCGATGTGTTCAATTCATTCAGCGAAACATCTCCGATGCCACAAACAATGTTGCGTTTCGCTGGGGACGATTGCGCTCACGGTAATAGGAGAAGAGTACTGGATAGCGCCGGTAGCGTCTGTGAGCTTAAGGGTGATGCTGGTGCCTACGATGGTCCATGCACGTTAGCAATTGCTTAGTGTGTGTGCCTTGACGATCGGGTGAAGAAAGAAAGCACAATAGCAGAAAAGATGACTTACCGGCAGCGAGGTTGACGGTCCAGGTGACAGGGGAGCTGGTGATCGAGTCGCCGATGGTGGCGAGGGCGGCAGCGGAGCTCTGACCACCGGGGATAACGGCACTGTATGAGAGACGTAGAGGGGAAAAAAAAAAACAAAAGGAGGACGAAGTGAGCGGTATGCACCCAGCGTGGGACGATGACGCCAAGATTCCGCGTGATGTCCACAATTCGCATGTGCATACGCGGACGGAAAAGGGATCGGGCGTTTATTATACGGGCATCGCGCCAAGGCCGACGGGGCCAGTGTCTATACCTGAACGCGGCAAACGATAGGAGAGATGATACGATGACTTACAGAATGTAAGGAGCGGTTCCGTCAGAGAAGGTGATAGAAGCAGGCTCTAATCAAGGGTTGAATATTGCTAATGTCAGCTATACATTTGCGATACGGTGTTTGGTGTTGCCTGCGGGAAAGGTCGCGCAGCCGTTATCCGTCCAAAGACCGATGAGGCAATCGGCGGCCGAGGACGAAAACAGCAACAACCCAAGATACTCACGACACTCGACGAGGGAGGCCTATAGTTCGAGTGGCAAAGTGCTTAGCTACATGCATACATTGTTGAAAGCTAGAGAGGCGGAGACGGTGACGGAGCTAGCTCTGGAGTTGAGCGGGAAGAGCGGGATGTGCGAACTTACAGGAGTGTTGATGGTGAGGGCGAAAGCCTGGCCAACGAGGGCAGCGAGAAGGACGAGGTTCTTGGTGAACATTGCGATGGTATTTGTGGTGAGTTGAGGTGAGTATTAGAGGGTGGTTTTGAGCACAAGAGGATGGAGATTGAAGAGTTTGATAGAAAGAAGAGATAGAATTGAAGATAGATAGCGAGGTGGCTGGGTGTTGATGTATATGTATGCTGTATGCGGTTGGTGGGAAACAATGTGGTTATAACGGTAAGTTGGGGAACGGATGGGAAGGGCAAAAGTGTGTGTGTGTGTGTGTGTGTGTGTGTGCTGTATGCTATTGTTGAACTGATGACCGCGTCTTTCCGCAGCATCGTACTGCAACTGCTGCAGCTCTGCAGCTCAGGTACCGTCTCAAGTGCAGGGTATCAAATTGACTTTCCGGTTCAAAAATTGCTTTAACAAGTAATTGTTCAGCAAGGTACGAGAACAAGTGTGGCTGTGCCTTTTTGCCTTGTCCTGATGATGAGATCAATAACTGCCCCTGCTCTCTTTGCAAAGTCAAAGTCAAAATTCGATTCGTCGATGGAAATCCCGGCATGACATGACGACGTTGGCTGGGACATGGAAACATGGAAACATGGAAACACGGGAAAACCAGAGAAAACCAGAGGTGGAGGTGGTCCGACCGTCCCTAGCTAAAATCATAAACAAACCACGATCCCGTTGACTGAACCAGTTAATCTCTTTAACTCAGAAGCGTCCTTTCTACAAACTTGTTCAAAGAACCAGAAATAGAACAACATACGAGTGAGTACATTACATCCTTTCCCTTTCCCTTTCCTCTGAGTTGTCTCGGATATCATCGAAGCGACTCGAAATTCAGATACAAACTCGTTTGCTCCTTTGCAGATATACAACAGCATCATCACGCGCAGCACTGCGATAGATAGACAGATACCCTACGGGCCCAGGACGGATCGCTCGAACTGCAGCGCGATGTCTTAGCATCGCCCGGGCAGAACAGTATCGTTGGCCATGCAAGACATATCGCACGGTCTTGAGAGCGTCCCGATACCTATCCGTGGTGTATCTCAAGACAGCTTGAAAGCCGTCTTGGGACCATTTGCAAGAGTTAGTTCTTTGATATGCTTAGCTCTCAGAGCTAGAACGAGCATGCATACTGATGAATTTCATACCGATTCATGCATTTTATACCTGTTCAGTATATTGTCGATTCGATATCAGTCGACGGTACAACAATCTTTGACTCTAAATCAAGAGTACCCGAATCCAATACAGATACGAGCGACGAAACGGTATCTAGGAAGACTGCCGAGTCAAATCCGAACGTGGAGGCTACCTATGATCTTGATTCAGATTCATCCTGCTCATCCTGGTTGAAGTCTCACCAGATCGCTTCTTCCGATACCGATATCTCAGACTCGGAAGGGTCCACTCAAGATGACGATGATGAGTGGACGTGCAGTTGTCTCGCACGAAGCCGAAACCATAATGCAGAAAAGTGGCTGTGTACTGTAGTCGATGGGGGATCGTGCGACTGCGTGAGCAGCTTTGGTGAGCCTTTTGCCCGCAGCCAAAATCAACTTGCTTCACGGCTTCGTGAAGTCAAGGTACACGGCTGACACTGGAGACATCGCATTGCATATCAAAGGCAACTTCTACTCTGTACCGCCTCTCATCTCCAAAGACGACCGTCTCCGCATCGAACGACAGACGCTCAATCTTGACGCTCTCCCAGAGAAGTTGCCACTCGTGGAATGTTCGCCGCTATGCGCGTGTTCAGATCGGTGCGCAAATAGGGTGACACAGCAGGGAGTTTCGTGAGTTTCGAGTTCACGTATCTCATCGCATCATTTCGAGGTACCCATCATCATGCCGTCAGCCTCCTCGACGGCTTTGATGACTCGGTACTCTATCACCAAGCATTCGCTTTCGACTTACATACTGATATGAAGCTGCATGCACACCAGCGGCTCCCTTGTCATACAACCTTCGAGCTCCGGAGTCGGTCTCGGCCTATTTTACAGCCCGTCTAACGGCACTGCGCTACTAAGAGGATCATTCATATCCCTCTACGCAGGAGAATATCTCACGACGGAACAAGCGCGAGCGCGTTGGGCCACTCAGCGTGATTTCGATACAGACAGCCATGAAGACCAAGAGGGCCAAGGCAACTACATCCTTTCTCTCAGATTACCGGGCCAAGTGATCCATATTGATCCGAGATACAAGGGAAACGTAGGCAGATTCCTCAATCACTCGTGTGATCCGAACTGCGTGATTCATCCTGCGAAATGGGGAGCAGATAATGTCTGGTATAGAGCCGCCATATTCGTGAGTACTCGCATCCCAGGTACGAGTACCGAGATGGTCCGCGACTCCCTCCCTCACCCTGTACCTGTATGATGAGGTTTCCATACACGTCATGTGTGTGAGAGCAAGTATGTTCTATAGTACCGCAATACTGATACGTTTGGGTCTACATTGTAATCTCGGAACAGACTAAACGAGATATCCAACCCGAAGAGGAATTGACTTTCGATTATGCCAATGCCTCTGGATCGTCTGATGATTTAGATCGAGGGTCGTCACAACCGAACACCGGACCAGACGACAAAAAGGGTCGAGGCGTTGGGAGAGTTCGCTGTCTTTGCGGGACGGATATATGTAGAGGCTGGATGCCTTTCGACGAGTCGCTATGACAGTAAACATGATGTCGACCTTGACTGCGTGTTTGAAGGACCAAACGGGTTTCGAGCCATGACTCTCCTTTAATGGCAGGTATCGTATCTGTCATTCCATTCATCAAGGGGATAGATACTGCTGTTCGGAAGCTTCGGCTTCGGATCTGCCGATATGTGTACGTACTGATGTTGCAGTACTCACGATGCGGGCGAGAATTCTACGAAACCTGTGCAGGTTGCACCTGAGTGAACCATCGTCAATCTTCGTCACACAATTACTATACGTGGAAAATGTCTTTGATCATCGGAAGCATCAGATCTACATACATACTGCCCACTCACCATGACACCTTCGACGACTGAAGAGGTCTCCTCAGTCTCAGTCTCAACCGCCGATACCTCTGTTGCTAAGGCCCGGAAATACGCTCGTGCAAAGCGAGTGCAGAAGCAGCAGCTGAAGCTGAGGGAACGCGGCACGACATGTGCAAGTTGTCAAGGTGGGGGACGCAATCCTCCATGTGATTACGACGTCGATAAGTCTGAAATGTGAGTGATTAGAATATTCATGTACACTTGATTGATTCAGCCCCATTCCGCCATACAAGTGATCGACGAGTACACAAGCTCCTGTACTCGTACTACATTTCCTGTTGTCAAAGAGGAATCGCACGATACCGTGTCGCTGTCGGACAGGACGACCTGAATACCTTTCACTAACGAAAAGATTCGTTCTTTGTTCTATTCTCGCTCACATGCTTCCCAATACCGTACTGTATCATTCAGCTCATGCACCAATTGCACGGATTATGGGCTCACATGCTCTTTCCTGAAACCGAAAGACAATCGGAGGATGCGAAGCTCTTACCGCAATGTCAGTGAGCTTTATGAAGAAGCCATCAGGACTACCAGAGGCACAACCTGGACCCAAATAGAGGATGGCGTCGAGCAGGAATATAGGTAAGCTGTCGGTCGGGTGCTTCTATCGACCGTCGAGTTCCTTCACCTCTACTCTTCATCCGACATACATCCTGTGGCCATTTTACAACCCCCTCCATTCATCTGATGCTGTACTCGCACACTGCACACTGGATGTAGAACGCAGACGCCAACGCAGATGCAGACGGAACGCAGGATATTGATATTTGCTTGCATTTCTGACCTGATCAGTACCAGACCGTGGTGGAACAAACGGCAGACCGAAGAATAGTGAGTAAGAGGTCGCTTCTTCTTATGTTCGATTGTCGAAGGCTTTGTAGAGTAAACCGGCTCCCAAGGTCAGAAAACAGGACCATGCTATGCACATACAGTGATTATGTTGTAGAGCGATTCCGCTTACACCACTTGCGACTCCCAATCCAGTGCACCGGAGTTGCTGGGGAAATTCCGGCGAACGCCAAAGGCGACAGAAACGACGGCGCTGACAAGGAAGGCACGGAATAGAAAGATCCCTGGTCAGAAATGCCATTCTTGTCGGGTCCAACGAGTCTATTGTGATTACAACGATGGCCGGGATGAGTGAGCGCTCGCTTTCTCTCGCCGACTTGAGATGCCATACAAGTATTGTATTCGTACACTCCTCGTGAGACACGATCCCAGGCTCCAAGTACCAAAGTACCAAAGCCCATAACGAGGTGGTTGACGGTCCAAGCTGACCTTCGACCCGTACTGCGCCACCGCCCACCATGCTATGCGATACAGATGTACGAGATGCACCGAAACGAAAATGGCGTGCTTTTTCACCCCATCATTCAGGAAAAGGGAACGACGTGAATCTGATGGCACTGTGTCCAAAGTATCCAAAGCGGTAGGCAAAACGCTCGGTGCCACATTTACGCTGAAAGAACAGTCCGGAAACCAACCCGAATGCAGGTATGTGCAGTCACTGGCCTCTCTCATTTCCCTTTTCAGAGAAAAACCCAGACACTTCCCTGCCCTTCGCCAGCCAGACATCGATCCTTGATGATCACAATGACGAGTTGCCGAAGTCGGGAGGCTACAAATCGAAGCATGAGCTGTTGCTGAGATACGTAACGACTGTATGGACGATCGCTACACATAGTACTAAGCCGTATCTGTGCAAATGGCAACTGAGTCCATATACTGCTCAGCGCACTTCAGAGCCGTCGCAGATCACAGACGCGCAAGCTTCTGATCGAGACAATGACCGACTGTAAGCCAACGTGTCATTTCGCCCTAAACTCACGACCACTGCACGACCCCTGTTTGACTTGCTCAAAACCGATGAGCTGCTATCTCAGCTTTCATAGATCGCAATCGCGATCGGATACTGAGAGCGACGTCGATTCCGCATCAGGTGTGGAGTGGGCTGATCTTGATAATGTTACTTACGGGTATTACAGACAAGCAATCTTCGACAAATTCGAAGAGAGCAACCGATTCGCCGTTGATAGGAAGAACAAACACATCACAACACTTGTGTCTCCTCTCCAGAGTGAGAGTGATGACGAGTGAGTGAGAAATATACCTACTCATAGTCTCGTTTCGGGAAACAAGTTACCTTATCCGTCTTGGAAATACTAATACTCGTGTAGTCGGGTGTCGGTGTAAGGCAAACACTGACACCGTACCGGCTTACTCATCTGATAGCCTGCAAGATGACTTTGACGTCATGCAAGAGGGTTCCGGGAGAGCTCAAGATGATTCTAATGAGGGGCAAGAGGACGACGCAATTATGCACTCAGACCTTACCGATATGTAGCAAGTTTCAGAAGATGTCGAATACGATCCAGAACGCTTCCTTGCTTCTCCTTTTCAAAGCTTCATTCCGGATTCCATGTCTGATCATGGGGATGCTCTTCCTTGACCATTGTCGATCGAACGATTCCGTCTTTCTCCGGGCTTGGGCATCCAACGCTCCCTCAGGCGTCACCCAAAGACGACCTTGGTCAATGGCAAGGACAATTGTTTCCCAGTGTTATGCAAGACTACACATACCGAGATGATTCACTGTACGTGCAGCTCACCGTCTCTTCGTCGGGGATTTGATATGCCTGGCTAATAGTTTTGCGGTCAGTTTGACCGCGACCGATCTTTTGGCCATAGTTCGAACCATCGGGAACCTCCCCCATGACCCCGAATTTCAGGTGTCCACAACAACAGCGACGTCGCGAAGAGACGACTACGGACTTGTCACCTCGGTACACAATCAAGATTCCCAAATAGACCCAATGTAAGTTTGATGCCAACCGCCCCCTTTCATGCAGATTTGAGCAGATTTGACTGTTTGACGTTGTCTTTTACATATGCCCGTATAGGAGATATTCGAGCGTTAACAGTACGCTGCTGCCACATGTGCTCTTCCAGCCGCCTCTGGATGGCTTTGAAAGTATACCTGGTATGGATCCCATGTATAGCTCGGAGGGAGCGGCTCGGAGGGCTGGGGGCGATATGAATCGAAATCGATCATACGATGTTTGTCAACCGCTCGTCAGGACATCACCCGTATGGGCTACCCGACGAGACGATCAGACAAAACGATATATTTATTTTCCATAGTAATGTACCCTGGGTAAACAAGCGGCAGACCTAAGCCTTACAACAATCCCTGTGGGTCAGGCGGCGTGGTTTCGAAATGATGATGCTGGTGAGGTAGATGAAGTCATCGTGAACTGTCACTAAGGCTTCGCCAAGCTGGTTGTGGGCGTAGACGACATTCGGTAACGGTCTGCTGACTGTTTCGATAAGGCACCACTTCCCTTCCACAGCCATCGTCCCCGCCATCATCAATAACCGAGACGAGGACTCGAAGCCGCAGCGAAAGGACCAAGAGCAGACCCGGGCTAACCTGCTATCGCTGCCGGACCATCAGGAGCAAGTGCGATTGGACGCGTCACCCGGATTCGTGAGTCCTCTCCCTCTCGGATCCAATAGCCCTCCGTGAGTGCTGGCGATTAGCGTCACCACGTAAATCGCGCCTGGAAACGCGAAACATCGGAGTGCTCAGCTATCGGGTATCGAGTTAAAACACTGGCATATCTTACCTTACCTCAGCTGATACTCTTGTACAACCACAACTCGATAAACGGGTGTTCAGTTTGCATTGAGAATAAAGAAGCATGCTTCTTCTCCCAATTGTCGAGGAAACACACTCGTCGCCTATCTGACGGCAGAGTTCTCGTCGAACATTGACCTTTGGGGGAGACGCAGGGGCCCCCTTTCACACTTATGCAATTGTCAGGACAAACGGTCGAGTGCAGGTGCGTGAGATAGCGCCAGATCAGGACTGATCACAGCGTTCCCACTCGCTCTCTTAATTGTGCACAAGCGGAGCTCGACTTCCGGCTAGGAGCTTATTCGACCATGTCAATTACGAGATGTAGCCCACACTAGAGTGATCGCTGATGGTTTTGCCTAGTACCGAGCCATATCTCCCCCAGTGGCACATCAAATCGATGGCCCGAGCTCGAGATCATTCTCAGCTGCCAGACGTAGAAGACCAAGACAATCGACAACACACCATGGAGATTGAGAAACTCCGCCTGTAAGTACCTCATAACAGGTCGATTTCGGTCTACCAGGGTCAGAATTCCCTTAACAGTTGAGCCATCGTACAGGCTTGATGGTTGATACTCGGAACATACTTACGGTTCCTATTTGTAGCTGTTCGATATTTGACACGATGGAAAAGGGCGGTCCGATTCACTGTCAACAGGGGACAGAACTTAGTCAATTGAAAAACCAAAGCGTCAGCAGGAAAGTGAATCGTGAGTCTCACCGATGGTCTATAATTATGTATGGTAGGCCGGGCCTGGGGTATCCATGATATGACTGTCGTCATGAGACTCAAGCAAGGTAGAATGACTGAGTTGACAGTGTGCAAAGGGACACTAACAGCATCGAAGATGAAGCAGACAGTGCGGAGGACGAACGCGAGAACGAAACTGAGGTTACGCCCACGAATTCCTACATGCATCAGACGCCAGTTTTTACTGGCTACGAGGGGTCTTTGCAACAGCAAGTGACTCTGGGTGGGCCCTTTCCCGAAGCTACCCAGCCAGACCATCATGTATACACAGCCACCGGCTTCCCTGTCCAGACGCCTTTCGATGAATTCGGATGGGCGCACGGCTCTCAAGCTCAGCTGCAACCTGCAACATACTTCGCTGATGGATATATCTCCCAACCAGCACAGTGAGTGATGTACATTGACCAATGCTCCGAGTCCGTGAACGGCCTCTCTGATCAGGCTGCTCTCAAGAGCGCTCAGTGACGATATGCAAGGCATGCAGTCGCTCGAGTTGTTGTCGCAGCCTCCTTCAGAATCACTGGAAGCAGCCTTATATGATCAGTGGAGCAACGTCACAAACCCTGATATGTCGCCGAAGTGGGGAAGTCGTCAACCGATGCAGTGAGTATGCCAAAGACTATGATCATACCATTACCAGAGAAGAGTATTGGCTCGAGCTGAATGGTACAGTAGATGGTCCACAACAGCCCTCGCAACGGCGAACCCATCTCTCGGATCCTTCCAGTATCCAATCGGTGGCTTGGAAGTGAGTGTCTCAGCCCTAAAGATCAGTTCGACTCTGGCGAGGCACCTCATGTACTGCAGGTCTGTCCTATGTCCTGCGCTGACATCTTCTCCGCGACGGTCCATCCCATCGCCTTTATAATGGTGTGCTTCCTAGCGTAATTATTCGAACAGGAACACATTTGCAGATCAGAACCTCTTGAATGGCCCTGATCTTCTGAGCCCCCAATTGGATGCGTACAGCAACCAGCCATGGATGCATCAATTCGATCGCACAAGCATGCCAGGCTCGACCTTGCATTGCCAAATCTGAAATTCGGTGAGTATCGTTTTGATGATTCTCGGATGCTACAGCAAGCAGCATCGAAAGCTCACAAGTAGCATCACGTATGGTAGGCGAAGTGAAGATGGTATTTGCATGAGCAATGGCGGAAGAAGGACGCCCGTTGATAGCCCTTGGTAGCGGGAGCATTGTCCCATACAAGCAAAGAGACATCTACGAGTATGTCACATGATAGATGATGAAGGTATTTCAGATGTATTGGATTATCGAGTGAAGGTTATTATTTCTGTATTGTCCATGTTTACAAAAGATGCCAAATGTGCCAAAGAGTGATCGCAACAAGTAATGTATTCCGTCAAGTCCGCTTCCTTCGAGTCAAGTCGTGTTCGTTATAGGTCGTTAAGTAGCAGCAGGATGCAAGCCAAAAGCACGTAGGGAAAGCCATTGTGTGAGATTGATTTACGCCTCATCGCGTCGAGGAACGAGTGATCCGCTGCAGATACCCCGTTGTCGATGTCGCATGAGCGCGTCACCTCGAGCGAAGCCTTTGCCACTGTGAATCACGAATCAGAATGGTCAGCTTGCGCGCCACGGAATGATATTGGTTGATGTCAAGTAACTCACCATGGGCATGGGAAAGGCTTCGTTCCGCTATGGATCCTTGTATGTCTCCTCAAATCGTGTTGTCTAACGAAAGCCGCGTGACAGTCTTCCGCTGTGCAGATATACGGCTTGTCTTCGAGGTGAGTCTGAATGTGCGAGTGAATGGCCGATTTCCTGGGGAAATGTCGCTCACACCCTTCGATCAGACACTTGAACCTCTTGACAGGTTGCCCTGTCATCGATCCGTCGAGCGTGAGGAAGGTGGTATACAGCTTTTCGAGGAAAGCTCGAGGGAGACCGGCGGGGTTGATAGTGCCATCCGCCGAAGGCACAGAGTGCGACGCTCGGGGTGGTTGAATCACAAGTTGGGGTTGACTAGGTAGAGATCCTTGAGCCGGGAGAAGAGAGTTTCCAGAAGCCGTTCTTTGCATGACGGAGACTGAGGTCAAGTCGGGGCCAAACACCAAGACGGGTTTGGGTGAAGGCTCTCGCAACTGATCATGAACCTCTTCGATGGCCGTCATCGGCATAGGCACAGAAACCGATGGTCCAGCCTGCATCGTGGGTTCGATGGGCTCCTCCGGTGACGAGGTGTTGCCCTTGCTCTTCTTTGGTGTCTTGGGCTTTGGCTTAGGCCCGGGCTTCAGTCTCTTACCAACAGGAGGGAAAGTCTGTCGTTTCCGAGGAGTCTCAGGAGATACCGGAGTGGACTGCGTCCAACCTTGAGTGGCATCCGAGGGAGGGTCACTGGGACCCACCGCGGTAGGCAGGGGTCCGAATAGACCACCTTGTTGGGACAGGGTGTGTGCCATGGGTGCAGGAGGAGGCGGGGGGATGCTTGACATAGTATGTACGAACGGCGCTGATACCGATCGAGGAACACTGGGAAAGATCGGTACCTCGTTCGGGCGCATTTGGTAGTTGAGGAAAGAGGTAGAGACGTGCCTTTGAGGGGGATGAGGCATGCCGGGACCGGGAATGGAAGGAGGACCAGACTGGAAGTTGAAGACTTGGGGCTGTGCGGAGTAAGTCTGTGCCGACCACGCCTGAATATCGACCGGCTGGGTGTTCGTAGGTAAACCAGGCTGATAGTTCAGGGAAAGGCCGGGGACAGGGGGATAATCGACATGGTGGAATTGGGGCTGAGGGGGAAGAGATGGCTGCGTTGGTAGGTGCGTCGATGAAGGAGCACTAAAGGTCATGCCGTCTTGCGACATCATTGGTGTCTCTACGATGGTGGTCAGAGTGTTCTGTCGATATCCTTGATTGCTGGGGAAGGAAGCGACCGAGGCCAGAGAGGTCGATTGGGGCATCATCGACGTTACATGAGACATAAGAGTCATATCACCGTGTACATCCTGCACGCCACCAAAGGAACCCTGCTCTGCCTCCGGCGAGGTATAGAACGCGCCTGCGGGCTGCTGAGGCGTGCAGATGGGTGATCCACCTCCGGGAAGTGTAGGGCTGGGCAGCTGAGAGTGAGAAGGCATGAGTTCTGGCAAACTAGCTGAAGGTGGCACGGGTCGGTACAGGTCGGGGAACGCTTGCAGGCTTGGCGAGACAACCTCGTAGGAAGTAGATGCTGTCAAAGCTGATGAGGAAGACACGTTCCTGTCCTGTTGATAAGGTTGCGTAGGGCCGAGGAAAAGGGCAGAAGATGACACCGCTCGGGAGAGAGGCACACTGGTAGTAAGGGATGTCGATGGTTCAGCATTACGTCGTCGAATTGCCGTAGGTGAAAGGGGCATCGAGTTGGCGTCATAGGTAGCTTGTCTTATGCGCTTGGAAGGTCGGTGTGCACCCGATGGTGTACCGAGACCTGACAACTGTCTGACCTTCTTAGCACTCCGAGGGGCGGTGGGAGAGGGCACAGGTGTAGGATCAGGCATAGAAATCATGATCGGGGTGCCCGCGCTCTGCGCCGGAGGGGCTTTGACTGGAGACTCGAATGGGAATCCATCGTCAAAGGCTGACATATCCATACCATCCGCATTTGACCCATTTAGAAGTATGCCTTCCCAGTTGGGCTGAGAGTCGGGGTCGGCGATTTGGACGGGCGTAGCGGCGACTGAAACAGGCCTGAATCCCAGCGTTGGCGTCCTCGCTCTGTTGGGGACAACGAACGCGTTCGCTGACTGGAAAGCATGAAAGCTTGCTTGAGCCTGAGTCGAAGTCATGGGAGAGATGAGGAAACCCTCTGTTGTCCTAGTCCTTCTAAGTCCTCTATCATTTGGGGTCTTGCGGATGGAAGTGAAGGGTGATGTCGGATCGAAAGCTGGGAAAGCGGAATGTACAGGGGAAGAGAGGATGTGAGGTGTACCTTGAACGGTATCGAAGATCTCACCGAAGGAGGGAGGTGCGATAGGGGAGGACATGGTGTTCTGTGCAGCTGTGGCATGATGGAAGCGTTTAGTGAGTGCACGGTCAGCGTCAGTCTCAGAGTCGGGGAAAGGATGTGTGTTTGCGAGAGAAAAGGTCTGTGTGTAAAGGGATGATACCAAGAAGAAGTGACTAACCAGTGATCAGAGTTGTATAGTAAAACGCCCTTATCCTATTACTGTTCACCCCGCTTGTATTTCTCTACGATATGCGATATGCTGCGCTGAACGAAAAAGAAAAAAGAGGGCTTGTGTGTCGGGATAACCAAGCCTTCTTGGCTCGCAGAGTATATATCAATACCTCAGGTAGCCGTGTCGATGGCTCCTAGACTGACCCGTTCCCACGTTCACCGGCCCTATGTTGATTCCGATCGGATTATCCACTCAAAAATTGAGCAGAGAATTCGCAATCGGGCCAAAGGTACTATTGGGACAAGATAAGGGCGTGGCTTCGCGTCTGGACCAGTTGCAGCTGGATTGTCGAAGCGATGGACCACTACCGGTTTGTACGTCAGGTATGCTGTACGCAGGAAAGGCCGCGAGCTTATGACAAAGCGAGAAGGCGGAGGAAGGAGAGCGCTGGGAGTATGCTCAATTGGGGTGAGACAAAGAGTGTCGAGGGCAAGGCCAGATCGGAATATCAAAGTCGGTATCAGGAGCCAAGGGTGTCCTCAATATAAACGGTCGGTGGAGTAGAGACAGGCGCTAGGGAATTTGATCGTCTATGCAGTAGCGATGAATGAGTCGACCTCAGCTTAGACGTATGCAGTTCAGAGAGAGTGGTGGTGTTAAATGAGTGTGGGTGTCGTTATGACTGAATGAATAGGAGATTTGTGGTCGGTCGGTTTAACAGGTGTTTGAGGTCGGTTTGTTTATGTCGACAAAATCCGATCGTATAACAAGTGAGAGTGTGGGTTTTTCCAAAAGAGTGTAAGGTTGTCTTTCTTCAGTCGATGAAAGATATCTCCTTCGACGTCGAGACCGTTGAGAGCGTTGTAGAGATAAGAGGGAATGGATGATATAGCAATGATGATAATTGATACTGTGTATGTATCCGAGATGAGAGAATGCAAGATCAGACGATCGATTCCAAGGAGAGTGGTGACGGATGGGCGTAGATGGAGGCGACTGATTTGTCTCACATCCATATCCCACCACTCAGCTTTTGATTTTAGTGGTGCGGGTGCCTATGTGTGCGTTTGTGCAGCAACCTTTGTGATCGTATTTGCATCTCGCAGTCTGCATATACAACTCCTTGCAATCCGGCACTTTATTCGATGCACTTTCTATTTAGCACATTACGTTTTTGCCCCGTCCATTGGTTCCCTTGTATTCATTCGTGTCCTCGAGAAATATGGAACTAAACAGACTCTGAAGATCTTACGTAGTCGTAGGTTCATCTCCATCTTACCGTGCCCTCCTACCAACCAAACAGTACCACAGTGCTCGCTCACTCGCTACGAATACATTTCTCGCATCGGTGAGACTCTGTCCGATATAGTGGGAAGGCCAAAAGAGAGGACACATATCAAGACTTGTTTGTTCCGCCAGTATCAACTGCGTACGGGCAGAAAGCACCCTTCCGCTGAATTGCACCTTCCTTTTCGAAACCCTCAAAAGAATCTAAACCCAAACTACCCTTACACCTCACACTTGACATTCGGCATCGTATGTACAGCACCGCACGCTAGCATACCTATGATGATACGTATGCAGGGAGATTGATTGAGTGTTGTTTATTTTCTTCTCGGAAAGCGTAAGGGCGCGATTGATCGGATAGTGTGATCGGTAGGATCTCAGAGGTTTCATCGGATGGAACAATTCGTCCAGGCTCCCCTGACGATCCGACTTTCCCCCCTTTTTTCCGTCGGCTCGCACAGAGACTGGTATCCGTTGGTCCTTTCGGGCTGTCTGGTCAAGATCCACAGCTGTTTAACGCATTGCCCAACTCAGTCAGGCCTGAGTCAAATCGAATCGGATTCAGAAGACGACTAAGAACGATTCAGACGTCATCGCAACCCAAGCACGATATGCTAAAACAATCCGCGCCTCTTTGTTTTCCATCCGTCTTTATTTCATGCTGATATACACGCAAGCATGAGCTGACATAACCTTGTTATGCTGAGTACTCGCGTATCGTCCCTCTCATAAGCTGTACCGTCATGTACAGTGATCTCTCAAATTTGAATGAGATACATCAGCGACGTGTCTATCTAACGGGATTAATGAGGATGAGACGGGTTGTTTTGATTTTCCGTCTCCTTTTGTGCCAGGGTCTCAAAGTAAGAAAGAACAATAAGACGAAAAGAAAACAGTCACGTCAGGAATCAACCGCTGCACCGCGCGCTTACGGCAGTATTCTGCCACAGTCTGCGGGATTTTTCGGCGATAGGGAACGCGTTATGCGATATCAAGCGCGGTGTGGGCGATCTGATGTACGAGTAATGGAACGGTTGGTGCCCCTCATGGTCATGAGCAACCCCGCATTCCAATCAACGTGAACCTTGTCAATCCTGTACTCTCTCCAGCTTTATCGATAATAATCTCCCCCGCATTTCATCAGTCACAGACCATACACAGACTAAACTATACAGGTGCCGTTCAGCCAGACCTCCTGGTGAACTTTGACTTCATTCGTCATGACTACCTTTCCTACGCCCTCCCATGCGACCACGGTTGAGATACCAATCGATCCAGCCCTGATAGATCAGCAATCAATACAAAACCCATCTCCAGTGAAGGTAACGGGCAGCAAGCGCAAAAGCCGGGGTAGTGGGGCCGCTTCAGCAGGGAACACAAACATAGCTGGCCCATTGACATCGAGGGTGACGAGGCGGTCCGCAGCTTCTGCTGTTCCCGCTGCGAACACGAGTAATGGAACAATTCGAGATGATAATGGATCGATGGGGGTCTCAGAACCTGCTAGAGGAGAGGAAGAGAACTTGAATGCTGCGTACTGGGGTACAGCGACCAATGTAAGCGGGGCCACTCGGCCACCCGATCTTGCTCCATGCCACGACTATCTGAGGGGAATCAGAAGGATAAGCTGAACGCAGGAAAGAGCTAATAACATTCTATGCTCGATGTGACCAACATTAGAAACGGGCCCGCCGCTCATCACCCACCAAGCGGTCTATTCCATCAGCCCCCACGGGTCGGTTCTATCCGCCGGATCGTCCGACGCTCAGCGATGCTGGGATATCGGCTCCGAGCACAAGCGCTATATCGAATGGTGATACCCTCCATGATGTCGACTTGCGATACGAAACGAGTATAGAGGGATTTGACCCGAATTCTGCGTTGGCTGGGATAGAGGAGCTAGCTGCTGCTGCCATGGCTGCGAATGATAAGGTAAGTCGACGGAGCATTGAGCTGAGCTCGCACGGCTCATGACTACGTTCACTCTCAGTCAACTGTCTGTATCGGAAGAAGACTTCCCGTTAGAATGAGTTTGATCTAGAGCGAGAGCCTTCGGCTGACGTCAATCTCCTTGGTCTTGATGTGATTCTAGACCGCAAATGCAGCATACAATCACGCCTCACAACCATATCATTACCCCAACCCGAGCCCATACCCATACACCTACCCAGTGGGCTTAACGCCATTCCGATATCCATGTCTAACGCCGGACAAACAACCCCCACCCCCTGGGGATCCCAAGAACCCGAATTTCAGACCATTTGATCCTCATGCTCCGCTCACACTGAGGGCGTCCCCCAAGATCAATGTACGATCGACTGACCCAGATACCAGCGAGGTCCATGGCACGGACACGAACCCGACCCCCTTACCATCCGGTACGGCAACAGCGGCGGATACACCGACGAATACGTTACATGCGGAGGAATTAGATGTGGGACAAACAGCGTCCGAGGCGAACAGCACCACGGATGAGAATACTGCAGATTCAGCTCAGTCAATACCGACTTTGGCAGCCGCCCATCAAGCACGTGAAGCTGAAGGATTTTTGTCAAAAAGCCGGATGCGCGGACAGAAAGCCGACAACGAGTAGAGGGTCAGATAGAAGATCCATACGGACCAGGATTATCCTTGGCAGACAGGCCTCGAGCCTATGGCTCATTCGAAGTGAACTCCGTTTTGAACGCGACCGGTTCCTACAAGGTATAGATGCAAATTCTGTATCGCCATTCAAGTCAATGTTGTATACAAAAGGTAATGACAGTATTGCAATGTAGCCTATATAAAGTCTGTAATGACCACCTTGCAGTCGGATATCATGTCCACGCTTGCCAATAGGGAGTAGGCGATATCTGCGTATTAAGTATCAAGTATACTGCGTTTTGCTTACTGCATAGGCCCAACGCGTGAGGAGATCTCGTACATAAACGGCAGCACTTTCAAGCGCTGACAAGTCTACATACACACATAGAACAAGGATCTCTATACACCTACGCCTACATACCACCCTTTGCCTTCTTCGCCTTGATGTTTGATCCCATTCCTGCCCGTTTCGAACCAAGCTTGCGCTTACTCTTGTCAGCCGTCACTTCGTCGTATGCCTTTTTGGTACCTGCACCGAGTAGGGTTGCGTGACCTGAACAGCCAAGATGATTAACAGTGTCAGTTTGACGGTCACAGCCAGGTTCATATCTTACAAAAAGGTTTCACAGTGCATAAAACACTGTGGAGACAAACAACCCTGATCTTGATGGGGTTGTCGATTGCTGAGTGAGGGCAAGTGCAAAGGACCAACTCACCAGTCTCTCTCAGCAGATCATCAACAATGATCTTACTGCCCGACGTTGGGTACTTCGCCGAAACTCCCCTCGCCATCAATTTCTCACGCATCAACTCCCTCAATTCCGCTTTCAACCCACTAACATCCGTCTTCTTATTGGCTTTTTTCCCTCGATTAGGCTTATGGAAAGGCAAGTCCGGATCATCCTCTGCATCAGAAAGCATAGTGGGATCGATATCCAAATCCATAGCTTCGGCAGCTTCGATCAGCCAATTTCGATCGTGCGTGGATTTGGTCACTTGATGTTCTGCTTTTTCGATCGCTCGAGCTACGCGGATGCGTTCTCGAAGGGCGGGGAGGAAACCGCTCTCAATTGGTAAGTCGGGCAGCTCGTGGCCTGGAGAGTCAGCAAAGGCAAGAAGTCAGCATAATCCGGTGAGATATGGTGATGGGTATCGCAGGCAGATGCGAATGCAGTAACCTCGCAATGATTCATGCTGACGATGGATAAGTCTACTCACTCCTTCCAAGCGATTTCATCAGCGCACGCTGCATCCCTTTCTCCTCAGGCGCACAAAGCTGCAGTGCAAAACCCTCATTCTTCGCTCTGGCCGTCCTTCCACTTCGATGGATATAGGCATCTGCTGTTCGGGGCAGGTTGAAGTGGATCACATGATCCACTTGGGGAATATCGAGACCTCGCGCCGCAACGTCCGTGGCGATAAGAATACCATTCTTGGAAGATTTGAATCGATCGAGGTTCTTCAGTCGTTGTTTCTGCTGAAGTTGAGAATGAAGGGGGAAAATTGGGAGTTGGAGTAAAGTGAACAAGGGGATCAAACGTCTAATACCGTCGATTGAGCCGACAAAGACGAGGGATCGACCGGGATATCGGAGCAGAAAGTAATAGAGATACAGGTCCTATCATCAATTTCTAGGTGTTAGCTGGCTATCGGCCATGACACTATTCTGCAGAAGTAGCGGCACTCACCTTGTCTGCTACTACACATTCGACCATACTTTCTCTCAAGGTAGCCACTACACCGCCCTCAGGACTGAGATCAATGACCTCGGGGTTTCGATCTCTGAAGTCAAGCTTGTCCACCAAGTCCTCTATACAGATCCAGAAGATCGTTAACATGAGGTAATCCCAAACGAATTGTTAGCCGGGCGTCATTGTGATTACACTTACCCAGCGTAGAACTTCTCTTCCCCTTGCCTTTCCCACCAATCGGTCCTCTCCGCTTAAGGTTCTGCTGTAGATCCTTCGACAAAGTAGCAGAGAAGACAAAGGTCTGCATGTCTTCCTTTGCAGCAGCTTCGGTGAGCAGTGTCGACATGGCGGCGAATACTGGATCATCATCGTCAGGTCCTTGAGTAGCGCTGTGAGCATGACCCGGTCAAGATCAGCAATGAGGGATAATGGATGGACTTTCGACATCTTTCCGCATCGTCTTTTCATAGCCACTCACGCTCCTGATCGCTGGGTGAGACAGACAATGCTCTCCAGCTCTGCGAAATGACCATTCTCGATCATCCGGTCCGCTTCGTCAATGACCAAGAACCTCAATCCTCGAATGCTAGCGGCAAGCTCATCATCCTACGAGAACACTCCCAGGGTCAGCTCAAACGACCAATCAATGCAATGTAAATGGATCACTTTGGCTCACCGCTTTGATCAAGTCCCATAATCGACCGGGCGTAGCAACCAAAACATCACAACCCCTATCCAAGATTCTCTTCTGTTTCTGCGCAGACAAACCACCTACTACGCTTCCAACGCTGATCCTAGGTGGTCCAGTCGGCTTGACACCTTGTTCGGCATCAGGATCGCTCAAGGCGTGCTTTAAGAGAGCTGAGACATGCTCGACTACTTGCAGTGCCAATTCTCGGGTTGGGCAGAGGATCAGGCCTGAGAGTGGTCGCCGGGTGGACGGGGCGGGTTTAGGCGAGCGAAGTAGGTGCGAAAGGATAGGCAAGGTATATGCTAGCGTTTTACCGGAACCCTACGAATGGCGTCCATGATCCATGAGGCATTCATCAGCCTCCAAGTAGAACATGTTGTATGCAACGGGATGATAGCTTACAGTTTCAGCGACGCCGACAACGTCCCTTCCGTCGATACCCGCGGGCAGCGCCCTCTTCTGGATTTCCGTGGGCTTGACAAACCCAGAAGCCAAGAACGCCCTCTTGAGCGACGAATGGAGATTTATATCCTTCCATTCGGGCAACAGGGCGTCTACACAATCGCCAAACATCAGTTCATGGTTCATGACGAATTCAAATCGTGGTGGTTGTGAAGGAGGCGATGAATGACTTACCGTTGAATTCCGGTTCATCTTCCACTTCTCCCTCAGACTCGGCGATGCTCTCCTCGTCTTCGTCGTTCAGATCCTGAGCAGCTATTCCAGTGAAATCCGGGTACTCTCCTTCTTCCTCTTCTCCGACATCTTCGGCTCCCTCAGACTCGACTTGTTCATCCTCATCCACGCCTTCTTCCACATCTGACAATCGACCATCTTCGACCAGATCCTCCTCCACGATTGGTCGCGCTTCAGCACTAGCCCTGCCTTTACCCTTTCGCTTGTTCTCGGACGCCTGTGCCAGCACCCAAAGTCAGTATGTACTATTTGCTGCAATAGAAAATAAGATGTATTCGGGACTCACCACAAATCTCGCTACTTTCCTACCACCATCATCTTCTTCCCACTCAATTCCAACATCATCCAGCTCCTCAAGCATCATCATGCCGCCTCCGCCATCCACACCGGAGAAAGAAGACGTGTGTACTGGTTTCCATTTCAAGGATTCTGCTGCTAGTCTTGCTCGCGATTTCGGTTTCGACGTCAACGAGGAGGATGAAGCGAGAGATGATGAGGATTTCTTCTTCAGTTTGAGCTTGGATTTGCGAGGATCCCCCGATGAGCTTTTCTTGGATTGCGCCATTTTCGTGTCGATCGATATTTCCCAGATATCATTCATGCATCTGTTGTCAAGAGCTCAGAAATAAATCATCGGTGAGGGAACGAAACAGCCACGGTGGGTCTGCAGTTGCTAGCGGCGGTAATGGGCCGAAACCAACTTTTGACTTTTGAACTGACTGGCTACAAGTCACGTGATAGGTAAACAAGCGATCCAGCGGAGATCGCCGTACCTATCCTTGTAGACGCGCTTCAGCCCTGAAAATCCACTATATATATTTGGCCCACCATTCAACTCTCTTCAACCTCGTCAATAAGATCAATGGCATAGCCTGGATTCAACTCGGTATTCTCTCTTCATTTTCTCCTATTTTCTAATATGAAACCACCGGAAAGGCAACAAGGTTTGACCGAGGTTCCCCATACACCTCAACAACCCTTGGCAAGCTGTGGTCAACCACGTTGACCCATTCAAGCGGAGTTGGCGAGCAGGATCCCATTCGAATGGGACGCGGGGTCCTGGCGCAAATCTATTGACGCTCATTCACATCCTAATCAGTCACTCACGCTGACACACTCTTTTGAGCATTCAGCTATACATCTAACCGTCCTTCTTTGCATCTGATCACTCCCGTTCTGTCCCTCTATCATGACACTCTTACGCCGAGGATGGACTCAAGCTCATCGCAGTAGCACCATTACCAACTCAAACGTCACACCTGTCACAACTGATAAGATGTTCTCAAGCAGAATTGCCACCGCTATCATTACAGCTACCGCTGCCGAAAGCAAGGGAGCCGAACACGCTTCCCCGACATCGACGACCGACTCTTCTCCGACTTCGTCAAGGTTATCTTCGCTCGCCCCTACAAGGTCCTCATCCGGGACCACCCTCACCTCGTTCTTTGACGACTCAAACCCCAATTCGCCCTTCAAAGATGAGAAGCTCGAATACTTCAGCAAGCACTACGACAGACATCATACCGACCAGCTCCCTTGTTCATTGGAGCCAGTCAAGGAGAAAGAGGAGAAGAACATCACCCTCTCTTTTGATGAGGCATACGCCCTTATGCCTTGGCAAATGGATAATCCGCATATCCGAACCGGTTACAGGCGACCCACTCCTTCTTTTAAAGGCTGCGCGTGGAGTATCTTTGGATGTAAGGACTATCAGACTTTTCTTTTCCTGCTCTGTCATCGAAACTAACACCAAGTTCTTGCTCACGTAGACTTGCACAATGAGACAGGTAAGCTATCGGGTACACCGGTCGGCGTGTCACAGAGCATACACAGCTTGCTGATCGATGTGCATTGCCAGTCAACATCCTCACCCATCTCTTCGGGGCCGTGGCTTTCCTCTCTCTTCTCTCTTTGCGTCTTATGCCCACTCTCATTCCCTCGTTCCACCCTTCCTCGAAGGAGCTGTTCGATCTCATTCCGCATACTTTCCATGACAAGGTCGCTCTCACCGTCTTCCGACTTGCAGTTGTCATTTGCTTAGGATTGAGCGCTACTTTCCATACCTTGTCCTGTCACTCGAAACACGTTTCCGATTTTGCCCATCGCGGTGACTATGTAAGTTATTCTATCCCTACCTCAACTGACTGGTGAACGACACGTATAGAACGAGCGGTGACTGACTCATTGAACGTGTTGCAGATTGGAATCATCGTTAATGTGGTCGGCACTATCTGCCCCATGGTGTACTATGCTTTCCACGGACAACTGTTCTGGCAACTCGCCTACATCAGTGAGTTTCACATATCTCGGCCGATTTGCAGAGACCTCATCGCTCACCTAGGCGTCTTTCACAGTTTTCATCATGAGCGCCGGCCTGATCGCCGGCTTTGTAAGTGAACTGACATTATTCCTCTCCTCATCATCGTTCCCAATCATATATATCCAAGATAACTGACCTCCCTTCTTTTTTCCCCCGTTCTAGATCGTACTCTCACCCCATCATCGATCCAACAGGTGGCATCGAACTCTTACTTTCACCGGCCTCGGAGCCTCTGCCTGTATCCCAATCACCCATGTCCTCGTTACTCAAGGCTGGGCACACGCTCGATCCGTCATCTCCATCGATCTGATCTGCATGGGCGGTGGCATCTACGTCATTGGCGGTCTCATCTAGTAAGTCATAGTACCAATTCTCCGATCATACGCCAAAGACTTCACGTTCAGAGCTCAGTGACATCGTAGTGCCAAACTTTGCTGACGGGCGAGTCCCCTCCATCCAATCTCACTTCTCAGTGCCGCGCGAATCCCCGAATCGAGGTTCCCAGGAACGTTCGACCATTTCGGATCCTCGCACCAGATCTTTCACGTCCTGGTCGTCATCGGTGCGATATGTCAAAATTATGCCTTTGAGGGTATGATCTTTGGCTGAGCGGCAGCTGTCGGCCAAGCTATGGCTGAAGCTGATGCTGCGGCCGCTGCAACGGCTGATGACCGATGGAATCTTGTACTTTGGATTGCCATGAATGGTTTCATCAAGAGGATTTTGGCGTAAATTGAGCCTTGTATATCATCCAACACATACTTAAGAAGCTTGGATCTTATATGGATCTCAGATGATCAGGTTATTGTATATACCTATATGGCTTCGTTGTTGTATAAAACATGATCATGAGCCTCGACCGAACAGATTCCAACAGATCTCTGAGACCTGCACGGGCGAACGATGGAGTAATTGAATATAGATAGAAAAGGGTTGAATACACACATGCATTGAATCGGTCAAAACAGTAGACATGGAACTCCGCTGCCACTGGCTTACCAGAAGGGTTATGCATCTGAATTAATGGGTGACCTAGGTGTATCTATTGTCGCTATCCATGAGCCACCATAGGCCCAAGTGCTCTAAATTTCGCCACGTGGTTTTTCGCCTCGTCGCCACCAAAAACCTCGAACCCAACAAACCAAACCAGGACTTGCGAATGCAACTTCGCTGTTTGCTTTGTACCTGCACCATTTACTTCTGCTTCTCGATAGTTTAGTTTAGTCAAGTCAAGTCATATCAGAGGTCAAAGTTCCCTTCACCTTCTGTTCGATATTCGCGGGAATCGGTATTTGGGTGGACATAGATAGATACAAGGAGGCAAATATGACCCGTGAGTACTTCATGAACTTTCCTCCCTCGTTGATCCTCTTCACCTTGTATCGGCATTGTCGGCGTCAGTTGGCCACGTCTCTTCGTGAAAAAAAGCCTAATCTCGAGCAATTCGTGTCGATTATGATCATCTGCTGATACGCATATGTCCACGTGTTTTACGATCCATATATCCCTTATCAATCACTCCTGCCTGGTCCAAAACCGCTGTTCACTTCGTCCCTATGCTATGGTATCGACGGATATCCCCACTGGAATAGGGGGTGATCAACGAGAAAGAGATAGAGCCAAGAGGTTGAAAGAAGAGTGAGTGTTCACCTGTCACATTTCACCCCCACCTTCTAGACAAACACCCAATGCCTTTCTCGTTGTCCCGTCTCCACTTATCTTCGTCCGCATACACCCTTTACTTGCTTCTGCAAGCATTGGAGGCAAGGTCTTTGGCCGGATGAGCGAAGGGGAACCTCCATTGGATGGAAAGACGGATTGATGGGTGGGACCATGCCTAAAGCAAATATACGTTTGCATGGCGATCTGAAGGCTCATGGCTGCTGTTGAAATGAGGAAGGGATATGATGTCGCTTTTTCAGACTGGATGGACTGGTTCAGACAAGTTGGGCTTTGAGTTGATCAAGTGTTGATCTGTTGCTTTTCCTGGCAGAGCGGCCAAGGGCAAGAAATTGACTGGTTCACCGCAACAAAGAAGAGAAGCGTGAGTCCTCTTCTCCTTTTCCCAGCATCGTCTCCTGGCGCGTTATTCTCTTCAACTCAGCAGAGTCGCGTAAGATATGCATGTCTGGAATGGCTATATGAAAACAGAGCTGATTCACATTGTTACTTGTAGAGATGCTGCGGCCGTAGCGGAGAAGTGAGTGTCGTGATGTTTCCCGTTCGCATACTTCGTCTGCGTGACGAGGAATACTAGCAGAGTGTTTATTACGGCGGATTCTTGTTTATGGGCTGGGCGCTCGCTGCCTTACTGCGTGGAGGCTGTAAAAACGAAGCGGAGATCATTCAGGACATAGCTGAAGGCACGGCAACTGACGATCTTCTACTTTGGTGACCCGCCCATGTTTGTTTTATCCTTCTCCGTCCTCGTCTTAGGCAAGCGGTAAGTTCGATCTCAGACTCTTAGACGCGATGACACCGAATCCAATGTCGTCCCTATTGTGTGTGCACAACGCTGACGATAGCTTAATACCATCCACCCCTTACCCTCCCGTTCATCTCTTGGTTCAATGTATCTACTGGAGTACGCTCCGGGCCCTTGTTTGTTTACGTTTGCGCTCGCTCTCACTCGCCGCACACCGCCGGCAATTGGCGATCCTCTCGACTAGGCGAAAGCAAAGGCTCGAGCAGAAGCTGAAGCAAAGGGCGAGATGAGCGCGTACGACAAGAAGATTGAGCAGAGAAAAACAAATGCTCAGATGAAGAAGTAACTCGAGATTCGGCTCTGGGGATCTGGGGACTGGGGGATTGAGGCAAATCAAGACCAGTTGGGAGAGCGCGGAGATATCATGCAGCTTGGCCACATTCCAGTTAAAATGTCGAGAAGTGAAAGGCAGTGGAAGGGATAGGGAAGGGAAGATGGCTGTCTCTGTGGATTGAGGATGAAACCAGCACACACATCAACAAATTCATATCATGTCATTCTATATATAAATTGTTCAGCATCGTAATTCTCTCGTATCATTCCATGTCCCACAGGATGGAATGATCATCATATGAATATGATTGCCCATCAGATCAGCGCAGGAATTCATTGGCACTCTCGAATACGAACACGAAGAAGGACCATCCTCTTCAATCGTCACAAGTGGAATCGTCACAATTGCGAGAAACAAGGGATACTGTATATAACTTGCTGATGGAGGTTACTATACAGTACTCTAGAATCCCACAACATACTTGGACAGTACTTTATACGTCGACATACGATACATGCATGTCAGAATTACAGCATCCCAGACGCAGACATCCATATTCCCATAGTAGAAGTCCTCCATACCTGCCATACCTGCCTTACCTACCCACTGTTCCACTCTACTCGATATCCTCCCCACCTTTCCTTCTACGCTGTTTCTTGGCTTCTCGATGTTTCTTCTTCCATCCCTGAGTAAGTTCGACCCTCTCTGCTTCCCATCGCTTCTTCATCGTTTCGTCCGTCTCCCCTTCTTGCCTTACGAATGCAGGTAAAGGCTTGGTCGTCGTCTCAGCCATTTCGTCCTGATATGCTTCCATCGCTTCGTCTCCGTATTGCTCCTGTCCGTGTCCGTGTCCGTGTCCATGACCATGGTTATATCCATATTGTGATCGATGATGGCCATATCCGTTTCCTGCTCCGTATTGACCGCCTTCATCGTCCGCTTGGGAAGCGACCATGGCTACAGGAACACCAGTATGAAGCTCGTTGTAAGGATTTCGTGCTTCGCCCTTCCTCGTCTGGGAAGCGGATGCTTGAGCTTCGGTTGTTGGTAAAGCGAAAAACAATGGAATATCGGGATTCGCATCGAATTTCACTTTACCTTTACCAGAGGTCCCACTCGACATAGGTAGAGGCTGTAGTTCTTCCTCCGCCGCTTTCGTTGTAGCAGCGGTATTCGGAGCGAAAGATGGTAGAGGGATATCCATATCTTCGTCCAATTCGAGATCGGGATCCAAGTTTGCAAGCAGAGAAAACCCTCCTGCTCCACTACCGGCGCCGGAACCAGAACCGGAACCGAAACCAAAGCCAAAAGCGGCTGATGAAGATGATGCGCTGGGAGCGAACATCTCTTTCAAGCCTGCCGGCTTGGGCCCGACAGGTTGGGTATTGGCATTCTTCATGGATTTGTCTTCGTCTTCTTCGTCTTCTTCGTCTTCTTCGTCCTCCTCGTCCGATTCCGAGTCGGATTCTGATGATTCCGAATCGCTGGAGTCGTCGCTATCATCACTGTCACTGTCACTGTCACTGTCACTGTCACTGTCACTGTCGCTGTCGTCATCCCCACTGCCGCTTCCACTTCCACTTCCACTAGAGCTTGATCCTGATCCTGATCCACTTCCCGAGCCTCCAGCTGGTGGATCAATATCCATCCTTCCGTCACCTTCCCCTTCAGCAGAGCTGGAACCGTCGGATGAACTAGAGCCGGAGCTCGAGCTCGAGCTCGACGACTCGCCGTTGGAAGGAGCGTCCACTGGTTGTTCGTCGACAGGTATGATAGGAGCGGGTTCATGTGTCTCGATGACCACTTCGTCTGCGGTATTTCGTTGAGCGATAAAAGGCGTCTCCGACACAATGCTCTTGCTTCTGCCTCGGGCGACCTCGATCTCGTCCTCTTCGTCATCGGTCTCGGCGAAACCTGCCCATTCCATCTTGCCCTTCTTCTCTCGAGGTGGAGATAATCCGCCAAGCAAGGCACCTAGTACGCCGAGAGCAGCTGATTTCTCAGCGCGAGCAGTCTCGACTACTTGAGTTGGAAGAGCGGGTGCTTTTGATCGAGCTATTTGAGCTTGAGCTCGAGTCTTACCTACTACTGGCTGACTCGCGGTAGAAGGTTTTGAGGCAATCTTGGTCTTGGCAGGTTGAGCGGGAGTTGGAAGTGCTCTCGAGGGGAATAGGGGTGACGATGCTTGTTCAGTTGCTGGAACTTGATCCTCTTCTTCATTTACAAAAGGTGAAGCTGATCTAGATGAGGATTGCTGAGGTGCTTGCCGCGTGGGAAATAGCGGAGAGGAAGGCTGTTCCACTTCAAGTTCGACAGGTCGAGACGGGAAAAGGGGGGAACCAGTTCGTTCTCTTGTCTCAGATGCGATCACACTCTCCTGTTCCTCATCGTTATCTTCATCAACCTCCGACCCACTCTCCTCCAAACCAGGTGTTGAGCCAGGGGCAGCAGCGGACGAAGGTGAAGGTGCACCCAGCGCTCGGATAGGGAACATAGGCGAAGAACTCCTCTCGCTCTGCCTGTCCTCTTCGTCTTCTTCTCCGGCATCGGCGGGTAGGGTTGCTGGGCGACGAGTACCAAACAATGGTGAGCTCGCTCCACCGCCCTGGGGAAGAGAGAACGCATCATCGTCTTCGACGTCGCTTCCAAAGTTGAAATCGTAGTCGGAATCCTGTTCGACCTTGCGTCTCTTGCCTCTTACAAGTTGCTCCTCAACCACTTCCTCGCCGACCGTCTTTCTCCAGATACCAAGAACAGTCTTTCCATCCTCGGCCGTTTCTCCTTCCTCTTCTTCCCCTTCGTCGATCTCCTCGTATTCCCACGATCCTTTCTCTCCTTCCTCCCGCCGGGTGATATCGCTTGGCATCTGTTCCGCGGTCAAGTACATCGATCCCCACTGAATAGGATTAATGACCCTTCTCCTCGATCTCGCAGGTGGAGCTCTAGGTCTTCGCTCCGTCTTGGTCCGCTCTACCACCACTCCGATAGGATGGGAAGGTCTGACAGCGATGGGTCTGACTATTCTGCCTTCTTTCTCTACCCAGAACTTCTTCTTCTCCGCAATTTCAGGCGTGACGATCCTCATATCCTGAGCTAATTTGCCAACGCCCTCCGCACGAGAAGATAACACCCTCTTCCGCTTCTTCTCTAGTGTCTTTGCTCTCTCTTCGGCTGATGGCTCGGAAGCAGGGAATTTGGTGTTGTAGCGAGGTTTGGCCTCGGCAAGTCTAAGTTGCGCGCCTCGCCAGAACGAGCCGGATAGTGTGTTGAGACATTTCTTGAGCTGGGCGGGGGTGGTCTCAATTGTGAGGAATGTGAATGGGCGCGGTTGCCCTATTGTTCGAGCAATCAAACATTCCAAACTATCAGCTCAACTGGCGCAGGATCTTCCGAGAAAAAAGGGTGGGCGAAGGTATAGAATTCGGTGCATCGAGTGCTACTCACCCAGAGCATCAGGCTGCATCTCTTCAACGTCTCTGACCTTGCCGAAACTGGCAAATCGATCTTTGATATGCGTAGTCGTGATAGCAGGTGTGAGTCCGCCGATATGTAGTCGCTTGGTGACGGTGACGTCGGCGTTGACCATTCTTCCTATCTACTCTGCAGTCAAAAGATGTTGTAGGTAAAGTGTGAGCTGCCAGAGTCATCAGAGCAGAGAAGATGAGCAAGATTGAGAATATCGTCGCTCGGGTACTGAACTGGTCATGCATATGGCACATGCAGCGCTAGCAGGCAGAAATCTCGAAAAAGGCAAGATCACGTGACCTATCTTTGCCTTTGTATCCTTGCTTATCTACCACGTGCTCGCTGATAGGCACAGACTAGATCACCGGTTCAACATGAAAACCTCGACGCGTGAATGCAATGATTTCTTTCCGACAGGACATGACATTCCTCTTCTTCCTCTTCCTCCTCCTCTTCTGCTTCACCTCTCTTACAGCACTAGCTCTTACTCTAACGCTAGCCAGCGTCAACAAAGAAGAAAGCAAGATGAGTCAATCGCATAGTCAAAACGGACAGCATCGTGCGCCCAGACCGACCGACTTGCATCGACTGTATATACAATCGTTGCTCTCAAGAAGGGCGATGAGGGATGAAGTTGCTCTTGAGCTCTATAAGCGTGCCGTCGGTGCATGTCAAGGTGAGTGATGATTAGCTGTCCGACCACTCTCCTTGATTTCAAGCTGATTCTCATCCTCATGATGTACATAGCCCACGATGATACGTTCCGACCGACACACGGCACGACGATGCAAGGACTTCGAGCTTTCCTTCTGGACGTTTCTGATATACTGCATGATCTGGGTATGGAGGTATCGATAGGATCGGAACAGACTGGAAGAGGGAAACAATGGGTAGTGCTGGTGAGTTAACATGAGGTCCTGGGGCTCATTCTCAGCTTGGTGTGTTCCCCCGCGGAGGTTGTACGAAGCTGACTGAATAACAAAACATTTCTTTTAGCGAAATATCGACCCTACAGAAGTTGCTTTACAAGCGACTGATCTAACACCTAATGAGATTGAATTCTTCCGCAAAGTTGTGAGTGATCAGCTCCCGATAAAAGCGGTATCATACTTTCGCAGATAGCTGATGAGCCGACGCTATTGCCCTTACGCTACATTCCGTCTCAAGATCGAAGGGATAATCGTATCATACCCTGCAAATTCCATAAGTCACGGTCAAGCTCTCTCCCTCGTCTCAGAGTTAGAAAGCCAAATGAGCAAGAGCTCCGCCGAGATATTACTCGATGCACTGTGCTCAAGAGGGTGGTTATCGAAATCAAAGTATGTCAATCTCAGCTTCGTCTACGGACTACGCCAGGTCTGAGAGCTGATCGACGATACGTGCCGACAGACGAGGAAGGTACTCATTAGGTGTGAGAGGCGCGGTGGAACTTGAGCCGTACTTGAAGCAGGAGTACGAGGACTATATACATATTTGCAAGCAGTGCAAGCGGCTCATGTTGGCTGTGAGTGATGGGCCTGCATTCCCCTCTTTGCCCTGGCCTCTTTCGCGCTCGCCTGCGATGAATAGCGAAATGCGGCTGATGCATTTATCTGTTGTAGGGCGTGGTGTGTGCCAATCATGGGTGTGAGTAGCGAATGCTCTGCATTGACACGCTGAAGCAGGCACTGATCATACCATTGTACACGTCTTCAGGCTCCGCCCACTTCCACTCCTATTGCTACGCCTCTATCCTCAAGCTACCCCGCGCGGCATGCCCAGACTGTTCAACGAGATTCAAAGACCTCGAACCGCGCGATATTGGTGAAAAAGCAGTCTCGCGCGCTGAGGATGAATTCCGAGGTGGGCTACGTAAACGCAAGAGACCAAGCGGAGTAACGTCCAGTGGGAATGGACAAGGCAGAGGGAAGGGCAGAGCTAGTCAGGCTAACGATTATGATGATGATGACGATGAGACTGAGGATGATGAGGATTTGGAACTCGAAGAAGGGATGGTGGAGAATGAGAATGGAAGTAGGACCGGATCGGGTGGAGGAAGTGGATTCGTAGAAAGAGGGGCAGGACCTGTAAGTGGTAGTGGTATAGCAATGGCTGGCGCTTTTTTTCTCCCCGGATCGGATAACCCACGTATGGATGGCAAGGCAGTCCTCTATCTTTTCTCCCGCTACTAGTGGCACAATCATTGTTCCGCCGACACACTCATCGCTTCCTGGTTCCACAGGCGCGTCGGACTCGCCAGTGAGAGCTGACATAACATATCTTTCTCTCTTGCTCGTTAGTCCGGCTGGCGAGTTGATGGAACATCAAAACGAAAGAGCGTAGTACCTGAAACGCAATATCAAGATGATAATGACGAAGACGAGGAAGAAGAGGAAGAAGCGCCTCCTCCGTCAAATCGACGCCGATCGACCCGACGCTAGTCGGTCTAGCTATGCATGAAACATGATACGAGTACAGTATCGGGTATCGGAAGCGCTACTCTGGACAGCGACAGAAAGCATGAGACAGTGCGCTGTAAAGAAACGCCTCGCACGCCAAGGCAAAGGGGGGAGAGGGATATAGTTATTAGTCCTGTCCATCCGTACTTGTAAAGACAGCTTAGCCCCCCCCGGCAAATTAACGATAGCGATACGAACAACGAGAGTCGTGTCCTGTGTATGATTTAATACAGTAATGTATTCATCCATAGTGATGATATGACATGACATGATATGACATACTGTATGTTGAATAGCATGTTATACGCTGTATATTTGAGTCGATACTGTATGTCGGTAGCGTGCAGTAAACGTAAAATATGTTCTCTAACTTATATCCACTCTACGGCGGGGCCTGATTTGCCTTTCATGTTTCGTGTAATGTCAGTCTGTATTGTGTTGATTGCGGTTCGATGTGGATGTATGCTGTATGTATCTTCTTTTTGTATGCTACAGCGTTCATCTACTGTGTGTCTACTCCGATATGACCCTCTTCCCACTCTGACCAACAGGCCTAATCATCCTTCCTCTACCTGAACCGGATCCGGATCCGGAACCACGCCTGGACCCAGAGCCAGATCCAGATCTAGAGCCGGAAGCAGATCCTCGACTTTTTGTCCGCCTTTTCCCTCCTCTACCTCTACCCGACAGTCCGCCCAGACCCCTTAATCCTAGTTCTCGCTTAACGACTATACTCCCACTCAAATCATCTTCATCTTTCATACATTCACCTTGACCTGCATCGGCACCGGCACCGGCACAGGCACTCCTACCTGCACCTTGGTGGTTGATGCTGATTTCGCTGGCGGTTTCGCTTCTCGGTTCTCCATTGGCGTCGTTGTTGATTGCCACACCCGAGTATAAGGTAGGATGGGACATGCTTCGGCCCATACTTGGTCCAATTTCTGTTCCCCGTTTCGCTCCTCTGTCTGCTTCTCCTGCTGTTCCTCCAGCCGAATCATCCTTAATCAGAGCTGGACTCATCAACGCAGGCCCAGGACTCCTCCCTCGTCCCTTTCCTTCGGAACTTATATCCACAGAGAGGCTAGAGAACCTCTGACTCGCATTGATAGTGGCACTCCTATTCCTTCCTCTTGATACCCTCCCCATTGCTCTTCCTCTGCCAACTGTGAGAGCTCCAAAGGGGACTTGGTGAGGTGCGAAACCTCCCAAATCAGCCAAGTTTCGAGGCTCGGAAGCACTTCGTCCCAAGTTCGGAACGGAGGGTCGATAAGGCGGAGGAACTTGGCCTCCTCCGAATCGATCTTGGTTTGGCTGAGAATGATCCTGATCAAAAGCGTTGACAGGCTCGTGGTGTCCTGTAGGTGTTGATGAGGGTGTGGCTAGTGGTCGAAGGGATGAGAGGGGCCTGAGATGGCCTAATCCGGGCCCGACAGGGGTGGAAGGAATAGAAGGTGTTGAAGGGGTGGAAGTGTTTGGCTGTAGGAACTGCATGCGGCTACGACTCAAGCGAGAGGAATACATATGAGTACAATCTTAGCGAAGTTCCCAGTCCGCCCGCAAATCGCTGAGGAGTTCCACAGAGTGACGAGATTGCGAGACGCATGGCGGAGGATAATATGAAGAAAAAAACAGTGGGGAGCGTGACAGTATGCTGACGAATGAGGTAGAGGAAATCTGGAACAGGAAACATATGACGCCAAACTCACCCTCCATAAGCTCTGGAAATACTACCCATCCTCTCTCTACCCTCTTCACTCAATTTCGAGCTACTGCCCACTCTCTCTAAATCAGTTTTGAATGCCCCAGTGGATTTAGCTGGAGATACAGGTGCCGAGGACCATATGGGATTGTTGGCCATTCGATCGAGGGATGAAGATGAGAGGTTTGGTAAGTTCGGACGCCGTTTGGGTGGAGTTAGGATCGTTGAAGGTGGTGGGAAGAGGGGTTGACGTTCGGGCTGAAGTATGCACAGCAAAGACATTCATCACACAGATCAGCCAGTCATAAAGTCAGTCAGTTAGCAGTGCAGGACGGACATGGAATTTCTTCAAGGTGAAAAGAGGGAACCAAGAGTAGCTTAGCTGGCTATTGTTTTATTACGCTGTGCACCTACATCGTCATCGTCTCCTCTGACCCACCGGTAGAGAGCGCAGCATGGGAAACAGGATAACATGCCTAGTCGAGGCGAATATCTGTCGTCCCAATGTGAGATTGAGTAGGGCCGAATTTCGATGAAAGCCTGACCAAGCAACGTTGCCGTTGCAATAGATACGAAGGAAGAACTAGTGTATGTGAGACAGGAAGGGAGCCGAAATCCTGATTCTGAAAGTCGTTTGATCAGCGAAAAGAGGCTCTATTGGAATGATGTACAGTACTGCACTTACTGTAAAGAGAGAAAGTATCTGATATTTTGTTTTTGGAAATCGTCGACTGGTGGCGAGGCGGAGTGGCACGCAAGATTTCAATGCTTACGCTTGGCCCGTAAGCTCTAGACTTAGTGAACAACTTATCACACTCGCTCGATGGGCGATGGTCGATGGCCGATTTGCGCCTGTGCTGGCGTTGTGGGACGGTTGGGTTGATGTAAGCTTAGTCGACTGTGTGTGACGCTTGCTCCCCTCCCTTCTTCGGAAATTTCCACCATCAACCATCAACCATCAAGTGGCTTAAGGACGTGGATCTATCTTCCTTGATGCCGTGTCGATCGATCGGTAAGCGCTACGGCGGCGATGGAATTGGGAGAACAAAAGAGATAAGATTCATTGATTACAATCAGCTTAGGAAGCGGAATTCATGGCGCATAGACACACACATACAGCACCGTCGCTTGCCGGTGTACTAGTACGGATGATTTGTATAGCAAGCACGAGGGTCTGTGTCCATGGATGCGAGGATGGACGGACTCACTGGTCGACGGGAATGGACTGGTCTGGGCTGGACCGAACTTGGTTCGGACCTGATCTAGTCCTTGGCCTTGCTTGCTTGAGGAGAAAGGATGTCCCCCAAAGTCAACTTGCAACTTTGCTTACTCGTTGAGTCGTTGAAAATACCGGTCGGCCGTAAATCAGGATGATAGCAAGTACACTGAGTGAGTGAGTAGTCTATCAGAAACAAGGAAGAAAGGCAGGAGAGGAAGGGCGCAGTACGAGTACCGTACGATGATATCCATGATCGAAAACGTCTCGAAGCAAGTCGAGCTCGAGCGGAAATTTTCGATCCGGACGTTTTTAGTCAATAATCTCGATCAATCGATCAAACCGCTTCGTCATCTTTTTTGGGTTGTTGGCTCTCTCTCTCGCTTTCGATAGTTTGATCGGAAGGAACAGGCGCCGCGCGGTTTTTTCGTTTCGTGTTGCTGGTTGATGATTTTTGATGGCTGGTGTGTTAAGTCAGGGACAAAGGGACATAGATAGATCAGAATAGGGTGGGGAGCCATTGCTGGGAGAGAGAGGCCTTTGAATGGTCGAGTAGGTAGAGTAAGTGCTGTAATCATGACGGCAAAGAGGGGTGAGTATAGTATGCAATAGCCTCGAAGATGGATGAGGGTCGTGAGCGACACCAATCAGAAGAGTGGGGGACAATACGAGTAAGCTGAGATATGGGAATGTATTCGTAACGTGTGTTACGAGGAAGAAAGGAAAGAACGGGATTGTAAAAAGAAAAATGAAATTGATGGTCGCTCAACGCGACGAGTAAAAAGGTTTTGATGGCTTGATCGCGCTAAGCTACAGCTACTACGGTACGACACTATTCCGCGCAAGTCCTTTCTCACACAACGCACAGGCCTGACTAAGCCTTCACACACTTGCTTGTCACTCAACTAGACCACTAGACAGCGGTCGGCCCTGACGCCGAGACGCAAGGTTAGGTTGGAAAGGAGATTGCCAGAGAGTGTGACGGTGATAGCTTTGATTTGAATCTGGTGAAATAGTAATACAGTAAGTGGGTCACGCTTGGATTAGATCAGCCTCTTCGGGTCCGCTTTGGCGTACTGTAAGTAGCTTTGAGACCAAATGAGGTGAGATGAGATGAGATGAGATGAGATGAGATGAGATGAGATGAGATGAGATGAGATGAGATGAGATGAGATGAGATGAGATGAGATGAGATGAGATGAGATGAGCTTTGATCATCAGTCAACTATATGTTACACCGCTCCATCGGTCGTATAGGACCCTACCTATAGAGGCGCGTTCACGCCAGAGCGCTCGCGACCAATACTGGATGATAGAGTATGAGATATTTCGGTCCATGGCTAAGGTTATTGAAAAGGAGTTTTCCAGCTGTACGACTCGATGTAGTGACTTGATCATCGGTATCGGTGAAAACGCCGCGGGGTAGAGTCCTTTGTCCTTTCGATTTGCATAGACCTAATCGATATAGCTTTGCATCGACATCGGTTCGAATTTACCGTGCTGTTGTGGAAGAGGAGGAGGACCTTGGTTGTACGTGTTAGTGAAGAATATTTTTGTCGAAGTCACCCATGGATGGTACAAGTCGGTAGAGATCAAGAGCGAGCACTCAGAAAGCGCGCTTTGCATCAAAGATCGAAGTGGAGGAATGAGTGGAGTGTACTAACTGCAGTATCACTGGAGACACTGTCAGTCCGTCATATAAATACGGTACTCGTACTGCATGTCAACTTGTCGTGACGCGCCGGCAACTTGCATCATTGCTCACTGGGTCTATGTACACTCGAGTTCCACTAAACATACAACTTCAATTACATTGTCAAATTTCCCCTCTTCCCGCATATTGAGTTGCCTCCAATGCTCAGTCTGAGCATCATCAGAAACGAAACCGCTGATATACTGGGCGCTGACACCCTGTCTGATGCCATCAAAACCCGAATAGCGAATAGCGAATGGCGAATAACGGGTCACTCACTCACTCACTCACTACGAGTGCTCTCACAATAAGCCTACTGCATACAGTTCGGTTGCGCACAGACCTTCCTTTCAAGCTCTATGAGTAGTGTCCATACGCTGATGCAAGATACAGTCAACCTCAACCACTAAGATATATCACACTGTATCCGAACATGACTGATTACTCATCCTGACTGCATCTTTCTTCTTCTTCTTCTTTCTCTCTTCTTTCTTCTCTTTCAATCCACAAAACAAATCTACAGTACTAGTACTCTAACACCGTCGACTACTCGTACTATACTCGACACCTCAGCAAGATGTCGAAACGTGGTCTGTCCATGGACGAGAAGAAGACGAAGAGTCAGTACTCGTACTGTGATGCATCTGGCTTGACACCATGACACAACCTCAGCACTCTACTCTACTCTACTATACTCTACTCTATTCGTCTCGTACAGCGTTGTTTCTTCCTTCCCCATGACCTCTCGATCATGATTGCTTGAAACGGACAGATGAGTCTTGTCAGTGGGAAAGATAGGACACCTGCTCATCCTTCTTTTGAACCTTTGCTTGACTTGCAGTGCTCGAGATCTTCCACGAGACGGTGAGCTCACTCGGTTCACTTCACTCGGATGCGCTAAGAAGCTGTACTGTACCAGTAAAAAGGGCCTTTGACCCGATATCCCAGCTTCATCAGTGTACGCTGACGTGTCTGATTATTTGTTTGATTGATCCCCAGGCCAGTTTCTACTCGCTCAAAGAGCTCGAGAAGATTGCGCCTAGTAAGTTCCGAGTGCCTTCCTCTTCGTATTTGGTCTCTCCTCCCTCTATATGGCGCTCAGTCGTGTCCAAGTACCGTATCCGGTCACAGACGGAGAACAGAGGCAGACCAAGCCGCCCATCAAGAATTGCAACATGCTGCTTCCTTCCTTCCTTCACAATTTGAAGCGAGCATTAAAAAGCGGGTCGGTTCTAAATGATGTATCTGATCTATCACTTGATTCACCTTATCGCAGAAACCAAAGGCATCGGTACGTCAGCTAATTGCATATCGTAACCTGATACGGATCCATGAGCTGATCATTCTTGTCTTTTGTACGAATAGTCGTCCAGAGTGTCAAAGAGGTGCTCGATGATCTCGTTAGCGACAGTCTGGTCCAGATGGATAAGATGTGAGTTCTGCTGCCAAGAGATTTCGTCGAAGATGCGCAGCAGACGGCCTACCTATACTCTCACTAATACTGACATTGGTCGTGGGTTCTGTCGTAGCGGTACTGGCAACTGTGAGCCTCCTTGATATCGACAGCCAGTTATTGGCGAACCTGAACGATAGTAGTGTGTAGCTCATCACTCGCTGAATCGTTTCTCACAGATTTCTGGTCCCTGCCAAGCGCGGCAGGCGCAACGGTCAGCTTTAAGTCTATTTCGTCAGAGAAGCACCGGAAGATCGGAAAGCTGACTGCATATCGTTGTCCACTTGCTCCAACTTTCCTCCAGAAAAACGCGCTCCTTTCCAAGACTGAAAAGGAACTCGAAAGCATCAACGCCAAGATCGAAGAGACTCGAAAGGGAATCAAATCAGCCGAGAAAGGTCGAGAAAACACTGTGAGCTTTCTGTTTTTTGGCGAGCGGCTCAAGATGCAGAGCTGATCCCAGCACCAAGCTGACGTGATGTACTATTTCTGATTTCGGGGTACTGTATTGTTCAGGCCGAGCGAAAACAGTTGATCAGTACCCTCTCTGAAGTGAACGAGACCTCGGTTTCGCTCAAATCGGAACTAGCAGCTTTCGGCGCTGCCGATCCTGTGCGATACGAACGCAAGTCCCAGGCTGTACAAGTTTGTAAGGATGCAGCTGTCCGTTGGACCGGTGAGCTTCCATATCTCTTTGCATCTTTGAAATGAAGGGACGCACGATCTCAGAGCTCACTCCTCTTGTCGTTCTGCTTGCGTACCCGCGTTTGCATGCGCAGATAATGCGATGGTCCTGCTTCAGTACGCTTCCAGGCTCGGTGCTGAAGAAGCTCAACTCAGAGAGAGTCTGGGCATCTGTGAGCTACCTCGTTCGCGGCAAAGGCAGACTCCTGAGCCATCATTAGCTGACGCTCCCTCTTATGACCTCGTCAATTAGCCGAAGACTGGGAGGACATCAAGACTTAGACTTAAGCTAAGCGAGGTTTCATCACCGGATCATGTATGTACAGTATTTTTTACGGACAGTCGAAGTGACTTGGCAAGAGCCCGTAGTACGAGTATGAGTACAATACAATAGCAGCCCTCCCTCCTTCTTCGCTCAACCTGAACTGCTGTCGACATTCCGTAATTCGTACTCGTACAGTAGTCCCGCCCGTCCTGATCGATTTTACTGTACATGTCTCCCTTCGCTCGAGGCTGTTTGAAGACGCACTGTTTGTATGTATCAGTACAGTACAGTATGTATGGTAGTTGTATACAGTATATACTGTGTACCCCTGTCTGTGCACGATTTGTGTAGTTCATTGCCTGTCTCAAGAACAATCTAACAATGCACCCGATGATGCACCGAGGGATCATGTCAACGGTATTGTACAACGTCGTTCCTTTACCAGAAAGATCATCCATGTTATGTAGGTCTTACAGTATCACGCAGCTTTCTTACTTGCATGTTCCTTCCACCACAAGCTGTATGCATGTGAGGGTCCTCGCAGTGGAATGTGTTGAAGATGGCGATACTATATGGTATGAGATAAGGCATGAACATCCCGCACAACTGGTCTGGTCTGGTCTGGTTTGATGACTCAAATCAACTTTGTCTTTCTAGCCAAGATGAAATAGACCTATCTTTTTTTACGAATCGAGTAGTCCAGTCGACATGATCTCTATAAATGTCATTTTTGATCATATAGTATTGGAGTTTGTTGGTTTGGTGGCTATACAGCTATCGTACATATCTCCTTTCACCTCACTATCTATCTATCTTCTCCTCAACTCATTCAGTTCTGCTCTTCCCTATTGCGCCTGTCCCAGCATTCCAGCATCCCCACATCCCCATATCCCCAAACCCATTCCACCCCATTCCGGCTCCTCTACACTTTGCCAATTCCAGGACTCACCCTTGGTGAGCGATGGCTTTACCAGACCATCTCTTGGGGTCGGAAGAGAGCAGAGATGGATTCACTGCAATAATGCGACGTCAAGCCGATGAAATTCAATCAGCAATCAGCGAATTTCCTTTCCTTTTCTACCGTCAACCGTCAATCAAACCTCCCTCTGTCTCCTGCCTCGTGTCTCGAAAGGGGTCATATTATTCTGGATTCCGAACGGAGATTTGTGTCAGGGCTAGTCATTAACTCACCCGTTATGAGTCCTTCGGATACTCTCAGCAATGACGGGAGCAATATCAAGCGTGGCCAAAGTACCGTGACATTCCTTGACCCGTTCAGTCTGGTCGATAGAATTTGTCACTATCAATTTCTTGACGGGTAGATCTCGGAGGTTCTCCATTGTCACGTCTGACAAGAGGCCTACATGGGAAAGAATCAAGTCGAAAATTCAGCAATTATCCAGACTCAGACTCCTGTTTCCTATCGAGATGAACGATGCTGCGGTCGTGCTCATCCTCGTTCAAAGTGGGATTGCCGCTACCACTAAAAGTGGTCCCTCGCATATTTATACTTTGCCAATGAAGGGTGACGAAGTCCAAGACCAAGAACTGGAGATAACAGATGGCAATAACGCGCGCTGCCAGACCCCACTCACCATGACTGATCAAAGCATAAACCTCCTTAGCCCCATTCTCCCTCAGAACACCAGCCGCCAACCGAACAGTATGACCGGTATCGATCATATCATCAATCAAAATCGCTACTTTCCCCTTGACGTCCCCGACGAGCAATTCCATCTTCTCAACAATGAACGAATCTTCCTCGTCGACCGTCGAACCCGAGTCTGAACCTGTGGGCGTAGGAGGGACGGTGGGTAAGGTCATGGATGCTGCCATGTCTCGACGTCGTTTTCGGTTGATCAGGGCGAAATCTAGGTTCAACTGGTCGGCGAGGGCGGTTGCTCTACGAATAGTTCATACCTCGATCAGCTTTTCATTCTCGTCTTGTCTTCTTATCTGCATCTGGGACCAGTGAGATACGGGTCACCCCCCTCCTTCGATAGCTTTCACAAACCAGCTCAACTCATGTCTTTCTGTCCGCCAGACATTATTCGTGGCCTTTTGACCTCTCACTCACCGCTTGGCACCACCAGCGTCGGGCGAGACAATGATCGCATCCCGCCATCCATCGACTTCTTGCTTGATGTACTGCATCATACTGGGTTCCGAGAACAGGTTATCGACGGGGATATCGAAGAATCCCTGGATCTGAGAAGCGTGGAGGTCCATCGTGATCACATGGTCACATCCAGCAACAGCGAGAAGGTTGGCTACGAGCCTGTAGACGAGAGTCATTGCAAGGTCAGCACCAGCACAGATCCGGCTCAATGCGATGAATTGCAAAGAGAGGGAAAAGAAACAGAAAGGAATGACTCACTTTGCGGTGATAGGAGCTCGGGATTTGTCTTTCTTGTCTTGTCGAGCGTAAGGGTAACAGGGGATAACAGCTGTGATTCGCTTGGCAGAAGCGGTCTTACAAGCTACGTGCAAGTGGGCGTGGGTACGAACAAAAGGCAATCGCCAAGGTCAGCGGGAATGTCGTTCTCGCGTAAATAATTCTTGGTAGCCTCGTATACGCGCGCTGGGGCGAAGGTGGGTGAAAGAAGGAGTGAAGACCAGGATGAGAGGTTGAATATGACTAAAAAGACTCACCCGAAATCATGATCAACAGCTCCATGAGATGGTCGTTGATCAGAGGAGGGGAAGGCGATTGAAGGATGAACACATCTTCATCTCGAACAGACGAGTGGATCTGCACCGAAGTCTCTAGCGAGAGAAACTTTGATACATGGCATGGAGTGAGGGGAATACCGAGTCTGCATGGATGATCATTGGAGTCGTTCGTGTCATAATGTTGTTGTTTTGTCGGGTTGTGTTAAGATGAGTTGGCGGGTTGGGTTGGGTAGGGGTAGGGGTAACGTAATGGGTGGAGTTGAGGTCGTGTGAGGTATGAGCGACAAAGACAAAGACAAGGACAAGGACGAGACAAGCCAAGTCAGTTGACGTCCGTCTCCATGTTCATCTGCATGAACGTGTGTGGGGTATGTGCCAGATCCCAAAGGACCTTGTTTCGTGCTCCACCCTTGCATCCCTACACTTTGCTTTTGTAACAAGTCATACTCACCGAGCAGCTACGGCCTCTGCGAGTTTTGGGTGAGAGTTGCCTATAAACCAGCGTCAGCTATCGCCCATCCTCTTGATATACCAAGCGAGGTTCACGCAAGCTCACCCGTGAGGAGCTTGATCGAGTTTCCAGGTTGATGCATCTTGAAGTAATCGTAGCTGTGCGCGTTTACAGAAACAAGGTTGAAAGTATGGTTGGTTTTTACAGATCTATCGTTGGGTGAGCTTTCTGTTACTCTAATTAAAGAGTCGTCTATGCTGCTTTGTTGCTTTGCTGAATGTTTATGCGCTGTATGTACAGGCTGCTTTGTTGAAAGTGGACTGGGGGGAGGGGGGTCTGGCTATATAGGAACCATCTGGATAGGATAGAGACAATAAAATCCAAAATAGGTAGAGAGGGTGGAATGAAGGCGAGAAGGGAAAAGTGCACTCAAAATGACAGAGCGAGCAGCGAGCGAGCGCTTAAGCCGATGGTATGCGAATCATCTAACAGGGTTTACACCGTACACCGTACAGTACCATACTACTCTATAGCGTCACTGCCAGAAGCAGAGGACATTTATTCAACCACACTCAAAATACCAAGCTAAGATTACAAAAAATCACTTGATGCAAAGCGGAGTACGCCGATCAAAGCTTCCCTTATCAGAGGGATAAAAAAGTACACGTCAGGTACCATATGCATGACCACTATGGCATAGCTACTCACTAGATCGATCACTCGCACTGCTCTACTACGCTCTCCACTTTCTTTTCGCGTCTACTGTATGAGTACTCTGCCGTACAACCATAGTTCAGCCAAAGTATCCTCTCTCACTTTTGCTATTAGTTGTCCAGAGCTACAACTGCTTCCACAGAACAGAGTCAAAGAGAGCAAAAAATGGCCACGCCGCAATATGCTTGTAAGCGCTCGCGCCGGCTCTTCGTTCCCTGCTACTAGATCATCATTATCAAGGACATTCGGAGAACCGAGCTGACTTTTTTCATGCTGTCCTCGCTTGTGTTCTTGTTGTATTGTAATCGAACCCAGTCCGAGCGCAGAAGACTGCCGGACTTGCTGATGCGCCCTCATGGGACATCTCATCGAGAATACCAGTGTAAGTTTTCCCTGTCTGATCACGCTCTGTATGCATGATCGGGAGCTGATATTGATGCTTCTCTGCGTTGGCAGTGATAGTGCAGCTGTGAGATGTTACGCGCATTCTCAGGACGGACAATGGTTCGCGTACGCCGTCGCATCAGAGTGAGTCAGCTGTCTTTGACCCTGTGAAATTGGCAACTGATAGCTGACAGACAATCTCTAATCTCGGTCTTATCTTCTCATTATTAGCGTCCGAGTACTGCCATCATCATCCTCATCGACCTCATCTCCCCTCACCATCGCTCAGCCCAACGTTGTAGCTGTCTCCTTCTCCCCGCTGTCAACGAATCTCTTCACTTTCGAAAGACCGGTCAAGCAGGATAATGGCGAGATGCACCGAAATGTAAAAGCTTGGGATGTAAAGAGCGGTGAGGAAGTAGGAGGATGGCACGAGAAGAGACTGGACGGATGGTATGTTGCAGCTGCAGCTGGAACCTCCCTATCATGCCTTTCAGCTGATCGTCGATGATACCAACCGCTCAGGGAACCCATCATCACTGCCAATGAAACATATCTGATCCGACCAGGAGCCTCCGACCTCGCTATCTTCTCACCTCCACTTGCTGCTCGGCCCATAACACGAGTCAAAGTCGACAATGTCAAGGGCGTTTTCCTCTCCTCCCCTATCTCTTTACCAGCAGGCACCACGTCTGCTAAACCGCTGAATCCCCATTCAGAACCTGCTGTAGCTATCTGGATAGGAGAGAAGAAGGGCGCTCCTGCTTCAGTCGCGCTCTACCAGCTTTCTAGCTTGATCGGGAAGACCGCCGCTTCTGCCTCTGCTGCTTCAAATGGTAACGGAGACGAGATCAAGACGGAGACTAGGGATTTACCGATCACTCAGGCTAGAAAGGCATTTTACAAGGCCGATAAGCTGAACGTCAAGTGGAACAACGCTGGTACGATGGTGAGCGGTTGAGTTCTATCTGTTGACCGGGCGTATATGTGGACTAAGTCTGACCATCGAAATGAAATTGCAAACAGGCCTTGTTCCTCGCTCAATCCGATGTCGATGCTACCGGTAAATCATACTACGGCGAGACCAATCTGTACCTGGTCAGTCTGGACGGGTCGTTCGACGGTCTTGTCGAGCTCGATAAGCAAGGGCCCATTTACGACTTTACATGGAACCCGACCTCGAGGGACTTCGTCGTATGTTACGGCTGTGAGTACCACTTGGTCTGACTTGCACATGAATCACAATATGATAGGTATGTATATGGTCGAGGTGATGCTGATCGACCACTTTTTCTCAGACATGCCTGCTCGAGTGCAGATGTTCGACATCAAGGCCAAGCCTGTCCACTCGTTCGGCTCGCAACACCGAAACTTCCTGCTGTATCAGCCTCAAGGTCGACTACTGATCAGCGCCGGTTTCGGAAACTTGGCGGGAGGTGTAGACGTGTGGGATGTAAGTACAAGGAACAAGGTAGCAGAATTCAAGTGAGTCCACCTAAAATTCTACATTACAAACATTATCATTGTATGACACAAATCATCCATGCTGATCGTTGATCGCTTTTTAGGGCATCCAACTCGTCTCACTGCGAATGGTCGCCATGCGGTCGATACATCCTCACGGCGACATTATCTCCTCGACTCAGGGTAGATAACGGCGTCAAGATCTGGTGGTGTGGTGGTCAATTGCTGCATATCCAACCTCAAGATGAGCTGTATCAGGCTTCCTTCGCACCTGGTCTGGTAAAAGACACCGAACCTTTCCCTGCTGTTGTCCCCAAGGCGCCTGAGCCTAATCCCAGTGTAGCGCTCTATCGACCTAAAGGTGAAGTGTCAAACGGAGGTTAGTTACATGGTTGTTCTTTGTTCACTCAACCAGCTAGCTAATACCTGATTTCGATTTCGTGCTTGTTTTAGGCGACTCCAAACCCGCTGGAGCTTATCGACCTCCCGGCGCTCGAGGTACGCTCGCATCCGATGCTTACACCCGAAGGGAAGACGACGGTCCTTCGTCCGCAGCCGGATCAGGCACTTCGACACCTACGCCAATGTTCAGAGGCGGGAAACCGCCCGGACGATATATCCCCGGTGCACCACCACCTGGATCGGCTCCTCGTCAAGACCAAAATGCCGATGAGAAGAAGAAGAGGACTCGAAAGAGGACTGGCAAGGATAAGGAAGATGATAATAAGATTGCAGAGGCTGTTGGAAAACTCGAGGTCAAGGAGAAGCAGCCGGAGCCAGAACAGCCTGCCGCGGCTGCTGCTGCTGCTGCTGCTGATGGAGGGGATGATGCAACTGCCAAAAAGGTCAGGAACCTGACTAAGAAGGTGAGCACTGCTTTTTCGAATATGATAAGGACGCACTCGGTCCATGGTCGGCCCTCGTTGCAGTACATCTGAAAAGCTTAGAACCTTGGCTGATGAATGACCTGACACAATCGCAACGCTCATGCCTCGTAGCTCAAGGCGATCGAGGAACTTAAGATGCGATTGGCAGGCGGAGAAGTGCTGGAGAAGACGCAGTTGAAGAAGATTGAGGGCGAGGCGCAAGTCAGGAATGAAATTGCTGCTCTTGGAGGGAGTGCATAAAGCCTTTCCATCCGCTGTCAATCATCAAGGAGATGAGAGATGAGAGATGAGAGATGAGAGATGAGAGGTGAGAGATGAGAGATGAGAGATGAGAGATGAGAGGGATCCATCGATGGTCGATGGTCGAATGTAGACGGATCTGGATCTGGATCTGGATCTGTTGCATGTGCTGGAATGGATTTGAGGCAGTCGACGTGCTTGATTCGGGATTTGGTGAATGGACGGGACGAGCCAACGACGTGAGGGAGGAGGCGGACAGAAACAGAAACAGAAACAGGGGAAGGGGAAGTGGAAGTGGAGGAAGGCAGTGCTGAGATGAGGTGAGAAAGGGCGGAGGCTAGATTGAAGTGATCTGATAGATCTTTAGATCTTTAGATCTTGCATTACGTTGAATGCCGCGGATCTGAGAGAGATTTGAGTGACATACGAAAGAACCGGTTCTGGTCCTCGCCTTCAATGTCTCGCAGTTCATCGCAGTTCATCGCAGTCATCGCACTCATTCATCAAATTATCAAACCTTGACCCCTCTATACACTCAATACGACACAAATATATACAGCACATCACAGATCACAAATTCCAAAATCCATTGATCATGCATATTCACTTGCACCTTATCTCTGCTGAATTCTATTCTCTTCTTCTTGATATCTACAGAATCTCGGATCTTCTTAATTTCAATTGACTCTTCCCCACAACATTTGTTCTACAGTACAAATCCGCGCTGAACTCTGGGACTGTGTGTTCCGTACACACCCACAGTGTCACTGACTCGGACCGTCGGTCCAATGAGGACAGTCCCACCTAGTCACTATTCGCAAGCTCGACTTGTCTCTTCTTCTTCTTTAGCGCTCACCATCCGACTCGTACGCGCACTCGTCTATACCAAAACTCAACCTCGGCTGATTCCATGTAGTGAGTGTGCCAACATCCGACCTAAAGACCCCTCCACTCGAGCTCTTCATCAATGGTAAATTTGGCTTCGCCGACCATTGTCTGAGCGTCTTTACCGATCCGGACGGTCCATTCGCCTTGTTCTGCTCGCCAGGTATTCCACAGCTCGTCCCAGTGTGAGACGGCGTCTACAGTATTGCGTGTGTAGTATATGACAATGAACATGTCAGCTCAGCTCGATGTACCCTCTTCGTCTTCAATCATCGACCTGGACTTGGCACTGAAAGAACCAGCGACTACGCAAATTATGGTTCTGGAACAGGGGGCAGAAAGGGAGTCGTAGAAGGCGGACGTTGTAGGGGCATCCACTCACATTTGTCCAAAGTGACAGTTACAGTCTTTGAAGAGCCCGGCTGGAGTTCATACACTTTTTCGAAAGCCTGCAGCGTCCATTGAGGGTGCTTGAGCCCCGTCGCCGTCTCATCCGGAGGACAAGTGTAAAAGTGTACAGAATGGTCACCCTTGACTTTGCCGACGTTCTTCACCTCGACCGATACGACAACTTTCCATCCATCAACCCCGTTTTGATTGCTCTTGTTTTTAGAAGAAGCAGAAGGTTGTTCGACGACCTTGAGATTTTTGTATTCAAATTCGGTGTATGATAAACCGTGACCGAACGGGAAGAGGGGCTCGATACCTCTCGCATTGAAGTGTTTGTATCCTACCCAGATCCCTTCTTCGTAATGGATCTTGGTCCGAGCAGATTTGTAATTCAGGTTGGCGGCAATATCAAGTTCTCGCTTTGGTAAAGTGATAGGTAATCTTCCAGAAGGGTTTCGATGGCCGTAAATTATATCCGCAATGGCATTACCGCATTCGTTACCGAGATACCAAGCGTTGACTACACCCTTGACATCGTTAATCCATGGCATAGAGACGGCAGATCCAGCTTGAATGACCACAACTGTGTTCGGGTTGGCCTTGGCGACGGCAGCGATCAGATCGTTGCTTCGGAGCGGGAGGGAGAGATCAGGTCGATCGTAGCCTTCAGATTCCCAATCTGCGTTCAAGCCGACCACGACGACAGCCACGTCAGATTCGGACGCGAGGGCGGCCGCGTCGGAGATGGCAGTCTCGGGATCAGTCTTGAGGAAGGCGCCGAGTCGGACACCTTGGCCTGCAAACACAGCAGGTCCGGTAGAATCTTCAGGTTGGCGATTATCGTGCAGCATCCTGATAGCGTATTTCTGTGACACCATTTAGCCATCTCCATTAGCGATCATATCTCTTTCTCTGGAGGATGAACTAGGGGGGAAAGAGGAACAAGTGAAGCGACCGTACTCACCTTGCCCTTTTGCACCTTGATCGTCCCCTTCTTCTCAACAGTACCACTTCCGAAAAACGCCTCTCCCCTGGTCTGTTGCTTGGAGTTATCGATGATCAACTCATCGTCCACCCAGACCCATCCTTTTCCAGTAACGACCAATCCAAACTCGTATTCTCCATCAGTCGGCGCAGTGAATGTCGCTCGAACTTCGGTACAGAATACTTTACCCAACGAAGGGTCCGAAAAGTCAGCCATGAAGATATCGGATGTATCCCATTTCTCGATGACGGTAGCTTCCTTCGCTTGTTCGCCTGATTCGTTAACGGGGTAATGTCGAAGATCGAATCCCTTTGAACCGTCTTCACAGGTGAAATCCTCGTTGAGCAACGGTAGGTATTTGGTACCTTCGCAACCGATTGAGTAAGATAGTTCAATACCTTCGGGGGCGTTCTCTTGTAGTCCGGTCCAAGGTGACATTGACCATGAGGCCCTGAGACCAGCTGAACCGCCACCAGTGATAACTTTAGCTTTGGCATTGGGACCAATGACGGCGACCTTTTTCTTTCCCTTGAGGGGGAGGATCTCCTGCTCGTTCTTCAAGAGGACGATACCTTCACCTCCTAATTGTCGAAGCAATCTGGCATCGGCCTCCTTTTCTTCGTATCGGGTCTTTTCCGCGCTCGGAGCGGCATAGACGATATCTTCGTGCTTCTTCGCTAGCATCTGAACCCATTCCAATACGCCAGTGACCACCTTGTCGAGCTGACGAGGGTCAATCTTGTGTGCCTTGAGGAGATGGTTGACCAGCTGGGCGGTTCTCCAGATGGTCGGACCTGGCATTTCGAGGTTCAATCCAGCATTGATACTCTCCGAAACAGAGTATACCCCAAACCAGTCCGACATGACCAGGCCGTTGAACCCCCATTCTTTCCTGAGCAAATCATCGATCAACCACTTGTTCTCGGACGAATGGGTGCCGTTGACCTTGTTGTAAGAAGTCATGTATGACTGGGGTTTACTGTGTTTCTCAGCAAGTTGGAACGGTCGAAGGTAAATCTCTCGGAGAGGTCGAGGAGCAATGATGGAATCTTCACCGTTCCTCTCATGTTCCTGATCGTTTCCTACAAAGTGCTTGATAGCAGCGCTGATCCCCTCGGACTGCAATCCATTGATATAAGCAGCCGCTATCAGACCTGATAAAGTCGGATCCTCTGAGAAGGACTCGAATGCCCGACCACCGAGTGGGGATCGCTGGATGTTGATTGTGGGAGCGAGGAGACAGACGGCGTTTCTGGCCTTTGTTTCAGCGGCGAGAAGTTCGCCTGCTGAGCGGATCAAAGGGGTGGAGAAGGTCGCTCCCAGTGCTGTCGCGTTGGGAAGGGCAGTAGCGGGGGCTAAGAAGGGGGGAATGAAAGGGTCTCGTCAGCATCACGATCAAGCATACGCAGTACGGCACAGTACGGCGCACTTTAGGATGGGTATGATAGATATGACCCCCTAGGAGATTAAAGATCTGAAGGTTTGTACATTGGACGCCTTCCGCCATCTTGCTTTGACTCACTCATATGGTAGAATGATCCTCCTCTAGCTCCGTTTGGCCCATCAGACACCTTAATCCTATAAACATGTAGTCGACACAATCACCAATCAATACCGTTCACGCCCTTCGATTACTGTCTTCTCGCTTCTTCCAGCAACCGATGCCTTGGTGTCATTAGTTCGAAAGAGCGACTCACGAGGGTATGTTCAACCTCGGTACAGGTACGGTACTAGACAATCAGGATCAAGATCATCAGCAAGAGTTCTCACAGATCCAACGATCCACTGAGCCAAAGATCGAACTCATCGCTCCATCAGTGTGAACATGTGGACATGTCGACAGCCTCCGAGCTTATGGTGTTACACTCACTTCCAGAAATCTTGCCCTGCCAACAAAGAGATCTTCTCATCCGTCGTCAGGCTCTTGAGCAAGTCTGGGATCTTGGCTGATAAGAAGGACCGGTCCATCTTGTGGTTCGCTTCGTTGGGAGGGGGCATTATGGTGAGTTGTAGTAGTGTTATCTAGCTGGATCAGCGTTACAAGCGTGAAGTGAGGTGAGGTTAGGTGAGGTGAGGTAAGTTGAACAAAACAAGATTATTCTTGATCCTGCAGACAGATAAGAAAGTCCAGATAAATTAATGGAAACGAGTGTTGATGAAAGTGTAACTCTTGATACAGAAGAAGGGAATGGTATGCATGAGAGACGTAATGATACTGGCATAGACATGCTCTGCGAGTATGTATGGGACCATGATGATTAGTATGAGGATGAGGATGATGATGATGATGATGATGCCCACACAAGGTTATGCTTTCTTGCTTCTTGCTTTTCTTGCTCAGTATACTGTAATCCTCGCTCCTCCGCAGAGACACTCCGCACTTGGGCACTTTTGAAATGTAATCTATAGGCTTTAGGTCTCTAGGTCCCGTTCCCAAATCAGTTTATCCGACCTTTATCCGTTATCCCGGCTTTTCGTTCCTGCCGGCTTATATCTTAACTGCTGTTGCTGTTCCGTCCGGCCGTTTGTAGGCGGAGCGATTCCGCTAAAGCTAAGCGTTCTTGTTTGTTGTTATTTTGTCCGGAGGGAAGGCACTGGACGATATGGGTATGATGGTCTTCCACGCATGATTGTGGGTGGGTGGATGTGCGCTGCAGTATAAGTGTTGGACGATCGTAGCAATAGTATCTATCTATGGAGGCTACGTCAGCTGATTCGAAGAGTATTTGGCACTAGGGTGTACTCGCCCGTACGAGTACTGTTACTGTATCCATTACCTTGACAGCGGCGTGAAAGCGGCGCCGCAGTCCCTCCAAAGAGTGCCCAGTGCCCAGTCACTCGAACTGTATACCACAGAGTAACGGCACATGCCACAAATGATATGCAATACAACACCATCGGGCGGAATCGATACGCTCCGGCTCTGCCCACCAGGCCTACTTTAGCTATACTACTGGCTACTGCACAGACTTCGTCCCACTCGTCTCACTTGTACCGCACCACTTGTACCGCTCGCTCGCGCTCGCCCGAAACGATTCCCTACCGTTTTCCGGTTAAGGGACCCGATCGATACGAGATATGAACATTCGCCTAATTGAGCTTTCGGGGCTTATCCTCCCGATCCTCTTGGTCCTGGGTCAAGAATGGCCTTGGGCCTTGGCCTTCTTGACTTTGTAAGCTTTGCTTAGTTTATGGAATATGGAATATGCAATGAGGTCGAATGGGGACACCTAAAATCCCTATTAGCCGAACAAATAATAGAAATATACGACGGTACCTGTAGTTGTTTTTGCCCCGACTTTCCACCGACAACTTACCTTACCCTACTCTACCTTGACTCGGAATGACGAACTTTCATTGCACTATGAAATTGACCAAGATTATGTTTGCATATCGCTCAAGCCGGGCGCTGCGGCGCTGCCTTGATGCTCAGACCGAGCGTAAAGATAGACCAGACCAAATCAGGCCGTCTTCTCATCCGTCCGGTCCGGCCACCCGAGTGCCCAAGTGATGAGATAGATAGAGCGGTCTACATCTACAGTACAGGTACTCATACTATACGCTTCATGTCGTTTCATTACTCTTACGGTTTGTTTGTATGACATGGCATGGTAAATCTGCTAAATACTCCTCTGAGCTCGCTTCCGATCTCCTTTCTGCGCCGTCCATACTGTGGACGCCGCTATTGCGACCGGTCCTATCACATCAAGATGTCCTCATCACCATCGGCTTCGACGTCTGTACCAGCCCCAGCTCCGACCATACCTCCCACTTCTACCCATTCAGCATTCTCTACCTCTTGATCGCTCTTAACGAGCTCAGCGACCTCCCTGACCCTCTCTTCCAAACCATTCTCCCTCAGATACCTGTTAAGGATATCAATTTCCTTTTCGTGGTCATGCATGAGTGTTTCGATTTCCTCTGCTGTCGACGGTGGGAATCTAGCCGCCAGCTCAGCCAGGAGTGGGGGTTGGGAAGAGGTGAAAGGCGATAAGATGAGATTGCGGGGGAAGTCTAATTACCATAAAAATTATTGATTGTCAGCGTCACATACATAATGGCCGCGAGGTAGTTGTTATCGGGTGGCTGATGCGTACCACCTGTACTACAATGCCGAAGCGGGTACTGTAGAAGGTCGCTCACTCACCCTTGATCTCGTTGACGGCTCTGATGGTCTGATACGTCAACGTGTCTCGTAATTTCGCCCTCTGAGCCTGTTCGCTTCGACCGGTGGTGTTTGAGATCGCGGCCCAGCTAAGAAGACAAAAGAGCGACAACGCCCAAAGAAGTCAGCAATGTGCCAAAGGTAAGAACCGTTCTCCTCTTCTTCATTGACATACTCATCTCGGATGTATACTCTTCTCCATACGGATAGTAGAGCAACTTGCTTCCTTCCTTCCGGTAACGTCTAAAATGAAACGCTCATAGGATTAGTCTGTGTCTTGATCACCGCCGCGTCACGTGTATGCAAGTAGGACGTAAGCAGCAGTACTCACGTTATCTTGTAATAGCCTTCCGAGCGCAATAGCAGCATCGTCCGATCTCTCAAAGTTATCCTTCAGCGTCAGGACATCTACTAATCCCTCCAAGTCGAGCGCATGTCCATCTATGAGTTGTTGAGCGAGATCGACGAAAAGGTGAGCGAACGCGGGTCGTTCAGACAAGAGGGTGATCTGGTCTTCCAGCTTGATGGGTCTCGAACGGCTTCCTGGAGCTTTGGTCGGTATGAGGGAGTCTCGAAGACCATTTTGAACGTTGATCTGGTCGAGTTCGTCGTCCAGCTCTACAAGGGTGAGAACACAAGAAATGTTAGCACAGAATACAACCGACTGACTTCTGTTGATGGTCCGTGATGACGGCTTACCGATCAGGCGTCGCTTTCGATCCGCTGATACGCCCTTCGACCGCACTTCAGCCACAGCAGCCAGCTTCGCGATACTACCAACGAGCTGTTTTAGGCGACTATATTAGCGGATGTCCTTGGGCGAAGAGACGTCAGGATGCTGGCTTGGCTCACATGTTGTTGCTCTAAAGCTTTCGTTGATGAATCTCTCATCACTTCTGTCAAAGCACCCGCTGCCGCTCCAAATCGCCTACAAGCGAGATGATGCATCCACTCGAGTTCGGGATAGCTGTGTTCCTCGAAGAAGCGAGATACGAGCGAGCCGTACACTTCATCTTGAGTAAGCAGCTCGTATGCTTGTCCTGTGCGCGATGACAGTCGTACAATCATCGTTAGTATACCAGTCAGATACGTATTTGACAAGGTATTTTGATTTACCTTGATCAATGTACCATTGATACAGGACAAAGGCGAACTCTTCACCAAATCTCTCAATGTATGTCTGCAGTCGAGCAGGGTTCGCACCAGCTTGCGGATCATGGCACAGTGCCACCAAAGTCAAGAAGTCGGTATGGTTCTCGGCAAGTTCGAACGCTTCGGATACCCGGTCAATACCGACTTAGAACAGAGTTATGCAGGTCAGCTTGGTTCTGCTCACCCTTCGATCAGACAAGCTCACCCAAAGGTCGAATGACTCTAGGCTTCATGGTAGCCCATTTCTCTCTCAGCTGAATACCTTCTTGTGGGTCGGCGCCCTCATCGATTTCCCTTCTAATTTCACACCTTATCAGCGTTGCCCGACCCTCGGATTAGATTCTGAATATGCTGGTGCTCACGAAGACATAGGAAGGGAGATCGAACTTACCGAGATGTCGCACGACACTTATCTTCCATATTTGTACATAATGCCGCAGCAAGTATAGCCATCTGTCCCTTCAACCTCGATTGAAGTTGCTGCTCAGCTCTCAGAGCAGGCTCGGATCGCTCAGAAGCCGGTTCGTCAATCACGGATCCCAGATCCCGAGTTCGCTCTTTGATGAGCGCTTCAGTCGTGGTGAACAAAAAGTCGAGAGCTTCGATGAGTGTATCCTGAGCCGTCCAGATTTCGATAGCCGGTTTCTCCCGATCTATCTCATATGTATCGAGCTCTTCTTCTCGGTACTGAGCCGCTGCTCGTTCAACGACCTGCCGCATACGTCATCAGCATCGAACCACATGATAGCGGAAGTGTAGAAGACACTTACAATGAAGATCCTGTTCGCCTCTGACACCCAAGTCGAGACCTCATTCCTGTTCGCAGCGCCAAGCGCCGCCCGAGTCGTAGCGTACACGATCTCGAGCAGTCGATCCAGGTGTTGTACCTATAATGGCGACGGATGAGCCTCCGGGAGTGTCATTGGAAATCGATCAACTCACCTGTGTACGGAAGAACAACCGCACAAAGTCCTCCTCTTCTACAATATCCGCTTGCTGCATATATGTCAGAATAGAGTCAGAGAGAAGCGATTGAGGAGAGAGTGTGTTCATTTGGCTGAGAAGATGGTCAGCGGAACAACGTAAAAGCTAGCTAGATAACGATGTGCTCACTCCATATGTCGGTTTTGATAGTCCCATAAATCGATGGCCGCTTTTATTTTCTCTGCATCACGCGACAAGCTTCTTCGAGTAGCTTGGGGCAGCTGCGATAAGTGGAATGGAAACAAGTGAGACACAGAAAGGATGGACAAGTTCATGGAGAAAAGTCATGTGTGGACTTACAATACTGAGCAGACCGTTATATCTCAGGAAATTCATCAGCTCCTTGAGCCGTAGAAGCCTATCGCTGAGATGTGGGCGTAGTTCAAAGATAGCAGGTGTATACGGTGAGCCTGATAGTAAACATAAGTCAGCGTTACCATCACTCTGTCGAAGTACAGACACAGGGGGCTCACTCGAGGCAACGATTTCTGCGGATACAGCCTCGGCGGCTTCGGACGCATCGCCTTGGAAACCAGCGGGCAAATCGAAAGAAAGCGGGTTCTATGAGAGAGAAAATTTATCAGCATCCAGGAATACTACAAATTCGGATGTTGATACACTCACATCGCCTCTCTCGCCAAAGAATACAGCTTGCTCCATCTTGGATTTCAACCTAGCTGTCGCGGATGAGTATTGCCTGATGTGATACAAAGATTAGTAGCCCCTCTGTTGCGGATTTATACGTGAGCTGGACGTACGTTGGAGCGGAGGAACTGCCCGATTCAAACGCTTCGACAGACATCAATCCGCCAACAGCAGGAATGGCTATCACAGACGGCACACTTGGTCCTCTCTTGGAAGATGAAGGAGATGCACATCCAGCCCCGATGAAGGCGTTTCTGCCTGAGTCCTTCAACGTGATTGCTTCTTCGTATGGAGCACCTGTACGGTGTTCCAAACAGCCACGATAAGATAATTGTAAGCGAGTGGATCTTGCACAAATAATCTGGTGGTAGATGCCCACCTTCGTCGAGAGAAACTACAAGGATCGTCTCTGCGAATCTGATGAAAGCCATCGTGGAACCCGGAGGTACCAATAATCTCGGAACATCAAGCATGCGAGGATCAGAATGCTGTTTGTTATGCAGCCCACAGGATCAGTCACAAAAAAAAAACAATATTGCCCAAGGATTTATAGATGGGCAGGACTTACAGCGAGGTAAGATACGTTGATCACCTTGGAGATGATCAGAGCCTGCGATCGAGGATGTATAGCGAAAGTCACGATAGCATGAGAATTGTGTAGCCGAGGGTAGCCCGATGTACTAGATTGTTGTTCGACGAAAGAGACGAGCACGGCAAGTTCGTCTTGTCCGAACGAGACGATATCATTCAGTTCGAGCGATATATCTCCGCTTGACCAGTTATCGAATAGCCAATTCCCAACCGTCTCGTGTAGATCAAACTCTTGCACGAACTGGGACCAGAAACGTCAGCTCTCAATCGCCCGAAGTGCCCAGATCGAGACACTTGCGATTGTGCGAGCTCACCTTCTGCCCATCGGGACCGAAAGCCCACTTTTGGATCATTCTCCGAGCCATCACATACACGTTCCCACCAGAGTTCACAACTGATGACACGCCTTCTCTGTCCTCTTTGGCATGGAACAGCTGTGGCGATGCACGGCCAAACATACCTCCTGGTCTCGTGAGCTGGATGATAGTCGGAACGAGCCTGCCTCCGGACGATGAGATGGTCAGGCGGAACGCGAGCGACGAAGTGGTCGTGATGAGGAAGTTATTTCCCTACATTTTAAGTAACAGTGGAATTTGTATCAGCTTCTTAAATGCTCTGTATCGCATCGCAATGAAATGAAGAAGGAAGCTGGACTTACGTCGATCTTCCATAATCTCTCCGCAAAGTCGTCTTCCCCCAACTCCAAGTATATTTCATGAAATCTATCCACGTTCGAAAGCACGACACTCATACTCTCCCAAAACCGTATTTCACCCGTGGAAGAAACCAAGATCATACCGGGTTCAGATGAGGTTGAACCTGTATAAAGCGCTGCGAGTGTTGGTGGAAGGGTCGGGGTTGAGGAATATGAAGCTGGAGGAGAGGGAAAAGAGTACGTCGTTGGTGAAGAATGCGTTCGCTAAAATTGATCAAACATGAAAAGGTATTAGCGCATATTGTTTTTGTCGCATGAGGGCAATTGAGACCCTTGGGAAGCTTACCTTGGTATAGTTCCAAGCGATGCATACTGATGGGTTGACCACCATTGCGAATCCGCTCCTAGGATCCACATGACCAGCGATAGGATTAACCACCAGATCTAGGATGACCTCAACCTGTCAGCTTCTTTGCAATTCGAGGACAGGCACTGCCCATGATCTACAATTCCAGCTTACCAGACCCCTTGATCAAGCTCGCAACTTCCTTCGGCAGTCCTCCCAGACTAGCCACGAGATGTCTCTCATCTTTACTCCAATACACTCTTTGCTCAAACCCACCCTCGGCGGCATTATTAATAGTCCTCACAGTCTCACCAGCAGAAGAAGTCGGCGATCCCCCTCTTTCTCTTTCCCTTCCGTTTTTGACACCCTGGTTGGACGACTGAGGTGCGAGTGATAGTCTTGATCTAACAGATGGTGTCGGGTGAGGTGCAAGGGAAGCTGATTCGGAGAAGATGGAAGGTGTAGCTTGTTTCGTCGTAGATCGACCCCCCCCACCGGCCAGGGAAGCTCTTGAACCTGCTCGGCGAGGGGTGGCCCGCGTCGAAGGGGAATTGAACATCTTGCGCGCGGAGCGATGTTATTCTACTGATGACGCTACAGTATATGGTCAGACCAGAATATGGTGTTATGAATCTAGCGACAGATGGTAAACATCGAGGGAGGAATAGGTGTGATAGGATCATCGAATGCCGCTTAGCTTGCTTTGTATGCACCCTCACGCCTACGTCGAAAGTAGTTGTAGGTCACGTGATCAGTCTTATATCACCGTACACGCGGTGCCTTCGCTGCAGCATACCTGTAAGCTCTAAGTTACGTCTAGATCTGTCAACCAATTCTCACTTGCATAAGCCTCTTTGCTTCTGTCTTTTGATTATCGATATCTGTCAAGAGCATACAAAGCATCAAGGATATCGCGCGACAAGTCATTGACGGGAAAAACAATGGCCGACAAACAAGCTGCAGCAGTACGTATCTTCATCACAGCGTCTTCTGCCCTTGACCCGAGCTGCTCTCTGGCATCTTGTCACCACAATCACGCATGAGCTGATGCTTAGATGGATTTCACCAACCTATGACCGCATTCTAGAGCGGCGCTAGACCTGCATGGGATAAAGAGGAGTGGGCGGCCAAGGCGAAAGCGAAAGATGAGCAGAATGCAGAGTACGCTAAAGCTGCTGAGCAAGCTATGGCGGAGGGTGAGTCTATTTGTCGCCCGCTCCCACGCTACATACCCATCATCGCTTGCAATTTTCGACTTCTATCGTCCATTCCAACGTCCTATGGCATCATGAGGACATCGGTTCTGGCTGAGGACGAATGCTGATGTGCTTGTATCGTCTTCGCGCGGATCAGGCAAATTACCTCCCCGAAGAAAGATAGGCGATGATCATCCAGCACCTACCAAAAAGCTAGAGTTCACCGATGCGAGAAAATCAGATATGGACCTGAATAAGAATCTGAACAAGACAATGTTGGTGCAGACGTCTACGACGGGCAAAGGGCCAAGAGGAGCTGGATTTTACGTGAGTACCCGCTTCGCGGTACTCTGGTTTAAATAAGGGTAGTTTCTACCACTACCAGCCGGAGCCGGAGGTACAGCGAGCGCGGCTGGTATCTTAAGGGATTGTCAAGATATCCAGGGGAGAGAGCCAATGTGCGGCAATTGGTTATTCGGTCTAGTTAATCACGTCTGATGGGTCCGCGCTGCACTGCTGGGAATCAGGATGCTGACTTTTGCTCTGTGATGCGTTGCGAAACGGGATAGTGCGACATGTGTGATCGGACATTCAAGGATAGTCTGTCATATCTTGACCACATCAACGGTCGGACCCGTGAGTGACATGCGGCGTCCCTACTCAGTTCGCACAAGGTTATCACAGATACCGCCGACTGAATGAGCTGACTGTGAGACGGTTTGACATCTGAATTTGGGTTCTGGGTAGATCTTCGAATGCTGGGAATGACAACTCAAGTGGAAAGGTCCACCCTGTCCCAAGTCCGCGCCAAGATTGCCTCATTACGAGCGGCAACAGCCAACGCTGTAACAGCCAAAAACTTTGATTTCAACCAGCGTCTGAAAGCTGTCAAGGATGCCGAGGAAGCAGAGCGCCAACGAAGGCGAGAGGAGAGGAAGAGGAAGAGAGAGAAACGACGTGAGAATGAAGAATTGAGTCGGATGGGCATCGTAAGAGATGATGTAGAGGAGAAGAAGAGTAGCAATGGAGTAGAAATTAATGGAGGTGGAGGTGGTAACAGTGGGAATAAGAAGAGGAAAATGGAGAGTAGAGAGGCTGATAGACGTAAAGCTCAGGCTGAGGAAGAAGTGGAAAGAGCTATACAGGAGAGGGATGATATGGCTGCTATGATGGGTTTCGGCGGCTTTGGAGGAAGTAGTAAGAGGAAGTGAGCGGGCATGTGCACCTGTGTAGTGTAGTGTGTCGCGAAGGCTCGTTGCGGTTCGCATGAGGCATCCCTCCTGGTGAATGGTGGGGATCGCTCACGCTGTTTCCAATCTGTTGTATCGACAATAATCATATAATCGCACCTATGTCATTGAATGCTATGCTTTCCGTGGAACAGGATTGGGGTAGGTATGATGACTGGCCCCGCTCATAACGCAGCACCGTCAATGCAGTGGATGCTGTACAGATGTGTGATATGCATCCTGGTGTCTAAACGCCTAGGTTTTCCCAGAAAGTCATACCCTTGTATAGACAAAGGCCATGAACAATTGGTACTGTACTCTTCGCAATTCACAAACCTAAGCATATCCGACTGTGTATTAGAACGCTTGTGCTCCGTTCCTCCTTCGCTCTCGAGTAAAAAGTATTGCTATACTGGTATAAGATTGGAATATATCGTGTATGGACAACCACTATCTTTCCCTTCCGCCTGCCCAGCCGCCTTCCTTTGTATGATTTGACGATGATGGCGGACTAGCTTAAGCGACGGTGAGGAAGAGCTCGTCGAGGATCTGCATTGTGTGTTCGGGAGAAGTGACGGTGTGTCCGATCGTTCGCTCGTCGGTGAAGATCTCGTAGTCGTTTCCACCCTTGTAGGTCTAAGCGGGCGTCAACAAATCAAATGGGTCAGCTCAGCTCAGGTCGGTCGAGTGAGCAGGCAATCTAGCAGGTGGTGATTTGAAGAGGGGCTCGCTGGGTGTGAACAAAGGCGATTGGGGCGGTGATACGAAGAGAAAGGTATGATGAGGTCCTACCTTGTCACCAAAGAAGTGGATGTCGGTGAAACCTTCGCCCTCGATGTGCTTGAGCGAGTAAGTCTTGTCCCAGCCTATGATAAGAGAAAGTGGATTCGAAACGATCCATTAGCGTTCCTCCTGGTGCTATACATGGTGCAAGGCGGACTCGAAAGATGCGAGTGCACAGCAGCGTTAGATGGGAAGAGCCTCGCTCACCCTTGGGGAAGATGTCGAAGCTCAATTGACCGCCGATAGCGTAGTTCAAGTTGAGGTGCAAGAACTCCTGCTCGAGTCGGGTGATCATGTCGGCTCGGATGTGGTGTTCCTGTGGAAGTACGATGCGGTGAATAATAATGAATCAGTATAGTTGTCAATGATGCGAATAGAGAGAGTCGTGAGAGAGAAAAGCAGGGCGCGGGGATTCACCTTGTCGTATTGCTCGAAAGCAAGTCGCTCGGGGAGACTAACAGAGCACATGAGCGTCAGAAGAGGTCATACAATATATCATCTCCGATGGATAATAGACCTGACTCACGAAGCATTTCGACCGATGGGGGAAACGTTGACCATGCCGTTTCGGAACTCAACGAAGGTACCTCTGAGTGTTACGTAACATGACATTGTCAGCTTGACAATCTCCTTAGACACCATCGATGAAGAGATGCGCAGTGGTGAGCTAGGTGATCCAAGCGGGCCTTCTCTCCATCCATCAAAAAGAGGACAATGCGGATCACAGTTCTGTTTTCCGTATGGAGCGAAGCAGAAACTGAACTGATTTTGCGGGCTTACAGACTCACCGCTTAACGGGGATATCGACCTCTGAGAGGTATCTCAAGATCCAGTTGACGAGCTTCTTGTACTCCTCCTCACCTACGTGCTTGATGAAAGATGCAGAGGCCAGTTGTTGCTCGAGCTTGTAGGCGGTGAGACCGTTCTCGGCGAAACAGTAGTCAAAGTTCTGAATGCCTGGTTGGACGAAGAATGTGAATGTTTGTGAGCTTTTCATTCACTTTTGACTAACAGAAGCGTTGAGCCCCCGTCACTGGAATGATATTATGTCGAAGCCTCTTTGGGATATTGTTATCGTTGAACAAGGCATGGGAGATAAGATAGCTGCAATCCTCCTCTCTGTTGTTTTCACCCGCCCTCCCACCACCTTGCAAATACTCTGCCCTCCCACCCACCGACTCTAAACGTCATCAGCCTGCCCTCCCGCCCGGGATTCGCTGTGCCCACCCATCCACCAATACCAATCCTCGCTTCACTCGGATGCCCACCCCACCACCCTATAAATCATTCCGCTCGCTACGCTCGAGGTACTCACCATCCGATCCAACCTGCTCCAAGATCTTGCCCAAATCACTACCACCCACAAAAGCAACAGCCGTATACTCTCTCAATTTCTTCAAAGTAGCCTTCATCTCGGGGCTGGCTTCTTGTCTTGCCAAAGACAAGGTTCCATCGACGTCGAACATGCAGATTGTTTTGGGGAACTTTCGCTCCGAGAAAGGCTTGACGCCGGCGGGGAATTGGGTGGTGGTGGCGGCGGGGAGAGGGATTGACATCTTGGCTTGAGGAAATGTGTGCTTGTAGGTAGATGAAAAGAAAGATACGTGTGTAAAAAGGTAGAATTGCTAGCTAGATAAGATAGTGTGGAGGAAGGGGATGCAATGTTACGGTAGGCGGTGTGTATCATGGACGGATGTACCGCAGGTCGCGTTGGTCCAAATGAGCAAACGTGTATCTTGTACAAAGCGCAGATCATTCACCGTCAGCCTGATACCCTGTTGCCGCCTGATTGCTAGATCGATCTGTTGTTGTTGCTAATATCAGGCTCACGAATATTCGCTGTTGACACGCGCGCAATCCACAGTCCACGTCCGCAAGTCGCGACACGACACGCATATGCATGTTCGGAAAGATTATTCAGATTATTCAGATTATTCAGATTATTCAGATTGTTTTTATTCAGACTTTGTTGAACCACTGCCCCACCCCCACCTCACTCCTTTCTTCTGGAGTTTGTGTGTATATAATTGTAGAAAGTAGATAGTATTGCGCCTTGCATTGCATCTATCTTCTTCCTATCCCAACTATACATATCACACATTGCCCACTTGTCGCTTCAATCAGATCATCAGCGCTCAAATCATAGCCTCAAACCACCTTTTCGCATTTCTCAGTGCTTCGAAATCACTCACCAATGCTTCCAAAACGCAGTACGCGATCATCAGCTGCCCACGCCACTACATCTGCGCCTGCACCTGTGAATAACAATCATACTTCGGAATCCTCGACACTCACAAAACGAATCACTAGGTCTGTAGCGCACAACCAAGTTCAAGCTCACGACCACGACTACGACCACGATTCACCAGCTCGGTCAGGACAATCCTCCACTGCTTCCCCTACACCCGAGAGCACTTCGACTGCGACGTCAACAGCAGAAGGTGACGAGCCGATGTTGCATCGCGAGAATAACTCTCTTAGAGGTCGGAACATGGAAGATCTGAACGATGTGGAAGAGAAGGGGTTGTTGATGCGACGGAGCGTATCGAGGGAGAGTGACAATGATGATTCGGTACATCGACGTAGAAGGCCCAAGGAGAAGCAAAAGGAGCATCGGCTGGAGAAGGTGAATTTGGAGGTTGAGGAAGATGAGTATAGTCGAGGAGGGTTGACCAGCAAGAGAGACAAAGAAGCGTTCGCGTTGCTCGTACTACTTTGTAAGCCAACATGACCACTAAGAATTGTCGAAAAGTCTGCAGCTGATGATCAAATCTCTGCAGATCTGTAGGTTGTCGGATATCTTGCAGGGCTTCTTGCCACTATAATAGAGTGGTGCTCACAGAAAAGATCCGCAGGCTACAAGGTATCCCCCTCGGCTTGACATTCGGCACGCTCCCCTTCCTACTCAAATCACATCTCTCGTATTCCCAATTGGCAGTGTTCGCACTATCGACATGGCCGTACTCGCTCAAACTACTATGGTCCCCCATTGTTGACGCTTGGTTCGTACCGAAATGGGGAAGGAGGAAGAGCTGGATCGTACCTGTGCAAGGAATAGTCGGTCTGGGTATGTGGATCATCGGAGGCAGAGTCGGAGAATGGCTCGAAGCGGTATGTCTCTATAAACCCTTACCCCCAATCGCAACGATAGGGGAGCTTTCAGTGCTGATTCTGTTTTGTTTGGGTGAGGGTTCTTATAGGAAACGGTCGATGTGAGGTTCCTCACTATGGTGTTTGGAAGTCTGATTCTAGCGGCTGCTACTCAAGGTATGCTAAAAGACGCTAAAAGCGTGTAGTCAGTGGACATTCAGCTGACATCCGTGTTCCCATCATCTTTCAGACATTGCTGTAGACGGTGAGCTGTTGACCCAGACGTTGTGATCATGGTATATGGTCATCAGCTGACTTGAGAGATGCGATCTTCAGGCTGGGCTCTTACGCTTCTCTCGCAACCGAACTTGTCATACGCCTCGACTGCTCAGACCATCGGAATAGGAATCGGTAACGCCCTTAGTTTTACCGTTTTCCTGGCGTTTAACAGCGTAGATTTCTCGTGAGTACACAGCAATTGATCTCCGTCTGTTCTGAAATCACGATCTTCGTAGCTGACAGCATATGTGCTCTTCCCAATGCAGCAACAAGTACTTCCGATCGACGCCGCTTGACTACGGCCTAGTTTCACTAGGAGGATATCTTAGATTCTGGGCGGTAGTATTCATCTTGGTAACGGTATGGCTGGCCCTCTGCAAGACCGAGGATCCACCTTCGGAAGACGACCCGGATATGGACGTGAAGAAGGTGTACAAGGTCATGTGGAGTATTGTCAGGTTAAGGAGTGAGTCGCCCCTTAGTATCTCTCTGCCTCGCAGAATCGCTCATATAGCCCTATGTGTCCCTTCATTTGGGTAATCGCTGACGGTACTGGCTTCACCCATCCCAAAGACATCCAATCCTTCTTGTGTGTTCACCTAGTCTGTAAAATTGGCTTCATGGTCAACGACTCGGTCACCGGTCTAAAACTCCTCGAAAAGGGCCTTTCCAAGGAAGATCTCGCCATTGCTGTTCTGTTGGATTTCCCAGCTCAGATGGCCGTAGGATGGCTAGCGGCCAAATGGTCCAGACCCGCTCCTACACCTACATCTACCCCGTCTGCCTCGGGTTCCGGCAAACATCCCTTGACGGGCTCAAAAGATAAAGAGCAGCAAACTACGAGCGTGTTGAAGCCATGGCTGTATGCTTTTTGGGCTAGGTTGGCTATGGCTGCTATTGCTGCTTTGGTGGTAAAAGGGTTCCCAAAAGGAGAAGTGGGCAGTGGCTATTTTGCTTTGATCATTGCCACGACCCTCTTCTCATCCCTCACGAGGTGAGTGCAAAAACATATTGACTGACGCTTCAGCCACCCTAGATCGATCATCAGCTGACCAGCAACTTTACCGATCCGCGTAATAGCACTGTGCAATTTGTCGGAATTTGCGCATTCCATACGCAGATTGCGGATCCACTGATCGGTGGAACATACATGACTGTAAGAGAAACAAAAAGAAAATCGACTATGGCCCGTGTCTTGATTGAGCTACTGACTGATCGTCCAATCTTTGAACCATATCGTAGCTTCTAAACACCATCTCCAACCTGGGCGGAACATGGCCGAAACCCCTTATACTCCGCTCCGTCGACCTATTAACGATCGCAACATGCTCCGTTCCCACATCCCTCCACCTCTCGTCAGAAAAGCAATCATCAGCAGCGCATTCGTACGCTGATGAATGTATCTCCGAGCACGGCAAGAATGCTTGTTCGGCCGCTGGTGGGGAATGCGTCGTCTTGAGAGATGGGTACTATATCATGAGTACTGTGTGTGTGGCGCTTGGAGCGGTGTTGTTGATTAGCTTCATCTTGCCCACTGTGAAGAGATTATCAGGTACGTCAGACCGTCTTGCTGTTTCACCCATCTCATCTTTCACCATCGACCGAACACCTGTTCTTGGTCTCGGTGGACAGACGCGTTGTCATTTTGATGGGCGATGTCATGCTGACTTCCTCATTTCATTGTTGTCTGTTTTTTTCGGGGTCGGATTGTCTCTAGCACTCCCTATGTCCGCTTGGAGAGTCAAGATTCCCAATTAGAGCCTAGACGATCTGTCACCGCAGTATATCATCAATATGTACGCATTGCGCGCCACGAGACGGATACGATCTACGAATGCATACGATACAAAATCCATCAAGCGCTTCCTACCACCATATGCCAAGGTGCTGAGGGAATCAGTTGATCAACCGACTGACCGACCGCGAAGAGGAGGCAATGATGCACAAGCTAGAGTCTGCTGAGTTATGTGAGCCATCGTATTGTCGAAAGGTCAAATCTTCAGTGATATACTCACGGTGTGGATAATTGAATGGTGTGTGTGGAAGTGACATGACTTGTCGTCGAAGTCAATTACCTCGAGAATGCTTCCTTTTGACTATAATCGTACTGTATGAGCACTCGTACCCGTGAGGGCTACTTGACGAGTACAGTACGTATTGTAGCTAGGGTGTGTGAGCCAAAGAAGGTCTGTGCGTCATCATACTACCCTGGGCCGACCGCAGCTGATTTCTGATCTTGTGATGCCATCTCTGGGTGTACAAGTATAAGTATATACTGTATAATCTGCATCTGTACTAGCTGTGCTACTGTACTGATCGTACTCTACAAGATACTCTGGCTGGTCCAGTCAACTCTCCTTATATTTGATTTATGTATAGATGGACTGACCGTATAGTATATACATCGCTCGTTCATCTCTCTCTTTCTTCTTCTTGTTCTTCTTCTTTCTCTCTTTTTTTCTCTCTCTCTTTCTTTTTCTCCCCCTTACTCTATCCGACCATTATCACCCCCTCCTTCCCCCTCCCAGCCACCTTCCTGTATATACCATCGTCGTATCAGCGTCTCGTTTCATATGTTCCTTGCTTTTGCTACCTGTATACACGTATACACATAATCTATAGCGTGCTTGTTCCGCAGCCCTTCGTTGGGAAACAACGGCACTTCATAGTCCACCGTAACCCTTTTCGCATCGGGTATACTGTATACTGTACTCGTACCGACCATCCACTGTCACTGCCCTCGACCTGAGCCTGCTCTTTGCATCACCAATCTCACTTCTCTCGATGCGGTCCTGTACACGGTGTCAGCCTGACACCGTACACTGTACCTGTCAACAGCAGACCTCGGCCAATATGGACGTAAGTTGTACCATTCCGATTGTCCACTCTTCTTGATACTGTAGGACCCTACTCATCCACCGTGTCTCTTCTCGCTGTCTTGCGCGCTGACTCAACTTCTGATTCACGTACCAGGATTGCATCAGCTATGATCCGGTGGTCCTCAATGGGCGCATAAAGGTGAGCATGTGCCTCTCCTTCTGAGCTCTCCCCCCTCCCATCCCCTCCCTCCCTCGATCCTCCCCCCTTCTTTCGGTATGATAGGCTAGTCGACGAATGGTATCGCGCAATCATGCAAGTGATCGTTCGTCGCCCAACAGCCATGACAGCTTAGCATGTATGGTAAAAAATGCGTGACTTACCTCATCGATGTTTTCGTGCACCATATTGCTTCCTCTAACAGGACCTTCACCAAAGACTTGCACAATGGGTCCTCATTTCGAAAGGGTAGAAAGAGCAGCTCGGTCTCCTGACAAAACAAATGAAACAACAGGCAGTGGAACTGGCCAATTTTCGGCAACTTGCAGAACCGGATCCTTAGGTGTCCTCCATAATCCAAGTGTCGCCCCCCTCGATGGAGAGGGTGGTCTCCAGTCCTCCAGCAGCAACGCCACAGGATGCGAAACACCATCACACGTATGGGCAACCACCTCACCCATATCAGCAACAGCAAAGATTGCCAGACCCTCCTTCCACACAACAGATGCCTGCGATCCTGCATCAAGCGCCTGTGGCCTGTCAGCAAGGCCCTGCGTTTCCACGGCACGGTCCTTCATCGGCGCAGCACGCTCTTCCAGACCGCCCGAATTTCGCTTACGATTTTGGGCCTCGATTCCGAGGTCGGGACCGACTGGCTGAACAATAGCATCAATACCCTCAGCGCCGTCGGCACCTTCAAGGCCTCCAGCACTTTCAGCGGCAGACTTCAATCCATGTATCGCAGCCGGTCTCGCACCGACTGAGATCGTGTACTTGGGCAGCTCGGCCCCGAGAGCAACGGGGAGGCCCGTTGCTTCCGCTCGCTCGGAATATGGCACCGCAAGGTGACTTCGGAAATCAACCCTTCCAAACAGGTTATCATGTGGTAACTATAAGGCTCGACGGCCTACTCGAACGAGACTCCCACGTCAGTCCGGGATTTGCCAAACGAGTCGACCTCCTAGCCCAGTGAGTGCCGTGTCTCACCCCTCCTCCAGGTATCTTGGCCCGAAGATACCCATGGCCAAACTTACTTGATCTGTGCGACATGGAGACATGCTGACTCGACGCAAATACTGATGTATTTCAGTCGGAATCTACACACACTCCTCAGCAGCCCGAAGAGCAGCAACCGTCAAGCAGCACTATCGCTCCTCATCTGGGGATGGATTTCAACTTCACTCCGAAACAGGATGAACAGGATCAGAATCAAGAGGCTCCGACGTTCGGCGGACCATACCAGAATCAGGCCAGCAGGCTTGCAGATACTCCGACCTCGTCTTCTACAGCTGTATCAATCGCTCGTCCGCGCACTTCCCCTCCAGCCAAGACAGTGCCTCTGTCCCGGTGCGAGCCATCGCTTTTTGCCGACGCCATTGAAACTTATCCGTTCGAAAAGATCGATTTCGCAACAGTCCTCATGAGAGCCATTCAAACTCCCCTCCCCGTCGAATTTCAGTCATCCAATCCGAACCCTCCTCTCATCGGGGCGCCCGAATTGGATCTCTGGACCACTATCCCTGACATCGCACCAGAAATGGCCGAAGGAAGCCAGGAGAAGTGGCAGGCTGACACCGATCCCGAATCCCTTGACTTAGTTGACCGATGGTAACCAGAAGTATAAGTTGGTATACTGGCACCGAAACCGCAGACGCCCGATGGATGCACTCGCACGGAGAGTCCTGGTGATGCTTGAAACGAGAAGAGCTTTGAAGAATCGGTGGAAGTCAGCGGGTAGAGCAGACAGCGAGAAGGCAGCGAATGCTGGGGGCGAATTGGGCCACATTGTAGTCCGTGATTCAGATTTGGATGCAGCGGGAGAAACGAATCCAGTGTTGGAAGGGTCTCGGTAGGGGTTGGTCTGCTGCTGGGGATGTCTCATGTTTAAGTTCCGCTTGTCACTTCATACAATTATTCGGGCCTTTTCGGTAGGTGAACCTGATGATTATGATCGAAGATGTGAAGAAAGCTGTCATGTTTGCTACTTTCTTGATGATTCGGATGTTCGTAGGGGATCGCAGGATGGAGCGTGAGATGAACTGTTCACGTTCCTGTATTCGGGGATGAGTTGGCGTGCGTGCTGTACATGTGCTTGTAGCCTATCTTTTGTATCCTGTTTTAGATCGATTGTGCTCCGCTTTGTCCCTTTATTGTACTTTACCAGATGTGTTGTACGTGGCGAGGCGGATGCATGTGTGTCTTTCTGTTTTGTTCCGCTAAGCAAAACGAAACTGTTGCGGGGCCGAGAGTTGACCAGCGAGTAACAACTAGCGAATGAAGTCTCATACTCGCGGCTTCTCTCTGTCTCTTGTTATGGAAGACTATTTACAACAGATGCCTCATCGTTTACGGAAATGAGATCTTGTCATATGACGGAATATACACAATGTGAGAAGAGCATTATATACAACACGAAATGATCTGTAGCATATACAAAGTGGAAATGATGGATCGTATTGGATCCTCCTCATCAGCTTTCACCCCTCTGGGTCTTGCGACTACGAAAGTCTACGAATGAGTTCTTCTACTGTATACCCCTACCCCCGCCCCTCCTCATGCCCCTATGGTATAGACATACCGTATAGTACCTCAAGGTGAAAGGGAGGACTTCTAGTATGGTACGGCAGTTATCTACACCCCGTTATTGCTGATAGGTACAGCGTTGATCCATCAATATTTGGATGGGTGTGCGCAACGGAACATTTCGCGTATTTTGATGAGTCGAAATTGCAGATCCTCATATTCAGGAGGAAGAGCTTAGACAATCACTTCCAAGATTGCGTCTCATCATAGAAAATAGTAACTTCGGAAGGTCTTGTGCGTGCTCTATGTGCCAAATATTGTTCAATTTCAAATCCAGTTATATTATCGAGGTCTTTTTCGTGCTTTATGTACCAAATAAGTTGGTTCAGCCTTTGTTCAAACTCGAGTTCAGTTGTATATTCGGTCTGAAGGGTTTCGCCGGCAGTATCGAGCAGTTTAGGGGATGAGGGAGTGTCGAAGATAGGACCAGCTGATTCGGTCTGTGTCGATCGATCTTTGGTTACAACTGGTGAATCGTTTGTCGTTGCGGCCGTTTCAGCATGATTCCGAGAGAGGGCACAAGCACAGATATCCATCTAATGAAGCATGACACGACACCATATATCAGAATCTCAGCTACAGACACACTTTGTCCATTCCGCGATGTAATTTCGAGTGTCACAAGGGTGTTTGCGTTCGACCCCAAGTCGGCGAGTGGATGGATAGACTCGGTAGATCAGATGATTGGGTGCAGATTAGATACTGACACCATTGTCTTTAATACTCACATCTGTACATGTACTTTGGTCAACCATCTTCGTTATTCTTGTCGCATTCCTTGTCGTCGTCGCCGTCGTTCCATTCGGTTCTCCGCTACCACCATTGGCCATTCGCATTCGCATCTCATACCAGAACTGATATTCGGAAGCAGCGTATTTTTCCGCTTCCAGGGGTTTTCTATGCCAGGAATCTCCTCGTTTTCTCTCACTTTGGCAGAGCAGCTTGAATCGTTCGTTTTCGTTCGCCCGCTTTTTCTCTTTTTCGAACATAACTGTAAACTTCCCGTTCATGTCGGCCCGTGCCCTTTCCGCCAGTAGTTCTTTGCGGGTTCTCTCTAGCTCGCTGCTCGCTTTCCGGTACTCGATCTCGAGAGGCTGTTTACCTTCTGCATTATTATCTGCTCGGCGTGTCGCTTCGGTCAACATGTCCGCAAGTCGTTTCGACTCGTACGATGCTTGTTGTTTCTCCTTTTCGTAGAGGGCCTTGAAGCGTTCGTTCATGTCCGCCCGTTCTCTCTCTATCAATTGATCTTCGTAAGCTTGCTTGAGCGCAGCATCCGCTGTCCGTTTCTCCTCCTCGTATCGCGCCCTGTATCGCTCATTTTGGTCCGCCCGCTCTTTCTCCAGCAAGTACATCTCCTTTCCCATAGCCTTGTGACTGTCTATTTCCCACTTGTGTTCACCATCCAACTCCATCTTCATCTCCATCTCCATATCCGCCTTCTTCCTCTTCTTGTTGCTCCGCGCCTCCAACGCTGGTTGGTTCTTCTGTGTCATGATGTTTTCCATCAGAGACAATCTCTTCGCTCGTTCCCTTTCATAGAGCTCTTTGTAGTGTTTCACGTCAGCCAAAGCATCTTGCAATGCGTATTCCGGGTCAACAGACCAGCCGGGACCGGGACAAGGTGGGCCGAATCCCATCTTGTATGACGCGTGGACGCATCAATGGGTGGAGAAAAGGATATCACGCTAACATCGCATCGCAAAAGCATGTTGGGAAGAGAATATTGTTTTTTGGATGGTGGATTGGAGACTATTAGCTACACTCGCACCATAGCAACAACAGCGTGCTCAAGTGATGACATCACCACTTTCCCTCACGATATCTTCGAGTCGGAATTGAGCAAACGTCGGACCGAGCGAGCGAGCGAGTGACAACTAGCATAGTCGGATGATACCTAACACCTGATAGATAGTACATTCCTATAGTTAGATCGTCCAAGGAAAATAAAGGTCAACTCGATCATCCAGTCAAGCAACCACTACTGAACCTTGAAAACAGCCAGCTCAGCACTTGTCCTCTCTACAACCAATCCAGTGAAGGAACGCCATCCAGAAGAAACTGCCAGGTTGAAAGTCGCAGTGAGCAGGAAAACAGACTCAAAATGACGGTATGTGACGCCCACGCCCACGCCCACGCCAGACCAATCTTTGCAATGGCTCATACCATCAAATCTACCGAGGTTAGTCCTACCGCAATGCAGCTGCTGACATGCCTGCAATTGTGCACCACGCAGCCCAAGGCCAAGACGGCACCGCTTACTATCGTCATCAAGCTAGGTGAGTCCTCGTTTCTCAGTCATCCTCGCCCTCCTCTGGCTTCCGTTTCTGCTGTACGCCTGAGAAATGTAGACGCTGATATACGTCCTCTTCACGTACTGACTTGTGTAGGAACATCTTCGATCGTATCTCCCGAATACCCCTTTCTCCCCCACTTAGAACTGCTCTCATCCATTGTCGAGTCTGTTATCAAGCTCCGTGCGTTGGGACACAGGGTGGTATTATGTTCTTCCGGAGCTATTGGAGTCGGATTGAGGAGGATGGGATTGAAGGAACGTGGCAAGGGTTTGAGTCAGAAGCAGGTGAGTGCAGCCTGTGGTACTAATACAGGCGAGCAATCAAACAACTCTGTGTTCAATCATATTCACTGCTCTTTTTTCCCCATGAATCCTGGTTAATATACCTAGAGTTTTTAACCTGGAGCGACGAGTCGCCCCCGAGCGAGGCATTGCTGACTTTGTGTCCGTTTAGGCTCTCGCTGCGATCGGTCAAGGTCGCCTGATAGCGCTGTGGGATAACCTCTTCTCCCAGCTGGATCAGCCCATCGCGCAGATTCTTCTCACCCGAATGGATATCTCAGATGTGAGTGAAGGGTAACCTTCCCCTCATCTCCTGCTGCTAACGAATAAGTGAAAATGCTATCACCATAAGAAGTCCGAGCTCATCTATTAATCTGCCTCTTGGGCACGGTAGCGGACGAGATATTTGAATGCGCAGAATACATTCTCCGAGTTACTCCAGATGGGCGTAGTGCCTATCGTTAATGAGAACGATACCGTATCCGTCACTGTGAGCTGTGTCGACTTAGCGGGCGTGCCTACGGGCGTAAGTCAGCCTGTTAATTCTGTCGATGATGTACGTGACATCCTGCAGGAGATTAAATTCGGCGATAACGACACGCTTTCCGCTATATCATCAGCCATCGTACATGCAGATTACCTTTTCCTCCTCACCGATGTAGAATGCCTGTGAGTTCTCTATATCTGCGGCAACCCTTCGCCTTTACTCGAATGTCAGATGGGCATTGACTGATATATGTATTGGCTTCTGACTTGTATTATAGGTATACCGACAATCCCAGAACTAATCCGGATGCACAGCCTGTAAGAGTCGTAAGAGATATCGAGAAAGTAAGGAAACAAGGTGAGTCATTATCACTCGCCCTTGCCTTCCCATTCCCTTCCGCCTTCACCCCAATTCTGCGCCAAGTTGATTGGTCATGGGTGTACTGATCGTCCTTTCCTCGGCATAGTCTCTACGTCGACCCTCGGTACATCGCTGGGTACAGGCGGTATGTCCACCAAGCTCATTGCGGCGGAATTGGCGACAGCGGCAGGTACGACGACGGTAGTCATGCATTCCGCCAAAGTGGGGGATATTTTCCACGTCATCGAAAATGGAGTCGGACCTAGTCGAGAGGTTTCTGAGACGCCTCACCTGGAGAAAGGTCCGCTATGTACGAGATTCCTGAGAAGGGAATCGGCTATGAAGGAGTAAGTGTCAGGTGCACAAATCCTCGACATATCACATACATTTTCGGTCATCTCCTACCATCTCGCTGACTCGTCCCCCTTTTTCTCTTTCGCCTAGCCGAAAATGGTGGATTGCGCACGGGCTTCACGCGGCTGGGACAATAGTCATTGACGAAGGTGCCTACCGGGCCATCCAGCGAAAAGAGTCAGGCGGTCGACTTCTTCCCGCTGGTGTGGTGCGTATCGAAGGCCCATTCGCTTCGCATCAGGCTGTACGACTCGTCGTCCGTCGTCGAAAACGCGGGCCTGACGGTGAAGGCGGGCGTGAAAATCACAGAAGAGATTCAAGTCATGGCCATCCTCTGGCTTCATCGAGAGGATCAATCGACGAATCAATCCCGTCTAGCCCTACACCCGGATCAACTGCGGATACGCCCTTACACTACCCTGCCACTGCAGGTGCTAGTGCCTCTACGCTCGCGTCACCCGCTCTACGCCATTTAACAGGAATCACTACGGTGCCCAACGTCACCTCTAGCAGTTCGCTCTCGGAAGGGCCTACGCCCGACACCCCCCAGATTCAACCCGCAATGTCCTTATCGTCTTCAATCGCTTCTCTTGATCCATTATCGAAATCCGTTCCTCCCAGCCCTGCTATACATGCTTTATCGGACAGGCTGTCCTCTGTTGGTATCAACGCGACTGCGGTTCAAGAAGTCAATCCCGCAGGGGGAGAAGGTGACGAGCAATGGGAAGAGGTGGAGATTGGACGTGGACTTGCGCAGTACAATTCGGTCGAAATTGATAGGATCAAGGGCATGAGAAGGTGAGTGGGGCTCAGAGATCACTGGACTGACCGACTCTTGATTTCTTGTTATTAACGTGTTACTTGTTTTGTCCTTCCAGTTCGCATATCGAGACGATTCTAGGGTATGTGGAGAGCGAGCATGTGGTGGATTCTATCACCTTCTTATGAGACCGGCCATAATCTGGCCTAAATAACCTGAACATAATGACGAGTTCTGGCAAAGGAGGAGAGATACAAGAGCGGTCGGAAGGCGACGGCTCGACTGATATAATTTAGCTGCAGTCCATCCTTGTGCTATATCCGTGGCAGGCTTTGTTCGTTATCATGCAAGCGTCAATGCTGGGGACGAACCTCCTTCACCTGTCAACATGATCTTGTTTAGATGCAAAGGGTCAGGTGCGGACAGACAGACACATATAGTCATCTGAGCCCCGATGTTGGCCTCAAACATGCTAGACGTCCTCGCCGATCCCTTAAATAGGGTTGCATGAATGTATTGTATGGTGCGAAGAATCAGGACGCTCAGAGTGTCGGCAGGTGCGCTATACCGATCGTTTTCACCGATTTTCTACAAAACTGCCGTCCTGCTGATCCTGATCAAGGTACTATGTGAACGAAATATGCAAGTGGTCGGAGGACGGATAGTATATGAGACCAATTGTCAGTCTTAATTGGGGTTTGTTCTCGACTGCCGTTCTGATGTTGTTGCATCCATCCTACTTATTGACTCAAGGCACTGCGCGGTGTGTGTTTTGGAGGAACGTATAGTATCTGAGATTAGTCCATAGTTCTGTTGGGATTTGTACGCAACTGCCGTTCTGCTTTTATTGCATTAACTGATGTATTGTACTCGTACCCCGTGACGCGTGTTTGGTTCGAGATACATATAGTATATGAGACCATTGTGCACTCTTGTTGAGATCTGTGCACAAGTGCCGTCCTGAATTTTGTGTCATTTGACGCTACGCTCCCATGCCTAGGTTGTCCGTTCGAAAGTGGGAGGATGTTATAAGGGGAATTTGTCTAATGTTGCGAAATCAGGCGCCCCTCTGTAGTATTATTATTGCCTGAGAAGGCAATTTGCCGATATGACTACCGTATCCCCTTCATGAAGTCAACTCTATAGACGTAAACATAAACATGAGTATGCGACACAGATGGTATGTAACTGCTTCAACATCACAGCAAATTACTGAAGCTTTTTCTTGTATCCCCTCCATCTTTTCCGCCTTGATCACATTGCCTCCTGATCGGTCTCGCTCGAATTGACATCGCCCAGTACAGATAACAAATTGACTTACGACACCGAAACGACACTGACAGCGAGTGCAGCCTTGATCCACTGGCAAGCGGCTTAGCTTATCCGGCATTGATCCCGGACTTGTTTACAGCTGCGAAAAAATCGAGATCAATCTCCTGGTCATCTTCTCTTCGGCAAGACACGACACGACAATCTTTTCACCTGGGCAACAGCTTTGCTTCGCTTGAGTCTGGCCTGAAAGTGAAGCATCCACGTTCACGAGATGTCGCGCACACCTGGAAGAACGCCCGGAAGGGCGAAGAGAGGGGAAGAGCAATATCTGCCTTATAATGCTGATCCGAAGACGATTGGAACGTGAGTTGAGATGTGCCTTTATAGAAATCCCAGCGAATGTCCTGCTCTCGGAGTAGCTCGACGGACATCGCGATTATCTGTGTCGCGAGGCTTTGCGACGACGCTGATGGTTTCACGTGTTTCGTTTTTCACTGCAAACCATCGTCATTGTAAAATCACTATCGCATTTGTTGCCGTACTGGACTTTCCCATAATGATCTCTCAACCCCATCTGATTCTAATCTCTCGTCAACGTGTGCTCAAATAGCCGCTCAAACGCTCAAATGCCCACAAATGTACGACGAACAGACGACGGTTTTGAGGACCCCGAGGCATTCTTTTTCTCACCTACCAATACAGATGCCAATCGGACCATCGCATCCGCCTTCCAAACGCCTGGCGGAGCAAGCAGCTACGGGGCGCAGACACCCATGACCATCGCAAGTGCGAGCACTTTGAGGAGGAACGCTAGTAGGCTGAGCGATCTGGACGTGGATGATGAGGACGATGAGGGTATTGCGGACGATTTGTTGAATGATGAAGACGATCTACGTGAGTCTGGCGATTCTTCACAGAGGATGCGAATGATCCTCAGTGGCTGAAATGGTTGAGCTGATACGTACTTTTGTCCTAACTTGAGCAGAAATGGCAACTCCAAGTCAGAACTTGGGTCAAAGATATTTTCCAGAAAGTAGTGCGTATCGAGGACCTTCCTAATACAGCCATTTCTTTGGCTTAGTGAAATGTCATTACTGATCACCGTGAACGACACTTTTTCTAGCTCCGCCTTCAGTCATACTTCCAAGTCGATCACGTCCTCTTGCCAATTCTCCCTCCGTTAACATGTCCTTCGACGCCCTCCCATCGCCATCTCGAAGTTTGAGAACACCACATGCCATCAATCGCTCGCCTCGGAAGTCATTAGCTACGATCAACCAGATCTCTCCTTCCCGGTCGACCCGTGCAAGGCCTAGTCCAATGAATGGCCAAGACCGCTCACCACTACGTGCACCAGGAGGGAGAGAAGAGTTCAATGATGATGAAATCACGGACACGTCTTTCGTCGACCAATCGGCCTTGGATACGGACCTTAACACGAGCACGCTTGCAGGCGAGAATTCCTCATCATCGAAACGAAGCAAGACTCGCTCGCCAAATCAGAGTATGAAGAACGCATCGAGGAAAAGTAGAACGGGCGGCAATGTCAGTTTGGTTCACGGTGACGATGATGGCGATGACTCTCGCTTGGACGACGAAGCAGCAGACAATAGTCAAATGGACGACGAGGACGGGCCGGATATCACGCCGGATCATGGCAGAAGGAAATCGCGCATATCCGTGATGAGCAGGAAGAGCAACGCGACGCGGAACGGCGATAATCTCGGGGACGAAGACCTGGACCGCACTAGAGAAGGAAGCTTCAGCGATAACGACAATGGTCCCGAGTTCAGCTATGACGCCGGTGCCGATAACGGTGCAGATCTTAATGGCTTCGATGATACCGCAAACGACATATCAATTGGCATTGATGATGACGACGTTCAGCAAGACGGAGAGATCAGTGCGTTAGTTGATGATATGGCTGCTGGTAAGGCCGATGAAGAGGAAGAGGAGGACGCAGACGGAGCCGCTGATGTGTCTATGGAGGAGCAAGCTGTGGCAGATGAAGACAGGAGTGGTGGAGAGGGCGAAGAAGGAGAAGAAGAGGACGCACCTCCTGAACCGAAGAAGCGGGGAAGACCCAAGAAGGTTGCTCAGACCAGGGAGAGGGGTCCATCCAAACCGAGAGGTGTCAGAGAAGGCAGTGTAGCTGTAAAGCCTAGAAAGACGAGAATATCTCAAATAGGTGCTGGTGAGTGCCGAATGATTTCGACCCAGTGACATTTCACCGGCGCGTAATATGAGTGAGAAGGAACAACCTAATCCTGATACCAACGTCTGGTAGGCAATGCGTCCGACTCCGACGAAGAGGATGGATACCACGGTAACTTCAAAACGCGTCGATCCAAGCGACAGCATTTCAAGCCGCTAGAATGGTGGAGGAACGAGAGGTTCGAGTACATGCGTGGACCTCAATTACCCGTGATTAAAGAAGTCGTCACATATCCCGCAGAACCGCCTACTCCCTTTGCCGAGAAACATAAGAGAAGTCGGACTAGGACAGGCAGGTCTGCTAGCGCTGTTCCCAACGGAAAGAGGAGAAGGGATAGTCTCAATGACGAAGATAATGGTAGCGCAGAGGAGGACGTAGAGGGTTGGGACGCAAACACTGAATCGCTCGGCTTGGTACAAGACTACCCTAGCGCAAATGAAGTTCACCGAAGTAAGTCGTCGTTCTTCTCCATGTTTCATCTGGGTGGAAACGTCAAAGCCACCTGATTCAGAGACAGAGACAGAGGAGACCGACGTTCTCCTTCTCTTGTTCTCGAACTCCGTGGCAACTTGGAACTTGCAGTCAGCAGGGATCTCAGCGCTGATTCAAAGCTCGTGATAACTCGTCATTCAGGGGTCGCGTGTGCCAAAGCCATGCTCGAACCTCGACCGGTATCAAAAGGCGCCTATCAATATCAAAAAGTGTTCGGAGAAGGCCAATTCATGGCCGCCGGCGTCGTCTACATCCCTGTTGGAAGTAGCAAAGCGACTAAACCCAGTAAAGATAACGCCTATGTGAGTGACGAGACGAGGCGAAAGACGATGGCTTGAGTCTCGCGAAATGCAGTGTACTAAAACTGATCGGTCCGGTCTCGATGTGCCTCTTGCAATACAAAACAAACAGGTCTTCCATGTCATCCGAGGTGCTGTACAAGTGACTGTACATCGTACGAGCTTTGTAATGGCGCGAGGCGGTCAATTTCTCATACCAAGGGGTGAGTCTTGAAGGAACCAATTGTCTGTCCTTTGGATCCGGCCAGCGACAGTATCTCGTTATCTATCACATAACGAGACAGTCGCTGATCCTCTTTCCCCATCATTTCATGTTTGTGGCTGTCGCGCCGTCGGTGCACAGGTAACGAATACCAAATCGAGAATGTAACGAAGAGCACCGAAGTTCAGCTGTTCTTTGCACAAGCCCGAAAGATCCGAGCGGACGAAACGGAGCTCGAACCCCCTTCTGCCGAGGCTGCAGCCGTACCTGCTGAAACTTCGAGTACCAGCAAGAACCAGAGATCGAAACCCCCGCAGAGCAAAAGTAGGGTGAGCATTACGCCTGTTGGTAAGGGAGGTAATGGCGGTAAGAAGAGGAAGAAGGGGGCTGCAGCTGCCGCCAGCGAGAGTGGTAGTGAATAAAAGACTTTGAGGGAAAATAAAAACAGACAAAGGATCAATTCGAAGGAGGAAGTATTGAAATTTGGGCTTGCGCTTTGTATGATACAAGAGGAATTTCTCAAGATATCATAACTTACGATTGGAATACCTCGAGTTTGGGTCTTCTCGTCAAGTAGTTATTGGTTGTTGTATGTCTAGCAAAACTTATTGCGTTGATGAACATGATGATCCGCGCTGCATGGAGAGATCAGAGAAGAGATTCCATGCTGCTCTACTCGGCCAACGCGGCGCACATACAATATGAACAGCAATAAATAGCATGGTTGACCCTTTGAACACGAATATCCGAACCACATTATTGTACATATCATTGCATTACAATCCCGACCAACGCGATCGTGGTGCACGGAGAATCGTACCATAGCACGTTCACATTATACGCGCCGCATCCAGCAACCCTCTTGATTATCTCTTGGCATTCTCGAACGTCGCTGTGGCGCTCAAGTCTTTCGCATTCGCGTCGAAAGCCGTTCTATAAATGCGCAGTGACCACAAGGTCGTGGCGTTCATCAGCGTGTTCTTTATCGTCTGATCGTCATCGCCATTGCCATGACCACCACGACGGATAGCTTCGCTCGAGGCGGACAATAATACAGAAAGGCTCTCGGTTCATGATGGAGAATCCTGGATTATACCAGACAAGCGTGAAGGAATGGTAGAGGGGACTTACCCGTAGTCAAATCGGATCTCTTCGTTCTTCTTGATTTCGCGATCTAGTGAACGGTACATGAAACAGACGTTTAGTTTTAGTTTAACGTAACTTTCCCTAAGATCCTGATGCCGATGAACCCAACCCGACTCAACGGAAGAAAAGCGAAACGTAGGATGCATATGAACCGGAAAGTTTGAAAAGGGAAAAAGATGACAAAGTGCGACGACTCACTGGTGTAGAATATAATGCGCGGCTCGTCATTCACAGTCATCACTGCGATTCGATCATCAAGATCGCAAACAGAACCAAACGACAAAAGAAACCCTCATCAGCTTTTGCTCAAATTCACTCCCATCCGCTCTCGTTGTTTCTCGCTCCTCCAGAAGAAACCGGGAATATATGGCTCAGTCTTGTTCGATACGGCCGAGGTCGACCCCTAACACAGAGCGGAGTATGGAGTATTGTGTGGGCATTCGCGATGAAGTCTTCGGGAAACTCACGGCACGAGCGACAGTTCGCCTCGATTCCTTTGCCAGTGTTGAAATACCGCGTGTAGTTGCCGTAGTTGCCCGAGTCAATTTCGGTATCTTTATTCAAGGTAAACATGTAGGTTCGTCCGATTTGTTGCTAAAAGGATGAATCGAAAAATAGAAAAAAAAATTGGTAAGGATTATTCTTTCGCACCGCCGCCAATTCAGGAGAGTTCGTTGGGTGCAAGTGGAAAAGCTTCGACTCACGTTGATGAGGCTAGAGTGACATGAAAGAGGCATATTGGGACATGGTCAGCCAAGAGACGGCAACCGTTAGCGTATGTGGCCAGGATCTGGAAACCAGCGTATGGCTGAAATCGACGCTGCCAAAGGATCGTACTCACTCTCGCCTTATGCCTTCGGCGATGGAGATCCACTCGCCCACATATTCTGCGGAAAGCACATTTGCGTGATTCAGTCTTGGTGTTTCCCGCTCACAGATCACCAATCACGAGTCACCAATCACTCATTGGATCCAGCATAGCTTGGGGGTCAACTGGTCGGCGGCATCAGAGCAACGTACCACCAATCGGAAATCTTGCTGGTATATTCTGGGTCGCAAATATTCCATATCCTGCTACCGGGCTGATACCCACTCTCAATCGCTGCGAACATGTTCAGTCCCGCCGAGAACCTCATCGTGTTAGCGAGGTCCAAACCGTGACACAGGGACAGGTGGAAACAAACATAGCTGTACAAATCTTCCGATGGTTCGCTGGCACGGACAAGAATATGCGTACCGGATAGAGGCCTTTCTGAGCATTGACGTTGCCACAGCAACCACCGCGGATGTCCTGTGTGGCTGACTTGATTTCCTGCACGGAAAGACTGCGGTCTTTGAGATGCCTTGCTCTCTCGATTTCCGCTCTATAAAGGTCAGAGTCATTAGTGCGGGTCACTGAAGTGGATGAATGGTCGTGGAGAAACGGCATGTGAAAAGAACAACAGGCGGGAGAAAAAATAGAAAATACAACGAGGGATCACACGAAAGAGATGATAATGAGCATGGGCACTCACGCCGATCCGCATGGTCCACAGAGGGCAGGATCGCATTCTCTTGCCAGTCTATTGCACGGGCATTTGTCGGGCATGCAGATTTTTGGAGTGGCTGGGCGGCCGCTTGCTGTAAACCTCGCCTGGCATTGACAACCTTTAAACCGTCTTAGACAATCAGATGCGCACTGCATTTGTTACACTTAGCGCCATCAGCACTGTGTAATTGGCATGACGCTTGATTTGATGTGATACCAGGGGAACAACCCTGACATTGGTCCACTTACGCCACAGTTTCTTCCACACATCATACCGCGCTCGACGCAGCCACAGACATCCTCAACGCATGGGCCCTCATGATGGCATTCCATGAAATTTGGCGTGTGAGACGAGTAGCTTGCTGGACAAGTGCCGCCACACCGGTCAGCCATTACCATTCAAAAGCGACGGCATAGACCACTGATATACTCGACTGACCAGGGCGGAATGTGGCACGCTTGCCGCGTTGAGGTTCTGTTGTTATTGAGATTGCAGGTGACGGTGGAGCGAGCCACTGGTGTCTATGCGCTTCTTTCAGTTTGATAATGTTTATTGCAATCTACATTCGCACCCAGTTCAGCACAGTGATAGCATAATCTAATCCCAGATGCTTCAACGTTGGCGGACAGCTACTCACTTCTTGACACGTACGAGCAACAAACGCAAAGAGCAAGTCGCACGGTCTCAAGCTCTGTCCTCTATCAATGACGTCGAGAACGAGATCCAGCAATTGGTGCGTTTGTTGATCGGGCCATGATTCGTCCTGTAGTGATGCACGGACGAGCGAGTCCTCGTCGCTCAGCATAGCGCAGGAGCCTGAACATGGAGTCTCGATATCGCGAAGGACATGGACGCCGCCCAGCTTGCTTAGTTTCTGTCGCTTATTGGGTTGTACAGGACCGTGGATCGAGTGAAAGTTGAGGATACCATAATCAAAAGCGGCTATGCAAAGTTATCATGAGGTGTTAGTGTGATGTGATGCGTGGTGACGACTTATGTGGGAGAGTAAGAATTGCTCGAAACATACAGTGTCTAAGGCATCCTGCCATTGTGCAATCCTGCCTGGTACAGAACCCTTCATCATAGTCCTCTGGCTTGTTGTCATATTCTTCTTCCTTGAGAGCAGCGGGCGGCCCCCATTTACGTTTACCATGATTTTGCGAGCTCGTGGTCACCTCTGCGACCGCGTCTGATTCTACTTGAGCTGTGTCTGCTGTGGGGCCGTAAGGGAAAGGAGGGAGATCGCGGGAGATATCGATATTTTCAATCACGCGTAGTTCAGAAGGAAGAACCCGGGTTTGATCGATTTGCGATACAGATAGATTATAGGCTTTGAGTCGACGGACTGCCTCCACCTGGATGATATCCACTGCTCCCATGAGTAAGCGTTTGTTGTAAATTAGGGAAGATCGTTTCGCACTAAATAGGTCCCAGACTAGATAGCAAAGTCTTGAAGCATTACGACTTACTGTCTGGATCTCTCCATGCACCGGTCCAACCACACCTGAAGTTGTATCGCTGATGATATTCATACTCGTCAAAGCTATCGTCCTCGAACACGTGTCTGAAGGGCACGGCCTTATCGCTCTCCTTGTAGACGCATCTGTCACCCTGTCGACAGAACCAGTAAAGCGGTACAGGTTCGACCGAAATTGGAGCTAATGAATGAAATCTCACTGGCGCAGTTGGTGGTTGGCACTTCCATGTCGCCTTGTTTGAGATCGTTACTGTCGTAGATGATTGACGTTTGCTATTTGTACGAATCGCACCGCCGTCCGAGCCTGACATCATATTGTAGGTTAAACTCGTCCAAGTAGACCTGGAAGGGTTCGATACAACTGGTGTGCCCGAGACAGCGCCTGCAAACTGTACACTGGGTTCCGCTGATGGGGAGGCTTCAGAATCAGAAGCTGGACCGTGACTCGTTGCTGGCGACGTACCTGTGCTAGAAGTGGAAGCCATCCCCTGTTTCCTCCGTTCCGACAACTCCCTATGTCTCCTGATCATTTCTTCATCGATTTCTTCCATCGACGCTGACATTTGCCCATTGTTGTAAGCCAGCGTGGATGGGGGTTTGAATTCATGGTAGTCATTCCATGTCTTCCTGAATACTCGTTTGACAATCGTAGAGACCTGTGCCGGCGGTACCGGTGTGGTGTCAGTCTCAGGCGTTATGCGCGGTGTTACACCCGCGATGCCTTCGGAGGTGAAACCACGCTGGATCGTGAGCGGCATCGTGTTGGGCTAACTGTGAAGGTATATCAAATGATCGTGATGACCAGTCGCAGAGTCGTGCTGAAAGCAGACACTTGGGGTAGAATATGGATATTTGTGGTATGTATGAGGAAGGACAAGACAGTTGACACGCAGCATTTCGCATAACCTAATATTGATCATCGACCAGCGAGCGTAACGCGTCGGGTCCTCGTTGACTTTTTTGATCCCGCTCCTGGCTTCGTTGACCCTCGACGACTTGTTCTTCATTGACTACAAGTGATCACTGGAAACATTTTGCAAGACACTCTTAGTTTGCTTTGACGCTCAGGGAGGGTTCGGCATAGCCAGACATTCGTACATTGGTATATGGATGCATGCATGGAATATAGTGTTACTTCGTTGATCTAACCGCCTGATTAGTCCTCATCCGACATGAGCTCTGCCAGCTCCCGTTCTTCTTCCTCTGTCAATCCGACTGACTCTTTCACTTCCTCGGGTTCGTAATCCAGTACAGGCGGGTTGACAAGATCTGAAGCATACACATCAACCAAGCCAGTCAGCGATCAAAGTCTCGGCCTATGGACGAAGGAAGATGATACTGGTGATTTTTTTCGGGCGGGAAACTTACCTTGTACACTCCACCGTCTCAAAGTCGAATCTAGTCCGCCAGAAACGACATACCAACCCCTCTTGCCCTCTTCATCCCTGTACCAAGCTCTAAGAACGCTGACCTCCCCACAGTGACCCCGGATCGTGCCATGCAATTTGGCCGACGAGCCGACCTCGCCTAGAGAATCTATATCGTACAGTCTGATATCCTCGTCTTCTGATCCAGTGAGTATCAGCGATTTGGGAAGCGCAAAGTCCTCGGGAACCGGCAGGAGGGATTTCACGTATGATGGATGGGGTATGGATGTTTTCGTCGATGATGATGATGAGGTAGGGGTGTGAGCGTGGAAAATGACGTTTTTGTCGGACGACACTGTGAGAGGAAACGCAGCGTGTCACATGCGTTAGTCAAGTCAAATGTACATGGATCCCCTTATGTATAGTATGGGTACGAGACTAGTATGGGTACGGTCGATGACATTCGGCCTAGGGTCATAATCAAGCTCAGGTCGAGACACGACGAGAGAGCCCGGTCACTTACCACTCCAAAGCCCCTCGTTCGTGACAGCCAACTGCGCAACACTGGTCTCATGTCCATTCACGTCCTCCTTGAACGCCAACCTCCTCTCCCCACCATTGATCTCCCATCTCTTGATTGCTCCCAGAGAGTCACCTGTCCAGACGCTAATAGCGCCCGTCGGCTCACCGGCGGAATCGAGCTGGAGTTTATAAACAGAACACTCCACGGGTCGAGTGTGTTGTTTCAGAGTTTGGATTGATCTTGGAGCTAACTGCAAGTCTGAGATATCCCATACACGGATTGTGCGGTCTGATGAGGTCGAGAGTAGCAAAGGCGGTGAAACAGGTATGACGGAGAGAGATTTAACGAAATCTGTGTGGCCTTGCAACGTGTGCAACAGCTCACCGGACTGTAGCAGAAATGAGAGCAGACTCAAAAGTTTTAGCAAACAGTAGCCGAATCAAGTTGTTCAGCAAAGTCCATACGCACCTGAGCATCCCATATCTTGATAGATTTATCCCATGATCCCGTGAATAGTATCAGTCTTCTCGAGCCGTCGTCGCCTTTGGCTTCGTGCAACACCACACTAGTCACGGGACCTTCGTGACCTTTATACAGCTTGATGGTCTTGCCCGTCTGCACCAAGGGTACAGCAAACGAGGAATATCTCCGTGTCAGTCATCTGTCGCTATACTCGATACGACGTCTTCTATACTCTGCGAAGTTTGCGCTTGCATCATAGGAAAGGGGTCTGATCCGGGTCATGCTAACAAGCTGGTAAACGGACGGGTGTGACGCGCGAGACAAAGGCGTTATATCCACTCACACGCAGATCAAGCCTTCGAGCTTGAAATCCCGACTCGGCAGTCCATCCTTCCTGACCCCTGATAACGAGATCCAAGACTTTACTAGAAACGTTTATAGGCTCGCCAATTTTCTCAGCTGCCTTGTACTTCTTCTCTCGATCTGCAGCTTGGTTCAGCTGAGAGGTCGTCTGGAACAGATGACCCGGGTCGGAAGACTGCATCTTATCTTGGTGTCTAGCTCGAACCTAGTGACTTTCTACAAATGATCTTCCGTGCTTGGTGTGGAGGTGCCGAACGATTACTCTGATGAAAGGCAAGGCGATGAATGATGATGAGAGTGCGGGGACCTGGTGAGTTAGACGACCGGGGTATCCTAGGTTGCGGTCGGATGACCTGGACGATTGGACGTTCAGATAGGTAGATCGCTGTTCGTTGAGCTAAACGATATGAGCGATAGCGAGTCGAGCGAGGGCAGGGAATGAATGCGGTGTAATTCACTTTGATTTGCCGTGAGCTTTCCTGAGACTGAGATCCGATCCTTATCCTTGACCTTGATCTTTTCCTTCTGTTCCCTGGCACGATCTGAGATTTGAAAGAGATCTGCAAGGAACGGGCGACCTGGTACTGTAACGTCGTTAATGGTGTGTTCCTTGAAGCTGATCCGGACACGATGTAGCCCGCGATTTTCGGTTCTGGTGATCGAGCGATTACTTTTTGACTGACCGTTATGTCGAAGCTCGGAATTTGGATTCAGCAAAAGCCTCAGTCATCAGACAGCGTCTATCGAGGGAAGCAGTCAGATCTAGGTATCTAGGTTATCTCGAAACAGTCCTTGATAGCTGACGAGAGCTTCAACCTCACAGACGCGACTCGCACGCGTCGTCCTCATGTTTTGCGCCATGTGTTTACCACATGTTTATCCAAGGCGATCCGCGGCCATCGCCGTCCAGCTGTTCCGCACTTCCGCCGAGCGCGAGCACTTGTCCGTCCGTCCGTCCGCGGCTTCAAAATTGTATCCTTGGCATATGACAGAAGCGTACGTACATCTTACAATGCAACATATACAAGCGACAAAATCCTGTACGTACTCGTACGGTACGTACGATACGTAGGCGTACGTACAGCTCCAAACTGTATTCTTGTGTATCAATCGTCCTTGTTATCGCCGCAGACTTGTAACACCACGATGGTATCGTGATGATGCAAGCTTACGAGCTCATTCATGTGCCTTACTGACATACATCTTGGCTAGCCGGCGGGATCTTTCTTCGCCGACTCTGTACGAGATCTTTCGGGGCGAGATCAAGAAGGAGACCGAGACTGAGAAGGCATCCTGGCCCGCTGATAGTGTGTTTTCGGTTGGATTGGGTACAAATCGTCACCGACGGCGGAAGAGCATGGATCTGTTTCTTCGGCATCGGTATGACAGAGAGAATGAGGCCTCGTTCTGTATCAGTTAGAAGTCAATAGTCAGAAGGTGATATACCATGCTTTTCATTGGCTGGGAGAGGGTCAAACGGGCTAGACGGCAGTGAACAAGCTGCTGTAGCATCCGCAATTGTATGACCGACACCTCCCTTGATAGGTATGAAATACCTCCTGTAACTTCCCACCGTATCATGTGAATGTGAATGTGGATGGGAACGCGGCCTACATTGTTCAAATTCCTACTTGCTATGTGACTCTGCAGTTCCTGTATGGCATGAACATTCCCACGTTTTCCTCGGAGTACGGGAGTGTGACCACATGCACGGCATGTGTTGCATCCCGAATTTTTGGGTCGGGTTTCCCTACCGTTCGGCAGATTTTTGGCCTGCTTGACTTCAGCCAAGAAATCGGCCTGACTTTTTACAGGTGAAAGAGTCAGAGCTCAATGACGACGATTCAATAATACATGCAGTAACATGATGTTTGTGCCGTAGCCGTTGCGTGTTCTGAGTGAATCTTGTTGGACGCTTTCGACCGGCGGCAGGGTCACCCCCGCCGCATAAATTCAATCTGCTCCCCTTTGTTCCTTGTTATGCATCGGCTGCCCCGATACGTCTAAAAATGAGGAGTTTGGAGTGTGGAGCCGCATGCATCATCGTATCATCGCATCATCGCAACCTCATATTTCGTTCTTGCTGGACGTGTTGTCTGTTCCAAAGCAAAAAAGATCTTCCGCTGCCGGTTATTTGCGTCCGACATGACAAGCGTGTCGTGCAACCCCCGTGTCTTACGGTGGACAGGTGCGGAAAAGAAAGGGATTGATTTGCGGGAACCATTCGCGGGAATATAGGGATCGCAACTGGGTTTACTGAATTTTCCCGTAATGACGCAGTCGGTCAGCTGGTTGAGCCAGTCGCAGTCCAGGCGCGCGGCGCAACAAAAATGACGCCGGTGCTGGCTCTGTCGTGTCTGTATGTACTGTATATGCAGTATGTGCAGTGACCTACCGTAGCGGATGGGGATGGTGCATGTGCATGCGAGCGAACCTGCCGTGCTCTCGAGCGAGTATTGGGCTCGTGTCGAACAGCATTTACTTTGATTTCGGCAAGTGGAGAGCTAGTAACCTCTTAGCTCTGGCAAAGGCTGGTAACCAAGGCGAGTGGAGTAAACATCTGATCTAGCAATTAGCACTTACAGTAACAGCAACACGCTATGCTGCGCAAACCGCATATGGCAAGCTCCATCCAGCGCAAAAAAAAGGGAACAAAGGATTATACCGGGTGCTAGCGCAAGTCGCCGATCCCCCTGAATCGGAATTGGTATGGGGTCCAAACTAAAGCTAAACTGCATCATGAATCGTGAAACTTGAGAGTGGCACGACTGACTGACGGACGGTTAATTGATCGATTGGAGTTGGTGGTTCGTGGCGGCCAGAGATCAAAGCTTGATTCTGGCTAATTGATGATTAATGGATGGGTCTGATAGGACTGCGGCAAAGGCATACCTTTCATTCGCGATTACGAACGAATGCGGGGGTAAGAGGTCCGAGCGTGCGGCATTTCGGATGTGGGGCAGTGGGTCTGAGCGAGCGCTAATACTTGTGATGGGACATCAAAAGAGGATTTAGAGGTCCGAGGTCCGAGCGTGGCTCTAACGATCTAATCAAAGACTCGGAACGCTGATGATCTGTTCATCAATTGATGGATGGTCCGAGCGAACATCACAAGATCAAGATCGACATCAGATTTCTAGGCATCAAGGGTCTGAGCGGAAAGCCAAATGCTAAGCGATCAAAACAAATCAGATCGGTCACGGCGCGGCCTGTACAACTCATCAAATTGATTAGATTGATTGATTGATGTCGACGGTTGCGGCAGATGCTTTGATGCCTTGATGCTTTGATGCTACGTTGTGCGGGTTTCACCTCAAAACGAGGGGTTTGACCGCATCACCCGTCACTTCCGCCCAACCGGAGCTGATCTTGGGCCCTCATCTGTCTGATCTGATCTAATCAAGACCACTCGTACAGCTGAAAGCTTCAGCTCTCCACGACCCATGCGCTAAGCTAACCCCCTCTTTCCCTCTTTCGGGCAATGATTTGATGCAATTTGCCAACGATCAAGCCACACATTCTCAAACCGGCAGCGAAAAACCAAGTACAAGGTGGACCAGTGGCGTACGTACGTACTGTAGCTATGCTAGAAAAGCATATTTGAAACGAGGCGCAAGGCGTAGATGTAGACGTAGGCTTAGGCTTGTAGGGTATTCCGTATTCCAAATTCCAACCCCCAAACAGACTGGCAGCCCGTTTCTGCGATTTGAATATAAGATATCCGCTCACGGCTTATGGAAATCCGACGAAACCCGCTTGCTTGCCTTGCAGTGCGCGCTGACTCTCGCGCTGGGGATTATTGCCACTGTATATATCTGTCTGGTCCATCTGGTCGTGTGAGCTGAGAACTAAGAAGAGATCATCAGGTTGTCCCAGTTTCCAAAAGGGTGGTTAGCTGCAGCCCGTTGGCAGAAAAGGGCAAAAATGGTAGACCTCAAACAACGTAAAGACCAGTCAGTGAAACAGAAGGTGTAAAAAACAGTGGACGGAATCATCAAGGTCGTTGCCCTATCTTACCCTATCATTCCTCCTCCTGCGGGACAGTCCTGAAAATAACAAAAGGGCAAATTCGGACGTCAACCAACACAACCAACCAAAGATCTCCCTCTCCCTCGCGTGCGTCCGCTTTTCGGGCTACAGCGAAAAAAAAAGAGGTTCCATGAATGAAAATCCCTGGTGCCTATCTGTAACCCCCTTCTCTGCTTCTCCTGCCATCCCATCCCATATGGTCGGCACGTTTGGCGCTTGTACTGTCAGTGCTTACGGGTGGCAGGACGCTATCTTGTTTGTCACTGGTCATTTTTGGACTGGACTGCGAATGGCGATGATTATCGCTAGTTGTCAGAGCTAGAGTAGTTAGTATGCACCTGCTAGGCGTATCAGCTCCAGCTCCATCGCAGCACCAACAACAGCGCCCGCAGTGCTGCGACACCCCCACATTCATTGACTGGTTTGCCAAACCTGACCTGCAAGTGCAGATGCACCGCACCCCAAGCACAAGCAAATAGTGCCTGTCCTGTGCTGTCCTGTACTGTCCTGTGCTGTACCTGCGTGCCATAGCAACTACCCTCGTTACTGATCCTGTTACCGTAACAACTGACTAATGTGCATTCGTTCGTTCGTTCGATCGATCGTTTCGTTCGTTTAGTTGTTAGTCTAACCTAGAGATGTGATGTGATATTGTGTTATATCTATGTTATGAACCCGCCTTCGCTTCGCTTATAGGATCTATGTTCTTGTGAGCCGAAATCAGAATGGTAGTAGTTTATGGTACGAGAAACAGAACATGCAATTGCCTCCGCAACAAGCAAGCGAATTCCCGTCTTCCTTCACGGCCGTTTCAAACGGTCACATTAACGTTATTATTTGCTTGGAGACAAGTACTCGCAAAATAAGGATGCTACCGGGCTCATGCGATTTGGTGGGTGGAAACGAAACGGAAAACTCCCCTAATCGGACGGACGAATTTGTTCCCCCGTTCGTCATTCGGAGATTTTTTTTCGCTGAGTGAGACCAAGACCATGCAACCATGCTACTGTTGATGTTGCACCACACCACCACACGACCGACGACCACGACCACGACCACAAAACAAGAAAGGGAAAAGGAGGGGAAAAGAAAAGGTACCGAGAAACCCGGTTCGGTGATTGTTGTCGAAATCAAAAAGCATCCAAGCTGTGTCTGTCGGGGATCAGGCATGTCCACAAGTATCTTCTCTGGAACGATATGCATGCGTGCGTATTCACGAAGGCGTTTGGACAGCAAGACATTCATTTCATTTTACCCAACATGGTATTTTGCCATACACCTTACGCAGTGTAGATTGGGTTTCAGGCGCAGGTGCTCGTTGGCTGTGTTCGGCTACAGCTGCTAAAGATGAGAAAAGGAAAGGAAAGGAAAAGACAGGGCAGCAGGCAGTTGGAGACGAGAGGAGATGGTACCTGATCTAAGGGTTCTGATGGGATGAGCCGCACAAGGACCTTTAAAGGATGCCCCCCTGGAAAAGAGGAGATCCTTGTCTTGCGGTGTTTTACCCTGTTTGTCCTCTTTACCCTGTTCGGTCCTAGAATGCAGGGCAGGGCAGCAGGGCGGATAAACAGGGTTTTACACTCACTGTACCAGTACATCTTCATTCATCTTGGAGCTGGAGCTGGAGCTTTACTCGGGTATAGGCATTATGGTAATGGTACTAGTAATCGGCCGTTGGTGTCAGACTAGACTAGCAGAAGAGGGGTAAGAGGGCCAAGCGCCAATTACAATTATTTATTATACTACTACTTGATCAGACGAGCACTGACCTGATTTGATTTGATCTGATCTGATCTGATCCGTGCCGTATAATTCAATTTTACCCTGACCCGTCTAACCCCTGTGCGATATCCGTAATCCGTAATCGACCAATCCATCAACCAACCAGGGTCATGATAATTCCACCATGCGACCATGCCACCATGCGACCAACACCACTCTACACCAATCTGACCTTATTTAGTTCAAGACCACTCTGGACTAGTCACTCTTCCGTCTCCATCATCCAACATCCATCTCACATCACATCTTGTGGAGAGAGACAGAGACACCTCAACAACATATATACAGACTGCAAACAGCATCCCTTTCATCTCACAAACAACGGTACTGGTCGATCATTCTGACCCCGCCTTTCCTTCATCTCTTACGACCCAACAAATACCGACAAACAGATAGACACACAGACATCCGACACACAGCTTAACCTAGATCTTCATCCCAATTGAAATTGGAACACCATGTCACATTCCTCCTCTCACTCGTCTTTGCTCCAGATCAACCGACCCGATTCATTATTACCTCAATTACCCACTTCAAACGAGGTAGCTCAACATCAGGCGCAGGCGCACTGGTTGGAGCAACATGAACAGACTCAACAGCAGCTCTGTAGATCAAAGGGCAGCGGAAGCGATCTTCGTGAGTATCACCATATCATATCTCTTGGGTCGGGTCAATCATATCATACTTCACATACTACCACAGCCCCACCGCAAAGATATGTGTGGTTCCATGGATCCACCGCTCTCGTTGCTATTAGTCAATTGCCACCTTTTCCAACTTTTGTCCCTTCTTTGCCATCTCACCATAGCATACATAGCCTTTACGGTATGCAGGGAGCCCATTCCACGCTAGTCGTGAATACGAGAAAGGATGAGACGGACGATCGGCTTTATCATTTTCATAGAAGCTAGTGACTAACGCCTGTTGGTGCATTTCTTTTTTCTCGCCACACACACACAATAGGTCTCGTAGCAAGCCAACAAGACCTCGCTTCAGCTTCTGGTTTTACTGCCTCTTCGCCATCAGCGACCTCTTCGTCTCCATCAAAATCTCAAACTACTTCCCAATCAAATTCCCAGTTCTCAAGAATCTCAGGCTCGGCCTACCTGCTGCCTATCGCCTCTTCCTCGAGTGGACTAAACTACCTCAACATGGAGCCTACTTCATCGCCTTCGTGCGAGTACGCCCATGCTGCCCTTCCTTCGCCGCTCACTGAGGCGCCTGATAATAGGCAACAGTGTGCCAAGCTCCTCGCCAACGCTTGCGTTGGCGTGATGGGCGAAGCATTGGACAAGGCCAAGTGGCAGGTGAGTTTGCCACATTACCAGTACCGCGTAGATAGTTAACTATTTGACCCTATCCGCTGACATGTATGCTTTCTTCAGCCCGACGAAGACTCTGCCCTCTGCACCTACCCTCTCTGCACCGCCAACTTTGCCCAACCGACCTACTTCTTCCTCGGTCCCAGACGCCACCACTGCAGAATGTGCGGCCAGCTCTTCTGCGCCAGTCACTCTGCTCAGCGAGGTGCGCTTGTCCAGACCGACACTCAGGGCAAACGACGAGTCGTGAAAGAGCGAGTGTGCGACTTGTGTTGCCAGAAGACCGACCCCGCCGACATCGAGCTGCCCCGATCCACCCAGCACTCGAGAAGAAATAGCTCCGCCACCGAGTCAGACCAGCACTCTGACCTCGTCACTCCTCTCTCAGAGGACGGCCATCTCCTCAGCGGCAGCGCGCTTTTGAGAGCCCAATCGAAAGTCAACTTGGCGCTCGACAAGGATTTGTCGGTCAGCGAAGCCGCCGAGCTCGCTCCTATCGCCGAGTGGATGGATCGATCCGGTGTTCTATCCCTTTACCCCTTGGCGGTCAACGCTTCTCACACTCGATCGAAAAGATCTCTCTCGCCCGCTCCTTCAGCCGGACCCTTGTTCGCACCGTCTATCTCTGCTCGACGAGAGGCCAAAGAGAAGGAACTCGAGCGAATGACTCTGAGACAAAGACGAATGGGAGCCGACAGCGATTTCTGGTTGCCGGGTAAATGGGGTTACAAGCGAGAAGACTTTGATCCCTCTTTCTTGAAGGAGGGCGAAGATGAGGCCGAGCTCGAGAGGCTTGTTGGCGGTGTGGTTGAAGATGGACCGATCAGGTTCAGAATGGGGACGAGAAAGGTCACTACTCCCGGAGCTGTCTCCGTTCGGGGTTAAGCGAGCTAGCGATCGAGCGACGTAGAAAAGGAGTGAATAGATCAAGTCAAGAAGATCATTTGGACGTAATCGCATAGCAAGCATCATTAATAGAACATCAATAACCCATCTCATCCCATTCCATCTCTTTTCAAATAATTCGCTTTCGGATCTCGGATACCCTGTTGTACCACTTGTACACCAATTCAAACGTTCTTATGATTACGATTGATTTTATGACTGCCATAATTAGATTCATATCAACTACACACATTACTTGGATTGTTTGTACTTTTAACTATCTTGTGTGTAATGAATGAATGGATCATCCATCGCTGATTGCTCGAGAAGAACACCTCGATCACAAAGTGAGGAGTTGATACTGGTACTGGTACTAGTACTGGTCTGTGGTCAATACTGCGCTGCTCAGTCATCTGTGTGTAGTATGGCTCGATCCGTGAGCTCGCAGAGTCCAGATGCCCGCACACGACCAGCCAGGAGGGTAACGTGACATATTGTGAGAATATGATTGGTGCGAGAGCGAGCCATCTCGACTGATCACTGGTCCGACAGGCGCCCGCCAAGCTGAGCTGAGAAGCATAAGGGGTTTTTCGATCGCCCTCGAGGAAGGCACCCTTGAACCCCTGCATCCGAGGGGACTACACGCATCCTGAGTGAAAATAGGGTGAATGAGCATGTACCTGACCACGTCTCCGCGAGTCTAACTGGCCGCATTGTCTGTGTCTTGATATACATGCATGCGTGTTTATCGTCTGCCAAGCACCGCTGGAGCCTGAATGGGATGTTTGTCAATAACGGGATGTGATTTGCATGTCTTTGACAATCGCCATGGTCGTCCTTCTCACGTAGATCACGGTTGTTCGCTTCATGCACATCCCCTCATTCCCCAATCCCCCAATTCACATTGCCATTGATTGATCTGGTCTTCTGGACTATATATATGTGACAACCTACGCTATAGACCAGAGAAACCGCCTCGCCTCAATCTATCAGCGCCAGCGCTAGCGCCTGTTCCCCCATACTCTCCACTCTCAGTTTGACCGTCGATCGATCAAGAGACAAGAAACCACGTCCGTGTATGCGGTGTACGGAAATTCAATAATTCAATTCATGCTATGCTTAAGCGTGTGTACGTACTATGATATATAGAATAGTATGTGAGGGTTATAGTGACTCGTCAAATCATCGTACCAAATCAACGGTACTCCAGATAAGCCAAAGAGAACCCTGCAGTCTGTCTGAGATAAATCCACCGCGTAGTACGCTCAAAGCTTTCAACACGCCCCACAGAGAATGGAGGCGAGGGCCTTGAGGGGTATCTGGAAATGAAAATTAGTGAGGAGAAGGTACAAGAGAAAGTGTGGAATGTCAAGATGTGTTTGTAGGCATTGGCAGCGAGTGAGCTTGCGCTGGGTACGCTCTTTCGAAATCTGCTTTTGGTGAGTTGGGTTATATGGAAAATCCGACGTGGCATTATTATTAGATCCACTGTATCGGGACAGCATTCGGGGATGCCTTACGTAATTTTGGCACATTATCACTATGCACATTGCATTACCCTCGTATTCATTCGCTCTTCGCCGCTCACCGCTCATTTCGAGTAAAGTTGAAAGTCGTAAATATCGTCGGTCACCACGACTTTTGCCATCATGCCATAAAGCATCTTTTTTCATCCCAGATTAAGTTGTCTCACCATCACTCTCACTAGAGCAGCGATCATAACTGGATACTAAGCACGCGGCCGTCACTGCTCACGGCAACAGCCAAACAGCCAATCATTCAAGCGTCCTGATATATCACTTCCTTCGCCATGATCGCCCCTCCAACCTCGCAGTCGGAGCTGCACCTCCTCTGCGTTTCAGCAGTAGTCCGAGACCTGATCAACCTGCACAACTCGTCCTCTTCTTCCTCGACTCCGATCCAAGTTCCAAACGTCAGCAATCTCCGACAGAAGTACGCCAAGAAGTACGGTTTGAGGGCTGTCCCGAGGTTGACGGACGTGCTGGCTGCTGTTCCTGAAGAATGGAAGGATAGGCTTAGGGGTTGGTTGAAGGCCAAGCCCGTCAGGACCGCTTCGGGTGTCGCGGTCGTAGCTGTCATGTGCAAGCCCCATCGATGTCCTCATGTGGCTATGACTGGAAACATCTGTGTGTGAGTGTCGTTCAGAACAGCTCACATGATCTTCTATCCCATGCTGACCAATGTGTGTCGGAACTATCGCTAATATGACAATGTCTATATATGTGCTATAGCTACTGCCCAGGAGGACCAGACTCAGACTTTGAGTACTCGACTCAATCGTACACTGGCTACGAACCCACATCTATGCGAGCGATTAGAGCGCGATACGACCCGTACGAGCAGGCTAGAGGTCGTGTGAATCAGCTTAGGGATCTGGGTCACAGTGTAGACAAGGTCGAGATCATGTGAGTGGGCATTAGGGAGGACCAGTCGGGCAACGAGCGTCGCTTCACACTCCTTCATTGTGGCGAGGTTGAGTTGAGCCCTCTCTTCACCATGCTCTGCGAATGCGAATGCGAATTCCTGTCCACAAGCTGACAATTCTGAATGATCATTGTATTTCACAGCATCATGGGAGGAACTTTCATGTCCATGCCCGAAGAATATCGACACAAATTCGCTGCGGGTCTACACAACGCCTTAAGCGGCCATAACACCGACGATATCGACGAAGCAGTCAAGTTCTCCGAGCAGAGTAAAGTGAAATGTGTCGGTATAACCATTGAGACGAGACCTGATTATTGCCTCAAGCCGCATTTGAGCCAAATGTTGAGGTATGGTTGTACGAGATTGGAGATTGGCGTGCAGTCGGTATATGAGGTGAGTCATCTGACCACTTTGGTATACGGAACGAGATCGAGGCTGGACTCTTCCAACTCCAACAATGATGCGTCGCAAGACGATTTAAGAAGGAGCAAGGCTCAGGCTGAGACTGAATGACTCATGGGTGATTTCTCTACAGGACGTGGCGAGGGATACCAATCGGGGTCATACTGTTCGAGCGGTCAGCGAATCATTCCACATGTCCAAGGATGCGGGATATAAAATTGTTGCGCACATGATGCCTGATCTGCCCAACTGTGGTACCGAGCGAGATATCTGGCAGTTCCAGGTGAGTCGTCGTTCTCACGACGGCATAATACACTCATGCGAGGGGTGCGCGCCCTTAGTACTCATACTGATACGATGAATGGATGGATCATTTGTGTACCATCAGGAATTCTTCGAAAATCCCGCTTTCAGATCTGACGGTCTCAAGCTGTACCCGACCCTGGTCATCCGTGGAACTGGTGAGTGCTACTACTACCTTGCCTGACCATATCAGTTTAGTGCAAGGTGCTGTTTCTATCCTTTTCCGAGAAAAGCGAAAAGGGAAAATGCTAAATGATGATCTGTGTCTCTGTGCCGATGCGACGTTCAGGCTTGTATGAGCTCTGGCGAACGGGCAAATACAAAAATTACCCCCCGAATGCCCTGGTCGACATCGTAGCGAGGATCATGGCGCTCGTACCGCCCTGGACGAGGGTCTATCGAGTCCAGCGAGATATCCCGATGCCGCTCGTTTCGTCCGGTGTGGAGAATGGTAATTTGCGAGAATTGGCTTTGGCGAGAATGAAAGATTTCGGCGCCGAATGTAGGGACGTGAGATATCGTGAAGTCGGGGTGAGTGTCGAAATATTATTCCACATCAACATTCACGTCTTTTTTCGGACCTGGACTGTACCCTTCTCTCGCCAAATGCTCGAAGCGCAAAGCCCAAAGTCCAAAGTCCATAGCGCCCGCGCTATTTCTGACCTTGATGTTCTATCTTCTAGTTGCACGAGATCCATCACCGAATCCGCCCACAAGACCTCGAACTCCTGCGACGAGATTACACAGCCAATGGAGGATGGGAGACTTTCCTCTCATACGAAGATCCAGCGCAGGATATCTTGGTTGGCCTGTTGAGACTCAGGAAATGCAGTGAGGATGGAACGTTCCGAAAGGAGTTGGTCGGTATGGATGGAGGATGTAGTTTGGTACGAGAGCTGGTGAGTGGATTTTGTCTTTTCCTTCACGGTTTTTTTCTCTGCCCTTTTCCCGTCTTTCGCCTGTTCGGCCGGAGTGCGTGGCGCGTATCTCGCTCGGCTGCGCAACGATGCCCTCCTTTATACATAGCTTTTTGTTTATCACTCGGGACGGACATGGGAAGGAGACATTGAGGCAATGCGGAGGCTGATCGTTTCTTTCGCGAACCCTATTAGCACGTCTACGGCACAGCCGCTCCTGTTCATTCTCGAGACCCCAAGAAATTCCAACATCAAGGTATCGGTACTTTACTCATGGAAGAAGCAGAGCGAATCGCGAGGGAAGAGCATGGAAGTGGTCGAATTGCCGTCATCTCGGGTAAGTCGCCGTTTCTCATATGATATTGCCTTGATATGAGAGTCACGGTCTGAGCGTTGAGCGTTATGCTTACGATTCCGCTTATGCTGACGCTTATGTTTGTCCACTTGGTCCTCCTCGTCTTCTTAGGTGTCGGCACGAGAGACTATTATCGACGACTTGGGTACTTCCTCGATGGTCCTTATATGGTCAAGGATCTTTTGTACGATTAGGCCACATGGGTACGCCGTGTCAGCACGGCTTCAGTCCGCTATTTGATCGGCCCCGAGGGCATGCCGCTGCCTTTTGCATGCACGGTCATATGTGCTTCTTACTTAATGTGTATAGGCTATCTATGTACATCATGTTGCTCTGACACATACAGTCTCGTCCGCACTACAGAAACATATCATGTACGCAGATGCCATTTGTGTTCAAGTGCAAGTGATAATGCACTTGATGCTCAGGAAATAATCTACTGTCACGACATATATATTTCTCTACAAAAAGCGACCAGACGAACCCAAAATGACTTATGTACTACTACAAAAATGCACAAATGAACTAAATAACAATGCTCTGGAAAGGGTTCAGAGCCTTCAACACCTAATCGATTTCTATAGGCTCATCCTGTGAAGAAGGCAGATGCGTTCTAGCCTTCTTGGGACTGATGAGTGATTCCACCTCGACCTTGTCTGTACTCTTCCTCGAAACCATCTTCTTCCCCGTGTACACCTCTACGGGCACCTGTTCGTAATCCGGCTTGGCGTTCAACTCTGCTCTCCTCGATTCAAAGATGGTCATATCGATAGTATCCAGGGCGAGTAATCTGTGGATATGGACTTTACGCTCTTGGCCATATCGCCTCACTCGGCCGATAGCCTGAGTCTCCACCGCTCGGTAATTCAATAGTGAATTGGTGAATAACGGGCCCAGGAAGATGGCGTGGTTTGCAGTGGTCAAGTTGGATCCGGCAGCGGACGCATCGTTCATCTTGAGTAACAGCACTCGCGCTTCGGTCTCATCGGACGATTGGAATTTGTCGAGTGTATTGGCTCGAGATTTCACTGTGCCGGAGAGAGTGACGTGGGAGATCTTGCCGGATTTCAAAGCTTCAGACACTTTACCGGACAGATCCTCCCATTGCAGGAAGACGAGCACCCGCTGATCTTTCGGGATCGAATGGATCAGGTCGACGAGTTTCTGTAACTTTGCGCCGAATCGACCAGATGACAATTCACCTTCGATACCCAGTGATTTGACCTTGACGATATTGGTATGTCGCACGGCAGCATAACACTCATCGCCCTTGACACATCGTTGCGCATCGGCAGCCTTGGACATGCAAGGGAAGCAAGCGACATGACCACAGCATGACAAGACTGCCATCTCAGCGTTGGGGTCGGTCGAAGGTTTGTGCTCGCATGCCGAAGCTTCCAGGACCAATTTCGCTTCGGGACCGTTTCTTTGCAGCTTTCGAACAACCTCGAAGAATCGTAAAGATCGCACTCGGGCAACGAGCTCCTTTGAAAGCTTTCGGAGCAAGTGACTCTGTTCTCGAAGTTGCCATTTCACATCTTCCACTTTCGCGCCCTTCTCAATCTTGGCCTGTTTGCCTCCTACAGCCGCCGAAGGGACCTTGCCATTGACAACCCCGCATTTAGCCAAGACTTTGATAAGTCTTTCGGCAGCCTCGGAATCACCCTGATGCTTCTTTGGGTCGGAGGAGAAAGTGACCCATTCTTGGAAGTGTTGCCTATCCGCTTCGGGTGGACCGAACCCATTTTTGTTCCGAACGTAACAGTGCAAAGCGACCGCTTCGTTGATCGATCGATACAGGTCTTCCTCACAACCGATCAACTGCTTACTTCGAGCTCCGGTAATATGCTCGCAAGCCTCTTGGGCGGATTTCGCATCCCGTGTCTTATCCGTTAGGTCCAGGGTGAAGTGGCAACATCGCTTGAGCAGAGCTTCTTCGGCTGTCTTGGAATCGACAAGAGCCTCTTCCAATCGAGCGTTTCGGTCGCCCTGTGTGACGTTCTTGAATTTGGTCTCCTTCCGCCTGCAATTCACCGTAACCCATCAGCTACACCGTTTAGATGTATGATGTGTATAGCTGACTCACGCTTGCATTTCCAAAGCTTGTAAGTGGTGTTCCAGCTCCAAGTAGACGGCACCTTCAGATGCGGGAAGCTTGATGTGGTGGATGTGCTCGACAGTAGGGATATCGTCAATCTCGGCAATGTTCTGCCTGACAAAGATGTCAAGAAACTCCTGTGCCAAGTCATCTCTCCTCTTGTGCCAAGCTTGCGAATGGACCTCTCGGAATGCGTGGAACTTTTCGGCTTGAGTTTGTTCTTTCGCTCGAGCTTTCTGGGTTTGTGCGTTCCCCTCAGCATCATCGGCGACACCAAGATGAATGCCCATGAACGCAGCGATGCTGCGAAAAATGAGAAAAACAGGTTTTATAAGCGATAAATTCTGTTAGCAGAGGTTCGTCTGAACTCACCTTCGGATAGCCGGGAAATCGCTGACGGGCGGGGTACCGGACAGGACCCATTTGAAGCAGGATGTGAGTTTCAAGAGGGAAGCCAGTGCCCGTTTGTCGAGATAAGTAAACTCGTCGGCGATCACTCGTCGGAATCTGATGGAACATCGGTCAGCGCGAATCGCATATAGGAAATGACAATCTATTCACCTGAACATATGCATGACTGGCGAGGAAAGAAGCTTGAAATCCTTCGCGGCCGATGAGCTGGTGAGAGCTTCAGTGCCCTTCGCATTTCGGAAGGTGGGCACTGGAACACCAGCGAACTCGTCTTCATCTTCGTCCTGAGGATGTGGAGGATGTCAGCAATATCTCCTTATCACAACGATCACACATCACTCACATCCTCGTCCTCGGACGCCTCAAACTTCTCAATTTCTTCCGTGGTCTTGCCCTTCTTCTTCTTGCTGCCACCGTTGTCACCGTCATACTTGTCTCTGTACGCTTTACCTTTCATCCTCTTTCCGAAATCGGCTGTCTTATGGGCTTCCTTCTTCTGCTCAGCCTCAGCTTTGGCCTTTCGCTGTCTTTCCTTCATAGCGTCGTCGGCAGCTCGAGCGCCTTCTTCAGCCAGGATTGCGGTTTGCTCTCCGAGCGAGGCCATAGCGGTCTCAAGTCGATCACAGAAGAACCGTCCACCGTTCTTATCCTCGAGCCAGCCTTCAGGCTGCGCGGAAAGGTATTCGAACCTTTCCCAGTAAGCGTCGGAATCGAGCAGTTCAGCAGCCATGACGATGATATCCGCTTTGGACAACTCGGAGATACTCCTGGACGATAAATCTCGCATGCTCTGAATGATAATGACGTTGAACAGCTTGCCGGTAAATCGTGAAATTTCGCTCGGCCACTGCTTGCTCAGATGTCCGGGAACAACGATCAGAGTAGCTTTCAGATCGATGAAACCCTTGGGAGCTGGTTCAGGTGCTTTCAAGCCCTTCGATTCGGCGATGAGGGCGAGGGAGATGATGGTTTTACCATAACCGACTTGATCGGCAATGACACCACCTCGAATCATCACAGGTCGTTCGGCTTTGCCTTCCGCTCGCCATCCCAACGAGGGAAGAGCAGCTTCGGAAATCTCTTCTTCGACGAACGTGTGGGTCTTGCCATTCGCCTGTTCTTGCTCCAGCATCCACCAGAGGGATCGAAGTTGCTCCTTTCGTAGGGGGAGCTTGAAACCCTTGGGTTGAGCGTGCTCAGGGTCTCGCTTGTTACTGGGCAGCATGAAGACTCGAGGTGCTTGAGGAATATCCGCGACTTGTCCAGGGGTGAGTCGCCATGACAGCTTGATCTGACCTTTAGAGGTGTTCACGGGAAGTCGAGATAGCGCTCGATGAGCGAGAGAAACGATGTTGAGACCGATACGGAATGACCCGATGTCCTTGTCCAACCGAAGCTGTACTACGAAGGGAGCGGGACGGTTTTTCAAGGCCTAAAATGGAGACGTCAGTGAAAGGTTCCGAGTAAGAATACGTTTGTGCACTCACATGCTCGTATCGACCAGCTTCAAGCTTGTCTTCAAAGGCCACGATGGTCGACTTGGTCTTTCCGCCATTCTTGTTGAGTTTGCCCGCCTTCTTGATCCAGTGAATTTTGGGAGGTCGAGGGGCACATCGCTCGCAAGCGGTACCATGAGCCTTCACGGGACAATCAGCATATACAATAGCTCGATCATGCATAGACACTCACATCGATCTCTGACAGGTAAGTCCACTTGCTCATCTTGTCCAGAGGGGGGAGTCTTTCGGTGATCCAAGCGAGGTTGGCGAAAGTCGCATTACCCTGATGAAGCAAGTCGATTTCTCCCCATGTGTCAGGTCTCCACATGTTTTCAGAATGAGCCGCGTCGATGGGAACTCGACAAGACAGCAGAGCGGTGGAATGGGTACATCCATCGTGGTCAAGTGAACCGGAGATGGACGAAGCGGATTCGGGCATGGAGTAAGTGGCTCGGTCCCTTTGCACGGAGCTAGCATCGCCCTGTACAACGGCGATATCGCTGCCCCCTACAGCGGTAAGATGGGCCTCGTTGCAAGTGACCCAACCTCCCCTCACGTCCAGTCGTACAGTCTGCTTATCCCTGAAGTTCTCCCTCCATTTGGGTTCCAGGACAGCAATGACAGCCCTTTCGGTACCAAAGTCTACTCGCTCGGTAGAAGTGGAAAAGACGTAAGAGTCGTCTTCGGATTCACCGCATCGAGTAGGATCGAGGAAGAAGTACAGCTGCTCGAGGCCTTTGTCGGCTGCGTCGGATTTCTTCTTGTGCAGCGAGTGCATGGCCTGTCCGCATTTGGGCAGAAGCGTGTAAGTGCCTGATAGCGTTCGGTCGAGAGCGGCCTCTGCTTCGACTGGAAGCACAAACTCGAGTTCCGACCACCGCTTGGTCTTCTCCAGACCGCCTTGCAGACCCAAGGATGCCTGCCAAGAGGGTACTAACTCGCCTCGACCGATCACCTCGATTGGGAAGGATTGATAGCTAGGAACACAGAGCTCCCATGGACCGCATAAGACATCTTGGCCTTTGATGTCGAATCGAAGACGAGCGACGGGGTGAAGGAGAAGGGCTCGGAGCCGACTGTTATTGTTCTCGGTCGCGGGCGCCTTGATCGTGAGTCGCCACTCAGGTGTCTGCCCTTGCAGGAAAAGATCGAGAGTAGCATGAGGCGCTTCGTACACGGCTGTCCAAGTATATTGTCTCTTCAGATATCGGAATCTGAACTCGGCGTCTTGGGTACCTTCTAAAACCGCCTCACTCCACAGCTTCCAGTCTTTCTCGGTGACAGTTCCTTTGCCCGAATTGATCGCTTGTTGCCTCACATTCGACAGAGACCGTTCCGAGATACCCGCAATCTTGACCCGCATGGGCAAGAGCTCCTTGAACTTCTTTTCGAATTCTGCTGGCTCGACCCGTACGTTCTGACAAGCGATGTAGTGGTGATCCGGCCTACCTCCACAAGACTTGCACGCCTTGTAGCCACATGCAGTGCACTCTTCAATGGGAGAAGCAGTGCCTGATTGACCCTCACATTGACAGTGTCTAGCACTTCTTTTGGCCAAGTCGAGGATCTCGGCGAGATTGGCCTGAGCGACTTTGGCGAGATCGAGGTCGTGTTGGACAAGGTTCTCTTCTCCGATAACTCGCTTGGAAACGAGATCATCATTGTGTGCTGCTTCCTCTTCTATCTTGGCTGCGTCCGCTACGGCATTCTGTCCAGCAGAAAGCTTGTCGACAGCGATCTTGAGTGCGGCAAGCATTGATGCTCCAACTACAGTGGTAGTCATGGCGTTACCGGCAAGATCCGCTAGCTGATCCTCGTTCTCGCTGGTCAAGAGCAATTCTCGTACGGGGATCCCTTGAAGGGCGAGCGCCTCTCTTCCGGTGACTGGTCCACCTCGAACGGTGACCCACGGGATCATGTTGGGTGTTAAGCATTGGGCAAGCGCGGTCTTGCTTGATCCGGTTTGACGGTCGACGTTTTGACTGACATTCCAGATACAGGCTTTGAACCCGGAGTCGGTACCGTCTTTGGCCATTCGCAAGGTGGAGATCTCGAGCAGATCCAAAACTCGCTCCGTCTGGGATAAAAGCCAATCGTTCCAAGTCCAGTCTAGTCCTTTACATACTCCGGCTTCTTGCCAAGATGTCAATGGACGCAACAGACCGAGTTGCTCTTCCTGTCTAGCTCGCTGATGTCTCGACTCGCATCGGTTCCAATCGGTCGGCTTACGTTGGGTGCCATCTCGTTGAGCTCTGGCTGAGGCAAGATCCAATCGCGCTCGGTGGATATTTGGGTCATCTGTATGCAGTAGGAAAGCCTCGAATGGTGCAGACCAGGGTCGCTTGAAGGCTTTGACGGTCGCTGCCCACTTATCGGCAAGATTCTCTTTGGAGCCTTTCTTCATCGGCGTGGCGAAGAGATAAACCCGTGTTCGGGTGTGAGGGATGTAGTACTCCTTAGTATCGAGACTGCCAAGACGTCAGGGGAGCCCAAGGATTAAGAGGATTGCACAGACTTACCGAGCATATTGGGCATCATAGTCGATTTTACCAAAATACTCCACTACCTTATCCCATGGAGCATTACACACGTTCTCCAGGATGACAATAGGCGGCTGATGCTTTTTCACCCACTGAAGCATGCCTCTGAACGTTCGACCTGATTCACCGTTCGCGTCAATGTCTTGTTGTACATTGTTCAGGTTGGAGTAGTCGACACAGGATGTTCCAGCAATGAGGATCTATGGGAATCATCAGCATTTGACCAGTTCAGGACTAAACGCTCGACTTACATCAACGTTACCAGGGACAGCCACCAGTGACCCATAGGCCGTGTGAGCCTTCTTCTTCCCCAGCTCTGTGACATCTCGGAACAGTATGGGAGGGGCAAAGTTTCGCTCGATATAAGCTTGCTTGAAAGGCTCGATCTCGCACGAAAAGACATGGTCGAAAGACATGGTTTGGCCGTGTTGAGTCTTGATGGCTTTGGCTATCATATTGAGGGCAAGAAGGGGTGACTCGGTACCTCTGCAGCGCAAGGGATCAGTATGTGCGTTGTGACATGGCGATATGAATGCACACTCACGAGCACATGGTCGCTACTCTCAGCTTTCTCCCGTTGAGCTGCTTGACCAACTGGACTACATCGGGCATCTGCAAACTCCGTCAGCTGGATGACCCACACCCGCAAGTGGGATGACACGCACTCGTGATACCAGATGGTCGAACATGACCTCGATATCGTTCATAGGCGGCAGATTCTCACACATCCCTTTGTTTGCGTTCTTGACTTCCACTCCGTGTCCGAGGGGTTTGATGCCCGTTTTATAGTGTCTCCTAATGACGATTGTAAGTAGACCCCTGGCACGCCATGGCAAATTGATACGTACAAGTCGGCAACCGGCTTCTTAGTGCCCTTGAGTTTGACGCCCCAACTACCCGCCTTCTTGGCTCCCGCCGATCTCGCAGCTGTACGCGAGGTATCAGCTCATGTAAACATCTCATGACGGATGCACTCACGTTTCTCGTCCTCAGACTCCGACTCTTCCTCCTCCGCAGATGACTCTGCCTTTTCTGCCGACTTGACATCATCCTCTTCTTCGTCGTCAGACTCCGCCTTGTCCTCCTCGCCATCCTCCATCACAAAGTCGCTTCCATCGTCGTCTCCATCTTCGCTCGACTCCGGCTCATCCTCAGGCGTAGCCGGTCTCCGCCTCTTACTAGGCGGTTCCACCGAGTTATTCTTCTTGGAGCTATTACCATTGACGAGAGGTTTAGCGGCTCTGCGACGAGGGGCAGGGGAGGCATCACTGTCAGTGACGTCGACGACGGGGGTAATGTTCTCCTTGTCCCGAGTAGGTCGAGATCGAGAGCCAGATGCATGGGTATCGGGTGTATCCTTCGGTGTTTTGTCCACACGAGAGAAGTAACCCATGATTCCCAAAGCGGGGGAAGGTTGAACAGCGCCGTTTGTCAATCTCTCCTTCACCGATTTAGGGGTTGCCGAAGTAGTGACCTTCGCCGGCGAAGATGGTGGGTTCGCCAACTTCGAACTTTGCTTCGCTCGAACTTCGCTCGTCGAACCAACACCTTCGTTCGAACGAACTTCCTTCGCCTTCGAAGCGGGGGCAATTTCCTTTAAACCAATCACATCTCGTGCACCAGGTTTTCCAGGGTTTGCTTTGTAAAACGCCAACACGGGCGGGTCGTCGTTGTCGAATTGGCTTGCAGGCGTCCATGAACGGTCTTTCTTGCTATACCCAGCCCAGTGGATGAGATACTCCAATTGACGCTTCCCCCGAAATTTGATGTATCGCGAGTCCACAATGTATTGCACCTCGTACTCTTCCTCGCCTAGCCCATCGTCTGATTCCGAGCCTGATGCAGAGTTGTTCTCTCCCGTTTCAGACGGTGTCACCGATAGTGCGATCTAAGCAAGAAGTAGATGCAATGTTAGTACAGATATTGATTGCTTCATTCTATTCGGCTCACTCGTTTTCGTTTCAGTCCGTTTGCCGAGGTTCTAGGCTCCTCATCCTCGCTGTCCATGGTCAAGTCGACATCCACAACAGCTTTCTTCTGCGAAGCGGCCCGTCTGAGACCTGTTCTCGAGGGTGAGCCTATAGCCGAGCTATCCCTCAACGATATGGCCATGTTGACCGTGGCGACCAAAGGTGTACGCTGATGCTGTTGAGTGGAGGCCGGTTGTGGTCCGAGGTCTGCGTGCAAGAGAAGAAATAAGGGAGTTGGTAGAGGAATGTGAGATGTTCTATGTATGGACTGGACAGAAAGTTAAAGTCAAAATGACACTCAGCAATGTGGTCGTGCGCTATGGTGAAACGGCGTATGGATGTATGCATGCGCTCTGCTTCTGCTTCGTAATATCAAAATCGCGTTTTTACCTTTCCCTATATCTGTACTGAACCCGCCAGACGCGTCGGACCGTGCCTATCGTCTAATGTTCTTCACGTATAAACAAGCGTGGCAAGCGATTCGAGGCGGAAGAGCCCCCTGGCACAATACTGACCGTTACCTTCAGATGTGACGGAAAGCGAAAAGGTCAAAAAAAGAGAATTACTCCGGTGGGGGATAGCCGGTTTGAAAAAATGATCCCGGGCAGGATCGAACTGCCGACCTCCTGTGATAGGTTGCTACTAGAATCCCGGAAGGGATACAAAGCAGAACTGTTAGACAGGTATGGTGACCAACTCCATCACGTGACCATTGACTGGAAACGAAGGACTATCTGAATTTATTAATGAACGGACAATCATCAATTGATGCCATTCAGATACTCCTATGCCTCTTAGTCTTTTTCTGCCAGTCACACAAGAAGTGCCCTGCTTTGTTCTGGTACGCGGGGGACAGTCATCATTCATTCATTCAGTGGTATCCTAGCATCTATACAACATCTACAGAAGGGATGCCTAGTCCTCGACAAGGTCTTCCGGTGATAGCAGTACAATATATACAACTCCCGTGTCTCCCGTCTAAACTCGAACACTTCGGTTGCTCATCTGCCAAGCCTTCTTCTTCCAGCTGCCTATGGACGCTGCTCTGGTCAAGGTGGACGCAGGCGATGAGGGGACCCTGACAAGCCGCTCGGTCGATGATTGCTTGCTGAAGTCGGATCGGCTTCGCACGGGTGGAGCAGGTAGTCCGAGCTTGTTGAGTGAGGGCTCAGAGGGTGATACAGGTGATCGCTTGGATGCTTGGTATGATTGTGACCTGAGGAGTCCCGGGGTTGAGCGAGAGCCTGGACCCATCCAGCATTGTGCTCGGGATGATGAGGGAGGAGGAGGAGATACTGAGGGTTTCAGGACTCGGTCCGAGTGAACTGAAAGGCAGATGACTCGACCTTCAGCGTCAAACTCGCTGGCCAATCGGCCCGTTGACATGCTCCTGACGACCAAGGGTCGGTTGACCTTCTTGGCTGGCAAGGGGTTGATGATCGTTGGGGTGGGAGAGACCTGCTTAACCTCCTGAATTGGACATGATGAACGAGGAGGTCGGGAGCAAAGCCAGATACCACTGCACACCTTGGTGGACGCAGCGACGGGGCTGGGAGGTGCTGATGCGGAGGTGGGGAGGTGGTGGTCGGTCTCGTCTACCTCTGAGAGAGCAGTGAGGTCATCGCCGAATGACGAGCTTCGCGAGATGAAGGGGGTTCGTCGACTGGATGGGGTGGTGGTGATGGTGTTGATTGCAGGTACGAAACAATCCTGTTGGGGGGTGAGGGGAACAGGAGGCGAGTAGGCAGCGTCTTCGTCAAGGACGGTGAGGGTACTGGAACAGACAGACGAGGCGAGGTTGTGTGAGGCGGCGGTGATGAATGCCTGTTTTGACTCAGCCACTGAGGAGGGAGTCACTTGGATAACCATATCTGTGGGTGTTTTCGAGTCGACCACGATCACTTGATCATCGGTTTCAATTTCAGCTTCTCGATCCATATCGACAATGGTGAACTTTCGACTGGTGTATGGGACCACCTCGACCGGCGACGAGGGTATAGTGGAGGTAGAGATTCGAGGAATGACGGGCATTGTAGAAGCTCGTTTGGGAGTCGAACGAGAGGGAAATGTATTCAAGGATGTAGGGGAGGGAGAAGATGGGAAAGAAGGAGGAGGAGCGGTGACGATGGGTGGTGCGGGCGTCGATTTCAAGTTTGATTGATTGTTGAGGGAATTGATAGGGGAAGAAGATAATTTCTTCGCGAGAGCTTTGAGTTTTGTAGTCGGTTGAGCCGGTAAATTGATCAAAAAAGACAAAGAGAGTCGACGTCTTGTGACTCCCGCAGGAGTAGCACCAGAAGGCGGGGTCTGCGGTTCGGATGTAGCGCCGAACGCCTGCTGGACCTGAGGTTGTCTCTCGTTCTTGCTGAAAAGAAACGAAATGTATGGGGCACCTGGACCCGTACCTGTACCTGATCTTGATCCTGATCGACATGTCGTTGTCTTATCGTCTGCAGCCGTTCTCACATCCTCGCATGGGGTATCGTGAGAGCCAGAGCCAGAGATAGATGTAACGGATCTGAATCGTATTCAGGTACAAAAAGAGTCAGCGCGCCCATTTACCGTAACCTGAGACCCGCTTTTTCCCATACATGTTACCGAAAAGGGAATTTTGGAGATGAGACATTCCAGGGGTGTGATCGCAAAGCACACTTACAGCTTCTTCCGGATCCCATCTTCAGTGATCGACAGTGGATTCGTATCAACCATAACGCAACTATCGTCAAATTCGATCGAACCGATTGTTCCGTTACTGTGCTTCCCGCTACGGTCCGAAGGGAGATCCGTGGGGGTGAGGGTGGGAGGTATGTCGGTAGTGATACGAGCTGCCGTTAAGGCTGTTCGAGTGAGAGAGGCCATCTTAGCTTTGCGTGCTTGGCGCAATGGCTCAATGTTCTAATTATGGCGAGGGATGGCGAATGCTTTTGGGATGGGGAAGGAAAGAGGGAGTAGGGAGTATCGCTCGGTTGGGCTTTTTATCTGGGTTGATATAGGCCTATAGGGCTGCCTGTCGCGGGGATGTGATATGCAGGGTCAGGTATGTAGTTGAGATGGAGATAGGCTAGTGATGAGATTGGAATTGATCGTCGCCTTCAGATTAGGTTCAATAGCTGTGTGGCGTGTGGGCGCAATCGCAAGGACGCTAAGCCGGGAAGAGCGGGTGAGGAGATTGGGCACAATAATCACGGTACATACAGTACAGTAGAGATCAAGTGGTCGGTGAGACTGGATTCTCGGTATCAAAATGATGGTGAGGGCAACAAGGCGATCAATGAAGTGAACGAATGAAGGAAAGTTGGTGCAGCTGACACTATATAAGAAGAGCTGATTAGCTTTTTCGGCTTCGGGCTCGAACAATAAACACTGATCATCATTCCAAAACTCACCAATTGAAATTGGGATTGAGATGATGAAAAGAAGCAAAAACTCTCTCCTTTAATAAGTGTGATAACAATGGAGTCCTTCCCGTTGGACAAAGCGATTCAGTGATCAACGACTAGCGTTAAGGCAGGAAGAAAGGGCGTAACATTCAACTGTGGTATTTATATGCATACACAATGAGTGGATGTTTACGAAAGACAACCTTGGTAAATTTCGGTGGTGATCGCATCTCAACCTCATCTTACACGAGGCTGTCAACAAGTCAGTGATGGATGGCATCATGTATCAAAGCGGGTACCAATCACCATCACACGGACTGGACTAGATGCATTGTACCTAGCTTACTGTAGCTAAAATCTCGTCAGATTGTCTCATAGCGTACTCATCCTGATGGTGATGGTGATGGTGATGGTGGCGATCCAGGGTATAAAGTTGCGTGAAAGCGAGCGGGCGCATCGTACAAAGGAGGTCCGGGATGCGCAAAGGACCTTCAAGGACTGTACGAGTTTGATGCGTCTGTGTGCATTGGAGCACACCTGCACGTGTATGAACGTATGAACGGCACGGTCTGGGTTACAGTCTTCCGTTGTTCGCTCTATGCCATCTACTCATGGTTCTATTCGCATCACATCAACAGCAAGGTGATGAAGAAATGTCCAAGTCCAGTTACGAAGTATTGTTCAACGAGTTGCGATCTGATCTGCCATTAGCTCCAGAGGCATGCAACTAGATCTCGATTCACAGTCAGGCATCGATGTGGTGGAATCAGTCTAATGGCGATTGAGGGACGCCACCCCGCGGGAAATACGCACTAGGCTCCGCACAGACACAATCATAGGGTAGGGATAGACGACCGTGCTTCGAGACGAGCAAATCAAGACGATAATCGAGCGATGGTACGATGACTGCTTCGTCCTTGGCAAGTGCTCGAGCGTATCCTTAATCCCCCACTAGTCCTGAATCTTCTATCTGACCTCAAAAGAACTGAAAATGGTTAAAGGGGAGTTCCTCTATGATCTGACCACAGTGAGTCCGTACCCAGCAGGTGCAGGCGTTCTGTCCTGTCCATAAAGCACAGATAGACATTTCAGATACAAGAAAAAAACCTCGTGCGAAGACGAGGGTTTGCAACGGAGCATGCGGTGGTAATGGTCTCGCCTTCTCAGATAACACATTCATGGCGAAGTGTCGCCCAACCGAAAGTCACGCAAAGGGTTCTGTGCCGACCTCGGCCCGAGGGTGACTTTGCTTTGTACAAGTATTGCCATTGCACTCGTGTTGTACCAGCAATGCAGCGTTCTCTGCCACCTTAGATTCGTATCTCAGATTAGATCACACACGAATCGTCTCGAAGAGCTTTGGCCAACCCACGATAATCCAATCTCCAAGTACCAGTAGCCGTTGTCAAGTTGGTGCCGATATCATCATGGATGGTCCTTTACACGGTAACGGGGTTATGTCTCTATACACGATGTACAGTGCGTACCGTATACCCTAAAGCTGAGCCCAAGCGCTGTTTGAGTCTTTGAGTCTCACAACCAGGCTCAAGGTTTCCCGGCATTAGTGCACAAATTGAGCGTAAAGTAAAAGGTGCATCAAAGCATGCGTCGGGGACGGAAGCTGGTCGTCAACACTGGTGAATCTCCTCGCCTGATCGCAGAGTACATACTATACATGTGTACTGTACCAGGTATGACCTCTTGAGTACGGTAACCTAGGTGCGGGTTCGTATCCAAGTTATACCTACTCCTACTCTACTGTATTCATTCAAATCTGACTGCCGACTCCTGACTCCCGACTCCTAAACGAAACAACCTTAGCTCCTGGATATGGTCTCCACGTCAGAGGATCCTCTTATTCATGGAATTATGCCCGAAAGGAATAACCGCGGAGCATGGAGACCTACAGTAGCTCTAAATGTATGCTCCTGTGCTGTAGAACAGGTATCTTACTCAGCGATCTCACAGATAATATGCACCGCATCACAAGGCATGAAGGTGCATATAAGTATACGCATCTGAAATCCCGCAGTCCTGAGGGAATAGATGTCCCCGCCTCCAGTCCGTTTCTTCGTTCGTTGTTCACTGTACGACTAATTTCTGTTCTTTCGCTAGTCCGAGCTTTCATTCGACGATTCGACCTGGTCTCCGCGAGATCATTCTTTTCCGTCCTGGCGACGATCTCTGTTCCTATTTGACTATCCAGCAAATCCTTCTTGGAGCACTCGTGAGTCGCCCATAATCAGTGTTTTCTTTCGAGGAGCTGTCTGTACTCGAGCACCGAGCACCGGGGTATGGTACTCGAATACTCTTAGTGTGCAGAATTCGTTGACCATCACTGACGTTGAGAGTTGCTCCCTGCCCTATCATTAGACTTGATTTTCCTTCGATAGACTACATCTCTATTCTCGTGGCATACTCTTACGAGTACTTGACTCGTAGCAGACAACTGGCTTGTCTTGTCTTGTTTTCTTACATTGACCTCAGCCCGTACATCGTACATCGTACATCGTTCTTCGTTCTTCGTTTGTCGTCATTCTCTCTCGCCACGTCGGACTTCGTTGAATTGCCTCTCTGTGCTCGTCTATTGTCGTCGGCAAGATGAAGTCGGTTCTTATCCCTGTGCTTCTTGCTTGTTTATTGTTACTTGTCGAGCCCTCGGTCGCGAGATCCAGACCATACGTGAGTCCTGACATAAACCACACCATAATCGGGGCTTCCCCCCCTTAACCTCACGCATCTCCTGATTTGAACAAAATGAGACTCGGTCAAGCTGATACATCGATTTTTAGAGATACGAACCCCGTCAAGTCTCTTCCAGGTCCGCTGCTCGTAGAGCCCTCAGAGCCACCACAGCAGACTGCGATGACACAGCCTCTGGCTCCGGGGATGGCGGCAGAGTGTTGATTGGCGGAAGGCAAAATAACAACGGCTTTGGTGGAGGCCGATTCGGTGGTGGCGGTTTTGGTGGCGGCCAGTTCGGTGGTGGTGGTGGTGGCGGCGGTGGTGGTCAATTCGGCGGCGGTGGTGGTTTCGGTCAAGGTGGTGGGTTTGGAGGTGCTGGTGCTGGCGGTGCGGGTGCTGGTGGCGGCGACGACAACAACAACAACGCCGGCAACAACAACGGGGGTAATGACAATAACAACAATGACGGCGGTAACAACAATAACAACAACAACAACAATAACAATGGCCAAGGAGACGGCAACAACCAAAACGACGGCGATCGATCAGGCGACAATGCCAACCAAGACAAGGGTAATGGCCAAGCGGCTCCTCCCGTCGCTGCCAACGAGAATGGCGCACCGGGACCTGCTGTACCTGTCCTTACCAGTAATGGTGGAACGAGTGAGTACGAGTACGAGTACGAGTACATCCACTGTTCTAGTGCTTGATATGATACCTGTATCCTCGAGCTTGAGATCGGGGATCGACGAGGGACGAGGGACGGTGAACGTCGATCGGATCGAGTGTAGTGATGCTGATATAGTAAATCCTTGGGGCTGGTGCTGATGCGGGTGTTGGTGCGGGTGCTGGTGTTGTGGTACTCGTACAGGACTCAATAACGCTGTTATCCAGAGTACAGAGGCCAATGCGAATGCTACAGCGAACCAAGCGGCAAGCGCTACGTCCAACAACAACTTTATCGATGTAAGTGTCCGGGCCATACTGTTCCTGTTTATCAGACAGCATACATGAACCCAGAGAGCTACAGTGTGGCCCTGAGAAGCTGTACTACAAATGAGCTGATCAAGTGGGCGTTGGGCAGTTCTGCGTCGGACAGGAGATCACCAATGGTTTGCAGAACAAGGCCGGTAGCTGCAAGTGAGTCAGCTCTCTTCAGTCGTTTCTCATTACTCGAGTATTGTCGGGGAGTCTGGGATCGCTGAACTGACGGCGTGGATGGGTTGGTTGGTTCGTTCGTTCAGCCCTATACCTATTGGTCAGATCCCCTCGACTCAGAATATGATTTCGACCACTTTCGTCTCTCCTGTGAGTACTCTGACTGTATCGCCCTTCTCAGCGTGCCGTCTAACCGGGAGGAGTGTTGGGTAAAGGAAAGCATAAATGAGACTTTTGTGCCAATGTGCTGAAACGTTTTTTGCAACTTACTGTTGTAGAAAAACTTTGATACCATCCCCGCTGGACAAACGTTCACCATCGGTCTCCAGACACGAGGCATGACTATGGGTAAGTGAGCGAATCTGATCAATCAACATTCGCTTTTCGCTTGTCGCTTGATCCCCCCAAGCGATGCGAGAAAGGAAGCGGGGAGGGACTGATGACCTAATTCGTGATGACAGGTTCCTTTGTCAATGCCCAGAAAAACTATTACGCCGCTCCACAGCAAGTCGATAGTTCAGGGTGAGTAGAATCAAATTCCGAAACCCGATATGAGTATGAGGACTGTGACTGATTCTGAAGCGAGCGGTGTGTTCGGCTCCGCAGCAAGGTGGTGGGACATGCGCATGTGGTCATCCAAGAGATGGAAGCGATCGATAGTCCTGCCCTTCTCGATCCGAACACGTTCACCTTCTTCAAAGGTCTCGATCTCGGCGATGGTAAGTCTAGTCTGACCTAATCTGATATCCCATTCCCTCGTCGCTTCGCCCTGTTGAGAAATCGAGCTAGAGCTAATGATTGTTTGGTTGGTGGTTGATGGTTATTGGTTGATATCGATGCGATTATATCAATTTATTTTTGGGGGGTCTAGTCAACGGTTTGTCCACCATCGACGTGCAGGGCGGCGTACCGGCCGGCGCGTACAGACTGTGCACTATCATGTCTTCTTCCAACCATGCGAGCGTGATCATGCCCGTAGCTCAGCGTGGAGCCGAAAACACCTGTAGTTACTTTACAGCGGCATAAGTGATCGCACCTCACTCGCTCGATCGCTCGCTCAATCCAGCCTTAGCACGGTGCCGAATCCGTGCGAGTAGTATGAGCCAGACTGCGATGATGGAGTAGTGTAAACGAGATCGATTATACTTGCCGTATATACATTTATGCAATGTGCAGTGCGTATGGACTTTGGAAGTTTACGGATGTGAAGGGTGAGTTGCTATGTCACAGATCCATGCCGAGAACAGGTTAAGCTAGCTTGTAGGGTGAGAAAAGCACGCGAGGAGAGATGAACGGCCGGGTTCCTGGCCAAAATCGGGGCGTGAGCATGCATGTTAACGCGTTCTACGGCTCATCTATTCTCAGCTGCTGATTCAAGTACATGCGTTGGCCATGGCGCGTTTAACTGCACATCCCATTAGGGTGTTCGGTCGCCGCCACTGGAACGAGCGAAGCTGAGATACAGTCGACGGGCCCTTTATCGCGTTTCATCAAGTAAAGGAGTTGGAGTCATTATCTTATTAGACAGGTCGTTAAGTCGACCATCATTATCGTCGTCACCCCTCCCTCGATGACAGATGAGATCACAGATCAGATGAGATCCAGAGCTATACGATCATATCAGCTTTGATTGCAGTTGCACTTGTACTTGGATTTGCATTCAACCCAATCTCGCGACTTAGCATTAGCTTCCATTAGCTTGCCTGGAATTCAGGGTTTAACTATTTCCATTGTGGCTTTGTAGCTAATGTGCACGAGGTCTGTGCGCCTATTATATTATTACATTCACTATCAGTGCCATTTTCGAAATACAAAGGCGACAGGCGACAGGCGACATTCACCATCAAAACACATCACATCAACTACATGAAAATACAGAATACAAAGATTCCCATCCATCAAGAGATACAATCGATACATTCACCATTATACGCTCACGAAAACCACACGACCACACGAATAGCATGCTTAGACGATAGGAATATAAACGTACACATATCAGTACGTGAGTAGCAGTCACACACTCCTCACGATAGGCAACAGCCAGAATAAATAAACAAACAAACATACCGAGAAATCGAATAACCACCTAATCACATCAGACTCAAGCACGACGACACGACGACTAACCGATAACACACGCACAGCACACCTTTTCACGAGAGCCGTAGCAAAGCAGACTTTTTCTTGACGTGACGTCCATAAGACCCGTCACACGTCCATGTCGATGGCGACCTCGCGACCGCCTTACGGCCAGCCCTCATACGCCACGTCCCCTTCACCTACGACCGCCTCTTCCTTAGGGTACAGCCAATACGGCCATCAATCCTTCGCGGCTCCCAGCCGACAGCCATCGAACTCGTCTTCGGGATATGCGCCAAATGCTAGAATAGGCGGCAGCGCGCCCGGCCAAGCGCCACCGTCTGTCCCTAGTAGAAGTATGACGGGTGGTAGTGCTGGTGGTGGTGGTGGGCTAAGACCACCCGGAGGTGGCGGTGGACCTGGTACAGGGAGCGGGGATAGGAAAGCGGAGAGTAGGGAGGTGGCTAGAGTACATTGGAGAGCGTTGAAAGAGTTCCTCGCGTCTTGGCTTGAGAAAGGTACGTGTCTGGTCTCTATGCGCATCTGGCAGTGCCAGTGAGAGAAAGAACGTTAGGCTGATAGCGGGATTCATACCAGAATCACCGACGTCCCGAGCATCCGCCAGAGAAAAGCTCACCAGACTCACAAAGCTGCAATTCCAAGAATTGTCGACTGATGTGTTTGACGAGCTCATGCGACGGATAGCAGTAGACAACGGAGAACCAGAGGGTAATTGTGAGTTTGGAAAACAAATCCCAACACCTGATTGCACGGCTGCACGGCTGTGCCCACTTGCGCTTACGTCTTGCATCGTCAAATAGTACCCTTCCTGCCTGTCAGAGATGACTTTCATCCGAAACGGAATCAGGCGAGACAAAAGCTTGCGACGTTGCCCAAGAACCGATTCAAGGATCTAGCAAGTGATGTCTTTTATGAGCTGAGAAGGAGATATCCCGAGTTCGAGCAGGACGAAGTGAGTTTAGCGCTTGAGCCAGCATCGGAAGACGCCCAAACTTGTGCTGACAAATTGTTTATATCCTGGTGTAGCAACGACAATATGACGAGCCTCCACCAGCACCTGGACCGAGACCCTCTCACTCGCAACAACCCTCTTATTCCCGAGATCGTACCAACCCTACGCCACCTCCCGCCAGTGGTTTGAATCGGCTCGTATCACATTCACGTTCAGGCTCTCGAGGTGGATCACAGAGTACACACCGTTCCAAGCCCAGTAGGGACCAAGAATTCCTAGATGACGCGCAGAGACCACAGGCGAATCCTATGGGCACGACGAGCGATGTCGTAGTGCCCAATAAGAGTCGGCTTAGGGAGGAGGATATTGAAGTGCCGTATGCTAGGGACAGTCAGATAATGGATAACAGCAACAGCAACAATCTGAGGCACAGTCGATCTTCTTCACGCGCAGAAAGTCGAAGTAGCTTAGGAGGGAAAAGCCGTACTTCGATACCCGAAAGAGAAAGAACACCCAGACCGGATGAAGATCCAGTTTCACCGGCACCAACAGCGGACGATAGGGTGTACTACGATAGAATGTCATTCTCGTCAAATGTTACCAATAAATCCAGGATGGTAGCGCAACAATCTGGATGGGATGATGACAGGGAGCAGAAGTTGAGAGCAGAGTATGAGTTTAGGATTGCAGGGCTCGATAGGAGAGTAGTGAGTGCTGAGAAGGATCGGGACGAAGCGAGAAGAGCGGAAGCGACCGAGAGGGAACGGCGATTAGAGTGGGAAGAGGAGGTCAGAGGGTTGAAAGAGGTACGTCTAGGTCTCAGCTGTCATCTCATGCTGTTTTTGCAAAGATGCGTGTGTATGTCGTTGCGCGGCTGACATACCTCACAGCGCGCGGCTACTCACGCCTCCGCTCTACGGTCTCTGCAACACGAGCTTGATCTAGCCAAAGATGCTGTCGAAGCTGCCAGACAACGGGCGGATCAAGCAACGAGAACAGCGGAAGAAGAGATCGGTCAATGGAGGGATAGGTATGATTCTCTGGAAGATGAGTACAGGAGATTGGAAGAAGAAAAGATGGATCGTGCGGGAGGACCAGAGGTGAGTGATACCTTGTCCTTCACTAAAAAATCGTCGTGCTAATTGATACCTTTTGGTTCGTAGTCGTCGCAAGCTGTTTCTGAACTGAAATCCGAGCTTCATACCCTCGTCGACGAGTTGAACTCGCTGTCGATGCGAAATGACGAGCTCATGTCGGAACGAGAACAAGATGCGATGGGTATGAATGAGATGGAAGCAAAGGTAGAAGAGTACAAGCGCAAGTACGACGCTGTGCGGATCGAGCTCCGAAATCTCAAAGGTGAGTCATTGGCCCCAAATTCTTACGCAAGTTGACCGTTCATCGTTCATCAACAGCTACATCTACCATGTTCGTATCGAAACCCGTTACCGACGACCACTTGCCTGCTTCCGCGGACGGCAACATTGCCGACACAAGCGTATCGTCATTCCAGAATGCCATCGACGGGTTGTTGGCAGCGGCTAGGTCCTCTGCCCCATCTGGTGTCTTACCGGCTATGAAAGCCATTGTTGAAGCTATCACCGAGATTGGCGAAGACGTCAAGACATTCGAAGCGAACCCGAATCTCGATGTCGATGTATCGCGCTTAGAATCACTGAAATACGAATCCACCAACCGTCTCAACGCGTTGATGCAAGCTGCTCGGAATCACGCCATGGCTTCAGGGTTGTCGCCCGTTTCATTGCTCGATGCTGCTGCCGGCCATCTGAGCTCCAACGTAGTGGAGATTATCAAGCTCTTGAAAATCCGACGATCCGACAAGAGTAGAGAGATGAGACGTAGTCGAAGTAGTATGAGTATCAGGGATATGGTCAATCGGGATCAGCGAGAAAGGGATTTGAGACAGGCGAACGGCAGCTTTGACAAGCAGTATGGAAGTCAAGAACGACTGGCGGATACGGCTAGATCTAGTCCTGCGCCGACACCGACACAGGCACAGACACCGACAACTAATCCACCGGTCATGGTTCGTCAACCATCCGAAGATCGGCCCATTGGGAGTCGCGGACCTACGCCGATCGAGCCGTCTCGATTGAACGGGAATCATGCACCGACGTCTAGCGCGATGGAACTTGCACCATCCAATGGATCTAACGCCGATCGACCGGCACTACGAATCAACAGCTTCCAGTCGACCTCGTCAATGGCTAGATCAGACTCTTTCGACCTGGAACGTAAATCGTCTTTGATGAGTGATCGAGGTCAGAACCAAAGCAGACCGCTGGTGGAAGCGCGAGGAGGTGGCGCTCAGGGATATGGTGGTCATGCGACGTCGGTGGGCATGAGTCAGACTGGTACGAGGGAGAGTCTGAACTCTGCTACTAGCAGCAGTGCTGGACCAGCCACTGGTGGCTTAGCGAGAGAGAATAGCGTTGATGTGAATGAGCATGGGGGCGACGATGATGATGATGGGCGGGAATGGGAGGATCTCAAAGTGAGTTGATACGGTTCTCTTTATGATCTATCTACAGTCTAGATACTAATCAAACCGCGTCGCAGCCATACCTCAACGCACAATCCTCGGCACTAGTCAATTCGATCCAAAATCTCCTCGCGGCCATTCGAACCAATTCATCCCCCTCAGCACTGAACGAACACCTCTCAGAAGTGATAGCCATAGCTTCATCCATCGTAGCCGTCTCCTCCAACGCACTACCTTCCTCACTCCGAGGAGAAGGTGATGGTCTCCTCAGGGATCTAGTTAGCAATACGAACAAGTTGAGCGAGGCGCAGGAGAATGCTAAACAGTCTGCTCAGGGAGGAGGTGCCGGTGGAGGCTTCGAGAAGGGTTTGAGACAGCAGATCGCGAGTGCTAGTTTCGGGGTGGCCAAGAGCTTGAAAGCACTCATGAAGCTTGGTGGGGCGGAGTAGGGTCAAGCAGGCGCCTGTGGGCTTGCATCCTCGTGCCGCGTTATACAGTGAGGAGTTACGGGCAGCGAGGCTGTGTGGATGTCTTTGTTTGCTTGTTTGTTTCTCGGTTAGTCAATTATATTTTTTTCGGTCGGTGGATTGAATCGCTTGCCGCTTGCTTCAGTCTGCAGTCTGGCATAGCGGCGGGGAACCTCTGTGTTTGAATACATGTTGTGGCCTATATATCTATCTATCTAGATTGCATGTGCACGTACTTGGTATCAGTACTTTATGCATGCATCGGTGCAGCAAGCAGCAATATTGTCTATTTAGCCACATGGCCATAGCCTCATTTCATGTCTTAAGTTCAAGTTGAATGGGTTTTTTGAGTGGGTTGACGTCATCGGAGCCGAGTACTCACAAAAGGCAGCAACGGCAATTTCCCACACCCGCATCAACCAACCATATCTCACCCGTTTTCCATTCTTCATTCAACTATTCCATAATACCTTGATTGCCATCTTATCATTCATTCATCATTGATAACAGTGACTTGAGTACATCAACACTCATCTCGGGACCCCATTATAAAAGGATCACAGTTCTGTTCTTTCTATCCCTTGGAATAAATTTCAGCCCTACATCAGACACCAAATAACCGTCATCAACTTCAGATCCGCTCGCGACAATGTCAACTTCCTCCCTACTCCATACTGCTCTGCAGAACCTACACGTATCCCAACAAGTACACCAACAATCCCATACTCCCCATCCGCCAGGATCGCCCGGCTCATCCTCCAAACATGAACTAGAATCCGTCTCTTCCAGAGGGGGTTCACCTATCCCTTGGTCTGATGGAGAAGGTGATGGTTTTACAGATGACGAACAGGAGATGATTGGTGTTGGGAAGGGAACTAGGCCTGGAACTCCAACTGGATCGGGAAAGGGACAGGTTTTGGGTCAGAGATTGCCTAGTGCGCTTGGTGGGAAGAATTCGAAAGATCCAGTGAGTTTGCCTATTCTATGCCATGTATACCTCGTTCCGACATGCGGCAAACGGCAAAGCGACTTGAAGTCTCATCCTTCCCCGAGTTGTACTACGGCTCTGCAATGCGAACCGTCATATGCCATTCTGCTGTTCATATCTCAGTCATTGATCGAAGGTCAAGAAACGCTGATTCATTTATGTCCTCTCGATATGTGCAGCTCCGAGTCCTCCCTACGCACATCGCCGTCAGAGTCTTCCTCCAACTAGATATTAGAGCTCTGGCACGATGTAACAGAGTTTCCAAGCGATGGCGCAAGTCTTCGACCTTGAACTATGGTGTGTATCAGATTCTTTTGTCTGTTCTACCCTTCTCCTGCGAGAGCAATGCGGTTTCGTGTTAGGCGACAGTTTGATCCACGAGACCCGCTGGTCTACATTGAAAGAGTACATGCTGACTTTGTCCCTCCCTTCGTTATAGTTTGGTTCCTTCAAAACCGAGCGCTCGTGCTGCCCAAGATCCTACTCCCCGATACAGTAGGTGGAAAAACCCGTAAGATTGATCCCGAAACGGAATTCTTCGATCCATACGATAAGACCCCTCGATTATCCGCACTTCCTACTCCGCCATTACCCAATACCGCCCAGCCGCAATGGACAAAGATGGAGTCCAAGAAGGACTGGCGAAATACATTCAAGGGAACGTTCAAGCGGACCGACCCAACAGCAGAACCAGAGATCGATCCTCGCCGAGTAGATATAAGCAGTCTTCACACATCAGGATACTCTACGCCTAACGGCGGAGGTGGATCTCACGGGTATGCAGGTCTGGGTTCTGGAAACAAGGCTAGGTGGGCTGCGGAAGATGATGAGAGTGGATTATCGAGCTCTGAGAGGAAAGTCGCTGCTAGGGAGAATTACAAGGCTTTGGGAGGTAGGAAGAGTAAGACTAAGAGGAAGATGGGCGGTGAGCTCGGTGGGAAAGATAAAGGGGGTGCAGTAGACGATGGGAGATTCGATGCGCCCTGGTAAAGGCGTAAGTAGGATTATTGGGCCAATCAGACGGGTCTGGATGGGACGGGCAACAGCTTGAGCTGAGATAGGTTTCATCGAGCACGAAAGGATACTTGTACTTTATCTACTGATATTGATAAAGTGAAACGCATTTTCAGGTCACAATCAATATGAACTTATTTATCACTAATATTCAGAACAAAGCATCTTATTTGCTTAGCTAAGAGCAGCATGAATCATGATGACAAAGCCTTTCTGCTCCATTATCTCTCATCTGAGATGTGGACGTGACTCGAAAGGCGCCCATCTTGAGATTACAGGGAAAAATTCATCTCGTACAATACAGTAAGCCTTTGGTCGGCAAGATGCCCGGCGGTACTGTGCCGCCATCACTAGGGACGGATATATATGGGCTGTCAACTACTATTCCGATTGCGAGGAGACTCTCGTTGCCTACCCGAGAAAGGCAAGCGCCAAGTACGTGCCAACCGAAGCTGAGGAAACATTGTAGCACCCGACACCTGATCGCTTACAAGTACATCTTGCACCCATTTTGCGTCCCACAGCAGGAAGCCCATCCGCACCTGCAGGCATTCATGTCAGTTTCCGGGCGTACGATATGGACTCGTGACGTCCGGGGAGGACCATCCACGAGTCCCTTTCCAGCAAGGAAACGTATGATTGGATCAACCGCTGGATCCCATTACATCGCCACTCGCCCCCCATCGATTGGCGGGAAAAGGGACCTCCCAAGGGGCTGAGTGGGAGTCGGGACTCGCGCTCAATCGAAGCCAAAAGGCAATCACAGATAAGCTCTGCTTTCATGTATAGCTTTCGCCCTGGATAGCGAGGAAAGAAGGGCTGGACGGATCGATAATGAGAGGAGGAAGAAGTCAACTTCAACAGGAAGATCAAGCATGAAGCCAATGTGGCAAAGGGGACCTAAGTTTAGGTCGAACGATTCACCTATCCTGACCGTTTACACATACCCTAGGAAGCTACACCACAATTCAGATCAGCAGGAACAGCCTAATGCTGAGTTTTCCTCGTAACCCCCCTCACCCTCAGACGTGGGCCCTAGCGTCTGTGGAACTCTCGCCTATCCATCCGCCTTTCCTTGTGTCTCCAAGGAAAGAGGTTCGTAGCGACAATCAAAACTTCGACAAATTTTACCCAACGCGGTCGCTGATCAAGGTCCTTTGGGTTCGAGATTTAACACACCTCATAGATCAGGGTAACAGCACGCTACGTCCATCGGCGCGGATCAAGATTACAACGTCGCCGACTTTGATGGTGGCGCCTCCAACGAGGCGCAATCAACATGGCGATTCTTGCTGCTTCCTTCTTCCTTCTTCCTTCTTCCTCATCTCCAAGAACGGGCTGTTCGTATCGAACCCAGGCCTACAAACTGCTCCACCTCCACTTCAGATGTCCAGATAATATCGTCCTATACTTCGTCCTGCTTGCTCTTGAGCAGGTATAAAATGGGAATCGAAAACGAATTTCATTCTTCATTCGTTTCTCATCTTTCTTCAACCTACTTGCTTACACCATCGTTCACACCTCTAGTCCTGAGCGAGCCTCTCTTGTGAGTCCATCGATCTCCTTGTCGACTCAGACTATCAACTGACATCGAGTTCTCTTTATTACCCTTACCAACCGGTCTTCCTCGACACTTGCAAATAGCCCTGTTCAGCCAACTTGACTTGACTCTCGCCTAAAAGCAGATAAACCATTCTGAACCTTTGTAAGTATCACTTCAATCCTGCTTCTTGTCTGATCTCACTGCGTATATCTGTTCGTTTTCCTCGACATGTTGCTCCGTTCTGGGAGTCCGCTTCTTCGACATTCGACAATTCCTTTCATCTTTCTGCTTCCCATGGCCGAGACTTGGATATGAACTGTGACCATGCTACTGAGCTGAATACCTGCTCCTCCCAGCAGCTCCGATATCATTCGCATCATGGTCCTAACCGGTAAACGTCTCCTCAACGTACCAGGCTGGGTGGTGAGTTGTCTATCTCAACCGTCAGTGAGCGGCCTCCCCTCGCTGACATGACTCGTGCTATTGAAGGGCCCAATCCCCCGTATCCTCGTAGGGAAGTATGAGAGGCACGAGGAATACGTCCAATTGTACTACGACACGGATGTCATTCTGAAGGCAAAAGGTTTCACCTGGCCATACCTCCTTTCCGACTTCCTCGCAATCATGCAAGGCTTGCCTGAAGACGATGACATCAGGAAGTTCTTCTGGAACCATTTCTTCACTGTTTGCCAGAAGAAACACCTGTGAGTCGCACGCAATCGACTTTTCTTATTCTAAATGTCGTTTGTTTGTTGGCTTCTGATCATTTCCCCTGTGATACGGTGTGACACGTAGCTATCCGACAGTCATTAAGCCAGTCTCAGACCAAACTCGCCGGAGTTTTCTTCAGCAGGACTACCAACTCGAAATGGAGCATGTATGGGATGAGCGATTCTCCTATCCTGACTGTCTCCACGACGACGCACTACCTCTCCTCGCCATCACTCATCTCAACGGATGGAATTTCCCCGTAATCCGACCGGCTGATGAAAGCGACTATTCCCAATCCAGAATTCGAGCACCGGATATGCTGTGGAACCTACTGTACACTTTTACTCGACGGGTGAGTATCTCTTGTTACATCATTCAGCCACATGCTGATCACCGTGGAATTGCTTCGCTATAGGTGATCTCTGCCGAACCGCTACACTTTAATAACAGGCAAGCCAGGAAACACGCTCAAGCAATACCCGGCATAAACGGCGGCTCCGAAAGGGACACTTTTGGACTTCACCTTCCCCATGGTACCGCCGATGGATCCTGTAAGAAGGGCCTATGTGATGTCAGGACAACCTCGCTCCTCATTCAAGAGCTATGTTTGGCTGGGGAGGATTATTGTGCGGGGGCGGGTTCCATTCGCGCCTCGCAAGTGCTCCGTGAGTCAGGCTGGGTGCCATCAGTGGCGAGACAGGGCAACGGCTGGACCCCGTACCACGGTTTTGCCATGTTGGCAAGGGCCGGCCTGGATCGCAATGCTGGCAGCATCGAACTGTTGACGTATGAGGCGTTGGAGAAGATGATGGACAGGCAGGAGTCGAATTACAAGCTCCTTCCACGTCTGAATCTTCCTGCGATGAGCTTCACGACATTGCAAGGCGCGGACCTTTACACCTAGACTAGTCCTGCTACCACATCCTCTTCCCTGTTCTCCTTCGCATTTCTGCTTGTATCAGCCAAATATTGTAATGGTACAGTATGGACTTTTGAAGCTCAGGCGGTAGCCTCGGGTACCCGAGCAGCTCACGCTCTATGTATATAGCCTGTCATACTGGATACTGTGAATGCAAGGCTCTGATCCACTTTGCCTCGACTTGCCAAAATTATCACTGTACAGTCACACTATACACTACCTAACGATCAAGGGATCCTCGCGGACGGGAACAACGGGTGGGCGTGCGCGTACTATGCTGTACATGCTCTTACTCCCTCGCACGTTCTTCCAGATCGAAATGACTGAAATGAACCTCTGCTCCTCCTGTCTTTGGCGAACACGCCATGACTCCTACGAACGCCTTCTTGTATCTTGAGTCTTTAATATCATCATTGGGACCAAAAGCGTTGACCTGCCTGATCATATCGCCGTTTAGGAAGACACGCAAATGTCGCCCTACAAGAGAAATGGTGAATCTGTTGGGCCCTGATGGCGGGGGTGGTAGCAGAGACCTACGTGAATCCCCCAGTAAGGGGACGCAGCACATGGTGTATCCGTATGAGCACGTTATGGCCCTTGAGCTTTCGTATGTCATGTATCATGCGATACTCACCAGTCTGAGAACGGCGATGAAACAACCACGCCGGCCCACAGCTTGTCATCTTCGAATTCCAGACCTGTCTTCACCCATGTCTGATCTTGATCGTCTAAACGGAGAAAGAGCGCCGCTTGATCGCTGTCCAGCCGGAACGATCAATGTAAAGGGACTATCAGCATTCATATCTAGGTCTGGACTGGAGGTCGGACAGACAGTGGTAGGTGATGACGCCTATATATCTATGGACCAACTTACTACTGCTCGGATACCACCGTATGCGGGGTTGGTCGTGACGATGGTGAAAATACAATTATAGACGGGAGGGCAGACACGGTCATTCAATCAGTTGTTCGGTAGAGTGGTCGTTCCGTTATATACTCATCACGGGCAATCAAGTGTCAGCCTGTTTGCACTCACCTGGACCTTGGGTTTCACATCCAGCTCAACACTGATCTCGAATCCCTTATCCGCCTCGAAAGTGTGCTCAAAACCATACACTAATCCGCTATGTCTATCGGCATCTGGGATTCTCCACCAGTCTGTCTCTCCTACCGTCTTCCAACGAAGCTCTTTGCCGTCTTCGGATGGTGTTGGTGTAGAGTCTTTCGCTGATGAGGGAGAGGGAGGATTGAGAGTCGTCCAACGAGAGTCGCCGAAGGGGATAGAAGTCATGTTGGAATGTCTCTGACTGCGGCCTACTTCAGGCCTTTCAAATATAGTAGATGGAGAGCAGAACTTGCCTTGACGATATCGGTATGAAATAGAGAACAAGGTGAAAGGTCAACGGAGCACTCGTAAGTTGAATCCTCATAGTCCTGTATGTCGTGGAGTACGTTTGGTTACAGAACGCTCAAACCGCATGGCCGCGCCGGAGCCGGAATAGCCGGCGTGACCTCGATGCATTTCTAAGGAATGTCATGTTCATCGGTTGATTGGCGTAACCGCGGAAGCGCTGTGGCGCTTGATGGTCTGCACCCTGCACTGACGAGGACAGCCCTGGTGACATCTGCGCACTTGTTATCGAGTAGAAAAATAACCTCATAGCGGAGCATATACAAATACTGAATAGACTACTGTTCACCGTTTTATCCTAGACACAAACGAAGCTGACAACTTTTGAAAAGATATAATACGGCACCACAAACAAACACCCGTAAAAAGACCTAGACCCCCCCCCGCGCTCTCTGTGTGTTCACTAACACGCTCTCTTGCTACAATCACTCGAAGTCACTTTTGGCCCACAATCCCTTGATAAATGCTTGACCCCTGCCTAGGTGCATACACATAGCGCTTGCAAACTAGAGTGCCATTAAACGCTCGTGACCCTCTGCATAGTGGCGTCCTTCTTGTCGAGATCCTCATCAGCTTCCGCCTGTTGAGCCCGCTCTGCAGCTCGAGCAGCGGCCTCTCGCTCCTCGACGATTCTCCTGTTCTTGGGCCTGAAAAAGATGCACGCAATTGACTGATCAGCTGTCTGTCTGAGCATAGTCGGAGGAACTACTTCGGATGCCAAAGTGGCAGATCCACCATTCGTGGCAGGTGCAGCGAGCAAGCACGACGTACCTGATGTGCTTGATTTCGACGTATCGCAGCGAGCAGGCGAGGATGATGACTAGCGCCCATAATGCACACTGCACGGGCCAACCGTACTTGAAGTGCTGCGGGGAAGTCAGTAATGAATGACACTGGCTGTCTATCAACAAAGCGCAGGAATTGCTTACCGGAGCGGTTTTAGCGGGCCAAATCAGAGGACCGGACCAGGCACCTGTGTTTATTGGTCAGATATGGCCGACGCTCAAGTGAAAATCGAGCTTCCTGACTCACCGCAGGCATAGTAGAAAGCAATCGCGAAACCAAGAGTGAATGCCCGCTGTTCTGCGTCAAAGGGATTGACATCGGAGAGCCAAGCCCAGATGGGGGGCGCAGTGGCGAGTGAAAGGTAGCAGGCAAAGTACGAGAAGTACTTGGCGCTGTTGGGCACGTTCCAGATACTCATAATAATACCAGGAATGATGCCGAAGCTCTGTTGCGGAAGTTTCATTTTTTATATCAGCAATCGCTCAGATTTGAAGGCGGCGAGTGCCGGGCAGAAGTGGCGGCGAAAGAAGGGTCAGACGGCGAAAGATGGGTAAGTCAAGAACTCAAACTCACCGCCTGGATCACTATAGGCCAGAACCTCGTCTGATAATAGTCAGAGATGAATCCCCAGATCCAGATCGAAGCGATGGTGATCGCTCCACCAATGAGCGGGATCAAATTGACTTGAGCGACCGACCAAACGCGAGTTCCGTCGGCGTGTTTTAAGCTCGTAAGCCACAGATTGAAGTCTGAATTTGCATGATTTCAAGTTCAGCAAACGTTCAAGTGATTCAATGGAGGTCTGTACTCGACTTACATTGGTAACTTGCCTGCGCCAATACTGAACTTACGTACATCAAAACGAACAAATAGAAGAGAGGACCGGTGACGGCCTTCTTCACCGAGGCGAGGGTGAACTTCTTGTTGTCGGCTCTTTTGAACTTGGCAGAACGTCCGACAGCCACTTCCACATGGCGCGGTCGTAACCAGAACGCTCGTGGGCTGTGAGGCGAACAAGACTGTCAACTTAACGCTAACTTAAATGGCAACACGAGGACTTGATCAAAATCAAAATCAAACTCACTTTGGCTTGGTAGGGAAGTCGGGGATCAGGAGGAAACCGGCCAAGGCGACAACGAGGGTAAGGACGCCATCAATGATGAACATCCAGCGCCAACCCTCCAGGCCGTGCGTCCCGTTCATGCTCTTGTAGATGGCAGCTTGAAGAGCACCAGCAAGCTGGACAAGAAGGGGATATGTTAGTAAGAGTGTCTGGTCTGGAACAGAGATCACAAGAGGGCTTACCATGTTTCCCACGGTCTGGCAAGAATGGTAGAAGCCGATGCGAAGGGCCATCTCGCGAGGGGTATACTGCAGTATGTCATTTAGCAACTTCCTGAAGCGCGCGAACTTCACACTCACCCACGACATCAACAACATAATCGCACCGGGGTATGCAGTAGCCTCCATAGCACCAGTCTATTCGCAATAGTCAGTAGGGATCCTTCCTAGTTCCTAGCGTCATGGAACAGCACGAGGTGGATGGTAGCTCACAAAAGCTCTGATGACGTAGACCTGTTTTGCATTGTGGACCTTGTACATGCCGATGGTCATCAGACCCCAGCAGAATTCGAGTGCTGGAAGCCAGTAGCTTGGCCTTACACGGGTGATAATGATTTGCGAGGGAATGAGAAAGATTGCATAGCTGTGATGTGAAGAAACCCATAGTTCAGCGGGGGGCTTGTCTAGATACTCGCCTCGTGATTGGCTTACCCGACGTTGAAATATCTGCGAGCCAAATAACAATGCTTAACATACGCCCTCTAATGCTGAAACAAGGTGCGGACAGACCCCTGGGCAATCGACTCACGTTGTGAAGTAGTTATATTCGTTGCCGTAGAGATTGAGATCTGTGAGGAGACCCTCGGTCGGATAAGCGATTCTTCTGCTTCCTCTCTTGCAGTATCGGTCTCATGGTGCACAAATCATTATGACTCACCTTCTTTCATGCCACTGATGTATAGGTGAGCCTCGCTCGAGTTAGCTTTCTTCTTCGTTTGTTTTCTTCCTCTCCTCCTTCTCCGCCTTTCACAATGCACAAGGTGAGAAGAGATTTACCTAACGTAGGCGGCCGATATGTCTTTTATTTCGCGGAAGATCAGCTATCTGTTCCCTTGCCAGCTCCTGATATCTTCGAACACTCACTTTGTTGGTCCAAATATTTGATAACCTAGGTATCTGGGTCAACAGGAGGTCCTTCGCAGTATCGTGAGTGTCAAGACTCACCTGGGAGATACAGCAATAAACCAGGAGGATTGCGTCCAGCCTAGCTACAAACAATCGCTCCCTTTTCGACTTCTTCTCTATAACTGCTCCCGTTTGAGGGTCGATATGAGCCGAGGGATCGATTACGGCCAAGTCTTCTGGTTCAGCCTTATCGTGACCCTTGGCCGTGAAGCCCAGCATAGTAGACACCATATTGCCAAGTCTACCTCGTTGGCTCAGTTGCGAGTCTGATGTTGAGTTGAGTAGTGAGGTATATTCAGTTGCTAAAGCAGGCGATATGGACGAAGCAGCAACTGTTGCGGAGCGCAAATGGTAATCGTCGTTATCGAGGCGGACTCGAGATGAAGTAGCAACTGAGGAAGACATGATGCGCTTTTCCCACTCGACTCGTTTATATGTATTTGGTCATGCGCTGCTTATCCGGCGCATCGGATGGCCGTCCCGTAAAGTGTCTATCTCTATTCGCACGTCAGAGCTAGTGCCCTATGGTGCGCAACGCTGTCTATCTACTGCGCTCCGTGTCGTGTGTGCCCCGCCCGAAAGCCAGAGCTCGGTCGGTCCGCTCGGCGTCTAAGCGCAGGTGTCGCACGTCCAGCCGCACTGGACAGATACCCGAGGTTAGGCGAGATTGCAGATTGAGGGAATTCCAGATCTGCTCAGAGAGATCGAGGGAGATAAAGGTCAGCTGAGCAGGCGCAAAATCAGAGCAGTGGATATAGTGGGTTGTAGTTATAACGGTATCAGTTGATGCTTAATCGGACCGATAAGACCATCCGTATCCTCGCGTGTGCGTCTTTGTCTCTGTTCTCACGCCACTATCATCATTTTCGGGAATCGCGTCTTGATCACTCACTCAACTGACTTTGGTTGCCCGTGTGTATCTGAAGACGAGCGCTGGGCAGGCACAAGGGCTGACTGAATTTAGATTGCAACTCTCTGGGCGCTGAGCTCATGAAAACGATGATAAGTGCATGAGAGGAGAGGTTCTACGTTGTAGATTGCTTATCACATGATGTCTGTCATCCCCGTCGAGAACCTTTATTCCCCCCAGATGAACGCCTGTTGCGCGATGACACTGTGTTTACCCTGCGCTAGCGAGCTAAATGAAGGGGTTTTAACGGCAGAGCGGGGCAAATCAAAACGCTGGTGTGGAGGCAGTCAACGGAGTGATAACCGGCCTTTAAAATACACCACAAAACACCGCTCAACACACCGCTCCCTGCTTCTGATTCGTCGGACTAAGTGGGCGTTCATGGCCGTTCTAGACCACGGTGTGTACACCATGTATCATGCATACATACATGGAGCCACGTCTTGTGACCCCTCGTTGGTCATAGTCACAGGATCCGTCATCAAGATCAAGCTGCTGGCTGCGAATGCCGATGCAAAGCGCATCTCTGCCATGACGCCGGCGATCACCGGTCCGTTATCGGTCAATCGGTGTAACCCGAATTCGCCTTTAGAATTGTCGCTATAGCCCCGGAATCTTGTGTCCGAAGAAGGCCTTACTCGGCGCAGTGTCTGGGTACCCTTGCAGAAGCAACAAGGATCACCAGCCGGTACATTATACATAAGACTATGCAAGACCACTGCTTATCTGGTAGTCTAGTACGTTTTCCATCACCTGTTGTCTCCTGTAGTAGAGCCATCGTAACTCATTCAACCTGGATCGACCATGCCTATCGCTCTGAAAGACACTGCACCTCCTCATCCGCACCTGCCCATTCCCCTTGGGCAGCTCTCAGTATGGCAGCATAGCACTCGAGATCACCCTTTGCTCAACGCAGGAAGGAATGAAGACTTGCCAGCTGAAGCTGATGTGGTCATTATCGGTTCTGGCATGTGTGGTGGGTGCTCCCTGATCGCCAATATGCAATGCATGAGATGCTGATATTCCGTTATGAACGTCAGGGGCCGTCACTGCGCACTCGTTGCTACAGTCACCTAATCGACCAGATACCATCGTCGTTCTCGAAGCTCGGGAGATCTGTTCCGGCGCATCAGGGCGAAATGCAGGCCATTGCAGACCCGACGAATCACGAGGTTTCACCGCTTTCTCCAAGCTACATGGCGTCGAAGAGGCCAAGCACATCCTCAAATCGGAGCGGGAAGTGTTCAATAGGGTGAACGCCTTTGTCCAAAAGACGGGCATTGAATGCGAGTGGACGCCTAGAGATACATACGACGTGTCGCTCTCGAGTGATTTCAGAGATTATGCGTCGAAGGCGTTGAAGGATCTTCGAGATAACGGCGGTACGCCCGAGGTGGAAGAACTGGGCCGTGAGCAGACTGTGAAGGTGAGTGCGATGGCAAAGCAAGAATCGGTCACCGCTTTATGTCTCTCGAGTGAGTAGCTGATGGACAGCTTACTTCATGTTTTATGGTAGGAAACTCGGGTCGGATCCGCTCACGGATCAGTGAAATGGTGGGCCGGTACCCTCAACCCCGCCAAACTCACTCTCGGTGTCCATCAGATGAACGTTTCGCAAGGCGGATACAAACTATACGCCTATGCACCCGTACATGGGGTCACCCAATCACCCGATGGTGTCTCATGGGATGTGAGGACGCCTCGAGGTGTTGTGAAGGCCAAGAAGGTGATTCATGCCACCAACGCTTATTGCGATGCGCTGTTGCCTGAGCTCGCTGGTCTGGTGGTACCTACCAAGGGTGAGTGTAGCTGGACCACTGCATGATCGAGGTTGCGGCTGGTAGCTGATGGTACAACGATGAAATATAGCTCAGGCGGTTAAGTTCTCGCCTGCTCCTGCTGGACCGGAGAAGTTCCCTAGAATCGAGGGTAGCTAGTGAGTCAAAGTGTCAGCTCGTCAGCCCAACATAGGCACTTTGGCCAGCGACTGACTCTAAGATACTTTTGCAGCTCGCTCCGATATCAGCCCCACTACTTTTACTCCATGTGAGCCAGCTTGGGCCAATCTGTTACTTGATTGTTCGGTATACTCGTACTGATCAACGTCGTTCCAGATGTTGTCGACCTGACAACTCGATTGTTCTCGGTCTCTCGCGAAGCTGGTGAGCGACTCCTCAAACACTAACAACAACAGGCCTTTTTTGAAAATTGAAACTGATACTTGATCGTCTTCAGGGAGGGCATGACTCCCGAAGCTGTCGAAGCTTCGAAAAACACCGTCGACGATTCCAGCCCATTACTCGAAGCAACGCAGAACGGCGCGAAGGAACTGATCAAGCTTTTCCCCGAGGGCGGATGGTCCGCTGACGCAGAGGGCATCAAGAATGGTACCGCTCAGGGCTTCGAGTACAGTTGGTCCGGTATTATCGGCATGAGTCCAGATAGTATGCCGTTTATCGGAAGTGTGCCGAACAAGCCTGGACAGTATATTGGAGCTGGCTTCAACGGACACGGTGAGTTTTGGTCCGGCATACGGATCGCTCATTCCCCCATGAACGTTATGTTCAATCAAGCTTTCTGATTGACAAGCGAGCTGGTCGAAGATGAGAAGCTGATGATTCTATGTGTGACATCTAGGTATGGCAAGAATCTTCCTCTGCGCCCCAGCATTGGCACGACATGTCCTCACGGGCGAATGGGACGAGGCCATGCCGAAATCAATGAGGATCTCTGAAGAGAGACTTGCCAGGCTCCGAAAGGGTCTAGATAAGGGATCTCTGAGCAAGGACGGGGGTTATCCATCCAAAATGGACATTTAGGCGGGAAAGCAACAGGTAGCTAGCTATTGTCACCGTTGTATCGTCCATATAGCGTGATATCTCTCGAGGTTAATCATCCGACAAGCTACGGGTTCGGGATGTGGGTTTAGATGAATCGCTAGGTAGACGTTTCTGTATTTTCGAAAATTATCTGTATCCACATTGAACTGCAATCGGTTGCATTCTTACTTCATTGAACTATGGGTTGAGTGGCATCCTATCCATCCACGTCAAGTACCATGTCACTCCCGTCTGATCGGGCATCAGGTGACCTGGACCTTGTTCTACCCCTGACAGGAGATTCGGACCTCAATCTAGGGCTGGCGGAACGTTTCTCCGCGCTTCTCTCCCTATGTCCACCGTTTCTAGCGGGACTTCTACTTCCGCTTCGGCTCTTCTCTCTAGCACTCGTGAACCTCGCTCGTTCCTGGTTTCGGTCCCCTCCTTGACTCCGATCATGCTGCCATCTGTCCATGTCCCTGTCCAGACGCTCACGACGAGCAGCCTCCGCATCTCTGCTGCCGCCTTTCTCCCATCTATAGCTATCGCCTCGCCTTCCTCCTCTCCCTTCTCTGCCTCCGTCAAAGTGAGGTGGAGGTGGCCTTCGCGCTCGAGGGTCGGGTCCACGGGAATCGAAGTTGCGGGGCATCGATCGCGAGGAGTTTGATTCAGGATCCAGGTAACGCATAGCTCCTCGACCTATAGTCGAAAATAGGTCAGAACAGGTCGGAAAAAGGCATGTGTAATAAATAGCTGATAGGCCAATGCTGCATGTCTGAACAGCAGTCACCATGAACTTGCATTTGCACTCACCCTTGTAGACCACCCCGCCGGAATCTTTGACCCTTTGTCTCTCCTCCTCAATTTGCTTCTTCATCGCCTCCAATCTCTCAAGTCTCTCCTTCTCGAGCCGCTCTTTCTCTTCCCTCTCCAACCTCGCATCAAGCTCCTCTTCAGTCTCTTCCCGTGGTTTCTTCTCCTTTCCCTTGTCCCTCTTATCTTTCTTTCCCCTCTTGTCCTTCTTCTTATCCTTTCGCTTTCTTCGTCGACGATCTCGAGAATCGTCAGAATCAACCTCTGACTCCGTATCACTGTCCCTCCGGGTCTTGCTCTTCCGTCGACGTCGCTCTTTGTCCGGTGATCTCGAACTCGATCTCGAGCGGTCAGAAACAGATGAGACTGAAGGTGATCGGGCTTTCTTCGCTGGCGGCTTTCGAAGCTCCAGTTCACCGCAATGGCTGATAACTACCGGCGAAAGCGGCCGATCTTTCTCGTCTGTTTGGAGTTTTCCGATGTGTTCGATATGCTCTAGGCCAAAGATAACACGACCGAAGACGCTACAGAGAGAAAGACAGCGAATCTTTCAGCGTTTATGCGCAATTTGACCGTTCACCACCTCTTTACTTGCGGCGGGCGGTTTGAGATTTGGGCAACAAACATGCCTTTTGCACTTACACATGCTTGCCAGTCAAATGCGGGGCTGGTGCGAGGGTGATGAACCACTGGCTTCCATTTGTGTCTGGCCCTCGGTTCGCCATGACCAAGAGACTGTCCAAGATCGCAACAGATAAGCAGATGTCAGTCAACAGACGAGCTTCTTCACTTCCAGGTAGGATAACTTTCGACGAAGAAGTCATATGTAGACAGCGCACTCACCCCTTCTTGTCCACTTGCGTGCCCTCCCCTTCTAGTCTCTCGTCCGCAAACGGTCCGCCGTATATACTTTCTCCTCCCGATCCATTCTTCTTGGTAAAGTCTCCGCCCTGGATCATGAATCCATCGATCACCCGATGTACGGGACATCCCTTGTAGTGCAATGCTACATTGGAGCCGGATGATATACCCTTTTCACCGGTACAGAGCGCTCGGAAGCTAGTGGAATGGTCATTCGTCAGCGGATATCGGATACCACTTGATGTTGCCTGCCGAACCGAAAATCCGACAGAATGAGAGGCGGACGGGTGAGGTATGTATGCGGTCCACATACTTTTCAGCGGTTTTTGGTACGCTACAGATAAGAAGACATAGTCAGCATTTGGCAGATCGACGCTGACCCCCGTTGTCGACCATGGCTACAAGTCATGCGATGGAGCAGCGGACTCACACATCGTTGAAGAGTTCAAACTATCGTATCGTTATTAGTCAAAGAACTCAATCAGCACACGCACATAAATATGCCGGATTAAAGCACAGCGATTGATCTAATAGACAAGAGCAAAGTAGGAAAGGAAAGTCGCTTGGGGAGTTATGCGGATGAATGATTGGAATTGGGATTGAGATTGGGAATGAGTGTACAATACGGGTCAACTCACGACAACTCGGCCTAGCGGATTCCCACCGACATTGAAATCGAAGAACACTCGCGGCAAGGGCGCCATATCGCAGGATGTCGTTCGCCAAGATTGGACTTTCAGATGGCCCTTTTCGCCTGACAAGAACGATAGACGTAGAAAGATTAGTGTCACGAAGAGCTATCATCTATCTAGGTGTTGCTGCTGGTAGTTTGATCTTCACGCGACGTTTTCTGCGAAGCTCATGTTTTTCGGTCGAGTCGCGCCACGTGGCGTAATCGTCACCGTAGCGTAGTAGCGTAGCTATATAGCTGGGGATGGCTCATTTTCACTTGGGATCAACGTAGCATACTATTGCGAACAGCATATAGGGGTGATACTTGTACGTGCAGCGGGGTCGAGACAAGAGTGCAAGAGTGCTTCTGCGCATACGGTACTTGAGATGCGCGATGTGAAATGTGAAAAGACGGCTCGCACTGAAAGCGAGCCATGAATCTGGGTACAGCGCATGATCCAGCGGTCCTGAAATAAGGACCGCATCCAGTCCCCTTCCTACCGAGTGCCGCGAAAGTTCCACAGCTGCATGCTGGTGGACTATCCGTCTATGCTCTAAAGCTACATTCTATATCGTCCGTGTCTCCACCCATCACAAACCTTGTACCACACCACCTTCACCTTCGTCACCCTCACCAGAGATCACTTCGCCCTCGCTCAATACCTTCCACGCCACGAGTTTCAAGCTAGGAATCTCATGACCGCCCTCCTCGACCAATTCCCACCCATCCTCCTCCACGGTCTTCACAGCTCCAGCGACTCCGAGATCGCGTTCTGCGGCAAGGAGGAACTCGGATACGGGTTTGAGTACCCAACGACTTTTGGATTTGGTCGATGAGAAAAGGGGGAAAGGTCCGTCAAACCATCCGAGATGACCACCGGAGCCGGTGATGGCTGCATAGATGTGACTTGATGCTTTGATCTCCTCGAGAGGTAGATGAGCTACAACAAAGGCAAAGCTTTAGCATATACGCTCGATTGTCACCAACAGCGAGCCGGCGAATCGGTACTCACTGCAATCTACAACTGGATCATCGAAGGCATTGATTGCGAGCAATGGTCTGAACAGGCGTCATACATGGTCAGATTAAGAGCTACTGATGGCAGTACGTATTCAGCGGGACAAGTGTTCACTCACACTTTGACTCCATGTAGCAGATTTCTGGGGCTAGCCCACTTGTAATACTCCTCGGCACCCTTAAAAGGCCAAGCGCCGATACCCCTCGGTCCACCAATTTTGCAAACCATAAGCTCATCAACTCGCATGAGTCTACTGCTCATGCCCATATTCGCCCGCTGCTCCTTCAGACCCGGCAAATGCTCCTTAACTAGACTGTCTTCAGCTTCGAAGATGGCCGGGTTCGCATCGTATGCCTTGAAGAAGAGACGAAGCACGTTCTTGCCCAGTGCAGAGGAATACACGCGTGACGTGAACCAATCGTTCTCGAGCTTGTGAGACATGGCTGCCAGATCCCATGGACAGCCGAGAACGATGCCTGATGACAGGAGAGAGGACGAGCCGTTCTCACCCAAGTACCGGGATAGCACCGAGGCGCCGAGCGAGAAGCCTATACCGTGGAATGGTGAGGAAGGATATCGATGTCTGAGGAAGTGAAGAGCTGAGGCTAAATCCATAGTGGTCCCTGCGCTGTACATTTGCGGACTGCTTATAGGAACGCCAGCGCCTGCATTATCAAGTGGGAGGTGTATGAATTAGCACTCCATGCGTAGTAAACTGAAGTGTGAGGACATCACATACAGCCTCGGAACTAGTGAGGACAGTCATTTTAGGATGTTATTAGCGTTATGATTTCGATCCTACGCGGTTTCATGGAACTTACATTGACCACCGCGCCTCTGGCGCCCATACCGCCTGCTGATTTCGGCTTGGTAACCCATGCCAGGATATTTCGCACATATGACTCGTGACTTCCGCCTGTGAGACCATGACAAACGACCACTGTGGGTGTTTCTGGAGAGAAAGTCTGGTGATCTTCCGGAGTGACATCGATACCGCTGCAGCAATTGCGATTCACATCAGCTTGGGTGTGGGACGGAAAGCCAGTCCGTCTGACCACTCACATTGTTCCGCCATCAGGCAGTCTCAAATATGTTCTGCAGGTCATGTGTCAGCTGGAGCGCTTGCTTGAACGGTCGAGGCAGAAGCAGCTCACCTGACGTAATGCACCTTGTCAACTTTGGTAAAGTCGCCCGTCACTGTATAGAACGTTTGAAGGTGGCCACTGTGATTCAAGGGTCAGCTATGTAAAATACCAAGAACCCACGACTTCCTGGTGGATCTTTGCATATGCGACTGAAAGCCTTCTCCCGCTGTGATAGGGAGCGGTGTTGGAAGCGCAGGCTCACTTGGGGGCCCACCAAGACGGTCTGAAGACATCCTTCAAACTGCTGACATTATCCGAAATCCACTGATCCACCCTGACCTCCTTTCTACTTTGATTCTCCTTTGTCCCAATCGAATTCTGCCTGAGCATGATTCTAGCAGGGTTTGATGGCACAATCTTGACTATCTGCCTGGCATAGTGAGCCATACCTATCATACCGGCGAGAGCGAAAAGGAGCTGAGAAGGGAACGTGATGAAATCCCAGAACCTGCTGATCACGGGGTTGGGCGCTTTCCGCTTCTTGAAGCCCAGGGCCGCATCACCGGATGCAGCAGATGTATCCAGCACCCGTGAAGCGGAAAGCAAGTCCTCAGTTTCGGTCTCGCTGCTGTCAAAATCTATATCGCTGAGATCGGTGACTTGGGAAGCTGAAGCTCGAGGTGTACGTCTCGACCGCAATTCGGACGCCATGAGTGTCGCTGGTGTCTTCAGCTTTAATTGATAGAGGAGAGATGTCAAGTCGGGCCAGCTGCTTTGAGTGGATGTTGCGTGCGATTGGTTGCGTCGAAGGGGGTACGATGTAGTCAACGCAGAAAGATATGATACTGATTTGAATGATGGTAGACAGTTTCAAGACGTTTCACATCTTCCTCTCTGGTATGAGCTTTCCGGTTATTTCGGTGACGCGCCAAGCAAAGCAAAAGCAAGCAGAGAGAGCATACGTAATTCGGTCCAAATGAGATATGAAGTTTAGGGTTTTTGTAATCGGTGGTTTTAATCGACCGCCCACCTGTTTTGTAATAAAAACCCTAATCCATAATCACCATCAGATGCACTGACCTCCCAAACCTAACGCCTCATCATTCCGTTTCATCTCTTCGCATCTCCTAATCCGACGAAGCGTGTTTCCTTGACAACTACTTGAGTAAACTCGATCGTTTGTGTGTACCGTACCTCCCTTTGTCCTTAATACTTCGTCTGTTGTGTATCTTCCTCTCTCGGGCCACAAAAGCTACCTCTCCTCGCCCTTCCACGGATTTGTTAACTTCGCCTGTCCGCCATCACGACCTGTCACTGCGATCAGAGACTAAAAAAGCCAATCTCCGCTCTGCCTCGTCCTTTGCCTCGAAAACAACCTCCGAAGCCGAATGTAGATCAACTATTATACGCGAGACTTGCTATCTGATCACCAAGCGCAGAATGATGAGGATGCATAGGAGCGCTTCTGAGAAGTCGCAGTCATCTAGTAGGTAGCCTGACGACCAACGTGCCTCCCGCCTCCCGCCGGCAACGACCCTTGTCTCGCATAAAGCCCAAAGTTCGATCACCATCACGCATCACTTCTGATCCTGGGCGGGCCGGTCGGAGCGGTGTGTGGATGTGGGGGACGACATTCACCATGACCACTGATCTTGATGTTGTCCCCCACGCTCAGGATGTATTAGGACATATAATGAGAAATAAGCTTTTCCCTCTACAGTATTTTTATATTTGCTGATTGATTGATGCTCCTTTCTCCTTTGTATCGGTACCTTTTGATCTCGCCCTGAACGAGGCAAAGGCGGACAGTGCGGGGATCTACCTCACCACTCTGCTGTCTGCTGTTTCCATTCATCCCACTCCCTTCCCCGATCACGCTCCACAATCGACACCACTGAACCACCCTGCTTTTCTTTCTCTCAGTCCTTCTCTGCTGTTTCGCCTGGATCACTACATTCCTTCGTCGCTGGATCATAATGACATGGGCCTCGCGCGAACTGAATATGACGTGATGTGAGACGTCAGTGCCACTTCTCGAATCTGTTTCTGTTTCAAACTGATAACAGAGCCCTGTACAACGATGGAATCTTTTGTGTACCGAGGGTCTCATCTGTCGGCTCCCAATATTATTGACATGTTAGGAAGGTCCCATGGCCCCTCTCGCTCGGTTTAATAAGTGGAAACAGAGGGAGAGCGGACCAAGACGAGGAACGATTGATGGATACTGACCCTGATTCTCAGACGGCCATCCAAACATGTGCTGTTGGAGCAGGCTCTTCATATCCACGCTGGAAGTGACCAGTGATTCCCGAGTTCACGTCACTGATATCTGAAATCCTGATCCGATTGCGCGTGTCAAAGAAACGACGATCTTATGTCTCATCTATTGCTGGAATATCGTCAAAATTGATATCAAACAGCTACAAGCGACTACCCCCGACTCGTTTGGATCGCGACGTTTGCCCGTCACCCACAGCATTGGCGCCGTCGCCCCGCTGGCTCCCTCCTCGATCATAATCGCCTGTACTGTAGATATAGCCGACATTTCGCGCAAACAAAGAAAGAAACTCAACAGTTGGCGACTGTCCATTTGCGCATTAACTCAAGGAGTTTCTGAACAAGGAAGGTGGTCGAAAGCGTGTGAAGTTGGCTCCGTGTTATTCATCTCCAGGAAGGAGGGGGAAGTGTAACAGCTATAAGTCTCTGTTCGGGTGCTGCGGACTCTGGATCTGGAGTGTCGGCCAAGTAGATCGCCTAGCGCCGAGAGGAGGGCGGGTGCATATTGGATTTGTGATTTGGGCTTTGGCTAGTTTCGGGTCAAAGGAAGGTGAGCTTATACCACTGCTCGTACTGTGCGTGTGCGGGTCTGCGGGTCTGGATCAAGCGAGGCAGGCAGACGGACCGACGGAGTTGGCAATCCTTGTATTTGTACCTGCGCCGTAACGTGCTTGTGGGGGTCGATACTACAGAGGAAATGAGTACTATACGCTGGCACTGGTAGCCAATTTCTCAATCCCTCCTGATCCTCATCGTGAGCTGTTCAATCGGTAATCGCCCATATCCATACATCGGTTCGCTACGCCTTCCCTCTGTCCTGGCTGTCAAAGGCCCATTCCTTTCCTAATTTCGCCTCCTTCCCTTCGGCTTTTTCGACTTGTCTCCTTTCTCCTCGGTTCGCTTCATTGGCAGTGACTTAAACCTCGAACCTCCAGACTTAACAAGAAACTTCATCGCCTATTCCGCTCGCCCAGCTACATTTCTTGGATCGAGTTCTGACCACAGCTCATTGCGGCTCCACGTATGAAGCTGAAAGACGAGGAGAATCGCTCGGCAGACCCTTTTGCGACTACCTTTGGGATCTTTGGACCCTCCCTTCCACTTTGTCCCATTTTGTGTACCCGTCGGCTCTTTGTCAGACGACTCAAAGCGCTCTCTCACCCCTCAGACTAGCCGTCACCATCAAGCGACTCGAGCCTCGTTCCCTTCTTTCGCGGATCGTATCACGTCCGTCACGCCTGCCCCCGCCCTTTGATCTCGATCGAACCATCAGCATCCGGCCACTCAGTCTGACTTTGACAACGAGGAGCGAAGACAAAATTAAAGCCATCTTCCAATCTTTCAACACCCCTCGAGTTCCACTCGAATCCAGATCTTTCCCACTGTTGGCTCCAAACATTGCCTTTTGCACCTTACGGTATCGTCAGCGACCTATAGATACGATAAGGCTTTTGGAACGACTTTGGCGGCGCACGGGTGAAACGAAACGGAAACGAAACGCATAGAGAACATACGGCACTACCTTTAACTCCCGCCCCTTCTCATCGGCTGATGCTGGTCAGACGGGAAGCTTACGTCAAGGAAAAGGACCAAAGACGAAACCCGCTAGTCACTCGCTCCTTTCTTCTTTTCTTCTTTCTTTGTGAACAGTGAGGGGCAATCACAGGACTTTCAACACACGCCCACCCATTGAGAATCATCGAACAAGGCCACAGAGATTGAACGAGGACCTGAATCGTAACGGACGATGCGAAGATTATAGATATATATCTTGATTGCTGTCCGTCCCCTCATCATCACGCACGACCTAGCTTTCCCTGGAGGAACGAGAACAGGTCATTCTGTGCCTATATCTCATCAGGCATCCACGAAATCTCAGAGATTAGATCGTCTGTCCATCTTCTGTGAGATCCCGGAATCTGTTTAATCAATTGGATATCTTATGTGGGTCATCGAAACCTTCCCATACTGGCCTTGCTGAGTGCGCACAACAGCATTATGGGCGACAGATCCGATCGACTGATACTTTTGCTGACAATGCTTCTGTTACACAGTTATCTGCGGCGATCATCCATCATTACTATCGCTTTGCTATACCACGCTCATTTACCGCACTTCAGATTCTCTCCAAGATGGATAACTCGCCCTCGTCTTTCTCTTACGGTCGCTCAATGGCCGATTCGGACCATCAGATGCTCGATCCTTCTTCTATAGCGTTGCCGGACTCGACTTCGGGGTCCATGTCAACGACCTCTTCGAGCCCGCACGATGCCACGTCACGGGACACCGTCACACCTCAACCGACCAACTCCCTTGGAGAAGCGGCCTCGTCTTTCTGGTCAAGTGCGAAACCGAATGAGCAGAGCAACACAGTGCCAATGACTCCCCTGTGGCCTTTCGAGGCTTTCAACCCCTCTGCAGCGACTTCAACCCCTGACGGCAAGACCAATTCGAGCCATAGCAGCAATTTCGATTCGACGCATACGACCCCGGCTTCAGCGACGCCTGGTCAATCCTATCCGTTCTCAAGGCCCAACATGATGTTCAGGAATGATCCCCTTACTGGTGGACCGGCACAGACTCCCACAACCGCTTCGACACCTTGGTCTCAGACGGCGACATCGGCTATGGACACGGCGTTCATGCCTCCTCCCCCTCCCAACACCGCTTCCGCTTCGATGACATCTCCACGTGCGATGGGTCACGCTTCCATGTCATATACCGGACAATTCACAGGACTATCTCCAATGTTTGCGGGGTTCACTACTGCCAGTCCGACCATCGACGGCACGTTCGCTTCGGCATCGGCTTCAGCTTCAGCTTCGGCATCGACTACGGCTTCCCCCAACAATCCTCAGGTCATGAGACCGGGTGGACCTATCAGAACATACTCTGCCGGCGCCACCATCCCAGCCGGTCGAAAAAGATCGACCACGATGATGACGCTCAACAATGTCACAGCCGCCAGCCCAGCCTCTGGCACGTTCAATTCGTACCCTTACCCATCACCAAGGGTGACCAATCCCTTCATGAATCCTCAGACAGCGACCCTTAACCAGATACAGCCACCGACACTGGTCAGACAGCCCTCTGCGCCAGTAGTCGCAGAGTCTAAGAGGGTTTTCCACCCTAGTCCCGCGACCAGCATCTCGCCGGCTATCGGTGTGGATCTGACTCATCTGCCGGTGGAAGCGGACTCTTACGCGCAACGGATGGGTTTCAGCATGGGAATGGGAATGGGTATGCGTTCGACTCCACCCATGGAGAGTAAGCCTCCGCGATTCAAACCGACGAAGGAACAGCTGGAAATTCTGGTTAAGTCGTATGAGGAGAACAAGTGAGCGAGGCTCTCTTGCAGCCAAGATACGAAGTCCTCATGCATTTTTTTTCTGCGCTTCAACTGACATTATTTCTTACAGGAATCCTGATGGAGCTGCGAGAGAGGCGTTGGCGAAGCGATTGGGACCTGATGTACGGCCAAAGACATTACAGATTTGGTTTCAAAATCGGTACGTTGCTGCTGTATCCGAAAACCTCCTTGGTATTCCGCCAAGCCGACAACTTCCTTTCTTCTCATCATGCTCTCGTACTATTCACGCTGTGTTCGATGCTGACACCTTTCCGCCTATAGTCGGTCCAAGTCTCGGGCCAAAGAACGGGATGCAAACCTGCCAAAGCCACTGCACACACGCGGCGGAAGCACTTCGCACGGCCATCGGTCGTCTGCGTCGACTAGCGCTTCGAAGAGCAGCTCTAAGGGTATTGATTTGGATGCCTTGCGGAACTTGATCCATGACGATGATTGTAAGTGATTCCTTTCACCGCAACATGGTTGCAATCTGGTCAGATAAAAATATCACAGAGAGGTTGCTGACTCGCGGATCTGTTTGCTACGCTATGACCTTTCTTTCGATCAGCCAACCTGATCTTGTTGCCTATCTCGGTGTTATCGATCGCCAACTGGACTCGATTCCTCATGCCAGGAACGGGATCCGCCCATCCCGACCTCGCAGCTGCTCTTCGACTTCCCCCCACTTCGAATCCCACTAACCTGCAAGCTCATCTGTACATGTACGTTGTACACAAAACTGATTGTTTCAGAATCGAGATACCGCTCGTACCCACTTGTGTATCGAACTTGCAAGCTGCTTCGAATCCGACGTTGAACGCTGAGGCGGTAGCGATTCGATTCGAATTGAGCATGGGGACTGCGAAATATGCTGCTTGGGAAGAGGGGGAGGGTAAGTGGAATGAAGTTGGTGATTTCACTGGTGGTGAGACCAGCGGGGGCGGAAAGTGCGAATTGACAGGTGATAAAGAGGTTAGTGCACGGATACCGAGTGACGCAGGAAGTCAGAGTGATTGTTCGAATGCTTATGTTCATCTGTTCTATCAAATTTTGCAGATTCTGCTCTCGAGCTTTACGAAGGTGCAGCAACTTCTTGCTGGACAACCGTATCCGACTCCCATCGGCACCGCGCCACTGATGGACCCCGCCACATCTTTCCCCCCTCCCTCCTCGTCGTCAGGCAGCAGCTGGCGATTCCCTTCTGTTTCTGCCTCCACTTCCTTCTCGTCTACCGCTCCTATTCGGACCCCCTCGCTGGATCTGGGTCATGGTATACCCCATCCTATCCAACATGGCAGAACAGACTCTGTTCATCGTCAGAGACAAAGGTCAATGAGCCAGACTGATATCGGATCATCGTCGAGCGGGGATAGCGATAGCAAGATGGACCGAGACGCGTTTTCGTCCTTGTCCTCGGCGAGCGGCAAGACTCTGAATTTCGGTCAAGCTACCACAGCGGCGACGGCTGCGGGCGGTGCCGTCGATAACGCTGGATCTGGTCAAGTGCCTCTGCCGCTTCCGACCCTTCATGGTAGCGAAGCCGGAAGGAACGAGATGGGCGATTATCGGATGTCGCTTTCATGGGCACAGCTAGGTTCACCGGGAATGGCGATTCCACCCGAAATCGAAACGCCCGGTACTGGATTTTCCGGCGCTGGTTGGGGTTTCCCAGTGACTTCTTCCACGGGGAACGAAGCCGGCCACTCCTCCGCGTCACTCTCATTGCAAACTCCTCTAACTTCTAATATGAACATGAGCGGCAGCGGCGAAAACTATCATGCATTCTCTACCTTGACGTCTATCCCAAATCCGAACCCGCTACCACTCAACAATAATCTCGAGACCAAGCACTTCAACCAACAAGACCATAGTCGGCCTTCGAGCGAGGTGGACATGGGCACTGCTCCATTCATGGTGGACAGAGATGGAGATGAGAAAGACAATGGAATGGACGTCGATTTTACCGAGCGGGCGCAGACGCAGGCGCAGGCGCATGGTCTCGCTGCCAGAAAGGGAAAGGGACCGTCCGCACTTGGTCTGGGATCCACTTTTGACCCCTCTAGGACAGCTGCGCTGTAAAAAGCTTCATTCAGACGGCTTTGATAAAATTGGGTGACACAACGTCAGCATACTATAGTGTCAAATGGTGGAGGGAACATTTGAGGGGCAAAAACGAAACGACAAACACGGGCCGAACAGTCATGTATGATTTATGAGATCATCCACCAGTACGAGTTCAATCTTGGAAGAAGAGGAGAGCATTGTATGGTAGAGCAACATCACAGTATACTATTTCAGCGTCAGAGGGATGTAGGGAGATACACGATATGGATCTCAGGTATTTTAGAGAGAGAAGGACATTTTACTATTTAGGATGACCAGGGTGATCAGTACGTTTCGATATTGATGGTGACGTTGAAGTTAGACGTTGACGGAACCCATACATACTGTACAATATAGTACAACAAGTAGAACCAAAAAATTATAAGGCATGCAACGGAATCTGCTACCACCTAGAACAGGGCACAGTGCACAGGGCGGCTTGAAAGCGCCATGACAGCTTTCCTCCTTACTATAAGTGGGAGTATACGATGAACTGAAAATGGTTTTTTTTTCAAAGTGATGCGTATGCATGCATGTATGTGTTTGTCCGTATTGCGGAGAGCAGAGAGTAGTATTTTTGGGCCGGTACTGTACATGTAGTATGATTAGGCTAGAGATACAGGATGATCACGGTACTGGTACAGTGAATTGCCAGCGCTAACGAATAAAGATAGAGATAGATGCTTGTTTGATCTGGTGTTGATGAATATAACGTAATGTAATGTAATATAATATAGTGTATGTTCTACTGCGAGACCCAAGATGAAGTGAAAGTGGAAGCGAGGGAAGTAAACAAATGGATGGCTATGGCTATTGGAACAGACAACATGGTTGGTTGGGACTATCGATACTATGTAGAAGAAAATAATGAAGGATGGAATCGCGTAATTTATTGTATAGTAGATGATTTATAATAAGAGATATAATCAAGGGAGTCGATAACATGGGTTGAAAGACGAAAGATGTGTTGTATTGGCTGAGATGAAGGGGCGTTGGGAGTGCTTGATATGGTCCGTTATCCGTCATATTGGTGTCTATTCCGAAGCCGTTTTCACCTTGAACCAAACATGAATCGTCCAGTAGACCTCACGCCCGCTCTGTAGCCCCACTGTCCGCGCTTTCTAAAGGTGGTCGCTCAAGGACAGTCTCCAGAGGAGGTGTTTCCAGCGGCACATAGGAGCCCTTAACAACGGACGCGCCAATGATGTCATCTTCCTGGCCGTTGGCAGTGATAGATCCTGCATTCGACGTTGTCTTTGACCAAGGATCGACAAATGTTGGTGCGGGAGATACGAGTCCTTCTTCCGGTCCTTGGAGAAGAGATTGAGGTTCTCGAATCCCGATAGTACATGCACCGGCACCGACACCGACGGATAAGGTGCTCTGACTGGGAGTTGGTAGTTCCTCCTCTGCTTCTTCTTCATCTTCGTTTGATTCCTCAGAAGAGCTCAGTCCTGAATTACTGTGCCCGAGCAATCCACCATTGGAAGAGCTGTGTCTTGATCGCCGAGCGAACGAGGAGGAGGAGGTTGACGAGAAGGATGAAGAGGTAGACCCCATCCGAGGTGATGAGGGCGAAGAGGCTGTACCGCGCGACAGCGAGTTCTGCCTCGATACCGACGACATCGTCGTTGTGCTGTGGTGTGTATGGTGGAAGTTTGGGTGTCGAGGTGAGAAATTTATGGGGACGCGAGAAGACGATATGCTGCTGCTTCTTCCCGACGATGTAGATGCGATACTACTTCGGGACGAGATTGAAGAGGACCTCACTGGCGTCTGGTGCGGGTGGGACGGGTTGTTGTTCGAAGAGAAAGAAGCGCTGTTGTTGTTGTTGTTGGTAGTGATAGTTGAAGGAACAGGAGGGAAGAAGGAGATTGATCCTCGTCTTGTACTTGGGAATGTGTTTGAGTTGAACTCGCTCGTAGGTGTCGTGGTGGAGTGCCTCATGAAAGAATCTCGCCTAATCTGATATTCTTCTGCATTCCCATTTCCACTTCCACCTCTATCAATCACTGTCGCACCTGAACCAGTAGACAATCCGCTCTCTGACGCGATACTTTGTCTTCGATGATATAAGTTTGCCGTCGTCGTGGTGTGTGATCCTGCTGAATAGCTCGCTCGAAGTCTATTAGGCTGCTCTGTGAGCGGGAGGCCGAAAAGCTGAGCAGCAGGTAGAGAACCCCTTCGGGCAAGGAGACTAGGCGGGATTGGCGCGTGTAGTGGTTTATGAGGGAACATCAGCGTGGAACCGCGTCTAGAGGACGGTCCGGACACAGGTAAAGGCGCAATCTCATCTAGTGGAGACCCGGACCCTGACAGATCGGTTTGCTGAGCTTGAGGGACCGATGTTTCCAGGGTCGCTGAATGTAAGATGGACGGACGTCGGCCAGCTATGGGCAGCGTAACGATTGTTGAGCAGGTCGAGCTACGTCTCGTAGATGGCGGGGAAGGCATGACAGGCATGACAGGCGAGGTGATCTGCGAGTGCAGGTGAGGGTGACTAACGATGGACCCTCGTCGATGCGTCATTCCCAAAGCCAAACTTGGCCGTCGCGATAGCGTTGGGGACCCAGAGAGCAGCGGTGGACTGATAGACAAAGAAGACGAGGAAGACGTCGGTTCGGGATACTCGAATGGTCCCTGTTCAGCCGTGGGCGTACCCAGGAACGAGGTCGAGGGACAGGTTCCAAATGTGAAGCCCGCTTGGGGCAGCGCAACATCTTCATCTGAGATCCCGTCGCCTGGAGTGATTGGGCTTGATCCCCTGCCGTCACCGACTTCTATCCCAGGAGAAGAGCCTGAGGCGGAAGAAGAACCGGGCGAAGCGGACGAGGGGAATGAATAGTTGCCAAACGAAGGCATAGGTACTTTGAGAGAATGTAGACTGAGCCTACCACTTCCGTTTGCGTTTGAAACTGCCAAGTTGACAGACAGATTCTTCATACCCTCGTCTATTCCTGATTTCGGCGATCCCTCCCGATTCACACTCATCTCTGAGGGTGCGTTGTCTAGTTCGTATACTGGTGTGAGCGGCATTCCAGACCGAAGCGACGAAGAGATCGATGACCTTGGCGATTGTAATGGTGACGATGAGGAAAGAACACTCGACTCGGGCGAGATGGGCCGCATCTTGCCTATTTGCCTATGGCCGATTGGATTTCGCTAAATGTCGGTCTATCTTTGCGTCACGTTAGATGACTAGTCAAGTGACAATGGTGATTATGGAGGATTATGGCAAATTGTCGATATTCACTAGCTCGCCGTCCTTTTGTTTTTGTGATTGTTATTGCGCGGAACGAGCGAGATGTTGAAGAGGATCTTAACAATGCCGAGGAGGCTAGCAGTGATGAATCAAATGAGATGAGATGGTTATGATACAGATGAGAAGAAACCTTTCTCTCGCGTGCGTTTCGTATTGCTCTGAATGTGATTGATAAATTATGACTGGTACTATAGATAGACAATATGGACCTTCGACTTGTGGTTGGATGAATCAATCAATCTATCAATCTGGTATGTCTGGACAGAAATGTACTAGCAGTAGGTACAGACGTAGCAGACAGTGAGTATCTCACAGAGACAAATTGCGGTAACTTACCGTAGGATCGTAGCTCAGATCTGTGCTATGTAACAGCTGTAAATGAGTGAGTGAGCAGGTGAAGCAGGATTTCGTGGTCCCTTCCCTTGAACTCTGCTGTGTCTTTCTCACCGTCATTCGGTTCTTCTGGCGGTTTGTCGCGGTCGATACCCATATACCCATGGATTGAGGTAGGTCACATTCATCTGCAGGGTTTTGTTATTTTTGACCTCAATCCTGCAGAAGGCGCTTCATGATCGGCTGTCTAAGACTTTCTTCCTCTTCGCTGGGCCCTTAACCAATGCTACACCTACAGTATGTACAGCACCTTGTGACCTTGATTTGCACATGCAGAGCAGAGCAGAGCAAAGCACCTGTTTTGTCTGGCTTGCCGGGACAGAGGTGCTGTACCAAGAGTTGCTCGGCATGGGAGCTGCTGCGAGTATGCCGTGAGAGGTGTCGTAGCATAAGATCAGCGCAGACATGCCAGGGTATGTAAATTATGTACAGAGCCTATCAGGTCCAGATCTCTTTTTCGCACTTGAGCCCCTGTTGTGGGAAGTAACTAGTACTAAGTACAGAGTGGCGAATACACGATTGCAGCAGCAATAGCAAAACGCGCAGAATCATGTCGAGGGTCCAGGTCCAGAGCCAGAGCGAGGGGGTGTTGTAGCTTTCTAGCTGTTCAGGTACAGTCGATACGATACACCCTCAGAAAGGAGCGCCAAAGCCGCGGCCCCATGTGCGAGAGGGAACAAAAAATGAAAAATCCCTTACTGGTACAATTACCCCCCCTTAACCCTAGACGTCGTAAATGACCGTGGTTCACCCGCGACAGCACTTACGAGAAGACATGAGGTGATTACCACTTGTCGCTTTTCTTTTTTGGGATAACGAATGAACCACCAACGCGACGAGTTGCTGTCATTCCATCCAAAGCCTTCAGACTAGCTAGCTTCCGAGACTTTGACAGGTGTGGAGGCGGGCTCAGAAGCAGTAGCCAAAGTGGGTGTAGTTTTAATGGCTCCCGCAAGGGTAGAAGGTATGCAGGTGGAATACCTCTTACCGAAGTCTGCACGCAGGCGCTTGCTATGAACCGGTTCTGTCGCACTTGGCCCCATACTCCTCTATACCATTACCCCCCTTTGAGGCGACTCACCTCAAAGGGATCATATTTCATGGCTTGACGAAGCTCTCGATCATCAACCTGGAGATCTTGAATGAATTGAATATCTTGAGTACGCGTCGCTGGAGGAAGGGTTTGGACGAGGGATGGGTTCCTGGGCAGCAGCGTACGTAGACCTTTACAGCAGCTACGTGGTCGTGACGATCCTGAGTCTGGACTAAACCACACTAAACGAGCACTAAGGGACACTAAAGCGCTTCCCTGTTCGGGGGCCGCAACTGCTCCGCTTCGACTAGGCTCGCACGACCTTTGGTTGTTGAAGGCGTGCGTTTGCGCCGGGAAAGAGTCCCATGCCTAAGACTGATCCGTCTTTGTTATCATTGTTTTCCTCACATAACCTTACGCGTCGGTTGAGTCAACCCATGTCGGTATCAGTCAACCGGATTACTGTATCAATGCATCGCCGTAGCATGCATAACGGTATAAGTTACCATAAAGTTGCAGGTCTAATCTAATCAGCTGCTGCAGGTTGACGTTGCATCATTCCATCAGATCAACAACACTCAACTTTGATTCTCACTTTTGCTTTCTCAGTATCGATATCCAATACGATATATAATCCAGTCAACTGTCCTTGTGCACGCAAATGCAGCATGCCGCTACCTCTGTTGGGAGCAGCTGATTCGTAGGTTATCCTTTCTTTCCCTCCCTCCTTCATTCTCCCAACTCATATCACTCTTCCTTCCTTTCTTCCCAAAGGCATGTTGCACGTCTGTGTAGTTCCCCTCTCAGTCCTCGAGAGAGGAAGTGCCGCAAGGTCATATACTGAAGATTTACCACCTCTCTCTCGTCTTAGGTTCAACTCGTCCGGAGCAACTATCGTACCGGACAAACGAAGAAACGGGAACGATTCTTCCTTGTCCTCAATCCATCGAGCATATCCTCAAATCAGCAATACAAGTCCAAGAGCTCTTGTCAGTCAAAGTAGTCTCGAGGGCCACATCAATTCCGCTCTGAGAGTAGGAGGCGATGATGGTATGATTGGGATTTTGCAAACCCAGACTCAGGATATGGGTGGGAACGGTTTATCAGGCTTGAGCTTTGTGAGTTCAGCTATATATCTATGACCTGTGAGCCGAGCTTAGCTAAGCTGTATTACGCCGATGCGCCTACTAGATGCGAGAGTACATACAGCTACCTAACGAAGATCCCCCTCATCGAGTGTCCCCTTCTCCTGGACAGCAACAAATAAATCATCAATCTCACTCCACCACCCCGCTACTCTCGCCGGACCACGCCTTTGACCCTTCCGGGTTCATGGGCAATAACAACTTCAACCCCTCACCCTCTCCGAACCATTCTTATAGACCCACCTCAGAAGCCTCCCATCACTCCCAGTCGAATTCAGTCGCGTCGTCGGTTGTCGACCCGTCGGAATTCTACAGTACGACAGATATGGACACAGACGACGACGACCTTTCTTCCGTCAATGATATTCCTGGTCTCGCTGTCAACTCAAATCTCGGTGATCTAGGTATGGGCAATATCGACCTTTCGGGTCCACCAGCGATCATGACGTGGACACCGTACCGCCCAACAGAACTGCAGGCGACCCAGCGAGATGGAACCAACGGCGTGTCGCCATTCAGTGATCCCAGCAACAAGAGTCATTCCGTCAGTCCGAATGAGCTGGCCTCGACGGGCGTCTCACCTTCAGCTGTATCAACAAGTAGTCGAACTAGTCGAACTGGAGTGACCAAACCAAGGAAGGGAAGTGTGAGAGGAGTAGGGGAAGATGTACTCGACGAGCAGAAGAAGATGGACAAGCTTGAGCGTGAGTTACATCGCGGCGCGTAAAGCGTACGCCCCATTCCAGTACGACATAACAAGTGATATTGACACTGGTGATCTTTGAATCAACTCAAATGTTGTAGACCGAAGAGATATCAATCGACGATCAGCCCAGAAACACCGAGCTAGAAGAAAAGAAGAGGCTGAGATCAGTGCACGCCTCTTGGCTGAAAAAGACGCTCGGATCGCCCAACTTGAGCGTGATCTTCAAGTGGAAAGAGCTCGAAATGATCAGCTGAGAAATCTGATGAATGCTCGGTTGGCCGGCGGACCTGGGATCGGACAAAGTCAAAGTCAAAGTCAAAGTCAAAGTCAAAGTCAAAGTCAAGGTCAAGGTCAAGGTCAAGGTCACAATCCCGGGTTCCCTTAGGTGAGTAACAGGGAACAGGAATTTTTTCTTCAGTTGTTTGATTTTTGTTTGTCAGTCAGTCCACATTGTCACAATGTCACAATGTCACAATGTAATACACTGCGGCTGTCATGCTTAATGAGACAGAAATAGATCAATGCTAATCTGTCTTGAGGGGGGTCTTTTTCTTGTAGCCCTATTTTCGGTTTCGGTAATGGATGAAGCAGCGCTATGACCTGTGACCTGTGTATTGTATCATCAATATGGACAATTGTGTATAACAATCAATCGAGACGATCCCAAAACGAAACGAAGTGGAACGAATTCGAACTACTCCAAGACGGAGGTTGAGGTCGAAACCGAAACCGCACCAATAACAATCACATCAATCAGATTTTCCCGAAGATGGGAATCATATCCGACCTCGCTTGCGAAGGGCGATCGCATATACTGTATATCATCTCTGAAATAACAGATGACTGAATCACAACATTACATTCGCCAACACCAAATCGCAATCGGTTCGGTCGCTATCGCTGTCGGCTGTTAGGGACCAGCTATCAGTCGGTCAGTTGTCCAACGATAACATCGGATATGTGAAGAGTTACGTGCCATAATATCATATTCAATATTACGCTTGACGACTAGACGATCAGGAATCAGCCTCTTTTCTGGTCTTTACGATTCCAATTCGAATATCCGTCTATAACCTCCATATTTCGTGACTTGTCACCACCTGCCGATCTGTCGTACACATTCCCTGCCCTGCCCGTATCCTTTTGTCGGTACACCTACATACATTCCCGCTATTCCGTTTCTTGGAAGAGCGTTTATCAGGTATCATATATGGCTTGCACGTTAAGATTGATTTGAAAGCGAGGTCAAGCGGAGCGAGATGCGGACGCATGTCAGCGTACTGTATGTGGGGCAATATATCGTAAATTGGTTCATAAAGAGGAGAAAGTGTCCTAGGCCAAGTTTGGGCGATGCCGATGTTTATCGATAGGATAATATGAAGTTAGGATGATGGAATCATGTATCCAAAGTCGGAAGAATCTCGATATCACTGCAAGTATGATGCGAGATCGCATACACACGAATCGGAAGTGTCTTCGAGCATTGTATGCTAAAACACTGAAACGATGTCAGATCCACACAAGAGTCTGCAAACAGAGTGTATGGCTGCATCACTGAGGCTAAGTACCGGTTGGTGCAGGAGGAACCCTCGATCCGCTGTGTCAATCAGTAGACACACAATGCAATACCAAATACCAAATACCAGATACAATGCAATCAGTCGTGGATTAGTGGAGGAGAGGCGCTCTATTTCCTGTAAACAGATAGATGGATGTTTGATTACCATCTTCATTCATATTCGAGACCAATACCGAGTCAAATATTATTCAACGTTTTTGTTCCCGTGTAGCCAACCACATCCTAAGCCAAAAACGCGAACAACATCCTTGTAGGATTCTTCTTTCTTCTTCTTTCTTCATATTTCCTTTTGGTTCTATGTCTGCTCTCATCTTCCGCGCGACAGGTAGCTCGACCAGGTTTATTCGTCCCTATCACACACAAAGTTGTATCAGTACTTCTGTTGACGCTTGACGCAATGTCATATCTCGTTCAGCCGATGAAGGATTAACTCACTTGGTGTCATATGAAGAGTCAATAGGGCCCATGAGAAGTTCTAAAAAGTGAGTCGCAAATTGATGTCAGTGATCAGTTCAACTCTAAGTAGGAAGTGATTGGCGCCGGTATGACATGAAATGGCTAGTATACTCATACTCACTGACGAGCCACATCTCGGGAGTAAGGTCGATGCCCTAGATAGAGACACGAGAGAGAGGCGAAATTAGCATGTCCCTCCCTCAAGACGTGAAGCGAAGGTTTGAATCCCTGCCCCCTCATGCTGGCACTCACGCTCTTTCGCATCATCTCGGCTTGCTCAGCCTCAAAGTTACTCGTACAGTCGATCAAGCCACCGATGACGGGGTGATTATCCAGCTCCTCGAGGAACTTCATAGCCTTCATATCGTCTCCGACTTGGGCGAACTCTACGTGATGGTCGAGCAAGGCAAATCGTGATCAGCCTTCGGAATTTGTCCTATTCCTTGTGGGACCATCTTTGAGAAACCTATATCGACTTGTGATCGATCCGGTTGGGGAGACGCCCTCAACTCACGGTACGAAATGGCATCGGCACCGTATCGAGTCCTCTTCAACTCGGCGTCAGTCCGTAAGATGACATTCTCAACCTCGCTCTTGTTCTCTCCGGCTACGAGATAGCAAATTGATTCGACACTATCGTGTCAGTCTCGGCAGCTTCACTACAACAAGCAAGTGCTCGGTCATTGACTCACCAGGAGTACCATCGGTAATGGCGATGACGACCACAGGCTTCTGAAGACGGTTCTGAGTAGCAGGGCCCAGCACGATAGGCTGGAGGATCTTCTGCCACAAGGAGGTACCAAGAGGGGTAAGGCCTAATAAACGAATCCCATAGGTGAGCTGACCTATCTCATACAAAGCAGGATTGCGATTCGGGGTTATGGCGAGCTCACCTGAGAACTTGACTTGGTTGACGAGCTGAAGAGCCTGAGCTTCAGAAGTGATACCGTTGCCCTCAACTCGAGAGTTCATGAATCGGACCTGAATACCGTCATGGTCGAAAAGCGAGGTGGCGTAGGCGACTCGAGAGATGATCCTGAGCAAACCAAGAAACCAGGTCAGTGGAGAGCGGATTTTAGCCCGACCAGGCTGAGGGTGAGAGGCTGCACTTACAACTTGAGGTCGTCGATTCGCTCACCGCCTTGCTCGAAGGCCATACTTCCACTACAGAAGATGTCAGTATCTAAGACCTCGTTGGAAGATAACAAGGGCCATGCTCACCTGTCATCACAGTAGAGGACGACATCGAACAACGCGAGCTTGACCTAGGGTGAGATGGCGTTTCAGTAAGGTGATTCCAGAAGCCTTTTTTCATTGAACGATCCAGCGACACGCTGTACTCACAAGATCCGAAGCGAGCTCAAGGGGCATTCGCCATTCCTGAGCGATTTTCTGCAAGACACCTGATTGAGAGACCCGCTGAGCGATAGGCTCAAGGGAACCAGCAGGGTAAAAGGCATGGAGGTTTTGCTGCGGATTGAAACGCGTGATAGCGATCAGCACTGACTACGCGAAAGACTCATCGCTTACGCGAGACATAACTCACATCCTGAACACACTGCTGGAGAAGGGTGAGAATCTGCTGGTGGTTTACACCGCCACCTTGAGCACCGCCGGCGCCGCCTGCCTGAGGAGGACCACCCTGGGGAGGTCGGTACTGAGGAGGCTGTTGACCGTACTGCTGAGAAGGAAGACCGCCCTGCTGCTGGCCATATTGTCCCTGTCCAGGCTGTTGTCCATACTGGTTGTGTCCAGGAGGGGGACCGGAAGGAGCGCCGTAGCTACCTTGTTGCTGGCCGTATTGTCCTTGACCGGGCTGCTGACCGTATTGGCTCTGACCGGGGGGAGGCCCGGAAGGAGGGGCGTACGAGCCGGGCCTACCAAGAAAGTACTGTCAGATTCGTGTCCAGTGGGAGGGGAGAACATGGTATAGGGAGATATATACATACCTCTGGCCTGGGACGGGTGGAGCACCTGAAGGAGGAGCGTATCCGCCTTGAGACTGCTGAGGCTGGCCATACTGCTGCTGTTGCTGAGGCTGACCATACGTTGACTGCTGAAATTGTTGGCCGTATTGCTGCTGCTGGGGTTGTTGCTGTTGCTGTTGCTGTTGCTGTTGCTGAGGAGGAGCACCGTAAGGGGATGCGGCACCTCCACCAGCGTTAGACTGAGCAGCAGCGAGTTTAGAAGCGAGACCCATGTTTGATGATTCAAGGTTTCAAGATAGATACGAGTTGTTTGAAGTGTTATAAGTGGTAGGTAGGTGGCGAAGAAAGTGGAGTGGTATTGTTGTGATCAATCAATGTAATGTAGTGAGATGTAAGGTTAATTGCGATTAAGGTGAGGTGTCATGTTTATGTAGGCCCGATAAGTGGAATAATAATGATCCGTGCACCGCTTTGATGGGAAAGGACCGGGTGATTTGATTGCAGCGTAACCATCAGCATCAACAGCAGGAACCCGCGCCCTCTCCATCTCGGTTCATCATGTCATGTCTTGGCATCATATCATTCCTTAAGGCTTATCCCGAAGTAGCAGGTCAAAGCGTATTGAATACGTACACGTCATTGCCATGTGGCCTGGTGGGATGACTCAAGTGGCAACCTCCACTGGGATAAATGCAATAAACCCATCAAGGGATATATATATTTATGCTCAGGGTAAGATTTGTTGTCATGGTCATACAGTGCGTTATATGGCTATAGTGCGCAAAGTTGGCACAAACTCATGTTGTCACCTCGCATCACCCCACGACCAACACCATCCATCCATCAACAAACCAACAAAGAGCTCTCGTATCCCCCCACCAACACCATCACCACTATCACCACCACTGCCTTCATTATTACCATGTATAACCACACTCTACACTGTTTTTAATGCTCTTGAATCGCGTCAATCCTCGTCTCTCATATAATCCTCCATCCATCCCTCACAAGTGTCACGAGTAACGATTAACGAGTCATACATACACCATAAATCACATCAGATCACATACAGCATACACGCACCAAACTTAACATATCATATCATATCCTATTATAACGACAAACCAACCAGTCAGTCAAAGTCAAAAACACCTCACCTCGTCAGGTAGAAGGGACAAAAATAAAAAGTCATTCCTCGAACAGCTAGATAACAGGACAACGCGACAACAAACAAGTCCCTTCGTCAGTCGTCAGCTCACTCCTCGTCCTCTGATTTTCGACAACCCTTTTGAAGGTTTTACAAACGTCATATCGTCTTATACATCATATCAAGCCATTCTTCGTTCCAACACAAACATACCATTCATCGGGTTGAACCCGACATTCGGACGTACAACAACAACAACAACAACGAAAAAAACTCGACACCTTCAATTCGATTCAAATTATCATAAGGAGGACTCAAACTTGTCTCACTTCCTGACTTGCTATTTCTTGGCCAGACGCGTTTCGATTCTAGCAAGTACTTAGCTTGCCTTTGCTATACTTATTTCAATTACGCTGCTTCTTGCTTGACGACGACAACCCAAAAATCGGATTCGTCCACTTGAAACTACCATCCATGATGAACCATCAACACATCCACGCGTCCTCGCCTCCCCTACCGAACCTCCATTCCTTGTCCATCTCCCCCCAGCCTGGAGCCTACCCTACACCGATCCAAACGGGAGTATCCAACAATTATAGGTATAACGGCGTGTTTGGTCCTCCCTCGCAAAGTGCGACTGCCAGTCCCGATTGGGCTACCAGTCCAAAGCGATCTTCGAGATCAGGTATCCCCCATGTGAGTTGGCGTCATCTTGCTCATGCCTCTTGTCGATCCTCGCTGCTGATACATATATTGAACATCCAGAACTGGTACGACCCTAACGCCGCCCCATCTTCGAGGGAATCACCCGTCTCTTCATCATTTGAGGCTTTCCGAAGAGACGCGCCTTCTCCTCCGGCTCTTTCCCCTCCCTCGTCCATCACCTCGGTGCCCACGACTGCGTCCTCAGCACACCTATACCAACAGACTTACCAACAGCAGCCTTACCCACCCGTCGACAATTACGCACCAATGGCCGTGACCCCTTCACCCCCTCCCGTACCTGGCTACGGTCTCGGAACGACCGCCTCCGCGCCCAACCTTGCAGGCTACAACTCTTCAGGCTTACCCCAATTCGGTTCGCAGTCACTTGCGAGTCTGTCAAACAACCGATCTCAAGCCAACGGATGGAGGAATGGTTATGGAATGCCTATTATCCCTCACACATCGGACGAAGATGTCATCCCTACCGCTATAGTCATCAAGAATATCCCCTTCGCCGTTACGCGAGAAACCCTTCTCGGCGTTATGGAATCACTCGGTGCGCCTTTGCCTTACGCCTTCAACTACCATCACGACAATGGCGTTTTCCGTGGACTGGCTTTCGCCAACTTCCGCGCTCCCGAAGAGGCAGCCTCTGTGGTAGCTGCGTTGAACGGGTACGACGTGCAAGGACGAAAGCTCAGGGTCGAGTACAAGAAGGTATTGCAGCCCGGAGAGAAGGACAAGATCGAGAGGGAGAAGGCGTTGAAGAGAATGAGGAGTATTCAATTCGACAAGTCTGACTTGATGCCTCCACCTGTCACCATCCCTGTTCGTTCCGCGAACAGCAATATCAATGGCAACGGCCTTGCCAACGGACACGATTATAGTCCTCCTCATTCCGCTCACTCGACCACATCAGATTCTCTCCCGCAAACTTTGGATCTGAATGACCCTGCCGTTCTCGATATCTATTCCAGGGTGTTGGTTTTCAAGGAAGACAGAATGCGGGATGAGCTGGCATTCTCGCGCAACCTTACCCCTACTGAGCGAAGAATCGTTCACCTCGTGGCTCAAAAGCTTGGCCTGACGAGTGTCACTCGGGGTGATGCGGACACCACTGCGGTCGTGGTTACTCGAGAAGCGCCTGCTCGACCGACTTTGACTACTTCAACATCAGCAACCGCCTCCTCTTCCTACCTCTCGCCTTACTCTACTACGCCGACCGATGTCTCGCCTAACCTTCGAATCAAGAAGTCTATGCCTGATCTGCGAGGTTTCAACGGTCCCGTCGTAGCTCGGGACCCTGCGCGATCTTTGACGCCTCAGCGATCCTCGGGCAACTTGCGAGCGGACGCTGGCGGAAGAGATTATGTCTCTATGGGTGCTGCTCAAGGTCGACGAGCGGCGGGCCACAGCAACGGTTTCGGATCTGGATCATTCAACAGCCTGTTCGGTGCTCCCATCGGCGATGTCCCGCCTGTTCCTCCTATGCCAGCTGGTTTTGGATTCCACTCCAAAGGCCATTCCATCTCAACTACCCCTAACGGTTTCTCAGACCCGATGTCAGACCTGGTCCAATCTCAACCGCTCCGCAACCCTCGAGGACCAGCCGGCGAATCCCGTGGCTTCGGCGGGACTCTCCGACCCAGTGCCAGTCGAGGTATGATGGGCATGGGGCGACGAGTCTCTGAAGAGGATGAGGAAGTCGAGAATGGCAGTATCGGTGGTGTTTCCGGATCTGGTTCTGTTGGCTCAGGCAGCGCCATTGGAGGTGAAAGATCGGCTGTGGGCAGCATGGTAGAGACCATGAGGACGAGGGAGTCCTTGGAGATCTAGAATACATAAAATCCCTCTAGACCTCGGCGCTTCAAAATCGTACCCACCCGGGTCTTACATTGGTCATTTTCTCCTTTTCATTCTCTTCCTTCTTTGAGGTCTCAATTCTCTTTCTATCTTGTCATGTCTTTTTGTTCCAGACTGTTTCTCACACGCACTCATATCAAACACACATACATACATACATATATCATATCGTGCCATTGATCCCCGGCCCACCTTGGGCAAGTAGAAGTAGTCCCTCAAGTCAATTCGGATTGGATATACACTAAGATAGGAAGGTGGTCGGTCTATCATATCACTCTTTTCTCCTTGTTCTTGATCCCTTCCGTCTTCTTACCATTCCATACCATACCAAACGATACCTTCACCCGAGTCATTCATTATTTTCTTTCGAAACTTCCTCATCAACATCCTCTGTTCTCCTTACGTTCCTGCTCCTCGCTCCTTATCTTTCCTTTATCTTCATAAAGTTATCCGATTAAACGTCATTATGATCGATCATGCGCACGATTCCATTTTCCTTGCTTATCTTAACCTCTTTTTCTCTTTCTCTCTCTTTTTTCTTTTACGCCTAATGTCGTCAATGTCGGTGTCAACGCTCATGCTCATGCTTTATGCTTATGCTTATGCCAATGTCAATGTTTATGTTGATGATGAGTGAATGATTGAATGCATGCATTGCTTATGACTCGCATCTTGGATTCGACATGGCTTGATGAGTAGCGCAATTTGACGGATGGATGTTGCATACTGCATCTGCATGTGTAGGACTGTTCCTTGAGCATCCGACACCACATACACACATATATATATATATGATATGTACATGAACTTATCATGTTGACTAGTACAGTAACATGCACTGCAGTGCAATGCAGGAATCGAAGAGAAGAGAATAGAAGAACAAGGTCTGTTTGACTGTCTGTTATGGTATTCGGAGCGGAGACATTCCTCGGAGGTATTATAGAGTAGTGCCAAACAAGAAGCCACATCACACGCTACCACACTGTAGCAGAGTCGTCGTCGTCGTCGTACGCCGCCAGTCACAGTTAACGTTAACTTACTTGTACAACAACAAAAGCGACAGGTTAACAACAAGATTACAGTACGAGTACCTCAAACTTGACTTCAACGCTTCAACTGGTCATCAATGACAAATTGAACAGCCAAATAGCCCAAAACAAAACGAACAATAATCCTTTATCGCCTGGTCCCATTACAATACATCCAGATCAAATCATCTCCAACCCAAGCAATAGGCTCAAGATTGAAGATCAAATATCCAATATCAAGGCTTTTTCTTGGTTGGCTGTTTTCCGTTTAGCAAGTCACAATAGAGTGACAAGAACAGCCCGAAGAAAAAGAACCAGACAAAAGACGAACGGACGAACAGAGGGAAATGTCGGTGGATCTGTCGGATCCTCAAATTGGGTTGACGAGGAGTAAGATCCAGAACCCAGATGAGGCTACTACTTGGTGAGTCCAGTTCCACGACCAGTCATAGGGCTAGGGCTAGGGCTAGGGCTATGATACCTCGTCTCGGATCTGTCCTATCTATCCTATTCCAACAAATCTGGGCTTGGACAGAGTCAGACCAATCTTATCATATATCCTGCCTGTCCTATGTATTACACCCAGAAATAGTTCGTACTTTATAACACATTTGACTGTGACTGCGACATGTCACTGTGATCCATGGTCTGTGGATTGGCTCAACGCCATCCCAAGTAACATGTAACATGATGCCAACTGACTGGAGCTGACATCGGATGAATGTCATTTGTCTTCACTTTTCCAGGTTTTTACTGCACTATGCAACTTCACCGACCTCCCCGGTGACCACTTCTTCCTCAACTTCATCTCAGATTATAACGCTCCTCGCATCAGGACCCGAACCTGTCTTACCATCATGGCAAGAGCATTTGGCAGATACCAATGAAGATATCTTGTTTGGTTATGGGGAGATAGCCGGCAAAGGATTGGTTATGCTCTTTTTGAGAGATAATGTTGGGTGAGTCTAAGTCAATGAACGATATTACTATGAATCAGACTTGGACTGGACTGCCTGAGTAATACGCGGCGATGCGCTGTGATGCTGATCTGATGTGTATCATTCTTTCCTCTTCCCCGCTCTCTCTCGGCTGTGCAATGACGATCACGATATAATATAGCGGTGTCAAGCGAGGTGAATCCGTTATTCAATCCAATCCATCCCATCAACCTCGCAAGCAACAGGCCAGCACAACGCTCGGAAACGGTGCCGACACAGCATCATCACATCACGTACACAAAAACTTTTGATCGATCGGTGCTGATATCGTGTTCTCGTTGTGATTCATACGACATCATCGTAGCCCGAGCGGTCGTACATTCCAGAGCGGTGGCCAACCTCTTCCCTGTGAGTTTGATTTTGTCTTCGATTCACTCTTAGCAAATGAGGCTAGCCCTAGGCATACCTTTTCGCTTAGTGACGCCGTAGTACATACGCAAGCTATCTCTTGTGCTCCGACTCCAAGTGTAAAAGACACAATGCGCTTACCACGGATCAACCTCTCGATATTACAGGACTACTCTGCGCTAGTCACTATCGCCCACCCATCCCAATTGACGGAAGACCTCATCACCGAGCGACTGGCCCTCTACCAATCTTCCTCTTCCTCTTCTGCTGTACCTTCACCTTCACACGCCCAACCTAAATATACCATCCCTGGATCAGACCATCCCAATCCGCTCTCACCTATGGCACCTGGCGGGCCGATGCCGTACCTGCCTTCCTCAGCCTCAGCCTCGAGCACCAGCAACGGAGTCAGGCAGCAACAGTTTTCCTCCTCCAGAAGTGCATCAGCACAATACAGCTCGTCCTCGAAGCGAGAAAACGGACAGTACAACCCTTCACCTATCCGGCAGAAGACATTCGACGAAGTCGGTGCTGGCCCGGGCTCAGACTCCCCATCCCGAAGAGTGGTTTCGTCGCCCAGTCATGCAAGGGTCGTATCGGCCGGACATACGCCACAACGAACTTCCTCTCCTGGACCCATACTTGCTGCACCCATCTCGCTCGATTCACCAGCGAAACCGAAACCATTACCTCTCTCGCAAGGGATTTCGTCAGCCGATTATTTCAAAGATGAACCCTCTTCCGCTAGGTCGCGCAAGACTTCGTTCGGCGCGAGATTAAAACACACATTTTCCAGTCGATCCCCCTCGTCAACGGATGAGCCTTCCACCCCTGCTAGTGTCGGTGAGAAGGTAACACAACCCAATAGCCCGACGTCGCCTGGTACGAGCCGATTTAAAGCTAGTTCTTTGGCAAAAGCGTTCCACAGGAGGCGATCCTCCCAACAGGCAGATGGGACGCCGCCCGCTAGCCCGAGAATAGATGAGCATGGTCAACCTGGTGAATTCGAGTATGCGCCGCCTGTCCCACCGAAAGATTCCGAGCCTTCCGCATCGAAGGGGATATACGCTCAACCTCGACTGCCTCTTAGTTCGGCGCAGGGTTCAGATTCCCTGGCTGGGACACCGGGACACGAAGCACCGGCGCCAATCAACGGCGATCATGTGCAAGAGAATCCCATCAATGGTCATTTGTCAGCGCAACCACAAGCGAAGGCTCAAGCTCAAGCAGCCACTCTGTCGCCTTCTCCTTCAGCTAAACAGGCTCTGTACGACGCCAGACAGAAGAGCTTGACTCATGAAACGGAAATACAGGAAAGGTTCAGGCGCGATCAAGAGGAGAAAACGCGTCAGCTTGTCGAGGAAGACAACCATGTCCACGATGATGACGATAGGAGTATCCGTCTAGCATACGACGAATCGGAAGATGAAGCTGGTCCTCATGAGAATCTCGATATCAGTACTGATGTCCGAGCTAGATTGCCGCAGCATCAGGAACAAGAAGCGCAGGAAGGATCCGCAGGAGAACCGGGATCGGGATCGGGAGCGGTAGAAGGCCAATTCGACGATGAAGTGACGCCGACAATTGCCAATGATGGAACGATACCCGATGCTACAGCTACAGCTACAGCTGAAGCGCTGAGCCAAGCGGCGGAAGAACACGCCGAGCGAGAAGCTGCTATTCGAGCTGAGGAAGAGAGGGTCCGACAGCTCGAAGAAGCAGAAGCCGCAGCCGCTGCGGAACGAGAGAGAATCCAAACTGAGCGACTACAGGCTGAGAGGCGAGCCGAGGAAGAACGTCAATTGGAAGAAGAACGGATCCGACTTGAACGCCTCAGATTTGAGGAAGAAGCTAGAAAGGCCGAAGAAGAGAGATTGAGGGTAGAAGCTGAGGAAACGGCTCGACGAGAGCAGGAACAAGAGAGAATACGTCTAGAAGAGGAAGCGAGAGCTAGATTGGAAGCTGAGGAACAAGCGAAAAGGGAAGCTGAAGAAGCGGAGAGAATCAGGTTATTAGAAGAGGAGGAAAAGGCGAGGAGGGAAGCAGAAGAGAGGGAGAGATTGGAGAAGGAGGAAGCAGAGCGACGAAGAGTCGAAGAAGAGAGGAAGAGGAAGGATAGTATTCGAGAGGGATTGGTAAAGGGTAAAGAAGGTGGTGGAGTAATGCTCCGTGGAGTGAGTAATATACCTCTCGATCACACAAAACGACAAATGAGCTGACTGTCGTATTATCAAAAGTGGGTCACGGTACAGACGTACAAATCGATGACTTGGCGTAGGAGGTATTTCCACCTTTTATCAAAGGAGATGCAGCTGTACAAGGCGGAAGGGGTGAGTTTTGGTGTCTTGGTGTCTTGGTGTCTTGGTGTCTTGGGAGTCTTGTCACAGGTTCTTCTTTTCATGTCATCTCCATTGCAATTGCGATTGCGATAGGCCGGACCGGACCGTCAATTGCAGATGTATTTGCAATAGCAAAACTGATAAATATGATATGTCTGTAGGACGCCAAACCCATCCAGACCATCTTCTTCGGGTCTGCTACGACCGTCGCGGAGCGATATGACGAGTCGCAGGTCAAAGACAGTTTCAAGGTCATCTCGGACGGGCCAAAGGGCGAAGAGGTGAGTGGCCGTACCAGTTGTAGTGCCAGTGACAAGGCCAGCTTGCTCTTCCTTGAAGGCCTTGAGATGTTCAATCGATCACGGCAATATGAACAAAGCAGCTCGCATTCTGCCTAGTGCTTCATTCCTTCTCGTATCAAGCATTCAGATCAGATTTTGTTTATTGTCGTTGATGATGATTGTGATACCTTTCACTCGGTTCTAGGAGTTTTTCCTGTTCACCGACTCGAGCGAGGACAAAGAGATCGTGCTCGAAGGTCTGAGGTTGTGTCTTCAGTAATCAAACCTGGAAATAGAGGCCCTACGGCGAAAATCTCCTTCCGACCCAAGAATTGAATGACCATATGAAGTGAGGGAACCGAATACCTCGGCGAGCATCGGTCTGTAGAGCGGTGATTCGAAGACGGTCGATGCCGGTTATCGCTTGTCGTCTAACGAGTACAGTAGACTGCAGACTAGCTAGCCGGAAAAAGGAAAGGGGAGAAGAGCGATATGCCGCATGATGCGCTGATTCATTCTAAAGGAACGTTCATCCCATCATAACCATAACACACAATGCTATGCTATTTCATTTCATCCCATGTCACAGAAGTCTGGCGAACATACTTGCATTCTTGCAGCTTAGATGGCATATACCGTAACGAGTACAGATCGAGTCGCGCATACGCCAGCGCAGCTGGGCAGGCTGGTAGCAGTTCGTCGCTTCCTATCCGAATGTTATTGGCCGCTGTTCAGGCGCTACAACAAGAGGGCGAAAAAACAGAAGAAAAAAACGACGATGACCGACTACTAATTCTAGTTCGTACGTATAAACAAAGTCCAGCTATCTATAAATCAAATCCTTATCCACTTGGCGTGTCGAGGTACATATAGCACAGCAATCGATTGGGCCACGCCACACAATCCTTATAATCTATCAAGACCAAACTTCTTCAAAGCCCAGATACCCATCAGCCCCCAGACCAATCCATTTCCAATACCAAAACTCGACAAGGCGCCCGAATTACCGGATCCCCCTGTTCCTGTTGTAGAAGGTGCTGGCGATCCCGAAGCTCCCCCGCTTCCGCTTGTCGTGGCGTTACCACTACCGCTACCGCCGGAGCTAGAGTTTGAGGATTGGTTGCCGCCGCTGAGTACGGCGCCTGTAGCGTCTACGGTGAAGCTGGGGTAAGTTGACGGTGTGGTGTATTCCACATAATCAAAGTCTGATACGAAAAGCGCATAACGTCGTATTCATCAGCTGAGACTCATACCGACCAGCCAGGCCGACACTTCAATATATACAGGAACTAATGGGCAAAGTGATCAATCGTATCTTGGCTTGGCTTGACTTGACTTACCGAAGTAAGTCGATTGATCTCCTTCAGGTCCACCATTGACCACTTTTACTTTATGAGTGCCCTCTCCCAGCGGTCCAACGAACGCTTTCAACGCGCCCAACTTTTCGCACTCTTTGGCGTAAACCTCGGGACCGCCGCAGGGTGTTCGTCCGTTCCATGTTCCATAAGGTGTAGAGGAGTCGTTGATGTATACTGAGAACGGACCGTGGTCTTGGACTGTATCGCCGTATAGCCAGATTCCCGATGCAGCGACGGCTGCGAGGAGCGTTCAATGATGGCAGAAGTATATATATTGGTCAGCTCCAGTCAGTAAGTAGCTCGTCAAAGTTCGATGCGGATGAATATGCTCGGCGCTCGGCTCAAATTAGAGTCATTGGTCGCGGAGATTGTCGTTCAAAGCACAACTGTGCAGCTGTCAGAAGAAGGGACAGGGCAGGACAAGAAGTAATCACGCCACCCCCACCTCCCAGCGATGGGCGCATAAGCAACAAGGTTTGAGCGAACGAAGCAGGCCCACTCACAGAATTCAAACGAGTTACCAGGTCCATGCGTATAAGTCGAAGTACCATTAAAGGCGTCCCTATCCTGGATGGTCCAATTGCCCTGATACGTAACATCCAACAAGGTATCGTCGATCGTGTAATTCCTCGACCGGGAACCGAGATCATAACCCAATACGACCAAGTCGAAACCCAGTCCATCACCGTTGTTGGTCAATGTCAGTTGATGAGGGGATTCGGAGAGTTCCGTCGAGGAGTAAAGGAGCGCTCGGCCCTCTTGGACTGAGGAAGGGGTTTGGTCAGATTTGGAGCCGTCGACAGTCACGCTGTATGAGGGGGAAGAAACGTTCAGGGCGCCATAAATCCATATTTGAGAGGCTACAATCAAATACAGCGTATGTAGAGGTCAGCATATTTACCTCCTTTACAATATTAACCAAGTCCTCCGTTTCCTGCCCGAGAGGGACGTAGTCATAGTTCATATGCCAGCGAGCTAGTCCAGTTCGGAGGGGCTGAGCTTGAGTGAGAACAGATTGGGGGCAACGAGAAAGAGGTACGGAGGTAACACTATGATCTGAGACTAAGGCACTCACTCGTAAAGTTGAAGCTGAACTCGGCACCTTTTACATTCGTATAATGCAACGTAGCCTCATGCCATGGTACGCCCGTAACATCTTCTCCTTGTCTATACCACGTCGGATTATCTTGCGGGTTCGGAGTAGTCCATTGAGTGAGGTCGCTGTATTTGATTAAAGGATCGAAATCGTCATAGGTGATATTGACGCGGTGAGTGGTGAGATCGGCCATGGTGAGGAGCGACTAGATTTGGATGGAGTGCTATCAACGGTGTGAGTGAGAGTATGTGGGTCGGGGGGTACTCGTATTCAATTGAACGCTGTTATGTCCTTCGAAATTACGAGGTATCTTTGCAAGGGAAATGTGATGTGGTGAGAACGGTGGATGAATGAAGAAGTACTTGATTATTTGTGATGAAGTTCTCACACCAGGACGTATGCTGATCGTAGACGGAATGTAATGCGCCTGTGTCTAACGAACAACAGCTAAGCTATGGGCGGCGAGGTGCTGTGTTGTGACGGGGCTGGAATGACACGGATACACTGCAGCGATATGACAGGACAGCAGCAGCTTGAAGGGGGATGCTTGAAGTGGTGCAACAAAATACACTGTTCAGTTGTTGAATACTGAATACTGAAATCTGAAACGCGTCGAGAGGACCAAGAACAAGGCCAAGAAGAAGAAAGAAGGCGTCAACAAAGGAACAAAGGACGCAAAGGATGCTTAGATGCTTGGCGTTAATCCTCCGACGGAACTTGGGTCTTGTGAGTGGCATGGCAATCACTATAATTTATGATTATGATTGGCAAAGGGGAAGCGGTGACTGCAGTCAATACCATTGCCATTGATGTGCATCAAAGTGGTTCGCCTGCTACTCACGACGACTGCGTGTATGAAGGCTACTAAGGCAAGGCAATCAAGGAAAGTGTTCAACCGCTACGTATTAAGTGAGGGTTGAGTATCAACGGGAAAGTTGGTGCACTAGATGACCTTCTTGAAAGTCTTGACGCCACAACTAGTGGGTTTTCCACAAGAAGAAGCGTCGTCGAAATACGCACTGGAAAACGAGCAAAAACAGAATTCAGGCTATAAGCTCGTGAGACTGCTATAGATTCAAGCTGAGTTGACAATATCTTATCATTATCTTGTGTGGGAGAAAAAACAACACTTCAGCCAAGCGAAGCTGAAAGTTTTTTAAAAAGGGGGGGGGGGGGGGGAAACAACAATATTATGAGTATCGATGTGAAGGACGGTTTCCGTGTTTTCGCAATCCTTCTTTTGACTAGCAACTAGAAAGAAATCAGCACTCCCAAGCTGATTCTTCCTCAGGTGAGCTCACATGATACTGATTTGACTGACTGACTAGTTAGTTAGGTCCCGGCACCTCCGCTAGACATGGCAGCCCTGATCCTCATCCTTCGCCGGAACTTGCGGCGGTGCTCGCTCTCCGTGTCGTTGGGCGAGTACCTTGTTGCATCGGAACAGAAGGGGAAGTTTCTGCGAATTTCAACCATATGTAGCGAGCGTCGCAGAATAGGTAGAGGACAGAATGTCGATAAAATACGATACCGTCCAATCAGTACCATATCGACAGGTGCTTCTCTGTATTGTGTAGTGGCGGTGGCGAGCACGTCACAGAAATCAGTACTCATACTCGCTTGAGCTTGGAGATAGGGCACCAGCTATCCTTCTTCCTCTCCCTTTCGACATCCCTTTTTCCAGCTTCATTCTTGATGGCGGACTCAGCCTTGTAGTTTACATTATCCTTCAAGGTCTGCATACATGTACTTGCCACTTTACACTTGGGCAAAGTCGAAGTCGAGCAAGAGTTGAAGGAGGGGTCACTGATGGTTCCGCTTGTGTTATGAGGGTTGGTGCTCATATTCGGCGAGTATGATGTGATTTTCCTTTGTAGTCTGCTCTGAAATGTATACAGATACAACTGTATATGCGTACTTTGACTTGCAATAGAGATTTTACTGTACGTAGGAAATGAAGAAGCGCACAATTATATTACTTGTCGATGGTCATGGGTGGTCCATATATATACAGTACAACGCGATGCGCCTTGGTTTTCATGTGGGTTCTGAGAACAACACACGAATGCTCTGGCTTTGGCAGTGGGGTTGACCTCATTGAGTTCAATCAAAGGCTGTGCTCTTGATGTCTATTGGAGCTTTTCGCTTTATACTCTGTTGCGGGTGTAGCGGGTGTATGTATGTACGCTTGCATCATACAAAAAACAAGAGAGGCTAATGCACGTACTAGTACTGTACCAGTACTGGAGCTGTACAATACGTCGCCCCCCTTGTCTTAGCATAGTTTGGTTTGATTTGATGCGACAAATGTCCATGTGTGGCGGTGCGCAGTGTACTCGTATAGAGATGAGTGAGTCGAGCATCGATGATCATCGAAATCTAAAGGAAAACGATCCTTAGGTGGCACGTAAAGTATATCAAGGTGACCTTGCGCACATGCATGCTTTCTCTGCCCGTTACAGTACATCCGAGATACTTGATGCAAATTACTATACTGTTTGGTGGTCAGATGACGGAATGACAGATGTTGCAGAAGAAGCGAGCGACAGCGAGAGTACGATCAACGGCAAACATAATGAGATAGATATCTATGAAGAGAAGGGTATATAGCAAGTCAGATGATTCACGGGGTATCGTAGCCACAAGGACGTGTAAAAGAGTAGAGAGCAGAGCAGGGCAGACAAGAGGGCAAAGAGGGAACAGAAGAAGGCAGACGAAAACAAGATAAGAACAAGACAAAACACAATGCCCGGAATAAGACAGAGTAGAGAACGGAGCGACACATGAGTTACTGTTGATACGTTGATCATCCAGATGACCACATCATCTGCGCTTCGAGAACAACTACAGGGCACAGCGAAATCTAATTAGCTACATTTCATCTCGGCTCCAACGTCACAAAAGCTGCGACCGATCGCCGACCATCACACTCACCTTGTTGAACAAAGCCAAAACCTTCGGTACGTTCAGCTGCACATATTCAAGATCCAACATGGCCTGCTGATCTTTCTGCTTCTCTAGCAAATCATCAATCTTCAGATCCATCTCCAAGATAGGTTTCTCTCGACCCTTGAAATGAAGGGCGATGATGAAGGTGCCTGGTGTGGGAGAGGTGATGTTGAAGTAGATGTTGACGCGGCTACAGTGAGCGCAATCGGAACCCCAGTAAACAAGATGAAATCAGCGCCTAGATCCAGCATTGGCTGTTTTGACTTTGGAAGTCAAGCTGATTTGAGGTCGAAGAGCAGTCACGTTGAGCCTATACTCACCGATTCTCAGGTACATTACTCTCCATGATGATTCCTTCCTTCTCGAACTGAGAATGCGTAAATCTATACGGTCCCAACACCTGATTCTTGGCCTGCTTCTTCTCTTTTCCATTAACCGTAACAACTCCAACACCACCCGCTCCCTTCTCTTTCGAGCTTGTCAATCGAACGTTCTGGAGATAGGCCTTGTACTGCTCGAGTTGTGATCGGAGGTAATTGTTGTGGTCGCAGATCGTCTTGTATACAGCTTCGAGACTTCGAGTTTCCAATACGACTTTTTCTTTTGTATTGCCGAGATGGACCATTTCAGCGGCCACTTCATCCTGCATGATCTTGTAGCTGTCGTCCGCGTCAACGACCCCAGCACTCTCCAGCTCCGAAAGTAAAGCTTGCACCTTGATACCCCTTCTGACTAGCACAGGGTCTTTCGATGTTGCCGCTCGTTCGGCGAGAGCGGGCAAGTCGACAGGTCGTTTGTCCGCTAGTTGAGGCATCGAACGTAGTAATTGGACAAAAATCGATTTTGCCTCCATGTAATTGATATCGTTCTGCGTTACGCTGTCAGACATCAGGGCAGTAGACAGGTCTTGGATAGGCGTCTCCCAGCGTGAGTAGAGCGGCAACTCGATCGATCGGTTTTCCTTCCGCGGGACTTGGCCAGGTGCAGCGCCCAAGTCATCTAGTAGTATTCGAAGATGTTGCTTGTCGTTGGGTGACTATATGCCAAAAGTCAGCTGTCTGGGTGAACGCCAAAGGTAGGACAAGAAGCAGCTTACCAAAACGTCCATATGTTGCATCAGCAGCGAATGTGTATTATACAGTTCATTGAGGGTAATGTTGATTTGCAGATCTTTCTTGGACAGGGCCATATATTGATCGAGCTAGAGACAGACACAACTCAGCTCTGCAACTTCACAATGACGTACATCCAGACTCGTCCACTCACCTCGAGCGATTCGTAGAAATCCCCAACCTCACACAGCGCATTCAGAAACTGGTTCATTCGAACCTTGTTATTCTCCACAAACGGATTAAGCGACATCATATACTGCTCTTTGGCGTAACTAGGCTTGTTGGCGAGATTCTGAAGCATCTTGGCGATCTATGTCCGAGTGACCGGGAAGAAGAAACATTGAGATATCAGCTGAGCAAGGAGGAAAAACCCAATCCAAACACTGTGATAGCTCACCAGTGTCAACGTTCTCCTGGGATGTTTCGCCGGAACCCCATCCACCAGCATGTAAGCCTGCGGCGTCACGATAGCAGGGTTGATAAATCGGAGGAAGAAGAAACCGCCGATGAGGGAACATATGCTCGCGTCGGATGCGTCAGGGTATTTACGCTATCAAAAGCATCACGTATCAATACCCGCTCAACCAAGCGCCTGGAGGCCACGGCACATACGGTAGTAGCAGTGAAAGGGAAAGAAGTATTCGTCCCTGCTTACTCTTGTCAAGCTCCTGATCTGCTTGCAGATCCACCTGATTCCATACGGCACAGTATCCATACTCTCAATGATCGTCGCCAAGAACGTATTGGCAATTTCCATCAACATGGTCAATCTCGGTACGATGATAGCCTGGACATCGGTGTTGGCTGCTGCTACTTCCTGCGGTACACCTCGGGGTAAAGAAGCGGGTAAAGTACCGGTATCGTCCTCGATTTGCTGGATCATCTGTTCGTAGACCTATTAGGCGCGCACAGCATATCAGACGCCAGCTCTCTCACATTGTGATTCACCATTAGAGAAGACGATGAGGTTCGGGGCAATTCACCTTCAACGGGTTGATTTCCAGGTTTAGGTCCTTGTGCTCAATCAGACTGTTTATCCTGTCCGCCAGTACGCTCTTCAAGTAACTCTGACCCGGTCCACGCCTCGTATATGTCGTCATCATCCTCGATACGGGTGTATTGGCACGTAATAATGATCCGAACTCGGTTGTCGTCTCAAATTGCGCAGATAATACGCTCTAGAGCAGACACGTCAGTATAACCTTTATATATATTGAAGACGGGCTATACTCCCACTCACCTGAAACATTGTCAACAGCAAATGCTCTTCCCTTTGCTCGTATTGATTTCCATACAAGGTGAACATGACCGTCTGAAGCAGCGTATCGATCTCTGCGAGACTGACGAGCCTACACAGACTGGCTACATGTCTAGGCTCGCTCTGAAGCAAGAAGAACAAGTTTGCGTATTGGCCCATCCTTCTCTCGTCAGGCCAAAGTCCGCTATCCTCATCGACATCTTCCAGCGTTTCAGCCACTTCACGCTTCTCATCCGCCGCCATCCTATTCTGGATCAACAACGCTATTCGACTATCCAGATATCTCACATCGCGTTCTAGCACGAAATTCTTCTTTGATTGCGACGAGATCCTAGATTTCAAATCTCTGAGCCTCTTTTGGGCGCGGGCCAACTCGTCTTCCAGTTCTACGTCTTGTTCCGCCGCTAAAGAATACATTGCATTGACAGAGTATCGATTCGTCATTCTGTTGGTTAGTCGTTTCGAGGCGTGCGATTGCGATGAGCCGGTAGGCGAGGACATGCCCGCGCCGATACCGCCCGAGGCGGTCATAATCATTGTCGACATGTTGGCGGGTCGCAAAGGAGAGGCGAGTGAATACGAGATCGATTCAGCCTAAGATTGAACTTGATCTCCCCAGCCAGCTCCCTCTAGGTTGGGTTCAATATATAGTACGGGCGTATGCTTCCTCCTCGTTCACTGGCAAGCCCGCAATCCGACAGATTCGTCCTGTGTATGTGTTCGCGAGCGCGTTTATACGCGCAGGTACTCTGCAGCGTTCAAATTCAAGGCGTACGTGACGTGCTGCGTCGATATCGACAGTTTCGGATTCTTTATCAGGCAAAGTGAGATGAGTCGTGGAGGAGCTGGGAAGACGATAATCAGTCTGTCCGGAGGAGAACTTTCCGTCGCCGTCGCCGTCGCTACCGAGTTCGAGTTTGCTTTTTGACTTTCAGCCTGTTCAATTGACCTTGGTCGCAACGTGTAGTGTTGTATGCGCGGTTCGTACACAAGAGGAATTATTCTCTCTCTACTTCTAATGACCTGTGCTATCGTGGACACGTTATGAGAACAAAGGGAGCGGGACGCGTCAAGACCCCAAGTAAGCGGAAGCGATGTTATGTCGTCAAGGCGATATCGGAAGCGTTGTCGAGTCGGACTCAGTCTCGAAAGTCGAAATCTGCTAGTTACTTGCGAATAGTATTAGAGCGATGGGGAAGCAAGTGATCAGCGATGATATCTATTAGCGTATGCAGCTGAGCGGGAAGGAGCAAGGAATCGATTGGTGTTCAGTGGAGATAAGGTGGGCATCAGGCAGTGGGGAGTGGAACATGAAAAAGACTGAATCGAAAGGACAGCTGTCCAGCGTACGAGGGACAAGCACGGGGGGTTGGTGCGTCTATGTGGCGTGGGCAGAAGAAGAAGTCGCGCGTTTGTTATTGATTTATGCTTGATCTGATTGTGTTACTCGTATGTGTTGGTTTTTGTAAACAAACCTTGTCCCTGATTGTATTCAGGATACTTATATACCTAAGTCGTGTTGCTTAGCTTAGCGTAATTTTAACCTGAACCAGCTGTAGCTGCATACGAGATTACCGGGTTTGTTTTCTAATTTCATTACAAAACAGCCTTAAGGAATCTGTCGTGGGATATTAGGAATAGCACATTCCATTCGGCCGGTACCGGTACTCGGTTCAGCTCAGCCTGAAATGTGTATATCCCTCACTGCATCAGTGGTTTTGTGTGGAATGATACGTGGCGTGTGTGTGTGTGTACTCGCACTGTGCGTGTATGCAAGATCAGAGGACAGGTACGCAGCGATGCTATTGATACGGCCCTCGGCTTTCAGGGAGCAAGACAGAATTGAACATGAGAAATTACTCCATGTGAGAACATGCGCATCAAGGGGGAGCGAGGGAGCACAAAGGGCTTCTCGGGTGTGCGCTGCGTTTTCTGGTCAGGTGTCGCGAGACGGCGGTTGATTTCAAGGCCTCTTATATGAGATGCATAGCAGGCCAGAGGGGGGTAACAGAGGTATAAGAGAGATTGCCCCTTTCTGCGATGCGAATTTGGCATGGACGCGAATGACCCAGAGATATCCAGATCATCTGCCTTTTCCTGGTCCTTCAAGGTCGAAATCGACGACTGTCCTCCAGAGGCCATCAGATCGTCCAGCGAAAGTCGATTACTTCTTGCCCGCGGACCTAAATTACAGCCACAGACAGCATCAAAATCACGCTCAATACATAAACGGCCTGCATCTAAGACCTGATATATGACGAGTGACGATACAGCGGGCATCGGTGAAGTGAGGATAGAAGATGTGCATGTCATGTGATTTTTCTAGAAAAGAAATCGCGAGACTCACTTCTTGATACCGCCACCTCCCATGGGACCCTTACCACCGGCTAATAACACGATCGAATACGAAACAAGCGGTAGGTCAGCACGAACCTCTCGACAACGTCCAGGGCAGTCCAGCTTGTGGCTGTGCTTCTGTTAGATCGTAGCGCGAAGAAGGTAAACTGAGAAGGGGCTACGGATTTGACCAAAAAAAAAAAGAGAAAGGCGTTGTCGGAAGAGTGATGTGATAACAGTCTGATAGGAAGAGATAGTCACTCACCCTTGGCAGCGGCAGCCTTGAGCTCGGCAGCTTCTCGCTTCTGCTTCTCCTTGAAAGCGAGATCGTCATCGTCGCTACCGATAGTAACGTACGCATCGGTCAGTACACATTCGAAGATGTTCATCTTCGAGAGGCGATATAAAACCTTGACTAAGAGCAGGTAGCCGAGGGTCTGAATCTGCACCAGCAGTAAGAAGCAGAGGAAAAGAGGCGAAATGTCAAAACTTACAGCTCCTTGGTGACCTTCTTAGGGGCCTTGAGAGGCTTGGCTGTTCATTTCGGCATCAACACGTCAGTAGGTGGTACCCTCAAGATTCGATGCAAGGGTCAACAGTCCATCTTTTGAAGTAACCGCTCCTCGTCTGATCCTATCTTTCCATCGTCTGTCGTACATTCGTCATAGGAGTCTTACTAACCTTTACCACCTACAATGTGGGGAAGATTCTTATATATCAGCGAGAAAGGTCATTCATACGGATGTTGAACCTCCATGGGGAGGATAATTGTGATAGTGACTCACCTTGTCGTCCGGACATGCTGAAAGATTATTACTTGTGTAAGAAAAACGAATAGCAGAAGTAGGACCAATCTTGACAAGTATTTATCGTCAACAACTACGACTGAAGGGGATCTTCGGATCGTCGCTATGCTATCACGAAAACTGGCACAGCTGCTGTAGTGGCCCATACAGACACAGGTTTCCCACGGTGCTCTACCCTTCCGTGAGACGACAAGTTAGGCGCGTGTCACAATGTTACTGCGCGTTCCTGCGAGTCTCGGCTCACCGGCTCACGCGACGTCAGCGTACAGCGTACAGCGTACAGCGTACAGCGTACAGCGTACAGCGTACAGCTTACAGCGTACGTCATGCCATTCAACTTGAAACTTGGCACTCACTCATCAGGCCCATTCCTTTTCCTCCTCATGACATGACAACCTTACCATAATCCAACTCTACTTTGATCATCCATAGTCAGCTAATTGCACTCTTTGCATAAGCTTGCCGCTCACAATCCAGCTTCCTTCTTCTTCGTATCATATCATCAGCTCAATCCGCATCTTGCTTCCTACAACTTCAGAACCCAAATTGTCTTTCAATACAAGGAAAGCGCAGCAAGCGATCTATCACATCCATCATAGTCGATTATACCTTCGCTCAGCCGGTCCTTTCACATCATATCCGCGTCAGGTTGAATACCGCCTGTATTTGCCTACCTAACTGCCTGCCTGCCTACCAGCTAACAGAATAACATCGGCTGTTGATCCCGATCCCGATCCCGAAACTTTTGCTCCATGCCCAGCATCTTATCAAGGTTCAAACGGTCCCCTTCGACATCTTCCTCGATCTCAGAGAGCGATCTTCCCCCTATTTCAAGCAGCAGCGGAAACCTCGAGCCAAATATTACTACCTCCCGAAGTAGAAGAGCGTCGACTGTCTCTTCGACCACTCAAGCCTCTCCGAGGGTCTCATACGTTGAACCGGACCGTGAGAGGCGTCAGTCATTAGGCCCCGGATCATCAGGAAGCGTATTCGTAGAGGACTTTGACTCGAATTCGTCCTCTACCATATTTAAACAATCGACGTCGGCTTCTCCGTCAAAGAGGCAGATCACCCCTTCACCAAGGCACAAACCACCTCCTTTGAGCGTACCAGGCTCTGAAGTCAAAACTCAACCTCTTGGGACGCCCAAGCTTGTATTGACTGAGGAAGGCTCCAACAGCCCCAGGAGCTTTAGCAGTAGTCCTCTGAAGAACGGTCGACCTGGAGCAATCGGACTAGGTCTAGGGAGCGTACATGTGAGTGAAAGCTGCTCTTTGTCCCGTGTGCACACTTGCATAGCTTGACTTTATACTGACACTGTGACCCTTCGCTTCTTTCAGTCCGGCTCTGAAGACGATATCGATACACCTACTCAGTACGACGCATCCTTCTCAGTCAATCGACCTGCGACCACCATGAACGTCACCCATTCCGCTGCTGACGACCTCTCGCGCGAACGAGCATCCTCTATCATCTCATCAAACGGCGGTCGCTCACGCAACGGGTCCATCCTTTCCCGAAACCATAACAATAATAGGGGCGATGCCATTTCTCCCCCGCTCTCGCCTCATGCCCTGAAACCTGTCGATAGCCGAATGAGCAGCGCAAGTAAGAAATCCCGAAAATCGCGAAGACGGTCCGTCAATTCAGGTCATAGTGGAATTGCCGCTGCTTTAGCCAAGGGCAGTCTACATATCGCCGGTCCGGTCAGCGATGACTTGCTCAAGAGTGTAAGCGGGAAGAAACATCGATCAACAAGCCAAAAAAGAAGCCCCTTCCTTACGCGGGGAAAAGACGCAGCCGAGAACAACGAAGACGAAGTCAACTTGAACGGGAACGATTATGGAGATTACGATTTTGATGCCGACGACTTTGACGATGATGATGATTCAGATAGCGATCTAGGCGATGATTTACCTGTGACGGGTTTCGCGGTGGCTAGTAATAGACGGAATGCAGATTTCCATGCTTTGTTCCCCACTATCGACGATGGCGATTATTTGATCGAAGGTGAGTCCCCTGTCGTGCTAGAGAAAGGACAGGAGAGCCAAGCTGATCTCACATCAAAACAGACTACGGATGCGCTCTGTCCAAGGATATCCTTGTGCAAGGTCGATTATACGTGTCTGAGAACCATATCTGCTTCCACGCCAACATCTTCGGCTGGGTGACTGATGTAAGTAATATTGCTGTGCCATCACAACCTTTTGTCGGATATAGTGCTCATCGCGCCCTTTTTTCCATCCAGGTCGTTGTCGCATTTGCCGATGTCAGGACCATCGATAAGAAGATGACGGCCCTGGTCATCCCGAATGCTATAGGCGTCACGACCTCCAACGCCAAGGCGAGTATTCGTTTGGTCTCCAGCTCAGCTGTGTCATTTGACAAGATATCCCAATGAGCTGACTTGACCACTCCGCAGTACACTTTCGCATCCCTCATCAACCGAGACTCAACGTACGACGTAATGATGAACATCTGGCGACTGTGCAACCCCAATGCCGTCATGTCAAGTATCTCACTCGGTCAAGGCACAAACCTCGGTTCTAGACCTGGCTCAGTTGTGGGTGATGATGTAGAGACCGCCCCTGGGACTGCTTCGACCTCGAATAAGAAAGGTCACGGTCCCACTCAGTGTGCATGTGGCAAAGAAGGGAAACACTACTCTGAGACGGCTCTGGAAACGATCTTTCCCTCGTCGCCTGAGAAGATATATAATCTCATGTTTAACAGTGGCTGGTTCAAGACTTTCCTGAGTGACAATCAGAAGCTCAAAGGTGAGCGCTATTTGATCTCTTCCTAATCCGCATCTTACTACATTTTCCCCCTCACTTGGCCCGTTCCCTTGACTAGGGGGTGGCTCTAGCAGCCTGATCGATCATCGCTATTGTACCATACTGATTCCTGATCGTCTATGTAGACATCGAGCAATCAGACTGGCGACCCGTGTCTGAAGGCAGCTCTCTTCTGACCCGATCAATATCATACATAAAGCCGCTGAACGGCTCGATCGGTCCAAAACAAACTAAATGTCACATTGTCGATGAACACGACCATATGGATTTCGACAACTACGTCTCGATGATCACTACTACCAGGACACCCGACGTCCCCTCCGGTGGAGTGTTTAGCGTCAAGACTAGAACGTGTTTGATGTGGGCTGGGAGTAACAGTACCAAAGTTGTGGTGACTACTACTGTTGAATGGACCGGCAAGAGCTGGGTCAAGGGTGAGTCCTAAGTTGCGATTCCTGGCAGATTGATGACGGAGATCCTTGGTCCACTGCGCTCGCTGGATGAAGCTGTCGTACTGCTACAGTCATGGGATTGAGCTAATCATGCCGGCTGTCTATCTCATATCATATGTAGGTATTATTGAGAAATCAGCTATCGAAGGTCAAAAGACATACCATGACGACCTCGAAACTGGTATGCGTCAATATATCAAGGAGAACTCCGGGGAATTTGCCGGTGAAGGAGGCGAAGACGAGGAAGAAGTTGCAGGTGCTACAGCTGAAGGTGCTAGCGAAGCCGGCATCGACGGAAAGAAGGGCGGCAAAGATTCATCCACTCAGAGCGAAGCGCAAGCCTATGCCAATTCGAGCCGCAAGAAACGCAAGGACGAAGACTTATCTGTCCTTCAAGCCGGATTGGACTCACTTACCAGTGGTGCCAAAGCCATTTTCTCCGGCCTTGGAGGTATTTTCGAATCGATCTCGGATCTTTTAGCAGACACGCCGTTTAAAGTTCAGAATCTTATGGGTTTGGTTATTGTCATTCTGGTCATTTCGAATATATGGACATACACTTCGATCGATCGACAAGCTTCCATCGAACGACGGGAACGCCGATTAGGCTCGGGTTCGGGCTCCGGCTCAAATGGACGCAATAAAGGCGATGATAGCCTTGTAGGCCTACGTGAAGGATACGCCGACGACGAATTCGCTAGAGCCGTCAAGAGGGTATTAGCTGCTCGATCGGCCGATCCTAGAAAGGAAGAAGGGAGGGAATTGATGCGGATTTTAGATGAGGTGGAAGCTAGGTTGACTTCGTTGAGGGAAGGCGTAGCGTCTGCACAAGCTCAAGCTCAAGCTCAAGCTGAGAGTCAAGTGGTATCTGGCGCTGGAGGTAACACAAAAGCAGTCGACCTCGATTAAACGGCGAGCGCCAACATAATGATGGCCATGACTCCATGTAGGGCTCGAAGGATAATCAAGGCGTGCGGGTCTGTCAATCTTCGTTCGTAGGGGAGGTTGTTAATTATGGTATCACGATGTTTTTTCGGTGTCTGCTCTCTCTCTCTCCTTCCAGTCTGTTTCTCACGATTCCTGCTGTTCCCCTTTTCTTGCTATTCCTATAGGATCGTATTGGACACCGCTTATGATTGTAATGCAGACTCACGGTTCATAGCTCACTAGCTCACAACTAGTCGCGTATTTTATGACTCGTGTAATATGAATGTGAGATGTACAATGTCATGACATAGACTAAGGATACGGCACTTGTACTTTACCTACAAGATCTGAGCTCAGGCATACATATCGACACACTCGGCTCGGCATGACGTTTAACCGCCAAGCGCCAATATACAGTACATACCTCTTCTTCTCAACTCTAGATCGTACTCGTTCGTACCTTTTATGTGAATGTATTTTTGAGCTTTCTATCCGCTGAAACTGAAAGGTCTAACCTTGTATCCTGGATACTCACACCCAGTCCCTGCCTCGGTGTTCCGCCAGGAATGGCATTATTATGCCCCTACTTCGCTTGCCACAGCCTGCTGACTTTTTTGAACGTTCTCACCCCTCAATTCCCTATTGATCTCCCCTAATCTCTCTTCCCACAGTGTAACATCCTCGCCGAGCTGTTTCTCGATCCTGGCAATCTCATGGTCCAGCTCAAGCTTCTCCTCGTCACTCGTTGAATTCAACTTGGTAAGTTGCCATCCGTGCGAAGCGAGTGGAGTCGAAGGCATAGATGTGGGATCGTTGAGGTCGATTCGGGATTGGACTCTCGAATGTGGTCTGGAAGTGGAAGGTACGGCTGTTGGGTCTCCAAGTCGGAGGTGGCGGTTGTGGTATTTCAACAAGGACGGTCGATGTCTGGTAACCCACAATAACCAAAATCCGGATCAGCTGATACCCTCCAGCGCTTGCTAACGATATGACAGCTTACGAAATGGTGACTAGCGTAATGCCTAGTGACTTGGCATGCTCGTACATCAATCCCTCAACATCGCTGGAGACAGCGGAAGTGCACTCGTCCAGGATGGCATAGGACGGACGATGGTAGCTGCGAGACCGATTTCAAGTTGGTGAGTTTGTGCGACTGGGAACCCGGTAGCGATACAACTCACAATAGTCTAGCCATTCCCATCTGGTGAAGGGGAGAAGATGGTCGAGTTATCACGAATTCATGACATCAGCCTCATCAAGTAACTCACCCGTTGCTTTTCTCCTCCGCTGTAAGACATAATGCGAGATCATAAGCAAAAGATCGCTCTCCATCAGAGTCGCGACAGATTTTGACTCACGATAGAACATCTTTCCACTCCTTCCTAGTCTCCCACCCGCCTTCTCTCGAAGGGAGGTACGCGAGATGGACATGCTCGAGGATACTCATCAGTTCTGAGTCAGTCCTGCCTCGTGCTTTCATCTCGGCGTAAGTATGAGGGCTAAGTCACACATCAGCTTCAAACCGCATTGACTGGTCATACATATCCTATCGATCTCCCTACTCACTAGATAACCCTGCAAACAAGGTGCCCGCGTGTCAGCTGTCCATTTACCAAACATTTCAGTAAGACGGCAGCTGACTCACTGGTCTCGCAAACTGCCGATACTGAGATAAGGCCTTTGAGGAAGGAAGAATAGACCCCCTTCACCATGTACAGGCCTTTCCATTAATCCGGACCAAGTAGGCCACAACTCCGCCACGATCCTGGCGATAGATGTCTTGCCAACACCACTACGATACAATGTCATCAGCTGATGCGTAGACGAGAGGCCCACAGCTGATCAGGACTCTGCTCACTTTGGACCTGTGATGAGGGTATGTTCACCCTGCTCTACCCTCATGTCCAATTGGCGGATCAACTCTTCCCCGCCCCGCTCTGCACCTGCTGCTCCGCCGGCTGGAGCGACAATGGGCACGCCTCGCAGAAGGAGATGCTTGGGATCAACGACGACTTTCCCGTGCACGTTCGATAGGTCGTAGAATGGCTGGATGGCAGAACGTCAGCTACGATTCTTGAGGTCGTGCGTTTTCAGGCTGAGACTTACTTCATCGGCTTCGAGACTATCAGGTCGAGGGTTCTCGGGGTAGATGTTGTTGTTCAGTGCATGCATTGACGAGAGTAGGGCGTATACTCTTCCAGTGTAGCCAGATAGTTCGGCAAGGTCTTTGCCGGAGTACATCAATCTTCCGCCAGCATCGGCGAGTGAAAGCAATAGTCGTCGGTTCGAGACGTAACCTGATGCAGGAATAAAGATGAGCTTCAGTCACGGTCCGGTTGGATGTGTCTAGGTAGTGGAGCTCACTTTCGGTTCGTTCAGCTACTTCATGGTGCGATTTGCGAGTAGTCGGATTCAAGGCAGTGCTCGCGGCGGGGAAAAGGATAGGCAGCGACATCAGGCCGTATCCGCACGCCGACCATAAGTACTTGATCACGAAGTCCTCCGTCATACTGCAGGTCAGTAGCGATCCTTGTCTTATTGAAACCTACCCATAGGGTATCCTGGCCTGTTGATAAAAATCAGCTAAGCTCACAAGTGCGAGACGCAGAAGCTCACCTTGAATACTGTGTGAACATGCTTGGCGAGCCTTTCATAAGCCGCCATCAAAATGCCCTTCTCCCTCTTTCCGCCATTATAGAACCTATTCTTGTCAGCTCAGCCTGTATCATTAAGGACTTACGCGACTTCTTCACCATCCCTTCCGATTCTACCGAGACCCGCTCGGTATTCGCCTTCGAGTCTCGCCTCGGTAGCCGCCATCCTGCCGAAAGCGGGGGTAGCCTTTCGCAAGACCCAAGCGGTGAAACCATAGTTGGCGAAAAGACCGATGGTTCCTAGTGGTCCGAGAGATGCTGCTAGTTGTGAGGTGAAGATGATCATGTCAAGCGCTGGCTTCCCGATATTTCCACTAAGACATTTTTGTCAGCTAATGTCGGCCCTTGGCAAAGCGTGTCTAATAGCTCACTATAACGCCGCCAAAGAATCGCAGAACCGTGCTACGTCAGTCGTAATGAACCTAAGATCGGACAGTGGTCAGCTGCGATGCGTACACATGGAAGTCCGCCATTTAGCTCACTGATCAGCGGTACCGGCAGCAGCCTCGCTCGTCCCGCCGGCGCCGTCAGATGACTTCTTCTTCTCAGGAGGAGGTACGGTGACACCCAGTCCCAGGCCGAATTTGTAGTAATTCAAATTCTCGTTTCTAGGTGATATTTATGAGCTTGAACTACGCCGAGGGCTTCCATACAGCTCACAAGTAAAGATCATGTATGTATCTCGTCAGATTCGTCCTGAACGCCAAAGCCAGCTTTCGTTCCAGGTACCTGATCTAATAAGAGGTCAGCTTGCCATCGACACCGAAGGATTACAAGGAAGCTGTACCTACCATCGAGTTTGTATAAGTACTGGGAATCGCAAGAGCAAACCACCATCCCAAACCTCTGATAAATCCCGCTCCGTTGGCAGATACCTAGGTCATCAGCTAAATTCAACATGTATAGGAACTTACGAGATCCCTGACGATTCTTCCATCTAGTCGGGCGACCATCACACTCAACACCGTTCTTGAGAGGAGGAAGAACGTGTGCAGGACCAGAAGGAAAGCCTCTTTGCCCGTCTTACTGAAATACACAAAGGAGATTGGGGTATGAGCTTCATTTCTGAGGTCCATTAAAGGAAGAAGCCCACTCACCTTGGAAAAGCGACTCTGAGGACAGCTACGAGCATCTTCCAGAACTTCTTGTTTACACCCAGTCGCTCCCTTGGATCGAGAGGTGGAAACGAAGCCAGGTGTGAGGCGTATAGTTCTGCTGGGGTAGGGGTGATTCGAACTTTGGAGACTCGACCCATATGAGGGACTAGCAGTGTCCTTGAACCTGAAGGGTCGGGAATATACTATCGAACAAGAAGAATGATGAGCTTCGTACAAAGCAGAAATCGTCACTACCATGAAAGCTCACCAAGTCTACTAGCTTCTTCTCCAACGCTGGAGTGTTTCTACAGAAGTCATCAGCGTGTGAACTAAGATACTGGGCCTGCTGTATGGATGACATACAAAGGCGTTTCTGTCTCCCTCCTCCTTCTCAGCTCTTTCCTCAAAGCCCTCTCATCCCTCCATCTCTTCAATGTCAGAGCATCGAGGATCTTTCCCGATCCATTGAGAGGTGCTGATCGAGCTAGTACCGCTACCAGCAGAGCTACGGCGAGGGCTTGGCGTCTTCTGGCGGTGAGGGAGGACAAGGATCCTATCTGCGGAAGCGTCGGTAGCGACGTCGGTATAAAAGACGTCATCTTGCTGGTTTCTATCCTTTACATTGGTAAAGCAGGAGATAGTAGCAGTATGTACAGTATTGTGCCCACGGTTGACCATGAGTGTGAAGATGAAGAAGAAGTGAAGTCGAGGTAGAAAGATTGAATTGGATCTTTCTTACCTCACTGGACGTGAGGAAGGCTGCGTTGCCGGTTATCATGCACATGCTTTGCCGGGCTCACGAGCGCTATCTCTGTTTTGTATCCAGGCATTACAACTCTCTTCAAATCGAAGAGAAGCGTATTGTGATCAAGCTTTAGAAGCATTAGAAAGCATTAGAAAGCATTAGAAAGCATTACAGTCTGGGAGTTTGTTGTTGTTGAATGCGTGATGACGCCACGACCAGCACCTGTGCCATGCATGCAAAACCAGCACAGATGCACAGATGCACGGATCACCTGCACCTGAGCGATCATGCACCTGGACATGAGGTTGAGGATGAGGATGAGGAAAACGTAGCTCACTCGGACCATCGTACTACTACTTCGAGGAAATCTCGCAAACAGCCCCTTCGACTGGTAATACCAACCTCCTTCTTATCTATCGCGCTCACTATACTCCACCGAAGCTTTCCGTCCACCACCTCAACACCGGCTGCACACCCACCCACGAATATGGCCCTGATCGATAAGGAGACCACGCCGACAGCTACCGTCAAGCCCCAGGCTGATCTGGCTGCAAAGTACAGAGGAGCTTGTGTTGAGGTGAGCTGAATTCCCTTGCACTCTGGTTGTGCATAGACCAAAGGCGGAGCTCGAAACAGACACATGTGCTCAGGTCGACATCTCTTCTCTTGTGGGTGACTCTTATAGGACCTTCAATTACCGCCTGCGTTCTGTTTACCGCACGACGCACCTATCACTCTCGCGCTCGAAGCGGCATACGAAAGGGAGTTTGACCAACTACCGTAAGCTGATTCTCATTCCTTATGTCTCACTTTCCAGAGAATATAAGTGAGAGGATGGGAGTGGAATGAATGTCAACTGACGTTTGTTTGTTTATTCGTTTGCTTACCGCGAGTAGTATTCTGAACGACCGAAGAAAACCTATTGGATACCTGCATGTACCTACGCTGAAGAAGAAGTTCGAAGCTGGATCAGTACAAGAGACAGACCCAGTTTGTGAGTAAACATGCGTCCTCGCATTAACCATTCCTTTCTACTGAGGGAAGCACAGCGTACCCTCACAATCGAGGTTTTCAATACTTGAGCAGATGCAAGAGGCCGCGAGCTAATTGACCTTGGCTCTCCATTCTAGCCAAACACATCACTCACTTCCCCATGTCATCCCGCTCACATCCTTATACCGTCATCAACCCCTTAACTCCGCTGGAAGATCTGGAAAGATTCTTCGTTTCAGCAGGTGTGGATTTCGCCTTGGGTGAGCAAACTTCCCGCTATTCAATTTGCCAATCCGCCTCAGTTCAGCTACGTGCTCAAACTCGTGCGTTCGGACAACAGCAGCTGACAGGTGTATGCGGTGTGCGGATGAGAGCAGTCACGGATAACGAGAGGAAATGGGTTTTGGGAGTAGCTACGAAAGATGATCTGGAGGTGAGTCTGGTTTCCCCTGCCCCTGCCCCTGCCCCTGCCCCTGCCCCTGCCCCTGCCCCTGCCCCTGCCCCTGCCCCTGCCCCTGCCCCTGCCCCTGCCACTCCCCTAGTCCCAATCCAGTGATTTATTATGACATTCACTCTAGCGTTGTTCTGTACTGAAGCTGACCTGGTCGTCTCCGTGTCTGCCCAGACATTCGTAAAGAGACGAGGATGATAAGTCTGCCTTTTGTGCCATAGACGGAACAGGGATAACGAGTTTTTTTGAACAAGAGACACTGTAACATAATAACTATTATACTGTGTATATAATAACCCTATCAATCGAGTCTTTTCTTTTGGTTCTTCTTCCGATTTCCTTTTACTTGCACTTCTCACGACATCCTATTACTCGTATCAAGACACCGAAAAAACCAAATTTCGATGGCCGCGCTCAGCTTATTTTTATTAAGACTACACTACACACACAATTGACCTGGCTACTCCCATACTGCGAGAGTGATATCGACCTGCTTTTTGTTTGCATCCTCTTTTCAGTCGGGGAGGAAGATTACAGATTGCTTAAGCCCAAGTGTCCTCAAGCTGCCAGATAGCGACGGACAGCTGGGCACCCTCTGGTAAGCCGGAAGAACCGATATCGAGCTTGGTCAAAGGAGTAGTGGGGAAGACGACGCTGGTCCCCACCACAGCTCCGCCATCGACGTAGACTTCGAACAAGCTTCGGTCGAAGACACCTTGGATTCGCTTGGCAGGTTGTCGCTGGGAAGTACAGGTGATAAGAAATAAGCAGGTCAGCACCGAACCAATTTCGCACCGCAAGACAAATTTTTATGAAAGCGGAATAAAAGGATTTTCAGTAAGAGGCACCGCGATGGAAGCGTTCATTACTCACCTGACTGGCTAAAAACTTGTCTGTGAAGTAAGGGTCCTCGAATCCATCCAAATGACCTCTGTCGATCGAAATAGAGTTAGGCATGGAACCAACGAAAGCATAAGCGCTCTTGAGGTACTCATCGGTACCATCAGCGGAGAAAGTAAAGTTGATACCGGCGTAAGCATCGAAGGCAGGCGCGTCGGGAAGAGTGATGTTGATATCGAAGTAGACGGCGTTGGTGAACTGGGTCGAAACGGTACCGTTGGCAGCGTCATCTTTGAGTTGAAGTCGGTCTTCGAGGATAGGCGAGAGGTCGTAAATCTCCTGGACGAGCTGATATCCCGCGATACCTTCATCTTGGATGTAGTTTTTCCTGGGAAGAGTCATGGCGCTCCTCCAACCTTCGTTACCCGTAGGGACCGTGTTGGTGTATTGCCAATTACTGGCCCAACCGATAGAAACAGGGTGATCGTAGAAGAATTGTCCGGCGTAATCGTCCTTGGCAAAATTGCTGAGTCTAGCAGCTGTGTCTCGAGGCTCAAAGTGAGTTCCGTTGAATTCACCAGGGAAGTACTGGGTAATCGATCCGCCTAGAGGACCACCTGGGTTGAGCGAGATTGTGAGGACGTATTCGTTGTCGGACGAGTTGGCGATAGGTACTTGGACAAGGTTGGGACACTCGTATTGGATACCCAATAGACCGACATGCGAGACGTTTGAAGCATGAGTCCAATCTTTCAAGTCGGGCGAAGTGAAAATACCGACAGTGTACTCTGCGGCATACGCAACGACCATGACCCAGTGATCATCGTACCAGATGACTTTTGGATCTCGGAATTGGTTACTGTCAATATCCAAGACGGGGTTCCCTTCGTAAGGAGTGAAAGTATAGCCGTTATCGAAAGAGTACGCTAATTCCTGGACTTGTTTCTCGGGGGTATTGAGGGTATAGATGGCTACTACACCGTCTGTGGTATTGGGGAAGAAGCCCGACGTGTTGTTGGGATCAAGCACGGCCGATCCTGAGAATACCCCGGCTGTAGAGTTGGGAGGAGCAAGCGCGATCGGCTGGTTGGTCCAGTGATACAAGTCTGGAGAGGTAGCGTGACCCCAATGCTGGTTACCAGCGACGATATCGGTGGGGTTGTCTATAACGACGCACGCAATACAACCCTGTTTAGCATGTAGTCTGGAGATGTCCCTTGGCTTGTCCTGTGAGATGTATACTGGCTGGACTAGACCAAATTACACTCACATTGGTAGTACAAGTGCCATGTACCGTTGTTATCGACAAACATGCCATTGGGGTCATTCATGAAGCCCTATATACGTTGTCGGAGTGGGTTGGATCGATGAGCATATGTCAGAGACGACATGGGTGTTTTCCAGCGTTGAGTATGCATTAACGGGATGAGCTAGAGAGAGGGAAGGGAGGTGTGAGTATGGATTGCGCGAGGTAACTCACCTTGGGAGGAGAGAAGTGGACTCTGGGCCTAAGAGCACCATTGTAATCTCCCTCGATGGGAGTACCAGCCGGAGTCTCAGCAGGGGTGGAATCAGCGCTAACACCAGCCAAGTATGCTAGAGCCGCTACCGACAATGCGGATGCGGTAGAGAGATAAGATGGGGCCATGGTGAATCGAAGGATCACGGTGGACGGTTTCTTCCAATTGCAAAAAAAAAGGAGAGATGTGGGATGGGATGAGATGTGAATGTTGAACAGAACGAGAAGATGATGGGCGTTTATATATGTATCTTACGGGAGGGAAGCCAGGAAGGGAAGGGTGAATGATTAAAGATGAGGATTTTCCGGCAGGTGTCGTAAGCAAGAAGGGTACAATACAGTAGAGAAACCGAAACCGACGCCGGTGAATAAACATGAACAACAGCTATCAAGTCTTTCACGTCTTTCACTCTTTGCTTTTACATGGAGAGGAGAGAGCACCGTACTGGTGCTCTGCTTCGGAAATCCAAACGCAATCATCGTTGACCCCGATCCCTCGTCTTTTTTCCCTCGTGCAACAGTCGACCCCCGTTCCTCCTTTGCATTCCTATTCCTTGCCAAGAACCAAGAGCCAAGAAGGCGACGCACGCCGCGGCAAAGCGACACCTTTGCATAGATGCAATTGGATCCCACCGACCGCTCTTTTGCGTTAGTCTCGTCTGGAAAGTGCAAATCTCCCAAGCCGCCGGGAAGGGGAAAATGTGGGGAGCAGAAGGGGCAAGGGCCAAGGGCAGGGGCCAAAGCAGGGAGGGGCCAAGCGGATCGGACCGGCGGTCGACCGGTTCATGTTTTGTTCCGATCTTTTCTTTTCTTTGATGCTAGTTGCTAGTTGCTAGTTGCTAGTGTGGGTGCTGCAGTTGGTGCCCCCCTTTTCGCCAAACCCTCCTCCTCCTTATTTTGGCAGCTGGCAGTAAAAGCCTCCACGGGTCCAACAAACGCATCCATGGGCTGCCTGCTGTAAGCCCGTAAGAGAAAAGGAGAAACGGGAACTTTAACATGACGTCGTTTTAGCTCAGGAACGCAAGTAATTTATCATTTGCCGCCGGCCGGCTAACCCTCTTACCCTCTTACCCTCTCATCTGTCGAAACTGACCGGGCGCAGCCGGAGCCACATCTGCATAATGTATTTCGAAGCCGCACGCAGGGGGGCCATCTGCATCCGGGCGCTCAAGACCGGGGTCGCTTCGCTTCGTTTTGCTTCGTTCTCGTTCTGCAAACCTTTGCAGGGTCTTGGCATCGGGAGCCTGCATGAATGATTCATGAGAAAGACTGACCTTTTTTGGATGTTAAGAGAATCCGACGGGCGGCTACTGTACATACTATACTTAGAAAGTGAAGAGGGGAAGCGAAAAGCGGTTATGTCTGCATCTCCGTCCCCCCTCTGTTGCAGCTGCAGCTGCAGCTGTAGCTTGCTTATGCCAATGCCGATGCCAATGCCACTCTCAAAGCACGCTAGCTCTATGGCGCAGGAACACGGGATCGGTTGTTTGGTCTCGTAAGGTAATGACTGTACTTTCTGTTCTTTCCTTGCGCGTGGTGGGTTTTGTCCTCGTCGGGGGGTTTATAAACTCGCCGTTAGCGTTAGCGTGTTCTTGGAGGAAAATGAGACTCGTGAGATTCGTGTCAAGTCAACTGTCTTTGCAAGCCACACACGCTTGTCAAGCATGATACATAGATGATGTATCGGATGATGCATAACCACATGACGAGAGTCCTAGTAGGCGATTGTGATGATGGTGCATTGTGCCAGAGATGTGTAAGGATGGCGCATGAGAAAGAGATGGGGATAATCTGAGGCTGGGGTCGAATACGGAGGTGATCCATTGATCATGGGGCCACGCGGCCTTGACTCGCCAGTCGGACCCGTTGGGGAACGTGACGCACTCTTGTGTGTGTGTATATCTCTCAAACTTAAGTCGATATCGATAACTCTTAGTGTTTCGTCGCCGTCACACGAATATGTACACCCACCGGGACCATGTGAATAGTATTTTGCGAAGCTGGCCGAGGGGACCACGGAAGTCAACAGGCAGGAAGCGGTGTAGCCAGTGAGCTCGGCATCATGGTTCAATCGCTACATTAGAGTAGCATTGTTCCCGTTCACATTCATGATTTCATATACAGTAGAAACTCTACTCTACAGAACGAGCACATACTGTACGGTATCTACAGAAAAGAACGGAAGGAGGGCAAGAGTGAGAGCAGCCGTCAACATTATATCCAAACAAAACTATACACACCCTTATTTCCCGCCAATACCGAATATCATACCACTCTACTCTATAGTAGAATATGTGACCCAATGTCCTTTTCTTCTCAGGGAGAAGTGAGAAATGAGTCACAGGATTGCGGTGCGTCGTGTTCTAAAATTTGCAAACACTGTTGCTATCCGCTCTCTGCTTTGCAAGTTACCATCAACCAGTCTGGGCAGAGCACGGAGCAAAACGCTTTGCTCTTTCACTCGAACGAGACCACAATCTCGAATCTCTCAGAAGCATCACCACCTCTGTTCTCCTCACCATTGGCGACAGAGAACGAGATGACCGTCCCACGCTTCTCTTTTCCTTCACCAGCGACGATCTTGGCAGTGGTCTGATCGCACGACTGAGAAACCCGATCGACTTCGATGGACACCTTCACGTTCGACGCAGTCGTAGCCGTGTCACCAGCCCCCTGATTTTCGTCAGCTCCAGCTCGAACCACGAGAAGAGCGAAATGATCATCGGCGAACTTGGTCGTGAATCGGAATTTGCCTGCGAAATTAAACGAAAAAATACAGATCAGCAACGCAGTCAAGAGACGGTCACTGACGTCGCCTCTGATCCCCCTCCGCTACGGCTACGGAGTCATGCAGGTTCTCTCGACAGCCAAGTCCTATGTGAAGTTTACCAAAGCGCAAGGTGATTTGTACAACTTACCATCTTCAACGACGGGCTCGCCGATCCCAGCCAGAGACGCAAACTTGTCACGCATACCAAGAATCGCGGCCTTGGTCTCGTTGCCAACTTCGTAGAGCTTGCTCACGACGTAAGCCTCGCAATGCCCCTTCTCGAGATGGACGTCCACTTTTGCGCCTGCATCGTCTTGCGCGGTCGACTCCGAGAACAGGGTGAAAGTTGTATTGTGGATTGAGAATGGCTTGTCGGTGTTCAAGCCCAGCGTAGACACCACATAGTATTCGTTTGCCTTCGCCGAGGTCGACGTGGAGGTTTCGTCTAGGTCTATGACATCTTGAATGTCTCGCAGGGTGATCTTGTCCTTTGCGATGGCCTTTGACTTTGCAGCATGTGCATTCCAAGCGGCAATAATACCTCCAAACTCGCCAAACTTGGTCCCTCCAACCAATGCAGGCCCATCGGTACCTTCTTTGATCCCGTCCCAGAACCACCGATTGGTCAGGCCTTGACGACGTTAGCCGCTCGAATAATTTCACGCTTGCCTCGTTTATTGGTGGATCGCAAGCGTTCCAGAAGTTCTGCGTCACTCTTGACGCGAGGAGTATCAGAAAGAAGGATCGGTCCTGGACCCAGCGCACGAAGAAGCGCGTGGTATGTGGGTAGAAGATCTGAAGGGGCCGACGCGAACATGTCGAGATCGGGAATGAACAGGTGAGAGGTCAAGATCGAATTGAGGAGGTTAAAGTGGATATGGTCTGGGTGAGTATTCGGGTAATCCAGAGCGAAGTCGTCCGAGTTTCTAAATATGACACCGCCCTCATACATTGTCAACAACAACTTGCTGATGCTGGAATTTTTATTTAAATCTCATACGCACCTAAAAACGAGCTTGCCCCCGGGTCTGCTGAACCCTAGACCACCAGGACCATTCAGCATCCTCTCGTTGTGGGACATGCACATGATAACGCTCCGAGTATCCCAAGTATCCTTGAGAGCAGCTAACATGCCGGACCAGAGCGCTTGTTGGATGTGCCTCGCACCTTGGCCTGTAGCGGTCTCATGGAAGGCTTGATTATCGACCTAGCATTGCGCTCCAAGGATCAGTCCAAAATTCCCCCATGAATCCCACCACCTGTTGAAGAAAGGGTATGTCACTCACCTTGACGAAATCGATACCCCATGATTTGATCTTGGCAAAATAATCCCTCCAGAACATCTCCGCCTTGTCGATAGAGGGTAACCACATGGAATTGTGACCCGAGACGCCCTTCCACATCCTCTCCACATGATCAAGCCAAGTACTCTCCGCTCCGCCTCGGCCTACGTGAGCTTTGTTGGTCTTGTGCTGCACGCAGTCGTATTTGGCTCGAAGCTCAGAGTCGGGGTCGATACCATACCAGTACCCTTGGAGGGTACACCACACCCCGACCTTCTCAATACCCTGATTCTTCAGGGCTTTGACAACCGTAGTCATGTCGGAATTCATGCCGTCCCACGCCTCGAAGGAAGAGAGCTTGCCTTTCTGACCAAGGGCGGTCACGTCTTGCCAGCCGTCGTCGATCAGGTACGACTTGATGGGGAAAGGTGGAATCAGAGACTGCAACAGATCCAAAGTGGGTCGATCTCGATCGCCGTCTGCCATTTATTTTTCAAAAAAAAATAAAGAGAAAAGTACAGCTCCGTCAGCGCATTTAATCGCGCATCGAGTATAGACTGATAAAACCCAGGCAACCTCAATCTGTACGAGTACGTCTCTGGACTGAAGCGGGATGCTTTTTGTTTTTCTTTTGGGGTCACTTGGACACTCACTTGGCTGTAGGAAGCTCTCCCATGTGCATACGCCCAAATCATCCCAAATGTAATCCTCATTCTGCTCGCCGTTCTCAGCCTCAACAGCCTGACCGCCTCCAATGAGCTGCTTAGCAATCTCCACAACCTTCTTGACCCCATTTCTTTCATCTTTCGGGCCTGAAGTTTTGAGGCCGATGATCAAAGCCTTCTCGGTGTTGGCATCATCGTTGATTCACCTGAGGTTGGAGTAGATCTTGCCCTTGTCGACGATCAGATTGTGGTTGATGTTCAACGTGGAAACGGGATAGAGGATGAGAGTCGTGTTCCAGTCGGCCTCGGACTTGAGCAAGAGCAAGTGAGAGGCTAGATTGGGGTGAGAGGAGAGGCATGAGTGCAGCTGAGGTTGAACCCAGGTGCATCTGGGATGATAGTAGTAGTCGACACTGTGTCAGCGGAGGTGTAGTCTCCTTGGAGGGTTTGGTGGACGCGTCAACGAGAGGAGAGGGGGATATGAGGTCCAGATTGGTCGAAAATCAAGGGTGGATGTGTGTGTTCAGAGAAAGAGAGAGGCTGGGAGCATCCAAGTGGTAGCGTAACAATGACTAGCGATTTAATCAGTATCGGTTGTAATCTGTACTCACTTGTATCGGACGAGCGAAAGGCATTTCCAATCCTCAGTACCCTTGAGTTCGTCCCAATCGACCTGTACCTTCTGAGCATCCACATCGACTGGAAGCTGAAGCCAACAAGTGAATGGCTCATGCTGAGGGGTCAGGATCTCTTGCGCCATTATGAACTGTGAGTATGATTTGCTGTTCAGATGGAAAACTGAAAAGTGAAAAGAGCTTGGGATGCTGAGAAAGGTTGAAACGTTGGAACGAGTGTTGGGCTTTATATACTGTGCTCGTGTAGTCGATTACTCGAGAGGTGTTCTTGCTTTCATCTGACAAAAAGTGTTGGATTAACTCCACTACTGATGGGGATGATGCTCCAACACCGTTGTTATAAGCTAGAAGCTAATCGTCCCACACTGCGTCAAAGGACACAAGAATCATCGAAACACGTCACAATTTTCAAAACACGTCATTATCACGAAGGCGGAGGACACGCCTTTTGAGCCCAGAAAGGAGCCTTCAACAGGCGCTAGCTATGATACATATATATGTTTGAGTTGAGGGAGGTGAGGGCAAGGGCTAAAACGAGAGCGAGAGAAAGGAGCAAGGAGAAAGGAGCGAGAAGCAAAACAAGTCAACAAGTAAAGAAGCAATGTTGGGATGATGATGATACCCTCGGACCACTGTACGAGTGAGTTAGGTTCCGGCTATCTCAACGGACCGGATTCGACACATCGCTCGCTCCCGATGCAGCAGATAAGATACGCCTGTTGGATGCCGAGAGCTCACTGAGCAAGTAAACAGCCCCTCGTCTCCAAGAACATACATAAACAGACTCGGTCGAGACTAGATTGCCTTGTTTTTGGAAACTCGAGCAACTCCACGGTGCAGAGCGGCCGTCCTTAGACTTTGCATTAGCGATGACATTTGACATTTGCATTCATTCTCATCTCGGATACAGATATCGGTATATATACAATGGTCTTGAAGTTTCAGCACGTTTTGTAAGGACACAGGGGTATGATATCGTATGTAGATGTATTGTTGGATCAAACAAAACAGCCAGATCGTGGAAAACCTGAATTGATTGGGTTGCGTTAAAGCGCAGTAGAGGTGGTACTGTCGATTTCTGCGAGATGATAACATGTAGAATGGTAAGCTTCTGTCCTCTGGGTGTCACCTTTGGATAAGCTTACCTATCGTGGGGAGGAAAGAGCTGCAGAATTTGAGCAGCTAGATGCACACAATAATATGTTAGTGGATCATCTTGATCGCACGATGCGATCGTACAACTCTTGCCAGAGGATATTATGCACTCACAATGACAATGTACATATCCACCTGAACGCCGACGGGCGGGGCATCCGCATCGGCATCCTTCTTCTCATCCTTGTTCGGCGATGCTGCCGCCGCCGAAGAGGAGGACGAACCACCAGTAACTTTCCTGACCATCCCTCCGATACCCCACTTCTTCTTGCCTCCACTTCCAGAACTTTTGCCACCAGCACCTTCAGCAGCAGCAGCAGTCGAAGTCTGGTCTTCCTCACCCATCTGAGCAGCCTGAGCAGCATCCATCCGATCTACAAACTTCTTCATTACCGAAGCGTGTTTGCACGGGTGAACGGATGCGAGCTGTTGTCCTGTGTGAGGGAACATCTCCATCGTCATGGTCTTGAATGCGTGCTCTTTGGGAACATCCTGGAAAACTTGAGCAGGTGTAAGGGGGGACTTGTTCTATTGAGATATCATTGTGGACCGTCAGCTGACTGTTGCGTATTCGAAAAGAGGCTTAATTGTGCAGTTGCGTGACATACCTCATCGTATCCGAACAACCATATTCGCGGTACTTGGTAATGCCTGTCATATGAGATCATCACATCATACGTTCGGACCTGCAGCAAGTTCTTAGCTGCACTCGATTTGACATCCGCTCTAAATGAACAGGTGTTATCAGCTGAAAGTCTGGTTTTGTTCAACAGTCTTTCCTTCTGTAAGCTGACTCACTCGCTAGGATGTACGATTCGCACGGCCGCATCGTCCTCCTCGTCTTCCAGCCCAGCAGCTTCATCCATATCAGGAATATCATCGATATCAGGGATCTCATCCACTTCCAGCGGATGCTCGTTTTCCCCGATTGAGAGGCCTTTCATCCCTGATGAAGGAGCTGAAGGGGACAAAGTCGGTGAGTCGGATATGTCGGGGATCTCATCCATATCGGCGGGCTTGGCTTGAGCGGCTATGATTCGCAATACATTCGCGAGCGCGGTAAGTAGAATGCGCATAATGCCAGTAGGTGGTGACGAGTGTTGCAAATACAAGGGCGAAGGGAGCATGGTGAAGGTATCAATAACAGAACAAGCATGTTAATGAGCTTATCCGTACGGATGATCTCACGCTCTTTCCAATGTACTCACCCCTTCCGAAATGCGTGGCAACCCATTCATCATCTTCGCCCTTCTTCGCACCCGGTGCAGGAGCTTCCTCAGCCTGCATAATACGATCAACGACGAAAGTCGAACGTAAAAATATGAGCTAGATCCGATTTATGGGCGAAACACTATCAAAAAGCTCACATCGTCCATGAAATTGAGGAGCTTCTCCGCATCCTCGTCCGCGTCGGAATACAAGTCGGTCGCACGCCTCAAACAAGGGACTGCATGAGGAAGACAGAGAACTAATCAGCTGGTGTACCTTTTCTGGTGATTAATCAGCTTACCTCCTCTTGTGATCAGGTATTGTTTGTCCGCCGGTAAGAAATCTCGAGCTTTCGATGGGTCTCTGCAGGGTGTATGATAAGCCTTGGCTCTTAAAACAGGATTGGGCGATATGAAAGTGTCGTTTGGGAGGTGCATCAATGTGGGAACGAATGAACATACCCTTTCTCCCTGTAGAGCGCGGAACGTTAGTAAATGTGAACAGGTACGTTGAGCGGGTCTGGCTTGTTCTCCAGATGAACGGTGCGGTACTCGGTACTCACCATTGCCAGACGGGAAACTTGAAAGTCAAGAAGTCACCAGCAGCAACAAACTCCTCTATGTACACGAAAACAAAGATATCAGCAAGTGATCCGGGCGGCGGTATGATAGATAGGTGGGCGGCCGCGGGAGGAAGCTGGGAGATCACAAACGTACCAGGAGTGATTCTACCGTGCTCCTTGAACTTTGATTCTCGAAGCACCTACACCACAGCGCATCATTATCATTAGCTCGCCGTTGAGCGTGTGGATGATAGCAGAGGAGAGGAGATTTGAGCATGTGCATGGTGGGTGGCAACTGCTGAGCGGTTGATCAACGTACGGGTGACAGGTAATCCCTGACTGCCCAATATTGGCTCTAAAGCGATCATGAAATCAGCTTATGACGACTCCGATACTCAAGCAATAGCTGACCCACCTGGATAGCGAGGAGAGGGTTGTTCATGGTCTATACAACAACGATTGTTGCTCGATAGTGTAGAGATGAAGGACAATGAGGAAGGAAGAATGAATCAACATGCTATGACCATGACAACGTTACCTGAACGCCTGCACTCTGTTTCATTTATCACCTGTTGCCTGTTGCCGCTCAGTCGCGCTTTGGTCGTGTTGTTGATGCTTGATGACGCTAGCGCTCGGTCGGTCGACATCACGTGGTTGCCACATGATTCTTCAACCAGTAATCAGGCTAGCCGTGCCTGGTCAAGCTTTCTTCAAGATCTTAGCTGGAACATGAGCGCTCCCTCTTGACAGTGGTCAACTAGGTACTTAGTACTACTTTATCCAATAGATAAGCATTGCAACGCATGCAAGACAACGGCCTTAGACGAACGACAAAGTGAAGATTCAAGATGGCCGACGAGGAATTGCCGCCTTCCAAGCTGGGTACGAAAGATCATTGGGATAGCGTGTACGAGTATGTATGCTGAGCTCTCTTTATCATAGCATATAAGCTATTCCTCAACAACTGTATGTGTTTTTCCACTAGCTGACGTATTTCTGTTCGTCGATGTCACCGGTTAGGCGCGAAGTGAGGGTATACAATGATGTAGGAGATGAAGGAGAAGTATGGTAAGCCTTCCGGACCAGTATATACTTGATATTCCATCCCGTCACCACGCAATAAATAATAACATCTTCGACTTGTTTCCGCCCCTTTTCCATTCTCCCTCTTTGGCAACCAGGTTCGGCGAGTCAAGCGTAACGAAAATGCGTAAATGGGCTCATAAGCACATCAAGCCGAAACCAGATGGATCAGCCGTTCGAATTATGGAAGCAGGTTCAGGCAACGGAACGCTACTTCTCTCGTTCCTCACTAGTCCCGCGACCGAAGAGGACGAATTTAGACAACCGCCTAAATATCATTTGACGGGTATAGATTATTGCGAATCGGCTGCTACTTTAGCTCAAAGTATAGAACACTCGCGTCGAGAGAATTTACCATCCGAGATCGAGAACCCCGAATCTGACTCGGACGACTCCGATTATGGTTACGATTCAGCAGAAGAGGACGATGAGCGAGATGGAGGTGGTGGAAAGGGATTGATAATGAACGATGTGGAATGTTCATGGCGAACAGCAGATCTCCTACGGTCCAACTTGAACGGAGAGAAATGGGATTTGGTATTGGACAAAGGAACGTATGATGCGCTGTGTTTGAGTGACGAGGGGATAGAAGAGGAAGGAGGGAGATTACCTTCTCAGGTTTATCCAGAGAAGATTGCGAAATTGGTGGAAAATGGAGGATTCTTTTTGATTACGAGCTGTAATTTCACTGAAGAGGAGATCAAGGCTCGATATACCAAAGAGGGATTAGGTGAGTGACCAGTAGAAACCGCTTGCCATCACACTATTTTCGTTCCCGAGCTATGGTATATGCACGGCTTTCAGACTGGATCAAGTACGTTGAAGCGGACGCTGATAAACGGGTATCTCTTACAGGTTTCGAGTTCCAGTGAGTACAGTCTCTTCTGTTGTGGCCTGACCTCGTCTCTTGAGGGAGCGGTCATGACGCGAATTGCACGTTGTGGTCAAAGCCTGAGTCTTATGCTGTGTGCTGACTGATGATCGATTCTTGCATCGCTCATTGATAGCTCAAGCGTACCACACCCCTCGTTCTCCTTTGGCGGCAAAACGGGGACGACAGTCTGCACAGTCGCATTCCAGAAGGTCATTTTTTCATGAAAGTCATCTATCAGGTCGTAGCAAGACATGACTGCATAATGCACATAGATATGACAGAGCCATGCAATACATACTACCACGCTGTATCTGGACATCGCAATCCGAGGCGTCCCCCCTTTCCTCTCCCAAGCAATACACAAAATGCGTCAGTCATCAGTGGAAGAGGAAACAGCGTCATGCCTGTATACCAGGCAATATTGCTTCTGCTGAGACCTGCACGTCATATCGCTTGCCGCTGTACATCTGCATAGCTAGATCCCATCAATCGAATAAGGGGGTCCTGTGTATTTGGCCGAATGATCAGGGGTAAAGGGGATAGGTAGTCCAACTGTATAATGTACGCTGCTTGTTTGGTTCCACAGCACCTGCACAGCTTACAGCGACTTAGTGCAGAAATAACGCCACTCTCGGCAACACATGGTATTACCGAGCACTACTGCTGGGTCCAGGCTGGCACTTGCCACTTTATGTTGTGATTTTTTTGATTTTCAGGGTCCAAGCACCCCAGATACACGCGCATGGCTTTTCATGGCCGTCGACGCATTGACTCCTTTTACTTTTGGGCTTTTTGGTGTAAAGTGTAAACAACCCAACGAGTCATATCAACCTAACAGCATTCAATCCGTTTCACCCTTTCACTCCTAACCATTCTTTTACATCTCTTTAGCTAGCTGACATTTAACAACTCTCGTTTCTATCGCCACCACCACCGCATACTTCGACTTCGACTTCGACATCCACATCGACATCATCGACAGACTACGACAAACAATAGCATATCGAAACCAAGAAGGAAGGCAGCACAGAAGGATATCACTAGGTCAGATGGTGCAGGATCAATATTCGGTGTAAACAAAGGTTGGATGATCAGAAGATAGACATAAACAGTCGGAAAAGAGAGAGAGGGAAAGAAGAGGATCACAACAAGGCTTGTTTACCGGTTTCTGGGCTATCTACAACCGTTCTTAAAATTGTGAGTGATTGCTTCGGTCTGGCCAGATCCTTCACATCTATAGATCGCTTCTAAAAGGAGATGCATACATGCAGTGACTGAACTCATTTTGCTCCATAGTACGCTCACAATGTCCGCTCCTGGCGCTTCTTCCCCTTCCAGTCGACTTCGCCTCGCACCGCATACATCACCAATGACAGCCAAGGATGTCGCTCGAAACTCTATCATCTCGTCTTCAGCAAAAGGATGGTCCCCCTTGCAAATAAACAAGCGAGACTCTATCAATACATCCCCCCTGAAACCCTCACCGAATCCATCATTATCGCCTAATCCTAACGACCCCACAGCACCACGACGGTCTTCCAGCTCGTTCAAACATGTATCGAAGAACTCGCTGGTCTCCAACAGTCCCTTCAAGTCTCCCACTACCGTACAAGGTGCTCAAGCGATCGGACTCAGCTTGGAATCCAGTGCGGAGAAAGTGATCCATGAGAGGAGAAGTACAAGGCAACTCGGGGAAGCACCTCCTACGGCACAAGGATCGGCAGCTACTTCCAGAGCTGCTATCGGACTCGGTATCGGCATCTCCCCTACCAAGCCTCGTTCAACCAGTCGTTCAGCCAGCGGGGAGAAGAGAGCTGCCGTCAGTGGACAAAGACGAGTATCGAATGACCGAACCAAAGTCGCCTTTCCTAGTGTTGGTGGTATCGAGAGGAGGTCGTCGACTGAACGAAGGGTATCAGCTTCTAAGGAGAATGAATCACCTGATGTGAGGGCCGGGAAGAGGGTTCCTCGAGCTAGTATGGGTTTCAAGGATCTCGCAAAGGGCAGTCTGGTCACCAAGTCTCCTTTCAAGCAGCGAACACCTTCAGGCGGTCTTGGCTCTACCTCCAGCACTCGAGCTAACGAAACAGCGTCGGAAGATGATATCGGCCCTAGTCCAAAGACAATTCCTGTCGAGCGAGATGACGTCTTTTCTTCTCCTTCGCCCAGAAGGCTTTCAGGTGGCAAACAAGGTCAAAGACGACCTTCGCCGTCTAATGGCTTGAGTATCGGCGCACGAACCAGCAATTCACCTACGCCCTCACCGCCACGATCAATCGCTCAACCTTTCTTATCTACTACTGTCGGTTCAGCTGGGCCTTCGCCTCTCAGTCAGTCTCTCTCACTGGGCCAAGCCGAACCTACGCCTACGCCTACTCCTCACAAATCAGCCATGACGCCTTCTCGACGCCTTCGAGGCCCTCGAGACCTCTCAGCAGGGTGCGAATCACCCACTAGGAAGACGGTCACTTTCCAGTCGGTTCCGGATGTCAAGGAGTTTGAGTGTCTCTCAGCCGAGCCAAGTATGGACGGTAGCTTCGATATCCAGGCTGAGGAGGAAGACGCCGATGAATGGGTTGATGAGGCTGTTCACATGCATCGGGACAATAGCCTCGATGAGCTTCTCTCAGGTGCGCACGCTATCGACCATCCTATGATGGAGCCCTCGCCTATGATCAGCGACGAGAATGAGGGTCAAATGCCCGATGGATCGACCACTGCCGAATTCATGGATACCCTCATCGAGGAAGGTCTCTTTTCACCGCCTACAATGGACACTCCCGCTTTCGACGATCAAGACAACTTCGAATTGCCTCTCGAGCCTGTCGACCACGATAGCGATCGGCCGTTCCTTTCCACTCCTTCGCTTGGAGGTTCAGTCAACGTCACTCCCCTGCTTGCCAGTGACATGTTCGCAGAGATGGATCAACATGGTGTACCGTACGGACGGACTCATCACGCTGAACGGGCTGCCGCTGCTCATTCCCTTGCTTCAGGCGCCCAGACGGATAAGTTCGTCCAGCCCGGGTTCCCCCAGAACCAGGACCACAATATGCTGATGAACGCCAACGCCGCTCAACCTGTCATTCCGAAATCGCCTACACACTACCCCGAGTATAACGATCCCTTTGCCTCTGCTGCCCCGCACGCGCATCAAGTCAGCGCTATGCCTGACCCCTTCATTACAATTCAGACCGCTACTAATGTTCTCCCGATCCAACACCAGCAACGAGAAGAGGACGGCATTCCCCTTGGTAGAACGAGCCATGCGGAAAGAATTCAGGCTAGGCGAATGCTGGCTACTCAGAGCTTGGGTTTAGGAATGCCCAGGTCACCTGCCATAAGCCATGGCTTGACTAGGGAATACTCAGAAGACAAGAGCGAAAGTGGAAGTGAAGGCGAGCACGTGAGCGAGGGCGAGATCCTTATGGGCACTATCCATGATGTACGACAAGACCAGGCCAATAAGGCTCCGCCGACACTCGCGCCAATAATCATGGCCAGAAACGGTAGTGGCGACAGCACCGAGTCGACGACGAAGCGGAGGTTGCCTAAAGTTCCTGCACCAGCACCTATGCCTATCGATATTCCGAGCCCAGTAACCAGCCCGACCAAGAATGACGAGATAGAGCAGGATAATCTTACCATAGCTGACAAGAGGGTATGTCATACTTTCTGTTGGAAAGAGGTGGACAATGCTGACCTGCACATAAATCCAGTCAAGCAAGTTCGACATCGGCGGGTTCTCTTTGCCCTTCATCGGCTCCACATCGCCCTTTTTCAACAATGAGAGTGCTACTTTCGAGAAGCAGCCCTCCATCGAAGGCGATGATCAATCTTCCTCTTCTGAACCCTCGTCCCATGAGCCTGAGAGACCTCTGACTCCTCCACCTGTCATTAAGGATGTGGCCGAAGAGAAGAAAGAAAGCCCTCATAAATTACCGGACTTCAATTTCCATTTCGAGGAAATCAAGCTACAGCGTACCGATAGTGAGGAATCGAGGGGTACCGCTATGGTCAAGGCGAACCAGGTGAACCCTGTCAAAGTTTCTGCCGAGGTTAAGCAGGATGCGCCTGCTGAGATGGCGGTCAAGCCAAACTCCAACATTACACCATCGACCAGCGCCAAAGAGGGACTCAACAAGATGCCAGCGTCTACCTCGGCTACCTCGCTTCGGTCCGAATTTGGTGGGAGCAACGCCACTACTCCCATGTCGGTAGACTCGACCACGACTCGAGTCCGGCAACGAATCTCGCGAGAGATGATTCGTGAAACCATCCAGCAACGTATCGCTGAGGGCAGCCTGTCTCGAAGACCACCAAGCACCGATGATCTCGCTCTCTCCTCGTCCCCCCCTCTTCCTGTATCCTCACCTGTGTCCCCTACCAGGGAACGCCGTGTATCGATCCTGGATAAGGAGAAAGCACTTCCACCTCCTCCTGCTGAGACTCCGGACCTTACGCCCTCTTCTTCGAAATCACAAGAGCTCGCACCCCAGATGTCCAAGGCTCATACCACCGACTCCGCACCTCGACAAGTTAGTGGCGCAAGGCCTGTCATGCGGCCGCGAAGTCAGACACAATCGGCTCACGAAGTCCTGAAGCAGAATGAGCGTGATGGCATCCTGAATGAACCGCGATCGGCTCTAGATAAACTGGCTTCTTCACTCCCGGCTGGGAGCGGTATGCCCCGAGATGTCAGCGGTTCTATCGCTGCCGAGATGCCACCTCCACCTTCCGGAGCAGCGACTCTCAAGGACGGCAGACCAGTTAGTATCCTGCGAAACCCTTACCCGAATCCCAATAAACAGGAAGGACTTCTGCCCCCTGCCAATGTCACCATGAGCAGGGAAAGAAGTAGATCACCTACACCCACGGGCGAAGGCATGCAAGCTCGAGAACAAGCCATCATTGCGAAGAGAAGGGAGAAGGAGAGGAATGTCAGCGGTGTCAGTACGGGCAGTAGACGGAGCCGGAGGAGTTTGTCTATGGGAGATGTCGACCAAGAGGCGAAGCAGGCGAGTTCAGCCTTCGCAAAGGTACAGCTAGGTGCTGCTGCGCTCTATGAAGCTGACGATTATTTGACCAGGCAAAGACATTCCGACGGTCTGTTATGGGTAATCCAAGGTTGACATTGGGTATCGATGATGATCAACAATCTATCCTGGATGCTTTCAGAGAGGAGATCAACTCGAAAGATGTGAGTGATTCCGATTGCAACGAGCAGCAGCGAGAGCTAGTAGTACTGATCCAATCATTTGCGTGCAGCGAGGCTACAAGGTCAGAGAACGAGCCGTCGTGCGAGCTTCATACCATGACAAGGTCGGACATAGCCAAGGTGGAGGAGACATCGATTCTGGCAAGGCATGGAGAACTCTCCGAAGGCCTTCAGACATGGCAAGTTTAGTTTCCCCGCAACGCGAAGGAACAATCGCTAATGTGCATTATCATTTTCTTTAGAATGAGCATGCCGCTCAGATCCGAGCAATGAGAGCCCGCGAGTCGTACGCCGGCAAGACATCCGGCACAATCTTCGTGAAAGTGCTTGGTATCGAAAGCCTTCAAGTACCTCTTCCGGATCAGCCGACTTACTTCTCCATCACTCTTGATAACGGCATCGATTATATCCGAACGCCTTATTCAGTCCTTTTAGATGGCGCGAAAGTCAACCAAGAGTTCTCGCTGTGAGTGTGTAAATGCATCAGAAACGTGTAATCTTTGTTGACCGTGAGTTCTGTACTATACCAGCGTCGAACACCCCAACTTTGAATTCTCGCTTAGTCTCGACATTCGACGAGATCCTCACATCTTGAAGATGTTACATGAGAAAAACGAGCCTGCTCCTCCCGTCGCACCTGCTAAACGACCGGTCACCCCTGCTTCTCCTGCATCTAAACACAGCGGATTCAGAGCGTTATTTGCTTCCCCTCGCAAACCCAAGGGCGGTCGTGACGCCCGTCCCACCACTCCTCTCGCCCCCGTTGCTCCGATCTCCGCTGCCACTGCACCAAGGGATACCATTGTCAAGTATCTCAGCACGCCGACTGGCTCGACCATTGCCAAGACGCACATCGCCTTTAAGCCTATTGCGAAGAACTGTGACTCACGAGTACTGGAAATCAGGTACCCGATGTTCGCAATGTTCAAAGGTGAACCTGATCGATCAACTGGTGCTGGAGCTGGACCTTCTTCCTCGGCTGCAAGCACCACTACTGCAGGCTCAAACGGTCAAGCGAGAAAACAGCTCGCTAAGATCACTTTGCAAATCTTCCGATTGCCCCCTATTCCCGGATTGACATCCGAGGAGATGCCTCAGTGTATCGACGAGTGTCTGCGAGGAATGAGACATCATGCTTGGCATGAGCATGAGTACCACGAGGGTGTCCTTACTCAAGAAGGCGGTGATTGTACAGTAAGTAAACGCCTCTCTCGACGATCAAACTTCAGACAGGCATTGGTTGGAGAACCTGAGCTAAAATTTGAGCTGCATCCTTCCTTCCCTTAGCACCCTAAACGACGTCTGTTCAAGCTAATCGGAGGCAATCTCGTCGCTATCAACGAAGTGACTAAGAAAGAAGTCACCAAGATTGATCTTCGACAAGCTTTATCAGTAGTTGATTTGAACGCCGAACAAGGTGGTGGTACACCGAAGTCTCGAATGACCATGAGACCGAGAGAATCAGACGAAGGATTCGGTGCTAGGCCTAGGAGCTTCATGGTTGAGTTCAAGGATGGAGATGGGATCATTTTCGCGGCTGATACCGATAAGGCAAAGGAGATTTGGTAAGTCGGGTACCCGCTCGGAGACAGCGCTTTTCTTCCTGCCGATACCATATCATACAGTGTTGTTTATCGTCGGTCTCGATGTTGACCGAAAGCTGATTGAATATTGAGTTTGTCTTGACCCATAGGATGGAGACCCTCGAAGGACTGATAGGCAAGATCCCTTCAAACCCTCTCTGGGCAGAACTGCTGGCTACAAGACAAAGAGAACGAGCGGCCCGTCGGACAGCTTCAAGCTCTAGTCTAGCCAAAGACGCTAGAAGGCAAGCTTCCGGATCTGGCCCCGGGTCTGGAATCTCGGCTTCAAGTAGTGGACGACCGGTGTCGATGCCCCTTGCAGCCAAAAGATAGAAATAGTCTGCACGGATAGTCATCTGCGGAAAGACGTTGAAGAAGAAAAGGTAAAAGTGGGAAGTAATAACCTGACCTACAACCAAATTATACCCCAATTCTGAGTCAGATACCAACCAAAATCACATTTGTACATACTTCTCTTTTCCAATCTTACGGACACTTGAACATACAGTACGATATTTCGTTTCCTTTGCCATACAGTATATACAAAATTTAAGCAATTCGTTTTGAGCGTTCCTGGAGTTTTTCTCCTTGCTTTGCGGCTTTTCTTTCTTCCCCTCCTGACTTTGACTTTGATTACCACTTTCTTTATTCAGTCTGACTATTGTCTACGCTTTGACACAATCGTACAGATACATGAGATGGGTACGTTGTGCTGTATATACGACTTTTTGATATCCATGATCTTGTTCTTACCGCACTCGAGCACGCGTACGGTGTCCGTACGTCGAAGAGAGAAAGACCGCAATGTACAGTAGTGTGCCACCAAGAAACACCGTCGCCACTCCTCCTTTCTACGACACTGAGTCACGAAGCTTGGTGTGGCACAAACTGCAGAACTGCAGGACTGCGAAGAAAGTATACGAATACGAGAAATATCGCAAAGCGGAGAGCGAATTTTTGTCGTTCATTAGGATGATGAATATGCAGGGGTTCTGGGACAGCAAGAGGCTCTTCGACCCGAGCACGGCAAGCGAATCCAGAGTTCGAGGTAGGAAACCAGAATTTCTGGAACCTGGGCCTTTTGAAGGGCTGTTTGGTTCGAAGTCGACTGCATCTGTGTCTCCGTCCACCGCCGACGATGTAGACGAGAAAATTCGCGTAGCGAGGAGCCAGTTTGAAACGATTCGGAATCTCAAGGAGTCCTTGGACCGCGTCGAAATTTTCAACCTGAGCAAGGAACTATTCCTCTCCACACATCCGTTGACCTCTACTGGTACAGTTTACCAGTGTCCTGATCCGAGGCACCAGGATTCCATAAAGGCTGAAAACCCTTCTGTGCTCAATACCTCGACCCCTGCGTTGATTTACATATCGAAACTTCGCCGCCGCGATGTACTCCTCGGCATGGATGGTGAAAGCGAATCCTTTCGAGGGACAGGTACGGAAAGGGTGCAAATGTGCCCCGAACACATTAGGGGTTGTCTGAAATACACAAAGCTTTCCTGTAGCAACCGCCCACGCCTGCCCGAACATTTAGAATCCTCACTACGGACTCCGTGTGTCTCCACCCAGTCAATGATCGGCTTGATGCTGGGGAGCCTGATTGTACTACCAATGGAGACGGTTCTCTGGTCTATCAACTTCTGGTTCCCAACGTGGGAGTCCTCCCTTGAGCACGGGGACTCATCACGTTTACCGCCGACACCGTCAAGTTTTCGATGCAATCAGCTCTTACCGACGCAGATTCAGTCACTCAAACCTCCAGTTCTAATTCCACGACGAGCACTTCAACCCATCCCACCTCAGTGCCGATTGCAGAGGATTACTCATGCTTGCTCCTGATCATCCAGGTTTCTGACCAGCCATGTGGACGGCGGGAGTAGGCGACCTCAGTCGCGCAAGAATCTGGTCCTTCCTCAGTTGGAATCGATTCGGATGCGCTAGCGACCAGGTTGCTGGGTCTCGAAGATGTAGAATTACTCGCAGTGGCAATTGCGGAATGAGGAGCGGCAGGGACCAAGGGGTTAGTAATGGGGGTGGCAGAGCTCGCAGGGTACATAATGGGGGCTCCGAATGTGGATATGATCGACTCACCTACTGTTGCGTATGTACCTATCAAATAACTTGTGGGGGGATAATGGTACGGTACTCATGCTAGAAGCCATCGCGAACAGACCAGTTTGAGTATGGGGGATCTCTCAATCCATACGAGATCCTAATCAATACATTGATACGGTCAATGGGTCTACAGTCCTTCACGAATAGGACCGCATCGGCAGACCGAGGGACTCTCCATACAAGGCGCTCTCGTCGGGCTTTGCCTGCTTGGACCTCACAGGCTGACAACGCAAACCTCCTCAAAGCTTCCTGGCAGTAGGCAGAACTACAATACAGTACAGTTCAATGAGGCGACAGTACGGTGTGGCAAGCAAAAATGTGCTTGCGAAATATCGTAACCTTTGTCAGAAGTTGCCTGCTCGAGTACTCTGGATCCTTTCTTCATCTATCCGTTCATCGAAGCAAAGTCAGAGTAGTCACACGCGCCGGTGTACTCACTAAATCCTGTCGCCTGCAGTATGCCCCCAGCAGGATGTAGTGCTATGCAGCAGTAGAGACAGCCGTTTCGTCCAGCTGCTTCTTTCTTATTCTTTGACCGTCCCTGTAACCCCGTGTCCCTGTAACCCCGTGTAACGCTTACTCTGTAACAACCCAGCATTAGAGCTTCGAGGCTCAACCAGTCACGTCAGCCCTTTTTACAAGCACAACCAATCATGGCGCCCCGTAACAGACCCTCCAAGAGCCCCCCACAGATACAACGGCGTCTCACACCATGTCCTCACGGTTTCGCAGTCAAGGTCAGGGCAGTGCTTATACAAACCCGTCGACGGTCGAACATACGCGAACCGAAACCGAAGAGGGTCTGGGCACAGCCGTGAACAGCGCCCAATCACATTCAGCCGTGACTTACTATCCACGTTTACATCCCGAGCACAATCACCTTGATAAACCTGATCGTGTCCAGAATACGTCGGCCTCGGGGTCTCAAGTGTATCAGTTGAAGGTCCGACCAAGAGACGATCCTCGCTGGAGCGCCACCGGCAACGCCGATGTTTCTGTCGCTTCGGTGATTCATGCATGCCCTCATCATGTGTCTGAACTCCTCAGGTATTGCAAGATAGACAGGGTTCATGGGCAAGCCCCACTCAAGCGCCTTTTTACCATAAACTTTCAAGATGGCGACAACCAGACGGAGCCAAGCTTCCTAGGAGAGGACGCTGCCACCGAAGACTGTGTCAGACTTTTACGAGCCCCTGAGGGAGTGAATAATTATTTCAGTGGGGGGGCAAAAGTTCAGTCGAGTTTTGCCTCCTGACAGCTTTGTTCTGTTAGATATCGCTGTTTCTCATGCGGCAGAAAAGCTCTGATCCTGAAAACTCGTCAGATGCATCTTCCGATAGGCCTCCCGCTGATACCGGGCTCATAAGGTGAATATACGATGCATAGGGACGATTGCAAAGGAGTTAACATTGTTCCATCTTTCAATACATCAATCTGTTCTGGGCAAATGCACCATGTTTACAGACTAAGACCTTCAGAGCTAAGCATGTCTCCACTTTGCTAGGGGACTGCGCTTTGTCGTGGCCCTCAAGACAAGTGTCATAGGCAACCTCAATCAAGCGCAGGACAGCGATGAGTGTTGGTCAGCCAAATACCGCACCAGATTGAACTGAGACTGCATCTTGCCACAAGTCCGGTTGAGAGTTGTCACATGCATCAATCAGAAGATTGCAGTCAGGGCAAGATGCTCCATACCCAAAGCGGGCGATATGCATGCTGGATCGGACATGAAGAGATGATGTTGTCGAAAAAATGCTGAAAAATGGGCTCGACCGAACTTTCCCCCCCCCCACTGTTCGCGGTTGGAAGCGTCATTTCCGGATTCATACAACCAACAACCGGCAGCTTCGTGACCGAATTTCCCACCCAAAATACCCTTGCGACCTTAACAATTAGCAAGTGTTGGAGGGGTTGCAAGTACCACCAAAAATTTGTTGAAGAGTGGGAGAAGGAAATGGAGATACAGCGAACCCATCCCAGTGTAAGGCAGAGGAAAGAAGAAATCATGCGAGGCGACATATTCATGGGCGAAACAACTCATATTCCCCAATCCAGTCAAGGAGCAACTGGAGCGAGTCAAGCTACAGGTACCTCTGACGTCCATGCTGATGGCACGGTTCACAACGGAAGCATCACTACTCGCGAATCCACTGAGGGTGGCGACAGCGGTCCCCATCTGGCCGGAAGCCCCAACATGAATCAGCCGGGTGTCGAGATTGGTAGTCAAGACGATCTCATGGGAGACGCGTCCGTGGGCGACAAGTCTCGTACGAGACGGGCGATGTCAATCCATCCTATGGAGCAGTACTGGCTAGCTTCAAGATCAAGATCTGAGCAGAAGGCTGACGAAGCGCTCAAGCCAGGTGGATCTTCCGGAAATCAGGTATTCCATTCCTGGGCTAGTACCACCGTACAACCCGCAATGCCCAAGATGGACTTCACCCAGGGAAGCAAATCGGTGTCCTCAGTCGCTGATACAAAGTCCGTAGATCAAGGAGGAGCCCCGACTGATGATGGTTCTGTGGACGACGGAGAGTGGCGGGTTGTTACTCGCAGGTGAAGACGAGGACAATGGAATAGACTGCCATCCTGTGTTTGTACCGGAGCGTGGTGACGATGGCGATGGCGATGGACGGTCGGGTAAGAACAGTCGAGGGCAATGTGATACACGAAGGACAGATTACCGTTTCGGAGTTTGATGAGTGACTCTACTGTATGCAGGTATGTAAAGATGCAGATCAATATCGGAAAGGTGTTGAACTGAGATGTCACCGTGGGAAAGTAAGCAAGCATCGCGCCTGGCGCCGGCGATTGACTAGCGGGTTATGACGTCTGTCAACGACATGCATATGGCGTCCGCCGATGTTGTGGACGGATACCGGTCGAGCTCGTCGTCGAGGACAGGTCGGTCCCAATCGTTGACGAGAATCATCTACTTAAGCATCAAGAGTATCTTCTGAAACGCAAGCAGAAATCGACACCTAGACCTTTGAAGGACCAGAAAGCATCAACATCAAAATGTCAGAACAGACTACCGTATCACCCTGCTGTATCACCGGGCGTGAGCATGCCGACTTGCCATCCATCTTATACCAAGACCCGATCCAGATCCAGTTCCAATCTCTGCGCTTGTCTGAATCGGCAGCCCTGCGCAATGAGCCCTGTAGATCAGCGTGGAGAGCTACGGACCCAGCTGCTCCGCTGATCATGATATTGATGCTGACATTGACGCTGTGGGCCCTCACTCAGACATCCACCAAGGCCAGCCCCTCGGCTCATTCGAGGTCCTGCACGGTCTCCGAACATACGTCTCGAACCCCAAACCACCAACCGATGGGTCCAAGCAGAACGTCGTGATTCTCATCTCCGACATTTTCGGTGTCGATCTCGTCAACACCAAGCTTGTACGTTCTGTCTGTTTCCGCCTACAGAGGACGGGATGGAATCAAGTCATGCTTGTGCTGATCGATTCATCGGATATTACAGGTAGCGGACGAGTATGCCGGACGAGGATGGAAGGTTCTCTTGCCTGATTTCCTCGAAGGCGACGCGATCGACCACAACCTTCTGAACGTGCGTATCATTCTTCTCAATCTTTCATTTGGTCGCAATGGTACGAAACATGCCAAGAAGAAAGCCGTGTCTTCTGTGATCACCGGAAATGATAGTTTGAACAAGGCGCTTGCTACGGATGACCAGCTGATCATCTATATAAACGGTCCTGATTGCAGTCAATCGTACCCAACCTTCGTGTCAAGGCTGAAGCTACCGTCGCTTCCAAGGCTATCGACACAGCCAAGATGGCTGCTGCCATGGGTCCCTGGGTAGCCAAGCACCGAGAGGCAGGTGAGTTGGTAACGGATATGAACGTACATTTAGCTGTCATGGTCGACCCTTGTAGCTGATGGGAAGAGTTGAATGGTTGTAGTTAGCAAGCCCTTGATTGAGAAATATGTCCAGGCTGTCCGAGCGGACCCCAGCACGTGAGTACAGTGGGTATAAATCCAGTCGTAGAATGTGCGGTGTGCATCAGCTGAGACGCATCTGTGTTTGTTCTAGTGGCAAGATCGCTGCTGTCGGATACTGCTGGGGCGGTCGATACTGTGGGTTGTTGGTTCCTTGCCCATCAGTCCATTTCAAGTCGGATCTGCTACAGATATCCTCTGTAAGGTCAGGGTTGAACAGATGAAAGCATTGATCAGCTAACAAAATTTTCTTGTTCTTCCTTTTCTATCTTTCAACGCAGCCCTCATCTTAGCTCAGGATGATTCACCCGCTAAAGTCGACGTAGCAGTCGGTACCCACCCTTCATTCTTGGTGAATGACGACGTCAAGCCCATCACTTCAGTACCTGTCGCTATCTTCAAGGGCACAGAGGACGATATGATGTCTGATGACGCTTTGAAAGAGGTCGAGGATATCTTGAGGGCAAACTTGGGCGATAAACTCAGGGTTCAGCGTGAGTCCGCAATCCGAGTTGTGTTTTGATCTTATCTTTTAGAGATGATTTCCCAGGAGATCATATTATCATGCGCAGTGCGGTCTGATCAAGTCCCAAAGCTGGGAAGATATTCTGGCTCAACATTGCGCTGGAACTTGATCCTGACAGCTTTGCTTGCTCATCGTTGCATATCGTTGATACCATATCTGTTGCACCTTTCGTCCTTGCCCGACAGTCTTCGACAAGGCAGTACATGGGTTCTCCGTTCGAGGCGATCTCGAGAATGATAAAGAAAGGGCGCAGAAGGAGGAAGTCACCAAGGCAACTGCTGATTTCATCCAGAAATATTTTGATTAATTAAGCGTTGCATTGGCGTAACTAGCTTGTTCAAGAATCCAGGCGTCAAAAATCAAGTTTAGAGGAAAGAGAATATCGTGCTCAAGTAGCTGTACAGATTATCAGTAATGCAGTCGTATGAAGCCTGACAACGGGATGTGCTCATCCCGTGAATATAGCAGATTGTATTACCATCCTCATCCACATAGCATTGACAAACAGAACCCCATGGTACAAAGGTGTACGCCTGATCCTCTCTTTCATTCACCGACCAAGAACCTACTTGTAAGTCAATGATATCAGTGCATAAATCCGGCTCGTCTGTCGGCTGCTCGAGACTACCAAGAAAAGATGCTATAGCGGCCAATCCCGAATCACATACACAATCCTCCATTAAGTGGTATATACCTCACTGCCCTAAACCTTGACACCCTCGACACCCTTAGCAGCTTCATTCACTTCCTCGTCGTCGTTCTGGCCCTCAACGAAGCTCTCTGCTCGAGCAGCCGCGGCGAATGAGAACTGAGGTCGAGTGTTGTAGTCCTTCTTGGGCTTGTTCTCACTCTGCGCTGGGTTAGCGCTAGCAGCACCCTTTCCACCTCGAACGGCCTCGAAACCTTCTTCGTCCTTGGTAACGGCAGCAGGACCCGATGATCCCTTTCGAGTAGGGTGAGCGTTTCTGTTGGAGTTGGAGTTGTTGCTTTGTTGTCGATCTCTAGGGCCCTGCGATCGCTGACCCTGACCCTGTTGCGAGGCGGTTCTTCCACCAGCAGCACCACCGGAGACCTCAGCCTGAGCCTTGTCCTGAGCAGCCTTGATAGACTTCAACCTCTCCTCGGCAAATTGCTTGGCCTTCTCATCCTCCTCCTTCTGCTTAGCAAGCTCGGCTTCTCGAGCCTTCTTCCTCTCCTCGTCCCTCTGGGCCAACTTGGCAGCGGCAGCGGCTTCCTTGGCGGCAGAGTCGATGGGTTTAGCCGCGCCAAAGATGCTGGCTCGACCGGAAGGGGCTGCGGCCTCGGAGTCGGCGGAACCGGCTGTTGAGGGCGTAGCAGGTACTGATCGAGGAGCAAGCTGGAGTCGTCTTCGCTCTTGAGGAGCAGGAGGCGCTAATCGAGGGCCTGTATGAAAGGTAAGAGAAGTAATGAGTAATGGGTCTAATTGCATTGATATGCTAGAATTGAAACAACAACTCACTTCCGCCATCAGCGCTACCCGGTTGACTGGCAGCAGGAGTAGCTCGAGGGGATCGCCAATCTCGCTGGTCTTCGCCGGGCGAGTTGGTAGATGCTCGGACAGGGGGTTCAAGGGCTACAGGAGCTCGAACCTTGGTTCCTCGGGACCACTATAACCTCGGATTAGCGCTCACCCTCTACACTACAAATGTGAGTTGCGACGAGAATACCCACGGTGGACTCGGTATCAGCCAAACCTGGACTGCTCTGACCAGACTCAAGACCAGGTCTCTGGTGAGGTGGTACATCCCTTCCGGAGGGAGTAGGTTTAAGTTCTCCCATAGGCTTCTTGCTTCTCCACTGATCCGTCTCGTCCGCATGACTAGGTGGCAAAGGCTCCCTCACTCGACCGGCTCCTGAAGTCTCTCGTCTGAAGTCGCCACCGCTGTGGGCGGGAGCAGGGGGAGCAGGGGTGAAACGGGCTCCTCGAGCAGCGGACCAGTCTCTGTCGGGTCCAGGTTCGGCGGGTGAGAAAGAGGATGTTCGTCGAGCAGGAGTGGGCGCGTCGGCTCGCGAGGGGAGTGGGCCAGATCGTCGCCACTGGTTGGATTCCTCGGCGGCAGAAGAAGGGGCGTCTCTTCGTTGAGCGGCTGACATGACCGGCGAGATAATCAAGAACGTCAGAATGGTGCGCCACCGATCTGTACTGCTTTGACCCATCGGCCAACCCATCGGCCATTTGGGCATGTGTACTCACGAGGCTCAGCGACGTTCACTCTGATCGTTCTACCCTGGATCGATTGACCACTCCTATCCAAAGCCGCCTTCAAGTTGTCTTTGGAAGGGAATTCGACATATCCGAAACCTTTGGGCTTTCCCGTGTTGTCCTTGAGAATCCTAACGCTCAAGAAATCGAGGTCGGCAAAGAAGTCTCGGACGGCATCCTCTGAGTCGAGCTCGAACGTGAGGTTACCGACGTAGGCTGTGAAAGGGGGGACATCCGGAAGGGGAAGCTGTTCTCGCTGAGGAGGAGCGCCGGCGAATGTAGCTAAACAAGACACAGGTCAAGAATAGGACCCATGTCAGCTATCTTACTACGTCATACCGATAGGGAAGGAGAATGACTGGACTCACCCTCTCGAGAACCTCGGTCAGGCATCGAGTCGAGGTATCCAGGCTCTCCTCGCTTAGGACCAGTGTTCTCACGAGCGGCGGCTATAGTAGATAGGCAGGACAAAGCCCATCAGTTATGACAATGTTTGTAGAGCAAGAACAAGTCCTAGACTTACGAGCCGAAGGGAGATCCATGTCATCCGCCCATGATCCGCCGGTAGCTACACATACCCGACAGCACAAGACACCAACCCCATTAGCCAAAACCCTTCACCTTCAACCCGGACGACGTGATAGTTCAGACTCCAACATCCTTCATAATAGTCGATGCAGTTCGGTTCGAAGATGTGCTCAATTCAAGATAGCTCACTATCGGCGAAGAAGTCGGTCAGACTCTGCTTGACGGCCTTTTTCTTGGGTGCTGTTTGATTGTAGCATATCAAATTGCCACCGAGCGGAGTGAGATAACGTCGAACGGATAGAAAGGGATATACCGAGCAAGTGAGAAGAAGGTTTAGTCAGAAGTCAGCACACAAAAGGCATCCGCAAAAATCGTTCGTGACAGGTTTCGCGCACCCATGATGTATGTACTGGTTGTTCTTCTTGCTCTTCGCTGTTGCTCGAAAGTGTAGAAGAGTATGATCAGATGTAGATCAAGTAGTAAATGATCGACTGTTGTTTGTTATTGTCAATGACGCTGATGTTGGCCTCCGAGTGATTCATTCATTCATGCATGTCATCCCAAGTGAAACCCCGACCGAGCGAGCGTCCTTGTGCTCCTCGAATTGTTCAAAAACTCGCATGCACATTACATGGAAAACATCCGCCAACTTGACCCTATGAGCGGCGTTATCCGGAAATACCATACAATACCTACAGAGGAGGAATGAGCACGTGCCTTGCTCTGGTTGGCACGTGGCGCAGTCTAGCTGTGAATCGGCTGATGTACGTGCCTGATTTCATGTCCAGTGCCGCGCCTAGCGTGAATTTGTGCTCGTGCTGATAAAGCTTAGTGCAGCCTTATCGTCCGCAACCCCCAACCCCCGGCCCCATCCTCACAGGCTCATGCAATACAAATGACTACGAAGACCCTAATCACAGCCAGAACGGCATCGCACCTCCTCGTCCAGCGGGTCATGGTCTACCGAGACGCTAACGACAAATTTTGGTCCTTTCATCCGTTTTACTGCCTTACTGCTCGAGATGACACCTTGTTTCGCACGCACGGGGCTGACACGCCGAAAGGAGTGTTTTGCAGTACTGACGTCAAGCCCAGTATCACTCCTTGTGCTCCAGATGTCCTGTGCTTCATGTGTGGTGTTCAGAAAGGGTATATAAAGTGTCATACATTCGTGACGGAAAGACGACTTGGTTTTTCTGCTTTCCCAAATCCTCCGTCCTACAGCATCCTTCTTTCAACTTCACAACACAACATCTATCTTCACAACCTTCCTAAGATAAGACCTTGCACGCCACTTATAGTCAATCCTTCCCACTGATCGATCACAACTCGCAGTCCGCCCAAGATCACCCACTACCCTCCTACACCTCAAGATTGACTGACATCCAAATACTACAACCTGCTGAAACGCTGATCACCACTGACAGACATACATCTTCGGCACTGACGCTTAATTCCACTTATCAACTTGATCATACTGTACCGAAGAGTAATCCGCAATCATGGCAATGTCATTCGTGGGCCCAACCATGTTTCCGAGGATCTTCATATTCCTATGCAAAATATGGGTCATCGTCGCACTCGGTGCACTGGTAATGGTACGTCCTGGCGCTGGTGCCAGTGCCAGTGCTGGTGCTGGTGCTGGCCCTTGTCGAAGGCAGACAGCTGATGAATCGTATGCTTGTGGATGATGGGAATGGTACAACATTGATTGGTTCTTGGAAATAGCCACTAGCAGTGTGGATCATGATTTTCATCCAGAACACACAGACCTTCGCCGAGACGATGGGTGAGTTTGCCCTTTGCTTCTCTTGCCGAACCACACAGGATCAGACAGATTACTGCATCGATGTCAGCCGAGGACTGGTAAGAAAGCGTGTGCCATCTCGCTCGGGATCCTCGGACGATGTTGTAGGTACAGTACGTTGCTGACTGTTACTATAAAATATCGTCTTCTGTTTGTAATGTGTTCCAACAGGACATTATATGGGTAACGACCAGCGAGTCTACGATCAGATGGATAACAATCCCGACGCGGGATACGTCAGTGAGTGGAGTCGAGATGAGATATTTCAGCTCTTACAAGGACTACTGTACTAGTACTTGCGCAGGGCCGATGTATATTGTGCCGTGCCGTACACGCTCGACTCGAACGCGCTCTTGTGCTGATGCGCCGTCCCGTCGACTACACTAACAGGCAATACGAATATCCCGAAACATCTCGCTGGAGTCATGTAAGTCACTCTCGCCAATTACCTACAAAATCACCGTGGCGGCCACTGTATTCTCGCCCCCTTGAACTGGGTGGTTCTGAGCACCAATCCTGATATTCAACGTTCCATACAGCTTCGCAGCAGCTTTCGATGTCGGGATGTGGATCCTAATCTTGATTTCAATGGCCGCCGACCTGTTGTGAGTGATCATGCTCGGTACGAATGGGTAATATATATCAGCGAGCTCTATGCGGCTGGGCAAGGCGGAACCGCCAAGCTGACACTATCCACTGCTTTCTGTATCCTTTCGTTATTTCTCATCAAAGCTGGAAGTTTGACCTGATGAAACGATTCTTGGGTGCGTGACCTGATCAATCCCCAAGCCCTCTGATCACATTGCGATCGCCTCTCTCTCCCCTGTAAGACTGCGATGCAACAAATGTAGCGATACAGGTCGATTGGGGAAAAGAGGGAGAAAAAGCTGATCATCATCTTCTCACCTTGTACTGATTTCGGAATCTGCAGAGGCTTTCTGGGTCACCGGATTATACGATGAGCGCAAGTTCGTGGAGATGGAGTTCTTCTGTGAGTACGGGCACGAGTACCGCTCTTGGTCATTCTACTCAACGGTATTGGCTTTTCGGAGATGCTGTACTGTTTGCAGAGTGAGCCTAGCATATGCTGACGGATCGCTTGGGATCGACCGACGCACTGTATGGTACTCGTACTGTCAATGAGCAGTCATCATCGTGAGTCTAACATTACTCTTATCATCCCCTATCTCTTTTATCACTTTCAAAGGTCACCTACCTTCTGTAGAGTATCCTATCTGGCAGTTCTCGACCGGGAGGGAATGGACTGACACGAATCTTCCACATACCACATGCGACCACTTACCACTCCCTTACCAAACACTCGTATTGTTGGACCCCACGAATTGCACCGCAGGCAAACGCCTTTCTCAAGCTCTTCATCGTAGCTGTGAGTTGAGTTTGCATGATCAATGAAGAATGGCCGGATGAGGCCTACTATCTACGGGATTGGCGATGTCATTGCATCACCTTGATACCCACATCGGATGATGCCTTCGTCCCTATAACCACTGCTAGGCAGGGACTGTTGATCATCGCATGATCACTGGCTGACTGAGATTCCTCAATTCTGCACTCTGCTCCTGATATACCTCGTATAGGCCACTGGCGCTCAGACATACACCGGCTTGGTACCCGATATGAACGACTCTCCAGCTATCGATACGCCCCTATTCTGTCTCTATGCAGTGATGATATTGCTTTGCTCTATACCTCTAACGTAAGTACTGTACATATGAGATTTGCATCAGAGCGAGCGACAATGCGGAATACGGACTCTATTTCGTGCTGAATTCATACCTGTTCCTTTCCTCGTCTTTGGTTGTTTTGGTTTTGGTTGGCGGCCGCGGCTGGGGCGCAGGGTTATTGCACTCATGGTGAGTACAAGTACCCTTTTTCGAATCGAAAATGAACATGACATGAACCCGTCCATCCCACTTCACACTTCATCCCATTTCTGCATGCTCTCCGTTCCCCTCCATAGACAAACGCGGCCCAAACCAATCCAGTCAATCCAATCTTGATTTGAGAGAGAGAAGCGAGACCCAAGCTTCAATTGACGATTGACAAATAACGAACGTGCTTTCATTCAGTTCATCTTACACGGGAAGAAGATGAAAGAGTACAAAGAGGAACTAGCAGCTGCCGAGAAAGCATAGGCATAGGTCGATTCGATCGATCGATCGATCGATCGAGCCCTTCTTATTCTTATCAGAGTGCAGTAAAGTAAGATTACCCATTCCCGAGTAAACTGGGTTAGGGACCCTCGGCAATTGGGCCGAGTCTGGTCAAGCGGATTATCGGTTAGCGTACAGGAGCCGTTGTATGTAACGAGTGTTGTATTTCCATATCGGAGTAGAAACAGATCCACCACGGAATACCAGATGTCAGAGCTCAGATGTCAGTTGTCACTATCCTCCAAGATCACCTTACCTTCCGCAGATTCGATCTACGAGAACGGATAACTGAACAGCTGGACCGCACAAGTGCTCTCTGACACTTTTCGTAAGTTGTAGGATTGTCGATATTATCTACATGCCTTCTTTTCCGGACTGCTATATCACATGCTGTATGTGGCAGTATGAAAACCCGATATGATACTTGATAACCCTCTCCTCATCTCATGTTGAATGTGAGGTTTTTGATTTTGATCTTCCCTTCGTTTTGATTTGGTCATTCTCTCCCGACCTCTTCTCGACGGGTCATCGCGACGCATCTTAACGCTGCCTAGTTGCCTCGGCCCGCCATTCGTCCGCCCTTGATAGCCTCCTCGGCAGAGCTGCAACATTGCGAGCATTGGGAGAAAGGTAATTAGTCAGCGATAGACTTCCGATCGTTTGATCATCCTTTCAGAGATGCATAGCAAAATAGCGAAGTAACATAAGAACTCACGTGCTGATGCCGACCATAGCCTCTCCGAGATCAGTCGATACCTCAGCAAGGATGGTGGGGTTGTTGTAGTGGGTGACGGCTTGAACGATAGCTCGGGCTCGCTTGGCGGGATCGCCGGAGAGGACTGTAGGAAAGAAGCCACGTAAGCTTTCATACGGGGAAAAGGGGGCTGCAGTATTATGGCGATTCAAGGCATCAGTCAGATTGAGGAAGAGTCACTCACAAATACCGGAGCCGACGAAGACTGTTATTCAGGTATGAAAAACATCAGTATGACGACTTGGCAGCAACAAGTCGGAATGGGATGACTTGTACTCACCACCATCGCATCCGAGCTGCATCATCATAGCGGCGTCAGCGGGGGTAGCGACACCACCAGCGGCGAAGCTGTGAAAGCAGACCATGGGTCAGCTTATCTTTCGTCTCTCGACGAACTTGCATCCAATCTGGAAAACGTCACGTCTGGCGACAGTCTTCCGTGTTGATCTTCTTAGGCCTAACACAAAAAAAGGTGACCGCTTTACTCACGAGACAACGGGTAATCTCTTCAGTCGAGCAGTCTCCTTCAACAAGTGATAAGGAGCCGACAACTCCTTGGCGAAAGCGTAGAGCTCTTCGTCTGACATAGCGGCAGCTCGTCGGATGTCGGACATGACGGCTCGCTGGTGCTTGACGGCTTCTACGACATCACCAGTTCCGGCCTCACCCTTGGTTCGGATCATACTACGAGAAGGATGTGTTCAGCTTAAGTGACGATACCTCTTTCATAGTAGATGAATCATCTACTCACGCAGCACCCTCTGAGATTCTTCGAAGAGCCTCTCCCAAGTTCTTACAGCCACAGACGAAGGGAACCTTGAAGGCGTGCTTGCCAATGTGGTGCTGGTCGTCTGCCATGGTGAGGACCTCGGATTCCTGCGTTAAAATTTCATGGGTCAGATCAAGTCAGAAATCAACACATCTCGTACTCATACAACAGGTCAAACGGTTGGGTTCGCGAAGAAGGGTCAAGAAAAAAAGGATGACATGACATATTGTTGTATCCGTGACCTGCGGTAAACGAGGAAACCTTACTCACATCGATGTAGTCGACACCGACAGACTGCAAGATCTGAGCCTCGACGAAATGTCCGATTCGGACCTTGGCCATGACGGGAATGGAAACGGCCTCCATGATTTCCTTGATCATGCCAGGGTCGGACTACGTTGAGAAGCATCCGCCAGTGTGAACGCGAGGGTAAGGAGGAGCCGTAAATTGATAGGAGCGCGAAACGTTCAGGTAAGGTATCAAGGGAGAAAGACAAGCATCAAAATAGTCAGCTTTCAGCTAGCTGCCTTGTCGTCACAGTGCAAATATGACCGTTAGGAATATGAAACCAGAGTGGAAATACGCACCATTCGGGCGACACCACCGTCTCGTCGGATGTTGGCAGGGATTCGCTCTGTAAGTGAGAATGAACCCCACGGATCACACAGATCGGTAGATCAGCATTGGATCCGTCACAGAGTCATATGTAGCGAGGATACAGCAGTTGGGCTGTGCGAGCAGCGGAGCCGAAGCTGGTTCAGCGCAGTGAGAGAGGTGTGACGAGGATCGGAGAAACGGGTCCACTTGACACTCACCCAAAGCCATGACGGCGCTCGCACCGGCCTCTTCGGCGATCTTGGCCTGCTCAGCATTCATGACGTCCATGATGACACTATCGATTTTAAAAACACATGAGTTGCAAGGGGTGACATAGTCAGTTAATTGTTTTTTCTGAAGCTCTGAAGCCATATCGTAGTCGTGGTTGTTGCCCTCTTGTCGATGCCCGTTACTCTATTTCAGCTCCCGAGAGAGAGAGAAAAAAAAAGGCAGACATCAGGAGGGGAAGTGGTTGGGTGGACCGGGTTATATGCTATTGCCTCTGATAGTTGTCGACACAGTCGAATACAGAGGACGAAGCGTGGCAGTATGCAGTACGAGGAAGAACAGAATAGAAGAGAGCAATTATAGCAGTACCAGACAGTGAGTGGATTAAGGAGAACAGCGCATGCGAGACAGATTCATCCACACTTTGTTACGCTTTGTTCTGCTACTATGACCCGTGTCATTGATGGAAACAATATGACCAGTGGACCAGACCAGACAGGAAACATGGCCCACGGCGCTCCGAAGTGGACGATGTAAGAATGATAGGGTGAAACCAGAATCGAGAACAGCATATCCAAAGCACTATAACGCAAGAAAGCACAAGCACGAGCACTCGGCAAAGAGAAAGAAACACGGTGACTCACCCTCCCTTGAGCATCTGGGCCAATCCGCTCTTAACGCCGAAACTACCTCCAGCACCACCGGCGGACGGAGCGCCCCTGCTACCGAGGAGAGGGGTGGAAGTACCGCCCAATGAAGGGGTACCGTTGGGTGCGGGGACCGAAGAAGAGGGAATGATGGTGGGTTCTGACATGTTGAGCTTAGTGCTGCTGATGATTTGGTTTTTGGGCTGAGCTGAGCTGTATTGTATTGTATTGTATTGTACTAAGCTGTGAGGGCTGATGTATGTATGCTGATTATCTAGAAGAAAGATAAGCAAAGATCGATCAGTGAATGTGCGTTGCGTTGCGTTGCGTTGCGTTGCGTTGCGTTGCGTTGCGTTGCGTTGCGTTGCGTTGCGTTGCGTTGCGTTGCGTTGCGTTGCGTTGCGTTGCGTTGCGTGGAGTTTCCCGACTTTTTGTATCGTGCTCGTACTTATACTCAGCACTCAGCACTCTCGATAGCCGATTTGGTGTATTCTCCCTTCTCCCTGACTCAGTGTTTCGAGTCGGAAAGTGACAGATCTCATCGTCAATTGATTTCATTCGCTTGGCAAAGCCAATTTGATTTTTGCTACCGTCGCCGTCGCCGTGTCTAAGCTTTACCCTACGACAACGCATGCACTACCTTCCATGGTATGCATGTACGGCATATCATACCGTTATCTATTAATTGCAATCACCCTCCCTTTCTCTCTCTTACCATCGCCATCGCCAATGCCGGTTCGACTCGCTACGTGAAATACTTGCATGTATACTAAGAATACAGCAGCGGCCGGAGCCTGGATATAACCTCATGAAGGGTCGATAGGGTCCATCACCGTCCACCTAGACAAACACGATCATACGATCCCTCGTATATCGTATCATACTAGCTAGGTCCCCTTAAGCGCCCTAAGCGCATTTCCAACTCCGCACAAGTTGACATCCGGCATCGATCACAAATCTTACACTCCGCTCGCTCTGATATACTATACAGCTACTGTGAATGCACTAGTTCACATGTCATATGAATGCATATCATGAGTCATAAGGAATTCGTGAGTGTTTTTACTGGGCTTATGTGCAGAAGTATGCGTGGTGATGGATAACATGACTTGACGTGAGCGTGAATGAACAATTGGTATGGGATGATACAGAAAAGTGTTGAGTGTCAAGCAACAAGAATAATGGTGGATAAGCTCTAGTCAATTGTATACTGTACTCTCTCGTGCAGTTTATACATGAATCAAAAATGGATATGATGAACTCCTGTCTGCTACCACGTGCAAATATTGGATCCAAGGATTCGCGATATAAACGTTCGATCTACTCGTCAAGCTCGCCATGCCCGTTAGGAATCGCATAGAATCGGCACGTATCGCCACTGTCATTTCACAGGTCAGCCCACACAGCACGGCATTCGAAAACAGCTCCAAGGTAGACCCTATCGAACGAGGTTGGTTGCAGAGGCTGATGACTCACAAAGTGCAATACTCGGGATTGGGACATTTGTGTCTACAATTCGGCCAGTCCCTGTCAGCGCATGTTCAAGAGATCATGATCTGCTTCCGATCATTGACATCAGGACGAAACTATACAACACTCACCCATATACGCATTCGTCGTCAGAGTATCGACCTATACACAATCCTCGAGGTCAGTTTTTGACTAATCCCATCACGCAACAGGCAGAAAAAGGTCAGCCAACTCACATTTGCCACCAAGGATATAAGGGCACATAATAGATTTGGCCAGCTTGGCCAGAACGTCCAGCTGAGCTTGGTTGAGATCATAGTCGTGCCCGTATTTACACTCGTCGTCGTTCTTACAGCCCCAAGGACCTATACAATCGGGGGACATTAGCCTGAGTGCGTGACTCTCGAGACCACTTCATTCGTATCCAAGGTCCCAATACTCACTCAAATAATATCTGCAAAAATGTTAGGTATCAGCTTGAGCTTGGGCCAATCACAAGAGGGGACCAAAAGCTGAACTCACGTATGACAAGGTCTAGGATCAAGCGCACGAACAGCCTCCGCGACTTGTTTACTGAATTTGGAGTATTTCACCTGAGACTGCTGCTGCTGTTGTTGGTCTTTCTTCTTTTTCTTCTTATCCTTTTTACCTTTTGAGGTCTGCCATTCGTCACTCTCAACATCGCCCTGATCATCTGCCTTGATAGCATTCTTCTGTTTCTTGGTTTTATAGCTCGCGTTGGTGGTGCTACCTGTACCGCCGATACCATTACCTTGAGTCGATCGGGACATGGTCGACCACTCGATCGTCTCTACATCGCCTTCCGAGGAAGACGATTTGGCTTGACCCGCATCAGTGCTTATATAAGGTTGATTATCCTCCTTGGTCGACTTGGGCTTGACTGCAGCCGCAGTTGGTGGTGGCGATGGTTTCGTTTGAGTAGCGGAATCTTTAACGATGGATGAAAAAGTCGTAGGGATAGGCGGGATCTTAGTGGTTCGGAAAAGGTCGGGTATGGATACAACTCTCGAAGAGTATTGCTTGAGCTGCCCCGCGAGGTCTTTGTACCCCTTCAGCAGGAGTAGCTTTGACAGACGAGATTCGGTTTGAAGCCTTTTTCGATTGTGTGAATTTGAAAAAGCGAGATAGCAGATCCAGGACTACATCAGCAAGCTTGCACTCTGTGTGAATCGACTACTGGATACATGCGGTATTCAAACCACTCACGAAGACAAGACATTGGCGTAACCATTGTCGTGACTAGCACCAAGAACGATCATCTCGCATTGAGCGTTCCTCGTGTACAACTTTAGGTATTCTCGGATCTTAGCATCGGTCGCTTCTTTGCCCACTCCGACGTCGCACACTGAATCAGGAGGACGGGGGTAAATCAGCTGATCATTACGGGATGAATTTCATGACAGCTGCACCAGTGACATACCGGTAAAAAGCTCATGTGAGGATGAGAATCCTTGCCAGAACGCTTCGTACTTGTGAAGTGAGGGGACGAGACCGGTCTAGAAGAAGTACGATGAGCTACGTCTCAAGGCCTTGGACGAAACTTGATAAGAAAGCTCACCTTCGTCAAAGCCGCGCCAAGCCCTGCCTTGTTAAGGAAGATCTGAACAACGACACTGCCCAGTTCCTTCGCTTCCGAATTGCTGATTGTTTCCCCGTTGGTCGAGACAGCTCCTGACGACTCTACTTTGACTTCGAGTAAGGGACTGCTAGCTGACGAAGCGGCGAGAGTCGGCAGAGCAGTCAAAAGAGCATGAGCGGCTTTTTGGCCGCCTGAGAATCCTTGGCTGATAAGGCTGTCTTGGAACTGTGACATATGAGCAGTGAGCTTCCAGTAACTTGGTACGAACAATCGAATACACTGAAGCTCACAATTAGGCCATCGCCATCGATAAGGACAGCAGTGAAAGTGGGACCAACCTGAGGTAGTTGAAAGGGAAAAATCAGCAAACAAGGCCATAACATGTCTGCACAGGCGAAACCCAACGAAAGAAAGCGGGACGAGTCACACATACCTTGGGCTTCGTTATCGCTCCTTGTAGACGCTTAATCTCATTCTGAGCCTCGCTCCACTCCCTTCTCCACATCTCAGCCTCCTTTCTAGCCTTGTCCAGCTCTCCGTTTTGCGCCAAGAACGGATCGATGAGCTTTGATAATCCATCAAGATGACGTGAGATATCTGCTGCCAGGTCGTGGTTGACCGGGACCGAAGCAACGGCTGCTAGGGGTGCAGGCGAGGCAGCAGATGGCGGAGCAAAGATTGCGCGATCAGGCGAAGGGTAGTATAGTTCCGCCTGGCTTTGGCTAGGTAGACCAGCAGTGTGTAGGTGAGGGGGAAGCTGCGATGGCTGAGGCGTAAGAGGCGGTACTTTGGCGGTATCTGAGAATGGCTGGAAAGTGGGTAAGGGAGCAGTTTTGGGTGGTACGTAGAAGCTGAGTGGATCAGGGGTACGATTATTGTCCTGATTGACGGGAGATACGGCTGTCCCTCGATGAGTTGATAAACCAGTCGCCCGTTCCCAATGATCATCTTCGAACCTCACAGTTCCGTTGCCATTGTTGATGCCGTTTCCCAGCCCATTGCCTACGCCGTACGCCTGAGCGTTGTCATACTGCGTGACAGCTATCGGTTCAACGGTCCATTTCCTAGGTTGACTCCCGCCCAAGCTAAGATTATCCATCTGGCTCCCTACACCGCTGAGCCCATCTACAGCGATCGTCGCTGCTCGTCGAGCTTTATCCAGTTCGCGCTGCTTATGCGCATGAGCAATCAGAGTACTCAAATCGTCTTCAACGGACGAATGTGATCCCTCCTCTGAATGTTTTACCCTTCTACCACTAGTTCCTCTACTTCCATTGCCGTACGCCGCCGTATGCGGAGCAAAAGTCTGGGTATGTTGAGAGGGCGATTCGGACCGAGTAGCTAAAGCTATCGGTTGAAGATGGTACCCCTGAAACACGGGTGAGGGTTGACCGATAGCTCCTAGGAGATGTTGAGAGTGATTCGACGTTTCAAGCATGGGTAGATCGGTTGATTCTACTAGGTCTGTAGTGTACATCATTGTTGGATATCGGTAGTTGGGTGGCAAAATGGTTTAGTTAGCTCGATGAATTTTCTATCTTGTCGTTTACTTTTTGAGCGTTTGAGAAGAAGAAGAAACGCGAGAGTGAACACTTACATTATATTATATTAGTGTTAATGATCGTATTGTTCTCGATTGAGGCAAGCGTGTGAGTCGAGCGTGCACGAATCAGACCTTTGATCGCGTCGATCCTTTGAGGGAGGTCTGAAACAAGTCTGGCTTGTTGGCTGGTGGCCAAAGGTGGTTTTGCAGATTAGAAACGAAAAGTCGGCGGTGCTGCGGCCTGGATCTTCTTATCTTCAAGACAGTCTAGAGCAGAAACAGACGTGTGAAAAGAGGGTCTTTATTTTGTTGACGATGAAAGAAGGCAGCTCTACTACCTAAATTGTAGGACAAGAAATAAGAATCGCGGAAGGATCCGTGTGTGTGAGATCTTGATGTTTCGTCGATCAACCTCCACTCTCATCTCACTCTCCATCAACTTTCTCACGGGTGCAGAGGAATGCATGCTGCTGCTGCTGGATCGAGCGGTGATCTCCGTTCTCTCTTGGGCTTTGTAGATTACCGCAAGTGGTGTATATGGTGCAATGGTGCAAATGGTGCAATGGTGCCCCGTCAAACCCCGGTCTTCCGATGGTCCGATTATTATTTATTATTGATGAACAATCTTGTGAGATGAGATTGGATTTGATAAAAAAAAACCTCATCGATGGCGCAATCTGTTGTTGACATGATCCACTTACCTTACTCGTACATTCCGAAGTACTGCATCAACAGTACGAGTAGTGATCGATATGTGTATGCCTATGGCCATGGGAGGGAGGGATGAGACGAGATGACGAGCTTATCGCGATTATGCACGTACATGCACTGATGTCTTGGAACCCTCTGGAGATAATTCGTAAATCACGCCTAGGACACCATTGACCATTGTGATACTCAATAGTTATATAATCCGGCCGATCAATTACTCAAATTGCCCTCGTTCATCCGACCCCCACTTCACTTACCATCCTCTGCACCACAAAACACTTTTCACAACTCAGCAATCACCTCAATCAATCATAATGGCTCTTCGACTCGGTGATATCGCTCCCAACTTCAAGGCTCAGACCTCTTCCGAGGGTGAGATCGACGTGAGTGTCGACCGATCTTCATTATTACTCTCACTGTCGGCATGATACATGATTGTCCTCGGATTTTGAATCATCATAGTGATCGACAGACGCTAATCGTGAGACTCTCTTTGATAATTCTCTCGCAGTTCCACCAATGGCTCGGCGGCAGCTGGGCTATCCTCTTCTCTCACCCCGATGACTACGTGAGTTCTAGCTACGGAGGTGCTTCTCATTACACTGGGATCCAAGTTGGTATGAGTGAAACCCGATCGCTGATGTCGACAACGCTACTACTCAGACTCCCGTCTGCACCACTGAGCTCTCGGCTGTCTCGCTCTCCTCTGCCGACTTTGCTTCGCGAGGCGTCAAGGTGAGTTTGGGCTCGAGCTCGAGCTCGAGTAAAATGACATTCTTCAATCCACCTCGAAACAACCCTGCCATCTCATCCTTGTATTATATCCCCTCTACAATTGTGGACGCTGACGATCTATGCTATCTATATGATCCCTCTGATCACAGTTGATCGGTCTGTCGGCCAATAACGTCGACTCGCACAAGGGCTGGATCAAAGACATCAATGATCTCGTCCCCAACGCTCCTGCGCTCGATTTCCCCATTATTGCAGATGAAGATCGAACTGTAGCCGAGCTCTACGGTATGCTCGACAAGCTTGACGCTACTAATGTCGACAAGAAAGGTATCCCCTTCACCGTCAGGACCGTCTTCGTCAGTGAGTAGCCCCTCTGACAATTACAGAACTTTCTTCGCTCTGGCTTCGGCTTCGGCTCCGGTTCTGGCTTTATTCCATTAGCTGTGACACATATTGCTTCTGTGCCTATTCCTCATCCCCGCCATCTTTCTACTTTCTGTTTTCTACAGATACCAGCCCCTCGTCCCTTCGAAATTGTTTTAAGGCGTGTTTGGTAGTGGTAGCGGTAGCTGATCATGCTCTATCATAAAATCTACCTTACCTCACTTTCCACCAGTCGACCCCGAAAAGAAGATCCGATTGACCCTCGCTTACCCCGCCTCAACCGGCCGAAACTTCCCCGAGATCCTTCGAGTCGTCGACTCTCTTCAGCTCGGAGACAAGTACAAGGTCAGTTTGGATTTTAGAGTGTACACTAGCATTCGCAGCGCTTTCACAACGCTTTCGCGACGCTTCGCTTCAGAGCGATCGCTTGGAGGTTCTTAGGTTCTATACAATATGAGAGCTAACTCTGTTTGTTTTGAACGTTCGAATGTAGATCACCACTCCTGCTAACTGGCAGCCCGGACAAAAAGTCATCGTACACCCCTCTGTTCAGGGTGAAAAGGTCAAGGAGCTCTTTGGCGATGACGTCCAGACCGTCTACGTGAGTTCTTACCTTTTCACCGCGTCTCTCCTCTCAACTTGACTGCATGAAAACGGGACCCCTCCGCCGCGTCCCCCTTTCTCCTGAGGGAACCGGCCGGAAGACAGACGCTGATTGCGATTGTGATTGTGAACCCACACCCACAGCCCTATCTCCGATTCACTCCCGACCCTTCCAAGAAGCAAACCGCCTAAGCGTATCCGCGCACGCGTACAGGTACCAGCGTTTGGCGGCGTATCAGAGCTTGGGTTGCTAGCGGGGATTTGAGAGTGGTCAGTTGTACAGAACAAAACATGACTAAAGAACAACACAAAACGAAGTAGATGCGTATGGTTGTTTATCGTTGTCTATCACATAAAAGGATGTATATGGATCCAAATCGAACCTGGTGCCATGATCCGCTGTGAATTCTGCTTGCTATTTTGCTGGCTTGCTGTCTTAGCCGTGCGATATCTTAGTGGATGCGAATTTTAGCAAAGGGCTCTCGAGGTAGTATCTTATCCACATTTCCATCATCATCTTATAAAGGGTAAAACGAATACGAAATACCCAAAGCAAGTAGCCATCATACGATGACCGGACCTGCTTCTGCCTCCTAAGGTGATCCCAACTAGTTCCAGATCTATCCTATATCTATATTACATGACCTACCTTACCCTTTCTTTGCCGGCGATGGAGTCCTTCTCTATATGTGTGGTGCGATCGGTTTTGATTGACCGAATTGACCGGCATACGCTGAGGTTTTATCTTACAGTCTATCCATACCAGCTGGATCCGAGTCATTTCACAAATAGACAGCAGATAGCGAATCCTCAGACTTTCGCCTTCTGATCAGACCTCCATTTGAAAAGTTGAAAAAGAACTCATGCTCTCTCTCGACGCATCACGTCCGTCGATGTCCACTACTCGCCACCGTAGTCAATGTAATCCGGACTCTCGGCCGCCACATATTCCCTGCGATCACGTCGTACAAAAGCCTTTGTCAGCATAAAAGTGTGCATTGGGTGGCACCGGCTGGTAGCGCATAGGAGTGTGAAAGGCTCGTGATCGTGCGGACGATTCACGATGATTTCAGAGGGTTATGTACTCACTCTTGCAGCTCAGCCACCACACGTCTGTCCGAATACAACATTGGATATGATATTTTCGGATTAGCATTACTTTCTCCTAGAATTACCAGATAATCTCCATTTGTGATAGCGGTTTTTTACGCACCTCGCATCGTCAAATTCGTCCAGGCCATTTGCGAAGATCTCCTCCTTCTTGTACTGCTCCAGGAACGCATTTCGTTTACGCAACATGTCGTATTGGTGAATCATTCGCTTGAACAGCTGCGAAATTCACAAAGCCACCGCTCAAAATCATTAGCCGGTTAGATCACTGGCGGCCGCGCGCAATCATTATTGCTTGCGAGACAGTAATTGATGAGTGAGGATCGATGGATCCCGAGACGATATTATGATTCAGTGAACGAATGAACGAATTCGTTTACGCACCGAATTTATGCTCGTATGGTTCGCCATCATCACCCCGCTGACCCTGTTGCTTCCGGCTCCCATACCCCTCTTCTTGGTCAAAGCCACTTGTATACTAGCCGGACCCCAAGGTATGAAGTTTGCCAATTGTCTCTCTCTTATTCTCAATAAGGATTTATGTACGTCTGTTGGGTCTACGTCGCCTGAGATGATGTTGAGACATGAGATGTAGGCTGATGATTTTGTCGAGACGGTCGACACCATCCTGTTCTTCGGTTGAAGTAAACGACGCATCACGTCTAGTGTTGTCGTCTTTCGGGTGGATTTGGCCTACATGTTATCAACGGGACCGACACGTAGAGCAAACGATGGGTCAGTGATCTTCGTCCACCATACGGGGTAGACACACAGAACTAACCTTGTCAATCTCGTCTCCTGTAAATGGTGTGTACGAGGTCATGAGGAAATGACATCTTGGCGTAGGGATCAAACTCGATATGATCCCGACGAGGTCGTTGTTCATGTAGCTGGGATATCTCAGTGTCGTTGTTGAAGCAGCCATGACAGTCGATACCTGATCAGAGGAATGAATCCGAAGAAAAGACGATCAACCTTACCTCTCGGCATCCGAATGATTTGGTTCAAAGCTTCGAGGACACACGGAACTCACCAGCTGGTTAGTCTGCACGAAACTAGGATCCTGAATATGCAATCGGTCCGCCGCAATTCTCGTCAAAGCGGCATTATCCAATACCACTACACTATCCGCATTATTCACCAATCTCTTCATGGCCAATAACGAGTTGTACGGCTGTACCACCACGTCGGAGGATTCAGGGAAGACAGAGTATGTCTGTATAAGTTTCTTCGGGAATCGGTCGGAGAGTCTTTCGAGCAGGTATGAACCCAGACCTGATCCTGTTCCTCCCGCGATGGAATGTAATAACATGAAACCCTGCACGCCGGTTCGGCCGCACACCCTCACTGTCAGCATAAATAAGACCAAAAAAAAACCAAGAGTTTCGTCGTCGCCGAGGAAGCTGAGATTTCAAAATACCGTTTGGACTTACCTCTAGACTATCACTTCCGTCTGCTTCACGGTCAATCATCTCTATCAAATCATCATATAACCTCTCTCCCGCACTGTATCCCTGAGCCCAGTTATTTCCGGCACCGCCGCCGTCTTTCGATACGTAGATATTCTCGGGATTATATAAGCCCTTGAAGGGCGATGTGAGGATATTGTTGATTACCTGGATATTGATTTGGTGATATTGCGATTATCAAAAAAATTAGTGAAAGTCTTACCCAGGTAGCCCGGTTGATTGATAGGGAACTTAATTCAGAGAGACGGGTTGGCTTACTTACCCTAGGTTCCAGGTCGATGAGGATCGCTCGAGGAATGTAATGCTCGTCATCCGCTTGATAGAAAAACACATCTTTCCTATCGCCCTGACTACCATCCGCAGCCCATTCTTCGAGATTTCCTTGTGGTGTAATACCGTGTTCCGCACATAGCTTTTGCCAGAACTAGACGGATGGAACGCTTGAATCAGCTTTCACTGCCGGTCCTTTAACGAACCCAGATTTCCAATCAAAGCTCACCTGTGCACCGACTAAAGAGTGTCAGAAGAGATAAAGCGATTAGCCTTTCTGTACCCACGGGTACCCAAAAAGATTACAGAAACTCAGGATCCTCAGGTCTCAACAAACATTGCTCACTCACTCTGGTTGCCCGCTTGACCGGCCTACGCACACAGACGCAACGTCAAGTCAGCCATCAACCATGTTTTCACATATCAGAATGATGAGCTTCTTGCTCTGAACGCGGGCTAGGCGACTCACCTGCAATGATATGATCTCCCGGCCCATGATGACTCAGAACTATATCGCGTTCCTCTCCGTGATGCGCGTGACTTTCAATAGCTTGAATGAGAGAATATAAGGGGACGAGGAAGAGAGTGAAAAGGAGGACCACCGTCGGTCTGATCAGGATCGAGATTAGACAGGGGATAGTCGATAGTCGGCAAAAGTCGTTGAATATATTTTTCGGTCTGAGACTGCGGAAAGGTAATTTGATAGGTGAGGGAGCTCGATATCGAATAGAACAGTGTCAAAGATGTCTTTCGCTGTAATCGAAGGGAAGAGGTACTAAACTTGAGGACTGAGGTTGTTGTCAGACGCGCAATGTCGAGGAAGAGCTTCACGCGTAGCAGCACAGCGACTGCATGTTTGGTTACACAGCGGCAGTGTCCGCCTTTTTCCCCACGTGCACACCTGGTTACTCTCAACTTTGAAGGGCGGCGACCTCCGTCGGTCAGGGAAAGAATCTGAGTTTCCGAGCGATATCGAGATCTGTAGTATAGATCGCAGTTGTAGATCTACTTCAGCTTCAGCTTCGGCTTCGGTCACGGGCATGGGTCTTAATCTTCGGGTACGAGTAACTAAGTAACTTATCGCTGTTGACACATAACCTTACATTGTGTGTTGGACGTACTTTGCCCAGTGATTGGACGCCATATATACATACGTGCCGTTGTGACGATGCATGAATATATATATATACATAGGACCCACTTGCAACAACCCCTCCCCCTCCAATTCCAACAACTTGATCGTTGATATACTCGAGCTTCACGAACGACATCAATAACGAGAAGCAGAATACGATCATCATGTCCAACTTCGCAACAGCCGTCTCTGAGCTCACTTTAGGCCACAATGACACTACAGTCATTGTAGGTGGTACGCAGGGTATTGGAGCTGCTGTAGCTCGTAAGCTGGCGAGTATGGGATGTTCAAGGATCATCATTGTTGGCAGGGGACAAGAAAAAGGGCGGGCACTCGTACAGCGGCTACTTGAGCTGGGGGGTGATAAGACTGTCAATGCTGAGTTTGTCAAGGGCGACGTAGCGTGAGTGTCACCGCGCGTAAGCGCAACGGATGAGAGATACAGACTGGCAGTAAGCAAGTGAGCTGTCCAGATCAACAGGTATTGATGATCTGTGCGTGTGTCTCCATCTACAGCGAAGTCGAAGGGATGAAGGCCACAGCCAAATCGATCGCGGCCGCTGTAGGTAAAGGCGGAATCAACTATCTCGTAAGTACGCATCGTTCTATCCCGCGTCCGTGGATGTTCCTGACAATCTAAACCTCTGTACATAGATCCAGTGTCAAAATGGTCCGCCCACTGGTGAACTCCATCTCACATCGGACGGGTGAGTCGGCTTGGGGCGTCTTTGACAAGAGTGATTCGACAATCATCTACCACTTCCAAAGTACATCTGGCCCCACCAGGGATGCTATGAGACTATCTTCCCTCGCATGCATCGCACGGTCCTGTTTTGTTTTCTGGGGGGTCCTTCAGCTGACAAAGCTGTTGCCATATCGTTCTTCTTATATCATACAACGTTGATAGCTTGGAACAAAGCTTTGCGGTCCAGGCTGTATCCCGATTCGCCATCTTCCACAATCTTGAAGCTCTTGGGGCATTCGCCAAAAACGCTACAATCATGTCCATTTGTAATCCAGGCCAAAATATGGCAAATCTCGATATCGACGATTTGAGCTTGAAGAAAATCGTCGAAAGGGGAAGGTATAGGGCTTTGTTCTTGTTGGATCAGAGCAAGAGGGATAGCACGGTCATTGACTCGGTTATTAAGGAGAGCAGTATGAGGTACCCGCAGTATCGCCAATTGCACATGTTTCCAGGTACGTACCAGTGCAGTGACGTTACCGTGGCATCACACCTTGCTTTTGTCCTCTCGATTGGAGGTATATCAGCTGGTCGGTCCTTTGGGTGACAGGCGAATATTGATGAGCAGGTCTGGTCAAGTCGGAGAGTGTGGCAAGCTGGAAACTGCCCTTCCCTCTAAGCTATATCTTTCCCCTCGGTTTTGCATTGGTCGGCGTTATGCCTGATGATTTTGCCACAACTCCAATCTACGTGAGTACTATGCACGGTCTCCACCCTAGATCAGATCTGACCGCTGACATCGAGCTTTCACTTCGATCTTGATCTTGATCCTGGCACAGGTGGCATATCACCCAGAAGCTCGGTCCAAGCTGGAAGACAGTATAAGCTACAGCGTCAAGCTCAAGCCGGTCCCATTCGGATCATTCGCCAGCAACGCCGAGAAGAGGGAGAAGTTGTGGGAGAAGCTTCGATCCATCGTAGGGGATATTTGATTGTAGTATACATATGTAACAGTAACACACCACGGCACGTATCGCTGTATCGACGTACAGTGCTGCACCCTACACCGCCCCTCGGCGCACGGAGTTCTACAGAAACACGCTAGCAAGGGTTCACCATGGCAAAAGTGCCGGTATGGCGGAGAATGCGCTGAAGGGGGTTAGCCGTGCACGATACAAAGCAATTTACTTAGGGCGTAGTTTCCTCGGTCAGCTTAGGAGTCCTAAGCGATCCAACCGAGACGGCGTTAAAAAGGGTCTTTTTTTTTGGTGTTTGTCCGATGAGATGCTTAACTCGGCATCGCATTTCCCTTATGGTTATTTAAGGAGCAAACGAGCAAAACAAAAAACGTTATAACGCGGGTTTTCCTTATCCCCTGAGGTTATCTTATCCCTGAATAAGCTTAAATAACACGCCGGCGCCACTGCGGATGGGATTCTCTCTCCCCACACATCGACAGATATGTAAATCGCATGTCTTGGCAAGGGTAAAAGTTATCCTGCCTGAATTGTTGCTTTGTGTTGCGTACCAACAGCTCCAAGATCTCGTTTGTTGCCCCTTTAGTTTCGTTCAATCCACCTGTTCTAACATTCCTGTGTCAACACGCCCTGCTATGTTTGAGTATACAGTTGATGCTGTGCACACCCCTACACTGCTCAGTAGACTACAAGGTAACACTTACTCATGACCGATCATCTGATCCTTGCAATTTGCGTCTCTGTTCGGAGAACAATAGACAGAATAAACGCGTGCGCGTTGGCACAACAGAGGAATACAACGGGACGTCTCATATATACCCCAAGGACAATCATGTACACACGCACACACGCACACACACGCCCGTACACACACAAATATTCGTAGCACAGCGCACTTACCGCCAAGAGTCCGAGCTGCATCGTGTCTCTGTTTTCATTTTCCGAACAAGCAAGAAACTTTCGTCCGGCTCGTTACCAAGAAATGTTGTCCGGTATGGACACCTTGATACTTGACTCAGAGATCTATGTAACGGACACATATGAGTTGAGATCTATCACACCACCACACGACAATAGCATCGTAGAGTAGACCCAGGCGATCCGGAGACTGACACGGTACATAGCTCTTCTCGGCTCTCCAAGCTCAAGCTGGTGCGCACCGCCATATAACAACAGCAAACCGCCATGGCACCGTCCTCACTATTCACGCTTTCTTCCAAGCTCAAACAGACGCTCCGCCCTCGATCACGGCCGATTCTCATCGTACTCCTATCTCTCCTCGTTCTAATACCTCTGATTCACTACACCTTGGACCTACGATCACATTGGCGACGATTACCAGAACATCATCGATGGAACATAGCTGTTGGTAATACGCCGACATGGGCACATCCATACGTGGGGAAAGTGATCAAGAACCCTGCTGAGTTGATGGGTCCGCCTTCCATCCAGCCCGGACTCCGAAACGCACCATGGGCAGGAAGCTGGGAAACCCCGACGTTGAAATCGCCAGAATACCGCTATGTACCTTCTTCAAAGGGTTCACAGATGAAACTTGTATCTCCGGCGTTCTTGATTTTACATGTCTTCTCGACACCTTCACCCGGCTCAAGAAAACGAAGGCATTTCATCCGAGAATTGGGACTGGCAGAAGCCGTACCGGAGAAATACAGACACCTGGTGGAGATCAAGTTTGTGATGGGTTTACAACGCCCACAGGAAGGCGAGCAAGGATGGAAAGAGGCCGAAGAAGAAGAAAATGAGATTGCGAGGGAGAACGAGGTGTTTGGTGATATCGTGAGATTAAGAGAGCTGGAGGCCAAGGAAAATATGAACCATGGCAAGAGTTGGGAGTGGTTGAGGTATATTGGGAGGGAAGGTGGCAGGAAGGCGTGGTGGGTTCTGTGAGTGGCGCCTCCTTAAAGCCTCGCGAGTATTACAGGACTCGTAATCCCTATCAGAAGCACGGACATATTTCGATAGAGCTGACTTGTGCTATCAACCTATCATCAATGCTCCGCGGAAAAGAAAATGCGATGATGACGTGAGTGATGTGTGACCTGTCCCTGCTCCGTTTGTACAGCTCCAGTGCTGATGTGTAAGTGCTGATTGCTGCATCATGTACGCAGACTCTGCCTATATTGCCGAACCTGCTTCCATTCTTGCTTTCACTGGAACCATCGAAACCCACATACCTCGGATCGGCATTAGGTAGATGGACAGGATACCATTACTACTTCCAAGGGATGATGTATGGATTTTCTTGGGGAGTGGTAAGTGTTTCGGGTTCTTCTGTGGACTTTCTTGGTCTGTTAGCTCAACAAGCGGAGCGGAACCGGGAGACCCGAGGCGTGTGTCCTTTCTTTCATGCAATATGGGAGAGGAACAGAACATATGGCTGATATGGCTGCGGTGCTTGCTTTCATTCAGATCAAAACCATGGCTGTGGCTGACGTGCCAAGGGGCTCGCGGAATTATCAATGGGACGAAGACGCTCGAATGGGTGAATTAATGGTGAGTCAAGATCATGTGACACAGTACAAACTTGTCTTGTGGAAATTTCCAATTCATACGACTATCGATGAATCAGGCTTCGATGCGGGGCCAGTGACATCGAGTCCTTCGTGTCGGGTGACGGCTGAACTAACCATTGCCCTCTGATATGGTCAGTTCTCCCTGCCACCTATACCAGGTATCGACGCAAATTCAACGGCGTGTAATCCACCAAAAGTCGACGATGTGAAATGGTCATTGCCTCCACATTCGCCCGATGCATGTACCGGCCTCACCTGGGTCGATGTTGAAGCTAGATTGGGCAATGTGGGCGGATGGGGCATCGCCGATGAAAGGAGAGCATTGGCTTGGCATCCTCTGAAGGACGAAGATGTAAGTCAGGCTTCATATCCACAATTTATTGATGGGCCTTCTCAATACGGATCAAAATCTAGGAATATAGCGAGCTGACCTTGACGATGTAATGACACGCTTGGACGGGACATCGCAGGAATATGCAGAAGCATACGATCTAGCGAAAGATGGCTTCGAGCGAGCAGGAAGGGAATACATGTGGGACGTGCCGGATCTCTTTAGGACTGTAGCTGAGGAGTAAGCTGAATACAAGCATAGGGTTTTAGGTACAGCCTATGTTTCAGACAGGGGAAGATCTTATGGTACTGTATTATAATATCATCATATCGCATCTGGCAAGGCATCATACAATCCATATTCGGTACAGTAGCAATATAGTCCAAGCGAGAGAGATCGCCTCAATGGACTCTGCAGCTTTTCGTGGATCCATGCTGCAGATACCATGACTGACTTTTTACCATGCGCATAAAGTGGAATCCGTGACCGGCATACAATTCGGCCCCTGTCAGTTTGTACTCTACTCAGTATGTCGCTTTCGACTAAAGGGTTGATCCGCAAGGGAATCGGGACAATGTTCCTTCCGGCATTTTGAGGGCTATGTTCGCGTGCTGATGACAGTGTGACTTCATTAATGAGTCTCCGACAGTGGCTACTGCAACGGCCAGAGGGCGAGAAGGTGAGCAACCCCGTTCAGCGCTCGCATTTGACGAATTTGAGCGAGACTTGTGGCGGAACAATTCACTGAGACGAGACGATTTTGCAAGGAGTCTGTCATTCGCTTTCACACATTTGCCAGCGCTAATTACCGATGGTCGATACAGTAGGGACGCTCTCGTAAAGTAAAAATCGAGGTCGAGGGAGGACAGTATTGCTCCCAGATTTCACGCGGGCTGATACCGTTTGTCCCTCAGAAGCACCCTCATGCTGTTAACACACGAAATGCGCTCTGTGAACAGTGCCCGATGCGGTGCACTCGAAGATGGATCACCGGCCCGAAATATGCTGTTGATCATTTGAGCGGGCTCGGATCCAGGCCCAGAAAAAGGGAAAGACTCGATCCTCTATTGTCCTTGAGCAGTATGAAAGAATCATAGTCTGTCCTACTACGATTGCAGTACTTGCCCAATATAGCGACCTCGAAGGAATACAGTACTGGGCAGATTGGTAAAGAATCTTCTCACCCCTGGTGGCCTGTGTGGCAGTCCGCGCTGATTTAGTATCTCCAGCCAGGACCTTTGTCTCTTCCCTTCTTTGCTCATTTTCGCCGATGTTGTGCAAGTAAAGTCTCAAAGTGCGGCTCTGACTCTGACTCGCAAGGGTTGAACAGAACTGAGGATGGGCTGAAGTTTCTCGGCGTCTTTCGCATTGATTGATAATCGACTGGAGTGTAAAACAGCCAACGAACAGTCTGCCTCTCGGTGGCGGATGCGATGTAATAGCAGTTCAATGATCGAAGTGCAGTACATGCTTATTGGAAAGGCGATACTCATCAAATCATGAATGCCCAGGTGGGACGCTGAGATGAATGTACTGTATCAGACCTATTGGCCTGATGTGCTAACAGTACAGAGATTCGTTTGCGCACTCCCAAGGTTTGGTGTACTCCTAAGCACATACAGTACGGGTTTAAATCGTTGCTGAGGATCCTGCTGTGCCACAAAATGAGTACACAGCAGTTGGAAACGGAAACAGACGTACATTTTGTTTTATCCCAAATTTCACAATTGCACGAGAGAGCACTCCCACATTACAGGGCGAAGGGCGCAAAGATCCTCGTTCTTCGCTTCCCTGCCTCTAGTCCAGCAGAACCGGACCGCTCGAGCAGTAACCCCAGCCCGGTACGGGTGTGTGTCGCTCCTCAGCGGACGGTTTCCTGTGGTTGCTCATCTTTACTTCGCCCGGGCCGGTGAACTGACAGAGGCTTTTTACAATGCGCATGCAAATCTCTTGAGGGCGAGTCAGCAAGGCGCAAGCATAGCAGCACAGCAGCACAAGAGGGAAGAAAAGCGTCAAAATATGGTCCGCTCTCAGTTTACTCTCTGTATACTGTGCGGTGACTGCGTTAGCGTACTGTATAGCCCCACTCTGCCACGAACGGAGAGAATCGCGATGGCGGGATCTAAAGTCTGTTACCCCTCTGCTCGTCCTTGCGGTAGGGGGGGATGGAGAAGGATTGCTGGGCATCTGCGGCTCTGAGTACCGAACACGTACTACATCTTGCACACAATACAGCTTACGTGTGCTCTTCCGTGCTTTCTATTTTCTTCGCCACGTCGATATTCTTCTGACTGCCTTCCTGACGCATTCACTAAGTACTGGAGGTCGTGGTGACACGCTGTGCGTGACAACACACGGAGCTAGTGGTACCGTGTCCCTCTTTTGGCAAGACATAGGAACCTGGACAGATAATCGTGGCGCAAGCGCAAAACTCTCACACCAAGGGGACACAAGAAACGCTACATGCTGTGGTCCGTCATGATCATGCGAAGATATGTCCTCTATGCTACTTATAAGAGAGTGGAGAGCTACTAGTACTCTACAGGATCAAGCCTCCCCTAGGGACACTTTCAGGCTTATTGACTTAATGCTTGCTCCTCTGGATCTTGAGAAGCTCGTTGGAATACTCAATCAGGTAGTAATCGGCATCTGAGACGAGTGTCCGTGAATTAGCAGAGCTTCTGTGCGCGCGAGTCGGAATTGAAAACGCCACTCACAGACTAAGCCGTGGTCCATGAACTTCTTTCGGCCAGTTGGGTTTCCGTTAATCGTTGAGTGCTGTTGTAATGGTTCATCGGTAAAATCGACTTTCATCAGTGAACCGACGTCGCCTGTAGAATGATGATGATGGGAAGGATTTATCACATACCGCCAACAAAGTTTCCCAGCCGTCCTTACCAAAGTCGACACTGCCATCCTCCTTGATGGAAGCGGCTGGAGTGAGGCACTCTCGCAGGGTGTCCTGAACCAGCTTGACCGATCGAGTGAGGTATCCCTCAGCAGCGGCCTTGTCGGTGGGCAAGAGAAGTCGGTAGAGCATCAACATCCCGACGGCGGTGATGGTAGCCGCTGAGGCATCGTATGGACAAGGCTTGGGAGCGTCAAAGTCCCTACACAAACCGAATGCGTCGTTGTCAGTGCCTGCCATGACTGGACATCAGTAGTCTTGGGATATGACTGACCATTCTGGGACGCCCGAGGGACCGAGTCGAGAGATAAAGACGTCCACAAGTTTTCTCGTCGTGTCAAGGAAATCCTGTCGGCCAGTTCGGCGAGCTATATCCAGTGACGAGTTTCCGTAATATCTGTCCAAGTCAGCCTTTCACACTATTCCCCAGGGCAATACATTGCGCGGTGTGCACCTACCGCACTGTGCGTATCCGTAGATAGCCCAAGCTTGACCTCTGGCCCAAGTGCTCTCATCGGCATAACCCTGAGCGGTCCTACACTCCAATACTTTACCGCCGTTGTTCTGGTCGAAGTTGACGACGTGGTAAGTGGTGAAATCCGGTCGGACGTGAGAGCTGAGAGATTTTTCGGCCTGGTCGTTTGCCGCTTTGGCGTATCGCTCGTCCCCTGTAAGCTTGGTGGCTTCGTACAAGATATCCAAGTTCATCTGGCCAGCCCATAATTAGCATCTCGAAGACCATCTATGTGTGAATTCTGTGAATTCCGCCCGTCGCCATACCATGCTGCCTAGCAAATGTTCGGCCAAGGGTACCAAATTTTGCGTGGGACGTTGCGATCTTGTGCTTCCCGCCGATGGCCACGATGCTCACCATGTTGTCGATGATGGCCAGGTAGTGCTCATTCATCTTCTCCGTCGTGTATCGGTGACCATCCGCCACGTTTGTCATGCAATCCCAGCTTCGGATACAGCCGACCTGCAAGTCGACCAGAATCCGCCCAGATACCCACGTGGTCAGCATTCCTTCCTCGCGTCGGCGGCATCTGAACTTATTATACCGGAACAGCCCGCGGAATGCTGGACTCACCCGCTCATCGTAGCGATCCAATAAACTCTCAGCGGCTTCGATCAAAACCCTCTTGGCCTCCTCATCACCAGTCATAGCATAGTCCCTTCCATATGACAGCTGGAACCTGAACCCTTGGTCGTGGTTATCAGCGGGTCGGGCGTACTTCGTGAAGTCGGCTTGCCATCGTCGAGCGAGGTTAATCAGATCTTCCTTTGAGTAGTGAGAATCGATGGAAGAGGGGTCGAGTTCTTTTCGCTCAGCTAGCAGCCAAAGGAGACCAGGGAAGAAGCCGTACGTCCACCCAGTCAAGTCTGCAGAACGTCGCATCAGTAATTTTCGGCACCATGCTGCTCTGACCCCACGAATGCAACATGCGGGCACTTACTCTTGGAGCAGTGGTAATTGTTGGGGCCCCCAGGAATGGTATATTCGGGAGTCCGCGTGGGAGGAGCGCCCTACCACGATATATTCCACTTTCCATCAGCATGTCGTTCCTCGTGGAATCATGCGCTGGCGCCTCAAGATCAGTTCTTGAATTCACTCACATCAGGAGTGAGATCATACTTCTTAGCTACCCCGACTACCTTGACAGATAGCGAGGGATCGTAAAGCTCTTTGAGCGAGGAAATGATATCCGTTGTCATATCGTCTGCTGGTTTTTGGACTTCGGAGACGTCGTCTTGTGAAGAAGGTGCGTTTGGCTTGTAACGTTTCGATTTGGAAGCTCGATTGTATGTAACAAGCGATCTTTTCGGAGATCTTCTCTATATGTAATTCATATTCAAAGATGCTGCTGAGTACATTCCGTTGAACGCTTGGGTGCGACTTGACAGTATTTGTTCATAATTGAGCAGCTGCTTAGAACAGCAACGCGAGCCTTCGAAAACATCTTGGCCCGTCGGACCAAATCGACGTCTGAAAGATCGGCTCCGGTGTTCGGTGTCAAATTATGACGGTTCCGGTCGCTCCGGCTGGGTGTTCATCGCCGGGCCGCGATGAGCTCGGCAGCATGTGACACACCAAATATACAGTATACAAGTTAGCGGACTAATGCGCAAACGTGCTAGTGACGTCAAGCGCTGATCGCGAGTCTCCGCAGTACTCTCCGCTCTCTGGATACCCTGGGGTCGAGCCAGGGTGAAGTGGGGTTAAGCTTAGATACTGTACGAATCTCGTATGTTGAGTACGAAACCATCCGAGGTATGTGAGTTCCCAAAAGGGCACTCGAGAGAGTCCTGGGTCAATGTTGTCGCCATCAGTGTCCCCAAAATCTTCTTGGGCTGCAGCCATCACCATGAATCTACATCTGAGGGGTCGTGGAGAGGCTTTGCCTTGTGTTATGCTCAATCACAACTGGAGACCAATACGTTTTGTAAACCTTACAAAGCCCACGAGGGCTGTGGTCGTTTGCTCTCATCCAAACACCACGCATCGCCCCTCGGGACCTGTTCGTCACCCCAGAAGGGCACTAGGTTGCGGGCTTGCAACAAATACACATGTGGTGGAGCCTTACGACACCCCGAGCTCCTGTACCGACGAGCTCTTTCCGCACTACCTGGGTGCGCTGCCGGTCGGCAGTTCAATAGACCGACCGAGGTTGATCTAGACGGGGTTGCTCCCTTTCTCGTTCAGGAACCGCGCTAGTGTTGACCGTTTTTTTTTTGTTTTGCGGTAATTTGGCTTGTGCTTGGCGTCAATAACGCCTGTTTCATTTCACTATACCTGTACGAGTACATGCCTGCAATCAACAGGCAACAGCTCCAGGCGCTCCTTCATTCGCGTGTCTTGAACAGGCAAATACACCCGAGGGATCGTACCCTTTCTGACAGTCTGACAGCGGAAAGATGTACGAGCGGCGTCCCAAGGCTTAACATTGACTAAAACTGGAAAAACATGGACTAAACCTGAAAAGACTCAAGGTCCGGATGGATTCGTTAGCCAAGGACCGATCTTGGCCCCGATCATGATGCGGGCCGGAGACCCAAAAGTCTTTGGAGGGGGCGCCATGGGCGGGGAAGAACGAAGAAACAGCAGGACTGGTAACAGGAGCAAGCTGCTTCGTGGCCCGCTTTGAGATTGCAGTCGGACCTTTTTGTCTTCATCAGCTGATGGGCAACAAGAGAATCTGGGAGAAAGCACCAGCCGCATGGACAAGTCAGCATTCACAATATATGCAGAGCAGACGGGACGACCAGTCGCAAGGGCTACACCCATCGTGATGTACGTGTGTGGCCACTAGGCTATATAATAACCAAAGCTGAAACCTTTCAATTTGTCCTATCTCGTACATTGCTACCTTCAAACACTTTGGTAGAGATACACTTGACGCAAGATGGAACAAAAGAAAGAAGATGTTGTTCACACGGAGAACCTTGATAACGTCAATTCCGTCGACCCATACAACGATGATATTGAAGCTGTCAAAGCTCAACAACAGGTCGTGGACGACGAGGCCAAAGGTTATGTAAACCCCGATCTGATCATCTCCGACGAGGAGAACAAGAGGATGAGATGGAAGATCCACAAGCAGTAAGCTGGGCCGTCTCGCTGGGGTGGAGATGGTCTCGCTGATGGCCTTCTCCGTATGAATGTGCAGTGTGCTACCTCTCATGTGTCTCGCCTACATAACTCAGGCCCTTGACAAGGGTACTTTGGGTCCTGCTTCTATCATGGGCTGGCAAGAATCCGTAGGCGCAAAAGGACAAGACTATGCTCTTACCAGTACTATGCTGTGGGCGGGTATCATTGCTGGTGAACCCATTGTGAGTTAATACCGGGATGCGTTCTCTCACAAACCTTTGCATCGGTGTACGAGTCATCGGCAGTACTGATCTCCCAATCGTCGGTATTCCAGGCCAATCAACTGGTACGAAAATTGCCCCTCGGAAAGCTGCTCGGTTCAGCGATGATGATCTGGACCGCGCTACTCCTTGGTCTCACATTTTCCCTTCGAATTCCTCCTGTTTTTGCCATCCGATTCCTGCTCGGTTTCTTCGAGTCTCTGTTCGGTCCAGTCTTGCTCTCAAGTGAGTATAATACACCAAAGTGGCCCACTCAAGCTTTTGTTGACGGAGGGGGCTAATTTCGACAACTTCTTTAGTCACCGTACAGTGGTACCTGAAGGATGAACAGCCATTCGTCAGCTCCATCTGGCAGAGTATGCTGGGCATGTCCAAGTAAGTACAAAGTCGATATACATGCGACAGCAGCCCGGCTGAAGCCCTTTAACCTTTAGCGTAATCATGTCCTTCTTTGGTGTAAGTGCAAAGTAGCCATAATACCTACATGACTTGAACCAGCCACTGAAACAAGACTTGTGATTATCGTCTGCACAGTTCTGCTTCTGGCACATCAAGGGCAAAGCGGGAGGCTTGGTTTCGTGGCAGTGGCTGTTCATTTGTGTTGCCATCATCTCATTCTGTGCAGCTAGTGAGTTGTCTCAGCCTCAAATGCCACAGATCAAACAGCTTACCCGTTCGATGCCCTGGCACTAGTTTTGACTTTCTTCTTCTTGCCCGACTCGCCCACTCGAGCACGATTCCTCACCGAGGAGGAAAAAGTCAAATTCGTCGAGCGGGTCCGATCGAATGGCCAGGGTCTCAAGCACAAGGTTTTCAAGAAGGATCAGGCCTGGGAAGCCGTCAAGGATCCTTATACATATCTTCTCTTCGCGCTGGCGCTGTTCAATACCCTCGTCGTCGGTGGTATCAACACGTTCAGCTCCCTTCTGATTAACAAGGCGTTCGGTTTCGGCGTCATGGAATCCAATTTGCTCTCCATGCCCCTTGGTGCCATGGTGGTTCTCACTTATATGCTCCAGGCGTATCTCGTCACCAAGACCAAGCAGACGCTCTTGGTCATGATGGCGACCGTAATTCCAAACGTAATCGGTCAGTCGTTCTCCGCGCTCGTGCCCTCTCTGACACCTTCCTCATAGAAATCGCTATTCCGATTGCCATCTTGCGTCCATGCTGACCCTAGTATATTTGGCTCTCTTTTTCTCCCATTCCAGGTTCAATCATGCTCATAACCATCGCGCCTAAGACCAACACTCGAGGAGTCCTTATCTTCGCCTTCTACCTGATGCAGTTCTTCCAGTCGACCAACCCCTCGATCTTCTCGCTCCTTTCGAGAAACGTATCTGGTCAGACCAAGAAGTCCATCACGTACGCAAGCACCTATATTGCTTGGGCCGGGGGTAATGCCATTGCATCCCAACTCTTCCAGTCAAAATGGGCACCCCGATATATCAATTCCCTCTACATTCATATCGGTCTTTACGGGTGTTTCATCATCACCTGTCTGGTCACTCGAATGCTGCTAGTTCAGAGAAACAAGAAGAAGGAAGCGGCCATGACAAACGAAGTAAACATGAACTCTAGGGCTTTCGAGGACTTGACAGACATACAGAATCCCGAGTTCAGGTATGCGCTCTAAGCAGAGAAATGAAACACCGCCTGCAAGTGCTGTTCTGTAGCTGGTGGTACGCCCGAAACATATCTTTATGGTAGAGTGCAAAGACAGAAGAGTTATTGTACATGAAGAAGATTAATCGGAGTGGGCATCCGTTCTGTATTGCAGTATACTGTAAATGTATGCACAAGTGCTCTATCGTTCGCCAGGTCGAAGTTCCCAGCATACAGCGTGAAGAACCTGTTTAAGATACCTGAGTCGTGCCATGCACCTCCTCTTGATTTATGTCGGTGGTTTACAGGTGATGACGGTTGTTGCTCAGTCCATCTGACCCAAAGCACTATCCTTGTGAGGCATATTTCTAAGTCTAGATTTAGTGTATCGCCTCAATAGACGAGGAACGTAGCCAGATGACCTCATATCTATACTCGTGACAGTGCGCATAGTAAGGTAGCACCTGGGCTGGGCATGTATCAGGTATAGCTTCAGACGGTTTCGGCTTCAAGCGACTTCTACCTTATGTAAAACAGATGATACCATACGAAACTTCCTACTGAATGTGAAAATCCTTCTTGAGTGTTTCAAGATCTTTCCACCCTGTTTGACCTTCTTCCCAGTCTTTCAACCAGCCGGTGGTTTGCAATCCCTTCTTTTCGTCAAAGGGCAATCCCCAGATCCTTGTAGCGATCCAAGTTTCCTTTTGCCCTTGCTTTATCTCGTGGAAGATGGCAGGAATTACCGTTCGGGGAGACACGATATTGGTATTGCCGTCCACGTCCTCTACGCTGCCTCTGCCGCCTTCAGAAGGAAGGATATTGACTACGCCGATCACTCCCTTCCGAGAGACTGCTATTGCGGAAGTAACATTGGATGATCGACCCGGCTGACCCTCCACGGGTGCATCGGTGATTGAAATCCTTCGCTCGGAGCCCAATGGTCCATAGTGGCTGTGAATGGCGAAACCGCTTTCCGCCAAAACCAAGTCCCGCTTGAATGAAGGATCAACCTTGACCTGGTGAACCCGGGTGTGGTACGGAGTGGCAGTCGTCTGAGGCGGGATCAGCCAAGTGATTACTTCGACCTCGGCTGCAAAGACGAGATCGGGTGGACCAGGATCAGCGTAATATGTTTCCGATACTGACTTGGACTTGTAAAGGCCGTCCGACTTCAGAGGTTTGGTACTCACGCCATGGGAACCAGCGAGCCTTGATGGTCCCATTGGAATCGATGCCTAGATGTTCGACCTTGAAGGGTACAACCCAACGACGACCGCCATCATCGGAGAGTGCAAGCGCTGAGTCGGGAGCGTGCTGCTGGTAGAAGAGAGTACCTGTCGGGACGGAGAAGCCAAACGCAGACGAGTAGGCAAACTTGTTGTATTTCTCCTGATAGTGAAAAATACGAGTATTCCAATCAGCAGGTCAGATGCGCCTGATGTATCATCGTCGGGAAAGGGGCGTAAAGCTTACCGCGGTATGTCTCAATGGGAAACCTACGTTACTGGGTATCTTGGATCAGCCAAAGAAAAAACGAAATCCGGTCTTTGAAAGTGTGCACTCACGTGCCACCATTGAGCAGGAAAGTGTGACCTGCCGCATGACTGAAAGTCTGCATCCAGGGCTTTACGGCGTACGAGGGCTTTTCAAGTAGCTCAGCTGGGTACGGCTCTTCCTTGGCCGCCCAGAAAGGATGTGATTCTGGCAGCGCAAGGACAATGAATGATTTCAGTGCCCAGTAGGGCGATTGAGCAGAATTGTAGTCCTATTTACGATCGGATCCAGCTATTATTGAGCGCTATTTCCACTCAGAGGTACCAACATATTGTGTATATAATGGCACTCACCTCGCTCATGAACAATGAAGGGTAAGTCCACCCAATAGACAATGCCCCGTCTCTGTTGAACACCTCAGACTTTTGGGTGAAGTACCTGATGTTTCGCAACACGATACCTTTGATGACTCCCCAAGTGTAGGGAGCCGGCAACTGAAGCTCCATATTGGATCAGCACAGAAGGCAGCTAATCATTACAGGTATCTTGCCTAGTGGCCGACTCACTTCGAGACCGTCATAAGCGACCCCAGCCCAGAAAGAAGCGACTGCGAACCTGTAAGTCATGCTTCTTCCGAACGGGATAGCAGCGCCGTCGGGGCCGAACAGATGGACAACGTTGTGCACGTTGGCTCTCGCCCGTTGCCTGAATTTCTCTGCTCGTTCTGGGTCCGCGAGCTTAGGAGACTGGGAAGTGATGGCTGCGTATAGGAGCGAATAGAAGGGGATTGCGAACGAGGTGGCATAGTAATCGTAGGCGCTCTTCTGCGGATCCTGAGGTCCATCAGAGGGGAAGTCCTACATCAAAACGAATGTCAGACCGTGGCGCGGTATATCAGCGCGCCTCGCTCTCGCGAACACCGGATACCTGGCTTGACTGCGATGACCCCTTGACTTACATATTCACCGTAGAATGATTCCATATACGCAAGCTCCTCCTCGATTGCATCCTGGCTATATTCGGCGTCGACCGATTTCAAACCTAGGTTCACCAGTACTCGGAAGACTGATGTGCCATGCGACGTTCTCTGAGGTCAATATTACTAGTACAATCTGAACCACTAGGTACGACGATCGCAATCACTCACATCGCCAATTGTTGGGGGGGAATGTTTTGCCGTTCATTTGCAAGAGCCAATGGTTGACTCGCTTTTTGGCTTCAGGGGACAAGGGGTCCCAGAAGACCTTGGGGGCGATAGCGAATGCAACACCCTATTAAACATGATCTCGACACATGGTCAGCTCTTGCGAATTCACGAAGCTGCTCACGGCTCACCACTCACAATAGCTGCCATCTCAACGAACCGCTGATCCGGTTGTTCATGGTGTCCCCAGTATTCGTCTTCCTTGGACTCGTCCGTACCGGCCTCTAGTCCCTGTCTCCACAGCTTCCCTACATCTTTCAAAAGCGGATTATCTGGTTCACTGGCCATAAGCGGGGCAAGTCCCCACAGAGTACGCGCATACCCTTCCATCTCGGCTGCGACCGAGTCGAAGTGGGTACCAGTATTACCGAGGGTGATACGCGCGCCGCCTTGGGATCTTCCATCGAGGATAGGTTTCAACAGTGAGGAAAGGAGGGAAATGAGGTCCGATCGGCTTTCGACCGGGTTGGATACGATGGCTTCCACTTGGGGAGTGACTCGCATTTTGATCGAACGTTCAAAATGTGACGTATAGAGTACTTTTGATCTTACTAGGTTGAACACGAAGTCCAGTCAGTTTAACCGATGGATTGGTCTGTCTGTGAAGTTGGACATGAAGATCAGGAACTTTCTTTCGTACTCTCGTACGAAATCAACTCATATACAAGCTGATTAAAATATTATCCTGCCGAATGATCTGAACAAGCAGCTTGAGCAAGCAACGGTCGGTCAATTCAGATCACGTTCCATCCCGCCCTCCTTGGATACTCGGTGGAAACGACAATAATTCCATCGAACTATCTATCTATCTATCCCGGCCCGGGACCTCTATGCAACTAGCTTGGACTTTGTTTCAGGCGGGCTGCGTCAACATTCCGGCGGTTCGGGTTCCGAAAATCAAAGAAACGTCCGTCTCGGTCTTGATCACGAGACGATTGGAGGGTTTAAGCATGTTGCGGCTTGGCGAAAGATGTATCATGTGACTGGGATAATTACGTCAGCTACAGTATTCAGTTAAAACAGTTGCCGTTGATCTGGCATTACCGACGGTCAGAGCTACGGAAACGTTATCATTCTTTCGGTCTACGCTCGTGAGTTGCGCGCTAGACTCACATGTCGAGGGGCTTAGGGCCTAGTCGCTTGGTTTGCCATGCATTGCATCGTGGTAAAGTCGTGACAACCAAGACATGACATAGAGTGCACACAATCACAACCACACAACTAGCTACACAACGCACGTCGAGGATAAAATCGTTGAGCACAATAGCAGCAATACTGCTTACTGTATGCATGCATATCATCATCATCATCAGCAGCAGCAGCACCATCAGGCCACCTACAGAGTCGTGGTATAACACACAAAGTGGCGAGGTAGCGTCGTGAAGGACTCTGCACTTTCTGATCTACTATCTACAACACATCGAACGAACGCCCTCGCTTGTTCAACTTCACGTTATATCAACCAAGCAGCAAGTCGAGGCAACTCACGCACGCACCAGAGTCTACCAACGGCGCACATCAGGCGCCTGATTGCGATCTATCTCTTTTCTGCCTTTAAGAAACTCGGTACTCGGTGTGTCAAGTACCGCAAACGAAGACGAAGCTCGGTTTGGTCTGTGCATGCACGGCGTCGAGGCGAACACGAAACTTTAGAAGTCAAGCTTCTGGTCAACCCTAGCTTGACCTTTCACCTCGCCATACAACGAACGAGATAAATCAAGACCTCATCTTAGCCTCGCTTCGCTTCTGCCAAAACTGGAGGAAAACGACCAAACCACTGGTTGCAACCCATTAAACGACCTTCATTCCCTTCGATTACCAACAACGTAGCCTTTTTGCCTCGACATATCCAACAATATGTCTACTACTATTCCTATACCTCTGCCTTTCGACAAGGGCAGGGACCTTCCTCCCCACTTAGACTCGGCACACGTTTATTACGAAGACTCTTCACCGGCGGCTTCTTCTTCTTCTACCCCCATCCCTTATCACCCATCACCACTCGCTTCCAGGGCTGGTCCGCACCCTTTAGCAGACAGCGACCAAGTCGATGATGAACCCGGAGAAGAAGAAAACATATTTCGCGATATGAACTTTGAGGAGATTCTCGAGGACCTCAATGCGAGGTTCCTCATCAACCTGCCAAGGGAGGAGATGAGCCTGGTCAGAGTGTACTGGCAAGCGGAACAAGCGTAAGTTGTTTCAATCTTGATACATCGAACATTCCTCACTTGCATATACCTCATTGCTCCTGTTGCGATGGCGCTATGCTGACCTGATATACAGACACTGGTTCTACGAAGATTACCTTCGACCCCTCAACCCTCTTCTTCCTTCATTGAGCCAACGAAACTTCACCCGTATAATCATCGAATCTTCACCGCTCTATGTCTCGCTCATGAACCAAGGAGGCGTCGACTACGATCAGCTATGGGAGGATTACTGCAGCTACAAGAGGATGGTACCTTGCTGTGGTGGCATTCTGATCAACAAGGATGGTGACAAGGTGAGTACTACTTCCCAAAAAAAACCTCCTCTAGAAAAGGGCTAAAAGTCGCTCATGGAAATACTCGTGTGTTATAGTGCTTGATGGTCAGAGGGTACAAGTCTAACGCGGGGTGGTCTTTCCCTCGAGGTAAAATCAACTTGGAAGAATCAGAAGAAGCCTGTGCCATCCGAGAGGTGAGGCCAAACACACATACAAGCACTATCTTCTCCAATACCGGATATCAGCTGACATGAGGGTTCAATGACAGGTTGAAGAGGAAACTGGTTTCGATCTATCAGGTCTGATTGACCCAGCGGACAAAATTAAGACGCACATCAACGCCCAGGAGGTGACCATGTTCATCATCAAAGGCATCGATGAAGGAACGATATTCAAGACTCAAACCAGAAACGAGATTGGTGTGAGTTTTATCCGACTCTGAAAGCGAGATGCCGCTGACTGTAGCCTAGGCTATCGAATGGGTTCGATTGATGGACCTGCCTACATGGATGAGCAAACGAGGTCCGAAGCGTACGGGTGGTAGCGGTCAGAAGAAGTTTTACAATGTTACGCCATTCGTCAAGTGAGTCATTCAGGATGGTTCCAGCGTCAGAGGCAAGCTGATATCTCTGTTAGTCCTTTGAAGCAATGGCTCAAGAAAAACAACATCGACCCCTATATGAAGCCAAAGAAGAAGTCGCAGCCTCAATCTCAATACCGCGACCTGCAACCATATCATTTCGACTCACCTTCCCCTCAGCCAGCTTCTCCAGCCCTTTCCAGAGGATCATCGGCGCTCGATCATCTCTTCGCCCGGTTCGTTCATAAGCAGACCGAAGACCTGAACACCCCGGTCGAACAGGCGGTCGTCGGTAGCGACAACAAGGCTGGTCTTGAAAGGTTATTCGGGAACCTCAATGTACTGAAAGAGGAAGAAGACAGCTTGACGCACAAGTACGACGGGGATATCAGTGACAAGGAGAGAGAAAGGAAGGAGGATGATGCATTGGCGAGACTCCTGGGTGGGCTCGGCGGTCTACAAACACCGGCTCCCGAAGTAGCAAAACCGAAGCCGGTCACTCAGAGACAGGCCAACATCCTCGCCGTCCTGAATCAGCGTCCTGTGCCGGCTGTCATTGCTCCTCAACACGCGCAAGATCATACTCACGCTCCCTCTACTTCAGCAAAACCTCATCAAGCTAAACTGCTCGCTATGATTGCGCCTCCCGGTGCATCTGCGCCCTCGGTATCATCTCTCCCATCAAAGCCGATGTCTCTACCCACCTCGCCTCGTCCACCGAGCCCATCTCAAGGCATGGAAGAGGCTGAGAGACAAGCAAAAGCTCGGGCTTTGCTTGATATGACGATCGCCGGGATCGGAATTGACATGCCCGCAAACACTGCTCACCATCAGGTGGAGTCGCTCAACCAATCGCACCCCGCTTTCCTTCCACCTCTGCCTCAGCCTGGATCCGCTGGTCGGAGTAGCAACGCAAGTGGTGGGAGCGGGAACAGTGCGCACAGGATCACCCCTCCTGGTAGCAATGCACCAATGCCGCCTGTTCATCAGATTCAGCCTCCTGCCAGCTATGCTCATCACCCTCAGACCCAAAGCGGATATCGACCCATCTCACAACCTCCGCATACCGCTTATTCACAGGTCCCTCGAGCACCGGCCACCGGTCAAGCCCAGCCTATGTATGGTGGCAGTCCCCATCGATCAGCTCAGGCACCACCGCCACCATATGACGCCCCGACCCACACTCAACAGAGGGGCAGCGGTACTATCGACGTTAATCAGTATGCGACCTCAGGTGGATATGATCCATCACGCACGAACCCGAACATGCCATCCCTCAATCAACCTTCCAACTTTAATGGTATTGGCGGACCAATTATGCGGCCACCTCCTGGTCCACCAGGAGTCGCGAACCTGCAAGCCCAACAATCTTTCCGGCCCACCTCGAATCCGCTTCCAGGACCTAATAACTATGGTCATATGGGATACGGCGCGCTGAACATCCCTCCAGGAGTCAGTGTAGGGTCAGGAGCAAGTCACCAAGGACCGCATCCACCTCACCATCATCTACCGCCGTCTGGATTACAAGGCGGATTCGTTCCACCGCCTGGCTCCTACCCGGGGAATCAATCACTCCCCTTCCGACCGCCTGGACCTGGACTTTCAGCAGGCTCAATGGTCCCTCAACCTCAACCTCCGTCCGGCGGCGCATATCCAATGAACCATGCGAATGGGTTCGCCATACCGATACCGATGCCGCCTCACGCCAACCCGCTTGTGCACGGGCAAAGAAACAGCCCGCCTAAACCTCATGCGGTCAATGTGAACAATCCGAATGTCTTCCACCCTGTACCTCGGCCCCCGGCGGGCCAGAGCTCGGCTCTGTTGGCTATGATAAACGGCGGTGGTGGCGCCGGTAGTGAGAGGAGTCAGGGGAGGTGAAGGATCTTTCATTTTCAGCTTGTTCGTGCTTCATGTGTGGTCGACTGCTTGCTCGGTAGGTAGCTAGGTAACCCAAGATCATGGAACGTTTCTGTTTCACAGTACAGGCCTGGTCCAGGGAGAGATGCGAGTCAATGAGTTATGGAGTTAATGATGTACGTACTAGTCGATCAAGGTATGACAGTTGAATATCATGTCCATAGCTTCACCAATTTTACGCATACCTTGTTGTGCAGTTTGTATGATTGGGATGCGATGCCGGCTTCCTGCGCAGTATCATGTGTATAGATAGGTCAAGGACCGATTGGCTTTCAGTTTCATTATGGAGACTTCTATACGTCGCGGGCAAATGCGACATCTATCTGATCGCAGAAGCTCTGATGATGCATCGCGCCCTTCTATAGAAGTAATTAATACTTGTGTTTTTTCTTTTTCTTCCGCATTTTGCGGCACGATTGATTACCAATGCGGCGGTGCGGTGCAGATCGACAAATAATTGAGTTTTGGTATTCAGAATCAGAATCAGAATCATCTCATACATGCGTGCGTACCTGTACTCCTGGATGAGTCACAGGTCTCTCTACTGACACCAAAAGAAGAGGGAAAGATAAGAATGAAAGAAAAAGACAAGAGAGAGAAACGAAAAAGGAGAAAGAAATGCGACTCTGATAACTCGACTTATGGTATGCGGGAGAGAGAGAGAGCAGCTATTCGTGAAGAGAAGTTTGTGTCCTGATTACCTACATCAAGAATTAAGATGATTGAGGAAATAGATTGAATGATCATTGAGGCATTGTATTTGGCTTGCTCTTCTTCTGAGATCCGGTACATGTTAATTGGATCAGGTATTTCGACCAAGTCCACATCCACATCCACATCGATCATCTAATATCGGACATCGAATGACGAGTCCCGACACTCGACTATCCGCCGCTTAGTTGCCAGAGTGTCGCTCGTATCGGCCGACGACGATGGCGTGGTCTCGCTCATAAGGCTCAAGAGTAAGTTGTTCTAAAAACAACGACACACGATTCGAGGTCAGTTATCGATATCTCATGCTGCGATAGCTGATGATGCGCGTAAAGTATCACCGATTTGTCTGACATATGAAAGCTCGGACTCACCCTTAGGCTTGATGCCCTCCTTCCTCATGTTGTTAACCTCTGAAGCGAATACCTGAGCGGCAGGAGCGGTCGAGTCGATACAGTTGGCCTTGATGGAAATGACGATAGCTCCGCCGTTCTTGAGGAAGTGGTGGGCGTTCAAGGAGATAATTCGGGCTTGATCAGGCTGGGCAACGTCGGCGAAAATGACATCGACCATCTGGACGAGCATTCGGTACTTTTGGGGGTGTCGAGCATCATCCACAATGGCTGATAAGCAGAAAGCGTAGTGATGTCAGCTGATTATTCATACATGTTGCGGAATGCCGTCCGATCGGGTTCTTTGTTGAACGCAGCATCGATCCGATGATGTGCGCTCAATGGATGAACTCAAGATTTCGAACATGTACTCACGGACAACGTTGGTCCTCTTCTTAGCCATTCCGATCAACTCTCGTCCGGGTCGGTGAGAGAACTCGACGGCGTAGACAACACCGTCAGGTCCTACGATGTCTGATACGTGAGAGACGGAAGAACCGGAGGCGGCACCGAGGTAGAGAACCTTGGCTCCGGGCTTGATCTGTAGGTGGGGCAAAAACGCACAAATACCAAGAAGAAGAAAGAATCCCGTCAGCATGCAGCTTCCCCACGACACGACGATTGGTGAAGTACATGTACAGTCAAAAAGAACGAGAACTCACGTGGATGTCATCGAGACCACCGAGAATACCAGCCGCCAACTTGCTTCGGAAAGGGTTCCATACCCTGTACTCGATCTTCTCCTCCTCGCCCTCAGCGTTGGTAGAAGCAATCGAGATTCGCTTCTCGCCATATACCGATTCTCCAGGGGTCATATTTCGAGTGACGAGCAAGTGCTCCTTGCCCTTAGCGATGTAGACACCGGCGTGCTTGTGGGGTTCAAGAGTGACGGCTCCGGGACCCTTGCCGAGACCGGCCTTGCCGCCTCGAGCTCCACCTCGACCACCACCTCGGGGCGCTCCTCGGCCTGAACGAAGAAAGTAACAAGGTAATGGAATTGTCAGCGTATGTCCAAGTAACGAATCGAATCAAGTTTGCTGGCCTAGGCCCATCGGTTCTGACATCGACATCTATCATTCTTTCCCCTGCCCGACTCGAATATCGTTCTTGCAGTCATGGACCTGACGGTGAGAGTAAAGCGCTGACTCACCTCGACCACCAGCACCACCTCGAGCGGCACCACCACCCCGAGCACCACCTCGACCACCTCGGTCACCACCACCGAAACCACCTCGACCGCCACCTCGACCACCACCGCCGAATCCACCTCGACCACCACCGCCACCTCGTCCACCGCCAAAGCCACCTCGGCCACCGCCTCGACCGCCTCGTTCACCTATAGATCCACCGTTATACGTCAGTACACCGATTCTATATTGTGCTTGATGTAACTTTTGAATGATCATCTGACTGACCGAAAGCCATTATAAAAGGTTTGAAGAGAGTATTGAAAGGTTGAAAAGGTCGATTTTTGAAAGCGTATCAGAGATCGCTATATGCCGTCTGTCTTGCAGTCGTGCTTGTTTTTGTTCGGGTTGTGAGAATGGATGATGAGGTTTTGTTGCTGTATGGAAGAGTTGTAAGAAGGATTTTCGTCTTTTGAAGATGGTCAAATCGACTGACTGCTTATGGGACAGGATGCAGGAAAAGAATTGAGGAGGATGTAGCTCCAGCTGCAGCTGCCTAATTTTCGGTTGGCTGAGTCACGTGATGGCGCTCGGGATAAAATGCATAAAAGTGTATCGCAATATTAAATAGGTAGATGAACGGTAGATGCATCACCGTACGGGTTTGGCCATTCAACTGCACCTATACACCACCTAGTGATTCAAGTAATTAAATATTGTATGAGTATCCCCATAAGCATGGCCATGGCCATATATGCATGTCATTCAAGGTCACTCTCATTACACATTGCACAAGGTTAACTTAACCCTGACTCACATACGAGTACCCATGAATAGCATGAGCATGAATAGCGAACAACCACCAATGACCAACGACAACCGTCATCTTCACCCCTGTACATTTCACATATACCATTGAACTTTCTTCAGCTCATATAATCTCTTCTCTGTATACCATTCCAAGTTACCTAGCTTCTTGGCGATACCTCTTGATCATCCATTGACATCAATACAGTAACAAAATCCTCGTACAGCGGACGGATACATTTAGGGAAACCAATCAGCTCCCTAAGCAAAAGAACCATCGACACCTCCACTCGCTCGACTCGATATCACCTGTCGACAACCAATCGGATACTCGGTTCCGATCTATATATCACATATATCATTTCATTCACCATACTTGTCGCCTGCTCTGATCGACTATAGATACGATCGGATTGGGATAGACAGGACTCATACAAGGTGAGTGGGCGGTTTCTGTCTACCTAGTTGATGATGGTATCCTAGATCAGGCGCTTGATCTATCGGACAGGGTTCTCCTTTCACCCTTCTGCCACTTCTCCACACAACTTCTTTCAGCTTCGATGTCTCTTCAATGCAACTGTTTCATCTCGATAAGGATCACGAGCTTATCAAGGCTCACCCAATCACCCAACGCAATCAACAGATGCACGCACAAATGATGCCGACGCCTTCGGCCATACCCATACATCCCAACGTTTCTCAGCCTGGCTCATCATTTCAATCTCAATCCGATGCCTCTACATCTCCCTCAATATCTACCAACCCACCTCCTCAACCTCCTCCCCCTTCGATGCCCACTTATGCTTCCATAAATTCAGGATCGTATCCGCCTGCTGCGCCTGCCGGACCATCCAGCTACCCTGGTCCAAGCGGTCAATTCATGTATCCCCAAGCCGCTCAGCAATATTACGCTCCTCCACCTCATCAACCTCGTCATAATCCCAATGGACCATACAACTCTTCAAACTATAATCGTTATCAGGATCCATCATATTCGCATCACCATCATATCCAACCACATCAGCAGCAGTATGCGCCAGTATATCATCATCAGACTCCCTACGGAGGTTATCCTCAGATGCCGATGAGTGGCGGTGGTCCAGGTCCTGCGACCATGCAGAACGGATATGGAGGATACCAGGGAGAGGCTTACCACCCCATGTCGTACACCGTATATTCGCAGCAACAATATCCGGTACCGCCTGAGAGCTATCAGCCATACCCTCCCCAACTGAACGGCAGCGATGAGAACGAAGGCCAACCTGGACAACAGCAGCTTGGTCAACACTTGATACGACCTCCACCCAATTATCCCATTGATCCCAATGTGAACGCCCACGCACCTCCTCCTCAACAGCATCCCTCTTATCAACCTTCGTACCCGCCGGGTCATCCATACGCATATGGTGTAGGTGTCGGCTATCCTCACTATCAACAATCCCCCATGAGTTATGGCGGGTACAACGGGTATACTGAGGGTTATATACCGCCCGCACCCGTACAACAAACCAGATCGACCGGGAAGGGTCTGAATCCAGCCGCAGCGGGATTCAGCTACCCAGGTTCAGGCTCAAACTCTCGTGCCAACTCTCAACCTTCATCTACACCTATACCCAACGGCGATAACGTGTCGAGTATTGTGCCGAAGCCGCCCACCGTCCCGTCGGCGGCGATCCCCGATCAACCGTCATTACCTAACGGTCACACCGCTCACGCTGACTCACAAGCGCAAGAAGCCGTCAAATCGACAGGGTCTTCCAACATACCTCATATGCCTTCCACCTCACTTCAGATAACAAGCGAAGCCGGTGGGCTTGGTCTGGCTACCGAACCGTCGTCATCACAAAAGCCATCATCGCCGGCGCCTGTACCCAACTCGCTCTCGACTTCGGTCACATCGATTGCCACCGCCTCCACTTCTACTCCCACCATGTCAACTTCGCCCACAACTGCTGCTACCCCTGTATCTGTGCAGACGCCCAAAGCGGAAACTTCGCTCTCGTCGCCACGGGTCGAGGCGTCACAAGCAACAGGTCTCTCCTTTGTGGGCGATGTACTGGCCGGCTTGACGTCTCCATCTGGAGCTTCGACTCGAAGTGCATCCGGATCGGTCAACGCTTCCTCGTCGCGCAAGCGTCCAACGTCTTCTCTCACCCAGATCGGTGCACTGAAGCTTCTCGCCAATAGACAAGATGTCGATGACAATGTCTCACAGGCTTATGCCTTGGGTCTCAGAAGTCTAATACCTCAAACCATCGACACAGAGGAAATCAATGCTAGCACTCAGGGCAAGAAGGTTTGGCGATCGAAGAAGGGAAAGAAGGAAGCAAGTGGCAAGCGGGTTGTATTTGCCATTGGTGTAAAAGCAAAGAAGTCTCGCAAACAACGCTCGATCAGTTCTGAGGTCAAGAATCTATCTTTTGGGGAACTCAACGCCGAAGAATTGTCTGCGGTCGCCGATCTCCCTTCCATCCCTACCAAAGCCGAAGCATCTACGCCTGAAAATCGAGCAGGTGCTCCCCCCGCAACTGGCTCTTCTGCGCCTGCCTCTAAACCTCCCGCTAAGCCTTTTAGCTGGGCCGCGATGGTTCGAGGACCGTCGGCCGCCAACTCTGCTACTACTTCGAAAGTCCCTTCCCCGGCCAGATCAACCATTTCCCTTCCTCAAGAAGGTGAAGCCGGACCATCGCGATTGCCTGCATCGGAGCCTTCCACAAGCGGTCCCCGACCCACGCCCGAGAAGAAAGCACCTTTCAATTATGCTGCTGCGGCTGCATCGGGCGCTACATTATCACCGCAGGAGGAGTTGGCGAGACTATTGAGTGACGGATTGAAGGGGAAAGGAAAGGAGACTCAGGCCACGTTGCCAAGAGGTTTGATTAATACCGGAAACATGTGCTTTGCCAACACCGTAAGTGATGATCCCCTTAAAATCGGGATGAGGATGTTGCGATGCTGATCATATCATGATGCACGATTACCCCTAAAAGATCCTTCAAGTATTAGTATATTGTTCACCGTTCACTGAGCTGTTCGAGGAGCTTGGCAAGCGGCTCAAGGCTGATCTTGCCCGAAAAACTCCTCTTCTCGAGGCTATGTGAGTCGCATTGAGTCAATGTCTGCTGCACACTCCCGACTAATCAATTTGTATATCTCAGGATTATCTTCCTTCGTGAATTCAACGCACCTTTCCCTGCTCCCGGGGCACCTGTGCCTAATGGCGGATCGACACCGAAGGGCAAGGGTAAAGACCCTCGAAGAGAAGCATTCATCCCGGAGAACGTGTACGATGCCATGAAGGAGAACAAGAGATTCGATTCTATGCGAGTGAGTGCTGCGCCCTTCTTATGTTCATAGCGGTCAGCAGTTCTAACAATCTCATTCCCTGTCACAGCGCGGACACCAAGAAGATGCGGAAGAGTATCTCGGTTTCTTCTTGAATACCCTGCACGAAGAACTCCTCTACGTTCTCAGTCGCACGCTCCCTACTCGATCTGCCAAAGCCAATGGACCTTCGGCCAACGGAGATGCGGATCGACAAATCGAGCGTCCAGTATCACCCGGGGCTGGCGATGAGTCTGGTTGGTTGGAAGTAGGCAAGAAGCAGAAGACACACGTTGTGCGAGCTACCGAGACGCGTGAATCCGCCGTCTCGCGATTGTTCGGCGGTACCATTCGATCTTTATTACATACTCCCGGCCAGAAAGACTCGGTCACCCTCGAACCATATCAACCTCTCCAACTCGATATTCAAGCGCCTTCAGTGCTGGACATCACCGATGCTTTGAAACACATGACCGAACCGGAGATTGTCCCTGGAGTATGGAGCGCAGCGAGGGGTATGGAGGTAGACGCTACCAAGCAGGTGTTGATTGAAACCTTCCCTCAAGTGCTCATACTGCATTTGAAGAGGTTTGTATATGATGCTGCGGAGCGAGCTGTTGTCAAAAGGAACAAGCCTATCGCATACGGGCCGGAGCTTGTCGTACCGCCAGGTGAGTTGTAATACCTTACTATGGGATTGTTGTTGCTTGAAAGTCGAGCGCGCTGATCTCGTTTGCCGTCTATAGAAATCATCTCACCTGGTCGAAGAGGTGCGGCGGCTATTAAGTACAAGCTCTTCGGTGGTATGTATCGCGTTTTCTCTCGCTACAAAGTTGGGCGGATTGAGCAAACGCTAATATATGATCATTGTCTACCCTCATAGTTGTGTACCACCACGGCACATCAGCGTCAGGCGGCCATTACACTGTAGCTGTCTCTCGACAAGATAACGCCGGCTGGATCCACTTTGACGACGAGACAGTCACCAACATCCCCAAGGAAGATGTGATCGTCTCCAAGGAGGAAGCCGAGAGCGGTAAATGCGGCTTGATAGGTGGAAGAGAGAGGACTGCCTACTTGCTTTTCTACCAACGTGTCCGATAATCGAATCCGCCGTACAATTTCGTCTCTCTTCGTTCATTCTTTGGTTTCGGTCTGCGCTGTTCTGTTTATTTCCTTTCGCATTTCTTCGACTTTTACAATACATATACCCTTCATCGGCCATTCAATACCCTTCCAAATCGGCTTCATCAAGTCAACGTTACCTCTATAGACAAATCCGATCATCAGATATATACAGATACCCTGCCAGCGAGCGATAGATACACATCATTCGACGACAAAGCAGAGGAGAGAACCAAGAGGTTTGGTTGTTACGTTTTTTCGGTTTTGGGAACCTTGTTATTAGGTGTTTAGGTTGTCAAGCATAGACATTGGGTATGCAATAGGCAATCAGTTAGAAGAAACGGCAGGGGTCGAGCGGTATCTACGGTGCTTAAGCATCTACCGTGGTACGACGTGGGTAGAGAGCGTAATGAAGGATGCAGTACGGAAGAAGAATTGGAATATAGGAGGAGCATGAGACTGTAGGCATGACATGACAGTAGACGATGCGACCCAGATTAGTTCTCAGCCCTTGATAAATGTCAAGCAGGATGCAGAATGCATTGGGTTTACAAGCAGTACGAGCACTCAATACGTGTTGCGGGGTTGGTTGCTGGAGTCAGTAGCCCGAATCATGAGTGTTATGACGGTGTTTATGAAATGAGTGAATGTACTGCCTGTCCTGATACTGATATATGGAGGATTGTCAGTCTAAGTGTTGTAGTTTATCACAGGGAAACAGGCGTAGCATCCGTTTACAGTATACTGTATACTGTATATCCGGACGAGTGAACCACAGTATGAGTACAGAACATGCACCTCACCTCGCCTTTATGTCAGTACGAGTATACTGTACTCGTAACCACAAAGTACAGTACGAGTCCGAGTAGAGGGAGTATAAAGGATCAAAAAGACAAAAGTGAGTGAGGCGATCAGGGGTAAGTGTGCACTATAGCGGCGGTAGGGACAGTGTGTTAGAGTCAGCAAGGAAAGTGTGAAATGTGAGGCATTCAAGAGGGGCATTAGATATTGACGCACGCCATTCGGACTCGGTTCCGTTCATCGGTTCAATGGTTCAGTGGTCCAGCATACAACGTGCAACGTACAGTAATCAGCACCGGGACTGGATAGTGTCCTACCAGGAGCAATCAACGGCACGGAACGGCATTGCGTCTGTGTTTGCGTTTGCGTTTGCGTTTGCGTTTGGCGTTTGTTGAAACTTTGCATCCATCGAAGACGATGATGAAGATACCGGGAGCTAATGGTCGATTCGAATAGTCAAGTCAGCGTCAGCTCCCAATTTTACAGTAAAAACTCAAGCCCACCAGACCAACCTCGAAACCCTGACTTCCGCTACTCGTACAGCATTGTTGAGCGGTGAGAAGGACAAGCTGCAAATAAACTAGAACCTAGCACCAGACCAGGCGACCAGGCGAGACCCTGTGAGGCCAGGCAAACATGTCGAAAACTCCTCAAATGGCCTCAGAGGTCAATATCCTCAAGACAAAAGCTGCTAATAAGAAAGGCGCCGGCTCAGAGGATGTAGAGACCGTTTGGCCCAAACCTGAATTTGTAAGTGGGTGTTTTTTCTTCTTTTGAACCAAGCAATTGATTGCGAGTGAGAAAAGAGGCCCAGATTGGGCTCTCAGTCTCGCTACTGTCACTTGAGGTCCGACGACTGTTATTCGGTGGCCTTGTCGCTTGCTCACTTTACGAGTACATACACTGCTTCCCACCGCCGCGGCCGCGTTGCATCGCGTTGTGCTTTTGGGGGGGTTTTTCTTTTCTTTTCTTTTCAGGGAACCAGCACGACGATAGATAATGTCACCAAGGAAGGAAAGACAATCAACGAGTTTGTCGTTCCTGCCGGATCCATGTTCTCCCTTGGAGCAGCACTACCAAAGTGAGTTGAATAACTGTGTCTATATGAATTACCTTACTTCATACCCTTTATACTGTACAGTACCTCCGTACCATCGTCATCGTTTGCGTTCGCGGTATCAATTTGGCCCGGCCATCGAGCTGTCGATGGAGGTATTGCATTGACCAGTGGTGTGGAAGAGGCTTATTATTTTTTTATGTTTTTTTTTTGGTTCAGCCATACAGTACTGAAATGGGGCGCATACTTCCCTCCTGGTACCATGGTGAGTATAATACCAACACGCGTGCCATTTGATAGTTCGATATTCACGACATGGCACATCACACAGCACATAGAACAAATCTGTTCACTTGTGCTGGCCTTGTCCATTGATCGATGACAGGGCACGAACATCATTCGACCAGGTGCAATGTTGGTCGTCGGTTGTCGATTGTCGGTTGCTGATATACTCGTTTTGTTTTGTTACATTGCAATCGCTCGTCACCCTCCTTTTTTGGTCGGGTCACATCATTCGGTCGGGATAATTGGCGTGTACTGTGCTGTAGTTTCCCGACGGCGTGTTAGTGCCCATCCACGCTAGGATGGTATCAGTCCAGCCATTGAAAACTTCAATTCCGCCCAAAGCTGCCGTCGAGCCAGTCTGTATCATCATGTAGCTGTGCTGTAGCTAGTATTCCCTCGTCAATCCAGAACGAATTCCAAGGGTCGAGTTACACTTTGTGACTTTATGACTTTGCGATTTGAGCAACCGAGGAGATGAGTAAAAATGCATGTCTGATGTCTGATCATCCCATCCTCATCCTGGGAAGGGGGACTGTTAAAACAACCAATCTCATTCAGTCAATCTAGTGTCTTGTAGAGCTGCTGTTAATTTTGTGGTGTTTTCCGCTTCATCCTCGGCTGATGGACTGGACTCCGCATGTACCGAGCCTGAAGCAGGCGAGGCAGTCTCGCTCTTCTGTCTTGATGAAAAGCCACTTGCGTACTGCATGATTGATCATAAACCTCATCAGCTGACTGACTGCTTTCGTACAGGACCGCAGATATGCGGAGTCCACCTCGTAATGACTGCTGATGACGATGAGAAACTGATAAAAAATTTGGTCACGTACCCGCTTATTGAAGCCGTGATGACCCGGCAGATACTCTGGACCGCTTTTCAGGTCAAACTCTTCGTGATCCTCAAAGGTTGGAGGAGCGCCATCATCCAATGCCGTTTTCTCCATCGTTATAAGCTAAATTCACAAGCCACGCAGAGAGCAGATAGGCCATTAGTGCAGTTCTCTCTCGCATTGTGAATGTTCACAGCCACTGAGCTCGAGTGATAGCGCTACCACTTACCCTTCTTCCCCATTTTCCGAAATCTTGTACACTCCCCTCTCCAACTTTAAGCTCCTTCATACCCTCAACTTTCGGTATATCGATCTCTTGCCAATCTTCATTTACAGTTGGTAAGAAGAAAACCAATCTTCCTTTAGGCACGAGCAAGTACCGTGCGAGGAGAATCAGATCGAGACATAGGTTGGCGAGCTCATACGGCCGTGAAGGAGGGAGATATTCTGGGCGCCTGGAATATGACTTATATATCAGCATCTCGCGCTGTCGAGAGATCAGGTTGGGATAATCGGCAGGTTGTGCAGATCTGTTATGCTGATTTGACTGGCGGATATTCGAGTTAAAGAGTTCGCACACTCACTTATGCGAATATGTCCCGTCAGGGAACATGAACGGTTCCTCTCGTTGAGGTTTCTTGCCTTCCTTCCTTCCCTGTCTCTTCGCACCAGCTCGAACGCCGTCTGAATATGACAGTGAGGGGGAGGTAGTCTCAGCATCCATACTCGTACAGCAAGGATTTTCCGCGATGTATATGAGGGCAGCTTGGCTCACAAGGAGGATCAGTGATGATCGCGTCTACCCAACCGCCTCGCCGTATAGGACTTCGAGTGACATCGTACGTCAAGCAATCGAGGAACTTGTCCTCTGTCCCGTACTGCTTTGCCGCTCTCAAGATACCCGGTCGGACGTCTTTGCCTTTCACTGATGATTTGAGATGATACAAGAACATCAGCACTCTGAACCGTAGTCATCGAAAGAATCTGTGGTAAGAGAAAGACGAAAGAAGCAGAAAAAAACACTTACTCTTCCCCCGCATCTGCCTACCATCAATATCTGATCCTATCACATATGCTCCCCAATGCGCAACGGCGTACAGCATCGAGCCTGTTCCGACGAAAGGATCATAGATGAGTTTACCAGGTGCAGGCTGAAAATTCATCGACGATATCAGCTGCGATTGATTGCCAAGCACCCGAGCATACGTATAGACCGGTTTCAAAATGAGTATAAGTGAAAAGTGGACTGACCAGTGCTTGACCGGCCATCAAGAATCCCATATGAGCGTCCATCGCTGTATTGCCGTAATAAGCTCGGTCCTTGACGGCGTGCGATAAGGTGAGATGTCTCGCTGTGCCGAAGCCGATCTAGAAAGATAAGTAGACATCAGCATGTGCGGAAAGTCAGGTGGTATGATTTTGAGACTGAGGAGTATGAGATGACGAAGGGCAATGACCTACTCGTCGTCCGAAGTAGACGTATCGGAATTTACCATCCCTCTCGTATCGTGCATCAACGGTAGATGCGACCTCCCAGTCATCTAGCGTAAAAGTATTCAGCTTAACAGCCCCTTCGGATCGACGCATTCCAAAGCTGATTATGTTTCGACTCACAATCTTCAAACACAACAAACTCAACTTCCGGGTTCTTCAGCCTGATCTTGCCCTTCAAATCCGTAAACGCAAACGTCTCGATAACCTCTCTAAGTTTCGGGCGCACGTATATTCAGACCATCAGCTCAGTCATATAATTCCACTTGCCCCCAGCCCAAAAAAAAAAAGAAAAGAAAAGAAAAAAACACAAAACTAGAAAGCTGAAGAGACCTACACTGCTCTGGATTCTGGTACTCTATGATTCGTACTCTCCACTGTAAATTTGAAAGTGGAATATTCATAAGGCTTAAGGACGTCCAGCTTTCCTCGAAGCTCGTGTTGCAGTTCTTCATAGCTCGATCCCTGGGCATACAGTTCAGTCGCAGATCTAAATAGATTACCATTACCCGCTATATGTCAGTCTCAACGGTAAAATTCGAACGCCGTACTGTCGTACTGTCTACTTACTGGATCAGTGTATCTCGCTCGAGAATATGGTGTATATCCTTCTCATTCTCCACTTGGACAACAAGTAATCCTCTATAAGGATCTTCCGAGACAAACTTGATTTTGAACCCGAATACTTGCGAGACGGATAGCAGCGAAGGAAGTCGGAATGAAAGATGTTCCAGCGAGAGCCGGAGGATGTAGAGGGGCATTTTGCCTAGCAACCAGCCGAAATTGACTGTCGAGTATATTCGGGCGGTAAGGTAGTTGATTGCAGCAAGAGAAGTTTAGGATCCAGCAGGAAGATGAAGACCATGAGGATACCTCCTTTATTTATTTGGCTCTTTCAGGTCTTTTCAACTTTTGTTGGCTGTTCGTACGGTTTTGAGGGGCACCAACCACCACGGTTTAGTAAACAAACACAACCGTGGGAAAGCTATCGATACAGTAATAGTACAGCGATTAACGGGTTGATGACGCCGAAGAGCTGAACGGCGACGATAAAGACCATCAAGTCGGCCAAAGCTCTCAAAGCTCTCATGGTTGCTATACACCATCCTATTCCAGGAGGAACTGATCATACCTTCTATCTCGTCAAGACGAGTCAATCACCGAGAAACATCGCTATCCGTGACTGCACAAAAAAGCCAAGAAAAAGACGTCGTTTCCAGTCATGCAGGCGTCGACTTCGGCGCTGCCAGTCCCGGCAAACGCAGGATCTTCCTCGACAGCGCACTACCAACATTACCCAGATGAACCTTTCAATCTACCGACAGTTCCGGAAGTACCACGGCAGTGCCTGACCACCGAAGAGGCCGTGAGCAAGTGGCAAGCCTCGACTGGGTTCCAGCGGTTCTGGAGCTGGATCAAATGGCGTTCTGAGCGGATCAAGGGGAAAGATATCCTCAGAGGGCCGTATACGGGCGATAACGAGGTATGTCGGTTGTGTGCTACCTGTTTGACTTCTATGTATCCACAGGAAAATCGAATCAAGCTGAGCCAACAATATACTCAATCTACTTCGCTCCTTGTTCCTTGTGCTTGACCTATCAGGGCATAAAAACATTGCTTGATATGCTGGAGAAGATGAGTGGATGGGTGGAAGAAGTACCGCCTCAACCTCAATCGAATCAGCGATTCGGGAATCTAGCCTTTCGAACATATATCAAGCTTGTCGAGGAGGTGAGACGATAATCCATCCCTTTTAGTACATCACCATAGTCCGAACGGAGCTGACTGAGAAATATTGGTATATTATTGATGATGATTCAACAGCGACTACCTAAACTATTCACATCGCCCACAATCCCTTCACACCTAGTCGACCAACTCTTACCCTTACTACTAGATTCACACGCCTTTGGTCACCCGATACGAATAGACTATGGAACGGGGCACGAGCTGGCGTTCGTACTGGCGTTGTATGTGTGTACGATACCTGGCTGGATTGGCGGTATGTGTGATGGAGGAGATAGAGGGGAGGAAGAGGCGAAGCAGGCCGAGGAGGATGAGTTGATCTCGAGGGTATTTCCGAGGTATGTCTCTGCGTTTTACCAGTTGCCATTGCTCCTCTCAGACACTGCTTCTGCTTTTGACCAAGATCATGATTTGCTCGGAAGTATGATGACGCTGACTATGTGTTGACTCCACTTTTCCATAGATACCTCGACCTCACGACACAGCTGCAAAAGACATATAGACTCGAGCCGGCCGGATCACATGGTGTCTGGGGATTGGACGATTATTGCTTCTTACCGTGAGTACGATCCGTCAATCTGGCTTGGAGCGAATACCACATCGGGACAGCTGCTCATACCACGTCATACCACGTTTCCGGCTCTTTTCCCGCCATGTCATGGACGCGTGATGTTCTTAGATATTTGTTCGGTTCTGCCCAGCTACTTGGTGAGCGGTTGGTACCGCTTCATTCATCTTCAACCCCTGTCGAGACTTGTGGGCCGGTCGGAATTGCATACACCACGACCCGTTTCATCCGTACTTCGATCTGTTTTCAGAATGTTACCTAGTACACATATAGGGAATTTGGCGATACTGATTATCCCGGCTTTGTCCTTCGGTCCACCATTACAATAGATTCGGCCACATCGCCGACCCAGGCTTTGCAATCAGCCGTATCCCGCCGATCCAGAACAGGATCAAGCTCAGGATCAAGCTCAATTCCAGCCACCAGCAACGCCGACAACGACGAGACCGATAGAGACAAAGATATGTACACCTTGTCTTTGACACACTTGTTGATATTCAAACACGGCGCTTCATTCTCCGAGCATTCACCGTTATTGTATAATCTGTCCACAATGAAAGATTGGACCAAGATCCATGGTGGATTGAAAAAGATGTTCCTTGGCGAAGTCGTAGGGAAGAGAGTCGTTGTTCAGGGGTTATTTGTAGGAGGTTGGACCTGGGGAGAAGGATTACCTGAGAGTAGTGGCGCGAGGGATGTCCGAGGCAATGAGGCTAGTACGAGTGGTCAACCAAATCCGAAGAAGAGCGCGCGAAATGGGCAGGGAGTTGTAGGTAGCGGTGCTGTACCGGGCATGGGCATGGGTGGAAATCCTGTCACGAAAGCACCTTGGGCGAGGTAGTCACTGTACTGTAAAGTCTCTGAGCGAGACTGATCTCAGCATATAAAAGCCATCGACCAATAAGATTACAAGTAGACGACCTCTCTTGGACTGGGCACAGTGCGCACATACAGCACAGTATGTATACCCCGCAAACCTTTATACCTCTATGTAGGAACACGCATCAATGCTTGTCATATCCATCGATGTATCTGATGCTGTTGTTCTTTCGTTGTCAACTTACATGGCCTGCATCTCCACGTACGCCAGCTTTCATAAAATCATCCTCACCCGGCGATTTGCAAGGCGTCAGTCACCCATACAGGTCGGCCACCGGGTTAGTGCTCGAATCTTCTGTCGCTGCATCCCGGGTATATGTACAGTGCTTGGTATCTGACAGTGAGCTACAGTATAGTTCAGTACAGCGGACGAATGGTATCTTCCAATGTCATTTTCAATATTCTTCAATGGGCAGTTTATCCACCTATGTCTATTCGATTCCTCGTATAGCTTGGACAACTGTCTCAACCGCATCAGCGTACTGTTGGCCAACCCAATCAGTTTCCAACAGCGCCTCTTCCAACTCTTCAGGTAATTCATCTTCAACGGTCGATGAGAGGGCGAGGTAGATCTCTTCCGATGCGAGGGCCCGTATCTAACCATGGAATAAGCGTTAGGCATCATTCCGCTCGTACGTAGATGCCGCAGGAGTATGAGTTGCCCAAGTCTTTGTGAAGCACTCACACCGCGAGCGGAATGACGAGGTGGGAGGTGGAAAATGAGATGCGGAGATGGCCGCGATAGAACGGTTACTCACTCGGGGGAATCGATGGCCTAAGAAAGTAGGAAGATTATCCACGGCTTTCGAGCGAACTGGAGGCGACGTCGAGAGACATGCGATTACTCTGTAGGTAATGAGTAATCAACGAGATCAGCTGCTGATATCGACATCCTGATGGTGTTGCTCTCCAATATGTAAATGTCTAGGGGGACAAATTGCTGGGTATTGTCCGCTGATACACGCTAAGCTGAGGTGGGCCGAGAAGGAAAAACACTTACATCCTCATGGACGCTGTAATCCTCTCGATGGATTTAATCGAGCTCAGCCCTTTACTGCTTATCGCAAGGATTTTGATACACCTGTGAATCCCACAAACGGAGAATCAGCTCCCCCGAAGCGCCGAAGCATCCTGTCTTCACCTCTTGTATTCGCTCGAGAGGGTTGAATGAGCAGATCCCACTCACATTTCGTCCGTCTGGGATGAAGCTTCGATATGTTCAAGAATGTCGTTCGAGAAAAGCTTGTATACCGTTTGAAGAGTCGGTATGAATATTCTATTCGAGGTGTAAGTCCCTTCCAGCAATTCGAGAAGACCTTGCAAGGCATGGGGGATGATTGATGAATTATCTTGCAAATATGCTTGAAGAGGTTGGAAAGCCGCATCCGACTATCAAGATGTTCAGTGACCAAAATCAGCGAATCGGCAAGCAGGTTCAATACGATGTCAGTCGGATACCCTCCAATCTTTTCCACTTACAAGGGTGATCACTTGACTTCCTACACTATGTACCAAGCCTGCTAAGAGGTTCGACCTGAATCGTGTGGCAAGGAGAGTCATGGCCGACTCGAAACAATCTTTCGGATCGATATACCTGAAACCCCCTTTCCTGTCAAAGAGAAAAGCAAGTATTAACGCAGAGCCGAGTGCCCATCAACCTTCTCTTATTGGGGGCCAGCCGGGTTTTGGGGTGAAGCAGAAAAGTTGTTCACTCACTCAAGCTGAGCAACGCTAGCGATCAGTGCATTCTGCCCCTCCCACGTCCATCCGCTTTCCTTTATTCGCGCAAGAGCGAGTGCAGCTTCCCCTCTCACAGATTCAAGCTTCTCCACACCCTGCTTGATCGTGCCTCCTATAATGGGCGCCAGCGTCTCCTTCGTGATGATACCGGAATCATGTGGTATAGAAGAAATGATCCGCCCGAGCGAGTTGAGGGAAGTTGATCGAACCCATGAGCCTACATCGCCTCTTTGGTCGGTGGTGTAATCGTCCAGACCGGCCAAAAGGGCCGCGAGGATCGATGAGAGCTGAGCGGGTGAGACTGTAAATCATGTCAGCTTCAGTCCCTGTGTGAAGGAGAGTCACTGGATCAGCTCACCGATGAGCTCCGCGTCTCCTCCCTGAGTCGCGATATCCCCCAAAGACCTCGCGGCGTATCTCCGACTCTCTATATCCATCTTGGCAACATCACCCAAGATAGCCAGTAAAGCCTTAACAGCTTGTTCTGTCAAAGCAGATCCGGCGGGATATTGGATATGCCCTAACGCTAGACATGCAGTCTGTCTTTGACTTATTCGGAAGGTTTTGAGATCGGCCACCAGTCTATATTATGAGTGATAATTGCGTTAGTGAATTGTAGGGAGGAGGAGGTAGAGTGGAAAAGGGGGAGGAGACTGACTTATTGACATCCTTGGTTGGATCTCTGAGCCGGCTAAGTCGACCATACACGTTTGATAGACTCTCTTGCACTTCCGACTCCCGCCTCTTCATCCCCAGGTCAATATACCTGTCCAAGACCCCTTGAGAACCTGACTGCGAGAGAACAGCCGAGTCAAGTACCGAGACGAGGACGTCAAATATAGCAGAAATGATATCGGCAGCCTGTGAGGAGACCAAAGCTGCTGGCCGTATCGTTGACAAAGCGTCGAACAACTATAAAATTGTCGGCTTGGTCCCCTGCTAAGCGGAGCTGGAAGCTTACCTGCTGTCTCCGCTCATCTGATTCGCTGAACAAGCTTGAGATTTGGGTAAGCGCCACCAAGGCACCGTGAACATTTGAAGCGTCGAGCGAAGGTAGCTCTTTGATCTTGATTCGAAAAAGTTCAAGTCAGCTCATACGCGCTGGATCGAGTCTCCAAAAGCTGACCTCTCGCTCAATTGACTCCTGCATGTCGGCCACCTCTGCAAGCTTGAGCAGATCGCGAAGGGTATTTGCTCCTTGAACTCGCATGGCTACGTCCCAATGTCGAAGGGTGATATGATGTAGATGCTCTCTCATACGGTCCCGATACACTTTATGCCTGTATGGTTTCACAGGTTGCTCAGCTTGGCACTGAGAAATGCGGGGTCGGCAAAATTGGGGTACTCACACGGCCACAGATGGCGCAGCTACTGTGAATGCCAGTCTTCTCACGCTGACGGAGTAAAAATCTGTCTTGGCAAGCACGTCAATACCCTCTGGGTATAAGCCCTGGACACGAGAAATTGTCAGCTTTGGCCGAGAACGCTATGGGCTCAGATCAGCTGACTCACCAATCGTCCGACTCCTTCCTGGAAAGCAGCACTAGCAGCTCGTCTCACACCGACCTCCCGATCGAATGCAGCCACACACACCAGCGCCGTCGCCATGCTCTCTGCGTACTGCTCGAGCATCTTGGGCGGACAAGCTCTCGACAATGACCAGAGCAGGTAGGCTGCTGCATCCCTGACGTTGGCACCGATCGAATGTGATGCTCGCCGAAGATCAAAAGTGAGAGCCTACGTTTTAGAGAGTTCAGCTATGATTGACCCTCACCAAATTAGAATTAGGCACCCATCAACTGACCTTGATAACCCATTCCACTGCTTCTCCAACCGCTTCCTCATCAACAAGACCTCTTCTCGCCATTTCAGCCAAAGCCAGACAGACACCATGCCATCTAGCCTCTCCACGACTGGTTTCTAATCCACCGAAGCCCAAAGTTCCGCCAGCAGTCGAAGATCCTCCGGGATCGATCACGGTTCCGAACGAGGTGAGAGTCACGGGCTCATCTTCGGTGCCTTGGAATAATGAGATAGTAGCCTGCACGATCTGTGTGCAGAAGGAAGGTGGAAGGAGGGATGATAGTCGAGCCAGGTATTTTGCCGAGGAGTACCGGACGATAGTGTCCTAATATACGATATAGTCAATAACCAGATCCGCTGCACATAGAGGTGATTGAGATGGATTGGGTATATACCTTGTCCGAGAGACCGCCCATAAGATCGTCCAGCCATTCTTCCAAACCTTCCGGTAGATCGGTATCTTCTTCGTCCTCTACATCCATGCCTCTGGTCAGATATCGTGCCGATACACAAACATTCACTCGCTTTGTCTACTCACCATCTTGACCTTGTCGACCTTGTCGACCTTGTCCCACTTTAGCCAGCCATAATCTGCCTTTCGCTTTAATCGCTAATTTACGTATGAGGCCTGACCCAGCAGCCGTCCTCGATCCTCTCAAATGAGGCAGCAAGCTCTCTTCCGTGAATCGTTCCACCAACGGCAGATGTTGCGTTTTGAGCAGAGATGGTAGAAGAGCGAGAAACTCGAAGATGGACGCAATTAGATGCGCTTCTCCCTCTCTTTCTCCATCTCGGATCTCAGCTCCAGCCCAATCGAAGAACCCTGTTAGACCTTGCACCGCATCTTCTCTCGAGTATAGTCTTGCAAGTACCAGAGCCGAGTATGCGCCTTCTTTTCCCGGTCGAGAAAGTAAAGGTATAGATAGCAATACCACGCGTTGAGCGAGTTCCGCTGTCGGTACCTTGAAGAGCAATGAGGCGGACGGTTGGTCGATACCGTATGTCACTGGCGATACTGCGATAGAGTCGTCTGATAGAGCCGCCAAGTTGAACGGCACGGTCAGAAGCAATGCCAGCCAGAGCAGTAATACAGCTCGGAGCTCCCAAGCTTCAGGAGAGGAAAGTGACGGGTGCTGGGGCGTAGAAGGGGTCGTAGATGTTGACGGAGACGATGGTGGAGACAGCAAGGTGACCAAAATGGGTAGATTAGGGATAGCCGAGGGAAAGTGGGGGACTAAGTCACCAATCAGCTGTCTGACATACTACGTCATCAATTCGCCAGCTGGTTCACGCACCTATTGCTTTCCATCCTCTGACTTTGACGATCCAATTAAGAACCCTTCCGAGCCTAGCCAGTCGTCTGCGGTTTATTTGAGCGCTAGTACTCGCACCTTGAGCACCAGCTTCGACCAGTACTTGGAGGCTCCTCCCTAATATCTCCATCAGCGGCGGTACTATTTGGTCGAGGGACGGATCTAGTAATCCAGGTAGAGGGAGGTAATAGTCCAGCTGGTATAGAGAGTCAGCTTCTTTGAGAGCACCAGCATGACGAGAAAGCTCACGATAGCCCCCATGGAGTTGATCAGTGCATCTTCCGCTTCATCCTCTTTCACATCTGATACCCGCTTGATGTCCAAGCTCAAGAAGCGTTCTAGTAACTCTAAGAATTCTGTTCGATGGGCGAAATGGGTGTATGTCGGGTCGGAATCGTCCTCCAGCCCTGTGGAAGGAGCTGGCTTCGACATGATACCCTTTTATTTGTGTCGCTATCGGCCGCTGATGATCAGACACGACCAAACGACCACTATGATTTTGGCTAGATTGTGCAGCGAATCGAACCGAGTTTGTACAGCAGGTGAGAGGATGACGATTCTGAAGATCATATGCATCAGCTACAGAATTTCCGGTTCTCATTCGCGGTGGGTCCGTGTTACGGTGCTCGGCGCTCGGACGCGCGCGTTGATTTTGAGATTGGCACCACGTGGACACGCCGAGCCGCCGATACTCCAGCTCCATAAGGCTTAAGGCTCAAAACGATAGAGAGGAGACATGAAACAAGCTAAGACTGCCTGGATACAAGGTGAAGGTGATTAATGCGCCATCCATCAAAACGATGTCATGGACACAAAGAGACGTAGAAGCGGAGAGCAAGATATACTAGATGCACACACACACACACACATATTGCCACAGGAACAATGAGCTCCGTGCAGAACCCTGGTTCTATAATGTTGAGTGAAGCCTGAAGTTGAATGATATAATGAACATCCAATCGCATTGTTCCAATCCAGTCTCAGCCTAGTGATGGCATGTTGGGTTGAGTGGGAGACGGAGCATGTATATATATAGTAGAATGCGAGTCCTTGATTCGTACGATTCCCCTCTTTTCTTATCTCCTTATCCCATAGCTACCAGATATATCATTTACTCCGTACCATATAGATAGCTCTTGTTCGAGTGACACTGTATACGTATGGCATGGTGACCCCTACAGTACAGTCTACTTGTTGATTAGTGAATGACATGTCTCTTGGTTGTCTGTCGATTGGTCGATTGATCGACTGATAGCGAGTCTCCTCCTAGGTCACCAGCTTTCCAATCACCGTTAACGAGAATCTTCCGCCCTTTGGGGAGACGTCGAGCCGACGGTGCCGAGGATGCTTCCATTCGCCCCTTCTGATTGATCGAGGCCCAGATCGATACTGTATCAATGTAGGTTCATACGTCTATGCTGCTTGACTCAACCTTTGCCTCTACTGATCCGAGCTTACTGTCCCGCCTGAAGCGCGACGATCATAGTCCAGTCATTGTTGTCAACAACGACTTCGACCATCAACACCACCTACCACCATCTCATCTATCATCCACCACACTCATGACATGTCGAGGTCAACATTGCGCCCCATCGTCCCTTCACACGTCAAACGTCGATGGAATGAGAGAAGGAGGATGGTATAGCATGGATACGGGATGCAGGCTTGCTTAAGGAAGGAGGGACATCCATCAAGAGTAAGTGGCACCCATCTTCGCTCGCGCGCGTCGAGTTCATAGCGACACCCTTACCGAAATTCACCACCCACTTTCATTCCTTGGTCAACATCTTCGACCATGGTTCATCCTCACGTCCGTCACAGCCCTCACCGACGTCCAACTCCCTCGTCCCATGCATGCCGCCCTCCGAAGCCATCAAGCTCGGCATCAACTCTCGCCATCCCCACCCATTGCCAGACAACTTTCGGTCGTTCCCAGCCTTCCTAATCGATCGTTTCACGCCTCCGCCATCGGCCAAAAACGATACACGGCCTGGGAATCGAACCCAGGGCCAGCGCATTCGATCCAGGTCGTTCCCGGCCAGTTTTAAATCTGGGAAGCGCAGATGTTACCATTACACCAGCCGTGTTGCTATCGTTTTCTCACGGTGAAATTAGAGCCCCCGGAGCGTTTATATACATGCGTGGAGAAGTCTGGCAATACGGCTGGTGTGATGGTAACATCTGCGCTTCTTCTGGAACCTGAATTGGGCTTGGGAAGGCCCTCGGCGCTATCGAGAGACTCGGGTCTTTGGAATCGCGTAAGGAGGTCATTTGTGAGCAGATTGAGTGTCTGGGGCCTCGAACGAATGGCAGAAAAGCGGGACCGCAGCGGAGGAGTCGGGATTCAGAGTGGGCGGATGCTCAGCGCCTCTGGACGGCTGGGTACTGTGAGTACGATTTCTCATGCGTCTCCTCATTCACGTTAGCCTTTGCAAACGTTGTGAGAGGGTATCTGGATTGTATAAGAAGGCAGCAACGGTCAGATCGAAGTTGAGAGTATTCTCTGAGAACTAATCCGGAATATCTGATCAGAGCTCATGAAGCGGTTGTCATCTCCGCTCGGACGACTCGGAGGTATCGTAGGTGCTTTATGCGTTTTGCACCATTCTGTCGGTTCCGTGTGTATGCATTCGTCGCTTTCTCACACGCATGCACACCTGTACGATCGAGGACTGATATTACAGAGTCAGATTATGCATTTCCTGTCGGTGAGAGTGGGTGATCTATGTTGTAAATCAGTCGTATTTTGTTGCATTTTGACTTGAGACGTGACGCGTCAGGAATCAGACTCTGAAAATCAAAAACAAAAATCACAGTTTCCAGTACGTGCACCTGCAGTGTGTGTGTGTGTGTCGGTTTCATTCAATCAATCAATGATATAGCTACTGTACATCAACAATCTTCCTTCATCTTTCTCTCTTCCTCCTCTGCTACAAAACCAAACGGAGAGCTTGGTCATACATACGCCTGCCTCAAACTGAAGATCACCTCCCCTTCAACAACAGCTGCAACTTCACCTGAAGCTCTGCTCTGCTTTGGTGCAAACATGCCGTCCATCTTCCAAGCTCCTCCACCGCCAGCTCCATCTTCCTCTTCTTCCTCGTCCAGGGCGAAAGTGAACGGAACCACCTATACGTCCCTATCCCGTCGGTCAATGTTACCTTCCTCCCATTCCTCCCCTTCCTCCTCCTCTTACGCGACTGCTCCAGACGGTAGATCTCCACGATCAGCAGAGCCGTCATCGCTTATTCACCTTGCTTCCGACTCGAAGTCGGCAGAGGCCCAGACCAATGGTTCGTCTTCATTCGATCACGCAGATATGACCGAAGCCGAGGAAATTGGAAATGAAGGGGAAGATGACGGAGTGAACGGAGCTTATATCGAGGCTGAGGAAGAAGATGAGCAAGGGGAAATCAGCATAGAAGTCGACGGGGAGGATGAGGGCGAGGACGAGGATGACGAAGAGGAAACGGATGAAGATAGCGACAGTGACGTAGAAGACGAGAGAACGGTAGTCCACGGTATGTCACTGTCTTCCCTCCCCTTTGCATTTCCCTTCCCATTTTCCTTTCCCTTGGCAGCCGAAGGGCGCAAGGCTGACAGCGATTTTTCCAAATAGTCGAAGTACGCCTACGGCCCGATAATATCGCTCTATCCCACAACATAGAGAGAAACACAAGGGGCTTCATCGGGAACATCGACGGCGCAATTCCCTTGGGAGACAAATTGCACGGGTGGACAGACATTGGGATACTGGATGATAATGTCGATAGGATCTGGGTCGACGAGGGCGGTGAGTACAGCACAGTTCTGACCTCCGGTAGTCCTTGCAAGGGCCAAGCTTCATTTGCTTGATCGTCCTCTTAGGTCACTGGCTGATTCCCGAATGCCTCATGTGAATGTGAATTACTGCCCAACAGTGCGAGGTGAATCCTCAGTCAAACCCGTGGACGCGAACATTCAGCTGCACATGTATCGCGCAATCGAGCTGGACGTATTACAAGAATTCTCGGCAGACTTCGATGGTCAGTCCAGCACTCCCCTTAATCAGCGAGCGAGAATACTTAGTTTCCTCAGCTGAAGTGATAGTGTACTCATTGCTTATCTGCCGTGTCTGGCCCTGATCTTGTACCTTATAGATGACGAGGAAGAGAAAGTGACCGCTGCGTCCATGAGGATTTTGCCGTCTCTTGAACTGGACGGCATATGGGAGACGTGAGTAGACAATGGAATCTCATTTGGTTCAAATCAACGAGGGGGTGTAAGGTAGAACCTTTGGGCTGACTAAATCATTTTGACTGTATACCTCTTACTATTCCACAGCCTGGTCTACGCCGATGACCTGAAGACCCGCCTTCTCGATTTCATCTATACCACAATCCACTTCTCAGAGTTGGAGATTGATTCTAATGTGGTCGCGTGGAACCGGTACGTGCATCAGCTAGTTTTCACCTCGCTTGACGGGGCCGAGAGCAATGTACAAGGGATCAAGCTGAACAGTACGTTTGAACAGGGTCGTACTGCTCCATGGACCACCTGGAACAGGGAAGACGAGCTTGTGTAGAGCTCTCGCGCAGAAGATAGCTATAAGGTTGGGGAAGACGTATGTGTCACATCAACTCTTTTTTTGGTGTTTGTTGGGACTTGTGCTAATCGATGCTGCAGTTACCACCAGGGAAAACTCATAGAGATAAACTCCCACTCGCTCTTCTCAAAATGGTTTTCCGAGTCTGGCAAGCTGGTCCAACGCTTATTTGAGACTGTTACGAGAGAGGTCGATGACGAGAACCAATTTGTAGTGGTAATGATCGGTAAGTTAACATCCCTTCTGCAGTACTGTCGGTAATTAGGCTGTATTGAATGATATTGTATCTCCGATAGACGAGGTCGAATCGCTCACTGCTGCGCGAGCGGGAGCGATGAGGGGGAACGAGCCGTCCGATTCACTGCGAGTAGGTCTAGAGTTCAACGCAATTGGTTTCTTCTACAACTGTGTCATTTTGCTGATCCTGGATGCGTATCTCAGGTCGTCAACGCGCTTTTGACTCAGCTTGACAAGCTGCGGACAAGGAAGAATGTACTGGTGATGACCACTAGTAATCTGGTCGATGCTATTGGTGAGTGCCCATACCTGTGGCAAATCTTATTCATCGTTGAATGAGTCACCGAGCTTATATCTCACGTCGTCCATGAAACTTGCAGACGAAGCGTTCATCTCTCGAGTAGACATGCAAGAATACGTACCCCTACCACCTCCTCAAGCGGTATATCATATCTTATCAGGTTGTCTGCAAGAAATGATGGATAAGGGGCTTGTCAAGGTTCGACTTATGTACAGATGGGATGTGGCGGACAAGCAATCTGAAACGGTGGGGCAAACGAGTAGAGACGATAGGATAGGAGGTGCGCTGGCCGCTCTCGCCAAACGATGTCATGTGAGTTGGGTATTTTTCTCGTGATTCCAACAGTCAGTGATGACTGGGTGGAGCACTTGTTGCCACCGATCTACTTCACGCGCGTCGTCCACACCCGTTCCTTTCGCACCTCTCATTCAGACCTATGTGATACGTCGACTTCGATGACAGTAGCTGACTAGATGTGTGTCCTCTATCGCTTTTATCAGTCACTCAACCTGTCCGGCAGAACTTTACGAAAACTCCCCGTACTCGCCCATGCTCGATTCTTACCCAGTTCATCAGGTCAACATCGCCCTCGCCGCATTGAAAGATCGATAGAGGCGATGAACAAATACGTCGATATTGAGGAGAATAAGAAGAAGGAAGAAGCTGTGCGAGCTGGTTTACGTGAAAACACGGATCGACATCATAATGGGGTCAACGGGATTAGCGACGATGCGGGAACGGGGACGAAGGAAGGCGGTCATGCGAGAATCGGCAGTGGTAGTATCGATAGATCTGAAATTGGGAGAATGGTCGGATTGGCGATAGCAGGCGAGGGCCAGAAGGGATCTCATCAACATCATTAGCATCAACATCGTAGTAATCATTAGAAAGCATCGTTTTGTGTTGATTATCATAGTATGAGATGGGGCAGTAGCGTCTCAGTCTGATCTGATCGGATGGTGTTATATTGTCACGCCGTTCAATCATCATTCGCGTTCTTAGTGAGAAAGAAATCAACAATGGCGTCGACGCACTTCGTTGCGCCTCATCGCCATACACACCAATACTATACTGTAGTCATCGGTGGCATCACACTGCAATTGGGCCGTCTGTATTGTAGATCACCGTATCATGTACTGTACCGGAGAACCTCATCATGTCCGAGATGTAGTGTACTCATAATATTTCATATACTACTACACATTCATATGCATTCGCCCTCACATCATTGGGCACTGTTACTATACAGAATCCTTCGGCAAGAACAACACATGCTCGAGTACAGTACAGTACAGTATACGAGAATACTGCGGGTATTAATGAATTCGGCCCCGGGCTCAAGTTCGCTGTATGTAGCCCATCCGTTTCCACTTCCGTATTCATGCTGATAGTGAGTCGGCGGCAGCCCTACACTGGGCTTCACGATACGAGTACAAGCACTAGCACAACGATTCGAGCTTTCGCCAAGCCTCTCTGGCTTGTTTCTTGGCACGCACGGAACGGTGAGCGCGATCGCGATCCGCGCGGGGGGTTTCTTATTCGACAGTCACTGAGTTAGTGTCATTGTGCGCCGGTAGTGTAGGACATTATAGTGTGGTGTGTAAGTCTGTGGAAAGAGAAAGGGAGATATTGTGTGAAAGAGAGATTGCAAGCATTAAATTAACCAAGATACAATACAATTCATGATACTTATGCAAGGTATAATATAGTATAATACTGTATACACACATGTTGGTTTGACGTGTCAGAAGCACGTCGAACTGGAAAGACTTTGCCCAAGATTCTTGCTTTACAGTACTGAGTATCGTACAGTGTGAGTGATTGGAATCATTGAAGCCGACAAAATACACCCTATATGTAAGTCATTGTCCACTCTGTCTCGCCTCGTTCCACCCGTCCTCTCCCTCCTCCTCATCCTCCTCTTCATCCTCCGATTTCAATTTCACTTGCAGTACTGCCGAGTGGTCCAATTTAGCCATCGCCATCTCAGGCCTGACGTCGGATCTGGCTTTGGATCCGACTTTGGAGCTCTACACTTGCAGTCAGATCCAATACTTCCCACTCGTCGCGCTCGTCGCGCTCGTCACGCTCGTCCGCCGGGTTAATGCGGGAAGACACCCGTTTATTCTCGTTCTCGTTGTCCTCCCGCTCTACCGAAAATCCCCCTTCCCCTCTCCATTCCCGTCGCCAATTTCCGTAGCTCTTCCCTTCCCCTTTAAGCTCCCTATCGAAGCTGATGTTGCTGCAGTCGCCGAGGCTGATGTGGGTGTCTTCGGCTTGATCGGTTCTTTGCCTTTCGCCGCGGTTTTTGAGGGTGTAGCGGGCGTTATCACTGTCCGTGGTTTCATCACCCGTGAAGACGATATCGTCGAAGCAGGCGACTTTACTCCCGGCTTAGCCTTAGTCTCAGGCTTGGGGTTTACTGTTGCCGTTGCCGTTGCCGTTGCTTTGCCTTTGCCTTTGCCTTTTGGATCCACCTCGACATCCCCGCCGTGCTCAGACCCCGAGCCAGCCTCCAACAGCTCCGGCTCGTCATCGTCATCGTCGTCTTCTTCTGCTTCCTCAAGCGCAGCTTTCTCAGCCATCTCTTTCTCAAATTCGGCATTCATCTCTTCCGCCGTTGAATTCATCTTGTCTATCCATCGTTGTAACAAGGAGGCGTTATCCATGCGCAGGGCTTTGTTTTGCTGTGATACTGAGGTGAGCTCGAGATTGAGCGACATGAGCTCGTCGTTCAGTGTCTATATGTATACAGCATTAGCCAGACTTATTACAAGCTGTCGTCCCTCTCTCGGGGGATCGGGGCCAGCAACGATAGTAGACAGACATCGCCAGCCAAACTCACCTCCATATCCTTCGTCCGCATCCTCCACCTCTCCTCCCAATCCCTATCCCTCCTCAACGCCGCATCCCTTGAATCTCTCAATTCTCTCAGCTCCTCCCTCAGTCCGCGTACTTCCTCGTCTCTGTCCCTGAGCGCGTCTGCCATGGAAAGTTGTTTGTTCTGCGATGCCGCTTGCGTTCGGTACAGTGTGGAAAGCTCTGATCGGAGAGATGTGAGCTGGGCGTCTAGGTGGGCTAGCAAGGGCGAGGAGCTATCAATGCATGTCAGCTGGGTTTGTCCACCTGAGAATGCAGCGAAGGTACACAGAGACGTTGAGCGAGCAGCGGTGAAGAAGGTATTGGACTCGTTGACTCACCCCTCTCCCCCACCACCTGATCCAGCCCCAGATTTAAGTAACGCCCGATTCCGTATCTTTAGCTCACGGGCCATTTTAGCCAATCTGCGATCTACGTTACACAAGCCCAACGTATGAGCACAGCAGTCAGTCAGCTTTGCTTGCAGCCAGTTCACGGCCTGATGGGAGAGACCATGGACAGCTCACATTGATCTATGAGATCTTTATACGCCTCAGACTCGGCTTGATTAGCCATCAGTCGCGCTTTGATTATTTCTTGCCATTCTGGCGGGCCCGCAGCGGGTAATGGAGGCATGGTAACGATTCGATTCGAGAAGCCTGTGCGCGTTTGTAGCAGGATGCTTAGTTGCGGATGAAAGTCAGTCTGGTATAGGCCGAGCTATGATATTCTGTAATCTTCTTGAAAAATAGGGAATGCTGGATCACGATGAAGCCATAGAAGCTGGAAGGTGGACATCTTTGTTCACTTCATGTTGATGCTCACTCGCTCACTCGCTCGGCTAACGCAACGCTTATCTTAGTGCACACTCAACCGGGTCATGGTGTTTGTAATGGCCATTAGTACGTATCACAATCACAGTTGTAATGCCTTGTTCAGATCTGTAATCAGATTACTGTTACTATTACTATTACTATTACTATTACTATTACTATAACTATAACTATTACTATTACCGCCCAGCGATACATAATTGCCTGATGCGGTAACTCTGTCAAGACTATGTCTAGGCTATGGCTGGTTGTGCGTTATTGCCACCAATTGGTACATCACATCATACTACTAGCTCATCATCATCGTCTGTCAACTGTCAACTGTCAACTATAACTACGTTTATCATTTCGATTTCGACCTTTGTTATCAACGATACATCATCTTATCTTATACCTTTGGACTCAATCATTTGATCATATACTTTCATCACAATGGCCACCAGAAAAAAGGTCCTGCTCAAGGTGAGTCAGACGGGGCTTGGCGTCACCTTGATAGCGATAGCAAGGACAAAGCTCGGACTAGCCCGATATACATGGCATGACATGGCTGGCGTTGCGTTGGTTGATCAGCTGGTAGGATGTGGGCTGACTCGACAATTGTTCTTGCTGCCGTTGATAGGTTATCATCCTCGGTGACTCTGGGTGAGTCGCTCAGGTTCAGACAAGAAAGACCCGGAAACGACGCCAGAGACAGGGGAATCGATATTGCTGATCGTCGGCGGAGAGAAAGAGACAACGCTGATACCCCCATCTGCCCTTCTACTTATACTTATCGTCCGCAGAGTCGGAAAGACATCCCTTATGAACCAATATGTTAACAAGCGATTCTCGAACCAGTACAAGGCTACCATCGGTGTGTATCACTCCTTACTCCTCACTTCTCATTCCTCAACCTCTTCCGCAGAAATGAACACCTGTATCGCTCGATATGCGTGCTAAGTGTGTCTCACCTGTTGTATGAAATACAGGCGCCGACTTCTTGACGAGGGAGCTTGTAGTGGATGACCGGGTCGTCACTATGCAGGTGAGTCTTGTTGTCCTCCATTTCTACCATCTCCCATGACACCCTCTTCGTGTGTGATGTTATCACTCGCTAACTGTGTGACTTCTGTATCGCCATTCGCCATTCGCCATTCACCATCCTTTCGCACGGTCAAACGTTCTGAAACACCCCCTTTTCCTCGCCAACTCGTATTTCTTCCCCACATGCACCCATCTTCCTCGCCGACTATATTTAATGATCATACTATTTATCGCACACTTGGCGCCGCGTCTATATAGCTCTGGGACACCGCTGGCCAAGAACGATTCCAATCGCTCGGTGTTGCCTTCTACAGAGGCGCGGACTGCTGTGTCCTTGTATATGACGTCAATAGCTCAAAGAGTTTCGAGGCGCTTGATGGATGGAGAGACGAGTTCCTGGTCCAGGTGAGTACAGATCTTTCTGAGTTGAAGATTAGAGGGGGACCACCGGTGAATCGATATCAATAGGGGACAAGAGGAGGCGGTATACTGGACAGGGTATTTGTATGGACATCTGAAAGGCAAGAGGGCTGGACATGACGGAGAATCTACTATATAGATCAGAATTGAGGGGGTGTCCCGCCCATGGCCACTGCTATGTTCGGACGGTCGTCGTTAGGAGGTCGAACACTGACGCTGACCGTTGTTTTGTCATTCCGCGGCACCAGGCTTCCCCGCACGACCCCGAGAACTTCCCCTTTGTCGTATTAGGAAACAAGATCGACATGGAGGAATCAAAGAGGATGGTGAGTTTTGAAAGTTAGACTTGCAAGTAATCTCGTTCGTAGCTGATCCGGTGAACCCCGCAACTTCGCCTTATGATCTTTGTCTCCTAGGTCTCGCAAAAACGAGCCATGACCTGGTGTCAAGCCAAGGGCAACATCCCGTACTTTGAGACTTCCGCCAAGGAGGCTATCAACGTCGAGCAGGCTTTCCAGACTATTGCGAAGAATGCTCTCGCCCAGGAAGCCGAGACTGAACTGTGAGTATCCCCTCGGAAACGATTTCCATCCATCGATATACGTGTTCCCCAAACCTCAGTATTCAGCAGCTGGTTCTTAGGCGCACACGAAGGCGTCCCGGTTCTTATGGCTGTGCCCGTGCAATTTGCTAATATATATGTATATCGGGTTTGTTTGGCACTGCAGTTACGCCGACTACCCCGACCCTATCAGGATCGATTCTGAGAACTCGCAGAACTACGGCTGTAACTGTTAATTAGACCTGGCTTTGCTGTTCTTTTCCTCCATTTCTTCTTTTTATCTTTATTAGTCTGACGTTCTCGCTCTTCATGGTCATTTACTGTCCGATGTACCCTTACTTTAATATCTACTATCAACCATCCCTGCCCATCCTAAATTCTGAATTTACGACAGCATTCCCTTCCCACCCCCTTGCTTCGATTCGACCTTTGCTCGCTCGCTCGTATTTATCTGCGGAAATTATGTAGATGAATGCCTTTGTATACCTGCTTAGACAAATCACAAGAGCTTGAGAAAATAACGAGGCTGCGTCGCTCCTACCCAGTTGTTGTGCACGTTACAGCAGTGTGTACTGTACTGGAATGTTGCGGGTGAAGAGTGAGCTGTTAAGAGTCGGGCAAGGCCATCTGCATGAACGTGCGGATCGATGCTAGTGGAATCCGAAAAGAACAAGTGGGTAATCATGAACTGGTTCGAGCACATGTACCTTGTGCACAGGCACCAGTATCAGATTATGTGGCATCGCGATAGTGCATTTGACAGCTTATACAACATTATTCGACATCAACACCCGCTCTCACAATGCTGCTCGCAATCACCCGAAGCATCCGCACCCTCGTATCGTAATGTATGGGTCCGTCCCTAGGTCATACATTGGCGCATTCACATTCACACCCTGCTACAGGACATTTCGTGTGCGGTACTCCGCCGTCCAGACCACCTTCGAACCATGGGAGGATATGGCTCGCGTGGCCTGTCAGCATTGTACAGTCGGGTCGTTGAATGACAATTGATAGAGGGACGAGAGGCGCGCGATGAGAAATAAGTAATAAGTGGGAAATGGGAGTCAATTGTCAGCCAGCTGAGAAATCAGATGCTCTAATGTATGCTGAGCGATCGATGACGGACGACTGGACTCACCTCCGTGTCGACAAGTCAGACAGCACACATAGGCAGCATCGATCGTATCTGATCGGTCCGTTCCAGAGCAGATGAGCATTCATTCGTCTCACGTTTTCGACTGGAGCGAAACGATTCGTTTGGGATTTTCGCAGATGAAGGCGTAGTCGCAATCACATTGTTTCCACTCACCAGAAACATGGTCCACTCGATCACTTTCGCCTTGAGGTGGCGGCGGTCGTTGCGGGTCGACGTGCATCAGACCTGCAGCGGACAGCGGAAAAGGAATCAACACCAAGTATCAAACAAGTCAAGTCGAGTTAATCAGTTCATCGTCCACTATCGTGATCTAGGCGTATAACGTACAGATCACACATCTTGGAAGAGCGGACGAGCAGTACATGCAAGTCGTAGTCTATGCGGTGATAAACGTCGTCAACCAAGCAAATTACAACATCACAGTATCAGCGTCAATGTTGCATTATCGTAAATGTATGAGCTAGTTGAGAATGAAGATCACACTCACTCTCTCGCTTGGCCAGCCGACATTGACATTGCCCCTCACAGCATGTTTCCTGTGCAGTCTGCTTTCTGATTCTTTCGTGAGGGTGTTATTGCAGCTTTGTGCGTACACAAAATCGAAGGAAGAGTCAGCTCTTGTCCCTCGTCTCATACGCGGCCACGATTTGCCTCTGTATTTAAAGTCCAAAGATCACTCACACTGGACATTTCTCCCCTCCAATCTTATCCTTCTCACTGAACGGACTCGAGCCCGCCCCGAAACCGCGCTGAATCTCTCCCCATTTCACATCAAAAGCGCATCTCTCACCCCACATACCCCACGAATCCAACATATCCCTATAACCCTCTTTCCACCTCTCAATCGTCTCCCTCTCATTCTTATCCAGCTTCGCCGTGGGGAACAAAGCGGAGAGTAAAGCTACTGATTGCAGGTCGCCTGTTCGGGCCAAGTACCGAGACAACAGGGAGACGCCGGGAGTGGCTAAGCCTGATAGAGCGAGCAGATGGAGGGATGCCGATCGGATTAGACGGGTGAAGAATCGACCTCGAAGGAACGATGTGAACTACGAGGCATGCGGAACGTCAGCATATGTCATGGGAGAACATAGCTGAGTTCACCGAGAGCGCAAATGCTCCGACCTCTTGTGAAACAAACACGCAGAAATAAATCCGCACACACTCACCTCCTTATCATCGAGATGTTGAACGCCAACAGCCACCCGATCCAAAAGCGGGATCCCTTCTTCCTCTAAGACAGACTCCCAATCATCCCCACCAATCCTGCTCAAGATGGCACGTACGAACGGATCATCCACCCGATTTACGAGACCGTGCCAGTGTGAGTTGAAGAAGTCGGATCCTCTTGCCGAAGCGGACTGTGACATGAATCCTGCTATTGTTGAGCCTAGTAATCGGTGGTTCTGGTCTGCGGAGCAGTGGGATAATCGTTAGCATTACATTTCAGATTTCCGAATACGCAACGACTTCTTGCGTCTACAGCGATAGGAAGATCGTGATAAGCAATTTCCTGTTGGGGTATCACATACCTTCACTGGCCATAAGAATAGATACTGTCGCAGCTTCGTCACCCGCAAAGTAAGCTCTGAAAGCAGCTTTTGTCCGTTGTCCGCTGTCTACCAGCCTGCAAGGGTCGGACATTCCGATATCAGCACTTTGTGTACGAATAACGACCTCAATGAACTCCTTTATCAAGGCATCCTAGGGACGTTCAGGAAAATGGCATGGCATGCCCAGCTCACCGATCAGTCTCCTCTTTCGCACTTTCTCCATTCTCACCACAGACGGCTAATATCAACTTCCTCATTTCAGTCCGCTGTCCACCCACAGCAGCTCTCACCACCCCTGGCCTTCCCACGCCTCCAGCTTCTCTTCTCCTCTCATTGAGAATCTCGATCGCCTGTGCATAATCTCGGTCCACCTCAGGTTCCCTCTCGCCTCGTCTGTCTGAAGCTTTACGTTCTCGTGTCGGTGTCGAAGAGCCTGGCATGGGCGAGGACGTTTGTCGGGAGTGAGGGATCGAGCCTGATGATTGCGATTTCAGGGCTGTCCATGCTGCCGAGCCGGACCGAGCGGGCGGTTGATGATGATGCACATTATCTTGCAATGTGGCTGTCGAGTAGATGGAAGATGGTGACGATGGGTGATGTTCATTTGTGACTCCAAACCAGATGGGGAAGACGCCGTGATGCGTCAAGTTGTATCCTCGATGAGATGACAGGGCAGGCGACATCACACGAGTGAGATCTAGTCCAGGCGGTCAGATTGAATTTAGTTTAGAGTTGGATTTGAAGACCTCTTCAACTTGGACAACAACTCACGATCAACGAACTCCCAGATGCCCGCCAGACGCTCTTTACCTGGATGTCTCGTCGCGATAGCTGCGTTCAGCAGTAGCTGCAAACAATCAATCAGCGTTAGTTACCGGCTGGCCAATGAAGACACCTGAAGCCGTTGATCGCGGAAATCGAGCACTTACATCGTCCAGTCCATACCCTTCTAACGCTCTGCGCCGCATGACGACCCCGACATCATTCCCGTTAGCCCTTCTCCATCCTTCCCATCCACCAATCAGCTCCTCATTGCTATCCACCAACTTCTCTTTTGTCTCATACCATTCCCTCAATCCATTTACACTACCAAAGGGGGTCATTCCGCTGACAGGAGTTCCAAAAGCAGGCGAAGCGGATCTTGATCGTTCGGCTATTAGTTGCGTGACACGCTCGGGGGCGAGCTGGAAACGATTCGCTCGGTAGGCATTATCGTTTTCTTCGAGAAGGTCGCTTCGGGCTGTAGGCGGGGGTGATTTTGGCGAAGGGGGTTGTTCGGGCTGGTCTGAGTCTGGGATCAAATCGGGATCGAGAACACGTATAGATGGGGTACAGATGGCCACGTCTCCTTGTGGGCCAGATGCAAACTAAGTCCAACGTTCAACAACTAGTCAGTCCGCAAAACCAGCGCGAGAACATTGTTAAATCGAAACTCACGATAGGAGCAGAGCTGATAGGCCCAACACCGATCGTGCCATCTCTCAGCACAAACATGACGTCTCCTTCGCCCTTGTCCGAATAGGCGAACGCGAAGGAATGTAAATTCTGCTTGGGCTTGACGACTGTAGTAGGCCACGGTCAGACGATCAGCGAGCGATACTAGATCGAAAGGCCCATGTCCGATGGTATCGTACAGAAGTGTATTGCTTTATTCACTCACTTTGTCTCATGCCGCCCAGCGTAATCCATTCTTCCACCACTTTCTCCTCCTCGACCCGCTTTCCCTCTATAATCTCCCACAACCCAACACCCTTATCCTTCGTACCTATACCCAATAGCCCATCTCTGCCTTTCATCCATTCCATACCAACGATCCCACCAGGTACGTCGAAATTTAGCAATTCATGACCTGATTTCCTAGAATCCCATAATCGCACAACACTGTTGACTGGTCCACCCCCCGGTGTGATCTCGTAACTTGCAAAGCAGTGTTCGTTCACCGGATCCGGTGTGAGACCATTCACGGCTCTGGTGAACCATTGATGTGACGCGCCAGCAGTCGAGGCGCTAGCTGGTGGATCTCGAGGTGTGGTACTACCTCCTGCCGAAGGAGAGGGAGTCCTCAGGTCGAAGAGTCGAATCGTCTTACCGCTCACTGATGCGAGCAGCTGATGCGTCGACCGAGGCATGAAAGCCACGCTGTTTACATGTTCAGACGGACAATAATGTTGGATATGTTTGGGATCCGAGGGGTTCGTATTCACTTTCGCAGTGAGATTAGTCACCGACAACCTATGTTCACCTCCAGCCATTGGCCTTTCCCACGAATGCCCATCGTTGTCATCGTCGCCATCAGGTGGTAGTTGAGACGCAGCGAGCGCATCTGCTATATCCCAAATCAAGAGCGAATACTCGGACCGATGCCTCTCGTATCCCGTAGCAACGTAATTCGGATCCAGCGGAGAGAAAGAGATAGATGTGACAGGTCTTGAATATTTCACGTTTAGGGTTGCAATAGTTGATGTTGAGGTCTGAGCGCTCGAGGAGGCGGAGAGAGCGAGCGAGAGCGTTGATGGCGATAAGGAGAGAAGATGGGTTTTACCGTTACTCAGACCTGCTGCTAGGATATTTCGGTGTGTAGGCAGAGGACACCATGCCATTGCCTATACAACAGCAGCTACGGTCAGCATCAACCACAGGAAAGCGATATACTTTACGCCTGATAGAGAGGTAGAGAATGCAGTTGTTCCACGGAGAGATCCGAGAGAAGGATCGAACATACCTTGATCTGCCCTACATCTGTCTGCAGCCCGACCATGTCCATCTCCCCTTTCTACGATTTGCAATTAACCATTACAACGAGATGTCATCATGATCAGCGAAACGTTCAGTTGAGCAGCTTTCGATCGCAACACTGACCTCCCTCTTCCACTCGTACAGCTTGACATCTCCAGAAACTACTTGAGATACTTGTCCACCAACAACAAAGCGGGACGGGGTCGATGATAGTGGATCTGAGAGAGCTATACGCCGTAGCTCGTTGGCTGACATGGTGCTTCAGATCGAGGGGAGGAAGACAAGCACTTGCGAGACGCAACAGCCTAAGCCTACACGGTGATGTGCTTAGTATCAAAATGGGAGTGATTCGGGCGAATACGATCAAGAAGAGGAATGTTGATGTTATTGCTCATATCCAGTGACATCTAGATCTCCACCATACACCATACGAATTCAGGCACGCGCTCAGCCAAAGAGGCTTCGGCAATCTACAATCCGTTCATCTTTCATCTTGCTTGCTCCTCTGCTCGACTTTCTTCAATCCAATTCATCTCTCTACCTTCTTCCTGCTTCTTCTCCAGAGCATAATTCCTGAGGGATAATCAACGTCTACAAGCCAAACCTTAACGGAAAAACCGATTGCAATTTCACGCCACGACGCCGCTTGGTCAGTGCATTCCTCTCACATCCTCTCACAACATCACCATATTCAGCAACGCAAACCAACGCAACCGGAACCACTACGACACGATGGTCAACCCCGTTTCGACTGGTAAGATGGCCGTTGGCCCGCAAGAGAACATGCAGCCGTAGGTCGCACTCGCCTTACAGTGAAGTGTGAGGGTAGAAGGACATATGCTGATCATAGTCTTCTAATATATCGCTTAGAGCCGTGCTGTACAAGCTCATTATTTTCGCCGTTCTCATGGCTGTTGTACCCATCGGAACGTACTTCACTGTCCTTAACCAATTCGCTAATGGTGAGTGCCGGCCGCGACCATTTCTACTCTCGATATCATCACAGGAACTGGCCAGGTAAAGATAATCTGGGACGGCTGACTGATCTTTTGCATGGCTGTGCAATTTGCTGCAGGCTCAACGACCGTAGCGGCCATCGCAGCAGTCGTAGCGGCCAATATCGTCCTGGTATCATACGTTATCGTAGCTTTCAAGGAAGATGCGGCTCCTACTTCTAATTCAGCTACTACGCCTATAACGCCCGGTGGGGAAGTAAAGAAGAATCGATAGGTGAATCGATAGATCCAACTGTGTTTGTCTACCATATGCAATCTGTCACCGTATCACGTGTGAATATGGCCTGACTCTGGTAAATCCAGGCTGTCGAGACGGTAGTGGCCAGAGCGTGAAGAGGATCGAGCCGATCATTCGTTCCAAGCTGGTGATCGATAAGATCGCCGAAAGTGCTCGCTTTGGGCTGAATCAAACTTCGCTAAAAGAGAGGGAGGATCTGTACTGCACCAAGGCAGAGCAGACAAGGCAAGCGAGCACTCCCTCTGTTGTGCAAGTTGAAAGTGTTTTTTTAATGTTGCTTGACCAAGCAATTCGCTCGCTTGACAGCTGAAAGACGCGGTATGGGAGCACTGTGTCACACATCCAGTAGCTGTGGAGAGGGCTGCGTGTATATCTATCGGTTTATCCATGTACTGTGCATGGACATAAGTCTATGCTGCAAAGTCGAGGCTATGCATGCTCATGAGTATCAGCAGATGTATAGCAAGCTGCGCGTATGCATCCATTACCAGTCTGTACGAGATATGTGAGACTGCGCATGCGCAACAAGCTGTTGGAATGGATTGGATTGGGTCCGAGATCTCTGTCAACATTGATATCTTGTGGTTAGTTACCCTGCAAAATTCACCATACTAGACGCGACTCCGGTTCAATTCAATTCAATTCAGTACTCATGATAATATTACCTCCTCACCTCACATCCTTGTTCATCCTGACATCTCTCATTTCGTCTGTCTTAATCGTGTCGAAACATATCAGAACACTCTTGGCTCATTCCATACTGTAGCTGAGAGCTCTAGAGTGGTTTTTCCAATCACCCGGCTTGACGATAGCACCTCGTGCTCCGAACAGGCATCTTTCCTGACGAGGACCGGTCAACATTACATCTCTTGCTCGTTTCTATCTCTTCCCGCCAACCGAGAGATTATTACACAATCCTCTGTTCGTCAATCATGCCGACCTCGAAATCATCAATAGACAACAGGGATGTCTACTATCGTCTAGGTAAATCAGCAGGCTACCGAGCCCGATCGGCATACAAGCTGCTACATCTGGACGAAGAATTCGACCTTTTCACCAATGTTCAAACTGCCGTTGATCTTTGTGCTGCGCCTGGGAGTTGGAGTCAGGTCTTGGGGCAGAAGTTGCACCCTTCGAAAGAAGCTGGTGGGAAGAGAGTAGTATCGCTCGATCTGCAGCCTATGGTATGTGATTAATATTCCTTCTTGCTGTACCTATATCGCCGATATCCTGCCGAAAGTCGGTTGACCCTGTATATATCGATAAGCAAGGATAGCTGAACTGACCCGTATATGTCTGATATGTCTGGTCTTCGGTATTTGTTATACTTCATAGGCCCCTTTGCCGAATATCACGACACTACAAACTGACATCACACTCCCGTCAACAATACCATTGGTACTTGATGCGCTGGACGGCAGGAAAGCAGATCTGGTGGTATGTGACGGAGCGCCTGACGGTATGTGCAAGCCGGTTTCATGCTGATTCTCGGTTCCGTTCAGACGAGGCTGACTGGACAATGATGTGTGTAGTAACTGGTGTACATGACTTGGATGCATATCTGCATTCCCAGCTTCTTCTCGCCGTAAGTTGCAGCTGAGATACACAAGAACGACGGTCCACCAGCTGAACTCTTCACGACACCTACACAGGCTATAACTCTGTCCCTCACGCTGCTCGCACCGCACGGCACACTGATATTCAAGATATTCCTCTCACCGCTCGATCCTCAAGCTGCACTCCTCGCGTCTCAGTTGCGCTGCTTCTTCCCTGCTCCTCCAGCGACCTCATCAGAAGAAGTATCGTTCGAGGAATTTGACTCGCAAGAGGAGCAAGCTGCAGATGCCAGTCGAGATGTGCCTAGTGCGAAATCAGGGGACAGTGGAGGACAGAAGGCGAACATTGGTAAGGAGGGGTATGATGCTTTAGGCAGGAGAGGAGGCGTATGGGTCAGGAAACCTCGAAGTAGTCGAAAAGGCAGTGGAGGTGAGCTGAGCTCAAGTTGTTTCAGACGTAATGCGGAGTAGAGCTAACCTCTTACAATTGGCAACAGAGGCTTTTATCGTCTGCCGAAACTTCGATCCTTCTCGAGTACCACTTCCCAGCACTTTCTCTTCCTCAGCTCTAGCTGAACTACGGAATCAGACCTCTGGTACCTTGACACTGGATTCGCTCGCGTCCTTGGGCGTAGGTAGTAAGGAGACATCCAAGGAATGGGAGATGATCAAAGGTTATGTAGGTGGAGGAGATCTCAAGTAAGTAGTCATGGGATATGCATTGCTATCAATTCAACAATTACCCGGATCTATGCCGGAATCCTCCACGGTAAGTAAATTTTAAGATTGATACTGACATGGGACGGGGCTCTTTCCAGTCCGATTGGTGCATTCCCTACTCCTGCTAAAGCGAAGCCTCCTCCTACCACCACTGCCCCACCCATAGCAGTCCAAATGCCTGAACCATCGTCTTCTTCAAATTATGAGCATCTCTCGACTTCGCCTAAAGCGCTATTCGCTCAGCCTACACCGCTGGAAGGACCGCCAGAATACTTTCAGCCTAAACCAAATCCAACTAATCGACCTGAGCCGACCAGTCCTACTCGTATCAAATCACTCGCTCCGCCAACCTTCCTCTCCCCAGAGAGGTTGCATATTGATACCCATCGGTTATCTGGTTCCGCGAAACGAGAGAGAAGCTCGGCGATACCTGATCTAAATGAAGGGGGCTCGAGCTCGAGACAGCTTTCACTCGACTCGCTGACGCCGAACCCTTCGCCCATCTCACTGCTGGATCCCACTCGACCATGGGCGCAAAGTTCCCATATCCCCCCACCGTCGTATCATGGCCACTCTTTGTCGGCGTCGGGTTCCGGCTCGCTAAATATCCCGTCGGGCAGTAGGTACCGCTCCGGCTCCAATGCAAGTGTATCGTCCATTACGTCCGCTCACAGGGAAGACGACATAACGTCGACCACCCCGCTGGTATCGCCCGCGCTGAGCTCAAGTTCAAAGACGGACCTATTCTTCGCTTCAGGCGTGAGAGATACCCTGCCCATCCCGCCCAGAGCGCTCCCACATGCCTTCACCCTCGGTCGAGGACTTCCAAGCAGTCTCACTAAATCCGACGAGAGATCCACCAGTATGCCATTACGGCGAGATATGGCGGAACGAACTTCTGCTTGGGCGGAAGGTAATATAGCGTCTGGCTCTGGCTCGGGCTCGATAGATCTCACGTCTCCTCAAACTTCCAGTCAAGGTTATTCGGCTTACTCAGGCTTACCAAACGATCGAGCAAACGACCTGAAGTTCGGGTCTGAGGAGATAACCACTACTTCTCGTCTGCGATCCGTATCGAACCCTGCACCCCCTAGTGCCTCAGGATCCCCTTCAACTACCAACTACTCACCGGCGACTTCTCGCTTCTTGAAGTCCTCTAATCTTGCCGAGCCACTGGCGACACTGCCTACCCTACCGAATGTCGATGCCTACGCTGCGTCGCCTACGAGACAACGCCCTGCAATCAAAACTCACGGTCGACGGGAATCACAGCAGCTCGAGAGGGAACATCGAGAGGCCAAGCAGGGCGTGGAAATAAAGAGTGGCGATGTGATACACTCAGAGACGAACAAGGCGTCTGGATCAGAATATGACCGGGTCACGAGCCGTCGCGAAGACATGGGTCAAACGAAGGGGTGGAGATTAATCAGAAAGCTGGGAGAAGGCGCGTTCTCATCCGTCTGGTCTGCCATTCCCGTGCCTGAAGACAAGTCCGCCAAGGCGTCAGCAAGTCATCATCAAGAAGAGAACACTAGCGGAGTGGCCGCTCTGAAGATGATGGATCGACAATTGTCACTTCGAGATTCGAGAACGAGGATATCATTCTTACGAGAAGTGGAAGTGCTACGACATATCTCACATCCATCAATCGTATCGTATCTTGACTCATTTACGACACCCACGCATCATGTATTAGTCCTTGAAGAGCTTAGCGGAGGAGAACTATTTGACTTGATGTCGGATGATGACAATAGAAGACGGATGATCCTCCCTGGTCCACGTCCGGAGTCTATGGATACGGAGTCTTCAAATTCATCAACGTTAGAGGGCAGTGATGATGCGTGGGATAGAGACGGGGAAGGCTTTGTGAGAAGGATATTCGGAGAGCTCACGCGAGCTGTGGGATGGCTGCATGAAGTCGGGGTAGTCCATCGTGATATCAAGCTTGAGAGTGAGTGAGACGTGTACAGCATGTCTACTTGCTATAGCCAAGCGCACACGATCGTACCGCTGATCATCTTCCCTCGTTTACGACGATTCAGATATCTTGTTCATTATGGACCCTTTCTCACTTCCATCCACGTCCACCGGTTCCATCCCGCTCGACCAGCTACCTCGTCACGGCCCCCTGATCAAGCTCACCGACTTCGGCTTATCTCGTTTCATTTCCACTTCATCACCTCTACTTCAAACTCGATGCGGATCAGAATCATTCGCCGCTCCTGAGATTATCATGGGTAAACCGTACGATGGGCGTCAGACAGATGCCTGGGCTATGGGAGTAGTGCTCTATGGTTTGATTGTCGGGGAACTGCCTTTCGATAGGGAAGAAGATGTCTTTGGGCCGTCATCTATAGCCTCGTCTACCAACCCCTCGGGGGTCAACACGCCGACCCCAACGACAGCAGGTGGCGGAAGTGGTTTCGCATCCACACCGTATACGCCCAGTCTCGAATCATCAAATAGGAACAAAGGTCGAAAAAGGATGCTTCGAATTGCGAAAGGCGAATACTCTTTCCCCGAGGGTATGGGCTCTGAAAATGTCAGAAATCTCGTCAAGAGATTATTGGTCAGAGATCCAGCCAAGAGGATCAAGGTTTCTGACATATGGGATGAGGTGTTCATGTCTTCCGGGCCTGGAGGAGTTGAGCGACCTAAACCCATTCCTTCGCCAAACCAGAGCCCAAGATCGGCAGCCATAATGACGCTCGAGGGCGAGAAGAAGGAGGTAAGGAAGAGGAGGGTGTTGGATGGGTTCTTGGTGGAGGAGGACGGGATCGAAGAGGTCGCTAGGGCTGAGCTCTGATTAGGGTTGGGACAAGGCGTCATCAGTCGCCACCACTGGCCGAGTCTTCTGAACAGGTCTTGCACAAAAAGGCCGATTGCATCCGCCCTCAAATATAGTAGTACAGTACATATCCTTCAGCAAGCATTATTTACGTGTATGTTGGGGTACATATAAACCATGATTATCCCGAGTCTCCCCCCCCCAGACCCAATACCGTATTGCAGAATCAAGCTGACACAGTTTTGCTCATTTCTTTCTCCTCCGTCAGTCTGTGAGATTTGAGGTTGGTCCCAAGTTGTGATCGCATCTGATGTCATTCAGAGATTTCTTCTCTGTCCAGCAAATTTACGCGAGCCCCTTCTCGGTGATGTCCTACTCGTCTTTCGCAGCCCGAGAGGTCCACCAATCGCTCGCGTACGCCTTCGCATGCTTGTACACGTTGGGCACGATATCCGGGGGGGTTACAACGCCACCTCCTTCACTTATTTCATCGCGTTCGATTTGTTCCCATGATGAGTCCCGCGAAGGCACGTTGTTGAAGCCAGGGTGTTCTCGATCATGGTCCGATTGAGCAATGTGGGTGTAGGCGATAGGCGGACAGTCGGGACGAGCTCGGTGGTCCAACAAATCCATCTCATCCTTTAGACGATCGGCTTTTACCTGTTCCTGACAATCCCTCTCACACTGCAAAAAGTCGAAACCGACCGACTCTTCTTCCGCTGCTTCGTCCGGACTTAGTGGCGGTGTTCCGGGGTAAAGTGGCAGCATAGGCGCTACCTCGTCCTTGTCAAGTTCGGGTCCATCCCGATCGGGGATTTTCGTTTTCGGCGGCGCCTGGAACCGAACTCTGCGTCGGAGCTTAGTCCCGACGAATTCAATCGCGATGAATTCGGGAGTCTGGCCAGCGTTGAGAGACTCGAATTGATTGATGAGGGTATTCAAAGAACTCCTTTTGCCGGACGCGCGGAAGCAGCCTTGCAAGACTTGATGTACCATGTGAATGGGGTATGAAGCTCCGCCCGGCAATGGTTGAGGTAGATGGCAAGCGATGTAGTCGGATAACGAGGTTTCCATCATTTTTCGAGCCTTGAGGGATTTAGGGAGACACTCGAGTCCACGTTCGTGCCAAGGATGATGGAGCAACGCAGGATGGATTATCGTCAACCTATTTTGAGGCGCCAACAGCAGATCATCCATCAGCCCTGTGACCAGTGCCGAGTTTGGAGGTTCCGTGTACTGTACAGTATGTTCAATGTATGTGTGGAGTAAGTGCGAGCGAGCGAGGGGACCACTAGTACTCACAAAATGGATCCGATAGTCCAAATAACACAGTCGGCGTCCATTGGCTCATTATTCCGTCCTTGCACCCAGCGCAAGCTGGACATCCGCTGGAGCCAATGGTCCCCATAGTCGGCTACACCTAGTTTACTGATCACCTCAGGTGCTTGGTACTCCGGAGTTCCCAATGGTAATTTGCCCCTATCTATATCCTTCACTGTCATCAGTATCCCCAGATCGGCAATCTTGATATGGCCCTTTCTATCAATCAAGAGATTGTCCGCCTTGAGATCCGAATGAATAACCATTTGTCCAAACATGTCGATGAAGCATTCGTGCATTAACGAAATCTTCTTCACCACCTCAAGACACATGGCAATCCTGTACTCGAGACTTTGGCTACCCTGGAGCACTTGTCCTGTTCCCGCCGCCGCATCAAGGTATGCAAATGGAGGATAGGCCTGCCTGTCAAGGGTGTCCATCTTCACAAGGAGGTCGTGAAGGTTACACCTCATCTCTTCCATGAAAACAGCCAATGTCAAGTTGCTGTTGAGTGCTCGGAAGGGATAGAAAGCCGGGAAAAGATCCTTGTAGCAGTCGGGAGTTCGAGGATCCGACAGCCACCGAGCTACGGCGATCTCCCGATTCAACGCCGTTATGAATCTGAAGCTTGGTTCCCTCCTTCCCCTGGGGACCTTCATAGCTAGAGTCTGGAGGGGGTTGGCTGGGTCGCAAGCTGTTAATCGGAAAACGTGGCTGTAGCCTCCCTGTGACCAGTCGGTTAGCGTTAGCGTTAGCTGATGCCCTTTCTCTTTTCCACCCACCACACCATCCAATGGCCGGGTACTTGGCCGGCTACTGAACATCAAGTTCCAATAAATTATACAGCATCCGAGTGCAGTCGATCTCTGATACCTCACAAAGAAGGCAGTGAAAAGCTGTACTGGTACTTACGACTCCGATCGTCTTATCAACCTTGTACTTCAGCACCTCGGCCTCTCCTTGCTCAGGGGGAAGGTCGGCCGGTTGCATCCGCTCCAGATAGACATAGAATGGATTGGCCCTTCCCTCCAATGTTCCTTCCGTACACCCCCATCGGCCGACATCGAAGGAAGGGTAGCGTGTCTTTTTCCACACGAACGTCAGGTTGGTGAGATCTGGAGTCCAAGGTTCGTTGAAATCTATCTGTGGGGTCGTCCTCGAAGGGATCTTTGGGCGGGGCGGCCAAGTCTTGGGGATCAGAGCTTCCGGAGGGACATGGACCTTGGCAAGACGAAGGGCGGCTTTTGAGCCGGGCTTGGGGCGGATGCAGGGGAAGGATCTAGGGAGCTTTACCGGAGAAGGAGTAGGAGAAGGCGAAGAGGATGTCGAGGATCGGAAGGGAAGAGGAGATGTGGCGATAGGAGGCATTGTAGACGGTGTTGTTCTGTGTAAAAATCGATGCGCTGATCTTCGTCGTGAATTTCGCACCAGTACAGAGGTATAGATGGTCCAGGAGATTCGAAGCTGAGGGGTACGGTGCTGCTATCGAATTGAGAGGAGAACGAGTGATAGTCGATATGAAAGACTGGAAACCTCACGACAGAGTCAGTCCTTTATATTCCCTTCCGCTGCATACATGCGTTACTCATTTTGTCTTCCAACGGGTGCACGGATACATTCACATGTATAGTTGAATGGCCAGTGTCGTGTCGTGCGAATCTCCTTAGTAACCCATTGCTCATCCTAGTTGCGAGTTGAATGGGTCGGCTAAGATGAATGGCCACAATAATACCATATCGACGTCTCCTAGTACAGTGGCAGCTCCCATTGGAACCAGATAGCCGGTACTGTAGTATTTCACGACAATGGCAAAACTGAGGGAGTACATACTACGTACGACACCCTACCTCGGAAAAGACAACAAGGTTTTCTAATCGGGTGAATGGCATTGATGAATGGATCAATTAATGGGATGCATACGACTAGCAATAGCCATTCGAAGTCACCCAAAAGATATCCCGCGATTGGGTGGTGAGAGGAAGCTATACAGCATGGATGAAAAAATATATAACTCTCTGAATTTGTCGGGAGGTCCGTTTCTTCTTGATTCACTCAACTTGATCGTCAACGCTGCTATTTTCCCACCATGCCGTCCTCTCACTCGCCTCAAAGCAGAAATACACCCTCTCCATACTGGTTAAAGCCTTACCAGGTAGAAACTGAGTCAATGGTACCTTCCAACGCGGGGATCTGCAGCAGGAACTCGAATCTCAGCGACCAATCTTCCCGAGAGCACTCCGCCACCGCCCCTTCGCCCTCCCAACACTCGAATGTGGCCATGGCCAAGATACCTCATTCTGCGCATTGTGACTACTGCGCCCGCTTCGTGTATGTCGCTACCGCGCTCGAAGGTCCGGCACCTCACGCCTTCCCCGACCATAACGGTCCCGCCCTTCCTTCTTGCCGAAACTCAACCTTGACCAACATCTCAAGCGGTACTCGTAGCTCCTGCCCTTCCTTCGGACACGTCGATGCTGTACTGGAGGACACACCATTCACGACCATGTCCAACAGTAAAGAACCCGATCAGCTTGCATCACCACCTCTTCTTCCCCCTCGGATATCGATGATATATCCCTATGCATGGTGCCCAGATTTCCGTCGACCCGAACTTTATGACCACTTGTTCAACCCCGAAAGGATCTACTACCCAAGGTTCTCCGCCTCGGGATGGTTCGAAGACGAACGTGCCCTTCGAGGTCAACTGTGTCCTTTCTCGGTTTACTTGGTTCGGCTTCCTCCTCCTGAGTATTCTTGGGAGGATGATGAAGAGTCGGCCGAATACAGACAGGTCGTGGTATTCACGATTGAGTGTGCGCTCGGTGATGTGAGTACTGTACTGTATCTCGGAATATCCCCCCTCACCCTCGTGTCTTGTCGGATTTGTCTCTCTCGTCAGATATCGAATTTCAGCGAGCCTGTAAAGCTTCGAGGCGTGATTAACTGACAGCTGAATGTGTTCCAATTATATTTAGGGTGCTCAAGGAGACGTTTTTCTTCTCAAGGCTGAAGACACCTCATATCCACTGCAGGAGATGGTGATGAAGGTATCTAGGATACCTTACAGTCCTAGCGGTATTCCTCCTGCCGAGACATGTGTCGAGGTCGCGATCGCTCGATGGCTCGCCGACGAACGGGCACCCGAACGATACAAATCGGTGTTCCCAAAATTTCACGCCTTGCGAGCCCTAAACCGAGGTTTGGAACACGCTTGTTTCATGGAATACATGCCATGTGGTGATTTGCGACATGTCTTGAGCCGAACCTCTCAAGAGGACAAGTACATCGCACGCCCTCGACACCGTTATATCGAAGATACCTTGAACGACTCTGATCCAATTTCTGGGGCCCAGTGGAAAAGCAATTCCAATGCCACCGCCACCAAATGGAATTCTGGCGACCTCCAAACGAGATTATTGATGTGTCTGGATCTCCTGATGAAGATTGACACGATGAACGAGTGTTTGTCGCACATGTTTGAGCAAGAGGTCTTCCATCCTGATCTAAAGCCCGCCAATATCCTCGTTGATAACCACGGAGGTCTGAGGATAGCAGATTTCGGGTTTATGTCGACTTGGGACGGCGTTCTCGGAGGAACGCAGCATCCCCCAGGAACAGAAGAATATCAAGAGGCATCTTTGATCGCCAAGGCCGGCTACCTTGATTGCGGACTAGAGCCATGGAAGCGGATGATTCGAGAAAACGAGAAGTGGTTGTGGAAACGGGTTTCCGAACCTCCAAAACGAGATCTAGTCATGTGGACGATTGGTACGATTTTGTGAGTGTGGCGCCCATTCATGTCTTCATTGGACGTTTGCTAATGACTACTGTACTCGTACTCCATCCTTCTGTCCCTGGGCATATCGTTTTGCCTTGGTAGGATGCAGATAATCCACCCCGAACTCCAGTATTGGCCGTGGCATAAACGAGGGAACGAGTATGCTCAATTGGCGGTATCGGTTGGACACCGCAGGACAATGGAACTCGACCTCGCCGAATTCTTGGAAAACAATCTACCTTACTGCTGGCCCATCAACCCCTACGCGCCAATCCACCGAGTCACCATCATCCTCCAAAAGTGCTTTGAAGAGCCTGGAAAGAGGGCTACCGTACCGGAGCTTATCGAAAATTTCACTTCCTTACTATATCCCCAACAATCAATCAGAGAAGCGCTTACATCGGGCGTCGAGCCGCAAAATTCTGGTCTCCTCCGAGGTCATACAATTCGAAGGCAAGATGCGGTTCCGAGCGGATGGCAAGCCGACGTTCACGCAAACGACGAGCTAGATCCTTTCCATTCCGGCGAAAATGGAATTGGCGAAGTCCCCATCGGCACCTTACGACGCGAGGTTGAAGCGAACATCCTCCACGACGATGCCGGAGTCAAGTGCGTAAGACGAGTGCCCACTGCAGAGCGAAAACCCTTGTTTAGCACAAGTGGACAGCGAGACTTCCCCGACATCCCGTTTGTCGATCACGAACCCGAAAGTGAAATTTTGCGAGAGTCGGTGGAGCTGGACATTCTTTATAACCACGACTACAACGCCAACGTTGACCGCAACTTGAAGAGAAATACCCCGCCGAGTCCGGAGCGTGAGATCGGTAGGAGGGGGAGCTGGGACAAGGTGAAGCAGACTGTGTTGAAGAAAGCGCGAAGGTACTTGACCGGGATGAAGAAGAAGAAGAAGAGGAAGACACGATCTTCACTTCAGGAAGAGGCAGATCCTCCACCACTCGGTGGTTATCAGCTGCAATTGGTGAACTAAAGGTCGGATAGGGTGCTTTACAAGTATTCTCAACCTCAATGATCGTTTGCTGCTTGGTAGAACATGTATGTACTGTACAACAAATACATTATAATGCACGGCTTGTTATGTTTGATATAATACAGACATCTTTCCGCACAGATCAATCGAGCTTCATACACTGTTTTTTTTTTTTTTTTTTTTTTTTTTTTCACTCAATCCTCTTCCATCCTCATCTCTTCCACCTGATCTGAATCTTCTCTCTCGTCCTCTTCGCTCACACTATTCTGTATACTGAGCAATCCCAGTCCACCAAGCTGTTGACCTCCTTGTCCCTGTCCTTGGCCAAGACCACTTCCGTTCCCGTTCCCGTTCCTATTTGCTCCACTTTTATCTTCTCCATTCCCAGATAAGCTGAAACTTCTAGCCATCATACTACCGTTTCCGTTATTCCCATAGCTAGAGCTCAATCCGCCTCCGCTACCTATGCTGAGCGCAGGTGACGCCGCTCGGGACCGGCTAGCCATAGGCCGAGTGTATGGGTGAGCAGCGCGAGAGTGTCCATGATGGCCTCGGCCCAGTGATGTAGACAGCGCTGATGGGTAGAGGGGTGCATGAGATGGGGATTGGGGGATGGGAATCGAAGATGTACGTGAAGGGGAAATTGGGAAAGGGGAGGAGTTGAGTAATGAGGGCGAAGAGCCACGGGTTCGCTTGTATGGGTCAAATCGGTCCTCAGCTTGAGCTGTCGGTAAACAGTCAAATCATCAGCATTGTGCAGCTGAACACAGTATAGATGAGGATACGGACACGCTAGGAGATGAGCCGGATGGAATGCTAAGAAGAAATGAAACATAGCTGAATGCCTAGAGGTGCTAAGGTTTGACACTCACCTTTTCGCTTGCCAGGCCGCACAGTAGCTTGACCACCTTGGCTTTCCCGATACTGCATCAGACCAGGACTGCAAACTCCCGTACCGCTGGGCGAAGCGCCCAGCTCCAACCGCTCAACCGTCGGGCTACCCACGGGAGTGCCGATCCCGCCCATACCCAGCGTACCGAACGCCGAGGGAAGACCAAAGTTGCCTGGACTAGGTACCAAACCGGCTCCAGCTGATGAGAATGACATGCGGGTAGACTTGATTCCCGAACCTGATCCTGGTCCGTTCGATCCGGCAGTACCGGGCCAGGCTGTACTAGTGCCGTTAGGCGGAGTGGGAAATGGGTTTGTGATTGGTTGTGATTGTTGTTGAGCTTGCTGTTGATGTTGATGCTGTTGACTCGGATTTGAATTGGAATTAGATGATGTTGATCCGTCTTGGTTATCTGCTCTTCCGGGTGTTGACTTGCCCGAATCTGATCGGTTCGCCGACATCCACATACCGGAGGAAGACGAAGATCCCGGTCGATCCATGTCCATGCCTGCTGCAAAAGCAGAATTGACAGGTTCCACACCTCCGGGCCCAACATCATCCAGCATATCGTCGGAATCAGAATCGCTATCGTCCATCCGAGCTCGATCCATCCAGTTCCTACTTGTCCAGCTGGACGTCCTCCGACCTGCACCTAGGTGTATGGGGAATTCGTCATCGTCGTCATCGTCTCCTCCTACTTGATCGGGGAAACGCCCCCGTGAGCCTTTCGGCGCACGCGGAGTGAGCGGGAGTTTTTGAGGGTGGGATAGAAGGAAGCGCTGAAGACGGGCTTCAGACTGCATCTCGTGATCTAGAGGGACCTGCTCAGATGCTATTGTTTGTAGAAGCGCTGAAGGGAGTGGTCGCCCAGTAAGGGCGGCTGTATGTATGGAAGCTGCCGTTTGTGGGGGAGATGACTCGATATCATCCATCTTTGCTTTGCCCTTCCTCCGGGACGCAGTACTAGACTGCAGATGGCTCGGAGCCCATTTTAACGGTGATTTCGCTCCTTGGCCTTGACCTTGCCCATCACCCGCTCCATCTCCTTCCATATCCATCATGTTATCCGTCTCGAGATCGTCTTCCAGCTGCGCAGAGCGCGGTATAGGAGGTGTAGAAGTCTTGAGATCTTCGAATGGAATACTCGGTGCTGAGGATGTCCGACGTATCAACGAGTTGGCGAACGACCCTCCTCGACCTGGCCAGCGTGGGCTGGGCTGAATCGTAGCTGCTGTGAAGAGAGCGGAAGTCTGGGGTGGTCGAGCTTGTAACATTTGGGGAGCTTTGCTCGACGAAGGATCCTGGACGATGCTGGTATTCATTTCCCCGAAAGTAGCCGAAGAGGGAGCTTCGCGGAGGGGCGTAGCTTCGTCATCGGCTTTACCTGACTCTGTAGAGGAGAAAGAAGCGTTCTGAGTCAGGCTCAGCATGCTGGGCCGTCTCAATCGACGGGTCGTGACGGTCCCAGCGGAAGGAGGCGAAGTATCCACCTTCATACCTCCTCCTCCTCCTCCTACCCCTCCAGCCGTAGAACCGAAAACTGGCGTAGCTCCTGCTATTGCGTTACTTGCACCAAATACGGAGGGGAGGGCAGTAGCAGTAGCGGTAGAAGTCGGGGAAGATGAAGAGGTCGAGGGAGAGGCGAGACCAAAGGCGTTTGTTGTCGTAGCGAATCTCATGCCGCCGTTTGGTTGTACCCTATGGCCGAATGCCATAGTCGGCGCTCCTGTTTGGGGTACATCACCGTCTGCGTTCATGGCAGAGCCGCTCCAGCCTTTGGGCAGATTCGATATCTGCCTCTGATCCATAATAGCGACGTTGACGTTCCTTGCTCTTTCGAATTCTACTTGATGGGGGTGTTGAGAGGTGATAACGGGGTGTGAAAGGGTTTTGCTGTTACTTTTGGAATTAAGAGACTAGCTGATAGATCGAAATGAAAGACATTGTCGAGAGTTTCGTTTGTCGTTAAGAGGCCTTTTGCAGGCCGATTACAGATAAGGAATTGAGTCGTTGAGAGTCCGAAGCGATATCACTATTGTTTGTGATGAGACAAAGGTACTGTGCATTTGGTGGTTGAGTTTGATGATGGTCAAGCTGTCCGTGGGGATAGCTAGGGTTCCTCTGTACTTGAAGTGGATGGTTGAGGAGTTGTCGCTCAGTGCGGATCAATGTATGTCTATAGCGATTGCAATGTGCTTGATATGCATGGCTTATTTTCACTTGACTTGAACATCGAGGAGGACGGATGACCGGCGACTACTGCGATCTAGACGGTGACGGCATTACAATGGATGGATGGGATGCATGCATGCATGCATGCATATGCCAGATGGGATTCGGATTGCAATCGAAAGCGGGAACTGGATGCTACAGAGGGGAATATCTCATCTCCACACTACACACCTAACACCCCCCACCATAGCATTACGCGTCAGTCAATAGTCAATACACGTTGAGTGACGTTACTCTACTACCTCGACTCGCCTTGAGTACTGAATTGCGGTCCATACTACACGTCGATTTGACCATAATCGACAGCGTTAAGAAATCATATCAAACAACCCTGTCTTGTTGCACATTATCGTTGACCAAACATAAACAAAATCGGTACCATGGCATCATAGGCGACTTCGTCAATACTCAGTGCATAGAAAGACATCGATCGACGACTTGAAAAATGCCGTTCCAACCTCCGACAAGACCTCATTCGGCCAATCCACAAATGTCGTTCAACCCAACTTCCATCTTCCCCCGTGGTGTCAATATCAGCGGACCGAGCGGGGCCTCTTCGTCTTCGACGGCAGTGTATAAGCAGAACCCTGCTAAAGCGGGATCTATGTCGAGCTTCGGTAGACAGTCTAGAGATGCTGAGGATTGGGAAGATGCCTGGGATAGCTCGAGCGATAAAGAGGATTCAGCGCCTGCGCATGGGTATCAGAGATTACAGCAATCTGTCAAAGTAGGCTCGGAACCCATGAACGCGTCCCGTACAGCTCCTATACATGTTCAATCGAAGGGCAATCAAGGGAGAAACGGCGGCGCCGACGAGCATCCTCATGACACCGATAAACATATCGCGAGCTCATGGGCATCGACTTCATATCATCACGTCTCACCGCCCTCACCAACCCGGCCGGGACTCATATCAACCAAGACATATAGCGAGGGGACTGTCCCTCCGCCACCTGGGACCGCCCTACCGGACTCGCCGAGTCGAGCGAGAGGCGAAGGAGCGAACGGATCAAAGCTGCCGCCTGGTGGAGCTTGGGAGATCGTCGAGCCGGCAGAACTGAGAGAAGAAGAGGTCGCTCCACCCGCAAAAGCGGGTAAAGAAGCTGTGAGAGAGGACGTCGAGGATATCTTGAGAGGTACGTTGTGATCCCGCGCACTCCGCTCCTTCAAGCTGAACTAAGCGGGATATTGCGTTATGGCAGACCCCCTGCAGTTGCTCTCATCCTTATCGTTAGATGGCCCAGCGACACCCGGCCCCACGAATACAACTAGCTCATCATTCCCTTTCCTAACGCCAACATCGTCCTACCCTCAAACTCCATCGACCACCCAGTCATTCGCCTCGCCATCACCTGAAGCATCCTCATCTACCTCTTTCCCTTTATCGTTGAGCGCGAACGTAACACCCAAGACTATTGGTCGTAAAGAGGGATTAGGAAGACAGCGGAGCGTCAGGACAGAGAGAAGAAGGGAGAAGTTTGCAAAAGTGCTGAGGGGCAGGGAGAATGATGTGGGGGGTGGAGTCGATGTTGCTGAGCTGAGGAAGCTGGCTTGGTCCGGTATACCAAGTGAAGTGAGGCCGATTGCTTGGCAACTGCTTCTGGTGAGTGATGAGCCATTCAGGCGCGCTATTGCAGCTTGGATGTCCTGAAAAGCGGCCGCAGCTCTCGAGACATGCAAGATATGCGGGCAGACTTTGAGCCAACCCTGGGGTCGAGGAATGATATGATATTGACCTCGTGCTGACATGAATTACCTGCGCAGAATTACTTGCCCTTACCAACCCAACCCCGTCTGACAACCCTGGAACGCAAACGAAAAGAGTACAAACAGCTGGTAGACCAATACTTTGGAAGAGGTCTAGCCTCTTTAGACCAACAAGTGAGCTCGCTGCGAATCATAATGTGGGAATACGAGCTGATGATGTGTGTTACGCAGATATGGCATCAGATTGAAATCGATGTACCGCGCACAAGGCCAGGGGTAGCATTATGGTCCTGTATCCAAACGCAACGGGTATGTTGCTCACCTCAATCTACTACCTGTGCTCTTGGCTGATTGTTCGATGCGGTTGGGATGTTATAGAGCTTGGAGAAGATATTATATGTCTGGGCGATTCGACATCCCGCTTCGGGATATGTGCAGGGTATAAACGATCTCGTGACGCCTTTCTTCCAGGTATTCCTGAGTGCTTATATCGGTGAGTGAATATGTCAAAATCAATCTTTGACTAGAAATCACTGACCTTTTCCCTGGCAAGCAGATACCGATCCCGAGCTTTTCGATGTAGCGCATCTCGACCCGCGCGTCCTTCAGGCAATAGAAGCCGATACTTTTTGGTGCCTCACTAAGCTATTAGATGGTATACAAGATAACTATATTTCGCAACAACCTGGTATACAGCGGCTGGTCAAGAGGATGTCAGAACTTGTCAAGAGGATAGACGGTGAGCTTTTTCATTTCTCACTGCGACAACCACCATGAGCTATACATCCCTTGACTTTGTCGCCTGGGATACCAGCTGATTTGGGTATTGTCATGTCCTTGTCTACCTTTCTCCAAACAGCCCCTCTTGCTGCTCATTTCGAAGATCAAGGCGTCGAATTTATGCAATTCGCTTTTAGGTGGATAAATTGCCTCTTGATGCGGGAGATAAGCGTGAAATGTACCATCAGGATGTGGGACACCTACCTCGTAAGTGTGCATGATTATCCACCCCAACCTTCTCTTCGTACCGACAAGGTAAATGGACCGTGTCTTGATTAACGTCCTTACTTCAGGCCGAGGGTACGGATGCGTTCTCCCAATTCCACCTTTACGTGTGCTCGGCGCTGCTTGTAAAGTATTCTGAACGGTTGAGGGAGATGGACTTCCAGGTGAGTTGGTTTCCTCCCTGCTTACCCACGGAGGCAGACGCAAGGTTTACAACTGACTTTCAACATGCTCAGGAAATGATTATGTTCCTGCAATGTCTACCTACCCAATCATGGACTGACCACGATATCGAGCTCCTTCTATCCGAGGCTTACGTCCTCAAAACGGTATGGCAAGGCGCCGAGAATCATTTCGCCAACTTACCTAATGGCAATCAAGGGCAATTTGGTATGCTGGGCAGATAACACCTCTCGGCTGCTGTGACCTGCCTTGGAAGTCGACTTGACGCGACATGTGCCTGTACCAGTATAATCCTGATGGGGGTTGGCGGAATTGGATTCCGCTGCTTCTTATTGCATCTTGCATGCCCGATTGATTCGTCATAGACGGCAATACGCTACAAACACCATATAGTAATGCATGTGATCTCATGAGTGATCCCATCTTACTAATATATAATCGAATCATGTATACGCTGCTAAAGCTTATTGAGCCATAAGAATCATTAGTTGACTGTACTAATCCGATTAGCAAATATCGACGCACAGACCCCCAACGCACAGACCTCCGCAACACAACTCATAACTACTACTCACCATGACAGAATCGGCTGACTGTACCGCTCTACATTTACACCAAGGAGCGAGGGGTATATCAACCCACCTCACCTGCATCTCGCAACTTTCTTCTTCTTCTTCTTCTTCTTCTTCCATCCCCCACTTTCCCGATCACTCATTCTTCGATCATCCGCATCTCCTTCCTCTCATCGACGTAATCCGATCTCTTCAGCGCAAGATGGCGCCTGGTAAACAGAAGTTTGTGAGTGACCGGCTTCCATCTCATCAGTGCTCCAAATAAACCCTATCACGCCTTCCTTCCTTCCTTCCTTCCTTCCTAGAGACGCACTCGCTATGTGGATGTCTATAAACAACTTGGACTTACCTGCGTTCCATCTCCGCCATATCGGATCTCGTAAACATAGAGACCGCCCAAGCCGGTCCAACGACCACCTCAAATCGATAACCAAACACAACAGGCTCAAGCTCAAACTACGACTTTGACCCAAAGTCAAAGTCAACCTCGAACCCAGACCCAGTCTCGTCTTTCTCAATCGCAAAGGCAAGATTTGAAGATTGTCAACAAGCAGGAGAGTCTGCAAGTGGTCCGTACCGTGCTTGAGGCATCTCTCAGCACCATCTGCTTTTTACGGTGAGTCATGTCGCTTCCAGATATCGGACCATGGCAACCGGCTGATCACCGAGAAATGCAGCAACCTTCTCCCTAACAAAGCATTCGAGTGGGCCCATATCGCCACGCGTGACCCGCCTCCCAACAAGTCGCCACACGAACTGTATCAGCTCACCCCAGACGAGGCGGCGGACTGGAAAGCTCACTGCGAGCAAGACCAGGAGGCTTTACAAAGCCAACAAATCCAATCGCAACTGTCTAGCTCGCAGAAGCAGAAAAGGTCGAAGAGTGTCGGAGACACCTTCAGGTACAAAAAGATCGAGCACGGAGGATCGGAGTACGTCCGAAATCTGCTATGTCAACGGTTGATTTGGGACCTCATACTAATCTGATGAATAATGTCTACTTATCACAGTTCTCAGGCGGACAAGCTGCTCGGACTTGTGGTACGTGCTTGATTGCGAACTGTTTGACGATGGTTGACTGACTGACCCATCAATGGCAGAGTGGAGTCATGGAGGGAGTCACCAAGGGCTTTATCCAGTCAATGGCTTTCGTTGTCGGCCTCGATAAGAACAACCCTTCAAAGTGGGTACCGATTCAAGTCTGCCCGACAGGCTGGTGACACTGATGACAAGTTTTCAGCATCGTCGAGTCTTACACCTTCAACTTCTTTTACCACCCTTCCGGAGTTCCTGGATTGAGTCTGGATCATGCACGCGGAACAGAGCCTGGCACCCAGGTTCTGAATGATTTCTCCAAGACTGAGATTCTCGGTGCGCCTATGAGCCACTTGGACGTAAGAAGGGCGGTGAAGGTGAGCCGCTTGATCTTTCATTCGAGATAATGCGCTGTTCTCACTGTCCTGTCCGAGAACCAACAGCCATGGATCAAGAACCTGATAAAAGTATGCTCCGACCTGGAAGATCTTCCTTGTGAGTGACCACGCTAATAACCGCGTTCCCCATAAGCATGACTGACACAGCGCGGCCACTTCAAACAACTGTAGCGTATCGCTGGGTGGATGTAAAAGTATATTATAACGCGTCGGCGCCCAAAGAGTGAGTTACCTCTCTTGCTGCGAAAGCGGTTTTTACTGACGTTTCATAATGTAGCTTCGTTCTTCCCGGTTTTTCTGACTCGCACGACACCTTGACGATGGGAACGCACAATGTCGACGACGCACCGACAAAGTATCTCCTCAACCCTTTTCAGACCGGTCACCACGGGTACGTTTGAGGTTACGTGTATATGAGAGGGACGAGACGAAGCTGACCACATGTCAGCGTGTCGGTGACGGCTCTCACCATTGCTGATCAGCTACCGCTCTCACATAAGGCGCCGGAGTCCTACGATGAAGATCCGGAGGAGAGAGTTCAGCGAGTCGGCCAGAATAAGTTTGACCAAGAGCAAGACGCCAAACGGAGGGAGATCGTCTGGGTGAGATCCTTTAACTAGCAGATGCTCATCTCTGACGCTGACTATAAACGATTTTTGGGCGTTGTTCATTTTCGATCATTCTACAGGATGCCGATCGTGTAAGTGTTCTAGTTTCCCCCGTGGACCCCATGGATTGTGTGTGAATCGCTTACAAACTATCATCAAACTGTCTTTCCATAGCCTGCTCACGATCGCTTGGCATTCGAGGACGGATCTGCCGATGTCTATCAGTTGATCGACCCCAACCTAGCAGTCACAGCCGACGCTTCCGGAACTCTTCCGCAACCTATAGGCAGACGTGACTCAAACGGGCTCATCACCCCTATTCCTGCCAAACGCAAGGGCCCCAGCGAAGAAACGCGGAGCGTTAAGAGGGCTAAGTCCCATAGATTCAGCGGAAGAACTGTAAGCTGTTCCGGGCCCAATCACACTGCCACCTGATCTTCAAGCTGATTCATATCGTCCGTTATCACTTATCCCAGATACCGGAGGAATCGCTGCAGCTCTCGCAAACAATTCCAGCAACCTTGACGCAGCAGGGCGTATCGCTATTACAGGGAGAGAAAGATGGAAGCATTTCTAAATCATGCAGCCTCTCCGGGTCCCATGCAGGGACAGGATCCGGTGACAACAACGCCGAACAGTCCTTGTCGTCGTTAGGTGGTATACCGGAAGAGGAACCATTCCCTGGACCTCAACAAGACGAAGACAATCCTATGGACGGGACGTCGGCGCATGGTCACTTCGAGAAATCAAACGACAATAGTAAGTCATTCCCACCTCTACATTCCCACCCCTTAGCTCGTTGCTCATCACACATATGATCCTTCGTCAATTTTGCACGAAGCTACAGCTTCCAGCGCCAGCGACAAGTATCCGCAGCGCCAAACTAGTACCTCTTCATTGAGCTCGTCAAGGACTGCTGTTGGCCCAAGCACGACGGCTGGTCGAATGCTATCAGATCAGGCCCTGGTCAACAACCTAGCAGGGGTCACCTTGTCCAAGAAGACCATCAGATCACCCAAAACTACCTCCAAGCCAGCAGCAAAGAAGCCTACCAACCCTGCTCCGAAGACGGTGAAACCCCGAGCTAAGCCAAAGCCGAAACCCAAGACTGCAAATGGCGATACCCCTGTCAAAGCGACACCCGCCAAAGCAAAGAAGCAGAAGGAACCGAGACCCAAGCCCAAGACCAAGCCTAAGGGCAAAGCAACCAAGAAGCCGGTCCAACAACAAGACACTATCAACTGCTATTGCGGTGTAAACGATGAGGATGGACCGATGCTTCAGTGCGATGGTTGCGAGGACTGGTTTCATGGCATCTGTATGGGGTGAGTTTCCGTTCTCATCTAATCATTCCCCTGTCGATATAGCCACTGGTTGCTGATAGTCTCGCCATTTCACTATTTTAGTTTTTTCGAATTGAACGCCAAGATTAGAAAAACCAAGTTCTTCTGCTTGCCGTGCGAGATCAAGAAGGACCGACAGTACAAGTGGACCAAAGACGAAGTCGAGAAGGACATGGATACCATGACGGACCTGAGCTCAATAAGGTGAGTTGATTTGGATCTGACGCCTCTATCGCTGTTATCGCTATTCGATCCCTCATCGCTGATTGGGCCCTTGGGGCTCTACATATAGACGGGCGATGGGGATAATTCAACAAGCTGGACAACTTGGCGATAATGCCATCCAGGAGTTACAGCAAGGTCTTTGTGAGTTGTTGGTTTTGAAAGAAGACGAAGATGGATTGGTTCTCACCTATCGACCTAACAGGTTGCTCTAGCACTGACGCTGCAACGTTGCTGCGAGTCATTGAGGACGAAGGTGAGTCCAAGTCATCGATCCTGTGTTCAAGGCCCCATGCTAATCAGCTGTTCGATCGATGCCAGGTTTCGTCGAGTCAGTCAAGAGTACGTTCTTCGGTTCTTAACATTTCTGTTGAAAAGGACTCACTGTGAACCTCGCTCACATCAATGCGGCGACTACAGTCTCCTCCGGCGGTCGACAAAAGCTAATCAAACGCTGGTCTACGAGGCTCGACCAGGTGTCGAAGTTTATGGACTATTTCAAACCAGGAGGTGGTATCGAGAACGAGGTCTTAAGGTTCCGACAATATCGTATGAAAGTGAGCAGCCATGCGCACGTGATCGATCACCTTCTAACGGGAGGAAGCTGACATGTATGTGAACCTCGTCCATCGCGCAGGCAGCCAAGAAGACCAACCAGCGAAAGGATCCTCCTTCCTCCTCCTACTCGTCAATTCGCAAGCAAGACCAAGGCAAAGTCAGTCAACCCAACGACTCGCAAGGAGGACACCACACTGATCTGGAAGAGCAGGAAGGAGGCGAGGTCTCATCTTATGCGATCGAAACCAACAACGGCGCTCTCAACCCCAGTATCGCCGGTCCAAGTCAATACGCCCTTCCGCCCATCAGAAGTGCGAGGGCGAACGCACTGCTTGATATGCACGACTACTGGACTGATGAGCCTATCAATACACCGTCAATCCAATCCCAGTCCCGATCACAACACCACTCTCAAACCCACTCACAACACCACTCACAAAACTACTCACACAACTACTCACAAAATCACTCGCAATCCCAATCTCAGTCCCGATCTCAGTCTCAGGGGATGGAGGTCGATGATGTAGAATGATCGGTGGCCTGCAGAGAACGGGACCTTGTATGAAGGTATGAAGGAATGGAAGAGGAGAGAGGAGAGAGAGAGAGAGGGAACACTGTCAGCAAGGGGCTAACGACACACCCTCATCGTCCTCATGATTATCACTCGACAAAGGTTCATCAATCGGCTCTGATTGATCCTAACAGTATACACGGCTCGAAGAAAGGGAGTCTCCATTAACATGTATCTCGTCCAGGTCATATGCCTGTACTTCTTTCTCACGCTCATTTAGCTTTCACGTACTGGATCATATATAGTGTACAATAGAGTAAGGATATTCACAAGTTTATGCTCTCTACAGTTCTTTGAGTTCATGACTCTATACGTTTACGATAACAATCATGTTTTATCTATATATATATATGTGTGTGTATATCGTACGAGTAACATACCCTCGATGTGCAAAGCTATGCATACGCTATGTCATACGCGTCTCTTCAGCTCAGCTCATTCAACAAGCCGCTCCCCCGCTTTGGGTCCCTTGACCCCACTCCCGGACCCACCAACTTTCGAGCTCCTCGTACCGAATTGCATAGCCCTCTTCACCCTCTCACTAGCCCTGACCAGCCCTACACTACGTACAGCTCTTCTCAAAAGCAATTTGTCGCCCTGTCCTTCTTTGAGTCTGTAGTCGACTTTGAGCTGGATCGGAAGGGAGGAAAGGTATGAGACGAATGATAGGGATAAGTAAGGGTATCGGGCGTCTCGTGCAAATGAGGAGATTAAGCGATCGTCTCGAGAGAGATTCCGGGTAGGGAGACGAGATATGTCCATCTGGGTCTGGAGATGGAAGTGTGTCAGTGACAAATCCAGCCAATCGTACGTCGCGGCTTCGTCCCACACGGGCCGGGGGCTGTCAGGAGGAACCGAAGGCATGGGGTCGATTGTTATCGTGCGTACCTCGTCTATCAGGCCTTGCCACCCTCCTTTCTGGAAAGCATGTCGATGCCTTGCATATCCACCCAGTTGTCTAGACATATGAAAGCCTATCAGCAAGCTGCAATCTTGCAACTGTCCATCGATCCAGATAGCCACGGCACCACTCACTCGTCTGCACCCAAGCCTGAGACATACACCTTCGCTTTGACACGATACGGCTCGTCCGAGCACTCTAGCGTCCCCATTCCGCGTGATGCAAAATACAGCGGTAGAGCGAGAGACTATATGTAATTATGATTCATATGATACACAGGTGGAATCCTGTTTGGTCAGCATTCACATGATGTGGAAGTACAGCAATTGTTGACTGAGCGAAATGGCAAAGGAATCGGGTGAGGGGTGTAAGAGGTAGACCAATGTACTGACCAGATCCATCTCCGTTCCGGAGGGGTACATGAGGTCCAAGACCCTTTGACGATGTCTTTGCGTTTCCTAGGAGAGATACGACGAGCCCAGGGTTAGTGGGCGGCCTTGGCCTCATCTACGGTCACTTACAGAAGGCTATCACAATCCGGTAACGTAAGGCATGGAGACACTCACCTCAAAGGGCACGTTCACCTCAACAAACCTCCATTCCCTGCCCTGACAAACCTCCCTCAGCTCAGCTACAGCATCCCGACCCGAAAGTCTGTCCGGTACATCATACGTCGGTGAAGTAGGCGCTTTGTTCTTGCCCTTGTCGTTGAGATTGAGAGGTTTGGGTGCAGGGGAGAAAGCGACGTTTATCAAATCTATAGGGTCGGTCGACGGTAGACAACTGCGAATTGATATGAATCAGCTTCAGCTCAACAGATCAAGCTCTGCTGGCTCGAGCTCGAGCTCGAACGGTCTCATGCGATGTATAGCTTGGCCTCACTTACTCATGTAGCAGATACGCCAAAAAGGTACAGTCGATACCGCCGGAGAAGAGCACAGCAACACGAGCTTGCCTGAATACACCACAACAACGTAGTGAGTGAGCTTCAATCCTCTAATGGTCAACGCAAATGGTTACCTGAGCATAGATTAGCTCACCCAGGTCCTGGCTCAGGTATATTCTCCACCCTTTTTCTCACGCTGGATCTCAGTTCTTCGATGAAGCGCGATACTTCGTGATCGACAGCTGGATTGTCGGATGATGATTCAGGGGTGGCGATGAAGGTGTTGATTGGTGTGACTCGGGTCTGACAGCGATCATCAGCTGTGTACCGATCATTGAGGCATATATTTACCTGGTGGGTGGATGACTTACAAAAGCTGAAGCTGAAGCTGAGCTCTCCGCTTGGTAAAGCGTTGATCTCTGATAAAGCGCTGAGCTCAAGTCCATTTGCTATTTTCTGATCAGCAACAAATACAAGGCTCGTAAGGTGTCAAAGTGAACTTACCAGACGATCCCCCGCCTTAGACACAATGATATTCCTCAGACTAATCACCCCACCCTCTCCGCCGAGAAGTGCTCGCATATCGACCCCTTGCTCTCTCGCAGCAGGTGACCTGGCAGAAGAAAGTACGAAGTAGTCGGTCTGCGAGTGCGTCCCGGGGTTGGCAGGATGGATAAGTAGGGATCGTCGAGAGAGGGGGTCGACCTGATAGTGGATAGTCTGGGTCGCGAGCTGTGATACGTTACCAGTCAGCTAGATTGCGACTGCGATTATAGTCGAGATCTAGAAATCTCACATCAAGGTAGATGAACGCGAATCTGGGTGTGTTCGCTGTGAGTGAGCAGAGGTTCAAGCGAATGCAGTGACAAAGATCATTAGATCAACTCACGGCCCTTCGATCCCTCTCAATATGACTTCCGGTTCTTCTCCCGCTTCTAGCCTTTCGAAGATCTTGCGAGTATCATTCTCGTCTTTCTGCATGTCAAGACCTTCAAATACCTGAATCATATCAGCTTGGTATCCTCAACTTTGTTATGGCATGAACGCTGATGGGGGATACTTTCAGACTCGAAAATGTACTGTACTCACTTGTCCGTTCCATCCTAATACTCCCCTCTTGCCCACCATCGGCTGAGCGGTAATCTCTCCCCTAAGACCCAGAACAGTAGCATTGAGCACCACTTCTACTCTATTTCCATCGTCAAGCTCCACTATCTCTGTGTATGATCGCTGGGAGTCGGGACCTCTTTGAACATTGGTAGTGTGGAACGAATTTAGCAGAGCGGAGGTGGTGTTGTCGGTCGAGGTTGCATTTGCAGTTACATTTGTGTTTGTTGTAGCCGACAAAGGCCGAATCGTAAGCGTCAGACCGCACATCTGCAGCTGCAGGATGCCCCTCCTGTGCGCTGACAGGAAACGAGATGAAGAGAGAGTGCCTGTTGTGGATGTGGTGAGGATGAATGCATAGACATTATCAAGTTATACCAGGACGAAGAATTTCGTTACCAAGTGTTGTTTTTATCTGTTATCTCAGCCCAGGCACGGTTAGGGAACCTTTCGGCTCAAAATCGTTCCAAGCTACTCGTAAGTGGCAAATTCCAATATTGCATTGTCGACTAGACCAAACTCTCGCACAAGAAGATATGAGACAGAGAGAAAAGGCTAGCTTGAAAGATGGATAAGTGCACGCTCTTGGATAGACTAGACTACCAACCAGTCAATATCACGGTGCCGGATATCCCACTGAGGGGCGGGCGTACAGATTACTTAGTCGTAATTTTCACCGCTGGATGGAAGCCCGACGTGCGGTGCCTTCCGTTGGGTTAACGCCCGACGCCGCATTGTGCTATAGAAGCACGAAGAGCGGCTGTTCTCATCGTCTCGGTGTATGGCTCAAGGTTAAGGCCGTGAATGATGATCGAATCCTGGTCGGTTCGAAAGTTGGAGCCAAGAGTCACGTGACTGCCTTCGCAGAGCCTGACCCTGGCGAAAGGGCTAGCATAGCAATGGCAGGTCCAATGATGCGGTACGTTCGTCTGCACGCAACCTGATCCTCTTGCGTGGATCTCCAATGATCCATTGGAGCGTCTACTGAAAATCGATGGGTTGGCTGCGATAACGCCGACCTCTGCGGAACGGCTCGGTGCGCCTGCTACCCGTGAAGGGCTGGTCGGCACTCGTAACTGATAGGTGAAACTGTCTGAATCGCGTGTGAAAGAGGTTTCAGTCTGGATTATCGTTCCGGCATAATCAGTCAATGCTGGGTATTCATCGGGCTCAGTATCTGGTCGTCTCGAGGCCATCGCTTCAGTCAGAGCGGGGTCGGTTGACTCGTCAACGTTGGTATGGTTCGCGAAACCCAATTGTTTAGCCATGGAGGTGAATCCCTTAGTGGAGTTCGAGAGTGATCGGGACGGAAACATTGGGAAGAATGGTGCAGGAGGAAAATTAGGCAGAAGGTCTTGCGTGATTGACAAGTGCAGGGATATTGTCGGGGACATTGATAAGCAAGAGGACAGACACACGACATGGACTATCGTTTTCTCCACATAAGACGTCACGAAATACTCATATTGGCCACTGAGGGTTCGGACGAACACCAACCTCGGTCAGAGTGGTCCTCATCCTTTGAATCCGTGCGGGAATGAATCATGAGCAGAAGCAGCTCCACTTGCAGAAAGGATTGGGTGCACTTTCGACAAGAGGTTGCGCTTCCCGGGTACGGTCTGGACCGCCACCCCACCTTGAGCTGGTTCTTCGAGTCTACACTGAATAAAGGATCACTGTATTTGGCAGCTCAGCAACATACTTCATGCTCGTGAACACTATGTTCTCGATTCCGCCTTCCGCAACAGCCCCGCTGAGGTGATGCCGGGGTTTTCCATCACGACATTGCCCGCGGCCCAACGCTGTGGATCTTGTCACCTTACGACTATGACAGGCGGTGAACATTGATATCGCTGGCCTCATTGAATGGATTTGAAACGATCACATCATTGCTACTACGTGTTCTCAAGAGTGAAAAACATATGTCTGGAAGTGGCAAAATCACAAGGGTCTTATAATTCCCTGCTCATTTTCTCACTGAGTTTGATGGGTGGAACCCGGAATGAAAGGTAGCGTCGACCCCCAGACACAGTCATGTGGGTGCAGCGGTACCTTCATTAGAGCCCTTCCATCATCTGACCCCAGACCCCTTGGGCAGCACCAGAAACAGCCGCACTGATCTGCGGTCCGTACTCGCTGGCGACGAAACCCGCAGATCCCGTCGCCGCACCGACAAGCGCACCACCTCCCGCCATGAAGATCACACTGTCCCGTACACTCTCAGTAGGCCTCAGCCCGCCCGAGGGAGGTCCTTGAGGTGTTTGGATGGTCTGACTGTCGATGCCTGTGTTGGCGGTTTCCAATCTCAGATTTCAGGCGAGAGAACCTGTAGTGGCAACAGAATCAACAGTCACCACCGTTTCAATTTCACATGCCCTTGCAAGATTGGTGTCTGCATCGAGGCTCTTTTCATCCGAGGGACGTACAGCCGAACCGATTTGACTGCTGCAACCTTCATCACCGGCCGCCTGTGAAGGCGAAATAGCACCGATGCCGTGTTCAGACTCGAAACCCCGTTGTTGGTCAGATCGAGGTTCTGAGTCATTCCCGGGGTTCCAGACTGTACCAACCAACGATGGAGCGGCTCCAATGTCGGTCATTCTGTCTAGTACGAGAAGCTGCAAGGTTCGATGTTGTGAGGTTAAGGGCGTATCGATGGCAGATGCGCGAAATCTATAGTGGCGTAATTGTATATTGGGATAGACAAAATGTTGCTACAGCACAGAGTCTGTGAAGAATTTGCTCCATACTTGACTGCTGTATTGGTATGCTTTTATACGCTTGAAAGTGAAAGGTGGCCTTTCTGGAGCGCTTGACAATGTCGGACTTGTAAACCCTTTGTTGCAGAAGTTCTGCCACTACGTACATGCCAAGGGAAGAGCCAGAATTTCGACCCAAATTCGCGAAGCATCTAGATGAGAGATTGCCCCACTCCGGTCATAACGGTCGGAGTCGGAGCACTGTATCGTACATGCCATCAAAGGAGATGAGAAACCTTCTCGCCTCAGTGCAAGGAAGTTGCATCAAAAGAAATGTATATGACTGAAGACTCACGGATGGCTGGAACGTACCTGATCTGTCCAGGCTCTTTGAGGGATCAGAAGGGCATCGCTTCAACAGGACAGTAAATAAACAATCTGGACTTTGTTATAAGTGGTGGTGGTCCGAGGTCAGAATCGTTTTCATATTCTACATATTCCTGGGTCAAGATGTAGCACCGCAATCCCTTCCTTTCGCTATTCCTCAAACTGCACGCCATTTCCTGCGAGAAACAAATACGCTGCTACAAAGGATGACTTCTCACGCCCAACTCGACTATCACGGAGGTGCGACATGTCTGAATGGCCATTCCCCTCATAGTCGAAATGCTTCTCGTGCTATGAGAAGCATGAGATCACTTGTACGTCTGCGTAAACCGAGTAGAACAGTGGACTGCATAGTCAGATGAAGGGATGAAGCTCATAGTGGGAACGAAACCTAGCTATCTCGGCAGTAACAGAAGCATAAGGAAAATGAACAACCTCGGGAATTCGGCGTTGAACGCTATCTGCAAACAAGTCACAAGTCTATAAGCAGTCTTAAAGGACCAGAAATGACCGCGGGACGCTTGATCAGCAGACTACAGTTGAGAGCGAGGCGTTTCCGTCGGTCGGGCTAAAAGAAGGGACGCAATGCCTGGTTAGGCTCCTCAGCATTGGCTACGTTCCATGCTTCATAGACCCCCAACGCAGCTTGACTCGCTGCGGAAAGAATCGTTTCTGCCACTGATGAATCGACTTGATCTACCACGGAAGCAAGTCCAGCGCCAGCTGCAAGAGCGGCAGAGAGGGCTGCGCCGTGTAACGCAATCTGTCCTGTATTCGGGATGTGGGTGGCGCACAGCGAGCTGGTCTTCTCTCCGACAGCCATAAGTCCTTCACATGTCCCATTGATGACCTGAGATGCCTTGGAGCCGATGATACTTCCGGCTGTGCTGAGGAAGGATCCGTTGCCTTCGTTGTGCGGCTTCCCTCCGGCTGGTTCCGGTTTGCTTGTGGCGCCATCCCCGCGATCCGCAGTAAATACAGTCCCAGGACCTTTGAACTCGCCTTGATCGGTTGCATTTCCTTGGGAAAGGGTACCCTTCGCGTCCACCAATCGGACGCTCGCCAAGATCAGTGCATGCTTAGCTGCACTGAGAGACCGATCACCTTCTGTCCCCTGAGGAAATGATGGATCGTTGGCCCCTTGAGGCTGCACGAACTCGTCATCCGGCTCCGAACCGAGGTTTGTGGGATGAATCACTGAAGCGCCGGAATTCTTCGCGGATGTCCCGGCCGAACTCATCATTACATTGACCTCTGTCATACTCGGATTCGCGTTCAGTGACCACCGCTTTCGAGGAACGGTGGGTATCCTCAGTGTGAGAGGCCCCAGGTACGTGTGTGGCACTTCCTGAAATGGAAGAACAAGTGGCTTGGGTAGTCTCGTTCATGCTGGAGCGCGGCGAAGATGTGTCAGACAAATCAGGACTGCACGAAAGTGTAGCTTGAATGGAAAGCCAACCAGGCTGCTGGTTTGCAGCAAAGCTGATGGTAGGTTGAAGGAGAAAGTAGGGCTGCGTTGTACAGCACAGTTAGTGGGGTATCTTCTTGACAGGGGTCTTATATAGCTTGTGACTCTAGCGCCGTTGATTCCTGCCTTTTTACCGGCCTTGTAGTCCGCGCCTTGAGAAGCAGTAACAGTGCTGTATGTACTTATCAAAGGAGGACTTGCTTCTTTTACAGTCGAAGTGCAACGCGTCAGAGGCCCAGACTCTGGACTTGCTTCTGCACCCCTTCATCACCTTTCTCAGACGGATGGGGAATGAAGTATTCAGCTTGGGGAGTGGGGCATGATGTATGACGATTGAAAGGGTCAATATTTCAGACACATCTTACTGTACTGTACTGTAGTTCCATCATTCTCGGTTGGAGCGGCTGCCCTGTACTCTGAAGCGCGACAAACATGTCCGTTCACATCTCCAGCAGCAAGAATCGCGAGCTGAAGGTTCTTGCAAAGATATGATACGAATATTCGCCTATATGATCGCTCAGTTCAGAATGACAGGCCGTCTATCGAGGTCTACGTGTGGAATGAAGACAGGACGGATGCTACGCGCTACCGATCAGATATTAGGATACACTGCTTCATTTTCGGGCGCCGTTGTAGCGTTCTTAATGGTGGATGAGGAAGTAGTGACGATCTCAGGTATCAAATCCCCCACATGGTCACCCACTGAAGGCAGTTGACACCGTTCCTAGAAACCATGCCCCCCCAAAGGCCGCTGCGACAGCAGCGATACCACCGTAGCTGGTTGACCCGGTATCGGTGTTGGCAATGTTGGAGAGGGATGTATTGTCACGATCGGGTGTCGCTGGGTGTATCGATCCGGACGTAATGGTGCAAGGGCTGTCGAGGTATGTGATCACGCTAGGCGTGGCTCGGCCAGACGCATAGGATGTTTGAGAGCTGGCATTTGCATCCCCATCGTTGTGGCTCCTTTCTGGCACTCTCGGGCAACCCACTCCGCAGCTAAAACAGACCTCGCTGTACACGTGACCGGAGTGGCTTGGAGAGTCTTCCCCACCCGGCACTCGATCTCGATAGATCGTGTCTTGGGTAAGCTGGTCATCCAAAGCGCTGCTAGAGGCTACAATACCTGATTCCGTGTCAGGAGCACGTGAGCCATGTGCCACGCTTGGGAAAAGGCTTCCATAGGAAGGAGGTGGATCATCATCAACTGCCGAAGGAGCCGGTTGTGCGGTTCCCTCTTCAGTAGGGAAATCAGCAGCACCATCGTTGGAGAAGTGAGCCGGCCTTCTCCGGAGGTGAGGGTGGTCGTCGCTGTAGGGAGCAAGGCTTCTTTCGGACATGATGTGGTGGTTTAAGGCTAGGGTGTAGATGGCGGATCGCTAGGGGAACAGTTACAGCATAGTTTAGTGTGGAGCGATGGATAGAGAGGTGATGATGGCCAGAAGAAAAAATGCGTCGGCTTGACTTGTAGAAGGATTCTGCGCAAACAAGCAAGCTGGACTGGAGGATTAAATCAGATCTCCTCGAGGATGGAAAGAATTTAGCGCCATTACATCTCGCGGCGAATGAGCGCGGATCTGCCTCATTATATGAATACTGTAGTTGCTACTTGACTGAGTCTGCTTACGGCTCACGATCCTATAATTCGCTGTCCCTCTCGCTGGGTGTACTGTATCATTTGGAACGTTGATTCGAGCACTGCGCAATTACAAAGAAAGGATAAGACAGGGAATTGTGCTGCCTATTTTTGTAACGTGTTTCGTCGACTTTGATTCCTGCTTCTCAGAGTACGGGTATAATACATGTGCGTTTTGCTATACCGTTACCCTTTGTTACAGAGAACCGAGGGAGGGCACAGTCCGTAGTAAGAAGTATACAGCCACGGTTTCTACAGTATGTCATGTGGGGCCAGAGAAGAAGGGGTGCAGTAAGTCATATTGTAGTGCTCTCACCCGATGATGAGTTCTATCCAGCCCAGATCGGGAATCTTTGACCAAACAGATCTTGCATTATAATCAGACTCTACAGAATAGTACTCGAGTATGGTATAGTATAGTATAGTATAGTATAGTATAGTATAGTATAGTAAGTGGTACATGATATATTCGTTCGTAAAAAAGGCAGAGAAAGTAAAGAAATACGAAATATGGTACATTTTATCCTACATCCCACAAGTAGAGTACAGTACATTCAACCTTTTCCCCATGAGACCAGACACAGAAACAGAGATAGAAACAGAGAATCAGATCTAGAATACTAAACAGCCTCGTGACCGGACCTAGAACATAGCAGATGTTATGGTACCCTGTTAGACCGAACAGAGATGAAGGCTGAAGGCGGAAAGCAACTACAGTAGTAATGTTGATGTATGATAAGATAGCAAGAGACTAACGAAAGTTCCAAATTGTTGCAAACTGTAGAGCGAGTAATCGGAAAAACGAGTTGAATGGCTGTACCTTGATCCACGATCTACTGACCCTACCAGTCCCTCAACAGCGAAAATCGACCTATTTCACAGCGCAAATTCCTCCTCTAATATCGATGATTGTCCCCATATCCGACCTCGTTATCATTCCAATAGATCCCTCCATTATAGTTGGATCCTTCGGTACTTCCCATGATTACACCACTCCCATTGAAGGGCGAGACCTGTGGAATCCCTTGTGAAGGTTTACCGCTCTTCGCATATGACTCTCCCACGCCGCTGCCGTTAGGACCAACAGGAGCAAGGGCGACGTTGACGCTGGCCACTGTACGCACGCTCTCAGGTGAATTATCGCTTTCTTCCGCCTCGGCATCCGGGTCCAAAGCGAATCCTGAGTTGAGGAGCTCAGGGGTCGGTAACTCCTCAGTCATATCCGTAAAATCCAGATATTGCGCAAAGATATCTTCACCTTGTCCTCCTGGGATGTTACCTGTACCTGGACCAGCCAGGCCACCAAAGTTTGCAAGTACGGCAGAAGAAGCGTTGGACGGCCGACCATTTCCGAGAGCCATGGGCTGGATACCCGTCAACGAAGTGATCGATGGCTGTTGAGCAGGGTCGATGGATTGAGTGTGTTGCAATGCGTCGTAGGCCTGAGTAAAGGTAGTCCAAGCATCAAGCGAGAGACCTCCCACGGCGGAGGTATTAGACGGCAAGGAACCAGCAGCCTCGGACATGGCCTTCTGGAGATCGAAGAAAGACTTATGTTCAGCTTGTTCAGCTTGAGCGGCAGCAAGCGAGGGTGACAGGTCAATACCAAGAGCGTTTGCTTCGAGCTCTTTGACCCCGGGCGCAGGCAAGCTGGTGGACGGAGGTTGCGTGGTCGCTGAGGGCGTGGGTGGTTTAGCGGTTTGGTTCTGCGCCTTCATAGCCTCCTTGACCTCCGCCATAAGCTGTTTAGGTGTCTTGCTAGCGGTCACCGACTGTAAAGCTGATGCCGATGCAGCGGCGGCGGAAGCGTTTTGAGCGGAAGAAGCTTGCCTCTTGCGTTTGCCACCACTCGCGCTAGCGCCTGGTCGTTTAGATGACCCGGGTGATTCAGTAGCTCCGGTAGCGGGCGTCTTAGCTTCCGGAGTTTGAGCAGTGGCGGGAGAGCCTTTCGAGCCCTTGGCGCGCTTGGATGGAGGAGGCTTGAGATCCTCGACTCGTAGGCCCTTGTGTCGTGCTGCAATAGCTTCAGCCAAGTTTGCAGGGGAACTCGCCGCTGCGCCTTGAGGTTGGGTCTGACTTGTTCCGGTAGCTGGGGTGGGCACAGTAGGCTGTTGTGGCTGGGTGGGTAGAGACGAAGGAGGAGGTACTGAAGCAGGTGCTGGAGCCTGAGAACCCTGCAGGATATTTTGGGCTTGTTTCAGTGCCACAGCGAGATTACGCAGGATCGTTGGGCCGCCAGGCTTGTCGAGCATAGAGCGGTACATGCTTGCAGCACGAGACATGAGATGCGCCAGTCCGTTCCGGATTTTGATGATATCTTCGATGCTGAGGACGAATCGATCATTGCTCGCAGCGTTCGCGGCGTACATAGCGGATGTGTACTGATCCCAACCGGACACCACCACGTCATTAGCAGCAAAAAGATGTGGAGATCAACGGAGGCCGACTCACCATTCCTATGATCTGCGGCGCTGCGTTTACTTCGGGCGGACCCATCTCCTGCATCATCATGAGGAACATTGGCACCCTGTTCTCAGCATCTTTGACAATCGGTGCCAACGTCTGCAGTTCCGCTCGATAGGCGTCTTTGTCGGCAACTTGCATGCCGGGGTTTTTGTCTTTACAAAACAGATCATCAGCAACCAGAACAACTGCTATATGGGACAATCACTCACCAAGACGGGCTTTGACAGCAGCTTCGTGCATTCTGATAGACTCGTGGACCTTGATCGCCTTCCCGATGACTGCGTTTTGTACCGGCGGTACAACGTCAGGAGCACCCGGCGTTGGTCGTTGCGGTTGCCCTTGCTGTGAAGGCTGAGGCTGAGATTGCGGTTGTTGTTGCGGTTGTTCCATACCAGGAGGTACAGGTCCCGGTTGACCAGCCTGTCTCGCAGCCTCTAAGAACCTCTTCTGCTGTTCAGTCAAGTTATGTCCACCTTTCGCCAGACCCTCATAGAGCTGATTCTGCACTTGTTGTTGCTGATTCTGGTTCGGCATCTGGAGCTGTACTTGCTGTGTCTGGGGACTGGGCTGAACTTGCTGAGGGGGAGGTTGTTGAGGCATCTGCTGCGGTTGTTGTTGGAAGTGTTGGGGTGGCGGTTGAACTTGGTTCATTGGAGGCTGCTGCTGTTGAGCAGGACGAGCTTGAGCTTGAGCCATGTTCTGCCGAGATTGGTTCATACGCGTCGAGAAAACGTTCTCGAGGGGCTGAAGTATCTGGGCATAGCAAGCTCGTATCTGCTCGGCAACGGCCGGACTCGCGATTGGCGGCTGTCCCGGCTGGCCGGGTTCAGAAGAGATGAAACCTAGTTGACCGGCTACGATAGTCCATCGAGGCCATTCGATCTGTGGGGAAAAAATGAGGTCAGCATTGCTTGTTTTCGTACGTAAAGCGACTATACAGCATACCTTTGCGCTACCGTTATTCTTCATCACGATCTGAAACAGTTTATACAGGTTGACCTGTTTCCCATCGATCATCGGATTCTGAACATTGGGATTTTGGTGCAACTGACGCAATGATTGCCAAAAGACATCTTCAGGTACGTTTACTGACTCCAAGCTGAACGTTGAACCAGCAGCTGAAGGCTGTTGTACTGGCGGAGCTTGACCTTGGACTGGTGGCTGCTGCATTTGATTTGGCGCGATCCCTTGCTGTTGCATGTTCTGGTTCTGTGCCCACTGCGGCTGCTGCTGCTGCTGTTGCTGTTGAGAAAACTGTTGTAGCGGTTGCTGTTGCTGCTGTTGAGGCGCAGGTTGCTGTTGGCCGGGAGTAGAGAACTGAGGAGGCAGAGGCATCTGGTTCGTGGTGGGAGTGATGAGCTCGATGGGGTTTGTCTGGCTGCCCTGTTGGGATTGACCAGCCTGTTGCCCTTGGAATGAGCGCTGACGAGTGTGCTGAGGTTGCTGCTGATTGGGCCCGTTCGCGCCGCCCATCAACCGAGTGATATTGCTCTGAGCAATTTGCGCAAGCATGGTAGCGTCCATCGCAGTCAGCGTATTCGCAGCGTTAGGAGCGTTCATGCTGCAAGATCAAAGGTTTAGTCAGCAGGTGCACTGTAACCCAAGGTGATGTGGTCGGAAGACTCACAAAGCAGCGGCAACGTTCAACGCATCTAGAGGCACCGGCATACCCCGCTTCTTGTGCTCAGCTATCAGTAGCAACAGGTGGAACTTGCTCATTTGCTCGTTCAACCCTTGCTGACCATTCGCAACGCTGTCCATCAACTTCTTTGATACCATCGTAGTAGCACTGCTGACCTTGTCGGGCGTCCAGCTGGGTATTTGATCAAAATATTGAGGTCTACCTGGTTGTGGTGGGGCCATTGATCCGTTGGACATTGTCGGTGTCTGTTGCTGGGGCTGCTGAATCGGCTGTGGCGGCATCTGCTGGGGTTGTTGGGGTTGCGGCGGCCGTTGTTGCTGCTGCTGTGGTGGAGCGACCTGTTGAGGCGGCATCTGGGGAGTTACACGCTGTTGTTGAAGCTGCTGTTGCTGCTGCTGTTGAGCGAGGTTTTGCTGTAGCATTTGGAATTGTTGAGGGATGTTGACGCCCAGACCATTGTTCGGACCTTGTTGAGGTGACGACATTGGTAGATTCGGCTGTTGGGCGTTCATCTGTGGTGTCTTCAACCCACCGCGCTCCTGACGAGCTTTCATTTGCTGAAGCTGTATTGTAAAGTATGATGTGACGCATTAGCTTGATGCCAGATGAACCTGCTATGTTATACGGTCCGCTGAGCTATACTATCCCACTTACCGCTTCAAGCTGTGACATCGTATTAGCATATTGTGCCGAACCCTGTTGACCCATGTTATTGAATTGTGATCCATCAGATGCTACACGCTGCTGTTGCGGTGGCTGAAGCTGTGGCGCCTGCTGCATAGGAGTCGGTTGTCTCTGTTGCTGCTGCGGCTGCTGTTGCTGTTGCTGCTGTTGCTGTTGCTGCTGTTGCTGCTGGGGTTGAGGTTGTTGCTGACCAGGGTATCCCATGCCAATGCCTATCTGACCGTTAATGTTGATTCCTACAGCTTGACCTTGGCCCTGATTCTGATTAACCTGTTGTTGTTGGGGTTGCATCGACGGAGGCTGACCTTGAACCTGGCCTTGAGGCTGTTGGCTTTGTCCTTGTTGGGCAACTTGGACATTCGCATTGTTTCGGTTCTGCGCATGAACCTGGTTCATAAGTGCCATTGTCCTTTGCAAATCCTGCATCGAAGCTTGGATATTACCGCCGTGCTTCTTCACTATCGATTGAGCGACGTCGGGCCGTGTTCTGAACAGCTGGACGATATTGGGATCGATAGCGTTCATGTTAGCGGAGTTCATGTTGAGGCTATTCAGCTGCTGTGGCATCGGTTGTTGGGAAGGAGGCTGTTGCTGCTGCTGCGGTTGTTGTTGCGCTTGCGGCGGTAGCGATTGCATGGGCATCTGCTGTTGCTGAGGTTGTTGCTGTTGAGGTTGTTGCATCTGTTGCTGTTGCGGTTGACCCTGCTGAGTCGCGTTGGCCGCTTGAGAGAGCATGCTAGATGGTTTGAAGCGGGCGGGTCAGAGATCGCTCTAGCTCCTCTGATGTATGCGGAACGTGAACAGAACACGTTGAGGTGCACTCACTTCTGCAGCATCAATCTCCGCCCTTGCTCCGTATCTCCCATCATGCCCAAACCTCCCATCTGACCCATGTTCATCTGCCCTTGCTGTTGTTGTCCAGGAGCAAGGTTTAGCCCTTGTTGGTGCGAATGTATGCTGAACTGGTTCTGCGGTTGTTGCTGTTGCTGAGGTACTTGTTGGGGCATCCCTTGCTGTTGTTGTTGTTGCTGTTGTGATGGATACGACATGTTAGGTTGTTGAGGTTGAGGGTTAGGGTTAGGGTTCATCATTGCCATGCCTGGTAATCCACCCATATTCATCTGTTGAGCCATCCCTTGGAACTGCTGCTGCTGTTGTTGCTGTTGCTGCTGTTGTTGTTGGGGTTGAGGCGGTATCCCGAGACGCTGTTGTTCCAGACGAGCGGAATTTTGGCCTTGCAAGCGATTGAACATAGGTAACATGATATTTTGCAGTTGTCCATCCAACGTATTCGTATTAGGGTTCTTTTGCATGTTGCCTGGGTTCATCGACATCCCTTGTTGGGGCTGCTGTTGCTGTTGCGGTGGTTGTGACTGCTGCTGCGCTTGTTGGGGGATTTGTTGGGGGTTGGCCATCTGTTGATTGCCCAGCGAAGCGAACAGAGCCGGATTCAGCTGGGCCGGGTTAAACCCCGCTTGCTGGTACGGGTTCGACATGGTAATATATCGGCGTGACTGGTACTACCAAAGGTCGATTAGATTAGAGCTTATTCGAGGTAACAGGCATACGCGATCAGCTGGTGATATGGGGATTGTGATCGTCAAGACTTGCCCGACCAAGTTAGATTGATGCTAGACTCACCTTGATCAACGCGGACACAAAGGCGATGCGATGCGATGCGAAGCGTCACTAGTTCAGATACACGCTTCCTCCCATGCGCCCGTCAAGCGAAGCGAGTTCCTTCGTCCTCGATCCCCTCCCTCGCGTCTTGTGATCTTCAAATAAGGCCTACTTCCTCTTTCCCCAATATACGAGGAGCTCGATGCTAATTACCGAGACCGGTGGCGCTGAATGGCAGAGAAAGTCAAGGGACAAGGATGAGTCTACTAAGCGGGGCGAGGATCATCGATCAGATCAGTCATGCTATGTCGTGTCACATCACAGTCTCGTCGTTGATCAAGATGCCAACGCTGATATCTCGGTCAAACACGACAGTTGGATGGTACCACTCACAGATAACAGATTCAACGACGTAAGATCATAAGACAAGCCCAGCTGGGATCACGATTTCGACCGTACTGAGCCGTACCGATCTCTTTCTCCTGTTTCCTATTTCCTATTTCCTATGTCCTCTGTCCTCTGTCCTGTATTCCGATCAACCAAATGACAGACTCAACTCTAGTCCGTCCTGTAATCCGATCTCGTCTTCGTTTTCGTTGCTTTCAGTACACTACACGAAGTCTGCTTTTTCCTTTTATTTTCTTTCGGGTAGGGTGTACTACGCGTACACCTTTGGTTCGGACAGATGACCTATTGTAGCAAGCGAGCAAGCACCGTCGAGTGGATGGATGGCAATGACGATGGCAAGAGACTTGAAGTTTACAAATCATCAACTTGATCTGATTCGATGCGTGATGGGCGTGAATATGCACTGTACGAAGATGGTGGGGATGATTAACGTGATGTGATGGATGGATGGCGAATGAAATGAAATGAAATGCAAAGGGATGAAGGATGAAATGAGTATCTTGGTGGTCGTGCGTTGATTCGTTTGCGTTTTACAAGTGCGCTTTGTCGTTGATGCAGGCGTGTGTGTGTCGCTGTGTGTTTCTTGCTTGACTTTGATGGTCGATGAAGGGAGGGGCAAGTGACTCGTGTTTATGGTTATAGTATATGGTATGACTAAGATGTCGTGTGGTTTTCGGAGCTGTCCATCCTAAAGGTCCAAGATATCCCTCACAAACGACAAACTGGAAGCTGGATCTGGATCCAGATCAAAATAGATAGAATAGGATAGGATTGAATTGGTGATTATTTCGAGGTATGTCGATCAAGGAGAACCCCCTAAGCTTTGTGAAAACGGAGCGAGGCGAGGCGAGGCCAATTTAAGTGATGGTGATGGCGATGTGATCCTTTGATTCTTTGTTATTGGAGATTTGGGATGTCTTGTATCGTTCTGTTTCTCCGTTGCTCGCTGATACTGATACTCGTAGTATGATGTTTCGCTACAGATAAAATAATGCAAGACGTGCAATGAGAACAGGCCAAAGCCAAGCAAAGGTATGCAAGCATTCAAACTGAATGAGTAAGTATGAAGATTGAAGATGCCTTTTTTTTCCATCCATCTTTCGCTTGGGAAGTTATTACTCTTGCATCCTTGTTGCTCGTTTCACATTTGCTATTTGCTATTTGCTTACCCTCCGCTCGCTGCTCGTTATGCGCTGCGCTACGCTCGGGCGTATATAAGTGCGTGCGTGCGTGCGTGGTGTGCGTGAATGCTTGTATGCTCGTGCTCGAGTTATGCTTGGTTTGATTTTTGATGTCTATAGACTCTGGACTCGGACTGGAAGCGAACGCTTGTACCATACCCGTGGCATCGTGGCATCGTGGCATTTTACTTTAATTGTACCTTTTTGTTTTCCCCTTAACCTTTGCGTTTTCCCCTTGGTGAAGCTGCAAGTGCTTTCCCGTCCCTTGATCGGAGACTAATTGCTCCTTTTTTAAATTACTAGATCAAGCATTTCATGTCATAAACTCGCGCCAAGACCCTGATATATGGCATAAAAACCCTTTACCCCAGTTTTTGTAGCTTGCTCATGTCCCAGTATTTGCGGTTGTGAAATAGGACATCCTCATCGTTGAAAATGACAGGAGAGGTCGGAATAGTGGAGGAACGAGAATGCTCGCAGCGAGTGGTACATTTGGCAAGTGATAAGTCATAGCAATCTCCAATGACCTCTACGACACTCAATCTCGTTCTGTGTATGTATCTGTCTGCATACATCTTCTACGTCCACCAAACGGCGAAATACCACAAGACCAGAGCTGTATACGCTCCGTCTGGATCGGCATTATCCGAACAGAACAGAATGCATCCATCAAGGATCAGGATCATGAACAGTATGGTATATCTGGATGACCTAACTGGACTGACTCCAAAGGCCTAAAGGTATTTCTCTAACACGGCACGGCGATGGATTCCACCGACCAGATCACCATCAACACGTCGGATGATGTTTAGTCTACTTGGTGGTAGTCACGAGCATGGTACCGAAGACGTAGTCCCAGATCTTGGAGGTGACGCCGAAACCCAGCTCAAAGTCTGTGCAAAATGTAATTGTGTCAGCTGAGATTCTTGACTGTACTGATGGCATGGTAGTTAGACTGAAACTTACTCTTGTAATGGTGCGCAAGATGGTATCGCTTCATCTCAGCAAGGTAGGCGGGCAGCTTGGTGTGATGTAAAGCGTAGTGGCCTGCAATGTAGAAGGTATTCATTCAGCTTATGTCCATAATGCGTACAAATTTCGATCAACTGAAATGCAAACTCACCCATGTCATACATCACATACATGAAGAACGAGCCGCTGATGATACCATTGGCGACAGCCTTGGGGAATAGCAGATGGGCCAACTTCGTGAAGGGGGTCTCAAGGACGAAGAAGAGCAAAGGAGGCATGACCAATCTCAGCCTGTCCATGGGGAGGTAGTGGTGTACACCGTGAAGCAAGAAATGCAGGGTAATGGCCCATTGTGCGTCGGGAAGGTAATAGTCGAGGTGGAAGAGGAATCGGTGAAGAGTGTATTCGAGGAGAGTCCAGACGAAAACGCCAAAGGCGAAGCAGGCGAGGAATGATGAAAGTGCGAATGCGGTGGGTGTGGGGAGAGCAGAATAGTGGGGAGGATAAGAGAGGATGGTCTTGGCGGTGATCGATCTGGGAAGAGAAGATACGATCAGTAAAGGACGACAACCGACAGAGTATTAGAGATTGAGAGGGTTGTGTGAAAAGTAGTGTTGACTCACGAATCGGTGAACTGAAGCATCGACAAATAACCCAAGAACGCAGCGATAGGCCACCAGACACTGGGTACGACCCACCACTTTGTCCTCGTGAACGGTTCCAACAAATCAGATCCGAACATCCTAGCGCTCTCTTTCAAATGTCGAGGCTCGTGCACTTGGGAGAGATAGTATTCTTTCGTCCAAGGGGCATTCCAAACTTGCATGAGCAGAGGCTTTGATAGATCGATGAATTTGTTCATCGAGTAGTCGGAGAGGAGGTCGGTCTCGTCCGGGTGGAAGTTTTCGTCAGGGACCCATTCTGCAAAATGAAGACGAAGAGGGACGATGATCAACTTTTTTTTCTGTGTTTTTGCTTCGCTGGATTGACGAAGTACTACGATCGCTAGTCCCGAGTCAAACACGTGTGACACAATCCAGGACATTTGTCATATCCCGTGTGAACAGGACTGAACCCGATTTGCGTGTGCAGCTCTTGATGCGTAACCGACGCGCACATCTCCGACTAGCCGATGAAGCAGGCCATGATAGAAATAAAATTGCTCACCCTCGGAAACGATCTTCTCCCCACCGCCCAACTCTCCAATCTGAAACTCATCCATCATCTCATACGCAGCCCTAGAATGCACATGCTGCGTCTCATCTCCCATGACCTGACCGATATCTTTGCCGGCATACTCGAGGATGATATCGTCGCCTCCTGGATGATCGGGCAAGAAAGATGTAATGTCGTATACTTTGCCAGAGTACGTTACGAGCGTTGAAGCTCGGGATGAGTCTGCATACACAAGTCATTAATGATACGTGTCAGCAGAGAAACAGAACCAAGCGAGCAGAAGATGATTCATCCCATTCAGTGGTCAGGCATGGTGCAAAGCAAAAACCAATCGAGAGAATGACTCACGTCTGGCGACCTCGGCGAGGGAATAGACCTTGCCTCGTGGATGACTAGCGGTCTTAGACATGGTGTGAAGCGTCTAAAGATCGTCGAGGGTTGAGTGGCGAGTGAGTGAGCGATAAGTCGAGAATCGAGGTGTAAAGGATTGATATAAAGCGTTCAAGGAATGTATGTATTTTTAATTATATATAGATGATACTAGAAGGAGCGATGTAGACGAGAGAACGAAGGATGATGAAGGATATATGAAATGAATAAGTTTTGGAATGAGTTGGATGGTATGTATCGTAACGTATGGTCGGATCGGAACGCACAGGTATGAAGAGTAAAGCAGACACAACAACAAAACAAACGTTGTAGTTGTAATCGAAAAATCGGCCAACCACCGTACGACCCACCCGCGCGCGGTAGAACACACTTGACTCACTCGCTACCTTACAGCGGCGGCGAGCGATGACAAACAAGACCACGCAGGCTGGGCCACTGCTGGGCCGAAGCTCGCTCGTGCGCCCCACGCGTCATCCATTCAATCACACATGAGGCGGCGATGGCCGACTCGAGCCCGACGATCACCAGTTGAGCTAGCTAGTGACTGCCTCGAACAGTGTGAGATGCATATGCATCCAGAGTGTCTTCACAAACCAAACTCGCATGCATGCGCTAGCAAACGTATACTGTACTATACAACCAGCTGCAGCTACATTCCTTCAAGAGGCACAGGCAAGAAGGAGAACCTTTCTTTATTGTTTTTTTACACCCTGACGTCTGCAGCAGTAGCAACCCCGCTCTTACATTGAGCTCTTCCTGCTCTTTGCCTGACGAACCACGATTTCGTCAAACTCAACCCGTCCGTTCGCCTTCTTGTTGCTCTCCTTCTTCTTGAAGTCGACGTGCTCGAAGTTCGGGATGAGCTTGAGTGAACCCTTCACAGGCACAGACGACCTAAGATCCGCTTGTACTCGTACTCGTAAAGCTTGCTCGAGCTTTTCGGCCAAGGAAGGCATATCTATCCTTTCCCCTGGGAGCAAGAAACATCCGCCAATCGCATCATGGACCGCATGGATCGGTCGACGAGGAGGTTCAGATGGAAGTTCGATCCTCAAGTTCTTCTCAAGGAACGAATGAAGCTCGGTAGCCATCTGATGTTGACCGATGAGCGTTTGGCCGAAGTTGCTTCGGCAGTACCATGGACTCAGGAGAAGTGCGGGATGAAGAATTTGGAGCCTAGGTGATAGACCGAATCATCGACAAAACACAGGTCAGCGAAAATCACTTCGTCTCGAAATCTGTCGAGCTGGCTGCTCAGAGCAGGGAGAATACGGCAGGAGCAGGGTAAGAACACTCGAGTACATTTTTCACTCACAAGGTCACCCCAACAGCCCACACGTAGAAGTCCTCGCCAATTGGCAAGTCCATATGGTCTTGAATCTCAGAGTACTCTGCGATCCAATCCATCCACCTCTCCGAGTCCATACCACCGTCGGGCAATTTCTTGCTGTACATCAATTTCAGCCTGACCGAGACTTCTGTCGGCTGGTAGTAGGCTGTACCACCCGGAACCGAGCCTCTATGGATATCCTTGGCGGCCATGATGAAACCGAGATCGGAGATTCTCAGTTTGCCTTGGTGGTCTATCAGGATGTTATCAGGCTTGATGTCCGAATGGTAGACTCGTTCGCCAAACATCAATTCGAAAGCTTGGTTCATAATGTCGATTTTTTTGACAAGCTCGAAACACCTCTCGACACGAGCTTTCAAGACTCCCGTATTCTTTCCCTTGATGGCGACTGATCTGCGCGAGCACGAGTCGTCAATGGGAGCGAGATCGAGTTCTTCCCTCAAATAGCCATAAGCGAGATTATGATTCGGCTCGACATATCGCTGTTTGTTAATTTCGCCCCTCAATTCTCCGCCAGGCATGAATGCCATGAACAGGGCGTAAGACAGACCTGCACTGAGCGCCTCGAAATTGTAGAAAGGGGTGAAAGCTCCCTTGATCTCACTCGACACCCGGGGATCGGCCAGCCATCGACTGATAGCCAGTTCTCGTAGAATCGAGAGGGTTGGAGGCGATTTGAACGCATCCAGGAAGGGAACTTTCATCACCAATCGAGAAGGATAGTCTTCCGAGTCCGAGTCTGACTCTGAGTCCGACTCTGCGGAGCCGTCGCTGTCGTGATCGGGTCTTACTGATCTCAACAGGTAACAAGTACCAAAACCGCCCTACATTTTAACACACAAGTCACATACCAGTATGGTACGGCGTCAGCTCAGAGTTGTTCACATGGCCAGCAAGGGACGGGGCGACGAGACGAAACGAAACGAAAAAGAGTTCACACTCACCTTGCCAATGACTTCTTCGATCTGATATCGAAGCTTGTCGCCATACATCTGTCCACCTTGCCTATCGATAGGATGGACCCTCCTGAGGCAGATGATGAAGGGACGACCAGTCGCAACTGACCACCCATCGTACCCGAAAGGTGGGAGGTATCGATCATAGCTTCCTTCGGGGTCGACGAAGGGGATCTCCTTGGAGCTGAGACCAGACACGTATGGGTCGGAGATGTCGATCTCCGGTGGCAGCTGGACGGGTTCAGGGAATTCGGCGAGAGATTTGAAGAACAAGGAGGAATAGGAAGGAAGCGTTAAAGAGGTCTGGAGGGACTCGTCGATGTGTTCGATCGAGTTCGAACCTGAGTCAACTCGGGAGCCAGAGCTCGAGTTCGCTGCTGAGGAGGAGGACGAGTTGGAGGGCCCCTCACCTCCTGGAGACGGCGTTTGTTCGGGTCCGGGTAAATAGGAATGGGAACCTTTCGCCACCTTGTAAATCGATGCCCACTCTTCCGTGAGTAGGGTGGACTCAGGAGGGGACATGCTGGTCGAAGGCGAAAGGGCTGGCGGCAGAGACGATCGTGACGGTGGCGGTGGCGAGGTAGTAGATTTGCAGATTGTCATCTTCGTTCGTTCTGCGACCATACTGTTCGTATGTATCCTCGGTAGATTTGCGAGTAGAAGTATTCCTTAATCTGTCCTTGGAGGAAGGGGTCAATTTAAGGCGCTGGCGATGTTTATTTGGGCTAAGCTATAGATTGGTGATGCAGAATACAAGAAATAAAGATGATGGGAAATGATCAGAAATCGTTCCCGCTCAGATACTGCAATCGGGGCTATTTATACTGTAGTGCATGCACCGTTTACAACCGAGTGACTGCGTTACTCGTGCTGCTATGCAGTACAATATGCTACAATAAAAGTCATCCGCCATTCATCTCCATTCGACATCCCGACGAACCCTATGCGAACAAACAGTATATACCGTATGTAGAGTATGCACCAAAGTTGAATGGACCGGGAGTACGATGCTTCTCTCTCTCGAGGCGATGTAACTTGCTGTATTTATCACTAATACGGGTCGATACAGTATGTACATTAACCGGCCGAACCTTAATTGTCATTTTTCGAAAGCAGAGAAAGCAGCTTCCCGTTCCGTTGCCACATGACTACTACTCTACGAGGACAGATGCTGTACCGAATCACTCGAACAACTTACTACACTAATCGAACCATTCATGATTCTCATTCGAGCAACACGTTGTGTCGTCGTAATTGACTACTTGTATGATCCATGACAGAGACATGATTCGATGGTCATGCAATGGAACCGGTGGGTTTTCATGCGGCAGACACGTTTAGACAACACATGCGTGCGAATGAGTATAGTACTACTGTAGTACTCGAGTACGAGTGTTATTCAAGTCATGCCAAATAACACAATGACATCTTGGACCAAAGACTAAGAGTGCGATCACAAAACAATATGACATGCAACATAATTATATCTTACAAGCTTTCAGCCGATACTGTTGGGTATGAGTAACTACTACTACTGATACTGCGGGAAATAAATTACTGTTTTACTGTACAATACGAGTAGTCCATGCTACAAAAAAAAAAGAAGAAACAAGAACATTACAATCCCTACCCTTCCACCTCACGGACTCCGAGGGTCCCAGCAGCCTATACATTCAGTCTCATCCTCTTTGCATGTGGACCTCGCTGTTCCAGATCATCCCTCGCACGCTTTGTGCTTGCTTCGTCAGTATTGACTATGAGCCGAATTTTGGTAGGGATGCAGGTCTCCGGTGCAACCCTCAGTCTGATTCTTGGCGGAGGCTGTACCCTTGGTATTAAGTGTGGCTTGAATCGACTTGAGGCATGGCTGCTGACCTTGAGTCTGATTCTGCGGATCAAAGGGGTTTCGAGTGCCAGCGGTGCACGACCAAGATGGAATTGTGGCGTTGGCATTGGCGTCGGCGCTGGCTTTGGCTTCGCGAGAGAACGAGGTCGCAACTTGTATCGGGCAGGTTTGGACACCAGTAACCCACTGAACTCGTCGATCAATTTGACTTCTGATGGTCGGTGCCCTGGCACGTCGAAACATCCTTGAATGATCTTGAGGGCGCGTTCGGCGACCGGTGATTGACCTTGCAGGGGAAGGTTGAGTTGAGTCTCAAGGTAATGTTTTAGGTCTTCATGCATTCTCAGTCGCGCGAACATTGATCTTTTGAGATCATCACCTCCTCCTGACTTGTGCCACTGGGTCATCAGCAACGCTGGATGTATAATGGTCAGCCTAAAGAGAAAAAAGAAAAACATTGAAGGTCAGCAAACATTCCAGATATCGAGTCTGCTCCGCGGTCCAGTAGTGTAATCCGTGATACGTTAGCATCGTAATTGTAGTGTACTCACATGACCGCCCCAAGTGTCCAGATGTAGAAGTCCATGTCTAGATCGCCAAAGGAATGCGCTATGAACTGCGGCATCGCCTTGAAGAGTAGGTCGGACGGTAATATTCCGCCTGGGCTCTTGTTCTTGAGTATCAAGAGGAAGTCCATCGGCAGATAAGGCCAAGTGCCGCCCCTTAAGTCTCCCGCCCCCAACTGCCTCCAGGGTTGCACCATACCCAGATCCGCCAACCTCAATGCGCCGTTCTCGTCGATGAGAATGTTGTCCGATTTGATGTCCGTGTTGAACATCGTCTCGCCAAACATATCTGACAGGCAGCGGTGCATCACCTCGACCTTCCGCACGAGCTCAATACATCTCTCGACCCGTTGTTGCAGCGAGTATTTGCCCTCTCCGCTCTCACACCCTTCGCCTCGGCCTTCCTCCACCTCCTCCTCCACTTCCTCCTTCAGATACCCGAAAGGACTCGGTCCCCTATCATCTCTGCTTTTTTGTCGCCACAGCTCTTCGGCAAGAGCTCCGCCAGGCATGTAATCCATGAAGATTGCATACTGCAGGCCTTGGTTCAAAGCGTGGACGAGATGATGACTCGGGAAGACGTCCTTGTATTCCCTGGGTACCCTATCGTCTGCTAACCAACGAGAGACGGCGATCTCTCGAAGCGTGTTCACTCCGGGGGGCTCCATCGATGGGTCCTTGAAAGGCACCTTCATGGCCAACTTTTGGACCGGCTCTACCCCAGGACAACTCTGCAGGAGGAAACATCTTCCTTCACCTCCCTGTGAGCGGGTTTAAAAAAAAAGCCAGAGGTAACGGTGAAACGAAAGCGATCATTAGCATTATTTCTCTTTACGTTGTGAAGCCTGTTGGTATATACTCTACAAATGTGATAGAAACTCTTGAGAACTCACCTTTCCCAACTCTCCAACGATCGCGTATTTCGCCACCTCCTCATACCCTCCCACTTGACTCTGCTGACCGGAAGGGAGCTTGGCGACTCTCACTATAAATTGTCGCCTGTTCTCCTCCAACCATGCGAGAGGTTGGAATCTCGGTGTGAAAACATCACCCTCCTGATTACCGCTTGGTGGCTTCCGATGTGCATGCAAGTTGGCAACTCGAGGGGAATCGAATGAGATTCGGCCAGGGAGTGGATCATCCTCTGGCTCCTCTTCAGCTTCGGCTTGGAGCGGAGAAGAAGGAGCGGTGGAGAGAGCGGGAAGGCTGTTACTGTACTGGGGAATGCTCCATGTTCGGTTCGCCTCGATCATATGCAGTACCCCGTAGATTGTTGAGCGGAGCTCGGATTTATAGCTTGATTGGCTTGACATTGTGTTAAGCACCAAGTGGCTGAAGAAACAAGGGGGGAGATAGGCAGTAGTATAGAAGTGATTTATCGATTTAACAGATCGTTGCCACTCTCATGAGTTTCTTATGAACATTCCTGCATTCTAGTGCGGTCATAGCGGGAAGACCATTGATCCCGGGTACACCTAGCACACTACGGTGGTGAGCTCACACTTGAATGGCATGCATGTAGCTCACGTTGCTTGAATGGCATGCAAACCGATCCCGATTGGGCCAAACCTTGTTGTCATTTCCGCTGTCACGCGTGGTCTGAAAGCAGCAAGCAGAGACCCGGTTGCTGTGCACACGTACACGAAGTGCAAATGCATGTACACTATGTAAGTATGTATGTACATACTCCCCTGCCCTGCCTGCAAGACTGCCGCGTGTTCTTGCCACTGTTGCTAGTGCCCAAATTTCCTCCTCTTTGTGAGTCTCCTTCCCAAGTGGAATCTGTGCATAGTAGAGCTGGACATCCCGGGGCAGTCACGAACTTAAAGTGCAGCGTAGCTAGCAGCAAGAGGCAGACGACGATTCGTGTGCCACTGGTCGACGAATGGCCACAGGCTATTGGGAAAAGGTTGGCTCATGGGATGAACGGTGCCTGGATCAGAGTGACCGAGCGAGCGAGAAACATAAGGTTATGTGTTTTATCCTGAAACATGTACATGACATGACATGACTAGCGTTACTTGCGGGGCCCTCCGCTTCTTGCCCGTAACCATTCCAGTGCGTCAACTGTTGTCAACAAGGATGGCCCAGTTGACGTCAACTGTTGACTGTGGACTTTCTGTTTTTGTCTTCATGTCATAACATATCAATCGCAACAAGAGTTCAGCTTATCATCGAATAGCAGGAGGGCGAGCGTCGACTCCCGGATCATAGATCATGATGAACAAACCTCATTGGCATCGGCATCCTGTGCCGCCGTCCTCAGTGGAAGACGCACCTCCACCGGCATCACAGCCCGAACCTCACCCGCTGCCACCTACCAACCTGGAAAAACCCCCAGAATGCGTCAACAAGCACTCGACCCCGCATTTCTCGCTACTATGTACGATGATGGATAGGCTCAGGACCGAGGAGGCTAGTAAAAGGAGGGATATTTTGGCTAGGTTCATGGAGCTCTGGAGAATCAAGGTTGGGAATGATCTTTATCCTCTCATTCGGCTACTGCTACCAGACGTGAGTTGGGTCATTTCTTGTTTTTTAAATGTCGAAGACGGCGAAATTCATTAGGTCAGTGCTGAAAACTACGGCTTATTCCAGCGAGACAGAGAAAGACCGGTATACAACCTGAAAGAAGCCATGCTAGCCAAGTGCTACATCGAGGTGCTCGGTCTGGATAGGCATAGTGATGCAGCCATGAGGTTGATCAAGTGGAAGCAGCCGGTTGACGGGCAGGTGAGCTGTAGTAGTTCTATAAAAACAGAATTATATCAGCTCAAGTGCTCTATCCGCTGGCTCTGATAGGCCGAGTCCCACTCTGGCGATTTCGCTCGGGTGTGCTACTACGAGATTTCTGCCCGTTCAACTGTAGAACAAGGACAGTTGTCGATCGAAGCGGTCAATGCTCTTCTAGACCAGCTCGCTACGGGTAGACTCAAACAGTGAGCAATCAGTCCCATCGCGAGTGTCTAGTTCACGGTCAGACAGCTGATACTGTTACTTGCTTGTATGATCAGACAGGAATACGTACCTATCCTGAGAAAGATCAACCAGCAATGTACAGCGGCGGAACAAGAATGGATCATCCGAGTCATCCTGAAAGGTCAGTGCAAGCGACCACCCCTCGCCCGACACGACTCTGACTATACACACCTTATCAGACCTTCGTATATCGATTCGAGAGAAAGGCGTTTTCGCATGTTTTCACCCCGATGCCGCGGATCTATTCAACGTGTGTTCCGACTTGAAGCGGGTCTGCTGGACGCTGTACAAGCCTAACGTTCGACTGGAGAAGCATGTGAGCTGTTCGGCGTTCCTGGCCCTCGAGAGCCGATAGCTCATATTCGATCCACTTTTGCTCCCTCAGCAAACTCACATCGAGCTTTTCAGATCCTTTTTACCGCAACTATGCTATCGATCCCCATCGTCATCCCAGGAAGCTATCGCGAAACTCGTCGGCGGACCAAACACCGAATTCATCATGGAGGAGAAGTTGGATGGCGAGAGGATGCAACTACACATGAGGGGGAATGGCGCACAATGGTTCTACTGCTCCAGAAAAGCAAAAGACTACAGTCAGTCCGGCCACGACATTCTCTTTGTCCGCTAAAACGAGCTGAACCTCCCGTCGTAGCGTATCTATATGGTGCTCATATCGGTGAAGGAAGTTTGACGCAACATATCGCAAGCGCTTTCCAAGACGATGTACGGAAGTAGGTGATATGGTGATCAAGTATACCGGTAACATCCAGCTCACTGGCTGCTCAGCATTATCCTCGATGGAGAAATGCTAGTATGGGATCCCATTTTGGAGAAGTACCTGGCTTTCGGGACATTGAAGACTGCTGCCGGCGGTGAGTTGCAGTGCCAACTTATCAAGATGATTCTGACACGTCTCCCATACAGATAGGGTGAACGACGAGAACGCCCCTCGACCTTGTTGTAAGTTCATGCACCGTCAGCCACATCGTCATTGATTCTGTGCCGACGGCTTGAGCTGATCTTCTGGATTTTCAGTCAAGATATTCGATATCCTATATCTGAACGACAGATGTCTTACGCACAAGCGACTATCCGAACGGAAACGGCTCATGCGATCGAATCGTATATTCCGCGACATCAATCGGTTCAAGGGTCGGCTAGAGTATGCGGATGAACAGACTGGGAAGAATGGCAAAGACATCCGAGCCATGTTGGAACGGATCCTGGAGACCAAGTGAGTGTGTGTTGGCTTCAGATCGTTAATCAGTTTGAATTCTTATTGGGAGTTGACGATTGGCCCAGAGGAGAAGGGTTAGTCGTGAAGAAGAACGATAGTGTATACCAAACCAACTCAAGAGGAGCCGACTGGATCAAGGTGAAACCTGAGTAAGTGTACCGTCCATTTTTTCTCATACACGCGGTCTGCTAATAAATGAATGCAGGTATTCTGACCAGATGGGAGAAGTGAGTCAGATCGAAAACCGTCAGCGCTAAGCTTACACTTCGACAGAACCTCGATCTACTAGTGCTTGGAGGCTGGTGGGGAAAGGGAGGTAGAACAGGAAAAATTTCCAGTCTCCTGTGCGGTTTGAGGGTACAACAGGAGGACGACGGTACAGTACAGAATCCAGAGTAAGTTCATCATTCAGTATGGCTGGATGTGATTGACAACGCTGTTCCGTTTGCAGGTTTACCACCTTTGCTTCTGTTGGCTCGGGAATGAGTTACGAAGACTATGAATGGATTCTGTGAGCTCTCTCGATACCTGCCATCGCCATATGAGCTCATGTCATCGTTTGACCAGGAACAAGCACAAACACCACTGGAAGAATTTCGACCGGAACAACCCTCCTAAGTGGATGCAGCTTGGAGTAACTGGCTTGGATGACAAGCGTGAGTACCCAATGAGAATCTGTCATCTCTGCCAATGCAGTAATGCTGATAGCAGCCAATGTAGCGGATGTTTATATCGAGCCAGAGAAGTGAGTGATGTATCTGGCCAACTTCAAACGTGAACCCAGGCTGATGTAGTTCTAGCTCGTTTGTGATCGAGGTGAAAGCATCGGAAATCGTTCCAGCCGGTGGGTCATCCTCCTTTGCTCCTTATGGGCGAACCGCTCGACTGACCACTTTCACAGTGGGCAATTATGGTTGTGGATATACGTTGCGTTTCCCTCGATGTCGATACATCTACTTCGATAAAGCCAGTCGCGAGCATCCAACGGGAGATGATAGTCAAGACAGGGATATGTGGAACTCGGTATGTCGCATCATGTTGATTCTGCTGTGACGGCTGACTGATAGATTGCCTATCACAGCTGAGTCTTGACGGTGAGCTATCTAAGTCTCGCCGTTTGTGGGACCCTTAGCTAACTTGAGGAGGTAGAGTTCATGGCACTTCTCAATAAGCCCAAGAAACGATATGCAGACGATGAGAATGGCTCGTGGGTTCTTTCTTCAGCGAGGCTCTTCGTCAGCTCATCACTGATATATCTTCGTAGACGTCAACGGAAGCGACGCAAAGCGCCGGTCAAGAAGGTATGTCCTTGTGCTGTGATTATTGAAAGGCCTATGCTGATCATCGTCAACAGAAAGTGTCGCTTATGACCAGTGCAAGGGGTCAAAAGCTGACGGAAGAGTTGGTCGAGAGCAACATTTTCCGAGACCTGACTTTCTGTACGTGGTCTGTTTTGTTAGTAAAGCGTGAGCTTCTAGCTGACCTTACATGCTAGATATACCAAAGGGGTCTGCCGCTCACCCGAAGCCCGAGCTGGAGGCTTTAGTGCACAAACATGGCGCAGAGTTCACTCAGGCTCAGCTGGCGGACCTTTCAGCTCTGGTCATCTCGCCAGACGAGAAACGTGAGCTGCATAGTATGGCAATTTATGCCACGATCAGCTGACAAATGGTTCCTTATAGATCCTTTGGTTCGGGCTCAAATACGGAAAGGTGTCAGTGTAATCAAGCCGGACTGGATTATTGAGAGTATCAAACGGCGGAGACCGTTGCCATTGCTGAAAGAGTGAGCTAGTGGTTTGACTCACCGATATTCAACGGCTGCTAATACCTTCTGGACAGACTTCTCGTACATGCTTCTGAGGAAGCAGAAGATGACCGATACTACCACAAGACATTGGAGGAGATTGATCACTTGTCCTTGGTACGAGATAGAACCGGTGCCCAAAGCGGCGAAGAAGAACTCGTTCAGGAGCCGGAGCAAATTGACGAAGCTGTGGAGGGTGATTATGATGGCGAAGAAGAGAATCTGTTCGACCATGAAGGCAATAAGAGCGAGCAACAAGTCAAGCTGGAAGAAGAATGGGGTCTTCGCCGATCACCAAAGCCTATGTCGTCTCGGTCTACCTCTCGAGCGGGGTCAGTGGAGGAAAGTGACACGGACTCCGAGAGGCGGCAGGTGGAATATAAGGTTAGCCTCAGCCTGGTGCTTCCAGTGTGCAGCGGAACCCCATGGAGCTTACATTGACATATGTCACAGGAAGAAGATGAGGCTGATGACAGCCACGAGTCTGAGCCCGAGGACAAGGAGGAAGATTTCAGGCTGCTACCAGTGCGAGGCGTCGATGTGGCAGAGGTGAGTACCATCCTTACCCTGGTCAATTTTCATTGTTCACTGGCTGATGAGTCATGTATTATAGAATGAGGGCATGGGCGAAGACCCGGATGCGATGAATTATGACGAGGACAGTGTGAGTTCGCAATGACAAGTCAAACGGCATAACAAACTAACCGAAGCTGATTACTACTATTCATTATTCCACTAGATATTCCACCACCTGGTATTTTACATCGACAGCCCCGAGAACGCTTCTAGGAACGACCTATCGTCTTCCGTGCCCTCAGAGCCTGCTCGTCAAAGGTGAGCCATGCTCCGCACATTGTACTGCCAAAATTGAGTGTCACTGCTGACTGAGAATTCGGTTACCCTTCCGCCTGAATCAGGCTTGGTGAAGCCGAGAAGCTCCTTCGCGAGTATGGAGGTCGAATCGTTATAGATATCAAAGACAAGAAGTTGACTCATATTATCATGGATGATGATGACTCGGGAAGATATGCAGAGATAGTCAGGAGAACAGGTCTGTGAGTGACTCGACTTTTCCCAGAATCAAGTCTATGTATGCTGTGGCGTTGAAGCGACAAGCTAATTGTGAATGAACATATGTGTAGGCCGAAGCGGAAACATATTGTTCTGCCCAGCTGGGTCACGGAATGTGTCGATGAGGAAACGCTCATGAATGAAGATGGTCAGTTGGCGTGTACATCCTGTTATATTCGCAGTGAATGCTGATCAATGATTTGAATGATCTGGCAGGACACAAACCTCGATGATCCAAAGGGACTACTGTACCTGAACTCAACCGCGCCATTGAATACAAGTAAACATCGGACCCGAGGCTCTTCAGTCGGAATTTGGTGATCAAAACCGTTTAATCTGCATTGTTATATACTGTACCATTCGGAAGAATCATCTATTGTAGAAAATTTAGACCATTGTACCGCTACTCATGTATCTACAGTATCCATCGGACTGCATTATCTGGGGAAAGACGCGCTCAGAGACCTGAAGCATAACCATATAATGCCTTCCACAGGCTACCTCGACCTTTCTTTAGCATCTCAGCTTGCTGAGCCTTAGTCAAGCCAGTCTGCGAAGACCACACGCAGGCATGACACATTCTCGTCAGCATCAGAGCCTGCGCTTGGGGAAACTAGGAACCGCGCTCACCTCAGCCTCGACCAATACTTTATCGTACCCCTTCAGTCCAGTCTCAATGATGATTTCCGCCATTCTACTTTTGGACGAATTAGCGCCCCCCACTGAGATGCTAGTGCCTTTTGAGGGTGAAGCTTGAAGGCGTTTTGAGACCCGGTTCCTTCTTGACTCTCTTGGGCGTCGACTTGGATTTAGGCGTCGCTTCCGCTCGGGCTTCGATAGTAGGAGAAGATAGTGGTGGGGAACTGTCGTTGGAAGTGTAGTCACGTTCACGCTTGACTGGCATCTGTATTACAATAGTAACCGGTGTATGGAGACCATAAGGGCCGTATTGTGATCTCGTTAGCTCATGGTTGCTTCACGCTCATGCTGAGTCCGAGGTCCGGGGACATCGACAGTCGCAACTCACGTTTATTGAGTGGAACAAGTCGTCCACGTTTGACTATGATGAGCTAGGAATCGTCTACCGTATAAGTATCAATCGATTTGTTGTTTTGTGAGCAGAAGATTGGGGAAAAAAAGAAGAATGAAGAGAAAGAAGGTTGTAAAAATGGTTGTCTTGGGTTTCGGGGTTGATAATACTGTACGCGCCATGCACTATGGGTAGCCCAGTATCCATCGACATGGGGAGGGAGAGAGAGAGGCTCCTGCTGCTGATACCGCACCTGTACTTCTCGCTTTGTACTGGGCGCTATCTCACCGTGGATTGGCCTTACCCATGCGCCGACAAACGGCTCCCCTTCTGCATCCGCTGTGGACCCCTACTCTGGACTTCGGGGTATTGGTCTTCTGCATGGAAGCGCTGTGAGCAGATGATCATGAGTTGTTTTCAGTCTTGCCGATGGCCATATTGAGAGTTTAACAGACATCCTTTGGGACTGGTATGCTCATCTCATTGCCGGATCCGGTATGATAATGCCTGGGATGATGCCTGGGATGGTGCAGCCATCAAACAAACATGAAGATACTCGTAAGTCTGTATCTTGGAGACGACACCTGTGTAGTACTGAACCATGCCTTTAGAGGTAGTGGACAACTTGGTGTTGACCCAGTCATCTCACTGAAATCGAAAATCGATCGATGTGAAGAGCATATGACACAGAAGCGCCCTCCTGTACTTTTCTGAACCACGGTTGAACTGGAGTGTGACGCTACTTAGCATATCGACGAGACATCGCTACTACTGCTGCTATCTCCGTCTTTCTCGTTGTTCATGGTTGCTCAAGAATTGCATATCATAAATACCGTTAGTCTATGAGATACTGTATGTCAAGCGTCATGTATGATTTCCCTCCCATATACATCGTACGTTCCAGATATATACCAGGACTAAGAATAAGCTTCGCTTCGGTCCATAAGCTGTGATACCTTCTAGAAGTTCTGCCGATGTTATGAACCGCATTCAGAGGCTTTCGGCGGTGGCGATGAGAGCCTTCCTGAGAGCACCCTTATGATCTTTTCGGGTCATCTCTCTCTGCTGGTTGGCAGTGAGACCGGTCTATACTTGTCGAAAGTTAGTTCAAAGCCGTTGTTGTGGCATGAAGGAATAGTAGATCGCCGTGCAAGATGGGATAAGATGGATCGACGAGGTGAGGATATAACGTCAGCTTGTTGTGCCTTCATGTCCAATGTCCAAACCTCCAATATCGCAATGATCAGCAGCTCACGACAGACTCGACTTCGGCCTTGGACAGGGCCTCTATCCCTTTATCGATGATCAGAACAGCGTATTGCGCCCTGGCGCTGAGCATACCACCGTTCCCACCACTGGTACCATTGCCGTTGGGGAGTGATTTGGGAGTAGCAGGGGTAATCCTTGGCCTCTTCGGGCTAGATTTGGGAGTAGACGGATTCGAAGAGGAGGTCATCTTTGGTTTGGGGGCCTTGGGGGTTCCAAGGCCCTTGTTAGACAGAGAGGGAGGGGTCGAAGGTGGGTCAAAGTCGGGTTTTTCGTCGGCTGACTCGTCGTCGTCGGTGAGGTCGAGCTCTCGCTTGACAGGCATTGTGGCACAGGCGGTGGAAAATGAGATATTGCTGGTACAATTGTGACAGGATGGAATGATCTCGTCAGCACACCATTGGAAGCTCAAACTATTCATAGCTCACGTCATCTGCGGTTGAGATCTAGACCACTCACGATTACAGGAAGGCTATGAACGTAGTACTCGATACGGTTGCTGGACAAGCTTTGTGAAGGTGAGCTGCAGTTGTTGAAGGTGGATATCGTAGACGAGGATCGAGTTGCGAATTGGCAAGACTGAAGAAGGTGAAGAAAGTGAGAAGACAAAAGCAAGCGACGTTGCCACATCTGAACCTTATGTATACCATGGCCCGCCCATGAATGTGCCTGCCCACTGCTCAATGCATCCTCGGCCGATACTTTCCCAGGCCAGGTAGTGGAGGACAACATTAGGCGGTGGACACCAACCGACCGCAATATATGTGGACCGTCATGAGACGGAACCTGGGTCGGCTCGGAGACTGCTCGTGATGGCTCCGCGGGATGAGACACCAACGTCCTTTGGGCTCTGGCGAAAATGAGAAACCAGTCCCGAATCGAGTAATCTGAAGTATTGAGCATCACAGAGCTATTGAGGGTATTCAAGGCGTGCAATCTGAGTCGAGTCTTGTTGATCAACAATTGATACATCAGCAGTATGTATGCACAGATACAAAGTCGGGGTAGCCAGTATCGACCCGTCCTTCTCATCACATGTGGGCAAATCCAGTCTTCTAAACAATATCGACAAGTCGTTTGTTCGAAAGTCGAAACTTTTCATTTATTTGTTGGCCCGAATACTTCATACCTCTTTTCATTGTTGACCAGCGCCAAGTAGCAGCATCTCTCACTAAAACGTTGTCTTCGTCGACCTTACCGAACGATGCCCAAACGACCACTCAAATCAATTTCGACCTCAGTCGCGGCCTCGGAAATCAAGGATGAAGATCGAAAACCACTATCGACATTTGATCCACTCCATGTCACCCCGAACGACGACATCTCGTCATCTGCAAAAGACACTATCACGCCGTCGACTCCCAAGAAACCCAAGAAAGAATCAAAGTCTCTTTCTCCTTCGAAAGTCAAGGATGAGCCGGGAACTCCTGGCAGAGGTGTAGGGGCTTCCTTCCCAGCAGAAGTTAAGAAATTGTTAGTTGAACGAGCTATGGATTTAGCTTATAAAGGATTACCATGGGCTGAGCTGGCTCAAGAGGTGAGTACAGTATCGATACGCAACCCAAATGATATGCTACAGTAGATTGGAGTTTTGATATGTTCGGTGCTGACGAGAGCTTCCCGGGCACCTTGAATATTCGCCAGTCGGGGATCTCCGAATCGCGTCTCAAGGATCAGTTCAAACCCGGTCGATCCAATCTTCGCAAGGCCATCCTGGAGTTATACTCGCGATAGTCATAGTAGTGGGACAACACTGGCTGTACTTCGGAGTCGATTGATCAAGGAAGGACGAGGATATAGTATACAGTAAATAGTGAATGATGATGATAAAGGGTGTATATATGATGCATCAACGAGTCAACTCGAACGTAATCATTGAAAGGTGCCTCCGGCATTCGCTCGCATTCTGCGAAATCAGGATATGACGTAGATTTCGCTATCGATAACGTTACCAGCGAGCTGACAGCGAGTGGATATCTCCCAGAATCCTACATCCCTCAATTGGGCGGTCAACACAGAGATATAGATACTGAGGGACATAGGACATGCATCTGCATACCAAAGCCGAGTATCTGGAACACCATCCAGACGTCTGCACTTTATTCGTCATCTTGTCAGCTTAACTACTTTTTCAACGGTCTCGCAGATAAACAAACATCCAACAACATAATCACGCACATCACAACTAAGTTACTAAAAAAATTGGCCGCTATGCTCACCATGACAGAATACCTATCCTCCTATCTACCAGCCATAAAATCCCTGATTCCCCGCTCATCACCCACCGCATCCCCTCTACCAGAGCTTGGCTCCCCGCGTCCGAGCTTACCCTCCCACGCAGAAGAGTCGATCAAAGGCAGACTGGCACTGATAGCTTTCGTAAGGCATTGCGGGTGCCCATTCGCAGAGAAGGAGGTGAACCTGTTATCGGAGCAGTTGATCGCGGACCAAGGTCAGAGGCTGCATGTAGTTATTGTGCAGCATAGTGAAGAGGCCGAGACGAAGAAGTGGTTCGATGAGATTGGGTAAGTAGTCCAAATCTTCATCCTGCTTCTTCGCCGTCATTGCTCCCACGAGTATAATCTACAGGAATCGTGATCACTGTACACTTTGAGTTGCTTCCGGACCAACTATGCGTTCCGGCTATGCCAATCGTTCCCCTAGCTCATCGATCCAGCTAGATCATCACGCAGAATGGCTGACTGATTCCATACTTCATCTGATAGCGGCTCACGACTGTTTCCGGACTCATCACGCTACACCCTCCTCTCAGACCCTACGCGCGAGCTATACGCCTCATGGGGAATTGGCACATTGGGCTGGACAGGAATGATCAATCCCTCGATCATGAACAACTTGAAATCACTCAAAGAGGCAGATGGGATTGACCTCCGAGCTACGGGAGAGGGCTCGTATAGATGGGGGAATAGTGGTGGGTTCGCGGTCGATGAGGAGGGTGAAGTAAAATGGAGGAAGGTGGCAACGGATTCGAGTGATGTCTGCGATTATGCCGAAGCTGCCAAAACTGTACTTTGACCCCATGTGGTGGTATACTGTATGGTGATGTATTGTAATATTCTTCACCGCATGTCATATGATGCGAGTGCTCATCGTGTACTGCCAAGATCAGAGGGTGGGCATGATACATCCGGGATAAGTACATATATTCGTATGTATATGTCTCGGTGGATGAGGACACCAGTCACAGCTGCATATTCATTCACATACACTGTCCTTGACAAGTACAAGACGAGACATGAGAAGAAAGGGAAAGAGTAACCGGAAAGGACAAGGATAGATGTGTGGGTTTGATCATGAGCTAGGAGATTGAGGATAAACCGAGCCCGACTCGCTGCGAGGTTGGGTCGACTGGAGCGGTCGTAGGGCTAAGCATACTCTACGAGCGACATCACCCGATATCAGCGATCTATTCTTCATCTTCATGCTGATGCTGAAGGAGTAAATAGAGAAGGGGACATTGGCTCACATCATACACGCTTAGAAAGCAAGGCTACCAGGCCGCACGTCGCTCGTCGCGCTGGTCTCGCTTACTTCCATCGGGGGAGAGCTCTGCCCTCAACAGGAGGGTTGGTCACCTGAGGCCCGGCGGCAGACTCGCAAGCGTCTGCAGGCTGCTGAGCGCCCTCGGTGGGGAAGCCCATGACGACGGAAGTACTAGATCCACCCAGTCTGGCAGAGTGGGAGTAGTAGAGCGACTTGGCAGCTTCGAGAGGGCACCCCTCTTGGCCAGTGACGGGCCACTGGGCGGCGTTGGCGGCTGCGAGCTGGTCGGTGAGATCCTGAGGGATCGCAGAGACGGACACAGAGAAGAAGAAGGGGACAAGAGCAAGAATGCTGGCTGTGAATCGCATGATGTGAGGTGAATGGTTGAATGTATATTGGCGAGTGAGCTCAATGCAAATTGGATGTGGAGTAAGTGATATCAAGTGAGAAACGAGTGGAAGTGATCGAGTACTGAGGGATATGCGAGTATTGAGGAGAATAGGGGGACAGGTTATAGCTAGCAGCGGTTTATAAAGCATGTCACGCATACTTCTCCCAGCTGCTCATGAATGCAAACGCTCGAACAACAAAACGCATTCCAGCGGTCCGTTGATCAACTGCGAAATTCAGTCAAGATGGATCCCCTCATAAGCCCATCCAAGCGATGATCGACCCACTAGCCCCTACAAGCACATTCCTTCCAATTCCTTATCATGATCCCACATCCCTTTGACCCCGCTTACTTCCATCTGATCGCTCCATTGGCGGCGTCTATCAGCGGGAATCTACACCTTTATCCTCGATTTCATAGCATAGGTCAGTTCGGGGAATCGGGGACACCTTTGACGATTAGGAAGTTGGGATAGATCGCGGAGGGATGTGGGAAGATAGAGAAGATGATGAATGACGAATTGTGCGGCTAGTGGGTTGGAATGGTTATTTTCGACTCATCCAATGGAGGATCGATCTCGATTGATTCGAGATACGAGGGTTACTCGTAATGACTGTTCCCCGGAGCCGGAGTCCGTTGATCATTGTGTGATTGAAGGACGGAAAGAAGGAATGAAGGAATGACGATTGAAGACAGTGCGCCCTCAGCTGTGAGATCACATCGAACTGTTAGCTTTTCTTAGAGCCATCGTGAGTAATGGTCCAGAGACGTCTCAGTTTTTGGGCTTGATCACTCGCTTCGTCACTCTGACTTATTGCCCATAAGTCGACTAAAGATTCAGCCCTCGTTTGCTCCGCTTCCTTTCATCGATGAACCAGGCAGCCGACTGACCCCTACGGATGAATCAAAATTGATAATCCCTATGTCTTGATTAGTGTTTTTTGACGAGTGCAGATGCAATTCCAGTCATCGTTTTCATGTCAACGACACTGATCTGTGCTGAATCAAGAAATGGATAAGGTGGACTGAGATTGTGTCTTATCAACCTTGCCACCGCGACAGATCCTGCTACATCGTATGTGTGCTGTACGTGCACTAAAGCATCTATGGTGGAGGGTGATCGCTTATGCAACGTTGATTATGTGAAAACCATCTGCTTGCTCATCTAACCATGCATGACTCACGTGGGGGTTACTAAGCAACATACCCAGTCACCGAAATTTCCGGACTTTGCTACAATGATCAAGGTAGCGGATGCGGCAATTGGAATGGGATTCTCGCATTATTCATAAGGTTCCGCCTCCACCGCACTGACCACAAACCACCGCAATGCAACTAGCAGCTACAGAGATCCAGTACGTCACGGCCGATTGCAGAAGATCGTCGTACCTCGCTTGGTTCCACGACGGACACAGATCAGATGATGGAATGTGTGGAGAGATGCAAAGGTCAAATCAAGAATGACTAAGAGTTTCTCTCTGCTTCATCAACCTAAATAAACGTATATATAGGAGCTCAATAGATTCGAAGCGGACTTCACCTTCAGAAACAATATCGACAACAAAAGTCTACAGAAACATTCTTCCACACTTTATACATTTTCACCAGTAACAAAATCAGCACAGTTACAACCACCATCATGTCCAAGCAATCCGTTCTGTTCATCCTCACCTCTGCTGACAAGCTTCTCAACGGTGCTGTAAGTGTTTTCTCCTCCCATAAACTATATTGTCCTCACGCACCGGTGGTCCAGCCTTACTGACTGGATCGATTGCACTCTATCACCGCACAGCCCACCGGATGGTATCTCCCCGAAGCCGCACACCCATACTACGCCCTCCACAACGACTTCAACATCGAAGTCGCCTCTACCGCCGGAGGAGAGGCTCCCATCGACAAGTCCTCTGTGGAGATGTTCAAGGACGAGGAGTCTGTAAAGTTCCTCTCTGACCCTCAGGCTCAAAAGCTCGTCAAGAACACCAAAAAGATCTCAGAGGTCAAGGCTGAGGACTACGCTGCTATCTTCGTTGTTGGAGGTGTGAGTTCCTTGACCCCAAGCATCATGGTGCAGGGATCCGAGCTGATCCTTACATTCGTTTATAGCACGGCCCCTTGATCGATCTCGCTCCCAGCAAGGACTTTGCCAAGCTTGTTCAGGACGTGAGTGAATACCTGCTCCTGCCCGATAATTGCTATCACGAAACGCAAGTTGATGCTGATGCTGACCTATCATCGCTCCTCTTTTGCAGTTCTACGCCGCCAAGAAGGTATGTCCAGCTGCTACTTTCTCAGTCGTTACACAGGATTGTCGTCTCTCATTCAGCTGACACACTATTCCCCCCTATAGCCTGTCGCCGCCGTATGCCACGGTCCCGCCGCCTTCGCCACCACCAACAAGCCCAACTCTTCCGAGTCCATTCTCAACGGCGTAGAAGTTACAGTCTTTTCCAATGCTGAAGAGGCTCAAACACCTTACAACGACTTTGTCAACATCTTGCCTTTCAGCCCCGAGGACAAGATGAAGGAGCTCGGAGGTAAATTCGTCAAGGCTGATGAGCCTTGGGGTGTCAAGATTGTCTGGGACGGCGGTATTCTCACTGGTGAGTCTGCTTAACTAGCGCATTGCACTCTCAGAGAAGCCATATCTGGAACTGCCGCTTGTTTTCTTTGGTATCCGGTTCTCGATCCGGGAGAAATGAGCACTGCGGACTATTTGGAAATATGGTTGTATATGTACGCTGATTCGCATTGCTCTTGTCCGTCACAGGCCAGAACCCCGCTTCCGCTGGACCTTTGGGCCAGAAGCTCAAGGAGATCCTCCAGTCAGCTTGAATCAACAACCCCGATATCGTCTGACGCGTCGAATGACCCATCAGTATCGACGCAAACGATCCCCAGCCTTAGCTTTGAGAGGGCGGAACACCAGAATCAGAAGAAAAGTACTGTAATGTATATTCTCTATGTAGCTAATCAGAAGCATGCAATCGTACCATGACTCTACCGAGATTCTTGCAAACACGTTCGTTCGACGAACAGCGCAGAAGTACGTCAGTCCTTGTCAACGTTTGAAAAGCACTACACAAACTAAGCTTGGACCTGGGTTCATGCATGGTTCGTAAGCGGGGCGTGATTGCGGATCAAGTCTGATCGGTACTCTTATAGGCTCGTCGGATCATGGAATTGCCGCCGCCGCAAGCTGCCTACTGTACGAATACTTGTAATGATCAAGCTTCTAGCGTATTGTTCTTTAGAGAGGGCGCATTTTTTGTTGCATTCCTGCCGCGGTGACTGGAGCCTGGGGCGCAAGGCAAAGATGCCGACGGGCGAAGGGAGAGTGCTCTGTGCTCTTTCGAGAAAACTGCGAGTCCGAACCCATTGTTGATCATGGCGTGCCTGTCCAATCTCAGGCTTACTAGCCCCAGCACAGGCTCAGGCTCAGGCCCAGTGATTTGTCGTGAAGCGATCCCTTCTCCAGCGCCCCTCGGTAAGATAGATTTGCTCGGAATTCTGTCCGAATACAAGATGCTACTGATGAAGTGATAAAGCACTTTCCTTGACGCAATTCTCGGCCACCTCGGCCTTCGAAGCCTGGAGAAAGGCTGGAATGAGTTTTCATCTGAGCCTATCGCTCTAACCGGCGGAAGCGGAATCGCTGATACATAAAGTACCTATTGTGACCGAAGCAAGAAGCTCGGTTCTGATTCTCCGACTCCGACTACTACAACGTAGAGTGCCCGTACAATTGATCGGCATAAGCGGCCTACGGCTTGATTGATGCGGTTCATTTCGGCTCGGATCTACTTTACAATGCGAGTACCATCAATTCACGCACCCATATGGTTTAGAGGCGTTTGTCTAAAGGGTTCTTTTGGCTACTTTACCAGTGGGGATGCAAGGGAGCTGAGGTGCGAGGTGGGAGGGACGAGGGACGAGGTTTGTGCGTGTGTCCTGTGCATGCGCAATCACATTTCACATATTCTCCTATCGGGAAAAGGGGGTTTTCACTGTACATCAATCACCCTAGTCAGTTTCATCGGGATTTGTTATCTACTCGTACTGTCATTTGTACCCTGATAGGCGCAAGTTGCAGTGTACAGTGCAAGGTCTCGTTGATCCGGTGACCGTAATCATCAGTCAGTGGTGCATTCAGACATGCCTTTGAGGGTATTTGACCTCGCCCTCGAGCGTCATGGGGCGGCCCCTTTCATCTTTCGGGTTCGGAAATGGTGGAAATCCACTTGACAGTATTGAAAGCGCTCATTCATTCTCATCCCCATTCCCCTATTACGCTTCTGCCCGCTAGGTCTTAATCCAATCGGAGCCTATTTGATGTACCATGCGATGTGAGCGGTTCATATGGGCGGTCAATGCGTTTGTAAATACACCTTTTGGTACAGTACGAGTAGCTTCTCCCGAAAGATCTTGGGACCATCACTTGTCGCAGTTACATCTTGCGGCTCCTCACGATATACAGTATGCTTTCTCGCCAGAAGCATATTCGAAGATGCGGCAGAGTACTCTCCGTACCGTCTGCGCGACTATTGCGCATACCTGCATACTGCGTGTTACCCTCCAAGCCTAGCCGGTCTGATCGTATTGGTTATTGGTTTGGACCTAACAAAGGAGGGCCTATGCGCAGCCTATGCGAGCAAAGACCACTTGGTGCCTAATGCCTAATAACAATTCATGGTCCTCCTGTACCTGTACGAGTATGCCATCAAATGAAATGACACATTGTACGAGTACGAGTATCATCTGAAACAAATGTTCTGATTCCGCCTTTCCTTGCACCAAACGGTATACGAGTATAAATATGATTGCATGATCCGATAAAAGTGTGTAGTGTTTACAGAGCCTGTGTTAGTCCCCCACTTTCCCATCACCCGGACCAGAATCAGAATCAGACCAAATGTCCTGTCCGACACTGACTGCCTCCTGACATAACTCGGCATGACCATGTCCTTCGCCCTTCGGTTATCCCTTTGGCGGCGGCGTACGAATACGGCCTCCGTATATATAAGTACTCTATACTCTAGTGCGAATTATCGGCAAAATAGATAAAGTTTCGGATCGAAGGAATGCTACGGTTGATTGATGATTGTTTGAAAAAAAGGCGGTTGGAGCGTTGAGCGTCGCCTCGCTTTTACCTTTTCACAAGGCCAAAGTCAACGTCGAGGTGCTTTACTCGTAGCGGGGAAGCTTGCTTGCTTGATTACTTGTGCTTGTCGTGTTGTTCTTTGAAGAGAATGAAGAGGAACATCATGCATATATACTGATGTTACCGTGCATTCGTCTTCTTCTGCCATTGGTTTCCTCGACCACAACATATAATAAATACTGCAATATAGCTTAGACCAACTTGACGGCATTTTCTATAATTCTAACACTGTTGCTGTGGCGAGACCACATAATACATTTGCTGTATCATCTGGAACGAAAAACTCGATAGGAGACACGGACCTACTTCGTCACAACTCAACGCCAAAAGTGAGTGCCCAGACCTGTTTATCAAAAGTCTCACGATGTAGCTATGTGCCTTTGTTGACGCTCTGCGTGTCTTCGCAGAGGACCTACATCACCATGGTTTCTGAGATGATGGTTTTCGTGGGGGTGAGTATGTTCAATCTCGCTCCCTTCGGTAGGGTACTGTATCTCGATGTCCGGGAAATGGAGCTGACGATACAACGGTTGTGGTTTTTCCCTTATTCTGGTCTTGCCCATATTGTACCCTACATGCATCACTCCCTATGGCATGGTACATGTTCCAACCAGACGGAGTATACCGGCGGTCCGCAGTTCCATGTCTGGGTGGAAAAGACAGGCACTACCGAAGATCTGGCCGAAGCTATCGGTGTGAGCAATGCTCTGCCTCCTTCACCGTATACGCCGTACCAAGCTGACAGGTGGGATATGACCTACTTCACACTATAGAGACACCAAAACCTCGGCAGCAACGATTTCATCCTGCAACACGTCTCCATGCCCCTCTTACCATACGTCACCCTCTACTCCCAGCGCATTCGGCACTACTCTACCGTCCACATGTTCCGGCTATGCGATCTCAAGGCGCAAGATCAAGCCCGCAAGATTGAAGCCAAGAAAGAGGCCGAAGAACGCGGTCGTTACATCACCAAGGACGGCACGGATCGTTTGAGGAGACGGACGAGACAGGCGTTGGCGATGATGAAAGCGCAGAAGGAGAAGCAGAGACTTGGTGGTGGACTCGTACCGTGCTACGCCGAGCTGGAACGGGTGGCCAGAGAATACCAAGGGGACGAGAAGAAGGGTCTCGAGATGACTAGAGCCGTAGCAAGTGGGAGTGGGAGTGGATTAATGGGCAGAAGGGGAGAAAAGGTTCTCTTAACGACAGCACCGCTGTTGTGTCAGACCCCCGGTCACAAGACTGGTCACAAGGGTCTGATCAAAGATCGCCCAAGAGGCAGCATGGGCGGTGTGGGAATACACGCGAAGTCTGCTAGACGCTCAGCAACCTCGACCGCTTCGCCCTCCTCTTCTTCTGCTTGCTGCTCGCGCCACTCATCGTCTTCTGTCCGTGCTTGGAAGAAGACCTTACCTTTACCGCTGCCGCCACCAGGACCTCATCACGGCTCTGATATAGCTCACACTCCCGAGTCAGGAGCGGTAACACCCCCGACCTCGGCCATATACCACGATCCCGCAAGCCACAAGACCAGCGCGAGCATCACCACAGCCCCAGTCAAGATGATCACTCCGAAGCAACATCATCATGGTACACACAGGCACGGAGGGAGATCACCCCTCCCCTCCCTCAATTCCAACCTGCCTACGCTCACGCTCGATCCCTCCACAATCGACCATATGCCCATCCGTACCCTTCTCCAACACCTTCGAGGACTGGTAAAGAGTTTGATTTGGCCTTTGGCCTAGGCGTACAGCTCGAGGAAGGAATGACCGAGAGGTCAGTACGCAGGGCCGGAGCAGAAAGCAGGGGTATACCACCGCCTTGGTTGGGCAGATGAGATAGAGGGCTGTGATGCATACTTCGGGTGGATAGGTAGAGAGGAATTTGCGATTCTCATTTCGTGTACACACGAAGGACGTCCAAAAACAAGTAGTCAGCCATAATAATCAGCAGGATATCTCGCCGGACGGTTTTAGAACACAATATTTCCATCAAACATTGTCTATCTTGTCAAACCAATTGTAGGCACCGCATAATGTCAGCTTGTACTCGAGGATACATGTATGTACGTGCAATTGTATCGGATTGTAGTCATCCGTGGTGAAGTGGCGCAGTATGTTTATAATATGCATAATACGCATTCCTCGATCCTCGCTGTATGGTGCATACCTGTCTGCCTTAGACTACTCTGAATCAGTCAAAGTAGAGTCGACCGTTCGTTGTTCACCTCCGCAAGCGTCCTTGTGCATGAGCCAGGACTCGATCGACATACTCGCCCAGGACAGGCTTTGACTCGATCGTATTGCGCAGTTCTGAGGATTCGGGGAGCGCGTAGAGAACATATAGATGGGATGCGATGAGCGCGTCGAGCGATGTCGGGTTCCTGATAGGTGTGTTGTGAGCACGGCTCGAGCAGATTCCTGACCGCAAGATACACGACGAAGGGGGAGATTGAGACACGAGTTCAGTCTAGATCACTCACTTTGCTCCCAGTGCCCATGAGCTCTGTTCACTGTCTACACCAGACTCAAGGACGACTTCAACCCCATCAAGGGTCTCAATACCCTTCCGTACAATCTCATCAACATCAAGGTCCCTTGCATCCCCCGTCAAACTAGCAGGAAGAGGTGTTGTCAGACCTGCTAATAATGGCGGAGGGTTAGGGAAGAGTAAATGCAGTTTATCGCTTGCTGTTTCTGCTGCTGAGCTCAGGAGCGATCTGGTTGGAGTAGGCAGGGACGCAAGGTATGCGGGGTAGAGGGTCCCGAGGATTAGTTGGGAGAGAGCGAGAGCTTTGTCGAAGCTTTCTTGCGAAGGAAGGCCCTGCAGTCTGCACGGTATATAATCCCAATTAGCTTCGCCAATGCTCGCAGGTGTTTGGCATTTCATACGCGTTTGCGATTTTCCTCATTGTTGAGATAAAATGGTGTAAGAGCAACCCAAATGGGGTTTCACTCACTCTTTACCCTTCCCCTTGAGCGGGTACGTCCCTTCCAGCCATCCCCTGACCTCATCAGTCCTCAATAACCTCTCTTGTCCAGGTATGAATAACGCAGGCAGACTTCCGCCTGGCGCGGAAGATTCGTTGGTCCAATTTCGGAATGATACGGGTATAGGTGCCTTTGAAGGTGTATCGCGCAGAAGGAAGAGGAGCTGCGTTCTGAGTGATGAGGGTGAAGGGGAAGCCCATGATTTGTAGTGCGGGTGAGGATGAGTCGCGGTTGGAGGGTGGATCTATGAAATCATTGTAACAACATAAATAAGCAATGATTGGTGCGCTTGTAGTCTTACAAGCCGTCGGCAGTAGAACAGCTGTAGAGGAGCGAGAAGATCTCCTGAAGCTCACCCATAGCTCTACACTCTGATCAGGCGCATTCGCAGCGCGTACTTTCCAATCGAGCTCGTCCTCCTGCTCGAGCAGTACCAATGGGAATTTCGAATAGAATGACTGGACCCATTGTGGAGCTGTAAAGATTGATGAGGTCGATGCTTGCGCGGGACCTTGGTGAGTGGAAGTTGTTGCTGCTGCTGCCATATTGTATTCTCTCACTGGATCGGATTGGTGATCGGAGGCTGAGTGAATTGAGTACAACTGAACACACTCGATTCATAAAATCCTGATATCTTATCTCGCTTGACATTTCCAGAAATCCGTCCACATTGCATATGTGATCCTCATGTTCGAATAAGCCTCGTTGCACTTTCGAGCGATTTTGGTGAAGGTAAGGTGTATTACGTAAATGCCGTGCAAGTTACCCTGAACTCATGAACATTGGCTCGGACCGTACAGGACCGCAGAGGGAGGCCAAGGGCAGACGTAGAGTAGATGACGTTGAAGCACCGCCCATGCTGTCACACCACTCACCATAGCGCATTCACCTCTTGGCTAGATATCATCAACATACCTCATATTATTAACATATCACCATCTGCTAATCATATCATCTATCATCTCGCTATCGTTGATTAGTGTCAACCATCTTCAGCTGTCGATACTTCTTGCGGTGATATCGCCAGACACAAAACACGTCATAGCGATCTCACGCAGCTGCAAGTGATTGTTCTCAGTGACAATCGAACATGGCGTCTACTTATTGTGAGTAGGTCTGTAGAAGGCCCTACCAGCCTTTCGCGTCGCGTCTTCTAGCTACCTATTGTATGGCTCGATGTGTCCTTAGAAGCCAGGACGAGCTGATACGGTCCCTCCACGCTCATTCAGCTCCACAGGAGAAGCAGTACTATGACCAGCTGTTCGCGGTCGTCGACAAAGACAATGTGAGTCCAGCTCAAGCGCAGAAGTGTCCTCTCTCTCATCCTTGATAATAAGGAGTGAGCATGGACATCATTCCATAATCGTTTTCTCGCTGTCCGGACCCTTGTGCTACAGAAGCGCTGATACCCTCTTGGCTCTGGCACAGACCGGCATCTTACCAGGCCAAGATGCCTACCCATTCCTCACATCCTCAAACCTGCCCACAGCATCCTTAGGGGAGGTATGGGCCCTCGCCGATCCGGAGAACAATGGATTCTTGACCAAAGATGGATGGTATAGGGCTGCGAGGCTGATCGGGTGGCTGCAGAAGGGCGGTGTGAAGAATGTAGAGGAAAGCTTGGCGAATAAGGCTGGCCCTTATCCCACATTTGACAAAGGTCCTCCTCCGCCAGCACAATCTTCCATCCAGCCTCAACTTACAGGCCAACAGATCCAACCTCTCTCAGCTCACAACACCGGCTCAGTACCTGGTTTACCTCCTCTCACTTCGGCCGATCGAGCCAAGTTTACTAGGCTGTTCGCTGGTGCTGGACCCAGTAATGGGTTGGTCAACGGTGATAAGGCTCGGGATATGTTCTTGAAGAGCAACCTAGGATATGAGAAGCTTGGTCAAATTTGGTGAGCTGTGCGCTGCTAGAGTTGGAACATGTCAGCTCACCTCGCTTTTCGTGTATAGGAACCTCGCTGATACACAAGAACGAGGCTCACTCGATCTAACCGACTTCATCATTGGCATGTACCTAATCCAGAGCTGCATGGCCAATCCCGCTCTCAACCTCCCGGCTACTCTTCCTCCTGGCACTTACGAGCTTGCTTCAGGTGGTCGAGCTCCTCCTCCTAAGGCCCCTGCCAGCCCTATCTCGAGGCAGCACACCGGGAACGCTGCCGCGCCCAGCCCGGTCCGACCTCAATACACCGGTGGGATGGCTGGCGGTATCCTCCAGCCTCAAAGAACAGGTCAGAGCGCAACTGGCATCGCCACCCCACCTCGGCCCGGAACCGCTCAGAACAACTTTGCTAGCCCTCCAACTACTTCTTCATTCTCGACCCTCCCGTCCACTTCTTCTTTCGGTGGTCCCACGAGGCAGATGTCCGGATTCGCACCTGCTCAGCAGAACCAACAATGGGATGTAACGCCTCAAGCAAAGGCCACCTCGGACCAGTTCTTCTCTCAGCTTGATCCTCAGAACAAGGGTGTAATCGAGGGTGATGTTGCCGTACCGTTCATGCTGCAGAGTCAGCTTGACGAGAACTCGCTCGCCAGTGTTTGGTGAGTTCTCTTCAACGACGGTATTGCTGTGATAAACCTATTGATGCATGGAACACATAGGGATCTCGCCGATATCCGAAAGGAGGGCAAACTTACTCGAGACGAGTTTGCCGTCGCCATGCACCTTATCAACTCCAAACTGGCTGGACAGGACATTCCATCTGCCTTGCCTAACAGCTTGGTTCCCCCTTCTTTACGAGATGCTTACGGTAGTGGTGCTCAAGAGGTACTCAACCAGCAAGGACCCAGCAGTGCCACCAAGGATCTTTTCGACGTCTTCGGTGATGATGAACCAGCTACGGCACCTACACCCAAGGCCCCTTCTCCTCAGCCACCTCAACCTTCTCAAGCTCCCGCTTTCCCGACCACATTCTTGCCGCAGCCTCCTCCTCCACCCGCGCGAAGGATGACGGCACAGAGTACAGGTCAAAAGACTTTGTCGCCTGTCCCAACGGGTCAGCAAGCTGCAAGCGGGTTTGGAATGGCACCGTTCAGTAAGCACATCTGGTAGTGCGATCGAATACGCGCTGACCAAATGCTGATGTATCTTACTGGTAATCTTTCCCAGCGCCCGCGGCACGGGGTAGCGATCTTCTCGGTGACGACGCCGCTGAAGACAAGCCTTCCTCAGTGCCCGACCATTCCGCCGAATTAGGAAACAAGCAGAACCAGCTCAACAACATCACCCGAACTCTTCCGGACCTGGAGAAGACTCATCAAGAGCTGGAGAACACCGCGAACTCTTCCGCTGCTCAATTGGAGGAACTCGAAGCCAAGCTTTCATCCGCCCGATCCAGACACGAGTCCGAGACCAAGGCTGTTGCCGATCTGCGAATTCGAGTTGGAGAGCAGAAGGAGCGACTTCGAAAGCTTGAGAGCGAAGTCATCTCTGCTGAGTCAGATCTATCGGCCATGCGGTCCGAGAAGGATGAGCTGGAACAAGGACTATTGAGCGACAAGGAGGAGATTCGTGGTTTGCAGAAGATGATGAAGGAGGTCGAGGAGGAGAAGACCGGTATGAAGCTTGTCTTGGAGAAGCTGAAGAAGGAGGCAAGACAGCAGAAGGGAATGTTGAGTATCGCCAGGAAGCAACTCTCGACTGCTGAAGGTGGTAGGGACTCGGTTCAGCAGGAGATCCGCGACACCGAGCGAGAGATCGAGGATGATAAAGCGGAGATTGAGAAAGCTGCTTCTGCACCTCCTGTCCACACATCTCCTCAATCCCAGCCTAGAGACCTATTCTCTCCCTCAATCGCCGCGACAGTCCCCCTTCCCGCTACTCCTCGAGCGCTCAGTCCAGCCATGACTGGCGCCTCTACGAGATCCAACAATCCCTTCGAGCGGCTCACGGGTCCTCGACCCGCCCCTCCTCCGCCCCAGCCTTCGCAGCCTCAGAGTCGGGCAGTGCCTACCCCGCCCGCCCGAGAAGAAGAGCCCACCTCACCGGGCTTCGGCGTCGCGGCCCTCGCTGGGGCCGGAGCCGCTGTCACGGCTGCCGCTGGTGTCGTCGTAGCCGGTGCGGAAACGTTATATGACGCTGCCAAAGATGCCGTCACTTCGTCTCCTGAAACCAAGGCTGAAACCAAGGAAGATGAGGTCGACCCATTCGGTGCGCCTGCCACATCTTCCGCCGAGGAGGAGAAAACGCCGGTCCCACCTCCTACAGGTGAAGAAGCGGATCCTTTCGGTATTCCTACCGCTGCCGGTGGTGCTGAATCAACCGATCCTTTCGGCGCTCCCTCAGCTCCGGACCAGGCGAACAGGGGTGGATTTGACGATGACGACTTCAACACTGGCTTTGGCGATTCGTTCAATGCCCCTCCTGCTACTCAGCCTACTCAGCCTACCGCGGACTTGCACCTTGCACCTGCTTCCGAGCCTGAGCCTCCCGCCGGGGCTTCAACCGATTTCGACAGCGCCTTTGCCGATTTTGATAAACCTGGTCCTGAAGTGGACGACTTGGCTGAAGGAATCCCTGAAGGCATCCCCAAGTCTGAGATTCCTGCTGGTCTTGCTGCTCGACCCGAAGCTGAGCGGACACTATCGACTCAGGCTGCTGCCCCTGAGAGCGTTCCCGCTACACCCGGGATCGAGACTTCATCGGCGCTGTACCAAGCTGTGCCCGATTCAATCAAGGCTACCCTTCCTGTCAGCGGACTCTCAAACGAAGTGCACCCTGGTGCTGATGATGGCGAATCATCGGATGAGGAGGGAGGACCTGAAGACCTCGAAGGACCGAAGAAAGGGTATAGCTCTAGCAAGCCTGAGGCGGTAGAGGCGGTAGAGGATTCGACTCCCTTCGATAAGCCTGAAACTCGAAATTCTGCGGTCTCGCAACCTACTGCTGAGCTCGGAGAGACCCCTGCGCCTGCAGCGGCTATTTCTACTGCCGGGAGCGGGCTTGCTCTCGCGCCTCCTATTCCTGTTGGAGAAGAGGCAATTCACAAGGTCCGACGAAGTGCACCTCCGCCTCCATCCAAGGCGACACCTTCGCCCGCACCTGCACCTGTCACCCATGCTAGCGCAGACGAGTTCGATCCGTTCGGTGCACCAGTCGCCCCGTCCTCCACGTCGGCTGCCCCTGCCCCCGTCACTGGATCCGCCCCCAAGACGGCGGCTTTCGACGAAGACGACTTTGACTTTTCCGACTTACCACCTGCGCAAGTCGAACAAGGTCAGACTCAGGGCCAACACGCTCCCGCTCAATCACAAGGGGCTTCAGGTGGCTTCGATGATGAATTCGCAGGATTCGATGACGAGTTCGAAAAGCCTGACTTCAATGGACACGGTGGATCGGACAACTCGAACTCTGGTTCAGGTTCAGTGAGCAAGGGGTACGAGATTGTCAGTCCCCCAACTCAGCGGTTCGATGAGTGGGGATACGGTGGATCGGCGGGCCATGATCAACACCAATCTCACACTCAAACCTCGAATGCATTTGGCGGTCAGGGACAAAGCGGTGGGGCACCCCCTCCTCCCAGCGGATCTGGATTCAGCTTTGATGATGCCTTCGGAGGTGATTTCGAACCTCAACAGGACGTCGCTGCGTGAGTGAATGTCCCTCCTTCGGCTCGAGACATGGGAGCTGATTAAGATAAATCTAGCAGATCAAGCAACCAGGCCCCTTCCACTCAAGGGTATGCTCCTCCGCCTGGACCACCCCCTGCTCACGGCCAAGACTCGCAGCAGCAACAGGGGAAATTGCAACCCCCTCCTATGCCTGAGCGAAGACCCAGTACCGCTCAGGAGGACGATATCGAGCAAGTGAAGAACGTGAGTAGACAAATCGCGTGCTAGTGAAGACGGATTCCTGACCATGACTGAGCTAATGGTATCCTGCTACTCTTAGCTCTGCTCCATGGGTTTCTCAAGAGGATTAGTAGTCGAAGCACTCGCTGCGAACGGATATGACGTGCAAAAGGCACTCAATGTGCTATTGTCTGCTTAAAAAGAGGAAAGGGCGAGGAGGAGATCAAATAATATACGAAAGAAGTTAGAATTCTAGGAATGATTTGTTAGGCTACGAAAAAGGATGAGATCTGTCCGAAGTGCAGGACGAGTAACGTCAAATACGGTATATGGTCTTGTAGGTCAGATTGATATCAAACAGGTCCGATCAATGCAATGCAACGCAATATCTCTCAATCTATCCGGCGCGCCGGGCGCGAGATCAAGAGATCAAGAAATCAAGATGTCGTGCGATACCGCCGAATCACCGAGGTTTCCCGAGATCCAAGATGGATGCTCTTGGCCGGAAGAACTCGAGACTAGGCCTAACCCGGTTTCAGACTTTTCTTGCCATTCAACGAGACTGACAATAAATAGCAGGGGTCAGATGAGCCAACTCCTGATTGACAATGCCTTTGAATCGAGCGATACGGCACAACAAGGAATCGGATTTATCGATGAAAGGGAGTTGCGGCACCGCCCTTTCTGGATCTAGATCGTCGAGCACTGAAAGGAGTGCTCGATTCAACAAACGGTCGAATGGTTAATTGATTGACGAGTCTGACGCACTTTCGGTTTTGACCCAAGTAGTACACCGAGGTAAAAGATATAGTATCTGCCCGCGGTTTTGAAACAAAGTATATATCGAGCGCTGACCCCTTTTAATACATAAACAAACGACTGACCTCTCCTCGTTATATTCGATTCCATACTTTCTGCCGTTTAGGTGTATAACATACATAATCACTTACTGCACACCCGTACTTGTATTTTAACAGACTGTACGAGTACTGTACATTTAGCGTCTTACCGACTATACTTTTCATTCTCACAATACTCACTCTCCCAACGATACATACCTCTATCTATGACGATAGCATTTGACCTTACAGCCTTACAGTACAGTACAATGCTCCCCTCGATCAACATCCCTTCTCTGATCCTCACACCTCTCCTCAGTTCAATCATACCGTATCTGCGCGTCTCCGCTTTACTCGTTCCCAATCCGGGGCCAGCGCACGTCGTATCGATCATACAATACCAACCCAACTTTGGAAACTTCGGGTACTTTGGAAATTTTGCTCCAAGGCACGTTTCGCCTGAACCGGCTCCCCCTTTGACCACAACCTCTACTTCTGCCTCTACCTCTGCCTCTGCTTCGGCTACTACTACTTCATCTTGTGATTGTGCGCCACCTTTATCATCGACATCAAAACCATCTTCCACTTCTTCACACCCGTCGTCGCCCTCCTCTGAATCATCGACGAGCGATTCTTCTCCTTCTTCTTCGACTGAGGACAAATATGCTTCGACTAGTTCAAAGCCGGTGAATAGCTCCTCGATCACATCAACATCATCGGCGTCAGAAACAGGATCAGGATCAGGATCAGGTATCACTTCTGCGTCGGGGATCTCTTCAGGCTGGATGAAGGAGTCAAAATCAGCCGCACCAGCGACGTCTGCCGAGGCCGAGAATCAGACCGCGATAAAGACAAAGACCAGTTCTGCTTCAGAACCTGAAAAGACCGAGGACGATAGCGACAGTGAAAGCAAGGATGGGGAGAACGGACATCCCACCGGCAAATTTGGCTCGTTGACATTCCGCCTAGGACAACATACGATGCTTATTGTGAGTTTTGATTCATAACAGCATAACAAATAAGAGAGAGCGCGATATGGACTCAAAAAGAAATAGTCGAGATTCAAGTGGAGAAGAGCCGAGCTTCGAATGCTAACCCAACATTCTGACTCTCATTATCTCGCCGTCCTGTACTGTACGCTTCCTTTCCTCAGAACGAGACCGCGGCAATGGACAATCGCGCTCAAGAGCCCAAGACTGTAGATTTCACCATGAACAACGACTTACCACAAGCTTACGCTGGGAATTGGACTTTCGTCGCCTTTGGGACGAACGATGATGGCGGTTGGGGGATGAACGTAGAAGGCAGTCAAGTGAAAAGTAGTATCAAGGTGAGCTTTATGTTTCAAAGTTCCATGTGTCATGTTTCGCTGTTCCCGATCCATTTATAGTAGAGTATCCGTTTCTAGCGATATGGGTCGAGCGCGCGAGCGCGAGCGCGTAATGGTCATCTATTGAAATGGCGCTGACCGCAAAACGCCCGCGTGTCCTGTCGATCTGCAGTGTTCTGTCCGACTTGACGTTGGTTCCGAATCGGACGAGGCGGTCGTAGAGCTTACCGACACCTCACCGTACTCTCACGAGATTGATCCTAGCAACAAGCTCTGGATGAATTGCGATTCAGATAGCGAAGGACAGAGCCCAGATGGACATGACGAGTGAACGGACCTGTGGTCCATACATACGAACAGCACTTTACAGTACTTGGGGGTCCGCAGTTGTGGCAATTACGTATCTATTATCGGGTATACCCAGCATCTTGATATATTGATATGATTTCATTGCCCCGTCACTGATTGGTTTTAACTTAGTTATCTCACACCTTGACTTGATCGGGAGGACATGACTACATGTGCAGCAAAGTCTTGACGTGACCACATGTGACCGGTGAATGCATCGTATCGAGTCTGGCTATGTATCCCAACAGAACAGTACCCTTGTGTGTACCTGCATGTTGTAGGGAGAATCCTTTCCACCCTGTAAGCACAGGGTAGCAGGAGACCACGTAGTTTCGCGCTGGCCTGTGTCCACCAGTGCTTTTTCATCGAGTCTAACCCTCCGGTTCTCATTGAATAGCGACCCACACTTTGCTAGGCAACAGTAAACCGTATTCACCTGAGATGAGATGTCTACTACGACCTCAGCACAATCCATGACAAGTACAGCTGCTTTTAGTACACATACAATCGGGATTGACTGCAGTATATATTCCAAGTCAAAGGAAACACCTTTGTGGGGACGATCCTTATTTGAAAGGATGTAGATCCTGCTGCTCGTTTGAGCTATCCAGCCAGGTCTGGAGGTGTTGCATTCGAGATCCAGCTTCAGATACTGTACGAGCAGTCATTCTCCGTGGACACTCTCACATGACTTATTGTCGCCGTACGTACGTTCCCCAAGCAACTTTGAGAGAGACGCCTGTGAATCTCGTTACCGTCTTCAACTTTCGACTCTTCACCATACCCATAATTTCATGAGGTTCGAAAGTTTTGTGCTGTACCTATGCTGTGGTTCGCGAAACAGCTTATAATGGTTCAACTAACGTATGGACCCTCGTCACTCATGCAAACTAAGCAAAACACCACGATATCAAACCGGATTTAATTATTGGAGGAACCACATAACCATAGTAGCCAGATTGCCGGCAGGGGGAATCACTTCTGCAGAGGTCTGGATGACATCAGGGAGACAGGGAGACTATGTGGAAGAGTCGCCTTATCCTGCTGGCAATAACTTGCCTGAGCCTCAGCTTCAGCCCTATTCGAGCAGCTATCATACCCACTTCGATCTACAACCTATCTTCGGCTACATCGGTACCCATACCAGTAAACGCGGAGACTCGCTCGGAGATAACCCAGACCAGGCGTTCCGTTGCTGGAGAGACGGACACTGGGTTTGCAGTCTATGTCACCACATCGCTACAATCAAGCTTGTCGATAGAAGAAACTGTAGCCACAACAGTGTGGAGTAAGTACAGTACAGAGCGAGGCGTCCACCCTTGATTTAATCGCGCGCTGCTGGGAGAAACACTGATAGATGTCGTGCTCGATGCAGGTACGGTGTACGTTACTAGTGCCGTCCCTTCTGAGAGCTCAATACCGACTGTATGGAGTGAGTATCGAATACAGTCGCTTGTTCCAACGCATGCTATACTTCCCCCGTTTGACAATACGATCCTGTGAGCTTTGGTGATGAGCCTATATGATTGCTGATCTGCATGTACTCTGACGCGCATGTGGCGCCTGTAGTCACAGAGACAAGCATGAGCGAAATAGCAGCGGTGTCACAAGCTGAAGATTCATCTTCTGTCCCGTCCTCAATCCCCACAGTATGGAGTGAGTCCTCTCAGCCATATTCGCCCACACCCGTATGAGCTGCGATATCCAATTTTTCTGTGTGTAAGATCCACCGCTGATCCGAGATGAATGCACACTCTTAGCCACTGTATACAGTACAGGTTCGTTTGCCGAAGCGAGCAAATGGGACGCTGAGCCTAGCATTCCGTCGACCATCTGGAGTGAGCCGATTCCGATTCCGATTCCCCATTCTTGCTTCACATATTCTGGTACACATCTGAGAAATATCGCAACCGATCAATTGATACTGACTAGATGAGATACTAAACTCGTACAGGCACAGAAACGAGCTATCTGCCGAAACCTTCATCAGCCAGCACATGGGACGCTTATCCTTCGATTACCGCCACTATTACATCCTCCGCTTCGACTTCATTTTTATCTCCATCTACCTCTTCAACTACAACCAAGAGTCAAGCGTCAACTACATCTAGTTCCAAGCCTATGTCTACGAGTACGACAAGTGAAGACAGTCTTGCCGGGGTCGAAATTTCGGCTACAACAACTACGACGACAATCGTACCTACGCCGTCCAACGCCCCGTTCGGCTTCTTGACCTACAAGTATGGTCAAAATGTGATCATGACCGTAAGTATGCCCTCCGTCACTAACTACCTCGTATACGAGACCCATAACTTGTGCTCGTGTGCAAATGGCTACGCTATTGTGTGTGTGTCATGCTTGAACCAAACTCCTTAGTCTGACAACCGACGGACCACGCACTACTACAGTAATGTTGTACTCATACAGCTCATACGGCAATAAGCTGACAGATTTGGCGAATTATGTGCCCGTAGGACCGGACGGCTAACAACCAGGTATACAAGAGTAAAGCGAAGAATAACTATGTTCCAGACTGGTTTACCGTTAATCTGCTTACTGAGCAGCCTACTCATTCCAGAAGGTCGTTTGACATTTTCAAGCCTAATGATAAGGGTGATTTCGGACGAGATGTGGATGGTAGCGAGCTTGTCAGACTTCTCGTAGTAAGTACCCTTGTGTCACTGTGCTGCTCATGCCGCTCAATCGAGCGTACAATAGTCACTGTCGCTATATTAGACACTCTTTCCGAGTCACACCTGGGAGGATGGGGCGTATGCTAATGACCGGCATATGGTTGGTTTTGGTTTTGGTTTGGTTCGGGCTGCCGCGTTCGCCGCGTAGTGCGAATTCACCTTTCACCCTGGACATTCCGACAATCGACCTGTTTTCTCGGTTTGGGATGCCGAACCGTACTATTTCAAGTGGGATCCGGCGAATAAACTCGATATGAACTGCATATTTGATAACAGGCCAGACGTGACACTTACAGCGTGACTCTTGGTTGTCAACTGGCTTTTCGTGAAGTCTTTGTGTACAGTACGGTACTCGAGTACTCTATGTAGCCGTATACACTCTAAATCGATGCAGTATCAAACGGTCTCTGCATATCCTGGAAAGCTATGATATTCTAACGCAGGATTACTGCGCCTGAGGCGAAGACGGGCTGACAGCGCATGACGAGATATGAAAACTTCAGGAGGCCGGAGGGAAGCCACTATGGCACATCCAGGAGGGTCCAAGTGCATTGCACTATCGGTCAACCGGAGCTCGACTGCATGGATTGTGCTTGTACTGGAATTAAACGATCACCGAATTTAATCACTGAACTTGATGCCAATCACAGAGCTGAGCGGTGATCATGGTCCGGAACGTATTACAAATGCAAGATCATCACTCTGACCACGCTCATCCCTGCGACATCCCTTGTGGGGCTTCGATCCCTTCGTCCCTCCGGCATCCCTTCGTGATCTTCAAGTGGCGCTGCGATTGTTCTCGTTAAAATGCGGTTGTCCTTGTCGGAATGCGGGATCTGTATACAGTATGTACAGAGACCAAGGTTTATTTGTTTAGATCTGCCACAACCGACGCCAGCGGCTGAACCGAGGCTTCAGCTTTGTTTCCGTTCCGCTCGACTTCCGAGCAGCTCAAACAGTCAACCATGCCAATCAACCCCAGGCGGCTTCCCACCGCCACGACAATCGCCGCCCGATCTCTCAAGGCCCAGAAAGGAGGACTGTCGGTGCCATCTTAGTAATTACAGTTTCAACAAAAAGGAGGTGACTCGGCGTTGCGTTATTGATTAAAGGAACTTGTGCAGGGGAGATTGACTTGGATTGGCGATTCTCAAGGGGTAGAGGGGTCCGTTCATCTTCGGCTCGGAATCGGGCTAAAGCTATACGATGATACGCTACGCGGATCACGTCTTTTCATGGGAGATTCAATCTGAATCGTGCTGTGCCGTATCGCGATACCATACGATACGTGCCAAAGAGCTATTTCTGGTTTCTCGGTCGGATAGTCTGCGGTACTCTAGTACTCGTACAGCAAGGGTGCGTTGTCGAGTCCAGAGCCCTGACATGTATATATAGCTCGACGGGGAGAGGACAATATTTCTCGTCTCCTCAGCTGACAGGATCACTCTTTCGACTTCAAGTACTTTACTTTGACTTTGATTTCAGTCACTTATACAAATAGACTCATTAGACTAGCAATACATAGATTTACTGTAGACTCTATTTCACTTACAATTACCAGCAGATCTCACGAACCAGCTTCGACTAGCAAACTCGATCGTTTCTGACCTTATCACTACAAACACTCGTAATCACTCACTACGGTCTTAAGCACACGACTTGCTGCTTACCACCAACGACAACGACAAACAGATCAAGATGCGAGCCTCTACTTCGATCGTTGCGCTTTTTGCCCTCCTCGTCCCGCTAGCCGGAAATGTCTCTGCCGTCCCCGCCAGCTACAACCTCAACGCGAGGTACACTCCTGATACCTCCAGCGCCGCTCTACCTGGAACCACCAGTCACGCTGCTGCCCCGGCGTCCAGCTCCAGTCTCCCGAGCCTACCAGTCGTTCCGGCTTCGTCCTCTCACGCGACGCTTCCTTCTGTCTCTGCCCCTTCTTCGGTCCCCGTAGCTAGCTCTGCTCTCTTTAGCGCTCCTACGACTTCCACCTCAGGCTACGAGGAGGTGGACGAGGAGTGTGCGGAAGAAGATCAACCAAGCGGTACCACCGAGATGGCGAGTAAACCGACCAGTTCCGCACCTGGTCGCTGCGTTGGTCCTTCCTGTCCGTCTGGCTATTCCCCAAGCGGTACAACCGATGAGGCCGGTCCTTCGGTCAGCTCATCCGTTGAGTGTGCCGAGGGAGCCTACGGTAGTTCTTGCCCTAGTGGATCTCCATCTGCCTCACCCTCTGCGACTGGTGGTGGTCACTCTGGCGACGAAGAGTGTGAAGAAGAGGGAGAGCACACTCACTCTGGCCCACCTTTCTTAACCCACCCACCCAAGGGTTCCGGTTCCGCCACCGGTGTATACCCCGAGGGAAGCGGCACTGCTTCTTCAATTCCAGGCGAAACGAGCATGGCAGCAGCTCCCACCTCATCAAGCAAGGCCCCTTCCCAACCTTCTCAACCGGCGGGCTCTGCCACTGCCTCGCAATGTCACACTTGCGGGTCTGATGAAATTCCTGCTCCTACTTGGATGACCAACATCTCTGGTGCTCAGGTTGCCCCTACTTCCAGTCCCTCAGGAGCCCCCAGTTCCAGCGCCCCTGGCTGTTCAGGCTCAGCATGCCCATCCTCCGCTCCTGCCACTTCCGGCGAGACGAGCCACGCTGCTGGCGCTACGTCCAGCGCCCCCGCCGTACCTTCGTCTCCATCCTCCGCTCCTGGCTGCTCCGGTGCAGGCTGTGAGGCTCCATCTTCGGCTCCCGGTTGCTCAGGTCCCAGCTGCGAGGCCCCATCCTCCGCTCCCGGCTGTTCAGGCCCAGCATGCCCATCCTCCGCTCCTGCCACTTCCGGCGAGACGAGCCACGCTGCTGGCGCTACGTCCAGCGCGCCCGCTGTACCTTCCTCTCATGCTCCTTCAGTGCCTAACGCTGGAGCCAGTTCCACCTGCACCGATGAAGTCTCCAAGGGTGGCTCGACTGGCGGCGGCGCACCTAGCACTTCAACCAGATCTCACGTGGTAACAGCTCCTGCGTCAACTGAAACCTCTGGCGAGGGGAACACCCCTCCAGTTCGTCTTTAATCTCCTTCCTGCGGCCTAAAGACGCCTATCAAGGAGCAATCGCCCCTTGCTTGTTTGACTAGTGCGGCAATCAGGCTGAGTCGATTGTGTCGACGTATATGCACATACTCCTGTGCTTTTCCATGCTTTTCCATGCTTTTCCATGCTTGATTAGACGGACATTGTTTCTCATTTACGCTTGTTGTACATACTTGCATATATATCTCAGCTGTTCATTCCATCCTGTGTCCTGTTGCGCTCTCTTGTGCAGCTCCTTCTTACAGTCATGTATGTATATATGCATGTCCTTTCCTCTCGCTATCGTTCCGCTGCCTTTCTGCTCAGATGATGGGCGGAGCGAAGCAACTCGTGTCCAGCCTCCAAGAGATGCCATTAGCCGAGGTACAGTAACTTACGTTAAGCTTTCTGGACATAGGAACGGTTCATCAAATGCGCACGGACCCACATTCGCGATTGCTCATATTCATGGTAATGTTCCCGCTCGTATCCGACGCGTTCTACAGAGTCTATACTTTGTTCGTGCGTCGATCGGCTGTTCGGCGACCATAGCTGACGATCTGGACAGACCTGAGGCGTTCTATCCGGTCGCCTCCTTGTCTCTTTCACACAATTGAATGGATGTATACGGACGGCTAAAAGAGGACCGAGAGGGTCCCCATTTTGCAGCTAGAAGATGCAGATCATCTGATCTGCGATCGTGCGATAGAGTGGGTGGAGCGAGGTTGTGGAACTTGTACGGCAACCTGACCAAGCCACACGCACCATCCGATTGCATTTTTCCATGTTCTCGCACGTCCTTGGGTAACTCTAAATTCATCTTTCATTTCGTTTTGACCTGAAAAACTAATTCAAATCCCCCCTCGGCCTCCTTACGCGTCTACGCGTCAGGGCCTTATGGTGCCACAGCGAGATAACGCCGATGGGTGATTCTCTATGACATTGAGACCATCTGACCTATGACGCGGGAAAGTCATGAAATAATTACCGCTTTTAGGTAAAAATTACTTTTCTTTTTCTTTTTCTCACCTGAAGACCTTCTAAGGACAGTCGCGTCCCTCGACTGGTTGGTATACGCCTGTAATCAGTACAGTATAATACAGCATAGTGCATGTATGCATGGATACGCCTGTGTGAGTGTGAGAGTGTGTGAGTGTGTGAGTGTGTGAGTGGACACCCGACGCGAGTGAAACGCCAATTCATTTCATTTCGACCCAAGTAAGAGCACGTTCAAGCATTCCTGATCGCCATTGACACGATCCTTTTGCACTCGAATGGCAGCGTAGCATAACTCACTCGTAGCAAATCTTCACCCTTTCCGCACTCTCTCGCACGGGCATCCTGTCGAACATTACTGTCAACTTCGCTGTGACATCACGGAGCAAGAGTGTACCCATCCGACGGACACATGAACCTGGATCCTACCGGCAACCGCCACCACAGCTGCAGCAGTGCACATCCCACTCAGGACGCGTTTCCCTTTACCCTTTTGCGTGACTTTCTTCCCCCCTTGCTTTCCTCGCCCTCAAACCGATCCCTTCTCCTATCCATCTATCCTTTTCTCCAATCTTTCATCGTACATATCCCAATATCGGTCTGCATCGTCTTGCTGGCTCTACATTTTTGCTAGATCCATCGTCGACACCGCATTCTTTTCAACGAACGACCGAGCGAGAGAGTTTCATCGAAAGGAAATAGCAGGACGAGTACTGGTACCGGAAGTACTGTAAGTCAAGCCCATTCAACGCGTTCCTACAGTATTGCCACCATTTTTAACTTCAGTACCTCCCTCGTCTTTTAACTCATTACTCAAATCGCTCAAACTCCACCTTTGATCTTCGTAGAACGTGAAAGCCTCCCCGCAGGTCGGGTTGATCAGCAATCATAGGATCCCGTCGACTCTTGACTCTCAACTTTCAACCTTGACGGCAAGTCTCACCTGGCTCTGTGAGACACTTTGCTTCATACTGCAACGTCGTCCATTCACCTCATGTCGCGCCCGACTTCCTCGGCTGCGACTCATCGGATCGCTGGTACATCGTCTAACATGATGGGTGGTGAAGCGTGAGTACATCTGCTCTGCTGGGATCGATGATCAGTGACGATCATTCAGCTGATCCCCTCAATCCATCTTTTGTCGCAGTATGGGACGCGTTCACACCTTTTCTCCCACGCCATCCGCCTCATCCTCTCATCAACAACAAATATATTACACCCCTCAGGATCACCTCGTCAGCAACTCGTTCATGCAGCAGTTCGGAGGTGAATATGGGGGAGAATTGCATGGTCATGGTCAGATGATAGCACCTTATGCTGGGCATCAGGTGGCACAGGGCAGAATGGCGATCCCGATGGCTGGCCAGCCCGGGAATGTTATCGCTATCAACCCAGGGAGAGCGGGGAAGACACCGATAAGAGCGACACCACCTCCCAATGGCTTCGAGGATCTCGGGCCCTCCCCTTTTCTGCCCGAAGAAGATTCGACTCCGTATATGCCAGCCCACTTCGATAGTTACGGCCAATTGTCTCAGTCACCAAGTATGGGCATGGGACTTCAACTTCCACCAAATCAGCTTGTCTCACCCACAGATCATATGAACATGGCTAGAATGGGACCGCAATTACATCGAAGTAACACGATGCCGCTTATCAGCCATCAACATCACTACCAACCGCTTCAGCCGGGCCGGCAGCGAATGCCTGCACAACAGGCTAGACCGAATATGCATCACCGACAGACAATGACTGGCCCAATTCAGCGACCAGCTCCGTTATCCCGACACTCGTCCCTGCAGGCGCCAACGCGTTCAGCCAGTCCACACATCGCCGGTGACATGTTCGATCCCGTTCCGTCTGGCGCTAGCGGGTCTCCCCTGATGCGACAGCAAATGCAGCAATTACCTGGCCCGCCACCCGAGGCTATCGACATGTCGTGGGACTTGTCCTCGTTCGATCATTCGGTGAGTTATATTTTGACAGACATTTAAACGCGTCAGCTGACTCCGCTCTCTTCAGTTCGGACTCAACGCCCAAGGTATCTCTCCAGCTCGAGCTCTCGGACCAGCGCCTCAATATCCTCAACGCTTTTCCCCTCATAGAGATATTCAAATGATCACTCCTCAAGGGAACAAATCCGGTTACCCTGACAATATTCATTCGTCAGCTACTTCCGTCGCCTCGTCTGCCACCGCGTCCTCAAGTATCTCCAGTATGAGCGACATCAGTATTCGATCTACCCGTCAACAGGTCAAGCAACTAGAAGCGGAAAGCAGCGACGACGAGAATGAATCGCCCACTCGAGGACCGTCGACTTCACGCGCGATGATGAAGATGCAGCTTGAGGAGAAGAAGCCTGCGCCTGTTGCTGCCAAGCCTGTGCGACCACCCTCCAAGGTGGGACAAGGCGGAAGGACTTCTGCCAAATTTGCCAAAGTGGCAGAAGACCCTGGTGTAGAGGGGATCCCTCCTGGACCTCGTCCGATGGAACGTCCGAACCCCTCTTTCGCTTGTATCATCGGACAGGCAATCTTGCGATGCAAGGCTGGCGGTCTGTCTCTTGAGCATATCTACCGATATGTCGAGACGGCCTATCCTTTCTTCAAGACCGGTGATGGAGCTTGGCGGAACTCGGTGCGACACAACCTCTCTATCCACAAGATGTTCGAGACCATACCGCGAACCGAGGCTTTCCCTCCTGGTAAGGGAGGTATCTGGATCATCCACGAGGAGGAGAAATGTCACTGGCCTGCCGAAGACAAATTCATCAAGAACTTTCCACCTTCGCATCCCCATCATGCTGTGTGTCGACAAACGATGCATGAAAAGGCCAAGGAGAAGGAGGCGATGGAGAAGGCCGCTCGAGAAGGCAGGGTATATGTACCGAAGAAGGGCAAAAAGGGAAGGAAACTCGCTAGCAAAGACGACGATGACGAGGATGCGGTTGATATGATTCGAACGTCATCCATGTTGACCGAGGTCCCACTTCCGCTAGAGAGATCGACTTCTCAGCAACAATTAGCCGGGTCATCAACACCGATTGCTGAAGACGACTCTACGACGCCCAAGATGAAGCCAACACTGATGGAACCACCACCTATCAAGGCTCTAGATATGACCGAAGGACTAGACCTTGATGAGGACGAGGGTGAATTCCTCCCGATCGATCTGGAAGCCGCAGGAGAGATGTTGCCTCCCCCCATCGACGTAACGCCGATCGATCCATCCAAAAAGCGCGACGACCATTTGACCAGTCACGGTTCGATGGTCCCACCCCGATTTGAGCGCAAGGAGAAGCGACGTCCTTTAGCCGTTGATGACGACAATGTCTTTACGTCGGCCACAAAACGAGTCAGAGTGTCTGAGCCTCTTGCGCCTATACACCCGATTCCTCAAGAGACCGCTGCTATCAAAGAGCTGGACGACTCTTTCGTTACTCCTGAGAGGGAAAGGCCATCAGTCTCGAATAACAGCAAGATCATGTCGAGTGCCTTCAAGACCCCTGCTCTGATACAAACATCGTCTTCTCCCGGATCATCCCCAATGCCTCAGACGATCACTCGATCCACCCACCATCCCAGTGCCCTACAACAAGCCTGGACTCATGACGACATGACCAAGTCGCCCGCTCGTGATTCTTCACCAGCTCGACCCATGCTAGACGCTGCCTTTGATTTCAAACCCAAGGCCCCGCCGCCTCGTACACGAACTTTGGCACACCACGATGAGGATTTCGTCGTTCCAAGCAACAACGTTTCCCAATCACCTCGCGCCCCTCCTAAGACTCCTGTGACCCGATCTTCCGCTGCAACCGACAAAAACAAGACGCCTCGATTACAGCATCTTCGGACGCCCAGTCTCGCGAAGACGCCAATGTTCTTCGGTGGATCTCCCGCTTTACCACCTCCTTCAGCGACCGCACTGCTATCAACTCCGATGTGGGAAGTGGGAGGCGTGTTAGATCGACTCAAGGACCACTTGACTGGATCGCCGACACATTCTTCAATCAGATCGCCTATGCCGCCGACAAGCCCTACGAGATATGCGATGTTGTTAGATAGTGGTGGATCACCGAGGAAGAGGAGGGATGTCAGCTTGTGATATCAGATATCATCTCCGAGAGCGGATCAACGTCTCATGTTCTTTCTTTGCACGAGTCTCACTTTCGCTCGAGTATTATAGTATCTTGGTCTGTGTAATTCGCTCTGCAGGACTGGAATACCCGTCTTTTTTCCCTCCTTCGCATACCATTTGTAGTATAGCTTGCAGTCCTTGTTACATGGCACCAATTTGTCTACCCTTATCGATTTCTATCTAGCTCTGATGACTGCTTGAGCCCGTACAGTAAACAGTATCTCTCCGTCTATAGTCTGCGTACGTATACGCCCGTGTTGTTGATGAGATTTATGCCATGCCTCAATCGTGAACCTGCTGCATCAGTGCAGCTTCCTGTGATCAGACAGTTCAACCGGTATTTGGTGAAACCCCTGAAATCGTCAGGAAAAACGCGAGATAGCGAGGTCCGGGAAGTCAAGCTACGATTTCAATAGCGAGAGGAAATCCGCTATATACCCCACTGGCAATTATACGAACCATGCACAGCAAGAGCTCCAGAGCCATCTCAGCCATCGAGTCCGATGCCTGATGATACTGTCCAAGCGTGACGAGCGCAAATTCAGCGAAAAATGTCCCATGGCTAAGTTGGTTAAGGCGGTCGACTGTTAGTTTCTAGCATGATCGGACGGTCGTGAGTTCGAGTCTCACTGGGACAGATGGTTGTGCAACTCGATGCATAGGAACGGCGGGGTACCAGATTGAGAGGAGCGTCTCCAATGTTGATCCTGATCCTTCAAGATCACTATCTCTTATCCTCCTCTTTCGGCTTCTCTCCTTCGGCTGGTTTCGCCGCCGCCTCCTCCTTTTTCTCCTCCTCAGCAGGCTTGTCCTCTTTCTTCCCCTACTGCGGGCTTCTGCTCCTCCTTTTTCTCTTCAGCAGGTTTCGCCTCGTCCGGCGGCTTATCGGGCGGTTTCTCTTCCGTCTTTGGTGGCTCGCTCGGCGCTTCTGAAGTGGGCGGTGGATCCGGCGGTTTCGCCTCTTCGGTCTTGGGCGGGTCTGTACTTGGCGGAGCCGTGGACGCAGCATCTGATGGAGGCGCGGACACGCCTGACAGGACGTCTACGGCTTCCTTGGTAGACTTTTCGGAGGCTTCTTTCTGCTTGGTAGCATTGGTAGATAGAGCGGGTTTCGCTGTTTCGATGATGGTGCCCAAGTTGGTACGTAAAGTATCGAGCGTCTCAATGGTGGTCTTTCCAAAGGCAAGGTCCGTAAAATATGCCTGCCATTGTTCCTGGTTCGCATTCTTCAGACTTTCAATAGCGGTAGTAAGCCTTGTCATATTGGTTCCTATATCGGTACCGGCAGCGGTCGAAGCTACCGTGACAACATCGCTCGGTTCTGAGGGGGCAGCGCTTCCGTCGGCTGATTCTGCTTGCGACTTGCTTTTGCTAGAGCTACGGCGACTACTGCTCCTGCCTCGACTTGCACTACTGCTTCGTCCGCGCTTCGAAGACTCTGATCTACCCGATCTCGATTTCGATCTAGATCTAGATTTGGGTCTCGAATCGGACCCGCCTCCGGAAGAACGAGGGCGAGAACGAGCACCTTTGGATCCTGATCGAGACGAACGGGGCCTCTCTTCGGATTCTTCTTCGGCGGACTCACCAGCCGAAGATTCTTCATCTTCATCGTCGGCCATTGTGAACGATTACCAATGACTCAGGACGTTCAAGGTTACTGTCGACTTGTTGATCGGTTGATCACTCTCTCCGAAGACGTATGCAGAAGCCTAGGATTTAGGGCTGGTGAGAGGACAGTATCACTTGTGAAAGTCGACAAGTCACCTTTAGAGGTTGGGAATCGCACGGGAGAAGATAGGATGAAGCTGGGACAGAGATATGGACGGTGTATGTTGTTACGAGCTTGGTAGGGGTAGTGTTGGGTTTGATTTAGTCTGTATGTATCGCGTGGGGGCTCAGGTACAGATCAGGTGAAGATGGAGTGGGAGAAATGCTTGATGGCTGACGGAATTACTGAAAGAATGCGTGAACGATAACCGTCGATATGTACTGTATGTGCGTACTCGTTGTCACTTTTCGCCACTGGGTCCAAATCTGAGTCCTAGTAATCTCGGTCTATCTACAGTATCCTATCGCACCAATACCCATCATTCCTCCTTTGGACCGACACAAAGAAAAAGAGAATGGAAAGGCCACCTTGAGTCGTTCAAGTCCAGCTTGTGTATGAGACTCATATGAAGCAGGTCCTATGAACGATGTGCTGTGTAATGCTTCAGGAACGGCTTTCATGGAGTTTGTGGTTGTGGGTTCGAAGGTAGTTGTGGAGCATGCGAAAGGAGAGCAAAGGAGCGCATTGAAAGGAGATCAGTTGGATGACACATACTGTACGCTCGGCAAGTACAGTATACTCGTATACTATGGCGCGGTCGCGCCCTTACTGTGGGAGCTAAGAGGACGACCACCCTGTGCACTTCGTCAGGTGCAGGTCGTGTGTATGAGCATTCTACTCAAGGACACACTTATAGTGGTCTCGCAGGGAGAGCAGGTCCTGCTGCGATTCTTGTTGGCGTGGCTCCTGGATTTTGATAAACGAGAAAGGGTACCTGGATTGTGTCACGACAGACCGAATTCCGAGAAGGGCAGAAACGGTGCCAAAATCCATCACTGTGTCATTCTACAGGTTTATACTGATGTTCGTGACCATCCATGGCAAGTATGCAAGGTCGAATGGGTAGAATCATATGTACAGACAGCAGATGGCAGAATGCGAGGCGTCAGGCCTTGAAGGGGGCATTACAAGTATCCTGGCCTACAGGTTCTGCTAGTACAGTACCAGTACATAACTGGGGTGATATCAATCGGGCACCTACCCACCCGCAACGCAAGAAGCGACCGCATCGAGGTGAGGACCACCGTTGACACCTTCAGCGTCCTGGTTCAAACTCCAGATCATCATACCGCCAACCTTGCTCTTCCATTCCTCACAGATCGCCGTGTTGTCCTCAGCTGTGGTCCAAGTCCAGAACACCTTGCTCCCATCGTCGTACCAAGCGTGAGTCAATTCTTCGGGGAAGGCGGTGGAGTTGTCTTTCGGAGCACTTTCGAAGCTAGCCCGCATCTTGGCGGCCATCTCAGAGCCTTTACCACCAATGGAGGGATCAACGTAAGGGTTGTATCGTAACCAGCCGGAAAGACCATTATCGATCGATTGCCCAGCTGTTTCCGGCTCGGTCGAGATAGTTTCAAAGTACTCCTTGCCCCCCATGGTACAGCCGATCGGCGGGGTCGCTAAGCAGGGCTCGGTCAATGAGAAGTATTTGGCATCCATCAAAAAGCTTTTTGGCGAAGTGGAAGAAGAAGGGCGGTAAAGAATGACATGATCAGCATGGAGATCTCAATCAAGCATCGTGGCGTTGAGGGAGACCTACCCGATGTTAACCTTCTTTAGATCCGTAAGACCTTGGCCCTGATAGAACTCGACGGTCTTCTTGACGACTCCGCCCCCGGACTGGTGACCGGTCTTGGTGTCGTATCGGTTGACATAGTCGTCTGCGCGCAGACATGGAAAGTTCGGTTACTTTGACTCGATAAATGAGGGCGCATCCGGTGAAAGAGGAACTTACATGTCATCAAGTTCCACATGTCAACTACACTGTCAAGAGCGGAGAAGACTTCGGAAGTGAACGCCTTGCCGTCCTCTTCCTTCGAACCAAGTGCTACAGTGAGAAGCTTGTCTTGGCCCATCTTATCCTTGAGAGCTTTGCACATGTCGATGAAGCCCTGCGTCTGGTTCTCTTTGGGGAACTCTGCGGTACAAGGATTCTAGCAGGTTAACAACTACCCTACTAGCATGGAGAGATATTGTAGAGGAGTCATCCACTCACCCCAGTCAAGGTCAAGACCATCGAGCTGATGCTGTTCAACGAAGCCGGCAGCAGCAGTAGCGAAAGCGTCGATGGTTCCGCCGTCCGCCGCGTATTTGATTTCCTTATCGTTGTTCCATCCACCCAGTGCCGCCAGGATCTTCATGCCGGGCTTTTGCCTCCTAAGGTTCGCGGTTATCTCAGGGCCAAAGTTGCCGAGGTCAGAGTGAAGCCATTTGTTTTCGCCTGCAAGCATCGTCTGGGCGTCGATGAATGCTGTTTACCACGACCGTGGCAGAGGGTCAGTTTTCGGATTCTATATATGTAGCAAGGCGATGATGCTGTAGATGCAACTTACACATGATAAGGTGAGTGACCCCCTTGAGCTGAGAAGTCGATACACCATCAAAGTTGACGTAGCTGCGATAAATCGTCAGTCGATATTATAGTCATCTTGTTCGATCGGAGTGCAGCACCACTCACTTGTCATAATAGGCCACAAGCCTAGTGCCACCTTCACTGGGTGTTTCGGAGTCAACAGAGCTTGTATCCGGAGCTTCATACACTACTGGCCCGGAACCAGCTGTTTTGGTCATCATCTGGCCGGCACCACCAGAGGCGCCGGGAGCCCCACTTGGTCCAGCGGTAGGAGCAGCAGTCGGGTTGAACCCAGCTACCGAAGAGCTTCCACCATAGGGGACAGATGCGAGGCTTGATCCAGCAGCTGGCCCTGTCGAAGCAGAGATTGCGCCGCCTGAGACAGGTAAGGAAGCTGCACCACTCGCGACACTTGATGCAGCTGGCAAGGAAGCTCCGGTCGCGGCCGAAGACAACGACTGATTGGCAGCAAGGCTAGCAGGTGGAGAAGTCGCGCCAGCCACTGATGAAGCCGCTTGACTTGCGCCAACCACTGAGGAAGTGGGCTGACCTCCACCATTGCTGGCGATCGAGGACAGGGCTCCACCGTTTGCGGCCGTTGATTGGGCTGCACCGCCCGCCGAAGAGGACGCCGAATGAGCCGCAACGTTGCTGGCGGCTGCCGATGAAGCCCCAGCTACACTCCCACTAGATGGCGAGGCCACCGCGCCCAGGCTAACAGGGTTTCCACTACCAATGAAGCACACATCCGTAGTTCAGCTTCTCCATCACGTCTGTAGCCGCTCGTGGCACAGGAGAGTAATCTGAGGCCAAGATAAAGCGCCAACTCACATGTCAGGCCACACGCAGGGATTGCCAATGACGCCGTCCTTGCAAACAGTTCCCCCATTGCAAGGCACCGCGTTCCCAAGCTGGTCCTCGTATCCTGTTCCGTCAGGTTTGCAAATATAGCTCCAGGGTTTGGTGGGGTCGAGAGACTGGCTGGCCTGGGGTGCGGCCGCGGGACGAGGGAGAGCGTTGACAGCCAATGCGCCAAGAAGGCCAAAGAGAGTTGGAGAGATCAACACCATTTTTACCGGGTTACCGCTGGTATTTGGGTTCTCACTTTATTTGTTATCTGTATTGGTTTTCTTAAGTTGTGTTAGTGTTATTGGCGACTGTCCGTAAAATGTGAGTGCAGATCGGTGATCGGCTTGGCTCGAAGTTAAATGAGTGTGTATCCGTTTGAGACAAAGTCCTGCTTTGTCTGGCTTAAGTTGACGGCTGGTTTCTTACAAAGTGGAATTGATTGTCGATCTGCATACGCAAGCAAGTCGATCAAGCTCGTCAGTCTATTAACCTTAACATGATCGAGTCTCAGAACGGAGGGGGGTGAACTTACACTGCGACGAAAAAGTATCGGTTGGACGTGGACCGTTGGAGTTTCTCCTCTGCTCTGAGTTGATTGCAGCCAGCAGTATTTATATGCGAATACACATTGCAGGTATCGGCGAATTGCTGATTGCCCAATCGTTTAATCACAAAGGACAGCCATTCGAACGGAGAGATTGGATAAAGGACACCTCTTCATCAAAGTAAACATATGAGTGACTGCGCTTTATGTGAGAATCCCGTCACACATTCTAGACATTTGCTCAGACGTCATGAAGCGTTTCTATCCTTTGAAGAGGCATTGTTAGAGATAGTCGTGAATAGCATCGCCCCTTAATTCACAAGGAGGACGATGATCGTTTGAAGCACGACCGGAAGAATTGAGCGACACCCGGGCCGATGTACCCTTTCAGCTTTCGGTATTCCCACAGGCGATCGCGTAACGTCACCGCGTAGAAACGAGTTGGGACCATGGGGTTGATTGGTTGTTATCCTTACAAAGCTGCCTCCTTATGGCAAGTTCATCAGTAACGGCGTGTCAGACGATGGGTAAGGAGCATATCCCGCATTCGGTTTCGGGCTTGCACGTCTCGGTGTGCCGTCCGATTTCATACAAGATACAGGTGTGGATAGATACTCCTCCGCGGTCCATGCCGATCCTTAGTCTTCATCGTCCCTCTCACCTCTCACTTCATCCTCGGTCATCTCCACTTCGGGTGCATGGCTCTCGGTCGGAGCAGCGGTGTACCAGGATACGTTGATACCTCCAGACAGGTTTTGTATATCCTTGGTACCCATAGCCAATACCTGTTCACGTGAAATCAGCACGCGTTTCACCTTTTGTTCGATCAAGTTTGTCCACATACTTTCTCGGCCATATCTCGAGCAGGATATGTGACCCTTAATCCACCATCAACCACCTCGGTCACACCTCCTTGAGATTCATACCACTCCTGGGCGGCTTTGCGGCTGATCTCTGACGCAAGACCTTCGCCAGTGATTGTGACGGTACGTGACCGGTTGTCCAACCGCATCGGTCTTGGGGGCCCGCCTCTTCCTCTGCCTCGACCACGGGTGAAACCTCTGCCTCTGGACGAGCCGCGTGAGTATGGCGAGAATCGTGCCGAGGAGTTGATACCGAGTGTGTTGGCCTAAACAATAAGATATAAGTTCTCTGATACTGATGAATGACAATCATGGGACATACCTTATCTCGAAGAGCCGATAGTTGAGCACTGAGATTCAACAGCTCTGCCTGATCCTTGCCCTCTGTTGTCTCCATCCCATGTTTGGCCAACTCGGCATCTAGTTGGTCCTTCTCGTTCAACTCCGGATCCACCGACTCCACTTTGGGTGGGTTGTTGATCTCGTCGATCTCCTTGGTCAGCTGCTTCAGTCTTCCAAGAATCTGGACCTTCTCCTCTTTGGTAGCGCCCGGAGCTCCAGCCCGTTTCAACAGCACTTTCTGCTCGGCGACTAGCGTCTCCTTTTTTGCTCGCTTTTCTGTCGACTCCAATTCCGCCAACGTGGCCTTTAATCTACTCTCTGGTCCACTTAACTTGGCCTTGACACTGCCTTGAGGTCCGTCTCCAGCTTCCATCTTTTTCATGTTGGCCAACAACTCCGCACTCTTATCTAATGCCTGTTGACCTGCTTCTCCTTGTCCAGGTCGAGGTCGATGCCACAGCACTTTGACGTGTCTGGATCCGAAGACAGCTTCGTCCGACTTCCACGCCTGGAAAGCCTGCTGATTGTTCTCGAAGCTGATCAAAGCACGTTTACTGCGGCCCTCAAGAGCGACATTTGTGACCTCGCCGAATTGCTGGAAGTAGTCTCGGACAGCCTGTACACTGAGCTGAGCCTGAGGAATATCGGTAATTACCAAAGTCGTAGAGTCTCGTTTAGGAGGCGGTCGATTTGAACCCATGAAATCGGCTGGAGCCTCCTGATTGTGGCGAGGGGGTCCTTGGAAGCCAGGATGCCCAGGCTGACCGTTGGGCCCTTGAGGTGTACCCATCTGAGGGGCAAACGGAAATGGGAATGGGAAAGGCATTTGCTGTTGAGGATCGAAACCGCCTGGTCCTGGCCCAGGTCCAGGGCCCGGTCCCATCATATGACCTCCGCCGTTTGGGTGCATCCCTCCTCGACCTCTGCCTCGACCTCTGCCCCTACCTGAACCTGGGCCGGCCATGAATTGCTGTTGAGGGAACTGGCCACCGAACATCATCTCTGCCGTCGGTATTATGACATCATCCGAATGCTCATACGGGCAGTTAGCGCCTCGCATGCAAAAACCTTTCTCTGTACACGTGCATATTAGCAAAATTCAACGGCCAACAATCTGTGGATCTCGTTGACTTACGATGATAGTCGAAGCACTTTTTTCTCCCTGAGGGTCCGGTCGGCACATTTCCATGAGCAGGACCAGCTTGTCCCGCTCCATCGCCCATTTCCACATCTTTGTCCTCTAAAGCAGCGGGCGCGCCGTTCTGGGCCGGGCGAGCGGTAGAAGGGCCGGCTACTGGTTGAACCGGCTGAACAGGTTGAATGGGTGCTGATGGTCGGTATGAAGAAACGATCGATGGAGCTTTAGGGGGCGATTTAGGCGCAGGGGCAGGGAGGTAGGCTTTGGTTGAGAGTGTCTGGAACAGCGTATCGACGAAAGGCTTTGCAGCTGGAACATTCACTATATTCAGCTTTCGCGCATTCGTGTGTTGTCAAGATATAAGCTCACCGTCTTCGAGAAAGTCTGCGAGTTCCCTTGAGATGAACTGGACGACCATCTCTATCAGCTTTGAATTCAATGCGCTCAAGCGCGCGACCTCGTACTAACCACTTTCCACTCATCCTCCGCCATTACAGCATCGTGCTTGAGCAGAGCTGTGATGTAGTCCGATAGTACTGCAGGGTCGGCATCGCACCTGTTCCGATAAAAGAGCATATGCTAGGTCAGTGTTTGCGACTGGACAAAAATCTGAGAGGGTAGGGGAACCGACACCACCTACAGAGGTTCTATGGTCTTCAACAGCCAGGCTTTGAATTCCGGTAGATCGAGCTCGTCGTTGAACGGCATGTTGTGGAGATTCGTGTGTCACTGAAGATCGGACAATCACAATGATAATTTTGAACCAGGGGAGAATGAGGATATGTAGACGTACACAGGCATCAGACATAGAGTCGTGACTGAAATGTTGTCACAACGTCCGATGCGATGTATGGTACACTCGCATGATCATCATCGTAAGTGGGCCACTAATTTAAATCCACAGCTGGTCGGTTTTCCCACTTTGCTCTTCCCCATTGCCAGTCATGGAGGTCATGGAGACGCTGAATCTGCCGTATCGTTTATGTCCTAGTACACAGCAGGCGGAAGCACTTGTATGACTGTCAGGATGTGTCGTATCTTAGCCTCGAGCGATCAATGGCATGAGGTGGCAGCGTAGGCCAACAGCCGCACAGATACACGAGTTCCAACGTGGCACCGACTCGGCAGGTGAAGAGAGCCGATCGATTCTCGTTGAAAGGGTCTGAGCATGCCCACGACCTACGTATTGGGGTGGACGCCTTTCGCTAACGGAAGATCCCTGGTATCTTCTTGTGAGGCCCCTGATGGGAGATAGCATGCTTAGCGGGGTGCTCGTCCCGGCCTGCCAGAGATTCAGCACAGGAGACATGGGACAAGAATTAACTCTCTGAGCCTGAAAGGAGACCTCCTTTGCGGTCGAGTAAGGAGCTACACAATGCGGGAGTTTGACTGTGCACTAGTGCCGACTGGCTGCCTATGAAGCAGCGGGTGGCAACGGAAGAAAAGGACACCCTAGTGATCTGATAGGCAACCCCCTCTTGCAGGTAGATCTTAACTCTTGATAAATTAGCTCTTCCCTCCCTTACTCCCGCTGTCACAAAACAAGCTGTCTGCGTCGTTTAACATAATTGACTCGTAGTATCGAGCGCAGATCACCATGTCGTCATGCAACACAGGCATTGACCCTTCACTTCTGATGTATAACACAACTGGACACCGGTCTAAAGATCCCCTTTCAGCCACCTGGAATCGCTCAGAGAGATCAGAGGGACATGTGTCAAATACTTCGTGAGTATTATCAGGCGGTAAACGCAGTCGATTTGGCGTCCATCACCATCTACTTAAAATACAGTAGCTTCGAAGATCTTCTGCTTGCAGCCAGTCGCTATCAGATCTTGCAATGTTAACGTGCTGATGATATCTGTTCCGCCGATGCCTGCCAACCCAGCGCGAATGGACGTGAGGGTGGCACATCTGATCTTGGCGCCCATCTCACAGCACGTCGGGAAGGGCAAGGGGAGCGAGATGCATCCACCCCTCAAGAAGATTCACCCTTCAAGCAGGACTCACAGATCTCCCCCAGATCTTTCCGCCCGTACGGGTCGACTCCGCCAGAGTGTGCGCCGTTTGATCTCGATATCCATGAACAGTTTCAGCGGAACTTCAACCCTTCTCATCCGCAACAAGCCACTACAGCTTATCGGAGCAATGGTCAAACCCTAGGGCCTCAGGACGGTTCTTTCACGGTGTAGTGCCACGGTATGATTAATAGGCGGAACCTAGTAGTGGCATCCCGTACTACCGATCTTTTTGTCTTGTTTACACAACCCAGAAACTTGATAGAGCTGAGCTAAGCATACCGCTGCGTAGCTAGAAGTCCAAGATGCATAGATATATGCATGGGCAGGATAGTAAAATCCATTGTAAGTATGTAGATGGCAGAAGGCTAATTACATGCTAGAACAACAGTGAGCCGGTCCAGCCTGCGGCTGATCCCGTCTACTTCTTCTCCTTCTATTGACACCGAGATCGACATACAGAACATTAACATCGAGCACTTTATCTAGAACATTACCTAGAATATCGACAAGTACATCTAGAACGTTAATATAAGACCCAATACATTACATTACAAAGCCAAACACACCGACTCTATACATGTACAAACCGCCCCGATCTAAGGGAGCCGCGCATTCCCAATAGCTTCGCTACTGGAGAGTGTCATCCCGGTGGTCAAGGCTCGACTCTTTAGCAGTCAATCTACTCCTGGCGGAAGTAGGACCCTCTCATAGGCTACATCATGCTATGAGAGGGGGGCTTTGGTACTACAACGGACATCTTTCCTGACAGCCTCGGGAGCGGTATACCGGTTTCGAACCAGTCTTACTTGCCCCTACCCGCACTGGATCATGCTATTGGTGCGCCAAGCTCTGACCTCGGACCACCGACGTCGTTGGCTCAGACAGGAATGCTTTCACACGTTTCCGATGGAGGAGATATACTGATCGGCAGTGGTCTATACGATAATAGCGATGTCTGATCACCTTCAGCCACCAGCTAAGAAGTTCTTTGGCCTATCATTCGACCTCAATCAAGGTTGTGGACGTGTGAGTTTGGAGCACACGGTACTGTACGTATACCTGGCTTGATCTCACCATCTCCCCGTTCCCATCCGTTAGGAATCCGAAAATCGAAGATAACAATTTCAATACGAAAATGCTCGGTCCTGATATTCCCACGATGCCTCGTCTCGACTCTTATGGCGAGGCCTCCGATATTGGTGGGCAAGGCAGCAAGCTCCCTAGTCGGGGTTCGTACAAAACAATACGCTGTGACGTATGCACCAATTATGGGGACAAATACGTCTGGTGAGAGAAGCCTTCGTGAGTACGCGACGTTGTAGGGCAGCGCCACACCCGTCTTACAGTATGTGTCGCACGGCCTTACTGTACCCGATGAAGCAGTCTCTGAAGTCAACTGGAAGCCGAACACTTCGATGGTGGGGGGGGCGTGAGTGGCAACTGACGACATCATATGATCATTTGCCAAGAGCTTCTTGCCAGCCATGTCATAGCCTGGGCTGTACGATCGAGGTACACTCTTACATGGTACATGCCTCTTAGCGAGCTGTAAGCTTACCAGCCAGCTGAGAGGCGATCTATAAGAGTCATAAGAGCAAGGAACATTATAGATTCCAACCGATCCTAAGTCATCTGCTGATGGCCCTTAACCTATGAGGGCTCAGGGGTGCGTAGTAGGAGAAAAATCAACACACATGTTGTATGCGATACCTGCCCGCTGGCAGCCGAGCCGATCCGCCGACATCTTTACTCAGCAGCCAGACACCTCGACCGCGGCGCCACGAATCGAAGGCTCTGAGCTGCGACTCAACTTACCGCCTCCAGAGGATCAGGAGGAACACCTGCCAGAAGGGGGCATCATTGATCCGAGTATGATGTCACGAGGTCGCCGAACCGCCAGTTCCGCCCCTCGCCAGACACTGACTGTCGACGTCTCGTCCACAGGTCGCATCGATCGAAATACATGGCAGCCCCGTCCGATTGACGAGACCGATTCTCAGGCCTAGAGTCATGGGAGCATGTTGGATTGTGAGCTCGAAACAGTGACGAACTTTCAGTAAATCGGAGGGCTCATCCTAGAGAATGGTGGAGAAATAAATGCATTTCAAGCAGAAAAAGGATACTGTACGTGTTTGTATCCTTCGATGGTCATAAAAACAGAGATTCCGGTAGATTTGATGCAACACCTTATATCATATTCCACCTCGTATCATACTCGTAGATCGCAGACAATAGATTTGCCACCAAATTGACTCTTCGGATGTTGAGATATCCAAGACATTTATTGTGATAGCTTCCTCCGCCGTATCCTTCGGCTTACTTGTCAATTGCAGTAGGACCATTCGTTATGTTCCCGGTGCGCTTCACACCGCTACTATTGCGGAGACGCTAAGGGGCCAGAACGACGAGCTACACGAGCATGATGACGGTCCGATGTAGATCGAGACTCGAGGCAAGCGATACACGACCCCCCCACCTCTTACAAAGGGTGACGCCCTGCTTTCTTGTCCAGGAAGATCCTTGATCGAAACATCAAGGGAGGTCGAAATATCAAGGGAGGTCAAAGGGGTTTGTGATGGCTTCTGTAGCTGTAAACGAAGCAAGTGCTGGCATTTTCCACTCGGACCCTTTGACATCGTACAGCTCCACAGTCCCCGATGCTCTGCCATCCGTTCATGTCGGATTTGGAGTGCGACTTATTGCGCTGATTCTCGAGTCATTCCGACTGGGCGTTGAAGCATCGATATCATAGTTCAGGGAGTCAGCAGTTACGACCTAACAACACACGTGTGATATCAGCTGTAACTCATCTTGCCTCATAAACTCTACGACCTTTCGCTTGAGACTTCGTCCACGGTCTCAAAGCTTCAATTCCAATATCTTAACATCGCTCCCCGTCCAGTTTTCACGATCAGTCATGGAGCCTGGACAGTCCTCTGGGATATCATCGAAGTCAAAAGAATCTCGAACCCACTCCAGGCATTTCACCCGTAAAGGCAGAGGCGAGGCGGGGCGAGACTGCTTCTCTTGCAAAAAGAGCAAGAAGAGGTGTGACTGGCCTGATACAAAAGAGTGAGTACTCTAGGACGCTTCCTCCCGCTCACGTGCTCTCACGACCACATCACCAGCAAGCACAGAATTTTGTGTCTCAGGTGCGAGTCCTTCTTTCGGAGCTAAAGCTGGGTTCAGCCCCAAATCATGCTTTCGGTGTCAGAAGTCCAAGACTCCGTGCCAGGGACAGTTTTCCTCCGATAAGGGCCTCAAGTTCAGAACTACCGTTCTATCCGATAGGGAACAGCTTCTACCTCTACCCAGTGCGTGCTTTGGACAACCCACCGATGCTGCTCAAACAACGACTGCACCACCTGAAGCGTACTGGTCGAACCTTGCAAGGACTCAGGACGACCATGGCACCGCCATTCACTACGGATCCTCATCCCTCGATGGTGTCACGTATTATTCAAATCCACATCCTCATCCAATCACCTACGGCGATGGAACTGGCTATCCCGGTCAAGACGAGTATCTGAGTATGTGTCCGTCTAATGCACCCACTCACATCAATCAGTCGGCTCATAATCCAGTCGACCTGCAATCGACCACCAATTGGCCTCAGACCTATCCCGCATTTGATTGGCAGTCACATACAGCTCCTGCTGACCTCGAAGCTCACGCCCGCACGCTCGCTGAGCTTGCGGACGAGGTCGAGCTTGTTCAAGACACGCAGACTGCAGGAGCCTATGAACCAGGTCCGCAGATGCGCCAGATGCCCGAGTCGACTGTGAATCCTCAGGCACCGTGGCATCTTGATGCTCGCCTACGGACGAGCGTCCCTGCGCGGGATTATGTGCCTATGGAGTCAGCTGAACTCGGGTACGGGACTTCCAGCGAGCTGTACCAATGGATGCCCAGCTCAAACCCAGGGACCCTTTCGCCTCTCGATCAGAACTTGGACTGCAGCTTCAACGCATCGCAGCCAAATTTCCCCAATCTCGGCTTCGATCCTGATTCGGAAGTGCGGGGAGCACAGGCTGGCGATAACAACATCGGCTATCAACGAGATTGATAGGTGACCTAGAAGCCTAGGTACAGAAGATACGTCGGGGTGGAGAGAGGCCGGGATCGACACCGGTTTTGCACCATAGCTGCTAGACTTAAAGTCATCATTAAGAACCCCCATTCCGTAGCGTGCATGCACTTCAGAAAGCTCCATTGCAAGGTCTCCAACCTAGCTTGATATTCATATGGGCCAAAAGCCCGATATCAAATGCAGGCCTCTTCTTTGTTAAGTGTGATACCAGAGAAAAGAAAACCGATACAACAATTCCCCTTGTTTATATCAACTTATGTTGGGCTTTTTGAGACATATATGAGACATGAAATATGTAGGAGTGGTACAATACTGATCGTGTGCTATGGTTCAAAGTCCCAGCTTCTCTGCATGCCACTGAATTATGCTGTGTGAACGACTACCTTCAGCTTCTCGCGCAGAAAAATCGCTCGTTTCCGATACGAAAGTGACTGCACTTCTATGAAAGGATGATGTTCTCATGGAGTTCTCTGTACCAACTTCTGTCACTTAGGCGCAAGGGGGCCGAGGAAGATTTGAACCGGCAGGTGTACACTAGTGTGGTGTAATTCTGACGAATGAAGGAAGATTCTTTCTTAGCAGAGCTGTGCATGCTCTGCCACTGCCTGCAGAAGGCACAAGTCGTTAGTCCACACGAGTTATGAACAGCTTAAGACGCAATTCTTGGCAAACGAGGCGCTGTCTTTGTGTTCTCCAGCGTTTCAAAGTCCGAACAGCATGCAAATGCTTCGTCGAGGATTGACTCGATCCCGTCTGCCACAATGAGGTAAATAGCGAGTGGTGATCTATTGTCGGCTGAGTCATGGAATGAAACAATTTGATCGATGCTTCTCTGACCCATTCACAGCAGCCCATACTTTTCGCATACGATAGTCAGCCACAAAAGACATGACAAGATGACACGCTGAATACTATCCTTTGTTTCGACCCACCATGATCTCCTTTCAAACAAGTACATACTGTACTTCGCTCTCCAGTCAATCTACTTCCAGCGTTCATCCTGACTGTGAGTATCACTGTTCTGACCATTCGCTGTCTTCAAAACCCATTATCAACAGGTGCATGTGCGTGGATACCCCCGGACGACTTAGCTAACCTCACTTCACTTTGTACCTCAACATCGACTTATACAATAACAGTAACTCCCAGAGATCGCTTATGCCGCTCAGCGTGTATGATGGAATATCAGGAATCTACCAATCCGCTGTGGGAGATTGCCGAGTCTACCGAGTCCAGAGCTAAGAAAGCCTGCGCCCCTTGCAAGAAGAGAAAGATCAGGTGTCGATACGAATCCGAGAAACAGTGAGTTTCTCCTTGTCGAGATGATTTCGCATAATCAGTCCCTACAGTATGTACGGGACTTCTTGTGCGATCCCGCACTGCTTTCCGATCGAGCCCGGTGTGGTAAGCGAACGCGATGCTCAGCGAGGCCGAACGGCGGAAGCGACAAGGCAAGACTATCCTGTTCTCTCGCTAACGATGCCCTTACCTGTATATCTTTCAGGTCCTGCAAAACCTGTACAGACCGTGGAGCTCAGTGTGACAGCTCAGATTCGACTGCAGGTCCTATCCAAGAATCCCGTCCTGATCAGCAGGAGGGGCGTGTTGAGAATCCCACAATGTCCGCTGTACTGCCTGGTCAAGCTGCCCCATACTTCCAGGCGACCAGCTATTCCCATAATTCAGATGCATCCGCTTCCCAAGCACAATTCACCGCGAGTCCTTATGACACCCAGACCATCCCGCATGAAAGAGGTTGAAATCTGGGCTATAGCTATGCAGGACCCCACGGGAATTCACTGCTCCAGGCTACTGACAAAGGTCAGTCAACTGACCCCGCGGCTGGATTTGCATATGCGGGCGGAGTGTATCGCAGTCCCCATGCCTCGAATCCACTTAACAACGAGATACAAGTGATCAATCACTCTGCTGACAGCCAACTCCGGACCCCTCGGCACAAGATCACACCGAGTTTGAAGAGCCATACTTCGTACCGCCTCCGGAAACTCAGCCTGCCGATCAAACGATGGAGAGTTCCCCGACTGAATATGACGACATGGAAGAGGATGACCCGGCCGTCTTCTCAGCGGATGGATCTGTGGCAGCGAGTCCGACTGGTATTGCTTGGGATGACAATACTATCAGCCCGCCAGCGTTAAGCCTGGACACAAACCTCATCCCCTCCAAACTACCGCTGCCTGCAAGCGCACAAAGAGGAGGATATCAATGGGCGCCGGATACAGGTAGTGCCATGCCAGACGAGTCCAGAGTACAAATGTTCAGTGACTGGAACGACTCTCCTCTCAGCGCTGCGAGTTCCATGCAGAACGCAGACTTTGGAGATTCGTTTACCCACAAAGAGGAACAGAGCGATTCCCAGATGGAGTGGGAATGAGGCGAACCGGTATACAGTACTCCATATCGAAAAGGCGTTGGGGACGTACCACGCGTTGTGCAGTACTATAAGTTCGACTGGTGTTACGATCGTACCAGATACGAAAGGCCTTTTTACACTGCATCGACGTACTTACAGTAAGTATTCCAAAGAGATTAGGTGTCTTATATCATACCTTGCATGCATGCGACCATCCTCCCTTTTACAGCATCAGCCGAGCACCGGCTGCCCTTCAGCCCGGCACAGTATTGTATTCTGCTACTATCAAATCTCAACAGCAGATGGAACTGCTCTCGAGTCCAATGTGAGTTTCCTGATGTATTGTCCAATGTCGAGGATCTCACTCTCTGCTCGCACTGTCTGAGGATTGTCAAAGGACCGTCAGACGAACCCCCAGAACGTACTGTACTCAAGTACGCGTATAGTGACCGCACCGGCGGGTTCCCAAAAGTCCTCAGTCATCGGTATGACCCAGAGGTCAGAAGGATAAAGGGAAGGACCCGATGCGGTACTCGTGATCCCGAGACTGAGAGTACTGTACCTTCGAATAAATGTCTGTTGCCGAAATCTCCTTAGCCGATCAGATGTACAAAAGGCCAAGATAATGATCCACTTTCAATTGGCTTGTCATGATCTGGGTGCATTGTTCGATAGCTCTCAATATACAGTACAGAGTGGCTCTATCTGGACACCATGCCAATAACAGCCCAAGGCAGAAGCAGAAGCACGAACGGTAGCAGAGTCAGCAAGAATCGATCACATCCTCCCAGACTGCGCACATGTGGTCGGAAGACCAGGCGGGACTTTAGGTGTTCATCTTGTATCACTAGCCACTGGGCCTGTGAGTCTAATCCTGATTCCGAAGCCAGGTGAGTCCTGGAATTGTACCCCACGAGCGTCGGTCCAACTTCACTTTACACTCCCGCCGCGACCGAGGGCTGCCACTTGTGCCGCCTTGTCCATTCGTTGATTGGTTGCAGTGGAAAAAGGCTTACTGGATTATTGATTATCGATCTCACCATGATGGCAATAATGATATCATACACTCTTTCAAACCCGGGTGGTTCATTGTAGCAATGACGCATGCTACAATTGCAGGCGGACAGACGTAGCGGCAAGCTGCAATAGGAAGAGATCAAAAGCCACGGAGAGGTGTGTCAAAACCAAGATTAAGCCCAAGACTAAGACTAAGACCGATCTGGATACCTCCTTCACCATCACCGATATTCCAGGTTCAGGTTTAGATCCCGATCCAAGCACTAGTGATGCCGCTGCGATCGCTGAGAATAATGTTACTCACAACGACAGTGTCTTTGACGAAGTGTTGTTGGGGGATCTGTTGAAACGTGCTGCCTGGTCAGAGTGCGAGCGGACGCACCTGGAATCGCAAACGCAAGCATCGCAAGCACCAACTCGATCTGATCCTTTTGTTGACTGCACTGGCAACAACAGCATCGGCACCGCCACCAACTTCGACTTCGGGGAGGGATACGAAGGACATTCCTCTCATAAGTCTGACCTCGTACCGAACGACCAAGCAATTCCCACGTCAGTCGCAGAGCCCGTGGAAATAGATTCTGCCATGATCACAGGCCCCCCAAACGACAAGACAGACGCAGGGTGGGGCATCAGTTGTAATCTTGGTACAAGGCGATCCGATACCGATACCGACCGCTTCGAATTCTCAGACTACTTCGATTCGTTCTGCTCTTCGGCTCATAGTATAGGCGGAAGTGTGGATAACTGTATCTGAATGTATCCAAACGGATACAGGTCGACACTATACGAGTATATATATACATGACGTGATCAAGAAAAGGTATCGATGTATTGTATTGTATTGTATACACAAGATGTCCCGCATAGCAGAATCATGATCGTCGGTCCAGCACCACCTCACTCTTCACTCCTGAAAGATAATCAAATAAGGCAAGATGCCGCGAGCAATGACAAGATCTTTTTTATGGGTTGTTGGCGCTTTATAATCTCGGCGGCACATCCTCCGCAGCGTCTTGCCAACTACCCGAGCTCCCACTTCCGCTCTCCTCTTTCCTTTTTCCCTTGTCCAATCCACTGCCTTCCTCTCCCTCACCCTCTCCATCCTCTATCTCCGGCTCATCCTTGTACTCGCTCTCCATTCCCCTGCCACCTGCCCCTGATCCCGTTTCATGATGCTCGTGATCCTCATCATCGCCCAGGAAATCATCGTGATACCTCAGAGCTGTAGTTTCGTCCTGATCATCGCTCTCTTCATCGCTGGGTCCATCCCCAAACGCGTCATACAACTCTTTCGTGCCTCCAGCCCCAGCCGCCCCAGCTCCACCGGCTCCACCAGATTTCCCACCACCGAGTTTTCTTCGACCTCGTTCTAGTAAGCCCATCGGTACATCCTCTGATATAGGCGCATAGGCACCTCTGGCTCCTTCGCCGTTATTTGAAAGGCCGAAGAGGTTCGTTCGACGTTTTCGAGATCGATAATAGAAGAAGGCTCCGAGACCTGTACCAGCTAAGACAATGATCATGCCTGCTCCGGCTATCCAGGTAGAATTCGACGCGAGCGTCGTGATACCGCTGAAGAACCCTTCATCGGCATTCTCATCCGTAGCGCTCGTAGGCTCAGCAATAGCTTCATCTTCATCCTCGCCTTCTCCAACGGTCTCGGTAGGGACGGGTTGGGGTGTGGCAGAGGCGAGACCGGGCTTTGTGGCTTCTCCTGAAGCTTCACCATGATCACCAGGCAGAAGGGCAGTGGGTTTCGGCTTTTGGCTGGTAGTAGTGGCCGGGTCTGATCCAGTCTGTTCTTCATCCGGTTGACCCTCTTCGGCAGGTGCCCAAAGTTTCGCAAGGGAAGGATCGATACTCTCACCCCATAGTTGCAAGCTCCATGCAACGAATCGTCCGACCTTATCAGGATTGGCTTGGTCCTTGACTTTGATTGTCCATGTTCCGACGGGGTTTTCTTCCCTACAATGGAGAAAGAACCGGTTAGCGAGACCCTTACTGTCTCGTTGGGAACTCGATTACTGCTCACCAGTGCTTGAGAGACATGAACTTCCATCCTGGGAACCCAGTTTCCGCCTCATCAAATCTTCTTTGCCTAGACAGGACACTAGTAACGCCATTCGGACTAGCGATCTCACACTCGACATCGCCTCTTCTCTGATGATCAATCCAGACCCGCACAGTGATATGTTCCAGTCTCTCGAGGTTCGCGTCGTTCAACATCTCCTGAGTCACCTCGTAGGTGGATGTAATCCCTTCTTCGGTAATGTATGATCCAGTTGGTACCACTACAGGTGGAGGATTCGTGGGTGGGATCTCTCCTTGTTCATCGTTTGTGCCATCAGACTGACCCTCGCTGGATGTTTCGCCTTCAGCAGTGGGTGTGTCTGCTTGTCGACGGGACGGACCGCCTTCTTGGATTGGTGGTCCTGGTTGGTCGGAAGCAGGTGGGGAAACGACAGCTGGACCCTCGGTCGTGGGGAGGTATACGGCAGGTGAATCGAACCATGCCTGAGGCTTGACAAGCTTCCACTGCTCAGCAGCTTCCACATAGAGACCAGCATCGAGCTTTCCGTAGCCGTCTGCGAAGCATACAATGTAAGCATCATGATGCACATGGCTAACCAGACCTTTGTTTGATCCTGGGATGGAGGGCGCAGTGCACTCACATTTGTAGCTGAACATCCTCCCTGCGGCAGTCTTCTCCCAATCCGGGTCATCGTCGTTGAAGTACACCGCTGTCCTCACAGCCAGATGTTGGAAATCTCTCCAGGTCAGATCCGGTCGCGCAGACAGCGCCAGAGCGAACACGCCCGCGGCCAAAGGTGCTGCGGCGGATGTTCCTCCGTGAGTGTGTGCACACTTGTCCTCTCCGACATCGGTGGTGTGCTGCGTAGACATAAAGCATATGTCAGCTTTTGCAAGCGATTGTGAGAAGGCGCGGTGGGTCTCATGTAACTCACAATGTGATCGCCGCTTCCTGAACTTGGCGCAACAAACATCATAGCAGCACACATCTCCGAGTAATAAGGGTGCAATCCCTTCCTATCAACAGCTCCAACAGTAACGGAGAAGATCGAGTTTGTGTATCCATCGAAATTACATTGATCGTCCGCTCCACCTCCATTTCCAGCAGCAAACACGAAGATTGACCCTTTCCCATCCCGACCTTGCTGTACTCCATTGACCATAGCTTTCAAGATCAAACCTTCGGGAGCTTCCATGGATTTACCATCGTCGGGTGGACCCCATGAACATGAGAAGATATCGTTCAGTTGATAGCCGTAATTCAAGGCGGCTGCTTCGTCGGCATCTGATATAGGCGCAGAGAGGATTCGAACACCGGCGATCTTGGCTCGGTAGGATACTCCTACGCCGCAGACATCGTTTGGTACGGCGGCGATCTCACCCGCACATCGTGTGCCGTGCTGGTCGTCTGATAGTCGCGGTAAAGGGAGCTCAGTGTGATCGTTGAAATCGTATGAACCTTCAGCAAACTGCCAAGGGGCGTTTCAGAACAATCAGCTAGAAGCCACTTATCTACGTCTTTGACATTGACAGTCCAGCTTACGAAGTTCTCTTGAAGATCCCGGCTGTTAACATCCAATCCATCATCAACAATAACGACATGTACCCCTTCCCCGGTGATACCCCTGCCCCACAGACCAGTGACGTTGAGTTCTATATCCTTCATTTCCGTATTGATGAGATGCCATTGTTGATCCAGCATCGGATCTTGTAAATGCAATTCGCTCTGAGCGTAAAGAAGTTCTGTATTATCGTCTCGTTTCGAGTGCTTGGGTGTTAAGGGAATATGATATCGCTTTGATCTCTGACGAGTCGATAGTGGGGTGAGTGATTTTCGTGCTCGATCATGAATGCGAGAGCCTAGCGAGGAGCTCCCGCTGCTGCTACTTCCACGTCGCGATAGAACCTTCCAGCGTTGCATGACCGGATCTTCCGAAGCGACGGCAGAAGGATCCCTCTTTCTAAGAGCTTCATGCGTGGGCGATGCTCCATCCCGTCGAACGAGCCAATGTCCCGCTAACTCTCCTATAGGCTCAACAAGCTCCACGCCAAGGGAAGTTGATATCGACGCAGCATCAGAGAAGGATAGTGACGGATCTAGCTCTAGAGCATAGTAGGTATGTGTATCGTATGAACGGGGCTGTGGGGTCCTAGGTTTCAGAGGGGATGTCGCGTGGGCTGATGAGGATGCGAGAACGAGCGTGAGGAGCAAGCCCCATAGAGGCAGCGGCGAGCGCATAGCGTATGGTCGTCCAGTAAATAGCCCAAGAAAGTCAAAGTCCACGTCCAAAAGGTGTCCTATTTTCCTATAATATACCGGTTCTGTTCAAAATCGACTTGAGCTGCGGGCTGCGGACCAGCAGAACGAAGGCCAAGAGGCGCGTCGGACCAAAGGGCGTGAGCGACTCGAACAAGGGTACCAGTATCGATAGAGGTAGTGGTGTAGCTATAGGAGCTATTTGGTGTTGTCGAGAGCTGTTTACACGACGGTGAAGATTAGCTACTTGCTACACGTTGACAAAGAGAGAAAGGCTGCTTTCCAATCAATTGCATGAATCCCATCCGGGTTGGACGTTTCAACGTTACAGGTTACTCGCTTCTCTCGCTAAACTCTATAGAGTAGTGCTCATAGTGCTCAACCCAAGTGACGTGGTTACCACGTGGTACGCTGGTGCCCGCTTCCACCATGGCGGTGAGTTACACCGTGGGAAAGTGATACAATGGAATCCCCCTCCACTCTACGCGTAAGGCAATACGGAGCAACATGAAGCTAAAGAGGAACAACCAATCTGCACCTGTAAGGAGACATATCCTATCCACATGTTGAACGAGACACAAACCACAATCATGATTCCTGGACATTTGCACGTTGACTGATCTAGCGAGGAGTACACGATGAGCGCCAAAGCAGACTCAGAAGCTCTAACGAGCATCCTGAAACGATTCGCATCGCCTTCCCCATCGTCCACCGTCAAAACCAAACCGGAATTATCATCCACCGAAGTCGCCCTTCTTGCCCGGTCAACGTTGCCTACGGCTAGACGAGATGCACGATCACTGTCATACCTCATCCTGTCGAAGTTCTGCGAATTAGCAAATAGCTATGGCGATTTAGATGCTGGGGATGCAGTGGTTTATGCGACAGTTCGACCGTATGTCGAACATACCTTCGTACCGCCCACCAACAACTCCGAATCAGCAAGACCAGCTCAAGATGAAGCAGGAGCAGAAGCAGAAGTGGAAGCGGAGCCCGAATCATGTCTCCCACTTACTTACCTCCTCTCAGCTCTTTTTCCCCTCTCTCCCAAATCCACTGTCAAGCTCCTGACGAAATCTATACCCTCTGTTGGCGATCCGCTGGGTATAATACTAGAAGTCGCCGAATTACCTTCGCCCCTTCAACCTGCTCTGGCGGAGATGCTAGCTTCTGCCGCAGGGACGAAAGCTGGTCGGGAGATGGTAAGGAGTCGAGCGATGGAATGGCTGAGCGGAGCAATAGAGCATCGATCAGCTGATGGATCAGCACGGGATGGAGTTGATGGGTTGGGGGTACTTTGTGCTGTTGCGCTGAGTAAGCTTGCAAGAGAGGAAGACGCACTTCAAGCTCAGGCTCAAGCTCAACAAGGGCAAGGTCAACAGCCAAGTGGACCGTCTCTCGAAGATATGGGTCTGAACGACACCATACTTTGCAAGGAAATGATGGCGCATATCGAATCATCCTCATCAACAACAACGCCCGCTTCCGTTTCGATTTCAGTGACCACGTCGACCGTCGAAGGTCTGGCCATCTTATCCCTTCGACCACGGAACAAAGTCGTCCTGGCTTCTTCCCTCACTTTCCTCAAACGCCTGATATCACTCTCACCCACTCAAGGTCCTAAACCCAGCTCGCTGCCCGTCACTCCTCGAGGAAGTATGGACATAACACCTTCTTCACTACAATCAGAAGTCGACATCGGCCTATGCTACGGTCTTACTACTATCTTGGTGAATCTCACAAGTCCCAGAGAGATCCTTTCGGCGGAGGATCAACAAATAGCCAAACTTCGCGCAATGGCACTATCAGCCAACAAGAGTAAGTTCAATCAATCTACCGAAGAAGACGAAGGCGAGATCCTCGACAGCGAGGAAGAAGTGAAGAAACGGACCAAAGCTGTACTTTGGGCTGGAGTCGGTCCAGCCCTGAGTGGGCTGGTAAGGGCCGATAGCAAGCTTGTGAAAGAGGGTTTGGGGAGATTATGTAGGAATCTGGTGGACGATCAAGTGGACAGATTGAGCTTTGTTAGAGACGGCGGGTTCAAGGTGCTTTCAACCGTCGTGAGGGATCTTTTGGCCTCTACATCGTCGACTAGCAAGACAAAACCTTTTTCAGGAAATCCACAACCTGCGAAAAGCCTGGGCGAAACCGATGTCCTCCCTGCGCTCCAAGCACTGGCGAAACTAGTCATCACCACTCCACCTCACTTACTCTTCCCTCCACCACACCAAACTACATCCCTCAACGCCCTCACACCGCTCTATCATCTCCTGATCCACCCATCTTCAATCTCTATCCAACGCTTCGAAGCCCTCATGGCTCTGACCAACCTCGCCTCGATTGACCCATTCATCGCCTCTAAGATCGTCTTGGCTTCTCTTATGCCCCTGAGAGTAGAACATGGATGGAGAGGTTCAGGAAGGGAAGATACTGTAAGGCTCATCATGAAGGTGGAGGAATTGTTACTGGATGAGAACGCGTTGGTGAGACGAGCGGCGACCCAGTTGATCTGTAATTTGATCAGCTCTCAAGCGGGCTATGATTACTTCTCCGGCGAGCAATCCTCCACTACGACAGCGGATACAATCAAAGGGAAAGGGTTGACTCCAACATCTGAATCGACGTTGGTGCTCGACGCGAGAGTAAAATCCAGGTTGAATATTTTGTTGGTGCTTGCTGGAGTTGATGATCTACCCACCAGACTCGCAGCAGGAGGTGGTCTGGCAATCATTACTGAATCGCCTCAAGCATGTTCCGCCCTGCTCTCTATTTCGACTCCCACTTCTCACCAGGAAAATAACGACGAGCATCTGAACCAAGACCATTCGTCCGCTAAGATCACGGAAATCAACGATTTAGGCGAAGAGAAAGCGAATGAAAAGAAGACAGTCTGGACCAGAGTTTTGAGGATGCTTGAACCTGACCAAGAATACGAAACAGATGACGAAGGAGAATCTATCCCGGTCATCAGCTCATCAACAACCTCATCACCTGATCCGGGACTGGTACATAGAGGAGCGATTATCCTCCTCAATCTGGTCACGCACACACTATCCCTTGATGGTCAAGCTAAGGAGAAAGGTTTAAGTGATATCAGGCAATCTGGATTGGAAGACAAATTGATGGGTTTGTTGAGGATGAAAGAGTTCGCAGGGAGCGAGGAGATTCTGCAGCCTACGGTCGAGTGTTTGAAGATGCTCAAGCGGGCTCAGGCTGGGCAATAAGTAGGGGTTAGCATGCTTGACGCCATACTTAGCCAATACGCATCTTCTTGATTTGAGTCTTGTATTTGGTTTCCTCTCTATACCTCCCTTTGTGATAATGTTCGACCGATAAGGATACCTTGCACTTAGTTATACCTTGATGCCACCCATACCATTCCTTATCAATCATCTGTTCATTATTACCCTATGCATGAATATGACACCTTACGTTCTGGTCAACTAGCTACTGGACTCGTAGATGCGCCATTCAGCTTATCCAACACATTGCCACTCGCCACTGAAATACTGCCACACTGATATTTCGCCGCAAATTCCGCACTCCTCCTGGGTGGTGTTATCGTTGTTTCATTTCACTTGACTTTGCCGCTGCGTGCTAAAGCTAAAGCTGACTTGAATGGTGACAATGCATATGCTTGTTGAATCGTCTTTATCATCATCCTCAATCCGATGACATCTTTGGTTCCAGTATTGTCTAAGTAAAACCGTAACATAGCCATCAACAACCGGACTATTCACATCTCCCAAGAACAAAGTACATCAGGAATCAACACAATATGGCAGCTCTTGCTCGGTGAGCTTTGTCTTCATCGTGACTGTAAGTATGTAAGCAAGTAAAGCTGATCTACCTCGTCATCTCATTTCCGTTCTAAAGAGCACTTCCCGCACCCCTGCACAATCCCGTACCGGAATATGAAGATATTCCCTCTGCTTCATCTTCGTCTTCGCAAGGTCAGAATGGCGCTGGCGCCGTAATGGGACCTAAGATCCCTGCGTATGGGAAAAGGAAGGGATGGAAGCCTCGAGCGGCGGCGGACTTCAACGGAGGTGGTGCTTACCCCGAGGTGAGTCGTTGGGATCAACCATGCGTTCGCCACAGCGGATAGGGCGGATGTTCCTGCCTATTTATGTTGTGTGGCAATTAGCTGATTTGATGGTTTGTGACTTGTAGTGTCACATCGCGCAATATCCCTTGGACATGGGAAGGAAGAAGGTGAGACTCAACATAAACTTGCATGATATTGAGTTTGCTTGTAAGAACCTAGCTCATTATTTTCTACTGTAAATCTCGCAGACCGGCGCCGGAACGACGCTCGCACTCCAAGTAGACCAGGATGGTTTAGTGAGGTACGATGCTATCGCGCAACATGGGCGAGCGGCGGGTACGAGGGTGCAGTCTAGCTTCAAGGGTGAGTTGAAGTTACTCTTGCTCTTGATCCAGTCGTATTAATTCGACTTGTCGGTCGATCGACTAAACACTCTCGCAATGGTTCATAACATGGATGGGGAGTGTTCAACGGGTATTCGTGGGCTCTTGTGCTAATGGTTCTATCTGCTTTCCGTAGATCTTGTTCCGCTGGCTAATCGAACCGACGTATCTGAGAAAGACCGGGAGATGGAACGACCCGATGCGTCCTCCTTGAACGACACGGCCGAGCGAACGCGTCTCGCCCTCGAGCGAATCACCCATGGCAAGATCAAAGCTGCTCAGCCGAAACATGTACCCAAATCAAGCGACGAAGCTTCCTATATCCGATATACACCCGCGAACCAAGGTGCCGGAGAAGGTAAACAGAGGATTATCAAGATGACTGAAGTTCAAGAAGATCCCCTCGAACCTCCTCGATTTAAGCACAAAAAGATCCCTCGTGGTAACGACGAACCGCCTCCTCCTGTACTTCAGTCCCCTCCTAGAGCAGCTACCGCTCAAGATCAGAAGGATTGGATGATCCCGCCTTGTATTTCCAATTGGAAGAACAACAAGGGTTACACCATCCCGCTCGATAAGCGACTGGCCGCAGACGGAAGAGGTCTTCAAGACGTGCATATCAACGACAACTTTGCTAAATTCTCAGAAGCGCTTTACGTCGCTGATCGACATGCCAGAGAAGAAGTTCGAGCCCGATCGCAAATGCAGCAATTGCTAGCTCAGAAGGAAAAGGCTCAGAAAGAGGAGAACTTGCGATTACTCGCTCAAAAAGCTCGGGAGGAGCGAAGCGGTATCACCTCATCTGCAGGTGCTTCGACCTCTGGACCACCCAAGGAACTGGGTATGGGTCTCGGTGGATACGATTCTGCCAGCGAAGATGAGAGTGAGGCGGAGAGCGATGCGGGAGATGCAAAGGCTGGGTCTGAGGCTGATAGTGATGATGAGGAAGCGATCAGGGAGAGGGAAGCTGTTCGAGCTGAGAAGAGGAAAGAGCGAGAAAGGGAGATGCGGATGTCGAATATGGGCTCAGAGCAACGTGCCAAGATGTTGGCAAAGTGAGTACACGTTTTTTTTGGCATGCGGGCGGCCCTTGCTTTAAAATCAGACAAGCAGTCGAAGACGAGAAGAAACCCGGCTGATTGGATTGATATTTTTACTTTTGTTCTATCGTGCAGGGAGGCCAACCGAGATATTTCCGAGAAGATCGCATTGGGTCTCGCCAAACCTTCAGCGTCCAAGGAAACAATGCTCGACTCACGACTGTTCAACCGAGATGCCCTATCAACCTCTCATGGAGGAGACGACTCATACAACCTATACGACAAACCTTTGTTCCAAGGTTCTTCAGCCGCAGCAGCCATCTACAAATCTGCTGGAAATGCCCGAGGGAACGACGAATCCTATGGCGGTGGAACGGAAGAAGGAATTAAAGCTGAGCTCAGCAAGGATCGATATGGTCTTGGAGGCGGAGCTGGGGCTAGAGGATTTGAGGGTGCTGATCCGAATGAAGCGAGAGAAGGACCTGTACAATTCGAGAAAGATACGATCGTCGCGCTGGATGGAAGTGCCGATCCCTTCGGTGTCGAACAGTTTATGGACGCTGCTCGAAAGGGTGGGAAGAGGTCTGCTGAGGATCGAGAAGCCGAGAAGAGGAAGAGAGCCAGGGATGATTAGAGTAATTATCTTCTATCTTCATTGTGTGGTGTGAGTGTGATGGGGACTGGTCTAGCTAGGGTCAGGATCATTCATACATTGATAGCTTTTTCGTGTAAGTTAATGTACGTTATCTAGGTCATTTGATGTATTTTCGTACGAGCTTGCTTGTATGATACGATACGATGCGACGCTGGATTCAACATCTCTCAGCGACCCATCCCGATCCCGGCTCTCTCACTCTCAACTGTTCGAGTACTGTACGAGCTATCCCTCCTAAGTTCCAGTCCCCAACGCCGTTGCATTGAGTAGAACCGCGGCAAGCACAGAGACATGTACTGTACGAGTACCTTTCTCCGTGTACCAAGTCATTAGTCTTGCCTTTGACAGACTGTGCACTAGGTATTGTCAGACGAGTTTCATATACATATATACACTATGCATACAGTGATATCTATACTATCTCTACAACCGAATGGCAAGCAGTATACTGCGAGAGGGGTCTGGGGCAAGTAGGTTGAAGGCAAGCGATGTTCTTTCGTGTACTGATATTATGTATAAACTTTGTCTGGATGAACCAATCTCTAATCTGATCTAGATAGAGTACTCGTACAGTATAGTATAGTATGCGCATAGTCGGGTCCCATTCTCCGTGCGATACATTGAGGATACGGCGGGTTTCAGCCAGTTGAGGAATTGATTGGCCTTTCGCGAGTTTCTATGTCGTTAGTCGAAGACCTCCCTGCGCATTGAAGGGGCGAAGACATACACATCACATCAGCATCATCAGATCAACAGTGTCCGTTCCGTTCCACGTCTGAACAGAGTCCTTTCTTTCCCTCGTGCTTCGTTCACTCACATGGCGCCGTATTCGATCACTCTGAACAGCTCTTCATTCTGCAGATCGGGAGTCCAACCGACTCTGCGATTCATTGCAATTTTATACTTAGCGATTCGAATCGGTTCTTTCGTCCGATCAGCCATCAAGAAAAAGAAAGTGGGATGGTATTCAGAGATAGAGCGGCGAAGAAGGACGGGTTCGGTGTCTGTCTGAACATACGATTCTCGCCAGTCAAGACCCATCTCGGCATGTAGAACACCCGCATTTTCCCAGTCTTTCAGATCGGAGTCCGGGATACCTTTAAATAGGACCTATGTACATATGTACAGAAACATATCATGCCGAATGTTCTGTCAGTCGGTGCGCTTTTCATACAAATTTGGATATGAGTGGCATTGATGCTGTACTCGACTTGGTGACACGGCACTCACAAAAATACGGATCATCACGGATGGTGGCGGGATGATAGTCAAGCTCGAAGTCGGATCGAGCTGGCTTCGATTAAGGATTCTATGCATTACGTCGTCGCCAAGATGGCAGTTGAGCTATTTCCGGCGTCTTGATTCCTAGAGATACGCCCAAGCCGGCTTACCTGTATGCCTAAAAAACTCAGTAACACCAGAGCAAATGAGAACCTCCAACATCAGCTACCTCATTTTTAAGCTCACTCTCAGGGGCGGTCTGATAGTTGATTCCGCAAAGTGCTACTCACTATGTTCTTGTGCCTGGTGACGCCAGGTAACCAAGCTGTGATCATAGAAGTCCTTGATTCGACTGGTAAGCCGAGAGCAGCCAGGACTCGGTCGATGTGCGGGATGAAAATGCTTTGTGGCAGGCACCAGGCGTTCGAGGGGCGGATATCGGGGTACGCTAGATCAAGACACGAACGAGGCCGGATGAAGTTGAGGAGGAATTAGCAAGTCTGCGTGCATTTGAGCAGGCATACCCGGTGGGGAGGATGATTGCCTGATGAACACGATTATGAGGATGGTTCCAGCAAGACCATTCACCTGGTATGAGCGGGTCTTGCGGTTCAGGCGCTTTATCAGGCTTCGCTTTGGCGCTCGGTCTACAATCGCCACGCTTGGTCAGCTGCTCATTCTCGCTTCTTTGGTGGCGTTATTCGAGCAGCTGATGTCAGCGTGAGTTGACATACAGCATCTCAATGAACAATCCATTCGACATGGTCCCAGTCAACATATCTTCCACAATACCGCCAGGTTGTACTTTTAGGAACCATCGAAGTTTCTGTCGGCCAGCATCGGGAATCAAGGATGTCATAGGGTAGGCTGCTGTGACTGTCCAATCGGCGATAGAGAGGGACACTTCCAGCTGTGTAGTGGAGTCATCCATATAGTACAGCAGAGTACTTCAGCCTTGTACTGCTTGAGCAAGTTTACGGTACAGTGGGAAACAGTGGGCATCCTCCCTGGCGTTGGTTGTACTTACACTTTTCTCCTCGGGATGAAGGAATTCGATATTCGGTCTTACAGACCTTGGTCGGAAGAGTAGCCTTGCAGTGTTCTTATCATGGACAACATCTATCCAGGCCGGGTACACGAAGAGGAGGCACATGATGTCAATATACATCGCTTGATTATGGCCTGCTCGGTAGGATCTCCACTTACACTTGGTCATGACCTCGTTTGGACCCAGTTGATTGCCCACAAACGTCTGTTTCCAGGTCTTGTCCTACGGAGACGGCGATATGGGAATTAGCTGAGGTCGTTGTGTTTCGCGCATTGCGCACGAGATATCCAATCAGCTCACCTCGATAGTCAATGTGCCGAGATAGTCTGCAATCAAACCTTGGGTCAGCTTTGTCTCGCCTGTTGCTCGAGCACTTCTGCGAGTGAGAACTGGTACCCACTTCCCGCTGGTGGACCTTTTGCCAAGTCGCTAATAACCCAAAATAAGCTCGTGCAAAACTTCTACAGGTAAGAAGAGAACGCCACAGCTCACCCGGTGACTTTGGCTGCGAGAGTAACGTTCTTACCGGCCGTCGTCTGGCATGAGATATCGACGTCTGCCATAGGAGGTGGCGGGGGAGGTTTGGCTAATCCACAGCGAATGGAATCATTGGGCTTATCAGCTTACGTCTGAATCGGAAAAGGCGAGAATGACATGCTGACTGAAATAAAGATGTAATCGGACGGATTATGAGATGCATGAGATGAGCTGAGATGCGGTAATGATCAAACACGCACCCTCCTTCTTTTCCTCCTTTTTCTCATCTTTCTTCTCCCCGCCGCCGGTCCCGCCACCGCCACTTGCAGGCGCAGCAGCTGGTTTTGCCTACAGAAATCCCGAAATCAAAATCAAATTGCCATACAGTACATCAGCCACAACCACTTGTAATAGTGTATCGTCATGCGATGTGAATGCCGCTTATTATGTCGAAGGCGGGATGAGCGGACTGACGTTCTTGTCGTATACGTGCACACCTAGTCGAGCGACGTGTTTCCCCGCACAGGCATAATGGAACGAATCGTTGTCGGCGCTGTAGGTGTGATGATAATAATAAGTTCTGGTCAGCTCGTCGATAATGTACCTGATCTGTACAACCCCGCAAGCACTCACATGAAGATATCCTCGGCGCCAGCATATCCGCCGATCCACTGCATTTCAGAGGCCTTGCAAGACAATCGGACGATATGTGTGTCTTTGGGTATGTTGAACTTATCCATAGCTAGCTGGACCGCTTTCTACTCGTGAGGTTGATTTGACGGTCACACAAGAGGAATTTGGCATAGAATGAAAATCGCCAGTGAATGAGAAGAGAACAGAGGGTGCAACGTTAGACAGGTCGAGGCAGAAGGAGCAGTATCAGCATGCACAAACCAGTCAGTCAGCACGCCACTTTCCTGTTCGTGCTGCAAAATGAAGAATGACTGTAGCCATGTTGACAAAACAGTCGGTATCATCTTGACTTACCTCATAGTTGGGGGGCATGGCAACGAATGCCTCATACCCTCCTCCGGAGAGGATCAACATCCTAGGTGGAGAAGCCATCTTTCCCCACTTGATCCAAGTAGGTGAGGTCGTCCAAGGGGATGGTAAGACCGGAAGTCGTGGAGGGGGAGGTGGAGGCGGCGGCGGAGGAGGAGGAGCTTTGGCTTGAGGTTGAGGTTTACTTTGGTCTGTATCGGTGTTCTGGCTCGTCCCCTTTTCCGATTTCGGCTGGGCAACAAAAGCTGGTGACTTCTGCTTCTGTGGTTGTGTGGAAATCGTTTCTTTCACTAGAAGTGGCTTCTTGAGCTTGTTACGGGACGGCGAAGGATGTACGAGCTTGATCGCAGGCTCAGACGTGAATACTTCAATCCACGGGACAGGTCGAGGTGGTGGTGGTGGTGGAGGCGGATGAGGCGGCGGTGGGAGGGATGTTGATGTAGTATTGACAGGGACAGGTGCGGGGCCCTTGGAAGCTGACGATGCTTTCTTGGCACTCGTACTCTTGTCCCCGGGAGGTTTGTCTTCTTTCTTATCAGTGTTGAGATGGGGTTGAGATTGGGAGTGAGCTTTGGATGACGGATTATATGGTGGTGGAGGGGTAGTAGAGGGTAAGGGGACTTGAGTAGGATCAGGTTCGAGCTCCAGTTCAGCTTTCTTGATATCTGCCATTGCGGATCCAAGGCATTGATAAAGCGAGAAGATTATCAAGGTCAGCCTGTTTCTCGAGAAAAAGATATGGGAAGAGAGGTAAACGGGCAGCAATGTATAAGAGCACAGTACTCACAGGAAGGGAGGAAGTGGCAAAAGTCGGTGTCTTGGGCCAATCACTCGCAGGAGTGTAGATTTAAGTACTCGAGTATTGTATCGTACAGTACAGTGTGCTAGTTGAAGAGTTGAGGATACTGTATGTCGAGGAAAGAAGATCAAATCGCCAAGAGAGCATGTTATTGCTGGTGGTGAGTCATATAGTCTTGCACTGAATCGTCGGCATGGGCACGGTCAGTCAAGGGGCAGTTATTGTCGTTGTCAGTGCGCCCTTCCAAGTCTCAAGTCCCTGAACAAAAGGGCAGGAGGAGGACTTTGATGGTGATGACGACGGATACGGACACGGACATGGAGGTGATCAAGAGGATGAAGATAGTGAACATGATCTTGTGTGCTGTGTGCTGTGAATAAGAAGGCCAATACTAGTATGCTTTAGACCAGGCATCTGCCATGAGGTTTCGGTCGATACATTGATCAAATATATTCCATGTACAATACATTGACTACAGGCTCTTGACGCCTGTTACGCTCATATTGTATGATGGCATGAACAGTGCGGACGAGTAAATTACAGTACTCTTGAAATTTCATATCATGCATGCATGTGCAGGTGTATTGTATTGTATTGTATTGTATTGTATATAAATTCGCAATCGAAGACTCAAACCAACCAACCACAATTCACCAAGCAGGAAGCGATAATGCTATTTATGTACAAAAAGGCAAAGCCACAGACACAATCATAAACACAGACAGCCAATAACGACACTGATATTTGGTAAGAAAACTGTACGAGTACAATACAAGCATTAATGGCGGAGCGGATGATAATGACACGATGAATACGAGTACCCGTATATGGGATGCAAATAAGACAAAACAATACAATATCTATCTATGCACAGGTCAAGTTGGGTTTGTTGGATAAGATGATACGGTAACCGTGAGATTCGTTGAGGTGATTGATGCGGATCGTTGATACAGTAGATGAAGCGAGCCGCCATACCGTACTCGTACACGATATGAGCCGAGCTCTACCCGTACTTCGTATTTGATGAATTAGGGGGCGGTTCGGACAATCCGCGGAATCGTCCTTGCCACTTTCCTAGCCGTCTGTATATTACTTCTAACCATTGGGGTTCTGCTGATCCTAGTCTCTTCGTTTGAGGAAACGACGCCGTCCACATCCATAGGTTCATCATCGGACGAAGGCAGCGGGGAAGGGCTTCGTTCCCTCCTTCCCAATGATGACGACGACAAATTTCGTTCGGACAAGTATGAGCTGATCGAAGGTGATGGAGAACGAGATGAGCAAGCTTCGGAGGAAGAGGCGGAGAAGAGTGAACTGTATGATGGGGCTGGCTCATCCGGTATTGACCGGATGACATGGGCATGAGGATTTGAGGGTTCTTCGGCACCATCGTCCTCTGATTTGGAGTAGACCGGTAGAGCATCGCATTCTCGCAAGTCCCCGTTCTCGTGGAAGAGCTGGATGTAAGCGGGAAGCGAGAGTGGATTTGTGCTGGAAGAGGGGATCGTAGATGGGCATGTTCCGAATCGGATGGGTGTAGAGAGAATCACCACCTGCTGTTGAGGACAATCTCAGCTACTACACATCGCATGACGCACGTAAATTTGGCGAGGCTGACTCACTGTGTCGTCTTTGCCGCCTTCGATATTCCTGCACACCACTCTGATCTTGAGAGAATGCTTGATCTTCAAGAAAGGCCCATCCATCTCTGGCTGTGGTCTCGAGCTGAGCCCTTTACCAATATCAGCAGGCATGGGCAGAACAACGTTGACTTTCCTCCACTTCTCGCCCAAGCCTAAGCCATTGTCGGCAAAGAAGAAGTTTCGTTGATTGCCATCTTCGGATAGTAGGCACTGTCGAGTTCGGATACCGCGGAACGGTCTGTCGTCGTAGCCCAAGAAGCCACCATCGGCGTATGAAGGTCGAGGGGAGATGAGTTGATGCTGAGATGAGTGTCGAGAAGGCTGCTCAGCTGGGAGAGGGAAAGACGAAATGAATGAGGTCGTAGGTGTGGATCTGCATGATGATACAAAGGTCAGCTTGTTCACCACACTCATCGGCGACGTTAAAGCTCACGAGTATCGCTCGACCTCTTCTACCTCCATGCCAAGCTCCATAATATGGGTCAAAAGCTCATCATCCGCCTTCTTGCCCTTTGTTTGCCTCTCCATGGGGATTGAGTCGAGCTCTCGGTGGTTGTCTTCCATTACACCGCTCGTGGTGGAGGGGTAAGAAGAAGCTGAGGCCTGAGCTCGGCTTGTCGAGGTTGCTGAAGTGCCTTCGGTGGTCGGAGTCATTTCACCAGCGGTCTTTCTTGCTCGAAGTCTCAAGCTGACTTTCAGGCTCTTCTCCTCACCGTTCACATCGACCCAATCAGGCACAGTGACGACACACTCGACCGGACTGGTACTATCCGCCTCGGGTCTGAGCGTATAATGTCGCTCGGACCGTTCCTGCGCAAAACCGCCAATCGATGTCGGTAATCGATGTCGCATGATTGTGAACGGAGCCCATTTCCCGATTGATTTATCGGTCGTCTTGGGCAAGAGGGAGTTGTTGGTGAAGAATGATTCAAAGCTGTTTTTCGCCGATTTCGGCTTGAAATTGTGCCTGAAAGGTACGATGCTGTCCATCGAAATATCACCATCACACGAAGCAAGGTAGCTCGAGCTAGAAGATGAGGATGAGGATGAGGACGAAGACAAGGAGGATGAGGCGGATGAGGGCATGAACATCATCTCCGTCCAGCCGACGGTTGAGCTTGTGAGAACGCCGTAAGATACAGTGGTCATTTCCGAGCTGTGGGACGGCGGGAGCCATCCTGGCAGACGCATATCGAACGCCACGGCCAACTTGATCCGTGATGCATGAGGTCTTGATGGGTCGTGGGAAGGAAGCAGGAGTGGCTTTGAAGCCGTGGCTAGGGTGATGGTGGCTGTATGAAGACGTAAAGGCGTGTATCGGCCTATTCCGATGTCGCAAAAGGAAGGGGTAAAACCGATCAAAGTGCAGTACATACAATCAATCAGCCAAGACATTCCTTCTTTCCGGTCGGACATTTTGCCGATCAAACATGAGGCGACAATACAATATAAATCAAGCTAGTGACTAGTAACTAGTCTCTATCTTGAGTCGAGTCAACTCAACTCACCGTGATCGTCCCAGAATTCTGATTTGCCCTCCATCACAATTTTGAGATCACGCACCTCTCTCAACCTGCCTTCGAGTGGCGCAGGCAAAGAGGGTACTGAAATGATGACATGGCCAGGAAGCGAATAGCTTGATCTGCGTGTACGGTGCATGTGCATGAGGTGATAGTCAGCTTTCCTGTCCTGCATCCTTTGACGACCACTGTATGTAACTCGTGATCTCATTACTGATTACTCATCACGCGGCCGAACGTCGTTTGTGGGTAGTACGATTGCCGAGTGGCAACACACCCATCAAGCATCGACTCTTTGGTGGTACTCACCCTGTATTGGGACCACTAAGCATATCGACCTCTCCATTGTTCTCGAAAGTGACTTCGAGCTTGGCTGAGAGGTAATTGATATGCGATTGGAACACCATGGCTGGTTCTGGTATCTCAATACCAGTACGAGGTTGAGCCAGAGGAGATAGCGAGTAAGAGGTGTCGTTGATGGCTTCTTGCAAGGTGAGAAGCGTTGAATCTCGTCTCGATGACTCGCTAGTACTTGTCGGAAAAGGAGGCGTCTTATTGATATCGTTAACGAACTCAGTGTAATCAGTGATTTGTGTCTGACTGATAGCCGGAGAACGGGTATGGGATACTCGTGTTCTACGTCGAGATCGTAGAGAGATAGAAAGAGGATCGTCAAGTTGCAATTGCGAAAATGTTCGTGATTGCGGTGTGATGTGGGTCGAGGTCGAGTCGAAGGAGAGACGAGGTCGTGATCTTGTACTCGATCTGTGTGGGCTCAAAGGAGTCTGCAAGGCGGCGTCCAAGGAGGAAGCGTGGCTACGACCGCTTTGGATTTGAGTCAGAGGCAGAAGTGAAGGAAGTGTAGTAGGTATAAATTGAGATGTGGAAGGAGGATACTTTGGATTGACCGCAGTCGTAGTCGTAGTCGTAGTTGTAGTTGATAAAGGAAGAGGATCTGGCGAAGGATGTGTTTGTAAATAACTTGTGAGAGAGGAGGAAGAGCGAGAAGGAGGCATCGTGAATGATCCAGCTGGCTTTAAAGGGGAGATATCCCAATATTCAAAATACGGTATGAGATGAGAGCCGATTTTACTATTGGAATCGGGGGGTAGGAGTAAGAAGTGGGCGGTTGGAGGTTGATCCAACGAAAAGGAGACAACGTGAGTTGAAAGTCGTGGTTCGTGGTTCGTGCTCAGTGGACCTGAAGCGAACTCGAGGAGGAGGGAGAGGAAGGGAGGAAGGGGTGTGTTGTGTCGATCCGTAGCGTGTGCTGAGGACTGATTATGGTCTTAGCACGGGGCGGCCTAAGATTAAGAAGGACGGTGGACGAGGAGAAGGAAAGGGACGTGTGGGAATGCAAAGTAGAACGAAGTAACAGATGGTGTGTATCGGTATCGATTGCCGCCTCTGATCTGATGCGATGAGATGCGTCGATGTGTCGATGTGTGTTGTGTAACGGCGGGCAAGAAGGAGGGACGAGACTTGCTTCGCTCTGCGATTCCGCCTTGGCTGTGTGCTATGATTTACTTCTGGAAAGTGACAGGGTCAGAAGGGCAGTAAACAGTCTCTGTCTTAATGTATGTATATGCATACAGTCCCTCAAGGTATATCCCGTTTGTTCATCCGTCCGTGTGTACTATATTCGTCCAATGCATGATTGTCCTTGTCCGCGATACAATAGTACAATAGTCTACTATACTTGCTGAATGAGAACAATAAGGTAAAGGCGATGTATTGTGTTCGGTTGAATGGAAGCGTTTATTGTTCTTGTAAGGGGGTTTTGGGTTTGGGTTTGGGTAAGGTTGACGTTTGAAGATCATTAAATGGATGATGACGGTGTTTATCGTGGGGTTGAGTGTGTCGGCGTGTACAGTTGGCGTGTGTTCTTTTGTGTGTTTCCGTTTGTGCATGCATGTGTGCATTGTGCATGATTGCCTTGCACACATAAGCCAAGCCAAGATCAACCCAATCCAAATGACCCAAAGACCGACTCGGCTAAGAGGCGATCATCAGGTACAGCGCTAGCGGTTACTAATGCCATGACCGAGAGGTATTATACCTGGAGGTGGGATGGAATGTCGTGTACTGAGCCATCTTATTGTTTGTAAGGGATAGGCGTTTCATCTTTTCATTCATACATACTATAAGCTGTCTGTTGCACATTCATCTCCCAAAGGCATGGGACGATCTAGATCTAGCGTTACTGGGCACTAGCTAATGTCGCTCATATTTTAGGCGGTGCAGTTTGTTGTGTGCAATGATGAGATGGACGTGTGTTTGTGTGCGTCTGCCTGTGTCCCGTTTAATCTCCCCCCCTATCTTTCAAGTTAATTGATCGATGTAAAACCCATTTCTGATTTTGGCGAATGACGCTGCGCTTCTGCATCAACTTCAAGCGTGAGAAAGCATGAGGCTGAGAGGCTGAGATACAGGTACAGGTACAGTACATAGGATTCGTTAAGAGAAGGGCGAACGATCTTCATGTCGTCTTGTCAATTAGAAATGCTTGTTGTTTTCACCCTCAATACAATGGAAGAACAATAGACGATAATACGACGATGATGGACGATCCGAGCGTTTGAGCGCCAGTCACAGAGTAACCTTACAGCCAGCCAACGAACAATAAGACATCGATCGAGTGTAAGATGGTCGGTCGGAGGTAGCCGATACGCGCGGCCGGCGTCGGTGCGGTGCCTGGCTTGAGCGCGGCGCTGCGCTCGAGCGAGAGCTGGAATAAAGCGTCAGAAAGTGAACCGCGACTGATTTTTGGCGGGGTGACAACGTTGTATTGAATATATGGTAGCGCTAACAACATATCAAGTAGCACGAGTTAGAAAAAACGTATGTATAACCTTGAAGTCGGGGTAACTGGTAAGTCCAGACTGATGTGCTGTACTCTAAAACTCGACTGCAGTGCTCGTTGTTGTCAGGTCAACGACGACCAGGTAGGAGGGTCTGACGTCGTGAATCAGTGGTCGTTGTCATGGTAGAGGGCAAGCGCCCGTCAAAATCTATCAAAGCTTGACAACACATGGATGGGACTCGGTGACGGTGACACACGTTCTATGCGTTGTCAGGTTATTGACTGCTTCGAGCCATTCTTGACTGCTTCGAGAAAGAAGAGCTAATATATTGATACCTGAAGATGACAATTGTTACCAAGTCGACAGCATACTTTAATATAATCTACTACTAACAACCATGTTACCGCCGTTGTCTACATTTCTGATCTAAGACCAGAAATTCCGCAGTCCGTATCGAGGCTGTCTTTGATCGGTTCCGCTCATTCGTTGTTGTGATGGAGCTATGGTGATGCCAAGACAGCGGAGATAGATATAGCGGTGTGGTTTCCTATCGATGCTGTACGACAAGGGACATCGCTTTCTGTACGTCGCTGACAACCACTCACCACTGACCACTCTACTCTGAAATAGCTTCGCCTTCTGCTTGAAACGAAGGCGACGCCATAGCAAGGAAGTGGTGGGTATATATACCTCCTTCGACAATGAACATTATGATTGACCTTTTTTCTCCTCAAGCAATTGACTTGCTTTCAAACTGATCTATTCTCAGCTTTCTTCCCACTTTTGATTTACGGCTTTTCCACTCGAGGTTGATCCTCTTCCAATTATTTCTCTCTGTTTCGCCCAGACAATACTCCCGAATTCCCGTTTTCATTTTGATACTTTGATATCGCTCCGTCCTCACTTGAGTACTGTATTCTTCGGTTCGGAAGCAAGCTTCAAACGGCATCTTTCGCCCATCAACCTCACTGGTACATCAGTCGTGCCGGCCCCGAATCAAATCAAAACAAAGCACCCCTAAACATCAACTCATTCAAGAAAACCGCATCGCTGCATCGCATCACACCCATTCTCGGTATAACAAAACAAGATGGCCAACTTCACCCAGTTACTCGCGCTTATTCTCCTCTTGCCTTACTTGGCTCAAGGTCTTGCCATTCAAGGTGATCAGAATGCCGCTCTTCGAAGGGCGTTACAGCATGTAAGTTCCGAAGCACCCCGCTTACCCTTGGCCCGTTCGAGCGCTCGCTGACGAGAGTTGAGAATCGATAGGGAGCCAAGCGACATGCAGAGCAAGGTCATCTCATTCGTTCTTTCGTCCCTGACACCGTAAGTCTGCCCTCCTCCTAGGTCACTGTCTATGTATGCGGACTCCTGTCTTGCAGTGCTGATGTTCCACGGCTGCTTGTCAATAGCACTCCAAGTTAGCCAGATCTGGCTCTTCCATCGTAAGTTGCACCCTACTTCCCCTGTGCCCTGCTACCTAGACAATCTTTTTCAGGGCTAGTGCTGATGAGAACGACATCTGCGATCAGGATAAACGGCAGTTCGGCTTCGGCAGCGGCAGAGGTAACGGAAACGACGACAGCTCTACCTCCGATGACGACAACGACAACGGCGGCGGTCGAGGTGGTTTCGGAGGCTTCTTAAGCGGTCTTTTCAGCGGTGGTGGTAACGGTAGCCAAGGCGGAAACGACGAGGGTAATGGCCAAGGTGGTGGTGGTCGAGGAGGTAACGATGATGGTAACGGTAACGGTAACGGTAACGGAAACGCCGACGACAATGCGAACAACAATGATCAAGCTTCTGCCGACGCTGCTGCTGGAGTCGCCGCCGATACTGGTGCAGACGCTGCTGCAGGTGGAGAAGCCGCAGCTGGAGATGCTGGTGCAGAAGCTACCGCTACTATCCAAACAATCAGCGTAGAAGGAGATGGTGTTGTTGCAGAAGCTACGGCTACTGCCGCTGCGGAAGCAGGCGCCGCTACCGAGACTGCCGCGGCTGGTGGAGCTGGTGGAGCTCGTGGAGCTGGTGGAGCTGGTGCTGCTGGTGAAGCTGAGGCGGCGACTGAAGGTCAAGCAGGTGGTGAGGTACGTCAGAACCCTCCACGGTCTTCAGGAGAAGCCATCATGGGCTGATCGATCCGATCTTGTGGTTCGTTAGGCTTCCAATGCCGAAGGTGGTGCTACCGGCGAAGCTGCCATAGGAGCCGGAGCTACTGGTCAAGCTGGTGCTGCTGAAGTACGTCCTAGAGTCACCAGGGGGCTACAGTACTACCACATCACATCCCAGATCGTAGATCCACGCACGCCTAAAATGTGGCCAACGGCCGACCTTGTTATCTGTCTGTCTACTGTATCTCCCATCGTCAATGCGGATCAATCAATCACTTTTAGACTTCTACCGGAAATGCAACCGAGGCTGCTGCTGGATCAGGATCGACAGCTTGTGCAGCAGCCATCGCTCGAGTAAGTCACATCCTGTGACGCATCACTACTTCGTCCCTCCTCCAGCAGCCAGCGGTCGATTGAAAGACTGATACCGGTGCGTGCTGGATAGCGAAACCGCGGTGATCGAGGAAGCGGAGATGGAAACGGAAACGGCGGCAACGACCAAGGAAATGGAGCTGGCGGCAATGCCAATGCGGCAGCAGGTGCCGATGCGGAAAGCGTAAGTTCTTGAACAAAGCTCGTACTATATGGATCGGCGAGGTTGTGCTGATTGTGAGTAAACGTTTAGACCGTTCCTGCTGAATGTGTTGACAACGCTGGAGCGGGCGCCGGTGCTGAAGCTGGTGCCGATGCCGAAGCTGCCGATGGAGTCGAAGGTTCTGCCGGCGCTGATGGGGTTGCTGGGGCTGCTACTGCCACCGCTACTGAAGCTGGCGTCGATGGCGCTGCTGAGACCGGTACTGCAGCAATCGGAGCCGAAGTCGAATCTAAAACCGGAGCTGGAGCAGCAGGCGCCTCCGCCTCCGACACCGCCGCTGGGGTCGAAGCTACCGCTGCGGCAGAAGGAGCTACTGGTGCTGCTGAAGGCAATGCTACCACCGGTGCCGGAGCTGAGGATCAAGCTGGTGTTGATGCTGGTGCTACTGGTGCTGCTTCCGAAGCGGGCTCAGACACTGCTACCCTCCTCACAGAAGTGCAGACTCTCCTCGAAGGTCTTGTGGCTGGCGGTGATGCTGCTGCGGTTGGCGGGGAGCTTCAGACCCTTCTTACTGGGGTGGATGTCGCTGGTCTTTTCGGCACTTGCCAAGTAAGTCTCAGGCGATCTCAACAAACAATTCTGAACAAATACAGCAGGGCAGGGCATTTGCTGGGACTGGATGCTGACGGTATATTGGTTATCTTAGGCTGCAGCTGCAACTGCTGATGATGCCACTGCTGACGAAGGAGCCGCCAATGGCGCGGGAACTGCTAGCGGTGCTGAGAGCGCTGCCGGCGCTACCGGAACCAGCTCTGGCGAAGTCACTGCGGGCGAGACTGCCGCCACTGGTGAAGCGGGATCGTCTTCAGCTTCAGCATCGGCATCGGGCTCAGGCTCCGCTGATACTACCGCAGCTTCCGCCGAGGCTACCGGTACTGCCGGTGCTGCTGAAGCAGGTGGCGCAAAGGATGGTGGAGTCGCTGCTGAAAGTGCTGCCTCGGGCGCCACAGGATCCTCATCATCCTCATCTTCAGCTGGTGAAGCGTAGATGGAGAGTAAATTCGAGAAATAGGATGTACCTGTTCGCGCTGTATACTTTTTACTCTCAGCTCAGCTAGCGTAGCTCCCTAGATCCACGGTCGCAGGAGGCAGACGGACCATGATATACTCTATCGCCATGCATTGTGCAGCTTCACCTCGATACAAGGGCCTCGGGTATAAGTGTCTCGTTGTCGCCAGCCTTATAAACTGAAGAGCATACTTGCATGCGCTTATAGAGTGGTGTTTGTGCATGCAGATTCGCAAATAGGCTATTCCTAACTGGTTCAAACTGGAATGACCGCTTTAATGCGGATCTACTGTACGCGTCGGCCAATTCCGACTAAAGGAAAACACGCATAACGTCATTAAGCGCACCGCACCCCACCCACCATTCAGCAGCAGTGGGCCAGCCTATTCAATCTACACTCCACTGAGCGAGCCAAAGCTTAAAACGCTCAGTCCAGTCAAAACAAACGCTCAAACGTTTCAGATGCACAGTTCCAGTTCCACTAAACTAACTTATATATATTGGACCATGGTCTAAGGCTAGCTCAAGCTTTTCAATTTTGTTAACTATCTTTGCATGTCTTCTCACGATCTATCGCCACCATCACCAACCATGAATTTTCGAATTTGAAAGCATTTAGCAAGTTACGACTATCAATTATAATAGCTACGACTCACGACCTTGGACATATACAAGAAAGAATGACGACCCCGACCCCGGATCACGACGAGACCTTATCAATCTCATCTTCTCACCGCCTACAACAACCGACTACATCATCAACGGCTAATACCACCACCAACGACTCCGCAATTATCCCCCGGAATCTCTCAGCTATAATATTTAATAACATGGGTACGAACGACGAATCCTCCACAGGAGCAAGAAACGACGAAAACACGCCGTTATTGGGTGGACGGGGCGGTGGTAACGATGGGCAAAGCAGTATCAGGAATTGGAGCGCGACAGAGGACTTACTCTCATCTGACAGAGCCTCAGTCAAGGACAGCGCTGAGGTCGAAGCCGAGGGTAGACGCGTACCGAAGAGGAAGCTTAGCAGTGCGACTCTTACATACGCGAAGAAAGTCAAGCAGAGATCAAAATACTATGTGCCCATAACAGACTGGTTGCCCAACTACTCCTGGTCCTTGTAAGTTGAATGTCCTCTCATCTCTCTATCTCTTCATGCGCTGACTGCAACACTGCAACGCAGGTTCTCAGGAGATATTGTCTCTGGTCTATCTGTAGCATGTTTGCTCATTCCCCAAGTAAGCCGCTCCAGCCCTTTGTCAAATCTCGCTTAACTCGCCAATACCGCCTGCCAAAACCTAGCTACTGTATAGCTAGCTGACACGGTGCTTGTGACATAACCTTAGTCCATGTCATATGCTAGCGGATTAGCTGGCTTATCGCCCCTTGCTGGTCTGTGGTCAACGGCCGTCCCTGCGTTCATGTATAGTGCTTTGGGCACTTGTCGGTGAGTCCGAGTCTAAGCGGACCAGATTGCCCAACGCCCAAAATGCTCCATAGCTGATATTTCGATAACAATGGCATTTATAGGCAACTGTCGATCGGACCTGAGGCCTCCCTGTCACTGCTCATGGGACAGATGATACAGGATGCCATCTATGCGGACCCACATCATCGTCCTAGCCACCCAAAGCTCGAGGCCGCTGCCTTGTCGGTCATGGCCACTTTCCAGGTGAGCTGAATAATCGCTTCTGAGATAACTCAATCGTTTGCCCATCATGTCTGACTACCTCCACTTCCAGATCGGTCTCATCACCTCCATTCTCGGCTTGCTACGACTAGGATTCCTCGATGTCGTGCTCTCACGAGCCTTGCTTCACGGCTTCATCACAGCTGTCGGTATTGTGAGTATACCATCTTCGCGCAATTTGTACTTCCGGTGCAAAGCTGACACTGGTCACACGCCAGATCATCTTTATTGCTCAATTGGTTCCCATGCTCGGTATGGATGCCATCTTGGCTCACCCGGAATCGGCCGAAGATCCACCCACATTACCACTGGAAAAGCTCGTCTTCGTCATTCGTCATATCGATCATGTGCACAAGCCAACTATGATCCTCAGTTTCACTTCGCTGGCGTTTTTGATTATCTCGAGGGTGGTCAAGCAGAAAGTGGTGCAGAGACCTGGTGGGACTTGGGTTAGATATATCCCGGAAATTTTGGTCCTATGCGTCGGATCTACCAGTGAGTCTATTCAAATCCCACCATCCTAGTGACTCTACACTGGTCATGCATGCTAACGTGAGATTATGGTCAGTCCTGTCCGGCGTGTTGAACTGGGACGATCAAGGCATCGATATCTTGGGTAGAATCAAGGGCGGAGCGACTCTACCATTTGGCTGGCCACTCAATAAACGATCTCTCGCTTACTTCAATTACACCGTACGCTTTCTCTGAGCTCCATGATTCAAGTGTACCATGGCTGATACTCTTAAACTCGCCCATAGCTCCCTACCGCTTTCGTCTCTGCCGTCATCGGAGTAGTCGACTCGATCGTCGCTGCTAGGGAGAATGCCATGAAGTATGGGTATGCTGTGAGCCCAAACAGAGAGCTAGTCGCGCTTGGTGAGTAGCTGTTTCCTGTATTTCAATGCAAGCAGTAGTCATGCTGATCAACGGCACGTCCATGTTTCATGTTCATAGGAGCTACAAACCTCGCCTCATCACTCTTGACAGTCACCGGCTGTATTCCCATCTTCGGTTCAATCACTCGTGAGTAACGTAACTCGCACGTATCGTGAGATGCCGTTGAGCTAAAGTGGTTAATACAACAGGATCCCGCCTCAATGGCCAGACAGGCGGTCGAACCCAGATGTCAAGTATCGTCTCTAGCATCGCAATGATCCTGGCTATTTACTTCGCCTTGCCTTACCTTTACTTCTTGCCCAAAGTACGTTACCTTCTACTGCTAACTTTATACATGGATCATGCTGATATCATTTCTACCGAACAGGCAACTCTGGCTGTCATTATCACGCTCGTCGTATACAGCAGTACGTGTTCGAGAGTCACTCGAAACCAATCAAGGATTGATGTTGATGATCACTGGGTTTTACAGTTCTCGCCGAGGCGCCGCACGAGATCAAGTACTACTACAAGATGAAGGCGTGGACCGACTTCCTGCAGATGACAGGAACGTTCTTGCTCACCTTGTTCTTCTCAATGGAGGTGAATGAACTTGCCTTGAATGAGGGGACTGTAAACACAAACAGTGCGACCCTTGGACCGCTTTTGATTCTTGGTAGCTAATGTACTGAAACCCCCCCTTATCTTAGCTCGGTCTGGTCGCTTCCGTAGTTCTTTCACTCATCCTGGTGATCCAAAAATCCAGTCAGCCACGAATCCAAATTATCGGTCGGGTACCTAATACCGATCGTTGGGAGCCTGTCGACGAAGATGAGGATGCCCAAGAAGAGATTCCGGGTGTGCTCGTCGTTAGGATCAGAGAAGCTTTGAGCTTTGCCAACACGGGTCAACTGAAGGAGAGGTTGAGAAGGGTGAGTAGCAGCTCATTACTACGAGGTATAATCTTGAACGCCCAAGTCTGCCTACGATGGCTCAATTGTTGTGATGCTCCAGCTCGAGCTGTACGGTCACGGCAAGTCGCACCCCAGTGATGCACCTCGGCGTGAACATGCCAAAGCACTTATCCTCCACATGGGCGAAGTGCAAGAGATCGACGCATCGTGAGTGCTATCCACCTCCACAGAGTTGACAATGAAAGGTCCCCCGACCAAACCGCATAAGCGTGTGTTCAATGTGCTGATGTTCGATCTGCGATTCATAGAGCTATACAAATCCTGTTTGAGCTTACTCGGGCGTACCATGAACGAGGTGTCGGTGTACACTTTGCATCTATCAGATTGAACCAGATCGACAAGTTTAAAATTGTAGGATTAGCAGAGTTGGTGAGTCCTCACGTGAACGCGAATATTTTATCCCGTCCTCATACCATCATAAGCCCGGTCCGTTATCGTTTGACTGCCGACTCGTATGATTTTCCTTTTTTTGAAACGAAATCGAGGCTGATGTGATCTGACACGTTATAGCTTGGCCCTACGCATTTCCATGCTGATTTGAGAGAGGCCATGAGGGAAGTCGAGTCAATGGGCTACGGCACAAGCTTGTTCTCCAGGTTCTCATGACCTATCCAACACCGCAATCACCGCTTGCATTAACCCCATTCCATCTTTCGACGCTGTATGATATGTGTATAAACAATCCAGTTAATCCTAAAGCTAACACTCTCTCACTTAATGAGTCGATCCCAAATGACCACCATCATCATCCTACTGCTATTGCCCAGGATATCCGATCTGAGACCAGGAGCAGGAGGGAAGGCGGAAATTGGAGATCGCTCGTGTGTATAAATTAATATGTGCTGTTATGTTTGTCTATACCCGATCTCCGAGTCAGTGTATATACATAGATGAAAAGAAACTAGATGCCCATGATTTTGATGTGACATTGCATGGATGCATACTTGTCTGCCCGGATTGATATGGGTTTCGCAGCCCTTCCCCCACGAATCCATGGACTGTACATATGGAAACTAGCTGTTGAGTCCGACCAAGAACTGATGCTTCGAACTTGAACTTGAAAGTATCACATGAGTTCACTGTGTCCTTCCATTCTTACAGACCTCGTACCTTCCTAGCGATCGCCGCACGCCTCTTCGCCCTGTTTCTCTCAGAAAACTCGTCGTCATCGTCGTTATATGCTACCGCTTCTTTCGATCTTGCCGTTGGTTTCGATATTGTTGGTGTCGCTAGTCGGAATCCATCCTTGCCTTGATTTCCCTGTTCGTCATCCTCATCATCGTTACCGTCATAAATGCTCATAACACCGTTGTTGTCGTTGTCGTTGCCGTTGTCGTTATCGTTGACTTGTTGGTTGGTGTCATGATTGTGATTGGCGTCACCTTCACCTTCCATGAGGTTCACGTTTACCTGGTTCGCCTTCGCAGCTTGCTCATCATACGTATCAGGTACCATAGCCACTCGTTCTGAAGCAGAACCGGATCCGTTGATTCCTGTATTTGCTTCAACCTCTGCATGCCTTTGTCCGTGTCCTTCCTCGATCTCGGCCTCGGCTTCATCGTCCACAGCATCTCCATCGTCATCGCTGTCCGTACCGGACCCACCGTTGCGCATTCTTGCCGAAGATGATGGAACGAGGACCTTTGTAGGTGTAGGTGACGGGAAAAGCACACCGTCCTCCGAATCGTCCTGATCTTCCCCACCGCGATCATGATGATTAATTTTAGCGGCAGTGGATCTCGTCCGTGGCCCTCGATTGAGTCCTGATGTTGCTTGCGTCTCGGAGTCCGGACCTTCGACCTTTCCTTTTCCTTTGCGTCCTTTAAAGCCCTTCATTTTACCTCTACCCCGGCGCGGCGGCGGCAACTCGGCATCGTCATCTTTTCCTTCTTCATAAACACTTGCTGGCGTCGATCGCGCGGATCCTGCTTCATTTTCCTTTGGAGGGTTGTCGTCGGCTGAGGAGTTAGTCGGAATTTGCCGGCCATGTCTTGCAGGGATCTCAACAGCGATCATAAATTCACGTTCTCTATCTTGCTCGGGACTGTGCCCTCTTGAGCTTGTAGATCTCGTAGCTCGTTTGACAGGACGACGTATTTCATCATCGCCACTAGGATCTTCCGCTCCCGAAGATTCAGCCAAGGTACGTTTTCTCGCTCGGCCTTCTGCTCGATCAGATCGAGCTGTCCGAGATCCGCCCGATTGAAAGGTCTTGTTGGCTACTTCCGAGTTGCTTTGGCCACCGCGACGGGCTGCAGGCCTCAGATTAGGTGCGACCTGCTTGGAAGACTTGAGCTTAGTCTGTACATCGATCGGGGTTGTCCGTCGAGCAGGTTCCTCGCCATCAAACATGTCGTGATCATTTTCTGCAGGATTTGCATCGTCGAGGCGGAACTGTAATACCATGGAGATTAGCGAAAACATCCTAGACCCATCGCTGTCGCAAAAAATGTGCAGTAACTTACACTTGATGGTTCAGGAAAATCGTCACCGTCGTCCGCTACCTCTACCGAGGAGACATCAGATCTCTCTTCACCACCGCCCGAAATGTCGGAGGCGTCGCGCCCAGATACACGGCTCTGCTCAGATCGTTTCTGGCGGGTCGACCGTCGAGGGGGGGTCTCTTCAACTGTGGGCGTTTGTCGATTGCGGCTGGTCGATTTGCGTGCAGCTTTCTTGCGGTGCATGATCCCAGAATTGTTCGTCCCAGAAGCCTTCTCGCGGACAACGGTGGTACGCTCTTGATTTTCTTCCTCCGCCTTTTCTAGTCCGCCTCCTTCCTGTTCCTCACTGGCGTTCCCGTTCCCGTTCCCGTTCCCGTTCACCGCGTCATCCTGATCTTGACCTTCATTCTCATGTCCCTCATCCTCACGCCCATCATCTTCGTCGTTTCCATCGACTCCGTTCTCGTCACCCTCTTGATCTTCGTTGTCTGGCCCGTCCTCCGCTACACCCTCGTCGTCGTCGTCGTTTTCCTCTTCTTTCGCCTCTTCCTCATCCACCAGCAAGGCTTTCCTGATCTCTTCCCGCTCCCAATTGTATTCCCGCCTTTCCTTTGATCCATCCTTCGCCCATGCTCTAGCTCTACCTACGACCAGTCTCCCCTGATTTATACGCCTCTGAACCGTGGTCCGCATCTTGTCTTTCATGTGTTGAGTGTTGAACCATTTCAGCTTGTGCGATAACATTCCATATTCGCCGTGCAGCGCTTTGACCACTTGTAATGGATACTGCTCTCCAGCAGGGACTTTCTGCACGGTTCGATAAAGGAGCAGTTCCTCTTCACCTGTCCATTTGCGTGGCCCGCTCAAACGGCAATACGTTGATGCAGATTGGTTGACCCGACCGTGGATCTTCGATTTGGGTTCAGAATAATCGTCTGGAATGACATACAGTTCATCTGGATCGAGAGGTGAGCCGTCCTGATCGTGTAGAAAAGGGTCCACTTCATCCCTATGCCTAATACCCAATACCGGAACTCCAGGTTGTTTTTTCAAAGGAGGTTTCGAGTTCCGCCGAACGAAGTTGTTTACATTCATGATGACCGGCGAAAGGGGTTCGGATTTTGCACTTTGACTCCCTACTCGACTTGCGGACGGTCCAAGAATGAGCGAAGCAGAGCGCTGTAGGAGATCCCGATCTTGCAAGTCTTCGTTTTCGTCAGGGGGGATGAAGTCGTGGGGTTCCGTCCGTCGCCGAGCCCGAGGTGAAATGTAGGCAGTTTGTGAAGTAGGGAGGACAGGATTCAATTGACGGACTACAATTCGGGCACGAGATAGAGCGATGTCATCATAAGCATTATCAGCGATATCAAAGGATCGTTGCTGAACGGGATCATCCAAAGGGCCGTCGGGCGGCAGGTCGGCCAGAAGGACGTCTTCGCGATCATCTCTTTCGGGGATACTGTCTTCGACTATCCGGCTGAACTCTTCTTCGCTGGGTAAGAGATCTCCAAACTCATCTTCGTCGCCTTCGTCCAGTATGGCGGATGGCCTGACCTCCCCGGCAGCCGGCGCCGTATGTTCAGATGTCTGTTCGCGTAATCTAGGCAGAGCTCCTTCAATCTCTTCATCTTCCTCTTCATCGGACAGAGCGACAAATGCCTTACGCCGTATTGTCGTGCTTGGTCCCGCTTTGCGAGGGGTGGAAGAATCTTGTAAAGCTCTCAGCGGAGGGGGAGAATGGTTGGCAGTCGGCGCGGAAGGATCTCGTGCCCGAGGCGACATTTGCCTGGAATGAGACATCGGCGCATTTCCTTGCAGGTGAGATTCATTTGACGCGTCCTTCTCCTGCTGTCTGTCTTGCGAGAGTCTTTCCGTGATAGCAGAGCCAGATGATCCCGCAACAACAGGTAGCGACCCGTGTTGATCATCGTCCAAGGGTGACCAATCTTCTGCTCCACTGTCCTCGTTCTCCTCTCCCTCGGTCAAACGCTCGCGCCCGCCGATTCCCTCAAGTGATTGGCTGTCCCATTCGATTTGTACAGCATCATGCTGACGTGCGGTCCAATCGAATTTAGGTTTCTGAACCGCTGGTTCGCCATTAGTGGGGTAATTTGATGGACTAGCGGAAGTCCTGGGAGAAACGTAGTTGCGGACTGCCCATGTGTCTTCCTCATCGTTTGCTTGTCCTCCTTCCGGTGATAGATCAGGACCTGGATCTTCAGTCAACGCAGATTCGGGCATATTTCCAGGTGGATCTTCGTCCTCATTCGAGGGCATAGCATCTGCTTCCGAGTCCGATCGGGATCGCGAACGGGACCTTGGATTTCCCTCAGGGCTCTGTTTTGCCTCCCCCTCCAGCTCGAGAGCCATCTGCCTCGCGAAATCAAGGTCGATGGACGCATCGTCCTCCTCCCCTGCTTCTTCTTCTTCTTGTTGGTCTTCCGTGTACGACTCGTGCTCACTTGACCAATCCGCTAATTCCGTTTCATCATTTCCCATATCTTCGTCTGATGAGCTATGGCCAATCATCGACCGACCGCGCTTCTTGACTGACGGGGACGGTTGCTGATGAGGAGAAGAGCCAATAAGAAGCCGACGCCGGATCGGTGTGAGCTAAGGACATAGGAATGTCAGCTTTGAGGGTGTGTACCTAACACCTACACGCAAAGCTCACCATAGGGTTGGCTGGACTCGCTAGGACCTCATGTTGTAAGTAAGCCACCATCTCCTGTCGAAAAATGTCATAAGGATACTTTCGCAGCAGGTCGACCAGTTGAGAGGAATGTATCTGGAAACCAAGGTCGAAACCATGAGCATTCCAAAAGAACCTTGCAGTGCCAGAGTGCCAGGAGCAGCTCACTTCGTCGAGTCGTTTTCGCGCCATGGTACTCCATCGCTCCTCGACGTTTCTTTTCTCCCCATCGACAGCTTGACTGTCCCAATCCTGGGTTATGTCCCACTGACCGTACCTTCCCACGGCCGAAGGCGAGAATAGGTTCTGTACCAAAGTCGGAGGCGGTCCTGGCAGACTTGACTCGTGGTACATATCCGTACCAACCACAGGTACCTGATATGTGAGTACAAGCTGGGGATGCTAATATTGATATCAATTCCTCGTAGCTACAAAAGAAGGGTCGCTCACTTGCGTAGAAAAATCAAGCCATAAACGCAGAGCGCTCTCGCTTGACCTCTTGCTTAACGGTACCACCACTTGCCAAAACCGTTTCCACGCCGATAGAAGGATCTCATTCCGCCTTTCCACCCTTTTCAGAAAAGCGGGATCCACTTGTGGCATCTTCCCTTTGCCTTTCCTCCGATTTCTCATGGCTTCATAGTTGATATCCTCCTCCGACTCTTCAACATCTTGAGGTTTGAGCAGATCGCCTGCGTCTTCTGAACGCAAGATCGTATACACAAAAGTGGCAATGTTGGAGAGACCGACCGCTCGGTTTAGGTATATTGGGTCAAGGGAAGCTCGGATCTGTGAGTGGAGTGACTCGAGAACATCGGCGAAGAGAGGAAAGGGTGAAGAATGCGTTGGGAAGAAGTACGAATGGCGGAGGGCTGTTGCGAAAGGTAAAGATAGGAATCAGCTTTCTTCGTCCATCCGCCCTACATGACGCAGCGACGCATGATAATGACTTACCGTATAGCCCTTCCCATGCCTTGGTAACTTCATCTTCCGGACCACTTCTTCTTCTCTGTTTCCCCTTATCTGCCGCGAAAGAAGCCTTTACGAGCGTCACCAAACAGTCACCAGCTACATCCGCCAACACCTCGGCTCTGTCGTTGACGTTCATTCCAAGCACAGTCGATCCCGTCAGGGAATGTCTCACAGCTGGTCTGACCTGCGATGTTCTTGGTTTGGATGGCGGAGAGAGAAAAATGGATTGGTGCGAATGATGAGACTGGGATCCGCCTGAGCCTCTACGCTTATGTTGAGCAGAGCGAGGTCGGGGTGTGCTTGTTTCGAGCTCCGATGGTTGGAAGGAAACTGATCGTGCTCGCGAGGTGAGCCTGTTCGGTGAGGGGGCAGCAGAACCTGAGGGCAGTGGTAACGGAGGGTCATTGAAATGATCGTAATCCTCTTCGATATCACCATCTTCCTCAGCTGGCCGACGACTCGATGGATCAGCGATCGTCCTCCTGCGCGTCACTGGGGGAGTATACGGTATACGGGATGGCCCAGCGACCGCAGAGGATCTTGTTGCAGGCATCATGTGAGGGTTTGTTTCTGGTCAGTTTGATGCAATCTCGTCTTCGTCTGAATGCGTAATTAATGCGTAATGTGATGTTGCTCTGCTGATGCTATTATGCGGGTAGCAATGCCATATCCATATGGGCAAAGTGATTTGTTTATCTATTTACGAGTGAGCCACGTGTCTCCCGCGTGTCCTATGACTTGACTATTATCTGATACAGGATGATGACGTGGAATTAGTGATTGGTGGCTTGCTTGTACGATGTGACATTTGACACGCGTCAATCAATCCATGCAGAGGTTGAGGTTGAGGCGCGCGACAAAGACGAGTAGGTAGACATGCTCGACATGCTCTGCATGGTCCCTCTGCCATCGGTTCTCGGTCCTCTTAAAATGTCATGTCGGTACACAGTAGTTCTTGGCCTTCTACCTGTCTCCTTACCCCTCAAATAAAACAAATAATATGGCTGAAGAAAAGACCACCTCCAACGGTGGTTCCCCTAACCAGCTGGTCAGGACGTAAGCACTCTAAATCCTGACCTGGCAAGAGACCTCTTGTCTATTCGTGTAGTATCCAGCTTACCTGCCAGATAACCGCAGCACCAACTATCCTGCCATCGCCAACGCCCCTCTCCCCGCCGAAGGTTCAGCCGCTTTCTCCAACTACGAGCTCGCAGCTGTCGTCCTTGTCGGTCCATGGCTTGTTCAGAAGGTACTGCCATTCAAGACAGGATGGACTTTCTACTTCTTCCTTGTGCTTTTGCTCGGCATCCCCCTTGCGGTCGGTTATTGGACTTTCAAGTCCAAATACGGTGCCAGGCTCAACGAGAAGATCACGTTCCCCGGTAAACCCATTTCGAGCTACATCACCATCAAGGATGATAAGCTCAGAAAATATGCCACGGAAAACAAAAAGATCCCCATGCAGTTGTTCCATGATTCGTTCTTCAACAACAAGATCGACTTTAACGGTGATGTTCTTGAGATTATGGAATACCGACATGACTGGGCTTCGTTCGAGTTCACTCCCGAGGTGAGCTGGAATTCTCGGCGCCCACACGTAGAATCAGCAAGCTCACCATTTCCTGCCCGTAATTGATAGCTCTTCAAATACGTCTTCACCAACTTGATTCCCGAGGTCATCATCCACTCTCAATCCCAGGACGAAGAACAAGTCCGAGACCACTACGACCGAGGAGACGACTTTTACTCCTGGTTCCTTGGACCCCGAATGATCTACACCTCTGGTGTTGTCTCTGACATTAACCGACGAGAGACCCTCGAAGAGCTCCAGGACAACAAGCTCAAGATGGTCTGTGAGAAGCTCGACTTGAAGGACGGCGACAAGATGCTTGATATCGGTTGTGGATGGGGTACCCTTGCTGCTTTTGCTGGAAAGAACTACAATGTCGATGTCACCGGTGGTAAGTAGCTTCTTCGCATCAACACCCCCTTCGACTCGCTTTGAAAATCTCTGGACGAGGAGCGTGATAAGCCGATTAGCTGATACGTTTCATCACTGAACACTTATAGTCACCCTCGCCAAGAACCAGACTGCCTTCGGTACTCAGCGACTCCGAGAGAACGGCGTCCCTGAAGAACGAGGCCGGATCCTCTGCATGGACTACCGAGACATCCCCCACTCCAAGGGCTACTTCAACAAGATCTCATGCCTCGAGATGGCCGAGCACGTCGGTATTCGTCGATACGGCACTTTCCTCAAGGAAGTCTACGACTTGCTCAACGACGACGGTATCATGGTCTTCCAGGTCGCTGGTATTAGAACTTGCTGGCAGTTTGAGGATCTCAACTGGGGTCTTTTGTGAGCTATCTTTACGCATCTAATAATCTCAAGCATTCATCGTAACGACTCTCCGATCATCTGTTGAAGAAGAAGTGTATACTGTGTGAAAACATCAGCTAAACCGTGTGCTTTCACCATCGCAGCATGAACAAATACGTCTTCCCCGGTGCCGATGCCTCTTTGCCCCTTGGATGGGTCATCAAGCAGCTCGAGTCTGCCAACTTTGAGATCAAGTCAGTCGACGTCCTCGGTGTTCACTACTCTGCCACCATCCACCGATGGTACCTCAACTGGGTCTCCAACAAGGACAAGGTCATTGCCAAGTACGGCGAGAGGTGGTACAGGATCTGGGTCTACTTCTTGGCCTACTCTGTCATGTGAGTGTGATTGCTGTCTGTTACACAATCAGATGAATGTAATGTAATGTCGCTGACCTCCATAACTCCTATCCCGGTATCTCATGACGATTCCGTTCACGTCCACAGTATCTCTCGGTGAGTTCAGCTGATTCTATCTAAGCGTTTCAGCATTCCCGTACTTCACCGGATGAATTATCGGCTGACCACGCGGTGATCGTTATAGACAAGGATCCGCCTCCGTCTTCCAGATCACATGCCACAAGAACCTCAACGCCTTCCACCGAGTCGAGGGTGTTCCTTCGCACGGCGCCATCCACACCCACGTCGCTAAGAAGGCCGAGCCCGTCATCTCTCACCAGGAAATGTGGGCCGACCAGGTCTGCCACTAGGGCGACTGGATTGGTTGTCCACCTAGCGTTTACGACGAATCTGGACAAACGCAGGGAGATGTGGAAAGGGAATGGGAGTGAGAATAAATTCGCGATGCCTAGGCTGTGGAGCAGGGAGGAAGCAGAGCAATGGGGCATCAAAAGGAGGCGCAAAAAGTATATAAAGGTGAGAAAATAGACCATCTTACATTGAATGAAAAACATAACGGATGGATGAAACAAATGAATAGATGGCGAATCCAAATAGAATCGCAGAGTATGTGAAGGAATGCAATTAAATCACCAGTACCGTACATGTGAAATCATCTCACCGGGAGTAGAACCGAGGCCGATAGCAATGTCCGGGATCCCATCCAAACGGCTACCAATGACTGATTCGCCAATCCCACGGTACAGTCTAATCGTCATGAGTCTAAGGAAAATAAAGTTGCGGTATTTTCGGTCGACTGTGCAGTTGGATCCAGGTAAGCAGGTAAGAATAGTAAGAGCAAGTCGCATTCACTAAGCGATGAGCGGTGGGAGAGGGCGGTGACAATAATAGCTCGACAACTGGAACGGGTCTATGCAGTACTAGTACTCGTAGCAAGTACTCGAGTAGTGAGTGCTACGTACGGCTACGACTCGTGATAAGACTAGTACAGTGGAGTGCATTTAATAAACAGGATATACTGGATATGCTAGATATGGGGATTTCTGTGTGCAAGTATGGTAGCTGTGTATGTAAGTGTAGGTATGGAAAAGATGAGTGCAAAACTAGGTTGTTCAGGGCAGAAGCACTAATCGTACAAGTGTGGAATCATTCCCAGGTCATAAAGGTGTCGTTAGTCATCAGAAAAGTCGTTTCTATCGTATCGCTATCGTATCGTATTGTAAAAACAGCCCCACTCGTCGTACGAAATACACTTCCTTTTCTCTCCTTTCGCCCATGCATAGTCGTTGGATCAGGTCAAGAAAAGATCAGATCAGATCAAATCAGATCTTGCCCCCTAGATCCCTCTTCCTACTACTAACCACATTGCCTCCCCTTCCCACCGTCGAAGCTTTAGACGCTACCCTTGTTCGAACAGCCACTGAACCCGAGTTCGAACCAGAACCGGAACCTGAACCTGCAGCTGTAGATGATCCTGTTGGGTCTGGACTTGCCTTTGCGGGTGCATATCGGCCTTTCTGAGGACTTGTCGTATTCGTACTCGTATTCGTGGTCGTGGGCGATCTAGGGGTGCCGCTTACTCGTCGAGCAGTCGTAGTAGATGGAGCTGGAGCTGAAGCTGGAGTCGATCCTCGAAGCATGGAAGTCCTATTTCCTCTGACGGAAGGTGCGTTAGACGCTCGTCCCATTCCTGAGACGGAGACCGAGCCTGAGCGTGATCCGGCTGTTGCACCGGCTGCGATTGGACGTCCAGCTTTCGGCGGTCCACTTGCCTCCCCCTGAGTCTTCGAGACTGATCTAGGAGGCGAGGCTGTCGAAGCTCTCTTCTCGGGCGTGTCTAAACCCAAGCCGAGTCCTATACCTTTGCCTTCACCATATGCTCTCCAGAGTCCGACCACACTATCTTCCCGACTGGGCATCTCACGAACCACCCGTTTCTCTCCCTGTGCTCGCGCTTCATCTTCTGCGCTCGCCTTGCCGTCATCCTTAGTCTGACCATTCTCTTCATTCTCGAGCACCGGAGTCTTACCATCATGACTCGCTCCGTCACTATTACTGATACCAGTACCTGTCCCAGTACTATGGCCATTCGCACCGTCGTTCACACCACCGCTTGTTGATGCTTCCCTGGATCTAGGCGCTGGAGCAAGTTTCATCGAAGCTCTTCCGATAGGTACTCTTTTACCTGCAGAGCTACTTCCTTGTGCACTCAAAGTGCCTCTGACGCTTCCAGCTTGACTGGCAGGCGTCGAAGCCCGTCTATTAGAAGCTGTCGACAAGCCCGAGTTCCATGCAGGCCGATTCGAAACCGCGGTCAGGTTGTTATACGTAGCGCTGGACGCTGTATGGAGAGGTCGAAGTCCGCCTGACATCGTCATCGCAGGAGGCAAAGAACGTCTAGCTTTCGCAACAGCGGCGCCAGAGGTTGATGCTGATGCCCGACCGTCGCCTGCAGTTGGTGCTGCGGCGTCGAGATCAGGCGAACGGAGTCGATGGGCGAATTTAGCATTGGCTGCTTGTCCAGCTACGTGACCACCGCTTATCCGTCGATTCAAACCAGGTTGAGATGTCGTCCGAATGTTCCCATTGGCGGAACCACCTCCACCCGTACGCCCGTTAGGCCTGGAGCCGGTACTACTGTTCTGTGCGGTGGATCTCTTAGGTCTGGCTTTGACATTGGGCGAGATTTGATCGCCGCCCTTGAAAGCGAAGGACATTACTGACATAGTATCCGAAACGACAGTATCGGTATCGTCATCTCGTTCTGCTAGTCTGGTCCGAAGCGATTTGGAGGGAGAAGGATTGGCCGAACCATCCGTTGATTTCAGTGGAACTTTAGTAGGGGTGGCATGGGGTGTACCGGCAATCGAGGGAAGTGTAGGAACTTTCGATGCAGGAGGAGAATAGGGTGGCTCAGCAGAGCATTGTCTCGCGAGAGAAATACTGTGAAGAACATCAGCCTGGGATCTTGTCGGTCAAAGATTTGTCAGCTATTACTGTACTCACTCGTATATATCCACAAGACCGTCTCTGGTACCCGTCGTCTCTTTGAGATGCCATTCATGCACCTTGACGAACTAATTAAGTGTAAGTGAGAGATTAGTACCATTCCTCTCTCCTACCGACGAGAGCTTTGGGCCGAACGTACCTTGTATATATTCCTGGCCCTGATTGAAGCGCTCCGCCTGCCCATTGTCCCGTGCTTTTTACTGCCGAGCTCCGCAGTCAAGTCGTGCTTCGACCCAGAGCCTTTCTGCAGGCTTGACAGAGGGAGGTGGGTCACACCGGTCTTTTCACACAGAAGCGAGACGTCCGAGAAGCGACTGGGATATCCCAATTGCGCCGATCAGCAACCCACCAAAATTATCGTCTTGATTGCGTGATAGGCAGAGTCACACTTACACAACCCAAAGATCCGAATTGTCTCCATGGCCCTTGAGTATATCACTGAGCCGCTTGAACGATTTCTTGCCTTTGATGGAAGTCGAAGACTCTGTCTTCACTTTCAGATGAACACCTGTCGGGACGACTAGTTGGGTCTCGCTGATTAGAACTCGATTGGATTTTGGCGCCATGATAATCTACACGCATACATCCGGGTCAGCTCACTCCAACGTAATTTTCATAAAGGTTGTGATTCAAGTGTGGCGAGAGATCCTACGAGAGGTTTGATGAGAGGCTTCTGGATAGGGGCAGGTATAAGGCAAATCCATGGACATACCTTGTCTCTCTCTAAGCCGTCTATTCTAGCCCACACATCCCTCGTCTTCTCCCTTACCTCCTCATTCGACTTCTCGTCCTCGATAGTCCTCACGATACTTTCCACATCGTCAACCATAGCGAGCGTCGCCTCATACTCCCTTAGACTAGGGTCGGTATTGAAAAGCAAGTTCTGAAACAACAGAGGGTACTTGAGGAGTCGCTGGAAAGGCTTCGACAATGAGATAACTAGTCCGGCCTCGCCGCGCTCTGCAGCGAGTTCTTCGAGCGAGAAGAGGTATCGGCCCAGTTTCCATACTTCGGATTCTTCCATTCTGCGAGATATCCGTTTAGGTTTTGAGGATGATGAAGTCGACTGAGACTCGGTAAATGTTGATAAGGCTTCGTCGACCTGAGCGAGTGCCTTCTCAAGATGCAAAACATAGGTCGAGTATTCTCGAAGGATGTAAGACTGAATGAAAGGAGCACGTTAGCTGACCTTTTCAAAAGCATAAAGCTTGACCCCAGCTTACATGAGCAGTAAAGACATCCGCCAGACTCCGTACAAGAGGATACTGGTCCTCGTACCGGATTTTGAGCGCCGCGGCAAGCTTGAGATGTCCCTCCAAAATCCCTCCAGCTAAGACAGTCAATACTTTTTCCAGATCTTCGGGGAGCTTGTACTCTTTACCTGTGAATGATCCACCGGAGCTAACGCGCGATTGGGCTTTGTGTAGCTTGTTATGACCATTGACGGGATTATGATTATAAGACATCCTATTATCGGCTGAGGTCTGCCGAGAAGGTGGTGGGAGAGATTGATGTTTGCCGCTCAAGGAGGAAAAGCTAGTCTTGCGAGTAGCTTCAGACGGTCTGCCATTCGTCAAGATATTGTAGGCGTTCATCCTTGCTGCCGATGAAGGGAGAAACATCGCGCCCCTGGCCATTTGATCTTCGTTGGGCGTGACTGGAGGCGCCGTGCTACTAGATGAGTCGGAGGGATATCGGACGTCTGGTCTGGAGCCAGGTGTAGGGGATGTAGCGTATTTCGCGGCGATAGGTAGATTGACGTATGATTCGTTGCCTGATAGATTTGCTGAGAGGGGTGACATAGCCCGACTGAGTGTCGACAGCGGGTCAAAGAGCTCGAGGTGGGGCGAAGTAGCCGACGGTGGGAGTAATGACCGACAGAAAGTGTCGTTGAGCTTCGCGAGGTCTTGGACGTATCTAAATCATGCAGTCAAGTAAGTTAGTTCGCCTGGCTACCGATATAAAGCCCAGATGTATCAGTGATTGAGCTTACCTCTCTTCGCTACTGACGATTTCCCACAGAACTTCTTGTCTGGTCCTTTCCTTCGGTCCCAAATTAGCAATCAGTTCTTCCTCCGCCATCTCACTCCAGCTATTCGGCGGGGCGATATAGCTCCTCGCACTGGCACCGGTCGACACATCCGACGGTGTAGGAGACATGATCATCGGACTTTTCGTAGGTGATGCACTTCCTGGTCTTGGGTTGAAAGACGTGCCAGAAAGGGGAGGAAGGGAGGCTTTGCGCAGAGCTTGTGGTCGGATCGCCAAGGAAGGAAGGAAAGGCGATGTCTGTCTTGATGTTGGTCTAGGTCGAGCTGAATTCATAGACTGAGCTGTTGGTGGTCGGGAGAAGGAAGATGGGATACTGGGTTTCAGAGCAGAGGTGGAATGTCGTTTTGTAGGTGAGTGAGAATTTGTCCGTCTATCGCTCGATCGGCTGGACGCTCTCCCCCTTTCATCAGGATGCGGGACCTCGAGATTCACAGCTTCGTCCAATACTACGCTCGCCGTGGGTGTAGGTACGGGCGAACGAAAAGTGACCTTTTTTCCACCTCCTCCAGCTACTAATCCATGCGAATGTTCTCCGGACGCACTGACTGTGCGACCTCTTCCAGTCCCATCGTCCCACCCAATGACGGGCGAAAGGCCCATATCCTTCAGAGTGCCATGAACAGAATGTGGCCTATGGCTATGACTCTCTCCGAGCAGAGGCGATGATGCATTCAATAACAGCGAGGGTGAGGGAGCTCGTAAGGGTACGATGGAGTGCGATTCGAGTGTCGAAGGATTGGACGTTTTGGGAGTGGATGTTGACGCTCGTTTCGGCAATAACGGTCGAGAACGCACATTCTCTTTATCTTCTTTTAATCGTGCGAGGGATGCAGATGAATTTGGTGGAGCAGATGACGAAGACGACGCTTTCGGATCGCGCTCTCTGTCGCTTTTGAAGCGCGAAAAGATGGACTTCATCTTTAAGACTTCCTCTACTTCCTTCCTCGGAGCGTCTCCACCTCGCTTCTATTAGAACCGGCAAAGGCGTAGGATGTGCGCGAAAGATGTCAAGTCGAACGATGTGGCGTCAACTGTGAGCAGCAGAGATGTATGGAGAATGGTATGTGATGCGATTCCTTGACCTTGAGCATACGTATGAAGTGTAATTTGAGCACGAAGTTATCTCGTAAAATTGGGAGATCGTCTAAGCGTATGCTGGGTGTTGAAAGACTGTCGCCGTTTCCTCGAGAGAAACAAAGTCCAGGTTGCTTTGCGCAATCTGAGCGATAATCAGGCGTAAACAAGTCGTTTTGTATATGTAACCTTGGCAGATCAATGCGATGTGGGGTATAGTAGTGGTAGCGTATTCTAAAGGATGCTGTTGTTATGAAAGGCAAGCAGGCAAGCGGGTCGAGTGAGATTGTATGCAATGTTGAGAGATTACCAATACATTATACATTATACAGCATGAAGTGAGTAGTGAGTGATGAGTGATTGTCGGTGGAGTGATGGAGTGAGTGGCCAAAAGCCAAAAACACACACGACACGACACATGGCATGGTCGGTACGGTAAACACGCGTCGTGTTCGGAACATGTTAACATCACAACATCACTTCGCTCCTCCAACAACTTCGCTCCTCCAACAGAGTTCATATTCTCTCACGACATTCACATTCTGCACCCGTACCTAGCAGCATCATACCACACAATGGCCTCCGAGGGCTCGTCTACGCCTGTCGGCGTTTCCATACCCAATGTCCTCTTGCAGGACGCGGCCTTCAAGTCTCTCAACGCATTCGCTCCCCACGTTGAACGAGGTGTACTACCTCATCCACCCACACAAGTCATGTTGAACGAGCTGCGTCGTTACATCTCATTCCGCGCTCACACGCCAGCAACCGATTGCATCGATGCGGCATCGCAGCTTGAACAAGCCATCTTGCGTAGTCGTGAGGCCGATGGTGAGTGTGCAGCTTTGCCAAACTGGATTCATCAGGCTATTCTCTCACCCCCTTGCCCCTGCCCAGAGCTCTAATCACCTCATTCCTCGATTACTTTCTTTCGCTGGAATCGATCGATGAGATGCGAATACAGCTTTTCGCCAGAGCGCAGAGACAGTACCTGTTTCCTAATTCGGCTGATGGTGGGGGAGTAATATCTGCTGACGTCCATCCCTGCCTTGTCGGACATTCCATGAAGAAAAAGGGACGCAAGACCTGATCCGCAAGCTGAATGCGAGGTTCGACGGATTCGAGGCGAAGATAGAGTCCGTGGAATCAAAGCTCGACGCATTAGGCACGAAAATAGACAAGGTCGCATGGGCTCAATCGGAACAAGAAGCTCGGCTATGTGCGAGTCAGAGCGTACTCAAACCGAGGGACGAAATCTGACGGTCACGGACATCATAGCGACAAAACAGTATACGCGCCAAAGCATCCCTCAATTGGCTACCAGTACCTTCCAGATTGAGTGGGCAAGTTCTCCCGACCGGCTTGCGAAAAGTGAGGCAAACGAAGCTTGCTCAATATGTCGTTGATGATGGTTGCAATTGCTGATGAGACATCCTGTTCAGCCTCTCAAATCGGACAAACAGGTTTCTGAGCTCTCCGATGCACATCTAGAGGAGTGGGCAGCGATGTATGGTCTGACTACAGCTGCAGGTGCGGACGCGTACACGAAGAGGAAGGAACTGGCCGACTTCATCACAGGGAGTCGACTATAGACGTGACATAGTGTTACACTAGTAACTTACTGCTGCTGTTGTCATTTGGTTAGAGAATTATAATAGTTACGTATTGTATTGACCCGGGGGCCACGCGCCAGATTAGACCGCGTTGAAAAGTTGTATCTATCCTTTCCCGTAACTTATTTGACCCGCCATGTACAGATGTTGTACCATGATAATATATGTATATGTAGAGTGACTGTAAGGTAACCGCTTCCGGCGATGACCGCTCCAACACCCTCGTTTTCTTGTCGCGGCTCTTGCCAATGCAATGAATTTGAATTCGTCATGATAACCTTAGCGGTGACGTCCTCCTTCGGCTTTATCCCTTATCCCTTGAATCGGTCCACTCTCCACTCTTCCACTCTTCACCACTGTAGCTACCCTCTTTTCCCCTGGCGGCCGGTTGGTTTGGTTTAGCTATCTGCTTACTCGTACAGGTGCTTACAGGTGCTTATAGCTTATGCAGGATCAGGATGAGTGAGAAATCAGTCATCATCACTTCAACCTTCATTCCTCAACTTACTACAAAGTCATAGTACACCACCTGTACATCGCATAGTACACCACCTGTACATCGCATTGCAGTGCAGTGGAACCTACCATCGGTCATCATCGTAATCGACACCTACTATATCATAACATCAGCCGGTATAATTCGACAGTACATTCGCTTGCTTGGTAGACGAGACCGACTTGAAAATAATCAAGAAGAAGCTCTTGTATATACAGTGATTGGATTGAATTGGATTGCTACGTTGGCTTGAAACCAAAACTTGTGAGTACAGTTTGCTGCAAGTTAACTTTGTGCCCGTACATGTACATACGAGATGGGAATGCTGATTTATGATCCTTGATCCACAATCCATGAAATACCCGCAACCGCAACTTTTGATCACCACGCCGCCGCCTCATGTATTGATCTATCGATCTATCTTTCCGTATAAATGACGTCGACACCGCTTTTTACACTCACCGCACTCCGACAACTCTTCTTCTTCTTCCCCCGGCATTCTGTACATTACACAACGCAGCATGGACCATTCGTTTGACAAATATCTAGCCCAGACAAGGCCGGAACGTACACTCTTAAAACGCTTCAGCAACATCAGCAAAAGCATAGCTAAGGCATTATAAGGCATCGACATATATATCGATTCATTCCTCATCTCATCAAAAATACAATTCCATTAAGGCGTTCAGCGTAAGAACCGCACAGAGCGAAATCAAAGCAGTATGACATTACTTGCGAAACCATCTCGCTCATATGCGAACGTTGATCACAACCCAGACGGGCTGAGCTCGATAGGGAGTACACCTTATGGAGAAGCCGGCGGAGGCGGAGCAAGTTCCGGTTCCACTACGAGGAAGTTGACCAAGAAGGGCGATCCGAGTAAAGTTGAGGGTGGATTTAAGACGTATCGACCTCGTGAGTAAGAAGTGGTTTCGTGCGTTGAAAGAACTTGAGTGTAGCGCTGATTTTGTTATTTGCACTTGCATTCCGACCCTCTAGCTCTCGCCGAAACACATCTTCGTAGACCACTGGGCTACGATCCGAACCCCGACTCCAAATTCGCTCCACTTCCACCAGCTTTCCACCTATCCAGCAGACAACATAAGAAAGATGTCGCTTTAGCCGGCCAACGTGCAGAGCTAGAACACCTCCTTCAGCCGGAATACAAATCGAGCCCACACGACGTAGATGGTGATAGTGCCAGTATAGCTGGGCCTAGCCGGCACGGCGGAAGTAGGACCGCTGGAGGATTGGGTGGATTGGTGGATAGGAAGGGCAAGATGCCGGCTGTCCTGCGACCGTCAGCTTCCATCTCCAGCTTCAATGCTCATGCTCACGCTCAGTCTAATGGAAGTGGTAATGGTGGACGGAGATCCGGAGGAATGGGCGGCGTTTACATCGACTCGAATGGGAAACTGCACGATACTGAATTTGATCCGTTCGGCCACGTTTCGGAAATGTCAAGAGCAAAATCAAGACGCAGGAGCGCTTTCGGCTCAGATAGAAGGAAAGGCAGCGATACCTCATCAACCTCGGATTCAGGCAGTGAGGTAGCGGATAATCAAGCGATGGCTAGACGAAGTACGGACACTGGACGGGAGAGGGATCGAGAAGAAGAAGAGATTAGACGCAGATTGGAGATTGAACGAAAGAGGTTGGATGATGTGTCTGGGTACGCGGCGGCGAGGAGAAGGAGCATGATGTCTGAGCGAAGTGGACGAGCGACACCTTCAATCAAGTCTTCTGATGACGGCCCGACATCCATCTACAGTGCTGCCACTGGCCTAGTCCCCAGTGCAGTAGGTCGATCAAGATCGCAACAAGGTCATTATATCCCCTCGCCATTATCACCGACTTTCGGAACTGGTCATTCGCCCTCGATTTACTCATCTGCGACCAGCCGAACTGCAGCCACGCCACACGAGTTGAAAAGTGAGGGTACGCCACCCGAGAAAACTACAGAGAACACTTCGCGACCTCGACATGAGACGAAGAGTAAAATCGAAGTTGCCAAAGACGGATCGAAGAAGATCACAGGATTCGATGCGCCTGTATCGCCCGTACCGCCTTACACGCCTACAATGGGCCACAGCCTCGTCCCACCCTCTGTGCCTGATACAGGTCGAATGAGCGTCATGTCGAGAGGCAGCTCAGATATGGGTCGAACCGAATCCATCCGGCCGCCCAAACCTGCCGAACGACCCAGAGAGGAACTTTTCCCCGAAACGCCTGCTCAGATCAAGCGGCGTGAAGAACGGGATCGACGAGTCGGGGGAGTCAGCAGTAGGAACGGAGTACATCCTCGAGCAAACGATCTGGCCGTTGATACAGTGATTGCTTCCAGTGGTAAAGGGAGGATCTTACCCGAAATCGAGATTGTCGAGGATGATGATCCTCGGATCGTGTTCCCCACTGAAGGGAGATCGACTAGGGTTCAATCGAAACACGACCACGTTATTCGCGGACCATTCAGCCACGCCCTTGAAGCTCAAGGAGGGTACTCTGAACTCGCTGCTGCCGGGGCTGGAGGAAGGAGGGCTAGCTCAGCGAAGAGTCTGGGAGGAGGTAGTAAGCCCTCTACGATCATCGACGAGGATGGAGGATACTTGCCGTCGAGATGGGCTAGCGGTGATAAGAACCTGAGGATAACGGAGAATGAGAGAGAAAAGTACAGGCCTATGGAATGGAAGCATGGTGAACCGGGTGGGAAATCCGATCACTGGGAGTGAGTACTGGAGCCATGTCACCGACCACCTGTTTTTCAACACCATCATCTCATCCTCTCGAATTGATTTCACACTTCAAGGATTGTATTTCATATCATATAGCCAAAAAGCAAAAGTGCTGATTGTCTATGATGCTCAACCTAGACCCTCGACAAAAGACCAGTTGAAGAGGAACATGAAAGATATAGCCACCAGCGCTCGATTCAGCCTGTTCAGAACCAAGAAGAAGTTGCTCAGAAAAGCAGAGATGTAAATGCGAATTTAAAGAGGAGAAGAAGTGGAGTCTAGACTAAGGTGAAAAGGCAGCAGCCGATGCACGCATTGGGTCTTTGAGTCTTGAAATACATAATGTTGTATCATCGTCGGATCAAGAAAGACAGCGTTTTGGGTTCGCATTTTTGATGAGGTTGTTTTTTTCCCACTCTTTTTGTATTCGCAATTGCAGAAGTTGAGTAGTTCCACAGATGTCATGTAGCTCTTAGCTCCTACCTCTTATTTTTCCCGAGCCGAAGCCGTTTCATACCATCTCTCACATCTCCGTTTCCACATTTCCACTTGATCACCATCCAGAGTGTAGTCTGGTGTGGCGGTACGGTGAATGTTGATTGAGCCAAGACAGATCGTCATGTTATTGTAGAGGGGATTGAATAAAGTGCCACGCCAAGTGAGTCTCATCGAAGCACGGGAATCCGGGCCTAGTACATGCAGTGAGATGATGGTGAATGGTGCCTTTTGCCCTTACGCAACGTTTGTCTAGGTGGTCGGAGTGTTTGTGCCCGAGTCGAGTTCTGGATCGAGACGCAGGTGCAACTGCGAGGGATGGGTTTGCTGCATTGCGCATTGCATTGCCTTACCGCCACAAACCAGACCTTCTCCGGGCCGCTTGCTTGTGCCGCACGGTGTTATGAAAATGACTCATACGAACACGAACCACCGCGGTTTTGGTGTTGTAGCTACCCGACATACTTACATGTAGTTATACGAGTACAGTACACCGTACAATTATGGGCCAGCTCATACCTTAACAGGTGCAAAACACTTGTAATTACTGGGGGTAATGACGAAATCGAATCTGCGCCTGCACTTGCACCTGCACCTTCCATTGATCTTTAATCTCACCTGATACGTAATTACCCAATTCGGCAACTGATCTTTTCAGCGAATGAGACTATGTTCTAGGTCCTGCGCTGTACGGGGTACGGTCTACGGTGTACGGCGTGCGTGGGATTGCCAAGAACAAAGCATTTTACAACTGTGTGGCACTGTGGAAATTGCCAAGCGACTGGGCATTGGAGACAAAGTGCTGAGCAAGCCAAGACTTAATCGACCTTCTTGGCCCCAAGGAATACCTTGGCAATTTTCTCGGCACTGCACTGTATACGATACGATATACGAGACGATAATACATATGTATGCCTCACATCGATCTCCATCTCCCCTATCGCCTCTTCCCCTTTCTCCTTTTCCTTCCTAGTCAGCCAATGCATACATACATACGTTTACACTCACAAAGTATAACATAGCTTGATAGTATCATCCATTGATTCATCATCGATCATAGCACATTATCACACTTGAACGTCGATCACTCTTCCAAGTCACAAGTCACACTTGAAGCACAACAACGACCCAGTTCGCCTCACTCGCTGACGCTGCGCAGAGAGTCACGAGAGAAACAATCAGAGAGACAGAGAGAGCATCTCGACTTCGCAGCGTTTTACGATCCACCACGATCCCTTCATCGGCCTCGGGCCTCGATATACCAACAAACGTACCCCGCTTTGAACGCATACAATATCAGTATCGACGTGAGTGCACGTGTCTGATGTACATATGTCATGTCAATAGACGATGCTTGTCGTTAGCTAACGTAGGTAAAATCCTTCATAGTTATCCCTAATCCGAGTTCGATCAGTTCAAGATGGTCTACCCGACTCTACCGACCCTAAATCCTTATCCTCCTTCCTCAGTACCTAGGTCTTCCGAATCAGCCTCATCAGCAGACCCAGAACCCATCACACCCGAACTAAAAGCCAACTCAACAATGTCTCAACCACCTCCCACCAATTCCGTTGGCGCTACCGATGCCGACGACTCGAACGAGCCGGAACTGCAATGTAGATGGGCGGGATGCTTACATATGGCCGGCAGCCCCGATGAACTGTATGAACATCTTTGTAATCAGCACGTGGGGAGAAAAAGCACGAACAACCTTTGTTTGACTTGTGGTTGGGAAGGATGCGGTGTCAAGTGTGTCAAGAGAGATCATATCACCAGTCATTTAAGGGGTAAGTCCAAAGCAGAAAATCATAACGTCGACGTCAACGCCAAGATTCACGTAAACACCAGATGAACGTGGAGATTAGCTAACGACATCTGTACAAATAATTCGTTGTGTAGTTCACACCCCGCTCAAGCCTCATCCTTGTGCCGTTTGTGGCAAGACTTTCAAGCGACCCCAAGATCTCAAGAAGCATGAGCGAATCCATACGCAAGAGCACCATCAGATCCACAAGCTCAGCAAGGCCGCTACCTCTACAGACCCTGCTTTCAACTCCAGAGTATCAACAGGGAACATTCATGAATACCACCAAAGTGCTGAACGACCCCGATCGCCCATGTCAACATCACTTTCACCTTCGAGCAGTTCATCGAGATCCCAGCTCAACCCGTCATCACCCTATGACCATCTGCTCGCCGCTCCGGGTATGCACGGTAATGATAAGTCAGTGTCGCCCAGCCCTTCTGCGCTTGCTGCTTTACATCGCAAACAGCATGAAGAGCTCGCTGCGTACCAGCATCGGGAGATGCTCATCCTCCAGCAATTGGCCTACAACCAGCAACAAACACAAGCGTATGCCGCTCAGTTGGCTGTTGGTGATGGATTCGCCAAGGCCGGTATGAAGCGAAGTCAGCATGAAACTGTTGATGGGCTCGAGGGATTATTGGCGGATATGAAGAAGCGAAAGGTCGAGCCTGTGTACGATGCTGGTGAGTGCTTGCGGTTACTGTTCTGACAGTCATTTCATGGTCCTGAGCTAACAGGGTCGGATAATATTGCAGAGATGATGCAGCGATTGAACAACCTCGTACCGCCATCTTTGCCACTCGGGTTCCCAACCATTCCCTCTTTACAAACCGCGACCGGCATGGCTTGCAACCCTCTCGGCAATGTACCGGGCTATCCCAGCTACTCCCCTTTATCCAACGGTGGATCGTCCAGCTTCAGCAGTCAAGCGGGTCCCTCACCGCCTCTTTCCATCCCCGAAATCAAGACCGAAGCCGACCTCGCCATGTTCAACGAGTTCATGATCTCCCTCGGACGGGATGCAGCGGGTCAACCGACGCAACACGTTCAGCCAATGGTACATAGCACTTCCGGGTCCAGTGGTGCTCTGACGACTGACTCGCCATTGTCAGACGGCAGCAATGGTGTGGAAGATCTGTTCAATCCTGAAGAACTTGCTTCGCTCGGTCTTACTGGATTACCGGGAATCCCCGTTTCCGGTGCACACGGCACATCAGACCACTCAAACAATGACCTCTCACACTCACTTCCTAACCCTTCATCATCCGTGTCTTTCGGAGGTTTGTATCCTTCGCTGGACGGCATGCGTCACCGCACAGGCAGTGCGCCCGACGTGTCTACCCTTTCCGATACCAACAGACGACCGATCGCCAACCTACCTCGAGCGTCCACAGGCAGTCTGCACAATTTGCCTAACGGTACTACCAACAAGCCACCATACCTTTCAAACATGTATGGTCTCGGTCCCACACCATACGCCGAATTGCCCAACTTCATGTCTTCCAATGGTGCTTCAGATTACAATTCAGGTTACGATCACAATTACGCCTCGTTCGATTCTCTCGCACGAGCCAAACAGAACATCGGTCACTCTTATCCTGCTGCCACACTCGCTCCCAAGGATTTCTACAAGAAGACGTACAGACATGTCGCGCCTCTCGGAGCGAGCTTGTCCTCTCGAGCAAGGGAGAGTGCGGAACGTACCGCTGTTGATGATGAGGATCAGTACGATGATGAATACGCGGTTGAGGAACCGGTCGAGATTGAAGGCGAGGAAGATATCGAAACGACACCCAAAATTCCCGTCCGGTCATTGCTCACTGCCGATCAGGCTGATCCAGACTTGACGCTCCCGGCTATCGGTTCAGGAGCAAATACCGATGAAGGCGGCAGAATGTCATTACCGTCATTATCATCTATAAACCACCATCGATCATCTTCCATCGCATCTACCTCATCAACACCGCGAGGATCCCCAGCTCCTAGTCTACCGAACGTCTTACCTTCGATCTCTGCTCTGCCAGTTAAGAGACATACAGACGAAGAGATTGTCCGGGGTGTCAAGCGACTCGAATTGGGCGACGGCGAGGCGATCCGGACCGACCCTCGGTCATCGTCGTCGTTGTCGAGTGAGGACGACATGGAGGAAAGGGAGAGAGCGGAGAGATTGGCGATTATGCGTGAGATGCGAAAGAGGCATGCTCAGCTGATCAGGGGATGGTTGGTAGCTGTTAATCTTGAGTGGAGGAGGAAACAAGCTGAAGAGGCTCAAGCGCAAAAACTGAGTGGTGTGCAAGAGGAAGAAGAAGAGGAAGATGAGCTGGCTACTGTCAAGATGGAGATCGTGGCGTAGAGACGCGAGTCCTCTTTCTGATGCTTCGTGTCCGTTGTGATGTGATATAAGGGTCTTGGCGTAATTTCCGACTTACTCCGTTTGATTTAGATATTTCTTTGTGTCTTCAATCGCTTGTAAAACCCGTTGGAACATATTGTAAATTAGTTGATTCCTGTTGACTTGTATAATATCTTGTGAGGAAATGAATCACATTCGGGTAATATGAAAGACTGAAACAATGTGTGGACCTTTATGAAGCCAGCACTGCACATTGCAGGCTGCACGCTGCATGCTGCACGCTGCAGCGTATATACAAAGTGGCTGAACCGGAAAAAGGGCCCGACTCTTGCAATTGCAGTATGAGTACCCCGCCTACGATTTGACTGGATGTGGGATAACACAAGAGCCTGCAGCACCGTGTGTTTTCAGCGAGCACGCTCCTTCTGGCGGACAATCAGAGTTCCGTGCTCGAATCTGTACAGGTAATTTCTGGACGCATGATGAGCTATCAATTATAGAACGACTTATTTGACGTGAGGTTTGTTGATGTTCCTTAGGCTTCGCTTGAATGAAAATCAGTGGTGTAGTGCATCAGATTAACTGGCTACATTGCTACATTGCTACATTGCTACAGGGCTTGGCCTTTCTTCTTTCTCAATGCAGTAGTTAGCCCCTCACAAGCCATGGTCCTAGAAGCTCGATCCTCCATATGACCCTTGCTGTCAAATCATCTCATCTCACCTCACATACCTCCTCTCTCTTCTCCTGTATTATCCGACCGCTTGACCATCCTTATCCTTGATTTTTTTAATCGATAGTCGGCTGTTCTTCCCTTTTTTATTGGCCGAGCTTACCAAGCCCTCTGAAGCGTGACTACCTCCCACCACATCTTCAAGTCGCCTCTGAGACTCCAGACGGGATAAGTGAACGTAGCAGGTCGGTTCTTCTCCACGAAGAAATGGCTAATCCACGCAAAAGCGTATGCACCGACGATCCCACCTGCTATCCATGCCAAAGCTGCCACTGCCTCGCTACCATTACCATTGCCTGCTCCTGCTACACCGACACTTGCGCCTCCCGCTGCTCCCGCCGGGCCGATGTTGGGTCTTACACCCGGCGCAGTAAGGACAAGAGGTGCATTAGACAGTCTGAGGAACGAAGTGCTAATGGCGAAACTTCGAATACCTTTGACGATCCTTGCCAAGGTCGAGACTGTCCCTGGATCAGTCAATTTAGGTGAACCGAGGATCGTACTCAGCTGTCGAGAGATGAATGCCGCCGACAGAGGGATTAGAGACGACGCTACTCGCGCGAAAGAGGTGAGCGCGACGCTGGTCCCGACGAGATGTAAGCGTCTAGTGAGAGGTTGAGAATGTTCGCCTAGGTAGAAAGGATAAAACGAGTCGAACGATTCGAATTTGCCCTTGTCTGTGCCTTCGGCGGATTTGGGCTGGGGGATCGGCGTGTAGTTTGGGTTGGCAAGAGGCATTATGAAAGATACACGGTGGGTGGATGATTCGTTCGTGGTTCTGTGGATCGAATTATTCGAGTACGATTATTGATTGATGTATTGCTTGATGTTACTTGTTATTGATTCAAGCAGGAAGTAGGGAGTCGAAAGATGCAAAATAAGCACAAGCACAAGCACAGGCGGCAAGAGCGAGACCAATCACATCTACACTAAACAACATGCAAAGGATATGGCCCTCATGACTTGAAATGCATAGAAGTGTGGAGAAAGGCGAATGTGGAATGTGGAGTGACGTACAAATGCATAGTCGAGTAGTCAGTCAGATGACGATATCCCATCCCTTTGCAAGGCATATAATCCCTGAATCGAATCCTGCTCAGCGAAAGGCAGATAGATAGGCAGACATCGTATCGTAGTGAGTGCAGCACTGAACACGTAAGATTCATGCTTGCTCGCTCCGTCCCTTCTTCCTAAGCTTATCATCTTGTCCACTTGACACACGGTGTGAATGCAGTGATTCAGTCTTGCATATGCACATCAGGTGATCCCCGATGGGTTGACGATGAGAGAGACAGTGATGGATGGTTCTCGCGTGTCTAGCTATTGGTGAAGAGAAGGGAACGGAAGGGACGAGAAGAGGCAAAGCTGCCCATTGCAATTTCGGCGCATGAGCAGAGAGCCAGGCTCTGGCGCACGTCCTACTAAGCCTTACCAGCGCGATTCATCTGATATTCCTGCAATGACCCGATCCTCCTATGAAGCTTGACATGCAGTCCCACAGGTGAGGCGTAATTGATATTTGCACTTGCCAAATGGATGAAGAGGTGCAGCTTCCTATATTACGAATATGACCGTGCGTGTCTGTCGATCTCCTTCTTGTCTCTGATAGCTCTGATAAAGCCCCGTGTCCAGTCGGTCACTGAGTCCAGTGCGTGGGTGCTGTGAGTCTGGTAACATCTGAATTTGTTCGTCTTGCGCTCAGGTACCCGCTTCCACATCCCGCTTCCGGTATCGCAGAAGCTCTTTCTATGTCCCACTACTGTACTCGTACATACTACCACACAATGTCTCAAGCCAATTATTACTGTACTCGAGTATCGAACACCAGTTCGATACCTGTATGTGTAACAGGGCGATAGAGGGAGATCCTATTCAATCGATGTTACGCCGCGGTGAACCTGAGACTGAGATTTGACACTGAATTGTAGGCGGTGGTGTCGTGATGCGATCTGAGGATTTGAGGTGATCGGGAGCCAGACAAGGGATCGCAAGGGAAGGCCAAAGGGATCGCAAGGGAACGTAAGGGAAAAGATAGATAGAGCATACATCTTTCTGTGCCTAGCTGGCTTTATGGCTTTATTGGCGTGTCGCATCGGTGATCGGCGTAATAGCGTATTCATTACGACTGTTATGTGTTATGTTCAAGTATGCACTGTATCACGCAAGCAAGGGCTTATCGGTATATTTCATACAGTACGAGTAAGTTATAGCAAGATATCTAGCGGTACCGACTGCGCGATGGAGGGTGTCAATACATATATCTATGAATGTCTTTCAGGTTTGCTCGTTGTCTCTCGTTTCTGTTGGATTGTTGTACATTTATAGATACATAGAGGCGATAGAGAGAACATACATATAGAAAGATACAGTAGATAAACATATAGACAAAATACAGATTCACGCTTCAAACGACCACGAATAACTAGTCACGACAAGAAGACATATACAGTATATAGCACGTGTGTGCACTATAGCGATCCGAATTATACTTGTATTTTTGATCGATCGGCATATCACATATCGCATATCCCATATCGACTTTGAAGGAGAGCCACGATAGACAAAGCAAAGGAGGACAGAGGTCAAAGGTGGACCAACCCAAAGAACGGATCAAAGGAGTTTGATCTTGCTTTCATAAACGATACGACACGACACGACACGAGACGAGACAGGACGAAAGGCTGCGGTCGCCTGAAGTGGAAGCGGAAACGAGAGCGAAGCGAAGCGATCAATACCTGTTTTTATTGAGAGGAACCCATCAAGTTTGAAATCATACATCATGGTAAGCTATTCTTGACGATACGACATATCATATTATAGTATATCATAACTTGCTTCGCCGCACTTGATCATCACTCTGAGCAACGCTAGCGGCCTCAAACCTCGATCTCTTCAGCGTCGTTGGAATCCTGTACAAGTGTAATACGTGTCAATAACTAAGCTAACCTGGAGTGTGATATATACGTGCACTTTGCGCCTATCACAGCTACCATCACCGTCCACCCTCGCATTGCCCTTATCACTCTTCAGCCCCCGATCCTCCAGACCTGGCTCTCCCAACGGTCTCGGCATGAACAGTGGACCTACAAAGCTCTTACCGCCTCCCGTTACCCTTTCCCCGATAAGACGAAGACTGCGTACGACTCTCTTCCAGCTGACCGGCGCGTTTTTTGTGCTGTTCTTCTTGTCGTTTTGCACACTGCCGAACCCTTCGACTTTTTCGTTGAGCGCTACATTCGAAGCTTTCCAGCAGAAGACTTCCCATCTCAAGCACCTCCAACACCACGTCTCTTCTTCGCCGTCAAATGAGCAGATGATTCCAGGAGGAACAGGAAGAGAAGCCTACGTCACTTTCCTCTCGTCCGTCGCTGATACGAATTATCTCGACGCCACTCGACTATTGCTATACCAGCTCCTGCATGATCCCTTGACGTCCGATCGTACGACTTCAAGAGACGTCGTGGTGCTCGTCACACCCTCCATCGATTCGGGCGTGGAACAAACCCTACGTAGCGAAGGAGCTTTGGTCAACCGAGTAGAACTATTAGATGGGTTCCCTGTACCCAAAGAAATCGAAGGAGACGAGAACCATCATTGGAAAGACCAATATACAAAACTACACATATTCAACATGGCATCTTACGACCGCGTGCTGTATCTCGACAACGACGTCTTGCTTCTCAAATCGCTCGCTCCAATCTGGACTTCTCCCGGTTCAGAGCTCGAAAGCGGATTGGGCGGTGTAGGCGAGAGGAAGAAAGAGGAGTTGATAGTGAGTGATAAGCGATTAGAACCGACCACTAAGGAAGAGGAGAGAAGTTATTTGAATGCCGGGTTTATGATGCTTCGTCCTGATAAGGACAGATTTGATACCTTGAGGCAAGTTAGGGATTACGAGCCTTTCTACATGGAGCAGGTGAGTGATTCCACACCCCCTGACACATGTAGTGATCGGGTATAAACTGGAGATCAAACGCTTCTTGGCTGATGTTATCGGCAACTTCGTTGGTCGTTATTCAGGCTCTTTTGAACAGCTATTACGATTGGAATGGAGAACACCCTTGGACATTGCTTGATCCCAAGTGAGTGAAGCGCGATCATCCCTCCCGCCAAATGATTGGACCTTCCATGGTGGAGATTATTATTGCTCAGACAGTGAAAGCATGCTGATTCTTTTTTTTTTTGGCTCAGATTCGTCTCTCATTTCCCCAAAGCGTCAGATATCTCGAACGGCTACTACACGTGAGTCCATTATCGTTGTCATTCAAAGAAGCAATTCCTTAGTCTCATGTAATGACGTTGTTGCTGATTGATCGTCCCGTGGTCCTTCCAAATATTCAGTTTACATGCCAAGCTGTGGAAAGATCCTGTCGATCAGGCTGTTATCGACGCTTGGCGAGAAGCGTTGGATCGAATGAATCGATACTGGGCATCGAGGCGGGATTGACCCGAATAGCGAGCGAGCGATACCTTACTGCTTCTTCATCGTGATGGGTCTGCTTCATTCTCGATATTCTTCTTGCAGTGGCTCAAAGATCAGAATAGAAAGTAGTACCCTTATGTATGCTTTGACAGCCTGCCTGATATAGACTGATGGACCGAATATAGATAGATTTATAGAATAGAGATTTATTGTGTAGTGACAATATACCGTTGTATTTCCCCCATGTACAGTTCACACAATAGGTGAACCTGAATCGCCTCCACCACGCGTAGATGAGAATATGCTGGTTACTGGTGCAGGGGAACCTTAGCTTAGCTTAGACGCGTAGCCTCTGGTAAATTAATGTTGCTTGTTGCTAAAAACCCTTGCTGTCATCCATCTAGATTGATTTAAGGAATACTACCGCCAGCATAAATGAATCAATATTGAGTACTGACTTGTCGTCGAGATTCCCGCGAGACCCACCTATAACAGTTAGAGCTCGCCAAACGAGATTGATCAGTAGAAGAAAGAAGAACGAAAGGGGAGCAAAACAAGAATGAGCGCATCAACTTCGTCGTACGTTCCCTCCCGATTTTTCTCTTCTTTTTGGAAAGCATTCATCAGCGGTTGGCAAGTGTAAAGTGTGAAAGTTATGGTGCTATGGTACTAATTCTACACTCTTGGTTTGCGTCTGCTCGATTAGCCTCCGGGATCATCTCCTCGCATCTTTAGCGACCCTTCCAAACCCACATCAACTAGACTTGACAGTCCTCTCTTCCGAGCCCAAACGAACAACATCCATCTTCCCACATACGCCCATCCCGCCGAAATGCTTTCAGCAGGAATTTCTCGTGACGCTTTCTTCGGATCTTCCTCCAAGTTCTCAATCAAATATCGATAGCGAGACAAACACTACTTCAAATGGGCCTATTACATCATCTGATGTATCAAGCACGAGTGGGCTACAGGATGGATCAAGTACGTTACCGAAATCGGAGCAAGGAGGCAGTGTACAACCGGGAGCGGACGGCAAGAGGAAACCGGCATCAGGACCAGAAGCAGGAGATTCAAGCACGTCGGAACCCAATGCTGCTCGGGCAACAACGAAGAAGGTCCTCGTCTCGGCCATCTCAGCCTATCTATACACCTTCCCTCACCCCAACATCAATGTCCCCTCAGCATCACCATCGAACACCACTCAATCACCGTCGAAAGTTCGACGACCAAGCGGAATCCTCTACATCAGCAAACTGGATTCATCAGGCTACTCTCCCACCCCCTTACCTCTCACTAGAGCTCTAATCACCTCATTCCTCGATTACTTTCTTTCGCTGGAATCGTTTGATGAGATGCGAATACAGCTTTTCGCCAGAGCGCAGAGACAGTACCTGTTCCCTAATTCGGCTGATGGTGGGGGAAAGAAAGTCCTCAGTGGTTCGGGATTATCGAGGTGGTGGAAAGGCGTTTATGAGGATGTAGTGAGCCAGCGTCATGTGAGGATGAGAACAGCTTTTCGTGGTGGAAGTAGGCATGATCAGGGGATAGTGGGTGAAGAGACAAAGACAAACGAGCAAGTCCGCCTTCGGTACCTCTTACCTGGCTACGATGAGATAGAAGCCCGTAATATCTTAGGACCGGGGAAAGGTTTACCAGAAGGTATCAAGTGGACTTACGAGCCTCCATTCGTTACCACACTCAACTCAATATCGATTCCATCAATCTCATCCTCCACGCATGCGGCCGGCAACGGCCCTGTATCTTCAAACAACACAAACGCGGATACCACCAAGCCCTTCAACTCTAAAGATACCTTACCACCATCTCTCGCTATGCTGATACCCTCACTACCGGACGATCCCAAGACTCGTTTCCTGGAAGAACTAGTAACAGACGCCTTATCGACCGGAAACCCTCACCTGAAACGCCTAAATGAGGGCTCGCGTAACCAGAGTCAGAATGGATCTCAAAATCAACAAGGATCAGAACACAAGAAAGAGAAGGGGAAAGAGCGAAAAACACGAAAAGAGAGGGAGATGGAAGAAGAAGAACGCATACGGACAGAAGCTCATTTGACCTTGAGTAGAGTGGACAAGGGCGAGTTCTGGGAGAGGATTGGATTCAGGCAGGAGTGCAGTAGTGGTGATGTGACGGGTTTCTTCACTCTTGAATTGACCAGAAATGGCAGAGGGAATGGGCACGAGCAGAAGCAGGTTGTGCCTTCTGCACAAGGACAAGAGAGAAAAGGGTATCCGCCAAATGGGGACGGCGGCTCTGATGAGCCTGCTACTGTTGGCCCGAACATGGACTCAACAAGCGGCGCCATTCTTGCGCCCAAAGAATTCACGACCCTCGACCCAGAAAGCGCCAAAGTTCCCAATGATACCGGGACCAGCACTACGACCTACACTTTGTCCACCATGTCAAAACCCGGTACAGATGGCTCACAAACAGCAATCGTACAAGAGCAATCGCAGCCTACCGCGTCCACAGTACCCACATCAGAGGTATCAACAACTGCTGCAACGACAAATACTCAACCGGGTAACCTATCACTCCGCCAAGAAATCCTCGACAGACTCCTCACAGCTCTGATCAACGTAGATTTCGGTACCCTCGACCTAGCTATTGAGGCCACTGAGATTTGGCTCAAGCAAGCTTCGTCTATTGTCAAGGGGGAGATCGGTGATCGAGGATGGAATGAATGTTTGGGGAGTATAGAGAAGAAAGCTCCAGCCAACACGAATACGGGTCCGGGTACCGTCACTAGCGGCGGTAGTGATAGTGGTAGAGCAATGGGAGTGGGTGTGGATAAGAGGAAGGCTGAGGAAGTGATTACTATGCTTCAGCCTAGGAAGAAGAAGAAGCCCTTGAAGTGATGATACCAAACACCCGGTAGGACTCAGTGTGTATGTACAACATATAATCATTTATGTATACGTGTATAGGGGGATAGCTCTATCTCATGACAATCACCCCTATCATTCACATCATATAACTAACTGGTAGCTGATCTCAACGTTGTAATAAGAGGCACAATGCATGTCGACTTAGCGCCTAGAGCTCGATGGTTCATGGGCTGGAGGGATTTTTGATTCTCGAATCTGATCGTACATCATACAATACAATTATAACACCTCAAATCGATCCACGCCAGGCCGGGGAGTCACCGAGTTGGACCAGACCAGATCAGATCAGATCGTATTATTGGCCATGAACAGCACTTCTTCCACCAGCCTCAGAGCTAGGAGCGATAAAGCCACCAGCTACCATACATAGATTTCTGGGTGTATAGTGCGTTTTGAGGATTGGTGTTCGTTTTGTTGGGAAGGTAGCGAGTAGGTCGGCGCTGCCCATTATCGAGAGATAGGTTCGAGCCATCAGCTACTGTTCAATAATACTCGGCACAAGAAGAGGGTCCGAAGTCGATAAGTTGCATTACTCACGTATGCGTACCCTCTTCCCAGCTAGCCTGGCCGGGACCCATGGGCAAGACACCTTGCTCCTCAACACCGGTACCAGGTCTTCTCCCTCCATCGACACTACCAACGACCGCATTCGCACTAGAGACACCCGCACCACCGCCGATGGCAGGAGCACTACCAAAGAGTCCAGACTCATTCGTTCGGCCAGCAGGTTTCTCCCCTCCTGCAGATTTCACATCCCAGCACCTGACTGTGGCGTCTAATCCGCCTGAAACCAGGACAGAGGATTCAGCTGAGAATGACAATGATTGTACGGGGGCGCGATGGCCTGTCATTCGCTTTATTGGTCGGGAAGAGCCGAGATCCCACAGCCAGATGGACGAGTCGAGGCCTTTGATGAATGAAGGATTATAGCATATTGATCAGCTTGCGGATCGGCGACCATTATGTATCTTAGATCGGATATTGCAACTCACCTGCGCTGGCTAATAGCTTGCCATCCGGGCTGACCGCCAAAGTCGTCACAGCATCCGTGTGGCCCAGAAAGAGTCTCACACAAGCACCTCGTTGTACGTCCCATAACCGACACGAGGCATCGTTTGATCCCGTAGCAAGGTACAGCGAGTTGGGATGGAACCGCACACACTATCGAGAGAGTCAAACTTCAGTTCATATTCCTGTAAATTCACTGAATTGAGTTCCGGTAGTAGGACGGAACGGCGACTTACGTTGACATCAGACAAATGTCCAGTGTACATTCTTAACGGAGTCACCCTGTCTGAGCTCCATAATCTCGCCGTCCTATCTCGACTGGCTGTAGCGAAATATACACCCATCGGTCCCCATTCGACATCCCATACTGGATCTCGCCCGTGACCTCGATATACGACGAGATTCGAATATGTATCCAAAGACCATAACCGGACTGTACCATCTTGAGACGATGACAACATCGTCGATGGCTGTGAGGCGGATCCATACATCGGATCAAAAGAAAGAGAGTATACCGGTCCAGAGTGCCCGACTAGCTTTCGCATCGGTAGACCGTCATCTTCAATCAGAGAGCCATCAGTTGGATCTGTAAAGATCGATGAGTGAGCTTGATGCGCATCAGAAACAGGCTGTATTCAGCTCTACATACCGATAGACTTCTTCTTCAGCTTCTCTCCCTTGAGACTCCATAATCTGATTGTGCTCTCAGAAGACCCGACCGCCATGAGCGAGGAGTCTTTCGAGAACTCGGCGGAAGTTGCCCTAGAAGCAAGACCATTAGCACAGCCTTACTCACTCAGAAAAGTCGTTATACTTACGTTTCTCCATGGTCAAACAACGTGAATGCCGCCACGCTAGGCAATACCGCTTGGCTACTGCTTCCAACCTTCCCATCCTCAGTGGGGGGACCGAGTCTGATCATCTTTCTCTTGTCACGTATAGCTTCTACTTCTCGCTTCAGATCTGGTAATCTGAATACAGCAGGGACGGGCGGAAGAGTCTCATTTTCGTCTGGGCTGACCAGCGTCGGGTCTTTGTCGGTCTCAGCGTCAAGCTTGATCTCTTGCACGGTAGGTGATTTCGGGCGATCTTCCGTAGCCTGCGGGTCTTGCGAAGGGGAAGCCATATCCACATCCCCATTGGCATCCGTCCCATGTATCTCACCGTTGATAGCTCCGTTAGGATGCCCGTTGGGCAAGGCTGCAGCCGGTCGACTCGGTGACGCATTTCCGTTGGGTTGCTGGGTCGCATCTTCGTCTCGCAGCGTCCGGGCGATCTGCTCTTTCAGCTTATCTGTCATTGGGGGTGGACCGAGCTTGAGGTTGGTAGCGGTGTTGAATGCTTCGATTTGCATCGCTGAAGGCAGCGCAGAAGCTATCAGACCGCTCTTCGAGGCAAGAGTAATCTTGTCAAGGGGTACGGAGGTTGTCGTGACTGCAAAGGAGTTCGTCAGCTTACTATGATAGTGTGAGGATACACAAATGCGTGGAAGCTCACCTTGTATGCTGATGTTGTTAAATACTATTCCCTTGATAGCCTCTTTCGCACGTCCAGCGGAAGAATGCAGACCGGCCTCCCAATCATCATCCAGCCCAGCACCGCTCAACCATTGAAGTAACAGATCATTCGTGTTCCTCGAAAGCGGTACGACATACTTGTCGCTCAGTATTCTTTGACAAAAGGGGTTTGACTGGACATGATCTCTCGTGGAGACGGACGCGAGCGTAGAGATATCTTGAGGATGTAAAGCTCGGTGGTGTGCTGAATATTTCTCGAAAAAATCTCGGGCTATCACGTATAGGAAATTGGCAATGAGCGCAGATTCCTGTCCATTCACAAAACTTCTATAAAGCTCACCTGACTTCAAGAAGTTGAAATTGATGAGTTCGAGGAAGGTGTGAACGAAGAGCGGGAAGGAGAGGTTATCAAGCTCAGCCTGAACGATAACAATATCAGCCTTCTTCTCCTTGTATGACAGATATGTACGGTTGTTCACTCACCCTCCATAGATCCAGTCCTCCATCAACCCATGTTCTAAAGCTTCGATATCCTTCCACTCTATCTGATGGATCCAGTAGAGACTCCTGATTCGTCGGCGCATCTTTCAGTTCCTTCGTCCCATCTTCTCCATCAGCATCGGCAGCGGCAGAAGCCTCCACCTTCTTCTGCAATTGTTCGATGATGTATCTAGCTTGAGCCTCGAATTCAGGTGTTATCTTATCAGACATTGTTGATGCTGATAACGCTTGAGCCTGCGGTATATTCCTCTTGACGATAGATTCGAGAGGTACCGGACCGGGTGCGCGAAACATTGCTTCTCTCCCCCCCGCGCCGCCTGATCCTCTTCGCTGGCCGTCCCCACCTGTAGGAGCAGCCGCATCATCTTCTCCTGCTGCATCCTTCTCTCCTACATCTCCTGAGGCTTGTTCTGCTATTCCAGCTTGGAACGTCGCTAGAGCTTTGTCGAAACCGTGAGATTGGAGGTATTCAATGACGAACTGCCGGAGAAGCTTGGCATCTGTTCGGGGCATGGCAGCATGATTGCTGGCCGCCGCAGCCGGTGCGGGAGTCTCGGACATGTTGATCCCGATCTGCTCGATGATGGGCAGATGATATAGATAAGGATATATGAAATGTATGGATGGATGGTCGCACTGACTTCCAGAAGAAAGAATGATTAGTTTGGTTCGAGCCGGACGAGATGATGCATTTGGCTTGTATACGTCTCGCATGTATATGGTGGTGGGTGAGTCACGTGATCTGCATCTGGTTAGACGCGACTGCTTACTATACTGCACATCACATCACATCCTCTGCAGGACCTACAACTACTCACTCCTCTTCTTCCCTCCTTCTCCTTTCTATCTCTCCTTCTCCTTCATATCATGTTAGGGTGTTTTAGTATTCGGATATCTTACTGTGAATGATCGTACTTCAAATCTTCGCAAAATAGTCAAGATCCTGGCTTCCTCGCAACCACCTCCACTCGTGCACCTTCCTCCCGTCTTCTACTCTCACTGACACTCGCTCACGTCATCCTCTGCCTGTACTTCCAACTACTCACAACATAGTATATCCACACTTCAACTACTCACCTTCCCAGTCAAACTTATTGTCACCGGCTTACGAAATCATCTACTCATCATGCCTCTCAACGATGTCTCCCACATGTTCCGGAGTCCTTCTCCGGGAGAAGATTCGGATGAAGACGAAGACGACTACTATCAGGAACCTTCCTTCAACCCCATCGCAAGAGCGCTCGACTTGGACCTCAGGGCAGATTCAGCTACTTACAAAGAAACACCGTTCACCATCGCTGCACAAAGGAAGAATCTATCTACTGACTCTGACTTCAACAAAGAGTATCAACGTAGCGGGGCAACAAGATCAGGGAGTGAGCAGTAGACCACCATGATCGTGAAGTTTGCGTTTTTGACATACTCCTCTTGCCTCCACAGTCAAGGTAGCAGTAGACAGATCAAGACCCCCTCCGAGAGAACCAACACCTCCATCATCGACCAAGCTCACCATCCGCCGACCCGTCGATAGACCAGGCAGGTTCAGGCCTCCTCCTATCTCTAGACGCAGAAACAATACAAGCTCTGCCGCTTATACTCATCCCTCCATCCCCAAGCCTAAGCCTAAGGTAAGATCGAGATCTTCGGCTGTTGCAGTCAAACCTGCTTCTCGTCCACGCAAGAACAATGACCCCGCAGAGGTCGCATCCACGAGTGTCCCGAATAGCGGTTGGCTCGATGGCATGGGCAACCCCATCCCCAAAGATCCGCCGAGGAAGAGAAGCATATTGGATAGAATGGAAGAGGATGACGTAAAAAAGCAAAAGAAGGATGCTGCCAATGCCAAGAGGAGGGAAACATACCGGCGAAAGAAGGAAGCGAAGGAAGCCAAAGAGGCAGCGGAGAAGATATCATTCGGTCGATTGCGTGAGCGCTCTCCTGTTAACTTCGTGAATGCTGAGCTGACAGCCTCATAGCCGCCAACAGCGCGCCGAACGATGACTTCCCCATCATGTTGGGCTTTGAGAAGCAGAAGGCTTTGCCTACCAAAGCATCGGCGAAAGCGTCAACGATCAAAGGCAAAGGGAAGGGTAAAGAGGATTCTGCGGAGTTTATCGACACAGAAAGCAAAACTCATCTCACTCCGGAAGAGGTTGACTTGCTATTCGCTAAGAACTCCCCCAGTATCGACAATGCAAGGATGAGTAGCGATGACACATTGACCCAAGCAAACGATTCTGGTCTTCTCGCTACTCTTGCCATACCCGACGTCTTCAAGCGATTTGACCAGGACCTTGATTTAATCAAGAATGACAAGAACAAGCCCTTGTCAAGTCAACCCTTGACGATCACCCACCTGGACTCCTCAGCGTTGGAGGAGATTGAGGAAGCCGCCCAAGGGGTTCCCCCTTCCAGTGTCTTACCATACAGCTCCCCACTGGCGATGGCCCAGAATCAAGCGAGAGAGAAGGAACTCCTCGGTCCTCGACCAAGGCGGCAGGGCGAAGACCTGATAGGAACTGACCAAGTCACTCGATTGGAGAGATCCGCTGAAGGAGAAGGTGAATGACCAGGCCGAGAGCCAAGACCAAGTTGGTCTTGCGATCTCAGAAGTAGAGATAGCTGACCCTTCCTTTCCCAGACTTCCATGTGCATGAGGCGAGTAAACCTCAAAACCGAACACGCTCCCCTCACTCCGCTCTGAGCATGGACAGTGATGAAGGTGAGAGAAGACCATGATACAGTAGCAATCGTCGTACTCGAACGCAAGAGACTGACAATGTCTTAGACTTCCGCGTCATCGAGACCCCCAAGCCATCCCGCCATCAAAACCAACTTCAAACTCCTCAGCGAACCCCTCACTCTACTTCTGCTTTTGGGTCGAATCAAGCGCGAATCGCAACGTCCCGCATCAAACCGAAACCAAACTATGAAAAATATCGCAATAAAGATCTCACTACTTCATCATTACGTGAAGATCAGGAAGACGTTCCAGAATGGTCAACATTTGTCCCTTCTAAGAAGCGGAAGAACTCACTGGCAGCCAAGGGTTCCAATACAAACAGATATGAAACCCCTAAACGTTGTCCCGACAAGTTCAGAGCTCCCGTCAATCTGTTCCCGCGCAAGCTTCCCCCAGCTGACCTCTTTAAGGCTGACACGGACCTCAAGACTGCTACTGACGAAACATCGGAGGAGCCGGTCTTGTCAAAGCCGAGACTCACGCTCTTCAAGCCTACCCCACCGCAAGCTATTGGGAACAAAGACAACGGGTATACCATTGTGACTAACAGAGGGTCACGTTATGGCGCAGCTGCTTCAACATCTAATTACGATGTGGCAACCAACTTTATCGATCTTCCCAAGCCATCTTTAAATCAACGACAGAACATGGCCCCTCAAGCCTATCGCCTCTCTCCGCTGCACCTTCAGCAAGCTGGTCGCACACCGAGCCAGTCATTAGGCAACCCTTCACTTACTCACCAGGACCGATGGACGGATGGCGCGAATTACAATGCTCGTCGATTGTCGGCGTCTCAGCTCCCTTTCCACCATTTCTCGTCCGCCTCGACCAGCCAAACACAGCAACCGCGATACCTTGAAGCAGAGGAAGCAGAAGAAGACGGTGACGCTTGGGAGAGAGCGTGGGAACGGCCCAACGCCGCTTACTAAGCCATCGGACTGTGCTGAATATACACATCGAAAGAAGGCCCTTTATTCGATATCTGTTGTGAAGCTTACTCACTTAATTGCCCTCTGTGACCTCTCCGCCCTCTTGCACGTCGCCGCCTCACCCCAGCGATCGACTCGTCATCAATCTTTCGCTGTCGATACGAGATCAGACCTGCAACTCGCGACTAAACTTCTATTCTGTCTCCGTATGCGACTTCCTTCACAACATCTTCACTATCAACCACTTTTCCGCCAGTTCAATCACACGAGATTCTCCGTCGGCCGTTGTAATGCGTCAATCAACATTCGCCTCAAATCAATTCTCGCCTTAGACCGATATCCACTTCAAACGAACATTCACATCACAAGAACAGCCGCGTCAACACCTTCGTTCACCGGCTCTGGTGCAGACTATCGAGAGAGAGATTTACTTACGTTTATGCTCACATGGACAATATGGGAGGACGACTTCATCTTTCACCCGTGGAGCTCATGTTGTAAAGCAGGCTATACAGTATGTACACAGCAGTATACTCCGCGCTCTCTCCGCCATCACAAACGATTTGTATATATCCGTATCATATTGTTAGATCCTACCATGTCATGCACACCACTGTAGTACATACACGACAAAGTTTCTCGGCAATCTTTACGATTAGGGACCGAGACCAGAACTATCATGATCAGTGCAAAGCGGAAAGCCCGGACTCCCCAATACTCTACTGTGGAAGCCCCAGCTATCTACAATATCCCAGTACATTGGGAGATCCATATGGAAGAGAGCGCCATCAATATCATCTGAGATCCGTTCCTCGTGGTCTAAGCTTGTATGCATCACTTAGTGTACGGAATAGAGGCGCCGCCATGCCGTTCGAGGGGTGTCGATGATTGTCCCCGTTGATCTCTTTGAAAAAGTCCCCGCTCTGCACTGGGTTTGCCATGGCTATAATATAGGACTCTACTTGGAAAATGCAGCCGGATGCAGCAGGCCGCAAGAGTTCGGTACATGGTCGAGGCACGACATCTGAACCTGGCGGCGATTACTTTTACATGTAGCTCTACAACAGTACTCGTAGAACTCATGCAGAGTGCCGTCAGAGTCAAATGGTAAAGGCAAGTAGTAATAACCCACCGTATCATCGAGCAAACCCCATCCTCTGTTGTTGCTGATGATTGATGTCAATAAACCCTATTTACAATGACTGACTCAGATCACTAAATCACACAATACATGTACCTGTCTGTATCTGACTTTTTAAGGACGAACACGGTGAGTACCTTACGCCGAACGCCGTCCTGGGTTGATAAGGAATAGTTTTAGGAGATTTTGGGAAGGGATGAGTTCGGTAAGGTTAGTTGTGATTGACCATGGTTGACGTGCCTGACAAGATCAGGCTCTTATGGTAGTGGAAGAAAGTCAGAAATGGTTGTCGAGACCGCTACAGCTCTATGCATCGGGTGATTTTCTGGCATTGGATCTTTCTGGGCGCGGTGCCTGATCACGATCGCGAAGACACCTCGGAGAGGGTACCAACCAATACGAGCACCGAACACCGCTCTATGACATAGACATACAGCTTATGCATCAACATTTCGAGGCATACAGTACGTGACTCTGCGTCAATACGAAGTCTTGCTAACTGCGACCCGCCGAACATTCACAATCACATCCTGTGAAGTTCATCCTCTCTACGACGAATCTTGGTTGATCGAGGCTTGCCTGATTACTTACTGAATAGGCATTTGACCGCCGCCGGAAGACAAAGCGGAGCCACAACCCCAAACTGCGCTTGCGGGTGCTCATGTTCCAGAACAACGCGACATTCCACTAATAAGTCCGCTAGTCCGTTAGCCCGGTAGTCCGCTAGTCCGATGCTAGTGACATCCAGAATACCGTAGACTCAGAATATCCTACATAGTCCGACACACAATCCAGAACATGTCTGGCATGCATACTGTACCTTTCTAGTGTCAATTATACTTCCCGGGTCGACGTGTGACAATACCTGGTATGTACTGTGTGCAGAAGCGGACGTTGGGCCTTTGTTTGACCTCGACCGAAAATACACATAAACCATACATTACGGCCTGTAGACAGCTGTGCTGCAAGCTAAGATACAGCCCTGTTGTAAGCACGATCTATAGGCAACACGCATAGCATTTCTGCAGTAGAGAATGATGCTTTGTCCTCAGCTTGCTGGAATGCAGACGCCTCCAAGGAGTTGGTCTTATTTGACTGTCATACATCCTCACAGAATGCTACGTTAACAGTATGATCTGGGCGTATACTGCAGTAGTCTTCGCCTCGAAACTCTTACATTGAATCGTCCACGCCAAAAAAAAAGTTGCCAAGCACGTCAGCTAGTTATGATCTTGGGGACAAGAGTGGCGAATGACCGGAAGGCCAAGTGGCTTGAGTTCCATCTGCGAAGAGAGCGCATGGGATAGTCAGTTCAAGCCGAATCGAATGACCGGGAGGACTGAGCTCAGAACAGACATTCACAGGGCTAGGTTGCAGGTCATGTCATCTTTCAGAACATCAAACAGAAATACACCCGAGCTGAGCTGAACGGGAATGGTCATCGTCATGAGGACGAATGAACACGACGACGGCGATGGGAACCGAACAACTACATGAGCGGATAGTCCCAAAGAGGTCATTGGCGGCATGGCTGGGTATGTTCTGTTGAGATGTTTCATGTTGTCATCTTGTCAATTACTGGATGAAACGTCGCGACCCACAAGACAAACAGGTCCGAGCATACTGTGCAGGTGTGGTGATATTGTTCCGGACCAGAAACAAGGCGGAAACGATCGTGTTCAAGCGTATCTACAGTATCTGGCTCATAGATTGATCACGTCGAATGACGAAGATACGATGTACTGTAGGCCTGTCATGCGGCTAAGCAGAGGTACGACTCGACATGCAACGTCCGGAGCAAAAGCAAAACGGGGCGGCGGTTTATGGCGAGACTTGTGTAAATCTCGTAGCTAAGCAAGCACCGGAAAGTTGTTTGGGTACCTGATAGCTAGATAAGCATGTTACAAGGGCTGAAACGCATGATACCATATGATCATATGCCAGCCATCTATGTGCTGTATGCATGGATGGTAAGAGGGTATGAGGGTATGAGGTGCGATCTTACAGGAATACAGAGATTCAGAATATTGACGAGCGACGAAATCGTCGTTTCATCAGAGGTTGAAAAGAATATATAACCCATCAGTTCGGAAAGAGGCTGTAAACATTCTCGAAACAAGCGCCTCCGACATCCACATTGCACCATCTTGTGACTCTAAGACCTGTTCTCGGCCCACAAAGATCCGTGAAGATGGTGGCGTAGCTCTTAGCGTCGTTTCGAAAAGATGAAACGAAGGGGTTTTGGCGTTGGCGTTGGCGTTGGCTTTCATCCAACTATCTTCCTTCCTTGACTTGACTTGTTCTATCTCACCTCCCGCGTGTGTGCTCTGTACTCTGTGCGTAATGACAGAGGAGGCTCGAGCGCCAGCCACCCCTGTTCCGCACTCAGTGCAGAGACATACCTTTCGATCGCGAGAGCTGCCACCGCGTTCGCTATGGCAATGTACACGAATCTCGAAAGATGTGAGTAGCATGCCACGACGATAGACATGTATTGGGCGTTCTCGAACGTAGTGATGACGGCGATGAGCACCCCTATGGCAATTGTAGGCAGCTTGTATGCACGCGCGCGTGCTGTTGTTTACGGTAGACCCGACACGGATATGACACTTCTATGCCATGAGGACTTGCCATGCCATGCTTGGTGCCTCTCTCTCTTGCTTTCGCACCTTGTTTACGCATATATTCCGAAAGTACCCGTTCAACCCTTCAATCCCCCCGTTTATCCCACTCGGACTGGATTGACCCTGGCTGGATTTGGATCAAAGCATCATGATGGTACCTGAAAGTGGTATTTTACTCTCAAGTGTACGCAGAACAGCAGCAGCAGCAGGTAAGCGAGTTTGGATTGGTTTGGATTGGATTGGATTGGATTGTGCCTAGCCCCCCGAAAATCAGGGCAATCATATCAGACAAAAGCAAAAGAATCTGCCATGATCAAGGAGGACAAGATCGGGCTGGTCATCTCTCTCGTTGCACAGAAAACACGGTCGGCGTCAAACCCCAGCTCGGGATCCTTACAGGATGACAGAAGCGCTTTGCTCACTCGCTCACTCCCTGTCCTTTGTCGGTCCCGCGTTGTCCGCTGTCCGCCGCTCTCCGTTGTGTCCGAGCAACGTCAAGCAAGGCGTGACTTCTCACCTTTCGCGCCTGCGTATGGTCACCGCACCGCCAGCAAGCCGAAGAGCAGACAGTCTCAACTCAGGATAATCAACCAGGAGAACCGGCGGGCCCGCAACAACGGGTACAAACAGGATAGGATAGGATAGGATAGGACAGGATAATCTACAGTATAACCTTTTGGGTCTGGACAAGTCGATAAACTTGCAATCGTTCTAAAGAGATCGCCTGCCGACATCAGTTTCTGCGGTGTGTTCCGTAGCGTAAAAACGGCATCCCAAGCGGGGGACCTGCATATGGCTGATACCCCTCTTTTTGTTTCTTTTCTTTCCTTGACGTGCAGTCATTACACGCTCAGATGTGGTAAAGTGTAAGCGCTCAACAACAGGTATGCAAACGCTGGAGTTGTATCATGTAACAAGACCACACCGGGTCGCAAGACGGGGGGGCCTTCGCCCGGCAAAGCAAGGTACCTGAACAGGTAAAAAGGCATACAAACTTGCGTAATACATCTCACATCTCGTTATTTTCTCTTCCGCACATCCTCCCCTCGTATTCACCTGAACTCTTTGCCTGCGAATGGAGGGTCCGAGGAATATGTACAAACCCTCAGTGATAGCACAGTGCTGCACGAAGACTGTATTTTTCCAGTCTGTACTAGTCAGGTCCCACGCCAACCTTTTACTTTCCCTACTACCCCTGGCTCTGGCTAGATACCCATTATCCATTATCCATTATCCCCCTACAACCCTGAGCAAAAGTGCTGTAATGCATCAGCATCCAATCCAATCCAATCAGGTTCAGGCCCAGGTCCCCGAGTAGCTAATACTCTCTCTCTCATCTCGACCACTTCCGCCCAACACCATTCATTCATTCCCCCATTCCACACTCTACAGCTATAACCGAAATGAACAGAACATGAAATGGAAATGATCACTACAAGCATCAGTGCTGACTCTTGACCCGGTCGGACATGCCATCCCATCTCAAACCGCCCCAAACCTGAAAATGACTACTGCCGCCAACTCCGACGCTTGATTTATCAAACATACATACATACATACACGTCTTCCGTCTTCCTTCGAAACATCAACGATATCCGCCCCCCCCCCCTCTTGAATTTGTTTCGACGTTGGCAAAACACAACATTCCCCCCTCGAACCGTACCTCAATTATCTCACTGATCGTTACATTCCTTTCCACACACATATCACATCCCTACCATTCCTAACTTCTTATCGTACCTTCTTTTCCTCTACTCAAGAGATCATAACTTCCTTCGTCTTGTTTGACTCGCCGACTGAAAATCAATCACTATATCATACTGGGCGAGGCACGGGCACGATATCGTCCGAGGTTATCTCAATCCCGTTCACTGTCTTATACGGCGAGCGCTTGGTAATCATAGAGAACATCCGTTCGGATCGGTGAGTAGTAATGGTCGTACTTCAGCCAGCAGCATATCTCTATCCTCCTTTCATCCACTACATGTTCATTCTACTTGGATCACGCCGCTGTCCACACACTCCTTACTTCTACCAATGCACCTTGTTCCGTTGTCTGCATGCTCGAGCCGTTACAAGGTCCGAGCAAACCATTCAACAGTTGGTCCTTTGAAGACGGTTACCAGCCGTCTGAGCTCGCTCGGCTCGTCATCCCTCGCCAAACATACGGGACTGTGTTCTTAAGGTGCCTGTGCCTCGTGCTGATTCATATATCTTGTCCGATTATCTTAGATCAATACCGTTTGCAGATTATCAACAGGATTGTCGTGAAGAAGCTTGATTTGGATTATCAACCAATACGGGTGTCAACTGTGAGTGACTGTCATGATCGTGTCCAGGTGTTTGATCTTGGCTGGCTTCTGTGGATGACTGTCAACCCGCGACCCCCTCCTTCATCAACTCCTATATTTATTCGTTCATTACTGTGTCTTAAACACCCTCCTTTACCCCGCTGCTTCGTCTCCACTTTTACGTTGTCGGAATCCTTCGTGCTTCCTCCTGCCCGACCGACACGCTTTCAATCATCCCTTCCCGTAATCCATCCATCCATCCATCATCTGCGTCGCGCTTGTTACACTATCTTCCCATTCCATAAGCAATCCCAAAGGCAGGCACGAGTCCGTATCTGGTCAACCGGTCTGGGCTCCTTGATGAGGAGCAGAAAGGAGGGTCCGTCTGACAGCGTTAATCAGGACCTGAACACCCAAGGACGTTAACCTGGCTCGCTCTATGTTTACCTCCCAACATCATATAACACTCCTCATCTCAGCTCGGTCCCGCACGATCTTTCTTCGTCCTCGCTGTTCGTCATGTTGATATCCGCCAGCTGGACTGGCTTTGCTAACTAGGATTTGCTTCTTCCCTTCATTTTCAATCTCAGCCAGGAACCGAACCGCGGCACCGTCGATCAGGGCAGTCCTCTTATCAGTGACCCATAGCATTCCTCAACTTGGGTTCATCACCATCATCCTCATCACAAACATCCCTTCAAACATACCCGAAGCTATATCAGTGATATCTATACGTCAAGCCGACCAGCATTGACCAAGTCATTGCAAAGGCTTCATATCCTCTCGCACAAATCAGTCACGGCCGATACCCCGTTCATGTCAGCATCGTTGACTACATCTGCTCCGCTGAGCCTACCTCCTTCCATCGGCCGTCCTTACGATTCGCATCCCCATTCACATCCTCATTCCGACATGAGCTTTGCCGCACCCGACGATCGCCAATACGGCAATTACTACCCTAGAGCTCCCGGCTCGGCTCAGGGACCCCCTCCTCCTCCCCATCCTCAACAGCATAGTACCGCGTCTCCAGAACAACGTCTCCATTCGTCCGGTGGATATCCCAAGACTGGTCCCGGTCCCAACGAATCTCCGTCACAGCAGGTGTATCAGGGCGATATCGGCCCTCCTCCAGGCTCGTCGCATGGCTATCCTCCTCAGCCTATCACGCCCCTGAGCGGACCCACGTACCCTCCTCAACAACCTCCTTCCGGCGGGTACTATGGTATTACTCAAACCCCCCAATCTGAACAGCCACCTCAAGCACCCGCTCAGCAGCATATCCCATCCCCGCCTCCTAGCAGTAGCGGTCGACCGACCAGCGGAAACTTTACTCCAGATGGTGTACCCATTGTACCCGTTGGAGTGTCAGGAGGGAAGATGTTTAGGTGTAGAGGGTACGGCGAATGTGACAAGGTATTCACTCGGAGTGAGCACTTGGCTAGGCATGTCAGGTGAGTAGTTATTGATGTTCGTAATACGAAGTGTCGTATTGCAGACTAATTTCTCCTGTTTTAGAAAACACACTGGCGAACGGCCATTCCCTTGTCACTGCGGCAAAGCTTTCTCTCGTCTGGATAACTTGCGACAACACGCTGCAACGGTTCACGCAGATCAGGGTCCTATGAATGAGGTGATGCTATCTTCACTTGCACCTATACATGCGGCGCTGTCATCTCGCGCCAACAAGGATCAACGAAGACGTGGAGAAGTAGTGGAGGTACCTAAGAACGCAGTCGAGAGGCCTCGACACGCTGAATATCGCACCCACAATAAGACTTCGCCTCCCGGCAGTGCCATGTCTCAGCAGCAACAACAGCAAGGCTCTCCTTATGCCCCTTACCACGCCGATCCGTCTTGGAATGTGCCTCCTCCCCAGCATGCTCGGCCAAGAACAGGTGGATACGATTACCCGCCATACGGAGCAGAAGGTCAGCCACCTATGGAAGATGCCGGTCCTTCGCGAAGACCTGCTTCATCGACTGGCTATGGATATCAACAACCACCATACTATGACCAGTCCACTCGACCGCCTACTGCCCCCGGCACCGCGTCATCAACTGACTCCTTGAGTCAGTTGCCGTACCCGTACAGACCAATGTCATCGCAGGGACGAGATCTTCCGGTACCCAGCCATTATGCTGAGTCTGAACCCCCCTCCACCGCCCACGGTCCCCCTGAATCACCCATGTATGCCAATGTACCTTCTCAGCCCCAGTGGTCTTCCCCTCCTCCACCCCACTCGACATACCCTCCTCAAGATACTAGTGCCTATCCTCCTCCTGCCGAGGGATACTCTTACCCGCCTCCACCTCACCAGCACGGGTCGTACCCTCCGCGGGAAGACGTGTATAGCTACCCCCAGAACTGGACCCCTCAGCAGCAATACAGCAACATCCCTCCTCCTCCGTCCTCTGCCGGTGGTTACCCTCCCGCTTCTTATGGTCAACAGCCACCTGAGTCACCCTTCCAGTACAACGCACCCGGTGGTCCTAACGACGCGCAATACCCTCCTCCCAACTATGGCTACGACTCACGAAAACGTAGGGTCGAGGAGGACGGATCGGAGAATGATCCTCGTAAACATGCTCGACCTATCTCTGGAGTCCCCGACCATCAGGCGCCCCCTCAACACCTCAACGCCGCCCTTGACTTGCCTCGGTCACAACAGCAAGACCCCACGTGGCTGCCCCCCGCTTCGGAGAGGCGATCCTCTCTTGCTATCTCCGCTCTACTTGGTTCCCCTCATCAAACCTCGCGATCGAGACCTGTCACAGCTGGAGAAGGCTACGATCACGCCCAGGCAGCTTACCAAGCTTCGCAGGCGTACGAAAGCGGTGGGGCTCAGGATCAAGCTTCGGCGCAGGCACAGAGCATGCCTCCTACACCTGCGATCAATGGCGCTGGCGCCAGGAAGGGCAGGGAAAATGTGCATGAGGATGTACAGAGTATGGAGCAGAAGGCCAAGGCGCTACTAGGACAGGGCCGGTAAAGCCGGGATCTCATTCAAGGCTTTGAAGGGGTTAGGATTGACGGATGGGTGGTCTTGACGACTGCCCTGAGTCAGAAAAGGATCGTCTGTTTATCTGGATTTGTTGAATGTCTGTTTATGTTCTGCTCGTTTATACCGCCTTGTTTTCTTTTGTTGCGTCAGCTCGGCCATTCACATCCCCCATATACCCGGATGATATGCTCGTATACCCCTTTTTGCGATTCCCAAAATATCAAATATCTTTCCCACACATATACACGAAGTATCCGTAAAAGTCCAAATATGGTAGTACAGTAGTAGTAGTATCAGCGGTAGCAGCAGTAGCAACAGTAGTAGCGATAACAAGTCACAGTAGTAGCTAGCGATACAACTCAAGTTCGGCTTCGCGTTCTTGAACAACGCAAGTAGTGCGACCTACTACGTTACGATACATACACAACAAGCCGAGCACGGCGATTATGATCAATGAATGAAGATGCATATCACGTTACAGTATACAAGCTTACAGTAGGTATGAGGGCGATAACAAAGTGCGGTACTAGTATCCATCTCTTTTTTTTTAGTCGTACCTTATTGCTCTTGGTAAACAACACTACTCGGATCATGGGAATCAAGTATGATTAGCAGGACATAACATATTAGAGGCTTAGACATACCAGTATAGTTAATCTTATCTTTTCGGGGCCTGTTCCTGTGGACCTGAGGTTATAAATTAGAAATCATAATTGATCATATCATGATAAGTTTCGCTGACGGCCGGTGGTGGCGGCGGCGGCGGGGGATGACGAGAAGAACGTAAGTTAAGTTGAGGCGGAATTTAATCAAACTTGTTTGTAACTCAGGTCCCGATCGAATCGATAATTGTTTGTTGTGCACGTTTTACTCGTACAGTATTCAATGAGAACCAACATTCCAGTGATGATTAAAACTCTAGTCGACTGGAGGAGATTACTAAAGAATGTGAAGTACAGTATGCATGGGAATGGGATGGGATGCACACTTCTTCTATATGATGTATGAATTGCAGATTATATGTCATGTGTCATGTTTTCACCAGTGATGTCCATGATGTGAAATGAAATGCATGATACACGATACATGATACAGTAATGTACATGTGAGAAGAGACGCGAAAAAAAGAGTGTTCCATGAGACTCCTTCCTGGCATCGCTTTCGTATGGAAAACCGGTCACTATCGACGTACTCGGCCTGTACGAGTACGAGTATACACAGGATCTTGATACGGGTTCATTCTGCACTGGTTCATGTCTGAATCTCACAGGAGCGGCTAAGCGATCTGCCCCAATCTGCTTGAGATTCAACGCGGACCGCGTGGAATGGCGGGCAATGAATATCCCTTGGATCGATAACAAAATCTGCAACGTTTAGGGGACAGCACATGATCATGGTCATGTTTCATGTCGGGACAGGACATCAGCTTGATACTCAGTCCTGTAGAGTATTCGTACTGGAGTCGTTATGATACACCATCATATGCAGCTACTATATGTTGAAGCCGTCGAGTGTCGATGGAAGATGAGAGCTTCCGAGAAGGTAGGATGATATGACAAACTGACTCACGGCAGCTGTCAACATCATCCACGGGACAGCTCCAATTCCCAGCTCATGCTTCACACCTGCCCGAACAGCCCTTTGTCGAAGTACGAGAACATAAGATAGGTCGACGGCGAATGATAAGCATGTCAAGAGGGCTGAAACGAGGTTGACGGACGGGATTACTCGTGCCTGTTAGTTTGAGGACGTCAGCTAAACTTAGAAAGGTGCACACCGGAGGTTCACCTGTCAATGATCCCACTGCTACTAGGTTTGAACAGGAAAGCAACGCGATAGTACTATGATGTGTCACTACATCTTCTCCCCGTGTCACAGTTTGGAGGGCGAGAACTCATACAACGTGTATTGACACTCACCCGCAGCATATCCGAAGACTCTTTCACCAAGCACGCTATAACGAGCAGGAGCAGCGCGCCAACGCATGCGGTCGAGAGATGATTGACGACCAACGCGATACCCAGATCGGTGGGTATGGTATCTTCTATCAGACGATTGAGGGCCAAGCTAGTTGAGGTGACTTGTATTGGAGCTCGTATGCCAATATGGCAAGTCGCGAGATCACTACTCGAGTACGAGGACAGTACGATATGCCGTAGAGTCCATGTACAGTACGAGTACATCAATCGGATCGCTTATCAGCATCACAGCATCTTGCCGGCCGGACAGCACGAAAACCTTAGGTTTAGGTTTCTGGTCGAACGCCCCGTCTCGATGTCGGAAAGACGGTTGGCCAGCGGCCAGGGCGGAAGGGCAGACGAAGCACTTACTCGTCATTCATCGAATTCCAACATAATCGACCGACTCCGGAACGGAGCTTGAACTGAACTAATCCACTAGGATGATTATTAGATCGAGGAACGCCAATCTCCCAATTAACCTTCGCTATCGAGAGATGTTTGGCGAGGTAACCTGATAAAGAGGATACTATGGCGAGGAGGAAAGAGATGACTGTGTTGAAATCATCGATATTGATACGTATGTTACGAATATAGTAACGGAAGGAGTTACAGTAGTCAGCTTGTGGAGATCTCTCCCCTCGTGTCCATCCATTCATCAAGTACATCGTGGTTGGATCTGACCTACAAGTGAGAAGTGTTGAAAAGAAAGTATACCACCTAGAAGGAGGTTGATCTGGATGTGAATGTGACGAGATCATCCTCTGTCCAGGTTCAAGATGAGCTTTGTCCGGTCAAAAAACACGGTCAAACAAAGGAAAAAGGAAGAAGGAAAAAGAAAAAAGAACAAGAAAACACCGATTCATTGTACATTTAGTCGAAAGAGGTAGATTCCACAACAGCTTCTTCATGTAGAGGAATGTATGGAAAAAAGAACCTACAGTGAATCAACTTCCAAAGAAGCCAAGGTAGCTCCAAGATTTTGGAGATACCTTCGCACTTTGGCAACCAGAAAGGGCGGTACGAGTATTACTGTGCACATACTGTAGTAGTACGATCTTCTCCTTTGTCTACAACATTTTGCCTTTGAAGGGATAGTCGAACACCGGCCGCCAACACAATACTCGAGTACTCTACACAGCATGACCTGCTCCAGAGCCCCGCACAGAACAGAGAAAATCGTACGAATACTGTAAGTGTTCATCTTAAGCTGAAAATTCACTGATCGAAAACAGTCGCATTGCATCGAACACCTCATCCTGTGTACAGAACTGTACGTACCGCAAAAAACAAAGTTGAATTATAAAGTATGGACTAGTAGTACTAGTACTGTATATACTGTACGAGTACTGTAAGCTCCTCGACGGTGACGCGGGACAGGTACTGTAACTCTGATTTGGTCGTTCGGAAGGAAAGGCTTGTCGAACCAGATCTACAGTACTTCAAACGATACGGTACTCGTACTCGTAACTAGTATGTGCCCCGCGCGGTCGAAGCGCCTCGTCGTTGCCAGCTAGTCGTGGAGTGAGAGCAATCGACAACACATTAGGCATCATAGCGAAGTAAACGAAAAGGGATATGGAGTAAAACAGCAGTCTCTCAGTCAGCTCTGCGACGCCGACCCAATGAAGTAATCGAGTACGAGTACTGATGCTTTTGTTGCAGTGCTCATACTGTACGAGTACCACTTACAAGTAACGTCTTCTGTAGCCTGTCTTCTCGTGTATGACGGTACGGTTGCGTTGGTTTCGGTCGCTGTACCGTCCGAACATGCCGCAGCCTGCTAAACAGATGGCGAGGGTTAAAGCGACCTACAGTATATGCAGTGGACGGAAGCAGGGGGTCCACACCAACAATCAGTCAGTCAGTTAGTCACTAAGTGTACCAGCTGTCCCTCTCTCGAGTATCGTCCTAAACGAGCACAGGCGCAATAGTGTGAAGTATTCGTACGTGAGAAGCCGAGGAACAGGCCCCGCGGAGCGGGCAGAACAGGAGTGTATGGACCAATAGACGCCGCGCCTGTACTCTACTCACCGCTCCGCCCAGGGCTATCCAAACGGCATTACCGATCTCCCCCGTAAACAAGTCGTTGGTATAATCTTCGATCCTGTTTCCAGTAACTACAGCGAGGGCGAGATCGAGCGCGAACGAGAGCCATGAAGCGAATGCGGCGAAGATGAGGCTTATGGATGTGAGCTGGAGTGAGCATGGACGAAAGGAACAGACGAAATCGCGAGTTAGCATGATACTCGATTACACCTTCAATATCAGTACCAGTAGCCTGCGTAGGGCACCATACACGAAGGGTACTGTTGCACAATCCCGGGATGAGGTCATGAAGTCGTTATAGTACTCGTGCAGTACAAGTACTCGCTACTCGCTGCGGTGACTCACAATCTCCATAGCCCGGCTCGAGCAGCACCAAGCAAAGAAGGACAAAGCCAACGAAATACCAGCCAAACCGCAGGTAATAGCGTTAAGGACCAACGAGCCCGTCAATCCCTTGGTTAGAGCTCGAGAGGCACTATGGTCTGACAGACCGAGGAAGTTGTCATCGAATTCGTAGCCTACCGAGGCGTCTGTACAAGCTGCGTTGGACGAGTAGTCGAAGCCTAAAAAGCTGTGAGACAAGACAAACATGAATGGGTAGAGTTCAGCGGGTTTATCGTCATTGTCTTCATTTCACATTGCCAACTTGAAGGATGTCCTTGTCTGAGGGGACCTTGTGAGAAGCATGAAGCGCAACTTATGCATTTATCTGCACGAGTATACACCACACGCCGAGAAGCCATTCCACTCACGAAGCTTGTCCGCCCTTATAGCACAGTCCAAAAACACCAGCATTCGCCGCTAGACCAATACTAGCCGCTCGACCGCCTGCTTCAGATTTCACTTGGAGTAGATAGATGGTCTTGATGATTGGTACGGAGAGCGTAACGAGCAAGAAGAGGAGGAAGCCAGCGACTGTGATAAGAGGCGGAAGATATGTCAGCATACCATCTGAGTGGGAAACATCATTTCAACTGAAGGATTCGGGTTGAGGGACGCGAGATCGGTTGGAGAGGCTTCACTTACATGTGAAGAAGAAGGCTGGGAAAGCCGCTCTCGCCAGCATGTTGTCTTGGGTGGTACGAGTAGTGTGTTAGTACTTGTGATTAGTTGTGGATACGCGTAAAAATATGTTCAGTGAATGGTGATTGATTTTAGGGTTCGTCGAATACGAGAATACTGCGAGGAGAACGAGATGATCTAAAGTCGGTCTCGATGAAGTACAGGCAGGTAAGCTCCCTTATATATACATATGTATACTGTATCCTAATAGGAATAGGTTTGCTGCTGTGCTCGTACGGCCCCTTCAGATCCACAATATGACAATATGAAACAGACACTCATGTTGCGTTGAGAAGGATAGGTTTATGTCATATGTCATTTCTCATCCTGTAGTGGTCTTATGACTCAACTCGGCGATGTAATGTATGAGCGGAGCTTCGTTGAGTGAAAGGAGGTTTCATTGGTTCTCATTGTTTTTTTTTTTTGATGGTCATGGCGTCATTTGTTGGTTGATCGATGTGATGGTCCGTGCCACGCCCTTGCCTCGCCCTCGCTTTCGCCCTTGTGCCTCGCCTTTGTACCTCGACCACCTCCGAGTCCGAGCCATTGCGTTTCAGCAGCTGACCCGTCTTCAAGCTTGAGATATTATGCTTCAGCACGGGACGACACCGCTGCAAGGAAGATCTCTTCGGCCCTGTCATAGCGCAAATGCAGATAACTGTATGCCAGACTCGAGGCAGTTCCGGAGAGAAACCAGGACAACGTGCCACCGCCCAGGCAGGCCGCGTCCTTGACGATTTAAACGGTCGATTGCGGTCATCGCCGTTACTTTTTTCGCCCGGTTGAGTCAACCACCATAACAGCCGGGATGACCGCTTGGGAATTTGGGAAATTACTGGTTTTACGACTACTTTACTACTACATCACCTGCGCTTTGGACATCACTTCATCCCTCTGATACTCGCCTCTTCTGTTGAGGACAAATTCTGACATCAGCCTTTCAGGCAATCTGATGTGTGTTCTGAGCGACTGACTTTACCAAACCAAACACCTACCTTGGCCTCATCAGCTTGCTAACTCGGTTCCATGTCTGACAGCACCGAATCCCACTCTCGATCCCGCTCCGACCCCTTATCAACCCTCGGCGCCTCGTTATTCCTCCAAGTCCTCTCGGAACTCCCTCTTCGCTCCCTTTTGACCTGCACAACCGTCTGTAAATCCTGGAAATCATGTATACAATCATCAACAGCTACGCTCTATCGACCACTCGCACATTCTCTGGGAGTCGAGAAGAAAGATCTTAAAACGCTCGAACAGCTCGAAAGAGCTTTTGCTAAACCTTCATCGTGGAGCATCACGTCTGGGTCCTCCGATTTCTCAGGGGGTTATGATCCTGAAGAAACGGGACCGGAACCGGAGCCGGAGCCGGAGCCTGAGAACGGTCAAAGCGGTGGAGGAGATGCGTTCGGAAGTGTGGATTGGAAAGGAGTTGTTAAAGCTTGGGTTATCTTACAGGGTAATTGGAGACAAGCGAGAGCGAAGGGATCGTGGATTACCCCTGGTAGGAACACGGTCTGGAGGCTGAAAGTGGATCAGGAGGAGAAGACAATCATCACGACTAGTCGATTAGGTAAGCTCGCCAATCCGTCGTTCAAACTCATCAGTCATATCGTCTTCTCACTTCGTACAGCAGATCCAATCCGGAAGCTGCTGCATCGACCTGCGTTGGCAGAAAAAAAGAGAAGCTGAATAGCGACTTCGTCCTGTTGTAGATGGCGTCCTTGTATCAGACGCTGAGACCAGCGATCCGCTCTTCGAGTATACGGATGTCGCTCCATATGCCCATCTGGAATTTGCCAAAGGTTTCGTCATCTTTAACATTGGTAATGGTGAGTCGAGCGAGACAACATTGACATTTGCGCAAGCCGGATCTCATCCTGGTTGAGCGATGCACATACCGATCTCTCCAGTCAGTTCAGCTTACACTTCCCTGCTGCTACCCTTTGAAGACTTAGACCATGTACACGAAGTCCATGTCACCCCATCAGCCTACGCCCGCTTATCTCCCACTAAGAAAGCCTCCCTCCCACCCTTCAATCGATCACTAACACACAACACGGCATACTCTTTCACTCCGTCAGACGATTATACCCCTCCTCGGCCCTCGGCAGATAATCCAACGCCGCCCAGAGGTCATCTGACGTACTATAGGACTATCAGGCCTCCGACGGAATGTTTCGCCTTTCGAGCTAGGGTCGATAAGGCCGATACAGAGGGTGAAAGAGCTGTACTTGGTACAGCCGGTGCGCAGGGGGCTTATATCTTTGATTTGGAAGATGGGAGTAAAATGGAGAGATACGCTTTCACAGAACCCGAGACGAGAAGACCAAATGTGAGTTGAAGCTCTCTTTCTCCCCTTCAACCTAACCTGATCTCATCCTAGCCCGCCTTGACCTACTCTAAAGGAATTCTCTTCACTGAAAGTGGACAAGATGAATAGATAGTCTGACTAATCTGTGCTACTTTTCCCACCACCCCGTTTCCCCTATAGTATATAGAGTTTGACGACGACTACCTCTTCATATGCGGTAACACCCAAGTACACATCTACTCTCGTCTGACTAAACGCAAAATCATATCTTTCCCACCTGCATCCCCATCTTCAACCACAATAACTACTCCCGCCTCTTCCTCCAATAATCGACACGATAGCGCATCAGCTATATATACCCTCAACGCAGAAAATGGGTGGCAGACTTGTGGCAGAGGGAGATATCAAGGCGCTGTTGGGGTTGCTAAAGCGGATATTCCTGGGAAGTGGCTCGGTGATGCCGGGTTTGAAGAGGCCAAATCTGGGATCAGGATCAGAGAGTTTACTGCGTGAGTATGATAGCGTTCGGGTAAGAAATTCATTGAACAGACCATTATTCCTCTTCGTTGTTGTGGGGAAATAAACGACCTCGGAATCAGAATGAAAGGCTAAGAAAAGCACAACCTCCCCTCGCGCAGCTGCCATTACACTTCGACCGATCTATTCGCCACAACGCATTCAGGCTGCCTCTACGTCCTTAGGAATTATGCCGAAATACTGGCTATTGAAGATTTGACGAAGCGCGAAAAAGCAGCTCGGGAGCATACGCTCGTTGTCGTGTTCGGACATCCGCTCAAGCAGCTTTCCACTTTCGGGGAACATGTCGTCCTAAGCAGTGTGAGTAATTCTTTCGCCGTCGCTATCAAAGGCGTCGTATCATCATGCCAACTGGTATGAGTGAAGCTGTTCAGCTGACGGACATGTCTCCCCAATCCTACTCATAACAATGCACACCTCTTTGTCTTATTCTTCTCGATGGTGATGACGACGACGCCCCGTAGCCTGAGAAAATCTTCCTTTTGGATACCTCATCCCTTCCCAAACCGCCGTACAACGACCCCGTATTCCCAACACCAATCCGACCCACACTCCGTATTCACCAGCTAAAAGATACCCACCCAAGAGGAATGAGCCAATCGTCTTGCCTTCAAGTAGATCGAGAGAAGATTTATACCACTTATTGGGCTTTGGGTGAATTCGAAGCTGGAGAATGGATCAACAACGATAATGACGACGATGATGATGGGATTGGACAGAGGATCGCACCGACCGAAGAGGCTCTGAATGATTTTGGACTCTGTATAAAGGTGTGGGATTTCGGTTTGAGGCCTGGTCAGGTATGAGGTAGAATCTCCGGTGTAAGCTCGTATAAAATGCAGGATCAGGCGGGGGTGGCAAGCAATCACTCGAGTCATTCATGTGTATACGGGTAAAATCTCTGAGGCAGACAGTGTGATGTCGATCTTTTCAAACGTAACTGCTATGAGGATCTGTTCGTTTACTTTTGCTTCAACGATGATAATTGGAGATCAGTGATTATACGCAATCTGCAATTCATAATTCCTACTAGAATGGTTACCAGGGATGAGCCTTTCTCCTTCGCATCCCTGGAAACCAGCGGGTTGTAGCGACTGCCTAGAACAGTGCTGTACATAGTTATCGTGTACATAACCGTGTACCGTGATTCAAATCTATGCATAGCAATAGCAATGAAAGCAGATCTATTCCATATATGATGGATAGCCACTCGTCTTCATGTCTATAGATAGTCCCACGCGCCTCTTCAGTTCTCCTTGGCGAAAGCCTGGATATATTCGCATAACGCTTTTACGGATTCAAGAGTGACGGCGTTGTAGATGGATGCTCGGATACCTAGAACATCAACGGATAAGCGGTGAATCAGTAATCAGCTTTGTATCCATACCGACAAAAAGGCGCGCTAAGACAGCAAGAGGAAAATGGGTCTTTACAACTTACCGCCTACGGATCGATGTCCTTTCAGTTGCTTGAAGCCTCTCTTCTCCGCGCCGTCCAAGAACGCCTTCTCCTTCTCCTCCCCTCCAACGATTGTGAACGTCACATTCATCCAGCTCCTCGCGTCCTTCTCTCTCACGACGCACTTGACTATCCCAGCGTCCTCTGCCTTGTCAAGCGTATCATACAACAGCTCCGCCTTGGCCTTGTTCACAGCTTCCAGACCCTCTAATCCACCCTTTTCAGCAATCAAGTGCTTCAATACCAAAGCAGAGACATAAATCGGGAAAGTAGGCGGGGTGTTATACAGGGATTTATTGTCTGCGAGTATCTTGTATTCGTACGTGATTGGAACGGGCGGTACGCAGAACAACTTTGAAGCGGCCGTAGTATCCACAAGCAAGTCGTTCCTGATGATCAAGACTGTCACACCTGAAGGGCCGAGGTTCTTCTGAGCCCCGGCATAGATAATGGCGTGTTTCTCGATGTGGGGGATCTTCCTTGAAATAAATGAAGAAGAATAGTCGGCTACAATGTTGACTCCTTCAGGAACGAGGTCGAATGGGAATGCCGAGTCAGACGACTCGGCCGACTCGGAGGCTGAAGCGGAAGGGAATTCGATACCGTTGATAGTCTCATTCTCGCAGTAATAGACAAACGCCGCGTCTTTACTGAAAGAGTACTCGTCCCGCTTGGGCAATCTTGTCCATCCGGTAGACTTTGAAGAAGCCGCGATTCTAGGTGAAGCAAACGCGGGCGTGTTGGGGAAAGTAGGCTGGACGAGCCGTTGAGATTCCGCATAGGCTTTGGAAGACCATGAGCCTGTCAAGACGTAGTCGATCGGAGGAGGGGTGAATTGCCCGGCTGGTACCGGGTGGGCTAGACGGTGTGCGGAGAGGAGGTTTAGGACCACGGCGGAGAATTGACCGGTACCGCCTCCTTGGGAGAAGAGGACGCTGTAGTTGTCAGGAATGGAGAGGAGTTTTCGGAGATTGGCTAGAGACGAGCAAGATCCGCGTCATCAAGATTGCGAATCCAAAGATTTCGAGGGTCAGCTTAGATTGCGATATACTGTCGATTCGGTTGTAGTGGGCAATGAAGAAGATCGATGTACAATGGAGTTGAGCATGAATAGATGAAATATATTTGGTCTTTCCCCGCTACGGGAGCAAAGTAAGCGAGAGAGGATATCGTCTACTCACCCTCTGCACCCTCGATGACAGCCTTGAACTCCTTTCCTCTATGACTAAGCTCACAGAGGCCCATGCCTGTTTCTTGGTAGTTCAAGAGACCGTGCGATGCCTCCTCGAGGACGGTTGTAGGGAGGGGCGAGGGCCCAGCAGCAAAGTTGTGTACTTGTTCTCGGGATGGCATGCTGGCTGTTCGTTCCTCTATTTTGGCTATTGAGACTGAGATACCAGATGAGAGAGCTGGTTAAGATGTGTATGAGGAGAACGTGTAAGATTAAAGAGTGAGCCGGGCAGGGTTAACAGGTAGGAAGGAGGGCATCCGATTGTTATCGAGTCGTTTCGGAAACTATCATAGACGAACAGATCAGATCTATAGTAGCACAGCAGCAACCGTGGGAAAGCTTGTATCTAGGGCTAATGATGTTATTGTGCCAATATGCATTATGATGCAAATGCAAACAATTGCATTACCCGCAGTGGGCAGTTGCAAGGAGATACGGTAAACTTGACTTGCAGCTGATTTGTTGCCTCTCCCAAAAGCTCATGCATAATGGGTACGAAGTAACCCTAACATCGGTTGCTATAGCTATAGCTTACTATGGCGAGGCATGACGACTACAGCCACGACTAGCCAGCTGAAGCTGAACAAACATCAAACAAGAACGATTTCCCGGTCGTTGATCGCGCTGTTCTCACTCACTTCCCCGCTCATTTCGCCCATCAACCATCGATCAGACTCATCAAAGCGTGTAGCAACTCTGTGAGGTATTCCGGTAGATATCGAGACCAAGCATCGCTATCGAGTACTAATCTGGATAGGCTCGGACCCTGTCCACTTGTGGCCTATGGACTATCAAGAAGACATACGGAATCGCCGATCGCTCGAGACCACCCTTGCATTGCCCGTCTGCTTAGAGTCTGGCAAACCTTCGCAATGTCCACTCTCCATCCCGCTCCTACACGGTCGGAAGCCCTCATAGCGCTCTCCCAGGATATTTCAGCTCTACTCGCTCTGTCATATGAAACGGCCGCTTCGACCTTGCACGATAAATACCACGCTTCACTGGGATTCTGGGGATTAGGAGAATGGATTAGAGATCGACGGGATAGGACGCGTAAATGGGAAAGTGGGAGGGGGTACGCTGTCGTCGTTGTGGGCGCTAATGAACGTGAGTAGTGATCATGACCAATTAACCGAGCATTGACTCGCGGCTCGTATAACAATATACAGCTCACCCCCCCATACACTCACCATGCTGATGATCGTTCGTTTTTTGAACGATATGCTACATCCTGTAGCCACCGGGCAATCTTTAACCCTTCATTTAGCCAAATCAGGCTATACAGTCTTCCCGTTCATTCCTCTTCCTTCACCAGAATCAGACTCAGTGTTTGACGCAGACTCGCTCCCCACCTCAGATGCTCTATCCCATCTCTTACTCACGTGGTCCAGTGTTCAAAAGCGATTGAGAGCGAAATATCCGAGACACTGCGGACAAGTAGTACCTGTCATCGTTGACCCCGACAACATAGCTCAAGATCTTCCTTCGGCCCAGAGGGGCGATCTGAAAAAGTCTTCTTCTGCTTCATCAGAAGCCGAATCGTCGTCCTCTTCTGCTTCGTCCTCGAGGATACGAACATCCTCGCCGACTCACACCCCTACATCTACCCCCACGAAGAGAGGAAAAGCGAAAAAACAAGGAGCAGGGTATCAAAGAGGCGGGTCCCTGCCGCCTGAAGGGGTCCACGGAGGTTCGACTAAATGGAGAGGCAGATTCGGGCATGCGGGCGAGACTGTCCGTGCCTACTGCAGGGAGAACAACCTCTACCTAGTGGCGATTGTCTGCGTGCCTCAACAAGCCAAGAAGATGCCCAAGTCATATTTCCCTACTAATTCTCCTTCAGATAATGATGATGATGATGATGATGATGTTGGCCAGAATCGGTCGGAAAAGGAGGAGGAGGTATCGCCGGCGAGTCGAGCTCGGCAATTGCGAGATGATTGGGAAGGGATCGCTAAGATCACGATGGGACCACGAAATGTGTACACCACCACCATGGATGCAATCACACCTGCGTTCCCACCCGTGAACGTCAAGTCCGACGTGCAATTACCATCTCCATGGCCATTCAAGCCCGACAACTCAACGATGTCCACATCCAGCTCAACGTCGACTCGCTCAGGAGTACCCTATGCGCATTACGCGAACCCATACGAAATGATAGGCCTGTCCCCATACGCCCTGACTCTAACAGATGAATCAACCTTGGCATCATTGTATCGCTCAAATGTCATCGATCCGCTGAGCGTGATTAAGGAATTGACGGAATTCATGTCTTTTACGCATGCGATTGGAAAAGGCAGAGCAAGGGTCATACTCATTAATGGAACCGAAGGTGGGATCACTCATGGAGCTGGATCTGGAGGTGGAGCTGGGGGAGGTGGAGGAGTACCCGGGGTGGTTAGAGAGACTAGGGACGCGATGAAGGTCGTCAATGCCGCTAGGAGGGAGGCATGTGGGATCATGCGTGCAGAGCTGAGAGAACTGGGTATCGGAGTTTGTGAAGTGGTCGTAGGTGAGTCCTAATGTCGATCGCGACGTAGCCTATGAAATCTTGCATCATGGCGAGGAGAGGAGACACAGCTGCCCTATGGACCGCTTTGATGAAATGAGCAAAGTACAATCAGCGGTAATCGAGTATGTTGTTCATCGGGAACTGAACTGACTACATGGGGTTATGTTGCAGGTCCAATGGGTGCTCGATCGCGATCAGGAGGAGGGCCCGCTCGTCATCTTCGTCAATCAAGCGAGGATAGCTTGATAGGCCACGATCAAGTATCGAAAATTTCGCCGAGCGATAAGAGCGAGAAGTGGGTGTGCAGTACTATCGATATTGGATTTTGAAAGGGCTTGACTGATCGTGAAGAGTTACCTTGCTCGTCACCACTTAGCTCGATCACACCCAATCGTCTATCGGTACTCTTCCGCCAATATGTCTCGTCGACATGGAGGTTGAGTGAGTGTTTGTGTAACAGCTAATCCGAGGTTGGGAATACAGAAACAGAATCAATATCAATGGGCTGATCCTCAGCTGACACCTGCAAATTCTCCCCTTTCATATCTTTTTCTCTCTCTCTCCCCTCGTCGAATGTGTTCGTAGCTCGTGAAGACGTGAGTCATTCAGTGAACAAGCACAACCACCTTGCAGTAGCAGTCTTGGTTACATTCATGCTAATCACCACGGATCGTTAATCAATGTAGATCGTTCAATCGCGTTATGAGGCTCTATCAACCCTTTGGGCAGTGGACGATGCACTCCTCTTCTCATCGGTTCGACGCGCAATCGAAGATCGGTATCCACGAACTAAACATCACGCGGGCCTAACACCCGTCCTGGATGATTTGGCGTCCAACGTACCTGGCGGTGGATTTGTTAAGCGTTACGTCGAATGGGTAGGGAGGGGTGTTTTAGGTTGGAGGGTTTGGGATTGGGTAGCTGGGGATGGTGGTCGGTTCTGAGATAAAGTGGGATGAAACGCACCCCAAAGGGGCTAGGGGGCGTTGAAGCTTTCACTTTCCTGCGAAGGCGAAAGATCCGTTTAATTCGTTGTATGGTTCCGTTTAGTTTAGCATACGTGTTGTAGCGTTATAGTCCGTTGTATTCAACTTTACATGTTTAACCCCAGCCCATGTTGTGTATCAGGTCGCCCTACGAACGAACTCAAATGAATCTCTTGCAAGGCAAGACGCAGCGCAGCGTGTCACTCGTACGTTGGACGTGCTGTATAGTGTATACTATATACACTCTACGCCCCCAGAAATTCATTCTCGTACAGCGCATGATAACTACGTTGCGCGCACACGATGTATGTGTCGGGCATGAGATTCATAAAATTGTAGCTACAGCTACAGTGTGTGAAATGCGAAATGTGGAATATGATTCCAAGTATGATACATGAAAGAGTTTTGTACACTGTTCGCGATCGATGGTCGGTTCGTTCTTCTTTCCAGGTGTTTCGCTTCTCACCTCATCGTTTATGCTTTCTCTTTATACGTTGATATCTTGACGTCGTATTCGTATTCGTATTCGTATTAGTTCGCATCATATCGATTCTTACTCGGTATAAGGCGGAGGCGGAGCATCATTCCCGGCGGGTCCAGCACCAGCACTAGCGCCAGAGCCAGAGCTAGTACCAGTGTTGGAAGCAGAATTCGATGCGGGAAAATAATGTCCTACGAGGTTCTTGTAGACGTCTTCATCTCGTGCGGAGAAAACCACATAGATCACCCGAGTGATCTGTGATTACCATACAAGTCAACGTCAGTCACTAGTCACAACGACGTATCAGTGGAAAGTGCATGTATTTTAGCTCCACCCAGCAGGGCAGAGAGGTTTTAAATGGAGTCTTGTCCGCCCTATTTCTCGGCTTGGGTCGAAATTGATGGATTGATACAGTAGCGCAGGAGACAGGGTAGAGATACTGTAGTATACTGTGATATACGTTTGATGATCTTGAGAGAGAGAGAAAAGAGATAACCAAAATAGAAAAGAAGGAGCTCGGGCTTGGACTTGGACATACCGATTTGTTCTTCTCGAGGAAATTGCGCGTCGTTTCGAGCGCTATGGCTGTTGCGTCTTTGATGGGATATCCATCTGTCCATAACCGCACATAATCCATCCAATGAGTCAGCGCTGTTGTGTCTTCGTATCTACATTCGTATCACTGCAATGCAATTGGGATCCCATCACACAGCGCTCCAAGCTGGCTCGAACCAAACAGCCGTATTTGCAAGCTTGAAGCACAGGGAAACAAACAAAGCAGAAAGAAGAAGGTTTCGATGGCACACTCACAAACACCCGTCGAGATACTTGAGAACCCGATAGACCCGCCGCCCCTTTCTGCGCAGAGGGAAAGGGACGTATGGTAGCATGATTCGAGCAGTTTGGCACTTTGTTCGGCTTTCGAAGAATTGTAGATTGGACCGACGGTGTGGGCGACCCATCGTGCTGGGAGCTGGAGAAGTGAACAGAACACGCCGGCAAGTCAGCTCGGATCGACATACTCTTTCAGTTTGCGGCATATAGGTTGAATTTAAAGCGGACGAGGATCATGTGTTGGAGTCGGACGATCGATCAAATCCATAGTCTCGAGGGTGAAATGCCTCTGTTTGCCCTGTTGCGCATAGGTTGACAGTCCATTGACTATCTCTGTTGCTGGATGGGAAGAAATGCTGCAACATACCTTGTAGCCCTTTGTGACTTTCGTCTCACCAGTCTCCGCGCCTCCAAGCGTCTCACACTCTTTCAACAGATCTGATCCGGCCGCTCGATGGATAGCGCCGTCTACTCCACCACCACCGAGGAGGGAAGAATTCGCAGCGTTGACTATCATATCTGCCTGTTTTGTTATTACATTTGGCCAATCGAGATTATCGCGAATTGTCAGTTCATGTCAGGTCCAAACACCAGGTAAAGAATGGCCTAGGAAGGGGAACAGAGGAACGTTTCACGCACTCTGAGCTTTGTTATATCGCCTAAAACCAGAGCCCACACAAAAGTGGCTCATACATCAGCACCTCTATCTTTCTGCGGAGTTTGAAAAACTTGGATAGAGCTAGAGGTACTCACCCCGCCAAATACTGATCCGTTTATTAAGATCCTCGGCATACCTGTATTGTCTTTCAGGCTTCCATTTCTCAGCTGGTTCAGGGATCTCCCGTTTCTCATAGAGATCAGCGAGAGTAGGTATCTCCTGAACCGTTGTTGTATTGGTACCAGTCATGATGTGACGCTTCGGTCTTGAATCCAACGAGAAATAGTTGGTAGGTTGGTATCCGAGTTGGACTTGGACTTGATGTCTGACCAGTCTGGCAAAGGCTGATGGGGCTTGTATGAGTTGGTGTCGAGTAGCGATGAAGCGCTGAGGGATGTTGAGAGACATTCAGCTAGATGATCAATCTGTATGCAGGTATCAACAGCGTCTGATGGAGAAGAAGAAGGAGTACAGATATAATATAGTCCAGAAAGGAAAGGAATATCGCTGCATCCATCACGCACGAGCCAAGCCGGTGATGGGTGGACAACCTCCACGTCATATTCGCGTCAAAAAGCTAAGTCTCTGCCGCAGTGGGTCTCGGTGGTCCTCAGTCATATTTGGCCGAAGACGGGGTCAACCACTGACGAGTTTTAGGTAATGCAGAGCACCAATCGTCGTAGAGGGGTATATTCTAATGCATCATATACAACAGTGCGTAGCGAGCGCAAGGGAGCGCATTCGAGTCCTTCACCACCTGTTCTGGTCTCAGGAACTATACTTCCATCGATCCGTCAATGCTCGACCCATCTGACCCATTTCGCAGAGTGAATTATCCTGCTATCCGTCCAAGCGAATCATGCCAGGATTTTTCTCTCCCTCTTTTTTCCCCAGATGTCAGTCTGTCTCGGTGGTCCTCAGTCATATTTGGCCGAAGACGGGGTCAACCACTGACGAGTTTTAGGTAATGCAGAGCACCAATCGTTGTAGAGGGGTATATTCTAATGCATCATATACAACAGTGCGTAGCGAGCGCAAGGGAGCGCATTCGAGTCCTTCACCACCTGTTCTGGTCTCAGGAACTATACTTCCATCGATCCGTCAATGCTCGACCCATCTCACCCATTTCCCAGAGTGCCATCCTGCTGTCCGTCCAAGCGAAACATGCCATCGTTGTCTCTGCCTCTTCTTTTCCCAAATCTCAGTAGCTTCGACAGGAGATTATTGCTCCATTCTCTTGCCGTTGACCGCTACAAAGTGGTAGAAGACGATGAATGCCATTGCGGCGATTCCGAGGCCGTTTGAAAGTGCTGTGAGGGTATCGTCGGAGATCATAACGGGCACTGATTCGATCTACCTGCCGAAGAGGAGCGTCAGCAGTTGATTATATCGAATGTATTGTATTGGAAGTGCATGATCCACGGACTTACTGTGATATAGTGTTTGCTCCAGAGTTTGACCCGACTTTAGCTTTTTGAGAGGTGGGAGTCGCGCCGTAGCTGTGCAGCTGTGATTGTGAAGTGAAGGATGTATCGAGAGTGAAGAGTGAAGATGCAGTTCCAGGGTATGTTTGCGATACGTATCGTCGCCGTGTAGAAGGAAGGATAGGCTGAGCAGAGTCCACGATGTTTCCAGCTATGCTGATGTTTCTTACTCTGCTGAATATGTAAGGTAGGTTGAATTATAGATTGTAGATTGTTAAATGCGACCATGCCATACATACCACGGTTGGAATGGACCGGAGATGACCACCAAAACATCACTATATACTATAGTACGGGTGTGCGGTGCGGCGCGCTTGTCACCCTGCACCCCTGCACCCCTGCACCGCTGCACAAACGTCATATCACTTGCACCGGAGCAATAATAGCACTGTTATTAAGGATACTTGACCTCCCTCTTTTTCTCTTACCTCTCTCGAGGATCCTAACCATCGCAAGGTTTGCGAACTTTAGGTATCGAGCTCGAGTCAGTGTACCCGACTCCGACTGAGAGCACCGACATTCCCATCGCTCCACAATTACAATGGCAGGGTTCTCTATCCACCCCCTCTTGCCTACCTTGAAAGTGAAAGTAACAGCGGTCTATCAACACGGTATGTGTGACTCTCAGGCACTTACACCTATAAAGAAGCTGATCATGTTGACATCGGTCATTCTTCAACAGACGATAGATTATACCTCGGACTGGTGAATGGTTCTATCCAAGTGTATTCATATGAGCCGACCTCACAAGAGGAGGAGAGTGCAGAACTACCGGACGTCAAGCTGCTCAAGGCCTATGCAGTATCACGGCGGCAGATCGATCAGATTGGGGTCTTGTCAGAATCAAAGCAGCTGGTAGTGTTATCGGGTAGGTGTACAGCATATCTCTTGGATATTCTGGTGCTTCTGCTCACGAAACGATTCACAGACACGCTTATAACGCTGTACCCACTCACCGACATCTCAAAGACGAAAGCTACGACACTCACTCAAGCTCGAGCGGCACATACGTTCGCGACAACGACATACGCACCTAGACGGAAGAAGTCCGAGGCGAATGGCAACGATGATCTCCGAGAACCTGAGAAGCCGAGGGACTTGTTGATTGTGGGCTGTAGGAAGAAGGTTGTTGTGTTTGGAGCTGGCAAGGGCGGACTGAAAGATGCTTGGGTAAGTCTATCTTGCTGGACCTAGCGTTGGCCTTGTGTGCACACGTTTGGAGAAGCCTATAACTGGAATTTCACTAACGTGTAGATGGGTATAGGAACTCACACTACCACACTCACCACGACATATCATATTCCCAGCTTCCCCCTCAATCTCAATACCACCCCTCCCACAAACTGTCCATCTCCTCTTTACCGCGCAAACCTCCGTCTTACTACACCTCAACCCATCATCCTCAGCGAACAGGCTGACGGTGACAGATGTCACTACGGAGCCACCGCCGCCTGTGGCGCTCTCATCCAGAGCGGCGGTGAATGGTGAAGAAGGAGGGAGTGGGATCACGATGGGTATGGGCGCACTTAGTGGACTAGGGGGATATGTGGGCTTAGGAGGGAAGGCTGTTGTACCGCTAGGAACGAGGACTATTGGGGGGGAAGTGTTACTGGCTAGAGAAGGTGAGCTGACGAAGACTTGAGATTGAAACTTGAGCTTGAGCTGACTTCCTACATCCTGTCTGCAAGATCTGGGCGTGTTCTTATCGTCCGAGGGAAATTACACCAGGACTACATCTCTACAATGGCCCGGATCTCCTGATGCCTTGGGTACGTCTTTGGAGTTCTAGCTACGGCGTCAACGGGGTCACGCGTCATACAGTGTTGCTGAGTTACCTCACAAACTATTCGCAGCCTTCTCAAATCCATACATATACTCGATCGTGCCGGTTGTTCCCACATCCTCAACAGCAGGCTCTTCAACTGTCCCCGTCCCAACAGTACAAATCCACCTTGCGCCAACGTTGGCGCTGCGCCAAGCCCTCACGATCCCCTCACCTTCGGCTGGTGGCCTGACAGTCATCAGTCTCAGCATGACGTCTTCAGCTCTACCTTCCAATATACCAGCTGCCAACATGGCTTCGTCGACCAAGCTGTTGCTGGTATCCAACCCCACGGACAAGCATCTGGCGCAATCTGAAGGAAGCTCAATATGGGCTTTACGGTCGGGAGATATAGGAGCACAAGTCGATGACTTGGTCCGAGAAGGTCGACTGGGAGATGCTATCGGCCTGGTCGAGGCAGTCGGGGAGAACGGATTATCACCCGTGAGCTATGTTTTGCTCTCTCACAAGATCTAACCGACAATAGCTGATACTGGTTTCATCGTTATAGTCGCGGAGATTACCACACCTGAAGACTTTGAAAGCTGTGACGCAAGTCGCAAAGGGAGAATATCAAAGTGCCATGGAAACTTTCTTGATATTCAACATTAATCCCTCTCTGGTCCTGTCCCTGTTCCCAGCAGAGACGATATCAGGCCGACTACACGTACCGAAAGACCAATGGATGGAGCTCTTTGGAGCTGTTGAAGGAGCCAGACTTGAGCCCCTTACGCATGAAGAAAAGGAGAGTGGCGCCAAGGGGATCTTGAAATCGGTAGCTGGACTAGGAGGATTAGCCAAGAAGGGCAGTGTCATTGGACTCAAAGATTCGGCGCAGAGTGATACGGCTAGTATCAAGAGTCAAGAGACTGAAAAAATCCCGCCGCCTATGAGTGGCGAAGAGGGTGAGCTCACAACCAGAGCAGTGTATAGTGCGGCCTGAGAAGAGGCAAAACGCTGATACGTTGATGGTATCGCAGCTGTACCACCCAGAGCGGCGCTTGAAGCTCTTATGTACTTTCTATCCGACCGTCGACAGAAGCTAGCAGGAGCTATCGCCTCGACCCCTCTTCCACCTGAGAACTCTGTCCCTCCCCTCTCGTCGCTCTCGGCAGACGAACAACATAAATTCCCTTCGACCCCTTTCAATGAGCTTACTCCTGAACAGTTGCTACGAATCGCTCAAGTAATATATACCGGACTCATCAAGGTGTACCTCGTCGCCAGGCCTGTGTTAGTAGGGAGTCTATGTAGAATCGAGAATTGGTGTGATGTTGAAGAGGTTGAAGAGCTTCTCAAAGCCCAAAAGGTGACCTTAATTCACGCTGAGTTGCCCATGCGAGTCGTCGCTCACCATGCTGTTCTGCGATACCTTAGAAATTCGGCGATCTCATTGATCTGTATCAAGGGAAGAAGATGCACTCCAAGGCTTTGAAACTGCTTCACGAGTAAGCTATAAGAATACGGCTGTCCCATATAGGCCACAATAGCTTACACGCTCTGACCACAGACTGGCGAAAGACGAAGAAGACAAGCTGGATCGATATCCACCTACGATCCGATATATCCAGAAACTTGGGTCGTCAGAACTGGATCTGATCTTCGAATCGTCGAAATGGATATTAGACGAGGATCCCAAGATGGCTCTACAGGTCAGCTGTCCAATCTGCGTCGAACCAATCGAGAGTGCAGCTGACATCCAGTAATCCGCAGATCTTCACCGCGGATGAACCGGAAGTCGAATCCCTTCCTCGGGCCGATATCATGCGTTTCCTCGAGAAAACAAATCAGGAGGCCTGTGTAGGCTATCTGGAGCATGTCATCAATACCCTTGGTGAAGACGGCTCAGATTTCCACGATAAGCTGGGAGAGCTGTATCTGGGGCGTGTCAAGGCTGCTGAGCAGAAGCACGATGAGGGTGAGCAAGACATTGTTCATCTACCCTTGAATCTATTGTACGGATCATGCGTACGTAGCTGACTCTTATTCACAGATGAGCGGGAAAACACGTATGATACTCTTCTTGGCTTCCTGGAGGAATCACAGCAGTATAGACCGTACCGTCTGATCAGCAAATTGGCAGCCGAAGGTGAGTCCCGAGCAGACGGAGCACACAGCATCCTTCAGAGTACAATGGGCTAATTGACGTCATTATGAGCAGAAATGCCGGAGGCTCGCGCTATACTCCTCGGTCGAATGGGCAAACACGAAGAAGCTCTGAGGATATATGTAAATCGACTGGCAGATTATGCCGCCGCAGAAGCGTAAGCTTGATCTTGTGCCTCGTCGTTGAGACCAGTAGAAGCTTATGCCGTTATATAGGTATTGCGTGCGAGCATATCCCACCGAGCCCGAGATCTTCCTACTGTTACTCCAGATCTACCTTCGACCGGCACCCTCAACCGCCAATACCAAACCCACGTCAGCCATCTCTCTGCTTGAGCCAGCTCTAACCTTGATATCAAAGCATTCAACCTCGTTACCCTCTTCGCCTGTGTTGGATCTCCTACCACCCTTGGTGCCGATGCAAGATGTACATGCCTTCTTCCTCCGTACATTGAGGGAATCATACTCTAAGAAGAACGAAGCGAGGATCGTGAAAAGCTTGGTGAAAGGTAGAAAGGAGGAAGTGGAGCGGATGCTACTTGGCTTAGAAGTAAAGAGGGTCAGAGTGAATGACCAGAGAATGTAAGTGTCGACTGTTTCTTCATCTTGATACAGCCCACAAAACAAAGTACTACTTGCTGATATATAGTGAGTGTAGTTGTCCACAATGCCACAAGCGTCTGGGTCAATCAGCTATAGCCGTGCATGCACCACGGTATGTCTATGTCCTACCTTGCACTGTCCATCTACATCTGTCACCAATGTAGACTATGGTTCGAGCTGACTTGTGCGGTTGATAATGATGCAGAGGAGAAGTCACGCACTTGCATTGCAAAGACCTGTTTAGTAACAAGTTGGCCGAGATGAGAGAACAGTATCGATAGGCTGTATTGCTGTTCTCGCTGTTACGCGAAAGGATACTATATAGGTTTGGATTGGATTGGATAGGATAGGTTGTGATTTCCACCCCAATCGGTTGTAGGCTCTAGCTGTCTGATCTCATCATACATATATATATACCATGCACTGCCATACCCTTGTTGTGTATATCCTATCGACTATTCAACCTCTGAATCTACATGCATCCGGCCGCTTGAGCCATGCAAAGTACATTGCCTGAAGCGAGATGTGTATTGAATTAACGTTGTCATCGCCAAGCATATATGCTCCACGTGAGAACGCTCTGACGCGTCGGAACAAAGTACGAGTACGAGGTTCGAGTACAATGCGGGACCGTTTTGGCTTTGACCTGACTGCTGCGAGCTCGAGTTGAGATTTCATGTGCTTTTCAGCAAAGTAAGGCGACTTTTCTTCAAATCTCAAGTTGCTATAGCTAATTTACAATCAAGCGAGTTACGCCTGAGGTGGTGTTTGAGTAAAAGTAGAGCAGAGAAGCGCTGCTGCATCACCATGCAGCCTCAACCGCCTCTCCCTACGACCCCCACACCTCTTCATCGGACCGTCCATCCCGTGCCCTCATCAGCCTCACGTCGCCCGCCCTTCTCATCTCGCTTCACATCTACCTGGCCAAGCACAAGCTCAAATCACAACTCCAACTCGTTCTTGAGGTTGTTCGTGGGAGCATTAGCTGTTACGGCAAGTAAGAGCTGGGTACTTGATGATCCGCGACAATTGGGCGGTGGGGTCGGGTGGTTGGTCGTAGCGTTTTGGGCGGGGAAGGTCATTGGGGAATTGAGGGAGATCTTTGGTGATTCCAGGAGAAAGAACAAGGAAGCAGGAACATCATCAGTGAGTAATTTTCAGACGTCCGAGACGCCTTCGACTTTTTGAAGCTAATGAGATGGAATGCTGTGCGCAGCACACGCAGAATCAGACACTTCTCAGCGTCTTGCTGGCTGTGCAGACAGTATCGTTCTTCATGGCGCTTCAAGCTGTCGGTCCATTAAGGTGAGCTCTTCTGCAATGCTGACAAGGAACTCAAGCTGAGCTGACTGTCATGCACATGCATAGAATCGCAATTGTCGCTCTCGCCGCAACTATCCCGAATACAACCTCTTTGACAAGCTTTAGAACGGTACGCGCGCGTCATAGCTTGACGACTTTCTTCAGCTGATTGTGGTGTGTTTTCTTGGCAGCTTGGACCCACGTTACCTATCCTTGCTTCAACAATCATCATCATTGGTCAACTAGCAACTCAGGATGGTCAGTTGTCCCCTTTCCCTGTCATCAAAAGGAGATGCATGAACTGATCCTTCATCTCGCTTGGTACGTATTTCAGCTATATCCTTGATAGCAATCGCGGTTTTCGCCGGAACAACCTTGCAGGCGGATCGCACGATCAGTCAGATCGCAAGATTCGATAGAACGCGCGGTGGAGATGATAAGATCAAAGAAGGACGTGGACGGACAGCGGGAGGATGGTGGGAATGTCTGGTCTCGACATCGACGGCGTTGGCGCTTATCTTTATCTTGTCAACATCGGTGAGTAACCAGCCCGTCTTAAAACACGCACGTTCGTCGGCTAAATCTAATCTGGCCTTTCTTATTTCTTATTCTTTTCTGGGGTTGCTTGATATTTCTTAATTTGTCTCCTGGTCGTATGACATGACATAACGAACATTTCATTTTGCAGAGCATTATATCTATACCACTTCCTATCTCACAAGTGCCCGGTCAGAGATTCGCATCTTTCATCACCGGACTCTTGGTCCGCTACATCCCATTTCCATTCACATCGTCCTCCTCCACGTCCTCCACGTCAAAACGAAACTCCGTCCTACGACTCCGATCACCTCGAGACAAAGTCCTCTTTCTGACGACGATCCCCGTCCTGCAATTCTTTGCTTTACACCCTATCCCCACGTCGATAGATTTGTTAGTCTTGCTCCCCATGTCGCTGTTCAGTATACTCGCTGCGACTGCGACCGATACCTCTAGACCGGGCGTGGAGGGCTCAGCTTGGAGTTTCCCCAATAAGAGTTTATCGACGAGTAAGGCCCACTGGTCTTTCATGTCGCTCTTACCGGCGAGATGGAGACCCCATTTCCAAACGATTCTGAATACTCCGACATCGTCCAAGATTTTCTACTTTCTGCTTCTTAATTTGGCGTACATGTTCGTGCAGATGGTATATGGTGTATTCACCAACTCGCTAGGACTGATATCAGATGGTATGTCCTGTTTCTCTTTGTTGTCCCACGACCACTCACAGCGAATCTCACGCTGGTGTCTCGATAGCCATCCACATGCTCTTCGATTGCTTGGGTCTGGCCGTAGGACTATGGGCGTCGGTAGCGGCTACTTGGAAGCCTGATGGGAGGTACACATTCGGTTACTCAAGAGTAGAAACGCTCAGTGGATTCGCCAACGGTAAGCATCGCCTACTCTAAAGTGTATCAGGAGCTGACGTTGTCGCCCTCTCAGGATGTTTCTTGATCCTGATATCGATTTTCATCATCTTTGAGGGTATTCAGCGAGTGTGAGTGAACTTTCAATCGCATGCTGTGTATCCCGACGCTGATACTTTAGTTGTTTTATGCAGACTGGATCCGCCTGAAATGGAAACGCATCAGCTCTTACTAGTATCCGGTATCGGCTTGGCGATCAACTTGTGGGGAATGTATGCTACGGGTGGACATCATCATCACGGCCATGGGCATGGTCATGATCACGGACATGGACATAGCCATGGACACGCTCATAGCCATGCGCCTATACCCGTCAACGACAAAAAGGTAAACCTCATTTGACTCTGTATACATGATGCATGTTAGCTGACCCGGCATCTTGCCCCTACGCAGACTGATCATCGTCATGACGACAAGCACGACCATCACCGATCCGAATCTCAGGGGGTGAGTGGTGCTTTTGACGTTCTACGAGGTGGTTTGTACTGACGGCGACCCATAGCCATCCCAATCCTCATCTACTCGACCTGAGCGCACATTAGCGAAACGGCGATCATCTGGATTCTTACGCGCTAAAGCTCAGCCTGAGACACCCGAACACAAGGTCCACGACCACCCGCATACACACCATGATCATGATCACGATCATCACGATCACTCGGCTTGTAACGGACGAGATCATGCCCATAGCCAAGGCCACAGCCACGAATATGTAAGTGGATGCTGTGCGATCTGCTCCCCACAAATGATTATTCTGACCGGTCCTCGTTGCAGCATGATCATGCTCATGCACATGCACATGACCATGGCCACGACCATAATCACGATTGCGCTCAAAGCCACGATCATCACTCATACTCGCATGACCACAACCACGATCATGACCATGACCATGGGCATGACGATCACGGACACGGACACGATCACGCGCATAGCCATAATATGCGAGGAGTCTTTTTACACGTCCTGGCCGATACTCTAGGCAGTGTCGGCGTGATCATCTCGACCATCCTGATCCGTTTCACCGGTTGGACAGGCTTCGACCCTATTGCGAGTTTGTTCATTGCGGTACTGATCATGGCGAGTGTGATACCGCTTGTAATCGATTCTGGGCGAGTACTATGTCTGGATGTGGGTAACCATAAAGAAGAAGAGATCAGAAAGGCGTTGACAGAGGTACGTCTTGCGGCTGAAAAAATCAAACTGCATGAATGCACCGTCCCACATGCTAATGTATCTATTATGCATCTTGCTATAACAGCTATCGACGATCGACGGGGTAGCAAACTACGCTTCGCCCCGATTTTGGCCTCGATGCGAAGGCGAGCTTGTGGGGTCGATTCATATTCAACTGGCACCTTCGAAATCAGCATACGATCCGACTCGATTCTCCACGCCATACTTGAATAAACCCAGATCGGGCGATGTGATCTACGCCAACTCGGACAAGGTAATATCTCGAGTGGAAAAAGTATTGAAGAAGAAGATTAGAGGGTTGACCGAGCTGGTGGTTCAAGTAGAAGGAAGCGAAGATAAGGGATACTGCACTTGTATGACTGGAACAGGACCTACGGGCATGTAAGGATCGGAATAGAAGTGGATGACCGTAAGTTTTCCTTCCTTCCGACAGGATCAGGGACGACTGTAGGGACGTACCAGCCAGTAATGTCTGTACTCGGTCAAGATTAACATGAGAACTGTAGCATATTGCATATTGCATCTCAAGATTCGGCACAGCATGTATATGTGCGGACCCGCGCGGTCGTCGAGTCCGCGGTCGATCGATGTACCGGATCCACATGGCTCACTCACTTACACTTACTAAATCTGGGACAATTAATAGGCTGAAAGGATGTTAATGAGCAGACGGTGCTGAAACATATATGTACTCACCATACTGATTCTGTCAACCGAACCAAGGCCTCAAACCGATAGAACTCGTGCTCCCCGATTAGCTGTATGAGGCGAGCCGGAACGTAAATGTCCATCGCGGCCAAGTGGCCTGAGATACGAATATACGCACGACTCCGTTCAAGACAAGCTCATGTAAGAAGGAGGACTCAAAGGTGGTATCTGTTTGGCCGGGAACCAAACGCGTTTGCTATGATGTTTTGGGTCATGTTTACAAAGGACCTTCGGGCCGTCCATTCAGCTTAACGACCGGAAAGACTCGTGGGAGGTTCGGTGTATTTTGGTATCGGTATTCGCCAGGGAAAAAGCTATATTATATCCCAGTCTGGCCGTGTGGCCCGATCATGGATTCCAAAAGGATCGAATCGGTGGTACCTGAAAGAGTAAGCTTGTAGTCGAAGAGAGTCCGAAGACACTTGCTCGACCCGCCCATCCGACATCCAAGCATAAAACATAAAATACAATTAATCGCTACCGTACAGTACCACCCACAAGGCGCATAAGCAATAGGCAATAAGCAATGGGCGCTTCCGACGACCGCCATTCCAAATTCGTAGAAGGGGATGTGTCAACAAACGCTTCTCCGCCAGCATATACCGAGAAAACCTCCCGTAAATCTAAATATGACCCCAACGTCGAGTACTACGGCGGCGAGGGTAGCCCAAGGTCTTCGCAAGAAACCGCAGTCGAATCGTACCCGCGCGAAGTAGGTGCAGACGGCGACCAAACTGCTGCCGACAGAGCAAGGGAAGAAGATGACGACAAGACTTTCTGGCAGAGATGTAAGGACAAATGGGCTTTCGTAGCCTTTTTGACTAATTTGGCGCTGTATAACATTTTGGCTTGTTATGCCATTTACTCATTCATGACTGATTATAAGGAAGAGTTGGACGATCTGTCTGAACTCAAAGTTGAGGGTAATGATGAGTTGAGTAAAGCTTTGACAGGGTGAGTACTAGTGGTACTAGTAGTACTCGAGTACTCGTACCCTCTCTCTCTCCCTCATTCCTGCACGTCTGCTAATGTTCTGCATTACGATGATTCGTGCTGATGACAAAACCAATAATCAAATGACCAAATACAACAACATGCGTTTTCTCTTTTCTTTGCTTTTTCTTTTTCTTTAACTCTAGGGAGAATATCTGGATGTTCATCGGTGCTACCGGATTAGGTCTAGGCCTGAGCTTCGCCTTACTCTTTGTGAGTCATCTACTGTACGAATAATCCTCTTAATACAAGTACCTGTGGTCGCAATCGCGAATGAGAAGCCTCCTGCGTCATGACTCGTACCTCATCAACAAAGTCGACTAATGCTCTTTTTCCTCTACTTTTCTTCGCCTTCAGTTCGTCCGGTTCTTCCCGGCTATAGTCATCTGGTCAGGCCCTGTCTTGTGCACGATCATGTTGTTCGCCGCTGCTGGTGGTGAGTGTGGCCGATTACAGTATGCCTTTTGTACGCGGCTCAAGTGTGCGATTCAATGATCATGTGGTGTGGTTCAGCTAATCGTCCTGCTTTTCCCACTTTTGTCAGGCTGCGCATATCTCAAGAGTGAGTGTGTCCCCAAAACTCTATCCTGAATGACGATATTCGCACCACTGTACACGTACGTTCCGGCACGCTAAATTCATCCTGTTGTTGGTGCTCCTCGTGGCAGTCTGGTCGTTTGCAATTGGATGTGCATTTGCCGGAGCTATCCTTCTAGCTTCATTGTGGTTCTTAAAAGGCCGATACTACCTCGCCAGAGATCTACTAGATACAGCCAACAGGGCGGCCAGGGCCCATTGGTCAGTCTTCTGGACTGTCATGATCGGTAAGGACAGCGGTCTTTATTGTACTCGAATAGTCTGTCGAGTTTCGGTTCTATGTGAGGCTGATCCTCGCTACTGTATGCGGTTTCTTATTCGGGTTGGGAATCAAGGCCTACTCGCTTCTGGAATCCATTCGATCTGGAACGTATTCGCCTTCATTTCAGTCTACCTTCGTTTTGCCCCAGGCCACAGAGGTAAGCTGTCTGTACGAGCATCTACATACATAAGCCATTCATTCGCCCTTGGCATCGCGACTCGTTATGCGTATTGGTATACGAAGAACACACACTAGTACTAGTACTAGTACCTCCAACAGAACCCCAAATCCCGAATACTGTACGAGTACATGGCCGGAAACCCTGCTGACAAAGGCAATTTCGCTGTGGTCTTGGCAAACGCAAATCAGCCTGTAAGGATGGGTATTGCTCAGCCCAGGTCACGTTGATGCTGCTTGCGTATATTGTGGTATCGCATATATGGATCTCAGGTGTAAGTTCGAGTACTCGGAAACAAAACAGAGTCTGTAAATAGGACAATAGGGGCTGGCGTTAGCTTCGAGTACGAGTACAAGTACGAGTACAAGTACGAGTACGAGTACTGATCCTATTGTGTTTTGTCCGACTGGTCGGCATGTACTGTGCTGTACTGTACACTTGGCCCGCCTTGACAGGTCATCAGCAATATCACGATCCTCACCATGGCTGGGGGCCCATATGCCCAGTGGTGGAAAGGTACAGATCGGACCGATAAAAGCGAATCATGGTGGGCATTCAAGAAGGCCGTCGGGACATCACTGGGGAGCGTGGCATTTGGAAGTCTGCTTGTCACTGCCATTGAAGTCTTCGCGTTCGTCGTGAGAGTGCTAACGGGAGAACTCTTCGGTGAGTCGCTTGATTATCGGCGGCATGCCTAGTTTTATGCTTCGTATTGTCGCTCAACCGGATATGCTGACAACACTTGTGTTCTGAATCGCAGGCTATGGGTGGTGCAGTTGTTGCGTAAGTGGAAGGAACCGAAGGAACCTGATCCCATTTTACCCATCTCTAACTCTATGCGGTGGTACTAATCAGCCAGCCTGTTGCTGCATCACTCAAACTTGGATACCAGTGCTGACATTTGGGGACATTGGTTTTGGGTATCTCAGTGCTCCTGGCTCTTACACTGGATAGAGAAGATGATGGAATACTTTAACAAATACGTCTAGTGAGTTAGAAACTGAAAGACCTAACTTGTCTTCATACAAGTATGCGCAAAGCAAAGCAAAGGGCAGATCTCTCACATTCCTCGTATTGGTACTGTACCGCGTCTGCTCTAAGAGTACATAATGCGCTGCGCTGATTTCTCGTTGCATTTCATACTGCTGTTCAACAGTATCAAGATCGGTAGGTTACTCGTGCTCGTACAGTGTCGCGATTCCATCAAAAACTCGACATGTCATATGAACGTACCAAGCGACCTAGCTAATTCTTTCCCGCTTACTCGTACCTACTTATCCTATTTGTACCGTAGGAGTCGAAGGATTCGCATTCGGATACGTGAGTGGCACTTGACTTCGTCTCACTGTCTCACTCGAGTACTAGTATTTTGTGCTATCGTGCTATCAGTATCAGTATCATCGTTGCGGGTTGCGAGTTGCGGAAATGAGCTGATGAGCTGATGAGGCGATGATATCGTATGGCGCTCTTTCTTTTCTTTCAGAGACGTGCGGCTGGAGAGACACTTCGCTTCTTCCGAGGCAAGAACAGGAAAGATCGTACCGGTGAGTCCAGTCATTGTCTGCTTTTTTTTTTCTCTTTTCTTTTTTTCCCTTTTTTCCCCAAGATACATGCAGTATGCAACCTCGTCGTCTTGATGCTTACTCGACTTATTTTCCTTCCCCTCACCCTCAGGTCTTACCGCCATACTGGGCGACAGCATAGTCGGTCTGGCTATGCACACAATGTGCATTGCCAATGCTTTACTCGCCGCCGCTTTGACCTGGGTCTATACGACCATGGTTGACGGTACTGCCAAAGTAGATGATTGGTGGGATTGGCTCATCTTGCTCTACTCATTTATCTTGGCCCTCAACGTTGGGCTCGTCTTGACTTCTGCTCTGGTACGTGAGCTGTATTAGTATTCGTACTAACATCAAGTAGTCACATCTGCGCTGCTCACGAAGTACTTTACGAGTACTGTACTCGAGTACGAGTACGAGTACTGTGCAAAAGGGAAAGGGGTGGATCGGCTGACAAACGGTGTTTTTATTCTACTGTTTCTCTTTTCGCATTGCTCACGTAGGAGGCTGGCGTGTCGACAATCATCGTCTGTCTCGATCACAGTCCAGAGTAAGTCGCTTCTCCCTACACTATACATACGAGTACTAGTACTAGTACTGTACGATGTCCCAAGCAGTACGAGTATTGTCAGTGTATGTCTTTGAACCAGAACCAAACTGATTTTAAATGGTTGTGCACCTCGACAGACACTTGAAACGCCGTAATCCGGGATTCTACAATGTGAGTCCGAGCGGATCGAATTGACTCGAATCGATGGATCTGAAGAATCGATACAAGCTTAGGAGCAGGGTTTCCAGTCTCTGCGTCTGCAAAGTACCACGCTGATGCCACTTTATGTCTGTGTTTCTGTTTCACGCAAATGTACTGCATGTGCTCGTATGTACTGTACTGCACGATCACTGTATCTAGAACTTGACGAGCAACAAGAGGTTTGCAAAGTATAAATCCTTGCTTGAAGAGCGTGCAGACAATAGGAAGTAGAACACAGAGTACACCTTTCCAGACCTGTACATATACAGTACATGCTGTACACATATAAATATAAGATCATCCATCGTACTGCACGAATAGAGTATGCGCGGTGCGACGGCGGCTCGTGAGATGTTAGTGATTGAAAGTCAGTAAACTAAGTAAAATCGCGAACGATACGGCCGTTATCGGAAGAAGTTCAGTACATACGAGTAAAGGGACAACTTCGTTGAAAAATTGGGGATATACATGTACTATGCATACAGTACTTTGACATGATACATGGTGCATGATGCATAGAATGACAACAACATATATAGTACGAGTATATGAAGTAGCACATACAGTACTCGAGAAACGCTTCGTATACTACGAGGCGTTATTGAACGCTTGACAAATGACAGACAGGTGACAGTTTACAATCATAACAAGTGATAATTGACAAGTGAAAGACAAGTAACAAGCTACAATGGGATATGTGACTAATCTACAGTATGAGGAGAAAATATCCTCGATGCTACACAGAGTTCATACGTACCAATATGACCGAAAGAAAGTCCTCCATAGTACGCTGCTCTCACCTATCGCCCACCTTTGACGACTTTTTTCTTTTTCCTGAATAAGAGGCTTTCCAACTTCTTGGCTTCATCAGCCCCATTCGACGAAGCGGCACCGATTGGGAAAGTCGAGGGTCTCGAGGATGATGATGGTGAGGGCGGTGGGCATAGGGTCCCCGCACGCTCAACCTTGACCTGAGCGGAGCCCTTGCCAGTGCCATCATCCATGAATCGCGGGTCCGGGCTCGCTCTCGGGCTGAGGCTCAACCTCATCGTCTTTTTGGTCGGACTTCCTTGAGCGCTCCCACCATTACTGCTACCGCTTCGACTGGCAGATCCTTCAAGTTGAAGGCATTCATCAAGGGTAGGGGCTAATTTCCTCTTTTGTCCGGACTTTCGAGGAGAAGAAGGCGTGAGTTCGCCTTTATCTTTTATATCCGACAAGATCTCGGTTCGATCTTGAGCTCTCTTGGCGGCGAAAACGTCTTTGATACTTTTTCTTTGCGGTTGGTCCTGGTCCTGATTCAGATTCTGAGTCTGATCATCGACATTGTTATCGCCGTTGTTGTCGTTGTTGTTGTGATGCGGTTTGAGGTTGTTGTTGATATTGCTTCTTTTAGGCGTAGTGATGGTGGCAGCGGTAGGGGTGTTGGTGATGCTGGTACTGGTTGTGGGGATCGCATGCCTGGTATGACCACTGGCGCTATTTCCGGTCTTCGCTTGTGCGGGCGTATCTAGATTCGTATTGGTATTCGCATCTGCATTCTTGGGTTTCGATTTGAGTTTGGGCGCTGGCGCAATAGCAGCAGCGGGCTTAACGCCAAAGAAGTTCATGATATCGACCCTGTTTGTGTTCTTGTTCGGGTTCTTCTCCTGTTCCTTCTGTAGAGTAGGAGCTTCGAATTTTGGATGAACGGGTTTACGGATCTCCCTGTATTTGGGAGTGGAATCGGGACCACCGATTCGGAATCGCTCCTTCGGTGCCTCAGTCGAAGAAGCAGAAGCAGAAGCGCTTCGGGCACTTGCCCTGAGATGGGGTGGGAGGGCGAGTCGGGCCTGGTTCGATTCTGAGGTCCGATATGAGCCGGGGATCAAGTTAGGTTGAGGACGGGAAGAGGAAGAATCCCGTTGTTGCTCCTGCTGCCTCGGAACTGTGTGCATCCTTGGAGTCTTGAGACCCCTAGTCGAGGACGCCGGGTAAGGCGAGGCATCTGGCTTAGGGAATACTCTGGTGCGGTCGGGACCAGGACCGCCAGGACCATGGGGCGAGGAGAACCTTGAGGAAGAGGCAGATGCAGGAGAAGAAGATGAGGCGAGGTATGGGTTCTTGAAGAGATTCGTGGTGGCCGCACTGGCTGATGGGCGAGGAGGCGGAGGGGGAATGTATCTTCCTGAAGCGTGTGTGAGGGCTATTCGAGTTCTTTGTGCATCTGCTCGTGCTTTGGCGATGGGACCTTGGGGCGCTGAAGAGATTTCAACAACCCAAAAGCAAAATATATATAATCAGCTTAAGAAGTCTAGGTTGCTCAGTTAACCGGAACGCGAAAGTATTGAACCGACTTACCCCTTGGCGCAGCATTGCCCCAACCGCTCTTCGCTCGCTTCTTGTCGGGCATGACCTCGTCCATCACTACGATGCTCTTGGACGCTTTGATATCCGCCATCTCCTTGTATCGTGCCGACATCTTCGCAACAGCTTGCTCGTGCCGTTCCTCGAGATCTTCTTGAGCTTTCTACACCAATGTAAGGGTGTACAGGTCAGCCTGACCCCATCTGAGCAATAAGTGATTCGTCTAAGCTGGGTGAGGTAATTAATCCGCATGGCTCACCTTGTACATCCTTCGCCAGCCCGACGTCCTCATCTCGCCTCGTCTATCTTGACACCGTTCGTGGAACAAGGGGAATGTCTGGATCAAGAATATCTCCCAAAGCCAGTCCGTGTCCTTCTTGATGTGCTACGAAACAAAAGCCAAGTCAGTCAGTCGAAAATACCTCCTTCAATGACATGGCCGAGATAGCGGTCAAGTGTAGCGGGAATAGACGGTGGTGATATAGAAAAGTGAGGCGACTCACAGGACAGGCCGTTTCTAGGCTCGAAAGCTGCTCCATCGGGAGATCGTCGACGAATGGCTTGATAATCGGGTATTCAAGATCACCGATGTCTTCAATCCTGGAGGAATTGACCTTGATCACTATGTTCCCATTTCATTCAATCAGCTCGTCCCCCATCGTCCCAAGGCGGTACCATTCTCTGCTGTTCGATTCTGCCAGCTCACCACCCATGCAGATAACCTTCAAGCTCTGCACACCTTGGCCACTCTCGACCGCCGACTCCCTTCGACTGTATTCCTCTTTCTCAAGCCTCTTTTTCTCTCGAAGCTCTCTGAGCCTCTCGTCGACATCCTTGTACACTCTGCCGGTGGATGCGGCGGTATCGTTGGTCGCGGGGTGATTAGATCTGGAGGCCTTGTCATTTGGTGCAGATGTGGCAGATTGCGCGAGTCGCCTTGATGTGGGAGATCTATTGGATCGTCTAGAGTTTGAAGCAGCGTTCGAAGTTGAGTCTGAACCTTGAGTTCCGATAGTAGTAGCGGTTTTCAATGTCGACATGGTAGTCTGAGCATGGTCAGTATGAGTGGGTCGGGATAGGGATTGGGATTGGGAGGCTGTCGTCGGAGCACTCGTACTGGCACTGGCATTGGCACTAGCACCAACACCAGCACGAGATTGAATGGCAGCGGCAGGATTGATCTCGGCATCAGATCCGAACAGATCATCTTCTTCCCCGTATTCGAGGGAATTGTCGTAATGAGACATCTTGGTTGTAGGTGTGTTTGTCTGTTTGATTGTCTAGTAAGGTTGCTGTATATATAACCAGAGTAAGGGGACGGCAATGACGGGTTAGAGGCGATGCTATTAGTGAAGAGGGAAAGTGGGAAGATGGAAGATGGAGAAAAGTGTCAAGGAAAGGAGAAACCAAAAAAAATAATACAAAAAACGAGGGGGATATTGAACGATGGTGGGGTTCTTTATATCGTATTTCTACCCGTCAAGTAGGTTGAAGTGGGAGGCAAATGTCGGGGACGGGAAGGAATCAGGCTGTGCATCTTGCCTCGGACGGGTGACGGGTGGATGGGTGAATGACAGATGTTGAGTCAACTCAGGTCAAGCGGTTGATGAATGGTACGAGTCACTGGAGAGATGCGATATTTTTCGGTCGGGAAAAGAGAAAGCATTCTAGACAACAGAGTTTGGATTGGGATCACCTCCACCGAGTACGAAGTGCGGAGTACATGTATGTATAGTTATTGGGTGTCAAGGCTTTGTCGGCGCACGCTGCAGCAAGCGATTAAATACTATGACGCGCGGTCTTGGCGGTGCTCGCCGCGTGCTCTGGATGTAAAGTGGCCTACCATGCCATATGCATACACCAAGCGACTTGAGTCCACGGTAGAATCTAGGTGCGGGAAACAAACATGCATAGATTTGCTGAGCATACGAGTGAAGAGGTACATATACAATACGAACAGATGAGTGAGAAGACAGATCACATGACTACGCATAATAGCAGAAGCGTGTAGTTGAAGTCGAAGGCATGCAGGCGGTGCCGAGCAATAGCGAAAGAACCCAATTTGTCAGCGCGCTAGGTCGGACCGGGCCATTAGAAAAACAAAGAATGGGAGAACGGTGAATCGACTCACGGGAACAGCAGGTAGCTTGTTCAACCGGGGCATAGGGGTCTTCGCCCTTCTGCAATGGGCCCCAGAGGGATGGGATCTGTACGAGAATATCAGATAGTATCAGCTAACGATTCGCTGATGCATGTTTAGCTGACTCACAAGTGGGTCTTTAGTCGATCGACAATGGTTGATCAGACTAAACGTCAAACAGACAAACACATGAGGGTATATCAGCTGATAAGCTCATAAGCTCACTGTTGAGAAATCACAGCTTCTCGTCCAGATACCAGATACAATCGAGCGAGCGACCAAGTGCCAAACATGCCTCGACGTCACTCACTTCAAGCTGGCGACGCTGACCATGACCCTAGGTCGAGCAAGTTCTTCCCTCAATCGATGATTATGTTCCATCAATCTTCGAAGCTTGAGCTCGTGCATCGTCGCTTTGTTGGTTCGGCTTGACATTGGGATGCGGGGGGAATGTATATAGAATCTGTACTGTAAGCGAGTGTGCTATTAGATTTGGTGGTGCTGTTGGGAATATAGGTATTCTACGAGTGCTGATATAGTTGATATAGTTGATATAGTTAATCCTGAACAAGAATATAGAGTAGATGGAGAAAGTATGATGTAAAAAGGCAATAAGAGCTAGCCTTACAGCGCCTGTCTGTCAACACCTCGTCCAGATCCAATCAGCTATCTAGCTATGATCACCATAGACCACAGGGAAAGCAAAGGAAGGGAGAGAACCGTGCGAGGAGAGGAGCTAATTGACGCTTTGACCCCCCCCCCCCCCCTTTTCCATTTTGATCACTGCCCTCTGTGGCAGTCAACGCGCAGACCCACACACAATCAGTGTATTGTTTCTTGTCCATCAACAACGCACGGACCTCTTGAGACGTCAAACCTCCACCAGCAATGTCCAGTCAACTCGAGTCATCTGAAGCTGAATTACACAGTACCATGCTATGTACTCGAGTACTGGTTGGACAGCGTATATAAGCAGTCTCTCTTGTTGAGTCTCCTTGCTTTTTTCCCATCGTTTCCATGACTCAATCGACTACTATAGCATACTTTTAACCTCTTCCTTCATCTACTGATACGAGCAGAGTATCCCGTTGATGAATTAATATATAGCCAGACACCTGTCTCACTGAACATCAACTCTCACATTCACAGGTACTTTTACTTTCGCTAGGCTTCATCTCTTTCGCGACTTCAGACTGTACTCTAGTATTCTACTTATGATGTCCCGCCACAACAAACGACCAAGATCACCTACACCTACACCTTCTTCGTCCTCTTTCTCTTCAACCTCCTCCGCCTCCGCCTCCGATGCACAATCTATCCCTCCCCCAAAGAACAAGAAAGCTCGAAATACCAAGCGCAAGTCGATCACACCGAAACACAAAGCAACAGCACCCTCCTCTGAACTTACCTCCGATCACCCAGACGACGTCGGCGATGATGACGATGACGACGACGATGACGATTCAGACGATATTCAATCTTCCTCTTCTTCTTTTTCTGAAATCGCTACACCCCCACCACCTTCTCAGGCAGCAAACAAAGGAACCGTTCCCAAGTCTACCTCAACCTCAAAGGCTGATGGAGGTCGAGGTATGGTTGGCGAGGCCGATGAGAAATCTGAGAAGAGGAGGCAGAGCATGATCGCTCAGCTTGAAGATATGGATGAAGACCTTCTCGAGAATCTCCTCAGCGCAAGGTCAGGGTCTAGGCCAGCTAACCAGCGATTTGACCGACGAACCGATAATAGCGAAGCCGCAGTCGAAGGCCAACACCAACAACAACAACAGCGCGATGGCACGACTACCGACGATGTGCTGAGAGGGCTTTTCGCTCGTTTGGAGCAGAAAGAAGTGGAAGATGATCCTGAGGACAAGAAAGCGCTGCAAGAACAAGCGTAAGCTGACTCGCGACGTGCCAAAATTCACCAGCTTGCTGATTCTTCCTTTGACTCCACTAATATAGAGAAGACCTGGCCAACGCATTATCCGGTACGTATCAATGCAAGCTGACATCCCCTCACGCTCTCCTCTCACCAGCGGCAATAGCTGACCTCGTTTTGGTTCTTGTTACTGCAGGTCCCTTCGAGCAGCTCCATGTCAGCACGGTCAAGACGCTCAACAGTCGCCTACAGACCCTCGCTCAGTCAGTCTACACCGCTCTTCAACCTTTCGAAGGGGGTGAGATCCTGTGAGTAGCTACCATCATCCTCTTGAGGCTGGCTGGTTGACCGTTGATCAGGCCAAGGCGACACCTTGTGACTTCACTGACTGTGGGCTCGGCCATCGCTGCCAGGGATCTGCTCAACGTCTGGAAAGACTCTCAGACCGCTTTTGCGAGAGATGCATGCCGTAAATGGGATGAGGCTGAGAAGAGGATATGTGAACGCAAGGTGAGTGCACAATCGATAAATACCTATACTCGCTCGGTCGTACCTTGCACAATATGGCGATCTGGCTGACTCTCGATATTTGGATTTGGATTTGGATTTGGATTTGGATTTGGATTTGGATTTGGATTTGGATTTGGATCTGTAGTCGAAGATTGATGAGTTGCACAACAAGATTCGAGATGCCCAGAACGTGAGGACGGCTCTTATCGGAGGTGCCCAAAAGGAGTTTGAGAAAGCGCGTGAGTGGCTTGAGCCGTAACCATAGAACGCGATCGGCAATGGTTCGAAACGCCTTGATTCATTTGTGGGACGGGGACTGGTACAAGAGCAGGCCGTGCTGACGGGTTGAAGGGGGTCAACCTACTTTGCTCTATAGAAATTCGCCAGAAAGCCGAGATCGCCAAATTGAGGGAAGAGGCCACGAAGATCCAAGAGAAGTATCGTGCGAAAGTGAGTACAAGTGCGAGTACTCCTTCCCCTGAGCAAGCTCTGCTCTACGAGTATTGAACCATCGCAACCGAAAAGAGCAACGCAATTTCGGGTTTTGCTGATCATGTTTGATTTGCGACTCGCCGTGGCCGCTTCGGCGACTCGGTGCAGATCGTCAAAGCGACAGACAAAGAACGTATCAAGAAGGAAATCAACATGGTCATCACCCAGCTCCTGGCCCAGCAGATGGCATCGTAGAAATCTCATCCTCGCTCAACTATAAACACTTGGCACCACAAGTCAGCGAGAGACGAGGATATCGATCGTATATTGTATTCGATACTGTACAGTACAAAGAGGGAAATAAGTCATCGCCACAAACACGAACCTGTAGCAATGTGCTATCATGTGATCAGTAATCCATGACGGGTCCAGAACTGAGGATGATCGAATATTTCAATACATGTTATATACAACAGTCTAGCTCTCAGTTGTAATTCAGCATTCTCTACGATCCATAAAATTCTATGCTATGTCCAGTGAATCCGTATGCACTGTATACTTTATGGAGAAAAATTCCACACCACAGTCCAAGGTAGCAATCCTATCAACACCTCGTCCTACGTCTGGCGCCCTCAGTCAGACACTGCTCGCCCCTTGACCAGCCAATTCGAGAGATAAGTGATCTAGTGCAGCCACAAGACAGCCCAAGGTACAGCGGCGAAAACAGCGTCATATCGCTTCTTCATCACGCCGCTAATACCAATAGAGGAGGCTGTATCGCTTCTGACCCTGTAAAGACCAACGGAGATTATACCGAGGAAAAGGACGATGATACCTCGTAGACCGATCTTTCTTCGGCGGGATATAGTAGGTCGTTTTGGGGAACTTGAGGTTGGAGTTGGGGTTGGGGTGATGGTCGAGGTCGATGTTGGCATAGGGCCGGTCACGGGTAGCGTCTCAGCGGTAGGGATGCCGTTCGCACCGACTACTTCATTATCCCCACCTACAGAGACATTGTCGTTGTCGTTATCGCTGGCGGTGACGGTGACGATTTTAGTAGCCGCCCGCCGACTCTTGATCCAACTGACAATCTTCATACTACCAACAGCGGCATGCCAAACGCCTGCACCGACTAAACCAAGATACGCACCCCACGAAACGACATTACCTAAATTATACCCTACAAATTCCCATCCGAGCTCCGAGGGTGATAAACCCGATATAGGCGGACTGGATGATTGAGGGATTAGTCGGTGTGTTAGGACGTGCGAGAGGAGGAGAAAGGATAAGGGGTATGCTAGGATTTGATGGGGTTGACGCGGGAGGCGTAGTTTCAGTGAATGGAGAGTTTGGCGCCATTTTGATTTTGGAGTTGACTTTGACGTTGACGTTGATGTTGATGTTGATGATGATGTTGATGTTGATGTTGATGTTGATGTTGATGTTGGGATTATCGGTGTAGCTGATGATTCCAAAAGGGCGGAGGAAGAGGAGGAAGAGGAGGAAGAGGAGGAAGAGGAGGAGGATGGGGTTGAAAATGCCGAGGATAGGGTTATTAATCGCCGAGCGAGTGAAGAGAAGAGGTGGACTGTTAAAGGTGCGTAGACCAGCACAGGTTCGAGGGGTAGGTAAAGGTCTCGGGCGATCATCTGAAAGTACACAAACACGACATTGCCATCAGCATCTTCACGCCATGTCGATTCTATTCGAGTTTTGCTCCTGAGAAGAACGTGCAGCGTTTGTCCGCTTGCTTGCTTGCTTGCTTATTAGCATCAGTCAAACACTCAACCGCTCAGCTAAAGCTAAAGCTAAAGCCAAAGCTAAAGCCAAAGCTGAAGCTAGGGCAAGGACTAAAGCACAACTTACCATAGTCTTATCGGCCCCACTTAATCCTCCGAAAACAGCGACGACCGGACTAGCCAAATGAGCTACCATAAACACCGAAAACACCATCGCCGACGTATTCTGCGTCAGAGTCAATGTGCGCAGTACTGAAGCTCTGATCGCCCTTTTACGTAGGGTTGAACGTTGGTTTTGGTGGAGGGCATCTTGTTCGCGTTGGAGGGATTGGGACGCTAAGATGTGTGGAAGGGGGATCGAAGGTGGTGGAGGGGACATGTTGGATTGGATATCCTGATTGTGTTGGATGTTGGATGTCGAGATTGACCTGACCCAAGGTTTCGCTGTGAACTGCTGTCTTAGGTATTCTATTGATTTATTGCTTGATGATTGATGGTTTTGATCGATCGGTGATTGACGTGTTCGACCCGACCCCCCAGGGACGCACAGGGGATGACCGGAAGAGAAGAGCTCGAGCAAGGTCAGTTAAGAAAGGATCGTACCAAATGATTAGAGGCCCATTCAAGCCTGACGCTACGCTACGATACGCCGACGTTCGAAAAGATCAATGTCGATACGTGTACTTGGTATGCCTATGTCAATCGCTCTAGATCTATAACTCATCCAGATGAGAATGATAATGTTAATGAGAATCAGCAACTTCTTGATTGGACGATCCAAGTGATGAGCTTGACTCAAACATCTTATCGCTATCAGCTCTCGGCGGACTCGACCGCTTGTCAGCAGCAACCTAGCCTGCAGCTGCCTCCGATCGCAAGTGTTACGCTGTAATTTACTGTCATCATATAATTCATCCTCATCAAGAGAAATTCAAGTAAAAGACCAAAAATCAATATAAACATGATATATGAATAACACATACTCTAGCATAGTATAACTATCTCAAGATGAACTAGGTAATATAGTATACTTATACTTTTCATTTGAATTTGAAAGAGAGCAGCAAAAATAGCGAAACGAATGGGTATATCTCATTAGACCTGTATATATATATATAGTCAATTCGAAGTATATGTATATGGGTTGTGTGTTTTACCTACGATAGGCATACGCGACTTCTGAGGACCAATCGGCCCAGGTTCAGGCCAATCGGTTGAAAGTCAATGGAGTTGCTGCCATTGATTACCAAGACTGTCCAAATATGAGGAGCGGAATCAGATAGGTGAGCGCGAGCGCGATCTCGAGCTCGCGCTCAGAGCGCTAGAACCAGGTACTTCATATCTATACGAGCGAGGCTAATAGGCTCATGCCATTTGCCCGCCCATCCATACCGGTTTATTCGAGTGGACCAGAATTGCTGTTCTACCTCTTTTCTCCTTTCTGCTTCGATCTCCCAACCAAATCCTCTGTTCACCAAAAACCGCGCTTAGAAATTGGCCGCCACGAGCTCCTCAGCATTCGCAATGACGTCCTCGACAGACATGGTCTGTTTACCGTACTTCAAGCCAAGGACATCACCGACTTCATCGCTCGCTCGGAGGATCTGGTCGATATCATTTTTGGTGTGAGATGCGGAGAGACAGAATCGGACTCTCGAGGTGATCAATGGCGTGGCACTGTTGATGATAAAAGAGAAGCAAGGCAAAGAAATTTAGCACGGTACATACTACCGACGTTTGTAGTTAGATCGGTGATCCTTGCCCGGTCCACCCTGAGACGACTGCGGAATGACGAATGCAAAGGAAAAAAGGAAAGGGCTAGCTCCACTCACGGATAGGCTACGACGACGACGACGATTGGTGTCTTGTCGGCTCCAATTCGATCCAGCATCATCTGGGAGAACCAGGGCATCTTACCGGGGTGGTAAATCAGCAGAGGGATAATGGGCGAATCGCGATGACCGTAGACGATAAATCCCAATTTTCTGAGACCACTAGATAGGTATCGTGAGTTGAAAGCTAATCGTCTCAGTCGTTCTCGGCCTTCTGTACCGTTGAGCAAGTTGAGAGGGAGCTTCATCCAGGGAGGCAAGATTGATGAGGATGCAGGGCCGTAAGCGGTAGGTCTTGATGAGATGCTCATGGTGTCTGATCGATCGTCCTCGGCAGGAGCGGCCAGAGGAGGAGCAACACCCATGATAGATCCCATAGAAGCGATGATCTGAGTAAGGACGGGTGGTGAGACCGATTCGGCGTAGGCAGTAGCGTGAGATCGAAGTCGAAGTCGATCGATCAATGGCTTTGATCCGGCAATGTAACCACCGGCAGCACCAAAAGACTTGGTGAAAGTTCCCATGAGGATATCAACCTCTCGAGGATCAACTCCAAAGTAGTCGCAGACACCTCGGCCGTGAGGGCCCATAGCACCGATTGAATGCGCTTCGTCAACGTAGAGGTAGAACTAAGCACAGGACACCCGCTGGTCAGCACCATGAGAAAACAACCTTTTTCAGACGAGCAACTCACCTTGTATCTTCGCTTGAGATCGATCATAATGGGAAGAGGTACCAGACTGCCTTCCATAGAGTAAAGACCTTCCACAATCACCAAGATCTTCTTCCAAGGTCGGTGAGTCCTAGGCTGACCCTGAGAGATGACCTCCCGAAGCAATCTCTCAAGATCTTCCATATCGTTGTGCTTGAAACACCTCAAACTGGCACCACTGAGTCGAAGACCGAATCGAATGGAAGCATGGTTAAACTCGTCTGAGATGACCAAACAGCCTTTACCCACCAAAGCGGGGATAGTGGTACTGTTGGTAGCGTATCCCATAGATACGACCATAGCGGCCTCTGTACCGACAAACTTGGCGACGAGATTCTCAGTTTGTACGTGAAGATCGGTAGTGGAAGCATCATGTCGAGCGCCGGCGCTAGAGACACCGTATTTCTTGAGACACGTTTCAACGGCATCCGCACACCCTCCAGTGGAAGAAGCGAAACCGAGGTAGTTGTATGACGAGACGTTGAGGGCTCGAGTGGTTGTGCCGGTCATTTGGAAGGTCTTGTTCTGGTCGACGGAAGTTCGATCGAAGCATACGATCGTTCGTCCAGGAACACCAGTAGTGGGTCGAGCGAAACAGTCTTCCAGACGTTGCTTGAGTCGTCGGGTGTAGAAGGAATCGAAATCAGAGTTGAGCGCGGCGTAACCCTGTTCTCGGAAGAGTGAATGCAGCCATCTGGTCAGCTTGAAGTCTTGAGAGAATAAGAAGTGCTGGGGAGACTTGGACTAACATTTTGAGGCATCAAGTGAGCATAGTCTGCTGGTCTGAATCTCTTGCCGAAGAAATCTCTCATATGACCAATGAGAATAAGGAGGATATAGCTGCGGGTCCAAGGGTATATGCTGGTCAATAAGAGTTCCCCTAAGGCCCATATCCGACTTTGCTCACCTGATATACGTGTTCAAGAGCACGAAGTAGGAGGGCTGTGGCTCCTCAGATGGGTGGATAGGCTCATCGGTATGCCACTGCGCGGAAACAACGCCAAACAATTATTAGCCTGTGCGTTCAAGAGAGAGGCAAAACCCGCTTGATTTCGGATGCACTCACCTGACTCGTCCATCTCCAATTAGGGTTATTATCGTGTCCAAACTCTGAGTGCTTAATCGTGCTCTTGGTCTGCACAAACGGCTTCTCGAGATAGTTGCTGTATACTCTGGCGATATCCTCGCTCGAGGTGAACCTGCTCGAAGTCCCACTGGCGATCGAAGAAGCGTATGACGAGATGGTCGACTGGTCCGAGTAGAACGAAGAGTCCTCGTCCGAGATCGATGCGTCCGATCCTGTGGACGCCGTCGTGTTGGAGACAGCGGTGATAGGTGCGGAGTGATGAGGTCTAGTTAGGACATTGAGGAGGGATGACCGGGCAGATACGGGGGGTTCGTTGCCTGATGATAAGGGTTTTGAGGGGGAAGAAGGGGATGACGATCGAAGGGAGATTGCTGGGAAGAGGGGTCGAGAGGGCGGTGAGGAGGAGAGAGAGCTAGGTGGGGTAGATGAACCAGAGGCGGTCGAGCCGGCTGATCGACGGGTTGTTCGAGGCATTGTGAAGGAACTAATTTGTTGTGGTAATGTGCTGATAGTATTCAGTATCCCAGGTTATTTGAGGATTGTCGATCGTCGATCCGAGAGGGCAGGACGCGACCTGGATTTATATGCACAGCGTATATCACTTGATGCAGAGTACTGACAAGAGGAGAAGGCGATGAGACTTGATACTGCAGGTCAATTCCCAAGGCTATCCTATCCGCGCAGGATGATCTTTTGTGTTTGCTAGTTTGCAGACTGAGTGTAATCGATGATGTATCCCACGCGTTTTCTGAGCCTGCAAGTCGTTTTTTTCCCCTACTAGCTAACTCTGATCGTTGTCTCCGTCTGCTCCCGGCGCGTTCTAGTCACGGCGATTCGATGTAAGCAGTAGTGGTGTTATATGGGACGTATGCGAGGTATGTAAGAATCAAGGAGGTGATAGACAGATAAGGTAGATGATACAGTTATCAAGAAAGAAGTGAAGAAAGGAGAAAAACAGAGATCTGTGTGGTGGGTGTTGGGTGTTAGTGTTGGGTGTTGTGGTTGCTATGGTGAGAATAAGCACAGACGAATGCTTATTATTATCAATCAGACTAATCAGGCTGATTTCACTTGTAATCGACTTGTAATCAATTTGTAAAGGTATTTGTATTAGTAAACGGAGCTTGTCCTGATGCAACGCAATTCAAAAACAAACCATCCTTGCCCCCTTCCTTGCCTTAGCTTGCCTTGCCTTGTACGGCGGGTCAAAGCGCCGCGTCGTAGCGTAGCGTAGCGTAGCGTAGCATAGCGTAGCATAGGCATAGATCATCCGTGCCTCAGCTGTAGGTCGTCCATGCATTCATACGTGCAGCAACGACGCTCAGAGCGGACCACGCCCATGCATTCATGCATACATACACATGCTCTTGTTCTGCGCCTTGGGCATTTCGGTTCATAGCTGACTACTGCAGCTGTCTCACATCATTTTTCTGTCTGCAGAACAGATCAGGCACCAAAAGATAGGTAGCGAGTGAGTGCAGCGAGCGAGCGACGTAGATAGATGGATGTCGACACAGACGACCTCATGGATGACCATCGCATCGGCCATGGGATTCCTCGGTCTTCGAATCTGTACGACGCGTTCCTTCCTGCCTCGGCGCCGATGACTTGGTTGGTTGCTTATAGATTTGTAATCCGCTTTGACATTACAAAAAAAACAAAAAGGTTAGGCCCAGTGGCCCAGTTGTAATTGAAATACAAATAAGTTAGCTGTAATCCGTAAGGGGAAATTGCCAGCTATCTCTAAGCTGGTCCAATCTGCATCTACATCTGTATTTTTGGGGTTTTTATCGTTCCGATCCTTAGCATGTTTTTTACGTTTTGGCCCCTTGAACCCCCTTTTTTTCTCATTCTCACGCGTTTGCGTTTGTTTGTGCTTCAAGCTTGCATTCGCATCAGACAAGCAGGGTCATCCAGATTAGCTAAGCGGTACGACATGACATTCACGGTCTTTGCTTTGTTTGGTTTTATTCTTCCATACTTGCAGTATGCAAGCCCGCCCGTTCTTGTGGAATCTCTTGCTTTGCATAGGTACTCGTACAGTAGGCAAATTATTTGTCGTAGTTGCGTAGATGGCTTTGCATTTCCGTTATCCCATTCCGTACATGCCATGCCAACGATACCTTACGGGTGGGATCTACAGTCAGTTATAGTGTCTTTTTCGTTCGAATGACATATGACGCTGTTTCCGGGCCATGCCATCCATGACCATAATTAGACATGTCGTCCGTGCGGGTCGCCGCTGCTTTCATTGGATAGGATATGATTATCGTCCATTGTCCATCAACATCCGGCGGAACTGGAAGCTATATTTATCTGTCTACAATTCAAGATGCGACCTACGAGTAATCGACCTATTCTCTCTCTCTCTCTTGCTCTCTCTCTCTCATATACGCGTCAATATCCAATATAGAAGGGCTGAAAACATGCTAGCCGTACAACTGCCAATCATACGGCACTTTATCTCCCCAGAACCCTTCTGGACAAGCACCAACTTCCCCACCTCCGAGCGCGAGCACATCGTCGTCATCTCTGTATTGGTTCCAGATTGCAATAGCAGAGGGGTAACCAGAACCAGCGCGTTTCCACCATTTCCATGAAGATGTCCAGTCGTCCCACCAGTTCTTGGCTTTGTCAGCTAGGTGCGTGAGGTTAGGGTAGTCTCTCTTTGGCCCGTTGGTGGATCCGTTCGGATCGAGGTTCTGGATAAATGATGTCCAGTATGACAAGATCTCTTCTTCCTGCAACGCAACGACCGAAAACAATTGGCTTGCTCAGCGACTGACTCACCTTGTAGATCGAATCCCTCACTGAACCGGCAAAGTTATACTGACAGAAGAGCTCATGTTGGCTGACGGATTTGGCGCATTCCCAAACGTCGGATAGATGTCATCCTGTTTTGTCACATGGAGACCGAACAGCGGATCAGCACAGACACGCGCTGCCCACAGAGCAAAATCGGGGTTTCTAACCAACCTCATGACAGACCCTCCCCTTCTGCTTACAATAGCCTTCATCCTGCTGATTAGTAGGATACGTAGCTCCCTTTGTCCACTCGCCGACCCAAACTTTCCCACCGGCTCTAGACCACGATCTCGCGACATCCCTATTGGGGCATCGCCAAATCCCATCGGTAGCTGCTCTCTCGTACGTCTCTCTAAACAAATCGCCTCCTGCCCCGTAAAGTCCAGTCGGGGTAGGAGAATCGGCTGGTGGAAGAGCATATCGAGATGAGGCAGAGATGACCTTTGCTCGATCAGGATTGACCGCTACAGATAGCGTTGCAAAGTACGTGTTGTTGGACAAGGGCACGGGAGCCTCAAAACTCGCTTGTACGGCTGATCCTGCCTCGTTTGAGACCGTACTGAGAAGCAAGGCGATACTGGACGGGTCGTTAGATAAGCTGGAGGGGATATTGAACAAGTCTACTGTAGGGTCGGAAGTCAATGTGGGGTTGTTGTACGAGGGTCGAATGGGCATGGTGAGAGGTAGGCCTTGAATAGTCAATGGCGCGCTAGCTACGAGGTTATTCTGCGCAGCAACGATAGTAGCCATTGGGATTTGCTGGAGACATCTGAGTGAGTCGCATTGGCTGAGCTGGTCTTGGGAGTAGAAGGCTTTGCGGAGCTGAGCGGTGATGTCGGGGCTCGCAAATCCGTAACTCTGCTCAAAGTGAGTGGTACACATACAATATCAGCTATTAAACTGAACTGCGTGGTCCTATTATTGCGGCAAGCTGAATGGAGGTACTGTGATATTATCACGTACCATCGGGTCGGACTGTATAATAGCTCCGCGGAAGAAGCCCTTTGCGCTCGGAGCTCCAAGAAGTGCTGCAATGTCAAAGCGTCCATGTCATACGGATGTCCATCAGTATCATCGTTCCTTTTTCTCGACGATTGGCGCCTGATATAAACATGCACGTATGCACGTATGTACTGACCTCTTATCATACTACCACCGCTACTCTGTCCGCCGATAGTCACTTTGTTCGGATCACCACCTATGAACCCCGCGTACTGATTGATGGTTTGCAAGGCGAGGATAATATCTCGTAGACCTAGATTGGGGTCAGCCCATGATGGTGCCGTCGAAGGTGGGATGTAGCCCAGAACGCCGAGTCTGCAACGGATGAGTTCCACACCAATCAGCCTCTCAGCTATCGGCTTGTCCATCCAAACATGCTGCGGAAGGCAGAGACGCAGCGAAGCTATAAATGCTTACCGGTACTGCAGGACAATGACAATAATGTCACCCGTTGAAGCGAGTTTGGAACCGTCCAGCCCCGGAGCAGAAGCTGAACCCTCATAAAATGAGCCGCCGTGTATCCTGCGGAAGCTATAGATCAGAGCACATTTGTCGATAGGAGTAACATGGTACTGACCATACGAAGATAGGTAGCTTGGAGAACAGGCTGTTACCTTCCGGAGTGTAGATCGTGGCATACAGGCAATCTTCGCTTTGCTCGCTGCCTACGACGTGGGTACCTGCTGGCTGGGGACATGAAGGCGGAAGCGTAGAGGTATGATTACTGCCGATCCGCCTAATAATCAGCTAATCCGGCACCTTGTGCTCATGTGTCCAGTTCACTCCTGGGTCGGAACTCTGAGAAGCTCACCCCAAATCGAACGACAGTTGAGAATCAACCCATCGAGCAGCTTGCCCATAACGTATGGTAAACCGGCAAGCTCCCCCCCCTGAATGGCCAGAAATATCACCACCCCATCCCTTCAGAGAGAGCGAACAAGTGTATTTGGGATAGTTTATCGGTTTCGCGAATGTCGTATGAGTTATCGAAGTGGCGAGTGCGAGAAGAAGGGCAAAGAAGAAGGCCATGGTGATGCCCGTGAGGCGGGTAGTGATCAAAGAGCGTGGTTGCAAGTATCGGGACGAGGACGTTGTAAGGGATGCTTCTGGTGGAATATGAATTCGATGGTAAGAGGGAGATAGGGGTGCGAAGATCGAGAGTTGGAGAAGGATGAAAAACGTCGACTGATAGGATTGCAACTAGAGCATACGATATCCCTCAAACGCAGGAGCGGGGTTTTGAGGTAGGGCGAGCCTTGTAAGCCGGCACGACGGGTATGATGGTTGGTTTCAAGAGTTGTAGGAAGCAAGTGGGGGGAGCAGTGGGCAGTGTGTGTGTGTGGGTTGTGCTTGTGCGTGTTTGTGTGTGGCTAGTTAGGTGAATGACATTTGATCGGAATATCGGATGAGACTGATTGCGCTAAATTGAGCAGATGTCCGTTTCATCTCAACGATCAGTGCGGCAATGAGCATCTACCCACAGCATCACACATCAAGTTTGACCCAGCCAGCTCGCAAGTGAAGCATGTTTTTAACAGACCTGAAAAGGGGGAATGGTATCGTGTGTCAAGAACAAAAGGATTTTTTTCGACATTTAGGTGGACCATGAAAGTGGAGGTTGAACGGAATACAGGAGAGCGCAGCGCACCTCGCGTGTTTCAGACACTGATGCGTATTTCTTGCCTAACCGAGCGAGCGACATGCGTAGTAAACACACTTCGTTCATCCGGAATACAATCAAGATAGTTTGGTTGTGGTTCTGTAATGCCTGCGGTCGTGCGACCTGAAAGAAGCGGGTATCGGGTACATACATAGATAGTATGGACTGAGCGGACGCTGCGTGTATTCGCCCGCCTACGAAACACGAACAAAAAACTACAGCAGCCGGGATTCCCATCTGGTCCCCCACGATGGTACTAGCCGAGCGATAGCTAGCTTGGAAGCTTCGAAGAGCGGACGGGGTTCGGCATTTTCTCGCTTCTATGGCCGTAGATGAGAAGAAGCCATATTGATCAGTATATATACAACAGATACGATAGAGGGGATCTTTGAGATCATGCTTGTCAAGCAGGCCGTCATTTATTCCGACTATTTGTCATGAGACTGCATTGATGTCGCCTCGTTCGCCATCATTTTCCTCGCAACCAAAATGCGTTCGCCTCATGATCACTATGCGATACGCGATACGCGTGCCTGGTACAGAAGCACCGGCTCCGATGAGATATTGATGCTCCGATATCGTGAAGCTACGAGCTTGCTCGGCAAATTTAGCTGACGAAGCTGAAGGTCATCAAGGTCATTGCATTATCGTCATGTGTACTGTATATCCCTCTACCTAGCTAGATATCGAACCGGTTTGACCCAACAACTCCTTTGTCATCGTCATCGTCATCTCTCGGCCAATTCGATCTCCTCCGTCCCAGTGCTGCCACCGCTCTTACTACCACTAGGTCCAGCCGGAACAGGCGCCTGGTTTTGTAATAATCCTTGAGTCGATTCTTGATCTTGTCCTCCTTCTACGTTCGGCTGCCATCCTATATCCAGCTCGGATCGCATTTCCCTCTTGACGCAGAGCTACATAGAGTAAAAGCACAAGGCGTCAGATCAAATTCGCTTGGCTGCTCATCCGCTATGCGGTTTCGAGATCATAGCCAAAATGTATTACTGCCGGGGGCTTTTGGTTTATAAGAGAGTGTGAACCTACCTGCTCGGCTATTACGACCATCAATACCGCTCCTAATATCTGTACGACCCAGAAGAAGAATGACGTGGGGAAAGAGGCCGAGTAGTATGTCGTTAGGATGAAATGGTTAAATATGAGTGTTAAGGAGAAATCGAGGATGTATGTTGGGCGACGGATCAGGTAGTAGAGGGGTGCGATACTGCATAGTACAGAGTAAATGCAATCAGAGATTTTCTCTTCTTCGTTTGCGTTATATCACTGCACATTGCCAAGCATTAATGGCACAAAGGCATCCAGAAAGCTGCTTGGGTCAGGGCAGACAGCGGAGACAGCTGGCGAGATAGAGTTGGAATATCCCAACTTACTCTATCGCAAACGCCAAGAGCCATACCCCTCCAATCACCCACCCCCGCTTATCATCCACCCCATATTCCCAATACTCATCCACCTGCGTCGCTTTCATGCCCTCCAATTCGACAGACTCATGGTGTTCCCCTTCGTCACCCGTATGTGGTCTCGACACCGACCCAATCTCTTTTCCCCCAGCCCAAGCACCTCTAAGCTTCCTCCACCCCTCTACACCTGGGAAGCTAGTCTTGGAAATCGTTGGTCGAGCTGCCATCTCTCGCCAATCTAGGATGTGGGATACCGTACTAGGTCCGCCGGAGTATGAGAGGAGTGTCGGCGATGTGAGGGATGTTAGCATTGGCGGGAGAAGGATGGCTAGTATCAGGTAATGTAACGTTTGAAGTGATATGATCTATCACATTAATGTGATGATGGATATCAGCTGTGACCTGCCAGATAGCGAGACCTGCAAAGATGACAGTACCCACTTGACATATTATCCTGTAAATCCAACCAATATGCGAAGTTCGATCAGTTGAATGAAACAGCTGATGCGGAGGGAGGCCTGGACCTATATCCTCGCTGTACTCACATGACGGGATCCCAGCCCTGTACCCTCAGCTTCACCATCTTGACACCGAGTTCGACGAGGTAGTTATCCTCGCTATTGATTGTGAGCTTGATATCTGTCTGCGATGGAGGGCATGCATATGAACAAGATCATGTTCATGAACATAGTAAACGACGTCCAACTACCCCATCTCGTGCGCGTATACACGGTTCGGATGAGCTATCGGTCGCTACGGTGCTGAGCGGAGTTTAGCTGTATGTCCGGGTGTCGCTTGAGCTTATTGCAAGTGCGTCACTTTCTTCGAGGTGATGATGTTTCGATCACTTTCAACTTTGGAAAATATCAACTTGTCGACATCTCCCTCTTCACATCACGTTCGACAAGGGACTACCATAGCTTCAGTTATCCACGAGCAGCACTGGCCCACTCGCAGTACTCATAAGCCACCTACACGATCGAATGTCCAGAGCAGTAGCGACCATATGAACCGATAAAATCAGACCATCATGTCGAGCAACGCAAAGCTCGGCACACCCGTTAGGTCTTCTACACCCGCTCCCGGGACCGCAGCAGCAGCAGCAGCACCTCCTCCTCCGCCACCTGTAATACCAACATCATGGCTCACTCCTTCGGAACAACGACTTCTCTTCAGTGCCATCTTCGGCTTGGTAGAAATCTCGAAATTGTGGGATACGTTTTCCCCTTCACTAAGGCTTGATCTAGATCCAACATGGTCTTCAGGCCTGAGAATACAAGGACCGACTTCGGTGATATCATGGACAATAGCAGAAGTGTTAGCGCTATGGCTTGTAGGGATGCTGAGAATACCGATGCTTTCGCCATCGTATAAGCAATTGGGTCAATTAGCGCTTTTGAGCGCGCTGGCGAACCTTGCTTGTTGGCTGATAGTGGAGGTGAGCTCAATCCTCCGACCAGCCTGCAGTACGATATAAGCTGAAATTTGGAGATGTAGCCGAGCGCTGCGTTGTTCAGCATCAATATCGTCGGTGAGCTGCGTTCTTCGTTATCCCCTTTCGAAGGAAGCCCACCAGCTCACATGATCCGATCGCAGGTCCCGCCGCGCTTGGTGGAGAATGGTATTGGAACTGGCTGTATAGTCTCAAACGATATAGTGAGCCATCACATCTCGAGGGTGTCCATAAGATCAGACTACTGCCGTACAGGTGAGCAACCCTCTTCTGTCCTCTTTCGTTCTGCGCAGCGGAAAGATACACACTCGTATTGCGTGCCTTCGACCATGGCCAGCATGATTTACTGATACTGACACGCTGTTCTCCGCTCCAGCACTGCAACACTCAACCCCCTCTCACTCACCTACTGTATCCCTCCCGACTCACATCAGCCTCTGCATGTTCCTATCATTTTCAACAACTCAATCCCTGACGAAGTATCATACTTCGTCCGATCCCTAGAAACAGGTCATGCCAACGTCGAAAAGATCGCCGGCAGTAAAATGATCAAGTCTCCTACTCGTCCGCCAAAACTCAGAATAACTGATGGAGATGAAGATGCAGAGGAAGGTGATTTCGAAGAACCGGAAACAGATCCCCTTTCTGCTCTTGTACTGGCTTCAGGTGCTACAGGTGGCGCTGGCACAGAAGTGGACGTTTCAAAATTACCTTCGGTTAAGCCACCAGACTCGATGGCACTCGTTCCTCGAAACCTCGCTTCTTCCCAGAATATCCTTTTCATCACCATCGACAAGCCTTCGTTGGTCACTCTAAAGAGTGTCACCGACAAGCGAGGTGATAGATTCCATATCACACCTCATCGGGAAGCTATCATCATCGAGTGTCCCACTGGAGGGAGATTCGTTGAAGAGGAGAGACAGGACAAGCTCATTCTCAAGGGCGATAAGCCCAAACCAGCCGAACTGCGTTGTGTAGGAGAAGAGGAAGTAACCAAGTTCCAGGCTCGTGGTGTTGGACCTCTGAGAGTGGGATGGAAGAAAAAAGCGGGTAACAAGATTGATTCTGGCTTCATCGAGGGTATTGAGGAAGATCTGGAACCAGTCGATGATCTTGCTCTCGTCCGCCGAGATCGAGTTTCGAAGTCTCATACCGTCCCACTGCGTGTCACCCACAACCAACCTGGACTGCACACGTTGTCCCTCACTTCAGTCTCGGACGTCCTCCATAACACCTACAACCCCGCTGGCCACTCGGCTGAGAGGGTATACAACGTCATCTCTCGTCCTTCCGTTCGGTTCGAATGTCCTTCCACCATTCAGCTCTTACACGGTCAGAAGGCGAGAATCCCGGTCCACGCAGTAGTGAATGGTCCTTTGGAACAGAATTACGAAATATCTTACACTTTTGAATCACCGAAAGGGGATAAATCGCACAAGAAGCTCAAAATGTCCAACAAACAGGAAGAAATCACGGTCACCGAGGCCGGTAAATACATCCTTGTGGATCTTGAGGGGCCCTGTGCTGGTGGCATCATGGAGCCATCAACATGTGTGATAGAGATGGTACCTCTTCCTACCATGGACATGAGCGTCACTACACTACATGAATGGTAAATTCGTGATCTCTTACGGATTGACAAGAGCTGACCTGCCTTGCAGCGCGATGGATGTCGGCGCCACCGCTGCTCTCGACTTTACGGGATCACCTCCTTTCCGACTCGAATATACGGAGCAGCGAAAGGGCGGTCGAGCAAGGACATTGTCAGAAACGTTTAACACGCATCATGGATCGGTTGTATTGCGACCTGAACATGAAGGAGAATATACCTATGTGAGCTAGCTTTTTTTGACTGAGACTGCCCGAGCTAACTCATATGTGTGGTAGACTTTCGCATCGCTCAGCGACAGACGATATCGAGGAGTCAAGCTTGACAAACCGCCTATCAAACAGACTGTTCATCCTTTGGCTTATGCAGATCTTACCGGGAAGATCGGCGAGAGTAGGAAACATACGCTCTACGCGTGTTCGGGAGACCAGGTAGACGTGGATGTCGAAGCAAGGGTGGGTCAGCTGAGATATCATGTATGTCACCACGCGAGCTGACTCGTTCCAAACAGGGTATCTCGCCTCTGAAATTGGCGTACTTGAAATCGTGGTCCACACACTCGGAGAACGTGACCATCGCCATACCTACCGGCCGATCCAAGATCTCAATCCCAGTCCCATCCGAATTGTCAGCCGCTAGTGGTGCGAATGGCAAGCTTACTATCGCCTTGCTGTCTATTGAAGATGGTAATGGCTGTGTCAGGAAGTTGAGCACAGCGGCGATCGAGGTTGATATTAAGCGACAAAGGGTAGGTTTACCTGCAGCGCTTTTTAACGTAAAACGATCCATGCGTCTCGCTAATTATCGATTGCCTGGTATAGCCTACAGCCAGGTTCGCCAAGAGTCAAAAGGTCGTCATCACTGAGGGAGAGGTTGCAAAGGCGCCACTACGTCTCACTGGCGAAGCGGTAAGTCTTTCCCGAAAGCGAGACAGACTGAGCCAGTGCTTATGAGACCATCCGTAGCCCTGGGAAGTCACGTACTCGATCAACGGCAAGGATCGAAAAATCACAGTCAGGGATCCCAACAACCACCTCAGCTTCTCTGACAAAGGCAGCTACAAGCTCGTCAAGGTGAGCTCAGCTGACTTATGAGACCCCAAGTAAAAATCGTCCAGCTGAAAATCATGAGTCTCACAGATTAAAGATGCCCACTGTGAGGGTGAGGTCCAGGCCTCCGACTCGACCTTTGATATCGATTTCAAGCCCCGTCCCGTCGTCACCCTTCAAGAGACCTCCGGCATTTCCAAGTCCGGCGCTGGATTTGTACACAAAGGTCTGTGTGCTGGACAAGAACAACAGGTCGCGCTCCGTTTCGCCGGGCAAGCACCCTTCGAACTTGGATATCGATACACGTCCGAAGGGAGGACTTCGAGGCATGTTCTCAAGTCCGCTCAGGAGACCGGTATCCTCCATTTGGCCACGGATCCAGGGCATCATCGATATGATTTCTTGAATGTCATTGACGGCAATTACCCAAACACCGACGTCAAGATCACGCTTGAACATGACGTACATACTCGACCTTCAGTCAGTTTCGCCAAGCAGAATTCAAGACCTCTATGTCTTGATTCTCCCTTGCATGGCGATGCTAAGATCCAACTCAAGGGAGTCGCGCCGTTCAACCTCCACTTGTCTATCCGCAAACCCGCCTCGACGAGCATCACGAACCATGTCATCCCTGTCCTAACCAACGAATGGACACTCGATATCCCTTCTCATGAATTGACCGAGATCGGCAGACACGAGGTTCTCATCACCCGTGTCGACGATGCGAGTGGCTGTGAACAGGTCATTAATGATACCGATGAGCTGAGGACCGTAGTTGAGGTTGTGGAGAGCGCTAAGATCGTAGCTGTCGACGAGAAAAAAGATCTTTGTGTGGGAGACAGTTTGGATTTCTTGCTTCAAGGTAAAGCGCCGTGGACCATCGAGTGAGTATACAGTCTTGGGGTCGCTCCGCTCCTCACTCACCCCTTTCTGCCCCAATTTCACTTTCGACTGCGTATCGACACACGTCAACACGTGTAACGGTAGCTGACTATTGCTCCGACTCCAGATACGACTGGACTGGCAGACGACATAAGGTATCAAGCTCTGCTTCTCGATTTTCCAGGTTCGCTGAGGAGAAGGGCACTTTCGAAGTCAAATCCGTCGCGTTGCGGGATAACCAGGTGAGCTCCAGTCATGCATTATATGCGTATGTGGTAATACGAGCTGACGAACTTTGTTACCCTTGCGCGCAGTGTAAGAGACAGGTCGAAGGTCTTGTCAGGACCGTTCATCCCCTACCTTCAGCTAAGATCGTAGAAGGCGAAGATAGTCTCAGAGAGGGTGAGTAGGCGTACTTTGTCCGCTATGATATAGCTTCACAGCATACCAATCGGTTCAACTACTGACATATGGTCGCTCGTTCGTTTGATGGATGGGTCAATTTGGCATAGGCGACGAACCCGCTGTTTTCGCTGTGCATTTCACTGGTATCCCCCCCTTCGCATTCACATATACAAGAAGCGAACAAGTGGGATCTAGATCACGAGTGATGGAGACCCAGGTGAGCTGGCCTGTCCATCGCCCTTTGCCCATGTTATCTAAACCGAGCTTCACTTAATAGCAGGGTTCATTTCGACTGACTGGGTTTTATGATTATAGACCATAACGGACATCTGGGAGAACAGCTACACGATCTCTTCCTCCCTTCCTGGCGATTATGCCGTCACAGCAGTCTCGGACAAGTTCTGCCGATATCCTCCTATCTCACGAACTAACAAGGAGAGATAAAAGCAGCGGCTGGAGAATCGCATGTAGCTGGGGATTTATGTCCACAGTGGCTGGATGCGTAGACTGGAGATAGATCAGGGAATGTAGCGTAATACATATTTAGAAAACCGATCATTTGCACTAAGTATAGCGTGCATTGGGTATGCATTCCCATGCCGAGTAAAACGATGTAAGCGAAATACAACAATAAGATAGCTGGCTGATCGCGCTCGCGATCGCCTGATGGAATGAGATAAAAAGAGGATGTGAACAGTGCAGGGTATATGAGGTATAGTCTTAACGTATTAAGGAAAAGAAACGGACAATGGGTTTTGGTCGAAGGAGAGGATCCGAATTATTCTCACGTAAAATGGTACGAGTATTTGGGTTTGATGGCGAGTGATGATCTAATTCGATCGAAGCGAAGCGGGTCGCTCAGAGTCGCGGAATGAGCTCGGCAAAGATATGCGGAGCGAGAGCTTTGATCTTGGGCAATTCGTCGCCTTTTATCGACGGTACTTGAAATACTAATTCATCCAAGATTTCGCGAACGAGAGATTGTGCTTGTTTGTTTGAGTCGACTGCTGAGTATTCGTGACGAAGCGGTAACGCGTGCAGCGATATAATGTCAGCCCAATGAAGTGGCATAGACCGCAGTGATCGCGATCTCTAAGACGTATTTGAGCTCAGAAGCATCTGAGACGACTTACCACTTTGCTTTCCTTGACCGCCATTGTTGCCGTCGATATCTTCTTTTTTATCGTCCCCCACAGCTGTTCGCTCATACAGCTGGACCCACAGTCTACAAAGCACGTTCAAAATCTGACCCCTCCATCTGCTGATCCTGCCTGTTGGTCGTAGCGTTCGGATGACGTGAAATAGACAGGAGAGATTGGCGAGGTAGTGCGGTATGACAACTGGCGTTGGCGGGTATTGAAGGGGTTGCAGCAAATGAGGTACGATAGTCTGCACGATCAACGGAACATAGGCAATGGGATAGTGACGATCGATCAGCGCTTTGCTACAAACGTCGCATCCGTTGTGGAATAGTCTTGTGCTCACCTTTAACCAACGGGTGATCCCAGTACCCATAACTTGGCACATCCTCTCCATCATCTTCGCGATATTCACCAGCACCTCCCTCCCTTCTAGCCCAGATGGCGCATATACCCACCCCTGCACGATAGCCTTCTCCATGATTTCCTCCAGGACCTTTGTCCGTTTCTCTCCTTCCTCTCTGCACTTATTGACCAAGTCAAGAGTTATATCCAAAACGCCCGTTAGAGGCGGGTTCGAATTTAACGACAGAGTATGGATCAACGAGTCGAGTAATAATTTATCGATACCCATTCTCTTCATCAAATCTTTATCGAGCTTTTCCACCCATAGCGATATGATTCTTGCCCCTTTCTGGCGATACGAAGGTTCCCAGTCGTCCATCAATACTAGCGTGGGGGGTATAATCAAGCCTATGTTCTGCTCGATTTGGTCTGAGGTTAGCCTTGATACGGCGAAGGAGAGGAGGTTGATCACTCCCCATGCGGAAGGAGTTTTGAACGGCTGAGAATCGTGTAAGTCGATAGTGGAGTCTTGGCCACCTGTAGGACGAGACAGGGCTCGAGATGCCGCGGAGAGGGAAGGGTGAGGAGCGAAATACTGTCTGAGGGTAGGTAGGATCAAGAGAGGAAGCGATGGAGCGAGTTGGGGTATAATATCTGGAAATAATTATATGGTATGTTCGAATGAGCGCACACGCGCCTCTCTGTTGTGAGACGAATTACCCATATAGCCCACCATTGATAGCCAGTTTGATTTCGTATGAGCACCACTCATCATCACCGTTCAGCCGGAGGACGTTCTCCAGAGCTTTAAGCTGATCTTCGGATGTAACGTCGTTCCAAGCGGGTGCTTCGGCTAGTACATCTCTGAGTTGCTTGACTACATTAAGCGCTTTATGTCGGTACCTGTGGATAACCTCGATATCTGCGTGCACATCCGAACTGTTAGCCTTGTTTCAAGCACCATACATGATGATATCGGGAGTAGAACAAGAACATATGACTTACCCGGCTGAGCCATGAACCCTACGACCAACTCCTCCGGCAGAGTCAACTTGGCCGTGAGCTCCACCACCCTATTGAGCAGCTCGACGGGCGAGTCGTCTCCAGCGCGGCCCGGGGCTTCGCTCTCGGTCACGTCTTCCACTATCGCCATTCTGTTTTGCTCTGATCGCTTGCTGATGTCGAAGAAGAAGAAGAAGAAGAAGGACTTGACAAAGGTAATCTAGTCTCAATGGTAGTGACAACCAGGAATGCCTATTATTCCTGGCTGGGGCCGATACGAAGGAGACCCGGCGGAGGTCGCCGTTTGTTGTTGTGACTTTGCACCTCTCAGTTTTCCCACGGTGTGCTCGCTTATGGCTAGTCGCGTTCACCAGTTCCTATTAGTACTGTAACCTGTATAACGCAGCAACTACTCACTCGTTCACGGCTTTGTTGTCTTGCTCAGATATCCTCACACTCCAAAGCCTGGACTGGACATCAATTCAGCTCTTGGTCAACAGATAATCCGAGATAGCCAGTGTCAGGGCAGGAGTCTACCAAAGGGCGCGCTTCGGCTGTCAGACGATCCTCATCATGTCAGCCCGTACGACCCCCGGTCCCACTTCATACCCTTCGCTTCCGTCCTACCCTGTCCCCGAATCTTCTCGTCGCTCAACCCGGACATCATCGTTCGCCCACCGACCTTCGATCCCAGACTTCAACTACAGGCAATCTGATCGCTCAGTCATCACGCGCGGATCTATCGCACCAAGTGTAGCAGAAACCTCGACGCCTACGATCACGGGCTACCGAAGACGTAAGAGCGAGAAAGATGGGGGCACTTCGACGCCTGGTACAGGTGGGAAGGAGGACTGGGCCGATCTGGAGCCTGATGAGGTGTTTAGAAGATTACCTGTGAATGAGGTGAAGAAAGTTGAGGCGAGGATGAGGAGTGACGCGTTGAATAAGCAGTCTGAGCTGAGATCAATGGTTGGGTAAGTCCTTCCTACACTCCCTCTGTCACTCTACCCACTACGGGTATATATACAACAGAAGAGGCTGAGCTGAATTGCTGGATTTATTTCTAGGACGAGGTACCGAGACCTTCTCACCTCTGCTACACAAATAACATCCCTTCACTCATCTTCATTACGATTGTCAGACTCGTTAAGAGAAATAGCGAGATCCTGTTCCAACCCCGATATCAACATCACCCTGGACGGAGAAGGATCTGAAGCTGGAGAGGAGGAAGACGTGGTGAATATGCTGCCTGTCGCCGCGCATATGAAGCTATTGCTGGATGCGCCCGAAGGTCAGTCGTACCCAAGGGTCTGACCCTGTCATGGCGATGAGCTGACGCTGATCATTGCGCTTTTTTCAGCGTTATACTCGTTCCTCGCCCATCATGCTTTCCTCAATGCTGCCTTCTTGTGGCTGATCACCAGAGTGGTCAAGGACGGCCTGAGCAACATGCCCAACGAACAGAACTCAGTGAGCTATGCACCAGGCTGAACGCCATATGCTGTAGCTTACATTTGTTTCTATTATAGGCGTACCTCCCATTGCTACAAAAACAGTGGGAAACACTCCTCCCTTTCCGAGCCCAAATCGTACAACGAGCTACCGCATCCTTACGGACCAAAGACAAGCTCGACCCAAAATCTCTTAGCGAGACTCTACTGTCGATCATCTTACTTGACAACCTACCCATTTCCGATGCGCTAAACTTGCTGCTCACTCAACGGACAAAAGCTGCGAGGGACACATTACAACATGCCGAATCGAGCGGGTCAAAGACGTCTCTATCGCCGGACAAGACGAGGGATCGGTCGAACTCTCGAATCCAAGCTGCAAATGCTAATCGAGAAGCAGCTCACGAGCGTGAGAATATATCGGGCGTCTTGACGGACGCGGTACATTGTCTCCTTGAGACTGTCGTCGCTGTAAAAGCCGTATTTGAGAAGCGAAAGGGCAGGACGTTGGAAGGTGAAAGTATGCTGGAAGAGATGATGCGCTTGGTGCAGAAGGGTGAAACCCCTTTCTCGTCTTCTCAGCCGCCTCCAGCAAGACAGAACTCGCATCAACGCCGAGCTAGCAGATTAGCCTCGATTTCCTTACCGGTCCCCCGATTGTCTCCAGCAGCGAATCGACCACCGGTATCTGCTGCTCAGATACTACAGGGCTTGCCTTCGTCGCAGATCTTGCTCCGACATCTTCCCAACTCGGTCACCGGTTTCACACCGTTCATCTCTCCTTCCCCCACGCCTTCGCTTTCAGATAAATTGGACGAATGGCAAAAATCGACCATCGTCATCTTGCAGGAAGCTGTACCGTCCTGGCTTGGCGGACTGAAGTCTGTTTCAGACATATGGGCGGTTCGAACTTCTCTTGGAAAGGTGTTGCTAGAAGGGGAATTTGAAAAGGCAATCAGAAATGCTTTAGAGGATCAATGGGGTAGGAGAGTGTCAGAAGTGTGGGACGAGAAGCTGAGAGATCTTGTCAGTATCGCTGAGAAAGAGATCAAGAGCGCCGGAGACAAAGTGCGCCTGACTGCAGAAAAGTCAGGTGAGCTAATAACAATATCTTGCTGCAACTCGGACAGAATTGAGCTGACACCCATTTCATAGACACGAATACGGACTCCTTCTTGTTCGCAGATCTGGTATTCCCATCAGCCCCCGCACCTTCATTCTCCACCACCGCACACGGTACGGCATTCAATACTTTCCGCTCGACCCTGAAAAAGCGAATCAATTACCGCACGCCGTCGCTTGATACTGCACTAGTCGTACTGGAAACTTTCGCCAAGACGCTAAAGAGCGACATGCACCAGCTTCCTGAATCCTTATGCAAGGTGTACGAGGGGAAGGTGAAAATCACGCTCAAGGAGATTGTGCGAGTCTTCGAGGAGATCTTAGATGGTATACAGCTTGAGAAAAGAGATGGAATCGAGGCGGAACTACTCATCGGACGAGCGGCCTTGTATCTCGGCAGGAGCAGTAGTTTCTTGGAAGACATAATTGGTCGAGCGGACAACCAATCAGGTGAGCTTACAGATATGGCGCGCCGCTAGATGAAGCTCACTCAAGTGAGATATATTGTCCAGATGGAATAGAGGCATCGCTCCTCGCCGTACATGCGAGATCGACTCAACGATGGAGAGATCGAGCGATCCAAGAGGCTCTGACTCAACTCGCGCCGCTCTTTGAGCCTTATCGAGGTGCTCAAGAAATCCAGTCCTGTTGGCAAGGTAAGCTGCTGGCTTCTCGACCAACTTCATTGGCCAGGGCGCGATAGCTGACGAGTACCTTATATGTTTTTAGCCGGACACCCAATTTCCCCATCTCATCGAATAATGATCTCCCTCCAATCCTTAGTCGCGTCCGTCCAGAAACTCGGCATACCGCCCAATATCGATCTGCCAATCGTATCAGATACTCTCAAGTCGTTTGTGAAATCTGCCAAAGGGTTAGAAGGGTGGAAGAGTCAGTCTTCGTCTCTCGAGGGGTCTGCTCAAGCCGTATTGGATCTGGGGTTCTTGGTGCATCTCAGTGGAGAAAAGGCGTCTGACGATGAGGTGATTAAGCGGTTGCTGGGCAAGGTGAGCGACCGAGTCCTTTCAAATGCACCCCAAAAGAACGGATCAGCTAATGAGGCTGTGACAATCAGGTTTCGGACGCATACCCCGCACTTGAGTCAGATATAAACAACATCATCGACCAGTCCGTCCGTCGATCACAGCTGCTATTATACCCCTTGTTATCTCACTTGAAGACTGCACCGCATACTCCATCTTTGGGAGCGAGCAGATATACTCCCGACGCCCGAAATGCCGCTCTGTTGAGATTCGGTGCACCTTCAGCCGGTACTGCTTCTGGAGGTGGAGGTGGAACAGGCAGCGGTGCGACGGAGTTTAGGAGTCCTGTTGTACTTGCTAAGCCTGGTAAGAGGATGGGATTGCTCAGCATTGCTGCGTAGTGGTACTAGAACCCGATTCGGACCAATGATCAGTCCTATAGAGCCTGGCACCGATGTTGTGAAGGCAATCCTGCGATGAGAGTCTCCATGCTCCATTATGCAACATGAGTCCAAGGCCATGTGTACATATATTGACAGGAGCACGTAACTGGCATGAAGTATGAGATGTGGTTCTTGTTCTTGGTATCTATCTACAGCGCGGCAAGTGGTCGGTATATTTGTATATGCAAGGTATATTTCATTCTTCGCTGTCGTCCTTTGCAGTTGACTCCCAAGTCACAGAGTGGCTCATCATTCCTGTCGCGCCGGCACCTCAACTTCCACCAGTCTGATCCCATGCTTCTCCTCCAACAGTCTCTCGACTTCGCCTTCGTCCCAATCACTCTCTTCCAACAACTCATTCCCGCCTCTGTCACTGCCTCCTCCGTTTCCTACTCCATCTACAGCTGCAGCTCCAGCTTCAGTCTTAACTTCAGCTTCCCAACGCTCTGTCGGGGGCAGCTTTGTAAACACCTTTCTAGCATTATTGACCATCTCCATAAACCCTTCGAAATCAACCACCCTATCCTTAACTGCCTTTTCTTCCTCCAAGATACGTTCGATCGATCCATGCTTTTTGATCAGTTTGAAAGCTGTCACGGGCCCTATTTTAGGAATACGCGGAGAGGCGTCTGTACCTAGTAATATCAGAAAGTCGAGGTATTGCGATGAGGTGAGGCCTGTGAGTTGGCGGAGTTTGACACCTGATATGAGGGAGAGGGGTTTTGTTGCTGGTGATAAATGGCGGAGGAGGGGTCCCTGCACGTCACGGGAGAGTGGGATCGACACAGATCAAGACCAGAGAAGTGAGCTTGTGCTCTCCGTCTGGTGTCTCAAGGCTCTCAAGATATGAACTTGCCATAGTTGGCAATGAAGGGGACGGCATTCTGTTCGTGTAGCTCGTGAGATCAGGTGATTGGACCAATCGCACGGTACTCACCTCGTACGCCAGCACATCACTATCCTCACTACCCACAAAATCCACCAATCCCCTTCTAGCCAAAGCAGAAGCCAATCCCTCAGCTTCATACGGTATTTTGGCTTCTAACACAGGTACGCCCATCGTCAAGAGCAGCTCTTTACAGTCTTCATGGTCCGCTGCAGAGGGAAGGTTGAGCGCCCGCTCATAGATCCCTCTGACGGATGGTAAGGCTTCTATCAAAGCGTCTAGTCTCTCGAGAGGTTCGGGCAGGTCTGGCTCGGATTCCATTTCGGCGGATGAGGGCGTCCTATACGAAGAGGGATCAGCGATAGCTTCAATGTCCGGTACATCACCATCTTGCACGAAAGTCGAAGCGGATTCTGCTGATGATGATAGTGATGGCGAAGACGGAGGCGACAGAATATCGTTGATGATTTCCCCTTCAGCTTTAGTCAGAGCCATCTGACTAGGAGTTTCCGGTACTTTATCTGGCGATATCAACCCCGCCAGCGTCTCGTCGATCTCTTCCACCCTTTCTTCCCTTTCCCTCACGCCCTTCTCACGATCGCTGATCCCTTCTGCACCCTCAGCAGGACCAGCTACGGGGGGAGACACGATCCATTCTTCTCTCAGATCCTGCGCCATCTCTACCACCCCATCACTCAGTATCATACTCATCTCATCAGGCTCCAGTTGCTCCTTGTATCCATATCCCGACAGTCGTCTTGCATCTCGATACTCTTGGATCAAGGGTGCAAGGGAATCGATCATACTTGTTATTCTGTCGATGGTCGCGTCATCCGCTTCCGAGAGAGTTGAGGCGAGCTGAGACGATTTGTTTGGACCGCCAGTAATGCTTTCGGGTTTAGGGGGTAATGGCGGTGGGACCGGCTCATGGCTTTTCGTTCTTGTAGTACTAGCGCTGGGCAGGGACTTCAGGACAGCGTCTGCTACTGCGGCTACACCGAAGATGACGGGCGCAAGAACGACACCGGTGGCTCCTGTAGCTATGTCCGTCAATGAGCTAGTTGATCGTTTTGATGGGGCGATACGGGTGTCTTGGTTGACCTGCGTTGGTTCTGCGGCAGGCGGAGAGACTGGCTGTTCAGCACCTGGGGCTTCCGCTGCGATAGAAGAAGGAGGAGCAGAAATATCTCCAGGCCTGGAAGCAGGTCCTTCGAGTGTCTCTGTCTCCGACCCTATTTGATGTGTGGACGAGTCTTGCTCAAGATCCTGCTTGGGCCGCATGAACATGAATCTCGTCATCTCCCAATGAGCCCTGACGATACCTTGTTCTTCCTCCGGCATGGCATTGAAGTCGTGCAACACCTCGCGGAGATGATGTAGTCTTGAAGATCTTTCGATCTCGCGATTATGTCGAATCAGGTGTCCTGCGCGGACGGTCAGGCGACGTCGAGCCTGTAACACATATAAGCCAATGTTCAGCGTCCATCCCGTAGTTCGAAGGAAGGAATTGAAGCCAACGAGGCGAACCAGGTAGAGTGATCAGGGAGATATCTGGGTACACCAGACTCACCTCTGAAGCTTTCCATTCTCTAGGGCCTCTCTCATCCCATATGGCAACGGGTTTGATCCCATGCGCTCTCATCTCCGAAATCAAGCTGTTATTGCCTCCCAGCATTAAGCCCTGTCTCCTGTCTATGCGGTACATGCCCCTCAATTGCTTTCCACTCTGGAGATTCTACTCACTTGTACCATCCTAGGATTTCTCCCTTCTCTTTCAACGGTCCTTCCTTGGAGGCGAAGTGATAGCGGTTTGTCAAGAGGGTTGCATCGCTGTATTGACGATACATGACGGAACAAATCAGCAAGGATGGCACAGCTGAGCTACAGAGGATGATAGACTAGCTTACATGGCAATCTTCTTGCCTTTGAACTCGGGAGAAGCCCATCTCGAGGGATATGTGACGATAGCTTCGGGACTGAAGATTGTGTGGATGTGTGGATCTCGTCAGCTTCACCTTGACCGGATCCAGACCGAGCTGCATTGCCCTTGGCGCAGGTACAAGCCTCGAGTCCCAGAGACGATCCGAGCTCACTGTTTAGACTTGACCCATTGCAGTAGATCTCTGACGCCCATGTTGGCTATCGGCTTCGAAGAGCCTTGCTAGTCTTGTGAGATCATATGTCGACTAGCAAATAATAATAAAGATGAATGAGTTCAAGCATGGATCAGATCTCGGCATAATATGTTCATAGCTAAGGTATGGTATGGTATGGTGGATAGGTCTGGAGTGTTGTTTGCGGGGTCTCCACAATTCACTTTTATTTGTGATTCGATCAACAAGAGAAAAAACCCAGATAATAGAGATGATAAGCACGACATTATTATTGATTGACCCACTCAAGACTATTTTCACGGACCATCTGTCCGTTGTATTGTTTTATTCAGCTCATGATTTGTCATCTCACCCCGTTCTTGTCATCTGTCTGATTTCCGCCTTATTGACGTTATACTCTCTGCTAGCCGGTAGGCGCTTCGGAAGCTGAACGAAACAAGGACAAGCAAGGTAGCGCAGTGTAGCGGCTTATCGGCCTAGACCGATCGATAACCCGCAATCGACAATCATCGTTCGCACGACTGGCCTTTGGCCAACACAATCACCTAGTCCCGGGGAAGCTGAAGTAGCCCCGTAGTGCTGAAAAGCAGTGAGGGGAAGAGCGATACATACAGCCCGATGGAGACAACCCCGTTGTTAAGCACCAGCAAGAGCAAGATGCCGACGCGGTCGATATTGGCAGAAGCGAATTTGAGTCGATACTTACTTGGTATCAGTCTCTTGCTGGGTGTCGTATTGGTGAGCTAACCCATCTCTTCGAGACTTCGTAAGTCTGAGTGGAGCAAGCTGACCAGTTACACACTAGCTGTGGACGGCGTCGAATTTCATTACGGCGGGTTTGGAGACTGGCGATAATAGCTACAACAAACCTTTCTTGTGAGTCCCCATCAATCTCACTCAGAACCATCTGAGGTCTACTGTCATGCTTGCTTTCGTCTAAAACTCTCAACACCCTAAAGCGATCATTCCTTTCTGATATACTCAATCGACTTGCAGAATAACCTACTTCAACACGGCCTCGTTCACGATATATCTTCTTCCAACGCTATGGAGGACATACCGCCCCTCATCACACAGACGTTCTGCGCACTCACATTCTCACTCTCCTTCGGGTGCTTATCTCCCCTTACCGACCGAGCATTCAAACTCACAATCACACCGACGCCTATCACATGCATCTCCCCGATCCACAACGAGATCCTTGTCCGCTTCGCCCAGAGCAGCGCGACTATCGCTCGATTCATCACCGGGAGATGAACGCCCTTACGACCTCTCAAATGACACTGCCAACGAGTCTGGAGAGCTTGGAGCTGGAGAGCACTGTGTGCTACCGAGGCTCAGCGTGAGGGAGACGGCAGAGATAGCTGCTTGGTGGTCTGTCGTGTGGTTCGTCGCGAATTGGGCTGTTAATGCCAGTCTGGCATGGACGAGCGTAGCTAGTGTGACTATCTTGAGCAGTACGAGCGGTGAGTGAGGTAATCTAACTTTACCCGATGACTTTCGTTAAAAAAATGTCCATAACTCCAACGTAACCTCCTCGGTCACTGCTCTGCCGATTTGCCGATTTGCTGATGTGAATTTGCGTTCTATTCGAGCTGTGGTAGGCTTTTTCACGCTTGCCCTAGGAAGAATATGTGGTGTAGAGACACTTACACGCACAAAGGTGCTGGCTGTAGTAGCGAGGTAAGTTTCATACAACATTCCCTGTGTATTGGCTTTTATTGGCCCCGCTAGCTATCCCGTAGTATATCTGTCCGCCCAAGATGACAGCTCGTTTTTCAGCTGACCGATACTGTATTGTGTACGTACAGCTTCATCGGTGTTCTCCTCGTCACCAAATCAGATAACTCCCTCTCCCCCTCGGTGGTAATACCAGACGAGCCGGCTCTTCCATCTCATCCGATATTCGGCGACTTCCTCGCACTGTTGTCGGCCGCGTTTTATGCGGTGTATGTGATATTGTTGAAGGTCAGGGTGGTCGATGAGGATAGGGCGGATATGCAATTGATGCTAGGGTGAGTGCACATAGACCTCATTCTACTCTGAACGGTATTTCGACCAGATTTATTGGACACGCGGGTCGATCTTTCGGCCTCTGCGGGATGATGGAGCTTCAAGCTTAAGCTGATGCTGATTCCGGATGGTGATGCTGATGGTCCACGTTGTGCAATTGCAGCTTCGCCGGTCTATTCAACACCATAGCCTTGATACCGGTATTCCCAGTCCTTCATTATACAGGCTGGGAGACATTCGAGCTGCCCCCAACGAAAGAGGCGTGGATTATCTGTTTGATCAACTTTTGTATCACGCTTTCGAGCGATTATCTATATGTGCTAGGTGAGTAGTCCCATGTCTAAGCAGTTGTTAGTAGCTACTGATGCTGTTTGGTGAATTATGCTGATTCATGGTGGTCTCCGATTGTGTGTTCAGCAATGCTCAAAACCACCCCTATGCGTGAGTCGAGTCTGCCAATCATCTGCAATCTGCATAAATCCGCCTATAAATACCCCCATAACACAATCATCGAGTCCTAATGCCGGCTGGAAAGAATGATCGAGCTGACCCATTTATGTTGCCCGATTTATGCGTATGTTACCCACCACGGTCACCGTCACGGCCCGCAGTCGTCACCATCGGTCTATCCCTCACTATCCCGTTAGCGCTCCTCGGTTCGCTATTCGTCCCTTCATCGTCCTCGGCAGGCGCCATAACATACTTATCGCTCCTCGGCGCGGTTCTGGTATTTGCTGGATTCGCAATGCTGGGATGGCAAGGGTATGAAGAGAACAAGAATGTCGAAAGGGCCGTCGTGGTTGATAGCGCCGGCTCCGGCGCCAGTGCCAGCGAACAACAACGGATTGTGCGATACGATGGCCATCAAGAAGAAGAAGAAGAGGAAGTATAAGTTGCCGGAAAACGATTGAAGGGGGTATCAAACCGAGAAGGTTATCTTGGTCGTGGTCGGTTTATGCTGTACTTGCATTTTAGCGGGTCTCGAATTTCATTCTGCTTTTAATCTGCTCTATCGTCTGCTTTCCTTACTCATTATCTCCTTTTGCTTGATATTTGGTCCGCATTGCTACATTAACCTAGATCACTTTCTATATTATACGCTACACACATATTACTTCTTATCTTCTCATTGGGACCCAGACTCAGACCCAGCGCTAGCGCTATGCTATGCAATCCTATGCACTTAAAAATCTGCTACTTTCGATGACTTGGTTTTCCTCACGCACGCGCGGAACGAAAGGAGCGAGTCAGCTGACCTTCTCCCTCTCGTTGGCTTGAAGAGGCGCCATGTAGAGCACATCATCAGCTTAACAGGAAACGGAAAGTGCTGCGCAGTATGGTACTTCCTTGATTCCATTTACGTACTGTTTTGATACTCTACATGGCGAAGCGTGGCGAAGAGATAGGAGAGAAGAAAAAGGACCGACTATCCCATGATGACATGAAAAGTCAAAAGAAAATAAAATCAACGGGAGATGGCGGAACGCGAAAAAACGAAGAACGAAAAGAGCAAAGAATTGCCAAGATACCTGTTCTTAGACTGTCCGCTTTATAGGACCTACAAAGCATAACACAGGCGAGAGGGCCTCATACACTTCTTCTAGGGTCAACTAAAACACATCTTCATCTTCTTCTACCAATCCCCAATCTCTCCCAGCAGCCACTCCCTGTGATACACAGGGCAATCCACCTGCCATACCCGGTAATATCGAACTGCGAGGTTTGAAGCTCTCCCTCCTAGCCGCCGTGACTGGCGCTCTGCCCAAACCCAAATCATTCCCCTTCGTTTTCCCTCCATACGACGGTAACGACTGTTGATGCATCGATGGGATCTTCGAAGTTGATGATGATGATGACGAAGAGAACATGGTCGCGGCCGAATGAGACATCGTTCGACCTTTTCCACCGTACCCATTCAATGGCGTCGGACTTACAGCGCCGGAGTTAGCTACGGAGCGCGTACTGGCCGATACACTGCGCATAGTCGTGGTTTTATTGGTGACTCTCATCGTTGATCCTCCATGACCTTGTCCGTTACCAGCCACTGTTCCGGTTCCAGTGCCAGTGCCGTAGCCGCCAAAGACACTGGAGGCACCAGTATTGATCAAGCGTTGTTTCTTGTTCTGATACGACGCCAATGGCGTTGGTGTAGGTGCATCCCGTTTACCCAAGCGCGTCGAGGCAGCTGCGGTGACGGAAGGGTTGCCGTTTTTCGTGCTGGTGCCGGAAACGGACCGGGCATTTGTATGTGCTGGTGTTTGACGTGAGGGTAGGAGTTTGGCTGGAGCCAGACCTTGTTTGGCTCGCTACAACGCCGATCAATCAGGTCAGATCAAATCAGATCAGATCAGATCAGCATCGTGCGGGTTTCCATTATATCGATCTTCCAGGCCTTGGTTGGGAATTCTCACCTTCTTCGCTTCTTTCGCAGCTTCTTTCGCCTCTCGCTCATCGTGGATCTTGTTGACTACCCTCTCACCGGAAACGAGGAACGGTCGACCGTTGGCTTCTTCCCATGTTGGTAAGAGTGATAGAAGCTCCATCTCGATCTGGACGATACACATTGAGCCAAAAGAATCATCAGCGAGATTTCTCAGTACCTCAGTACCTCTTTACAAAGGTTGAAAGTCCAGCAGCAGCATGATTCCGTCTTATGCTCAGGTTCAAGTAAAAACGCATAATGTGCCACTATCTTGTGATACGTTATGCTTCGACATTTTCTTACTCACCTTAGGCTTTAAAACCCCGACCCTTTTCCTCATCTTCTCCTCCTTCAACATCGCCCCACCACGCATCTTGAATCTATTCGGATCATTCGCGCTTCTCTCCAGCTCTTCTTCATCACGGACGAGGGCGTGCCACTCCCGCACTTTCGGTAATAGGGACGATTTAGATTCGATTTCTTCGCGTAGTCGCTCGATCTCTTGTTCGTGCAGGTGTAGGAGTTCTTCAGTGTAGTCGTCTATGCGAATGAAAATGTGGTTTTTCAGTTAGTTATCTCCTCCTGGGCAATTGTCATCTCGATGTTTTCGCTAGCTATGGCATATCATTGCATAGTAAGGCTGAGTAGCGTGACTCGAATCGACTCAACTCGACTTACCATCGATGAAAGCGCCAAATTCGGCCTTCTCTTCCTCGCTGAGCATGAGCTCGGTCTGGAGCGCATCGATCTCCTTTCGCGTGTTCTCGATGAAAGACGACAAGCTCGCCCTTCTCAACTCCAGTAATCTCTCGTACTCCACCTCGTACTGTTTGCGTAATCGCACGCACCAAATCAGCTTCTTTTGTCTGATCCGTAAAATCCGGAAGCTGAGACTTACCGCTGCGATCGTCGCGTCACCACTTCCCCTGTTCATCTCCACAAACAGGTCTGTCGTCTCCTGATCCACTTCCAACCTCGACCAAAGCGGTTCCACAAGATTATACAATTCTTGGATCCTAGCCTCATGCTCCTCTTTCACCACATTCCAAAGCTCTGTACATTCGTCCGCCCACTCTATCAGCCCAATCTCAGGCTCTATACCCTCCAACCCTTCCAAATCGTCCACCTCGGACCACTCTTCACAGTCACCTGAAGGTAATGGGTTTGAAGCGATGATTTTATGTAGTAGCCGCTCGAAGGACGCGTAGGCTCCTGGTACTTCTTCGTCTTCGTGGGAAGGTAGGAGGTCCACTGGGAAGTTGTGTGGTTTGGAGGTTGGTATCGGCGGTAGAGCCAGCTCATTGTGCATCCATGTCAGATTGAACAGCGTTTGACACAGGTTTCTTCGGCGTGTGTCCTGCGAAGTAATCATGTCAGATCAGACCAGATCAAATCAGGTTCTGTTATGGTGAAAGTTTCGAACCAAGACAAGTCATACTCACCCGTTCTTCTAGCGCCTTGGCAACAGCCTCGTCCAGCTCCTCCGTCACGCTCTCTCCCACATCATACCACGTTTGAGGCGCTGTTGGCAGCTTGCCATCCGCTATTTGCTGAGCGAGCGTATGATTGGAAGCACACTTCTTCACTTCGTGAAGGGGTGCTGATGGTCCTGCTGATGGATGTTTTGAGGACGATGCTACGGGTTGAAGGGGTTTGGGAGGCTGAAATGGGGGACCGAGAAGGGCTGAAAGACTGTCCAGTGTGGATTGCTGGTCTATGAGCGAGCGAGATATAATGTTAACATGTCTATTGCGAGTACATTCAAGTTTGCTGGATGGGAGGAAGGAGTTATAAAGCTCACTTTGCACATGCCGCAGTCTCTCGTTGTATATCTACATAACACGCGCATACTGTCAGCTGGTGATGATACCTCCGCACCTTTCAATCAGCTTACCCCTCGCAGACCGTTCATCTGTTCTGTTAATTGCGCCAGCTGATTCGGTAACGTCTATCCGCACCACACATGATCAGCAAAAAGCGCTACCACTGGTTGTTATCCATATTGATCGAGAAGTTCTTAGAAGACTTACCTCCTGTTCAAGACTATCTCTCCTACTGAGCGAAACAACGTCTCTTCCCTTATCCCCTACAGCTCTAGCCAGACTTGCTACATCCCTCTTCACCTGAGCAATCTCATCTTTCAGCTCGTCCACCTGCGACTCCCTCTCCCGGATGATCGAGGTGATTACCCCTTTTATAGCAGCTTCTATACGCGATAAATCCGCTTGGAGCACTTCGGGCGGTAAGCTGAGTTGATCATGTAGTGAGCGCAGATGGGGAGTTTGTTCGTCTAGATATGCAGACATGTTGTGCTCATTTGGCGATGGTTCGCTCTTTGACCGAGCGTGTTCTCCACAAGTGCCCGGTTGATTCTAATCGGCTGGTTGTCGATTCCGAAGACGGTTGATCATTTGTCGTTACACAACGACTGAGCACGATCAACGATAGATTGATGGATGATGTTGGTTGAAGCGATGATATGTCAACGATGTTGTGAAGGAAGAAGGTTGAATTACTATTTTGACCAGAGACTATTGTTGTTGTTGTTGTTGTTGTTGTTGTTTTCGTTGACTGACACTCGGAGTAGCGGGATCAAATGAATGCTCCTCGCGAGAAGGACAAAGTAAAAAGGCATTCGCGTCTCGCGTGGTGAGCTCGTGGCAATCGCGAGTGTGGCACATACCGCGAGCCAAGCGCGGTTTTTCCCGGAAAACGAGGTGAGAAGGGTTATTACGTATTCAGAGGTGTAGCAGTGTTGGTGATCATGATGACGTCGGGATCTGGTACTATAACGGGAGCAATAAATAATGACATTGCGCAGATCCAGGAGCACGGTGAGTCAAGCTAAGACTAGGCGTTACTACCAAACAATGAAAACTCCTTGCCAGCCTGACTTGACTTGACTTCATCAACTGCTCGTCATTTCGTTCTATCTTCATTGCTCTATCTTCTGCATTTTTAGTCTCACATATTCTTCCCTTCACGTCCAGTAGAAGTGGACAGCCATACTCACGACTTTTCGAACGTGCTCAGCCCACCCATCCTCCGCTAGCCATAGCAATGTCCGTCACCGAGGAGAAGAAGAAGCTGCTCCAGCAGTACAAGAATGATGATGGTCATTTTTCCCTTGTCCGGTGAGTCTTGATCTGTCTTCTACATGATCGCGATGGAGCAGAGATCTTCCTCGAATCCGACTGTCGCCTACCGAGATGATCATTCCATCTCGCGGGATGCATGCGTGACACATCGTCTTCGCCTGAAAAGCTAGACCGTAGCTGAACCTGCTTCTCTTCCGTCCGTTCGTAGCAACTTTCGACTTGCCGACCTCATCACCATTATGAACGGAGTCTGCGGCACTCTCTCCATCCTCACTTCCGCCCGATACCTCCTCCTAACTTCCAACCTCCCCGGACCTCCCTCAGCCGAGGCTTTACGAGTCCTCTACTTTGCGCACTTGTTGCCTGTCCTGGGCTTCGGGTTCGATGCGCTTGACGGTAAAGTCGCCAGATGGATGGGCGGTGGATCAATGTTAGGCCAAGAGATGGACTCACTCGCCGACTTAGTCTCTTTCGGTGTCGCACCCGCTACTCTCGCGTTCACTCTCGGTCTTCGAACTCCCCTCGATGTAGCTGCGTTGTTGATGTTCGTTTCGTGCGGGCTGGCTCGACTCGCTCGATTCAACGCTACGGTAGCCTTGATCCCTTCCGACGAGTCTGGGAAAAGCAAATACTTTGAAGGTCTCCCCATTCCTTCGAGCTTGTTCTTGACTAGCATGATGGCTTTCTGGGTCAACCAGGGATACTACGAGAACGGTAAACACGGAGGTGGGAATGTACCCTTTGGAGTGAGGAGGCTATGGAGGGACCAGCATGGTTGGGGAGAAGTCCATGTCGCTTCGTTCATTTTTGCCATCTGGGGCGCGATGATGGTCAGCAAAACCCTCAGAGTGAGTTATCTAGCTGGTCGGCGGCTCGCCGAGACAGCTTTGGCTATATCCTACTACAAAACTTTTATGTACTCTTACAAACCCTAAATGCCAAAACATCATGGTCGGCAGGGGACACGCCGAACCCCTTCACACATCTGCCTTAACCGGTCTCCGGTCTCTGTACTGAAAAAAAATCTGATCGGATCTCATCTTGCTAATTCCATGACTTCTCTTTTCTCTCATGACAGATCCCCAAATTATAGTGCAGAGTGGTCGAAGCAGTCAGTACAAGGAAGACGAATTGGATTGTGCATGTGGCTCGTTATACACGGTTATAAAGGGCAAATGGCTTGGAATGGAGACATGGAGATTGAATAAAATGGAATAACCGATCCGGTTCAACGTGTCTCATATATCAGTTTAGTGTATGTTTTCCTGTTCATCCAGGTCAATTCATGTCATGTCATCTGGGTGGAAAACTGAGATTTTGGATGAAATGGTGAAACACGCCAAGTTGTGCTACAGTCAGTTACTGATCTCCTTACAGCTTATCTTCACGAAAGGTCCCGTGGTCAGGCATCCGGAATGATCAAATGACCATTGACAAGGACACTGCGAAGTTGTGTGAATGGCACAATCGCACGGATGTCCACTGCTACCCACTGAATAACATACACCGCAACTCTTCACAGTTGAATGGAATTTCGTTGATGATCTTGCTAACGGCGAGAAGCGTTACGAGTACGAGGGGCACTCTCTCTGGACTTTTTGATATGAGTCGCCTGAGGCAAAGGCGTCGTGGGCAGAGGGTTTTGTGCGTGTTCTCCAGCCACAAAACACGTTGCGCGTACACCGCTTGACGCCGGGACCACGCTGCCGCCCTAGAAGCCTTTAAAGGATGTCTGTGCGTCACCCTCTCGTGGTCCGTGCTTACTATGGCCTTGGCTTGGGGCTGCGGCGTGAAGAGAACGGATCAGAGTCTTTTGGCGGGTCTAGAACTCGATGGGGGTAGGGGTCAACTGTATCAGTGCGGGAGGCAACGCGTCTTACAGTTTGCTATTTTGTTGCTTTGCTGATGGTGGCTGTATTGACTGTGAAGGTGGTCGAAAATCCTCCACCACGCGATCTCTGCAAGCAAGGAACCAAGAGGGCAGCGAGGGTCCTTTGGGTAAGTTTTTGTCGAGGTGTTGCAGCGTGACGTTTCATCCTCCATCTCGACACGACACAACGCGACACGACTCACTCGCTACTTGATCATGTGCGGACCTTGAAACGCACATGTACTAGTACCATGACGACTACAACTATGACCAGTGAGCTGGCACTGAGATCCATTCATCGTGGTTCTCTTCTCATCTTCTATCGTCATCCTCACAGTTGTTACTCTTGATGAGCTGAGGCGTCCGCTTCAACCTCCCTTCACTCTCTCACTCTGAAAGAAGATACAGTCTGACTTTTTCATCTTCTCTCACTCTTGTTCGCAAATATCCCTTCCTACTGTCCTTCTTACTACCATTCGACTGGCAACAATCTTCCTCTACTCACCAGAGAGCCAGACGCACTCTGCCTTCGCACTGCATATACGAGACGCAGACGCTCGATAACCATACGAGTACTCGAGTACGATGATCAAACTTAGCCATGCCTGGCGATGGGCAGTGCTCAAATTCGTCGCTTCGGTCCTTGAGTGAGTGGTCCTACCCCCACAATCTGCACACCGGGGTTGGAACCCGGTCAGTACAGTAGACTGATGTGCCTCGTATGCTATTCACAGTGATATAGGACCCATGGTCTTCTCCTTCACTGGGGTAGCAACAAGTAAGTCATGGCGCTCGCCAGAAGGACCCACGACCATATTGTTTACTCCTCATACTGACCCCTCATATTGTGTATGGCTGCGACTATAGTGGTCTGCTGCGTCAGTCGGTTCACATCCACCAGTCTGGGCATCAACTCTGTCATGCTCACTGTCCTTGGCACCATCGTGTGAGCTGATCGATTTCGTTTTCTCCGGCATATAAATCCAAATTGGAACAGCTAACTGATACAGTGCCATGACAGATCCCTCATTGTATCTTTCAAGACGAATAGCTCGTACACTCGATGGTGGGATGGTGAGTCCAAAATCACCTGTGACTTGTGGGCGAAGTCGGAAAGGCTGATTTTCGATATATAACTCTGTCATCTGAAGGGCGAAATGTTTGGGCAAATATGGCTACGCACTGCCGTCAGATCACCATGCTCCTCTGGCTCCAGGTGAGTGGCACGTGGCTCATGGCCCTTACCTTTCTCTATTCTCTTCTCTAGAGCGAGAGTTGAAGCCCCCCTCAACCTTTCGTGATATCGAGTTGAATCCGAAACATCACGGTAGGTACCAAATGTCCCACCGCCACCGAAGGACGATTCGAAGGACAAAGACAAGGACAAAGATAAGGACCATGAATCCAAGGGACCGAAAAATCCCATCTCCAAGGAATCTTTAGGCACATTCACGACTGCTCCTTCTGAGGGTGGGGAATCCTCAGTTCACTCTGAAGAGGAATCCGTCAAGAAGGAACATGATGAGCAGAAGGCCAGAGAGGCTCTTCAGGGTTTGATCGAGAAGAAGACTTATATCGGCCTGGTGAGTCAGCTACTCTGACATTGATACAGTGCTATCCGATTGGTTACCGGCCTGAACAGCGATGAGATGAGGTTGCTTTGCGATCATTATTCTCTGCCTACGAATACATTGAGCGAGAGTGCCATGAGCTGAATTTGAAGTGTCCCGTGACTGCGTCAGGTTCAAGCATTTGCTGTTTCGGTCAAACATGCTCTTCGAGGAGAATCTGGCCCATTCTACTCCGACCTGTACCACCTGATCGCCTTCTTGCCCAAGTAAATTTTCACTCAAGCTGTCTGTCCAGAAGGGTACCGTGCTGATAGCTTCCGCATAACACAGGTACAACCCATCCGCCTTCCCACCAATCACACGAGGCCATATCCTCGCATTGTGGCAGAACGGTCTCCCCCGGGAGAAAGCAGGCCAATTCACCGATGTCAATGCCGTCCCGCTCTCGACCGCTGCGGCTTTCCGAACCGACGCGCTCAATCAGCGAAATCTACCTGATCCATTCTTGGACAGAGAAAGAGCTTTTTCCATGGACGGAAGGGATGGTGATCAATTCCGAGAACAAGCGATCCAGTCAGCCAAGTCGTTCGTAATGGCGGAAGATCCAAATGTCTTCGCTCTGAATCGTCAGCGAAGTTCAGTGCAGAACGTCAGGCCAGGTCTTCAAGGTGCTGGTTCGGATGAAGGGGTCACGCTGGCGACAGTGGAGTTGATGCCTCCTCGTCATCCGCCTGCGCCGAAATTCTGGGATTTCTTCCCTTTGCTTAGGATTTTCAAGATCATCTATGATTGGTTCAAGTACGCTCAGAAGATTGACCAGAATGAGCGACTCAAGGGCGGCAAGAGGAAAAGAAAGGGAGCTACCATGGAGATTCCTCAGGAAATCCTGTGAGTCATGAGCGAGCTGTTACGCCGTGTATGTACTGCGGTTTTTTTGCCAGAGCGCTAATGTCTGGTGGTGTGAAAGAATGTACCTGATCGCCTACGTGTCGGACCTCATCACACGCGGGCTACTCAATGCTTCTCTCATCTCACCTTGTCTCGCCTCATTGCTGGAGTTACAAAAATCCATCTCGGACCTCGAAAAGATCGCGACGACTCCGCTCCCATCGGCATATACCTTTCATCTCCGCCTTACGGTCTATGCATACTTGTTTTTCCTCCCATTCCAGATCTACGACTACATCGGGTGGGTGACAATTCCGGCAACGGCGGTTGCTGCAACGATTTACTTGGGCTTCTTGGAGATTGGTATGCAGATTGAAATGCCTTTCGCGTACGATCAGAGCGATCTCGATCTAGACAAGTTTGTGTTGAGAGTTGCTCATCAAATCGCTCAAGTCACCGCGGTAAGCTGGCATAAGTGCACGTGTTCTCTGACGGTCGCTCACAAAGCTGATCATCATCGATTCGGTTTTCCGCTGTCCAGTTCCCAACTGCACTCCCAGCTTCGCACGTAATACTCTCTCATCTCAACCAACCATTCTTACCATCCCTCTCTACAAGTGCACCGGACCTCCTCGGCATCCCGGAGAGACAGCCTCGACCCACCGAAAAAGGTTTTGCCGACGCTTTCTCCGCCTATGACTGCAAACACGCTTCAAAGGACAGTATCCGCCAACGACGCCACAAGCACAAGCATCGACCCTCTTTACACGGCTTGACACCTCATCAGCCCGAGCATGAGCATGGGCACCAAGGGCGCGTGCATAACGAAGAAAGAGAGGAAATCAAACCTGGACCTTTGCCTAGGAGCATGCGGGATATCGAGATGATTTTGAATGCGAATTATAGGGAGATCGTCGCAGAGACTGAGGATTTCATCGGAAAGCCTAGGGATCAGCTGGAGAACAGGACGGGACTTGAAGTGGCTGTGTTGACGTTGTGATTAGGTGTCAAATCGGATGAAGAACAGAGACACTGCTCCGTTTAAGGGGTATAATGGAGAACGCGACTAGCCCTGTTGACCAGGAGAGGGAGTTTAGGAGTCTGGATATGTGTATTGTCCGATCCCCCTTCATTCAGCCGTAGCGTATATATCATATCGCACTGTATACCCACCTGTCATAGTATAGTGCATGTTGATACCCATACCCATGTCCATAAGCCCTGTCTCAGTCCCTTGTCATGCATATTACACATTAGAGTGCAAGACAGAGCCTTCGCACTTCTTCAGGCGATCTTCTTCTTCGACACATACTAGTACTATTACTGTACGGTGCCCATTTGCCACTGGCCAAGGTTACAGCAGATTGTTTCCGGCGGAAAGGGCAAACTTTGTTTTTGCTCGTTCGTAGCAACTTTGGATGAAAACATTTCGAGATCTGCCAGCTAGTTGCAGGTCGATCGCACTTTCGTCAAATACAACCAATATCAATAGCACCCCTACATCTTTTCTGTCCCTGTGTGTGCTGCTATCTGAGATATATCCCACCCGATTGCTATCGCTAACGCTCACCAGCCGAGCCGGAAAACAAATAATAGTGAATAGAGAACAGAGACATATTGGAACAGCTAGCACAGTAATATCATGGCCCCGACAGCGACAGCAGGACCGAGCTCTCATCATGGAGGTGCCGGGCAGAAGGCTCAACAGCCTCAACTTCAACGAAAGAAGGGTCAGAAGGGGAAAGCCGGTGGCAATGGGAAAAAGGGTAAAGTGTTTGTTGAGGGCAAAGTGAGTTTGACATGAAACTGTCAAGATCGCACACCAGAATATCAGTCTCTTCTGTACCCCTTCGGCACGGGTCACGCCTGCTTGGATGCTCTCAATATTACTGGATCAGCAGGCCGAAGCTGGCGCCTTTCCGGAGCGCACGGTGCCATCGTATCAAGTCATCACGTCATCACGTCAACGCTGACTTGCTCCAACCTTTATGAACCCTTAGGCAGACCTCTTATCACTCATATCGGACATCACATCCACCAAAGACAGCGCGGCTCAACAGAAAGTCGATAAGCGCAAGAATGCAATTGAAAGCCAGACCGAGGGGAAAGTAGATGATGGGAAGGGGAAGAAGAGCCGGAAAGCCGAAGAGAGGGAGAAAGCTCTGGTGAGTGAAACGCAAACCTTGCCACCTATTTCTTTCCCTTCCCGATGTCGTTCTTGATCCCTTAGGAGAACAGGGTGTGATAATATCCAGGCAACCGTCATCCTCATCCTTCCCGGCGGAGTTCGACTTCTCTTCTCGTCCATTGTCGATGAGCGCACCTCAAGAGCTATGCAAAAAAATGCTGATGATCATAGTCATGTTCACTGCTACATCCCCGAAACGTTACCTGCATCACACCTGCCCCTACGCTCATCCACAGGAATCTGCCAAGTCGGCGTTACTCGAGAAACAGCGGCTCAAGAAGAAACGCAAGGGATCATCTAAAACCACTTCCACGTCAGGATCAAAGGGCAACTCAACGGAGGGAGAAGAGGGCGGTGTACCCGCCAAGAAACGAGTTTTGTTTGCTTAGATGTCCAAGTCTGGGCTGGGCTGAGCTCCCCACATCCCCAGATCCCGAATGGACCGTGCAGGTTCGGATTCCAGCTATGATTGTCAAGTCTATGTAGTATAGTCTAGTATATATGTGTATATGTATGTATCTTTTGCTATCTCTTCCATGAAAGACGATATGACGAACCTTACGGGGTATACAAGGAGAACCGCTTTGGGCGACTGTTGTTCGTTGCTCCTTTGCAGGATCGCTTCACCCGTGCGGTCGATGTGTACAAGAGTGTTCAGGACTTAATAATGATTAGATCAAATGCATATCGCGACTCGTTCAATCACTATGACTCGTCGACGAGAGGCTGGTGAACCGGACCCATGTACAGTGATTGGCACGCTTGCTTGCGCGTGCGAAGCCTGTGAGATTCCGCACTTCTCCATTATCTGCTTCACATTGAAGGTATGTTCACTGTATCAGATCAATTGAGTATCGATTCGGCTGTAACACTATATGCGCACAGTACGTTTTGCATAGGCTACAGTGGTGGCTGGATACTGTTGATCCATTGTAATTATACTTTGTTCAATACCTACGACTAATACACACCTCAGTCTCGCTACGAGCAATGGCTTCCCCATCTTTTGAGTAAAGTTCCGACTACCAACAATTCGCTCACTCGGCCAAGATCATGCAAGCCAAGTCAAACCAAACCAAGTCTAGTCAATATCGACGAGCGAATTCCCTGCTTTTCCCTTAGAGGTTCTGACCAGAGATGAACTTGATGATCTGCTGATAAGCCTGATAAGCTGTAGTATGGTAGTTGATACCATGAGCAGTATCGGGTACGACGTAGGTGTCGAAAGCCTTGACGGCTGGGAAGAGATCCTTGGCTGTATCGAGCTGGGTTACTGTCGAGCTCGAGTTGGAGCTGGAGCCGGAAGCAGAGGTTGAGTTTGAGGCGGATGAAGACGTCGAGTTGGATTTGGAAGAAGAGGAAGAAGAGAGGGAATTGACGGAGCAGTTTGCGGCGCAGTAAGGCGCGTCGTATTCACCCGTTACTACGAAAACGGGCTTTGAAAAGTTGTTTCTCTGGAGTTTGATAGGTACGGCAATGGTGTCTGCGAAGGCGACGGCGATGACAACCCAACGACAAAACGATAAAAGCCATACGGACTATGATCAGCTTACTTCCTCGGTAAGAATAGTTTCCTTTTTACTTCCACTCGAAAGCAATACTGCATGATCGTTATGTGCGGTGCAAAGTAGAGAGGGGTGATTATGTGTAGTGTATGACTCACTCTGCTGGCCGAGGGTGTACTCTCCCTTGTTGTTAGTGAAGAAGTCAAGGGACGAGTTTGTGTAGTTGGGGTAGTGGAAGAACCCAGTTTGGTCCACGGCTTTGGAAGGAGTGATCACGTAGTCGTTGGCGTCTGATGCGAATCGGTTAGGATAAGCTACATTGGCGATAGTGCTTTGGAACGCTGAGCCACACCACAAGTTAGCTTACTGTACCAGTTGAACATCTTGTACAACAGTACATGACTACGCCTGTGTGTGAGAAGGGGTGCACTCACCAAACAATCCCAAGGGACCCATAGTGGCGTTGTTGGTGAATCCAGTGAGGACGAGAGCGTCGAATGCTTCAGGCGCAATCGACGCGACACCAGTGAGCAAGTTGGATCCGTAGGCTGCAGCGCACAGAAGCGCAGAAACACGGAAATCATCCCGAGGTATCAGCAAAAATCAGGCGGCAGTGACCAAAAGGGTAAGAGCGGAACTCACAGTGACCGACACCAACGATAGTGCTGAATTGACCAACATCGCTCAAATTGCCGCCTCGGAGGGCTTGGGCGATTGCGACTGACTGGGCGATCTCGTATGAGATTTGAACGATGTTGGTACCATCCGGCTTGGCGGACTGTCCAACACCCAGTCGGTCGTAGGATAGGGTTGACCAGCCTGCGGCTGCGGCAGACTCGGCGAACGAATTGTTAGGCGAGTTGCTACAGTGAGCATAGGAACAAGGTGTCAGTCGGGGCGCGCGCAAGAGCCGCCTGCTGCGACATTTGGAAAAGACGACATCTTTGTAGTACATACAGTACGCCTGAGTATCAGAGAGAGAAGGTGAAGGTGTCACTCGTTACTCACTCAAGCTGGACGTTCCAGTACCCTGCATTTCCGACAAGACCATGATGAGTCTGGAAGATCTTTGACGAGTTGCCACTGTTCCCGTTCTTAGGTTCGCAGTACTCAAAGTAGATTGAATATGTGCCGTTAACTGGGATCTTGGTGGCATTTGCGATTTGCTGCATCACCGTTGAGCCAGCTGCGAATTGGTCGATCGAGCTCTGGGTGAGAATTTGCTGGTTGGGCGGACTACACAAGGAGTTAATCATCAGATCAGATCAGATCATCGTCAGCTTAGCTGAAGCTACTGTGTAAGAGGGAAGGGAGTCTTGCTTCTCGTGTTCTGCTCAGACTCAGACTCAGACTCACGGTCCACCGATGACAGAAGCCAAGTCGATATTGCTTTGCGTGGAAGCAGTAACATCCGCATGGAACGATCGGCAATTGGCATTAACGCCAACTGCTCGCTTGATAAGCTGGACATTGTCCACCGAGACCTCGGGTGCTGGCGAAGGAGCCGCTGCGACCAGGGAGCCGAGGACGGCGAGAGACGCGAGCTTGGTGTACATTGTGAGTACTTGACTATTGTGTGTATAGTTGGTGGTTCAAGTCTTATGGTGTTGACAGATTACGGGTAAGAGTACAGATGATGAGATATCAGCTGGGTTTTAGAGATCCGATGTTGGTTTATATATAACTTGATCCATATGCATACTGTACCCCCATACAAGTATGACTGACGTGCTACATGTACAGTGCGAGTACAGTGCTATCCTTGGAGCGGAGCGTAATGTTCGAACGAGCACGACGTATGTCATAGTCGTAAGATCAGTCTGACCACATAAAATGATAGTCTCAGATTCAGCCGGGGTACCGGGTACCGAATACGGGGTATGAGGTAACGATACTGTAATGATGGATATCGTAATGATATTTCTAAATTTCTGAACCACACATCTCGCCTTTTGAACCTCCGTGCAACAACCCACCGGCACGGGAAGGCGGCACAGACGGTACGGGACGCCGGACGCCAGTAGTGGACGCATGGTACGTCTGTCTTGTGTCTAAAAACTAAAGTCAGACATCTCTCCTCATACATTGACAAGTGAGTGAGAAGAAGAATGGGGACTTGACTTCAACTGAGATGACATTAATTCTAGAATAGGAACCGGGAATCCGGCGGTGTCTGGTGGTGTTTGAAGCCTAATCGGTACTAGGAGCACAACACACGATTTACTGGTACAGCCATATCGGTAACTTGTTGGCGCGACGAGCATCATACCCCGCGACGTCCTCTACAGCCGTATCTGTATCAATATCTGGGGCACTAGGAGAACGATAGATGAAGTGATGTGACTTACTAGTAAAGAACATATGTCGCCATATGCATTAGATATTGTGCTATGATGCATCGACGTCACTGCCCTTTCGTCTCGGTCTCGTTCGATACTTAGTGAGTATAGGTCTAGCTATCTATCTAATCGGGAAATCCAAGCGCAATCAATTAATGACATATACCACGCTACGTATGGTCCGGTACGTACTCGTAGATAACGGCAGATCGGCGTCATAGGTGCCGTTGTTATCAAGACCGCTTTTTTGGATCAATTTAACCCAGTCAGTCCACTCAAGCTTAAGCTTGTTCGCCGGCTGGGAATTTCGATCGACATGCAACATGAAACTTGGGGACTGTATCAATCTGGACTGGAACTGAATCGAAATATCCAGTAGTATCACGAAGACCTCGTATATTCGATAGTTTACAGATTGTTATACGATATGAGATATAAAATGAAAACAGTATATACGGATCGTCTCCCTTTCTGATTTTGATAATCCATTCATATCTACCACTCTACTCTCAAGATGCATGCTGATCCAACAAGAAAGAAATTGTCCGTCACCTGTGTGCCCTCCTATGTAAATCTAAGTGGCTCAAGAAAGCGGTCAATATATATACATCAGATATAGTATGATGCCCGGTATCACGATACGCTCGTTATTTGTGGTCGTTTGTCCTCAAGTTTGCCCTCTGTCACTGTCCCCATAGATAGATCCGAATTACCCCTTGTACGAAGGTTTCATACCATTCCAAATATCGGTCAAGACAGTCGTCGCTCCGACATACTGCTTGCCAGAACGTGCTGCGACCGCCTTCGCTTTCATAGCGCAAACACCGGTGAAATCCATGTCGAATCTGCGCGAAAAGCCAAAGATCGATGGTCGCGGATCAGCATGCATGCCAGCTTAGTGGCGCTCGTACATTGGTCATAGTGGAGGGTTTGGATTTGGGCGAATACCGCCGCCGGTCGTAAATAAGCAGCAGAGCTGAATGGGAAGTCGAGAGAAGAAGTCAAACGCACACTGCTAGCTGTCTCGCCCTGCCCCGCCCTGGTGGCATCTCGCTCAGACAGCTCAGTTTTAGCTGCCTCACCGCCTCATCTCCCCACATGGCAATAAGAGGGATCTGCTCATGCTTCGGATTCTCTCTCCAGATAAACGCCAATCGTCTCTTCTTGGTCAACATCTCGAGGTTTTCTTCAGTGCTCTCCGCCTTGTTCTTTCGTTTCGTCGGACTAGCGTACCCAGATGTCAGCTTGCGCGGGTTCTGAGCCACTTTCTCGTCAGCCAAGAGATTGGCGTAAGCCGACTCGACATCGTCGATTGTACCTCGGATGATACCAGGACGAAGTTGATGACATGCCGAGACGTGGCTCTTGATGATATCCAACTGATCTCTCAATGATCCGTCGTGCCACGTTTCCGATCTTTTGATCAGATCTCGCCACATGCCGCATAGATCATGGTGGTCTTCGAAAGAAGCGGGGTGTACCTCGCTAGGGAAATGGGCCATCATACGTTCTGCCAGTTTCTGCCCCTTATACATGAGCGTATCCATCTGCAAACGGGACCGAGTGAAGTGAATGGCAACGCGAGCGTGAGCGATCGTGAATCTGAAAACTGCTCGGTAGACAGATATGACGCCCCTGTTGACTTACGATGAAAGGTTCCAGACTCGGGGGTCTCTTCATTGTTCTCGAATTGAAGCCGCTGTTCCCCATATCTTCACCTCTCTTCTTCCACATACGCCAATCGACCTCGCCAGCATACGCTTTCTGATCTTGTCGTCTCACATCAGGCTTGACCTGCAATCCGCTCTTCCTGGCGTCGAGGACGAGACAGAACATACGAGCTAGTCTGATCGTCTCAGGGTGATCATAGCCGAGCTTGTAGGTAGCATTCCCGTGCCAGTCCGAGTCTGCGAACGATGGACAGCATCGTTAGGTTGAAGTGCAACATACGCCAGACGTCTGGTATCCATGACTCACATTTTCCAACGAGTTCCTCTCCCTTTACGGCGCCCAGCAACCAACGTTGCATTTTCGCTATGCTGGTGTCTTCCGACTCTCCTTCAACCTCGTTCAGAAATGTCGTGCCCTGCACGACTTCTTTATCAAAGTTCTCCGATTCGAAATTGTCGGGCGGTTCGGCAAAGTGATCCTCGGCGTTTTTGAAATTTGCGACGAGGTCCTCGTTCCAGAAAAGCTGGACGGTATCGCCATCATAGTCTCCACCTCCTAGATAGCTGGCTGGAGAACGATGGCAGAGCTCACTACTAGCCGACAATACCACACAATCCTTCAAGTGTGCCAGTTCGGGCTTGAAAACAGCTCGGAATTTCCGCACGTCGGTAGGTAGTTTGCATGGCGATCGGAAAGCTAGAACCTCACCTTCGAGATGGGTCATAGGACAATGAGTGATGGGATCGATGGGTCCATTGCATGAAAACGAGATAAAGAGCTCGTGAGGCTGGAGAATCTGGAGCGAGTCAGGGATGATGAATGCTGAGAGCGACTCTTCAACAGGAAGCTTCATTTCCTGCGTCATCTTTGACGAAAGATTGCCAAGAAGATGATGCAATTTGGCAGCGGAAAAGGCGGAATTAGCCGGAAGGAAGCCTGAACTGATCGCGCCCATCAGGCTGTCAACATAGCCACCGGTCAGTTTCTGGTTATACCTTCTGCCAGATGAATGGTAAGCGTTGTCTCACTCACGCTTCTGCTATACCACCTGGCTGACCACTGATAGGGTCCACGTCAAATCGCTCGCCAGGTGCAACTACCAATGGATCCATCACGTCCTCGTCGTCTGCATCGTCTGCAGCCCACCGCTTGACGAGCCCGGCGACTTTGGCAGACTGGCCTTTGGACCGAGCTTCGCGTTTCTTCCGGTCCAGACCGACACCGCCGAGTCGGAAACAGCTTGCCAGGAGTCGATGGTTGACATCCTCAGATTCCTCGCCTTCGAGGGAATGAGGGTCGAAAGCATCGCGAAGTGAGTCAAAGCCATCTTCAGCCATCTTGATAAAGGCGGCAGGGGGAACGCCATTGTGAACCATACAAATGATCGCTTCCGATGGTAAAGTTGTGCCAATTTTCAGGCTCTCGTAGCATAGAATGTCCACAATGTGAAGGGATGGATCGTTGGCAAAGTCCGGTGCAGAAATCGCCTTGACCATTGAATCTCGTAGCAAAACCTCTTTTCCCGGATACGCAGCTGCTTGAGATGGACTCATCAATGCTAAGAGACCCTTCGAGCCTCCAAGTCGCATCTGTATGACTGTCGGTCGGCCCCTTGTGAATTGAAGGTTTCGGGAGCTAAAGATCCGCTGAGCGAGGCTCTCGGCTGTGATTATGTGGCATTGATCAGTGATATTTGGATGGACAGATAGGACACCGCGGTTAGAAGGTACGTACACATCAAGCCACAACCATCCGACAGGATCTGTTCAGTCCGAGCTTTCCCTGCAACCTGGGCTCCGAGCGTGACCAGATCGGGGATGATCTCGATAGCGGAAGGCTCAACTCTCGCTCCCGGAACCGAGTCGGAGAACAGGATCTGAGGTCGAGCAGCCCACCTATTCTAGGTCGATTAGCATGAATCCGAATTGCGCAGCTTTATATTGTAGATTGCCTCACTTGGCCATCGCTTGATTCGGCTTTTGTGCGAGATCGTTGTACCCTTTAGTGATATCAGCATCATGGTCCGAGGAGATCCACAACTTTTAGAAGAGACTCTCACTGCTGAAGAATTCTTGAAAGCTCGGCATATCAGGTGACTGGATATTCCTGTATTGGGTCATCCCGCCGACTATCTCATTCGTCTCGATCGCGAAAATCGAGTCACTGCCGGCAGGAGCCCACAAAGCTCTGTAGGCTCTTCCGAAGACAAGAAGAATTTTGTCCAAAAACATGTCCAAGAGCGCTTCTCGAGAACTGTAAGGAACGTCCTTGAATTTGAAATTGAGGATTCGCCTTGATCCGAACCTTCTTGCCAGTCGGTGCGACTTTCCAGGCATATCGGGAGCCCGTAGAACAAACTTGAATGGAAAGGCATAAGGCCCGACCGTGGCCGTGCTGGGACCCAGCGTGTTATCCGGAGTACTGACCGGCCCCGAGCTTGTCCTGGAAAAAGATGAAGAAGTCCGAGACATTGATCGAGACGAGTTAAGACTTGTTGGGGCGCGAGAGCGGGTCTCGGATCGAGTGTACTCTTCCTTGAACTCGGTCGGCAGAACAGCAACGGTATATACCAGCTTGCCTCCGTAGGGCCAATCAAGGCTGTCGTTCCCCAGTCCTCTCAAGTCGCCATTTCGAATTGATGCCTCCTCGTAGTCGACTTCAGCCAACAATTTCGCTTTCCTGTCCGTCTCTGATAAGGAATTTTCAAGGGATCCCTTGACCACAGGAGATTCTTCGCCCAGCTTCCGCGCAGCGGCTGCCGAAATGATCCTTTTCATTTGCGGAATCACTTCGCTACTTGTGCCTTTAAGACTTCGGATGTCGCGTAACTCGATATCCGCCCATGTTACTGTGTCGTGCTGCTCGATCATTCTAGCGAATTCCCACTGGACGTGGAACCATACGTCATGTTTCGCAAAGATAGCTTGGTAGGGATTCGGTGTGACAGTGATGAAAGAAGTGCTTTTGGGTACTGAAGCGGAAGGAGCTAAAATCTTAGATGGTGCAAAGTCGAGATTACCAATATCACCAATAGAGGTGAGTGGGGTGGTGACAGTGGACGTGCTCACAGTCGTCAAGGTCGAGGTGGTTGAGACGGTTGTACATGTAGAAGACCCTGATTCAGTCCTGGAGAAATCCCGCGGTTCAGATCCGAATGTGTGACTACTAGCGTTGGGTCTCACGGATATTACAGGGATGACAGGACAATGTCGCTTGATGGATGGGTTACGCTCGATGCCATCGCTCAGGCGTTTAACGGGCAAAGCGTGTTCAGTCGTAGCAGGTGAAGAAGGCAGGAAGTCAGGTGGAAGCACAGCCGATGGTGTATCAGATTGAGCTATTGAAGAGGTTGGTAGTGTCAGGCCTGTGTTGATTAGCTTTGCGAGAGGAATCACATACCTGCACCATGCGCCTCTTCAGCTGCCGCGTCCATCTCTCTCATGAACGAAGAGGGAATATCAAAGCTGAAATCGCTCCCCACGCCTAGACTCTCCTCATCCTGCTGTGCCACATCTTCAGCATACTTGAGCCCTTCTTTTAACCTTTGAGAGAACCCAAACAACGGATCTATCATTCGCGTTAGTCTCTTCGTTCCTGTTGCGGAAGTCGAAGCCGCTTCTGACGATGGTGAGAGTGACGACCGATGTCGTTCGGATTCGGTATCTGCGAAATCGATGAATTGGACTTGATAGGAGATCATGAATTCGCGAAGACGCTCATATATCTCTTTGACATGCGAGCTATCCGCAAGTCGGGGTGAACGGAAAGTACCCAAGGAGGGGAAGCATTGCTGTAGCTTCGCATACTACAGGAAGAGACCATTATCAGTCAGCTGCAAATGTCGATTACGAGCGACAGAACGTACTGCATCTTGAATATCTTGACTGTACGTCGAAAGATCCCAGTCTTCATCTTCCGGGTCGATGTCATACATAGCGAGCTTGATAATAACTGAACAGGGTATCCGTGGAACAAGAACTAGGGGAAGATGGGGTCAAGCAGAACGAGGCCATTGGAAAGAACGGATAGTCGCATTATATACACCTCGGAATTAGTTATATGTCGAGCTCCACCGGACGCGTTGTTGACGTTTGCTGTGGCTTCGTCAACCGATCGATACAGGATCTTGTGTACAGTCGATACGATCTACTGGTGAAGGAGATGAGCTAAAGGATAGGGAGATGACCCGAGCGTATATCAAGGGTAATGCTGTCAAGCTAAGGAGGGGATGGAGACGCAGAGGTCCTAAAACCGTAGATGTCGCTTTACACTATGGCGTGAAGCATCGCAACATTTGTATGGAGCTCGTAGAACTCAGCAAGAAGATCAAGGTAGAGAGTACTTCAATTGTTCCGCTATCTCACTATTCCCATTCCCGCTCCCGCTCATCATGAGGATCTAACATCGTGAGCTCACTCACTATCCACATCTATCCACATCTCATGTTGATAATCCCATCATGTGCATCTTATCGTCGCGCGCGTCGTGCGGCCCAAAGGAATGTCGGCAATCGCCGCTTCTACCGATCAGCCGAAAGTATCCACGTGGAGGGCCCTGATGAGTACTCGTCTCGGGTCGGAAAGTTGAGAAACCAGGTGAACACTCAAATGAAGCATTCCCATTGCTTTGATACTGTTCTCGCTGTTGATGATCTCGAGCTACTGCATTCAAGTTTGTTCATTACCTTTGCTGTCGGGCAGGCTTCAAAGAGACCTGCTCAGATTATTCCAACATGGCATCTAGATTCGCACCCCGCGTTCTTGGTTCTTCATCCCGGCTGCTCACTTGTGCCAAAGTACGACCCTTCTCTTCGCGCATGACTGTTCCTTGCGCAAGCTCTAGCTCTAGCTTATCCCGAGTCCAGCTTCGTCCATCGGCAACTCCGTCGTTGCGGTATCAGTCTACCCTTAGCTCGAGCAAAGAGCCCTACGTAGTGAACGGCGCGACCTACTCTCTCGACACATACTCCAATGTCCCATCTTCAATCATGTCAAAGCTCGACCGGAACCTGCATTTATTGTCGAATCATCCTATCTCGATCATCCGCCAAATCATCCAAGATCACTTCTCCTCATACACGGCGCTCGTACCTTCTTCGGCAGTAGTGTCGGTCCATCAAAATTTCGATGAATTGGGATTCCCGCCCGACCATCCCGGCCGATCATTAACCGACAGTTATTACCTCAACAGGGATTACATGCTCCGAACGCATACTTCGGCTCATGAAGTGGAAAGCTACAGAAAAGGATTGGATCAGTGGTTGTTGAGTGCGGATGTGTACAGGAGGGACGAGATTGATTCTTCCCATTACCCCGTTTTCCACCAGATGGAAGGAACGCACGTCTGGGATCAGAAAGACCTGCATACATTACCCCAACTGAACGCGGAGCTAGAAGCGAAATTGGCCAACTGCCCTATCCAAATTGAAGACAATACGACGATATCAGAAACGAATCCATTCCAAGATGGCCATGACCCCGTACACGCCGAGCAGATAGCTCAACACTTGAAACATTCCTTGAATAGTCTGTTGTTCAGGCTCTTTGGGAAACAAGCTACGAAAGATGGACAGCCTCTAAAGGTCAGGTGGATCGAGGCTTACTTTCCTTTCACTACGCCGAGCTATGAGGTCGAAGTGTTCTGGGAGGGAGAATGGTTGGAAGTGCTGGGTAGCGGGGTGGTCATGCAGAAGACGTTGGATCAAGCTGGTGAGTGGGGTGTTTCTCCTGATCGCATCAAGCATTATCCCATGTCGCCTATTTCTTGGAACCGACAATCTCAGCGATTCATCTATAATACTTGCTCTCATACATCGATGTCCTCGACGAAGGAGCAAAGTGTTCTATCCGTGTCCTCGTCTCAACGCTGATTTGTTTCAATGGCCTCTCGTATACAGGTGTATCAAACAAGGCCGGATGGGCTTTTGGTCTAGGCTTAGAAAGACTCGCAATGGTCCTCTTCTCAATCCCTGATATCCGACTATTCTGGTCGACCGACCCCCGATTCTTGGATCAATTCAAGGACGGTCAAATATCGACTTTCAAACCCTATAGTCGATATCCACCATGTTACAAGGATATGTCTTTCTGGCTTCCAACCACTTCACCCTCACAAACACAGGAACAAGCCTCGGGGGCAGGAGCGTCTTTGGCATCGGTGGAACATGACCATGGAGCTGCTGCTGCTGGTGGGAAAGGGACACAACCTCCTTCAAAGGTCAAGGCGTTCCATGAGAATGATTATTGTGAGATTGTAAGGGACGTTGCTGGCGATTTGATCGAGAGTGTTACGCTGGTGAGTTCAACTATACCCCATTAAACTGGTACACAGTCTACGCTGCCGCAGGGCGAACAACCGTTCCATTGGTCGGCGAGATAGATGTTTCATATGGCAAACGACAATGTACCTTTAAGCCTGCCGTCTTGTTCTTCTCGTAGCTGTCAACAGAGTAGCTCGCTGACTTGAAGTGACTTTCAACCTGTAATTATCGATTGAATCTTTTCTCTCTCGTTCGTCGATTTCGTCGCTTCGCTTCTCAGCTGGATGACTTTATCCACCCGAAAACCGGCCGTCAATCGAAATGCTATCGACTGAATTACAGGCACATGGACAGATCATTGTCCAATGAAGAAGTCAACGAACTTCAAGATAAAGTTCAGAAGCGCGTTGTGGAGGATATGGCTATCGAAATGAGATAGCATTAGTATCCAATGTCAATGACAGTAACGATGAGACACCCTAGGTGAAGGAGCAGACGGCGTTACATATGCGATCTCATCATTACGTAGATCCCAAGGGTAGGTGAAAACTCTTGACATCGACCAGTAGTATCAGTAGTAGTACTGGTAGTGGAGGCAGGTAAGACCGTAGAAGGGAGATGATTAAACATTTTCAGACTAGACTAAGGAAAATACAGAGTACAATGACATTATGCCCCCTCTCTTCTCCTTTGTTGCCCACCGCTTCGAATCGATGAAAGAGCTGACAAGAAAGGAAAAAGGGGTTGTGCATCCAGTCATACATCGCGGCGCCGATGAGGCCGACCTATGCCGCATGTCATATGCGGTACAGGTTCAGGTTCTCGTCCTGAATGTGCAACGTATATATATTGCCCAGGTCAAGCTCAATCACCGTGAATGGCTAGGCCATCCGTCATCCGTCCACCATGTATGTGTCTGAAGGGTTGCACGCCACCCATTCCGATTGAAGACCCACTCAACAACGTTGCGGCCGTTATGATATGTACCAGTGCATCACCCACCGGACACAGCACACAGCACGTGGTAACCACTCCAACAGAGCACTGCATCTCCCTGTAATTAGATCTTCGTCTTCATTTGTTTTATGTGAAACTAACCCTCTCTCAACGTCTCCCTACCTCGATCCCACACGCACATGCACAGAACGAGACTTTGTGATTGTTGAAAATAAGCAAAGGAACGAGAGAGTGAAGCTGGCTATGAATGTGATTTCATTCGGTTCGATTCTGACTGACTGATCTGTATTTTGTATCTGTATGAGCTGCAACTTTGATGGAGGGAATGAAAAAGGAAACGTGACCGAGACTGATGGAACACAAGGAGATGGTAAAAAAGGATATAGGATCTAAAAGGTTGGGCGAGCGAGGTGAGGCGAAATCCAGAAGGGTGGTAGATACTACAGCTATGAGTCTATGAAAACCGAGTCATACGTATATTGGGTTGGGTTGAAGGCGAGAGAAAAGCGAAGTACGAGTTCCAGAGTCAAGGGTAATGATAGCAAACTAAAAGGTATTATTGTATAATGTATTCTAGACAGCAGCAAAAAGAACAAATGACAGAAAAAATGGAGGAAAGAGAGAGTGAGAAAGAGAGATACGCCTGATAATGAGGAAAATCCCAAAAAAAGGTGATGCCTTGTCTAGTTCGAGCCGTTATTATCGCGCCCGCTTCATGTATATCCCATCCCACCCCGTGTCTCTCCTCCGTGTACGCTTGCAATAGAACCGCTGGTGTTTGGGGATGCAAATCGGACCTGGCTTTTCCGCGCGACTTGGTGATCTGGATCGCCGCAGACTAAGGCCGACATCGCTTAGGATGCAGGGGCGGGAGGAACTTCTCCTACTACGGGACCCTCAGCCTCGTTCTGAGAGATATCTCCGAGGTTGTGGAAGTCTGCAATCAAGACAAAAAACGCAATCAGCTCAGCCTTACGACTTGCTTGTCGGTCAATACACCAGTAGGGCTGAACCACCCACCCAAGATCTCAGAGTACATCATGACCTTCCAGGTGTCTACCGGCAGGTCAGCGTCGTTGAAGGACCAGTCGAATACCTCGGCAGCAACGGGCTCGTCGGTGGGGTCGTGGTAAGGGGCGAGATACTCGTGGGACAGACCCTCGGCGGCGGAAATACGCGTTCTGGGGTCGAAGACAAGCATCTTTTCTAACAAGTCGAGGGCTGTACAGGTGATTCGAACGATCAGATCAGTCTATGCGATGTATTTCCGTGTATTCGAATTGAATGGGCTTACAGAGGGGGTCCGCGTTGGGGAACTTGGTGGAGAAGGGCACCTTTTCTCGCTTGGGCAAGCTTTGTACGAATCGGAGGGTCTATAGTTATCGCATGTATTAGCGCAGACGTCCTTGCCACCAGAAACGAAAAAACGACTGTCCCGGCTCACGTTTTCGCTAGCAATGGTCTGGATTACATCATCGGAAGGAGTACCAAGGAGCTCGGTGATGATGGAGAATTGGTTGACATCTATTCGGAACAGCTCGTTGATCAGTCAAGAAACACACATTTTGAGCGAACCTGGCAGCTGTAGACTCACGGTCCTTTCCGGGGAACAAGGGCTTTCCTTCCAACATCTCGGCGAAAATACATCCCGTACTCCAAACGTCAACTGTATAGCGAGAGAAGAGAATCAGCACCACCGCATGAACAACAGTGCCGGACGTCTGCGCGCAGATACTCACCAGCTACATCGTACTTCTGCCACGTCAACATGATCTCAGGCGCTCGGTAGTATCGAGTCGATACGTAACCAGTCATCTGAGGGTCTTGGATTCGAGCAAGACCGAAGTCACAGATCTGAGTGAAGCAAAAACATTATCAATGTCAGTTCCAGCTCGGAAATGATAGCCCTAACAGCGATTCGCAGGTTCAATCAACTCACCTTCAAGTCACAGTTCTCGTTAACCAAGATGTTTGAGGGCTTTAAATCACGGTGGACAACACCAGCAGAGTGGACGTATTTCAGACCTCGGAGGATTTGGTACAGGAAGTATTGGATGAATTGCTTCTCGAGAGGTCGGGAGGTGAGAAGTCGATGCAAATCGGTACCGAGAAGCTCGGTTACGAAGTAGCTGGAAAATGAACAGTAGGATCAGCAACCTAGAGCCCACGAGAAACGGCCAGGCCTAATGTGTACTCACATGTCCTCGAGAGGAGAGATGAAGATGTCGCTGAGCGAAATGATCTATATTGCGAATAACGATCAGACCTGTGATCTCGTATCATCGGCCAGGAAAGGCTCGCTGGACTCACGTTCTCGTGTCTCAAGTGCTTGAGAAGCTTGAGTTCTCGGTAGGTTCGCTTGGAAAGCACGGGGGTGGAGAAGGGCTTCATGATCTTCTTGATAGCGACTGAGGTACCGGACAGCTGGTCCTTCGCGGAGCTATTCATATGCACAGGAGACACGACGAGAGTGTTCGTAATGGCATAGCGACGGTGGCAGAAGACCAAACAGAAAAAGGACAGGATCGAACGTGATGATAGAAGGTGGATTGCCGACAAGGGAATTGCCGTAATACAGGGTTGAAAAACGGGGCGGCGCGAGCGAAAGAGACGACGTTTTATCAGCGTCTCAGCGACTTTTCTCACGCCATCGAAATAGGTCGACGAAGACATACCAGACAAGACCGAAAGCACCCATACCGACGGGCTGAAGGTCAACATATCGAGTGGTAACCTCGAACACCTGGGATTTGCCACCAACCATGTCAGCGGGTGTCATCCACCAGTATTAACAGCTCTCTTCACAGAAGGCTGAACAAAGTGTTTCTGGTGAGATTGGAGTTGTGGCGCGATGGGCCAAGCTGTGGCACGGGGAGATTTAGGTATGGACACTCACGGTACCGAAGATGGAGAGCTTGACGAAGTCGGCCATTATGAATAAAGTGCTTAAGTTGTAAGTCTGTGGACGAAAAGGAACGACGAGCAGACGGAACAGAACGTGGATGATGGAGAAGCACGAAGAACAGCAACAAAGTATGCACGTCAGTCAAGCTCAGGTGCCAAGATCCACGATACTGATGCCCAAGAACGTAGACGGACCTTTGATTGCGATGCAGAGGATCTATAGGTTTGAAGAAGGGTACGTTTCCGTGATTTTTTGGTGTTTTGCGCTGTGCTTGCTTGACGAATCTATCCAGCGATTGATGCGACAAAGACTTGCTTGCTCGATGAATATCGAATCTGAGAAATACGGTAAGATGAATTCTGTGTTGGGTTTCGCTTGGCTTGTATCAGAAGCGAATGCGAATAGATCGGAGTGAGAAAGTGTTGTTGGGTTTGGGTAGGAGAAGTACGAATGCGAGGATACGAGGTACGGACGGGTTGATTCGCTTTCTGGTACTGTGGGATTGGGTTGCCCTGAGATTGGTAACAGAATCAAACGATGGTACGATTCTTGTAAGCAGCAGAAAAAGATTTCAGTAATCTAGAAGACGATGGATGGGAAGATAGGTAAGGTGCAGGTAAGATGAAGAATGGTTGTTGGTGGATAGGATGAAAGGGGTGATGCAGCAGGTGATGGTTGGTTGGTTGGTTGGTTGGTTGCAAAGGCGTGGTAGGGTAAAGGAAGGGATAGGAACTACAGGCGTAGGTTGAGTGAGGACTGTATGCTGTACGCTTGTATGCTGTAAAGCAATGCTGTATGGTGAGAGTGAGAGAATGAGTGAGACAGCTGTAGTACTGGTTTTTGTCCCTGAGAACCGAGTTGTGGCGAGGATGCAGAGAATCAGAGAATGCATAACATGGGAATGCCATCTGTTGGAACCGGAATTGTAATCGAAATGGTCCATTAGAAAACCTTGCAAGCACATTAGAAATCCGATTTGTAATTGAATATAGAATATAGTAACTTCCCGTCGTTGTAAGCCTATTCGGGTTCCAAGCGTGGAAGATAGGTTACATCCCACAGCGTACCATTCATTCCCCTTTTCGGTGTTTGCGGATATGTGGCACTCAAACATATCCTTTAACTACTAACCGCACACAGAAGGAAAACGTCAGCGGCGTTACGATGCGATCAACGACTGTACAAGCAACATGCAAAAGTAAAAGTTGCACAGTACACGCATGCCAATTCTCGCTCTGCCGAACCTAGCCGACTAAAGGTGGGATCGACGTGTCTCGTTGCTCAATTATGTTATTACGCACGTTCTGGACTTTCAAATTTCCTTCGTCTGCAGGAATGCAGGAACGGAATCAGAATTCCCACAATCTCGCTCGTGGGTGAGGGAAGGATGAGGAAGGGATCTGCCATATCAGCCAAACCTTTCTTACCATGTCATGTCGGAATAGGACAAATGTACACTCATCTCGAGGCATGAAGTATGACCTACAAAGTATCATGCCTACATAAGCTGGAACTCGTGGTACAGTACATAGGTATGTAGTATTATATGTCATTTACAACACTTTGCGCCCGCACAGATGAATCAAGTGTCCCCTCACGCTCCTTAGATACACGGCGTACAATATCCCACCTCCGACAATAGCTAGCCAACTGACCAAAGCGGTCCACTTGAAACAAGCCGGCGACGACGCAGAGAGCGTCAAGACATATTTGAGAAGATCGAATAGATTCTGAAGGGAGATTTGGCGTGCTGTTAGTTGATTTCGGCGAGGATGGTTATCAAGGGCGAGCTGTAATTCTTTGAGCTATGGGAACAAATAAACGAACGGACGGACAAGACACTGTCAGTAAGAATGAGCTTTCACTCGTACGGGCATTCACAGTATGTTACATGTGGACGACAGCACACTCACTTGACAAAGATCAAAAGACCATAAGCCGATACGAGACAAGGCGATACCTGAGGAAGATGGACCGAGTCAAAACCTGCTATTCAGCGAACATTTGGGAGACGAAGTTGTGGGAAGGACTATAACATACCTCCGAAAAGAATGATCGAATTCCATACGGGCCCATGCTCGCCGTACCTCCCGGTGCCGTAGAAAAAAGCTAATGCTACAGGACCGAGACAACCCACTTCAAACCTATAGTGAATGTGAACCGGGGGAGGTGAATCAGCTTCAACCTTTCAATGTCTTCATCGTTTGGCTGATACATCAAGCGACGTACCATATCGACCACGCTCCCGCTCTCTCCAGCCCCACCTTACGTTCCAGCAATGGCATAACAGCGGTGCCAATGAGACCGGTGATGAGGCATAGACCCTATATCTCCCGATCAGCAAAAAGGATCGTTACTGGCCAAACTATAGGGTGTGACAAGAAGGGCAGGCGCTTGTTACTCACCCGCATACTCGCGATAATCGTATCATCCCATCCTCTGGCAGCCTTGATATACGAGATGAACGTGCCGTCTATCCGCGTCAGACGGTGAGCGAATGAGCGGGCGAGCGGAGAAAAGGCTGTAAACCTCACCGTATGATAAGGTAGTCAAATGAATGAGGGCCATTGACGATGAGCCTGTAAGACAGTCGACCGCGCATGATTAGCCATTGCGATCTGATTAGCACCGTCGCGATATTTCAGAACTCACTGAAGAAGATAGGTAGTCTGATAAATTCGACCCAATCCCGCTTTTCTCTCTGTAGACGCTCCATCACCGTCTTGGGCTCCTGGTAGTCCTCCCCTGCTCGCTCAGTACTTTCATTCGTGACTGGACCATCTCCCCGATCTTGAGCCAGAAGCGCAATCTCTTCCGCATCGGCATCACCAGAAGCGGAAGCCGACTGTGCCTTCCTACGCTCTAAGACGGGGAAATGATCGTAAACTACCTTGATCCATAGGTATTCCGTTGCGGACGTCCAGAGCGATAGGCCCAGCAATATAGCAGTTGCGAATGGATATCCTCCCAGCGACGTCATGAGGGAGACCACGAGCTGAGTATATGTATCATCACAATCCGATCAGCGGACGATGCGCTGTGACGAGTGGATGAAAGGCTTAGGAGCCTGTGACATACAGGGGCAACCAGTTTACTGAGCAGATCAATTCTTCGCATATATGTGTTCAGGCGGGTCAACAGTCCTGCGTCTCCCCGTGCTATCTCGGTGATCCTGTGGGGGAGAGCCAAGGTGTTAGCTAAGCCGAGTATAAGGTAGCCTGCTCTGGTCGGAAGTGAATAAGTGCGTGAGTGAGTGGTGGAATGGTATGATCCACTTACCAATCTCTTTCAACGGCAACTGTCATCCCCGTCGCACTCAAGCCCAAAGTCGCAGAACAAGTAATGATGAGAAGCAATATAGCCCATGATGATCCAACCTGAGCAAGAGTACCATTACCGTGAAATGCAGCGGCAGCGGCTTGGCGAAGGGGTACCAGAAGGACTGAATGGGACAAACGTTTCAGCTTTCCGATTAGTCTGACGCTGCAGCTGGGTGGTAACAAATATTGGGGGATCATTATTCAGGAGGAAACATTGAACCGCGATTTGACGTACTTAGGAATAGAGAATAGCTGAGAGCCTGAACGGCCTATTCGAAGATCCCGTAAGTTCACAAATCAGCGATGGAGCTCTCGAAGTCATCTTGACCCCTACACAAGATCAATTGAAAGTTACAGTTCTGCATACCTTTTGGATCCCTATGGTTGCTCGGACGAAACTTAATCGCATAGACCGATCAACGAGCGATCCTATATACCCCGAAAAGATGAGACCGCATCCTGTAGAACACAATCCCGCGAGTGATGCCGGTATGAGTGTATCAGGGAAGATCTGAATCACTACAGATTCAACTTATTGTCAGTATTCGATAATAAGAAGACAATTGATTAAGTCCCGGTATCCAGTGAGGAGTGGAAAGCAAGTACGGAGTAGTGGTCGAAGGATCTGTGTTCAGCCCTACTGCGTGCGTAGCTGCATACTAACGGAAGAGGAACGAAGCGAAATCATATGCTCCAGATCCGAATGTACTGCGACCCGAAGATTATATCACATTATCGACCGATACCAGTGAGGCTCAGCTCAGCCTGTAACCAACCAAACCGGGCTATTTGGGATTTGAGAAGTACTCTGTAGCGTACCTTGATGTATGTTGTAACAGCAAGCAAGCCAGAGCTGACCGACCTATCGGTGTAAAGGTCGACATGATCTGGGATATATCGGTCGGTGTCCGTATCTGTGTCTGTATCTGTATCTGATCACTGAGACTTGATAGCATCTGCTATCGAGTTTAGATTCTGTGCGACGCAAGTCTACCCCGTATTCGAGTACATTATTTGATTTGGCTCAGTGCTGATGTTTGATTGGCCCTAACCCAAATGCATAGAACGAGGATAAAGAGGACCGATAAAAGACCCGTCAGGTACTCTTTCGTACGATCGTACAGCCTACGAATATTGAGTACTAGCTGTATGCACTATGCATGCGCGTTAGACATCTCGTCACGTCATAGTCATTCGATAAATGCATTCGCACAATATGGCATAACCCACTCGATATCCACGCTTCAAGCTCCGTATCTTATCTGTCGTACGATTGATTTACTGGATCATCATGCTGTAGAAGTATGTAACACGTCACGTCCTCGACGATACACTCGTATATGAGCTGCAGTGCAGCCAATGCCAAAAATGCATGCATAGGCTGGCTGCATTCAATTCATCTCCTTCTTTCTTTCTATTCACGATCGACGTCCATCGTTCAATGTCCATTCCAGTCGACGCAAGATAAGATGTCTGGTATTGAAGCTATCAACCTGGTCAAAGTTAACGCATCACTCGCACGATCGTCTCATTCGATCTCGGTGGTCAGTGGGACGGCGTACATCTACGGCGGGTGAGTTTGCTTGGGTCTTTACACATATCAGGGACAATCTATGTTTTTTCTTTTTCTTTTCTTTCCTGGAAACTGTCAACTGAACTGAACGGTGTATGTACCCGTTCATCCAATGAACAGGGAGATTAATCCCCGAGAACCTGTTGACGGCGACATTCATCGTATCGAGCTCTCGTCAGGCAATTACGAACGAATCAAAGCTTCAGGCGATGTTCCCGAGCCCAGAGTAGGGCATGTAGCTGGAGTTATTGATGGCAAGATCTACGTCTTTGGTGGGGTAAGTGGCCGAAGAACAAAACAAGCGGGAGAACGAGAGGCGCCTTTCTGTCTGTACTTGTGTATGTCATGCTATGATACTCACGCACCCTTTCTTTGATATGTGTTCTCTCTCTCTCTGTAGCGGGGTGGACCTGCTATGACGCCTCTCAATGAAGGCGGTGCCGTTCACGTCTTCGACCCATCTTCATCCATCTGGTCCAGATTCACCCCATCCCCTTCCTCTCCACAATATCCTTGCGCGAGATCTTATCACTGCTCGATCACGCTCAATAAACGACTGATCATCCACGCAGGGTGCGGCGATGCCTCGACCGGTCGACTGAAAGATACGTGGTCTTTCGACCCAAGTACCGCCGAATGGACTCAATTGCCCGATGCACCTGGTGATCCACGGGGCGGTAGCTCTTTAGCTGCTGCCGCTGCTACTTCTGATGAAAATGGGAATGGCAATGGTAAGGGGAAGATATGGCGATTTGGAGGGTTCAACGGTAAGACCGAAGTGGGAGGGTCAATCGAATATCTCGACCTTCTAGGACCCGATGTCAGCTCTCAAAATGGAGAATCTGGTCTTAGGTGGAAATCAATCGTCTTTGGCGATACTGCCAGCGGGCTAGGCAGAGACGGTCCTGCTTCTGCAGCTCTCTCGTCCTCGACATCGAAAGTCGGTCCCGGAGCTCGATCAGTAACAGGCCTTCATGCGATCCTCGGCCAAGTAATCGTCGTGGGCGGAGAGGGTAAACCCTCCTCTACAGGCGGACATGATGCTGCCGGTAATTTTTGGGATGATATATGGGCTTTCAACCCCTCGGGCCAAAAATGGACCCGATTGCAGTTGAACATTGAAGGGCAAGGAAGTAAGGCGATGGAACCTAGAGGTTGGTTCGCTAGTGACGTGTTGGATGACAACTCGGTCATCGTATGGGGAGGAATCAATTCGAAAAATGAAAGGTTAGATGATGGTTGGATCTTGAGCATCTGATCTGAAAATGCACCCACACACCTGGGGACCGTTGTATCCTACTGTCAGTATATGGACAGCTATGACTGCTCAGCGGTAGAATTAGAGTCAGATATACAGAGTCAAACGTAGTGATTATGCATCTTGTATCTATTTCTATGTCTGTGCTTCTCGCCAATACGAAATTGAACCCCCCCCAAGCATTCGCGTTCGGCATAGATAATGCTGGGGATCAGGGCTCACTGTCATGTCAATGCAGGAGTAGGAGCTGACGATGCGGGCTGCTCTTCCGATTGTGCTTGTGTTTGTGTTTGTGATGGTGTTGGTGTTGGTGTTTGTCTGAACGCAGGTGATAATCCCTGCTCTGCTCTTGAAGCGTCCAACAGCGGTAAGACTTCGCTCCCTTCCTTATGACCTAGTGATAACCATCCTGACCGCATCCCGTTATTCACTATCGTGCTTAATATCCGCTCGATGTTTTCGTTACTACAACAGATGCGAATCAGAACTCTATCAGCTTACATCCGACATTCGGACACCAGACCAGCCGTATGACGATCAGTACAGATATCCAGGTTGATAGACCGGCAGCTGTGCCCAAATAGAGCGGTAGCTCTGACTCGTGCGACACCCTAGGCCCAGCGCGTGCATCGCGAGCCGAAGGGAACGACTGCGGGATGTTCCCTTCTGCGCTTCTGTGCTTCTGTGCTTCTGTGAAAGGGACCTGATGCAAGAGTAACATACTCAAGGAGCCGCAGCCACTCACCGCTCAATAACCTGATCCAGCCCCTCCTTCAATCCACTCGAATCTCTCAATGCTTCATTTAGCCTCTTCACTTCCTCTTCCAGACTGTCTAAGCGATCATGTACCTTATCGCGCCGTTTCGTGTCTTTCCTTGACGATCTATACGATTCGCCGACTATCAGGCTGGCACCAACGAAGAAGAGGAACGTTTCTGCTAGTGTTGTCGCGCCGTTCTGGATTGCTCTGTGGGTGCGGGGGTTGGGACGATCTCGTCAATTATACGCATATGCTCATCGGTCGTGGTGGTGAAGAAGAGGCAGAACTACGGCGCTGGTGTCCGCACGAATTGTCACGGATTGTCATCGATGCGGAGCTTAGAAGTGTCCACAAGTAGCGGTGGGACTCATGATACGATGTACAACTATGCAAGGTCGGGATATGTTACTCACCGAGCATCATTTAAAGGCTTGATTTGACCCGCCTCGGTATTCAGTAAACCCAACCGCATCCTAGCTTCTGTCCGGTGCATCCGCTGATCGTCAACCGTCCAGTCAGCCAAAAGTACCATGAGTTCCATTAATGGTCAGAGTACGGGGCAGCAGGATAGGTCAGCTCCAACTGACCTGCGCTAGACCTATGCAGATATTCTTGAATGTGTCATGCCTGTATTCCACACGCCGTAAGCTGCAATTCCAGAATAATGAAACAGATTCGGCGACCAGCGAAAAGGGTGACTAGCGAGCGATGTGGACATAGATAGACTTACTGAGCAGCTTGAGCTTTTATCGTGTTCGCTATAGGCTTGGCGAGCGTCTGATGATTTTGCCATGCCAAGAGTTAGTTCTAGTTTGAAGCTTGGACAACCTCCACTTGCAGTTCCGGAGGGGAACCAGGCAGGTTGTGTGTTGTGACTCACCTTGACTGCTAAGCTGAATATCTTTACGGAAGCCATGATACATGTGTATGTCGGGGTATAACGCTTCAAGCAGAATAGCTGTGAGGTTTGTCGACACGGTGGTATAAGCTGAGCGCTCTGAGACGGTCTGTAACGAAAGACGTTCAAAGTATGACTACGTCCTGTCCTATCAACAGAAAGTTGGTTCAGTGGCTCTACATGGTCCATGCGTGTCATTCTGCGGCTATGGCTACAGTGAGGTGTCAGCTAAGGGCTGGTGCCGAGACGACAAGTTATCTTCGGCGTGACTTCATCATCTGAGCCATTTACGTAACTTGACTTGTTAATAGGCATCCACCTCGGACCGGCTTATGGCGGATATCACCGATATCTAGTGCTCATTTAGTGCGTGATTAGCGCGGTTTGTAATGTATGTATATGGATCTGTCAATCGGGCATCGGCTGCTTGGTGAGCTAGGTATGTACGTGCCTGGCATGCGCAGTTGTATATGTAGTCTTGGCTGTACTCTGTAGTAAGCGGGAAGCGGGGAATGACCTGACCGATGAACCGATGAACCGATGAACCGGAGGAAAGGAAAAGAAGCAAGAGCATACAGCGTGCAGCAGAGCATGCAGCATGCAGCATGCGAGGACAATACGTTACTCTGATTCTCATAAAACTGATGCCGATGCTGATAATGCTTATATAACTACCTCGCCTCTTCGAATTCGTCGACGTCTTCTTGCTTTCTTTAGCCACCCTGTGTCCGATCATCGATCATTGCGATAGATATCGATTATCATCACTCGTAAATCCGTTGAACAGATTATATTATATACAGGACAGCGCAGGACGCTAGAAATCTAGAGTGAAGAAAAGAATCACACAGAAATAGGAATAGGAATATCGGACCGAATCAAGCGAGACGAGACAGCCGGTTCGACCTAAGGACCGGGCCCTGCGGCGATCGATCCACCGAACGAGAGAACACTGCATCGCACGGAGTACGAAAGCTTTTTCGAGCCACAGCACAATACCAAGAAACTGCGTCTCCATATTATCTGACTGCATCGAGCGTTTCGTTTCGTTTCGATAGCGATAGCATCGCCGAGACGAAGGAAAGACCGCTAGCGAAGCGATATATATTCACTCAGCTTAAGTTGTTTTCGCAATAATCAGCGATCTTTATCGTCGCAAAGGATAAGATAAAAGCAGCCCTTACAAACAACCACCAATCCTCCGCATCTCTTCTCCGGTCTGGCTTTACAAAAAACGACCGAATCGATATAATATGCCGACGCTAGTACTTCGTCAGGTGGATCCGAATCTATCCGCTACTTCAAGTTCAAGCGCAACCTCGGCGTCAAGCACCAGTTCCAGTTCGCCTTCGCCATCTGGGGCTCCTTGGGTGAATGGCGCGCCGACTGGGTGAGTGCATTCTTATTCATCTTGGGGAGCGGGCCTGAGGGCGCTTCTTCCTAACATGCAATCATCGTTTGTGAACACAGATTCGCTTAGCTTAAATCAAATCTGCAATGCAGACAGGCATGAGGCATGTCTTTATATCGGATCACCAACTGATACTATAAGTACACTTGGAATCGATGCTGATCAATTGGATCTCCTGCATCTGGCCCTTTCAGCAGCTCAACAACCTTATATCTCTTCACATTCCTAATCACCATCCTTGTTCTCGGCTTAATTTCCTCCGCCCTCCTTCTTCGAGCGTACATTCTGCGGCGTCGGTTCCACCGACGGGTCGAAGAAGCTCTTCGAGCAGGACGACCCTTACCGCCCGATGCTGCTGCTGCCTTAGGTCTGGGACCTAGACGGACAGGCTTGGGGGCAAGGGGTAAGAAGGAGAAGAAGCATGGGTTGATGCCCACGATGTGGGAGAGTCAGATGAGGCGGGATATCGGCGGTGAAAAGCAGTGCGAGAATCAACATGAGGAAGTGGATGTGTTATTGGAGAAGGAGGAAAGTAGTTGGGATGATCTGACAGTGAGTGGATATGTGTCGAGCCTTAGCTATCCCCGATGATATTCACACTCGGCTTCTCATACAAAAGATATGGTGCTGTTGTAATGATGCTTGTTATATCTAATCCATCGATTGCTGACGTTTTCCCTTCATTGTATCTTTCAGCCCCTTTCCGTCCTGCACTTCCCACCAAATGTTCCCCCTCCCCCTCCTGAACCCATCCAAATGCCTCCACCACCCAGTACAGCCACCATCATCCGCTCAATGTTTTCTACACGATCACCGTACCCGGAACGACCTCAACTCATTCAGACAATAACGAGTCAAACCATCCCCACCTCACGGCCTGTCTTCTCTGTGCCGGATGCAGGAACGGAGATCGTCGTGGGCGTGATGATTGCCATGCCTGTTGAAGAGGGCAGTGCGGCTGAGGAGAAATGGAGTCTATTGGAAGATGGGGAAGAGAGGGATTTACCAGAGGTTTGCCTCGGGGTTATGAGCGCCAAGATTGGGGAGTGACCTGATTACACGCCTGATGTGGGATGTGGGTTCTGCAGTTAGTTAATAGATCATTCTGCATCAGTACTAGGAAGCACAGGTTGTTATAGGTTATTTTAAGTAAATAAGAAGAAGAAATTAGGCTAGCGCCATTTGTACAGGATATAAGAAAGGAGTTCTCGATGAGCATCCGGCAAAGTAGCTGTAGAATTGAGACGGTTCAGTAGTTTTCATGTATGCATCAGGTGACGTGTGGTGCGGTTTGCGCTGTTACCAATCTGTGCCGCACATGCCATGATGACCCGGTGTGTCCCCTGACAGATGAGCTCAGCATCGTCGAAGTCACTGGCTTGTGGCATGAATCGGATCAGTGCGAGTGTGCAGTGGTGAGGGCGTAGGGAAACGTAGGGAAAGCGGAGAAGATGTAGTGATAGTGTGGAGTACGATAGTAGGGTTATGGCTCGTGCGTGTTTTGATGTAACTAATAGTGGGCTTGGCAAGGTGCTTCTACTTGGGATGGAACAGAAGCATTTATGCAAGCAGGAAAGGTTTGTGCGGAGTCGTAAGGCAACATTTAAAAGAAAGAGAAGAAGCGTGGGGGTTCACCTTACCAGTTTCCGATTCCAGTGTGCGAATACTCTTTTTTTCACTTATACTGCATCATCAAGTCGTCATCTTCTTTTCGAATTATGCGTATGCGTATGCGCACATACTATCACTCGTACTCGCCTCATTCGACAATTGACATCTGACTCTGGTGCTGGTCAACGATGCACCGCTTTGTGTATAAACCACATTGCGTACATGCATATTCCCATAGACACATAGACACATATGGGGTCTCATGATACAAGCGACTCGAAGCAGACCAAAGATGGAGATACATACAGTAGACACATACGCACGAACCGCTAATATACCCGTCGAGTGTTTTTCAGGGGCTTATTATGGTTGGTTGATTGAACAGACCTCCGACGTTTCATCTTTGAACCCTCCATCCCCTCCATCCATCCACAGCATAGCCCGGAGTTAAGTCGATCAATCAATCAATCCATCGTGCATCATACTGACGTGGGGGAGCCGAGCGGGATCCCGGTGCTTGCGTTTCTTCTCCTCCCAATCGAAAAGGGGTTGAGCGCGGTGGCCTGAGCAAGCGAGCGACTAAAAAGAACGATCAGACCGTCAGCACACGTCGTATACACATACTACACTAACATCAAGGTCAAGCAAGGTTCACGGTCCTTTTCGTCATTTTTCTTTGATCCTGTCTAGCTCGGAACCTACCTTGAAGCGGGAAGATGCAAGATGCACAGGGCGCAAAAAGAAGGCCTTGATGAGATTGGTGGACGGGCGTCGTGATGCCTTTCAGATACATATATAGTTATATATATATATATAGGTACCTGTCGACTGTCATAATATACAAAGGAACTGCTTTGTTCGATACTAATCATATCTGTCATTCCGTCCATAACGAAGTACCCCTTTAATACCAATTGTGACAACATAAATCGGTACGATTATCGCATTCGAGTACTGTGATCAGTGTGTATACCGTAGAGACGACTTTAGTTATTGTGTCTATCCTCAGAATCGCTTGCTTAGGGCTTGAGAGAGACCAGAAACGAGCTTCGGTTTGAATACGATCTGTTCAGCGAGACTGAAGTTTCCAGAATCCAGGATCTAGGATCAAGCGGGCCAGGGCCAAATCATCGCCAGCTGCGGAATGTATCAGTCCTCCTATAGCAGGATGTGGCATCGACGAAGGTCATCTCACGATGATAAAGAGGGAGGGAACGGCGGTAGGGCGACTAGGCAGGATATTCGTGTCCTATTCACGAGTGAGTAATACAACGATGTCTTGTCTACAGATTTGGGACTGCTGTTTCTGGAAGATGGTTGCGATCAGGCCGATGCCGACCGACGTAAAGTACAGTGGATCCCCATATTACGCGATCAAAGTAGTAGGACACAAAAGACAAAAGACTTTGCTGACTAGGCTTGCACTCTTGTCTTCTGATACTCTCATCGCCCTTGTTCGCCCGCCCCTGACCTCCGGAACACTGAACTTCCATCTGGACATCTGTACATCTGTACATCTGTACATCTGTACGCTACAACAACGCACAACTCACTGCAGTCCTCTCAATCTTATTCATCTCCTCGACCGGAGTATACCTCTTCTACCCGCATTTCCACACACCAACGACATCCCCATCGATCATCACCACTTCCTCAACCTCCTCTTATAGCCGAGCAGCACTGATCGTAGATCAGAAGCAACGGGAAGACGCCAAGATAGCTTCTATCTTGTCGAACTTGAGAAAGTCGGATGTGGCTTCGGCCAACGAACAAAGTAGCGATTGTGGCGGTAGTTCGAGTGTGTTCGCAGGAGGCGTAGCTGGGTATCATGTTTTCACAAACCTGTGGTATAGGGAGAATCGATTCTGTGAGTTACCTGAAGCCTTGATATGATTTCACTGCGCTTCGACACAAACAGTATCGGGAGAGCGTCAGTGCTAAGTTCCATGTCTGATTTCTGCTGGTTTCCTGAGCGCAGACATGTTCACCGACGACATGGAAGAAGCTGGCAACGTGCCCGATACCGACGCCGTACTTTCGGGTGACAGGCAATTGGTCGTCCGTCCACTGAGCGCTAAGCCCAGTCAAGGGAGGTGTTTTGCCCAAGAATCTAGTGAGTCGAGTTCTGAATTGTCAGTCTGATCAGCAGGGGTACTCTACGAGTACAGCATACTCTCACCATCCACTTGTACATCTCAGTGTTTCTTGTAGGGTTGTTGTTGGGAGCTCACTGGGCTGGGGCGGTGTCTACTTTGCATTGTCGCTTCGAGTGGTCACTACTTCGAAATTTGTATATGAGGACTACTTGTACTGCGCTGATTCAGTTTGGAATGTGACCTACGAGCAGTCCTCCTCAATGACCAGATACCGGCGGACCGAAGCTCAAAGAACGATCGAAGGGAATACGAACACTACCATTTTGCAGTCGATTCAATCTTGGGTGGTCTCGCTTCGCTCTCTCTGGCTACAGCCACAGCTTCAGCTTCAGCCCCGGGCGGCGATGATCGAGACAGAGACAGATCTCGGCACCATCTCGGATACTCGTACTATCCCAAGCCCAAGGTAGAAGAGAGTAACAGATGGTTGATCGTGCCGTTCGAGAGTCGATGGAGAGATATGGAAGGGTTGAATGGGCCGATGGTAGAAGCTCTTTTCGGTGAGAGTGAGTGCTCAAATGCTCAAAAAGTACGAAACACTTGGGTGGGTGACTCCAAAACGACGAGTGGTCACTGAGTATCTGTGTTTTTATGCGGTGGTTGGTGCTTGGTGGTTCTGTCGGTTTTTATCGTATTGCAGGATTCGTCGATGATCAAGCTTGGGGATCGATTACCTCCAACCGATGGGTCGTCTTCTCCAAGGGTGAGTTGTTTGTCCTCTTCTGTCCTTCTCCTGGACTGAATCCCCAAATCATCAATCCCCCATCCCCAAGTATCGGCGCGAGGCATAAAAAATCGGAAATCGGACGCTCAAATGTTGGACGGTGGGACATGATCACATGATCTGGTACTGTACAATACTCGTACGAGTACCAGAGTAGGACTGAATGTGGGGATGACATGATTGATATTTCAAGCTGACTAATCGCTTGTATTTCCTTCGGCCCCTGGATCTTGCGTTCGTTCGGATCGTGCAACGTGGATCGTGAATACTGTAGTTGTCATTGTCGACCGATTAGCATCAGCCCGGCACAACCCCACTGCGAGCGAATGGATTCAAACCGCCATTCCGATTTTAGACCTCTTGTCATCTGCCAGCAACAGTGGGATCGATACGCAACTTACGAACGGACAGAAACTAGCTCATTTCCAGCACTACTATCATCAATCATCATCATCGTCGTCAACAAAATATGGCAGCGGCAGGTTTTCCTTCAGATCGATGTTCGAGCCGTACCGTCAGAAAATGTTATCATACGTCCACCTACCTTCAAACTCAAAATCAGGGCCGGCTCTTACACGCGGCGACGACAAGCCCGATCTCAAGCCAAAGATTGTATTTATTGATAGCAAGAACAGCGATGATCGACTTACGGATCAATCGAACGAGGAGTTGATTGACGTTCTAGCGGGCTGGAGTCGGGTTGGAAGAGCTGAGATAGAGGTGGTGCAGCTTGAGAGGATGGTTTATGATGATCAGATTGCCGCTTTCGCCAACGCTGATGTGAGTTTTGGGCACGAGTTCCACTCGGTCACAGGAAGCTTTCATAAGAAATCATAACAACGGAAGGAAAAGGTGAACTCAACATACAACGGTTTGTTTCTCTGTTGGCCTTGTCGATCACAGGTCGTCATTGGCGTCCACGGTGTTGGACTCACACATCAACTATGGATGCCAGCCGGCGGTAAAGTTATCGAAGTGAGCATGCGTCCCTTCAGAACCATACCTCTCATTGATGATGACATACATCGTCACCTTTGACTTAGCGGCTAACTCTTATGTCCTCTTGGGGTACTCTGTTCAGATATTCCCCGATGGTGTATTCTCGAGAAATCAGCAGATCGTAGCTCAAGTGCTTGGACATCGTTACATAGCCATTGTGAGTGTGAGCGATTGCTCTTGACCGCAGTCAGCTCCCATCTCGCACGCACGATAGCTGAGGTCTACCCAAATTGTCGTGCTATGTATGTTCATAGTCGGGTGACAGGATGCTACACCAAGACGAGTGGGAAAAGCTTCATGCTCAGATGACAAGTGCAAACACTCAGCAGACCTCGGGGCAGAAGGACATCGACGTAAGTGGACCGTCGCTCTCTCTCTCTTTCAAGAGGTGGTTGGGTCGAGAGAGCCAGCGATGGATAGACTTCGACCTACACCTACAGCCATGGGAACGAGCTTGGCCGAACCAGTGGCAAAAGATGACCTACCCTGTAGCGACCCTGTAGAACTTGACTCCAGTTTGAGTTTGACGTTGTGATCTGGAGTCAACTCGTGTAGCTGAGCTGATCTGAGCTCTGTTGGATATCGTATATTGCATCGCAGTTGGACCGGGATTTCTTCGAGCAGACACTGGGACAGGCAATCTTGCGATAGCGTAGGGAATGAAGGAAGGAAACAGTCGGACTTTGGCGTTGGATGTCCTGGAAAAAACAGCCATCGCTTGTTATATATTGTTTGGTTCGATATCGTGTAGATACCTGTTCAATTTTTTATCCTCATGGTCAATGATGATTCGCGACACGTCAGCACAGGTAAAGTCAGCACCGGAATTATAACGTGACCTCGTGCGGGTCGATCTCGACTTTGACTTGAATAAAGAGTGGATGACGATCCATCCGGTTGGTAATGCATGCTGTGGTATGTTGTTCTTCGCGGGAAATACAGACACATTCTACTGATGCTGGAGATAGGATAGTGATCGGTCGAGATGCGAACAGACATATTGCTTAATGTTGATTGTTGGAACCGGCGATTATGTGGTCGCTCGCCCTGATTACCGAAGTCCTTCCTTATAGAACCGTACGGCGTGAGACGATTGGGGCTACAGATCCCAAGCCCGTTTTAGGCCTGACCAAGTGGCATAGGCAATACTATACGAGAAAGGAGAAAAACCTCCCGATTAGAATCATGTCATCGTGATATAGCGAGATGGAGCCAGCCCAGGCACAGTGTATAAAAACTCTGAGGGACAGAAACTCACCTTGTCATGGGTACGACCTTGATATAGCCAATGGTGAGGCCAACGTAGAACCCTCGTAGCCCTCCAGCCTTGTAGATTGCCGCTATAGAATCACGCCAACTGATACCTTCTCCCCCATGTGCCGTGGCCACCTGCATCCTCCTCCGTACAACTTCAAAGGGATACGAGGCCGTCTGACTGATTGCGCCAGCTACAGCTCCGCAACCTAAATCCGTGATTGTCTTGTGGTCTTTCAATACCGGTACATAATCGGCCGCGTGTCGTTTAAGCGTACCGTACGTCAAGAACGACACACCGGCGTAAGGGATCATTCCGGCGAGAGTTATGCTGAACCCTCGATAGAAGGGGTGGACGGGTATAGCTCGGACCAGTGGAGAGATGTTGTTTTTCCGTGTTGATTGTGAGTGAGCAAGGTCGTTCTCACGATATATCGATTTCACGACGCCGAACAACGTCGTCCGTTCTGATGATTTCGTCTGGTACGCCAGTCGAACACGGACGAGTTCCAAAGGGTAAGTGACCAGTACCGAGGTGACACCGGCACAAGCACCAGCTACGAAGTATCTTGCTGGCGTGCGTTTATCGGGCGTGTTTATGAGTATCTGATATGGAAACCCAAGCTCGTTAGTTGATATGGTCCCACAGAATTCACCTGGTGTAATACGCGCAAAGGCCGTAACTGTAGCAAGGCTCACCCTTTCCAGCCAGTCATACGCCATGTATTTGATTGACGCATATGGCGCGATTCGCAATACGGTAGCGAGATGTCCTTGAAACAAACCCCGAATACCTTGAGATTGGTAGATTGCACTAAGCGCATTAACCAATCCAGCTCGTTTGCCTAAAAGAACATAATCAGTTTATGGCAAGTCCAGGGTGAGATGTGGTGAAGACTCACTCGCAAATCTCAGAAAGTCTTCGTTGGATGTTTGCATCAATATCTTTACTCGATCTAACGGGGCAACAGCTGTCTTGGCCTGCGATATGAGATAAAACGTCGATATCAGGACTCCAGACCACTTAGAACCAACACTTGTGATGGATCAACTTACCACACAGCCAGCAATGCCGCCTGCCACTCCAGACGTGATCACTGTTCCCGCGACGGATGCATCAAGTCAGTTTCGATAGTCACACGAGCAGTGACGCTTTGCTCAAGCATGAGAAGTAGGGAGCTGGTTGGACTCACCATAGTCCCAGCTCGCTTTATCCGTCTTAGCCCTATGTCTACTTCTCCGCCATAGTTGTTTCGTACTCCACTCATCATCCTGCGGAATAGCAGCTGACGATGAGGATGAAGAAGAGGGGTATGTATGCTCGAGAGGCGATGAAGCGATGAATTGGATGAAAGGAGGCAATGCTCGTTGTTTGCCCTTGTTGTTGGTCGAGGGGGAGGCGTATGTATCCGAAGGCGCCGATGAGGGGCCAGAGCTACCAATCATGCTCCAAATAGATACACGAGATGTGACGACGAAGTTGCGAAGATTGTGTAAGTGTAAAGAATTGATATATATTGATATGTTTGTGATATCGATGAGATGGGATAGCTCGAAGAGCGTTGAAAATGATGAATTGACTTGGTCTTCGGATCAAAAACCCTACAAATTGCCGGCGACAGAAACGGGCTGGCAACCAGACAGCGGACCAAGCTGGAAGCTCGGACCACGTGTCCCGCACGGCGCTCACCGCTTTCAGCTTGAACTATCTAAAGAGCAATTGCAGGGGGGATTATTACGTGATACATATATAGCCAAAAGCGTCGAGCGGTGATCGCCGTTGCATGGCTTGAGGGATCGAAAGGGAACCAGATTAAAGTTGCACGTAAAACACCCGCCAATACAGCCAACTGAACAAAGAGCCGTGCCTGAAAAGCGTCTCAACATGTGTCGTTATCGGGCCAAAGTGACACTCTACTATGCTCTGATCATTCCTCACAAATCACACCGCAGACAACTGCGAATGGCCAACCCACTTGGCGGCTTTCTTCTTCAACTCCGTTTACTTTCCAATTCTCAAAGGTTCGAGATACAGTATCTTCTCGACAAAACAATACGATCTGCAAAACAGGAGACTGGCTGAAAAAAGGTCGCCAGCGTCAGGACCCACACGAAAACTTCCCGGACTCACGATATATATACCTGTATCGACTTGCCTCAAAATCTTTCCGCAGTCCGTCCGACAAATAACAAACAATCCTAGCTTCTTTTCATTATGACCTTCCCTCACGGGTTCACCATCTAGATCGGCTCGCCCACCTCGACCGAAAAAGCGACTTGCCAAGCCCTGGTTTCATCCCAATCAGCCGGGTAGACTTCACACAGTCTGCATAGAGATCAGACGTTTGTGTGACGTTCGGTTGCATTCGGAGAGTTGAGAAGATGGAGCAGCATTCCCGCCTGATGAGTGGGTGGACAAGGCCCAAGTCCCTGTTGACTCTAGTACTTGCATGTGAGTAATGAGTACCGGCCTCTCACGTTCCAGTTAACAGCACTTCGCTGACGCGGATCTGCTGTTCAGCTGCTGCGACACTCCTGATAGTGTTATCGCTCTACTTTTACCCCTCAGTTGCTGAGATCGCGGTAAGTCATCCCGCGGCTCACTACAACCAGATGAAAATTATGTCCTGATAACGTTATACTATGCCTTCAATTGGGATCTCAGTCAAATAAGATTAGCCTGCCAGAAATTGCGCTTCCGCCATTCCTCAACCTCTCCACATCATATACCGAGTCACTGCCTATCTCTGCCGATCCCACTATCAGTCAGACAAAATGGCTAGGAGGTGTACCGGGATATCAGGTTTTCCAAAATATATGGATCAAGGATGCTGAGATGTGTGAGTCGTCGAATACCTAATTCTCCGTTTCAACTACAAATCGTGTCTCACAATTACACTCCCCCCGATTCTGCTTCAGTATGAAACTCTCTATCATCACTTGCAACGGACGAAATGCTGATAGAAGATTGGGATCTGATGGCATCAGATGTGGTCAACCCGCAACGCACGACGATACCTGGTATGAGCCGAGTGATCAGCGGCGATGTACGTTGGGAGATCATTAGAGAAACCGACGATCCTGCTTTGCATGGAGCGAAAGATGCCTTGATATTGGACGGGTCAACAGGTGAGATACTGTCCACTGACAACTCGTTTTGGCTGGAGGTCGATCCAAAGCGAAAAGCGGGCTATGCTAAAACATTGTATATTTGTATGTTCTATGGTTCCCCTTTAGTCTTCTTGAATGACGGTGCAAAGACCGACTCATGGCACTATCTCTCATCATACTATCATCTTGTTGCGGAAGTCTTACTAGGCGGTATAACGGCCTTGGCGTCGGTGCCAGCTACGAGGGAGATGGTAGAAGAAGTAAGAACAGGCGTGGAAGTGCCGAAAGTACCGGATAGGATTGCTATACCATGGCCAGCGGCTGAAGGGTGGCGGGACCCTGATGGGATCAATGAGTTTATGGTCAAGGGGATATTTGGAACTAGTGAGTCAGATCTGATGCTACTGAAGCTACCGAAGTGCAGGGTATTGGCTTCCGAGCGGGACAACGACTGACCGGATTTGTGACTCCGCAAACCTTGGACCTGACGTAGATATATTGGAGCCCATAAATTGGAAAGTGTTGAGCGAGTCGACAACACCGCATCATGGATGGATCTTTATGCCGCGAGGTGAGTGACAAGTTTGCTCTCGAGCGTTTCAGTGTGGTGATTACTGTGCCCGTTTGATGAATCCCTTCTGACTACTGATATTCATAGTCGTCATTATCGACCGATGGGCGGCGCATCGACACAATCCACTTACAGACGCGGTCAACAAGATGTCAGCATCCATCTTTGTCCGACCGCACCCGCCATTCTTCTTCACGCCCACACGCTTAGCTCTCCTCGATCACCTCTCGATACCGATACCGCCTGCTCGAATGGAGCCGCAACGTTCGCTTCGCAAGATACCCAAGATCGTCTACGTAGATAGGCAGGACACGGGACGCAAGTTAAGCGCCGAGGGGCATGCGGAGATGGCTGTTGTGTTGGGGGAGATGGAGGCTGTTGGGAAGGCTACAGTGGGCCACAAGAAGATGAGCAAGTTGGTGCTGCCGGAGCAGATTGAAGCTGTAGCTGATGCGGATGTGAGTAGTCAAGCTATTCAGAACAGTATCTCGCACGTTGATAGCTGACGATTTTTCACACGCAGATCCTGATTGGAGTGCATGGTGATGGTTTGACGCATCAGATGTGGATGCCTGAAGGAGGCGTTGTGATAGAGGTGAGATCATAGCATGAGACCGTTCAAAATCGTTCGATTTACTGACCGATTCTGCGGTTTCCAGCTGCTCCCGCCTGATTCGTTCATGCGGGAGAACCAGATCGTAGCAGATGTATTGAATCACCAATTCATACCTGTTGTGAGTCGCCTGACTTCCCTGCACTGCGCCGAGTCTCATTCGAGTGGTGCAGGGGTGCTGGGGTTTTACTTTATTAGAGCAACAGCTAAACAGGTTCCACTTTATTCTGCACCGTAGTGGAAAGACCGAGCATTATCACGAGAAGAATGGGATGCACTGCCTCGACAACATGGTGAACACCTGCTGAATAACGGCGAGGACATCCCGGTAGGTTTGCGTCTTGTCTTATCTTGATTATCTTGGCCATTGCCCAAGCCACTTTTTGCTTGACCCATACAGTGGACGTAGTGTGCTGACTACGCCGGCCTTTATTGCATATATAGCTTGACGGGACATTCTTAAGACTGTTGCTGGAAGAAGTGATACAGCGCATGACCGGAGAATTGTCTTGATCCTGATCCTGATCTGGATCTGGATCCGGGTCCCGGTTCTCATTTTGCGTTGTTTTGGACGAACAAGGAAGACAGCGTTGGGCAAACCAAGAAAGTAGGCATACACAGCAAGAGGGAGACAGAGAGAGAGACGGGGATATAGAGAGAGAGAGAGGAAGAGAGAACTCGCTTCATGATTGGGACGATTCGATTTGCTTCGTAAACTGTATCTGTATCTTTATATCCTGCATGAAATTGGTCTCATACGAGGAGCAGAACGTTGAGTGTCAGCGAGCACGAGGGGGCAACTTCCAGCCGCAGACAGGAAGCACGCACAAGCTCGAAAGATTCACAATTTGCAATGCAAAATACAATAATTATCGAGCACCTATACACACAGAAACATACAGAACTTATTGGATCATATGACTGTGCTACTGCTACTAAAGGCTACAGCGGGATATACTATCTTGATATAACATGTCAGTCAAAGGCGAAGTTCCGTAGGCGGATTTGCGAGGTCTCGCGATCTAGCAGGTTGCAAAGGACATATGGGACACCGGTGACGGTATTTCATCAGACTCTCAGACTGAGATCGCGCCCGCCCGTCGACCACGGGCCCGAGCACGAGCGGGAGTACCTGCACGATTCCAAGTTGAGTACTAGTACTAGTACTAGAGACGATAGGCGAGCGGGACTACAGTAGGATTGGCGTCGTCCTCCATCATGTCATTCACCATTCACGAGAAGGCGATAAATTACGGTATCGGCTGACTGCGGACTGCTGTACCAATTATCGTTTCATTTTTTTTCATTTGAACCAACCCATCTTCCAGCCGACAGCGAACAGACTCGCACCGACGACTAAAACACCGAATATAAGTAGCGGGGGAAGCATGTACGAGCCGTAGCATTTGATCTCGCTAGATATGATGTAGTAAGTATATCAGCGCCTGGCCCCTAGGTCAATCAGACTACGATACAATGAGGCCTAAGCAGTCTCCCACGGTTGAGAAGAAGGCAGAACTAGCGAGAGAGAAAGTGGAGTCTTGATCGTCGAGCAAAGCCTGGACTGCCTCGACTGCTGAGTCATACTGCGGGGGGTTTAAGGGATTTGATATTCGAGGGGGCCAGGATGTCCGACTCGACTCACGACCATAGGCATTCTCTTGATAATTTCGGTAGACCAGGCTTCCTCTCTGTCTTGGTGAACGTCCGAGTACTCGTCAAAGGCGACCGTTCGTATCCCCTGTACCGTTCTCCTTCCCTCTGCCGTTGCTCTTCATCGCCATCACCATCGTCATCGTTATTTCGTGGCAAAGGGAATGGATCATTTTCATCTGAGGGGGACAGAGCGGAAGAAGTGGAAGAAGGGAACGATATTCGTGTGGTCGATAATCTTGATGATGAAGAGTGATTCACGTGAGGCTTCGACTTGGACTCGGATCCGGAATGGGATTGGGATTTAGGTGTATTATACTGTGGAAGCAGAGGCTGTTTATCTGATGCTGATGAGGGCATTTCGTTTTACGAGTGGAAGGGACTGGTAATCGTTCCCTTGGATCGATAGATGTGAGTTCGAGTTTGAGCTTGAGCTTGAGCTTGGGTTGGATCGGAGATCGGAGATGGTCGAGAATGCTCTGTAGTGATAGGATAGGCTATTCTATGTAAATAGATAGATAGTCAATGAAAGACAGACACTTAGTAGTGTTGCTGGCTGCCTTTGCTGGCTGATAAGATACATGTGTGATAGTGTGACGAAATCGTCGAGATGACAGATCGTTATGCAGTACGGTGGCAAAAACGTTCGAGATCGGCAGGTGGGTGGGTTAGTAACCGGCCGGTCACTGTTGACGTAAGGTTACTGCACTTGCACTTCCACTTATTTCTTTCACTTTCACTCGCGCCAATCACTAACCTTATGTGAATGATACTCGTATGTGTGATCTGGCCGTCTCGGTCGGAATGGTTGGTGGATCGGCATATGCGATCAAGGTTGAGGATACTAATCATATTGACCAGTACTGATGCCTGATTGCCTGATCTTAATCAATGTGTGTACTGTAGGACGACATCCGAAAGCTCAGAGTGGAGAACGACGCTCTTCAAAGAATGGGGAGGCCTTCAACAGATGTCGTCGATCTCACGCTGTAATCAATACGAGTATGACTATGATTTGAAATATTGTAGGAGCTTCAGGAGCTTCAGCAACAGCTGCAGCAACAGCTGCAGCTTCAGCTACTCCCTTCCCCTTGGTTCAAAGCATGTGTATAATGATATTTGCACATGCTGGCGGGCATTTGACGTACTGCAGGTACACTGAATCTCGCAGCGATGTACTGTACATCGAACGTGGCTTGTTCATATTCGACATCAGATCTGCTGGAACGTAGTCTTTCGACAGCATACTGTACTGTTGACATCTTGGCCCGAGCCAAAGGACATGTTAAAATCAGATTTGCAAGATTTGCAGATTTGCGCGCTCTATCCAATTTCCCTATTTTTGGCGCGAAGCGGTCTGTGCGCACAGCCTTACTCCTGTTTATATTCCTGTACAGTACGACCGATTACACGGTACGAGCGCTCTAATGCAGTTCTATCAACCGTCTTCCCCCTGCGGGCCTGCGCTTACACTCTTACAGCCAGTACACCGAGGCGTGACGCATTTCCTGGTCCTGCTTTCCTCTTCATTGTATGTACATGCCAATTGCTTTATGCTCTTCCTCTTCTTCTCCTCCCTCCTCGACCTCGTCCTCCTTCGTCTGCTGTGCCATCTTCGCCACTCTGACTCACAAGCGACAAAGTACTTCACCTTCCGAAACAGTTATTGTGACCACTTACTAACATAGTCTCAGACGTTCTCTGGCATAATTACCTGCGACAATGTTCTCGCAGGGCAAAGAGGTGGGCTTTGAGGTGCGTTCTGGCTTTTCCTTCCTGCTTTCGGGGGGCGATGCCGATCGGGCTGAACATGAACATGGTCCGGCAGACCGAAGGACCTTTACTCGTACTTGATAGATTCCTGTACTCGTACGTCTGGTGAGACGCTGACATGACTTGATTGCATTGATGCTTTCAGGCCTGGGTTGAAGCAAGAGATGATAAGAAACGACTGAGTAACTACGTCTTCCCTCTTCCGTCTTTCCTCCTTCCTTGTCCTCCTTCATTTGATGATCCGACACTCAGCTTCTCATTGCTGAATACTGCCAACTGATTTCTATCCTCTGTGATAATTCAGACGTGTATCAGATGGAGCACCATCCTGCAAAGGACGGCCAGCCAGCATATACTGAATGTTTCCTTGAGACGATTGACGAGGTTGGTTTCCACGGTAACGCAACCCCGATCATCTGCTTCCTCTCAAGGTCTCACCCCCGAGTGGGGGGACCGAAAATACTGTACTCTGAGATCTGATTGATACCATTTCCTCCTCATTAGCCCTTCCGCATCGTCATCGAGAAACTCCCTGGATTTCGCAACAAATTAGATTGGCAATGTCAATGCCTTGTCGACGGGATAGATCTCGAAGATGATGCGTGGCCGAAGGAGACCGATCGTGTTGAAAGAGATCATGTTTACCATCAGCCTCAAGATGGCTCGGGCGTATTGAAATCTTCGTTGAAATTCGCTCCCATGGTCAGTAGGCTTCTCTCTCACAAGTCACAAGACCTTCCGTCACTTGCCGTATCATCCTGGTATCCACCCATCGCCCAACCGACTGAAAGTTGAGAAAAGACATTGCGTGTTTTATGTGCTGATATTCTTGGAAACCATTCGATCCAGCAAACATCCGATGATAACGAGAAGATCACAGTCAGCGACGAGGCTCTGACAAAGTACGGAACGATCGAGATCATCCTTAGGCGCATAATCTTCACATTCGTAGGCACCGAAGAACCTGCAGTCACCAGTCTGCAGCAAGGTATCATAAATGAGAAGTGCGCAAAGTGAGTGCGTTCATCAGCAGAGCACAGGTGATTTATGATGAGGCCAGATTGTACTTACTGTAGAGGTATCTGTTGACTCGTTCAGTCCCGGTCACGTAGGATCCCATACTCGGTCCAGCAAGTCTTCGTGCTCGCTTTGCCGCTTGTTATTGTAGCGCGCACTGACACCTGGAGGCATGCAGGCCCACAGAGGATGAGAATGTAGAATTGTATGATGTCGATTCATACACTTTCCGGTATCCCCGAGGTAAAGGTAAATCATCATATCGATTCTTGTTCAAGGTGAGTTCAGCGCACAGGGTCTGCCAGGGAGCCGAGTTGCGATCAGCTAGCTGCCTGCTGACCTAGACCGATGAAATGTGCCGACGTGCATGGATAGTATCGGCCTCGAGTAGAGCTGATAAGAGCCAAAATCATCGGTAAGCCGCAGAATCAGTTGAAGTACCATCAATTGGACGGACCACAGCAACTGATTAGATTCAAACAACAGCTGCGACAGAGGCAGATGCGGGATTACTCGGACCTGGCCCAAGCAAGAAGCGAAAGCGCCAACGCATGTGGAACCCCATCGATCTCACAATATCTTCTGATGAGGAAGAAAGGCCTGGTGTCGACGTCTACGTCAAATCAGAACAAGAATTTGACTTCAAAGAGGAAGATATAAAGCCACACAAGCTTGCTCGACGGAACAAGTATCTAGAGGTAAATTAGAGTTGCAGCGCTGCGGTAAAGGAGACAAGAGCGCGGATGCTGACGCTTGCTCGATGTGTGTTTGATTCAGGAGCGGAACTCTGAGCTCCTCGCCGAGGTCAAACGACTTCGAGGAGCCAAACGCGGGGAGGGCCCCGCTGTCGATCTAACGCTGGATGACTGAGGGGTAAGCGTCTAAGTTCGGTGCGCGGCGGTTCGAGGTGATCAACAAGTGAGGGAAGACTAGAGAGAAAAGGGAAGATACGAGTACAGTACCGACAAGCCGGGGTGCCCAAGTGCCCAATGCAGTGAACAAGATCTATACCTTACGACAGTAATACTAGTGCAGTGCGTTAGTACTGGTAACATGCGAATGGTTACACGCTACGCGTCGCAATAAAAAGAAATAATGCATGTGCTACCGATGAAGGGTCAAGTATGGTCGCATGACGGTGTCAGTGGAATGCACAAAACTGGATAGCGGGAAGCATCAGTCAGCAAAACTCATCAGTCTTGAGTCGTTGTCCCCCTCCAGATGTCAGTGTTCCCTCGTCACTCAGATCATTGTATAGAAATGGAAATCCTGCCTCAGATATCATCGTTTGACATTATGACGCCCAAAGGAGGTGCGCAATACTCGTACTTGATTGTCAATCTTCCTTCAGGGCGGGGGTGTGTGCGCACGGACGTGCGGTGTATATTACAATAGTACATCACGAAAGTGCCGATCAATCCAATCAACGGTTTCGTCACGTCTCTCTCGCAGTGTGTAATCAATAGACTTTGAACACGTCCTATCCTGATTGTCCTTCTTCTTTCTCTTCTTCCTCTTCTCTCTTTCTCGCTGTTACAAGCGAAACCTGCTTCGTGTATAGTCCGCCCACCCCACTTATACCTATACCTACTGTTTGCTCGCTACCCCGCTCAAAATCGACACCTCCATACTAATGGGATGCTCTCGCAAGGCAAAGATGCTGGTTTCGAGGTATGTCTCTGCTTTGCGCCGCTTCCATCTGTATTGCCGTTTCCCGCTGCGATGCCGCCCCTCTTGTATTCAGAGTCGGTGTTATCGTACTTGCTGACCGTTTGGCGTCTACTTCATTCACTCCTTGGTTTGCCGGTTCAGGCATGGGTCGAGGGAAGAGACGACAAGAAACGACTGAGTGAGATTGTTGCTCCCTTCTTTCCTTCCTGCCATCCCGCACAGACTGTTCGAGCCAAGCCTCTGATAGTCGGATCGTAGGTGGGAGAGGCTCTGTGCTAACTTTGCTGTACCCTAGACGAGCATCAGATCCAACACCATCCTGCCAAGAACGGCCGATCAGCATATGCCGAGTGCTTTCTCGAAACCATTGATGACGTGAGCATATCTGACGTTCCTCTTCCGCAAGCTGCAGTACGATGCTGATGACAGGTCTCTGATGCTATCCAGCCTTTTCGCATTGTGGTCGAAAAACTTCCTCCGCTTCGTAACAAGTCTGGCTGGGAATGTGTACGTTGCGTTGATGGAGTGGATCTTAAACAACCCGTGTGGCTCAAAGAAGCAGATCGAATTGAGAAGGATACTGTGTATCAATCAAGCACTCAAGCCGGCATCATCCAATCCGCGCTGAAATTCGCCGCACTGGTGAGTAAAAACCCTGGCCAATTTCAACACCCTCTGCTGAATAGCACTCTGCGGTAGAGTGATTAGAGAAGAGCGCAGGGTGTCACACTAACCGAATACTACCGCGTGTAGCCTGTATCTGATGACAAAACCAAAATCACCCTCAATGCCGAAGCCCTGCAGAAACTTGGGACAATCGAAATCATCCTCGAGCGTGGCACTTGCACATACGCGGGCAAAGGCGCCTTTGATACCGCCATTCTGCAACGGGGCGTGGCTGATGAAAAAGGGAGAAAGTGAGTGCCGAAAACCTGAGCTTTATCTCGTGGCTGACCTGGTTTCCCAAATAGGTTCGCGTACTCAGTCCAGTGAGATCATTGAGCCCAACACCACTGATCGGTTCAATCTTGATGCATGCAACCATACATCCATAGAACTACCGACGATCGCATAGCGTCCTCCCAAGAAGAAAAGGAAATATACATTCAAGGCGTATCGAGGCAACGGACCATCATCTTACAGGTTCCTATTCAAAGTGAGTAGAAAGGAAGGTGATCTGTCGGTGAGACGCTCTGACATCAGAAGCGGTTTGCACAACCAGTATCGACCTCGAGCAGAGTTGGTCCGTACGAGAATCATCGGTAAGTGGAGACCATATCAAGCTGCATCACAGCTGATCAACGTAAACGATCTCGACCATACCCGCAGATGAGCCCGATGAACCAGATGATGATGAACCAAAAGCTGGTCCCAGCAAGAAACGAAAGCGCATCTCGAACACCATCGATCTCACTCTTTCAGAGGACGAAGACGAACTCGAGGTCAAGCCAAAGCTAGAGCCCAACGAGGACGTCAAGCCAAACATCCATGCTCGACGAAACAACTACCTCGAGGTTAGTCTAGATGACAGAACCAACATTTCAGAACGCCTGTTAAGACAAGACAGATGCTCACACTTGACTGGTATCTTTTGGTACAGGAGCGAGTCCAAGATCTTATCGCCGAGAACAAGCGTCTCCGAGAAGCCAATAGCGCAAACATCTCCGCGGTCGACCTCACTTTGAACGACTAGAGAAGTAGCAGGTATGTCGTGAGACGCATGACGTCGGGGAAAGTCAATTCATGGCAAGAGGTATAGCGCAAGTACAGGTGTGATCCAGTGAGTGGGGTAAGCGAGAGCGACTGTATGTGAATCGTCAGCGTAGTAGGGGCGTAAGAGTATTCATTAGTTGCCGTATTTGTCTAACAGTGTCAGGTGAAATCAAATCGTCCGTATGCATATAGACATTATCATTGTCAGCGCAAGAAGACCTGGATCGAGAAAGGAGAAAGCAGGTGAGCGATGTTTCGGGACAAGCCAAACAGTCGCGACTGTGAGACACAATCCCTTCTTCCCGTGTCCACTCACGCGTCTGATCCAAGGCAATGTAGATCTGTGCCATATTCACCCTCTTCCATCACATGATTGATCGCCATTTCGAGTCGAGTCGATCCGGATTAGCTTTACCCAATGTGATTATCAGATCATTGGTCTATAGCTGACCGCAGTACTCGAAAGGACTGATCGGCGTGATTGTGATTACGGTTCTGATTGAGGCTGAAGATGATAATCGCTTAACGAGGCTCGAGGCCCGAGTGATATGATTGACGTCGTTGAGAAGCATATATGCATAGGCTGAGGTCAAGGCTCGTGCTCACTCGATCTGGGTCAAAGGTCTATTATGGTAATTGGTAATCGATCACTTATAGTGTCCAGCTGCCATGCTGCTATTGGCTACCTCGTAACAGTATGCAAACGGGTAATCCGGCTTGTAACCGGGTGATATGATATATATGATATGCATATGCCGCCATTGCAAGTACTACTACTTTATGACTTTGTATGACTCACTCGGATTTCCCCAATGCAGTCATACTCATACTGCAGCTCAACCAAGCCACATTACATTACCACTCTGCCTTAGTATTCAAAGGATTCATCAACATCACTCCATATAATATCATCATCATCATCATCATCTCATCTCATCTCGCAGACATCGCGCGCTCGCATAGCATATAAGAGGAATCAAGATCAACGACTTCTTGCATTGCCTTCGCTTCTTGCTCCTTGCCACTGCATCGCGCCCTGCTTGACATATCACCTGATTCACCCGCCTACCTGATTACACGTCGCGTCAACCAACATCACATAATCTGTGTTCCCTACCAACATATACACGCCTATCCCTCCACCATCGCCATCACCTCCATCAACCCCACCATCCTTCGGTCATCCTTTACACCGTCGCCCCTGAACGGCTGGACCCTTCCCACCAAGCCAAGTGACCGGACACTAGACCCATCAAGCACACCACACCACATCACCGAGGACACACCATCCTTTGTTGTCCATCTTGCCTTTTTGTCTAGCCTAGCCTGCGACCGACCATCGGTTGGCCATCCACTCACTTCCTAGGCCTTCGCTACAAACCTATCAGGTTAGCGAATCGACCTTGTAACGCTCTAAGTGTGGATATTCACCTTATCTTGCTTTCAACACTCCCAATTTCTATCTCCTTGTCACATTCGTCTGCACCGTACAGACATACCAAGATGTCAGTCCCTCTACCGTCCCCATCACCCTTATCGCCCCCCACCAACGGCAATGGTAATGGCACCGGCACTCCCTCTGGGCTGAGCTCGGCGAAGCCTATCCCCAGATCAAAGCCAGCTCCAATCTCGACCAATTCACCCAAGAACTCGCCCTCTGGGTCGAGCTTCCGAAACCGGCCAGACACAGGTATGGCCTCGTCCATCAGCCGATCATACTTGAACGACGATAATTGGCGTGATCGATCGCCAGGTCCCGCTTCCTCCTCTTTATCAGGATTGAACACTGCCGTACCTGCTTCTGCCAAGTCTGGAGGAGGGGGTTCAGGAGGATCAAAGGGTCCCGAGAGGACGGTAGGTGGTTTCGAGAAGAGGGAGATCAAGTCTGCTGGATTAGGGGGCGCTGCTTCTGGTATCAGTGGTCTGTCGAGGGAGAAGGAGAAAGTGGAGAAGAAGGACAAGGGCAAGGACCAGGATAAAGTCAAGGAATCGGAAGCTGACAAGGCGGACAAAGGTGAGTCGAGTCAAAACCTTCATGGACCGGCTTGTCTCGTATGCCCTCGTACCTGTGATCTTCGTTGCCACGCTGGCCGCGGTGTATTCCCCCTTACGCTACGAGACGCTGACGAATTGCAACCGCTTTTATATGTTCATAGCCAGTCTCAGTCACGTCCCATGTCGATTCTTCAAGGCTGGCGCCTGTACCGCAGGCGACAGCTGCCCCTTCTCTCACGCCGCGCCGGACGGTAAGCACAAGCTTCTCACTGTATTTCTAAACCTCGATGCGAATTAGAGCTGACTTCTTGCACTTGATATTCTAGCTGCCAAGCGGGAAGTCTGTCAGTGGTTCTTGAAGGGCAACTGTAAATTTGGTCACAAATGTGAGTTGGCGAGATTTCTCTCATCAACGGTCGAAAGACGTATTATCCTGACGACAAACGTTTCATAGGCGCCCTCGCCCACGTTCGACCTGGAGAACCGATGTCTATGGATAGGAAGAACAAGAAAGCCGCTCAACTCGAAGCTAGAGAAAGGGGTGATTCAGTCGGTGCAATCAACCCTCCGCCCGCTCCATCATCAGGCGCAGCTACTGGTACATCCCTGAGCGAATCGCCCCGACCTACTGGGATTCCCCGAGGTAGGAAGAACAGTTCAACATTCGGAGACGACCATGCTTCCCCTGTACCCATCAAATCAGCCTTGTCGAGCTCTATGCAGTCTCCCTCGGGTGGACGACTCCCCTCTTCCCCGCTTCGAGAGCCCTTCGGTCCGCCTTCCGGTGCTTTGCCCAACTCCCCCAACTCGGCCGGTTTCGCTCACGGTAGACCCCACGCTGCTGCAGCGTTCGCTTCTTCCCCTAGTCGACCATCTCCTCTATCCGCTTCGTTCGGTGCCTCCGGCTCTGTCCCCGGTCCATTATCGCTTAAGGCTAGTGCATCCAACCCTTTAGGGTCGCCTCTTCGACCGCCCGTCACAGCCACCGCTGCATTCAGCTCATCGTTCTCCCACTCTTCGCTCGACCGTGCTGCTCAAGCTGGACCTCTTTCAGCCTCTTTCGCCGGAGAAGGTGGAAACTTGCATAAGTCCATCTGGGCTAGATCGGATACCCCAGCTGAACCACTCTCACCTCGACGACCTATCCCGCGAACCAACTCGTCCAGAGAAGACGCTGTATTCATCGACGAAGAAGATCACGGAGAAGACTTCTTACCTTCATCTTTGTCGGATCTGTTGACGCCACGAGAGAGGGCACGAAGGATGTCCCGACGAGACTCTCAAGGTGGCGAAGAATTCGCTCAGTCCCCATCAAAGTATGCTTCACCCCTCTGGTCGGGCGGAGAGAGACTTGCCCAATCGGCCGGCCCTACAATGGGTCCTGGCGGGTTCCTGCAATCGCTTTGGTCTGCCGAAGGCGAAGACGCGAGGAAGCACCGAGCTGAGGGAGAAGAAGGTGCTGGGAACGGAAATGGTAGTGGCAATGGTACCGGTCAAGGTGATGGATTCGCTTTCGGACCTTCGACTGCTCAACCTCCTGTTCGAAAGACATCGCTTCTCACCCAACAGCGATCACCCACCTCAGCAATCTCGCCTACTAGCCCCAACAAGCAAATCTCTTCATCTCGTCAATTACAACAACAGATCGATCAGCCTTACTTGATCCGAAACTTGGGCGACCCATCGTCACCCTCTGCCAGGGCTTTGCAGGAGCACGCTCCTGGCCAGTCATTGCCCGGAGGTATCGCCTCGGCACTTTCACGGCTTCATCTCCAAGGGACCAGATCCCCCAGTGGTTTGGGTGCTGTTGGTCGAGGCGACGATGAGATCAGCGAAGGTGGAGACGAGCTCGCTCATCATGGTGCAGCAAGCAAAAAAATCGGAGGGGCGGAAGATCACGATGAGGGACTGTTCGCCATGGACGGTTAGAACAAAGTTCATCCGCATCTCTTATTGGCAATTAGGATCCCGGAAATACCAGCATTCAGCACCGGCTTTGACTCGTTAACAAAACGGTGAGGACATGAACTCGACATTGTAATGAATAGAAGTAAGCGAAAGGAAATATCTGTGAATTGGCAGGACAAGGCATTAGCTAGTTTTCGCATCTGGAATTACTTCTTGTAGATAGTTTAGAACAAAACACACCCCAACAAAAAGCGCATACAGTATGAGTACTTTTGAGCTCGAGAGTAATAAGGGAGGACGACCGACCCGACTTGTTTCTTGGCTTGATTGTCATTTTGGTTTAGATACATGTGCAGAAGTATATGTAGATAGATTGAACAGCATTGGGTAGGCAGGCATAAATACAGTCAAAGGTACTCGTAAAGAGAGTTGTACGATACTAGTAGTTTCGGTGTGGTCGAAGTGAGCGAATCCGTAGATCGCGAAGGGAATAATGCAATGTCCATGTACAGTACTATCTATCGACGTCTACAGTACGAGTGCTCACTTATAGTCCTTTTGTTCATGGTCTCATGGTCTCATGGTCTTCAGAAGATAGACTCAAGCCTAACTTTCAAGGCTTGTCGGATATGAGCAGACTTCACATGGAGATCGACTGGTCTAAGCTCTGAACGGAGAGACCCTCAGAGATACTGTGATTCGACAGGTGTACGCCATATACTTTATAAGGAATGAAGCTCGAATCACCGGCACGGCACATATCACTTTGTACAGTACAGTACAATTAATCTACTACCTTCCCCTTTTGTTCATATCAACATCGTGCATTGTGAATTGTGACGAATCCGAAGTCACAGAAACACGCTCGTTGAAGAGGCCGGCCAATGTTCCGATGCAGCTTGGTAGCTAGCTGTGAGAGATAAGAAATAAGAGGGAACAACAACAACGCCATACAACTAACTCTTAACTCGCATCAATTAGTCGGATAGATAGGCCATACATCAGTTATACATGTACATGTACATAGCCCACATCACGTACAGGCTGTAAGGTTGATTGTTCAACCCCTTCCCCAGCCCCAGCCACCAGCCGAGATGGAAGTTGATCCGATTGATCAATTATGACTCGCGGACCGAGCAAAAAAAGAAAAGAAAATGCTTTGCATCGCATACTTACTTGGACGATGATGGGTGAGAGTTTGATTATTCGATCACTTTAGATCACTAGAGATCAAAAGCTGAACTCGGGTACAGTACAGTACATGATAGTATAGAAAGATATTGTTCTAGATAAGATAAGATCAAGGTATGATGATCTCTAAACAAATGAAAAAAAAAACCCCTGTTGACCCAGACCCATGAGAAACAGAAACGTCACATTATTATTATAAGGTGGGGTTGTGTGAAGAGGGAGGAAGAAAATCTACAGCAACAATTGTCCAATGACAAAGCGATTGCGTTGCGTTTACAGTATGAGTACTGTACACATATACTGTACACACATTCGATATGATATATCGATATTATCTTTTCTACTACAATTCAAGACTAGTGATAGGAGCACTAGCACACCTGCGCACTCGCGCACCTGCGTCCCAGACGTGTTTAGCCCTGACCCAAACATTGACCGAGATTGTCGCTGTACTGAAAATGTCACCGGCGCTCAGAAGAGAGTCAAAGTCTGATCTAGAAGCGTTGCTGTTGTGGCTGTGGCTGTGGCTGCTCTTCTTCTGGCGATAGCGGCCTCGAAGACGGGTTATCCCTTGGAACTTCGCTATACAACGGCGGCAGATCCACAATCTCCTCCTGGTATCGACCGGCATCGGCATGTCGCCTAAACGTAGGACCATTATCTGTAGGTGGCCTTCTTCTGGGGGTTGGACCATGGCCATGGGTGGCTCCTGGTGGCAGAGCGGGCAATGAATCGGGTGAATCATGGTTGACGACCCGCATTCCGCTTTGCGGCACTGCTGCTCGCGGAGGATAGCTAGGGCCCAGAGCTGATAGCGTGGCGTTCTTCATGGAATCAGTAGATGATACAGAGGGTGGCGAAGCTTGCCTGGGGATTGTAGAAGCTAGAACCAGAGCCGGAGCCTGGGCCGGAGCTTGCTCGTTTTGCGATGGTGGTGGCGAAGTGTAGGGTAGACTAGCTGGATAACTTGTTGATGAGGTGGGGGTATGCAGCGAAGCTTTCGAGGGTAATGGTCCCGCGATACCTGGCCCACCGGCCGAGCCTGATTCGTCGGCAGACAAGGGTGAATGCGGACCGCCACCGGTCTCATGTCCTTGAGTAGTCAATATCAATGTATGGGGCAGACCAGTGGCGTGACCTGACGTGAGAGCCGTCGTAGAGTTGGCCGCCGCTCCGGGGTTGTAGATCGATACATCTTCCGAGGTTGGCGTGTGAGCGCTATGCGCGCTCGGAGCAGGGAAGGATCCGACTTGGCGATAAGGCTCGACCATAGCTTGCGAACCGTTCCTGCTCCCTCTTCCACCGTACGTCCCATCATCCGCCAGATCGACTCCCGCGCTATCCAACTTTGCTCTCGATGCCTCCCTCCTTCTTCTTCGCTTCAACAAGAAGAATAACGCCGCACCAACAACCGCCAAGAGAATGACGATGCCAACCACAATCCCTGCGATCGCTCCACCAGATACTGATCCGCCCTCATGAGGAGGGTGAGCCGATTCCGTGACGGGTAGTGTGGGTGGGTCCATTGACGCTATCGTTACCGTGGAAGGCCATACACCCGTCGGCTGCGGTTTATTGTCGAGACAGTCGGTGTCGTTGGAAGGTTGCGATTCGTAGATCCCCGCGGTACCTCCTCGTCCGTAACCTTGCGCCGAGCTAGATGATAGCGAGATAATCAGTAATCAGTCGGTTACAAGTGAAAACGGTGTAACGAAAACGGATTAGATTGCGACGATGAGCACAGCCTTTTACGGGATAATTTCGAGAAGGATGTTTCTGTGGAGTTGGTCTGCAAGAGAAACTATGCGCTATTACTCACTTCATCATGATGCTAAACCTCGAACCAGCAGGTACATCCATCACCCAGTCACTCTGCGACGTGACTCCCTCTTCCAGCGTGACATCATAAGCGTTAAAGCTTTGATCCATCGGTACCACTGTGAAATTGTACGGCCCGTATTCCAATCCTCCTGTCCAAGAAGTTTCAAAGCCTCGCTGACATTGCACAGCCTGACCAGAGACGGTGAATGTGAAATCGAGCGAGACCGACTGGGACCCTGCCCAGCTCAAACAGTCGGTTTCATTCGATGATTGAACGGTTTGGATCTCGGATGATCCGCCACTGGCGATACCGTTCGCGTCGGACATCATGGCGACGTAGTTCACATTGGCAGCCAGCTGCAGCAGAACCTATGACACGAAATGTCACCGCAGAGAAGATTGTATCAGCTTGATTCGACACGGCATTATTATCCTGATGTGATGGACTCTATTGGCTCGATGGCTGACACGCGTATGGACATATGGGCGCAAGCTGTTTGGGACTCGGCTCACCTGTGTACTTCCTGAACCATTCTGATAGTACGAGTCTGATATTTGATAGATAAACGGTTGGCCATAGACCGGTCTGATGGGAGAGCAAAAAGTGGACTCCATGTTAGCAAAGCCACGCGTCTGATGACAGCGGAGTTGTGGGGAGATGAGGGTGGACAGAGAGGACGTAGTCCTCCAGCTGCGCGACCGGGATGAGGGCATGTGAGTCGGTACTCACATTATCCATAGTGTAAAAGGAGGTTCACCGGTACCCCAAGTCAAAGGCACCTCCTATTTACCAATAACCAAGATTTCGTAGCAGTCGCGTGTACAGCGAATCGATCAGCGCAGGCACTCGCATAAACTCCAGTAAGAAAAAGAAAAAAGGACCCCCCTGCCTGCCCTGTGACTCACCTGACATTGACTCGTCACGTTCGGCCATTGGAAATAGAAATCCACGTCCGCATTGACGGATAAGAAAAGGCACGCCGATAACCCAAGAACCGAGAAGAAGAGAGTCGTAACAGGAAACATCTTGTGTATTTATTGTGTTTGTTCCTTTGAAGGTATTGCTACCACGCCGGGGCTTCTCCTTCTACGTTTGTCCGTACGGTCGTATGCGGAGCGGAGCCGACGTAAGCTACGTGCGTGTTGCAGTTGTCTGATCGGCTGGTCTCCTGGTGGTATTGAGTTGGGCGCGTTGCAATCTATTTGCCTCGTCGTTGTCGGTGTTGATGTCGTTGTTATCGATTCTGGTTGGCAAGCATGACAATGATGAAGCGAGCAAGATCGGATGAGATATGAATAACTTGGTAGTATGTCCTCTTTCTTATTCTAGTTTTAGTCTTGCTTCTAGTCGGAGTGAAAGATGAGATGTGTATACAGTAGAAGATGTCTTGGTTTGCCCGAAACCCGAGACACCTGACCGCTTTGAGATAACTTAATACAATGGCCAAGCCAAGCCAAAAGAAAGAAATGGAAAAGAGGAAAGGAAAGAAAAGGAAGAAGGACAAAACGCGTATCTTTTTGACTGTATACAATGATGCTTGAATCGATGCTTCATGGAAAAGAGTTCGGTTGTGGAAGGAGGGAGGAGAGAAGTAACAGATAAATTAATGCAATTGATGCTTTGGTCGAATGGATCGTCAAATGGTCAGTCAGATGGCCATTAATGGTTGGTTGGATCAATGGATGTTGTTATGCTATGCTGTATGGTATGGTATGGTATGTTATGGTATGGTGGGAGCAGGTTAGGGTCAGCTATAGGGTACACTTCTACAGTGTAGTAGAAGTGTAACTATAGGTTTAAGAATCCGTATTCTGCAGACAAAGTGACAAAGTGACTTCGGCGCAGGTAGGCAAGATCTGTCCTGTCCTGTCCTGTCCTGAAATGCTCCGCATCTCCATTTCTTGAGCTTACGTTAAGACACGTCCAAAATGCCAGCAGCCGAACGGGCAGAACGGCGACCGCAAGTTCTTGCATGTACTGTACTCGTAAGTTGTACGCCCGTCGGACCTGATTCGATTCGATCACACCCTGGGTGGGACTCTGCTCCTTGCCTCCAGTGGGTAAGGCTAGTGAGAGGCATGGGGCGCCCGCTTGACCTTGATTCACATTTTTTCGACGATTTGTGAGACTAGGGTATGACCATAGGTGTATCTGCGATCGAATCCGATTGACTCGCCACGCTGTAAGGTTACGCTGCAGAGTACGATACCAGTAAGTTACAGGATTACGAACGCCGCTCAGCCTATTAGATGGTAGTCATCCCATACCGTTTTGAGAAATCTTGTTCAAGATTGCCTCCGAACCAATTGCCAGTGCCGAGCGTGCTTGTACAAAATGTTATCGGTCGTACACTGTAAACCACATTGGCACTGTTCATGACCACTTCATTTGCACGCCCATCATTCCGATCTGACCGAAATATGCATACTAGAAAGAAGGTCGCTCTCGCATACAGCGGACCGGACCACGCATCTTCTAGAATGTATGTATATATATACTTTCTGAACTTCGTTGCAACAAGGTTAAGCTCGCCCGACCGGCATGTCCTGTCCACCTCTACCCGTTCGTCCGTCCCGCTTCGCCGAGCCGAGCTTTTTAGCAAAGGATCCCACGCCAAAGACAGTATGAGCAGTTTGATCTCTCGTCTCGGCTCACAACACCACCACTTCCTCCAAGCCATGATCTGTGTATTCCTTCTCTTCTTCAGTCACGCCTATATGCTCCTAGCTACTGCTATTGAGTAGTGCTGTGAACCCTTCGGCAAGGAGTGAGTGTCATGCCTCTGCGTGTTGGGAGCTTCTTCATTAGTGCTTTGCTTGGCAACGAGTTCAGGGACTGCGCATTTTGCCCGCATTGTGAAGCGGAGATAAGGCGGATGTCCGAAGTCGCTTTGACGATTTCGAAGTGATCGATGATGAGGACGCTCGTCGAGCGATTGTAGATTGTAGATGATGCTGAATGCTTATTAGTTCAATAAACTTCCACATGATTTTGTTTGGCTCTCATATGTATATATATCAATCGCTCGCTTTGCGCAAGTCTAACAAGCAAAACCTAGCAGGATATAGAAGAGAATAGACAAATACACCAGACTCGCGTTAGCGTCGGGAAGGGTGAAAAAGAAACAAAGTCTAGCAAACAAACTAGTCTGAACGCCAGATTCGCACCTCCTTCGACCGACTCGACTTGTTGCAAGAAATATCAGCATCAACGATGGAATCGTACGACCTGTCAAACTCTTTCGCTTTCCCCGAGCCGTACTCCCAGATCCATATAGCGCTTTTCAAGAATGTTCAGAACTCGCCTCAGATCAGGAAGAGGCTCGTGGAAGCTTCCGTAGCAAAAGGTCCTGAGGGCGACCAATTAAGGCGGGAAGTCGACTATGGTTTTGTAGAAGCCGGTAATGTGAGTAGCTCGACATAGTGGCTTAGTGGTGTATTCATCCGTTATGACTGGTCGCGATGGAGCTTCGTCAATGTCGTCTTGTACCATATATTACAAAAAGTACAATTTTGAAAATGGACTTACACTGATTATAATGCATCTTCCATGTACTGCTCCTTCGACGTAGCTCGTATCCAAAGAACATCTCTTAACCGCAATCCTCACGACCCTTCTCTACGCTTTCCCATCTCAGTCATCATCTTCAGTGGGACTGATACCTCCTGCACTCGAATCGTTATCCATCACCTCCGCTCAAGGCTCAGCTCCTATCCAACCTGAATCATTAATACAAGCCTCAACACCATCCACATTGCCGTCGTCATCATCCTTAACCCCAACTGTAAAGCCAAAGACTCGAACGCACAACCTCCATTCTGAACTTCTCCTCTCCCTATCTCCCAACAACAACATAACGGACTCTATCCGCCGACACGGTATTTCGGACGCTACCAAGCTGCTTGCGGTGGTTCGAATAGGCAATCCCGATGAGAGTGCCGAGGAGGTTTATAAGGGTATTGCAAGTGTCGTCGAAGGGGAATTAGTATCTTGGGAATCTTTCGACAAGGCCGCTCTCGGGAACAGTGCTGGCGAAGGTGAAAAAGGCGTACGGAATGATTGGGCAAGAATCGACAAGGTGCGCAATCCTATGAGCTCTAATTAAAACCCATCTTCCTCTCAATTCCACCTCATCTCATTCGGGCATTCAGGGAGGTTTACTATGTAGTGGACGAGTGAAATCGGTTACTTGCGTTAATCGACTGACCGGGCTAGGGACAGTTGACCTTGGGCTGATGATCTGTATCACGCAGATCTACAAGCTGAGCGAATTGAACGCTCTGAAATCATCAAGATCAACCTCTGATGCCGATGTTATAGCAAAGAAGATAGCGGCCGTCGTCAGTGCCGTGGCCATCAAAAATGTAATCTGATCAACAGCTCGATGCGCTTCGAAGCGTTGGAGCGGGCAATCGGCCCACACTGTCCCCTACTTGTTATTCGAAGCGACAATCGGCAGAGTTACCCCAACACCAATAAGTGTCTCTTACCGCATCTCTGGTGTGGCCGTGGCCGTGCAAGCAACCGATCATATCATGAGAAGAATCGTACCGCAACCATGGAACGATTTGCGAACAGTTCATTCGAGAGCCAAGAAGAGCCAGAGGCGTACTAGCATGGACATCATATGGTTATCTCCAGGACGCGAAGATACACTCAAAGAGAATAGCCGCTCTCTCTCTCTCCCACTTGACTAACCGAGGCAGGTGGTCAAACCAGGTTGAACCTACTATATCTATCGTACGTACAGCATAGATCCTTTATACCTCGCATGTACTACCTATACCTGGATGCGATATGTACCATGACATCGCCATCTCGCCTCTGCTGCATTCACGGCTGAGTACAGATGTTCATGCTGAAAGGATATACGCAATGATATGGTCATACTGAGTATACTTGAGCCCCATATCATCTATACGTATGTGATATCAAAGGAGGAGGTCGAAGGGTGGAGCTGAAAGCTCTCAACGACTCGCTCGCTTTGAGGGGTTAACTCACGCCTCGGTTGGGACTTCGGGCAAGCCTGTTGAGGTCGTATATTCTCCATTTGTTTGTTTGTGCCCGCTTCAAGCCCCTTCCGTCAACGGCTGATATCTGCCCCTTGTCTCAAGCTCACCAACCCATTTAGCAACTGGCTACCGCTGACGTTCTTTATATCTGACCGGACAATACCATCTCACCTCACCCAGAACATTTTCACCTCAAGAATCTACGTCTACGAAGGGCGCAACAAAGACAAGCTGTTCAACGTATTGCCCTCTATTCATCCGGAACAAGCGCGGTTAGCCAGACTATCAACATGTCCTACGGACCAGAAACGAGGCCGAGCCTCCTCATAGCTCGTAAGGACGGCCAACTCTACGTCATCCCCATTTCACTCAACCACAGCAGCTCATCTCCCAGCCATCAGCCTGTAGCGAGCAATTCGTCGTCATACTCTGGATTGGCGGGCAAGCCGGCAAATACGAACTGCGGCTACGAGAAGATCATCGATCCTTCGCTTGTACTTCCGCAAGCTCTGTTGGGTGGAGAAGAAGCCATGAAGCCTCTTCACTGGCTAGATCCAATCATCTTAGCTTCCAATTCCATTTCCAATGATGCAACGGCAAAATCACTCAATCAAGATGCTAACAAGGGCGTCGAGGCGAGGTTGTGGGAGGGTTGGACGCTCATCGATAGCTTCGCAAAGGGTGAGAGCTCGAAAACGGGCTTGAGCTTGAGCGCGATAGGCAGACGAGTGGAGGAATGTGAGATGCAAGTGATGCTGTGAGTCCACAGTACGAGTAGCACATGTTTTGCCGGATGCACATCGCTTCAGTCAGCAGTTCCACATCAGGAGGGAATGTCTGTGCCTTTCACATTCTTTCACAATTGAATCAAGCTGATCGAGTGTACGTCGTGACCGGATGAATCGGGGCGTATGGAATGGTGCGTGTATTTTAGATCCCTCCAAGCAGCTCAAGGAGACCCCAAACTCCTTGAGAAACACTATCGTCGAGCAGTCAAATGGCACGACTACCTCCTCCAAGCAAAGATGACCAAATCTATCCTGAAGATTGAAGACTCGCTCAAGATTGTGGGGAGCGGTAAGATCTACAAGTCGGTTATCGAGAAGATGGTCAGCAAGTATCAAAGTCACATTCAAAGTCAAAGTCAAGGACAAAATCAAGGTCAAGGTCAAGGTCAAGGTCAAGCAAAGGGAGTCGGGACCAAGGTTGACGCTGATGCCCCTGCGAGTCTGAGGGGCTGTGTTGGGGCTGCTGAGGGCTGGAAGTTGAAGGGCAATGAGTAAGTGAAGTTCTGACTTTCCACCGATTTATAGTAGCTTCTTTCGTGCACGATTTTAATGTATGAGTACATTACATTGAGTTCATAGCATAACGGATTTTCGGTACGGTACTCGAGTGCGGAGCGAAGCTTCCTCCTTGACATCATCAATCGAGAGGGCCCAATTTTGTCATCCAGCTAGCGGGGTTTACTGTAGAGTCATTATGATGATATCGATCGATAGCTGACTGCGGTTGGGTGTTTGGTACCGGTACTGTAGCGCGGGCAAGAAAGGAAAGCACGAAACGGCGATTCGATATTACCTCGAAGGCCTGATTGCGCTCTGGCCATGGACATCGAGCACCGTCGCACTCTCTTTCGAGGTAGCGCATTCTTCAGGCTTGAGTAGAATGTGAGCGTTCCCCACACACAGACCCTCTTCTAGAATTCTCAGATTATTCGCGACAACGCTCCGCTCCCACTTCTCATTTCGCTCCGTACATTATTCAGCTCGGGTGTTCTGGACTGACGATTTTCTCGTATCGGGCTCGCGTGATGATGCGCCTCTGGCACGTACTGTACTCGTAGCGAACAAGCCCTCTTTGGGAATATCGCCACCATCGCTCTCGCCGCGCCAGCCAAGACAGGCCCCAAACGCGCAGCATGGGACGACATCGCCAGAACCGCTTGTGCGGTTGTATTGCAAATGCGATATGCCACGTTTGGCTCGCTGTACAAGTCTTTTGATCGTGAGTGGCGAGATGAAACGCACAAGCACCAGTTCCGGCTGCGGCTGCGGCATTCTTACGGCAGCCATCTCGTCTGCTCAATAGTGGTCCCTGCACCTCAAAGGGGGAAAGTACGAGTACATACTGATCGATGGGTCTGTAGGTCTCGCTCAGCTCGATACCAGAGCCCCTTTAAAGGAAGAAGAGTCGGCGCAGGACAATGGCTCAACCGCCGCAACGAGTACTAACAAGGTGATGGCGGATTTGTTTGAGCACAAGCCTTCGGAAGAATGGGCGCATCGATACTGTCTCAGGCATCATATCTGCCATGAGTAGCGAGTAGCCAAGGCGCATTAGTGCGTAGGAGACATATGGATTGTACACAGATTACAGTATGTCAAGTCAGTTCGTACGGGCTTGACTGCTAGTGCGTGTGCAAGGAAGAGAGTGAGATTCAACTGTCTGGTCTGGGAGATCTCCCTTTCTACTGTACAATCGGTGTTTCTAGAAAGTATTGGACGAGACACTTTGGATACATCGTTATATACATATGATATGGGGATCATGGCTGGCCAACGGGAATTGCGCCTTATTTGGGTTTTCTGTCACAGATTTCACTATCGAAAGAGTACACTAATAGCACACTAAAATAAGCTACACCGGCGAATTAGGAACTCGATGTACTTATCGATTCCAAACTAGAACCAAAAACTCTGCCCCGCTATGCTTCTTGATAGAGACCCATCTGGACCGTATACCCTCGAAGTGTGGTGGAGCATGCTTGATAAGTTGCCGAGATCGAGGGATGGGGGAATGGGGGAGCTCGGATCACTTGAAAGCTTTCTTGACTTCGCCTTTGGCCTCTTCGTATTGGCCCTTTGCCTTTCCGGTGAGCTCGTGAGCCTAAAGAGGGAATGATCAACCACAAAACAAAAAGGTTGTCAGTCATCCATTATACAGCGTCATATTTTGAAACCAGACGTAGTGTCCGGATATTGTCGAGCTTGCGATGTGCAGATGCAGACAGCCTTAGGTTCTTCGGTTTGAGGTTATGCGTATGAATCCATCCCGATCCACGTTGAGTGTGGTGGAGATGACAGTGATCCCGTAATCGCTGCACCACCGCACACAACGGTACTCGTACTCGTACAGTATATGTACTCACCTTGCCCTCTGCCTGGTTCATGTAGCCCTTCGCAGTCCCTTCAGCATGATCTGCAGCACCTTTAGCCCTGGACTTGGTAGAGTCGGACCCGAAGAAGTAGTATCCGAGGCCGATGATGGCTATAGCGCCTCCGCCGTAGAGGAGGGTATCTGGACCAGATACAGACATGGACGAGCACGTCAGCATTGGAGGCGAATGAGCGTGAGATGGAGGGAAAAAACGAGGTGAAAAGACTGAAATAGGGAAAGAGCTTACTGTCACCACCACCACTACCTCCACCTGGTGGGGTTCGAGGAGGAGGCGAAGTAGGACCCGCCGGACCGCTTGTAGGGGGTGGGTTCATAGTAGGTGGGACCTGGCTGGCATAGAGTCGCTACAGCACATGCGAATTCCATATAAATCTTATCAACATCCTAATCGACACCCGGCGAGGATCGACCAAGAAACGTCACACATCATTTGTCTCGTCTCGCCGGGCCGCAAGACTCACAGTAGCCATCGCCGGCTTGAAAGCTCGAGAAGCACTTCGAATCGGAATTCTGGTCAACATTGTTACTTTTCCTAAGTTTCCCTATTGTTTGTTGAAGTTGTCGTTTCCGTAAATGTAAGATGCAGTCTCGATATGAAGATGAGGAAAGAAGAAGTAAAGTCTTCTTGAGATTTGTAGGGAGCTAATGAGTGCATATGGTGGCGAGTGTGCTTGCAGCGGGAGTGAGAAGGGCCTTGAGTTGCGTTGCGCTTCCTCCGAGTCATAGAGGAATGTCTGTCTGTCTCGCATGACATCATTCGATCAGTACCAAGTATCAAGTATTAGTAGGAACGTTTCCAACATGCACGTATGCTTGCAGATTGAGAATGGGAGAATAATAAATGATCATATGAACACATGTCATTCAATGATAGGACCATGTACTGTATGATGGGGATGACGACGTTTGCTCAGTGCTTTGGATGGGAATCGTCGCATGTTGGTGATCAAATCTTACCGGCCACGTGCGGTCCTCACAGCCCTTCCCAGATCACAAACAATCGATGCAGATCCTCTTGTTGCGCACGTTTGCAGTGTAGGGGCGCCGTATCACGCGACAGTATCAAAGTGTCCATGGTCTGTTAAAGAGGCAAAAGGGCTTGATGCGTCGCGCGATATGTGAGCGCGTCCTTGCTAACGTTGGGACTTTCAGTCATACCCAGCGGTGCAGCCAGCATGTATCGGTTGCCACAGCCTCGACATCGTCAGATCGCCCTACACCTTCTTCAGCAAACACGGCGCACGCAGATGCAAAAGGGTATACTGCATGCATGTCTATATCGCATGCTCCTCTCAGCCACGATGAGGATGTTGGTCGCAAAGCAAGATCAACTGTAATCTATCCCGTTCACATCGATCATATCGAAATACGCTTATTGGAACTCTGGTAAGCAGAACTCTCCCGGTCCGTAAGGCTGCAATGGTAAAGCAAGCGCAAAAAGTCAGCTGAATCCACGGTATGTCTGATCTGGAAGCTGAGGGAGCTAACCTTTGTCGTAAGGCTATTTGACCGTCGAAAAGCGATAGAGAAGGGGACAGACGAGAAGAAAAAATGGCAACATGATCAGCTTTTTTCTATTTAATAAAAAAAACACCCTGGGTGAGAACAGACGAGGTGTCTCGATCTATGATTCTTTCGAGGGTCGGAGCAGGCTGGACGGACAGTTTAACGTACTTGGTAAGACCAGCAGAGTTCTCAGAAGTCTGTCGGCCAGTTTGAGGTCCAGGCTTGGGCTTTTCGCCTTTGGCGAGGGCATCGAGGATCTTGACCGTCGTCTCGGGAGTAAGGTCTTCGTAGTAGTCATCGCCGATTTGCATCACTAAGTGAAAAAGGAAGTGATTTCGAAAGTCAGTGAAACCGAAGCATCGGCGATGCAGTACTTCACATCCACCCCAAACAGAAGTGAATGTTTCATTCAAACTGCAGTTCCTAATTCTCGGGCGACGACAGGAAGAACAACTCCGTACAGGAATTCCCCATAGTAGATGCAGCGTGAATCTGAGATTGTCGTTGAACAAATAAAACCTTGATACAAACGAAAAAAGGAAGACGAAAGCAGAAAAAGAAAAAACAAAAACTCACTAGGAGCGTTAGAACAAGCACCCAAACATTCTACCTCGATCAAAGTGAATTTCCCATCCTTGGTGCTCTGTCCAGCATGGATACCCAAGTGCTTCTCGATCGTCTCCAGGATCTTGGTAGATCCGCATCCTCCGAGCTGACAAGGGGTAGTCGTACACAATTGAACAAAGTTGGGAGCGACGGGTTCTCGGTTGTACATCGTGTAGAAGGTAGCGACCTGGTCATAAAAACAGAAACAAGAACAAGTGTTTTTGTCAGTCCATGTTTCAGTTGATGATTTTCGTCCTTCTGCGTTGGCGCTGTTTCCCCTCTCTTTGTTGAGTTGAAGCCTCGATCAGAACGAAATCGCCGTATGCGCAGTTCCATGTCGGACTCGATACCGTCGCACTCCCGTGTTGATTCTTCCATTCAGCGTTCATCGAAAGACTACACTCACCTCGTACACCCTCATCTTGGGCATCTCCAACAGCTTAGCTACGGCGTTCATAACGCTGATACTCGTCCATCCATTGTTCTGTCTCTGACCGAGATCGAGAAGGGGCATGCATGCTCCCTTCTTGTATTGAGGAGGGTATCGGGAGATAATCTCGTGCGCTCGCTTGAGATTCTCGGCGTTGAATTCGAAGGGGATCTGTGAAGTAGTGAATTACTTATTGAGCATGAGCAAAGTGTCTTGAAGTACTGCGGTGGAAGATGATATCACCAAACTCACGGAAGGGTTGTTGTAGTCAGTATCTCGATGCTAGACATATCATTTCCAAGATTAGCACGATGCTAGAATACCAACATGAGTGCGCATGTCCAAATCACTCACCACAAAGAGCGATTCTGATCTTCTGGCGGGGGAAGAAGTGAAACCCCTTCGACCTGATGATCGTACTACGGCACGGGTGGAAGCGATGGCTGAACGAGCGAAAGACATGGCGAAGGTGTTTTTTGAGCGAGGATACTTATAGGAGAGTAGAGGGTGGGACGATCGACTTTTATATATAGACAAACGCAAGGATTGTTAGGTATCAATGCATCGTTATGTGAGTGAGCTGAACTGTGGTCAACCAATGTCTTTCGATGGTATACACCAACTGTCAGTGGCTGAAGGTGATATGCATCGATATTCAAGCTCCGGTATTGGATGATGAATATATTCAAAGTGTGTTTATCATATTTTATCCCAGCAAACCGACACTGCTTCCGTCGGAGACTCCACAGTCCATCCTATCGTCAAGTTGCAAGTTACGGCAAAAGTTGACCACCCGGTTCCCGACCATCGACCTGTGTTATTTGGCTACCTTTGGCTATCGAGATCTATCATCGGAATCATTGTCCGTCGAAAGCTAGTGAAGCTATCAGATCCCGTTCTTACTCTATCGCTGTAGACGCAGACGTAGACGGGCCTCGAGGATATAATCACATTCACATTCAACCTGCACTTATCTACCTACTCTTCACCCTCGTCAAATCCATCTCACTGTTCGCGATGCCGTTCGCCTCATCGTCGTCTGTCAGACGGCTCGCATCCCGATCTATCCCCTTGATCACCGCCTCTGCCCTCTCCGTAACCCTCTACACAGTCCACTCAGTCTATTCTCCCATCCTCTCAGAATCAGGTGATCCACTATCAACGTCAATCAAGAAACAGAGAGTGGTCAATGCTTCAGCGCCTTTCACGCCCTTTGCATGGGGTAGTAATCGGAATTTAACAATCGTACCTGATTCGACAGTGGCAAATGCAAAGAGACCATTACCGCTTACTCAGATCGGTGGGACACCCTTGAGAGATTTGGTACTGGCCGAGAATTATGGAGCTTGTGTCGATGCGAGAGGGGATTGTTGGATGTGGGGGACGGCGTATGATCCATCTGGTCAAATAGGCAAATCACTGAAAGGCAAGGTGGGTTAGAAAAGTTTTTTTCCCCTGGCAGCTAGGACATAGCATGCTCTATGTATAGAGTGGCCTTCACTGCTGTCGCTGATTTCACTCTTCATGCGAACCATTACAGGGCCTGAAAGAGCTCGCTCCCGGATCGGCCAAGCTATTCGCGCTGTCTAAAGGAGGACAGCTCTACGTTCTTCCCATTGCCAAATCGTTACAAGAAGATCGACAAGACAAACCATCCCAATCATGGTGGTCTTATCTCTTTTCCACTGATCCAGGAACGGATTTCGTAGAGCTCCAAGCTCATGGTGGTTTGAAATGGGGAGAGAAGTGGTCTGGGGTTTCAGTGGGTCGACACCATTTATTAGCAGTGACCAACAAGGGCAGGACGTTTTCTTTGCCCTTGAACGAGAAGGCAAATTCGCATCGACAACTTGGTACGAAACAAGAATTCGAAGAACCACTCGTCACGCCCACTATATACGGAGAACCGTTCCCTTCAGACAAGGATATCCGATTCGCAACTACCTTGACTGAAGTCCCTTCCTTGGCCAAGATCGGTGTTGCCCAAGTAGCTACTTCAGAGCGAACGTCGTTCGTACGAACATTCTCAGGCCACATTCTCGGATTCGGAGCGAATGAAAACGGCCAAATCGGACTCGGATCCACTTCGTCGGTCGATATCGTACCTGTCCCCGTGGAAGTTGTATTATCGAGATGTTATCCCTCCGGAACCAAAGTGGAATGTACCGATATCAAGGCTGGTGGAATGACGACTTTCTACACGATCAGAAGAAGTTTCCCTGGAAGACAAGGAGAGTTTGTTGACCTTCTTGGATGTGGCAGTGGGTTGAGCGGTGCGTTGGGTACGGGAATGTACACTAGTGCAACGGGTATGCCTGTGAGAGTCAAGACGTGAGTGACCAAGCATCGGGCCAGGGTGATAACATGGCAAGCGCTGAAAGCATTGAAACTGATTTACTTAATATCTACAATTTGCACAAACAGTATCAGCGGTCTGCAGGAATGTAAGTTCAGCTCAATGCCGGATATCAAACGAAACGAAAACCAGGCAGCTCAGCTGAGCTGACAATCCTTCCTGATTTGCAGATTCGGAAAAGGCCAAGACTTTCCTCCCGATTGGTATACACAAGCTCGCCATCTCTTCGTCGCCCAACACTCATGTTTACGCCACGCTCGATACCGTCACGTTGGCTGACCCGAAGGGTGTCAAGGAGGGTATATACGGAAAGGACGTCATGGCCTGGGGTGCGAACGGTGAGTCCTCGGGACTGGTCACTGTCCTTTGACGTCTATTCGCCTGGGCGTGCTGTCCAAGGTCTAACCTTATTCAATCAACCACGAGTCACACCCCATTTTGTACGCTGGAGACTGATTCATCCTTGATATATTGTTTGATTCCAGTCGACTACCAAATCGGAAACGGCAAGCGATCAAGCACCGCTATCCCGCAACACCTCCCTCCCATTGGACCTAAAGCTATCGATGCCCTGTCTATCGACCCTCAGACTGGCACTGCCGAGGCTCAATTGAGCTCTGGAACTGTGAGTTGATTGTATCCCGTCTGTGTAACTGCCTGGTTTGGCATAAGACCCGCCTCTCCTACACTCCCCATCTAGCACCTTGCTATCAGGCAAAGAAATACAAGCTGATTGATCACATGTGTCATTCCGTCTTTTTACGTGCCGCAGCAATCGCCGATGCCCCACTCTCGACTTCAACTGCATATTAAAAAAGCAAACGCCTACGACCCGCTTGGGAAGTTGATTTCACGCAGAGTCAAGTGCGAAGAAACGCTTGTAGCTGGTTGGAACGCTTCGGCGCTTTACAACAAGATTATCGATTAAAGCGTCAGTGCAGTGCGTGTCTATAGCTTGATTGCACTCGCCGGTGCGGGTTTGGGTATTTATGAAGAGGATGTACCATTATATATTCATGACGGACCACATTGCCGCTCGATACCGTCCGAGTCTCGCCTCCAAGTCATTCAAGTCTCTCTTAGCTTTGACCAAGTTTTCTGTTGCTTCTCCTACCATCTGTTCGCCGCGCTGGTCTTGGGAGCTGGATGAGACCGTCGAAGAACTTGATGGATCGGGTGTAGGAGGTGCACAAGCCATTGGGGCGCCCCTGTGAGACTGGGTATCCGCAAGGATCGACGCAACAGATGTCAGGATTGATGCAACAGATGCAACAATCGCTTCAGCAGATGCAACGATCGATTCAACAGATGCAGGAGGTGTAGAGTTCGAGAGAGGCAGGGCCGATGCGATGCTGTCGGTCGCTGCCGGTGCCGTAGATGCGATGGGTGTAAGAGGTGCAAGAGGTGCAAGAGGTGCAAGAGGTGCGATCGAAAGTGAGTCTATCGTATTGACGGACAATGTCCTCGCTTCAGGAAGCTCAGCCTGTGCTTCCTGTTGCTTATCTTCGCTGTCATCCCAATCGGGAATGCTGACCTGGCGCATGCTGGTATTTTCGCTAGCGGCAAGAGGCTCGATATTCTGCAAAGAGGTGGAATTCTCCACTGCGATATCAAGAACGTCGACATGGTCCACCTGCAAGTCGTCTGATGCCATGTCGCTAGATTCAGCGGCGATCTTGCGTCTCTTGAGAGCCGGACCGACTGCAGCGGACTCAGGTTCAGGCTCAAACTCGTTCACCGGGCTGACCGGAGGGAGCACTGGATGCAAATTCTCGTTAGACATATCGCAGCCAACTTTCATATATAACCTTGAGCATAACAAGGTAGAAGGATGCTCACAGGTGATTCCCATCAGCTGAAGTTCAGCTCGAGACTTGCACTGTAGGGCAAGGTGTAGTTAGTCAGCAAGAGTATGATTGTTCGTCCTGCCAAACTCGTATATTGCTGTTGGCGGACCCGGACCGCAAACTTACAATAAAGATGAATTCGCAGACCGGGCGTTTCCTGTCAGGTGTGAATGTGTAGTGATTGACCATACCATCGCTATGGGGTTCTGTGTTGACCGCCCTATACGTTTCATCATTCAGCTTATGCGACTCATTGCGGCAAAAGTCAAAGTTGGCTTCGGCGTACTGTATCAAAGGTCTCCATCTGTATTTGAACTGTTGTGTTAGCGATTGGCTCCGCCGTCAGAGCATTAGAGGATGAGCTTTAGTGCTTACCTCTGTGCTTTTGCTTTTACCGGTGTGGCACATTCCACAACATCTTCTTTGAGGAGCTTCCATTTCCCTCTACGAATGAGGAACCTAATCGTGGCTTCCCCCTTGGTTGCTCGTTTGTGAGCAGTGTCGTCCGACTGTGGCAATGGAAGCACATATTCATGCACGTGTGTCAGCAACCCAGCATAGTAAAGTTAGAGATGCCTAATTGGAACCGCTCCTGCATCGATATTTGATAACCCACCGTCAGGGGACAGAATATGATATCTGAGTGAACTACTTCACCATTAGGCAGCCGGTCGTAGATTTTCTTGAAGTCCTGTTCGGTTCGGACATCCGATGCTAGCCAGACCGGCGAGCGAAGATCGGTGCCGCCCGCAATACATCCGGCTTCCAGGTCGATGTATGCATATCGGCCGTCGGTCTTTGCGATTATGAACTCGATCGGCTGTGTGAGCGCAAGCAGCAAGAGTACAAGAACTCAGACCGTGTTTCGCCTTCCAGATGATAAAGGAAGCGCTGTTAGCTCACCCCTTGGACCTTTTCGAGGTACCGTTGATATGTAATTGTTCTGGCTGACTTCCTCTTCCCTCTCTTGCGCTGGCTTGGGATCGAATATTCATCTGCGATCACCATTTCACAGAGAAGCGTCAGAGTCTGTTGGTCTGTTCCAGATGATCACGTTTCAGGTTGACAGATCGGCTCAAGGTGTTGTTACAAAGCAGGAGAGATAGACGCGGATTCTGCTGTGACAACTCACTGAGACGTCGCCCGCTGGTCTTGTCCAGCACATATGCCTATGGTAGATGAGATGAGCAAAGTAGTCGGGACACGCGATTAGTTCCTTTCACGCTCAGAGATCAGGATGGATGGTTGAGGAACCGAATGAACAACGGCATGAACAAACCTCAAAACCGGCTGCTGGACCTGTCGAAAGCATTGTCGATATGTTTGCTAGATGCTCGATATGTTTGCCCAGATGCACGTAAACGATGTGTGAACAGCTCCCAAGCGATTGTTTCAACTTTCAAGCGCACTCGAATGGCTGAAGAAGGTGTGAGGGTAGTCGAGGGATATGCTGAAACAGAATAACAGAAAAACAGATGATATCAATGATCAGACGAAGCGGGGCCAAGAAGGTTTTAGGGGAAGTATAGTACCGCTACATGGTTGACGGGCGGACAAGACTGATGATTGATTAGTACAACCCAGATCACGAACGCGTTGTTTACCTCTGTTAGCGTGACCGACGTGACTGATAGTGATGAAGATGGAGGATCCGCGTTGAGATAAACCTCCTTTGGTGTCGAGCCATCATGTCGCGCTCGCCAGAACAGGCAATTCAGTGAAAGTTCCCATCAATGATCCCACGATAAAATGAGTTGCATCACACAGTATTGGCTATAAAGCGTGCCTACAATCTAATTCACCGGTGAAGACCCCTTCCGCCCTCCGAAAACGCCTCGCCTCGCCTCGCCGCCCATTCGCTTCCCCACCCAACTGCCCTTTCGGGTTTCAATCGCTGTCCTCTTTCGGTCATATGCCGGAGTTGAATCTCGGCTCGTAGGTGTGATTTGACCAGTTGATGGTTCGATTCCCTCTCTCTCCCTCAGGTGTCCCTCTCAAGCTTCTGATCCATCATCCCTCCTCATCCATCAAATGTATCCCTCGCATCATTCGTCCTCCATCTTGCATTATTCTCCTGATGTGATCATGGGTTCTGAGTTTCCACACAACCCGGTGATTGCAGCCGCGCTTGTCTAAGCGTTGGGAGCAGCTGGCGCGCCTTGTCCAGGTGGACCGCCTCGACCGCGGTTGTTGAATCCACGTCCAGGTCCTGCACCCCGAGGTCCACCTCGTCCGTTGGGTCCAGGCCCACCTCGTCCTCGTCCACGTCCAGGCCCTCCACCTCGTCCGTTGGTGTTGAGTGCTTGACCACCCTGTTGTTGCTGTCCAGAAGGAGGGGTAGAAGCAGAATCGTAGCCGTCTTGTGCGGGAATCGAAGATTGTTGTTGCTGCTGCTGTTGAGCAGGAGGCGCAGATTGGTTCACTTGTTGAGATGCTTGAGACTGGGAAGGTGTGGCTTTAGGTGGAGCAGCAATCGCACGAGGCGCAGCACGAGGGGGAGAAGGTTGATCAGGAATGCCGCTTGGAGCGACGTATAGAACGGGGTCGATGACGGCGGGAATGGGGGCAATTTCGGTACCGAGCTCGGACTCGATTCGGTACAAGTTGTGTCGGTCCTCAAGCTACTCATGGCATTAGCGGGCTTTCTCTTGTACAGCGCGAATCTCGGCTTGTTAGACTTACCGTGAGCAGGGAGATGGCGAGACCAAGATGACCGAATCGACCAGATCGACCGCTGCAATAACATCAGTATTTGTTTTTGCAGTCACGAGGGAGAACGAACGAGCACTCACATTCGGTGAAGATATGACTCAGCGGTACGAGGGAAGTCAAAGTTGATGACAACATTCACAGCCTGGATATCGATACCACGGGTGAGGAGGTCTGCCGAGTTTCAAGATATAGTCAGCGAAACGATCTTTATGTAATAGATTGTGTCACTATGCTCACCTGAACAGACGAGATTTCGGGTCATACCATTCCTGAAGTCGTGGAAGACTCGGTTTCGGTGCGCTTGAAGCATCCGAGCATGAGAGTAGAAACATGAGTATCCGAGTTCGGTGATCTTCTTTGCGAGGAGTTCGACTCGGTTGGTGGAGTTACAGAAAATGATAGATTGGTTGATTTGAAGCTGCATGGGAGGTCAGTGGGTGACTCAAACACTAGTGCAAGCAGGCTCCTTCTGACTCACCTTGGAGAAGAGGGTATTGAGACAGTGTACTTTTTGCCTCTCTTCGACATATGCGTAATATTGTGTGACACCTTTCAAGGTGAGCTCGTCCATGAGATTGACTTCGAACGGTTGGACCATGTGTTGATCCTATGAAAGACAGATCTTAGCCATGTTGTAGACAGTTCGCATTTCACCAAACTACTCACAGTGAACTCCTTGACATTCCAAGGAAAGGTAGCTGAGAAGAGCATGACTTGTCGTTCTTGTGGGCATAGCGTAAGAAGTTGTTCCACGACAGGGGTGAATTCCTCGCTTAATAGCTTGTCGGCCTCATCCATGACAAAGATTCCACATCGTTTCAGGTCGGCAATGCCCTTTCCTCCCAAATCAAGGATACGTCCTGGTGTACCGACGAGGATATGAACAGGTTCTTGTAATCGTAGGATGTCGTCTCTCAATGTCGTTCCACCGGTCGTTACCATGACTTGAAGGTTAGGGATGTGAGCACCGAGGGTTTTGCATACTTGGGATGTTTGGAGAGCGAGTTCTCGAGTGGGGACGAGTAGAAGGGCTTGAATGTGAGAGTGGTTGGTGTTGATTCTGTTTAATGTAGGAATGATGAATGAAGCGGTCTACCGAACACTGTCAGCGAGACAGCCGTATACAGCTATTATCGCACAAAAATAGTGCTCACCTTTCCGGTACCGTTCTTTGCTCTAGCTAGAATATCCCGTCCGGTCAAAGCCATGGGGATTGCTTGTTCTTGAATGGGACTTGGGCGTTCGAAACCGGCAGTGTAGATACCCATGAGCAGTTCTCTTCGCAAGTCGAAATCATCGAAAGAGGATCCCGATGTATTGAGGACATCCTGTCGAGACCTGACGTCAGCTCCAGTCGGGACAGGTTAGATAGGCAGCTAATTCACCTCAGTCTGGGGTCGGTCGTCTTTGGGAGGGGCGACGAGGCCCTTCTTCCAATCATCGTTTGCTCTGCCGTCTGAGTCAGAGTATGCTTCCCTTTTGTCTCACACGGCTTTAAACTTACATTGATGAGGAAGCCATGGTTGTAGTTGGGGAATATATGATATGTGTTGTATGGGCGGAAACTGATTTGGTTTAGTGCTGTTGCGACTGTGCAATATCGATGTTAAGAAGAAGGGAATGAAGATGTCGCTAGGAATTTGGAGGAGGTCGAGGGACAACGATGAGCGCCTTATTTGAACTGCTTATCGTTGCTCGGAATTGGGCACGTTTCGGAGGAAGTTGGGGGTTGTACTGGTGTGCCTGCTCAGCCGGTTGATGTTGCGTAATGGGTTGGTTTCTTTCTGAGCTGATCTGTTGTTGCGTTTGTGTCAGCTGTGATAATGGCGTCGACGAAAGAATGTTGGGTTGAGTTTGGTCTACTGGGTTGATACTGTTTGTACTATTGTAGGTTACTGAGGGTGTGTCCAGATAGCCAAGAAGGAGAAGAGAGTGAAGAGGAGGAAAGCAGAGTACGTGATTGAGAGGAGGATTGAGGATTATGGATTGTGGAGGATACAGGCTCAGTGACTGGTTGAATGCACAACGTCACCATAGACAAGCTAGAACTACAACTATGCATGGTACACCCACAACCCAACCGAGGAGTAGTACCATGCCCACGCGAGAATTAACGCCGCCCGCTAAGGCATGCATTGTCGGGGTTTGGGTGGGTGTGGCGTCAAGACGAGTTCAGCGGAATCAAATATAGTACACGTGGTATTTGTTATCGAATTCAAGGCTTAGGCTTGGCTTTGCTGCTGGTCGACGCGTCTAACCTGTGGGATGAACACGAGTACACAAAAGTCAACACAGAACACAGCACACACAATCAAAACAGCAAGTGACACCGTACTCATGAGTATGAGAGCATGACACACTTGATATCTCATCATCAATACATCACATACAAACCTCCATTCAGCAAGATCATCTGCATCTCCGGCTTCACGTCCTCGACAACGGTGACTAGAATCACCATAACAACTCACTCGCAACAGTGGAGGCAGCACAGCCTGGCTGGACTGGATCAAGAAACCAACACTTAAGATAGTTCGACCATCAACGAAACCCATCACGACCTCGTCACGCTCCGCTAATACCTCCTTTTCTCTTCTCGCCGAAGTCTCGCCACCGCTACCGCTCAATCTTGCGATCAACTACCCTCCTTTGGGTCAACTGACCCTCAGATACCACTCGTCACAAGTAGTCCAGCCCTCCGTCCGACTAGCGTAGCTGCGCTCGAGCCAAGATGGATCCTTCGGCTCTGCTGAGGAGAGTGAACAGGGATGAAAGGGATCCAGGCGCTTTGGCAGCGGCGCAGGCCGAGTTCAATGAGAAAAAGTGAGTGTCAACAATCTTTATGCTTTATGATGCTCGCGTCCGAAGCAATTAAGATTGATCGCGAAGCCATAATTATACGGGATCTTGAATACAGCTGACAAGCAGAATCCTACTTCCATCATCATTCTACCCAAATTTTACCCTCATCTCACATCGTCCGTCTGTCGTCGTTCATACGTTTCCAACCTGCCGGTATGGAACGCCTTGTTTCCCTCACTCGCCGTACGACCCCTCGACCACCTATCTATCCCTACGATGCCCCACCATCTTCCGCTCACAGACGAATGTGGATCCCGGACCCTGTAGAAGGGTTCTTACCATGTTGGATCCGCTCTCAGAAGGGGGATGACAACAGCCCAGAAGCGACGGCGGAAGTACAAATCTCAACGACAAATGAGCTCAAGACGATACCGCTCTATCAGCTCAGTCCGATGAACCCACCCCAATTTGACGGAGTAGAGGACATTGCGGATCTAACCCATTTAAATGAAGCGAGCGTGATCAATAACCTGCGGACGAGATATCAGGCTCGAAGCATATATGTGAGCTGCATTCCTGATCGATAAAAGCCAAGCGACGATATGTTGACAGAAACTATCACTCAACCTGACAGACGTATTCTGGGTGAGTTCGGCCTCGGCTCAGACCGATCCCCTCGAGCTGTGTTTGCTGCTAACCCCTCGCAGACTGTTCTTGATATCCCTCAATCCTTACCAATCCCTCCCTATATATACGTCCAAAATCATCGCGCAATATCGAACACGGCGGAGAGAAGAGAACTCGCCTCATATCTTCGCTGTTGCTGAACGGGCTTGGCAGCAGATTGGAGAAGAAAGAGAATCGCAAAGTATCCTGATTACGTGGGTCCGGTCTTGTCTATCTAATCATTGAGCTGAGCTCTGAAGCTGATGTGTAAGACAGTGGAGAATCAGGTGCTGGTAAGACCGAAAATACAAAGAAGGTCATCCAGTATCTCGCTGCTATCGCAACATCCCAATCGCCAGCCGAATCATCAAGACCATCGCTGAGTCGGACAAAGTCATTGTCAAAAGCGCCAGCTACCGGTCTACCAAGATCATCGAGTTTCAAAGGCAAAGATGCTTCCGAGATTGACCTGGCGTCTCTGGCCATCTCAACGGACCCTTCTCTCGGCTTGCTGGAACAGCAAATACTTCAGGCCAACCCTATCTTGGAAGCGTTCGGTAATGCTCAGACAATGAGGAACAACAATTCAAGTCGATTTGGAAAATTCATCAGGATCTTCTTCTCGCCTACTGGAGCGATTGCGGGAGCAAATATCGACTGGTACCTCCTGGAAAAGAGTAGAGTGACTGCCCGAGCGGAAGGAGAGAGGAATTTCCACGTCTTCTATCAATTGCTCAAGGGGGCAAAGGAGGCTAAACTGGCAGGTAAGATGATGCTGTGAGACTTGCATAGCGATCCAAAACTGACTTAGCTTTGTATTTGATATCCAGATCGATTGCTGCTTGAGGGAGGACCGGAGAAGTACGAGTTTTTGAAAAAGACGAGACTGGAGATCGATGGAGTGAACGATCACACAGAGTGGAGACTGCTGAAGGTGAGCGCAGTCTGGCTATGGTGAGTCGCTGCGAATGCTAATGTTTACGGCTTCGAATCCAGGATGCTCTGGGAGTGGTCGGCTTCAGCGAGTCAGAGCAATTCGAGCTATTCCGAATACCCGCAGTCATACTTCACATCGGAAATCTTCTCTTAACAGGCTCATCAACAGATCAAGCATTCCTCCCACCTGCGATGCAACCAGTAGCAGACCGTGTCTGTCATCTGCTTGGAATCAGCGTCAAGGAATTCACCAAATCCGTCCTTCAACCGAAAGTTCGAGCAGGTCGAGAATGGGTCACAAACGCTCGAACGAAGAAGCAGGCAGAGGATGAGCTGGGAGCACTCTGTAAATTCATGTATGAGAAGACATTCGGAAAGATGGTGGACAGAATCAATACTGCACTGGATCGACCTAGCGCTAAATCGTGAGTTCGTTTTCGCTCGATATAGGGAGATCTTAGCTAATGATAGATCAGCCTGTCGATCGGAGTACTGGATATCGCCGGTTTCGAAATTTTTGGTGAGATGGCAGCTGCAGCTGTACGTTAGGCAGTTCTGACGCTCGTTTGCAGTCGAGAATAGCTACGAGCAACTGCTCATCAACTTCACGAATGAGAAATTGCAACAGGTGAGCTGGCAGTACGCGACAGTGCGGAATCACGGAGTATAGCTCATTCTTGTGCAGTTCTTCAATTTCCACATGTTCACGCTCGAGCAAGAAGAGTACGCCAGAGAAGGTATCGAATGGGACTACGTCAACTTTGGTCTTGACCTACAACCGACGATCGAGTTGATCGAAAGTTCTCAGCCTATCGGTATCCTCTCGCTTCTTGACGAAGAATGCATCATGCCCAAAGCTACCGACCTCACTTTCACCGAAAAGGTACAGAATCTCTGGGAGACGCCCAAAGGGTCCGGGTCAAGTCCACGACATCCTGGATCAGCTAAATTCAAGGCAACCCGATTTGGCGCCGGCTTCGTGGTTAAGCATTACGCTGGTGATGTCGAGTACCGCACTCAAGGATGGCTGGAGAAGAACAAGGACCCGATCAACGAAGCTGTTGCGAGATTGCTCGCCCAATCTGAGATTCCCTCGATCGCCATACTTTTTGCGGAATACTCCGAGGAATCGGCAGCTGTTGGTGTGGTGAAGAAGGTCAAGCGAGGTGCTTTCCGAACTGTTGGCCAAAGGCACAAGGAACAGCTCGGTCAGCTGATGCAACAGCTTTCATCAACACAACCCCACTTTGTGCGATGTATTGTACCCAACTCCCACAAACAGCCCGGCAAAGTCGAGGTCAACCTTGTGCTCGACCAGCTGAGATGTAATGGTGTCTTGGAAGGTATCCGAATCGCCCGACTAGGATATCCGAACAGACATTCTTTCGCCGAGTTCCGACAGCGATACGAAGTCCTCACTCCTGGCGTCATATCCAAAGGATACATGGACGGACGTAAAGCGGCTGAGCGGATCGCCGAAGCGCTGGAACTGGACAAGCAGTTTTATAAGATAGGAGCAACCAAGATCTTCTTCAAAGCTGGTGTCCTTGCCGAGTTGGAAGAACGGCGAGATAATCTCCTCACGGATCTGTTCAGACGATTCCAATCGGCCGCAAGAATGCACGTTGCCAGAAGACGTATACTCAAGCTCATTAATCGTGCTCAAGCTGTTCGTACCATCCAGCGAAACGCTCGAGTTTACCTCCAACTACGAGACTGGCCCTGGTGGTCGCTCTACGTCAAAGTCCGACCTCTGCTCGCCGCGACTCGTACGGACGATGAACTCGTACGCAAACAAGCGGAGCTGGCTATGGCGAAGGAGAGAGCAGAGCGTGATGAGGCGGAGAAGAAACGGCTCGAAGATCTCAAAGCTGCACTGGCGGCTGAAAAGACTAAAGTCGAAACCGATCTCTCTTCCGAACGAGAACTGGGCAGAGAGAAAGATAGGATGCTCGAACGAAGTAAAGCGCGAGAGGCGGAACTCGAGGAGAAGATCAAAGAGCTCGAAGGAGATATTGATGTTTTGGATGCTGAGAGGGAACGAGCGGTAACGGCTGCGGATGCTGCCAAGCAACGCCTGTTGCAAGTGCAGGCCGACTTTGAGGGCTTAGTAGAGCAAGCTGCCATGTTGGAGAAACAAGGTTCGGATTGGCAGAAACGCGAAGCGGACCTACTGAAGGACTCAAAGGAGCGTTCTTCCGTACAGTCCAAACTGGAGAAGGAGAAACAAGACTTGGCTGCTAAAGTGGAAGAACTCAAGCGGGAGGTCGGACATAAGGAGGATGCGTTGAAGAGGACGAAGGATCGAGCGGATGCGAATGTTCAGGAAATGGAGAAGAGATTGCAGTTGGAGAAGGGCAAAGCGTGAGTTCTGCCAATTGCGCTATCCATGACAGGTGAATTTCTTAAGCTCACGTCCCTTATTCTTCGTAGTCAATCCGGCAATACGCAGATATCAGATCTGACTGATGATCTCCGACGCGCGAAAGGCCAGCTTGAAGAGGTACAGGCAGCTCTCAAGAGCCGAGAATCGACACTTGCTTCCAAACAACGAGAGATCACCGAGCTTCAAGCGCAGCACAGTAAAGCGCTTAAGGCATCCTCGGACGCCGAACAGGCTCGTGCAGCTCTGGCAGTGAAGATCGATTCTCTGAGGTCTGAGCTATCAGCCAAAGACAAGGAAAAGCAGACCGAGATCACTGCCCGCCAGAAACTACAGAAAGAGCTTGATGACTTGCGAAAAGTTATGGATGCGAAGACTTCGGAGGACTCGAAGCGACAAGAGGCCGATCGCTCACGAGAAGCCGAGATGTCGCGCCTTCGAGATCAAGTGACACAGCTCCAGAAATCGCTCGATGATCAGCGTGAAGCTGCTCAACAGCTTGCCAACAAGCTACGAGTCGACGTCGAAAGCTTGAAGCAATCTCATACTACCGCCCAGCGAGACTTGAAGGCTGCTCAAGCCGCCCTGAAGGACAAGGAGGATAAGCTTGCTCAAGCGCAGAGCAAAGCCAACGACGCTGAAACTTTGAAGCGGAAAGTAGAAGCTGAGCTGGCAAGTGTTAGGGAGCACCTTGCTGGAACGGAGAGCAGGCTTCAGAGCACCGCACAAGCGAGAGACGTGAGTGATTGAGCCTCCATGCTACATTTCAAGATGAAATCCGCTGACACCAGCAACACCATAGGATCTGGAGAAGCACATGCATGCCCTGCAAGACGAGTACAACGGTCTCGAGGATGCCGTTCTGGAGATCGAGGCGGATAAAGCCAATTGGGCTAAATCACTCGACAACGTGTCCCGTCAACTGCAGGACGAAACCACGAAACGACATCAATTCGAGCAGCAATTGCACAACAACCACATCGAGCTTGCCGAGAACAGAAATATCGCTTTGCAAGCCGAAAGAGCTCTTGCCAAGGCCGCCTCAGATATCAAGGCTCGAGACAAGGAGATCGAGTTCCTCCGAGGCAGGGAGAACAAGACTGTCGTCGAGCATTATCATGTTCTGGAGAAAGCCAAGAAGTTCACCGACCAACAACTTTCCGAGCAAGTGCGAGAGAACGACCGACTCAATACACTTCTCAAGTCGCTCGAAACGCATCGAAATCGTCTGAATGCCGATCTGGAAGATTTGGCAAGACAATACGATAAGCTCAAGGCTTCCAAGAGTAAAGAGGCTCGATCCGCAAGAGCGTCCCTGTCCGCCGAAGATAAAGATGCTGTCTCAGCTCTCGAGGATGAAAAGAAGACCAGACGGATACTCGAAGCTAGGATTACTTCCCTAGAAAAGGATTTGCAAGATCAGCGAAAGCAAGTATCGACTTCTTCGCTTGCCGCCTCTTCCAGTCGATCGATCGAGAACAAGTATCGACAATCGCAAGATGACTTGTCACGACTCGAAGCTGAACATCGAGCGACGGTCGATCAGAATCAGAGATTACAGGGACAAGTCTCCGAGCTTCAGCGTGCTCTGGCTTCGACATCTAGGCCTACACCCTCGAACGAGAACCTACGACGTGAAGACTTGTTGAGAGGTTTACAACAATCGCACGATGCATTAGGCAGAGATATGTCCGACCAACTACGTCGGCTGAATGAAGCTACTCCCTTGACACCTTCCAAACGCCAATCCGTCATCAATGGAAACGGTGCAGGGGTGGGACCTTCTAGCCCTGCAGTGGATCTGATGTCATCGAAGAAGATCAAGAGCCTCGAGATGGAAGTGGAGAATCTGAGAAGACAGTTGGAAGATGAGCAGGATGAAAAGGATTTCTTGGTAGAGCAAATGGAGAAGCTGCAAGGTCAAGAATTGGGTAAAGACGGTAAAGCCCTTTTCCCATGTGAGTGCCACCATTCTTATCGATGATCGAGGCTGCTTGGCGATTTAAGATAATCATCGTAATCATCAGTATAGAAGAAGTAAGCTGACGAGGTAACTGGGGCGGGGCATCTTAGACGAACAAGCTGTATATTCTCATTTCAGACTGAAGGCCAAATCACTGAGATCTCAACTTGACCAGTGAGTGGCAAGATTACATCTATCATATCTCGCCCTTTTCCTTCACTTTCGATGGTACCGACGATGGGGCCACGGCACACCAGAAGAGTGACTGATCTGTGGGGATGTCTTGCAGCTGGCTCGCGATGGAAGACCTGAATAACAACGGCGATCCTCGATCAGACAACATGACGCCCAGCACATCATCAAGTGCGCCGAGGACGGAAGATGTGGTTCAACTCAAACACCTCTTATCTCAATTTGATCCAGAGACTTCCCCTCTGAGGCACAGTTGAGCGAATTTAGTGTGACCACAGCGCCGCGCCTAGTACAGAACCTGTACGCTGCGAATGATTGGGAACAAATACAGAGTATAAAAACGGGGTTTTGTGATACGACTACATTTGTTTGAGTAAGTGTTGGATATGGCCTTGTGATAGCTTTTGCCTACTATACCCCCGTTTCCTAAAGCGATATGTGAGAAAAGGACAATTCTGTACTATAGATCAAAGGTTGATACAAAAGATACAAGATACCGCACAATGATCGCTTTGACTTGCTACGAGATAGCCTCTCTATGCTCTTTCGTCCTTGGTCCTGGTCACGTTACGTTGTTAATCGTCCTTGATATGTGACAATTGATACGCTGCTGCTGCTGCTAATGCTGAAGAAGATCTGAATTGAATCCGCGCAAAAAAGAAAAACACACGTGCATGCATGCAAGCATGCCTCACCGATTCGATCAGATCTACTTCTTAGTACAACAGTTTCAGGAACAATTCCAATCAGGGTTCTTGATCCGATGAATTCCGTCACTCCGTCACTGGATGATCACACCGTGCCACCCGGACATCTCTAAGCCGCACGGACCCTTTCCGTTCAAGTCAGAGGTCAGGAACAGAATAACGGGAATGGCACTGGCGAATGACTTGCTCGTTCGCTCGCTCGCGTGCTTCGATGGATCTATTTACATACTTGTACAGTGAAAGAGGAAAGAAAGGGAGAAAAAAAAAAGTCACTCCTGTTTTTGGGCTGCTCGTGTGACATTAATGGTTTGATAGGATAGGACTTCAGATATGGCATGCCATGGCATGGCATGGGTATGGTATGGCATATCATCACTCCACAACTCCATGCATCTACAGTACTTTACAAACAGTATTTCTCGATCGACATTGTTCTTCTTCTTCTTCCAAAACGAGGCGAAAACGGGGATAACAACATTATTCACGGTTCGGTCAAAAATAGCTCATAGCCTACTTTTTTCGATTAGCCCTGGCTAGCTTTTACTGGTACGAGTATACCTTCGTTTACATATCATAAAACCTCACTCAAGACCGCTCGACCACCTCTATACTATCTATATACCGCGTCATCTCTTAAAAATCGATTTTACGTATCGATCAACCTCCAGCTTGTCGTTCAAACTCGACTTATCTTCGCCTACCTAGCCTAGCCTTCCATCGTCCTTGTCGGTCTCGAAGAATCTCGTCTCCAACTCAACACGCCAACACGAAACGGCTTGAACGCAAACGCAAAACGCAACCACAAAAGATGGCAGCGGATCTCGACAAGTACCGAGATGGTGAATTAGGAGAACAGGTGCCTCAGCTCGCCGGCGGTGGTGGTGGTGGTGGACAAGGAGGTAGTCTAGAGAGCGTTGATGTGGATGATGATGCCGTTTTGGCCAAGCTGGGGTTAGTACTATCCACATTACCTACCCATTGGCCATTCTGCGGGGTCAACTTGTCCTTGCTTCGTTCTGAACACTCTGACCCAGTACATTACCTTTTGGCTGTACCGGAGTGAGGACGAGGAGGAAGGTGTCACTGACGCCGATTCATGGGGATACTATGCTCTGTCTGCAGTTACAAGTCCGAATTCATTCGAGAGTTTGGTAATCTCGAAACCTTCAGTTTCGCCATGAGGTGAGTTGCACTTTCCAGGAGGTCAAGATTGCAAGGCAATGGAAGAGGCCAGCGATGCACAATTTGGTCCGAAAAAAGCAGACCGCTGATTTGGGATTTTGTTACAGTATCATGGGGTAAGTGACTATCGAACCCATCTCGGATGGACGACAGCGATGAGTAAGGAAGATTCGGCGTGCGGAACGATGCTGACTGATACGGAACGTTCCCTTGTGCGATGTAGTATGACAGCTTCTATCGCTACGACATTTACCACGCCTCTGTCTTTGGGTGGTCTGGCCTCTGTCGTGTGAGTCTACCCAAGCTATCCTCACTATACACGATCGACTATGCACGATCATCTTCCCCTAAATGGCTCAAGGTCCAGTGCTGTTTTACTTATGCACAGCTAGCTGAGCTGACTCCCGTTTGTTGGATTCATAGATGGTGCTGGCTCATCGGTGCAATCTGTACGTTCCAACCTCCTTGCGCTATATCCCGTTCTGAAGGCCTTGTTCCTGATCCTATTCGTATCTGACCATATGATTCTGGATATTGGTCTGGTGAACAGTAAACATCTCCCTCGGTGCTTCTATCGCTGAGATCGTGTCCGCCTATCCTACCGCCGGTGGTCTATACACTGTGAGTTGGACAGTCCTACTCCGCCGACCGCATAAAACGAGGATGATTTCAGCCGACGGAAGAGACTGATATTGATTTGGTTGTTTGCTTAGGCCTCTGCTGCTCTTGTTCCTCGGGCATACCGACCTATGTGAGTGACTAGCTTTGCTCAACTAATCGGCCATCATGCGATGGCGAATGTGCGCTGACCGAGGTTCATCAATTTGTCGTTCAGCGTCGGATGGGTCACTGGTTTCCTCAATATTCTCGGACAAGCCGCCGGTGTAGCTTCTACCGAATGGGGTCTCTCAGGCGTAAGTCCGTTAGCCCCATCTACTTACCCCGTACGGCCTGTACAGCAACCAACCAATCATCCAAAAAGGCAGAGAGCTGCCGTAACGCTGATTCTGATACATGTTTGACACACTACAGATGATTCTCGGTGCAGTGGTCATTTGCAGGGACGACTACGTGATCACAAATTGGCACCAATTCTTGGTCTTCGTTGTCCTGTTGATCATTCACGGTCTGCTCAAGTGAGTCTCACTGTTTCTAATCTGGTCGATTGTCTTTCTGGCTGAACATCCCCGCTCGAGACAACTGTAAGCCGGGGTAACAAGCTGATCTGACATCCCTATTTTTGCTATCTGCTCAGCTCTATGCCCACAGCCGGCCTGGCTAGACTCACCCGATACTTTGTTTTCATTAACATCGGTTCCGCCATTGTTATCATTATCACCCTCCTCGCTTGTACCCCCCGATCGGAGATGCATCCTGGAAGTGTGATTTTCACCGAAGTCACCAATAACACCGGTTGGCCTAACAACGGTCTTGCCTTTATGATGGGTTTGCTCTCTGTTCAATGGACCATGACGGACTACGATGCCGGTGAGTGATCGATTGCGCTGTTTTCAACCGTGGCTATATATAAAGACTGACTGATTCCGGTCATGGTTTGGATCTGATGGGGAAACAGCCGCGCACATCAGTGAAGAAGTACACCGAGCCGCCATCGCTGCTCCAGTAGCCATCTTCGTCGCCGTCCTCAACACAGGTGTCAGTCTCTCACCTCCTCGCTATCCCTTTGCTCTTTGACGCACTGGAACTGATTTCTTGGTTTGTTTACAGATGATCGGCTGGATCCTCAACATCGTCCTCTGTATCACCGCTGGAGACGTGACTCAGCTCCCCGGTCCTTCGGGGAATGCCTTCTTGGGTATCATGTACCTCCGAATGGGCAAAGTGGGCGCTATGGTACTCTGGTCTTTCGTCTGGTATGTCGATCGTCCAATCCATCTTCATGACCTTGCTTCGACTTCGCGAACCTCATAGCAGCCTTCCTTGATTTCCATGATCCAATGCCTTCGCGTACTGATTTCTGACGGTTTGTAACTTCATAGCCTCGTCGCAATGTTCACCGTACAAACCGCGCTCCAAGCCAACTCGCGAACCGTCTTTGCCTTCTCTCGAGACGGAGCTTTCCCCGATCGAGGTCTTCTGGGCCGGATGAACCGAACGACCAAGACTCCTGTCATCGCTGTTTGGGCCGTCGTCCTGCTTAGTGTCTTGATGGGCTGTCTCAGTTTCGCCAGTTTGACCGCTGTCAACGCTATCTTCTCCATGGTAAGTGATCGAAGTGAGCCGAACTACTGTCCAAGCAACGATCAGATGCAAGTTCCCCGACTGATCACGATGTTGTTCCAATAGACCGCCGTCGCTCTCGACTTGTCGTACATCATCCCCGTTATCTGCAGGAGGGTTTTCGAGCATCACCCAGAAGTGCACTTCACCCCTGGACCGTTCTATATGCGAAAGTGGGGTATTCTCGTCAACTGGATCATGTGAGTATCGACGGTCGCTACTACGCTACAGACGATCCACCGCGCTTGGCTGATCGCAAGCACTGTCTCTTCACATCACAGGGTCATCTGGACGTTATTCGAGGTTACCATTCTCGCTTTCCCCGAGACGTACCCTCTCACTTGGAACACCTTCAACTATGCTGTGAGTACTGCCTGCTCCTTTCGACCGTCACATGCTACTGGGAAACGGACAATGGCTGACCATTCTATCATCGTCTTCTTTCGCTTCAGGCTCCCATCACTATCGCCGTCATGGCTCTCTCCTTCGTATGGTACTTCCTCGGAGGCCGGAAATACTACGATGGACCGAAGAGTAACCTGTAAGCGAGCCGTCCTGCGCTCGAGTCGGGTCACGGACCAGTTCTTCTGAGCGAGGAGAGAGTATGCCAGAGAGGATGGGCTCGGCGGTGGTGGGTCGGATCACATCAAGCTTTCAACAAAGCTTGTTTTGTTTATCCCCTTTTTTCGGGTCTTTTGAATTCATTGTTGTCACTATCTCATCATGGTGATCGATCATCATCCATCTGTTTCATTATCATTGACAATACCTATAGCATATCCACCGTAATTCGTATACGACAGGATTTTTGCTGAAAATAACATTTTTAGAATGCATAGATATAGATGTTCTCATCTTCGTCTGGTCGGATGTCGCTGTGAGGTAAGGATCCCTACAAAAAACAAGTCGGTTCAACACCAGAAGTCTACTGTAGGGACGTGCGACTTGATCCTGCTTAGCTCATCTAGTTTATGGGTAGACATCGGGACACGTTAGTTTCTGTGGACGAACAAGCCGGCTGACTTTGCTTTCCTCTCGGCTTTTTGTTGATGAAAAACTAATCGATTTGATGTTGACTTTGCCCATCGTAAGCTATGCTATGGCTATGCTATGATGTCGAGTGTACCATGTGCGATTCTGCAATCAATCCGGGCACGCGGCCTGGGCGGCCTGAAAATGCTTACGCGAGGCGAAAAAAAAGTCCTTTCGATTGGTTTCTGTTGTTTGGTTCCTGCGCTAAGCTTTGTTGATCCGCTTCTTGAACTACCTGTAAGCACGGCTGGTACCGTATCGTATACATATACATTGTACAGGTGGAGTATACAGGACAGTGAGTGTTGTATACCTGTAAATGTGTATATATAACACTTGGAGCATTGGGTTTACTGTACATCTTTTGACTCTCCATCACGCGTTTCTTTCTCTCTTTGTCATCTTCCTATCTTCTATTCTATCACCTTTCCGGACTGGTATCGACCTATGGCCGTCATGTCTTTCGACCGAACTGCAGTCCTTCTTCTCGCACTAGCCGCACAAGGTCTGGCGGGTCCGCTGCCACCGAAGCAACATTTCGAGGTCGACAAGAGAGCTGTTGGCCATCATCCCTCCCGCGCGAATTGTACTTCATTCTTCGCTGACATTACAGCTTCGACCGATGGTAATATCGATCTCGTCTCAATCATCGGTGAACCGTAAGTGCTCAAGAAATCTGCACAATCGCCAATGGACATTTACTGTAGATCAGCAATGTATACTAGCATTTGTCATCAAAATACGAGTACATGTACCTGCGCTGACGATGATGCTGTGTGGAATCTCATCTGTTGAACTTTAGACCCGAAAATCAGCAAGCCTTGGTCGAGCGACGGATTCAGCTATCTGCCGCCGGCTCGACCATCAACGAACAGATATTCACTGCACCTCATGTCCATGTCGAGGGCACGCACTCCCTCTATTTTGAATATTGTGCCCCAAGCGCAGGCGAAATCAAGGGTCTCTTCCAGACACATCATGGTCTTGTTTCGAATTCTGGCTACTGGAACCTGAACATTGAGTGAGTGAACACCGAGGTCAGCCTTAGCCTTCCTAGGATGAACATGGATACTAAGCGCACGGTATAAAAATCCTCGGCTGACGGATCAATAACCATACGGTACTCGTACTGCAGTGGCTCGTACGACTACTCTTTCGCCGAAAGTGCTGCTGCAGCTGGATGGGGTGGGTGATGTGTCTTCCGCATCACACACCTCTGATAACAGTACATGAAGCACGTCGGACGATTGAGCTGATATAGAGCGTTGACCCAGCGACCCTTTCTTATGACCGGCTTGGTGTTGGACACTCAGCAAAGCCAGATGGCACCAATATCGTTCAAAACCCTTTCGAGATGGCCCAGGCTATCGCAATTGCTGAGCAGCTCCGACAGGGAGGGCCGCCTGTCGCAGGGACACACAGCAAGATTGTCGGTGTCGGACATTGTGAGTCTGAGAACGTAGAGTACTATCGGCGCTCTGCGCTCGATCCCTGTTGTTGCGCTGACGTACGGTATCGCTTATTGACGCTTGTATCAGCCTACGGATCGGGGACTTTGGTAGGTGTCGCTTCGATCGCGCCCAACACATTTGACGCTCTCGTCCTCACGGGCTACACCGCCAATGCTACAATGGGTCCACTTGGCCTCGCTGGTAGGTGCGATCTACTTCCATATTTATATATACATATATATATTCGAAATCGTCGCTGATGACTGGGTGGTTTCAGGGATGAATCCGACCATGGCAAATGTCGCCTACCCCGATAGATTTGGCTCGGAGCCGAACGATTATGTCACCACTGCGGAGGTCAGCGCCGATCAGGCGTTATTTTTTCACTATCCCAACTATACTCAATCGGCTCTAGACCTCTTTGTCAAGACCAAGGGAGAGTGGACTTTGGGTCAACAAAGTGAGTTGCACAGCGTTCAACCTATCAGCTACAATCCTGGCCAATCATGGCTGCTTCGAGAAGTGATCTCGTTGATCTCTCATGCATCGTTGATCGACATGCTATAGATACCGCTCCCTTCCACTTCTTCTACGATAGAAGTCAATACGTCAATCCCGTATTGGTGGTCAACGGCGAATATGATGCCCCCTTCTGCGCGTCGAACTGCAACATCCAAGCGGGCGACGTAGAGGGCTCGAACCAACTCGATACTGTCAAAGGTCTCTTCCCCTCAATCGACAGGTTCGAGACATACCTCGTCCCCGACACCGCTCATGGAATTAACCTCCACCCGACCGCCCATGAGTCATACCACCGTATTATCGATTTCGCCAATTCGCTATAATTCTCCCCAAGCTGTTTTTATTGGCTCTCGTTTACTGGACCATACCTAAAGACGTTTTGTTTGATTAATGGTTTTGACATTTGATGGTAAATCTGGATGGTATCCATGTCTGCCTTCTTTCTATAATCCTCTACCGTTCTCCGCGACGGCTGAATATGTGAATGTACTCTGTGTGTCATGTTACCTCTCGTCAGCTTGCACTTCTCGTCAGCTGGGATCGTCATACCCGCTCTCTCGACAGCTTCGCCTCCTGGACGCGTGCCCCTCGGTCTCATAATGATGCTAATCATTTTGATCAACACCCACCCACAGCTGTACTGTACATACAATGTCACCTCGCCCTGCTGATTCACACACACACGAACACTCGAAACGAACCATCAACATAACTTTTTCTTCGTTTTTTATTCTTCTTTCTGCAATAGATTCGTAATACACCTCATCCACTATTCTAGCCCAACCAACACATCAACGTCCGCTGATACAAACATGTCCAGCTCGAACAACACCTCCGCGTCATGCTCCTCTTTGGGTAAGAGGATGAGAGGTTTATCTGTGATCTCGGTGAGTGAAAAGTCTCGTCAGCCTGGCTGATATGGAAGGAGGCTAAATACTGAATACGGAACGTCCAGGCCAATGATGACGATGAAGAGATCACCTTCGTCAGGGAGAACAAGGGCACGAAGCGAGTCAATCCACATGGGATATCTCCCCCTCTCCCCCTACCGGCACAGCGCAGACATCTTCGAACCAACCGTTCAGCAGTCATCATGGAACCCACCTCACAAGCCCAAGCCACCTTCGGACGCCCGAACACCCCACGCACTGATCGAAACGTCTCTTCGACCTCCGGTCCGTCGGGCTTCAGGCCAACGTCATCATCATCGGGGAACAAAGTGGTTTGGCTGAGCGGCCACGACTCCGCTCACGCTTCCGAAGAGATCGTCGTGAGGGTCGAAGGCATCAAAGAGCGATGTACCAAAGTATATCGGGGTGGTTGGATTTATGAGGGCGTCTCATACGAGGTGAGTCAAGTACAATTCTGCCCCGGCTGACCCGGTTGACTGTCGTACGGGCTGCAAGACGCACATTATCACAACTCAGAGAGGGCTGACACGTCAGTTGCTCGGACTCGGTAAGGTCGATGACGCTATCCGTCTATCATCGCCGCCATTCGACTGGATTCTCGTCCGCTCTGTCTTCACGCTCAAATTCCGCAATCTCGACATCCCTTCCAAATCTTATGTCCACGCTCAGCGATTGTGTCAACCAATTGCCTCGGGTGAAGGCGGAGCTATACCCTCAACACGAGAAGAGGTGTTCCTGCAGCATGTGAACTGCCAGGACTTCCCCCTAAAGATCGTATCGGAAGGCACCAAGCTCGACTTGGAGTTTATGAGCGGCTCAGCCGGCTGCCAGCGGGACACCAAGTATATCGCCCGGTGAGTGCCTATACAGTCGACTCAGATTACTCACAGCATTCGAAAGGTGGGTCTGAAGTAATTTGGATCTTGACAGCTTCGTCAGCGAACCGACAGCTAGCGCCATCCGATCACCCAGATCGGCCCTCGACTTCCACGGCTGCGACTCTTGCGAGAGTCGACACAAGAAAGCAGTGGATCGAACCATTGTCGCTAGCCCCGACGTCGTAAGGCTTGGCAATGAAGGATATCATCTGCTGGACTTCGTCTTCATCGATCCTGAGGTCCAGGGCCAACCGTACCACATTGGTCATGTCATTGGCTGGCAGAGGCAACGCGAGGGAGACACCGTCAGTGTGCAGATCCGGATGCTGAAAAGGAAGTCGGAGATGCTTGAGCACCAAACGGGGCAATACGTCTCTGAAGTGAGTACTGCATACTCGCAATGCGTCTCCAGAGTAGTATCGGGTACTAATAATGGTGATGATCGACAGCGTGAGCTTGTGGCGACGAACATTCACGACCTCTATCCGGCACAACGCATCATGGGCCACGCCTTCGTGTTCGGATCTAAGTCGGCAATGGCCGTCGAGGTGCCAGGTAGCCAAGTGTCCTTCTGGTGTGCGACGAGACTAGCCAACGATGGTCGAGGCAAGGAGACAGTCGTTCCTCTTCAGAAACCTCTCAGGAGCTGCTCGATTTGTGTTTCCCACGAACGAGCCCACCGCCATGAACTTAGGGCTTGTCTCGAAGCAGTTCGGTTCCCTGCAGCCGACTGTTACTCAGGCGCAGGCGGCTTCCTTTTACCGGGGCTACATATCTTCGACTGGCGATCAGCCTGTGATCCCGATGAGATGGCGTGTCAGACTTTGGAGCAGCTGAAGTGAGTGAAGTGCTCTGCTGTAAGAACTCAGGTCACAGCCACCGTAGACGAGCGCTGACGGGACGTGTTTTCCACAGTGATAAGGCTCCCAGCCTCGATATCTATCAAGGCCCTGTACATGATCTAATAGGTCGCCCAGTCGTCTATGACGCCCAGTCAGCGGGTTCCCCACATTTTCCGGCTCGAGGTTCCACATTCATGATAACCGGTGGTCCGCCTTGGCAAGTCGCGCGCTTTCACAGATGCGTCATTTACGTGTGGTGTAGCTGACCCGGCCACTCGCAGCCAAGGCCACTCAAGAGCGAGTCACGCTAATAATCCATCCAGCAAGGACGTGGCAAGAAGCGGGCCAATCGATCAGAGAAATAGCGAGATGTTCGTCTTCCTGGCACTTGTCGCCCAAGTACTCCCCTACATCGTTGTTCTAGAGAACGTCGGGGCCTTCAAGGACGATAAGGAGGAAAGATCAGAGGAGAACGCCAATGGCAACTTCGCCAGGAGGGCTATCCGGGAGCTGACTAGTATGGGGTGAGTGCGCTTCGTTAGTGCTTGCACAGTAGCTCTGAGACGTATATGCACGCAGTAGGCTGATATTTGAGTGTTACTCAATAGCTATGCCACTCGGCTGGCTGTGATCAACTCTCGAGCCTATGGGACTCCGCAAGATCGACGCCGCTGCTTTATTCTAGCAGTGAAGAGCGGACTGCCAATGCCCGAGTTCCCAAAGCCGAGTCATGCCATACCCTCTACTACTGCAACAGTCTTCAAGGATGAGAATGGGCAAACGATGCCTTTCTACCTTGGTGACCGAAGGGGAACAAGAGGCACAGGAGCCCACCCGCCTGTGACTATTAACGATGCGATCAGTGACCTACCTGGTGAGCTCACTTGCGGACTTGACAGATCAGTGGTCCAGGGATTTGCTGAACCAGAACTCATTCGTTGTGCAGCATTTGACTATCACTCGTAAGTTCCTGAATCTGCGAAGGGCTTCGATTATGTGAGACTACTAATCACCATGCATAACGAACAGTCCCGTTGCACGCCAACCCTCAAACCAGCAACCTTCTCGACCTCGATTCTGGGGCCACCGAGATGACATCGAGGGCAACGACACGAAAGGCGGTTTCTCTCGACCGGTACCATACGCATCCCCACCTCTGACTGACTTCCAGCGGTCGAAGAGATGTTCGAACACGCTGGTACGCGATCAGTACACTAGCTACTGTACACCAGGTGCGCTTGAGAGGTGAGCATGCTTCATTTCTCGGATAATGCCGTCTGCAATCTTTGCTGACCACCCATATCAGCATCTTCAACCGATCAAGAATGGCCAATGTCAGGGGTAGGTGACTGATCAGCGTTGATGCAAACTAGTCTGCACGCGGCAGATCGCTTACACCCAATTGCCAGGATGTGAACGTCGTGCTCTGAGGACGGAGGGGTTCTCAACCCTACTGACGAGCTCAGCACCCGGGGGTAAAAGCACGGCAGTGATCCATCCGGATGTGAGTAATCTGTACAGTATCACTCGGTTGCTACTCTTCTTGAGGGGCTGACATGGTCGCGCCCGATACACCTTTCCGAATTGTAGCAGAACCGAAAGTTCACGGTCGCCGAGCGCAAGAGAGCGATGGGATGGCCAGACTGGCTTGAGCTCGCTGGGACCCCTCTCGACCAAGATCGGCTGACGGGGAACGGTGTATGCTTCGAATCAGTCGAGGCGATCTATCGTAGCATCGTGGAAACGATCATCTTGCCTTGGTGGATCAAAGCGGGTAGACCGGTGGAAGGAGTGTACGAGAAATTCGTTGCGGATCACCCAATTTCGTAGACCTTCTCGATCCCTGAATTACACTCAGAAAAGCAACTACAGTTCGCCAGCTACGACAGGGACTCCATCAACAGTCCGTCATTCAGATTCCATCAGCATCGTAAAGAGGAAGACATTATAATAAGACATGGAACCCATCTCAAGCTGTCTGTATATAAAGTAGGGATCAAATACGAGATAAGACCCTGTATACCTCACAGTAGGTCGAGATATCCGGTATACAAAACACAACATGCAAAATCGCTTCATGCTACCGGCCGTTGATGACCGCCTTCTATTACCGAGCTTTGCAGTTCTGGCACCTGACTCGATACTGTTGATTGCCGATTTACAAGCTTCCCCTTATCAAGATCTTTCGGCGGTTTGGAAGGAGGCGCTAATCGATCTGGCTTCTCATTCCACTTCTTGAAGAAGTAGACGAGTATTTGCGCTATCGCGACTTGTTGACCTGTTGTCGACCGAGAGGTGAACCGTTTCTCATCAGCACCCCGTATTTCTCCCAGGCCCCAGGACTGCTCATGTATCTTGATCGCTCCAGATTGTGATCAAGCAGGACACGACGAATTAAGGGGCTTTTAAGCGGCATGGGCCTCTCAACTCACCTTGATACAGTACCAAAGGGATACTGAGAATAGCTCGCTCCTGATCCGGAAAACCACCGTACAAAACACTCAGGGTAGGAGCACCAACAACCATCCCCTTGGCGGCCGCGCAGAAACATGTCGCAGTCGTGACTTTCTTGTCGAACCGCATCCCTGATACAGTCTTTCTCCAAATCGGTACCTTTCTCTCGATCCCATTGAACTCTGATTCCGCTTGAGTGACTTCGCATTCAGTTGTAGTAGTAGCGTACGATGAGGATGGCGGAGGGTCGAATGATTTCGGTAAGAATGGGAGTCTGGCTAAGACGACGCAAAAGAGGGTGAAGAATGCGTATAGACCCAGATTGACGAATACGAGGAACATGATCGAGGGGGTTGATACTGTCTCGAAAGCTTTTTCTTGGAATTGTGTCGAGAACACCGACCTGCACCGAGACAAATGTAAGTCAGCACAAAAGCGAAAAGCGATCAAGTATCGAGAGCAGCGACGTTTCGTAAGCGGGTTAGACCACAAGAATAATAAGTGCCCATGCTCGGAAGCGCAATCAGAGTTTTGGACGGTTCAGACTCACCAGATGAGCAAGAGAAGGAGGAACGTCGAAACCTTTGCCAACCGGAACGTAGTCGCAACCCATCTGGTCTGCTTAGGGCAGATACTGCACGAATCAACATTGATGAAATCAGCTCCTTGATCCTCCGAAGTATCGACCACATGAGATAGGCCGGGTCTCGCCAGCAAAGGGGGTCAGGTGACCCGGGATAGCCTATGGAGCTGGGCCGGGGCGAGTGTGGGCTTGGTTCTTATACTCACTTCTGGACCACTTGCCCCACAAACTACAACAATAATCCTTACTTCGTCAGCTGCACGTCTTCATACTGTTCTCTGAGATCAAGACCGCAAAGATTTCAGAGAATGACTTCTTTTCGGTGGCCAGTACACAGGAACCCGTGCCACTGTACAGGATCTTATCGAGATATGGATTGTCTGGCTTCAGTCTCCACTCACCAGCGGTACGAATAAAGCCAGACCCAACTGCTTGGCCAGCTGCCTGTATATTTCTTTCAGGCCATCCGAGTTTGATCCACCGCCTTTAGCAATTGGTCTACCAAAAGACCAAGTGGACGACGAGAAAAACAGCTCGCATAGCAGTGGTGTGATAAAAGTTCCTATTGTGTTGCCTATGGAATAAGTAAACAGAGATGATTAGCCCGCATGTATCTTTACAACAAGACGCTGTGTATACAGTCCGGGCGCGGAAATTGGGTCGACATGGATATATGGCATATGCACATCCAATGTACATTTGACTTGTGATGTACCAATTCTAGCGATGTGAATGTATATGTTTCGACATTCGATGACCGAAGAAGTCTTCACTCACCTACACACACTTCCATCGTAGTAGCTTCAACACTCCCACCAGCACTCCTTGTCATCGAAATATTACTAGCGACCGTAGTAGGCATAACGCTCATGACCACCATCCCCGCCAAAACGAACTGATCAATCGTCCCGTTCCCCGAAGTCGATCCCTGAGCCGCATTTACGATGTTGATAATGACGAATACGATAGCTGGGAAGAAGAGGAAGCTGAATACCTGCGTAAAGAGGTGTAAGCGCCAATTTCGGAATTGGCGATATAGAGAAGAGGTGGAGAGGGTCAGGCCGGTGATGAGGAAGATGAGAGCGACGGCGCCGTATTTGATCGAGTACTCCGATCGCAGGACTAGACCGGCACGACAGGGTCGGGGAATGGTATCAGCATATTGACAAGAGTGAGATGCCACAACTGCAGTAGTACATGGGGAATTATCACAGTAGTTATCGTGTCTCCAGGGGACCCAAAGAGCAAGACGGACTTCCTCGCTAGCCGAAATGTGCCTCAAAGATGCCAGTCCAGATGTTCTTCTACCTTCCACTCCTACTGAGTCCGCATCCAGTTGAGCCAGAACTGATCAAGTCAAAGGGGCAGGAAGACTCACCTCCACCATCCGAAGCGACATGCGGGAACCTCCATGCTAGGACGATGGACACTCCAATCCCAATCAAGAACCAGTTGTCCACCATCCACCCAAGCAAGGCGGACGAGTATCTGAACCACCATGCTCTGTTCGGCCTACTGCTATCATTGCCATGACCATCCTCGCTATTTCCTGAAGCCTCACCTTGGCGCTGCTGGACTCCATTGCCGTTGTCACCATACTGCCCCGCGGCAATTTCCTGCGAGAATGAACGAGCAGAGGTAGAAGTGTGTGCGGGTGTCATATTGTAAGAGATAGCATCGCCATCGTACGTGCTAGACGCTGATTTGGTTTTGGCGGAAGATATTGAGGATCGAGACGAAGAACGGCCTTCTCTGGAGAAACGTATCGCTGATCCCGAATTCGGATAGATTGTTGGTTGTCCTCGTGCCGGGTTGATGATAGATGGGCCTGTCATGCCTCGTGACGCATGTGCAATACAATAGCTGAGTTGACTGACTATGATCACCAACCAGTCAAGTGTTAGTCAAGCGATCATTTCAAAGCTATAAGATCGGCTGACTCGAATTTGGAGGATGACACCTTTGCCGGCCAGCCTCGACAATCCAAAGAAATGTCTTGGCATTTATCGGGTGTATATTAGGTCTTCCTGAAACTCACCAGACTGTATACAGTCTTCCCTCCTGCCGAATATGCTGTGTCGAGGCTTTGCTATTTCTTAATGCGAACCAATTCTGCTACATGACATTTACGAGTTGAGATGGGGTGCATGGCCTTTGAGAGCAATCATCCTTGTCCTATCGCTATCTCGGCAAAAGTGAGTAAAGCCAAATAAAGGGAAGTTTAGGGATGAGATGGATGAGAGGATGAGTCGGAATCACGACACCACAGATGAGATCGCTTAAATCGCTTATCTCGGGTTAAGCCGTCACTGTCACAGTCACAGTCACTTGTACGCTCAACCTGACGAGATCTAAGATAAGAATGTCAAATGTCAATAGAAGCACCTATTCAAGCGGTGCTGTTAGGTTATGCATGAATCTGTATACATATATATAGAGCTTGCACGAGCTCCTGATGCATCAACAAAGACCGTCTATCAGTGGGTCTGTCAGACAGTTATGCTATGATACCTCATCTGCTTTCTCCTCTTTTTCCGGTAGGGGAGGCACCGGTACCTCCTTCTCGGTAAAAATTACCCCATCTTCGTCCCCCTTCGTTTGATCCTTCTTCGCCTCTTCCGGTATCGTACTTTTATCCGGTAAGGGTGGTGCAGGGGAGGGCAGAGCTTCGGCATCAGGAGCATTATTGGTGTTTACTGGTTCTACAGGATCGGCAGACTTGTCCTTCTCCCCCTCTTTCTCGATTGGCGAGGGGACAGGGTTCGTCTCCTCATTCTCTTTCTGTTCTCCTGCCACCGAAGTCACGATGTTGGTAGAGCCTTGTTCACCTTCTGCCGCGGTGGTCTCTCCATTGGGCAATTCTTGTTCTCGTCCAGATACTGGCGCACTTGCCGACATCGGCCTAGGCTCCTCAGTCAATCCAGCACCATCTTCGTCCTCATCGCCATCACCTTCCTCATCACCTTCCCCTTGCTGCTCCGAGCTATCCTGTGCATTCTGGCCAACTTCAACGCTCGCGTTTTTCGAGTTGTTGCGTCTCAGCAGTCCGGACATTGTAGCACCGATAGCTTTCCGGGGCGTGGGTTTCTCTTTGACGATAGATTCGAGCTTTGTTATATCGGTGCCTGACTCTGATGTGGACAGGGGCTTGAGCTTGATAGTGATCAAAGCTACATCTTGCAGCATCCTGGAGTGGTTTGACGCACGCAAAATAAGTTTCGGGTCAGTCCAGCTTTTCACCTGTCCAAGTCGTCGGAACAAGGCAAACCGAAGAGAGTTGTTTTCATGAATGGCCATGAAGGAAGATGTGTTTAGTCGTGAGTGAAGAAGAACACGCACCTCTTCTTGGCATCCTCGCTCTTGAACTCGACTTTACCGTACTCCTCACTCAAGCGATGAACAATGGCGCCAATGACCTCAGACATGACGATCTGCGAGGAAAAGCAGATCGGATTCAGCTCTCGTATAAGAGAAGGATGTTGCTCGGGGGCGGAGAAGCAGAACGGAGTCAGATGACACTCACCTCTACTGTCGAAGCAGCGAGATACTTCGACAAGACTTTATGGAGGGTAGCAGTTTCTTTGACCAGCATCTCGGCATAGGATCTTGCTCCATCCTTAGCTGGCACAACCTCCCAGTCGATCTCCTATGTTGGGAAAATCAACAAGAGATACGATCAATCACATTTCCCTCTTTGGCACACAATGGTCAAACAGCTGTAGGAGGTTCGCAGGTCCCAACTTACCCTGAGAGACCCGACATGCACGGTCAATCGATCTGACATGATAGCTACCAATTTGGCGTGTATCTCATTCTGATGTTCTTGGTAGTCCTGCAAGATCAAATATCGAGATATGTCAGCTGGCTTGTCCAAGTACGTATATATTAATGACTGATTGAGTGGGTAGGGCGGAACTCACCCGCTTGAGCTTGTCAAACTCTGTCAACATGACAGCTTGTTTCGGACTGAGATGCCGTCTTACAAACTCGCGAATGTACGGTATCAGTGATATTATGATCGATAACGATTGCGAAGCGAGGGCTAGCGCGCGAGATATCTGATAAGCGTATGCTCCTTTTTCCACGCTTTTTGCAGTGAGATATGTTGGTCAGCTTACCAAGATGTTTCGCCGTAATATTCTTCAGACCTGCTGAACGCATTGCACCTGCTCCAAGCACCACCTGACAGGTCCTCGAGTTGAAAGACTGTTGAGATACATATAATTCAGCTTGACTGAAATGTACAGGCTGGAAATATGGGTGGATCTGGAGGCCAATCGTCCGTTTGACTCACCTTGAGGAACTCGATGATACGTGACATGACATCCGTCACCACCAATTCAAGGTTGATCACAACCTTCAGATAGTCGCCTAGCAAAACCAAAGACTCCGCAGTTGCTTTCACGACGAAATACGTCTTGTCCTCGATATTGACCTGTTTCTTGACACCGGCGTCCTCGGTCTGCTCGTCTTGTCCGTTCGGCGGAGATGCAGGCGGAATCAAGCATTCAGGTGGATCTGAGACGGCTGATTGGATGAGAAGGTCGACGACGTGTTGCACGGTTGGTGTGACGTCAATTTGAGTCCATTGTTCTTCTTCTACCAGTCTGGCAGATTTGGTCAGACGTGCGGCGTGATAAGAAACAAGGAAGCCTCGGGCCTAAGGAGATAGTCCGGACGGCACCGACGTCCAGCCATTATCAGCATGATGAAACCGAACCGTCGATCAGCGAATGAAGAAGGGAAACAACTAATACAGAGCGGGCACTTACCTGGGCCGCCGTGACACCTCTCAAGCTGACAATCATCCTCCCCGCCAACTTTTCGGTAGCAAGCACGAACTCCCAGTTCTCCTTGAACATCTCCACAAACTCGTCTAGCGCTAATGCTGCATGTTGTTCCGACCGCACGGCGAGGATCTTTGATGACCGCGAATGGGCAAGTTCGCATGCCGAAACTAGGACATCGGAGAAGTTTGGCAGGGATGGCGTCGAGGTCGATGATGGGTCTGGGACGAAGGTCGATATTGACAAGGGCGGTAGTGATCTATCGAGCGGGACGTCAGTCATCTGTTCGCAGATACTCCCAACGGAGAAGAGTAGTTACGCAGATGAACTATGGTGCCGAAATCGAAGACTTACATAACGTTCTTGAGTATTGTCTCGATGTCTCCTCCTACCCGCTGAGCAAGCTGTATCCTCGCTAACAGCGTATTGTACATTTGCGTTGAGAGTAACAGGAAAGAAGAATGGTCCATCGCTTGCAGTGACTGCGCAAGACTTGCTCTACATGCCGCATTGCAAAACAGAGTGAGTCAGCTGGGAACGGGAAAGGTGGGTTGTATGGCCGCAAAATCGGCGTACCCTCTTGCTTCAGGCGGTTTAGACTCGTCGTTGGGATCGTCGTCTCCCTGTGATACCGGCAAGTGCTACATTGACACCAGAATCGGCACTCAGTCAACTCCCGACCCACCCAGCTCAACTACGATTGTGATCGTATACACTCACCTTTCTTGAGCCTTCTCTCACACTAACAGTCACCGCATCTCTCCATACGCTCTCGACCTTATCGGTTCCTCCGCACCGTACAAGACCCACAAGCATCGGTTCAACCGATCCAGTGAATGACTCTGATCTGTAACCGTCACCGCCATCGTCCGAACATAAGGTTGAGAGCAGGAACGACGAGAGTGAGCTTTCTAGTTGCGTGGCGATGGTAGATGTGAGCTGTTGAAGCTTGGCCGGTATTGTCGATAGAGCCGGAAGTGTTGAGAGTGGTAGTGCCGAAGTGCTGATTGAGGTCGAGGCGGTGGCATTTGTGCTGGCTTGACCGTCTTCTCCTGCCTTCAACGCTCCCGTACCTCCTTGCGACTTTGGCAGGGCGTACTTTTCCCACCATTTGACGACATCTTCTACATAACTCAATCCGCAACTCCAGTCCCCTTCGCTGACCAGCCTCGTCGCAACACCCATCATCACGTCCAATTCTCCAACAGTCTTGATCCCCCTCTCAGTCACCTTCAATACCCTCAACTTCTCTTGGGCATCGATGACTTCAATTCCTTTACGAGCCTGTTGTTTTCCCACCTCTCTCAAAGACGATTGAAGGTCCGATATTCGATTGAGGCATGAGGACGATTCTGAGTGGAGGTCTTGAAGGTTTGACAATGCCGAGAAGAAGGAGCTCGATCTCAGAGATATCTCATGAACTAGATGTCGTTCGAGCGTATCAAGATGTGTTGAGAGCTCATCCTGAACTTCAGCGCTTCTGGATCCTTCGTCTTCATCCCTATTCAAATCAGTCATGGAGGAGCTGCCGATGAGCTCGTCCCATGTTGAAGGGTTCGAAAGGTTGAATTCTGAGTCGAAGAATATGGACGGCACAGTGTCCAGCGAAGGTAGACCCGAGGGCACATCTTCAACGGGCGGACGCCCATCAAATTCACCATATGTCAGACCTGGTGACTGTAACCTCTCACCGATTGACGTTGAGGTCGAGGCTGAAGCTTGCGAGGCGATGAAAGCGTCATAGAGGGGAGTGATAGATTGCAGGTAGTCATCGTAATGCGACGCGGGCGGGGGTCTCGGTAATGGTTGAGGAGGTTGTGAGAGGGGTGGAAGTGGCTTGCGGGACGATCGTAACGGATTGGCTTTCTTTGTTGGATGATTGAGAACGGTGGATATCGCTAGGAAGGCAGGACTGATTCAGCCCCGCTCTCAAAAAAATAGGATAGTTTTGCACATAACATATCACAGCCAACACAGTAGGCAGTCCTTTAAGAGGTGCGAGGACTGAGCTGTGAGAAGTTCGGCTGTTGTGACTCACCATTGAAGCCCCTCTTCTCTACACCATCTTCCGCCCGAGCATTAACATCCAGCTTCCAACTGACAAGGTTCAACGCCCTATTATCTCCATCTCCTTCACCTGCTCGTGCTTCGTCCCAGAACCCTTCGCCCGCACCAAACGAAGTATCAAGAACCGATGGAGCGGTACCGTCTATATCCGAGAGAAAGGATTCCGAGGGCGCGGGCGGTGATGATGGAGCAGGAGTTGCGGTTGGGATTGGCGGCTGATGTGAAAGGGCAGGCGACTTAGACATGATGGCGGTGTGATGGATATCTATCTATCTTGATCGGGGTAGACGAGGCGAGATGAAATGTAATGATTCAGGGGAACAGCTCGTATGATGGTTTTCCGCTCGTCCTGATGGGCATGCTGTCCCGAAGGACGTCAATGATGTGTCGTGAGATATGATGCGCTCGAGATGATACGGAATGCAGGTGTAGAGCATCTTTATGCGCGGTTGTCTCGCCGGCGTCAATGTCAATCAACCTCAACCGCAACACAACGGAACAGCGAGCGTCGATGACCGCGACTTAAGCTTGAGTTATTAGCTGTCTTGGCCCCAATACCGTGGGAACCACGTGGAGATTACTCTAACTAGGTACGGTGCATCTCCCATCGCATCCGCTATGGACAGAACACCTCAAGCAGCCTCTTCTTTAAGCTTGCCATACCAATAATGCTTCCTACAAAAATGACACGACCATCCATCAAATCGTCTACCTCAACGAGGTCAATCATGACACATTGATAGTCTTCATCGAGCACTCGTCTCGTCCTGTTATGGTAATTGTACGAAATGAAGTATCGTTCGTTCCAACATCTCAATGAAAGATGGAACGTGCAGCTACGCGAACATCAAAACCAATGTCCAAAGTGACCCACGACTCAAGGTTCAGTCAAGACTCGTGTCTTGCAAAGGTCCTGACGAGGTCAAGATGAAAACGAGAAGGGAACAGAACATACGGGGATCTCGAAGCCATCGCGGATCTTATTGCCGTCGCCGGTGTGAAGAGGGCTCCATAGCGCTCTTGGACATATAGTATCATTGCGCTACAAACCATACGTGTATAGGCCGAGGCCAGTCAACCATTTTAGCGGACGATGACTTGTCGAGAGAGAGGGCTTGATGTGGACGTATTTGCTCACCCAGATAATATGACCGTGACCTAATTGCTTGCTAATCGGGGGAAAGTGGTTCACAAAGGTCCTCGGTGGCAGTATCTGCGGGTCAAAAACCGATTGATCCATGTCAATCTATGCTCTACACTGTATTCGGGTATCTGAACAGAAGCATCTTCGCATATATGACGACCTCCCCGAGCAAGCGCAGTACTGATAATATCTCAACTCACCTCGATGAGAGTGCCTCCCATTGGCATCCATACTTCGTGGGTGAGACCATTACCATGGATCCCCAAGTTGATCTACATTTGACGTATCATTACGCCAGTCAGCTATGCTTAGTAGTCACGCATCGACCCCCCGTTCTAATGTGATAGATCGTCGAGTGATCTTGATGGAAGGGGATCCGAGGCTCACGTCGGCGTCAGCGAAGATGGCGAATTGCTTCTTGTGCGGAATACCTTCTAACACCGTCTCTGCAATTTCCAGAACTACCCCATTACCGACCTTCGGCATCCTGCTTTCAAGATAATGTAACCCGTCAACCAAGTGCCTGTGGACGACTTGATTGAACCGCCTGTTGGAATTCTGCCTATTGACACAAACGATCTTCACATGGCTTCGACGTTTGATACCGGCTCCGGCCTTGGGCTCGATGATGTCGGTTGATGCTGGTAATTGTCTGCGGCTTGTCCGCTTTAAATCAGGTAGGCCCCATCGCCCGAGAAATCGCGCTCGAATCGGCTCGAAGAACCCGGGATTGACAGACGATATCAGGTCGTAGACTTGATATGCTGGTTTACGCCAGATGTACGACCAGGGCGCGTAACGTTCTGCCGATCTGCGGTCAATTATGAGAACTACAGTACAGTGGACGATAACCCAACAACAGCATCATAGGTCAGAGAGGATTCAGGTTCGAGAGGGTGATTGGAAGGAGGGTAAAACGTTGGTCGTCATGATATTTGCCAAAGGTATCGCTGTGAGCCTGTCTTGCCGAAGATCACGCCCCCGCTCAAAGTATATCCATTGCTTTTCTCTGGTTATATCGTCCCACATATCAGGTGCGATTACGTCTACAGCACACCAATACGCACACAAGCTTCAGTATATCTATCTTCCGCGGCATGTGCAATAAGCACAGCCTCAGGAGAAGGCAACGATCTTCGTACAGGTGTATGTTATGGCCCCACTCACTGTCTTTGCTGAATATGGCATCTGCGATCACAGGTGTCATGCCGTTCCTGCCTGTCCAAGATCGATCCCAGGCAAATATGATCCGCTCTGCACCTATATCCTCCCTGCTCTCGCTCTCCCTCTGATACAACATTGACCTCGAGTCTTTCGAGCCGAGTTGTCGATCCCACGCATTTGAATACTCCGCCAAGTCGAATTCAGTACCTCTCCCTTCCATGTGGCTGCGATCGCGGCGGCCTTGGAGAGGTTCTCTGGTGGACTCCGTCATATTCCTTTTAGTCTGGTACCCTTTTTTTGTGCTGCCGTGTATCGATATCCTAGGCGTCGCATATGTCCAGCCGAGCAAGGTATTGTCCTTCGTTTGATCAATATATGGCTGCTGTCCGCCGTCTTGGGATGTTGCGGAGAAAAGAGCACTGAAGCCGCCTAGGATCATGTCCGCCATAAAATGGTAGTACCACGAGTATCCTGACCAACAGTACTTGCTCCACCCGTCATTGAGAAAGACTACAGAAGATAATCGGACATCAGTCAGTAAAAACGCGGACGAGTGAGGAATGACGACATGATACAGTGATGTGGGTTTAATCAGTGATTTTCACTACAGCACCTGTAGACGTGGATGAAATGGAAAAACTCACAGCTGGTCCCGTTCAGACTGACAATATTATTCTCCAGATTGTCCTCCTTCAGATTGTCTTCTGACCTGTCCTTAGCGTGACAGCTGCTGGTCTTGAGTTCTCTTAGTCCTCTGGTATACCATCTCTCCCAGAATACATAACAGCTGGTGCCGGAAGTGAACACCTCATCTTGCCCTGAAAGTAGTATCCGTACTCGTATTCTTTGGGCCTATGATCTTCCTCCCCTTGGACGAAATCTGCAAGTTACCATTACAGGGTACTATTACTACTCGCGGCTCATAACCAGGACTGGAAGCAGAGATGTATAAAGCTAAGGACTCACAAAGTGCTCGATTATGATACCATACATTCTCGAGAACTGTGTATCCTGGCAGACCGCCCGCTAGCTTTGTCGAACCGTATTCGCCGCTTTGTACTGTCGAACACAGGAAGTCCCGTTGCAATTGCAGGTGTTGGGAATCGGAGCAGATGATATTCCCCATTTTGCTGGATAGTGACTGGAGAGGGCCGGGTCGTGCTGATGAATCGTGACTTGGAACTCGCTCGGAAGTAAGAATTTGAATCAGGTCGAGGTTAGTCGGTACACGCATGATTTCAGCCTCTTCGATTTCCAAATTGCAATGAAAGCCCAAGCGTTGTTTGGGTATGCTAAGGATTCCGATAAACCTGATCAGTAAGGTCATCTTAGCGTATTATGCTAACCGGTCTTGTTGGGCTGTTCGTATGCTTCAAACAGGTACACCTGATTTAGGATGGTGTAACTGAGAAGTAGGTCCCCCTTTTCCAGAGCTAAGGATATATAAGTATATGCCAGAGGACTCTGATGTTGTCACCGAGCGCAAGGGTAAATAAATCACAATATTCAGGTTCATTGGTTGCGGCCTGTGCAAGTTCCGAACAGCCACCGCGAAGTAATCAAGAGTGTCCCAGTGAAAAGGTCAATGCACAATATAGTACCGTGCGTTATCCAGTCGAATGCTCTCGGCTACAGCCTAGCTCTGACTTGCATTGTTCTTGTTCACAATTTCCTCATATGACGTTCGCTCGCTCGAGCGTCACTCGAACAGCCCTATGATCACTCCATCTTCCAGTCCAGCCTTCACTGTCCCCTTCAACAAAGTTATCCAAACAAGCATATCTTATCACCTCCCATCCACCTCTGCCTATACCAACCCGATCGGCTCGTTGTCCTGTTTCATCTACCATGTGACCTCCGTGTGAATTAGTTGGTTCCGAGTTCGAAGCGACCATGACAAAGTCGATCCTTGTCGCTTGTCTTGCGCCTGGAGGAGCAAAGTCTGTATATGTAAAGACGGGGCCATAAGGCCTTGTCTGAAGCACGGCTCCGTCCCGCTCATGCCCTTCAATGTCAGGCTGTTTGGTTGATGCCCCCGATTTTGTTGCTGACTTGTGCCGACGGGTTCTCAGATGAACGTATGAGTCGAGGAATGTGAATGAGGGCTGACCAGATGGGAGGGGATAAGGTGAAGTTATGTTCTTGTAACCTTTCTCTTCGGGTGGTGAGTCTACAGGCAGCCAACGTAAACATCAGCGTAGCCCGATCTTGTGCGTACAGTGCATCAGATACGGCCACAGTATCGATCAATCTTGGGAAGCGACTCGACACCAAGCATGCCCCTCATAAACCACCTGCTCCGAGTGCCAATGTATGGCTGTGACAGGGTATCACTCCTTCACTCACTGAAATCACCAAACAAAACCACTACACCCTCCCGATCCACCTTTTCCTCCTCTTCGACGCTTTTCACCCATCTCCAGATCTGAGACCTGATCAGCAAACTACTTTCTGCCCTTGCTCTCAGGCCTTGATGGTCATAGTGCGTACACACAGCGTGTGTCAGGGACGGAGTGGAGCTGGATCCGCTTGAGTTCTGGCGTGTCTGACGCGGGCGGAAGGTAGCGAGGGTCGCGATACGGGGAAGAGCCTGCACAAAGGAACGTCAGTATCAGCTTCTTTGCGCCGGCATCCGGGATCTAATGCGGCACTGGCGAAAGAAAGTACAGAATAGTTCGACGGTGAGGGTGTATGGAGATTACAGTCCAGCCATGTCGACACCAGACCTGGTGAAAGACTCACCGCATCCCATCCTTTGGAACCCGGGACATCCGGCGTAGGCGATAACCACACAGTCCCCCATTTGACGACCTCGTATTTCCGCTTATCGTAGAATATGGGACTGTATTCCCCCGCTTGTTTTCCATCGTCTCGGCCTACTCCTACATAAGAGTATTGAGCGCCGAGAAGGTCCTGTAGATCGAGAAGCTGGTTATGGAGTACTTCCTAGAAACGTTCGGTAATCACCTAGTTCAGCATCCGCTGCCGCTTTGGCCCATATCCAAATGACAGCGCTGGACCGACGAGACAAGGGGAGTGAGCACCGATAAGGCGAAATCTGGCTTACTTGGAAGCCTATGATATCCAGATCACCTGTACCCAGTAGCGCATCTACCAGTCTGCTCTTCCGCTCAGACCACGGTCTTTCAGCGTACGGTTCTTTGGGTAATGTGGCTTGGAATCCAAATCGATCAAGTCGGCTGTGGAAGCAATTGCAAGCAGTGGATGATGGTCAGATCCGCGTTCACTCGTACTTGGACCCGATCATAAGGAGGTTCTCCAGATGTACATCGAGTGGAAGCGATGGAGATACTGACACATTGACAGTTGCTATGTGGATCTGTTCTGATGAGGGGACCGAGATGGGCGCGGAATGCTCCTTTGGTTTGCTGTGAGCATCGAAGCGGGTGACCATATTGTTGCAAGTCTTGTGGCTTTCCAGGGATCACACGAATCTTCACGAAGGATATAGTGCTTCTTGAAGACGATAGCCTCATGCTATGCCAGACAAAAACAATAATAGGACGTCCCAACGTCATGAGCGTGTCAGAGGATCACGGGATCGGGTTGCGGCACATTAACGTAAACAAGGAGGCCCCGCACTGACTTCTTGATCAAACCATAATAAACCTCCACCTTCAACGTCTATTCAACCTCGAACACTACATACAGTACTCGTACGGTGCTCGACTACATTACTTGCATATTTCACCGGACACATATTCTCCTTTCTCTTTCTTTCTTTCTTTCCCCTTTCCTTATCATTACGCTCTCAATAGCCAAAGAGAGAAGATTGCTCAAGTCATACACAGCTAACCAACCTTACCTCAGCGTACTTCGGTGCAGTGATGTTGTCGGAAGTAACCGGCAAAGGGTTCGAGGTGAGTTACAGAACTACGCTTAGGACCTTTCTATTTTAGATGTTGACCCGAATTTTCGCATAGGCTTGGATAGAGACAAAAGACAACAAGAAGAGGCTCAGTAGGTCTCAGTCTCTAAGAGGTATATTCCGTGCACATTCTACCTCTGAATCAGTAACCCATCAGATGAATACCGAGTTAAACATCATCCAGCACAGGACGGTAAATCGGCTTATACCGAATGTTTTCTGGAGACCGTTGATGAGGTTAGTGAAAACGATTAGAAGTTGAAGGGCATCATCAAGCAGATAGAGCGTCATCAATCCAAAAATGGCTCATGACGTTCTAGCCATTTCGCATCAAGATCTCCAAACTACCTTCCATAAAGTGGAAAAGGGATTGGAAGTGTCGTTGTCTGATTGATGGGCATGACGTCAGCTATTCCTCCTGGAAGAGACGCAACGACTCACACAGCTGGGACAGAATCTACCAGTAGGAAGAGGATCAATATTACACAACTGAGCTGAGATTCGCTCCCCTCGTAAGTTTCCTCATCCCCTCTTGCGAAGTATAAACACTTGGATCACTAAAACCTGCAACGTTGCGTTTCAGCCCACTACGGACGATGCCGCACAGGTCACCCTCGACCCGAAAGCCTGGAACACCCTCGGAAGCATCGAGTTGGCCCTGAGTCGAGGCAGGCTTGTCGACGCGGGAGATGGAGGACCGGTGGTAGCAACGCTTACTCAAGGGACTGCGAATGAAAAAGCAAAGAAGTGAGCTTGCACGGATTGATTTGACCAACCGCCATCTTGTCGCTGATTACCAACTCGCGTCTTTATGACAGATTCCCCTACACGGTCAAGTGAGCATCCAATCTGAAAGTCTCATACGACGGCCGGATAACGATTCGTGTGAGATAGAACAGGGGATCGCCAGGCCTTATGCAGCTCCCTACATTCCATGTGTCGATTCTACGAGGCTTTTCCAGGGGATATATATTACCGTTTTCTTTTCAAGGTGCATGGTTGTAATTGAATCAATGTCCTACCGAGTGATTGCTGATCTTCCGATACCCGAATCCTTCCCTTGTTATTTGAAAACTGATATGACTACTCGCGTTGTTACAGTATCGAGCACAAGCTGTTCTCGTCAAATTGCACATCATCGGTGAGCTAGCCTCTACTAAGCTCCGCCCATAACGGAATGAAGGCGCGTTGAAACCGTCCCCTTGATTCTCCTTGATACATCCTCAGATGAACCCGTACTTCAACAAGCCCACCAATCCTCACCCTCGGTGCTCACAGCGGTCGAGCAGGAAGAAGGATCTCTCGCAGACAAAGCCGTTTCTCAAATGGACGCAGGGTCTTCAGTCTTCCGTGCCACGGCAGTCAAACGCGAGAAAAAGCGTCCTCGACTAGAAGGGCTTATTATCGACCTTAGTCCGGATGATGAGGTCTACAAGGCGGAGAAGATTGCCGCGGCCAAGCGAATGAAGTTTCTAGAGGTGAGTGAAACACCAGATGCTAGAAGCATCGGAAAGTGCATCAATTCACATCTGACGCGTTCTCCAAACTGCGAGCAGGATCAAAATCGAGCTTTGAGATCGGAGAACAAACGACTTCGAGCAGGAAATACGAGCGTCGATGAACCCATCGACCTGACCTCGGACGACTAAAATCAGCCTCGGTGTCTGTGAACAGCAACAGCGAAGCGGATCGGTAGCTATGAGCAATATGTATAAGGCAGAAGAATACGTCTCCTGTAATAAAGGGGGGTTTGACGAAAAAAGCCCTAAGCGAATTTGTATCTGTTGAACGCTGTCCGTAAGGCTTTCCTCGTTTAAGTATAGTTGTATAATTTTGATATGTTCTTCTATGATTAGTATGACTGTATGAGTGTATATGTGTGCAGGCGTATGAGTCATGTCGCCAGTCAGTACTCTATGTACTTCACAACAATCCAGTCAGATTATCGCTGAGCCCGCACAAGCTTCGCATGCAGGACATGTCCACCAAAGTCAATTGAGGCATTGAGTCCACGCCACATTGAGCCTTACTAGTCGACGCAGGCAGGTCCACGCCCCAGCCACGTGGTCACGCGAGTGATCGAGCTTGGATCATGCCTCCACTTTGCAGGTCCAGTCATCCGTGCAGTTGATTGTTGTTGCCTCTACATCTTGTGGGTCGAGCTGATATATCCTTCTTCCTTCTTTCATCTTTCTTACCAGATCACCTCAGTCATCAACAGATAAGTCTCACTCCTAGACCTGACACTGAGTCCTAGTACAAACATGATCGGACTGGGAAATGGTGAAGGCTTCGAGGTGAGTAATGGATCCGATCATGATCATGATATCGCCTCCAGCTTACCAAGACAGCACGCAGATAGCTGACGTGAGGTCGATTGGCAGGCGGTAGTAGAGAATAAAACTACATCAGAGTCCCTCAGTGAGTTATAGTACTACCCCGTGCTTCTGTCTTCCCAGCTTCCGGGCCTCACAACTTACCGATACGACTGCTGATATCCTTTATGCGAGATAGACGAGCACCAGATCCAACATCATCCGGCACAAGATGGCAAGTCCGCTTATACCGAATGCTACCTCGAAACGATTGACGAAGTTAGTATCTTGACCTACAATGGGTCCAAAGCAAACGAGGAGGAGGAATGATTATTCGACCCTCGTTGACTGTTCCTTTATAAGCCCTTTCGCATCAAGATCTCAAAACTGCCCACGATGGATCTCGTCACAGACTGGCACTGTCGTTGCACTATCGACGGCCATGACCTTGACTATCCTATCTGGTACAACAGTGTACCGTTTCATGATTGGGACAAGGTGTACCAGGATGAGGGCGGTCAAGTGTATAGTAGCGATCTGATTTTCGCCCCGCTTGTAAGTCATCAGACGCATCCCCCTCATTGTTCTCAAACGAGTTTTTACAAGCATCGCTGAGATTCCGCATGTACTGTAGCCCACCACCGACGACAAGGATGAGATCACGTTCGATCCTTTGGCGTGGAATACCTTAGGAAGTATCGAGCTAGTCCTAAGGAGAGGCGCCTTCACTCCATCAGCCATGGCGAAACCCTTCGTTGCCTCCTTGACTCAAGGGACTGCAGATGAAAAAGCGAAAAAGTACGTGGATATCTTACTTCATCCATTTGATTTTAGAAAACCCTGTTAAGGATGGCATGATCGTCGCTGATTCTCTATATGTGGATCGCTGAATAGATTTGCCTACACTGTTGGGTGAGCAACCGTCACTGTGACCGTTCTTGTCTCCACATCTGTCATCCGCTGATCGAAGCCAATCAACATGCATGTATAACAGAACGGGTAATCGTCAAGCGGTTTAGGATGCCTTGCAGATGAGTTCCATATTTCAGGCCAGTCACCCGGGAGAGACATACTATCGCTTCATCTTCAAGGTGAGGTACTCACACTTTTCAAGTGCTGTTGAGGTCTAATTCCCTTGTGGAAGTCACTAACGGTCTCCTGGGACATTTACATCCTCGACTGCGCTATACAGTACCGCCCGCGGGCCGTCCTCATTCAGCATCATATCATCGGTGGGCACTGGCTTGCACATTATGCTGCACTCCTTGCGGTTGATCGAGTCTTGATATTGATATTGCTGGATTGACCACAGAGGAACCTGAGGTTAAGGAGCCGCCTCCACTTCTTAGGCAGCGGAAACGCGCCAGAACTTCCGTCGACACACTTCAAGGTCAAACCAAGGAAGACGAGACCGACATCGACGGCGACAACAGCGACGACGACGAGAGTGACGAGAGCGGTGATGTCAAACCTGACGTTACCAAGCGAATGAGACTTCTGGAGGTGAGGCTCCAAGTCTTATCTCTTCGCTGGCCCCATAGCCGAGGAAGCGAGAATACGATCCAGCTTTGTCTCATTAAATACAGTGTGAGAGGCTAATTGACCTTATCTTGAGGATTGCGTAGGAGCAAGTACGAAACTTGAGGTCGGAGAATGAACGACTCCGAGCTGGCGATTCGAGCTTTGATGAGCCAATCGATCTGACCGGGGAAGGGAAGTTCAGCCGTGTCAGACCTACCAGCATAATACAGCCTCGACCAAAACAGCGGCCCGTGGACAGAAGCAGGTTATGAGAGGAAATGATGTCGACGATGTTGAAATGTAGGCAGAATGTTTACAGTACGTTTGGGTATTCTTCAGATGAATTGTATTCGTGTTGTACATCCAGTACCATTGTATTTCGAGTTCGGCTCATATATGTGAATGTATACGTATATGTCAGCTTCGGTACCGGTCGGACGACCTGACAGTACGAGTACTGAAACACTTTTTCCCCCAGGAGGGGGAAGGGGATGCGTATTGCAGCATGTACAGTACCGTACGTGGGCGGGGAACAGTATTGGAAGCGCTGCTCGACCCAAGGAGCAAGACTGAGTGAGCTTGCGCTACTGAAACTTGCTGAGCACGAGTCCCGTATTCGTATACAGTAGGTGTTCCCCTTTCGACACACTCCCTATTCCTCATAGTACTCGTTCGTCTCAGTCCCATCTACTGTGAGCCTTTTTTGTGGTCCAGATAATCTAGCGTTGTCATCGATAGTTCCTCCGTCGACGTTCCTGCCCTCTTCCCTCTTCTATATCTCCGACAGTTTGGCTAATTTGGTGATTCCTGGAGGATTCATACTGGGACAACCTTGAAGCATCATTCATTTGACCATTGCATGTATGTGTGTGATGTACCTATTGTACCTAGTATCACAGACTGATAGCGAACACTTATATTATAGTATCTACTCGTACCCGTCCCGCACAAAGTTCATTACATGTATATCAGACGGACCGGATGCGCAAATGAGATCTTCAATATCTCTCATACAAAATGAATGAAATGCTCTTATACTATACGAGCACAAAGCGTTACTTGTCGAGTCGGTCGGTCGGTCGGTAACACAACCTTCTGATTCACAAAAACTTGGTGTATTGAATCAAGTCCTGGAATGAGACCTGGGTCCCCTGGATAGGACATCCCTTCACACACTAGTCGTTTCCGCACATTTGATCGTCTTCACCGGATGATTCGGGCCACTATGCTGTCCCGTCTATTGATTCTCCTACTTCCGAATAAATGCTCTGTTCTACCCCTGGTCCTCATCCCCAAGAACCAAAAAATTCTTCCAGAAGCTCCCCCGTGACACCGTCTTCTCCCCTTGCTTAGTTGAAGGAGCGATAATCGGTGATCATGGGGCGTCGAGCCCAGATTACTTCAATACCCGCTGTTTGATCGCCCTCGTGATTTGCCTAGCATAGATAAGGCAGAACCCCGTCGCTATCGGAAGAGCAGTCACGAGCAACCAGAAGCCGACAAACAGGAGAATCGGAAGCCAGAAGAGGTACAGCATTCGGTCGTCTAAAAGAATAGAAAAGTAACAGACTCTGTCAGTATACGAACAGGCTTAGGGACGTGAAGGTGTTTCAGGTATGATGGCTCTAGACCAAGAGAATAGCAGAAGAAGCTGGTAGTAATGAATGTAGAACAAGAACTCACGCTTAACATGCTTGACCATCTTCTCAGAAGGTGAAACATCCCCCGACCTGCGCCCATCTTTCCCGCCACTAGTCGTACCATTACCACCATTAGACTTCCTTCTCCTTCGCATCCGCTTACATTCCTCCGTTTCGCCTTCATCATATCCTCCTCTTCCAGATCTCTTCGAGGCAGCCGCAGACGACGTGACGTTGGAAGTGGTCATTCCACTCTGCACGACAGCATTAAAGGCTGCGGCCGCCATGGCTTGAGTGAAGAGCTTGACTTCCTCTGGACTAGCCATTTTCTGCAAAGTCTCCCACGATGGAGCGGGGAATGCGACCCATCCTGGCGTTGAAGCTGTCTCGGACGAAGCCGTCTTCTCGGGGCTGAAAATCGAATGAGGGATAGGTAATCTATCCCAAACAGCATCAGGAAGTTTGAAATTTGGATGAGGTTGCGGGATCGTCGATAATGTTCTGGACATCCACGAGGCGTTGCTATCGTCATTCTCGGCAGGCGCATAGGGAGGTGGATCATCCGAAGGTGCGGGAATGGTAACGGCGGGCGAGGGCAGAGGCGGCTGAGTGGTCGTCTCGGTCGATGAAGAGGTGAGAGAAGGTCGTCGGGTGGAGTGAGGCGATATGCTTTCTCGTTCACGTTCGGATTTGATAGACATGGTCCTTTGCTTGCTTTTACCTTTAGCCAAAGACCTTCTGCTCCTCTTCCGACTAATCCGCATCTTCTCCAAATGATCAACCTCGTCCTCTACTTCCGATCCAGATGAAGGGTTATCATCGTCGATTTCGGATGCGCCCGAAGTTCCGAACGATCTGCTCGAGGCCACTTCGATCTCTTGCTCGACCTCCTTTGTCTCAGTCGATGTGGACCATACGGCCGAAAGAAGCAAAGCCTCAACTTTGGCATGTTCAGAATACTTTGCAAGGTCGAGCGGCATTTCTCCGTAGGCGGTGGGTCGATCGTACGACGCCCCAGCTTCGATAAGCACCCTCGCAGACGTATGTCGACCACATAAAGCTGCGAATGCTAAGGGAGTGTACCCATTGACGTCCTGGACGTCGAGATGAGCACCGACGACGATCAAACGACGGACAAGACGATGGAAGCCCATAACTGTAGCGATATGAAGCAGGGTCTGCTGGGCTTCATTGCGATGGTTGATGGCGCCACTTGCGCGCAGGGATCCAGGAGCGTTCTCATCGATAGACGCCAAGAAATTGATAATAGTCGATTGAAGGGCCGAACCGCTATCTTTAGCACCATCTCCATCGGTCGAGTCGGATTGATCATCTTCTTCGGCTTGGTTTGGTTCTGCCTTGTCACCCGGTGACGGTCCGGACATAGGCGAGTTTGAGCTTGATCGTCCAGACCATTCGCTTCCTGTAGCTGACCTGGTCGCAACATGGTGGGCGAGCCTGTAGGCGGCGTCGCTTGAAGAACCGTTATACTGGTTTCGTACCTCAAGGGCGAGCCGCATGCTATAAATTCCAACGTGAGTATTACGATCAATATTTTTGACATCTGGTCATTGCAGTCACTCACAGATCCTTGTCCATATTATTGTAACGGAACAGCTGAGGAGCCAAGCCAGGCACCTTGATAGCACCTTGTACCACCACTTCAACTTCTCCAGGGAACGAGCTGGGAGGCAACTTGCACTGTACGAAGCCATCGCTGACAAATTCGGTCGGAGCGGGTCTTTGGCCGAAAACAACTACCATGCCAGGTTGGAACTGCCTGCCTGCGATGGCAATCTTGGTACCTCCTGCCATCGGACCGTCTCCGGGAATAACGTGGGTGATCGTAGGTTGAGGGGGCAGTTGGGCTATGGCGGCCAACATGTCCCTGATGGAAGCATCCTGTTGAGCGCGAGCGGCCGGCGTCAAGTCCATTGCATTGGCCATCGGGGACAGATGGAGGTTGTCAAAGGACAAAGCAGGAATTTGAGAACCAGAAGGAGGCGGTGAGATGTGTGGCATGCTCAAATCGGGTTGGAAAGGGTTGCTGACATCCTGATGTTCGCCACCGGTATAATCAAGGAACTGGTCGATGTCGGTTGTAGTAGCGGGCGGTAGTCCGCTATCGCTGAACATGGCAGAAGACCTGTCCTCGCCGAAGCCGGAGAAGACGGAACCTTGATCATCGACAGACGACACAGAGGTATGGCTGGAATTGGCAAAGATGTCGTCCAAACCGCCCGTCATGGCGCTCGACATTTCGATATCTGTAGTATCTTGGCTGAACATGAGAGGATGTTGAGGATGTTGCTGCTGTTGAGCACCGCTGAGACCGAGAGCTGACATGAAATCATTCGGCGACTGCAGCGGGTTGCCGAAAAGCATGTCGCTATGGCCGTTCAGCGAAAGCGCCTGGGATGATGAAGGGCTTGTGATATTGGATGGCGGCGCTGAAGGCTGTGAAGGCTGTGCGTTATGTTGTTGCTGCAAGCTGTTGTGGATGTCCAGCTGACCAAGCGAAAATTGCGGGCCTCTGAGTATGCCTGGGCTGACAGTGTTTGTATGCTGCTGCATCGAGAAATCCATCGCAGGCGGTTGCTGTTGTGTAGGCGGTTGAGCATTGATATCTTGCTGTTGCAGCGATTGAAGCGATGTGGTGGAAGATTGCCGTTGAAACCCATTAGTCATGTAGTTGTCCATAGGGATCGTACCCATAGCAGGACTCTGGGTGGGCGGCCTTTCATATGGCTTGCCAGCTCTGGCCGAACGTGTCTGCTTCTGCAGTACAGCACCAGCTTCAGAGAAAGATTGGACGCTTTCCGTTTCTGATGGTGCAGGCGACTGTCGCCTGGATGACGCAGTACTTTGCCTTCCCTTCCGCGCTCGCGGTACCGCGGGCTGAGCAGGCGCCGATGTCGAAGTCGCTCCTTCTGCTTTGGTCTTGGTTTTGGGTTCGGTCTTGTGATCGTCCGTGATCCTGATTGGCTTCGTCGTGGAAGTAGCGATCACTCGTCCGTCCCATGTCCTAAGGGTGAACTTGATCTTGAACCCAACCTTCTCTCCATGACATTTACCGTAACAGACCACTCTGAACGGTAACCAGTTACAGCTCCCATCCTCCATCTTGACTTCTGGCGGTGAATTGAACAGTACAATCTCGTGCCTCCAATCCCGATGTTCAGGATCCCAAGGCGGTTCTTCGATGACTTGACTAGTCCTGTGTGGATCGTATTGATCCGGGTTCTCGGCAGTGATGAAGTCCTGTGAAGGAGGTACGAGCGAGCGACGATGCTTAGGTTGAGATGATGAGGTGTCTGAATCCGAATTCGGCTGTCGTTTACGGTTTACCTCCTTCGAAGCGCGTCGTCTCGCCTCACGGTTCCTACACCGCTTGCACACATACACCCGTCTCCCGTTCTCGCCACTCATGTAAACAGCCGTCTCCACATAGGCCAAGTTCTCCTTGGGGACCGGTCCAGCTTGAAGTTGCTTCTTCGAGCTGGTTTTCGTCGTTGTTCCAGCTTGTAATCTTAGTCCGTAAAAGCTAGCTATCCGCTCGAATGTCATGAGGAAGTTGCCGTTGGTATCGCGAGGGAGCAACGGATGCAGAGAGGGGTGAATAGACGGAGTGGGTGTAGGCATAGGTGAGAACCGCAGAATGTCGATGATGACTCGGATAGCAGTTTCTACTCTGGACTTGTCGGAGAAGAGAGGATCACCCTGGAGTACCAATTGATTGCGGCTGATCGGACGTCTATGTCAGTCATTATCCCACTCCGCTTGATAGGTGGTGACCAGATTAGAAATCAAGAAGATGCGAGAACGGTGTTGGTACTGATACTCACGTAGTGGATCCAGATGTGATCTCATCCAATGAGGGTATCACCTTTGCTAAATCATCCACTTCATACATCCGCTTAGGCGGATCCGACCTCAACCCGCCATGACTATGTGATCCAGTAGCGCTTGACTGCACCGATTTCTGCAATTGCGTTGTCGCAGGATTTTGAGCAGTCTCTTGTTGAGCCGAAGGAGCCGATGCTCTTGAGGGTCCTGCTGATGGAGGAGGAATCGAGTGGAAGGGCTTGGAGTCTTGTTCCGGCTGTGTTGTGGAGAGCTGCGCTTGAAGTTGAGGTTGAAATTGGGATTGGGTTGGCGCAGGTGCTTGTGTTGGCGGGATCTGCGGTTTCACATCACGTTGTGGAGAAGGTGCGGGAGCAGGGGAGGAGAAATGGCTCGCTATGAAATCAGCAGCCGGGTTAGGGTATGCCGAGCTGAGAGGAAACAATGAGTGGGTCAGTATTAGGGATAGAGAAAGATACACAATGCATCCACATTGACTCACCCTGCAAAACTGTTCAGAATAGCCTGCATGCCCTGCATGAGATCCTGGCTTGACCCGCTGTGATGGAACCCTCGATGCCCATGGCCGTTCATGTGACCGTGACCATGGCCGTTCGGGTTTGCTGAAGATCCCTCGCCTCCATTGACGATACCCTCCGGAGAGGAAGAAGCGGGAGCAGAACGTGCTGAGAAGGGAGACGAAGCGGAAGCGGAGGATGAGTCCACCGGCATCATCTAGCCGATGTCGATACCTAAGTATGGTCCTTGATCGCTTACTCGTTCACGATGGACGATATTGAGAGGAGCAATTGGAAAGAGAGATGACGGTACTGTTGCGAGTGGACAACTAACTTATGGCGACATGGGCGAGATTTGAGCGCTGTTGATGTTGGCGACCGTGTCACACGTTGTTAGATAGATGGATAGGCGGGAAATAATGACGAAGGTGTCAAATTAAGGGTTTACGATGATGAGTGGGATAGGCGAAGAAGGGTGTGACGCTTGATGGCGACGTTGATGGTGATAATCCTTTGACTATGTGTGTTTTAGAACAAAGTCCGGTTTCCGAGAAGAATAAGCGGTAAGGTATAAGTAATTATCGACTATAGGCTGTCTTCATGGATCGATATGTGGTCGGGAGGGGAGTATTATTATTCACAATTGTCCAAGTCGAAGTCGGTACTGCAAAAGGCAAGATAATTCGGCCCGTTTCAGTTGGCCGTTGATGGCTGATTGAACTGAACTGTTGATGACTATGCACACCTGCCACGACTGCTTCTCCTTGACGATGATGTACACTAGTACTGATGGCTATGATGACTCAGGTCGATCCTTCTTTTCTTTTCTTTTTCTCTTCTTGTCCTTTCCCTACGTTCTCACTTGGCAAAAAAAGGATACGAAGAAAAGAAAAAGGCGTTTGATGCGTACTCTCTCGCGTCGTCTGAGGGCTGCCGGACCGTCCAATGGCGAAAGAGTGATTATTGATGATTGATGGATGATGTGGGCGATGTCTCACTCGGTCGAACGTCCGTGCGAGGCTATTGTCTAGACTTGTTCTCAAGGCCGAACGAAAGACGGGATTGACAAGTCTATCCGGAGGTTCTTGATCCGAAAAGAGTAGAGAATAGGAGGGACACTTTTGTATTTGCGTTCAGAGCTTGAGGTGTAACGTGTAACACTGAGCCAACCTGGACAGTCCAAGTGACGAGGGAAAAGAAGGTTATCGGTAGGACTAGAGAGGACTGACGTCGTGAGCTTATTGTTGAGTCGTACGTCGTACTCCGGTATCATGCGTTGCCGTTTTGTTTTGCGTGAGAAGGACCCTCCTTCTTTCTTCTTCCTCGCTGTTCCTTTCAGACGATGTTGAGGATCTTGCAAACTACGTGGTAAGATGTATATGATCAAGATAAACGATGATGTGATGATAAAAGATGAATATGCTTGATGCAAATTGAATAGAATAGAATAATAGACCACGAATGATTGGACTGGATTGGCGTACGTCGTAAGAACTGAACTGAATTGATCCGCGCGAGTCGAGTACAGTAGCTATACTAGCACTAGCATGCATAGGCGTGGAAGCAAAGCTATATAGCTATAGCTATAGGCTACAGGATGGAAAGAGGAGAATGCCGAGAATCAGGCCTTGAATTTTCAGCACCTAGCCTGCGACTGCTGCAGCCGGTGGGAATATCGTGCCTGTGTCGCTTTTTTAGCAGCTGTAGGCCAAGCAAGTGTAATGATCGATAATCTTATAAGGTAGCTGCTGTTGTTGCTGCTGCTGCTGCTGCTGCTGGGTTGATCGTTGATTGTCCCTTGATCCTTGGTTCTTGTTGTCTAGTCTGCTGCTCTGTTATCATATCATATCACATCTCGTTGTTTCTTCTCACAAACTATCAAAAGCCAATGTGAGACAAGACAACGTGATTGTTTATTGTTAGTTATAGAGATAAAGCTAGCGTGAGAAGGGATTGCCTGATGTTACGTGCGAGTATCTGAAAACTAAAGCGTGTTGCTCTTGATCAAAGCCACCGAGACGAAAGTTACTTGTACACGAACTCGTACACGTATATATAATATAGCTTGAGGACATCTGCCTCTGCCTCTGCCTTTAAGAATCAAGCCTCAGCTCATTATACCCTAGGCGAGTCTAGGGACGAAGCTTGCTGTACGTGTACGGGTGGCGAAATCGTCCCTCTTCGCTCGTCCCTTTTCCTATCGGCGGTCCGTGCTAGCCTCAGGCGTCAGAACATCGTATATCGCTGTGCATACTTGGGATGTATTCCTTCACTCGGCCTCGCTGATCTGTACCAAATCCTATGCATTGCAAATTGCTCCTCATGATCCGTTATCAGATCAATATATGCAGATGGTTGCTTTGGGCGTCGACCGGACTATAACACCATAGCCGTGGCAGAGCAGTAGATGATGGTGCCAGGGATGGCGAAGCGGGGTAGAGTGTTTGCCACACCGATCGAAACGCTTTAGTTCCGGCGCTAATTCCGATCACTCCCAGCTTATTTCCATACTATGCTTTGCCGCATGTCATCAGATCTTCTTCTTCCAGATCTGGTGGCAGTCACCGCCTTCTTCCCCTTTTCTTCTGCGCTCTTCGCGTGGGCTGTCGATCGCGTCCAGGACCACTCAGTGGGCCTACGGCACATAGACCGACTGATCAAGACTGAACTAGACTACCAAGATACATCTACATAGTCACTGTATATACATAAACATGCTGGGTAAATGGTTTATTGACTCGACTGGACTGAACTTGATTAGACTAGGTATGAGACGATTCCTAACGTTCCAAACATCTATCAACACCGATCCAAAAAACCTCATGACTCCACTAGAGCTCGTACTTCGTACTGGTATATATCTATTATGATATCGCTTGCCAGCTTCTCCAATTCCGTTCTCCGCTTTCTGGACTAGCCTTGTTCGCAATCTCGCGTGTGTCATCTTGATGTCCGTGTTCTACGCGGTCCCAGGCTTCATCCATGAATGTTACAATGGTGCTCAGGCCGTACGACTTCTGGAGTTTACGCTATGCTACCACCAAGACCGATCCCTCCTAATGGTGCATCCGGGTTATATGAATAGCTGAGACCCCAAGAACGTGCAAATCAGTCTCAAGTGTCACAACGGTATCCGTGCACATGCGCAGGGGCAGATGAAGCTCTGTTATGGTCTGACCTGGATATGGCCATGAGAGGACCTCACACTCACTTGAAGCACTGCTGCTGCAATTGATACTCTGCTCGTCTCTTCAGCGGGTTGGGGTCATGTTCGGGACCGGGTCGATCCACTCTGAGATCCAGAACAAGGTCGTACGACCTCGCGTCGTTCACCTTGAAGTGTATTGACCCGATTAGACGCTCGCCCTTGTTGGCTGCCAACGGCTCTGGTAGCAGTAACCTAGCTTGTCTACAAGAGATGATTGAGAAATGGTCAGGTCAGCCAGGTTGTGCGAAAGCACGATGTCATCCTGACTTACTGCCAATGTGTTCGAGCAGCTATATGATTGATAAAGCGGGAGTCAGCTGCTGTTCATCATAGTTACCCGAAAATGGCTGAACCTTCAGCTCACCATTAGGACCAGTAGATAACTGAACATTCAATCCATCTGCAGGTGGGGGCGGCGTCGGTCCAGGGTTGAGCGGGGGATCCTGTGTCATCCACTGCCATGACGAAGTGGGCATAATCGGGTAGCTCCAGGCTGTATTCGTCGATGTAGGGGTTGGGCGAGGGGTAAAGTCGAGATCAAACCAGGATGCAAGCTAAAGCATATTGGCGAATATCAGCAATGCTGCTCCAGAGACACGCACAATTCGCAGGATGGTTTAGAACGGGGTTTTGGAAAGAGACAGCAAGGAAGACTACTCACGCCATGAATCAAGGCAGTCCGTTGCACGACGAAATCAACCGCGATGCTGAATTCAAGCAAGTCGTCTTTGGTACAGGTGTAGAAGTCGAATGATTTGGGCGGACAAGCAGTCGATACGAGCGAAGAGGGGGGGAACATGCCGACAACGGGTTGAGCTAATACGGGAATGCGTCAGTTTCCAATGACAAACCCGAGCTGACGAGTAATGAGTAATGAGGACAAACCGAAGACTTCTTCCCTAGCTGCGGCATATAGTTCGGAGAAGTCGGTTCCTAGACACACAATAGTCAGCTATGGGGACTCACGTGCATCGAGATCGAATGTAGTGATAGAGCAACAGCTTACCAAACAAGGTGGTATTGAAGAACTGAGCTTTTTGGTCCGTTTCGGTATATAGTCCTTCATCCGTAAAGGGGCAGAAGAATATATGACCTGCTGACGGGAGCATCTGACCGCCTGGCTTCAAGAAGAGATCTCGGGCAAGGATGAACGATTCGACCTACACCATGTCCCGAAGGCAAGTCAGCTGCTTTACGAAATCGTGTTGTGCACTATGTCGGTTGGTAAATGTCAAGCTGGTTGGATCAACTGGAGACGCTTGGATACGCACCATTCGCTCATGTAGAAGCATCACACCGATAGGTTCCGAGATGATAGTATCCACTTTCCCGCTCTCCAAGACCTGGGATTGCACTTTCGAGTCCTCTACCATCCCTCTGACTATTCGGACTCTGTCTTTGAGGTGGGAGTTTGACTTGCCCTTGTTGGCAGCTTTCAGCAGCTGCAGCGTAGAAGAAGGGGGCATCACAGATACAAAATCACGTCAGCTTGAGGGTTGAATGACGTGAGAATTATGAATACGTACAATTTCAATCTTCTCAGCCATGGACGAGGCTTCTAGGGCTATCACTTCTTTCGCTCCTGCTTGAGCCGACATGTACGATAGGATTCCGGATCCTGTGAATGTTGTATAACGGGTCTTCGTCAGCGAGTGACATGTCAACTTTTTTTGTTATAGATTCCGCGCTTAATGTTGACAGAGCGGACGACTCACCGGCTCCTACATCCAGCACGATCTTGTCTCTGAACGCTACTGACGCATTTCCCAAGATAGCTTTTCGATATGTGCCCGTACGGGAGATGTCTCCTATCATATTGGCTCTGCCAAGTCCTCGTTAGCCAGCTGCTCTTCATGTGCCGAAAACAAGGCTCTGCTGAAGGGGAGGATGGAGGCAGAGAGCAGAGTCCCGAACCCCCTTACGACGCAGGCCCGCAACTAAATGGAGGACTCACTGATTCTGCAGAGACGAGTAGAAATTAAAGTAGAAATCATGATCTCTATCCGCCTGGCTCTTTGCTTTCCTATGACCGAAATGACCATCCATCAAGGTCAGCACTGAGGTGTTCTTTGTTTGCTGTGGTAATCACACAAATGGGAAGGGAAAATCCGCTCACTTTTCTACGGTATGACCGTTCGTGCTCGAGCCATTATGAGGGTGTTTATGCCCGTGGTCATGGCCATTAGTTTGCGGCTGCGGCTGAGGTTGGGTGTCGACGTCCATATTGACTGAGCTCGTACGAATATCCTCAAACGGCAGCAAGTGGCGAGAGAGTTGCAAGTCAAGCGTTCAGAAAGCAGAAAGAAGATGATGAGAAGAAAGAAGCTGGATCTTGTGTTTTTGTGTATTGTGTGATTGAGCATTGACCAGCTTTTGTACCATGAGCTCGAGCAATGAGATAGATTCCTTTCAATAACGTAATTGCTGTAAAGCACAAACCCGATACCAGTTCTGTGGGACTCCGCTAAACCATCCGTGCGTGTACAGCGCTAAGGCGGTCATTCCCGCCAATGGCTGTTTCTTAGTGGCGCGCACTACAGCCGACTATGGATGGGTACGATCGCGGTGAGGCGGTTTGGGAAAGGCAGAGAGAGGCGGTGGGTGTACGTATCTGAACATGACATGGGTTTCATATGGTCCTGAACATTTGTTTGACTATGTGAGTGAAAATGTTTATACAACAGTATGAGCTATGATACCAAGGAACAGCTTTGATTGTCTCATCGGTCCACGGCTAATGATATATACAGTACAACGGTGGTCATAGATGATGTGGTACATACATATTGTACTATCTGTACTCATTCTCTTCGCGCTAATCGACATCAGGTCATTGCCGTTCGCAGTACCGCTCTGTCGAGCAGCTACTTCCAAATCATGTGCTTCGTCGACTCCCTTCCCGTTCGATTTGACCATTATCTCACGCCGCCCATATTTACTGATTACACCTCACCGTTATCATACCCGCCCTGCCAAAGCCTGTAAAGGACACCAAGCTCTCGACCGGTTCATCATGCCAGGTCAAGCTACATCATCTTCATCCTATTCGCCGTCGCTACCTTGGGTGAGATCGATAGAATCGTTGGCACTCGATCCACCAGCTCGGAGTCGCTTGTTCTCTGAGTTCAGCTCCTGCACACGTCCCTTAACGGATGTCAAACTGATTATCAGCACTCGATGTCACCTGTGAACGTCCATCAAGGTTCAAAGCAACTCACCTCGAGGTATTTCAGTCTCTTGGCCAAGGAAGGTTTCACATCATCCTCTTCTTCTTCGCCCTCCAGGGCGATGGCAGACTCGTTTGCGTGCTTTCGTTTCCTTGGTCGGGCAGGCTCCTCCGGTTCTGGTTCATCTATGCACGAGGGACGGTCCATCACGTTCGGTCAGCTTGCTTGTCTCCAATGCACGCTTGAGATCATACAGCATGCTCACTTACCGATGATGCGTGTTTGTACAAGCACAGCTCTTGGACGATACTGTGAATGGGAAGATCAGCGCTGCAGTTCAGGTTGATAGTGATATAACCAGAGTCATTGCTTAACGATGGACCTATGCATGAAGAATTACCGATGCCCCCCACCTTGAACACAAAGCGATAGAAAACCTCTCCCGACCCGCTAGGGGTAAACGTGTAGCTGGTCACCGCTGTGTTCGGTACAAGTTCCCGTTCGCCCGTGCTGCGGGAACCGACCATTGTCTCAGCGATTGTCTGCGAGTGACCCACGCGGAGGCCGTGAAACTCACCTGACGGTATATGCGAATCTATTCGACAGGGGTGAATACATGAGCAGATATCAGCAACAGTTGCTCCACGGGATCAAGCGAGAACTCACTTCTTGGCTTTTTCATCTGCGGTACCTTGAGCCGAGGAGCCCACATGTAGGCCGAGCTTGTAGGAGGGGCGATATTTGCCTTTCTTGAGCACGAGCTCAATACTTCCCATTGTACTCCAAGCTGAACTGTCGATTGTTACTTTTGATTTGTCGTCTGTTGTAGACTACCCTCCGCACCATTAGTCTTTCCACTTGTGATGACATGCTGTGATAGGCTGGGGGTGGAATGAGATCGCGTACCAGCGGGGAGAAAAGCAGGGAGCACTTATAGTATTGCCCGTTTTCCTCTTGATAAACCGATTTCCAACGTTTGGCGATATGACGCTCGAACCAAATATTGTATGACAGATTTTTGCCGTCAATAAGACAGGAGCACTCCCAGTCTGACTTAATCCGCAATGAGGCGAGCTTGGTTACTTTGATTCGAAACGGCTGTTTGGGACGGGGGAAAAGGGTTGTCAGAAAGGGTGTATCGTGAACGGATGTCGCTGCGAGAAACTCTGTCACAGCACTCACTTCATCGATAGTCTCGAGGAAGCATTCTGTATAGGCTGACTTCCCATCTCGAGCCGGATGATGCTCTACCTGATACTCGTCTAGATCCGAAAGCAAACTCAGCCATACTCCTCAGCCTTTTGAAGCAGTGGAGGACATGGAGAACGAGAGATAGCTTACTCAGACGAACACGGTCATCTTTGCTCTCCACCCAGGCCTAATGAAGCTCACGTCAGCACGGAGTGGGCCAACCACCAAAGGTTTCAGTCGAACGGTCCTTGGACCCACCTCGAAACCTTTACCCTTCCCGTTAGACAACATGCTGAGCTGATTGACGACTACCGGAGTTCAGGTTCACACCGGAGATATTGCTATTATTGAAAGAAAGGTCGCTCTGAGTAGTGTAAGGATCCTACGGAGAGTTAGCAGATGGAAAGGAAGGAAGCAAAGGAACCTGTGAAGAGCTGTGGATGAGTGGACGAAGGGTGCGACTTTTGATGGATATGAAACACATCTGTGCACCGTACAACCTCTCGAGACTGAGTAGACGTTGAAGGTGGAGGTAGTGAGTAGAGAATGCGGGGCCACGTGACTTAAGCTGCTTATTGCTTTCCCTGCAATTGCCGCGTTTGTTACTACTCTGTTACTCGATTTAATTTGGGGACAATAGGAGATAACGGACATAAGGTTAGCCTGTACGCTGATGATCTACACTTCCGATCATTTCATCCTCGTCCGATAGGCATTAGGCATTCCCGACCAACCGCTCTTTCGTTTGGCTCTGATCTGATCTGATCTAATCTGATCTGTACATAGCACATATCATCTCACGCATATCCACCCTGCTCAATCAATCTTTCTTGCCTTGCCCGCCACGTCTCACATATCTTACATTGATATATCATTTACGCCAAAAACGACCAACTGATCAACCCACAAAAGGGGTCTTAGTATGACTACACCCATATGTCATCTATCAATTTCCGCTCGTCAACATCTTCGCCCTCCTCTTCAGCTTCAAGCTCCAGCTCCAGCTCAACTTCAAGCTTGACAATAATACATCCGAAGCATCCCAAGCATAGACATCCCGATACGGACGCAGACGTCGCTGTAGCTGCTGCGACAGCTAGCTATGAGATAGCAGAGGAGGAATTCGATCATAATTCAGAGTTGGACGGGAGTGGTAGTGCTAGCTTTGCACAAAAGTTCAGAGAGGTCATGATGGATAATCAAATGGTCATCAACACGTTTATAGCGGGTAGGTCTAGGGCATGTTTTCTCAAATTCTTCGCGGACATATGTGAAGATGCCGCGCAGAGGTGGTGCTGATCGCGGTGTACGATAGGCGGTTTGGCCGGAGCTGCGAGTAGAACGGTTGTCAGTCCGCTAGAAAGACTCAAAATTATCCTGTAAGTCCCACAAAACAGAAAGGAGAAAACAACCAAAAACAGCGAGATGGAAGTCACGCGACCACTTCACTGACTGAAATCATCACAAGATATGAATGACGGCTCAATACTGATTTTTGTTTTCTGATCGTTTTCGCTCCAACTTCTACTCAGGCAAGTCCAATCGAGCGGCGCTGTACATGCTGGATCCGGACAAGCATATACGGGCGTATGGGAATCGTTAGTGCGGATGTGGAAGAATGAGGGATGGAGGGGATTCATGAAAGGGAATGGAATAAATGTTGTCAGAGTGAGTGCGGCGGGTGGACCGATCTTAGGTCCTGTAGTATGAAGCTGACTACTTGATATCCACGTCCATTGCGACGCTAGATATTACCGTACTCTGCTTTGCAATTCACAGTGAGTCCTCGGCTGGAGTTGCTGAATAAAATCCCAGCTCGACTCGTGATAAGGGCAGCTCGGCAGTCACTGACGGTTATCGTTTTATTGTGTCTAGTCCTATGGAGCGTTCAAAAGCATATTGCAGACTTGGTCTGGTGAACCGACGTTGTCAACACCTTTACGGTTGACCGCCGGTGCAGGAGCAGGTATCGTAGCTGTCGGTGAGTCTCAATCGATTCTTTCTCGTCTCTCTCTACCGATGTCCACCTCAGTACATGAGTGCTGCCGATTATGATCGAGGTTCATGGGTCGGTCGGCGGTTATCCGAGCACCTCAGCTGATCCGTACTGTTCTCTGCTCGATTGTCATCGTAGCCGCGACGTACCCTCTCGATCTCGTACGAGCACGATTATCAGTAGCTACCTCTGGAATGGCTGTCCAAAAAGCCGGAGGGGGATTTACGGCTGAAGACGCGAAATTGGGCATGATTGGAATGACAAAGAAGGTGTATAAGACCGAGGGTGGAATAAAGGGCCTGTAGTGAGTCCAGCAGTCCCCTGTATATCTCTTGCAGGTCAATAAATACACACCAAAGAGTCAAGGTCTAGAACACACAGATTTATGTTCCCATAGGAAATTCGGCAGAGAAGATGGAAGGTAGCTGACCCTTGTTGATCTGATCTGGTTTGACGTGCACAGTCGAGGATGCTGGGCGACGGCCGTAGGGGTAGCTCCATACGTATCACTGAATTTCTACATCTACGAATCATGTGAGTGCGGAAACTCCTCGATTCCGACGTTTGACTCGGGCCATGCTGTATACCCTTCAATCTTCTTGTGCACACCGTTTTACCTACTATGAACGTCACACTAGAGTCATCAAGTCCCCCTAAACAAACGCAAAACCCGTCGACCTGAACCACGGCTCCGTACATAATGGCACCTATCGCATTGACTTGCGCTGACCATAATCTTACTCGTATCGTGACTACTAGTAAAATCCTACATCCTCCCACCAAATACATCATCCCAATTCTCCGAGCCCGAACTCGCCCTTCGTAAACTCTCATGCGGCGCTCTAGCAGGCGGTACATCATTGATATTCACTCATCCCTTCGACGTACTGAGACGGAAACTGCAAGTCGCCGGTTTGACGAGCCTGTCCCCTCAGTATAATGGGGCTATAGATGCTATGAGGCAAATCATCAGGAATGAAGGGTTCTGGAAGGGAATGTAGTGAGTGGTCTGCAGGAGCATTTACGTTTCTGCGCTTCTGCGCTTCTGGGGCATCGTCCCTTTTAAGAGGTATCTTTCTTGAGCAGCACTGATCGTATTGGCTGTTCTATTTTGTGATTGAATAATAGTCGAGGACTGACACCGAACATCATCAAGGTGAGTAAAGCTCTCGACTTCTTGTGATATACTGCGTGGCGCCTGTCTCGAGACCTGAACGGAGGAAGAAATCCCAGCTAACCTGGTCTCCACTTTCTATATAGGTGACACCCTCAATCGCCGTATCCTTCTACACGTTCGAGACGGTACGCGACTTGCTATCGAACGAGGCGCAAACATAGCCCGATGGTATCCCATATCGATTCTCGCTGCAAATGGCGTGGTAGCCAACGAAGCAAAGTATGTTTCGTGAAAGGGTGAATATCCTTGAATCACCTCAATGATGATTACAGTAGTACATTGAGGCCCATGATTCTTGGTCATACAGCATGTAGAGGTCAACTAGGCGGTCGGTCCGTAGGAAAGGAAAGGAAAGGGAATAGAAGAATATCAATCGAACATATCATAACATATCATCATATTGACAGTATCATATCACATGTGGGTCTCACCATCTGGTTTTCTATATGAGTTGGTACTTCAGAACTTGTATGCATCCAAATAGCATTTTTGCCTGCTTTACACTACGGCCGTGTATGCATCTCGCAGCTCACAGCTCACGACTTACAGCCCACGACAGCTTATCGCTGTCGCTCAGTTCTAGAAGCTTATGTATATGTATGCATAGTTGTGTTGTATGTATCTAATGCGCAAGGAAGGACACAGGTACTCGTACAGTGAGCAGCTGCGTCTGTCCGGCCGGTTGGGCCGTCCGTCCCTGACACCGGTAGTATGGTCCAATAGTCAAAACAGTGACGCATAGACGCCCGGTCACTTAACTGCTGTCGATCAATAGACAAAGTGGTCGTATCATTGCTCTTCCTATAAACAATAACGAAAGCTATACTTGATAGACTCACTAGCTCATCGCCGCCGCCGTCACCAGGAGATACGCAGCTCCTCCTTGCGACCCCCGTCACAGCTATACCCACCACCAGCCGGGGCTGAACTTGGACTTGACGTTTCGCCGCTCGCCTCTACGTCCTTACTCTCCTCACACGAGCGGCGTCCTTTGTTGGTCCCCTTTCTCGCTGAGGTCAAAGTCAAAGAAACAGCTAACAACCAGTCAACAATCAAGAGTCATCCTTTTACTGAAGGAAGTTTCCCGCCCCCCATATCGAAGTCGAGCTACAGCATTTCGAGCTTCACAAGTCTGGCCTCCCGTCCGTCAAACGATTTTTTGGACAAGGTTCCCGACCCCACCATACCATACCATAACGTACGCTATACTTCGTACTGGAAGGCAACTTTTGCGATCGTAGGCCTCGATAGGATATCAAGTCAGATAATGCTACTTCGCTGCAACTGCGATAACCAAGGAGATACATAAGACTCCTCTTGGCAGTCAAAACACACCAGATCGTATCGATTATATCGATCATAGTCCTCGAACACGATGCCAGCAACTCTCTACCTCCGCCCTTCACCAAGGGCATACTTTCTCCTTACAGAGACTCATGCGCTCATCTTCCGTCAGCCCGATGCGAGCGAATCAAAGGCTTCGAACAGCGTGGTGGTAGCTGAGTTGTTGCCCATTGAGGAGGTTGATATAAGCGGTCTTGTTCGAGCTAGTAGGGGAAGGAGCGTCGAGGGTGTATTGGGTGTCACGAGCGTGCCAAGTGGTGAGCAACGCTCACTTCATCTTCTTTCTGACTTATACGCTCCGTTCAGCTGTACTGTGTAGCCGTGCTGACTTGGGTCCATCACTATCTTCGCTCATCTATTGTTCGATGATCAATCGCTTTCATCCTGGTACAATCGACCAAATTTCGATTATTCCTCGCCCAACACATCTATGAATGTTACACCCCAAACTCCGCCAGACCGCTCGCCCATCCCCGAGATCTTCCTCCTCCTCGTCTCGCACTCGACACTCCTCCCTCCTCTCCTCCCAGGCTCATCCCTGCGTCCCTCGAAAGTCCTCGGCGTCGAGTTTCACTCTCTCACATCTTCCTTCTGGGACACACCCGAGCTTCTCGCAGCTGCCCAGTCGACTCAGGATTCTTCTACTTTCGATCCGATAGATTACGATGATCCCATCCCATCTGGACCGAGCAGCTCAATATCGACGACCCTCTCGCAAGCCCAACAAGCGGGACTTGAGAACCCATGTAATGGGATGCGCAAATACCTCGAATCGGGCGGATTCTTCTACGCTGAAGATTGTAAATGGGATATCTCGAGTAGGATGGGGGATGCGAATTGGGTCTTGGCAGAAAAGGGATCAATACAACATCCGCTTGAAACCTTCGACGAGCGGTTCGTCTGGAATTCTTCGCTACTTGCGCCCTTTTTGGCATTCAGAAAAGGTTTATCGGAAGAAACCAAAGCGGAGCTCGACCAGCAGTCCCTCCTGATACCAGTTATCCAAGGATTTTGCGGCTCTTTGCCAATCTCAACAGGCGGTTGGTCCTCCAACGGCAAGCCTGAAACAGCTTCATTGGGGTTGATCAGTAGATTGAGTTGGAAGAGGGCAGGAGCCAGATTCAGGACTAGAGGAATAGACGATGATGGCCAAGTAGCCAATTTTGTCGAGACAGAGTTGGTGTTTGCTACGGATAATGCGGTTATGAGTTATGTGCAGGTCAGAGGCAGTGTACCGTTGTTCTGGCAGCAGCCTAGCGCAGGGTTGGGGACTTTGCAGCAGAAAGTAGAAATCACAAGAGTGAGTGGCCACTCTGCGACATAGTATCTCTATCGCTGGCTGAGAATCGCTCCCCTGTTGTCGTCTGGTTCGGGATCTTGCTGTTGTACAGGTGTCAACACAAATGTTGCAGATCTGAGCTGACCTCTTGAAACGTTAACCGATCCCTCAATAGCCACCACAAGCAACCCAGCCAGCATTCGACAAACACTTCCTCGAGCTCATGGACCATTATCACGCAGTGCATGCTATCAACCTCCTAGGTCAGAAAGACGCCGAGTCAATGCTTTCTCAAGCCTATTCCGATCACTTATCAAACTTGAAACGCACTTTGGAGCGAACGCCGATACAACAGCCCAATTCGATAGACGAGCCTTCCAAGGGGAAATTAGATTTGACACCATATGATTTCCATGCGGTTGTCAAGACTGGCGGTCATGAGATGGTTAAATACGATTTCAGTATGCGTCTGGGGAGAGTCGTTGATTCCATGGAAGACTTTGGATGGACGGCGATTGATGCGAATACGGGTGGTGTGATAGAGCGACAGGGTGGTGTGTTTAGGACGAATTGTTTAGATTGGTGAGTGCTTATTTCGCAATTGCCCTTCTCAGTATCTGACTTGACCATAGCATGTAAAGTTGACCGCCGGACGCAAAGGGAAAAAAGCTGACTTTGTGGTATACATCCCTTTTGTTACCAGCCTCGACCGCACCAACTACGTTCAAGACGTCATCTCCTCTCTTACTCTCTCCCGCTTCCTAGCTTCCATCGGTTCGACCCTACAATCTTCAACAACACTATGGTCGGCTCATCGTGAACTGTGGGCAGACAACGGTGATAGGCTGAGTAAGATATACGCGGGTACTGGAGCACTCAACACGAGCGCAACGAGGAGCGGCAAGAAGACTTTTGCTGGGCTTTTGAGCGATGCTACCAAATCTGTTGGCAGGTGAGCTAGAACAACTTTCCGCCTGCTAGCAGGATCGATCCGCTGAGATTCCGTGTATCTTTGGCTGATTGACTATGATAAACAGAGCATATATCAACAATTTCCAGGACAAGGGAAAACAAAATGCCATCGACATGCTTCTTGTAAGCGTCATATCGTTATCCATTCACGGCTCGAAAAAAAGCGATAGCTGAGATTGTGATAATTGTAGGGCATGATGGCGGGCCAGCGGCCTGTGATCCTATTCGATCCAATCAGCGATTCTGTTCATGCGGCTCTGGCAGCGAGGCGAGTCTGCTAACGTATCTGATGATCCAGCGGAAAACCGGCCTGTAACTGACATCTTGGATACGTGTATCTGTAGGGTCAACGAGTATTCTCGCACGCGTACGATAAGCATCTTCTCCGGCACATGGAACTTGAACGGCAAGGTGAGCTGTCGCACTGAAACCGGTTGACTCAAGCTGATGACGTCCGCTTTTTCGCATGCTAGGCTCCGGATGAGGCTTTGGATGCTTGGCTTTTTTCTCCGAGTGAGCCTCACATGAATTGAACGCAGCTAAGACAAGCGCTGATAAGAGGGATTATCTTCCCTTTTTCTTGGAATCAGATACACCCGAGTGAGCTCAACACTGGCTTCGCCTTTTCACAGGGGAGACGGGGATACTGATGCGTTCTGACCGCAGAGCCGACATATATATGATTGCCTTTCAAGAGATTGTCGATCTCAATGCCACTCAGATCTTACAGACTGACCCAGCGAAGAAGTGAGTTCTTGAACCGCCGCTGATTGCTTGCTCTCACACAGCGTGCTGACTTGACCTCAATCCTAGGCGGATATGGGAGAAATTCATCATGGATACGTTTGCTATGCGTAATGGCGGCAAATCGGATTACCTGCTTTTCCGAAGTGAACAGGTGAGCCCCCTGCTTTTCTTCTTAGCGGCCGATTTACTCTACGTGCTGACCCCCTTGTTTGCATCATCTTAGCTCGTCGGCTCCGCATTAATCATCATTGTCAAGTCTGGTCTGTCAAAGCATATCCGTGGCGTGGAAAGCACGACCAAGAAGGCGGGTTCCTCCACCACTCTGAATACCCCAGTGCCTACAAGACCACCCTCACCGACAAGTCCAAAGTCAAAGCTATCGTCCAGGTCAAAACCGACTGCAACATCAAGTGCTGACCTCCAGAAATTACTTTTATTCCAACAGACCGGTCTTTCAGGTTTGAGCGGTAACAAGGGTGGAGTGGGGATCCGATTTCAGCTCTTCGATTCCAGCGTGTGTTTCGTTACTAGTCATTTGACGGCTGGTCACTCGAATGTTACGGAACGAAATGCCGATTGGAAGACCTTGACGAATGGGATGCGGTTTTTGAGGGGCAAGATGGTGGAAGATCATGAGTGAGTTTAGCCGCTAGGCGAACAACGGAGGTGGATTCGAGATAGCTGATATAGTATCCTACGGATAGGATCATTATCTGGTCTGCGGATTTGGTGAGCTGCTTGCTCCACGATTGCTCACCACGCCGAGCCCCAAGCTAATGATAGCATTGCAGAACTACCGTGTTGCGTTGACGAATGCCGAAGTCAGATCTCTGATCGAAGAAGGAGACTTGGACTCTCTTCTTGCAGCGGATCAGGTGAGTCAACTTCAACTTTTGAAATCTTCCGACCCGTGCAGATAAGCTGACGATATGGTTAGCTTCTGAATGCCGTCGATGCTGGAGAGACCTTCATCGGCTATGATGAGGGGCCTATACGATTCAACCCGACATACAAGTAGTGAGCCTTAGTTGTCCGATTCTTGTGTACCGGATTGATAGCTGACGATGGTCGTTCTCTAGTGATAATGGTACAGAGGATTACGATACGAGTGAGAAGCAACGGATACCCGCTTGGACAGGTCAGTTATTGGTCGTGATGATTTCAACGAAACGAGCGAAACGAAAGCTGATCTTGTTTGTGTCTTGATATATTTAGATCGTGTACTTTTCAAGGGTTCAGCGGTATGTCATATAGCTTCTAAGATGTATAATGGCTATCTCCTGAAACTTTGTTGATCGACAATAGCTTCGCTTGAAAGAATACAATCGGGCCGAGCTCTACACCTCGGATCACCGACCGGTGTACGCAGTCTTCGACGCCACGATCCGCGAGGTGGATCATGCTCGAAAAGATGCGATATCAAAGGAGATCGTCCATTCTATTCTCGTCTCTTCGGGTGATTTGAAGATCGATCAAAAAGTTCAGAATAGCTTGGGCGAACATGGTGGTGTGGGCGATTTAGTCAAAGGTATGACTAGGAGTGAGTTAAAGCTCGGCGTCTGTTCCTGAGTATGTGTCATTGTATATCAAGTTACGATGTTCATCAAGGATCATGTGAACGCGCAGCATCGGTCACACCGTCCTTGAGGCTGCCTGACCGGAGTCCCCAACTCCCACATCGACCATCTTCAGCTGCATCGATGAAAGAAACTTCGACCTCGTCGCCAGTTACGACCACCACCGCGAACGGACGGATGCACTCCCTGTCCGTATCAAACGGCACAACGGCTTCGTCCTCCCTTCGAGCACTAGCTACCAGCGCGTCATACTCTTCTTTACAAAATGGCAGTGGCAGGAGACCAGCGCCTCCCATACCTTCCCGACCTAACCTATCTCCGGCACTATCACCGAACATGCAGACGAGCCCTATCATCCCCTTGAGTCCAGATAACAGGCCCTCTGCAGCGCCGTCTCCTCTTCCTCGGTCCGCCCGGTCATTGGCGGTAGACAGTAATAGTACAGGCTCGAGTTCCGCTTCATCCTCCGTCCAACCACAGTCCAGCCTCAACTTTTCCAATACCAACATCTCACCAGCAATGTCACCAGCCTCGACGGGCGACTTCGTCATGGTCCCTTCCTCTGTCACATTAGCAGCGGCTGGGGTCATTGGAAGGACTGCTGCTGCCGCTCCACCTCGACTACCACCCAGATCATCGGGTCCTACACCCAAGTCGTCGGTCGATGACATATCAGCGTCAAGCTCAAGTACAAGTAAAAGTAAACTCGCGCCGACGTCGTCTTTCAAGATATCGGTCAATCCGCCTGCATCTCCACAAAGAGCGGTTTCATCGTCATCGTTGACTGGCATTGGATCGTCGCCTTCCAAGGTGAATCGAAAGCCTGTACCTTCGTATACCGCTGAGCCATCCGCCATCGAAGCAGAGTCAAGACAGGGCGATGTCGAAGAAGAAAGACCATCGTTAGCTTCTCTCAGATCAAGGTTCGAACAGCCCTTAGTACCCGTACAACAATCCCAGCCTCACCCTCAGAACAGCGGCAGCAGCAATGGCAGGCAAATACCTGCACCTGCGGCAGCCAAGCCCCGATCAGGCTCAGGCGCAGGAACAGGGTTATTCAATGCTCCTCGGAAATCGATGGATATCAACGGGTCACCGCCATCAGGTCTGATGAGCCCCGTTCGACCTGATAATGTGCAACCCAAGATTCCGCCCAAGCCCCGTCGCTTGAGTTCTACTATGACCACCAATGCCACTGCCGCCAACGACAATACCTACTCCGCACGAGTAGGTACCGAGGCCTCGGGGGTCAATATTAGTACGAAAGCGGAAAAGGAATTACCTTCTGCAGATAGTTCGCCTGAGAAACAACAAGGGGAGACAGAGAAGAAGAAGATACCGCCTAGCGTACCTAAGAAGCCTGTAGGTTTGGAAAAGAAAGGGGTTATCAATCCTTGATCGAGATGGTACTGTAGGATGCATGATTTGGATTTTGAACTCGGCGATTTGAGTGTTATCTATGATACATATTAGTACTGTACATACTCGAGTACATGTGCTATACGTATACGTATATTATGCATGCATACGTTTGCTTGCCATTGCTTGATTCGTGTTTCGTGCATGTGGTTGAGTGAGAAGCATAAGGCTACCTTACTAGCGCATCTATCTGGCTGCGAGGTTGCGAGGTTGCGAGGTTGCGAGGTTGAAACTGAGGCTGGCGGCTTGCCCAGCAGCCCAGTGCGCGCCGCGCCATACATGCATTCTACTACGAGTACTACTGGGAGCAGGGAGCATCTCTCTCGCCTGCGCATGCCACTGTAGTCACTATACACTAGCGTAGGCTGTCGCTTTACGTTACTGCATGCATACACCAGCCAGTAACCCCTAACCTACCCCAGACCAGTACTCGAGTACTGCGAACTGACAACGACAACGACAACAAGGCCAAGGCCAAAGCCAAGCAGCAATAATACAACATTCCTCTTACGAGAATCATAGTCACCATACAGTAGTCAAACATCCTCAGAGTGTGTTTGTGTTATAGATATAGAGCATCATGCCATCCCTTTTGACACAAATCACAGACTCATAGCCAAGCAATAGACTCAGCGGTTCAGTAGATAGATAGATCGACAATCAGCTCAACATAAACATATAAAATCAGGTCTTGGCAAATCACGGCTCTCGCCGTTACTGTGACTCCTCGTGACTGTCATAGATCTTGATCAAGATCAAGCTGGTTCACGGCGACCTAGATATACATCCAACGAAGATCCAAACACTCCTGACGTGAGAAAACGACGAACCTTGTCCTTCCAGAATATCGGCTGTAATTCAACGATAAACAGACAAACCAAGTCTCTAGACCAACTCAACCCTCTTCGAGCTCAACAACAGTCCACTCAATCCTTTCACCCTGCCTTGACTTGCCAACGCCTCCGAAAACAGTTCAGTTTACTCGGACCTCCTTTCAACCAGCACAAGCAGATGGCATATGACCTCAAACGGCACAATTCTCCTCTCGCTCGCTCGCTACTCGTACTCGTGATAGTATCAACAAATACCGAGGGCACCAGCAACAGCAAGTGGTACGATTCTAAAGCATGTCCGAAGTCCTTTCAAATCCAACATCTCGCGATCGCGTTCATGAGCGTGAACGACCGACACTAAGCCGACCAATATCAGAGATATCAGAAAACGAATCCAACAGACGCGTATCAGCTTCCAATCGATCGAGCGTACATTCACATTCCAATTCTAAGAAGAGCAGGCCTGCGAGTGAAGCTAAAGACGATGGGCTTGGAGCGAACGGAACGAACGGACCGACTTCGACCACAACGACGAAAAGACTGAGCACCAGTATGCCTCTACAAACGATTACTGTCAATCTGGTCGAATATGCCAAATCTCAACCTCAGGCTCAGACCCAAAGTCAACCCCAACTTGTTTCTACAACACCATCACCATCGACCTTGAATCCTAGACCTACCATTTCAATACCGATAGAAAGCAACAGCGCGAACGGAGATGGTCCTGGGAGAGATCACGCACCGCCACCGCCCTCACCCAGTACGAAGCCGACTCCACCTGAATTACCGAGAAGACCTGGAGCCGGAGAGAAAGGGCGGACGGTGTCGATGAGCAGCACGTTTTCGAAGAAGGGGAAGGACAACAAGGAGGAAGCAGGAGAGAGCAGGGATGCAACATCGCCAGCGTACGTCTCGGGACATTTCATCTTTCAACCCTATCACACGATTCCGCCCCTGCTTCATTAATCGCTGGCAACACTGTCATCTGGTCTTGCTCTGCAAAGGTTGCCGTACTAACATTGCCGAATCACTATCCTGTAGCGAGTCATCGCGCTCTGGCGTATCATCATACCTTCTTGCCAAGCGAGCTTCCCTCCGGCCTTCCTCCCTCAGCATTTCATACGCCGAGGTTGCAAAACCAATCGAATCCCCACCGGCTACCGGTGCATCAACGTCGGCAACCGCTTTCGACTCTCTCGAGAGTCTGCGCTCAGCATCGGCACCTCTACCAGTAGATGCGACCGCCGCCAAACCAACTACAAAGTCAAAGCCATCCTGGTTGAGACGGGCTAGCGGGACTGCAGCCTTGAGATCCAAATCTCGTACGCCACCACCGAAAGAAGAAGGGTCGATGACAGCTTCCACTTCTCTGCCGCCCGCTTTGCCACCTAGAAAGGGGCTTGGTCTAGAGCCAACCGTGGATGAAGTGCCCACATCAAGATCGTTACCCGAAGAAGGTATGGCTCCCCCTCCCTTCCCACCGCGGAAGACGTCATACGCCAGCGCCACGGCGGGACCCAGTAGAAGCAGACTTGGAGAAGGACAAGGTCGACCAGCGTTCTCACCGTCAGGATCTTCATCCGGCTTCGTGCAACCTCCGCCTCTACCCTCGAGGGAAAACGTGGGCAACATACGTGGGCGGATAGCAGCATGGACAGCAGCTGCGCAGACGAGCGGCTCATTCAATCGTTCTGAATCGTCTAACTCGCTCGCTTCTCAAGCTGGATCATCGACATCACATGGCCAGAGATTTCCCGCTTCGGCTCAGAGGGTACTTGGACATGCTGGGTCGGCAGTACAGAAAGGCTGGGCTGGGCTCAGGGCTAGGGGAGTAGGAGGCAGCATTAGCTCCATGAGCTCATTGGGTCAATCATCCAGAACACGAGGGTTCGAGTCATCGCCTTCATGGAGCTCAGGTCTAGCAAACAGAGCCGCGAGGGACAGGTCTCAGTCAGACCAGTACGAGTTTGGAGCCGGTGGATATGCACAAGGAAACGATGGGCCAGTCTTTGACGAGACCAGCGTCAAAAGGGCAGGAGTAGGAGAAGTAGGGAGAGTGTTCGGCAGAGATATCGTCGAGGCTGGTAAAGAATGGAGTGTCATTGATGCTGGGGCCGATGTAGAAGGACGAAGTCAATGGGAGACGAGGAGGCGAAAATGTTTGCCTGCGGTAGTCGTCCGATCTGTCGAATACCGTGAGTCCAATTAACGATACTTACGGTCCCCCCCTTATTGTGTATAAGGCGAAAGATTCAAGCTGATAGCGGACAACAACAGTGGAGATATGGGGTCCGAAGGAGGAGGGTATATTCCGAATCAGCGGAAGAAGCAGTCATATCGCCAAGCTGAGAAAGGAATTCGACTCGGGTGAGTCTACTAAACTTTCCTCAATTGATCAAGGCCCCAGCTGACAGCGCATTTCACCTAAAAGGTGCCGATATCGACCTGACGCAATGTCATCCTGGCGATCTTGATCCACACGCAGTGGCTGGACTATTCAAATCATATCTCCGAGAATGTGAGTAGCACAAATTGCTGCCAGGCCACTCCGTTGTGCGATGACTGACAGATCTGATAGTGCCTTCACCACTCCTCACGCATCATTTGACCCCGAGGTTCGACGCATACGTCAAAGGTAAAGGTAAAGCTACGAACAATCGTGCTACATTCGACTCGACTATGGCTGAAGACGGACATCACGAACAAGCGGAGGATCTGAAATCGCTTCTGCAGCAGCTGCCCCAGGCTCATTGGTTCCTTCTCGCTGATATCGGTGAGTTTCAATCAGAGCTCAGGTACCTGGATTCGGTAGCTAATTGATGTCATGAAGTGAAATTGCTTGATTTGATCCCACGCCACGTCGCAACAAATCGTATGACTCAAAACGCCCTCATGCTTTCACTTGGACCTTCACTCAATATCTCAGGCGGTGTACTGAACGACCTGATAGAAAATCGGGCGACACTTTTCGCCGAGCCGCCTACGCCGTCCATCATTGAAGCTACAGAAGACTTGATAGACTTTGGCGAAGTCTCGATCGAACCTGTGGCCCCGCCGTCTCTTCCCCAAACTCAAAACTCTACCCGTCCCACGACGCCTGCGTCTCTATTGACCGATGAGAGTCTCGCTCCTGCTTCTCTCGGCGGTGGCGGCGGATCGACGAAATCGAAACGAGCGCCCAGGCTTCCAGCCAAACCCAGTCTAACGAAAATCTTCGGTTCATCCATGACATCCATCCCTCGACAAAAGAGTGTAGATACCTTGAACAGTATTGTCAATGCCGAACCGCCGAGGGTCGACGTCCCTATCGGTAATAATACACCTCTTCCCACTTTTGAGGCTGGCCAGTCCGATCCGTCCGAGTCTGGAAATAGCGACACGCCCACGCCCAAGGCTGCTTTGCTATCCATTTTAACAGCCGCGGATGTACCTATCCCCGAGACGCCCTTGCCTTCCGGAGCGGAGAAGCTGGACGAGGTTCACTACCCTGCAGGTACGGTCGGCGAACGAAGTAAGATTTTCTCGAATGCAAGTGCGACTTCCACCTCGACACCTATCGCAGATCGATTCCAAGGGACTTCATCGCCTTTCCCCGCTTTGCGTCCGGTAAGAAACTCGAACGGCTCTTTGTCCGGCAAGTCCACCTCGACTGCAAGCGATGGTCATTACCCGAACAAAGCAACAAGTGCAGGTGAAGGTAGTCCGAACCCGAATGCGGGTACGAACCCCGCTACAGTCATCAGAAGAGGACAGCCGGTCTTCTTCCAATCTGCTGGAGTAGGCGTAGAGAGGCATACTCATGGCCATACTCGATCATCATCACAATCAGCAAGCTCGGCTCTCAACTCACCAAACTTATCGCTAGGATCTCCCGCATTTGGTAGTCCAAACCCTGACGGCAATGAGAATGTGGGTTCTGGTAAATCTAGTCAAACGTCGAGTGCAGGTCAGAAGAGGAAAGATGAGGGTGAACGGGAGAGAGATGGAGATGCAGAGGGAGACATCGAGGGCAGCAGAGCTAAGAGGTTGTCGGCTGGTCCAGGCACTCTTGATGGTGTGGAAGTGTAATGCTCGGTCTTCTTCGAATCATAGCTGGAATGCGTGGCCCGTCGTCTATATATTATTGTGAAGAGAATGGAGTGTGAAGAGAATGGAAAAAAAAGGAAAGATGGGTGGAGCAGAACGTGGGGGATATTGATATGTCATACCTCTCAAAGCGGCGAATAACAGCGTTGCAGTGCAACGCAGCCACTACTACCAATCGATCATTCCTCAGCGATATCTAACACCTTGTACTGTATGCATTCGATCATGTATATTGTAGGTTCTTGTTTATGTTTGTTGGCTTTCAACTCTATACTTGTAAAGGTTGTAAGGGATATGGTTTACGAGGTAAACCACATCAATGCAAGCAGACTCCAATGCATATCTACATGCACAGTGATCACTTCTTCTTATTCTTTTCTTTACCCTTATCTTTGTCCTTGCCTTTATCTTTACTGTCTTTGCCTTTCTTATCATCTTTAGATTTGGATTTACTTTTACTTTGGCTCTTACTCTTGTCTTTCTCTCTACTACTGTTACTCTTATCTTTGCTTTTATCGTCTTTCCCCTCCTCGTGACTTTTGGCTTTGGATGGAGACGGTAAGAACTTTTCGACGAGCTTGATGGCGCCCTACACCACGAGTACAGGTACAGTAAGTGTAAACTGAGTGAGACCGGGTGAAAAACCCAAGATACGAGTACTCTATTGTACCAAGAATTGACATGATGGACAAATCAGTGGGATGGGAATTTCGGAATGCGGAAGGTAAAATATAAGTGAACGTGTGTGTGCGAGAAACGTGTAAAATTCGAGTAAAATAGAGAACAGCGGTTTGTATAGTACACGATACGATACGCGTACGATACGATAGTTGTCGACGAGCGTGCGTGCGTGCGTGCGTGCGACTACCTCGACTCGACTCACGAAGATTGGATTTTTGCCCTTTGGTTTGCCTCTTGAATCGAGGATAAAATCGTTTTCGATCACGCAGTACAGTACAATACAAGATATAGCTTTGATCTAAATCACAGTAACAGGTCCAGCACAAGCCGCGTAAGCGATTGCCTGTACTAGTACCGTTGTACACGGACCCCTATCAGTTCATACTGTAGAGGGCTGAGAAGTATATTCATCCACACATGTACGTAGAGCTCCATTAAGCTCGTTGCGAGCTCACGGAGCCAAGCCAGCCCAGGCCATGGAGCACGCGTCGCGGTAGGAGGGATATGACAGTGGGCCTCCCAGCAGCAGAGACCAAGGTAGAAAGAAAGTGGAAGGTGTTTAGCCGTCACTCACTTTCGGCCACCAGATCAATGATCTGGCCTGATCTCTGAACAAGAGGATCTCGAGGTATTCTACCACACCTATGATACACCAATAGCTTTGCCTGTGAGAGTGACGAGAAAATTATGGTCAGTACTGATGGACCTCATACTCATACTCAAAGGTCAGGTTCAAGGAAAATAATAATCCTCGGAAGACTCAGAGCAGTTTTACAGTAGTGTGGCAAGGACAATTCAGGATATCTATCACTGGGAGTGGTGGACTTTGCTTACCACAAGATCCGATCTTTCGAACCTCTGATGGCTTTCCATGTCCCATGGAGTGGTATGAGATATATCATGGGCCACGGAAGGAGAAAATGGAGATACCACGGTGTGTAATACCTGACAAGGGGGAAGAACCGCGGGGGTGGTTTACGTCGGATCAGGAGAGAGAATATGATATCAGTATCGACATCATACAGTAATTGAGATCCCACCCGTCAATTGGCAAATTGGCGATTGCCAGTCAGTCAATCCGATTGAATTGATCAGCCCATAGGACACCGGACCAATTCAAAGTGGGATTTTGGATTTGACCAATTGTCTGTTTGAGAGATGAATGATGGAAAGAGCGATATCGATTGTCGCCTCAGATTTGAGCGTGTGCGAGTGAGTGAGTGGGAATGGGGCCTGGCCTGAAGTAAAACGGATTCAGATAAGGAAAGGACTCACCAAAAGACGAAATGAAGCAAGGCGAAGACTCCTATTGCCAGGTGAGGTGGGGCGAGTAAGTCAAGGAATTCGAATAAGGCAGGACACCAATCTTTGATCTGGCATGGCCCCCAAATTCAAAAATTCACGATTCAAAAGAATGCAAGTCCGAATGACAATGACAATTAGCCAGTTAATGATAGCGAGTGACGTGACCATACTGTAGTACAGTACTGGTACTGTACAGTACTCGTAGTTCTTCCTGCACATACACATGCAACTGCACATGCACGCGGCCAATGAACTCTCGTACGACCTCTGGGAGACTGTCGAAGGCAGGGAGTGGCTCGGAAATTATCGAGCAGCTGTTGCTATGCGCGTGCACAGATAGACAAGCTCAAAGCACATACTCACCCAATTATCAACAACTTCACCAGCCAAAACCTCCTCAGGTCTAATATCATCCCTGGCCTTGTTCTCCTTCTTCTCAGCGTCCTTGATCGCTTTCTGTTCGTCTCGCTCAGCTTGTTGAGCGAGATGGACATGATATAATGCTGCTTGTCCTGCTGGCGTCCACGATGTCAAGGCCGCAGCTTCTAATTCTGTAGGTTTTTTCGACATGGTGAAATGGCAATTCCTTTGTGTGTGGGTGTATTGTATGCTCCCACACCAACCAATGAGCTGCAGTATGACAAGGAGAAGAGAGCGAGTAGGAGAGCGCTTTTGGATGCTGATGCTGTGGTGACTGGCAGGATTTATTCCTTCACAGCGGAGCGGGGCAGAGGCCAACAAGTCAGATTTTGAGTTTGACTTTGATGTTTATTTGGCAGTTAATGAGTAGCGCTTTGGGTGAGTAACAATACGAGTAGTTTGTATCGCTTGACCCCCCAGGGGGACGTCAAAGGATAATGCAGGTTATCGTGACGTTTGATAAACAGATAACGTCCCATCAAAGGATGCCTCTGCTCACTGCATGTCAGCGGAATACCGATGATCAGTAATTGGGTCAGATATTAAATCTTCAATCTTGTATCATGCACATGAGAATCGATCTCATGTCCGACGCCCGGTGCTTCTATATCTACAACATCGCTCACTCACCGGCACCCCACAGGCACTACAACAACGACGCTTGCTGACCTACCATACCAACCCCTACTTACAACGTCGCTCAACCATTTTGGGACCCATAACAATCTTTATTTCATCACATCTTTCCTTCTTGATGGTGTTCTACATCCCTTGTTACCCCAAAAAAGCCCGCCCCGCTTGATCATCGTTACAAGCAGGGGTCGATTTGGTTGAATGACCAAGCGTGTTAACACCCTTGGGGGTTTATGCTTAATCGAAACCCTCCTGGTTCTTGACAATGACCTTCAGATCACCACCGGCGGCAACAGCCTCGAAAGCGTCTTTCGATTGAGTGAGAGGGAAAGTCCGCGTAATGAGCTGCTTGACATCTACGACACCTCGAGACAGGAGGTCAAGGGCCGAAGGGAAACAAGAGGCGGTGTATCGGGTGATACCTGAATTATCATGGATCGATTATTAGCTTGCATTGATCGTACGGGAAATCGAGACGCTGACTCACCCATCACGTTGATCTCCTTGTTGGTCACAGCGAGAGTGGGGAAGTAGTTGGTTTGGATGTGACCAAGACCGACAGCAAGATCTGCGAGAAGAGGCATGGTTTGTCAGCTCTGACGTTGATGGTTCTGGAGTTGGTCATTGGCGATTACGTCCCATGTAGAATATATACGCGCAAGAACCAGTGTAGATTGAGAGCACACAGAAAGCGACGGGATGAAGATGGTAGTCTCTACGCCCACACTCACAATTGGCTCCCTGGTTGGCAATGGCGATTCCCATGAGCATACAGTCTTCAGCTCCGCTAGCCTCTACGACCCTATCCACACCCTCATCCTCCACGAGGCCCGCCTCCTCGATGAACTCAGCTACGATCCGCTTAGCGTGTTCCCATTTCTTGTCGCCCTCAGTCTCCTCGTGATCATGATCCAAGATTTCTCCATCGCCTAATCCAGCACCAGACGCATCCTCAGAGATCGAGTGAGCTACCCCGTTAGCTTTAGGTTTACCCTGCAAGGAAGTGGTGGGCAAGTCGTGAGTCAAGAAGACGTGATCGAAGATTGGTTTGCCGGTTAAAGGGGAGAGGTATTTCTTGGCTGAAGCGACTCGGCCTGGGTTGTTATCAAATCCGATGATCTTCTTGGCGCAGTAAGCGTGAGCGACAGCAGCAGTGATCAGACCGATAGGGCCAAGGCCGCTGGTCGAAGAAAGACGAAAACAAGTCAGCATTGAAGCCCGTTCTTACACAGCTGAGGACTGACAGATATTGTGGGTTGAAGGCCTGCTGATTTTACACTTACAAGATAGCAACGGTCTTATGAGGACGCAAGTCGACTCGCTTGCCAATTTGCACACCGACCTGTAAGCACAATATTATCAGCCACCGTTCTCTATCTGCCTAGCACCACATGGACGCGCTTCCAAAGCGTCAGACTTACAGCGACAGGCTGAATACAACCGGCCTCATCCCATGAGATATGGTCAGGGATATGGGGCGCCATATCGGCAGGAAGGGCGAAGAACCTGCTCGAACCGTGCTGTTAATTTCGACTCCCGTCTCCGCTAGCTGATATGCTCCAAGGAAAGGAAAGGAAAGGAAAGGAAAGGCGCTCACCTAGATAGAGATCCAACCGATCCGGGCGCACCACAGTATCGCATATCTGTTGGAACGGGAGGGAAGATGAGGATGGGCCTCTGCTGTCAACACTCGTTGATTGGGCTTGCTTTGTACTGTAGTGTAGTGTAGTAGTTGTGCACGTTTCGCTGTGTTTCCCAAAGAGCTTGACTTACCAAGACAGATGTTGACTCGGCCCTCTTTACAGTTCTTACACCTTCGACAAGGAAGTCCAGGCTCGACTATGACAGTAAAACACGCAGATCATATCAGCTCGATCCTTGAACCCGGCAATAACCCCCGATGCTCATTCGACTACGCCACTGCGCGACCCCTCCATCTCAACTGCCCAAGATTGATTACTGTGTTGTGCGAGCAAGCTGCTCGGAAGATTCACTGGACTCACTGGCAACTCTATCACCGATCTTGTGGCTCGTGACCAGGTCACCGACGGCAATGACTTCTCCGGAAGACTCGTGACCCATCACGATAGGCTGAGTGACGGGTCGACCACCGACACCGCCGGCGAGGTAATTGTGCAGATCCGAACCGCAGATACGTGAACCTCAAACCAACCACATGAACAAGTTAGCTTTCAAGCCCGATATCCCATTTTTCCATCATGTAGGACGTCGCTCAATTTCATAGCCGGCATCAAATGGTATATTATGAGCGATGAGGGGTAAATGAAGAGAGGAGAGAGGAAAAGGGAAGAGGGCATTGATTGGGTGGAAGTGACACTTATCTGACGAGACGACCTTGACGAGCACGCCATCAGGCTGAAGGATAGGCATATCCGTAGGCTTGATGACGATATCCCTCTTCTTCATCAACACGCATGCCGTATTTTCGGGCAGGTTGAGCGAAGTCACCTGGGGAGGCTGGACCTTGTTCAAGAAATGGAAATGGGACATGGTGAATGGTGCTGCAGATGAGTGATGGGAATGTGGGAAGGGACTGGAAGATCGAGATTGTTGTTGTTGGTATGGAAATAGTGCGGTGTGCTGACGAGAAAAGATTTCTTGACTTTCGCGGTTGACTGATACCTCTACAGTAAATGAGATCTATCGACAAGTGTTTCATTCAATGACACTTTCAGCGAACTCCCCAACTCAATATATGCATGATAATAATGCTTCTCATGCCATGCCATGCCATGCTCTGCCCCGAAACGCCATACTTTCGCATTCGGCCTGAGTGAAAGCATTTTCGGTCCGATCCCGTACCGATATCCCGGCGTCGGCTATCACCACAACTTTCCTTTCGGTAAATCACGCTAGCCATTTTCGGCATCACGTGATCTCACTCACTTACCGGGATAGGAGATAGGAGCAAAGCACCCATGCAAAGTGAAGTGATGCTAATGCTCTCAACGGTAATGTGTGTGTCCCCTCCTCAGGCTATCTAACAACGTATACATGCGATTGAGAAAAAACTTATCTGAAACTGGTATCTGACAAAGACACGCCTTCTTTGAACTCTTGATCTGTTCATCTAACGCCAGGGAAGCAAAACGGCTCTTCTCCCCCTGCACATGACGCAAGCGGATCTGACTTTTAATTGATGACTTTTGGTATTTCAAACAGGACGAAATCAAAGTATTCAGCCTCCATAACGCTCGCCCATTCTCCACCGACATCCTCTGCCCCGGCAGTTGCTCCACCGGATTTACCCCGTTTGGTCGAAGGACCTCGGGAGGCAGAGGCGAGATAGGTGTAGTGCTCCGAGAGGGTTCGGAGGGTCTTGACCGCTGATTTGGGTTCAGGCTGCATGAGTCATACGTGACCACGGGAGAGGTCAGCAGAGGTTCCTTCACTTTACATTGTGAGCTGAATCGATCGTGAGAGTCCATATTTTGCTATTGTCGAGGACAGCGGTTTAAAAGACAAGTTGAGTGGCTCTTTCGCCAACCTACCTTGACGATCACGCCCGCATAATCCGCTGGAAGACCGTACCGCAGCACACTCTCCACAAACAATCGTACAGTCTTGAGATGCGCCAAGATCTGATACGCTTCTGAGAAGTTTATTCGGGTGAGACGAAGCAGCTCGGTCTGTCACATATGGCCATATGGCTCCATCAGCGTTCCTTGCCATCGACGCAAAATGCGAAGGGGATGAAGAACGATCAAGCTGAGGCAGAGGCGAGTCCGTGGTCGGGTCACAACTCACCCATAGCTCCTTCTCCTCGACTTCAAGCTCAGCAGTCTCCTTCTTCTGCTTTTCAAGCGCCGAGTCATCCCATTTGAAGTCCCGTACGATGAACCTGAAAGGTAAAGTTGATTTTGTCGTCAGCTTAGTCTTGATACAAAACTTTGAGGTAAAAACGCAAGCTCACTTGTTCTCCCTGCATTTGTGCACAAAGTCATCCCGTACTTTCCTGAATACAGTCACGGTTTGAAGTACGTATTCGTCGTCCGCGGCGACTCGTCTATTTGTCAAGCGCGACGAGGCGCCTCGAAAAGTCAGCTCTTCTGTCTGCGCCACCAAATGATGGGCGTGTTGGAGCTGGGCTAAGATCGCACTCACTGTGTACTTCTCGGAACGACCATGCTGGTCAAGCGCTCGTACTTGTCATTCCAGTCTTTGGCGAGGTTCCTAGCAGAGTAGATACAGTTCGTCAGCAGAAGCAGAGAGAACTTTCGACATCATTCGCGCCCGTACAGATGGCATATTTGATTTGATTGAGTATTGCCAAGACCGCCGAGATCAAACATTCAGATTGGATACTCACTTCGGTACTGCGACGATCAACGTTTCCAAGAACTCGCTATTCTCCACCAGATCCGCCTTGTTGATCACATCAAGCAAAGAGCGTTGCGACAGGTTTCCTCTGAATAGAATAGTAGTACAATCAAATGATAAGATGAGTTGATCGCCCCGAAAGAGTACGTCTAATTCCGGTTCGTTGCTGAACTCACTGTTGCTTTCGCTGGATCGTCGTCAAGCTTCCCTTTGCAAGGTTGTACGACTGTGATTTCTGCTTTTGGGTCGACTCGATCGAGTTCATTTCCTGAATCGCGACATCGTGGATACAGCATAAACCGTATCAGCCTGATTCATAATGCTATACATTGAGCAGCATTTGACTGGGGATGAGGGTCGCGGGCACGAGCGGCATGAAGGTGACATGTCCTTGACTGAAAGCAAGACCAAGACCGTGAACTACACTCACCTTGGTCAAAGCTTCCACGACCTCACCAACTTTCCCACCAACACCCCATCTTCCTTTATCCCATACGAACCCGCCCCCACCACCAAGCAAGTAATCCTCTGGAGGTCTGTCGTTCACTCGAGCATGCTGAGATACCTTGTTGCTGTCTTCTGAAACGAGGGATCGTATCGTGTCGAGCAGCTTGGAAACGGTGGTTGTGAATTGAGAATCTAGTTTGGGGAGAGCGTCGGATAAGGTTAAGAGGGATGAGAGAGTTCCTGCCTGCGAAAGCACAAAGCACCGAGTGAGTGAGAGGGTCAGCAAGGCGAGAGATACACGTGGTCGTTTTGGGCAACTTCATGGGAAAGGGAATCCAGCAAGTCGCCGAGGACTATATAAAGCCTGATGCCAAATGCGGTATGCCATGAGGGTAATCGAAATGGTATGTGATCGGTCCTTGACGAATCCATCGAACTACGGGAGCCTGGTGAATACTGTCACTCACCTTGAGCTCGGGTATCTCCCAACTGGCAACCTCGACATCCTTGCCTAGAGCACCATGAACCTCGTTTAGCATGATATTCGGATCACCATCCTTGAGAGGTGCCGATATGATCCAGTATGACAGGTCAGACGGCATCGTGATCGTGTGATGTCCAGTATGAGCCTTTCAAATATATTGATAATTGTTTGAAGGAGGCAGGGAGCCAGGCTGGATGAATGTTGATGAATGGAGAGCGTCTGTCTGTCTAGCTGGTACGGGTATCATGATGATGATGCTGATGATGATGCACGGTGCATCCCATGATGTGATGGATGTGCAGCGAGCCTGTTTGCGCTGCAGAAAGAGTTAGGCACCCGGACTGCTGCTGCTGCTCAGGCTGATCAGGATGATAAGCCGCCAATCCGAATCACAGGTTGAAAAGCGGCGATAGCCGACTGTATCGGTATATGTATACAGTGAGTATACAGCTCAAGTGAGCTTATTCTATTCCATGATCTCACCATCACTGAGGAACGTTCACTGGAATCACATGGGATAGCGTCCATACTTCTCTAACTTTAAACCCTCTTCTGCAACTCTACAGTCGTGGTCGTAGTCGTAGTCTTAGTCGTAGTCTTAGTCGTCGCTCGAGAAAACATATTCAGCCTCAGCCTCAGCATCATCGACGTCGTCCGCCTGAGCTACAGCTCTAGGTTTTACCTCGGTCGCTCCGGAAGCCGGAATCAGACCAGTCATGCGTCATTGATTGTATAGCGCAATAAGACAGCATAAAATCCTTCTACCTGTACTCTCCTGTCGCGTTCTCCGTGTTCGTCATTGGTCTGACCAAGACGTGATAGAAGAAAGTTCTCCTGGGACTGTCGATATTATAACCAGCTTTTTCACAGAGATAGCGTATAATAAATAAATACAGAGACGCCCGACTGCTCTTGATACCCTTCCTTCAACCAGCAAAATACCGAGCGACCTTTTCACTCAATATCTCTGCAACTTCACACCAAGCTTTGTCCGTATCACCGTTTCCCATCATGTTGTCTCGAACAAATCGCTCAGCAGCGTTCTCTTCTGCTGCAAGATCACTCCCCTTGGCTCGCTCAGCTCTAGCCCCCTCACTCGCGCTCAAACGACCACCGACAACAACTGGAAGAATACAACCTCGAGGTCTTCAAACCACACCGTTCAGATCAGCGCGATATGAGCGCTTCGACTCTCCCTATTCTGTTCCTTCCGGCGGAGCCCCCCATGCGGGACCTGGTGGAGGGGGCGGACCAAGATTATGGCAATATTTCAAGAGACGGCTAGGAGGAGATAGAGCCGTGTGGGTGTATGGGATCGGAGTGGGTGGCTGTGGACTGTACTATGTCACACAGTGGGTATCACAACGCAGCTTCCGCTTCCTTAATCTGACGTTCTTCGAGCAATGGTAGCTGATGACATCGTTCCGTTTATAGCTTGGAAAGGGTAGCCGAAACTGGAAGACTGCGATTTATGGATGTCGATGAGTCGCAAGAGCGTGAGGTGAGTTGACCAAGTCAAATGATCTCTCAACATGAAGATCCTGGAAGTTCGCTCAGTTGTTCAGTCGTCGCTGATTCGTCGACTATGAATGACATACTTGCAGCTTGGCCGTCAGACACAACTGCAAACCCTCTCCGAATACTCCACGGCGGTGCTACCACCCAACCATTCAACAACTCGCCGGGTCCGAGCAGTAGCAACCCGAATCATCGAGTCATCCGGCCTTGGTCGAGTGAAATCGGGCGGAGAGATGGGTGCCGTCGAGGGCAAAGTACCTACATGGGGTGGGGGAAATGAAGTGGATTTAGGGGAAATCTTGTCGGGGTCTGGACCAGAAGGAGACCGCGCTAAGGAAGGGAAAGAGACTGAATGGGAGGTGAGTCAAATAACGCATCCCGATTTTTTTCGAATAAGCTTCTCTCGCAACCCGACAGCCAGGTACCGCTGAGGTATCTCTAGTGAAGTTGTGAAGCTAATCTGAGTTACGGGTCGTGATATGGGTATCAGGTCTACGTGATCGACGATCGAAAAACCAAAAACGCATTTGTCTTACCGGGCGGGAAAATATTCGTCTTCACAGGTATCTTACCAGTCAGCGCAAACGATGATGGTCTGGCCACCGTACTGGGGCACGAAGTAGCGCACCAGGTTGCTAGGCATCCGGCAGAGAGGATGAGCTCGATGAAGGTGAGCTGACGTACCCCCCGAGACTATACGATCAGCTTGCTCATTACTCTATACGCCCTCCCTTACCGCCTGTGTTGCTGTTCGTATAGGTGTTGTTTGCTCTTGGTTTCTTGCTTGAGTCGTTGGGATTGGACGTCGGAATCACTAGACTGCTCTTGACATTCATGCTTCAGTACGTATACATATAAATCCCTGCCTGCCATATTTCATCGTGTCTCAGGCTTTTGGTGGGGGGTATGACTGATGTCCTCGAACATGATGACAGGCTGCCCAACTCGAGGAAAAATGAGTCCGAAGCCGATTTTATCGGCTTGCGTCTGATGTCGTGAGTGGGATCGAAGTCAACTACTTGGTCTGCTCCGAAGTGTAAGGTTAACTAACCGGTACATTGTACGTTCCATTTATATGCACTCATCAGAAAAGCATGTTTCAATCCAACAGAATCTACCAAGTGAGTTTCGAGGATCGTTTACAACCCTTTGTGGCCCCTGCGCATGCCCAACTAAGACATCGATACTTTTACCCCTGCGCTACCGTTACCCTCAATGAGGATCTTGCGCTTCCCCTTAATTATCGAGTATTCATTGCGCTCCGTATTCTGGGACTAGCAGCTGACTGTGCCTTGATTGATGTTGGTATTTTCTAGGATGTGGCAACGGATGTCTGAATCAGAAGGCGGTCAAGGACTACCTACGGATTTCCTGTCGACTCACCCTGCAAATGCCAAGAGAATTAAGCAGCTTGAGAAATGGATGCCGGATGTGAGTGATCTGATTATCCTTCCTTTGTAACCGAAATGAAAGCTTCGCACCATGATCATTAGATCATCGCCCCTTCTTACTCGTCTAGGGAGCTGGCAAGCTGGATTGGCGTCATTGCTTCGGATTCGGATTCGGATTCCGAATAGACCAGCCGCAGCCGCGACCATTGGAAGACGCCATACTTTACAAGCCTTGCGCTGACACGTTTTTTTTTCTAACAAAACCTCAGGCACTCTCCATCAGAGCTGCCAGTCCCTGCGGTGAAACGGGATCACATTTCTCCAGTTTCATGGAGAATTTCAACCCTTCTAGCCCATACAGTAAAGGAATCTGGTCATAGTCGTACAAGTATATAATAGTCTTACAAAAAAAGCGATGCCGGCAGCCTAGTAACAGACAGCGCGCTGAACAGTCCAGGAAAGGTCTTGATGCCTCGAGGATAAGGTGAGGCAAGTCAAGGGACATGTGGGACATAGAGAGCGCTATTGACGCTGCCCTGTTTGGAACGAGGCAACGCAACGACGATGCTAACGAGCTCAATCGGAGGCATATTTGCATCTTTTCGAGGTTTGTTTTGGGGGATTTGGGGATTGATGATCAACGCAAAGTGATGTTTCGGCAAAGCCTTAGGCCTTAAGCTTATGATTTCCTTAGTGTCCATCATTCGATGCGATCATATAATTACACATGTACACACAAACACAAATACACACAAACACACATACACCTACACACGATTCATCGTAAACAGATTCACAGCTCTGTTTTACAGTTCTCACCACCATCACCATCACCATCACCATCACCATCACCATCAACAGGAGCCACACACGCCCAATGCCAATGACGATTCCCATTGAGTTCAAATTCAGGATAGCACAAACGCCGCTGCCGCACGGCCCCTCAATTATGTTCTGATGAGCTGTGACCTGTGATCTGATATCACCTCCACCCTCTCCTGCTTGTACCAAAGCAAAAGCAACGTTCGCTTCCGAGCTGGCTTCTGACACTCAGGTGGATCTCGGACATCGGACTTACTGTACCATACCGCACGGCGAGAAGCCTTTTCCTTCAGGGTTGGGCTGATGGCATCACCGTTAGTGAGTAGATGTGAAGGATGAATGATGCTGATGTGTGTATCAAAGGGATCCCAAACGATGGTCCTTTGAAACCTTTGTCCGAACTGTTTTATGCTACTTGCAGTTGCGTTGCTTCGCTGTTCTTAGTCCGAGTAGGAAACGGAGGCTACTCTAAGTCGTGTTAGCCATGAGGCATGATGTATACAGGGTCTCGTCGAATCAATGTGCTCTATACCACGAAAGCTGTACTCTTTCCAGTCTGGTCCTACTTGTCAAGGGGCCCGTTGGATTCCAGGTTTAATCAAGAATGAGCAGGGATTACGGCGATAGGGCAGGAGAATCAGAGAGTGGGAGTGAAACAGAAGAGTGAGGTTAGGTTGAGGTTGAGAAGCTAAGGCCGAATTCCTCGAGTAAACGTCAATGTTAACATACCTTCCCTCCGCTGCGCGGCGTTGCGCGGCGTCGTGTCGAACGCTAGCAAAAAAGGTGAGGCAACGCAGAAGCATGCCCCATTTCAGTGTGGTGCATGCAGTCCGATGCAATGTACACGCCACTCATCATTGCTTGTTGCAGCTCATGTATAAATAGGATAGATCGAATATACGAAGAATATTAATACTTCTTTTTTCTTTCATGATTCTTTCTTCACTGCTTCACTGCTCATTATCGATCGATTTACTTTACTCGCTCGGCGGAATTACGGACCGGGCCTATCTACGACTCGAGATCGGTCCAGTTTACGCCTCCACCATAACCTTACAGGTTCACTACTACGTTTTGTTTTGACTCGGTCATATAATCAATCCCTTGCTAGTCCCATTTGCCCATCACGTTCACGTTCACGTTTCGCTTCTTCTACCTCTTCGCCTCCTTGATCCCCATCTTCATCATTGTATACTTCACATACTCGCCGCCTATATTCGTACTCGATACGTACAAGATGAGCTCTGCGCACGCCCACGGAAACGCCAATGGTTACGACCATAATGCCAATCACGATGATCCGCCTGTAGCCGCCATCGAGAGTGGAGGACCTATGACTTCGCCAGAGGTGGTTGAGAAGCCTCATACCTACCGGTACGATGTGAGTGAACCTTGTGATCCTTCTCAATCATTTCTGGTCCGGTTTCAGTGGTCTGGCTACCTACGAGACCCTCTAGGCAGCATCTGGTGCCGGCGACAGTTCGGATGCGATCGGGGTCAGCACCGGGTAGGCTTGGTGACAGGCCCGTTAATGTCAAGCACGTTTGTTGTCATACTAGGTCGTTCAAGGCTTCTTCCTGCAGAATGGTCCCGAGCCAAAACACATGGAATTTGAGCAAATGGTGAGCCAAACCTGTCCTCCACTGAAATCCGCGTCATCATGATCTTTCACCCCTGTCGACACTGCCAGTGAACCTCCAACCAGTTCATCGTCTCCTATAAGCCCGACCAACCTGGCCCCACGAACAGATATCAGCCTTATTACAAAGACTCGTACTGACGCGTGACTGGTTCGCTAGCTTGAGAGAAGTTTTGGCCTCATCGACGAGTCTCCCGAACGATGGCAGAACCTCAAGTCCGCTGTGAAGAAGCTGCAAGATGAAGCTTCCGAAGGCGTGATATACAAGGTCATGTTCTTAGGTGAGTCTGGCGATGTTTCCTGCCCTGTTCACTTCCCCCGAGACGTGGTCGGCTTTCTAGTCATGCGACTCGTCAAGGCAGTGTGCGCGGCTTGTCGCCTATTATTGCTCTGATCTGGTCATGTGCTGACTTCGTGTCGACTGGATTCTCAATATAGGACGACACGGACAAGGATGGCATAACTTCGGTGCGAGCAAATACGGAGTGGACGTGAGTACGGTAGACGGCCCTCATCAAATGGCAACACCTTCACTACCACTCCATCTAGAATAACATCACCTCCAGCTCTATGCGCCCTATATGATGCGCGCCCATCAGAGCTGATTTTCCGTACCTTTACAGCCTTGGGAAGACCACTGGACATACATCAACGGTGATGGCGAAATCACCTGGGGACCCGACCCCGAGCTCACACCCCTGGGTATCTCCCAAGCTCAAGCGATCCAGAAATGCTGGAAAGAGCAACAACCACACGGTGCGCCTATAAGTAAAGAGGAAATAAGGTGGTATGTTTCGCCCTTGACTAGGACAGGACAGACTATGCTTGAGAGTTGGGGAGAGCTCTTGACCGGTGTGCCCGAAGTATGGGAAGATTGGAGGGAGATCTACGGCAGTCATACTTGCGACAAGAGATCCACGAGGGTGAGTTTGAGTTGGAATATTTGTTTTCACTCTGTGATCCTTTTGAGCTATACTTGCCCTCCACCAAGATTGAGCTAGACCTGCCTTTGCGACTCTGCGTATTCATAAAAAGCAGTATATTTGAGCGCTATCTTATTAGGCTAGCCTACTGACAGCTTTGTTTCCTCTGTTGGCTTTTCTGATATACTCTCAGTCATACATCGAGAAACGGTTCCCCACATTCAAGATTGAAGAAGGATTCGTAGAAGAGGACGAGCTCTGGAAACCTGATGATCGAGAAACTGACGCTCACATGCAAATGCGAGCGCAGAGGGCTATGGACCGATTGTTTGGCGAGGGCGGTGCTAAGGAGACTTGTGAGTGGTTTAAGATGTAGACCCGAACGGTCAACATAGCTTTGACCCTTGTCCCTCCATCATGTCTGCCATTCTGTGCATCGGTTGCCCAAGGCACTTGATCGCGCCCGTCGGCTGATTCGTTGAATTGTACGATTTACCATACAGATATCTCGGTCACCTCTCATTCCGCTATCCTCCGAAATCTCCTTGCGGTACTGCACCACCAGCCTTATCCTCTAGCGACGGGCGAGATGATACCCGTAGTCGTCAAAGCTACGAGAGTGTTACCTGGTCAGATTGCATGATCAGAACGATCGTGGCGCAGGTCGAGTTAGAGTTTCTGTCTCTTCTATCATATCTCAATCGCCGGACAGGAAGCCACGGGTTTCCAGGAGAATCATGGATTGCTTGTATACAGTAGTATGCTGGCTTGGCTTGGATGTATAGATCCAATTTTCACCGTATTTTCACCGTATAACAAATTATAACAATGAAACAACAACAAACGGAATTCAGACTGTACTTATATCGTATCGGATACGGCTGGAAGGGAATGCCCGAGATCGAACCCTTACGTGTATATACATTCAACCAGGCGCACTCATACCTATAACGCCCATATCCCCAGAACTACACACAAATAATCTTAATGAACGTTGCATGATTATTCCGGAGCGCCTGCGGTGTTTTCATTGTGGGTGCCAATGTCCGTATTCCGCAGACACATGGTCCGTGCTTGTCCCTCAACCTGTGTACATCACACTACTCTAAATTGTTCAATCAGTCGGACCCTTACACTCGGACCACCGTCGTTGGTGGTGGTGATGATGAAAGCGGGAGGAGGAGGAACGTGCCTACACCACTCGACTGGTCCGGAGAAAGAAGGAGGCCTTTCCATCTTGACCGAGCGAGATCCCTTACAGTACTAGTGATAGGATTGCGCACAGGTTGTCATCCGATTCATGCCAAGATGAAACAGCTAACACCAAGCCTTTGGATTGAGATGAAAGTCGAAATGAGGCCATGCTAGCTTCACACTATATACTTTGACAGCGATCGTGTTCAGATCTTCTTGCCTGTTAGAATGAGAAGATCAGATCAAGAAGATCGGATTAGACCACGCAAGTCACAGAATTCGCACAGGACAGCAACTGTACTCTACTGTACGTACAAAGTTAAAGTCGTACTCGAACTGAAGCTGAGCTCTGCTGGGAACGCTATTTACCGTGCTCAGATTCTTCCGTGACACTTACAACGGTAGTCGCACGATGGGCAACATCCTCTTTCCATCCTCGAGCTCGAGCTCGCATTCGTACCTTCCGAAAGAGATGCTCCCCTGCGCTGCGAACCTTGGTCCCACAAGATTCGTAGGTGGTTTACCCGGGTATATGGTGCTGGAGGATGTATGGTACAAGGACCGAGTCTTGTGTGAGTCTCTGTATGTCTGTTTGTCTGTCTGTCTGTCTGTCTGGGCCGCATCGTTGATCGTACCCAGTCCCAGTCATCCAGAAACAATTGAGCCGATACTATCATAGTGCTGAGAATTACGCTGACACGCCATATTGTTTCGGTATGCTCGCCTGTGGCCTAAACCCCTGATAGACTTCACACAAGATCAAGAACAAGAAGAAGAAAAAGGTGGTACGAATACTGAAACTGATCAGTATGATGTACCAAGACAAGACGAGATTTTCACATCCGCCACCAGCGTGTTTGATCCTCTATGGAGACGGTATGATCAGGGATTGAGAGAAGTCGGTACTGTTCGTTGCAGTTCTGAAGATCGATTACGGTCACATGGGGAAAACCAGCAAGAGGAGTTTACAAAAAGAGACTATGTGGATTTTGAGGGCACGACCTGTGAGTACGAGTACGAGTACGGTACACGTACCGTAGATACGTTCATTGTTATGATGGATCCCACAGAGTGGCAATGCCAGGAAGCTTAGTCTTTGGCAAGGGGTTGGCGGAGACCCGAACCACAAGCGCGAAATCACTCGGCCCACAGTGTCTACTGTACAGTAGACACTGTACGAGTATTGTGATCATCACCACTAAGGCCAGGATCCAGAATCAGCGCCACATCACAAAAAACAAGGCTTTGCTGTTTGCTCACGCACCGTTGTTACTTCCCTACTTCTTTCGCTCTGTTTGATGGCTCGGCCTGTGCACCTCGATTAGTTTTCCTGAACGACGGGTGGAGCAAGAAACACGCTTGGTCAGGATACTCATGGTACTACCATTTCGCCACCGAGGTCCTCCTAGGCGGATTCAGCGCGCTCTCTTCCGTGAACGATGGGTTTCCAAAAAAATCGTACCTTGATCAGTCGAATGAAGATCTCTTACTGGGTTGGACACATTCGACTCCCCAACGAAGCCGGAGACAGAGACGCACGACAGTGAACTCGAGCGAGGCCGAGATCATTGATGGACTGTCCAGAACGGTACTCGGACGAGCACCGAAGCGAATACGTGGAATAGGTCGAAGCGACGATCGTGTTAGTCCTGATAGGATGATCATTCCCTGGGATCACAAGTGGACGGGCAGGAATGGAATGTCGCCTGTGATTGCTAGAGCTATCTTTGGCGAAAGGAGTGAGTGCGCGTCTCCCAAGTATTCCTCGAGCGTCATCCCCCTCTCTTGTTGGGGGGGTTAGTGCAATTGGAAGCTGGGCACTGTTGAACAATACATCATCAGTTTCTACAGTACGCAATCTGTTCCCATCGTAAACACAGCCGGGAGCCATGAGCTAAGCCATCGTTGATTCTTAGACGTTATAGGACCTGACGCATGGAAGGAGATCACCGGACACGACAGGTGGATCCATTTTGAACGGGGTGAGTAGGATGAGCATCTTGCATCGACCGTCAGCCTTCTAGTCTGCCTACCACTGACTAATCACTAGATACCGAGTTGATGTTGTTGACTGTCCATCATGGCGCCCCGCGATTGCTCAGTTCTCATCACTGATCGAAAGACGGCGGAACGATATAGCCCTTGGTCTCACGTATGGAAAAAACCCGCGATTGACGTGTACGGCTTGGCTTCTACGCTTGGATTCTTCGAGCCGGTACGAAGGAGGTTGCTTCAGCATTGGGGAATCCCGACCCTCACTCGCAGCCCGACGGGGCTCGTCAATCGATACTACCCATCATCATCATCATCATCATCACCATCATCATCATCATCATCCGCTTCGACTAACGACTCCCGCAAGCGAAGAACCGGAACTGAAACGCGTCGCAAAGAGTCGGTGAAGATTGTCTATGTGAATCGCCAAGCTTCCGATCGACGGTTCAGTCCGGACATTCATCGGCAGTTACTTGCAGACCTTCATGGTATAAGAGGCGAGATTAGTGAAGGGATCAGGATCAAAGTGAAAGAAGCTGTGCTGGAAGATTGGGGAATAGAGGATCAGTTTGCCATGTTTGCTGATGCCGATGTGAGTTTGGTCGCCTAGTGAGATACCCTTGGCTGCTGGGCTCTTGTACCGTACTCGAGTACTGGTAAGGCGGTGCGATTGGGTAGAGAGTATGCTGTAACATTTTATCAGGCACTTGTTCTTCCTAGGAGATAGTGGCATTCAATTGCTGACTTTGTCACTCGCGCAGATCATCCTTGGTATACACGGTAACGGGTTGACTCATGAAGTATTGATGCCCCCCGGTGGGATCGTGATAGAGGTGAGTGAGCATCGACCGACTCGAGCAGCGCGACGTTCGCATTGCCCAATTTCAAAGGGTCGATGACGATGTCGACGCGTACACTCTTAGAGTATAAATCGCCCGCCACAGGCTGACCTCATTCATGCCTGGTGTGATCAATGGCTAATGCCTGAAATTGCAGATACTCCCGCCTACCACGTTCGAGTACGATTTCCCGCCAGTCAGCAAAGTCTTAGGGCATGGGCATATAATCTGGGTAAGTGGATGGCATATCCTTGGCTTCTCGAATTTACAATAAGACCAACACTTGATCTCGATTCTCGATCGATGGACCTGTCGAGTACTCGTACAGTGCTAGTACTAGTACTGTGTACAGTACGATCATTGGTTTGATGTACTATAGGTGATCTCAGCTGAAACGTTGTTTGATTCTAGCGGAACGACACGATTTTCCCCAGGGAGATGTGGTATCCCCGTAATAAAGGGAATGGTCGCAAGATCCACGATGGGTCAGAGATTCCGGTAAGTCAAGGGTCAAACTGTCGGTGTCAGTGAGATTGCGATCGGAGCTATTAACAGTTGCAATGCGCATCTGTGGTCGTGACAAGTCAAGTTGTTCGACACACGCCCTGTACACGTATTGCACGGGTGATCGGTAGCTGACTGATTTGTTGTGTCGTGTCGTGTCGTGTCACCGTGTATGCGAAATTAGCTGCACGTACCATCATTCATGGAGATGCTCAAGCAAACAGTCCACCATTTGGTGCAGATACAACACGGAGACTATGGAAAGAGAGGCTCAATGTGAAAGGAAGCAAAACAATCTGTGGACAGGTCGGTACTGTATAGGTGTGCCGTATGTAGTGTACACACTGTATATCGTGTTGCATATAATATCAAGATTGTCGTTTCCGAGCTCATCTGGGTCATCTGGGGTCCAAGAGCAAGAGTACTTAAGCGGAACCGCGCCACGATCTTGTGCAACTCAAGACCAACTATGCGCGATGAGCTAATATTTTGGCTGAGATGTACATCTTAATCCTCTCTTCTCGTCATCCTCGCAGAGGAATCGAGAATGTTCTCCAAAACCCCTCAACTCATTCATGCGTACAATATCTGTCTCGTTCAGTATATATACCTCACAAAGTAATCTTACTTCAAACCCATTCGACGCCGGAAGCATCATCAGCTCACCCCATGATTTATCCCCATTCCCCTGTGAACCAGAATCTGTTCTCCTACTGTGCACCAAAACCAGCCCCTCTAGGTACAGAGATCACGCTCAGTCGCACCTGTGCCGGATGGTGGCCCGGGAACCACCTCAGAATTTTGGTTCTCTGCCGTTCAGAGAAGCACGAGCTGGCCAAGGTGATTCTGTTGAATGCAGAAGGGGCTAACACCTGATTTTGCAGCACCGAGTCCTCGGGGGCTTGTTCAAGCCAATCGCAGGTAAAAGAATGGGTGCTGATTCTGAGTCTGAGTCTGAGTCTGAGTCTGAGTCTGAGTAGGAGAATGAGACGAACGGGCAGTCGAGAGTGGATAGATTATTGTGCAGGTCAAAGTGGGAAGGTGAGTCTCGGGTTCTGTCTCGGCGAGTTCAGCTGCAGTTTGAGTTTCAGTTTGAGTTTCAGATAGTGTGATAGTTCACAGCGCTGTTGTACAGGCTGAGTTCAGATGTGTTGGACCTCTGGAAGTAACATGACGAGGGCGGCAAGGACTACGAGTATAGTGGCGCAGAGTGAAGTACAGTTACTCGTACTATGAACGCCATTCATGTGTGGCAGCGTTCTGTTGTTCGGTAGACGTGAGAGATTCGGTACTGCTGTACTCCGTACGATATAATAGTACAGTACAGTACGATACTGTAGTAGGGCAAGATACAGTAGGGGTGGGCTAGCACAAGTGAATGAAGTGATTGAGAAATGGTCGATTACGCGAGGCTAGACAATCTATTATACATAGCTACTGTGCACGTTGGTCTCGCTAAACCTTCAAAGTGAGCACAGGTTCGGATTGTATGGTTGATCTGTGGGTGAGACTACCGGCAACGAAGCCGATGCATTCTGTCTGTTGAGCCGCCCTCTTGAGGTCACGAGGTTCTAGGCGGTACTGTGTCGACAATATAGTAAAGTACTACTTCGACTCGCTACCAAGTACGACATCAATTGGAACAAGTCCGCCGATAGACAAACTCAAAGAAAATGCCTCTGCTTCTTCAGGTGAGACTGATCCAGTCATCAACGGACAATCAGCATCACGTGAATATTGCCCTCGTTGTGCTTACTGGAGGACCAGTACAGTAGCCAGAGGGATGATTACTGACCATTGCCAGTGTCATTAACAAAGGGGAAGTGCCGCATTTGCACCGTAGTAACCCTGCTCCTTGTACGGGCAGGCACAGTACAGTGCCTTCGGATCTCTGGGCCAAAAAGGGGGAGAAATTGAGTGCCGGATCATTCGTACTACTCTACAGTATCGAATCGACCTCGTGGATCAGGCGACGAAGGACCACAACGGAACGCTAAAGTACATAATGAAAAACCAGCGCTGTACTCTAAGTCAACAGGAGATACGAGTACTGTATCTTTTCATCCCCGAAGTAAAGTAGAGTTGCAACGGGGATGGAGACTACGGTAATCAGACAGTCAACCTTACTTCTGGACGAAAAGACCATGGGATAGATAGAGATCCCCAAAAGGAGACATAAGTGACCTCCTTCCTTCGCCGTCAAGCAAATACTTGTCGATCACATTGTCAACTACAGAAGATAATACATGATACATCACACAGTGCTTGTACGGTACATATAACCTGTGCTCGAATATAAGGATGGCTGTTGTAGCACCTCGATTGCCCTTTACAGGGTTAAAGAATAACGTTACAGTATTTTTATGAGCATGGGGTGCTGCGGTACGTAAGTACGGTACAATACTAGTGTGGAAGACTGCTACCTATATCATGAAGCGTACAGTATCGCAATTTCCATTGTATGTACCCATCAGTCTTCGTTGTCACTGATCGTAGATAGGTCGATCACCTCCTTCTCTTTCTGAGTCGACATGGAAGCAGCCAAGGATCGTGATCTCTTCTCCGCTCGATTGAGCTTTCTTTGCAGCCTTGCGTTCTGTCTCTGCCACATGTCGTGCGCGTGCAGTACAGTACATATAGCACAGGTACAGTGGGTTCCAGCGCCTTCGATCAGCCCACATTCAGACAGAAACAGCATGACCCAGTCATTGACGTAGCGAAGAAGCATATAGTAGCCGCCAAGGAAAACCGGAGTCGAGCTCACCTCGTAGTATTCGAGCATCTTCTGCTGATCGCCATCGATGGGCGGCTTCTCTTCTTTCTCGTCGTCATGGTCGTTCCCTTGGTCATTCTCGGTGAGCGATCTATTCTGAGCTGCCGAAGTCGCGGTAGCGGTATCGTCGGCTGAAGAACCCAATAACAACGGAAGATCAGCTTCGTAAACTACTGTATCGTTACAATGGATGGCGACGTGTGGCGCTCAGAGGTTTTCCGATCCACTTACGAATTATACCCTCCTGGATCAAGGCGAAGTGAGAATGGTACTATCGCATCGACTAAGCTGGTCAGCCTCTGTACCGTGATCAGGTCGGAAGATGAGACGACCAATATCGCTTACCTTGAAGTAGAAGCGATGGGCTATCATGTCGAGCTCTCCTGGCGCGGGGTGAAAGTAGCATTCAAAATTACTGACCTGGCGTTCCGTCTCATGGCGTCTGCCAGCACTGATGGTGATCAACACAGTCATCAGCAAGTCTCGGCCTCAAATGGTGAATCATCACCCGGATTCCCCTTTGATTGTCTACGTAGAGGACTTACACGACTGTATACGGTGCCCTGGGGGATACAGTATGATGGAGTTAGCTTTATCATCGAGGAACACGACTTGATACGTAGCTTGCTCGAAGACATCGACATGGCTGTCAAGCTGTATGTATACAACAGAGTGTATTGAAGTACGGTCTGACTGACTTTTCACGCACCTGTCTCGTGAGCTACACCTTTTCGGAGTTCAGCCGGACTGTCATTCGCAGCCCCAGCCGAGACTCCCTGCTTGGCGTCATTGTGCTTAGCCAATCCTGCGTAACTATTGTAGATCTGCTGAATTCTGCCTTTCTGTAACTGTAGTTCAACGATTCCGACTTGCTTGAGTTCATCGCCTGACATGTCAACTTTGGCTGGATCGTTAGTAGTCTCCTATAATCACTCAATCAGCTCAATCTGAACATGATGATTTACGAAGAGAGGTAGAGCAGACGGATGAGGAGATTCCAGACGGGATGTGAGCAATCAGTGAATAAGCTGCAAGAGGACGGTTTCATGCGACACCGGTACCTACCAATTGAGTGAACTTGAGCTCATATCTACTCCTGCCGTCCGTGCTATCCACGTATTCCAGCGCCGTACTAGAGTAATTACCATTCCATACGAATGCACTGATAATCTTGCCGTCAATCAAACATGTGACGCGCCAATCAAACTCGCCGTATGGTGCTAGGTGATCCTCAAGGCAGATTCGGAATGGCTGGCAAAGCAAACGTTGTTTCTTTGCAGTTAGTAATCGTACTCATCCTGAGTTGTACCTGCAAAAAAAAACCATGTAGCGAGTACCGTGAAGGCATATAAAGGGGTCATTCCGTCGAAGGAATCATAGACAAGGGAAGGACGGGTTTGTCTCAGGAGGAAGGGAACAAACGCTGACCTCGGTGATGACCTCAACATAACACTCATTCGAGCTTTCCCCGATCCCGCTCCCATTGGTGTGGACCCCAATACCGCTCCCATCTTGGCGAACAGAAGACGGGGCTTTGAGTTCGGCTATCCTCTACCGGTATCAGTACTTTGTAGGAACATCATCGAGTATCGAGTGACGAATACGAGTATCGGGCGAGGGTACAGTACGTTACAGTGTACGTACGCAAACGGGCTCTGGATCTCTGTTTTTCGATTCACGCCTGCGGTTTATACGTCCGCACGGATATTGTCAGCAAATTGACATTCTTTCAAGTGTACATAGGATCGTGGATTGCCAGGAACTGACCTCGAAGTACGATCCATTGGCGTGAGACAGCATCTTGACTCAATGAGTGGCACTTTAGTACTAAGGTATCTTGATACGTCCGCCTTGAAGAAGGAGATATCAAAGGATCTGGTACCGAGATGAAAAAGGACACAGAAGAAAAGAAGAGAGAAGAAAGAGGAAGAGGAGGAAGAGGAAAGAGATCGACGAGATGCCGGTGACTTGGGGAGCGACATGCGGACATTGAACAGCACTGTAGGTGAAAGGTGGTCCGAGCATAGACAGGATAGAGGCAATCTCAGTCTCTAACTCTCTATTTAAACAGATAGGCAGTGTAGACATCAGACATACAGTAGCCATGTCATGCATATCATATGTGCATATGTGCATATGTGAATGGTCTGTGCGCCCGTGCCACCATGAGTGCAGCACAAGTACAGTACTAAACTCTACTCGTCATATCGAAATACAGTATTGCTCACCATGCAATACAACGTGTGATCGATATTTCTACTGTAGGTTACAAGCACTTCACTGTGTTATCGACCTCGCTAGCACCGTCGGATCGCGACGAGCTCTATAGCAGGTATCGGATTCTAGGTATGCTATACTGTATGTGTAGCCGTACACTGAGCCACTGCAGCCTGCCATGGTCAGAGTTGTACCACACATGTACTGTACGCTTTATGTGCACGGACTGTGCTGCAAGCCAGTATCCTCCTTCTTTCGCGGCGTTCATCCCTCTCTAGCTTTCTTGGCGCCCCACGGCTGTGGCCTCCCCATCCCTAACCTCTTTCGCCCGTTCATCGGCACTCCATTGGCACCTGGTACACCTGTTCGTCCCGTTCCTGCTGCCGAAGAGACTAGCCCAGGTACAGCAGGCAACTTCACTCCTCCGTTGGCCGTACCATTACCAAGTGCCGGACTTGATCCTCCTCCCCCTAATCTAGGGCTGGAACCCATAAACGGACTGGACCCTTTCGATTGTCCCCGCCCGGTCGTTGACCCTGCTCCGGCGCTTCCAGCCCCGGGTGGTATGTCGGGCGGTAAACCAAGCGTGGCCATCATAGCTAAACTGGCCGAGTTTCCACTGGTGAACGAGCCTATACTAGCTTCTGACCTAACGGGATCAGGTTGACCAAACGTGAAGGGTAATGGTTCAGGTATGTTTTTGTTTGCAGATTTGATCTTGATAGGATCCCTCTTGGGCGGTGCTTCGTTCCGTGTAGAATTCGGGCCGGGTTGTCGCGATTTCGGAGCGGCTAACCCCACACGAGCTGAGGTAAACCCAGGATTTGCCATAGCAGCTGCATATGGGTTAGAGCCAGAGCCGGAGCTTGATCCGCCGCCGCCGTTGGCATTGGCATTGGTACCGGGTAAGGCGTATTCATCCGCCTCGGATGCCCAATACTCGGCTGCTCGAGTGGCTTTGGTCACTTCTCGACGAGCGAAACGGTTCGACCATTTATCGCGGGGTTCAGGAGCATCCCACATGCTCAGAGGTGGTGCGGCTCGGACACTATCGTGGAAGCTCGCTTGTCAGCTTTGTCCGTGTTTCAGCGTAGCCTCCTAGCTGCATGAGCTGAGCGAGTGATGCCACTCAAGATGATGGCCAGTATTTAGAGAAGGATAAGTTGGACTTAGTTTTTGAGGACTCGACTCACTGCTTCCTGATCATCTCCTTGGTAGCTTCCTCGTCAGGCGGGGGACGATCTAGCATATTACAGATATACCGTCGGACAGCCAGATCGATATCAGGCAGAGTTGTCGATATCAGATTCTACATGATCTCGATGTTAGCTCGAGTGATCGACGCGCACAGCGCAATCGTCGTGAGGGTTGAGCTCACCGGTTGATGTCTCTGGACCATAGCGACAAACTCGCTAGCCTCCTTGTCATTCTCTTCGCCTCCCATCATCCTGAATTGGCAATACGACATCGTCTAACACAACAAGATCAATAAGTTTTTCTTCCTTAGGGCTGCACCAGGGTCATGCGACCAGTAGCTCACCAAAAAGTTCTGTGCTCTTGTCATGGCGACGTATAACAGCCGTCTTTCCTCCGCGATCTCGTGCGCTTCGGTACATCGATAAGAAGGGTATGTCCCTTGTTCAACTATATCGTTTGTCAGTTCTAGAGCTTTTGCGGAAAAGGGCATCATCACAACTGACCTGCGGGAATGAACACTACGGGCCATTCCAGACCTTTTGCAGCATGTACTGTAGTAATCGTAACTTTCTGTGAACAAGGTAATATAGTCAGTATATGCATCCTGGTAAGATACCGACTGTGCACTCACTGGCTTATATGTATCATCTTGCTCAGACTCAGTATCCGTCGACAACATTGATGTTTGCAAAAAGAAGGTGAGCGGGGTCATACTGCGTTGTTATGAATCAGCTAGGTACGGTCTTCCACGCAATTCCACTCACTTCTCAGTTGCGTTGGCAAGTTCATCCACCAATTCACTCGTAATCTCAGTCTTGACTTCCTTCGGCACATCTTGTTCTCGCTTGACGGAAGGCTCCGCTTCATCGTCACTCGAAAGCACTTCAATAACCCCATCTTCTCCTTCACTGATCTTTGCTATCCCTTTCGACACGGATCGACTTCGGCTTCTATCGCTACTCGCACTGAGATTCGACGACTGACGGCGGAACATGGGATGTAGTCTCTCTTGAACTTTGATCTTTTCCTCGACTTGCGCTCGGTTGACAATAGCTTCTACTGCTGCAGAGTTGGCGGGTAGGAACCCTTCTTCAACGGTTTCGCCTGATGCTAGTCGTGCTTGCTCTTCGGCAACAGTGACACTGTACGATATCTGCACAATTGTTAGCGAGATTGTTCCATCTCGATGGATGAACCGTCTGTCAGCTCACCAGTTCCTGTACGTTCTCCCCTCGCGAATCAAAGTCCGGCTGAGACGTCCGAAGGTACTCCTCATATCCTGTTTTCTCCACAATGAGGCGGATCAAGTCGGCAACGGATGATCCCTGTGGATATCGCAAGTCAATTTCACGACTGGCTATAGCACGAACACGGAGTCGACATACCTTCTCAGCCGCTCGTCTAATCTTCCTTACAGCACCAACGAAGCTCGCCAAGTTCTTCTTGATTCCGGATTTGATACCTGCAGGGAGTGGCTCGCCATCGATGATACGCTCCGAAAGCTCCATTGGCGATATTTTCATCGATTTTGCGGCGGCTAGAAGATCTGCTACGGACTGTAGGAGACATCGTCAGCTTGTCCCGTGATGATGTCCACATTCCACTAGCTGACCTTATCACCGATCGCTCGTTTCGGCGTATTCACGACTCGAATGAAAGCAGGCTAAGAAGGAATCTCATCAGCTGAAACCCGAAGGGGCGGGGCTTGGCAACGTAGGTGAGGTGACTTACGGTAAACCCGGGGTTATCTGCTAGTTGCAGGTACGCCAGCAAATCCTTGATCTCCATTCGTTCGAAGAACTTGTGGCCTCCAACGATCCGATTCGGTATACTGTCCTTTTGCAGCGCTGACTCTAGCACTCGCGATAAGGCGTTGTACCGGACTGTATGGGCAGCCAAGACACAATCAGCAACGCAACGTCTAATGGCGAGAAAGGGAATCCAATGCTCACGCAGAATGGCGAAATCATCGTATTTTAGTATACCGCCAGAATATGCTATCAGTCGCTTGATCTCAGTAGCTATGAAGCTCGCCTCTATCACGGGTGTGCTGAATACTTTGAGAGTAACGGGTGTACTTCGGGGATGTGAAGTGTAGAGGTTCTTCTGTATACGTGAGCGATCTATGATATGATATCAGCTCAGCCCATTCGTCCAACTCATGGTTCGCTTATAGGAGAGCTGCTCACCTTGAGAGACTATAGCATGTGCAGCTGAAAGGATTGAACCTGTAGAACGATAATTCTCTTCAAGGTAGATAGCCTCCACGCCAGGAAAGTCTGTACGTACAGAGTCAGCCGTTTACTTCTGCCCCGTGGGATTATGTGCCAGCTGCTCACCACTGGTCATCTTGTTTAAATTCTCCACTTCCGCTGACCTCCATCCGTAAATCGATTGATCCGGATCACCGACTACACTGACCCCGCCGTGTGCTTGAGCGAAGCATTTCATGAGCTCGTACTGGGTGGTATTGGTGTCCTGATCATCGCCATATGAGTGTCTACAAATACGCAAGAAGACAGTAAGAGGGAAGGTCGCTCACCTGAAACTCGTCCACCAAAATATGCCTGCAGCTCTCCAACACCCTCGGAGCAGTCCTGAACAACTTCAATCCGAAGACTAACAAATCATCGAAATCCAGCGAATTTGCTTCCCTCAGTGCTAGTTCGTACTCCATATACAGCTCGGCAATGATAGCAGTAGTCGAAGTCGACGAGCTCGGATCTTGAGCAGCGCGTATAGCCATACCGTCTGGTGATTCTTCTTTGGCTTTGGCTTTTGAGATTTCAGATAAGACGGCTCCTTCTTTCAGTGATATTCGGGATTCGTCCAACAGCTCTTTTCGAGCTTTGAGTAAGGTCGACATGATCTTTTTGCTACAACATGGCAATAAAATGAGCTTGTGCTTATGACTTGCGACAGTGATCCAGCTCACCAATCGTCAGCGTCCGCAATCACAAAGTTGTTTGGCAAGTCGATGAGTTGACCATATCTTCGGAGATATTTGGCGCACGTAGCGTGGAAAGTACCTAAATAGATAGGATGATGAGCTGAAACAGACACCTGCAGCTGAAGATGGCGGGCGAGCGAGCTCACCAAGAACCAGTCCATCAGCCAGCTTAGCTCCCAACAACACCTGCAATCGCTTCTTCATCTCGCTGGAAGCCTTATTAGTAAAGGTGACAGCCACAATTTCGTATGGGCGAAATCCATGATGTTGAACGAGGTATGCTACTCTTGATGTGAGAACTCGAGTCTTGCCTGAGCCAGGTCCGGCAAGGATCTGGAGAGGGGTATCTGGAGATGCAGTGACAGCTGCAGAAACATCAGAAGTAGATGATGACGTGAGCAAATTGTTCTTGGGTATACAGCAGCTTTGAAATCCACTTACCTTTGAGCTGAGCTGCATTGAGCGATGTGAGGTATGGGTATTTGACCTTGTCTGGCTCTGAAGCAGATGAGGAAGCCTCCGCTTTGGGTTTCTTCTTGTCGCTCATCTCGATAGCAACCAGTTGATCAAGAGCTGTCGAAGTGAACTGAAGAGTTATTGATGCTTGAGTCAAGTAGAAGTGCAAACACATCAGGTAGTTCTCGATCAACCGGTCTGAATTCACCTTGTTTGTTTTTTTCGCGTCCTGCTAGATTGTTTCCTCGATCAACATGAGCAAACTCAACATCCGGATGACGTGTGATCGACGCGCCAATTCGGGTATTCAGGGCTTGTATCACGCAGAAACGTGGCCTCCACGCGGGATGCCGTTATTAGCCGCTTAATACAAATCATAACCATCATCTGGTTCATTACCGCGGCTCCGATAGGGGGTTATTGTTATTGCTTATTGCTTTGATTTGCTTTGCCTTGCTCAGCTATGATCCGTTTTTGCCGCAATCCTGTACTCATCTATATCTATGCAATATTTCGATTTGGCTCTCTTCTTTGTCATCTAGTGAGCGTAACTTCATCGTAGTAACACGTTCATATACTTGTGGAGTAAAAGTCTCTTCACCTCATCAAAGCACAACACCAAGAACCCGCATCGCATCATGACCGTCCGAGTACTCGCCCTTTGTGGATTCACCCAGAACTCGTACATCTACTCAAAACAGGTCAGCTTTCTGATGTAAACTCTGGATTTTACATAATTTACACGACAGCTGACTGAACGATCCTCGGCCTTATAGCTCGGAGCTGTGAGGAAGACCTGCAAGGATGTCGAATTTGGTATGTAGCGCTTACCTTACTGTCTTCGATGATATATTACAACTCGCGCTGACAGCTGATATCCCTGTCGTATGGCTACAGTCTTCCTCGAACCCCCTATCGTAGTTGAAAAGGCCGATCTACCTTGGTCTTCAAATTTGGACCAATTCGGTTCAAACGCTACTACCGACGAAACTGCTCAAACGCCCGAAACTACCCCTAGAGCATGGTGGACGACAGCCAACGAGCAAAAGACATATAAGCGTGCGTAAGCTGAGCAATCGGCATTCCTCCCTCTCTAAGCAGCATGTTAGCAGTCCAGCTTACTTTTCGCTTTTGACATGACAGGATTCGATGAGACGGTGGCTTATTTGCATGATTTCCTATCGAAGAATGAACCTTTTGACGTGAGCTTCCGTACACGGGTCCGGCGGCAAACTGGTGTTGCATAAGCTGACAGAAGTTAATGATAATAGGGTATTATGGGATTCTCTCAGGGAGCAGGAATGGCAGCTTTGTTGTCAGCCATGGTACGTGGTCAGCAGTGAAAAGCAAATAAGCGATGTTGTGTTAGTGCTAACACATCAAAACAATGTAGCTCGAGAAGCCAGGACTTCACCCCAACTTCCCGGCTGAGCCCCCTTTGCCCAAATTCAAGTGTGAGTGACGATCCTTCTCGGCTCAACTATCGAACCCAAACGGTCCGGTCGGTTCATGGCTTTTCTTCTCGCTTTCTTGATGCTGGAACCTGCCTAACCGTCTTGATGATAATGGCGAACAAATCGCTAATCACATGGATCACCGTTTCCGTCTCCAGTCGCAATCTTTGTAGGAGGTTTCCTGCCCAAAGCCGAATCTCACGATTTCACACCTTACTTCCCTTTACCTTCGACCCTCCCAACACTGCATGTATCAGGCAAGAACGACACGTTGATAACGATTGAAAGGAGTCAGACGTTGGTGGATAAGTGTGAGAATGCTAGATTGGAGCTGCATGATGGAGGTGAGTGTGCGGGGCGTCTGAGGTTGATCTGGATCTATGTTGTTGTGGTCGGTCGGGAAAAGACTGGCTCATCCGTCTCCATTCCCCTCTTCAAGAGTCCATCGAGCTGAACAACCCAACCCAGGGAGCTGAGAATGACTAATCAATGCTGATTGAGTTTGATTGTCATAGGCCACTACACCCCCTCAAAAGCCTCATGGCGACACTTTTTCAAGTGAGTGTAACTGATGAGCGTTCTCTTCCTCTACCAACCATCATTCACACTCGACCTTGAGACCTTGGCTCCCACAATCCACAATGAATCAGCTCTCACTCGCCCGCTCACTGTCTTCTGTCTTCAATGTGGAGTGAAGTACTACGCTCTTCCTATCAGGATTCGTTGCATCGTGCCTCGTCAAACTCTAGTCATTGAGTCAATAAGAGTGCTGACAATCGTGTCCGATCGTAGTGCCTACATCTCATCATTCGCCGAAGGAGGTTCGCAAGGCGATATCCCCGCTTTATCGACTTTCGGCCCAGGAGGATCAGGTGTGAATACCCCTGTGAACCCAAAAGGGGGCGATGGTACCCCTCGAGCAGGAACACCGACGACTGCTCGACAAGCTGAGGGCGCGTAGCGTAGAAGCCGACCGCACGAGGTTCGGATCTCAGATTTCGGATCTTGGACTTGCGTGCCATGGCAAAGTTAAGGGTGACGAATTACAAATTGAGGTTGAGATTGCGCCTATGCCATGTGCCTTTGTCTTTACCATGTGCCTTTGCCATCTTGAACCTTGGTTTACAAGTTCAACATGGAATACAACGTACAGTGTGTTACAGTGTGGGATCTGATCGGCAGCATCTTGACTTGACCAATTCAGATTCCTTTTAGTGGTCGAGAGTCGAGAACGATCAGTCATATATATCCAATTATACATACAATACATTGCATAGAAATCTAGATGAATCTTACTGAATTCCAAGAGTACTTTTACAACATACAGGTGTCGGAGACTACAGCATAAACTACAGCATATACAGTATACTGTATGCACTTTCTTGAATTCACTTTGCGACACATCGTAAGGACAAGGACGAGAGCTACATTTCAGCAGAGGTTAATTATCACATTTATGATTTTACCTCTTACCTCGGGTGGTCTTGTTTCTGGTACGAGCTACTGTATGGTCGAATACTGTTATACTGATTCACTGTTACACTGTTTCTCGATCGATGCGGTTGCGAAGCGTCAAAGTAGTAGCAAGGAAAGCGGAGAGGTGATTAATCCATATTTGTCCGTTTGGTCCACCCCGGACATGACATCGTAAAATCTATCCACGATACATGTACTCCGGTAAAGTAAAGTAGAGTACTGTTCGGAGCTAATCTATGAGTTTGTTCGTTCGTTCGTTGTCTCATGTCAATTTAACTATCGCATCTTCACATCTACATTACTGCCCTGTGAATCAATCACACCAACGACAATCGGAATACAGTATTCCAAAAAAGCCCCAGAATTATCTACAGTACATATCCCCTAATCTACCTTACCTTCAAACAGATCACCAAGTCCCAAAAAATGAAGGACCAGAAACTCGACATGAACGACATGTCTTCTCTTCGGGAAAAAGAGACGACCAAGAAAAGATGATCGATCTATATACATATAGTACATCCCAGGGCTACCGTGGATGTACTTGTATTGTCCAAGACCATTTTCGCATACACACGATCCAAAGATATGGTTGGCAGAGTGGAGACGCCTAGATCAAGTTGAACTTGCTTATTGATCTTCGTCGATGGAGATGAGACTCTCCCTCCTTGCAGCCATGGATACACCAAGTGCGCTTCCAGGTCTGCCGCCCGAAGTGGGTATTCTGAGCACAGGTAAACTGCTCCTCCTCTCCACTTTCTTAGCTGCGGCTGCCTCGACGCTCGCTTGAAGCTGTTGCACGGCATGCTCAGCCCTTTCATTCGTTGTGGACACGAGGCCGACGCCCTCTTCTCCCTTCTTTGATGATATGACCTTGACACTCGAACTCGAGTCGGCGTTTAATCGAGGGTTCGCTGAGCCGAACTCCAGTGCTCGAGGCTGGGTTGGCGCTCGATTATGTACCGTTGAAGCTCCCAATGGTGTCCTCCCACTACTTGTACCGCCCGTTGATCCACCAGACACAGTCTCTCTCCTCGTTCGGATAGTGGAAGAAGTCGATGTCGCTAATCTCCTCGATAAAGGCGTACTGTCCACTCCATTCATCGGTGTAGGCGTAGCTGGAATCCTCGAAGTGGATCTTGACATGGACGGAGTAGCGATGGCGGCGGCTTTAGAAGTTGAGAATGAGGTAGGTCGAGCTGATCTTGAGATTGAGCCGGATGCGGCGAGGGGATTGAACAGGACTCTCGACTGCCTTAATTGAGTTTGTCGCTGAAGCAAAGTCAACTCCAAAGTCTTGCTTTCAAGTGCTACGTTGAGAAGCTCCTTGTCCTCTTCTAGGCCTCTGACCCTTTTTTCGAGTTCTACAGACTTGATCTCGTCACTTGCTGAAGAGCGCTGCATCTCTTCGAGCTGAGATTGAAGCTTGATTTCGGACAATTTGAGCTGATCAATCTCAGTCAAGTACCTCTGAATTCTTGAAGTGTGATCGGCTGAATTCACTTTGCTAGAATACGATTCGGTCAAGGCGTTCTTGAGAGCTCCCTCGTGGAGTGAGATTTGCAACTCGAGCTCTTCCACTTGAGATCGAAGTCTGCTGATGATTCGCTCGGAATCCTTTATCTGTCGGTCATGCGCCTCTTTCGCTGAAGTCATATTATCTTCAAGATGCGTCAGGGTTAGGCGAAGTGCTGAAAGCTCTGCTTCTTGAGCGTGAATCAAGGTCGACTTGTGTTCTACGGAAGAATGCGCATCTTCCAGTTCACCTTGGAGATGATGAATTTGGCGAGTCGAGGCGGAAAGCTGATCGGTAAGGGAATCGATTCGGGATCGCAGATTTGAGAGAGAATTCTCATCGGCCGAGTTCCTATTCAGCATATCAACGAGCTATATCGACAGCAAGTTCAAGTGGGAACGTCAGCTGGATTGCAACTTCCATTGCAGAGACAGCTGCTACATACCTCTTCTCGCTCTTCTTCCCATACCCTTTTCTCTTCCATCAGCCTACCCATCATCTCTCTCCCTTCCCTAGCAGCCCATTCTCGTTCCGCAGCGTCGCGTGTCACCTCCTCCATCCTCTCACGCAGCTGGTTCAGCTCGACTTCAACCTCGAAGTGTTTCTCGTTACGCTCATATCGTGCAAGCGACAGCTTCTCACTGAGGGCTTGTATGGACGCCTCTTTCTCTAATAGGGACAAGTTGGCGGCTTTGAGTGTCTGTTCGGTCGAAGAAAGCTTGCCTTCGAGGTTTGCAAGCTGGGCTGAGTGGTCGACAGAGGCGTTTTGAGCTTCCTTCGAGGCTGATTGTTCCGAAGCGAGCAGCTCTCGGAGATAGCTGATGATGTCATCTTTCTCCTTTGCAGCCTGTTCTGACTCATCGGCGCGTTGTCGTACCTTCTCCAGTTGTTCACGCTCGGCTTCGAGCTCCTTCTTCAGAACCGACATCTCCGCTTCTTCCTTTTCGCCTAGATCTTTCAGCTGAAACTCCAGCGCGCCAATCTGACCTTGATACCTCGCCACAAGGAACGCCTTTTTCTGCTCCAACGACGCGATCTCCGCATTTTTAACCTTGATGTTTTCCTGAGCAGTCTCCAGCTCCTTTGCGACTCGACCAGATTCTGATCTGACCTGAGAGCTACTCAGCCGTTCCGCAAGCAGCTGCTCGTCTTTCTCAGCAACTTGGGTCTCGGCCCATTTCAACTCCCGTCTGAGCTCAAACACCACTCCTTCAAGCTCAAACACCACTCCTTCAAGCTCTTTCTTGCTTGCCTCAACCTGAGATGACTTCAGCTTCTCGTCGGCAAGCTCGTCATGCAGCTTCTCCAAGTCGGATCGCACATTCTCGAGGGCAAGTGCATCACTTTCCCTTTCGTGCTTGAGTTCGGCTTTGTTTTGGTTCAAAGTCGCACATTGCTCAGCAAGGGCGTCGTGGGCATCTTGAAGGTCGTCGAAAAATTCTTCGTTTTCTACCATTGCTTGTCGAAGCTGATTTAGCGCTGATACGTCGGAAGGCAAAAGGAAGGTCAGTGTCGATCTTTGTTTGGGCTGACAGAAGGTGATCGATCATCCACACATAACTTACCGGCCTCTTTCCCCTCGCACTGCCCAGCCAGTTCTTCTGCCAGCCCTTCCTGCTCATCCAATCGTCCAGCCAGAGACTGCCTAGCCTTTTTTTCAATCTGTACACAATCTCGTAGCTCATCGATCTCGCCTCGAAGGACATCAATGACGACCTCGCTTGCTTCCAGCTGATCCTTCAGAGCACGAGTATGGTCCGAATGAGCTTGTAAGAGCGAAGACGTGACCGCGAGTGGTGGCGCCGAGAGATACTTCCTGGTAAGAGGCGAGGGGAAATGCGATGAAGGCGTAGGCAAACCTCGATCATCGAGAAGAGGTGAAAGGGGAGTAAAGTACCTGGTTGCCGGCTCAGATGACCTGGGTCGTTGCACAGCGGGAGTGAGATAGATGGGTATATCTCCTTCAGATATTTCTAGGGAAGAAGGCGTTTCGTTGATCGTCGATAGATGGTGCGATAAATGAGCTTCGAGACCGCCGTCTTCCAGCTGTTTTTCCTGGCTTGCAGTGGCGATTTCTTCGTGATCCTCAAGTGAGAGGTCATCGGCTACATCATGTTGGATCAGAGAGACGTCTTGATCCACATTGTCTTCCCAGACATTTTCCAGGACCTCTTCCAGAGCATCCTGATCGAATCCGTGATCATCATCGGATCTAGGAGGAGTAGGAGTTCCGAAGGCATCTAAAGACATACGCTTAGTCACGCTCGGAGCCAGCTTGACCTCGAAAGGAGAAGAAGATCGCTTGGCAGCTTTGTCGAAAGCCTGCTTACGAAGTCGGATCGGAGATGCAGCGGGACTTGATTCGGCTCTTCGATGTTTGGGTGATCGAGTGGGCGTGAGGTGATCGGATTCTGCCCGCCTATGGGGAGACCTGACCGACTTGGTGGGACTGAGATGCTTCGCGTCATTTTGCGAAGTGTGATCGGAGGTCGACGGGGAAGGCGTAGCAGATGGAAGGGCGTACATGTCTCGGGAGAAGAACCGGATTGCTGCGGAATCACCACTGGTTAGCTCACTTGATGATCTGGGAATATCTAATGTACCAGCCAAAAGACGGTCGCCCATATCATCGAAGAGGTGAGGAACACGCACCATCGGGCTCATGCTTGGCACCATCGACAAAAGCACCTCTTTGAAGGTCCTCCTTCTTTCCACCAGGGGTACCAGGCGGTACTTCCTCATTTTTGACGAACAACCCGAACCCATCATTCTCTCCTTCCCCGATATCCGAATCCCAAGTTGTCGAGTTGTGGCGTTGATGATATGATTGAGACTGGTTCTGGTGGTGACGCTGAAGCTGTACCTGACGAGCAGGAGTAATCTGGGACGAAACAAAATCAGTCGAGTCTGCGTAGAGGGATTGAGCGTACATATCTTGATGGTGCTGGTGGAGCTGGAGCGGTTGATCGTGTTGGTGTTGGTGTTGGGGCGAGCGGGAGGGTGAGCCGTCGTTTGCTGGTGTCGAGAGGTGTCCTACGATAACACGAAGCTGTCAGCGCCAACTCATCCAATCCAAGATTAGTAGAATGGGTTCAGATCCTGTGGAATCAGCCACTCACGACCAGCTTTCTCCTCTGTGAATCTCGCTGAACTCCTCTCATCAAAGCTCATGTACCTCCTTCTCCCCGGCGTACCTACACCCAACCCATACTGCCTCTTTCCTCCTACAGTCTGAGCCTGGATCTCAGCTTCAGCATAGTGGTTCTGCGACATACCAGCACCGTCTGTTTGGTGATTCTCCGCATGGGCTTGGAAATCATCAGTGAAATCAAGCTCGAATCGCATTCTGAATCGCAAGCTCTCGGGAGTCTGCACGTCTTCGCCACTTTGTCTGGGCTGTAGACCTCGATCGAAGTGAGTGGGAGCTCGCTTGGCGAGTACGAGGTCTGGACTTGGTGATGGGGCTGGTTTTCGCCTGATAGAGGTCGTTCGCTTCGGTAGGGCTGAGGGCGAGATCATCATATCGTATCTTGTGTTAGTTGATTGGGAGGAGGTCAGACTTCTGGCTTGATATGAAGCGAGTGTCGTTGATGCGGTCGCTGTTGGAAGTGGTGGTAGCGGTTCGTCTGTGAAAACAGTGGTCAGCTGTCATGGTCTTCACTAGAGAACGTTGATCCAACAACTAACCTTGACTCTCCGTACTCAACCTCATATCCCTCGGTACAGACCTACTAGCCTTCAAGCTCTTCTTTCTCAGCCTACCACCTACACTCCCTCTGTCTTCCTGAGTCAATGCAGAAGTTATAGGCCTGGGCAAAGGCGAAGTCGGCACATCTTTCCTCTTCTTCCTCTTTGACCTGTTCTTCAGTGCCGACAAACTCGGATGATGCGCCAAAGACCTTAAGATGGACGGTGCTCGTTTTTGTCCCTTGACATTACTGCTTACGGGCATGGGTGCTGGCACTGGAAAGGTCGGATCTGAAGGAGTTCCGCCAGCTTCGGTATGGATCGGTGTTCGAGCAAGATAACGTTCGTCGCTCGAGTCCATATAGAGAGAAGGCATTGTCGAATCTATCGAAGGATTGGTATAGGTCGTGGTACCCGTCGGAGTCTGAGCTTGGTCTCTGTCGTATCTCGAACCAGCTACAGAGGGGAAGGGATCTTCGAGTGAGGACGATGGTCTCGCTTGATGAGGTATGTTCAGCGCTTTACTGTGCCTATCAGTCTCTGGGGGTTCTACGGGGGCGAATCCAGCTGGGAAAGAAGAAGGTGCAGGACTCGGGGTTCGAGTGGTATTGTTTCGTGAAGAGGAGGGGGGTCGATGATGAAATGGGTTCAAACGATGAATGAGATCCATAATGAGGGTGTGTATGATACGAGCAGAGTAGAGTACTTGTCGTTGCTTGATTCCTTCAGTGGTTAGTAAGCGAGTTCTGGTTCGATTTGTCTGTTGTGAGAAGGTCCTGAGATGTCGTTGGGTTCGTATGCGTTCTTATACTCCACCCCAATCGGGATCGTTATCAATGTAGCTTGTTTGTGAGAGTGACAAGACCAGGTAGGAGAAGAAGAAGAGACACTTGTAGCGAGTATTAGTATGTATCAGGGGAGATTGGCCTGGCTCTGGGCGGGATGAGGGGATGAGGGATGCGATGGGGGACAGGTGAGCTGTACTGTAATCGTATTGTATGTGTAGCTGCACAAACAATATCCTCAGCTTGTTTATCATTCAACTTGAATTGACTACGAGTACTCGTAGCAGACACGCACAGACAGTATCAGAAACGGTAGAATGTCACTCAACGTCAACATTCCTTTAACCCTGCACCCTGTTGGTCGTCTGGTCACTAACCATCATCCAGGACGCCAGAATGGTCCTCCAGCCTCCAACAGCTCCAAGTACAGCCAAGTACAGAGCAATGCCATGCCGCGAGGACACATCGTTTCTATAACACGCTGGGTGCGATATCACTGTACGCGGTGCTACTGAGACAGCGCCACAATGCGAAGACCTGCTGCGAAGAACGCGTTTTCATGCCACATCACTAAAAATGGTACGTATTGAATAAGATTTTGATTTTGATTTCCTAGCATAAGCAAAAGAGCGAAAAAGAATACCGCGTTCCCTAAGCCTAAAAGGTCCAGCGTCAAGCATCCGACATGTATGATAGAATGACACCACTATACACGGCACCAACATAGTAAAGTCCATAGGACGACCATGCTCTACATACTTGGAAAGCTGAAACACCGAAGCATCCTTCTACCAAACCCTAGTGTTGAGCAAGAGGTCACCGCTGTGCTCGAGACCCAAACAAGCCTTGAGGAATTGCTCAAGAGCGTTCCTCTGCCTGTTGAGCGAGTTGACGACGTCAGTGCCAGGCTTGACGAGCGGCGCCTTGAGCATGTACGAGAGCAAAGACAAGACGCTGTACAGAGGCTGGAAGTCGGCCTGAGCGTTCTCACGGTAAGTGACTCGGGTGAGGAGCTCGGCGAGGATGGCCAAGTCGAAGATGAGCGGAGTAGCGAGGAGGGAGTCTTCGCACTCGTTGAAGATGTTCATGACGTTTCGACCGCCCATCAAGAGCTCAGAGTAGTACTCGTCGATGGCTCGCTCTGCAATACAAAGGCAAAGCAGGTTAGATCGACTCACATCGAAGATGTTTTGGTGTCACTCACTGGAGTCGCCAACAGCAGGGACGTGCTTGATGACAACGATGTGGTCGGGGTGCTCGCCCTTCTTGTTGACTTCGCCGGTCTCAGCGGTGAGTTCGGCAGCAGTCTTGTAGAGGACATTGTTGGCAGCAACCATGTCGTCGACCTGAGCACAACACAAACAGGTCAATCGACGATTCGCGAAAAGGAGGGAGAGGAAAGACATCACTCACGACGCTCGACTTCGAGATCTCCTTGGACCTGAATTGCTTGTGAGAGCTGAGGTTCTTGCCATCGTTGTTACCCAAATGGTTGTAAGACGAGATGGACAAGGGCTTGATACCGGCGTTGACGAGGAACTCGGCGAGGACGGACTTGACCTTGGTCTGACCAGACTTGAAATCATCACCACCAATGAACGCTTTGTGCTTCTCGGCAAGCTCGATACAGCCGGGAACAAAGGTGTTCTGAGGGGAACCATTGATGAAGGGAACACCTTCGAGGATGGACGCAATAGCGAAGATGGTGGAGGGAGCAACTTCGTCGTGGGAGGACTCAACGGCCTTGAGCAGGTTGTCGGCGGTATCGTTAATGCCGGGGATGATGTCGGCGTATCGCTCGGTGTTGGCGGTCCAGAGGACGACGACGCTGTCGAGCTCGTTGTCCGCCTTGAACTTCCGGATATCAGCTCGAATGTGTTCGAGGTGAGCCTTCTTGTCTTCCCCGGGGATCAAGTTGTCAGCCCGATCAGCCTGGTTGGCAGCGATGAAATCGGGGTCTGTAAAAGTCAAAGCTGTTCAATGAGCGGTGCGCTTCGTGGGATAACTTCACTCAATCGCTAGCTCACTCACAGTAGATACTGGGCAAAGGCTTGACACTCTCCATGTAAGGGATGAGCTGTCGCTGCAAGTCCCACTCAAGGACCTTGGCACGAAGCATAGCCTTGTCCATGCTCAAACCTGAGATATCCCAACCGCCAATGACAAAGTCATTAGGGTGAACCATGGGCAACATGTCAGAGATGGGAACAAAGACATCCTTGCCCGTCTCAGGGTCAGTACCGAGTCGAACGGTGGAAGCTCGGACGACGGAACCGATGTAGTTGGGCTGCTGGACGCCGTCCTTGGTTCGCCAGGAGATACCGTGCTTGTTGGCCAAGTTGGTGGCGAGGACGGTGGTACCATTGTTACCGCCAAGACCGACGAGCATGAGACTGGCAAGCGGAGGAAACAGCACAGCCGTTAGCTATACAGCAGGAAAACAGTGTTTTGAACTTTGAGAGAAGTTTGAGCTCACCCGACTCGGCCGACCTTGGACTTGGTAAAGAACTCGAAGCTCTTCTCGGTCTTTTTGACCGTGAGCTTGCCGTCGGCGCCTTCTGCAAAGGTGAAACGAAACAAGTATCAGCATATGATTGTAGTTGCTAATTCTTCCTGTCATGTCGAAACTGGAATCCAAACGCGGCGAAAGGGAGCACTCACTGACGACTTCCGCACCCCTATCGGTAAACTTGGCTCTAATCCCATTTTCCTCGTAGATAGTAGAGTCGCTTTCGACCTTGATCAAACCTCCCTCCGGAGTCCGCCTAGCACTTGCGTGCACCTTGGCTTCAACACCATCACCATTGGCATTGGCATTGGCGTTACCGTTGCCGTTGGTGTTGGTGATAGAGGGGAGGACGAACGAGTCGTTGTGGCCCTGAATGGGGTTCAAAGCGGTAGGTGACATTGTATATGTTGTTTTGTTGTTTGGAAAGTGAAGTTTAATGACCGGTTGTGAAGGATGGGATTTAGAGAGATATTAACGGGGCTGCGGCAGTGTGTTTGACGCCGCTGCGATATCAAATACCAATGCATCCAGTATCAGTATTCTACTACATTGCCAAAAAGCACAGAGACGAGTGGAGAAGTATGACAGTCTTGGCAAGCAGCAAGAAATGGACACTCACCGGTACGAGTTGTGAGCGCTGCAAAGGCTGTTTGAGAACATAAGCTGATGCCCGGAGGCTAGGTTGTTATATTAGAACTGGTAGTGAGCTACGGGTTTGGTTGGTAAAGAGCTGAAGAAGTATATCTCGTTGAGACAAAGAGAAGAAGAAACGAAAGAAGTTGGGTATTGGGGAAGGTAACACGTTTTTATATGTAACAGGCGAGGATCCTGTGGGGATTGGCCAGAACTATAGTTTGTTCGAAATGCAAGTTGGAAGCTGGAAGCTGTGCAAACGAACGGATCGGATGCGTGTCTTGTTTCTTGTTTGATCGATGAGCGGGTTGTGGGCGCGTAAGCAGCAACGTGTAAGCAGCAAGGTTTGGTCTACTTTAGTTTACGAGATGCTTAAAGAGAGAAGGGAAAACGGGGATAGCATAGTAGCATAGACAGAGTGAAATAGAGCACCCTGAAACGTGTGCGAGGCGTTTCTCTTTCCATTTCGAGGCTCGGCCATAGTCAAAGCGTAGCGTAGCATAGCGCAGCGTTACATCCATCAAATAGTCACTCATTATAGGGTATCGTGTACCATGTCAACAACACGGAGTCTAAAGTAGCTGATTCTATTTGTTTACTTATTTACTAGACGGGGGTGGAATACACATCGTATGCTTCTCTCGTGTCCCACGCTATGATGGCCTACAGTCACCGTATTGCCCATTGCCCATGCCATTTGTATTGATTGATTGGACAGCGCTATCTTTGCTGTTGTGGCTTATCTCTAATCAAGCTGTGTGCTACTGATCAAGATTTGAGATCTCACGGGCCTCCAATCAATCTCTTTAGTTCCCTTTGTGCTTATGGCTGTTTACTTTACTCCTTACCCTGAATATACGAACGGGCCCCTTTGGTCCCTTTGTCCCTTTGGCTGGGTTCAAAAAACGTCCGGCTTGGCTTTACCCTAAACCTACGAATGCTCGTACTGTTCTCCGTGTCCAAAGTGGGGAAAACCCGATAGTCGCCCGAAACGCAGCTTTGATTATCAGTCTCACTGATGCATAACAAGCAGCACATATCAGGCTGACAGGCTTTGGGCTATGTTGAGCCCCGCGCTCGGCTGAGCGTGATGACATGCGATACCAGCCAACGCTAGAGATAGATTAGACTGTCTCGAGACGAGAGAAGATGCAGAAATGCCAAGAGTGATCTTATGCGATTTGTGTCCTGTCTTCATCAAGGAGGAATCATAGGACTAGCATCACATCGTAGCGCCTGCAGTCAAGATGGCAGCGCTCAATCGGCTCTCGCAGCGGATCATCGAGAATTTTCATGTGAGTCCAGATCAGATGTCCTGCCCTGCTGTTAAGCTCCCTCACATGGCTAATTCAAGTTGCGAGTCATTCCTGTAGGAGACGACACGAGACCTGTCGTTGCTCACTGGGTCCTCGCAATCATCAGCGACATATTTCGATACCTCCGATGACAAGCTCAAGGAAATATCAAAGTTGCTCGATTCGAGAGTGGAGAGGGAGAGGTTGGAGGGTATGAAGAGGATCATAGCTGGTATGAGCAAAGGAAGGGATATGGAACCTTTCTTTGCTCAGGTGGTGAAGAATGTTGTGTCCCAGAGTATTGAGATTAGGAAGCTTGTATATATTTACCTGTTGAGATTGTGAGTGATCTTTTGCAGGCCCACCATCACTGGGGGTCTCGGGACACGATTGTCTCAATACTGATTAAGAGTACGAAACAGCGCTTCAACAAATTCGGATCTTTTGTTGCTATCGATCAACACATTCCAAAAAGATCTCTCGGATCCTTCACCCCTCATCCGATCAATGTCTCTCAGAGTGTTGACGTCGATCAGAGTCCCAGTCATCCAAGGTGAGCTTGAGCGTGCACGAGCCACCACGACCAGATGAAGCAAAGCTGAACATGCTTTTTGTACTCGGTGATTTGTAGGTATCGTCATGCTTGGCTTGAAGAAGCTTGTGAATGACCGGAATCCATGGGTCAGAAAGACGGTCGCTGGTGGTCTTGCCAAAGTATACGAGTGAGTCAGCTGTCACGATCGCACCGGTTTGTGAAGGGTCAACTGACGTGCGATTTGTTTAACAATCGAAAGGATGGATACCTCTTCTCTTCCCCAGCTCATATCCCTTCTTCAGACACTTCTCGCCTCGCCATCCCCTCTGACACTCGGTGCATCCCTCACTGCATTCCTTGAAATCTGCCCTGACCGACTGGACTTGCTTCATCCATATTACCGGCATATCGTGAAACTGCTCGTCGACGCAGACGAATGGGGACAGGCTGTAGCCTTGCAGGTCCTAACTCGGTATGCTAGGGTCATGCTCGAACAGCCCGATAACGCGGGCAATGTCGACCCATCCACCATCACCAGACAGGAAGAGAATGGCGACAAAGCAGGTGACGAGGGCAGTGAAGATGAATTTGAAGGGTTAGACGAAGATCTAGCCATGTTCCTCCACTTTATCAAACCGCTCTTCCAGTCCCGCAATCCGAGCGTGGTACTCGCAACCGCCAACGCGTACTATCATCTAGCTCCATCAGGCCATAAGGCTGTAGGGCAGGATCTACTGGTCAGGCCTTTGTTAAGGTTGGCGGGAAGCTCAAGCGATATTCGCGTTGGAAGGGAAGAGATTGCTTCGTTGACTTGGGAGGTAATTGCTTCGATGGCTGAAGAACGACCGGTGAGTGGAAGCTGTGATGTTCAAATCCACACCACACGTTTGGTATCTCGCTTTTCGGGAAAAAAAGTGACGATGAATCGCTAACGTTTCAATATGGCATGTTGTTTTTTTTAGTGGCTCTTCGCGAAGCAGCATTCTGCTTTCTTCCTTCACGCTTCCGACTCAGCTTCGATCCAAAAATCGAAACTTCGAGCTCTGATCACGCTGGTGACCCCCGACAACGCTCAAATTTCCCTTCGGGAATTCAAGGCAAGCTTTCTTTTTCGCATGCTTCAGAACTTTGCGATTAATCTATAAGCTGATATATATATATATATATATATGTTTCGGTTGATTCAGTATTACGTCCGTTTCGCTGAGGATAGTACAGCTGAAGAAGCTGTACGAGCGCTCGGTCATCTCGTTCGGACTCAGCCTGAAGTTGCGTCCAGCGGTTTGAGCGCTCTGATGAAGCTGCTGAAAAGCCAACGAGGTGAGTACCCGCCGAAAAAAACCTTGCTGCAATCCTCCTGCTATGTGACTGAAGCATACAGAGCTAATCGTTTGACCCCATCTGTACTCGCTTGCCAGACGCACTGGTCGCACAAGCCGTCATCGTTCTCAAATCAGTCATCCTCGCCCAATCCCAATCCCAATCCCAATCTCAATCAGCATCAGCATCCATTACGTCCACCCTTCCTGCTCCACAAAGACTCGTAGCTCGCCTCGCCAAGCAATTGGACGGTATCACCAACGACAAAGCTCGAGCGTCCGTCTTTTGGCTCGTGGGCCAATTCGCAGCTTCCGACCCTTCGCAAGAAGGTGAGAAGCAAGGTCTTGGCTGGGAGGGAATGGCACTTTGGGTGCCTGATATACTTCGAAAGGGCATCAAGGGCTTTGTACAAGAGGTAAGTCGTCGTCCGTTCTGTGATTTATCTTTGACCACCTCATGTTTCTATACCTCGAGGATGAGTGCTGATAGCGATTGAATAAATGGAATGCCCCTGCAGTCTATTCAAGCCAAATTGCAAATCCTAACTCTAGCAACAAAGCTACTGGTTCTTTCGCCAGCTTCGGCCCAGCTGAATCTCATGAGCAACTACCTATTCTCCCTCGCGCGATACGATGGTGCATACGATGTACGAGATCGAGCAAGGTTCTTGAACGCGCTCTTGAGAGGAGTCAAAGATGAGAAGAAATCTGTGTCTATGGCTGAGAATGGCGACGGCAATGGCGGTGACGATCAAGAACACGAGGAGGTTGGGGAGCAAGGGGAGGGCGACCAGGATCAAGATCAAGATGTTGGTGGAGTCGTTCTTAGGCGAGAACAAGTGCGGGTGATCGTTCTTGGTAAGAGGATTATCGATGAAAAGGCCAAAGAACAAGGTGAGTCGCATATCGATCGATCACATTCACTTGGGCGTGGCCCCCTCGTAGACCATGGACTATCCTTCTGGCTGCCCGTAAACAATTTGCCGGCTCTTGAGAGTCACTCATCGTGGATTGACAATAGTTAACTGACACGAGCATGGGGTGCTCACAGTACCTGAATCAGAGTACGAAGTGGGCTCCATGTCCCGTATCACCGGTAAGAAGCTTGGCGGGTACGAAGGCTTGCCTGAATGGACGGATGATCCTACCGATTCGTCTTTGCGTGATTCCGAGGTGAGCGAAGCTCTTTTCCCGATGACGGTGTATCTCCTACAATGCAAAAAGGTAGCATGGCACTGGTCCGATGATTATTGATTTGTATGTAACTCGTCACGCAGCTCGATAATCCTCAAGCACATACACCGTTACCTGCGCCAACTCCCACCTACCCAATGGGAGTTTCATCAGTACCTGCGCATATTCCTAGTCCAGGTATATCCGGCTCGCCAATCGGTTCTTCACCAGCGGGCAGTATCCCACGCGGCCCTGGCAATATGAACACTGTGGCTGCTGCTGCCGGCGCCGGCGCCAGCAAGGGGAAGTTTAGGGATTTGGACGCTTTCTTGAATAGTGAGAGTGAAAGCGGGGGGAGCGAAGAAGAAGATGAAGATGATAGTGAAGAGGATTCAACGTGAGTTTCTTCGTTCGATCATGTATTCCGAGCACAATTTCGTGTATGATCGATCTTGCCTGCATGACTGATTGTGTATCATTGTCCCATTTGTCTTGCTTATACAAAGCTCGCATGCTGCTCGACCTGTACCGCTCACGGCACCCCCAAGATCAGCCATCGTACCAGAGTACGACGAGGACACTTCCACCTCAGACGACCATGGCGATGACTATGGCGATGGCGATACGTCGGAAGAAGAGAGTAGTGATGAAGATGGAGATGAGAATGCTAGGTTGTATCGATGATCGTCGCGATACAACGGTCTTCCGTATACTTTAGCAAGGAAAAGGAGAGAAACGGGCGGTTGCGTTAAGCGAAGTTGAGGGAGTCATAAAGTACCAAGAGATTGATAGATAGTCGATGGGCTTGCGTGGTATATGCACCGTTATACAGTAATCGAGTCCTATGGATTCTTATATACAAGGGGAAGAAGCCCTTATGAGTCATGTCTGTCCGTGCCGTTTATCAGTCCTACAGAGGATGCATATGCAAAGAAACTGTGAATACCAGCGTCACGCAATACCTTCCATTGCTCCTGTGCGTCAGTGGTTTGGGTTGATTATTAGGCTGCATCTACTCCATCCTAATAATTTATAGCTAATCTACATCTACTACTCCATAGACCATAGACCGGACCACGTTTAAGCCTATGTCTAAGCCTATACCTGAGCCTAAGCCCGACCAAGTTTCTCCTTAAGGTACCTCACAACCTCGCTGATAGCTACCTCTTCTCCCTTATCGTCGCCCGCTTGATCTTTGCCAACTTGAGCTTTGATCCTCACGATACCCTGTGCCAATTCTTTAGGAGCCAAGATGGCGACATAGGGGATCTGGTCGTCGTCTGCTTGTTTCCATTGAGCCGGGGTTTTGGGGTTCGTCTTGGGTGAGAATGAGGTCTATTACGAGTGGGATGAGTGAGACGAAGTGTCAGCTTTCGTCGAGCGAACAAGTGGGCGAGCAGCCGAAGAAAGAAGGAAAGAAAGAACAACGAGGGTCGAATGGCACCAAGCCGATATCTTCCCAATCACCCAGGCAGCACTTCCCAATCACCGAGGAAGCAGGGAGCAGATGTCGCTGAGACAGGTGGGCGAGAATTCGACCCGCCAGCCGTGGTCCGAACGCGGCAGTTTTTTTTCTTTTCCTTTCTGGAAGAGAAACTCCGACCCACCTTGATCCCGTTATCCCAAAGCATGGTAGCAAATTCCATCCTCTTCTCAATCTCCACCCCGCCCAATCCCAAAACGAACACTTCAGTCTCTTTACCCCTAACTTTCTCTTGGTTGGCTTTCCTCCTCATCTCCATAATACTATACACCCTCTCGACACCGACCGAAACTCCAACACAGGGGACTTGTTCTTTCTTGTTTCCAGCAGCTTCAGAGAACATGTTGACGAGATTATCGTATCGGCCTCCAGCGGCTATACTTCCCACTCCAATCGTGGATTCGTCCACTCCATCTTCGTTCAGCGTAGCGGCGGCGTCGGCTTTGTCCTTCTTGGAGGATTTGCTGGGTTTGTTTCCAGATGAAGCAGAGACGGTGGATGGGGCGGGAACGGAGGGGTTGGGTGCTCGAGAGGGGGGTGCAGATGACTCGTGGATTGCTTCGTAGATTATACCGGTGTAGTAGTCGAGGCCTCGAGCAAGGGACATGTCGAAAGACATCTAAAAGGCGCATAATCGCTGTCAGCACGAAACCGACAAAAGACGAGTAAGTATCACCAGGACCGATGATGCAGCATGTTCAAGGGTGAGATACGTATGATGCTGACGCCCCAGTCTATGATTGATTTCTCTTTGTGAACGCGCTTGCGTGCGCTTTACTCACCTTGTCAAGCACGTTGTATACCTTCAAATACCTAAACAGAATCTCCATGTCGTCGATACCAGCCTTGGCGAGAGGTACGCCCATAAGCGCTTGATCGCTCTTGAGCTTCTCGAGCAGCTCGTAGCCAGGGCCTAGGTAGACGAATGTCAAGGTCCAGAGAACCACATTTCATCAGAGTTTGCCCTTGTGTTGAAGAGATGGCAGATGCGCACAGCGCCAATGTAGACTCCTGGCGTTATCATAGATCGACAGGGGATTACAATTACCAACTCACCCTTCAAACCGACATATTGTCCGATCTTGTCCGCAACAACTTCATCGAGACCCTTCTCTACGGTCATCTCCTTTTTAACATCGGCCCAGGGGAGCTGAAGAAACAAAAGAATCCACGAAGTCACCATAAAAGTAGTCAGCTCGAAGTCGAATTGAAGCAAGTTTCCTCAATGTGAGACTAAAATCAAAATCAGACATACCTTGTCGAGCTTATCTACTGCTGAGGAGATAGTTCGGGTTTTATCGGCAGGTACGCCCGCGAGCTCAAAGATACCGTCCAGGATCTTTCGGTGGTTGATCTGGGGATGGGTTTCGATGTTAGCTGGAGATCCCGTATGGCTGGATGTTCAGGCCATTTCGAAGAATGGTCTACCAGGCAGCTAAATAGCGGGCAGAAGGGCAGAGGATGGGGACTACCAGCACTCACCTTGACGGTGTATTCTCCGATGTCTAACGCTGTCAACGATTCACACAACACCCTCAATACTTCAGAGTCGTACACCATGGGGTCGCAGGATCCGGCAATGTCAAAGTCCTGTCATTGATAAGAGTAGATAGTCAGCATACCAAGCCTCTTGATCTATGATCTATGAAAGGTTTGAGATGAGAACGGACTGCGCATGACGCTCAACTCACACACTGGTAAAACTCCCTCATTCGTCCTTTGGTCATGACGGGCTGATCTCGTCGGTACACCTTTCCAATGTGATATCGTCGCATGGAGGTGAGGCCGTTCATGGCGACGTATCGAGCGAAGGGGACCTAAACGTTGCGCGAAACGGTTATCAATGGTCAACGAATGTCGTTCCTCGATTAGCTAGGTATTCACGAGGAGGGAACGAGTTGAGGTGATGCGAAGCGCGGAAATTCTTTGTCGTGGGAAGACGGCGAGCAGTGTACTCACAGTCAAATCATATCTCAGAGAGCAGAGCTCACCACCCTGGTCACTCAGGTCATAGATCAATTTCGAGTCTTCTCCATATTTCCCAGCCAAGATCTCTTTGAGCTCAAAAACAGGCGTATCAATCGTACTAGCATCATGCTTCAAAAAGATCCCTTCGAGAGTCGAGAAGATCTTCTTTCTCAACAGCGCAGCTTCGGGCTTGTGATCCAATGTTCCCTTGGGAGTCTTCAGCACAAAGTTGGTGTTGCCGGTACCAGAGGCAGCTTGGTCCTTGGTGAGGATTTTAAGTTGATCTTTAAGTGCTTTCATTGAATCAATCTCAGCACTAGCGTCTTTCTTGGACATTTTCAGCTCCTTGATTCTAACTTGGAGGGCGGAGATCTCATCGTTGATAGAAGCGATGGTGCTACCTGCTCCAGCACCGGCACCGGAAGCGGCAGCGGAAGCAGCCGAGGTGGACATTTTGGCGTTAGCGTACATGTAGTTACGGTTGACAATAAAAGTCGAAGGCGCTTTTGTCGCTTTTGACGTAGCTGTTGTCACGGTGTTTTTGATAGTGAGTCGCCTGATGTATGGTCGTATAGCTGAGCCGAGCATACAGCGGGCGATAATAGGCCGAAGAGACTAGTGTCAATGAATGAGGCAAACTCAAAATGGGGTGTGATCTAGCTATGATATAAAAGGTGGTTTGCTGCTGCTCTTGGACTTTGTCGCTGAACTTTGTGACTCGTTTCACAGTTGGTTGTGGTCCTGCTCGAGCGTCATGTCCGAGTGATCAAGTATAAGTGATAACGCATAACGCACAACGCACAACGCACCAAAAGGTAGTCCCCATCGACAACAAAATATTACACGTCAAGTGACACGTGTTTCTTTCCGCCGGAACCCTTATCCGGCAGAACATAGTATATTGCGGCTATGTGCACAGAATCTTGCATTTCGATAGTTGTTTGTATGTACAGGCTAATAAGCGGATCAACAAATTACTCAACATTCATTTGGGAGATACAGGTAGACAGCTTGTTCAATGTCCACGATGAGACCTGTATTGACTACTGCTCTCCGGCCGGCTGGGTCGAGCCGGCTTCCAATTCGAGGGAAGATGACTGCTTGTCCAAGCGTCTGTCGTATGAATCAAGCACCCAGCTCAATCTATCCTCGACACCTTTCCACCTCAACACCCGTAAACTTCGCGACAACAACGATTGCTCCCTCAGGCTCGACCTTATACTCAGCTCGCCTCAATGATGGTTCGCCGAGTAAAGGTTTCTCACAGTCAGAATCAGGCATTGTGTCAGAATCGGACCTCGTATCACTGCTTTCTAATAATCCTGAATTGTTGCTCGAGGACGTGAGGAATGAAATACGTTGGATCAGGGATGAAGTCCGTCAACGAAGTTCTGAGATGCTGAGAAAAGGTCGATTACCGCCTGTCGAAGATGAACTGGTGCGTGATTTCGTAGAGAGGCGAAGTAAGGGGGAACCGCTGCAATATATACTAGGTGAGTGAGCGCTGTGAGGAATGTCATCATCTATCGACCTTGAATCTCTGCCCAAAACGTGTGAATCCAATTGTGACTATCACCAAGCATTTGTATGCAGGTTTAGGGATAGCAATATAACATATCAGTGATTTACCAGTACATAAACAAGAAATGACCCGCCTGATAGTTGATGCGCTTTTATTCGTATACTCTAGGATCAACCGATTTCGGCCCCATGACAATCAAATGCGTCCGACCCGTTTTGATCCCCCGACCCGAGACAGCGCACTGCACCACCCTCCTCTCCGACCGAATTCTATCTACCATCCCGCGTCTTACTTCTGCTTCCCGCCCTTCCAATCCAATGGACGTTTTGGACCTCTGTACAGGCAGCGGGTGCATAGCTTTACTCTTAGCTCGACTAAACCCTCTGCTGAGGGTCACAGGGGTGGATAATTCGCCTGCGGCCGTGGCATTGGGAATGGCTAATGCCAAAGCGCTCGAATTGGACGATAGAGTGGCAGTGCGGTACGGGAATCTGTTTGCGAGTTCGACGGGGGGTCTGTTACCTGATTCTGGATCGACGGGCACTAAATCCGCCGCATCTTCGCCTGCGACCAACCATAGGAGTATGAGCCCTCGAGCTCGCTTCCTCGCTTCGGAGTTCGTAGATCAGACCAATGCCAATAGTATATCAACGACCGCTAGCAATGAAAGTTCGGCTAAAAGAAAAGTAGGACTGGTGGTATCCAACCCGCCTTATATCCCATACGAAGAATGGAAGTCACTCCCAGCCAGCGTGAGGGAATATGAATCACCCTCGGCATTATTAGGTGACGGCGATATCACCAAGGGTAACGGCCGTCTGAACCTGAGTCGGAGCGTCCAAGGAAAAGGATTGAAGTACTATGAGCGAATAGCGGAGATCTTACCTGATTTGTTGATTGACCAAGAGATGCTAGAGAAGGATGGGTGGGTCAACGTACCTAGATTGGCTTTGGAAGTAGGGAAAGGTCAAGCGCAAGACGTGCAAGATATTGTACTGAGACAGAGTGGTGGTATGATTCGCCGGACTGAGATTTGGAAAGATCAGTTTGGCGTCGAGAGGTTCGTAGTGGGCTGGACGAAGTGAATGAGGAGGGCACAACGTACACCGCATACGCCGCATAGAGCGAGCATAGCAATATCAGAGCGTAGCATATATTGCAATAGACAGTAAACCATGTTGTAATTTCGATGGAGTCAAGTAAAAATCAGCAAGCATGGCCGTCACTGAGCAAAGCAGAGCAGGGCCAGAAAGGTCGAGACTGAATACTTGGTGCACAGGTTGCATACAGTACCTATGTCTAATCGGCCAATTCGACTTATACTTCTTATTCAATCTTCCGCAAAGCATGCTCATTCATGCCCCTTCTACTCGGTTTTGGCTCTCTTTTCTCCTTGAGCAGCAGGCGGTACTTGCCCTATCGCAAGGATCGACACCAATCCAAGACATCCCGCCAACCCCGCATATGCCACAGTGGGACCGTATACCCAGTATACCGAACTGGCAAGTAATGGTCCAATAGCCCTCCCAAGCTGACCTCTACTCCTGAATCCACCTAATGCTCTACCTCTTTGTAACAGCGCTCTCCGTCCATCTTCCTTGATTGCACCTTGACCTCGCCCTTGGTCTTGACCTTTACCAGTGAGGTAGGAGGAAGAAGGGGTATTTTCGTCAGTGTATGATGCTGCTGCGGCTGTTAAACCCGTCACCACAGTAGCAGAAGTGTATGCTAAAAAGGTCGCTGCACCGTATAATACGATACTTGATCGCAAGGCCGAAGTGGAAATGACGGGGAAGGGGAGCGTAGCGAGTAAGGATAAGGCGAAGATGCAAGAGGCGATACCGCGCGAGGCGACTTTCATCTCGCCTACTCTTGCGAGAGAAGGTCGGACGTGTCGGGCTTGAAGTAGCGCGGAGAGGACGCCGATGACTGATGAGGAAATGGTTTCAGCTTGCGAACGTATACTTTTGGCACTTGGCTCAGGCAAGGCAAACGATGAGAACGTGCTGCGAGTGAAGTGGAGTGAGGTCTTGGAGGCGTATGCAACTGAGCGAGCTGGTTCATTTCACTTACAGGATAGCAGTTTACCATTCTGTGCATTAGTGGCTTGGAATAGATCGTAGGTGAGAAAGGTGAGTGTGAATTCCGCCTAGATTGATAGAATCGTTGAGATCAGCCGATCAAAGTCTGTGTAGGAGTGATCCATAGGGGCAAGCGAAAGAAATGTTACGACAAGGTGCGACAGGGAGGATGACTCACCCCTGAGAAGAAGAGCAAGAATAACCCGTGTAATCTCCCAACAGCCTTGAGACTCTTCAACCTCTCTTCTACGCTCAGTTCAGCTCCAGCTCTGGACTGAGCGTCAAGCGGAGTCGATTTCGTGCTATCACTTCCAAGGCTCTTATCCGACGGTTCTCCATTGTTTATCTTTGCTCCGCTGGTACTGGGATTTTCGTTCTCGTTCCCGTCCTGCGCCGAAGTAGAAGCAGAAGAAGCAGCAGCTTTCCACCCTTTGGTTTCTGGTAATGCAAAGTGAAGATACGTTGTTTCGATCAATAGCAAGACGAGGGTGACTACAGCTGGTAAGGCATACATGTTGTATCGCTTTTCGTTGTTGGTGACTGGTAAAGGTTTCGAAGCGAAATATGCGCCTAGGGAGGGTCTATAAGAGGATTTGAGATGTTTCAGAGATTAGCCACTGCTTAGTCTAGGAAGTAAACTAGAGAGAGATCGGGGAGTTCGGTACGTCAAGAGGAGATGGTGTTGTCAAATTTGTGGTGGCTTGGAAAACCGACATACCCTAATGTGAAACAGATGGAGAAAGCGATTCCGACGAGCGCAAGGGACTTTGACCTATTCTCAGACGAGGTAACATCGCTGATGATGGCTCTGCATAGCACGAAATTCAGGACGTGTCGAATGACATCTTGATCAGCTGCTTGCAAAATGGCCCGAAAAGATGGCGGGCCTCACGAGCAGGAGACAGTTGAGAGGTGTTCATCTACTCACGTGCTGAGTTGGACGTTGCCTTCGCTTAGACCACCGACTAATCTGGACAGCAGGAGCGATGACTATCGTCCCGGAGAGGATGGGATGGGGGTATTGCATCACGAAAACCGTTGATGTCAGATTATAGCATGCTATGCGGTTGGGAAGGAACCGAGAAAGATTCGTCCAGGCCGGCAACAAACACTTACGAAGGACGTCGACTGGATCCATATCATAGCCGATAGGATATTCCCCATCATCGTGGCGAGTAACACCTTCTTCCGGCCATACCTGTCGGATACTGTGATGCGCGAGGTCCAACGCAATGTCAGCATCATGGAAAGCAGGACGTTCGTGGACAGCCTAACGGAGGCAAGAACCTTATACCGTGCGCTAGCGAGCTACTCACATCTACCGAGCCATGGGCTGATGACACATTGACACAGACTGAACAGACTTCCCATCGCACCACCCAGAAGAACGATATCCCAATTCCCATGAGCGCTATATTCCTTCTCCACAAAGCTCCCTCCTGTACCATTATCAATAGCGATAGATTTCAGTGTCGATCGAAAGTACCTCGCGGACGAAAGTAAACGATTAAGCAAGGATTGTTCTCTCTGCGGAGATGGGAGGAGGGAATCGACTGTGCGGTACCATGCTATCATTCGAGGGAAGAGCGGGAGGGGGATTGTGAATGCTGGAATGGTGCAATTCCACGGCGTAGTGTGATAAGATCCCAGTGAGCAAGGATGAAGTCGCTTGATCAGCTCCGCGTTGCTCGTATACCTTCAAGCAATAGTGAAAGCGGTACATAGCTCACCCAAAAGGTCGAGGACCAGGGCGATGAAGACAGTCTTCACCACGCTCCTTGATTCGACAGCCATGGCCATCGTGATCGTGCACTAGATATCTTGGCGGACGGAGCAGAGGGCGATCTGTTCACTGGTGGAAGCCAGATGATCTGAATGGACGATGGACCAAAAAACGTGACAGATCCAGAAGAGAAGAGGAAAAACAAGTGGTAACTTGTTGTAAAAAGTGGTAGCGGTCACTTGATTGTTACTTGGTGCCCTCCTCTACGACCGAGTAACAAAGACTCGTAGTCACGACAAAGTCCTGCGTGGGTAAAACTCCCAGGATCCTAATCTGATACGCTATCGAGCAGGATATGCCGTAAGTGCACTTCACTTCAGAAATATTACTAGCATATCTCTCGCTTGGAGCTCGAGGCGTGCAGCGGTAGGACAGAGGAGATGCAGCCGCTTTCGCCTCTGTTGCTCGGTTACATTGTTACATTCCCCCTTCCCATCTCCATCTCGTCGAAACGCTCTTGACTAGGCCAAAGCTCAAACAGAAACAGCCTCCACTCACCGAGACCACGTGGTGATATCACCCCTTAAGCTTGCCCTGAATAGTGTTAACAGTGCGGTGAGGCTGGGTATGACGCGAGCAGATCGCTGTGACCTGTGCTGCTTGTTACAAACGCTGTTGTCGTAGTCACCGTCGTCGTCCGGTTCAAACGTCAATGGCATTAACGACGAGCACCTCAATACAGCTTGGTTCGTCATATCATTTTTTGTGTAATCACATTCCGAGTAACAGAGGCTCGAAACAGATTACAGTAAGATGGCGTACAAAGCTGGTGAGCACACCAACTTCAGTCTAAGATACGAAGATCAGAACTCCACCCCGTGTTCTATGCCATCTTTGATCCGTTGATTGACCTCTTCCTGTTCATACAGGCCCGCTATATCCTTGTAATCCCGCTACGGCGAGATCAGAATCCACAAAGCTTGGTGTAGATCCCAAGGGGGAGAAATTGATTTATACCAATGGCCGAGCTGTCATTGTGAGTCTTCTGGCTTCAGGTCACCGTGTTGCGTATTGTGATAAGGTTCAGCGAGCTGATATACTTGCAATGATCTCTTCTTACCCCTAGATCCGGGATCTAAACGTACGTTGCCGTGATTGTTTTGCTGCTGAAACAATCTAACTGATCAACTCGTCACTCACAGCACACGTCTTTGGCTCATGCTTATACCCGTGAGCTAGGATAATCGAGACGGTATAATTGTTTCCATTTTGAGCTGACGAGCCTTGCCATTGCACTTACAGAACACACTCAAACCGCTACTGTCGCTCGTTTCTCGCCTTCGGGCTACTATGCCGCTTCGGCTGATGTAGCGGGTAACGGTGAGTCCTTCCCTCTATCCACCTTCCCTCCTAGTTCTACCCGGGACACTTGCTATCTATAACTCATTCAATCTCACCTCATTGAAACTCGACCATATCGGCCGCACTATATCGACCTTGTTTGGCGTCTGCTGATGCTCAATATTCGCGTGCAGTCCGAATATGGGATGTCACCCAGCCTGACAACAACCTCAAGCTCGGTATCAGACCTCTTTCAGGCAAGATCAACGACTTGGTTTGGGATGGGGAGAGTAAGAGGATCATCGTCGGCGGTGAGGGCAAGGACAAGTGAGTACACGCGAACCCAGCTAAAAATCGTAGGAGAATTCACCGGGCTGATCTCTATCGTTTTCCTTGTTTTAGATTCGGTGCAGCATTCTTCATGGACTCTGGGTCATCGTGCGGTGAGATCGTGGGTCATGCAAAGGTGAGCTAGAGTATCAGAATAGCTCTCCAGCCTACAATTCCTTGTCATTGCCTGGAACCAAAGCTGACAACCATACGTACATACCTTTGTAGCCCATCACAGCCCTCTCGGTCCGACATCAACGACCCTTCCGGGCCATCTCAGGCTCAGACGACAACTCGCTCATCCTCCATACGGCCGTTCCCTTCAAATACGACAAGATGATCAACACCCACAGCAGATTTGTGAGAGATGTCGCGTACTCACCAAATGGAGAGCTCTTCGCGTCCGTCGCGAGCGATGGAAAGTTGTTCTTCTATGAAGGCAAGAGCGGTGAAGTCAAAGGTGAAGTGGACAGGGACGGAACTACAAGCAGTCTGGTGAATGAATGTCCTTCCTAAACATCGCTTGGATATGCTTAAGAGCTACAGGCTGATTATATACCGACGTTTGGCTGTGTTCTTGGGCGTAGATGGCATGTTCTTGGGCGCCCGATTCTGCTTCGATCGCTACTGCCGGCGCGGACGGTGTGGTATCTATTTGTGAGTACATCCAGGGCTGTTCCCGCATCACGCATCATTCTGCTGACCGCTTATCTGAACATGCCTAGGGGACGCGTCCACGCTCAAGTCCACCCAATCCTGGACAATCGGAAGCGATATCCCATCTCAGCAAAACGGCGTCGTATTCGCCAACCCCAACGCCCTTGTCTCTATCTCTCTTTCAGGTGTACTGAATATCTTTGACACCCGAGAATCAACATCTACGAAATGGAGAACCCTCCACGGCGCCACCAAAGCCATTACTGCTTCTTCCATCTCTTCTTCAGCTGAAGGGGGCGGGAAAGAAGCTACTTTTTACGCTGGCTCGTTTGATGGGTCCATCAAGCGATTTGACCTGGGAGAGAGCTTTGGTGACAAGGAGGGCACATGTACCGAGGTCGAGGGAACGGGTCATTCGGGTCAGATTGCCGGGATTGCTTCTGATGGGAAAGGTAGGGTCTGGAGTGCGGGCTGGGATGACAAGGTATCCTCGATTGAGGGGCAGGCGTTCGGGTAAGCCTCCTCCTATCTCTCATATGTCGTCGCAACGCTGACAACTACATTCCTATATCGTACAATCATGCTCGCTGCAGATCCTCGTCTCTCCCAACGAAAGCTCAGCCCGCTGGTGTCGCAGCCACTCCCAACGCAGTCTACGTCGCCACCTCTTCAGGGCTCGAATCGCACCCAGTCGGCTCCAACAACACCTCCTACATCGTCAAAGACGCCACCACAGCAGTCGCAGCTCATCCTGGCCCCAACTCGGACACCATCGCCTACGGTACTGGTAAAAAGGTGATAGTTGCCACTACTTCGCCTGATAAAGTTCTTTTCGAAGTGGAAGATAACAAAGGAGATGTCCTATCATTATCGTTCTCCCCCGATGGCAAGTTCTTGGCTGCCGGCGATGCGGCCGGTAGGATTATCTTAGTTGATGTTGAGAAGAAAGAGACGACAGTCTCGAGTAGGTGGACTTTCCATACGGGTCGAGTGGTTGCACTCGCTTGGTCCGCGGATGGAAGGAGGTTGGCATCTGCCGGATTGGATGAAGGGATATATGTTTGGGACCGGGAGAAACTCGCCAAGAATGTACCGATTAAGGTGAGCTGCCAGACAACTTATCCTTGGAGAAAACGAGCACCAAACGAGAGAGGCACCATGCTGACTTTGGTCCAATTTTTTTTCGTCATTTGTAGAACGCTCACCCTGGAGGAGTCAGCGGTGTCTCGTGGCTTGGCGAAGAGAAGATCATCAGTACCGGTGCCGATGGCTGTGTTCGAACCTGGACTGTCCCAGTGTAAAACCTAGAAGCAGCAGCAGGATCAAGGTGACATGACAAGCAACTGGTCGTTAGCTATTTACGCCCCCGCCTATTCACGCACACGCGTACGCACGCACGCATACAGTGGAAGGGAAATACGTGTGCTGTATGGAACGAGTTGATCACTGTCCAATGGTCATTATCAGCTCAGTTCGTCGAAGGAGTTTTCAGACTACTGTAGATTGTATTGTAGAATGTAGAGCTCAGGATGCATTTCTGGCGTCGGATAAACTCTGCGGCAAGTGGACCTTCCTATATCTTGCGGTACATGCTTGGACCAACGACGGCATTCAACTTCTCCATAGGGGAAGCAAGCAAGGGTTAGCAGACGTGTCACCTTCACGCGACCGGTCTCATCCTTCGAATCGCTGTCCGTCAGCCACGTCGGAAGGTCCCTTTGCTGACGGATATCGTCGCATATATCGCAGTCCCACTTGAAGACAAGAGACCCAGCGGATGGGCAGTTTCATTCAACGCCTATCATCTGACAAGAGAGAAGAGAGTACGAGCATATCACAGCTATGGAATAGACAAGCATGCAGATCGATTGCTCATTGCATCTCACCTGGTCCTGATCTCTTGAGTCGTCGTTAAGGATGAAGGTCGGTTGAGTTTTCTGTCAAGATCATCAATGCCCGTCAGAGTCAGTGGGCCTTCGTAAGATTAGTCCAGTTCGCCGACCTTTGCAACGCCCATCTGATAGACCATGAGATGATCTCTCTTGCCAGCCTATCTAAAACGTTGCGCAGAGCGGACGGGATGCGATGACTTCCTGCGTGCAAACTGACGTGAAATCGAGCTTCATTATGGTAAATAGCGCACGGACCTCCCATCTACGGCCATAGAACACACAAAGCACCGCATCCCGTCCGCTCTGCGCAGTTTAACGTGTGTATCGCTCGGTTAGTACCAGGGTGGGGGACCACCTGGGAATCCCGGGTGCTGTAGTTTTGTTCGTTTTTGCTTCTGCTTTGCCGCGAAAGAAGACGAGAGAAAGAACCATCGATATTTATCTCTTTTCGAAAGAGACGTTCGATTTTTCGTCGAATGATATAAAAAGGTACGGTAGGTTTGATCGGTATGTGCCGATCAAAAGGTCAAAGGACGCATTTGTCGCGATCGCATAAAAATGTCCGATCAAAGAAGAAAAACAAATTCCCCACTTTCCCCACTTTCCCCACTTCCCTTGCATGACACACATACACACACACACACGTCGTTTGCTGCGATTTTCTGACAGAGCGAAAAGAAACCTGACTGGGTTTTCCACATCACCAGATCAGAACAAGCATTCCATATGAGAGGCATAGCTTCTGCTCTTACGAGCGTCGACCGACGACAACCACATCCCTTTTTCGGGATGGGATGTGTCAAGGGCGCCGCAGCTGGGGCCGCAGCAAAGTTGATGCATTGTACATACTGTACTTAAATATACATACTATAGCAGCCACCGCAGTGTCTATCCAGCCATCGCGCAGCGCGAGTGCCCTGTTGGATGGGCTAGACTAACTGACAAACCTCGTTGTAAAGTTGCAAAGATGCGTTTCGGTTCTGCGTCTGTGCTGGTGTTGTATTGGGATCCCCTATGGGCAGGATTCATTGTACGACTTGCGAATTGCTCGGTTCTCTCATCGCCTGCCTGCCAGGGAGCTCCGGGGAGCTCCGTGCGGACACTTTATTCGCTTCTAATAGCTATGACCACCCTCTTCCTCCTGCGATGGCGGGAGTTCACGTTTGATCAAGATCAAGTGATATTGAGTCCTGTAGACTCGCACCAGATTTCCTTCCATCTAGTGCCAGACGCCTGACTGTACTTGGAAGCTGCGTCCGTGTGAACATCTCGAATTTCAGATCATAGCGAGCCAGCCCATCTCCTGTTGAACGGCCAAGTATTCCACATTGGCTCGCCTCTGCACAACATTGCATCCAGCATTAATAGCGCAGGCTCTCGTGCGACCCCCACTTGAGGGGAACCCTGTCGCACACAATGTGTCTTTCAAACGGTACTAGTCAACCACTGGATGTTAGTGCTACCAATCATGCTCAATTAACAATTAACAAAGAAGGCAAGACCCCAGACCGTTTGGAGCTGAGTCATCGCCACTTATGATTCATCAGGCCGAGGCCGAGACTTTGACAGCCAGCGGTATTGATCGGCCACTCCGATAAAATAAATGGATGATGATTAGCTTTTCGAGTCGAGCTATTGCTCTGGGGGCAATTCAGTCAGTCAGCCACTTCAGTCTTGCTGACTCGAGTGTCTTTCAAGGGCACCCTTCTCGATTTGGATTAGCGTACGTATGTGCTGTGCACTGGACCAACTTGCACTTGATTCAATCAAGCGAACTCTCGGCACGTGATTGTACAGATCGCAAAGCATACGCTGTCGACGAGAATGATACACGGTAGAGTAAGCTACACATGAACACATAAGTGACAGGCACCAACCCTCGATCCAGTGGCTGAGCGAAACCCCAAGCCCGCGATGAATGCAGACTTACAGTACTCCGAGCGTACCTGCAGTAAGGTGTGCCTGTGGGTATCGATTCGAAGACTGATTGATTGGCTGATCGTGATCGTGTCAATCATGTATTCAGTACAGTACTAGCACCTGAGGTCGCAATCATAGTAGCGGGCCAGACAAGACTCAGCAGCCATCGATCGACCCGATCCACAGAATTTTCAATCGATGCTTTATTTAAACCTGGAATTCCTGAAAGCCTAATATTCATGTCTCACCTCCAAGTCGTCGATTCCGGCTGTTGGATACATGGATCGTTTGTCGATTGCGGTCTAGATTTCATCGTTATGTGCAGCAGGATACTCGACTAGTCGTACTCTGCGGATCGACCGGCGGTATGTGATAGTCTATACGTACTATCATACCATACACCGTGGTGAAACATTATTGATCTGCGTTGCGCTACATTCGGCCAAGCATGATGATGCCCATACCGTATGGGGCGTGGGTGGTAAGCTGTGGAGCACAGATGTTGTGGGTGCAACTGCGGTAGTTGGCACGCACCACATAGCATGTCAATGGTTCGTTCCTCTGGTTAATTTGGAATTGGCAGATGCCACTATCATATTCGCTAGATCAAAGCATGTGCATGGTACTGAGACACAGCCAGACCGCACCGAGGCTTGTCACCGGTCTTCCTATGTCGACCATTACGCTAACACTGATAATCAAGAGACTCTGACAATCAATCGCTAATGTTCTCGCCCGCATGTCTCCACATACAAAGACCTATCAGGGATGCATCATGTTATCCCACGCCATTCCGAATCCGAAAGCAGTATTTAATCCGATGCTTTGACCAAGCGAACAATAGGATTTGAATCGGATTATTGAATGTGTGGGGGGATGAAATGGGTTCTAGGCCCGGTCTGGATCCGTTCGCTATTGTAGCACCCCCCCTCGATTAGTGGGATTTTCTATTGGAGGTCCAAGTTGCGGTTTCGACGGACAAAGGAATCTTTTGTATTTGTATTTTGTAATTTGTATTCGGTGTCTAGGGTTTTAGGGGAATTGATTATTTCTGGGGTGCTTACGGCTTGCTTGGTTGTGTGATTTGAGCCAGAACCACAGCTAGAGCCAAGGAAACGTGGAAACGTGGAAACGTGGAAAGCCAAAGAAAGGGAAAGAAAGGGTCCGATCGTTTCGAAATGATCAACAGGGACATAAAAGGAGGGTTTTACCGTTATTTGCGCAAGCATGCCGAGGGTTCTGGAAAATATTATTGTTATTGTTACGCTGTTACTCCTGTTACTCCGCATGGCCTGGCAAACAACTGGCCGGAAGGAAAGACCAGTGCCGCTCACCCCGCTCCAGATCAGTTGAGACGCGTCGAATTTAACCCTCATTTAGGCCTTTGATGCAAAAAAGAACCCCTTTTCAAGACGTGTTGTTAATGCGATACGATGCGATGCCGTGCCGTGCGGCCGCTGCTCCGATGCATGCATGTGATGTGACGTGTTTCCCTCACGCCCGATTTACACTCACAAAACGCACAAACCCCCTCAAAACCCTCCCTTCTAGCGCCCTTCCTTGTGCTGTTTGAGGATTCACCTAGAGCGAATGAATCGTGAGGGCTATGATGTATTGATGTATTATTGTATTGTATGATGCATAGCCTACACCAGCATCAGCATCAGAACCAAGTCCAGTCCCAGTCCCAGTCCCAGTCCCAGTCCAGACTTCTTGCAGCCAGGTAAATTGAGTTGAATGAAGAAAAATTAACATTAAGAAAATGCGAAACAGACAACAACGCAACAACGTTAACCCCTGGTTTTTGTTGGTTGTTTTTCCTGAGTTTGCGGCACACTGAACAGATGCACAGTTTGCACAGTTTGTTGATGAACCGCAGCGCTCACGCCTCTGATCCTCAACACGCCACGCGTAGTCAGTCTATACGTTAAGCAAATGCTTATGCTCGGATGCAGGTGGAGTCATGTATGGTGTACATAGGTGTATGTTGACTGAGTGAGCGAGAAGCAGAGTCCAGATTCCCAGATCCTATCACCGCACCACCCTCCTTTCGCTACAGCCTCGCATAAACCTCGCACCCGGACCTCGCATCTTAACGTATGTATATCAAGTCCCGATTCTGACCCCAATTTCCTTCTCTTCCTTCTCTTTCTTTTTCTTACTCTCATCAACCACCACAACGGCCGACAACCCCCTCTTTCTGTCTCTCTTAACGCCACCACCACCACCACCACTATCACCACCACCGACGTCCATTACGGATAACCGACAAAGTCGATACTACACCTCGACCTTACCACGCTCTTTCAGCAGCAAACCCAACCTCAACCCGAAGCCGAACCCCACAATCACAATCCAGACCTTTTTTCCACAACTCGCTTGAAGCTTGAAGTGATCACCGAAAAGGCCTCGACAATCAAACTCTAGATCATCAACTCACAATCGATCAAAACACGACCCTCATTTTCATCAACGTCAACGGCTCTGCACCAGAACCACGACCCCGAAAAAATAAAAGGTAATATCAATCCAATTCAAATCGCTACACGCTACACGACTTTTGCTGGCAAAAGAAAGGTATAAAGCGCTGACCAACACACGAGGTAAGTCAACTCTTCTTTCAACTCAAATCCACTATCACTATCACCACCACCACTCTTTATCTCTATAGAGATTAGATTAAAATAGAGCAGCGCTCACTAGAGTACCAGTCTTTACAACTAGAACACAGTTCATCAAACGACCAAACGACTACTACGTCACTCTCTACGACAACACACATCAAAAACATATCAACAATGTTCGCCACCATTGCTATCTCCGCCCTTGTCGCTTCGGCTTCCATCGCCTCTGCCCGACCTGTCGCTTGTCGAGGCATGCCCGCCTCTTACTCAGAGGGTTACCTTGAGAACTACGATGTCTGTGAGTTGAACATCTTCCTTACTTGATCTGGTGTATGTGCAGTATCACTGACATGTACCTTTCCCTCTTATCAGACCACGCCCGATACATCGCTCTTGGATGCTCCGGCCAGCAGACCGCCAACGCTACCTTCTTCGACGACTGCTGCCACCCTCTCCTCGCCAACGAGACCCTCGAGGAGGCTCGACCTGCCTACTGTATCCCCAGCAACGCCACCGTAGCTGAGGTCTCTTCCACCTTCGCCGAGTACACCTCTACTGCTACCGCCGCCGCCACTGCTTCCGCCGACGTTGCCGCCGCTGCCGAGTACTCTGCTGCTTCCAGCTCCGCCGCCGCTGAGCCCACCACCACCGTCGCCGCTGTTGCTCAGGTTGCCCAGGCTGAGGAGACCACCTCTTCTTCCTCCTCCACCGAGGAGGCCTGGACCTCTACTTCTTCCGCCGCTGCTGAGGAGACTACTGCTGCTTCTTCCTCCGGCTCCGGTGAGACCATGACCGGTGGTTTCGCTACCTTCTTCTACCAGGGTGGTAACGCCGGTGCCTGTGGTACCGTCCACTCCGACAACGACAAGGTCATCGCCATCGACTCCAACGGATGGTGGTCCGACTTCTCCCAGCCCTCGCAGTACTGTGGCAAGTCCATCACCATCACCAACAGCAACAACGGCAAGTCCGTCACCGCTGTCGTCGCCGATGTCTGCCCCACCTGTGTCTCTGACAACTCTCTCGACCTTTCCGTCGGCGCCTTCACCGCCATCGCCGACGAGTCTGAGGGTTCCGTCCCCATCACCTGGCAATGGGCTTAAGCGAATCGATACCTCGTCTTTCCTGTCGCTGACCTCGATGGTCAGTCATTAGGCTAGACTTTGTGTCTGTTCTGCTTGGCATCCCTCATTTCCTTACAATCTCTCGTGTCTCTCATCTTTTGGTCTTTTATCGCGCATATCATATCACTTGTCTTCATACCACGTATAACGATTCTGAAGAACATCATAGAACCTTTTTTCTTTAGACTCCCTTGATCTATCTAAAAACATCTGTTCGTATCACAGATAACCGTTGAGCGGTTTCTCTTCTTACTTTGCCTTCTATGTCGTATCCTCTTTGCCTGCGAGGTAGTTTAGTTGATCTTACTGCTTCAAATTTGGTCATAGAGGCATATATATAGATAGACCACTTGTAGGAGGGAGTTCAGATGGCCTGGTCATACGCCGTGCGTGTGGTCGGGTTTGAACGATCTCGGGCATGACGAAAATGAATAGAGCTAGTCTCTACCATAAAATGGAACGTCCTCTTGAGCTGCCTGTCCACGTAAAGTACAACGACACAGTGCGCAATGAGCACATAAGCAGAGCATAACGGTCTCTCAAGATACCAAGCTGCCGCCATTTGCGCGCCTCTGTTCCGTAATTGTCATTAGGTCTTCGTACTAAGAGTCAACGGCCTGAATACGATCTGATTAGGTGACGGTACGTACTAATGACCCGACCATTCGGTGCCCCGCTGTTTTGATCGTCCTGAGTTTTTGATCTGTGCTCGACCAAGTGGGAGTTGTTAATGATTGTCTTCATGCATATAATATACATGTCCAGTTGAGTCAACTATCATCTTGTGGATTGTGTGTATATATAAGTATTGACTGTATAGCCTGTAATCACTCACTCATTCCACTCAACAGTCTCATGTCATCTCGCTCTCGCCCTCTGGCACGCTCGATAATCACGACTACAACCACCGCCGTCAATCGAGCTAAACGACCCTCCTTCAATCTCATATCTCCGAGCTCGTCATCAGCCCGCTCACTCGTCTCACTCTCAAGGCTGAGGCTGACTCGCTCCTCTGACCTCTCTGACCCAGAGTCACTTATCCTCATCCCTGGACCATCGATCCGACCAGTCTCTCTCATCCTGCTGGCGAAGAGAAATCATTCTAGCCAAGCAGTGAGTACACCCAGCGAGCTTAGAAGAAAGCTCAGATTGCCTGGTAGGAGACCGAGCGGCATTTCCAAGAGGTCTTGGAACCTCATACGAGGGTTGAGAATCACTTATATCGGAAGACCGGGGGTTCGGGTTGTCGAGAAGGAATCTGAGGAAATGTGAGCGAGCGTTCTTGCATAACCGAAGCTCTTCCTGCCCGCTGCCCACCTCTGACTTCGTCGAAACCTTAATTAAGTCTTGGACGGAAGCCTTGAATAGAATAGAGCTGAACAGTAGAGCTGAACTTACGCGCCCTGCGCCCTTTGTTCGACACCAGGCCAAAAGCAGCTTTTTATGCAGTCGCGGCCGGTCGAAAGGCTGGGGTGTATACAACATGGTCTGAAGCTGAAGCTCAAGTCAAGGGGTATGCGGGGTGAGTGAAATTCGAAATATATTTCCACTTTTTCTCTTAACCGACTGCCTGTGTCCGTATGAAAGAACAGGCATATTTCCACTCGGGCGATCAGAGAGTGGAAACCACGGTAGAGACGCAAACGCAATGCCATCGCCTTTAATCATGTATTTGAGCTAATCCAATGTTGTCACCATTCGTCCGGTATCAATGGTAGAGCACGATACAAGAAGTTCCCTACCGAGGCTCAGGCTCGAGATTTCATCACATCCGAATCAGCGCCTTCTTCCGTTCGGGCAGCAGCAGCCAACTATGCCGCCAGTGGCTCATCCAGAAGACCCATTGCCATTGCCTCAAGCTCAAAGGCAGGCCCTTCAACCATAGTGTCAAGCACGACGTTAGGAACTCACACCAGAGCGGAATCGCCACCCACGAACGCGCCTTGCTCTACATTACCCGCCCGACTTCGAGATCTAGCGAAAGAAGGGTACATGTTCACAAAAGGACCTGTGCATTATTTGGTGGTACATACGGATGGATCGGCTCTGGGGAATGGGAAGGTGGGATCGAGAGCTGGGGCGGGAGTGTTTTGGGGCTCAAGCGGAGACGCTGCGTCACGGTGAGTCTCGCTAAGTCGCCGGCTGATTTCCTGATGACCTGACGAAAAGATATGCTGAAGTCTGAATTCCCGCACTTGATCCGCACCCATAGGAATCTGAGTGAACGGGTACCAGGCTTACCTCAAACGAATAACCGGGGAGAGCTATTAGTAAGTGAATATTATCTCTGTAACCTTTGAAATGCGTCAAGATGGGCGCCTACCAAACGCGATCAGTTTCGGCCCATCATGGTAACAGAGCGACGAGGCTTATCTCTGGCTTTGTTCATCTGTATACGTCTACTAGGCTGTGATCAGAGCGCTCGAGAACTGCCCTTTCCCCGATATACCGCTGGAAGTGCGGTGTGATTCGCAATACACTATCTCATGTGAGTCCCAACCTGTACTGTGCCTGTTTCCATTTCGTATCCAGTGACTGATACTTACTGACTATTATGCCAAAAGGCATGACGACATGGCTTCCGAAATGGCTCAGAACAAACTTCCGCACTTCATCTACACCTTACACACGAAATAACGGCTCCGTCTCAGCGTCAGGCTCAGCCTCAGCCTCAATGCCAAAAGAGTCGAAGCAGGTCTCAAATGTAAATATGGTAAAGCACTTGCTCGTGCTTCTTCGTAGAAGAGGAACGGAGGGGAGAGTCAAGTTCAAGTATGTGCCTGCACATACTGGGATCGAGGGGAATGAAGCTGCCGATGTGAGTTGAGAGTGCCTGTCGATCGATCGACCGCATGTGACAACACCCAGTCTTCAAGAAACGACAACGTTGACGCTGACTCTTGGTGTGCTTCATCCCGTCGATTCAGAAACTCGCCAAAATGGGGAGTATGTCGCCTGAAGTACCGAGCAGGACAGATTGGCTGGACCCAGATAAAGAGCCCATCGGAACCCGCAATACCACGGAAGGGACCGGTGATGCGAAGAATGGAGGGCTCAGTGATTCTGGAGTGACTGATATCGAAGTCGAGGTGAGCATGCATTACCTTCGAGATAAAACTCAAATCCACATGCACGTGTTCTCATTCAAAACATCGCTGTTCTCCAATGACCGGCTAGCTGGCAAATTCGCAAGAGCTAACCACTGAACATGCCCTACGTGACTCTTCGATCCAGATCGACGAGAACTGGTTAATGTCACCCGAGGAATGGGCCAGTCTTGAAGAAGAACTCGTAGAAACTTGATCAGCGACGGATCTGCACTGCGCTGTACTGCAAAGTACATGGCAAGACAAGGCGAGGCAAGGCGAGGCAAGGCGAGGCAAGGCGAGGCAAGGCGAGGCAAGGCGAGGCAAGGCGAGGCAAGGCAAGGCAAGGCAAGGCAAATGCTTTCAATGGCACAAGGGGCTAATCTATCATATCATATCATATCTCGTCAACGTCTCCCTGGCGCCAAATCTAATGTCAGGTAGCTATAAGTCTCAGCGATCGATCGATCTCGTAAGATACGCTCCCGGATCCCGCGTACCGGATATCTATCTCCCACGACACACTGTTGTTGTAACCATGCAATGCATCGAGTCCATCCACTATACTTGTTCACAGCGTGCAGATATGCAGATGACCTAGCTCAGCGATTTGACAAAGCCATCCCATTCCCATTCCCTTTCATCCTTATCCCCGTCTAGCCAATTCCTCGGGAGCAAGTACAATCTCCTTGCCTCCTACAGTACCCGTTCGTCCACTAACGCCAAAGGTCAGAGCATAACCAGGAGGCAGCTCGGTTCCTGGTGCGGGAAGTTCTAAGAGCGGCCACGAGGACGCCGAGGGCTTCTGGAGAACTATGTCGACCTATATATAGATAGATAAAAACCATCATTGTGTAAGTCGACCAATACTCAATTAGACTTGCCCAAACAATGCCAGTGCGGTATGATAGCGGAGAGGTAATAAGACAGCAAAGAGTTCAGAAGGGTGCGAATGGGAAAGACTGTTTGCTTTGCTGTGTCAAGACGGAGACTCACCTTTGTAGATAAGATCCGGAAGGTGCTTTTCTCAGCGTCAATAGGACCATACAGTGTCACTGTCTTCACGACACGCTTATTCGCCGGTAGATACAGGTCGAGATGCAGCTGATTCATAACATCAGAAACATCAGCGTCATTGTTAGCTCAGGGTGCAAATTGGTATGTCGATGCAAGTATGTTGCAGCCAGCTTCCAAGAATTGTATGTTTCGCCTGAGCGATAAGGAATTTCTCATTGGAATATAAGGCGCACTCACCGATTGACCCTCGAATACGACTTTCGACTTCTCCTTATCGGCTCTAAAAAGTCCAGTCCATGAGCTTTATTCCAGCCAGAAGGCTGCAAGTCCGGGGCGAACCCGCCTCGGGTCAAGGCTTCTGGGCGAGAGCGGAGGGATGCCATGACATCTTATCCTCCAGTGAGGATGTGATAGTGACTTACCCTTTGGCAAAGGCTGATACGTGGACTTGTAAAGGCGTTTGATAGTGATCCAGTCGACAGGTGACGATCTCTTCTTTGCTCTACAGTAACATAATTCATGACCGTTCAAAGAAGTCAAAGCAAGATGTATCATTAGCACTGATTGCCAAGAAAATGGCTGATGACAGAGACGAAAGAAAAGCGAGACCGTTAGATGTCAAGGTGGGAATAGACGTTGTGCTCACCTCATCCTTCTTTGCACCGACGAAGAGATGGGTACCCTCCTTACATCCCTCGATCTTCAAAAACTCTGAAAATTCAAGTACACGCCTCTTGCAGCACAGATAGCCTTTTGAGCCCTCGTGGAAGATTGCCTAAAGAGATGGTTGAATTTCGAGTCAGCAAATGACCATAGCGGCTAGGCCAACGCGGGGCAGTAATCTAATGTTTCCGTTCTGAGCAGCCGTCTAGCATTCCCAAAGTTCGAAATTGGTTTGTTCACTGATTGAAAGGGTAAGGAAGACAAAACGGATGCAAAGCGAAGGAATGAGGAAGGAAGGCGGATGGGGTGATCGATACATAACGCCCTCAGACTAGCAGGAAGCAGATGCTTTAAAAATGAATTACAACTCACAGGCTGAGGATGATATCGGCACTTTGACCCTTCCCCTTGTCCCCTGCTAACCTCCTCGTCAACCCATTCTGATCCGCATCCAAGTCGCTTGCATTTCGAGCCCTTCGGCACAGGGATTGAGAGATCATCTTCCTCTTCTACGACCTTCTGCGCGGGGGCAGGTGCGCTCGCCGTCGAAGAAACCGCAACATTGGCATTTGCGCCATCGATGCGAGTTTGGGCTCCTGAAGCTGATTCGGGTTTGGCAGGTTTGGCGGTTCCGTACGTCTCTACACCAGTTGATGATACGCTCGTTGGGCCCAAATTTGATTCGGCGGCGGACTTGGGAGTCGTTGTGGTAGACACGGGAACAGCGGAGGAATGTTTGCCCTTGGCGCATGGCTATAAGGAAGCACAGGTCAGATCTGACAGACTTGTATGGAGACTTCCAATCAGTCAGGGATGATGAGCTTACGGGAATAGCCATGAATTGGTCGAATTCGAGAACGGGCTATATGATTAGCGAAGCCAGAGAAAAGGGACAAGTTAGTTTCAAAGTTCACGCTTTCGGCCAGATGGCCCAGTGAGTGAGTACGCAGAACCACCGATAGCGGGTAGTCATGGAGGGGTAGTATGCCGACGTACCTTGTTCACTTCATTGCAGCATGCTGTTCAACGTGGAAAAGACGCATGTTATTTAGCGGATGACTCATCCAGTTGATTAATGCCTAATAACGGCTACTCCCTCTACGCTAGGGCACTCACACCATGATTTGAGTCCTTCATGAAAGACCTAGAATCACAATATACAAGGTGAAGTGTCAGCTGATGAACAGGCGTTGGGAGGTCGTTCCAACCAGGTCCTGAGGATAGGTCGTAAACAAATAATGAGGAAGTCTGAGCAGTCGATTGTCTGTTGTGTGAGGAACGAGAGGATTGTATCAAGGGCAGGAATCTGCACATATTCCACCGAGCTGATATGTTCACAGCTAGCTCCACGGCTTAGGGTACAGCGCGACCAGGGACCGCAACTGTATAGGTACTCATCTCATTCAACTTACCGGACCACCAGGATGATAACTGCAGCTCCCTTCCTCATTCGCGTTCTCGTCAAAGTCCTTCAGACACCCTTTGTTCGTGCACCGCGGCATGGTCGATGATCAAAAATTTCTGAGGTGATGTCGTTGATGCCTTGATTTATCTATCATCTAGACAACAAGTATAGTTGTGATTCCGGTAGAGTCACAGAGCTGATTCTAGTAGATAAATGGATGAATAGTGGTTCATTGCTGGTCATAGCACAAAGTATCATGACTGACAGGCCGGAAATCTCTGGAAAACGTAATAACCACGTGGCTCGTCTCGCGCGCACCGTACCACACCCAGCAGTTCAGATTCCCATGCGACAAGCTCAACGTATGTGCATATGCGGGCTGTCTCCTGCTTTTGTATCAGACGCGGCTCATGAGAGAGCTGAGAGCTGGGGCTACCATGCTAAGCAAAGCAATAAGCATCATTGACCATTTCCTATCTCCACCAAGCAGAGTCGGATCGGGTCTCTGTTGGACTCTGTGACGGCTATGACTAAGTTGTCTCTTCACAGTGGGGAAGTGGGGGATATTTTTTGATCGGACATTTATATTATTAGCGTGTGTGCGTGTGTGCGTGTATGCGTGTATGCAGTGTTATTTTGATCGGTCTCTTCCGCTTAAAATGATTGGCATCTAAAACGACAATTCAGTTATCGAAGAAACCATTATCTTTCGTAGTTGTTCTCATCAGTCCTTCTTCTAACCTTTGAAGCAAAAACTCAAAACTACAGCACCCGGGATTCCCAGGTGGTCCCCCACCCTGGTACTAACCGAGCGATACACACGTTAAACTGCGCAGAGCGGACGGGATGCGGTGCTTTGTGTGTTCTATGGCCGTAGATAGGAGGTTTTGCCCAACAAGCGAACATGAATGTTGGCACCGCATCCCGTCCGCTCTGCGCAGAGAATGAGCCCCTTCGGCATCTCCTCGGCCAGACGTGATGAAGGCCTCCGGTCTATAGAAGAGCGGCAGTGGATAGTGGAAGTGAACACTGCTGGTGTGAGTGAGGGATGTCGGGAGAAGCAATCTTCGGATTCGACCTGCCCCCTCCCCTCCCCCAACACATCAGTCAACACATCAGTCAATAAGCCACTATACGTTGACGATCCAATCGAAGGTCTTATTTATGTGCGCAAATGTTTGCATTGCGGGGCATGGTGATTGTGAAATGCATGTCACGGCGTGACTCCAATAGACGTCACGTATATATAGATAAAATACAACTAAAATACCCTTCCTATAAACAATGAGCAAAACCGAATAATCAACTATCAGTCGTTAGAGACCCATCCTTGCGAGTGAATTACTGCGAAGACGAGCTGTCGCATATTTATGCTGTCCTATAGTCCGTCGAGCCGGTAGTCATCGCTCCCTCCAGGTCGCTCACGAGGTGACCAAGTAAATCCCATACCGTGCGTTTATTGATTCTTAGGGAGACTGACACCATGACACCACACCCTAATTGTTGCATCAGCCCGACTGAGTAGGAAGTGCCGCCGGTTCTGAGGGTTTGGGTGAGGCCGGTGTCGAGATGAATATAGATTCAGCCGCCGGTTCCACGGCGACGGCGGGTTCAAGTGGGGCAGAAGCAGCTGCCGAGTCCGTGATCGGTCCGGCGATCGATTCGGATGTCGAGGTCACTACTGCGTCACCGTTGGTATGTTCTGCGCTTGCCACGACCTGTGACACTGCTTGGTCGTCATTCCCCGTATCGACTGTGTGCCCATTTGTCGTTCCATTCGGATCCGAAGGGGAGTTCCCGTTGATTACCTCTTTTGGTCCATCATGGATATGCCCGTTGACGCTGACTGATGATTCAGGCGCTTTGCCCGTCGTGATTGGCGGTACATCACCCAACTTATCGGTCACAAATGCTTTTACTCGCGGAAGCACCTTGTTGAGAACATCAACCACCTTCGCCTCCTCTGCATTGCACAAATACGCGGTGATCAGCAATGAAAATTTACCCATGCGTCCGACCGTAATGAGCAGTGGACGGCGGATCACATACCTGTGGTGAAAACCTGACCTCCGAGACGTCTCTGAATTCGACTCTCTTGCAGAACCGGGTGAGTAGACGGCACGTAGATTTGGTTGGACTGGTTGCGTGATACCAAATGCAATGTCAGCTAAGCCTTCGATTTCAACGAGAACGCTCCGGACGACTGACCTCCCTGAACCAGTCTCGCTTCCCCTCGTTTGTTGGATCTACCCTGACTATCGAGTGCAGTCCGGCGACCTGGACAACGGCTTTCACTTTTTTCTCCACTTCTCGATGATTGACGAGATCCATCACCGTATGGCAACCCATGCCATGACCTATCAGGACGACGTTCTCTGCTTCGGAGAGCCTGACGAAACAGTCAGCATGGAACTTGGGTTTGCAAGTAGAACGAAGCTGAACGACTGGACCTACTCGATATAGTTGTCCCAAATATATTTGATCAGTTGAGATTCCAGTTTAGGGCCAGACTTCGACACCATCTGGGGTCCCTCCTACAAGCCAAATTCAGCCAGAGTTATATCGACTTAGTCAAGCACGCGAAACAGCCTACCCTTGGGAGTTTCGTTGGCAGCTGTTTCAGGACATTGACGTCGATCAGGCTGTATTTCTCGCTATTTACCCAGCTTACAACAGCATCGCTGGTATCGAGCTGAGCCGGGGCAAACGTGATCAGCTGGTCATCATCATTACGCATGAAAAGAACTTACCAAGTAGCTGTTCTCCAGATGGACGTTGGTCGTTGACACATCGTCTGTCTCCACTCTTAGATTTCCACTGTTTGCAATGTCAGCTGATGTCCACGTGCGCAAAAGCCAGTCTAAATCGTTATTGGCTCACAAATCATGCACGAATACAACTAGCACGCCTCGCGGCCCTGCTTCATACACGTTCTCGCTGCTAAACGTCAGCTCCGTATGAATTGTGGCTGTCAAGACGCAAGCAACTCACCTGCAGATGACTTGACCACCGAAAGATTCCTCAAGTTCCGCACTAGCAAGGGGTATTTGGAACAATGAGTGTTTGGTGAACATATGGTGGGCTCGGTGAATTTTCAGGAGATCCGGTATGCTTGTAATTGGTGATGATCCGTCTTCCATCGCACTGACTGAGGTTTTTAGAAGTACGTTAGCTGCGTCCGGAGTAGATGACACGGACTCATGGTCAAATCTGGGGTTCGACGCACCTTCGGGTGGTTCACATGCTTTGACGTCGATGCTCTGCCAGTAAGTCGACTGGACCTTGGCGCACTGGTATATTACCTCCGTAGCGGCTTCCGAAGCTTGGATGACATCCAATTCGGCAGGGGTCTCGCCGAGTAGGACGTGAGCGACGGCAAGGGCCGAGTCAGAAATTGCTTTGAGGTTATATCCGCCCTGCATGATATATGAAGGATGTAAATTGGCATTTCCATTTGTGAAAGGTGACAGACGAGACTCACCTCCAAAGCGACAACCAGCTTGCCTCCTGCAAGAGCGCTAAGCATGTGGGCCATATGCCCGTAGGCGGGCGGTGTGACATGGCATCCACCCAGATGATCCCCGTCCGCAGCATCGAATCCGGCAGAGACTGATCGTCAAACGCAGGGAATACGATAAGCACAGCTAGACGGTGTCGGAAATGAACGAGCATGGGACAGACGTGGATAAACGTACTGATTACAAGATCCGGCGCGAACTCATACGCGATCGGCATAATAATTCGCTGGAAAGCGTAGATGTAGTCGGCATCCCCGAATCCAGGTCCAGGCCAAGGTACATTCACCGATCTGAGGGACCAGAACATCAATACCATGTCACTCCGCAAGAAGGGGATGGTAAGCGGGATGTGATCATGTGGAGTCGACTCACTTGCCCTCTCCCGCACCTGATCCAACCATGTCCAATGCACCAAAGTCACTGGTGGGGTAGAATCTTCCACCGTCATGTCGATGCAAGGACATGTAAAGCACATTCGGGTCATCCCAGAAAGCTCGCTGAGTTCCATTTCCGTGATGTACATCCCTGCAGTAAGAGTGCATTAGCGCTTTGACTTCTCGCTAGGTAGATTTCCGATTCTGCAGAAGTACTCACCAGTCCAAAATCAGGACTTTTTTGGCCAGCCCCAGCCTCTGTACTTCTTTGGCTGCCACAGCAACGTTATTGAAGAAGCAGAATCCCATATGTTCGTCCGGTTCCGCGTGATGACCTGGCGGTCGGACGATAGCAAAGGCATTTCGAACGTCTCCTCGACAGACCGACAAACAGGCTTGAATGACACCGCCACAGGACAATCGTGCACAGTGTGCCGTTTCGCGGCAGACGTACAAACTGAGTTGGTCGTAGTAGTTCTTCGATTCTTGAATGTGCTCGTCCGTCAAGTCTACGTGATCACGTCAGCTATTGGAACCTCGTTGTCGAGTGGTCAAGCGTATCTCATATCATGTCGCGACCGAGCAGCACAGGCAGACTCACTCTCTGTCCCTTGTACCTTGTACCAAAGCTCCTCCCAATGTACTAGCATGACCTGCTCCATCGTCACTTGATCGAATTCTAGCTTCCTCATCCTTTTAATCAATCCCTGCTCGGCCAACCTTCCGAAGATCCTCTTGATTCGCATCGGTTCCTCCGGATGTCCTTCGCCATTATCGAGCACATCATCAGCAGTCGGTGTATAACCATCTTGACAATGAAGCATCATCATCGGGTCATAGATGTAGCCTGTTCGAGAGATACGAGTTCGCTCGACAGCGCCAAAGTTTGGAGTTTCGAATGCGCTGGGGAAAAATCCTGTCGTGGGTGTCATTTGAGCACTGGATGGACCTGATATAGGTGTCTGGTATTGATGAGAGTGAGAATGGTGGAACCCGTTGGCCATCGCTGGTGGTGCTGGGGATGATCGGGGAGGCAAGACCTCTGAAGTAGCGGCAGTTGTAGGGATGGATGCTGTGGTCGTTTCGATAACGGTGGTAGTCGTGACCTGCTCTACGACTTGAGCGGGGATGGGAATGGGGATGGGGATGGAAGAAGGTCCAGCATCAGGTTGTGCGTCGATGTCCATGGGTGCATCTTTATCGGTCTCTTGAGGAGGAAAATTCTCGGTAGTATTGATTACCTCAGCCACAGTGGTCGTGACTTGTACATCCTGGACGCGGGAAGAGGGCGTAGGATCCACTTCCATGGGGTTTGAGTCGGACATATTGCTGACGCAGCAGAGCTCAAATCAGCTATAAATTTCTGAATTTGTAAGATGAAAGCGACTTACTGCGTCAGCCCTGATATATATATATATAGGTGTTAGGTAAAGGGAATAGCAGTGGGAAAGAATCTGTCAGGAAGGATGAAAGGATGCAGACAAAGGAAGAGGGGAAGTTTAGTGGTGGTAGGCTCCCGCTCCTGTGTAGATGTGGGAGACAGCTTGGAGTAGGAGTAGCTGTGATACGCTCCAGCGTAGGAAGCGTTAGACCTGTGCTCGGTGTAATTGTGCTAATGTCATCGATCACGAAGTCTGGTTCAGCACAGTGTAGTGGTTTCAAAAACATCAATATGTATACAAGCTAAGTGATTACAGAAGTCAGTCATCAAGACATCAATCAACCTTCGAGAAATATATTCAACCCTCCCCTTTAATCAATCTGTTTACACGCATATACAGTTACTATGTGGCTGTAATGTGGCACTTGAGCGGATCATTTTGTCTGAAGTTCACGGTTCCTCATTGGTCAGGAGTGCAAATGATCGTGATCAAGTCATGGAGCACGGGCTACTGGGTCATGCATAGACAGTACCCGGAGGGAACGAGTCGTATAAACGAAAAGATCGAAAACGAAAGGTTTTAACCAAAAAACCAATAAATAAGAACGTGTGGATCCAAGATGGACACACAAAGATAAAGGAAAAGGAGCGGCCTAGGGTAACTTCAATGTATTACAGGGGATAAAAAAGAACAGACAGAGAAGACGAAAGAAGTACTAGCGACAACTTCCCCTTGAGACGTGACGCGCGACGATCACAAGAGATCCTCCTCCCTTTCCATATCACCAATCAGAACACAAGAGAGAGAAACCGCTTAAGCCTTCTTGGCGGCAGCAGGGGCAGCGGCCTTCTTCTTGGGAGCGGCAGCCTTCTTAGCGGGAGCCTTAGCACCGGCAGCGGCCTTGGCTATATGATCAAGCAAAGTAAGTCAGCAAGAGGATTACAGATGGGAAAAGTAAGTGTGCCACTCACCAGCAGGAGCCTTCTTGGTACCTGAGGTAGTCTTCTTGGCACCGGCAGCAGCAGGCTTCTTGGTGGTGGTCTTCTTGGCAGCAGCGGGCTTAGCGGCACCGGCAGCGGCAGTCTTCTTGGGGGCAGCAGCCTTCTTAGCAGCGGGCTTCTTGGCGGCAGCCTTCTTGGGGGCGACGTTCTCCTTGCCGGCAGCCTTGGCCTGAAGGATGAAACTCGTCAGCTCGGTACGATGTGAAAACGAAGACAAACACAACTCACCTTGGGGGCAAGCTTGATTCGGCCAGAGAGACCGTTGGGGAGGACGAGCTCCTTCTTCTCCTCACCTCGCTTGATGGCGTTGGAAAGGTTGGTGACGTTGGAGTTGGAGCTCATGTCGATCTTGTAGGTGTCGGCAAGGTACCTGAAGCCAGCAGCATCAGCCGGAATGCACATGACGACAAAGAGTGGTCGCCCGGGATGACTCACTTCTTGATAGCAGGTCGAGAAGCACCCTTTCGAGCGGCATCGGGGTTGGCCTTGATGGCTTCCTGCAAAGGTGTGAAAGTCAGCCACTGAGATCCGATCACACAACCGGTGAATGGAGTACGGGGACCTTCCCAAAGAGGCAATTCAAAGAAAGAGCTCGTATCTCTTCAAGCATGATAGCTATAGCTATGCATGCTTGACCAGATGTTGATGAGAGGTGCATGCAACGACATGCAGGATTGCATGAAGATACGAGTGATTTGTGATGAAAATTGGGGAAAAGAAGCAAAGGTGTGATGGGAGGTGTGGAGTCATGTGAACGCGCGCCAATCGGAAGGGGGCTGGAAAGAGTCGTAGCTGATGGATGCTGCTTAATGCTTCCAAAGCTCTCTAATAAATGCACAGGTAACGGGGTAGATGATAGAATGACGATAATGAGGTAGATGGGTTTATAGAACAGGGCAATGTGCTGGAAGGTGCCAAAGCCTGGTTTCGCCCGTGACATTCGTCACAAAGCGGGAATAAGGGAAGATGAAAACCATGTTGAAAGCCGTATGTCGCCCAAATCGCATGCATTCGTCCTAAGACTTGGCACAGATCCGTTCGAGGGTAGCATCGAGTAGGTCGCAAAAGAGCAAGGTTATACGAGAAGTGGATGGTTGAAAAGCGGGAACGGGATTTGACGGCCCCACAGCGGAATGTTGACGTCGGACGGGAAACGGTTGACTCACCTGGATCATAGCGAGGAAAGTGGGGTGGGTAGCGGCCTTCTTAGGGGCGGCAGCCTTCTTGGGAGCAGCAGCAGCAGCGGTAGTGGGAGCCATTGTGATGATTTGGATTGGTGTTGAAGTTGAGGTTTAGTGGCAAAGGCTGTTTATGTGGGTCGGTTGGTGAGGAGTGGGCGATGAAAGGGGCGAAAGTGACAACGGCAACGACAACGGCGAAAGAGATCAGATTCAGGTCAGCTAATGCTCCTATTCGTTCAGAGTCTCGTCGAGAGCGGCTTGTATGCTTGAGACGACTCGCACACACCTTTGAAGAGCTTGAAATTGAGTTGACTGTGTTGGTCGAGTGTTCGAAATTGAAAGTATGTGGGGGAAACAAGAAGAGATCAAGTTGGGTCAATTCGAGGGGTGAGGTATATGTGACCGGCGCGCGCCAACGGAGGGGGGGGGGTGATTGCGTCTCATTTCGCTACTTTCATCCGGCACAAACAACCCCTTTTCCATCGATCCCTCGTAGCTCCTTCACCTTGCCGATGTGGCCAGCTCCGAAAGCTGCTATGCATAGCTGAGACCAGCACAGATTTATCAGTGCTCCTCAAGAAGATGCATGCATAGGAAAAGTAGGCCGATAAGAGGGGAAAAAGAAAAAGTCACGTGACTCGATCAGAGCCCTCCCGCGTCAAAACGCCGCGAGTGCGATTTTAACCCCGAGAGCTGATGGAGCCGTCTGCTCGACCGTTTCTTTGTTTCGCATTGTCGGTTGACGTGGGCTTGGTAAACTTTCGAGCCAGACCTTCTGTTGTGCTGCCCAGCGAATCCCTCAGAGGCTTGCTCGTCGTACGTCGCTCGGTTTTCGACATCTATATGGTTAATGGCGATTTTGTCAAGTCTGATTCCTATTCACCGCCTTCCTTCCATTCACCGCCTCATAGGTGATTTACGCCATTCATCTGCTTCTTTGATGAGACTCCCGCTGTGCTCTATTAGCCATTACCACGCTCTTGCCAGTCATCTTGCAGCTATTTTGAAGCATCCTACGTTGCTGTCAAGCAAGGGAAGGCTGGACACGGCTTTGTGGCAATTGCATTCCCCTCGTCAGGAAGGCATCTCTTACGCTGATCACTGACAGCAAAATCTCGGGTGTCTACCTCAACTAAAGAGGCGGATCTGCTGCTCTGTGCATCTCATCAGAACGGACCTCTGGGATAGAGCTGCACCCTAAACATCTGCTGGGACGCAGCACGGTCCAGTTTCCATAGAACCATCCATCGTATGGCAAGTTGTGCCGAAAAGGTAGGGTGAACAGCCATACCTGAGCGTCCGACACCACATGCATGACCTCCACAGCTGTAAAAAGCGCACTCAGAGCATCATGTAAATCTAGCGCAGCCTACACGACGCGACATGACCGTCAGAGTGAGCTGACGCTTGTACAATCGCGATCGAAAAGACTTAGAATACCGTTTGTGAGGGGCTTTGGTTGGGTGGGGTGGACATAGATTTGTTTACAGGTTTTGATATCAATGTTGATCTCAGGGTCTTTTTGACGTCGAGGTCATTCGCTTTTGGCGCTTTCCAACGGCAAAGGGTGGCGAAAAAACACTCTACTACTTGTACACACAACATTAGCTGATCAGGCACAATCGTATCAGTTGTGACGTGGAACATTTTTCAGGGTTCTGAACGGGGACGCGAGAAGTGCTCCAGTTGAAACGCCGTATCTCGGAGATACGCTAGTGGCACAAATACAGGTTGAAGGGGTAAGCGACCACGTGTAAGTTTTCGAAGAGCGGCTCTTTATTCGGTCCTTCCCTTGCCCGTCGAGTGAGCTGATAGATGTTTATGTAATATGCGGAAATCTGGCTTCATATTGGAGTCACCGTGAGAAATATAGAATTTTGAGCCCGGCCGTGTTCATATTGAAAGACCGTACGTGAGCAGGTCAGCAGGATTGAGCGGAGCGACTTTTGAGAGGAAATTAAGTGATGTACATCATCATAGGGCACCCCGTACGACCTAGGCAAGCACAACGCGCAACCAATAACTATGGGCAAGAGTAAAGCAGCAGCCAAGGGCAAAGCGCCCGAGCACGACTCTACGAAGAAGCGAAAACGAGCGGACAAGGATAAGAATGAGGGCGGTAAGAAGGATTCTAAAGAGGCAGGGTTCTCCTTGTTCAGCGGCAAGAAAGATTCGGACCTAGACGATGTATTCGCCAAAAGCGTGAGTCTAAAGCCCATCTTCCAGATGGCATACGGCCATGCTTTGGGTAGAGGGGTAATCAACCGAGTCTAGCTAGCTGATGCCGTATCGGAAATAGACTGCATTTTCTGCACCGGCTTCAGCGCCTGTAGCGAGCAGCTCCAAACTCGTAGCTGATTCCGAGGCATCGCGTCCCGTACAGAAGAAGAGCAAAAAGGAATCGACACCCACTCCCAAGTCAGATGACGAAGAAGAAGGAGACGAAGCCGAGGATGATAGTGCAGAGGATAGCGACCACGATGAGGCTGAAGTTGATCAGTCTCAAGTAATCAGCGATGGTCAACTCGACGAGGATGAAGATGACAAAGAAGAGGACGAGGATGAGGATTCAGATGCCGAGTTGGTTCATGAGAGCCTGAAGGCTAAAGCGGAGAAGAAAGCGAAGAAGGCCAAGACGCTTGGGAAATATGTGCCAGTTGGCGAGACGTCGGCGGACAGAGACAGAAGAACGGTATTCGTTGGCAATTTGCCCATCGATGCTGCCAAGTCAAAGGTGAGTCTGGTTGTAACTGTAGCTCCGATGTCTCAAGCGGTCCATCATTCTGAATCCATCTTACTGACCGATATCTCGTTTGCTGTGTTGTAGTCAATCCTTCACCAATTCCGACAACATCTCCTGTCTTTTGTACCCACGGCTAAGATCGAATCAGTACGATTCCGTTCGGTGGCCTTTGCCTCGGCCACATCTGCTCTACCGACCGACGATCCCGAGAAGGATGCTAATCAGCGAGCACGAAGAGAAAAGGAACGAACGGCTGCTTGGAGAGCTCAGCAGGACTCGGATGGCAAGCCTAGGGGTAAGGGTAAAGGCGGTGACGAGGATGGAGACACGCATAAGGTGTTTATTGATGCCAAGGGGAAGAGAAAGGTTGCTTTCATCAAAAAGGATGTGAGTCGCCGTCTCATACAAGTCGTCATACAGCAAAGGTGGTCCCTGGGTGTACTCGATTCTCGCATGTACCAAGCTAAACTAACGCTTTCGACTTCTCAGTTCCACTCCGAACTCGCATCATGTAACGCTTACGTCGTTTTTGCCTACCCCCATCCCGAGCGATCAGCGAACGTGGCACCCGTCATGGACCCCTTCGAAGCTGCTACCGCTGTCCTCACTGCCAACGGCAGCACCTTCCTCGAGAGGACTATCCGAGTAGACTCTCTGCGATTGCCATCGGCTGTAGCTCTCGCGTCAGCTGGTAATGCCCTAGCGAAGCGAGACGCCTGGTTACCCAAGGGCACAGATCCGAAGAAAAGTCTTTTCGTCGGTGGTCTGGAATATGCTGCGAAGGACGAGGACATCAGGGTATTTTTCGAGGAGCTGGTAAAGAGCGAGAGAGGGCCTGCTGAGGACAAGTGGGTGGTCGGAGTGCGGATTGTAAGGGATAATGAAACTCAATTGGGCAAAGGGTTCGGCTATGTGCACTTTGCGGTGAGTCACACACCAACTTCCAATATGAGACTATCCGAGATTGCATATTGATGAGCTGTTCAACCACGATTTTACGCAGGACCGAGAAAGCGTGGACGAGATTCTCGCAATGGATGCGAGCAAGATCCGATTCGCCAAACGAACTTTACGAGTACAATCTTGCAAGACTTTACCATCTGCCACTACTTTGAACAACACCATCAAATTCATGGCAGCCGGCACTGGCGTCAACAGTTCAGGCAAGGGTGACAAGAAGTCCGCTGCCAAACCCAACAAGCCGTTTGTCCGCCCAGGTGCTGTACCGAAAGGTAACCCCAAACTCGGAGAGAAGATCAAGGATCTATCAAAGGACGAGCGAAAGGCTGTCAAGTCTGCCGATGCGGATCGACAGGCCCGTCGAATGGCCAAGAAGAAGGCTAGGATGGGCATGGAGAAGGCTGAGAAGGGCGCTGTCAAGTTGAACTTGACTAAATCCGAGAGGGAGAGGACTAAGGGAGCGAAACCAAAGGCGAAGAAGGGCAAGATCAGGAGTCAGAACGCCATTGCCAAGATGAAGGGATCGAGGGCGTGAGCTGTATTGTGGTGATTCCACTTAGTTGTCATGATGAGGCGCATGTCCGTGACATATTCCTTGACAGCGCAGTCTGTTTTGTTTGAAGGCACACTATGCCGTGCAGATGAATCGGTTCCCCAGGCTTGGCCAGGTGTCAGCATTATATCATATTCGATTACCAATTAGGAACACTCTCCATTGAGCACTAGATCTATTTCAAGTCTATGCACAAATGGTGGCGTTGATTTGTTTTTGGTCGCGCGGCAAGGCACGCACACACGCCTCATATCACCATATAATCTACCACGCACCATGCACGCACGCACCACGCCACTATACAAGTAACGTTACTGAAAACAACAAATCAACACAAACAGAAAACCAATCAGTGCGTAACTATTGCTGCTCCAATTAGACCCCCATCATCCTTTCAATCTGATTACATTCTCATAGTTGCACACTATCAACGATCGGCACAAGGGGCAGATGCCTATAGCCCTCAATATGAGTTCCGGATCGGGAGCGACCAGTCCCGTCTCATCACGCATGACAAAAGCAGCCTTCTTTCGAGCTCGATCACCGCCCCTCCCGTCACCCAACGGTGCCGGTCCCACCGACAGTCGCCTCAACGGTAGCAACAATGGTTTCAGAGGTACTGGCGAAGCTGCGTATGGGAATTTGAATGACCTCTCAGCGAGGTTTGACGCTTCTACCAGGCTTGAGTCGCCTACCAACGCTGGCCCTAGTAGGATCAGCCCCGTCTCAGCAGAGCATATGCGATACACCCCTTCACCATCCGAAGATCAAAGCCACAATTATGGATTAGGTGTACCGCCTGCACCACAAGCTATGCAGAATCAGACCGGGTACTTTGATACGTCACCTGCGACGGATGGACACGCCGCTACAATGGAACGAGAACGAGAACACAACCCCCCACGACGCGGTCCATCAGCCATGCGCCGTCGTTCGACTCAACGCTCCTCGGCACCTACATCACCTCGTAATCTTCTAGCAGGCATACATGGAGTCATGGCAGCCCCTAATTCGTCAGAAGAAGCAGCGTATGAGAATAGGCATGATGCGAGTGGGTTGAAGGAGAGTGCGATCATGGGATTTGCAGAGGGTTCGGACGAGATGCTTTTGACGCTTCTGGCTGGACAAGCGGCAGTAGACTGCGAAGCCCTTCCAATAGGACGATGGGAGGAAGTGGAAGGATGGAAGAAGGTACCCCCAGTTTCCAGTTGTATCCCACATGACCCTCACTAACAGCTGACCTACCTTACAGGAGTTGTCTCTGATGAGCAATCGGCTGGATTCCACGCAAGCGAGACATCAAAGAGAAATCAAGATTCTTACCGCAGCAAAAACGCTACAAAAGCTGAACCACTCCAACAAGAGAATGTCGAGGCAAACTATGGAGAGCTTAGAACAGGCGGAGAAGCGGGTAGAAGCGGCCGAGAAGGTGAGCTAGAGGACATTTCAGTCGCCCGCCGGTTATCCCCCTGACTCGGAGCAAGCAGCTAATTAACCTCGCGTGTATCTTTCGCAGGAAGTCTTCATTTTGCAAGATCGAGAATCATCGCTGCGCCGCCGGCTGATGGAGCATTGGTCAGGAGTCATGGCTTGGGAAGTGCGTCGCTTGGAACGGACATCAGCCGAAACACAGGCTAGATACGATAAGCAATCTCTCAAGCTCAACACGCTCAAAGATCGAGAAGCGGAACTGATTCGATCGACCAATGAGAAAGCCGCGAGAGTGCAAGAGCTGGAGGAGATGGTGATCGAGATGGGCCGACGGGAGAGGGCTATCGAAGAGGAAGCTCGGGAGCTGGATCAACATCGTGCAAGGCTCGAGCAGGAGAGGCAAGGGTGGATGGGCGAAAGAGAGGCATATCAGCGAGAGCGAGATGCCTGGACAGCTGAGAAACGAGGCTGGGATCGAGAGAGGCAACAGTGGAATCAAGAGCAAAGGCGATGGGAAGAAGAACGCGCCGGTTTGGTTGGCGATAGGCAGAGGCTCGTAGAGTCTGGCCAAATGTCAGAGAAAGACAGAGCAGTCATGGACCAGATTCGGCTTGGTTTGGGCGGAATCCTAGGCAGGAAGATGGGATCAGTCGGAGAGCATGAGGTCCTGCCTGCGATGGATGAGGTGAAGACTCTCATCGGCAGGCGAGAACAGGAGGTGGTACATCTCAAGGAGGAGATGAGAGAGGTGCATATGGGCTTGGAAGAGGAGCTAAGGAGGGCGGCGGAAGATCGGGATGTATGGAAGTCCAGAGCGGATCAAGGCGAAGCTGGACAACGAGATGCGTTGACGACATTGGAGAAGAAGCTGCGAGTGAGTGACAAGTCTCAAGCCAAAACACGTTCCACAATTCGTCGATCGCTAAGTACTAATTGTTCATATAATTATCCTATACAGAGCCAACAGAACGAGATTGACGACCTCACCCTTCGAAATGAATCCCTTTCGTCGTCCTTACAAGCCGCTCAAAATGCCGTATCGTCCATGTCATCCGACTCGGCCAATACCAAAGCCCTTCAATCCCGTATCGACGCTCTCACGTCCGAGCTGAATTCGATCGCTTCGCAATTCAACGCAATTTGGACATCCCTTCCCCCTCCTTCACGTCGCGCTCACGCAGACCTCATAGATCCTCGTACGGGAGAGAGCAACGGCTCGCTCTCTAGTCCTAGTAGAGCTGTCAACTTTGCTGCTTTGCAAGAGCTGTACAAGCCCCATAATGAGCAGGTGGGCGGTATCGATGAAACGCTCAAGAGGATCATGGGTGTCATTGAAGACAGCAAGCTGTTAGTGGCGAGGACGGTGCGAATGGGCCAGGAGAGAGAGTTGCTCAAAGGCAATGCTGCCAAGGCAAAAAAGTTGGTCGAGGAGAGCACCAAGAACCTCGAGACATATCAACAGTGAGTGATCTCTCAATCTGCTGTCCTGATGACGTTTCATTTTGAGAGAAATGGCATATCAGATAGCTGATACTGCGATCATTTCGTTCCATGTGTCGTCTGCAGACAAGTCGCAGTACTCGAGGACAGGCTGGCAAAATCAGGTTCATCCGAATCGCATTTCCTGGATGAGATGAATTCCCTCCAGTCATCACTGGACGCTGCCAATGCTACCAAACGAACGCTCGAATCCCAACTCGCCGAACAGAAAGACAATCTTACGCGACTGCAAGAGGCCAATGATACATTGTCTGCGCGAGCACTGGATTTGGCCCAAGTTGCAGAAGAGGAGAGGGCTGCTCTTTCAAGTAAGCTGGGGAGTGAGGTCGAGGAGTTGAAGAAGAAGTTGAAGGGTCTAGAGGAGGACGCGGATGAGGAGAGGGCAAAATCTCAAGGCCAAAGAATACAGCTATTAGACGAAGTGAGTTACCGCTCATTTTCGTACATAGGATGATCTGTATCCAAACCTGTCTGTTTTCTCCCTGTACTATGCCCATCTGAAACGATTCGCTGATTGACGTTCAATCCTGTGTCTTCTTCCTAGCTCAACTCCCTTCAAGCTGAAGTAGGAGATCTCCGAAAGCAGCTGCGTGCTAAGGTGTAACTCTGATCATATATGAGTTCCAACTATTGAGTTTCCCTTACTGTGTCGAGTAGGCGTCAGTCCTGATCGGACTCCGCACAACCTAAACCATCTCTATAATTCAATACGATTTCTTTACGATCCCGAATAGATGTCTTTATGCCTCCGCCACGTATTGCTTATGCTAGACTATGATGCTATGAACCGCTATGGAACCCATGTACGCATACGCCCACAGCTTATATGGCTGGATCTGGAATTAGACCTAGACCAGTCGACATTATCTTGTTCGCTGTCGTGGACACTGGCTACGAAAGCCGTGATAGGGGACCTGCACGATGAGGACCCAAGCGGTAATCTTAGTGCGATCGTCACTCAGGCCATCGTTATTGACAGTGTATATATATATATATATATACATAGACCCAAGGCGGGAGTATCGGGCGGTCTCTTGCAACTATTGCACTCGTTTGGACATCGATACATTGTTGTCAATCATTATGCTATGACTCGCTAAAACCATCACCCACGAACCAATAAAACCCTACAAGCATCCTAATTGGCAGCAAGCACACAAAACCGTCGGCCACAAATCGCGCTACATAATCATTCAGATGACACCCACACAGACTTGGACACACGATTTTTTAAACTGAAAATGAAAACCGCTTAGGGTCGAATGGCGATCTTGAGAGCCTGTCGAGTGGCCATCTTATCAAGAGCGGCCTGGTAGTCCTTGAGGTCAAAGACATCGGTGACCATACCGGTAGTCTTGATCTTTCCAGAGTCAAGAAGCTCGATGGCTCGAGGGAAGCAGTAAGTCTGGGAGAAAGAGCCGATGATTCGCTTTTCGTTGACGAAAATGTCGGTAGGGGACCAGCTAGGGAGTCGAGCCTTGTCCTCGTAGACACCGTAGACGAGGAGAGTACCGCCTCGGGTCACGTAGTTGATCGAGTCGTTAACGACCGACTCGACACCGGTACACTCAGCGACAACGTCGAAGCCGTCTAAAAACAGAAGAACCCCATTAGGATCAAGTCAGCCTCATCGCTCGCCCACACCCGATGTAAAACCCTGATTGCTGGGCTATTTCCACTCACAAGGGTTGTCCTCCTTGAGCTTAGCCCACTGCTGAGCGGCATCCTTTCGGTCAAGGTCGATGTAAGTGTCGGCAGCGTCGACTTTTCGAGCGATATCCATCTTAATACCCTTGTTGGCAGCGATGGTGATGTGAGCAGCACCACCGAGCTTCATGAGTTGGGCAAGGATAAGACCGGTAGGGCCAGCACCGATCAAGAGGACCTTGGAACCGAAGGGCATCTTGAGCTTGTCCATACCGTGGATAGCGCAAGAAGCGGGCTCGAGGAGGGTAGCCTCTTCATCAGAGAGGTTCTTGATCTTGTAGCACTTGGAGAAGTTGCTACGTAAACCCAATAAGGCACACCGTAAGTCATAGCTCTTCATCATCATCTTCTGTCTGATTTGAGCTTCTAGCTGATTATGTACCGAGAAGGTCGACCAGCAGGGGGATAGGCCTTTGTGGGTCCAGGAAGAAACGATGTACTCACTACTTGATGTAGTCGGCGAAACCACCGTCTCGGGCAACACCAGCAGGTGAGAAGTGCTCACAGAAGAGCTCGTCGCCCTTTCGGCAGTAGTGGCACCATCCACAGGTCTCTCCTACATCGGCGGCAACTCGGTCTCCAATGTCAAAGCCCTTGACCTTGTCACCCATAGCGACGACCTTGCCGACAGCTTCGTGACCAGGGATAAGCTACAGCATATAAGAATAACGTCAGTCCATGGGCGAAGAAAACAGACAGTGGACAGGGCAAACTTACGGGGAACTTTGAGATGAACTCTCCCTCGTGGATGTGAGCCTAGACAGTAGACAAGGTGAGCAGATCAGACCTATCAGTCATGTCCTTTTGTCTTGAGGCCCAAAGCGGTTCTCAAATGACGTACATCGGTACCACAGACACCACAGATGTCGACTACAAGAAGCGGAAAGGAAAGTCAGCGCTATTTGGGCAAATGCTCGAAGAAGAGGCAGATATCGCACAGCGTCAACTCACCCTTAAGTAGGATCTCCTCGGGGCCGATCTCGGGGGTAGGCACAGTCTTGATGGAGAAGTCTCGAGCCTAGTATCGTTATCGACAGGAGTGAATCAGCGAGATGTTTGGATCTTGGACGATCAACGGGCATTGAGCAACCAGAACAACTGTTCGTGTTGATTATGCCGCTGCGTGGGGGGAGGGATGGAACTCACCTTGTTGTAGTACAAAGCTTGCATTTCCTTGGGGATCGACATATTGGCTAGATTGGTATTTGGTTGTTTGGGGTGGTAATACTGTAATCTCGATGAAGAGGGGGGCGGGGGGGGGGTTGATAATCGAGGGAGGTCCGTTATATAGATGAACGGGAGAGAGAATAGGGCAACATGTCAAGGGGTCAGCTTACGGTTCTACTTCGGACCGAATTGGCTAGTTGAGTGCAATGAGCGATGTGTTGAGAGTGTGACGGGGGGATAAGCGCATTGGGCTAGTGATCGGTAGTCTAAAGCTCAGGCTTGTAGCTGCTGCCATCTGCCTGCTACATGCTCCATGATGCTTCTTGCATCGGCTGACCAGAGAGGTGTATCACACAATCCGACGACGCCCAAAATCACCAAGACGAGCAAGATCTCTCATCACAATCGCGATAGAGATCTGCAGATCAAAGGCTGATCTGGTCAGACCGGTTGATAAAGTATCCGATCCACCGATGAACACAATCTGCCTAGACCGACCGAGAGGAAACGCAGCCCCGCGCTCGTCGGACATGATATGACATGCTTGGAAGTCGAGGTTGAGCAGCGTCCTTTCCCCCACTTCTACGCTGGGTGGGCGGAACGGATGATTTTCGACACCCATCACTCGGCGATCCGATCACCCATAACCATCACCATCAAATGACCATCGCTCTAATTGCCCGCTTTTTGCCGTTGGCCAGCACTTCGGAGTTTAGCAATAAGGATAGACGACTCACGTTTTTTGTTTATCGTTTTATGCTACAGTTTGTTGATTATCGTTCGTACAGATGAGTCTTTTCTAGAAAAGATAGAAGGAGAAACAAGGAAAGATGAACCATGGTGGGCAAGTGCGGGTAGCTGACTCGTACTGAATCGACCGAGCTGCTGTAACATATCATGCATCAGTATCGGTATCGAGGGCTTGTCCATCTCCCGCTCGCTCCCTTGCCTTCTACGACGTTCTCGTCCCGTGCGAGTATGTGTGCAGTGCGTGACATGATCTGGCTGGCTGACGACTACAGTGGTGGTCAATACAATAACATATGTACAAAGTTATCCCGAGAACGGCCTGCCTGCCTGCTGGTCTGCTGGTCTGCCGGTCTGCTGCTCGCTTGATTCAGAGAATTAAGGATCAAAAGACAAGAAACCCGATTCAGATAAGGGTTCAATTGCCGGGTCCTTTTCCCGTTCTTGCTGCACCTGTGGCTTTGGCTGTGTTGGGCGGCACTGGACTGCTTATTGACCCTTGTTCTTCTATCCTGACCACCTGGATATTTAGGGGGCTCCCTTAACAACTAAAAAACAGATCTTTAGACCGTACATCCGCCGCATATCTTTTTTGTGCCTTCATACCTCTGCATACCTGCTTGAACTCGCATCGGTAGTGTCTGGCTCGTATCACCTCGTACTCTCTTGCCTGGCTCGTATGATCTGGATGTGCGGCATCTGAGGCTATGTTCATATACGTACATGAAGGCGTCGTCGGACAGGCGGCTATGGATCCCAATCGTAAATCAACAATCTGAACTCGCACTGGACGCTGGTCGTACATCCTTCGTGTGGGCTTGGCTGATGACGTCGAAAATGCCGATAAACCCTTAAATTCTCCTTCAGGGTGCCTGGGTCTTAATCAGCCTCACACGTCAGCCTTTCATAAGCAGTAGGATGACTGACACGAGGCGACAACGACGCCAAAACGCACTTGTAGTTGCAGCCGCCTCTTCTGCTGCACCTTGCAGTACGTGCTAACAAAAAGTCAGTGTAAGCGCTCGCTGCGTGGCCGGTCGTCTGAATCTCCGGAGGGCTCAGCATAGCTAGGGTGAGGGTGCGACTGAGCTGTGTATGTGTCTCGGCTGATATTCAGCTGTACAATAACACATACTGCGAACGGACCACAGATTCATCTCGGACCAAAACAGAATAGAATACACGCCAAGCCGAGCTATCCAAATTTGGGGTCGTTCCACTGCAGGGTTGGGGCTTGGTGGTTTCGCGGACGACTGATGGGACATGAACGCAATACAGAAGTTGACTTAACAGTCTGTTTCCCTCGGATGCCCCGACGAAGATCGTGACGATCCAGAAGCTTATGAACCAAATTTACAATGGACCACACCTGTCGACTTCGGAAGAGATCGTCTCATGGCGGGTTCTAATTACTGCATATTCGCTGAGGCTGTGGCAGGACTTGAAATGATTGGTGACTCGAAAACTAATTTAGGTCGAGGTGTAGAAACAGCCGCTCCGCCCTTGCTCTTTACATGCATAATCTCCCCCTGGGTCCAGGACAATGCAGCATACATCACTACATATGGAAAAAGCGCGCGATGATTGCACTCAGGAGGTGGTCTAGATGGACTGCATTGAAATTTCGAGCGCCGAAGGCCTATGACTTTCCGCTGACAGGAAGCCGGACGAGGTCCGCCTAATTCACCTGCAACTCCAAATCCTTCTGGCCGATCCAGGTTATGAGCTTTTCTAGGAAGACTTGCTCCGCTCTGCTGTACTGCGGGTCGACCGCGTCCTTAGTAGCGTCCTAGACTTGCTGTAAGCGCGAAGTCCCACTGGCCTTTTCGTACTTTTACTTACTGTGAAGAGCTTGATTAATGTCTGCTTCTCCGTCTCCGTCACCGTCACCCTGCCTGCCCCTGCATTTCCGGTCGATAAATTCCCGCCCTGACCCGAAGCTTGTCCGTCAGCAGGGTCGTCCGCCTTCCATTTATCGCGCAGTCCGTCCGCCCCTTCCATTGTCACTATCTCATCCAGCTTTTCACAGAGAACGACCAAGGCGTTCCACACCTTGACTGTGAATACATCGCCTAGGTCATAAACGTAGGAGGGTACCACAACGTCATGTATGCGTATGGTTGCCAAGAGTCGATCATCGCGATTGCTGTCCCCCATGATATGGCGGAAGACGAGCCCACTAGACACTCCCGCGACACCAATCTGGACGAGCCCTATCCAAAGGATGGCTCTCGTTGGCAGTTGTGTGATCCATAACCATATATAACTCTGGCCAACAACAAAACCCCATTCAAGTCGGAGCCATCGAATCCAGTTAGACACGGAGCTGAACGAAGAATCGAATCGTAGGGTTTGACGCGTACTGAGCACTTTCCTGAGCTCGTCATCATCAGATGTTCTCAAGAGATATTTAGGTTGGTGCTTCCAGTAATCCTCCTTCACCTTCCCCTTGTCTAGTATTTCGTCGAAGAGCGGAGCTAGGGGAACTGGCTGGCCTCTTTTATCCGGCCATTCGTCTTGAGATTTGCGAGAATCATCAATTTTCTTGACCTTCACACGTGATCTGAAGGTCGCACCGCCGACTTCGACCGGAGTATCCAGACCCAGGAAGGATGATAGGTTGACTTCGTTGACTAAGCGTGCAGGTGGGTAAATGATATCATCGAGGATCTTGTCCTCTGGGTCGACCTGCTTGAATTTCTCGCGGAATATTTCCCAGTGCTTCAGTGACGACCTGCAACCTTTCAAATATGAATGGATGTCCCTAGTCCCTGTTATATCTCTGGTCCGACAGTCCCAGACACTGAAACAACCGGTGATGACTTGAAGAGCAAGCGATAATAGCGCTAAAAAGCCGATCTTAGCAACTCGCTCGCCCGTGCTTTCGTCGGACCAGCCGAGCCACGTTGCGAGAAACGCCGTCAAGCCGAGTCCAATGAATACCGCGACGACCATCGGCACCAGAGTTGCCGTTATCGTTCGCTTATATGATTTGAGTCTTTCCTCTTGATGTATCAGATCCGCCAGATGTCGATTAGCAGTACGATTGGACGCTGCAAGTGCTCGGAATGCCTTACTGATGCGGCTGGGATCCTCGCGTTTCTCGTATCCCAATTCCTCCATGGTATCTGACATGGAGATGGCCTTACGTACCGCTGGAAGGGGACGCGCCAGAGCGAGAGCGATGGCCCATTGGAGAGAGGGTCTGTCGTGAGCGTATTTGAGAAGATCACCGAGATCCGTCGAGAATAGCGCCGGGATGACCGGAATAAAAACTCCAAGGGTCGCCGTTGCTGCGGGCATGGCTCCGTGCGTGTATCGTTCACCGAGCTAACGGGACTCCTAATGGAATCGATGATTGGAATCAAATCTGTCGGTTTACCCAGACGACACTGGAGTCTCTAAAGGTGGACAGTGCGAAGGGTTGGATCATCAGTAGCAAGTGATCTTTGTACAGAAAGTCGTTGTTTGTATATACATGGATGGCATTCCCGTCACGCCATCATTTGATTCGTCGAAGCGTAGAATGCTGAACGTAGATCAGGCACTCGTTCAGTGATACTGTACTTGTAGAAAAGGGGAAAGGCGCCCAACGCAATGATTATCCATACATACTTTCTCACGCGGGAAGTGAGGGGCTATCAATAAAGGGTTTGGTTTGGTCTGGCCGATACAAGGAGAGAGAAGGTAAAGAACCTTGTGAAGGATGCTATGACTCAAACAGCGATAGGCGAGGATTGCTCGTTGTTGGGTAAGGATTAGAAAGACGGTGAGCTTTGAAGGAAGAGACCAATTTCCCTTATGCTCCCCTTTAGGTTGAAGTCGTCCTTGTTTCCCTCGCTCTTCGTCTCTCTCCCGAAGCATAGTAGCTGTCAATACTGTCTGTACCTGGCCGCTTCGACCTGAGTGAATTGCTTTTGATGTACCTCACCTGAATATGTGCCTGAGCGATAGAAAATACGGCAACACCTGAGAAAGAGCGTACAGGACAAGTGCCTCTCTCAGCAAGTGGAAAGCAGCACGTCCCGCGGTCGATCGACCCTTGCTTTCTTTCTCTTACCGTAAATGGGAGGCTTGCGCCCTTCACGAATATTTGTTCGAACCTTCGCCTCTCAGTCTTTCTACCTCGCGCGTTTATCGTACCTAACTGCGAGATTGTACGCGCGACAAGTGGTCATGAATTAATAGCGTTGCATGTAGTGGACTCGTAGCTATGAGAGTAGGCCCCTTTCAGCTATGTTTGATATGCTCCTATTCAATATTGAAGAACAAGCTGATCAGGTGCCTCGGGAAGCAGTGGCAGTTGATGATGTACATGAAAGTCTTCTATGATCTTATGAGTTTGGATTGAACTCGCCCATTGAATCATATGATAGTAACCCTTTCGCCGTTGGAAAAAGGTTGCAATTCTATCTTCGGCTACCAGCCTATATATGGTCGTGACATACAGTACGTACAGTTCGGGATATGGCAAGGATTGAGATTCACTGTGAAGGTGCGCTAGTGCTGCTAGAAGCAATACTGTTAGACGAAAAGGAACACAGCGAAGGTGAACGGACACAGAATAGGATAGGATGGATAGGAAGAACAACAAACGATAGTAACGAACAGTGAAAGAAACTATGTTGTTCATCGGACCCCGTCGAGTTAAACGGTCGTGGCGGCCGCAACGTGACGGATGTTAGGAAATCTGATATTCACGTTCGTTCAAGGGGTATATTGTTGGACCGTGCGTGTCGATTGTTTCCCCTTCAGTAACCATACGAAGAGACAGGGCGGTGCGACTTGCTCATGCGTTAGATCAAGCTATGCCCCGTTGGTGGGTCTGCCCTAGCTTTCACTCGTTCCCAGGTCAAATCGAGGATGGTCCCCCCACCCCCACGCTTTCCCCTGAGGACCTGTGCATGTCAAAACGAATAAATTATGAGTAGACGTACTACAGTACCAGCAATGGGGTACGGTCATATACGGTATTAGTACGAGTACGGTAATCGAAGCGTTCTATTACAGATCGACAAGATGATTTGAGGAACAAACTCGAATCCCTCAACACGAAGAACGAAAATCATTTGCGCTCACAAGACGAGACACAGTCACCTAGTTGCTCCTTGCAGTGCTCGTTCTTTCGCTCCATTCTTACACAGCTCGAACACATGTGCGTTTTGTGACTGATGTCTGACTCCCGAGTACTGTAGACATGTGTGGCGTTTCAACAGGTCATTCATTGCCTCCGAACCGTACCGTCCAGTACGAGTATCGAGTATGGCGTGGGGATGGTAGAGTATGGCTCGGCGTAGTAGATTCAGGGCGATTTCACTACAGTATCACCCGGATCGATGGGACCATATCGATCGGCGTGCAGTACGATAAGTGTGCTTGTCCACTGTGAATGCAATTCGGGGAGCGGACCACGCGTTGAGTTGCCTGGTAACAGTAAGATATGTTACTGATGTTTTCAATATTTGCAATTTGCTTGACTGGGAGCACCAGATACTGCAGAAGTATTGCACACTACTCGAAAGTCGCTTGTTGTTGCCTAATGGAAGACAAAGCGTTCGCGGAAACAGTACTCGACAACGGTCCGTCATGTTTTGGTCTGGGAGGGATGAACCGAAACGAAGGGGCAGTATGGTCTACTGTCTGCTACTGTCTTTGCTGAGCTGGGCCGAATGACCTACATGCAGGAGTATGTACATCAGTAAAGTCAACAGTAATTTTCTCATGGGGCCGGGAGGCCTCCTCAACGAAAGTGAAGTGACTTTCCTTCTTAATGTCATTCAGCATGCGGGTATTTCAGTATAGGGTACTTGTTTAGGACTCATTGAATCATCCTTGAGTGGTTTCAATGGGCTGCAGCCTTTCTGATACGACACGACACGATACGACACGCCACGCGAGGTCAAATACGAAGGAAGCAATCGCTACTGCTCAACAGCAGACTGTAAGGTGGTCGGATAGCATCTACGTCACAGTATCTATATCTGCACCAGCTTAACGGTGAGCTTCAGATATGATAGCGATCAAACGTTATGACAAAGCTGGAGTTATTGCGCTCGTTCACACAGCACTTGTTCGTCGTCCGACGATATCACAACAAGTCGATATTGCGGTTTTGCACATACGGCCTGTCAGATGAGTTTTTTTCTTTCGGCTTGGTAATCTTCGACCATGCTCCGAAGATGAGAAAACGTCTATCGGTTGCAGAGACCACGGCAGATGAGCCGCTGATGTCTGACATCTGACGTCTGACATCCACCATTTGAGACCACATCTTGCTGTGCCCCCACAAACATCAGGTTCTCCTGCATAACTTTTTCCCGTCTGTCCAACGTCCGACCGTCACCATCATATCAAGTTACTATAGAACAGAAATTGAAGAGGGACCAAGAAACTCCCACGACATCGATACGAGACTGAATGGTAAGGAAGATACCGCAAAAACACGTTCGTTTACTGTTTTACAGAAATCGCGAACGACCAGGTTCAGTCAGCTCGCGTCACATCGAATCGTCGTGAATGATCTTGTGCAAGCGGCGCGGCACGGAATGATGCGTAGATGATAAAGAAAGCAGATGAGCAAAAGTAAACTGACCTTGGCCATCATCATAGTCACAAACTCGTTGTAGTCGATCATTCCGTCACCTATCAAGAGATCGTGTATCCGTTAGTGTCTCATTCGGGCGCGCGAAGAAGAATGAAAGCTGTGTTTGAGTTGAACCTTTATACTCACCGTCCTTGTCGGCCTCTCGGATCATCTCGCTAATCTCAGCGTCGGAGAGCTTCTCACCAAGGTTGGCTGGAAGCAGGCAAGGTCAAAGACAAGGAAGTCAGTGTATCAAGGACCAGAATTAGAGCTGTCGTCAATGCAGCAACAGCAGCAGCAGCGGGACAGGAGCTCACTCATGACGTGCTTCAATTCGGCAGCGGAGATATGTCCGTCGTTGTTCTTGTCGAAGACCTACGTGTCAAGTAACGCAACGAGGATCAGCTCGTGTTCCTTCTTGTTGGCCAGCCAGGTGAGGTATGATAATGATCCACCACATGAATCAATACTATGGTGAGGTTGATATGTCCAGATGTGACCCACCTTGAAGGCCTCTCGGATCTCATCCTCAGAGTCGGTGTCGTGCATCTTCCTAGCCATGAGAGTCATGAATTCGGCAAAGTCGATAGAGTTGTTTCCGTCGGCATCGACCTAAGTAGATCGCAGATTACACGGATAATATAACAAGCATTAGCCACGTTTCCGAGCCACGAGGGACGAGCGACGCGCAAGCATGAACAAAACGGGTCCGTCCAGATCGTTCCTCGATCAGAAGCAGGTGAAGTGTTTGATAGTAAAGGGCAAAAAGCAAAAATCGAGCAGTCGCAGTGCAGTCCGTACTCACCTCGTTGATCATGTCCTCAAGCTCAGCTTGGGTGGGGTTCTGACCCAATGATCGCATCACGGTACCGAGCTCCTTGGTGGTGATGGTTCCATCTCCGTCTGTGTGTGTACAAGCGGATATCGATTATAGGTCGATTTGATTTGATTACATTCGTTTGAGGTTGGGTGGCAAGTTAATTTGATGATGCAGAAAAGGGGGAGCGGGTTAACGATCAGCACAAAAGTCGCCAACATACAGTGCGGGCGTTGCATGTAGTAGATAGGGAGAGAAACCCACCCTTGTCGAAGAGAGAGAAAGCCTCCTTGAATTCTGTATGATCCAGCCCAGCTGTTAATTAGCATGAATGTTCTTCTCACACACACTCCCGACTCATCCTTGCTTCGTCTCGGTCACACCATTGTAAAGCTGTCAAGTCCACATACCGGCAATTTGTTCTATTCAAGGTGCAGGGTAAATTCGCAAGTCACGAGGTGGAAGATGTCAGCTTAATTCAATCTCCTCTCCGTAAGATTCACATTCCAGCTGACCTTTCGTCTGCAGTACAGAAGGAACGCAAGCTGTCAGCGCTCATTCTTCTTGTTCTTCCGCACGGGAGAGGACGAGCCAAGTGGGGCCGGCGTAGATTGTTCCGTGAGCGGGAGCTGGAGACGCTGGAACTCACCAATTGTTCAGCCATGATGAATGATTATACGCTTTCAATAGCTATCTATCGTGAAGGTCGTGATGTGAGTTGATGTGTAAGAAGAAAGGTTGTTGTTTTTGTTGTAGTGAATATAGATGCAAAGGGAGGGGGAATTGGTTGCTAGTCTATTGATGTTGCTGTTGCTGTTGCTGCACTTGACACGCCGTGAGCGTGGGGAGAAGTGAGGAGTGAGGAGCGAGTGACGAGCGACGAGTGACGAGTGACGCACGGCGGTATACCGTGCATACCGTGCATACCGTACAACCTACTTTTGACTTGAGGGCGCGACTGCGGCGAGTCAGCCTGATACTACTCATTATAGCTCAGCCACGTGGCACGTAATCTGGACTTTGGCCTTCCGTATCAGGTACACACACATAATCATCCCCGGATCCGATTCGATTGATTGCCACCTACTTTGATGAGTTATGATGACATAGTCGAAAATCATAATCATGACTGAATTTCGCACAAGTGCAACTCCAAGTTCTGAAAAAAGCTCTCAGTTTCGTTCATACCTTTTCAGTCATCATCATCTAATAAATACAAGGCGCTTGACTGACCTCAAGTCTAGCTTGAGCAGAAAATTCTCATACATCCCGTTTCATCCTCATAAAGTCAGTCGCTGTGATCATGTCAGCGCCCTCATCAATCCTTTCGAGGGGAGTATCAGTCTATTCGATCCCCCAACAAATCCTATCGACACTCTCAGTCCGATCAATCCAAGCTCAGGTCCAGCCCGAACCTGAAAACAATCCATCAAAAACCCCGGCTGCCGATGTACCATCATCAGCACCAGGACCAGCAGCTGGTGCAGGGGCCGCGCTCAGCTGTCAGACATGTCCCAATGCTGGATTCGACACGGTCGAAGAGCAACGAGCGCATTTTAAGTCCGATTGGCATAGGTATAATGCTAAAGCCAAATTGACCGGACGAACTGTCGGTCAGGAGGAGTTTGATAATATGGTAGAGGGTGAGTAGCTCGGCTCAGCTTAGATTGGCTCAGCTTCGTTTGTCAGTCGCGGCTGGTTGTTGTTTGGAAGCTGACGATATCGGTCCTTTTGGGGAAATCAAACCTATTTTTTTGCCAGGCGTATCGTCGATATCTGGTTCTGGATCTGATTCCGGATCAACTTCAGGCTCATCCTCGGGCTCATCCTCACAATCAAAGGTAGCTCGACTACTGAAACGTCAAACGCTCGGCAACGGCGGTGCTGGTCCCACGTCGGATGATGACGAGGCACTCGAACTAGCAGACTGTCAAAGACGAGCTCATCTCCGAACAGCCGTCATCTGGTTTTCCCCTACAACTCCTATCCCATCACTTCAAGTACCTAAAGATACCCAATTCGGTGTACATAGGGCGCTGTTTCCACCCTTTGAAACTGCTGCGGACTATCTATCGGAATTGAAGAATATGCAATTGTCGGGCGATGCTGAAGAAGATGGAGAGAGGAGATTGACATTGCTCATGGTTGCTGGGGGTCATTTCGCCGGTATGGTAGTGGGTATCAGACCTCGCGGAAAGACTGAGAGGCAGGAAGTGAAAGGGGCGGGCGATGTGAGAGTATTGAAACATAAGACTTTCCATCGATATACCAGTGAGTAGAGCGCGGTTCTCTCCCTGATATACACAGATCACATATGTCCATGGGTTGTTCGTATAACTCTTTGATAATGATAATGTCATGGAGGCTGATCCATCCACCGTCGTCTTTGTGCACGATGAACAGCCCGAAAGAAACAAGGTGGTTCTCAAGCGCTCAACGATAATGCCAAATCCAAGGCGGTATCAGCAGGTGCGATGCTTCGTCGATACGGCGAACAAGCCTTACAAGAAGAGATTCGTGCCTTGATGTCTGATTGGGAAGAAGACCTTAATGCATCAGAAAGGATCTTTGTTAGAGCTAGTACGCACGGGAAGAAGTCGTTCTGGGGCTATGAGGACGCTGTGATTCAGAAGAATGATGAGAGGATAAGGGTGTTCCCGTTCCCCACAAGGCGGCCGGTAAGTCATTCCCTTCTGCAGCTCAATCTTTGAATCGTCATTTATGTAAGACCTAGCTCAATCAGCGGTATAGGCTAATATTGGATTCAATGTCGTACATAGACCCTCCAAGAACTCTTGCGATGCTGGCACGAGCTCACCCGGGTCAAGATCTCCCACTTGTCCGAGGACGCCCTTCGGGCCCTAGACGACGAATATATTGCCTCCCTCCAACCGAAAAACAGACCCGTCAAATCCACCCATGCTCCCCCCTCCGTCCCTACATCCAGTGTACCTGCCGTACCGAAATTATCCCCAGAAGAGGAAGCTCGACTTGATCGACGCAAGAGGCTCGAAGAAATGATCAAGAAGGGTCGTCTGGATGCGTTGAAGCCGTTCTGGGCGAAATACAAGGATGATTACTTGTCATCGTCCGCTTCGGAAATTATCGGTCTCGCAGCTTCGGCGGGGCAAGAAGATGTCCTTAAATGGATGATTGAAGAAGAGCGACTTGATCCTACTCAGCCTATTGAATCGCCTGGGATCAACGGTAGGAGAGCGTACGAGCTCTCGTCTACAAAGGGGGCTAGGAATGTATTCAGGAGGATAGCGCATGCTCATCCTGATTGGTATGACTGGGTCAACGACGCCCGTGTACCGTCTGGTTTGAGCGAAGAGAAAGAAGCGGAGCAAGATAAGAAAAAGGCTGAACGTCGAAAGGGACTCAAGGAGAAATTAAAGGAAAGAGAAAAAACCCGTGCGGCCGAAGAGGCCGAAGAAGCCGCGAAAGAGGAAGAGGCTCAACGGAGGAAAGAAGCTGAAGAGAGGATGAGAGCTTCCGTAGGTGCTGGGGTCATCGGGAACGGAAACAAGGGACCGCAGAAGCTTGGTGGGAGGGTTGGAGGGGAAGGATTGGGCGGTATGAGTCAAGAGATGAGGATGCAGATTGAACGTGAGCGGAGAGCTAGAGCCGCCGAAGCTAGATTCGGTGGCGGCACCGGTACTGGCCAGCGATAGCGGCAACGCAATGGCAGGGGTTTGAATGATAAAGTTCAAGAAGGGTATTCCGGCAGGAGAATAGCGGCGTACTGTATACATAGTATGATCGTGAGATATCATCATAGACCTTCTCTCTGAGTATTTCCTATAGTCATGTAGATGTCATCAGCGAAGCATCGCAGTAGGAGTACTGTCTAATCTGCTGAGATTGATACTTGATGCTCTGAACGGATAATGAAGGGTATTGGAGGTACTGATCAACAATTCGAAGATGAATTCCCAGTGTAGTTGCATATATACATATATACATGACAACCCTATATACATAGACATGTCACGTATTGAATAAAGGGCGGAAGATGTATACAACAATTGATCCATACGGTACATGTTGGAATGTGAGAAATCAGACTCGAGTCGCCTATCTTCTGCTGCACTTGTTACAAGTCAGCAATTACCAAGACTGCCTAATGTTGGATTCTGTTTCCTTCTTAGATATCAACTCGGATCTTCTGCAGCATCGGGATGATCTAGGAAGCAGAAAGAGAAGAAGAAATCAGCATATCACCAGATCCAAACCACTAGTCCTTTCAAGCCGGCGCGCCAGGTCCGGCCGGACTAGTTTGGCATAGTACCGAGAGATGCTAACAAACTCACCCTATCCCAATCGTCCATTGCTTTTTGGAGCATCTCAACTTGCCCATCCGCATAAGTTTGCAAAAGTTCTTTCATCTCTTGTTTCTTGTTGAGCTCAAACACGGCGTGCTCTTTCATTACTTCGTCCGAGAAGCCAGTCGACGTCTCGTGTGCTGTTGTCACGGCGTCTTGGAGCTATCCAATCGAAATTTGTACATCAGATTAGCTCAGGTCAACTTAAAAGGTTCTGCAAGTATCGTTTTCCCAATCATGCTGCTTCGCCAGGATGGAAGCCATGCTCGCATTTGTGGAAGCGAAAAATCTCAACCGCGTCATTGCCTCGCACTCACCTCTTTAATCTTACCATCAAGCTTCCGCATCCTCTCTCGTCTGGTATGAATATCGTCCGTGCCCCTAATCCTATCCACCTGATCTCTCAAATATGTCCCCAATCCTACGGGTGTGCCCGCATGTCCATTAGATAAAGCTGCGAGTCGATCTCGCTCCGAAACGACAGCTGAGAGATAGGCTGATAGCTCTTCGAAGTCGAGTTGTTTTTGATCGCGCAGCTTGATGACGGCTCGATGAGCGTTGGCGTACGCTAGTAAGGAATGAGATTGGATGAGGAATGGTTCGACGGTTGATTGATTCTGCATGCACACAAGAAAGGATGACATCCACCAGCCGTGTCAGAAAAAGATGACACTCGAATGCAACCGTGCGGTTTATTGTTGCGGCGCGAGTCACTGACCATATGCTTCATCAACGCCGAGAAATCAAGCATCTTCTCGGCAAACCTGTTCAATGGCTCCGTGATGCCGGATTCGAGATATCCCAAACCCTGGTACGCAGCAGCCATATCCTGGTAATCCGACGAAAGATCTGTTTTCCGCATCATACCACGTGATGCACGATCAGCCAACATGGTTTTTGCTTCTGCTTCTCTTTAACCGGGGGGAAACAAGTATTAGCTCACCGTCCACTCTAGCCTTGCTCCTCCCAATAAGTCTCTCAACAGACGTCAGACCTTCTTCGAATCGCTCAATCTCCTCTGCCATCTCAACGAATCGACCGTCGGGTTTCCTGACTTTCGAAAATGCGTTGATGAATGTGTCCGAGAGCGAGTCCATCAATGACGTGTGCGATTCCGGAGGCGGGTGTGAGATGTGATGGTGTTTTGCGACAGTCTACAAATATGATTTATAGCCAGCCCAATATCAGTTTCCAAGGATTCATACATATTCATGGTCAAGACAGGATCAAGGGGGAGGAGAAGGCAAGTTGGAAGTTGGAAGATATAGAGTAATATTTTTACTTACCCATTCTGAGCTTTGCAAGAAATCGTTAACAAGTTGGCTGCGCTGTAAAGTTGGGTGACGCGCAATCCGATCGGCGAATCGTTGCAAGCTGAATGGGAAGAATGGTCAGATTAACGCGAGCACTCGTTATCGTTGCGCGCTAAATACGGGCAACGGGGCGACAGGTAAGCGTCGGACACTCACTCGAGCCGTCGTCTCTCGACAAATTCTGGCCCGAATCGATCACCCTTGATATATTCTGTACATCACGTTCGATTCCAATCGGTGAGCTGAGAAACCATACAACCAAAGCAATTGGAGGCTGAGATTAAGCTCACCAAGACGATGTTTGTCAGGGATGGGAGGTACGACAGATGCCGGAAAACTCTTGACGAGATGTTCACGGAGAAAGACGAAATCCTGGAATCGCCTTCTGACCACTATGATTGGTTTTTGGAATGTCGCAAGGTTGGTCTGATGCGTGCGACAAACAAAGGATGAGCATTGAGCCTTCGGTGGTATTTTGTGTAGACGTTCTGTACTCACCTGAGTCTTGACACCGTACGAAACGTACATGTCCTTGCTCCCTTCATGCTCTTTAACAGGTTCTCGAACCTCGATACTCATCCACTTTCCATTCCATTCCGCCGGATCGACTTCCGCCGAAGTCGAAGCAGACGCTGACGCTTGTCTACCTGCCTTTTGATGCCTAGACGAACTTGTTGCTGTCGCCGTAGCAGTCGACGTAGATCCCGAAGCCATATGCTCATCGTCGTCGTGGATGCCCATACCTCCTGAAGTTTGAGATATGTTCTCAAATCCGTCTCCTTCTTCGTCGAATGGAGAAGAGGGGGACATCATCCCCGCTCCCGCCGCCGCCCGAGGAGGCGCATCATCCCATGCGATTGAGTGGAACCCATCCTCGTCGAGTGGCTGTGATGACATTTCTGGTGTCTATGGCCTGTGTTTTGATGTACAACGAAGAATCGATCGGATAATCGAGGAAGTGTAGAAGAATATTAGGTATCGCCAATGAGAACAGCTATCGGTTTCATGGACGATGGGATGCGGTGTAAGGTGACTCGTAGCTCACCGGACTGAGGGTCTCAGCTTAAGCGGACTTGGTTGTCAGCTTACGTAATAGAACTGCCCCCAGATACATGTTGCCACTGTACAAGCTAAGCACACCATACCAGGACTAGCTCACATCGTCACCGCGCCTGCCTCACTGTGACTTGCAACAGCATACAGTTACCCGGTTAGTGCTAGGTAGAGAGCAGCCCAGTGACCACCACTTCATCACCCGCATTCATCAGTCTCATAAATCAACCTTTCGATCCCCTTGCTATATAGACTGTAGCTCTCTCAGACATACACCTTATCACCCAAGTCGTCAGACCGGTGGCTACCTCCTCGTCCACACTCAACCCAACAAGAGTGACAGCCATAGGCAGCACTTGATCACTACCCACCTCCCTTTCCCCCAAGTCAACCGGTCAGATCAGGAGGGTACCCGTACACCCCTCTTGTCTGACTAGTACTTGGACTTGCGTTATCTAGTCAACCTGTCTTCTCCTCTTCAATCACCCTCTTCGCCCTCTTCTCCCACAGCCGCCGTCGACTCCTCCGCCTCTCTTCTCCCTAGCAACTCTTTAGGCGGATCAGCGCATATCACTGGACACGGACACGGACAAGCCAGGATCGGATCATCGTCTGCTGTAGACACAATTGTAGCTGAGGACCGTACGAGTGCAGCGATTGAAATTGAAGCCGACGGACGGTCAAGGGGCATCAGTGATAGCGATACGGCTGTGACTGTAAATGTAAGTTCACACTTCTTTTGCATACATACAACATAAAACATACAACGCTTATGTCTCCCTCCTTCTTCAACGTCCACGGTTTCACTTCATCAATCTTATCTCACTTTTTCCCACATCTTGTTCTGCTCGTCTTCCATGCTTTTCTCTGTGTTCAATTTGCTAAATGCTAATGATCTTAATGATCAATCTTTCGTCTTCATACATCGTGCGTCCATCTATCGCCCATGCAGAGAGGTATTACTCGACCTAGATCGCCGACAGACGACGGCGACGACGACATCGAACACTCCCGACCGAAACAACGTACAAGGCAGCAATTGACGGCTTCCAACCCTATCTCAGCTACCGAATCACCCTTTCAGTCGCCCCCCAACCACCATCTGACTTCCGCCTCTCCGAGAACCCGACCACTTATGAGCAGTGACATGGGTCCTCCTCTCCATACCAACGGTTCCAGCGCAACCGCTCACGCAGTGTCTGACGAGCCTGGACCGTCCAATTTGACATCATCATCATCGAACGGTCATTCATCGTCGTCATTTTCCGGTCAAAGCCAGCCCGGATCGCTACCTCGCGATGTAGTCAATTCGATCAAGCATGTTCAACCGCCTGGCAATCTAATGTATGAAGATGATAGGGATTGGGCAGAACATCATGTTCTGGGGCATGATGATGGCCATGAAGGAACGGATGATGGGATGGACGAAGATGGGTTATCATTTAGACGACGGCTTCATGGCAGGCCGGGCCAAGCGGGAGGCATGAGGATGCCAATCGAAAGAGAAGAAGTTGTCAGGTTGATGCTACAAGGCCTGAGAGATATAGGTTATCAGTGAGTTGAGTTCTTACTGTCATCGCTATCTAGGCCAGCCGCTCATTTCTCTCAACCTTCTGCTTATCGTCTATAGTCAAGCTGCCGATGTTCTTGAAGCCGAATCAGGTTATCACCTGTCTACACCCGCCGCGACAGACTTTCAGGCTGCCATTCTAGGTGGAAGATGGTCTGAGGCTCTTGCTCTCCTCCCTGAACTTGGCATACCAATGCCAGCTGCCTCCACTGAGCCCCAATCATCGAGAAGTAGTATCGCTTCAGGAAAGACAAAGGCTGCTACGCCAGTGAAGGGTACCGGAAGTGTTTCGGACCAAGCGACTTTCCTCATCGCCCAGCAGAAATACCTCGAATACCTAGAGATAGGGCAGCAGAAGAAAGCTCTCGGTGTCCTTCGAAGTGATCTAAATAGGGTAGCCAGGGATTCGGATGTCTTACACACGCTGTCTAGGTGAGCAGCTATACTTGATTCCAGTATAATCTATCTACGAGGAATTCCGCTGACGCCTTTACAGCTTCATGATGTGCACCGACAAGGACGATCTGTACGAGCGAGCGATGTGGGACGGAGCAGCTGGGACCTCACGGAGACAGCTGCTCGAGCATCTACAATGTGAGCTTCCTGCATCAGGGACAGTTGTATTTCTAGGTCTGACTCCCCTTTAGCCTTTATCTCTCCACAGCTTATGGTCCCTTCTCGTCGATTGGCAACGCTCTTCGATCAGGCCCGACGACATCAACAATTGTCTTGTCTGTATCACGAAGAACCTGAGTCATCGTCCTTGTACACTGACCACCGCTGCGAGAGCGGCCAGTTCCCCTCTGTTACCACACACGTCCTGGCTGATCATACCGACGAAGTGTGGAGGATCGAGTGGAGTCCGGATGGTATGTGTTTGGCCAGTGCCGGCAAAGATAAGACGGTCACCATATGGCAACTGCGGGTGAGCTTCTCGCCTCCGCCGTATGTACGGGATAGGAAGCCGCGCTGACGATGGTCGAATTAGGCTGCTTCCAAAGAGCACGGTGGGACGCAGTATGGCGTAATACCTCTTCTGCATTTACGAGATCACCATGATCCTGTAGACGTAATGTCTTGGTCACCCGACGGCAAGACATTGGTGACTGGTGCAGACCAGAATGTCTATGTGTGGAACGCCAAGGTGAATACACACAAAATCCCGAAGGGTGCTTGATTGCTTGTGACATACTAACGAACTTGTTGTACAGACCGGCGAACAGAAACCCAAGCCTTCTGCCAGTTCTCAACATGGCGATACAATCAGTGCGATTCAGTGGTTGCCTGACGGTTCAGAATTCATCGTCGCATCAATGGACTGTAAAGTGGTCTTCTATGTATGTTGGGCCAAAACCTCCCGTACCATGCCTTCGCCTTCTGATTTTCGAAACAGGCTAATATCCCTACTCTACTTGTGTCTTTTCGTTTCGTTTTGTATAGGCACCGAACGGCAGCATGCTCCGTCAATGGTCTACTGCTCCACTGCAACTCAGCGACTTCGTAGTTACGCCCGATGGCAAACGAATCGTAGCCCTCACGACACCGCTCAAACGAGTCTCCCACAATGATCGACTGAAACAAGCCATGTCGGCCAGACCCACCGAAGAGTCAGAGACGCTTGGCCCCGCAGCTGGTGGCGGTGGAAGTTCAAGTACCGTTGCACAGCCTTTCCAGTACGCGACGATGGAGCGATCCATTGCTGTTATCAGAATCGCTGACCATGAGATAATCGAGTAAGTCAAAAGAGCTGCGAGGTCTGGAATCACTCATTGACTTTGTATCTACCTGTTTGTGTAGCTGGTCTCAGGATCTGAGATGCGAAACGACAAGTATCAGGATATCAAGCGATGGAAGGAAAGTTATCGTCAGCTGCACGCCGGATGTAAGTCGAATATCTCCTCTTCTTTAGCTGCTGATCTACGAATCCGAGGGGCTGATTTGTGCGGTCGGTTTATGGTGATATAGGAAATCCAAGTTTGGTCGATTGATCCGGGCTTGAGATACCTGCGCAAGCACAGCGGACATGTGCAGGGTCGGTTCCTCATTCGAAGTTGTTTCGGTGGACCCAAGGACCGGTTCGTATTGAGTGGTAGCGAAGGTGAGCTTTTGACTGCCGATATCTTTCACAGATATATGCAAGCGTTAGAATTTCTGCCCGCTGACTGTTGGATGAGCGAATTTGTGCTATGCTACGGTATCAGATGGTCATGTCTACGTATGGCAAGGAGGTTCTTCGAACCCTATCGAGGTATTATCAGGTCACGTCGGGGTCGTAAACTCGGTCGCTTGGAATCCTGTAGCTGCGAGAAGGATATTCGCTTCATGCAGCGATGATAATACGATGTGAGTGCATCACACAAGAAACGCATATATTCTTACCCCCGGTTGGCCCAGCACTAAAAGCGCTACGCTATAGCAAGTGGGAGGGAGATCGAGCTAATCTTTTCTGTTCTTTGGTCTCAATGCACAGTCGAATATGGCAGCCCCCCGTTGCCCTCGATGACCTCACCGACGCCGTCATGGCAGAAGATGCATTCCATGAGAGCGAAGCCCAAGGCGAAGGCGATGGTGATGTGGAAGTTCCTGGATCTGGATCCGCAATTGAAGGCGGAACAGATGCGGCGAAGGATGATGATGACGGGATGGTATTGTAGTATCGGTCTTACCGAGGGGGGTGGGGACAGGGTGGGGACAGCATATCACTCTCAAATACACTTCGATGTCTAATGTTTGTGAGTGCGTGGGTGCGGGAGTACCGATTAGCTTTTACAGTGACAGATATATCAATACTAGTACAAGCAGACAGGTTACGATACATTGCGGTGTGTATTGTAGATTACTTGAGCAATGGAAGAAGATGTACTATATCGAAGTATCTTGTACAGGATACATGTCACTGCTCTGTAGAACCGAGTGATCACAATCGCGTTTGAGATCAAGATCGTGATAGGACATGATCTACAAGTAGGTGAACGAAGTCAGGTCAATCAAGTGAAGCTACAATAGCAAAGATATCGTTCCTCTCAGAAGCCCCTTCCCACCTATCGTACATCACTTTCTCCTCTGACGAGCTCTCAAAAGCAATCTAGTTGATTGGCGCTCGATTGAACAGTACTCAAGGTGATATCCCCTTCCCTCCTCTCTCTCTCTCTCCACTCGTCGATCCTGTTTATGTCACCGTGGCAAGTAAATCGAGTTGAATCAAATACAAACACAGTACAAATAACCGCTCAGGTTCAGCAAACTAGCACGTCAAGATATCCGCGAAGAGGTCGGAACACAAGCTCGATGCACGTCACCGAAGAGGTTAAAGCACATCTTGTTCACTAAATGGTAAACGCTCAACATATCAAACAAATCATCAGTTTTCTGAACCTGAGATCTGTGCAGTCCTTATCAACCAACATGGTCACAGAACATAAATCATCGATCATGAATCATCGAGCACCACAGATCATATACCATAGATTGTAAATCATGGCAGGTACTCGTGCAGTAGGCCCGTTCGTTAGCGGTCCTGATAGTCTAAACCCATCTTAGTCAACTCCGATCACGATCGATCGAGCCACCCCTCAAGACGTACAGTACGATTAGACCCAAGACGACGGCGAAGCGAAGCTCGGTTTCGGGCTTTTGCCACTTCCCACCTCGCTGATTAGCCTCTACCTCTGCCTCCAATCCAGTGTTCAGTGTCAACACCGATATATGATTGACTGTTTTCAATCTCGGTCATCAGCTTTTGTACCGAAGCCCCATGCTTTCTTTAGCTTAGCGCATTATACTGTAATCTTTTCAGAGCTACGGCGAGAAAAAACAGGAAGATGCCATCCCGCTTTGACCTTCGGGCATTGCAGTTGCATGCATTTGCAGATTATACCGTGATCCGATACCGATCCCGCTGAGCGACCGATCTTCTCGGTTGAAATAGACGGATTAGACTTACTGTATATGTGACCGAATAAGTGATCGAGGCAAGTGAACTGTACTCGCACCTTGAAAACATTCATCGAGCAACTGATGGTCATGGGTCATGGCATGGATCATAGACCAAGCTCAGTCCTCTGTAGAGGTCTACTGCCGCAAGATGAGGACTTGATCGAATGAAGATGGGTACAGTCAGTGTCTCGGACTGCATTGGTGCAAAGTTCCGCCATGCCTTGGCTGTACAAACAATAAGACCACGTTGAACAAGTAGGTGCAAATAGGACAGAGCATGCATCGTTCGTCATTCGTCTTTGCTTGTCGTGAGAGGCACGAGCGAACGCGTGTCATTGACCTACTGCACAGTACCTGTACACCCTACCCTGCACGGAGATTATGACACAAGATGGCTAAACAGCTAAAATAAATATGTTAGTCGAGGGACGAGAGACGGGGGACAAGGAACGAGCGAGGGAGCCGAAATGTAAGAACGTACTCGACTTTGACTGTATGACAATATGACATCACGATTGTCACGATGTCACAAGGTACTCGAACTGTATATTCGACATATGAAACGCAAAAACAACACAAGGACAACATGCTAGAACAAAACAAGACAGAACGAAAACAAATAAACCAAAGCAACACATGGTGAACGAATGCCTGCGAGTAATACAGAGGCACATGCCGAGGTACTTACTGTGCGAGTACAATCAGGCCCTGGTGTTATTTACAGTAAGTACAACCTTCTTTGACACTTTGTGAATGGTGGATGGGTCATCTCCCTTTTGCGCAAGGAACGGACACTAGTAGTTCCTAGGGATGAAGAAGTCCTGCACACAGAGCTCCTGGACCGACGATCTTGGCGAGCGAGGAATGGCAACGACCTGATGACGGCACAATTGACAGCGAGGGGGACTGTTTACTGCTCAGCCTCAGCCTGAGCCTGAAGCAAATCAATCAATCACCAAGAGTCGTGATCGTGATACAGTGCCCCTTGTGGATATCAATAATGATGCACGCTGTACTGTACAGTGGCCGCATCGCTCTATTGTACCTCATCTCAGTATCGGCCGACATCGATCAAAGGATTCGTTCATGGTTGATGGACATTACCATTGCTTGGCGATCAAGATGTGCAGGACAACTCATCTGGCCGTCCGATATCCCGATAACCCGTATGGCGGCGTTGTATTCCGAATAGACCAATACACCAAAGTCTGACTGCCGAGATGTGGGATGGAATAAGGGTTATATAACATGACGAAGGATACTGTATATCATGTCGCCCAAGAGAGAGGCAACTCATAGCTCATAGTTCAATCTCGGGATATACATGTATAACTTACAGTACTAGTATTGGTGAATGACGAATAGGCTTGAACTTTGGATCTGTTCTGATTTCGAGGTCGAAGGATGGATCGGATTTCCGTGGTTGGTCGGTTGGTTGGTTGGTTGGTCGATTTGGTCATAGAAGATATAACAGAGTATTTAATTTCAAAGGCTTGAACAAGCTTTCGAGCTACCATTCTTTCATGGTGAAAAGAAGTGCAGAAGTAGAGTTCAACGTAAAGTGGCTTTGGCTTTGGCTTAAACTAAGGCTTGGGTTTAGGATGTGCCATGCAAGTGTTTGCGATGTCGATGGGACACTTTGCAACTCGTGACATGTTGTGTAATGGTCGTGGTCATGGTGGCTTGTTGAGAAAAGAGATTGCGCGACTTCTCTCTCGGTGGGGCGTCATCACGAAAGACTTCAATGCGGATAGACAGACAATCATGAGGATAAGGAACGTCGAGAAGCGGATCGGATGAAATGGGGTGCGGGACCGAAGAGGACTCTTCTCAGGCAACTTTGGTCTGGTCTGCTCTGGTCTGCTACTTCCCAACTGATCGACATAGCTCGTCTGTACGACCACCGTATGTACTTGTACTGTCCTTCTGAACCTCGCACTAACTACTAGCTCGGTATACATACGTTACCTTTCTCTGTCTCTGTAGAGAGATAACCTTACATTTCAGAAGAGACCATGTATATACATAAAACTGTACGTCGATCCGCGTTCATCTCAGACCCTGGCTGAACTGCGGCGTAACAACAACAGTACTAGCACAACTGTACATCATAGACATTCCTACGACGCGAGCTTGTCCCGTTTTGACCCATCCCATGGATTCGGTCGCACTCACAACCGGAATAAAGTTGAGCCCTTACACTTTTCATCCCCAGATGCGCCCGAGCAGAGGCGACATTCCGTCTGCAGAAATTGCTCTGTAGAAGTGATGATATTCATCTCCAGGCATTCAAGATCTCTCTCTGCTTTGTGCGATATATAGACAGATGCGTTTCAACCAACTGCATGTCATGTGGTCAGAAGCTCGAGTCCACTTCAAAAAGGCGGTAGCAAAAATGTACGACGTCTGGGGATTCCACAGTACTCGAGTACGGCAGAACGATGCGGAGCTCAACGCAGAATAGAGTGCATAACGCATAGCATGAATTTGTGGTTGGCGTTGTTCTGCTCTCGTGATACTGTACAAGCCGAGGCTTAAGGCTTGTCGCAGCGTGATGTTGATGTTGATGTTGATGTTGCACGAACGCGTTGGTTGTTGTGCTGCGCTGCTCAAACAACACACCAAGTGCATGCCGAGAGCAACGATCTTCCTTGGTGATTTACCCTGAACTGCTTATGTACTACACCTCTTGCAGCCGGGTCGCGCCTGTTTTTACTTTTGCTTTTGCTTTTGCTTTTGCTTTTGCTTTTGCTTTTGCTTTTGCTTTTGCTTTTGCTTTTGCTTTTGCTTTTGCTTTTGCTTTGCGTTCTGCCGTTGTGGCCGGCGCTCGCTGTATTTGTATTTCTCCGAGAGAAAGAAGAAGAAAGACGTTGAACGATATGATGATCAGATCACCCTGCTAGTGTGCTGTATGTACAAACGTTGGACGATGCGATAAAACGATATATCTCATCCATTGATCAACCGACCCTTTGCTCTCTCCTTCTTCTTTCTGCATTCACAAAACAAATATCAAGCCAACTTATCCCGACCTGTCTATCCTGTCCCAACTGCTACTACATTACAGTTACCCTTTCTTACAATACATACATCAACGTCATACATACCGTTCCGTCCCTCTCACCTGACATACAGACAGCCTTGCTTGCTTGCTTGCTTGTTATTTCCACTCCGGCTCGACGCGATTGATTTTACTTTCTCTGCACCTGCACCCACCCACATACTTGCACTGGCAATCTCTCGTCACAGTCATACGCAAATCCAAGCCCGGCTTGAGCTTGATTTACGTTCCGCTATTCACGCTGCGCTCCCTCTCGCTCTCGCTCTCGTCAACACCGAACCGAAATACCATCCCATCCCATCTCATCTTGTAAACGCCATTACTGACGCCTCCGTCACCCCGCAAACCATCCAACACGACCTGTCACCCGCCTCAACATTAACATTTCGACTCTTCCGGTGTTGCTGGAACATCAGCCGTCTTTTCTTCACCTACCTACATACAAGAAGCAGATGCATTCCATCAGTCAAAGTCTGACGACGCCACACCACGATACAGTACCATACAGCAACTGCGTCCGCTTCCTGTTCGGCATCACCTTTTTCGTTCCCGAAACCAGCCAGAAAATTGAGTACGGTGAGTTGACCGGCTCTGTTCCCAGCTTCGGGAGCATGTTGGCTTTGGCTTTGGTCCAAGGGTCTTCTCCAACATAGGATATCGTATGAATTTCCTGGAATGCCCAAACCGAACTGACGATCCCTTTCTACTTCCTATACCTCCTCCTCCTGTTCTTTGCATTGTGTGCATCTTGCCATCTCATCTGTGATCGGGCATTCCCAACGACGTACTCCGACAATGCTTAATGCTCTTTTCTCTACTCTCCACCGGAACTGAATAATCTGCATCAACCAATGCCTTTCTTTCTTCCGACCACTTCAATCTCTTGTACGTATGTACGGACGGTCAGTTAGTCTTCTCAGGGAACAAGGAGATTACCGTACAGTAGAACAGTAGTGGTGTCGTCGATTTCATCATTCTGTGGTGTGACTGAAACTACACGGTACTGTAGCTCGCTCGGAGCTAGGGTGGATAAGGGAAAACAAGACTACTCGTACTTGTTACGCGTACGTACGTACGTACATACGGTCGGGGTAAAATCAAAAATAAGGAATCAGGAATATCAGGAATCACGGGTAAGGAAAAGCAGCCGCGACCAGCCTTCCTTGCTTGCTACAGCCAACCGTCACTCAACCTACCACTATACACTATACACTATACACCATACACCATACACCATACAACCGCATTTCATCACTTCATTGCAAGATAGATAGATAGATAGCAAGACATAAGACATATTCAACATCCGTTGCTCATCTCACCATCGCTATCTGATCTACGCCCCGGCTCGCTTCTTCTCTGCAAGGCTAAAACCGACAATCATTCGACGACCACGACCATCATCACCGGTTCTCAACTACAGCACAGCACAGCACGCTACACACTAGCGCCCACATTCCTTTACTGTTCTCTATCCTATCAACCAACATTGTCCTAGCTTCTAGCCACAGCCAGGGCAAAGAAAAGGAAAGGAAAGGATCACACCCACACCAAAAAACCAGTCACGTTCAACTGGATCACCTTACCCGCTTCACCCTGCCATTGTCAAACCCTCACTCTCTCACTCTTGGTCTCATACTTCGTTCAGCCTTCTTAAACGCTTGTCTTTGTCTCACTTTTTCTCTCAACCATACACTATCACCACACTCATTTTAAATCACTGCACGTCGGACCGCTACATACGACCATCACTCAACAGTTTGCAACAATCGACAAGCACGCCGAGTGACCCACCCCACACGACCTCGACTGCCCCAGTGTCTCTCGCCTGCCTCGGCATATCAACCCAGGTGGCTGAGACATCTTTCTGCAGTGCAACCGTTTGCAGACCTGCTTTGTGACTGTGACTCTGCGGCAATAGCTGGTCGAATCACGTCTCATCCAGTCTGCATGTACTGTCAGTCGTCAAGGCAAGCAGGTTCTACACACCTTGTCGTCGACGTGAGTCAAGTTTCACCTCCGCACTGAGTCCGTACCTGTTATCATATTCTGTCCCTACACATGATCGCCGTTTGTCTCTCCGAGACGTGGACGATCATCGTATCGACGCAAACTCGTGCAGGTCTTCGTCGCCTGCGCATAAACTTCTACAATCGCATTGCAATGCATCCTCGACATCTTTGCTGACGTTATCATTCATCATTCAACCTTCATCAGTTGACTTCACGTTTGACGAAAAGGGACAAAGTCGAATCAACCATTACTTCCCGACCAACCGTGACAAAATAGGTGTTTCGGCAAGATGGACTGCTTCTCTTCCTCTCCGTTGATGGAGTCCTTCCCGTCATCTCGGTTCCCCTCCCCAGTACCATCTCCGACTCAAACGGAATCCGAGCTGCCCATCGAAGTCGACCAATCTTTCACTTCATCTATGTCCTTAGGCGACGACACTTCACCAATGTTCTCGCCGACTCCAGCTATGCAAAAAGCACCAGCAGTCTCGCCTCTCCCGTCTGGGCTCTCTACTGCTTCTTTCCTCTCGCCATCACCTGTGTTTGGCCTGAAACCTCGTCGACCTGATCCTGTGCCCCTTCAGCGATCAATAGCTTCACCTTCAAAATCGTCGAGTCTTGATATCCAAGATTCCCTAAAGCCTATCAGTGCTCGACCTTTGGCGCAAGGAAGAACGTTTGGGAGAGAACTCTCAACAAATATCATGCAACGGTCAGCCGGACCTGCTACAACAAAGGCGAACAAGGGCAAGATGCTGCCTCCGACTCTGCCTGATGGGAAGCAGATGATCAGGCCTCGTGGTGGTATTCCGATGCAGTGGACCTCTTCCAACGAGGAGACTGGAAGACCTAGATTAGGGATGCAGGCTCAACTTTTCAGGCGGGAGGTCAGTGTTTGCGTGCGTGGGGGAACCGTGGAGGGTTTTATGCTGACTATCCGTTATCCAGACTGACCCTTCCACCACGTCTCTTTCGCCCTGCTCCGTGGCTTCGACCTCTGTCAGCGATGACTTCGGCATGGACGTCGACTCCCCAGCTGTCAAGTCGCGTCGACCCTCTGTCCAGGCGTCGCCGTCCTTCAGTGGTGCGGCGTCATTTTCTGGATCACCTGGTTTGGGTTCCTTCTTCTGCGATTCTCCTGCAGCCCCTTCCGCCTTCCCTCCTGCCAAGCGGCGATCTCTCATCACGGGCTCCCCCGACTCACCTTCGTCGGGATCCCCATCGGCGAAACGGACCTCATTAGGTCTTGGCGTCCCTCGGCCACCGCTGGACAAGACTCTCTCGTCCAGTGCGATGCTATTTGGCGGTGGAAAATCAAATACATTGGCAACTCGACGTAACCCGCCTTACAAGCGGCCCGCGCTCGGACCTCTCGCCTCCGCTTCCACTGAGATGGGACCTCGAACAGCGTCCGCTACCTCCGCCTTCCCTATCTTGTATGGGCCTCCCAAGCCTACCCTTGGTCAATCGGGCACCTTCCCTCGTTCTGCAATGGCACCCATGCGACGCGCATTCTCCGTTTGCGATCAAAACAAGATGCACGAGATGGAGGAAGATGAGAGCGAGTACGAGGCTTCGCCATCCATGGCCGGTACCCAGGCCGAGTACATGAGACGATACGGTCCTCGAGCTGTCCCTCCTCGAGTAGACGGATCTCCCGGCGGTTTCAAGCCCGTTCGAGCATCGATCGCTACTTCTGGCCAAGGGGTAGCTAGTCCAGTCAGCAAGAAGGGAAAGCAAAAGGTCAGCCCATATGGACCTGGTGGATTGCCCGGCTTCGGAGACAATGAGATGGATGGGAAAATCTTACCTTGTCACAAAGTGAAGGAGGACGGCCTGGTTCGAATCACCCCTGACACTGTAAGCTTTGCGACTCATCCGTATAACGCATTATACCAGTGCTGACAAGCCGTGAACCGCGATTTATAGCTTGACGACCTTCTTGGCGGCAAATACTGTGACAAGATCAAGCGATACCATGTGATTGATTGTCGATTCGACTATGAGTACGCGGGTGGTCACATTGCTGGAGCTATCAACGTCAAGTCCATGGACGCCTTAGATCAGCTGCTTCTGTCCGAATCAACCGGTGTTCACGCCAACGGGAACTCCTTGCCTGTACCGAGCCGCAGTGGAGAGCTTGGTGAAGGAGAACAGGTTGTGCTGGTGTTCCACTGTGAATTCAGCGCGAAACGAGCACCGACTTTTGCCAAACATCTCCGATCGCGCGACCGATCACTCAACAACGCGCTTTACCCCAAAATCTTCTACCCGGAGGTATATATCCTCGAAGGGGGATACTGTGGGTTCTACCAAACTCAGCCTGACCGATGCGAACCTCGAGGCTACACGCCGATGGACGACCCCAAGCACTTTGAGAGGCGAAACTCGGACTTGCACGACTTCCGGAAATTCAGCCGGACCAGGTCTTTCACTTATGGTGAACAACAACCTCAACCCTCCCGAGCGCCACTTCCCTGTCCTTCTCTCGCCTTTGCTGCTGCTTCAGCTGCTACTGCTAGACGGCATGGAGCTACTATCGCCGAAGAGGATCATGAGCACGAGTCTTCGCCTTCCGGAGCTGATTCGAGTATGGACATGGGATCCGGCACGGAGGCGAGCCCTTGTCCTCGAGCTGTGTCAATGGGTCAGCCGCCTATATTCGGATCTGCCAAAACTCGAGTATTAGGTCGAGTGGGATTCCATCGCGTAGCTTCATACGCCGGTACTGGCATGGGAATGCGGCAATAACGAAAGCACCCAGCAAAACCGAGCACTCGATCCATCGTCACCTGTACAGTACCCAACCCGCCTTCACCCTCATTCTCTCAGAATGGTAGAGCCTGTCTCCCATCCATCCTGCAACCCGCCTGTAGCATACACCTTGTCTTCTCTTCTTACCATTTATCCTTTCCCGAACTGCGCTGCATTGCATAGCACGAGGCGTCTGCACGCCATTCGCATTCTTGGAGATTCCTGGACGATCAGTCAACCTTTCTTGTAATCGCATGGGTTTGTCTGTCTGCCTACCATACATTCGCATTACATACTTTCCGGGTTCCCTTGCATTTCCTTCTTTCATTTTTTTGGCCTGTTCACAGTTTTATTTGTCATATACGCTTGTCTGTTTACCTTGCTTGAATTGCCTCCAAAGTCTGCTTGATACCTCGTCTGATATACAAATGTAGCCTTATTTCTATCCCGCTTTCTCACTCTCGCTGCGCTTCTTCTTGTGCTCGCCTTGTCTCGTCTCGCATTGCATTGCATCGCATGGCATTTTGATTAAAGATATTTTCTTCAGACTCGTATCCTTCGATTGTTATCTTGATTCGTCTGTTTACTTGTCGGTCAACTTGGTTGTTTATTCTTGTGTGCGTACAATCTAGTATCTTGTTTGTGTGTGTGTGTTAGGCTTCTTTTCTTTTGTTTATCCAACTTGTGAATAGTTTTTATAGTATAATACAGTATGATGAAAATGCAATTCATCCTCTTCTTTCCTGCCTTCTGCTCGATACTGTAGCTGCGGTATGATGGACAAGCAACAAACAATCAGTCAAATCAAGTCAAGCCAAGTCAGTGAGCTATTATATGTTACTCGTATAGAATGCGCTTCGCTTCCAGCGTTTGATAGTACCGTCTGTAGCTTGATAAAAGGCCATGCTGACGCAGGACTATTACTATTCCACGCGGGCACCATCACTCCCTCCTCCGCTGTGCTTCTCTTCGATCGTGTCGTCAATCATCATAAAGTTGGCAGGGGACTGCATAAGAGTAAAATTGTCCGGACCCGTCCTAATCATTAATTTCAATTGGCTCTTAGAGAAACAACATACAGTACAAAATAATGATATCCTGATATACTGATTCAGGCGACCGTGCAGTAGACCTAGATCCTAAATTAGGCCAACGACTCTTTACTCTCAAATCGCTCTACAAACCTCGACCCTTGTCTGATCTGAGAGACTCTTACACTCCGCCCATCATCACTCGCACTTCTGCTCGTACTTCTGCTTCTGTTCGTGCTGATACTACCGCCACCACTCGAACCACCTTGCTCGATCTCATGTCCATATCCATATCCGGGATCGGCATCGCTACCTCTGGCACCCTTCTTCTCATCGGCTATATCACTTTCCATCGAACTCGAACTCAAAGATGACTGCGAGCCATGCCGCTTCATAGTCATAGCTGATGTCGAATTTGGGTGTTGAGATCGATGAGAATGGATAGGACTTAGATGAGTATCGTCATATGGGTTTTCGAAAGGGTTGATATTGACATTCCTATCGTTCATCGTGCTCATTGCTGCACGGTTTACACCGGGACCGGTATTTTCCGAGTTGTCGTTGCCATCATCGTTATCGTTAACGATCGTTCCATCTCTGCCGTGGTTTTGTCTGCTTTCTCTCGTTGATGTTAATGTTGTCGTTGTCGTTGTGAGGGAAGACGAACTGATCGATCTCGGTCTCGAGCTTGATTTGGTATGATTGGTGTTATTGTTACTAGTGCTTGGTATGGCCGATAATCCAGGTCGGGGACTCTTGATTCGGAGTGGAATAGCAGCTTCATCAGGCTGCGAAGGCATCTCCACATCGACATCTACACCTCCTCCTCTTACTCCTGCCCCGGGCCAAGCCCTGTCTTTACCTTTCCTCCCTTTGGCATTATATCCATAAAACCTATCGTCGTTCTTCAGTTCATAAGGCCCATTGGCATCCGCCTCATCATCGTCCATCTTTAAATCCCAATCTGAGCTTTTTTGGCGAGTATATACCGGCCTCGTAAAGCCATATCGATTAGCTTTCGGCGTTTGGTCAAGGTCAAAATCGTTACCAGTCTGAAGTTCAGCTTCGGCTTCCGCGTACGGGTCGGTTGATGGTCTAGAGAAAGAAAGGGATGGTAGCGGATTATGAATACGATTATGTGCTGTAGACCTGATTCTAGACGATGACTTTGAGTTCGATCCCGATCTCGATGGGAGTCGCTTTCGATGGCGGTTGTAGAACCATATTCCCGCAAACACTGAGAGAACGACCACCACTGCTATACCCTGTGTAAGATATATAACATCCCGTATTAAGTCTATTGTTAGCTCGTGCTGCTTGAGTCACCGGCTGTGATACGTAGGGAGAAACAGGTCGCTGGAAGTGAGACGGAGGCACTCAAGAATGCGTGTAATCTACCGAGCGGTAAAGAGGAGGCTTACCGATATCAGACCGATAAAACCGCCCGTCGAGCCGGCTCTACGAGAAGTCGCAATTTGCAAATCGTCAATGGGCTGATTGATGTACAGTACGAGTACCGCTAATTGTGCGTCACTGCTGAGCTTGCTCACATTTTAGGCTCGTCCCCTAAACCTCTCCATTGCGTGTATGTGCTCGTCGGCGGACCTGCCCCATACTACTTTGCAAATGATCAAAAAGCGAAAGTCAATTTCGGTCCTTTCTCCATCCGCACGAATACAACGCTATTGATTGGTCGACCAAGACCCAGACGAAAAGACACTTTCTGGGCGCGCACAGATGAGCTCTCCACGTACAGATATGCCAGCTAGATAAGATGAAAGAATGCTTGTGTATCAGCACAGATCATCACATTGTCTCGGGCTCAGGGATTCAGACTGGGTGATTGGGATGAATGGGCGCACGGCCACTGATCGACTGATCATGTCGGCACGCAAAATGCAACGCCCACTCACATTCCCTGGTAGTGGTGATCCCTTGTCCCGAGCCACCTCTTCTCTGTAGCAGCCTAGATGATCCTCCTCCATTTTCTTCTTCTTTGTCAGTACTGACACCGATAAAATACCGAGCCAATCTCATTTCGTTGGCGTATGAACGATAAGGATATCCAGTCGAGACTGTTTGATGTGTAGATGTAGTGGGAATGGGAATATTACAAATGATCTTCGCTGAGATAGAGCTAGATAGAGCTAGAAATAGCCCCCCCTCCCCCTGCTTCGCACTGGTACATGGTACATCCACCAACATCCACCACCGGCAACAGACTATGCGACGTCACTCACTGGGTGCGGGTGCAGTGAAAGTGAATTGCTTCCGGCGGACCTCTGTCATCACGTGACCGGACAAAAGTCGCGACCTTGGCTTACTCGAGTATGGTGCATCGATGTCGAACAGCAACAACAACCAAAGAAACGTTGATGATCCCTACTCGATGCACCCATCATATCAGTTATACCTCTCTCATCGATTCGCAAGCGTAGCATACAAGCATTCAATAAAGTATCGTAATCAACACAGGTGTCAAGTGCAAGTGAGGAAACTCGTAATATGGGCAAGCCATCAAAGGAGCGGAATCAGCGAGCTCCAGCAGGTCGAGGTCGAGGAGGTCGAGGTAGAGGAGGCGGACATGCTGTTAGAGGAGGTGGGAGTGGACGACAAAAGGCTATGACTGCTAGGAACAACGCTGAAGTCGTCGACGATGAGGAGGTGTTTAGAAGGGTAATGGCTGGAGAGCAAGTTGGAAGTGGTAAGTGGAGGTGAGGCGTCATCTTAACAATATAGGACGTAAGACGACTCCTGTCGTTTGTCGATCGCAACAATGCAATACAGCAGACATTAAGTACAATAAGGTTGATGATCTCTCCCACGCGCGCTCATCCGGGCTCCTGTATGTCTCCGATTGTTCGATGAACATCTTGGACTGACTTGTTTATGTGGTGGTTGCGTCAAACGTAGATGATGACGATAACTCTGCCGCCGATGACGACGACGACAAAGCCAGCTCAAAAGGCTCAGCGAGGAGCAGTGAACTCAGCGATATCGACGACGATGACGACGACGAGGAAGAAGGCAAATCCCAAGCGAAAGATGATAAGGAGAGTGAAGCAGACGGCGACGAGGATGAAGAGGAAGAGGAAGAAGAAGAAGAGGAAGAAGAAGAAGAGGAAGAAGAAGAAGAGGAAGAAGAGGATATACATATAGCGGTACCTGTCGCGATGTGGGATTTTGATCATTGCGACCCTAAGCGATGTTCAGGCAAGAAATTGGCTCGACATGGTCTGATCACTCAGATGAGGGTTGGGCAGCGATTCCGAGGGATCGTCCTGACGTAAGTGACGATGACAGTGTATCCCCTCCCTCATACATATAAATCTTCCAATCTATACTCCATACAGGAATCGGCCTTCTTTTCGACCATGAAGTTATTCGCAAAAGCTCTGTCCAAAAAATAGTATGGGTTACTGTGGCTGATTTTCATTGTCGTCGTGTAGTCCAAAAGGCAAGAAACCCATCTCCCCAGCCGATGACGAGATCGTCCAAATGAGCGGGCTGGCAGTTGTTGAATGTAGTTGGGCGAGACTAGACGAAGTACCGTTCAACAAGATTAAATCACCTTACGAGCGATTATGTGAGTGTTTTTTTTTCCACGCATGTTCTATGTTCTAGCGCATCTATACTATACTTTGTTTGTCCCCCTCTCTCCTCTCCTCGAACTCACTTATCTATCAACTCTCGTTCTATTGCCCCTTATGTTGTGGGCGCGGGCAAAAAAATACATGAGACGACTCGCGGATGATCCCTACAAGATCAAGATCAAGATCAAGATCAAGAACGAACAAAGTAATGTGCTGGATCAACTTGATCAAGGAAAAGCTGACTTATCATATTCTTTGAACGTCAATTTATCTTTTCCATTCCTTCTCCATGTTCTTCGCCCCCAACCCACTCTGATACAAATTGCATGAAACACAGTACCGTTCCTCATCGCTACCAACCCTGTCAATTACGGTAAACCATGGCGACTGAATTGCGTAGAGGCTTTAGCTGCTGGTTTCTATATCACTGGACACCCAGAGTGGGCCGAAATATTGTGAGTATATTCCCCGAAACAAACCAAACAAATACAAAATAGAAACAAAAACAAAATGAACCTCTCCTTCATTAAAAGGGTTTAGTACGCTGACTGATCTGTCATGCAAATCTTTACTTGGTAGACTATCCAAATTTTCATGGGGTCACTCATTCTACAAGCTGAACGGAAACTTGATCGAGCGATACAGGACATGCAAGACGGCTGAAGATATAACGGCTATGCAGGAGCTCATACAGCAGGAAATTGCCGATGAGCGCGCTGAGCGTCAAAGAGAGAAAGGTGAGTGGGTGTGGGTGTGGGTGGGCGCAGGCGCAAGCCCAGGTGCAGGAACAGGAGCACCGATCTCACTTCTCTTCTTCTCTCCGTCTTCTTCACTTGACTGGACTTTGCCCCTTCTCCTCGTTTTGCATTTGTCATGCCATCGCCGGTTTCTGAGTCCCCTGGGGCCTTTGCTTCTATCTTGTCGACTCGGGCATGAAACTCGGTCGAAAAATATGATACTGATTGGTTGTGGTGATGATCGCAGAAGCGAACGAGGGCGAGGATCTACTGCGTGCAAACCCCAATCACACAGGCAAAGAATGGGACAACCAGGAACAACAGGAGGAGGAGGAGGAGGAGGAGCGGGAAAACAGCGAAGATGAAAGGGACGATGTTGAGGCTTTAGTGCAAGGTATAGATGGGACGCATATCGCTGCTTAGGTGTTTAAGTGCTTAGGCACTTGGGCCATTTTACCAAAAAAAAGGATCAACGCGGTTTCAAGCTCGACTGGTGTAAACGATATGGTATATATATGTATTTATGCGGAATGTGCAGGAAATCCAATGTAAAATACGGACATCCTCAAGTTCGATGATAGTACTGCTTCAACCATGATGCATGAAAAGAAACCTATAACCATTAAGGCCCTATTTTATTTGTTTTTAAGGTCATTCATCACCGACACCGGCGGACACCTGCTGCTAGAGACCATCTCCTATCCAGTGAGCCATTCTTGAATTAACCCGACCGCCAGCCTATGTGAGCTCGGTAACGTTCATGGGCATCTCGTCGATCTGGGTAGAGTAATATTGCTCGATGTCTCGGAGAATTCGGACATCTTCCACCGTGACAAAATTGATAGCAACTATTCGTGCGTGCAGTCACAGAAATTCCGGTCAGCTCCCTTCGTATACACATCAGATGGCTGATGGTAGGGGAAATCGAGAATTCGACACTTACCACCCTTTCGACCGAATCGACCTGATCGACCGATTCGGTGCAAGTAGTTCTCTCGGGACGAAGGCAGATCGTAGTTGATGACCAATGATACTTGCTGGACGTCGATACCACGAGCCCAAACGTCGGTAGTGATCAAAACTCGGCTAAAAAGATTAGAACGTCAGTATCACTCGAGTCGGACAGACCCCACAGCTCAGGGTAGATGGGCTTTCTGATTGCCTGCACGCTCGCGCTTGATAGTAACACTCACCTCTGACCACCTCGGAACTCGGCCATGATGGCATCTCGCTCCTTCTGTACCATTTCACCGTGCATGCTGCTAACGGTGAAATTGGCCTCTCGCATCTTCTCAGTGAGCCAGTCGACCTTTCTTCGCGTGTTGCAGAAAATAACAGCCTGGGTGATGGTGAGGCTGTAGTGACAAAGCACAAACAATGTCAGCTTTGTTCAGCCTGGCTCACCGCCTCAATTACATTTTGTGTGACAGTGGTGGTTCGTCAAAAGACGTTCTGAGTGGCAAATACAGGAGCGAGACTTACGTATCGTATAGATCACACAAGGTGTCAAACTTCCAGTCCTCCTTCTCAACAGCTACGAAGAACTGCTTGATCCCTTCAAGGGTCAACTCGTCTCGCTTGACCAAAATCCTGATGGGGTCAGTCATGAACTTGGTAGTCATTTCAAGTACGTCATGAGGTAGGGTGGCCGAAACGACAACGACTTGCGTAGCGGGGGGAAGGTATCGGTAGATGTCGTAGATTTGGTCCTTGAATCCCTTGTTGAGCAACTCGTCGGACTCGTCGAGGATGAGCATCTGCAGAGGTGAGCAAAATATCACAATCAGTGATTTGCACCAAAACAGCGATTTCTTTTCGGCGGTATTTCGCTCATCGCCCATTATCCATGAGCGGCGCTGCCCATCTTTTACACACACGAAGAGTGTAGTTATTACGAGACGAGTGAGAGCGATCGGATCATTTTACCCACCTTGATATCCTTGGTTCGCAAGTTTCGCCTTCGAATCATATCGAAGACTCGACCAGGCGTACCACTGACGACCTGCTGTCCAGCCTCGAGCTTCCTGATGTCTTCTCCGACACTAGTACCACCAATACAAGCGTGACACGAGACGTTCATATAATCTCCCAAAGCCAACATGACACTTTGGATCTGAACCGCCAATTCTCGAGTAGGCGAGAGGACGAGGACCTGGGTTTCTCGGACCTTGGTGTCGATAGCCTGGAGTGCCGAAATGGAAAAGGTGGCCGTCTTACCGGTTCCTGATTGAGCTTGGGCGATGACATCCCGTCCTCGCATGATAGGGATGATAGCTCGCTGTTGGATAGCAGAGGGCTTTTCAAAATTGTAGGCGTAGATACCTCGGAGAAGATCTTCTTTCAGGTTGAGCGCTTCGACTGTGGAGTTTCACGGCATATACACATGAACATGACAAGAGGATAGCACATTGGAGCGGAGCATTTCATAAGACGCGAGGAGAGAGGGGTAAGGCAAAGCAACCAGATATATCAGCTTCTATCCTTGGTTCGGATCTTATTGTTCCAATCCAAGGAGAGGAGGGAAGAGTTAAAATGACTCACAAGTGGGAGCCTATATTCGAGAGGGGCAAAAAAGTGTCACATTATGAGCACCCCCTGCACCTCTCGATCATGCACTGCATTGTGAATGTTCATGTTTCACGGATCTCCCCTTTTTCAGATTTCTGTTTTGGGTTGGTCCAGCAGCTTCCATTTCATAAGTGGTTATGAGATACGTACCACCGAGACAGCCTCGGAGGACTCAAAGACGAGCTTTTCGTCTCCCCTATCCACGGCAAACAGCCTATATTAGTACGACTGCTCTGTCTGCTGATGCGTAGATCCCATCACTCACGCGTTGATTCCCGCCATGATAATTGATCTTCTTCGTTCGTTGAAGGGGTTTGAGGAAGAATGATAACACGTAGATATGCTATGTTTTGTTTTCCACTAATGTCTCTTGGATTCGAGGATGGTGGCGAAGCAACGTCAAAACGTCCAATTGATAGCGGGATCAAATTGCTGGTAGAGCGGGGGGGTTTACCGCGGTGTTTGGGAGTGTGGCACTTCTCATTATAGCTTAGTACTCTTACTGTGTATTCCTCGCCGCTTGGATGGAATGGGAGAGCGGAGAATGCGTCGAGCCTTTAACCTTTACTTTATCCATCATTCATCTCATATCTCATCGTTTGTCAAGCTTGACTCTTTCAACATACATTAGCATCCATCATTGTTGTCAAGCGGAAACCCTAGTCTCTAGCAAACGCGCAACGCCTGCGAGATCTGATCGCCTTCCACCAAATCGCTGATACCGATCAGAAGACATACAAGTGAACCCTGGATAGTTGCACGGTAACTTTCGAAGAAGACAACTGTCCAGTATCAACAATGGACTCTATCATCGAGACGCAACGGCAAACGCACGAGGAGATTGAGCGATATGAGCAGGCTTTAGCGGATGTATTAGGACAAAATCCCACGGTGGTGAGTCTTTCTCAATGTCCATTCTTTTTCTGTCTTTGTCTTTGTTTATTGTCCGAGAACAGATGCTTACATTTTACACGGTTTGTTACTGGTTGAAATCAATTCATCAGCGAAAGAACATTACGCGACGAGATCGAAAAGCAGCCGAAATTCTCGACCGAGTAGGAACCCTCCGAAAAGAGCTCGTGGACTTGTACGAGGATATCCCGGGACTACGTCCTCGTGAATTGGAACTTCTCTCGGCACCTCCAGCAGGACAAGATGATCTCGCGGAATTCTATGCCAGATATAACAAGATCAAAAGTTTCCATCAGCGAAATCCGGGGATCAGCTCGAGACAATTCGTGAATGAGCTGGATGAGCTGGTTAAAGGTGACGGAGTGCAGACTATACAAGTTGAAGGTGATGCGGACCCAACGATAATCGATCGTGAGTGCATCCACCGATACATCTCGTTGCATGACGAAACCATGACGGAAATTATCGCTGATGCGTTTGCCTTTTGCCATGTGTAAAGCCCTCGACGCCGTCTTCACATCGAACGAAGCGTACGGTAAATTCCTCGACGTCACCCTCCCTCACTCTCAATACCTCAATCTGAAAGGCGCCTCCAGAATATCCTACATCGCCTTCGTAGATCTACTCAAGCATGGCAAGGTGGAACGAAATCTGGATCTCAAGGAGAAGAGCCAAGCAGGATATCTGGAATACGTGCAAACGCTATATAATTATCTATTGTCCTTTTTCGAGAGGGCATTACCCCTGGTGAATGTCCAAGCGAAGATCAAGGAGGAAGAAGAGAAATTCCAGGTTGCTTGGGAGGCTGGACAAGTCCCTGGTTGGGAGGCGGCGTCGAGCAGTAAGAGTAAAGCGCCGGCTGCTAATGGAGAGGGGATATGGTGCAAATATTGTGCGTATTGTCTCAAATAATCAGGCACACTCCCTCTGCAACTGCATCAGACATCTTTTGGATAATCCCAAAGGCTGAATGCCGTTACGCTCTACCCCTATCTGGTCTTGAGAGGATGTCTGCGTATGATCAGATCAGTACTGACATCCTTCGCACTTCACTCCCATCTTACAGGCCAGAAGAACTACTCCAAGCAGACGGTATACGATGCACACCTGAACTCTGAGAAACACAAGAAGAAAGAACGAGAAGGCAAGGCCGTATCGGATCCCTCGCAAGCCAACGGCTCACCCGCACCCTCAGCAACAGCAGCAGCGGCTTCTTCATCTTCAAGTTCATCACATCGAAACAAATTGCAAGCTCCTGCAAAACTCACCTTCCTCGTCACTGCTTTGCTCACTTTCCCGCCTATACCTGAATTGCTTGCCGATACTAGAACAGAGGTGGAGAGGAAGATGGCGTTGACTGCTCGAGAGAGGGAGGCGGAGCTTGAAGAAGCCGAGGAACAGGCCGCTGCTCCTCCTGTTGATTTGGACGCCGACGACGATGACGAGGACGAAGGCAAGATCTATAATCCGCTCAAGCTGCCGTTAGGGTGAGTAATCACATTTTACTAATCATTCCAGATTGTCATTCGCCTATGCTGTCAATATGACCGCCTCCTCCACTGCGCCGGGCAAACGTTATATTGCCGGCGCAACCCTGCTTCGAGATATCACCGAAGAATTACGCTGATATCTATTCTTGCTTCTTTTGCAGATGGGATGGCAAGCCGATCCCTGTCTGGCTGTGGAAATTGCATGGACTGGGCGTATCGTTTGATTGTGAGATTTGTCAATCGACATATCAAGGTCGAAAGGTGTTCGAGAAGCATTACAGCGAATCAAAACATGCGTTTGGCCTAAGAGCGCTGGGCGTACCACCTGGAAAACATTGGTTCGGTCTAACAAAGATCAACGATGTACTTGCTCGTGAGTATGAACCTGACTCTGACTCTGAAATCTGCTTTTGGTCAACTGCTTGCAAAATCCAATAGCGCTGAACGCGAATGCTGACAAGATCGATTGGTGCCTTTTCGCTCTGCCCAAAATTTAGTCGCCGAAAAGCTCAAGAGAGAAGGACGAGCCGAATTGGCCGATATGGATCGAGCTGAAGAATTCGAGGATGACGAAGGACACGTTTATGATAGGAAGACATGGCAGGATCTCAAGAAGCAGGGTCTTATTTAACGTACTTTTTTAGCGTTAGCGTGAACCTGAATACCTACCTGTCTATGAAGGAAAATAATAGATGATGGATGATAGGGGTCTATCATTTGTCGGGCTTACAGTAAGTTAGCATCTGGCAGCAAGCACCAAGCAACAAGCATCAGGCAGCTAGCTGTATGAGTGACTTGAAACATGATTCGCGACGAGCTGTGGTGCCCGCCTATCGTCATTGTGTTCACCACATGGGTGTGTATACATGCATTATGTCACATGAAGCAAGCGAAGCCTATAAGCGTATGCCAATTTACACCTTGTATGCTTTGTATCTTAAAATCAAAGGATGCAGGAAAGTTCATCAGCGGATTCTGGACCAGGCCCCTATGCATAAGGGTACGTACGATACAATACAATACAATACAATACTTGCGTCTTTGTATTGCGGCAACTACGATTGACTACTCGTACTAATGTTATTACGATGCAAACTTTTCCGCGACGTCGTCCAACTTCTTCTCCAAATCCAGCCCAATAAGCGTATCCAACAACCTCGTCAATTTACCCCTATTGCCTTCCTGATCACCATCTAGCAGCTCGCTTAACTTCTTTGCGCCTTCTTCGCCACCTAGGTCTTCGCCTAATAATCCAAGGTATTTCGCAGAAGCAAGACATCTTTCATCTATGTATGGGTATACTTCTGACCATTGAGATTGGATTCGACGTAAGAAAATACTGACGCCGACATTACCTATCCCTTTCAGAGTTTTTAACATATCCCCTACCCTCTGTTGCGCTTGGACAGTACTTAATCCGTCACCTTGTCCTTGATCTCCAGCGGAAATAGCTCTCTTGATCCCACCAAGTTGATCTTCTTCGCCTTCCCCGTTCAATCCTCTAACTCCATCAACAAGCTCTCCGAGCTGATCGGCAGTCTTCTCTTTATGTTGAGTTCGAGCGGCCCACATACCCTCTCTTCGACGTTCGTCGTCCGTTTCGGCCAAAGTGGAGAATGTACCGAAATCAAAAGGCTGATTCAAGAGGGTCGTGATTGTTCGTATACCAAGTTTGTGAGAGAGAGGTTTGGAGAGTAATAAGCATGCGACAAGAGTTTGGAAGGGCGTCATGGGTGAAAATGGATATCGAATCAGGCCTGGGCCTGAGCCTGATCCTGCGATAGAACCTGCGGACTTGGACTTGGATTTGGGATTGTTCGTGCCTTTCTCGATGCCATTCCCATTCGAGTTTTTGGTGTCGTTGTTCATCTCCATATCCATGTATTCCGGAACAGCTTTCTCCTCAGCTTTCCTCTTCTGACCACTAGACGGTCCAGGTTTCGGTAGAGGACTTGGCGCAGTCTTCGGATTCGCAGGAGAGGTATGTTTCGCCCAATCGACCTCACCATACCCCTTCTTAGGCGATGGATTGGCCATATCGAATACTTTGTCTGAAAGGAGATATTCTAATAGTTCGGCGATTTGAGCAGCGGTCTTCGCTTTGGTTGAAAATCTGATTCTATGTTGAGGTGTTGCCGTCTTTGTCTTTGTCTTTGCCTTTGCCTTCTTCTCCTTGGGATCGGCTTTCACCTTGCTGGAGCTTGTGCTCGAACTGGACTTAGCGTTCGCGTTCGCCTTGGGCTTGCCTTTGGTCTTACTTGAAGTTTCGGATTCGGATCCAAACTCGGACTCGGCCCCGGAGTCAGATTCTGGTTCGCTTTTGGCTTTGGTTGTAGCTTTTGTTTTAGGGTTTACTTTAGGTTTCCTATCCGGACTCTTAGCAGTTTTGGATTTGTTGCCCGTCTTCCTGGATTTAGCTGGGCGTTCCTTGGACCCTCCATCACTTGATAGTTCCGATTCTACACAGAGTGAAAAGCAACATTGAATACCGAAGAATCAGCATGGGCTGAAAGCTGAACTCTCTGGGTATCTACCTACCGCACAAAGGGACATGTGACATATAGGGGATGGACACGACACGACAGAGACGTGAACTTCAGTTGTTACAAAAAAAAAAAACTCACCTTTATCGTGATCGTCAACAGCATCGCTGATGGTATAATCCTCGTCTGGAGCATCGCTAAGACCCGAACTACTATTATCATCTCGTTTCCCCTGTTCATCATGACCATCGTCATTCTCAAGTTCCTGGTACTTCCTCTTCCCGTTATTATTATTATCCTGGACAGTCTTGGTCTTCTTGGCGCCTCCCACTTGTCTTGGTGTCGATCGACCGTTGCTGGACGCTGGTTTACTGTTACTTCTAGGCGGCATCCTGTATTGTTTTGAGTGTGACCGCGATCAAAAAACAGTACTGGGATGACTGGGAGTGGGATTGTAGTGGAGGAGCAGCTAGAGCTCAATACAAATGCAAGGAGCTTGATTGTTGGTAGTTGGTGATTGGCGGTCGAGAGAGGTAGCACTCGGATTGTTGTTGTTGTTTAGCAAAAAAGGAAGGAACAGATTAAGAACTAAAAGTACCGAGACTGTAATGAAGAGTATGCTGCGACCATATATATTATAATGAATAGGTTGATCTACCGACTCCACACTCACTCAACCGGCGATCATGGCTATCGCTGATCGATCATCCTTCCATGTCTTACCTTACCTTACTTGCAGAGTAATTTACGATTACTCGTAAATCCCTAATGTTCTCAATCGGATCGTTACCAGTTAGTCACCGCTATACTACGTCATGAAACACGTGCTATTCACGTCGCTCATTCGGCGCACCCGGCTAACAGCTGCGTGAATTCCTCCGAGCATATCGGACATGGCCATTCGCATTACATTATATTTAGCCGATACGTTCTATACGCACAGCCATAGATAACACCCAGTGTGAAACTGAATCGTTCATGTCGATAACTACGAGTTATCTGGTATCTTGTCCAACGCTCGACATCTTCCCAGTGATATCCCTTACATCTAGCTGGACTATAGAAGTACCTACCTACACCTACACAGCGTACAGTGACTCAGCGAAACTGCCGTGTCGACTTCGACGCGACCAAGGATCCCCTCCTCTTTTCACAGTGACCCAACGGGGAAGCCTAGACCGCCTGTATTTGATACACGTTCGCTCGATCCTTTCAGGTCATATTTGCGGCTTCGTTCTCGCTTCGCACTATTGCATCTATCCGACTCATTTCCAGTCGACTCGATTCGACTCAACAGCTCCACGTCCTCTCGCTCACTCACTCATTCCTTCATTCATGAGCTATAAAGCGAATACATTTCGTCCTGCTGCTCATTCATATCTCTTATCGTATCTCACTCCATCTTCGCCTATATAATCAGCCAACACCCCTTCTCTCATACACTATATATATCTGTATCTACATTTATCCAATCATCACCCCGAGTCGCTATGTCACCCTCTCCAACAATCACATACCTCCGCTCTCTCGAAGCTGTCCGAGATAGGTCTGCAAAGGTGTACGAACTTGGAAAAGCTGGAAAGCTTGACCACTGGACTTTCAGCGAGGACAAGCTGGGGGATGCTGTGGACTACTGCGCCAAGATCATCGAGGTGAGCGAACAGGAATAGATCTACTGTGTCCTATCTGTCTCGCTGGCGTTTGGCAGCACCCGGTGGCCTGCCCCTCTTATGGGTAGTCGTGATGCTGATACGCGTCTATATCTACTCACTAAAAATAGCGAGACTTCGGCACCGATTATGCGAAGATCCCTCGTAAGCGAAATCTTCCTAACCTATCTTGAAAACAAAAACATGTCCTTTGGTTTATAATCACCTGTACTGAATGGTGCTGGCTGAACTAATCTACCCGAAATCAATCACTTAGCCCACTGCAGACGAAACCATTTCCTGACTCCCTCACGAGACCGAATCGCCCTCCTGCTCTCCAACCCATCTTTCCCTCCCTCAGGCCAGCCTTTAGACCAAGCGGCTTCACTCATTGACCTCTACCTCGTATCTGTCTTGCTTGATGCAGGTGCCGGCCCCGACTGGTCTTACACCGAGACTGACGAGGAAGGGAACGTGGTCTGGAAAGGGGGACGGTCGGAGGGATTGGCTGTTGCCAGTTGGCATATGTTTGTTAGGGGGCTTTTCTCCAGTGATGGGAACAACAAGTTTCAGGTTGATGGTGAGTTTGCGTGTAACTCAAGTGGTTCTAGAAGCCTCCAATTATCAGCAATCACACGCACCAGGAACAGTCCTCCCTAGATCCCCCCCCCCTTCACGCTCTGGCAGGCTGTATGATTCCCCTCACACGATCCACACTAGTGCTATATTGACTGACGTCTGTGTTCTTCTGTCGTTGCATCAGCCACCGCTCTCAAGAACCTCACGCCCGAGATCCTGGCCAAGCACCTCCAAGTGTCCGATACGAACCCCATGGCAGGCCTCGAGGGGCGATGCAACTTGCTCATCAAGCTTGGAGACGCGTTGGAAGCTAGACCCGATATCTGCAGGAACAGAAGACCGGGGGATATACTTGGTGAGTGGTAGAGCGTCTCGTTGTAGTCATATAAGCGTCTTGACCCACCTACACCATACCTGATCCGAGACCATCTACGCTTTAAAAATCGGATATCGGATATACGATGCATCTACCCAGGCGTTGCTTCAAGTTCGGTACTCTGGTACGGCCAGCTGACTAGTCCCGTATCCACCTGATTCATAGGCTACTTTGAACCCCGAATCAAATCTTCCGTCTTACCCCTGAGCGAATTCTGGTCGACCCTCTTTGAATTACTACTCCCCATCTGGCCCTCCCGAACCACTCTCCCGTCCAACCCCAACGAACCACTAGGAGACGTCTGGCAATGTCCCTCCCTTTCTCGCTCGCTGGACGTCGGATCCAACAACCAAAGAGTGGAAGGTGACGATTTCGTACCTTTCCACAAATTGACGCAGTGGTTATGTTATTCGCTTGTCGAGGCCATCGAGTCACAGGCTGGGTGGAAAGTCGACCGAGGAAGGGGTCAGACTGGTTTGCCAGAGGTGAGTACAACACGCACATCCAGCTCACATACACAACCCTTTCCTTCTCCCACCAGTGCGGGGCGAGGACCTTCACTGAGCTAACTGGACACACACCTTGTCCAATCAATCAATTTTCTGATCCAAACTGATCCTGATCGGTATGCTCCATACCGTAGTACCGAAATGGAGGCCTGCTCGTAGATTTGGGTATTTTGACAATCAAGCCCGATACGCTTGGCGAGAACGCATACCCGAATGGACAGGACAAGCCACCGGTACTTGCAGCTTCGGATCCTGCTGTCATCGAATGGCGAGCAATGACAGTCATTTCGCTGTAAGTCGCATTTGCTTGCACGACACGACGTGTCCCATATCCCATCATTGCTTTAAGCGAAACAAAGTCACCAGGGCACAGTCTACTGGTCAATCCAGCCCCGCTCGTATTCTTTTTTTTTTTTTGGATCTAGGTTGGATAGGGAGCGACAAAGCTAATTATGTCGTCGCTTTGGTCGCATGCAGCGACAAGATCCACGAGCTCATCTGCGCCAAATTGGCCGTGTCCACTGAAGTTCTGGGTTTGGCACAGGTGCTCGAAGCAGCTACCTGGAAGGGAGGACGAGAAATTGCCAAAGAGAAGAGGGCAGGTGGTGGGCGTGAGTATCGAGCAGCCAACAAAGTCATGTCTATCCATTCATCCATCCATCCACTGTTTGTTAAGCCGCTTGGATCTATTCGTATTCGAGCAAGAGCGCAAAGAGCGCAAAAAGAGGACAATTGATACTGATACTAATTTCCTGGGGTCATTCTCCTACGTTCATAGCCCCCGTCGATATCATCAGCGATGGAACAGTCTTCTAAGACCATGCTCCTCCTGTTCGTCAAGCCTCGCAAGCGTAGCGCGATAATGTCAACGCCTACTTCGGGATCTGTCTATGTAGTATGACTTGATAGTTTTCATGCTGGCCTGCCTGTCTCCTCCTGTCTATCGCCCGTCGATGACTCATGATTCTCGTGTATACGTACGATTGGGTCGGTCCCTACTAGAAACACCTACATACACTCTGTAGATATATACCATGTCGACCTGACTTCTTCTTGCTTTGGGTGTTTGTACATAGATCCTCAGCACCAAACAAACGAAAGAAAGAATGAATGAATGAATAGAGTATCACTGAATATACTGAATCACGAACACATGATCGATCGAGAAAGGACACCCTGCACGCTGATCCGAAGCGTTCGTACAGTACAGAGCCATACAGCCAAAGCCTTTAAGCAAGCCGATCGATGTAAAAGTCATGCATTGCACCGCATGATGAAATCATGAACCCTGTATACGCATTGTAATTTTTTTGGTTATGTTTGATGGGCATCCGTCTAAGCAAGTAAGGTATGACTGCATTGACCCATTCTACATGGACCGATACCACCCAATCCAATCCAATCCAATCCAATCCAATTGAATTGGATCCGATCCGCACCCGATCTACTTGTACTCTTTGTCTCTCTCTTTATCTTCTCAACCTACGCCTTCGGCCACGCTTACGCTTACGCTTAATGACCATGAGGGTCAACTTCCTCCCTTTGCTCAGGTGCGACCTGAATACTATCATCGATCCTCAACAACGAAGTGCTAGCCTCAAGGGCAGATTTCAGACTCTTGATCTTGGAAATGGTAGGTTCCAAAACTCCGTTCTGCCTATTATCTACCACTTGACCATTGATCAGATCCAGACCGTAATACATCAACCCTCTCTTGGGGTCGTTCAGAGGTGCGTTCTGAGCGGCATTGTGGTATGCTCGAAGCTTGGCGACTAGGTCGGTCGAGTCTTTCGCGGCGTTTAAAGCGAGCGTTTTGGGGATTGTTAGGAGGGCTGAAGCGAATTCGGCAATTGCGAGTTGTTCTCGAGAGCCCTATAATTTCACGAATGACCGATGACAAACGACAAACGATGAAAACAGGAAGGGAAAGGTACTGTCAGCTTTCTGCTATTGAGTATCGGGAGAGTGATTGCGTTGGTTCGTCGAAGGAGACCTAGCTCAAATCAAAGCGCGAGGCAGCCCGGATAACGTAGAGTGAAGCGCGGTTTATGCTGATTGAGACCGTCGGGGGCTCTGGAGTGCATGTATGATAAGGCGCTGCACGTAACACTCACCAAGGTCGTCGCGAAATTCTCCAAGTAGATCGACAGAGCCGTCTCTACAGCACCACCACCAGGTACGACACTTCCGCTCTCCAGAGTCCTCTTGACGATCGACAGAGCGTCATGCAGCGCCCTCTCCATTTCGTCAAGCATGTAATCGTTGGCACCTCTCAAGATGATCGAAGACGAATTGACAATCTTGGTTCCTTTAACCAAGATCAACTCGTCGTCCGAGATTCTCTCTTGAACGACTTCTTCCGCGAAACCCAACGAGCTAGCTTCAAACGTCTCTTCGCCTTCGAGATTAGCCAAGGAAGAAATCATGGTCGCTCCTGTTGCTTTGGCGATTCGTCTCAGGTCTTCCTTTCGACATCGTCGGACGGCCATAGCTCCAGCTTCTACAAACTCCTTCAAGCACAAATCGTCGATTCCTTTGGTGGTCAAGATGACGTTGGCTCCGGCGGCGAGGATCTTTCGAACTCGTTCGAGGGTGATCTCTGATTCTCGAGCTCGGATAGCCTCGAGTTGCTCAGGGTCGTCAATGGTGATGTGAACGCCGAGGTGCATTCGCTGTTTGGCAAGGTTCATGTCGAGACATGCGATCTTGGCGTTGGGGATTCGGAGTTTCATGGCTGCAGAGACGAGCGAATTCCGAGTAAAGCAACATCAGTAAATCTACTAATACTCGTGCCCAGATCAAACGATATAAATATGAAACTTGTATGATGTTGTAGGGCAGACCACTCACCATGAGACGCAACGGTGCAGTTGAGCGCATAGCCCTTGACGAACAGACTCTCTCGGGCAGATTTACCGTGGGCCTTGAGCACGTTGACGGCTTTGACGGGATATTTCTTCTCTCCCTTCGCGTTGATGGTCTTGACAGCGAGCATGGCGTCGACAGCAAGGGGAGCGAAAAAGTCGTCGTCGCTGAATATTGTGGGGTAGAAGAAACAAAAAATGATTTAGCACTTGATAATCCGCATAGTCTATGAACATGAATGAATGATCGGATTGACTGCCAAGAAAACTGGATACGGGGAAGTGGAGTTGGAGGTAAGGGACGCATCACTCACGCAGCGAGGATCTTGGATGACATGGAAGTCTTGGCGACGTTGATCAAAGACCCCTTGCCAAGCTTGTCAACCTTGGTCGAAAGCTGTTCAGCCATGAATCGACAAGCTTCCTTACACGCGAGTCTAGAGGGATGACAGATCCAGATCCAGGTCAGCGATCAGGGAAGCGGTTCGGGTGTGATATTGGACAAGTCATGTACAGTGCAACTCACCGGTATCCAGTGATGACCGTCGTGGGGTGGATCTTGTTCCGCACCAATTCGTTGGCACGTCTCAGCAACTCCGAAGCGAGCAAGACGACAGAGGTCGTTCCGTCTCCCACTTCCTTATCTTGCTGCGTGGCGAGAGATACGAGGATTCGAGCCTATTGTGGAGCGAGGCATATGATCAGTACAGATACGCGTAACTAAGAAGTGATGTTGATCATATATCTGTTGGGGGGATATGCTTAAGTCTGGAGGGTGAGCGTTGGTACACTCACAGCAGGGTGCTGAACTTCCAGTAAAGAGAGAATGGTCGCTCCGTCGTTGGTGATCGTAACATCTCCCACATTGTCCACAAGCATCTTGTCGAGACTGCAGCACAACAGCAAAAGATACATCAGCATGGCAGCCAATGAATCGAAACGTGCAAATCAACGCTTGAACTGCAATTCACCCTACAGGTCCCAGAGATGATTTGAGGATGTTGGACACGGTCTGACAGGCGGTGACTACACATCATCATTATCATCATCATTGTTGTTGAATCAGCTTGAGCTTCTGCAGAATATATGTTAGTTTGGGCCTCTGGCAAGCTCACCATTGGCATCTCTAACTTCTGCTCCGCTCGTTCTTGATCCACCAAGGAAAAGGCCCTAGCGCGACAAGTCATCGAAATGAGTAAGCTTGTTCTCACTGGGATTATCAGGAAAAGTTGAGCTTACCGCTCGGGGATCTCGCTGATACATAGTAGCAGCCATCTTGATCTATCCTTCTTCTACTGTGCTTTTGTGATGTCGAGTAGGAGAATGGGAAGAAGAGTGAGACGAATGGGACGAATGAAGATGCAGTTAAAATGAGAGATTAGATTGTCAAGGAAGATTCAAGAGACTTTTGACGCGAACCTACTCTTACAGAGAGAACATAGCGATTTGGCGTATGTGGTACGGTGTGGTGGTCGAAAACACGTGGCAAATCATGACCGTTTGACGGGATCAAATTCCTCAATAGCAATAGCATAGCACCTCCACCCTTTGCTCAGCTGATACGACTATTACTATCAACTATTCTGCTGTCCTCATGTCCTCCATCAACCTCTTTTCTCGCCTCATCAGACAAATCACAGGCCAAGGCTACAAGACACACCGTCTACATCTGCCATAGTGATCATGAGCCGACCTGCAGTTACACGCTTGATACAGCTCTCTTTCCCGGTATCTCCGGGCCCGAGGGGCAGCATCGCCCGATCCGTCCTTCTCGCTTTACCTCGAACGCATCTGAACCCTCGCCATTCCCCTCAAACTCTCGGATCCAACAGACGAACCTATGCGACGCATAAATCGGGGTCAGCCTCAGCTGGACAAACTTCAGCATCAGCTTCATCAACATCATCGGCTGATGCGACGTCCGACTTGTTGAAGGGCGCTTCGTCAGCTAGAAGAGCTACGGAAGGAACCGAGTCTGTCGGACCGTTCCCTCTGGGTGTCGGGCCCAGTGGGAGAGGGAAAGCCTGGAAGACCTGGAAAGAGCTTGGGATCGGTGGGAAATGTGAGTGATATGGGCTGCTTCTTCTTGCCTCTATACTATTATTCGCTGGAGTGGGCGTCTCTGCGGCGTAAATCAAGACTTGATCGGACATTGTCCGTCCGGTCCCACAGCTCGGGATGGATTCCACTGTTGCAGGCCCAATAGAGAGAAGACCAGACGTGCTGACTCATATGTATATGAACTGGCCGGTTATCATCCGTTTCGCGCTCATAGTGGTCCGAACAACTCAGCAAACGGGGAATCTGACAGTCATCCTCTTTGGCGGCGCGCTATTCGTCGTACTGACATTCGCACTGACGACCGAATTATTCGCCAAGAATTCGCCTTCGGTACTTTATTCTCAGGCTGTAGATATGATTCGGGCATCTGATGCGGTGAGTCCCTTGCTTCTCCCTCACTACTTCTTTTCCCTCTTGCATCTTTTCTCTTCATGCTGGCTTAGCCCATTTGGATCTGTCTTTCCCCTTGACCATCATACCATCATCTGGTAGAGGTGGACTGGCTAACCGTACATCTTTTCCTTACATGCTACTGTCATTCGCTTGTTCGTCCAATATTATATGCACAGCTCAACCCCCATCTCCTGCCACCACTAACGTTCACTCACTCGCCTCACTCTTCAGCACCTGTAAGGGGTTCCGCCCCAATCCCACACACATTCGTCAAGAACCCCAAATCGAATCGGGATCATATGCTCCTAACATTCTGGGTCCACGGGAGGGGCAAGGACGAACCTGAGAAACTTGGGTGGTTGAAATCTGCTTGGAGGAGTGTAGAAGATTACGGTAGACAAGGTTTAGTCTACGCTGGTTTGGTGGATCCAGCTTCTAGCGGCGCCGAGAGTGAGCGCAGAAATGAAGGTGCTGTGCAGCAGGGTCACGCTGCTGGACCCGAGCAGGAGCAAGGGCAAGAGCCTGGGCAAAGCCCTGGTGCGCTTGGAAGACTGTTTGGAGGATTCACAACTTCTTTGAGATCAACTTCGACAGCTGTCAAGAATGGTATGACTGGTCGAGGGCGAGGTTTACCGCCTCCGGGAACGTATAAGATTGGAGAGGTAAGAGCCGAGTATGTCAAGGTGAGTTTTTTTTTTTTTTTTTTTTTTTTGGATTGAGTTGAGTACGGATGAAAGCAAGACACCGCAAGCGCAGCTGAAGTGCCAAGATCTACGATTTACGATAGATGGCTAATATACCCAATTGCTTGTCTTCCTTTCTCGTACTATATCTAAATTAAAATCATCAACCCTACCCCGCTTGCTTCGCCTTCGCCGACGTAGAATGCTTCGGGCCAATTCACGCTCTTATCACTCTTCGTAGATGTTCCTTCGTCGAACGCTACATACCCCGGCAGAGCAGTAATCTATCAGTCGCCCGAAGCTGCGACAGAGGGCTTGTTGGGAACTCGTATTAGATAACGCATTAAGCGTTACAGTTCTGGCAAAATACACTGCTCGTACATCGGTACATACAAATATAGTAATGTACATAGTTATGCAGTACGAGTATCAATACAATACCCACAATCTGGATAGGTATGGTATGCGCGATCTGCAAATCTATCAATACGAGTCCTCGTCGATCTCGATAATGGTGCACCGTATCATGTACGCGTGCATATGCATAGATGTACAGTAGATACATGGGCTTCTAGGGATCTCATGTTGTATGTTGTCTGTCGCCTCGCAATTTCGAAAATCCCGGCACTGATCTCGATCCAGAGAAGGACAGAAGCCCTCCCTCACTATATTGAGCACTCTTGTTTTTCCATCTACGAAGCTACTAGCATCCTGTCACCTTTCTCTCTCACAAGTAGACCTCGATCCTCCTTGTCCACTCCCACCACCACCACCACCACCACCACCACCACCACCACCACCACCATTACCCCCGCCAGTGCTAGGAGCGACCCTAGATTTGCGTAACGCATAATGCCCATTCCACGCTATTCTAATAGCCAAGAACCGAACATCAAGATCGGAGTGCGATCCAGCTAGATGACAGATGGAGATTATACGATCTTGGAAGGCGTTGGAGCATGATTTGATGCGCGAGCGGATTGAAGATAATTGATTCGCTGTCAGGTCTTGCGAGTCTGTCGTGGGGAGGGTGTAGAGACCCTGGTAGTATGCATTGGAATGGAATCCAATGGATCAGCTGTTTGGTCTATGGCAAAATTTCGGATAGGGGGGCTCCTGTAACTTCTATATCACAGATCGGGATTGGCCAGTAGGGCACATAGCGAGCAGGGTTGGAAAAGTCGATGTGCGCTGGCACCCCTTACTACTTACCCTTTCAGCGTCCCGCTCTCGATCCAGTCGAGTCGCTTCAGCCAAAGACCACGCATACAGATCGTCCTTTTGGAAGACAATGTCAGCTGTTGTCACAAATACAGACGGACTTGGCAGCTAGCTCACTGTAGCATCCCTGAATTGCAGGATGAAATCTAGCGCCTCACGGACCGTATCAAGGAGGATTTCCTGGGACGACAAGGGTTAGTCAGAATCATTGATATCTGTTTTTTGTTACACGTTCTAGGCAATGCGGCGTAACGGCGATCGGCGATCGGCGATTGGTGCTCACCTCCTTGTCCCTCTTCGTGCTGAGCAATAACACCTTTCTGACGACCCTGCTCAGATACTCCCTATGCGCGGCGATGAGGGCATCCAGGTCGCCTTCCCGCTTATTGACGAATTCGATCAAAGCTTGCCATGAACATTCGATCACTTCCAATTGGTAGAACGCTTGAAGTTGACGGAGGAAATGGACCATCTCCGCTTGGACTATACGGCAATGATGCCAGTCGTTGCTCAGTCCTAATCATCCAATATCGCAAACGCAAAGAACCCGAGGTCAGCTCCATTCTTGCAATGGGGCGAGTCATTTTCGACGAGCCAACGTTGAAAAGAGACAAGTCATAGATTCAATTCAATGGTGCTGTAGTTCTCTCTTTCCACACTCACCCGGTATACGCTCGTACAGTCTCGACCCACTCGTGACCCTCATCCATCCTTGCGTGAGCGCAACTTCCACCCTCTTCAGTCTCCAGAGATGATGAAACAGCCGATCATAATCCACCATCGCTCGATTATCAAGTACAGCGTTCAACGGTGCCTCAACCTTGTATTCGAGTGCGAAGCAGTCCCAGCCCGTCTCGCCGTGAGAATACTCTAGTATTCGAGCATCGAGTCGACGTAGGATGTCGGGCGAGTCATATTGCGCATTGGAGCCTCTGATGGCTGATTCGAGATCTGATGTGAGATGATGGCGGTATAAGCTGATAGCGGGCTTCGATAGTCGAGGACTGCGTTCATTTGCCACGGTCGTCAGCATTTCTACCTGCCGGTGCCGAATTCAATCAGGTTTCAGTGGGGATGACAACTCACGCCAAGGCTTCCATCAACAGCTCTGTAAAGTCACCAGCTTCCAGCATGAGGTACGACTTGAGCGCTCTCAAATGATCGAGCAAGACGAACTTGTCGAAGAATATCTCGAGCAACCGCTGACTTGCTATTGAATACGCGTCGTCGATTGATCGTTCTAGACCTGCTAGATCACTGTATTTCAACGCTATGAAAGATCGTCAGCTATGCCTATCACTCTTTCTCAGAGAGCTGGAGGCTCACCTCGCCCGGCGTTGGCTAGCTTGGCCTGCGTTTCGATCCAATCGCTATCTCCGCAACTGTATCGGATGAAATTCAAGCTTCGACCAGTGGAGAAAATCTGTATGTGCCCGCGATTGATAAGCGACAAGCTTCACGTTGACCGGAGAATTGCGAAGCTTCAATTCACCTTCTTCCCAAATTCTTCACTGACGAAGCCGGGCACCATCCCTTTCACAAATACATACTTCTTCTCCCACACTTTATGAGCTTCTTCCAGCCCACCGCCGACATCGATACCACCTTCAAATCCGACATCTCCCGTAGGCGAGATTCGTCCATCTCGCAAGGATATAGTCTCGGGGTTCAGCTGGACAAAGAATTCCTTGAAAGGGTCGTGAAGATCACCGGAGAAAATCCATCGTTGCAACGTCGCAAAGAAAGGCTTTGACACCTGGAATGGAATGAAAGGGGGATTATCCGAATCAGCATGGTTGACTGTTGACTATGACTATCGTGGCTCGAGGAATGACGCAAGCAGAGACATACCTCTTCTAGGATCTGATCCGTGAATCTCCGTATTAGCGGATCGCCATGGCTCGTATGCGAGTGGATCTTCGATACCAGCGCTCCGCCATGGACATCTGAAATTTGAACAATCAGCTTGGATCTTGAATGAGTGGGCTAGCTAGCAGGCATGAATCTCACCCTTAGCCTCATCCACGACCAAGCTCATCTGTTTGAGCTTCAATTTCATCTCCTCCGTCCACAATCCAAGCCTCATCACAGTCAATCCAGCTCCTTCGGCCGGTTTATCTTCGTCATCGGTAGAGGTCATATTCATCTGGGACTCCAGAACGGCAAGCAGTCGATGGTATTCGGATAGTTCATGATGCAGGAAATGACATAAACTCTAGTGATACGGTGTCGCCGGGTGAGCTGATGGTCCCCTCGGAATCGGGACGGCTTTCTGAAGTTGCTCTCAGCTCACCTGTTCTGTCATACCGCCTTTCCTTTTTGTGGTTTGACGTGTATTGACAAAATTCGTCACTCGTCGATACAGCATACCCAGCTCGCTGATCTGCATAAGAAGAGTTCTCGTAGGCTTAGATATGTAACCGTCCTTTTCATCGCAGATCAACATCAACATCAGCAAAAGCCTCTCTTACATGCACCGCACGTATGGAGCAACTCACCTTGGTCTCGTCAGCCACAATCTCGATGCCCACGATCTCCTCTTCTTCATCATCTGCCGTCGATACAACGGGTGTTCCCTCTCTGCCAAGCGGGAAACCTGCTCCTTCTCCTGCTCGACCTTTTTCTGTCAGGTACGGATTCTGCTCCTTCGGCGGACTAAAGGCGAAACGAACGTATCGTCCGTCGATACCTTGCAGCAAGTACAGCGAGTCTCGGAGCAGCAGGTGAGGTGGAAAAGGCGGTTGAGCTGTCATCGTACAATGAAAATTGATCAGCATTGAACGAGAATAATCCCGGTGACGGTCTTGCACGGATGTGCTTCTTTTACACGTACATTTCGATGTCCGCCACGCTTTCAACACATCTGCTTTGCTCTTTCCCTTCACGTCAAAGTCCAGCGTTGGAACATTTCCAGCATGAGTTTCATTGAGCGGTGTTCTCGAAGAGCTGGGTTGTGTTGAGGGAAAGGTGTTTAGGATTGGCGGCGGGGGCATTGATCTGCTGCCTGATGGGACAGACGAGTATTCCGTGATTGGTGGTCGAGGTGTGTTTGATGGGTTGTGTTCGGATAAAGCTAGAAGAAATTGCAAGTGCGGTAAAGGGGAGGATAATAACCTCTGCCAAGTTCAAGTTGAAGAAACAAGACTTTCAGCTGCTTGATCCGAAGCTAGTCAACATAGCTGAAGAGGGAATCCCGACTCACGCCTCTCTCCAGCTTATTCCATGTTCCGCTGAACCGCAGAGCTCGTTCTGATCCGCTTTCGTTGTCTTTCCCTTCTGCTCGAGTACTTTGCCTAGAAGCAGTCCGACTATCGGGCCGAGAAGAGCCTGCTTGAAGCAGCAGACGTCTGGCCGCATCAGGGAGTGTTGAAGCTGAAAGAGGTGTTGATGAGGGGAGGCGGCTTATGACATCAAAAGATTAGCTAAGTGACAAGGACTACCCAGGTTTGGGTGGTCTCGGTGCAGCTCACCTGGCCATGATTTCCTCACACCAATCCACAAGCTCTTTCACCTTTTCCCGTCTCTCCCTTTCCTCCTCGTCCACATCAGCCCTACTAACGGGCCTCGAACCCACTACGGAGCTCCTGCCAGATCTCACATCTGCTGCTGATGACCTCTGTGATCTATGAGGAGCTAGTGAAGGTACGAGTGCATGTATGAGCTGTTCGAGAGGTTGTCGGGGAGCTATCGGTGTTGGGGTGGTACGAGTTCTGTGAGTTGAAGCTGATGATGATGGTCGGGCTGACATGTTGTAGCAAGCCTGACAGTGCTGCCAGTACGATTCTGCTGTCCAGCACACGGTGATATGGGAGGAGATATCTGTTCACTTGCGAAGTCTGTGGGTGAGTAGATGAGTGAACAAGTGAGGAATGTTATATGATAATGTCTTGCTCAAGTCTGATCAACGTAAACTGACGTTCCTCGTTAATTCGCGTCTCCTTGACCACACCACGCGTTTTGATTGTTGATGAGCGGGATCAAATCTGTTTATCTCTGAGATCTCACAATACTGTATAATCTGATTCCGCTCGAACAACTATCATATAACTACAGTACATGCCAACTGGAGCAGAGCAGGTTACAGCTGCCTATATAGCTGGCTCGGTTTCATGTGCACCGTGCAACTGCACCCTGCGCTGGCGACTGATTACTAGCAAGAGCCGCGTTTTGCGTTTTGCTCATGCTGAGAAGCAAGCTCATGCGCGCGGGGTGATCACTGCTGCTTTTCCTCACAACACATATATGCTGAACACTACAACGTTACAATAGCCTCACAATCAATTGACCCACCTATGCGTATTACGAAAGGGGTGGGCGTTTTGAGACGGATTCGATTTACCGCCTATAGCACAAGATGAACCCGATGGCACAGCGGATATCAAGCACGACACGCAAGTACTGTAAAGTTATGCTCGGTGTCGAATCGACCTTTTCTCAGCGAACGCCTCAACGGTGAACCCGATCGGAAGAAAGGATAGAACGGAGACTCGGGTACTTTGTACTAGTACTTTGAAACTCTAGTTCTGTGGCCACAATCACCAGAATCAGTCAGGTCGGGTTCTCGGCTACGCGTAAGATCTGGATGGAGGCGGGGCGCATTTTCGCTTTCCGCGCTAGACTGGGACTAGAAAGAACAATCAACAATCCCAAAGGATGATCTTGCGGTTTCGGTCGTGCGGAACCATCAGCTTACGTTCGATCTGTCCCATCAAACAGCTCGCGTTCTTTCAGTATCAGTAAACCTACACTATCTTCCCTGTCTGCCTGTCTGTCTGTTTGCCTTGGTGAAGAAGCTGATCGATACCCATCCAACCATCGATCCATCCATCCATCGATAGATTGATCGATCGGCGGCATGCACTAAACCTTGATGGGGTGCACCGAGTTTAGTTTTTTTTTTTCATTCTGATAATTCCAGGCTCTATCTATTGGGGCTACAATAGTCAATCGATCGCCACGCCACGCCACATTACCATGATCATGATCATGATCATGACCCTCAACCCCAGGTTCAATCAAGCGAAGCCGAAGCTGACGCTAAAGCCAAAAAGAACGAAATCATCCTCCTGATAAACCGGCGCATACAACAGCGGGGTTAGACGTAGCCAGGCAGCCAGTCAAAGGAAGCTGGTTTGCTGTTCGTTTTTCGTATCTTGAATTGAGCTTGGACTCAGGATGAAACGCTTTAGCTTAGCTGCGGGAATGACTCGCGGGATTGACGATTAAAGTTCTAAGTCCAAGGTTTTACCTTTATGATGATCTCGATTGACTAGTCTTGTGTACTGTGTTTTTGTTGACGGAAAGGAAGGAAGGACCAAGGCAATGGGAAGGGGAAGGAGCGAAAGCGAAATGCATACATATTGAGCTGAACTCATTAAACCCGAAATACGTACGCTTTTGCCTCAATTTACCATCAACCCTGGGACGGGTCGGGAGGGGTGGGACCGAGCGTAATCATTCTTCATACCGCACAGACGCATATATATACATATTCACATAAATACAGCAAGACGCCAACCGATACGCCAAGTCGGTCGCCTGCCTCCTCGCCTAACCGATGACATCCTTCCATCACCTCCTTCCCCACTCTAGCTTCCCCCACTCAACTGGCGTTTTTCATTGGAGAATGCCCTCTCACCCGTCAATTGCCTTCCTTCGTCGATGATTGTCGAGAACGAGCCCAAATCGGAGAGGTATTCGCTTCCGCTCGGGAAATGAGATCGTTCTCACATTCTCACATTCTCACATTCTCACATTCTCACATTCTCACATCACAACATCATGATGTTTCATTGACATCGATACTGACTCTGATCGTAAGTTTGATCTTGATGCCAGTGGATCTCGTAAATCGGTTCGGGCTTGTGGCTTGTTTCGTCCGTCCTAAAAAGTACAAACAGATGCGTCGGGCTAGACCAGGACGAATGCTGGATGAGAAGGGTAGTGCACAGTGTAGGCTGCGCGAGCGCTGCTCACAGCTCACTTCCCGGTATTGATAGGATCATGAAAGAACAGGCAAATCACAAGGCAGACCAGGCTGCGACGGAGTCTTCGACCCGACCCTGTTGGTTTCGTGGTACTGTATCTGGCGTACTCGAGTACTCGTGGTATACTGGGATATTACCCCCTTAGACAAGACTGGTGAGCCGTCTAGCTTTTAGTATGAACCTTCAACCTCGACGTTTCAGCGTGTTTTCCCCCAGCAGACAAGGGGCCTTTCATCGGCACTGAACAGCACTAGTAAGCTTCGACTACCGATAGGCGCAAGTGTGTATACAGTACGTCTTGTCCTCCAAAGGCAGGCATGAATGAGATTGGATTTCGATTCCGAATCCTATTCCATCCCGATCCCGATCCGCACCCTTTCGATCATCAAACCTGGCTCGCTGACTCTCGCTGTTCAATTTAGGTTTTAGCTCTTAGCTCTTAGGATTCCATGGTTGATGGTTCTCAGGGGCTCGAAGGGGAGGCACTCAAAGGAGGTAGAGTAGGGAATCGGATGAGTTGAGATGAAATGAAACGAAACGAGGCGGAGATTAACAAATCAGAATCAGTGCATCAAAGCATCAAATCAAACAACAACCCATCAAACCCTCAGTCTCATGGAACATCATTTTCTAGCCCAGAATCTACAAGTCAGCTCCCGTCTAGAATTTGAAGCCGCAGGTGGATCGGATTTCTGGGTTCCGAACCAAGAATCAAGACGCTTTGACACTCTGATTTCTGATTTCATTCGATCCTGTATCCTGTATCATGTATCCTGTATCCTGTATCTCGTATCCTGTGGCACCACCACCACCACATCACCATCACGCCCCTGAGCCCTTGTCCTTGTCCTTCTCAAACCCCTTTCTTGCTGATCTCATCCATCATCCACCATCCACTCTCCGGCACTATTGTTGGCTTATCCCGAGACCCAAGACCAACTTGAGGGCTCGACTCGCCTCGGCTATCGATCAATCTATAGCTAGCTTAGCTTGTCGGCAGCTTGTCACAAACACAAATACAAATACAAATCAATCCCGCGAGATGCATATACAAATAAGATTAGAATCGCTGACAAGAAAATGTCTGAGCGAGATTGGATACGATCGACATATCATCTGAAGAAGGGTAAAAAAAACTCATTTGGTCATTTGGCTTGACTGACCGTATTCCACTACTGTTTAAAGCAGCATTATAGATCGGCTCATTCTTCGTCTCTCAACCGATCGGCCCGTTCTTTCATCGAATCAATGAAATAATCCAACATTTGATCAGAGCACTCAAGTATAGCCAGACAAAGCTAATTTCAGCCAATCTATCTATCTTCCAGATCAACGCTCGAAGGGGAAATTGCGCCAAACCGATTGCCGATCGATCATAGAAAACACATCAACGCTGTGGCCACGCCCTAATCATTGATCAGTGATCAGTCCTAACTCCTACCTCGGCTTTGACATACCACTTACCACTTACTGCTGTACTCGTACTCGTACGGAACGACGATCAAGCTTTCCTTACAGTACCCTCTCTCCGGCTTCACACTGGCGTACGATGAGCCATCACAGAGTTACAGAGTCTATCTGAATCATTCGGCTAAGATTCCAATTATCCCATCCCATCCCATCACATCACATCACATAACACTGGCGCCCCAACTCGCTCGCCGACATCACAGACCGTTTGATTACGAGTTACTACTACACTACTGTGGTCACGCTGCCTCTCGATCCCTACCCAATTCCAATACCAATTCCAATTCCAATCTCGAACTCGATCTTGATCCCAGCTTTTTCCACCTGTGATCATTGTAAGATTCGATTCGATCCGAAACATATTTAAATCATTTCACCTCTGGAAATTCCCTTCACTCGCTGAAATTAACAATGTTTTTCCAAGTCGCACATGATCATAGACATCACAGACAGGACCATCATTATAATCACGATCACTATCATAATCACAATCACAATCATCAGCATACTCACTTTTTGCCCACGCCGGACCCTACTCCTCCTTGCACAAACCCCACATCCCCAGCGTCATCTGACCTATACTCGTGCAGCAACGGCAGCGGGAACTCTAAGGCCAACGTCAACAGATCAGGATCGCGCTCCATGTTTGGCAGCTCGTTTGTCGACTCAAAATTCGTTGGCTCAGATCTGAGCGAACAAGACCGGTGTGTACTCGTATAGTACAGTTCATACATGTACTTTGCTCGCGCGATCATTCAAGCTTTAAACTCGACCGCTTGGCCCAACTCGAAGCTTCGGCACACTCTGACCCAGGTCGTAGTACGGATTGCTGATCATCTGTGATCTGTCCCCATACTCTGTTGGCTCGCTTTGCTGTACCACCGTTACCGAGACAGCCTCGAGTCTGTCCAGAGGCTGCATACCCTCGTACTGGAGCCATATCACTCTACTCTGATTCATGAGCATCTCGCCCAAGTACACGCGTCTGGCAGAAGGAGTTCTGTTCTTGACATCGGAACGGTAAGTCTACTGTATTCATCGTGTGACCCATTTGACTCGATTCATCTTCTAGAAGTCATGGCGACGACTGTGGTCAAGGTAGTCGCGTAATGGCGTTGTTTCCTCGTGTTGTTTCCCCTTTCCCGTCATCCTTCCACTTGTGTTGACTTCCAGTAAGATCGTCATTCGCTAATGTGTGCCTCGTTGTATTCCATCGTATCATATCACAGGGCACAGGTGTGTTCAGAGAGCATGGATCTGACTACGTTACTTACACCTCACCATGGAAGGTTACTCGTATGCTGAGGCTGAGGCTGAGGCTGATGTATTCGCTGCATTTCAATCCGCCGCCCTTCCCGATCTCTGGATCGATTTTCGACATGCCAATCCCAATTTGTGCCTGGTCCTGTAATTCATAATCTATCCCTTTCTGTGTTGTTTTTGAAACGATTTGACCGAACCCGAACATCAAAACACCTACTGTTACCCTTTCTTTTGGCCACCAAATACCGACACACCCCACCCACGCCCGAACCAACGGACATGAAAATCAACATCAACATCAACATCAATAACGATTGGTTCAACCCAAATCCAACTCGATTCAAATTTCAAACTGATCGGATCGAATTCGAATTCGAAACAGGCACTTGGGCGACCGAGGTAGCCAACGCCCAGCCCTTTGCCGATGTCTTGGGCGTAGAGTGAGTGCAAAACGAGTGCAAGCGAGTGCAACCAGTACCTTTCCCTGCTTTCGGTAAAGTAATCGGCAAGCCGATCACATACAACGCTGAACCTCTCTTCTGACCGCTGACGGGTGGTTTCTGCCTTCGGTACTCTAGTATCGATTGGGACGTTCACAATCCCGGAGTATCACAGCATGGTAATGTAGATTGGTCGACGGTTGGTGAGTGTTACCGAGCGGTCCCTATGTGCACACACATACGTTTGTTCTGAGCGATGCACTTTTGCTGACTGGCGACCCTCTGTTGACATCGTGTCTCAGATGTGATACGCCCGTTGCCATGGAGACGAGACCAATTCGGTGAGTCGTCAAGTTCGACTATATACTGTATTCACAGTAGGTTAGGGTCAGGGTGACGAGATTGTAAGCTGACGAGAGATGTGGCGGCACTGGTACATCGACTCTCTAAAACTCTAAAAATTTGCCTTGAAAACCCCAAAAAAACAGACCTCATTCACGTCAAGGGGCTGTTACTTGATATACCAAACTACAGCCAGTTCATCGAGAGATTAGCAATGGTTCTCCGCCCGGGCGGTCTGCTGGTAATCGTCGAGAGCGAGCTAGACTATGTGCGTGCATGCCACACCACCTGGATATCATTGGCGTTATCATTGTCATTGTCATTGTCATTGTCATTGTCATTGTCGTTGTCGTTGTCGTTGTCATCTCCCACTCCTCCCTGGAACACCTTGATTCCCTTCCCTTGTGGCGTGAACTGAAGTAGTAAAAGTAGAAGCTGACGTGACACGTTATACTGTGTATTTTTCGTTATCTATAGCGCTCGGCTGCCGGAGGCCCACTTCCGGCGGGTCTGAGAACATGGGACGCCTGTGTCCGCGAAGCTTACGCTTCGAAGGGAAGTGAGTCCACATGCATACCCCTCATCCAAGCGACACTGCTTCGATGGAGAAGTTGACAGATCATTTGTCATCATCGCAGTTGACGTCTCACTGCCTAGTAGATTGGTAGCTTCGGTTGCTGCTTCGGGTGTTTTGTGGGTGATCAGACTGGGGTGCAAGATTTGAATCTACTTGGTGCCAAGCTAATACCATACATCCCTTTTCAGCTCTTCCAGTCCGTACTGCCAGCAACTCGGTCTACCCCTGGGAGGATATATGAAAAGTGGTGAGTATGTCGTCTAGTCACATAGCTCGTCAAAAGCGCGTCTTGCGGCTGTCTGGAACGACTGGCTAGGGACCGGCTAGTGCAACTCGGCGGTCGTTGACGGTGCACGCACTGCTCCTCGTCGATCCTCTATCAGAGTCAGAGCAGCAGATCAAAGACCGCTTCGGCGCGCCCCAATTCAGCCGTCAATACTCTTGGCTCACTTGCTCCAACCCACTTTTTTGTCCTCTTACTGACTCTTCTTTGATCTCTTTTTAACATGCACCTCTGTTCATACTCATCCATGGTACATGTACCTCGTATGCATCAAAAGACTCCAACACACTCACGAAGGCCGGTCAATTGCACTCAAAGATCGTAGCGTCAACACTCAAGACATTAGTGCCTACGTTGATTGAATACGGGTATAGCCAGGAAGATGTCGATCAGCTGCTTCACTCTGCTTTATCAGAGGTAAGTCCAACCAACCCATTTCCCATAGACTCGCTTCCCAGCATCCAACACCTAAACGAACAGAGATGTCAGTCATCGCACCGAGGCAGGATACTGGTCTTCAAACCGGCGTGCTGAGCCTGTGCCTTTATTCTTCGCTTCCCGGCTCTCGATGCTTTCTTGCGCACTGATACTCATACTCAGCTCGGTCGACCTGATGGGAAGTACTTCCAACGACTCTTCGCCGTTTACGCCAACAAGAAGGCCTGAGAGTTTCTAGCTTCCATGGCAAACGAGCGCAGAGTACAGAAAGAGTACACAGCTCTTGAATAACAGTACTTGTTACGAAGAAAGTGCATCGCTCGGTATTTCATGGACGATATAGTACGTCGCCATGGTGGGTCACGCCTCTCTGGCGTTCCAGTACGAGCGGACGAGTAGCGTACCGTTTAATCGATTTGGAGGTCATGGCTTGGTACGTATACTATATACTATATCTACAGTATTAACCAAGCTTGTACATATGTATAGTACTGTATCAGAGTCTGAACCGGACTGGTCTGAACTGGACTGGAGTGGAATCGGGTGGTAGCGGACAATGGACAATGGACAATGATGGATAATGGATAATGGATAATGGATAATGGGTAATGGATAATGGATAATGGATAATGGATAATGGATAATGGATAATGGATAATGGACGGCAGTACCAGTACTGTACGAGTAGATAATACATAATACAAATATCGCTTGCTCCAAACTCTAGAGTCACTGGACGAACCCCGGGCCCTTCGAAATTCGGAGTTGACACTTCGCCTCACCCAATGCGTTTCGCTATACATAATATGTGCCATGCGCTACGTGCCCAATGGACAGACGCTCTTCGAATTCTGTGATGAACATCGACGGTTGACGCGCCTTTAGGACGTCAGGGCGTTTTGAGATGGTACAGAGTATACTTGCTGCAAGAAAGCGGGCGGATGCAGAATAACCCCAGTGGACCATCAGGATATCAAGAGGCTTGTTCTGTACTCATACAGTAACAGTAACCCTACTCCATGACTGTTCATTCTCTGAGTTTACGATAAAGGTGTACATCTATGAGTCGATGAAAAGGCGTACAAGATGTCCGTAAAACAAAACATACAATGCTATGTTTTGCTATACTACACTGTACTGCACATCTGCACATCCTTTCTTTTTCTTACATTGTGGAGTTGACAATTTGGACAAGAGATAATTGTAAATACAGTGCACAGTGTACAGTTTACAGTTCACAAGGAACGACCTGCCAGATTCCCTCGCCCAGGTCCCTTCACCTTCAGCTTGACCTTTACCTTCCCAACGATACGAGCCCAATTCGAATGGGGTGACGGTGACGGTGACGGTGACGGACATGCAGCAGAGACGCGTTAAGCGTTACTACATATACCCCCCGCGCCACAGGTCATACAGGTTATACAGATTATACAGATCATACAGCTTTGTTCGTTGTGATTGTGGGGTGAACGATTGGAATACCGATGTTGCTCGAGGGGAGGGCCGGGCCGGGGCAAAGCTGTTCAATATATATATATATATATATCTATATATATATATTCGATATTCGGAATTCGGAAAGATCGCTTGGTCGCTCGTGGACATTCGTTGTCTGCTCTGCCGTGATTCTGATCATTTGTCGTTTTTGCAACCCGAATTTTGTCGCGTGTATGGTTGATGGGCGATGGTCGATGATGGATCCATGTGATTGCACTCGCACACGCACACGCACCCCTACTGGTCCTATCCGGGTTTCCCACCTGCTTCTCCGACAGCAGCAGCAGCGGCGGAAGCGGCGGCTCGAGCTTTTTCTTCTGCTTTCTTCTTCTTTCGTTGTAATTTCATATGTACCAAACCCTATAAGATTCACGAAAGCACAGAAAGCAACAAAATTGATCTGATCAGCCCACAACTCACAGCCCACATTCTCACAGCTCACAGCTCAACCCGTCTATTCTTTTTCTGTTTTGCAGAAAGCGGAAAGATCGTTGATTACCGCTGGTCGATTTCGCAGTCGTAGGGACAGTAGGAATCGGATAGCGGTCATCAGAGGAGGGCGAGGGCAATTGGGGCCAACTGGTGGCTGTAATTGTACTCACACAGGCATTGCACAATGTCCTAGGACCCATTGGACCCCTTCTCCACTCTGGCGTCTCAGTAGCCCCGCATCCCAAACACTTGGTAGTAGTTTTCTTCTCCGAATTACCACCACCGCCGCCTGCTCTTACTCCTACTCCGACTCCTCCAGACCCAGGTCCACCTCCTCCTTTTTCACCAGAATTGGAATTCCGTCTCTTCCCTTTACCTAACACACCATCTACAGCTGTATTGGACTTTGCGCTTGCACCCGCATCACCATTGGTGTTTGAAGCGATATCGGACAGCCCTAATGATAGGAGAGGTGATTGACCCGTTAAGAGGTTGAGCCCGTTCGAAGCGAGCGATATGAGCGTGTCAAAGGGATAGCCCTGACCCTGATCTTGGGTCGGGCCTTGACCAGTAGGGGTATCAGGTGAGGGAAGAGTGTTGGAGACTATATGAGGGAGTGAGGACAAAAGGTGGTTATATATCGCTAGGGCCTGAAGAACGGTCCAATTATCGAGAGACCGAGAAGAAGTGTCAGCGCCTTTCGCATTTTCGTACGCAAGCAAGCTTATAGGCTGTGAGTTTCTTTTCTTGATCTGCCGCTGCCGCGCAGCAGCCATTGTCCGCTACTAAATACAAAGCACAAAGCACAAAGCCCCGAACCCAGTTTTGATATTGTATACGGGTGGTGAGAAGACGGTAGTGGAATCCGAAGGCTATCACCACAATTCTCACCTGAGCATAGTCGTCCGGTCCTAATCTCGCTTCGTCCACTGATCTCCCTCCATTCGGCGGGACAAGATTATACCCTTCAGGAAGGGGTACACTGCCAAATAGTATCCCGGGATATCCAGCACTCTGAGGTGATGGGTCCTGAAATGACGTCGGCTCCGGCTCAGACCATGCTCTGGCCGTATATCCATTTCCATTGCTGTTGCTGTTGCTATTGGCATTGGCATTGGTACTGGTATTGGTATTGGTATTTGCATTTGAAGTTGAGGTGGACCGAGGGTGAGGTGGAGGAAGCATCGATTGTTGTGCGGGAGAGGAAGAGGGCATTGATCTTGAACTCGAACTAGCTATAGTGTTAGGGTTAGGATTGGTGTCGGTGTAAGGGGGATAACGGGGCGAGAGGTGGCCAGCGCCAGATGCAGATGCAGATGCAGATGTAGATGTAGATGTAAATAACGGAGGTGCGAGATTGGAGGAAGAAGCGTGCGGTCCCGATGAGTCAGATGTGTTGGACAGTGATCTGTAATGACCTCCGGCCGGCGATTGTGATTGTGAATGCGATTGCTGATTTGAAAGCGCACTGGGACCTGGTCCAGCTTGTGAGCGTTGTCGTTGTTGGGCTGGAGAGCGCGATTCCGGTTCCGAATAGGAGAGCGATGTCCAGCTCATGCCTAACTGAGGTCTTGAACTCCAGTGTGAAGAGCCTCCTCCGCCTCCGTCTTCGTCTCCGTCTCCTCCTATCGTATCAGCTAACATCCTCATACTATCTGTACGAGCACCTGCTAGATCCATCATCGGCGTACCAGATCCATATCCTGTCGCACCTCTCAATCCACCCATCGATGTTGAAGTCGAAGAAGACGGGTCAACGCTTTGATGCAAGAACGGCAGCGTAGGCAGGGAAAGCTTGATATCGTCCGGAAGGTGGCTCGTAATATGTGAATGTGCAGAAGCAGAACGAGATTCGGTCGTAAAAGGTGGGAATCGCGAATCCGAGTAATGATATGAAGGCAGGAAAGTACTGGGTATCACCGGTTCATGATGGCCATGATGATGGTGACGGTGCTGCTGTTGCTGTTGGTGTTGATGGATCTTATGAGGATGATGATGTCGCGGGCCAGATCTGTGAGTGGTCAGAGTGTGAGTGGATGGGTGAGGGGGTCTCGGAGGTAAGGGGATGTCGTTGACTGACGCCGGAGTCAGACTGGCCGTTGTGAAGGGGGATGAAGAAGATTCGGCCGACGACGAGGACGAAGAAGCGTCCGAGTTGAATCCACCAACACCAACACCAATACCTCTTGATTGACCGGGGAAGGAAGATCCAAAACCAACACCCGGTCCCATTAAAGGTTGGTCGTTGGTGGATGGTAGTCGGCTCATCTTGCTCTCCCTTCCGAACGACTAGCACTGACCTTGTTGCAGCAATGAGCGAGATGTTAGGTTGGTTGGACTGCCGGTCGACGATCGGAGCATAAAAGGAAGACTATTATTGCCGGGGTGAGAGAAGGTGGGAAAGGGAAAGCGCGAGTCCAAATATGCGGTTGCGGCTATTGATCAATCTAATCATTCAATTACATACGATTGGCGAACATGCGATTGATCCATACTAGCTACTAGCTACTAGCTACTAGCTACTAGCCATGTTTATATCTATGGTATCAAGAAGGATAAAAAGATGAAAACATCCAATCGTTTTTCATAATTATCGGGATTGCCTTGCGCAAAACCCATGATCCTACGGGGTGGGAGGGGATATTGAAATGAGATGGAAACTAACAAAAAAAAAAAAAAAAAAAGGTACAGTCGTGTCAATCAATTATTCGGGTGATCTTCGAAAATGCAGCTGCAACTGCTGTGAGTCATCGATTAGTAGTATCAAATACACAGGCTAGGCTAGCAAGAGACGTAGGGATATAGCTGGTGGGGCTCAAGAAGGTGAGGGTTATCTCTAACCGATCTTTGATTAGAGGATGGTTTGATCATGGGCACATCCAGATCCAAAATCCGGGGACGGACATAATGGTCATACTCTGATCAACGAATAACGACCATATCTAGACTTTAGGAGTATTTACAGTGATCAGGCCGCTCTGCCGCCCGCTGTATATGGATGAGATGCTGTCTTCTCATCCGCAGCGAGAGCGAGGCGCACCTACTACTATTCCCCCGCTACAGCAGTAGTGTCACGACAAGGAATGCGATAGGGGTACATGTACAGTTAGTCCAAGTCGCCCATATCAGAGCCAATGGGCAAAAGCTTCCGACTCGAACCAGCTGGCCGCGCTAGTGCTACCACTTACTACCGTCTCATCTGCCCAGAAGAATGAGGACGGACGTACTCCTCCTGACGCGATTAGTTTGATCTTACGTTAATAGGCAACCAGGGCCCAGAACTAACAGTGCAGAATAAAGCTCGAGTAAGGTTAATCCTCGCACTTTTCTGTTTCTTTTCGTTTAATACATACTCGTATCACATCCAACGGGATTAACTGTATGTTCGGGGGTTGGTTAGATGGGCCCATACCCCAAATCAAATCAAGTCGATCGTCCAGGACGAACGGCTATTTAAGCTACCTAGGCTAAGTACGGTCCATCGGTTTATGCAAGCAAGATTTGCCTGAGCATGACAGATATCGTATAATTTATGGCTGGTAAATAGCACGGGATGATCGCGGATGGAAACGATGAGGCATGAGGCATATTTTATATGTGTTTTGCATGGTTTTGTGCTATATGTATTGTATTGTATTGGGTCGGGTGATCGACATTTATAATGCTATATGATTGATTGACTTTTGTTTTGCTGGGTTTTGTAGGTTCGACTCATCTATACGAGTACTATATACTTATACTGACATGTAAAGTACGTATAGACAGCGATTATCTACTTTTGGGTCGGTTTGTGCGTGTGTGAGTGTGACATGTATGTGTAAATGGATGTATATGCTATAATACTGGAATTCCGTCTGCTCGCTCTCCTTGTACTTTTTTACATTTTGTCTGTCGTATGGCAGGCTGACCGGTGGTTGTGTTGTATTGTATCGTTTTGAATTTGATATATGCTATGCCGGATGATTGGGGTTTTTTGCTGGGTTGTTGTTCACAATGCCGGTTGGATGGTATGTTGGTTGATCTGACGATACTCTTGCTTCTTCCTCTTTCGCTATCGCTATCCCGCAGCGACGCCAAATACCTGACCAAGCTGCTTGCTAGCCCTCTTGAGCTCTTCCCTCTTCCTTTCCCTTTCCTCCTCATCTCGCTCATGGACGGGCGACTTCTTATCACCGCTACTCGTTCGTCGCATCACAGGCGCCACAACGCCCTCGCCGACCAACTTCCTCATGTCGGCAGTGGCTTCAGAAGCACGTCGCGACCAGCTAGGCAGGATCTGAGGAGGGGGAGGATTGCCGGTGCCGTTTGTCGTAGCGAGGGGTGATCGAGGAGACCGTTGACCGCTGTGTTCTCGATCACGGTCCTCGGCAACAACACTAGCTCGGCCCCGCCCTCGCTCACGTTCACGCTCACGCGAATCTGATCGTCGACGTGAATCTCGCCTGTTTCGCGATCGAGAAGGCGCTTGTTCCCTGTCAGCGGGACCTCCAAGAGCGTTGCCAGTCATTTGAGGTACATGGTGCTCCTGTCTCTCACGACTCCTGCCTCGTCGAGGTGAAGCCATCGAGACTTCGAGCGCGTTGGCAGTGTGCCGCGTCGGTCGGGAGGCAGATGCTTGCGCAGGGACAATGGGCGACATGGGGACAGCGAAAGTCTCTCGGTGGCTCGGGGTGATGACGTTGGTGGTGATGATGGGAGCGGGAGCGGGCGCTACTGGAATTGCCTTGACCCTTCGCTGGACTTGAGGGGATGAAGGGATAGGATCCGAGCGGGATCGCGACAGAAGCGATGCAGTGGGGTTCACCTGTGGACTTTGCGGGATAGAGAGAGGAATGGTAGCTCGATTGGGTGTAGGGACACTAGGTTGCACCGATCGGCCGGGGAAGGGAGGGATCGCAGAATCTGAGACGATTCGGAATGACCTAGGTGCAGGTTCCTCAGGTGCCTGAGGAGCATTGACGACTGATGGACCCAAGCTGAGTCGGGAGAACCCCGCGTCAGGGAGATCCGCACGGTCCTTGCTATTGGCCCTGCCCTTGTGATTGGCGGGTAAGCCACAAGCGCATCGAGGGGCCAGAGCGTTGGGCGAAGTCACACTGTTCACGGCTGACGGCTTTCGACCAAATCGAAGGGTATCGATGGACGTCCCAGCGGGGTAAATGGTCGATCCTTGAGAACCAGGAGTCTGACAATTGGGTTGTTGAGCAGCAGGTCGGGGAAGTAGGGCTGGAATTTTCATGGGAACAGAGGTCGGGATGCCTCCCAGACTCTTGAAGGGGTAGGCAGGTGGCGGTAAGTCGAACGTGTCTTTTTTGGGCGAGTCAACCTCGGAAGGATTTGTTTGGGGAGATTGCAGAGGGGAGGATGAGACTGATGAGGAACCCGAAGAGATGCTGCTGCTGGCTCGGTTCTGGGCGAAAACCCGAGGGGAACGACCAGGGTGTTGAGCGGGTCGGACGAGAGGACTGAGCGAGGCAGGCAGTTGTGAAGTGATTTTGACAGGGCCCATCTTGGCAGCTGGGACGGCAGGTGAAGGCGTGCCCTGATCACGTAGACGACACTCGGAAGAGCAGTAAAGGCTGTAAGAAGGGAGTCAGCCGAGTCTAGAAACGAGCTCATGAAGAAAAAGAGAAGCTGCTACTCACCCCTTGCAGGCCTTTTCACAAATGAAACACCTTTCAAAATCTTCTTCGAACATGGTGGACAAGTTTCGCGGAGGAGGCGGGGATGCACGAGGCAAGCCGCAGTTTTCACAAATCTGAGGGGAAGCAGGCATTTTTTTCCGTAGGTTAGCGAGATGTGATAGGTCAGTAGTTTTGGCAGAAGGTAGGCGTGTCTTCAGTGTAGGTGTAGACTGAGCTTTTTGTGGGAGACTTTGCCTTTTTTTAGGGGGGGAACAGGACTGAATGATAGAATGACTTGATGTGAGGGGTGTGAAAGATGGAGAAGAACGACTCACAAAGTTGGACTTTCACCTTATATACAAGTCGGGCTGAGTTTGGGTCGATCAGAGATGAGCGGTGCTCTAAACTCTGATTCGACAATGACCGATTCTATAAGTCCGCTTGTTCTTCAAAGGAAATACAAAGATCCTTCTATCCAGATGTCCAGACCTGTATGACAAAGTCAAACTTTTACGAGATAAACTCCGTGTGACAGGGATGTTTGAATGTCCGACGATAACAGCCGACGTAATCGGAGTGAGTGAAGGCGGAGTCGATGGAGGAGACAGATCGAGCGGAGTAGCAATAGATCTGATCTGTCGTCAGTCGGTATGAGAAAACTCGAGGGTAAGATCCGGGCCGTCTAAGGAGGACTGTTTCAGGTGAACGAGTCGAGACAGGTAGGAGTGTCGTGTCGTTGCTTTATATGTATAGATATGGGGAAACGAGTTTTGCGTGTGGGGTTTGTGCTCTGAAAGGAGATCAGGTTGAGTCGAGTGTGGTCGAGTAGAGGGTAATTGCCGTTGAATCGTCACAGCAGTACAGGGCTGAGTGAATATCGACTGGCTTTGTGACTACGAGTGCGCTCTCCTGAGCTTGGTGAAAGGAGAGCGCGTCGAGGCGGTACACGGGCTAGGTAATGGTGTATTTTGGTGTGTGAACGTATCGACGTATGGACGTATGGCGTCGATGCACTGGTACTTGAGATAGTGATCTTTGCGTTGCTTATGCTTGTCGACTTGATGTCAATGCCAATGTCGATGTCGATGGGGTTTTTATGAGTATTGTGTTGCGTTTCGATGTAAAATGGCAAGACAGGTCGGCCGAAATTGAGATGACGCGGGATATCTGATAATGGGCAGTATTGGGTAAGCGAAGAGACCAAAGAAAATGATGATCCGATTTGGTTTTTGGTTTTCGGTTTCGAAGAGAGCGAGAGAGCAAGTGAGCTATGCTATGCTATATGCAGTTGATGAATATGCTTCTGAACGGTTGTTGAAATGAAGTGAAAAGAATTTGAGAATGTAAGAAAAGCAAAGTTTCAAACGAATGAGAATGAGAATGAGAATGAGTCGAAGGAGGACTGAACGGTGATATGGTATAGTGTCAAGATAAAGATGACTGATGACTGAGGAAGGATGGCGACATTGACTTTTGGGTCGACGTCGTAGGCGAAAAAGAAAAAAAAAGCAGAGAATATAACCTTAGACAACAAAGCAACCAAGCATACATGCTGAAACCTTGAACCCTTCTCGCTCTCCGTCCATCGTCCATCGTCCATCGTCCATCGTCCCCAACACACATGACCCTTGAGGTCTACCTAGAGTGTGTGATTGCACGTTTTATTTGGGCCCGGTTGTTACAGCTCAGTAGAATGCTCGCTGCACTGTACTGCGCTCGACCCAAAAGGCACGTGAATCGTTTCACAAGTTCAAATTTGGCTTTCATCCCCAGCCAGCTCAACCAAGCAAAGCAAGCTAGGCGAAAAAGCCGATCACAGCCGGAAAATAATGGATGTTTCTCAACATTCTCAACACTCACCTGTTCTGTGCTGATGTTGGGCGTAGGGCGTGGGGCGTAGGGCGTAGATTGCTTGGCGCCTTGTTTGCGTTGGTTGGTTCTTCTTTGTTGAGAGGGAGATGGTGTTAAATGTCAGTGCTTGATGAACAGTTGGTAACGAGGCATACTCGATATCCTCAACCATCATATGCCATACATACGCAATATACGCAATATCGCGATATTGACCATGTATGCCTCACACCCTCACACGTCTTGGCACGACAGGCTGTTGCGTTTGACTCGAAAATATCTACTACTACTGTACATCTACTTCGATTATCAGAACCAGTCACGTAAACATGGTCCGGAATCGTGCCTACGTCTACAGTGCTAGCATCGGATCGAACACCGGGTACTAGGTAGCACTCACCGCTATAGACCTATCTACTGTACTATCTTGTACTGTGCAGTAGAGAGAGGAGCGAGTGAAAATTTCAGGTTCAGATTCTTGCATCAAATGCTATTAGGGGGAAATCGGGGTAAACAGGTAAAAAAGGTGAAAAAACAGAAAAAAATTGCGAGAGTATGACGCACCGCTGATCACTTGTTATTGTGTGCATTTTCGAATTTTTCAGTACGCGAGTGAGTGCGTGAGTAGAGTATCGTGAATGAACCAACCCTGAGGGCGATACGCTTTTTTACAGGTGCTAGAAGCTACGAAAATTCCCGATCCAGCTCAAGCCAGGGCCACAAGCCAGCAGCAGTAGTGAAGAACAAGTTCAAACGTTGAAACGTTGAAACGTGCTAGCACGTCAACAAACCAAATACCGCCGTCAAGCCTGAGTTCTTATGTGCATATGCACTACTTTTGATATCTCGTAATATCGCGTCTCCCCATACCTTAATTAGAATCACAAATCGAATCGAACCAAATCGAGGAATGCGTTGCGTGCTTGCGTCGCATCGCATCGCATCGCATTTCATCGCGTTTCCTTAAGGTTACCTGTTGGCGATCCAAAACGTCAAGCACGTTCATCGTTCATCATATTGCATCGTATCGAGCAAAGGGATGTTTTTTTGGTATGCTGCATAAACGAGTCCAGCGGCAATCGAAAGTCACATTTACATACTATTAGATTATTGCTCGCTCACTAACCGTAACTCCCCAACCAGCTTGTAACTTGAGCTTGGGCACGCATCAACGCGTCGATCAAAATGCAAATTCATATGCAAAATGCATCTATTTACAGTTTAAACTCCATGGGTATACCAAATATGTGTAGTAGCTCAAACCCGAGAACGTTCTTTCGTTTCGCTCGCAATAATGAATGGAATGGGAATACCAAATGATGGGGAAGTACAGTTTCTCCGGCCGGGCGGTCGGAAGAGCAGGCGCCGCGCCGAGTTCCCTCCCATTCAATGACGAGACGAGCAGAGCCCAACCAGTGAGATTGGTGATTCGAATCTAGCTTTGGCTAGTAGCTACTGTAGGGAACAAGCCTCAAGGTCGAGTCGTATCCCGTGGACAATGGAAGCGTCGGAGCAACTGCAAAAACATTTCTGCTCGGAGCCAGACTCGTTCTCGTACCGATGCGTCTCTCCGCTCCCCCCCACAGCAATAATCTTAGCGGAACCTAAAAGTCATACTCATCTTCTAGGTTTCTGTTGTTTCCTCCTGGAGCGCGTCGGTCCCTTACTATCCCGTCCTGTCCCCAAAGTCCAAGCCAACCAAGTGCAACGACAGACGAGGCGAAGTAAGGTTATGCTCCACGTCCGCTTCTGAAAAGCATATCGCTGCAACCACTCCCATCCTCGTGATCATTCAGTTTCCGTTCGACTTTAGGTCGAGTAAGTAGTATGAGGCACGACGCCTGTCATGGTTTATCCGGATGTCCGGATGTCCGGGAGCCGAGTGAAAAGATCGTCAAGTCCCGTGATCTACGTACGACGTGCAGCAGTGCAGCACTAGTAGATATGCTCTTGGCTCGGTGTTCCGTCATCCGTTATCATCCGTAGGCGTGATCTCATATCCCGCAAGTCCTGCAGCTGCACCCCGTCCGTCCTTTGAAGATCACTTGTGCAGGTTTGCAAAGTATCAGAACCAGGCAAGACGTTTCGGCCGTCGCGCGGACCTGAATGACGTGTATGACGCCTTCTGTATGGCGCTACCACGTACGACAGGAAATGAGCATGATCATGGACTGCATGCAGTATGGATGGATCAGTGATATGATGAATGGCTTTTACATGCGGCTGGCTTCAAGGATCTCGCTTGATAGCGCAGCAAACACGAAAGGAAATGCCGCTCGGGTGGATGATCCGAATAGACAGCCCCCGTCCCTCGTCGCCCGTCTTCGCTGATACGAGGCAAGACAAGATGATCGAGTCCTCAATAATTAGGCGCTGTGCGAGGCTCAAACCTTGCAAAAGCGCAAAAGCGCAAAATCGATAACTGGATTGGGAATAAGAAACGTGGCAAAGGCCCGTAAGTCGACCGAACAGGTTCAAGCCTGGGCACTGGGACCTTGGGGTTTTCGCTTGCACTTTGTAACAAATCTACTAAAATGATAGATACGAGTACGGTGAGTACATGTATAAGGAAGGACCCGCTCGGTCAATATCGGAGAGTGAAATAATCTCAAGGAACCGAGATAAGCGAGCAAAGTATGTACAACGCTACATACAATAAAATTACTATACGAATAAGATAATCTAACTATCTGATGTCTCAGTTGCAAAGTTGAAAATTCAGGTCGAGCGTCAGCTAGTTTTTAGCCATACCGAGCAGGGGGCAGGGGCATGGTCATGGTCATAGTCGTTCTGTAGTCCCTCCTTGTTCTTCCCTTGGTCCATTATTGTTCTTGAAACAAGTCCATACATGACCTGACCAGCAAGGGGTACCTTGGCTTGCACCAGTCATACTAGTGTGTGAAAGTGAAAGGTACTTACTCCCTCGTACAGTGTTCGAAAAATGACCCTCGTGTGCCGGTTACGAGGACGAGTACGAGTACGAGTACGAGTACTGCACAGTGTGTGCGTCCTGGGCGCCGAAAGGAAGACGGGCTGGCGACCGTGGGGTGCATTGGCTTTCCTCGGCTAAGGTCAGGTCATGGAATGAGGATTTGATGCCATATATATGGGCTCAGAGTACAAGTACCGTTCGGATTACAAGTCCGAGGCCCTCCCTACTTTGCAGTATCAACGACCATATAATTCAACGGTACTCGTACGAAGTACGACCCAATACAGTGGGTATGAACAGTACTCTGGTACCCAGTTCATACAGTACTCTTACGAGTGAGGTTACTGTCCATGGAGGATTCCGAGTACAGAGTACAGAGTACAGAGTACAGAGTGGACTAGTATAATAGCTTAGAGAGAGCCGAATTCCTCGTCGACTCAGACTCGGACTCGGACTCGAATTCGGCCCGTGGGTCCGTGGTGTGAATAAGCGAGATATATAAATGAGCATTATCAGATGATCCACTCGGCATCGCCGGATGTCGATCGCTATTGGTTACATACTTTACTCGTACTGTATATACAGGTACGATCCTTCGCGTTATCACAAGCTTAAGATCGCTCATTCATAAAGATATTGTGGTGTACATATTGTCTTTTTTTTGCATCATCCAGCAGGTCCTCAAGTCCTCAAGTCCTCAAGTCCTCGTGATACTCTTACTCGTAGTTGCCGTCTGTGTATCATGAGGATTGAGGACTCGATAAAGCCTTCGTTCTTCGTTCATCGATCAAATGCCGAAAACTTCGAAGTCATTACAAAAACGAAAACTTTTCATGCGTCGATGACGAAAGAACATGTGCTTTACTGTAATGCAAAGCGGCTCGGCTGGTGTCGCGGAATGCGGCGTGATCTCAGGCCGGCGCTTCCACTATCACATCACGTCACGCCTGGAGATGATCTGTACGATATTACATGACAGATCTCGATTCGCGTGCAGACGCCGCAGTTGCGTGAAAGGTATAGAAGGCATGTGCCGCCTGATCTGTATCCACTTTTGTCCCTAATGTTCACGAATTCACCCTTTCTGAGGTCTCTGACATTTTAATTTCATTTGCCAAATCGCCACAGATCTTCTATGTACCGCATGTGTCTATACGAGAAAGGCGATGGTTCGCCTTGGCTCAGTGAGCATAAATTATATTATACGGTCAATTCCCGATGTGCCAGTCCTCGTCCCCGCTAATGACTTGTTACCCTGATATGGGGTACTCCTCTACCTACGTCCATCTCCACCCCCATGACCGCGTCAGACCTGTGATCCAGTTGATATCCATACCCACACCCATACCCAGTATCGTACCCCTCGTTGTTCTCTTGATCCCCTTCATCCCCTTCGAAATACAGGTAGTATTCGTCAAACGCTCCCAGCCCTGCTTCGCCTTCCATCTCCATATCGGCCCCGTAACCTTCTGCATCCCATACCGAGTCTTGTTCTACCGCTTCTTCTTCTTCTGCTTCCTCTTGCGCGTGGATACAGGAATCTTCCAAATCCATATCTTCATCTTCGTACTCGTTAGATTTTTCGTTGCAATTGCCCGGATTATCAGACATGCGTTGTTGTCCGGAGATCGAGGGGCTCGTGTCTAGGAGAGAAGTTTGGAGTTTCGATTGAGCTTGGATCAAAGCGAGGTATCGCTCCAATTGCGCTTGTCGCTTGGCCAAGTGCCGGATTGATTCCAGTTCCTCTCCTCTGGTGCCCGTCATCTCCTCATGGGCGTGAGATTGCCTTCCTCTACATCCCGAGATTGGATTTGGCATGGGAATGTTACTAGGGAGAGCTGGCACACTGGAACCGTGTTCGCCCTCGCCTTCGCCCCTGAATGCACGCAATGCTCGTTTGAGATACCCGTCAGTGATGTCCTCGCTCCGTCGCGTCGTGGGAGTTCCTTCAGCTTGCCCGCGATCGTTGTGCGCGGTAGATCGACCAGGAGAAGCGGAGGGCGAAGCTGATTGATGTTGCGATTTTCGGCGTGAGAGGAGTTTTGCAGGGAACGAAGTGGATCGAGGAACGTTAACTTGATGAGAATTAGTACGGTGATATCCCGCACTTTTGCCCATTTCTGCGATCCGATAACCTTGATCCGCAATATCTTGCGCCTCCGCTTCGGCGTCTAGTTGTTGGACTACCATAGCAGCGACCTTCATCTCTTCGAGGGCACTCTGTTCCTCTTCCTCTTGCGCTTGTGTCTTGCCTTGATCGCTCGTAGGCATCGCCTCAGCACCAGCTGTCATCTTCCGCAAGGCATTTACGACCTCCTTACTGGGCTGTAGAGACATTGTGCGCCCTACTGCCGTTCTCAGAAGATCATGTTTGACTTCCATGACACCTTGACTCTGAGCCCTCTTGCGTCTTGCCTGGAATTTACTCGCGGGGGTGGGCGAGTCATAGATCCCGCTTGTCTCAGCATCACGGTCGTGGTGGTCGTTGTTGTGGGATTGGGGCGAAAATGTAGAGGGAGTATCGGGATCTCGAGGGGTAGGAGGGAACGAAGAAGATAAGACTGACAGTGCTGAGAGGGATGATATGGACGATCGCGCTGATGCAGTGGTGTAGTCGCTCGTATCGGCAGACGAGACCGATGAAGCTACAGATACAGGTCTAGCAGTAGGTGATGGCGTGTATCTCCCGACATCGGCTAGGTCCATTTCTTCCATCGGTCCTTGTACAGGAAGATGGCCGATAGTATCTTGTGTTCCTGATGATGGGATCGACATTTCTTCTTCCTCTATTCGTTCGAGTGTGGGCGCTATCGAGCTTCTCGGTGAAGGTGTCGGGACCTCATACTCTTTTTCTCCTTCCTCTTCACCTTCGTAATACTCCTCTTCGTCCCGCCCGTCACCCACGATAGAAGCTATCATCACCCTGGGAGAACCCAGCATGCTCTGCCTCCTGGACCGCATGTCATCGTAGTACGCCCGATCATGACCACCTGCGTCCTCATGGGGCGTGTCCACGAAACTGACCCTTCTTTCTCCAGCTCCAGCTCCAAGCGCATGACCTGCGGCTGAGGTGGGCCGCTTGTAGGATATGAAACTTGATCTTAGGTCTTCGGTTGAAGGGTTTTTGGTTCGCGGTTTCAACCCCTTCTCAACCACGTTGGAAGCGGCAAACATCTCCGAAGTGAAACTCTTCTCGTCTGAATCCCGCTCGCTTCTCCCACTCTCATACCCCTCTGCGGCCTGTCGCACTCTCCTACGATATGCGAAACCCGCCCATCCCGCTACTCCTAGGACGATCAACCCCAGGACAACGGATAACGCGATGGACGGTCCGACCATATCGATGTGGTGCTCATGCGGTACGGGCGAAGAGATCACTGGTGAACTATAGCCGAGAGTAGGGCTTGAACCGATCGTAGGTGATGATGCAGTGGCTGCCACTCCCACAGATGAAATGTCCATTGTGGACGTTGTGCTTGATGAAGAATGATCAAGAGGGTCCGAAGAGCCCAAGCCAAAGTTTCGCGAAGCAAGTGACCGTTTCCTCATTGCTCTGAGATGCTGGGCGGGATTTATATGGACGAGATCCAACTCCAATTGAGGGGAGTTGAATGGTAAAGGGGAATTGCTCGGTATCGACAAGGGATTCGAGGACGACTTGTCGTATATCGTAGGAAGGAGTGTTGGGGAAGGGGAAGATACGAATCGCTTGCCTACGCCCAGTGAGCGGGGCCCTCGGTGCGAGCGCGGTTGTAGGGGTACGATGTATGCTGGGTGAGAGCTGGCTCGAGGTGTTATGTTTGGCTGGGATCTGTGGGTGTTTCAAACACATGACTGTCAGCGAAGAAATGTCTCCAAGTGTATTAGACTTACATTATAGTTGCAGAGGTAGCAGACTCGAGCTCGACCGAGCTCAAACCGAGTCCGAGACCAAGACCGATGCCTGACATGGTCTATGGGTTTGAAGAAAAAAGTGTTTAAAAGAGTGTTTAGCAATAAGTGAGAGTATTGTTGCAGCGAAATCGAAGTGAAACGATAAAAAGTGATGTGTAAGTAATAACAAGAGAAAGAGAAGGTTGGAAGTGAAAGAAGAGCACGGCTCCAGTAAAGATTGCAAAATGCCTATGCACAAATCGAGGGAAATTTAAGAAGGGAAATGAAAGGCAGACTGTCAAAACAAACAGACTGAAAGAAATGAAAAGAGAAGAGAAGAGAAGGAACACACGAAAATGAGGAAGGAAGGAGGAAATCAAAACATGTTCAGACATCAGTGTTGATCGTTTATGTTTGATCGACAACATTGTCATTTGCCAGCATACTAAACATCAATATAGTGTTTGCGGTGGAGATCATCAGTAACTGTGTCGGTACGAGCGAGTGAGTGGAATTAGTGTCATGAGCGAATGCGCCGGTCATTGCGATACCGACCGGGTGACAAGCTGTCGATGATCGCCCTCAGGCGAGGACGACCGACCTGCATGGCTCGCTTCCAGCTTCAGCTCCGGGCGTCAGCTTCAGCTCCAAAAATATGGCTCGATATACAGCCTCGTCATCAGTAATACCCCTCTAGCGCTGTCTTGAATTTGCATCTCCTTGATGGATGAGATATGGTTGGAATGTTGATAGACTTCGAGCATTCGATGTATTGTCTGTAGTTCTCGAGCTACATATATCGCTCGTCGCCCACACGTGACTCCCCGGGCAGCGCCGATGCTAAGGAAAAGGGCAGGAATTGCCGCATTATGGGATTTGGCAAATTCAAGGTCCAATCTTATGAAATGTCGTAGTGTCAGGTCTCGACGGGATGACTCATGTCCATGCTATCTCTAACTCACTCCCCTTGAGCTAAGATGTGAGCAACAGCACGCCATGCTTTTTTGCCGTCCTAGTCGCATGGGAGAATAAACGGACAGTCGGAGTTGTCCTTGAACCATATCTAAAGATAGAAACATGAAGCAAATGGTCCACATGTCCCACATGGGTTTGTTGATTGCATATAATAGCAATAAGGACGTTTGACTCGACGCGGTTGGTGGTAACGATACTCAGTACGTGCCTGATGATATTACACATATAGACATATAGACTGACTACACGCGTGTCTCGCATGGTGATGAAACTTTTTACCATGCTGTCGGCGCGCTTTTTTCCCTATAGCTAATATTATAATATTATGCTTAGCCGCCGATGACCGAATTGGAATTGGAATGGGTATCGTGTGGGTGTGGGTGAATTATGGTGATGAGTGAGGTGAATCCTCAACTCTGATAATATGATAAGCACTTGACTCCTTTATTCTTCTTCGTCCTATAACACGTCTGACATTTAGACAATCTCAAACTTCGCTTCTTCCTTTCTCCCAAAGTCACGAGACTCTCTCCGCCCGAGATGGACGCGAACAACGCGCAATCCGTCTTCGGAGTCATCTCTGACGTGATCGAGATCCAGAGGAAACCAAAACAGCCGTGAGCACGATCTACATGACAGCGAGATACCTCTAACTAACCTCAGCTTAGACCCCCGCCATTCCTCCTCCGGCACACACTCTTCCTTCTTCCCATCCTCGTCGTCACATCTATAATCATTCTCTTCCTCTCATTCACGGTCCCCCGGATCTACCGATTCATCAAGTCCAAAATCCAGCGACACCGGTACCAGCCCATTTTACTCGAAGACGAGGCCGAAGTTGAAGCCGACGATGTCGAGCCTCCCACACCTCCCCCTCCTATGCCTTCGGGAGGTCTCTGGTCAGACTTCAGCGCGCACATCCGATCGATGAAGGAATACGGATCTCTCCTTTTCTTCCTCGAAGTACTCCGCACGCTCTGTATCGCCGCGTTGCTCGGGCTTTCGGTCTACGCAGCGATACAAGCGGAATCTCCCACGCGTGCCCCTCACTCCGCGGAGCTCGAAGACGACACGGTATGGGACATGGCGAAGCACTGGGGTAAACATGGAAAGCACAAGAAGAAGAAAAAGCACAGCAAATCCACCGTCGACGACTATTCCAGCTTGGAATGGGGAGAGTTCGGTGTCTGTGGATTTTACGTGAGTATAAACCCTACCCCAACATGGCTGACATTTTTCAGGTCTATACCCTCCTCTTCTCATTCTTGCTACTTACACTCCGCCCAGCGACCCCGCTCCGACGACACCTCATCACCCACGTCGACACTTTACTCTTCCTCGGATGGTGTCTCTACGCCTACCGAGACCTCTTGCCCCTGCTCACCTACACCCTGGACCCCGCCGACATCAACAACGCCATCACCTGGTCCCGAGTCGCCATCTTGACCGTCTCCGCCGTCATCATTCCTTTACTACGACCCAGAACATACACCCCCGTCGACCCGCTGAATCCCACTCCAGAGGCCGAGATCCACCCGGAGCAAACCGCTTCCTGGCTGTCTTTCATCTTTTACGAGTTCATGTCTCCACTCGTATGGAAGGCTTGGAAATCCCCTTCGTTGCCTTATGACGAGCTCCACCCGTTGGCCGATTATGACCGAGCCGAACACCTCTACGCACTACACATGGACACGCTCGACCCCATCCGCCGAAAAGCAAAAGGCTACAAAGACCAAAACCTCCTGGTCAGCATCTTCTACGTGTTCCGAAAGGAGATCGTAGTCATCTGCTCCATGGCCGCCCTCTCATCCGTTGCGGAATTAGCAGGATCAATCGGTATCAACAAACTTCTCGATTACCTGGAAAAGGACGGCAAAGGATTCGTTATCAGACCCATCGTCTGGGTCGTCTTCCTCTTCCTCGGCCCGACCATTGGTTCACTTACCATCCAACTATACATCTTCACCACGACCCGATGTCTCGTCAGGAGTGAAGCCCTCTTAACCCAACTCCTGTTCGACCACGCCTTACGTCTACGCATGAAGGATGCCATCGAGGACACCAAGACGGATCAAGTCCCCGAAATCCGGATTGAAGAAGTGGTCGAAGCTGGGCCTGGCAATGCGGAAGCGGTCATTGAGGAAGGATCTGAATCCGCCACCGAAGTTGGAAGCGCCGACGGCGCCAAGGACAAGCAGGCTGCAGCGGATGAAGAAGCCAAAAAGACCAAAGGACAAGGTCTGGCCGGAAAGATCAACGTGCTCATGGCTGCCGACGTCGAATCGGTCATTGAGGGTGAGCAGGCAGTACAAATTTCGAAGGTGTGCGCAGAAGGCTGACAATTTGCGCAGGTCGTGATCTCGCCTTGGTGTTTGTCTACACGCCTATCCAGCTTGCCCTATGTATCGTCCTTCTCTACCGGATTCTCAGCTGGAGTGAGTGCCCCACTTTCGAGCAAGTTCCTCGCTGACCCCTTTCAGGCGCCATTGTCGGCATGCTTACGATGGTCGTCACTCTCCCGATCCCCGGCTTGATCACCAAGAAAAACGCTCAGTACCAGCACCAGCGAATGATTGCGACCGACTCTCGAGTCGACTCTATCACCGAGGCTATTGGCGCTCTCAGAATGATCAAGATGTTCGGATGGGAGGACAGGGTTAAAGAGCGAATCGCGACGAAGAGAGAAGATGAGCTTCACTTGATCTGGCAGAGGCGTCTGATGAGTCTGTGAGTTGACACCGCTTTCTCTTGGCGTTACCTGCAAGCTCATACTTATCTCCTTATGTCCCAGCGCCGTCATCATCCTCAACAACATTTTGCCCGTTCTCACCATGACCGTCACATTCGCCATGTACACCTTGGTCCAAGGTCGACAGCTCACTGCTGCCACAGGTAAGCTCTGCTTGTGTTCCGGCTGTCGCTAACCCTCGCAGTCTTCACCAGCATGACCGTGTTCGAACTTGTCAAAGGCCAGATGGGAATGTGTTTCTACCTGATCAACGCCTTTGTCACCGGTTGGGTCTCCCTACAGCGAATCAACAAGTTCCTGCACTCTAGCGAGATGATCGACGAGTATTCCGAGGGCAAACTCGCCACCATCAAAACCCCCGAGCAGCTCGAAGCGGAATCCGAGGGTCTCATCCGAATGAAAGAGGCCGTATTCACTTGGGGCCCTATCGAGTCTGGTAACACTCAAGATTTCAGCCTGAGAATCCCTGACGTCACTTTCGTTAAGGGCAAGATCAACTTGATCACTGGTCCTACCGGTAGCGGCAAGAGTTCATTGCTCAAGGTAAGCTCATACGAGTATAAACCTTCGCTGACAAGCAGGCACTCGTCGGGGAACTTCATTTTGAGCAAAAACAAGGATCCTTCTTCCACCTTCCTCGAGAAGGCGGTGTCAGTTACGCCGCGCAGGAAAGCTGGTGCATGTCAGACTCCATCAGAGACAACGTCCTCTTCGGCGAGCCGCACGAGGAAGACCGATACAAGCAAACCCTTCGAGCATGTGGTCTCGAGCCTGATCTGAAACTTTTCGACGACGGCGACGAAACCGAAGTTGGAGAAAAAGGTATCACGCTCAGTGGTGGACAGAAGGCTCGATTGACCCTCGCCAGAGCGGTCTACTCAAAGACCGCGGTGGTCCTTCTTGATGGTGAGTTGTACTCTACGAGACGCTGCTGACAACGTAGACATCTTCTCCGCTTTGGACACCCTCACCTCGCGATGGATCATCGACAACCTGCTCAAGGGTGATCTCATGAAAGACAGGACTGTCCTGCTTATTGTGAGTACGATCAGTCGTAGAATTTAGCTAACCCCCAGACCCACCACATCGGCCTCGCCGCTCCCGTCGCCGACTTCATGCTTGCTCTCAACCAAGATGGATCCATCAAGTCCTTAGGTCCCATTGAAGATGGCGAACTACCCGATGAAGAGCTTGAACAAGAAGCCGAAGAGGAGAACAAGCAAGCTGAAGAGGTCGTCGCTGCTGAGAAGGCCGCCGAGGAGAAAAAGCCCGCTTCGAAACTCGTCAAGGACGAGGAGAAGGGCGAAGGCCGTATTTCCAAGCGAGCCATGGTGTCCTTCTTCAGGTAAGCCCTCTTTGCTAAAACGGGTTCAATTGCTAATCCACCCCCAGCACCTTCGGTGGCCCTATCTTCTGGCTTCTCTACTTCATCTTCCTACTCGGTGGTCAAGGATTCAACGCTTTCCAAACATACTGGCTCGGTCGATGGGCTCGGGCATATGACCAGGCCAGCAACCCCAAGGATGTCTCTGCGATCTACTACCTTGGTCTCTACGTGGTCTGGGTCGTCATCAGTCTCGGATCGCTCGGAGCGTCCGCCGTGTTGTTCTATGTCGGCGCAGTCAAAGCTTCAAGGGAGATGCATCGACGACTTGTCGAGAGTATCTTTGGTGCTTACATGCGGTTCTTGGATGCTACCCCAGTCGGCCGGATCATCAGTCGATTCACAAAGGTACGTCACTCGATGGTCGAACCAGCTGACGCAATCTACAGGACATGAAAGCGATCGACGGGTCTTTCACCGAGGTGAGCACTAAGAGTCGATCCAGGTTTGGGCCCAGCTGATGACGATACTCTAGACCTTCTCGCAAGTTGCGGATATTACAATCGGCTTGATCCTCAAATTCCTGGTCGTCATTGCGCTGGTCCCCTTCTTCTCTCTTCCCGCGCTGGTGAGTTAATGCTGCTAGGTCAGGATCCCATCGACTCATTGCTGATAGTCCTTTAGGTCATCGGAGCGGTCGGAGGTTTCTTGGGTGAAGTGTATATTCATGGCCAACTTAGCGTCAAGGTGAGTCGATCTTCCGAAGTCCATCGGTATTTATGCCCAACTGACCTACGTCTTCACAGCGAGAGATGTCAAACGCAAAGAGTCCTCTCTTCTCTCATCTCTCGGCCGCCGTCAACGGCATTGTGTCCATCAGGGCTTACGGTGCTCAACAGTGAGTGCTTCCATGCTTGGAGTAGAGACCGAACTGAATGCGCCTCGCAGAAAACTCCGAGCCGAGGCTCAGCGAAAGGCCGACAAGTACACTCGTGCCGCTACTGCAGTGAGTTACTTTACCATTTCAATGATTTGTGACAATAGCTGACATCTTGCTTACCATCGCAGTTGTGAGCTAAATCGCATTCTTTAACTGCTAGATCACTGCTAACTCCCTTCCAGCTACAACCTCAACCGATGGGTCACGGTCCGAATCGATATGCTTGGTGGTCTCTTTGCCGCCTCCCTCGCTGCCTTCCTCGTTTACGGCCCACGACTTGATGCCTCCACCTCTGGTTTCGCGCTCTCCCAAGCCATCTCGTTCTCCGCCATGATTCTGGTAAGTGCGGCGACATTGACGCGTGGTACTCGATGCTGATATTCACCTCAGTGGTGGGTCCGACTGGTCAATGAAATGGAAGTCCAGGGTAACTCCGTAGAGGTGAGTGTGCAATCGGACTTCGGTTAGAAAAGACCAACTAACGCTATATCTAGCGAATTGAGGACTACCTCATTGTCGACCAAGAACCCAAGTCCGAGTCCCGAAAGCAGCCCCCCGCTGCATGGCCCACGTCCGGCGAGATCGTCCTCGAAAAGCTCTCGGCTCGATACACGCCAGATGGCCCTACCGTACTTGACAAGCTCGACGTCAAGATCGCCAGTGGTGAAAAAGTCGGTATCGTCGGAAGGACCGGCAGTGGCAAATCCACGCTTGCCCTCGCTTTACTAAGGATGCTGCCAACAGAAGGAACTGTTTACATCGATGGAATGAATACTAAGGATATCAACTTGCATGCTCTGAGATCGAACGTCACCATCATCCCGCAAGACCCTGTGAGCTCGTTCTTGTCATTCAACTTGCAGCGGCCACTCAGCTGACGTATCTCTTGTTACTTCTAGGTATTGTTGTCAGGCAGTTTGCGATTCAACCTCGACCCCTTCGGCGAGCACGACGACGCTGAGCTGAACGAAGCCCTTCAATCCTCTGGTCTCGGCCAAACCCGACAAGCCGGTGGAAGTGGCTCAGCGACTCCTCAGCGATTGACCCTCGATACTCAGATCGCTGCGGCCGGTGGAAACCTGTCCCAGGGTCAGAGGCAACTTGTCGCGCTTGCGAGGGCGTTGGTGAGGGCGAGCAAAGTATTGATTCTGGATGAGGTGAGTTGCCTTGATCGCCGTTTGGTTCTCCGCAGAGGGAACGATCGGGCCCTCCATCCCCATCGAGTTGATCCAGAACGCTCAGAACGAACAGAAAGCTGATTCCGTTAACGTTCACCCATCTAGGCCACCGCATCAGTCGATTTCGAGACAGACGCTCTGATCCAACAGTCCATCCGGAACCTCCCCTCATCGACCACCGTCTTGACTGTCGCTCATCGACTATCAACAGTCATGGACTACGACAAGATCCTCGTTCTCGGTGCTGGGAAAGTACTAGAGTTCGATTCACCCGGAAACCTGAGAGCGAAAAAGGACAGTTATTTCGCCAAGCTCGTTCAGGCCATGGAGGGCGGTACTGTCAGTCGAGACTCGAGAGCATGAGCGGGAGTATTGGCCTAGCCTCACCAAAAGTGTTTAACAGCGCGCATTGCCGCGTGATTTCCAGATATCGTTCAGTCTGATCATGATGATCAGTGAGCGATCATAGTCTCTTCTATAGATAGTCCTACGGATGCATTGATCTTGTCTTGACTTCATGGTCCGCTGTCTCGCGTAGCCGCGATGTGTATGGTATGAGCCGGGTCAATCGCGTAAAATCTGCCCGGTGACAAGAGGCCATAGAAGCTCTACTGTATACAGCATACAGTATTACATCAAGAAAGATCAATCTACTGTATCTATGGTCTATAAGGTTAAACAGTGTGATGAAATACAGTACGATACACGTACAAGGTACAGGATGGTGTTCAATTCGATGCTATGTCGATACAACACAACCTACTATCTAGTCTACAACCCGCCGATATCTTGCTGATCCTGCTTTTGACGGTGCTTTCGGTGTCTTCTGACAAGCTTGGCATGTTCGCCGTCATCATCAGATAAAGCACTGCCACCCTTGTTTTCATCATGACCGCCTGCCACCTCTCCAGCCGGGGCGGGGGTGGTGGTTGTATCCTCTTCGGAAGAAAGCATTGAAGGCATCTTGTCCTCAGCTTGTTGTCTCTGTTCAATGGATTGTTGTGGTCGGGGTCGGTCCTGATTGTGGTTCTCGGCCTCGGCAATCGGCAAGGTAGCGAGGGATCGTGTAGGCATAAGAATGGCAGTGGTCGGTGATGGTACTGCCTCAACAGCCAATGAAGAGAGTGTTGATGAAACGTTTTTGTTATCGTTCACAGAGGAAGGTTGAGGGTCTTGATCTAGGAGGAATCTCGGTGCAATGTCTTGAGACGGTACCGGTACGAGTACAGCCTTGTTGTTGACGGATACATTACTAATACGCTCGGAATCGGGACCATCTTTATCATTTCTGACCTTGTCTCCTCGAGCGGAACCTGTCACTTTAGCCTTGTTGACAGTCGTTTTGCCCTTGCCATTACCCTTGCTCTTGTCTTGGTCCTTGTCCTGGCCTTTCTTGTTACCGCTCAGACTTTGGCTCAAAGCTTCCAAGACAGCTTCGTTCCTCTTGATACGAACAGCGTGTCCAGCATGTCCGTCTTTACCCCTGCCTCCGGCAACCCCAACCCCAAGCTCGCTTAACACGCCCATTGCTTTGCTAGAGCCTACGACTGGCATCGCATGTTCATGGTGATCACCATCGTGTGAGAGGACTTCACCGGCTCTGACTCTCCTCCAGCCATTATGCGATTTGAGTTGCGATTGTGTTTGAGATTTCTCTTTCAGCTCATATAAGCCCACTTCGCCCCAAATGGAAGCCTCGACGAAATCTGTCGGCGACGACAAAGCAGAAGGAGCAGAGGGTAAGAGAGTGGCGAATGCCGAAGCTGATGTAAAAGTAGCTACGAGCCACAAAGTCGATATGAACATGCACAATAATACCCCTAAAGAGAGGGTGTCATAATCGAACATGCTGCTACCTGCTTGTACACTTGGATCCGCCTGACTATCGTCAGATCGAGAGGAGTGTTGGCATTTCTCTCTGAGGGCTGTCGTCTTCTCGGCGTGAGCGTGAGCGTGAGAGTGAGAGTAGGGTTTCGGTTCGTCCTTACGAAGGACGAACGGTTTATGGCTTTGAGGATAAAATGTAGGTTGAGGGATTCGGCTTTGACTCTGAGAGATGTTCGAGTAGTGCTGAGGTAATGCTTGGCCAAATAACAGGGAGAAGCGGGATTGGGTTCCGAAGTTGAATTGGGCTTTCCTGGTGGGAGCCTTCAACTTGGAGGGCGTTGAGATGTTTCGAGTTTGAGATGATCCTGGAAGTGGGGAGAACGGTGCCATCTTGATACTCGTACTGATTCTGCGTCTGGATCTGGGGCTGAGTTCGGGGGCGAATACAGTACTCTACTAGAGCTATCACGAGTACGGTATGTCCTGCTTGAATGCCTAATTCTCTATGAGTTGGATGCGATTTGTAAATTCGAGATACTCGTTCGCTTTTTACTGGGAGCTTGGGATGATGCGCTGACAAGTGGCTCTAGGCCAGAAAGAGGTTGTGGTCTGAATAGGAAGAAGAAGAAGAAACGAGGAATAGTTCTACGAGAGAATAATGCAGCGCTAGTGCCTTTTGTCTTGTCTTGTCTTGGTGAAGAAAGACTCGATATTGCGGGAAAGACACTCATTTTTAGCAAACCATACCTACCTACATATATAGATAGATCACATACAGAATCGTATCTCTAGCTAAGCATGAAAGTATACATGCCAGCTCGTCAGAAGAGCGCTCATACATGCATTGCAGCCAAAATAAATGATCGGACTGTTGACGACTTGGCTGGAGACATTGGCTGGTCAACCAGCCACTACAGTACGAGTACAATTGCATTTGCATTTACACAGTGACTGCTGCGAAAAGTGGCATGTCGTCCAAAACAACGCAAAGCTAGCTGCCACGCCCCATTCCACATTCCACCCACCCTTATTTGATTTACGGCCGAGATGACAATACGGGATAGAGTAGTAACCACTGCAGACAGACACTGTATCATGAGAAATACGGTTCAGTGAGTATTTTGTACTGTAGATGCGTTGACATGCCCATGTATCATCGTTTGTGTGCATGATTTCGTAACGAATGGTGCTTGTGACCACTATGACACGCACAAGGATTAGGCTACACGCCCCAAAAAACCAACGAAGTATAATCGCCCACGTCATGTTCGTCCGATTTTGTTTGTTGAGTTCAACAACGGAATTGATACCAGGCGTGACGAGAGACACGAGTCAAGCTTGTCAAGTATACAGTCGTACTGTACTCATATTCTTCCAAGGTGCTCGTCAGCCTTTTTCTCTGGCGACCAAAATAATAAACCAGCAAAAATGGACGACAAAAAGGGCGTAGAAGGACATGACATGTGATGGATCGTTATGAAACTCTACAAAATGATCGATTCGTTCAAATGATCCATGGGTCAGGAGGCAAGGTGTGTTGGGTATAGTACTCATAAGGTGACCTGTCCGGTAGGCCTACTGATCCCATGTGAGCCAGCTCGTTGCTCCGGCGACTGTCCGCTTCCTTTCTGCCTATTGCCCTCCTACGCGTCGATTATCATGGGCTCATCCCTGTTGCTTCCTGGCAGGCTAGGGCTTTCCACAGAGCCTGTAGCCGGTGGTGCGGGATTGGAGACAGGCTTGAAAAAGTTTAGAGCGGGTTGAGTTGATGCAGTTGATACGGGAGCGGCGGAGGGAGTCGGCGTTGGTGTCATTGTCGTTGTCGGTTCGATCGGGATCAAGGGAGTAGGATTCGGCGGTGTCAAACCAGCCTCAATCTGCGCGTCGGCATAAAGCATATCATATTAGCAAAGCCCTACGTCTTGTCCCACATCGCAGATTTATCGGTCCACTCACCCAAGCCTCAGGTTTCACCCTCCACTGACTATCCTTTGTTTTCCCCAACCTGACAGCGACTTCCTTGATTTTCTGCTCGATCGCCGCTTTCGTCGTGACGCTTTCAAACTGTTCTCGAAGCTGCGACACAAGGTCCGTACGGATCTTTGTCGATCCCTCGATGGCTTTGTACAAATCGGCAAGGTGAGAATGTGGAAATGCGATTTTCGGTAATCGTGATTTGCCTGCAGCGTCCTTATCCCCATTCGCAATGGGTGTTGAAGAGGAAGAAGACGCATATACAGGTTTGGAAGAGATTGAAGATGAGTTGGGGATGGATATAGGTGTTGTCACGGTCGGTTCAGCCGCCGGCTTTGGCTTGGGCGGAGCGATGGTCTCCGTTGAGAGCAGACATCGCACGCTCATACAGGGACCGATAGCTGTGGTGCCGATGGACGTCTTGAAGTTTTGAGCAGGCTCAGAGGAAACAAAAGTGAAAGGATCGATCGCGATAGGTGTTTCTGAAAGGCGGGAGCACGAAACAGTCAGGCTTAGAACCTGATGACGATCCTTGCAGTCCTCACTTACCATTCAACAGCTGAATACGGTAACCTTCCAGTCCGTCTGTACCTTCTTCGCCTATTCGACTCTCCCACACGGGTCCCTTCCAAGTCGGCGTGAGCTTGACAACCTTCTTTGGCGGCGCCTCCCTGGTCTTCTTGACCACTTTCATAGGCAATCTCGATTGATCCATCCCTCCGAGAGGTTGAGCTTGAGCTTCCCCTTCTGCAGGTGTGAACTCAACATCCTCAGAATCGTCGAGCCAATCATCAAACTCCCCTTCATCCTCGTCATCTTCTTCATCTTCTTCGTCCTCTCGCGCTTCCTTGTTCTCCCCAAAATCATCCACATCTTCTCCACCTTCGTCATCTTGCCAGTCGTCACCGGAATCGTAAGAATAGTCAAAAATGGGATCTTGGGCGAATGGTGTACGTGGGCCCACCACGACAGATTTCTTCGTGAACGTTCCTGCTCAAGCGTCAGAGCGGTCAGAACAGAGACTAATTGACGAGCAGTCCTGGTATTGGACAACTCACCGACATAAGGAGGCCTTGTCTGCTGGTCGAAAGCCAGAACCTTCCAAGGATATTTCTGTCTATCTCGAAGCTGGTTAAGTAGCTTTCGTGGATCTTCCGCATCTTGCAGCTCGCTCCAGATGTCCGCAACGGTCCCATACGGTGGCATAGTCTTCAAGCCCCTTGGCAGGTGATTGCGAGGTGTTTTAATACTTCGTCCGTGCTGTTTGATATGCTCATTGAGGATATCTTGTGAACAACATATCAGCTTGTGTTGCGTGCGAGTTTTCACGTGCTTGATTAGCTCACCTGTTGTACTTTTGTTCTGTACGTCCGCAGCCCTAAACACCAAACCCTCCGCCTTCGATCCGAACACATCTTGGTTCTCTAAAGACTGCTTTCGAGCTCTCCACCTGTTGATTTCTGCAATATGCACATTGGGCCTCGCAGGCAGCGGTCGGAAAGCCTTGGCGTAGTCGCTCACGAATGCTGGCGACGAATCTTTAGGTTTAGGGTCTACATACGTTGTCAGCTTTTTGCGGTGATGAGCGTAACGCCTACGTCAAAGCTCACTGGATGGTCCCGCAGGACTGGCTCGACTGATAGGCGAGTTGGAACCAGCTGGCTTCGACTTGAAGAAGCCCATCATCGTTTGTTTCTGCTTTGCCAGCCGAGCTTCCTGTTTCTCCTTCTCCCTTTCTTTCGCACTACAGCATGTATCGTCAGCTGGGTCGCACCTCTCAGCAGCGTAGGGAAACTCACGCCTTCTTCTCCGCCAGTTCCGCCTTCTTGGCTTCTCTCTCCTCTTTCTTCAATCTAGCAGCTTCCTCCTATTACGAATGGTGACTTTGGTCAGCATCGTAGCGTGAACTAAGAGCGTTAATCCACTTACCTCCTCGGGGGTCAATTTGCTTTTCTTGGTCGGGGAAGCACTTCTACCTCTTGATTCAATGGTGTTGGCCGTGCCCTCCCTGTCTTTTCGTCGGCCGACTCGAGGGGATTCCTGTATCAAGGCGAACATCAGTTTTCTCTGGCACTTTCAGCATGCAATCCCAACTAACCTCTGCTTCTTCCGCTTTTTCTGATTTAACAACCTTCTCTTTGGGCTCTTTAGCTGGCTTCTCCCCCTTGTCATTCTTATCCCCCTTGATCAACTCTAGCTTCTCAATATCGTCCAGCCCATCCAGTATCTTCACGTACTCTGCTCTAGCGTTCTCCCTGTCCTTTTGTCTTTTCAGATAAGCATCCAGTTGCTCCGATGGTAAATATTTCTGCATATCGTTGACTTCCCAGCATCGTATTTGAAGGGCTGCCGGTAGTTTTGTTGTGGAGGATGAAGGTGAAAAATCGGAAGGGATGAATCCGTATTGTTTGAGCGTGAAGAGCTTGGGGAGGAGCGTTTCGACCGCCTCATTTGGCAATAGCTCTAATAGGGCATAAGTTATTAGTCGTGGTCGATTCTCAAAGCACCCAACAAGAGTAACGCACCAAGCCATTCACCGTGACCACCCATTGCTCTATCCAAAGTGGTCTTGATACTCTTCACCAGTAAGGTCTCGGTGCTGGACGTCCTGTATCTCGAAACAATTAGCAATGAGATCTCGATCTGTAGTCAAAACACCCACTGCTCATGCCCTGCTATGGCGATCAAGTCCCAGTAAGACCCCGGAATCTCGGTCACAGATCTACCAGCTTCTTTCTCGTCGGCCAGATACATCTCGAATTTAAGCATGGCTAGATACGTAGAGTTGCATAGACGTCGATTAGCAGCTTGAAGAAAGAATATTACAAATCTGCACTCACGTCTTCTTGGCAGATTGCGTGTTGGCGTGTCTTGCTTGAACACCAATCTACGGCCCTTCAGCTCGACATGGGATGTTGCTATGCGCAATGAGAAGAACAATCACAGTGATTTAGCTCGAGTGGAAGATGAGATCAAACTCGAGGGGCAGGCTTGTACGCACCTTCAGTCTTCGCCTTCTTCTCAACTGAGCCATTCTCCTTGTCCTCGCCATCAACATCAACCACCACTTCCGGACCTAGAACAAGAGGCATCAGTTACCGCTTAGCACCCACGACCTCCATCGCAGTAGCCAGCGTATGATAGGATATCCGTTCTCCTTGAGGACTAGATTCAATGCCTGCGAGTGCTCTATCGCCCTCACTCACCGCTCGCCTTTCTCTTCATGCTCGCACTGGGACTCATACTCGGCCCAGGAGTGGTGTTCTCAACGGTCGTATTCGGCGTCATAGGCTGGGGAGGCGCACTTTTCGTGTCAGATTCTGATATGGACATGTTCAAAGGCGGGACAGAGGCCTTGACGAAGCCCTTGGGGCTTTCACTATCGCTGTTGTGACTTGGACTCTGGGCAATTATGGAGATGATGGTCTGTGATATATTATGTATTGGCTTGAAAATGCGAATCAGCGGATACTCAGGTTCATTTGACGCGCCTCCCTTTTACTGCTGATTCGTAGTATTACTATTACTCAACCCCCACTCAACCTCAACTATCAACGCGACGCGTCGATTACTCATGATCATTACTACTGTCATGTTCGGAGAATCTCGGCATTATGCTTGTCACCATAGCTTTTTCCCCGATTGTGGCAGAGCTATCCAGGATGTTTATCTTATCAGGAATCATATTTGTGCAACAAGTCAGAGATCACCAACATACTTCCATTCATGGACTAATCCTACATGATCTCGCGTTGGCATGTCATGAATCGTACAATCATATTTGTACAACTGAGAAAAGAGCTCATGGCTGATGTTAAAAATCGGCCGGCTTCTTCAATGTCAAATTAAGTGTATCATATCGCAGACTCGAATCACCCATCGCTAACCTTTCGATCCAAGACCGATCCTACTCATCCACCATCTCCCTTCCTTGCCCGCATGATCCTGACGTCGATGACTCCGTCCTCGATGAGGCGGTAGAGCAGCGTCCCAATATTCTGTTTCCGATGTGTCCGGCTTGGATCGACCTTTACGGCTCGCTTTGCTCTTGGGCGAGAGGAGGAAAGCTCGACCCAGATCCAAAGACATGGAGACAAAGCGGTTACGTCTGGGTTTACCGTTATCGGCTGTGCGTGTACTCAACGAGCTGCTCGGTCTGGAAAACAACACACGCGGAATCCTAATCAGCAAAAGCGATCATCCACATTGACGTGTCCGGATCGAGTGAGTCTGCTCGAGTGGAGCGCAGACTCACTCGTCACGATTGCGCCGGTGTGTCCAGTCCTCACTTCCGGCTCGCCTCTCATTTTCACGACCAACAGCATGGTAATTCCACCCGTCCATTGAAGTACCCATTGGAGACTGTGGATCGGGTGATTGAATCGACCAATGGTGCTGCTGCTGCTGTTGAGACATCCTCGACCACCTGAAGAACGACCTCAGGCTTTTGGCGTGCTGGGCCACTTGCAGATCCGCATCGACGACATTCACACTGGCATCGACATAAGCAAGAGCCATCCCATGGGACATTGCAGGTGGTCTCGCTTCGAGGAATTCCGTTATAGGTACTCGAGGCTGCGCAAGTGCCATTCCGCCACAAGGAGTCGATACTGTCCTTACTCGGCGGTTATAGTAACCTTCGTGCCTATCCAGTATGCCCCCATCATCGTCAAATAGTAGTTGACGTTCGTTATGATATTGATGATGGTGCCCGTGATCATCAAAGCTATCGTCCGACCCCAAGAAGATACTTCCCTCGTCGTTTTCTTCTCGATCGTTGTCGTCGTAGAACACTTCGGATCGACGGTGCGAGGAGGAGCTTGCACTTGAAGAAGATAGCCCGCTGTCTGGTCTGGAGCCGGGCGGGGTGAGCGAATCAGTGTCTGAACCAGAAGAAGGGGGAGAAGTGTTGATCACTCGAAATGTCCTCTGGGCTCTTCCGTCACGGTCACTGGGCTCCGACTGACGAGGAGCTCTAGGTATGAATCCTTGGTGGATGTCTGATGAGGGGTTTGTGGGGTGAGTGGCGGTTGGGGCAGTGCTTCGGGTGGCCTCGCCGTCCCCTTTGTTGGATGGTTGGTGATGCGTTCGACCAGGGGAACCGGGGATGTAGAACGCCGGTTTGGGTTTACGCAGCGATTTCTGAGTCTCTCGCGATGGCGGGTCTACCTGCGCTTGAATCTGGCGTGAGGATGGGATCCTGGCATCCCGTGGACCGGCAGGCTTTGCTCGGTCAGTCGCAGCTGCATGCTCAGTGGGTTCTCGATCTAGCCTCGATGGTCGGGGCGGGGGAGGGCTGTATAGGACCTCTGTGGTCATGGGTCCGGGGATCCGGGTCGGAATAGGGATTGGGGCGGGCACCGGGATGGGGATGGGTGGCAGAGGTCGGACAATCGAAGGCACTCGATCCCTTCTTTCCGATATAAGCGACCCAGTATCATTATCCGAGGGGAGAGGAGCTAGGTTACTCAACAACTGGGAAACGTTGAGTAGCAAGTCAGCGACTTGCTCGTCGCCGATATACTTGTCAGGGGTAATATCTTCCAGTAGACACGGAGAAACACAATCGGTACAATCGCACCGGGGAGCCTCTCTATCAAGGTCGAGTACCAAGGGAATGCATTGTGCGCCATCACCATCGCGACCATCGGCGTCGTAATGATGATCATCGTACTCCCTGCGTGAAGTGGTCCCGGCGCCAGTGGCGACGAGAGTAGTAGGCTCGTTGATCTGGGTATCTGAGTGGGAGTCTAGTTCCCACACGTGAGGGTGCCTAACTATCGACGACGTACGAGAGTGAGAAGGCGCATTTGAGTGGGTGGACGGGTCGCTCGGTGGCCTGAAAAGCTGATCGGAGGGAGCGGTTGTCTCTGTGGTACCGGGCGAGGCGATGGTCGTGGGTGACGTCGAGGTTTCACCGGGAGGACAGGGGTAGGAGCGATGCGAACATGCCGACGAGGGTGTCGAGAATTCAGAGGAGAGTATAGCAGGTGACATAGTATGATCGATATCCTAAGAGTGTACTCGTAAGGTTGACCGTGATATTTCTGTCAACAACAAGATCCGAGCACGCGGTAGTATCTGATTAGAGATTAAGATGGTAAATGACGGGATACCGGAGAGTTGATAGTCCAAGATAAGATACGATACGATTCTTTTTGGAGTTCAAAGGCGAGTAGTACGATATTCGCATTGAAACGAGGGAAGCGAAGAAGAGAATGTTGATGGATGGCGAGAATACTGTATGATTACAAAGGGTACTACTGTGATGGGCTCCAGAATCATGTGGGCTGTGGACTTTTGGACTGTGGGCAGATGAGATGGTACTCGTACAGTACATGTGTATTCGAGGTTTACGAGTTGCTGTGGTGTGTGGTGTGCTGTGATTCGAAGCTGTGCATTTACTGTTACTTACTGTACGTGTACAGAACATGAATGGCTGCCGCACTGCTCTGCTCATTCGTGTTTTTGTAAGGAAAGAGAAGGGTTAGTGCATTCAGCCAGCGAGACGGAACGTCGTGTTGACGTATGTGCAGTACGAGTGCGCACGTCAGTTGAGCATTGTTGTTGAATGGACCTGGACAGCTATGTATGTGAGAGTATAATCCATCCGAGCTTGCAATCATACTAGACTAGTCGAACCCAGAGATCATGTCAAAGTCAAAGTCAAAGTCAAAGTCCAGGCGTCGTCGTCGCCTGGTTATATAAATATACAGTGCGGTCCAACGATCGACGATAAGTCAGTCACGACAACAGAGTGAAGTGAGACAAGGCCTCGATCACCTCTCCCCCGTCAGCTCAGCATGTCTCTTGAGGATACCTACTTATTGTGCTCGGAGGCGGACAGGGGCAAAGTAACCTTATTTCTTTATAACCTCTCAGTAGTCCTGTTCCAGTGAAATTCTAGTGTAGTTGCTCTAAAAAGCATATCTGGGATAAGGTTTCTCGTGCGGCACGGCACATGTCTTGTCTTTCTGCAGAGGTCTCACTTCGCCACATTGCGTACCAGTACCATATAGAGAGGACCTCGACTTCTTCTTCATGGGACGAAATCGACGTCATTCTGAGACTGTGTTTCATAGAATTGTTTTCGATAGCTGCTGTATAGGTACGAGTACGTACAGTACAGTACATCCGTGGTCTGGACCGACCAATTCCAGTCCTTGATTCACTCCTTGTGATGTTTCAAAAACTGAACACTGTGCCTCTTGCACAGCTTTAACAGTAAGTCACAAGAGCAGGATAGGTACCGCTGAGTATAGGACATCTCTACAAACTCATCCTGTACTAAACTACCACGAGAAGAGCTCTTCAAAATATTCCACTGTTTTACCTTGTACCTGACCCTCGCCTTCACCGTAAATATCACAAACAGCCCTCCTTGTGTCATCCATCATCTTGGCGGGTCCACAAGTTGACACGGCGAGCTTCTCGCCGCCGACCAACTGAGAGGTGGCTTCGGCCACTAGGCTTGTAATGATAGGTCGGCCGGGTATAATGGTCAATGCTGAAGATTTGGAAGTTTTAATGACTCCATCGTGCTTGTATGTCAAATCCAGGTCGAGTTCGGTACCGCTGGCGCTGCCGCTATGGCTTTCAGGTTGTTTCTCCATCACACCAGTAGAACTCGACTCGGGCGACCCGGAGCCAGGGGAGGCTGAGCCGGAATGTTCAGAAGCGCTCTCGCTGGCATCGCCACTGTTCGTGCCGTACGTCACAGTGTCCACGACAGCTTGAGGCGTGGCGCCGTCTTCGCGAGTAACGAACATCCTGATCTTGAGCGCCAAGCCATGAGACGTAGCATCTTGGATGAAATCCTTCAGCTCGTGAGCAAGAACATCGGCAGCGTAGTTCCTATCTTTGACGATCCATACGAGGGTGATTTCACGCGTGATCGGCTCAGGCACCTGAGCGGCGATCTGTCGGAGTTTGTACAAGTATGGAAGGGCGGATGTGATACCGCTTCCACCAGCAATGAATAGTACCCTGTCGTATCTCTCGACAGGGTGAGAAGAGCCATAAGGTCCTTCGAGTAGGAGCCTCAGATTGGCAGTTCGCTCGCCTTTACGAAGGATCTTCTTCTGCCATCGTTTTGTAGCGCCACTGAGGGGTGCCACGAGGAATTCAAGCGTTGTAGACCTCTCGTTGATTTGCCAACTGGCAAGAGTGAAAGGGTGGTTCTCCCATGGCTTGACAGAGAATGGAGTATAGAGGAAGAAGTATTCTCCTGCCTTTGGAGTGATCTTGATTGACGTTTCGATCGAAAGTCGGATCAGGCCCTTGTCACCTCCGATGGCCGACATGGTGGCGACAGTGTTCTTGCCGGATTTCGACAGGGCTTTTCGGGTCAAGATGAGGGCTCGACAAACTCGGACCAATCGATCGAGTGCCTAGAATCAATTAATGATGGATTAGCCTTCGTGAAGTATACATGCACTTCTGACTCACCCAAACGGCTACTGAAGCCCAGATCCAAGGGTCGTATTGTCCCTCGAAGATGTAGACATGATACCAGAGCGTGACGAGCGCGATCAAGGCGAAAAGGATATGGATGATGAGGAAGACCTCGTAGAACTTCTCACGGAATGGTCGGACCGACAAAGGAATCATGAGTGACATCACGATCGTTGCCTAAAGAGCTCAAATAAAGCATATGCAAGCAATCAGTGGCCGAGCGAAGCGCGACCGGATTATATATAGCGTACACAGCTGACTCACGATGACACCGGTCCACCAGTATCGCTCTTTGAACGATTCGGCGAGGTAGTCCCTCTCGAGATATGTGTAGGCGCTATCGGCGTGCAGCAGTGGCGTGAGCAGTTGTCCGTAGAGTCGTATGTACAGTAGACAAGTGTCTCACTCACGCAGAGTGGATGATAGCTTGTACCACGCAGACTCGAGATACCCATCGATGAAGCAGATTAAGAGAGGCTGCCGATGAGTCGTAATATGATCGTCAGTGCGTACCCTTCCTGGAATCGAATCGAAGCATGAAATGAATGGTCACGACGACGCACTGTATGACCAACCGGTGATCCACAAGACCACATCGTTTCGACCGGCCAAACACCATAGCAGAGGCATGTTATAAAACGCCATGATACCGGTCCTGTCGGCGAGGTATCGGGCGATCTGAGTGTCATATTCGCCGTACCAGCTACAATACGCACAGACATGGGGGATAGCCGAATGACATCAGTTTTGTTGTTGCTCTAGCTCTAAAATGATGAAGAAATGAAGAACGTACTACATGTTGTCGTAGAACACATCATATCCGACACAAGTGAAGATGACATTCAAACCGACATAGGCAAAAATCTGATCATCAAGCGTAACGAGATCTTAGTCAATGTGGCAGCACCGAGCGTGGGTGTGTATGTACTTACGAAGATGCCTTGGATCCGAGTGGGGACTGATAACCAGCCCCAACCAGCGGCCTGGGAATGCTTGTAGCCAAACATGGCAGGCATCTCGATGTGTTTCCTGTACATCGTGTACCATTTTGATTTTTTATCATGGGTCGGAGTGATCGAAGCGGCTTCAGGAGAGTACTTTGCGTAACGCTGAACGAAGACGCCAAAGAGACGGTTCATGCCGCCTACTAAGACGGCGCAGCCTAGGAGGATATAGATGTACCAACCGAAGGCGTGGTGCTGCGTGTATTTTCCTTACAAAGTCGGCGTTCAGCCCGATGAGTGTCTAGAGCTGTACTCACGTCAATCATCTCTTGAGTCCATGCTTCCTGAAAGTGGTAGAAGGCGATCATCAGCAAAGGTCAAACGAGCAGAATGGTATGAGTTTGAGGGATATTCCACCCACCTCGGTCTTGAATCCTGCCCTCCAAGAGGCTTCATCGACCAAAATCGTATTATTGTACATCGTGCCCGCATTGGTAATCACATCGACCTCTTTCGTGACGTTGTTCTCTTCCATCGCCGATAACAAGCTCTCCATGGGAGGTAAAGTGGCTTCGCCATACTGAATACAATACCCGCCCATAAAGCTCCATCCTGCGACTTGCTGAGAGGGCGTACAATACGTCTTGGTGCACAGGGCCAGAGAAGTCGAGTACATGATCGAGGTGCATCGCTGGCCGTAGTACGTGAGGTTGGTGTCAACATCGGAGAATGTGACTTCGCCCACGGCGTCGTTACAGCCCATCACACAGTTCTGAGCTGGGTTTTTCACGTCGACTTGAAGGTTTTCGGCAAGAACTCCGCCGAGGAGGGTGGCGCCGCATAGCAACAAACTTGCTAGACGACTCGGCATATCGGGTGACAATGGATGGTGGAGCAGAGGCGCAACGATAGCCAAAGGCAGATGAGTACTCTAACAGGACTTTAGACCCAGTGAGTGCAGCAAAAATGGCGGAGCGACTCGGTGATTTGTACTGGGGTGAGTGAATTGAGATAAGGCAAGGCAAGGGAGAAAAATGTGTGTCAATGTGTCAGAGTATCGACTTTATATATTCCCCTTTGGCATACTGTATCACCGTACGACTCCCTAAATCCATTTCTCTTCACTCTTGGAGGTTGTGATTTCCCCTGGGCTTACTACCATTGGCTCAATAGCTAAAAGTTTCACTTACAATGCCTTTCAACTATCTCATGCTTGTAAACTCACTCCAGACGCCTGGGGCCCGACCAATCCCCTTCCGAGGGACACGAATACATCGCCCATCTCTCGTACCTTCTTCTCTTCCTTCTTCCCACGGCGAAAGCAGTGAACAAACCCTGCGAGTCTTCACAGTCTAGTTCAGCATTACAGGTCCCTAAGAGATTGATATCCGTCCTGATCTAATTCCGACCCCACCCTATTTGCCAGCTCGACAATTTGTAAGGCTCCGCTGTCATGCCACTTGGGTTGGGGCAGATGCTTGCAATGGGATCTTCTTGCTAGACCGCATCAATAAGGGATCTTTTTCGGTTCATCATCATTGACCCTGCCTTTAGCACTTCGGGCGACCGCTTGTCTCTCAAAGTACGAGCGTCCCGTCACTCTGTACCTACCTTTCGCCCCGCCCATCTCTTGCCCAAGTGAGTGGAATGGGGCGGAACTTATTGCACGAGTAGCGGGTTCTCGGGGCCAGGCGGGACGTTCGTAACTTATTAAGTTCCGGTTGGCTCGTCAAGGTACGATCGTTTATTGCATTTGGGAGCGAAGCGAGTACGCTAAGATAGCTCACTAGCCGGGATCTTCAGGCACACAAGAATGCGTGTGACAAGTTAGTAGAATGAGGTTCGCCTTCGGATGCTGTACAGTGTACGAGGCCACCTACTCTTCTCTTGAGAACATGGACCCTATTCGGCCGATAAGATAGCGTTCTTTCATCTATTTTGGGCATAAGCCAAGCCCAACCCTCTAAGATATCTCAAGACCAATACCAGCACTCCTCTGAACTTCTTTCATGGGTCCAAGAAAATTGGGAGGCACGCCTCTGGAGCGGAGAGGGTTAAGAGCTGAGAAAGGGCGTCAGGATCCGCGGAAGACGATTCGTCCAAACGCTCGAAATAGCTCATGTGTAGGAGATTCGTGATATCAGCTGGCGCTTCGTTTCGAGAACTAATGCGGAGAGTATTACAACTCCGTTGATCTGTCTCCGTCATCCGCCATGAGCCTTTTGAGTAGTGTCCAAAGAGAAAGAGATCTTTCTCAGAGAGATGGAGAGTGGAAGAGCCAGATCAACTGCTATTCGACCGAAGCGAGGGAAAAGGTTTGTGCAGATTTCGACCCACCGGCAGACAAGTCAGGGTCAGGGTCCACATCACTCAGATCTGGCCTAATATTATCTGATTAGCGCACATTCCGTAATTTCGTCCTTCGTACTAAGGTACTCACCACAAGGGATGGAAGGAGAGACGATGTAACATTGATCCCGCTCATGAATTCAAGGTACGAGCGGCCTCTATGAGATCTCTTTGGGTTGATCTATAGTCGCGTGACATGGAGCCTGGAAGACGGCCGAGATGCACGAGACCAGCCCAGATACCTCCCCGGTGGTTGAGCAGACTTTCTCTATGCGATGCGTAGGTTGACCTGATAGCTGGACCGTCAAAGTCTTCGTCTATCGCAAACGTTCTGCTCTTCTCCTGCTACACTGGATCTGCCTTTGGAGCCTCCGAGCTGCACTTGGCGATTTCAAGACTTGGTCACTGGGTCACTGGGTTAATGTGCTGGATTAGAAGCGCCATGTACCACGCTACGGCCGACATGAGCCCAACGAACGACAACGAGTGGAAAGCAGCCGTATCGTCGCTCGCGCTATCCAGGCACGTAAGATCATTGGTGGGCACCAAAAGTAGAACCAGAGGTATGCGGTTACAGGAACGGGCTGATTTAGTCTAGTCTAATATTCGAGGAGGAGGTGAGTACCGGCCGAAGTAGATTTACAGTAACCAGTGAACAGGTTGATCTGTTCGAAACTGCCGCCGAGAGAGCCGATGGTAGTCGCACATGTCATTTTGCAGTCTCGGACCAAATCGCCCGACGTAATCTGATAGGAGGAAATGATTTGGCAGAATATTCGAGGAAGACACAGGCAATGCCGCTAGGGAGAGGAGAGGCGAAGCTTAGGTAGATCTCGGAAGTAACAGGGAATGATTGAGAAGTTGAGAAGAAAGCCTGAGAGATATTGCTATTCCCTTATCTGATTAGGCCGAAACTGCGAAATACCAACAGTCAACAGTCATGCATGATGTGGCACTGTTACGCTATTACCAAATCGTCGCGGAGACCTTGCCAATTGGTTATCAGTTGATTGTTACCGGAGACAGCGGCAATGACCGACGGAAGCAACGGATCTGTTGGGGTCCACCCCCCCATAGCATGTGGTAGGTTAACCGAGATATCCCAAACGTCTTGCCTTATGACAAAATACTCTTTATCTTGCAAAAAATTTACCCTCTTCCATTCACCATGCCAGGTCCCTCACCATCTGCTCACCAGGTCTTGGTGTACTCGGGACCCGGCGTCTCTCCCTTGTCCCTGTCGCATACCGTCTTGACCCTCTCTCTCCTTCTCTTACCGCATTACACGGTCCAACCCGTGACTCCCGAAGTACTCGCAGATCAACCATGGGAGCCATCATGCGCTCTGCTCGTCATACCCGGCGGTCGGGATCTGCCTTTCGTTGAAGAGCTCACCGTCAGAAGAGGCGTCACCAGACGTATCAGAGAGTATGTCGAGCTGGGTGGCAGATACTTGGGCATCTGTGCTGGGGGGTACTTCGGTACGAATGAAGTCCGGTTCGACGTAGGCGGACCTATGGAGGTTGTGGGGAAGCGGGATATGGTAGGTTTTATCTCCTGAAAATGGGAACTATGGGGCATACGATAACTGAATACTGCTGTAGGCTTTATTTCCTGGAGCTTCCGAAGGTCCCACATATCCCGGCTTCCAATATGCCTCAGAATCGGGCTCCCGAGCGGTATCGCTATTCCTTGAATCGTCCTCTTCATCGACACTGAAGCATCAAGTCCTCGATCATCTCTACTACAACGGCGGAGGACACTTTGTATTGCCTTCGCCTCTTCCATCATCGGTCCAGGTTCTCGCTCGGTATGCGGAAGCTCCCCCCTCCACTTCCAGCTCATCAGGCGAAAAGCCCGTCGCGGCCGTCCTTACGAAGAACGGAAAAGGCAGTTCGTTGCTCTGCGCCATACATCCCGAGTATCCCTTGAATGACCCTCCAGCAAGACTCGCCATTGCCAAACTTGAGCACGAGCCAGAGAAAGAAGAGATCGAGCGAAGTGAAAAGGCGCGGATCGAATGGGTAGAAGAGCTCCTCGTCCTCCTCGGCTTGAAACCGCCAAGTCGCGAACGCCGAGAAGCGGAGAACAGAGGTTCAAGTAGAGACGACGGAGAAGAAGACCCTGCTTTACTACTTCACCCTACGCATCCCTCGCCCATCTTCGCCCTTTCCCACCCTAATCTTCCCGACCTTGCGAGTCATCTAGTCTCCAAGAAGGAAATTGTAAATAAAACAACCAAAAAAGACGAGTGGTCAGTTCTTGAGGATGGTAATGATGAGGTCAACTTTGGATCCGTCGAATTGGTATCTAGTGCTCCGTCTTCCGAGGATGAAGTCACTAAATGGCTTGCGACTAAACGTCAGGACCAACCTGTCTTCGATACCCCTTCCGTTGAGCATCTCAATCTCGACGAAACCGGTTCAGCTTCTCCGCCTATCCCCCAACCGCCAAACTTCCACTCTCTAACAAAGACCATCTTACTTCCCTCGTCGACAACCGCTTATACTCCCAGATGGACGCCTTTGTTCAACGTCTCTACATACTGGAGTGAACTGGATGCAGCGAGAAAGAGGAGTGGTAGGCGATCAGGCGTGATGAGGAAGGGGGAAGATGGCGAAAAGTGCTCGCTGGGAGATCTGCTGCTCTACGGAGAGACAGTGACCAGTACGCAGACGATGCTGGACAAGTGAGTTGCGTTCGGACTGCACGAGGCTTTCATTGCTGACTCTGCGGTCCTACCTCACAGAAACCCCTTACTCTTGACTCACTTGCCAACACCGTTAGCGTTCCTGGCCTCCTTTCAGCTCTCGGGAAGAGGTAGAGGTTCCAACATTTGGCTCTCGCCGCCGGGTTGCCTACAATTTTCGCTCTTGCTGGACCTGCCAGCATCACTTTCCTCAAAGATGGTCTTCGTCCAGTACATCATGGCGTTGGCCGTGTGTGAGGCGGTAGATGAAGACGGTCGATTGGGAGTGAGAATCAAATGGCCCAACGACATCTACGCGGAAGTCGAAGGCGTTGGCGGTACTGAAGTTGGCAGTGGACAGAAGGGAAAGGCGAAAATCGGTGGGATCTTGGTCAACACCAATTTCGTCGGTGGCAGGTGGAGGATTGTCGTTGGTGAGTGAGGCCTAGCATGGCACGTTGTATCGAAGCTGATCGCCATGCATCACAGGATGCGGCATCAATGTCCTTAACGCGCTACCTACCACATCCCTGAGCCAGCTTCATTCCCTTTTGGCAGGTCGAGTGACTTCGCAGTCTTATAGCAGACCATTACCAGCTGCACCGACGATGGAGGGTACCTTTGCACGAATCATGAGTGCTTTCGATGCGAAGTGGGAGCAGTTCATCGAGGACAAGGGGTTCAAGGGGTTCATGAATGAGTATCACGGCAGATGGCTGCATTCGTGAGTGCGGGTGTACCAAAAACGGCTGAAACTCGCACATATCGCGCATATCTCTCATGGCTGACCTGTAACGCTGCATCCCTCACAGCGGCCAAGAAGTCACACTCACCACCACCGAACCTCATACTCGTTTGCGAATTCTCTCCATAACACCCGACCACGGCTTGCTACGGTGCATCCCCCTCTCTCAACCATCTACAAAGCCTTCATCCGGCCTGACTCCGCTGTATAATCGATCCGTTGACGGTGGCGAAGACGATCGGACCTCATCATCCGCGTCTCGAGCCCAAGGCACAGGTGGGAAAAGCGACTTTGTCGACTTGCAGCCCGACGGGAATAGCTTTGACTTGATGGCTGGTCTTATCAAGAGAAAGGTCTAGGTGTGGTAGTAGACTGTAGATGGTAATGTCCCAGCGTTGTATCCGATCGGAAGATGGATCATGTTGTATCATACGGCCTGGTGCTCGGGCGAAGGGATAATGACTGATCCGCGTCTGAGGAGGTGGCTGATATAACAATCGCCTTTGCCTCACGGCCAATCTTCAGCGGCTCTTCTATCTCACTGATCATCACATGTCTAAAACGGAACCCAGTCTATCTTCTCCCCTCCCCGTTCGCGTCTCCCCCCCTCCCCAACCGAGCTTAGACACGTCGTCCGCCTCTGTCTACGCAGGCGATGTCACAGCTATCGGAAGATCAAATCACAACCACTTGTTCTTCGAACAAGCTTGGTTTTCTCTATCCGCTGCTCCTGTATGACCTGGAATCCGTACGCGGATGAAAGGTTCACAGGGGTTTGGAAATCATATGTACCATACGACCAAATGATACACTCGTATGGGCTTCTTTGGGGATGGAGTACATCTTGTCCTTGACACATACTCTTCTCTCTACTCCTATATTTCGACCGCGCGTCATACTGATTCATACAATAATACAATACCATGCTGATAATGTATCGCCATATACTTTTCCGACCTCGATTCTATCGACGGCGGTTTGCACCCGCCTTTCCCATTGGGAAACTGTCCTTCCATCCACCTATTCAACACTAGCACAGAACAGAACAATGTCATCGCGCTAACCCCCCTCCCGCGCCCTGCGCGGGCCATATCCTTATGGGCTTCCGCTCCGTCTATCTCTACCTCTGTCCCAACCCCGCATGCACACCCACACACACACCCACACCCCGAGCTTAGACACGTCGATGACCACCAAAATTCCCACGTCATCGATGTCACAGCTATCGGCAGATCAAACTTCATCACACTTCGCCTCGCGTTGTGCGTTCGCTCGGTTTCTCTTTTTCTTGCTCTCTCGGGGTCTGATTTTCGGGTCGACCTTTGAATAGCGCGAAAGGAAGGAGCTCGCTTGTTCGTTTTTCGCTTGGGATTGATCACTCAGTCCGAGCGAACAGCGGAGACGGATCGTTAGGTAAAGCGGCACATCCTCTATGAGAAAGTAAACGAAGCTTGCACTAGGTGATCCATAGGTGGTATATAAAGCACTTTAATAGCTGGTCATTATCCACCAGGAACTGGCCCTATCGTCTAGTGGTTAGGACGCTCGGTTTTGAATTCATGACAGTTCAAGACCGTCCGCGCAACCTGGGTTCGAATCCCAGTAGGACCTGATTTTTGCCACTTTCGGCTTTTTGCGCAACCTGGGTTCAAAACCCCTTCAGCCTCAGCTTTCTACAGATGTGGCAGTGCTACACTGCCACTTTCCCGCTTGAAGCGGCGATGACCGCATTCAAAAACGAAGAGAAACGAAGCGTAAACGATGAAAAACGACGAAAAACGATGAAAAACGACGAAAAACGACGAAAAACGATGAAAAACGACGAAAAACGATGAAAAACGATGAAAAACTATATCAGATGGTATTACGACACGGACGCCATCCTCAAGGCAAAGGGTTTGACCTGGCCATACCTTCTAAGCGACTGCCTCGCTATGCAACAAAGCGCGCCAGTGGACAATGGCGCACGGGAGTATTACTGGAATCACTTCTGGACGGTCTGTGTAAGTCGTCGCATGCATCTTCGTTATGCATGAATCAATAGCTGATCGGTTCATTGTTGTTCAATAGATCTCCGACCGTCATCAAGCCGATCACCGAGCCGCTTCGGGTGAAACGGTCGAAGTCGCCTATGTCTGGGACGACCAAGTCACCTATCCCGACTGCCTGCAAGGGCCTAATAATTATTGGGACGAGCCGAAAGTACGAGCAACATCTCGTGCGCTGGACAATGCTGTACTTGAACACCAGACGGGTGAGTAGCTGTTATTGTCCTTGTAAAAGGCGAGACTGACGTACAGTGCAATCGTTTTCAGGTCATCTCGATCGAGCCCTTGCACGGTGTCAGCAAGATGAAGAGGTTCCACGTCGGGATGATTCCCAACTACCAAGGCGGAAACGAGCGAGAGGTCTTCGGCTCCGACCTCCCACACGGTGACATGGACGGTTCCTGCAGACAATCCCAATGCGACATCGTTGTCACTACCATGCTGGTCCAGCAGCTGATCATGTTGGGGGTCGAGTATTGCGCCCCAAGAGGCTCCATCCGCGCCTGTGACGTCCTCGATGAAGATGGTTACATCCCTCCTCTGCTACGATCCCAGCAAAAGTGGACTCACTTCCTCGGCTTCGCCAACCTCGCCAAGACCGGTTTCGAGCGAAACGCGTACGTCAAGGAATGGGACAATTATAAGGCTCTTCAGCTTCAGATGCAGCGCACGACGCGGGGTATGTATGGTCACCTGCAGGCAGCGCCTGAGCAGGGGTTTCCCGCATACGAGCCGTTGTCGGGAGACGCACTGCTCACCGCCTAGGTTGCAGTGTATGTCTTCTGCATTTTTCTTTCTGGCTGGCTCATTTCGTTTCGTTCCTCGTTGTTCGTAGTATTGTAGAATCATAGAACCCAGGCTCGATCCAAATACCACCTTGCACTTGTATACACCTTCGTCTTTTGAATTTCATTTCTCAAACCCGATCGGCACTGTAATACATATGTTCCCGGATGCAACCAAATTTTACAATCATAAAAAGGGATAGTCCGTCGTGTGATCCTCCATGTAGCTGTTACGTCCGATCGGATACAAGAGGAATCAATAATTAAGAAGGACTACAGTAGTACGGTCCTTGTGATCTCTTGGTTCGAAAAAAGGTCAACAAAGAAGGTCCCAAAAGTTTCATCCAATTGTGAGGTGTACGAGGATGACTTGATCTCAGCCACTCGCTACATGAAAGGGATAGCATGGACACTGGCAGCAAGGGCAGGGGAGCAGAGAACGGCTGACAGTTGAGCCCAGGACGACGAAGAAGAAGAAGATTTTCACGCGTACATCGCTAGTATTGGGATCGTACGCAGATAGAGCGTACTTACGTGATGCAGTCATCTACTGTACATGTACACAAAGTCTGGCCCACTTCGCATTTTCGCACAGTAAACCCCATTGCTGGAAGAATTCTCTGACATGTTTTGTATGTCCACTTGACTTACACAGAGCATTGCCTGTCAAAAGCATCGCTGGCTCTACCAGATGGCACCTCTAGAGTCTACCACATCCATTTGGTGTTTCATGCATGCCCCAAGCCGCAGTAATCACAGAATAGCTGGAGGAAAAGCGCCACACTGCTCTGTATGGTGAAGGTGCCTGAAAACCTTACTTCTTCTGATATCAGCACTTTGCTGTGGGACCTTGACACTTACAACATGGGAAGTGATGGCAAGGCAGGTAAAGAGACGGTCAGGAGGCTCATGCCGAGCGTCTCATACGACTCTTTGTTTCTAGTAGAATGTTGGTCAGCAGACCGGCGAAGAGAAAGAGTGTGTGCTGCAGTGTGATAAAGCGATGTGGGCCAGACTTATTATACATGACTGTACCTTAAAACGAAGGCTCAAAGGAGGAATACAACATGCATCACATACATTGCGTACATTGCTTACAAGCTGAGAGCAAGATTCCAGAATCACATGCCATGGTTAATGGTCTGTGTCAATTATAATCCTCCTTGACAGCGAATCCGCGTCTTGGAACGCTAGGTGGTGGAGGCGGACCGAGTGGGAACATGCCTTGTCTCCGGAGCGTTACCGCCGGGGTGGGAGAGGCAGTTACCCCTGCACTTGCATTGGGCTCTCTCGGTTCTGGCAGATGCAAGATGCCCAACTTGTTCCCAAACCCAGCTATCAAATCCCTCTTGCCCAACTTGCCGAATTCTCTGACTTCGACATAACCCAACCCTTGGAAGGTGGGGACCGAGAATGAACCTATCCGTTCGGGAAACGATGCACGCCCGTTCAGGCTGTGTATTCGCTCCGTCCGCCTATCTCGCATCGATACACCTTCGTTGGGTTGACCTTGATGATTCATGTTCATAGCCGACTGAGCTGCCAACTCGCTGAGTTCGATTGTGTCTACGACTAGAGTCGACCCGTTGAAAGGCGCTGTGAGATCGACAGTGAAGATTGACCACTGAGAATCGTCAATCCCATCGTTGATGCGGCGAACGCCGATCAGGATATCGCCTTGAACGGACCATGCCCCGTCAGAGGTCGTAATAGCACCCAGAGGCAAGACGTCCATTTCACCAGCGGGCGATGCGCTGGACCTAGAAATTGATGCACGGTCCATTGGAAGAGGCGAAGCGGCTTTCATGGCTGAGCTGTTGGAATGGTCGTCGTCAGGTCGATGAAGGTTGGAGAGTCGTCTAGATCCGCCGTGGGACGATAGTGGGAATTCGCCGTTGGACACTGGAGGGAGGAGCGAAGGAGACTTTCGAGGCGAGCTTCCAGGGGAGTAGCGCTTTCTGACGCTCGATGGGGGCACCACAAGTCCAGCGTTCAATCCTGATGGTCGTGATGGCGAGGAAGCTGAGATTGGGTCTTCAAGTGAAGAACTCCTGCGGATAGTATGGTTGCACCTGCAGAAGACTGCAGTCGGTGACCGAGGTGCTATCCGGTCGATATATACGTGCGAAACGGTCGAGGAGATGACTAAATATCCATCAGATGATATGGTCCCGCATCCTAGGCATTTCATGCTCGATGAACGATGTAATTCGACCCGCTTATTAGCTTGTGGAGGGAAACTGGGCGCTATCGTAGCGAGAGATCCGATGTTTTCGTCGATTAACTCGATCGTTCCTGAGCGGTGACCTAAAGCGAGCAGACCGTACATGGCGGGGATCGGCGGAGAAACCGTTGTTATTCGGTCTTCGGGGTATGGCGAGGTCAAACTTGTAGGTAGCCAACCAGATGTGGTTTTTCGGTAGGTGTTGACGTGTTCCGGGGTCACCACGAGGATCTGGAGTAGACCTTGAGTACGCACGAACCATGTGCGTATGCCTGAATGGGCTAATTGCTCAGGTGGTATTACCATCTCTTCGTTATTGAAGTCAATGACTGAACCATTGCTGAAAGCGACAAGTAGCGACGGAGATATCTTGTCTTGTCGGGGAGCGGATTTCGTCGGAGTAGCCATGAACGGATCCGCCGACGAGTCAGCGATGTCTGGCTCATCGAATGCCAAAGCTGTGATTCTAGGTAACCCCCCTTGATGAATCCGCTTCGCGGGGCATGGCGTAACCGGTCCTTCCTCGTCCATCTCCCAGATCTGCACCATGCCCTTCTCAGTGCATACCGCTACGTAATGTCCGTTGTCCTCCACGCAAGCCGCCACGATAGGATCCTCCGGATCTAGTTCACTGGTCGGCAAAGGCTCCCTCGTTCCACTGCCCGGCTCCTGCGCCTTGAATCTCCACAGACAGAGGGTGTTGTCGATTCCGACGGTGAGTGTAATTAAGCCATCCGAACTCGACGCAATGATATCTATGTCCGACTCGTGGGAACAAGGTAACATGTATGCCTTGATTCCTGTTGTCAAAGAGGAACCGGTTTTAGCGTGATCGGGCGAAGAGTCCGTGTCATTGCCACCTTGTTGGTCGATCCGGCCAAGCCGATCTCTCTGAGCATCGAGCAGGTCCGCATCTTTCAAAAGATACAGCAATAGGGCATACAGAGCTCCTGCTGTGACCGCTTGAGGGAGGACGACGACTTTGAAGAGATAGAACAACGGTCTCAGCCGAGGGAGAAGCAGTCTGCTGGCAGGCAGAGATAGCTTGCGAATATCCGCTGGTCGCATGGAGTGGCCGGCTTTGGGCAAAACCAAGATCGATGCGGGAGGCACGAAGATCCGAGCGTATGTCCAGCCAAGCGGATTGATCGATCGCCAGAGTTGCTCGGCTGGTGTTAATGTTATGATATCTTGAGGGGTTGTCGAGAAAGGTGTGGGCTGGGCATGCTGGATACTTGTAGAGCTCCCTCGGAGCGTTGGTGTGTAGCCGTAGAGACTGGCGGTGGTATTGAGTGGAATGCGGTGGCGCTCGGTCAGCCAGTAGAGAAGTCCTACGGTCATGAGCAGCTGCGAGAGCAAGTGTGAGCTGGCATTGCCTATGTGAGTAGCAAACCAGCTTACCAGAACCAAGCTACCGCTCTTGGTCGTTCGCGCTCTAAGCAGTTTCCTCCAGCTAAAGCCTCCTTCCCTCCCTTCACCATGGTCATCGGAGCTCGCATCAGGCTGTACTGGCGAGATAGGCGCAACACCGTTGGAGGCTAGCACGTCGGCCAACTCGAGACGTTGCGCATCAATAGACAGAACCTAAGGAGACTTTCAGCTGGCTCAATCTAGGTCAAGTTCTGGTGTACCAGCACTTACTGTCAAGAAGAAGGTGTGTAACATGAACCAGTCGGTGATGATGACTACCGCAGCGAAGAGGCAGAACTCCCGGACTGGCTGTAGGTTCACACACAGCCATACGACACCCAGCACTGCCAGGTCGGTAAGCGAGGTCAGAGCGATGGTCGTGCCAACTTTGCTCAGACCGAGACCAATTCGAACGGGTACAGAGTGGTTGAAGGGGATTGAGAAGATCGCTTTGGTCTGGACACAAGATCAGCGAAACATATATATTTCAGCGTCGGGACACCATGACCCACCAAAGTCGACATATTTTCTGCGCCCACCACCACGATGACAAATGGTAAGACATAGGTCGGCAGACTGCTCTGACTCGAATGCGACAACCAGCCATTCCAACCCAACAGAGCGAGAACACTGAAACTCATCACCGAGGAACAGCACAGCTGTACGACACCGGTGAAGGCGAGACCGAATCGGGAATGAACTTTGGATGCGTTGGAAAGCTGAGCAATAAGAGTAGTGAAAAGGACAACGTAGAGGAACAGTACGAGCTTCGGCGGCGAGGGCGACAATGGTTGGGATTGGTGCGGGGTGAGCTGGTGAACGTCAGGAGCCTGATCGTCTTGTATGTGGTTGGCTGACGTGTACTGGTCGATAAAGGTGATCAGGATACATCACATGCCCTTTTGCGACACCAAACTCACCGATAGGTACCATTGCCCCGTCTGATCTCCATAGCTTCCACCTCCTCGAGCACCTTCAGCTTCCACGAAGATTTCTCCATCGACACGCTTAGATACATCCGCTATTCTCTCGCGCCATCTCTGCTCAAAGTCCGAAGAAGTATTCCTTGGTACGTGAAAGAGTACCGCAGCGCTATGATACATCTGACCGGCATTCGATGACCACTCGAATGGCGATTGGTCCGGTCCTGTTCCATTGTGCGAGTGAGAATGTGGAGAAAGGCTGTGTATAGGGATGATTGGGACGTCCGCCGTTATAAGATTTCGGTTGGGAGCCAAAATGTAGCAAGGTCCCGTTGATTCGATGTCGTCCGCTTGAGAGATACTCAACCGCCGTACGCATCTCTCCCCGTTGGAGCGATATCGACTTTCCCACTCTTCCGCTACATCCCTCACCAATCTCAACAGCACATGATCTCGCTCTTCCCATCTCTTTTCCGCTGCTTCTCCGTCCCGGTCTAGGACATCTTCTACATCCGCCCAGCCAATCCGCAAGATTCTGATCTCCTCATCTTCCTGCCATCCCCCTTGACCACCTTCCGGCAAAGCTCTACTCAATCCCCATCCTTCTGGTTCGTACTGACCTGTATCTCTACCCCACCACCCTGCCCAGGTTAAACGGGGTAACAGAGGTGGAGGATACGGAAAGAAGCTATCGAGGACTGGGGTGCTAAGCAGCGACAGAGGATGCTCCCGTTCTTCCAGACGTGATAGTCCCCCTTGCCCACTGATAGGTATACGGTGGGCATTATGGCCCGGTGGTGACGGAGGATGTAGCGGCGGGAACTTTTTCTGAAGATACAAAGCGAGGGAAGGGTAGAAGAGATTCGTCATGACCAGGCAGTCGATGAGCAACGTCCGTATCTGAAAGTTCCGGGGGGTCAGTCCAGTCGGTACCGATAGTGATTGATTGGAGGCTCTTCTCACCTGATTCCTCGCACAATGCTCTCCAAACTTTCGAAAGGCCTCTGTAACGATCCCCCTTCTCCACCGTAATTTTCGTCCCTTTTTAGCTCCATCTCGTCTCTTCCGTCTCACGGGCTTAACAAGCGAGCTGCTTCCTGCACTAGGAGATTGAACGGCCGGCTGCTTGTCGTGTCGATGCCTCACTGCTGCTCCTTGATGTTTTAAGCTTGAGGCCAGATGAGCTGTTGAAGTCGAGGCGATAGGCGTCAGAGTCGGCGGAGGTGTGTGCCGCGGCTTCCGGGACATTGTGAGAAAGGGATACGCAATTGGGCCACTCTCTTGTAGGCAGAGAGAATGGGGTTTAGGCCGGGCTGAACACTTCAATCTTGGATCATAGTCGGCTGTCGCCTGGTGGAGCAGCAGGGTATCTCGATGCTGATATCAGTCAGCAAATGTCGAGGAGAGGAAATGAGATGCGTAGATGCAAAGATGAGATTGAATGACTTTGACGGAATCACGTTCTCATTCTATACGACGTAGCTCGGGCATACAAGATGTGGGCCGATAACCGAATAACATCTACGGTATTACGGAATGTTCGAAGTGAAATGGGCATTACCAAAATTTCTAATCTCCCTCATCCCCTAGACGCAACGACAACTACAAATGCCCCTGGATTTTCTAATCCTTTACTTTGATCCAATTTACCGCAATTTACCAATTGCTTATCCCGACGCGACGAGGGAAAGAGAGAAGCTCGACATGAGTTGAGATGAGCCGACAGACATCAATAACTGACGGCATCTGTTCAACCTCGATTCCGCGACCTATGCATGCATCCTCGTGCGACGATGATTTAAGCTGCATCATACCTTCTTGAAGATACGCACACCTGTTGTCAGAAGTTGTCAGGGAAGGAGGACCACTGTTATTCTGTAAACTCGAGTCTCGGAGGTCACACGCCCATCGTCGAAAGATACGGCATCCTCCTCTTAATTAAGACGATACATCTGCTGTTCCGGCGATATATCCGCCCAATGTCCTCGCCATGCCTCGTGAGTCATCAGTTCACATGTACCTTTGAGGGATATACCCCTCCACTAACCGTTATTCCTTTCGTAGCCCGCCCAAGCTCTCCCCGTCCGGCCAAGTCGCGGACTCGTTCGTCGACCATAGTCGGGACCGGTTCAGTTCCTGCAGGTAGCGCTTTCCCCGGTCCACCAGCCATCGATGTCTCAGCCTCTTCATTCCGCATCACGACCAATCCTATCCCTTCATCTTCATCGGCTGCAGCTCAAGCGCTCCATGATCAGCTCAGTGCGAGTACAGGGAGCAGGCGACCGAAACTCCAATCATCAGTGACCAGTCATCATAGGGTATCATCATGGCCCAGTCCACCAGCGACGATGATGACTTCGATGCCGTCCGCCCCAGCAGTCCCCACAAGAGGCAGTATAGAAGGCGGAGGTGTACTGGACCTGTCACTCGTTGACAAGGATAGCGTAGCTCTACTACTGTATACCTACAAACCTACAACCGCAAATCACAACACCTCTGTACATCCTTCGCCTCTGCCCAGTGCTTCGGCAACTCCCAACATCGCTTCAAGTCAAGTGCTCATCAATTATGCCGCTCTACCATGGGACGCAAAACCCGGAGATTACCTCGAGATTCGGCAAATACATCGACGCTCGACGCAGCCAAAGAAGAAGGTAAACGAGCCAGAGGGCGAAACCAACAGGAGAGCCGAGAAGAAGGCGTCAGAGCAACCTGCAATGAAGGGGGTCAAAGCCGGGCGAGGAAGAGATGGATACGTTTTTCGGCTAGGGGAGGACGTGCCGACGGCGAATGCACATCAAATTCAGGTACCCGACTCGGTGGCCACTGCATTTGGCTTCCAGTCCCGTCTCGAGGTGGAAGTGAGAAGAGTGAGTCATCTTCCTATGTATATGTGTCATCGTAAAAGACTCAAGTTTTCCTACAGGTCACCGAGAAGGAATCAGCGCATACCGACTACGTCGAATTCTACTTTTCGCAATATCTCGGACGAGCGGATATGTGGCGGTTAGGGATGTCACTCGAAGGCATGACTTTACATGTCGGCGAGAGAGTGTCATTAGCTGGAGGAGCGGTCAGAGCAGAGGTAAACTTTATCATTCGGAATGAGAAGGATTCTAGGACTGGAAAGGAGAAGGGCAAGCGATTCTCCAGTGGGATAGTCACCGCGAAGACAAAGACAATTTTCAGGAGTAAAAGTGCACAGGTGTACCTGTTCATTCAGCTCTGCCAGGAAACATGGGAGTTTGATGAAGATGGGGAAAGGTATATTGAGAAGGTGGTACATGGTGAGTCGCATTCGCCGACGTTTTGATCAGCTATGACTGACGCCCTCGTCCTCAGGCTATCTGCCCGACCTGTTCTCACGATGGGCGGAGAAGGGTACTTCACACGTCGTCACAATCATCTACTTCGCAAGGATATACTACGACGACGACGATGTGGAATACCTCAAACGACACGACATGTCTGGCTCACTGATCCAAGATCACTCGGGACGATGGTGCAAGGACTTCTTCAAGGTAGCCATTGATCTGGAGAGGAGAAATAATTGGTCTGAAGCGTTGCCCGACATTAAGAAGCAGCTAGAGAGAAGCGAGAAGGAGATTCTGCTTGACTATCATTTCCAGCTACTAGGCGGGAAGAAGTACGCTGGAGACGAAGTGAAGATTGTTGGACGATGGAGTTTCGCCTGTGAAGGGAATGCTCTCGAAGCTATCAATCTCGCTCTGAATCCGTTTGACGAGCATCATGTCGATCGGGATCTCTCGCGTACTGGGTTGTCAATGTCAATCATCACTCCCGGAACAGGTCATTTCGCCGTCGACAAGAATCTGCTTCGACTGACAACGGAAAGGATGGTAGATCATGGCATGGCCGTGGATTTCGTATGCTTGACCAAGATGCCGCTGCATAGTGTGCCACTGTTCAGCTATGTCTCGCATCGGCCAAAAGGATTCGGTGGAGATGGGAATCACCCAGGGACCAAGAGCGGAGCTATTACGCCGGATTTACTGTACTTTGACGCGAGCACGGCAGGCAATAGAGACACGGAGCTGGCGGATTGCTATTGTGAGTGTGCATTGTGTGTCGGTCCCATCTCGCCAAGGCTGACGGACCACTCCCGCAGCGCTTCCCTCCTGGGTCAGCTGCTCGTTTTATGCCGTCACACATGATAAACCCTTCCGACCGGATCGCTTCATTCCTCGTTGCAAGATGTACGAGATTCAAATGCTCGGTATCCTCGATCACAACATGACGACAGTCATAGTGCCGTATCTCAATGTCGATGATGTGCCCATGCCGCGAAGACCATTGTCAATGGAAGATAGAAAGGCGATACGAGACGGATTTGATCAGTCCATTTTCGGCGAACAGACTCAGCTTGTACCTACGAAAGTTGGCTCGCCGCAGCCAGATTCAGCCCCGGCCAGTATTGCTGCAAGCTACCAATCGGCCAGATTGCTCGCTGAAAGGATCAAAGAGGAACGTTCAAATTCACTCTCTGCGCCGAGGCCGAAAGCAGGCGCGTTTGGAGCAGGGTCAAAGCTCTCCCCGATCAAAGCTATGATAGAGCTGGATGACAACGGGATAGGCAAGAAGAGAACCGAATTCCGCAGTTCGTCGCCTGCTCCTTCTTCTTTGAGCCTAAGAAGAGGCATTAGTGCGGACTCTCCAGCTCGACCTCCGCTCCCCACAACACACCTTCACAACGCTGCTCCACTTCTCACTGCCAGCCGGGCCCAATCGCCTAACGCCACGACCCGTTCAGCGTCACCATTGCCACCACTCTCCAATGACCATTCACCGACCCGCTCCCGCTCCTCACAGCCTCCCACAAGGGGCTCTTCTCCCTCACGAGCGTCAATTATATCCCTCGACCAGGCTGGATCAGGCGCTTCGACTCCGAAACTCACCCCCGCCAAGAAGCTCAACTCAAAGAGTAGTAAAGGGTCTTTTGCTAGCCGTTTTGGAGCCAGCTGGCTGTTCGGTTCATTAGCGACGCGATCTCAACCTAGTTATGCTGCCCCTGCTATTGAAACAATTGGCAGAACCGACGTGTCTTCAGTCACGGGCAACCGACCAAACTCTCCTGCGCCAGCTGCTGAACCTGCTCCTCGACCGCCAAAGCACCCTAGAATGCCAAATCCAGATGCGATCATCACCCCATCCACACCTTCACCCTCAAAGGACAAACACGCTTCTCTAGGCACTCAGCCTCTGCCGATCGCCAGTAACCCTACATCTCGTCTGAGGCGGTCCACGGCTGTCGAAGAAGACCCTATATCGCGCTCGCTGCGGAACTCAAAGGGTCAACCGCAAGCTGGACAAGCACTCAGCCGTTCTCACGAGGACTTGTCATGGCGGAATAGGAATAACGCCCTCGTGCAGTCATCTCGACATTTCACCATCAACCCTTGTAAACCATCCGATGACACGATTGGGCGGGTGAGAGACGCTGGTGGCCGCCGATGGCGATTTGTCCTTCCAAAGCAGACGCAACAGCATATTGTCCAATGGCCAAGTTTGGTCGCCACGGCATGTCTTCCGCTCACGACGGATTTCTTGCCAAATCAGAAACAAAGTGATGAGTTGTACAACACCGGAACGTATACCGTGCAGTGTTATCTCGAGGACGGTGCTTTCTTGATACGTAGCGATGCGGCCGAATCGAACCTGCCTCTCGCGATGATGCGGGAAATGGTCTCGCAAAGGCTATCTCGTGAGTAAAGATCATTCAACAAGGAAATATATGCTGTACTGAGACCTTGCCATTCGCAGAAAACTTCCAAGTCATCGTCCTACCCCACGAGCTATCGGAGCCGGGCCTAGCAAGACCTATGCCCATTCATCTGGAGAAAGACGCCGATATCGGCGTCGAGCTGGTGTCTGGAGGTGCTTCCGAAGTGCTGAAGAACGGCCGGGGTGCGATTTGGATGTCTTGGGCAAATCATATTCACAGGCTTCTCTTCCACCCTACCAAGCAGGAGATCATCGTACACTGGATGACCCGCAAGGTCTCCCACTCTACCGATCCGGTCAAGTACAGGTGCCTTGTCTGGCCAAGTGGAATGAGGGGGTATCAGCCTGCCTCAGCAACATTCAGTTACCCGGATGTCAACACCAAAGTCAATTATAATCACCTTGATCATCTCATCAACGGCGAGAGACTCACTTTGGACCCCCTACGATACTGGCGTACGCGTTTCGTGCTCATTCCCTCTGGCAAAGAAATCGTAAATTTCCCCGGCATCGTGCCTCAGGGTGAACATCTAAACCAGACAGACCTGCTTTGGCTCGGTGCCCAGAAAGTCATCGAGGTGCTCAATCGATATCTCCTGAAACGGCCTGAATCGCAGGGTGGGACGCAACAAGCACCATTGCGGATCGTGACGACCACTTTTGACCCTTCGACCTGTGTCTTGGACGAGGAATTGATGATGGATTTGGAGAGGCAGATCAGCGGGAAAGAGAAGCCGCAAGGGAAAGGCAACCATCTCGAGGGGATGACTCTCGCTAATGTCGCCGAGATGATGTGTCAGCCTGGTAATGGGCTGATCATCCGAACAAGATGGTGGGAGTCACGACAGCACGTCCAATCATTCACCGGAGCGCAATTCTGCGAATGGCTGCAGAACACCTTTGAGGATGTCGTCACTCGGGAGAAGGCTGCTGAATGGGCAGAATCGTTGCTGGAAAAGGGCTTGATCGAGCATGTCACTAATTCGCATGGTTTCCTCGACTACTGGCATCTTTACTACCGCCTACGAGAACCGTACAACGCCGCATCGAAGAAGGAGAAAAATAAGTCTTGGTTCGGTACATCCAAGACCACTGCCACTGTCAGTTCGGCAATGACCGCGACTACTTCGAATGGGAAAGACGAGGCTTCTGCTCAGGCTAATGGAGCGACGACTAGTACTACGACAAACGGTACAGATGGGACACTGACCGCATCGACTTCCGCCACCACCAGTATGACCGCTTCTAATAGCAACAACACCGTCGCCTCTGCTCTAGGAGTCGGAACGACTCCTCCGGGTGCCAGAGCATTGCTCGCCAAGATGTACGAGGGGCCGAAGGAGCGCAAAGGTGGTCGCAAACGGAAAGTCAAGATGTCTCAAACCAGAGTTCTGGATCTCGATCCGAGCAAGAGGAGTGATCGTGCAGAAGTGGCAATGCTTCACGCGGACGTGGTACATAACGCGAGAAATGCGTAAGTGCCGTGGCAACATCCGCATTTGTTGAGCTCTGGCTCAAGCTAATCATTCAATTTGTCATAGATTCCACTTCGAGCTCAATTGGCTCGGTGTGACGGCTGCTGTACTCGAGGAACTTCGTCAGAAGCTTTCCGCACAAGCAGAACGCTACGGCCTCCGATTCGTCGAGACACCCGTTGAACAGCTCATCGATATGCCGTTGAAATGCGCGTATCGTACCGCGATCCCAATCACCCTCGCACTCCCTCCGCCGATCGTACCAGACTTACACACGCGACTTCTGACCATCGCTCACGGTACAGGTCAAGCAGACAACTATTTCGAATACTGTATCCTCACGCGCAAATTTGGTTTCGTGCTCGATGTGGAAGCTGCCGACCGGTATCCCGATACGATCGACGTTGAATATTCATATCGAAAGACTAAATTTGATTATTCGCAATTCTGTCATAAGACGGGATTGGCCCTTGTCCAATGTTTAGGAGGAGAAAAAGGTTTCTTATGGTCTGATAATAGGCTGGTGGTTTCCGCTCCTACTCGACGAGGACCGGGGAATAGGAACGAAGAAGCCCGCGCGCTGAGGAAGGAGCTGGAAGATTTCTGTAATGATAAAGAGGCGCTCAAGAAGTTTTACGTCGAGATGTTACCGCCTTTGCCTGGTGAGCTCGGCACGGGCGCCTTGACATCGACGAGCAACGGGGCTGGAAATGGGGTGGCAGGGGATGATAGTAGTGATGATGGCGATGATGAAGATGAGGAGAAGGGTGAGACGGACGAGAAGGTCGAGCAGGAGCATGAGGCGGGAAATGATATAACCAACAAGCCTAAGGCCGATGGAATCGAAGAGGACCACGAAGGAAGGACGGAGACAAATATACGCGAGGAGATCGAGGAGTAATCATCACACTTTGCGACTGGTTGAATGTTTTGATTTTTACTGTTGTACCTTTACATATACAAATACATTTGACAATGACAATGACGATCAATTTAGGATAGACGGCATAATAATTCATGTAATGTATATCTTCTTACATGTCTCTCTGGCTAGGCTACAAATTGACGACCCTTCTCCCGTCTCTTTCTCGTCCTGTCCTGTCCTTGCTTTTGTTTTATGGCGACCTGCTCAGACTCCTTCCTCGCTCGCTATCTGAAATTACACTCCTCCTTGCCCCTTTATTGCGCGAATCTGAGCCCGAGCTACTGTTGTCACTGCGTCGACGCCTACCCCTCTCACTTGAGAGTGATCTCTCTCGAGGCTTTCTGCCTTTACTTCCTCGTCCAGCCTCTGACTCTGATCCTGAATCAGAGTCGTATCGCCTTCTGCGTGGTGATGCTGATCGTCTCGAAACGCTCGAACGTGATGACGAAGTAGAAGGCGATCGTCTGTGTCTCTTTCGAGGTGGTGATCGGGATCGAGAAGATGATGATGAGGAGGAGGAAGAAGAAGCTGAATCGGATTCTGAACCGGAATCCGAATCGGAGGAGCTTGAACCAGAACTGCTGGATGAGGATGATGATCTATTCAAGCACGACAATTAAGTTAGCCTAGCTCCAGCTCCAATTCAATCCGAATTCGAGCGTGACGGAATGGGGGTTGTACTACGACGCTGTACTCACCTCCTCTTACGTCTCTCTTTCTCCCTTTTCCTCTCCTCAGCTTTCCTCCTTTCCTCCTCTTTCGCCTTTAATATCTTATCCGCAATACCCCTGCCCCCACTCCCACTTGCGTTTTTGAACTCCTCCGGCACTTCCACCGACGGCTTATCGCGCCCCGCTGAGCCCGATGCGAGCTGTTTGGTACGAGATGGTCGGGGGACGTATGGACGCGGGTTGGTACATTGGTACGTATGATGTCCTAGCTTCAAGCATTTCTGACACCGCGTGTTTGGACCTGCTCGATCGTTGTTGGTCAGCTGACGCGGTCCTCGAGTCCACATGTTGATATATGATAGGTATACTGCGCTTTGTCTTTTTGAACAGATGTTATGGAGTGAGCTGTATATGTCGGAAGTCGAAGCAGGAAGTTTGCGTTTCAGTCAAAGAGATTGACTCTTTTTTTTTTTTCATCTGTTCAAATGCTTCAACATGACAGGAACGACGCGACCGGCTGGAATACTCAGGCGGGGGGGTTGCAGCATAGCTGGGTGAATGTGGCACACCAGTGCAAAAGAGAGGGTGCATAAATAAGCTACAGTGAATATTCCTATTCATCCATGCATCCCATATCCGCCCGTGAAGCGAAAGCCAACGTGCTCATTCCGTGCTATTACCCAAGGCATTAGCTATCAGTGATTCCAGTAATCAGTGATCAGGGGGAGAAGTGGAGCCAGAAAAAACGAAGAATACGAAGAAACGCCTCGAATTGCAGTGACCGAGCTTCTGCAATCGCTCGACGGGAGGCTGAAGAAGAGTGATCATTTCTGAAAGACAGGTTGTTGCGGTAGTGGTATGCTGACACATCTTGTTCGATCCAGTCGAAGTGCTGGTCGATGGTGTGTATCCCTTCATTTGATGGGCTGATGCGAGTCACAATCATGAAGCCCCTTGTTTGTTGATGATGATGACACAGCATATGTCATTACTCATATATGAGTTCATAGCAGAAACTCATTTGAGGCAATCTATCGAAGCAAGAAAGATATCCGGTGTCATATCTACACTACTAGACTACGGCGATGTAGGCATAGGCGAAGCACTTGACCTCTGTCTGAGAATCTGTTCCTGGTGGATATCTACCGACCCAGTGAGAGTGTTGAGGATACGTTCGAGGCAGAAAGCACTGCGAGTTTGTGTTATATATAGTATGTACAATAACGTCAGCGCTTACAGGTATAGTATAGCAAAGGGATGAGCCAAGTCAAACAACTTACTAATCAGCAGTGAAATGAGGCATCATAGCAATGATCTCCTCCCTCAGCTTCTTATCCCCTTCCTCCCCCGGCCATGTCCTCTTATATTTGCAAATTTGGACAGCAAGGCTCTGGACGAGCCTGATGACATCGCGATTCATCTGTTCGATCTGGCTGACGACGTCGTGTTGGTAGCGATGCATGAATGGCTCGAGGTCGTGCGTGAGCGTAGATCCAAGTCGAGGCTCCAAGGAAGCCAAGAGCGTATGAAGGTTCTCAAAGTCTGGCTATAAACGCCTCAAGAACTGGCGTCAGCTTGTAACTTTTGCAATCAGTACGGAATCAGTTATAATGCTGAGGAGTGCATTGTGCTCACGTGAGACGCCCTATCTGCCGAGTCTTCCTTAGGCTCGTCAGAGTGTGGCTGTGCCTGGCTTGCTTGACCGTACTTCTTTCTATGGGGACCTCGTTTCTTGTTGATATCTCGTTTTCCCTTCGAGGGTCGAGCTCGTCTCTTCGCCGCGAGGGCGCGTTCATAGCCTATAAAACCCGCCTCGATCACACTCTGATCGTTCTCTTCGATGACATCTAACATATTTTGCTCGGTGCTCTTGGGTGGAGGTGGATGGCCCATGGCTCGTCGAAAAGCCTGCCAGGTCGGCGTTTTATCGAGCACCTTGGGCGTAATGGTAGCTTTAGGCATTGTTGGATGCTAGTATGTTGATGTGGTCTGTACTTTTAGAATGAGAGCGGTGCATTAAGAGAAGCGTGGTGCGGGTTAAGGGAATGTGGTGTTGCATTCAAGTATCTATATGAGTATTTGCATACATACGTTTGTGTGTTGATTCAAAACGTGTCAGTATAGTTAGCAGTAACGAGAAGGAGTAGTAAAGGACGGTGTTAAGCTCCACGAAGTCGATCAATGGTCAGTTCAGACTTAGTAAGAAGTATCGCAAGGTGAACGGTCACTTTGCGAGGACACAAGATCACTGCATGTAGCATGCAGGCATCCAGAGTGGGCAAGAGGACGGTTGAACTAAGACACGGCCATGCGCCCGAATCCCTGCTAATCTGTGAGTCGGCATGATCAGTAATCAGCAATCAAACGTTCCACCTACGTGTTGGCGCGGACTGATGGGACATGATGGTCGTCACGGTCTGTAATAAGTTCACCATCAAGAACGCGACAAGTGGCTGATCAGATGCAGAGATCCGCTCTATGCAGTACTCGTATTGACTGCAATGGCTACTACAGGACTAGAGAAGACGAACTCTGTGCTTCGAAGCACGAAGAACGCTCGACTAACTTGGTGGTCGATTTAAGGTCTCTGGTATACATTGTGCCTAGGGTGCCACTCTCATACGGTGGATGCATTGCATTCCTTATCCGCTTGTTTCGGCCTTGGCTCGGCTTGGGGGACGCGGCTGCGGGTGGCCAAGGCACTGCTATGCTACTGCTGTGTCGCAAGCAAGTGATGCTGTGTCGCGGTGTCCGAGGAGTTTTGAACTCAGCTGTTAGACCCTGAATTGTGATATGGTGATGAATTGGGTTTCTGATGGATATGACGTCGATCCTTTAAGCTTTAACGAAGCTACTGTATGCAGAGTGTAAGTGTAAGCCACACGAGGCATACGAGGTATGACTCAAAACACACTGCATTCGGCTATGATATAAACATGATATATAAAGCATAGATGATCCTAGGGATGTTTTTACGAGCTTTCGTTTCTCTATATTCTCGTTCACGCTCTAGATATCAGTTCAATCTACCCAACCTAAACCCATACAATCACATCCACAATGGCTTTCAGTGAGTTTGAGTACCGGTTACAAAGCATACGCAGGTGATACATAGGATCCGAGATTGGCAAGGAAGGAATGTGGTCCGAGCATAGGATTAAACGTGCTCGTCCTCTGTTGCCATTTGCCGCCGTGCACCATGCTGATTTTGAATGTTCACTCACTTCACTCTTGTAGCCTGCTCTGATATCATCAAGATCGTCCTCGCGATCATCCTGCCCCCTCTCGGTGTCTTCCTTGAGCGAGGATGTAACGCTGATTTCCTCATCAACGTGAGTCTACTGCCGGATCCAGTTCCGTCCCGTGTGTCGGGCTGCTGTATGTTGCGGAGGAGGAGGAGGAGGAGTACACATACATTCATTCCACCTGTCATGGACCGACTACCCTCGACCCTTGCACACGGCCATGAAAGCTTGTGGGACTTCGCGCAATGACGCAAGAGAATAGGGGAATATGGCCGGAGGCGGGGGGTCCAACTTTGACGACACTTTCTCAGCCTCACAGAGCAGCTAACTCCGTGCTTTTTTCTTCTAGATTCTTTTAACCATCCTTGGATACATTCCCGGTATCATTCACGCTTTATATATCATCCTGAAGTACTAAGCATCTCCGACGTCGGCGACGGCGTTTTCGGAGGTGTCGGAGGGGCCGGAGGGAGCGACGGAGGTGAGTTTAGGTGTGTTTTTGGCTGTACGGTGTGAAAACCTGCAAAGTGCCACATTCGCTGTACGCGCACGCGCATCTCAGTCTTTTTTCTTTTTCGTTCTGAACTAACCTTATGCTGACTATCTGTTTGTCTGTCCTGTTTTCTTCAATGAAGACTCGTATAGTACTTTGAGAGGTGCACGGAAGAAGGAGAGCCGATGACCCGGAGAAGCAAAGCACCAGGATACATGTGTTATATTCGATAATAATTCGCCCTATCTCTCTTATGAGTCAGTCAGTCAGTCACCTGACGATCGTGTATACTATCCCACTTATACAAGACAAGTTACATGTAAGCCTAATTGACTGTGCGGTATGTGGCGTGGCGTGGACGGGTGGGAGTCAGTCGCCCAGAATCGATTATAATGGTTGACCGGTCCCGTATTGCTTACTTGATTCAAAGCCTTTGAGACAGGAGGACAATGACTGCTTAGTATTGAGCATCTATACTGCTGACCCTCGTCTGGCATCATCACTGAACGACGACTGCTGATCTATATATTGACTTACCCATTCCTCAGATGGTGTCGATGGATGCCCATCACGTCCCGGCTTGATTCGTTTTAACGGTATCCACCACACGACGATCATTGCTCGTCTGCTCACCATACTGCCTAGCACTTCGGCGAGGGGCGGGGGATTTCGTTGTGCCTTGGCGACTTTTCGAGCCAAGGACGAATGGGCGGATGAAACGGGGTGCTGGCTGTGTCGGGTTCGCATAATCGGAGATTACCCTGCCAAGACTGGTTGGTGCGGAACTCCGGGGCTTTGTGGTTCAGAGGCCTTGTCGACCCTCTCTGTACGTGAATCCGGCATGGGTATTCGGCATGACTGTCGACTGAATGTGGCCTTCGGAGCTGCACAAGCGAGTTGGCAATCCCTGTCATCACTCATGCTGTGAACTGTATTCGACTAAACCCTGCTCGGCTGTACTATTTGTTTGTTCGTTCATCACTGGATCGTTATTCATGCGTCGCGCCGCCAAGCCTGAGTATATGCTGGATGCTTTGTATATATGCTTATAATTGACCTGATCACCGGGAAAATGCCTGAAATTGTGAATGCTGATATGGGGAATGCTATGGTAATGCTACAACGTGTCTATATCCTTCATGTCCGCACTCCAGTATCTCTCGACTGCTCCGATACTTATCACTCCGATGTCTGATCTACAGATGCCAAGGGAACTGCAAGGATAGTATGGCATGTCAGTCACTCATGACAACATCTTTCAAGCTTGCGAACAACTCACATCTCTGCCCTTCGCAGTGTACAACGCGTCTACCGCCTTTTCAGCCTCTTCCGTCCAGTCTGTCTCGACAAGCACCCTATGTCGTTTCATGACCGCCTCTCGAGTCATTTGCGGCGCTACCAGCGAGCGAAAATGCATAGAGGCGTCATCAGCCCAGACTCATATCGATATCGCATGCCATCCATGACATGAAACCGCCAAAGACCAAAAGATCGCCACTCACGAATATACCTCTCAATAGGATTGGCCACGGCGTCCCGCATAGCTTGATCAAGCTGCTCCATGTTCCCCCTTTGCACGTTATACACATATGGCGCGGGAATACCTCTCAGACCGTTGTGTTGAGTTTGCCATAGTGTCCAGTTGTCCGGGTCTTTCTGGTCGAACCATGTGATTGGGTTGATAAAGGGCACGCCAAAGCACAGCGCGTCGAAGGCTATAGGGACCGATGTCGGCAGGTGTCAGCATGGCGGGTGATACCTCAAAGATGTTGTTATCCACTCACGAGAAGGTGAAAGAGCGGGCTTGCCAACGCCAAGCTATCGGAAGAAGCCGAGGCGCATCTCATCAGCACAGCAACCTTTTAACCCATCACATACCGTGCTACGTGCTAAACTTGGTACTCACCAAAAACTTGCTCTCCGCGAGCGTCTTGAACCAAAGATCCTGCTGCATCGTCCCCAGATTCTTAATCGGTCCATCATACAGAACCTCCGGTACACCATCTTTCGTCGTGCCGCCCGTAGCGATCATCTCAAACTCCACTTCTTCGCCATTCCCATCGATACCCTTCGGCATGGAAGTGATGATTTCATCGATGGAATGGTCCGATCTCCACATCCAGTCTTTCAAGGTCGAATTGAAGTATTGGGCTCGCTTGCCTAGGACCATACCTCTGTGTTGACGGGTTTCGGGCAGCTGAATCGCTTTGCAGTGCGATTCGATCGAATAGCCTGAAACGTTGCAACAAGATGCCATTAGCTCGTGGTTTCCAGCCCTGATTTAAATGGCAACTCTAATACGAATGACACGAGGGTCTGATATTGAGGGATTGGAGATTCTGATATGACCTAGCCCACGCACCAAGATATCGGTTCCCCGTACCATCTTTGGACCACTGCGAAAAGTCCTCGGGAGCAAGCGTAAAACCGTGTCCTAACGGATTCTCCGGCCCTTCCCAGAAATGGAACGTAAAGCTTTTCTTGAGCGGAATGCCATCCTCAAACCCATCTCGCTTGATACATCCATATCCAGACCTATTACTCTTCTCGCCAGATTCCTTCTTTTCTTTTTGGATTTGCGCGTCGAGGGATTTTTGCCATTTACCGGGCGTATGATCCACCTCGAGATCTTTCCAATTCGACTCGTTTCTCTTCAAGCACGATTTCAACTCGGTGCCTTCCCAGATCACCAATTTCACCCTTCCGCTCAAGCCTTGATATAGCGTTAAGGTGTCCATAGTTGCTGTCGTATATAGAAGGGTGTAGTTGAGCGAAGTGAGGGCTTCGATCGTGGAGCGGGCCCTGCGATGTGATAAGAGTCACAACAATACAAGATGAGTTCCCGCACCGCGCGCCTACACCCTTCCTTGGCTAGTGGCCCGTTTCAGAGCCCAGCTGATGTCCGGTCCGGTCTATCTACTCACCAGATATCTTCACCGCCAGTCCCACCCTTTTGAGCGTTGATGAAGTGGAATGAAGCGAGAAGGACTACCGTCTCTTCGCCTTGGCCGCAAGTGTTGTACTCGATGCAGTGGGCCAGTCGCTCAAGTGCAGGTCCGTTCAGCGATCGAGCGGGTCTTTGGGAACTAAAATGCCGCATAGGGATTATTAGTACCGCACCCACCGCCAACGAACCTTGCAGCAATGTCCACTCGACTCACTCGGCGGGGTATCGCTGATCGAATGTACTTCTCAGCTCTCTCAGCTGAAGGGCCTCTGTAAATCTATCCCTTCCATCCATCCCGAACCATCCCCTGAACTTATCAACGCTGTCCGATCCGAAACCCCATACGCCGTCCAGCGGACTAAGGGTAGGCGTAGGTACATGATACGCTTCAACGTCGTCTTCGAACGCTGTGGAGGGTGTTATAGTCAGGTAAAAGAGGATCGTGAGGGTGAAGAGGGTCGTGAGGAATGTTATGGAGATAGCGATGAGCCTGTGGGAAAGGAGTTGGTTTTAACTGAAAGTTTGATTGTTCGGGTCAAGCCAGTTTGAATGAGTGGTGATGGCTCACCTAGACTGCTTGGTGCCGAAGATGGCATGTACTAGATTCGTCTCTTTGTGATACATGATGTGCGCGACTTTCATCCGAAAGGCAGCAGTTGACTGACAGATTTCAGCTGGAAGGCCGTGACAGGAATGTCAAGGTTGGTCCACCACCAAGTCTACGGTGTTGATCGGTCGTGGTGTTCTTCTTGGCGTAGCGAAGTAGGAAACGTCGATGATGAACACGAGTATATAGTTTAGTCGCAGCTTGAGACTGTGAGGTAGACAGACGTAATGAGCGTGGTCAGGTAAAGAGCGTGAGGTGAAAGAGCGTGTCGGTAGCTACTGAGCTTTCGTGCAAATGATCGTCGAGTCAAGTAATGTGGAAGGAATGAAGGTGAGTGCGTATTTCGAAAGCAATAAAGAAATGAGATGAGAACAGATACACTCCGAGCATCAAAAGGCAGCATCATCAGGAGGATCGAATGGGTCACCCTCGCAATACGTTGGATTGCAATTGCATGGTCCATGGCCGTTTGCTTGTGCTGACCCAAGCTGGTGTTCTGCCGGAAGATTACGATTATTGCATTCTCACCCGAAATCAGTCACCACCGGCATACGCATCACCTACACTTGGCCTAAGGATCTGGTCAGTCGCAGGGGTATCAACTCAGTCTGGTCTATCAGGTGCTGTTTGTGAATGCAGGAACCTGAAGCGACTCACTCACCGTGCGCTCGAATGCTCAAACAGTGATTTTCATCAGGTATGTATGTGAAGGAAACGTTCCGACGAGCGATATCAACAAGTGTAAACAAACACAAACAGGAGGTAACGTAACTTTTGTTGATCTGCATCCTGAGCTAACTAAACAGTCCGAAGTGAAATTCTGTGATTCTGTGACACGCGGTTGCGGCGTGATTGAACTCGCTCGCTCGCTCGATATCAGTCCGTCTTGAGACGGCATATACATCGTTGCGCAGGCTAATCTCTCGACGATTCTGACCACTACGCGCAAGTTCTGCATAAGCAACTCTCAACATGCCGTGGTGCCAGATGGCCCTATTTTGGTCATTGAAGGCTACTGTATGGGGGTAAGGAATGGTAGACCCAGCCTGCATTAGCTGAAACTGGAATCCACGCCTCACTAAGAAAAAACCCTACGCTGCCCCTGAGAGCCTCAAAATCACGCGGTTTGATCGTTGTTTACGCTCTTCTTCTGTATCCTGCAATCCTGCATTCGCCCGCCCGCCAGTTCAAGTTGTCTACGTCCCATCCATTGGGCTATTCACCCAATTATTGAAATGCCAATGACATGTCCTTAGCTAGTTCAGACGCATACCCCCTAAGTGCATACCATAATCACATGCTCGCTTGTACGGGTGAATACGGCGATATCCCCTAGGCGGAGATTGGTCGGCACGGCGGCGCAGTGACTACAGTACGTAGAAACGGGTAAAAAATGTCTTTTTTGACGTTTCTCTCCCTTATGCTTATAATGTATGTCTACTTGCAGCAAGCCTTAGCAGGCGTCGTGCGCTCGATCTGTCGTGACAGTGATTTCGCGACGATACGGTGCTCCTTCGTGGATATTTAGGAATGGGGGAAAAATCACTTCAACCGTGCACAATCGACATTAGGTCGATATAAAATCGTCGACTTGTTCTGCTCGAGTTCCGCGTCCCTTCGACCGGCCAACGTCGGCTGTTCGCCATAAAATGTGTCACAGTGTCAGTACGAGGTATCATGGCGCTTGATCTACTCGAGTACTGCATATAGCTTGTGGTGTACTGTATGTACGCCCGAGTCATCGGTATCGGTGTCAACTAGCATGATATCATGTCATGCGCACGGACCAATAGCAGCCATCCCAGCGAAACCGACAACCGACTGATCGACTGATCGGTGGCGACTTTGCATCCGCCTCAAAAAAAGTCTGACAATAGACTTTGAAAGAAATCCTCCTTTTCTTTCGTCTTTCTCCTCCTTCATATCTTGGTATCACTTGATACTCCATCATCGATCGAATTTCTTGTGTGTTGTGCGCGAAATACCCTCGGTGAAAGGTTCCTATATATCGGGGGTGATCGGCTCATGGCAACAGGCAAGATGTTGGCGTCGAATACTTACAATTCTCTTGAGGTACGATATGGGGGTTTCTCGTCATCTCCATCCATATCTTCATTTCCTACAGGACAACAACGTGTTAATTCTTGTTACTGACAAGCTCACGCGAATTGCGGGACGGGACGGGAACACTGATTCGCTGATCCTTGTGCTGCATGTAGGCTTGGGCGGAATGTGATAACCGTCGATTGAGTGAGATTGACCTGTCCCTCTGACATTCCTGACGTAGACCTGTCTAGATCATCACTTACCTACTTCTAGCTAGTTGATCGATACTGATATCGTTCCAGCTGAGACCTCTCAAAAGTTCTCTCGCGCAACTCGCAGAAGCCCTCCAACATACACCACCTACCTGGAGATAGGTCATCCTTCTTCCTCCGTAAGTGAGGATCCCTCTCCTTGGCCTTCTCTAAGCTTTGCGGGAGCTTCGCGGAAAAGGGGTTTTATTGACGGCTACCTCCTTCGCTCACTTGTCAGATATACACCTTCCATGTGAAGAATACAGATCTGTCGAGCTGGTTAGGTCATCTGTTGATCGATACATCCATCGACGACATCCCTTTGTACACCGATTTTGTGAATCCTGTTGAAGGACACGAGGTGATCATCCATCAAGTGGCCAAGCTTGAAGGACATGATGTACATGGTGCAAGCCCGAGCAATCAGAAGGCAGATGAAGAAGACGGTGGCCCAAAGATGAATGTAGCTATGCCGATCCGAGCGGTTGAAGTGAGTTCCCGCCATCTTGAGTTTGCTCTTACAGACATACAGTACCGCCGTCTCACCCGGTCAACTTGACTACGAAGCGAAACACCGAGTATGAAAAAGAATCCGGGGCTGATGACCTGGTTTTCAGGTCATTGACACATTGTCCGCCCCGAATCTTAACCTATCTCCGCTTCTGACACGGACAATGGAAGGGTCTCTAGGCGAGATCGAAGTTTCGATATTCCGGGGAGAATCATATGGCGAGCCGCCTTGGTCCGACCCTATCAGGTGAGCTATGATAGGTGTCGGTGCCACCGAAGCATATAGGGCAGTAGCTGATTAATACGAACTGCAGGTCCAAAGGTAATCGGGAGGCCGGCAAGAAGATTTCATTCAGGGCGTTTGATGAGGATCATGTCGATCCATGGGTCAGATTCGTCTTCATCGTATGTTTTTCCTCTTTCCACTACCTGAGATCTTCTTGATCGTCGTTCCGTGCGAGCTGCCCTACAGGCGACATGCACGAGGTATGAGGTCTGACTGCCATGTCCAAAGCTGACAACCCGCCTTTCTGTCTGTGTTCTCATCTTTTATAGTATGGCACTCGAGTGGCCTTAGAGGCCAACGGTATCGCACTGCCGGAGCCGGCAATGGCTCCGACTCGACCCCTCCAACTGGAGATTCCTGTTCAATTTATACCGCCACGAGGGGGCGGCGATGACACTGGGACCGGAAATACCTTCAAGTCCGAAGAAGAGGTCTTAAGAGTACTGGTTCCAGCTACACCTGAATCTGGACCAACGACACTCGAGCTATCAGTAAAGACCGATCCCGAGCTCGCCCCTAACTTCGAGCGTGGCGCTAGTATCACTTCGGCGGAAGATGATACAGGTCACCTTCATGCCCTAGCGTCGTTGCTTGATCCCGCCATCATTCCCGACACTTCGAATGCCAACAATCAGAAGGATCAACGCTCAAGTCCCGAAGTGAGCCTGGTGTTAGAAAGCAACATATCGAATGTTGAAAAGACCATCGATTGTGAGAAAGTATCCGGAGGAAGGCAAGAGGCGATGCAAGTGACGGGAGAAGTCCCGCCAGACTTGCTCGCCGGACTGCCGGACCTTCCGCCAATCGAGATCGACGAGGATCTTCGCGAGATAGCAGAAGCGATGACCGCTTCGCAGGTGGACGCGTTGACTAGCTGCATTCTCGAGCACGCCATAGGGGGTGCAAAAGGTGATCAAGGTGATCGTTCTCAGAACCAATATGCTGGCCCAAGCAGGAACCATGATTATAGAGGTCCTAAAGCAGGATCTGGTATAGTTCTTGCTCAGTCAAAAAACCAAGGAGGGTCGCCAGCTGGATCATCCTCAGGCTTAGACTCAGTCGAAGCTCAAGCTCGGGCTCGGGCTTCAGGGACTGTTGAAAGGACTGGCCGCAAGTCATCCACACTACGTCCAGTGACTAATTATCAACGCTCCGTCACCGGACGCAAGATTACCTTCATGCCTCCGCTCGATTCCGGAAAAGCGCCACTACCGGTGGTGAGGTCGAAAGACTTCGCCTATCCCGTTTCTGTCCCTGAAGTTCCAAGACGTGTCACTGGGAGGGTGATGCCCCCCCAAGAATATGAATATCTCAAGCGTAAACCCTTGTCGAAAGCTTCCTTCGCCGCTTGTTCGAGACAGGCTCATCCAACCGATCTGAACTCTTCAAGCAGCGGTGTGCCGCTCCGCACAAAGCAAGCGACAATTCGCAGATCGGACAAGGATGGAAGAAAACACCTGGCGAATTTAGACACTAATGCCGATCGCAAACCTAATACGCTGGACCGAATTCCCCCGTCGAAGCCGCGTGCAGCACTCAAGCTGGGAAAGGATGGCAAGAGCTTTCGAAGAACAGAGACGCCAGCACTAGACCGCAAACCTGAGATAGGAGAGATAGGATCTCGATTTGTGCAAAAGAGGATCAACGATTATCCCAAGAAGTCTGCTTTTGCACCGTCCGACCACAAGAGGAGAAGAGTCCAAGAAGAAGCGCCAGACGCACGGCATGTGCCTGTGCGGAGCTATAGGGGGAGGGTAGAAGAAGGAAAATGAGTAGTGGCAGATCGGTAGGAGAGGCTATTGATCTTACGATATCTGATTCGGGGTAGGATACATAGTTGGGTTTTCTTTCTAATAGAGCATCTGGGTTTGGAGGTTGATGAGAAATGCGATTCCCGACCTCCTCTATCGCCTCTGATTAACAAAGAACATCGTTTCATGATACATACGTGCTTGTACGGTGCCACACCGCCAATCTCGCACCAACGCACAGACCTCTGTTGATCTTGATGGTGCACGTACAAAAGATAAATAATGGTGCCTGAGCACAGACATAGAAGAGAACGGGGATGCAATGCATATGCTTGCCAGCAACTATCAATCACCTACTGTATTCCCTCACGATGTACTGTAATCGGTGACAATATCCATATCCACTTCTTTCTTCTTTTGCCTTTTTCTCTCTCGCCCACTTCAGCTTCCATGCATAAAACCACAGCGGTCTCATTGCTTGCGATCTGCTGCACAGGGCACCGCTCGCAACGTGATACACGATACAAGATGATCGCCAAAGAAGCAAACGCTATCTCAGTGCGTGAGCCCTCCATTATGAAGCCAGTCTCTCGCTGATCTGTCTTCCCCAATTCTAATTTGGGACTGTAGGTGTACCTGAGTGTGGACGGAGAGAAATTAGGTGAGTACTGCACTAGTATCCCGGACAGCCCCGAATCGTCCCCGACGATCTCGCTGTGATTCATGGGATCTTCGAGCTGAACACTTTAGGATCTCCCCCGATGAAATGCCTCTATAGAGGAGCACCGAGTGAAGAAGACAGGCGATGAAGAGTCCAGGAGGATGGAGTGTTACGTCGTTCCCAAACCGCACAGCGTGAGCATTCTTCTCCCATGTCGACCTCCCCAGATTCGTCGGGCAACACAAGCAGTACTGCTCGAACGGCATTGGACGACTACGCAAGTCTGCAGTATCCAGAGGCTAAGCCTGAGGCTAAGATGACGTGATCATGTCATGATAGGAATACACAATCAACGTTCGACTTGGTCGACAGACGCCCTGGCCAAAAGACTTCATAGCTGAGCCCTCGATAGGCGGTCAAGCTACTCATTCTCTGCATGTGAAGAGAAAGTGGCATCGTAATCATGCGATGGAGACGTATTTTAAGGAAGATGAGGATGGTGATCTGATGGAATGCCAGTTAAATTTCGGTCGTATCGTGAGCACAATCTCTCTTCTTTCCGGTTCACGTGTTTAGATGTACTATACCTGTACCCCTTGCATGACATCGAGTAGCCCGGGGAAAATCCTGCCCAAGCGCTTTGTGAAAGCTTGAAAACTGACAAATGTACTTGTCCGGAGGTCAACCCTCAGAACGAGGTCGAAGAAGGGAACGATATGCTAGACGATGACGCCAGTACTATCGTGGTGGCTGTATCTAGAGCCGAGATCGACAAAGTGAAGCCAATGAAGAAGACGATCAGCCAGCGAGTTCGCGGCGGGCAGAACCAGTCTGGCCATAGTGCAAGGTGAGCGATGCAGCGCCCGCACCACAACGAATGGTAGACTACAATGAGCCGATGTTGACGCAATATCCACTGCTGACAGGTCGACCAAACGAGCGGACCAGAAGATGGCATACAATGAAGAGCCGACGTATGAAAAGGGGGATAGTAGCGAAGTCCCATTCGTGAAATTCATATTCAAGGTGGATCATGGGTCAACGGGTCCAGAAGCTCGCTTGGAACCACAGCTCACCTGTAATTATTAGGTACGAACACATCAATACCTCTACGACAGGGGTCTGATCGAAAAGAGTGAGAGCCGTGATATTCCCTTGACTGGTGGCAAGATGTCCAACTTCCACAACATGGCTGATGTCAATGCCGTCCTATATTTGTAGAGCCTGCACAACAACATCCTTCTCAAGTCGCAAGGAGTGTCCGGATCAAGGCGGAGCCGGGCCTTGAACTTGACGATACCCCAAGTAGAGCTCAAGCGTACGGTTCATATGCGCGGGCCCCTAAGCGAGAGCACGACGAGGATAATATCAGGTCGGAGAGCGAAGCGATCAAGCGTTGCAGGATGCAAGAGCAGAGGATCCAACAGCTAGAGGTGAGCTTGTCCACCAAAATGTTTAGAAGATTGATTTTCGTTGTGACAGTTCATAGGAGAGATTACTAATCTGGCCAGTCTGTCCTTCGCAGGATATGATCAGGGCTTTGACGGAAGATAGACTTGGCCCTGGTCGGTCCAGCATGAGAAGGGGCAACAACAGGAGAGACGCTCTCAGTATTGCTCCTTCCGAAGCCGAGTCTTCGTATTATGGTTGGCACGGCTAGGGTTTAATGTTGATTCGAGATATGACATGGTAAGAGAAGATAAGTGGAGGGTAGCAGGAGATACGATTTCAATCTACCCAAATGTATGCTATCTAGCCTGTAGTCAAGATGAGTTCCAGCGTACCGAGCTGTAGAGTAAGAAATACGTAATCATGTTTTTACCTCTGTATATATAGAATTTGATCCCGCGTGTATGAGTAGAGTAGCAGATGACGATTACAACTACACAACTACAACTACGACCCAAATCGGTATACTGCATAGACGCAACTCTGTTCTCTGTTATATTCCAATCTTATCATTCACTATCCATCTCGGTGGCCAAACCAACCATAATCATCAACAAGCATTCACACATATCAAGCGACACCACATAAACTACCACCACCATATATCTCATCAGCCCACACATCACGACTTTCGAAACCACTGAAGCTAACTCACAAACATGTCAGGCTGGATGTCATGGTTTGGCGGTAAGAAGGATACGCGGGAGGGGGCTAGGGACGCGATTGTCGGGTTACGTCAACAACTTCTGATGCTCGAGAAGAAAGAAGAACATCTCAATAAGAAGATTGAGGAGGAGATGAAGAAGGCGAAAGCGAATGCTACGAGCAATAAGCGATGTGAGTGAATGTAACGCAAGTCAGCAAGTAATCGCATGGAGATGGGATTGGTCTTTATGTGTTTGGATGTTTGGTTCGTGTGAATGGGTGGGATCTAATCGGACACTTGACATGCGAAGGAGGGAGGAAGAGCCCCACAATGATTTTTTTGTCGCACTCCTACCCGCCTCTACCCACTAGGATGATAAGGCGGCCCCGGAAGAACAGTCTCGAATGTCAAAAGGCCTTGCTTATGCTGATTTCCAAACCTTGCAACATCAAACGCAGTGGCAATGGCTGCGTTGAGACAGAAGAAGGCGCACGAGAACGAACTTGATCGGATCGCCGGCACGAGATTGACGCTCGAGACTCAGGTGCGTCTAAACTTACATCTTGTTCCGATTTTATGACTCTTTCCCGCCTCACACCCAAATACTATAATCATTCCCATCTTGTTCTGCGTTGCGGGTGTGATGCGAGACCGACGCCCGAACCAATTTCGCCCTGTTCACTCTTGTTATCTCTCACCGTACTTGCACTCGAATATTCCGTCAAGGCCATTTTGCGATATCCTCCCTTGAAATTGGGTGATGATAACCTTCGCTGACGCTGTTATCTCGCCTTTTAGGTCAACGCTATCGAATCAGCCAACTTGAACGCGGAGACCATGGTAGCTATGAAGAAAGGTGCCGATGCTCTCAAGGGCATTCACAGCAATCTGTACGTCTACGCTCCCGCCCCTTCTTGCCTCTTTCATTATTCCTGGGCTATGTTGTGCAATCATTCATGGGGCGCGATGTCCATCGCTATTGGATGTCTCACTCAGACTTCAGTTCAGCCACTCTTCTCCGCTGTCTTTTGGCTTTCTCGCTGCCGTTGTCAAAAAGGAATCAAGCTGACTCAACACATGTGTTCTCGGTCCCTGGTCTCTTTCATTGTGTTGACCCAACAGCACCGCCGAGGGAGTCGACGCTACTATGGATAAAATCCGAGAACAGATGGATCTCACCAACGAGATTTCAGATGCCATTTCGAACCCCGTTGGTATGGGCATCGTACTGGACGAGGTGAGTGGGCGTTTCACGCAAGACAACACAACACCTTGTGCCCGAGAGTTCCGATCAACACAACACGTGTAGGAGCGCTCCTGTTGCGAGAAACGCACAGCTCTTTGTGCTTTTTTTTTTACAAACATCCGGCGTGTAATTTCCGGTTGAGTCGATAATTTGCTGATCGTGTTTTCTGTTGGTTTGTGTCAGGACGATCTCAAGGAGGAATTGGAAGCGCTCGAACAGGAACAGCTCGACGACAGGCTGGCAGGAGCGGACAGGGTACCAAGTCACGTACCTACATCACCGGTCGGTGTCGGACAATCTGCAGGTCGTGAGTGTCCACCTGTTCACCTGTCCGCCTGTTCCTCCCCTTCTACTTTCTTGTTTTCGAGTGCAGCCACGCCACGCTACATTCGGAGAGTGAAATCGTATTCTTTCAGAGCCTTGCTGACCTGTAATCATCCCGGCTGCTATCCCTTTCTGAAACTATCTCTGCATGACACAGGGGTCACGGCTCAAGCGGAGGAAGACGACGAGGAAGCTCAACTTCGACAACTACAGGCCGAGCTGGCTATGTAAGAAGCCAAGAAAGCGTCACAGCATTCCGATATAGGCTGTGGTCTTCAGCCTTCAGCGAAACGCCAGCAAAGTCGCATCCAAGCTGCAAGCTGCAAGCAACGGAAGACAGACCACCAATGTATACAGTATACCCAGACCGTTCGCTTTGCTCGCATTCTCTGACCCTGACGCAAGCTAGCTCTTCGTATGACAAGATCAGGCTTCAAATATGTTGTTTAATTTCGTTCCGATCAATCCATACATACTGCCGTTCATTCGGCATCCACACACACACCCCCCCCCCCACAACCCCGATTATCCTTCATCCGAGAGTTTATACCTCTCAATATCATACAATACATATATGTTTCGTAAATAGCTTCTACACATTTCCCGATATTTCGATATTCGGATTTCTTTAAGAACGAATCTGGATTGATATTAGGCTAGCTGGCTGTTTTCGCTCTGACTTTATTTCAACCCTACATAATGGGATGTAACACGTATCCGGATCATTACCACACTTTTGCTATCGGGTTCAATTCTGAGCTCTACCGCTTTACTTTTGGAAAGCTGTGTGCAAAACGCCAAAACATAAACATAACCAGCTGGTCGTCCTACAATACCCGTAACTTACTGCACTTGACTACAGGTCGCACAAGAGCCATTATGAGAATGTGCCTTGTCATGTCATGGCAACCCCATGGTGCAGAACTGAGAACTCCGAAGTCCGGGACACCAATCACCAATCACCAATCACCAATTCTATCACCATCTATACATTATTATCCGCTGCATAGAATCAGATAGTATAGTGAAACCCGTCCGAGCGACGATTCTATCTTTGTATTATCATCATCTTCTCAACCACCAAACAACGACGAAAATCCACAGGACGAGCAATAAGAACCCCATAAACCAACACCAATTCCCACCTTGTTTCGAAGCCATCTTGTTCATTCGCCTGAATGTGCCGCCTAAGAAATTGGACGTAGAGGAGAATGTGTCGTTCTGCGCGTGTGTTGTAGGTGCAACATATGAACAAGATGTGAGGTGAGGCGAGGTCGAAGTGCGTAGATGAAGATTAGGAGTTGACGAGATCGTACCAAATCGAAAGGAGTGAGGGGTGAGTGTCGGGAACAGGACAGGACGTCGAAACGAGACCATCGATGTCAGCCAGATCGACCACTATCACAGATCCAATCCACTCTCTTCTACACCGTCGGTGATACGATATATACAACCTGAGAAAGAGACTTCGAGGAGATATGGGTTCGAATCGCTAATCAGAAATGCCCATCTCACCATATTCCCAAGCTGGATATTACTGTCCCTCACTTCGTTGCCTATTCCAACAGTGATCTGTTGCGTGCGAGTGCGAGTAAAGAGACACGTATCAGCACAGGAGGTTTCAGTAAAGTAAGACTGAGCACCTTGGGAGATTGGGTATGGCACCCATAAGCCATAAGCCAATTTATGACTTCTGCGCTCTTCGCCCTTCGGTCATACCTCGTTTTCGAGGCTCTCTTGGCTCGTTCCTCCCTTCCCTCCCTGTACGGCGCACTGCACTGATGTAGACCATATCATGTCATATCATGCTCTTACCAGAGCCAGAGCCAGAGACAGCTCCCACCATCCACCATCCAGAACTTCACGCCGAGTGAAAGCACAACGAGCACAAGCACAAACGCCCGAATTGAATATTTTCTCATCTCATCTCGACCAAACTCAACTCACATCTTTCAATATCTTGACTTTGCCCAGTAGACCTTCGAGTCTCTCATCATTCTGTCCCTCAACAACACTCGTATCTCTCATCCCCATCCCCATGGCCCCGCCCATTCCTCCGCTCATGCCGCCGGATGACATACCCCCACCGAAGGGTGACTCAGAATATTGGGAAGCGGCTGAATTCGGTCGATTATATAATGAGGGAGATGGTGAGGGTCGGCCTGAGGATAGCGAAGCCCCTAGTCCGGCGCCTGGACCGTGACTGTAGCCTGCGCCTGGTCCATAGCCTGAAGGACCTGCTGAGCTTGAGCCGGGGCCTGAAGGTGGATAGAGGACTGGTGAGGGCGTGTTAGATGATGAGGATTGATGAGGGTGCGTATTTCGCTGAGAGAGGGTTGTTAAGCTGCATTTGATGCGAGGCGTATAGAACAAGGTATGAATAATCAGCTTGCTTAGCTTGCTTGGCTCACGATGCGAGTCTTGGTTATCTACTTTGGTCCGTGCTTCGTGTTTCGCTTTCCGTCAGTCGGATAGAAGAGCGGGGAGCGGAAAGCTCGAACCTCGAAGCTCGAAGGTTCGTACCAAGTTCGGGCAAGCAAGCAAGCAGGTGGTCTCGCAGATATGCAGATGCAAGAAAGCGACTCGACTTGGGAGACTTCGCTTGTTTGGATTGACCACCAAACTTCGATAAATCATCTAGATGCTCGAAACCAAGATCACTCACCGGCTCATATTGGATAACCTCAGATGTCCCGGTCCTGGGAAGCGTTGAGTCTCAAAATGGAGTTTTGATCCGAGCCCCTTACTAGCTAGCTATGACTAGACTAGCTGCGTCGGTATACAATAGTAATATGGCTTTGTTGAAGGTGGCTCTGTGATTTTGACTTGACTTGACTCGAATTGGACTGGACTGTATTCGCGTGCGTGTATTGCGTGTATTTCTGGGTCTTATTCGTTGTGCTGCTCTGCGCCGACCTATGATCGCTTGCTTGCTTGCTTGGTAGCGCCCGTAGAGTTTGATGCGATGCGAATGGCGATGTATGTATGTATGTATGCTTTATCTGGCAGTACCGAAAAGAAGAATCGAAGATAGAGGAAGGAAGCCTACTAGAGTATAGAGTACTCAATATCATTGCATGCAAGCCAAGTGACGTGACGACACGCGCGTGGTGCTCATCATGCTCATGCTCATACAAACGTGGCGTGGATGTGGCGTTTTATATCTGTACTCGAGTACAGTAAGTGCATTGCTTGCCACAGTGCACGCCACAATGAATAAAATGGCGAGCTCACTGTGCATAGCTCTTGATTGGCAGCTACTGATGTGACAGAGTCCACAGTCCGCAGTCCACAGTCTCTCTTGCAATGGTAACAGCTGCTTGGACGGGAAGGAAAGGGGGATGGACGGCTGGGTCGCTCAGAAACTAAGTCCGGGCTTAGGCTTACTCAAGCATCACACCAAATATTACGCATTACGCATTACGCATTACTGCATACTGGCCATTGGTTGATTGATTGATTGATTGATTGATTAGTTTTTCAATTCATGTTATGTACGATATATGGAGAAAAGAAAAAAAGCGAGCTTGAGATTCGATTCGATGCGAGAGACCGATAAGTAGGACTAAATATTACATTGGCTTTGCGTTTTCCTTTATTCACATTTTGTAACCAGAAACCACAAACGAGAGAAAAGATGTAAAAGAGAAAAGAAAAGTTAAAAAAAAAAAAAAAGGAAAGACGCTATGAACGCCGGGACGGGTTGCGATATATAGGTTAAGAGCTATCTTCATATCAACGAGGATCGATATCGATATCGATATCGAGGCGAATACAGTACCTCAAAGTCTTGATCAAGACCGCTTGCTGGTAGAGTGTGGATTTTCGATTTCGATCGGTATGACGAACGAGGAAAAGAGGTGAGTGGCTGTATATCGTGTACGATGGCAGGAATAGGGTAGAGGCAGAGATATACGGAAGGAATACGATGCTCTAGCCAGAAGGAAGGAGAGGGAAGGGATGGGATCATGCTTGTTATATTCGTTTGTTCACTTTATCGTTGCTATCCCTCGAAAAGTGTTTCTCCCCTTTTCATTCCTTATGTCTCTCCTCTCACATCTCTCGCCTTTCGCCCGATATCTTTCTTGGTCCGAGGCTCGACTTGGCTTGAGATACCATGAAATACAAAAGATGCGAGGTGGGTGTGCTGATTAAGTTTTGATGAAAGAGAATTGGTACAGCTGAGCAGAGTCGACGAGTATGAGCGACATATATCGATCGTGATAATGGCATGGCTCCAGTTTATTGTGGGATTGTGGGTATGTGTGAAAGTCAAGAGAAGTTAATCGGGGGATCATCATGCTCGTTTCGTATTTCCTTTCGAGGGTAGTCTTCCAGCCTATGTTCCGGTCGATATAGTCTGCCGCATGGCCTCCCCTCCAAGTCGCGGTCAACCCAGCTTTGATCCGCTATACACAACTATTCTCGCTCATTCAGCTTTCAGTCTTCTCCTCTTCTCCTCTGCTCGATCCACCATCACTTGCTATTGCACAAATGGCTCCACCGGGATCCAGACGTGATTTACGCCTTTCACGCCTCGGCCTCCTCGTCCAATCGCTTGGCGAGACTACTAGCCTTTACAGGCGATGTGCCGAGACCGTGGTTGGGATGATGGATAGGGAACGAAGATGGGTGGACGCCTTCTCGGATCGTACCGGGCGGTGAGATACGAGGGTGGTTGCTACTACAGCAGGCAATTGCACGTCAACATCAGCTGAGGGTCACACGTAGAAACTCTTCGGATGATATCACAATACTCACCTTTCGCTGCCTCTTCTCTGGTGCTGATGGTGACCGGGCATTTCGATTGCCTCGCTGGTTGCTGCAGGGCTAATTCCGACTCCTACACCAGGCGTCGATGGCTTCTCGGAAGTAGGAGAGTGGCCTTCGTGGGCGCCGGGGGAAGGGAATGAACCGCCAGTGGGAGATGAGGACAGGATACCGGCGGGCTGACCAGTTGGCGGGGAGGCGTGGGGTACGCTGCGACGTGAATGGCGCAACAGCGTCAAGAAGGTCATATCAGCTCGCGTTTCAGACAAGCGAAGACGATGTTACGCAGTCGGAATAGATGATATGGTCAGGGTCACTCACGCTTCAGGAGTAGGGTGAGCGGTACCAGGCGCTTGGGCGGTAGGGACACCAGCCTTGGACATCATGTAGTCACCAGAATCGAAATATTTACGCTCCTGCGGATGAGGAAAGAGTTAGGAAACAGTCAGCAGCTATTCTTCCTTCTTCCTTTGCCAAACCCAGAATAGCGGTACGTATAAGTGTAAGCACAACTCACCTTCTGCATCTTCGTGAAAAGGTTCTTGCCCGGTACTTTACCGTAGAGCTTGAACGCTTTCTGGTCTTGCTCGCTCATTTGCTGCACACAAAAGACCCATAGGCGAACATCAGTACAGATTATTTGAAGCGCTAATGTGCACATGCACAAGCGCCAAACTCACCGAGATGTCGACCTTGTTCTGTACAATGGCAGCCATGATTAACAGTCGGTCAGCGCTATATCCCCGTTATCGAGAGCAGTGATTAAAAGGGCATCAAGTAAAATGAAATTAGGAGAAGATGTGGGTAGAAAGAGCATGGATTTGATGGATTGGCCGGCAGACGGTCTTATAGACGATAAAGTGCCCGCCCTATCGCTATCGAATGTGCCCCTATCTGTCGATCGATGAGGCCAATAAGGACCCATCGACCCCCGTCACCCGTTGCCCGTCATCTCCGTCGAGGAGTACAAAGGATGTACGTCAAGATGGATCGTTCTTGCACCAAGTGAAGGAAGTCGAGTGTGGAGCGGCGTGGAACGATCCGACACGCAGACAAGACCAACCAGCCTGGGAAACTTGAGTTTGTTCGTGTTCGTCTTCCGCTTGACCAAGATGAATGGATTGCAAAAGACGAATGAATTGCGAAAGACGAATGGATTGCACCAAGGCAGAAGACCGTATATCTCGTCATCCTCATCTCGGGCCTTCTCTTCTCCATTCCATCTTCCGGGCCTTCGCTCTCGTCCATAAACTCGCAATACGCCTTTCCCACGCGCTTTGCGTTCGCCGAGACGTGACTGAATCTATGGAATTTAAAGCAAGGAAGGACACTTACCATCTTGTGCGGGTTCATTTTGCCTGATTCACTCCTGATAATATCTCTGTCTCTCTGAAAAATGACTTAAGCGCCAAGTTCTGGATATGGTGGTTATTCGATTATTCGATTTCAAAGTGGGTTGATCTCACTAGCGCGGTTCCAGATTCGAAAGGCGAAAGGTCAGGTGCAGGATAGAGATCGCTATTGCTGTTGGAATAGGTGAATTGGAAGTAGGCGAAAAGATCGAGGAGGGTTCCTTTGATGGGTGACGGAGCAATCACTACCGTAGGTCAAGCGTGAAGCGTGAGTCGTCCAGTTGTTGCTGGTTGGTAATGAAGAGGTATATAGGTCGTGGAATGGACGAGGCCCGTTCGGCCGGTATCTTCTGAGCCTAGAGCTTTATTTCGAGCTTGTTGTGTGGTATGTATGCTACGGAGAGTTGGAGAAAGACAGCAAGCGGTATGATGTCGTGTGCTTATTATAAAGGATAGGTGTATGTGGGTGTGTATGTATATGTATATGCTATGCGAAGTTGAGAAGCAAGATGAATGGTAGGGAGGTAGGGTGAAGCAGTGATGCGTAGTGAGTGAAGTGATTGTGGTGCAATTGCAAAGGAGGGTCCTGAAACGTGACATTCAAGCTCAAGAGTGAGGTATTAAGGCATTACAGTACGCAGGACAGGGTTGGATTGCACTATTGCGCTTGAAATGATGAATGGTCATCCCTAGCTGAGGAAACAAAGGCACGGATGACCCCCTCCTCCACTTGCTGCACTGTGGTGTTGAACTGTGAACTCCTTTTTACTAGACCTGGCAATTATATCCTCTTTATATACTTCATTAGCGGATGTAAAACTCTACCCTTCACAAATAGATCTAATGAGCCATATTCCGTACTTGTAAAACGTTATTAATCGGCACTACGATACACAATACAACGTTCTAATGCAGATTGCGAATCTTGCCACTTGCGTTCTGCTATATGTCGTTCCTTCTTCGTCGAAGCGCGACGTCCTGATTGATATGTGGATATGTGAATACGCACAGAGGGTGACTGACCGCTGCATATCATGTCCTATCACCTGTGCTTCAGCTACGTATCGAGTTACCATCATACAGAGGCAATGGTATGGTGACAATCCAACTTTTGATTGAATGTTTGAATGTTTGAGACGATTGCTTACTATCCTACCTGCCTGCCCTTGGCAGCATGAATGACAGACGCTGAACGCTGGTCGCTGGTCGCTGGTACGCTACGTAAGATAGCGCGTTTTGTACTAGCTAGTATAGCTGTAAGCTGTAAGCTTTCCACGTCACTTCGCCAAGTTGGGTTAGCGCATCCTATACTCTCCCGCCCCCGTCCTTTCATCCACTACACTAAATGACTCTTAGTCTAATGCATTGCATTTTATTGTAGCTCTCTCGTGCCTCATCTCATCACGGTGTCACCAACCAACTAACCAACCAATAGATCTACCGCAGGGATAGAATCACTGTACTAGTTAGTGGCTTGGATCTGCACTCCCGCATGGTAAGTATCCAAGGTCCGCAATCGTCAAGGGCAAGCAAGAACTGGTTAGGAGTCCGGTAACGATCAATAGGCGACAGAATATTGATGCTACTGGTGTATATCTATTCGTTAATAGTGGACGAGCAGTACTCGTGTGTATGGCAAGCTAACAAGCACGCCAAGTATGTATAGTGAAGCAGACACGCCATGGCAGAAAATGACTCGTGATCTCTTGCTCTTGCACTTTCAAGTGAGAGACGACACGAGGACGCACACTCTACATCAGAATAAACCACGTCCGTCCGTCCATTTGTCCGTATAATAATCTCCTTCGCCATCGCCGCGTCATGCGATGCAACTCAACGCTACTTACTATATGGGGAGTCTCAGTTCAGTCGAAAACAAAGCTCTGATCAAACGATGCCAGTCAGGTCAGAAGCGGCGCGGCAGCAACAGCGGCGCCCTATGATCACATCTCCCTCATCGAGGGTCGGACGCTCATTAGACACCCAATTGCAAATCGATCAGCTACTTGAGCTAGAGGGAGACAGGTCATCTGACTGATAATGAGAAACTATCATGCGGAAGAGTGTCATAAGACTTAAGGTTACGTCGGGCGGGGGGTAGAATGGATGGTCACTTCTGTAGATCTGGATATCAGCGATAACCGGCTAATCGCATGAGTAATCGAGGTACTGTAGACCCAAAAATTAGTTGGTGGCTTGGTTGACCGTACCTGTAGAACCCTACCCTTGCCGTTAGATCTGACTGCCGAGAAGATTCAGCGATCACGAGCAGGAGATACAAAGTGTAGCAGATGATGTGACCCAATCTGTGCGAAGTTGGCGACAGCAGGGGGAGTACGGACGCAGCGCAGGATCGTCAAGGTACAGACAGATAGAGGAGCCGATCTCGTGACTGGTTCAGCAAATTCAAGTGAGATCAGGTGACGGTGGAATAGGTATGTGTAAGGTATGGCATGGCATGTCGGCTGAATCCGTGCTTAGCCAGGCGGAGGAGATCTGACCTACCTGTCGTGACTGCGATAATCTGATCTCTCATGATCAGGCCAACGCCAACGCGCGGGGAACTTGTACTGCTTCAGGGGTACTTGTATTAATCGGTGACTAGGATAGGTACAGAGATACGCAAATTCCGTCCGTTGAAACGTGAAAAGTGGGGGATCATTACACCAGTTGTAATGATCGTCACGAGCATTGAGCTCGGCTTTCGAAACTGCTACCATGTTTTGATTCCATAAACTTCTGAAAGGGTCAAACGGTCACGTTGGAATTGATTGTTTGCTGGCATATGATGCATCTAGATGATATTTAGATCTCAACTTGTTCTTGTTCTCTATCTAAATGAACGAGAACATATATATATATATAGACCGATTTTACAACGTATACGAAAAAAATGGGGTATCAAAATCGGCTTCTACTTTTTGAGGGAAGAATATACAAGGAGGGCGGGATGTTTGCTGTTTGCTTGAGCAGATGACCATCAAAGAAGGGTGGTAAAAGAGTGGGAAGCCGATACGATACTGTGCTACAATGTACTCTTGTACCCATCGCAGTACGCTGACTTGCGCGCGGCGCCCTCTTCTTCCTGATACCCATAGTGATACCTCTTTAGTAACAATCCACAAAAGCTACTTCCTCTTACACACTAGCTAGCACACAGCTACAGTCTCATCAAGTATCAAGCGAGACGAGAGGAGACGAGTGGATTACCACCAGTCACCCTGGTCTCGCATGGCATCGGCGACCTTGATGAAACCAGCAATGTTGGCACCGGCGACCAACGAGGGGATGACACTGCCCTCGGCGAACTCGGTACCGGTGGTCCAACAGGTCTGGTAACAGTTGACCATGATGTCTTTGAGCTTGGCGTCGACTTCCTCGGGGGTCCACTTGAGTCGCTGAGAGTTCTGGGCCATCTCGAGACCTGATACGGCGACACCACCGGCGTTGGCGGCCTTTCCGGGAGCGTAGAATACGATACCCTCGGTGTTGTTCTTTGACTTGACCGACTTTCGAGAGTTCTCAAAGACCTCGATGGCGTCAAGGGTACAACCCATGTTGGAGCCCTCGGCAACGTATCGGACACCGGCCTCGAGAAGAGCCTTGGCCTCCTCGCCGTTGATCTCGTTTTGGGAAGCGGAAGGGAGGGCGACGTCGGCCTTCTCGACCAAGGTCCAGGGTCGCTCGCCGGCAACCCACTTGAACCTGCTTCCGGCGTCCCAGGCGGTCAAGCTCTTTCGAGCGAGCTTGACATCGGCGATAGCAAGGATGTCCTCCTTGGTGAATCCCTCGTCGCCAGTAGCGATCAATGAACCGGTAGAGTCGGAAAGGGTGAGAACCTTACCGCCGAGCTCGAGAACCTTGATGGCGGCGTATTGGGCAACGTTACCGGCACCAGAGATCAATACTCGCTTGCCCTTCCAGTCGGTGTTGTCGAGGTCCCTCAACATCTCAGTGACAAAGTAGACGAGACCGTAACTATGAACAAGAGATCAGCTGCGGTCCCCAAATTTAGGCCATACACATCTTGTGATCTTTGACTCACCCAGTGGCCTCGGGTCGGATGTTGGAACCACCCCAGTTTCCGCCCTTTCCGGTGAGGATACCGGCAAACTCGTTCCTGTACTTCTTGTAAGCACCGAACATGAAACCGATCTCTCGTCCACCGGTACCAATGTCACCGGCGGGAACGTCGAGGTCGGCACCGATGTGTCGGGAAAGCTCTTGCATGAAGGAGTAGCACTGGAAATGGAAGAGGGGGCTCAGCAAATGTCTTTGGGCAAAAAACCAAATGCCCGGGGGGCGCTGTGGTATGGATTGTTCGTTCAAAGTGATTGATTGACACTCACGAATCGCCTGATCTCGCTGTCTGACTTGCCCTTGGGGTCAAAGTCGGAACCACCCTTACCACCACCCATCATCAAACCGGTAAGGGCGTTCTTGAAGACCTGCTCGAAACCGAGGCTGAAAAGTAGGTACCAAATATCAGCCCTTGCTACCAATGACATCATAGGTATATACCCGTTTTATACACTTACAACTTGAGAATGGAAAGGTTGACAGTGGGGTGAAGTCGGAGACCTCCCTTGTAAGGACCGAGAGCAGAGTTGAACTAAAAGAATGGAAATGGTAATCAGCACAAACTTCTTTCCCCTCACTTGCTTAGAAGATGCTTTGAAGCCTTGGATGTTTCCACTACTCACCTGGCATCGGAAACCCCTGTTAACGGCCAAGGTTCCATCATCTCGCTCCCAGGTGACTCGGAATTGGATGACTCGCTCAGGAATCTGGACGACGTCAAGAGCTCGTCGGTACTCGGGGTTCTTGGCAAGGAACTGTGTGATCGAAAGCGGGCAATTAGTGGCTGTACAACGATAGATCACGCAAACGGTGGGATTTTACTCACAGGCTCAAGAGTCTGGGTGATCTCAGCAACGGCCTGTGGAGTCAAGTCGCACGATCGAAAGGTTAGCGACCTGTACGCTCATACCGTGATAATACACAGATACACAGACACACGGTGACTCACCTGCTGGAATTCGGGCTCGACGGGAAGGTTGGACATTGTGAATGATTGATATACGGTGATGAGAGTGATAAAATGAGAGAGAGCGCAGGGGGAACTCTAGGCAGTTCTAAGATTCTAAAAAGATATAACTTGTATGTTTCTGAGAAGAAGAAAGAGAAGGAGAAGGAAAATCGACAATAGATCTAGCTAGACAGCTCTATATACCTTGGACTGGACCCACCCATTAACTCCACCGTCCGTCTCACTCTTTTTTTCCAACAGCATGTAAAGAGTACATACCATACAAGCCTTACGGTGGTAAGCCAATAATGTTTCTTTCCCCGCCCGCGTTCCGGTCACTGAGCCGATTGTATGTATGTGTGACACTCACCAATACTCCTCTCGCTCTTGTCCGGAGTCCGGCCAGTTGTTCCTGTTCTTTCCTTCCTACCAACCAACCAACCAACCAGATGCAAGCTTGTGATCGATATTACTGTTAATAGCATCTCCCCCTCACTCGGTCGATTTCGTCCGAAATTCCAAAATATCAACTTTGTCGAATCAGAATGCACCATCTCATCGATCTCCCTCCACTCTCCACGCGGATGACCGGGTCCCAACCCTGAATTCCTTGGTATCCCTGAATTGCCCCCTCCTATAAACTCGCCTATAGGCTGATCAAATAATCAAATAACATCATACACCCAGCATTTTTACGGCGTTTCTCCAATCCTCGGTAAAACCTAGACGATAAGACACTTTAATCTGATTGGTTAACCCTTACTTCCGCTCAGGCCCGGTCAGTCCCGCGTCAGCGTCAGATAGAGATAAGCCCCTGCCACGTTTATTTACTACCGATGTATATGTATATATATATCTTAAATTGGTTCGCCAATTGTGAGTGAGTCGTTACCCGAATCCAGCGGCTTTTGTTCTGGCAAGCTGTTGGGTAGCTACAAACTCACAACTGACATAAACGAAGCTGGGTCTCGCCCGCAAAACCGGTCCGGACTTGCTGGGATGTTACAGGTCGGCCAACTGCGGACATGCATCTGTTAAACGAGGATCCAGCACGGTACTGATCGCCTTGTCAGCCTGAAAGACTGATCCAAACTGAAACTGATAGGAATGGTGATCATGGATGGTGGTCCATCGATGTTTGTTGGCTGTTACCTCTTTCTCAATCACAATGACGGATGAGGGGATAGGTGATAGCGAGAGTTGACGAATTTCTCATTCGTTGATCACTCGAACAATCATGGTTCAAGAGACATGGGAATCAATGTGGCTTACTTACTCTCTCCGCTCCGCTTTTCTTCTTGTCTCGTCTCTTGGTGCTTAAGGGAGGTCCGTGTCAATTGTGTCAACGTTTTTTTTTTTTTTGTATCAATCGATGGGACTCCTAATCAGGTGATCATGATAATCATTAAAGAGACCTCGCGAGGTTGATTTATTCATCTGAACATCAATCACCTTACAACCAAGGTCCGTTTCTCCAGTTGACCGATCATGTCCATGAGCAGAACACGACGATCAGCCCAGGGCTAAATTTCAGTCCAGCTGACGAGACGCAAAGTCTCTCGTATTTTATGATTGATAGCCGTTGACCACCAGTCCTGGACCTGTCAGATGCGTCGATCCAAGTCGTCGCATCAAGACTTGGAGTTGCAGCTCATCACGCAGTCTAAGTATTGCCTCGCATCTCTTCAGCCTTGACCATCACAACCCTTTGACTTGGTCTTCTAATATCATCCTTAGTGACAACCAAGTTTCCTTGCGCGTCATCCATCAACACAGTCCCTAACGCCAAAAGCTGCGGCTGACAATCCGCTGAAGCGTCCCATCTCATGGCGGAATATCAAAAGTCTTCGCACATCACTCACGGCCCGATCGACCTTGACGCACAAAGTTCACCTTGGGACGGATCGTCCAGGAACAAGGCGACAACAATCTTGATTGTGACCGGACCTCTCGATCGATTGGGTCATCGCGGAGAAAAAATAGGTGGTGGAATCGCTGCAGAGACGCGGACGACTCCGAGAATTTGATGGTTTGACAGCAAGGCAGTACTCGTAAGGGACTGACGAGAGCCGACGACGAATGAAGAAGCTTCGAGGTGTACGCAAGGATTAAGGCAGGGTAAGAGACGACAGCGGAGAAGGGATGATATAGTAGGCGAGACCTGATAGCTGGCAGGGGACTTGCACGAGGTGATTCTAAACTGCGGACCCACGATTGAAGACGACGAGCAAAAAGTCCGAGAGGGTATCAGTAATCAACGATAAGAAAGCGAAGACGAGGGTGAGGCTCATAGCAGTCGACGGTCAACATCGGAGCAGGTGAAATGACTCAAGCTCGGCCTATGGGCGTCCCGTATCAGTCTTTCTATGTACCACCGAGGCTCTCAAAGAGGGGCCAAGTGTCGGAAGAAAGCCTTGCAACCGCTTATCGGTGCTGTCAACGTACTCATATAGTACGTCAGATGGCCAAAGGGACGCGGCCATCTCTCCAGGGCGATGAGGGTTGAATCTTCCTCCTCACCTTCTAGCCTGAGCTTTCCCTTGCGAACGTGTGAAAATGTGATGATTTCTCTGCTCTGTCAGAACCATGCCGCCATGGCGGAATACTATGGTGACAGGGGGTGCTGATACGTATATAATATAGTTTGAAAGCGGGTTTTTATCAAATCACCAAGCCCGTGTGGCGAAATTGGTCATCGCACCCGACTCTTATGGACTGACAACAGCTGGTCTATCGGGCGATTGCGGGTTCGAGTCCCGCCATGGGCTTCTCTTTTTTCTCTCTCTGGTAGAGCGTATGGCCGGCAATCGGCTGTCACAACAACAGCTGTTGGGCAGCGCAAATCACGCGTCATGCATATGAAACGGCGACATTTTTGGTTTTTGATTTTGATTTTGCTTTTTGGATTGAGAAAGTCGTTGACGTTTCAATTCCACTTACAGCATGATACGTGGACAACAATGACCTCTCGAGAGGACGTTTCAGCGACGACGACACTGGACATACCCAATCAATCAAGCTCGACATGGTACCTGCGTCATCTCGATACGCATATCCGTGCATCTCGCGACCATGTCCTGGGTGAAACCTACGGCGTGCGATACCAATACCAATCCTCTTTCCGAGATACGGTCGTCCCTCCCTCCAATGCCATTTGGACTCCCGAAGAAAAGTCTTTGTTCTTCGCTTCACTTCGAAGACATTCTAGGTTGAGAGCGGATCTGATCTCTGGTGAAGTGGGGAGTAAGACTGAGATTGAAGTGGAATGGTATCTGGATTTACTGGAGTCAGGTGCGAGCCAAATTGGACAAGTGGATGCTAAGTTGGTCAATGGGAAACAGAGAGCTAGATGGGATGGGAGCCGATCGTGGAGAGAGGGATTGGCGCCTGCTTGTAGGGAAGTATCGAAGGGGTGGATCGATCAGGAAGAAAAGCTGGCAGAGGGTGTGATGAGAGTTGTCGATAGAAAAGATAAGCAGGATCACCAGGAGATCAAACGGACAGCAAGGCGCTCGGAACGAAGAGCGTTGAACAAGGTCATCCCTCTGGACCCAAATTTCACGTCTCATCAGCGTACGAAATATCTCAACGAACATCCAAGTACTATTGCAATGTTTAATCGCTGGGCTGTCGAAGATTGGGGCGAAAGTATCGATGCCGAAAAGTTATCGACGTTGAATCGACTCATGAGACCAGATTGGTGCGATTGGTATTCCGAGCGAGTCCGCATTCCGTCCCCGCCCATCCCATTCCTCAATGCCGGCGGTGAAGCATCCGACAACGACAACGACAACGAAACTTCAGTCAGCCCGACAAAGGGAGATCCACAAGGCAAAATAGCAAATGATCTCCGGAATTTCCAATACCTATCTTCCATACCGAAATCTGAACGTTCGCCGGCCCAACGTCGAGATTTAGCAGCCATCGTCAACCGTCGTAGGAACCGCGAGAAATACAGGCTTGCCAAGCTACTGGAAGAGGGTATGACGAAAGAGGAGATTGAGAAAGCTGGAGGGGCCGACGCTGTCTTTGCATCCAGAGATGAAGGGGCAGCAGGCGGCGGCTCGGGCGAGTATCAGAGAAGGGTGGGAATGAGTAGAGCGGAGAGTATAGAAGAAGGGTCGGTGAATCAATTGAAAAAGTTGGGGATGTACGATTATCTCATGCTTAGCGGGATGGAGGTATTCAACTATGAGAAGATGGCCAGGCTGATTAGGTGAGCTAGCAATACGTCGATCCGATATGTGGTATCACCGGAACACGTTGACGAGCTGATGAAATTGTTGGACCTGTCTGTGTTTTCGTTCCGATGCAGCCAACTCGCACCGACCTCCTCTGCATCTGCTTCGCCGAATATATCGTTCCCCGTCCTCCGCAAGATCCACGCAGAACTAGTCAAATACCTCCAACGATTAATGTACAACGCTATCGTCATAGCCGAGCAAGCTTACCACCAACGTCCGGCAGAAGAGGAAGATCATGAAGAAGGGGAAATGACATCGGAACATGTTTATCAGGCTCTGATATTGGCTGGGAATGGTCATCCGATTGAAGCTGTCAACGAGGCTCTAGAGCGCATATTCCGGCATGCCGAGGAAGGATCAGAAGTTCATGGCATAGACGCGGATGGTAATCAGGAAGAAGCAAGGCAGAGCGAGTCAAACCCGCTGCCTAATGATGAGTCCGGGAATGGGGATTCGAGCAATCGGAGTGACATTCCGCTCGCTAAACCATCCAACCTCCGCCGTCCGCGCTATGCGACTCATCTTGTCTCACAAAGCAATCAACCATGGCACCTCCTCCCGTCTCTCCCTCCACCCGAGCTCGACTTCTCCACTTCCGGTAATCTCACTGCTGAAAGGCAAGTCGAGACGGACAGCCAAGCCGAGCTTGAGCCAGAGGCAGAGATCGAAATCGACTTCTCGGCACTGAGCGATGCAGCTACAGAGCAAGAAGATAACGATCTTGACCGAGCGCTGGAATTGATGGATAAGCAGCATGATAAGCTGTGCGAGACAGCGTTGAAGAGCGCCGCGACACGTAAACGGAAACGCAGTCCGCCAGATGACGGAGAGGACGAGGAGGATGAGCAGGAGCCGGGGGATGGGGTGAATGATGGTGGAGATGTTTGGACTTCGGTGACTGTACAGCGGATCAATGGGAAGACCGTCCGGCCCAGATCTAAACTTGAACAAGGTACGGTTTGGTCTCACCCGCTCTCCTTCAAAAACTACTTGGCTAAGCGGTAGATAATTCGCTGACTCTTTCTGTGTGCACGACTCGTGTACTGTAGACTACCTCGACCTTCTCTTCTCAGTCGACAATGCACGTCGAAAACGCCAATTTGTCCAGCGTCGCGAAACTCGATACCCCACTACGAGGCTCCGGAAGAAAGCGAGGGAATATAAGGGTATCAAATCTGCTGCGTTTGTCATTGATTCCGATACGGACGAAGATTCGGATGACGAGAATACGTATTTGCCCGCGGATGATGAGGGTGGTCTGGATGAGGATGATGATGATGAGGGAGGAGAAGATGATCAGAGCGACTCTGGGTCGGAGGACCGTCAGGTCGATGGTGCGGATATGGATGAAGATGGCGAGGTCGCCAAAGAAGGAGATGATGACGGAGATGATCAGAGCGAACAAGACGTCGGCAGTGCAGAAGAGGATTCTGACTAGATCGCGCGGTATACTCTCGCATCTTGCATCTTAATATACATACCGTGTATATCCGAAGCACGACCACCTAAATGTACATACTCAACTACAAGAACATAGATAATGAACACAAATAATGAACACAACGTAATTTACAAACCAGTGAACACCTCATGAACCCGATCACAAGATGAATCCACATTGCTTAGTACCCGTCCAAACCTGTGCTCGCATCGTTCTCACCGACCACACCACCCTGCAATTGTCCCTTGAACCTCGTCCTGACGCCCATCCTGATCCTCTCCTCCCATTCTCTGAACCATTGCCCTTCTTTCCTGCCGACAAGATAATGAACGCCCTTGAGTCCGTACTGCAGTGTCGGGTTCTCCGGAAGCTCGGGGTGCAGCTTGTACAAGCTTGGAAGTCTATCTTGAGCAGACAATACATCTTCGCTTGGGAATGTCGATGGGAAAGGCGGGTAACATTTCATGCCGTCTACAAGTAGAAAATGAGACAGCTCTCGAGTTAGTATTGGTCGACCAGGGAGAGCATCATGCCGATACTTACAGCTTGCTAAAGCCACCTGGTACGGGGCGCCCGCTTTCGGGATCATATGCTTCAAGATCCAGATGAGCGGATAGATTAGACTGACCCAAGAGAGGAAATAGATGAAGGGCTAAACATATCAAAGTCAGTCAGCTCTTGAGCCCGATGGCTGCGGATACGGAGAAGGATCACGACTGACATTTCCGATAGCTCGGGTCCATATGTTGGATGGTCTAACGATGACAGTAGTTGGCTCGACGTCCAAAGCCACGTTGACGAAGTTGGACTGATAGCCGGTTGAGAGGATCGCTCCAGAGATAGCTGCAATGTCAATGTCAGCGACTCTTCTTTGGTTGACAAACAAAAGGGAATATTGACATACCCGATGTGAGACCTTGGATATCCCAGCCATAGATTCCCTTCTGAAGCCAGAATTCTTTGAGTGGTCCCCTGTCCGCGCAGAACTTCTCACACCAATCCCTCAATTCCGGCCTCGCAGCCGGCGGTTGTTCCGGCGCTCGCTCGCCCCTCTCCAGATCAGCACCTTGTACGTCTTCAGCACCAAGCTGCAAAGCCGCTTTGCCCTTGTGCCTCGATTCCCAAAATTCGGGATTATCCTGCATCTTGATCCAACCTGGAATACCTTTTTTCATACGGAACACATTCCATGCGTCCCTGTCGCTTCTTTCGCCGAAAGTCGCGGCTCGACCGACGTCCGTCGGGCCATATCCACCAACGAGCGATTGATAGCCTGCGTGACGATGTCGGTGGTGGTCTTGAGTGGTGGCGGGCGCAAAGGTTGCGCCGTATCGTGCAAGGTGAGTACCCCTGTGGGCGGCAATGTCGGGCGGGACAGCTCGGAGTTGGATATGAGTGATATTGGACGGGTGGTCGATAATGTCAGATAAGTCAATCTAGAAGCGAAAAGGGCTTTAGTCCTTGTATCTGTAGTTGAAGCATGGGAAAAAAAGCTCACGGTGAAGTCAAAGTCAATGACCGTGCGGGTTTCACCTCGGTTCTTGTGCACGTTCACACCGTTCTCCATGACTATACCTGACTGTTCGACAGTCTCAGTATGCATGCCCTTGCAGACGATCTTGACATTCGGAGGCGTCATCGCCTGTGCTCTGATGAAGTCGTAGAGCACAGCCGCTATAGTGTGTATATCACGCATTAGCTGATATCCATGCCACGGCTTTGCTGCTGAAAGAGTGGAGCCGAACATACGGTCAGATAGCTTTGCATCCCAACTTTCAACGATTTTGCCCTTCTGTCTCCACTGAACAGCTTTGATCTGTTCAGGCGGGACATAATTCCTACCCAAAAGCGGCTCAGCGTTTGGTGGACCAGTGAAGAGATGAGCGATATGATCTGGGACGGTTCGGTCGACTGGAGGCTGTGCGCCCGACGGACCAGCACCGGAGGTCGAGCCTGAGCCTGAGGCGGTCGCGAGAGCCGAGTCGTATGATGGTGGGGGTAAGTCCAGGTCGTCGTGCGAGGACGAGGGAGGTAATGGGGTTTTGGAGTCTTGAGCCATCTTCGCTCCGTATCTCGTCCCTATATGGATGATGATGATGATGTGAGTGATTTCGTTGAAGAAAGAGGAGAAAGGGAGAGAAGGTGGAATGGGTGGCAATGTGTATCTATCTATATATGCATCTAATTCCCACTGTACGAGGTTTCAGTCCGACATCCTCCACCCCAGGCAACAGTACTCGTACAGGCACAGCTTTCGAATTCGAATTCGTCACTCGACCGGCATCATATCATGCATGCACAGCTTGATTCTCCAAAATTCAATTCACATGTTGTTTCGCCTTTCATTTCGCCATATTAACCCATCATCGCAACCACAGAGCAACACACCTTGCATCATGGGCATCGGACCTGCTTTACCACCTCATTTGGCTCACTTGGCCGGAAACGGAGCCCGCTCACCATCACCCGAAGGTCCAGCCCCACCTCCAGCTGGGCCAGCGGTACCTGCCGCCAACGCCGACGAAGAAGAAGAAGAAGACGATGATGATGACTTTGGACCTGCGCTCCCTCCTCATCTAGCAGCTGCTCGAAAAGCCAAAGCAGCTGGACCATCATTACCGCCTGCTGGGCCCTCACTACCATCCGCAGGACCCTCACGACCTTCCGGGGTTGCTGCTCCTGCCAGGCCGAGTTATTACGACGATGATAGCGATGACGACGTGATTGGACCTATGCCTGTACAGGCATCTGGGGAGGAAGAAAGTGGCTCAGCTGTCAAGGAGTTCTTGGAACGGGAAGAGAGGATGAGAAAAGCTGCTGAGGAGAAGAATAAGCCGAAAGTCCAGCAGAGAGAGGAATGGATGCTGGTTCCTCCGACAGCCGGGGTACTGTCCAATGGTAAGTTCAACAGCTATATAGTCAATTTCTGTTGAAAATCCACCAGATAATCGACTGGTCTCGGTCACACATGCTTATCAATCGTTTATGGCTAATTCTTCTCTTTCAATCGTGCACAGTCGATCCCCTCCGAAAGCGAGCAACGAACTTCAACCGAACCAACGCCGAGCCATCCGATACCGATAATACACTATGGACCGAGACGCCTGCCGAAAAGGCTCAGCGAATCGCAGATGAAGTTGCAGGTATCAAACGTAAGAAGGATAAAGCCGGAGAGAGGATCATGAGTTATGAGGAAGAACAAGAGGAGCGGAGGAAGAGGAAGAGGGAGGCTGATATCAGGGATGAAGTCGCCAAGCACAATGTGAGTTTTACCAGTCCCTATTCGCGCTTGGAAATGGACTGACTGTATTCTGTTCTTCTCTTCTTGCACCGCTTAGACCACACAGCGAGGCCCATCACTGCTCGATCAACATTCCTCAAAGCTCGCCAAGAAGAAGAAAGATGGCAAAGATGACGATGCGCCTGCGATCTGGGATCACGATAGAGATATGGGCATCACCGGCCGTCTGCTGAGCGACCAGGAGAGGAGCGCCAAGATCCGTGATGCGCGAGGACTGGGGGACAGGTTTGGGCATGGTAAAGCGGGAGCTTACTCCATGTAATGACACGTCTAGCAGCTAGCTCACTATGAAAGACCACTTCAACCTACCTCGTATAGCAGAATTGCCGGTGTCGTTCGCTGTCGCAGTTCAGTCGGGTTGACCTGCCTTGTGCGCAATCTGGCTGATCAGAAACATTGCCAATACAATTCATGTGACACATCTCTCGAGATTGTTCATACAAAGTGTAGAGACGTTTCATGCCGACTACCGTCACAATCGAGATCTGACAATCTTCTGCCGCACCAAACACCCTAGTCCTCCGAGTTCTAAGGCTTGAAATCGATGGTCACATATCCATCCCCTGACCCGATGTCGCCGACCAGTCCACGCCCGATCCAAAGCCTTCGCCAGCGATTAATCACGTGCTGGGACTGGCAGCGTCCGACTACTGACCTGCATTGGACGCACTCGCCGCACTGGGAGCTCCAGTCGACTGCGGTGGTTTTGCCCTGTCGGTCTTTGTGCTGGCCTCAGAGAGCGCTTATGCGACGAAGTGGCCGTCAGGTAGAATCATAGTCAGCGCCGGGCTCCCCGCTCACGAAGCGGCTCCACTACGAATGAAGAAGGTTCTATAGCTCACCATGTTTGCGCTTCCCCCATCCACCTGTGAGCCAGTGGTGTCCCGGGCACGATTGGGCACTGCTCAAGTTGGCCTGCAACGAACCCGGCGTAGGACCACCCCTTGTGAGGCAATCGCAGCAGATCCCGCCTGCTGGCTTGGGGGCACGGAAGAAGTGCTCTGCGTCAGCATCGGACAAGGCGGTCTGCCGAGATGCCCCCGTTCTGACGGATGGGGCTGCTTCCGTATTGGATGGGGCTGCTTCCGTATTGGATGGGGCTGCTTCCGTATTGGATAGGGCTGCTTCCGTATCGGATGGGGCTGCTTCCGTATCGGATGGAGCTGCTTCCTTGTCGGGTGGAGCTGCTGACGAGGGCTGAGTGATTGGTTTCGATTCGATGTCTGACATTGCGTGTGTGACACTGAGTGGATTTGCTATGGATGATTCGACAAAGACGCAATCGGTAGGAGGTAGGGTTTGAAGTCGAGGAAGGGGAAAAAGAAGTGATACGGATCCATTTTTATACAGTGTCGCACTGACAGAGCGTTGGGCTTGAGTGAGTGTCAGTGGGCTTGCTAAGACGCTCCACAACTTCCTTGTGCTTCTTCGATGCGATTGTGCAGTACGCTCTCTCATGTCGATTTTTGACTCGAAAAAAGAAACATTTCCAATTCCAACCCACTCGACCCCTCACACGATCCGTTGTGCCAAGTAGACGGATTTGCAGTTGCTTGGGGGTATTTCCTTCTCAATCCTTTTGGGACTGTGCTATGGGAACTTCGAGACTCTCTAACTTCCAGCAGCGTTCTGACAAGGCCTCGCCTCGAATCACTGTACAAAGGATCACAGAAGCGCGTAGAGTCAGTCCTAAATCGCAGGATAAACTACTCTCTCGCTTGTCTGGAACTTTGTCAGACTGCTATTAGTTGATCGCATCGACAGTCGGGTGATGAGGGGATCACGAACTTTCAAAGTGAGGAAGTAAGGTGACGGTAAGGTCATCAGTGGCGAATTGGAGTTGGTCAATGCTTTACGGAACTACTAGACGTTCATTTCTGTTGGCAATCGCAGCAGCTGCTGGGATAAATCACGGATACTCGTGGCCGTCGTGGGGTCTAGACCTTTGCGTTATGTAGCATATTGTCGTTCGATAGGTACAGTATCGTTGCATACATACAGTATGTTCTGTTCTGTACAGATCATACAGTGCTAGTCGCCACTCATGCCAGGAGCAGCCATTCAGCGTGCATCAAGGCCATCAATCAGCCCTGTCTTATACTATACACAAGTGTTGTCTCCCATCTATGTCTGCTCTCGCGATACCTTTTGTCTGAGATGTGTACTGTCTCCGGTTCTCCGCAGGCGAGAGATCCCCACTCCATCCTTCCTATCAGCTACGGTTACACATTTGCTGCTCGGCAGCGGCGCTCTCTAGCTGCAGTCTCATGGGAAAGAACGTCTAAAACTCATCCGGGATAGAATCCTAAACGGGGGATCGATGTGAACCACAGTGGAACAAACCCCGCTCTTACACATAGAGACTGTTCAAGCTGACCATCCTCTCAAACGAGATCAAACATCCCCCACCTGACTAATGTTATCGGAGACATTGGCGTTGAAACGGAAGTTCGCGTTGTCCTCTGTTCCCTGACCGGATGTTTCCGTCTGGTCAACCTGTGATTCTGACCCTCGGCCAGCAGCGTTTGACTGCTCACTTGCCTCGGGCCCTCGTCGGCTGCTGGGAGCTTGTGTGAAGTGATTAGATGAACATACCCCGTCTGTGTCTGTACTGTCCCCAGGGGACTCATCAATCGTTGTCAGTAAGAGTACAGCACAAGAATCCACTCAATTTAAGGGCGGAATTGGGCAGCCGTGTACGAGTCTGAGGCTCACCAAGCGGCCATAAAGAGTCATGAAATGGCGCGAAGTTACGGTGGTCCTGCGTCTGGCACTTTCGCATGCTGGCAAGATCATGCGAAGGCTCGTTCTTGCCATCAGTCGTAGTCCAGCAGCCCCAAGCATCACTAGGCCTAGAGTCTCCGTTTCCGGTGAGGTACCCTGTTAAATCGCGTTGCAACCTACTCTCCACTTCCTCGAGTGTACTGCCCTGCTCAGCTTCCGCATTATCGGAAGAAGCTCCATTTGGGGGCTGAGTGTCTGGCTTCGATCCTGGGTTTGACATTGTTTAAGGTCGATTATGAGTGGAATTACTCTGGAGGTTTCAAATGCACGATGAGTAGGACATAGAGCTTACAACCGAGAAGGAGAGCGGCAAGAGAGCGAGATGGGGGTTTATTCCTATACAGGATCCCGAATCAAGTAGGTCAAAGCTTGTGCGAGAGTCGAAGAGTTCGCTTAGATCCTCACACTGTCCTCATTCTTCCCTACGGGGCAAGCTTCTCACGGCCGATTTTCGATTCGAAAACAATTCTCAGTGCGCTCTCTCCACATCCACATGATTGTCAGTGCAATACTGTATCGGATTGCCATCGCTTGAGGTGACCGCTTCTCAAGAGACTCCGCCGTGCGAGCTTGGGAACAGTCTCCAACGTCCTGCAACGAGCTGGCCAGACCTCACCGTGAGCTACAAAGGATCTCGGAAGCGCGTCTGTACACGGTACAAGTACAGGGAGCACCATCTCGTTCATACGCGCCTTGGGGTTTGGCACACTTTCAGAGAGTTGCGTACTGGTAGGTACCGACAGTAGGCCGAGGAGATGGGGTCTGGAGCTGCAGTTTGAGAAACGAAGCTGTTGGCCAAAATCCAAGCCGTGAATTGAAACTACTACTCGTAATCACGTGATTTCAGGACATGTCACTTTTCAGGACACGTCACCTCATGACATCTCGAGATGTCTTCTTGACTTTGAATCCTCATATCTACATCAATATTCAACATTATGCCTAGCAACTTAGATGAGGCGATAGCCTGGAAGCAGGAGCATCCCGATGAGAGCTTCAGAGATGTCGCTGATCGATTTAAAGTCTCAAAAACAACGCTCTGCGGACGATTCAACGGTACCCAGCTCGACCATGTCTCTGGTTCTCGGACAGCTCTAACAAACGAAGATGAACGCCTTCTAGTCTCTAGAATAAACGATTATGCAAGCCGAGGGACCCTTCTGACCCATCGGCATGTCAAGGAGATGGCGGAGAAGATTGCCAATAAGCAGCTCGGCACCAATTGGACGTCTCGCTTCGTCAAGCGTCATCAGGCCCACATCAGCTCCCGATACTTCACTTTTCAAGAGAATACAAGGCTAAAGGCTGATACTTTGGAGAACAGGAAGGCTTTCTACAACCTTGTAAGCATCTCTAGCTTTGTTTCAAGCCTTTATTGGTGCTCCTAGCTGATTTGTAGCCCCTGTAATGTCCTGCGTCGTTCCCCATAGGTTCTCGCAGCGTTTACCGAGCACCAATACCGATCCGACTGTATATTCAACATGGACGAAGCTCCCTTCAACCTTGGCTATACTCGCAAGACCCGTAGGATTGCTCCAAACGATCACCCTCGCAATCACCAGGCTAGCCCACCGCGCAGCGAGCACATCACATGTGTAGCAACTATAGGAATCGGCCATTCACCTGTCCCGCCGCTCATAATCTTCAAAGGTAAACAAGTCATGGAGAACTGGGTTGCGAATCACGATGACAAGGCTCCACAGCTGTGCGCTGTGTCTGATTCAGGCTGGTCCAACACCCATCTTCAGCTCAAGTGGCTAGAGAACGCCTTCGATCTCTATACCAAGCCCTTTGCTCGCAACCGCGACAGACGACTTCTATTCCTTGATGGCGCCGAGTTCCATGTCAAAGTCGAGTTCCTAGATGCCTGCCTTGCTCGCAACATCGACTGCATCTTCTTCCCTGCTCATTTAACCGGCCGGTTTCAACCTCTTGATGTCGACTTCTTCAACACCCTAAAGAAACACTATTTCGAGCAATCCAACGACTATATGAGGGATACAGGGGGAGCGACAGTCAAGAAGGCGGACTTCTGGGGCTGGCATCAAGAGGCTTGGAGGAAGACGGCAATACAGAGCAAGATTAGAGGTGCATGGAGGAAATCCGGTCTCTATCCCCTCAATAGCGCCATATTCGAGATTGATCCCTCTACGTCACCACCTGAAGCACCCCCTCAGCCCTTTCCAACACCACAAAGTGTCGAGCACATCCGCTCCAACAGCCGTGCGGTCCGACAAGGTCGGTTTGATGTGAATCGGGCGTTTGAGAAAACTTCAAGGTCACTAGAGAACGTCTTATACCAAGTGCGCGAACTTGGTGATCGAATTGACACTTATGAGAGCATGCACAAGGCCCTCACAACTCCCAAACCTAGAGGCAAGAAGGCAAGGTTCCCCCAGGGCGAGTTAATTAACCCTTCGTACCATCAAACCAATGAAACTGAACTAGCGATTAGAAGGAGGGAAGAGGCAGAAGCTAAGGAAGATCGCAAGGGCAAAGCTAAGGCAAAAGGCAAGGGACGTGCACGTAAGTCGGCACGGCCATGCATCCCAGGTCCTTCTACCACTGTACAAGATTTGGAAGAGTTTGAATCAGAGGAAGATGAGTAAATGACGATTATGCATCGAGATGTATATATGTGGCGCATGTCCCGAAAAGCGACATGTCATGAAAAGCAGTGGGTACGAGTAAACAAAGCGCATGTTCTCGTCACTATACTGTATGTCATAAAATCCTTGGACAAAGGGTTTGTTTACAGTGATCAACTGGCCAATGGTCAGTTCTGGCCGTGTTTTGCCCTTCTATGACTGACTGAGCTGACCGAAAGCTCGCGGTCAAATGCAATACCGGCAGAATTGTCGACCATTGTCACCCTAAGTTCAAGTCATGTGCAGACAAAAGTAGTCGAATCGACTCATCAAGAAGAGGCTCAGAAACCCCCCCTGGACTCAGGCAAGGTCTAGACTGTAGTCACGAGACATTGGGCTGGTCACCCTGCAGGTCACTCCCACTTGCTCCAGAGGATCATGGCACAGTGCATCGATGACTTCAATGACCTGCGAGAAATGGTGTCAAACAACCTCTACGGATCATGCTTGTGGCATAACTGCAACAAGTGGCCGACGATAGGGGAGTGGCGACTACTTGTCACCTTCGGTCAAAGGAGCTGCGCCGCTCCCTCCATCAGGAAAATGGGTTGAAGGCTGCTGAACAGAAGAGGCCAAGTCCCCAAGCGTCTTCGAATGCTGAAAGAGCGAAGTAGAAAGTCCTCTTCGGTCACAATGAGACTTTTATTGGCGATAGCCTTGGCTTGTTTGGACATGGAGTCCAGCCTGGACTGAGTTTGCTCGAGCCTGGCTTGACACTCCTCGCGAGACATCGCTGAGGATCCCTGCTCGGATGGGGCCTGGTTGGAAGCGGGATTTGGACCAGACTTCGACGGCCTAGGGGCATGTGAGGTCCCGAAGATGCCGGAAGGCTCTCCGGCGAGAGCTGAGGGCGTATAGGCAGGATTGGTGTTGGCGTCAGACATGTCGGACTATCAGATCGACTATCAGATCGAAAAAGTGTTGTATACAGTATGTGGTGGATTGGAACTTTGCTCAGATGGCGAATATATATGAATGTTAACGTCGAGGAGACTGGAACTGGACTGAAAGGCAGCCTTTTTTATACCATATGAGGGCAAAGGCTGCATTATATAGGCCAATTTATTGAGTCCAGACAAGCTGTGCAATATGTGTAGTGCTCATCATGCAGTTGTAAGAGCACTTTTCATCAACCTTTCAGCACTTGATGTCAGGTCGACCTGGATTCGCCAACACAAGGGAGACGATCCTTGCTTGTCCTGTCTCTCAGAGCGGTGGAAGCCTAACGGCCTCTCCATTATCGTCCTCTCACCTCACTTGTACTGTCTCTCAATACGCACTGTCCACGAAGGCTTGTATTTTCTGAAGTAGCTTACAGTATCTGCACAAAAGACGGCCCCTGACGTGATATGAGGTCTCAGAGATGCCTTCGGCTCGGCTTTCTGCCTCCTCCTAGACGTAATGTCAAGCGAAGAGTCTGGATTCTGCCTGGGTAGTCTAAGCGAGCCAAGTCCGCGGGGCTCGAAGATATCGGATGATCGCATCGGGGATGACGGAGACTTGACAATCAGCGAACAGGGTGTGGCATTCTCGGCAGCTCCACGCACAGACCTGCATACGGTACTGTAGACCCGACTTGTCATACGAATAGCAGTGTTATCATGCATCCATTTCGTGCCTCCTGCACATCAACCAAATCGTGCAAACCATACTCCCCTATTATTGACATCTCAGCGATAACATCTCCTTAATCCTCATGGATACATTGGCTCTGCTACGCTTAGGCTATGCACAACGGGCTGTGACACTAGCCTACGACTCAGTCTGATTGGCTTTGTCCACGCTCGCCGCGCTGGCTAATTGGTAGCGTCCAGCTTGAGAACCTGCAATGCTGGGATGATTGAGGTCCAGGGTGTGAGGGCCGAGGGTTATCCTTCCACAACTGGAGTGGCGGTCGCCACCCGCTTCGGAAAAGGGTATGTGATGCCACTCGCCGCCAACGTGAGATCGAAATGCAAATCCATCGGCGTCCGAGGTAGGTAAGAAGGACGGGGCCGTTACACTGGACGACCTCTGGGCTTGAGAAGAGGCAGACATCTGGGCTTGAGATGAGACAGCCGCTCTGCTGTCGAGACGTTTCTCGACTCCTCTCAGGATATCATCCCCCACCTTGATCAGATCCCAGCACTCCTGCTGGACCTTTGCAGCTTCAGGTGACTGGGTCGTAGAAGCATGGCCATCGGAAGTAGGACAAAACTCTTGAGCGGAAACGACTGCTCGCCTGGAGTCCCCGTCAGTCGGCCTTGAACTCTGGCACTCGGTAGTATCGTTGGTGTGGTTCTCAGACATAGTCATCGAGTTGCTGAAGGATCAATTGAAGGCGAGAATATATTCTTTGTGTATGCTGTATTGCAAGATGTTAACCTACAGGGGCAACCTACAGGGGCTATCGTAGCAAAGGCGATCTGAGCGGATTTTATTAGTAGAGGAAAATGTTAGCGAAGGTCCTCATTGCGCATCTGGATGTATATACGGATATCACTAGTGATCTCACCTGGATGTGAGTCGATTTTGAATCGTTCCCTTATGATTCGTTCCCAAAACGAAGGGCCAGATTTTTATTCTTACAACTACCTTTGAGACTGACGTCAGGGCCTCGCTCATATAAGTGGTCCTCATCGGCTGTCATTGTCTGTATTTGACGCTCTGGAAGACTCGAATGCTGTGACTGACAAGAACGGAGGCAGAGCTGCGACTAAGACTGGACCCACCGATGTGCTCGTCACCTGAGTCATCCACTTGAGATCACCGCATCCTGTTCTGCCAATGATCCGAATCATGTTCTACAGTATGGGTCCTTTCATTCCTTTTGCCAATCAGAGAATCCACAGGGAGAAGTACGGATATTCGCAGCGGTCGTGAGATCTAGATCTTTGCGCCATGTAGCGTACAGTACTATCGTCAGCATTTTTTTTCTCAGATACTCAACCGTGCGTCGTTGAAGTAAGACCGCATTCCGTGTGTCTAGTCGCCACCCATGTCGCAGCCAGTGATCGTGTATCAAGGCTATCAGTCGGCCCTTTGCGAGTAGTCCTTTGCATACTTTACACACGTATATGGATAAAGGATTGACTGAACACAGGTTTGTTGCCACGAAAGAAGCAAGACAAGCGCCAAATGATTCATAGTCGGGCTTATTGATTCGAGTCGAGCATGTCATGGGGCGACAAACCCAAAATTGCTGTTTCGAGATAGTCGCTTCAGACCGGCTAGGCAGTACGAGGAAGCTGTCACTCTCCCAGACGATAGTTGGAGAGGGATTGTCCATATGTCTCGCACGGTGGGCAACAATTGCCAATCAGTTCCTCCATGTTACATTTGACTGCATGCACAATCGCTTCTTCGCTTTTCGATATCATGCTACTTATCTCCCTTCATTGGCCTTAATCGGCCAACATAGTTTTCGTCAATTTGATGACCCAGTAGTCACCCGTTTATACAAATCGCTGGACCACGACGGCGTTCTGCAGTTTAGCCGCTTCGACAGTCTCGCTAGTATCTGAGAGTTCGCGAGAGGGGAACGTGGTCTGGAGAACGAATGAACGAGAATCGGGCCGGGCACTATACACCAAATCGAATGCAATGAGGAGGCTAGTCAGCATAATTGTTCAGACGCAGTATGTTTTTGGCTGGCGACATGATACTCACGCTGAGACGTAGTTTCGCAAATCTCCAACAGTGTGGGTAAGGTTAACCTTGGCGACCATCCTGAACGAGACCAGCTGCGGATCAGCAGAATGATTTGGCAGTGCGCACTAGAATGATACTCACCTCGTACCGTCTCCTAACCTGAGCTGAATGCTGGTCGTGGGCTGGCTTGCATCCACCTTGAACTCGGTCTGCCCGCTGGTACCAGCGCCGGTATTGCTTCCACCTCCAGGTGTGCTCGATCCACTTCCGCCGACCAGAATACCCTGCGGCAGACCGCCAGGCATAGGGCTACTCGAGCTGATGACTTCGGGAGCAGGAGAGCCAAGTCGGTTTCCAGATCCGCCGAAAGCCTTCATAGGCTTCTTAGGGGGAGGTTGGTAATCCTCTCGCCTTCTTTGAGCGACCTCGACATTCAGTCGCTGATTGTACCTGACACCGAAGACGCTTGGGGGCGCTCGACCAGATTCGATAGCTTGCAGGAGCTGCTGGTTCTGAGGATCTTCATATGAAAGCAGAGGTCCATCTTCGATAGAGAATCCGTTTCGCCAGAAAGTCAATCGTCGGGTCTGAACGTTATCATCACTTTCGTCATCGTCGTCATCGTCATCGTCATCGGCTGCGGGGATGTTAGACCGACCACCAGCGGGAGGAGCCGCGCCGCCTCCACGTCCGAACATGCTTGCCAGGAGATTATCCATCGTCGAGGAACTGACCGCACCGACATTGGGAAGGGTAGAAGGAGGCGGTGATCGAGAGCCGGTAGCTGGGACTTCGGTAGATTCGACTTCGTCTGATCCCAAAGTGTGACCCGCTCCTCGGAACGCGCTTGTTTGAGGCTTCGCCTGTGCTGCGTTCGCGGATGGTGCTCGAGGTCCGTTCCTGTGATCTCGTCAGCACTGTGTTACGCATACAGGCTGCGAAACAGCCCTCACCTGCCTGCCATTCGAAGGATGTTGTCGACGATCGAGTTGCCCTGAGGCTGATCATCTGGGTTCTGGACAGCCAGGCCACTGGAAGGATATCAGCATGTCTTCTTCATATAAGTCACCGATATCAGTCATGATCGTACTCACCTTCTACCTCCACCGGCATACAATTCCTCCGGGTCATCTCCCTCATTCTTCGGCTCACCTGCATCTTCGTTGTTCCTGATTCGTCCAGTCATACTTCGTTCCGGTTGTCCCCAGCCAGCAGGGAGGGCCTCGTCTACAGGCTGACCGCCCAAAGTCCTGCCGCCTCCAGTAGCGGGAGCTGAAGCGTTCTCGTTAGGTTGATCAGACATGATTGCTTCGTCTAAGAGGTCGGCTTCTTCGTCGCTTTCCTCGGATGCTGTACGTCGAGGTGCTGGAGCAGCTGCTGTTTGAGCGGCGTAGAAATCTTCAATAGCGCCCTAGTGAGTCGGAGTGAGCTTAGGTCACGTCCCGCGAGCTCCAAGGAGCATGTAGGGGCTTACCTCTAAAGTGGTACCTGCTTCTAGGAAGTGGAGCGCGTCTTCGGGACTCGCTTCGGTGATCGCTACGAATTGGTCGATATCTACCGCAGTACAACTTAGTCAGCTGGTTCCCTGCTAATGAGAAGCCACTTGTCAGCTGTGTACTCACCCTCTTGAGTTGGGTTGAGACCTGGCATAATGTCTGGAGAAGGGGAAGAAAGAGAAGTTCAGACGTAGATCTAATAGCCCAACACGACAATGCAATGCATATGCGTCTCGCTGCTGTTGAAACGGTTATGACGGCGGTGACGCAGCGCCGAGGCGGCGGAACCCGCTTTAAAGCTTCAAATGTACAAAATAGGCATACGGTAGACGGTACACGGCTGTCGCCACCTGCACGCCTACATCAGCAACCTTTCCTCGATCTCTCGATTTTTGCCTGCAGCCGCCTGGCACTGGGTGAATTGTTCGAATTCTGCGTATTCTGTATTGACTGCTGATACCAACGTCTTTTCCAGTTCCAAACCCCTCAATCTTCCTCTTCACCCTATCCTTTCTCTTTGTCATTAAATCGTGACCTCGCGATCATAGATCACCGAGAAACGGCAACGAAACTACAAGATGTCGGAACCTCCATCTAAGCGATCGAAGACTGGTTACGTGGATCCTTCTTCCTCCACTCCTCCTGTCGACAATCCTTACCTGTGAGTATAGCGCGATCATCTGTCTACGGACTCTCCGCTGACCCACTTGGTTAGTGCGCATCGAAATAACGCAGCTGCATCTTCCAGCAATGGACACGCCAACGGGGCTAACGGCGCCGCTGCTCCGAGTGGAAAAGTTAGCAACCCGTTGAACGGCTTAGTGCCTAGGAAGGTATCGGTGGCTCAAGCCAAGTCCATCATGGTGAGCTATCCTGGAACAGACTCTCACTAGGCTTATTAAGCTGACATGATTTTGGCGCGTGTAGGACGGCGACGTGAATCCATTCAAGGGCCTGGCCCCTTTCTCGGCTTCATACAGGAAGATCCTGGAACAGCGAAAAGGTCTTCCAGTCTACCAGAAGATGCAAGAGTTCTTGACTGTGTTCTCCGAGAACCAGATCACCGTCATGGAAGGTCAGACTGGATCAGGAAAGACCACTCAGATTCCTCAGTTTGTGTGTTACTCCGACCTGCCGATGTTGAGAGGGAAGATGGTGGCTTGTACTCAGCCTCGACGAGTGGCTGCTATGAGTGTAGCCAAGCGTGTCGCCGACGAGATGGATGGTGAGTAAAAGTCTGCTATACGGTCACAGTGAGTGATGCTTATCTTCATTCATATAGTGCAACTCGGAAAGCAAGTCGGTTACTCTATCCGATTCGAGGATATGACAGAACAAGGAACGACATTCCTCAAGTATATGACCGATGGTATGCTCTTGCGAGAGGCCATGAACGACCCATTGCTTGAGAGATACTCTACCGTTATTCTCGATGAGGCGCACGAAAGAACCCTGGCGACGGATATTTTGATGGGTCTGCTGAAGGATGTGAGTGAAATCAAGATGTCCGAAATCTTGATAGTCATCTGCTTATAAACGGGGCTTCATGTTTTAGATCGCAAAGCGACGATCGGACCTCAAGATCATCGTCATGTCCGCTACTTTAGATGTTGAGAAGTTCCAGAAGTACTTTGGAGATAACCAGCCGACTGGCATCGCTCCCGTTGTCAAGGTATCAGGACGGACTTTCCCCGTTGAGACCTTCTTCACTCAAGAACCCGAGAACGATTACGTCGAGGCCGCTATTCGAACAGTCCTATTTATCCATCAGGCTGAAGACGAGGGAGATGTGCTACTGTTCTTAACTGGTGAAGAGGAGATCGAGGATGCTTGTAGAAAGATCAGAGCGGAAGGAGATGAGCTAGCAGCAAAGGGAATGGCAGGACCGCTACTTGTCGTACCCCTCTATTCGTCGTTGCCGCCTCATCAGCAACAACGTATCTTCGACCCTGCACCCCCCGCTAGAAACGGCGATGGAATGCCTGGACGAAAAGTCGTTGTATCTACCAACATTGCCGAAACTTCGCTTACCATCGATGGTATCGTCTACGTCGTCGACCCTGGATTCTGCAAGCAAAAGGTGTACAACCCTCGAATTCGAGTGGAGAGTTTGCTCGTCTCTCCCATCTCAAAGGCTTCGGCGATGCAGCGAGCTGGTCGAGCTGGTCGAACAAGGCCTGGTAAATGTTTCAGGCTGTATACGGAGAGAGATTTCGTCAAGGAGTTGGAGGAGCAGACGCATCCGGAGATCCTGCGAAGTAACCTCGCCAATACGGTGCTCGAGTTGATCAAGCTCGGTATCAAGGATCTCGTACATTTCGACTACATGGGTGAGTCAAATCAAGCTGGTATATTCTTGGAGTATCGCACAAGCTGATACCTCCACAGATGCGCCCGCTCCCGAAACTATCATGCGAGCTCTCGAATTGTTGAATTACCTCGCTGCTCTGGATGATGATGGAAACATGACGCCACTGGGAGCCATCATGGCAGAGTTCCCCTTGGATCCTCAAGTAAGCCAGTTGAGCTTTCCTGGCGTATGTCAAAGCGCTAATGAACTGTCAACAATCAAATTTGTAGCTTGCCAAGATGCTCATTGTCAGCCCGGAGTTTGGATGTAGTAACGAGATGCTTTCTCTTACGGCCATGTTGTCGGGTGAGTTGCGAGAACCTGCTGGGTCCTTCCTCTTCCATTACGTGCTGACTCGGTTTATCCGAATTTCAGTACCCAACGTCTTCATGCGACCTGCGTCTCAGCGAAAGGAGGCCGACCTCGCCAAGGCTCAATTCACCCATCCCGACGGCGACCACCTAACAATGCTCAACGTCTACCACGCCTACAAGTCAAACGAACACGACGCCAAGAACTGGTGTTGGCAAAACTACCTGAATCAGCGATCGCTCGCTCAAGCCGATAATGTCCGAACGCAATTGAAGAGGGCCATGGAGAAGTTTGATCTCGAGCTGTGTTCGACGGCATTCGACGACAGGAACTACTGGAACAATATCAGGCAGGCTTTGACTTGTGGCTTCTTCATGCAAGTGGCGCACAAGGAGGGCGAGAAGGGCAGTTATAACACTGTCAAGGACAACCAGGTGAGTTCAATAAACCGTCGCCTAATTTCACTGGACGTGAGAAATCATATTTGATACACCCTACTGACTATGTCGTTTCACAATTAGGTTGTCCGACTTCACTTGTCATGCGGTCTGGACCATACTCCGGAATGGGTGATATACAACGAGTTTGTCCTGACGACTGCCAACGTGAGTGTCTGTGCCCGAGAATCCATATGACTGCGCATCCCTCGCCACTTTCATGGATGCTAAATGTCAAATACCTCTCATCCTTTTTTGTAGTTCATTCGAACGGTGACAGAGGTCCGGCCAGAATGGCTTCTCGAATACGCCCCGCAATACTTTGATCCCACCACGTTCCCTGAGAACAGCGAGACTCGACGAGCATTATCACGAGTAATAGCCAAGGTGAGTTCCGTAGCGACTAGGGAGTTAGCACGTATCGACGGACCATTTCCCCGTTGGGGAACATGGTCAAGTCGATCAACTAGCATGTGAACTGATATTTCGGGATTTTTGCGTTTTTTCCCCCAGAAAACCGGCAAGCTTCAAGATGGCGGTTCCGGCGTAGATCTCAAGAAGAAGAAGAAAAAGAGAAAGGCCGAGTAAGGGGAGTAGTTGGAGACGACGATGGTGGTGGCGAGATCGGATTGGGCTTAGGTAGCGTAGAAATGATACATGGTGTATTCATGTAGGAAACGATTCTTAGCTATCTAGCGAGAGATCATATCACTTATACAGCTATATTCGTTGAGTATACATTCGAAGCGAGTAAGTGCCTTCACACCGTGATGGTTCAAATAAATCATCTATCTAATTACTTTCTGATAACAACATTACCTATCGAAGGGCCCGGTGATTGAGTTCTCGATATCGTGTTTCCCGTTAGACGTGCTATGCGTTGCCATGAGCTCAAGGACTACCGTCCGTTCACACCTGCATATCCTTGGCTGAGTTGGGAGATACCCCGAGTTTGGTATTATGGTCTGAACAGACTTATCATCCGTTGAGACCGAGAACGGTCATTGAAACCGCCGTTTCCTACCAGGATGTAAGATATTATCGAGATGCACTGTACGAAGAAGTACTGTACATCATGACCCGCTGCTATGTTATATCTTTTGCTCAACATGAAATCCACAATGAACTTCGATGGTATGGACCGTCTGGACATTTAGGGCCTTTAAGAGCTTTGGGTATTGACAGGTCAAATCGCTGTTCCAATGGCGTTCATTGTCTGCGGAGTGCGGGAGACATTGCGAGGGGATGAGACGAAAATGCATGCCATCAAGTACAAGTGCTGGGTCGAACAAAAGATTGGCTAACTGAGAGATGAATAATAGAAATGGAACATGCAATGCTATACTATCACTGAATACTGACTACTGATTGACATGTGTCTCAACCCACACTACACTAACCTAAACACGATCTAGAGCGGTCTATACCAGAAGATCGGCAGGACCAAAATGTAAGAATGATTCTTATCTATATACAAAACCGAGCAGAAACCACTACCCACTAGCACACCGCCACCGCTATCGCTATCGACAGATATCGGTGTGACTGGACTTGGACTATCTCTAACGCATCTACTGTTTGAGCAGCAGTACAGACAGCTCAGACAGGACTACTTGACCCGCGCTCGCTATCTGTTCTACAGTCATTACCGCACAGCACGACTAGCTGTGAATAATGCTCACATGGTCCGGGGTTCTATGTCTCTCTGCGTGTTCTTTAGGCTATTCCAAGCCAGACAGACGATCACTACCTGCGCCTTGCCTACCAGCCAGCAGCAGTGCCAATACCCCACTTTCTCAGCTGGTCGCAAGCGGGGCTGGTAGATGCTCGAATCTCCTTCAATTTATCAACGTTGGCACCGATACCGAAGAATCCGGAATTCTCGTTGATACGCTGTTGTTTCAGATCGAGGAAGTATTGGCACTACAAAAGTATGGGCAGCAAGCGTAAGCGTGTGCGTGTGCGTTTGAGCGGATGTTGATTGAGCCTCGCAGACGCAAAGAAGGCCCGACCCATCAATGATGTTGGGCAGACCCCCATGAAAATGATGAGACGGAGCAGGAGTTGGTCGAATAGGAAAGAGTCCACTCACATCGTTCTGCAGCCTCCTGGCGTAGTTATTCTCCACTCCTCGCTCAAACGTCCTCAATTTAGTCGAATACAATCCCTCCTTGCCCTTTCCTCTTCTTCCCTCAGGTACCGAAGTCCAAATCTCTGATTTCTCCCATTCATCCCTGTTCACGTGATACGGGACATTCCAATTACTCGTCTCCCTCCTCAGGTCTTTATCTTTAAATCGTGAGGGCTCGAAAGTATACGTTGGATCGGGTGCGCGGGTCGCTGCGAATAGTGAGGGGATGATGGAGATCATGGCGAATGCGAAGAGAATGATTATAGGTAATAGAGCTGTGAGGGGGGATGCTTGGGCGTCGCCTGCTGCTTGTCGAGGTGCAGGCCGTCGAGGTCGACCTCCGTAGTGCGCTTGGAAGCCGCCCGGTCCGCCAAACGTGAACACTGCGAGAGAGACGGCGCATTCAGTGTCAGTGTGGTCCACTGGAGGTACCGAAAATGCAAGATTGTAAAGCGTTCACTCACCGTTTGCACCACCAAACGGACTACCGCCGCCAAATCCACCGCCGCCACCTCCGCCTGATTGCAAAACAGCAGATCAGCAGCCATCGTCAAAGCATCGCTTTTTGATGCAGCTACCGGACTCACCAAAGAACATATTGAACAGGTCCTCGGGATTGATCTCGCTCTGATACATCCCCGGTCCACCACCTCCGAATCCAGACATCCCCCCACCTCCACCTCTCCCGAACGAGCTCGGTCCTGGATTCCGTTGTGTTGGATCGTATGTTGGGTTTGAATCGTACGACGCTCTTAGGTTGTCGTCTGATAATACTTGGAACGCTTTGGATACCACTGTGTCCGGCGAGAGTATAGATTGGAGGTAGTATAGTCAGCTTTAACATTCGTATTATCCGATGTAAGGATGAATATACAACAAGTAGGCGATATACTATAAAGTGATATATTCGTGTATTTCTGCTCGTGGGTGATTCTCAAGGACATGAGAAGAAGGAGCAAGTCACTCACTCTTGAAAGCCTCATCCGCTCCTGGTGCTCCACTACATTACGCAAAAACACAAAATTTAGTAAGATGACCATAGAACGTGAGCAGACAAAGAATCTGGCTGACTTTTTATCCGGATGTAGTAGCAATGCTAGCTATTGTTGTAAGGAGGATCATAATTAGCTTCTCTTGGTCCAAGACTTTCAATAATGATGTGTGAAGGAGATTGATGACTACTCACTTTCTTGTATGCTCTCTTTACGTCGTTCTCTGAGCATTTCTTCTCCACTGCATCATCGAAGCGAGATAAAGATCAGACGTCAGTCCTCCCATCTTGCCAAGATCCAAAAGATGAATTGAGGTGGGACGATTCGTCAAGGGTAGATAGAGGAGACTGATGTAATCAGAACCGCTGCCAAACTCACCTGCTAAAATCTCGTAGTACTCGTGGTGTTTACAAGCCTTGACACGCTTAACCACTTCAAGCTGCTTTGGCGTAAACTCCCTCTTCTTCGCAGCGCTAGTCGATCCCTCACCCTTCTTCTCGCTTGATGAAGAAGATCCATGACCAGGTCTCGAATGAGCCGAGGTGACATGTTCCTCCACACCGCTAGCTTTGGCTCGGCTACTACTACTCGTCCCGTTACCGTTCGGGGTCGGAGTAGGAGCCGGCGAAGGCGAAGGTGAGCCGCTAGTCCCGGCGTCAGCCGTACCGCCCGTCTCTATCTCCCTCTCAATTATAGTGATCAACGCTTCGCCTTCCGGGGTGGTGTAGAGCGCTACGGACTTCTTGGCGAATTTGAGCGCTGAAGATAGGTTCGAATTGGACCGATGACGAGATGCGATAGAGAGGCATCGTATAGCCTCTTCCTTGTTGCCTTCCATCTTTTACAATTTTTACGACAACGGTTGTCACTACGAGCCACAGAGAGAGCTACAGCTCGAATGGGTGTCGTGTCGTGTCGCGTGCGGGCTGTGGACCAACCGGCCGGAACAGGAAGTACTTTGGCGCTGTTGGCGGATGTCGAGGGGCTCCTTCCACCTTTTTCTCTGCTGGTAAAGGTTGCAGACGAGCGAAGCGATTCTGTGCGATACAGAGCAACGTTTAATGTGTTTTTCTCTCGAGCAAATATAGCTGAAAGGTGCAGCAAATACGGATTGTTGGACTTTGGCTTTGCGATTACTACTGCGATTAACCTTACTATTGACCTTCGGCCTAGGACCCAGGGATCAGGCAGAGGACTACCATACCACATGTTCCACGTACTCGTGCTCTCGTGCTTGTATAATTGCCACATTCGGATAAATCGCTTTACAGGGCGCTATTCCCGCCACCACTCACTCATTCACCCTCAGTCCCACTGTCCCACTGTTGCCACCCAAAACCACCAACCCAACACGTCCATTAATGTTATGTCGATGCCATGATACCATACTATGATTATTCACCTCGACATTACACATCTCAATTCTAGTCTTGAGCAATCGATAACTTCAAGAACATCACCATCATTAACTATACTTCAATATCGCCTACTTGCTACCTATCGATCCATCCGTCATAATGTATCAGACGGTATACCTGACTCTGCCTTCACCTCTCCCGAGGGAGACATACCATCTCCCCCTCTCGACCCCCTTATCCTCCCTCCCTATCTCTCACTCCTTCTCATTGGAAGAGACATACCTCCGAACGCGCTCTTCAGGCACATTATCCCCCTCTACGACACTCTCTTCGCTGGTCAACCCAAATGCGTCGTCAACAACGCATCCCATCGAGTTGGAGTTATGCGCTAGGTTGAGGGGTGGTAAAGGTGGGTTTGGATCGCAGTTGCGTGCTGCGGGTGGTAGAATGTCAACTGGGAAAGCGACGAATGTAGATTCGTGTAGGGATTTATCTGGAAGGAGGCTTGGTACGATCAAAGAGGCTCAAAGGTGAATTGAATCCGTCCACACATCCCTCTCGCAGAGCTACGCAGAGCTCGTACTTCCGGGCGTCGTTGCGCATGCACGTTCTTGTTCGCCGTCAATGATTTCGTATGACCGACTCAGTTGGTAAAGTGCTAATCTATGGTTATAACCTCTTATTAGACAAGCAGAGCTACTCGAATCTGAAGCGACCCTCAAAGCTCAACAACAAGCAACCAACAAAGCCAAGCTCGAAGCACTCGAACGTAAACTCGGTATCACCCCTTCCGAAGCTTCTTCATCCTCTTCTTCCGGCTTACGCAGATCTCCCGAAGATAAAAATGGTGATCCGGATGAAGGCGGTAAGAGGAGAGTAGAGGATGTTGATTTGGAGGAACTGGCGAGGAAGAGATACAAGTTTGAGGATAACAAGTTCTTGGAGGAGAGTAGGGAGATCAATGAGAATGTCAGGTCGGCCGTTAACAAGTGTGAGTACACTTGATATCTGAGTTTAGCTTTGATCAGCACTCATGGCTTCGCCTTCATGATGGCTTCACCCTGTCCGCTCTTTGAAGAGCCGATTGTGATCCGTAATCATGGTTTCGCTTCGTGTGAAATCTGGCATTCTTTGGCATGCATAAGCTGACTCGTTCTTCCCTACGGTAGCACTTCTCCTGAAAAAGAAGAAGAAGCCCGCCAAAACTGATGGCACCACTACCAGTGCCGCGGGTTCATCAACAAACTCCACTCAGAAGGACAAGGTCGAGACAGCCAAGAAAGCCGAAAAGGATAAATTGGCCATGCCCCCGCCTCCAGTTGCTAACGTAGCTTAGCCCTAGTCCTTTACGTCGGCCGACCGACCTCAAGGTGCCCTTTTGCGGACTTAGGGATGGGTGCAATGGCGAACTTTCTTCTGGAGAGGAGTGAGACGGAAGATATGTTGTAGATCATGTATGTATATCACTTGTTCCCTCTGTTACACTGTGATGTCGCACCGTGTCTCACGTAAGAGAACTCTGACCTGTTATGTAGAGGATCTCGGATGTCTATTCACTGACTAGGATTCCTAGCAAACATGCACGACTACCCCATCCAACGTGTGGACGTACATACAAATGATACACGATTCCCGCTTCCTTGGATATTTGGTCCGTAATTCATACCCCTCGTAACCGTCAACAATACATGTATACTACAGTATATAACATACGACAAGGGTCGGGTCCGACTCCCGTTTCCCGACGGCGCTTAGTGTACGAGTACTGTACACTGCGGCTTGCTGTCATTGACACGTATCCCATGCTAATTTAATCCGAACCGAGCAGCTCTATCCATATCGCGTGATACATCCAAGATCATCCCCGTTGCAGTCCCACTAACGGCTTACGCCGCGCGATACACGCTGTCAGCTTTCTCGCTGCCGCTACCATACGCCGATCCAGCTATTGAACCCTTGAGAATAGACCTGGGCTTCTCGACCACACTCAAAGCGGGCTGGTAAGGACCTCTCGTTGACCCGACTCCTTGCGACGGACCGACGCCGGCTAGAAGAGGCGTTCGCGATGAGAATGATATAGAAGTCGGCGAAGGCGAAGGTGGGAGTAAGTTTGTCCCAGCCCGAATAGCGAATTGAGTTCTGCGGGGGGTGACATCGGTGATGATGCTTGCGTCAACCGTGTCTGTCGAGAAGCTATTGGTCGATGTCAGCGGTGAGTGGCGGGCCTGAGCGAGGGGTGCGATAGAGATGTTGTCATGCGATAATATGGATGATGGTAATGATCTTGGATATCGGATCTTGTGGGGTCTGAAGCTCGGCGCAGGTGCAGGCGCAGGCGATGTTAGGCTTGCAGTGAAGGACGGGTTCGGATTGAATGTGGAAGTAGTGTCTGAGCCGATGACAGTCGATTCTTGAGAATGCCATGTTTGTCTTCGACCATCTGTTGAATGTAATGCCAATTCTTTTTTGTGTTGATATCGTCGGCTAATACAGTACGAAAAAGAACACAAAGGAATGTGTCAAAGGTAATCAAATCAGCGTCACATGCTAGATCGGAGGGCTCGTTCGACTTGGATTTGGTCAACTGCGCTAGTATCTGAAGGTGGAGGATACTCACACAGACCAGAAAATGAAGATGAAAGCGATCATCCAAAACAACACTACTCCGCATACGATGAAGATGATGGACAAATGACTCAAGGCTCCACCGACTTTCTCGGGGTGATCGGGATCATGGAGAACGCCAATATTTTTGTCATTAACGCCACCAAAAGCAGAACCGGATAGCGCAGATAATGTGTTTTCGCCTGGAGAAGAGGGTGTGTTTGGAGTATCAGCCGACGTCGTCGAGGTTGGGGCTGAGTAGGTGAATATGAATGAGGAGGACATGGTGGCAAATCGCTATGTTCCCAAAGAAGTTCAGACAAGTAGATCGTCTCTGGATGAGGATTATTCTCAAATGATCAGTTGAGACTGCTATATATAATATAATCTCACGGGCTGTGTACGTGTGGTCAGTCGGACTGGAGTAGGCTAGAAGCTAGGAAGAACTTTCAACAATACGAGTAAGCATTTCGAGCGTCTCATAGCCTTTTTCCGTAGAGTAGACGCTAGTGGGGTACAGTTTGTGTTCCAAGGCCGGATGGGTACCAGTACCAGTATAGGATGTACATACACGAGGACTGCTGTGGATTACACTACTTAAGTCAGTCCACCAAAAGGCGATTATCCCGAGCGAGCGAGCGAGTGTATCGGGATTTGTAAGAGAAATTCCATTCCATTCTTCATGCACCCTCGCTCGAGCTCACCCATAAGCAAAGCATGCACAACACAAACAATCGGTCAAATCAAGATCGGCGCATCAATCAACAGATCACGTCAGTCGATCAGCCAGTTGGTGGGTGTGGTCAGCCAGTACGAGTACTAGTAAGTCAGGCATACAGGCGGTATCTCACGGGAGAAGCAGGTCAAGCGGGCGAAAACATGAGAATAGCATGCTTCTTTTTCCTTTGAGCTCGAACTCTAGCGCGACTCTGTCGGCTGTGCATCACACAAAGTACACAATATGAGTACACAGTACACAATATGAGTACACAGTACACAATATGAGTACACAGTACACAATATGAGTACACAGTACACAGTAGACAGATCAAATGGCGATCAAGACGAGACGAGACAAGTCTGGTCGGAACTATCATCCAAATCGCCGAACGAAATCAATATAAATCCCGAGCAAAGTGTGTAAGTTGCTGATGTCTCGTCGACTGGTCAGCGGACCGTTACTCGTTACTTTTTTTAGCTTGTTTGGATCCGAGATCTGTAATCTGGACTCTGTGTTTCGGGAATGGAGATCATGATTGACCACAAGTCAAGGCGAGAAAAGCCTGTGATGGCCGACAGCCGGAGTAGGAGGGGGAAGGGACAAGCTGGTTGTCCGTCTCGGTCGGTTGGTTGGCGGGTTGAGACCAAGATTGATCGAGTTTGATATGTTATATAGTGATGTGTGCGATTATCTATCCGTCCGTCTTGGTATGATCATCAAGTTTCGGACGAGTAGTGAAAGGATTTCAACTCGCAGCGAAAATGCCTGAATCCTTCGCGGAAATCGTTCCACTCTTGAGATCATACCGTACAATCAGGTGATGTCCAAGTCCAGACCGGGAGCAATGCAGATCCCCGATCAATAACAGCATCGGAGGTATCGAAAAGTGATTCGCTTATGAATTCGATTGATCGTACTCAGCAAATGCGGTGATGAAGCAGAGACGGAGACGGATCCAGTCTATCCAGTGCAAGCCGATCCGTTGGGGAGTTGAAGACCAGACCAGACCTGAAAGACATAGGCGACGATCAAAAGTGATCGACGACGGACGACGAACGTTGTTTACCCCTATTTTTTGATCCTTCACGCCGCACGATTCCATCGCACGGACTGATAAGAGATGCACTGTATCACGTGTTTGATGTCGGTGTCCGGCGGTCGGACCGACCCCGCATTCAGCCAGAAGTGGACGACTGCCTTTGCTCAAAACTCAAACAACATCAACAAGACAGAGTCTGCTCTAACATCTGACCTAAAAGGGGATGCAAATAAACACGACCACCAGAAGAAAATGACGAAATATGGCCATATTTTGTACCACATTTGCCACCCAAATAGAATTCTTTTGTGGCTATTGCTGTAAAGTCGCATCGGATTAACGTTCGGGTGAAGCTACGTAACCGTCTCATCCAACCGAGCATATCTCAGGGTCAGGGTGGGAATTCCAACAATAACGACATCGGGTTAACTCCACCACCCTGTAACCGATAACAAGATTTTCAATTTACACCATAGCTATAGCGTATCATGCATACCGTGCAATCGACGCGAACGTTCTTTGCCGGTTGAACTGCATTGGCAGAAGAAGAATCTTTATCATTCCACTCCATCAGTCTCAGTCAGTGATTCATCATCACCATGGACCTGTCTCTATCATCCCATCCCATTCCATCGCTCGCATGACTTAGACATAGATAGATCTTGATGAGCTCGTGACCATTGCATAGATAGCATACAGCCCCCTTTCCCCATAACTTTAAACACCTCAAAACCAGAGATATTGATCCGGTATCTTCGGCTTCACTCAGCAGCAGCAGCAACAACAACATTAATTAAATTGACTCGAGAAACGATTCAAGCCTTCAATACATTTCAATTCAGCTAGCATATAGTCCTGTCCTCGCGCATTGTCCATCGTCAACATACCGCCATCCTTTCATTTACGAGCTTTGTACCACCACCACCACCAACATAGATATCACACCTTGCCGTACCTTCCTTTTGCCGCGTACCGCCAACTCCAACGCACGTTCGATCTTCAATCGTGTTCATCCTCGCACGTCTCTACGCCTGCGCCCAAACTATCAAAGCAGCAGGTAAATAAGCTACCCCGCCTTCGCTCTGGCCCATATTGCGTTGTAACGTTTGGGACTTGCGCTATACCCGCTTCAATCACTCGATCAAGAGATCCGTTCATTAACACAATCAACAACAGAGCGCTCGAGTCGACCGATTTTTCATCCGTCCATTCTCGCTGTATCGACACCCGTATTTCGAAGTGTATATATACTACCAAGCCCTCATTCCAACAACAACATTTTCGTTTCATTCACTGCATATCCCTAGACCCCAGCAACGTGTGTTTCCTACCGGTGATCATGTCATCACAATCCCAAGTCAACAAATCCTCTGTCCACGCCTCAGGCGCGATCTCTCGCCCCGAGTCAACGTTACCCACTCCTGCCTTGTCGCCGTCTAGTGTCCTTGGACCTTCACCTGCGTTCTCGACTGTACTTCAGTCTCCTGCCGTATCCGAATTCGAGCTTGAGAACCCGTTTGACAGCTTGGATGTCAACAAGGGCCAAGATGGGTGGAAGATTCCTGAATGTTGGGGTCATCGTGGTGTAAGTAAGATTTCGTTCTCCTCGTCATACATGCTCGCAATATCCACCGAGCGGATCTCATCAATCAACTTCCTCTCAAGCTCTACATTGCCGTGTGACGGATGCTAATGTTCCACCTAATTTATCCTGCGCCATAGGCATCAGCTTCTTTCCGTGAGTCACCGTACAAAGATCGTCAACCTGTTTTTTCCCCATCAACAGTCCAGCAAGCACGTGTGGCGCTAACTAACTCTGCCCTTCTCGCCGTCCTTTGACACCTCGATTCTACCTTGCATCTATTACTCATCACGCAATATGCAAATATCCACATGACGCCTCGAAACGTATACTTCATACAGCCGAGAATACAAGGGCATCCTTTGTCGAAGCTTGCAAAGCTGGCGCCGACGGCATCGAGACCGGTATGTCACCATCACTAGGTTCATGTGCTGTGGGCGAACTACCTGCCAATTTATCGAGTGTTGACCCGTATGTATGTCCTTAGACATCCACATCACTGCCGACAATGTGCTTGTTATGTTCCATGACCCCGAGCTGAATCGGACTACCAATGGCGAGGGTCTGATCCACAAGCAGCCTTGGACTGGAGTCCTAGAGTGAGTTTTAAGTCCCTTTTACACTCAGTTGGACATCCTTCTTGTTTCGAACTCATCATTCGGGCTGCATGCTATCATCTCATTCCGCGTCGCTGTGCCATTGGCTGATGTCGACCCTTCGATCGCTTGGTCCAGACACGTGCGAACCAAGAAGGCGCCTCATCAGCCTATTCCCAAGTTCTCGGAAGTGATCGAGATTCTCCTTCAGCCGGAGAACATGAATGTCAAGCTCAATGTCAGTATCTTACACCCCCCTTGCCCTTTGCGAAACAAACCATGAACATACACTCCGATCGCCCTGCCCTATCTCCGCACGTCATAATCCGCCACTGTACCACATAGTGGATGACCCCAATCTCTTTTCTTCTTACATTGTTTTGTCCAGTACACAGCTAATTTGAGGGCCCTATTAAATGGGTCACCTGTTGATATTTACAGATCGACTGCAAGGTCGAGAACGATCCCTTCAAGCTCTTCACGCTCATCAAGGGTGTTGTAGAGTCTTACGAGGGCTGGGAGACTAGGTTGGCGCCTAGGTTGATCTTGGGTATCTGGCATGTGAGTCTGCGAGCATCGAGATCCCGTGGAGCAACCATTCCACATCCGACTCCCCTAAGTCTCGACAACATTCTGCATGTGCTGATATCGCGGCCGCGCCTTGATAGCCCAAATTCATCCAACCTGCCGTGTCTATCCTCCCTTATCTCCCCCGATTCGCTATCACAATGTCGATCCCGCAAGCTCGCAAATACTTCTTCGAGAATTGCCACGGTTTCTCAGTCATGTATGAAGCACTCGCTTCTTCTACTGGAGCGAAATTCCGCGCCGAGTGCCAGAAGAACGGGAAGCAGATTTGCGCTTGGACCGTCAATGATCCTGAGGAAATGAGGCAGTGTGGTCGATGGGGAATCAGGAGTGTGATTAGTGATAAGCCTGATGTATGGCGAGAGATTAGAAAGGAGGTGAGTGTGATAAAGAATTGAATTGTATTAAGCGATTCATCCTTCCTGCAACCAGTCCGCAGGCCAGAACGTAAGCTGACACTGACCTGCTTTCGTTCCAGATTGAGGCAGACCGAGCGAAAGCCTTGAAACCCACACTCCATTCATATATCATGCCATACCTTCAATCGAAGAACTGGTGGTTCACTTATGTGAGTGAGAAAGTCTCCATACATTCCTCTGATAGCAATGTTTATCCTGCGGCATTTTCTTCAAGGCTGATGTCTGATATGCTCTGTTCGTTATACCTCGCGCACGCAAATATAGGAACGACTTGCTCGCGAGGAGACTGAATACCTCGAACGAGAAGGTGGCACGTTTGACATCACCGTCCCTTCCGTTTCACTCAACATCGCCAAGCCCTCTGACGCTTTATAGCATAGCGAAGTTTCCATCGAAGACGCAAACTTCTTGCTTGCTTCTTGTTTTCTGCAGTTGTTCGGTTTGCGTCCGTTTTGATCTGATTTTCTCGCAATTGTATATACTCGGCCATTCTTGATACGCCATGGACAATCATTATGACTTTTGCATCATTCTCTTCTTTTCTACAATTCTGCATTTCATCCTCTGCTTTTTTTTGCCTCTTTGTTTCTGGTCTTTTTTGGGCCTTGAATGACATTAATGACTTTCTCCTCGTCTCCATAAGATCGGCTTCACTTTCTGGATTTTCTCCTTTCTAACGTTGCCCACCCTCATACATCTATTCACTCACCCACTCACTCACGAATACCACTCGAAACATTACACACATCAGACACGCAATCCAGCGCATTACAATACAATACATAAATTGTCTTTTTTGACACCAACTTTTGCATATACATAGATAGATAGTCAATAATCAGATTCAATCATATTCAGTGAATGATTTGATTCTGATTCTGATTCGGTTGGACGGTATACTACGGTAGAACATGAGTACACGGTGTACACAGTATACTTGCATCCAATATCCGGAACACGCAAATCATATCCGATGAAAAAATTTCCTGCTCCCACTTGCTTCGCTTTTCTGTTGAAGAATCGCATGTCAATTTCTTTCAGAGCCATATCAGATTAGTATAGTATGAGCACGCAAGCCTGTGAGGCAAGAAGCCTGTTTTGTTCGAGAGCCGCGCTTGACACTTGACACTCAGCGTGGTCCGGTCGAGATGACAATCATACTCTGTGTTCTAAGAAATGATCTTAGTCCTCAAGTCAGAGGACGGTATCATACAGCAGAGGCAGAGGCTGGCATCCCTCATGAGCCTGCCCCTTGTACCCACAGTCGGCAGACATGTATACATACATACATTCTTCAGAAAAGATCTAGAAATCCTCGCATGGAGAGCTCGACATCATGATGCGGTGCGGCTGATTTGATCAGTGATACTCTTACTTTGTTTCAAGCCCTCAAGCCCTCATGCCTCAAGCCTCAAGCCTGGCTACATCAGCATACAGTAGTCGATTGTGCTTGCTGGAATGCAAGTCGCCGTCCACATCATGCATGTCATGGCAAGTTATGCATATCGCATGCCGTATTGCATATTGAAGATTCACGACTACTCCAGTAGCAAGCACTCTTTCCTTGCTTGCTTGCCTTGCACTCGATTGTCGAAATGACTTTCGGAAGCCATCCCAGCGTCATCATGACGGAAAGCTTCCAGCCAAGCTCTACTCTACTGTATAGCTATCGATCCCAGATCCAGATCCAGCTCAGTCAACGATCAAGGTCACTCCTATCTATCACGATTCCTGACGAGATTAGGGTTGTGATTGTCATATAAGGTGATACTCTGAATGATCCGAGGCGATCGACCACTTCTTCTTCTTCGTCTCAATCACAACCTACGAAAGAAATTTCCTTGTGGCCAAACGAGTATTAGATTTGATAGCAGGTGCAAGACTACTCTCACTCTATCTAATCTCTCCCGACTCGAATTGACGACTGTGACGAATTCGAAACGATCTCAACTATCTCAACGACATAACGACCGACCCTCCGACCCGCCGACCCACCGAGCTTTCGAGATCGGGTTCGAGTACCAGTAGCGTACTTTGGAGCAATACAGATCCGCTCGCTACGTGTACTACGAACAGAACAGCGTGTGAACAGCGTGGCTTCGTTTCACCTACAATCTACTCTACTCGTACTGTGACCAGTCATATATAATCCGACCCAACCAATCGACCCGAATCTGATTTACAAGACTTGCAAGATGCGTCTCGATCTTCTCTTGTCCCTCCCGCTACTCTCCCTTCCATTGACAACAATGGCAGCGATGTCCGCTACCCCAGCCAGACGGGCCCTCCCAACCTCCATTGCTGATTCCCAAGCGAATCCTCAGACAACGACAATACCTTCTCCCAACGGAGGAGGAAGTATGATGACTGTATCTCCCTCATCTCCTGAATATTTGAGATATATCCTCTCAAACCAAAGTTCGAAACGATCCAGAACCAGAACCCAAACCAGAACCCGACGAGCTAGAGATAGGGCCATGGACTCGGACTCGGGGTCAGACTCGGAGGATATGTATATCCCTTCTATTCTGAGTCTGAGAGATGATGACGGCATACTAGATGAGAGGGACATGGTGCAAGTTTGGGAGAGGGATTTCGAGCTTCCTTCGCCCGTCAACAAGATGCCTTCTGCTACTACTCAAGACCGAGACTCGGACTCAAGAACAAAAACAGATGAAATCTCCAAGCTAAAACCAGCTCAAGTCGACTCCGGCGTCAGCGTCCCAGGGTTATCAACGGCTTCCTCTCCTCCTCAAGACACAACTGAGCACGGCATGATACTCCAGGATTCCAATTCCGCCTCATCCAACCAACCTCTCAAAGGCAGGGATCTCTTGAACAAAAACAAGGCCGATACCCCACTACAGCAAATCGAAAATTCCGAGACCACGCTCGACAATGACAACAACAACAACAACAACAACAATAACGCATGGAGCGGGGACGGAGATTGGAAGGAAGGTATGAAGATTATTGGAGTAGGACATCAAGCGGATTCACTGCCACTCACCAATTCTCAACGAATGCAATTAGGTCTCCCGCTCAAACCTCCTCCCATGACCATGGCACCGCCAAGCTCTCCTCCGGTTGCTACGATGGGTCCAGGTTCAAGTCTGAAAGACTAGCTATTGAGTATCAGACAAGTCTTCGACGAAGGGATGTACGGCGCTGAAGATCTCGTAGGAGATGGTACGAACGAAAACGAAAACGGAAACGACAACAAGAACACGGATACGAAAATGGGTATTATGGCTCAAGGGTGAGTGAACAGCACAGTGTTGTGTGCTGTGTGCCATAGCGCATGACGAGTCCATCTTAGAACACAATGGACCTAGACGAACTCAGTACCAGCTAATGTACTAGATCACAAACATCGTTCGCTGACTCACGCTCGGTAACTTCATCAGCCCCGTAACCAACCAACCACCAAAATGTCTGAAATGAGAACACCCAATGACTCAAACCGAGCTCAACGAAGGGAGACCAATCTAGCTAAAGGCTAAAGGCTAAGGTGGACCAGGACTTATTAGTCTGTCTGTCTATCCGATCTAACCTTAGCGTAGCGATCTGTATCCCCTTATCATATCCCCGACCTTCCCGATGCTCGTCATGAAGCGACAAGCGACAACCGGATCGGTTTCATCGGTCCAATCGGCTCGGGTAAACAACTTTGAATGTTATCCGGTGCAGTGCGGCAAAATCTACAAAACCCTGCTCTTATCCTACCTTACCCTACTACCCTACCGCTCCCCCACAAAAATCATCGATCAATCTTCTAACCGTAACCCTTCCACCACCACATTCCTTTCCAACCACCCTATAGAGATGTCGTTATTGTTATCGTTGTAGAAATGATGAGATTGAGATTGTATGCATGATATTACGATGATATTACGATTCATTCATTTGTCTGTACGAGATCGTCTCTAGTTATGTTTCTAGCATTAGCATATAAGCACTTTATGACGTGAAGCTGTAAGGCTGCACCAATGACAAATCGGCGTCAAGAGCTTGAGAGCTTGTGCCGACAACGACACGATGCCCCTAGATATCGATATCGTATCGTCAAACTTTTCATACATTTTCATGCTTTTCGACTTCTGATCCCTAGCGCCTACGCCTATGCGCCGCCTGTCCTGAGATAGATCGAGCAAAATCCAAATCACCTGAAGAAAAAGTATCAAGTGCCATACAAAGATAACAAACTAAGAACCTCCTCGAAACAAATGGACTGCGCCCAATCCAAGCAATACTTCACAGGCTAGTTTATACGGGGATACCGCATTTGCCGCTGATGTTGATCTGTACCGCCTTGATCTCACAGTAGTTCTCGAGGGCGTACTCGCCGAGCTCTCGTCCGAGACCTGTTAAAATGCGAGTAATCATTGGTTAACCCTGAACTTTGTTACGGGGTCCTGACTGTTTCTCACGCCACCCCCTTGTTTGCCGCGGAGAGCAAATGGCGTGTTCGCGCGTTGTGATATCACGCCCATGGCGGAGGAAGAGTTGACTCACCAGACTGCTTGAAACCGCCGAAGGGAATTTGAGGGTGCAGCTCGTTGTAACAGTTGATCCAGATGGTACCAGCCTTGAGAGCACCGGAGACTCGGGTAGCTCGACTGATGTTCTGGGTGAAGACGGCAGAAGCGAGACCGTAGACTGAGTCGTTGGCGGCAGCAATGACCTCCTCCTCGGTCTCGAAGGGTGATACGACGACGACGGGGCCAAAGATTTCCTCCTTTACGATCTTCATGTTGGACGTGACATCACCGAAAATGGTCTATCAAGAGGCAGTAAATAGCCGAGTCAGCGTATGGACCAGGCAAGCACGTATCGATCAACCGATCGACACTAGTGCCTTGTAACGCTTAATGAGGCGCAGTAGGGAACGGTTGTAATCGGTTGTTGTTGGGGAGGAAAAAGATCTTGGAAACTCACCGGCTCAATGAAGTAACCGGCATTACCGTGTCGCTTACCGCCAGTGATAACCTTGGCGCCTTCGTCCTTGCCGTGGTCGACGTAGCTCATGATTCGGTCATACTGGAGCTGAGAAACCTGAGGACCCTGGTAAGTGGAGGGCTCGAAGGGGTCACTACGAATCAGGTTTAGCAGTATTAGCATGGTGTATCCATGGTGGCATGGCTGTGAGTCTTTAGATGTGATGACTTACCCGACCTTGAGTTTGGAGGTAGCGTCCTTGAAGGCTGAGAGAAACTTGTCGTAGATTGACTTTTGTACGTAGATTCTTGAACCGGCGCACTGTATGCAGGATCATATCACGAGAATGAGCTATCGATCCTATCTCGTAAATCAGAACGAAGATCTGATGAACTTACGCAAGTCTGACCGTGATTGAAGCTGTAGATGAGGCATGAAAAAGCATGACGTTAGCGCGATTGTCCAATCTCGGGTAATATACGTGGTAGCACCGTATCAGAGGCGAAGGAACTCACAAGATACCCTGGGCGGCGTACTTGACGGCCTCGTCGAAATCGGCGTCGTCGAAGATGATGTTAGATCCCTTACCACCAAGCTCGAGGGATACTTTCTTGATGTTGGACTGCGACGCCTGCTCCATGACCTTTCGACCGACAGCGGTGGAACCAGTGAAGGCGACCTTGTCGATGTTGGGGTGGGCAGCAAGGGTAGCGCCGACGGTGTGGCCGTATCTATCAAGGTTCAGCCGAGTCAGCATATGAGGTTTCAGAGCACGGCAGATGTGGGGCTCACCCGACAACAACGTTGATAACTCCGGGAGGGACACCAGCCTCGTCGAAGAGCTTGGTCATGTAGAGAGCGGTCAAGGGGGTAAGCTCTGAAGGCTTGATGACGACGGTACATCCGGCAGCGAGAGCCGGGGCGATCTTCCATGAGAACATGTAGAGGGGCTGTAAAGTCACGATAAGAGATGGTCAGTTGGGAGGCGGTTCGGTGATGCAGAGTAACTCACGAAGTTCCAGGGGATGATCTGGCCACAGACACCAACGGGCTCATGTCGGGTGTAGGCAAGCTTGGCCTCGGTGGTCTGCAGGGAGGCTGACGTCAGCATCAGGCTGATCGATTTGCGCGCGATTGCTAAGCCAACTCACCTCGATAACCTTGCCGTGAATTTTGTCAGCCCATCCACCGTAGTATCGGAACACTCGAGCGGACTCGGCGACATCGAAGCCCTTGGCGGCGGAGAAGGTCTTTCCGTTGTCGAGAGCCTCAAGAGACGAGAGAATATCGAGATCTCGCTCCATCAACTCGGCAATCTTAATGAGGATCTCTCCTCGCTTGAAACCGGGAGTGTGAAGACCCCAAACGGTGTCAAAGGCCTTGTGAGCGTGTGTGACGGCCTCGTCGACATCGGCACCGAGACCCTCAGGGATGGCAGTGAGGACCTCGCCAGTGCTGGGGTTGAAGACGCTGCACAGATGGGAACAGATAGGCATCAGACAGGTGCCTTCGGTTTTGGCGGAATATTTTCAAATGACTCACTCAATAGTCTTGGCGTTCTTGTCAGAAGAAGTCTTCCATTGACCGTTGATGTAAAGTCCGACGGGGACCTCTACCTTGCCCTTGTAACCGGCGTGGTTGAACTCGTGGGTAAAAGTGGGAGCCATTTTGTGCTTTGTTGTTCGATGGTAATTAATTGAAAGTCAAAATACAAAGCCGTCTGGAAATGGAATACGACGCAGAAGAGATCTTGAATTGTAAAAGAGAGGGAGGAAGGAAGAAAGAAGAATTAGGTACAAGTAAGAATGGGATGGACTATATATTCTTTGGTGAGCGGGAGGAAGGGGGACTGACTGCCAAGCGGGTACTTAGGCTATCACACTGTACGGCGTCCAAACGAAACCCGGTATTGAATAAGACCGGATGGGATAGAGGGGGATAGGGGCGAATGAAACGAGTGGGGCAGGCGGGTCACATGCGGAGGTCCTAGAGATGGACGAGTGCTCGTAGTCATACTAATGGCTAATGGCCAATGGCCCAGTGGGCATGCCATAATATTAGAAACTGTCTGCAGTGGTTAGTAGCACTCTCCATTTCATTTACCCGGGGGGACAGACGCTCTGGAATTGTACTGTACCTGTGGAATGTGGAGGTTTTTGACTAATTGACTTGAATTCTCGGTAAAACAATAAACCGGACCGACGACCGAACACTGCCGCTTCGATTGGCTCATCAAACCGCCACTAGCATGAGAAAAAAAGTGGGCTCGTTGGATTGATTCCCTTCAGCTGTAATTGGAAATCTGTTCTGCAACTTTCTTGCTTGACTGTTTGACCAAGCCATACCAGTACAGCTTCTCACCTTCAGGTACCTACCTATCTATCTAAGGTCACCACTGGCTGCTGCGATGGGTATTGAGACATGAGTATTACCCGAAACTTCGCTGCCTGAAATTGTCAGTCAACAAACAACAGTCCTACGAATGCAAACAACCGGAGCTTCGCGAATGCAACAACCGAGCTTTGTGCCGAAACGTACCCACACACCCAGGATACCCAGGATAATGTGAACGGGGCTAGGGGCATATGTAAAAGTGTATGCGCCTGCGTACAGAAGCAAGCGATCAGGACTAAATCCAATCGAACAAGATGCAAGCGAGATTAACAGATACGAGTAGGCACGCCGCCTGAAAAAAAAGGCTGATTCTGATATTTTGGCTTGGCTCTGCGTGCCTAATCGTTACAGGTTAAATCTCCGTACCACGTTGTGCGTTCGTTGAGCAGATCGTCTGCAGAGGAGAAGTTACACCAACATACCTCGCAGAGCACAGAGATGACATTTCGGACTTTTGGTTGCATTGTGTATATTCAATGCTATCTCATTGATCCAGCAAACAGCATAGACTTTCGCTCTGCCTATCACGTAGAGCTCGGTTCATAATGTCCGCTTCTCCAGTCAACGCGACCAAAAAGTCGCAGTGGGTGAGTGATCAGCTGCCTCTCACCTTTCTGCTGGTCCGCAACTGCGGCTGCTCTTTGTGGATGACGAAGAGTATGCTGCAGTGGAGAGGCGTAGGACACCGCTAAATGTGCCGACTTTATACAGAGTGTGCACAAGAATGCGGAAGGCCGAGTCTACTGGTCTCACGCTGTTACCAAGCAGAGTGTTTGGGAGAAGCCTGATGAGCTGAAAACTCCTTTCGAGGTGAGTTTTTCAGCTTGCAACTCTCCTACATGATACTGACCACCTCTTGATTGTGAACAGAAAGCACTATCGAAGACTCAGTGGAAGCAGTATACCTCAAAAGATAGACCATACTATGTCAACACGGTCACAAAGGAGACTAAATGGGATCTTCCTCCGGAGCTGCAAGAGTTGAAGAAGCAGGTTGAGGAGAGGGAAGAGAGGAGGGCTCGAGGTCAAGAAGGGTAAGCCAGGCATGCACGCAACGACGTTATTGTTTTCATGATAGGGAAGTGGACTCATGTTATCTCCCGTCGCCCATAGCTCTCGCTCGCCCACACCTGAAGATATCCGAGAGCTGCGAGCGGCCGCTGCACTCGCTATGGCTCCCTACACGGGTGGGGCTTCCGCTTCACCCTCTACTCAAGCAGGCTCCGAAACTCCCGCTCAGGTCCAGAAACCTGTGATACCACCTCACGAGGTGATCACGATGCCTCCTGGCGGTTTTTCAAACTACGCCCAAGCCGAGGAAGGCTTCATCTACCTTTTGAAGAGGGAAGGAGTGAATGAAACCTGGACTTGGGATCAAACCATGAGGAAGATCATCATGGACCCCCTGTACAAGGCGCTCGATACCCTGGCTGAGAAGAAAGCAGCTTTTGAAAAGGTATGTCAGTTGGTACATGTCCCTTGTCTGATGAGATTGATTGACGGCTCTTGCAGCATACCAACTCAATCATAGAGGCTCGTAGACAGGCGAAAGAAGGCAGAATCGCAAAGCTCCGTCCAATCTTCCATAGGATGTTCGCATCCTCACCCGAGATCAAGTCATACTCTACTATGAAGACCGCTGAGAGGGTGTTCGAAGGCGACAGGTACTGGCGTGAAGCGCAGTACGACGAGCGAGCATTGATCTTGGAAGAATATGTGGACGATCTCAGGCGAATGGAAGAGGTGAGCATCGAGTATGCTTGCCCGCTTTGATCCGTCATTCAGACGCTGACATGAGGCGGGCGCCTAGTCTGCCGAACGTCAATTGCGTGATCGAAACGTGAAGGCTCTAGCTGAACTCATCCGAACTCTCGATATCTCCGTCTCAACCCGTTGGAGAGGCGCACACGATCTTATCGTTTCTTCACCCGAATTCAAAGCCGACACTTCACTCCAAAAGATCGAGACTATCGATATGATGAATGTCTACGACGAATACGCGAGACAGCTTGAGCTCGAGCACGAAGAGGAATCTCGAAAACTCAGGATTGAGAATATCAGGAAAGCTCGAAAGGCCAGAGAAGGTTTCAAAGCTCTCTTACACGAGATGCAGAGTAAAGGCCAATTGACTCGTACCAGCAAATGGAAAGACACGTACAAGCAAGTCAAGTCGGACGAGAGGTACATTGCGCTCTCTGGTATCCAAGGATCTAGCCCCCTCGATCTATGGATGGACGCTGTCGATGATTTGGGCGAAGAGACAGAAAGGGCCGCCGAGAAGATCCAAAGAGCTCTGAGCAAGGAAGACAAGGAGATCAAGATTAATACTACGCTTGAAGAGATGGAAGGGTGGCTCAAGGAAATCCATATGGATACTCAGATCGAAGAACAGCTCAGGAAGGAGGTTTACGACTTGGTGAGTGCTCTGTTTCATGGCATACCCACTTTACAAGTCTGACCGAGAATTGCATTTTCCCTTCAGGTTCACGGTCGACTCAAGCAAGCAGCCGAGGACGAGATCCGCCGAGCTGAGCGACGTAAGCGACACAGAATTGATGATCTTCGATACGCACTTAAGAAGGTCCAGAGGCACATTGACCTCGAGATGACATATGAGGAGGTAAGTAATTCATTGTCGCTTCATCGTACAAGTGGAATCTCGCTGATCTTCCCATGCGTTTTTTTTTTTTTTTTTTTTTTGCCAGGCCTTACCTCATATGAAGGATCTTCAGGAGTTTAAGGACGTCACTGAAGAAGAGGACCGAAAGTCTGCCTTTGACAAGTTCATTAGGCGACAGAAGGTATGTAGACGTGCTTCTTTTTCCGGCGTCGATCGCGGCGATCTTTGTATTTTCGGCTGATTAGAAACTTTTCTTGCCTTTTTCTTGCAGGAGAAGCTGCGAGAAGCCGAGTCTTCCGAGCATGGTTCTACCAGAGGACATCGAGATCGAGAGCGAGAGGACCGACATGACCGAGACCGTGAGCGTGAAAAGGACAGGAGGTACTCTTCTTCCAAGACCAAGGATCATGACAAGGAATCAAAAGGAGATAAGGACTCGATGGATGTCGATGATGGGGAATACAGGATCAAGTCTGATCGCGAGCGAGAACGGGAGAAAGAAGGAGAACGTGAGAGGGACAGGGATAGAGGAGGCGATCGTCGAGATAGGGATCGCGAGCGTGAACGCGAGCGTGAGCGAGACAGGAACAAGGACAGGGGGGATCGAGATAGAAGAGACTCTCATCGAGAGCGTGAGCGAGAGAGGGACAGGGACAGGGACAGGGATAGTGGTAGTGGCAGGAAGAGAGGTTCCGTTGAACCAGAGGATAAAGAGCGCCATTTAAAGGTATGTAATGTATTCGCCCTCACATCCCAATAATTCTTCACCACGCAACACTACGCTCTGGCGCGCGAGCAGTCGTTCATCTTTAGTCTCACAAATCGCCAATTGCCATGAGGGTGAATAAGTTGAAATGCTGATTGTATGAATCTGGTTGTAATTTCTGTAGAGGAGAAGAATGTCGTCGGCCTCTAGAAGAGAAGAAGTGGAAGAGGGTGAGATCTAAGGGGTTTCATATGAGAACGACCGGGTTTAGTGTCATACCATACTCGTATAGAGCACACTCTGGTCAATGGGTCGATCTGTAGGATAGATCATAGGCTTAGCCGAGATGCGGTGAAAGCTTATGCCTATCTTCGCATACTATTCTTGGGCAGAGCAGCGTCTCCTGTCTTGTGTAATCTGATCTAGTCTTTGGTGTGACCTCTCATTATATGTGATACCTCTTCGTTTACACATTAAATGCCGGCTACCAAAGGCGATCGTTCTTAGCAGCACCTCCTTTGACGCATCGAAGGAGCACATGTATTTATTTACGATGACCATTTAGGCGGAGTACGTTGCTGCATCCTTTGTCATTCGTCGGCCAGCTCCGCTCGGACCACTTAAAAGGCTCAGCATTATATGCATCAGCAATCGAGTGATGTAAATGATTGTAATTGCTTCTTCCTCGTTCTTCTCTTCCTCCTCAAACAACGACAAGATATTATCGACTCAAGCGCTCGGTGTATCGCTCGTTTCATCTCGACATATGATATAATCACAGGAAGAGCGACAGATCGACCAGATGGCAGAGCTCATGCCGCCCCACCACGAAGATGAAGGAGGTGAGTCAGCTATTTCGCTTATTGTATCTGTATTATGATCGAGCTGATGGACATCGTTATAAATACTGCAATTAGACGTGTGTAGGGTATGCCGAGTAGAAGGCGATGAAGTGGACCCTCTGATACATCCTTGCAAGTGCTCTGGATCGGTCAGATACGTACATCCTGATTGGTGAGCTCATCATTGACTGCCCTCTAACGGGAATTGTGCTCTGCCAAAGTGTAGAGCTGACACTACATCGTGGCGATGCTATAGCCTCAAGTTATGGCTTGCGCAGACGGGGAAGAAGCACTGTGAGATCTGTGGATACAGATACCAGTTCACCAAGAGTGAGCACGCTTTCCTCCTCGGTCCACCATGCCCCGTTATTGCATCTTACCATGAACTACTATTTCCGCGAACTAACATATATATATTGCTCACGCAACATCCATAGTCTACCCGGAACAACTACCAACAACAATACCGCCATCAGTCTACCTTCGCCAAGCTATACTATGGGTCTATCGACAGCAATTATGGCTTGTAAGATGCTGTTTGGTGGTGGTGACGTGGTTGATATTCCTGCCGAGCATGAACATGTTCAGCTTGAGTAGTTTGTTATGGCTTTCTGATCTTGTGTAAGGTATTTTCCCGGATCAGCTTCCGAGTCAACAGCTGATTGTTCAATTCGCAGAGGGTCTAGTGCACCTACCAAGACCATACAAGCGAGTCTGAATGAAACGCTCGCGAATGTTACGACGACAATCCTTGGTGGCCAAACGGCCGTCATGTCGAGCAGTTCTGCCAATAGTACTGTCAACATGCAGATAAATGTCACTGCAGCGGCGACGCCCACAGGCCAGGCGATAGCAGAGGACGCTTCGATCACCATTTACGAGTACTTTAGGATCACAGCGCAGAAATGGCTCAGGGGCGATGAGAACAGGTGAGTACATCCCTACCCATGCGAAGTGAAGTGATTTGCGATCTTAAGCCATATACTCACTACGTACCCTTCCTTCTCAGCGCCGTGACGTATGTCCTCCGAGGTCAAATCCTTTCGATCTCCCTCGCAGCGGTACTGATCGGCCTGATACTACTCCGGGAATGGATCACTCAGCACAACTGGCAGGAACATACCCGACCGCAGATCGTCGAAGAAGGAGATATCAACCCGGACGAATGGATCGTTATGAACGGTATCGCCAGGAAGACTTCCGAAGTCGTCGCTGCGTTCCTGAGAGCGGACCGAGGGGATCGAACGGATCGAAATCGACCAGACCGAGGAGCTATGTGGGCCACCCCTGCTCCTGGAGACGCCAGTCGGACATTTGTGGAATTGGCGGCTGAGCAGAGGGAGGCGAGAATCCGAAGAACGCAAGCAACGCTCGACTCTGCCAAAGTTGCCCTTGAGGACGCTCGGATGCGATTGGGGGAATCGGCTGATCCAGAAGCAGTTTTAGGACTGGAGAGACACACGCAGATGCTCCAGGAGAAACACGAGCTATTATCGGCTGAAGTAAGGGAGATTGCAGCTGCAATGGGAAGCACCAGTGAAAATCAAGCGCTTGAGCTTGATGAGCCGTTGAGGACCGAAGAGGCGTTGACAAATGAGGCTTCGAGCATAACAAAGGCTCTGGCGGAGTACAGAGAGGCCCATCGTCGAGCCGAGCAGCAAAGAGCAGCAGAGTCTGGAGCCGAATCAAGCTCTGGTGATCAAACGAATGACGACATCTTTCATGGTCCCCCTACACCCTCACCACCCACGTACAACCCGGCTTGGCTCGATGATTCCAGTCTGGAAGACGCTTTCGAGTCGGTGAATGAGGAGATCCGGTTCGATGGGGAGGGGGATGCTGGACCGAGTCGGCCGAGATTGGAAAGGGTTGGCACGGGTCTAGAAGGATTAGAGAGTGTACCCATGGACGAGAAGAGCGAGTCAAGGCGAAGTCAGAGGGAGAATGAGGGTGTTGCATATACCGCACCGGAGATGCTGAAACTGAAGGATAAGGGAAAGGGCAAGGCTAGAGAAGGGGATGATGGTGAGGAGGACAATCCAAGCGAGAACGCCGGTAGCAGCCGGACAGCCGATGCGGAAGGAGACATTCCGCTGTTCTTACCTTCGTCGCCTGCTCGCACGGGTTCATCTACATCTTCGACTCGCCCCAGGGATCACAGTGATGAGGTAGTGGATATACGCGACAGCAGAGCCAGCTTACCACCTACACCAGAGACCGATCTGCGACGCATCAACATCGGTGACCTGCAAAACTTAATGGATGTCATACCCACGGGAGCCGACGAGGCCGCTGACGATGACGAGGGAGAATGGGAAGACGAGTCAGACGAAGAGCACAGGCTGGAACACAATCGAGCGAACCAGGATGCACACCAGGAGCTAGAGAATCCCGCCGATGATCCCATATTCCGTGCTTTGGAAGCTGCCAATATCCAAAATGGTCAGCAGTTGGTATTCGGAGTGGGCGAGGTTGATGAAGACGGACGGATCAATATCAATCCCGGGCCTGCACGACGACCTGTTCAGGTGGACTTTGTGGATCCTGAGGAGATGGATGAGGAACCTTGGGACAGGGATGACTGGAATGGTATACTTGAAGGTGAGTTATTGTCTATTCGTCATGATGCCCTCCCCCCCCCTCGGGCGAATCGCCAGCTGATCCTGCCCTTTAAGTCATTGGTTTGATCGGGCCATTGTCCGGCTTGCTACAGAATGTAAGCGCTTTCCCTGCCTTTCACAACCAAGCGTCAAGTGGTGTCCTGACCTTTGTATCTCCCTTCAGGTTCTCTTCGGAATTATCATCATGGGCGCAGCCATCTCCATATTCATCGGTATCCCTACGCTGATCGGCAAACTCGCTCTTTCTATTGACCCGATCCGCTCCACGCTCTCCGTACTCTCACGAACACTGTATTTAATTCGCAAAGTCACCGATCCCATTATCGATGTTGTCATTGAGATAGTCAAGGAAGTCGTGGTATTGCCGTTCTTGTCTTCGGTTGGGGCAGCCGAGAAGATCGTTGCTCGAAACTTGGGTTTAGACAGCATGGGATCTTCAGCCAATCTGTTCAGCAAGCTCTCCAGCTTTGTCTCCTCCACCGCCAATTCAACATCGACGACCTCCACAGACACTGGAAATACCAAATATGTCGGTCTGTTAGGCGACGGCCTAGCTTGGATAGGTCAACACGCCTACGATTTATATTCTACCTATCTCGAAGCGAAACATTCCGTTGCGTCGTCCACGTCAGTCACGGGAAGGATATGGTGTGCGGTCGCTGGGTATGCCGTTGTCGGTGCGGCTGTGGCAATTATGGCGCTTCTTGGCGAATCGGGCGGTGGAATGTCAAGAGAAATCGCCAGGAATATCAAGGAGCATTCCATGTTTTTCAAGGTGAGTTTTGGACCTTTTATTCTAACAAAAACGGGAAACGATCTTGTGTTAGAAACAAGTGGGAGAACATGGCTGACATGCGCTCGTCCTTCGCATACTCAGCTCGCATTCTTCATGCTTCTTGAACTCGGCGCTTTCCCTCTCGGAATCGGTATGATGATGGACGCATGCACTGTGCCTTTGTGGCCTGGCGCGACACTGCTCGGTCGACTCGAAAGACTTCGGGCTGCCCCGTTCGGAGTCATGTTTGTCGACTGGCTCATCGGTACCATGTAAGTTATGAAGTATTTATTGATTCTACGTGTTAACTTGCTAATAGATGATTTTCATGGCCCAGGTTTATGTATCAATTCGCGACCTTGCTCTCTCACATCCGAACCCTGTGTCGACCGGGAACGCTGTTCTTCATCCGAGATCCGGCTGATCCCAATTACTCTCCCGTCAAAGATATCGTTGAGAAGAGCGCTTTGTCGCAGCTTCGAAAGGTGAGTATGGCTCGCATACACTATTATCAGCTAATCGAACAAATCGTGTGTTTGAAGTAATTACGTAGCTGATGATCGACCGCCTTGCGCAGCTATCCACTTCTGCCATCATGTACAGCGTAATTGTTTTCACCCTCTTTGGCGGCGCATCTTGGAGTGTGTCATATCTGCCCTATATCAACGTATTCCCTCTCCGCATTGACCCATCATTGTAAGTCGAGCTACCTGTCGATCAGATTTGACTTGATGCTAATCTAATTTGGATCGCAGCGGTCCGCTCACATCGATCCCGTTCGACTTGCTGTTCCTGCACCTCGCTGTACCACCCACCATAGCTCTCATACGGCCCTTGTATCGACTCCGCAAGCTGCTCGTCATCTGGTGGAAGCACACAATCTCCCTCTACCAACTTGATACTTTAATGTCCACTCGTCGGCCACCAAAAGACTATAATCCTTCTTCTCGACTGGAGAAAGTCTGGCCGATCCTCGACCCAATCTACCAAGTTCTGTTTGGCAAATACGATAACAAATCTACCAAAGCAAGAGTCCCAGCTTCAGACCAAGTGATCCTCTTGCCTCCTGCTCAACGCAAACTGGAGGGCGGTGTCTTCATTGCTCTTTCCGACTCCGGTACCCCTCTCAACCCCGAGGACAAACTCCGTCTTCTCAAACAGGACAAGAGGGCAAGAGAAGCTGGGCGGGACCCGAAAGCAGACTACCAGGTGATCACACTTCCGATCTACTGGAGAACGAGGATCCACACGTTCATTGCTTCCACGCTGGTGATGGGTGCTGTTGTCATTGCGCTAGCTGCGCTTGGGCCCATCGCGGTAGGGAGGATGGCGCTGTACGGCGTTGGCAAGGAGAGGGGTGTCCATGATGGTTATGCCTGGGTGAGTAGTGGTCTTTTTACGACTGCCCGCATCTGCGGTTCAAATCACAAAAGCTAACCCAGGAAAAAACGCTAATATGAATCTCTCCTTCCGTTCTCTTACAGCTCGCCGGCGCATACATCCTCTACTTCTCGCTATCATTAGGCCTCTCTGCTCGGCGAACGATCGTGACGCTGAACAAAGCAGCCCGCCTTCGCCGATCAGGTCTCTCAGCACGTATCAAGCGTACCCTTCGTCGCTATCTCGCAAGCATCTACGGCGTCGTCATGGTGTATGGCGTCACGCCGGTCTTTGTCGGTGTCATTGCCGAGATTTACAGCGCGCCATTCAAGAGCAAGAAAGGGATGATGATTCTGCATTTCTGGGACGCATGGTAGGTCTTGCCTTCTTTCACACATTGAACCTAGCTATCGACGATCATCGACTTCAAGTAGAACTGGTATGACTCGCCTTATCCACAAGAGGCCCAAGCTCATACGCCTTTTGCCGTTCTACAGGGCAATGGGCACCGTGATTTGCTCACTCGCTGTTGGTTTGGCCACTTCCATGGCCAGATTCCGACCTACTCGTGCCAGCTTCCTGGACTCGGTCAAGGAGGTGAGCCAGAGTCATTCAAATCACCATTTTTTCGAGACTCGATGCCACCGAACCCGCCTATGTCCTACCTACTCTCTGCCAGTCGACTGACGTGACCCATTGTTGCCCCGACAGCGATTCCATCATCCTGCCCCTCGCGACTTTGCAGCCACTAACCGAGTGATCATCCCGGCTTTGGGCTATATGGCGATCCCATTATTGGCTCCGTTCTTCGTGGCGTTCGTGACTGTCCTTGCGACCGGTGGGCGATACGAGCCGATTGTATATCATGGGATGTGTGAGTGTGCTATACAGTTTTCAGTTACCTGATAGCCTTAAGCTGACTTCGCATGCCAAACTTGACAATCATATCATGGATTCGCCAATTCGTACAGTCCAAGCTGTCATTCCCCTCTTACTTCGTATCTTCGCAGCTGGTCTTCTTCGAAACTACTTTATGAACGGCTGGTCATCAATGAGGCAAACTATGATTGATGCCGAGTATGTCGTGGAAGAACGAGTGGAGAATTATGAGCCTGGGAAAGAGAAAGAGAAGGATAAGGATAAGGATAAGGTGAATAGCAATGCAGCTACGAGTGGTACTGAGGGAGAGGGAGAAGAGGGGAGAGCCAATGGGCTTGAGAATGGTGGGGTGGGTGTAGGTGGTAGGGCGGATGGTGACGGTGATGGTGATGGTGATGGTGAGGGAGAGGTGGAAGAGGATGATGAGTGGATTGACGAAGATGAAGATGAGGATGAAGCTGATGAAACTGAGAATCCGGATGAAAATTGAGTGAGGGGGTGAGGGGAACTATAGCTGTAGACGTAGGCACCAGGTCCTTAGAGTAAAAGTGTGCATATATACCCTGCATGTGATTCATCGCTATAATACAGTATCGTCTCATCGCTCTCTTCTTTCGGTGATCATGGTCGTATCTGATAAAGACAAGTCAGGCCAGCTAGCTCGCTTCGGCCGGTTGGTTTGGTTTGGTTTGGCTAGTTTGAGCATGATGTTTCTTATATAGTTGTACCATCGGGATATCCGACCTATGTACAGAGTATCTTTTGTGTGGTGTGTATGGTGTGTAGTAGTACATCGGAGTTGAGCGGTACCTTATTAAGGGGTTCTGCAGCTGATTTTCGAATCTCTGGGATTAGATCCTGAATAAAAAAAAGTCACAACCGCCGGGTGTGGTTGTGGTTGTGGGTGTGGGTGTGGGTGTGGGTGTGGTGGAATAGTGGAATAGGAACAGGAAAATACAAGGAGAAGAGGGAAGAAGGAAGAAGGAAGAAGGAAGAGCACAGGGAGAAGAAGCGCGTCAGACTGTCTCTTGATATGCTATGCTGCACTAACGTAAGGTAAAGTAAATGAAACCCGATTCGAAAATCACTCTCTCTCAGCGTCATCCAAAATTCGAAAATAACCATCACTCAAAGCATTGTCGCTGCATAAATCGCTTTTGGGGACGGTATCCTCTATATTCAGTCGCCTGTTGTGTGCATACTGCATAGCGCAGCAAACCAAAGCAAACCAAAGCAGACAACTGCATTGCGATTCTTTCCGAAAGGTTTTCTCACTTGTGTGCATAGCCATAGCCATAGCCATAGCCATCCAACCATAGCGATATAGCGATTGATTCGAGTGATCGAAACGAGCGTCATCTATTTTGATTTTTTTGTTCGCAACCCACCACACATCAAAAGTCCTGCACTACAAAATCAGACAGGAAGCAACATGATCCGAGGAAGGTGAGTGAACAAAGTCTTCGCTTCGCGTCCAGCAACCTGCTGCTTAGCACTAGCTATCCTCATCATCTACGTGTTGCTCTGGGAGAATGCATCCCAGACTGGAATAGACGTAAAATGCTGGAACGGCAACACCACACTGACCCACTACACTACCTGCTTGTCTTGGTCTGTACCCAGCTCAATCGCCAACACGCGATCTGCCGCCAGCGTCAACGCCAGCGCTATCGCATCTTCATCGAGAGTAAAGCTCTCGAGATGCTTCGCTACAAAGCCTGTATCTGTATCTCCTGAGCAGAAGAACCAGGTTCCTATCAGGTGAGTAAGATGAGCTGAGCTGAGCTAGATATCCGAGTACCCAAAATAGATGATCGTTTTGTCTGTCATTCGGGAGAAAAGGAGTGATGGCGCCAGAGAGGAGAGTGGTCGTGCGACCATCATCACACGTCCTTTGGGTGATCTGCGTTGCGCTTCGGATAATGCGATCACAGCCCAGAGTGGACTGGGCGATGATAATGATCCCTCGGGAAGTCTCACAATTACCAGTTTTTTTTTTTCCCAAAAAAACAGGGGGAGAATGGAGGCCGGGAGGTGGTGATTTAGCCAGATAGTCGGTCGAAGGGGATCAGACCATACGAGCAAGCATGAGATGAGCTTGAGATCTATTGCTGACTTCAGTGACATCCATCGCAGAACGAATCTTCGAGGTTAGCATCACATCCAGGCATCAAAGCCCTCCTGGGACGCATGGATGGTGGCATGTGTGAATGAATGAAGCGCAGCGCTGATCAAGGATGATGATGATGTGTATCCATGAACAGGTTCCGCCCTTCTCAACACCCCTCGTGTGAGTTGTCGCAATTTATCATTATTCCATGGCAAGGACTGTGCTGATTCCCCTTCTTTTTCGATGTGACGTATAGCTCAACAAGGTACATATCTCAATTACTCAGATCCAGCTTCCTAGGATCCCGTTGATCTTTCGAAGCACGAGACTTCGAGCGACCGGCATCGGAGCCGATCCATTCCCGGTAGCTATCACGTCAGCTGCATATAGCTGACTCGTGCTTTATTCTTCTACTTGTCCTTGACAGGGAGCAGGCTTCACTCGAGAGGAGAGACAGATCTTTGGTCTCGAAGGATTCTTGCCGTACGATGTCCATTCGTTGGAGAAACAATGTCACCGAGCGTACAACCAGCTTCTCAAGGTGAGTAGTTTGGCGTTTTATTTACCCCAGCTCTCGTCTCCTCAGCAGACCCTTCCAGGTCGCATGAAAACTTGACTGTACAAAGACGAGAGGGAGATTCTATCATGACCCTATAGAAGGCGTTGACGCTGATTCGTTCCATATTTGTGCAATGCTGTGTCGTAGCAACCCTCCGTCATCCTTAAGCACGCTTTCCTCGCCTCGCTCCGAGATCAGAACCAGGTTCTCTTCTACAAGATCATGCAGGATCACTTGAAAGAGCTTCTCGGTGTTCTCTACACTCCCGGTACGTAATCATAACCTCTGATCTCAATTGCTATGATTCGAGTTGAGTTCTGCTGCTGCAATCACTAACGATTCCTCATCCTTACAGGTGCCGCCGAAGCCGTTGCCAACTACTCTAATCTCTTCAGACGACCTGTCGGATGTTACATTGTAAGCCAATAGGCCGACTTGCGCGTTCCGGACTAGTCGATTCCGAGAGTTTCGAAAGGCTGACAGTTGTACATTATTTCTGTGGAACAGTCCTTCCCTAACCAGGATGGGATGCGAGCTCAGCTCGAGGGTCACCTTACCGACGTGAACAGGACCGCCGATGTAGCGTACGATGCCAACAACCCCAACGACGCCATTGACCTTGTCGTTGTGACTGATGCTGAGGCCATCTTGGGTATCGGAGGTGAGCATAGAGTGACATTAGTTCAGGCCCGTGAAAGGGCTTTGCAGCTGATCAATGACCTGTCTGTGTATTGAATCCGACGTTCAGACCAGGGTGTCGGTGGTATCACCATTTCCACTTCCAAGGCCGCCCTCTACACTCTCGGAGCCGGTATCAACCCCAACCGAATTCTCCCCGTCGTATTGGACTGCGGAACGGACAACCACGCCTTGTTTTCAGACTCGCTCTACATGGGTTGGAAGCGAACTCGAATCAGGGGGAAAAACTACGATCAATTCGTTGACCGATTCATCACCAGCTGCAGAGAGCTTTTCCCTAATGCTATTATCCATTTCGAGGACTTCGGTATGGCCAATGCTTATAGACTTATGGAGAAGTACAAGAACATCCCTATGTTCAACGATGATATTCAGGGAACCGGTGCCGTCGCGCTTGCTGCTTTGTTGGCGTGAGTGAATCATTCCCTTCTCTTGTCTTGCTCCTGCCCAATACTCCTACGGTTGGCCTGAACCTATATCGCAATGGCTCATGGTTAGAAATGCTGATCATGATGGTTTCTCATTTGGTTTGGTGTCTATTAGTGCCATCAAGGTATCAGGCAACCGACTCGCCGACCAGCGAATCGTAATTTACGGCGCCGGTTCAGCCGGTATGGGTATCGCCGACCAGATCCGAGACGGTCTGATGATTCTCGAGGGATTGGACAAGGACGAGGCCGCTCGACGATTCTGGTGTGTCGACAGGAACGGTCTCTTGGTGGAGAGCATGGGCAACGGCTTGAGACACGCTCAGCTGCCTTATGCTCGACCTGATGCCGAGGTTGAGAACTGGGAGAAGAGCGAGGAGGGCGGTACCTGGTTGATGGATGGTAAGTGATCAGTTCAAGTTCGATTTTGGTCTATGACTCTAGATCAGGAACGATTACGTCCAAACGCTTCTCGATGGCCGTTTCAAGTGTTTCAAGAATTCCAGCTGACTTAAATGCTCAATACTTCACAGTCATCAAGAACGTCAAGCCCACCGTACTCATCGGTACTTCCACCCACTCCCGAGCGTTCTCCGAGGAGTTGATCCGAGAGATGGTGAGTGGAACCGTTCTTTACGGCATCACAGATCTGAAGAATCAGGAATTCACGCTGATTTCGATTGATTTCTGTGGTTTGCTTGTATGTAGGGCAAGCACGTTGAGCGACCCATCATTGTGAGTCAATCCCTCTTCGAACTTTTTTTCCTGCGATGCAGATCATCGAAGCTGACTGATTCTCAATCACTTCTATAGTTCCCCATGTCCAACCCTACTGCTCTCTGTGAGGTCGACCCCTCAGACGCCCTTGCTTGGACCGAGAACCGAGCGCTTGTGGCCACTGGCTCACCGTTCCCTCCCGTCCAGCTTGGCGAGGGCAAGGAATGTGAGTGAAACTTACTAAACACAGCCCTGCCAGATACTCAATGGGAGTAGGCAAATGACTATTGGTGCACGATTGCTGATACCTGACCTCCCCCACCTTACTTGCTTTGGTCCCCGCAGACACCGTCGCTCAAACCAACAACGCCTTGATTTACCCTGCACTGGGTCTCGGAGCCATTCTCGCCCGATCACGAACGATATCCAACTCGATGTTGATGGCCGGTGTCAACTCGCTCGCTTCCCTCTCTCCTGCACTCTCAAACCCCGAAGCTTCCCTCCTCCCCGATTTGGCCGACGTAAGAGACGTCAGTGTGAGCGTCGCTGCTGCCGTCGTCAGACAGGCTGTTGAGGATGGAAATGCCCAGGATGAGAACACGATCAAGGTCGTCAAGGGTAAAGGTGGAATGAGCCTCGAGGAGCATATCAAGGTGAGTGATTTTTGGTCCCATCCCCAGCCCAATCTCGCGCGATATGGTGTCACTACGTGACAGTCTTGCCAAAGGAACTTCTTTTGCTGACGAGCTGTATCCGTCTCTCTCTCCTACAGTCTCGAATGTGGGACGCCGTTTATCGACCTCTTGAGCTCGTCGACTAAACGAGCAATCCTCTATCTTCATGTTCTTCGTTCTCCGTTCTCAATAGATGGGTCACTCGTTTCTTCGGATTTTTGTCAAATCTTGTAGTTTTTACATTACTATAACTATCACTGTGCTATGCAACCAGTAATGCAGATTTTATTCCAGGCTTTGCTTCGATACTCAATCTGGTCTTCAGGCCAGCAGTTTGAAGCTTACTTGTCACGATGACATCTCCAGCAAGCGAATGTCATTCTGAGCGGTACTCGTAAAGTGCAATTGCTTGCTCCCAACAATAACCAGGCTTTGTACATTGCCCCGTGGACGTTGCTCTGCCAATCTCCAGAGCCAAAAGACTGATCGAAACTGGCATCGGGACTGATCATGATGAATTGAGTTTCCTGGAAATGGCGATGACATTCATTAAGAAGGTGGTATCAAGATGCAAGGTATTTATTTTTATTTACCTATCTCCCTATCTGCGCAACCGGTAAATTGTCGGTTATCGCAAGTACAAATGGAAATCGTCCATGGCAAAGACTTCCTTCCCACCACATCATCAGTGGCTCAAACAAATCATCATATCGTCCCAAAATCTCTCTCCCTCCTCTCCTCTTCCATCAACCCCATCAATCCTCCAGGTATACCACTGACGGTCCCCATATTCGCATAATTTGAATTGACCGTTGTCGATGTCGATGACATTGTTGACCACCCCGCACCTGAATTGGTGGTCGCTGCGTTATAATCGAAGTTCAAAGCTTTCGCGCCTGGACTCAAGGAGTGAAGGAGTGAGGCGAGCTCGTCGTCTAATACTCGACGAGCGAGGGTATCTCCTTCTCTCAGCAGTGTGGAGAAGTGTTTCTGCGAGACCGAGGCAGATTTGATTTAGCGCTGAACACAAACTCCATATCAACAAACTCAGATAGCAGGTAGAACGCCCGAGATCACTTTGTCCTTGCACAGCATTGCCATCAATGATGATGGTAGTTGAGCACTCACCTTGAGCTTCCCATCAACTTTCAAGAACAGCTCCACAACCTGCGGCGTCAATTTCTGCCCGTCACCTACCAAAGTCCTATCGCTTGGCAATTCTCCAGCAATGAACGCCTGCAACGCGTCTCCTCCCGAGGTAGCACCAAAGCTCTGAGCAGCATGAGCGGGATTCGCAGTCCCGCCAAATGAAGAAGGGTTGTAGCCTCCATGTCCAGGCTCAGAAGTGGGCGAAGTCACTTGATGCGAGGTGAATGTGGCTGCTGCTATTGATGCCGCAGGACTTTTGGGTGTTGGCCCTACGGATCCAAAGGGAATATCAAGCGGAGCCGATTGTATGATTGTTGATGGATGATGGAGTGAGTTTGCAGACTGGGAAGGAGGTAGTGATGAAGAAGAAGGTGAAGGAGGGAGGAACATTGAGAGCAGTTTCTTGTAGATATCTCGGATGATAGAACATATCGAGGAATGCGTTTGGTAGAAATCTGGTATGAAGGGCTGAAGTCAGGATTTGGATAGTCAGCATAATTGTCATCTTCCAAACTGGCGCCTCCGCACAAGGGTCCGAGGTTTATTGATAAATCAACAGTGAACCTAATTGTCATCTTCCAAACTGGCGCCTCCGCACAAGGGTCCGAGGTTTATTGATAAATCAACAGTGAACCTAAACGCTACAGTGTGCGTCAGGAATGGCGGATAAAGTATACTTACAAGATTTACGTGGAGAAGATATGACTCTGCACCGTCCATGCCTGCTGTGAAATCAGACATGATCGATCCTCCAGCTGTTACTTTCCGCGCGTTTCTCTGTCCTCTGAACAGATTTTTCTATATGTCAGATGGCCAAGATCAGCTTGGGTTTCCCCTTGATCTTACCTCTTGGCTACCGACGAAGCTGATGACTCACAACACCTTTGCTCCCACTACCTTCAGCCCAACTCTCCCAATCGTCCAACAACTTCAAAAGCGCTTTCAGGAATTCGCCCGACGAAGGTATATCGAACAATGCGCTCAGACTTATTCCTAAGACGTAATAATTTCTCGCTCTTGATTCGAGGCTTTTGGCACCTATGACTAATTCGAGAGTATGGCGAGGTATTCTGACCGTGTTAAGCCAGTGGGTGTCTCTGCACGTTAAAGCAAAGGATTATCAAGATCAGATTCAGAAGGCTCATTAGATCGGAACTGAGCAAGCAAAAATAGATATGCTCTTATCGTCCATGTCGAGTTGACAAGATGGCCGCATCACACTCCACTCACCCTTGATACCATTCCATCATATAGCTCCAGCTCAACATCCTCTCCCTGACCAACCTAAACACGTCCTCTGGTCTTCTCAATACCAAACCCCCATTATCTTTCCCCTTCTCCTTGATACTATAGTTTGCGCTAACACTCCTCCCTCCCCCATGCCCGTGTGCGTGACCGTGACTTGAAGAAGATGCAGAACCACTGGGGCCACCAAGTCCTATTCCATAATTATGCGATAGGGATGACCCGTAATACTGATTACTATTAGGATGCGCATGAGAGTGACCGTGTCCGTAGGTGCTTATACTTGCCGCACGTGAAGACATTGACATGGTATCGTATTCCGGTGAAGGACTGTACAGCTCATCGTGTGCGAAAGTCGAGGTGGTTGCTGTCAATGGGGTGGTTTGAGTACTGTTTGGCGCGGAAGTGGAATTGGATGGTAAGGGGATCGCTGATTGGCGTGAAGAGGATGAGGGCTTGCCGAATGCTTGGAGAAGGGACTATAGCGAGGAAGGGTGGAAAAGAGTTTTCGCTGTTAGCATACGTACATCCTAAACCAATACGAGTGATCCCAGCATGACGGCAATGATAATCTAGAACACGATCAAAGATCACGTACATTCGACTGCTGTTACGAGCCATCAAAAGCAGACACGACATACATCAGCTTCACCGTTCGTCTACCTTACCACATGCATGCATGCATGCTTGTATTTTTGACATAGGTATAGTCTAACCGTCCATGGTCAGAGTTATAGGATCGCAAAGGCAGACTCACCTTGCGCCTCATACTTGACTTGCCAGACATACTGGACAACGCGTTAAAATCCATCGTAACCGTCAATGCTCAAATCCGCGACTTTGATCACTGTCGTGTGATATCGTATGCTCTTTGCTGTTTGTTCTTCAGGCGTGTCGGACCTCAACAGACAGCTAGATGGACGGTCGCTTAATTCCGAGAGGTCGACGTTGTGTGTGGTGAGGGAAGACAATGAAGAGAAGAGCCAAGAAAGTGGTATATTGTGAATATGATTGAATAGCTTAATAGCTATAACCTTAGACAACAACAACAACCGCTAATGAACCTCGAGTACGAGTGAACAGCGACAATTGACAGTCAAGTGGGCACGTCCCTAGATCTGCATATATCTATGTCAAGTCACGTGATGTAATCGATTTATCACGCTGTGGATGCCAGCCCAAGAGGTATATGTTGCATATATGGATATTATTCGTAAGACACAAGTAGGAGCAACGCGTCCCCCAGATTTCGTTATCAGCTAGCCCCCCTACGTGACCGTGACATTGAGTCGAATACCCATGCAGGCCATCTCGGCACAAAGCTGCGAGCGGAGAGAAAAGATATGTCAGCAACGGGGTACGTGCGATCTGACACTATGGAGGCGAGTCACTTACATATCGGAAGACGTCTGTAGTAGGTGGATAACACGTTGCATCGGAATGAGCAGTGATCATTAGTCAGCTTATTCCGTTGTCATCCCTCCCGAAAGCAAGCAATACATGATAAGCCAGGTCATGATGTTGCACTTACATGGTACAGCCACAACGTCCATCTTGCCCTTTTTCTCCCCACCTCGCATCGTCACACCGACCTTCTTCTCCGTCTCCTGCTTGACCTCGACTCCCTCGATCGCCTCAGGCTTGGCATCACAGATCCTACAGTATTCCTTCGTTCCTTCCCCTGAGACTTCTTCAAATCCGAGCGAAGTCAGCGATCCACATGATCGACAGACCCATGCAGTAGAGTAATCGGAACAGTTCATCAGTCGATCTTGTAATAAGAAGGACGTTCCGTGCGCTATCAGGGCATCTCGTTCCATTTCTCCGAATCGGATACCACCCGCTCGTTTTCGACCCTACGATTGCAAGTGAAGAAAACAAAAAGGCACAGTCAGTTTTGCGCATTCGGCATTTGACCCATGTCCTCGAACGAGATGGAGTAAGTGGTTGAAGAAACGGATAAAGGGCACGATTGCTCACCTTGACAGGTTGCCTAGTCAAAGGATCCACAGGACCAGTAGTTCTAACTTGGAATTTATCATTGACCATATGTCTCAATCGCTGATAATAGACCAAACCAAGGTAAATGTCCGCGTGGAATTCTTCACCGGTGATACCAGAATACATGGGCTCGTTTCCATAGTAGTTGTATCCTGCAGCTCGGAGCTGTTCACCAAAGTAGTCGACGGGTCTGTCTGCATCGGAGAATCTGTAAAGTAACGTAAGTTTATATCAGCGAGAGATCTTAGAATCATGACACCAAGATTGCAAGGAGAATGGAAATAATTTGGTATATCGTCAGGCAGACACTCACTTGAACGGCGTAGCATCCTGACAAATACCATGCAAAGCACCCGCTTTACCAGCCAGAGATTCTACGAACATACCAATAGTCATTCGTGAGGGGAAAGCGTGCGGGTTGATGATGACGTCGGGCTGCATTCCACTCTCGCTGAAAGGCATATCGATCGCAGGGAACTTTTGAGAACAAACACCCTTTTGTCCGTGTCGCGAAGAGAACTTGTCTCCGATGACGGGTGATCGGGGGATTCGCAGTTTAATGTGGATCTTCTGAAGCTCGGCATCACCTGCGTCTGAGCCGAGTAGCCGGACTTCGTCGATGAAGGCAACTTCGTCTCCCTTGTATTTGTGGAACTTGGTCTTGCCCGTCGTGTCATCTACGTATCCCGCAATAGGATCACCGGCCTTGACTCTAGTGCCAATTCGAGGTAATCCATCTTTCGACACGAACTGGTGTACATCCGAGTCATCCTTGATGTCTCGTCCCAAACCAAAGTGTAAAGTAGGTTTCGAAGTTCGGCTAGCACCAGGTGATGAGGCGAGGTCAAAGATATCCGATTTGTAGACGGTACCATAACCGAATCCTCGCTCGTGAGCAGACTTGTTCAAGATCATCGCATCTTCCATATCGTAACCGGTGTAAGAGATGACAGCGACGATAGCATTCATACCGTTGGGGAAGTTGTCAAAGCCGTAGTGGTTATGCAGGTTGGGTCGAACGACAGGCGTTTGACCAGATTGTAATCGATAAGACTTGTTATCGGTTCGCTTGTTCATGGCGGTCGAAGGTGTACCCATGGATTGTTTACCCATTTGACATTGATACATGTTTCGCGGGGATTGGTTGAAGTCGGAGAAGGGCGTAAGATTAGCAATGACTGAAAGCATCGATGTGGGATCAAGCTCCATATGGGTCGTGACGCCCTTTTCGACTTCTTCCTTGGTGATAGCGACATCCATGTAGACTTGCTCGAATGAACCGAGATGGTCGAGTTTACCATTCTCAAGATAAGTCACAGGTCGCATCATCCTGCTTCGTCCAGAAAAGATGTAAAGACCGGGGTATTGACCTCCCTTGGTGACGGGGACATAGCCAATTTCTACATCGAGGGGTACCTTGGCGTTGCCTTCCGTCTTGAGCCTTCGAAGAAGGTTGGCAAGAGCCTTGGACTTGGCTGGCGAAGCATATCCGATCACTCGACCGTCGAGCTGGATACAAACCATTCGTCGACCGTCGATGGAAGAGGCGAAGATTTGGGTCATACCGTGCGCCGAGAGCAAAGCGGGAATTTGAGAAGTGTCGAGCTGAGTAGTGACGATCTTGCAAGTGTGTGACAAGTGGTTGAGTAGACCACAAGGAGAACCATCGGGAGTATGGACGGGACATAAGAAGCCTGCAAGTGAGGAAGACAGTCAGCTGAGCTTTTTACGGTTGGCATCACCATGCTAGCTTACCCCATGACTCGGGTCGAAGCTTTCGAACATCGGTAGTCTTCAATTCGGCGAAGAAAGCACCTCGATGGATACATCTGAAATGACTCAGGTATCGGTAAAAGTTCAACTTCTCCGCTACGATCGTGTAACCTGATGTTTGCTGCAAGTCGAGACCGGTAGGTGAGACAAGGTTACCCGTCGCAATAAAGTAGGAGAGCTTGGCGCCGATGTCCCAGTTGGTCTTGGATAGGACCGAGGTGAAGTATTTAGCTGCAATCGCGACGCCACTATCAGCATTCGCGGTTCATTCTTGCCCTGACCCGCTGCTCCATACTCTCCCATTCGATAATGAGGAGGCACATACGATCTGTGAAGCTCTTTGCCTTGTTCTGCCTCATATCCTGCTGAATCTGCAACTTGACTGCGTTAAGACAATCGTCGAATCTCTCCTTTATGATCATGCCGTAGAGGAAACCGGGAAGGAGAACTTCGTGGTGTTGAGGCGAATCGGGATTATCGGGGCATGACGCGCCTGAGACAAGAGAGTAGAGCTTTCGGAGCATGAAGCTGCAATAAGACGCGGGTCAGTTTCGACTGAAGTGAACCGTGATTACGGTAGGATGGGCTTTGACTCACATCAACATCCTGAACTTGTCTCTAGGGTTGGGCAGGTGGACCAAGACAACCTTGCTAAGAAGATAACTTCCCACTTGGATGTTGTTCCAATCATCAGGGCAATTCAAGACGATCCTGAACTTCTCTCCAAGGTAATCCAAGCATTGTTCTCCAGTCTGCAAGCCCCAAGTCTTCTGACCTCGAAGCAAGAGCTCGACTCGGTCCGTCAAGAATGTATTATCATACTCTCCCTGAATCAGACCTTCGAAGATTTCTTTATCGGAAGCGTTAACGAGAGCCTTGAGGATCAACATGAGCGGAATCATATATTCCACTTTTCTCCAAGCGAATCGCAAGGTCGCTCCACCGTTTGACAAGTAATGGATAGTATTGGTACAAGCCGATTGGTCGGGTCTTACACATCGGATCTGAGTACCATAAGGAGTATAGGATACACCTCGTTTAGCGAATGATGGTCGGTACAGGTTGAGAGCGTGGTGTCGACGAGGTACGACAAGGTATCGGATGATCTTCTCGTTTCCGTTCACGATGAAATATCCTCCGAATGAGGTGGATTCTTCGCCGTGAGCAATCAGCTCGGAAGAGGGTAATCCTTGGAGATTACATCGGATTGACTGGACAGAATTACAAATTCCGATTGTTGATTGACCTATTAGCCAGAGTCCGCAAGAAAGTGTCCTGTGAATCTTTCCTCTGGCGGAAATCACTCACCCGCGTCATGATAGGTAACAAACCACACTCCTTGATCTCCTCGTGCTCCCTGGAAACGCCATCTGGACCAGTGACTGTCCATCGAATGTTGACCGTCAATCTAGATCGGTAAGTAGCGAGTCTTTCTCGGGCCTAGCAAGATATCATTACAACTATCAGCCTAACGTTCTGCTCATGATGACTGATTGTTTCGCCCGTATAGGTCGGTCATGACGATATGTAAGGCATAGAAAAAAACCAGGAAGGATGCTCGGACTCACCTCTGAAGGGAAGATTCGTCGCTCGATAGCCAGCTTGTCTTTCTCTGGTACCAGGGGTTTACTGAGCGCTACTCTGTCAATTCGGTCTAAAAGGTGAAGAGTCGTCAGTTGACTTCCAAACAACTACTAGCTTCGAGCAGAGTGACATAGCTGCCAGTCATACGTGTTCACAAGACGTTCCTTGATCGTTCCATTGCAGGTCATACTCACAGCTGATCTTGGTACCCCATTCACCACCTTGCCCTTCCCAAGGTTTCCCATCAAAGATGACTTTTTCGCCAATGTCCTCCACACCAAGTTGCATCAAACCTTTGCCTCCAGCGTTCCCTTCGTCCTCTACCAGAGCATTGAAACTCTGAATATGGGGTGCGACTAGCTCATCGAGGGCAGGTACGTCCGATGCTGAGATTGGCGGGTGTCGGAACTGTCGTTCTCGAGTGAGGGTTTTGAACGTTGATTTGTCTTCGCCTGCGCCTACGCCGACGCTGGGCTTACCAGAGCTGGACGAGGCCGTCGTAGGCGATAGCGGGTCGAAAGCAGCTACCATGGTGTGCAATCCTGCCTACGGTCTACTCAAGTATCACACGGATGAGCTATCTGTGAACAACGGCTGTTTTGGCTTTGTGTTCAGACGTATTGGTCAGATTGGACGCAGTTGAGAAATTCCAACGCAAAATCCTTTGCACCAAACGATCACTTGCCAACTGTGTGGTGGGTGTGGTCAGCGTGCCATACTCATAACATTTTTATTTGCCTAGATGTGCCTGATAATACTTTCATGCCATTAACCCGGTGGAGGCCGAAGACGTGAGGCTGATAAATGGGCAACGTGGCCCCTCCGCCACATGACCGTATCCGGGTGCTCAGGGTGCGTATACCGGCTGTCTCGGGATGGCGACCATGAGTTACAGTTACATAACCTTACGAGTACTGATCCGGTCGACAGTGACGAGTGTGTGCAGCGCATTCAGTGGCAACCATCCTTATCTCTGAGCTATAAGTAAACCCCTCGAGTTTGATATTCCCTTTCTTTCTTCTTCACTCAGACCTCGTATATACAGTCCTCAGATCAACACGACCATGAGATTCGCATCTCTAGCATTGCTGGCGACTCCAGCGCTGGCCGCCCCTGGCTATCTCAAGTTCGCTCAATCTCCTTCGGAGATAGCCACTGGCGCTTTCGACTCTGCCCAGAGCTGGATCAATGGCGCTGTCTCTTCCGCAAAGGATAAGTGGGATGAGCTCGAGTCTGGGAATGTCGATTCTGAGCTCAAGGTGGAGAATGTAGAGATGCACGGTATCGACTGTGAGTTGCCATCTTAGTTTTCGGTACCATATATGCATATCAAAACCGGTTCAAACCAACATGCTAACGAATTCATTCGGTAGACCTCTCCCTCACTCACCCCGCATTCCCTCAACATCGACTCCGAGTCGTTCAGCCCGAGCTCTGTGATCCTACCGTAAACCAACTCTCAGGATACTTGGACATCTCAGAGACTCGACACCTGTTCTTCTGGTTCGAGGAATCCCGGTCAAAGCCCAAAGAAGACCCGCTCGTACTCTGGTTGAACGGTGGCCCAGGATGTTCTAGTACCACTGGTTTGCTGTTTGAGTTGGGCGGATGTAATATCGCAGACAAGGGGGAGAATGTTACATTCAACGAGTTTAGCTGGAATAACGTTGCCAATGTGCTTTTCCTTGACCGTGAGTCCACCGATCCCTACACTGAACCGTGTTCAGTTGAGCGTACACTGACCATTTTCACCTGTTGCTGTAGAGCCCATCGGTGTCGGATACTCTTATGCCGACGAAGGAGAAGTCAACAACTCTCCCGCTGCCGCTGAGGACGTATACGCTTTCCTCATGCTGTTTATCTCCAAGGTAAGCTTAGCCTACCACGATCCCAATTTCTACTTCGGTAAAATATATGCCGAAATTGAAACATGATACACGAACAGTTCCGAGAGTATTCCAAGCAGGAATTCCACATTGCCGGTGAATCGTATGCTGGTACCTATATCCCCAATATTGCCAGCGTGAGTTGATATCTCCTATTTATTGGCAAGATGTATTAGATGGATGGCCGCTGATCGTCATCTTTTGACATTCTTCTAGGTCATCTACAAGAACAACCTTGCTCTCGATCTTGCTCCTACACCTGGTGTACCCAAGCTCAACTTCGCCTCGGTCATGATCGGTAACGGTCTTACCGATCCCCATGCTCAATTCGGCAGTGTACCTGAGTGAGTATAGCTCATCCTTCCCCATCGACTTTTCAGCCAGCCGCCACGACTGTGTTGCGAGACCAAACCAGATGAACTGATGAGGTGTCGCCTTTCGGACACAGCTGGGCATGTAACTCTCACTATGCGCCGTACAAAGACCCCGAGGGCCCCGAATGTACGGCCCTCCGAGGCAAGGCTCCCCGATGCCAGAACTTGATATCAGGTTGTTACAGGACAAATTCCAAATTTGCTTGTGTACCGGCTGCCCTTTACTGTTGGTCTCTCTTCAACGACTTGCAACAGCTCGTGAGTATCGCCGCTATCGATCACATCACGTCTTTCCTGTCGTCCTGCAAGTCTCGCCAAGATCGATAGCTTATGGATGTCTTCTACAATAGGGCCTCAACATGTACGATGTCCGTAGAACTTGCGACAAGTCGCCCGACAAGGACGGTCAGTTGTGTTACCGAGAGATGGGCTGGATGGAAACGTACCTCAACAAGCCTGAAGTCAAGGCTCAGCTCGGTGCGCCCGATAACGTCCAGTTCCAGAGCTGTAACATGCAGATCAACCAGAACTTGTGAGTGTGCTCGCGACTTGCAAGTCCTGGAAAGAGAAAATGTGGGACAATCATGGCTAATAGTGTTATCATCATTATTTTGTAGCTTGCTACAGGGTGACGGCATGCACAATGCTGGAGCTCTTCTCCCTGAGCTCATTGAGTCTGGGATCCGAGTCTTAATCTATTCCGGTGAAGCCGATATGCGTGAGTACAATGTTCCTTTCAGCTATCTGGTTACCGCATCAGTCATGCGAAACCTAAGCTGATCATTCTTGTTTTCATTGCATTATCGACATGTTTAGTCGTCAATGCTATTGGCTGCGCAAAGGTAGTCGACAACCTCGAGACTTCTTATTCTGCCGCGTACGCCAAGGCGGACAAGAAGAAGTTCAAGACTTCTGAGGGTGATGTTGCTGGATGGACGAAGTCGGCCGGTAAAGGAGCTGGTAACGTAGCGTTTGTTGGATTCAGGAATGCCGGACACATGGTGAGTGTTCCATCTTGGAATTTGATCCTGTCGTAGTGACCCGCTTCATATAGCCATCTGTTCTGAGCTGATCTGAACTTCTGGCTACGTAGGTTCCTCACGATGACCCCGTAGCGGCTTTGACCATGTTCTCAAAGTGGTTGGCCAACAAGCCTCTCGCCTAAGCAACTCTCTTAATTCCCATGGCGCCTTCATCTCTCGTCTCTGCGATACCTAAGCATCCTCTATTACCGTCGATGTATTCTTACAACCACGAAGAAGGGACCAGAGCAGTCATACATGTTCTGATGAATGAAGGAGGAAGGATTGAGACGATGAGGAATCTTAGACTAGAACTATCTGGAGGATGGAGACATCTTGGAGCGTTATATCAAGTCAAGGTATTCAGGATCGCTGCGGATACGTACACACCATCGGACGAAGCTTTGAACATCTTCGCTTGGATAGGACATGGCATGCGGAATACGGAATACAAAATACTGTACTTTTAGTTGCCCAGCATGTATCGGATGTCGAAAAAGATCCAGGCCAAACTCAATCTCCTGAGATTCGATCAAGAATACGGGATGGGGATGGGGGTGGGGTTCGATGCGGATTGCAGGAGACTGATTGATCGATTTATAGATCGTGCGACTCGAGTCCGGTAGTAGTGAGGCAGCGCGTAGAGAAAGGAAAACAGGCAGAGCTTCCGATGCAAATGAATATATACAGGGTAGGTCATGCTGACCCATGCATAGTATAGTATCGTAAGAGAGCGTCAATGATGATAATAAAAACGTCATGTGTGGTGTGATGGTCCTGGCCTGGTTCCGTACCACGCAACCCTATCGTATCGACGAGGCGAAATGAACCCAAGGGGCGCGCAATTTTGGACAGCCTCTTGTGACTAGTAGTCCATATCCATATCTCCATTTCCATATTCCCCTCCATCGGCGTAATCGTCACCATTGACTCCTCCAGCATCGTAATCATCTCCGTCCACATCTCCATTCAACTCCAACCCTTCTCCTTGTCCTTCACCACCAAGACCAGCACCGCCTGCCACGCCCGGTTCAGGCTGAGGCTCTTCCTCGATCAACTCTGGCCTCATTTTGGCCAAAGCATCTTTCTCCCATCCACCAATATTGTCCCCTAACCAGTCCGAATAATATCTACATCCATCAGGATTGACAGGACCATCTTCTTCACAGAATGCAAATACGGGGCATTTCCCACAGGGGGCTTGCGTCTGACCTAATGACACATCTAGTCGGTTGGTGGCTCGATAGATTACCGCTGTATCCGTTAAATCAGTGAGACCGCCGCCTGTCCCACCAGGGAACAAGCTAGGGATGAATGATCCGCCCGCTGCACCACCAGCTGCTGCGAGACTTGATTTGGGTTTGAGAGGGACGAGTGCTTCATCCAGTTGGGAGGATGCTACTGATGATACTGATGATGAGGATGCGACGGATGATGAAGATGAGGAGGACGAAGAGGATGAGGCGGATGATGAAGATGCGATCGAGGAGACGGACGAGATGGACGATGATCGTGATCGTTTCTTTCGTTTCTTGCCTTCGTCGCGGATCGATACCAATCGATCGTCAGAGTCGGCATCCGAATCATCTGAAGAACCCTTCTTCTGCAACGTAACAAGGTAGATTAGTTATTGTCAAGGATACTGGACGAGCTGAGAGCTATGAACAGTGGCTCTCAAGCCCGGTAGCGTGCCAGCTCACCTTCTTTTTCTTCTCCTTTTCTTTCTTCTTATCTTTCTCCTTCTTCTTACGCTTCCTCTCCTTTTCTCTCTCCTTTTCTTTCCTCTTCTTCTCCTCTTTCTTCTTCCGTCTCTCCTTCTCCTTCTTCTCTTTCTCCTTGGCTCTCTCTCTCCTCTTCTTTTCCTTGGCTTTCTCTTTAGCTTTCCGCAGCGCCAACTCCTTCCTTCGTTCCCGCTCATCGTCATCTAGATCATCCTCATCGTCTACTTTCAGATCCAGCTTTTTCCTCTTTGACGATGAGGGTTTATCATCATCATCTGACCCGCCTGCACCAGCACCGTCGTCATCGGGTATATAAACCCCACCGAGAGGTTTGATCACCTCGATCAACCCGTCCAACTCCAAGGCACGCATACACTCCATGACGTTCTTCACTGACAAGTTGGCAGAAGTCACCCCGAGCTTGTTGACGTATATCCGCAATGCTTGAGGTGTGAGCTGAGGGTAGTTCTTGGATGAGAGGATGAGAGCATTCGGTACAAGCTTGCGATCCTTTTCTGATCGTTTTTTCTGGTCGGCGTATGTCTGGAATGGATGTGACAGAGAAGTAAGTCACAGTTAGCATGGCGCCACTCATGAACATAAGACTAAGAAGCTCGACTTGAACCGGTACACGAGGCAATGGCAATGGCGCCGAGATGAATATCACTCACAAAGGACTGCACACGGTTCAACAACACCTTACAGATCGTCTCCACAAGCTGTTGATCGTACTCCTTGTTGTCGTCGAACCATACACCTCCCGAAATCTCTTCAGGCGGTTTCAGATGTGACAAGAGATAATATACCGTCGTAGGAGCCTATTACAATCTCGTCAGCTAATCACCAAAACAGCGAGATCTATTTGCACAGCTCACGTTGACAGGCTTGAACTGCTTGATATGTCCCGCACTTTCCAGACCTCTGACCGTCTTCCTCAGGATCGCCTGAGGCATAGTCTCATTTCCAATCTGTCGGCCAATCTGTGATGATGCGATACCCCGATTTCCAGCTGCGCCGATGATTTGTAGCACGAGCTTTTGTTCCGACGTCAGAATAGCTTTCCTATGATACGAATGAGTTGAACACAGTTGTATCAGCTCATAAACTTGATCAGACATGAGTCATATAGCTGACTCACTGTTTCGCTTCCTCTGGATGATGAGCGTGGAATATTACGGTCTTGTCATCTTCTTTCGACTTGGTGGTACTGAATAACCGCTGCAATGGGTAGCGTCGGGGAAAACGCGATGAGCTTTCTTTGCTTTCTGTCGAGTTCTTCGGGCGTAAGAGAGCTCACCAGACTAAGTAGATTAGCAATGGAGCCCGAGACGGCCTTCTTGTTCATGCTCGGGAAGCTAGCCTCGATCTGCTGTTGCGTCATGTACTACGGTTCCCCAACATAAAGAAATGTAAGCTACACATATCGTATGTATGAGAGCCAGGCAAATGCAAGGCTAGAGAACCACGCAGAACGGGTAGAACAGCAATCCAGCTTCATTCTAGTACATGGATATATACAAATACCCACCTTGTTCTTCGCAGCCAGGACCTTTTTCCAGACCTGCTGGTCCGAGTTGGACATCGACATCTTGCCGGTCTATCCTCTCTTCTGATGGCCGGTCGGTCGTTTTGAAGGTTTTGCTACCGCATATGAGATGTAGGTTCTTGAGGCCTCTCCGCTCGAGGTCAGGACGACAAAGCCAGAGAGGTAAGATGATGGAGGTGATGATAGGGATTAGGAAAGAGAATGTGTGCTGATACAAAGCTCGTCAAATGAGCGTTTGGTTGATTTGTTATTCGAAGTCATTCCGTAGTTAATCTTAATCTTTTAATTCTGATGAGCCCGGTTCAACTGAAACGCGAGCGGCAACTGACGTGGATTATAAAACCATAAACCATCCGGACTGAGCTGAACCCACGTGGACTTATCACTTACGAGTACACCTGGAATACAGCCTAAGCCTCACCCTCCTCGGCAACCAACCGGTAAGCAGCAGCAGCAGCAGCCCATATCTAATATCTATGCACACATGCACACCGCACCAAAGGAATCCTGCCGCCTAGACTCCATCATGACCGACATCACCTCAACTTATCTTCTGGAACATCATCTCGCGCAACTGTCATATCATAGCTCGTATCTTCTCTTGTCAACCTGACGTGAATTCGACCTGGCGTACTACTACTACCTCGATCCTATGGCAAGCTGAACATTCGAGCCACGACTACCAGTCCCAGCAACCCCACCACCTCTCCCTCCTTCTCCAGTCTGACGACCTTCTTCCCGACCTCCACATGGCCCGCTGATAAACATGTCAAACCAATCCGACGCGCTGGATAGTATCTTCCAGCAGCTCGCGAGCAGGTCAGTGTTCATTTCTTTCAGCTATGTGATCAGTGATATACATAGCTATTTACATGATGCTGATGTCACGGCAATTTTAACAGGAACGAGGATGTCCGATTATCAGCCGGACAAGAGCTTCGAGATCATGTGAGTTTCGTAGGCTTTCTTGACAGTGTAAAGAGAGATGAGCTGATCGCATCTCACTATATAGGTGATATCGTATACGCAAGAGTATCCGGGACATGATGGAATGAAGGGCGTATGGGCAGAGGTGTTTCACAAGACTTTCGATTTCACGAGGAGTAACAATCAGTTTGAGAGATTAGGTGCTATTGTAGCTATAGGTGAGCTGGTGGGCCCGATTTGAGCATGGTGCACAGCTGACTTTCTTCCTGTAGATCATCTGCTGGAGTTGACCAATGACGATACGCCGGATAGAGCTCAGCAGAAAGTGCTGAGATTGTACGAATGTAAGCACGTCAGCTTTCGGTACAGGTTTTGTGAGCCAGTAGCTGACTTGTGGGCCTTTTGCAGATCTGAGACCCTTGACAACATGTTCTGATTCGACTGTGATGATGGCCGCGGCGCATGTCATCGGAGATATGGTTCGCTCAGCGCCTGCATTGCATAATGAGGCGTTCTTATTGAAGGAAGTGGGGCAGGCTCTGACAATGCTGGAAGGTAAGCCACTACGATAGCGATCGACAGCTCAGCTGAGAAGCTGACACAAACATACTGGATCTCAGACTCGAGACAGGAAGTCGGACGGTTCAGCGGTGTCCTCTTGCTTCACGCGTTTGCTGTCAATGCCCCTACCGTCTTTCAGCAGTGGGTGCCAAAGGTCATCGAGAAGATATGGATACCCCTTCGAGATTCAAGAGTAAGTTGGACGTACGGATTTTGCACCCTTTGGGCTACCGCGCAACTGGCTGATATTCGGTACAGACCATGGTCCGAGAACGAGCCTCGAAGCTATTGTCGGCATGTTTGGATATTATCAAGACGAGGGAGAAGTCACCCACCGAGACGTATAAGAAGATATTTGAGGAAGCGAGATCAGGATTAGTCAAGGCGAACTCGTCAGATGCGGTGCTGGGATCTCTGTTGTCCTTTGGAGCGATGCTTCAGAATCAGCAATTGGTGAGCTTACCTGACACCCTTGCTTGTTGCGCAGGCGTTTCGAAGCTTATCGTTTTTGCCTATATTAGTCGATGTCGGAATACTATCGATCGATTTGCGAACTCACGCTCAAATACCGAGATAGCAAAGAGGTCGTGATCAGAAAGGCAGTCATCGCACTCATCCCTTCCATGGCGACATACGACAGCGACGAATTCGAGGCGCATTACCTGCATAGAAGTATGGCGTATTTGTTGCAGGCGTTAGGCAAGCCGACGGATAGGGATATTGGTGAGTTGTGGTTTGGTTTTGCGGGATACACAATTGACAACGATTGTAGCATATGTGGCCCTCGGACATATGGCGGTACAGCTGGGATCGAAAATGCGGCCTTTCATCGATGATATCGTTAAGATCATCAGGGATCACCTGCGAATGAGAGGGTGAGCTTCATCGATCTCGTTGAAGCGAAGAATGCAGATCACTGACGGACTCCGTTGTACAGGAAGAAGAATGCTCCGTTCGAAGCCCCCATCTTCCAATGTCTTGCAATGTTGACTACTTCGGTCGGACCGATGCTCACTAAGCAGATGCACGACGTGCTGGATTTAATGTTCCCTTGGGGCCTAAGCGAAGCTCTTTTCCATGCTTTGGAGGTCATTGCTAGTCATATCCCACCCCTTCTTCGGACGATTCAAGGTGAGCTTTCGTGTTTGGCTGTACATGTAGCAACAGAAGCTGACGCATGGTGGATTGTAGAACGGCTGTTGGACAGCCTATCGATGATTCTGACGGGACATGCATTCAGGCCGCTGGGGGCTCCTGCGCCTAGAGCAGGTGTACAGCGAGACTTGAGTCTGCTTCAAAGCTCAGCTGGCGGACAGTCACCCGAGACTTTGACTCTGGCACTCAAGGTGCTAGGCACATTCGATTTCAGCGGTAGGCGATCACGTTTCGTCTCAGTATACAGAGTGATTGCTGATCTTGACCACAGGACATACTCTAAACGAATTTGTCCGAGACGCTGCCTTACCATATCTCGAGCACGATAGTCCGGATGTACGAAAGGAGGCTGTACTTGCTTCAACCCAGCTGTTCATCAACGACCCTATCTGCCATCAAACGAGTAGTCATTCAATCGAGATCGTCAGCGATGTATTGGAGAAGCTATTGACTGTGGGAATCACGGATCCAAGTGAGTCGCGGAATCATCTGCACACTTGAAAAATGCTGACTCAGCTACACAGATCCGCTGATAAGACGGACTGTACTCGAGAATTTGGACGAGAAGTTTGACCGACACCTCGCCCAAGCAGAAGATATCAGATGTCTTTTCATCGCGCTCAACGACGAGGTCTTCCATAATCGAGAGATCGCCATCGGTATCATTGGTCGACTGGCTCAGCACAATCCTGCTTATGTCATGCCGCCATTGAGAAAGTCCCTAATCAACCTTGTGACCGAGCTCGAGTACTCGACCAATGCGTGAGTTGGGTAATAAAAAAACTTGTGACACGTTTGAACCAACTCGCTGACCCAATGTATGATGGTCCACGGTATATAGTAAACAAAAGGAAGAAAGCGCCAAGCTTCTCTGCCTTCTCATCGGTGCCGCCGCCGGTCTCGTCAAATCATATGCCCCGACAATCTTGTCCGTTCTCATGCGAACAGCCAGTTCAACCGAGACTTCACTCGCTGTGCAAGCATACTGCATTACCTGTGTCGGCGAGCTTGCGAGAGTAGCAGGGGAAGAGCTGGTCCCGAACGTACAGAGTATCCTCACTCTCGTTATCGACATGCTCAACGACCAGTCGTCTACCTTGAAGCGTGATGCCGCTCTCAAGACGTTGGGACAAGTCGTCTCCAACACTGCCGAGGTGATCACTCCTTATATCGATCATCCTCAGCTTCTTGGTATCTTGTTTAGATTCTTGCGAACAGAAACAAGTCAGGCGATACGGCTTGAGACGATCAGGACGATGGGTATGCTCGGAGCGCTGGATCCATTTAAGCACAAGGTGAGCTAGACAATCTGGGCAGGGGCCACAAACGCTCTAGGCTGACTAGCTTCCTATTTGTCGTAGTTGCTGCAAGGCGGAGCGGACGACCCCAATACCGAGAACGCTTCATCACGAGTGAACGATATCGTTCTGCTCAACCAACATAATGGTCCTGTGAATGAAGAGTTCTTCCAAACTGTTGTCATTCACTCGCTCGTCAATGTTCTACATGACCCCACATACAAGGACCATTACGAAGCGGTAGATGCTATCATGATGATCTTCAGGACCCAGCGGTTGAAATGTGTCAATTTCCTGCCTCAGGTGCGTCTCGTCAATGCAGGCATCACAGACGTCGGCTGACATTATCCTCTCTAGATCGTACCCGCATTCTTGAACGTGATCCGAATAGCACACTCGTCTCGTACCGAGCTCTACCTGAAGCAGCTTGCGCAGTTCATTACCATCGTCAAGCAGCATATTCGAAACTACCTCAACGAGGTGTTCGAACTGATTCACGAGTTCTGGAACCCCAACTCAACCCTGCAAATCACCATCATTTCCCTAGTGGAGTCGATCGCAAGAGCAGTAGAAGGGGAATTCAAAGCGTACCTGCCTAAGCTGCTTCAACAAATCCTGCGATCCTTCGATGGCGAACTTACCGCCAAACACCTGCCTGAACTGAGGCTGAATACCCTCCTTCATATCCTGAGAGCATTCTATGTCTTTGGCTCGAGTATTGAGGATTACCTTCATCTCGTCTTGCCGGTGATAGTACGATCGTTCGAGAACCCCGCTGCTCCTGATTCGCTCCGAAAGGCCGCTTTGCGCACTACAGGCCAATTGTGCAGGAAGGTTAACTTCTCCGACCACGCGAGCCAGATCATTCATCCCCTCGTGAGAACGCTTGGGAACTCTTCGGATGAAATCAGGACAACGGCAATGGATACGCTTTGTGTCTTGGTCCTTCAGTTTGGACCTGATTATGCCATCTTCATTCCGATGGTGAACAAGGTGAGTCAGCTAGGTGTTTCATCTCGACTTTGCAGAGTATAGCTGATGATCAACACCATTGTCATAGGCGCTTGTCGAAAACAAGATTGTTCATTCTGGGTACGACCAGCTGATCACCAAGCTGTTGAACCGAGAACGACTGCCACCTGATCTCGGCCCAGTGGAGCGGTAAGCTCTTTACGATCAGTTGTCGATTGAGAATTGAGCTGACAAGTTGTGCTGTCACAGTTTCGCCAATGACCCTGGAGCGGAAACACTCGCACCAGCCGAACAAATGCAGCTCAAAGTCAACCAGCAAGCCTTGAAGATCGCTTGGGATTGCTCTCACATCACCAACAAGGCTGAATGGCTCACTTGGATTACCGGTCTCGGACACGAGATGATGCGAGAATCGCCTAGTCAGGCTATCAGAGCCGCTCGAACTCTCGCTCTGAGCTCTCTGAGCTTCTCGAAGGAGTTATTTAATGTAGCTTTCTACTCGTGCTGGCAGGAGCTGTTCGAGAGTTATCAGGTCAGTTGGTCGGAATCCGATTCTTCAGTACGTCCCAGCTGACCCAAATATGTTCCCTTCACAGGAGGATCTCTGGCATAACCTCGAGCTCGCTCTGACTAATCCAAGTGTGCCGCCTGACGTTGTCAGCATCATCCTGGGGGCGACGCAATTCCTCGAGCACGATGAGAAGGAGGTCTCGATTGAAAGCAGGGTGCTTGGTGACTATGTGAGTTCAAGCTTTCGCTTTGTCTCTGAGTCGAGCTGACTTGTGCATTTAGGCTGCTGCGTTCCACGCATATGCGATCGCCCTTCACTACAAAGAGCAAGAGTTCTTCCTGGACCCATCCACCGCCGTTGTTGAGGATCTCATTGGAATCAACCAGAAACTGCAACAGAGTGACGCTGCTTGGGGTACGCTAGAATGGGCTCAAGGTCATATGGAGATGACTCACGATGTCATGTGGTACGAGAAGCTCGGACGATGGGAAGAAGCCCTTCAAGTATGGAACGAACGATCCGAGGATCCCGACTCCACCTTCGACGAATCAGCTGTCGCTCTTGGAAAGCTTCAATGTCTTCACGCCTTGGGCGAATGGGAAGAATTGTCCGATTTCGTTCAAGTTCGATGGGCGAACGCCACGCAGGACGAAAAGAAACTTATGGCTCCACTCGCGGCGGCTTCATCATGGTCATTGAGACAGTGGGATCTTATGGACGATTATATCGCCGCTATGAAGAATGACTCGGCGGATAGGAACTTCTACAAGGCTATTCTGGCTGTTCATAGGAACTCGTTTAGCTCGGCCATTAGGCATATCACCAAGGCTAGGGAGAGGTTAGATGGCGAGTTGACGAGCTTGACTGGAGAGAGTTATGGACGAGCATACGAGTGAGCTTGACAGGCTTGAATGGCCTCAAATCTGATGGTAAAAGCTGACACATGACTTCTACAGCGTTGTTGTCCGTGTGCAGATGCTTGCCGAGCTAGAAGAAATTATATCGTACAAGGATCATGCGGATGAGCCTGCTCGACAAGCTACTCAACGTCGAACATGGCAGAAGAGGTGAGATGACCTGGCCATCGTCATTCTGAACGGTGATAGAGGCTTGCCAGCTGACCTAACTCCAAACAGGCTCGAAGGATGTCAGAGAGATGTCGAGGTCTGGCAACGTATTCTGCAGGTCCGATCGCTCGTCCTGACGCCCAACGAAGACATGGACACCTGGATACACTTTGCCGATCTCTGTCGAACGTCTGATCGATTGAATCTGGCCGAGAAGACGTTGACTTCGCTCGTTGGATTCCCTTACCCAAGTCTGGATCCAGAGGTGAGCTCGCTAACCCCCTCTCGTGTACAATGGGAAAGAAGCTGACGGATATACTGGTGTATCTTCCAGAGCCGAGCACGAGCACCACCACCTATCATCTTTGCATACCTACGAATGGCATGGGCCAAGAACCTCCAATCAGGCAACAAAGAAGAACGCCTAGAGACGTTGCAGCATCTTCGAGACTTCACCGATCAACTTTCTACCGATGTCGGTCTCGGCGCAAGAGATTCGCTTGGACGACTGATGTTGCCCGATGCGAAGATGTATGGAGAGTACACCAAGTTGTTGGCTAGGTGTCATGTGGAGCTGGGTCAATGGCAGGCTACTTTGCGAGAATCGCAGAGCACCGTGAGTAGGGCTCAGCTCAACGAGATCGATAAACGACGTATCAGCTGAAGCTAACCTCCGTTGGTACCCGTCTCAGTCCGATCCTACTGGTATCCTGCATGACTACTCGCTCGCCACTGAGCTCGATCCCGAATGGTATCAAGCATGGCACACATGGGCTCTGGCAAACTTCGAAGTCATCACACAGCTCGAAGTCTCTCAAGCCGGATTGTCATCTGCCCACTTCACGACATATATCATCCCCGCCGTCGAAGGCTTCTTGCGATCCATCGCACTATCACCTAGTAGCTCGCTGCAAGATACCCTCCGATTGCTCACGCTCTGGTTCACATATGGTTATCAGCATGGTGTTAGCGCTGCTATCAACCAGGGACTGCATACCGTCAATGTCGATGTATGGCTGGAAGTGATTCCTCAGGTGAGTTCCAAGAGGGTTACACCGATCCGTACGACTGCACATGAAGGTATTAGGCATTTCGCTAACGGCTGTTTGCATAGATCATCGCTCGTATCCATACGCCACGACAAGCGATCCAACAGCTTATCGTACGACTACTGCACGATATCGGCAAAGCGCATCCCCAAGCTCTCATCTACCCGCTCACTGTCGCCTCCAAATCCAATGTTCCTGCTCGACGGGCCGTTGCTCAAGGCATCACAGCCAAGATGCGAGAACATTCAGCCAATATTGTCGACCAGGCTGAACTTGTATCGACCGAACTCATCCGGGCGGCTATTCTGTGGCATGAGATGTGGTATGATGGTTTGGAAGAGGCCAGTAAACACTATTTCGCGGATAGCGATATTCCTGGCATGTTTGCTGTTCTTGAACCGCTACATGAGATGGTGGAGAGGGTGAGTTATCAGCAACTCCATATCCGTCTTGAAGAGACTGGCGGTAACTGACAATTTATCTAACATTTCCCGTTCATGCGATCACCAAGGGTCCCGAGACTTTGCGAGAAACCTCATTCGTCCAGTCCTTCGCTCATGATCTGCGTATTGCGAGAGATCATCTCAGGCGATACAAGGTGCATGGCGATCCGACCGAGATCCAACAAGCATGGGATGTATACTACTCTGTAAGTCAGCTAGATAGTGCGGAAACAGTGATTGAAGAGCTGATCTGAACATATGTTGGTTGCATTGGTAGATCTTCCAACGGTTGGGTAAACAGCTCAAGCTGCTCAATGTCATCGAGCTTCAATATGTCTCGCCAAAGCTTATGGCCGTCCGTGATCTTGATATTGCTGTACCTGGCAAGTATTCTCTAGTCCTCGTATGTGCACTGGCGCTCTTGCACTAATGTCGTGTCCTTTTCAACAGGTACATACCAGAGTGGTAAACCCATTATTGGCATCCACAGTGTTATACCGACTTTCAAGGTCATTTCGTCCAAGCAGAAACCTCGTCAATTCAGTATGCGAGGTAGAGATGGAAAGGAATACACCTACTGTCTTAAAGGTGAGATCTTCAGCTTATGCAAGGCATAACACGGCAAGTGAAAGCTGACTGAGTGATCTTGAATCCCCTTATTTGATAGGTCACGAGGACTTGCGACAGGACGAACGAGTCATGCAGCTTTTCGGACTGGTCAATACCCTTCTCAACGCCGATCAAGAGTGTGCCAGGAGACATCTCAGCATTCAACGGTTCTCCGTCACGCCTCTTTCGCCTTCGGCAGGTTTGTCGGGATGGGTCATGCATTCCGACACGGTACATGTCCTCATCAAGCAGTATCGAGATCAGAGGAAGATCCTGGTTGACATCGAGCACAAGCTCATGCAGCAAGTGAGTGACGCCGTTTTCACGGTCTTGGTATTCTTGATGATTTCGCAGAACTTAGTCAGGAACAGAAGGGTAAAGGCTGATGCTTGAGCTATGCGGCGTGACAATAGATGTCCGACGAGAGCTACGACTCCCTGCCGCTCCTCAACAAGGTCGAGATCTTCCAGTACGCTTTGGACAACACGACAGGCCAAGATCTATACAGGATCCTGTGGTTGAAATCACGAAACTCGGACGTATGGCTCGAGCGACGGGTGACGTATACTAGGAGTTTGGGTCTGAATAGCATGGTCGGATACATCTTGGGTTTGGGTGATAGACACCCAAGTAATTTGCTGCTTGACCAGAGCACAGGCAAGATGGTCCATATCGATTTCGTAAGTCGAGCTTTTACCTTCATACCATCGCACTCGTGTGTCATAGGAGATGACGCTGAGCCTCGTATTTGCCACATCGCAGGGTGACTGCTTCGAGGTGGCTCAAACACGAGACAAGTACCCCGAAAAAGTACCATTCCGACTCACGCGAATGCTCATCCACGCGATGGAAGTCTGCGGTATCACCGGAACCTTCTCGCGGTCATGCGAGGTATCGATGGAGGTCTTACGAGAGAACCGAGAATCGCTCATGGCTGTATTAGAAGCCTTCGTATATGACCCGTTGATCGCTTGGCGATTGAATGCGACGGATAAGAGACCTGGTGGTGTTCAGGAAGTGGAAGATCTGGATGATCCGGGAGCTTATGCCAAACAGAGGAAGAGTAAAGCGAATGAGACTGAAATCTTGAATGGTGAGTGGGGTTTCATCCCGCAAAACAGAGGACATGACGTGGTAGAGCTGCAATTGGCTAATACTGACGATGATGATGTGCTTTTCGCGTGATATTGTAGAAACCGACGGAGCAGAAGTTCGAAATGATAGAGGTCTACAAGTCATCGATCGTGTACGACGTAAATTGACAGGAAGGGATTTCAAGCCTGACGTCGTACTGGACGTGAAAGAACAGGTTGAGAAGCTTGTGGAAGAGGCTACAAAGGTTGAGAATCTCTGTGTGGCTTTCTTGGGATGGTGAGTGGACTCTGTTTACATATCTGTATTGAGCAGGAGCAGGAGCTGATCAATCATCTTGGTCTGACGCGTGAATAGGTGTTCTTTCTGGTAATCCATTGATCATTGATCATCGATCGGGGAATGGGTAAGGGGGCGGGTTGATGAATGTCTACAGCAATAGCTTTAGTTTCCTGTGAAACGCGCTATATATGCAAGGAAACATTAGCTTACTAAGTATTGGGGATTGGATTGACATTATCATTATGATACGTTTCGGACTGGGACTGGGATTCATCTGTGCTTTGTACGACTGTATGCGTGTATGCATGTATTGTTTCTGAACTATATAGATGTGCTAGGCTTTCTCTTGCCATCGCCATCGCCATCGCCATCGCCATCGCCATCGCCATCTCCTGCTTGTAGTCTCGTTAGTCCTGCCGTTGTGGACCCCACCTCCACCTCCGCCTCCACCTCGAATGTTTCGACTTGAGTTGATTGACTGGATCTTTTGAGCAGAGGCCCATTGTTAGTGTGTGTATGTATGCACATCGATAACCCTAACCCTTCTTATCCTAGTCAGAATCAGGTCCTTCTCGAATCGCAACGCAGATACGCAGTTCTTACTTGTCACTTGCTGCACCTGGTCGATCCTTTTGAGATTTCGTCTTACCCCTTGGCTCGAGCTCATTCACGTTTCTCGAATAATCAAGCAAAGAGGCACCACAGCACAACAGCACAATGTCATATACTTTCGCCCGATATGAACTCCCCCCACTCCCCAATCTCAACAGTCTCGAAGAGCCTCTTCCGCCCCTCCCACCCATCGAGGACAAGATGATCGAGACTAGGGTATTCACGCACTCGAGCTATATAGCCAAGAAACGTACGACGGGGACATTGCTCTTTGATGCAGAGGAGGAAGGGAGAGATAATGAGAAATACGAGCATTTGGGCGATAGCTTGCTTGGTGAGTTTTTGATTTGGTGACGGGATGCGTCTGGTCTGTTCTAGAGTCCTACTAGAGTTCTAGATTGCCCTGTCCCTGCTCAAGTAACAGCAACAGCAAGAAAGTAGCTAGTTTTCTTTTGGCTGATTCTAAGGACTACACTCTAGGTGTCACCGTAACGCTCTTGCTGCAAGATATGTATCCTACGCTTAGCGTCGGTACAGCCACTGTGAGTACATGTGGGGTTGATTGATTGAGATTCAAGAGTAGTCATGAGTACAATATGAGTCATGTCGTGCTGGCTGGGCTGATTCAATACACACCCACACCCACACCCACAATGGATTTGGATCACTTGACAACTCAACAACTCAACAAATCAACAACTCGACAACTCAACCTTAACTTTGATGTCGCTCAGACCCTCCGTTCCTTGCTGGTGGCCAACAAGACCCTCCGCCAAATCTCGCATCTCTATCATCTACCAAGTCGACTCCTCGCTCCAGCCGAACAAAGAGCAGTCCTCATAAACGGCGATAAAGTACCAGCGAATCTGTTCGAAGCCTATATCGGCGGTGTATATTACTCGTACCTGAATCGAAATGCTCGTGCTGCTGGCTCTCCTCCTCCTTCTCGGCGAACCATCGCGAACGTCGCCTCGGCAGATGCCCATACGGACTTGAATATGGATGGCGATGTGAAGCCTGATATATGGACTCTTGGCGGCTCATCGAGCATAGATGAACATGGCACGGTGAATGGGCACGGGCCCAGGTACGGAGATATCGCTCATAGCTCCTCTGGACGTCAACCAAAGCCTTCATCTGCGCCTGCGCCTACACCTGGTGAAGCTCGTGATTACCTCGATCAATGGCTCCGACCGCTCTTTGCCCGTCTAGCGCAATGGGCTCTAAACGAGCTCAAGGAAGAACAAGCTAAACAACGAACGTTGGCGTTGCAGATCAGTGCCAGTGCACGGGGAGAGGAAGAAGAAGAAGGTATCATGGAAGATGCACAGATTGATACGTTGGCCATTGGAGCCTTGGCGAGGCTCAACGAATGGTTCATAGCTAAAGAGGGAGCTCCGCCAGTGTTTTCAGAGGACCCGTCGGGGAACGAGTGGAAAGTCGAATGTAGGGCCGTAGATAAAAATGGGACCGTGTGGTGAGTTCGAATCGGCTCCTTTCTGCCCTTTTTTTGCCCGCTTGTCCTGCCTATCTCGTCGTGGGCAAAGAAAAGGCAAAGATATCCAAACACTTTCTCGACGACTAGCGGCTCATCATGGCGGACGAATCATCTGCGTTGCGATCTGTACATTTGGCCTCCTCGTCGGACTCGCATTCGGATCTCTCAATGCCTCCTTCATCCATTTATCCATTAGATCTCATTCTCCCCCCACAAAAGAGAAAAAAAGAAACCTTCCGCTGATCAATGAACCATGTACTATGTCCCCGACTCTGCTCTCACGGAACTATCTATCAACATAACACAGGTCCGGCGCAGCGACTCGATCCAACAAGAAATCAGCAAAGACAGTAGCGGCGTACAAAGTGTGTTTGCAATTCAAAGCTGTTCGACCGGAATTCGATCGTTCTTAATAGAGAAGATCTCGACGGATCCTGATCATTTGACCTCTTGACAATGGAACATACAGTATCTTGATGCCAACATACCCGTCACCTCATACCTCGTATTTCATTCATCTTGCTTTGCTTCTGTCCATACGTTGCGCACTTGTACGCAAACACTACTGTATATACTTGGTCAATCACGTTTCCTGTAATATAACAAAGACTGTTACATGTCTGCGTTCCTATGGCTGTAATCATCAACCCATATGGATGAGTATTGATGAAGCACTTTTGTCACTTGCAACGAACGGGACTCTTCCTGCTTCTAACATTACTCCCATATTACCGTCCTGAAATAATCTCAATAGACACAAATGATGGAGATGCATTTACATTGTTATATCATTAAGATACAGTATCGTACATTGACTTGCACCAAATGATCAAAAGCAAAATATATTGTACGAGTACAATATACTACTGTATATACTGTATGTACTGTAGAATGCAGTACTTCTCTCCGAATCATCCTTTCGTCCCTGTTACCCCTGTTCGACCCGGTTCACCAAACACCAAATGACCTTCCACATGACGCACCATTAATCAATTCAATAACAGGGATCAAACCGTATCTGACGTCTGAGAGGCACCCGACGTGAAGATATAAGAAGTGGAGAACAAAGATAGTAACGTCAACAAAAGCTGTAAGACGCTTATTTCAAAGACTAAACAAGTGATGTATGACAGACCCTGATTAGAGCGATGAAATCCCAAACAGAGTGACAATCCAGTCCGCCCAGAAAACAAGCGATATCTGCCCAAAGGGAGATAGAAGATAAAAGATAAAGGTAAAGATAAGGAAGGACACGGCAGATCAATATTCAATTCAAACAGTTCAGTTGGACATGAATAGAGTAAAGGTAATAATTAAAGAAGCAATGAAAGAAAACAAGCAAGAGGCCATAGTACGCATTGATTCGGTGAGATCGAGTGTTTACTTCGAGGTCGATGATGATACTGAGTAGCAATGGGGAAGGGGAAGGCTCGATAGATTGGTGGTCGGGTCGTGTGGAGTATCGCGCGACAGTTGAACAGTAATCGGGCTCACCGACCCTCGTATTCATCGCCAGATGGACTTGCCCGTCGAGAAGTCCAGCGAGGTTGAGTTCGCCAATGTTCCGCTCCCTCGACCGTGTCCAACACCACTGCCGATCTTCGGGATCCCGTCATCCACCGCCTGATAGCCCTCTGCAACCTTGTCCGCTTCGGCGTCATCGTAATTGGTATACATGCTGAACCTTGATCCACTCGAAGTAGAGAGACTCAGCGAGAGAGTGCTGGGCTCGCTTCGAAGGAATGTGGTTGACGGCGCCGATGAGTCGGTGTAAGTTGACATGTGACCTGATTCGCACATCAAGTTGAAGGCAGGCATCTCGGCATCAGCCCATGCTGAAGTAGGTGGAGCAGGTGTACTAGTACTTTGTCGAGTGCCAGTCGTTCGACGAGCCGTCGGCAGTCTGGAAGATCGTTCAGCACCGATCGGAGCTGGAGCTGGTAACATTTCGGGATAGCTCTGAGGCTGATCGGTCAGGGGTTCTGCCTCTGCTAGAGGAAAGAGTTGTTGAGGTGGACATGACGCTCGGCGGGGCTCAAATCGGTGCTGTTGGTTTTGATCATAGGATTGGTCCCGTCGAAGAGGTGCGTAAGATCGAGAGGATATGACTCGATGAGGCGCGGGATACATGATACCTTCGGATGGATACTCGTGCATCTCGATGGGCTCCTTATCATCACCGATGAGAGAAAGATGAGAGACCTCGGTTCGTCGCTGCTGGAGGTGTCGGGGCAGCCTGAGGTCTTCTTGACCATGAGCGTACTATTGGAACAGATTACATTGTCAGCACATCAACACTTGTTGGCCGGAGACTTCGGACTAGATGAACGACTCGCCTGGCATTGGCCTTCGTATTTGCACTTCCCCATATGCTCCCACATAGCGCAGAGCTCTGTCTTGTAGAACGGGGAAACACCAGACTGGTGGGTTCTGGATGGAGTAAGCGGAGGTTGATAAGTTGTGTTGATCGAAGTACGACGAACGTCGGTGGTGTCCGCCTGCCTCGGGTGAACCCTCGATTGGAAGTGAGATCCTTGATGCCAAGGTGCGGCTTGAGAAACACCGGTGCTGGAAGAAGCGAAGCCACCAAGATAACCGAGAGAGGCTGTATGGCGCATGGGAGCATGACCTGGAGAAGGTCGAGGTGTAGAGTCGAAATCTATACGGTTCGATAACATGTTCTGGCCAGGCTTCGGAGTGAAGTAATCGGTCTCCGACACCGAGCTGGCAGGAGTAAGCATGCCATGATCGATGGTCTGCGCCTGTTGAAGTTGAGCTGAGAAGCGCGGCGGAAGATCAGTCGTGAGCTCGGGGTTAATAGCCCCTCGAGCGAATGGCGAAACGCCAGCAACTCCAACTGGAAGACGAGTCGGATTGGCGTTCTCGAGCTTGGACCAGAGCGACTCGGGGATACCGTTCCCGTTCCCATGGCTACCTCCGAAGCTGAATAGGAGGTAAACGCTTGATTCCATGGATCGGAACCCTGCTTCGTACAAGATAGTGCCAACAGCGTACTGCAAGTCGTCTCGGACCAGTTGCTCGAGCAGCTGGCCATAGCCGCTGGCTTTGACAGTCTCGGGGTTGACACCTGGCGAAGCATACGCCGTCAGAGGATGGGGATAAGCCAGGTTGTATGGCTCGGGAGGCGGAATATCGTCATCAGTGTACGGCGGGGGCGTCAAGGCGAATGGTCGGGTGGCAGGTCTGCCGTTGATCGAAGCAGAGGGCGGGGAGGCGATCAACGAAGCGACATAATTCGGGGGCGCGACTCGAGTGAGGTCTGGTAATGGATTTCGACGCTGGACAGCTGGGACGGGAGCAGTAGATGTAGAGGAAGCCAATGGCTTGGGTTGAATGGCTGATTGATGAATGTTGACCTGCGAGGACCCAGGCGCAACAAGAGCACAAGTCGAGACTTCGATGGAATCCTCTTCAGATGTAACGGGATTCCCAAAAGCAGGGATAAGTGACAGGTCATAGTGAACGTCGTCTTCGGAGTGGTGCAGGAGACCTGTGTATACGGCAATTTCAGCCGGCTTGCTATGATGTGAATCATCAAGCATCACGAGCGAGCGACTTACCTTTAGTACAGGCCAGCCAGCGAGAGGTACCGCCAGCTCTAGCTACGTTCGTTGCTCGTCCGCCTCTGCCAGCGCTTCCACCGAGGTGGCGAACTACGGCACCGACACCCTTCCCGCCCAGTCGGGGACGAACTGCCTGGGTCACGTTGTCGGTGACGTCCTGGGAGCTTTGTGTGGAAGAGGGAGTAGGTGAACAAGCTACATGCAGAGAAGTTTCAACCTTGAATTAGCTCACTGTGACCAGATTGATAGCCTGTCGTTCGCATTTGGACGTCGTGTACAAGGTCTGAATGATGGAGCGAGACGAGGAACTTACCAGATACCTCTTCTTGCTCAGCATCCTCGATATGGCTGATCTCGAATCGATCCTTCACTATATGCATACATGTAAACGTCAGCAGACAGCGCGTTTCAATCCTAAGGTGACGCAGGCGGACTTACCTTCCGACATGAGAATGGCTTGAGGTCCGTAAGTATTCAATCGCTCGTTGTGAGGCGTGGAGAGCGTGATGTCGACTTCGTGACTAGCGTATCCGGGTGCATACTCGGACGAAGTTGGGGCGCTTGATGTCTCTTGTACGGGAGCGGGAATGTGTTGAGCTATGGGTCGAGGTGGGTTTGACCTAAAGCGGTGCTTGTACGAGTACATCCTGCTGGGATGGACGTTGATGCCGTTGGCGCCTGTAGTCGGTGTCGAAGGAGCTGCAGGCGAGCTGGAACCTCGTTGGGGTAGGTGTTGGTGAAGGCGATGAAGAGGTTTCATATAGATGCTACTGTAAGTTGAGGTGATCCAAACTAAGGGAGTCTGGTGTCAGCTTGATCGGTCGGAAGTCAGAGTGCAGTGCACGGATGGGATAGGGATAGGGACAGGATAGGACTCACTGTATTGGTGGGTAAAGGGGATTTTGATAGGATCAATAGACTGGATATGATACGATCAATTTCGAAGGTTGGTCTAGAGCGAGAGTCGTTTTAGACTTGTTCAGAGTGCTTGTTTATTCTCAGATTCGGTAAGGTGTGAAGAGAAGAAGGGGAAACGAGGATCAATCATCTTGATGTTGGATATATATATATATATATATACTTGTATGTCGCTGTACTTTGTGACGCCCTTTTTGAAGAGGATAGATGGGGTTTTCAAGGCAGACAGCTCGGTTAAAGTTTTAGCTCGGATACTCGTGCAGAAAGAGCAGGATCATTCGCTATTCCGTCCGCGTGATACCGTATTTGATGATGACGAGATTCGCACAGACTCCCTTGTTTGCTGCCCATCATCGCGGTGCGGTCGTTGTTCTGGTGTGGTGTTCAGCTTGGCTTGGCTCTGCTCCATTGGTCCTTTTTGGTCAGTTGTTCCGGTCGTATTGTTAGGCTGTGACTTCAAATTAGATCAAGACGGAGTCAAGTGATGGCTCCTGGAACCCGAACCTCCGCTTTGCCGCTCAAAGAGGTACAGGACTCGAGTAACGGCTGTCTCGTCTCGGCGGGACACGAGCAGCATCATGTCTTGATGCCCCTCTTTCGTTTGTGATTCTTGTTCGACCTGACCACTCATCATTTCTTCCCACGCTTCGCTGATCTTTGTTGTCTTTTGATGATTGATGGTTGATGGTTGATAACTAATATAACAGCCAAGGTACATGTACAGGGTTTGTGACTCTTTTTGCTCTGATGTTCTGATGGTGTTTGCAAAGATTGATCAAAATAGGTTAGCATCAGATCGAGCGAGTATTGAGGAGTGAGGAGTGAGGAGTGAGGAGTGAGGATGTAAGTTGGTGAATAATGATGGTTGATGACAGACGATACTAGTATTGCGCAGAACATGAGGCCAAAGGATCTAACCAGAACCCAGATCCGTGTTGGTTGAAGCAGGGTAAGCCAGCAATCAATCAGCATACAGTAGTCGATAGGCTAAGAAGCGAGGTGAGACACCCTTTGATTGATTGGTCTGATTAGGTTCTTGCTTTTGCTGTTGATACATCAAGGATCAAGGAATGATCGTCAGGTACGACACACAATATGCACAAAGGGATCTATCTCCTTTCTACTGTATGTTTGAAACTACAGTGTTGTTAGCACACCTATACACCTATGAACATCCCGCTTAGCTTGGGCAAACGAGGTGCGGAACATGTCAGTCAGGTTAGCTGAAGAAAAAGATGATTCTGGTACTTTGTCAGAGTGATACTGTACTATCATAGATACAGTATGTCCTCGCCGGCAATGGATCGCGCCCAAAAGAAGATGCAGATGCAATCATTGATCCGAAGACCGACTCGAGCTGATACTGATACGCGTTTGATAGTGAGACGCGATTAAGCAGCGAATGCAATGCAATGCAATGCAATGCAAAGCAATCTCCGTCCACTTTGATGTTGATGTTGATGTTGTCCTTGATGACTACGATTAGTTTTGATGGTTTGATGGTCTGATGGTTTTGATGGTTTGATGGTGTGACGTTTCAATTCATTTCATGGCAAGTTGATAATGGTAGATATGGTTTTGGCCCAACGTTTCTTTAGTACCTTTTACGAGAGATACTCGACACAACAATGAACCCTGAGGCTACCAGTTCCAGTTCCAGTTCCATTTTGATGTGATTTGATTTACTTACTGGGTTAAAGTCCTTTCCGACCAAAGGAGAGGAGAAAAAGGAGGAGGAGGATGTACTCCCATCGGGTGACTCAAGGTCCCTCGCCGAGCCGAAGTGCCGAAGTGGGCTTGTGCTCAGCTCATCCAGCTCCACTTGGCTAGATCTTGCTCCTTACCCCCTTATCTCTTACTCCTTTTCCCGTGGGTCCTAGCGTTTTCGTTTTCGTTTTCGTTTTCGAGAACAGATTCCGAGCCTAATTCGATGGAGGATGAAGGATAGAATTCGGCGCACCTGGCAACCATTTATCGATCATGTTGCTCCTTGACTACGCCGAAATCCGTTCCAAGGAGACATCCGATTGGTAGGGTGGAGCGCTTGTGCGCGACAAGTGCTACACTACCGAAAAAGACACCCGACTCAGCTATTCTTTCGGAATGACTGTTTCGCCTGTCCAAATCTCCTACACCGGATATCAGTGCGAGAAACTCCGATCGCTCATCTCGCCATTCCATGGTGTTGGGGCTCAAAAATAGTTAAAATCCCTCGATATCAGTTTAGCTCGATATGTACATGATGCATGTCACTGTATGATCTTGTCTTCTCGGTGAACCGCTGAACCGCTGAACCGCTGAACCGCTGAACCGCTCAGTCCGCTCCAATACTTCAATGCGTCAGATCACTGATACTAATGATCTGACAGCCATCGATACTGCAAGTAAAGGACAGGATATCAGCCTCAGCCATGTATTGTATTTCTTGGACCCAAACCCAGTCAGTCACCCGCACCCCTAAAGGTAGGACTGGGGACGACCCATCCGCCCACGCATCCGGCCAGCCTGACCCTGAATCGTTGAATCGTGCACTGGTCTTTAACTCACCTCAAATCTGAAATCGCTCTTTCTTCTTTGACACCAGCTGTTCTCCCAATCAAAGTAATAATATCCACCTTGCTCATAATCCTCCGTTATCGCTTGCGGATTATGAGCCCGCTGGAACCACGTCAGGTATTGCTTGTGGAATCGCCATGATTGTCTCTTCAATTCTTGGGCGGCAAGCCATTGCTCGTACGTTCCCGTCATGTAGTAGAATATGTAGAACAGTTGATCCAGGTCCAAGCGGGGATACAGGTTCTTGTCTTCGATGATGGGGATTCGAGCTTGAGGGTAGTATGATGGTGTCTTGACTGGATGCTTGGGGTGGTAGTAGCGTGGCCTGTGCGCATTTTCGTTGGTAAGGAAAGAATATGTGATCAGCGCTCGACCCTGAGTAACGGTTGCTCTACTCACGGCTCGGCATCCGCCTGTTGAGGGATGTTGCTAAAGCTTCCGTCAAGCGCAGAGTTGAGCTCGTGAACATCGTTTGTTCGTCGCTTGGCTGTATACATGATGTACGATTTCCCGGAATGAGAGCATTAGCATTGACTCCACGCAATTCGTTTTGGCGTTGGTACCACTCACAGATCTCCTTGGCGACCTCAAACGAGTGCATCAGGTTACCCATCACACCAGGTTGAGCAGGGGTCTGGCTAGGCGTAGGCAGTTGGGCAGCGGCAGCCCGTGACGATTCAGCATGTTGGGGTGCGTATCCGACCGGCGCGGGCGCCTGAATGGGCTGAGCAGCAGGAGTTGGCACCTCGGTAGAAGCCTGATGAGATGGTACTGGTGATTTGGAAGAAGCGAGACCCGGTGGTGGTGGGGGTGGGTGACCCTGCAATGATGTTACCCATGTTGTCAGCTCGTCTAATGGCAACCTCGCTTTATGTATAGTGTTAGGGAGCCCCTTGTCACTCACGTTGGTCTGGGCTCCATTGGCCTTGCTTGGACTAGGAGTAACAGCCTCGGGGCTCTCAACTTTAGCAGGTGACGGGGCCTTCTCCAGCGGTGTTTCTACTACACTCGAAGGTGTAGGCGTAGGCAAGGGCTCCTTGGCCTTTTGAGGAGAAAGGTCTGCCTGAGCCTGAGTAGGTGCTGAAGCAGCCGGTGTTGAGCCTGCTACAGCAGCGGCGGCAGCAGCGGCGTATCTGATAGGCGGCAAGGCGGCTTTCGGTGTTGGTGCCGGAGCGGTGGTGGCTGGCGCAGGTGCTGGTACGGGTGGTACGGGCGGGACAGTCTCAGCAGCTTTGGGCGTAGCTTTGCTTTCCAGCGTAGTCTTCCTTGATGGCGTCTTCTTGGTCGATACTGGACTAGGTGGCGTATCATCATGTTGACTCGAGGAAGCATTCTTTGAAGCTGGAGTGTTCTTCTTCGATACTGATGCTGACACTGATATGGGAGCAGGTTCCTCCTTGGCCGGTGTTTTCGGTGCCGGTGTGCTGATCTCTGTAGCATCAACCAGAGATGCTGTGTCGAGATGCGAATCGTCGTCGAGGTGAGCAAAGTCGTGCACGTAGTCTTCCTCTTCTTGTAAGTTGAGTTCGTCGTATATTCCTTGATCAAAGTCAAAGTCTTCCTCCTGCACAAATAGAAAAGCGAAATTGATAAGTCATGTGATCTTCCAGGCGCGGCGCGGCGCAGGTGCGTGGAAAGTGACTGTGAATATAAGTCCATAGGCAGTATAGACTCACGTTGTTTGCCTCAAGGAAGTACTTGACGTCCTCTTGTATATCCTCTACTTGCTCAACTTGCAGTTGACCATTCTCAAGCATACGTTGCACGACTTCTAACCGTCCAATATGCCATTGTCTTCTATCGTTCAACTCTTCTAGCTCTCCCAATCGATCACCAGACTGTTTCTTCTTTCTCGTATTTTGCAAGTTTTCAGCCTCAGCCTCAGTCTGCTCGATCTGCCGAGATAACTCGTCTGTCGTATTCCCCACCCAGTCGATCATCTCTCGTTTGGCCTTTTCAGCAGGGTCCAACTTGTTTTGGGCGATCAGACCTTCTTTTGAGAATGCCTTCATCTTCATCTCCTTTTCGAGCGCCTTGAACCGTTCCATTTGCTAGAAAGAATGAAGATGGAACACCAGCATGATCACTTATTAGCACAGGTCGTCCGCAAGCCGAGTAGTATGTTTAGCCGCCCAAACATGATGAATTGAGAATGGCGTCGCCATGCCAACCGACATAGCCAACGAGCCCAGCCTTCAGAATCGATCAAAGAATCCCCACTCACCGTTTCTATCAGCTTCCTGTTATCAAGCAACGCCGTCTTATCTTTGATGTCACCATTACCCAACCAAGCCTTGATCTGATCTCTCATCCTTTGCAGCTTCTTAATCTGCGTCTTGAGATCGTTCTCCAGCTTGTCTTTTTGAGTAGTACTCGATGACATGTTCATCTTGTCGAATGTGCTCTCGAAGACTTCGACGCCTTGAGCGACGGACTTTAACGTCCTGTCGATCTCGGCTGTTGAAGTTGATCGTCGTTCCGGTCGTTAAGCAGTATGGTATCGAGGACGAGGAGGGAGGTGGCAAGAGTTCCAACCCAACCGGTACAGTAACGGAAGAGCAATGCAGTATCGTTATAGTGGATGACAGCAGACCCGGCGAGATTAGGTGGATTTGTAGTTGAATGTGGAAGTCATATCGACGTTGTTGATCGCAACCACATAGCCGGGCAAAACAGGAAGAAGGCAACAGAGGAAGATGAGGATTGGACAAAAGGTCAGCACTGCTCATCCCCCTTCTTCCTCGTCTCACGCTCGCTAACACAAGGATCATTCTATTTTCAAGCGCACCTTGCAGCTTCCTTAACGCCATCTTGCTCGCGGTGTTGGTATAGTGGTGTTACAGCTGATGATTCAAGGTGATTAGTATATCCAGTTTCAAGACGGGACAAAGAAGGGTGAGAAGTGTAGCATGGGTATGTTACGAAACAGACAGCAGCAAGCATTTAGATTGCGCTTTAGCCTCGTTCCCCCTCGAATACCCCGCAGGTATCGAGCTGCATGCCTATCAAGCGTCTCTAGTCTGACGCGAGCCTGTGGAATGTCCCGAGACCTTACGTAACTGAGCTGCCCACAAGCCCACAAGGTTATCTCTGGACGCGAGGTGGAGGACGATTGTTGCAGATGGCTCGAAATCCGAAAAACGCGTCAATTTCAAACTCATGTTCATGTTTCTCGTTCAAGTTCATCAAGAATCATCCATTGTCTTGATCACAGCATTTTGCGCTACTTTCCAGCGAAGCTACGGCACCAGTTGGAGATCGCTGGATACTCAGGCGACCGCAGAATTCTATCTATACAGGGCACACTCGCTGAACAAGATGGTCAACCTTATGCGAGCCGCCATCGTCAAGGTGAGTTGAGTACGAGTACCTGCGCACGCAATGTTGAGAGGGGCGCGAGAGAACGGGTTAGACTGATACTGACTGATCGGTTGAATCAAATGTTGGCTCTGCTCATACATGACGTGTGATTCACCATAGATATTCTCAACCAAGTATTCGCTTACACTGCCTGCTGCTGCTCTAAACTATATTGAGCAAGTCTTGATCGAGGTGGGTCGGTCACTCGCTACCTGAAGTACCCTTTTACGTTTTTGGAGCCACTAATTATGACTCGTTTGCTCGCAGAATGAGATCCCAGAGGATGGATGGATAGTCGGACTTGAGTTTTGGGCGAAAGAGTATCTCAAGGGAGAAGGTGAGCTGTTCTCTCCCCACTAGGGCCTGCGCGATGAAGCGACAGCTTACAATCCATTCTGATTATCGTCGACCTGCCAGAATCATCTTCGCTCGTATCTCTCCCCGCTCTGAAGAAGGCATACGAATCTCTGCAGCTCGGCGTGAGCTAGCTATTTCTTCACATGGTTCCGAGTGTGAGAAACCCCTTAGCTCACTTGTGCTGGCTTTGATCTCGCAGACCACCGACGATGTCGCTACTGCCGATCCCAGTGAAGTCAACGTCGAATCATATTTCTCGGTGGTAGATGCTTTTGACATGCCTCCTGTGCATTTCGATGCGGTAAGAGGTGGCTTTGTACCGTGAGTGAATTGCAATCCCCCTTTTTCCTGCTATCGTAAAGCGAGCCTTACCACCAGTGCAGCGTCGTTGTGCCAATCACTAAAACGCTACCCATCTAATCTACTTCACAGGGGACGATGGAAACCTTCAGTTGCTGGTCAAGCGAGTAGTAGATCAGCCTTCCTTCGAGAAAGATGGGGTATCATCAAGGAGGTTAGTCTGCTTGCACCTGCTCATGTCTTTAATGAAAAGTTAAGCTGATGGCCGGGTTAATAGATCATCCTGAGGAACGAAAACTTCACTCCGCCAGCCATAGGAGGCCACGATCGATCCAACTATCTAAAGCTCACTTCGACTCGAAATCTGCTGGGAAGAGCTGGCCAGCTTTTCTTGCTATTTGGCATGCTGTCTAGAGATCCGGAGGGGAAACTATGCCTAGAGGACGGGGAAGGCAGAGTAGTATTGGACATGCAGGATGCGGTGAGCTGCCGAGTACCTCGCAGCATGAATGGGCAAAGTAGCTAACATTTCATGGGTTGATAGGTTCCCGGTGAAGGTCTGTTCACGGAAGGCTGTATGGTCCTGATAGAAGGAGAGTACACGCTCGAGGAGACGATAAGGGTACTTGCGATGGGACATCCACCGAGCGAGAAGCGTGATGTAGCCAGGTGAGCAGACCGTGTTGGTAATCCTGCCGAGTATATTCAAACGCTCGCTGACTTTGCGGTAGAGGGTTGCATGGCCATGTTGACTTTTTGGGCGGCGGCGCAATGTCATTGAAAGAGGAGGTGAGCATCTCCCCGTCCATCGACCTCATCATCATCATACACTGGTCGCTCTCGGCTGATACATACATTGTGCCGCAGCAAAAGTTTCTCCCGACAATACAGGCCAATACCCAAGTATCGTTTGTCATACTCTCAGATGTATGGTTAGATCATCCTCGAACAATACCTGCGCTACGGAAGATGTTTGAGGGTTATGCGGAAGCTGTGGAGTACAGACCTATGGCTTTTGTGCTGTGCGGTAATTTCAGTCAGAAAGGGTGGGAGGGCGAAGGTGGTCTGAAGCGGTACACGAGTGAGTGGATAAGAACATCTGTTTCCATGAACACTGTTTGTATGCTTTCAGTCAATCGCACGGGGTAAAGCTGACGACTGTATGTGTGACATGTATAGACGCCTTCAACGCCCTCACTGACTTGCTGCTCGAGTTCCCCCTCCTCCACTCGTCCCACTTCATCTTCGTACCAGGCCCCCTTGATCCATGGTCATCAACCACTTTTCCTCGTCCAGCTATCCCCTCCGTCTTCGCCTCTCGACTGACTCAGAGAATACCGAAAGCGCGATTCGTATCGAACCCTTGTCGAATACGGTATTTTGGAACGGAGCTAGTGATCTGCAGGGAGGATCTGATGGGCAAGATGGTCAGGAATCTGGTTGGGGTGAAGAAGGAGGGCGAGGCGGACATGAAGCGTTATGTGAGTGTCGTGGTACGGCATCATATAAATACCCGTCACGACGCGACGACGCAAAGCAGCCCAACCACTAGCCAGAAAGTGTTATGCTGACGATCATCCGTTTCTGCGGCTCAGCTCGTACAAACTATTCTGGACCAAACACATCTGTCACCTTTACCTATATCGATCCGACCGACGTTATGGGAATATGACCACGCTCTCCGCTTATACCCCATGCCTTCGTCTGTGGTCCTGGCAGACAAGTATGAACGATACGAGTTGACGTATGAAGGTTGTCATGTGTTCAATCCGGGTCGGTTCGTGGGTAGCGGGAGTGAGACTGGCGGTGAATTCGAGTGGAGCATGTATTATCCTGCTACGGGGCGAAGCGAGCGCAGGTGAGTTTTCTTATCCATCGATAATGGATGGACGGTGTCCTCGTATATACTGATGCCCAAATTGTCCCCGCAGTGCATTGAGCTTGGAGCAATGAGTCCCATGTCGGACCGCCTTTTCAGAATGGTAGTATCAGTAGAGAAGGGCTATCAGTCGTTGTTGTATGATCTAGATAGACATCTGTCATACATGTCACAATATGCATTATTCCAACAGGACCTATTATTCTAACCATGAAGATGTTGAACCTCCTGTGCCACGCGAATTGTTGAAAAGGTAAAACAAGCGTGCAAGATATTTATCCCGCTCTGAAAAGCTCAAAATGAGCCATTCAGCGCAGAAAGAAGATTTCTCTCTCTAACCCCGCTCCGTTTCTCCTATTCTCCTCGTCGCGATTTCAGTTGTTGAAATTGAAGGAGGGGAGAGCACCTCTTTGGTGCATCGGGGTTGAAGAAAGAGAAAAGAAAGGAAGAATCTAAAAGACAGTCACCAAAATACTTTGAGTAGGTTGACAATTGCACGACGGAAGCAAACTTGTTTGGTCAACGATGCTTGTATTGGGATAAATTCTGGTAAATTGGTTTGTGATAAATTCTAGTTAATTGGAGACAGCGAACAAGACTGGTCAAGGCAAAATCAAAATGCCGAAACGCCGAAACATGGTTTCGAGGCGAAATTTCACCAAATATCTAGGTGGGTACAGTGCATGCGACCTGTACTGCTTACATTGCTTTGCTGGCCTGGCACAATTGCTACTGCTACTGCTACTGCTACATGCTACATGCTTGCTGCTATTGCTACTGCTTACCCTGTCACTTGCTCCTAGTTGCCCCTTTGCCTTGCCTAGCACTCCTCTCCATCGTCGCTGGTGCTACGCTGGTGCTACACCATCCAATCCTTGCTACCTTGCTACCTTGCTACCTTGCTACCTTGCTACCTTGCACCTCGCTGCTCCTTGCTGCTTACTCCTTGCTGCTCACTGCTCACTGCTTGCACTCCGCTCCGACCACCACTCACCCGCCGCCTATTCGACACTTTACCTATATCGCGCTTCATCGCGAACAGTCTTTCCTCCTTATCCACCAAGAATTGTACGTTGATCGATCTCGCCTAGCCTGTAACTCACTCATTCACCTCGTCCCGCTGTACCGCTGCGCCCGCGCTCTCGCTCGAGTAGAAACGAAAAGGAATTTGTGGGGAAAAAAGGGAGATCTTTTTATGCTGACCTAATTGTGAATTTTGACGTTTTCCATCAATCCCCGTTTTCTTCTTCGTCCACTGCACTATCGACTCTATCGAATTGTTCATCTCCAATCGAAACTCATCGTACTTTGTCAATCGCTCTTTCCGATCTCTCGCATCCTCGATCAAATAGCAAAATGGTGAGTTGAACATCTCGACGTTTATGAGGATCGGATCCGGGCTGGGACACGAGTGGCATCGAAGAAGGATTGGGTGTTGGGGCAGGAGACTGGTTGGGTCATGGAATATGAAGGAGCATGGCTACAAGGTGTTCACAGTAGAACGGAGCCGGCGTGGGCGTTGCTGGATGGCGAATAGGAGACGAGGTGTAGCAGAGCATCTCAGTTTCAATGGGGATGTGTCGTTGGGGTACGAGGTTGCTGGAGGAGGCGGACGAGACCTTCAGCTTTGTGACGCAGAGGAGAAGAACCATGGGAGGAAATGCCGCTCGTGTCCTACAAGCAGACACCCAAACAATCACATTTCGATCATTGTGCTGATCCTTCCATCCCTGTTCAGGCCGACTTTACCACCGGAGAAGAAGCCGCCGCCAAGAAGGCCTCGCGATCTTTCAAGAAGTACTCCTACAGGGGTGTCGAGCTTGACCAGCTCCTCGACCTCTCCAACGAGAACTTCATCGAGGTGGGTTATATTTTTTTTAAAAAAAAAAAAAAGGATGGAGGACAACTTGAAGAGATTGGATAAATGGTTAATGGGCGCTGATCATTCCACCCTCACAGCTCGTTCACGCCCGAGCCCGAAGAAGGTTCCAGCGAGGACTCAAGCGACGACCTCTTGGCTTGATCAAGAAGCTCCGAAAGTCCAAGAAGGAGGCTGGCCCCAACGAGAAGCCCGCCATGGTCAAGACCCACCTCCGAGACATGATCATCGTCCCCGAGATGATCGGTTCCGTCGTTGGTGTCTACGTGAGTGGGACAGCTTTTGAACGATGCGTAGACATGCAGTCAGAAGCGGGGGGCCATGGGGCAGGAGGACTTGCCAGTGTCGGATTTTTCATCATGGCAGATCGTGATTAGGCACTGGCACTACAGCCCGGGCACGCCCTTGCTCCCCCCCGCTTTTGGAGTGATTTTCCAATATCAGTAGCTGACTATTGTTCTTCGCTCTTACAGAACGGTAAGACCTTCACCACCGTCGAGGTCAAGCCCGAGATGACCGGCCACTACCTCGGTGAATTCTCCATCTCCTACAAGCCTGTCGGTCACTCTCGAGGTGCCAACATGAAGGACTCCCGATTGTGAGTATTCATACCCCCCCTTACATCATGATTACTTTGAGACTATCATGCTGATTCCACTTTTTTTTTCTACTTTCTCTCAGCGTTCCTCTCAAGTAAACGGAATGAAAAAGGTGTCTGGGGTGCAGGGATTAGCAGGATTTATCGGGACGGGACGGGACGTTTGGTAGATCCCTTCTTTTGGGTTTTGTATCGAGACAACATGCAGATACGATTCCTTCCTTCACTTCTTCCTGGATGCTCTGTAGACGCTATCGGCTATTTTTAAGCAGGTCATTGGGCCAACAGTCCAACGACGGACGATACAAGAAACAAGTTGCTCGCAATGAGGGCGACACATCATTTTGCTCGGTCACCAGCAGTATCCTGAACTCTGGCCATATATGTCGGCTTGATATGAGTTTTCCAGCTTTCCGGGTAGCTCATCGACATGTACATGTGTCGCGACTAGATAGATATACAGCCCATGTTTACTCAGCGTCACCTCACCTCATACTGGAGAGCAAGCAGGCTGTCTTCGGTTGACTGAGCTATTCGGAGAAACATGGTATCATGAAACCAAGCCACCCACCGTGTATAAGATACTTCAGCTTGTGTACCTCTCCGCCTGAGCCACAAGCATCCCTCATGCTATGCGCCCGCCTAAGCCAATGTAGATGCATATCGGAAAAAATGAACGGGAGCGGCACCTGCACCAAAAGCCCCAATTTTGGGTCCAACAGGGGTCAAAAAGGTATACACCGTAAGGGAGTCGAACCCTTGCCGCGTCGATGGCAACGACGCATGATACCGTTTCACCAACGGTGTTTGGCGATGGAAGGGTTCATTTAGTTGGGTATATATAGCGTACTCGACAAGAGAGCGCAGAATCACTTATGTATGTACATAAATGGATAGATAGATAGATAGATGCGATATGTCGATCTGACGCCGAGACCGGAATACCAAGAAAGTTGTTTCCCCGTGCAATAGTACTCGTAAGGTGAAAAGCGAGAACCGAGATCAGATAACTTATCGCCAACCCCTTACACCAGCCCCGTTGAACTCGGGCATGCCCTTCAATTCCTGCAAGACGAGATAGGCTGCAACATTGTGAGCCGACTTGATGGTCCCGTTGCCAATGGCTTCCTTCGAGCTGTTTTCATGATTGTGAAATGTGATTTATGCGAATGTCATTGGGGTCAGCTTCGTCATTTTTGAGCCAAAACCGGATGGACTAGTTGGAGGGACAACTCAACTCACATGGTCCTGCCTTGACCAAGATAGACGGTACATTTGCCCTTCCAGATCTTACCATGTTCGCCGACTCTATCGTGCTCCGATACCCAGCTGGGCCAGAACTTTTCGCCTTTATCATACTCGGGTGTATCGAGGCGTTTCTTCTGAGTGTAAAGGTTCAGTTCCGCTTTGGAACCCTCGGACAGTTCGACCAGGGCTTCGACGTCGCCGAAAGACTGCCCAGGGTTTGATTGGTAGAGGGATTGCAAGTTGTCAACCAGCGGAGTGTACAGTGGAACCAAGAATTGACTGAGCTTGTCGAATGCACGTCCGTGAGACAAGGGGTTTGTGGCGCCGAAATCGGTGTTGGTATGATTGCCATTACCGCCGCCGGTGTGGTGGAAGGGACCACCGCTTCGAGCATGAGCATGGGCTTGCGCACCAGCGGCATCATCACCGGATCTGGCGTAGGAGAAGAACAATCCCGCAAGGTATGCTTCATAGACCTCGCCAGCCTCGTCGTCGGACTGGAGGAAGGTTCCTTGTACAGCTCGGCCCGTCCTCACTTGTTGGGGTAGACCATAGTGCCTTGAGATGTGAGTGTTGATCAGTCGATTGACCAATTTCGAACGAAGGTCCTATTTGCAGGTACACACACGAATGTATATGTAGATGTCAGCTTTCGACATTGGCTCTTTGCGACTACTGTCATGCGGGCCTCCGTTGGTCTGAGGAACCTCTGCTACCGGGGTTGTACTGTGCTGTACAGCTGCAGCGGTACAAGGTATATTGCCACTCACAGTTGCAATACCGACTTTGCGCTTAGAATCCTTGGTGTAGAGGAGGCAGGTGATAAAGGTGCCTGCGGGTAGTCAGAGAAGAGTTGAGAACTCTCGTCAGCATCATTGTGTTGTGTAGTGTAAATTTTTCTTTCGACGCGCATTGCCCTTGAGACATAGCTGCGTACTGTACATATGCATACAGGGGACGGACGTGGCACAACCATCCATCGAGCATTGTGTGCAAACTCACTCAGCAAGGAATCACCAACATGAGCAAGTGTCTCGTAACTCTCCCTGTCGCCGACAGAATGGAGCGCGAGGGAGCTGATGACGGATCGATGAGTGAAGACGGCGGCTCTGAGCTTAGGATCGGTGATCTCGGGCAGGGGCGGCCAGCTGAATTCGTCGAAAAGGACGAGTGGAGAGAAAGGCGGCGAATCGCCGTTGGTGATCGAGGTCATTTCGGCGCAAGAGGAGTCCCAGATGGCTACTGTCTAGTCGAAGTCGGTCGCAAGAAGTACGAGTATACCTCACTCGAGTAGAAAGAGGTTTAAGAGGGAGATATTGTCGATAAGGTTGAGGTTCAGAGGAACGACTTATATACTGTATGTTTCGCGCAGAGAAGCCAATGGGCAACCGGCCTCGAGTGACCACAGTTGTACCGTATTCGCCAAAGCCCTTTGTTCTCATCCGCAAAACAATAAGTTGAGGAGCGCTTGTCGGCGTGGTCGGACACGCCTTGAACACGCCTCGAGGGGCGCATCATTGCTGTCTCTGATGGTAGCGGCCATACGGTATGCACACAATCAATCGATCGATCAATCGGGATTGACAGAGTGCTCGGAGACACTTACTTTTACTGTCCGAACCGCGAACCGAAGAGCCAACAGGCCTAGAGCACCAGCGGAATCATGCGCGATGAAGCACGATCTTCTGAGAAGCGAAGCAAAGTCCAAAGGAGCCGAAGATGGTTGCTTTTATTTGAGTGATGTGAGCAAGCAATCACGATCAGAACAAAACCAATGCAGCCAGTTTTGGCTGCCCAGAGAGCTGTTCCCTACTGCCTCCTGTAAGACCCAGGCTGCATTCCTTTATTATCTGCACATTATTTGATTATCCTCTGTCAAGCACCTCTTGAATTCATACACATACACGCACGTCGCATCTTACCTCTACTAACACTCAAGTGCGGATCGTCAGCCCCGATGTCAGCCCTCATACCTCACCAGGCGGATATGCCTCCTGCTTTCCAAGATATCAAGTGGCCTATTCTTCCGGTTCTCGGAGAGAAGACAGCCCTCAACAGATGCCCCACAAATGCGAGCAGTGCGCCAGACTCTGTCGAAGGAAATTCGGCGGTATCTATGGGATATGAGACGTTCAGCTTCATGGGAGAAGGTGTCCTCTGTGAGTCGTTTATGTACCTCGCCTTCCTGGGGGTTTGACTGGATGCAGTACATGTAAGCTGACGAGAAACTTCAGTCCACCACGTCACACAGTTGATCTTCAGATTATATCCACAGTTGAGCAGAGAATCTGCATCAGTGAGTTATCGTGGTCTCCTGCTCTCTCCAGATGAATCGTCTCCCCGTGTGCTTTCGCTAACGCAATCGATGATCGACGATCGTAGAACATTCGAAAGCAGGTCCTTTCCACACCTCACCTGTCGATCATCGCCAAACACTATAGTACACCATCCAAATTCAAGCCGGATGGCAGCAGCATGATATCTGACATGTCGCCCAATGAGCATACTTCCTCCAACGAGTGCGCCGAGTCGTTCGAAGCCTATATCGGCGCCCTGTCTCACCATGCAAGATCTCTCACTTCAGACTCCGCCAAGAACAGCGGACAACCCATCACCTTTGGGGGAGAAGGGAAGAAGATTGAAAGCATCCCGGCGCAAGCCAAAGATGGACGTTCTGAAGCTGTTCCTGAGCATCAAGAAGCAAGCGCTGCGCCATTGAAGAAAAGAGCCCGACAGGACGAAGATCCCCTGCAAGCGCAGCTCGATACAAAAGAGATGGACAATTCCAAGCAGTGTGAACTCAAAGCTGCAGAGCTCGACACTTTCCTCGACGCCCTGTTCCACCAGGTCATCGTCAAAATCTATCAAAAATCAGAGGCCGCTTCCAAACCGCTCCCGATCACTACTAACCTTATCAAAAAAAAACGGACCCAAAGCTCGAGAAGTTTTTCAAAATCAATCGACTTGCTTCCGTCGCACAGGGCGCCAAAGCCGAGCTTCACCTGTACCTCACTAACAAGAGGCTCCCCATCCCTTCCTACACATCAGAGAGGGTCTGGCCCGATGGCAGGAGGAGAGCGCCTTGGAGCAGCAGTGAGCAAGGAATGGTGTGGGAGGTGTGGTGCCACCTGGCTGTACCGCAGCTGGGACTCATGTGAGTAAGAGAGACATTCCCTTCAGACAGGGCTGTGACCAGATTGTACCAGTACTGAGTGCCACTATCGCCCTATGTGTCCATTGTACGCGTAACAGCGAGGCGCAAGGTATGTCCCTCAACACCAAGGACGCAAGCAACATCGCCGCCTAACAGGTCCTCCAGGAACTCAGAAGGTTGGATTAAGCAGACAATTTACGCGGAAGCCTCAAAGAATGATGAAATCAGCGCAAACCTCATAGTCAGAAGGGGTCAGGATGATCAACGGTCCAGCAAGTTGGCGGTGACGAAACGTGCTCTCACTAGCCCTTGGCTAGATCCAGGAGAGTGATAGAGCAAACCTATGTGAATGAAGAGTGATGAGATATACATTTGCGAGTCAGTCATCAGCTATACATCAATGTGACATGCATATAGCAAATATGATATTAGCTCTAGTTAGCAAGCACCATACCCTGATCAACGCACATATGAGTCGATTTACATACATCTATTCCTACATGGGACAGCGATAGGGCGTACTGATTGTACATTCCGGTCAAATCATTACGCTGCGGAAGGCACACTGAGACTGCCAGGTCCAGAAGCTGCGGATGCAGGGATGGTGGGTACAGACGTGGTCGAGGTCGTTGAGAGCAGTTTTGACATCGGCTGGGCGTACGCGAGGGATCGTTTCACGTAGAAGAGCATGTAAGCTTTCTGGCTCAAGACCGAAGAGAGTGTTGTCGGTGTCACTGCGATTGTGAGAGGTACAGTAGGTCAGCGGTGCTATTAGATGATCGACTTCAAGCAAACAGATGGATCTCTCCCCACTCACCTTTGTCATCATCGCAATGCCACCACTCCTCACCCTCTCGGACATCCGCCCAGTAATGACCATTGTCCAATTTCCCTTCGTGCGTGACGACCGCGAAGAGATCATACAGGAACAATGAATCGGGAAGCAGCTCATCATCTTTCGATGTAGTTCGAGCTTGCTGCGTGCCAGCACCGGAAGAAGGGGAAGAAGGGGCGGGTGTATCAACGTAAGGTCGCATGTCGAGGGTCGATGGGAAACGGACATGACTCTCTATCTTCGTCGAGGTAGCCAGAGACGAGTGTGCAAACCGCTGAAACGCCGAAGCAACATATATTAGCATGTTTTGCTTGACGCCATGAGATCTTAAGATGCCAATCAACGCACCTTGAGCTGAAACGAAAGAACCGGCGCAAGCTTCTTCACAGAAAGCTTCCTTGTGGCCACCTGGTCGGGAAAGCGCAACTCTCAGCTTTTTGCCTTCATCGAGCGATTGTGCTGTTTGAAGCTGATTACTCACAGTACCCGGACCACCTCCACATTTACCGCATTCATATCCTTTGCTACCCGAGCTGGGGTCTCCAACAGTCTCGGGAGCGCAGAACTTCCTCAACAGCCCGGCGAGGGTAAGCCCTCCCGAGCCATTCTGACTGCCGCCGCTGTTGCCGCCACCTACACCTTCTGAAGAGGATGTCGAGACAGCCGAGGACAGGTTCGAGTTTGATCCCGTGGATACGGGCGTCGGGAAATCTAGTTGCACATCGAGGATGGGATCGATGGTCGATGACGTTGTAGAGCATGATGAACAGGTGACGGAGGATATCAAAGAGCCAGAGAATGTTTGATCTATACGCGTGTGACGACAGTGAGCATCACCTTTGAACAACATCAACGTATTGGTAAAAGGCAAAACGCACGCGCAATACAGTTGCAACTTGACAATTGTCCTTTAGCATGAGCATGTATCTGATCAAGGGCAGCGAGGAAGAATGAGTGGGCATCTGCGAAAGTGTGCAATTTTTATTAAGAGACCCCGGTTCCAAGTTAGGCGTAACCAGTCGTAGCGGATAGTAAGACTCACCTTGTTGACCATAGCCTTCGAGCTCAGCACTAGCATGCCACATTGCATAGAGCATAGTGATGGGACCATAAGGCGACTTGTCTTCGTTGTAAAACTGCGGCGGGATGGGCCATCAACAACTACAATGACAGTCAGGATACACACACGACGGACACTTTACTAACTTCTTCGAAAGCCTTGTCCATCTCACAGCACATACATCCCTTCTCTCTGTCATTGCCCGGAGCACCATTTGCCTCGGACCCAAGGAATGGTTTTCCCAAACTCAAACCTTTTGATCCATTTGGACACACATGCCGATTATGCTTATCGGAGAGGAAGTAGGCCTTCAACAGAGGATTGTGAATGAGGGATTGGAGAATGGCGGACAAGAAACAAGTTTGAGATAGGTTGAGGAGTGGTCGTAAGCCTGCAAATAAGTATATACGTCAAGCCGTCCAGTCAGCATCAGTGCCTTTCTCTCTTGTGGAAGGAAGGTATACTCACCCCTACAGCAGGTCTTGCTTACTTCTCCTTCTTCGATTTTCACCATGTTATTCGGGTTCCAAGCTTTCCAAGCACCTCGGCCTCTACCTCTTCCGCCACTGACCAAACCAGGTTCCCTTGACTTATCGTGCGATTCTTCCGTACGGATCCGTGCCACTCGGAAAAGTGATTCAAAGGCATCTGGGTAGATTGCATCGTCACATGACGAGCAGAAGATCGTGCCGGTATTTGGGTCAACGGCTGAACGTCGAGGCAACGGTAATGCTTCAGCTAAGTGTTTACAAGGCCAAAGCAGCGGCAGAACATTGCTTACCGAACCCGCACGATCCGCTGCTTCCTCGCCAATGGGACCGCATACAATCCTTGGAAGACGACGAGGAGGATACTCCCGCAAAGGGCAGACAACCGATGTAATTACAGGTAAGACATGCCCAAGGTCGAGTAAGTGAGACCGAACAGGTTTGGCATCCTGGCGGGGAAGTCTGGACAAAACAAGGCAGGATACTTAGCTGCCTGGAGCGGAACGAGATAACTTGTTGCGGCGCTGGACGGATGCTTATTCGTGCACTGGGATCGAGACTGGCTCACCTTCCTCCTCTTCACCCCCTCAGCCACGGCACCCCACCGCACGACTTCGACGAATCTCTTTTCCACCTCGCCTTTCTTCGTGGCGTTTCCGCCCGATGACTGCGTACCGCTTTGACCGCCCTGTTGACCATCTTTGAGCTGCGAAAGAGTTGCACTGAAGCTCAAGAGAGACCTGAGATGGGAACAAATGGAAGTATCTGATCTGGCGAAAAGCGTCGAAGCGCCAGTGGCAGGTGTCGATGTCATGATGTGAACCGTTTAGACGTTATTGCGAGTCCGGTGCCCTTTTGCAGGAAGCTCGATGCGATCAGAGTAGGGACAGCTTGTTCTGAAGAGCGCTGGACAGCCGAGGGGAGCTGAGTATCCACAAACCAAGGTGATTGACTAGGAGACTATGACTACAAGTGTGATATGGTGAGTGAATGCAAGTGAATTTGAGTGAATTTTAGTGAATTTAAGTGTGATGTTCCGGATGATTCACGCTCAAGCATCCGGATCGACATAGGGCGTATACGATGATCCACGTGTCATACACGAGAGCATCAAGAGATATGCAAGTTAGTTACGTAAGCTTTTCCCCAAGCGCGTGTTTTTAAGTCAATCGACGCGTTTTGAACATGAACTGCAGTGATTGCCAGTAACAACGAGCAGCTTCATATCTCATCTTCGCCCGCTTCAGCACATACTCCCACAGCCCATATTCGGAAACAACTATCATTCACAAAATACTGGCTGTGTCCGAGACCATTCTCTTCTAGAACTCCGGGTGATGGCCGGCTCAGCTGCCCTACACATTCAGCTCGATTAGTTCGCTCGACCATCACAACACCATGTCGAACCCGAATGCACACCCCTCATCCTCCTCCAACCCTTTGCTGAATCCTCCATTCTATGTCATACCGGGTATAGATCCTTCCTCGCCAATATCAGCACAAACGGAACAAATTGATCAATTGAATACGTTGTTGTTACAAGAGATTGATGCAAATTTCGCGAAATTTCATCAGATAGTGACGAGTAAAATCTTGCCAGAGATCAAGAGGTTTGCCATAGGGAGTGAGCCTACGAGGGAGGCTAGTCAGGTGAGTACCGCGAGTGAAGCGAGCGGAAAGATCATTCATAGGGTGGTGGGGTGGGCATCCGAGCGAAGCGAGGATTGGTTTCGGTGGGCGGGTGGGAGAAGAAAATATTGGATGGTGGGGTGGGCATGGGATCGGCGGGTGGGTGGACAACAAGGTATAGGGCGGGGAAATCGAAATCAGTGACACCGCTCTACACCTCGAGATACAACCAGAAGCTACCGGTATCATGCCGCAGGTGCTGACCCGGACCTTTCCATCTTTTCCCTACCCAGTTCTGGCGCTCATTCTTCGAAGCCGCGTCATCGATCCGACTGCCCGGCTCGGGCTCTGGCGACTCGACGTTACCTTCTCAAGGGGACACTTCCACGCAATACGACGATCACACGCTGACACTTCGCCGAGATGCCAACGACTCGTCCATGCAACATCAGCATCCTCCAGCTGGGACAGACGATTCTGGATCATTCATCTTTGACCCACCTGCGACTTCTTCGACACCTTTACCCTCTGGACGAGGTCAAGGTCGAATCAACGAATCGTGGGAAGATTCACTGGAATCTCCATTCGAGAAGCTGGATAGGCAATTGAGGAGTGAATTGAAGATTGGGGACAAAGCGGAACAATACCCTTCCGACGGTACAAGCTCGGATATGCCTACGCCCAGCTTACCGAGTGGCTACTCTCTGCCTTCCATGATGAGCCGCGACTCTTCTGATTTCTCGCAGTCTCAGCTAGACGAGGGTCATTCTACGGGGGCAGTGGAGCCATCGCAGCTGTCTTCCTTCACCACAAGCAATGCCGCACGACCGTCCTCTGCCACCCCGAGAGCGAACAGGACCGCTTTGCCAGCCGTCTCAAAGTCAAGGTCCAATCCGTTCGGTCCCGACTTCAATGGTATCGTTGATCTGCGCAACACTCCTCTCAATCCGAAATCGAAATCGTCCAGATCAAAACGGGACAAAACAACGAGACCACCCAAAACATCCATTCTGCCAAACGTGGAGCTTGATTCATCATCCGACGAAGATGATCTACCCTTCGGCATGTCTCCTCCCGTGACCATGAACTTCACCTTACCTCCCAAGGCGCAAGCCTTCAATAACATCGCCAAGACACCTGGCAAGTCATTTGGTAGCAAACCTGGGCCTGGAGTAGCGGAAGCGAGGCATGACGAAGGCGAAAGGCAAGCAAAGCATATCCTAGACGATCTGTTTGAAGAGATGAGCACCGAACTTTCCCCTCGAATGGCCACTCCAGACGGTCTCGGCAGATACTCGATAGTCCCCGGCGGCGAACTCCAGCCGGGTGAAGGCAGGATGCTGTTCTCCGCCTCGTCCGCGCAGAATGCTTCTGGGTCATTAAATGTTTTCGGAGCGATTCACGAAGGCAACGAGGGGGACAATGACGACGATGATGAGACGTATCACAGACCACCTCTTGGCGGTGGACGACGATCGATGGCTAACACGTCATTCGGCTCTGACGTCGTTGAGCTTCCGGTTGGTCAGGTATTCTCTGCAGATGATTCCATCGACCCGGACGACTCGTACGATTCCGACGGACACGATGAGTACTCGCACCCTCCCACGAATACCGGTAGCGGAATGGGCTCGGTCGGTGAGCCCATGATGTCGAGCGTACCGTATTCACTCCCTACGCACGACAATTTCATACAGGGAGACATGTCTTACGCTTCGTCCGAGGGCGACATCACCACGACTTCAGAGGCCGGCGCTATCTTTGGTCGACAACCGCCTGTACAGGCGAGAGGCAATGCCGTGCCGCCGAGGTACAGTCAAGCGCCCGGGACACTGGCCGGTTTGAACCAGGCGGGATCAAGGCAAAGTTTGTTTGAGCTGCGCAAGACGGATGAGATACACACGTACCATGGAGGGAGACTGGAAGATGCCGCGGGCGAGGATGTGGCACTTAGTCCGACTCTTGGTAAGCGATAGAGCGAGGGTGTGGAAGACAGCTTGTGGCTGTGGGGCGACGACCACCGAGCGTAATACTACTACCATGTCATAGAATTTTAGCCTCTCGGCAAGTAGGTATCATATCAAGGTCAGTGACAGTCTACCGAAAACAACAACGTAGGGACAAGGGATAATGAGAGAACAAGATACCAGGCTACTGAGTATACCTGTAAAGACCGATATACCATTTAGAGGGATCAACCAGTTGGGATGAAATCACTTGTATCTGCAATATGCAACGGCACGTCGATGTTCGTCACACTTGGATTTCATAGAAGGTGATGGTATGTCGAATTTGGAGGACAACGACGAGACCACATAAAGATCATGATATATCTGCATCACCACGTCCATGCGATACAACAGCTTTCCATGCGGATACATCTGACCAGCGGCCACACATACAATTATTTTCAAGAACCAATCTTATTATTGACTAGATCTATATTCAAGCGATCGTGTATTGTATTGTATACAAGACGTATTCTGGATCATTTATTCATTATCCAGACAAGATCCTCGACGCGGATTCTTTCGCTTTGGTAATGAATACGCTCATCCATCCACACAGCCTCACTCCTCCTCTTCACCTTCTAATGGCTCATATCCCTCTTCCTCCTCTTTTCGACCCCTGGTCATCCACCACCAACCAAAACTGACAGCAGCGATGATGACGATCAGTCCGATCCCGGAGAGTGTGAGGACCAGCCAGCCCCATCTGCTCGCACAATAAGCACAGGGGACTGTCAGCACGATTCCAAGCATTGATATTTGTTCGACCTGTGACTCACCTAGAGAACCAGCTAGCATGATACGGGATCAGAACCTGGTCGATCAATAATACCCCACCTCCCAAGGTCATGCCATCGCCCCACAGTCTCCTTCTCTGCTCTTCTTCCTCTTCCTCCTCAGACTTGCCCTTCTTGGGCTTGTGTTTCCTTTTTTTATCATCTGGCTCGGAGATAATGCTGGTACTGCCTGAACCGGCTCTAGGCTTCCATCGGACGCTAGCTCGACCGGTCTGACCGATCCTCGCCGAGTTGCCCATCGCTGCACCACCTCTGGCACCCTTGATCCCGACAATGAATGAGTTATCGCCAGTAGCTCGGAAGGCAACATCACCAAACTTGTTTTCTCCTGAAAGTAATGTCGAGTAGATCAGGTCATCGACCAAGGTCAAGGGCTGACCGTCTCGTGGGGGCGAAGGCGGGACGCTGGATTTGGTCGCTGATGTAGTAGATGACGAGGGAATAATGTGTAATTTAAGAAGCTCCAGTAACGCCTCCTTGTCCGAAAGATAATGAGTCAGGTTGAGGGCGCTGAATGCCTTGTCGGTGGGTACAAGGACTGTGTAGCTTGGCAGGGCGAGGTCTTCCAAGTTGGGCTGGTCGTTCTCTGGCGAGTCACCCTTTTGATTGCCATCATCCAGAAGAACTTTGATCTGTCCATCAAGCTGAGTACGCTGGACTTCGTCCGACGTCGGTTCTCTGCCTTCCAGAATCCAACCGAGTCCAGCGCGCATCATCAGATCGCCCATGGTAGACTGTTTTGAGCCTCTGATGAGCTTGCCAATGGTAATTTTCAAGTCGGCAGGTAAGACAACTGAGTCGATAGTATGGATGGTGCCGGTATCTGTCAAAGCGTCGGAGTGCCATACTTTCGCGGCTCGAAGTTCACCATTCGCCGGTAAACTCTCGCCTGAATCGTACCCGTGCCATTTTATGGGTGACCGAAGACTGATCGTCCCGTTCTTGCCCTTGGTTCGATCTAGCACGATTGCTCCTCCTTCCAAGGTGGTGTACACCTTTTTGCCAAGCTCGATATCGGGCGTGTAGATAATCTCGTCGACGGCATGGTACTTGATAACTTTTCGAAGCTCGTCTTTACCTTCTGGTAGCAAGAGATATCGCATTGTCAGACCAAGCTGATTGAAGGCTCGATTGCGAGGCATGAAATAGGTCGTTGCTGATTTTCGCTTGACTGTTCTTTCCAGTTCGGCTGCATAGACCGCAGCGATGAAGGTCGACAGCTGGAGATCTGAGACGGCGGTCTGTAGGACATCATCTGGGGGTGAAAGCAAAGAGGAGATGAGATAGATAATGCTTTTGCCGCTTCTGACTGTAGAGGACTGCTAGTCAGCTTGTGTCGGTCGTCGCACTTGCACGATAAAGCTCACCTGGTTTGCCGAGGACGGTCGCACCACCAAATCTAATTTCGCCTTCGCCAATCGCTTCCCAGTCATTCCTGTCTTTGTCAAAGCGCTCCGACACTTCTACCCTTAATTGCTGTCTGCCTCCGCCAAGCAACGATGTCTGCAGTTCGGTGCCGAGTAGCATTCCATCCTTGATTTCGGAGGGAAGTAATCGTCCGGGAATGAAGTGGTACTGAAGCAGGCTGGCAAGTGGTGACGAGTCCTTGATGGGTCGTTGGGCTTGCCCAATGCTGGATGCAGACGCCAGGTCCGCTTCTGCATTGGACCAGACTTCAGGCAGTGGGGCACCCCAGTCACCTCCCCACTTGTCCATCGTATCGAGCACATCGTCTGTGGGCGCCAGAATGGTCCAAGCTTCTTCATCGTTCTTATCCCTCCCATTCTCACCGATATACGCCTCTGATAGATTGGCGGAACGAAGCAGAGACACAAAGCGTGTCGCGTTGAGTGACAAAAGGGTCTTTTCAGCCGAGTTCAGCAGCGTAAAGTTTTCAGGTAGAAGGAGGTTCGGCATGATATGGATGACGCCTGCGAGAAGAATAGTCAGATCGTGATTACAGTCAGAGCTATACGTATGCACATACCATTCGAAGCGAAGATGTCAACAGTTTCTGCTTCGGTACCGTTGACAGCGATTTCACCAGGCTTTGTCGAATTGATCTCGAGTTCCAGGCCGGTCACAGCTAGACATCACAGTCAGTGGTGTCACCCTGGGGAGGAGGTAATCTAGCTCACCTTCAATGATCCTATTGTTGAGATAATCGCTCCAACCCACTTGACCTTTGCTCACACCGAGAACCACGCCGCCGCCGAATATCCTTCCCACGCCTTCATCACCGAACGCCCCTTCCAGGTACGTCTTTTCGATATCATCGAAAGCATCCTCGAAAGCCTTGTTCGTCGGTGCGAATACTGTAAGGTGAGGGTCCGTAGCGAAAGAGGATGGTAGAGGGGATGGTGTCGAGTCGAAAGATATCAGATGTGATAGGTAGCTCAATGCGGGATGGGTCCGGATGATCTCCTCTTCAATCGAGACTTTGTCAGCTCCGCTCGGAATCACTGTATAAATTGACCAGCAATCTCACCGACAGAAAGCGGCATGTCCAGCACGTCTTCGATACCGACCACGACCCCATTCCTAACCCATCTCATCCCCTTGACGGTTTTTGTATCATCCTTATCCTTATCTTTCCCCTTGTCAAATTCGGTATGATTGCCCTTTGCTTCCCACCCTTTCCCATCCCAAACCGAAGCACCTCCTTCACCGTTCCAATCCGCCCCTATTTTACCGGTCTCTCCGCCCTCATTGGAGCCCACAGCAGCTATACGTAGTCTCTGACCATAGCCGTGTAGCAAGCCTTCCCCTCCTCGGGGCAGCCAAGGCGGTCCAGGCTCAGGAGTTGGCGGGAGCTCGGGCTCCTGAGCTAGGGGATAAAGCAATGTTGTCTGGATAGTCACATTCGAGGCGTCCGAAGCAAGGAAAGCTGAAGGCGATAAGGTGTAGTTGAGCATGTGGTAGAGTAGATGCTGTCGTAGTGCCCAGTTCTGGTTGTCCATCATTCGCCGTTCATCTTCTTCATCTGCTCCTTGCTCTACCCTAGCTTGTAACACTACTGCTTCGTCTTTCAGCCAGTCTTCCAAACCTCCTGATCCGAGCCAACCTGATGCTAGCATCTGCTCATCACGAGATTCGAAATCCAGCGGCCGGTGCTTATCGGCCCAATTGGTCCACGCTTGATCAGTCGGCGCAAAGAATGTCGCATTGCCAATATGCGCCAGGAGTGGTATGCATTTCGCTCGTTGTAGTAGATGGAGGGTGATGGTATGATTGACGGACAATGAGAGGGTAGAGACGATCGTCTCGGCTTGTATAGAAATGTCTAAAGTCCGTACATCAGATAGAGCAGTAGTCGGTCAGCTTGTAAACAGATCAAATACATCATTGGCGAGTTAGCTCACCTTCATTAGAGATGTTGATGGGGTCGTAGCCACTTTGCGAAGGGACCTGCTGTGTTATTGGTTGGCCGCCAGAGAAGGCCAGCTGTTGCGAAAGACCTGAGCGGGCAGCCACCAGGACAGACAAAAGCAGCCCTGTCGACCACATCTCGAACGCTCGAGGACTCGACTCTGAGTCTATTTCTTGAAACTGGGTCTGTGTTACTATATACTTTTATCTAGCATGGGAGCGGAGCGAGGATTAGAGTATTAGGATGAAGAAGGTTCTGAAAGCTCGAAAGACAAGTTTAAGAGGATCCAACATATATATATTGACATTAACGGTGCTCACGGTGACGTGCGTGTATTGGGTGGGTGTGTAACCGGTGGCGATAGCCGGTGAGTGGCAAAACAAGCAATTTGCATATGTACTGTACACTTTAAAAGAAGTTTGTTGGCCACAAACGCAAGCATTTGATCTCCCATCTACATACGCATGTGCATTCTACGACAGACTGACTGCTTGAGAGTCAAGGGATCGCGCTCGGTGTAAACGCTCAAAACACGCAATGAATTATCTCCCAAGCTAGGATAGCCACGCTAACAGCCAAGACTACTGCGAATCTCGTATTCCAGCCGGTAGCGTCCGCCCTTCGTGATCCATGATTCCAATTGACCATACTACTAGCGACACCGTTACCAGCCGCGGCTGCGGTACCGCCCCCACTATTTCCCATCCGTTGTTCGAGTTTACTGAGACGCCCCCTCCGGTTACAGCTGAAGTGGCAGGAGATATGGCGTTATTGGCGTTCGCGCCGAGGTGTGTCCAGGCAGAAGCGCTACCCTCGCTGGATCCCCAACCAGAATCCGAGCTTTTGGAGTTCCATCCACCGTCATCGTATGTCTTGTGACAATCGTCACAACCGTCGTTACCGCCATAAGTCTGTTCACCACCCTTTGAGGTCACCTGGTAAGCGCTACCTTCGGTCGTCATCCAGTAAGACCACCAAGTATTGGTAATCTGAATTTCGGTCACTGAAGTGACGGGCACGCTCATAAGAACAGGTGTGGGTGAGTACTGGATGATGAAGACTGTGCCTTCTTTGGTGACGGTAGAAGTGATGGTTTCAGTAGAATAGATAGTCTCGGTGATGGTTTGAGACTCAGTGACATAAGTGGTGATATAGCAAGGGACCGAAGTGGTGGAGAGGATGGTCGACGTGACTACATCAGCTTGGAGCGTAGTCGCCTCGCCGCCATAAGAACAGTGTTCTTCCTCACATCGTTCGACTAGGGGCGCGGTTGTGGGAGCAGGAAAGTGGGAAGTGGTGACACTTGCAGGCGAGGCCGATGCGGTGACAGCCGCTGTCGGAAGGATAGGGTTAGCCATTGCCAGGGCGAGGGAGCACAGTGTGATGAGAAAAGAAAAGAGCATGGTGTGAATGGCAGGTGATGAGATGGTGAGATTTCGTTGTGTGAGGGTGTAATGGGGTACGATGATTTTTGGTGGACGCGGAATGAGAAGATACTAGGTCTGGCAATGAGCGTTTAAATTGGGAAATCCACACAAGAATAGCGCATTTTCATCGCGTGAACTGTTCAGCTGTTGAAACGATACATCTCGAAACGTTAGAAAGGAGGCACAAGAGTTCAGCAATCTCCAAAGGTTCAATCAGCACACAAAGGCCGTCTACGTCATTAGCTCAAGGCCCGGGAACCACCCCACCCCGCCAGCTCAGATCTGGGCGTCGATCTGCTACCATATCTGCTACCATATCTAACCTCACCGCGATGCATCTCCACCATACAGTCTACTTCTTCTCGTCCTTCTTCTCTTCCTTTGGAGGGGGAGGGGGGATCTTGAATTCCTGAGGGTGGGTGTTGGGGTTTCCGGCACCCACTTGCTCCCAAGGTGAAGCGGCGTCGGCAAAGTTTCTGCGAGGACCACGATAATTAGGGAAATGGCCATGACGATAGGGGCCCGATGGCAGGACTCACCGGAACGCCTGGGTGAGCTGAAGGGGCTCGTATACGACTCGCTTCTTCTCCTCATCATATCGAACTTCAGAATAACCCTGGGAGACGTCCCACATCAGCACAACACCTAGGTTCACTCTCATCCAGACTCACCGTCAGAGGGAAATCTTTCCGTAATGGATGGCCCTCGAAACCGTAGTCGGTCAAGATACGTCGCCTGTACGATCTTCGTCAGAAATTTTCGCCGCCATGTATAGCACGCCGGTCTACTCACAGATCGGGGTGTCCGCTGAAGAAGACTCCGTACATGTCCCATACTTCTCGCTCATACCAGTTCGCTCCGCTGAAAACTCCCACACATGAAGGGACGGGGGTGACCTCGTCGGCGTATGTCTTGACCCGGATTCGTGATTGATGCGCAACAGACAAAAGGTTGTACACGATCTGCGCCGAGGACGTCGGAATCAGCCTTGTTGCCCCTGCATTATTCAACTTAGCTTCAACTCACCTCAAATCGGTTGGGCCTGGTGGGATAATCCACAGCAGTGATATCCATGACCGCCTTGTACTGGCATTGAGAGTGATCTCTCAAGAAAGTCAAGACGGGAACGACGGCCGTAGGCGGGATGTAGAGAGTAAGCTCATCCTTGTATACGGAGAACTGTTGGACGTGCTTGGGGAGACAGGTCAGGAGGTATTGTCCGTATTCGTGAAGGGGAGAGTTGACAGGTGCGAGTTTTTCGGCGGGGTTAATTCCTGCGGGTTCGGAGAAGGGAGCTACCGAAGGCTGGCCAGAGGGGTTAACTGTGGAAGAAGGGAAGCATGACACGATTAGTAGCATCCAGGTAGTTTAGCATCACGCTTCGAGCATATCCTCGGGACCTACCTTGTCGAACAACGGCAGCCGATCGGAAGGATCGAGCGACCACAGAAGGTCGTACAGCGGCTCGCGCGGACGCTCTGAGCGTGACGATGGATGATCGAGCGGCCATGATAGTGTTTTAGTGTAAGATGGAAGAAGCGATGACAGATAAAGTCGAAATACTGTGTGTTTTCGAGATGATCAGTATACGAACGAATCAACGATGGAGGGTATCAGAGCAGGACAAGAGCGTGTGAATCGCTCTGCCACACGATCGGAGTCACGGAAATAAAGAGCCTAATTAGCAATTTGAGCAGTAGCTGTGGTAGAAACACTACAAATGGTTTGATCATTCTCCTAATAAAGCTAATAAAGCTAATAAAGCTAATAAAGCTATTTGAATGAACATTGACACTTAGTGACACCAGCATCCAGCATCCATAGACATTTCATTCATCATCATTTGAGGATATGATCGGGGATCTGTAGCAGGTCCCCTCATGATGCAGTTTGATCCAACTAATCCAACCTGGTTCTCCTTCTTATATACCTATAGCATAGCACCACCTTGACTGGATCATCTTATCATATCATAGATCGCCTCGTCACCCATATACCGCCCCACCTGGCATTCAGATCAGCCTTCGCCCACTTCACGTTCGGGTCAATCATTCACCTTTCGTCATCTCGCTCCTTTCACTAGTTTGGCGTCAGAGTCACAAGCAATTCCGTCTCTTTCGACATCAGGAAGGAATCAGATAATCTGCGGGCGCATATCAAGCTAACTACTTCCCAATGTGCGTACTTTCTCTCCAGTCTTTTTCCGCTCTCTCCAGTCTCTTTCCGCTCACACCCTTCTCTAGGGCCGCAAAATGAGTGAAATCCCCTCCGACAATGTACCTGATACTCAAATTCAACATCAACAACAGCGACCAGAAGCAGTAGTCCTATCAAACGGAACGACGCTGGTGGCGTCGGCGGCGGACGTCGAGGCGGAATCGAGGGGTGCAGCGGACAATGAGGAAACAGCAGAACAACCAAAGGGAGATCTCACAAAGATCTTAATTGGAGATGGGCAAGAGGTGAAGATATCGTCCGAGGACACAAACGCCGCTCCGGCACCAGACGCGTCACATGATCATGATGACGAGCAACCATCACATACCACCGCCGCACCCTCGTCCGACGCACAGCCTTCTCTCGCCAGTCCGATTGTACGTGCAGCAACCCCGTCCTCTCGAACCTCCACTCCACCACTAGGCGCGAACGCGCAGGCTAGGAAGAAGTTTAGCTCGGTCAATGTCAACCAGAAATTCTTGAGCAAAGCGGCAAGTCCAGCTCCGGCCGCTGGACAACAAAAAATCTCGTCACTCAATGGTACGCTTCAAAAAGCTATTCTCGTCATCAGCTAACCATTTGTCGCAGCAGCATCATCCCCCGTTCCCATCGCCTCGACCTCTTCCCGTCTGCTTTCAACAAAGCTTACGACGGTACCGTCCAACAAGTCCAGTGCATCCCCAATTCCTGCTGGATCGACATCCGCTTCTTCATCACCTTGGGCGAAGCCTGTCCTGCCTCTGCCTGTTGCACCCATCATCGAACCTGAAACGCCAGCGCCAGCTCCAGCAGCCTCAACACCCACAACTTCAACCACTACCACAACACTGCACCAGCCCGCTCCGATGCGAGCAAGAGTACTGGGCACGACGACTACACCTCCAGTCATGGGTGCCGGCCTCGGCATCGCCGCGCCAACGTCGAAACCCGCTTGGAAAGCCGTCTCAGGGGAGCCTAGAAAGCCTGCGTCGGGGATCACGAGAGATTTTCCCACAGCCATGGAGGTTGCGGAGGGTGAGTCGGTTGCGTTAGAGTCGTTGCGCTAGAGTCGGTTGCGCTTCTGCCTCATTCGCTTACATCGTTTGTACAGGCAAAAAGGCGGCGCAGCTTGCTGCTCAAGCCCAAGCCGCCCACAACCAAGCCATCCTCCAAGGGCTGAATGCATTCACTCAGCTCGATCCAAACGCGCATCGATGGGATGTGAGTGCACCTCTTCCCACACGGAACCATATGCTGATATATTTATCAACACAGGAGGAGGATGAGGAGGATGACGTTATCGACTTCGGCGATGGATCCGGAGAGCATTCCCACGAGGGTGCCCAAGTCGACGGGTTAGGGGATCGACCGGTAGCGAAATCAGATCGATTTGCCGAAGATTTCGACCGAAGCTGGCCGAGAAGACCGCCACCACAACAGGACTTTGATCGTGGGGATCGAGAGAACCGGACACTGTTCAACGCGTCTTCCAACCGACTCGAGTCACGACAGCCACCTCAAGTCCTGCAGGTACAGCCTACAAGGCTCATGTCACGCCCAACAGAGCCGCCACGTCCGGCGGTCGGCTTTGATCGACCTCTTCCCCCTCACTTACAGGGTAGACCACCGGCAGCAGCGGAAGGGACCGGCAGAATGCTGCCCCCTCACATGGCAGGCAATGGTCCGCAGCCGCAAGCTGCGCCACCAACAGCTCGGTCTGCGTGGGGCGGCATTAATAGAAATGTGGATAGAGCGCCACCACCTCACTTGTCGTCGGATCGACCTGCGTTACCTCCTCAGTCCGCCGCTAAATCTCCCGAAAACACCCTCAGCAGCCTTCCGCCACGTCGATCTTTCAGCCACGCAGGACCTCCGCCGCCAGTCCCACCAGACGCGCACCCACCTCCTGTTGGTGCTGATGAACAAGCTGCAGAAATGCATACTGCAGCTGAGAAGGCGAGGTTGCGCAGGCTGGCCGAGGAAAGCGAACGAGAAGCAGCCGCAGAAAGGGCCAGGCAGAAGGCTCGGGAACTAGAGGAACGATTCAGCAAGACAGTCCGCTCACCGGACGTCGCGCCACCTCCGCCTCAATCGAAACCAGCACAAGCATCCTCTGCATCCTCTCACTTGCCTCCTCGACCTGAATTACATGACAGGTTACCTCAACCATCGACACAACCACCACCGCGTAGCGCAGAAACGTCTTGGCGAAATCGCATGCAGCCGCAGCCCGAATCGGTGCACGAGCCGCAACCCACGACTGCGCCGACACCCCGCGATAACGCCTCGAACCATACCCGACCCTCACGTCCAACTGCAGAGTCTTTCTTCGAGACTACGCCTGGCGAACCCTCAACATTCGCTCTGCCTCACGATGGGGCCAACTTTGATAGCATGCTTGCAAGAATTCAAGCCGCCATGGCGGAAGCTCGTTCCTCAGAGGAGACGCCCATTATGCCCTCTCCTGAACGCCCAATCGCTCGCCCCACCCTTTCCCCCCTTCCCGTACAAGAGTACTTTGACGTGACTTATCCCGAACCTCCACGCTCCCCTCCGCCTGCATGGCGATCTTACCACATCAGGATACCGAAAGCGCAACCGGGTCGTCGCTTAACACCTGCGCCTCGTCTTCGCGCAGCAGAAGCTCCCCGTCTAGCATCTCCTGCAGGCTTCTTCAGCACTTTCACCGCCCCCACTGGAACGTCACTTACCCGTGCCGAGCTCCTTCTTCCACAGCCTGTTTTGCGTCGTTTCCAGCGATCCGAGCCAGTCGTCAGCATCTCCCCAAGGCGACTGGAACCTTTTGAGAAGAAACCAAAGAAGAAGCCTGTCGCCTCCAACCTGCCCGGAGTGTCACACGTGTCCCCTGTCGAGTCGTCCACGCTGCTCTCGGCGGATCCTCTCAAATCGCAGCAACTGCGCGACCAACGTGCACGCGCGGATGGTTGGCGACAGGCCGAGTCGTCCACTACGGTCGCCAACCACCCTCCCGTCGCGGAGACACCCTTGGAAGCTCCACCTCGCAAGATTAAATCACCCGTGAAGACCTCGGCGGCGGCCAGAGCAGAGCGTGAGGGTCGATTTGCCACCGATGGTGTCACAATTGGGGCCCCTGGAGGTGCATTCGCGGACAAGCCCGGTGTTCGATTCATGGTCTCCAGCGAGCTCGAAGGGGATAGTCTTCTGGACGAGGTGAATAAGATGAGCCTGGAAAGTGTCGGTGAAGGGGACGACAAAGAGCAGGATGTACAGTCAGGGGAGTCTGTCAAGTTATCAGGCGCCGAGGTGAGTCAAGTAAACTCTTGTCGTCGCAAGGCTGATCGAATCTTCCTTAGACACCCAAAACACCCCCTGTCCCCCGTCCCTCGTCTCCCAACACATCTTCATGGCCGAAAGTACCCTTGTCATATCCTGCATCACACTCACCCGCACGAAGTTCTCAGCACGATGCAATCAAATCCGTATGGGAAGCTCAGCAAACAACAGACGAAAGCAGCAACGTCAATACCCCCATGTACCCTAGTCTCAACGCGCCTTCATCTTCTGATCCACCCGCTATGAGCTTTTCAAACTCTCAGACTTTCTCTTCTCCTGGTGGATCCGGACCGGCTCTTCCTCCTATCAACGTCCATCGTGCTCCCTCTGCTCCGTCGCCATACGGCCATTACGCCTCTCCTCAAACGATGTCCAGTCCCGATGTGCAGTCCCATCATAATGTGATGGGTCTCAGTTATTCGAACATGGGCAACGCGCGGGCTGGTAGTACAAATGGCTTCCAACAAGGCGTCTGGTCACCTACGGCTTTCGGCACATCCATGGCTTCACCGGGTTATCCCGCCTATGCCGCCCAGCAGCAGCAAAAACCTTCGATGGACCCAAAATCACCCTCGACGATGGCTTACAACGGCAAGGCGACCGACGGCATGGCCTATGGAGGATACCAACAGGCGACTCACCACCCGCAACAACAATACTCTGGGGCTAATTATGGAAGAGGCGTGACGAATCCCGCCAACATGTCTGCATACGGCTATGGCGCTCCCGGTCAACAAGCTCGACCTGTCTCTGGGCGTTTCGCCGCGCAGCCCAACGGTGGTGAATACGCACCCCAAGCTCAGGTGGGATACATGGGCGCCGAAGCGGGACAAGGGGGATATTACGGCGGCGTGGCTCAGAATCAGCCGACTTACCCAGTCGCCAATTATCAATATCAACAGCAGCCACAGGCTCACGGGGCAGTAGGTCAAGGCGGTAGAGGGGGTATGGGCGCTCATGGAGTGGTCCGTCAGGACCACGGAATGAGCGGATCAATGGGAGGAGCGAGAAAGATGTGGTGATGCGCTCATGGAGTGGTCCGTCAGGACCACAAAATGAGCCGTTGCAAGAGGCAAGAGCTCCTAGAGTGGTCTGACGAGCGCGTCGCAGGAGGCTCTTCCCCCCAATCTCTGACGACTCCAGGCACAATCTCGACGTCAAGATGCAAGGACATTCGCTACAAAGATGTATGAAAAGAAGACGACCGATATCTTTGGGTAGTTTCAGGAGCGGAAGGAATAACAGCAGGAAAGTGGAGGAGAAATCATCATGACGGGTATCATCATTCCCTAATTCTATCCGCCCATATCCCTATGACAAATACAAACTTTGACACCTCTGTATCAGATTTTCCCTCACCCAGACCGATATACTCTCCCCAATCAGCAGTATGTAAGACAGCTGGGGATGAGATGAAATACACACATGCCTCGGCTCAGTTTTCGTTCCAGTCGCGCAAATCATCCTGCGTGGCATGAAAACAGGGCGAAGAGGCGGAAATCCAAGCGCCTTATTAGCTCGAGTTGGAGTTGTTTCTTGGCACTGAGGCTAGCGATGCCCTAATAGTCCTCATCTGTCGGCGTGCACTGCTAACGCCGGAGCTCGGTGTTCGATCTCGGCTGCTGGGTCAGATATGATCATCCGTCCTGAAACATGCTGGCAGATCCGGCGTCAATCAACTTGTACACCTTTCTCATCAAGCGGCGCGTGACTCGACCTGGGACAAGTGAGGTATCCCTTCATACAACAGGATACATAACGCTCGGATAACACTTGGCTTTGGAGCTATTTTAGTCAACTGTCAAGCAACACCGAGGACACTGTCGGGCCTTTTCATTCCTTTCATTTCCGGAGCGATTAGTCCAATCGAAGGGGTATGACAATCAGGATGAACCTCGTGCAATGGACTTGCCCCTGAGCCAATAGTGAATCTAGGCTGTTTCATCACCTTTCATCTCACTAACACACACACACACACACACACCAATCCTTTGTCTGATAAGAGGTTGCAAACGAACTCCTTTCATCTTGACCGAGATTGGCCCGGTTATCGCATCTCATTATCGACTACCGTCAGTGTTATAAAAGTCCACCGGAACACAAGCAAAGTGTCTTATCTTTTTCCTCCACAATCGTTCAAAGTACTTCTCCGTGAGGCGTACATTCTTTTACGAATCGACTGGTTTCACTCGTTCAACCGTCTCCACCTTGTCGCTTTTATTACTGTGCGCTCAGTGTTCCCGACTTGATCGTTACTTTGAAAGTATCCCTTAACTGTCAATCATGAGATCCTCACTCTCGTTCTTCACCGTCTTGTCCGTCTTCGCGGCATCCGGTGTCCAGGCTAGCACCAAGTCCTGTGTTCCAAAGTCAGCAGCTGCCTCATCCGCAGTCTCCCTTGCAGCCGTCGCCGACGGCACTTCGGCTCTCGGCGTCGGCAACCTCGCCAATGCCACCGCCAGTGGCGCCCCTTCCGGTACCGCTTCTGGAGTCCCTTCTGCCGCCAGCAGCCCCAGTGTTCCACCAGCTGGATCTTCGGCTATCCTTCCAAGCGGTTCTGGTACGGCGACCGCTGCCGGTGTCAGCTCATCTCTTGCCGCCGTGGGTGCGTCCGCTCCTGCCTCATCTGGTGCAGGCGCTCCAGCGGCCACAGAGGGTCTCCTTCACACCGGGAAATTCTCCGGAGTCCCCGACCTCGTTCTTCCTGACACTGGCAAGGATTGTGATTGCGGCTACAAGGTCAAGTCCCTTGATAATTTCTACTTCCGAAAGCGGTTCTCCTTCGACTTTTCCAGTCTCCCCACGCAGAGCTTCAACAGCCCGGATGCTCTCCTCAAAGAAGGATGGATCATGAAAGGCAGCGAGAGCCACGTCGGTGGTCCGACTCCCGAAGGGAATCAATGCCTCGGTGACCCCACATCCTTATCAATCGACGGGGGTGCGCTTCAGCTCACCGTCAGGGGCGGTCAGTCGCCGTCCCCGCAGATGAAGTGTCCCGAGATCTCTCACACCGACCCTGCTCTTCATGGAGTCTTTCAAGCGGAGATGCAGCTCTCGCCCGTCGAGGGGACTTGTCAGGCTTTCGTGAGTAACTAACTAGTCTTCGCCAGAGAGAAGGGTCAATGCTAAACTTTGCTCTTGCTCGCTTCCTTCAGTGGCTCAACCATACATCTCTCGAAACAGTCGCTGACGAGTTGGACATCGAGGTGATCGGTGGGGCCCACAAGGTCCCGAACTCTGCTGGAACGCCACCTGGTAAGTGCCTATGGCATAGTATACATCTTGCTGACGATTGACTTGCGCGCGCGCTCAGGTATCTATTCGACCTCGTGGGAGCCAAACCAGGATGTGAGTTGTTTTCGCGCCAACAAGGCTAGTAGTGTCTGCCTGTGCGCGCCCTGTGTTGATCTCTCTTCATTGTCTATTTCCAGCCCCACCTACCGAAGGAAGACAATTCAGAGCTCGTGCACACCCATGGTCTTGAACCTTTCCCCGATATTGATACCATTGATCCAACCGCAACGTTCAACAAATACACGTAAGCAATCCGGACCGGTTCTTCTTTTTCCCAGACGCTGATAGATAGTACCTGATTGTTTCCGAACAGCATCGCCTGGTTGCCTACTTCTCAGCAGCGTTACTACAATGGCATCGCCGTGAACTCAACCACTCAGTACAGTGAGTTAGCGGCGAATTCAAAGTCTGGTGATGTCCCACAATAACTGATAGAGTACACCCTTTCCTCTTAGACGCGATCCACCCCATGAACGCTACGATCAACAAGTGAGTTGCTATACGTGTGCTTATGAAATGACAAGGGTCAACAATGCTGATATAACCTCTGACCCGATCTGCAGCTGGTCCAACGGATTCGCGGGCTGGTCCGGCGCAGCCCCCAAGACAGACTCTGTGTTGAAGGTGAAATCCGTCTTGTTCTACTACAACACCGAGACCGAGTTCGATCTCAAGCAAGGTTGTTCCGAGGCGGATGTGTGCGAAGTGTAAATAGCACGTCCGGAAGGAGGAAGGGCTGCCGCACCCACCCACCGTTTTGATAGCTCATGTGAAAGGTTTCCGACTCTGCATCTATACTACATATCGCTTCGCGTATACGCAACGTGAATGCATCTAGATCTTCTTCAACGTTAATTTTATTGGCTCGAACCGTACGCGTGTTTATCTGATGGACTTGTGGGTCATTACGTAATCCCACAAAGAGTAAACAGTGACGTATGTCGCCACCGCGATAATGTCAATGTCATGTCGACGCAAAGTTCCATGTCATGTTTTCTTGAGTGAACCCCCCTTTGTACTCTTCGTGCTTCAATTCCATCTGTCTCTGCACTATACTCTTCTAGATAAGCCTTATATCTCGCGCCAGGCCACCATGTCCGTGCTGCCCCCAGATGCACCACCGCCCGAAACCCCCCCTCTTCTTCCGATACCCCTCCTTGACTGCCGCTGGGTCCATGCCGGTGCCCAGCATCTCGACCTCCTCCCAACGCCAATCACCGCCGCCTCGACCACATACAAACCCTTTGGCCAAGAGGAATCCTCTCGTATTGAAGAGGCATGGCGAGCCATACCGGATGGCGAGCGTCGTCGGATCATTCATACATGGGGCAGTACCGAAGGCGAAGGCGCACCAGCTAGGACTAAAAAGAAGGAAAAGCCCAAGGACGATAAGAAATCAGCCAGCTCCGATAGAAGGGCGAGCGTAGTCTCGACCAGCTCAACAGGTCACCATCCGGTGGACGATCCACCCACCGAGAGCTCTGGCGATAATTTGGCGCTTGAAGAACCAATAAGATCCGGTGAAGAGCAGGCTAACATTGAGGAAGAATCCATTGAGGCGCAGGAGCGCAAATATAGGGAGATCATCAACAAAGCGCAGAACGCGGAGGATGATTTCGAATTGATTAGTGGGGTTCCCGTCAGTCAGGTGAGCCCAAATGTCGACGATAGCCGCGGTCCTTTTTTCCAAACTGAAATAATACCCTCAGGATTCCCTGTTTGAGGTATCTCTACCCACTTTATCACTTCACCCTGTCTTCTGGGCACACACGGGCCCACGAGTATCCGTACTGCGTGGTACATGGTTCGTCGAGGCCGAGACTCGGCCTTGTTCATGGGAGCTGGCGGAGGAAATCGAAAAGGCTTACCTGTAAGCGCGCCTCTGGGCGATCTCAAGCAACGTCTCGTGACAGCTGATCATACGCAGAGAGATCCAACCTTGGCAGCCGTCATACAAGCATGAGCTGGCCACGGCAATGGCCCTCGGATCGGCAGGTGAAGAGAAACTAAAGTACAACCTGCCAGCCAAGTTCGGTCAAGGTCTTGGCATCATCTTCGAAGATGGAGAGAAAGGCCGCCTCACCACGTATGTTCTAAACTTGGCAAAAAAAAAGAAGAAGAAGAAGAAGGATATAGCTGACTGAGCACGGGTGTGCGCAGAACCGGCGCCCTAACCTATCTCACCCGCGCATTTTGGGCATCGCTTCGTGCCAAACCTTCGGGTACCTATGTTTATCGAGGTTTCGGACCCGCCGCCGCTGCCTCAGGAAAAGACAAGTCCGATGGCTCGCCCGGCCGAAGCAGGACTCATTCTCGAAGAGGCAGCTCTAGCAGTCAACGCCCATCAAGCATCATGGAGAAATCACCCTCAATTCGACATCGTGCTCTCTCCAATGATCGGCATACCAAGGATTCGAAGCGGGAGAAGGCGGAGACTGTCGTCGGCCAAGCGGTCAAAGGCTTGAGTCTGAGTGCAGAAGACACTCTCAACGGCGTGCGAAAAGGCTTAGAGGGGTTCAAGGAAGGCGACAGGCGGAAACAACCGTCCGCGCTGTCTTCGGATACTCGAGACGCACTCGAGGAGGAGAACGCGCCAGTGGTAGGTCGCAAGTTGTGTTTACTGTGGGCTGAAAACGCTGCTGCTGATAACCGATATATTCCCTCTCAGGTCGACGCCAGCGAAGACGATGTTCCCTGTACTGATCTCATATTGGTTATCCATGGAATTGGTCAGTCCATGACAAGTGACGTGTTTCGTAAAATAGCTCTGACATTGTGCGAGCAGGTCAACAACTAGCGACCCAATACGAAGCTTATAACTTTGTGTATGTGACGGGCATCCTTTTTGGTCAATCGATACGCGCTTACGAGAACATATAGCTACGCGGGAAACCAATTGCGCCAGGTGCTGAGGTTCGTAGCTTGTTCAGCATAGCTCATGAAATTGACCTGCTCGATGTTAATTAATGAACAGGAAGCAATCCAACAATCCTGCGCTCGCTTCAATCATTCGGGATCGACGATGCCAGGTAGGTCATCATATATTCTGCAAAGAGAGTTCTTGGCCTCGTTTTTTTTGACAACAACATTGTACAGATTCTCCCGGTGCAATGGCGGACTTCGTTGAACTTGAATGACGAGAAGACGGAGGAAGATCGGGAACATGGGATGGATAATCGATTCACAATTGCGGGTGAGTCTGGGATTCGTCCGTCCTCTCTATATCGTGAGAGGGCCAAATCACACGTTCACACTTCGCACATAGATATCACCATCAACAAGTCGATTCCTTACGTACGGGAATTGACCAACGGAGTGAGTATATTCGACAACAAAGGATACTACTTTGTTTGCATGTTAACGTTTACCCCCCCCCGAGCAGGTACTACTTGACATACCACTATACATGTCGCATCACCGTCAGAAGATGATAGAAGCCGTATGCCTGCAAGCCAATAAGCTGTATCGGCTCTGGATCGCCCGAAACCCCAATTTTGAAAAGCATGGCCGAGTGCATATCATAGGCCATTCGGTAAGTCTGTCTCTTAGGCCGCTCGGGGACTGACTGGTCCACATTGGGTCATGAAACTCACCATACCTTTTCTCCCACACAGCTAGGGTCCGCCCTGGCGGCACAGATCCTGTCAAACCAACCGACCAAGATGCCCAGCCTTTCTCAGCTGCCCAAACAGGTCCTGACCCAGACACGCGATCGGTTCGTCTTCAACACGAGCAACCTCTTCTTGTGTGGCAGCCCGCTGGGGATCTTTCTGCACCTTGAACAAGCACAGCTCATGCCCAGAAAGGGCAGAGAGCGGACAATGCACTCCCCTCAAGACGAAGCTGTAAGTCTTTGCGGGAGGAATGCCTGTACCGGCTAACAACCACACCCTTTAGCTTGATCGCGCGGGAAAGTACGGATGTTTAGCGACGGACTCGTGAGTCTGAGCCCCTCTCGTTTTCAGAAGACACAATAGCTAATCCTTTGAAACAGGTTATACAACATCTTTTACTACACAGACCCTGTAGCGTAAGTTTACGTTTCGCAGTCGTTTCGTGTCGCCGCATTCATGCTGACCGTCCGGCGGGGACATTTAGATATCAACTGAACGCGGCGGTGGACGCTCGCATCGCGGCACAACGCCAACCTTTAGCTATCACATCCGTCACCGCGCCTTTCTACGCACCGGTGACAGATTCTTTTAGCACCATATCAAAGTACCTGCCATCATACTTGGGCGGTGGTACGGGTGGTGGGGAGAAAAAGGCAGCGCGGCCTGGCGTTATCCGACTGCCAAGCGGCATTGAGGTGCGTCCTAAACATCTTCAGATACGTCGAGAACTTCATGCTGATCCTTTCCGTAGATGTCTGGCCCTCAAGGTGAGGAGCGCCTCGAGGGGTCCAGAGGCGAGAGACGATTCTCGGCGCTCAACCCGCACGGCAACGTCGACTTCTTTTTGCCGTCTGCTGGTGTAAGCGAGTACTTAGGTGTGTGCTTCTTTGATTCTAGACACCAGATCATCTATCCAGACTGATGACATCTTCAGACATGATCACGGCACACATGTCATACTGGACCGACCCCTCATTTGCGGCTTTTTTGCTAGCCGAAATCTTCTCGACCCGACTAGACTTGATGCGAACGGGTATGGGACTCGCTCAACCAGTGATGCCCGAGGGCACAGCTTGATTCATCGACTGTTGTGCTATAGAAATAAACCGATAGACTCTACCAAGCACGCACATGCTCCACACACAGGCGCTACGGCTAGATGTGCTGTATACAATATATATATATATATATATATATATATAACGATGATAATGACAATGATGAATCTGAAACGAACAGACCGCCCTCGGCTGACGTTATCTGTATGTACTTTTGTTATCTATCCGAACTGACATGTTCCGAGAAATACGAAAAACGAACAGAGAAGCTCCGGGAACACAGGGGTTACAGTGTGAACTTCAGGGTGCAAGATCCGACCGAGCGGATAATTCCCGGCCGGAACTCGATTATAACAGTACCTACAGCAATTCTCTACGCCTGACTCGGACATCTCCTGTACATCGGAATTGTCACACGCTCTTTCTCTTTCTGTTGCAAAAGTATCAATCTCGGGCAACCGAACGATGGGTATTACAGCCCAGAACAGGAGATTTACGTGCTGATGAGGCGCATATCAGGGCTGACCTGCGATTCATTCAGTCGAGTAGGCTCACGCAAAAGCCGCAAAGAGATATAAGAGAGGAGACATGACATGAAACGTAGCATATGCTACTGCTCATCCCACCTAAGATCAACCCAGATTGTTATCCGTGTATCAGTAAGATTGTCACGACACTCTCACGTCCAGGAGATACCTATTGATTTATCATTGAACCTAACCCAAGTCCACAGCTATCGACGATCGCTGGGCGCCAAGGAAAATCCGCAATGCCAGATATAAAGATGCTTGCAGCGCAAAGTGCTGGTCAAGAGGTGCCCTTGAAGAAGAAGAAGGTTGCTGTCAAGCCTAAGCTCGAGAAGCAATGGCGGGTTCGAGCGTCCCCATCTGTTGTCAGTCCTGATCTCTTTGTCTGCTAGTAGTCCGCACCCAGGCTAACTAACCCGCCCGCTTCTATTTTGCACAGTCACGCTCTAGAAACCCGATCCGTGAGACGCTTGCATCAATTACTGCCAATGCCCCTTCCACGTCCAAGGCCGTGATCAACTTGGGGCTCGGCGATCCGACGTATTACCCATTACACGCGCCTCCGCCAGCTGCTGTGGCTGCTGTCAACGAAGCGATCCAGAATGGTCGAGCCAATGGTTATGTGAACGGAGTGGGATCAATGGAAGCGCGTGCAGCAGTGGTGGCTTATCATGAACGTTGGGATCATGTACGCTACGACATCAGTGATATCGTACTGGTGGGTTCATGAACCGGCCATCTGTTCCAGTTTGTTAATGACAAGTAATGATACTGACGGAATCTGTCTGTAGACACACGGTGTAGGTCAAGCACTGGACCTGGTTTTCTCGGTCATGATGCCGCCAGCGTCGGTCGAGAAAGCCAATATCATATTGCCCCGGCCGGGATTCGCCCAGTATTCCGCTCTGCTATCGAATCTTGACGCCGAGATTCGGTACTACGATTGCATAGAAGAGCAGAATTGGGAAGTCGACCTGGAGATGTTGGACAGTCTTTGTGATGACGACACAAGGGCGATCCTCATTGTGAGTAGCGTCCATTTGCGAATAGCATCCATCAAACCCTACCCCGCAAAAAACACAATTCTCACGGCAGCTACTCGCTTGCAGACCAACCCAAGCAATCCGGTTGGTAGCAACTACAGTCGGGAAGCCTTGAAGGCCATCGTTGAAATCGCCGAGAGGCACAAGGTTCCCATCATCGCAGATGAGATATACGGGCACATGGTAAAGTCCATCGTTCTCAACAGCTGCTTGTGACCTTCCAGCTGACCCTTGACCCCATCGGACCAGACTTGGGATGGGCCCTTTGTCCCCTTATCCTCCCTGTCCCAATCTGTACCTATCATCACCCTATCCGGCCTGTCGAAACGCTTCTTGTTCCCAGGATGGCGTTTCGGATGGTTGGCTATTCACGATCCTCTGGGCGTTGCCGCGGAATTAAAGCACGGGATGGCTATATGGGGTAATCGCTTCATGGGTCCAAACAGCCTGATACAAGCGGCGTTGCCGACCATTTTGGCGACCGAACCAGAATGGTTTGACGAGGTTACAGAAAAGATCAAGGTGAGTGATAGTGATCAGAAAGGCAAGCCTGCTTGCAGAACCATACGGCTGACGCATCGTGTTGGTATAGAGCTTGGCGGAGATCGTGTACGAAGGCATCAGCGAAACGCCTGGTCTTTCTTGTACAGCGCCTCAGGGAGCAATGTACGCCTTCGTGAAGATCGGTCCCGGTGCTTTCCCCGCTTTCAACGACGATGTCGCATTCTCAACGGCCTTGTATCGGGAAGAAGCAATATTTGTCTTGCCAGGCGTATGTTTTGGAGCACCCGGCTATATCCGACTGGTCTTGGCTACGCCATCGGATATCATGAACGAGGTAATCTCAAGGATCCAGGCCTTCTCACAAAGGCACTTCAAGGAATAGAGGATCGGACATTGCGTGATCCGACAAGCCATAGATCATAGATGATACTTTTGTCGAGTCATACTATAATCTGGCGTCAATCGCTCAATTGTATATATATATGGCATACAACAACATAATTTGATCTGTCGGCGTAGTCGGGTCGTTCGGGCCACAGTGATGTAAACATCAAATGGGACCTTCCAGAAGATCGCGTAGATCTCCTTTCAAGAATGGTAGACTTGCTGCTTCAGAACCGGCTTGGGATGCTCCGAGCCAAGGTCCGCCAATGCGCGGAACGAAGCCATGTCCACTCTCCCTTTGAAAACGGCAAAGACTGGTCGATACGATCGGTCAGCCTACGGTCTAGTTGTCACTTGTAGAACTCACCATGCGTTGGATCATGATCCACTGTCTGTTCTGCTTCTTGGCATAGGTCGTAGCCAGCTGCGCAATGCGCACATCGAAACCATATCCCTCGGATCTGATCGCCGTGGACATCGCACAGCGTCTCTTTATGCAGGACATGCTTGAGATAGGCAGTCGGGTCTCGCGGGTTGATTGACGCGAGGGCCGAGGTGGGTACTTTGCCAACGGAGTGACGGTAGAGTAAGGGAAGAAGGGGCTGAGAGGATCGAAGAGGAACGTGCACTGGTCGATCGAATTTGAAGAAGACATGAGTAGGATCATGAACACGGTATGACCGCAATTCGCAAATGGTACACTAGAGACGATCCTCCTGTCAACGTTGCAACCGCGTGAACATAGGCCAGGTCGACGACTCACGAGATTGAACGCTTGTGGAAGAGACGGACAATTGGCGCACTGGTACCTTTTACCCATGATCCACTCGTTGCAATTGCCACATCGCACTCCGTGGTCCAACGAATCTCTGAAAGGTATATTCATCACTTGATTCGGCGGTTGTGGCAAAGTACCGCGTGTCCTGTTCAAGGTTGGAGCATACACTGTGTCATTGGTCGGCGATGACGACCGGGTTTCGTCCCCTATTTGTTCAGAGCCGGCGGTTGCGACGGTTCGATCCTGGTGGAACCAGCGATCTCGAGCCCGCCTCGATACTGCTTCGACCTCATGACTCGGCAGCGGAACGGGAATCTATCGTGGTACGACATCTTCAGTGCGAGTTGTACGGCAAAGTGACGTAGCAGGCGCTCACCTTCATCATGATGTGGTCTGCAGCATGACCTGATCCGTTGGCTTCGCCCACCACAACTCCCTCACATTGTATACATAGTTCCCAACTGGGACAAACCGCACAATGGAATCTTGGGCCGACAATGTCTTGCAGACAGCTTCACTCATACGTCAGTCTTGCCTCGTACCCGTGTGCTCGTATAACTCACTTGTGGCAGAAGACTCCAGGGTGTCGGAGCGCTACGATGTCAAGTGGAAACACGTCAGCGTGTATGTAATGGAATCGGCACGAAAACAAAGATTACATACGCTGTGAGATCGTTTCTGAAAGGTCACCACCACCAGGACGTAGCAGGCCATTGCTTGCCCCATGACCATTCGTGGCCGTGGACTGGTCTGGAAGGGCCAAGAACGCGTGTGCAGGATGAACCTCTTCCACTTTTCGGTAACCTATTCTCGCGATCGTCAGCGGAAAGTACAAAGAAAAGGTTTTTTATTTTTATTTTTATAGGTATCCCCGCTTACATGTCATGCACAGATTGAAGTTGGAACATGATATACCTGAGGTACAGTCAGCCAAGACTCTCGACGCATTCAGATACTTACATTTGAAGCGATTCCTGAACAGAGCGCTGCGACAGATAGCACAATCCATCCTCTCCTCGTACACTGCAATCGATGCAGGTGAGCTCTATCCAATGTTCATTCGGCTCTGTACTCACCAACATCCACCCAGCCCTCGGCGGCCCATATCTTCTCCCTGAAACTGTGACGATTTACTACGTCTGCATGCTGTCTAGAACGGCCGCGGCCTACGCCCGACGTTGAAGTATACGAATATTTTCTGGTATGCTCGATGCCGTGCATTTCCACACAAGTTGGACATAGCTCATAGCCGCGAGTTTGGTTGCACGCTGTCGTCCCCATTGAGTTGGGGTATTGTATGCGTTGTCCGTCTTCATAAGAGGGCACATTTGGCAAAGTCGGGGCGCCGATAGCCGCGCGCAGTGAACCTCGTGACGTCTCGGTCGACGTGGAGCTACTTCTTGAGCGGGAATTTGAGCCCTGATATACCGTTTCCGAAGCAAAGGGGTCATCACTCTCCAACCCGGCTAGCTCGGTGACTTCTGATGAAGTATCGTCCATTGAGTCGTCGTAGCTGTCGAATCTGGGTCTGTTCGGCGCATTCTCCTGCCACATCTCGTTTTCTCCGCAAGTTACACACACATATCGCATGTACTCAAGGCGCACTCCACATGCAGAACAGTCCGGTGCAAGGGTCGGCGGCCCAAAAGGTTCGGCAATGCGGACTGGCTCAAATGGTTGATTCGATACGTGAGGTGTCGAAGGTGGGGAAGTCGAAAGAGTAATATTGGAGGAGAATCCAGAGGCACGTTGCAGTCTGCTAGGGCCTGCTTCCGGGACTGAGTCTGATCGCGAAGCAATGGAAGAGGTATCGGTATATGAATAGTAATAACCTGGTAGACGAGTCACATGTCAGTGGACAGAAAAACCTATCTGATACGGAAAGCCACACTACTCACGACCTCGAGCATCCTTGACCAAGGCAAATTCTCCCGCCTGCCCCTCTTCATCACTCTCGCCGCTTTCTTCATCGCTATCGTATCGCTGGGTCCGGGAGCTGAGTTTTGAGGGAGGTCCCAATTTCCGCGCGGCTAATTTCGACTGCTCCATCAGCCAGCGAGAACCCAGCTCGGAATGAGTCAAAAGTGAGGGAGCTGGGTCGCTGTCCGGACCGGTCAATATAGGCGGTGGAGGTGGAGCCATGTCTGGGTCCTTATTCCGCTCGGATCGGTTGCGCGGAGTTGTCGAGCCGTATAGCTCAGTGCCAGAGTCGGAATGCGAGAAGTTTAAGCTCTCAAGGTCATTCGAAAGTGAACCATGTCCACGTGATGAATGGCTAATGAACGCAGCGTTGTCTCGTTTGCCTGCCCTGCTTTGATAGCTGAGGTGGCTTTCGCCATATTCACTGGATCTCCAACCGCCCAGACTCGTGCCATCTCGCTCAGAGCCCCCGGATCCCGACCCTGATCCCGAGCCAGATCCGGTTTGAAAGCTCGAGAGAGATGAAGTGTCGCTGAGACTCGGTCCGTCATATTCAACCAAGACGTCTAGTCGTATTGTAATTTTCTGAGAGGAGGAGAAGCCATAAGGCATGTGACCAGAACTCGAGCCGGAATAGTTGGACAGTGCCGCATCATCATCTCCTGAGATGAAGTAGGATATAGCTTCGGTCAGATCACCTTCGGTCTTGATCGAGAAGTCTTCGCCGTCGTCGTCTGTGTAGGTGAGGGAGAAAGGCGAAGCCGATAGGGAGAAGCAATCCTCTACCTGGATGACGGGGATTTGAAGTAAGTATAACTGACCCAAAACACCTGTTTACAACTCACCCTACTTCTCAGCGAGTCCAATCGACAAGTAGAGGCTGACGGAAAAGTGATCCGCCGTGCCGAGTCATCATATGAGCATTTGATAACTAGGGGTCGATTAGGGCGATCAGGTATCGATTGCCCTAAGCTGGGTTTCAGCATGGCCTGAGAAGGCTCATTCGATGATGCTATTTGAGAGGACGGGCCAGCTTCGATTACGATTATCAGGCGGGTCGGATAGGTCTGATCGACTGGATCAATGATGGATACGAGTATGATGATGAGTGTTGGAATGATAATAATGACTATAGCTAAAATTATGGATATTAACAAGGTTGTTATCATTCATTCATATGGTGTCAACAGGAACACAAGCTACGGTGAGAGCTGCGAGATGTGTGTCCTCAGGAAAAAGCGATGACGTGGAAGATATGACCCTACTCATACATTGCCATTGCATCATCCTTATCCTTCTGCACTGATATAAGTTGCTCCTTCCTACTACTCCCTTTTCCTTCCCCCTTTCCATCAGTCTCAGTGTCAGAATCAACCTCACGTCACCTCACATCTCTCCAGCTGGAAAGGTCATCCTCTCACTGCAAGCTGTGACGCCGTGAAGATCCCAAAGATGAGTGGACAAGAGAGTCAAGAGCTCGTAGTCAATGGAGGTGTCACATCTGGGCTCACGATCAACCTGTGAGTTGGCAGGTTGTAGGTTTGACCCAGGATTCATACACGAGCTTGGCCTGACTCAAGGCGCACAACTTAGCCACCCTCTGCCCATACTGAATATCTCGGATCACTACAACCGTGTTCAGCTCACGTCCCATGCGCCGACTAAGTGTGAGTACACTTCTTCGATCTAATGTATCCAGGTGAAGGTCGCTGGGCTAATCGCAACGGCTTTTCCAAGTATTCGGTGCCCTCCTCGGTACCGAATCGAACCGAGAGGTATCCATCGTAAACTCTTTTGAACTTATCCCAGCTCGTGAGAATGGCGGAGATGTAGACATGGGCGAAGCCAGCAGTTCCAATGTCAAACTTCCCCCTGCCTTGATTATGGACGCTGAATTCCTCGAGACGAGGAAGGAGCAGTGTGAGTGTAATAATACGACACAAAACCATCGAGAGCACACCGCTGATTCGATTCCCAGTCAAGCAGGTGTTTCCTTCCCTCGATGTGATTGGATGGTACTCGGTCGGGGAATCTCCCACGTCTGATAACATTACTCTGCACGCGCAAGTGAGTGCGCGAACCGTCCTTCCTTCTGACACGGGTGCTAACCGAGTTAATTTCACAGTTCACCGAGAAGGTCAATACACCTGTCTTCCTTCTTTTCAACCCTCACGGCGTCACAGGTACCCAAAACCTGCCCATCAAAGTATATGAGTCGGCGTTGACTGAAGGCAACAAGGAAAACGGCCTTCAGGGAGGACAATTCGTTGAGCTGGAGTACGGAATTGAGACTGGAGAGGCGGAGCGTATCGCCGTTGACGGTGTTTCAAGAGGTGGTATGGGAGGCGAAGGTGAAGAGAGCACAGGTGAGCATGGGCCATTTCCTTTATAAGAGCGACCGCAGCTGTGTTGACGCTATCTTGTGTCTTGCTAGTTGTCGCCAACCTGACTACCCAAAGGAATGCCATCAGGATGCTGTACGACAGGATAGCTGTTCTGTTGCAATACATCACAGCGGTCATTGGGAGTGAGTGAGAAGCTTGAGCGCGATCACCATCAATCTGCTGACTTGCGCGCCTGCGCGCCTTCTCAGAGACTGCTCAGCCTGACCACACGATCCTTCGCCAGATATCGGCATTGGTTGCGACTCTTCCTACCATGGATGCCAAGGATTTTCAGCATGAACTCATGACAGTGAGTTTGGTCCCTTCGCTCCCCGGAGTGATCCCAATGATGATGATGACTGACTTTACTTTACTCTGCAACAGGAATACAGCGATGTCCAATTGACCTCGTACCTCCAAACTCTCACCAAGCAGCTGAATGCCCTGAGCGATGTAAGCGAATATTTCCCTAAACATATATACGGCCAAGCTGACCGCTTGGTATAGTACGCCGACAAGCACAACCTCCTCCATCCTCCCCCGTCTGACGACTTTGGCGGTGCACATGCCGCATTGCGAGGCGGACGCGGCTATGGTGGCTTTGAGACACGTCGACGACGATGATCCGACGATATTCGGTCATGAGGAATTGTGTACAAAAGACCAGCCAGATTGTATTATACGAGTCTGTGTATCATTATCAATCCATGCATGTGACGTAGACAATACCACTGAGCGCGTCACAATGTCTAATCTCTGATCATTCCGATTGCTGGAGACCGGCGTAGTGTCCTGCAAGAAAAAAAATTAATGATCAGACAATTGTATATCTTGAGATATTCTACACTCACTCTCTGCTTGCTCGATGGCTCGCATGTTCCCCAAAGCCTTGTTGAGCGTTTCGGTGTGTTCATCCTCTTCCACACTGTCAAATACAATCCCGCCTCCTGCTTGCAAATAAGCGTTACCGTTTTTGAACGTCATTGTCCGGATTGCAATGCAAGTATCGAGGTTGTTTCGGTCAAAGTCGAATCTGCCGACTGCTCCGGCATATACTCCACGCCTCTCCTTCTCTAAGCCCCCTACGAGCTGAATAGCCTTGATCTTAGGAGCTCCCGACACCGTACCAGCAGGGAAGATGGATCGGAAGGCATCAAATCTGGAAACGCAGGTTAGTCATCACTCAATGTACGCTCGGGTTCGAGACGAAAGCTCACCTTGACTGATCATCCCGAAGCATACCGCTGATCTGACTGGTAAGGTGGATAACATGACTGAATTTCTCAACGGCCATGAGCTCGTCGACATTGACAGTCTTCGGTTGACAGACTCGATTAACATCGTTTCTCGCTAGATCGACGAGCATGATGTGCTCCGCTCTGTCTTTCTCCGAGTTCAAAAGCTCTTGGCCGAGCTTGGCGTCCTCTGCGACGTGATCATCAGCTATAGCTAAAATATACACAGGCCGATGACCGACAACTTACCCTCCGCGGTCTTGCCCCTCCGCACTGTTCCAGCGATGGCGTGATTGTACACCTTTCTCTTCTCCACTTTGCACAGGGTCTCGGGGCTAGCACCGACGATCTGTACATCTCCACAATCCAGATAGAACATGTAAGGAGAAGGATTCAGCCGTCGCAATTGTCGATACACATTGAATGGGTGAAGATCGGTTGGTCGAGTGAACCGTTGACTGGGGACCGCTTGGATGATGTCACCTTTAACTATGTGCTCCTTGAGCTTTGTAACGAATCCCATATAGCCCTCAGGACCGACATTGCTCGTGGCTTGCTTCCCAAGGGTCACAGGACCTTGCTTAGGGAGAGGGATCTCCGGTGACAATAGTTTCTTCTTCAATTGCTCAATGTTGGCGATACATTCCTCATACAAAGCAGGAATCTGAGACGTGGGGGTTCCATCGGGAAGATGTACATGAGAGACGATTTTGACGGTTTGGTAGAGATGATCAAAGATGAGGTTGGTCGAGCTGAGCATAAAGAACGCCTCGGGCATACCGGGCAAAGGGTTTCTCAGCGGCTCCGCAGGTTTGGTGACGGGCTCAAAGTGGACGATGGAGTCGTAGGTGATAAAGCCGACCGCGCCGCCGGTGAAAGTGTCGATTTGAGGGATCTTGACATATCGATAGGGCTCCAATTCCTTTTCTAACGCTTTCAGGGGATCTCCCTCCACCTCGAATCCGTCTCCGGTAAGAATGGTTTTAATGGGATCTGTACTCCATGATCAGTTCAGCCGCCTCCAATGACGGACATCGCAGCAGACTCACCAGCCCCAACGAAACTATACCTCGCTAGGTTCTCACCTCCGATGACACTCTCCAACAAAAAGCTATACTTCTGGTCCTTTGCGATTTTCAAGTAAGCGGATACCGGGGTTAACAGATCGGCGGGAATCTCGACGAAAACAGGTACGAGGTTAGGCTTGGTGTTCTCGGCGGCCGCGGGGGGTTTTGATCTGGCTGTGGATGACGTGGAGGGATACGTGTTTGAGAAAGGAGGAGCAAGAGTGGCTGGCGATGACGATGAAGTCGCAAAGAGCTCAATGAGCTCTGGAAGAGAAGGTACGGGCTTGGGTAGCTGGAATGGATCGTATTAGCACGGACGATCGTTGAGCAGGTCAGCAGAGGTCAGCTCACAGGTGATTCCATCTTGATCTAGCCGTGCGCGAAAGGTGTCCAGCGAATTTTGCCCAAGTAATGAGGGGGTTGTAGATTTCGCGACGAGTATATATCAAGGCATCAAGATGTCTTTTATTGACACAAAAGTCGAAGGGAAGTCGAAATCTCATTCCACATTGCATGAGTCAGTATTGCAGCACTAATCGACGTCCGGGCGTAACAGCTCCGACTCAAAAGCAGAGTCACGTGACCATAAGCATTAGCATTCGGCATCATTAGCATTAGGCAGCATTAGCATCAGGATTAGGATTAGGATTAGTATTAGGATTAGGATTAGGATTAGGATTAGCATTAGGATTAGCATCAGCACATACTATAATCAGGTGAGGTTAGCTCTAGGTACAGTAATGGGATTAGCTTTATTTTGTATTTCAATTGTTTGAATTTGAATTGAAATTTGAATTGAATCAAAACATATCCTTATACTGTAACTGTACCTTTAGTCTCGTTTTTCCCTTTCATCGCCGTCGCCGTGGTCTCGTCTTATCACTTTCGTCACCCAACTTACAAGAGCACACGCGCATTCTTGCTGCGTTCACCTTTGTCGCCCTCAATAAGCAATAACTTCAGCATACATCAACACCCCCACCCTCCTTGCGATTGTTTACCTCCCGCCTTCCATTATCATTATTTGCGTCCCATTCGCTGCGCGCGAAAGCATCAGAGTAGAGTTCCTTCGTCCACTCGCGTCACTGGGGACTCCAGGTAGCTAGATTAGACTGTCCGCTACGACCAATCACCCAACCATGTCACATCATTATCAGCCTCAAGCTCAACAACGCAGAGCTCAGACTTATGACAGCTATGCTTCTTCAAATTCGGACTACGCGGATGGGTCAGCAGGGCATTCCAGCTCGGCTGCGAGGAGTCGAAGTATGAGGAATCCAGGTGAGTGTTTGACATTGGCCCATCCTGCGTGCGAGCGGTCTGTGCTGGGTTTGACCAAACAGATTGACGCCACCAAGTGACGACTTTGAAGCCATCTTATCCCCATGACAACGTCAGATGGAGCAGACGCACTAGACCAATACGGTGCTCACATGAGCATGCACTCATCAACTCATGGCACATGAGCTGATCACTTTTGTCACAGTGTTAGACGCCGATATCGATCCAAGTGACCCGCCCCTTCCATCCTATTCAGCTCTCATGGCGTCCGAATCCGCCGCAGGCATATCCCACTCTCCTCAGCCGATGACGGACACGGCCTCATCTCACGCACGAACACCCAGCTTGGAACACGCTCCTTATGCGCCGGTAGATTACGGACCTCCTTCATCCGCGGGTTATTCTTCGTCCCAACACGGACACGGTTACGCTTACGACGGCAATCCCAAGCCGAATCCCAATCGTTTGTCAGCTGGCAGCATCAATCGACGACCCATATCGGATCCCAACAATATTGACTTTTCAAGCCTTTCCATCACCCCAGCTAATCCTGGAGACCGACAGGCTCACGCGTCTCCTCCAAACCCACCTTCAAGACACCAAACCGCACCTCCTCAACAACAGCCTTACCCCCAACGAGGACCTTATCCTCGACAAAGGACCACGACAGGGGGTTATCCTGCTGGTGGCGGAGAGATGGACGGAGCCGCAAGCGTGTATAGCTTGGACTCGGGCATGGGAGCTTATTCAGGAGGAGTGGGAGGAGGCGGAGGTGGCAATGGGCATCAGCAAGGTTATCCTGGACCAGGATACGGTGGCGCTAATGGAGGTTATGGCGCTCCTCTCCAGCCAGCGGCAGACTTCTCATACCCATATTATTCTGCCGCAAATGACTTTCTTGGTCTTCCTCCTGGAACAGAACAACCATATGTGCCGACTGCCTCTTCCAGTACCCATCCACCTTCTCGACAACAAAGCACGTCTACACTTGCTCGGACAAACACGTCCGCGACAACCCTCTCGAACGCTTCGTCCATGTCGTTGTCACGCAATGTCACTGAGCAAGTTGGCGCGTCTTCCACTCGTCGAAGAGGTACTCAGGCTGCTGTCGATCTAAATAAACCGCCCTACACCAAACAGTATGTCGACGATTACAGAAAACGTATGAAAGACGATCCGGATCCAGAAGCGCAATTCGCGTTTTCGAAATACCTGATCGAAGCTGCCAAGAAGCTGGGGGATGAGATCAGTCAGAATGACCCGAAACTTGGGAGGAAATACAGGGATGTCCTCTTGCAAGAATCGTTACGGAATATCAAGAAGCTGGCGGAGAGCAAAGAGCCGTATCCGGATGCCCAATTCTTCCTCGCCAATCTGTACGGTACAGGTCAGCTCGGTTTGCAAGTTGATCACGAAAAGGCATACTATCTGTACCTCATGGCTAGTAAGCTGAATCATCCCGCCGCGACTTATCGATCGGCCGTGTGTAACGAGATTGGGGCTGGAACGAGGAAAGATCCGAATCGAGCGGTTCTGTTTTACCGGAAAGCAGCGGCTCTGGGCGACACTGCGGCAATGTACAAGCTCGGAATGATCCTCCTCGGTGGCCTGCTGATGCAACCACGTAACCCTAGAGAGGCCATCGTCTGGCTTCGACGCGCTGCTTCACAGGCGGATGAAGACAACCCGCATGCCTTGCATGAGCTTGCCCTACTGCACGAACGACCGAGCAACGGCGCTATCGTCCCACACGACATCAACATGGCGAGGGAATTGTTCACCCAGGCGGCGCAGCTGGGATATGCGCCTGCGCAGTTCAAGCTGGGTAGCTGTCACGAGTTTGGTCATCTCGGCTGTCCGATAGATCCTAGAAGAAGTATTGCATGGTATACCCGTGCGGCAGAGAAGGGCGACAGCGAAGCCGAGCTAGCTTTGAGTGGTTGGTATCTGACAGGAAGTGGTGAGTGGTTCCGTGTTTCCCTCATCAGACATAGTTTGTTAGTTGCTGATACACTTGCGTCTGCAGAGGGAGTATTGAAGCAGTCAGATACGGAAGCATACTTGTGGGGACGAAAAGCTGCCAATAAGGGTCTTGCAAAGGCCGAGTATGCCGTTGGATGTGAGTGCGACTTGATCACTTCATGGGAATATCGCTGATGCATTATTTGCTCAGACTACACGGAAATTGGCATTGGAGTCAAGCAGGACCTTGACCAAGCCAAGCGGTGGTATATGCGTGCGGCTGGTATGTTATGTTTTTTTTTTTTTTTTTTTTTTTTTTTTTCATTCCACAGAGGTAGACGCTTGAGCTGACCCTGTCCCCTCTGTAGCTCAACAACACAAACGGGCGATGCAACGTCTCACAGAGTTGAACAATGCGAAGAACCCCAAAGGAAAGGGTGCTAGGCCCACTCGATCCGACGCACAATCGGAGTGTGTGGTCATGTAGATGGGGCTGCAATCGTTGAGATGAGGTGTGCAATTGTGAGTCAAAGTATGGGTGTCGGCATTTAATGATGCTGATAGCATGTGCTTTAGTATACAACGAACGAATCATGTGTTTTCGATCTACCTAATGAAGCTGTCATATGATAATGATCAGCTATTTTGATGCATTGCATCTTCATGAGCCCATGCTGAAAGCTTGCATGTGGGAGTGGTGCTGCTACAAGACGGTCGATAGACCTGCTGTCCTTATCGGTTCTTATCAGGTCTTCTTGTTTACAATCTCCTCGAACCCCTTGGCTACATCCTCCTTAAGCTTTTCTGAGATGACGTCCTTGTCGGCAAAGTAAGTCAGCATGAGCTGTTTGCCCACCCACGGATCGTTGAGTCTGCCAAGGATCTTGCCCTGTGGATGCGTCAAGAGGGAGAGGACAAGTCGAGGCCTGTCAGCGACGAGGACCCCAAGTCACAAGATGGCAACGGAATCGACCCTCACCTCAAATTCGACGATCAATCCTCCTTCTCTTGGTCTGAGGAGGACAACGGCTTTTCCTTTGTGGACCGTCTGGCCGGGGAAGAATGCCTTCAACGTTTGGATTGACTCGGTGATTCGCTATACTCGAAAGTAGATCAGCACATCGCACAGGAACGGGAATTAAGCACGAGGACGCACCTGTTCATCCTCTTCCGTGAGTGACCCCTTGGATCTTGCCAGTTTTTGCCGAGCGGTCAAGGCCCGAGTGAAAGCGTCTCGGAGGTGCTATACATCATCCCTCAGGATCGTCAGTCGCAGTACACTTAGGCGGACCGTATCACATGGCTATCCTACTCACGCCAAAGTCTGTGTTCCGGTTCGGTACTACAGTATCGGATTGATTACCTTGTCAGCTGCTATATTGCCTTCAGGTATGTCAAGCATCTCACCTATTCTTACAGCTACTGCCATAGGCCTCTCGAACAAGTTTTCCATGAGCGCTTCACCTGACAATTGAGGTGCGCCGAGGGGGTCTGAAGGGGTAGTCGTAGGCGGTGTCAAGAGGTGTTGAGCTGTGTAGTTCTGTTTCGACGTGTGCGCACGAGCATCAGATATTGTGATCCAAAAAATGGGTGCTGAGATTTCACTTCGTTCATCCCTGAACTCACATGCCATCCTGCAACGCGATGCAGGCCTTCCAAAGCTTGCTCGTCAAGATAGAATCCAGCACTGTACACCTTGACTCGTAGGAAGGAGACCTTGCGTACGCCCAGTCCTATGAGCGACAGAGGCGGCGAAGGGGTCGCGAGCGTTGGCGAGATATCTAGAGGGAATGGCAGTGAAGTATCGGGGTCCACTAGAAGTATTGATATTCGGTTCGATCAGTCTCTCCTCGGTTGTGTAACATAACAGTAAGATTTCACCTCTGAAAGCAGCTTTGGATTTGGGGTCTTCTCGAAAATCGGTAGGAGCCGAGTCAGCATGTAGCAGAAACGGACATTGGAATGCCGATTTGATATCTGATATTCCTGCAACGAAGCTCGCAGCTTAGTCGGCCATCTCAGATCTGATCGAGACCAGAACGAACTTACGCTCGTCGGGGGAATAGACATAGACAGCTCCTCCTGCTATCGTCAAGCCAGTGAGAACGGGGATTGCGCGCTGCTTGAAAGAGCTTCTGACAGTGATATTTTGGGTGCCCGACCGCAGGGCCTGGAAGAGAGGTCTTGATAACCGGCACGCCATCCTGCGGAGTCCTAACTGTCGATTCGGTGGGTTGTCTTGGAGAGAGAGAAGAGATGTTTGAATACTGGCGATGGGACATGTATCCTCACACTTATGCCTCATCTTTAATCTCGGTTCATTTCGCAAACACCCAGTAAGTGTACATTGGCATTGTTGATTTACTTCCACGTCATGATTTCTGCATTTCGATTCACTATTCATCCGGTTGTCGGCTATAGCTATAGCTATATATATTCGAGAAGAGTAACCCCCTACTTCAACTGTCTTTATGACGCCTCCGTCTCTGTCGCCTGTCTCATTCCAACAATTCTCAAATAGCTCAGATAAAGTCACTCGCCAGCATCGGTCATTGTTGATCATACGATGCTCAGAAGAGCTTTGCGGCACTCCAATGGAATCCGGTCAATCCCCGTTCGTGCAATCCAGCTTTCCCGCCTGTTTAGCTCGACAGGTCGCGTTCTCAATCCAGCCGAAAGTGATGGCTCCATCAACTCCTCATCCACGTCTTCTTCCAGCTCACGTATAGGTCGTATATCCGAGTCGTCGATCAGACCCAATCCGACACCTCATGTTACAGCTACAGAGGACAAGACCACCGTGACTTGGCCGGACGGAAGGGAGACCACTTTGTGAGCTGGGACTTGGGGAGCTTGGCTTTGACAGAAAAATCGTCCACTAACAATCTAGTCTACAGTGATAATTATTTTCTCTACGACCATTGTCGCTGTCCGAAATGCTTTCATCCAAAGACAAAGCAACGGCTAAAGGAGCTCAATCAGGTGAGTAGTCAGATAATCTCGTATCGTAGCTGACCTCTGATCTTCGACAGATACCCGATGATATTCGCCCTGTAGCAGCAGAAGTGGATGGATCAGGTGTTCATCTCACTTGGTCCACGTCTGAGGAGCACAAGTCTTCGTTTCCGTTTGAATTCCTCAGGAGATCGGCGTATGACCCGCCTTTGGCGTCCTACAGGGATGCAACGGAAGGGTGAGGGAGCTGTCATTCAACATGCGGAAGTCGAAGCTAAGCTGTATTTGCATCGACAGACGAGTCTTGTGGAATTCCAACATTGCTCAGTCACCTCCTTCTGTGCTTTACGAGGAGATCATGCGTACAGATAACGAGGCTTTGCACAGCGAACGAACAATCTTGAAACTCTTGAACCGGGTGGTGAGTCAGCGGATGACTATTAAGCGAATTGTTGCTTATCTCACGCCGTCACAGCACGACTTTGGGTTCTGTTTCGTCAACAATGTACCTGCCACGCCTGAGAAGACGCAAGAGCTGATTGAGAAGATAGCGCCTATCCGTCATACCCACTGTGAGTGACTGAGCAGGCTTGCCTTTATTAGGTCGCTGATCCCTGTATGTATGATGACAGACGGAGGGTTCTGGGAGTTCACTGCCGACTTGAGTCATGGCGACCTGGCATACTCTAATGAAGGACTGCCTTGCCATACCGATACAACCTATTTCACGGATCCAGCTGGTCTGCAAATCTTCCATTTACTCTCACATCCCTCCCCACCGGGAACAGGGGGTACGACGTTGCTTGTCGATGGGTTCTATACTGCATCTCTCCTCTCGACCTTGTACCCTACCTCTTACTCCCTCTTATCCCGACTGCGCATACCGGCACATGCTTCTGGGACCGAGGGAACCATGCTTCGTCCGCCTCTGAGTCAACCGGCATTCAGGCACGATGAAAAGGGCCAGCTGACCCAAGTAAGATGGAACAACGAGGACAGGGGGGTGCTGGGTCAGGGCTGGAGTGCAGAGGAGGTGAAAGGATGGTATCAGGCCGCTCGGAGATACGATGAGCTGAACAAGAGTGAGGATGCGGAATACTGGGTTCAGTTGGGTCCTGGGACGATGTTAGGTGAGCCTAAGCTGTATCTCAGGCCTCAAGTCTTTGAACAACGACAGCTGACCGGAAAATAGTCATCGACAACTGGCGAGTAATGCACGGCAGATCAGCATTCACCGGCGCGAGGCAAATGTGCGGAGCGTACGTCGGTGCCGACGATTGGTTGTCCCGTCGTACAGCATTAGCAAAGAAGCACGAGATTAGGAAGAAAGCGATCCTAGATGATAACTGGAACGTGGGCTGGTAGTGCCAACCTCCAAGAATTTAACAAGAATGCATGCAGACTCTAAATTTGTCTATTCATGATGAAGATGATGGTCAAAAGACTCCCAGGAAAATAAACTGAATATGATACACGCGCATATCATGTGATGCTCATTGAGGTGTCCGGATATATGGTTTTAATTGTGTCCTATCCAGTGTCCTTACTTCACGCCTAAACAAACTAAGCGGTCACCCCAATCTTGGGTCCGTCCATCGAAGACGAAATGGGATACTCTCGGTTCTCGCTGCCTTCTTCGTTGATTGTGGGCGCACGAGCGTTCACGGAAGGGGGTAAACGGAAGTGTTGACCTTCGTTGGACATTCTTCTTTGTCTGGGTACAGCTTGCTCAGTAGGTGGAGACGAAGCGGTGGATGCGGGCGGAGAAGGGTATGGGGCTTCAGCAGGTGGAGGCGGCGCGGCCACAGATGGTGGTAATGAGAAACCGTTCGGCTTGATGGCCGTCGAGGTGGAAGAGGGAAGGTGAATGTAGTTCGGAGGGTAAGTGGGTTTCGGCGAGCTGTGAACGGTTTTGCCGAAAGTTATAGGGTCGATATTAGCTCTCCCCTCGAGGATACGCTGGTCCGCTTTCGTTGTCGGCAACATGCCTTCCCTGACGGCCTCTACTTGTCGCATCTTCTTCTCTCCCTTCTCGACATCTCGCTTAGCATTGTTGTACATCCACAATCCCACAGCGGTGAGGGCGATACCAACAGCTTGGACGAAGAAGACCGATTGCTTGAACCAGATGATGGCGAGGCAGATCACAGCGATCCGCTTGACCAACGAGGCAATGGAGTACGTGACTGGAGAAGTCGACGAGAGGAGGCTGAACGCGAGCAGATTCTGCGCGAAGTGAACGGTGCCGTTAAGGAAGATGTAAAAAGGGATCGAAGGGCCACTGGCTTTTTCGATGGGGTGAAGCCAGAGCTCCAATAATCTCCATGCGTCCGAGTACAACCAAACAGGGATCATCAGAACGAAAGCCATCCCGCTGGAGAAGTACAACAGGTTGATCTTGTCCAGTTTATGCGATGCGTGAGAGGAATTGGCGGTCTCGCTCGTGCCTGGCGTAGGCATCATCTTTTTGAAAAAGATGTTTTGCGAAACGAAGACTAGGGTCGACCCAAGGGCGCAGATGAGCCCGAAGAAGTTGCTGAAAGATATGTCGGCGGAAGAGGCAAGCATGACTCCGAGCGTCAAGGGCAGGAGGGAGAGGTATGTGGCAGGGGAGTAGGAGACGCCGAACAAAACGGCGTAAGTCACAACGGTGAACAGGGGAGATAAAGCCTGCGTTTAGAATAGTTTAGCCTTTGACGTACTAACAGCAAATCTGTGTGACTCACCTTGATCGTGTGTACCGTGCTGACGGGCACTCTACTGATCGCCAGACTTCCAAATATATGTCCTCCAACCTGAAACGCTGCCATGGGCAAAATCCCTCGCAAGATGGCTTTCGTAGGGCTCCTGAGCCTCGGCGTCCAACCCAGCTCTTTCCGACTACATACGATACAGTAACCCGCGACGAAGAAGAATTGGACGATGGTGAGGGTTACCGGGTACTTGAAATTGTTGAGGATGACTTTGCCAGTATTGTTGGATACTGCCGAGCAGGTGTACCAGAGGAAGCACAGCGATACGAATCGTATTGTCGCGTAACCCGGGAAGGTAAACTGAGGGATTGAGAATGGACCAGGCGATGAAGCTCGGCTTGAACTAGTCGATAAAGGTCGTCTTCCTACCTCTGGCAGATAACCATTGCTAGGGACGTTGAGATTGTAAGGATTGTCCACGTAATTCCCGTTTGTCAGATCATTGCTGTCTTTCCTCCCCATAGAAGATGACCCCCAGTAAGAAGACGACGACGACTTGTCAGCTCGGTAAGGCTGGCTCGCTGGATCGGGGGCTGAGGATGCAGTACTCCATGGCGGCAGTGACTGGGGATTTTGGTGGGCGGGGGGAGATCTGAGAGAAGCGACTGATTGACCTGAAGTGAGATCTGTTGAGGATGATTGATGGGCGAATGGAGCTCGAACACGCTGCCTCGAGTCGGGCATGAGGGACATCGAAGTGTCTGTCGAGTGCTGTGCCGCGCTACTGATCAAGTCGGCTTATATAGTCACCTCGGAATGGCTTGGTCGATCTCAAGGTACCAAAGTACAAGGCGCTTTTGTGTAATATAATGTACGATACCAGTCGTAGGTTCTGATGATAGTGTCCTCGGAATGAAAGGAATAGGAAGGTCGTGTATGTTCGAAAGAGGGTGGGGGACGTGAGGTGAGTGAAGAGGGAAAGGAACGTGCGGATTTGAGATTTCGTTCAGCGATTTGGCTGTTCAGTTCAGCTCGCGTGGACAATAGCGAGTGACAGTGAAGACAGTGTACAGTATATATGATTATGACTTTATGATTAGGTTCTGGAGAGAGGGTTGTTCTTCACTTTGTGACTGACTTTGTGGTCTGGATGATATGCATGGCATGGGGGAGGCAGGAGGCAGAAGGGAGGAGGGAGGAGGGAGGAGAAAAGGGCAAGAGGGGAGAAGGTGGCATGGCATGGCATGGCATGGCATGGTTTGCACGCGTTTTGTTTGTCCTTTTTAGCCTGTTCCTCTTTATTTTTGCATATGCCGCTAATCCCTGCAGGGGGGTTTTTCCATCACCTTCCGCGTTTCGAACACGTGCTTGCTGGATGGATCCCAGTTGTACCATACACACAGTAGCCAAAGAGGCGGGTCATGACACGCCTGATTCGATAAAGGCACGTCCGAAATTCGGACGCCTATCATCAACCCCCATCACTAATGGTAAACAAACAAACAACAGAGATCAAGAGCCCAGATCCAACCTGTCAACGTTTCAAATGATTCCTTCGCTGTTTGGACTCTGTTCCGTTCCTCTTCCCTCTCCCCTCTCCTCTACTCTCTCCGTCCTCTGCTAATCAGCTTCTCCCGATGGCCTTATGCGCTGTGCTGAAACCCCCGCTTCGCATTTTACCTCGGTCATGCCTTTCAATCCAATTAGCCTCCTCCTTGAGACCCCTCACCCCTTTGACACTCTCACATCACTGCATGATATACTAGTATTCTCACACCAATGAACTGCATGGATTGTATGCCCGCTCTCAAAGGATAGACCGAGGGGGAAAACCGGTCCGAGCTCACAGACCTTTTCACAGGTTGGGATGGCTTTCTTCAAACGCTTGTCATGGCGCGCTATGACCAGAGAAGGACAAAGGGGTACTGCCAAGCATACCACTTCGGTGTCGATCGTTCTCGATCGCAGATATGGCGTTGACATCGTATAAGAGGCCAGAGATCGTTGGACGCCGATATATGTTCTCCAACCCATTCCCTTCCTGCTCCGGCCTCCAAATCGCTACCTGTCCCCATATCCACAACGTTCAGCTCTTACCTGTCACTCTTTTAGACTCCCGTTACTGCAATTTTCACAAGCGGTCCCTGCCATGTTAGCTTCTCGAATTCTCCTCCTTCTCCTGCCCCTACTCGCACACGCCGCGCCCAAACGATGCAAACACACCGCTGGCAATGGTCCTTCTAATCAAGCGCTGGTCGCTACAGGTGGCAGAGGCCACCGATGGGGACAAACTGAGACTACACCACCGAATCATAAGGCGGAACCTACTGAAACGTCTACACCTGTAGATCAGGAGGACTACGACGCGGAAGAAGAGGAGTACTCCCCAGAGGAAGATGAGTATGCCCCGGAAGAGGAAGAAGAAGAGTACTCTCCTGACGAGCAGGGCGCGTACGCTTCACTCGCGACCAGCCCCGCTGCGGCCAGCGGCTATGGCACTGCTACCCCTCCTGCCTATGTCCCTCCCGCTTCCACGGCACCGGCAAGTGGTGCTTACCCGCCCCCTGGCGCCAGCACGGCCACCTTCGCGGCGTATGCTCCTGGCGCTTCGACAGTCGCTGGTACCGGTGGACTTGACGCGCCGCCATCGTCTACCGCGGCCTCCCCTCCACCGGGAGGTACCGGCGTTGCCGACAGTAACGGCTCATGCCAGTGCGGCTATATCCTCTCACAATATAATAACGCCTACTTTCCCTCTGCGATAGTCGTCGATTTTAGCTCCATGACTGATATCTCACAGTTGGCCGCCTTGGGTCTCGTCGTCGTCGATGGCTGGCGGGTCGGATCCACAAATGACGCGGATGGCACCTACTGCACAGGTTCAGCTTCCAATGTCCAACTTGCTGCTGGCGCTCTCCAATTCACTGTCCCTGGTGGACAGTCTGGGGGCGTCATCTCTGGTGCCGAGCTGCAGACCGAAGAGGCAGTCATGGGCGGCGTGTTCACTATGAGTGCTCAGCTTGATCCGGGACATGGAACCTGTCAAGCGATTGTGAGTGGGGCTCAATTGCTGCCTTCTCTCGGCGGTCACCTTGCTGATATTCCCTGTTGCACTAGTTCACATACACTGAGGATGAAGGAGTAGGGAGGGACGAGCAGGACATCGAGATGCTGGGTCAATCGCTTTTGACAAAGTCGGATACAGGTGTAGATCCCGGGATTCAGCTTACCAATTGGGATGTGAGTTGGATCAAATCCCCAATGTTTCAATTTATGCGGTATCCGCTCACTACGGACATGGTCTCATCTAGCCCACTGCTGCGGGACAGAACGACTTTGGCATCGTCCCATTCACATCTGATCCTACTGTCGCCTTTCACAACTACACCATTGCCTGGGTGCCCGGCGGTACCAAGTACTACTTCGATGGTGCCGCGTTGACTAGCCCGGCCAAGTATTGTGAGTTTTCTCCCTTTGACTCCGGATCAACTGTTGACCTACAATCCCTCTCACGATCAACGACATTTTAGCGAGCGTTAATCCGAGTAAGGTGATTATCAACAACTGGTCCAACGGTGATGTCACCTTCACTCAAGGTCCTCCCACATCAGACGTCATCCTTAAAGGTGAGCTATCATCACAAGGTCAGGTCAGCACAGAACGATCCCAACTGATCGATCACATGCCATATCCAGTCTCAAAATTGGCGTATTACTTTCAGACCGAGTCACTCGGTACTTACCCTGCTTACCCGGCCGGCTGTACTGAAGCGCAAGCCTGTGTGGTCTAATCAGCAGAAACTGATCGGATCTCAATTGATGCCCAAGCAAGGAATCAATATGATCGCTCTAGGTAATAACTGTAAAGCGAGCTGTGCTCGTGACATACGATCCGAAGTGAGATGAGGTTGATGTATTTACGTCGTACTGGATCAACGTTAAGTTCCCGAAGGGTGTAACGCGTATGCGTAAAACAGTCTGGTCTCGGCATTTCGTAGCGACATGTCATTGCTGGTCCTATCAGTCGCCGTCACAGCTCGCTATCGTCCGAATAGTGGCATCAGAGAAGCTGCTTGTGTCTTTCACTGTACCGACCCTCCTGGTCTGGCATCAATACTTCCCAGGAACCCGTCATCAACTGTTTGTTCTAGACCACTTGAATGGCATCTTCCAATCTTTATCGTGAGCCCCTGCCTTCGAAGGACACCGTTCATACCCTCTTGCCCCGTCTTACTGGCTTGCGTATCAAAGGAAGTCCTATGGTGTCCTCTCGACCAGCCCCGAATATGGCGGCTTCGTGTGTAGTGTGCTAGTGAACACCAGACTCATTTTCATACATTCGGTGTACGTGCACTGCTGATCGCGAAACATATCTACCCCTTTAGCCCACCTTCGTACATGATAGAATGCTCTGAAGAACCTCCTGATAAATGAAAGGAGTGAGAGGACGTGCACCACGATCCGATGTAGCAAGACCTCGAATGGATGTGAACTTGACCGAGGTTGATGACGATATAAACCAACGGAATAAAGCTAAGAAAACGCAGAATCTTGTTAATGTAATCCCTCAATATCATATCGATCCACACAACCAGCAGTATAACACAACTTGTCGGGCGCTATCCCTTGTTTCAAACATCTTGACGCTGCATGGCTCATAATTCACCGGATATATATAGCACTCTCACGCCATGTCATCCAGTCCGAAGCCGTATGCCATCCCCGCCCCGGAAATATCACCAACGTCATTTAAATCGACGACTCGCATCATGCCGCCGGCGAACATGGGCGAGAACGCGACAGAAGTGAAGAAGGTGGAAGATTATAGCTTTTTCCACTCGAAGAAGTTTGGAATCGCTTTCCTGGCAATGTGGTGGGTGGTGACCCAGGCCGTCGAGGCGGAAAACAGATGAGCTGATGACAGCACCAGCCTGAATGTGATGCTATTTGGTCTGGACCAGTTCATCATCAGTGTCGCGGTACCGCAGATTGTCACGCAATTTGATTCACTGCATCAGAGTGAGCCACCATCTCGGGTTGGAGCATGATTGAGGACAATAGCTAACTATCCGCCTTGCATAGTCGAATGGTAGGTCCGGGTCTATCGGTCTCGAAGCAGAAGTGATCCTGACAGCTGACATGAACGCACCGCGAAAGGCTTAACACAGCGTAAGTCGATGATGCCGAGCGCTTTGCAACGGCCACTCGATGCTAACGATGGGAACAGTTTCTTCATCCCATGTGCTGGGTGCATATTGGTATTCAGTCAGGTACGTTATGCTCCCCTGTCGAGGCCAGTAGTCAGACTGACATGCTTGAAACTCAGATCATGACCATTGCCAGTCCTCGATGGACTTACCTAACTTCATTACTCGTATTCAATATAGGCTGCGCTATCTGTGTGAGGCAATACTGTCGCATTTCCCCGCCTGTCGTATGCTGACCCATCTAGCAATGCAGGGCGCCGCCAACAGCATGAACGTACTGATCGCTGGTCGAGCGATCGCGGGACTTGGAGGTGCTGGAATGTGGAAGTGAGCGCCGCTCCGATACATGCGACAAAACAGTTTTGCCACTGATCTATCAACGAATCGCAGCGCAACATACTTGATTGGCGGTGAAATCATTCCGTTCGAAAAGAGACCGGGTCTTTTTGGGCTTTTCGGTGTTGTAAGTACGCAGAGCGTTAGAAGAGTGGTTGTGCACGCTAACGATAACAATCTTTGGCAGAGCTTCATCGTCGCATCTGTGATGGGTCCGCTTGTCGGAGGTGAGGCTTTGTCATCTCGAAGGATTGATGATCGGGCATCTGACCCTTGTTCATAGGCGCTTTCACTGATATGAGCGGTCACGGGTGGAGATGGTGTTTCTACTTCTCTGTAAGCGTGATCGATCTATCTGGCACAGTATTCAGTTTCAAGACGGGTGCTGACCGCCTCGCACCAGTTGCCAATCGGAGGTATCAACTGGTTACTCTTGCTGTTCACGCTGCCCTCGGTGCCGAAGCTGCCACCTTTCAACGGCAGACCAGACAACCGACCCGTCCTGATGAAACTATTGAGACTGGACTGGCTGAGCGCCGTTTTGACTCTCGGCTTCGTCACTTGCTTGGGAATGGGGCTACAATGGGGCGGTGTGACAAAAGAGTGGAACGACCCGGCAGTGATCGTTGTGAGTCTGGCAAGTCCCAGATGACCATGGTAAAGCGGGAAGCGAGGTACGAAGCCTGACTTTTTCCATTCTAGACCCTCGCCATGGCATTTGGTTTGTTTATACTGCTCATCACGTGGAGCTTTGTCATGGGATCAAGGGCGATGATTCCACTAAGCTTGTTCAAGAGCAGACACCTTGCGTGAGTGACAGAAATGCACGTACGCTACGCCGGGACTGCAGGCTAATGAGCTACGCAGCGCCGGTACCTGGGTTTCTTTTCTCGGTGAGTGGACCCCTTCGGGTATGAAGACCCAACTGAAGGCAGTCAGTACTGTTATAGGCTATGGTGTTGTCGTGATCTACCTGTACTACCTTCCGTTGTACTTCGAGGCCATCAAAGACAAATCTGCCACTCGAGCTGGCGTACTGCTGTTGGCACTTCAGTGTACAAGTGAGTTGTCTGACAAATGCTCCGACAAATGTGTCTTGACGCAATGCCTTGGTTTTAGTGGGACCACTTTTGGTCATCTCCGGCAAGGTCGGCGAGGTACGTCTTCCGATAAACAAGCAACAAGTCTACAATCTTGACTGATTACCTCCCAGCGCACTGGCCAAGCGAAATATACAGTTGTCATTGGGTCGTGTCTTATGGCGATCACGTCGGGACTGATGACGACGCTGAAACCTGGAACCTCGATTGCCACGGTGGTTGGTTTCCAAATTATCGCTGGTGTCGGATTGGGTATGGTATTAAACGTCAGTAAGTGTGGACGTGTCTCCGTAGATGCCAGAACTATTTCTATCGATACTCTACTGATTGAGATATAAATTATCGTAGTGGTCGTATTGGTACAAGCAGACTATGTGAAACAGTCCCACCTCGTCCCCCACGTCACCAATGTGTTCAACGTGAGTAGTCGCTGCTGCCACTCACATTTGACCCCAATTAACGGATGTCCGCTGGCTAGTTCTGGGGGTTTGTCGGTCGAATAATCTCAATGTCTATAGCGACCAGCGTTTTCAACAACAAAGTGAGTCCCAGTGCCTATTCTGACAGCGCCAACAGCCCGCTGAGCTCAAACTGCGCGGTAGCTCCGTGATGGACTCAAAGTGCTTGTAATCCTCCGTTCCCACGTCAGAGAAGAGGTAGCCGCGGCACCCAAGACAATCTGGACCGTTGTACCTGAAGGAGTTCGCAGCACCGTACTAGACATTTACGCGTCTTCCTTGGTCAAGGTGAGCGCCAACAACATGCAGAGTGGCACAGAGGACTCGATTGACGATTACCATCTGTCCAGGCTTTTTGGATTGCTTGTGCGTTCTGTGAGTGCACATCTGCTTCAGTCTACAACAATGAGTACTGAAGACCTTGTCCTTGCTAGCAATCACATGCATCTTGGCCGCCTGTTGCATGAGCAACATCAATCTAAAGGAAGTAGCCGACGAGGTCAAAGCGATTCGAGAAGCATCAATCAACGGGAGCTATCCGATGGATTCCAAGGGCCAAGGTCAACTCGATTTCAGTCAACCTCAGCCTCCGTCTCACCCTCAAAGTCTGGACAGTGATCAAAAGGAAGTCAGTGATACTGGATTCCGGTTGCCGGGTTGGTTAGAGCCGTCACCAAATTCCCAGGGGTGGAAGTAATGATTGCAGAAACGGAGCCGCTTTTTCACTGAAACAGAGCTTGGTTCACAAGGCTGCCCTTCCTTTGTAATTTATGCCCCTCTGTGCAATACATAGGTTGTAACTTGTGTTACACGTTTGAGACTACCTGTGAAATGAACACCCTTTGATCCATTTACTCGAGTTATGGTCATCCAATTTTATCCCCCGAATGTTGAATGCCAAGGGCATACCCAGATAAAGGAAAGATTCAGCGCTCAAACCTCTTCCTATGTCTGCATGGAGATCATAGATATAATCCTTGATCGGCTGCCCAGAGCCTGTCCCCCTCACATCATAAAACCTCCCACCACTGATTAGGTTAAGCTCAATTCAGTCCAGCTGTCAGCTTGTTTAAAAGCCAATATACAGCTGATCTGTAAAACCCCTGCAGCTAAACTCACAGCCTCGACCTAACCGATATACTTTCATTTTTACAAGCACTTAGTTACCCACTGTACTAAAATATCCTCCAAGATGCTGGTCGTCGCCTTGTTCTCCACTCTCCTACCCATCCTTCTCGCGGGCGAGGTCGTGTCTGCAAATGTGCACGCCTCGACACCTCTCCAACGCCGAAACGCCAAGCACCGCCGAAGGGGCAAAAATTGTACGACCCAGGAAAGCTCTCCCGAAAATAATCCTCCCATTTCGGTCGGCGCCGTGATGGCAGCCGGTGTTGGCGGGGACGAGTCAAAGGACGACGTGGTTTGGGTGGACACAACTGTATGGGTGACCGAGACGGCTCAGCCGACCCCGACTACAATTGCCACGACAGAGGAGAGCGATCCACTTGGAGCAGGTGACGGTGTGGTCGGGGCGGTCATGGCTGCCGATGGCGGAGAGTATCAGTACCTAAACAACGACGACGGCGCGGCCGACACCGGCAACGTTGTGATAGTTGATGTTACTCAAACCGTCCAGGAAACCGTCTACGAAGGTGGCGGTGCTCCATCGCCCACGCCGGACCAACCTCAATCGGCGCCACCTCCCATCACAACCACAACCAAAAGTCGGATTCATGAAGTCGCCGCCGTCGCCATTCAGACCGATGAGAATGGGTCGAGCAGTATCATCTATGACACTGTATCCACTGCGGGTGCTCAGTACACCGACGCCCCCGAGGCGACTGGAGGCCTGACTCAGGGCTCTAACTGGGAAGGACAATGGCGATGGGTTGAAGCCCACAACAAGGTGCGACTACAGTACGGAGCGTCAACTGTCACCTTTAGAGCAGATCTTGCTGATCTCGCCAAGACAAATGCCGAGTATTGCAACAAGAAACACACGTGCGTAATCATCTCCGGGTTTTGGACGATTTATTGTTAACTTTCGCTGTCTCCCAACAGTAAAGCCGCTGAGAATCTTCAATGGGGAAGCGGATTCGGTTCACCGGAAGGCGCCGTTGAGGGCTGGGCAAGCGAAGCGTGTAAGTATCATCAGGCGGTCGCTCTGAAACGCAGTAGTGCGCTGATATGTTTGTAAAGCCCTGTACAGATGGGATACGCCCGGATATCAGGATGCGTGGGGGCACTTCACCCAAGTCGTCTGGAAGGAAACCCGGTATATCGGGTGCTACATCGCCGACTGCTCGATGTATCCCGGCCAAGTCGTTGACAGCAAGTACAATGTGAGCTGTCGGATGTGTGACGGCCTACCTGAATTCCAGCTGATCCAGAGACATCTTGGCAGTCGTCATTTCAAGCCGCATGCGAATACGATCCGCCTGTAAGTCGACAGCCAAATCTGGAGGGTCATCTGCCAAGAACCGCTGATATTGACATGATCGATTCTTCGCAGGGAAACTTTGTCGGCGAGGAGCCATTCCAAAAGAACGTTGGACAACGGCAATACTAGGACATTAGTGTAGCGAGAAGTCGTCGAGGACATGGGACGTAGCTTGGCACCTGGATATAGCAACCCGTATGGCGCTCCGATCGTTGGGAAAGGACCCTCTCCCGTATGACACTTGTGACTTCATACCCATACATACATACCGTCATCGACATCTGGCATGATCATCGATGTGTTGCACTGTGAATGCCACCATCACAACGTTCGTGTATGACAAGGTACAGCCTCATTGTCCATTACTGCCTGCAATCGAATGTTCTCATCGCTGTAGTATGCGGCACAGCTTTTCTCAACAGCAAGTCTTGTCGCAACAGACACGATTAGCAGAGGTAATGTATTTAAATGCCAGGAGTCTGAGTCGTCCGAGGTTGATCAAGGAGGGTGGGGCTGAGTCGGTGGGTGCTTTGTCCTCAAACTGCGGTGCCGTACGCTTGAGTTCACCACCCCGAAAGGATTATCCGTGCCAACACTATATATACAAATTGAAGTCCCAGACCCGCCCTCAGCATCGCATAAGGCGTCCATAGCGTGGTCGGGAGTGATGCCAGGAAGCCCCTTCCAGGCTATAATTACCCGTATATCTGTACAATGAACTGACCAAAGGCTACTACTGAATTAACGGATCAAAGCATTACACAATGTATCTTTACAAACTATATTCACATTGTCCATGTCGTTGGAAAAAGACGATTCCGAGACGAGTCCGAGGCCATGTAGGCAGGCGTGTCCAACGCGGTACAGCACGATAGCGCTCACTCGTTTCGGACTTGGTAACCTTGCGATCGCATGATCCTCGCCCATCTTCCGATAGCGGTCACATGGCACGATCGTCAGCGCTGTATTGCTGGACGATCAATATGGTCAAGGGCTCACTGGTCGCGCTTCAGATTAGCCTCCTCCAGCTCCCTTCGCAGTCTCTTGTTTTCAAGCTCGAGCTGGTTCCTCCTTCCTTTCGTGGCCTTGAGGTCCTCTTGCAGAGTTTGGAACGCGTCGGTCTCAGGTAGTTGCGCATCGTTGAACATGCCATCGAGCTCCGTGTTGAATGCCTACGGTGTCGGGCCATCCATCAGCATGAGCCCCTTGACGTCTGCTCAGCCATTTCAAATACCTGGGTCGACTCACTTCATAAATGACATCGAGTTCGATTTGCCCATCGTGTAGTTGTCGCTGCGCGAGATCGTGAGACTCTCTCGATCTCTGCAGCTTCCCCTGCAGTGCACGAATGACCTGTGATTGCTGTGCAGCCTTTTATCATAAGCGCACGGACGGAAGTGGAAGTAAATAATCGTGCTCACCTCCTCGTTCTTCAACGTGGCCTGTGTTGCTAGCAGCGCAGCCTGACTACACCCGCCTTCGGCTTGACGTAAGTGACCTTCGACCCTGTCTACGATTGAGGCGATACCTCGAGCACATTCATCCATCACAATAGCATCCATTTCGTGCTTTCCCGAGCTGGTATGCCGGGATGTCACCGGCTCACAAAGCTCGATGTCGACGATACGCTACATTGAGCCCAGTTTAGCGCAAATCCATCTTGACAAGCTCTAATACACCTCAACGTACATTGATATTCCGTCTCTGAGGTGACCGGGGCAGTGAGGCATTCCGATCCAGACGCTGGGCCAAATCTTTGCCTTTTGCTTCTCTGGATATTTGCTTTCGAAGGCCTGATAGCTCAGATTTGAGACGCTTGGTGGACCCTAGGGCGTCGTGGATCTGAACATGTTAGCGCAATCGATGGACAACTTTACTCACCTTCTGTTGCGATCCCTCGATGGCAGCCCTCAGATCGGGATATTGTTTCGTGGCAAAATCCTCAACGGTCGCGGCGGATGACGCAACAGAATGAACAGAGTTTTGAGACGTTGATATCGTCCGTGGGGTTGTCAGCGGTCCGGACGATCGACGTGAACTAGGCTTTCCCCCTGACGACCGCCTGCTTGCCGACAGATTAGGTGTAAGTGATGATTTGCGTCCACTGCTTGTTGGTTGTGAAGGCGCCGAAATTAATTCGCAAGAGTGTAAAGGGCTTCTGGAGGGCGATCGTTTTCTAGGTGTCAAGTTGTCGGTCGAATGCTGACGCTTGGTGGCGAGATTCACCGGCGGTATGCTCTTTGTCGAGGGGAAATCGTTCTCATCCCCGTTCTTCAGGGGAATCGTCTCTCGACCAACGGATATCCGACGTCCACCGCCCGACACGATACGCAGCTTAGTGTGGGCTGAGCCGATAGCTGCCGGCTGTGGCGGAGGGGCACGCGCGATAGGTAGAGGGCTCCTGGGTCCGTTAGGTCGAGGTGAGAGTGGCGTCATGATATTTGATGCCAGCGAAGGGCTGTTGATCGCCCGGGGTGAGGTGAACATAAGTTCCCCTGTCCCAGTCAAGGACCGTCCAAGAGTTGGAGTCTGTCGAATATGCAAGGGAGAGATGGGTGTAGTAGCCCTAGGAGTGACCTCGGTTGAAGGGCTCATAGGTCTACTGGGAGAGGGGGATTTGACGATACGCAACGGAGCAGTGATAGAGGTAGACATCGGCGCAGCTTCCGCGGTCCCTTGTACTGGTTCATTGTCAGTTGTCAGCGGAAGAAGAGAATGTATCCGAGTGTGCTCACGAGTTGTACGTAGTGCAGCTTCGGCTTGTCGTAAATCTCGACTTTGCCCTGCGGACTCTTCTGACTCCTGGTCAGCTTCTGAGCGAGAAGTTCCTGGTGCTACTGTGATCAGGGCAGTCGCCGTTTTGCTATTCTTCCTCGCCAAGTGTAGTCTCTCTTCCAGGTCCACTTCACTCTGCCCAATCTCTTCGTACGTAGACTTATACGGGGCACCCGCGATCAAGCCCTCTTCGCGGAAACTCCTCAGCAGACCATCTGAGGGCGAATTCGAACGACGGGCTATTGTCTGGCGAGCATTCTCATACTGATCCTCGTTCGCCGTTGCCGCACGATTTGTTCCGGAGCGAGAGGCGCGTTTGCTAGTGCTCAACGATATAGCGTCCACATGTGAGCCTCGACCCGCGACGCTGCCTCCGAAGAGATTTCGCGAAATTGCATCGAGATTGAGCATTGACGGCCTGAGTCGATGGCTGGCGGCAGAAGGGGTGGTCGGGCATGACGTTGTCCCGGTGCGGAATTTGAATATTCCATAGCGATGGACTAAAGTCACGTTAGCCACCGGGACCTGTGAAAGGGCTTCAACTTACCAATCAATGCAATTTTCTCTGTGACTTCGCTCATATTGATAACCATACGATCCTCGTCTTGTACCTCGTTGGTCGAAAATGAGAAGCGGCAGAGGCTACCAGGCATAGGCTGAAGGCGAATGGCTAGTAACGGACCGCGATCCTGTAACGGTAGGGGTTCTGCTACCCCATTTTCATCTACCTGTACGACCACCTTGCCCTAGCAGAAGTCAGCAACATCGTCGTTTCCATTGATGTGAACAACCTACTGGCCGTTGGTCCGTCCATCCACTTCGATCCCAGACGTTCCAGAAACATCTAGCTCTGCCGAATGCTTCTCCCGCAGAATCTAGCTCAACCTCGCTGTTCATGGCGAGAACGCGCGGAATCGTGCGTACATCCTTTGTCGCGAGTTTATTTCTCGCCAGAGCCTGGGCATTCCAGAGATTGTTTATGAATTGCAGCTTGTCGCGGCGCGTAGCAGCAGGATCGAGGGCGACGGAAAAGGGAGGTTGAACAGTCGTGTACGATCTGAAAGGTCGCGCTCCCCATCTGCCAGACTGATCCATCGGAGGACGTTCCAGAAAGAGGTGGAAGTCTGTCATCAGCTCTTGTTTCCGAAATTGAGACTCACCTCCATTTCCAACATCTGATGCGATAACGTCTAACACATCCACCTCGCCTCGAAAGCTCAATTTGTCTTTCCTTCCATTGCTCCGATCCAGTGCGGCTACCCCCACCCCATTCCTCACAAGCTTTTGTAGATCATCAGTCCCAGTCACTTTCCTGCCACTGAGTGCGCTTGTTTGCCTCTTGACAATCATCAGTTTATCGTCAAAAAGGAATAGCGTACAATGGAGGGGCGTCATGGTCCAAGGGTGAGAGGGCGGAGACTGTGTTGATTGCGACGTTGAAGTGATGGAACCGAAAGATCCCATGGATGGGGTAGAGTTGGAGGATATGGACAGTGGGCGAGAGCTTATCGTGGACATTGGGCGAGAGGGAGGCGACGAAGTTGTAGGGTATTCGGCTGGTAAGTCTTCCACATCGATCGAATCGATAAACTCGCGATTGTTGCTAAATAATTTGGCCTAGCAAGTGAATTCTAGTCAGTGTGGGACATTGATCCACCTGCTAGATAGTACATACAGGAAAGTCATCGATATTCCTCTCTAGGTGATACATAACGGTCGCGCGGACCGTCTGCGCGTCTGGTTCGCACCTGGCAATACGGGATGCGATGTCTATACATTCCAGGAGTTTCGCCTTCTGAGTCGACATGGGAGACATACATTTGATTATGCCTAAGAAGGCCACGAATGAGCGCTCTTGCTCTGTTTGATGATTCACAGGTTGGTGAGGACTTACTCTGCCAAAGCAAGGTGTATCTTGGGATCCGCTGGACAGGCTCCATCAACAACTCCCTGAGGCCAATATTTCCAATACCGGTCGTCTGATATTTCGTGCTCTTCAAAAAGTAATGTCAGATACTTTACAAAGCCTTCGAGCCGGGACAGGTCTCACCTCGATGAACGACGCAAATCCAGGATAACGTTTAAGCGATTCCTGAAACAGTCTTTGTGACTCGTCTTGTTTCGCCAGGTATGTGCGATAGGGATCAAACGTCCTCAAATCTTTCAACTGCGGGGGGGCCGGAGGCCATAAAAAGAGGCAATGAATGAGACTCGTTCGTCCGACGCCTCGCCCATATCCCTGGACTCACGTGCTTTAGGCATACATCGCCAACGAGGTTCTCTGCTTGCCCTGCTTGCATCATGGAATCCAGCTCTTGCAGGAAGGTTGAAGATGCAGGTACGATGGCCTCGATGTTTGCAAACATCACCTTGGCTTCGTAAGGAGGGATCAACTGTTGATTAGGGTCTCGAGCGAAGAGTCGCAGGCGGTCGGCGTAATTCTGATCTCGATCAGCTTGATCTAGCCTGAAATGCGACGTACCGTCTTCAAGGCGTGTATTCTAGACAAATAGCTTCTCTCCGTCCTCACTAGCTCCTCTATGAGATTGCTTAGGCGATTTGCCATCTCCTGCTTCTTGGGTCCCGTCCATTGATCAGAGCTATCAGTCTCACCTGCGAGGTCGTGCGAATCGGACGAGCGGGAGGAGGACGACGGTCCACCGACAGTGACCGGCGGAGCAGGCAGAGTAGTGAGGGGTCGGACAGGATCTCCAAAGTGAGATAGTAAATTAGCGGTTTCTGGTAGGATATCCGTGCATGTCAGCACTGCTCCCTCGATCCTCAAAATGAGCTACCTACCTTCGCCCGGAGATTCGACAACCACATCGATGAGAAAAGCTCGACGGGTGATTTTGTTTCCAGTACTCTTGTCGGTTGAGCGGGTTGAGCTGTTAAGGTCGATAGGCTTTGAAGGTACCGGAGGCTGATCTGAAAGTGGCTCGGCTGATCTCTGACGCAAAACCCGACCAGGGGATCTGTGGTGTGAGGAGATCATGGCTGAATCCGCTCAAAATCAGAGCTCCCAGACCGGGATAGCTCACGAAACAAGACTGCTACTAATGATGGATAGGACTTGGTGATATGACGCTGTGAATCGACGCGAGTAGATCGTTTGGATTTTCAAGTATCGGGGGTCATGTGCCACCAGGGGGAGACTGAAGCGTGTGAATAGGGCGTTGTCGATTCGAGTTGGCACGGGGACCAGAAAAGAGTGCTATGGGATGGGAAAAGAGTGTGATGCGATGAATGACAGTTACTGAGATATCTGTTTGGTGTCAAGATGTGAGGTGTGAGGGAGTTGAGGTGGTTGAGGAGAAGGTTGAAGAGCGTCAACTAGCGGGTTGAATGATCATGATCAAGATACACAAACAACAATGCAATGCAATAATGCAATGCAGTCAACAAACTCAACAACAAATAAATCATTCACCACCACACACACCACACACACCACACACACCACACACCATACACCACTAACCAGCCGCATTAGAATTAATTAGATTAGATTTGTAATCATAATCCCCCTTTGTAATGGAGATTGTAATAAGCTAAAGTTGCTGATGCAAATAAACCCTGTAGTGTAAGTAATGTCATCATGACGCGCGAGCTTAAGCATATCTTACATACCTCACTCCTCTTACTCGCAGCGAGCTAGCTGCTTTAGCTTCTTCCAACAGTCCCACTCTCACTCTCTAACCCCATCCACATCCACATCCACATTTCACGCCCCGTATCAGTCAACCGATTTCCTTTTCCCTCCAGATTATACGTTACAAGTTTCGCTCGCCAATCTGACCAATCTAAAAATTCCCCAAGTTACATGCATCCCCATGTCCAAGGCGGACGACCATCTTGAGGCCACATCAGACCCGTTAGGTCAATGGAGGCTGCCCTCGCCCTATGACGGCCTCGATGAGGACGAGGCCGTAGAGGTCGAAGCAGGTCCCAGTGACTATTGGAGGCGATCCCCGACTCCGGTTTCTCCCTCGCCCTTCCAAATCCCCCCAAGCCAATGGAGACAAGCCAGCGATAACAACGTCGATTTCGATTACCTCGAGAACGGACCGAGCGACTCCTGCATTGTTTCGACTACTTCCGATCAGCCTCCTTTGCTTTCATCCAGTAATGTACCTAGCACAGACTCTTCGCCCATTGGAGTCTCGCTCAATATAGTCGAGGAGCTGGAAGACAAACGGAGCTACGAGTCAAGGAAACAAGCCATTCTTGAGGACCTTCCGCACAGCAGTCAGAACACGAGAGATACGTCGCGTTTAGAGGCGGAAGAACAGCGGGGGGGCTATTTCGGCAGCTATAATCAGAACTATAGGGAAATCATGAACGACGGCGACGGTCAAACAGCAACTGCGGACGAGGAGGAAGAGTTTGGGACACCTGCCTCGCCTCGACCCGTAAGTAATGGCTGGAGGCGTTGCGAAATGTAGATAGATTGAAGTGGCTTACGATAATTGTTGTCCACGTAGGGTCATATCGGATCAAGTTATACCCATTCTTTGTCATCAATGCCAACCAATTCCAAGCCGAATGGCCTGCGGAGGAATGGGATGCCTGGCAAACGATCGTCTTTTGTCCGTGAGTTGGAGTATGTCGAGGATCTAGCTGAATATGTAGATCCGTCCATATCTCGTTTGCGATCCCACATGCGGACTCCATCGGGATCTTCGCAGCAATCACTCGGCCTACCACAATTAGCTCATCTACGTTCTTCTAGTCACTTTTCTCAAATCTCAGATGCCAAATCCGAAACCCAATCCAACAGTAGTATGCACATGCCGACAACCCATCTACAGACTCCGTTAATAGAGCAGATGGACTACCAGTCAAACGCAATACAGACCCCTGCGTTCGTCTTCCACCCATTGCGCCGACTGTCAGCGCATTTGTTTGGTCGTGTCTCCGATCGAGGAGACCAGCTATCCGTGCGACCGGTCACAGAACGTAAGGCAAGCTCCATATTCAAGCTTGGTCGCACATCAGAATGCGAAGATCCACCGCCGGATCTTGGACACCCAACGGTGATGGATATCAGAGGGATGATCGCCGTAGGCACAGAGCATGGGTATTGTATCATATGCAGCTTCGGTCAGGAGGTACAGCACATCTTAGGCAATGAAGGCTCACGTGAGTAACCGAGGAATTCCGCTTTCCACTATGTCCTGCTGATCTACGTGCTGCACGACTTGTACTCATCAATATCTACTGCGTTTGTGTACAGTCTCCCCTGTCACTGTAATCACCATCTCTAACGATCAAACCTATATCGCCGTTGGCCGAGCATCAGGTAATATTCATCTGTACAATCTCGCCAATCCGTCGAAGCCAGCAAGGACCATCGTTTCTCTATCGCTCAATCAGGTATTGACAGGAAGGAAGGAAGGCCATCTTCATGACAGTCGCATTTTGCATATAGGATTTGTTGGCGCACGTCACACGTCGATTGTGACCGGTGATGAATATGGCCGATCGTTCTGGTGGAGCCTAGGTCGAGTTGTAGGCGTCGAGAGCAACGATGTCATTCGGATGCTGGGGTCATACCCGGATGCGACCAACCCCTCGACTTCCCAGCGGAAACCATCTACATTGTTCGCAGCGCTCCCTTTACCCTTAGACCACCATCTCACTGCGCGACCCGTCGATTCACTCAATCTTTCGGCATTGCTAACGCCTTCAAAGCTTGTTGTTGTCGGCATGAAACCGTCCCCGAAAACTTGGTATCGCGCAATGCGTGAGAATCAAGGGGGTGAACTAGGCAGCCTTACGGGTTGTGCTTTGTGGGGCCACTCTGCGACGCGCCACCCAATCCTGGTGTATTCTTGGGGCTCTACTGTGCGTGTCTTGCACGTGACCACGGAGGGTGACGGCGGCGTCTCAGAGTCCAACATCAGTCCAAAGTGTGCGGAAGGCCTATCATGGCAAGCGTCGGATCCCGTGAGAGCGTTCGAATGGTATGATGAGATTGTGAGTCGTCCATCATGAAGGCCTCGACCACGCTGATGCAGTTCCCGCACAGCATTTGCTTGTCGTCACTACCTCTCGACTGGTCTTGGTTGATCTACGCACAATGGCACCGATAGAGTCGACGCCCTTTCAGACAAAGCTGTTGACTTCGATGGACGCCCTCTTTACGGAGCCGACACCCAATATTTCCACTCCTGTGCCTACGTTGCTGCACGGGAGTGTTCGATTGCACCGGAACAAGCTTTTTATCTTGGTAAGTAATCGCTACTTCCCCTTGGCTTGTGCTGACTTGCAGACAGACCAAACATAATCTGCAAGTCGGCAGTCTGCAACATTGGAACGACAGGATCCTGGCTTGCGTTCACCAAGGGGACTTCCTTGGCGCTATCCGGATTGCTCTGACTTATTACGAAGACAAAGCCGTCGGGAATTTGCTACATCTTCCGGAGGACCTCGACGAGCGCAAGACGGTCATCAGCACCAAGTTACGCGAACTCATGCTCGCTTCTCTACAGTGGGCCTTTTCGCCCGAGCGGCTCACAGATGATACTCATTATAGCGTTGATGGGCGGGGGGTTGACTTGACAGGTCTGTTCGAAGGTCTCGCCGTGTCATGCATCAACGCGTGTCTGTCGAACGGAGACCACGCCTTCCTTTTCGATGAAGCCTATGAACACTTCGCGCAAGCTGGCATCCACCGAATATTCCTCCTTGCCTTAGAACCTCACATCTTCTCTGGTCGGTTGCGCGAGATACCGCCAAATATCACGCAGAGTATGATTGCAATGCACGAACAAAAGGGCGAGCTCGACCTGGCTGAGACCGTCATATGGAATGTCGACCCCATGTCTCTGGACATCAATCAGGCGATCGTACTTTGTGAAGCGAACGGTTTATGGGATGCCATGATACATGTGTATACGAGGGCAATGAAGGATTATATAGCGCCTTTAGTCAAGCTCATCGGGGTGGTACGCGACATACAACATCATCGCTTATCCCGGCCGACGTTAGTGGCTGGAGACAAGGAAGACGATGATCTGGAAGAGCTGGCACCGAATGCCTACAAATTATACGCTTATATCGAAGCGACCCTTTCCGGGTTGTCTTACCCGAGCGGCGAGCCACTACCAGACGCCGAAGGCTATGTTGCACGTGCCGACGTCTACACTTTTATCTTCCAAGGTCGAACTATCGCTTGGCCGCCAACGCAAACTGGCGGCGACCTGGTACTCACTGGCGAGCAGGGATCTGTTGAACCGCCATATCCGTATTTGAGCTTGCTCTTGCGCTTCGATACCGAGGCGTTTCTCCATTCTATGGATATCGCTTTTGAGGACCCATACCTCAACGACGCTACAGGCGCCATCAACCGACAATCTGTAGTCAACCTCATGCTAGACGTTATGGACCCCGAGTACTTCCACCCTGGCGACATTACTTTCTTGCATATTTTCGTAGCGCGAAACCTCCCCAAATATCCGCAATTCCTGTTCATCCCACCATCGACATTGCATCGAATCCTCATCAGTCTCGCCAGTGATCCTGATCAGAGCACCCGTGAAGACCGACAGCTCGCGGCAGAATACCTTCTATCCGCTTACAAGCCCCATGATCTGGACACTATGTTACGCTTGTTCGAACAAGCGGGCTTCTTCCGTATACTGCGAACCGCCTACCGAAAGGAAGGCAAATGGGCACGACTGATCTCTACCTTGCTGAAAGATCCCGACGCTGGAGCGAGTGAGGTGTTTACCAGCTTGCACGAAATCATACGGGCAGCTCGCGCACCTACTCAAGTGCAAGATGCCTTTGTCGAGGCTCTTCCCCACCTATTAGACCTGGGTGTAAGGGAAACAGCTCTTCTTGTCGATCGCGACTTGCCTGACTGTCATCAACAAGCCCTGGACCATCTTGCGAACGCGCCGCATAAACAGCTTGCATACCTCCGCTGTCTTCTTGAACCAGATGTAGCCGTCGTCGATCAATCCGAGCTGTCAATCTCATCAACCGTCGGCATAGGTACCAATGTCGACCGTTCCGCCCGACACCTCTACATATCTCTACTATCACGTCTCGAACCCGAGCGAGTCGTCCCTTTTCTGGACAAGACCGGCGCGAGCCATTACGATTTAGCCCAATTGATTGTTCAATGCGCGGATCAAGGAGCATACGAGCCTCAAATGTGGGCTTTGGACAGACAAGGTCGCCCTAAAGAAGCTTTGGAAGTCGCTGGTCATCTTCTCCGAATCCAGGGCGTCGCCTTGGGCGAAGCAATGTTGTTACCTTCTCAAGATATCAACGGTCTGCAGGTACAACACCTCCTTCAAACGATACAGGGTGCGTCGAGGATGGCTGTACGTTTGTGTCAAAGACATTCCGTTCCAGGAGAAAACGCCAGTGGAGAGGTGGAGGACATGTGGCTGGGAATTCTTCACGATATCATTGAGTTGGTCCACTCAGCCTCATTACGCGTCCACGATGGCGCAGCAAAGGCTGGTGGAGAGAGCACGGTCATCGATACTCTTCGTTCACTCGTACAGGAGACACTAGCCTCACTCCTTTCCTCATCTTCCTCCTCTTTATCCTTCCCTCGTCTTTTCAAGAGATTGGTCGACGCTTCGACATCGACATCGGCCACGAACAAGGGACGCGCATATTCGGAATTCAGGACGATCCTTTCGGGAATGCTGGACTCGTATCGGGCCGAAAAGGAAATGCTGGGCATGACTAATAAGCTCGTTGAAGCGGATCTCCACTTGATAATGACGAGCTTGGTGGCGCACAAGGAGAGCGGATGGCGGCCGGAATCGATGTATTGCAAGGTCTGCAGATTACCAGCCTTTGACCATCGAGGCGAAGCTCAGGGGGTTGTCGTTCAAGGTTCAGGCGCCCTGGCTCACCAACTATGCATCCGATAGATAGATAGCAGGGTAGATATTCGATTGTTTTATCAGTCGTCAAAGAATGCATTGCGATCGAGGTTCGTCACCATCATTTCACCGATTCTCACTAAGGTAAGCTTTAGCCTAGGCAACATCCCGTATTATGTGTATCGATCGAGGACGGCAACGATTTCCGCCCGACCTGATACCTGCGCCAGATCCCTAGCTGTACATTCGTCGTCGTCCTATAATCGATTCCACCAATCCCAATCAGTGCTTGCCCCAAGAAGCAGCGGGCTGGCAGACGAGACTCACCTGCAGTGTCATGTCTGCACCGTGATCCAATAGAATCTCCACTATTTCCGGATATCCTCGATCAGCGGCCAGATGCAACGGTGTGTAGCCCTAAGTGTAACAATCAGCTCCATGTTCACTAGTCCGGCTCTCAACATACGTATTCGTCTTTCGTGTTCACGGAGCTTCTGTCCCGAGCGAGAATTTGCTGGATTTGCGCATTCGAACGAGCGACGACTGCATCATGAATAGGGCTGGTGGCCGAATTGTGGATATATCAGGCAGAATCCAGTCAGTCAAGCGGGGCGTGAAACAGCATTTTCGTGATTTAGTACTTGCCTGGACAGCTGTTGCGGAACATCGCCATCTCCATTTGACATGACGCTCACTTTGACACCGCCCATTGCGTTGTCACAAACTTTTCTTGAGTCTGCGACCTCTTTTGGCTCTACCGGGTCATCCAGGTTCTCCAGATCCACCTCATCATCGTCCGAGTCCTCACCTATACGTCCGTGCCATCCCACGCTATTCGCGATCATGACATATCTAGTCCTAGCTTCGTGTAGCCCGGTGTCGCCCGCAGTGGACGAGTACTTGTGATGTTGCGTGGACCAGGCATCGTACTTGGCTCTCGAAGCGGGCGAGAACATCGAAGGCCGGTTGCCGGTACTATGATATGTTTTTTAGTCTCCTAATGCATACGCGGCAGCGAGAAAATCTCCTCACGGCCCATTTCCGGTGCCGATATATTTGAACAGCCCGTAAAGCTATGAAAGAATCAGCCAAATCGACAGTGATTCAGCACAGTACGAACTCACCTCAAGTTTTACATCGTTGGGCAGCCCTGCTGCGGACGGAGAGGCAGATAGCCATTTCGACGCAGCCTCGAACGCACTCCGATTGTCAGCACTGGTATCTGACATGGCGGATAAGTTAACACTATATAGTTGGCATGCATGTGACTAGTTCAAGGATGTTACCGCTGACGGGAGTGAAAGATCGACATGCAAAGTGAGTGAGACCTAGCTGAGGTAAACTGTGCGCGTTCTGGGCATTTTTGTTGTTCTCGGCCTAAATGAACATCGTTACGTCATCATATATCTGTTGATTGTCTTTTGTTTATCTATTTGTCTACCTCTATCTACCAAATGATGGCTACTATACACGCAAGAACCGTGTTACAGATAGGAAACAGCAACCATGTCCACCTACTCCCCAAGAGGAAGGAGACCATAGCTAGGACGACCAGACAAGCTCGGCATATCTGTATAGGTCTATGGTGTCGCTCGATGATCAGTACAGCGCCGCATACAATGAGCAGGCTTCCGTTGACTTACAGTTTTCTTCCGTTTGGACGAGCCCCTTCCTGCGGGACACTCATGCACGCGACCATTATTGCCGGAAGGACAGACAGCGGATTGTGGTCAGTAGCAAATGCGTGTTCCCATTTGAACCATAGACTTCGTGCCCAGACGAATAAAGTTGGAACGTTATAAGGCGTCATCAACAGCATCATAAATAGAGCCGATGTGGCAAGATGGCGTTTCTCGTTGTGCAGAGTCTACGATACTGTAATCAGCTTCCCTAGGCGGTTTTGAAGTCATCTCATGTCTATCGACTCACGCCAGATGCCCTGTCATGGGAAAGGTAGGCGCTCGAAGCCCAGATCACGCCCACGGCGATCATGAACGCCAACTGATCCGGAACCAAAAAGTATACAAGCAGTATAGCGGTGATTGCGGGAACAAGAGAAATAAGCCGTGGACTGTCGCGTGGATTACTGGAACACAAGAGCAAAGTCAGCACAAAACACCGATGGTGAGAATATACTTTTTCTCGTTCAACTTACTGCGCTGAAACCGATGACAGCGGAGGAATACGACAACACGAGGACGATATCTGCTTGCCCGTCCACAGCCCCAGACAGGTGACGTTCCACAAGATACAAACAAGTCCAAAACCCCAAACGGCAAAGAGTGCTATGACGGGCAGGTAGACAAGGTCGACCGCTCCGATCAGCAGCGTGGAGCTGCCCGGGATCCAGCTGATTGCCTTCTGTATCAGCGCCGCGGCCCCAAGCAGGGCGAAACATTTGATAGACCAGGTGCGAGCGACCTCGTCTATGCTGGCACCGAAGCTAATCAGTCTGTCTAAAGATGGGTTCACTTTAGCACCTATCCTGCGGGAAGCCGCAACTTCAATCAACTTACCGCTTTCGGACAGGATAGTCATCTGCTTGAGGATGATGATTGCGGTCCAACCAATGGTCCAGGCCACGATAGTCATACGGTACCGGGTCACAGTCTTGGCCAAACTGCCCCACAAGTCTATCGAAAGTTTCACCCGGACCACAGGGCAACTGCTGGACTGGAACACCTCTAAGCGCACGCCGGTACCGTCTGTCTGACCGGAGATGAAAGGTGAAGAGCTGATGTGTGAATGTATGCGGATGACTCGTCGTCCGTCGGGGAAGAACCTAGCTTCGTTTGATGATTGCTCGTATCCGGAAGAAGGGATAGTGGTATGCTTGATGATTGGAGGAATGCCTGTGAAGCTTGTCAATGTCGAACGTTTCTCTCTATCACATACCTTCGCAACTCTTAGTGAGCAGTCCTACCCGGTGCACGATCAGAGAGGAGGCTCGAACACCCGGGAAATGCAGCGTTAAGTGCGTGACGGTTTGGTTTGTTATCGATTGAGCTTCGCGGTCAGCTTTGAACACGTATCCATAGTCACTCACCCCAGACGTTACCGGTAACAGTTTCCTCAATGCGAGTACCGTGAAGGATTTCGAGCGGCGACAGCGAATTAAGGAGGATATTCCCGCCGTCGGATTTCAGACAAAGCCTCAGGGCGAGCACACTCTCGTTCGGTTTGATCCCTTCACCAGGCAGCGGGAATGGCGCACTCGCATTTGTGGGCCACGGTAGATATTCCTGCGTGGGATGCTGAACCTGACATATCCCGTTCAAGGAACAGTGCTGGATTTGATGAGATGTGAGTACACCTTGACCAGCCTTTAGAACGATCGTCATGTTCTTCGAGATCACGGGAATAAGTCGCTCATTCTTCGACGCAACTGATGTTGCAAAGTTCGACTGGTTACCAAGCATCCACTGCTCTGCGGCCTGTCGTTTATGCTGGCGGTCGCGGGATCTCGTCATTTCGAGGAGGGTTCTTGCGACAGACCACCGTATCTGGTGACACCACACCATGGCTTGATGGTCCACACCAGTCCATGCATGGGGCATGCCGGTAGTAAATGTAGCAAATCCTCCGTTGGGGGACGTCACAGATCGCGGCAATGCGCAAGAATCCGAAACGATCTGTGTATCGGACACCCCTCCACAAAGTGATATTAGGATAGGATACTCCTGACCGGTCGATGTTGCTACATCCTCGATCTCTCGATAGATCTTCTCCATTCCAATATCTAAAGTAAGAGGAGGGATGACGTGCGGCGTTGACATGGTAAGGATCATGTCGACTATGTCGATTGTATCGGGCGTAATAGCCAGCCGAGCTGCGATGCCCCCCATGGAGTGACCTAATAGGGTGACTTTGGCAGGCCTTTCAGCGGCAGGAAGATGATGATACTGCGCGAGGACCTTGTGTATGCTGCTTTCGACGAATTTTGCTTGCTCCCTAAGGGTGGCAGCATGGAACGCTGAAAATTCCTCGTTCAGATCCACTAAAGGGAAGAACAGTTCAGTTCAGTTTCCAGTCTGTCATGAAGCGCGTAGTCGACGCGACGCGTACCCGTAAACATATCAATGTTGCGTATATCTTCCATCCCGTCTGCTCTCCCGCCTGGTTTCCCGAAGTATTGCCGGGCAGCGGCGGACGCAATGGACCGCACCTGCTGGTACGAACCGGCATTGCCCGGAACGAAGATTACGGGCTGGCCACTGAGCTGCGAGCGCCAAAAGCATCAGCGCTGTTTGTGTGAGGTAACGGTGCAGTCTAAGTAATCGCTTACGTATTTATCATCGTCCCAGCCTAGTTCACGATATAGGCGGAGCGCATATCTGGGTATTGAATTGTCTGTCCAGTCAATCGTTTGATAGGACGGAGTCATCCAGCTCATTTCACAACCCCATGCTCCAGACTCTGCATTGTCGTTTGTATACGACTGGAAGAGCACCCAGGAGACAAGCAGGGCGACAGCGCTCAGTAATGCATTGCTGATACGGAACGATAAATAGGTGTCCGGCGCGATATCGAGGCGTGAGCGCGTTTGGATATTTGAACGTAACGAGGAAGACGACTGTGTTGGACTCTTCATCGAAGGCGGATGACAGCCATGTCAGATGTGTAGAACGAGAGGGGATAGTCGACTGGAGCCGACCGCGTCAAGAATCAAGAAAGACCGGATATGCTGTCTTTTTAGTGACGATGAGATGCGGATGACCAAGTTGATTGAGGAAAAGGACTGGAATATAAAGGAAGAACGCAAGGCTTGAAGATAGACGGCGGTTTGGGGACATGGATATATGATATCGAAGCGGTAGGGTGGAGGTTTCAGGCTTATGATACTGTACATAGACAAATGCAAATATCCATACAAATAACTGTTACCGAGGGCATATAGTGGATGTGGATGTGGATCTCATGGCCATGCATACATACAGATAGCTTGTGGGGAACACTCCTTGGACGGCCCTCTACTGCTCTGAAGAATGTACAAACATGCTACAGGGCAAATATATTACAATAAACGATTCACGGTAACACAATGGCAAAATTGTTCCTCTTTGGCCCGTCAATCTCTATGGTTTTCTTTCGCCAACGTTGTAATTGCCTTGGACGCTCGGGGTCTGCCTCGTCCACTTCTGTCCATCTCCAAAGCCAGTAGCCCACCTTACTGCTCGACCTCCAGCGGCATTGTTCGAGCTTGAAGCCAATGAGCTGCATAAGCTCGACAAGTGATTCTGTTGACAGATATCTCGAGTTGGCGACACATGGCAAAGGCAGTACAAGGAACAGAAGGGAATTTTGGGATGGCTCCAATTGTTTATGGATCAATCGAAGCATGTTGCCTGTCGACCTGCAGCATCAGCATACAGCTTGCACACCAGACTGTCCAGGAAGACCGGAATGTGACTGATAGAACTTACCTCTTTCTGTGGGTGAGCTAACAAAGTTCAGCACCAAGCTACAGCTCACGATATCGAAAGCTTCGGTTGGATCTGATGGCAGTGGCCGTTCGAAGAAGTCTTGCTGAACGATATCGGGATGTTGGGAGTTCAGGTCGATTGGATGATTGTTTATCCAGGTCGAGCAGCTCGCATAGTTGCGAGGTGTCAGGGCACCGATCTCAAGCATGCTGGTAATAGACAGGCAGGAGTCACGTTTGTCAGTAGACAAATATGGCGTGGTCTCTCCGGCCAACACAGTCAGTCGCACCAGCATATATGTCAAAACCTACCGTAGTTTGTGTTTGTCCTCGACCGCGGAGGGCTTCATCCTCATCCCGTTTAGCCATCCGATCAATACCTTTGAGCTATCGCCGCCTCTCTCGCGAGATTGCCCGAGCTTACTGGCGAGCTGATAGGCATGAAGACCTCCAAGCTCTTGCATTTCACTTTCCACCGCCTCTAAGTCTGTTCGCACACTATTCTGCACATCGCAATCATGACCACCTTCTCCTTGCAGCTTTCTCTTAAGCCTGGCTTGCTGCTTGAGCAGAGTATGAAAGCGAGCGATAGTAGATTGCGTGACTTTGTGAGAGACGGCCGAACGGTGGGATGAGGTGGTTTGGGCGTGGGAATTCGATTCTGTCAGCGATATAGGCGATTTCTTGGTCTTTCTCGTTTTAGACCGCATTATGATGAGTTGAGGGCGATCATGTGTAGTCTGCGTAGAGGGATACAAGGCGTAAATAAAGATAAGAAGAATTATAGGAATGCAAGCCAGATTTCACGGAGGTTGATGAACAGAAACCAATGGCATCCATCACCAGGTGGAGGTTAGTGTTAGTGTAGCCAGTCAGTGTGACATGACATCCCCTTTCACGTTCTCCAACTCAACTCAACCCTTCATTACACCTTTCTCCTTTTTCTCTTCCACAATCCCACATTTTTATCTGCTACTTCAGCAATAGCATGTACCAATCATGTCAATTTGATCTCCTCTAAATGGTTGGGACGCTTACGCCATGAATTCCGTGGACAAACAGATCCCTACCTCCTCCGGTTCTCCCTCTAATCGGTTCCGTCCAACCCACCAACGAAAAACGTCATCAAATTCGTCGTCGGAATTCGGTTCTTTCAATTCCGCTCGTCCCCCTCTATCACCTCCTCGCAGTCGTCCGTCCGCTGCTGGTAGTATTCCACCCTATTCGCTACTAGACGACGATGACTTTCTTGGCTCACCGTCATATACCGCCTCCTCGCGCACGAGTCGACAAGAACCGCCGGGCGCCCCGGCCGTTATCGGCGATCTGCTAGGAGGGGAAACATGGACGGACGCCACTACCCCGCGGGTAGGAACCCCATCGACACCCAACCGTGCAACCTCGTCTCATGCAGCGACCCATGGACAACCCATCAACGCAATACATGTTACATTACCTCCTCGGCCCACCGAAATACCGGCAGACTTTATTCCTCCCATGCGCTCGCCTCGTCGCATGTCTTCTCATCTCTTCAGTCCCGGCCTTGGCTCTCCACCCATAGTGTCTGACGCTGGCGGTGATATTATTTTTCACCCTACGCATCCCGTCAAGGAAGACGCTGCGTCAGAGATGCGGAGAGTGCAGCATGCTAATCCGTCAGCGTCGCCAGTCGCTGGCTCATCGGAGCCTTCCAATGAGTCATTTCTCGCTCGCACCCTCTCAAGAAGCCCTCCTCATCACTCTAGACTATTGGATACCCTGGCAACCACAACGAAATTGGCTTCGAAATGGCGCTCCGCTTTGACAAACTCGACCTTCACCCCTGCTGAAACTGACCGAACCGGCTCAACGCACCGAGATCAGACCATTACCAAAACTCCTGAGCCCGTACCTATAGACATCAACCACAACACTCCCTTCGCAACTGCCGAACAGATCTCAGGCAGTTACACGGCACCTACGGGCGCTCCAGGATTCGACTCGCACGCCCGCTCTTCTACATCATCACGCGCAAGTCAGCATGAAGATTGGGGTCATATCACCCTTTTAGGTAGACGAGACACTACTTCTCCTGTTCTATCCGTCGCTGATGCTGATCAGGTAAAACATCTATGCCCTGACTGGGTCTGGTAAGACTGGATGCTGACCGATGTCGTTGCAGCTTCGACAGCATGTACCGCCCCGACAACGGCTCTCTAGTTCTTGGACGTTGTTATGTGAGTTCTTCTCATTACATTCCTGCATTCATACATCGATCTGTCTAACATATTGGCCAGTCTCCTTGGATCAACACGGCGCTTCGTTGTCCACTCTGTATCGACTAGTCGAGAAATACGGCCAGACTCATCGAACATCGGGCAATATCTTAGTCGTGTGTGACGGGGAAGGCAATCGCTTTGGAGTTTATCTCAACGAGTCAATCGTCAAGCGTGAAGGCACGTACTACGGCAGTGGAGAGTCGTGAGTCGTGGATGGACCCGATGCTTCTGCAGGACCCCGTTCCCCCTTCAAACCACGATAACTGATGACAGTCACTTCCCTGTTGAAGCTTCCTGTTCAAACTCTTCCCCACGTCTCACGTAAAAACATTTCGATGGAGCGGTCGAAATCAATATTTCGCCTTGTGTGAAAACGGCTTCATATCTTTCGGTGGTGGGTAAGTGCCTTTACGATCACCTCACATATCCACGTATGACCCTTTTGGCTCTGACTGACAACGGGCACTCTCAGGGCGGGTACGTACGGGCTGCTACTCGACTCAACCTTCACGCACAACTCTTCAGCGACTTGCCCTGCATACAACAATGAGATCTTGTCAACAAGCGCTTCGGTCATGTCTTCTCAAGCTGCAACGTTCAGTTGCATAGGCCTGGAGGTTTGGGGGACCTGAAGGCACTTCTAACCTGCACTATGTATGGATAATAGCCTAGACAGATACGAACAGCTGTTAGGCACACCGATGTCGACGACATAACGAGCTTTTGTTGGGCGCCTGCATCCGTGGGACGCCCCCTCATAATTACGGTCCACATCAACCAATCGTGACGTGAATCGCTGCCCAACGGACAGGGCATGTAAGACCTAGTAAAAGATGCCCAAAGAAGCATAATATGCATTGCATAATTTCTGGCATCTACCGGCAGATTTGCATACGAATAACAAAGTCGTATAGTCAGTCATACACCCGTGGCTTTCGGTCACTCACATTGTGCCGTCCTGATCTGAGTGGCAAGAATGATACTTTTCGAAGGTCACCTAAGTAATGGCACAGGAAATGATGATGATACGCAGTCATGTCTCAGACTTTTTCCGCCCTGATACTGTTGTGTTATGACTCCGCATTTTGCTCATACCGAACGATAGAACATAGCGATATGTTTTGAACTTGCTGTGGTCGACGGCACTCCTTGGAAGAAGGTCATCCAAGGGTGCCAAGGTGTACCAATTCAGCGAGTGCCATCCGCTGATGCATATGGTCTGCTTCAATTGTTGATGAATAAAGTTACACTCGGTTGTATACTCTTCACTCTAAATCCACACAGCATATCATCAAGGGTACAAAAGGGAGAAAACAAAGGTGCCCCCAATGTGGTAATGCTTTGCAGCTAGCCAATAGGACATGTGCTGCTTGCTGATGAGACAAGTAAGAACTCCATCAGCATATGCCAAGTGGGGTCTTGACACCCTGGCACCATAAATGGTGAGGCCAGCAAGTTGAGGATAAGGTAGATGCAATGATGACTAATGTTCTTCCTTTGTTGCCGGTAAGGGTTCAATGGTTGTTGGCAGTGAGTTGCGTGAAGAATTGCAGTCAACCATGACAGACTTGTCAGGGGATTCATGTATTGTAGACCTTGTGCTGTTATCAGTGGCAGTGAACCTTGAAGCCAAGAAAGGAATTGACAGGACTAGAATCTGCAACATCTGAACTCCTTGTTTTGGTCTTTTCAAAGGCATCAAGGGTTGATTGGATGTTGAGGTAAAATATCACCTTGTGTCTCTCGCCATTTGTCCAGTCTTCTGTTGAAGTAGTGTAGTGTCTGCTCAAGACCAAAGAGTGAATTGTGCTGGAGTACCATGTTGGAAGGAATGTTGCTGCCTTCAGAAGGCCCAATGTATATTATCTTCTCCAGATCACTGTTGACAAATGCCGTGGCAATGTTCACCTGGTTGCACTCCATGTCAAAATAGTTGACTAGAGCAAGGAAGATTCTGACCAAGTCATTGTGTGCAACAGCAGCAAAGAGTCATCATACTCAAGTCCAGCAACTTGACTACATCCTTTGAACACTTGCTTTATGTTTGGAAGGTTTGCCAGTGCTGCAGTCAATCTTGCGTGTGAACACCACTGGCACACCTTCCAGAGATCCCTCCAATCTTGCTGCTGAACACTGGTCCTTTTTGCTTGACTACTGTTCAACACTTGCCAGACTTTGTATCTATCCATTTTGGCAAGTCCATCTGCAATTGTAGGCAGCCACTGCTCCCCCTTGCGTGGGTGTATCGCTAGCTGATCAAAATGAGGCACACACTTACGAGATGTTCAGCAACAGCAAGAGCAAGAGCATAGCTGCCCCATGTTGCAGGGCCGTCTGTGATAGCCAGGGGATTGTCTGCTTCATTGGGTTCAGTATCACTGACAAGATTATTATTGCTGTATTCAATGTTAGTTGCTGAAATGGATGTTTCTTGCTGCACATCTGCGCTTGCATGGTGTTGTAGAAGTCAATGAAGTGACTGAGCGCGTTGTTGAGGTGCAGGCGGTGCAGTGAGCGGTGCAGAATCAATGAGAGTGCTGAGTGTGCCATCTGCAGCAGCTTCCTGACTTTGCAAGTTGGTATTTTGCAGGTTTTGATACTTTCGCAAGCTTTGACAATTTGAGTTTTGACACTTGAGAAGGCTGTGTAAGATCCATGGCCTCTCAGACAATGTTTTCTGTTATTTCTGTCATACAAGTGATATGACTGAGTGCTAGAGGAATGCTGATAGCCCAGGAATATGGCCTGCTGCCTCTACCATGGTAGCAATCGATTTGTGTTGTCGTAGTTGCGGTAAGACTGTCACAATGGAGTACATAACCGGCTACCAACCACTGAACCACAGAAGGGAACGGTGGGAATATCCTCCTACCACCAATTTTCCGCGGCTATATTGGCTGTCACGTTAACCAACGTGTCGAAATAACTGCCACATTAGTTACTAGTGGTTCATCTCTGCTTATTGCCGGTTCCCTGACGCTTCCAGCGCATCCTACATTGTCTACATAGCTCTAATTAGCTGTATCTATCATCCCTCTTTGGTACTTATTATTCTAGCTCACTTTATGCAACATAATCTTGCTACATTCAACACAACGTGACAAAAACATCATTTGCTCAATAGCATGAAGTCGATCCAATTCCAGTGCCTTGCCAAATTGCTGCTCACTTCTTCTGTGTTGCAGGTGCACAACTGCGAGAGACATGCAGTAGACAAATCGAGAACAGGATAAAGAGATTATCTACTTGATCCACCTTTATATCCCAATATCCCCTGTCCTTATCATGCAGCTTCTCCCATATCCCTCGCTCCCTCTCCTATTGCTATGATCCTCAAGTAGTCAAGTCAATGTTGAACCAACTTCTATCATTTGTTAAGGGTCCTTGCTGAGTTGACTACCCAGGATGAGTAGTTGAGATGCTGGACTGTGGAATGGAGTATGCACAAAGTCAAGTGTATGGTGGAGACAACGTGACACCAGGACATCACATTAATCCACTTCAGCACGGCCGTTGCCAGCGGTCAATAAAAACCTTCCAGCTGGTATGCTGAATTTGGCATCGTCAAGGGCAAGGAGTCGGATGTACTTGGCCATGTCTGTTGTTCAAATGCTTATGTTTGTAACATTCACAGGCGAGCGGGAAATTGATATGATTCCTAACCATCAAACCATGTACTCGTTGTCGCAATACACCTCCGGCCACGCCATAGACCAGCCTTTTTTTTAAAAGCCAGTATCAATTTGCTCCCACTATGCTTACATGTCCTTACTTCTTTCATACATAGATGCAGCGGCCTTAGAGAGAGATTTACCTAGTACAGGAGCGGTCAAGTCCCTTTGCTAGTAGGCTGTTGGACACTGATGATCCCTAGTAGATTGATCAGAAATTTACAGCACAGGATTGCTGCAAAAAGCCACAGTCACAGTCTTCTTCCTACACCACCTTAGGTGAAGCTTTGAGGGCTTCATTTGTATGAGACTAGATGAGGTCTGCATCTCTGCAAACATCTTAGAATCAAAGGTACATATGTATGCATGAGAAAGAAGGACTGCTACGTATGCACTGAGAGTCATAGCCTGCAGTGTACAAAGTGCGGTGCCCGGAGGTAAAGCAAGTATTTCCTCTGCATTATGACTGTACAAGCAAGTCAACAAGTGTGGCATGAAAACAAGAGTGCAGGAGGCCTCATTGGAGGCGCAATATGGTATTGCTTTTCAAAGTAAAAAGTAATGTCAGTGTGCGGACATGTCAATTAACAGATTACAACAATGGTTGGTCTCCTGGCATGGCATTTGGACCTTTTAATGGTTGCACAATGGGCATTGCTGTCAAAATGGTAATTTCCACGTGAGCACAACGACATGACTTATTAACCTTGATACAAGCTTATTGATCCACTACTGTTGCCAAATACCAAAGGGCAATCCCAAAGAACAACATGCCCAAGGTTCATCATACTTTGACTATTGCCAAATACTAAAGGGCGATCCCATAGGACAAGGTAAACAACAGTAATTTGCAAAGCCTGCTAAACAATCAAGCCATCCTCATTGAGTTTGCTTACTCTTCAAACACAGCCAATATTTGGCTAAGCATAAGAGGACCATCCATCACGCTGAGTACACCTCTTCTCATATTTCAAGGCTTACAGAATGATCATCCTCAAGAGAGTACTTAGCCTATCTCTGCATAATTGATCCATGGCTTCCTTCAAGTGATGAGAAAGTTACTGAAGCCAGCCCCTCATGGACTACCAGTTAAGGGTTCTGAATAAGGTATAACATACATTACTAAAGAGTATCTATGACTTAACTCAAAGATGGATGATTAGCTATGAGAACTAAAGTGACCTTGCTGGCTTAGAGCAATGAACCTTGACAATCAGCAAGATGAGCAAACACAATGCCCCATGGACAATCACTGCCAATGACAAGGGCTACTTTGTTGAGCTTTGTTTGGGACCGCAACCGTCCAAGATGCATGGGCGTTTGAGCTGGTTGCCTGGTTGCACGCAAAGATGCTGACAGATTGTGGGGAACTGTCATGACCCAACATGTGGCAAGCATGTTATCTGCATGTCCAGTCATGACTCAGAGCAACACTCACCAACTGGCTTGCACACCCCTAGCTTTGCACAACAACTGGTGGCACCCTGTCACGATGGTAACATCCGCGCAAACACAATGACGTGGCTTATTGACCTAGACATAAGCTTAACAATCCACAACTATTGCCAAATACCAAAGGATGATCCCACAGGACAACATGTACAAGGTTCAATTTTTGATTATTGCCAAATACACAAAGGCAATCCCCACAGGACGAAGTATATAACAGTAATCCACAAACTTCACCACACAATAAAGCCCTCCTCATCGAGTTTGGTTACTCTTTGAATCAGCCGATGTTCGGCTGATCATAAATGGAGCCTCATGCTGAGTGCATCTCTACCAACAGTAGAAAGCTGAATAGACAAACATTTTTGAAGATCCCTAAATATCCATGAGTCAACAGATGAACAAGAACAGTCACATCACCAGTGATAGGTCGACAACTCCATAGGATAGATGAGAAAAAATGGCTAGTACTATATAAGAAGGCTTGTGGGAAAGCGTAGCAGTACAAAGGCTCAAAGAGTAAACACTGGATCCCGCAAAAGTCCAAGAATAGCTAGAACAACTAGACGAGATCAAGGTTTATAAAGGATGACAAGGATTGACAATTGTACTGGATCCTTGTCAATTCTTGATTGTAGTCTATACCTTAAATAGCTAGCCTACATCTGAATAATCAATCCACAACTTTTCTCAAACAAAGACAAAATTTTTCGAGCCAGCCGCTTATTGACTACTAGTTGAACGCCCTCAATAAGATACAACATTCGTTACTATGGACTACCTGCGACTTAACCCAATAAATCTCTATTAGCTACGAGAACTAAGGTGGCCTTGTCGACTAGAGAGTAACAAACCCTGACACACCTTTACCAACTTGTGCTCTCGTCGCTGGTGCACCTACCGATACAACAATCATCATTCCACCACCTGGATAAGCACTGGTCAGTCCAACAGTGTCCAATACCACCGTGGTAGAAGGATTTTTCCATCGTTCCCTTTTGTGTTTCAGTGATGAACAGCTGTTTCCCCTCGTGACATTGTCCCGCTATCGAGCGGACATTCTAGTCTTAGATCCATTATTGTTGTCCACTGCGCTATAGGTTCTGTCTCCATATGTTTTGGTCGTTACAAGTAGCCTCATCATGCGCCTGGAAGTCACATTTTGCTCGGACTATCTCTGCAGCCGGGAAAAGCAAATGCAGTGCAAACTTGACAATGGCTGCCATCTCCGCTTTACAAAAGCCAAAATGCCGATCCAGGCGTGAGTAAATGAAGTTTCCATGGGAGACTTGACCATAGGTTTCAGCTGGAGCTGGTAGGATAATTAGGATCGCAATGGTGGTGGCTGCCGACGTGGAATGGTCAGTGCGCATCAACCACCCCAAGGGATTACCATTCGACTGGAACTGCATGCTGACTGTGAGGATAGGGAAGTAAAATTTAGAGAAAACCAAGACATGGCACGTCCTCTTCTTGAATCGGGAGCATGCGAACGGCCCTCAATGGTCAGTGTGATTAGTCACATTCTGACGCCCTTATGCAGTTCGCTGAGATCTCAGGTACAGGTTGACGTGAGATTTGAGAGAGACACCCACGGGTCAGCACTTCCAGGCTTTTATATGGGAGATTCAATTGGTCTTCTCTTCCGCCTGGTCCGACAGGTGAAGATCCTGACCAGGTTCACCCATACATTCCTACCTATATTCATTGAGGTAATGGCAGGATACTCCAAAGATCTAGAAGCGAGGGTGCTGGGACAGGTCAATCGGACTGATAAAGGTGAACAGGTGTCAGATGACAATTCATTGTTTTTCACAAGGGTTCACAGAAGGGCTGGATTGCCGCCTACCGGCCCCTGCTTTCTGTCGACTGGGCAGCTTGAAGTATGATCATTGGGTGTGCGGTCTGACGCGCGGCGAATCCCCATGTCACGCGTGACCCTTCCCCGTTCTGATACGATGTCACTGTCCATCAATGCCTGGTTTGCTAGCTGCAAGCCGTCACTCAAATAGGCAAAAGATGACCTCTCAATCATTTAAAGGCCAGTAAGCTCGCGGAGACAGGATTTCTATATCATGCGATACTCATACTCTCCACTATCCATTGATTGAACCTCTGAGGAGCATGGTAATTCACTGACTGCTCATGCCCAACGGGTTCTTGACGAGTATTTTTGAATAGCACTTGCTCAACGTGATGCGTTTTTGCGACTCATGATCGAACTGCTGTAGCAGATTCCAACGGTTCGGTCCCGGACTAAGTCGTTCACAAAGCAAGCTCTCCATCATCAGAACGGTCATTCGTACATAGATGATTTTTCACCTACTACCGGCGGGATATCTTGATTGGTCAAACCAATCACTTGTCCAGGTCAAGTATATTAGTGCGAACACTCAGACCAATCAGGTGATCACCGTTGATCAGTGATCACCCGTTTGTACATTGTCTGGTACATTTCGATGCACAGCACCTTAGGCTATTTGAAACTAGATCTTGTAGCTGTGTTGGCTGTTGTTGAACTATCAGGTGTAGTAGTTCAAGTCGCATCTTGCTAACGAAAATATGTTTTGGTAGATCGCTATATACCTCACATGTCGTACTGGTGTAGCTACACCAAATACCTTTGCTACTACTCGTTCAAACCGATCGTGTTCTAGATTCTTTACAATGAAAGCAGCTAGAATGTCACTGTTTAGATGCTGATAGCGTGACTTGACTAGTCGTAATTCAACCTGATCCAAAATAGTATATGGGATGGGGACCCGTTGAGGACAGAGTGACGGTGATGGGTCACGATATGCGACATTGAGGAATAAGAAGTTTCCCGACATACACAACCTGGCGACGGGTTGTCCTCAATTGAACGTGTAGCATATGTACTCTCATTCATACATGTTCACACATGAACGACGGACCTGGTCCAATTCTTTAAAGTCCGCCTGTAAAAAATTCACTTTGTCAAACTCAGTCTCGCAAGTATCGCGCGTGACTGCTATACCCCGCGAGATGACGTTCACAAGCTCGCCAACGCCCGCTTGCTACAGTCCCTCGAGTTCACGGTCAAGTCAGCAGCTCGCTCAGGGCCTGACTGAGGACGCCAGATCTAGTCACCAGCTTGAATGAACGGCCGCGACTGTCAACAGCGTTATCCTCCACTGACAGCGGCGTTCGCCATGACACAAGATCCGTCACAAACGATCTTGATGAGTGACATGCTGACAGCCGCGGTAGCAAGGTAGACCTCTACGTCCGGGATGTATCGGAATGATGACCAACCGTCCACCTGCGAGAGCAGAATGCCCGGTAGAATCATGATGGAGTCAATGTATATTGTGCATCATTCATGTACTACTGGGTCAACCCTTTCATCCCTTTTCTTGAGTTCCGACTATTGAATCTAGACCCCTAGGGGATCGGAGGGCGCTCTACTGGGACTTGGCGTCAACACCAGCGATGTAAGCAACGAGGTCGCAAACTCGTCGGGAGTAACCGTACTCGTTGTCGTACTGAAGAGATATGTGAAGAACCGATTAGTACTGTTACAATGATGGATGGGGACGCAGGAAGTGCACTTACCCAGCTGACAAGCTTGACGAAGTTGTTGTTCAAGGCGATACCGGCCTTGGCGTCGAAGATGGAGGACTCGGTGGCGCCAACGAAGTCAGTGGAGACGACTTCGTCCTCGGTGTAGCTATCATCATATTGCAAGTGAGCGATGATTCCAGTGTGATGATCTATGATCCAGAAACTAAGGGATTGTTATTTACCCGAGGATACCCTTGAGCTCAGGGGTCTCAGAAGCCTTCTTGATAACGGCCTTGATCTCGTCGTAAGAAGCACCCTTCTCGATTCGAGCGACGAGGTCAACGACGGAGACATCCGAGGTGGGGACTCGGAAAGCCATACCAGTGAGCTTGCCGTTGAGGGAAGGAATGACCTTGCCGACAGCCTGAAAGTGGAATCGTTAGCTGATCGATGTGATGTACGCAGCCAGCGTGAACTGAGGCTGATCCCAATGCTCACCTTGGCAGCACCAGTGGAAGAAGGGATGATGTTGGCAGCAGCACCTCGGCCACCTCGCCAGTCCTCTGCAAAATCGTGATATTAGGTTTCGAACATGATTGATAATCTCATACAGCGGAAACACTGACTGTTGGAGGGTCCGTCAACGGTCTTCTGGGTAGCAGTGGTGGCGTGGACGGTGGTCATGAGACCCTCAACGATGGTGAACTGGCATTGGAACAAGTCAGCATCGTGCGACCACTAAAGCTAAAAAGATGCCAAGACTGAAGGGACTCACGTTGTCGTTGATGACCTTGGCAAGGGGAGCAAGACAGTTGGTGGTGCATGAGGCGTTGGAGATGACCTCGTACTCGGACTTGTACTGCTCGAGGTTCACACCGCAGACGAACCTGTATAAGAGGTCAGATATTTTATTCGCTGACACATGATAGCCGTGCAATGACATACATAGGAGCATCGGCGGAAGGCGCAGAGATGATGACCTTCTTGGCACCGCCCTTGAGATGCGCGCTGGCCTTCTCCTTGGTGGTGAAGACACCAGTGGACTCGACGACGTAGTCAGCACCGGCCTCTCCCCACTTGATGTTGGCGGGGTCTCGCTCGCCGTGGACGACGATGGGCTTGTTGTTGATGTAGAGCTTGCCGTCCTTGACCTCAACGGAGCCCTTGAATCGACCGTGAGTCTGTGAGTGGGGATGAGGTGTCTTAGCATAAGAATGGCAATGACGATGAGCGGCTAGGAGACAAAGAACGCACAGAGTCGTACTTGAACATGTAGACCTAGATTTGTGCAGACGGTGATCAGTACGAATTCTAGCAGTGCGGTTTGATAAAGAGCTCACCATGTAGTCGAGGTCAATGAAGGGGCTACACGTCACAAGTTGATGTCAGGAGATGGATTACACGTCGCCGCTGGGTCTAAACTGGCTGGGCAGGATGATTTCGCTACTTACTCGTTGACGGCGACGACTTCGAGGTCACCATGCTCGATAGCGTTCCTATTTGAAGGGTGAAGTCAGCGGGGCTGATTATTGTGAGCCTGCTGTTCGGAACATACCTGAGAACAATTCGGCCAATTCGACCTGCAGTGCAAGAGGTCAGCGAATGAACAAACTAAACGCGACCGGCTCCCTATGCGCTGAGACGGCGGCGCGGCTGTCTACCTGGAATCCAGACGAGACGCTCACCGAAACCGTTGATACCGACTTTGACAGCCATTTTGAATAATTGATGCTTCTGTTTGATGGATGATGAGAGGGATGAAGAGATGAGAATGTTTTGTTTGTAGCAGCACAAGTTGGAAAGTATGTGTAAAGATAAGAGGAGAGAACGAGGAGGACAAAGGCAGAAGACACAACGAAAGCGTTGGGGAGGGGTAGGGGGGGTGAATTCGGAGTGGATGAGTCAGACAGAGCGTGGGAATGGGAATAATGGGAATAAACGTATGCACAGGTGGAATAAGAGAATAAGATGGAATGTCAGTCTAGTGTCATCCAACTCAAGCAGACCATCGTGGGAAAGTAAATCGAGTCATATATCATATACAAAACCTCATAAACGTGGCAACAAAACCTCATAAACGTGGCACCCCTGTCAGTTCCAATTGCTATTTGACATATTTGACATATTTGACATATTTGACATATGTATCTCCCCTTTGTCAATTGCCGCCGGGAATGGACGCATACTCTGTGGGAATACATAACATATGATAACCAACTAATTGTCAACTGTTGAAGATCGCTTAAGTTACATGCATGAGCGAGCTTATCGCACGTTTGAATCTTCCAATCTCATTGGTTCTGACAGAAACTGGTAACATAGAGGTCAGGTCATACGGATTCCCCTAGGAACCGCTCGGGCGTATATTGCCGACAATGACGGATCTTGTGGCACGACAGAGCGGTTTCTCCTCGATCTTACGATGACGTGTACTTCCGTTGACGAAATTGATAATATTGCCACCGCATACCATTGTTTTTGCCACGTGTCCCTTTGCTTTCGCTATGAGTCGAACCATGCAGGGTTTCTTGCTTCCCTCTCCCCCTCTCCCCCTCTCCCCCTCTTCCCCTCGCCCCTCTCCCGTTTCCCCTTGATCATCTCGCCGAAAAGCTTCTCCGTGACCATTTGGGGGTTCCGATACATTCTCCGAGGGTCCCCTTGCCCCGCAACGTCTCAACACACCCCAAAGACTACGTCTCTCGTGAGCCCCGCCAGGCAGAACAACTTCAATCCATGCATCGTGTTGACACCCCTGTTTTGGCACGGAAACCACTAGTCAGGCTTGGCATCATCCGCGTCCACGTTTCATGATATCCGCGTGGGAAAAGGGTTGCTGCTATCTTCGGAAGTTGCATGCTTTGGTACCATTAGGTTTCGGACTTAGTGGGCTCCTCCCAAACTAATTCTCGGTGCGCCACGCAGATGTTCCGTCCCGACTCAGTATCGATGTTCGAAAACAGCCATGTTCTTTTGAATCAGCCCGATCGCACGCGTCGCATACGCACTTGCAGGCGTCATTGTGTAGTGATTGATTTGCTGACGCACCGCGTCATGTTTTATAGCATTGCGGCATGTTCTGGTCGAGAACATCTGGACGCTCTCATGGAGCGAGCGATGGGTCGCCGACATGACGAGGTGGCGGCAAGGATTAATCGAGCGCCGGCGGCACTGGATCAGCCATTGCTGGGTTCGACTGAATTAATCTATCTTTCTTCCTTCCCTGATTCGCCTTTTTTCCTATTAAACCCTGAAGGGTATGGATCTATCGCGGCCAGCGTCCCTAAATTTCGTGGGAATCTTGCTCATCCGCATTTATCTGAAGGACGTCATGCCCGGTCTGACACCCTTGATATGATAGGTTAATTTGGGTTTGAGTCGGAATTTGTGGTTAGTCCGTGGTCGATGCGCTGACTCATGATCAAAGACCAGTCTGAAGCACGCTGGGAATGCGCTTTTGTTTGACGTCTTGTTCCTCTCTCTCTCTCCCTCCCTTCATTCCCCTGTTTGAACGATCTTCGATCGCAAGGACTCTTTGTCCCGTGTGTGCGTTGTGGAATGATGCTTTCCGGGGTGTTGACGTCTTCTTGCTCTCGTCTTTTCCCCGGAGACGTAGATAGCCAATCTTGGGCTGGCTGCTGATTCACTGTGCGAGGTCAGAAAGAATCTATATAAACCGGGTCGAACCATCCCCCCGCCGCAGGATTCTTTTCACTCCCTCACTCATCCAATCCGCATCTCAATCTTCCGCTTGCACCGATCAAAAAGCAACAAGCAAATCATCATCGTTCAACTCATCATGTCTGCTGTCAGCTACGCCAACAAGAGTTCTTTCACCGCCGATGGTGTCCTCTTCGATATGGTGAGCCTGGCCCTCTCACTCTTGATCGCAATCAATATCTGTCAGACTGTGGCGCCAAGGCTGAGTCTTGAATGCGTACAATTCGCTTATAGGACGGTACATTGACCGATTCCATCGCCGCTGTTGAGGCTGCTTGGACTGCCAAAGCCAACGAGCTGGGTCTGGAACCAGAGGAAGTAATCAGGGCGACTCATGGACGGAGGGCGAGTGACAATTTGATGGAACTTGTTCCCGGTCTTCGAAAGGAGCACGTTGAACGAGAAGTTGAAAGTAGGTTGCGATGTGTCTCTCGAGATGCAATCTGGTCCGCTTGAATCTGACGATTGGCTTTGCCATCCATTACAGAGTTCGAGCGATCCATCCTGGCGTTTGCCGACACACCTCCTGAATCGAGGAAGAACTCTTTCGCGTCCGGTCGCTCTTCACGTTCATCCCAGTCCTCCACCAACAGCGCTTCCACCCGGCGGTCTTCCTTGGCGCCAATGACGCCTGTTAGTCACACTCCGGATGTGGCTCGACATCCCGCATTCCAGTTCAGCACGAGCGAGACGCTCACCCTTACCAGCGAGAAACTCGTCAAGGAGACTATCATCGATGAAAGCGCCATCGACGATGACGAGGAAGCCGAAGACATCATTGACATGAGCGTCCGAATTCTCCCCGGAGTACGGAAGATGATCAACTCTCTTCCCGACAACAAGTACGCGGTCGCGACCTCTGGTGCCAAGACGTATTGCCACGGATGTCTCAACCGAACCAGGTGAGTTTGCTTATCCGATCAAAAACAAAAACTGGATTGCCCTAACTGACCTCCTGTTGCAGTATCAACATCCCCAAGGTCTGCGTCACTGCTGATGACTCGCGTCTGCTCCGAGGCAAGCCCTTCCCGGATCCTTTCCTTCTTGCCGCTTCAGACCTCGGGATCGCGCCCACACGTGCTGTAGTATTCGAGGACTCTCCATCAGGCATCAAAGCTGGTGTCGCCTCTGGTGCAACAGTCATTGCTGTTTGCACTTCTCACAAGAGGGAGCAAATCGAAAACCTTGGCGCTCACTTTGTCGTCGAGACCATGGACCAAGTCAAGGTCGACCAGCTCAGCGACGGTCAGTTGCAATTCACCGTCGCATATTAGAAATAGATGTAGCATAGACATAGACCTTCACTGTAGCGTTTTAGATTTGTGTGTGCGTGTTTGTTTTAAACCCTTTGTAGATAGATATACTGTAGTTAGATAGATTGACCCCTGGTTATTGCAATGCATATCACCATATTCATGATGTTTTGATGCCATCGACACAGGATATGCTTGGCGGTGGAGGTGATTTAGTGCCAACATTTCTGATATAACACGATCGATGGGGGAAACGCCATATAACATTTTGGGTTCTCCCGTCCAATGAAGACATGTCAGATGTTGTCTTCATGACGAGAATCTAATGTTGAAGATGGCGGGTTGTGAACATCCGAATGGTGACAGAAGCTGTTGCAGTCAAGTGGACATGACTTGAAAGCTGTAGGCAAATCGACGTCGTTCATGTTGACCCCGACACACATACACTCTCTCAGCCTTGATACTTTTGACATTTCCATCGAGTCACTGCAGAGTGAATCACCACCTATCACAACTGATCCTTCTTCGATCATGCCGCACGTCTTCCAACGCCGAGCCTGTACCTATCACGATGGCGACTCGGTGAGTAGCGTTATACGTGGTGCAGTAGCGATGAGCTGACAACCTGGCGACAGAGTGGTAGATTGTATGACTCCTCAGGCAAAGTATGCGAGACATTATCTTCTCAGGACAAGTTGTTTCTCGCAGTAGCCCTGTCCTTGTGTGAGTGACCGGAGCGTTATGGGCTCAACTCATTGGTTTGTTGCTGACTGATGGCAATGATAGGCGGCGTCGTTCTCCTCGTTCTCGCAGGAATTTTCGCCCGCCGATCCTTGAGAAAAAGGTCTCGAGAAAGAGCAAGCCAACTGTCCGCCGAGCCTGCCATGTCAAGCATGCGTACACCACTCGTTCATCACGCAGGTACCTTTGCGAGCCTGTCACGACAAGGCTCACATGTTTTACCACCATCCCCTTCGGATTCATCTTCCTCATCGTTCCATCAATCGGAGAGCGCCTTCTCAAGCCCTCCTTCACCCGGCTCCCCATACTCTCCGAACTCGGACAACTTTCACTTCCCTATCCTCTCCGCTGATGGACATCTTCTTCCCCCGCCTCCCGCTTCTTCCCGCCGATCGGTCGAGGATCACGCGATGTATGATCCGTACGCTCGGCCGCTTCCATCGGCCCCATTGGCTACACAGACTACTCTGTACGCTCCAATCCCCAAGAGCACTGAGAAGTGGAGCTATCAGGGTGGGTCGAATGAGTCTGGCTCATATCCGATAGGTTTGTACTCCGGTGCCGACAGCCATTGCGACGGTTCAATCGAATTCCTTGACAACGAGCCTTCGCGCATCGCGGCCTCGCCTACCATCTCTGTTGTGGACCGATCTTTAGGAACCTATGAGCCACAACGGGTGTCTTACCATCAGACCCCATCAACGGAAGGTGACGAGTTCTCGATTTACGAATATCGTTCCGATGAGGGGTATAGACGATTTTGATGGGGCTCTCATTTCGGGGAACAAGCGAGGACGGTGTAATGGCGAGCGCCGGTAAGGGAACTATGCGTGCTATACATCCGCAGGGCAGAAGATGCACAGAGATGGTACAGATATCTGTATAAATATATTCAGGTGTACTCGCGATCTCCAAGACGTTTAATGTATACATATGATGTTGTGCGAATTACCTTCGTAAGGCCTCCTATCGTAATGTGCATACGTGCATACAGCTTCTACGCTAGGTGCATACGGAAAACTCCGTTGAATTATAGATATCTGATGACTATTGAACGGCCCAATGGTCGAGTTTTCCGAGAGACAAAGTAGAATTACACTAAGATTGGTACAACGGATAAAGCTTGGAGCTCATGACTGGGTCGTCCGGACATGCGGACAATTCTACGGCCTGGTCAAAGCATTCTGAGCTTGCAATTGCGAGAAAAGATCCTATAGAAGCGCATTAGCTTTGTGATCGGCAGATAAATAGCGAAAGATCGATCAAACGAACCTCAGCTGTAGAGTCGCGAGCTGTCAACTCGGGCAAGCCATTTTCGCGAAGGATAAAGTTGACCATCAATCCTATTTGGCTTGCGGTGATGAACGCGGATCCAGGAGGAACAGCTGGGGCTATGTCGTTCATTACCGGTCAGGAACCACTCAGCATGAATGTTGTTTGTCATCAACTCACTTCTAATTTTTGGCTTGAGGAACTCGTGTACCAGGAGCTCCGATATCGTCAAGCGGTGCTCCTTCCGATACGACAGACATCGCTTCATTGTGTCGATAGCCGAGGGACTAACGGCGACTGCAAGAGAAGAGGGGTCGATCGCGCGACCGTCTAAGCCTACGCCGACGGTGGTTTTAGGTATCGCAATTTCGGGGTAATCGACGACATGATTAGGATCCGCGATCACCGTCATCTTCGCCAGCGGTCCACCTCCAATGTGTTGGAAGGGCGGATTGCCGTAAATCATTTGATACAGGATACATCCCAAGGACCAAACATCACTGGAATACGAGAGCTGCGGTAGATAGGGGCCAAGGCGTTAGCATATTTTCGCATAGGCTTGCATGTATTGGCTCACTTTGAGGACTTTCTGGTTGTTCATGCGTTGTATCGCCTCGGGGCTCATATAATTCACAGTCCCGATCTTACAATCGGGGTCAGCAACATGTACTATGATTCTCTTGAACCAACTCACCTGTTGATCCCGTTGAATGTTCACCGTATCGTTGGCTACGGCCTTGGCGATACCGAAATCGATGATCTTCAGCCTCCCTTTGACCAGTACGAAGTTGGCAGGTTTAAGATCCGTGTGAACGACGTTCTCCCGATGCACCGCCTGCACAGCCTCCAGCATCTATAGACATGGTCAGTGACACACAAGTTTCAACATGTAACCGTACGTACCTGCTCCCAATATAATCCGACAAAGTTCATGTTGATTGCTTTCCCCCGCTGTTCGTCAAGCAGCGCAGCGAAATCGATCTCACCGCATTCCATTACCTGAAAAAAGTTCTGTCAGGACCAACGGGACCTGTAGTGATGGAGAGTAGGACTCACCATTAGGAGTCTATGCGGGCGGTTGTTCTGACCGAAAGTTATTTGATGATCTATCAGTTGGATGACTCGATCGTGGCCTCGTAAACGTTTCAATAGCTCGATTTCGTTTGTGTAGCTTTGATACGTTTCGGGATCCGCTCGCTCGAGCTGGACGAGCTTCAATGCGTATATAACACGCTTTTTGGGCGGGGCGGAAAACAACACGGAGTACACGGTGGAAGATCCTCCTTTGCCTAGCCGCTGCAGTCTTTCGTACGCCACGTTGTTTACCTATCACGCGGAAAATTGTTAATTGTCTGGCGTAATACATAACAGATTCATAGAGAAAGATCAAGACGTACTAAGAATGAGGTTCGTGGTGGAGCCACCTGCGGTGGCGCTGAGGCAGGGGGTGGGGGAGGAGGAATATTGCTGTTCACAGGAAATGATGCAGAGGGCTTCGGGTAGTGATCTACACCTGATGTGACGGCCGATTCTATGTGAGTATTCAGCAACGGGGCCGGGCGCAACGCCCGTATATTCTCATCACGAGGTGAATGTCGGGGGACCAGATGAGGAGAAACAGCTCGCTGAGTAATGATCGAGGTAGCGCCATCAGCCTGACGATAGCTGTCGGCGACTGTTGAGGCCGAATTGTGATTTCGATGTCGTTGTCTGTACTGTGCGGGATCGAGACGAGGATTGTTAGGCGGGTTCTCGATTCCGTTTGATTTAAACGGTCGGAAGGGACGATCCTCATCGACTGGCTGTTCGCTGCCAAAGTCTTGAGATAAGGGCTCCTGGGGAGTCGGCGTTCGTACACGTTGACGAGACTCGGGCCTTTCATCTGGTCTTGGGTAGGACGGAATCGATGTCCAGGCTGAGCTGGTCGATTCGGTTGCGATAGGACTTTCCGCGTGAGCCGTTGACGGCTCGCCCATCTTGATTGGGTACGTGGGAGGGTAAGGTGGACTTGTCGTCCCAGGATTCGCACGATCCATTGGGTCAGGGTGAACAGCATGAGTGTTGCGAGGGGGTGAGTCTGAGAAACGTATGTCAGCGATCTTGACGAAAGCCACATTGGGCGTAAGCGGGGGGAAAGGAGACTCACCAAGTAATACAGGACAACCGTTGCTATGCTTATGGTCATCCTCTTGGTTCTCCTCCGCATCCAGTGACGCCATGACTCTCCTTGCAGGACCACCAAAGCGTGATAGCCCGGCTAATCTTCTTGTTGTCGACCGAGCCGTCGAGACCATAGTCCTTTCAGTGATTCCGGGGGTCATGTAATTGTTGCTATTGCCGCGTGTTAAAGGGAGATTGGTAGTCTGGTTGTGCGAGACGGAGGATCCTGAATGGGTATGCGCAAGCATCGGCCGGATCGTTGCCGTGTCAGACGACACACCGGTCGACAACTACAATTTGGCCCATGAGGTCGGTCAGTTCAATGATCGGGCCGTGCGGATATGTCCGCGACGCTTACCATTGACACTTCTCCAATGGGGGCGAGCCCGACTTCGTCTTCTTCTTCGAGCTTCCTTCGGGTCACTGGCGCTGAGACTACCCTCTGAAACTTCCGACCCCCGCCGTATATCCGCCCACTAGATCCTCCGCTGCCACCACTGTTTTGTTGTTCGCTGTATACACCGAAAGGGAGATCACGAGGAGATCGCGAGTCTCCAGCCGGAGGCGTGGGCGCAAGAGGTGAAGCCGAGGCCGTGGAAGCATCGGTCAGTGACATGATGTTGACCGAAGATAGCGAGGACCTCGCTGAATGCGTACGGCGGGGTGGTGGTGTCGCTTTGTGACCAGCGAACAAAGACGGAGAGGCGGAAGGCGCAGGGGGTGGTGATAGAGATTCCGATCGAGCCGATTTGTGTTTAAGAGATAATGATGCGAGATGTGAGATCGGTGCGGAAGAATCGTTCTTTTGCTTGTTTGCCAAGGATTCCGTCTCGACTCCCCAGTCGAAATGAAAGTCTGGTACCTGAACTTCGAAGGAGTCCTCATCGTTGGTGAAGAGATGCTCCAAATCGTCTGCTTTGTTTGCGGCAGACATGGCGGATCGAGTTGGACGTAGCGGTAAACGCTGTCTTCCTGGAGCGGTGGATGTTGAAGAGAATTGGAAGTGGTCTTTGACGTTGAGATCTATGTCTATGGGCGATTCGCGGTCTGTGATACCACCGAGAGCCATAATCCCGGTCTCGGCGTGGACAGCGAGGGGACGTAGTAGATATGTACGCGTTTAGATGGTGTGAATGCTGATGGTAGCTTAGGGATAATGTTAGAAGAAGGTAAGCAAGTGTTATCAAGGAGAAACTAAAAGTAAAAAGGACACGCGCGTGGTTTCTGTTTTGACCTGAAGCTTGTTTACGTCTATGATTCAACCCCTCGTGGCACTCTAGCTTCTTCAGCCCTCACTCACCCTACTACTACTTACTGCTTATACTTGTGCTGACGCTCAATAAGCTCAATTCAACGCATCTTCATGCATAGGTCGACGCCGCTGGCCTGTATGTAACATAGCCCGTTCATGTCCGTATCCGTGACCGCATCCTTGTATTATTGCTTGCATACAGATTCATTGGCTTCATCAACTTCTTCTTCTTGTCCTGGAATCCAGACTCTTATGGCTTCCAACATTGTTTCTTTGCTCTAGCGGCTCCTCCCAACATTTCAGCCCCTCCACCTCTTGGCATCGTCCGAACGCTCTCCGTTCGTACACTTCCCTCATGCACCAACATTGTTCTTCGCTGTGGCTATAAAACTCTATATATGACGTGAAACAGGGGCGAGAACGTGGAGAGATGGGGGTGAGGACGCAAAGTCAAGATGGGAAAACAACCCTTGTGACAGCAAATGATGATGGGGTGATGATCCAATAAACAATGGAAATCATCTGGAATGACCTTTCGAGAAATCATCTCTCACGTCTATTTGGGAATGGAGGGGGTATATTCGGGTGCCTTCGATGAAATGGTGTTTGGTATGGCAGAAGAACAGCGATCTTCGAAAAATTGTATGTTATCACGGCAAGGCGAAAGAAAGGTAGATGCTCGTCAAACGCGATATAAAAAGAAAGATGGCGATGGTAATGGTAATGGCAGATTAAATTGGTAAAGGCAGTCGATACGTGGGGGATGGTGTCGGTCTTGTTAGGTGGTTCATGACAGAGTCGAATATAGGAAGCTATAAAAGACCACCATGTCAGTGCCGATTCGAAACTAGACGTGGTTGACTGAACTGAGCTTACAGGTTATTGGTCGCAGCGATCTACAACAGATAGAGTGGTCAGCTCACAAGTATGGAAGCAAAATGAAACAACGCAAAGACGGGATGACCTACCGCAATTGTGTCCTCTTGAGGATGCCAGCTTGCATGTAGCTGGAAAACTGGTCAGCGATTTGTCCGACAGATGAAACCGTAAGCATACTCACAATCTTCTTTGCAAAATCGATTCCCTCAGTCTGCATACCCTCCTTCTTTCCAGGGGCTTTGCCCCTTGCTCCGCCGATCTTCTTTGCCTTGAACGCTGACTTGTCCGCTTGTAATACAACATCATTGTCCCCGTTGACATCGTAGATACGGAAGTAGTTGTGGTACGATCCGGTCAAAACTTGGCTAAGTTGTGGAGTCAGCAGTGCGCGCCAACCGGTCAAAGAATGATCCTGCTCACCTGCCGTCCCCGCTGAATGTGCACTCAAATTTGTCAAAGATACAATCGTTCTCATACAAATCGCATAGTTTCTGGCGAAGATGATCATGAATGTTGATCGTCTTGACGGGTTTATTCTCCATATTGATGTCCCAGATCTTCAGCGTCAAGTAATCTCGTGACAGGATGTATCGCCCATCTCGGGAGAACTTGACGTCAGAGATGGAGGAGATGATCTCTGAGAAGAAAGACTTTTGCGTGGGGTCCTCCTCTTCCTCGAACACTACATGGAGCTCGGAAATCAGCGTTGTCTGAACGGTGGAGACGAAATTTAACCTACTCTTGGAGTGCTGATCACAAAGGGCGGAATCTCTCATATCGGCCAGCTTGATGGTCCCCTTTGAGCTCGAGTACATGAACAGGTTGCAGTGCATGGGGTGAAACTCGGCGGCAGTAATGACCTCGGTGAGTTCTTCCATATTGACGGGCTTGATATCGACGATATCTGTGGGAGGTCAATGTAAGCGTATATTCAAGGGCAATCTTACCCGAGTAAACTCACTGAAGCTCTGATCGCTGATGTTCAGGTTCCAAAGGTTGATTCTGAGATCATCAGCCGAAATGTAGGTCTCCCCGTCCGAGTTGACAGAGATGGAGTTAATGTGATAAGCGTGGGCATTGGCGTAGACTTTTCGGGGCACCGCCGCAGTGATGGAGTCATGCGTTGTCATCCGAGGCAGACGCAAGGGCGGTTGCGATGGACCCGTTCCACCACCTGCGGTGTAGCCATCTGAATGATTGTTTTCGGCGACCACCTTGATCTGTTTGTCGAAGACTTTCCACAACTTGATTGTCTTGTCTGCGGGTGGAGAGCTTGTCAGAACAGCACGTGGTGGCGCAAGAAGACCTAGAGACTTACCATTTGTGCTCAACAGAAAGTGAGCCGCGTTTTGCCTCTTGCACCATTTGATCCGGTTGATTTTCTCCTCAATCTCCAATGACTTGAGGTAGTCGAATTCTGGCTCGTGCGATTGGAACTAAGAACGGGGTCAGGCAATTCCCTCTTGAGACATGATAGCATTTGTACTCACTTCCGTGTAAAACTTGTATTCACATCCGCGTTTCTTGGAAAGCACCATGCGTCAACGAAAGAGCGGCTCAACGTTTGGGGATTGACCATCTCACCTGTTCATTTCTCTCAAACAATACTACTCGTCCCCCCTTGTCACCAGTCGCAAGATAGTCACCGGTGTGGTCGAACTCGACGGTAGAGATGATATCGGCTGCATAAGTGACATGAACGCAGTCAGTCAGTACGGTGCAGCGTACAAAGGAGATGCACCATGTCGCTAGTCGACTGCGTGTCACTGACCTTCTGTAATGTCGTCTACATCGCCTTTATCACCAAAGCATTGGGCGAAACGCCATGAGGGATCGGTACTATCCATCGTGCGCGATCAAGACTCGGTAGTCGATGCGAAGAGTATCTGAGATAGAAGGGTATCCCGCGTTGCTGGACTGGAGATGCGAGGGTATACAGGACGGATAGATGGCCGTGTTATCTCGCTAAAGGATGAGTAAAGGGGAGGCGCGGCGTCGGACTGGACGTGTTCTGTACGGCAGGGCTGGAATGGAATTTTGTTCCAATATTGGAGTGCCGACGAGGTGATGAATTGTTTATCTGTAGAGAAAATCGCTCAAGCTAGATTACAGAGACCGGTAGGTGCTATGGATGATATGAGTATTGTGAATGATGCCTTGTTGGGCCGGTGGTATAGCGTGAGGGCGAGGGTGAGGAGGAGGAGAGTGAGTGTAGAGAGGGGTGTGTGAGTTGGTGAGGTGATGATGGTGGATAGTGAGGGAGTGAGTGGTGTAAAGCTGAGGTGAGTAGCGTAGCAGTAGCGTGCGCGCTGTTGCGTTGCTATATTCGCTCCATTCATATTATATGGGATGCGTGTATATACTAATGACCTTATTCTTATAAAGGTACTCCATACAAACCAAACTGTACGAGTGGTGACGCTGATAAATTGACATAACCATCGATGCAATGTTGTGTGTTACATAATCGACTTTCCCTTTCTTCTTGATCGTGTTATTTACATGCATGTTGCAGCGTATAAGTATCCGTTGCCTGTATCGGCCCTTACCGCAGAAGAGGGGCGCTCTTACCCTACTCGGTCCCCGCTTGGAATGAATGGCTTTTACTGTTAATGCATCGACGGCATATCCTTTTTAAAGAGACTTGAGTACAGGTGAAAGGATGATATGGCGACACACGGGTAAATACGGCTCCAAGTTTCATCCATCGCTCGGCGCGCTCACGTCGCGGTGGTCAATTGAATATCTCTTTCTCCCCTAGGCGCCCTTGTTACTCATCTTGTCAACATGCGTTCAGTGACATCTATTGAAGAACGTTTACCGGCTCTGCCTGACCTTTGTTACTGACCATGGGTGTCTTTGCGACACTGTGGAAGGCGACGGACAAATTTGTCGACGGCGACGTAAAGATTGTGCGAACTTTCCGGTACAAGTATACCATCCCGGCTTGTCACAAGAATATCTGGGCGCCCGGACAACACATACCAAAGCACGAGAAATCGGAAGAGTACCGAAAATGGACACATCTCGTTGAGCAGGCACGTCGAGCGATGGAGCATGACGACTTGCAGGTGAGCCGACGTCAATGTAGAAAATATGAAGTTCTGGAAAGACCGCTGAATCTTTCTCAAGGCTTTCTTCTATATATACTGCCTGTTTGCCGAGCTGAAGAAGGAGAATTCGTCTGTATCGACGTGTTGGGGATCGGGCGCAGATCCGATACAACTGCACTGCGATGTGAGTCTTAACGTTCACGAGGTACCCTTGATAGAAGCTTAAGTTTCCACAGTCTGGGACCACTAAAGTCTTGAAACGTCTGTGCGGGTCAGACCTGGCCGCGATGAGACGGATCAAACGTTACGCTTGGGTCATGGAAGGCTTGGTACCAGTGAGTGAAAACCCGGCTTCGCTGCTGCTTTCGTTTTTCTGGGATCACACCACCTGATACTGCTTGTATATGATGCTTAGACGGGATCTTTCAAGGTTGGCGCAGGCTCTGGGATGTTCACAGTCCCTCTCGTGGGCGCCGTCATCACGTTTCTGATCAGTTTTCTGGTGTATCTGCGCACATTCAGCGACGTGTCGGCGCCCCTTTGGTTGTACGGAGATATGCTGCAGCCCTTATGTCACTCGGGAGGGGTATCGTAAGTGAGCACCCGAACTCCAGCTACTAGGAACTGCTGACACTCAAGTAGGTTCGCGGTCCCCGTCGCCGGAGGAGTCATCGCTTCGAGAGTCAGCCCCAGTCGACGAGCTGCTAGGCTAATCAAAAATTGGCTGGAACTTCGAGTGGTCTTGGCGAACGCCGAGGAGGATGGCAGCTCGGACACCTGGCATTGTCACCGTTTGAGTCGCGTCTTTCCTGAGCTAGACCCGTCGAGCCCCCATGAATGGAGATATGGTAGCAAGCTCAGAAAGAAGATTGTCCGTTCTGAAGGGTGAACGGAGGTTCTTGCGTTCTCTGGATCGGAAGATGCCATCGGGGTGCATGACTTCTCCGCACGCCCAAAACGAAGCGAAACTGGTAGTGTTTTGCGATGTTCAACAACATTGAGATCCTTTCGCTACTTCTATAGTCAATACTCATGCAATTTTGGAATATTACTTGGGACGAAGTCATCGATGATGTCATAGTTTAGCCTCACTGCCACATTCCGCAGCGGGGACGCGTCAGACCAGACCTCACGCGTAGATCACCGTCCCAATCTATAATTTCCCTTTGCAACCATCTCAAGCAAACAAACAATCTCAGAGACTTCTGAAATCGTCTACAATATCGTCTATCCCAGAGCTCATTGAGTAAATCAGATCTAGAGCATGTCAGATCAAACGCTCAATCTGACTACAAAGCGGTCGTATAGGCTGAGTTCTCAGCTAGAACCGGCTCATCAGGGTGATGTGAAAGCTGTCCTAGCCATCTCTGATGATCTCGTTGCGACCGCGTCAAGGGATACAAGTGTTGGTCTATGGACCAGGAAAGATGACACAAAAGTCAATGATCCCATCCACCCTGGGCTAGTCCGCACTTGTGACTAACTCTTCAATGCAGTTCGAGCTCAAAGCTCTTCTCGAAGGACATCACGCCTACGTAAACTCTCTCGCTTACATCCCTTCAGAAAATGCGGGATCTGATGGTGAGTCTTCTTGACGGACTTCGACCGGTGACTGATACTATACCAGACCTGATCGCTTCTGGCGGCAATTCTGGACTCATACTCCTTCACTCGCTCCGCACGCTTGACTCACCAAGCTGCGACCGCCTGACCGGTCACGGTCTAAACGTTTGCTCCTTAGCTTACTCGCGCAAGCTCAAGAAGCTCATCAGCGGGAGTTGGGACCATACAGCGAGAGTTTGGTCCAGGATAGAAGGTCAATGGAGGTCAGAAGCGCTCTTGGAAGGTCATGATGAAGCCGTATGGGGTGTGGCGATCATAGACGATGGGGCAAGAAATGGATCCTACCTGACCGGTGAGTCAACTTCTCGGCTCCCCTACCATAACGGGGGCTGTCCACGACAGAGGGTAATCCCAATCATCATCAACTGATCAAGTATACTCGGTAGGATCTGGTGAGCAGAATGAAGCTTTGTTCGTGTTACTGTCAATAACCACCATCTAGCCGACAACATGATCAATTTGTGGGATAGCCAAGGCAACCTTTTGAAGCGAATCAAAGGCTCGCCTGCACCAGTCCGGAGCCTGGTGGTCATGCCTGATCTCGAGACGTTTGCATCGGCTTGCAATGACAAGTAAGCTCGCGCACCACATTGATGAGTTCGGACGCTCATCCGTCGCTTCAGCCTGATACGCTTGTGGAATTTCGAGGGACAGGTGTTACAGCGCTTGGAGGCTCATACGGACTACGTTTACCAAATAACGCTGGGAAGCACCGATGACGGATTGCTCCTTTCTTGCGGGGAAGATCATAGTGCAGTGAGTCTTGATACGGCGAAATGACATTCGCCTTGGCTGATCTGATGGGCAAAAATCAGAGGGTTTGGAAAGGTGAGCCTAGTCCTAGCAGAGATCTTTGCTGATCGCGTAGATTGTGAAGCCATCGCCAAACTCCTGCACCCCTGCCAGACGGTGTGGTCTGTATCGTCTCTTCCAAACGGTGATATCATGACGGGAGGGTCGGACGGGCGTGTACGCATATGGTCGAGAGAGGAATCTCGACACGCCAGTCAGCAAGAGCAAGATGTGAGTTCCACGAAGGTACATCCTGGTCCTGCTGCTGACACTTCCAACCTAGACATACACTTCCGGGGTGGAAAAGGCGATGAAAGCGTAAGTCGCCTACCGTAACATATAGGTCGTCGAGGACGGCCCGGCGCTGATTCTCGTCTTCAGTTACAACGACAACCTCAACACTCAGTCAAAGACAGAAAACCCAGAGGCATCTACAATCAGCATTGATATAGATTTGAGGTGGGTATAAGCCAACCGCTCCCTGGAACAACCTGCTAAAGCTAGTGAATACAGTGACGATGATCCGCCTGTCCCCTTAGTCCTGCAAGCTGGAGGTGAGTGATAGATCTGGGCCGCTGAGAGGCCTACTAACAGCTGATATCTCGACAGCCGACCCCAGGCAAGCCGCAGAAGATTTCGGACGACAACATGGGCTGTCGGAGAATTACATCAATCAGATCGAGGCGTTTATCATCGCCAATCTCGAGGCCCGCCGCTAGATTTCCCAAGACGCAGGCTCAGACGGATAATCAGATTCATTCGCCTCAAGTACCTAACTACCCCTATACGTGGTGTATGAGAACGGGCTGATGAGCAAAGGAATGTGATAGTGCTGGTCTGGGTTGGAGTAGGAAAAGGTGATCTGCATTCAGCAGAAGCGTCAGCGACGAGATCTCACGTATATGCATATTTGGCTCGTATGAACGCGCAAGGCTTACCTCAACAAGCGGATAGAATGTCTCTTTGCCTGATGACTCAAAGTACTCGGCGCTGTGGAATGTCATCTTGTATATACCGGGCGATAAGCGAGTCTCAGGTCCGAGAAGATCGGAGCAACGACCGTCAGCGTTGGTAACGCTGCAAGAGGCATCAGCCAAGCTCAGCTCAGCTAGACCCGAAAGAATGATCTGAAGAGGGCTTACCCCGAGGCAAGTGCTTTCGGAGCTGGACCGGATTGTCCTTCGGTGGCTTGAGTGTAACTAAGTACGTCCAGAGCTACCTTGACCCCCGACGCTGGTTTGCCCAAGGAAGCGTCCAGGACTGGTCAGTGGGGATCAGCAGATTGCGTCTCACTTGTGAGATGCGGCATCTTCAGTGTAGCTCACCGTGACAAGTGATAGGAGATTTGGACATGCTGAGGCTGAGAGTGGTCTGCTTGCTATTCAGCTACCAAAATGATTGAAGTAGGAAGAGAAGTTGAAATGTATGTCGCGATATATCGCTTCTATATTGTAGGCCCAATAGATAAGAGCTGTTGTTCATGTTCGACTGGTTCCGGCGGAAAGATGTGCCTCCCTCCCTATACAACATAATACTCCACTTTGCCCGTCGTCCAACGTCACTCGTGCATTGAACCTTTCTTCCGCTTCCTCTTCACCTTCGTCCAGGAAAGGATTACCGCATTCAAAGACTTGTTTTACTGCGGGATCTCCGTGCAATCCTGCGTAATCCAATTGAGCAGCCAAAGCACTCGTGAGCTAGCAACCTGATATCCTTCACGGCGCATTCCCTTCGACGATCAGATCTCGACTTCGACTCCACGACCCACACAGCGAGACCCCCCTCCGAACCACTATAACCTTGCTATGTCACAGCAGCGCAATAACCCTGGCGAGGCGTCGGGATCCCAATGGAGCCCATCAGGCAAGTCTGATACCTACCACTTCTCTGACCGTGAGTCGATCGACTGACCCGTCAACGGCATTGACAGGCCGGCAGAGAGCTCCGTTTCTTGCTTTTGCGGGTCCGTCACTATCATCCCCGATACCTACAATGTCCACTTTGGGCATGACACAGACTCCCACTAGTACGCCGAAAACATCGGCCAAGAAAGAGAAACATGCGCAATCATCGGCACCGAGGATCATCAGGACTTTTGAGGAGATAAAGGTGCCCGTAAATACCGAGGAGTGGTACGAAGAACTGGAATGTCCAATGTACGTGACTGACCCAAGGCGCGACCAGGGAATGGTAGCTGACTTGTCTGTTGACTCCCTCAGATGCTCACAAATACTGTAGGTGGTATCTTCTCACCCGGCAGAATGACCACTGACTACCCGGTGCAGAGCGGCAACACAGTCAATCGTACCTTGCGGGTGAGGACCACTGGCTAACCAATCGAGGTAACCTGGGTGTCTAGCTAATCACTGCCCTGTCAGACACTCTTTCTGCGGTCCCTGCTGTTGGAAGTGGATCAACACTAGCGACGTGAGTCTAGCGCATCGTTTCCATATTGACCAACTGACGTTACAATTCGCGTAGCCACCCAATTGTCCGTCTTGCCGGGTAGATGTCTCCGAAGCGAACAAGTTCGTCCCGAATATATTGATAGACCAGATCATCGAACGTAAGCTGGCAAGCCTGTCGGATGGGCCAGAGAAAAGTGCGATGCTCATAGAGAGGAAGGAGAAGACACAGTGGGTTCACCCGATGCTAAGATTGGCGAACTGGTGAACACCGCTGACTAGCCTCATACAATAGAGCGTGGAAAGTCATCCAGGCCAGCATTACGCCGGTGAAGACTGTACCGAAACGGCCCCGAGGATTAAGCGATATCATCATGAACGATTTGATCAATCTTGCTGCACCCCCTCCTGTCACTCGAAACGGCCACACCAGGCGAGCATCTCGCCAGATACCGGAGCTTGGCGCGCCCGTCAGTGCAATCAGTGATGAAGACGTCCAGATGCAGGCTCGACTTAGAACCGAGGCTATACGAAATAGATTGGCGGAGATGAGACGATTGCGAGACGAGCGAGTACGGGTCTTAACTGCTCAGGTGACAGGAGAGCAAAGAGACGACACGGCTTCATCTAGCAATAACATGTCAGTCTATGGCGGCTCGCCCGACGGACGGCGTGTCACACTATCCCCATACCACGATCGCGACAGACGAGATACTCATCCCCGAATGCCCTCATCTCCTGAACCGAATTCCTATACTCCCAACCGAAGCGGAGTTCTGCGCTCGCCGGCATTTGCACGACGCCAAGCTCGAGGGTGGGCAGATCAGGGCACGCGAGAAGATCCCCTTGTGGTTCTGTCGGATGAAGAGGATTAAGCCGTTGAAGCGCGTATATTGTAATGTCAAATCGTTGTAATCGTAAGAATACATGCATGTGTACACAGGTCATAAATTTCGTTACAAATGATACTGTTGAAGTGTGTGTGAAAAAGCCATATGCAATAGTATCTCCTGCCTCCGGCCGATTCCTGTCTGAAAAATCAAGCTTTGGTCTGATTACAAACGCGATGGCGTAGCGGATTTGGGCACGTCTCTGGGGTCCGTTATATAGCGAACCATCTGGAATTCTTTGTGCTTGAACCTGGTAGAAAAACGTACAAACATCAGAATTACGTTCCACCTTTCCTTAACAAATCCTTACTCACCCGCATTTCTCGTAGAATGCTGTGCAAACGGGAAAAGGGTCAGCGCACTCTTCCCTAGCCCTGGTTTATGCGACAACTCACGGATGTTCTTGTCACTGCAGTCAAGGATGATCTTGTAGCAGCCCCTTGCGCGGCCAATCTCCTCCAACGCATTGATAATCCGCAAGCCAAGCTTCCTTCCCTGCATTGACTTCGACACCGCAATATCCTCGATATGTCCAACTAGACCTGCTGACCGAAGCAATTTACGCTCGACGATGAGAGAACCGCTTCCAACAATCTATGCGTGATAAGGCGTTAGAGAATACCCCCTGAATCGTTCGTATCCGTTGTTAAAAACTCACCTTATCCGTGGCCTTCTCTACAATCACGATGATGAAATAGGTGTTGGCACAGGCTCTCAGCTCGTTGAAGGTGTCTTTGTAAGTCTGCGCAGAGAGCTGGGGAGCCACTGTCAGTACGGACAGTACATCAAAGTGACCCCTGTCGTTATCGTCCGAGGCTAAAGGTCGAAGCTATGCGGTCCGAGGTCAGCTTGACGCCCGTCCACCAATATTGACACCTTGAAAGCTCACATATAGGTCGGAGCCGAGTTGTTCCTGTATCGAAGCAGGAATCAAAGACACTTCGAAAAGAAGGTCAAGCTTGTCGTTAGACGTCATCATGGGATGTTTGGTGAGAGTGAAAGACGGTAAAAGGATAAGGGAGGACCAGTTTGGGCAGAGAAAAGAAGAACGAGAATCAATTATTGACACATTGGACAAGCAAAGGGAAAGCATCGTGTAGGCAACCCATCAAACGTCACGGCAGTCCACTTAATGTGTTCCAGTCTCAAACCGATCCAAGTGGCCGAATTAGGCACGGAAACACACACTTCGGCTTAAAATTGTTAGGCTCACGCTGGTGGCAACCTCAACTCGTCAATACAAGACATTTAGTAATGGTTGGTGTTTAACATACGACAGATGCTAAAGTCTCACATATATCTACTCCTCGAGCCTCTCTTTGCTCCCATAAAATCCTATACCACCTCATGCCTCGCAGGAAGAACGCCTTTCTTTCGGATGGGTCAGACTCGGACGCCTCAGCTTCGGCTGATTCCATAGACGATTACAACTCTCAGGAAGACGAGGATTCTCGCGCGGAGCGAAGGCTCTTCGAACACAAGGGCAAGAAGCGCAAGACTGGTGGGAGAAGCGGCAAGGAATCTGCCTGGGAAGGGATCTTTGGCGAAGATGATGACGAGAGTAAAGGAGGACGTGGACTAGGAGCTAAGGGACGACGCGCTGCTGGTAGTAGAACAGATTGGACCAAGTAAGTTCGAATTCGAATGAGCCTAATTTGTATACCAAATACTTCGCTGACTTCCTGATAACTTGCCACTGCTGCAGAGCACCGGCTTTCGTTTCGACCTCTGGGCCGTCAACACAAGGCATTCCAGGCGATGGCACGAAGGATGACAACGGCGATGAAGTCGACGACGCTGATGACGACGAAGATGATTCCGATGGTTCATCCGGAAGTGAGGAAGAGGAGTCTCGTCGGCCTTCGCCTCGAATACGGACAGAGGAGGATGAAGAAGAGGAAGAAGAGGCCCCTCGACGAGGCATGGGGCTGGGTTTTAGAACTGCATTTGCAAGAGCAGGCGAAGGGCCTTCAGTGACTCCGGATCCTGCGCCCGGCTCGACTGGTGGAAGGGGAGGAATCGGTTCAGGCAGTCGAGGACGAAGTGGAATTGGTTCTTCTAGCCGAGCGGCCCACATATCCCCTCCTCGTGCATCTACTCCTACAGATGGTCCGCGAGGCGGTCTAGGGTCCAACCAAGCTCCGGTGAACCCCATCGACGACTCAGCTCCTTCGACCAACGTCCCTTCCGCTATGCCCACGTCTTTCGGTCGTCCACCGCCCGCATCGCTCACAACCTCGTCGGGACCTCCACGAAAGCAACAATCTTTTATGGCTAGACCTACTCCCGCATCGTCGTCCAAGGGCACTGATTTGACGGCCGCCGAGCGAGCGCACTTCAACAATATATCCTCCTCTTTTGGTGCACGAATGCTGGCAAAACAAGGATGGGAAGCTGGTAAAGGTCTGGGTGCGCAGGAAGACGGTCGAGCGGTGCCCATCCAAGTCGGCAAAGTGTTCAGAGGCCAAGGTATCCAGAAGGGCATGAGAACGGAAGATAGCAAAAGGGAAGCTAGGAGAATGGGGCATACATTTTCGGATGACGAGGATGAGAAGCCTAAGAAAGGCCATAAGGGTCGAGCTCTCAAAGGTCCGAAAGAGCCGAAAGACGAGGATGATCAAGGGTGGAAGAAGCAGAAGAAGGTCAAAGTCAAAGTGGAGCACAAGACGTACGAACAGCTCTTGGCTGAAGCCGGCGACACGACGGTTGCGGGAGCGGGTGTTGGTTTGGTACTAGACGCGCGAGGGGGTGACGTGAGTTTATCCCTTCCTAAACTTGCGGTTCACTGGCTGACACTCATGGTTCTCTACAGCTCAAAGAAGTGCAATCCTTGTCATCGCTGTCATTGTCTACCTGGACACCCAGCAGCGATGCGACACGCCTACCCGAGCTTCGCCATAATCTGCGGCTCATCGTGGACGTCAGTAAAGGTGATGTGGAAGGGCTCATCAGGGAAGCGAAATCAGTGAATGAAAGGAGACGCTGGGCTCTGCGTGAAGAACAGATCTCCCGCGCAAAGGTGGAAGAGACAGAGAAGCGTACGTTGTTTCTCAGTTTCAGCATCACGGAAGTGACCGCTGCTGACTGTCCCTTTCTTAGGCATTCATCGAGTGAAACAACTCCAGGAGATCGTTGGACAAGTGTCCAGTCTCGCTGCCCAGCAATCAAAAGCTGCGGATGCTTCTTTGACAGCGTTCGCGGACAGCTTCAACGCGCTCATCCATAATTTCAAGGAGGAATATCGCACTCATAGTTTAGATGATGTTGTCGTTGGGGCTATTGCACAAGTAGTAAGTCCCATCATGCCTCGTAAGCATGAAAATCACCTGACGTTCTGTACGCAGACCCGCCACGCATTCGCCGAGTGGCAGCCTTTCGACGTGTCATCTGACCTTCTGCTTTCCTCGCTCAAACAATGGCGCAAGGCGTATAACCTACCTCACGATGAAGAAGATGAAGATGGCGCGATGACAATCAATGGACATGGCAGGAATGGTGGTTCCAACCTGCATCGGGAGAACGGAGACCGCGTTATGACTGCCTGGGAAAGCCTGTTATGGTCATCGTGGATTCCTAAAGTACGATCTGCAATTAAGTGAGTTTTTACAGGTGACTTCATCGCCCTTGCCTGGCTGACAGGGACGATCTCTATTAGCAACGATTGGGACCCTACATCGCCCCATGCTGCCGTCCATCTGCTCGAATCTTGGGAACCTATCCTACCGCCGTTCATCAGAGACAACGTGCTCGACCAACTGATCTTGCCCAAAGTCAAAGCCGCGATCGAGATGTGGGATCCTAGAAAAGCGAAAATGTCAAAGTCCTCAAGATCCTTGGCCAGCATCGTGTTCCCCTGGTTGCCGTTACTTGGTGAGAGATCCGAGGAGATCCTCGACGGGGCCAAACGCCGGATCCGATCGGTACTTCGCAACTGGGTGGTCAAGGATGGGGTGCCGGAGGAGCTTGGTCGATGGAAGAAAGATGTAAGTGTGCATTGTTTCCGCTGAATATTTGCTGATCAAATCAACTTCCTTAGGTATACTCTTCCAGCGAATGGGACAAACTCATCATTCAGTTCGTCCTCCCAAAACTTGGTGTATGTCTGCGAGACGATTTCGCTATCAATCCGCGAAAGCAAGACATGGTACCACTTCAAGACTGGATCATGCCATGGCACACCCTTCTTCGTTCGTCGATGTTCTCGCATCTGTTGGAAGTTGAATTCTTCCCGAAATGGCTCGATATCCTATTCATCTGGCTGGTCCAGCCGGCATACAAGCCGGATGAAGTGGCAAATTGGTAAGTGATACTTCATCAGTATCCGCTGTGAAAAACGTGTTGACCGGGGTCCCATTTGTGTTTTTCTTAGGTTCGTCTGGTGGAAAGGTCGATTCCCCGAAGCGGTTCTGGAGATGCGCGGAATCAATCACGGTTTCAACAGCGGTCTCGAGCTGATGAACGAAGCTATGCAGCTCGGCACGGATGCACCTTCCAAACTGCGCAAACCGGTCTTCGAGCCATTACCTCCGAGCAGCAAGTCTTCCAGATCATCAAAATCGACTTCGAATCGCAAACCCATCGCGAGTGTACGCGCTGCCGAGGACGCACCCGACATCACTTTCCGTTCCATCGCGGAAGACTATGCCGCGCAGCGGGATCTCATTTTCTTACCTATTGGCAAATCGCATCAACAAACTGGCAAGCCCTTGTTCAAGGTGTCAAAGGGTGTGGATGGCCGGTGGGGTGTCACGGTGTATATCGGAGAAGCCGCCGTCTTTGCCCAAGTGGAAGATGGGTCTTTCAGAGCTGTATCATTGGAGGATATGGTCAAGCGAGCTGGCGCGTAGACAATCTGTACTCAGACATACAGACGAGATGCATACAAATTCTCGAACCTTCGCAAACAAACCAGGAGCATCGAGAATATCTCGAAGTGTTCAGACAAGAGACAGCTGCATATCTTGTATCGTAGTAACGTCGCGAGATCGTGAAAAACACAAATGGGTTTGTATCCTTAGTTATGGAAGAACAGACATCTATGATATATCAAACAGAAGACAAGAGACTGTGTATCAGAGAGGAGGAAACCAGGAGGGAGAAAAAAAAAGACTAACTTGTATCACTGCGCGTTCGAGCCGTACGAACCATCTAAGTGCGTTCGACCTGAACGTCCCACTCGGCAACTTTGTCGTCACCGATCCCATTGATCAGCAGCTCTACACATCGCCCAGCGTCTGCTGTAACGTCTGGCTGAACGACACTCCACTCTTTGCCTGTCTTGGGCCTGTACGAGATCTTCAATTTGCTCTGCGCATCGGCGGCTCCCGGTGGTAGAAGGAACCTGAATGGCGGTAGATGGGTAAAGGACATTTGAGCGTATGAGCGGATTTGCACAGAGTTGACAACAGGAACTTCAGCTTGGTCAAGGATAGGCGAGTTCCTCTCGGTACCCAGCGGGGTTACCGAGCCGAGAGAATGGTACTTCGAAACAATGGCATCGCCTTTGGCAGTGGTGACGGAGGCTGGAGAAGCGAGAGGGTCGAAAGCGGTCGAGGACGAGGATGTATCGCGGGACATGCTGGTGGACTGAGATGGACGTTGTCAGCGAGAGAGCTAATGCCAAGGGGGGGGGAGTGTGACTTACACCGAGAAGTGGAGTTTGCTCTGTGGGTGGATTTGAGATCTGCCTTGCCTCCTCGTCATTTTCCCCTCCCTCTGCTTGACCTTCACTGCCAGATTCAATGGCTGGACGAGACTGGAAAGGCCAAATGATCAACCCCCAGATATTGGCGAATACACGGCTGATGAATCGCAGGAGCCACCAGCTTGGCGACGTTGATGTATCTGGTTGTTGTACCGGTTGAAGACTCTTTGGCTGGAGCTCTTCTTGTGCGTTATGTGCGGCGTCAGAGGACTGTCGTCGATCCATCGCAGGCGGGGGTACCGTCGCATCCGGGCCGTCAATAACGATAGAGACTGGTCGAATCACCTCGTGAGGCGTAATCTCCGTGTTGTTAATATTGTAGCTGGGCGTATCGATCTCTTCCTCTCCAATCTCGGTCGCGGAGGCGGTAGGCGCGCATATCCAGATCGAATCATTACTGCCCGCCCCTCTCAGCTCGACAAATTGTGCAATGCGAAGGGTTTCCGCGATCGGTCCAGCTTCGAGGTGCAGTGCCAACTCGCGAGAAGCGGCTCCTTCCTTCGAGCTTGGAATGAAAGTCGAACCGGTCGTACCAAGGACAGCTGAAGGTACGACGTCTACCGCATCGTGTGGTAGAATGACCGATACATCCCTTGCGACGGTCAAAGTCGGAGCGTAGATGATTAGATACGTGTTTGCATAATCCTCTTTGTCTTTGCCTGTTTGGGAGAAGAACGCAGCAATATCGTCCGGGACGCCAGCGGAAGATCGGACTTCTGCTATTCGGAGTCGATCCTGATCCTGATGACCTTTGGCTGCTTTCAACGCACCTTGTACGGCATTTCGAGGCGAAGCGGTATGCGATAGCCCGTAGGCCGCGGTCTCGGATGTTCCATTGATCGCCGAAATCGAAGCATGAGAGGCCAGATCGATAGCCTTTTTGGTATCAATGATGGCGAGAATTTGTGAAGTAGGCGCAGAGATGTCTGAAGCCGGAATAGAGACCAGCTTGGACAGCGGAGACAGATGAGGCGGTGTCAAGGATTCCAGAAGGAGTATACTCGGCGAAACGGGTACATCCGCTGGAATGGTACGGATCACAGGTCTCTCCGAGCTATTGGGATCCACAGGCAGAACATTAGCTTCTGGCCAGCGGTCGATATGCTTCGTCAACGATGACTCACCCTCTTGGTCCAGTCCAATCGATACCGACACCGTACCACTGAGTCTCATTCACACTCGACGCCCTGTCAGACCAGTTCCCAGAAGAAACCGTCTGAGTGATACCTTCTTCAGCATTTCCTTTGATAAGCTTGATGGCACCGTTACCTCCAAGACCGCCAAGCCAGTGAGTCTCCCCCGAACTGTTGATGTGTCGATAGGTGTATGCGAACTCGCTGCCGACATCAGCTGGTACATTGACGGTGAACTGCAATGTTCTAGTCGGAGCAGGAGGAGTGGGGTATGTCTTGAGAGCTTCGACGACTAGCGCATCGGACCTATGACCATTGGCTTGAGGTGCAAATGATCGGTGTGGGTATGGCTCGAAAGCTATCGCTCGCCATTCGCCAGGCTGTGTAGTTACGTTTCCTTCCTTGTCGACGTTTGGCAGATCAGTCCATATCTCCCAAGAACCGTCCAGACTTTCGTCGTCAGCGAAAGTAGCGTAGAAGCTGATCTGAACAAAGGGTAGCGACGGGTCTGGAGTGATGGGGATCTGAGAGACGTGAGCTAGGGGAGGATGAAAGACTGGCATGGTCGATGTGTTTTTTGTATACGAGGATAGGAAGAAGAAGTAGAGGAGCGAAGAAGCGAGTCTTCAGGAGGGTGGACTAGCGTCGTTGTCAACCGGAAGAGAGGAACCCTCGAGCGGCTACAGCTACCTCCTTTGAATGACGCTTGATTGAACTTGAACTGCGTCCAAGAGGGAATGATTGATGAAAAAGGGAGACGGATGATTATGAGTCCTTCTGTTTCTGGCTTGATACATATCCGTATATAACATAGTCATTTGCGAGACATCTACTCATCATCTACTCATCCCGTACGAGTACCGTGGGAAAAAATAAAAAAGAGAGCACAAGGAGTGAGCATAGAGTGCGTGTATCAATCAATACAACTTACAGTATCAACTCAAACTGCAGTTATCAATTAATATAATCATCAATTCAAGGGAAAAATCAGGCACCAGATACTAGTATTACTGTAACAACGTGTCTGCGGAGACCCCACACTCACTTGCCACACTCACTTTGCCACAGCAAACAAACCAAATGACGTGGATTTAATCTCAATCTCCCTTAACATAACAGCCGCAGTAAGAATGATACTATGTCAGGTGATATCCATACTTGACCCTCCACCGGACCTCTAGCTTATACACATGCATGAGTGCCAGAGTAACCTATTATTCTCAAACTCATCCAACTCTCATCTTTACAGTCATCAGCCTTGATTCCTTATCTCGCTTTCATACATATAGCGCAGAATTCAAACTCATTGCTACTACCGGCCGGAACACAGCGAAGAAAAATCAACCAAGATGGGTATCGTAGAGAAGATTGAGGAGATCGAGAGTGAGCTGCCCACCATTCCACCTCCTCCAGTCAGTCAATGTTCATCAGCTGATGTATCGTTTGACTCCCTCAGAGGAGATGGCTCGGAGTGAGTTGTTATTGCAGGCCTCATGATCTTGGGGACTACTGATCGTCGTTCTTACTCCATAACAGCGCAGAAGAAGTGAGCTTGTCCGCTATAGTTTCCTCTTCAACTGTAGCTAATCAAATGATCACAGCAAAGCGACCGAGTACCATTTGGGTCTCCTGAAAGTGAGTCGGCGCGTCAGAGCAGTCTCGGATCCGGACTAACCGAATGAATTTGTTTTGTCTTTAGGCTAAGCGTATGTCCGATATGCGAACAATGATCCGTGACGGCGCCTAGCTAAAGTACTCGATGCATGAATAGTCGCCAAATATCGAGCTCAGCTGCTTGAGCCGGACAAGAAAGGTCCGAAGGGAGAAGGTTTCGATGTCATGAAATCAGGAGGTGAGCCATTTCGCCGTTGTCGGATCCGAGTGGCATCAGCTAACGGAGGACGAAAAATCGATCAGATGCTCGAGTGTGTATGATTGGTTTCCCCTCGGTAGGAAAATCAACGCTGCTCTCGAAAACAACCAAGACAGAATCGGTTGTGGGAGCGTACGAGTTCACTACCTTGACGGTCAGTTTCGAGAACCTCCTCGATTGTTGCTTCGAAGGGATCCACAGCTGATCCAACTTACAGGCCATTCCGGGTGTACTGGAGTACGAAGGAGCAAGAGTACAATTGCTGGATCTGCCCGGTATCGTGCAGGATGCCGCGAAGGGTGAGCCTTGGCAACGGTATCAATTTTAAATGCGCGAAGCTGATTTGGGTTTGCCTTTTGGTAGGTAGAGGACGAGGAAGACAGGTAGTTTCGGTAGCAAAGACCGCCGATTTGATTCTCTTGATGAGTGAGTTCTCGCCTTCCTACAAGGAGAGTGTCCGCTTGGAAAGAATCGAGGCTAAAGTGGTGTGCTTTACTAGTTGATGCTACCAAATCAGCGGAACAAAAGAAGATGCTCGAGATAGAATTGGAAGCCGTCGGAATCCGACTGAATACCAAGCCTCCTGATGTTGTCTTCAAGCCCAAAGCCGCTGGTGGCGTAACAGTGCGTCATTCTACCAAACCCACAAGGTATAGATCGCTGAGCTGATCTTCTTGCACAGATAACGTGCACTGTCAAGCTCACCAAGACGGACGAGAGAACTCTGCGATCTATCATGCAAAATTACAAAAGTCAGTTCTGACCGGTGTTTTGGGGCTTGCACGCGTTAAGCTGACCCTTTTGATCCCCTCAACAGTTCACAGTGCCGATGTCATGATTCGTGAAGATGTACGTTATGCAACTATCTGATCTGTTGGCTTTGTTTGCCATATAAAGGACTAATCGTCCGATCGATTCTCGCGTGTAGATCTCAACCGACGAATTCATAGACGTTTTGCTCGGTACGAGAAAGTATATACCCGCTTTGACGGTGATCAACAAAATTGACGGAGTATCGATGGAGACGCTGGATAGTATGGCTCGAGAAGGAGATGGCAGGACAATTATGATTAGTTGTGAGATTGATTTGGGTATTGACTGGTTGTTGGAAGCTATTTGGAGCGTGAGTCTTGGATCAGCGCAATTGATTCACATTCCCCGGAAAGGAGATGTTGAGCTGACCGGATCATGGCATCGACAGGAGCTGGGCATGGTCAAGTAAGTCAACGTATCCGATGGTGGGCAATGGGAGAACTGCTAGCTCAATGGATACCTGTTGCGTTTCGATTTCAGGGTATACACGAAACGGAGAGGTGAACAGCCGGATCTTTCAGACCCCATTTGCTTGAGACAAGGAGCGACAATCGAGACAGTCTGTCACGGTATTCATAGAGGACTGGCATCGCACTTCAAGTGAGCTAGCTTTGTAAGGGACCCGGCAGCAAAATCCGGATGTCAAGCTAACATGACATGCCATTGCCAGGTATGCGCTGGTATGGGGTAAATCGAGTAAATTCAACCCTCAACCTCAAAAAGTCGGGTTAACACACCACGTGCAGGATGAAGATGTGTAAGTGCGACCTTTCTTCATTAGCCTACACTACTGTTCACTTGCTGACGTCTATCCATCTATGCAGTGTAAGCATATTCACAAAGTAGAGAAGGGGGTCTCGTACCGTGTTCGGATCTTTATGCTGCTACTTTAGACCCCAATGACGATGTATTACGATCTAATTGTCCGGACCTCAGAGCTCTATTGAAATACGACGTGCTGCTCGGTAATCTTGGCTGAGACAGGACGATCACGCATAGACTACTTTTGCATGCGCAGAGCAGGAGCAGGAGCAGGGAATTAAATACAGCTAGCTTGCAAAGACAAACAACTTTGGAAAGAAAGATAGGCGAAGGGGATAATTACACACAGATATCTTGAACAAGGTGTATATACTAGTAAAGGAGTGGACAGATGACTACAGACTCAATCCCTTGGTCCTGATGATTCGAGATGTAAATTTGTTGTTGGTTTTTTTGAGTTTTTGTTTATCCCCATTCCGTTTTAGAGACACTTCGTCGACTATTTATACTGCTACCGAAAAGCGATACTGACAACATGAAGAAAAGATTAACACAAAGGAGACGAATCAAAGGCAGTAAAAGTGGTTGGGAATGTCATTACACCTTGATGCCGACTTCCTCCCTGATATTCTCGACCTTCTTCTCGACGTCCTCGAACCACTTGAGAGCCTTGACGGCCCTCCTCTCCATTTCTTCGGAAGTCTTGACAGCTTCTCCTCGAGCTTCCACGGCGGCCCTGAACCTTTCTCGCAGATCCCATGCGGCGAGTCGCATGACCTTTCGTACCTCCTTACCAACCCTAGCGGCCTGTGCGTCGGAGAAGGGTACGTTCGCTTCATCGTCCTGGGATCCGGATGAGAGGGACAAAGTCGATTGGAGATGTCGACCAACGTTCCGAGGGATCGATCGAGGTAGGTCGTAGATGACATAGGCGATTGCACCGACAGTGCACACGCCAACGATAGGACCGACCCATTTTCGAGTAGCGGGGTTCGAAACAAAGTCCGAGAAGTGAACAATGCCTTCCACAACAGCTCGAAGTCCCAAGGTCTTGCCGCTGAGCATCGAGAATGCACCGACAGCGAGTGAAGCTGCACCGATGCCCGAAAGCTCGGTCTGAAATGGCACAAGCTCATGTGAAGCTGATGAGGATGAAGAAGAGTGAGGGAGAGCGGCTCGAGCAATGAAGATGTGGTGTTGCAAGTCGAAAATATCGGTAACGTTCACCTCGGCCAAATGAGCTTGAGTGGCAAGACCGAGACCGAGAGTGGCCACACTGGACGATTGTCGGCGCGAAGCCTTGCTAGTAGCACGAGGGGTAAACATCGCCTGAGGGTTGAACTTTCGGTTGGACCTCTCAACATCGGCGGGAAGGTGAGCGTCACCGAGTTTGGTAACCTCTTCAACACCTTCCGAGGTTAGCTTTCTAGCATCGTCCTCGGCGAGACCGACAGCAAAGTCGAGCGACGAGAGAAGTACTCGCTTGACTTCGGCAGCATAATCCCAAACGCCGAGAAGACCGGGGTACGAGGGCATTTCAAGTCCAGGGGCAGGTGCGGCCATCTCTCCTCGTCCGACACGCTCGAGACCTCGCTCCATAGCCTTCTTCGTTCGACCTGACGCGTTTTCAGATACCGTCTCTTCTTCGCCAATCAAGCTCTCTTCCAGACCTTCTTTGCCCTTCTTCATCTTCTCCAAAACAGGCTTGATCCGTGCCAGCTCTTCCCGAGCAGCGTCTCGCTCCTTGCCGGCAACAAGTGAGTTGGCAGCCGCAAGCAGCTCGACATCAGCCAAGAGATGAGTGACGTAGTTCTGCGCAGGACCAAGTTTTGATTTGGCTCGGTTGACCAAGACGAACGATCGAAGCGAATGCTCGAGGTGGGAGAAAGCAGCATCGAGATCATCAGCCTCGGTATCGTCGCCGTATCCGAGAGCGACCTTGGCGGAATCGACAAAGTGAACGAGATCCGCAGCATCTTCGTAAGTCTTGGGGCTGAGCTGTTTGATCTGCTCGAGAACCAGTCGTCGACATCGAGCCTTGTCTCGGATTTGATCGAATCGATTGACGACGATGAAGAGATGAGCCTTTTCGTGTCCTGCCTGCCAGATGAATTCTTTGGCAGATAGTGTGAAATGATTGGCAGCGGAGACGACAAAGACTACAACATCGATCTCTTCCTGTCGGGCAAAGTTGGCGGTCGTCTTGATTGAGTCTCGGTTAAGACCGGGTGCATCGATCAAAGAAATATCAACCACGCCGTTATGAAGGATGGAGGGGTTAGCGAGGTTGGCGTCGGCCTCCTTGAGGAATACTCGCAAGGGCGGACTAGATGCGTCCGTCTCGGCATCGGTGACCAGGTCTTCCAGCTTTGCCACATCCTCGATCGAGTACGTCGATTTGTCAGCGGGGTTGTACTTGTCCGCCTGATCCAGGATATGAATCTCCTCCTTGTCCTCATTCTCTTTCGCGCTGACGACCTCTACGAATCGTGTCGTCAGAGGTTGCTGATCCGTAGGCATGACCTCATCTCTCCTGAGCAAAGCGTTGATCAAGGTCGATTTACCGGCGTTCAAATCACCAGTGACCAGCACTCTTGATTGAGCATCGTGAATTCGTTTCTGCAATAGCGTCAAGTGATCCAATGACGCAGTGATACGGTTGTCAAGAAGGGAAGATATGGATGATTTCTCGAGATGTGAGATTAACGCCTTGGCATGCCTGGCGGCGCCCATGTTGAGATCGAGACGAAGAATCGAGAAATCATCTTCGGTCTCGGTGACAGACTTGGGTTCGGCAACATGGGGAACAGTGGTGATGGCGGTTGTTGGCGAAGGAGGAGCAATAGTGAGGGATCGTTTCAATGTTCGTCGAACGCTTGGCGTTGAGGATAGTACCACGTCAGTGGGTTGAGAGGGCTCATCGGCGAAAGTGAGTGTACGTCGACTCATACCAGGGCGTGATGATGCTGTTAGTCAATACAATGCAGATCCAGTCAGTACACAAAAGGTGGACACACAAAAAGACAAATATGTTACAAAAGCCTCACACGATCCAGACTCGCTACCCTCCGTGGGTCGGAGATGGGGGTATCGAACCGTCCATTGCTCGCCATTAAAGTTTTTCAGGTCAGACAATAGGTATACAGAGGAGTCGATAGCCTTCGCAAGTCTATGTGAACAACAATATCAGCAAAGGGCAACAAAGTCCGATGACGCAGAAAATAATGAAGGTGGCAAAGTACGCACCGATCCCTCTTTTCCTCATAATCCCTCAACACGCCATCCGCCGCTTCTCTAGCCTGTCTTGCATCGGGTGATGTACCGATATGGGATTCTTTCTCGATCGAGGGAGAGTCGGGTGTGGCGGGTGATTGAGAATAGGATCGATGTTGTTGAGGGGTAGCTGGATGGAAAGGTTGCATTTTTGCGACGCGATTACACTCCGATCTCTTGTCCGATAGTTGTTATATATACAATTGTTCTGTTGGTCTCCTATTCTTAGTGTTTCCGATTATTTATGAGTGTCTTCGCGCGAACGTATCAAGACCGGCTCATGTTATCGCGTGTAGGTTATCGAATGATCTGAATAAGCCAAGATGATAGATCCGATAAATGATATGTTAATAGTTGTTTATATGACGGCGATGAGACAAAGTGTGGAATGAGATGTTGTGTTAGCGTATCAGTGAAAAAGGTGGGTGTGGGTCACACGGTGGGACAAATGAGGGAGAGGGTGAGTGAGCCTGATAATGAATCCCATTCCGAGGATGAGGATGGGGATGGAGGAGGCGGGTCACAAGTCTCAGCGTCATTAGGATTGTCATTGCACTGTCATTGCACTGTCATTGCGTTGGCTCGGAAGGACGCGGATCATCTTCTGTATTATTTTGGGTGAAGGGTTTATTAGCATTTATCCGGGTAACAACGATTAAAAGGTCACGTGATCATGTCAAGCAGTCACTGAGCTTCTTCCACGCGACTTGTTTCTTTGTGCACAGAGTAACCTTGACCTTGAGTTGTTTGGTTTGTTTACGTTTGTTCGTTTGTACGTTGATACGCTGTTCCATTTCCAGTTCACTGCTCATACTCATTCTTACAACGTCAGGCTATACCCTCAATACGTCAACTCAATCATGTCAATACATTGAGCCTTCATCCAATCAAATAGTCGTCTCTACATGGTATCTTGCCAGCTTCACGCTCCATCCGTATCGCCTCTGCCTCCATCTCAACACCATCATCTCAGCCCATCATGGCGATGGCATATCCGCTCGACACTCCCGACAGGGTGTTGAAGAGGGTACAGCAACTCGAAGACATGGAGTTGCCGTCTTTGCCCAGTTTTCAACATGATGATATCGATTACGATAGCATCAGCAACACCGAGAGTAGCCGGGATGACTACTATACCAAACAACATCAACAATCCTTCCCAAATGACAGGTCGCATGATGTAGGTTGTAATCATTTGTACAAGTAATCCAGCTCAGGTCTAGTCTCCGAAGTTTCATTGGGGGAGGAAGGACTGATTTTATTGCTTTCAACAGGACATGGCTACTCCTCATCCTCTACGCAAAGCTATCGTCCCAACTACATCAAGTACTCTAACGGGCGGTACAACTCGCTCGGCAGACTCCTTTTCAACCGCATCAGGATCGCCATTTCCACCGATAGCATCGCCTAGAGAAGGCACACCGTCGCCTTACGCTCCGACCACCGCTCTTACTTCTACACCTCAGTCAAAATTCGGTGGCTCGTTGACTCGCTCGATGGGTCGAAGCACAAGCGATTATACTACCACAGTCGCTTCTCGGCCGTCCCGACATGAACGTACCCGGAGTGGTACCGGCTCAATAGGCAGTAGTACTCATGCGTCCAGAAGAGAGATATGGCAGACACCAGGGGAGATGAGCAGGAGCTTTTCGGGCGAGCATATATTCGACGAAATGGAAGTGGGCTCAGAGATGTCTGTACCTTTGAACGATGAATCCCAGGTATGCGCGGGCGTTTTACTCTCCCCGATATGTCACAACAGGCCTTTTTCGCTGACAATCGCTCACTGGACGTTATGGTAGCCATGGGATACCTCGCATTCTCAAACCCTTCCCGAGCTGCCATCTCTCTCTGCAATGCCCGAAGAAACGCCCCTGACCCGTCGGTTGTCATCGGCTAACAACATCTTATTTGAACGACCCAAGAAACGCGGCCCTTCGACGGCTATGCAAGCGTTAGAGGTGATCCCTGACACCCACAGCGATCCATCTACCCCAATGACGTCAAAGATGGCTGAACCTCACTATTCGTCGAGTCCCGCTCTACCTGTTACCCAAGGAGATCGTATACCCAGTCTGTCGCGTAGCGAAGTATCGGTGACCGACACGAGTGGTGCGGCCACCACTCCGGAGGGACCAAACAGAAACGTTTCCATGATCACACCCAGACCTGATGCTCATCAAGAGTACGAGGTCACCGGAGAATACCAATTCGGAAACGGCAGTCAGGATGATGAGGATCACGGGGAGAACCCAACTATCGAATATCACGAGGAGTACGAGTATACCCCTCAGGAGAACGAGGACTCAAACAGGCACCAGCATCTCTACGCCTCGCCCGCGAAAGGGCTGGACACTCATTCGCCAACTAAGCAGGTGTTCACCCCTTCTGCGGCTACGTATCAGACTCCGGGAACAGCCAGGGGCCGATTCTCTCAAGAGACCACTTATGATTCATTGGCCAATCCATCCACAGTCCTCCATGATATCACCAACTCTGTCCAGAGTTCGTCCTCCGGACCCTTCACTCCTACACCTGTCGGTACCTACAACAAGCAGGACGCGGCCACAACCCCTCGAGCACCTCTCAACGACGCAGAGAGACGTAAAAGCCACATACTAGCTGTCCTTGGCTCATCTGGTCCGCAATCGCGAATACTGCGTCCATCAGTACGAGGAACACCTCATCCGCTTCGGAGAGTCTCGACGGCTCCGGATACCGAGTCAATCGCAGAAGAAGGCAGCGACGTCGGACGAAGTCAGCGGTCAATGCGCATGGGAGGTACCCCTCGATCCGCCAGTCACTTCATCACAGATCAATCAGGTAATGAATCGTTCGTCTCCATTGCGTCATCAGCAGACCTCACATCGGATAAGCGGGCATCCCACACGCATAGTCGGCTGTCGAGAGGCAATACATCTTTCCCTACTATATTACTGCCAACTAACCCTTCAACACCTGGCGGCGGATCGCTCAAAGGCTTGTCAGATCAACGGGCAGATGGTATCAAGATCCAGAAGCACCTCAATGCAATGAACAAGCAGCTGTTGGAGACCAATGCGGATCTAGCCCGAGAAGCGGAAGCCTGGAGAGACGAGGTAGATCGACTGCGGGACATTCTACACGAGCATGGCATAGAGGTAGAAGACGTCGACGTTCTAGCCAGCGCCAACGTGCAATCGACTTCGGCCAACCTATCTCAACAACTACCCGATTGGCCGACTGCCTCTCCCAGTGGCAGGAACTCGACCAAAGGCGACCACTCCGGGCTGATATCGCAATTATCATCTCTCAGCGCACAAAAGGTTCACTCTCCGGAAGGCCAGACCGCTGCGACAGCTCAAGATCTGCTTGAAGGATTAAGCCCTGAAGAACATGCGGCGGTGATGCAAGAAATGGCTGAAAGGTTGGAAATACTAGAAGAGGGCTTGAACGAGAAAGACCAAGTGATCGCGGACTTAGAGGCACGACTGGAAGAAGCCAGACAATCTGGTCGTTCCGATGACCAGTCAACCCCGGCCGGAGTTGCGGAGCTGCGAGGCCAGCTGGAGCAGGCTGAACAAGCAAGGATTGCGCTCCATGCCGAATTCTCGCAGAAAACAGAACAGCATGCCAAACGATTCGGCGAGATTTGTTCCGGCTTTGAAGAACAGGTCAAGGGACTGGAGCAGGAGCTTGCTGCCGCAAGGGCCGATGCGGACCGATTGCGTGCCGACAAGAGTCGATTGGAAAACCTCTCCTCCGCTAGTCCTGGGAACGAGCAAGAATTGGAAACGGAGCTAAAGAAGAGGGTTCATGAGCTTGAGATGGAGTTGAACACAGCTGGGGACGACATGCGAAAACGAACAACCGAGGTCGAGAACTTGAAAAATCATTCAACGCAACTAGTCGAAGAGAAGGAAGCACTGATGCTCAGAGTCGAGCAAGCGGAAGCCGAAGTTGCAGGTCTTGAAAGCAGGATTCCATCTAATTCCAAGATCCAAGAGGGTTCAGACGCCCGTATCGAAGATGTGGAGGCTATGAAGGCCGAACTCAGAGCTGCTTGCGAGGCTCAGACTGCTGCCGAAGATGAGATGGAACGACTCCAAGAAGAAATGGAAGCGGCTCGCAAGACTACCTCCCGGCAGGAAAGCGAAATCGAAGAGCTTGCCCAAGTCATATCGGATCTTGAAGCAGATCTGGCAGCAGCGCAAGACACCTCAAGGGTGAATGAACATGCTGAAGAGGAGCTTAGAACAGTTCAGCAGGAGCTGCAAGTCGCCCATGAGAAACTAGCGGCCAAGGAGTCGGAGATCGAGATGTTGACAGGCAGACTTGAAGTCGCCAACATCGCCACGCAAGCCCTTCGTATTTCCCAGCGTCGATCAACCTCGCCTACGTCTACTCTCACATCTAGCACCAAGACTTCTGGCCAGCCTGATACTACCAACAACCGTCAGGATAGCTTCGTTGCTGCTATGGAGGAAAGGCTCGACGAAGCTTACCGAGAAATTGGACGACTCAAGCATGAGCTCGGCGCCACCCCTCAGCGTAAATCCGCGATCGAAGTACGGGACGCACGAATTCAAGCTCTGGAAAGAGAAAAGGCCGCCTTGACGGACAGGCTCGCGTCCGCTAGGAGATCAAGCAGCACTGCTACTCCCGTCCGTGATGGTGTACAGCATGCAGAATCGCCTTTCAAGCGAGCTACGCCATTTGTCCACAAGGCCATTGCCTCTCTGAGGACTCCCAAGACACCTGGACCTATGCGGGAGGTATGTCCACAGCTCGCACTTTCATATGGCTCTGTGCATGGCTGATTCTGTGATTTGACAGCTATCGTGGCTGCAAACCACTGTCGGAGATGCAAATGAACCTGCGTTACAAGCTCAGTTGGAGTATCTCCAGCATGAGCTCGATGACGCCAACGTCCAACTCGATTCCAACTTCAGCCGGCTTGAATCAGCGGGTTTGGGAGCTATCACCTTGGCAGAGAAGTTGGCCGCCGCTGAGGAAAGAATCGGTGACCTGGAAGATGAGAATCGAACGCTCATTCAGAGAAACAAGGCTTCACTGGCGCTTGTTAGCGCTCAGAGGGAAGAGCGAGAGTGAGTGCTGTGGTGTGGTCATTTGTAGCATGAGTTCCCGGAGATAGGGTTGCTGACGCTCAAAATCTTTACAGGCGAGACGCCGAGGGGCGAATGGAGAAGGCTCTTCACGCCGTACATCGACAGTTGGAAGAGCTCAAGTCGGATATCGCTGCCGAACGTTCTCGACTTCAGCGCGACAACGGGCGATTGCAAAACCTCGTTTCTGAGCTGCGACTGAAGAGTAAAGCTGAGTCCGAGAGCTTCCGAGCGGAGATTGATAGAATAGCGGATGAAGCGGAGACTAGCCTGAAGGCCGCCAAGGGGGAGATGGACAATGCGATGCACGAGCGGGACACTGTTAAGCAGGTGAGCTGAGCAGATTCTGGGTCACGGATGTTAATAATCTGTACTGTGCAGGATCTGCAAACTTCCAAGGTTAAGATATCTCAACTGGAGCGGGAGCTTGCCGATGAAAGGAGAGCATATGACTCCCTCTCGCGCCGCAATGCCCAGGCTGCTCAATCTATGGCCTCGCACGCGGAGCTGGCAAGGAAGAACGACGTTGCCACATCCCTTCAACTTGAGTTGGTCGATGCGCGAGCTGAGGCGGACAGGCTTCAACGTCTACTTTCACAACGATCACGATCTTTGGAAGAGACTGAGGTGCGTCTCAGTCAGATGAGGACGGAGCGTGAGACAGTCATGAGGGAACTCGAAGAATTCGAGCGTGATCTCCAGACGCAAAGAACGGAGAGCAGGGCATTCGGACATCAGCTTCAAGCGCTCAAGAAGGAGCAGTCCAACGCTACCGAGAACCATCAAGCGGAATTGAGAGGCCTCGAAAGGGAACTGCGAGATGCCAGGGATCAGGAGAGAAAGACGGCCAGTGATTTGACGGAAATGAAGAACCGTTATGAGCAGGTCCAAAAGTGGCGATTAGACCATCAATGCGACTCGTGAGTGGCCTATCAATTTTCCGTTAATCCGATCAGCGGCTAACATCTTTCTCTCTCTCTCAATCTAGTGGCGTGAGCGAAGCCCTTGCTGATCAAAGAGCTCGCTTCAAATCCCAATCTCGAGAATTGGCAACTCAAATTCGATATCTCAAGGCGAAATACACTCGAGAATCGACGTTCCGGAATGCTCTCTCCCTGCAAAAGCGATACCTCCTCCTTCTGGTTGGTGGCATGAGCTTGGATCAACAAGCTACACTGAAAGCCATCGCCCAAATGGGATACCCCGCCCCTGAACCTGTCAAGAGACGAAAGAGTCTCAAGAGTGTCGGGCTCGCTGTTCTTTCCATCATTCGAGCGAGGTGAGTGTATGGCGTGTTCAAAAATATGGCCGCGTTCTATGCTGATATGGAGGTTTGGGTTTTTAGTAATACTGCTAAGAAGTGGCGGGCTGAAGTTGACCTCAAATCCGATGCAGCCGTTGCGCATGGCGAACGAAGAAGGGTATCGGCGCAGACGTAGTCTTATTTGGGCTTTTTTTTGGATTCAGCGGTCTTTTTAAAGTTATCAGATGAAACGTTTTCATCTTGTATCAGTAGCTTGAACATGCATGTATTTATACATATATCCGTGACGAATATAACGATGTTGAACGCGATAGTACCAGTATGATTGTGTACAAGATGCATGCTGATTGACAGGCTACAGTCACTCAAGATCTAATCTGTCAAAGAGAGTCAAGACTATTTATTTATCTACAATCGTTCTCAAATACTTCGCGCTAATGATAATCCAGTTCTCGATGGTGCGCCCATCATCTGCGCCCCCATCCAAATCGACTCAAGAAACGCCCTCCCCAGCTCTGTGATCTAGTCAACCCCGATTGAGCGCTTTGCTGTGTAGGATTAGAAGTGCTTTCCATCGTGACTTCCACGTCTCTGTCCTCTTCTGGCTCATCGTCGGTGCTGCTTTGAGGCTCAGGAACCGGTGTACCGGGTACCAGCCTGCTCTCTACAGCTCTTCTCTTCGAGCCTCGAACCTCTTCCTGCGCTCCGTCAGCTTCAGCGTTGTCCTTCTCAGCCTCATCGTCGTGTGTATCAGCCGAACCCGCTCGACTACTCTTCCGTTTTCTTTTGTTGGACGATGCAGGCGTCGATGACGCTGCTTGATCCTGGTCGACCTCCTCCTGAGCGATATCAGACGCACGCGATTTCCGCTTCCTCATGGGGATCTCTACGCTGAGGGTAGAGTGCGCAGATGTAGGCGGTTCAAGTGTAGAGTCATCGTCATCATCTCCTTCGTCCTCTTCGTCGTCGGAAGCGGGTCGGTATGGTGCCTCGTCCTGCTTGCTGGCTAAAGTGAGCGATTTTCTGGCCCGGCCGCGAATGGCCGAAGCAGGGGATTTTAACGGACTTGCGGAGTCGTCCTCGGTTGGTGTGCCGACCTCAGGCTTTACGTCTGCTTGAGCCACAGGTTCGGGAGAAGGAGTGTAAAGTTTCGGCGCGACTGACCGACGTCCCGATCTGCGAAGAGGTGTCGGCTGACTGTTATTATCGCCGACTTCAGGCGTTGGCGGTGGATTCACAGACCGACCATCGGACTCCTCTTCCTCCTTGACAGTGTCGGGCACCGGCAGAGTCTCTTCAGGTATATCCTCGCCTCGGGCCGCTGAAACTCGGGCTGACCTTCGAAGTGTTGGTCCAGGCGAACCGGTCGTGGACATGATACTTCCTGCGTCAGATACGATGGATGATTCGCGCCCTTTGCCTTTTCGAGCGCTGGCAGGCTTGACGGACCCTCCTCGTCGAGCGGGCGTGACGGTTATTTCCACTTCAGGTTCGACGGAAGCAGATCCGGCCTGTCGCTTAGGAAGACTCCTTCTCCTCGCAGGTGAAGCGGTCCGAGGACGTTTGGTAGGGGTAGATGCGTTTTTCGTCGTGCGGTCAATCTCGTCAATCTCGTCATCGTTCGCTTCGTTGAGGCGCGGAGGAACAGCGCTCAGTGATTTTCTCGACCTATGTTTGCCACTCGCTGTACTCTTGGGTGTACCGAACTCATCCGAGGGGGGTAGCTTGGCGTCATCCGTGGCGTAAAGCAGATAACAATGGCCTTCGTCGAAGATTTGGGCACCAACTATCCTGTGAATCTTCGTTGTCAGTCTAGGGTGAAGAATAGGATGGGACTGGTCCATCTGTTGGATTCTGGCTTCGAGCTCTTCCATATCAGATGCCGGTCCTTCTACTTCTGCCATTTCTTCTACCAATCGTTCAGCATCTGATACGGCACAGTGAGGCACCATTATGACCGCCGTCAAATCATCGTCGGTGACTCGCAGCTTCTCGTAGAAGCAGTGAGACCGAGTGACGCGCGGCTCAGGTGCAGGCGATGCCGAGGTCGAGGTCCGGGCTTTAGATCGGGTCCGACGATGTGATGGTGCTGCCTCGATCGCGGGAGGTTGATCAAGTGCATTGCCATGAACATGGCGAAGACGCATGATTGCGGATGAAGTCATATGAGGTAGAGGTGGAGGTTGGATGTCGGAAGGTTTCTTCACGGGCGAACCAGCTTCGGTTCGATCCTCGTCGGATCGGTCCGCTTCCACCCCGGCGTCAGCAGCATCAGGTCCGTCCGGATCTCGAAGTTCAAGCTCCCGCTCCGGCTCCGGCATATCTGAAGCATTGCCGGGTGGATCTTGTGAGACTAGGGAACTGTTTCGCTCTGACTGCGGACTCTCCTCCGCCATTGTGGCGTCTGATGATGGTGCTTCCGCGATACCTCTGTCAGTGGTGTCTACTTCACTTGGAGGTAATTTTATGGCCTCTGCGCCCAAAGTGTTCGACTCCTCCTCATCTGATTCACTTGTGCCACTCGCAATCTCCAGCGAAGGTTCAACGGAGGAGATCTCCTTGCTTTCCATATGTTGTACTTCGACTACAATTTCGTCGTCGTCGACAGGCTCATGGAGCGCCGAGAACGGATCGGAGGTGAGAGAACTCGCTGTGGTCGGCTCGTTGGTGTGCTGCTCCTCAACCTGCACCTCCTCAGCCTGCACGCTGTTTTCCTCTTCCTGCTCGTCTGTTTCCGAGGCATCTGGAGAATTCGAATCAGGCCGCGTCGGAGAGACTTGGCGCACATCGATCTGGATGTCGTCATCGCTCTCTTCCGCCGTTTCGAGGTCAGCGGCATCCACTACTGAGCCCGTCCCTGAGGGTAAGCGAGAGAAGACGGCGGCTGTGGGCGTATCCGCGGGCGGTTCAACATCGAGCGACGGCGTTTGAGGCTCCGAAGATGGAGACAGATCGTGAGGTGTGATGGGGGCTTGCAAGTAGGAATCAGGCGGTGGCAGCTCGGGATCGGGCATGACAACGGGTGTTGCGGCTCTGGAGACAGCGACAGACATGGCTTCTTCCGGAGCAGTATCCGCCTCGGGGGCTTCCACCATGAGCGAAGGTGATCTTTTGAGTCGAGGCTCGAGATCAAGCGAATTTAGGGGATTGTCTACGGTTGTATCGGGAGGAGAGAGCCGAGGGTCAGGAAGGGTAGGCGGCGTAGGCTGTCGAGACGGTCCGGCGGAAATTATATCGACGGGAACGGGGTCTTGGGCTATCTCAACAATAAGAGACGGAGTCACATTCTCTTTGGGGATCAGGTTGTGGATATCAAGCGGCTGCACGGCGTATGTATTTGGAGGCGCCAGAGTAGGATCGGGGAGGGAGACTGGAGTTTCGGCTCTCGGGATCTCTTCAGTGATGACATCCTCTGGATCGGGGTCGTGTTCAGCAGGTTCAACAACCAGAGATGGCGATCTGTTCTCCCTAGAAACGACAGCATGAGGATCAAGCGATATGAATGAATGCGTATCCGGTGCCCTTGCCGAAGGATCGGGGAACGCTGTCGGTGTATCTGGTCGAGCTGCATCCACCGGTGAGACGAGTTCCGCCGAAGTGGGGTTGGCCGGCGGCTCCACGATCAAAGAAGGGGAGATCTCAGATAAGGGCTGCTGCACATGCGGGACATAAGGCATGGCGGATGTCGCATCCGGTGGAGATGCGCGAGGATCCGGCAAATTATCGACAGGATCGCCCATATACGTATCCGTGGTTTCGACTGACTGCACGGTAGACAACACGTCAGGCAATGTAGGTTCATCGCCGCCATCAGAATCCTTCTCAATAGGATCTCGGACGGGACTCTGAGCGGCGTACGCCTCTTCAGCAGGCTCGGGGCTGTCGAAAGATATATAGTCTTCGCCATTGAACGCTTCTTCGCTTTGACGGTCGGCCGGACGCTGAAGAGGACTCGGAGTGGCCTCTTCCGATTGTGCTACCGCGTTGTCTTCGACGCTTACGGTGAATAAATCCTTGACTTCCGATTCCACGAAGCCTTCACCGGTGGTGTGATCAACAGAAAGAGGCTTCTCGGTCGTTGTGATTAGTCGGATATCCTCGTTGGCCAGCTCGTCTTGCTCGACAGAGGCTTCGATCACTTCAATTGCTTCAGTGGCGATACGATTTGTATCAACAGATCTTGCAGCCTCGTCAGCCTCTGCAACAGCAGTTCTGCGTAGTGGATCGGCCTGGTCGATGACTTCGACAGTCTGAGAAAGCTCGACTATCTCGACCTCAACTGCCACGGGTTCGTCGACGTCCATACCCAATTCCCGCGCGGCGTCGGCTGAACAAACATATACAAGATCATCAGCAGATATCCCGCACTAAAGAAGCGAGCACGACTTACGAGGGAAGACGATTTCTGGTTTAGGCGTGTGCCGATCCTCGATGACTTCGCCATCGTACATGATCGCTTCCTCTGCTTGTCGACCTTCCGCCGAGCCCGCCTGATCCAATCCAATTTCTTCGAATGATGGATTGCTTGTCTTCTCCACCAAGATATCCTCTTCTACATCAATCTGCCGAATCCCTTCTTCAGAGTCCTCCATGACAATGTCATCACCGTCCTCTTCATCGGTATCGTTCGAACCGGTGTCTGGAAGTCTCCCTTCGGAACCATCGTCTGACACTTGAACGTCATAATCTCGGGTCTCATTTCTTTGTGATCCCTCCACCTCAACATTGTCTTCCTCAACGACTTCGTCATCTTCTTCTTCATCCTCTTCCTCTTCGTCATCGTCTTCGTTCTCATCATCCTCATCGGATGAGGAACCGATTTCAATGACCCCGTCGCTTGTTATGGGCTGTCTGACTGGTTCGAGGGAACGGCCACCTTTGATGGTGTTTTCCACGTCAGCTCGAGCAGATACGACGAGATGGACAGAACACATACCGGCATCACTATGCTCAGACTCTTGATCCAGCTCGTCCTCTTCGTAATCGGCTTCACTGTGATCCTCTACGTCCTCTTCGCCGTCTTCATCGACCTCATCCTCATCTTCATGCTCGCGGTTATCCTTGACATCCTTATTGGAGCCGAAGCCATGTGAATTAGGAAACAATGACTCCTGCCCGCCATAACCAGCTTCCGATCCATCGTACGCTGCTGAGCCATCATCGTGTAAGCTTCGAGATTCATCGTAATCCGCTACTTCTTCACTAGTTGCCCGTGAGCTTGGGTCGAAAAACAGCGGTTGATGCACCTGGTCTGTTTGGAAGATGTTGTCGGTGGGAATTGACGGTATGAAGGATGAAGGTCCCGCCTCGTCCTCGGGCATAGCTTCGTGCACTTGTTGAACTATCTCGGCAAGCAAGTTGGGATCGATGGCTTCATCTGAAAAGGTGGGGAATTGCGCCAGTTGGTCTTCGGCGTTGGCGTTGGTGAGAGTATCTTGATTGACGATAGGCTGAGGGGGAGGGGGCAGTACAGGGTACAGGTTGTTGGGAGGAGCTGGTGAAGATGGCAGATTGGACACGTTGTGTCCGGGAGATTGAGATGTTCCGATGTACTCGATCTCTTCGTCATCATCCTCTTCCTCAGCATCCTCTTCGTCCTCCTCCTCGTCTGAATCTCCGACCGCTTCCTCTTGATCGTCTCCGTCATCCTCTACCACTTCCTGTTCCTCCTCCTCTTCATCCTCATCAAAGATATCATCGAAGACCTCGTCGTCTTCTTCAACATACACATCTCCGTCTGAGCCGACGTACGCCGCATTGTCCTCTTCGGCGACGACACCGTACGCGGGATCATACTCGCCCTGTGATTGAGATTCGAACAGTTGTTCCTCGCCTTCAACCTGATCATCGTTGAAAAGATGTTCTGCTTGTTGAGGGTGTTCCTCATTGTCGTCGTAATCTTCTTCCGAGTCATCCAGGATCTCTATACCGTCGGATTCTTCATCAATCTCTGCTTGATGCTGATCTGCGTGCAAGTCATCATTGTCTTCGCTGTATGACCCTTGCTCGTCTTCATCTTCTTCTTCATCCTCCTCCTGGCCATACAGCAGATTGCCATTGTCGTTCTCGAAACGCTGTTGCTGTGTTAATACTTCTGCCGAGTCTTGAATGATGGGTGATGGCGACCTTGAGGGTCCGGGAGAGTCGGGTGGATTCAAGCCTTTGCTGATTTTGGCTTGCAGTTGGTCCATCCATGATGACGCCTCGAATTGGTCATATGCACTTGGCCGCTTGAAAGGAACTACAGCAGCGGGCGCTGAGCCTACTGGCTGATAGCGCGACATCGTAGCGCGACTAAACAGATATAGGCTGTGAAGAAGTCTGATTTGATACGTTGATAATGTTGAGAAACAAGAATCATAATGCGGATCATGCATGATAGAGTCTGAGCTCAGGCAGCAGTGGCGCGGATGAAGCGGCGATCTCCGCTATCTACTATGCCAGGTTTCTCCAGGCGGTGATCGCCGCTTCGCAACAGCTCCCGAGGTGACTGCACTTGAATTGCACTCCAAAAAGTTGAATGCGTAAATAAAATACTGCAGCTGCAGCTTGTCCTCCTTGTGCAATCGCTCTTGTTCATATCTCTATTGTCTATATCTATATATTTCGAGATCTATACCCAACGCTAAAACAGCTCGGACCGACCCTCAGCTAGCATTCGTAAACAGCCGGAACTTGGACATTGCTCGAAAATGGCGCCTCAAGAACTCATTCTGTCGGCTTGCTCGTCAGACCCTTCGTCCTCTTCGGCAAGACAACAAGCTGCACCTTCGATCCACCTACACGACCTCTTATCCTCAGCACCCGTTCAGCAGTACAAGACTTCATCCAGTAGCTCGCACTCACTGGGACATGTCCAGACGCAAAACGGTCAAGGAGGAGGTATCTGTGCTGTGCAAGAGGGGAAAGCCATGTTGAACATGTGGGCTTGGCAAAAGGTGAGCTTGCTCTCATCGCTATCAAGCTGTCTTCGATTTTATGACTGTATGTGAGATCACTGATCAAAGGCATTCCGTCTTACAGGACCAAATGTACTTGAAGCTACATTTACCGGAAAAGCTTACTTGCTTCACTCTTTCGCCGAATGGCTTGTGGGCAGTGGGGGGATCGCCAAACGGCCAAGTGTATCTGTGGGAGGTGAGTCTTCATGCAATCTGATGCTACCGCTATCTGGTATCCTGAGACTCACGTAGCCCCGCCAACCTGCTGCAATACTTCTGTGCTGATCATAGTCTTGTAGCTCGCCTCCGGTCTCCTACTAGCATCATTCACAGCTCACTATCGAGCGGTAACATCGCTATCATTCACCTCGGACTCTCATCTATTCCTTTCCAGCTCTCTCGATTCCTCGACTCACGTCTTCCTGGTCTCCAAGCTGATTGACCCCGAGGACCCGGCGACAGCAGGAAAGCCATACGGTTCATTGACGGATCACACTCTTGCTGTGAGGAGTGTAAGATTAGGCAAAACGGCTGGAAGTGCTGGTGGACGATGTTGGACTTGTTCGGAGGACGGGACGGTCAAGGTGTGTTTTTTTTCTACCCCAGTCGGATATTCAATGTGTCAAGATGAACTCACCTCCTTTCTTCTGCTTAGATATGGTCACTTCATCCTCCTTTTGCACTCCTGACGACATTTTCCTTACCGCCATCTTCGACTCCGACATGCCTAGCGATCGATCCATCAGAGAGATTCTTCTACGTTTCGACGACGCAAGGGGATGTATATCATATCCCTCTGTTCAGACGGAAAGGTGGTGTAGGTAGCAATGCGCTTGAGAGCGCGGGTATGGACGTAGATCCGAGCTATGAGGCTGTTGGTGGCGGTGGGAATGGTGCTGCACCCATAAAAACTGAGGGTGCGGTGATCTCAATCAAGTGAGTATTCTCATACTATCTCTTTTATCAGCTCAGCAGATTGACCTTAGTTGCTGCAGGTACGGCCGGAGCAGCCGATCGCAGTCGCTGACATTTGTTTTGGATCTCAGGACGCCTATCACATCCCTAGCTCTGTCCATATCCGCTACACACCTCTTAGTCGGCACATCAGGAGGAACGATCCAGCTATACGCTCTACCATCACACCAACATCTTCGAACACTCTCACCCCACGCTGGACCAATCACGCATCTCTCAACGTTACTTCGTCCCGTCGACCTGGTAGCTTCCTCGTCTGCATCAGGTGCAGGATCAGGATCCAAAGCCGATCAGTGGCCTATCATGGAAGTTAAAGCTTTCGAGCGAATGAAAGCCAGATCACCTCAACATACACAGGAAGTGATCATCAGACTACAGCCTTCAAATCTGCAACCCCGATTAGATGATCTGAGACCCAAAGAAAAGAGATTAATCGGCGCGCAAAAGGGCGGTGATGAGAAAGCTCAGCTCGAGGCTTTGATGACTGAGAACAAAAAGTTGAAGGCGGCTTTGGATAGAGCTGGCAAGATCAACGAGAGGATGTGGAATGGGATTGTGGATCTGAGGTTGGCCCAATCCAACGGTGACGCCGATATGTCATAGAGCCATAGATTGCGCGATAGCTATCATACTTTCACAGATGCTTCCATCATATATCTTGTACGTTACTACGATCTGCATAACATGCACAGGCTATGGTATGTAGAAGACTGAGTGAAGTCAGAGTCCACTCGATGGGTCCCAAGAATCAAGTCCACTTCCATTTCAACTCATCGCCTCCCCATCTAGGTCTTCCATAGCTTCACCATCCAGATCATCATCCATCTCCATAGCGTCCCCATCGATGTCCCCGCCAATGGGTTCTCCATCCAAGTTGTCATCACCTTGCTGAGAGGTTGCTGCAGCAGAGATAGGCTTGAAAGATGACTTGAAGCCTGATGTTTTGAATCTTGTTTCATCCTCTGCCGATTCAGCCTCAGTGGCTGCGGTGTCCGACTCAGCCTTGGCAGCAGCCAGAGGATCCACAAGGGGTGCCAGTGACTGGGTCCCGTCCAATAATCCGCGGAAGTGTTCTGCTGATTCCGAATTGAAGACAATCCTGGACAAAGACAGATTGTCAGATTCGACGAAGCGGTTATATACTGACTCCAAAGCTCACCATCGTTCCCAGATGTCGAGTACAGCAACCACTTGACCCCTGAACACATCCGCGCTGATTTTACCAGAGTAAGCTAACAAACTCTGATATACCGTTGACAGATGAGCAAAGACAGGCGGTAGTCTGCTTTCGAAAGCCTGACGGTATTTCCATACGTTCGGCAACGGGGACGCCTGAAATGAACAGGTTCAGCGACCTGCTCACGGTTCCAGTACGAAACGACACAGCAACGTACCGAGTTATGCAATATATCAGAGATTAGATGTAGCCTCGCCATCTTCCTCGGCACAGGTGTAGCATCGATTCTCAGACTCTGACAGACCACTTCCGCAACCTGTGCCATGTGTCAGCTGAATGCATCGACCGGTCAGCTGAGACTCACCTCATCCGCAGCTTCAGCACGTTTCAAAGCGAACTCCATACCCCGAGCAATTTCCGCTCTTCGGCCAGACATGGCTCGAAGCATGGCTTCGAAACGCTTTCTTGCAATTTTACCAAGTTTGCCTTTTATGACACGCTCTTTCTCCGAGTCCTCTGCAGAATCGGACGAGTAAAGCGAAGCGTAGCCCTGCAACGACACCAACATCAATTTGCTGATCAAGTAGCATTCCCGAACCTTGAATTTCTCTCACTTCGTCGCCAAAATCATCCGGTGGTGGCGTCGGGAGCCTGTACCTCGGATTTATATTCAGTTGATACAGGTGGTATTCCGGTAGCTGACAATTAAAGGCGATTCAGCGGTATCCACAACTGTCACAACCGTGTTAACAAGTTTCAGCTTACATCTTCCTTGAACAGGAATTGGAACTTGGGGTTCTCCTTCTCCTTCTTCCTAAGCAGATCTTCAAAGCCCTTTCCGTGATCTTTCACCCGGTTAGCAACCGTAGCGATGAATTTTTGCTGTTCGTCAGAGATATGGGCAAATCTCTTATCCTTCTGCACTGCTTTCTTCGGCGGAGGCGTTCTTGATCTCGATCTTGAACGTGAGCGAGAATCCGTAGAATATGAAGAATACGAATCTCGTCTCTTTCGGCGCGGCGAAGGTGATCTGGAATAGGACGGGGAGCGGGACCGTTTACGTTGACGAGGTGGACTTCGGGATGAAGAGTATGAGCGGCTACGTGATCGACCGCGACGCGTTGTTTCGCCTCGATCTCTAGTTCGATGTCGCGATGGTGAGGGCGATCTGCCTCTTTTCTCTCGGTCGCGGCCGTTGCCCAGATCTATTACAAGGAGATCAGCAGGTCAGCATAAGACGGCTATATGCCGGATGCCGGATAAGCTTTACTTACCGTACAAGGGTCTCAGCGGCATAGGCACAGGCTTACTCCATCCCACTCTCAAGACACTACCGCCCCAGTCCAAGCCATCATACTCTTTGACCGCTCGTTCGGCAGCACTGCGCTGCATGTAGGATACGAAACCCGAAAGGCCCGCCTTGTTTCGACGACTGACGGTCATCGAAGCTCCTACCGAGGTGTCCTCGTCGCCTCGGGCTAATCGTATGAACGTGGCATATATCAGTTTGAAATTGATGATTACGACATGGGTATCTGAGGGTTTTGTTACGCACGCCACATGATCTTGACAGTGCCTACGGGCCCGAGTTTGGCGAAGAAAAGACCAAGACTCTCTTCGTTGATGTTGGAAGGAAGGTTGGACTGTGGACAAATTGTCAGTATAACTCGTAGTAGAAATACGTGAGAAGGTGCTCCTCATACTCACGATGAAAAGGTTCGTTGTCTAGACGGAGAGTATCACTGATCAGCTCTACTATATGTGGGCGGTTGATGACATGATTCACCTCTTGGTTACCAACGAGATGACTGCCCTTCTCCGTTTCCCAGGCTGATTGATATAATCTCTCGAATGATCAGTCACAAACATCCATGAATATGTTCCAACTTATGTACAGACCTGCGAGTGCAGAAACGGACGATCCCTCCTCTATATCACGATAAAAACACAATCAGCATTGCGGAGATTGAGCGAGTCGGTGTTGTTAGTGGTTTGCAGAATGGCACTCACGCTTTGCTAGATTGCCGAGTCGTTGCTCTCGAGCTGTCTGATTGCTATACAGCAAAGCATCAGTTAGACGCAACGCGTATGATACGAAGAGAGCCTAACATACTGCTTGATCTCTTCCAAGAACGAGTCCATAGCCCTCTTCCCCCTAGATTTTGGTGGTCCAGCTGGAGGAGGCGAAGGCATCCTAGGAGGAGGCGGTCGAGGCTGCGATGACCAGGCTCAGCAGCCATCCACTTCAGCATCTATGCAGAACCATGGCGGATATCTTGGGCCATGGGAAAGGTTGTGAGGCATAGACTCACCCTGTTGTAACCCATAGCAGCTGGTCCTTTCGGGGGTTGAAACGGAGCTTCCATCGGTGCACCTCCGGCTCTGACGAAACCGCCTCCGGGACCTATCGGTCTTCCTCGATATCCACCTCCACAAGTACCACCTAGGGGCGCACCAGCTACGCCTGGTCCTTCGAAAGCCGCTTCATACTCTGCATTGACAAGTGCTAGGGCTCTACGTATCGCGGTATACGAACACACGAAGTAAGCTATATTCTCACGAACGAAGCCAGAAACAGTCAATGCATAGAGCTTACCTCTCTTCATCCTGCTTTTTCTTCTCCTCTGCCTGTCGCTCAAGATCCTTTCGAGTCTTCTTCGTTATACCATGCGAGAAGGTTTTCGTTTTAAGCGCTGTAAGCTCGAGTTGACGCTATACACCGTAACAGCAGGTCAGTAACGTAACAGCGAGCTTTGGGTTATAGCTCATGACAGTTTTGTACACCAAGCTCACCTTTGGAGGTATATCCTCGCCTTCCGAGTCGGAGCCTCCGAAAGCTGACAAGTCTAGTCGAGGTGGCATGTCGCTCCGAGTTATATGCTGTCGGGTCTAGCTATCATCCAGAAGAGAACAGAGAACAGATGAAGAACCTGACATGGCCTACATGAATCAACGAGTGAATGCGAATGTGCGAGGACGGAATCAAATTGGCAAACGCGTACTACGGTGACACGGTGGTACGGTGGTACGGTGGTACGGTGGTATGCAGGTATCTAACCGGAGCAGATGGCATGGATTCCAGATATAGCCATTCACCTCTTGATCTTGACTCAGACACCTTTGTCAACAACAAATCTATCGCATCATATCATCCATCGCTCCCTGTTCCTTGTCGACATTGTGACAGAGATCATCATACAAACGACATGGACCCCAATAACATACTCACGCCCGCAACGGGTTCAATAAGCTCTCGATTCGAGTCGCAGTCTTCTATTGACGAAGCCAAGGAGACCAGGCAGAAGGAATGGCGTGAAGCTTACGCGAGGTGCGTCTCAGTGAAATACACGCTGTCGTCCAGAGTATGAGAAGGAGTGGGCCTCTGGACCAGTGATATGGATTGGTACCCTTTGGCATCGATTAAGCTGACCAGGGTTTGCTTACAATTCATACCGCTTTACGGTAACGGTATAGGCTCGGTCAAGAGCCGCCTCCTGAACAGCCGGACGAGGAATATGATCCTAGAACATTATATGAACGACTGCAGTCCAAGAAGGTGCGCTGATCCTCTCCACCTTTATGGATAGATCACACTAGTCCAAAAGTCCAATAGAGCGAGCCGTATCGCATACTGACTTGGTTCTGGATCGATCGCGTATGACCAATGATCAATAATCAATAATCACAGGACCTCAAGAAGGAGGAATGGGACAACAAGATGAAGCTTTCCAATCAATGGAGAGGATTAGATTCAGAGGAACAGCGATTCTTGGTCGAAAAGGAAGCTGAGAAGAAGGCTGAACAGCGGAAATTAGAAGAGAAGGAAGCTGAGGAATTGAGAGAATACAGAGAGTAAGTGTAGATTATCTCGCTCTATCTCCATCTGTGCATCTCCACCCTTCCGATTCGATTAGAGTGGTAGATCCATCACCAGATGAGCTGGATCTTACACTAGACAATAGACAAGATGGTTTTCTTGGCTCACGGTTATGGAATGGATCAGGAGCTCCGGGTATCATTGTATGCGTATAGATGCTGACCTACCTGTAACACAGACAATTAGCAGCCAAACACTCCACTCCTGTCGAAGCCGCCGTCCCTTCCGCTTCTTCGTCGACAACAAAGAAGGTACCACCCAAACCAGCTAGGAAAGACATCAAATCACTCATGAAAGGCGTAGTGGTGAAGAAGAAGCCCAAACCAGCTTCGGAATCGGCATCACCATCAGGATCAGCGTCAAAGTCCACACCGCCGATAAATCCACCCGCTACGACGACAGCTGCCACAGATAGCCACAAATTAGGAGCTGAAGACGTACGTACAGAATCACCGAGCAGTAAAGTAGCAGGAACGAAACGAGATCAACCCGATTCAGAATCAGAAACGAAAGATCCAGCAGTCGATGGGAAAACGGAAGAAGTATCGGAGACTGAAGAGAAGAGAAGAAAGTTGGCAGAGCCGTAAACAACCACATGCATGTTTTCATCATATATAGACAATTTCATTCTTCTTTTTTCAACACAATATCTATCTAACAAGAATAAAATGACAAGCGAAGAAAACCCCTCTTTTCGTGATACTTCGATCCAATACCTTGTCGTACTCAGTCCGCATCTAGCGTAGTGAGCATCTCATATTGACGGTCTTTCTAGGCGTCGGGGTTGGGCACTTCGCAAGGCTCGACGGACCAGATGCCATCAGCGTAGTCTTGGACGGATCTATAAAGTCACACCATGATTAGCTACGCCTCTATGCTCGTGATACTCTGGGTTTTAGCGGATCCATGTCTCACCTGTCAGAGCTGAAGTCACCCATGTTGAAAGCAGTGAGGATGGACTTCTTGGTCCACTCGGTCCTGTTGTTGAGGTAGCACTCGTCCATGAGCTTCTCGGCTTGAAGGTAGGAGCCAAAGTCGTTTGATACCTGTGCAAGTGCAGAGAAATATCAGCAAGTAACATGACACGGCGTGATAGATGATTCCTGACAAGTGCGTCACTCACGAGGTAGTAGTCGTGCTCGTAAACAGTCTTGAGCAAGGACTCGTAGATGCTGCCTTCACCAAAGGTACCGCTCTCGATAGCCTTGAAGACCTGAGCGAGCTCGGGAGATCGTTGGTCAAGAGGAGTAGGCTGGTATGAGTTGGCAAATCGAACACCTTCGACTTGCTCGGCAAGGTGACCGAAGAGGAAAGACTGCTCTTCACCCGCATCTTCGGCGATTTCTATAATATGACAGTACTATTCGTTAGCCCATGTGTGATCTGAACCAGATGCAATAGGCAACAAATCATGGTACTCACCGACGTTAGCACCGTCGACAGTACCCAAGAGCAAAGCACCGTTCAATGCCAGCTTCATGTTACTAGTACCACTGGCCTCGGTACCGGCGGTACTGATCTGGACGGAAACATCCGAGGCAGGCACCAAGACTTCGGCAATAGAGACACTGTAGTCGGGAATGAAGACAACCTTGAGAAGGTTGCCAACATCAGGGTCGTTGTTGACGACTCGGGCGACATTGTTGATGAGTCGAATGACAAGCTTGGCAACGTAGTATCCAGGAGCGGCCTTACCCGCGAAGATGGCAGTGTGCTTGGCGATCTTCTTTCGCTCTTCGGGAGAAGCCTGCTTGATTCGGAGGTATCGGTAGATAACACCAAAGAGGTTGAGAGTCTGTCGCTTGTACTCGTGCAATCGCTTAATCTGAGTCAGGAAGATACTGTCGATGTCGAGGTTGATGCCGAGTTCAGACTCGACGAGATCAGCCAATCGCTGCTTGTTCTCGAGCTTGATGCTGCTAAAGGCCTTCCTGAACTCCTCGTTCTCCGACATGGGAAGAAGGTTCTTGAGGGTCTTGAGATGCGTGAGCCAGTGGTCTGTGCCCAGGGTGTGGGTAATGAGAGCAGCAAGTTGGGGGTTGCACTGAAGAAGCCACCTTCGAGGGGTGATACCGTTGGTGACATTGGTGAAAAAGTCTCGGCCCTTGAACTCGACAAAGTCTTTGAAGATGGTAGCCTGAAGGAGCTGACTGTGGAGCTCAGCAACACCGTTGACCTTGAAAGAACCGACAATGGCAAGGTAGGCCATTCGAACGTATTTGGGGGTACCCTCTTCGATGATACTCATTCGCCTCAATCGGTCCATGTCGCCGGGCCATCGCTTAGCAACAGCTTGCATGAAGTCGTAGTTGATTCTGTAGATGATCTGAAGGTGTCGAGGCAGCAAGCTCTCGAAAAGATCGATCTGCCATCGCTCGAGCGCCTCAGGGAGGACAGTGTGGTTGGTGTAGGCGAAGACCTTGGTGGTGATGCCCCAAGCAGTGTTGTAGTCGAGTTCTTCCTCGTCGATAAGAATTCGCATCAACTCGGGAATTGCAAGAGTGGGGTGAGTGTCGTTCATCTGAATGCAGACGTAGTCGGGGAGTTCGGTCCAGGGGACGTCGAGCTTGGTGAATCGTCGCAGAATGTCTTGAAGCGAAGCGCTGACCCACACTGCAAGAAGTTCGTCAGTTGTGGGCTACATTGAAGATACTGTACCAGGTAGCTTACAGTACTGTTGCATAATACGCAGCTTCTTGCCCGCGTACATGTTGTCGTTGGGGTACAAGACTCGAGTCTGCGTGAAGGAAGACGCTACGTTAATGTTGACTCTGCAAGAGGTGCAGTGGATACTTACGATGTTCTGGACTTCACTGCTTGCAGCGACACTCGCCTCGTAGTTACCGGCTACACTATCAGCAACATTCACATCCTATTCCAGCTCACCGTTGAAGGAGTTCAAGTCGAAACCTTGAACGGGTTTAGCGCTCCAAAGTCGGATGTTGGCACAGTTCTTGGTGCCATAACCAGGAATGGGAGTGTCGTACGCAACGGCAAGACATTCCATACCACCGGACCAAACAGCTTTGTCGGAGTTGGGGACAGACTCGACACTACCGTAGAATCGTATGGGGTAGGCAACGTCCAGTCGTCCGATTTCCCAAGGCTGCGAGGTTCACTTGGATCAGCAGTGAAAGAGAAGATATCATCATGCTCAATGTGCACTCACGTTCTCCCGGTCAAGCCATGGGTCAGGCGCCTCGAGCTGCTCTCCGCTGCTGGAGATGAGCTGCTTGAAGATACCGTAGTTGTACCTAGAAGGGGGTCAATGAATTGACTCTTTTCATCCAACTTTTTGATGAGCTCACCTGAGACCGTAACCCCAACCGGGGATGTTAAGGGTGGCCATACTGTCAATCTGTGAAGGACATGTCAGGGCCGTCGATCACTATGCCGGGTTTCAGGGATAATACTCACGTAACAAGCAGCAAGTCGACCTAAGCCACCGTTACCAAGACCAGCATCTCTCTCTTCGTTGAGAAGGTCCTCAAAGTTCTGTGCAAGCGTATCAGCCGGTAGACGCGCATCTGGATCATGAGTTGACTACACTCACGAAACCAAGCTTCTGGGTAGAGCTCTCATACGTGTTCCTCATACCGAGGTTAAGAACAGCATTGTCAAGGGACCTGCCGATGAGCCATTCAATAGAGAAGTAGTAGATTCGCTTGGGAGCCTTCTTGGTGTGGTGGCTAGGGCGAGAACATCAGCCAAATTGTCGGGAATGGGAAAGAAGGGTAGGCTTACAGAGCGGTCTCGTTCCATCGTCTGATCAGGGCAATTATGGGTGAGCATATCATCTGACGCGCTTCAGACGCGAAACTGCTTACTCAAGAAGTCTGTCTCGGACGGAAAGAGCAGTAGCTTGGTAGGCAGCGACCTATATGACTCTCGCTGAATCAGCTTCGAAGCACCCCTGAACCATTGTGAAAGGTCGAGTTGTAATGTGGATACTCACAGTGTCGATGTTGTAAGCCTGCCTGGCCAAGCTAGTGGTAACATGCCTGACTACGGTATTGGCGACCTCCTGCTCATCTTCATGGTCAAAATCCATCGCCTTAAGCGCCTTCTTCCAGGTGGTCTCGTCACCGATGGGCCATTCATCTTCCATAGAAACGACACCCTTCTGAGCCGGGAAGTATGAACCGGTCAAGGACCTGACATGGCCGGGTCGCTCCTTTCCTATCCATCACAAGGTGACAACAGGTTCAGCCAAACGCTGATCTTTTGCCCAGTATAGCGTTTTGATGGGTCACGAGAAGTAGGAGTGCGGAGTCAACTGTAGGGTGGAGACGGGAGCTATGACTTACGAGGGGTGACGATAGGAACACCAATCTGGGTAGTGTCGATCTGCTTCAGCGAGAGAGGGTGACCGGCAGACAGCGAGGATCGTCGAGAGAGGTTGGGCTGGTGCAGATTGGGGGTTCGAGAACCATGGGAGGACGACCTGGATCGAGCCCTCGAGAGGGGAGCATCGCCTGGACCAGTATACACCATGATCAGTTATGCGTTATTCACAATTCGCAATACCATCAAGAGGCAAGAGATCATTAGATGCTGAAAAGGCAGATAGATAGATGTTCAAGAACGTGTCCGGTCAGAACAAAGCATCACCGGCTCCACCCTTGCAGCATAATACCATGAGCCGTGCCCAACCTGACAACAGGAGGATTGCTTATCATAACCCGGAAAGCGAACTGAGCGCGTCTAAGCTGTAAGTGCCAGAGAGAGAGCCAGCAGGCACCGAGCAGGATTACATGTTTTTTACGCATAGGCGCTGTCTACAATACCTTGTAAAACACAATTAAGGTCTCGCAGCACTCCGAGAATAGGATAACAGAATAGATGAAAGCTCAGGGAAAACAGAAGCGGTAGAGCCAGCGGTCAAGCTCACTCACCTCCGTCGGTCGGGATCTTGTCGAGGTTCTCCTTTGTGAGGCCGCTCATTGTGGATGGCGGATGGTTGGTAGCAGTTGCTCTCCAGTAACAACGTCGAAGCTTGAACAACGAGCGTTTGGAGCTGAAGAAGGTGTTAGAAAGGGAAGAAGAGAGATGAGAAGGAGGAAGGTGGGATGAGAAGCTTGGTGAGGTGTGTATATGTATGATATGTATGAGGTTATGTGTGTATGTGCATACTCTCATAGTTGGACATAGCATAGGATACATGGCCTGGGAACAAAGTACGTGTTGACCTGATCTATGTCTATGGTACTCTACAGTAGTAGGATCGACTAGATGACTTGACTTGCATCATCCTCGGCAGTTCTCACCGATAACACGTGGTTTTACCCTTATGTCTTTGATCCGATATGGGTAAAATACACAGTAATCGCCGTTCCATTCCTGTGATTCCTGATTCCAGGTTTTGATTTTGTCAGGCACCAGCCGCAATGCTCTACGAGTAATCCTCTTGCTTGGGTACTAGACGCAGCCAAGACCAAGAACCAAGACCGAGGTACTGCGGACGTGAACGTTCGTAAGGTCTGATCCGGCTACCGAGGCCGCCCGACCTGTTTGCTTGCTGCCTACGGGAGCGTTCCCAACTGGCCTATGCGGCACTTGCTTCTGACATTCTTACAAATGGCTTCTCCTACAAGGTGTGTAGCCAAGCATTGTTTAGAGTAAGAGCGAGACACATAAAAACGCAACTAAAAAACACACAATCGGCCAATATCGCGCGGGCCTAAACTGCCTACGGCGAGAATAACTTGATAAGCTTAAAGTAAAACCCCCACCCTCCCCCCCCTGTGGCATTCCTAAGAATAGGTTAGTTGCCGTAAGCGAGGCAGTGGGGAAAGAAATGGTCGATCATCTCGTTACGAAACCCACAATTGCCCCGCAGATCCTTCGATACAAGCATGAGTGTATTCCTTAGTCGTTGGATTATCAGTTTGGTCTGAGCAAGGTGCATCGATCGACGGTTTCATCAGGGGAGGATACAGCGAGCAATCCTAGATGAATGTAGCACAATGAATGGTACGGGTCGTTTGGGTCGTTTGCACTGACGTCGGGGTGCCACTGTTCATCGAAGAAGGCTCAGGCTCTTTCATCACCGAAACCTTTGGCCCGTGATTTCGCTCTACAGAAGGAAACTCGCAATTAGAGGGCTTATCGATAGCGAATCTCTATCAGCGACTGTCCCGCAACAGCAATCGCATGCGTGGGAAATGTAAGACCTCTTAACCCAACTCGCTCGAGCAAGAACTTTCAACGACAAACTGCCAATCGCGAGCCTCTCCTGCAAGGTTTTCGTCCGTGCTGGCGTTGGCATCGAGCTCATCTATCGGCTCTTACATCGACGCCATATACTTGTCTTCAACCCAGCAAGTAGAGATGATCAGGGGAAGACCCCATAGAGCTCTCGATGGAGTCACTATGATATCGTTCGATCGAATGACGACCTTCAAAGTTCGGTCGATTGATCTGCAGTTAGGCTTTCAGAATAAATCATCGTAGGAGCGCCCTTAAACCAGGCTTACTGGTGTAGGTGTCAAGGACAGGAGGATTGGTATATGATTAGGCTCGAAATCTGAGAGCAGATTTCCATTATTGAGCCTTTTGAACGCCATGTGGTGTTACTGGTTAAACGGACTGTGACAGTAGGTGAATGAACACTGTAAAGTGGGGCGACTGACTCACTTCGAGCCTCGCATGCTATGCGGATAGTTCACATATCTCGTCCGCTTTGTCATTCCACCTTTTCAATGCTCTAACTGGACATGTAACTGTTCAGGCACGAAAACAAGTCAGGAGTACTGAGTGTATTACAGAGCTTTCACCTGTTCTGGCTACCTGGTGAGGTAGTGGCATAAAGGCAAGATCCATCCCTCGCCCGCGATGTTCGAACTCGTCGAAAAAAAGGAAACAGAGGCGTAACAATGGATGAAGGGAACAGGATCCTTCACATCCACCGTTTTTATATGTTGAACAATCTCACTCTTGCACGGGTGGTCTCCGATTGATCGACGACCTCAACGACCTCGGAGCTCCTCATCAACACTGGTTGACATATAGTGATCGTGATGATCTCAGTAGATAAACAGTACCTCGTCATCGCTCAGTCATGTTGTCGTCCCCTCGAGCTCGCTCTTGACCCACGACTGAAGTTTTGCCGCACTAGTACTTGATCCACTAGTGCACTGATGACTGATGAGCTCTGTTTCAGACAACATGCACGGCTGTACGTCATGAAAGCGTGATCCTCGAGGGAAAAATAAACTACAAGCTATCACAAGCACGTTCTTTCGTATTTCATATACGATACTACAGTAGTGACGTGATCATGTACACGTAAGAAGCATGGTCCATTCAAGGTAAAGTAGAGGAGGTTACAGCGCATCTCTAATTGCCTTGTTCAAATAATTGCTAATCCGGCCTATTCCTCTTCCTAACCTCCTACCTTCTTTACCAAACCATCCTCGAATGACATAACTCCACCATCTGCCCCAACTAGCTTGATCCCCTCCTGCTCGAACTCCGTACACTGCCATGCCAACACCCAGCACGACTATCCCCACCGCCATGACTGTGCTCAACTTGTTTCTCGGGAGTCGGAAACCGCCCAATTTCCTCTTCGTCGGGAAAGGAGTCGATGTGCCCGGTTCAGTCACATCTTCATCTCCTTCGCCGTCGTCATCGTCATCATCTACGGCCATACCGGCTCCGGGCTTAACGACATCCACATTGACCATCTGCAGAGCCTGCTCAGGACTCCAGCCATCCGATCCCTCAGACGAGTAGCTACTGACCACACTTCCTTCTCCCATGATATCCCTTCCAGAGATAAGATCACCATCCCAAGGGTATTGCTCCATGAGCGTATCCGTGAGGGTAAAGAGCTCGCTCAATATGATTGGCTTATAAGGATTAGGATCGTCGTCGGTAAATTCTGTCATCCCTTTCCCGGGGGCAGGTGAGGTACCATCTTGAGCTGGACTTGGACCGGGGTCGGATGGAGTATCCGCGTATAGAGGAGGTAGACGAACAAATAGAGGATGAAGTAGTGTCGGATCTTCTTCGTACTCTTCACCAAGCTTCTTGGCGATCTCGAACATTTGAGGCTTTTTCGATATCAAGATCTGTCAATAGCGAAAGATACAATCAGTGACAAACCCGAGCACCACGACTGGTCCGCCTGAGGCGAGGCTATCAGCCAAAAGAGGAAACAGTGCCCACCCCCGCAGCGAGATACACCGCTGAGATCGGATTTCTAGCGAGCAAGAAATCAAACATCCTCTGCACTGGTACCAGATTATCGCAGTCGTGAGAGAACAGGGTTAAGACCCATGACAGAGCGAAAAAGGGAAGCGTTGGAACCGGTGAAATCTTTGCTGAGAATCTCGATAGTTCGGGATCCGCGGCTTTCAGAATACGCTTCAATATCCTTGAGAAAGAACAACCAGAGGTACGGAATCATTCAGCTCATATTGTACCCTGTCACTGCCTGGTGTCGGATGCTCACCGGAGTAGTCCCATCATACCTTCCATACCTGAGCCCATAGCATCCCTGACCCGATTCAAGCTGACCATTTCCGAGCATCTCCTCAGCTCTCGCCAATCTTCGGTATTCCGACTGATAAAAGCATAGGGCGGCGGCGGCGAGTCCTCCTTGATGGGTTTCACTTCTTCCAACTTTGTCTGTTCTTGTTTCTCCTGGTCATTCTCAGACTTCTCAAACTTCTCGTCTATATCCAGTATTGGTGGTTTCGCCTCCATCATGGGCTCCATCACCGGTGTAGAGAGCACTTCGGGCGTATGCTGCGCGCTGCGGGATGTACGGATTCTTGTACGGGATGACGAGCGTGATCGTTGAGGTGTCGGCTTGGGCGGTATGAAAGTTAGGTAGAGGACGGATAGGATATCATGGTATCCCTATAAGAACGACACATATATGGTATCAGTCCTGCCCAAACAAAGATGCTCAATGCCTATGTACACGATACATACCTGGAAATAGCTCAAAGCAGGATACTTCCTCAACACACCGACTATCAGGTCATTCAAGTCCGCCTGAAGTTCTAGTTTGTTCTTCGAGGGTAGACCTGTGTATGTTTAATCAGTTTCGAGTCAACAATACGTTACACGCTTGGAAAGAAGCTGAACATACCCTTTGGATAGGTAACGAAAGATCTATCTGTATCTAACTTGACTTGACGTTCGTTCGGATGCGGCGTAGGCTCAGACGGTTCAGCACCAGGTGTGCTAAGCTCTACGTTCTCCTTCGAACTCTCGACCCGTTCAGAGATTGCTGTTGTATTGGTCTCTTTCGGTTCAATTGTTGTCGCCGTCTCATGCAGGCGTTGAGTCCGAAGAAGAGCAGACCTGGATGTGAGTGAGATAAGCATGTATCAGCTGTGCATATATGATGACAAGCACATCGCTAGCTCAGCCGGCCGTCTACTTGAAAACTCACCATGCCTTCTTCCTCATCCCATCGCTTCCAAACCCATCAGGAAGAGCTGATATCTTCCTGAGCGTGATCAAGTCCCCATCCTCGATAGCCTGCTTGGTCCATGTCTCTCTGATCTTTACCCAGTCGTCGTTGGTCGTAGCTGGAGGCAAAGGCTTAGCCTCAACAGCAACCTTCTCGGAGTTTGCCATGGCCTTTTCTTCGACCATGATGACCTGAATTAAAGCAGAGTGGCTGTCAGAGCGCTGATTCTTGAGGTTATGCGGTTACACCTCTGAATAGAACACACCGAATACCTGAAAGGAATTTCAACGTTGTTGTCCTTAGTCGCGGTGGTCAATCCGGTTATGACGCTCATTCAGCCCTTAAGCTTAGGTTAGAACGATGCCATGCTGCTGCCACGTGGATGCCATACATACTTTTGCTTGATGCGGGTTGATATGGTTGATGGTTGATGGTTGATGATGATTGCCGGTCATATGCATGGGCGTAGTTGTACAGTAACTACAGTTGTACTCGTACTGTACTCGAGTATGCAGTGACGTTTCAGTCTAGACATCCTGATACAGTTCAACTCAACTGGGAAGCACTTATGCATTTCATCTTCTTGATTGCACCCGACTTGTATATCTCTTGACTCTGCTTCACTAATCACTTTGGGTGATTCCCTAAGGTAGCGTACATTGCCCAGCATGTTCAACGCACCACGTAGAATGGGCGGACAGCCCTTATCATCATCATCGACTTTCCTCACATCGACATCGCCCGGTCTCTCAAGCTCTGGATATATGGACCCTTTGGCTTCCTCGATGCCAGCTCCAGCGGCTGCTGTCTTCGGCGATATGGATCCTTGGTCTGCAGCGCCATCTCCAGCTCGATCTGGGACGCCTAGAGGAAGCATCGAGGAGATCAGAGAAGGCGTCACTGTCGGTCATGCTGGGAATGGGAATGGGAATCCAGTCGGGACCGGAAGAGAAGGTTTGAATGGTCTCATCAGTGAGTCGTCCTCCTTCACTCAGCTATCTCTACCGTTTATCGCAGGGCACTTGTAGCTAATACACCGTTGAGCAGATGATCCTCCAGCGATCTACGTGTCACTACTCGATCAGCTTGACCCAAGCGGCACAGGTCATGTATCGCTCGCATCTGTGCACAGGCTTCTTGCCACCTCAAAGCTACCTGCTTTGATTGTCGAGAAGGTGCGTTCTGAACCGAAAACCTCGTCATTCTCGCAGCTTACAACTTGACTCGACTCTACGTCTCAGATCATCAATCTCACATCACGCGACAAGTCATCTTTGGCTCGACAAGAGTTCTTCTGCGCATTAGCACTGGTAGCTCTTGCACAGTCATCGCCAGGGAATGATGACATCTCAATCGAACGCTTGTCAGCTTCTCTACCGAATCTACCACTACCCGATCTCAAACCATCAGCCGCGTCAGTCAACAATACCCTCTCAGCCCCGTCAAACGCACCGATGGGTTACGATGTCAGCTCAGACATACACGCGCACACGCCGTCGACTTCAACAGGGTTCAACGCATGGGACACCACTCCGCGGACCAACGGGCTCTCTGAACCGCCCAGGAATGATGTGCATGTCTCAAGTGGATATAATGCGAATGGAAGTGCATTCCGATCGGATGGTGTACTAGACGAGAGTCAACAAGGATATTGGAAGAGGCTAGAGACGGTGGAAGTCGTGCTGATAGCGGAGAAGGAAGGATGGTTCTTGCAGAAGTACAAGGTGGAATCAGATGTGAGTTTTCACCACCAAGTCCTGTGTTTACAGCTGACAGATGGAGGTGACTCTGTCAGAAACGTGCATCTGGAGCTGTTTCAAGACGTTACAGCGACTTTGTCTGGTTACTAGATTGTCTGATAAAGCGATATGTAAGTCAGTATACATGGAGATACCATCTGATGGCGGAATCATTCACGCTGACAAACTCCACGTCCAGCCTTTCCGACTACTACCTGGTTTGCCGCCCAAGCGTATAGGTCGTAAGTCCCCACTTTCTCCCGATCGTTTGTTACAACTAATCATTGATTGACATTTCTGTAACACCATAGCCGATGCGAGCTTCCTTGAATCCCGACGAAAAGCCCTTCGCCGATTCATCAACTTCGTCGTCAATCACCCAGTTATGAAAGACGATGGAGCCTTGAATGTATTCCTGACCGAACCAAACTTCGAGGCGTGGCGTAAACGAACCAAGGTATCGACCGACGAGGAGTCCTTGAGCAAGAAGCTAAACCCTGCACAAGAGATGGCTATCCCCGCCGATTTGGAGGAGAAACTCGGCAATCTGCGAGACCATCTGCCGACCATCATGGGCTCGTATCAGAAGTTAGTTGTCCTGGCGGAAAGGGGTTTGGCGAGATTGCAAGCTCAAATGGGCGATGCGAGTCGGATGGCTTTAGGAATCCAGAGTGTCGGGGAAACGGTGGGCAAGTGCTGCTTCAGGTGTGTTCCTGGAGGCAATGGTGGAGGATGCTCGTTATGCGAAGGCGTTGGACGAGGTATGGGGGAAGTAGGGGAGAGCTGGACGAGAGTCGCCGAGGAAACGGAAAAGAGGGTAAGATACCATTGATTATTTGTTTGCCTTCTTCCCCACTGCGAAATGGAAGCTTACTTACGAGCGGCGCACTATGAATGTTCAGGTCATCATCGTCACACGGCATATCGAAGCTTTGAAGACTCAGCGAGATCTCTACGTATCGTTCCGCGACCTGTTTGTACGCCATGACAAGCTATCGAAGGACTCGGTCGATTCGCTTCGGAAGAAGGTAGAGACACGGTCTAAAAAGATTGACGGGCTGAAATCGGCTGCTAAGCCCGGGTGGGAGGGTGAGGTAGACAAGCTCGTTGCGGGTGAGTAGCGGTCCTTGCTTCGCCCGGTCATTGATATGGCCGATCAACGGCACGGTCCTGATCCTCTTGCTGTTGTCTGCCGCCGTATCTCAAAGGTCTTGTCTTTCAATATTGGTGAACGTTGCTGATATGGACATGATCTTTTGTTGATGATTAGCGACCGACCAAGACAACTCAGCGATAGCTTCGTTGCTCTCTCGAAGGGTGTTTATCCGAGCTTGCATGTGGCACGAACTCTCGGTCGTACACCATTCGAGGCAGGCCGCGCAGGTCACACTTGGATGGCGTGAATTCACTCGTGATCAAGTGGACGCCATGGGCCGATTGAAAGATGTGTGGGATAATTTGGGTGAGAGATTGCAGAGCATGCCTGTGGAGTGAAGGAGCCGACTGTAATTCAGACATCCAGTGGCCACTCGATACTATGACCGGGCAGTTTTGCAGGAACGCTGTGTGGCGTCTGCGTAGACATAGTTGGGTTGAGCAAATAGGAGAAAGAGCCGTGGGTCATCGCTTGTGTTGGGTGTTGTATATCATTTGTTCTGGTCTAATCATATCCACGAGTTTGTTTGCTTTGCCATGTCATATTGTCGGGGAGACCTGTACCCGTGCTATCGTTTGACATGAAGAACGCGAATGATCGATCCAACCGAGAACACCTTACTATCTTCGTTATGGATATCCACCTTGGCATCAAAGGCATATATTCACTTGTCCACCCTAGATGGTAGCTAGAACTGAATCACTTGGGTCTCGATCGATGACTAGTCATACGTTGTTCTCAGCTCTCAGTTCTCAGTTCTCAGCTTTTCAGGTTGAAGTCGCCAGAAGGATGGGAAAGAAAAAGATTGCATTCACATCCACATGCTATACTCCCTACCCACAGACCAATTGGTGGATCAATCATGTCTACCAATCTACCGACCGTGTCCGTCCCAGATCTATATCAACCAGACCATACCAGATCCTCGTCACACCATGCCGTCCATTCATCCACACATTCACGCATCCGCGCATCCACGCTTCATCTGAGCACCTTGATTTAGTTGAGCTTCTTGAAGATTTTAGGGGCGGCGCAGTTCTGGAGATGACATCGAGATATAAATCGGATCAGCATGCAGGTGTGGCACATTAGACCCCAGATTTTCGGTCCTGATCTGGTAATCACTTCGGACCACCAGCACTTGACAGGACGACTGAATAGGATATCCTATCAAATCGGGATACACGAGTATGAACCCGAGCATGGTATATATTATCTGCCGTTTGGCCAGACTGGACTGAACGGGTATGAACCCAAGCAGTCCAAGCAGTCCAACAGATTTTCCGGTTACGCTGCGCGTTACTCTTCCACTGACTGATACACACACGCCGCCATACACCAAGATCAATCCGACAAAACGGGACAAAAGGAAAGGTCGAAGAGACTTCCAAGTAGTAACTCACGTCGACACAGTGCAAGACATGGAAGAATTCCTCAACACAGTCCTCTCCGGGGAAACCCTTGCCCTCCTCTACCTTTTGAGTGCAGTGCTTGAAGTGGTGGACGTGCTCGCCACAGGCGTTTTGCTCGCACTCTTCTCGGATGGCAGGTGCGGGCTGTTATGTGTTATTACGCATTGTAAGCGTCGGGAGCGTCGGGGAGAACGAAAGCAGACGTCGAGCCGTCGAGCCGATTGTCGTTTGAGATCCAAAAAGGGTTTACGATCCATCCATATTGAAGTATGTTGAAAGGTCAAATTGATTAAGTGATTGATAGAGAGATAAGATTGAAATCATAGAGAATCCAATTGATGGTATCAAGTCGTATATGTCGGCAGATTTGGGCAGGCAGCAAAAAGTCGATAATTGAAAGGCAAAGGGACCAATTGTGGTATTGGATTCGGTGGGAGAAATTGACGATTTGACGGTATTCGATCCATTTGTCCATGACCATGAGATGATAGACCCATTTGACGACAAGTAGGCGAAGAAAAAAAGGGAGCAAAGCGGAACAAGGGTTTCCAACAGCAGACATCAGCCTCAGCCTGAAGGTTTTTCCGATCACATCAAATAGACTATGCCTGCTGCTTTTTGACTAGAATTACTCGATTGGCAGGGCAGTAAGAGGCGTAAAAAGAACAAGTACAACGGTCACTTACGTCCTCGGGCTCCTCCTCCTCCTCCTCCTCCTCCTCTGCAGGCTCGTCGCCGCCCTCCTCAGCGGGCTCCTCAGACTCCTCGGGGGCCTCGGCGTGGGCGCTATTGTGAGACAGAACAAAGCAGAGTATAAGTTGATCGAGCGAGTCAGCGTTGTCGTCTTGTTTTTGATCCATCGATACTGCGATATTCCATCTCCGTATCGGATCTTCCCATAGCTTCCAGGCCGTTCATTGGTTATTCGTCTCGTTCGTGCGCGTCTCTCAGCCATTTTGCGTCCTCCTTGAGTAAACGCAGCGATAGAGCAAGACCGCATCGATCGACGTTTCAAGACATAATCTAGTCCATCCTATCTTGCAGCACCTGGCTGCACGACTTGTCTTGCTCCTTTCGCTCATTGGGCCCATTCCACCAATCTCCACTCCAAACCTTCCAGCACTGTTCTGCATAACCAACATCCCCCAGCCAGTCTTCGTTTTCCCCTTTTTGCATCGTATCGTACTGACCATCCATCCGAAAGATGTCTTCTATCCCCACGTCGATGGATGTTATCGTATACTCACGTAGGCACGAAGAAGGAGACGAAACTTGAGAAGAGGGAAGATTGTTCCTCAGCAGGGGCAGCGGCAGCGGTGTTCTGGTTCTCGATAGCCATTTTGAAGAATTGTTATGCGGATCGATGTAGGTAGGAGAGAGAACAGATCAAAGATGAGGAAAGGTCAAAGATGGGCTTTGGTAAGGTGATCACTAATGTTATCTAGAGATGTGTGTTGTGGTGGTTGACGATTGTCGATTGTCGATTTGTGCAAATGTCCGCCTGTGAGTGGTTGATGCATGTGCATATGCCATAGTGCTGCCATAGTGCTGCAATTAGTTGCTCCTCAACGGAATCGAATTCATCCTCAACGGAATCCCTCTATAACTAGTACCAAGCCGGGAAATCTCGGGCTTCTGATTCGTCGTAGCCCTTTCATGACGTGGCATATGGCATGAATTAATTAGTATTGCTTATCATTATTCAGCATGCAATCACGCTCACATGCTTTATACATGCACATGCAAATTGGGACTATTGAATCGGTCGGTACAAAGCACTTGAGTCAAGGTATGTGGTGTTATGCACGCACGTATATATGTCGATGTGTATGTGTATGTGTATATGCGAGTGTGAAGCAGGAACATGAAGTGTACAAGGATAATTGTGGTGTCGTATAATAAGTGAATGTGCTGTATGTTGTATGTGTATGCAGGTGTTCGTGAATCATAGAAAAAAATCGTCCCCTCTCCATTCTCCATGGTAGCACTGCCTCACTTAGCCTCCCATCCTTCTAGCACTCCGCAATCAGACTCTCCAGATCAGCCACGACATCCGTCATCGTAGGCCTCTCCGCTGGATCCTGGTGCCACATCCTCTCCATCAAGTTGACGGGCTCGTCCCCCCAGTGTTTCCTCATACCAGCTATCGACGGTCGTTTGTGTTTCGCTCCTACGGCGTCATAGATGTAGTGTTCATTATGTCCTTCCCACGGATATTTCTGACGACCACGCCGGGACAAACACATCAGCAGACGAAAGATAAATGAGTTGACTTGTTCAAAAAGTCCACGAGTTAACTCACCTTGTCCCCAATCCATCCGGCCATCATCTCCCAATATACCATCGCAGCAGAGAAGACATCAACCTTGTAATCATATCTCGGATGAGGATGCCACAGTTCCGGGGCTTGCCAATTGACTGTCCCGACCAATGACCGAATCATCGATCGAGTCGAGTTTTTTACTCTTGCTAATCCGAAGTCGCCAACTTTGGCTTGACCTTGCCTGTTGATCAGGATGTTAGACGACTTGCAATCTCGGTGAATGATCGATGGGTTGCGAGTATGCAAGTATTCGAGACCGCGAGCGATATCGAGCATCAGGTTGAGCAAGCGGCGTAAAGTAGGGCATGGCACGTTTCGCTACGGACAATCCCACGTCAGCGCGGGACAGACTGTTTTGACGAGCTCAGACAAACTTACAATGTAGTCGAAGAGATCACCATTCTCACAGAGCTCACTAACGAGCATGCAAGGCACATGTGTCGAGTCTTCCGGGATACAGATACCTCGCTGTATGATTCTCGTTAGTCATTGAACATATAAATCATGCTCATTGTCAGCTCACAAATTTGACGATGTTGGGATGACTGAACTCGGCGAGTAGCTTGAGTTCCCGGATGTCCACTACGAATGCAATTGTCAGCGATGGCAGGTCGTCCGGTGAGCACGATATTACTCACTTTCGCTGAGGTGTTCTCGGAACTCGGAAACGGCGACTTTCCTGCCTCTCAACTTGCCAACGAAGACACTATATCACGTCCCTAATCAGCCAGCACTTCAGATTATAGTGCGATGACCAATCCTTCACTTACTCCTTGAAACCACCACTACCTATCTTCTCAAGCTTGATCAACTGCTGAGGCTTGATAATACTGTCCTCCAAACCCAGTTCAGATAGGTCAAGGTTCAGTTCGGCTTCAGAATTGATAGGCTTGGATTCGTCTGAATGCGGCGGAGTGGCGGGATCTTCAGCATGGATATGATCTCTGAGCAGTACTGGAGTCGTCTTTCCAGGTACATGGACATTGGACCCGATTGCATGAATGATCTTCTTCGACTTGGACTTCTTCGATTTCGATTGACGAGGTGATGAGCCGGGTTTGGCGGTGGCTTGCGATGATGGGTTGGATCGCACGTCTCCGCCGTTCTGCTCATCTCGCTGCAATAGATTTGGATTGCGTCAGGGTCTGATGGTGCATAGTCTGCACGAAGAATAGAAGTGTCTGCTCACCCATTCTATGAGTGCTTTAGCAAGCTGCGGCTTTGTGCCTCCAACTTCGATGCCCCTCGCTTCGCACATTTGTACCAGCTCATCGCGCAGTAGACGCGTCAGCGATGTGATCGTCGCATCGGTCAAATCGATGTCTGATCAGGTCGTCAGTAACTGAGCTATATCCATACTGAAATCGCGATGACTGTCCCGACTCACCAACTTCGAAAGACTCGTCTTCGTCCGTCTCATCTTCATCGTCATCTTCATCGTTGTCCTCATCTTCATCAACATCCATATCTGGATCGTCCCTAGCCTCCTGGCGCAATCGTTTCTTCCTGGATTGCATTACTCCAAAGGCTTTACCCGATCGGGTGGTATGTACAGGAGCGGGAGTTTCCATAACATCCTGTTCAGGTTTAGGAGAGCCATTCGGCGTTATGGTCAGATCTGATTCTGCACCTTCAGCTTCGCTTGCGGGCCTAGCTGAGGGCGATGCACGCGACTTGCGGCGGGTCAGTCGACGGATAGGAGGGCTGCCTTTTGAAGACGGTCGAGATTTCTGCTGTGCGCGAGTTTGAGGACGATCGTCTTCATAGAACCACCGGGGAGCATCAGAGCTTGCGTTGCAATATGGAAGGTGGCTCAGAGACTCACCGTCACCCTCGTCCTCCATGATCTCCTCATCATCTTCGATATCTTCTGTCCCATTCATATCCACATCCATCTCCATCTCCGTCTCACTTTCCCCACCTTTGAGCGCCTGCATAGCCTTCTTTTTGGCACCTCTGGCCGGTAGCGATCGATTATTATTGGTTTTGCTCGACGAAGGGGACATAGAGATATCGGAGTTGATCAATCTATCTGTACTCCTTAACCGCCGCGTGGGTAAGGGCGAGTCAACATCCTCATCCCCGTCTTCATCCTCAACGGTGACCGTTCCGGTATCGGTTTCACCTTCGTTCTCCTCATCATCGGCATCCACTTCGCTTGAGGTTTCTTTTGCAAAGCTGTCCCTTTGCCCTCTTGGTCGAAGACGATGAGCCAGAGGCGTGACTTCGTCGTCTTCTGTCTCAATCTCCGTTTCTTCTGTTTGCGTATGTCCGTTGGCAAGAGATCTTCGGGTGCTTGCTGATCCTGATCGACCCTTGGCTTGTTGGGATCGGCGAGCAGGGGTTGATTTGCGAGGTTGCGAATGACGTCTTAGTCGGCGGGGTGTCAGTCTTCGGGGAGCGGAATCCTCAGCAGCCGAGGTATCTGTGGTAGTATACGCTGATGAGAGCGTGGAAGAACGTCGTGTGCGTCGCCTACGGAGAAAGACAAACCTGTCAGCTGCGATTCGAAAGCCAATGCACACCGATTATCAGCTCACTCTATGACAGCTCGAGCCGGACTCTTGACGTCGGCTCCGAATCTGGCCTTCTTATCCCCTTTGTCTTCTCCCATGCTCTTACTTCGCCCCCTGAACCCATTTTTCGTCAAGGACTTCCGCCTATCTCGGTCTCTCGTACGCCTCGGAGCTGTTCTAACGAGCGTCGTCTCCGCAAGTCTCACTTTCGATCTCGTTCGCAGGGTAGCTTTAGGTGTAGCCTCGTCATCGTCTTTACTGGGACGTCGTAAAGGTCGATTATCTGACTCAGAGGTGGATTCGGGCGAGTGTTGAGAGGATGAAGTTGACGACCGACCATGATTGACCTCTTGTATTGAGTCAAGGGTACCTTTACGTCTTGGAGATATACGGCTAGGTGACGAGGAGGGAAGAGGCGAGATAAGTCGGTCCGTACGCTTCCGCTGAGCGTGGAATGTAGCCTTAGCACATATCACTTTTTGTTCGATTATCTCTGTGCCTGCTGAATACCATCCAAACCCAGAGGGAATACTCACTGCGGCAACCAGGCCATCTACCAACTCTTTTTTGCCCATACCTGCATCGTTCTCGTCATCCACCGAGGTGGTCTCAACATCATCTTCCGCCCACATTCCGGCAACCTTCCATAGTCTTATCAGTTCTGCCTTTCTCAGCCTATGCAATGCGTATGGCGGTGCAGAATCAATGAGATGTTGATCGCCTGAGCGATGGTGAAGATCAGCTTGGGCGACCGCACTAGGCACACGAGAGCTGGCTATTGCCACCAATACTCACTTTCAGCTATGAATTCAGGCTCTTCTTCATCTTCCTCCATTTCTATCCAGCTGCCCGAATCATCCTCTGAATCTGGATCTCTACGCGACCTCTTCCGCTTTCTAGGACTGCTTGAAGACTCCCCATCATCTTCGATAGCTGACCCATTCCCAAAAACATCCGCTTCTTCTCTCGCCTTGCCCTTACCCTTGGCTCGTTGAGTCGTACTTGTTGTCATGGAGGATCGTTTCCCGTTCAACTTCCTGCTTGGCCTCGAATCAGATATCCGATTTATGGTCTGTTGTCCTACTTCTGAGCTAAGGGGTTCATGGACCACCCTTCGACTACGAGACCCTTCAGCTCGGGGCTCGGACTCTTCAGCTCCATCCCTTTCTATCACTTCGGCCGAATCATCGCTGTCACTCCCCGAATCTAGAGGTCTAGAGATGACAAACGCCTGCGATCCCAGTCGTCTTCGTTTCGGCGGATGTCGACCTGGGTAAAGTGTATGTTTGGCGATAAGAGGGGACGCGGTCTTTCGAGGTGACGAAACGAAATGTTGTGATCGCGTCCTAACGATGTGATGCATGTTGGTAAATGAGGAAAATCGTCACCTAGTGCTGGCACTTCGCGAGCCTCTATGCAATGACCTGTATGTATTCGACTTGTGATTGAGTGAAGGGGTGAAGAATGTTTGCTGTTGTGTTTTGTTTTGTGTAGTAGTAGCGGCGCGAGATATCTGAAGTATATTATTATATGTCGCGCGCGTCTGCGGAAAGTGGAGTGGTGACTGTCGATTTAGGCGAGAGAAGCGTTGAGTTAGTTACCTTATGGTACTTGTTGTTAATCGGTTTTCTATGAATTGCTCCTCTTTGCGATATGCACTACTGGCGCTCGCTGGGTTGCTGCATCGAATGCGGAGGCGAGCTTGGTTGTAAAGAGAGGAAGGGACGGGTGAATGAATAAATGATGATTCAATTTGATTTGATGCTCCTAAATGATAAAATGACCATATAAGGATGATATGACGGTACAAAGTCAAAAGTCAACAGTCATCAATCCTTGCTCACATCGACCGCGTACCAAGGTGAGTGAATGAAGTGACCGAGGTTGACTGGATGAAAACACGGAATCAAATTGGGCCATGTTTTGATACCACGTGGCTTACACGCTGCCATCCAATGGTTTTATTATGACGTGGTGTTTAGCTTTCACCTCTCACTATACAAGCTCATTGACGGTACAAAACTCACCCATTCCTATCCCTCCCTCTGCATATTGTCGTATCGAGATAGAATCATTTGGTCGGATTCTCATCAAAAGTACCTCAATATTCCTAGCTTATTGTTGTCCTATAGACTCCCATAACCCCCGACAACTCCGCCAACATGCCGCTCATCGCACCAATCCCAGGGAAATTCGAGGAAGATCCGCGAGTTCATTTCGATAAGACTGCTGGCAAATGGCAGTATGAGGACGATGATGGGACGGAATATGAATGGAGTGGTCAGGCTTGGATTCCGCTGGTAAGTGGGTATGAAAATGGCATAATAAATTCAGAGCTCTGAAATGGAAGCCGCGAACTGACTGATGATATAATATGCTTCGTTGTTGCTGTTTTCAACGTAGATTGACGAAGAACTGTGGAAGGCTCAACAAGCTGCTTACGCTGTCGCGGGTGTCGATGAAAACGTAAGTACAGACGGACATCAAGCACTCCCTCTAAGCCTGGAGCTGCTTTGTCAGGGACAATATCAGCCTGACCCTCCCATCTCGACTGTATGTTTCCGGTAGACACCGGCCAACGCTGTACTAGCGCGAGATGAGAAACGAAACAAGAAACGTAAAAAGGGTGAAAGAGACTATACCTCCAACACAGCTGGCAGCAGTACCAACGGAGGAGCCGGAGGAGCCGGAACGACTCAATACGGAAACGGAGAATCATCAAACAAGCCCGCTACTGCGCCTCCGAAGAAGACAGCAGTCTGGGTGACCAACCTGCCGCCTAACGCTACGGTCGACACGATTGCCTCGGTCTTCCAAAAGGCGGGTGTGTTGATGATTGATGACGAAGGAGAACCTCGAATCAAGCTTTACTACGATGACCAAGGGAAATTCAAGGGCGAAGCATTGGTCATGTACTTCAAAGAAGGAAGTGTGGATTTAGCTATAACGTTATTGGATGATACCGAGTTGGAATTGGGAGCAGGATTTGGGAATATGCGAGTCAAAGTCGCCGAATACGATAAATCGCAAGCTCAAGCTACGTCTGGAGGACCGAACGGAGATGATAAGGGCAAGAAGAAGCAAGGTTCCGATGGCACTGGGTCTGGCGGTGGTGGAGATGCTGCGGCCGGTGGGAGTGGTGGTGCTGGAGGTGGTGATAAGCATGGTCAGAAGAAGAAGTTGTCGGCAGAAGAGAAACAAAGGATGAGCAAGAGGATCAAGACGATGCAGAAGTGAGTACAATCTATCGGTCTACCATATAGACGCATCGAAACTAACGAGTATCCGACTGCAGCAAAGTAACTTGGCATTCGGATGACGACTCAGACGATCCATTAGCTCCCGCGGGAGGCGCTCCAGCACCGCTATCGAATAGATTCAACAGAGTAGTGGTTCTGAAAGGCATGTTCACGCTTGGAGATCTCGAGAAAGACCCTGGACTGTTGCTGGAGCTGAAAGAGGATGTAAGAGATGAAGCGGAGACGTTGGGCAAAGTGACCAACGTGGTGTTATACGACGTAAGTGCTATTTATCTATTCCTTGCAAGGCAATCGAACTTTGGTATAGGACTAACGCTATTCTTCTTCGTGTGACTGGCTGCGGTGCGTACCGTACCTTCGCAGAAAGAGGAAGATGGAGTGATGACTATCAAATTCAAAGACCCAATCGCTGCTCAAGCATGCGTGATGAAGATGAATAACCGATTCTTTGACGGTAGGAGGATCTACGCGGGTATATTCACTGGGAAAGAACGGTATCGAAAGTCTGGTGGGACGAGAGATTTCGGAGACGACGAAGAGGGTGATCAGGAAGAAAGACAGAGATTGGATAATTTCGCACAGTGGCTTGTGGAAGGTGACGGTGAGAATAACGATCAATAGCGATCGCGATCTCAATAATACAATGATCATACTTTACTTTTGTGCTTGTAATGTATAAAATGTTACTTACGTGCTCTACAATGCCCAATCCTGGACCAGAGCGCCCTTTATGGCCCACGAAGCGCAATGTTGAGACTTCACAGACACCGAGGCTGAATCGTGCAAGCGGACGAATACAACGGTACACGGAATTTATACTAGAATTGCATTATGTTTCTGTCGATTATCTATCTGTTCTATTGCTTCTTGTCTTCAGCCAAGATACCTTCGACTCGAGCGACCTTGCCATCATTACCGCCAGAAGTGATTGATTTGTCGGTCCTAGTTCCGATTCGAATATCGGTCTGTGAAGCACTCCGACGAATTGACGTTTCGCAGAAAGACAAAAGACAAAAAGACAAGAAGACAAAAAGACAAAAAACAATCGGTCAGTCAGCGATCCACAATATATATGATCATGATGTGTACAGTAACAGCACAGGATATGATGATAAGATGAAATCGAACAAGGCTAGACGACTAGAACTAGAACACATACAGCTATTCTTTGACATCCCAGAGCGTGGACAGCCTGGTGAGCTTCGCCAATGACTCGCATGACGTCGTCCCATGGTCCTTCGATATTCGTGCCATAGCCACTGAACGGAGTGCAGCGCAGCGTCAGTGTATGCGTATGAATGTGTCATTCGGCCCGCCTCGTTTCGGGCGGTCATGCGGTGATGTCCCAGCAAGTCGATATACTCACTGAAGCTGCATTGTCGAAAAGGGAAAATCAGCTACAGCCACAGTTACAGCCGGCATTGCACTGCTGGTATGATGAGAAGGCATAATCCAGCAGATGGCGGTTGTACTCACCTTGTATTCCAGTCCAGACTTCTCAAGTACTCTCTGAACCTCTGCGATCTCTGGTCCTACCGAAGGTTTCGGCAATCCCATGGGGATCAGGCAGACTGTAGTATGACGCGGCGTAAATGCGCAGACGTGCATGTCCATCGAGAGATCAGTATTCATCAATCTCCAACCTATAGCGTTGGTACCGGACAGCTGAGCAGAGGAGACTCACAGTCTGCTACGGCGTACATGCTGCTAGTGCCACTCATATCCATTATTGCCTGATACCACTATATGTAGAGGAACTAGGGGGTTAGCTGAAGGAGACGTTCGATAACTTGACTGACTGTGACTCCTTGGACTGGATTGAACTGGACCGAGTATGGGGGAACTGGGGAACGTTGGTTATCTTGTATCTGATCCGCGCAACCACCAAAGCATTGCATCCGTACTGCCGTACTTCCGAGACTATCTCACCGCTCAGCCCGCTCAGCTCCGGTGCTCAGCTCCGAAAGGCCTTTTAAGTAGAATAGGCGTCTGTGGCAACATGATGTGATGTGATTCTTCATTCTTATTCCTTGAACCAGTAGGCACGCAGAGTGCTCGTGTCGTCACTGGACTCCAATCACGCCCCCGGCTATCCACCACAACCACATCCACACTCAGTTGATCTAATTAATACTTCGACTGCACGCGGTCTCCAGGTCAACTCAAGCACAGACGAACGTTCTCAACGATCCTCTTACTCAAATACGTCTTCACAAGTATAACTAAACACACAGAACACGACGATCACCATCATTCAGACATGCCGCCCAAGGGAAAGAAGACCAAAGCTGAAGAAGCGCTCGACTTCCTTTCCAATCTCGATAACCTCGACGCACCAGGATCAGATGCTTCCGCCCCTCCATCCGCCACGTCCAATAGCAACATTGCCGCAGCTGCTAGCACCAACATCAACAACGCCGCCCCTGCCGGTGCTGGATCTGGTGTGTCTGGCGACACTCCCCGAGCTTCATTTGATTCTTCTAGGAAATCACTGAGCGCCTCGAGGGAACTCGGATCGGCTGGTTCTGCGTCTGGTACGAATGGCGGGAAGAAAGCAGAAGACGAAGAAGCTCAAAAGGCCTTGGATTTCCTTCAAGCTCAGATCAACCAGAAACGTGCGCCGTTAAGCAAGCCCCTGTCAAGCGGTACTCCGCGTTCAGCTACGCCCGTATCAGCGTCCGTGCTCCCTCCGGCTCCAGTTGCTGCTGCTGCACCTGCCGCATCGAGCGATCCCAACGTACCCTCCTCACCGCCTACTTCTGCCGGAGGTGGTGGATGGGGCGTCTCGTCTTTCTGGTCGACGGCTACATCGGCCCTTCAGTCTGCTCAGAAGGTAGCAGATGAGCAATATAGGAAGGTCAGGACGGAAGGTGTCAGTGGTGTGACGAATCAGCTTGAGAACCTAGGTGTCAAGGGAGTCAATGTACCTGTTGACTTGAACAAGTTGAGAAAAGGTGCCGAGGAGAGATTGGGCGGGATCGTCAAGGGTGTTGACCTGGAGAAGCTGCGTGAGTGCGACCGGTCTCATCGCTGGATAGGAATATCTGATGTATACATTGTCCTACTGCTCCACCAGCCTGCATCCGCTTTCGTTGAGCCTTGATGCCACTGAGCTGACATGGCTTGTACATTGCGCGACGGACGCCAATCCTACAGGACAAGACCTCGTTAATACCACTACCTCGACATTGACTTCAATCCTCGATACGGTAGCTCCCCCGATCTCAGCACACGAAACCCTCGAACTATGGCTAACACACCCTATGGTCGGATACTCTGGTGTAGAGGGCGTGATCTACCGAGCATGGGTCAGGATTCTCGAGCAGACTGAATCTGGAGAATTGATTGTCGTTTGGTCACCACCCGTCACCACTGCCGCTGAGGGCGAGAAAGCTGCTGAGGTGGAACATGATGGAGATAGGAGTATCAATCCCACTGAAGGATGGGAGAAAGCTTGGGAGAAAGCTAAGAAGGAGATTGAAGATGTCAAGGATAGGGAGGATAAAGATCCTAGAGGCAGAGGCAAGAGTAGCCGTGAGTGTTGTTTCCCATATCGCCATCAAAAGCTTCACAGGTCACAACTAGAGCTCTACGCATAAGAAGACTTATTCCTAAGTGTCCCCTGATCTGACATCTGACATGAGCACCGAACGAGCAGCTGACACCTCATTCATCTTGGTCTCTTGATCGATGTAGCGAGCGTACCCGTGACGACCGTCCCAATCTTCCTCCACCTCCAACCCTTACTCGCCCCACTCCCATACCCCGAACCGCCCATCCTGACCTCCTCTGCCACCTCAACTTCTACGCCTCCCAAACATCTTCAGTTCCTCTTAACATTACAGGATCCCACGCACTCGTTGGCATTTACGACTGTCAGTCAACCTACGCCTTCTGATTGGATGGAAGTTGAGTACGAGCGATCAGAGTGGGTCGAGGAGAGGCTCGTCGAGGTTCTGAGAACCGCCGTGGAGGTTATTGCGCAGGATGTGAGTCACAGACAGACTCCCATAATTAGCCATTTCTATTCCCTCTCCCTTAAAGTTGAGCTTGGTATCCCCACAGCGATAGCGTTATCATAGGTGGGATTGCAGCTGACATCACTGTCACCTTGATTATTACTTAGTACGTCGCAACAAGGATGGGTCTCAAACCTTCGGCTCCTGCAGCAGCAGCAGCAGCAGCTCTCGTCGAACAAGCTACGCAGGAATCAAACCAAACCAAGGCTAACGCGACTTCCGATTCCACCGGCGCCACCGAAGAAAAGAAGGACTAAAAGAATATCCCAGTCTTTTGACTCGGTCCTTTTCCTTCTTTGGAAGTCATGTCGATATCTTTGTTCATGATTAAGTACCTTAGCGATATGTCGATGGATCAAGCGTCTGCTTTGGGTTTAGTTTCGTACACAAGTTGTGTAGCCAGACAACGGTGGGAAGACGGGAATCGCAGAGTACGCAGGATGTAGCAAACTGGACGTTTAGCAGCGACTGTACTGGAAGAAGTGGACTGGATTAAAGAACGATCCGTTACGATACGATGAACGAATTATTACACTTACTTGCTAAGGGTCCGATCGAATAGTCTCTCTGCTTTACGTTGACTCATGAATGTTCTGTCAGGCCTATGCTCTGTTCTATACTTGCGAGTACCGCACCGCTTGAACAGCGAAGTGCATTAGTCCAAAGTGGACTGATATCAACCTCGAAGGGTACGATACGATATGCATGAGACTGACGTACAACGAGAGGAAACGAATGGGAGTGGTGTGTGATGTGTAGATCGCCAGAATAGGATAATATGAACAAAACACTTTCACTTTGCCTACAAGCGACAAGCGACGATCAATACCAGTAAGATCATCGTCTTCACCTCGATGAGCAGAGCAGATCAACACCACTCCCAGATGGATCGGAGGACCAAGCACCTCATCGATGCTTGGATTGCTTCTTCCTTCCTAAGCGGCCCGCTCTCCAGATTCCACGTCGACACACTTAGAAATCGCCCAGATCGAGATCTATCGTTCTCGCTACATATTGCTGAGCCGTTTCGCCCTTCTTCAAGCCTGATGTTGGCGGTATGGCGGCTTTCGGTACCTCGGCAGGAGTGAGCGAGCCGGCATTCGCGCTACACAATTCAGCAAACAGGACCATTCAGTCAGCTACTGTCATCGCTTCTCCCGCTGATCCGCTGTTCTCCGATCCGGGTGATGCATCTTGAGCTTCAGCTGATACAGGGACGATATCACTTACGCCTTGGCTCTCACAATGGCCTCTTCAGCCTTCTTCCTCGCCAAAGCAGCCTGGTGAGCCTTCATCATGACCTCTTTTGTCTTCTTCTTGTTGTTCTCGTTGATTCTCTGAATCCTGAGATCATAATCATCCTCGCCCACCACACCGCCATTGACCAATTGACCAGTCTTGGGATCACCACCGAGTTTGACGATCTCGGCATTGAGCATTTCGACTGTATTTGTGTCGTTTCGTCTTGCCGCCAAATCTCGAGATGAGATGAGCTGAGTGATCTTCAAGAGAGCTGATCGGTTGGCTCCGGGATCATGGGCTTTGCGTGAGTTGATCTGCCGGTTCACTTCGGCCTAATCAGGTAAATCAACGATTCAGGTTAGTCAATACACTTCGCTATCTATGAGTTTCGCTCTTGACTTGACTCACATCAGTCATCGGTCGGTCTCTCAAGGCCTTGATCTCCTCGTGCTTCTTGCTCAATTCACTCCTCTTGGGAGCCTTGACACTATCCGCTTGATTGGTCATGCTAAACCTCGAGAACTCCTTGTCCTCCACATCACCATTCGAGACATCGGCAATTCGGAACAGTCGTGAGGATTTCCCGTATGAACATAAGAGACCTCGAGCGTCTCGGATGTTACGGCCTTTATACTCGATGCTGTATGAGCCGAATTTGCCAGAGTTGTCGACCTCTGATCGTACGGCGAATGAACGATCATGTAGGTCAGCTATATTGGCAGGCGTACAAATGCCGACCGGTAGCTCACCTTTGATCTTGTGGATACGGTATTTGGGCAGACCCAGTTCATCCGTCTCCCCCGCCATCAGCCTCACGTATGCACCTGATACACCGTTGGCTCATGAGCTCGTGCACAATGTCGACGTCAAAGAAGTAGAACCAGACTGCGTATAGTATACGTCCTACTCACCAATAACGACCTCGTCAAACCCATCTTTGTACATCATATCAACCAGCTCATATCTGCTCAATCGCGCAGAATTGACATCTTGCCGATTAGCAGGCATACTGTCCAGATCATCCTTCGAGTCTTTTGTAGGCGAGGGCACCTTGTATTCCGGCGATTGAGGCGGTGATCTTCGATACGAATACGATTGAGAGTGAGAGATCTCGCCATCTTCCGTTGAGTTGTCTGAAGCGGGCGAGGCTGATCTTTGACGCTTCTCGCTTCGTCGAGCGGCCTAAAGATCATCTTAGCTGATTCCCTGGGCTTCCGGATCTGGTACAATACTCACCCGTCTCTGAACTCGCTCATCTTTAGCTTTTCGCTTGTTCTTCAGATCGGTCATTGCCCTCGATGCCTCCTTCGTCACACTGGTATGCTTTCCTAGAACACATGTATCGCATTTCCTCGTTGACAACTTAGCTTAGACCAGACAAACAGACAAGTATACGGTTGTTTCTAAAAAGAAAAAAACTTACGCCTCTTCCTTGACGGTCCATCATCGTCATCGTCGCTCTCGTCCCCTCCGATAGTCTTGAACATAGCGTCAAGCGCTTGTGAATCTTTGAATTTCTGCATCTCCTCCAATCGAGAGGCGAGGATGTTTTCTCGCTCGATTTCGGGAAGAGCTTCGAGGCTGGTGACGAAGAAGGTATTAGCCAATGTCCATGCATCATCGCGAACCCCCATCCCGGCATTGCAAACGCAAGCTCGGAATGTGTAGACGTGAATGATGGAACCCAGTAGCGGCAGAATAGACAGAGCGATCTCTGACTCACGCCTCCCTATCGTCCTCGTCAACATATTTACCCTCAAGAGGGTACGGATTCTTCATAGGCATCTTGAGCGGTCGACGAGATGACGAGGAAGCTACAGCCGGAACATCTTCGTCCTCCTCCGATTCGAGGTCCATATCGGCTTCTCCATCATCGTCGGACTCGTCGATGCTATTTATTCCATCGCAAAAAGTAATACTATCAGCATTAATCCTTCCGTTTCACTAGATGAATGACGTCCGTTCTCTTCTACTGGTTTCGTTCCGTTGCATAATAATCGAGAGACGAGGAGCCCACACGTACAAAGCTTTGCTCTTCTTCTTGCTTTTGTCATTCGAGTTGTGCCGCTTCTTCGAACGTCGGGTCGGGTCATCTTCGGCAAGACCGAGCAATTCGTTTTCAAGATCCGACATGTTGTGCTTCTGATCGCTTGGTTCCGTATGTATGTAGAAGGGTTTCAGAAATTATAGAAGATGTGGACGATCTGATGCTTGGAAGATGTTAAGAGTGTTGAATGGTATCGCAAGAGTAAAGAGAGAAAAAGGTAAATGACATGAGAAAGTGAAAGTGAAACGCAAATGGCGGAGCGAGTGAGTGAGTTTAGGTTGTAGAAGTGTTATTGTGATTGCGCCGGGTGTTAGCAGGGTATCACCGTAGAACAGCACGTGGAGGTCATCTCATAGCATTATAGCATTATAGAATTGGATCGGGATCTCCAACGATTGTATCTACTAACCCACGACAAAATAGCAGGTCCACAATACTTGACGAGCGAGTCGACGCCGAAAAAGAACAAGAACAAGAACACAGCTGTTTGCACCCAAAAGCAAAGTAAAAACGAACACTCAACAAAGGAAAAGATCGAAAGAACCAATATGATCCTACGTCACCTGCTAGCTATCCTTGCCGGCCTCATACTCCTACTCGTCCCCTTCTCTTCAGCGCATATCGAACATATAGAACCTCAGCTCGATGAGCTGTTCGGCAATTCGACCACTACGGGAAGACATACGAATAACTGGGCAGTGCTCGTCTGCTCTTCGAGATATTGGTTCAACTACCGTGTACGTGAAGCCCCTCGCCTTGTGTTCACTCACTCCTGACGCGTGTACATCACAAATACAGTATAAGACCATTCAAGGCTGACAAAGCTCGTGTTGCATGTTGCGTGTCACTCTTCGTTGCAGCATATGGCGAATACCCTAGCGATGTATCGCACGCTCAAAAGACTCGGTCTACCAGATAGCAATATCATCCTGATGTTATCAGACGACGTGGCATGTAATGCGAGGAACGCTTTCCCAGCTACTGTATATGCGAATGCTGGTAGACAGATGGACTTGTATGGAGAGGGTATCGAGGTGGACTATAGGGGGTATGAAGTCACTGTTGAAAGTTTTCTGAGGCTATTGACTGGTGAGTTTGAGCGTCTGAGCAGTCGTCATCTAGTCGTGACATTCTTACTGTGAACACCCCTACATCAAACATCAAATCAGCCCTGTATCTCGACAATGCCGGGCCTCGACCATGAACCATGACGAAGGCCATCATCCGCCATTGGAGCTTTCTTTTGCTGACTTAGTTTGATAATGGATCACTGGACACCTTGTAGGCCGGCACGAAGATACCGTCCCTCGATCAAAACGTCTCCTCTCAGACGCGTCTAGTAACGTGTTCATTTACATGACAGGCCACGGAGGGAACGAGTTCCTCAAATTCCAAGATAACGAGGAAGTATCAGCTTACGATGTCGCTGATGCCGTCGAGCAAATGTGGGAAAAGAGGAGGTAAGCTATTCCAACCTTGTCCTCCTTCTCCTCTACTTCCTTCCGCATAGCCGGCCCGTACTTGTCATGTTACGGAACTGATAGGATAGAGGTCTATTAGGTATAACAAATTGCTGTTCACTATCGATACATGTCAAGCAAACACCATGTACTCGAAATTCTACTCGCCCGAAATCACAGCGACAGGCTCTTCAGAGTTAGGCGAGAACAGTTACTCGGTATGTGAAGAAGCCACCAGCCACCAACCACTGTATAGAATCTGTCATGTGCTTGGCTCGTCACTACTCTACATTTCAGCTAAATCGGTAATCGGTAATGCCGTTTTTTTTTTCCTTCTGGTTTCGCCTCTGAACTTATAGCATCACAGCGATCGTGATATTGGCGTAGCTGTCATCGATGGTTTCACGCATTATATCCTCCAATACCTCGAGACGCTCGACAAATCCTCCTTGGCGACTTTACGAGACTTTGTAAGTCAACTCTTTCGTTCTTGTTCTTGTCATCTTCGCATCGGTCATCAGTCGTCCCTCTGGTCTGGTCTAGCCAATCTTTTCGGCTGAGGCTAACAAATCAATAACTTTCTTGCAGTTCAACACGTACGACCCTGTCCGAATCCAATCTCATCCCGGTATATCTACATCTCTCTCATCCGTCGAACCAGAAAATATCCTCGTGACGGATTTCTTCGGTGCAGTAGCCTCTGTCGAAGTTTTACCTTCTTCAGCAGAGTTGCCTGCTCTCGCCGCCGGACCCGAAGCGAGCGCTTGGAGGTCAAGTTCGAAGCGGGGTAAAGATATCACAGCTGGCCGACACACACAATCTAAGCCTGAGAAAGCGGTTCATGGTACACAAGAAATACAGGGAGGGTGGGTGAAACCTCTTCAAAAGGGACAGGGAGCTGCGTGGGCACAGGGAGCGTTGACGGCGATCGCGGGCGCGACGGCTTATGTCACGTACCTCGCTCTGAGCAGATGAGCCAGGCTGCCGAGAACCTGTCTTCCATGTCTCAGTCAAGTCACAAAGCGAGATCATGTCAATTTACCATTGACATCAAAGTATACCGTGCATACAGGATATCCATACGAATTAATCTTGATTGATTCTAAGAATTTTGTCTTATTTTGTACCATATTTTATCTATTCTACCTGACCTCCAATAGTTCCGCTGTACGAAACCTGATGAAACAATTGACGAGTATGTGAACGAGCTTCCAATATGGCGGAGATCTAGATGCTCTTTCGCTCTTGAGCAACATTGACAATCTTGACCAACTTGATACCCATATCAATAGCCATACCCAACGGGAAGAGTAAGAACGGGATATACTCTGACAGGAGGGTGAGGTATTCTGTGTTTGTGAATGGTGGTTTGGGTTGAGCTGTGACGAGGGCGCCGAGGCATGGGATGAGGGTTGTGGCTGTTGATGCGCCGTATGCGAGGATGAGGGCTGAGAGGTACAAACCAACAGACGTCGCTGATCAGCCCGGAACCTATAGGGTCTACTAGTTATCATCTGACACGAAAGACTTACGGTAGACACGTTTGTCATCTGTTCATTGGGAGTAACCGGGTAGTCAGCAGAAGGTTCAAAACAGGTCATCTCCACTGGTGTCGAGTATGAGAAGGTGGGTACCGTGAGGAAATAACCCATCATGCGAGATGGGACAGACAGCTCAATGCGCTAGGGAAAAAAAGAGTGACAGCACTCACTCCTCCACAAACCCCAAGCACCAACAACAAAACAAGGCAATTGGAATCCACCTTCAAGGTACAAGAATAGCCTCAACCACGCAAACTCCCTCGAGCCAGACATGGCCCCACCCAAGATAGGATCCCTAGCTAAGGCGATAGACCAATGGAAGAATCGCTGAAGGGCGGTACCTTGTAGCCATGAAGCTGGGTAGAGGTTCTGCAGGTCTAGGAAGATCGTGATGGGCTGCAGATTCAATTGAGTAAGTGAGTGCATGGTCAGCATTGTAGTAAAGAATTTGCGGCCATTTATATAGCTATGTGCGGGCTTCGTCGGACGTCGTCTGATATCCCCGGTCCAGAGTGAACGGTCATTTGATCCAAGAGACGGATTGAACGCACAATATGAATCTGCGAGAAGAAAGAAGCATCGATCAGCATAATCCCCTACATGAACATTGCCTATGCGGAGCATAGCAGGGAAGGGCAAAGCAGGGCAAGGGAGAAGCTCAACCACGTCAACTCACAGCCAAGAAGGCGAACCAGAGCTTGTCGAGCCCTCTACCTGCGAATCGGGACATGATGAATGAATGCGATGCGAGATTCGATATCGATACTAAGCGAGAGTGTGTGTGATTGAATAACTGCTCGAGAGGGGAGCTTCGACCAATGCTTGGCTCTGAGTCTATTGGTATCAATGGTCGCCAACAAAAGAGGGAGAATGAGAACGCAACTTTCCAAGCCAGTGTCCTCATAACGGGCGTTGTTTATCCTGAATTTCAACAAGGAAAGGACGTGCAGAGTGGAGGCTAGTTACAGTGAGCCGCCTCGCCGGATCATTAGCCACGAGTAGGAGCGAGTTGTAATGTTGTAATGTTGTAATTCAATCGAGCCTCAATTAGGATTGATTTCTAATCTGCTCCGGCCCATATATTCATTCGTTATGTTACTACCTGCTGTCCATCGCTCGCTCTCGCTCGGTCGATAAGATAGCGAGAATTTTGGTTTGCACCTCGTCTGTTTGTGATCTCCGACTCGTATCAGTGACAGAGCTCTACACCATACAATACAATAGATCAGACCAGATCAGATCGTTCAGACGACTGATTTTCACATATCCGACCACTACGTACAAGACCATTTTACAGGAAAATAGACAGCAAAGCAAATCAAAATGTTCTACGTTATCGGACTGGGCCTGAGCGATGAGAAGGATATCACCGTCAAGGGTCTCGAGGTGGGTTCCGAACTCATTTCGCGCTTGCTTCCCGTCCAGTCGAGATGTCAATGTACAATGTCTGCGTACCTACGTCTGCAGGAACACAATGACGGCCAAATGTCCCACACTGATTCACCCTGTACGATCACGCTAAATGATGCTGATGTGCCCATACGTGCTTGATATAGGCCGTCAAGCGAGCCGAGCGGGTGTACCTGGAGAGCTACACATCCATCTTGATGGTCGAGAAGGAGAAGCTGGTGAGTCATTGCATTCAATGAATCCATCTCATGTCTACCACCCCATGCCATTGTCTATTGGTCTAGGCAATCCATTGTGATGTTCGCTCACGATGAGGTGTATTTGCCTCCACGACCGCACGCAGGAAGCGTTCTACGGGAAAGAGGTGATAACGGCTACTCGGGAGATGGTGGAGCTTGAAGCGGATGAAATTTTGAAAGATGCCGATAAGGTGGACGTTGCTTTTTTGGTGGTCGGAGATCCTCTTGGGTGAGCGTGCAATATCTTCTTCCTTTCCTCATTCGTTCTGTCCTCCTGGCTAGTTCTGGTATGAATATAATTCCTTTCCTATGGGGATTGTTATTGCTTATTGGGTCGGGGGGGTGGACAGGAACGTCAGCGTATGACTTGCCGACGGTGTCGGTGTCGTCGTACAGGGCTGGAATAAGCAGTCGCAGTGGCTGACCATGTGCACATCGACTGGACATTATCATTGCTAGTGCTACGACACATACCGACCTGTTGTTACGAGCCAAATCCCTGAATTTCCCCACCGAAGTAATCCACAACGCCTCTATCCTCACTGCTCTCGGATCAACAGGTCTCCAAATGTACTCCTTTGGTCAAACACTCAGCTTGGTGTTTTACACGGAGACGTGGCGACCGGATAGCTGGTATCTCCGATTAGAAGAGAATTTGAGGTTGGGGGTACATACGCTTGTGTTACTTGATATCAAGGTCCGAGAGCAGAGCGAGGAGAACATGGCCAGGTGAGTTTCAACTGCACCTGCACCCACTGAACCTACATTATCGATTACCGATGATGATGATGATTGTCAGGACGTCATTGATAGATAGCGGTTGCTGATTTGAATCGTTGCGTGTCTGCCATCGGGGTAGAGGTCGACTAATCTACGAGCCACCAAGATTCATGAACCCAGCTCAAGCATTCTCTCAGATCCTACTCACCGAATCCCTCCGACATCCTCCCAAGAAACCCGCCGCATCTACCACTGACGACAAATCTGACAAAGCCACCGCTGCGGCTGATTCAGACGATGAGATGGACGAGCCTGTAGTAGATAATGGTCCGTCCCTCCTTCCACCGGATAAGACGCTAGCCATCTCCCTCTCTCGAATTGGAACGCCGACGCAAAAACTCATCTCGGGAACTTTGACCGAGTTGGCAGCTTTGGATGAAGAGGAGTTCGGAGGACCTCTGCATTCGGTCGTTATTGTCGGTAAGAGGTTGCATCCGCTTGAATTGGAGTACGCGGGCAAGTTCGCCGTCGGTGGAGAAGATGGCGATTGGTGGAAGGTTGGAAAGGAGGTATATGGTGTTGAGAGGGAGACGTTTTAAAAATCAAGAACGTGGGATGTTTTTTTTTTCTCTTTAGCATGAAAGCATGAAAGCCTTCACTAAAATTCTTGTTTGTGCTCGAGCCACATTCATACTATACATTCCATCCATGCATGAATAACAACATTGAATCGTGATGCGAAACGAGTAAGACAACCATAATATAATGCTAAATGACAACGATTCCTAATACGATGCGTGACTCGGTGATTCATTAACCCCAAGGTTGACTCTCGTGACTTCTTGCAACGATGCCTCGTCCGAAACCTGTCACCTTGTACAGGTGCGGTGTCTGTGACCCATATCATTGTGAGGCTGAAACAGCTCGACTGCTCGGGATGCTACAGCTTGCTCTTGACGGTCACTTGAATTTCTTTGTTCTCTGTCGGCGGTCTCCACCCTAAACCGCGATACCTAATGGTCAATTGAGTCAGCTTGCGACCCGTTTTCTGCCGTACAGGCGTCAGAGATGGGCAAGGAACTCACAGTAATGTCGATGGCGCTGTGCCGAACTCTACAGGTAGCTCAAGGCCCTGTGTAGCACGCAAGTCAGCTTGATATGAGATAGCAAGGAGATAGATGTCACGGAAGATTAGGAAAGGGACGATGTGTACTTACGTGCTCGTGTACCGCTATTGTCCGTAGCATCGAGAAGTGGTGAATCGCATGTAATGATATATACCAGAGCTAAACAAGGATCAAACGGACGCTGATCAGCTCATATTACATAGAGGACTTGGTAGTACTAGCTGAAGATAGATAGATAGCTCACCTCTCTTCCTACTGTGCTTCCCATCTGCTGCCTCGTAGGCGTGATAGCGATAACTTTCACCTGCTTCTCCATAGCTTGAGCAAGTCCATTCCTATTCACCCCTATTTCCCCCGCAAGACCACCTGCAACTTCGCGCCCTTGCAAAACATCCGCCCCTCCACTACTTCTCGTTGAAGCTTTACTTGAAGAACTCGTAGGTGATCGACAGGCCTCTCCCCAATGTATCAGGTGATCTCTCACTTCTTCTAAGGCGTGTAGGCATGATGATACTGATCGGGCGATCGGTTTTCGAGCTGTGGGATGTATTGAGTCGTAGTTGATTTCAAGTGCTCCTGTTTGCGAAGGCGTTTGCGGTGGATAGAGAGGCAGCAAGAATGCTCTGAACGTTTCAATCACCTATAATATCGCCAAATTACGAACCATTAGCGCCAGTTTGGTAGAGACGGGGACCAGCTGTCATTATCAGTGAGATCCAAACAAAAGCTGCTGCACTCACATGCCTCATGTGCTTCCCGATCGTACCCCCAGGCATCAACAGACTATCCCTGCACAGCTGTTCGTCCGTGGTGACATTCACGTTCAACACGTCGATAGCCGATTCTATCAGAGCTATAGAGAGCGAGAGCAAAGCCTCTGCACGATCGGTATCATCCCTTGATGGCATTGCGACGAGGGTATGATTGAGGGAAGCTGAAGGTTGCTTTGATGGCATGATGGATGGGGAGTGCAGCGAGTGTTGTTGAGTTCTCCGGTTTGTATCGATGATGATCGATTCGATAGATGAGACGAGGTGATGTTCCTTGACCCACTTGCGTAAAGCGTTGAGACAGAGTCAAGGTCAATACAAAGAAAAGAAGAATCCTGATCAGTCCTGCGGCCGGTCTGCGTGAACATCGGACAACCGAGCCGGAATTATCAGATCATTTTGATTTCTTCCAAGCCATGCCAGATCACGCACGCATAATGATCACAGCCAAGACTTTTTGCCGTCGAGCAGTGGTGAAGGAAGCGGCGTGGGCGTGAGCGTGACATACACGTGGTAGCGGCGTGTATACAATGAGCGTTAACGGCATGACGGCATCCTGTGCATCCTGTGCATCCTGTGCATCCTGTGTATCGCAATATGCAAGCAATATGTTAATGAAATCATCAAACGCGGGGTAAAAGATAGCCTGTTTAGCCTAAGCCTTATACCAAAGATCAGCAAGCGACAGCAAAAGGGCGTTGTTCAGACCGTAGCTATGATTCAATACAGCAGCGAACAAGACTCTTTCTCAAACGAGGTCGTAGGGATGGATACATATCAACTCATCTTGACGATAATCCTCGTCGAGCTCCAAGGATTCCCATTGATAGAGTGCGGCATTGTTCACACCAACTGCGCAATTGACCGTAGTCCTTCCTATACTGTGCGTTAATCAAACAAAAAAAAGTCGAAAAAAGCAGTGTCAACCTGCACCTGCACAGATCTCTGCAAGCAAGAAAATCCTTAGATCGCAACCTGAGTGCGAGTGCGAGTGCGAGTGCGAGTGCGAGTGCATCGCATCATTCCCATCATTTGTTTGTCTACTTGACTTCTTGGCTGGCCTTCTTTTCCACCCAGTTTATCTATCACCTTGCATTCCACACCGAAAAGTCGAGTAGAGATATTTCAATTCCAGCTTGGCAGACAACATAAATTCAACATTCCCGACATGCCCTTATCAGGTCCTCGACCCAATCCATCATATTCTTCATATCCACCACAGCAGCCTAGACCTAATCATTCGTCCTCGTATCCGCCGCTTGACGAGAACCAGTACACGCCTGCAAGTGGTGCAAATCCTGCTGCATACCCCTACGATAACCCATCCTATTCCTCCCTCAATCGACCGGCTTTCCCCTCCGAAGTACCTTCATCCCAGCTCCCATATCCGCATCAGTCGAGCCCCGAGAGCGGCACGACCTTGCTCGAACCGCTTGATCCGAGGATTCAAAGACATCCCGAAGGTATATCAGGTGCTCAGGAAATTATGAGAGATTACAGGAGGTCTCAAGGTATGGATGAAGGGGATGTAGGACTACTTCAACCTGGTTCAAGAGATCTTCCAGGCCAGGCTCAGGGCTCGTATGGAGATCGAGATAGAGCCGGAGCCGGAGCGGGACAATCTGCTGCTGGAGGATACGGGTATGATAATCCCTATGATCATGAAGGATATACCGACCAACCTCGAGCGCCATCACCTTCGCTTGGTCCTTGGGATTCAGCTTCTCAGCGATCACTACCGTACCATTCGACTTCCAACTTTCCTTTACCGCAAGCTACGCACGTCCCTCACTCTGGGGCTCTCACACCCGGCTCAGGTCCAAAGCATAACAACAAAGCACCTTCATACGGCGGCTTGTCATATATCGACGAAGATGGCGAATACTACCATTCCGATAAACCCAGACCTGCTTCAACGACACTCGGAGCTAGAGATCCCGACGGTGTAGAAATGGGTCTAATTGGAAATCAGAACCAGGGACAGAATCACTATGGCGTGAAATTCGCAGAATACGAAGAATCGCCTTACCCTTATCCGCCGAGTCAAGGAAGTGGGGGTATGAAGCTTCGCCCGCCGAATAAGCTTTACGATATGCTCTTGTTCCCTACTGGATTGGACAGGTTATTGGCGCTTGTCGGCGTGAAACATGGACAATATCCTGTAGAACAGGCTATTGAGCGGAAAAGGAGAGGCCTGGGCGGTCAGAGATGGCCTGTGGCAGCTTGGGGACTGGCTTTAGGTGAGTAGTAACTTCAGACCCAGCCAAACCCAGTCGAGTCGAGTTCCGTTCGCCAGAGGATTTATAGCTTATGACTACGTTTATTCTCACAGTGATGACCGGTTTGATGGTGTATGAGCTCGTTGCCAACTATCAGGCGATGGGATCGCCTATAGCAACCAAGGTGAGTGTCCGCTCTCACATCGACATGAGTATGTTACTCCCGCATGTGACGTTCTCAGCTGACCCTCATTGACTACTTAGCCCACCTTCAACCCGATGGTGAGTCGAACCAACGCCCTTGGCTCATAAATATCAGTTTTGATCGCGCTACTGCTTCTTGACCACTGTAGGCTCATTCGGCCTGTTTATGCTGATGTGTTTTCCTGCAGATCGGTCCATCGTCCGAAGTCTTGATCAATCTCGGCGCCCGATTCCCACCATGTATGAAATCGATAGACGACCTGCCACCCTCCTTCCAACTTGCATGTCTGAACGATACTTCCAAGTGAGTTGGCACTTCCGCTGCAAACACAGACAAGTCGCTCAATGTTGTTGCTTGTTCTTTCCACTGCGCTAGCCCCCCGACAACTTCTTGTAGTCTTGAAGAGATTTGTGGACATGGTGGATTCCACGGCGAGAACCCAGATCGTACGTTGTCATCCGAATAACATCTGTTTCAGGGATTTGGAAAGTGCTAATGCCCACTATGCACTGTGCACACTGTGGTAGAATCTTGGCGGTTCTTCGTACCTATCTTTCTCCATGTCGGTATCATTCATCTCTTGCTTAACATGCTGGCGCAGATCACAGCGGCCGCTCAAGTGGAAAGAGAAATGGGTACGTCCTATCCCCTCTGGCTTTCAATTGCCGCCTGAGTCTCGTTACAAGGACGGAGCTAGAGCTAGGTAGTCGACTGAAATTTGTGATTGGTTTATGGCAGGCACGATACCTTTCTTGATTGTATACCTTACCGGAGGTATATACGGATTCGTTCTAGGTGGAAACTTTTCTAGAACTGGTATTCCGTCAGTAGGAGCGAGTGGGGCCTTATTTGCAACGGTATGTCGTCTTGTCAATCCAATCATAGCCTACGACTGTTTCCGTGATATCCACAAAACTGAATGAATCGTTCTTGTGGTATCTCGCAGAATGCCTGTGTATTGGTTGATTTGGTCATGCATTGGAAATACGAAGAACGACCGAAACTCAAGGCGAGTGCGAACTCGCCAACCACATCAGCTGTCGTCATGGTCCGGGCGTAGAGGCTGATGTATGTGTCCATGCAGGCGTTCTTCCTTGCCTTGGAGTTCTTGATCGGTTTCGGCATCGGATATATGTAAGTTGCGCATAAGGCTATCAAGAATGCTCCAAGGTGCCAACGACTGACGCACTTGTCTTTTTTGCTTGTTGCTTGTTGCTTGTTGCTTGATCAGTCCCAATGCCGTGGACGGTCTTGCTCATCTCGGCGTAAGTGCACCTCTGTCTATCCTCTCTATACAGTGCAGTACGGGACGGAGACTGATCCCTGGTGAATCATAGGGCTGGGCTATCGGTACTCTACTCGGTATCATCCTTTACCCCTCCATCTCCGAAACGAAACGTCATCGATATACTATCTGGGGAGCAAGGGTAGTAGCGTTCATCTTGGTCATCTTGGCCTTTGTTCTGACTATCAAGAATTTCTGTGAGTGGTTGCTATGCCGGCAATTTTCCCTAAATATAAGGTAGCAACTGATGAAGGCGTGAACCTTTCAGATACCGATGATCCCGTGAGTACTCGTACCATAAACCTTTTGGAGAAGGAGAAGTCTATCGTTAGGCAATCATTCCGACGATACAGGCTTGGTCTGAACCGAAGATTGATCTTTGTAACCTTTGTAACTCTATGACTGATGGCTGATGATCTGGAATTATGGCTACTCGTATTGCAGAACGCCGCTTGTGAATGGTGTCGATACCTCTCTTGCATCCCTACCAACTCCAACCAACATTGCAAAGGAACGGTGAGTAGCCGAACGTGACTTTTCGTTATCAGTATCGTCTCGTCCCGGTCATGTGAACTGCGGAATGGCTGATGCCAATCTTCTATCTGTGTGCAGGGTATCACTGTCACCCAGACGACCAATACCAAGCGATCGTGGGACTTGCTTTGATCAGTACTCGTGCGCGTGACCGTTGCTTTTCATATCTCCCAGATTATGGCGATAAACTCTGTGAAGACTCGACCCCAACTCATCTTGTTCTGATTGTTCTGGTTTCGAGATCGATACGACCTGGTCCCGTTGTGTGCATAAAACGATTGGATGACGACAAGTGACGAATAACGACTGACGAAATGTGACTATGATTATGCTTATGATCAAAGAAATACAGAGACGGACAATTAACTATTAAAGTCACACCACTATCTACTCGTGCTCGTGCTTATGTAGAGTAAACATACACATAGAAGCTGCGACGAGATAAATTCAACTGTAACAATGATTGTGTTTCTTTCTTCTCTTTTTTTTTTCCCTATTTCCAAGCTAGAATATTGCAAAGATACCTAATTCACAGTTACTGTATCCTAAGCCCCGCCCCTCGGTATCCTGTCGACAGCATTGTACATGCGATGACGATCGATGACTCGAATCGAACCTGCTGCATCAGTACGAGTCCTCTTTTGAGTGGAGAGTTCAGAGGCACAGACCAAAAAGATTGATGCGGTTTTTCTCATCCTTGGGTTCACGGTAGCAGTAAAGTAGAAACTCGACGACAAACAGAACTGTCTGTGTATGGCAAACATAACATAACAAGTCATGACATGAGATGACATAACATAAGATGACATGGTACGCCACGACGCGACAAGATACGGTACGATACAGTACGATACGATATAAACCAGATTGGACAAAATAGTAGAGAATAGAGTAATCGATGAGGCAAGACACAGCTGATCTGATATGAATGATACCGTTGTAGACTTGTGATGTGTGTGATATAATATAATATTATATTATTTAATAAGACCATGTTGATCGACTCGCTTCTTCTTCTCAACTTTTCCCCTGTTTCGTTTCGGACTTTCGATCCGACATTCATTCATTCTTCTTTCTACCTGACTTTATTCTTTCTCCATCTCCATCTCCAATCTCCAAAGTTACTTACAAATTCGCTATTTGACTCGACTCGACTCGACTCGACTCGACTCGACTCGACTAGACTCGACTAGACTAGACCTCACTAGACGTAGAGTATCCGCATCGCGAGACCTAATCAATCATTCGAAAACACCTTTGGCCCCTTGGCTCCGTCCGAATAGTCCATACAGTAATTATCTCATCGGAGACCAACCAGAGAAGGATCGGGTTGGTCGGTCTATGATATAGCCTCGGTCGTTCCTGCCGAAGTGGCTGTAGGTGTTGGCACAGGAGCAGGAGCAGGAGCAGCGGGTGACGAGCCGCTTGTCTGAGCGGGGGATGCACTGCCATTCGCGAATGGGGATCGGCCTAATGACAGTATGAATGTTAGCTTCACCCTTTTTCATATGGTCTAGAAGGACAGGCCGGAAGGAGAAGGAAGGAAGACAGTTGTACTGAATAGGCCCACACTCACCTCCTAGTACACCTACACCCTTGTTAGGCGAATTGACCGTCTTGCCCACTCCCATTCCAACGCCAAGACCCATACCCATGCCCATACCCATTCCCATTCCCATCCCGAACAAACCCCCACCATTCGAGGGGGCACCACCATTCAGGTAATCGGCCAGATTGGCGAACCGAGTCGGTACTTCTCTCGACACGTTCTGACTCTGACTCTGGTTCTGGCTTTGACCCTGCGTCTGTGGCCGGGTCTGCGTTGCGGGATCATTCGACTTGTTTTGAGTGGAGGTGGACGCCGAGGAAGAAGATAAAGAGGGTCGAGCGATTGGCTGAGTCTGAGGCTGCGTCAGCGTCGTAGATTGACTGGAGGCTTGAGCTTGAGCATGACCTTGCGCTTGCGCCTGGGCTTGGGCTTGAGTCTGCGGTATGCGTGTTTCCAAGTCTGAGCTGAGGGGTGGCGACTTCTTATTCGCTCCAGATGTATTGTTGAGATGCGCCGCCAATGATCCAGCCGAACCTGATCTGGCAGGTTGGGGTTGCGTATGCGGGTTGTTTGTAGCCGAAGTGGACGGAGGCGCCGATGTATGACTCATTGTCGGTGTACCAACATTGAACGAAGTAGTCGGGGTAATAGGTGACCCGGACTTTCTGCTTGCTACACCGTTTTGACTCTGACCTGTTACGGTACCGGAGCCAGAAGGACTGGCAGTACCATTCGCAAGCTTGTCATTCACCGTTCTGCCCCACAGTCCGAGCGCTGAAGCAGCTAGTGAGGACGATGATTGCGGTCCATTAGTCGCTGTTGATTCTCCAGCGTGAGGGGGCGATTTGACTTTCGATACCGACGATGAAGAGGACGATTGCGATGCGAGTGGATCGCGCCTCAGTCCGCCACCGCCACCGCCTCCGTTGAAGAGGTCAGAAGTCGTCGGTACGGTCCTACCTTCTCTCCGTTGAACAGGTTGACTTTGCTGCTGAGTGGTGTTGGTTTGATAAGCTTTGGGATTACCTATACGGGTCGGCGCAAACACGTGCGGGTTATGCGTCTGCGTTTGTGCCGGGAGAGGGGCAGGTTGAGCTTGTGATTGTGGCAAATGGGATGATTGTGATTGTGAAAGTGAAAGAGGGTGAGGCTGAGCCTGGGACTGTGGCTGGGGCTGATGCATCGATTCCTGAGGATATGAGTATATTGTCGAATTGGCATTCACGGCGATATTGGGCAGTGACGACGGTCCGGCGATGTTGGTACTATACTGTGAAGCATACGTCGCGGGCGACGCGTGCCGTGATGGTTGATACACACGGCGACTCTGCTATAACGTGCCATAGCGAATCAGCTTCATCATCATGATCAGAGAGTCATCGGACAGGAAGCTGATGAAGCTGCTCACCTCCATTATCGCCAGATCGTGCTGCGCATCATCCCTCGACAGCTGTAGAGGTGTAGCTCCTGCTGCCCAGTCAAATGCTCGTGCAGAACTGGATTGCCCCACTTTCGGTATGGGTTTGACTGAGACGCAATGTAACACAAGTCAGCAGTCTTTTTTGATTTGAGATGAACGATTACCACGAGTATGAAAAGATTTGGGCTCACCTATACGAGGAGTCTCGATCTCGTTCTTCTCCCTCGCCAATCGCCTCCTCTTTGACCACGTCTGCTCGAACTCCTCCCAGTGCAGTCTATCTCGCTCGTCCTATGACCCGAATGAACCATCCGTATGAATCAGCTCCGCTGCTATTGGCGAAAACTTGGATACCGATACGATCGAACACAGAATAATCAACGGAGGAAGGGACTCACCGTCCAAGATGACCATACGAGATGTTTCTCCGCCTCCCGGACCCGTTTGAGTTCCGTCAATGTCTGCTGATGCCGTCTTGAAGCCACTTCATGTAAACGTTCTCTTCGATCGCTGAGCGTTTTGTAGAGGTATTTCAGAGCGGGGTGTGTACCTATATACCGTGCCGAAGCGTGATCAGCACAACATTCCAGCTACCTGTTCCTCGCGACCACACGCCCACGCTGACAAGCCCAGAAGGCGACACGATTTTGTTCTGCAGAATATATATCCGTTTACTCACCGTTCAGAATCATCTCCTCCTCTGCTGCCGCTTCCTCCATCCGCTCGATATATAGCCTATTCCTCAACGCGGCGAACTTGAGCTCTAGCATGACTAGGAATCGCATAGACGCCGCTGTCGGTGGAGGAGCGTGAGAGGTATGTGAGTGTTTACCGTGTGAGGGTATGGAGAGGTAGGCGGGTGAATCTGGGCGTAGAATAAGTACAGCGTTAGCTAGATGATCCTTGAAAAAGAAATATAAATGGCATGATGGGCGATTGCGGGTCCCACGCTTTACGTGTGTGTGAGAATAACAACAGGGGTGAATAGTCTGCTCTTCAGTCATACTCACCAGCTGCTTCACGCTCAGGCTCGTCGTCTTCCGGCTCCGGCTCCGCTTCCGCTTCCGCCTCAACCTCGACATCAGCATCTCCTTCTTCCTGCTCGTCCGCAGCGCCATCTGCGTCGGCCTCAGCATCCACTTCAGCCTCGGCAGCAACTTCACCATTGAGTTCTTCGTCCGCATCGGCGTCGACATCAGCTTGATCTTCGGCCTGAGCTCCAGCTTCAGCATCAGCTTCAGCATCAGTCTCGCCTTCGACCTCGGCGTTCGCCTCGATAACGGTATCAACTCTCGCGTCGGCTTGCGCAAGAAGAAGCTTGGCGTCGTCCTCATCTGCCCGAGTGGTGGTGGTTTGTCGAGAGTCCTCTTCAGCGTCTATCGGCTTGTCGGCTTCCACCTTCTCCACTTCTTCATCTTCATCTTCCTCCTCCTCCTCCTCTTCTTCTTCTTCCTCGCGATCATCCGCCTCGTCATCATCATCTTGTGCGTTATTTCCGTTCACTTCCACCTTCAATCCACCACCTTCTTCCTTAAGCTTGGTCGAATCATCTTGTTCCTCTGCGTCATCCGCCTCGTCATCCTCATCATCAGCATCCGATAGATCTGCCTCTGGTGATTCTCGCTCAGGCTCCGGCTCAGCTCGCATGGTCTCATCACCGTCCCCATCGTCATCATTTTCCTCGTCATCGCTACCATCCTCTTCTTCTTCTTCGTTGAGATCTTGTGCGTCCTTGCGAGGCGTAGCGTTGAGTTTCAATGTGATTTTGGGCGATGTCGGTAATGGTGAGATGAGCATTGGATCTGACGGCGGGGGAGTGAGGGACATTGTCGATGCTTGAGAATGGGCACGATGACTACAATGGGGGTTTGGATCATCCAGCATGATGGCCTGTCAGCTTCGAACATAGCTGAAAAGTCACGGAAACGCGCAATATTAAACCAGGCAAGCGAATGAACCACAGCGATAAACGTAGACCCAACCAGCATACGCTGGGCCATACTAAGATGATCCGCGAGGGATATTGGCTGTAGCGCTGAGAATCATACGCATCCAGCAACGAGCATCCTCCAGGGAAGCATAGGAGGGTCGAGGGAACAATGAGCAATGAAGATACGCAATCCAACTCACCGCTTGGAAGTAGATCCGTTATTGTGCACGATCAGAGGCTTCTCGTCCACCTCGATCGGTTCATCCTGTGCGTGTTCGCGATCCATCCTTGTATCCAGCTCGGCATCCATATCATTATCCATGTCTATGTCCATGTCCATATCTCTATCTCCCTTAGTCTCGTCTTCTTCTGTGAGCTCACTCTCATCGTCTCCCCCTTGCCCATCATCTCCGTCGTCCTCTTCGTCATCTGTGAGCGGTAAAGTAGACGACGTAGCGGGCGACCTCATCTCCCCTATTTCTTCATCTATTCCTCCTATCCCTCCATCTCCAGCTTCAAGTGTATGTGTTATATCCTCCGGTAAGGGTTTAGCAGCGGCAGTGGAGGATGGTGAGGAGAGAGGTGAGGAAGCGCTGCGTGTGATATTTGGTGGTAGCGCGCCGCCCGTTGGCGTCGGCGTAGATATGCGGAGCTCTGAGGGTGATGGCGAAGGCATCGCGGTGGACTGAATCTGAAGTTATAGAGGGTGTATTGTATATGTAATCGGGCGAGGATAAGGGGGAATGAGCTAGCTGCTGGATGGATGAAGAGCTGCGAAGCAAGAAATCAAGACGCGCTCTGCTACGTAGCTTATCAGTTATTGCTCTGCTCCGCTATATGAGCCTTCTCCTCCTTCTTCCGCTGACGGACGAGCAACAGCTTAGCTGATCTTCTAGCTGTGACTACTACAGATCTAGCTCAGAAAGGGGGACGAAAGCCGTAATTATAATAGTGTCGTATCGGTTGGTGATGTTATCTGATCGGCGGTGGGAGCTGATGGACCCCTAGGAGATCGGGTGTCAACGAGAAGATGAATTGATGCTATCGGTGTGCCGGTGTGCTGTGTGAGCTCAAGTGCACCCATTCAGGGCTGGCCAAGCTCTCGGCCTCGAGAAGATGAGGAAGATGGGAAAAATCAAGTGTAGCTAGTAAATTTGACAAGCAGAATGGTATGATTGATCGCGAGATTGAGAAGAGAAATACTAGAGGGATAAACCAAGATAGCAGACCAGATAGTGTCATATTCTCTCTCTCCCTCACTCTGTATACACAACAAACCGGATGCGCAATGTGCCAATAGTCAGTGATTACCCCCCGTTATACCCACCACCGTCACCCGCGCCCGGTTTAATCCACTTGCTGCAGGCCTAAATCATAAAGTGTATAATTCTCATTCACGCGCCTAGATGTAGCGTGTTTTTCCCTAAAATCCGTTTGGAAGTGCCGAGCCGCGAGTAGTAGGCAGTAGGCACGCCCAAATAAGCTGAGCTTATTCACAATACAACAAGTGGCATTTGGCTCTCTCTCTCTCTCGCTCAGCCACGCATATAAATGGGCATGGGATGGAAATGGCATACTGTACTCGTACTCGTATATGGCAAGTTGATTTCACTACTGATTCTACCTTTCTATATGCACCAATAGTGAGAAGAACGCAGCAAAGAGAATATCAAGTTTTTGGCAGAATTGTATGGATACAGATGATGAGGTACGAGATCGATCAATGAATGAATGTGGTTGGATAGATACAAGGGCTCGTGTATGGAAACCTAACCAAAACGAAAGAAGGCTATTGTCCATTCGGAACTTCAATGTCCAAGGTCCGTGAGGAAGAAGAGAATACGAATCAAGATGTACCCAAGGTGGAGAGGGCAGCAGAAGGGGCGGAAAAGATCGATTATTCCGCTTGGGTGACGAACCAGCTTGATTTCGCCTTCTCGCCATCGTCGGCGGACTCGTTGTCGGAGATGCAAGTGGTGTTGGTGCCGAATTCGAGGCTGGGAGTGGGCTGGAGCGTGTAGCCTCGTCGGCAGGTATCTAAATGCACTATATCAGACCACTTTCTCCCAGTTCCCGCATAACATCAGCCTGGGATCCAGATCTCCACTTACCGATCAAACAGTGACCGTGGTGGCATTTGACCTCGGAGACGCCAGGTACAGCACCGCAGTCTGCACGTTCGACGCGAACACAGTCAGTTCGTTCGCAAAACAGAAATACGACCAATGCGCTGCTCACCGATGCCTTGGCCTGGACAGCCGCCACAGGACCAGAGGGAGGACGAGACGCTGTGGAATCATGAGTCAGTTGCCTGTCGTGCGATGAGAGCGCAGCTTACAACTCACTCTGTGCATCGCCAGCTACCATTGGTCTCACAAGCCTTTTCTTCATCCTTGCATCCCAAGAGGGTCTCGAGCGCTCGCTCATCTTGCTCTCGCATCTTGACAGCCTCGTGTAAGGAAGGGTTCCTTTTGTAGTTCTTCTTGCCGCCGTGACCGTAGCCGCCAGATGGAGTGGGACAAGGCTTGCACTTGAGGGGCTTGGGGTGGTGGCCGCCCTTGCCGCCTCGTTTGTCGTAGTACCAGTCGTCGACGGGCTCGTATCCTTCCTGCCGAGTTCAAAAGGACAAGTCAGCGAAGGTGCAAGGACGGTAAGTAAATTAGAGGGGAAACAGTAGTAACGGGTCAAAGAGAGGAGCGTATAGATAACAATGAGTGTACATGACGATGTGACATTGCTGACGAGAGGATGTTGTCCGTTGATTGGAAAGTCAATTTACGTCACATTCGCATTTCTCGGTATCGGGGTTGTAGTCTGCAGCAGTCGGCCCGTTGTATGATGTCAGCTCTGGCGTCCTATTCTCGTGCAGGCGATGTGGAGCTGACTCACGTTGATGTTTGCCCTTGCACTTGCACTCAGGCTCAGGCGGCTCGTACCCGCCCTTCCTCTTGTATCCACCGTATCCCCCCTCACCACCACCACTGCCATGGCCTCCATTACCGTAGTCGATATAGGTGTTGGGATAATCAGGACAGACACAATCCTTGTAGTGCCATCCGCCGCCACCTTTACCTTTGGATTCGACTTCACCCTCCGTTCGCTTGTAGTATCCGGTTTCGTAGAAGCCTGGAAGACATTCACAAGTATCGTGATCTCGAGTGGGGATGTCGTAGCATTTCGGGTGATGGTCCCATCCTCGCTCGACGATGGTATCTCCTTCGGTAGGCGAGGGTGATGAGAGTGCTAGCGGTACGAGGGGGAGAAGGGAAAGAAGAGGGAGACGCATCGTAGTTTAGTGGTGTCAGGGCACGATTAGGATGGTCCGATACGAAGTGAATGTAGAGTATCTGAAGAGAAAAGGAGTGATGTCCCGTATAGAAGAATGGTAGTAGGAAGGAGGAGTCAAAGGTCTTGCGAAGAAGGAAGGTCTGATAGGATAAGGATAAGGGAATGGGTTGGTTGACAGCAGAGGAGAGAAAAGTAAAGAAGAGAGATGAGAAGAAGAATTGAAAAAGGACGAGGGGAGCAGCTGTATGTATGTAGTCGTGGCATATGATCGAGGTCAAGGAAGGACAATAGGTGAGAGCAGGCAGTGGGAGTGGGGGTGGGGGTGCATGTCTGGGACGCATACAAGCCGCTGAGCAGCCAGCATTTTGATGGTGATGGTGATTGGTGATTGGTGATTGGTGAATGGTGAATGGTGATGGTGAGCAGACGTTTGAAAAGTGCGAAATTAGCGTGCGGTGCCGAACATATACTCTACATCATAACACCGCACACCGCTGATCATTCCGTATTATCCTCGTTTTTCAAGGTAAGGCAACGAAAGGAAGGACAGAGCAAGGCGGGTGAGGTACTGCGACACTACGAGTACTCGTCAACACATCAAAGGCATGGGACGATTGATTGCTGGAGTTTAGAGAATATGGTGAGACATGGCGCTATTTCAGCTAGAGGACCCGCCACGCTCCTCTCGGCCATCAGGAATCAAGATGTGATGTCCTCCCAGCAAGAATCATTTGAGCCAGCTGCAAGCATGCTTCTTCAACGGAGTCAGTGATGGTGATGGTAATAGCAAAGGCGCCTGCGCGTTCTCTGGACAGAATGATCCCGTAGATCGTCTCACTACATCCTCGAGGTCGAAAGAAGGGATCTTGACGGCTGGGAGAAGAGAACAAGTACTGTACTAGTAGAATATTGTGTCACCATCCGCATTCTCATCAAAGGACGTCCTTTGATCGATTATTATCTGAAAACGAAACAGCAAGAGGAAAAAAAGAAGGAAGGATCAGAGTGCGTGCTCGACATCAGGAACGAACAAAGCATTATAGTATCAGTACGGTGTGACAATACGCGACATTCAGGAAGGGAAGGAAGATAAATGCAAGCTGGAGAGAGAGAGAGTGAGAGAGTGAGAAACACTCGCTGGTGGAATGGCGGTGTCTGATCAGATCAACCCAAACATCCAGACCATCGTAAGGTTCCCGAGATGCACAGCATTTGATCGACATCGTAATTCGTTCGACTAGTCCGTCCTTCGGCTCTCGGAGCTTGCGCTAGAGAGTACAGTACTAGTGCCCCTCCTTTGACCGCACTCGTACATCAAGGCACTACTGTACTAGCATGCTGTGCAAAGACTTGATGCGCATGCTCGCTACGATGGAGTGAGTATATTTAGCTTTAGTGTTCTGAGGGGTCTGACGGGCCAAGTCGACGATGATCAATGTTCATGATCCCTTTGTGGTTGATGGCATCATGATCGATCATTAGCATCATCATACAGTAATCATCCAAGTACTGTAGTTGTATTCGGTTCGGACCTGTCATGTCCGGTCGGTATTGTGCTCGCACTCGTCTCCCTCGCCAAAACAGGTACTGTACAGTTGGCTCTGTACAGGTGTATTAGTGGAGACAGTCAGACCTGCAATCGTCTAAAGGAATGAGCGCAGCAGCAATTTGATGATCGGCACATCAGCGTCTAACGAAAAAGAAGCTGGTTACTGTGGACAACCAGGATCAGTGGTACATTACAACCCGAGTCCGAATAATCTTGCTACTTACCGAACACGTGAGCCTGACCAGTTGTGAGCTGAAAGCTGAGAGCTGAGAGCTGAGAGCTGAGAGCTGATAGCTGATAGCTGAGAGCTGAGAGCTGAGAGCTGAGAGCTGAGAGCTGAGAGCTGAGAGCTGAGAGCTGAGAGCTGAGAGCTGAGAGCTGAGAGCTGAGAGCTGAGAGCTGATGCGACTAGCTGCATTTAGGCTGACTGCTCGCCCTCTACAACCACAACCGACGACCAATGATAGCAGGTGATACACACAGTACGCGAGAGCCGCCGGCATGTGCTGTGCTGTATAGTGGTCTAATCGGTAGTTCGGACGGAGGAGCTCAGCACATCTCAAGGTGTATTCGGATACGATCGACTCAAACCTCATGAGCTAGACAATTGAGAGCGAAGGCTCATTGAATGCGAGGTAGTCTTGTTTGGTTGATATCGACGAAAGCACGCAAGGCCAAGGCGGCGTATGACGTCATTTTGCCACCGCCCTCATGACTCTAGGCGAAACATTACAGCCTACACCACGAGCAATTACAGTAACGACGTGTTTTTGACTCGTGACAATCTTACATGAACTGGCATCCATCGTCGTTCAAGTACAGCTTCAACTCCTAAGAGAAACACTTATAATCATATCAAAACCAAAAGTCAAGTCAACCGAACCTCAAGTTACTCCCTCGAAATGTCAAACAATCACACTTTCCAGCCCGCGCCCACGGCACTTTCAAACGAGCCTACCGAGGCCGTACCGCCTTCTGTTGTAGCTGCTGGAACTGGAGTACCTGTCGCCCCTAAGGAGTTTGCCGAGCCTCAACAAGGTGAGTCTGATGTTGGGTTGTCGTGCTATGGTTTCTTTTGTCTTCTTGGCTGTGGCTGGAAGAGCGAGTGGGTCATCGACGGGAGGGATGTATCGGCTTTCGCGTAGAGAGGATGTTGCACAGACAACTAGTGCGAGTAATGCTAGCTGGTTTTTCCTCGTCACAGAGCAGAGCTCAGTGCAAGGTACGATGACATGGACTGGAGGTCGGATCCATTGTCGCTTTTGAGCCGGCGGGGGATTGTATCTTGAATCACATGGAACAACGTTAGTCAATCTCAACTAACGCCTTGTATGTTTGTTTTACGCTGGTATCATATAGCTGCCACTGCTCCTGGAACAGGCGGTGTTGTCGAAGAGACCGGAGAGAAAGTTCCCTTCAAAGAGCAGGTCAGTCTATTATTATTCTCCTCAACATTCCTTCTGCAGCCTTCATCTCCTCGTCACCCACCCTATTCTTTCTCCAAGGCATAGAACGGTCGGAATGGACGAGACGAAGGAAAACACTAGCAGCCTTGACTAATCCAAACGCTCATTCATTTCTGCCTGTACTTCATACGGGTACTGACTTCCCTTGTCGGTTGATATAGGTTAACGGATACGCCAAGAAGTTTGCTGGCGCGATTTTCAACAACGACAGGGAGAAAGAATTTGGCGAGAAGAAACTCGACGGTCAAATCTAACCTAAGCCTAAATCTCAGCGACCATGCGTCCGTGAGAAATAACCTTATAATGGGCGGCGATGACGCTAAATAGAACGAGTGTAGCCATAGCTCAATAGAACCATGTATCTCTATTTCTATCTCGCCCAATCGAGGTGCAGTACAACATATAATACATGGGCGTTGCTTGGGCATGAGCACGGTTCTCACAATGGGGACGATGAGCCATTGTGATTGCATGCGACATACAGTAGGGTATACATACCATGTTCAGCTCGAGGGCTCACATGACAACCTACATCTTCAGCGCTTGTCAAAAAAGAAACGATTGCAGATAGCGTTGGGTAATTTCGATGATACTGATGTGATTTATTCATGAGGATATATTCGCTACATTTCATTCGGACTTTTGGTTCCTTTTGACCTGTACTAACTGAATTGACTACCACTTTCCTGCTATCCTGCTATCCTGCCATAACAATTCATGTTTTTTCTCGGTTGCACTTGGTCCTCATTGAGAGCTTGAAGATTAAAGCTTCTTGTTGACCTCGTCCGAGGCATCTCGGGCCTTGCCAGCGGCAGCTCCAAGAGCCTGGTTAGTGTTCTGTCGAGCGGACTCGGCTGTCTCCTTGGCCGTTTGGGAGGCTTTGCCTGCCGCTGAGTCGATTTGAGATTGCGAAGGGGTGTTGGCGGCTACGAGCGAGCACCGCAAGCGAGGGCAAACACGAATGGAGGGACGATCAAATCAGGTAGGTCAGCGGTGTCTCTTCTCCTCTCCTCGTCATAAACACGATATGATATGTCTGTCTGTTAGGGATAAGATATTCATACTATACTGTAATGAAGGGACTCACAGACAGTATCCTTGGCCGAGTCGGAAGCTTTCTGGGCGCTGTCAAGACCGCTAGCGAGGGTCTCACCGACCTTTTTGTTGATCTGTCATGTTGGGTTGTGAAGCAATTAGAATCAGTAAAAAGAACAGGGGAAACAATGTGCGTTCGATAAAGTAAAGCAGGCGTGTGTCCGTCTTGGTAGATAGCAGGCTCAATGGCAGACGAGTAGGAGGTTTACCAACCCCGCTTAGGCCCGTGTGAACGGATAGGATCTGCTTCAGAGCATTCCAAGCGGGAGACGGGGACCAGTCAACGAGGCATAAAAGGGAAGTTCAGGGGGAGCCCGACCCCGAGGCTATAAGTCAAAGCAATACTCACAGCGTCGGCGGTGTCCTTTACGGACTCGGTGAGAGTCTTGCTCCTCACAGCAGAGGTGGAGAGAGCCCTGTAAGAAGCTCGAGAGAGGGGAAGAGTGGAAGTAACTCGAAGGAAAGACATTGTGTGTGGCTTTGAATTTGATGTTTGTGTTGCGTTGTGCTGCTGTCTTGTTAAATTTGAAGTGTGAAAGTGGGAGAGGGAGATCAAACTTAATAACGTCCGCAGGTCATATACAAATATCCTTCGGATGGAGCGACAGTTTATGTGTAAGTATGGCTTGTGTGAAATCAAAGCGGAATGTCGCGGCTATACATCATCGTTCCTCATCACATCATCCTTCCAGCCCTAGGCGTATCCCACCCTAACATACACGGATGCAAACGTGATAAGCCCTAGTATGATAATGTGGCGAGTAAGTGGAAGTGAAAGTGACCTCATCTCGTCACATCTCGCTCTATAATACCACTGTGCATGTCTAATAGGTCTAATAGTGCTATAGCTAGTGCTAGTCATAAGCGAGTGAGTGCGAGTGTTTGCATTATTAGCTGGACCTACAATACTACAATACTGGGTGACTGACTGCCAAATGCATTGCATGTCATGCCGTGTCATGTCATTTCAGCAGCAGCAGCAGCTGCTGCTACTATATTCCGTCATTACTATCCTCATTCAAGGGCAAATGACGTCACATCCACGCTCTAGTAACAGTAAAGGGGTGGAATAAACAATATTCATATTATATTACTACGCAGTAAGCTTATTCGCTGGTCCTCCTATACCAACCAATGCTAGCGGTGGCTCCATATTCCCACTGTTCCAGCCAAACCCATCCCAACGCAACGAAACGATCTGCATCACATCGCATCACGTTAGCCTACTTACTTGTTTGATCTTTCTTGACCATCTTCCCCTTTACTCTCTTCCTTCACTTACAACAGACACCCCTTGCATATTTCAGCTCAGCTCAAGCCGCACTGCATCGCATCGCACAATGGCCCTCTTCCAAAGCGCTCTCGCGCCCTTCTCCTTGAAGGGTTTCTACCTCATTACATGGGGTACTGCTCTCGGATCTAACGTCTGGAACACCATTGTGAGTTGAGTTGAGTTGAGATGACGAACGAGCACCAACCGGCGCCGATAAAGACAAGAAAGGAGGACAAGCGCTGACAAGGGTTGTCACTTTTCACTCGCTTCTCCGCCCTCTCTGTTGTCGATATCCTTGCGGCTTCTGGAAACCGCCGATGCCGATGCCATTTTGTCTCTGCAATGATGGATCACGAATCGATCGATTGTTTCTGTGCCAAACTACGAAACGACCCGCTCTTCGCATGTTTTGCTCATTCTTGAACCATCTCATCTCGCTATCGCTCTTCGTGATTTCAGTCCGGATTCCGAACCTACAAGACCCTTCCCCGACAGACTTTCGGTACCCTGCAATCCCGATTGACCCCGCTCTACTTCACCTTCCAAACGCTCACTACCTCCACCCTCTTACTCACCCACCTCTACTTCCATCCTGGATTGATCTCATCCCCCCGAGTCGAGCCTCATTGGGCTACCTCGGAAGCCGGACACCAGGGTTTCCTCATTCTCGCCGCTTTGATTCCTCAGGTCGTCAACCTCTTGGTCGTCGGTCCTTGGACTTCAGAGGTCATGTTCCAGCGACACAGGCAGGAGAGGGTCGAGTCCAAGGAGTACGACGAGGCTGGTGTAAGTGTTTGCCTTATTCCAAACAGAATCGCCCTAGATCTATTCAACCTCCTATGTTAAATCACCCAATCCCAATCAAAAAGAACTCCAGCTGATGATTTCTGATCTATTTTTTTCCGTTGGTCGGTGCTTCGCCCCTATTTATATCACTTCGCATTTCATCCGCATCATGTACACTCACTTTTCTCGTGCGCAACAGGTCTCCCAAGACATGGAGAAGATCAACAAGAAGTTCTCCATCCTCCACGGTATCGGTTCCGCTCTCAACACCGTCTCTTTCCTCGGCCTCGCCGGTCTCGGTCTTGCCGTTAGCATGTAAAGTGACAGTCGAACTGACTTAGAAAAGTGAAGAAGGAGAAGCAGTCATATTGCACGAAATATGACTAGCGGAACATGTTTTTAGTGTTCAATCTCATCCTGTTCACAGAAGGAAAGGAGGAGAAGAAACGAGTCGGGAGGGGGATCATGTGCGGAGGGCGGCCGGAGGTCGGAATGGCCCCGCGGCCTCGTTGCTTCGCTTATCGATTTTGCATGGCTTATGTAGCGATTGTTTTCTGTTCTGTTCAATGAAACTTGTCATGAATACATATGCGGTATACTTGCGTGCGTCACATCGACCACGTGCTACTCCACCGAGGAGGCTCACAATCACCATACAATCAAAGTGATCGGTAATGAGATAACAGATCGTCTTCACGGTCCATGCAGACCGAGACTGACCGCTACAGCGCGCGAGCCACAATTTCGCAGAACAAGGAGCTCTCAGCTCAAAGCAATATCATCTATTTACGCCTCATGATACAGGATACATACAGCGAAGCTAGCTTTGAGCGACAAGTTGTTTGTCATTGCGCGGGATACGTGCATTGGTGGCGGGGACGGGACATGGTGTGACTAGCAGAGTGATCTAAGCGATCTACCAAACCTCCTCTCTTCAAGAGTAAGGTATCGATTTCTATGCACATTGGAGTAGATCTATGTACCCGGATATACGAACGGTCATCAATTCATTAAAATTCGTAGTCGTTTCTCTCCTCTAAACTAACGCCCCCTTCTTCCCTTGCCTTCTTTTCCCCTCCGCTTCTTCTGCTTCCATGTACAGCCGAGCCGGTCTTGAGTGATCGGCCGACACCGTTTGAGGAATCACGAAGGTCCCCATGGCAGCTCATCCATCCCTGACGTAAATTTAGAGTCATTCGTGAGTTGTATGAAATGCGCTTGTTCGTTCGGAGCATAATCATCGGTACCCGCCGTATGAGAGTGGATTTGGCAGACCGCCAGTACCATACAACGGTTGCTGTTGTTGTTGTTGGGGTGGGGCAGCGTATCCTGTCGGGTTGTTCATTAATGAAGCTCGGATCTGGGCGTCTACAGTCATGCCAATGGAACAGGTGTCAGCATTATGAGATCACGCGTTAAAGAGGCAGACTCAATCGTTCACTCGATCATGGTATGCAGAAAGATGTCCCCTTGAGAGTGGCTCGGACTCACATGGATCGGTGTACGCCAACTGCATCGTCCTGCTGGGTTCCTGCTCCATCCCATGACCCTGACCGTGCCCATTGCTTCCCGGCATGTCTCCATCGAAAGCACCATAGGCATCCACGCTAGGTCGAGCCATCGCTCCGCCGCCAGCGGAATATCCACCATAACCACCACCACCACCGCCGCCGGAAGGCGCGTCAAAAGTGGAGTCGACCCTTGCATGTCCGCCCAAACCTTGAGTCGCTGAAGAGGTGTTGGGAGCAAGGTCTGACTTGTCGGCGTACCTGTCATCGTCGGCCGCAAGGATGTTAGAGTATGAGATACCGTTTGATTCGGGCGGGATGAAAGCTGGTTCTCGACGACGGTTCTGTCGTCTCTCTCGACGAAAGACCAATGCCGTCAGAACGAGCAAAGCGGCCCATGCACCTGTTACAGGAGCACACAAAACACAGTTGCGAGCGGTATCAGTAGTTAAACTAATATGTCAGAAGTCAGATCCGAATTGGCGTACTCACCAAAGGAGAACCAGTCAAAGATGGCCGAAGCTTTCTTCGTAGTGCACCAGTCCTTGAGCCCACTCTTGAAGTCGTCTCCGAGGTCGGCGTGTGGATCATCGTCCGCATTCTTGCACCCTTTGGCCGTCCAAGCTATGATTGCCAACGTCAAAAGATCTCAGATCAGTCTACAATGTATTCCATGGAAAAGGTCTAATATTTCACTGTCTGGGGAGAGGAGATGGCGAATGAGAACGACAACAAGGTTATGATCGACTCACCGCTGATAGTCACGATGAATGCACAGAGGAGGGACATGAAAGTGCCAAATGCGTGAAGTATGAAAGTAGATCGGGTCTGATTCAAGAACTGAGCAGGTCTCTTGAATCGGTCCCACCTATTCCATCGGAACCTCGAATCAGCTCTCGCTCTTGGAGGTATGGCCGTTGGCCCAGGTCCCCCGCCAACGCTAAGAAGCAAAGGCGGATGTTAGATAATCGAATACTACTCACCTATCATACACTATCGGTACCACCATGAGGAACGCCGATAGGAGGAACAAGAGCAACAAGCAGAAAATGACGAATCCCGTTCCTCCAGCTACAGCAAGCAAAGCCAGCATGCAAGCAATTAGTAATGGATCGAGAACAGCAACACGCCCTGCTCTGGGTAGAAGCCGACTTACAGACGGCGAACCATTTAGCCTGGAATCCCGCTACAGCACCCATCGTACATATCGCCAAGAACGTGAAGAAGATCTACAAGATGAATTTAGGCATAGAATCAATCGTTGCCTCCAAATCTCCGTGGCAAAGCGGTAGGAGCCAAAGCTGGTTTGGAGAAGGGGAGATCGTGATTGTGCGGACGAGCGTCACTTACGGCCACGACATGGATGATCAGATGAGCTTTGGGCAGCGAAGGCTGATCGAGTAGTGTCGTACACGGCGCGGGCGACGGCGACGGCGATGGTGATGGTGATGCAACGGTCATGATTGCGAGATGGTCGATGACAGGGGAACATCATGAGCGGAGTAGACGAGATGGAACGATAGTATAGATGATTGATCACGCAGAGAGGTGGGCGTCATTTGGCAATGATGATAGCAGATAGATGGTAAATAGACATGGATCATGGATCATGGAGTGATACATGTCAGCCTCTTTATTTTCAATGTTCAGCGTTTGAGTCATCCTGCGCTCTCCCTCATGGACCTTTGTCCCTTCCGATGAGCTACAGTGCCTCGAACCTTCCTTGACCCTTCTCTTGACAGTTCCACCCATACCTTCGATCAATTGAGCTCGGTAGATCATCAGATATCTCACTCCTCACTCGACTCACCTCTTCTAGAACTGGCCCATCCAAGAATGGATTTCCCCCGCCCATGGTGTTCGTTCGCACTCTCGTCAAGACATTATGATTCCCGTCAAATTTGAATGCTTTGGACAGCTTGGCGCTAGCTGATGCTGATGTGTTGGAGAATGCGTTCTTTAGCTTGTCCATTCTGCTATTACGTCTATGGGCGGTCGGGGTTCTGGTGATTGTTATTCGTTCGTTCTAGCTGCGTCGGTAGTGTCGTCTGTCGATAGTGTTGTCTGTCGATAGTGTTGTCTGTTGATAGTGTTGTCTGTTGATAGTCGTTAGTCGGTTGCTGCGGGTTCGCTTTGTATTGTCGGATGATGAGGATTAGGTTGCCGTGAACTGATGAATGATGCAAAGAAAGTGATATGGCTGATGATACAAGAATAATTGTATGAGCCAGGTTGCAAGCTGGTCTGGGTGGTTGTTGATCGTCTTTGGGCAGTGGTCAAGTTGAGAGAAAGTCTACTCGTGCGTTCCAAAGGACCTTTGAAACTACTCAGTCTCGTCTCGGTGCGAGTGTAGGAATTGGTGTGGGTGCCTCGTTGGTTGATGCGGAACGTCCGTTTGACGCTTAATGCTGATGATTATGCTAAGCTCTCTCTCTCTCTGACTCTCTACATATATCTGATACTACTGTACTTATGTAACTTCAAGTGAGACAAGTCTCTTTCGGAGGTCGAATTCGACTTCGGCTTGGCTTGGCTTCGGAGAACTGTGCATCGCATCGCATTTCCACCAGCCCAAATGCTATGCTATGCAATACACTACTCGTACTGCACAAAACAAAAACAACTCAACTCGCCTCGCCCCCCGCGACGCGCCGTCTTTTGATATCTAGCGTGGTTCTCGCGTGTTCGGCAATAATTACAGTAAATCAGTGCCACAAACCAGCTTGGGTGGAAGTCACCGCGTGCACCCTGCATGCATGCGTAATGTTTTGGGTTGCTAATTAGCGCGTTGCATGAATTAATGGTAGGCTGCGCGATTTTTTTGGGTGGCGGTGCGCGATGAGAGAAGAGAACGTCATCCCATCGACCCCTTTGCATGCATGCATCATCCTTGTCTTTATCCTCGTCCAGCTACACGTCAGGACTTCGAGTACCAAGAGTGTAGTATAACAACGTGCTTGGGAAACACCCCCTTGTTTGAATGTGATACCCGATATCTGTGAGCTCTGCGCTGCCGTGGACCGCACTTCACTCAGGACGTAAATAGACGAGCATAATTGACGAGAAATGAGAAGTATAGAGTTCTTGCATATGCCGGCATTACGTCCTCGCTCAACAATTGCGTTGACTACTGTCTATGTAGTACGAGCAGAAAACCTTGCGTGGAGCGGAATGTAGTAGAAAGGATATCAAGATAGCAAAGTTGCATGCTTACTGCCACCGCCGATACTGTACCGACAATACGATACGATGATGTTACCATATGATTTGCCTTTGCTTGGATAGAAAACGAAACATGACATAGACGAGCCAATCTCGCTTCTATCGCCAAAATGGCATGGTACACAGGATGAGCAATTTGACGAAGCCATTCGCTCGTATACAAACGGAGTGATCATTCCAGGGCTGTGAACATGAAGCGTCGTCATACGTCTTCTCCTATTTGCGAGACTAGATGCTTGGTACGCTGTGCTTTGTGCTATTTTTGTGTAGGGTACGGAGTATGACCAATCACACGAGATGCGAGATGACAGTTTTTTGAGGATAGTTAAGGGTGTTTTCCGTTGGCGCCAGCTCCCCGGTGCAGCTGCAACTGGAGCGAAAGGCTGCCGTGCCTGAGAGGCAGGGGTCAACAGACGAGCACAGGAGGAGCAGGAGCATAGGCTGTCAAGTAATGACTTGGCTGTAATTGGCAATTACAATTACATACAATTTTCCTCCTATTCCCCTTATTGGAATTGAGCCATTTTCTAATTATTTTCTTTAGCAACCAGGATCGAAGTTAAACTACAGGACTACAGCATGTACATGCATGCATGCATGCATGCATACAATAGCTCAGTAGGGGAACTGTTACTGCTTGTACCGAAAGGGCTCGATATACCTGACACATCTCACACATCAGAGACACGGTTATATACCCCCCAATTCAAGCTACCACCACCACGATTCAGTCATTCGACCATACATACATAACATCTGACCGCCATCATCAGCAAGATTGTGCATAGTTGCATCAGCATATCAGGATCGACGAGAGAAACCCCGAGAAGATCAACCAACCGACATTCATCATCGAGAGCTAAGCTAGGCTAGACTGGGAAGATCAGTGCGAAGAAGAGGTGGCGATAGTCACGTTCTCAAGCTAGCTAGGCAGGCTTTAGAGCGAAGAGGCGAATAGATTGTATAAATCGATCATCAAACAAACAATATCATCTAACATCGCGTATCTTCATCCTGTAAGTCGTTAGTCATCCGTCCTTGTCGTGCGCATGAACGTGCCCGGGCTATCAAACGTTCTGCCTTTATGCCATCATCAAAGGAGGGTCCAACGTCCTTGCGTTACTCTACTCTATATCCCACTACCAGGGTAGATCAGATCAAGGACGTGTAATGTAGGCCGTGGCCGTAGGCTGGACCGAGCCAAGATATTGAGATGATTGGAAAAGATGACTGATGATAAACTTTCCCAACCATTCTTCTCAGACGCAAGACTATATAACCTCGAGCTACCTTATTCCTCTTCCTCGACGATTGCAACAAGGTCAGGCGATTGAAAAGAATCTGTGAGTGACTGACTGTTCACGCTTTGATATGAATAATCAATCCCGACCCCGCTCTTTTGTATCCTTTCACCCCTTTCACCACACAGTGGTCGAGCTACAGACACCGACATCATGCCTCGTCATACAATATAAAAAGCGCTCTCCCATGTCTTCATCATTGAGTAAATCCCGCTATCACTTCTTGAAGAGCGCTCTTGCTGGACAATTGCATTGCTGGTCTATTACATTGCTGGTCTATTGCACTGAAATCGTATTCCGATCCGGGCTAACTCAACTTTCTACTTTCCCGCTTCTCTTTACAACTCGCCACTCATACCGCCATTCCACCTACTCGTGATACACTGCACACCGAACACAATCGATTTGTCATATCCATCAAATAATATTAACACAAAATAATATCTGCATCTGCGTCAAACGCATCGCATCGCACCGGCCATCCATTTCGGCGACGCTAAATGCTCCGCTCTACTTGTTCCTCGTGGAACAAACGATAATACTCCGTCAATCCGACAGCTTGTCGAGTTGATTGTCCCACCATCCAACTGTAATACCAATCGCAACTCAGTGTTATAATATGGTTGATCGATTATAGTGCACATCTCATCATTGACATTGTGGGACATATATCCCTCCATCAATAACAACCACCGCACTTACATCATCAGCATCTTCGACAGATCCCCTTCTCTTCCAACTAGAAAGAAACTTATTCTGGGAGCTTCTCGCATAAATCAGAATCATACTCTCGTGTCATACATATCAATTCACAAGTAGAAAAGAAACTCATCAATCTCCCATCGACATGTCGTCAACACCTACAGGACCTGGGGGAGTAGATACCATCCCGGAAGCTGCGGATGAAGAAGGTCTCCCGGACGATCCGAAACAAGTGAGTTTGCTGTATCACGGCATAGCGAGTTCGAAATTTCAGTATCGTCTTATATGACTGATCGTGCTGACTTTGGGTTAATTTGATTTGCAGCCCGATAATAAAACCGTCAACGTCAAAGATCTGCCATACATGCTTGATTCACTCAAACCTCCCTCTGCGGCGGGTAACACCACCAAGACGCCCTCCCTCTCATCTCCCGCTACAACCCCCGAATCAGAACCTGAACCCATCAGCCCTCCTAATCAACACAAGCATGAATATCACCCGTCTCCTCTTGGCACTGGAGGAGACCATGACAAGGCCGCTCATCGATCATTGAACGGCGGCTACGACCATCATAAACCCCCTCTTAGTTCCAGCTTGGCGACTGTCGGCTCAACGGATTCTCCAGCCTTCCATCACCCGTCACCTACTAGGCTGGATGCTTCATTCCCCTTCCCAAACTGTAGGCATTATTCCGTTCATCCCTCCCTCCTGTCACATTCTGTCACATCCAGTCTTATCCCCTGCCCCACACCTGGTGATTGGCTGTGACCGATCTCAATCTGACATCGTGTCCTGTTCATTTTGCTTTATGGCGAAATAGTCCGCCCTCTCCCATCTGTTAGCGGGTCACCCATGCCTCATCACCCCATGAATATCCCGCCAGCTCCCGCCAGCGGTCAGGCATCCGCACAGATGTCCCGAGCCGGCTCATCCGCCTCGGTCTATGCTGGGTCTCACCATGGGCACGAGAAACACAATGATGTACACACTCGACCGGGTCGAGCGCATTCGACCACCTCCAAGCCTACTATGTTGGCCGAACATGGTCAGAAGAAGTCGTTCTTGCACAAGATGTTCCATCCTAACGAGGCGAAACACGAGGCCAAGCTTGCCGCTCAGGCTCAAGCGCAGGCTCAGGCGATGTCAAATGCTCAGAGCCAGGATAGACACAATTTGGATGTTTCCAGGCCTGGATCCAACGGGTACCACTCCAGCGGTCAAAACTCACCCAGAAGTCGAAGTCCTCAGCCACCAAGTCGAGATGCGACTCGTTCACCACCCCTCACCCCTTCCACACCACCACCAGGTACTTCAGATTCAGATCACTCACGACCACCCAGCCGAGCGCCATCATTCCGAAGACAAAATTCTGACCCTCACGGCCAACCACCTATAGATCGAAAGGGCGCCGGTACTCCTCCGCCCATGCAGCGAAAGCTTTCGCAACGATCTGCCTCGCACGGCTCTACAGGTCCCGGTAAAGCCGCCGCTGCTCCCCCTGGTCAGCCTGTCGTTGTGGGCAAAAAGGAAGAAGGTGGTGGTGGCAAGTTCACCCTGAAAGACCTTGTCGGTCTAGGAGAAGGTGGTGTCAAACTCTCTCGAAAGGCTTCAGCCAACGGGTCTCAGAAAGGTTCAGATCGTGGTTCGACCAAGGGTAGCGAAGCAGGTGATAATCAAAGTACTGCTTCATTGCTCAAAAAGTACGGTATCTGCGACAAAGCCGCTATCGGTAAAGGTGCTACTGCTGTCGTCCGACTCGCTCACAAGTGGGACCGACGGGAAGAGAAGCTTTACGCTGTCAAGGAATTCCGAAAAAGGAGAAAGAACGAAACTGAGAAGGACTACGTCAAGAAACTCACTTCGGAATTCTGTATTTCATCGACCCTTCACCATATCAATGTCGTCGAAACTGTCGACCTCGTTCAAGATGAGGCTCATCACTGGTGTGAGGTCATGGAGTACTGTCCTGGCGGTGACCTGTATGCGGCGATCAAGAAGGGCGGCATGTCCAGTGGCGAAGTCGAATGCACCTTCAAGCAGATCATGCAGGGTATTCAGTATCTTCACTCTATGGGTGTCGCACATCGAGATATCAAGCCTGAGAACTTGCTGTTAGACGGAAGAGGCCATGTCAAGGTGAGTCTCGGCCTGGACGACTATCGTTTGCTCTTGGGCGTTCACTAACGCTCTTTCACGTTATTCACGTTATTAGATCACCGACTTCGGTGTCTCCGATGTATTTAGAATGTGCTGGGAGAAGAAGACACATTTAAGTAAAGGTCTCTGTGGATCAGAACCGTATATTGCCCCTGAGCTGTTTGATCACAAGGGTGAGTCAGGACTATCCAAGTGCGTTATACAGTACCAGAGCTGATGTGTATCCATTCCAGAATACGATGCCCGATTGGTTGATGTATGGGCAGCGGCTATCGTCTTCTACTGCATGCAGTTCCAGGAACTTCCATGGCGAGTTGCCAAAACGGCCGATACAACATTCGCAACCTACCTACAACAATACAAGGGCGACCCAGCCGCTGAGAAGCCTTCGAGTCCTGCCCCGCTGAATAACCTCATCCCGAGAGAATGTCGAAATGTGATCAAGCACATGCTGGATCCTGATCCCAAGACGAGATGGGGCGTCGATGAAGCTTTGAAAGACAAGTGGTTGGCTTCGGTCGAGGTCTGCGTCGAGGGTCAGAAGAACGGACATAGTCATACCAGTGCCGGTATGGATATCGTCAAGATGTAAGGTAGGGTTGATACCTCTTTGCAGGAGCTAGGTCTAGGTTGGGGTACGTTGTCGTTGTCGTTGTTGTTGTTGTGTATATATCAATATAGAGGCAGTCCGTCCCGCTTACATACACCGGATTGTGATGTGATAACCTTACCTTTTCCGCCTGTCCTTATATTCAAATACATTTACATCCATAGATAGGTCAAGTCGGACGTTGTCCTGCAGCTTGACACGGGTCGGATCGAGGTTTTATCATCTTATACATAGTGCTTAAACCGTACCCCGTCTTTATATAATCGTTCCCTTTTTCACTGGTCCCTTTCTTTCTTTCCTTCCATCTATCTTAGCTTAGCTGTGTATACTGTTGGATTAGATCAGATCAGAATCAGATCAAGATATAAATGCGATATGAAGACTTAACGATGCCTTCATACTTTCGCCGGACTATACATTTATTACATTGCACTGTTGATCAAGTCAGATTCGATCAGGTTTCTGTTCTCTCCCACCTCGTCAGATATGCCCTTTTTCCCTCACTTTGATATGTGGCTCAAGAACGCAAGCGACTCATATAATATTTTGCTTACTAATCGCAATGATGAATTGTACATGCCTACGCCCTGCCAAATGTGTGCATGTCAGACGTCAAACCTCTTCACGAGTGTATGAGCAGCTGCTAGCAGCATCTTCTTGGCCTGCTTCATCTTTAGTATTCCTGTAATGATGTGTTTGCTTACATAATCGTAATGATTTGGCCACCCTTCGCTCAAAGTACTCGTACTCGCGTTTAGACCGACCGAGAGGGGAAGTGGTGTTCAATGACAAGCGATTATTCGACTTTGACTTTGGATTTCATCTCATCAGCTCTCCCATTTCTATAGACCTGCGCGAAGCTCAACAAGAATCGCTACGACCATCTCTTGTCGGCAGTAACAGATCAGACTGAGAGTGCAAGCGCAAAAACAATAACGAGGAAAATCCTAAGGCAGGCAGGCAGGCAAGCAGAAGTTCAACAGATAGCTAAAAATGGTGAGTTTAGTCTTTGATCTCATCTTCCTCCCTCGAAATATTGATCTGGTAGCGATACCATCCACAGTCAAGTCTGTTCTGGTCGGACAGTTGAGCTAATGTGGCATCTTTTCTTGTTCTGTCTTGTCTTGTTCTTTCGATGCGATTTCGGGTTTGGTGGATCAGTCGAAACATCACCCCGATTTGCTCATGTGCCGACGGCAGCCCGGTATCGGTGAGTTAGTTATCCAACACAAACTTTTTCACCTTGTCTACCACCTTGATTGCTTGCTTCCCTCATCCTCTCCAGTATCTTCTCCTGGATTCATCGCCAGCTCAGCTCAAATCAGGACTCACGACCGTCCTCCCCCATCTTCACAGAATTCAAGACCGTAGCTGCAGTGATAAGGGATACGTACTGACGGACTAGCTGCTTATATCTCTTACATTGGTCTGTATTTCAATCATTCCCATCTACCGCAATTACGGCGACTCGCCACCTGCGCTTATACAACGAATCACAAACTATTTTGAACACGATCGGTCCGGGATCCTACTCTGGGTACAATGACCAATTTGTGCGAAATGGAATGTAGCTATCGGACGAATGTGCGAGAAATGCGATGGTAAATGGTGAGTCAGCGGATCCGCCCTTCACTCGCCCTACCCCATTTACTCCTTCTCGACCTTCTTGACCTCCTCGTCCGCCTCATGAGTCGCACTGGCTCGAGCAAAATACAAGACAAGGGCTCGTTTGTGCGAGTTTGCCGCGCCGACCTCTATATCTAGATCCCGACAAGATGTCTAGCAAACCCGTGTCCAGTCGTCGCTGCCGCTATACTGTATCTCTATGGGGGTTTATGAGCTGAGCTAACGAAATTGCTTTTGCCTTCGCTTCTACAGCCCCATTTGCGATTCCTATGTACGACCGATGACTCTCGTAAGAATCTGCGATGAATGTTCATGTAGGTCTAATCTCTTGAATCATACCTGATCTATACATCCCCATCGTGCTCTATCATCTCAAGAACACAACAACTATCTCTCACAACACCGCTTGGCTCGATCCCTATTCCTATTTCTCGCTCTGGTGAGGATGCTGACAACGACCATCCTCTTTCGTAGTCGGTACCGCCGCTGGAAAATGTATCATCTGCTCGTCACCCGGTAAGTCCTTCTCCCCTCTCGCTCCAACCAATGCGAGAGCACCTCCTGAGTCTCGTGTTCGAGTACCTCTTGCGACTGTAGTCTATGGGACTTTTCACTGGGCATGAGCTGACCCTGTTCGGGGGCCATTATTCTAGCGATCTCTGATGCGTATTATTGCACGGAATGCACGCGCTTAGAAAAGGATAGAGATGGGTGCCCTAGGATTATCAATGTGAGTCCGCGCTCATCTCAAAGATCCTTCCTTTTATCGTAGTCAGCAATGCCGAGGTCGTAGGGGATATTCATCGCTCGGTGTAATGGGACGCCTCTAGCGGGAATGCTCGAGTTTGTCTGCGGCATATTCCTTGGATCCTATCTATAGTCTAGAGCTGACGTTTCTTTGACCCGTTTGCAGATGGGAGCAAGTCGAGTCGACGCGTTCTACGAGCGAAAGAAGCTGGGGTGAGTTCGCTGGTTTTATCTTCCTTACGTCTCAAAATCCGCAATGTCGTTTATCTTCTCCATTCTCGTTTTCCCATAAAATAGACACTAACGCTCCTGCTGTCCTGTTTTGCTCGGATAGCTTGGAGAAAGGCGGTGGTTTCAAGAAAGGATAGGACGAGCGGATCTTTCGTATCTACATCAAAACACTCATTCCTTTTCGCCTGTCATACTTTCCCTCAGACCTATTTACCTGGCGTCTCGCCGTGCTATCTATCCATTTACAATAAAAATGGCTGTAAGCCTATATACCCTCACAACCCTCGGTTTCCCATTCTTTGACGTTCGAGTCTCGCCCTCGTAATATATATTACCTCTCTCTGTTATCCTCAGGGAAGGCCGTCTGGTGCGTTGAGGGCGCGCGAGAGGATAACTTCATGGTATACATATATCAGTCTGACACCTAAACGGGTTCGTCAGTAGAATCATGCATACATGTGTGCGAGTACGCGAATCAATAAGTGTCACGATGTCATAGTACCGCGTCCGGAAGGTGCACTCGAACAGAGTGTTTTATGACACGCAGGGCCAGCAAAGATATTCAAGAGTGAGGAGCTGAGCGGGAGGCGGTTCCTGTTCTGATCGTGCGTCAGTGACTCTGCGGCCGTTGTTCAACGGGATTGCAAAAATGTTCACTCGCCATGAATGACACGCTGTGTACCGGTATCGCTGAACTCAATGCACGTATCGAGTGGGAATGAGGAGTGGTTTCGAGTTCGCATCCACTCTGACTTCAGACTCGACTCTGGCTTGCTGTCATTGGTCCGGTGAGCAACAGTTATTGATTGGCGAAGTGGGAGGTGATGCTTCCCAGTCACGCTACTTACAGACAAGGAACAGTGAACAGTGATAACGACAGTGATTCATCCACGTCTGGTCTATTAGCTGTTGGATCGGATGCAGAAGGCTGAACGGTGAAGTTGATTGGGCTAGGCTAGCAACTGCAAGTGATCAGCTTGCGTTGTAGCTGTACGATAGATGAGCGAAGATCAACGGCGAGAGCACCCCCCATATGGGTCTATTGCGAAAGACAGAATAGTCCAGGTGGTCGGGTATCTGACCCCGTTATTTACATGTGATGTTGATTTGAGTAGGTTATGAAGAAGCACGGCGTCTGAATGGTCCCAATTTTTGGATTGCTACCATCGGTGGACGAGAATCTATGTTTAGCACCTTACGGTATCAGGTGAAGTGGTTACCATTTTTCTGTTACAGTAGTACGACCAATAAATGAGTACCAGAGTACACCCCCCACCCGCGCGCCGGTGCCCTTTCATTCATCTAAGTTATGCCTTCCTACTCCCGCAGAGCTACTTACTCCAAACGTAATATGTCTTCTGTCGTGTCGGCATCTTCGTCACTTCTTTTTTGTATCAAAACAGGTCAGACGTGCTGCATACTACTGACTGTTGAGGTGAGTGAATAGATAATGTCCATGTACACTTTCAAAGGCCTGCCTTGACCGGTTACGACTTCGATAGTAGGTCCGATCGTTCCAGCCTTGAATAAATAGAAGCTTCTCGTCTCGTGACTCTGCAAGAATGTGATGTGAGGCAGACTGATATATACATAATGTACGATCGATTCTTCTTCGGCGGCCTTTGTGGTCGCGTCAATGTCATACACCGCCCGCCGGGGATCGCAAAACACCAACCAGCAAGTAAGTTGGACAGAAACAGAGACATTGGGTGGCATGGTGGAGGCGGAGGTGGTGGGTGATGCTAAAGATGGATCTAAATCTCTTGGCGACTCACACACCCACACATATGCTGTCTCTTTATTAGCCGGAGATGCTGTAATTCGCCGGGTTTACCTGGCATGATCACTCGAGCTTGAGGTTTCGGACGATACCCGGCACATTTGACCAATCTGAGGATTAGAATTAGGTAGTCGGACAGGCTCTTAAGCTACGCATTGATAGGTGCGGGCGAAGTCGCGACCGAGTAACCAATCTCTCGGAAGGGATTGCAACAGGCTCGTGAGTTGTGTATAGTATGCCGTCCGACCGTCCAAACAAGCTTTGAGCCAACGAAACAACGAAACAAACATACTACAGACAACCTGTTGAGCCGAGAACCGATCATCGTCCAATAGCGAGTCTATGCTGGCCGAATATATCCTACGATTTCTTCTCATGGGAGGTGCTCACATCGCGATCCAAGCATGCCAAGCACAACTGACGATCAACCTGTGAAAAGAGCAGACAGCTACAACAAGGAGAAATCAAGGTCGGTCTGTCCATCGACACGACGTTGTAATAACCTTGTTTTGAGCTTGACTTGAAAGGATCGGGATACGGAGTCCCATGGGGAGTCTGAACGATCCTTACAGGTTGCAGCAGCTTTCCTTTTGCTTGGCTTAGCCCATCGTCGGGGCAGGGTCGAAAAAGGAACGGAACAGAACCCCTTGGTGCACTTCCGGTTAAGGGTGTTTGTTGTGTACTTAGTACTGTAGCTCGTTGTTCGCTCCTCAGTTACCGGGAACAGTGCATGAGGCTGGCTATCTGGCTATTTCCCTATGAGACATAACCGATTCCTGACCGGCCGGTGCCAATCCAAGTAGTCTAAGCCTAACTACAGAAACCTAAGCCCTCTCTGGCATTCTGACAGGTGAAAGTCTGGATCGCGCGTTGGCGCTTCCGCTGGATCTGTACATACTGTTCGAGTATAGTATCCTTCCTCAAACAGCTAGACTCGCTTTGCTAGAAGTACCTGCCTCTGGGTCAGCTCGGATCCTTCCGCGCCGGGTAGGCGGGCGTACGAATACGTACTGATGAGCGAACTATTATGTGTGGGAAGGCTAAGAGAATCGTAGCGCTGTCTGCTTGCTTTTGGTCTGCGTCATGCTGTTGCTGTCATCGGCGTTTAGGAAGTCTGAATCAGCCAACGATACATACAAAGGCAGACCGATACCGGCTTCTGAACTAGCCATAGCCTGCCTCTGCCCTGTCTGTCACAACCGGTCAGAAATCACCCGGTCATCATTTAGACCCGTTCTAATCCTATTGCTCTACACAGGAGATCGCTCAAAGGCAGTTTCACCTCATCTCATCGGATTTGATCAGTTGATCAGGTGGTCTAGGTCTAGGTCTAGTGGGTATAGTATATTAACACGACTAAGGTTATTGGATAAACGATGAATGATATGCAACAAAGTTGTTGGGGAATGCGGGGTAATTCAGAGTAAGCCCATAAGGGAATAAAAGGGTATTTGCTTTGCTGCACTAGACCCTCGGTTATTTCGTTCACCGGATGGTACTATGCCGTTATAATCCACTGTACGAGTAAAGTGGACGTACGATGTGTGTACTCGTGTACTCTGTATAAATTTATCATATTTATTATTGGAATCAACAAGTTAAATAACACGCTAAACATCCCCCTCCCCGGCTCATATATTTGCCCCACTCCCAATAACATTACTTACATTGCATCGATCATCGATCATCGATCATCATCATCATCATCATCGTCTTCATCGCATTGCATCTTTCCTTGCTCTTCATTCTCTTTTGTTGACTCAATAAACCATCAGCTCTACCAGCACTAATATTAACACAATGGCCGAGCCCAAATTCACTCCTGCTCACGGTGTAGCCTCCCACGACGAAGCCACCCTCGCCAGCGACGGTACCCACAACCACAACTATGGACCTAACGGTGCCGCCCCTGCTGGCGGATACTCGGGCGGCGGTGGACCCATGGCTAGGTTCATCACTCCAGGTGGACATCCCATGGACACCAGTCAGCCTGCCTTCCCCGTCTTCCACAGGAAGTTTGCTAATCCAGCTCCATTGGGTTTGATGTCGTGAGTGGATTGATCGATCGAACCGTCTTTGGTATGCATCCTACGATCGCGTCAGCGATGAACCCCGCCGCCTATTGCACCGTACAAACAGGACATGCTTCTCTTTTCCGCCTTGTACAAGGGCGATCTTGCCCTATACCTCTCCTCCGGCCTACCGGTCGAACCATAAACATCCCCTTCAAATCTTACTTTGCCGCGCCAAGCTACCCTCACCTTTGCCTCCTTTGGAGCTATACTTGTTACCGCGTTGACAAACGCTAAAGCTATGACCGTACTGACGATTCTTACAACCCTGCCTCGTGACAGTTTCGGCGCCACCACCTTCCTCTTATCTCTCTTCAACGTTTCCGCTCGAGGTATTACCACTCCTAATGTGATCATGGGTATGGCTCTCGGTTACGGTGGTCTCGCTCAAATTATCGCCGGTATCGAGGAATGGGCCTGCGGTAACACCTTTGGTGTGAGTATCCTTTGTCGACATCATCAATCACGGTCAAGAAATCAGCTGACGGAACTCATGATTCAATTCCATTCTCCGATCTGCATGAATTTAAATCAAAAACAGGCCACCGCTTTTACTTCTTACGGTGGTTTCTGGCTCTCCTTCGCCAGTGAGTGTGGCATGTTTCAACCCAACAACACAGCATCACAACCGATGCTATCCGGGCAACCTTCGCAGCCACCGAACCAAGACAAGCTTTTCGAGAGGAAGAGCATCAGCTGACTTGCTTATGCGTTCCCACTCACAGCCTTCTACATCCCTCAGTTCGGCGTCACGACGGCTTACGAGGAACCACAGATGCTTGAGAACGCTCTTGGTCTTTACCTCGCCACTTGGGGTATCGTAACCTTCATCTTCCTCATTGCCTGTCTTCGATCTTCCATCGCCTTGGTTGCGCTCTTCTTCTTCCTTGACGTCACCTTCTGGCTTTTGTGAGTGTCTCTCGATCACACAGATCCCTCCTTTGGCCTGATCCGGCAGACCGGCAAACCGGCTTTGAACAGGTCTCAAAGTCGAACTCGCCAGGCGATCTGTGCCACGCTTTTTCATCGATCAAACAAGTGATGGACGATTTTAGCTGACTTTGTTCGGGGTTTCGTCTCATGAATATAGGGCCGCCGGCGCTCTTGCTCCTAGCACTGGTGCTCACAAGGCCGGTGGCGCCTTTGGTATCGTAAGTTTCCGTCTCCCTCCAACTCCCTTGCCCTTAGTCTGCGATACCACTGAATCAACCCTAACGCTAACTATTGGCTTCATGTCTAATGTCCACTTTACACAGCTCACCGCCGCTATCGCCGGCTACACTGCATTGGCCGGTATGCTTACCAAGGACACGTCGCACTTCCTGATCCCGGTTGGAAACCTCGCCCGGGCCAGCAAGTAAACCACTGTCGAGCGGATATCTGCAAAATCACTATGACAATGTACGCCTCTGGTTTCGGGCGAAATCATTGGATGGTATCATGTCGAAAAAGTTTGGGTGTTTGTGATACAGTATACGGCAGTTTTATCCAAGTTCAGTTCAGTTCAGTTCAATCTAATTTGATGGTTCGATTCAGCTCAAGACCAAGATCATGCGGAAGAAGTGAGAGGCGCAATATGGAGAGGCCAAGCGTGTTCAGACTAGTCCTATTTTATATACTATATACTGGATTCATACAGCTGTAGATCTGTAGATGATGAGCTTTGCTTTGTCATCGATCTTCAGTCTGTTAATTAGGTACTTTGGCGTTATGTCATATATCGTTCATTTTCCACCAGAGATGGGCGTAAGAGAGGGAGAGGTGCGCGAACCGATGCAAGAAAGGCGTGAGCTACTGTACAGTAGTGCGTCAATGATGGACGTGGGGCACGAGAAAGCTACAGGACAATGAGGTACCGCACATTCATGCTCGATATCGACTGCATTCCGAGCACAGAAGTAGTATGCATGAAACGTTCGGCAGGCACAGTATTGAACATCATTTTTTTGTTTTCACAAGACCTTTCTCTCTTGGTCTTTGACTCCTTCCTACCGTACCAAACAAAGCGAAGGCAAAACGCCTCGCTGGTACAATATTTACAATGCTTCTCTACCATTCGCACTTCCTCCCTCGTTTGGCGTTGGTCCACTTTCGCCGACCTACCACGCTAACGTGAACCGGACTGACCGAAGCGAACCGTCCAAGCTCGACCAGTACGAGTACAGTTCACGAGCACGCTCAGGCAGACAGGTCCATTCGCTGGACTCAGTCATTGGCCCCAAGCTAAAGCTTCAGGGTGAGTCAATCTCGCCCTACTTCCATTTTCGAGCACCACAGCCCGTCCTTCACCATCGTACGAGTCGGAGAATGAATTTTTCTCGGGGCCTTTGTTGTTGTTGTTGTTGTGGTGGTGGTGGTGGTGGTCGTCGTCGTCGTTCTTCGAGGTGATATTGTATGGGTCGTCCTATATCGTTCATGCAATACATTGTCCAAGTAAGCTCGGCTTGACTTTGCCTCTTTCTCCAGTCGACATCTGAACAGGTTATGCTTGTACGATATTTGCTCCACTATTTCTTCCTTGCGGAGTGAGAGAAATGGCGCAGGAGTAAGGTGATTTCAGTGAGTGCCACTCACATGAATGAAGGTCTCGTTCTGAACTGTGATTTCAAGTTGTGTAGGTCTTCGATCCGACATGGCATATACCTGGGGAGTCTGGATTAATGCCACACGAAAATTTTCGAAAGCTCTATCAGCTGCAGTCTATAGACCGCAATCGCATTGACTCCTCCTGCGAGGAGGATGGAGAGGAGCCCAGCACTCACAACCCCCGATCGGGCTTCGCTTGCATTGGCTGTGAACGTGATTCGCGCGTTGAGGGTGAAGAGCAAGCCGACGGTGTATGCTTTCGATTGGAGAGCTTGGAATACCGCACCGAGGAGCGAAGACGGTGTTTGGGCTGACCAAATTGAGATCCAGAAAACGCAACCGAGGAAAAGGCTTCGAGTCAGCAGGGAGCATCTCATACAGTACAGTCTGAGTAACGCGTGGACTACGTGCCAGATCCGAAGGGGAATGAGCCAAGAAAGAGAAGAAGATTTGAATCATCTTGTTTCACCACTCACACCACTCAATGACATATGCCAACGCAAGGAAAGTAGGTGGCAACTGAGCTTCGAAGGTGAGTCGTACGAGCCTCGTAATCAATTTATCGGTATGTGCCCAACCGGACTTGGAGTTGAGTAAACCCCAGAGGATACACGTTGCGATTAGGATATCGGCCGCTGTGGTCATTGCTGTCCAGGCTGAGGCGAGGGCCAGGGCCAGGGCGAGGGCAGGCATGGCATCGAGTAGGCGTAGGGAGGGTCTTCTGTGTCAGCTTGAATCGTCCCTTAATCGGTGTTCTTCAAAGAGATGACTCGGAGTTTGTAGAAGCCCGCGGTCGAGTGTGATCAGGCGAATGTTGGAGCATGACGGCGTCGAGTATAGTGGGGAGAACGCAGTTTCGGCGCCGTTCAAGAGACTCACTGATGATTGTAGGGCCAGAGTTGGTAGCGCCCAGAAGACTCGACTGGGAGCCGAATACGATCGTAAGACCTATACCGCCACCGGCACTGCGAGAAGTACGAGTACAAGAGGCAACCGAAAATATTAGCAATCGTGTGGGTAGCTGAGTTAAACAGACGTGCCACGTCCTTGTGGTACTGTACGAGTACCCAAGATCATTCAAGTCTGAAACCTGGCGACGGCTGCAGGCTGTTGGATACTTACGCTGCAAGGATACACGCCTGCGGGAATGGAGCCAATGATCTCATCATCAGTTCAGTGTCGCCCTTCCCAAAGCAGCTTGTACAGTAATGTCGACTCGCAACAACTTACCACGATCAAGGCCAAGATGATCTTGTTTCGTCGGACAAGCAGGTACGCTACGATCCCGAACAACGTGTGGAGGTTAGCGCCGCACTGAACTCGCTCAATGATCGCGATTACAAGAAACGGTATGATTGAGGTGTAGGAAGGGGATACTCGAGTACTGTACATGTAGATGATGGCATCTGAGGATCATCACTCACCTCGGTAAGCAAAGAACCCCTGGACGGAGGAGACGACCATGACTACCAAGACATAATCGCAAGTCAGCTGAATCGGACGGAAAGCCATATATCCGGATTGACACTATGTCGTGGGTTCAGGCTGACTGCGTTACTGATACTGCGTACACTCACCATCGAAGAGCGGCATAAGGGCCAGCCACCTGTACGTTCCAAATGATCATAACAAACCAGCCGTCAAGTATTGTATCAGCTACTGTCATCTGACAGCTGGTAGACATGTCTGGAAGACAAAGTTGCGCATGCGCCGACTCACCGGACTTCTAACCAGGGACTAAACACAGTATACAGTAGTCAGTCCATTGGGGAAAAGCCACATTTTCAGCTGCCCATCTTTCTTTTATTCCGATGAAATGGCTACAATTATGATAAGTGCTCAGTGCTCACTCACAGCCATTTACCATAGGCGTCGACGAAGAGGTATGACATGTAGACCCAATAATAGCATGTTATGGCCAGGCACCAGAGCTACAGTGAGACAGACCATCATAACAGATACTGGACATCAGCTTTGACGGGTATCCTGCTACAGTATCAACTTCAGTGAACCTTTCGTTGGCGACTCACACTGGCCCAAGCGACTACCAATTTGGTCCACCATTTGTCGTTGGATTGGTATCTGTGCATTTTCAGCCAGAGTCATGTCCATCAGTATGCTTGCAGGGGAGTATCTGCATATCCCCGTGAGATGCTCGGGATACTCACGTGTAATACGAGAAGACCTGGGTCATCAGAACACCGGCTAAGAAGGTATCGATGATGAGCGAAGCCATTTGGCACTCTGCGGATATGGAGCATGCATCAACCAGGCGGAGATGGGTTTAGAAGACATATGTGTCAGCGTTGACGTCTCGCATGTATACTCATGTTTTGATCATACCGGCCAGTGTACATGTACCATGTCGAGGAGAATTGGTGAGTGACATATTTATTGACTTACGAAGCATGAATCTCTGCAGGTGCAGGAAAGGTGGTGTATCAGACCAATGCCACATTCAAACACTGTATCAGCGACGACACCAACTACTGTACATGAAGCCTCTCAAAGCCTAAACCGCTTTTTATAGTCCGTGAATCTAGCTTGACCTGTGCCTGTGGGTGGATGAGTCGCACCAGACATCGCACATCACACAGGGCATATCAGACGGCATAGAAGACATATACAGCGGCCCGCCGGCCCATGAAGCAAGCAAGCCAATGGTCGGAAATATCAAGGACGCTAAATGTGGAAGAGCCACTCACACCGTCGTTGGCGAATAGCGCCGTGGCGCCAGCTTCATCGAATCCGCCGATCTCGTTGTCCTTGAGGCCGTTGGCGTTCATCTTGCACAACGGAGCGGAAGATCTAGTAAGAAGCTAATCTTTTGTTTCTTTGTTTGTGTGTCTGTTCCAGAGAATGATACCAGGACGGTCAAAGTGAATAACGGCGCGTGTGTGTGAAAAGTTCGAAAAGTGTCGGTTGTCGATGTCGTTCAAGTTGTGTTGAGATGTCCTGTCGAAAAGAGGCTCGATTCAATTCAGTTGTTTGGTACCGAAATTGGGCTATCTGTCTGCCCGTCCGTCTTTCTATCCGTCTGTCTGTTGCCTTTTCGCTGATCCTTTTATACTGTGCTTTACTCGTATGTGATCCGTTGAACAGGTACCTGATCAACACATATAATCACGATCTCTCACGGCAGATCCTTCCAATGTCGTAGTCTTTCGACACTGCAATAGTATCCAGAACGAGGATCCTACTGGCTCAGGATGGTAGAACCGTTCGACAAACTCTTCTGTTCTGATATTACGGATGCACTTGATACTGGATCTGATGGCCACGCTGACACACTAGGTACACTAAGTCACTAACATAATCATAGCACAAGACACTACCGCAACTAACACCCATCAACAGTCACCGCTAGTATTGCATACTCCCCATGATACCGCGTAACCTGTACACAACGACACCAAAGGACAACGACGACGACGGCAGTGCAATGCAATACTCAGTAGTCTATGGTCTGAAAGCTTGTTGTTTTTCCGCCCTAGATCTAGACAATTGGAGAACTAGACAACTCCAGTCAACATCTAGACCTAGACCTTGGACCATGGCTTGAATTGGTTGCACTGTAAACTTACGGTAGACCCTCGATACCGGAGCAAGGTGCTCCTATCGCCCACGCCCTGGAACTTAGAGCCAAGGATCTTTGTCCTGAACCGTGGCCAGGGCGTGAACATGTGTCAAAGCAGTCTGTGCTGCGCTACAGTTCTCGTACAGTACATAACGTCTGCCTGTAGTCTACAGTAGTCCTCCTCCTTCAGGTCCGATCATCATCACAAGCACGCAGACTGTGCTGTATCCTACTCGGCACCGGCACAGAGTGTAGAGTGAGCTCGATCTCATACATCAATCACATCACGAATAGATCCATCGATACGCTGCCGCACTAGCACACGTTGATCTTGTAGCGCTGGTCATTGATGTACTTACTGTATGAACGTCGGATTGGTGCGCCCTGTTGTCATGGCTCAGCATAGCCTATATACAATTACCTTGGTCACTCCTGAACCATACAGCACTAGTACAGTATCAGGGTCTTCGGTGATGATGATGATGATGGTGATGCGAGAACGACTTCTTCTGGGGATCTCGGTCAGGTCAACGAACCCTTTGATCGGTGTGCCCCGTGCTAGGAACCTAAACAATGACCATGGCGCCGGCGGCTATGAGCATGATCATGGATGATCCTGAGTTGAAATGATACGAAAGGGCCTATACAGTATTATACGTGCGCATAGTACACAACACACACTGCGAAACTATGACGGTCGTCAAGCCGGGTTGTTTAGTGATCCCCCTTCCGCATATTAGTGTACTCACACTGTACATACAGTACGGATTCCAGTGCTGTAAAAATACGTCGGAGTCAGTCAACAAACATTTGACAGTCCAGCTAGGCCATCGAATCCCCTCGTCACACTGTACGCGTGGTCAACGTCGTTGCTACTCGCTCGTTCCCCGTACATGCTTCGACCTCGAGGCTGGGAGCAAGTCCACCCCCTCCGACATTGTCGATTTGTGAGGTTGCAATACATTGATCGCATGCATTATATTGTAATCTTCAACAGCTCATGTCTGCTTTATCAGTTGATATATTTCAGCATGAAAGGGTTCCAATCGTATAATAGGCTATACTAGAGCAGCTCGCTCAATGACCCCAAATAAGGCTGGTATGACAGTCGTCGCCAGGTAACCGATCCCAGCGTAGACCACTACTTTCGTCAAGACTAGATCAATCACGCGCAACGTGGGGTGGGTTATATTAAAAATCAGCTCAGATCTAGTGTAGTGAGACTAGTCCCATTGAGGGTTCCCCTTCACGACAATGAGGTGAAGATTCAGACAGTAAGCCTCCCCTTTGAAGGAGGCAGGGCACGAGATTGCGGTCGAGATACGAGATAGGAATGATAGGAGAGACACGGAGACATGACATACCTTCTGCGTCGTACTTCGCTCGATCTCCTCTCCTCTGCTTGCCCGCCGGCAGAGGAACATCAATACCTCCATCCACGTTCGACCCAACCCCGTTCGCCATATTATCAGGACCATCCTTTCGTCGCGAGCGCAATCCGTTACTCTTCATTGGGGGCGGTAATAAACCATTACCGGTTCGCGGCGCCTTCATAGCTTGAGGTTGAGGTGTAAGCAGAGGCGAGTCGTTTGGCGATAAATTCGGTGTTGTGTCGGACGTTCGACCGAGCTGGAGATCCACAACCGAAGGTATAGGTCTAAAGGCCAGACTTTCAGGTACCTTGTTATAGTCACTATTGAGGGGCGCAAACCGTATCATATCATATGGTGTGATTAGCTTAACTCGTTTTCAGGCACAAGTAGAAAGATACGTGGGAGAGTGATGGGTTGGTTGGTTACCAATTTTTACTCACTTTGCTGATTTGTAGAAACGCCTTGTCGGCAGACTCTGGTGTGATAGTCTGCTGAAGAGCCTGAATAGTGGAGGTAAAGTCCGAAGTAGGGTCTTTTTGGCTGCAAGTCGCCAGGCAAACATGATACCGAGCCCTGCGAATTGGCACAACAGTTCAGCCGTATTGTTCATCCTAGCTCATCTTGCCTGCCGCTGCATCATGACCGTGAACGTACCGATAATCAAACGAACCAGGATCACTCCTGCTCCGAGAAGATAGCCATCCACGAATATAGGTCGGTAGTCCTCAATAGACAACAAGTCAGGCCGTTTCACGCTTGACCAGTGACCGACAAAGGAGCCGAGGATGACAGCCAAGACGGCGATAGCATCTTCGAAACATGGGCAATCATCAATGGGGTAGGGGTGATAGTGCACCAAGCCCAATGTTACGGGAATGGTGATGGCGGGCACTATGAGCAAAGCACGGTCGATCAGCCCAGAGTCAATTGAATCGATCCATTTCAGCTAATCAGAGGGGGATTGAGTACGTACCTAGCCATGTGCCTGTGGCTACCCAAGCCTCTGAGGCGTCACCTACGACCACCCATAATGCCCAACAGAATATCCCCATCAGACTACCCCCAATGATATCGGCTGCGATGACGATCATCGATATCAGTCACACACTTTCCCTCATGCCAGACATCCTTTTGTAGTAATGGGTCGATCTTCGATTTACCTGTCGAATGCATTCCAGTGTACAGTCGGCCTCCCACAACGCTGAATGCGTAAATAAGCAGCACTAGATCCGATTGAATCATCAGTAATGACTCCATGTCCGATTTGTCCGTGGAGATTGGATATACAAGAACGGAAGCTGACACAAAGGAATGCAGGTACCCACAGATCCAGCCAAGAAGCACGGTGTTTAAGCCTACACGATCCCGAAGCTCAAAGAGGTGTTGTCCGTAGAAAAGGGCGATACTGACCGAGTTCGTCGAGTGCGATGAAGGGAAGCCTGACCCACGCAGGAAAAAAAATGAGCTAATATGGCTTGTCGTCTTGGAATACAAGACGGCAGAAGAAGCTCTAGCTCACCATACTCGTGATGGTGCGTGCTCATACCTATCGCCAAGGAAGAACATGTCAGCTGGCAAACCTCTCTCATTTCATCAGTTGTAAGCAAGCTTACTCAGTCTGACGACGGGCGGACTGTATGGTCGGGGCGTGCAGACTAGGTCTTTCGCGAAAGACGATACGTAGATGCCCAATCCGACGACGTATAGAAGCCTGTAAGGGAAGCGAGGGAATCAGTCGGCCCAGAACCGTCATAGCTTGAAAACAGAAGCTTGTGCCCGAGGGCAGAGTCCACGAGTGCTCACCCTCGCCCCTTCAGCGGATCACCGAAGAAGAAGAATATCGGTAAGAAAGTCATGAAGAAGGTATGAGCTAGTTTGGAAACACATAAAGAACCATATGAGCGACCAATACCCCCCATGTCAGCTACCACGAGCGAGTTCGCTCTGAAGCAGCCTTCGAAAAGCAGCTTGGAGTGGCTTAGGTTAGGTTGAACTCACTCCCAAAAATAGCAGTCCAGTAAAAATACTTATCCCTTCCCTCTGTCCTCACCCTCTTCTGCCACTCTGCCATCCACTGATTTTCCCCTCGCAGCCTACTAACCAGCTGGCGCCTCAGCCACGCTCTCCATACTGGCAAGTGACGGTCATATACCTCGTCGGGCTGACATCCTGGTTCCCATTCTCTCTTGAGCTTCGAATCAGGTTCGGGTGAGTGTCGGAATACCGCTGTTTCGCTCGACGGGATTGGGGTCTTATTTCGGTTTTCAGTCTGGGCTGTTCCCGCTTCTTGGGAGGTATTGCCTTTTCGTTGCGACATCTCGCAGCTCGCAGATGCTGTCGGTCTTCGGCTCGACAATGACCGCAGTGTATTCCGCTATTATAGTGCGACTGGGAGCTTTTAGGAGGATAGGGGAGAAGGGGGGAAGAGAAGAGGAGACGAAGGCAGCGCACGACGATAAGGTTGGGTGAGTATATATGTATACAAGTACCCACGAGAGCATGGGTATAGTTAACCGTGACTGATCAGAGTAAAATAGAACAACAAACAGTCCAGTGAAAACAGTGGAAAACACGAGGCCCCGCATTGATCGCTGGCCAACGCATGCCTATCCAGTCACTTACCGAGAGATTGGTCCGTGTGCCTAACTTGGGAGACGCACATAGCGTAGAACGACACCTCCACGTCTAGAGTCCGTTCTCTCTCGCTCTCTCTCTCGCTCTGGCTCTCATCATAAACAGCCAGAATACTCGGGTGTCACCTGAGAGCTGATCTTGATTCCACGACTCAACAAGTTATCTCAATATCTCAGGCAAGCTCGAACTGGATCAGAATAGGAGGGAGATACAGCGAGAGAGAAAGAATAGTCGCCGTCATTCATCATGTCCGAGTCATACGCTTCGATCAAGGTGAGTAACCATCGTCCGCATACGAGAACAAGCAGACGAGTATCTCTTCGGACTTGGAAGAAGACACTGCCTAGCTTGACCTGACATTTACACTGATACTGACATGTTCTTGTCCATGTCAATTGCCGATTACCGGTGTAGGCTCTCCACGCCTCGCTGCCATCATTCCAACCGCCCATACCCACATCGGCTTTACCTACCATTTCACTTATAACGATGCTGGCCTTCTTCGCGCTCACTTTCCTCTTCACAACGTGAGTTGAGTCTACCGGTACCGAACATCCTTTATTATCCATCCTGGAGTCCGTAATGCTCCCCTCTATATCCTTATGCCGTTCGATTTGTCAGAGCTGATCATACACGAAAACAATTTATGTAGTATACCCAAATCACGAGTGCCCTTCGCCGAGCTCGGGACAGCTCTGCTCGCTTCAGCTTTGGCAGGAGGTGGTGTCGTAGCTCTTTTCTGTACACTGGGCGTATACGTATAGATCAAAGCTGAGTAAACGCGAGCAACAAGAAGACGACACGAAATCGCATAGAAAGCGAAAACGATGCGGGATTAGGATTTGAGTTCCATCTCAGCTGTGTATGATCGAGCTGGGGATTGATCGTTTGTGAGGAGAGAAGTGATTGAAACGCCAAGGTTCGACAGAAGAGGTAAAAGAGCGAGGAAGGAAGAATGAAGAAGCAGGCGGGCGGATTGATCAGGCCAGTTCAGTAACACCACGAACGATACCATGAACGATATAGATAGATATCCGCCTTGTCCTTGTATGTCCATATTTCGAATGAACGTGTACATTATACAGTACGTATACTGTATAGATCGAATCAAATTCGATTGAAACAGTCGCCACGTTTCCGCAAAGTAAATGACACTGATAATTGACTGGACCAGTGCATGCACTGCAAATTCCTGCCCGGGGTGGGAAACCATGCGAAAATATACCCTATCACTCTGGCCTTGCACCGCACGACATATGTAATGTATAGTACCTGCTTGTCCTCCTTGTGTCGAGTGCCGCAGACCAAAGAGACAGACGCACTTATTATGGTTTGTATTGTGATCACTTCCGCCGGCTGTTGGTTACGCTAGGCAATGTCGGTCCAAATTAGCTTGTGCAGTCAGTCAGTCAGTCATCTGGTTCGGGCCTAGCGTGCGAGCGAGCGAGCTAGCGAGTGACTGTGATTTAATACGATTCCTTGAGAACATTGTCAGGACCGACATCAAACGGAGGTGAGAAACCTCTGACCAAGCGCAAGGTACTCACTCACCTGACCGCACTGTACAGAAGTACTATTCATTCAAAGTAGATACGTACCAAAGGCTTCTTTTCATTAGATCCATCCAAAAGGACAGACACACATGCACCACTTTGCCAAGCTCACAGACAGACGAAAGACAGTCTGCGAACAAATAAATGAACGAACAACCGGCCGGACCGCCCGAGATAATCCAGCAAGCCAGCCACTGATGCCGTAGTCGTGCGGTGCCGTGCAACGCTTCCTGATTCGGGTTTCGTTTCGTTTCGATGCTCACGCTGAGGTAGCGCGTTCCATCCACGGACTAGAAGTGTAGTACGGTAGCATGACATGTGTATAGTTTCTTGATTCCTTCCTTCGTTCGTTGCTTCGTTCATTCGTATCGATGTGATATTGACTGTGTTTGTACTTCATGCCTCGTTTCGCATGGCGACGGCACCGAGCCCTGATGAGCTAGGGACCGATTGACCCGACTTACAGTAGTACGAGTCAATTCCATACTAAGAACAACTCCGACGGACGGTGCCTTCACGTGACAGACAGCACAGCATGACCGCATAACACGCGTGACGAGTAGAAGCTTAAAAGCAAGTGAGTACCTGCTAGTCTTATCAGACGAAGAGGAAGACGGCGGTGCAGCGAGCGGTGCGGTGCAACTACAGTAAACCCTAAGTAGAGTACCGATGTAACAAACGCTAAGGTTTTAGTCCGAAAGCGTACAACTTGGTCCGTCTCACCTACTCGGAGTGTCTCGTAGCGCTTAGCAGAGGTATGTCATTTGAACATTCTTTTGCCCTGATGCCAAGAACTTCCATTAACGGCATTCCTCCCTTCCCCCGTCTCCTTTCTCATTGCTGCTGCCGCTTGCTTTCCTGATTCAACAATAAACGTTGACATGCATAGCGACGAAACAAAGTATAAATAAAGGGCTTAAAGATGACTGAATGGCAAGATACTGAACCACTAACCTACTCGCGAACAGAACAACAAACACATAAATATATCAACTCATCGTCCTCGACTGACTTGTAGATATCGTTTCAAACAACGGTCTTGATCACAAACAGACAGACAAACGTGATCGTGCTGGACTTATCAACAACCGATCCACACACACATGGAGGACCCATCCATCGGTCGTACATTATTCGTACAGCAATAGCGACGCGAGGCCCGTAATTCGTCTCTTCTCAGCATCTGCAACTGAACAAGTCATACCACACCCCTCACGCCATTACATCACTTTATACCTATATCAATTAGACGCTATCAACCATGTCTAGCCAAGCCGTCCGCTACTCACTCGTGGTAAGTTTACCTTGACCTTGCCGCCACTCGATCAGCTGCTGATATTTGCCTTGATTTGCGTTCTGCTACGCTACAGGGAATCAATACCCTCTTCAATCTCGTCCTTTTCTTCATCTCCACCTTCCTCCTCAAGTCTCTCACGCTCTTCATGATCCAAATCATTGCCCTAGTCGCTAATATCATTTATCTTGCGGTGGCAGTCATCACGCCTCCCTTGAAAGACAAGAAGGGCTTGTACAAGCGTTCGTATGATAAGGCTTGGGGAGAGGCGGTTTATGTTGCCATTCAGTGGGCTTGTTGGACTGGTGAGTAAAGAAAGCTGTTGCATTACCCATCTCTTCACTGTACTGTTTGAACATCCAGGCTTGATATGGAACTCTCGAGTATATATACTATCTCTCGGCTAGGACTTGCGTACTAACACTCTTTACCCCTTCTTCACCACTTCTTAAGCCTCCCTTGGCATGTCAGCATACAACGCCAGCCAATCCCAGTGCCGAAGTCCGTCGACATACAAATGGGCTATTGAATGGCCCGATCTTGTTTGGAACGGTATCGTAGACAACGTCGGTCTCTTCTGTAGGGGTATGATCGCTATGGCTGTCCTTTCGGGTCTTCATATCCTCCTTACGGTCGCTTGGTTTGTCTGGCTGGGCAGAGTCGTCAAGAGGAGCGGGTTGGGCTGGGGTGAGGGTATGAGGGTTGTTTTGGGACGAGTGGATGGAAGGGGTAGGGAGGGGCTGTTCAATGGTGCCAAGGAGTAGGAGAGTAAGCGAGACACACCACACACCTCATCCGTAAGGGTATCAACAAAGTACCCCATACCATCACTAGAGAGATCGCTCGACCTCGCAGCTGGCTGCGAGCGAGCAGGCGTCAAGCGACACCGACCAGCTCACACACAAATACTACAACATAAACATCGCCTGCCAGAATAACATGGCTCAAGGACAACGCCATCAGTACACACCGCCCTTCATCGACTCAACACACATTCGGCATTTCTATTTATTATTATAATCCGTCCTCTTTAAGTTGAATTAGCATATCTTCCTGTAGCTATAGTAAGCAATAATAATGTCTTGCCAAATCCCCTTATAATAAGTAGGACATTTCCTAGCTCGCTCGCTCGCTTGCTCGCTCTTATTGAGGCTGTTGATGAAACACTGGATACATAACGAGCCTAACCATGGTATATGGTATATAAGATATATATAGAGGTACATATATATGTATATACTGAACAATCGCTATCTGATCAACTTCGTGACAAAACTACGAAGCCAGAGTTCCCCTAATGCTGCTCTATCCACCTTGCTCTACTCATCTCTCCCTGCAATGCTCTGCACACTTCTCCTCTTCAGCTTCGGATCGAACATGCTCATGTCTATACACCGGTCCTCTCCCCAGACTCAGCAACAGGCTGGTCCATATCGATATCGATATCCGTTGTACCCGCGAACCATTCACCGACAGTAGCCGTTCTACCCGTCGGCGGTATAGACGCAGGTACAGATGCAGGGGTACTTCCACTCGCGCCTCCTTCCGCAGGTACCTGAGGTTCTGGCTCGATCGCACTCGCACTCGCAGTCGAAACAGCTGGCGCAGGCGTCTCCTGAACTTGAGGCCCAGCCTCAACTGAAGCTGGCGCGCTTTCCTGGCCTTCTCTTATTTCCACATCTATATCTGCGACACCTGACCTTGCACCAGCAGATACGCCGGCAGATCCGTTCGCTTCTCCACCGACAGCTTGGTTCGCATCTAGAGCTGTGCTCGCATTCGTATTCGTATCCGGGACCGGATTGGCGCTCGTACTTGTACTTGTACTTGTGCTCGGACCGCTACCAGTACCAGCACTAGTGGCGGCGTTGGCGACGGAGCGGGAATATACCCCCGAAGCCCAATCTTGGATGCTCACACCAGTCCCATCACCCGCATTCCAATTTGTGGTTGGTGCCGCGGCTGGAGGAGCAGCAGAGGTTGACCCGCTCCCGGACGCAAGCGCTCCGTTTCCGTTGCCATTACCGTTCAACACGGGCGATTTTGATCTTCGTTTCTTGCTACTACTTCCATTGGCGACTCCGACTCCGTTCAAGCCCGAACCCAAACCAGGCGAAGAGGTTTTATGGCTCTGACGGTGTTTTCTTCCTCCGGTACCTTCGTCCTCCGAGTCCGAGAGCGAATTCTCATTCTGTTTCTCTTTATCCCATAATCTCTGAGGCCGTCGAACGTCTTTTGATTCTTCGTCCTCGCCTTCGTTCTCATCCTCGTCATCGTGGCGTAGCTTCGGTACCTCTATACACAGGATATCACCGCATAGTCAGTCGTTGGTTAAGTAGTCTATAGTGAGACGCGAAAGGTGGTACTCTCCGGTCCGACTGACACAGAGGCCCAAATCTGAACGATGTCAGAAAGCTCTTTCACTCACCCTGTAACGGCACACTCGGCGCAGCATTCTTATCTCTCAAGACTTCAAATACGGCCTCTTTGACCTTTTGCAAGTACTCTGGCGTGTTGTGGTCCGTCATATTACTTGATCGGACATCAAGCTCGTATGTTGGTCCGTAGTATTCCCAGTACTCGTTGTTGGGTATAGCTATGACAAGAGATATGACGTAGAGCCGAAAGCGGATCAGCACATATACGCCGCAAAGCTTGGTCGTCAGAGTATCGATATATCGTTGCAATGGCGTATGAGACACGGAGCTGGCGACCGGGATTCGCGTTGTGACGACCACAAACTCACCTTTCTGAAGCTCCATTCCAGCTGCTAAACCAGTCTCGTAAGCCCAAGTCCTAGAGACCGACTTGACAGTATATCCACCACCACCCAGTAACAATAATGGCAGATGGAATGATTTGACGAATTGTACACATGCCGCATGTCCCTTCATCGAGAGGTTGAAGGAACCTAATCTATCGCCTGAAAGGGAGTCTGAGCCGCACTGGAGGACGATAGCGCCTGGTTGATACCATTCGATCACCCGTTTGATGACCTGTCAAGTATATTCAGATAAAGGATATCGCAATTAGACTCTCATTCGGACGGAATGGAACTCGTAGAAGCTGATGAGTTCCGGTTTTGATAACGAATGACTTACAGGCTGGAAGATGCTCTTATAGTTCTCATCTCCAATACCATCTCTCAAAGGTACGTTGATAGCGTAACCCTTTCCCTTTCCAATACCATTATCCCTAACTTCACCGGTTCCAGGGAAGAATTCGCCATATTTGTGGAAAGAACAAGTCATAACTCGGTCGGTAGTGTAAAATGCTTCTTCGACACCGTCTCCGTGGTGGACGTCAATATCGATGTAAAGCACTCGAGAATGATATCTGCGTAACATAAACAGAGTCAGAGGTCAGCTGAGCTAAACAGCAGGAGCATTGCATTAAGACAGCTCACCGCAGTAGCTCAAGGATACCAAGGACGATATCTGTAAGTGGTATGCGCATGTTCAGCTTCGCTTCGGTGCCAAGATCCCCATAAGCTGAAAGCTGAAAATTGTGCGCACCGTTGACGTAGCAGAATCCGCTCGCTTCAGCCTTTTTGGCATGATGTAAACCACCAGCCCAGTTTACGGCGATATCACACTTATCTCGCGACAGTCGAGCGGCGCCCTCTACGAAAGTAACAGCAATAGTGAGCTTGTTTCTGTTGACGAAAAATGCCGGTGCATTGAAGGGTTTAGAAAACTCAGCATACCCATTGATCCACCTGCGGAAATTGAACAGTACTCGAACAACCCGTCGAAGATCGGACAATCGTCCCCGACGTTGTCTATATCGACCATCATCAGCATCTTCCCCAGCCAAACGTTGTGCAGGGTGTCATCACGCCTGATGAAGATGGGTAAAAGCGGACGCACACTTGACTTGCTCCTTTGCGAATTGCTGAGCATTGTCGGGATTTATTCGATATAGGAAATCAACGTATTCGTCCGTGTGGAACTGGGACATTTCTCGCTTCGTGGCGGGCTTGGCTCTCTGTGAATCCAACTGTCAGCCCCACCCGCTTCTATGGAGTATTTGAGATGAGATGAGTTATGGTCAGAAGATGACTCACAAAGATCTCCATCTTCTTGTATAGACCGTAGTTCATAACGAGGGAATGACACATCCTGATTCGGGTAGGCTTCATCGGATGGCCTAGAGGGGTGGAGACGCCCAAGGCCGGTTTAATGTCAGTACAACTGCTTGCACAAAGTCAAAGACACGAGTCGCTCGCTACTCACCGGGACCATAGTGGTAGTTACCGATATCGGAGTCAAAGAAGTAACACTATGGTTGATTGTTGCAGACTCCGGATTAGCTGCCACATTCGACAACATGGACATCCTCATATTCGCATCTGCTTCGCGATTGATTCAGGGCGAGTGATAGACAGTGGGATGGGAGAGAGAAAGAGATCCCAGATGATAATGGAAGGCACTCACCACCCGACGCTTGTTCTCGCCAAGGATGGGTTCCATATTGGCCTCGGGTCGCTGATACGCGTGTTTATATGTTCTTCTTCCTACCTGTTTCTGATTCTGTCTCTCTCGTTGACCTTGTGTGTGTGTGGTCCTCCCCTTCGGATCGGATTCGATTGAATATTGTTGGCAACTGAGCAGGTTTTCTCCTATCAAGATGAACGCAGATTGGACGTTGTGCTATTCAACAGAATTGGGATATTGACGATTACAACATTGGCATCAACGAACGAACGGTGAACGAAGAGGAAGAGGAAGGGTGGAGGAGAATAAGCAATAAGCAACAGATTACCACACTGAAATATCGCCGGGTAATTCCGATCCCCTCCCCTTGTGAAAGCCACGTGGTCTTGATCCCATTTCATCCCATCATTAAGGTTATTACTTGGGATCAAGCTATAGCTAGTTAAAGCGCGAGCGAGACACCGAGAGAGATGATAGAAGTTATACGTGTTGAGACGTTGATTCCTGTACTTACAATGAGACTCGCCTAAGCAAAGTTACCAATCCGCCCTCACTACTGCTCGAATCGCAAGCGGCACAGACTAAACCCAACGAGATACGATCGACGGCTAGACCTAGATCGAAGCAGAGCTAGAAGATCGAGCCTTATCTGCCTCACCTACTCTACTCATCATGTCATCGTCAACTTACATCGATTCCCTGCCGTATTACGACAAACAGGTTGACGATCCTCAGTTGAAGAATGCCGCTCAAGCTCTGATAGAAGCCGAGCTTAGACGGACGCCTCAGGTTGCTGATTCTGATGAGCGATTACCGAAGGACGTAGATGTATTCCCCGTAAGTGTCGCACATGAATGAACGGTCGGTCAAGTGCCCCATTCCTCCCTTTATACTGTCCGCCAATGGAGTCATCATAAACACAGGTGTAGTCCGCGTGTACATTGCCGACCCATTCGTCTTGAGCTATGTCCCGCGTCACTTCTTTCCTTTCTACTGTGTATTCTGTTCTTTTTTTTGTGCGAGACTGTTTAAAGTCGCTTCCACCAAACCAAGGATAACGAGCTGATCTGTTCAATCCTTCTATATTGCGGACTCTGACAGAAATCAACCGAATTATCCTCGTTATTAGATGGCTACCCCTCAAAACCCATTCGAGGAATTGATACGAGTAAATACGGTGTACCAAATGTCAGCGATCAGGCGAGCTTGGACGAGTTGGAAGCTGCCGAAAAGCAGAGTAGGCTTGGTGAGGCACATATGGCATTAAGGTGAGCTCGCTCGCTCGATTCAAGGGACATTCCCATTTCCCCCTCGAACAATAAGTAATTGTGAAAGATTGAAAGCTTGAGCTCGACGATTGCGAAAAATTTAGCTACTTCCATTATTAGGTCGGATAGAATTGTTGCTGATAGTGAACGCTTTTCAAAATGTATTGGGCCTCTTTTGCAGACTCGAGAACGCCTCCGTCCTAGCTTCATATGGCCCAAACGCCTGGCTTGTCCGAAACTACCAATTAAACTCTCAACTCACCGAACTTCAATCAACCCTCGCCGCGTTGAAAGAGCAAGTAACAGAGGTGAACCGAACTAGGAGAGTGTTCCAAGAAGACACGGGTAAACACCTGGGCAAATTGGAAGGACGATGGCAGGATTTGATCGGAAGTACGGTCCAGCTTGAGATGGCTTGTACGGCCATGGAAGGGGAAGTAAGAGGTTTGAGAAGGAAGGAGGAGGAGCTTAAGAAGGAAGTTGCTGACCTCGAGGGGCAATAGGAATTCTAGCGCTCGTCGAGCCTAAAGAAGGAGAATGGGCGGTACTTTCGCCATGAAGATGAGATACAGTTAGATTAGAGAGGGCCATGGGCACTCATGTATATGTTGTACAATCAGTCTCAAGTTTCGTCCGATCCCTTATGTTCTGGACTCGTGAGGCTCTAGCTGCGTAGGGCTAGACAGAGCCCTCGAGAAAATACTGAAGCGCTACGAGATTCACCATTGACCTGGCCTAAGGTGCCATGGGACGGGAAGCGTGAAAATGCGATTCATGGTCAATCATACAAAAACAGACAATCAAGGCTATCTAGGGTGCACATAAAGGGAAGAGAAGAAGCGGTTGATCGGGCGAAACGAGCCGAGTACCAGATGAGCAGGCTTTCAGTTTAATCACCACGCAGCTTCTGGACACGCTTGAGCACCGAGTCTTTCGCGGGATCTGAGAGTAGAGGAAGCGTACCCATGTATGTCAGTACATTCCAAGGCTCGACCAAAGTTGTGAAACGATGCGAGGAAAGCGTTATTCGACAGCAAGGCTAGGGGTCAGACCCGCAACGATTGGGATTGAGGCATGCCCCGGTGCACTGATAATATCCGGTGCGGAATGAAGACTTACCGTACGGGTGCTCTTTACTTGGGATTTCAAGCAAAGAAGGGAATGCAGCCTGGTATCGGTCGACTGTTGGTCTTATTCGCTCGGCAACCTGGACACGCATTAGGTGATCGTCAGCTCAGCTCTACAATTTCTTGATACTATGTACGATGGATGTCAATAAGAGGGTGGCTTTTGGCCATACGCCAAGTTGCGTTGTTGGATGCTGAATGCGATTCGTATTCGAATCAAATAGCACGAGAATCCGGCATCGATGGGCTAAGAAAAGTGAAGTAGAAAAGGAGAGAGAGAACAGGGTGATCAAGGATAGAGTAAAGTTGAAGTTGAAAGTCCAACGTTTGATGCTCACATGTTGGTTGATCAATAAGATAGCTACATCCTTTCTCTCCGTAAAGTCCTGGAACGCAGACTCGATCACGCTGGTCTGAGTCTCTGCGAGTCGCACATAGTAAACACTGAATCAGTCACAGCTCAACGTGAAGGGCAGGACACAAGACCGAACACAAGTGCTTCAAGGGGTCAACGACCGGGCTCAGCCATGGGAGACTATAGCTTTCCCGCAGACAGCGCGATTTGGCGGTTGGTCGACGGCAAATGAGGCTGAGATGAGACGGAATTGAACTCACTAGCATCGACAATCAAAAAGTTCTTCTTCTGGTTCTTATCCACATCTCCAATACCAGCTAACAGCAAACCCGTCACCGAGTCCTGCAAGAAGGACGAAGAATAAAGAACGAAGTTACGCTTGTCAGTAAGTATATCGCTGCACAGTTGTATGATCTATGAGAGAACCTTGAAGCGCTGGACTGAAGCCGAGGATGAAAGGGAGCCCAGGAATCGCAGCGCAAGGGGGTAACAACCGTGACTTGACTTGAAAGCCGAAACTCACTTCGTCTCCTATCACAGCGAGTAACGTCCTGTCTTTCGGGTTCGTCGTGGTGGTCGCCATGATTGCTGATCGGTAGGATGATACATTCGCTTTTCTTGTGAGAAGAGGGCGACATAACCTCGGACAGAATAGATGTATGGATGAATAGACACACGGCTGTCAATCCGCGCAGGATGCACGGTCCCAACGCATCATCACAAGAGGGGAATCCCACGTGGCAGGGGGGCAGACCAGTTACGTAATAAACGTCGCGAGTGATCGGTTGATAGCCGTTGACCGACCGAAGGGGTGAGCCAAAACATCAACTAAATACACCTGCCAGGTATTTTACCGTATCATTTATTTCACAAAAGGAGATCTCTCCATCTCTACGACAAAACGATACTCCGCATTACGTGGGCCAAGGGCCAGCTCAGATAAAGCTTTCTCCGAAAACAAGATGGTGAACGACGAGATCAGCTTGTCGGAATTGGTGGGAAGAGCTTATGCGAGAGCTATCCCTGCGAAAAAGGTACGCCCCAGATCTCACCCTCGTATCGGTTTGTTGTTGCAGCAGGTACTGACCGCTGTTCGACTATGTATCATAGTTTGTGAAGCTCGTACAGAGTCGATTTGGTCGTGCTAGCCTCGAAGAGACGGATGACCAGCTCGCTAGTGAGCTGGACTGCCTTTCTCCCAGTAATATAGCTATGTGAGCTCACGTTCCTGATATCACCGGAACAGCTGCGATACTACCTTACCTCCTCCCTTCACCGCCCTCGATCCTCCTGTCATACCTCTCGGAGCTGCTAGCTTCACCTATCCCACTCGTCACCTCAAAGACACTCTTCATACATCTCTTGTTCTATATCGCCGAACATGATCTACCGCCTATCCCCTCTTTACTCTCACTCTCGACAATACTGGCGTCCTCCCCTTCTGGCTTGGAAGAAGGCATCATCCCTTCCTTACTCTCCAGTCCAAGCACTAGACGTACCACGCACGATATACCCGATGTAGGCACCTCAGCTTCAGCTTCAGCTGCAGCGGCATCAGCATCAGCATCACCAAAACAAATATCGACCTTGTCCCTTCTACTACCGTTACTTCGGATATGCGCCTCTACTCCCCCTTCTCCACTGTCCAACCTCGTCGGACGGACTGTACTCCTTCTCGCCTCATTCCCTGCTCCATCACTTGACGTGGGTCTAGAAGCGGGTCAACTTCTCCCTTCATTACCAGAAGAAATTAGCGTTCCGCTCAGAAATACATTGAGTGGTTTGATGGCGGATCTTGCTACCCAGGACATGCAAAGCGCCAATGACCTCACATCTGCGGTTGGTGGTGGCTCAGGATCTCAGGAAGTGCGGATGGGCGAGCAGGGATCGCAGCAGGTTCAGAATGCGATAGGGCAGAGATTACCGCTCGATCAAACGATTAGTTTCCTCCTTGAACGCGCAAGGCGGGCACAAAGATGGCGTGCAGATGTTGATGGAGATACAACGATACCACATGCTGGATTATTGGAAATACTGAAGATCGCGCCTTCGTTGAGCTACGAGCCATCCGAGTTCTTGTCGACTGTGCTACAGGTGTCGATACGGGCTTTGGTAGAGAAGCCGGTGGATGGACCTGGTACAGAAGCGGGGGAATGGTGGGGCTTAGTAACAGATGGTGTTTTGAGTCTGATTGGATGGTGGAAGACACACTCAGAGGACAGATTCCCATTCCCAGTGAGTCTCATCTATCATCCTCAACCTGCCGCGTCATCCAAATCTATCTTCGGGGCCGAAACGAAGCTGACCTCGCATTGCAGGAGGACGTTACAGCCTCTTTGTCCACGGTATTCGGCAACCTGTCTCAACAGATGACTGTCTTCTCTAATGCTACTACAGCGAGATACGCGGCTCTGGTCCAGCAATCGGAATCGGAGGACGATTCTAGCGCATTCACACCCGTCGATGGATGGTGAGTTGCACATCAGTTTCGATATCAAGTATCCGTGTAAACTGACTCCTTAATTCACGCAATAGGCACATACATACCCTGCAAGAAACACTTCTATCGAAGCTTGTCCAACTGGGGATCATACCAACCGAGCAGGCGAATGTCATTGCTCCTGGCATCTCAGTGCATCCTCCCAGCCAAGGGGAATCTTTGCTGGTGAGCTGAAAAACAGCGGTTCATTCTCTGTTCGTCCAACGCATGAACAGCTGACATATGGATTTCCGGCAGAATCGTCTAGCCGCGGAATCTCACCATCATCTTGCCCCACTCGCCCACCTCATTCAGTACGCATCCGGCGCCTCTTCAGCTTTCACGTCAGAGTTTCTCCATACTGTCAAAGGTTGTCCCACGTCGCCTCCTCCAGAAAATTTGTTCTCATTCGTCGCATCACAACCAACGCTCATTATTGCTCTGACTGGTACAATCACTCCCGCGAGTCTGGCGGAGCTTCTGGTAAAACATCTGGTTGACGCGCCGCTGGATGAGAGCATGAGGCTGGATGATCCGCAGGGTAGTCTAACGAGATTCGGGGAAGGAGTCGTGTTGGTCGAAGCGGTTGTAGCGCATTTCGAGGTATGTCTTCGCACCATTCTGCGCAGCGCCACGGCAGCAAGGATCGAATGTTGATGATTCTCCTCTTTGTCGTAGCTGCCTTTACCGCCGCTATTGGTGGATGCAAGAAGCGCGTGGGGTTATTCTCACCTTTCACCAGAGGACAAAGAGACCATGAATGGTTGGGTCAAGGCGATCGTGAGTGATGACCAGACTGATCACTCCTGCTGTTATGCTGATTTTCTTTATGTTTGTACCACTCGGGTTGCAGTTCGGCTCAGACGGTATAGAAGACCAAATCTTACTCGCTACGTCCCCTCAAACCATGTACAAGCTCGCCCCCACCCTAATCCAACAAGCTATAACAGCTACGGCTGCCGGTCAGATGGACCTCGATACCTTGCATAGTGGACTATCGTATTTCAGTCAGCCATTGTTGAGCTGGTGTTTAGGCGGTGTTGTCAGTTGGCTCTGTCATGAGATTCGACGGCAGGGGTGAGTAAGCAGAGTAACAGACATTCGTATCGTTTAGGATCATTGCTAATCAGTCAACGATAGGCTTCTATCTGCCCTTCATCTCGTAGTGCTACAAGACCTCATCCTCGGCCATACATGCCCCGAGCCCCTTCTCCGTGTCAACTCGGATATCCTGAACAGCATTCTCAGTTCGACAAGTGGACTGGCAGAAGTCTTCCAATCATCCAACTTTGACGTGCTCGGTATTCAATCGAAACTGATCTCGATATCTCTCAACCCGTCGCCCATCAGAATTGACACGCCGCTGAGAACTGCACTTCAACCTGCAAGACAGTTGGAACTTGCCCCTGCTGGCTGGGAAACTACGCTACTGGACGCTCTTGCCGATTCCATCGCTCTGGGAGGAGAGGTCGATACCGTCGGAGAGTTGATGGAAGAATTAACCCTTCCGACGAGTGTGACGATGCCAACGACGGGATCGGGATCGGTCATGACCGACTCCTTGACGGCGTTCATTCCGTTCTTATTGTCCTTGCGGCTGTCGAGTAGATCGCGTCCGCTCGTCCAAGCTCTGGTTAGGGGATGGCTCCCGGGCGCGCTTCAGCATGAGCATAATCTGGCCGCTGGGGGCATGTCTGGCGAATTGATCGGATGGATCATCAAGCGATCATTATTGCTTTCATCAGATCTTGGCGGTCGACAAAGCGAGGATCATGAAGAACAGAACGAGTCGTTGAACGGACTAGTGTGCGATCTTGTCGATGAGCTGGAGCACGAGCTATCCAAGCCGGCTTCCCGCCTTCCGCCGAGTAAAAAAGGCCAGGCGCAAACTCAAATCCAGCAAGAAGCTGAGCAAAGAGGTCAAGGCGAACAAGATGGAGAAAGAAAAGGTTCTACAACTAAACAGAACAAAAAAGGAGGAGCGAGTGAAGGGCTAACTATCAGGAAGAGGGAGATAGTCGAAGGCCTTGTCAAGCTATCCAGGGACGACGAGGAACTTCGGAGTCGATTTGAGGTGCTTCGGAGACTAGAAAGTCTGATGTAGTATAGTAGGGTGTATAATACTTACACTCTTTTACATACGCGAACGTCGATTGTCTGTATCATCCGTTGAGCGACGGTGGACCTTCCCCTCGGATACAGCCATGACCCAGTTTTTCCTTCACTATGTTGTACTTGCCACTGTTGAGAGGATGAATGGACTCTTCATATCCAGATATCTATATCAAGCTCTCTAGAATTGCTCTTCACATCTCCGGACGTTTTGCGACCACTCACATCGTCGGCTAATTCGGATGACATATTACGGCATTGGCGAAACGACTCCACAAACAGGGTGAGTCATCATGACACCCCGATTTCGTACTGTTCCTCTCTCTTCCTTCCCCTTCACGCCCTTGATACTGTATATACACTGCAGTTGTAAGGATAGCTTGGCCCCTTATCGCGCCGACCGCAACGTTTGAAGCTAGCTATATTAACCTATACTCCTGTATCCTTAGATCTTTCTGGCTAGGGGCTTAGTTCAACCCTTGCACACCCTACGCTACGCTTGAATGCCCTCGGCGCTTGTTCCTGTCTGTTAGTGTGATCGATTCCTCCAATCCACCCACCCACCCACTCACCTACGCTACATTAACTTCTGCACTCGGATCCAAGGCCACTGTGCCACGGTCCGAGAAGGGTGACGCCCGGACGCGAAGCACGAGTATGAATGTGAATGTTTACGTGCATGAAAGTCGTCTCGCCGAGCCCGCCAGTGTTACGAGAAATGCTTCGCGAACGCGATTAGGGGAGGGACGAAGACGTTAGAGCGAGGAGCAAGAGTCCGACTCTGTACTCAGTCAGTTACGGTAACGTTTTTTTAGAGACTGGACGGTTACGGCCCGCGGGATCCACTTGTCTTGGCATAACAAGAATTGAAATGATATGTATGATATGAAATGCAATAATAATGACGGCGGGTATGCAATAATGTATGCTTGTGTTCACGATAGAGTGAACTCTGCAGAGTACTCTTTTGTTTCCTCCTGGATTGCTTTTGCCTTATTCGATCAATACCATCGTGTCTTATGTTACACATCATCTTACCATCTTATCTTGATCTTGAGAAATCTCAATTACAGGATCTAAAGAATCGCGGCTCCATTGAACGCTCACTCCTTGCGCCCGTAATATACGTATCATATCTGGTCGAATAATCAATCAACTGCTTAGATTATCATCCGCTCTTATCGACTCTACGGGCTGTGCTCATGACCGCCGGACAAGCCCGGACACGGTCACGACAAGGAGGAAGAACAATCTCATCGACCACTTGGTGATAGTGATAAGCAGCGGAGGACAGAATCACGAAAGGGCGGGACAGACAACAAGAACGGACCAACGGCACAGTTGGTCCTGTGGTATTTGGGAGAGCCAGGGGAACGGACCCGAGAGGACTTGGCTTTCGGCACCGGAACGGGAATTGGGAACTGGGGACGGCGCAGAGTCAAGAGAACTACAGCTGGTGTTGAAGGCAGCTGGAGACCCATTCTTATTTCAATGAACCGAGTCAACCGAGTGAGCGCGATGACGCGCTCAACACTGATCAGGAATTGCGCTTTGGTGAGTATCATCAGCTATTTCCTTGTCGTGCAGATACATGTTCCCCACCTCATCTTAAAGGTACCAGAGAAGAGTCGGCTAAGGAGGACGGTCGCGGAAAGAGAGATGCAGGTATGCTTTTCGGGTCATGCTTGACATTGGCAGTAAAAAAAGAAGTCTGACCGTTGGCGCTGAGCGGGTCTGCCTGTCCTGCGTCCGATGTCCTGTGGTCTGCTTTCTGCTATCTGCTATCTGCTATCTGCTATCTGCTATCTGCTATCTGCTCTCTGTCCGTTTGACTCTCTCATGTCATCACTTGCAGTGCTCTCTATTCATAGCGTGATTGAACCTTCATGAACGAAGCTGACCCGATCCCACACTCATCCCTCATTCATACAGGTCCTTCTCTTCATTGACATCAGTATCATCTTCATCATCACTGTTTGCCTCGCTTTCAATATCCCCTTGATCGTCATCAATGGCGTGTCAACTATCTCGGCACTATCATATGTGCCGGCCGCTCTCGTACTTAGTATAAGGGGCAAAGAGAGCCCTTACGACGGGGCAAAGAGGGAAGTTGGGTTTCTGATCTTTCATTCGATCACTGGACTTGGTGAGTCGGCGAATTGTTTCATCTTCATCTCATCTCCAGACAGAGTTTCAAAAACCTAACCACATTGGCCACTTTCGCTTGGCATTGGACCCCTCTGCAGCCGGTGCGATCCTTGCCGGAGTCACGGGTGGACCGGCCTACTGTTCCAGGCTATACTACCTGCAAGGTCTCAACTCGTCCGACAGTTCATTCTCATGGAACGCTATCGTTTCCGTCCAGCGATACTGCGACACCATGTCGGCCATCATCGCTCTAGCCTGCCTCGAATGCGCAGGCTCGTTGTTATGGATATACTGGGTACGGAAGGTCATCACAAGGCTATCATATGAGAAATCAGAGTTGGGCAACGAGAGGAAATTATGGAAAACCAGCGTTAGTGAGATTATGCGAAGGGATTTAAGAGATCCGGTTGGCGGCGGCCCGGGAGGGCACGGGGGACATGGGGTGACGCCGTTCGTACAGGAAGCTGGGGAGTTGGAGAGAGCTCAAACTACGCGTCAACCTTCAATATCAACCGTTCAAACTCAATCGCGCAATCCATCGTTGGTACCAGGACAACAAGGAGGACCATCCCTCCAACTACATCCGACCCTCTCCATTCCCGTAACAAGGACCATAACGCACGACTCGACATTTAACGTAGATCCAGGCTTGGAAAGACAACGAAGTGTGGTCATTGCGGATCCTGAAGTAGATCATGGACCGTATGTCCCTCCACCTCCATATCAGCCGCATTATTCGTCATCTCCCTCTTCTTCACCGGGCTCTCCTATACCTTTGCCATCGAGTCCAAGTACAGCAGGATCACCACCACGATCAGCCTCTACTCTACTTCCGTCAATAGCTCAGAGATACGGCACAGCGCGATCTGACGCGGGCTCAGATACGAATACGAATACAAATCTCAACCTGAATTCGACATACAATACATATATATCAACCCTACCAGAAGTCCACGTCGGACCTACCACCTCCTCTACCAGTCCAGGACCAGGGCCACTATCAACAACCGCAAGCAGTGGTGATCCTGCAAGTGCAGGAATGATGGGTCTCGGTCCTATAGTCTCGTCGCCTATAAGCGATACCGACGAATTGAGACAGCATCATCATGCTCTCCTTGCCGGAGAAGGTCCCAGTGTCGGTGCGGGGGAACAACGGTCAGAACTTAGGAGGGTGCTGGATGAGAAGGAGGATAGTAAGGAGGTAGTTCGAAGGGCTTTGGAGCGGTAACGCTAATAAAGTACTCTTGGTTGTGATTCCCGGCCGATCTTGTAGTCAACGTCAACGTCGCAGCTGGTAGCTGGCGTATTGTAGCTTCTATAGGATCATTAACATCTACGTGTTCGGTTCTTGGTTCCTGTTCATATAATGATCCTTATCCAATATACAACATGATGCAAACGTTGTCTCATACATAATGTACAAAAGATCTCTTGCCTATGTACAGTACACCTACCCTCTCAATCTTTTCCCTTTCGTTTCAGTTCTTCAGAAGGCTATATATCCGGTGCAACTAATCGCATCGTCCTGCGCATGTCATTATCATACCAGTATGAGCAAGATCGGACCCAAGTGTCTAATCATCTGATCTTACGATAGTGAAAGAAGCCAAGAGTCCCCATGTGACTTACCAGGTCTCAAAGCACACCAGTGCGGCTGCATGGGCGCAGCCTTCACTCCCCTATCGACCAGCCGATACCGAATGTCGTGCATTCGCCTCAATATCGTCGTCGCACTCCTTGGGCAATCACCAGTATGCTCGCTGCAGTGCAGCTCATGGGGCACAAGGTTGGGGCTGGGTTTTGTCGTTGGCTCTGGTTCTGGTCCTGGTTTCGAACATGATGGATGGATCTGGGAGCCACTCCAGAATAGCTCGGCTAGGGCAGCTGCCCTCGGCCACACGGTCGGCTCGAGGTTCGTCTCGTCAGTCTGTACAGAACAGCAAGGATGAAAAGTATCAGCGGGCCGGTTCATGATCAAGGACGATTCCCAATCGTTCCGACTGGGCCCCAGCCGACGTGCACAGATGAGGAGCACAGTAGCTTGGCCAGCCGACCTGTTCTGTCCATAGTGAGACTTGGCCTACATCAATTCAAATGCGTGAAGATTAGTACGATCGCAGCGTAGGTGGTTGCTCAAGATGCCATAGGGAATCGACCACCCGATGAGAGCTCTGGGCTACTCACCTCCTAGAATGAGATGTCTCTCGTCCGCTTTGACTCCTTCGTACGGATCGAAGCTACGAAAGGTGGCGCCACCTCAACAATGAGCGCGTGGTCCTCCGTCGTCTCCTCTGCGGACGGCACTGAATAGGACAACAAGCGCTATCGATCGACATACGAGTATATCTTGGACCAAGTCTTGTATGGGTCGCACCAACTTTTATGGTCGCCACCATCATCACCGGGCTTACCGATCCACGAGCCATGTCCGCAGTCCTAGGTGTATCACACACATCAATGGAGTTAGGAGGAGAATCATTCACATCAGCCTTCATCCGTCCCTCATTACTGATTAGAATATTTTCCGTAGGCAACTATGGTGTACAAGTCCACCATCATCGTCAAGGGTCGAGAGCGAGTGTAAATAATGTGGTTGAAAGCAGGGATCGGACCAGAACGACTGACCAGGTAAAAGTGATCCGAGACAGCATGGACGACTCTGAACCCTTTATCGAGCACTTTTCTGGTATCTGACGAGTTTACCCATACCTCTACAATCGTGTCGTTTCTTAAGGATGGCATTCTCCCGTGGTCGAGAGCCTGGGCACCCACATCAGGATCGCGGCATCTTTCCCCCCTTATGACACGGTATAAGAGTGACAAGTCGGGGAGCTCACCATTTCTTGCCATACCACAGGCGTCTTGCCGTTCTCGCGCAAAGCAGAGTGGCTGGTGTCTGTGAAGACGCCCAGCGCTTGATCGAGGGTCCAGCCGTGCTGTTTCAAAGCGGCAATAGTCGGTTCGTCCTCCAACTATTGTGGAAGAAGTCCGAGCCCCTCTGTCAGCTAAGCCTTACGCTGCGCTCGCTGCGCCTGGCACTGGCTACAGGACACGGGAGCAGTGCTATGGAATATAGTAACTGCCGGTGTCGGCTTAGATATTCGTCCTCGAACGCACCATACAGCGAACATTGATCTCGTCTCCTCCAGTACTAATATACCTACTCGCACTAATCTGAGCCACAGAGGTGAGTAACCCTCGGTTCCAATTCATGACACCTTCATCTGCAAAACGAAGTTGTCCTGCAGGAGGTTGATGTGCGTAATCTTGCCAGGGTAGTTTTTCGTTGCACGCTATGAAGTCGGGATGCGAATGGGCGATAGAGGCTGTGTGGCCTGGTGTATCGATCTCGAGGAGGACATCGATGCCGCGCTGAGTGAACAAGGTTGAGTGCAATACATGATTGTCAATCACCAATGTGAGGCATACCAAAACGACGAGATGTCTGTTGAGACGAGTGAATCGACTAAAAGGTGTCACTCACCTCGCCTGCATATCGTATGACGTATCTCACATCTTCCTCTGTGTAGATTTCATTAGAAGAGTACGCCCCCTTCCGAGCAAGTTCCGGATGGTCCTCCAAATACAGAGGGAACGAGTTGGAGTCTGTTATATGCCATTGGAAGACGTTGAGCTTGACCATAGACATGGTGTCAAGCAACTACGCATAGTCGTACAGTACGAGTATCAAAGTACACGTCGACCTCACAGCGTCAGCCACCTAATCCAATCTATTTCGAATAAATATACGCCGGGCTCGGCTGAACAAGATGAGCTTGCTCAAGCTAGCTCAAAGAATGAGGGCTACTCTACTGTAGACGATGATCGGTGGTTACGGTTTGTGGTATGGGCCAACACTTACTTTCAGGATGCTATCCATGGAGAAATAATGCCTAGACGTATCAAGCAGCAAGCCTCGCCAGCCGAATGCCGCTTGATCGAATATGTGATAAGGCGCAAAAGGTGCATATATAACACCGTTTCCCACCTTGATATCGGTATCGGCATGAGTATCGAAACCGTGATCTCGAGCTCGAGCTTGAGGTTGAGCTTCAACTCGTGGGAGATGATACCATAGTCCTTCGAAAGTTGTCAACCCTCTTAATACGCCCAAAGTACTCGGGGCTAGCAATTCCGCTTGGCCTTCGAGGGGGATATCGAGCTCGTACTGCTCTAGCTCGAGACTTTCGTCAACGGGTAACGTACTTTCTTGGAATATGGATCTGCCGGTGAAGTTTGTCATCCGTACGACCAGCTTATAGAGATCCCGATGGCATTCGGTCGTCGGGTCTGAGCGATAATCTGGCTCGACTCTATGATCATGGTGAAGATGATTTCCCTCGTCACGGGGAAAGAAGAATTCCTTCCCTCCTTGTACTGATAAGTATTTCATCCTCATATGCTCGAGGCTCCATTCCGTCCTCTCGAAAGCTTGGAGCAAATCGTCAGGTATTGTATCGGGACTATCTCCATTTCGATCGAAGGATGTCTGATCATCTTTGAAGACAATGGTAAAATTCGATGCTAGACAGATGGGCGTTGAGCCATTGCCGGTGGTATGATACGCTGGTATCGGTACGATATTCAAGTACGATTCGATAGTGCCATCACGGTCAGGCTGTCGTCCAGCATCATTCGACCAGGAGACCTCAGACGAAGAGGTCCCGCGCCCAGAGGAAGAAGAAGAAGAAGAAGAAGAAGAAGAAGAAGAAGAAGAAGAAGAAGAGAGGAGGTTCGCAGTGAGATTGGCGAAGGATCCAAATCCAAATCCATATCCAAATTCACTGCCCGTTCCGGGTCCAAACCGGAGGAACGCTACTACCTTTGTCGTCCATTCGGAGATGTACATGTTCCTGCGTCTGCGTCGGTTCCGATTGGATCAAGAGGTTCAAGACGTTAAATCAAAAGGACTTTTGTTGCTGACATCGAAGCACAATCGACGATATAGAATTGTTTATCGCTATAGTACACATCATAGCAATCTGCGTCACCAGCTATCTATCTGGAAAGGAGAAAGGAGAAAAAGGTACAACAACGCCGACAGTCGAAAGTCGATTGGAGGGGATGACAAGACTAGCACAGGCGGATCTCTGAAGTGGAGGTTACAGCCATGAATATGTAGCCATGGTCATCCATATACAGTATATGGTCGTCCATGGCGCATGACGCAACCCGATCCCTGTTGGTTTCTTCACTGCCGGGGCTAAACCGCTCCTCTTCTCCACCAGCTATATTATTTGGAGGCCGGATCAGACACTCTAGAGACCATTGTGACCGCGATCAGACCGAGCTTTCCCTATATAAATCGGAATTGTGCATAATACATAACATATCATCATTGCATTTCGAGGATCATCAGAGGGACAAGATTTGTTGTTGTTATAAAGCAGAGCACGAAAGAAGTAGAAGAAGGACAGGACAGTACACAAGTTACGCTGTCCTATTAACGTCTTTTTGCGTATTGCGCATTAAAATTAAGTGGACATTCATGTCAAAAACGAAAATATGGGCCAAAGTTCAAAAACAAGAACGAAAAACATGGAATGATTGGGTATATATGGGTTTGTTTCCCTTCGGAGGAAGGGACGCTGTATGTGTATGTAATAAGGTTTGACTATGTATCGGATCTGATCGCGCGCTCTCTCTCTCTCTCTCTCTCTCACTCTTCACCTCTCCCCTGGGCGGGATTGTATTTACCCCATCCCAGAGACACCCAGGGCACAGGCATACGCCGAAGACTCCCCTTTGCTGCTCTATAATGCAACTAGTAGGATTACTCTTGATCGTATCCTATGCTTCGTATCCCCGTGATCCACCCACGACTCGTCTATGAAGGAGGAGCTCGAGGGGTGAATTTGAGTCGCATGCCGTCCTTGGGGAAGATGCTACGATCATCAATGCAGATACAAACACAAATACAGAAACAACGGGTCAGCCATGCCCACACTTTTCGAATACAGCAGCACCGCTACCGAGAGACGGTAAGGATACGATCACTCACGCGGCAATGACCTGAACCTCGTCACTGAGATCAGTCTTCTCGTGGTGCCAATCCATCAATACCGACGCTGTTCCAAGCGTGGCGGCAAGGTGCATGGAAGCGTATTGTCCACCGATACACTACGAGTCAAGACAAGGCCAGGCATTCGAGACCGTCAGCCACCTTCGGAGAAACGGAACTTCCATGGTCTTGTGAGAGCAGCGGTTCCCAGTGAAAGAGGAATAAAGTGAACCGAACAGAACAGCCTACACACCTTGTGAGGACCACTTCCCCATACCATGTAGTTTTGAGGCTTCGAGTCAGCAATGGGGGCAGATCCATCCGCGTTGGGCAACCATCTTTCAGGCTTGAAGCTGTCAGGCTCAGGGTAACATGTCTCATCGTGGAGCGAGTTCCAGAAAGCGGGGATGACCATTGATCCCTTGGGCACGGTGTACTCGGGGGAGATGGGGAACGGCTTGGTGGTAGAGTAAGGGACCTGGAAAAGATGAGCGGAATTTAGCCTGGACCCTCAACATTTTATCTTCCACGATCACAGCCCGATTGTAAGCCGAGAGATGCGCCACGCCTACTCACCATGATGACAGGGGGTCGAAATCGAAGGACCTCCTTGATAACAGCTCGGGTGTAGACCATGTCGTCGACCATGTCAAGGGTCAAAGGTCGGTCCAAGTCATTTCCTCGTACTCGGTACTGCTCCTCTCTTACTTTCTCGAGGATTTCAGGGTGATCGGCGGTCAACTGGAAAGCGTAAACAATAGCGGAAGACATGGCGTCCTGGGAAGCAAAGAGGAAAGAAAGGAGGACCATGCCGATTTCGTTGTCGGAGTATTCTCGGCTGAGCAATCGGGTCTCTTCGCCCTCATCCTGGTTCCGTTTAGCGGCCTGCATGGCATAGGTCCATTCGTCAAGGAGACAGGCGGGCTCAGCAGCGGGCTGAGCCATTCGGATCTTGGATTCGGCAGAAGCGGCCTCGAGGTACTTCATGACGAGCTTTCGAGCCTTGATGGCATTGTAGACCTTTGTACCGGGGAGGGCGAAGGGAAAGTTGACAAGCTCAAGAGCGACGGTGATGAGCCAGTACTTGTCGTTGATCTCTTGCTTCTGAGCCTCGGTAACGTAGGGTCCCATGAAGACTTCAAGCGAAGTGTCCATGTTGAGATCTCTCATCTTCATCATGTATTCAGATGGTCCAGAGGGGTCGGAAAGCCACTTGTTGAAGAAGCTTCGGTAGATTCTCTCCTGGATAGGGAGGTAGATACTGAAATAAGATCATCAAATCAGAGTTGACATCAGCTTGCCCGCCCTTCTCTTGCATAGGTACACAGAGATCCGTCTGACCGCCTGACCGCCTGACCGCCTGACCGCCTGACCGCCTGACCGCCTGACGTTCGAACCCATGTTTCGTTGCCGAGATACGTAAAGCAAAGAGGTATAATATAGTACTCACGAAAGAGCCTGCTTGGTGAAAAGAACGTTCAATGCCTTTCGATAATCGGCGTGAACCTTGCCGTGGAGGAAGACCCAGTTATCAGGGCTGAGGACCTTCTTGGCAGACTGGACGAGACAGGGTTCAGCGTGGTTCGGGGAGTTCATGATTTTTCGAGCCATCTCGTTCGACGAGCCGATGACGATGAAGCTATGTGCCAGAACCGAAGATGATCAGCCTCCCCATCCCTGTCCCTGTAAATGTAGCTAGCTTGCTCGTTCAGAGAAGCCAAGCCGAGACGCGAGGATACACTGATAGCGTGCATGTCGATTTGAGGGAAAGCGAGATATATTGTGTATCGGCTCGAACTTACATGTTGAACACGGATACCGCGCTGAGGGGACCAGAGTTCCATTGGGCCTTGTAGTTGGCCAAAGTGGGATTGAGCGAATCGGCAAATTTGCCAATGATAGGGATGGTCCATTTCGCTCCGGGCAAATGAGCCTTCTTGGTCCTGTAGACAATCTGCTCGAGAAGGAGGAGAGAAATGACGGAGACGAGGATGGTGGCCGCCGTTGTTTTGCTATGGTGGGTAAAACCCAGTTCAGCGATATAGCTCCTTGTTATCGATGGACCACCACAGCTATGATGCGATTGTGGAGTTGATTGTGTGATGGCCATTACGGACATTGTAGAAAGCCGGAGTGAGAACGGGAAAACGGAAATCCCGTAGGTGCATTACGGAGAAGAACGGACGACGGAGATTGCGAGCGAACAACGAATAACATAGACTCACGTGTCAAAAGTGAACTTGGCATTGGTCAATCCCTCCAGACCCCAAGTCTTCATCGAGCCGAGATCGGCGAACGAAGTGGGTCGAACGATAGTCTGCGAAGCCATCGTGATTCGTTTTGGTCGCTGGAAATGTCTACCTGTGTGACTTTTGGTTCGTTGACCTATCTATCTGTATGAAGTCGAGCGCGAACGATTGATTCATTGATTGAGGCAGGTCGAGAGGCGGTGTGTCGATTAACCGTGAGAGATACAGAAACGATTGTTTTGATCGATAGCGTATCGTATCGAGTCCAAGGCGTACGGTTTCGTATCAATGTGACGAGTAATGAGCGACGAGCGACGAGCGAGAAAGGGATCAAAGGACGGGCAAGAAAAGGTGGTACGATCGATCGATCAGGCGTTATATAACGGTAATGACTATGGTCAGCTCAAATCTTGTGGTTTATGCTTTATAATGGAGACAGGACGTTGGGACAATGATCTGAGTTTGTGTGTATGTATGAATGACGAAGAGTGGGAAGGTGTGGGTGAAGAAGGATTACAGAAAGGCTCAGTCTGATAGGAGTCAAGATCGGACCGAGCCAAGAAATGAGTCTTGGCTAAGCCATCAGAGGAAAAACCACAACACAAAAAGGTCATTGAACTCACCGTATCGTATCGTAGATTCACTGACACTGACACTGGCACGGGCACTGATACTATCTAAAGCGATGAGAAGGAGCTCGACCGATGATGAAGTATCAAGCAAGATATGCCGATGAAAACAATGTAATGTGGTGTGAAAGAAGACTGAGAATTCCTCAAAATTGATTTTCTCTGTCCGTAATTGATTATCAGTCAGACGCGGAGGCCGAACGGTCTTTCCACTGTTTGGTTATTAGGACCCTTTGTTGAGCTGGCTTGCCTGGTTGGTTAATTGGTTTGATCCGGGTTTGGCCGATATCTACCTGATGAGCGAAGAAGGACGGCCAGTGTGCTTCAAGTCGAACGATTGCGAGAAGGTTGGTTGGTTGGATGAGCAAGTAAAGCAAGTGAACAGCGGATAATACGAAGTTTAATGTTGAAAATCAAGATGACAAGTAGTTCGAGCGACGCTAGCTAGCTAGGTACGTAGGTTGAGGTGAGGTGAGAAGGACGAATGGAGGGTCAGGTATTATCGTATTATCGTAATTTTGTTTACAAGCAAGTACTTGCAAAGCAAAGCAAAGGGGTGCAGGTGGGGCTTGACTCTTGGTCCTTGGATCGAGGTTCGGTTAAACGGCGCTACTATGCTTGATGCTTGATGCTTGATGCATGGAGCGATGCATGCGTTGAACGGTGTAGAGGTAGACCGAGGCGGCCGTAGGAGCTAGCTAGAGCATATGCATATGCATATGCAGTCTACACGTCTGCCTTTGCATTCCGCTTGTTACCTAGCTACTATGCCACCGTACGGGTTATCTTCACACTGTTACTCGTAAAACTATCGTACCACTTTTTCTGTTTTTTTTTTCTTTCTTCAGTCGCGATGAAACCGTGCCATGTTCAGGAAAACAGCACTAAGCGCCACATGTGATTGCTATATGTTGAGTTGGGCTTACGCGCGTCTCCCTCTCTCTCTGGTTGAATGTAAACAAAAAGTCGCCTCGCTCACTGACTTTTCCCATCGGAAAAACACGCCAAGCGTACTGCAGGCTGACTACTACGCACGTAAGCGGGTCCCTGACCCGTGCCTCAGCTGTTGATATTATTTATATGTCACTCCGCTTTAAACAAGGATATAGGGGGTCTTCGCTATCAGCTCCCGTCGGCTCACGAAATCACGTGATACAGACGGATTAACCTTTTCTTAGCAGCTAAGGCTTATACGTAGCTAGCTATGTAGCTATAACTCATAGCTATTTGCTCGTAGATAGGAAAGGAAAGGCTAAAAAGTTCGAAAAGGAGCGAGTGACTCGTTCGGTGACCATTCCAAACGTGTCACAACAGACTGCTCATTGCTTCTCGTCCAAAGCTTGTTCTTGAGTATCCTGAATATCCTATCTCGACGTTACTCCAGGCATACTAGACCAGATAAAGACCAGGACAACCTTTGTGCGAGCACAAGATCAAGCAAGAACAGCATCGAGACCATTTGACCGAGCTTATTACCTCATCTTAGGTCACAGGTTTCTCGAGTTTGAGCCGTCCATCGTTATCAATTCATCGGCTGTACGAAGCAGGTCAACATCAATCAATTATCTGTCGTATCGACCCCAACTGGAAACACCTCCAAATTCCTCGATACTCATTATATTGAATACGATACCTTCCCATAGAATTCCATCTAGATACAATGTCAGCGACATCAACCTCAAACCAAGGCCAAGGCCTACTCGTAACAGCCGGCAAAGTCCACACCCCATTCAAGACCGAGCTCTTACACGAGATGGCCTCCCCCCGATTCAACGGCAAACCACCTCATCTCGTCGGTATTCTCGCTACGAAGAAAGAGGATGCTAGGACGTATGCGGAATTCACCAAGAAGGCCTGTGAGACTATTGGGATCAATTTTGAGCTCAGGCTCGTTGGTGAGGCGAGGGAAGGTATGGATGGGGAAGGAGTAGGGATTGATGTTGAGGAGGCTATTTTGGAGGTAAGTGAGAGTGATTGAATCTCTCGATCCGCTTGTACCGTTTAGATTGCACCGAGACTGTGGCACAAAGTCTGGATAGATATAGGGTATATTTACTGATACTGCTTGGTATCCCTTTGTCAGGCAAACGATGATAGCGAAGTCCATGGAATCATGGTGTACTACCCCATCTACGGTGGACGACAAGACCAATACCTCCAATCGGTCGTTTCTCCCCAGAAGGACGTGGAGGGACTGAACCACCAGTTCTTGTTCAACCTGTACCACAAGTGAGTGGGCGCGAATCGAATTCCAGCCAGCTTAGCTGCATACCGACCAGTATGATCATGGTACTGGTCCTGGTACTATGATTGGTATGGACCGGAGCATATCAAAACATTTCAAAAACGAATCAACATCTTTCATGCGTAAAAGATTCTGATACGTTTGTTACCTTTTCGCAGCATCCGATTCATCTCACCCTTGACTCTTCGACCTCTTCCCTCCTCCTCCTCCTCCGCCGCCTCTACCACGGGCCCCGCCTCTTCCAAGTCCACACAGACAGACCAGGGACCCGAAGGATCCGTCAAATCCGTTCTCCCCTGTACGCCATTGGCAATCGTCAAGGTCCTCGAGCATTTGGGCGTGTACAACAAGATGCTTGAATATGGAGATAGGGCTCGAGGAAAGGTTATTACTGTCATCAACAGGTGAGTCGTTTTTTTCTTCTCCCAATTTCCCCCTTATATACACATATACATACACGTATATCCATCAGACGCGCCATCATACTTCGTCAATAGAAACATACGAATACGACGAAGAGCTGATTTTTACTTTACTTTCTTTTTCTGTAGATCCGAGGTTGTTGGTCGACCGCTGGCTGCTTTGCTCGCCAACGACGGCGCTCGAGTCATCAGCGTGGATATCGACTGTCAGTAGTATCTCCATACATATATCGCAGTTCCACAAGAAAAAAGAAAGAAAGGGAGGGAAAAAAAAAGCTGACCTGAGCATACGATACTTTATCTTCTACTAGCCATTGCCGAATTCTCCAAACGACCTTCAAACTCTTCGCAATCCAAATTCAACCCACACCACATCACCACCCCTCTCCCTGCAGAATTCACCTTGACCCAAGCTTTATCGATCTCGGATGTGGTTATTAGCGCGGTACCTGTACAGAGCTATAAAGTGCCCACCAAAGATTTGAAGGATGGATGCGTATGTGTCAATGTTGCCGGGGAGAAGAATTTCGAGGCTGATGTTCGAGAACGGGTGAGTCTGAGTTCGAAGTTGAGTCTAACCTCCCTCGGTTGATAGTCCCAGTCCCTACTTTCGGTTTTTCGTGGTCCCAATTGTCGTACTGGTCGGGGCTGAGGCTGATTCTCGTTGCGTTTCCATGTGTTTGTTACCAGGCATCAATCTACGTCCCCTCGGTCGGTATGATGACTATCGCCATGCTCCAGCGAAACTTGTTGAGATTATGCGGATATCAAGATAAGATCAAGGAAGCGGGTTTATAAGATGCTGTACTACAAAATGTCATCACATATCAGCTAGCAAATATCAGCACACATTAGCGAATAGCAAATAACTGATAACCCATAGCTCAAATTGCTACACAACATGTACTCGATATATCATACTCCAGTACATATAGATGATATTCGATTTTCTTTTGTGTTTGTGTGGTAGTGCTTGAATTTCTCTCTCAAGACTTGTTTGACGCTTGACGCCTGACGCTTGACGCTTGATGCTTGGTGCGATATATCTATATCATATCTATTGCCCCAAAACATTGTCCGGGTGGAAAGTCGGACGCTCAATCCTGTAATCAGTAATCAGTAACAAACAACAGCAACTCCGCTACCTAGCATTAGTGCAAGATTATATGGGTATGGGGGTGTTGACTCGCTCGCTCGCTCGCTCACTCATAAAAGCAAACATGTATATGTGAAACTTGCCAATCTAATTCAATCCAACCCCAATCCCAAGACCGCATATATTATCAAATCCAAGTTTGCAATGAAGTCCTTCCCGTTCACTGACCGGTCAGTTTTCATAGGTAAATTCCCAAATTCCCACGTACAGTGCAGTCATTAGCCAGGTGGTGTCAAGTCTAATGCCCTACTTGACCTATGGGCGATTTCTCATAATCAACTGGCATTGGTCACGTTGTCCATTTCCCACTTCCCACTTAGTCATATTGCAAACGATTAAGTCCGTCTAGAAGCGACCTAGTGATGTAATCATGTTCAAATCAGATCAGAAAACACACATGATAGTTGTGCAGTTATCATGACGTAAAGACGTAAAAGAAATTGCATCAAATCGTATCAATGACACATTCACATGACATCCTCATCTTCTGATCTTTCCTATTCTTTCTTTCTTATATTCTTTAGTGATCAACGGTCAACAATCAAAGGGAGGGGGCGAAGCGAAACGGGAGATAGATGATTTGTTTCATATACAAGTTCCCCACATTGAGTAAACTCATGCAGAACAAGTCATCGATCGATCGGTCGTCGTGGAGTCATTATACGAGAGCAAGAGGCTAGGCGGGGCGGGAGAAAGTAAGTTTGAAGAGTGGATGTCTACACATCATTAGAGGCGAACGTGAGCTCGGTGATGGAGAAGGGAGGGGGTTTCTACAGGCGGGACGTGAGCCGCTTAAAGAGACTTCTCGTCTGTATGAGGCGAACGAACAACATTGTCAGTTATTGGTCCACGATTTCTGATGTCCAAGGCCATTTTAGCCTTTTTAGCTGCGCGTTTCGCCACACTCACGCTCGAAGCTAGAAGGGGCGGTGGTACCAGCAGGGTTGAAGCCGGTAGACTCCTTAGCGAAGGGGTTAGTCTGGCCGGTGGTAGCCTGGGACTTTTGCTTGACGTTACCGATGACGGGTCGGAGGACGTGGTAGTAGAGGGTCTCGGCGCCTCGGGTAGCGGGGAGCATGACTGGAAACGAAAAAAAAAAAGAACCCCGGACTGATCAGCATATGAAACGGGGTGATCCGGTATCATACCGAAAACCGAATACAAAGGGTTGAGAACTGAATACTCACGCCAGATGGTGAAGACGGTCTTGAAGACAAAGTACATGGGAACCCAGTAAAGGATGGCTCGGACACCGAGGGATTCAGCGAGGTTGAGGGAACCAAAGACGACCCAGTAAGTCAACCATTGCTTGTCGTCGTTGGATTGAGGAGACTCGATAGCCTGGACGGAGAGGTAAGCGGGAAGAGCCCATCCGATCAAGTTGGATACGGGCTGGGCGAGGCCGAACATGTTGAAGAAGATGAGAACGACGGAGCTAAAAACCCGAGTAAATTAAAAAAAAAAATCAATGTCAGCAAATCGAACTCAATAGAGTACAGGAAGCTAATGCAAAGACATAGATTGGACGGTAGCGGTCTTATGGGGAGAAGGGGACGAAATGGGGAATAAAAGGGAAACAATTGACTTACGAGGCAGCAAGGGCGAGGACACCGTAGGCCTTGGGGACCTTGGTCTGCTGCTCAATGTTTCGGAGCAAGGGGTATCGGTTAAGCTAGCGTCACAGACAATTAAGAGTCAGCGTCCTACTATGCATCACTAATACCGGACAACAAAGGAGGGACAGAGAAAGCAAAGCAAGCTCACCTCGGCATCGAGAGCGTTGACCTGGCCGTTGGCGAACCTGGACGCCTGCTGGGTGTAAGGGTGGTTCAAGAAGTTTTGCTTGATCTGCTGGGATTGAGTAGGGGCGGACATCTATGGGAAGAGAAGATAAAGCCCAAAGTCAGTGTCAGTATCAGTATTTATTGGTACAAGAATAGAGGATGACGTGACGTTGAACGATGATGAAGGGGGGTGTGCGATGTGCGAGGACGAGGGCGGGCTCCTGAAGCTGGAAGAAAGTACCCAGTACTGATGAGGACAGCAGTGGATGGGTGATGAGGCCAGCAGTGAATGGGTACTCGAGAGCAGATGAGGTCGTTACGACGACACAGGTGAGAGGTTGATGACGTATCAACCCATCCCATCCCGACCAAACATCCATCTCCCGCCTCGCGACCCCCGCTCGCTCAAGCTCCAGCTTGCACCGACTTTGACTTTGCTCACGAGAAAGCAGTACTCACTATGAGAGTCGTTTACTTGGTTTTAGCAAGAGTTTGCTTTGAGATAATCTAGATTGATAGATAGATAGATGGATGAACTTGAGAGAACTGATATAGATTGGATTGAGAGAAAGGGAGAAATCAATAGAAACGAGGGTTTTGCTTGGATTTGGTTTTATCTATGGGTTACCTAGGGAAGTTGCTAGTAGTACTGCGTCGTAGTTTGATAATAGTATGACAATGACAGCATAACTGCATACTGGCAGCATATCACTCACTAGCACTAGCATGTCGTCATAATCATCAACCTGCCACATCATACACTGATGACGCACTGCTCAGCGGGGTTTGTCGGTGAATCAAATCAACACAGCACTCGCGCAGCGTTTCAGTTTCAAATATCCCAACTCCACGTTATTTTATTACTAGAAACTAGAAACACCTCTGTGAGCGTATTACGTATTATCACCGGGACGGTGCAGCGCGCCTACTGTGAAAGATTCGACAAGGGCATTGCCAAGGGATTGATCGCGTGGTTTGTGTTTGTTTACCCGAGGAGCTAATAAACTGTCATGCCGGGTATCGGGTATATCAACCTAGATACATCATTCATTCTTCCTCGTCTTTACATCAACCTTCGAATCCAGCTGAAATCGACATGTCTGCCAGACCAATTACGCCCCGACCCGCACCATACAGGTTGCAAAAGCACTTCACAAGAACCGACGCTTACGGAGAAATCGACACATATATCATCGATCCTGCCGCTATCACGGCGCTGCAGAGCGGAATCAACGTTGCCCGTCGGATCTTCTTTTCGGATCGAGTACTCGACATTGTCTCTCGCATCCTCTCTGCCGAAGTGTCTCCCGCAAACTCAAAGGATAATGTCCCACCTACAATCGATTTATCGAGTATAGTAGTGAAACCGCAGGTGCTGGCCCACCTCAGCACCCTCAAGTCGTCCGGCAATTTAACTATTGTTGTGGACTACGCGACGTCTTCCGACGGGTATGTAGATCCCGTTGCGCCAACTCACATCAGAATCAGAGGCGCTGTGAGTCATCAATCTAGTATTACCATGTAGTTCGTAACGCTGACCCCGATCGGTGCTCGCTGTCGCAGGTCGTGGACGCAGCGGTCTGTGCGCACACTTCAACCGTCCCATACGTTAAAGACATGATACTGTTCCAGATCAGTGTTATACTCCTGCATGAAATGATACACAGCGCACGTCTGACTTGCGTGAGTCTCACTCGTTCTGCCCTTGCGCCTAGCTGACACGGACGTAGCTCAATATACAACACGATACACCACCCAGTGTAAGCGATGGTTCACGATATCGAAAAGGGAAGAAGTCCGGACTCGACATCATACATGGTGAGGGTGGATGGGCTTTTGAAGCAGAGGTATTTGGAGGGTCAATACACGCTGCCGTATACTCGGCTGAAGACGAGCGTGGTACTTTTCCAGTGAGTATGGCGTGTTCTTTCCCAACGGAAACGGATCAGGCGGTTCTTCCCCCCTGGGCAGCAGAAGGACAGGGCAGAGGCAGAGGTAGTCCCTTCGCCAAGTTCGCCATCATTCACTTCAGCTTCTTCGGGGACGGGAGTAACGTATTCTTTCCCGACGGAAGCCGACCAAGCTGTCCTCCCTCCGTGTGGCTGACCAGTTGCGGTACTATAGGATCAACCGAGATACATCTTCCTTCAACGTCTGCTGCCTTATCAGGACTGGATGATGGTGCCCGTGGAAGTAGTGCAAGACGTGTTATACGGTGAGTGGTCAACCTTCCACTGGCATCAAAGATTTTTCGCTGACTGTCCCTTCAGCCCATCCGGACTGGGAGACTTCGCTCCCTTTTACCCAAATGACATACCCGACATTCCAGGGCACGAACACCGTCAAGAAATTAAGACATTCGATCGTACCTCTGGATCAGATTTGTGCCTCACCATCTGTCTCTCCCTCTCCGGCTCCTGTCACACCACCCTTCTCACCCGCCACTCGAACGGTCCCCTCTACCATCACCTGTGGATACAGAGGCGATGCAGCCCCTGATGAAGAGGTTTCGATTATCCAACTTGGCTCAGATCGCCAAATAGAACTGGAATGGAAGATATAGCTTCCCGGTATTCAGCGTCGCAGATGTCCTCATTAATTTCGCTGTGATACAGACTTTGTAATCGTACTTGTGACATGAGCTTGTAATCCCTGACGCGTGTAACGACAGCACACCACATATGTAGCCTTATGAATAATAAAGATGATCTTTGCAACCTGGGTGAGAATGAACTGTAATTTGCCGTAGATTACAGGGATCTTTCTTCTCAGGGTAAACCTCTCTTCCCTCTTCGCGCTCGCACCCGCACCCGCACCAGCACCAGCACCAGCACCAGCACCAGCACCAGCACCTCGCTCCGGTTGATGTACGCTCGCTCGGGGTAAGAAAGAACGCGTCCACACATGATACATGATACATGATACACATACACGAGATTCTTTCCGAATCTCGATGAAAACAATTATTCTCAATATACATAATTACATTACATATCAAACAAGTGAGACACAGATCGACGTATGATTTGATTATATCATTGGCCTCTTGCTACATCTAACAGCCACGACTCATAAAGGCAGGTCCTTTGTATCCTTCGAGTAGCTACAGCATAGCACCGCTTTTCGACCGGTCCCGACACCGAAGACAACGACGTGTTCCGTTCTCGTTCCGACTCCTCGATCGTTACTCGAGATCTCAATCTTCCACCCTCGACCTCGACTACAGTCTATCTATCTCTCATCTTTCGTTCTCAGGACCCAGACTTGGACATTGCGTTTGTACTGCTTGGGCTTAGCTACCTACCTTTAAGCGTTCAATAACCGCTTCCTGAACGGGGACTCCCTTGTCCTGGCGACAACACGATTGGGGTTCATATATATCACCTCGTACTGCTCGACATTTGATACTGCCTGCCGACCTATCTATCAATGCTCGATTCACCGCGTCTGCGATCACCTGCTCTCGGTGCGCCGATCGGTACGCTCAATGGGTCTGGGAAATCCAGGAAGAGCGGCTTGAGAGCTAGGGGAACGCAGTTGCTGGCGTTGAGATTCGGTTGGATCGTACTTGTGATTTGGTTCGAGGTGAGCACAAGACCGCCTTCACCTCCCACATCTGTAATTGTAAAACACCGAATCTCTAGGTGAACACTGACGTTGCTTCGCTGTATTCTGCTTCGATTTTGCTTCATACTGCTTTAGGTCGGAGATGTAAGTAATCATCTCCTACCTCCTTCTAACCGGCAGCGTATTCTGTTCCAGGCATGCGCATTGTGTGCTGACGAGATCAACTTTCATAGTTCTTCCACTCACTGTCAACATGTCGATTCCCAGACTCAATCCTTCGACGGTCCAACCCTTCTCTGAAGGAACCCCCAACGCACGTTGTACTCCTCTCCGATACCCATGTCCCTCATCCTGTACTGTCATATCCCTCAGACAGTCGGCCATGGGTCAACTGGATCAAGCAGCAGATGGACGAGCTGTTCATGCGGAAATCGTGGAATGTGGTTATGCGTCTAGGAAGGGTGGATGCTGTTATTGTATTGGGTGATATGCTGGATTGTGGGAGAGGGGTCATGTCGGATGATGAGTGAGTAGTAGTTGGCATTCATACGCCTACAGTCGAACACCTTCAGGACTGCAGGCCCTTAGTCTCTAAGCGGTGGATATAGAAAAGGAGCTGAGTTTTGTGATTAGATACGAAGACTACCATTCCCTCTTTCGCTCAATATTCCAACTTCCCGAGGGAACGCCAATGCACTTTGTACCAGGGAACCACGATATTCCGCTCGGTCCAAATCGGCTCTTCTCACCGCACGCCAGAGATCGATATGCTTCTCATTTCTCACCGCCCAACGCGATCTTACCTATCGCGAATCACAGTTTGATCATGCTCGATGCCGTTGGACTGGTCGAGGAAGATTACAGGCGGTATGCTGCTGAGATGCAGTTTGGTGAATGGGATGGTGTAGAAGGGGGTGTGATTGAGTTCGTCAAGGATTTGGGCGACAGTGAGTGATTGCAGCCAATGCTTCGGGCATAGTGGTACCACAATGAATTTGGATTACACTGACACTGACTCTGTACTGTTGGATGCCAGACCCACCTCCTGAGCCGCGAATCCTGATATCTCATATCCCCCTCGCGCGACCGGAAGCGTCTACCTGCGGGCCTCTGAGAGAAAAGGGTAGAATATTAAAAGGAGCTGGACCAGGATACCAAAACTTGCTGGGTAGCGAGACTTCACGATTCTTGCTCGAGGCTTTGAAACCCAGTGTGGTTTTCAGCGGAGACGATCACGACTACTGCGAACACCAACATCCCTCTGGAGTGAAAGAAGTGACGATAAAATCTTTCTCTTCATCAACGGGTATTCGCCGACCAGGGTTCCAGCTCTTATCTCTCGTACCGCCTCAAACGAATACATATTCCGCTTCGTTGACGCACGCCGATCGACCGTGTCTCCTCCCCGATCAGCTAGGCGTATACTACAGGGTATATATCCCCCTGGCTATCCTTACGGTGTTGTACTTGTTCGGAACGAATATCCGAGCTGCATGGCAACGTTGGTCAACGGGGCGGAATTCCTTGTTTGGCGGGGATTTGAAGAGTCGAGCATCCCCCGCCATGATGAGTGGAGAGACAATGCCGTCCAACCCTTCTCTATCGGTTCGAAGAGGTGTTTCAGACCGACCTGTACCTCTCACATTACCTTCTCGGAAATCGTCACAACAGCTCGCTGGAACAGGAGCTACGACTGCAACTCCTGGATTGGGTCCTCGTCGATACGCTTCGAACCCTTCAAACGAACAATTAGCAAGTAGGGTCCCATCCTCTTCGGCACCGGTATCACCTTTTGCCAGTCCTCGAATGTCATTCAGCGACGATCGTCAACAGACGTACACTCGTCATTCACCCGGTTTAGGTCGAATGGACGAAGATGTAGAATCACAACCACATTCTCAATTCCTAGATCACAGTAACGGGATCTCAGGATCGCCCACGCCCAGCGTATCGAGGAGGTCCAGTTATATCTATATGAATGACTCACATCATCGAGGTAACGGTGCAGGAGCTCATGCGACTATTGCTGAGACACCGAACGAATACGATTCTTCCGCTAATGCAGGATCAGCATCATACTTTCTACCTTTACCAGGTAGTGCACCTGGAGGAGGAGGAGGAAGTGGTGGTGGAGCCGGATTAGGATTCACAACTCCCCAAGGATCGCATTTCCCCTTCAACAGCACTCAACCCCTTCGACGTGTTTCCTCATCGATGCTCTCCCTTGCATCACAAGCACCACCTCATAGCCACGGTCATGGCCATCCTCTATCGGGGGGCCAACTGATCTCACCAGCACCGATAAGACGAGTGACGATGCCCCGGATGCTCTCAACATCCGACTGGTCAGCAGCTGCAGCCAAGAAAGAAAAATCAATGTACGACTATATGACTTCTTCTACAACCACCTCTTCTTCGTCAAGAAACGGTATGGGTGGTGGTGGTGGTGGTAGTGGGTTATGGTCGATCATTGAGACTGCCAAGAGGTTTTCAGTGTGGTTATGGAGAGCTAGGAACGGAGTAGTAGCCAAGAGTTGGAGAGAGACGATGGCTGTCGCTTGGCCTGCTGCTGTTGTTTGGATCATTGTGAATGCGCTTTTCTTCAGGTCGTAGGAACCGACCACCACGTACATCAGGAACACCATATCAAGGCTTACATAGTTAGCATCCATCGTCATGAGAATGGACAATCTATCTTTATTTATCTTGCTGCCTACGTGATAGTCGGACTGATACAGCGCATACATATCATAACACCCGATGCATGCATGCGGCATATCAACTGTTACTGTTAATGTGATCTGCATCCTGCATAATCAGGAGCTAGAGGGTTAGTTGCCTTTTACGTTACTCGTTGTTGTAGTGGTAATATTTGATCCCGTTTGCCTACAAGGGGGGCCATTGTTTGGATCATGGATCATGATCAGTGCGGTTGCGGTTGCGGTGAACGCGTGTTAGCTGTAGCGTGTAGCTGTAGCTGTAGCGTGTAGCTGCAATAAATCGAATTCGAATCACAAGACGGTTGTGTACGAGAACAGAATAGATTGCTACAGACTGCTTCATCTCTTGCTCTCAATCATAGATAACATTCGTCATCTTCATATAAGCACCTCATCATACATACCCCGCTATTTCGGCTCGCTTGCATTATATCGATACCCACTTGTTCGACACGATCACGGACAACCAAAACGGCATCGCAAATCGCAAATCGCAAATCGCAAATCGCACGGACGACGACAGGTTTGAAAACCGAGAGGACATACGATTTACGATATACGATACACGATACACGATAGGACCCGGACAGGACAGGTTCCTCCGATCAATTGTAGTTATAGTCGCTCAATACGCACAGGAAAAGGCAAACGTAGACGCAGACATAATCTCAGAGAGGAAGCTTTCAGTGCTCGACAAGGACAAGAATACACCAAGACTCGCTCCGATATTCCAACTTTTGGAGCTTTAAGGATCACTAGGTCTAGTCTGATCTAGTTCACGCGTGTGATACTTGGCAAAAGACGAGACGAGCTAGAAGTGATAGTCTAGTGAAGATTGGCACAGAAACGAGCTGTACCCAACAACGTTGGATCGAACAACCCCGACTCAAGCCCCAACCCAGCAGCAAGGCCAACCGCACCTGGGTCTTTGCTGTTCCGTGAGGACTGGACGATCTGCGTGACCTTGTTAGTCGCTAGTTAATACTAGAGGTGAGGGAGGGAATTGTAGTAGTGCCATAGGGATTGGCTCCTTCAATCGTCGACCTGGATAGGTTATCTGTGGAATGGAGTCGGAGTTGGGGTCGGTACCGAGGAGTGAGTCGGGCCTAGAGCCTGACTGGGCGGCTGGCGATCGAGATCTCAGAATGGGAGGTGTGTCCACATCTGCTTCTGCGTCGGCATCTGGGTCAGGCTCAACGGACGAAGAGGAGAACGGAGCTAGGGAACCTAGACTCAGAAACGTATCAAGCTCAAGTACGAATACTCGTACGAATACGAATACACCTGGTGAGTCTCACGTCTCTCGGTATTTTTTTCCACGTCTCTCTATCGGATTTCCTCCCCAAGGACTCCTAACCTACTGCTTACTGGGTCATTGTAGGGGTATGTGCTGAATGTTCTTATGTTGGCTATCGCGACCGCGCAGGACCTTCAGCGTCTCTACAACGGCCAATCACCCCGCCACCACACGATGAGAACCTGCTAGGTGTCGGATCGAGATGGGCGGGAGATAATGCAGATGTAAATGGGAATGGGAATGATGGACTTGGAAATACGAGGAGTAATCGGATGATTGGGCGAAGTCCACCCCCACCACCTGGTCCACCTCGTAAGTTTGGTACTGGTCTGTTGTCTTTCAGGCGCGTAAAACCCCCTAAAGCTCTGACGGGTTTCGCGACTCTTGCAGCATCGGATCCACCACCGCTGCCACCAGCCTCATCGCACCCATTTGCAGCGGCTCCATCTTCTTCCTCCTCATCATCGTCTTCAAGGCCGAAACCCTCAGCTCGTTTATCATCATTATCATCAATACGAAAAGCGAATTTGGAATCATCGAGTAGGCCCTCGTCACCTGCTGGACCGCCGCCTATGGGCGATTTACCACCTTTACCTATACCGACTAAATCAAGCTCGCATTCGGGGCACTCACCAAATCCAAATCCCAATACCAGCACCAATACCAATACCAACACTACACCCGTAGAGAGTGCTGGCCAATCTGTCTCCAGGTCTTCTGCCGAGGGCGGTCGGCCGGGCCATTCGAGGAAAGTGTCGGATACACCACCTCAGGTATCGCCCAGATCTAGTTCGCTATTCATGTCTCAGCAAGCTGGACCGTCGAACACCAACACTGGCGCAGGTCCACTGGGTACACCTATTGTGTTATCATCATCATCATCGAACAACCAAGCACAGAGCACAAGTCACGTGAACCCAAATCAACCTCGCTCGAATCCTCAACCGACCGCACCGTCAATATCAGCTCCTGCCGGCGGCGGGGTATCATCAAGAAGCTCTCACCCACACTCACACCCTCATTCGCACTCCACCTCAAATTCGCTGAAACCGCCTCGTACCCCTTCGCGTCATCTACTACAAACAGCGCTAGATCTGGCTCAGAGGGCAGTGGAGATGGATAAGAGCAATGATGTTGTAGGCGCTTTGGCCGCTTATCGAGAAGCCGTCAGCAGATTGAAAGCTGTCATGGAGAGAGTCGGGGTTGAACCGACCGGCGACAGGCGGCGGAGAAGTGGCACGGGTAAAAGCGAGGAAGAAGGACGAACGCTAAGAGGTATTGTGAGTCAACGTGTCTATCACCACCAGATGAGAACGATCGTTTTTTGTTTCCTTTTTGGGTAATTTGGCAGCATGGTGTATGCGAAAGAAGATTGACTTTTTGCGCTCATTTGATCACCGTTACAGCACGACGCATATGTAGCGAGAATACAGCTTTTATCGTCGTACGAAACGAATCCCCGACCTGGATCTGATAACGCTCCTTCTGGTCCATCCCCATCGGCCCCATCGGCCCCATCGGCCCCATCGACCCCATCGCCAGCAGTCAACTCTTCCTCAGCTGCGCCTGGATCACAACAACCCCCTTCACGCTCTCAGACTTCTCATCCTGCCGCCACTTCAACATCAACGTTGCTCCCACCGTCACAATCGCAGAACTCCTTGAGTGATGAAGGAACGCCACGTCCATCATTAGACGATGGGGGAATGGCAGGTATCGGGAATTTTATGTTATCGGATCCGGGAGATCAATCATTCGATACATCCATGGCGAGCCCCCCTAGGAAACTGCTTGCTACCACGGGCACGAGTACGAATACAAGACGTCAAAGTGATACGCGATCAGGAAGTGAATCTGGACACGGAGCTGTCGAGATGACTTCTCAGCCGTCTATGTCTATCTCAGGTCAACTCGGTCAAACTGGTTCTTCGTCGCCCAGTATCCCTGTTCTGAACGGGAATACTCCCAGGGACGAGTTGTCTCTCCAGCAAGCTCTAGATCGAGCTGCCGATGCCTCCTCAAACACCAACGCGAACGTACTACCACTCCAGCAAATGCCGATACAACCCAGAAGAGAGTCAAACGCAAGTATAGGATTGGGATACCCCTCATCATCGCCATCTAACATGGTACGGACCGCATCGACTTCTACACCCTCAAAGGGACAGACGATACCTCGATCACAGAGTGAAGATGGCCATGGATCCCCTTCATCCTCCAAATTACGCTTGAAACGCCCTGCAAGGCCTTCTTTGGGCTTGGAGATGGAGACGGATCTGTCGGGTATCGATGGCGTGGACGAAGAAATGGAAGTTCTCGCTCGTACACCGAGGGAGTCGTACATGCCCATACCTTTGGAGAACGGCCCCAACTCCGATCCGCGACGAATAGCGAGATCTGCATCTCGTGAACCGGACTCTCCGCAGTCAATGAACAGCACAAGCGATGATCACAGACCATTGCCGCCCTTGCCTGATTCGGCACCGTCGATGGATGCGATGGGTCAACCGGTCATCAAGACTCGGAAGGCCAGTCTGAGCGGAGCGTCGGTACCACTCAGACCGCCTTCTGGTTCTGGTAGCGGACTCGGAACTTTCCTCGTCAGTCCGACGATTTTACAGGGGACCATCTCGCAACGCAGGCAATCAAGGCCTGTTTCTGGTAATATGTCGGCTGCGCTGGAACAGATGCAAATACAAGCACACCAGTACGATGATCACCAGCACCAGCACCAGCATCAGCGTTCAGTCACACAACTACCGATTCAAGCGAGAGACCCGAGTTCTTCGTTCCCCGTCTCAAGCTCAAACTCGTCAATCAGATCGACGTCTGCGTCTAGCATCGGCACAAGCATAGGCACACGTATACGAGCGAAATCACAGCCTGGTAATCGACCGTCTATCCACGGGGGCGACTTGCCTCCTGTACCTCCCGCTACACTCCGACACAAAGCTTCATTTTCCTCGTCTTCTCAATTGGGTACAGGTATAATCCCTCAAATCCAGCGTCAGTCTGTTTCGCCAAATCTGGGATCAGACGGAAGGATCCCTTCTTCTTCAGGCGGACTGAGGATCAACACCGAACATGCGCACAGTCAAAGCGGAGAAGGGGGAGTTGGAGGAGGGGCCAGCGGTTTGGCACCTCCTATCACCATTGCTTCGAGAACAGGCTCGCCTCGCTCGTTGCCTCCTTTACCTGACACAGCCGTAGGCTCTATTCTGTCGACCGGCGCCGGGTCGCTCATCTCTCCCTTACCAGAGTCGCAGCCTATGGAAGTGATACATCGTCCATTCCATCTTCTGCGAATCATTCACTCCTCGATGGACCCAGACTCTTCAGGCTCGTATTTGACTGGTGCGATCCATATCTCATCGGCAGTATGGAATCCTACCAACTGGTCTAAATTCCCTTCTTCCGGTCACGGCCACGGCCACGGTCACGGTCACCCATCTTCTCAAGGTCAGGGTCAAGGTCAAGGTGGAAACGGCAAGCTTATTGCCCCTGCTAAGATTATGGCTCAAGAGACCAAAGTACGGTGCATCGAAGCGTTGATCCTCCATTTCGAGGCGGTACGATTCACCGGTCAGGCACTGTTGAGTGGGCCAAGGGATAAGGTGCGGACTGGGAAAGGTGTGAGTGAAGGTGGCAAGATTGCAGAAGAATTTTGCGTCGCGCTTGATGAGTTGGACGAAGAAATGGACAATACACACAAATCGCTCGTCAAGCAAGGTGTAAGCGTTGGTGGGTGGAAGGGGAAGAAGACTGGCGGGGTGAGTTCTGCTTTCCGTACCAACTACAGTCCTGCTACTATTCTGCTTTGACATGCCCAGAGCAGGTTATAGCAGGAGCCGGTAAAGGCAATATTTGTGCTCCGAGTACGATACACAAGCTAATCTGTTGTTGTATCTTGTTATGTTAACTGTTTGATAGAACACCAAATCATGGGGATCCAGGATCAGCCGATCAATGGACAAAATGACCAATAATTCTAAAAAGTGAGTGGAGTGCTACAACGCGCTACCATTTAAAATAAGAACAGGAAAGTCATATTTGCTTTGTGAACGAAGTTGACTTAACTGTAATCCCTGATGTTCCTGGTTCAGTGATCGGCTGGATTCGACGGACAAGTATGTGGACCTGCTTGCGCATCTATGTGGTGGTGCGCAAATTATCAGTGAGTAATCCGGCTCACACAGCGATGACTGGACTTCAGACTCTACTAGACTTGGACCCAGCCAAGTTACTGTTTTTTTCAGTATGAGTGAAAGGCCGAGAACGTGTCTGCTGACAGTTTGGTCCACAATGCGTGGCATCATAGACGATCACTTGCTCAACTTCACCTCTGGCGATTGTACGACATCGTACGCGCTCTTACCTGACAAGGGATATCGGAATATCGAAGCTAGATTAAGGCGGACATCGGAATTTGTCGGCGCTGTTATTGTGCCTTTCGTCCTGGACGATTTCAAGCAGTTCTTCGTGAGTTGGCGATTTATCTTTCTTTTTTTTAAAAAAAAAATCAAACAAATCGATTGCTTGCTTGCTTGGTTGATCTTGTATGCGTGCGTGTATAAAGAACCAGAACCACCGCTGATGCTTTGGTTCGGTTATGCTTAACAGCTACGATATCTCAAAGGCGGGGTACGGTACCTTGAAGACTAAGTTGTCCGGCGCTGGGGTTTGGCCTAGCAAACAGTCTACTGTTGTTCCCCGATCGAGAAGCGCGCGGTTCTCGGATTTTCGCCAGGCAAGCTCGCAAGCCCGACGAGGTGACTCTCAGTCCTCACCTCTCAGCACTCCTCACCCATCACTCGCGCTACGAGCTCTATGTCATTATCTACCCTTGAGCGTGATTGTCCTATGTTGTATCAGCGATCTATGTCTTCCGTCCCATTTTCGGGAGCCCCCTCGGATACGGAGATGATAGAGAATCAGAAGGGGGGAGGGATCCAGGGGGGTTTTGGCTGGTTTTCTCACTTGTCCTGTCTTTTTTTTTTTTTTTGGTGTGGCTTTTTCTTATCGGGTTTTGGTCATCCTCACTTCGTTTGGGCTGTAAATATCGAACGAATTTGATCCTACGTCCATTCGCATACATGCGTATTCGCGTCATTCGGATAGATATTAGGGGAAGAATCGGACTATCTATGCATATCGGTCGTCCTGTAGCCTGAGTATTTCCATCATCTTACTTGTATCATCTGGTGCTGCCTGCCCTCAGAATATCTCGACCGAACAATGTTGGTGCCGATACTGACAATCTGGTCGACAACGATGATGATTATTGCTAATTGTCCATTTGCCCCTTGACTCGTATCCCGTCTGATTGATATCCTCCGCTGCTGACATCTATAATACATATTTCCAAGCCGTCGTTCCTACTGTCCATACCTAATTCTGTGATTATAAATCCGGTGGATGATCATCAGTGTGCACTAGACGTGTACCTGCTCCTATTTCGTTTCACTTTGGCCAAATTCAACCGGCAAGCCCTCCTCGTCGCTGATCTGACGCCCAAATGGTGTTATACCATCATATGATCATACCTGCCTCTCAGGTTCTGCGGATGTACTAGCCGGCGCCGCTCCGGGTGGTAATGGCGTTCGCACCTGAGAATGTGTTTCCTCCAAAGGTGAACCAGAATCGATTTTCCCCCTTTGTCCCGCTCCACCTTCAACAGCTGCGGTATTACTGCCGCTGCCGCTTCTGCTCGTGCTGACAATCGGCGAAACGAGTGGGCTCGACCCCAATCCCTCCGCGGCCCAAGGAGGAAGGACTGCTTGATCCGTTTCGGTGGGGAATGAATACGTCACTCCTGTCCCTGAAGAAGCTGAAGTGAACGATGGCGAACTCGGCGAAGGGACTATCTCTGCCTCTGCTCCTTCTCCTTCCGCTCCCGCTTCCGTCTCTACATCCGCAACTTTCAGATCCGGTCGAGACTCGCTTTGGCTGGGCGTGATAGCGCCGGGTGAAGTAACAGTCTGAGATGGTTGAGCGTTATCGCCGCCGATAGATGAAATGGCGCCTGCTACTCCACTAGCGAGGGACGCCATCAGACCGAGTGCGCCTGAGCCTGAACCTGAGCCAGATTGTGAGTTTGAATTTGGATCTCGTTTCATTTCACCGGCAGTGGGACGGTCGGCGATATAATACGCCATACCGGCTGATCGCTTGTAGAAGCCGCATTTCTCATAGAAGGCTATACATGCAGCAAAAGTCAGTGGCTGCAATACCGGTCCACCATTCTGAAGAAGCAAGGCAGCAAAGTCGGTACTCACGGATCTTCTGCTCTTTGCAGTCCAATATTACCTTGTAACACCCCAGAGCAACGGCCATATCCCTCAGGCCAATGACCAACTTCAATCCCAAACCTTTACCTTGCATCTTATCAGATACGACGATATCTTCCAAGTGTCCCGAAGCGCCTCCGTTATTGATGTGTTTTCGCTCGACAATCAGTGTTCCGGAAGCTACGAGCTGATCGGTCGATCTGTCAACTATGACAAGGACATAGTATGTCCCAGGACATGATTTGAAGTGGGCGAAGATGGCTGCGTATACCGATGGTGCTAAAGCTGGGGACTCGCGGAGAGTGTTGAGCAGCTGAAAGTGAGATCGAAGGAGGTCTGTCGAGGCCAGAGGTCGGACCTGCACATTGGAATATGATGACAATGAGTCAGCTGATTGGAAAACAAGGGGAAAGACCGATCATATGAAGGTAAGGCAGGGTATCTCACATGAACAGCGTCCGGTAAGCCCTCCTTCAATGAAACAGGGATATGTTTCGGATCGAACAGAAGGTCGAGCTGATCATCAGGCGTGAATCCACCGGCAGCCATAAGCGGCTCTTCCATCTGGGCCACAACGGCAGGTTTGGCCGTTCCGGGCTCATCGGTCCTTTCGCCCTCAACCAGTTCGGAAATAGACCTGGAAAGCGCTGGAGAGAGGCCCAGCGCGCTCTTGGGGGTTTGGCTGTCGCCTTGTACCCCTTGCGCAGGTGCAGGTCCAGATGTAGGTTGAGAGATCTTAATCTTGGTTCTGGAACTACCAGGTTGAAGTCCCTCGTCAATTGGGTGATGAGATAGTACGCCACTCCGTGACAGAGCGGGGCCTGGTGGCAGGGCGGTGGGAGCTACGGGTGGCGAGTCGACGCCAAAGAGAAGGTCTGAGAAGGTGATCAGGTCTTCAAGGACGGTATCCTGCGAGAGGAAAGTCAACCCGCATGTCCGACTATGAGCAGCAAGGTTGATTTGATGACTCACCTTGCCTTGGTGATGCATCATCAGAGTGTTGCTGTCCGTAGGCAGCTGATCCTGGCCAAACAGGACAGAGTCTGTGGCATGTTGATGTCAGCTCCAAGGTCTGTCGCAAATAGTTTGAACAAAGCAGCACTCACTGAAAAGTACAGCCAAGTTCTTCGCATCCATCTTGTTTGTTGCGGAATGTTGATTGACTCGACCGAGATGTTCGATCATAGCCTGGAACGTCGTCTGATGAATGGGTGGTAACCTCCTCAACCTCGCACGGAGTGTACTGAAATTGCTTTCAATATGAGATTCTGGAAAGTCGAGGCATACCATCAGCGTATGAGATCAAATATGGTAGAAAGTGATTGCGTCAGCTCCTGAACTCACCTCGGCTTTCGGTGTACTTGACTCGCTCGGGATGAGGTAAAGGGAAAACTGGTTCAGGCAGCTCTCGAAGGTCTGACAACGAGCAAATGCACTATCAGCTCTGCACCTACTTGGTGAATCGATGAGATGCGGAGAAAAGCCACTGACACTGCTTCAGGATATTACCAATACTGAAAACATCGTCCTTCTCATCGAATCTGAACTTCTCCTCGTCCAGCTCAATACCCTGGACCATCTTCTGCACGTTCGCGTGTCTTCCGCTGACCCTATAGATACCCTCAGAATCGAGACCCCGCTCATCGATAGCTTGGATTGCTTTATCAATGATGGTTGGTGGTCGACCGTGATCGCTGCCTTCGCCTCGTGTGAAGTCGTAGTCTGTCAAACTGACGCCGAAGATGAGGGATCGACAAGGTCCGACCTATCCCAGTAAGAAACATAGGTCAGAACGCAGTGTTCGCGGTGGAACACCCGAAATCGAAAACTGCAACTTACGTAGAAGTTCTCGTACGGGATAGGTGGGGTAGGCACGGCATTGATAGCTCTCAATCTCGCTCGGAACAACATGACTGAACAATCATCCATTTGTTTATCAACTATGCCGTCCTTCATTCAAGGAGACTTGAGCAACACTCACTATCCTGCTCGGTGTTGATACCTTCAATGGCGGTTCTAGCGACCTCGGTAGCTTGAGCATTGGTGGCGGCCGTTCCGTGGATGGCGTCCACGTAGCTTTCCAAGGAGTATCGAAGCTTGTTACTGAGCTCGTCATTGAATGTCTCGAGACTCGTCATGGCGGATTGCTGCAGCTTTTCTCGACGAAGTCGAAGTGATTCGAGGTGGAAGACGCCCATTCGGTACGCTTTGTCTACGACGCCCAAGTGTACAGTGTACAGTATCAACCAGCGGATCCTTACATGACACGTAGACACGTAGACACGTATAAAAGGGAAAAAGGTGCAACTCACCTGCTTCATCAGCTTCCCGCTTGGCTTTGACACCCCTCATCGCTCCGAGAGCTTTCTGATTATTGCCCGCTCCAGTCCCTCGTCTTTGCAGTCCACCATCACCATCATTACCACCACCGCCGCCGCCGCCGCTACCGCCACCGCCAACGACGACGAAACCTCCGTCGTCCCTATCCCTATCCTTCTCTTTATCCTTATCACCCCCTAGCTTCTGCATGAACGCGGAGAACCCTTTCCTACTTTGAGCGGCAATATCATTCAGCACATCCTTGCCTTTACTTTCCCCTCCTCCAGATGCTGAACCCGCTCGGAGCCTATTGCCAGCCTTTTTCTCTTCTCTACTACTGGGCGAAAATGCGGCAGAAGGGGTATGGCCATGGCCTGGTATGAAAGCTGGCGTATCCGCTAGACCTTGTGGTGCCACGGGATTGCTCATAGGTGGTAAGGGTGGTGTGGCCGTAGGCGGAGAGGTGAAGGCATTCGGGTTCGATGGACCAGAAGGGGCAGCAAATGGATGCTCGTGCAGGGGAGTAGAAGCAGGTGAAGGCGGTGATGGCGTGGAGAGAAGTCGTGCTTGCATAGCAATAGCGTGTTCTTGGCGTTTGTGATCCTATAGTAGGCAAAACCCAAAAATCCAATCAATCACTTTTGCCATAATAAGAGAGCTTTCCATAATCTGCTTAGTGTTGAAAGCGACCTACCTCTAAAGCCTGGCATTTCTGATAGTATGTCTTCTTGAGCTTGGGCAGCTGATACTTGGCGTGATCCTCGTACATCTGGATATCACAAACATAAGAATGGATAGTCAGTCCCGCCATCCGGTCCTGCCCAGTGTCATCAGTGTTTATGGTCAATTGGGCGAAACGTACCTCATTGGCAAGCTTAACATTATCTTTGAGCACGCCACGTATTCTCATTTGTTCTTCCTATAAATTGAACATGGTTCCGCCTCTGCCCATCAGCAATTCGTCCGTCTGCTTCGAGAGAAAGTGCACTCGAAAAGCTGCACTACTAAGGTTACCCACCTTGAGTTTGACTAATTCTTTCACAACGTCCTCCCGAAGGGCGCCAACCATAGCTTCCCGAGATTGTACCTCGCGCTGCGTATAATCCCTCACTTCTTGCCATGCTCTTCTCGTCGTCGACCTCTGAGATTTGCGTGGGCCAGCACTATAGAGTGCGAGCGGATGATTTGTGAGTTCATATCTTCTCGTGAGATCCCCTTTCTTGTTGAGAAAGGCGTATATCGGAGAAAGAAAGATTGACTCAGACTCACTCATCATGCAGCGTGTCAATGGCTACACTTCTATCGTATAACCGAGTGAGCGACTCGATATACTGCTCTTCTACTCTGATCCTATCTTGGAAGAAGGATATATAATGATCGTCTTCGGCTAAGATATGCTGTTGACAATCACCGAAGAGAGCATGGTCAGTACGCTACCAACCGAAGCGGATAAGAACGCCATACGGGTCTTGGCATTGATTGGCTGAAGATGGGAAGAAAAAGGACTTCGCGGCTGGATTCATTCACCTTGAACTCCCTTAAAACATCATATCCAGGATCAGAGGCCTTCCGACCCGTATGTAACGCATGATGGCCGTGTGATACTCTGTCTAACGAAGTGGACGAACCCCCCAAGTCGCCAGAGGGATAGGCATACGCCATGGCAGAGGGTGAGGGTGAGACGGAGTGACCTAGCTAGATCAATGGGTGTTATCGTCGGCGGCTCCAAGCAGATTAAATACGTTCTCGAATTGTATCCTTATGTGATGTTCTCGACGAACGGCGAGATTTGAAAGCGCAAGTGGAAGCGAAAGCGCAGCGCAACAATATCGCAATAGTTTTGTTTGAGCGCAAAAGGACAGAAGGAGTCAGTTGGAATATATCTTGCTAAATGTCGGTATTTGTGGGCGAGAACGAGAAATACAGGGAGTGACGAATGCCGAGCAACTGCAGAGCAGAAGAGCAGAGCTGTGCAATGATGGTTATGATTGTGCTCGTGATGATGATCAGATTCCCATGACCATGTCAAATAGATGCACATATGGCACAAATAAATACATTCCCCTCCCCATTCCGCACCCGCACAAAGGGAAGGCAAGGGAACGGAAGGGCATGGCATGGCATGGCATGGCAAGCCGTCGCTATGGCAAGCTGTTACCGCTATCTCTGGGCATTGATTGCCATGCCATACACGACTGTGACGTTAACGTGATTAAGGGGATCTGTATGGAGTGAGCTCGATATATTTACGTAATTTCAATCCGTTTGAACCCGGCTTTGCCTCAGCCAGGCACAGCTTATCATATAGCTTACTTTTTAGATTCAGATAAAGAAGTGGGCGGAGATGAGCAAGATAGGTTGCTCTCATCGCTGAGGTAATAATAGTTCATAGCCATAGTCATAACATCTCTCTCCCGCTCTCTACGAGTCGTATAGCGTATGTATACTGTATATCGAAAATCAGAAAACAGAAACCAAAACCAAAACCAAAATCTAGAGTCGAGCCGAGTCAAAAAGTCACATACTCGCACCACACACACACACACCAACACATCATGGCTTCTACAGTACGATCGATACAGTCACTCGAGTTCCGTCTGACCCGACTGACCAGAGAGAAAGAGAGGAGATATTGGCCGCAGTGGAGCTCAGAGCTTAACGCTTAGAGCGATATCGATTACATGATTACATCGGAGGAAATTACCTATACCTCGATAGCGTACGCGTCGTTCAATCGAGGTGACAAGAACGAGAAAAGAAAAGAAAAAAGGAAGAATGGATGGATGGTTTGTCTCTCTAATCTACTCTTCTGCTCTGGCCGGTTCTGCTGAGCTTCCTCGCTCTCTTCCTTCTTCCTTTGCTCAGCCGCCAAATGTCTCTCTATGTCTATCTATGATTGACATGATGACACTTCTATGATCGGGCAGCCGCTTCTCTCACGGGGGCTGAAAGAAATGAGCATAAGAACGATTGATAATCAGCTACGATTCTTGTAGGGAAACCGCGAAATAGGACCACGACAGACTTTCATTGATCTGAGAGCTGGGCAAGGGGGAGCATTACCCTTGGAGAAGGTCGAATGTCCTTACTCACCGAAATAAGGATGTTCTTGAGCTTCAGCAGCCGTCAGTCGCTCTTGATGATCATATCTCAAAAGCTTGTCCAAGAAATCGATTGCCTCGTTGGAGATGTATCGCTGGTTCTCGGAGGTGATGAATTTTGACCATGGTTTTCGGGGGTATCGGCCTAGGATATCGTCGAATTGGGCGTCAAGGTCGATTTCGTATCGCTCGAGGCTGGGTTCGGATTTCGTACACCGCACATTAGCTCAACTCAGCACATGCGTCGCAGCAGAAATAAGCAGCTTGATAATAGGCATAGGAGCTCATGAAAGAGAATTGTGATGGCGCCTTTGCCAATACCGTATGAGCAGAACTCACTAGATGAACAGCTCGTCCGTTCCTAATACCTTTGTGATCTTGACCAATTGGTCCGCGTTATCATGTCCATGGAAGAAAGGTTCTTTTCGGAAGATCTAGTTAATCAGGTAGAACAGAGCGTCAGTTTAAAAGTCCAACTGTCCATCCAAGTCCAAGGGCATCCTATATACTCCTCCACCCGCATCCGCATTGACAAGCGGTAGTCGACCGGCTTATCCCCCTTCTGAGCCTGTACCCATCGAAGAAAGGAATGGCGGAGGAGCAGCTGCACTCACCATGGACGCAAACATACAACCCAAACTCCACATATCCAAACTATAATCGTATTCTTGGAAATCGACGAGCAACTCAGGACCCTTGAAGTATCTCGAGGCGACTCGTACGTTGTATTCCGTCCCAGGATGATAGAATTCTGCCAATCCCCAGTCGATGAGTCGGAGCTGTTGAACAGCCCAGAATGAGGCGGACCGAAGGGAGTCAGTACAAGATCGCTTCACTGGCTGAATCCAACATTTCCGTCTGTCCCTAGTCCAGTTCCCCCTTTTCTTCCCTTCCGCTCCTCCATTTACTTCTCACTTCGCCAGTAGTCCCGATCGTTGTTCGAGATCACCTCATAAGACCATGCTAGGAATAATTTTTTACAATGCCGCATCTACTCACCGTCCTCTTTTCATGGTCAATCATCACATTATGCGGCTTGACATCCCTGTGCATGATACCCTTCGAATGACAGAAATCCAGCGCTTTCAGGAGTTCAAACATGTAGTATCTGACATCAAAGTCGGTGAATTTAGGGTAGAGCGTCTTGAATTCGACGTTCTGGAAAGGCGCAATATGCGATATCGTAAACAGCGTCAGTGAAGACATACTACATGCGAAGCAAAAGATTGCACACGTCCAGTCACGCAGAAGATGGGTGGGAAGGACGATCACTCGTACTCGTTTCCAAGGTGTCGTCGCTATGGACTGGAAGTAGAGGCGATGCGAATATAGCGGGGTGCGGGGCCTTCACATGCCTCCTAGTGGGGAAGACGGGGATGTAGCTTGGACTGCGAGACAGGGAGAACGGCGGCCGAAACTTATGAAACGAACCTGCCCAGATGTATGAATCAAGGGTTGAATAGGAAGGAAACGGAACCCCCCCACCCCAAATCGAGCATGATTCAATGCTGTTCCAAGCCATAAAACAAGAGGGGAAAACCAGAAAAAAGGCTCTCTGGCTTTCGTTCGATGATACTCACGTTGACGTATTCCGTGACGATACTAGGCGTCTTACTCTGACTATCCCTAACGACATCCAAAAGCCCGACGACATTCGGTCCCCCTGCCAAGTTCTGCAAGATCTTGATCTCACGTTTGATCTTCTTCTTCTTGACTGGTTTCAAAACCTTGACTATACATTTCTGATCTGATGGCAAATGGATGGATTCGAACACTTCGGAATATTTGCCTCGACCGACTTTACGGACTATCTCGTAGTTGTCTTGAATACCCCATTGGACAACGAGGTTGTCTATAGCGATATGGGCAGAGCGGAGCGAGCGAGCGAGCGAGCGGCGCAAGATTGTGATTGTGATTTTATCAGTCTCAGTCCTCGGTCAATACCCACAACATAGCTGAATAGGAGGAGGGAATTTGGCGAGCGCTCGGCAAGCAGGCGCTGAGCTTGGTCATAGCCGTATCCGTATCCGTATCCCCAACTCACCATAATCCCACCATGATCTTCCCAACTTCTCGTTAACATCAGGGTAGACTCGCGCCTGTGATTTGTTCCCACGGAAAAGGAAGAAGGAAGAACCAGGAAAGCGCGGTTCAGTTCATCAGCTAAGCTCAGTAAATACTCGTATGAAACATATCCCTTCCTGACGTAGTCGGGAAAGGAAGAGATCTGGTCGTCCATCCAGATTGAGGCAAGGTTGAACGAGAGAGAAGAACGCAACGCACCACGCTCCGGCCTTCAGCCATATTGAGTAATTGCCCGTCGGTGGATGTCGTGATGGTGTTGGTGATGGGTAAAATCGTCCCTGCTCTCGTTCTCGTTAAAGTTGAACTTGTTGAGATCCAGAAGAGTACCGTACTAGTGTACCGAGCTGGATGGAGTCGGAACACTGACGCTGCCGTACCGTCAATATGATATCAAAGGCGGGCAGAATCTATGGTATGGTATGATGTGCCTATACCTATGATGTTGTCGTGATGATGGGTATTTGTTTTGTCTACGAGTTTAAGCCACTCGAAAGGATGATGAGACTACAACTAGACCAAGCGTACTCAGCATAGTGTGTGCTCTGCTCATCAGCAAGTTAACTCAAACTCGAAGACGAGGAGGAGAAGCTGCACCGGCTTCAGCTTGGCTAATCTAGATGATCTTGCATCTGATCTACACGTGGCATTGACAATGACTAGCTGCTTTAGCTTATCACCGCGTGTCTTTCCGAATGTGGCACCTGTCCATTCAGTGTCTGAGACTAGTAGGATGCGGTGGAGGTTGTCCACTTTTTGTCCACTTTTGAAGGTGAACCCATGCTACGAGTACACTACTAGTACACGATGACATCAATACGCGTAAGACGATCAACGACTAAACTCTGTCGATCTCGATCATCTCCATCGACCGTTCTTATCGATTACGATTCAATAACATAACACACACCGAGACTGATTTACATGACATGTATGATGAATACACCACTGTCTGTAAATACACACCATGCACCGCTCCATTGGAATAAGGGTAACAATATAGTGTATAGTAGGGTAATCCAGACACCAAATGAACTGATACAAGCAGATATCGTCACTCATCCGCTCGATCGATGGAGAGGCCGGTGATCTGTTCTGAATGCTGCAGTCATATAAAGATCCTACCCATACTGCATTTAATCAATCCACTCAAGCTTTACTCATTCCCTTGACATTATATAACCAAGTTGAAGATCTGTTAAGGAGTAAGTCTCTCCCCCATCCTCTGACTGTATCATCTTTGATCGAAACACATCATCTCGATCATTCCAATGTCCGCTACGTCTTCTTCGGCCTCTGTGCTTACACGATCCGCTGTGCTTATTCGATCTAGAGTAACGACATCAAGTACCAGTACGCCCGTCCTTCGACAAAGTTCCCATTTATCAAACACAAACAGTGGAACCTCCATCTGCAAGCGACCAGGAACGCTTTCACCTCGTCTGAATCCGAATCCGAAAGCTCGAGCCAATTACATCAATAACACCTTTCGCAGCTTACACACATCGACATCAGCCAAGATGGTAGCTCCAGCCGGTCTATTTTCCAACCGATACAAAGTCGAGGATATGCCTGACCTCACAGGCAAAATCGCCGTAGTCGTCGGCGGCTCACGAGGTATCGGTGAAGCTCTTGTAGGCGACCTCGTCCAGAAAGGGTGCAAGGTCTACATTGTCTCTGCGACTAAGGAACACGCCGACGAAGCTATCGAGCATATTGCCGAACATACTCCCGCAGCGCGAGACTTGATCAAATTCCATCAGACCGACTTGCATACGCTTTCGAACACTGTTTCCGCCACTCAGAAGCTTGCATCAGAGTTGGAGAGGCTGGACTTGTTATTCTTGATTGCCGGAATCGGAGTAGCTCCTTTCAAATTGACAGACGACGGCGTAGGAAACCATTTCGCAGTCAACAACCTTTCTCAGATGATCTTGGTTGATGGTCTGTTGGATACGATGCTCAAGACTTCAGAGTCGAAGCAAGATAGCCAGAGTGAAGAGGAAAAGTTCAGTACGAGGATCGTGAGCGAGTCGAGCGAGTTGCACAGGGCTAGTCCGATGGAAATCAAAGCTGAGAGCTTGGAGGAGATGAGCCATGAAATGGACGCGACTAAGTTGTATGGCAGATCCAAGCTGTTCAAGTGAGTTGGCCACAACACCACATGTCCCAAAACATCCCACAGTTTTTAACTGCGTACTTCACTGCGCTTGCTATCATACTGTCCTTCTTCTTGTACCATTGATGTTTTCGCAACCACCACATGTTTCAGAGGTGAAATGGTCAGGGTGGTAGACTGACATTAGCCTTTCCAATTGCTTCTTAGCATCCTTTACATCCGACAATTGGCTAAAGCCCACCTTCCAGCCCTGACATCTTCCACCCCAATCCTGGCAATGTCAACCCACCCAGGAGCCGTAGCGACAGAGCAAGAACACGGCGCAACAGAAGCCTACGGCCCGATTGGTAAAGTCCTCGAACTAGGATCCAAAGTCCTGTTCATGTCTAGGGAACAAGGTGCAGAGTCTGCTCTTTGGGCAGGTGTAGGTCAATCTGCCGTATCGAGAAGGGAAGAGGTACAGGGTGGATATTTCAGCGAAGCGGACGGTAAGACTGGGACTGAGTCGAGTCAGGGTCAAGATGAGGTTCTGGCTAAGAAATTGTGGGATTTGATGGCTAAAGTCATCAAGGATAAGGCAGGGTACGAGCTCAAGCATTAAACAAAATAAATCACGCAAGGGAGAAGAGAACATGTATCATCACAATAAAACATGAAACCGTAGTATAAGCATAGCAGTTATCATATCGCGAAACGAAACGAAACCAAACCATATGTAAATATAATGTGGCAATATGTATCGGAATCCGGCAGATTTGCTCATATCAACTTTGGATTCCCGCTAATCGGTTCATTCTCAATACATATCAGTGCAGCTTCGTCTCAAGCTTAGAGGAGGAGAACTGTACTCGTACCCGAGCAAGCAAGTAGTCCGGTCCGGCTTCAAAATGAGAGCTGGTGAAGTCCAGCGCAGCGTAGAACGTCAGGGAATGAGTAAGTAGGCTTTAAACTTTGTACAATGGAGGAAGAACATGACCCTCTCATGAGAGCCAATGGTATTCATGATTAATATGCGTTGTAAGTACTATCACTGATCCCATGGACCAAGTCACCAAGTCGCCGTATCGAATCGTATTATATCATAATATATCTATCTACAAGAGTCCATCCATTTTTTAGTGCGGCTTGACTCAGCTTCGGCCTGTATTTGATTAGACGATTTCGTGTATCTACAATAAGAGAGTTGCTTCTACTACAGTGATCGAGAGATTAACTTTATATGGTGGCTTTCTTCGGTCCATGCGGTCTGTCCTCGCCATTCTGTATGTATCTCGTTGATTTTAGGCAGACTGATCAGGGTTCCTTGTCCGCAATTGATCATATCGAGGTGGCAGGTCTCTACAGACAGCAACAATCACACCGATTGTACAACAAAAGAGCACGTAAGGTCAGTCAGTTGACATCCGCTGAATCATCACTTCATTTGGCAAGACGCGAATGGCTAGATATGTAAGAAGTCCGAGAAAGATGAGATGTTGATTTGGGATAATGTTTGACTCACACTACCTCGCCCGCATCTTCATGCAACACAAACCTAGTCCCTTCATTTCCTTGCCCATGCCCATTGCCACCGGCTTCGGCACCTGCACCCCCGCCGGGTCCAGCTGCTCCAGCTGGTCCACCTAGATGCTGAGAAGAAGGTGTCTTCCTAATCGAGCTGTTTCCTCCTGCGACTGCGCCGCCGGCATGATGATGGCCGACCGTAGCTTGGTTACTAGCCTCTGTGGGTGGCGCTCCACTTGATCCGGGTCCACGTCCGAAGGAAGCCGAATCGCCTGCAGGTCGGTTATTGTTATTGTTGAAGTTTGTTGTTGGGGAAGTGGGGGATCTGGCTCCTTTCTGCTCTGCCATAGCTAACATTTCTGGCGTATTCAACAAGCTCGGAGGGATCGTACTTGCCCTGTTATTCGCATGGCCGTTTCGTCCACCAGTTCCAGTTCCAGCTCCAGCTAGTGCAGCACCAACGCCTGCGCTGGGGGTTTCGGGTGGAGAAGGGTATCTGAATGGTGATGGTTCATACACATCTCCATTCATCTCGACTTGTCGACCGGCATCAGGGCTCTCATCTCCCGACAACCTTCCCCTTTCAGCTTCATTCCCATCTACCAAATCGATCTGGTTAGACCTCCTTCCCTTCTCAGCACCCGAAGCGATCCCGTAAGACTTCATCCCTGGGTCCGAATTCCGATCGGACCTATTCCTTGCTCGTCGTTTGACGCAGAAGAAAAGCAAGATAGCCAATAAGACCAAGAAGGCTACTCCGCCTACAGTACCTCCAACAATGGCACCGGTATTCTTCGAACTGGTACCTTCGTTTGATCCTCCCGAGGAAGTTCCTCCGACTCCACTGACGCTGGCTGAAGGGGCATGGGACGAAGCTGACGTAGCCCAAGTCATAGCTTCGCCTCCCGTGGCGATTTTGGGCGAATTATCATTAATACAACCCGTTTCTCCCGATTGGACTTGATACAGTGGGGAAGAACCGCCAGTTTGATAGGGTCCGTTATCGGACATAAAGAGCAAGAATCGAGTTTCGGATTGGATATCGACTTGCCAATTGTACGAGGTGGAAGATTGCTCGATGGGGATCGACCATGCTGATCCGTGAGGGATGAGGCCGTAGAGGCCTACGGGCTCCGTGGCGTTGTCGGGCCATGAGATGGACATGGATGAACATGCGGTGGGGTTGCTATCTGGGTTGAGGGAGAAGAAGAAGTCGTAGTTAAGGGAGCTAGTTGGAAAATCATATAAAAAGATGATCAGCTGGAGTTTCGAGGATGTACTGACACATAGCTGATAGATGAGATGCCTCTCACCCGGGCAGGCATGAACTATCGGTTGAAGACCCGACGGCTATACCCAAGTGTCAGATACTGTACATCAGCGCCCCGTCGTGCGCAGAATTTGTGCTGAAGCTGGGTTTGGCTTGAGGTCTGAGACGAGACTCACTCAAAACAGATGTCGTTCCACCGGTTCCGAAACCATTCGAATCTGACATCGCTACCAAGAACTCTAGGCCTGTGGGCTCTTCCAACTCGAATGTATACGAATATGGTGATGAGAGATTATCGGGTATGGTAATATTGATGATCCTGCCACCCGTGATGGTGATCGTCTGCGATATGATCGAAACAGAATTGAAATCAGCGATCGAGGCATGTTTAGCCGGTCTTACAGTGTTCAGGCAGTGAGGGAGACTCTCCGAGTGGGAGTGGGAGAAAAGGGCTGATCGACTAGGAGTGACCAGGACAGACTTACTGGAACCATAACCAGCTGATAGGGCGGAGTTCCTCCCGACCTAAAATAGTCGGATCGGTTCGATCGGCATGGCACCAGCTCGCTATCAGCTTCTACGGCAATCGCTAACGCGCGCGAGATGAAGTGTAAACCGATATAAAGGCTAACTGCTCACCATTGGATCGTAAAGTCTGAGCATTGTTGAGGAGTGGAGGTGGAGAACGAGAAGGCTGACACTGAAGCGGCAAAAAAAGGAATGATGAGGAAGAAAGTGGACAAGTATGTTGATCTTGATCGTGAGGACGACATCTTGTGAGGTGGACTACAGTAAGGTCGACGGATGATGATGAGTTTGACCCAATTAGCCAGCGGGCACGCGGCACGAAACAGCAATGTGATACTGGTGGTAGGACCTCAAGACGATCAAAAACAAAAGGTGAACCGAGATGCTTGATGTATCTAGAGCAGACTACTTGTGATGCTGTACCATCCGAAGGTTATCGATAACAGATACAGAATACGGTTCGTTGACCCCTCTTCCTTGGAGGTTCACGCGACCTTTTCCCTTTTCCCGGTTGATTAGACTGGATTGAACTGGCTGGTCCGATGAACAAACGGGTGAGCTGAAGTGAGAGGTGAAATCAGTCGAGGTTGGTTGGTCGATCAATCACCGAAGTAGGTGTCTGTGCCGCTATCCTATCCTAGGCGTTTTCTTTGCTTTCACTCTCTCCTCGCACGGCGTGCGTAGGAGTTTGGGAAGGCTAAAGCTTTCACTTCGAGTCGTACGACACAAATCTTGCTCCTTTCGCTCGCTGCCTTCACTGTCTTGTTGCCTGGCTCGACGGGCGGGGTGATTCGACCGGACCTGACTAAGGTGAATGAAAAATGAAGTATAGTACGGGATCTGGTTCTGGTCGTTCGCGTTTTGTCGACTCGGATCCTGTTGTTAGGCTTTTTAGTGTAACGGTAATCGACCCAAAGAGGATATTGGTAGTTGTTGTGTTCTTCTGAGACAATGATTGACTTAGACTTGACTGACGAATCAACGAGAAGTGAGACGAGACAACGGGCAGTACGAATACGACAGACAGTTTCAGCAAGCGAGTTGAAGCAAACGATGCTGATGATGATGGGGTAACACCACCGATACCAATACCAAACAAAACACAAAACGACCCTTGTGCACGGTTCTGACTTTTGTGAGTCTGGGTCAAAGCGCAAACTATGACGCTGTCCGGCGGCGAAAACAGCACACACCATCATCCACTGCACACATCCGCACAATCAAGCTATAGCTTTAGTCGGTCAGTTATTTGTACAGTATACGCAGCGCAGCCAGTCGAGGTGTGATCGCATCGGCGCCGTAAATCCGGGAGATAAACCGTACGGTACTAGCTAGTAGCATCAGTACATGATAAAGGATGGACCCTCGTTCCCCGTCGTCCTAGTGGGCACTATCCCGTTCAAAGGCGTCAGAATGAGGTTTTGGATGGGATCGGTGACATCACATCCATCAGAAACCCCCCGATTTTATTTATCCCTTTATTCTTGGCGACCCGTCATGAGGGGGCTAACAAGAGAAAGCGAGAGGGGGAATGGGGGAATGGGGGAGTAGGCGAGAGCGTAGAAAGAGGAACAGAACAGGTTAGTCAAAAGTCTTCGAGCTTCAATAATCTAGCTGGAATAAGATCCAGGAATCTAGGAATCTGGATCAATTCGATTGAAGCCAAACGAAAAGAGCATGTGGAGGAGAAAGAAGGGTGAGACGAGACAACTTAAAGACGTCAGTCAGAGTAAGCTGTGAACTGTGGGTGTCTCGGGCTCAACTTCTCCGCCTCCATGAGCGCGTGCTACAGTGTCCGAATCCCGAGTCCGACGGAACGGTTCAGGCACGCTTCCAGAACAAAGAGTACGGAGCGTACGAAGCCCATGTACAGTACGTCATTCCGGATTTCCGGTTATATCCCCCAACTCGTTTCGTTCCAAGTTGTCTTAACTAAGCTAGCCCACAGGCCGCTCTCTTCCTGTAGCTCGCCACTGTTTTCACCGTTCGCTAAGCCTCTACCTGTTCCGTTTGCCAAGTGAGGAAAATAGACGCTTGTTACCTTGGAAAGGCAAGGCGGTATCTTTCACTACGGTAAGATTGCTCAGATGTCCCAAAAAATTGACCTTTATTGTCAGACTCATGCGACGCCGCTCACAAGTCTGGAATATTAGCAAAGTCACTCTGTTCACTCACGTTGCGTCGTTCGTTACGATCGCGACAGTAGAGTCACAAGCTATCAGGTCTAGAATCGACACTTGTACGACGCAAGGCTCAACCTGGCGGAAGTCAAGGATCCGATGCTCCAAACAATGTCACCGAGTGACCGAACACCAACCATCTTTCGCGTAGCATGCCTTGTGAATTTGTGTCATAGAGGAATGTCCCCCTATAACTCCTTGAGAGTGCGCACGAGGCATCATATACATATTAGAGAGATGATTTGTCGAGAAACCTCGCCATTGTGGGCGCGTCAAGAGCTGCTCCGGCCTCGAAGCGTGGTCCCACGCACGGTTCGTACACATCGACACCACGACTGGCTTCCTCCGATCGCAGCTGCCCGATAACGACTGGCACATCAAGTAGGCTTCATGGCAGCCAGCTGACAGAGGAATCTGAGTGCTGTCTCAGCTGAAACGCTGAAACATCTGGTCTCATTTGGGTTTGGACATCCTCTCGGAGGCTACTAATTCACCTCCACCGCATGGTGTTCATGACATCTTGACGAGCTGGCTTACATACTCGTACTCCTAGGACTCGATATGTCGACAATGTCACTATCCTCACGAAAGCGCTTGGCTGGCGATATCTGGAACGGTGGTATACGAGTTCAGCACTCCTTTGGACGCTATGGGGAGCTATATACCGAAACTCCCAGGACAGGACCCGCTTCTCCAATAGTCCACTCCTCAACCACCTCGCATACATGACGGACCACTTTGTTTGTTCATTCAAAAGTATCCCCTCGTAAAGACCATGGAGCCTTCCCTAGCCTATCTTGGATTTTCATCTGCCGGTCCCGTCGGCGGTGAGCATCATACCTGCCTTCCCGTTCCCGAAGACACCATCGTTTAGCTGGGAGAACAAGGCTGGTCAGTCGGCTGATACTCGCAATGCGAAACCCCTCAGGATCGATTGCTGCAGCCTTCCAGAGTGTCTGGGGTCCAATTGCTTCAGGCAGCTGGTTCGCAGCCTCGCAAAGCGCGGCTATGACAGGTGCTGGTGGAGCCGCTGCGGCTGGTGCTGGAGCTGGAGCTGCCAAAGCAGCGGCTGTCGGTGCAGCAGTCCTTTAATCGTGGTCCGTTCAACGGGGCACCACCCTTTCTATTCTTAACCATGATGCAGGGGATTTGCCATATGAATGCAAGATATGCAGCCCGTCTCTTGATTGTGGGGTGTGTACAGTACATTCAGAAAATCTTGCACATAATACCCTCGCTCGCTACGAGGATAGCCTTACACAGGCTACGCTATACGATACGGTGGTCGTCTTTCAGAACTTATGCGCCTCCCAGCGTAAAACCCCCTCAGCTCCAGTCCCCAACCTCGGTCTAACGGAAGCACAAGCTACCAATATCTACATAGTACATGCTGTATAGTACGGTACAGTACGTCATCACTCTAACCCCACCAGGAACGTCGAATCATTGGAATCTCTCCCCAGCCTTGGCATCCGCCACAAGCCTGGCGGGCGAAGCAGGAGACATCGAAGCAGCCTTTGTTTGGCCACTTCTACCCCATACCCAGCTCAATCCGCCCCAGAAGCCCGCACCAGCTCTGACAGCTCCATTGACAATAGGTCGGCCGTAGCCTCCCATCCTGGCGCTTTGGAAGATCGAGAACCAGCTACGGGCGGGAACGTTCTTCATAGCAGATTGAGCGGCCGCAGCGGCAGATCCTACCAAAGAGAAATGCCCCAAGGTTGGGCACAACAAAGCTCACGTCAGCTTCGGTCTCTTGCTGTGTGTCACCATACGCCGAGTACCAAGTGAAACTCCCTCATATCATGTATTGGAGGCCTAGCAACCGAGGTACTACTACTACTCACTTGCCACAGGTCCGAGACGAGCAAAACCCAAAGCCTCCATCACTGGAACAGTCAAGATCTCCGGGGCGATAAAGACCAATCCACTGATGACGATAAAAGCCGCCTCTGTCGGATGTTTCTTTCACATAATCTTTTGCCACCTGCGGCAAGTTCTCCCATTCGATCTTGACGAAGGCATCCTTGACGATATCTGTTTGGTTCTCGAAGAACTGCTTGGCTGTGTCGGGTAGCTCGGTATAGTTGACTGCTGCCGCTTTACCGTAGATGGTGTTGGTGATGTGTTCAAAGAAGAATGTGGTCGAGTTGGAAACTTGAGTCCAGTCGATACGAGTCTCGAGGGCGTTCTCGCGTTTATGAGAGACGGAAGAGGTCAGGCCGCTCAGCCAGGAGAAGCCGGCTACGGAGGCGACGAAGAGTCCAAGACCTGCCAGCATGTTACTTGACGGTTTTTATGTTCAGGTGTTGATCAATCAGGTTGATTTGCACTCAAAGTAAGTTGGAGAAAGAAAGGCGAAGGGTGCGAGCGAAATCAAGTGTAGGTAGAACAGCGCACTGGCTTTGACGGGATCAGTGAGCTAGACCTCGTTCTCTGTATGGTGCAGAAACCGCAAGAGAAGGGTGATTTTTGTGTATGTGTGTGTTTGATGGTCGTGTCGCTTTGTCGTGTCGCTTCGTCGTGTCACTTCGTCGTGTTGTCGTGTCGCTCAGATCGGAAGAAAGCCTGATCTTTTCTGTGGTTGGGATCACTCGCTTGAAACATCCTTTGAACACAAAAGGGTCATCAGACGCCCGATACATGCCTGAGTTGGACACAAGAGCTCTCGTCGCTTCTGTGGAGTACAGCAGATTATTGTCATATCGTTGGGCTTCTTCGGCGATGCGAGTGATCTGAAGCATCAAGGGTATAGGCAGAGCGATCATTTCGTGAAGAACAGGAATACACTTGATGATCTCCGTCGTCGGCATCCATATATATACACATTTAAGAAATATATCGGGCTCGATTCACGGTTGTTCCAGGAAATGCCAACAAAGTAGTCGAGCGATAATTGGGGTATCAAAAGAGCGTCCGATGGAAGGTATTGCAGTCGTTATACGGACGTCGCGAAGGCGCAGAGTCCGAGGGCCCGAGGAAGGGCATCATATGCATACAGATAGCTATGGACTCCAAAATCACTGGCTAACAACCCCTCTCCATCAAAACTTCTCCTTCACGGACCACTCTCATCAGCCTTGAGTAATGCTACTACTGCGTGTGTGACTACCAGAGGAAGTCGACGGCGAGCTTGGCACCTGCCGCCAAAGCAGCACCCCCAGCAACCACCACATTGACGATGGTGGTACCGCCCATTGCGGCACTTTCGAGGATCGCGAAGGTGCTTCCTGCGGCTGTAGTGGCGGTCTGAACCCAGGCTGCGAGCGAGCCTGTACCATTGACAATGTTAAAGCCGAAGGAATTCAAATAGTCAGCGGTTGCTCAAGCTTTCGATCGTGTGCAGCTTGATGAAGATAGATAACAACGCAGTGAGATGTCAACAGGGTACAGCGCAGGGAAGACTCACCTGCTGCAGGTCCCAGGTACGTGAACCCCAAGGACCCCAAAGCGGGAATAGAAAGGAGCTCAGGTGAGAGCATCACAAGCCCGCATCCAGCGTAGAACGCGGCGCTGTAAGGGCGCTGGACAACCGCAGAGGCGAGCTTCGAAGCCGCTTTGGAAAGCAAAGGAGCTGCAGTATCCATCGGGAAGGTTTTCGGTCTTGCTGACGTGAGACTGTCGATCCGCTCGATTGTGGCTTGAAAGACTTGCTGATTTTGGTGGTAGATGAAATCCCGAGGTGCTGGTTTTGCGGTATATGCGACTATAAACGGTGGTGAAGGATGATATCGCTGAAAATGAAATACGATTGATAGGATGGGGGCGGATAGAGCTTTATATATATATATATATGTATATTTCTTACCTGCGTGAAAGTGCTACATTTCTCTTTTGTTCTTGTATCGCTTACTAAGGGACGTTCGTGGGCTGCAAAGTCACCCGCTGTATTGACTTTTGAGACTTGCTTCGGTCTCGCCCAGTGATCACTCCGAAGCTGTCATAACCGAACAGTGGTGCATGTAGTGTACGCTCATGAACGATACGCCAAATCAGCCTTGAGGTGTTTGCGCCGCCGATCTGTAGTTGTCCCTCTGATCGTGGCGGCGTTGCAGTGGACATGCAGCTCGGGGTACGCACTTCGGGTAGAGGGTTGAAGAGGGAGACAACTGGCACCGTCTCAAATCGCCAGCGGCAGGTCAGTATATGACACCTATGCGGCAATGAAGCTGGTCGCAAAGGGAAGCGGCGAAGGATTGTTTTCCCGGAGATATATATCATATGCTCGTATATGTAGTCCCACGACAACCTGCAGGATGTATACTACTTGCTTCACAGTTGTGACCTTTTTTTCCCTGTCATCCATACACATTCGCCAGCGATCACTCCTTCCAGAACATGTGTGCATATCTTTCTGTCCTTTCGATCTAGCCAACGCCCATCGCATCAGCGAGATACTCTAGGTCTAGCTCACGAACCAGGAACACTCACCCTCTCTGCTTTAGTCGATCTCGAAGAGATCTATGACCTGCAACACAGGTATGGAGACCAGACACAGTGCTATCCCCATCAAGCCTTGTCCTACGATCTGCGCCATCACCATAGGATCCTGCGTCGAAAGCTCGTCAGCTTGACTGGTAGCCGCGGCAGGCTCGTTGGTAGGCTCGGTGCTCGATGTGGGGGATGTGAACGCCATGATGTTGTTGCGTTTTTGTGCAACGGGTGTTCAAATTCAAAGAAATAATCACGAGACAACTTCCCGACGATTTGTATCTCCCATTGGTGCGGACCAGCGGGATTTCGTGTGGGATCAACGAGTTCCATTCGTTCATGCTAAATGTCACACATACTGTAGATTGCATGTAGTGCTAAGCCATATGTCATCTCCCGGTTTCGTGCCTGATAGCGATAAGAGTCGCGTGATTCCAGTAAAAGACAAAATCCAGATCCTGCCTGTTTCGACCCCGCCCACGAAAGGTCAATCCTGACGTCGTAGCATCATGGGTATGACGATGCATGTCCGAGATGTATAGCAGGCACCCCCGTCATGCGTACGTACAGAATCATCATCGAGCAGCCCCAATTAAACATTCACTTTTGGTCCACGTCCTCCGAGATCTCCCCTTCGTGTGACTCGTGGGCGTGCCAGGAGCCTGCCATTAAATCTCCGATCAACGATGTGCCGACGAGACACTGCACCGTCCCTCCCACGACGGATGCTCCGTAACCCCCCATCGCGGCACTTTGCAGGGTGGCAAAGATACCTCGAGCTGCTACCGGAGCTATCGCGCTCTGCGCTGACGTGGCTAGTGATCCTACGATATCGCATCAGCGTAATGATCGACCCGTGTTGCATGAGTTTTGTACTTTGGATTGGTCCTCAATGCGCTGCGAGACGACTCACCAGCTGCAGGACCGACTGCTGTGAATCCTAGAGCTCCTAGAGCAGGACCAGTCAAGAGGGCTGGCGCAACGAAAAGAACCCCCTTGGCGACATAAAAAGCTGTCTGCTTCGGGTTTTCCAGAACGTATTTTTTCGTGTCTCCATGCAGATCCTGCCAATCGATTGCCGCTATCGTCACATGTGCTTCTGCTAACTTATCCAGTATGAATCGTGAATTGCTTGGAGTCTTCAGGTACTTCCTCCCACTCAATCGATGAGATCTTAACACGCCCCTCGACACCTTCATTCCACAATAATTCCTCGTATCCGAAAACATTTGCTCGAAAAAAGGCTTTGGCGCCCTCAGGTACTTGATCCCATTGTATGTGCTTAACGTGTCGCGCCGCAGTTTGATGTAAACTCGATAACCACCCCGAAGTCACGGCGGAAGCTTCAGTCAAGTCTAACTTGGAATACTCATCTCGAGTCGTCCCACCGATTTCGCTCAGTTGCTCATTCGCCTTGAATACGTGTACTGAGATATGCTGTGAGATGTCGCTGCCGACTTTGGACAGCGCGTCCCAACCGAGAAGACTCATCGGTGGCGGGAAGTGATGAAGATGACAGAAAGAAATCGGAATCGAAACGTTGGACCGGTACACTTGAGTTCCCCCTTTGATGATACTTCAGCGGCAAATGGTAGTCAATCATCCACTTGCCAGATTTCGTCACCGAGTATTAACCGGTCCCCGTAACAAGAAGGTATATAAAGTCACCGTGCCCTTGTCCCCCATCTACGGCCATAGAACTGGTAAAGCACCGCATCCCGTCCGCTCTGCGAAGTTTCTAACACCAGTATCGCTCGGTTAGTACCAGGGTGGGGGACCACCTGGGAATCCCGGGTGCTGTAGTTTTTTTGTTCTAGCTTGCGAAAAGAACGAGAAAATGCTTGCAGACATCTTCGTATCGAGAGAACATTGATGTCTTCGTGAAGTGCATGCGCATCAAAGGAGGTGGATTGATCGGAGGTACGCAGTGAGCGATAAGATGCACAATCTTTGATCGGTGAGGACCGATCACTTTTATCTTCCGATCAAAATACCAAAGGATCCCCATGTGAACGGTTCATGTCGCATTTTTCACTACCGAGGCAGAAGGACAGGGATATGCTATTTGTCTACTGGTCAATAAGATTGCTCTTCCCCCGAATGACATGGCGGAGTGTTACAAGGTATGTCACCCAGTTTACTTAGCGCTTCGCGCTGCACGGACTAGAGGTTCCTCGGATTTGGATCTGGACTAGCGGCGCTTTACGTATGCACGCGCTAAGGCCCGCTTCGGCGCTAATCAGTAATGGTTTTTTTTTAGCTTCGGAGCTGCTCAGGAAAAGGCAGTAGCATATTTGCGGGGAATGTGACAAGTCCCAAGCACAATTGATGCTCTGTTAACATATGAGAATGGTATCGTAAAAGGTTGTGGAGCTTCCTACACCCCGCCCCGTTCTGCGGAGTTCAATAACGGAACAGACATCGAGACCAGGTCAAAGACGTGATTGAATCAAACGTGTCTTCGCCGTCGTTCACGAGATAGGCTGAATAAAACGGGACGGGCTTCTTTGTGATACTTTTACCTCGGTTTATGGCTTGGAGGCTTGGCTGAAGCCACAAAAAGCCTTGGCTGCCACGATATGGTACAGGAGCTGAACGCCTGACTTTCGGACCCAGAGCTAACCACACTATCGTATGGCCAACAACGATGGGAATATTCACCACTCCTCGGCTGACCACCACTACATATACATCTGTGTGCCATGTTCTGAGGAGATTACCGAGAACGGCGATGATGGCATAGCCCCCTCCGACGTTCTATCACATCGCTCGTCGCAGCCAGAACCGTTGTCACCACCATAACATCTCTCTTTTATGTGCATCTACTTGGACGTTGCCAGGAACGAACGATGTGCCGCCCCCATAGTGCGTTTTCGTAGGGATAGTCGGTTCTTATGTCATTTCTCTTGAAAAACTTTAGTGCGCGACTAAATCTCTGGGGCTGATCACGGCAGTCATTATTACGATTGTCCTAGTCTCCTGATCGTGTACTGCGCATTTTGGTTTGCGAAAGAGGCCTTACCACTACGACCTACGCCCCATCCTGTTCGCAATCAACGTTCAGATGGAATGACAATGAGATCGAGATCCCTGTAGATTCATGTCTGAATGATAAAGGGGCAGATCATTCTAGGCAGTGATTAGACAGGTATATGCATCGCAGCGCCACGAAACTTGGCGGAACGACGACGGATGTCGCAGACCAAGGACTCCTAGAACGAGGCGTTGGGACAGTCCGTATGGTCATTAATATACGTCCGAAGCTTTCAGTTGACACCTCGTACTGCCGAACTCGTACAACATTAACACTGTGATGACAATATCAAGCCGATGATCACCGCCGAGACGGCCATGATGCCGAGCGTGTGTTCATCCCATTGTCCGCTGATGGCGCCAGACGGACCCGAGTTTAACATGTCTTGGAAAATTCGACGCACGACTACCAGACGCGACGAACAATGGACTTCTGGACGTTGTTAGGAAGACGCCACCGCGTGAACAAAGACAATGAACTGAACGCCTCCACCAGCAAGCTCTGCCTTACCCATTCATTCATTACCTTGCACCAAGAATAAATTGGTGGCGTCCAATCTTCAGTACTAAAAGTATACCTCCATCTTAATGAGTGCGATAAAGCGCACCGCTGGAAGTGCAGTGTTGAGAGGTGCACCCGTTCGTTAGCCGTCCTGGTGTGACTGCAAGAAAAGCCACCTGCGTAATCAGGGTCAAACATCTCAAAGAAGGTTAAAGGCTCAACGCCACCACTTTCCACCCCCCCGCAGCTGGAACAACCGTTTTTCACCGTTCCTTCCGCAACCTACACATTTTAGCTTCCAATTCCAGAGCAAGAGAAAGCAGAGAATAATGACTACTTCAGGGTCGCAGTTTCATTTTCACAAAAGCTTAATGATCTGCGAGAATATCCCTCGACGCCCCCAGCTCTGGCAGCGGCCGTTTGTTGGGTCACTGGATTTCTGGGTTCGCCCCAGACGCCACCAGGCTGTTGGACTCCTTGGCCTTGCGATATTACTCATTAGTCGTATCCACACTTTAAAGTTCCCTGAAGTATGACAGTCTAAATGTCTGGGACGTATCTTTCGGTTGTCAAGCGGTAAGAAGCCAAGATGAGACGGCCAGAGCGAAGCAAGCTGCTGAAGATTCAGACATAGGTGCCGCTGGTATGGTTCAGGCGAGGTGAGGATGACGGAGAGGAGCGCAGATTTTCTCGGAGAGAGAGGTGAGACGTGCCGGATCTTGCCCGCAAAGCTTAATTGATACTAACCCTGCGCTAACGACTTGCGGTCAAATCCAGCCAAAACTGGGCGCCCTTGGCTCAAACCAGACATGAACTCAACACATGCTTCGAAGAAAGCAAAGGTAGAGGGGTAGTACACCTCTCCTTTGAGGGAATGGATTGGCCAGAACGAATGTATCCATGGAGAAAAGCACCGGGTGCAAGCGAATACGAGAAGAGAGGTACCATTTAGTTGGAATTAGGCCCTCGGAGGATTTCTCATAGCTGACTACTGTACTTGGCTGAGCCCTTAGCTGAATTCACTACTGCAACAACAAACCCTCCAGACTCGGCACGTCTGTGAATTCGATCAGAGTACGAGAAATGCTGGAGCCTCTTCGACTAGTGCGAAAGCTTGTTTTGTCCTACACCACCACGAATACCCACTTGACGTGCTTTGCCTCGTCGGCCTGTTGATGTGATTCGATGTGTTGGGATCGTTGTCTCGTCTCTAGGTTCCTGTACTCATACTTTGCTGTCTTCTCCATCAATCCCATACGGTGGAACCTTTTGTTCCTTTCGTTCGAATTGACTCTGCCCTACACTCTAGTTTATGTCTTGTTCTGTTGGAGGGTCGACACCACTGGCGACATACTGTATTACCAGACAGACACCAGGAAAGAGGTAGATTCAATTGACTTGTTTCTCCTCCTTACCGCAATACGCAAAGTGTGAAATCTCGAACAACTTCTTTCTTTCCATGTTCGCTTCGACCCACTATCTTGTTTGTTTACCATCTCTGCCATAACACCATTGCGATATACAAACCATTCTTGGAATTTGAATCAATCGCTCGATATCTGGCGAGCCTCGTATAATTTTGAAACCTCGGAGCTCTCGGAGCGTCAGCGACGTAATATAAACACAGCGAGCGGCGCCTTCTATTCAACGACCCATTCACGACTCCCCAATTTCGGACGCATATCTGCGAGTCAGGCTCTCAGAGCCAAACAAGAAACCCACCAACAAGATCTACCTCATTGTATGAGCTAAGTCGAGTCCGAGTGCGACATCGACAGGTGTGAAAGGGTCGACCAAAATAGAGAACGCCAATTCGTTCGATCTATACCCAGGTGGTGAATCGGTTGAGCAGGACAGCAAAAACGACTAGTGTCGAATCCTGGGATCTGGGAACTGGAAACTGTGTCTTCTGCGAGCAAAAGGGGACAGAACGGAAAGAGAAGAGGGCAAACGGTGGAATAAGCACAACGATTCAGCCTGCCTCGTCTTTGGTCTTATTACCTCTCGTTCTTGTTCAAACAAGGCCTCGACAAGATCCTTCCCCTATCTATACTACTCCCTTTCCAGATTAGCACCCCGGAATCACCCTCGATTACATTCACCTGGTCGATTCCAGAACCGTCATCGAACTGTCGCTTCTTGTTTTAATACAGACGGCTCCATCGACAAAAGCGATTGTCCTTCCGACTTCGAACAGAAATTCTCTTCACCTTCTTCTTGGACTTATCTCTGTCTTGGTGTTCACCCAAACGATTTACTTCTTCGATTCGACCTTACACCTAGACGGATACCTACTTCCTCAAAAGGGATAACCAACAGACGCTCTTTGGTACGTCACTCACCACACATACGGTACAACCTATCCTCTTTAGGCCAGGCCAAATCAAAATCTCCTTGTACGGGTCGTTCCACACTAGTAATCCTGCACGTACAGTCGATACCGCACCAATACGGCTTCTTCGAGGACTCGGAATTACGATTTGGACTGGCTTGTAGCGGACCGACAATATCTTTGCCCTCATCTTTCGGACGGAGAAGGCAGGTCATTGACTTGATCATCCGAGCTTCGTCTTCCGTCTGTTGATCGGACTCTGCCTATATAGAGGGGCTTGATTCGTTGAGAGGTGGCTGTTCTTCATCCCATCAATCAATCAATCGATTCAATCAAGCCAAGCCTCTTCTCAGATTTAGATCAACCAATCAACCAGCCATCTCCGACTCTTCTCACCAACAACCAATAATCAACCACTAATCAAGATGCCTTCCAACACCTTCGCAACTTCCGGCCGAGACCTCGTCGGCAAGCGAATCGACAACGGTCGACTCGAGTTCATCTCTACCCTCGGTGTCGGTGCTTACGGTGTCGTTTACCTTGCTGTCGACTTGCATGCTCCTCGACCTGTATACCTCGCTGTCAAGTGCCTTCTCCGAGCCGGCTTGGACTCAAGACAACGACACTTTCAAAGACGTGAAACCGCCCTTCACCAGATGGCCTCAAAGCACCCGAACGTTGTCACCCTTCACAAGGTTCTCGAAGAGGACGACTACATCTTCGTCATCATGGACTTCTGCGACGAGGGTGACCTTTTCGGCATGATCACTGAGCGACAACGAGTGAGTGAATTGTTCAAGCTCTTCAATTCTGCAGTTGACTAATTGTCTTACTTTGCAGTATCTCGGCAATGACCTCCTGATAAAGCGAGTCTTCTTGCAAATCATCGACGCCGTAGATTACTGCCACCGAATGGGTATCTTCCATCGAGACCTGAAACCCGAGAACATACTGTGTACTCAGAACGGCGAGCGAGTGTGCATTGCCGACTTCGGATTAGCGACTTCAGAACGACACTCTACCGACTTCGGATGGTGAGTTTAGCTGTATCATGTATCGACCATCAAGCGATCTTTACTGATGAGCCTTTCTCGTAGTGGATCAACATTCTACCTCTCACCAGAATGCCAGGGTGGTCTCTTCGAGCGACTCGACTCATACGCGACCGAGACCAATGATATCTGGTCTCTTGGTGTCATCTTGGTCAACCTCACTTGTGGTCGAAACCCTTGGCGACAAGCCTGCCCTAGCGACGAGACCTTCCGAGCCTATGTTCACAACCCCGACTTCCTGCGGTCCATCCTTCCCATCTCGCGAGCTACCAACCGGATCCTCAAGGGTCTCTTCGCCTTGGAAACCCGAGACCGAACTCCCCTCCACATCCTCAGAGAGCAGATCCTTCGAGTAGAGACTTTCACCATGACTGATGACGAGCTGAAGACTGCCCACGCTGCTGCTCGAGCTGCTGCCGCTGCCGTCCGACAACCTGCCCCTGAGCCCGCACCTGCACCCGCTCCTGTCCCTGCGCCCGTACCGAAGGTCAAGGTCGTCCCTGCCTGCGCACGAAAAGTCACCGTGGAACCAATGCTCAATGCCATCGACGAGCTCGACGAGTTTGCGACTCAACACGAGCGAAGACGCGAGCTTGTCCAGCCTCAACCTTCTTTCGTCGGCACCTCATGGTCATCTCGATCGTCTTACCCCACTTTCTCCAACGCTCAGATCGACCGGGATGTTTTTGCCCACATCGACTTTTCTCAACCCGCACCCGCCATCACCCCTGCCGAGACTGAGACGCCTTCACTCATTGCTGGCATGGACCAAGATCCCTTCACCATGCAAACCACCTTGTCCCGATCATCGTCTTCCGGCGATATCTCATTACCGCCTACACCCGAGTTCAACGCTCTCGATAAGGCTGGAAACGCTCAACCTATCCCTGTACCTCGCTGGGAATTGACTGGTCCCTCCGGTAAGGGCAAGGCTCAACCGCCTCGACCCGATCTTTTGCATGTCAACATGAACCCTCAAAGCCCTCTGAGTGGCGAGTTCGTCCTCTAAACCAAACTTAACATGTCATCTACCAATATCAACAGTATAATTTCTCGGAATCTCTCAGTCCTTACACATTGACGACCATCCTATATCTTGTAGCTCATTCTCACAGTATCAGTATCAAACGTTATATATATTAGGTTGTCAGTCACGTCTATTCAGCATACAGTCAGTACATTCAGTTGTCTATCCGGGTTGGCGGACGGAGACGAACATGATTTATTAGTCTATCAGTAACACAGCAGCATTGGTCTCAGCCTCAATCTCTCCATCATAGCATCTAAATCTTGTATCAAATATCTATAGAGTCATGCCCTTGTTTTTGTTGCAACAATGCATAGATGAATTATCAACATATACTTTTACGACAAGCGGCATAATATGCACAGTTCATACTTGATTGTCGAGGATGACCTGTCTCAAATGCGTTGGTGGACCTTTCCGCTACCGGAGCATAACCTCACAGCGAGCTCCGCGTGAGATATTTAGGCAGAACAGAGCGCTCTTCAAGATCAAAGCCAATTTCTGGCCCATGGGATGCTACGCTTTCTGCTCGTGTGCGGTGATTGTGCAGTATGCTCTTGTCATGTAACGGGAAATTAGGTTACATCATTGATACGTAATATAGTGTGGGGATAGAGTAATTATAGGTGGATAGTACAAACGGCTTCTTCTAGACTGTCGAGGTCGTTATAGGGTGTAACACTAACTTCTCCTGTTGAATAGACCCTGAGCATCCTGCTCTCCCCCTACCTCGATACTATGTTCCCTGCTCCTGAATCCACTCCCATAATCCCTTCGTAAGAGCTTATGTACAGGAACGCCATAAAAGCCGCCATATACTCCCGATACACCTTCAACCTTGGCTTCTCTGACAACGTGGATGATCCACACGGCCCAGACGGCCATGAAGATCGCATGGATGAAGCATAGGACGGCGATGGCGATATCTACATTGTGGCATAGCCGGAGGTCGTATCCCTCTGGACCGACGCAGAGGTCTGCGCCTGTATCGATAGCTGCCATGATTCCGGCGGCTATGCAACAAGATCTCTCCATTAGTATTCCTGTCTGATCAGCTGGGGACTGACATGGAACAATCTCGACTCACCCAAGTGAAGCAAGGCGATAAAGACAAGGTACGCAATTTCCAAACCCGCTCTAGCCAACTTAACAGGACTATTCTTGGCGGAGTGGGCGATAGCAGCTGGAACGTAGGCGATCATCGCTATAGCTGCTCCGGAAAGTACACCTCGAACGCCCATGGAGAGATCCGATCCTTCGATAGCATTGACTATGGAGAAGGGTGCGACCCATAATATGAATGAGATAGTCTATATTCCGATTCATCGCACAATCGCATAAGATCAGCACTAGCTCTAGTGTCGATGCTTAAGCTTGAGCAAAGTCTGAGTTGTAGATGTAGGTACTCACGAAAAGAACATATCGTAGGCGGATGTTACGGTTGTACATGTTGACTGAGTTGACTGGCTGCGGAGAGTGCGTGTGTGGCTGGGATCAAAGTGATAGATGATGGGTAGTTGGGTACCTTTTTGCTCTCCAGCTTGTATCGCAGATGCTTAAATATGTATCAAACGACTAAGTGAAAGTCAACAAACAATACGTCTGTTCCGGAACGCAAGTGAGTGAAATCCGGCAGTCGTAAGCGACCATTTGCATGCTGTGCTCTTCTAGCCAGCCCCGAAGAAGCGCTACAGCCGCTGTTCCAACGTCCTTTGAGATGCCTGCCATCTTGGCATTCTGGTCTACTGTACGAGTACCTTGTCCATCGGTTCGATCCGTCGTCACGCCCAAACTCCGAAGGAGGGTCAAGCGTTTCATCGTTCGGACTGAAGATGGATTCCAGGGGTAAGGAAGTTGGTTGTCATGTCATGCGGTGTGGTACACATAGGCGCTGACACTATAACTCCAACTAGTCTGATAGGATAGTCCATGTTCCAAGGACAATCGGTTTGTCGCTTGAAACAAAAACGATCTCCTCCGTTAGTTCGATTAAGCTTGCACTCCACCCGAGATAGCCGTATTTTCAGGCACTTCGAACTTGCCTTGGCGAGTCAAGGACGTCCACACGTGGCGCACCGCTTTCAACACCCGTCCCTAGCACATGACCGAAAGCATGAGCCGAGGATGTATCATCCATGTCCTGTACAATTTGCTATACCGTCCTGTTTCGATCGAAAATCTGAGCAGCTTGGACGATCTGTTGTAGTTGTGCAGAACGCATAGCAGTTATAGATGATTACCAGGGCAAGCTTACTATACCGTCCTGCTTCTCGGGATCTGGAGAGCATATAGTGGGTTGGACGTGAGCGGTAGCCATATCTAGTGCTTGGCTCTAATTTCATCATACAGAACCATTCGACATGTCGTTCTGCTTTATTCATGTACAGTGGTCGAAAGCAGGACGTATAGTAATTGTCCCTTGTTCCCCCGGGGAAGATGTACTATACGTACTCCGTTGATCAGATACGGACGGCGCTTGCACCATGTCTGCATTATGCATAATGCCGAAATCCGGCAGGTCATAGGTCATAAGATGTAGCGGACTACTGTAGTGTCGGAGTCGCAGTACAAGGGATATGAGATATGAGGGAGCGAGTCACTTGATCTTTTGGTGGATGGCGGTACAGTTCACGGACGGGGCGGTGCATCTAGTTTGATAGGAACATAATTCTGCAATTAGCATAACGCACTATAGTTCTAGTCCGAATTACGGTATATCCTAGCATGAGGACGCTCGAGGTAATGAACGCATAGGTTTGGCGCTGACCGGTAACGTGGACGACTCCATGACTCAGGATCAGCCATATGCTGATTTGCCCTTTAGAGGCTGGAGGGCTGGAGGGAAGGATAAAGGAACCTGGAAATCGCACCTAACATAACTTTATATCTACCTATTGTAGTACCGCCGGGATTCGGTGCAGCGTACCAACGACGGATGGTGCAAGTGAGACTTGTCGTTATCTGCATCGCATCGACTTTTAGTACATCATCATACACAGCATCGAGATGTATCATGCCTACTCCGCTTAGAGTGAGGTTACTACTCCTATCTAACAATCATCATACTCACACTTTCGCTCACTCTGTACTTGTGATTGTATCGTTGATCAGTGCCGCTTCAATATTATGTTACCGGGACATGTATATCAGGCCGTACCGTTCTGAGCTTCTGAAAGGTATAAATAGCCCACTGAGAAACAGAGAAATTCGATATCCACTCCCAACAAGATCAGAACAACTCATACTGTGGAAGCCGTAGCACCGTAGGAAATAGCAGTACCTAAGAGACCTCAAACCGCCTACCAATATGTCTTACAACAACCACAACAATTACAACAATGCATACATCCGACAGCCCACTTCTCGCGCTTCAGCAGCGCGATACATCCTCTTCGTGAGTTGCTGTCCCTTATATTGCCCTATGGCCATGCCCGAGCCGCCTCCGCACGTAATGCATTGTACTTGTAAATTAGAAGAATAAGCTGACATGAGATATCTCCGTTATCCTATTATATGCCAACCTGATTGGTAGACAACCACCTTCGTCTTCTTCCTCCTGGGACTTCTCCTCTCCTTTTTCATAGGTGTCTCCTTCTTGTCATTCATCAGTTTCTGCCTCGCGGCCGGTTCAGGTCTGATCATGCTCATCTATGCTCCCACGGCGATCGTTCTATCTGTCAAAGACAGCAGCTCGAGATTCGACCAGTCTGGAGGAGAGGTAGCTTATACCGTCCTCCAAGCTCTGATTTGGCTCGGTAAGTTACATTAAGTATCTACCTCTATAAGTCATACATAATCCGGCGAGATCACTCGGTTCAATTTCCGTGCACTCAAACGATGCTTGGAGAGCTGGAGCTGATACTGTGGATGGGTCTGGTCTCATCCGATCCTCTGTGTAGTCACCAACATCTTCGCCTTGATTGAGATCGGCGCCGGTCTATGCGACGACTCAGACTCAGGCTCGTACTCCCGACACCGAGTCTGCCGATCTCGTCAAGCCGGCTTGTTCGTCATTTACGCGATCAACCTTTTACTCTACATCGGCTGGACAGCGTGGATCGTCGTACTGGTTCGCCGAGTCAAATCGGCACCTAGGAAAGAGACGTACAAGATCCCTACGCATAGGTTGATTCAGGGCGCATCTTATGTTCAGATGAATGGGAAACTCAGTGTTGGCCCTGGTTCGGCGGTCTCCCTGGACGAAGCGCATGTTGTTTGAGTGGTCACTACCGAGCAGGTAAGGGGATCAGTAGAAACCGACCACAGTATAATGCAGTTAGTATATAGCTAGCCACCAACATCAACTATAATACGCAGCCCGCTATACTTGCAGGAAGCACGCTTATAATATATATTTGTACATGATGGAGTATGAAGTCGTTTCTCGCAGGTCATGGCGGCTTCGACCCGCTTGGTCAAGGAGCATAGTCGAGTCGATGTCAATAAGGATCAATGGCTGGTCCAGCCAGGCGTGGTTCTTTCGTTCAGCACAAGGTTATGAAAGCAGATGGCCCGAAGAAGCCATGGATTCAAAGCTTGTGAGTTTCATCGCTTAGACGTGGTGCTGACCTTGTCCTCCCCGTTAGCCGATAAGTGAACACCTCGTCGTGCAAAGCGGATAGCACCGGCTACCCTTCTCAATAACACCCGTATCCCGTATCATGATAGAGGATGATCGCATGACGGTCGAACTAGGAGACAAGTAAGAGCTTGTATGATACGTGAAAAGTCATAGTCATGAAACGAGAGAGAACCATGTTTTAAGTCGCGTATCTAAAGTGTCAGAATCGAAGAAATCAGCAACATGCAACTTGCACCGCCTCAACCAATCGGCGAAGAAAGACGAAGAAAACAAGCTGGGGTCCTCTTGCACTCACTTCCTTGTCCATTCCCTAGCGGTAGCCTCATATCGAGGTCGGTCCGTCTTGTAGGTCTGCAACATTCCGGCATACCGGCATTAGCGATGCCTCTCCAGCATGACCACTCTGACTGATGTCGAGGAATAATGATACTCACGTTGGCGATCTCCGGTACCAAGGGGTCGTCGGGGTTGGGGTCGGTCAACATTGAGCAGATCGACAGGAGTACTGATTGAGGGCAGGATCTAGTCAGCAGAACCGCAAGCCGTAAACAAGATGGATTGTTATTCACCCTTTGAGATGGTCAAAGCAGGGGACCATTGGTCTCGCAGAATATCCAAACAGATTGATCCGTTGGCGTTGATGTTAGGGTGGTAGATCTTGGTGGTAAACTGGACCTTGGGGGGTTTGAAGGGGTAGTCTGTCGTGGGTGACAGGGTACGAGGATTAGCAGATGATTCCTGGAAGACGAGGATCAGAAGAAATGATTGAGCGTACCGGTAGGGAAGGTGAGCGAGCTAATCGAGGGTGAAGAGTAAGGTCAGCTATGATCTCTCGAAGCTTGAATTTGGGCAATCTCACAGGAAGAAGACACCGCCGGCGTAAGGTGAGTCGGCCTGATGACGACATTTGTCAGCATAACGTATCTTTCGCCTCTGCTTCCTTCTCAGCCTGTCCTTGATCGATAGGAGTTGGAGACTTACAGGTCCCATGATAGTGGCTTGCCATTGGAAGAGGTTGTCATTGATAGGACCGGCGGAGCATGAAGATGGTGGGTCACGTCCGAGATCGATCAATTCCTATAGTCAAACCAAAAACGAATGCCAAGGGTATCGCGTGAGCATTTCCTCTTTAGCACAGAACGCATAAAAGCAGCATGTGACCCGTTTTGCTTGAGGGTAGACATACCTTGTTAATTCGCTTGAGAGCCATGATGGTACTTGTCTATGCGTCTGTGATTTGATCAGTCGGCGAAGATGGGTAAAGAATACGATAGAAGAGGTGGCAAGGAGGGTCGAGCGAAACAATAGGCGATGTATGTCAGCTTTTATATACTTGTTCTCCAGATTTGATTCGTTCGCAATACACAGCGCTACAAGGGAGTGAATGCTTACTCACAGTGTTGTTTCTATGCAATCAACAATGCTTAACAGTCAAGACGCCTGTTGTATGCGTTTTGTCTACTACTGAATGATAAGGCGAGGATTGAACTTGAGGTCGAGGTGGTCGATGTGCCCAGTTGCAAGATGGGAGTTGAGTCAGTCTGTCAACGTCGAGGACAAGGCGCTATTATTCATACTATAACTCAAACCGAATGTGGCACTAAAATCCCACACACTTTGCTTATAAATTAACCCATTTAACGGAAGTTGAACGTGAGCCCGAACGTGGCAGTTTGCCACCCATCTACGCTATTTGGTTCTGAATGGGCAAACGGAACCGATGCAGCGAGCAACCTGAAGCATGGTTATTAGGATACGGATATATCAAACAATCTCTTACCTGATCTACATCCCGACACCATAGCTAGTCTACATCCCGCCGCCCCAACACAAGTATCTCTCCCTCAAAGATGTCAGCATACCGGACTCCGCCGCGACCACAATACGAATCTCAACAGACCTATGATATCTACGACAAAAGAGGCCGCTATGCAGGTCAAGTCTCCGACCCGCACCAGATAGAAGCACTCTCTGCGTCCATGAATGTAGCTCGGCGTGTGCTTTTCTCCCCTCAAGGTCAGACAATCATTACCAAGCTTCTAGGAGTCAAGGGCAAGCCTGTATACCACAACAGGGACAAACCGCCGGCAATCAACGTCAATAGTTTTGCTTTTAGCCACGAAATTCATCACCGCTTGATGCGCTTCAAACGAGAAGCTCAGCCTCGTATAGTCCTCGACCACTCGATCAAGAAGGATTACGCTTTCGTGAATGAACACAAACCTCTTGAGATAAGAGTTCGGGCGGACGTGAGTACCAATCATTTCATGTATTTCAGTGTCTTTTCCGCCGCCGAGCGATCTCTCCTACTGGTTTCATTCCTGCTCGACCGTCTCAACCTTCTGCTCAAAGCGCTCGTCCTTGACGTCGACTTGGCGCAGCCTGGAAAGGGAGGATGATTCATTCGCCCTCATCCTCAGTTTCTAAAGGCTTTCAGGCACGATGCTGGGCTGAAATCAACTTTGAGGTCGTGCGTTCCTCACTGATGAAGGGTACTTTCAATTTCAGATCATCAAGGCGGCAGGAGCTGCTTGCAGAATGCGTACAGATGCCGAACCCCAGGCAAGGACATACGCAATTTTTCATTTGGCGGTCATCTTAGTGCATGAACTGGGGCATGTTATTCGGTTTGCCGATGTGAGTCGTGATTCCTTACGTTCGTTATCTCGGCGGGAGAGAGAGAGAGAAGTGTACCATGGACCGAATCACAATCATACATAGCTAACGGTAATATCACAGGTGGGGCACAGCAGGCAAACGCCTCCCGCCGTCACCGACGGCAAAGCCTATCTTACGGTACGACACGAGGGAAGAAAAATAATCTGGGGGGAGTTCGGGAGGGCGATTGAGAGTGCCGTGTTCGGCGGGAGGCTAGAAGCCGCCAAAATACCTATTGACGACGAAAGATTCAAATACAAAGTGAGCTTTAGACGTTCAAGCTTCTGTTCGGCCGGCTGTGCCACGAGTTCCCACAATGTCGCACTTGACCCGGAGTCTAGGGTAACATAGAAGACCATGCTGACTCCCGCGTTTTGCAGAATCAGATTCAATATCTGTATATACAGAGATACGTTCCCGAACGAGTATGGTACCCCGTCGACGAAAACGTAATCGAGAAGATTGTGACTGGTGAGTATGTTATGACCTGTTTGTTACGACGAACTTTCTATTGACTATGTATGTCTACAGGACGACAAAATTGGCAACAGCTTCTTCCACTGGTCAATACGAGAGGCAATGTGGAACGGGGCGTCAACAAGGTGCCGAAGTTGCGGTGCGCAGGAATTTCATCGCTGCCTTCCTCCCCAGAAGCGGCGATCGTCACGCCTCCTCGATCCGTCCCCGTCTCTGCGACCGATTCCGATTCTGAATCGCAGGGGTCCCGAACGTGTGGATATAAAGGGCCTGCGGTGCCCGGAGCAGTCGTCTTCAACGGGCCACTAGAAGCATCTGATGGGTCAGAGAGTGAGGATTCTGATGACCGCCAGACACACAGCCCGTTCACCACGACTCCTCGAAGATTTCATTAGTCCAAATTCATCGCAATCAGAGTGTCTCTACCTCATTGTATCGTGACAGATCACCGTTGTATATTGTCTTCGCTTTGTAACACAGCTCGCATTAGTTGTACCGTGTACTGTAATACCCTTGTATCGATCCGTTTGCACAGCAATGAGCACAACAAAGACCGCTTAAATGTCACTTGTGTACAATCTGCATCTCGTCCCGCGTTCTCTCGTATGAAATGGATATCATACTGAACATCGATTGGAGCAAGATCCCGCCGTAGGTGCGAGGGTGAATAAAAGAATGAACAACCGTACTGTAGCATGTGACGTCTTATTCTAGAGCTAGAGCTTGAGCAGCCCGGGCGAGAGTGCATGGGGAAGTAGCGATCCGAGGAGATTACTACGAGGAAACGACAAGTTCACGAGTGGGGTATGAGATGTCAGTGCCAATCCATGGGCAATCCTAAATGCTATTGCAACGCATGGAAGGGTGACAAAACCTAAGCCAGAACTCACCAAAGACTCCATCTGGGCAACGACCTCGTCGAACTCTCGCTTGGACTGCTGGTACTTCTCGACAGCTTCCTGTAAGGTGGAGAAGGAAAACAAGGGATTATCAGCGATGATTCATGACCATAGCGTGATGGCCGTACGGTCCTGAGGAACAGCAACAAGAATGCGCAGCACAAGTCACTCACGCCATGCTTTCGCTCCCACTCGTCTCGTTCCTGCTCCGCCAAGAATAGTCCCGTCAAGTTTGCTAGTGCGGCTTTGGAAATTGCGTACCTTGTCTTTATCACCTTGCTTCACTTGGGTGAGTCGAGATCGTCCCAGCTCAGTTCCCAGCTCTAACCTGGAGGGGTCCGGCTGCACATCGTTTCTTCGGCGTGTTATCTACCCATTACGCTGGAAAGCTGATGAGGAAGACTTCGCTCTTTAGCCGCCGGAATATTGGCAGCTATCGATACAGGCGCAGACCTCTGCGTCGGTCCAGAGGGATACGACCTCCGGCTATGCCACAACGTAGATATCGCCATCGCCGTCCTATGTTTCATCCATGCGGTGTTCACGGCCATCTGGGCAGTGTGGATCATCCACGTTGTCAGAGAAGCTAAGGTTGAAGGTGTATCGGGAGTATATGGCGGCTTTTATGGCGTTCCTGTACATAAGCTCTTACGAAGGATTTTGGGAGTGGATTTAGGAGCAGGGAAAATAGTATCGAGGTAGGAGGAGAACGAGATGCGCAGGGCCTGTTTAATAGGCAAACTTAGATATACACCCTATAACGACCTCGACAGTCTAGAAGAAGCCGTTTGTACTATCCACCTATAATTACTCTATCCCCACACTATATTACGTATCAATGATGTAACCTAATTTGCCATTCCATTCATGGCTCAGCCTGGAGAATTAAGTGCGAATCGGAGCATTAACATGGGATATGTAATTTCTGTATTTGATGCCCCACTTAATGCCCTCGCCACTCAGTAAACACCCACATATCTTTCCAACCTTGTCCTGTTCTTCTTGTTCATTCCAATCCCTAAATCCTATCAACGCTACTCAACAACAGACCCAAACACCGTCAACATGGCTCAACATGTTACACCTCCTGCCCCAGAATACACACCACAACAGGTGTTCGAACGAGTAGACGAGTTCGGCCGAGAAGATGGCATTCTCGACTTCGTCCCTTCGGAACAGGCTTTGAGAAAAGGGATAGAAGTCGGACGGAGGCTGTTTTTCGCACCTCGAACCCGCGACGTAGTCGCACGAATGCTATCGGTTGCGGGCTCACGCACGGATGCCTTAGACGGCCCTCCTCCAGCGATCGACCTTGGTCAGGTCCCTAGTGACCCAGCCATATACGCCAAACTGGCCGACTATGAACACTACGGTCAATTTTCGGTCAAGATCGACTACAGCATGAGCGCATACGCATGTGTGAGATCAACAGAGCCCACAATCATCAGGTTAAGAGGAGATGTGAGTCTACGTGCTTCATTTTGAGATCATTCTCTGCTTGTGGGCGTTTCTTTGGGTCACACGAACTAAAGACAGGCGAGAGCGATGAAGAGGAGGTGAGACGTGCCGGTTCTGATACTATGGCACATCTGCCCCCATTCGGCTACGGCGCAGACAACCTTCCCTGCTTTGCCCACAAAGCCTATCTAATACTGACCCTGCGCTCCGCGGTGTCGTCCTGTCACCACAAGACTGGTTATTCGTCTCATCGGCAGTTTTATGGGCAAGCACTGGCTGACCAATTCATTGTCGTCCTTGCAGATCGTAGATTCGGCAGGTCTAGCACTCGAGTCGGTACAGAAAACCCCACATGCACTGTCATATTGTCTTTTACACATCGGGGTCATTATAATGCATGAGTTAACTCATGTTGTCCGTCTTCAAGGAGTGAGTTGTGCGCAAGGAGTGCTACCCTCGTTACTGGCTAACTTGTACGCAGCTCGGTATGGTACGAGATACACCCCCGAGCGTATCAGATGGATTCTACCACAGGAAGGGCATACGAGACAAGCGACCTGTGTTCCACGGGGAAAGTGGATGGTTGTGTGAACAGGAGGCTTTGGGGGGCAGGGTACATGCCGCTATTTATCAGCCTGGCGACCGCCATCGAGTCTTTGAAGTGAGCATCAACCCATCAATTGCTGTGATCTGCAACATATTTGACTCGCATGCGGCTAACACTCGACGCGTGTAGGACCAAATTCGATATCTGTATGTGCAGACCATGGTTCCGGTGCAGCAATGGCAAATACTGCCAATAGAGATAGTCGAGGATCTGGTCTTGGGTAAGTAGCCTGCTGCTCACACGCAACTGCTATCCGTTATTGACTGTTCCCTAGCTCGTCCAGGGTGGACGGCTCGACTGCCACTCACCACAATGGCTTGCCAGACATACCCTGGTTACAATCCGACGCACCGACTTCGTGACGATCACTCTTCCGCGTCGGAGTCATCAACTCCTTCACCTGTGATCGCTACTCCACCACTCAAGGCATACAAGAGGGATGATACATCGTCACCAATCACTTGCGGGTATAGAGGCACTGCCGGCGAGGACGAGGACGTGCAATTGATTCTCATCGACGATCACGGTGCAGTGCAGAGCAAACCCATCTGATAAATGACTTGTAGTTGATTACTTCTAGTCCGAATACTCTTGTGTACATCCTCCAATTGTTGTAACCCCAGCATCATTGACTTGAGCCACATCATGGCCGTTATATGTATGTTCCAAGCACTTCATCATTCTAGTCTGCCTCGTTGTATTTTGGTCCTGATGACTATGCATCATCTGATGTAGAACTTTGAATACTGTACCGATCATCAGCAGCCTTGTACCGGTACACTGCGTCGGTCGCGTCTTGTCACTCAGCTCATGGAAGAATGGATTCGCAGTCCCCTTTACCTGATCTTTTCTCAGTGAAGAGATGATCTCATCGAAACGGAAAGCGACGAGACGGAACGGGTCACGGTGTGTTGAGTAAGCATGCGACGAACCAGAATACTAAGCCTGTGAATACCAAAATCAAGGTTGTGCCAGTGGACGAGATGATGCGATAACACTAGTTCAGATGAGGTCTCGCTGTTGTTCATATTTGCAAACAACTGCATTATCGTCTCTCGTTTAATCGTTTGAAGTGAGGTTGATGAAATATATACGACCGCAACTACCTGCGCTACGCTGGAAAAGTTGCGAGTTTGGTGGCGTAATGAAGTTTGTTTGAAAGGGTTGACCGTGCTATATAGTCTTCTAGAACAAAGTCTACTCGATAGCCGGAACGGCGAAAGAAAGGGAGAGCAAATATCTTCGAACGAGATTACTGTAAGATGATAATCATGAGCAATTAGCCTACCATGTTGGGACAAGTCCGAGATCGAGGCTGTACTCACCAAGGACTCCATCTGGGCAACGACCTCGTCGAGCTCTCGCTTGGACTGCTGGTACTTCTCGACAGCTTCCTGTAAGGCGGAGGTGGACGATAACGGGTTATCAGCAGAGATTCGGAAGATGAGAATCCGTCAATGAGCGCAGTATGTGTGTAGCTCAATGAACGGCTTGAAAAGAGACAGCAAATAAGCAGAACGGGTCGCTCACGCCGTGCTTTCGCTCCCACTCGTCTCGTTCCTGCTCGACCGTCTGGACTTTTCGCTCAAAGTGCTCAGCCTTGACGTCGACTTGACGAAGCCTGGACGCAGGAAGGAAGATCAGCACATCAAACTTACAGCCCAGCTTGAGCTCAAGAGCCTTCAAAGCCAGTCAGATCGAAGAGCTCGAGCTCGAGGTGAAGCCCAAGTTCACCTCAACGCTTGACACATTTCCAGTTCAGACCGGACAATGGCACCCGCTCTCGGATATGTGGGCTCTCGAGTTTTCAATCATAATTACTCACTTCTCCGTGGTCTCCTTCAAGTCCTTCTCAGCCTTATCCAACTCCTCCTCGAGCAACTGGACCTTCCTAGCCAAGTTCTCTCCGGTAGTTCGGTGAGTCTCGCCTTCCTCTGAAGCAGACTTGAGCTCCTTGACTTTGTCTTCGGCCTTTTCGAGATCACCTTCGGCGAGGGAAAGCTTGTGCTGGAGAGAGGCGATCTCTTGGTCCTTTTCGAGGATGGCTTGGTTGAGCTGAGTTGTAGGAGTGGTGTTTTGAGATTGAAGCACGAATTGATCAACAGGTACCACAGGCCGAAGGAAGAAGATGACGTGCGATGATCATTCAGGGAGGGCATGGTACACAGAATCAGCTTGGGTTCGTTCACGGAGGTCAACCATCTCCTTGAACAAGGGGAAAGGATTTAACAGAGTGAGAACGGAGGGAAGGAGGAGAGAAGGAAACGAGGAGGAAGGAGACAGGAAGGAAAGTATCCACAACCTGCAACAACCTGACTCACCTTCTTGTTCTCAGCTTCAGCAGTCTCGGCTCGGCCTTCGGCAGCTTCGATCTTCTGACCGAGAATGGCGAATCGCTACGAAGGGGCAGAGTGGGAGAACGAACGTCAGCGAGCTTTGTACAACGAGATGACAGTATGAGGCGATGGAGTGGCAAGGGGATGATGCTTCGAAGAGCACCGGTACTGACTTCCTTGATCTTGTCCTGTAGGGTCGAAGGGAGAGAAGAGAAGGAGGCAAAGTCAGCAAGGACGATGAGAAGTCGCAGGCAGGTAGGTGGGAAGCTCACCATCTTGTATAAGTCGTTAATGCGTTCGTTCGTGTGATAGGAAGCGTGAGAATGCTGATGCTGTTGATGATGATGAGAGGGAAGAAAGGAATCCACAATAACAATAATGAGGTATGATTGATAGACTGACTGAGCTCACAACCATACACACATACCTCATCATCGCTCGCACCGTCGTGGCATAGTCTGGTCCACAGAGACGCGTGCACACAGCATACAACATACACCCAGACGCGCTCGGACCACCCACCACCCACCCACCACCCACCACCCACGACCCGGTATCCCTTGAATATTTCCTTGATATATTTATGTCCATTTTATCCCAAATTTACCAAGAAGTATCGTACACAGTGTAGCGCAGTGGTAGTAGTAACCAGGCAGAAATCAATCAACATTCCTCTTTTGATTGTTCTTGTCCTCTTTCTTTTCTTCATGGTACGCCATCATAATTTAGACGACCGTTCGTCCCTCTCTCCTCCTTTCCGAGAAGGCGAGAGGGGTTTACTATCGAGCGATCGCTGAAGCAGGTGGCCAGAAGTACTTTGTCGAAGCCTCTCCTTTCTCTTTACCTTTTTCTGGTGAGAGTGAAGATGCTAGGCAAGGAGCGCCCCGCAGGACTGTTCGATTAACTCTCGATAGTAGGGCAGTTGTATGGGGATTAATTGAAATGCTCACATCCCTCTGTGATATTTGAATACCATTCGACCTTTTTCTGCTATTGATTCACGCGCCACGCCAACCCAGACCGACTCCAGCTCCGAACACCAAAGCAGTCTTACACCAGCCTATCACAATCGATGATTACAATTCTTCGCAGTAAATCAATCCATCAGTAATGACAGTGGTAGTCGTATGCAACAGGTATGAATGGAAATTCAATGACTGGACCAAGCAAGTGATCTATCTTTTGTTTAATCTCATCTCGGTTGAATTCCTATCTGCTTCCCCACGAGCATAGCTTCGTCTATTTCATCAGCTCATCTTTCTCATACCATACGAGTCTTGTCGGACCCCACGTCTCGTCCCTTCCTCTCCCTTGCCACTTTTATCTTCCCCCCAACTGTCTTTTGCAAAGAGGACATCTCAATAATGTTGGAACGGGATAAACTAGGTGGCTATATCAATCAAGCTTCAGAGGACTCGAGACCCTCTGAAGGCGAATTATAACAGATTCTATCCCCTTGACCATATAGTCATTTTTTTCGTGGGAGATAGATTTTGAAGGTTCGCGACATTCCCTCCCTTCTTCTCTCCTTGTTGCTTCGGCTCTTTGTCAAAACTCTTTGGATATCTGGTGTCAATCATAATCATACATAAATATATACAAGTAACTCGACATAATCTCATTGTCCATTTATGCACAAATCTCAAAGAACCGATTCAGAGACGGAACGCCCCAACTCGATGACACCAATTGTACTGAGCAAAGTTAGGCAAAGCACCGCGATTGGAACGTAGATACGCCGAATAAAGAGAGAGGAAAGAACGGGAACAGCCAAAGGGTCATCATAGGGATACAAGTACAGTTAGGTTTCTTGATTCGAGTGACCCAACGATTGAGACGGAACCGCCACAAGGTGGAAAGCAGATAACCCATCATCATTGACTAGAAGATGCCCTGATTTCATCCTGATTCCTCCTACTGCACACGCTCCTCGGATCCCCTCAGATCTCAAACGGCAGTTCGCTCACATGTTCACGTCGCCTAACGTTTCTCTCAGACCTCTTTCCTCGACCCTCCTTTCCTGACGCGCTCGAATCTCGCTCCTTCGTCTCTTGACCTCCATTTCCTCCCTGAGGTTACTCTTGGATTTTACAGCGCTCAATCCGGAATGCTTGGCTCTCAACCTTGCAGCGGGCGTAGGCATCTTGCTCGTCATCGAAGCTGGCATTGAACTCTTCGGCTTGAGAGAGGCCGGGGGTGGGTTCACAGGTTTCGAAACGCTGAAGTTAGATTCGAATAAGTGATTGTTACGGGATGATGCTGTGCCAAAGGGCTGAACGGTACTCGTGATCCGGGGTGTCGATACTTGCGCATGGGTTTGGGTATGGCTGTGAGCACTTGGAGGCTGAGGCAGGGGCCGCTCCGGATTCGGCTTGATGGTAGCTTGCATCCTGGCTAACGAAGACGCAGTGGGCAAGTACAGTGTCGAAGATCGATGGATGGAAGCTGGTCGTACGCCAGCGTTCGCTCCGGCAGGTGCATGCGGTGTACCTCGCAGTGATTCATGAGCTGAACCAGACAATGACCCAGCCGGGGGAGGAGGTGCAGGTCTAGCGTTCCTGATGATTTCGACCTGACTCGCTTTTCTCGACATGGCCAGAGATGAAGACATGGAGCTAGACTTTGGCAATCCAAGCGTATTCGTTGAAGACAAGGCAGATCTGTTCGACACAGGGGGTGGCGCGAAATCAGGGATCTTGGGTCGTCGTGGTGCTGTCGAGCTGTGCGAAAGTACAGTCTGAGCAGAGGTAGATCTCGCTCGGTCCTTCTGAGCATGACCTCGTTCTTCCATCGTACGAGGCGACTTGATTTCCTCCAGCACTTCGGGATAGGGCTTAATGACATTGCTGAGGTCGGTTGATCGGCGTCGGGAAGCGGTGGGCTTTCGTGCGAGAGAAGCTTCGAGGTCGAACGGTTTGCGAGGCTGAAGTGTATCTCGAGGTGTATAGACAGAAGTACTTCTTGGCATAACTGTGGTAGCTCCGCCAGAAGTAGACGAGGTAGATCCGACCAGCTCGGCAGGGGTAGTCGTGCTTTTCCTTGAATTGCGCAGAAAGCCGAATCTCGAAGACAAGCCTCGACCTGAGAACATAGCGTTAGCTATAGTCTTCGTCGCTGACGTCGACCATCGAGTCTTAGATAGCTCACCTTTACTCCTGATCAAGCTCGATCGGCGCTTATCCCTTCGCTCCTTCATCTTCCTCATCATCTCGTCCCCACTCTTCCCCTTCTCCTCGCCAAGCAGATTGGCGATACTTTTGCCCGCTTCCTTGAGTGATCCGAGATAGTTGGGGCCATTGGACAGTCTAGTCCGTTTGGCTTGTCTTCCGCCATCGCCCGATACAACAGCTGTTAGCGGAGCGCCATTTGGAGCTGAGGGGATTCGGGAGGTTGAGGTCGAGGTTGATATCTCATGCTTCCTCTTTTCGCCGGCAGAGGGCTCGGCTAGCTTGATGGTAGAACTCGAAGAAGTCTGTCTTGAGGTGGAAGGTTTCGGCGCAAGAGAAGTCTTGGAGATGGATCGCATCCTGGAGATCAATCGACCCGTTAGTATTCTCCAGACGACCGTTAAATGGTGTAACTCACTTTGCGAATTCTTTCTGATGAGCTTCAGCATAACGATCTTGAATACCAGTACCACTGCTCAAACCCCATCCTCCTGCTCCAAGACCTTCATTCACCTTCACCAACTTGCCTATCTCAGCTTTCCTGCCCTTCAACAATTCTTCATCAAATATCGCACCTCCGCCCGGTAATCTAGAGTTCATCTCCCTCAAAACTGCTTGGGCCGCATCCGAGAATTGTTGGTTGCTCACTCCAGGTTCGGCATTGGAACCAAAGATGATTTGAGCTCGAGATGGAGTGGGCAGGAGTGGCGGGAAAGTGCCAGGAATCGGGGTGTTGGCGGTTTGGTCGAATTGAGGAGGAATTGCAGGAAGAGGCGGGTAGATCGACGACAGGCTCGCAGAGGTCGTCGAGCTTGGTAGCGCCGGCATAGATTTCCTGCCTAGGCCGTTGGGTGAGAATGCACTTGAAGATCCCTTGGGGGATCGAAGAGGAGCCATAGATCTTCTCTCTTTGAGCGAGTGGATATTCTTCGCTTTTCCGAAGAACGGTAATTCATCATCCTCATGATCTAATTCGGCACGTGCAACAGGAGATGTCGGCGTCGGCGAACAGAGCCTGACGGTGCTCGGTCTATGTAGTAAAGTGATTTGAGAGTGTCGGCGCGGTATGCCGACGGTAGAAGCAGGTGAAGGAACGATATCGTCTACTACTTCTTCCACTGGCTTTTGTTCGGCTTTCTTGGGCGTTGTTTCGTGTTCAGGTTCAGCGGCGAGATTGAGCTGCGAAGAGGCGGAGGTGCTTCGACCTAGCAGGATGCGAGACCCTCGTCGAGTGAGTGAAGTGGCGAGAGCCTTCATCGAGCTACTCGAGGATATCTTCTCATTGTGATGGCCTATAAGACAACGCCGGTTTATCAGTTAGCCCTGAAAAATTACCGTCGACCGTCCAGCTCACCACCGAATTCGCTCAACGCCTCCCCGTTATTTGCAGATTTCCAACTACTAACGCTTCCCGATTTCTTCATTCCGCTCTCTGCGGATTCCCCCTCCTTCTGAGGCGAGATCATGCTTGCTCCGCTATCCGAGAGCACCTCCCATGCGTCGGACCGTCTCGAAGCGACGCTCATCATTGACTCTTTATGCTTGAGAGGAGTAGGAGCGAGACCTACAGCTGTCATTCGACGTGTGGACATTGATGGGACTGGGGTAGGAGGCTCCGAGGAAGGAGGGCCTATGTATGAGTATGGACCGGATTCAGGGGCTGGCGAGGGGATGTAGAAGTCTAGGTCGTTGACGTGGGTGACGGCATCTGGCATGGGGAAATGATCACGAGATTGATTTGGTCAGAATCAGCCGGCTACCTTACTAGCATGAGGCGGTAGAAGGCACCCGGTACAAAAGTTTACTCACAGTTTTCCAGTCTCTGGATTATTTCCACGTTCTGTCGTTGATTGATTGATTGATCGATCGATCCATTAGCTTGAGCTCTGTTCGGGGATGCGCCAGCTGATACACACCTTGCCACTAGCCTTGAGTCCATATCGTTTCGAGAGAGACACAAGCTGATGTCTCTTAAGTGCATTGAGAGCGGCAGAACTGGGATAGACGGTCAATCAACATCATTCAACGCCTTATGTCCTGGTATGCTTTGAAGTGGGGTCTCGGTGAGACAATGACGAAGCAGAGATGAGAGAGACTGTACTCACTTGCGGAGAATCTCATCGCTCATCTTGCTTGGCTGCAGAAGGGATGGAAAATGTTAGTATCCGGGAGGAGGAATGGTATTGTTGACAGAGTACAAGGACTAGCAAGATAGAGAAAAGGAGAAGAAAGTGAATCAGCAAGGTTTGAGTGTAAGTAGTGGTTTGTTTTCATCTCAACTGTAGCTGGTTTGTCTGTTGTTAGGTTGGAAAAACAAAACAGTCACGCCCAAAGCGTAGAATCCCTTTCAACATTCGCTTTCCTACGGTGGTTTATTATTGTTTTTGTGCTGGCTGGCAGCATTTTTCGGAGGTTGCCGAGAGTTGACATCTCCGCCGTTCCGAGTTCGGGCACGGAGGAAGTCCCATTCGCAATGATCCGATAATTGAAAGGGAAGTCTCGTTGATATCCTCGCTCGTCTTGGCAGATCATCATATCTCATGAGAGAGACCGTGAGCGTAGTGCTTCGATATTCAGGTAATCCTCACAGTGCACGACAGACCATTCGAAGGACACAAGGAGAACATTCGACAAAGACAGGAAGCAGCATTCGACATGCCTCCTTTGAGCGTGAAGGACCTGACAATGCCGTGAGAAATCTACGACTATTCTCTTCTCTACCTACAATGGAGACACTTCGGCTATATAGCCCCTTTACCTCTGTCCTCTAGCTGACATGAATATCGTCGTTGGAATCGGGTCATTGGCAGCGCCGCGGCATTCACCATGGCTATCGTCCTCACAGCGCATGTATACAATTCGATCAATCATGCCCGACTAGATGCTGCTGTGAAAAGGGATGCGATGTTGACTGAAGCGGAGGCGAAGAGGAAGAAGAGATATGAGGATGCGATGCGGACTTTGGATTCCAGGGAGAAGGGGAAGGAGAGTCAGGCAAGTCAACTACCGACGGACTCGAAGTCATAGATGACGAGGACATGCGTGTCTATTGTACCTCAATGAACGGTGAGTGGAACTCGGCCAGAGTCTCCTAACACCCTTGTTTGGTTTACTTCAATCTCGACCCTCAATCCCAACCGAGCGCTGAGATAATCCTTTGCCGGTTTTGCTGCACTGCAGATCCCCAAGCATCATTTGAACATACCCAGCAATACCTGATACCATAATACACAACATGCATAGCGCAATGGCCGCTCTTCCCACATGATCAGTCACACCAACGCTATCTGGGCCTGCCGGGCGGTCACTGCAACAGGAGCTGAGGATGTATTGGCACCTGAGGTATGCGCGACGATGGTCGGCTTACCAAGCAAGCTAGCTCTTGAACCACTGCGAATCAATTAGGTCCCCTTCTTTCAGCGATATATATCGCCTCCTGGGTGGCTTGGGAAACACGTCCTTCCCGCTCACTTGCTCAGCCTTGGCTGTGCAGGTTGAGGAGTAGGGTCGAGTTGATAGACGACCATCGTTTGAGCGATGCGCAACCCGATGGCACCACGCTCTGGTGGGATCTCTCGTCCTCCTTGGTGTCAAGCTGATGTTCTGTTGCCTTGATCCTGATACTTTGTAGCTAAGCAATAGTCTAGAGCGCATTTCGCCAGACCCGAACAAGAGACAACCTTTCCACGGCCATTCCAAGAATTGGCTGCTACAGGGGTACTCGATGCAATATGACATGTCATCCTATTGCAATTATACTATCAACGTCAGTAGTACCCCGACTGAGCGGTTCGTCTGCTATCCTACGGTGGTCTATGTACCTACTTTCGTGGCGTCTGAATTAAGTTATTGACCCAGTACTAGCTTGACTGAATGGTCAATCAAGGTTGCTAATAAATGATTGACTGATGAATAATGCTATATACAACGTGAAATTTCGTTTAATTCTTTCGTTTCCGGCTCCAGCTCCGTCTTCGCCTTCAGTGTCATTGGCATATTTCCTGTCGTTTCCGGGGTCGTGAAGATTGTCCTATCTCGACTTGCGAGGGTATGATTGTGCGGGGTGATATTATAATTGATATACTGGTAATATGGGTATTATATGGCCGATAACTGAGGACTGGGTCTTAGTAATTGATTGAAGATTTTAAAGGAGGTCTGTATTGGACGGATGATGGTGGAGGAGGTCGCGTCGCGTTCGCGTAGCAGGTCGATCGATCATGACCACTCGGTTCGAGGTAGACCGAATCGTACTACATTCTGAGAGTCGAAATGCCGCGTGAGATCGGTGATGGCTGGCGCGACATAGTCTGCTTCGCGGATTATATCGAAAGAGTCCGTTATAGCCGTATCCAGCGGAGGACCTCTTCTGCAAGCGTGATAACGAATCAGACATTTTGCTTATTCCAAAAGCCTACTAGGCTCGCGACAACTTACCCAGTGATTCGCATAAGCAGAGCTTGCAACCTGAACCTCCCCACGTATCTCACGCTCACATCAGGGAAAACGAAATATATGCCCGGCGCGCCGGTAGTATCGTTCATTTCCGCGGGTGCCGCCACAAGTGTCCCGTAGAGCATGGAGACCGGTTCGCCTTCTGGTGAATAGACCATGGCTGCGTCTTCGCCATCGGGTGTTTGAAGCGATAGGTGGCAGATTAAAAAAGGTAGTTCGTCGTATCTGCAATGCATACAAGCGCGCATCAGCCAAAACGAACTAAGGCGTCATAGATGATCGGGTAAAGTGGCAGAAAAAATCCACAGCTATTGCAGGGACAAAGGAAGATTGATTGATGATGAAAGGACGCATGATGTGGATTTGCTGATGACAGTGAACGTGATTGATGGGTGGTTTTGGCCCAAACTTTTAATGAAATGATCGACGACGACAAATGATGATCATCACTGATCGATCGAATCACGCTAGGACCCAAACTCTGACTCACGGTATTATAAGATCTCCATCTGAATCCCAGCAATCGAGCTGGAGTATCAGTGGTGGAGCGAGAGGCAGTCTCGATAGGTAAGCGCCTTGAAAGGAAGCCCCTCTTTCTGGCTCTTGGATAGGTGTGATCCGGTAGGTCCTGTGAGCAAACGTTTCCGTGTGCAAACAGCTCGGTCAGCTCGCGATTCAAAGATGGGACTGTCACCGAGGATGCCCTCCGATATTCCGTCCAAGCCGGAGATGTATGTTTCGATAATGCTCACCTGCCTAGATCACCGTGAATGATCCCACCGAGATTCATGTCGTCTTCTTCAGTCTGCATCGGGGCAGGAGTCGCATTCGAAAGCAAGCACAATCTTTGGTAGATATATGTGTTATTCGGATTTCCCAATCGATTGTCTCGAAGATCGAAGGTAAATTATCGATTGTGGATTATCGGTCGAATATATAATTTTTGTATGGCGCGATAAGATTAGATGAACGGCGTGGTCTTTGTAGGTCTGATGGATATGGAGCTGAGACTAGGAGCTATCAGATCAAGGTCCGCAAGATTATATTAAGGGCGGAGAGAGAGAGTGGATCCAGCACACAGTGGCAAGATGGATTACAGGAGATAAAGGAGAGTCGGATATTATATGAGAGTGCTTAGTCCGATGGAGCGAGCGGGTTGAAATTCAATACGAGTCAAAAACAATTGGAGGGAAAAGACTGTTGGTGTGGGCATGAAGAAAAAGGAAGAGGATTGATTTTGTAGAATGCATGGGGAGAGGTCGAAGAAGGAGAAAAGAACGATGAAGAAAGGGAAAGAAGAGTGAGGGGAAGGACGGTTGGTGATTCATTATGTACCATTTTATATCACGATCAGAATCAGAGATTAAAACGCATCGATCATCAGTTGCAGAGGCAGATGGTCGAAGTAGATTAAGTGGATTCCATACCGATTTGGCACGAGATCAGGCATTGGAGCCGCGTGAAACGGTTGATCATGGAAGAAAAGAATGCAGTGATATACAAAGCCGATGGAAAAGATAGTTCAAAGAGGGGGTTAATGATGATTATGAGAGTGTAAAGTGTGTCATAAAGGCCGTTGTCAGAAAGGAAACCCAAAAAAAGAGGAGGTCGGTGCGGGTGTTTTGAGTTTTGAGCCAAAAGGTTGGAAGCGAAGGGTGAGCCGACGTCGGAGACCATCAGGTTGAGCAAGCGGTATGGATGAAGAGAGCATGTTCATACGACCGCGCAGAGGCGATGCGGTGCACCGTATCCGTTTCAAGTCCGTGCGTGTGTGCGAAGGGGACAGGGTTGTGTCGGGGTTCCAGACAAGCGGAGAGGTCCATGAAAGAACCGAGATAGATCCATTGCATAATTTCCGATGGGGGGGGATAGTCCAGCATCGATAAGTCAGATTGATATCGATCGATCAAATGGATTGATTAAGATAAGGGGGCCGTCATGTCAAGGAGGTCGCAGTCGTTCATTGAAGTTTCATAGTATGATTAGAGTTTAGGTGGACGGTGGCGTCATTGGAGGAAGGGATGGCAAGGTTGTTAAAGTTGAGGTTTTGAGTTCAGATGTCGGGTGGCAAACCAGTAGCGTAGGAGGAGCAAGAATAAAAGTTCATTGTCAGCATTGGATCCATTCACAGGAGTTTCATCCCCTTTGCTATGCATATCCTCTACTCCATTCATAGTGGACGTCCAACACCGCCTTCGGGTTCGGAGTATTGCCCAGCACCGAGAATCTCACATGATCGAGACTGGTGACAACGACTTACCGTGTGTCAGAAGGGGTCCTTTGAGACGATTCGGCAGACTCGGATCAAGCAATTAGGCTATTGCGAGCGATCTGCCAAAGTTCGACTAGCTTCGTTTGCTAGACGGGCCACCAGACAATGGAAGTGCGTCTTTGGATATCACGCGAGCGTTCCATCCACGTTATGCAATCGGTCGCCAGGCAAGACGATGAAGGCTATGTCGCCGTTGTCAAGGTATGTTGGAGATGGTCGAGGTGAGGCGATGCGACAGACTGAGACCTGGGTGGCAACTTGCTTATTCTTGTTGCCAAGGTTGCACTTGTGCAAGATGAGGGTGTTGAATATGAATGAGGTACGAAGCGCGGAGGTATTATGGTCGAAGGATCTCGATATCAAGCTGTACTAATCGTAAGGGGGATGATTGAAATTCCCCTTGGGCCCTGGAACCTGAGAACGAATCCTGGAATCTCAGAGTTTTGGGAAGCAGACTAAAATCACGAGTATACGTATTTTTGTGCCAAATCTCAGAGTGAGGGGTAGTACGTTCCGATTTGACGCTAGTTTTCGTTTGGGAAAAGGGGGTAGGCGGGCAGGTTAGGTACCTGGACAAAGTGTCGTATCGTCCTAGTGGTAAATATTACTCCGATCCTCGAGTAGTTGAGGCTTTGACGCGACTTGGGGACTTGAAACCTGGAACTGGTCTACGGGTCGACGACGCACGGCAGTATAACTCGGAGTTCGGAGAGGCCGATGTTGTATAACGAAGTGTGAACTTGAGCGCCGAGTGACAAGCGCTTACTGATGATGATGGTGGGGTCAAGTTAACGAAAAGATCAAGCCGAGAGGGGGAAGGTGACAAACTGCCTTGTCCCGCACACTGGTTCTTTATATGTACAAGCGAAAAGTCCAGTCGGGAGGAGGCAGCAAGGTATGTGCGAAGGCGCTAGCCTTTGACGTCCGCGAAAAGAGGTTGGTCGGTCGGTCTTCCGTTTGTCGATGAGAAAAAAAAGGGGGGCGGTGGCGGATGTGTCACAACTTCGATCTCGTGCCGAAAAGTACTTCGGGATTCGCCAAGGAATGCGTGGGCGGACTATTACTACTGCGGAGAAGAGGAAGGTGAGGAGAGGCTACAATTAAGAGAGAGAGAAGGAAAAAGTGCTTCCGAGTCACAGGCCGATCAGACGACTTTAATCAGTGAGCTTACCTATGACATCGGGATACTGCATCCTCTCCTCTTATGAAGAGCGTCAAAAAGAGGTCAAGCGATTGGCAGGCGATCAAAAAGGGCAATAAAGTGTAAAATAAACATTGGTAAGGGCAGAATAATGAAAAGAAACCGAACAGAAACATGTAGCCATGTGCAAAGTCGTGTTCGATGTAGAAACTATAAAGCCAGTGCAACGCCCAAGGGACGCTATGTGTTGTTTACAGCGATGCGCGAGGGAGAAAAGAAGTTTTCGAAGACTTGCATGCGTGCCTTTGGTATTGTGCGCTGTACCCGTTCCGAGACAAAGGCTACTCGGCAAGTCGTTTGCCTCTGTTGCCGCTGGGTCTGGTATAGGCCATCTAAGAGAACCAGAAGAAGGCTCAGAAGCAAGACGGTGATTGGCAGATACAGGTAGACAGGGCTGGTAGGAAAGCAGAACCGAGCATTGTTGGGCGAATGAAATACAGCTCGTGAACGAGTCAAGAGAATTTACCGATACATGACGCAGACGAGAAACATGATTGCGCTACTCTGCCGTTGAAAGTGACGTTGCTGTCGATTCAGTAATCGGGGTTTATTAACATGCTGGACGATCCGGTAACGTTGCGCTACGTTCCTACATTTGACGTCTGTACGACAGTCGGGTGTGTTTTCCTGCGGAGGAGGCGGGACACGAGTGTCGACGTACGCCATAAGCACTTCCTCACCTTGTACCAGACAGCCGAGAAGAAGGACACAACGGCATGGAATGGGTTCAAAAGTGCGGTAAGACATAGAAAAAGGGATTGAGAAACCGGTCGGACGCTTGGCCGGTGTACTCTCATCAACGTTGACGATCGACTTGCCGAGAGCAGTGCAAAAAGGCACACCGGTTCCAGATGTTCCAGATGGAGGTGGAAGGGGTCAAATTCCCCGGATAATCCGTGTTTTCTTGCGTGTCTTGCCTCTCGCCTTGACCGTCTCAGAATGGCGAAAAAGCGTCGATGGTCTCGTTTACCCTCCTCCTGGCGTCATAAAGCGTTAATTAGACAGTTTCTCCTTTCCCTGATTTTCATCCAGATCCCTTAAGAACCATAACGCCCAAACGCCTTTTTTCCCTATCTCTCTCTTCCTCCTCTTCTCGATACGCAGGGCTGCCAACACCGTCACTGACCGGGGTGCCGGGGTAGGAAAGGGATTCTTTGTGGCGTTCTGGCTCTTCATTTCACCTTTGGAAGTGTTTTTCATCAGCGTTCCAAGCCTCATCGTCATTCCCTTGCAGATCAGACCTCGGGCGTTCTAGCGTCCGTCTGGCTGAGCCAACTATTTATTAACCGCCGATTCCCTTAACGCACTTGGTCATCGGTCACCTCAGTTGAGGGCTCTAAGAATCGCGGTGTCTTGTGGAGTTCTCGCCGTACAGGTCTTATGCATGCAGCGCTGACCCCATGTTTGCACCCATTTCGTAATCGATACGTAAAGAGGAATGTCCATTGCCATATTTTCCATCTGGTGTTCGCCTCACGTCTTCAAATCAGATCTACCTCGAAGCGGATACGCACTTCAACTCGCCTGGAAAGACAGATCGATATGACATATGTACGAGAAGCGGGAACTTATGCAAGGGGGTGGTGGAGTCTGCATGTCTCGTTTCATGTTGTATGAGGACATTCGCGTTTCAAAAGGGCTCGAGAGCCTCGCAAATGGACAGCGCAGAGTCGATCTGTGGAAATGAGATGATGCAAGGCCGGTGAAGGCAATCTTCGGTATCTGCGACCGATGACTGGCTTTCCAGGCTCCGCTCTGTTCGGGATGTTGTCTATATAGGCACAGACGTGGTGACACCAAGGGCATTCCGAGGCTCTAAAAGCTATCATTAAAATTCCAACTCCTGAGCTGTCGACTACCCGCCGCAATCCCGCGCGTAGTAGTAATTGTAATCGAAAAAGTAGCATGTCATCTCGCAGGCGAGGGCAGCATGTCAGGCTGAAGCGTCGATCAGCCGACCACCGAAGTCCGACGGAACTGGTCGTTCTGGATCGCTTGCGGCTCCGCCGAATCGTATCGTTGCAGGTTAGTCGCACTCCGTATACACGTACCGCCGCCCCAATACACCGAGATAGTGTGCATGACTGGGGTGCAGACAGCGTACATGCTGGATCTGGTAGTCGCAGTCTCACCCGCAATGCCCTTTCCAGAGACACGATTTCGAACATTCATCGGCAGATCTGTGGGAATTGGTCCGACCGGCAGCAAAGTGCAGGTGACTGACTACAGTCACAAGCATGAGGTCGGCCTTGGCCAGGTACCCGAGACTTCTCGCTTACATTACAAGTCCGAAGGCCTGCATGACACGGTGCTATGATATGACTTTTGGCCTCACGTGATGACGCTCCTGCACATAGAGTCTTCGCTTAGATGTCACTCCACAGTCCGAGACTCCGAAATCGTTCAGCTTGGGCATATCAAAGCTGTTTGCGTGCGGCGTACTTTTTCCACTGATTATACACGTCATTATCTGAGGCGTCCAGATCTCAGCCCAAATCCTTTTGGGGAGTCATACCGTATCATCGTAGGCGGCAGTGGGAGACTACGACTCCTTACGCCGAGACGACTGGAACTGGTGGGGAGATTAGCCAATGAGCAAATGATGTTTTCATATCGCTGGCGTATTGGACCGAAGATCACATGATGTCTGTACAGCAGACTTGGACTCAGGTGGAGAGCAGGAATGATAGCATCAAGAGCGTCTCTTGACGGCTGCCTGTGTAGAACACACAAATCATTCGAGTTCTCCGTGCGGCCCCACTGGTGGTTCCGTGCCAGATGTAAACGATATGTCATAGGAGTTTTTTTATTCGAACAACAATGTCTCACAAAACATGTGACTAAGACATGTCCCTCGGGGAGCGATCTAGCTATTGTATACGTGTAATGATTGGCAGATTTGTCTGCATATCTGAGCCGGCTCCCAAAAAGCAGAGTAAGCCGAAGCGTAACGGGTCGATGCAAGTTGGTAGCGTCACCCCTAACAGGGGCAAAAGAACAGAACCAAACACATCACCTACACCAACCAAAGACCAGTCTTGGAGACTGACGCTCAAGACTCGGAATCATTCTCCTGAGGAGTCGAATCTAGGCTCACACGGCGGGCACGCGACCTCTATGTCTTCAACCGCGGGAGCGATCTCCCATCTCCATGGTATGACAGTTGCATGTTGACCAGTTCTATCCATTTTCATCTATCTATTTCTTAAGCGCCATCTTCCTCCTTCTAGCTCCGCCAGCCTTACCAACAGCAGGCTTCTTCTTCTTGGCCTCCCCGGTCGCCGATGCATCCCCCTCGCCGTCGGATTCCAGCTCGGTCGTAGCAGGTGAATCCTTGGGCGTGTTCGTGTTGGAACGGGGTTTCTTGGACCGGGCGCTCGCATGCGCGTTCAACTTGCCCTTGACCCGGATAGCGGGGGTAGATGCATCGAAGGCACTTTCGTCGTCCTCGTCGTATTCGTCCACCATCAGGCCTGATTCGTGATCCTGGTGTGGTTTCCAGAAAGCAGGGATGGAAGCTTGGGCAGAAGGGGGAAGCGAGGAAATAGCCTTGTGGGTGCCTCTGGTGAGCAGGGAGAGGAACCAGGTTTGACTGATTGAAGGAGGTGCAGCGAGGCCCGAAATGGGCTCGAGGGTGCCGTCATCGTGGGGCTGAGGGGAAGAGGGAGGATGATCAGCTGGTTGCAGATTGCCTCTGGTAGCGTTCGGCGGACATTTCATATTGGGCTGCGAAGTCGAGCGCAAGCGACTCACCAGCAAAACCTCATTTCCGTTCACGATCAATTCCAACGTTCCCGCAGAATCGTTTCCCTCTACCATCGGCACTCTGACTTTCCTCCTCCGTCCCTGAACAGGCACAGCGACTTTTCCACTTTGGTTATCCGAAGTGACACCTAGTACGCCTGCGGCGCTCCGTGCGGCATTGACAAAATATTCAATTCTTTTCTGGTGCTTTGAGTAATTCATGCGCAGAACAAGGTAGTGGAATGCTGAAGTCAGGACGATCAGGAAAGCGAGCGTGTGAGATAGAGTGGGTCGGTATCGGGAGTAGTAGTATCCTGTTCCTCGCCATCTTGGTACTCCGTTCTTGTGGAAGAACTATTCAGACAAGGCTTACTTGTCAGCTTCTTTTCCAGGTGGAAGGGTGATAGAGAAGTGACAGTCGGGGCGAAGAAGTGTAAAGGATTGAGTCAAGATCACGATGTCTCACGTTGTAACGTTCTCTCTTTTCGGGTGATCTAAGAATCTGAGCAATGACACCTAGTCTTGCGAATCGCTCCTGGATATTCTTGACACCAGGGTTCTTGTCGGGGCTAGTGAAAAAAAGATCAACCTCAGTTTCTCAGAGTGTTCACACGAAGCTTGATAAGGCAAGACTATACACACTGCAATTCCAAAGATTTCTTCCTGTACGCCTTGTTAATCTCTCCGGACGTTGCGCTGGGTTCTACCCCGATATGGTTGTAGAAATCGGTGCCTTTGCCTAGTTGTCGCACGACAACAAAGATCAGCGCTTTGCCATCGGCATTACTCTGTACTTCGAGCTGTACCCATACACTGGAGAGGAAGACCCACCCTCGGCCGCTTCGAGTGCACTGACAATGTCGAAGATCTCATAGTCCTCGTTCGACCACCTGAGAAATTGCCAGTCGACATCAGCATAATTTCCAGACCGTCTGCATGTAGCAGAAAACTCACGCCAAAACTGTCGCGGCAAGGCCGAGGAGCAGGAGGATGAGCGTGATGGGTGACCGCATCGTAGCAGGTGCCGTCTTTTGAGGAGCTTCAGAACAGGATACTCGATAAATCAACCATGAAGAATGTAGATGGGAGTGGGCAAAAAGCAGAATGAACAAAGATGAATTGAATCGAATTGGCGTCAAAAGGTGACACGCGTCTTTGGTGGCAGGGGGTTCGTGCAACTGTACAACCCTGCCTGACTTTACGCGGTGAGGCCTTTCTTTGGTCGTGGCACAAATACTCAGCAGGTGGAGAGACGCAGAACCTGTTCATATGCTGCCATTTTGCATGTATAAGTTAGTACAGAGCCATAAGATCAAACGCATAAAGCTCAAGATATGGCCCTCTCTGCACACCTGTAAAATACGAAAATCAAGCATCTGTGAACGCGAATACCAATTCCATCACATCGCGGAAAGTCTTGCTAGGCAGCTCCGCCTCTATCCCCCCGAATGGCATCTGACCGGTCATTTCCCAACCCTGAGGGATGTTCCATATCTTCTGCATCTCGACCCGATTCGGAAAGTAGTGCTGGAGGGTAGTTCCGACCCGTAGTGGTAGTTCAGTTAGTGCCAGCCAGACTGACAAGGTCAACAGTCAGCTCGAAATACGGGCTATCGCTCAACGTGGATACGTTGGCCTGATCTCACCTGCGCACTGTGCCATTGCCGAAGATTGCGATGCCCAAGTTCGTAGACGGGGTTCGTATGCGGGGTACTGGCGCGCAGTCTCGTCTACCACTTCAGAAGACAAGTGTAAGTCCTTTTTGCTTTTCGACAAAAAGAAATCGACTACGCTCACCAGCGTCATCTTCAAAGAACAAAATAGTCCCGTACCCCTTCTTGAGAGTGTTGATCTTATCTTTGACCGTGCTACGTGCCCGCCAGAACATGATCAGAAGGGCATTGTCATATGGAATGAAGCTTTGCTTACTCGAAATGTTGGTAGGCGACATTCGGCCGTTTGCGAAGGATCTCGTCGCCCAAGCTCAATGACACCAGATCCCACAGCTTCCGATGGTGGTCTCCGAATAGTATCACAACCCGGGTGGATTGCATGTTGAACATTGAAGGAGTGTGCAGCAGACATCGCTGAACAAGAGTAACTATGTCCTTCTGCTTGTAAGGACACTTGTTGTTGATCTACAGAAATCTGTTGGACGTCACGGTACGTTTACGGCTGTTGAGAGCACTCACGACATAGTAAGAGCGTCTGGCCTCCGCGGCTGATATCACTGACATTATCGAACTATACGGTAGGTGGAGATTTGAGCGTATCGAAGAGATCAGGACGCTTCAGAGACGATTGAACACGGAAATAGGTTGTGCTGCATTATCAAGTTCACATAAATAACACAGATAGTCCTTGACCTGCCATGAAATATGCATGCAGTTGATCGGCAGGCAACACTGGTCGTGATGTATGAGTATGTGTAAGGGCCGTAATGTGGTGGCCGGCCGGAGTAACCTGTGAGTTGGCCCGCGGCCAACTTTCCAAAGACGGCTGTAGCTAGCTGAGCGCGTTCTATCAGTGGCGCCGATGTTCACTGGTCAAACAGCCGTTTTGGGACAGCGGGTAGTACACCCTATTTGTAGCTATCTTGTTCCGATTTTGTGCACTTGCTTCTCATCGCAAAATATCCTTCAGAATGGCTCCAAGAGGATTGACATTTCTGCCTTGGTTGCTATTGATCGCGGCAATTCTCATCAAGGATGATCGACAGGTCAAGCTGGACACCGTCTTGCGGACCTTCGGTCTCAAGTCCGGGTATGTCGACCTGCATGAGCAGCACGAACACCTCTGTAAACACGCTCTAGCCGCTCACGAGAATCAAAAATCGCCTGTATCTTGTCCGGTTCAGCCTTCTAGTCTCAATATAGGTCCAGAATGGGTACGCAGACTCGGTGTGCAAGGAATACCCCACCTTTGCTGACATTATTGTCTCCCTGCAGGATCCTGCCAGCGACGACGCCTTCAGAAAGCTGTCTCACGAGCGTCTGGCGGGAGCCATTCAGATTGTGGGTTCGGTGTGATTAAGGTGTACCGAGGGGTGCTCGAATCTGACTTGTTGCAGAGAACCGAGAGCTTCGACGACATGCCGCTGGACGCTTCCGATCCTCGCTTCGAATCGTTCACCCAGCTCGAAACGTATCTACGGAAAACTTTCCCTGTCTTGTGAGCATCGTATTCCATTCCTGGCAGTTTATGGACCTCTGAGCTGACAGCAAGACGGTACTGGTAGCCACGCACATCTCGAGTTTGCACGTGTAAACGAGCACGGTCTATTGTTTAGTTGGCCTGGTAGCCGGCCAGACCTACAGCCTATGGTGGGTCGATCGCTTCGTCCCTTTCTGCAGTTCTGAGCTGATCACGGGTCATTCAGCTACTCATGGCTCATCAAGATGGTAAGCTATCACTTTACTCTGAATCCCGCCCTTCCGTCCTGACCTGACCGACTTTGTTCATCTCCGTATAGTGGTCCCGGTCAACCCCAAAACTTGGGGTCAATGGACCCACCCACCATTCAGCGGACATCTAGACGAAGACGGCTGGGTCTGGGGTAGAGGCACGACCGATATGAAGGGCACTGTAGGTTTCATCATCAGGCTGGTGTGACGTTGGCTTGGTGACTCTCTTCCCCAACCTTTGTAGCTGATCGCTCTGCTGTCATCGACCGAAAAATTGATCTCGTGGGGCTTCAAACCTGAAAGGTGAAAAGACTCCTTCCTAGTCCAGTTCACGCATGCTGATTGTGCTTCCTATGGCAGAACCATCCTGTTCTCATTTGTGAGTGCCTTCACGTGAAAAAAGTGCATACGGATATTAGCTGAATGACCCCCTCAGGGTTTCGACGAAGAGATCGGCGGTGAACGTGGAGCGCGAGAATTGGCTAAAGTCATCGAGAAGCGTTACGGACCAGACGGTGTTGCCATCATCATTGACGAAGGTTTCACCGGAGTTGACGAGGAGTATGGCACCACTTTCGCCCGCTTGGGGCGGGCGGAGAAGGGCTGTCTTACTGTGACGATATCAATCTCAGCTCCCGGTGGTCACAGCTCTAGACCACCTAAGAACACAGCCGTTGGAGTCATGAGCCGTCTCTTGGTTGAAATGGAAAACAATCCTACGGGTCCCAAGCTTACAGAAGGCAACCCGCTCTTGACATACCTGGAATGCGCCGCAGAGCATGGGACTATGGACCGAGACTTTCGTGCCATGATCAGAACAGAAAAATGTTGGCCAGTGCTCGCTCAACGTTTGGGCCAAGATCGGATCTTGCAGACCTTCCTTCAGACAACTCAGGCGGTAGACATAGTGAATGGTGGTATCAAGTACAACGCGCTGCCGGAAGTGAGTTGCCCTTGTCATACTCGCTCTAGTTGATCATTTAGCTCATGAGAATCGTCCGCAGTACGTGACTTCGATGACAAACTTCCGAATTGACTTCTTCGAGACGACTCAGGACACTTTCGATAGGCTCGATAGGTTACTCCGCCCTCTGGCTGCCGAGTTCAACATGACATATGTGCCTGTGGGACAACATTCCGAAATCTCTCAGAACGTTATCAAGCTCGAGACTTTCGGAATCATCCTTGAGCCTGCGCCTGTTACTCCGGCCAAAGGACCAGCATGGGAGTTCATGGGTGGAACCATCAAGCATTTGTTCCCGGGTAGCGTCGTCGTTCCGTCCGCCATGACAGCATTCACCGATACCCAGCGTGAGTTTGGTCGCAGTCAAGGATCAGTAGTGATGTGCTGACGAGCAGAATCGAACAGACTTCTGGGGGGTGTCAAAGCATATTTATCGTTTCGTTCCTGCCTCCTTGGAGCACATTTTGAACTACCATACCGTAGATGAGCGTATCCATATGGACGCCCACATGTCCACGATTCAGTTCTTCTACAAATTGATGAGAAATTCGATTGGCTGGGAGAGCCTATAGTAGCGTAGCAATAAGGTAGAGAGTATTTACCAATACACCATAGTAACGATATTATACCGTCTTGCTCGGAGATGTCTAAGATCTGATTTTGGAACGTATACGACCCTCTTGAGGCTTGCCGCGCACTCCCCGCTTGATTTTGTCAAGTGCAAAACCGATCAGCGCGATGTTTGATTCGGCCTGCGCCAGTCTTACAATCACCTCCAAATCAAAAATTGCCATTGATGACTGAAATGTCTGCCCAGAACAAGTACAGTTGATCATCTGGACAAACTAAGCAAGACGAATTACTGTAGTCGATTTCCAACGGCCTCCAAATCCGCCTCGACGATCCGTGCTTTGAAGCGGAATGCACCGTGGGAAACTACCGATCTTAAGCCATCACTCGGATATGTCAGACATCCCATAGCCATATAATCCAGGTATTATTGGTCTTGATTTCAATCTTTCACGACCTGGTCTACTTATCTTACTCTGCCAGCACTTGGGTCATGTCGCCATCTACCACAGATCAAGGTATGTCAGCTCGTAGTCTGTTTCTGCCCTGATGCGGCGACGGGCACTGATGAATCCCTCTCAGAGCCAGCGAATGCACGCAATCCTAGATCCCGGCTTGATCGCCCTTGCGACCTCTATGAGTCGCATGGATCAGACCCGAAGCACTGGGATGATTACTCAAGTCGCTACAGGCAGACGGTTGAAACAGCTATGCATCATCGAGATCCGCGATAAGCCGTGCGTTGCGTGCCGCACCAGACGTAAACCATGTACTTTCGACCTGCCTCCAACCACCCGCAAACGCAAGAGAGCAGCAGCACAGGCGACGAACCCAAAGGCGCGACCAAGAAGCCCACGGGCTGCTTCAGAGTCTCGATCGGTGGTGGTGAGTATAAGCCAAACGCTGAGCCTCGAGGCTGACATGAAATCCAGGCCGATCAAGATGGAGGCAAAGCCGCCTCGAGCTCCCCAGAAGCGGGAAGCGCTGAAAATGGGTCGACATCTGCACCGTGGCCTGGTAGCAACGCCGAGCTCAGCGATCTACCTCAAGTGCCGGATGGGAATCAGGTGCCTGCTGTGGTAAGTCCTCGAGGCTCATCGCTCGTCCGACCACGTTGACTTTTATAATCAGGGGTCTATGGACTTGTCAGATCTCGTTTTTGCACCGCTTGACACTATCAATTTCGCCGACGCAAGCGGTCCGTGGTCTGACGGGACGGAAGACAGACCGGTAAGTGAGTATCGCTGAACACGGTAAGCATCGCTGAATTTTGTGATAGATCGTACATCCCCCGTCTCTTGACTTGGAAGAAAGCCAGGACCAGGAATCGCACTTCATCGGGGCAGAAGCTTTCTCGTCTTTGGTGATACAAGCCACTAATCCGGGCACAACATCTCAACCCAATGGTGATATCGAGTTTCGGCAAGTGTCAAATGATCCCCGTGCTCCAGTATACTTTGTCAAGACTGCATCTCTCATGTATGGCCGGACTCCGCTTGATGGTCAGAGTGCATACGAAACAAATCGACGCTTGTGCAATGAGCTTGGGTCCGATATATCATACAAAGCCATCAACGCGTAAGTACGGCACTCAGTCATTCCAATCATGGCTGACATTGCTTTTTGGCAGGGTTCAACACTTGCTGCTCGCGCCTATACCTATAATCAACCCCAAGCGGCTTGAGAGTTCGTGTTTGGGGCGGGATGCCAGCGGCCCTGTGCCTTATGCCCTCCTTTCGGGCATCATAGCGCATGCTACGCACTATCTGCCCGAGCTCAGGCCGATCCATCGAGAGTTGTGGTCCAACGCACTTCTTGCTTTGGACGATGAGTACCGACGTCCTCGGCTGGCAACTCTTCAATTGGCGCTTCTTCAGATGTACTCACGCCCAAGAGAACTGGCGGAGAATGCGGGTCAATTGACGATCGGCTCTGGCAGGGTGGGTGGAGGTGCACGAGGTATCCAGCTGACGTGCAAATCGCAGGCTATCGGGGCAGCTTTCTTGTTAGGCCTTCATATCGATCCTTCCAACTGGTCTCTACCACTATGGGAAAAGAGCCTGCGCAAACGCATCTGGTGGGCGCTTCCGATCCAGGATAAATGGCGTGCGCTGTTATACGGTAGACCGAGCTTGTGAGTATGTTGATTACTAAGCGAATCTTACACTAACTCGATATCAGTCTGCACCGGAGTAGCTGGCATGTACCCATGCTGAACGTTGACGACGGAGACTCGGGCCCGTATGCGTCCCCTTCCCATCGAACGTCGATGGAATCGTTTATTGCAACTTGTCGCCTGACACTCGTCATCGAGTAAGTAGTCGGCTGTCGTTCTAGATGTCCAAAGTCTGACATCATGTCAGCGACATACTCGATACTTTACATGCTAGTCCGGCCAGCGCTCTCAACGCCAAGCCGATCAGTCGAATTGCCCAACTTGAATCCGTGTTGGAAAAGGTTGGCGAGATCGAGAGTGACTGTTCGACGCTGTTTGAAGCCGATCTTCCATCAACCGAGGAAGCGCTTCACACAAAACCGACTGGAGTTCGTAAGTTGACCCTATGCCCAAGACCTGAGTGAGAACTCACACAGAAATACTGCTGATTTACCTTGTTAGGCTCTTGTCAACTGGCTTTCATGGGCCTGGTAGCGAATGTTCATCGGCTCCTCCTGCAGTGTATACCTGACAACGACAAAACCAGAGCCCAGTCATTGATGGCTATCTTTGCTGCTTTTCGTTCTTGCCAAAGATCCTTTGACCTTGTATCGAGCCTTACCCTCAAGGATGAGGAAGTCTACTGGACCCCAAGTAAGCAGTCCCCCGAGACTTTCATTTGGATTTGGCTAAGAGCCTTACTGTAGATGCTTCGCATCACGTCTCCAATACCGTTTGCCTGCTGTTGTACATTGTCATCCGAAGCCGTCCATTGGATTCTAGTCTGGCTTCGGAAGCGACCTTTGTCACCATAAACTTCCTGGCCACGTTGGTATACAAATACCGTCTTACGGGATGGGACGTGGTCGGCGCCGCCTTGCGGAGAGTGGTCGTCCACCTCATGTGCATCAAAGGGGAGCTACCTGAGCTCAGTCAACCTTATCAAGATATCGCTACGGCTTTAGACATGCCCAATTTTGGTAAGTGCTTCTCAAGTGGTAGTCGGGCATCATCATTGCGCTGACTCGTTTCTCTGCAGTATCGGACTTAACGGTCGACGATTTCCTGTCTTCTTTGGGGATCAACGTACCGGAGACTTCGTCTCAAATGCTGGACGATCAAAACTGGATGTCCAGTATGAGTTTCAATAACGTTGACCAGGGCAGTTAGAGGACGCATAGTACTGTCATTTCACTTCCTTATCCATATATGATCTGGCGGACCATCAGCGAGGGTCGGTAGTGTAGGGTATCCTCCTAGGTATGGAGCATTTCTTGTCATCTGTATGTTGTATGTATACCTCATGGATCAAAGCATCCTTATGCCTCAACCTGCCTCGCGGGTACGGCGCTATGTTTTCCCAGCGGCTTTCAAGTCGTATTCCCACGACATTGCAACACCGGGCTTAGTCAGAATATGCCAATGTACCTATTCGCCGCTTCACATCGAGCTTTCGACCACATGCTAATCCCGATTGCGTGCGGACGTTGCGGCAATCACAAGCAGACTGATCACAAACAAGCACGCAGACCCAGGGTGCTTCCATGGGCATAACATTTCCAATGCTATAATTTCGTTCGCTCACGGCCGACGACTCTCACGCAGGAAGGGAAAGGAACCGGGGTCCCTTGGGCAGCTGACCTGCCTCTGAATGACCCAATCGCAAGGTGTCTGTTACCTGTGAGCGCATCGAGTGACATTGATCGTGCGCCCTCGTATATGTATCAAGATAGCTGCTAGACCGCGAGGCGCCGGACCGAAACTTTGGCCGTGGGCGAACTGAAATCTGGCCGCGGGTCAAATTCAGCCTGTCTGACCGGCGAGGCAATCCCGGTCATCAATCAATATATGTGAAGCCGTACTCCATTTTGCCTCGATCTCTCTGCTGCGAACATATACAGTAAACATCAAGATGTCCTTTCAGTACCTCAAGTAAGAGCTCTCGAGGATCGGTGCATGCGCAGGGTGCGAAATGCTAAGTATATGAATTCAACAGGCCAGGTGTATACGCTCCAGTTTTGACCTTCTTCAAGCCGGTCTCTGAAGAGCTGGACGTGGAGACTTACAAGAAGCATGTGTCTTATCTGGTTCAGTCAGGCGTTGGTCCAGTCATCACTGGATCGATGGGAGCAGGACCCATGTTGAGCGTCGAAGAGCGGATCACTTTGGTCAAAGCGTGAGGGAGCACACTCAAAGGTCGTTTAATTCGTTTCTACGGCTAATACCCTTCGCATAGGGCGCGAGAGGTTCTCGACTCTCAACAGTTCCAGTTTCCTCCTATTGTTGGCGCCAGTCTCGATTCCGCCAGGGAGACTATCGAATTGTTCAAGCAGGTTGCCGCAGCGGGCGCCGACGTTGCCTTGTCAAGCCCTCCGGCTACTTCGCTTCGCTTATGACTCGAGCGGCACTCAAGGCTTTTTTCATGGATATTCAGAAAGCCAGCCCTGTGCCCGTCATGATTTACAACTTCTCCGGCGCTTCTGGTGGGGTGGATATGGACAGTGATCTGCTGCTCGAGCTGGCCAAGGAAGGATCGAACTTCTGCGGCGCCAAGCTCACGTGAGTGACGGTATCGGTAGTGCAACGGGAGTTTATGCTCACCACTCATTCTTAGTTGCTCGCAAATCGGCAAGATCACCCGTCTGGCTGGCTACTGTGACTCTCCGGAATACGCCAAGGACCATCCTCGATCCTTCGGCCTCAAGGATGGGCAGAAACCATTTGTGGTTTTGACAGGGTTAGTGGATCGGAGAGACCAATACTTCAAAGTCACTCACTGGCGCCATATGACCCGTAGCTTCTCGGATACTGTTCATCTTCCCGTATAGACCACCAAACTTCACATTCCGGGGGCCAAGAGAATCCTTAGAGAGTTCCAAGGCTACGGAGGATCGCCTAGACAGCCGATCCAGCCCATCGACGAGGCTGAGTACGCGGCCGCAATGAAGCTACCCGTTGTAGTGGAAATCATGGAGCTGGAACGCTCTCTGGCCGAGAAGAACGTAGACTCGGCTGATAAGCAAGCTGCTGCCCTTCAAAAGACTATCAGGTGAGTCAAACACCGAAACTTAATATCTTAGGAGAGGTCGGTCTGATCAATCCGTTGGGTAGCCCTGTCGATCAGTCGGTCGTGGTCACCAGAGACATCCCGACATCTCCAGAATTGGAATCGGCTGTAATAGCCGCCAGTTCCGCTTTTGAAACCTGGAAAACGACCAAATTGGAAGAAAGACTTGCTGTCGGCACCAAATTCCTTGAGGAGATGCGAAAGGCCAGGCAGGAACTCAGTGCGGATCTCAGCAAACAGATGGGTCGACCTATATCTCATTGCGCTATAGAGGTGGACGGGACCATCACCAGAGGGAGACACATGATAAACATTGCTAAGGACTCTCTGTCTGATTCCCCCAACAAGGTGAGACTGGGCTCCGCTCTTTTAACATCGAAATCCTCTGACATCCACAACTATCAGGACACCGATACCGCAGACCATGTGCGATTTATCAAGAAATGCCCGGTCGGCCCCGTCCTGGTCATTTCACCTTGGAACTATCCTTACTTCTGCCAGGTGAACGCGGTCCTTCCAGCCATTCTCGCGGGCAACAGCGTGCTTCTCAAGCCCTCACCCCAAACTCCGTTGTGTGGCGAGTAGTTCGTAGAGCTGTTCAAACGTGCAGGCCTACCAGAAGGAGTCATTCAAACCGTTCACTCCACCCCCCCTCAAATTGAGAGCTTGATCAAGGACCCTCGAGTACAATTCATAATGTTCACCGGCTCCGTTCCCAATGGTCACTCGATAGTCAAGGCCGCCTCAGACTCATTTAAAGGTGTGGGTTTGGAACTAGGTGGCAAAGACCCTGCGTACGTGAGGGAAGATGCGGATCTGGAGAAAGTGATCCCGGCTCTGGCCGATGGCATCTTCTTCAACGCAGGTCAGAGTTGCTGCAGTGTCGAAGTTAGTCTCCTGCCTACTTAGCGATGTCTCCTTCACTGATTGGTTTATGCGGCACCTTTCTCAGCGAGTGTACGCCCACTCCGCTGTGTACGACAAGGTCGTCCAGGGCCTCGCAGATAGGGCGAAATCCTTGAAGATCGGTGACCCTAAGGACCCTTCGACCACCTTGGGTCCAGTCGTCTCAAGACGATCGGCAGATTATATCAGGAGGCAAGTCGCAGATGCCAGTGAGTCTAATGTCCGACATATTGAGCTGGACCGAGCTGAGTCATCCAACAGTTTCAGCGGGTGGCAAGCCCTTGGTGCCAGCTGAGACGTTCCCTCAAGCTGTTTCCGGTACCAACTACGTAGCTCCTCAAGGTCAGTCTTTCGAGAGGTCCTCAGATGTCCTTACTGACCTCGGTTCTCCCTGCAGTCATCGCCAATGCCACTCACGAGATGAGCTTGATGATCGACGAGACTTTCGGACCTGTCGTTGGTGTCATGAAGGTGAGAAAATACAGCGCTCAAAGCTACGGGACGTGCATATCAGCTGACAAAACGTTTCAGGTTGACTCGGACGAAGAGGCCATCGAATACATGAACGACTCTCCTTTTGGTCTTACAGCTTCAGTCAGGACAGATGCCGTAAAATCGCAAGAGGCTTTCAAGGCCATCGTCGATAAGTTGGAGACGGGTACTGTATACCTCAACAATGCAGACAACCTCGATCCTGCCTTGGCGTGGTCTGGTTGGAAGGACAGCGGCCGAGGTGTTAGCCTGTCAAAGTTTGGTTTCGACGCATACACTCGAACCAAATCGGTCAACGTTAAATACCTCTAGTCTCACCGTCTCATCATCTGTTATATGCATTCAGTCTCTGAATATCTGAAACTGGTCATTCACAGTGTGTGTTCGGGGCTTCCTTAAATATGTCCTTCCGTCTCGTTTGACCTTTCAGTACTTCAACGGGTCAAGATATCGTGCAGCACTCAAGCGCGTCTCGATCTGACAGTTTTCTTTGCATGTGAGCGCTCAAGGCTGAGTTCTGAGATGTGCCTTGTCTCTTGCGTCCTTCAAGAAAACGGATGTGCGTCGCACACAGAGCTTCTCCTGCTCCATACTTGAGTATTGAACTTTATCTCGCACAAGAGGACCTTGCTCGCGGCTTTGTGCCGAGACATCGCTGATGCCCGAGGTAAAGACCATGACATATTGGGATCTTCATTGCGCTACAAAAGATGTATTATGCTATCCCGCCACCTCACCTCATCCCCCCCAAAACTCACCCACAAAACTGTTTACAAACAGCATCGGGTCGGGTTTTAACCAAAGTGAGGAACCTCCACACCAGCTATAAAACAGAGATGGTGGTAAGCGGCTGTACTCGATAAGCGCACTGGTAGAACAGATAAATCACCAATGACTTCGACAAGTCTTGTATCGGGACCCCATGATTGCTTGTAAACGTCCGACTTGCCTACCTTGGCGACTCGAGCTCTCGTGAAGGTCAAAGCATCAATCGTTTTGCCATCTTTGAATAGAGACTTGACACCTGCCTTCTGCAAGACCGGCGATTCCGTGAGCAGATCGGGACGGACGTCGTTGTTGGGAATCGAGAAGTAGAAAACGCCACATCGGGTATGATTCCTCTGGTCGTCGAGTGGGGCGGCGACTCGATGGTTGGCGGCTTTGAAAAGACCTCCGGTCCACCACTCCATCATGATACCGCAGTTGATCTAAACGGAGCGTCAGCACAATGCCAGAGCTCGTAATGTATTTCCTGCTCACTATAATACCACCAGGAACGTGAGGCGTGTACTTCCAGTTGCCATCATCGTCACGCACTTGTAATGACGCCATCGGCTGCGAGCTATCGCACAATGAGCCATCGCTGCTTGCGAGAAGCATGCGCAACCACTCACAGAACCATAGTGACAGCACCGTGATCTTGGTGGCCCTTGAGCCACACTGAGCCAACCTTTGCCTCGTCCTCGGGATTGAACTCGTCGTAGTAGGCCATATCTGAGAGATGTCAGCTGAGAGTACGTCACTGCAATCATTACCCTGGACTCACATCGAAACCACGAATCGTCTTTCTCCTCATACTTGTGGAAATCGACAAAGGTGTTGATTGGGAGTTTCAAGGCCAGGGCGAACACCTTATCGAGTACATCAACGCAAGCTCTCGTCTCTTTGGGAAGCCTTTCCCACTCACACTGGTAGACTTTGTACAGTACATCTTTGTGCACTCGCTCGCAGAAAGATTTGACTTCGGACAGGTAGGGCTTGATAGTCGTGGGCATTGGTTGGTCCTCCATATCTCGCTGCCAGTTGAATTGCTCGATCTGGTCCTTCACTCCCTTTTCCATTCTAGGAAGTTCGTCAGTTGTGAACCTAGCGCCAGTAACCCATCCCGCAACTTACTCGTAGTACTGTCGAGGCTTAAATCCTCGGTAGATACCGGTGGATCCATGTGGCCATCAAGCTTGAGCTTCTCCTCGATAGGGGTCTTCTCAATAACGGTCTGTTGTATCTCACAACGATTAGAGGATCATCATGAATTGTTAGGTCGAATCACTCACGTAGCCTATATCCACTTGTCTAGCGATTTCCTCTTCGGAGATATCGATACCGGTCAGAACGAAAAAGCCATCCGTGGTCATCGCCTTGTAAAGCTGGTCGGCCAGTGCTTGTTGTGCCTCAGGCCCGTCGTTCCAGGTGGAAATGTTGATTTGTTGCAGATCAGCATAAGGCTATGGATCGGGTCTCACTGTCAGCATATGTGCATTTGTGAAACCGAGGTCCACGATACTCACCAGATCCAGTTTGAGGGTGCAACAGGTGTAAAGTGGAGGAGCTGACCATCGTCAGAGGTCGCACCGTTGGTCTTGGTTCCGTTTAGGTGGGCAGTGGTCATGATGGTATCGTGTCGAGTTGCTGATGGGTTTTGCAATTGGTTGGGTTCATATGTTTGCGAGGTTCTTTGGCGACTGACTGGGAGTTGAACCGGGTTTTATTTATCCTCTCTCCTTCAATTCGACGCTTATCTCAGATTACATACGTGAAGCCGATGATGTCGAGAACCGGCCAAGAACGGCCAAGAACGGCCATTCCTGCGTCGGAACTCAAACGACTTCCGTTCTTTGCTGGCGTTCGAAGACCTTCGATGTATAGCTCAGGCGACCACGTATGTGATATTAGTTCATGTGACCAGCGTTCGAATATGCGCCCATGTGACCTAAGCTCGACCGCGGGCAGCGCTTGTCATCGAAGATCCCGGGTTGAACTGCTCTGCTATTAGGATATACCCCGAGCGGCTGAGCGGGGTCAGGGTATGTTGTAAGTGGTGTCCCAACTTTGATAAGCGATCGCCCGCGGCCAAGCATATAGCGCCCCTCCCATTGGTCTGCCGATTCCCGTTCATATCTCAATATTGGGAAGTATATAAGCATATATAGTGGCAGCGTGATGGAGCACGATGTGGAGTTTAAGAGAAGCACAGTCCACTTGTATCTGAGTCACGAACGAAGATGAGTCAAGCGCACAACGATAACATCGAAATGCTTCCCCAAAGCATTGAGAAAGACGAGGTGGTAGTCACTGCCGAAAAAGAAGTCTCGGACAACCGCGACCGGCTGGACGTGGCGGGCTTATTCCTCGCCAATATCGCCAGACGAGGTGACGCCCATGAGCTCCTGGCCCCTTACGAACCGCAGGAAGAAAAAGCCGTCCTTCGCAAGGCCGACATGATCGTCGTCCCCCTCCTACTGGTCGCCCTCATGATGGGTGCCGTGGACAAGAACGCTCTCAGTACAGCTGCAGTTTTAGGGCTGCGAACAGATCTTCACCTCAAGGGACAGGAGTACTCTTGTAGGCGTCATCATAGACCATCGCGTGACTCGTGAATTATCTTTCAGCTGACATATTATGCTGTTCTCTCTGAACACAGGGGCGGGCTCACTCATCTTTTTCGGCAGCATTGTGTCCCTTTTCCCAGCTTTATTTGCGATGCAACGATTTCCGGCTGGAAAAGTCGTCTCAGGATGTGTCATCATCTGGGGTGGGCCATGTTGTATGTCAATCGCGCCTTCGACGAAGAACGCTGACGTCGATCATAGGCGTAGTTTCTCTTTGCATTGCCGCTTGTAAAAGCTTTGCTGGATTGGCGGTCTGTCGATTGGTTCTCGGTTTGGTCGAGGCGTTGACTTTCCCAGTGAGTTCATACCGGCTAGAAGCCAATGGCGCATGCACTGACGCGTCTTGAATAGGGGTTCTCACTCATTATCTCCTCTTGGTATACCCGAAAAGAACAAGTTGTCCGAACCGCACTGATCTACAGTACCCTCTCGTCCTTGACTAACGGACTTCTGTCCTGTGAGTTTGGAAACATTTCCAGCCAAAGCAGGCTGCTGACAGCCGTGTGAAGACGCTGCATCATTTGTGCACGGCCAGCTTGGAGTAAAAGCTTGGCAGTTGCTGTTCCTCCTCATTGGCGCGATCACCTTCTCATGGGGTATCCTCTTGTTCGTATTTCTGCCCGACTCACCAACCTCAGCAAGGTGGCTTACCGACAGGCAGAGGATCATTGCGGTGATGAGACTCAAGGATAACAGGACCGGTGTAGAAGTGAGTGCTGAGACATCGAGCGCATTAGCTCATACAAGTGAAGAACAAACATTTCAAGCTCTCCCAAGCCAAGGAAGCTTTCCTAGACCTCAAGACATGGTTGATTTTCCTCATCAATATCTGCCTCAACGTTCCCAGTGAGTGACATCAATCTGGTGATGATCGAAGTTATTATACGCTAACGCCTCTTCTCGTTTAGATGGCTGTGTCTCCAGTACGTGTCTCGGCTCAGCAATTCCGCTTTGATCACTTATTAACCTACAGACGTCTTCAGCATTCAATTCCATTATTGTCAACAGTCTTGGGTTCAATCCTAAGGAGACCATGCTCTTGGCCATCCCCACCGGTATGATCAGTTGGGTCGGCTCGTTGTTCTTCTCTTGGGTCGCCGTGAAGAGTGAGTGGCTTTCCGGTAGCGGTTTCTAGTCTTTCAAATTCTTGCTGATAATCCTCTCGACATCGTTTTGTGGCAGGCAAACAACGATGCCTTGTTGCTGCTGGTTCCTGTATCTTGCCCTTGATAAGTACGCTCCTCCTTCACGTTATCCCTCGTTCAAACAGTAAGTACCTGTGGTCCGGTCAATGCTGTTTTAGTTGCGAGGACTGACTTGATTCTCATATTCTGCGTTACAGAGGGGGGTAGTCTTGGGTCCCTTTATGTCATCTATTTCTACTGGGCTCCTTACATTATCATGACAACGGTGGTCATTGCCAACACTGGCGGCTACACCAAGAAGACCATTGTCTATGGCATGTCCTACTTGGGTTACCTTGCCGGAAACATCATGTAGGTGTGGCAACGTTTGCTACCGAACACTTAGATCGATCGCTAACCCATTTTTGCTCTCATTAGTGGGCCGCAAACCTTCCGAGCCAACCAGGCTCCTACGTACACAGGGGGTGTCGTGGCCATGCTTATCTGCTACTGTGTGGGGATTTTGGTGAGTGAACAGCCTTGCGACGCGACATGTATACCAGGCTGACAGGTGTCCTTCAGCTGCTCTTGGCATACTACTTCAACCTTCGACGTCTTAACCGAGCCAAGGACCGGTGGCTGGCTGACCACCCAGAAGAAGCCAATACAGAAGAGCTTCTTGATGATTGGCGAGATGAAACTGACTTTGAGTCAAGGCGATTCCGATACATACTCTAAAGAGGGTTGAGAAACCGAGGAACGCCGTGTAGAAGCAGGGAGGAGAATAACAGCCATTGTTTGTGGTGATAATTTGTTCACATAAGGGAGTGCGTTGTCGTTGAAGTCAATTGTTCGGCGGAGAAGTACAAAATTATGCAGTATATACATCTTTGTAGGATCGAGGAGCATCATCTTTGTCTTTGGTATGAACGCTCATGCAGCAGTCCAGCCAAGATAACAGCTTCTTGAACCCTCTCTCCAACTATCGTGACCATAAGGCACCTCGGCCGAGCTCGCTTTGCAGATTTTTACCTCTGACACGTCAGCTTGCTTGTAGCTTGGTTGGCTCGAGGGGTTTAGCTGATGTTCTTTTTGGGATGCTGGGCCGATTGCACGGCGGCGAATCAGACTCGCGAGTCGTTCGCGGCCGCAAACCATAACTCAACAAGCAAGGCATTGGAGTTTTGAGCCGTTCGTGTGATGTTCAGCAATAGGAAAGGTGACCCTTGCTGAAGGCAATCAGCACGCAGACGTGCATTGTCTGCCACGCTGCAGCAACTTATACCTCGTCTTGTTTCAAGGACTTCTGGTGATGCTGATTGCCATATAAACGCTACATACTTGCTGTGACGCTCCGAAAAGCCAAGTGTCTTGATGCTGTAGATCAGGTCAAGTGTTTATGCTGTAGATCAGGTCTGACCCTCAAAGCCAAGCGCTAAATAGCCTACTGATGGAGCGATATGTTTCACACTGCGGCACCATCATAATTCTTCCTTGTGTTGATGTGCACCTACTTCTGCGGCTTCGACCGGAAAGGCGAAAAAGGTGAGAGGCAGAACAAGAGGATTTAAAGTTGTTGAGTAACCCAGGGAACAGAAATCAGGAACATACCGGCCCATCCGGTAGACTAACCCCAACAAGTAATCGAGCTCTAAAGATTGCAGAAAAGCGGCTGGCGGATTGCACCCCTCTTAATTGAGACGAATCTAGCGAGAGTCCGGCAAACCGACATCTGTACTTATACAGACAGCTTTCAAGGCCATTTGTCTCTGACCTTTTGCTCGTCCTAATTTGGTAAAAAAAAGGGGACATACTGTACATTACGAAGCATCGACGATCGAAACGTATGCCGGCGTCCGGCCGACCTTGAGGGTGGCGTCTTGTAAAGGAGATCGACGTGGACATGTGTACGTAAAAAACCCTGTTCCAGTGACGGGCCTTGTTGACGCTTGACCGCCGCATTTGGTACATTTCCCATGGGATGGTCTCACATGGGCCGGTGTGTTTGTCACTTTTGACTAACCCCTGATCCATGCTCGATACGAACTTTGATGATATGTGTCTTTCCCGTCGTTTCATGCGTCGTTGGCTCGAGTAAAATAACCATGTACCTGATCCTAGGGCTTGGAAACGCCAAATGAGCACAGATCGCCTACTTGTGAAGCCACGACCGCATGGACGCACGTATGGTTAGAGGCGACCCGCACAACAGTCATCAGCACTCGGGCAAGCAATACACGCCTGGGCTGTTGCTGGTGCCTACCCATCGTTCGGATATTCCACAAGGGGTGATGCGAAGTGGTGTCCTCTTACGTCTTGTCAGACAGAACTAAGCCTAAAGCAGGAATGTTTACTTCAAACAAAGATAACCTGTTGGACGGACTTGGTAAGTGTTGGTTCCAATGTTCTTAGAATTTCAGGATCAATTTAAAGAAAAGATACACTGGCGTCGGCTGATGTCCATCATAGGCGTCCTCGATGACCCTTCCGTAAGGCCATGTTCCACTTGATCGAGCTATGAAAGAACAGGTGAGGATGCAAGTGCCCTAAACTCGGCCTGGTGGGTTTGGACGATTGTCCCTCGGCTCGTCTGCGTCGGAAATGCCCAACCGTACCGCAACATGGAGGAAGCACCGACAAAGTGAGTGAGACGTCTGTCGATCGTTGAGGTCCCGACCCGAGACCTGATAGACTCTGCTCACCCGTCCAAATAGCCTACTGCCTTCCCACGAATATAAGATAGACAGCAGACTTTTGTTCTCCCAGTTCTGTCCTCCTTCTTTCACATTCATCAGTTTGATATCGACTTTGAGAATTCCGACAAGAAGCAAAAGAAAGGTCAACGGGACAAGCATCAACTCGGCTTGTCATCCACTTGTAAACTAAACCACTCGACTCACCTCAAGTCAACCGACCATGGTCAAATCAGCGACCACATTCACTCTTTTCCTCGTCTTGATGGTGATGATCCTCGGCGTCACAGCCGAGGCTAACGCCGACCTTGAGAAGCCCACCTTGACCCTCAAGAGGCGGTCAAGGCCCGACCGTGCTCGAGCTCCGGATGCTCGGGCGACCAAGGACCCTTGGGCCAACTTCAACCAGTTCAACTGGAACAACTGGTCTGGTTGGGGCTGGACTGGTCACACCTTGCAATATGTCAAGTGAGTTGAGCGATCAAAAAGCGTTATTTGGGAACCATACTAATGTCTCTCGCGTTACAGGGATTGGTACTACGACGAGTACGGTCTTAACCTTCCCAATGGTGTCTACAGTTGGCAACAGCTGTCTTGGTATGTGACCTACTTCGGTACATACCAACCTCGGCCTACCCCTTCCATATCCGTGTACGGTGCCGCCAACAACGAGGCTCCATGGGAGTATGGAACCCTTGCGGCTACTACCACTTCCAAGTCCACTTCTTCCGCCGTCGCTACTACTTCTTCGTCGTCCTCCTCTTCGAAAGCTGCCTCGAGCTCTTCCTCTTCTTCCGCCGCCCCTTCCTCTTCCTCCTCGGTAGCCGCCAGCTCTAGCTCTTCTTCTAGAGCCGCGTCGTCATCCTCGTCATCGTCAGCCGCTCCTACCGCCGCCCCCTCTTCCTCTTCATCTTCGGTTGCCCCTACTTCTTCCTCGTCCTCATCCGCTGCCGCTTCCTCATCCTCGTCTTCGTCCAAGGCTGCCTCATCCTCATCGTCAAGCGCCTCTGCTTCATCTTCCTCGTCTTCAAGCGCTGCCGTCTCCTCCTCCTCCTCCTCTTCCGCTGCCGCTTCCAGTTCTTCCTCTTCAAGCGCTTCCAGCTCTGCCGCAGCTTCAAGCACCAGCAGCAGCACCTCCTCCGCTGCTCCCTCCGCCACCGCTCCCGTGATACCCACCGGTTGGGCTGCTGCCTCCTCCCCCTGTATTGCCGATGGACGATCCGGTCGAGGCCTTCTCGGTACTTTCACCATTGACTACAACAACACCATTGCCAGCTGCCTCCAGCGATGTGACAACGGTGGTTACCCCATCGCTGGTATCGAGTACGGAAACCAATGTTTCTGTGGATCGTATCTCTCCAACGGTGCCTCCTTGACCAACACTGCCACCTGTAACGTCAACTGCCCCGGCGACAGCACTGGATCGACCAAGTGCGGAGGTTACTACGCCATGAGTCTTTTCGTATCTACCAAGATCAACGCTGCCGCCCTTACCTCCGACTTGTCTGCTGCCGTTGAGACTCTGCCCTCGGGATGGTCACAGGCGGCCAAGTGTATGCCCGAAGTCAGCGGTCGTGCTTTGACCGGCCTCTCGTACTTCTCTGACGGCATGACTACATCCACTTGTCTCAACTACTGTGCCGCTCGAGGCTTCCAATACGCCGGTGTCGAGTACGGTCGAGAGTGCTACTGCGGTAACTCGATTGACAACGGTGCCGATCTCACCAAAACCTCGACCGCTTGTGGTACCCCTTGCGCTGGTAACCCCACTGTCCCTTGCGGAGGTAACAACGCCTTGACCCTTTACAACAACCCCGCCTACTCCTACTCCAACACCATTATCAACGGATACGTTAAGACCGCTTGTCTTCAGGAAGTCGCCAACCGAGCCCTCCGAGGCGCCTCTTACCAAGACCCTACCGGCATGACCGTCGAGACCTGTACCCAGTACTGTTCCGACCGAGGTTACGGTATGGCTGCCGTCGAGTACGGTCGAGAATGCTACTGTGGTTCCGCTCTTACCGGCGGCGCCTCTCTCCTCTTGACCTCTGGCCAATGTTACATGCCTTGTGTCGGCGACTCCACCGAGAACTGTGGTGGCCCCAATGCCATGTGGCTTTACATCAACCCCGCCCCGCCCCCCGCCGCTATCAACTTGCCCTCGGGCTGGACTTACCAGGGTTGTGTCGCCGAGGGTAACGTTGGCCGAGCCCTCAACTTCACCGCGACCACCTACCTTGCCAAGGGAACTAACACCGGCGAAGTCTGTGCCCGACAGTGTGCCATTTTGGGCTACACCATCGCCGGTACCGAGTACGCCGAGCAATGTTACTGCGGCAACAGCTTCACCAACGGAGCTACCGGAAACATCATTGACACTCTCACGGACCTTTCTGGGCAGTGTAACTACGCGTGTCCCGGGAACAGCGCGCAAGCCTGTGGTGGTGCAAACCGCCTAAGCATTTACTCCAGCTTGACTACCTTGCCCTCGACCGTTGTCTCGCCGGTAATCAAGGTCAACAAGGTTTCAACCTAGAAAGGGAAAGAATATTCTTTTTCCCTGACGATCAATCGGCCGCTTCAGTGAATTCTTCTAGAATTAGGTTGATTCCTGTTTTCTCTTTCTCTATACATTGGACTTTACATACATTGGACTTTACATACATTGGACTTTTATAACTTTATAGTATTAGTGGTTATCAATCAGACATGCCAGAATGCGATTGAATATCGCTCGAGGTTTTATGTCATCCATGAGCCGCCCATCGCGATCAGCGTTCACCTGACCCTCGCGGCGGGCGCCGCTTTGGGACGTACAGCACACCGTGCGACGAGACTGTTCAGTGCAAAAGACAGCCACTTCACAAATATGATACCTCGCATGCATACTGACTCCTGGACCGAGACTATAGCTCTATGTTACCATGCTCCCCGCCTGTACGCCAGCCCATACCATTCATTACCTGCGGGAGAAAGTTGTATCGATCTGCGATGAAATACGAGATCGTCAGGCGTGGAATCTGTGTACATGTGGAAGCGCAAACACTTACCACCGCCGTATCTGACAGCAAGATGATACATGGTGGCGAGCAATAAAAGTATGAGGCTCCACTTCATGCTTCTCAGCGATTCTGCGATAGCATCAAAAACAGAAACGTCAATATCAGTCAGGCATCCCTCAGAAAGAGAGGATAAATCATCGACAATGATGGAAGGAGGCGGGGTGGCGCAAGACGTACGGAGTAGCTTGGTTTGGATGGATGGCGATCCGCCGTCTCGCCATACAGCGTAGTTCTTATCCACCTGCGTGGGAGCGAATGCTGACATCTTGACGTTCTTAGCTACGAATGAATGCGTTGGTATGTGGCTACATCGGGCGAGTCAGCGGTGGTTTAAGCAGAGTAGACACGCAAAACAAGGGAGAAGTAGGACAGTCGGCCGCAGCATGGTGATCTAAGAGCCAGAGATCAAACGCGTTCCACCGGGATGACTCACTACACGGCTATGCTGGGTGTCGCAAAGACGGACATCATGACCGTCACTGCTGCTCTAGAGAGAGGTCGGACGTAGTGCTTCTCTATAGATTTAAGGCCCAGGAAGCAAGGGCGAATTTGGATCCGCGGTCAGCTTTCGAGCTCATCAATCTGGGTCTTATTCGGACGCTTGAATCGAAAAGGAAAACGTAATGAGGCCCAGCACTCCAAATATATCACAGGGTCGACAACTTTTGAAGATGACGAGCATACTTACGGTACTCTTCTACGCCCAAATCCACTTTCTCGACTCCCATCTCCAACTCCTGAAACCCCAATAAAGATCCAACCCAGGTCAGCTGCTAATCATTCCGTGGAGGCAACATTCGGACCCCTGTGCCGCCCGGCCTAGATCAGCTCACCCCGGCCTGAACGAAGTCTTCACCACGCTTGACATCCTCCACAAGTGCCGATAAATCCCTCTCCTCGTTCGTCTGACCGACAGTCGCAAAATCGGAATTGTCGAAGAACGTGAGCCGTAACCACGGTTTATCTTTGAGGACTCGATCCATCGCTGCTGGTGACAGGTCTGTCGAGACGTATATCACCGCCGCAGAACGATTGGCCTGTGCGAATGTCGATAGGTCCTATACATATTGCAAGCAGTAACAGGGTAAGAGGGGATTGTCAGTCTTGGGTAAGCTGCGTGATCAGTATATTGTTCAGTCGTTGCGGGGCATGACATACGCGATGAAAAGATCTGATATTGTCTGCGAATGAATGGCGATATTCCATCAACGTAAGATCTCCATAAGCATGAATCCCGCTTGAAACCTCGAAGCACGCTCGAGATGTGGTAGTGACACTCGAGCTCACTCGAGTCCGGCTGAAGCCTGAGACGGATTGAGCAAAACACTTACTCTCGCCATATTCTGACCCGGCATACAGGATCAACACTTCTTTCTCTTTGAAGTACTTGTCCAGGTTTTCTATGCTCTTCCCTGATGGCTCGTCGATACGGAGTCTGCGAGAGAGAGAAAGCGTCAGTCACGAGTTGAGTGAAAGATATATCGTCTGCTGATCGCAGTCGTTGGGAGAAGTATCCCAAGGGTAGATTTGTGAAGCCAACAACTGCCGGCTGGCCTAACCCTCTACTCGACTCACCGTCTTAGTAAGGGGTCGGGGACGTTGTACAAACCCGATTGACCAACGAGATCGTGTGGTATCTCCAACGATGACATCGTGTTCCGTGTCTATCTCTGTCACTGGGAGTGAGATATCTGATAGTCTAGTTGAGCTGTCCAGGTCTGACTTGACAGTCCAGAGTGGATATTTTATGCTTGGAGTCCACCCTCGATATATGAGCTGGACGTTGACAGCACAACGTTGGTCGCTAGATGTGGCTCGGTAGTTGTTTGGCCAAATGATGAAAAGCAATGCCGATGCGTGTGTGTAGGCTGCAGTGATATATTCAGAGGCAGTCAAGTCGTCTTTGCCTTTACAATTCTGCATTGACGACGTTGACGCTGTCCCGGTTGGCCATCGTTGTTGTTGCCCGACGGCGTGTAAGACGCTTTAACTGACTCAACGGACGCCGCCGACTATCGAGACGAGACATGTCCGAGCGCGGGGCTCCTTAATCCACGTTCGTTCCAAAACATGCGATGGCCATGGTCCAACCGTCTCTTAGAGATACATGCATCGAGCTCACAACGATACCCTCGTCTCCATCACCTTCGGCTGTTGCAATACCAGGGAACCGGCAGAGAGAGAGAGAGCTTTCAAGAGCGAAGGAAGACAGGTCTACCGCGAATGAAATCGGAAACAGATCAGGATGGTAGTGAGTGCAACCCGTCTTCTCCTCTTCACCATTTTCGGGTTTTGACTTGTTACCTACCATCAGTTATTACCCATCATCACCACACACCGCGGAGATGTTGCGCCAGGACTGACTCTTTTCGTTCCTTTGCAGAAATTATGCGTACATATCTCGATGGAGCTCGAGGGCGTCACCGACGTCCGTCCCGCGGATGAGGACTATGAATACTTTTTCACGGTCAGTGCGGACTTGATTCTACAATCGCTCCGATCTTCCGCAGGCTGCCGAGCCCACCACGTTACTCTCGATTCTCTTGGTCATCCCTGGAACGCTCATCATGACTGACATGTCGCATCTACTTCGTACTTCGATGTGTCGTAGGTGCAATGCTCGAGTTGTCGAGAAGTACACCCAAAGACAGTTAGCTTCAACCAAACGGTACGTCGCCTGGGGGTTGTCAAGCTACCCTACCCTTGATATGATCATAGACGAGATGGGGGCAGGGGGCGCCAATTGAGCCATGTCAGCTTCTCGTATACGAAATGAGAGTCTCAAATCAGAAACTCATACAAGGACGGGACGGCGAGACCAAAAAAAGCGAAAATCGGAGTGAGGCCTGGGGTGGTATGTGGGACGCGTAAGGACTCGAGGGGTAGTCGTTGCCGTCTGCAAGACTTCAAGAAGATCGAATGCTGACATGTCGCGTCGTATGGTGATCTTGCATGCAGGAACAACGCGAGATCTCTGGGTCCAAAGGGACTGCTAATTTCGTATGGCGATGTACCAACTGCAAGGTGAGCGCGAGGGTGTTGAGACGATCTTCATCGTTCCGCTATCGCTAGCAACAGTATAGTCGTTCCTCCCAAACAGCGCGGATATCTGTATGCCATCGTTAAACGCAAACATCCATCCTTTCCCTCCGTATCCTGTTCACGTGTGTTCTTCAAAACACATTTCATGACTGATGCAATTTTGTTCCGTGAATCCGAATCAATCGACGATAGAAAGAGCACTCGGCCAATTTCCTCCCATCTGACCCATCGCCCAAATCCAAATCCAAATCCACAACGCCCATCCCATACTCCGACTCCGACTCATCGAGCTTGAAACCGTTCATATCGGTAGATTGTCGAGGTCTGGAATTCACCGAGTTCCACTTCCACGGACGTTGGTTAGCGAGCGGTAGTGAGAGTGGGAAGGAGTTTGAGATTGATTGGGACGAGCTTGCTAAAGAGGGTGAGGAGAGATGGGATGATTATGATGAGGATAAAGGGGAGGCTGTTTCTATTTCTGAGCTTAAGAGCGAGATCAAACGAATTTGATCGAAAATCGCATTTCGCATTGACAGCTTGTATGGCCGGTCGTCATGTAGGCCATAGTACAATACGCTATGTGGTCTACATGTCTGATATCTGTTCAATGTATATGCTACAACTTACAAGCCTAGTGACGATCATCTATAGAACAGTACAACAAGAGGGAGAGGAATCCTGCAGTCGTAAACAAACCCGCATGCCATCTCGAAACAAAAGAACGATGACTCGCTTGGTCAGTCGGTACTTGGGTATAAATAAGCAGACTACAAGATCCAATCCATTCTTTCTCTGTGTTCGCCAAGCCAGGTGGGGTATCACCGATAGCACAAAACACAGATGATCACTCCTCAAAACTCGTAGCGGCAATGACCCAGATCTCAGCCCTACCAATCGCAGTTTCCAGTCCACTACCACTACCACCGCCATTGCCATTGCTCATGCCGCTCGATCCGGACCCAGATCCGACCTGCTCATCGACCCAGCCTAGCCCCTCACGCATCACACAGTCCTCCAGCACGATTCCTACTCGCTCAGCTGACCAGCCAGTCAACAGCCTAACTTCGCGCGGGATCAGACGGCCTGAAGTGGTGGCTGCTATTGACAGGAGGACAGATTGGTCCGTATCGAGTGATCGGGGGATCGTCCGTATATACGTTTGGAATTGAGTTTTTGCCGGAGAGAAGTTGGTATTGGTGGCGGTGGGAGGTGGCCGGTGGATGGTGTAGCCTGCTTGCAGGGGCTTGAGAATTTCTAGCGAGCGCAGGATATCTTCGGGCGTTATTTGGCCGATATTTGGGCTGCTTTTCACACCTTTCGCGGCGGACAGAGCAGGAGCCATTGAGCCATTCTTGGTCGTGTTGGGGCTGGGTGTGGTAGCGGCCAGACCTCCCCTCCGTAGCTTCTCAACTCGCCGTATCAAGTCTCCCATTTCGATCATACCTCCATTCACCTTGCGACTGGAAACGCAAACATCCACTACTTGCACCGCAAGCTCATATTCCCATTCGCCCATCCCTACCAGCTCAGACCACCATCCGCCTACGCTCCCAGCAGTTGATTTACCTTTGCCAGAACCGGCCAAAGGGTCTACCCCGAGAGCAGCACACATTTTCTGGAATTGATGTCTGAATGCCGGGTCGGCTCTAATATCATTCCGATGGGCAATGGCGAATTCCAGTAAAGAGGACCGAAACGATTCGAGGGATGATTGAAGAGTGGTCAATTGGTTCGAGGATATTGTGGATGACAAGGTCGAATACGAACTGGAGACGGCTGTGTGCCGCGATAGGGCCGAGATACCTGCGCCTTTCCGCATGGCAGACGAGGGACAGGTAGTGGTCTGTTGTACGGGATGTTGGGCCAAAAATGAGATGGTAGAGAACGGAGTGCGTCTCGTTTCAGCTTCTAAGGTACACGCACGCCGGGCTTCCAAGTTCGAGTGGATGATGTCGAGACCGGAGGAACGTTATTAGCTATGGCTCTCGTTGAGTTGCGATATCATTCATGGTAACGTTGCTTGAAGCTTGTTATCGCCGTCACTGATTTGCTCGGTTGACGGCGTCGCTCGTTATCTCGCTCACCGCCGCCGCAAGTCATCATGATCACATCATTACTCCGAGAGCAAATCACGTGATCGATTCCTGGACTGGGGCATGCAGCATGACACTTCAGAGTTCCGTCGGTGAAGCATACACGCTATGACTCGCCCACCTCTTGGTCAGCGACAACATTTCATGACCACTCCAACCAGTCCAGTTCGTAGTTCCTCTTCATTCCACTTTCTTTTCCCTCGTAATCCTAAAAAAGAGACAAGCAAGACAAAATAGACGACCATGTCCGACCCAACGATCAAAGGCCTGCCCCCACCCCCCAAGTCGTACGACGGTTCCTCCCTTCGAATCGCTATTGTCCACGCAAGATGGAACGACGCCATCATTAAAGCTTTGCTTGATGGTACGATCTTAAAGTTGAAGGCCCAAGGTGTAAAGGAGGAGAATATCGTCGTCAAGAGCGTTCCGGGTAGTTATGAGCTTCCTTTCGCTTGTCGAGGGTGAGTTGATGCGTTGTAGATTCTTTTTTTTTGTTTTCAATCCGCTTGTGTCGTACCCGTGACATGTTCCACACGTCGAGTAGACTAAGCATAACCAGCTCTCTCCTCTTGTGTTGGTCCTACATATCTGCCTAATCAACGTGAAATACTCCGAATTGTAATACATCATCACTCGATTCATCGGCGACCCTGTACTGACGAATCCTGATACCTCACGCTCATTGCCTTGCTGCTAGCTGTCTTTCAACAGTTTAACAGTTTAAAACACTCTGATCAAGTGCTTTTGCTGACACTCCTTTTCGCTTGACTATACAGCCTCATTGAAGCCGGCAAGACGCAGTCATCCAACGCCGCGCCATCCATGATCGCAAGCACCACCAACCTTCTCTCCCTAATTGACAACACCACCTCAGGCCAGACCCAATCCTCTTCATCCGCTTCTTCCACTCAACAAGGTTCCGGCGCCGGGTCTGGAGCCTCGACTGCGCCGTTCGATGCTGTTATCGCTATTGGATGCCTGATCAAGGGCTCCACCATGCACTTTGAGTACATCTGTGACGCTGTCACCCACGGTTTGATGAGGGTTCAGCTCGATAGTGGCACTCCGGTCGTCTTTGGAGTTTTGACTGCTTTGACGGATGATCAGGCGCTTGAGAGGGCTGGAATTGGAAGGGGCGAGAAGGGTCCTGGACATAGTGAGTGCAAAAGCGTGTTGAATCACTTGCGAGTCTGCGTATCTGCTTGGGGCAGGCATCGGTAGGGTGAGACTGTGACTTGTGCAGAGGAGGATCACCAAGTCTGGTCTGGCTGGCTGGTATGGGGACTTTGCAGACAGAGAATTATGTCCGGGCCCAGATCATTTGGCGGCTTCATGTTGTTCTACCTGCTGGTTCACCCAAGGCAAGATCAAGCAGAGGCAGACAAAGCCCCGTGAGACCAAGGCACCTTTAGGGGTTGGCAGGAAGGAGCGACATACGGATTCCGCGCACTGTCACCACGGCTCGGTACGCTGTTATCCATACTGACGATCGCGTGCACCTTACAGACCACGGAGAAGACTGGGGCCTCGCCGCCGTCGAGCTTGCGTCACACGCCAAAGACTGGTCCAAGGGTATCCTCTAGAAAGGTGATTAACGAGGTTAGGCGAATGATATTGTCACATTCAAAGTACCACCACCATCATCAAGTATGCGAACTCGTAGGCATGTCTCTTGAGGGTGAGACAAAATAAAGAGGTAAAATAGCGTTGAGAGAAGGAAACTAATCATGCATATATATATATATATGATCTGGACGGGACGGGGACACCCTCAGGTCAACTCGGCCTGGCTTGTGGGGGTCAGGTCGAGACTGCAGACGAAACAGAGCCAAATTCCGTCATTAGGCCATACAGAAACGAGCCGTCTGAACAATAACAGTCCATCGTGTCATCCAAGGAGGGAGAATCAGAGCAAACTTGCCCAGATACCGAGATACTGCATAGCTCACTACGTTACGCTATTTGACATGTATAACTAGGGGTAGCGCAGATATAGACCCAGAGGAGAAGAAGGTGACTAGCCCTCTCGTATATTCTGTTCATCGCCTGTATCGGCGAAGCAGGAACAAGAAGCATCCCAACGCTGCTAGCGTGCATGATGAAATGCATTCCCCCTCCCGCTCGTCAAGCCATGTCATGCATTACGGTTACGAGCATCGTACAGTACCTTACGAGCATCGTCACAGTGGTCTTTTTTTTTTTGGGATGATGGAAGCTAGGAAGGCGGTTACGAACCTCCTCATTCCAGGAATTTATCTATTTCCTCTACAGCAGTTTCCCGACCTGCATATAACGTAGTAGTCATCTTACTATGCGTTCAAGTTGGTGTAAGATGCACGATTCAATCTATACGAGTGCCAAAGCGGTAAAAGACCTTTGTCGAGAGAGTCCGGAATTTCATTAGACGAAGGAATGAGTCGAGGCTGTTTCAACGGAAGATCCTGTTATTACGCTAGGCGTGGCGTGTAAAGAAAGCCCTTGACTTTTGTGATAAGATTTCACGTACAGTGAGTATTTGTATTGTTTGTTGCTGTTTGATTACAAAGTTTGTGATCTCGATTCAAGATGCTTTGGTCAAATCGTAATGAACCCATAATGGCACAGTGTTGTTACAAAGCAATCAAGGAAGCTTAGGACCCCTGTTTTTGACCCTGACCCTGAGATACAAAGAGATGACCCTGAAATGCTGTTGCTGTTTTACACTCAACCCCTTAGACTACCTACTACCCCCCTGCCCCCCCGCATCATTCTACAGTAGTAGTAGTAGTAGTGGGCAATGGACAAGGAAGGACATGTGCACCACCTCTAACAACAACACCACCACCACCACCACCACCACGAAGCCGTCTTCCAACCAACGAACGCACGTATCGTCAAGTTGACTTTACTTCGAGCAAATCCAAGTGTCAGTGTGAACACCCCTTCTGTCATCATCCATACGTACATACCATAGTACCTCGCTGAGAAAACTCGGAACGATCGGATGAGGGTTATGTGTCGCACACGTATACGTATGGTTGAGTGAGATACTCGCACGGGACACGGACACGCTACACGCTGCACGCTGCACGCTACACGGGACATCATCACGCGCCTAAACATCCTTGCACTTTACACCGTACCACCCGTACACACAATAGCAATCAATCAATACATTCAATACTTAACTTGAATTGCCAACATCATCGCTTTCCTCCCCTACCTTCTCTTGGTGCAAAGCCAAAGCAAACATAGTCGACCTATCTATCCGTGAATCCATCCATCCATCCACACGACTATAGCATATCACACGCCCAGAGTCGACCAGCCAGAACTCGCCTGCCTACCACCCTTGCAGATGTCATCGCCGTCGCAAAGTAGAGGCATGGTACCTCCTCCCCCGCCAGGCTCATGGCCATCGTCGTCAGCCTCAACTTCGGGACGAAGCGTCGACGGTGGCCATCATGAACCTTTGCCTCGGCGCTCGATCGATCAACAATACCAGCACCATCATCCGTCTGAAGCTTCTTCCTCTTCACGTCGTACATCGATGGCATCGATCCATAATTCACCAACATCGATGTCTTCCTCCTCCCGACATCATATTCATCGTTATGGCGAAGATCCTCAAGGTCAAGGTCAAGGCCGAGGTCAAGGGTCGAGTGACCAGCGATCAAAGTTACCTCGGATCACCACTTCTAATCCGGATGGTGTAGAAGCTGAAGGAAGCGGTAGCGGTAGTGGTCAAGGACCAAGGAGCGCACCGATCACCGGTCCGTTGAGAGCACCGTCAAATGGATTCAGTGCCGGTGTCAACGGCGGTTCTGGCCCGCTTCGATCATCGTCTTCTCCAGACCCATGGACCACGACGCATTCGCAGAGAAGCTCACCTTCGAACTCTCCGATCGATCATCGACCTAATTTTGCAAGCCCAAGCAACGGTCAAGGCCAACCACCTGCATTGGGCGCGCCGTTCTTACACGCACAGCATTCCGGTCAGTCAGATCAATATCAACAACATCCGTATGCGCGGCGGACAAGTCCTGGACGGCCGGAGCCTTTGCGCCTTTCCTCTGATCGAGAACGAGAACGAGAACGAGATAGGATACGCGATCGGAGTCGAGAGAGGGATCGAGAAAGGACCGTCACACCTCAGCAATCTTCTCAATCCTTACAACAGTACGAAACAGGTAGTCGCTCGCGATCTGGCTCAGACACTCAAGGCAACGCGAACGCCCACGCGAACACGACCGCCGGTGCCAATGCTCAACCGTCGTTGGTATGGCCTCAACCTCGGACCAGGAGAGAAGGAGGAACGACGTATTGTGGTCAGTGCGGTCAGGTGGTGCACGGACAGTTTGTAAGAGCCATGGGGAAAGTATACCATCTCAACTGTTTCCGATGCAAGGTGAGTTTTCGAGTCGTGCGACAGCTCCTATTAGCTAGTCACAATCTTACATCTCACTATCCGAGGGTGTGATGATAGCGCCTAAATCAACCAACAGTCATGCTGATCACGCTGCGGATGGTGTTTGGGTGTGTCATCAATAGGACTGCAACAAGGTGGTAGCCCAAAAATTCTTCCCTGTCGAAGACGGAGATGGAATGTATCCTCTGTGTGAGAGAGATTACTTTGCGAGACTGGATCTGATCTGCGCCAAGTGCGATCAAGCATTAAGAGCGAGCTATATAACGGCCTGTGGTGAGTCGTCGATCTATAACATCTGTTCGCTGTCGTTTCTCCGGAGCATTCACTGAACATCTACTGGTCCGGATGGTTGTGCGATAGGCAACAAGTATCACGTTGAACACTTCACTTGCTCGGAATGCGATGTTCTCTTCGGCCCGAATGATTCATACTATGAGCACAGCGGCAAAGTCTGTAAGTAGCTTTGCTTAATTTCCATTCTGAGCTACAACACGTTGCCCACAAACGGACTATGCGTGGGATGCGCGTAGCGGAGCATAATCACGCTAGCTCTTAGCTGACACTGCCTTCTTTGTGTTTTCGTACGGTTTTAGATTGTCATTACCACTATTCAACGCAATTTGCTGTCAAGTGTGTCGGATGTGAGACGGCGATCCTGAAGCAGTTTGTGGAGATGAACAGGAATGGAAAGGACGAATGTTGGCATCCGGAATGCTACATGATTTCCAAGGTGAGTCCCATCACCTATTCAAACACTCGTTGGACTTTATATTGAGCGTCTCTACTCGCGAATCTTTGTAGTTTTGGAACGTCCGTCTCGCGTCAAAGACCTTCAACACCCCCGCCAGTTCAGCAGTATCGTCCACCATATCACTTCTCGAAATGTCATCTACCACCGCCCCCGGTGCGCCCCTCTCCTCACTCAGCATCAGTCCCAATCGACCGTTCACGCCTAGTCCCAATTCGGAATACGGTATGACTCCAGGCGAACTGAAAGATCGTCAAGAGGCGATGGAGATGAAGGTCCAGCAAATATGGCATGTCTTATCGGGATATGAAGAAAGCTCGGCAGCTTTGATTGGAGATATGTTGAGAGCTGTCAACGAGAGGCGGCTGTTGGACATTATCTTACTGGCGGAACGGTTCATCTTGCATGTTGAAACGCTGTTTGCGGTGATAGATGACTTGGATGCGCAGTTCGTCCGTGCAGGCGCTAAGGGTGAGTTCAGAGCAACTAGATGTCGCGCGCTGTGGTTTGAGGCGTAGACTAACTAAGTCTACTTTCATCTTTGATAGGTATGGCTCACGCCCGGGAAGCGAAGCAGCTCTGTCGAAAACTCGTCAACCTCTTTTCAACGATGTCTCAAATATCGCCTCAGGGCGGACCAGTACCCAACAATACCGAGCTATTCACCTTGATCACTCAACTTGCCCATTACCTCAAGATCTTGATCCGGATAGCCTTGACGGGGTCAATCAAGCTGGAAAGAGATCACAACAACACAGCGGCCATGACCAACTGTCTTGCCAGGTTGAACTTGCTTGCGATGGACAACGGAGATCCAACGGTGAAGAAACGAGGAGATTTCCCGGAATATCAACCTACGCCTCGACCTAGTATCAAGGCGGATGAAACGCAAGGAGGAGCGGCGGCGTCGGCCGGTGACGAGGAGCAACTGAAGAGAAGCATAGAGGCTCTGACAAGGCATCCGCAAGGATATATCGGTAGTACGCAGAACATTGCGTATGGCTACCGGAGTTTAGCAGTGAGTGTTTCGATCCGGATATGACAAGGTTGTTGCGATTTGGTGTTGAGTCTGGATATATGCTTATCTTTCCATGTTCATTTCCCCCTCGACACATAGCCTGAAGTAACGGGTGAGACAACGCTTCGTGGACCGCAAGACGAGAATTTCATTCCTCCCGAAGGATGCGCCCATTGTCGATCTGCTATCGAAGAAGATTGTGTCCGAATGGGAATGTTTAACCGTTGGCATTCGGCTTGCGTCATCTGTCTCATCTGCGGAGAAACCTCCCTGCAGCCTATCAAGGAAGATAATAAAGATACCACCGACGAAGGCTCGTCGCACTCTCATACCGATTCAAGCACCGCTGTCGTACCTTCTACCAACACTACCAAATCGCAGCAGAGAGATATTAAACGGCTTCCTGCCAGAGTGGATTTCTTTTATTTCGAGCCTGTCAAGCGATTAGAGGAAGTCCCCGAATCGATTTATTGCGGTAACCATTCAACTTCGACTTGCGTTCAAGGATTCGCGGCGGTCTCGAGGTTGGAACAGTATGCTTTCTTGCTTCATATCGCGCTAAGAAGGTTATACGTCCATTTCAGGATACATCATGAGCTTGAGAGCGGTAAGTCTAAACATCTTTCCATCCCGTCAAACGCGATCAACCTTAATCTATAGAGACCCTACAGTCACGAAGTCGTACTCGTCACTGCGGATATCTCATGTTTCCATTCATGTTATCATTCATCCCACTCATCTCATTCACCTCATTCATGTTAACCATGTCAAACGCTCGCAATACCTCCTGCATGCTCAAATCTTCAATTCATATAAGACCATCTTTCTTGCGTTCCCTGTTTGCCCTCTACATCAACCTCTCAAATCATTAATCTGACTCACCATGTTGTGCATCTTTCCAGTTCGAGATCACGGCATTTCCGACCGTAGCGAACATGAAGTGAAGCGGATGAAATCAGTCACGCTCGACCGAAAGCTCTCCTCAACCGCTCGACTTCCGCAACGATCCATGGTCGTAGAGTCTCCCGCTGGTCGAATGGCAGATGCCAATGGTCAAGTTGTATCTGCTCGTTCAGCAGAACCCGATACGCCCTCTACAGCTATGCCTGATCTTCAAATCGATGTTGATCCGGACGACCCGCCCGCTTCCGCTACGGTCGATGTCCTTCGACCTCCTTTCGCAAGAAATAATACCAGCGTATTGATCATCAATGAAAACGCCGAAGACCCGAATAACAATCCGAATAACATGATCATGCCTACCATCACTCCCGAAGACGATGCTATAACCCTGGGTGATATTCCGATGTTGGCAGACCCTTCGGCGAGACCTCGAAACGCAGACGAGCGGCCACTACTCTCTTCCCTCAACCCGCTCCAGAGTGTCATCCTGAAACATTTCGCCTTGCTACAATTGCAAAAAACTGGTCTTGGTCATTTGATAGAGTTGGACGAAGTGCTCGAGTTGCTGGAAGTTAGGAAGAATCAGTGGTGGAATAAGATCTTTAAAGGTACCGCCAAGAAGGACCAGAAGAAGAAGGGTGAGTTTGTGGATTGAGTTTTGACAGCAGTGGAACAGTGGACGAGGCTGATAGTTCGCTTTTGTCTTTTTAGGTGTTTTTGGCGTCCCGATTGAGATCCTTGTGGAACGAACTGGTTCAGACTCGTCCCAGGGCGCTTCTAACGCACAGCTCAGAGTACCAGAGATCATCGAAGATATCATTTCCACCATGCGTCAAATGGGTAAGTCAGCTCCATGGTTCTTCCCTTTGTGTACGTTGAATACATAGCTGATCCATCTTGGTCTCGCATTTGTAGACATGGCGGTCGAAGGTATATTCCGAAAGAACGGTAATATCCGAAAACTCCAGGTACTCTGCGAAGCTCTCGACAAGGACTCGACGGCCATCAACTTGTCAGACGAAAATGCTATTCAGCTAGCTGCGCTTCTGAAGAAGTTCTTGAGAGAGATGCCCGACCCACTGCTGACGTTCAGGTTGCACAAGCTATTCTGTGCTGCTGCTTGTAAGTGGCCAAACCTTATTCGATCACACACATACACACATCACTCCGAAACTCGGTACCTTGGAAACAGCTGTATCGAGAAGCGTACAGCGTACTGATGATTCTCACTCGTAGCCCTGCAAAACCCTGAAGATCGACGGCGCGTTCTCCACCTTCTCGTGGTTCTGTTACCGCGCTACAACCGAGACACGATGGAAGTTCTCTTTGTCTTCCTCCGATGGGTCGCCTCCTTCTCTTACAAGGACGAAGAGACTGGCTCTCGAATGGACCTACCCAATCTCGCTACTGTCATCTGCCCCTCTATCCTCTACGCAAAGGGGGCCAACGCTGCCCGAGACGAGAGTTTCATCGCCATTCAAGCTGTGCAGGAACTCATGGAGAACCAAGACGAGTTCTACTACGTTCCCAGCGAACTTGTATTTGTCATCCACGAGAATATCTATTCGATCTTTGCGAAAGAGCTTGATCTGCCCCCGAAGGAAATTCATCGACATTGCTCCAAGTACATGCAGGCGAGAGCGAATGCGATCCAACCTCTTGGATTTGGAACCGGGATGGGATTGGGTGGGTTGAATACCGGAGTAACGGGTCAGAGAACTCCCGGTGCTAGTGGTAGTGCCAGTGGAGGTGGAAGTGGGGATTCTGGTCGTGGTGGTGGGCAGGGTGTGCCTTCGTCCACATCGACAAATCACATTGCCATACCGCCTTCGCAGAACCCGAACCAAATCAGGGACCGCCCCTCCGATCCTCGTCTATCAGTTCACCGAGACATCCTATCATCCTCATCGTCCGACCCGACGGTATTGTCATCCTATCGACCTGCACCCGCACCACCAGGCTCAGGACCGGGTGGGCTTCAACACTCCCGACCTACAAGCTGGATCCAACAACAGTCATCCTCTGCGCGAGGCTCGCAAGCTTCCCTGACGCTCAACTCACCTCAAGCTGGCGTGGGCACAGCTCTCCCCGGAGTAAGCGCTTCAGGTGGGCCATGGCGAGGACCGTTCCAGGGTTCAGCGAATGGATCTAGGCAATCGAGTCGAGGAAGTGCACCGTCCAGCCCTGGACCTGAGGATAGGGAGAGACGGAGTATAGGAATGGACAGGGAGAGAAGCTGGACGCCTACGCATGGGAATGGTAGTGAAGGCCACGGACACGGATACGGTACGGCGTCGCAGCATCCTTTTGCACAACAGCCTCACCGGTAGGTAGGTTGGCAGGTCAGGCAAAGAGATTTGCATTCGATATACAAGGAACGGAAAGAATGTAATGGAGGAGACGGCGGCATGACTTGACGAAATGGACAATTCGTCTTCTTCTCTGTTCTTTGGCTGGGCGTTGGAGATCAGGATCGATCAAAGTAGACTTTCCACACTTAGGGTTATGGGTTGATGGGTTATGGGTTAAGGGGTTATGGGCCATCAGGCTGGGTAGGGTTGGCCTGTGAAGGAAGAACGAGAATGATTTTCGTTCTTTGCTATTTTTCCCAATTACTAGGTTGAAGGACATTTCGAAGAGCTGCGATTGCAATTGTGATTGCTGTTTGGCAACTGTACTCGTATCGCATGAGTGATGATTATTTTGACAAAGGCATTAAATACCATTTTCTTTTCAATTTTTTTTTCTTTTTAAAGGAAAAGAAAAACCGCTCTTAGCTGTGGATGTGTATGTACGAAATTACAAATTATGATACGGTACATGCGGTAGCGGTAGCGGTACGGGCATCAGTGAGTACCAGAGAGTCATGTCCAAATTGTTATATTCTTGATATAACAGAACAGATACATACTGTATCATCCACTCTGCATCCACGATTGCATCGTATCGCATCTTCGGATGGGAATGGGACCAGACGTAGTAGTTATTATACGATACGCTCGATCTTTTCTAGACCGAGAGGAAAGCTGAAAGCTGCAGTAAGTCATGTCGTTCGTATCTGTATTCGCGTGGCATTGGCATCTGGTTGATAGTCGATCATCGAGTGCAATTTAAATTGATGTTGCAGTGGACGGAAGACATGAAGACATCCGATGATCAAACTGTACAGGAGATACTGTATTCAGCTGGAGATCGAAAGAAAAGGTGCATTTCAGTGCAGTGCAGTGCAGTGCAGTAAACGTCTATGACCTGTACTTCGTCGCAACATCCACTCAGCTGCTGTTCTGTGTGGGCGAGCGAGCTCGAAGATGTCTCTGACCATATGTTCACTTCCATTTTCATTTTCATTCACAGTGAGATACATACAAGACTGAACGAAAACAGATAACATTAGACTAGAGATTGGACTAGACTCGCTCCCCCCCTCCTCTCTCTCGATCGCTCGATCGCTGGCGCCGCTCGATACGCTCTACTGTGTCTACTTGACTATACTCGCGTTCATTAAGATAACAAAAGCCTTGCCCCGGTGATAATTCAGACAGACTGACAAGTAGGATAGGGCAGCAAAGACCGAAAGACCGAAAGACCGAAAGACCCGTCTACCTTGCCCTCCTCCGCAAAAAGGCAAAGGTCACAAGACCCCGACTTCCATCTTCCGTCTGCAATCCTCGCAACTCGCCTCTCATCTCGCATCTTGCTTTTGTTATCTTCCGTCTGCGGTTTTTCTCAACCCGCATCCCGCATCTCGCATCTCGCATCTCGCTTTTCTCATCTCGCCGTAACATTGTGATCCACTTCATATACGACGATCGCTACCGCTGTTCCGCGCCAGCTGTTCCAACGCTGCCGCTGGGCCGTGCCGTCATGTCATTCCCATCCTCATCCTCATCCTCATCCTCATCCTCATCCTCTTCGTCGGAATCGACATCGGAAACGACATCAACGGCCATAGTTCTTGTTCTGATCCGCTCCGCTCAAATCCACTGAGATTTCTCCCATGAAGGGTCTATTTTAAGCACCGCAAACAAAACACGAATCATCAGCGGACCACACATGGCACACAGCTCATAGCACATGGCACAGATTACAATTACAATGGCCTGTCGTTGAAGCCGCTTTATACAGGTATTATAGTGATAAAGCCGAATTCGAAGCTGACCCCAGGTCTGGCCCTGGCTAAATCAAGAATAACTAAACTGAACTGAACTCACCTTGCAAGAAAGCGCAGAGAACTTTGCTTCCCGTCTGTAATAATGGATGACCAGCTACTATTTCCAAGAAACGCTGAAGACCGTCTCGGCGGGATTCAATCACATCGTCCGTGAATCGATTGGTGAATACCTGTCGTCAGGATAGTCGGATTGAGGTATGAATGAATGACGAAACGCGGAATGAGCGATAAGAATAACGATGTCCAGTCAGCATACTTGTGATCTCACGAAGTTACCGTGTTTTTGACAATCTCAGTCGGTCAAGGAGAACACACGCTTGATCACACCACGACGCGACGACTCACCTTGCCTGGTAAAGGAGGGATGTTAACCCTCGTACTTTCCCTTTCCAAGATATCTCTGAACGCCTCGAAATCGGAATATCGACGACGAACGACCGAGTGACGCAGCTTGAACGCAGGGATGTTGGTCTGGCCGTATAAACCCCGGGAGATGGCAAATTTCCCATAAATAAATCCGTCAGCATTGGTGTTCGTTGGTACTATCGCCAAGCGTAAAACAGCATAGGAATGTTCATGCCCATGTCCATAATCGTGCTCAGCTCGGATGATGAGCTGAGCACGAGCTAGAACAAAGCAAAAGAGGATGAATGACATGTTTTGAGTTTCAGTTTTACTCACCATACAAACAATCTCATAGTCGGTATACATCTTCCTTCCTATACCATGCGTCATCGGATTTCTAATTTCAATCTCCAAGAAACTCTCAGGAACGGCATACATCTCGTCGAATGTCTGTGGTCGACCGGCCATTCGAGCCATTTCGGAGAACGTTAGACGGGCAGAGGAATCTGTTCGGACAAAGGGGGAGTGGGTGACCTCGACTGAATGAGCAAAGTGAAAGTCATTTGGGTGATGGACGAGGTCAGCGTACGTTTACGTTTACGTTTCCGTTTCCGTCTCGTGCCAAGCCTGCTAGCGCTCTTCATATAGCCATATAGCCAAAGACCTCGTCTCGGTCAACAGAGGAGGCGGAAAGAATTATGATGCTGGATCGATATGAGAGAGCGGCCTACTCACCAGGAGGACTCTGCGGCTGACCACCATATCCACCCTGCTGACTCTGTCCCTGGCTTTGGCTATGTTGGGGGTTATTGAAGTACCCTTGCTGCTGAGGAGACGTCTGATATCCTGCTCCCGCTCCTGATCCTGCTCCATTCCCATCTCCATATCCGTTCTCAGGATCAGAAGCGTACGGATTCGATTGATACCCTTGTCCTTGTCCTTGTCCTTGGCCTTGTCCTAGTGGTGGCGGAGATGAGAACCCTTGATTTTGGCCACCGTATCCTTGCGCCTGTCCATTATACTGCTGCTGTTGAGGGTATCCCTGATGCTGGTATCCATGTGGAGGCTGTTGTTGCTGTTGTTGATTCTGATATCCCTGTTGCGGGTTCTGATAGTATTCTATGAGAGATAAGGATTGTCATGATACGGATTAGTGGTCCTTTCTGTTTTTGTTTCTGAGACTAGAAGAAGGGAAGTCAAGTGAGAGTGACGTTGACGTACGGTTGTTATCGTAAGGTGAAGGTTGATTCATCTTGACTCGCTCGTCCGATGTGACGTTAATCTCACGATCACGCTGCTTGATTGCGTAGTGCAGGCTACGATATCTGATAGTTGAGGGACCGAGGCGATGCAAGGCAGTTCTAGTTATCTACTTGTTCGATGTTGTCGTCGTTATTGATGATTGTTGTTGTTGTTGTTTGATGAGTATGAGACAACAATTCAACGATATTCACTTGACTTGACAGCGTCACACGCCATCACACACCAAGCCAAGCGCATACTCATGGTTACCCCCTATCACGGCTTGGTCCGCCGCGCGCCTAACTTTTAAAGGGGGAGTTATTGCGTGAACTGATGTTAGGCGCAGATAGCTTTCCTGCACGTGATAAGGTGGAGGGGGTCCAAGCGTAAGTGTTGTGACGAGACGAGTGGTGAAGCGTGGTTGCGTCACAAAGTCAAAGTTGCAAGTTGCAGTTCTAAGGATTGTTCACTGTTACTTCTGCTCCCTCTTTCTCCCTTCTTCCTGCTTCCTATAACGAAATCACAGCGAGCTCAGAGAACATGAGCTGCTCTCACATATCCTCGCTAGCTTCGACTTTGAAGTCTCCTACCCCTTCTCAGCAGGTCCATCGGTAAGCTTGGTCCGTTTCTTCACGATCCATTCTTGATTTGCCGCTTGACACCATTGACAATATGCTGATTGATCTGGTATGACTGTAGGGAGGAATGTACGCTCTGCTTCGATGGTCAAGTGAGCTTCTGTGAATCCTTTCCTACGCATCGGTTCAATAGCTCACCGCCTGACATCTCTGTCAATTCCAGGACGGACCTGACGGTATTCTTGTCTGCTTGACATGCTTCAACGGAGGCTGTTTCGCCGAAGGAAGGAGACATGCCTATCTCCATTTTGAGAAGACTGGTCATCCTTTGGGAGTGGTAGTGAAGCGAACGAGGAAAGAGCAGAAGAAAAGGGTGAGCTGGCAGCTCATCTTCTCAGCCACACAGCTGGCATTACCAATCAAGCTCACTTTGATTCCTGTTCCTCCTTCGGGCGACCAAGCAGGATTCTACCGAACCACCGATGAAGAAGCTCGCTATTTCCGCTCCGAAGGATGCAGAGATCTACAACTTTTCGACCTCACTGCGATGTTTCAGCTGTTCGAATGTGGGCGAAGCGATCCACTCAGATGACACTCATGTGAGCTAGCATTGCCTTCTCCATAATTATAGAAGTTGTACAGCTGACAATATACGCCATGTCCAGATAACGACGGTCGTCAACGGTATCATGAGTGCACTTTCGTCAGCTCAGCAATCTGAAGTTAAAGCTTGGGAGGAGGAGATCTTGCCTTGCGAGCATACTTTGACTTTGCAACAAGAACCAGTCATTGAGATAGGAAAACGTGAGCTTGCGCGATCACGATCCCCTCATCGCGGAGAAGTACAGCTGACAGCAATGAGACTTCGCACAGTCCCATCACAGTGCTCGTCATGCGATTTGACTTCGAACCTCTGGCTCTGTCTGACTTGTGGTCTGGCCAATTGTGGTCGACAGCAATTCGGAGGTGTGGGAGGGAACGGACATGCGTTGAAGCATTTCCATGAGACGGGTCATGGGCTGGGAGTGAAGCTTGGAACAATCACTCCAGAGGGGACCGCGGGTGAGTTTCCAAGCGATTGCATGAAGGCCAGTCTCACACGTGACTGACTGTATCTGTCACATATACAGATATCTACTGCTATTCTTGTGATGATGCCAAGGTGGATCCGGAACTGCCTAAACACCTTCAAGCATTTGGTATCGAGGTTCTTGGTCAGACCAAGACGGAGAAGTCCATGACTGAGCTGGTGAGTTAGCTTTTCCCTGAGCTGGTTCTCATTAGCTAACGTCCTCTGATAGCAACTGGAGCACAATCTTAAGTTTGATTTCTCCATGACGGGCGACGATGGCAAGGAGCTCGAACCTGTCTTTGGAAAAGGTCTGACCGGCCTCAAGAACCTCGGCAACAGGTGAGCCTCAAGAAGCGGCATGTTTGCGCACGGTTAAGCTCACCCACGCTGTGCAGCTGTTATATGGCATCCGTCATGCAAGCGCTCTTCTCCCTCCCCGCCTTCCGATCACGGTACACCTCAGACCTCGCTTTCACCCACTTCCAGACTTGCGACAATCCCCTTCCTGCATCATGCTTGGAATGCCAGATGCTCAAACTTGCCGATGGACTTGTGTCAGGCCGATATTCGCACCGCGCCCTTGCTCCACCACCCTCCACGACGGAATTCGACGCGTCTCAGGAACCGCCTAAATTCCAAGAAGGCATCAAGCCTGCTCAATTCAAATTTTTGATCGGAAAGGGACACGAAGAGTTTGCTACGATGCGACAGCAAGATTCTGAAGAGTTCTTACAACATCTTTTGACTAAGCTGAGAGCCGAGTCCAATCGCCAGGGAAGAGAAGAGACGGCCGAGCCTACGAGTATCACCAAATTTGGCATGGAACAACGACTTCAGTGTACCGGTTGCCAGCGAGTAGGTCTTCAGGTGGAGCCTGTTGATTTGGCGAGTTTGCCCGTGGATGCTATTGAGAAGGGTGTGAATGACGAGGGAAAGAAGCTGTATGCGCAAGTCGAATTGGAGAAGTGTCTTCAGGCCCTGTGTGGTGAAGAAGAAATTCCTGATTATGCTTGTGAGACTTGTGGAACGAAGACCAAAGCGATCAAGTGAGCTGAGTCGCAAGGCCTAGGCCAGTGTTTGAGCGTTTGGAGCCAGCTCACTCTGTTCCCATATAGATCGACCAAATTCAAGACGTTCCCCGACCTTCTTGTACTGCACATGAAGAAGTTTCAGCTTGTTAACTGGGTTCCCACAAAGCTTGGTGAGTATCTCAGCTTTCTGCTGATCATTTCTTGGGGCTAAAGCTGATATGTCACTGTAGAAATCCCTGTTCAAGTACCCGACTACCTGACTCTTGATTCACTCATTGGTAAAGGTCTACAAGAAGGCGAAGTGCAACTCACCCCCTCTTCTTCTTCTGGCGGAGCTGCTTCTGGGCTGCCCGAGTTCAACGCTACAGCTCTGTCGCAGCTGGAAGCTATGGGATTCCCTACGGTCAGATGTCAGAAGGCTCTGCTCGCCACGGGGAACAGTGATGCAGAAGTCGCTATGGGATGGTTGTTCGAGCACATGGAAGATCCGGGTAAGCTGGCCGTCTGTGGTCAGTCGGACACAGCTGACAACGTTTTTTTTTCTTTCTATAATACTAGACATCGACTCGCCCATCCAGATTGGGGCTCAGGCGAATGCTGCTGGGCCTGAACCTTCGGCTGATCAGATTGCTATGATCTCCGATATGGGCTTTACGTCGGCGCAGGCTCGAAAGGCGCTGCGTGAATCGGTGAGCTGTCATACTAAGGGCACTGTGAAATTTACCTAGTACTAGCTGACGTTTGAGCAATGAACACCACAGGATGGTAACCCTGAGCGAGCTATCGAATGGCTCTTCTCCCACCCGGACGATAATGGCGAAGAACCCTCTGCTACCACTGCCTCAACAGGATCGACTCCTGCCTCCGCTTCTAGTACACCTGGTCAGGGCGGTTCTCCGAATCTACCTGCAAAATACAGATTAAAAGCCTTCATCTCGCATAAGGGTCCTTCGGTTCATTCAGGCCACTACGTAGCTACCATCCGACACCCTCAAGCTGGTCTAGGTCAAGAAGGTTCAAGCACGAATGAAGGAGATGAGGATTGGGTGTTGTTCAACGATGAGAAAGTCGTCAGGGCACCTGTTAATGGTGGTGAGGAGATGAGAGGGTTGGCGTATCTGTATGTCTATGAGAGGGTATAACGTCTAGCTAGCATTGGATTCTGGGTAAGCGGCAGAGATTAAAGAATCGAGGGTGTAGGTTGAGGTTTGAAGGTCAAGGGCTGTGAGCTGAAGGGGTTCTTATCAAGCTGCGTATGGGTGAAGATCGATCGCCTGCGGACAAAATAGAGGATTAACGTTTGGTCGTGGTTCTGGTCGTGGTTATGGTCCTGGTCCTGGTCCTGGTTATGGTCCTGGTCCTGGTCGTTGTTGGAATTGTGATTGTACTTCTGCGAGTTGTCGTGATGTGATGGAGCAGGGTAGAGTAGGTGCTGTTTGTTGTTTGTTATTCGTAGTTTGTAGTGTGATGTCGCAGTTGGCACCGAGGTAAGGTGGACAGTATACAGTATAAGCTTATGCTATTAGCATGATAAATATTTGCGATTGAGGTTGGTGACAATGACTTATCCACATCCAGTACGAATACGACTACGACTCGTTAGTGCAGAGGCGCTAATTTTACGCTACGCTACCGTACACTTACTTTCTGACGTGCATTTCGATTGAGGGCTGGGAGAAAGAAAGAGCTTAGACGGGCATAACGTGTAGCATAGCGTGTAGCATGAGCATGAGCATGAGCATGAGCATGAGCATGAGCATGAGCATGAGCATGAGCATGAGCATGAGCATGAGCATGAGCATGATCATGAGCATGCTCCATGAATTACGAGTACCATAACAAGACCAGCATAGCTAGCTGCTGTACTCGAGTACTGTACGAGTACTACTGGCGCATATCATATCCTACCCTGTCCTATCCTATCCTATTTTATGCTGTTCAGCATGTCTTGTATCACAGACACGCAGACACACAGTACCGCCAACCAACAGACTAGACTGTTCACTCTTCACTCCCTTTCGTGTTTGTACACTGTAAACTGTAAACTGTACAGGTTGCGAATCCATATTCGTATCAATTTAATGCATTGCGAAAGTATCGTCGTGGGTCATCGTGAATCATTGTGTCGTGTGGCTTATGGTATGGCCTAAACATAATATATGGTCTCATGATGGTGGCTACAATATACACTATCACAATCGAAGAACACCTAGCACCTAGCACCTAGCATCTGGCATCGAGAGCCTGGCATCGAGCATCTAAAATAAAGCATCGAAGCGATATCTTGTCCGGCATACCCCCTTGTTCGTATCTTTCTATCCGCTACTGACATTGCGTCACTTTCCGCGAGTCACAAAGCAAGCCACTGTTCCGTATCCGTATGACTGGATGCCCTCTAGATATTCTTTTCCTCACATCCGATCCTATTTCATTCGTTTCCGTAACGTGTAATAATTCAACCCGTCTGCATCATCTCCGCATGTATTCCGTATCCCGTTTTTCGTATGTCGTACTCCGTTTTCCATACCTGACCGGCATTCGACTCAGAGCCTCAATAACTTGCCTTCCTCAATACCCCAAAACAACCACGCATTGGTGACCAATAACAGCGCCCCGACTTTCCACCCGACCTCTCTCGCTACGTTATCCCAATCCCACTTCCTACCCCATTTAAACGTCTCCCAGAATCCTAGACCATCTGGAACTTCAGGAGGGCCTTGCATTATCACAGTCCTTATATTCGGCGTCAGATCACCCGCTCCACCTACTCCCCCAACTCCGCCTACTCCGGACGGAGTACCAGCTTCGCTCTCATCTTGATTCTCTTGCATTTGTTTGTTACTCCCAGAGATCCCATGTTGATGTCGCTGGTAATCGGCAGCAACGACGTTTGATGTGACCCACATTTGAACGGTACGGGACCAGCCGGTCGTGACTCCAATCACGACCCAGCAGAGCAATATTCGCTCGGCGCCGAGAATCCACAATGTGAGGTATGTTGCGGGCCAACAGAGGCATTGTAGCGAGAGTAAACGGGTCAGTGTCGAGGGTAGCGAGTAGTATGATCGCCATCGGTGGGTGAGACCTGTTGTCAGGGAGAAGCAGAAATGGGCTGTGCAGATCGCCTGGAAGGTACCCAACAAGGTGTAAACATGAAGCGTTAGCAAAACGCACGCATTCACCCGAAGAGCAAAGTAAAACCCAAAAGATAGCCAATATGTACTTGAGTATAGGTTATGAGAAAGTCAAGTGGATAATGCGCGATAGATCAAGTGGACATGCGTCGACTCACCCAAGCGATAGATAACAGCACATCTCCTCTCCTCACACCTCTCCAAGTGCCCTCATTCCACCCACCACCAGCGACGACCCTCTCCAGCGCCTCCCTAGTCAAATCCACACCCCAAGGCCAAACGTCAAACCATATCCCACCCGTCACCAACGCTCTCGAAAGCACCGCGATCCCCCAGAGACTCGGCACGATCGCCAGTAATCTTAGGGGAAGGAGTGACGAATGCTGAAACCATCTTTCCATCTTGATACCCATCTTTACTAGCAGGGGCTGGCTGGCGTCGACATTGATGTCTTCAGAGGATAGGCTTCTTGGGGAGATAGGTCCAGGAGAATCTTCGTTGGAGTTGGAGGTTGCAGACGTTGGTCCGAGTGATAGACCTAAGCCCGATCCGGAAGAAGAGACAGGTGAGAATCTAGGTCGATCCTTGAGCCCATCCTTATCCATCGAAAATGGAAATGGGAATCTTTGCCTCAAGCTACCACTGCCACTGCCTCGAGTCCGTTTAGGGCTGAATGTGATACTACCAGAAGAAGGTGAATCGGTCGACTCGTAATCATCATCAGCATCTTCGCTGCTCATCCCGCCAAACCCACTAGCGAGACCCGTGAATGACCTGTGTGAAGCCAGAGGCGGGAAAGGGCGGAAACCGTCTTCGTCCGATGAAGATGATAATGGTGTTCTGGCATTGGCATTGATGGGCGACATTGTGGGGATTGATAATGCAGAATTACGTGGTGAAGGTGATTTCCGCAGGACAGAGAGGGAAGGCTGAGAGCGTGAATTTGTCGGTGAGGCAGGCAGCCAAGCTTCGTTCGATTGATGTTGTGACTGAGTATGAGGAATAGGTACAGGTCTTGAGGGCGGTGTCTTCGTCCGTATTCGACCGCTGCTTGCCTTCCGCTCGTCTGTAGCCGTTACAGTAGATGAAGATGGAGATGAAGAATGAGCCGCACTAGCATTGGCATTGGCATTGGCACTCATCACTCCATCTGCCCAACCTTCGACCCTCTTCGACCTCAGCGCGGTCAGATCAGGTTGACTCAAACTGCCTTTCGCTCCTCCGCTTCCCGTCTTCGGTCGAACCGTCGCATCGCTATCTATGCCAGAATCTTCACCTGAGCGAGATAAGGTATTATTCCGCCGCACTCGAGCATGTGCGGACGGCGCTGCACCGGGAGGTTTGGGTGGTCCAGCATAGGGAGCTGTCGAAGATGTCAGATAGAATGCCTGTCGAGATGGACCCGCTACGGCGTTGATATTTGCATTGGTATTGGCAGATGCAGATGCATTCGGGTTGGCGCTCAAGGTAGTGATTGTATGAGGGTGTGAGTGTGCATGTACATTCGAGCTCGGCGTTACGTTGGGTTGTGGGATATGGAAGTTCAACGATGCGGCTTGTGGTAGGTGAGGAGGATGAAATGATGGCGAAGGCAAATTGTGAATGGGGTTCGTGGGGGGCAGGGATCTGGAGTGGAACTGTACAGGCCGGTGAGGCTGTACATTGGGTTGGTGGTGTTGCTGCGGTTGCAGTTGCTGCTGGTGGTGTTGTTGGTATATGTGGTTCTGCTGATGCGGCTGGAGGCTGCTGACGAGGATGGGCTGAACACCTTGGCTGTTGGTACCGTGAGATTGAGAATGCGATTGCGAGCGACCATGGGACCTAGGTCCACCTTGTCCTCCAGATTGAGCGGTCATTACTCCTTGACTGTACATCTGAACTTGCGTGTTATGAGTTTGAGTTTGAGCCCGAGCTTGACTCTGTCCTTGTCCTTGTCCTTGTCCTTGCAATTGCTGATACGGAAAGTAAGATTGAGTCTGCTGTTGTGATGTATTAGTAGAATTCCCGTTGCTGGAAGCCGAGGGGGATAGAGCGCCGGTGCCGGTGCCGGTGCCAGTGCCGTCCAGGTGGGTGGGTGTGATCTGATTGATGGGCGTAAGACTTGTTAAAGTGATTCGACCACTCGGACTCGTCGGTGCAGATTTCGAATTCCCACCGAGCCTTGGACTAGGCATTGACCTCAACCCCATTTTCGGACTTTTCTTATTTGGAGTTGAAGTTGACCCTCCTAGGTGAGATCTTCCCGCAGCAACATCGTCGCTGAGTCTTCTACTACCACCGGACGAAAGGCTGAGCGAGTTTGATGTCGGCATCATATCCGTCGTGTTCGACCTGACTCTGTGTCTCTGCCCATGTTCATGTTCATGTTCCTCACCATACCTGCTAGCCGAACTCGCAACATAGACATCCTGATTCTGCTGCTCGGTCAAGGGCACCGAAGAAGTTGTAGGGGATAGGCTGATAGTATATGATGATGAAAGAGGAGAGAGGGATAAAGTTGATGTTGAGGGAGACGAGGACGGTGCTGAAGAGGAGATCGAATGACGTTTCCTAGGCCGGTCCGAATGTTGATGTTGATGTTGATGTGGATGTTGATGTTGATGTTGATGTTGATGTTGATGTTGATGTTGATGTTGATGTTGATTTATATGCTGGTGAGAACGCCTTGGAGAAAGCGGAGCGGACGGAGGGGAAGAAGTCGATGCCATGGACATGGACATGGACATGGACATTGACATTATTGATAAAGTGTGACGCTGCCTGTATCGATATCATGTGTTATCGATACTTCTGCTTCGGAAGGATATCCTGTGGACTGTAGAGAGTTATCTCATCTCATGCCTATCATTTTCCAGCCTCAGCCTTTGCCGACCATATGCCTATCTATCTCATTGTTTTGCTTGGGTCCGTCAAGACTGTCGAACGGGAACGGAACCAGGAACGGGAACGGTGAAGGAAAACAAACGGGAAGTCGCTGTCGCGCGCAAAGCCGCTGTGGACGTGAAAGCGAGAAATCTTATATGGTCGGTTGAACAGCTGAGAGCCTGAAGAGTGAGAATGATGATTCTCGGAAGGCAGAGGCCTATATGTGGGATTATTTATAACGATGATATGAGTCAGAGATCAGATTTAGATGATGAGGATAAAATATCGCTCGTCTTCGGATGCAGATGCAGATGGAGATGGAATACATGATGTTCGCTTTAAAGGTATTCTATTCTCACTTGACTCTGGAAACCGGCTATAACAAACCTGCACAAAAGCGTGACTTATAGCGGGGACGAATGAAAAACACGTGGCATCCAACAGTCTTCACAAGCTTATGGTTAGTCACCACGAGACGATCTTGCAGACCCGCCGAGTGAGTGTCCGTCAGAGAACATATCCCATTCGAGAACATGTGCGAGGCGAGGTGGGCGGTTCAGATACTGGCGACTGTTGCTCCCAAGGATACTGACACTGTGACTGTCACTGTGCTCGAGGAGAGACAAGAGCCAGACGCATGGAGCAGGTTACTAGTTTCGTATTCATGGGTTCATGAGTTCCACCGAGAACCAAGACCAGCTGATTTACTCTAGTAGTACGACATGACATGATATGACATGGAAGATGAGAATGATTCCCTAAAGTTCTGTTCTGACAACGAAGAGTACAAAGTATAAGTTCGTGGTTGGTAAAAATAGTGGTTGGTGCTGTACAAAAGCCATTGGTATCAATATGGGGGCAAAGGGAGTGAAACCGAGTGCAATCGGACAACAGGATCCGATACAATATAGAATGACCTGGGAGATAATAAGATAATACAACTGATGTGGAAAAAAAAAGCATTTGCAAATGCCTCCTGCTTGCCTTCTGTTTGTTAAAACCTAATCTACATGTTTTAACTTTTCTCCTTCTTCCCTTTCTCCTGGTAATCCTCAAGCGCGGGCCGAGGCAAGAACTTGGTTCGGTCCAGCTCGATCAAACTTCCTCGCTATCCCTCCCGCTCAAAAGCCCAACACCACTGCCATCCCCGCCTTCCCTCATCTCCCTCTCCATAGCCTCCTGTTCCTCTTGAGCTTTCTTCAAAGCTTTCTTAGCTAAATGGGTCAGGTAGAAGAATAGGCCGATGCAGAGGATAATGCCGATCCATGTCGAGTAGGCTTTCACGTCTTCCCTACTAGTTTCCATTGGTGGATGTGCATGTCCATGTCCGTGCCCGTGCCCGTGCCCGTGTGAAGGATGATGCGAGGGCGACGGGAAAGGATAGGGCCATTGTCCATCAGGTCCTTTGTCCTGTCCTTCGTCTTCGTCGTCTCCTCCAACGACGCTTTTCGAGCTATCGCCCGTACCGTGCCCATACGAAGCTGATAAATCGTGTATACCCGCTCCGATCCACGTATGTAAGACGAGCTTGCACAGTGAGATGGCCGTGCAGCCTGTATATGTCCGTAAAGTGAGTGTCGGGGACGAAGCGAGAATGACGTTGAGGAGGTTGTAGGGGTATGGCGCGATTCGAATTAAAAGTAATAAGTGCGGGTTGGAAGGAAGGATATTTAGGATTGATATTGACGTGGGCGAGTGGGCAAGGCTGTACGTGATTGCGAGAAAGAAAGAAACAAAAAAGGAATCAGCAAGGTGCCCCTTTGCTCCACTCACTGAAGTTGAGCTGAAGACAGATCAAGCTCCTTCGGTTACGCAATTTGATTTGCCATTAGAGCACGAGGAGGTTGTACTTACGACTTGGTGATGACGTCTTTCAACCAGCACCTAGAGACCACAAATACCAATACAGCACCCACAAGACTTGCAGCATACGAGACTACGAATCCATCCCATACTCCGAATGTATACCCAGACAGTACGATGAGGGTTGAGTAGAGAGGGACGGGGGGGATGGTCGTTATGAGGATTAAGATGAAGATTATCGCTTTGCCTTCGTGGCCCATTGATGCGAGTTCCTTGGATAGATTGTCTAGGGCTATAGATTGGGGAATGTAGGGAGGTTGATTGGGTTAGCATTGAACACTATGTAGTTGTAATTGATTTGCAGCCAGAGCGGATTCCGGATTCCGTTCTCACACTGCTGAACACGGTCCAACTATTAAAGCAGGGCGTCGCTTCGTTGACGATCCGTTTTTCTTGAGGAGATGATAAGGCCCCCTCAAAAAATAAGACATCTTCACTCACCCTCGAACAGCTCTCCTCTCCACCAAGCCAGTATCACCAAAACCACGACAGTCGTCACTATCCACCCCATCATCATTCCCTTGCCTAAACCACCTTCACCGGAACACGAACACGCACAAGCGCTCTTCTCTTTGATGATTGCCAATGTCCTCTCTATCGTCCCTCGTATACTATTACTATTGCTGGTGGTATATCGATCTCTACTATCGGTTGGAAGGTGGATATGATGCATTTGCAGCTCGCCGAACCGAGCGCCACTGTTCTGGTTTCGCGAAGCTGTTGGTCGATCTGAAGGGGGGTATGATTCTTTTGAAGCTGGATAATCGTATTCGTAATCAACCTCATACTCGTTTGAGTATTGGTAATTTTGAGAATGCTGCTGCTGCTGCTGCTGCTGCTGCTTGTTATGGTAGTTCGAAGGAATATCATAATAACTTGACTTTGTCTTTGTCTTGCTTTGGAAGGATTTCAGGTTGGATGGAGCCGAGGCCGAGGCCGAAGCTGTAGCTGTAGCTGAAGCTGACGCTAAGGATGACATTGACGAGGATGATGCAGAATGACGATGGTGATCAGCGTAGCTCGTTGAGGAGTGGATAAACGTCGGTCGATGATGCGTCGATGTTGAACTCGAACTCGAACTCGATTTTGTTCCATTGCCCAATTCTCCTGAGCCCGAGCTTGAGCCTGTTCCAGCGCCAGAACCGGGGCCAGAGCCAGAGCCAGAGCCAGAGCCAGCGGTCGAACCCATACCTGAGAGATGGTCTTTTCCACCCATTTCGTACTTTCTTTCTGTGATCTTCGTCGGCTCGTTTACGAAGGAGGATGGGCTGGAGGTATGTGAAGTTGAGGGTCCAGATTGTGCAAACAAAGGGCGTGAGAGTTGACCGGACGCTGCTTTTGCCTTTAGTGATGTGTGCTGCGCAGTCGTTCAACTGGGTTCTGTCGTTGACGTTGATCGTGGTGCTGACTGCGAAGGATAGGTGGATGATAATGATGATGATGATGCGCAGTCGATCAGTCGTTCAAGCTTTCTCCGGCTTGAGCTCTAGATAACAAGGGGCCGAGGTCTTCTCCCAATCTACTGAGCCCGAGCTTTAGCGTATGTGTGGTCTAGCGAAATCGATCGATCAAGACCACGCGTGCGGCCATATATTTTGTGGTTGCATGCGTATGCGGCTGTATGAACCGACGATCTCTCCCGCCCGTTTAAGTTCTTCAACACTGGTTGGTCGGATTGTTGCTAACGATATGGTGGTGATGGTGATCTTGACGGCAATCGTGCGACCAACGAAAATGCGACGCGACGCGATGCGACGCGATGCGATGCGATGCGATGCGATGCAATGCGTTTGGAACAGGTTGTGTCCGTGTCCGTGTCCGTATCTGTGAGAGCGGCTCTTTCGATGCGGATGCGATGCTCGATGCGGACGGGGACTGCTTATTACACAGCTTGGTGGTCGGTATTTGAATACTGTGCAATGCGACCCCTGCAAGAGCTCTGCACGGTTCCGAGTGATGTCCCGAGGCTAGTTGCGCTACCCTTCGAGGTTGTCAAGTGTCGAGCAGGTCAAGGGTGCGTGATCATCGGCATATACCACCTGGGGTCCAGTTCTAGTTCTGGTTCTGAATCTGTTTTTGTCTTCCTTGTCAACAACTTCTACGAACGCCGCATTGACATTTGAGCCCTAGACCTTCTTTTTGTCTAATTCCCTCCAATCCGATGCGATATACCGATGCTTAAAAGTTCTCTTCTCATGCACAGAGTCCAGGTCCGAGGTCCAAGTCCAGGTTCAAGTGCAAGTCCAGAACTCCTTCTCTCTTCCTTTGAATTCTTGTAATAAAGCAGATATGGTCGTGTCGTACAGTGTCGTATATGATACGAGGTTGTTGCGCCTCGACGATGAGTGCTACTTTACGCGTGGAGTAAAGTGGTGGTTGGTTCGATCGTTCGTTCGTTGGTTGACGAGCTACCGAAATCGACAATGACAACGGCGATGACAACGATTGTTGGTGGTTGTGGGGTTGTGGCCCAGGTTGGAGATCGAGTCGATTGAGATCTGAAGTCTATCCTTCTTGTCGACAACGAATAAGGGGACAACGAAAGAACGGACGAACGAGTCGAAAGAGTCTACCATATACGATCTGTGATGGTAAGGCGTATAGGTGAAGAAGGGCGTATTCTGTATACCGCAGTTGGTTAGCTGGGCGTTAACAGCTGGATTAAACGGAACAACAAGAACGAGTGGAACTTGAGTGTGAGGTAACGGGTAAATGTAACGGATTACGAGAACTTTGTTGCCGGATACGCTGTACGTAGGTAGGTACTGTTGAGTAGCTATAATACGATATTGAGATCGCACATGATATGCCCTAGGTGCGCAGGCTTGCAGGCATGCAGGCAGGCGCAGTGATTCAGTCATTCCTCAGATCCCGACATCACCTCATTCAGAGTGAGTGCATAGGAAAGTGTATGCTCGTGCCAAGAAAAAGGATCGACTGCGGAATTGGATTCTAGATTTTACAGTGAATCAAATGCGAAATGAAATGACCTGTCCTGTCCCCGTCATTAGCCATTCGCCATTCGCCATACGCACTGTTTACCTCGTGTGCGGTCGGATCAGTCGGTACCTTTTCACGTTCACCGAGCAACCACATCACTGAAGCTGCAGCTGCAGCTTAGTTGCCAGTCGAGTCCGCTGCATCCGCTACACCTAAGCTACGACACCCCGCAGATAAGGGCCACGCTATACCATGCCATATTGTAATTGAACCGGGGGAACGGGACAATTCAACCGAGTGACCCAACAGCATGAGCACACAGCTCAGCTGACACCCTGTACGCGGTCTCACACTCAAACCCAGAACTCACACTCCGGTTGATCCGGCGCGGAGGGAAAGAACGTCCGTCCCTGAATCGCATCACAGCACCGTGACTGTAGAGGAACGTGTTTGACTTTCATTCCGCATTCTGATTCTGTAAGAATAAGTAGGCATAGCCATCATGCTGGATATATCTTAACCTTAGCGGAGATAGAAGATAGCCATCGAGTAAATAGGTATTCGTGCCTTCGCTGCGCAGATTCAAAAAGCGAGAAGATGGTGTCCATAGGTATCTCCGGTCAACCGAACCATCCGTGTGCTGAATCGAATGAGTGCTCATCTTTCATAAATCTTAGATGTACGCGATATGATTTTCCTGGGCCAAAGGGGATAGTGTAGCGAAGCAGACAAGTCTGAACGATCAGACCACATTGCACAGGCTATCTAGGCTAACATGAGAACCCATAAGTGAGCCCTTGTCGCAGGCTGAGCGGCATTTGCCTTTGTTAGTCAACAGACTGCGGAAGTGCTAGAGAGATTCATCACGCCCACACTTTTGCCCCGGCGTCTGGCCCAAAACTTCAGCTGATAACAGTACTTGATATAATTCGAGCATCATCAACGCGTATTAATAATATGCATACCGCGTTACATACATAGTCATGGCGTTATGATGCAAAGCAGTTTGGATTACAGCCCTAATAACGATACATGTTTGTCTACGCCTTCTCCAGGTCGATACCTTCATGTGGATCTATACTAACGTATTTCCTCCTCCAATGCAAAAGCGGTTTCCTCCTTCCCAGCCCATCCGTTTCCACCTCTGCCTCTACAGCTGCTTCGGAGGGCATCTCGACGCCTACAACTCTGCAGATGAAAAGCTCACTTCCTTCGCCCTGCTTCAGCGACATCCCTCCCTGAGCCTGGGCGGCCCCAGCTTGTCGTTGTTGACCTACACTAACAATGTCGTCTAACGCCGACCCACATAGGTCTCTGAGTAGAACCGATCCTACTACTTCGCATTGCAGTGCCCCAACAGCGTTGATCAGCGATGGCGGGTGAGTGGTATGTTCCAACCATGTATCAGGAAGATTAAAGATACTCGAATGGTCCGTACGTGGTAATGAGAGAGAATCGGCTATGCTTTCATTAGATGTGGAGAGAAGGGAAATGGTCAATGGGGTGGGATGGGGCGGGATGAGGGAGGTCGCCGGTATGGGCGAGGTGGTGTTTGCAGAAAGGGATGTATTCGGCTTCTGTGGCGCGACCGGGGATGGTGATGATGAGGTCAAAGAAGATTGCAAGGGAGTTGTTGATATAGGTAAAGATGTGGATGTGGTTGAGGAAGATGATGCGAGCGGATTGGGGATTTGCGCGAAGAGGGATTTAGCCCATTCTGGCGGTTGTTCGGGCATGGGCAGCTTCGATAATGGCCACGGTAGATCACTCTTGGGCGGAAGCACGATCCCCCCACCACCATCACTGCTGCTGCTGCTTGGCTGGCCCGTTATATTCGACAAGCCTGTTGTTCTTTTAGGTTTAGGACCGAAGGTCCTTCGCAGCGCTTCTTCGGTATTGGTATTTGAAACGTTTACACCACTATTTGGTATTGGTATTCGTTCATTAATATCGTTATCAAACCCAGAAGTTGGATCGGGTGAAGGTATAGGTCTAGGTCTAGGTCCAGGTGTGGGTGAGGGTTTCGGCTGATGATCGGAATGTGTCCTCCACGGTCTCAGACAATCAGCCATCCGAGAAGGTAATCTGAGCGAGAACGCCACCAGCGGATGAGGATATAGCGTCAAGGAAGTGAAAGAGGTTAGTGTCGCCCCGTGGTATTTCGCTTTGCCTGATAAGGGCGATGAGGCGGGTACAGAGGTCACTGCGATTGCTACTGGCTATAGATCACATGATGAATGAAATCAGCTCCATGTTCTGTGCTCTGTGGATCTTGAGTTCCTATCATAGCTAGCTGCAGTGCTCTTCAAGTCAGAGTCAGGTAAAAAGAAAGATAATACAGTGACCCGGGGAAGCTATTTGACCTCCTTCCCATCGTTTCGAGCGGCCTTCCAGACTGCAGACTGGAAGCTATGGCCATGACCATAGTCATGCGAGACCAAGATCGGAACAGGTACATACAGCCACGAGGCGGAGTCGATTCGTTTGAACTCACCTGGGGCACATTCCTCATTACCTCCCTCAACGAAATCGAAGGATCCACCTCATCTCCTTTCCCCCTCGCCGTTTCTGTGAAAGCTCGCCGTATCACTATCACCCGGACGGGCGAACGTCTGCATGCTCGACACAGAGGCCGACTACTCCTCGTCGCTAGTGAGGCGGTGCGTGATATCGACATCGACATCGACATTTTCAAAAAAAAAAGGTGAAGATATTGGTGGTCGACTCTCGAGCGAGGAAAGCCTTGGATCTGCAGCGCCGTTGAATGAGCGAGAAAAGGATGAATAGCGGATCGCTCAGAGTCGCGAGGAGAGCTCTTGTTTCCTCTATGTTTCGTATTCGGATCCGGCGTACTCGAGATTGAGATCGGAGATCGAGTGAGCCTAGATTCTGGAATGACTTGGTGCAGGCTTTTGTTTACGTTCGTCTCAATGGACCATTCGGGAAAAGTCTGTTGCTTTAGTTATATGTGGTCGATCGCTGAAATGGTTCAACCCGGACAGGCAGCAATAATGTCTCTGGTCGTCATCCGACTATTGCTCTATAGCATAACGGCGATCGCCGCCGGTCGGGTCCAACGAGCGGAGCTAGCAATTGAAATCCAAGAATTTTGGTACGCCCGTCATAGCTAGCTCAACTGAACAACAAATCGCTATACTAGCTGCGCTGCTCCCCTACATGTTCTGTAGCTAGCCCAGCCTTTGTAGCCTGGTCGTTATTTTTCTCGCTCGTCGTATACCAGATCAGTAGAACAGATCATACTAGACAAGGCTTTCAAGTATGCGATCACTTACTCCTCTAGGATTACACATCGCCTCGCTAGGATCAGCAGGAAGCTCCAGCTCAAGCAAAGCTGGGAATATCGCTATTGACCCCGAGAGCGGAGCGATCTATGTTACTACGGAGAAGATCACGGACGAGGGAGTCGAGGTTGATATTCTTCGAATCAACGAAGGAGAATGGGAGGCTGAGGTGAGCTGCTGCCTTCTCACAGAATGAAATATGCCTGCGCCGCGTTGCTGACTCTGGTGGTCTCTGGTCATGTTCAGGCTATCGCATCGTTCTCCTCGCCAGTACTAGCGCCCTTCAGGAAGCCGGACTACCTGGGAGAAACCCTCGACTTGCACTATCTACCGGACGATAGGTCATTGGTCATTTTCCTCGCCGGTGGAGATATTGCTACGCTAGCTTTGGAAGGGTCGGATGGTGGTATCGCTCCCGTAAGTTGCATTTCTTTCTGTTCATCTGCCTGCCTACCTACCTATGATCAACCGATATGTCAAGAGGAACAGTCGAAGCTGATTTCAGGGAACCGGCGCATCACTGGGCGACGGTCACGATCGAATAGGTTGAGGTTGTTGGTAGCGTGGACAGTGGGATCAAAGCTGCTGCTTGGTCGCCTGATGATGAGCAGATCGTCCTTGTGACAGGTGAGCTTTCATATCACTCGTTCTTATCTCGCGACGCATGGCAGGCAGCTCACGCTAAGTAACATCGGTGACAGGTGAGGACAACTTGGTGTGTATGACGAGACATTTCGATGTGATACATGAGGAACCGCTACGGTCCGACGAGTTTGGTGAAGGTGAGCAATTGTTTCTACCTGTGTTTATCTAACCTTAACGATGTGGTATACTACACCAGTGTCCCCATCAGCAAGCTAATAAGATACATCTCCTGATATTGTGATTATTAGACAAATTCATCAATGTCGGCTGGGGATCCAAGACGACCCAATTCCACGGCTCACTAGGCAAAGCAGCTGCCAAAACACCCATCAACACCTCTACTTCCCTCTCACATCCAACCGATACAGGTCTCCCTCAAATCACATTCAGAGGCGACGCATCCTTTTTCGCCATCTCATCTTTGGACGTCTACCCCAACGAACCTGAGAAGGCAAGGCGACAAGTTAGGATTTATTCGAGAGATCCCAATGCGGGATTCGTTCCCAAATTATCAGCTACATCCGAGTCGCTGCCTGGATTGGAAGGGTCTTTGGCATGGAGACCGAGTGGGAATGTCATTTCGACTTTAGTGAGATACGGATATGAGGGAGGCGGTGAGGGCAAGGAAGGGAAATGGGATATCGCCATGCTGGAGAGAAATGGTCTGAGACATGGTGGATTTGAGTTGAGGGAGGAGAAGGATACTTGGAAAGACGGACGAGTGAGAGGTATGGCCTGGAATTCGGATAGTGAGGTATTGGCGATTTGGATTGAGAGGAAGGAGAGGGATGTGGGTAAGTGAACATGCTTCGACCATATCAACCTGTCCCTTGGTAGTGTCATCTTCTCATGTCCAGGATCTAATTGACCATGGATTTATCCGTTGCGCCGTAGTCCAACTCTGGTCGATGAAGAACTATCACTACTACCTCAAGCAAGAAATCTTCTCGCACGATCCGTCTTCACTAAGATTCAAAGGATTCAAGTGGCATCCAGAGCAGGCTCTGTCTCTCTATGTCTTCGGCGATGGTTAGTCTGCCTTTTCGTCTGTCGATTCACACGACTTCCCTGCTGACCATCGCATTCGAATAGACTTTGTACAATTCAGGACGTTTGTCTGGGATACGTACACCGCCAGATTACCAATGCCTCACGATACTGCCTCTGTGGCAGTAGTGGACGGACGTGAGTGCCATACATTGACCACCTGTCATGGTCCACCGCATAATCCTGGTGGCGTGAATTCTGACTGACGCTTTTTCCATCTATATAGAACGACTCCTTATCACGCCCTTCCGAACCCAGAACACCCCTCCCCCCATGTCCTCATACTACCTCTCTTTGCCCTCAGTTCCTGTGCACGTCAATTTGTCCGACTCATCAGATTCGCTGGCTGTGCTACTTTCGGACGGTATGGTCCAAGTATGGGATCTCAATACTCGCCTTCCAGACCCGAAATCAGGCTCAAGACTACGAGGAGGCGGTAAAGTCGCTGAGCCATCCTTGAGGTATTCTACCACGTTGAGCGTAGACGGGAACAGGGCTTATAAGCAAATTGCGCTGGGCCCCGAAGGGAAAGTTGCGGTACTATCCTGGACGGATAGTGCGGGCAAGGTTGGATGTAGGGTGAATGTCGTCGATGGGAAAGAAGAAGACGAGGAAGTCGCTGAGCTTGAGAGTGACGTGGAGAGATTGTTGTGGACGCCCGAGGGAGAGTTACTTGTCTTCACTGCTGAAGGACAGCTGAGCAGCGGTGAGTCTGCTAGCATCAGTAGACACTTTGGCAATCGATCGCAGATCTGACCATGCTTTGTGACAGTCGCAAGCGAGACGCCTATCGACCTGACTCTCTGCCCTCGACCCACCGCTCTATCATATTCAGCCGGCTCAGGCCTCATCTTCGCCCTTTCTCCCAATGCGAAGCTCCATCTGGCCTCACTCTCACCTTCCGCTTCACCCGTCTCGACATCGATAGCATCCTCCGTGACATCGTTCACCCTCACTCCAGATTTTCTGATCCACACCACTTCTGCCCAAACTTCCTTCTACGCCCCTTTGCCAACTCTGAAACGACTGGCGGAGGGTCAAGATTTGTTGCCGCATGAGATGAAGTGGGATGAGAGGAGAGTTGAGAGAGGGTCGTTGATCGTCACTGCCTGTGAAAGCAGTATGAGCCTTGTGCTACAGATGCCTAGGGGTAATCTTGAGACTGTATATCCTAGGGCACTGGTATTGGCGGTGGTCAAGCAAGACGTGCTCGCGTAAGTTCGGCTTTCTGTCTTTACAAGCTGGACCCAGGGTTAAACTGGCGCTCACTTCTGTCTGTGGGGTTCATATATACAGGGGCAAGTACAGGAACGCCTTCTTACAATGCAGGAAACACCGGCTTGATCTCAACGTATTGTACGACCTTGACCCCAGCAAATTCATGGCTAGCCTCAAGGACTTTGTAGAGCAGGTTCCTGAAGTCGATTATTTGAATTTGGTCATCTCTTCGTTAAGGTGGGTCGAGCAGACGTACAGAAACCCCCACAAAATCCCCGCGCTCAAAACTAATCTAGTGAATTTTTTGAGTGTGAGCTGATCCATTTGTCCGGTTTTGACAGCTCTGCGGATTCTGCAAGAGTACTGTACGGAGACCTGAGCAGAGATCCCTCTTCTTCTTCCTCTTCCTCGTGAGTTCAGTCCTTCCCTTCGATTCTTGGTTATTACCCAGCATAAGCGTGAGGCTGATCGACATCGCCGTCGCAGATCCTCCTCCAAGCCTATTGACAAAGTCAACTCAATCTGCGATTCCCTTCGAGCCATTCTCGAGGAGAAGGGCGTAGAGACTTACGTTGAGACTATCCTTACTACCCATGTCTGCAAGCAGCCTGCGGATTATGAAGCTGGTCTGAGGGTATTACTCAAGCTTCAAGGTGAGTGGCATCTCGTACTCACCATTCTCTTACCGTCTCATCGCAGTGCCGGGGTCTCGGGCTCGCTTCTGGTTCCATCATACAAGCTGTCCAAGGAGCTGACTGAATCCCTTACTTGTGCTAGATACCCACCCTAAGATCGTTGAAGATGCTATCAAGTATATCATCTTCCTCTCCGATGTCAACAAGCTGTACGATGTGGCTTTGGGAATGTACAATTTCCAGCTGGTCCTCATGATCGCTCAATACTCGCAAAAGGTCTGTACGACCTTCTGTCTGCCCAATTCACACAATGCGACTTCCCAGTCCCTTCTCATTCTTGAAGCTACGACAGGGTAGCTTTGTTACTGCAGGCTGTGGTGGAGGTACGAGCTAATTGCCATTTCGTGTATTGTTCCGAACAGGATCCCAAGGAGTACTTGCCCTTCTTAAGAGAACTGAGAGCGCTTGACAAATGGGAACAACGATTCAGGATCGACGATCATCTCGCCCGACGAGAAAGCGCTCTGCGCAATCTCAAACAGTCAGGTAAGCAGCATCCTTGTCCAAAATGATCATGATCACACACGGGCAATAACTGACGATTTTGGAACGCCTCATTGGATAGGCCCAGAGAAATTCGAGGATGCCGCTTCGTACCTTTCGCGATATGAGCTGTATGACGAGGCGTTCAAGTTGTATGCAAATGATGAGCAGCATCTACCTGTAAGTCAAAGCCATACATAAATTGTAGGGCTCTCAGAGCTGGATACTGATTTCCATCGTTGTCTAAACTTCGGTAGGTGATACACGACTTGTACGGAGATTACCTATACGACAGACGAGATTTCGCCGAGGCAGCCATCTGTGAGCGAAGCATTTCTCTCAATCACCTCAGCCAAGTAGAGGATGCAGATAGCTAACGAAATGTTGATTATGTTGCGTAGCCTACGTGCTAGCGCAGAAGGACGAAAAGGCGCTTCGGGCATACGAAAGAGCTCACGCATGGAGAGAAGTATTCACGCTTACTCGGAAGTTGAATCTGGAGAAGAACAAGGTTTCAGAGCTTATACAGCGTATTACCGGTGAGTTGTAATCAAAATTGAGAAAGATAATACTATGCCGATGGGAAGTGAGGGAGTAAAGACAAGTTCGCTCGCTGATACATTTGTTCTCTTTCGTGTATGCTCTTGCTATTAGATCATCTCGCTTCGCGTGGGAGACATCTCGAAGCTTCGCAGGTGTTCATCGAGCATGCCGACGACGTGGACAGTGCTGTCGATGTATTGTGTCGAGGTACTGAATTCTCAGAAGCCTATCGACTGGTGAGTGAAACCCCCGCTTTTCGCTTAGGGGCCATCCGCTATTCGTTTCCCCTGCTCAACCACCATATTCGCCGAAAGAGGGAACAGCTTTTTGGAACAAACGCTGATGTTCTGACCTCGCGATCGTTTATTGTAGACATCTCTGCATTCCCGCGAGGACCTGATAGAAGCTATGATTCATCCAGGGCTCGAAGAAGGGCACGAAGTACTCATGGAAGTTTTTGAGGAGATGGAGGGACAACTCGATAAGGAGATGAAGAGGATCTTTGAGCTTCGAAAGATCCGGGAGAATGATCCGGGTGAGTCGGATGGGCATTGCATGGTCGTTTAGCTGCACTTTCGAACCCCTTCCTTCGCCGAGAGTCCCTTATACCTACCATGATCGTCTCGAAGGATAAGCCAGGGAGCAGCGCAAGACAGGCGCAGCCGGATGTGATAATTCATAAAAGCTGACAACCACTTAAAATCCGCTCCGCCCTCTCACCCACTTCCAGAATCATTCTTCATCGTCGATACCGAGCCTGATATCGAGGGTGTCGATGTGGCTACGAACGCCACGACGGCTGTTACGGGCTTTACACGATACACCGTTGCGCCTACGACTGTCTTCTCGCAGACTACCAAGATGACTGGGTAAGTGGTGCTTTTCAGCTCCGACCGCCGTCTTCGGTCCAGAAACGGTATAATACATACAGGCATAGACTGATTGCTGATTGGTGATTTTATCAATACTTGTATATACGCTTACAGACAAACGGCCAAGTCGAAACGTGGGAAGAAGAGGGCTACTGGCCGAAGAGGAACGGTTGACGAGTACGAATACCTCGTTGCTAGTATTGGGAGGTTATTGATCCGTGTTGACGAGAAGAGCGGTGAGTGTGGCCTTTGATCCACTCGTTCTTTTCATACCTGCTCTCTGTCCACTTCCATCCAAAAGACTCGGCAGTAGAAACTTGATTTTCAGAGATTTTCAGAGCTGATGACTGATCCTTTCGTGTTCGAATTCTTTCTTTCAGCCGAATCTACGACCCTCCTGCGCCAGTTGATCTTAGCAACACCAGACCACGTCGAATTGGCCAAATCCCTCCAATCGACCATCCTCTCATTCCGAAACAAGCTCGATTCAAGCATTGAAGAAGCTTGGGTAGGAAGAGAAGATATCCTCCGAGAGGTCGTTGAGAGTGGAGGTACGGGATTAGAAGGGGATGGAATGGAAAAAGCTTTAGCGGCTGTCAAGCCCAAAGTTGGGGCTTGGAAGGGGCTGGGAGTCCTGTTGGCTTGATGTCTAAAGTGGTAGATTGGGGCGTTGATGTTCTGCTTGCTTTGGAAAACAATGCACGGGATTGGTGCCGTATGGTGAGGATACTGTACTATGCTGGATGTAGGGTAGATATTGTACAGTGGATATAGTGCGTGCTGCAGTATCATGCATTAATACAGTACATGTCATACGAGCATCATATAATAACCGTTATTACCACGCGTTGCCAACAGCATGTAATGTACTGGTACTTTTTGTAATTCTCTCTCTCTCTCGCTTAGCCGCAGCCGCATGAGAGAGTACTATTGTTACAATGAGCTAGACTGGACAACAACAACAACGATTGTGTACTGATACAGATCACACTGATCACACAGAGTTCCCCCAGTCCTGTCATCATCACAGCAATCGCAATCACGGTGCGGTGCGCAGCGTACTGTTCCAATCAAACAAGACCTTCTCTTTTGATGATTGACGGATGGCAATCGGCAGTACTCATAATGAAGTTTGCGATTTCCCTGTACAGTAAGTGTACACAAGTCGGGTGGGGTTCGGTGTCCCTTACTGTATGAAAACGTACTGTACGAATTGGTACTCGTAGCTAATGATGGCAAATGGCTGCGTCTGTACTGTACGTACAGTACAACAATACCACATGCGTTCCAATGAAATAGCTCAGACATGACATGACATGGAAACGCAGTCAGAACGGAACACCGATGCTAATGTTCACTCATGAGATCGATCAAATTACATCCCTCCCTGAAATTTAACGTATGTATCGAAACGGTGGGAGGGACTGACCTGATTGACCTGACAGACTGAACTGATTGATTGATTAATTGATTTCTTTGCTTTATCTGAAAACCTAGACAAGCCAGAGGATGGACTTCGCCTAAGCTAAGGCGGATTGGATTTGGATTGGAGCGACCTTTGGATCCACTGAGACATCCTTTCGGGTCCGAGGGGCTATTCATTTGGTTGGTAGATAGGTCACGATGGTGCGCCCTGATGATAATGCAAAGGTCTCTTTTGACCTGGTCCCTCAGTTCGTCAGGTCGTCAGTTCCTAGTGTGGGTTGTGGATCATGTTGGACTGATGTTCTCGATCCAGTAAGGCGGAAGAACAGCAGGGGACGGCGGAGCATCATCTGCAGCAGCGAGATCAGATCGTACTCGCTCATAGTGATCGTGATCGTGATGGTGGCGGTGTTGTGTGGGTGCTTAGCGTTGGTGGAAATGATGGTGATGGTAAAAAGGCTGTCGTAGTCGAGTAAAACTTTACTTTTGCTCTGATTGATGGCTGACAAGGAGCGTCTATCAGGGTGAACGCCGGAGCGCCCATCATCAAGCCGACACGACATACGCGTCTGGCATCACATGTTGTACGAGTATACTGCAAGTGGTGGTGTCAAGGAGGGTCCGGTGGTCCTTGATAGGACCAGGCGGTGATGGACTGTGCTGTGTCAATGAGGTGTCAATGAGAAACAGATTGCCTGATTGATGCTGATGAGTTGGTAAATTTGATGTGCTTGATCTGATCGAGTCGGAGTTGATGTTGATATTGGTGTTGGGACGGAGTTCTTTCAGATTTAGAGTTTACAAGGTGTGCCCAAAACATCAAAGACCTGATACGGCTGTAACATGAGGTATGCTGATTGATGGTCGCCGTTACTGCATGCAAAAGCTTCCCGGAGCTCGGGAGTGAAGCTCACTCACCCCTGGCTGTCACATACAGGATATAAGTACGAGTACAGGACATAAAGTGTCTTAAAAGGAGCAGCACCTTTACTTCTTGCTTCATTCCAGTAACCTCCTCCTTCATCTTGATTCGCTTCACTTGTATGTTCACGAACCGTACGAGTAGCACACCGCTTGCCACTCGTTCACTTTACAGTACCAGTATCGCGCCTTCCAAAGGCACAACACGACGTGCAATCCATCCTGGCTATTCAGCGAGAGCCACATGTGAGTCAGCAAGCTTTGATCAAGTCCGCCCGAATGGTTTTCGATGCTGATAACAGTACAGACATCTCAGCCTGTGCACCTCTGTCTTCCTATTGCTCCTTCGACAGCGTGACAGAGCCTACGACCTAAAGAACCCGGCTCTCTCACACTCGCATTCGTTGTGAGTGCCCACAGTTCATAATCAGAGTGACTCTTGGCTTTCTTTCACTCAACTGTCACGTCTGCTCTACAATGCACTCTTCATCGACGTAAACGTCTCGCTGCCGATATGAGTACACCTGACTGACCTATGCTGACACACCCGATACTCGTACTGTAGCAATCAATTCCCTCGCACTTTGTACCCCGACAACGCCACTCTCCTCTGAACAGACTTCCATCACGCTTTTCATCATGTCGGAATCCCAAGTACTCAAGAACTCCATGGCAGGCATCAGCGATTTCATCGTTGATACTCTCTCAAACGTTACTCGGCGCATCCATGAACTGGAGACCGCCAACGCTCGTCTCGTAGCTCGGACCGAGCAACTGGAGAAGGATGTGGCGGTCGCTCAAGCCGCATGTCAGGAGCACGAGCTCTTCCGACTCAAGTTCGCCAAACTCGTTACCGATGTTCTCGACCTTCAGCAAGGTCAGTCGAAGATCGAGCAACTCCAAGATGATGTGCAAGGTTTGCAGAAGAGCGTAGACGACACCGATGTACGAAGACGCACAGTCACAAATGCATCCATTTATATGCTCTACAAGATCATACGAGCCGATTACACCCGCCTCTCCCGTAGTGTCCATGCTATCGTCAAAGACAATGAGCTTCGAGAGGGTAATACTGATCCCGAAGATCAGCTGCTCCGATATCTGGAAGCTTTTCAACCGGCACTCGACCACAACATCGATCATGGCAGCCAGTATGATTCGAGGGCAGCCAACAATTTGGTTCGAAGTATACTTGGTGCCGGCTGGCCGATCACGGATAACGACCCCGTGATCCAGATCTATGAGCCATTCTTACGATTACTGTTCGGGATCCATTCTCGCCTCGATACATGGGCCCTGTCTCCATCGCGTTCAACCGAATCTGACGAGGAGGTGTGGGAAAACGAGATTCGACACTGCCGGCCTATCATAGGTTTACTCCACGATATTCTACGCAACATGATCCAGACACTCAAATTAAAACGGCAAACAATGGATTGGAATGCCGCCATAGTTCAGGAACTTCAATCCCTGTTTGACAACCTAAGAGCTCTTCACGATGCAGTCAAAAAACTCGAAGATACGCAGCGCAGCACCGTATCTGGAAACTCCGCCGCTGGACTCACCGACGAGATACCTGCCGGTCCGAAACCCCTTACGGGGAACGCAGTCGGAGCCGCGCCTGCTGCGGACGCTACCCGACAGCAACCACCTCAGGAAGCAGCGAGCCAACTTGCTCTTGAAGCTCACTTGGCGAAGAAGGACAAAAACGGCATGAAGCCATGGCCGAAAGAGTGTCCTCCTCTGTGGGAAGGTGGTGATCCCAAGGGACTTGGGAAAGATCGAGAATGATCGAAGTGAGTTGAGCGACGAAGTTTGAAGCCCCATATTGTATCACTATTCCCATGATAAGGGCAAGCCGCTAACGGGACTGCATTTTATGAGTAGCTGTGAAGCATGACTCCTCTCTTGCCCTATGCTTGCCTCTCGTCCGTCGAAACGCTCGAGGCTAGGAAGACACCAACTGAACTAAGACCTACGATCGAGGAGGAACTGACGCGTAATTCAATCCGAATTATAACGCCATTTTCTGATACGAGTTTAAGTCAATACACCATACACAAATGTACAAACACAAATATACATGGACATATTCATACTCATATATATCTACAAACATATAGATGGAGATGAGTGCCTCTGGGGCAAAAGAGGATATACAGTACTAGTACATGCTATGCAAAGGTCGAGTAGAGCACGATATCAGCACAGGTACAGTATAATGTTTCGTGAGCGAAGCGATCTTCGTTGGCGATGATAATACCGTGCTGTACTCCCTTGGGAGGCGACCAGAATCAGCCGAGCCTGTGCTCAAGTACAAGTACAGTCGTCAAGATGTGTAGATGGTCAGGACGCTATGATTCATTATTGGGACTGTCTTGGTGTTACAGTACTTCAACCATCAGTGCCTTGCCTGTCCTCTTATTTTATCGAGTATGCTTTATCCATCTTCTGATCGTTCTGCTCATACTCATAGATCTCAAACCTCTAGTTACAGTAGCTCATCCTTCTTCACTCAACTAACCAAATGGACCAACAAGAACGCTAACACTCCTGCTTCTACAGTAAAGGTCGTCTTGTCATCGTCGAAGGGTGAGAGCTGCGCGTGCTCCCCGTTCCTTGGTGATCGATTACTCGACTATTTTGAAGAGCTTCTTACTCTTGTTCGCCTTTTGGAAGCTGACCGATACTAGTATCGCCTGTCCCTTTAGATCAGCAGAAAACGACAATCTTTCATGACATCACAACTCGTCACCATGCCGCTACATGTACATGTACATGTACATGTACTCTCCTGCCTGATCTCTTGCCAGACAAGGATGATCATCGCCTCCTCTCGGACCACTCGAACGACTCGGATTTCTCACACGCTTTATCACAAATCACGACCCACATTCCCCACTGCTCGCGTTTCTCATCTCAAGATCCGCATCAAGCAAGCCACAAGGCAAACCTCAAGATGATACTATCACGTCGAAGAAACCGCTGAACCCGCTTGCAACTAGTACTAGCGGGGACAAATACAAGTCCAAGTCGATGGCCAAGTCCAAGTCCAAAATTCCTCTGCTTCTTGATTACATGCTCGAAACGTGTCTCATCAGGCTCGAATCAGCCATCGAATCCGAAAAGCCCTTTCACTCAAAATTGGAGGATACAATGAACATCGCCACCACCCCTGACAATTTGCCTGCCCCCGCGGAAGAAGTGAAGGCTGACATCGTCGTCACCTTGTACAAGACGTGGTATGATATCTTCCTGCTTTCGAAAGTGATTCTGAATATTAGGGAGACGATGCTGGATCGTCCGGATCGCTTACGTGAGAGTGATAAGCGTCTCAACCGCTTGTCAGACGGCATAGGAGGACTGTCAGATGAACCTGCTACATGTACTCCGCCCGATCCAGCATCAATTTCAGCAGGGAAGAAAGACCCCGACCCGCAGGATATATTGGGGATTGAGGCTGTGTTGTTCGACGTGAAGGAAGCTGAGTGTAAAGCTAGAGGGAAACGTGGTGTCAAAGGAAAAGGAAAACAAAAACAAGGACAGGCGTCCTCCGGCAATGCTTCGTACAGATCATGGTGCATAGGTAAACGCGAGCAGCGGGGTCCTAGTGTTCGGTATACTCAGCAAGCGTTGTACATGCATAGGCCGCTTGAATAGATCCAGGAAAGAGGAAAGGAGGTGATGAAGATCGGCTGTACAGTACATGAAGCGGCCAAGGAGTGGCTGCGAGGCCGAGTGGGCTTCAGTCCCCAGGGAGGCGTGATCGTAATCGGGATCGGGCGAAGCGACGCAAATACTGTAACCGGTCGATCACATAGTCACATACTCACATACTCACATACTCACATACTCACATACTCTGTGCATACTGTATGAGTGGTCTCCTACTGCTGTTGTGCGAGTACGAGTAGTCACTGCAACTCAGCGCCACTTTCGCAGAGATGTTTTCGAGGGTGTACTCAATATGTACAACACCAGTACATCTCTTTGTACTGTATGTATCTCTATTCAGATCTCGCATTTTCTTTGGCAAAAGCATCAAAGGAGTCACAGTACAGTACATACATACATAGACTGTACTCGTGCAGTGTGACGGCGCGCTACGGTAATACGTGAGCCCACACCCCCAAGTCGACGCTGTTGATCTCTTTGCCAAGTGCACTTGCCTTGCCTTGCTTGAGGCGGCGCAGAATTCGGCGGGAGCTCGTCTCGTCCAGAAAGCGGTCGTGATCGTTCAAATAAATGACGAGTGATTGATGCTCGGAGTGTTTGATATCCGACGTATACACTGTACTCGAGTATACCGTAGACTGCAGTTTCCGATGCCGAATAAGGGGACTGAGGGCTGAGCGTTGGATTGGCCTGGAACGTTGTATTGTGATTCCTTTCCTTTCCTTTTGATCGCATTCATTCATGATTCAAGTGTACTCGTACTTTCAAGGGTGATGCTAGCATACTGTACTCGAGTACAACATCAAATAAGCCCCTCTCCGTTCAAGACTCAAGCTGCTCGTTCAACCATCCGCCCAATCGCATGAGAGGCGAAACATGTACTAGTACAGTGGAACTGGCGGTTTCTATGGAACGCTACGAGTACAGTTCATCGATACAGTACAGTACACTCCTTCCTTGCTCTCTGTCTCGCGCTCTCTTTCTTTGTCATTCTCGCTTTCTCTCAGCCTTGTGTATCTGCGAAATCTCACGTCATCCTGTCGACCTTGCCATAGTATTCCTGGAATCTCTCATCGAATATATTGCTCTACGTACTCTAGCACTCTCACCTCACACCTACACCCCGATCCCTCAAGATGCGTAAGCCTACCACCCCCTCAAAAGGGGGCAGCTCCGATTCTACAGATACTAGTACTTCAGAAGACATGGCCACTCACGTCAGCATCACCACTGCCACTATCGACCCCTCACATTCTCATAATACCAGATTGTGTATGTGTTCACAGACGACCGAAACTCAAACTCAGACTGAGATCCAGGCTCAGATCGCAGAGCTCAAGTCGATCGTTCAAGAAGCGCTCAAGACCAACTCGAAACTCGAACAGCGTATCGAGGGACTTGAGTATCAAATTGCGGTGCAGAGAGAAACTCTCGATGAACTTCAACTCCAACTTCGAGACCAAACTACTAGTACCTGCTTCACCACCTCATCGACCGCCGAACCCTTCGTCACACCTCATGCTAGCCCCTATACCTCTTCCCATACCACCAGAAACGCTCATCTAATGCTTGACGATCAACCTGAAGCTATTCCCAACAACGAACCGACCCCAGCCGAGAATGACGTGATCATATCGAGCGAGACTGCCCCGGCGGAGCGCTCGCCACCTATCCCGCTCGAGATCGAAGAGGACTTGCTCAACAAGAAGCTATTGGCTATTAAGAATGCTGGCGATCATGCTCTACGATCTATCCGACAAGCCAAATCCGACTTTGAGGGGAGCGCCGTCAAACATCTCGGCGCCTTGCAGACTATTCGAGGCGAAGGGGTTAAGCTTCTCAAGATCACTAGCGATTCTGCTCAACTAGCTTTGAAAGCACGCGAAAAGGAGCTCAACACGTATATCGATTCTGCTATGGCGAAAGTCAAGGTAGCCGAGAGCAAAGCTACTACCGCCAACAATCAAGGGCTAAGACACGATTCTGATCAGACTCTTCATGGAGCTACAGCTGCTTACTCGGATCCCGCACTGAAGAAGCTGCTCAACGATATCTTGAAGACCAAAGCAGACGAAAGAAGAGAAGTCATCCTTGCACGCACCTTGGGTCCGACACTTCCTTTCTCCAGTTACAACTACGGATATCGTCGACCTGCGACATTCATCGATCCGAACAATGTCGACGGTATGGACCTCGAAACCTATCTTGCCGCGTACAACGGCGAATACGAATACGAAGACGACTACCACTATGATCGGAACGATGTCCTTGCATTAGTGGGTAAGGGAGTGCATAATAGGAAGAACAACGAGAGACTGCGTGTTTCTTGTGGTGGTGCGAGGAGTTTTGGAGAGTTATTGCATTTGATTCGATGTATGACAAGAGATCAAGTTGAGGATCTCATGGGAGAATGGTTGATTGATATTGTGAGGATGGAGATGGACAAGATCAAGCAGAGTCACAGTCACAGTCACGTTCAGGCTCAAGCTCAAGGTCAAGGCAAGAAGGGCAAGAAGAGGAACTAAGTGCGGACACCAATACATAACATTAGCCACAGAGACATCCCTTTCTCTTGCTCCTCCCTCGATTCGAAAGCGATATCCACTGTAAACAAACGGACTACAGGATATCCAGTAGCGTACGTGCTATAGAGTGATTTCAGTTTTGTCGTTTCTGCGATACTGTGCATACATTCTCATCACGGACCATTGCTATGCAGGAGCCATGTATGCATAGTTTATGTATCCCGGCTCGTATTTTGAATGAAGACATATAATCTCTCAGACCTTTTTACCTATTGTGCATTAAGATTTCGTCTGATCAATAGTCCTCCCGCCGTCCCTCACCGAGGGAATTGACAAGCATATATATGTACATGATACTGGACCAGACTATACTAGACTTCTGAACTGTTTTTGATCTCTTCGAACCACCACCACCACCACCGCAATTCCTTCTAATGTAGCTAGCATCTCTCAGCCAAACAGAACTAAATCAAAGAAGCCAGCAAGCGTAACGAGCCCCATCGAGCTCATGTGAACCGTCCAAATACTGTACATCCCCGCTCGCACAGCTGGATGAAGCATATAGCATACTGTATAGCCTCTTCCGGGTCAAAATACAGAAACAGACAGAACGATATAGACAAACAAAGGTTGAGATTTACACCTTCCAAATCATCCACTGCATCCTCCACAGACCACAGACAGGCTCAGGCTCATCGGTACCCGTACGGGTTCTGACTCTGACCTTGCTGTTGTCCCATATACCCGCCATTACCCATCATGGGGTTGTACCCAGTCATCTGGGGCATCATGCCTCCTCCCATACCCATGCCCATCATACCAGTCTGCTGCTGGGGCAGCATGCCCATACCGACTCCAGGAGGCATCATGCCCGTCTGTTGGGGCATCAATCCTGTTTGCTGAGGCATCATACCGCCCGGAGCACCATTGTATCCCGTCGTTAGAGGTCGGAGAGCATCGTATTTATCTGCAAAGCCAACCGTCCAATCAGCCTCTGAACACATAATAGAATGTCGTCTGAATGGGTTACTTACTGGCATTCTGCGGCTGCTGCTCCTCAGGCTTACCGAAATCGTTCTTCTTCATAGCAGCAAAGATGTTGGACGGCGCAAACTTATCCTGGTTCTGCTGAGGCTGAGGTGGAGGGCCGATATTGGCGATAGCGTTGAAGGATGATTGTTGCTGGGGTTGTTGCATTGCTCCGGGGTAGCCGGTGAAGTCTGTTGACATCGATCAGTTTGATCAGCGCAAATCACGGAACCTCTGAAGTCCTGGAGGTAACACAAAGTAAGTGGTTGAAGCTTTTCACTTACTCGGCTGCATACCCATCTGCTGCTGCTGAGCACCATACCCTTGCTGGAATCCAGCCTGGTACCCCGTTGGCTGAGCCATCATACCCTGCTGGGGGAATCCAGTCTGCTGAGCACCCAAAGGCGACAAGCCTCTTGTAGGGATGAACATCCCAGTAGCTTGTGGCTGCATCGGGTTGAGCAAGGCCTCATTAGCCGGTACAGGCGCGAGTGGACCTCGAGGGGCGGCGGGGTTAGGCGATTGCTGTTGTTGCTGCTGTTGTTGAGGGAAGCCCGTTTGCTGAGCAAACAGCTGGTTCATTGGTTGTCCGGTATTTTGTACACCTAGCCCGTACTGCTGGGCGGGGGCGGAAGGAGCTCGAGCTTGACCGACCATCTGCGAGAGTCGATCAAAGTTGCCACTTCCACCAGTGTTGTTTTGCGACAGACCCGTAGAAGCCGGTCGAAGGGAGTTGATCTGCGCCAGAAGAGAGTCGGTGGTATTGGCAGGCTGGACTGCAGGAGGAGCGGTCGGTGCTGGAGGAGCAGGTGGCGCAGGTGGAGGGGGTGCAGGAGATGAAGGTTTTGATGTTGGCTTGATGGTCCAGGCGTCATCGTCGAAGCCTGACAAAGCCGGTATGGGCTTCTTGTCGGCCTCGATTGGCGGTGAGACAGCTACCGGAGGTGGGCTAGGAGCCGCGGGAGGTGAAGAAATCGTGGTCTTTGACAACTGATCGGAAGCAGCAGCAATAGCGGAAGCATCAACACTCTCGGGTCCAGTCGATTTCTTCTCTGGTCGTCCCCGTCTCGTGTTGTTAGCCAATTTCCCGCCGGGACCGGTGAAAAGACCGGGCGGTGCTTGAGGAGCCGGACCCTTACTACCGCTGTTCTCGTGTTCTTGCAGTTGTCGGGCATATTCGGCATCCTGGTCAATCTGGGCTTGTTGCTCGGGTGTCTTCTTGGCAAACTTATTTTGAATTGCCTTTCTCACTCGAATCACATCTCCTTCCCTCAATCCAAGAGATCGAAGGGTACCACCCTCGAGATCCGGTAAGATCGACTCATCGATTCGGTCCCTCTCAAAGTTGGAAGCGTATCGAGTACAGTCGTCCATCTCACACCCGGCCGAAAGGAAGAATTCGAACCAATCGAATCTGGGCTTTCGAGGAGGCGGCATCGCCATGGCCTCTTTAGGTATCGGTTCGTCTTGCAGGGTAGATCGCCTAGTACTCTCCACCGATCGTTGTGGTGTAGCGGCGCCTCGTCGACTGGACTGACCAAGAGGGACATCGTCATCGTCCACCGGTCTGTTCTTTTTAGCTTCGTGTCGTCGGATCAGCTCAGCGTCACGGGACGACATCTTGTCCATGGGCACCTCGATGATGACGCCGTTAAGCTTGTGCAGTCGTACTTTGGCGCCATTGAGGCCAAGGTACTCGGCCTCGACGTTGAATTGACCGGATTTATCGCTCCACATCCGGATTCGAGAGGGGTTGGGTTCTGTCAGGCCAAAAAAAATCAGCTCACAACCGTGTATGCATCAAACCATATAGGGACAGGCACTCACTCGGTCTGTTGTTTTCAGGAGGCCGAGCAGGCGTAGCATGTCCTCGGGTAGGCAGCTTGTTGGCCGCAGCAGCGACATCGTTATTTGACGGTCGCCTGGTGACTTTGGGCGGTTGCAGGCCACCACTGCGAGCTCTCTCTCGTCTGTATTTCAGGTACGACGCGTAGTCAGTATCCAAACTGATGTTATACAGAGGGCGTATATGTATATGTATACACTCACGCAGCTTCAGCATCGGCTTCTCTCCGCCTTCGTTCCTCCTCTTGCCTCTTAAGCGCCTTCCTTGCCGCTCGTTCCTTCTGTTCGTCCTCAATCTGCAACGCGAGCGCTCGGTCTTCATCCTCTTGCCTCCTTCGAGCCTCAGCAGCAGCCTGGATCCTTCGCCGCTCCTCTTCAGCAGCATGCGCTTGCCGCTCCCTTTCCTCGGCCAAGCTAGCAGCAGCCGCAGCCTCACGTTCCCTCTCGTCATCGCTGTCTGGCGCTTCTTCAGCGGCAGCAGCTGGTGCTGACCCGTCGTTCAACTGTACGTAAGCAGCGGGTACAACACCTTCCTTTCCTCGTCCGTTTCGAACCAGCCACCATTCGTCGTTTTCCTTGTCTACTACAGTGACAACCTCTCCATCCTTGACAGTCAGCTCGTCATCTCCATCTGCATCGAAGTCGTACTGAACTGTAGCGGTTTCGCCGGCGGAAGCAGCGGGCTCAGGCGCAAATCGGACACCTCTCGGCTCACTGACAGGGGGTGAAGCGATAGCTGCCGCTCGATGTGCGGGAGCAGGCTCGTCAGCCTCATCGCCGGAAGAGTAAGCACCTGATCTTGCTTCGTTGATAAGCTCGAGAGCTTCACCAGCGGCGGCTTTACTGTTTTCGAGCTTGGCAAGAATGGCTTTGGCTGTGTCGGAGCTTCCGCAGTGGAATTGAAGGGGTTCACCGAGAGTCGCAAAGGACATTGAAAGGTTCTTTGAAGAAGGTTGCGAAACCGATGTGAGGTCGGTAATGGGGTATTGCTTGACTGGTGCGGACTGAAGAGCAGAAACGACAAGATCAGTCAGCAGAACATGATCATTGCGAAGCCGCGTTACCTACCTTGTCAGTGTCCGAAGCGAAGAACACCGCAGCGTTTCCTACACCCAAAGTCCCCTTCTTCTTCTTCTTCCCCTCAAGCTCGCTGATACTCCAAGTTTCCACCTTGTCCTTAAGCTTCAATTGTCTTTGCTTCTCAGCGAGCTCCCGGTCCTTCTCAGCCTGCCTGGCAGCTTCAACCTCGGCAGCAGCGTCAGCCGCATCGGCGACCTCTACTTCTGCTGAGGCATCTAGCGGCTCGCAGTAGTTTCTAGGCACGAATCCGAGCTTGTCATCTCCTCCTTCTATGCGTACGAGCAACCAATCGTCCTCGATGGAGAATACGTGCAGGGCTGCCTCGTCATCCATGCTCAACTCTTCGGGTGAAGTAGACTCATAAGCGAACATGGCCCGGGTGGTGTTGACAGGTGGTATCTAAGGGCCGGAAATAAGATACGGTCAGTAGCGATACCGCATTCGAAAAGGGAGAGGCCTGATAGGCGGTGGGATGACATTTCTGAAACCCATGCAAGAGGAAAGACCCACCTCCTCGACGTATGCGGCCGGCACTAATCCAACGCCACCTTCCGCTCCACTGGGATCATCCTTCGCCTTGGCTTTCCACCAGCTGTAAGGGAGTTACACTGTAAGCAACGAGCCACTCGCAGAAGATGAATGTCGCATCTCTCTCCCACCGCCGCGGCGGGTCGTGCCACGAGCGCAGGATAACATATGCACAGTAACGACAAGTCTCCAGATCTCAACTCACTCATCATCCTCCTTTTCTATGATGTAGAAGATCTGGTCCTCTCCGAACGTCAACTCAGTTTCGGGGTCTTGAGCCGCATACTCGTAGAGCGCCTTCGCGACGGCTACGTACGCCATGTTGGGCGGCTGTTCAGACGGTCGATTGCAGTGAGTCGCAAGCAGTAAGCAGGACGCGGATGTAAATATATATATATATGAGCTGTGGGGAAGTTGGGAAAACGTGCTTGAGATGTTTGATTTGGGATTGTCAGAAGCTGAAGACAACGGTGAAGTCGAGGTTGAAGAGAGGATACTGCATGTCCAGTATGTCCAGTATGACATGGAATGGGCTGATAGGAAGGAGGTTAGGGAAAGGGCCCGTTGACCGTATGGTATGTATGCTATGGTGTAAGCGCACTACGGACCGAGCGGAGGTTGTAAGGGGTATGTATATGCAGTATATGCAGTATAACCAGATTAAGCAGCACCCATGCAAAGCATTAGCGCTGACGTCGCAGGACCCTGAAATATAAAGGGTAATACAGGTTGCCAGCACCGTACGAGTGCCATATGGTTCCCATCATTACAGATTCATTACGAAAGGTGATTAGAATTTGTGGTTGAAGCTTTTTGTAATCCCATTACAATTTTGAATCATCTAATAACCCTCGAGGGTTCGTTCGTTCTTGGCTGACAGTAGTAACACAGTAAGTTGTTTTCGATGATCATAGAAATCTAAATCACTTGCTGCAACGCAGTTGACACACCATTGAAGTCAACTCTACTCTCGAGCTTGAATCACACTCCATTATCATTTTAGCACCATCACTCATATTTGATAACATCGGGAGTACCCGTGTATCAGTCACCGAGCGATAAGGGTTGAAATAGGACAAACGCTACAATCATGTCCCGCCCGGCTCAACCTGCTTCGAGGTCTGGCGGACCCGCCAAGCCTGCCTCAAATCCTGGTCCCACGCCAGCAGGATCATCGCCTGCTAATATACCACGAAGAAATCCGGGTACTCTGCCAGGTATGTCTCGGTAGCGCCTACCTACTATCACCCAGCTCCCTCGTCAACGTTTCTTGACATTTGTCATTCTAGCAGTAGTAGTGCTACAGTAGTAATGCTACACTCGTAGTGTCAGACGTACTGATCAAATGCTTTTCGAACGACTAGGTCTCGCCCGAACCGCTTCTTCCTTGCGACAAGGAACACCCCTCGCCTCATCTTCATCACCACTCGCATCCCTCCCAGCTCATCTGCGTAATCTTTCCGCTCCGAGAATACCTTCACCATTAGGTAAAGGTACCCCAGCTCGAGGGACGAAACAGTCTTTACCTGTCCGAACGTCAAAAACGACAGAGAGGCACGTTCTCCTTCCCGAAGATCCACAATTAGCGCCTTTACCTAAATCACCTATGGGAAGTCAAGTGAACCTTGTCCCTCCACCCAAAGTGAATCGAGAGAGCAGCAGACATCAGGCTTCCTCGTCTATAGCCGCTATTGGACCTAGCGATGAACGAAGCGATGCGGAGAAGATGACCAAGAGGGAGAGAGAGGAGAATAAGTTGCCGAGGCTGACGGCGTATGCGACTGCTGAGGGATATAGATTGAGGTTGTTGCAAGCGTTTCTGAAGAGGGAACATGGTGTTGGAGTCGTCAGAGTATTCGATGATTGCGTGTATGCTGTAAGTTACAATGAACCGAGTCTTATGTCACTTACACTTCCCATACCTTATCGGGGCCACCGACGAGCTTACTAATACATCTGGATATCTAGGTATATAACCTGCCTCTACTCCCCGGATACGGAGCTTCGACCAAAATCCGCTCCTCCCCAGCTGTCAAATCGCCGGGAGGAGTATCGCTTCTAGAACGAATGACAATGGCAGAAGATCTTGGCTACAACGACTCATATTTCCCTCGAGAAGATCCGAGCGAAGCCACTCCAGCGGAATATATCCTGTCAAATTCCCCGCCGAGCCATATCCCTCATGAGATGTTGAGTAATATGGACATTCCCGCTGGAGAAGAGGGGATCCGCGAAAGAGAGATCGAAGCGGTCCGAGAACATCTGGAAAGGAGTGATGGGTCTGATGATGGCGCCCTTGGGCTCAGAACATCATCAGAGGAGGCAGAGGCGCAAGCTGTTCTGGAAGACCAACTGAGAGAAGAAGGACTGGATCTGAGATCAGAGGAAGAAGCTGTTGGTCTTGTCCCACACGGATCGGATCTCGGAACACATATCGATCCTGAACATCCAGGTCATCTCGAGCATGTCCCAGCGCCAGCTTTATCTCCCGAGGACCTCGCAAGGCCATTGCCTGAAGACCGAGCGCACACTTCCCCAGAGGTCGTCGTCTCCCACGCACCACCGCACTCGCATTCTGACCACCCATCCCCGACGTCTCCCACGGAAGTACAGCATTCTAAATATGCCCACCCGTCGACGAGACCAGGCAAACCTCGAAGAAGGAAATCGCACTCCACGCAGAACGTAGCCGAGGCCGTGTTCTTCTCGTATGGCGTTTCTGTCTTCTTTGGGTTCAACGAGATGGAAGAAAGGGAGATCATGGAAGACTGCGAGATGGCTGGGACGTGGACAAGGGGGCTTGGGGAAGACGATTGGGAGGTAGAGGAATTCCATTACGTTGTGAGTGTTTCACGCCCACATTGTTGACCCGCGAGGAGGTTACGCATGACAAGCGATACTGATTTGGCACGGTTGTCTACTAGTACGACCCGGATGCCGAACAGCCTAGAATATATAATGACATGTTCAGTGAGTAATAGTTCGCATATACGTCTTGTTCACTTGGATGTGTGCCAGCCTATGTAGATCAATGGTGTAATCGATATTGATCACTACTACCAAATTTTCCAGCGTTCAAGTCCCGATCCCATCTATTCAAGCTGTCCCTCGCGCATGCAATTGCCCAATCGAACAAATTATCAATCTACGAATCCGTCATGCAAGAGACCCTGTCTTTAACGGCTTCGTTCCCGAAAGAGCTTTCTACGACGGGACACCTGCAACTGACGAGGCGAGAGGCATTGAAAATGACTGGAAGAATGTTCAAGCTTCGTATGGATGTCAACCTTATTGGCGGAATATTAGGTCAGTTGAGTTTTTCGCACCTCTTGGTAGGCACGGTCAGCTGATTCATTCATCTATCGTTGGTAATGTTCAGATACCCCGGAGCTTTTCTGGTCGGAAGCATCGCTCTTCCCGCTGTATGAGGCGATCCACGAATACCTTGAAATTGGACCTCGAGTACAGGTGCTCAACGACCGTCTCGCTGTGGCCGGTGATTTGGTGAGTGAACCCTTATCCATATGGAGTCCATGCAGCCTTTCGGACGGACTCGATGTATGAGCATGGCTGACGACTCTTTTTTTTAGCTCGAGATCATCCATGAGTATATCGAGGAGAGGGCCACACATCGAATCACATGGATCATCATCTGGTTGATCGTGGTCGCTTGTTTCGTCGAAGCGGTGAGTGTGGTGTCACCTCTTTGCCTCCTGCGATCAAAGCAACTCCGTATGCACCTACACCCCTCAAATGTGCAAATCGCGATATTACCTATCTGTCCCTGGCGATTATTCGAAGCTTTGTCTTCGGTCAGCAGGAAGGAAGAATTGGAAGACACCTGCTGACACTGTTCTTTTTTTTGGTATCGCTTGTCTACTGGGTACAGGGCGAAGTCATCGCCCGATTGGTCCTCCACGCCGTCCCTCGAGAAGCGGGCGAGTTCATGCTTCTCAAGGCCCCTAAATTGTTATTGGCCAATACCGCTTCGGCAGGCCCGGCGGCTCCATTCTAAAATTGATGATGAACTCATAGTTGAGTTTTTGGAGGACGATCGATCTCACCAGGATCCCTTGTGTATCAGAATCGCATCAGCGTCAACGTCAACGTCAACGCCACAACAACCCCTGTCACCGGTATTCCGTCCCGTTCTAGGTCTGAACATGATCAGAGTGGGAATCAAAGTCAGAGCCAGATTCAGTTCTAAATAAGTAGGGACTTTGGCCCTGCGAGAAACAAAACGATTTCCCCTAATTGAGCTCCCCTCACTCATCTTCGAGGTGTTCATTTTGAACCGTACTTGAGTATATAATTTAAAATCGTTATTCTCGGTACAAAGAGTAGTTCTTACTATGGACTGGCTTTTTCTTATTTCTATCGATACTACAAGTTAATGCTAGCTTGGTTCCATGTTCTCTATCTTACACAAAACTTACTGTATATCATACTCCAATAGACGATGAACGATTGTATCTTATCTTATCTTACCTGATCTGACCTGATCTCAATTTGATCTGATCTTGCAAGCTCGATTGTTCACTGTCTCACAGTGAGTAGTGGTGATTAACTGATCAACTGAACTCCACTGCGTACTGTATCCTCCAACCAACAACGGCTAGCTAGCTCTGGCTGATGCGCAACCGTGGATCGTGAGTGAGCCGTAGACGAAAGTCAAAATCTCCTAAGGATCTAGGAGGACCAAGATGACAGGTTGTATGTAGTATTCTGCGATTGCAAGGGTAAACAGAATTCCTCGAGCAGGACCACCTTTGTTCATGAAGATATGGTGGTCAGGTAGGTATTTCTGGCAAAGGGGAGTCATCAAAGTAACGAATCAGCAAATGAAAGTGGGCTGAATCGATCCAGGTTCCAGTAGAGTGGTGAAGGGTGGTATAAGCGATACATGGTTTACTTTGGATGTACTGTATATTCTGTATGTTCTGTACATGTACTGTACTGTATTATAAGACTCTTAAATTATATGTAAATTGTATCACGGCTTGTATCTATTGTCCAAACTACCAAACTACCACGCCACGTCCAAGTCCCTCGAACTGTGGCCCCATTCCACTATTTTGCAGAGCGACGACCATCCGTCCGCTTATCCTATTCAAATAGTCCTTCCGTCCGTTCCAAACCACATCTTACGACGGAGAACCTACCACCACGCCAACGCGTCTGGGACCAGACCCGAAACTCGAAAGGAAGAGCAAGTCGGTGCGCATTGCATTATCGCATTGTCGCATGAGACGCTTAGTCGGCGTAGAGGGTGGATCGGTGAACGCCGTATCGGCCTCGAGCGACGAACGCGAGGGTGATGAGGAAAGCGAGAGTGATGACGAGGAAGATGCTGCAAAGGCGCAAGGACAGGTCAATCAGCTTGCGACCTCGCATACGGCCAGCGGAGCGCAGATTTGTATTCGAGGAAGAAAGCAGGAAGGGGTGAAAGAAGACCAAAAATAACCCAATCAGTCTTCTTTTAGAGAGAGGGAAAACTCACGTGTCAATCCAACTGATAACTACCAGACCCTTGACAACACCACACCGGCTGAAGGAGTCTCCGGATTTCCCACAGTCGATTTTGTCCGTCAAAGCGGTGAGGGAAGCACTACCGATCAAATAGAGGATGAAACCGATGGTAATGGGTACCAGGTGTGCGAGAAGACCGAAGGCGAGGTGAGTGCCGAGGAGCTGGAATCCGACGGTGAGGGCGACTGTGCGAAAGGAAGATGAAGCCAAACTATTTGTCAGCATACCATTATCCGCTATGTCATGACGTTTGGTCATCGCCCACTACCACCACTACCACCACCCTCAACACCGCTACCACCACCCTCACCACCCCACAGCCCACCTCGCCCACCATGTGCAAATTCTTTGCAGCGCTCGTGGTCTACTCAGCCACGCGCCCCATCTCGCCCACCCCGCCCAACTCAGCTACCCACTCATTCATCTTGGGCGCGCAATTCACAATCCTCGCTTCGCTCGAGTTGGATGATATTGTAATTAATGTAATACTCACTACCAAAAGCAGTCGTCCACACACTAGCCACCAACAAGATCCTGATCCTAGCTGTGTATCCACCGGTATGCACAGGTGGATAACCTTCTTTGTTGTAGTGCGCCACCAAGGTAGCAGAGATGATCAGGGCGATAATGGACGCCAAGAGTACGAGTCCAAAGAGGACTGAGTGGGCGATCTTGATCGCTCGGTCGGATGGCATTTTGCGAAATTGGTTATGTGAGTCTGTGAGTCGGTTTTCGCTTGTTTGCAATACTATATAGGTTGGCCTGATGATTGTCGATTGTCGTTCGTCGTTTGTTGAGGTGAAGCAATAAGGCTCAGTTAAAACAAGCCGTGTATGAGTTATGTATGGAACAAGAACAGTAGTAAAAAGGGGATCAACAACAATCAATCCATCTCATCATCCATATATACATTTGACCATATGGCATATGACATGACCATATGCCGTGCCGGGTGATGCGATACGATCGGACTAGGAACTGCTACTAGCGGGAGACCCATTGTTGTTAACATGCACATTGCTCGTCATACGACGCTCTCTGGGTGTAATAATCTCGTCACCTCCCTCCTCCCTCCCATATAGGAAACCTATTCACTCAATCCAAATGCAACGAGCACCCCTTAACAACACGAGAACGGCAACAACAGTCAAAGACATCCTAGGGAACGAGCATGAGCATGAGCATGACGATCAGACAGGAAAGGAAAGCAAAAACTAGTCCCGAAATGGGCTAAAATGGCTTGTGTTGTTGACGTCATTCTTGATGGGAGATGGGAGATGGGATCATGAGAAGCTGTAAGAGATCCCGTTCCGTCCATTTTTGCCATTACGCCCTAACTTCGCCGCCCGAAAGGGAAAGAGAGAGAATATAAGGTCTTGCCAGCCTGATAGTCAACCTTTTCCCAGGTAAAAAAAGCGACGGTAAATGACCATATGTTATCAGGCTGACAATGGAGGCACCTGTTCTGTTTCTGTTTTCAGGTACGGCTTTTGATGGGATTTATGAGTTGCGGGGTGACGATTCGGAGAGAGGTGAGACGTCAAATAGAGACGCGTGACGCTCGAAATAGAGTCGGATTGAAACCAGGTAGAAGAATTACACAGCTTTGCGGCAAAAGAGATAATTTCAACTTAGAGCATACGAGTATTGACCCAAGTATCCGTATCTTTTCTGTGATCACCTCTATTCGAAGTATAGACTAAGTATCGGCATCGCCATAGCGTTGGATATCGCACAACACGTATGAGAGAAGCAGAGGAACCAACGACCGGAAACGAGTGATACGAATCTTTTGGCCTTGGCACGCACGGACTTTGTTGATCAAACCTCGAACCAAATTCCCAATTAGTCAGTCACCCGGATCCTCCGGACACGTATAGAAAGAATCATCGGCTGCGAGCTGTGTGTACGGCCAACACAACTTTCTCGAGTCCAGTATCGCCTACAACTGAAACTATCAGTATCTGCAAGAGATATACCTCGATAAGCGGGTGCCAGTTTGCCACGTCTCGTCTCATCTCATATCGATATAGTCCGATTTTGAACGGAGAACGGCTTCCGCCTTCAACGAAAGATGGTGTGTTCTTCGGCATTCCTTCATGTCCTCTCGCTAGCGGCTCTTGCGCTCTCTCCGCTCGAATCGCAGGCTCAGCTGGCAAACACGTTCAAGTATGTCGGACTGTCGGGCGTATCCGCTCAACAGCTCTTCTTAGGCACCAAGAACAAGGTGTATATCGTTGATAAAACGTGAGTAGTAGCGGAGGCGTTGTGCGCGATTATTGAATCGAGGTTCCATATATCATCTGAAGAAACAATAACTGTCATCAACGAACTCGCAATATCGCCGACACAGCTAACAGCTTGCTTATATCTTCGTCCGCAGCGAGAAGAACAATGCGACTGTGAACGGACATCCAGCATGGGCTGTCGAATATGACCTCGAAACCAATACCTTCCGACCCATGGACGTAGTATCAAATTCTTTCTGCGCGGGCGGTACCGTCCTTGGAAACGGTACATGGTTGAACGTCGGGGGAAACCAAGCCGTCACTACTGGCGGAGTAGCCATGCCGTCCAACCAGCAAACCGGTCAATCAGTCTACACGGACTGGGATGGAGGGAAAGCCATTCGGTTGCTGGATCCTTGTGATGATGAGAATTGCGAGTGGGTGGATAATCCAGTCATGTATATGACCAGTAGGAGATGGTATCCTACGCTCGAGACGCTCGAAGATGGGTCGGCGATTATCATGGGTGGATGTGAATGGGGTGGGTATGTGAATTACGCGGATAATCAGAATAACCCTACTGTCGAGGTGAGTGGTGCTGGCCGTCTTTTCCCGCCTTGCTCGGAGAGAGATCGCCTCATCATCTTGATACCACAGACCATGCATGCTACGGGAATTTGCCTGGGCTTCTACAGAACAAATGTATCTGTACGCAAGTATTTTACTGACTCTCCTTGTTCCCTGTCACACCCGCAGTACTTCCCCTCGAAAGGCACACCATTTACCCTTAACTTCCTACTCAAGACAATGCCAGTCAATCTCTTCCCCTTGATATGGCTCCTACCAAGTGGCAACCTGTTCATCCAAGCAGAATTTCAAGCCGAGATCTTCGACTACAAGAACAACATCGAATACCCTATCAACAATATCCCAGATTGCGTTCGTGTTTACCCAGCATCAGCAGGAACGGCCGTGTTCCCCATGACTCCCGAGAACAATTGGACGGCAACTATCATCTTCTGCGGAGGGACATTCTTGCAGGCTGATCAGTGGACAACGACTTGGAATATCGCTGGATATGCTGCCAATGAAAGCTGTGTGACTATCAGTCCGGATGTCGATTTGAATTGGTATCATGATGATCCCCTTGACACGGGTCGATCGATGGGCAATGTGAGTTGAGAAAGCGAATCCATTCTCGTATCGTGTTCTAGCCCGTCCAGATCTTTTCGTCGATTTTCTCTTCGTCGGAAATGACACGAAAGATTACGCGGGTCGAGCACTTCATCTGCGCAAATGAAATTGCATGCTGATTGACACCTTGGAATAATCCGTCCAATGCGCACAGTTCATAAATCTTCCCGACGGCCGTCTATTCTACGTCAACGGGGCTCATCTCGGTACAGCAGGCTACGGCACAGAAGACTGGGTCATTGGTCAATCGTATGCCGATCAACCGATCTATCAATCATGGTATTTCGACCCTCGGAAACCGAGCGGTCAACGATGGAGTAAAGCTGGTGTATCGAGTATACCTAGGATGTATCATTCGACCGCAAGTCTGTTACCTGATGGTACGGTCATTGTCAGTGGTAGTAATCCCAATGCCGATTGTGAGTCATTCAATTCTATGATCAAATCAACGCTTCCACTGGGGAACATTTTTACGATTGCCCGCTTGTTAAGGAAACACAAGGTTTTTACATCACCCCCGAAGGCTGTTCTGCTCATTCAATGCACGATGCCGTATCCACCTATTGTGGGCCAATGCTCATCATCCATTGTATTCTTCGCAGACGTCGACCAAACGACTAACCCGAACTACAAGTACTTCACCCAATATCAGGTCGAGATTTTCTACCCTGATTAGTGAGTGATGCCGCCTCATATTTGGCAATGCCCTTAGTCCATTGATAAGGTATCGATACGCACGCTGATCATCCTTGTGCGATTTTGTACAGCCATGACTCGCCCAAGCCGAATCCCACTGGGATGCCTACCAAGTTGACCTGTGAGTTGACAACACTTGAACCATCCCTCCTGTTCTGAGAGTTTCACCAAACATCCACTCTTCATACGATGCACCTGGCAAGCTACACCAAGCTTAGAGCTGACTAGCTTTTTTTTGTTTAACAAAAGACGGCGGTGATCCCTTCGATATCACATTCACCCTGTCCGATTTGTTGAATAATACCCTCAATATCAACGCTACCCGAGCTGTGATTATTCGAACGGGCTTTTCGACGCATACCATGAACATGGGTCAAAGGCACGTCGAGCTTCAGACGAGCTATACGACCAATGATGATGGTGGTGCGGTTTTGCATGTTGCGCAGATGGAGCCTAACCCTGCTATATTGGGTGAGCCAATCGTTCTTCTATCCCTAAATCCAACTCACCTTCCTTTTCTTGGAAAGACGCTCGTGCTCTGCTTGTTATGCAGACCGTTAAACTTATGTTGTCTGTGTGTGGAATTATACGTATTTAGCCCCCGGACCCGCCCTCTTCTTTGTAGTAGTGAACGGTATCCCGTCCAACGCGTCATGGATCAACATAGGCGACGGTACAGTCGCCCAAGCTCAGACGCTCAAACCTCGATCGACGTTACCTCAGTCTTCGATAGGAGCGCAATTCATGGCTCAATACGGAGGAGGAAGTTACGTCGTCGCTGCTCAAGGCCAAGGTGTCGGCAGTGCTGCGTCGGAGAACACGAGAATCACTTTTGGTGGGGTGATGGGTCTGGTTGTCTCAATGTTGGCGGTGATGTTTGGGGTTATGTAGTGGTCTAGTTGCGAGGATTTCTTGATGACCTTTTACGACAGGATGATATTAAGGACGTGTGTTAGTTCCGACTCTTTCGGATTGGGTGACGGACGGATATGTTACAAATACGCGATTCTGGTTTTGGCATCCTTAGACTGACTATCTGCCTCTACCTTGATAAGTTCATCGGGTATCGTAACTTGTGAGTCTCATCGCGAAGACATGAACTCGGTGTACTCGTATCATCGTCATAGCCTAGTTTCGCCTGTACAGTACTCTTTAGTTAGATATTGATTTGATTTCAACTGGGGACAGTATCATGGATAGCATAGTATATTATTAGTATTACGGACGATATTCTACCCTACCTTATATATCTCGCATCTTATGTCTGATTGTGTTCTCGTTGGATATGGAATTACACGACGACGACGATGATTCCATATAACGAGCAACGACGCAAGTTTTTGTAAGGCACCATTATTGACTCCAGTCCCAATTCTGGGTGGGGAGGGGAACCAAGAACAAAACAGTAAGTGGGGTGGGGTGGGGTCATGCGTACGGTTAAATGTCGGTTAAATATGTTCGGGATTCGGCACCTCGGCAAATTCGCGGTCGGTCCTACTACTCTGTTGTACGGCGCCGGTCTAATTAATCAATAATCGCACGGACCCACAAATAGGACGTTGATGGTTTGGACCGATAGACCGAGGAATCGAGTAGAACATGCAGTTCTCACAACACACTTGGGACAAACCAGATTACACATCACAAGACGGATCGTTGTTGGTCTTTTGTCGACGTTAACGATCATCTCGACTGCGAAATATATACGTGATTCGATCGACTAACTAACTGACTCAGGACGGAACTCCACTGCATAACATCGGAGACAAGTAAGGCGACGAGACAACGAGAGAAGGAAATGTCACCCCACAACGTACCGGTCATCGAGGCTGAGCATCTGCTCGCTTGTCAGAACACGCTAGGAGAAGGTAGGTCAAGCGTGCCCTCTACTCGCTCCATCCTCAGAGAATCGAGCATCTTCATATGGCTAGACAGAAATAGACGGGACGGAGCGCTTGATAAATGCAGGTGAACTAACGCATGCTTATGATGATTCCTTCCTGCAGGTGCCGTTTGGGATTCAAAGACTCAGTTGCTCCATTGGGTGGATATTCAGACTTCTGAAGTGCAATCGTGAGTTGAGTCTGGTCCCTTCCTTCGCCGCGTGCTTGTTGTTCAAAGATTTGATGGCATCATATCACTCGACTTAGGGCGCTTATCATAACGCCTTGCTTTGTATCAGCGCTGACATCCCCGCATTTCACTCGCAGGTACAACCCCGAAACAGCCGCCCACTCTATAGACAAATACCCAGAAGCGAACTCGGTATCTTACATTACGCCCATAGAAGGCTCCGACAACTTCTTAGCGACATTCGAAGGTTCCCTCGTCGTCTTACCTAAACCAACGACCCCTACCTCATCCTCGAAAGCGGTTATCGCTGAGAAGAAGTCGCTCAGAGTTTTGTCGGAACCTTTAAATAAGAAACATGTGGAAGACAAGGTGATTAGGTTCAACGACGGTGGAGTTGATCCTGCTGGAAGGGTGTATTATGGTTCCATGGGGAATGATGAGGAAGCGCCGGAGTATCCTGGAGAGCTATGGAGGTAAGTCCGAACTCTGACTTTGTTTTCCCATTCAACATATTGCTGGGGAATCAAGCTCGAACAGAAAACAAAAAGATTTAGATCTATCTGTCTGTGAAATATGTCTAGTCACTAATGCGGAGCTGTTCTCGTTCTTGCCTTGTCTCGTCTCGGGTGACAGATACGATCTTGACGGTACTCAGACAAAGGTCTTCGATAAAATCGGTGTTTCGAACGGCCTTGGCTTCACCGCCGACGGCAAGTTGATGTGTAAGTTGAAATCGACCATCTTTATCTATCCAGATCAATCGTTGGACAACCTATCGGAGGCATTCTTCGGGTACACAATCCGCTCAACATGGTAGAGCTAATTGTGCCTCACTTGCAGACTACATCGATTCCCGAAAAGACGAGATCAACGTATATGACTACGATAACCAATCAGGGACTCCATCCAACAAACGCATCTTCGCCAGTACCCCTCCGGCGCTCGACGACACCAGAGCAACTGAAGGGGTTTTCGATGGACTTTGTCTTGATGGTGTCGGGAATGTTTGGGCTGCTCGGTGGAGGGATGAAAGGATCATTGGGTTTAACCCGAAGGGAGAGATATTGGCTATGATCATTGTCAAGGGGGCTAAGAGTCCTACGATCCCTTGCTTTGGTGGTGAGTCAGAGAAAAAGAAAACGGTCTCGCTCCCTTCAGCCTTCACCCGCTTATTAAATCGCATTCGAGTTCGTTCGTCCATGAAGCCAATATCTCGCTGACAATGCTATCTCTACTGCCTTGTGCCTTGTGGATTACAGGCAAAGATCTCACCAAGATGTACATCACAACGGCATCATCGCATTTGGGTGGTGAAGGCGATTCAGCCAAATACCCAAAATCTGGTGATTTGTATACCGTTGATTTTGCGGAGGGGTCGCCGATCAGGAAGATATTGGGAGAGGAATGGAAGGGCGCCGAGAGATTCCGGGCTCAGGTCAAAACTGGCGGTGCCTGAGCGAAACTAAAGATAGATAGATGCACTGATGGATATTCTTGACCACAGGACATAACGTATGGATTGAGCTAAGAGATGCACTAATCAATTAGCTCGAGAGGCTGTTAGCTGGATCGCAGTCACTGATATGCGCCAGAAGATGCCCCGAAAGTGAAGAAGAAAAACGCCATGCATACCGCACCGAGCCATCGTATAGAAGAAGATATGACCGAGTGAGGAGCGTAACCCAGGGGACGAAATAGAGAATCAAGATCAAGATGAAGACAGCCAATCCAACCATAGCTACAAAAACCAACCAGAAGAAACAGACCGAATCGAGACATATGAACCGAGAAACAGGAAACCCTTCGAGGTACTGACTGATACTGCTATCTGATCAAGAGTGTATCGAAAGAGTGGAGATACAAGCTTGATTCACCTTTGAGCAATGCGAGGCGAGAATCGGCCCATGATGAGTGGAGCAGCGGAATCCAGTACGTTGAGGCGGGTTGGGGCTTAGTGGCAGAAGCCAAGGAGACAGCCGAGGATGCTGCCCAAGACGCCGCCGAGAAGAGCGAGGACTGTGAGCCGAACACAAAGAGCGCGGGGACGGTCAGCTGTCAGTCCAATCCGGGAGGGGTGCAAGCAAGCGCAGAAGAACTCACGAGATCCGAGGAAGCCGGTGAGGACGACGCCGAGGCCAATGAGGAGAGTGCCGACGAGGAAGAGCAAGCCTGCAATGATGGTGTTCAAGCCCTTGAGGATGATAGTGAGGCAGACGTCAATTCGAGCAAGAAGAGCGGCCTATAAACCAAATATAAGACGGGCGTCAGCGAGGTTTCCCCTTGAGGGAGATTTTGGTCTGAGACCTGGTCGCTATTGTACTTACACACTTGGGCTTCTTGCAGATCTCGGGCTTGATGGACTTGACAATGACGTTGATGTCGACGATGACCTTGACGAGAATGTCGGCGACCTGCTGCTTGATGTTACCGTGCCTAATGAGTGGGCGTGCAGCGGTGCATAGGTATCAGCGGTTGATCCACGATTATAAAGCCAGCCCCGCCTGCAAGATTTAGGGGGAAGAGAAGAGTGGAGTTGACAAGGACTGGTACTTACTTCTTGATGATGGCTCCGACGATGACGTCGACGTCGACACCGACGGAGAGGTCAATACCGAGCGTGTTACCGCACTGCTCGAGGGCGCCAACGATGATCTCGAGGGTAGCTTCGACTTCGATCTCGGTCTGGGCAGAGCCGAACTTGTGGCAGCCGGCCTAAAGGAGTGATGGGAGGGTAAAAGATGATCAATACAAGTCATACAAGTCTATCATAACGCGGTCAGGAGCGGGGGTGGGTGAGAAGAACCTGTCGGCCGAAAGAGGAGGAGGAGGAGGGAGCGTATATTGAAGATCAGAGGCCAATGGACGAAGGATAGGTGTACTCTACTTACAACGGTGTTCTGGAGCTGCTGGACAGTCTGAAGGACATCGACGTCCCTCTTCTCAAGAGCGAGGTCGGTAGCGTCAACGAAGGGCGAAGCGACAGGGGCAGGAGCAGGCGCAGCGAATGCCGAGCCGATGAGGGCGAGAGGCAAGGCGAGGAACAAGGTTGAGAATCGCATTGTTGCTTGCTGGGTTGGTTGGTTGGGGTAGCTTGATTGGTTGGTTGGTTAGTATGGAAGTAGATTGAATTGAAGAGATTGTGTTGGTTGAAGAAAAGACGAAGAGAGAGCTCGAGGAGAGGGGGTTTATATATCTTTTCAAAGGGTCGATTTGGGATCTCTCGACTTGACTCCCACTTGTTCGAGCTACAGTGGGCTTCCGGTTTTCTCGTCGAGAGGCAGGCGGTATGACGAGCGACCACCAGCGGGCGAGCGATTACAGCCGACCGCACTTCGTATCAAATCACTCACATAGCTCAGTACACACTCACTTGCGACGTTGCCGAAGTCGCTGTTAGGAACGACAAAGTACATAATTGGGCACACAATTTCGGAACGACATCCTCCGAACCGAACAACGCACAGCCTTGATGAGTTCATTAATGCAAATTGCAGATCAAGGATTCCAGACCAAAGGTCCGATCTTGACGATGACGATGAGATCAAGTCGAGTCAAGGGTCCCGTCCGAGCGCTTGCGCTGGACCACGACAAAAAGGCTACAGTACCTCATGCACGAGAACGAGTGACTCTTCGTGGTTGTGGGAAACGAGCACACATACACACCCAATTCGATTTCGAGGGTGTCGAGGTCGAGCAACTTCGATTGTTAGAATCAGGACTAGGGCTGAGACCAGGAAATCGGGAACCACAAGATCAGAGTGTCTTCATACTCAATCTGTACCTGAAGTTGATGGAGAGAGAGCCTCATCTCGTAAATGACACAACACACAATGAAGGTCCAAATTGCCAAATTGTCTGTGAAAGCAATAAGAGCTGTAAGGAAAAGGCCCATCTCGGACCTTGATCTGATCTGTTCTAACCCAAACTGATGGTGATCTGCATTTTGCTCTTCCTCATCGAGGCCCTGACCCTAGAAAGACCCCTTTCCCTCGACCTTTGCGGCGACCTGGTGACCTGGGACGACCTCGGACCCGCCTCCGAATCCGAATCAAAGTCATCTGACCCGAAGACAGAGTACTTACTACTACATACTGTGTATCCTGAAAGTGGGTCGAGCTTACATCGTGGAATGTCATGTAGATTGAAATGCTCATGGCTGACGGGTGGTGATTGATGTGGTGGTGGTTGGGCCATCAATATGACGTGTGTGATTTTCAGACTCCATCATCATGAAATCACCAAAAGTGCCACGCCTCTATTCCGCCATCACATACTCCTTCGGAAACGATCAGAGTACTCCATAAAGTTCTCAGGGAATCTGTTTTCTGAGCGTGGGTTTTGGTTGATCCGACCTGACGATCAAGCTAATTTAGATCGAAAAAGAATGATCGCTTTGAATTTTTATACTGTTGTGTGTGTGGGCCAAGAAATCTATTTCCATTCTTGGCCTTTTGTCGGGTGAGGTAGCTTGACACTGTCCTGTCCAGGACGAGCTTGGCTGTTTGGTCCGCGGTATGAGGATTTTACTCTTGTGTCGGAAGAAGCATGTGAACTCTAGCCTCGCTTGGAGTGTATAGGCGAGTTTCGGGGCTGACTACAGTAAATGGACACTTATAGTACAGTACACTGCGCGCGCCCTTTGCATTGGACTATACGACGCTTAAGCTATTGAAAAGTCTGACCAAAAAAAGAGATGACATGCCCCACGGACCCCCAATCTTGGATCCCCAAAACAGATCAAATCACCTCGGTCGAGCGAGCTCGGAACACCGAGCTCATGTTACAGTGAACATGATGAGTGATTGATTGATTGATTGTTTTCATTTGAGAAGAGGAGAGATGGAAAAAACAAATCGACCTACTGTATCAGACAATCTGGCTGATTGAATGATCATTGAAGAGGCGTCGCCTTTGTTGGTAAGGGAGTTTGATACGCTCTGATCAGCAAGTTCTAGACTGGAGGTCAGAACGTCGAGTTCCGAGCGAGCGAGCGAGCGAGCCATCCTCATCAAATGACGTCGTGATCATCAATCATACTGTCAGACTTATTCCGAATCACACAGCGCTAGAAGGACTAGCATACTAGTGTAATACTGAACTCTGCCTACAGGACAAGCGGTCAAGTATCAAGTATACTTTTGTACGAGAGTACCTTCTTGTGCATATACGAGTGTGATTGTAATTTCATGCTGTCTGATTATGGGAATCGATCGATCGAATCCATTCGATTCGAATCGAATTAAGCTAAGCCGGCACCCTTCTATATGAACCGAATAGGGATCCGGGAAACTAGGGACAATACAATGAAATCGGATTGGTTGATCGTTTTATCATCGTGCAAAGTGACAAGACGCTCATGTCGCACTGTACTCGTACTAAATCATGATGTATTATGAAGTGCGATCCCAGGGCTGATCGACAAGCACAAGCTGTCACTACACGCCAGCACGCCAGTGCTGCGGAAAGGGACGTTTTCAAAAAGGAACAAAAAAAGCCACGACGATCCATCCGCTTCGAATCAAATCTCGAGCTACGAAAACGATGTCTGATTCCGGCAGATCCCTCTGCGCTGCACATCTCTGTATGCATCAATCCTCAAAAGATTGAAAGAAGGCCTATTTGATTCTATACACTTCCTCATCCGAAGCGACAGCTATCAATTAGTCCTTTTACAACGCCGTTCGGGTGTGTGTCGCTAAGTAAGCGAAGGTGGTTCGGCCGGCCAGCAGGGCGCACTGGGAGTAAGGTAAGCTGGTCAAAGTGGCTTAATACTGTGATCCGGCGTGCATGAAGCTGGAAGGGATTAGTTCAGAACGATGCGGCAATTCTCGGATAAAGACGCAAGCTGACGCCGATGCCGAGCAAGATCTCATGGGTGCGCCGTCGGGGTGTTGTGGCTTCTGAACGTAAGCGAGGAGGTCGGGGATACGAGGAAGATTGGCATGGGAAAGATCGCGTTTCGGAAGGGCCGCTGCGTATGTATGTATTTGAGCGACTAGGCGTTCTCCGGACCCCGTGGGAGAGCTGATGCACTCCCATTGCCAGGTCTGAACTGTAACATCGCCCATCGGTCAGTCGACCGTACATACGAGTAATGATCAGGATCACAGAAGCACAGTGCGTCGGCTACAGGGAAACGAAATGTGACAGAGCAGCATTGTCACACATGACGTTTTTGTCTTTGTTCGAGGATTAGAGGCTTCATAGGAGGCAAGGTACGAAAGTGAGAATTATGTAAGAATATGTATCAATTGCTACATTGCTACAGTGCGCGCGGCCTATCCAATTTGAGAAGGCTAGGGCTAGTTAAGCTGTCACGCTGTCACGCCAAGAGGGGGTTGTATCACTCTGAGTGCTTAACCAAGGAGGCCGCCGAGGAGACCACCGACAAGACCACCAGTGAGACCGTCAACGGTGAAGATCAGTCCGCCGAGAAGACCGCCAACGAGACCGTCAAGGAGGCCAAGGACACCAGCGAGGACGGGAGCCAGGGCACACTTGAGGTCGAGGAGGATGTGAGCAACGAGGGAAAGAACACCGACGAGGAGAGCTTCGACGGCGTTGAGGAGGACGCAGAGGGTGGTGTCAATCTTGACGAGGAGAGCGGCCTGCGGAGAGAAAGAGGAGAAGTGTTAACTGAAGTCACGCACACTGATGACTGTCTCGCGTTCTGTAGGGAGTGTACGAGTAGCATTGTTCCGATACCTGAAGGTGGGTGATCAGATACAAGATGGGTACACTTACAACAACGGGGATAGCAGCGACATCAGTCGAGACAACACCGACAAAGACGTTAACCTGAGCAATGACAGCAGCAAGGATCTTGGCGGCCTCGGGGGCAACGTCCTGTCGCCTATGAATGTGGGCACAACATATCAGCACAAGCCACCAAGTCGGTGATGGTCACGTCAGGAAGAGGAGAAAATGAAGGATGTTATCACTCACTTGGCAATGGAACCGATGGCGACGTCGGCGTCAAGACCAACGTCAAGCTCGATACCGAGTGCCTGGCCACACTTGTTGAAGGCGACGAGGACGGCCTCAAGGCAGACGGTTACCTCTGCCTCGACGGAAGTAGGGGTGATAGCGGCGATGGCGGACTAAACCAATCACGGTCAGTCCAACTATTCCTAATACATCGCATGTGCACCGCTTTAGAAGAAGCAATCGACGAAGAGATCGGCAAGCAGATGAACCTTTGAGGAGGTATTGAACACTTACGATATCAGCCTGGAGCTCGGTGACGATAGCAAGTACGTCAACGTCCCGCTTCTCCACGGCAGCGACGGCCGAGACCTCCTTGATAGGAGTAGGAGCGGCGAAGACAGAGCCGATGAGAGGGATAGCGCAGAGGAGAGGAGCGAATCGCATCTTTATAGAGTAAGTGTTGTTAAGTGAAGTGGGTTGAGGTTGAGAGAGGTGGATGTGTTGTGAGGCTGTAAAATGAGTGTGGGTACAGTTGGTCGTGTTTGGTTGTTTTGCCAGATAATATGTGAATGAGGAAAGAGGGGACGATACGGGCGAGGAAAGAGGGGCTTTATATACCTCGCTCGATACATAGCTGGTCCGGCATCCTAGGTGGTCAGCTGCTTGTCAGCCAAGCCCAGCATGCTGCGTTGTGAGCATATTTTAACTTTTGTTGTCGCTGAGACGAGAGGTTCGTTGACATTTCGTAGGGAACCGAATTCTTTTAGGTCCGTTTGAAGGGGTGTATATGAGTATCAGTGGGTTCATTTAGATCCAAACGCTAGTCCAAAGGTGAGTAAAACAGACTATTATAGTGGGCTGGTCAATCAGCCAGCCAGTCGTAGATGACTTCACCCTCCGCCGCAGGAGAAAATTAGCGTGACTAATGAGCGAAGGCGACCAAGATAATGTATGTCGGATGCAGATCTGCAGCAACAATATACTATGGTACACCTTATATGGTAAGGAGGGTACTGTAGCAAATGAATCGCTCGGATCGTCATCTAGCTAGATTAGATCATTTAGTTTACACATAGGCCTCTGTTCCCTCTCTCTGGATCCGATATTCACTGTATGGTCGTCCGTGCTTGTGACCAAGCAATAGGCAGGACGCAAAGGTCAGGTGATCTTTTAGTGGTTGTCGAGGCAAGCGCAGCCTTATTACCTGGAACTCCGAGCTGCGGAATCAACCGAGCAGGTCCGTGTATGGTTAGTGCGCTTCGATCATTGTGTGTTAAGGTAGACCAGGGTCAAGTGTCGTGCTGGTGCTTCCGTATCGATACGTCGGTGGCTTAAGGTAGATCAATGAGCTATCCCTAGATCACTCACTCTGTAATCGTTGTACCCTGCTACCATCATACCGAGCGAAAACCTTTCGCTGCGCAATAGCTTGCATGCATTGGCACAGCTAATGAGCGCACGCGTCTTCACGTATTCTACAATCTACCCCATGACCTCAGGACTCTATCCTCGGTGCCCTCCCCGACCCATTTATACAACCCCTCAGCCAATGCAAGGTTCTCCACTTCGCTCTTGAACAGCTTGGACATATCTGGCTGTCCGCCCGGACCAGCCATCATGCCGCCCCCTGCACCAGACAAGGCGGACATGGCGGTAAGGTCTCGAGTATCAACGGCAGCTGCGAATAGTTTCGATAGATAGGTCAGCGCGTGCCATACGCCTAGTGTACAAAGACAGGCCCGGTTGTAAGGAATGATATTACGTACCGTTGTTTGAGCCCAGGATGAGCTTGAAGACACCGTTCAAACCGAACAAATTGAGGAAGTACCACGATAAGGCGCTAAAGGACGACCATAGAACAGATTAGCTAGAGCCCTTCCGCGACAGGATCTTGCTTAGCTGTACTCACGATACCCATCTAACGTCTAAATCTGGCATAGGCAGATCTCGGGACAAGAGGGACTTGAAGCCGGCCGTCAAAGGGAAGGGGAGACGCACTGCACAGATTAAGAAAACGATTTAATATTGGGCTGCGTTAGGCTTGGTGAAGGGGGAAGGCACACTCACTAATGACGAATCCAGAGAAGAAGACGCTGATGTACTGCATGATAACCATGTTTGGCACCCTATAGCCATTTATCAGCATCATACAAGTATCTTCCTGCGAACTGGTCATGACAGAAGGGCGAGTACGCACATCATGACTCCCTGCTTTTTCATACCATCCATCATGTTCTCCATCTGAGCACCTTCGAATGGGTTAGGCGGACTAGCATCATCTCCACCCTCTTTCGACGCGACGGGCTTCAAGTATTCTCCAGAGGAAAGAGCCGCCGCGAAGGAAGCTGAGAGGGATTTGTACTGCGCTGGAGGGATGGAAGAGAGGGGTGCTGTTTGTCGGAGAAGAGCGGCTCGACCTAGTGCTCGTCTGTTGTGATGATAAAACGTGCAACACAGTCAGCAAAAGAAAGCAGTATATCGGAACTGCTCTATCAACAGTGCAAGGCTAGTCATGACAGCGATGAACTCACTGTTCCCGCACAGCATTGGCTGCCTGCTTTTTCGGTGCCGAGTTGAGCAGCAACGTTACATAGTGTCGCAGTACACCAACCAGAACCTGACGAGAAAGAAAGCTCCACGACATCAGCTATTACAGTACTTTATCACGTTATTGAGCACGGAGGGAGATCTCACCATGATGAGAGTGATAGGAATTAGAACCCAGTCCTGCGTATATCATACAACCGTCAGCGATGACCCCTGCCCTTGTACTGGTTCAAGCTCACCCGAATGGAGGGGTCCAGATAGAGATCTTGCCTGAAGATTGAAACGATTATCGTCAGCTTCTGCTCATGGATCACATGATCAAATCTGCTTCGAAAGCTCACTCTGCTTTGACTGCCATATCTCCCGCTGAGTCAACGAAGTTCGATCTTGACAAAGACCTTGTTCAATGATGCGTAGTCACTTTCAGCTCACTCTTCGTCGAAGTGATGTTATCGCAGAACGAGCAGCTAAGTATGGTATGTAGCTTGCGCGACGCTTCACTACTGTAGCTAGTAGCTATGAATGAAGCACCATCAGGCTCCACGTGGTCACAATGAGGGATGGGTCACGTGACACTAGGTTTCGGTTAACCCCTCCCTCGACTCGCGCTTTCTCCCACTCCTCACCACCACCACCACCGAACAACACATTCGCTATCTTCAGAAATCCTCATCGCAGGTTCATGTATAATTGTCGCATCCTTTACAGTATCCCTTTATCTCCAAACACAATCTCATACCCAAAAACCGACTCGAAGCTGTCCTATTAAGACGCTTGAGCCGCCAATCGACCGAACAAGTGATATATGAACCTTGGCTCCGTGCTATCTCGGTTCAGACCCATCCCCACTTCTCTCTATATACCTTTAAATCCTCGCCGCTTCGCTCATACCTCCACACCCACACCTGCGCTTGCTGCAAGACCATCGAAAATGTCTTTGGCCAACTCTGCTCCTAAAGTGCCGGATACCGCTCCCGCTCACTGGCCTTCACCGGCTGAATGGCCCGCTGCGAAAGTCAGGCAGACTTTTATCGACTACTTCGTCAAGCAGCCTGGATTCGAGCACACTTTCTGGCCTTCAAGCGGATGTATCCCCTTCGACGATGATACCCTCCTCTTCGCCAATGCTGTGAGTCGATCATCTCCCGAGGAAATACTTCAAGCTTCGTCGGGATGCTAACCTGTCTGTGTCGTTGCGTAGGGTATGAACCAGTACAAGCCTCTGTTCCTCGGTACCGCTGACCCCAAATCCGACCTCTCGAAGCTTCTCCGAGCGGTAAACAGTCAGAAGTGCATCCGAGCGGGTGGCAAGCACAATGGTAAGCTCTCATATCTGCCTGGTTTGTTTTGGTCGCAGGACCTCACTACTAATAATGCTTCAATCGATAGATCTTGATGATGTTGGCAAGGACACCTACCACCACACTTTCTTCGAAATGTTGGGTAACTGGTCTTTTGGTAACTACTTTAAGGTAAGCAGTCGGTACAAGGAATCACCGTATTACAGCTGATATACGTCCATTCAGATCGGTGCTTGTACCATGGCTTGGGACCTTTTGACCCGAGTATACGGTCTCCCTAAGGACCGACTCTACGTAACGTACTTTGAGGGTGATGCCAAGCAGGGATTGGAGCCTGACACGGAAGCTATGTGAGCAGTAGCTATCGGCATGGACGATACGAGCGGCACTAACGGGCCCTTGCACAGTGAAATCTGGAAGAACCTCGGAGTACCTGAGCACCACATCTTGCCCGGAAACGCCAAGGACAACTTCTGGGGTGAGTAGAGTCGTAGCCGTTGTAAGATCGTGCTCTATGCCTGCTGACAAGGTCTGTCAACAGAGATGGGAGCTACTGGTCCATGTGGTCCCTGCAGGTGAGTCTTGTATTTTTCCGCTGTGTTGATCAAGCCGAAGCTGACAATCCGCGTTTGTCTTTTGCAGTGAGATTCACTTCGACCGAATCGGTGGACGAGAAGCTGCGGAACTCGTCAATGCCGACGACCCCAACGTCATCGAAATCTGGAACAACGTTTTCATGCAATACAACCGAGAGCAAAACGGAGAGTTGAGACCGTTGCCCGCCAAGCACATTGACACCGGTATGGGTTTCGAGCGACTTGTATCTATCCTTCAGAACGTCCCATCAAACTACGACACCGACGTCTTCACTCCTATCTTCGCTAAGATCCAGGAATTGACCGGTGCCCGACCGTACGAGGGCAAGCTTGGAGAAGAGGATGCGGACGGCGTAGATACCGCTTACCGAGTCGTTGCCGACCACATTCGAACGTTGACTATCGCTATTTCGGACGGAGGCGTGCCTGACAAGGACGGTCGAGGTTACGTATTGCGACGAATCCTTCGAAGAGGTGTAAGATACGCCAGCAACAAGCTCAACGTCAAGATCGGCAGCTTTTTCTCTTCCCTTGTGCCTACTGTCGTCGAGTCTTTGGTGCGTGCAGATTCAGGCTGATCAATACACGTGAGGGAACCGTTGGCTAATTTCCGTGGTTGTCTTTAGGGCGATATCTTCCCTGAAATCCGAAAGAAGGTCCCCGAGCTTGTGGAGATCCTTAACGAGGAGGAGGCATCTTTCGCTCGAACCCTTACTCGAGGTGAAGCCCTTTTCACCAAGTACGCCGAGACCGCTAAAGCGGAGAAGCGAACCATTCTCGGCGGAAAGGATATCTGGCGATTGTACGACACCTATGGTTTCCCTGTAGATTTGACTCAGATCATGGCTGAGGAGCGAGGGCTCCAGATCGACCAGGAGGCTTTCGAGAAGGCTCGATTGGAATCTTTGGAGGCGAGCAAGGCTGGAGGAAAGGACAAGGCTACTGCTGGTGTCAAGCTTGATGTGCATGACTTGGCTGCCCTTGAGGCCAATGATGCTGTACCCAAGACGGACGACTCGTTCAAATACCGTGAGTGGAGGTTGTTTATTGCGGCAGAATGTCATAGTTCCTTCAGCTCACAGCTGTCATTGTTCTCTCAGAACTCGACGACATCAAGTCCACCGTCAAGAGCATCTACCATTCCTCCAAGTTCTACTCCTCCACCTCTGAGCTCCCCGCCAATGCTACCTTCGGCGTCTTGCTCGACAGGACCAACTTCTACGCCGAATCTGGTGGTCAGGAGTACGACACTGGTGTCATCGCTATTGACGGACAGGCAGAGTTCAAGGTAGAAGACGTCCAGGTATTCAACGGTTACGTGCTGCACATCGGTCAGATGGAGGAGGGCGAGATCAAGGTTGGAGATGAGGTCATTTGTACCTACGACGAGGTGAGTTGGCGGAAGCGTCGCTCATTGTCACTCAGCTCATGGTATTGGTGTATAGCTCCGAAGATGGCCCATCCGAAATAACCACACTGGTACCCATATCCTCAACTTTGCTCTTCGAGAAGTCCTCGGTGACCATATCGACCAGAAGGGATCTCTCGTTGCGCCGACCAAGCTCCGATTCGATTTCTCACACGGAAAATCCATCGGTGTACCCGAAATCACCAAGATTGAGGCTATCTCGAATGACTGGATCAAGAAGGCTGCTCCCGTATATGCCAAGGAGATGTCCCTCGCTGAAGCCTACAAAATCCCCGGTCTTCGAGCTGTCTTCGGTGAGGCCTATCCCGACCCCGTGCGAGTCGTCTCTCTTGGCTTCCCCCTCGAGGAGATTGCCCAGAACGTACAGGACAACAAGTGGCGACAAACTTCCATCGAGTTCTGTGGTGGTACCCACGTTGCCAAGACGGACGACATCAAGGACTTTGTCATTGTAGAAGAGACCTCAATCGCCAAGGGTATCCGACGAATAGTCGCTGTCACTGGTCATGAGGCGCATGAGGTCTCTCGAAAGGCCGGTGACTTCGAGCGACGCCTGGACAGGATCGCTCAGCTCGAGGGCAAGGAGAAGGAGACTGCTTTAAAGCCATACCTTGTTGTGAGTCATTCATAACGATGACCACGCGAATAATATCGCTGATACAGGATTTTGTTTGGATCAATAGGAACTCGGTCAGAGCGGTATCTCCATTATCAAGAAGGATGCGCTCAAGAAGCGATTCGAGAAGATGCAGTCTGAGCTCGTCGCCGCTGCCAAGGCTAAGACCGCTGCTGACTCCAAGGTGATCCAAGAGGAGATCAAGGCGTTCTTCAAGGCCAACCCCAACGACAACGTTTACGCTGGCTCTTTCGACGTTGCCGCTGGAAACGCCAAGGTGAGTCAGCTGTTGACGACCCTTTGAGGTGCATTCGCTGACCCACTCCATCTTATGTGTCCGCGCCTATTTCCTGGCTCAATAGACTCTCGCCGCTGCTACTACCACCGCCAAGTCGCTCTCAAAGGCCGTATACGTATTCAGCGTAGATCCTGAGACTGGCAAGGTCGCCCACACAAACTACCTTCCTAAGGAGGTACTGGACCGAAAGGTCATCGATGCTAAGAGCTGGTTGGGCGAGGTCAGCAAGGTCATCGGAGGCAAGGTGAGTACGGTGTCCCCCTCGCATGATGGGTGCAAAGGATAGTTCTTCGATGTATATCGCAACTGGCCGTTGCATTACTACTACACCGTCTGTCGCCTTCGAGAGAGACGCTCATCCATTGACTTTTGTCTGATCCTCGTCTCTAGGGTGGTGGTCGAGACGACTCCGCTACGGGTGTAGGCAGCGAGGTCAGCAAGATCGACGAGGCTATCGCTGTCGCCAAGTCCTTCTACAAGGGCAAGGTTGAGGCCTAAACCGCGGTCAAGACATAGCACCGAGCATCTACAGAAAGAGTAAGAGTCATTTCGATGAGAAGCGATACAGTTAGGGTAGAATGGTCAGGAAGGAAGGTTTCGGCATGGTGCATAATGGCCCTGTGTTCATGAGTCGACTACCATCAATATTCGTTGGATATAGTTAGTGATTCAAGCCATTTGAGACCTTTGATCCCAGTAGTGCGAAGCAATTCAGGAAGCATGAATGTGCATCACAGTATTCCACAGCGGCACTCGTGATCCATTGAAACATGATCCGTTAATACTTGGACACATTTTGCGGCACAGGTGAAACCCACAACTGTGTAAAACAGGACGCATAGGCAATATCAAACCTCGGGAGGTCTCATAAAGATTATACGTTTGCATCTTACACCCCATCCCGGGGCGCCAGCTTTGCAGTGTCAAACGACGTATAGTATGAAACGATTCTGCGCGGGTGCCAGAATACTATACGTCTTGATTCCTGCAATGTTTATTACAATTGATGGAACACTCAGACCGTATAGTGACCGAATCCCCGTACGAGCTTTGAGATACCTATACGTTCTCAGTTTGAGTGAGTTTGCTCCTACCCGCCCTAAGTATTCTATAACATAGGTGCAACAGATAGAAAGACACCTACATATAGTAAGGCGAGTGTTCTAGTATTGGTTCATACTCCTATACTCCTCTACATAAAGTGACTCTTTCGTGCTTAGGCTCCTCAGCCCCTGTGAGCAGCTTGACAAGTATAGTGATTGATGGGGCCAAGCGGGCATAGCATACTATACGTTCTCCCATTCGATTCGCCATACAATAGGAACCGCAGTACGATTGTGATGTACTATAAATCCATAGTCTTAGACGTATCGCAAACTCAGCACCTTGAATATACTTCTGATCGTTGCTTGACAATCTCCCACCCAAGCATGGGGCAACGAAGAACATATCGCAACATGTTCAACCGGGCCTTTTGCACGACACTATGCATACATGCCGTGCTGTCTACCCAAATACACACATCTGGTTCCAGCAAGCATAGTGAGGGACAAGTCAGCTTGAGGGTTGCAATCCTATACGTTCCTCGTGTGATAATGATCCGTCCATTGGCAGCCTCAGGAAGATGGCATCAGCGGATGACCTCCGCGATCTGAGCTGAGAACGGTTACCTGCCCCTCGACAGTCTAATTTTGCATACCAGGGGCTCATAACTATGTGTCCATGTCGGACCAGTTGAGTTGTCTTGCATGCACCTCAAGACAGTCTCTCATTTACGTAGCGATGACTGTGATCTACAACAGGCTCTACAACACACGGCCCAATCAATCTTCTCACTACAACTGGTACCCAGACCTACGCCATTATGCCGTCAGGGCTCAAAAGCTTGTGCCTCGCGTCGAGGACCCATCTAAAACACCAATACATTCTTGCCTTTCCTACCTTCCTCATGTACACTATCCACCATCTTCTCATGCTGGTCAATTGTAAACCTGGCGACCTCGCTCCTGATATCAAACTTTCCGCACAAGTCAATCGTCTCCTTCAGATCTTTCTCGTTGCCGTGTAGCGATCCTGATAGTGTCAAGTCTTGGAATATGAAGTTTCTGAAGTCGAACTTTATCTCTGGCGGTTGAGCGACTAAGATCAAGTGACCGTGTCTTCTTGTAATAGCTGCGGCGAAAGTCTGAGAAGATACAGGGTCCGCGGTCGGGATGGTAACTGGTACGGTCATGTCCATGAGTCAGTCCCGTAACAGCTAAGATCACTCAAGTCGGAATTTGTTTGGGACCGATAGCTGTGTAGCGCTGTGCTGTTCTGTCGCAGACATAGAGATAAACTTACCATCGGCCCCATCCCAGCCCTTGTACCCCTCAGGACGAAGCTTGACAATTTGTTTGACAGCGTCTTCCGCGCTGGTCTTACTAGCGTCGATGATCAAGTCGGGAGCGAGCTTGAACGACTTTACCAGCTCGATAGGTTCGGGCCGAGCATCGATGCCTACGACTTTGTAGCCCTACATGGATGCACGGGTAATGTCAGCTTTTCTGAAGAAGCAGGAGAATCATCGTAAACATGGACGATCTTCGTCGATGTACTCACCAGCGCCTTGCCCATCTGCACCCCCAAGCTGCCCAACGCCCCGAGGCCGCTGATTGCTAGTATATCCCCTGTCTTCAGATTAGCTTTCTTGATGGCCGCGTATATGGTCACTCCAGCACATGTCAGCGGAGCCGCCTGACCGAGGGGAAGAAATTGGGAGTCAGCTTTAGCCACCACCGTGGAGCGGATGTAGTCACTGTTACTGACCTGTTCAAATGACATGCTCTCTGGGATAGGTATACAATGCTTCGCTTCGACCAGTGCGTATTCGCCAAAGAATCCGTCGGTATTGATACCTCCATACTTGGAGTTGGCGCAATATCTATTGGTGTTTTCGAGTCCGTGGTGAGCGTTTGTGAGCGTATTCTGGAGATGCACTACAGAGGATCGGTCACCTAGACTCACTTCCAGTCGCCAAGGGTACAGTCGGAACATCCACCTGTGGCCCCAGGGCAAGATCGCCCATGCGATCAGTTGACAGACATGTGCGGGACACAAAGACCCACGGAAGATGATTAAGCTCACCGCAGACATCTTTCGGGAGTAATGCCGCTACTCTATCTCCTTTCTTCACAGTTCCCATCTTCTCCGCCTCCTGGCCTAACGTAACGACCGTTCCAGCCGGCTCATGACTTCCGATCAATGGGAAATTACCTCCAAACGACCCCTCCATGACCATCATATCGGTGTGACATAAGCCAGCTGCGCCGATTCTAATCAACACTTGGGTACCCTCCGCTTTCGGTACCGGTACTTCATCGAGTGTATAATGCTTCCTGTGAATCCACATCGGTTGATCAGCCCGATTCACAGGACGACGTTGATATGCTGAGCGTATTTACGCTGGAGTCGAGTGCACCCTTAGCGCACGCATCCTTTTCGGGATTTCGGACATGACACGGTATGAACTGCGATTGCGCTAATGAACAATTCGAGTTCTTCGAAAGAAGAAAGATATCTTGCGCGGGATGTACGTGCTAAACGCCAACAGGTGAATGACGCCGTTGTATGTATGCATCTGCACTTTGTGGACCGCGGAATGACATATGCATCTAACGCAGACTCATCCACCAGCATACCTCCACCAGCATACCTCCAGCTCCACCATAAAGAAGTACCTTCATTCAGATAAGGATGTACAATACGAGTAAAGCATTACATAAGATGGTCTGCAGCATGCATAACAATTAGGTGTTTCAGAGTTAGTACCTGAGCAACAATGGCTTGGCCGAAACTTGAGCTCGAGGTGATTTCACCTCGGAAAAGAGCCTTAAGCTAGCTACTGTGACCCTTTCACCAGCTCTTCCACCCTTGACTTTCTCTCTTGTCATGAAGCAATCAAGCTCACTGTTTCTTCATTACTCTCGTGGGGGTCCACGGTTATTCCCTGTCGATCTTGAGAGGCGTAAGAACGTACCCTATCGGTATGATACCTGTAGGTTCGGGCTTCAACCAGCCAGATCATAAGTGAGTACGATTGCGGCCGTGCTCTCCCGTGATACATCTTACTACACCACTGACACCTGATTAGATGGACGGAGCCTCAGCTGTGTAAACTTCTGGAGCACATCACCGTCAACTACACTTACAGGCAAGAATTCTTTCCTGCTCCCGGAACCTCCAGCACCTCGCTATATCATCATATCGAGAAGATCGTATGCACCGTTGTCCTGGAGGGGACCGAATGGATGCGATGGATGGAGCGCCATGAGCTTGTGCAAAGGAATCATCAGGGTCAACTGTGTCCCACAGACCTATGGCTGAGAGGCACTCCAAACCCAGTCAACTCTAAGCTGAGATGGTGAGTACGATCTGCTATACCGCTTGATATTCACCGGTCCATCGTAATTCTGGCGATAGAGCTATGCCGAACTTTGGGACCAGTCAAATCACCCAGCGAGCTCATGGGAACATCGACGGCGTGTAACGTGTGGAGTGAGTGATCAATGAAGCTCAATTATACACGCCATCCTATTCCGAAGTTGACAGTCAGTGCAGAACGATGGCAAGAGAGCGGTGCGTACACCTGGTACTTCCGGTACCTGAAGCTCAAGCTTGCCTCCGACCCGAAATGGATCGACAAACACGCAGTTCGACAACAACGACCTTTCGCCCAACGATTCACTTCAACAGTCAATACATCCCGGTCTCCGTCGCGCGAGAAGCGACCCACGCTGGACAAGGGTCAAGGACGGGATACATCGGATTATATCGATAATCCATATCACCGCACATCATACATCGATCTGACTCGTGGTCGACCTGAGAGCAAACGATCATTCACTGAATCCTCAATTGCCACTTCGAGAGACCTGACAAGCCGAACGGTATCCAGCGACATCGCTCGCTATCGCCAAGACTCTTATCGCACCGAAGAATCAATCAGAGTTTCTTCTGCTACTTCCCAGCCAACGCACGATCGGTATCGACCAGACCAGTCTCGAGGTCGACATCGCTCCCCTTCGCGGTCCCGTGCGCGTCGACGCAGCGCCTCGCCTGACTGGGCTGAATATTTCGCTCGCACTCGACCTTACAAATCCGACCAACGACCGCGCGCACCACGTCCTCGAAACATCTCCGAATCCAGCTCTCAAATTCCTTACTCTCAGCACGTGTACTCAAGTTCCAGTGGGTCTCCTATGTTATATGGCAACTGTGGTCGTGAATCAAGCGTCGAAGTGATCACACCTGCTTCACCGTCTGCACCAGCAAGAAATCTTTCACTGCGCCTTCCGCCTCGTGTCATCCCGAACGATATCATCAACCTCGTCAGCGACTCCGATAATGAGGACGATGAGATTGTGTATGTTGGTAGGATCAGTCCCCAAGCTTGGTCTCCACTTCCCACTCGATCAGCATCACCCCTTGACGCTCCTCATATACCAAGTCCCGAACGCCGCGACCATAGCCGAGGAGGGCAGGCCGATGCGCCTTATGATGAATCACTCAATCTACAGCGACTAAAATCGAACGATTTCAGTGGACCGCTCATTCGGCCGACTGGTGAAATAGAGGTTGAGGACGCTCAATCCGACCATTCTTTCCCTCCTAACGCTCCTCGTCCTGACACTCCTCGACTCACGCCTGAACGGTTGGCAGACGCAAGTCGAACTTTCGGTCAGATCTCGCCTTACTTCATGCCAGACATGTTTAGAGATACTACAATTCGATCACACAGGCTCGACGCCCTTCATCGCAATTTGGGCTTGCCGCCCGTCCATCCTCAGCCGGAACCTGAACCCATGATAGTGGGGGACCAGATCGATGCGGTCATCGATCAGCTGATCTATTCTCCGTTGGTGATTTCGGATGGGCTTCAGATGGAGGCACATCCGCCCTGGCAATCATTGTTCTTTGACGATGCTATCGTCACTCCAGACGACGATTCACCTGCTATCCCCCTGGCGGCCGTACCATCCGAATCGATAAGTGACGACGGATTCGAACCGATGGAGCTCGATATGGATGAAGAAACCCGCGGATCGTTATTGTTTGGTTGTCCAGCGAATCCTGCAATGGGTGAGGACGTATGCAGCGAGCGGTCTCTCAGTGCTGCCGATAGCGCTCGATCCCTGCGCACCTGCAATGGCTCCCATAATACCGAGAAGCCAGGGGAAAGGCCAAAATGGATGAATCCAGAAGATCGACCGCAAACTCCCCCTTTGCCGGCGGAAGACGACGACATTGTGCCGCTCACCCCGCCCACCCCTGCAAGTGGCTTTAAAAGGGTTCTTCGTAGAGTACACCATGCATCAAGACCTGTCACTCCGCCTCTGCCATCAAGCGACTTCGAACAGTCGTCTACATAGCGGCCGACGCTCGACGCCCAATCTCACGCCCCAATCATCCGCTCGGCCGAGACCGCGACACGTCAGATGCCAGACGCAGGCGAATTCATCCACGCCTGCCAGATCCTAAGGCGAGCAAAGTCGAGGCGGTCGACCCTCCATCAGCTCAAGCGAACACCTCTACCACCTCCGAAATCTTCAGTTGTCCTCAAAGGAGTTGATCTCCTTTGTACTGTATCCCAGAGGTGGTCTCACCCTACTGTGGTGCTCCTCCAACTGCGGGGATTGGAAGTCCCTGATGCCTCTCTGTCCCCCCTTTACTCCCCAGCATCGATCGACCCGATGTTGCTCCAGGTAGGACACTCTCCTTTTGACCCCACCGCGATGCTTCGGATGCTCGGTTTCAATGATAGCTCAATGACCCACTAAGATGGAGCATTGAATGTGGCCCAGTACAAGGTCAGGAAATACCCCCATCGAAAAGTCATCTTGAACCACAGTCTACCTCTCTGTTCGCTCGTACCGATCTGGACTGAGTTCATGGATATGCACTGTCACACCAGAACTGTCCTCTTCCATGCAGTGACCACATGACTATCCTAGGATGTGCATTCCCGCTTTTTAGCGACCGACGTGTATATTCGCACTCCGATACGATAGACATACCTCATTCGCGCCTGTGCCCAGCAGATAGAGCTTAAACGAACTATGATGTAAAGAGGTTAAAATGGCGTGATCTATTCAGCTCATGCCTCGGTACCAGTAAGGTCTCTGCGGAATGTCCGTATGTTGTCCCGTTCTCCGGTTATTTGTGAAAGGTTCGCGAGCATCGTCTCAATGTTGAATGGTGAACCCATGCAGCAACGTCACCAACAAATTTATGGAATCAGTTCCATCAATCACGCAATCCTGAAAAGCCGTTTAGCGACGGACGATTTTACAATCCCTGATTCCGCCACGATCCAGTCTCATAGTATCGCTCATTCTTAAGGGAAAATCTGTTGTGCCACAGGATACGTAAGAGAAACCTTATCTCTCATTAAGCTTCTTTACAACAAGCACTCCACGTTGGCCTCGAATAGATGATATCGCTAAAAATGGTTTCGCGCATGAAATTTCGACCTGTTGTTGGAAATTCCGAAATAGTACCGCATGGTGTACATGTCTCTTTGTAACCGCAACCCTTAAGTACCACATGATTCACCAAGCAAACATCGTTGTCATCCGGTGTTCTTGGATTATTTTGACGGTTCGATCTTACAGACAGTGATGGATGGAGTGGGAAATGCAGTTCAAACGCCTTTATTCGCCATATATATTTGTAACAGTCTGATCACATTATAATCACCTCATCGATGTGAACAGCGATTCATGCGTGGAGAGAGTCAACAGGATACGAAGATGACAGGAAAACTTTGCGAACTGCTGACTTTGAGGAAGCTGATTCGAGAGAAGGAATGGTATAAAAGGATGTAACTGATTGGCCAAAGGACGGGAGAACTCTGCTCGAGAACACCAATTTCCACAACGACCAAGGATGGACCAAGTAGCTGTCCTCAACTCAGCGGTCGGACAAGGTCCCGTACCACCACTTGAAGGTAAACCGCCAGTTTTGGACAAAGACAACCTCCTCCCCGACGAAAAGGCAATTGTGGGACGAACAGAAGAGCCGAATCTAAACGATGACATCTCCGACGATGGTCATATAATCAAGACTGGCCTCGACGCTGCCAACCATCTTCTGTCGATTCGCGATGATGGCGATCCGGCTATCACGTTCAGAAGTTTGGTCTTAGGCACCATCATGGCATGCTTTCAAGCTTCCATGACCCAGATCTACCTTGTAAGCCACAGTCTTTATCTTGCTTGGGATCACGCGCTGATAATCCTCAATATTAGTTCAAACCCACTGTAGTCACTATCAGCGGCTCCTTCATCGTTCTCATTCTGTATTTCCTTGGTCGAGGCTGGGCTGCGCTTCTTCCTAGAGGCGATCACTTGGAGAAGAGATGGAAAGCACGCGGTGGCGAGGGCCCTTTACCACTGTGGATCACGGCAGTCAAGTTCCTCAATCCATCGGCTTTCGGGCTCAAGGAACATTCGGTCGCTGCTATAACTGCTTCGGCAGCTTCCAACGGTGCTGCGGCTATCTCAGTCTTCACAGTCCAGGACTTGTACTACGGTCTCCCTTTGACCGCCACGACCGTTATTCTAAGGTGAGTTGACAGAGTCAGCACCTCTTACCAAAGGATCATGTAAGCCCAAATGAGCTGACTAGCGGGCAGTACTCTGAGTATAGGACTATTCGGATATGGATTGACAGGCATCCTTCGACCTATCACTGTGTGGCATGTTGAGGCAGTCTATTGGACCAACATTCCCACCGTCAAGTCCCTACAGACCCTTCATTGGGATACGGTCCGAGATTCAAAACCGCTCAGAGTGTTCTGGTATTGCTTTACCGGGATGTTCATCTACGAGTTCTTCCCTGCGTACATCTTTCCTTGGCTCAACTCGGTTTCTATCCCTTGTTTGGCCTCTATGAAAGCCACCGGGTCGAAAGCAGCGGTTCTAACGAATCTTTTCGGTGGATCTTTGAGTAATGAAGGTCTTGGTATCTTGAACATCAGTTTCGATTGGCAATATGTGAGTGCATGACGCCGCTCAGTATGGTTGACGGGTCACATTGGAGTTAACGATCGATGACTTGATCCAGATCACTTCAGCAGCCACATCGATGCCACTCAAACTACAAGGCAATTATGCTATAGGTATCGTTGTTTGCTGGATCGCCTTCTTAGCGGTATACTACGGCGACGCTTGGGGAGGCAGAAGTCTCCCTTTCCTCTCGACTTCGTTGCGGACCGCCGAAGGGGGAAAATACGTGTCGACCAAGGTCTTCGTTAACGGTATCCTCGACGAGACTAAATTAGCCCAGTATGGACTACCAAAAGTCACCTCGACATATGTCTGGGCGATGATCATCGGAAACGCGGCTGTGAGTGATGATGGACTCTCGCATTGAAGCTTGTGTCTCGTCTAAGAACCGCAGAACTGACAAGATGGAACATCGATAGATTGGAGGAGTCATCATGCACTGCATCGTCTTCTGGGGAAAGGACATATGGACAGCTATCAAAAACAGTCGAAAAGGGATCTTCGATGACAGACATCATAACGCCATGAAGAGATACAAGGAAGCACCGTGGTATTGGTATTTGGCGGTATTGGTCTTTGCCTTTGTCTTGGGCTTAGTCGTGGTTCTGAAGGAAAACATCACCTTGTCCGTCGGGTCATTCATCACCGCTTTGGTTCTGGGTACGGCCATTGCGCCTTTCAGCACCATTCTTTATTCGAGGTAAGCTAAAAGGCCCTTTGTAGACCTGTGTTTAAGCAGAGCTGATTGCCAAGCTTCTTGTCGTAGGTTCGGAAACGGTATCGCCACGAATCAGTTGATGAAGATGGTAGCAGGACTTACGTCTCCGGGAAGGCCTATTGCCAACTTATATTTCTCTGCTTGGTCTCATTCGGTCATCTCTCAAAGTCTGAACTTGGCATCCGATTTGAAGATGGGAGAATATCGTGAGTCTCGGATATCCCCCTATGTTGTTTACACCTCCGGGTTAAGAATCAACAAGGCCCGCCAATTATTGTGGTCTTGTGACCGAAATGTATATACTTACTACGTTTGAATGTATGTAGTGAAAATCCCTCCTCGGGCCATGTGGCTCACCCAAGTCTACGGAACCGTTTTGGGCGCATTCATCAACTACGTCGTCATGATTTCGGTCGTGAACTCTCACAGAGATCTCCTCACGAACTCTGACAATGGTTCTTCCGCCTGGTCACCGGCATATTTCCAGAGTCTAAACACATCGGGTAAGCATCCAAGACTTTGCCCGATTTGTAGTCATGACTCATCGATTTTTGTTTGTTCCAACTCATAGCCACAACCTGGGCACTCGCGAACAAACTGTACAGCCGGTCAGGAGAGTACTTCATTGTACCTCTCGGCCTCGCTATAGGTGCTGGGGCAGTCCTCGTACATCGTATTTTTGTCAGAGTAAGTCACGCATCACTATCAATACTCGTCCGTATGGAACGGAATACCTAATAGTTGTTCGGGCCTTTCAGTTCGTCCCACGAATAGGCAGAGTATCTACATCCGATCTCAACCTGCCAACCTTCTTCGCCTATGCGGGATATCTGGGTTTCAACCAAACTCAATCTTGTGTGATATTCAGTATCTTGTTTGCCGGATTCTTCACTCAATACTACCTGAGAAACTACAGACCCTACTTTTTCAAAAACTACTCTTACCTCGTTACCGCAGCTTTCGACGGAGGATCATTATTCGTACTCTTCATCTTGTCGTTCGCTGTGTTCGGTGCGGGCGGTCCGTCCAAACCATTCCCTACTTGGTGGGGAAATCCCGAGGGCAATGTCGATCACTGCCCGAGCGCCGAGTAGATAATATATGGTCGTCCCTTGCTTGGTGTGACATGAAGAATGTGGAGGATGACCGGCATAATCGTGTAGGTAGAGATGATATTAGGGAAACGATACTCCTTTCCATACCGAGGTATACATCGCCGAGTGTATTGGAATGTATCAGATAGATGCGAGTAGCATCAACCTTTCATCGCATGATGCGGCTCGGAAAAAATCGCTGTCACAAGGCTTGTCAGGTCAACGATCTGAGGGCGCTGTCTAGATTCCGGATCCTATGACCTTGCTTGTCGGGGCGCACATCGATCGACCAGGGATGTCGAATTGTCATCGGCATGGTCTGACACCGGGCCGTCACCTATCAACGGCGACATCGCAAGCTTGCATTTAACGATCTCCCATCTTCTCGAAACTCGTATATCTAGTACACCTCATCAGCATTTGCTGGAGTCAAGAAGATCATGCTGAGCCGATAATGCTAAGGTACATTTTTTGATCTATATTTCTGCTTTACATCCCGCTCCACCTGTAAAGCGTTACAAAGTGTATCCTATCATGCAATGGTCACTTCATTCATAGGGTTAGACCTTAGATTCTCCTGCACCTTCACACTCTTGGCATCTATCATATGGCTCGCTCTGCCCTTCGCAGCTGTGTTGTTCTGCATGTGTATGCTTACATTCCATCATCTCGTTAGCCACACGTCACCCCGGTCTCGTATCCACGCTTGTGATGCTTCTAAAACGACGCGGTGACGATGAAGCGCGGCATGTTTCACGTTCACATCGCGCAAGTCTGGCCCTCTCATGTCGACCGGAGAATTGAGGTCTCATGCGTCCGTGATGCCGTCTGTGACGCCTTGGACTCATCAACTGACGGCCATCATCATTCGGCGCAACAAATTTCCTTGTCCGAGAAACCGGGAAGGGTCTCAGGCGTGCTTGCACCATCATGATCGGCGCCTCTCTTGATGATCGCACGGCCTAGATCATGGTGGAGCGCGTGACTTGACCGTCTGGTCGAGCTGATTCTGAAGACCGCGACAACGTCATGGGGTGCCCGCTGTGTATATCAAGGTACCTAGTCAAGACTCCTTCTTTCATTCTTTTCTCCCAGGTCTGTCAAAACAATTCTATTCACTCGTCCAGTCGTTTGTTATCGTACCGACGCGACACCGTGCCGCATCTGATGAACGGCTGCACCTGCCCTTCAAATGGGCTTCGAGTCCCTTACCATTGGTGAGTCTGCCTGTCAGCTGAGTCGATAGAGGTACCTACACATGCACAGGCACTAACTTTCGAACTGGTGGAACCGATTGATCGTACTGTACGTAGCTGGAGTGAGTCGGAGACTTGCAAGCTCCTCGACATGCTCAGCAAGTCTGACATTGGACTTCATTGGTTTCTTCCGGCCAGTTCGCTCAACCCTACTCCCACCGAAGCTCTGAGTGTCGAGCAGGGATTATGTCTCCGCCTCCTTGACGGTACCGACTGGATGAATTGTATGGTCAAACACGGCCATATTGTGGAGACGGGTCAAGGGTCTCTCGGGATCGGCGAACCTTGGAGGAAGGACCCTTTGTCTATCACTAGGAGGATGAAAAATGTGAGTTTTCGAAACCATCACCTCCCTCGAACAGTGGCAAAATTGGTGCTGACGTGAGATAACCAATCTCCCAGCCTCGATAACCTGGCCGTGTAAGCCAGATTGGTCCTCGGACCTCTGAACAATCTTCAAGCCATCCAGGCTGATCATCGAGCCCAAATCATCTGGAGTAAGCTCTGTCCCATTGCTGTTCGTTGGGGGGTCTAAAAATGCGTATATCCAGCTGACGTGAACTTCCCTTCCATTCCCCTTCAGACGATTGGAAAGCCAACTCGAAGTATACTTGGTACTTCAAGTATGTCGCCCTCAGACAGTCTTTCGATCCTGACTGGCTGGAGAGCAGAGCGATCTCGCTCCAAGAGCCCATCACACTTAAAGCCGATCCGCCAATTTTCAAGTATGTTCACCCGAATCACCGGCGAGCATGACATGCTGAATGCTGAGCGATCACACGTGACCCCGCTGTCCCCCTTTTCTTCTAGGTGGAATCAAGCTCGAACGATCCGACTTCTCGACCTAATCGCTTCGTCGAAGGAGTACAAGGTCACGTACTTCCCCGGTTACGGGCAATCTCACTTACCGAATGAGGAGGACATTGAGAAACAGCTTTGTCTCAAAACCCTCGATAAGACATACTGGATGACCAAGATGATACACCTTGGATATGTCGTTGGGGAAAGAAAAGGGAAGTTGGTCGCAAGTGACAACTGGACCCAAGGATGCCGTGCTGTGTCTATGGAGATCAGCGAGTGAGTCTGAAGTCAAACGAGTCCCAAGTACGAATCAAGGAGGCGCATCGTGACCGCCGCTTCTTTTACGTGGACAGTGCAGAGCGCATCCTGATTCACTGTATTTTTTAACGTGATGGCAGACTTCGATGACGCGCTGTCGGGATCAAGAGTTCCCTTGGCGATACCAAGAACGTCAATGAGGTTTACATGGATCCCGCCGCCAAGCTCGCTTGGGGTGTGTCTGGCCCTTATCCCTCGTGATACAGTGGGATTCCTACTGATATACACTATATTTATCAGACGGAATGGCAAAAAGAGGGTACGAATACGTGGTATTTCAAGTTTGTCGCACTCGAAAACGCTTCTGGTCTGCAGACAGCTACTACCGATTCGACTCCTGCTCTCGGGGTTCTTTCCCCTTACCGCCAATCGTTCCCAAGGGATTTGCCCACAGAGGGTGGCGTGATGACTTCGCCAGCCTCGACCCAGATTAATGGTATCAACCTCCATTTCGACCCAGATCTCTTCAACAGCTCTGCTCCACTTTTCACACAATCACAAGATGTCGAAGCTCTGCCTGAAAGTTCAGAAGTCGAACGCAAGAGTGAGCTTCTGGAGCTCGTGAAGACGCTTCTTTTCACACAGCTGGAGGCCCGGTAAGCCGTTTCATATGATATAGGCAATTTTCTGCTGGTTGCGCTCATGCTCCTCACGCTCTCCTAGACCCTCCAAATGTATGCAAGGCGTCGAAATCCTCTTCTCTCCTTGGCTCAAATACGACGAATCCACCTTTATAGAGCTGGTTACAAAGCTTGGGGGGACCATCATCAAACTCAAGGATAGCGATTACCACCAGTATTCCCATGCAAATGGGTCATACGGGATTAACCAGTATTATGTGGGAGTCGACGAGGAGGGCGAGGATCTTAAGCCCAACAGCGCCTGCCAAGACCTTGAAGCACCTGGCACCTGGATCACTGTACCCAGGCTATACCGCTTGATTATGGAGCGACATGCGGACGACTTGCGTTTGTCCGACTTTTTCCTCAAAGATCTGTTGACATTCGGAGAGGATTGAGCTCGGAGTTTCTGTCCCGCCATGCGACGGTAATCGGCGGTACAGTCTATATGTATGTAAGCATAAACTATCTACTATCACACGAAGCAGATCTCTGTATGTTATGCCACGCATTTACTTTGTGATAGCACAGTCTTGGCCACGACGCGGCCTCTGACTCATTGTGCTCTATCGTGTTGTAACGCTGAAGGAGACTCGTTTTGTCGGACGCGGCCAAAGAGCCCTCTGGCTGATTGTTTGATACACCGTTAATCAATCTTAGTGAAGTGATCATGAAAACTGAATCTAACCGAAAGGGACACGGTGTGTAGATGTGGGTTATGTTACTGCCCGTTCGACCGGGGAATGTTAGGCAGTCACGCTCGTAGGACAAACCGTAGGGACCCGAGAAGGTGGATATTAACGCTCCCATGAGTATTTGCATGTATGTATGCTTTGAGACTGTGCTCGTGTAGAGCAGAGTTGTCCTTCCGTGTCGAGAGGCAATGCGTTCCGATCGCCTCCTGGGTCCAACAAGTCATTGCCTCAATTGGCACATGAAAATGCTGCACATTTCTCAGGCGGTGCCAAGGCACATTGCAACGTCCCAGGCGAGCAGTCATCGTTGCCGATTGGCGCAGCCCAGACACAGCAATAGCTGCGAAAACAACGTGTGTATCGGAGTCATCGGCGCGATGCTGAATGGGTCCTAGGCGCTTCGGACTTGCTCCGATCCATCGAGGTCGTTGCTCCGCGTCAACGAACGCACTCGGATGCGAGATTGATTTGCTGATGCCAATCCTGTCGATGGCAAGGGCGGTGCAGGTATGACAATTTCCAGGTGATGCATCGTGCACCTGCAGGACCTGCTGGTTCCGAGATTATGGAAGATATTGCCCCCGCCACCACATTGAACTAGCAACAGCCAATCACACTACAAGGTCTGGAGGAAATGATGAGCGAGCGATTCCTCGAGAGTCTAAAGACACCGAATCCTGCACCACCTGTCGTCGAAGACTTGCCCGGCCTAGAGGACTGAGCCAGCTGGCTATTGGCCCCCACTTGATATCCTTACTGCAGACCATCCTCTTCTGCGACTTAGTCTCCCGTTTACCTTGCATCATACATTGCACTTCCTTGTAACTCGCGACACATCACGGATCCTTCATCCTTACTCGTCTTCAGACCCCGCTCTGTGACGCGTGTCAGCCTTCCACGGCTCTTTTCGACCTTGTAACTTACATCCTTGATCCTTTCACGCTCCTTATCCTTTGTATCTATATCGCCTACAGGGGGACTCTTTCGCCTCTTGCACCATCATTCTTTCGATATATAATGGACAATGAGGACTCGAGATGGAAGTTGCTCTCTTCATCAATTTCGACTCGACCTCCGAACTATCCTTCTAGCGCCTCCAGCTACAAAACTTCCGAAATTCACTTGCACCAGTACCAGCCCGCGGATCATCATGGCCAGCCCACCTACTCCAATAACTCCTACCACTCCCACCTCACCCAACACGCAATGCAAAGGGTACATCATGGCGCATCTCCACCCTTCATACACACCGACCTCTGACGCGCCGGACCCTTACGCCGTCGTGCCCTGTCCTCATCCACCTACTATTCCACCCAAGGTCTCGGAGCGATGCAAAGACTCGATGGGGGCCAGAGCATGCTGGAGGCAGAAGTACTGCGACATGCATTGGTGCGGCGCCTGTAAGCGGGTCAATGGGACTGGGAAGGATATGAAGCAGGTCGCGGAGGAGGTCAAGCAGATTATTCTGGGCATGTAGAAAAGATGGCCATTTAAGACGAGGACAACATATTACCACATTACTGCAGACCAAATCCTCGGTACAGTAGCTTTTACGGCTGTCCTCACTCAACACTAATCGTACGTTGTGCACGCATACCACCACATCTACTGATAGGCTCGGCTGTACATAGATACATATGATGCACATATCTGGTTTTACAATTGGATCTTTCCGCGCCTCTATCTATGCGGTGCTGTCAAGAAAAGACATCACAAGACAATACAAGGACGCCTGGAATTCCCATAAAAAGACCATTTCTAAGCGCCGCAGAGGAGCTGGACCGCAAGCACCACCTGATAATGATCCACAGTTCCGAATTTATGGTGGTACTTCACAGTACTCGAGTACTGTAGTGCAGGTGCCGTCGTCTTGGGAAACTTTCGAACGTGGCTGAGCGGATCTTTTGATGCCCTTTCATTCCCTGCTTCTTTCCATTCACGGCTCTCACCTCGGAACTCATGATACTTGACAGTTCGAAGGCTCCTTTGACGCATATCCCCGGGCAGTTGGTCCTCTCATCATGAACGTTATGCCTGCTAGGACGTGTCCGCTGTGTTGAAAGCGTACAGTATAAAAATCTCGAGAATCGGGGGAGGCATGGGGGTCGTTCAGTCAGACTTTCTGCCCACATCTGTTTCCTCAATACCACACCACGCATCTACTCGAACCGACCTATTACTCTCACAATCACAACGCAAACTCTACCCTGGCCACTCTATCAACCCGCCCATCACAGCTTTCGCAATCCTTCGACACAGATCTCGTGGACCTCATCACAGAGCACAGAGCACAATGTCAGTCCACAGCAAATGTGACATGCCCACCTGCGAGAAGCCGGCAACAGCGTCACCACCACTCGCCACCGGCGCCAGGAAACCGGCCCGACACCCCTCAAATCTCAAGTGTCAACGTCTTCAGCGATGCGAAGATCATCGACACGTGTACATCTCATCACCTTCCGCCAATCCCACTTCGCACCACGCTGATCCTGTTTTGAGTAGGGGCGCTCTGACATTGTCTTCTCAGGAGAATAGCGCTGGCCTGAATGAGATGAATGTCGTTGGATTGAGGGTAGAGCTGGAAAAGGCAGAAGAGAACGGGGCCGTCCATGTTCCCACCATGGATGAGCAGCAAGAAGAGGGAAGAGCGGAGGCAGACGCGCAGACAGGTGCCGTTGTGCCGAAGATCGAGGTGACTGATGAGAATGCTCAGGGAGCGAAAGTGGTGAAGCTAGTTCCTGAAGTCACGCAAGCGGGCCAGCTGTAAAGTGCTCCATGATGCATCTCCTTCTGTCCCATGTTGAACCAAGCGTCTTCGTGGGAAGGTACAGAAGTATATTTGCGCGGAAGAATAGTGTCATAGCTGGTCACGGCCTTGAAGCGTCCTTTTCGTTCGAGTCATTTGGATGGATTCAGCAAGTCATACAGCCTATAACATGCATGTAGCCTTACGCTCGCGACGTGTTGTACCGTTGCATGTACTGTAGGCTCGAAGCTCGCGGCTTAGCTATGATCGAGCATTTCAGTGGACAGGCAAACGCCACAATGCAATCCGCTCGTTTATAACCGCCACTCTAGCTCACTTTTACGCACTTGCCATGTTTCGGCACCTCCACTTTTGAGGTTTATCAAGCAAAATCAAAATCAAAAGTCGACACATTCCCGAGTGATCTCTTGTCTTTTGATCGCATCTGATCTCATTCTTGAGTCCTGATCATACGTATAGGCGCGACACAGTCAATAGCAAGAACAAGTCAGTCTAGATCACTTACATCGGAATGCAGAGTCAACGCAAAAATGGAAACCCAACGAATGGACGAGTGGTCGGGGAAGACTTGGATTTCGACATGAATGATGTGGACGATGATGTCCTTGAGGATATAACCAATATGGAGTCAACGTGAGTACATGCCCATAATCTAATCTGATATCACTCCCCCACCAGCAGTGTCTGCTTTGTGCATGTGTCATTCCGGTGTCACCGTATAATACTGCGTGGTAATGGTCACTGCTGTACTTTGCGCGGGGTCTTGAGATCAACTTGCAACTCGGTGTCTTCCCGACCCAAGTCTGATAATGCCTTTTTTAGACCGATTGACTTTGCTCTCCGCAAACATCAGAACCTTTCGAGTTGAAGTATCTGCTGATGTGCTGATGATGTGTTTGCACAGTTTCTACCAAGAAGGTTATCGGTCAGGATTCGATCATGGCAAGCTACACGGTATCTTCGAAGGCCGAGAACTGGGCAATGAGAAATCGTGGGAATTATGGGAAGAGATTGGATACTATGAAGGATGGGCGAGTATCTGGATTGGTCAGCTGGAGGCGAAAGCTAGTGGTGCACAGGAAGACGAGAAGGAGGGGAAGAATGTGAGGAGGGGGAAAGAGGCGAGGTGAGTACTGTATAATCTGCTCTGCATTCTGTTTTTCTGCTTCTGAAGACTGTCACGGACGGACATTCCTTGATGAGTAATGCGGATGGGGTCAAAGGCAGGATGAGGATATGTCGAAGCATAAGAGTTATGCGGCCTTTCATCCTCAGATGAGCGGGACGTGAATAGGATGGATGATGTGTCAGATCGGTCTTCAAGAGTCGGAGAGATGGGGGTGGTATTCGTCCCAATCATTTGTATATGCCCTGTGCTTTGAGATTTATGTGTACCGAGTCTTGAGGAGCAGTTTCGTGTCGGGGTCCATTTCATATGGGCTCCTGCTCATATTCTTGGAAGAACGTTCTTGCTACATGAACGTTTAAAGGGGGGCAACGATACGAAGGGGTGCGTGTCAATGGCATTAGTGCTGATTCTCATTCGGTCCTTCGCAGAGCTCTCAACCACGCTCAAGCATTGCTCGAATTGATCGCTTCCTTCCCTACGACCAATCCCACCCCAGCTTCGGCTCCAGCTCCCACCTCGGCTCCCAACGCGGTCTCAACCTCCGATCCTATCGCAGTGTCAGTATCAGTATCTAGCGAATCATCTTCCGGCCGAGACCAGACCGACCTCGCATCTCTCATCTCCCAAATCAGAGCCAAATACAAGCTCCTCTGTTCCTCCTTAGGTACAAGACCGAGGTTGGCTGTAGCGCAGATCATAGAGGCCAAACCCGGCTCAGGCGCCGCCAATGCCAATGTCAATGCCAATACCTCTTCGGGGATCGTGAATGGCTCAGCACCTCAGACGGGAGGGTCTGGGTTTGAGGGACCTATGAAAGGCGTAGATACGAGACAATTACGCTTTTGACCGATCGATTCTCAAAGACTTCTTCTGTCAAGCCTTACCACATGGAACGCGGTCCTATCCTTCGACCTATTTTTTTTTCCCCCTGGAAGGACAGCTACATGTGGAAAAGTCAAGGACAGGTCATTTCGACAAGGAGTATTCATCCTTGAGACTTCAGAATATCGACTGGTCATCTCGGAGATTGGTTCGGTATGGTACCTACTCCTGCTGCGGTCCGGTCCACTCCATGGCTCATCAAGTGGTCCCCCCACCGACGGTTCTCACCAGCCAGCCGGTCCGGAGTACACTCTTCCGATTCCGACCTAGATCGCACCGGAACGCGGAACGCGGACCGCGTCGCAATCAAAGAAGGATAAGAAACAGCTCCCCAACAGATTATACGATCGACACGAAACAAGCTCGATTGTATGCAGATGCCAGATGCCCGACTCCGCCACGACTACTAGGCCCGACCGGCCTCTTCGCTCGTTCCAGTATGGGTTTTCCGCAGTACCGGTACCAGTACCCACGCCATGCTCATCGCATCAGCCGATTATGCTCGCTACCTCGCTACCTTGATCTTCGACGAAATGATATATCTCGCGATACCAGCCAGAGCCTGGTTGTCCATCGCTCCGTCCGCCTCGAAATGGGAATATGCTATGGGAATATGCTATGGGAAGAAGGACATCCAGGCTGTAAGCAGGGCCAAAGAAGCAATTGGCGGTCGATCGCCTGTCATAAGTTGCACAGAGACAGGGGCAGAGCGACGGGGGAAAAGAACGGCATCGGGGCCAGGATCGTATCGTGGTCTGTAGAGTGGAATGTGAATTTACAGTTGAATAATAGGGGAAGGAGACCGATCGACATAGCAAGGAGGAAGGCAAGGCAGCGGCGCACGGAGGGGGAAGGCACCAGGATGATCTGCAAGACCCAAAAGCAGGCTGGAGTATTGGACGACGGGTACTTGGACATTGTTGCCATAGTTCAGATTTTGCACATCGCAAGCATGACGGTCAACTATAGTCATCAGCCCTTGAAATGCAAGCCTGCCTCCATACTGTAGCAAGTAACTTGCTATGGCGCTGTATCTTCGCCTGGTTCAGCGATCAGTGCCGGTCAGGGTGCCATTTTACGTCGGCTCCGCTGGTCGCTCTCGTAATGATTGAATGGCGCTCCGGCTTTCATCTTAGTCTCAGACTTTGCTTCGTGAATAGAATACATACAATACATAGCAAGGCCAGATGGGCTTCAGCCAATCCCCGACGGGCGAGATCGAGATTGAAGATAAAGTCAGAAACTGATCTCTACCAGAGGAAAGAGGAGATCGAAATTCAAAAGATTCAATCTAAATAAGTAGATGGATAGTCGTAAAATGCATCGTCACTGATTTCCCTTTCATTCTCCCTTCTTCTCTTCTTTTCCTCTTCTCTAGCACCTGGGGAGACAACCAAATCCCCAAAATACGCTGCTGATCGACTCCTGTTTCACCGCTACTAATACAGCTTCCAGCTTCCGAACCTGGAGCTCGCCATCTGGGTCCTGTGCCCCCGACAATTCTGGTCCTCTTGGCCGCCTTGATGCTTAGATCAACCACATCAGCTCCTCCAAAGGCAAAGTGAAGCTTGATATGCAAGATGCGGCGGCGGCCTGTAGGGCAAGATGTGGATCGTACCTATCTCGCGACTTCAGCAGTAGGCGTATTCGTTTGGCCCTGCGGAGAGGGGACATGATTCACAGGTATGATCAGCTTATGCCTGTTTGGCGCCAACACCAGTCCGGTCGATAGCATTGATGTAACATCGATCGGTTTGACTGTCGAGGCTGTATCAGAGGGAATGGGGGGGCTCCACTTACAAGTTCTTCGATAGGCGCTGAATCGACAAAATCGGGTAAAGCGGTTGAATCTTGCAGATATGATGGAGTCTCGTTCTCGCCTATAGGCTCGTCATCGAGACCTAACGCGTCCAGCTCTACCAAGCCAGACCGGCACGAAACGAAAAGGTGGGTGAATACGTCAGCATGTGTGATAGTGAGCGATAGTGGTGGTTGTGGATAGGTATTCATTTCATTCCACTCCACTCACCCGCTTGCAAGTCCGCCTCATCTACCTCATCGGGTACACCATAGCTCCTTCCGAGCGATTCTTGAATTTCATTAGATTGCTCAATCAGATCTTCCATATCGTAGTGGATGCTCTATAGTACAGGAAAAGATTGGCCGACGCAAGATTTGAAAGGTTGATATCAGCGTTGGATTCATTTTTGGACATATATCATCCTCATTGAAATGAATGTGTATGAGCATTGGCTGTGAAGAGATTTTCGGGACGAGGGTACATGTGTGAATGGGAACATCTACGCCGTATAGAAGGCATAACTCACCTCAATCTTGTCAATATCGATCCCCTTGTACTGCTTCTTCATCTCCTTGTTCGCCACGCGCATCGCATCTACTGTTGCCATCTGATCAGGTCGAAGATCAGTGTATTAGCTATGCACATTTGGAGTCGTTACCTGAGCGAACAGAGTCCGGTTCGCCAACGACGCCAAGGCAAGACGAAGACACATCACTCACGGTATTCTTGAGATTCTCCGTCGTCATGGCCGCTTGTTCCATATTGAACGTCTGCTGCTGGAGCTGTAGAAGCTGGTTCTCGTACATCCTCTTCTGCTTCAGTGTTCTCAGGGCTCGTTGTTGGACGGCGCTCTGGATGAGAAATAAAGTTGGATTTCCGGGAACGGGAATTGCCAGTCGGGACAGGAGAGAGAGAACAAGTGGGTTGAGAGGTTGGATTGTAAGATCAGAGCGGGTAAGCGTTAGTCGTTTCGATAGTGGCGAGAATTCGAGTGATCCGATATGAGAGTTGAGAGACGGTGGAGGGAGGTCGAGATTGCAGGGATGGACAGACATGATCAGCTTGATCCAAGTACATCAATCACCTTCCCACCAGCAGAAGATGAAGGGCTGATCCAATCGGAGCTAGAATGCGTCTCCCCCCAACGTCCATCTACGCCAGATGATTGAGAGCGACGGGAGGTGGTCTTTCAAACGCCTCCCCGTGACTCACCTTACCAGGCCCTTCACGCATCTTGGCCATTTGGCCCTTGAACACCGCCAACTCGGCATCTAGCTTCTTGACCTTGACCTCGATCGTTCCCATACGCGTGTCGGTCTGAAGCATCGCGGCAGAAAAGCATATCAGCACAACCTCAACCTTTTCGGGCTCACTGCTTGTTGTGGCTGGATTTCAGGAAGTAAAGCAAAAGATACGGAGGAGCCGATATGTTCTGGACGAGCAAGGGATCGTCGCTGCTTGTGAGTGCTGAAATAGTCGTGTGTTAGGGGAGAAAGAGGCAAGATACGCACTGATTGAATGGCATCGTTCAGCGAAGCTTTGGGCTTGGCCTTGTTAGTTCCGAATATCTAAGTTGATGCTCGGAATTAGCTCAGGCTTCGTCCAGGGGGACTAATCCCGATGGACTATAGACCTACTCTGTTCATCGTGCTGGTGCTGCTCTTTCAAAGTCCAAAGTAGGGCTTTCTGTCTGTTTAGCTAGACTGTTTTTTCGCACTGGACGATGGGAGGCGGGAAGATACGAATATATCAAAAGCGTAAAAGCGAGAGTCGATTGGACTGTCTGGTCGTTTATGTACGCCTGCTAAGCTTGAGGATGACGACAGGAAGAAGTATGCCGTGTGGGTTTCTTTTATCTGCTCTGATATGAATAACTTCCTTCCTTCCTTCTTTCTTTCTTTCACGATTTTGATGTTATTGCTGATGATATTCGCCACGATCCAATCTTCTCGTTGATCCGATCCGGAACCGTCTACAGTAAAGTTCGAACTAACTGGGGCCTAGAACCAGTCGGCAAGCCGCGAACTGAGCTGAGCGGATTCTACAACCTCCGAGCTCAAAGCTCCTGTCCGGTGTAGATTTGATTTGATTTGATTTGATTTGATTTGATTTGATCGCAATCAAAATCAGAATATGTTCGTGACGATTAAAGGTATTGAGGCTGTCTAGGCTGCCTGTTGCTTCTACTATGCTTGATCTTGTTAATGAGGGGTATGATCGGGTTTAAGGAGTCACAAGCTATGATCAGACGGAATGACGAGGCAAGCTTCAAGCAGAGTTGAGTCGCGGTACTTCCTCTTGAGCGTTGAGCGGTGATTGCAAGCCGGATTGGCTGTTGTATGGATGTATCTCGTCAAGAGTCAGATTACTGGATCATTGACGAGAAAGAGGAACGCAAACATAGCTGCTTAGCTGCTGGACTTTCGAAGAGGATGAGCAATGCAACACCACATCCTCTCGCGAGCATAGACATGTGTGTGTGTGTACCCGGGAGTGAGAGTGACGGGTCCATGATGGTGATGTGGGTTTTAGACTGATTTGCAACGTGGCATCGACTCTTGCCGCACGTGGCTGTTTGTGGGGGAATGTGGGGTATTGGGTAATGACGGCAACCGTTGTTTACGAGTCGTGGTGAAGTTGAGAAGGAAGCTCAAACTGCAGCTGCGTTCTGTGTTTTGTGCTTGACTGCTTGACTGAACTTCTTCTCATTTTCAGCAAAACAATAATAGCCTTGACCCATCCTTGACATGGAAGAGAGAGAATATGATATAGCGTCACTTACACCCAAATCGATCACTCTCCCATCCCTCATCTGAGGCTTCGAGGCTTTCTAGCTAGCGAGCCCGGCAAAGGATCGTCATGCCTCCCTCGCCGGAATTTCTGCTCTTAGCAGCAACCCTGCTCGATGCCCTTCCGCCCTCTTTACCCAGTACGTAGCTTCTCAGCCAGCTTCCTGCCGCTTTTCAAATTCCTGGTATGATTGAGTGGCATCAAGCTGATCCTGAAGCCGTCTGCGGTTTAGTCACAGATAGTCTACTCCTTCAGCTTCATTTGGTATTTGGGCCGATGTTGGTTTCTGCCCTTCAGCTAGTCGATAAGCGCGAGGGTGAGCGAGCCCCAACCATTCTTCTTAAACACGTATATGCTGTGTATCTCCTTTTTTTTTGGTACCCCTCCGCAACTCGCTTGAAGTCAATCGTATATTGTCAAGGACTATTCATACTGTAGGACGCCGAGCTGATTCGTATCCTTTGTATGCCGCCCACATCCCATCGACCCACGACTCGATTCAGTCGTCCGAGTCACTCTTCCTTCCGATCGACACATATATCAAGTGAGTCATAACGCCCACTCGGACCGCATAGTCATACAATCAGCTCTCTCCGTCTTCCTCATGCCTCGTCTCACACACGCTTCATTCTCACTTCCTTCACCCTTCACTTCACCTCCCTGACTATATCAGATCAGCTCGATGCCGACCGACCGATCTGAATCACTGAACCTTGACGTATAGGTCGCCTCATCAACAGGCAAGAACTACACCATCCACCTCAACCCACCCGATCCAACTCCCCTACCTCCTCATCTACTCCCCGACATAATACAAGATCCCCCAACATCCCCGTGGGTCTCACCAACTCTGTCGCCTGAGAAGGCTCCTGATGATAACGAGAACGATAATGGTAACGACGATGTGTTCCCATTTCGTACGCCCTCACCGCCACCCCAACTATCTCCGATGCCGGCGCCTGCTTCGGCGCTCGATTCAAATACATACTTCAATTCGAAGAAGCGAAAGCGTAAAAGTCCCTCTGAATTAGCTAAAGAAAAAGCGGAGCTCCAAAGAAGGGATAGGGTGGGACGACTTGCCCGCGAGCTGGGGGGGATGTATTGTCCTTGTGCAGGGTGGGCTTATGGCTGCTTAGCGGGTGAGAAGACGGTTCTGGTGAGTGTCACTTTTCGAGCAAAGTAGTCCCGTCCCTAGCCATTTCCTTTCCATCCACCCAGCCCCGAAATCTGTAATGTTCATCTTGAATCTCAAATACGTAACTACGTGATCCAAAGATGCCTAGAAATAGGACGTACCGCCGCCAATCTTTCGAATGAACGTGCTGACGATATACCGTTCATTTTATCATTTGAATTTGACGTTTTATGGATAAATCGCGCCCGCCCATCAGTGCAAGCACCTGCTCGCTGTTATCATCGCTCACAAGACCGGCAAGGAAGTCCCAGCCGAAGTGGCTTTACCAGGTGTCGTATCTCTCCTCGGACTATCGGCATGAGCAGCACTACTACCGTGACTCACTTGGCATCGTTTCACATTACCCTAGCACCAGCGGGAACATGATAGATCCTCTTCTGTTTCATTCTTATTTTTTTCATTGCTCCGCACCCAATCTGACACCTTCAACCTTTCATCCAGTACATCATTCATTCATTTGTATCATACCATATCATTTGTATCATACCATATCATTCGGGTAGCACGATACCGACAAGCATCCTCTTTATAGAGTCAGTCTGGCATCACCGACACTACAGCTGTATCTCATCACCAATCTCGTTGTATGATATACTCAGCATGCATGTAATGGACCTCTTTATGCAGCGGCTCTATGCATGCATTCGCATCATCCTCGGAAGGAGCACCGTACAGAGTCATCCAGAAAATACCAGCAGCGTCTCCCTGAACCACCTCCACCGAGGGTACGCGGGGGGGTCGGGGGGGGGGGTACAAGCAGCTGTGATTCGAGTCAGTCCAAATCACGTGACTAGATCACCAGAACTCGGCGTAAATTAGATTTGCCTCATATAGTAATTTCATATTCAAATCTGCGCTATGCTTGCTTTGCTTTTGCTTTACTCAGGCGCGTGTCCCCAGTACGCTGCACACTATACACTTTATACACTATACGCTATACGCTGTACGCTGTACGCTGTACGCTGTACGCTTTATACACCACACAGTCTCCACCATACGTGTATGGTCGGTTGTTATCGCCTCTCAGTCTAAGCTGAGTGAATGCGAATGCTTACAACCACCGGAGCCTCGGTCATCACTCATCCTTTCACCGCCATCGTCGATATCACCATCGCTATCATCACCACCTTTCATCTGACCAGCATCGCACCTTGGTTCTTGAGCAACGCATACTCTCATCAGTGTCTCAGCCTGCACGTCATCAACAGGCCAGCTTGGAGATATCGATCATTCCCCTACTTTCGACTTGTTTGTTGATTATTGTCTGTCATCGACGTTAACATCCATATACATCTTGCTTCATCGTATCTGTCAGAGTCGAGCCCAGCAACACACATACAAGACTGGAAGACTGGTAGCATGTTGAAGTGATTCTGATCCTTACACTGTCATCACCTACCTCAAGCATTCCTTGATCTCGAATCTCGACCTGGACGCCAAGTAAATCAAATCAATTCCTGCGCCTCGACTCGGCTCGACAGACCATATCATGCCGGCGTCCGCGTCCGCTGCACCGAAGGCTTCCAAGTCTGTCTCGGTCTCGGTCACGGCGTCAAATACAAATACGAATTCGAATACTGTCGCAGGCTCTGTAACAACTTCGACGGGACCTTCGCCGCTTTTATCGGATCGCTCGCCCCTCTCGCAAGCTGGCACCGTCAAACCAGCTCCAGCGGCAGCGACGAACCTCGACTTATCCCTCAACACAGCAGTAATCCACCTGGTCCAACACCTGATTCAACCCCTCTCTGCCCACTACTCACATTCCACCCTCCTTTCACTTCGAGATGAACTCTCTTCTCGCCTGACTAAACTCTTTCAACCTACGTGGGAAACGACCAAACCCACCTCTGGATCAGGTTCACGTTCTCTCATCTGTTCGAGGTATCTCGGTCTACCTTATGCTTTGAAGGGATCAGCAGAGAAAGTAGGAGTGGATATCAGCAAATGGAGAAAGGCGCTGGCGAGCTGTAAGACTGGTGGCCGGGGTGAAGAGTGGCAGGCTTGGTGTGATCCTGGTCAGGTCGTATGGAGGTGGGGCGGCTGGGAGTGGGAGGATGTAGGCTTTGAGCCGTTCAAGGTGATCAAAGGTGGGTAATAGTGTAAAGGAGACTGGCCAATGTTCAGCATCACTCTTCTCTAGTCGCATCTTATACCAATCGTATTCCATTGAATTTGAATTTGCTTCATCGTGTGCGGCTGTGCGGTTTGCTAATGTACCATGCCACCCTTACTCACATTGCAGAACCCTTTCAAATCATCTGGCAAGCATCCTCCTCGTCCCCATCATTATCCCCCCAAACACCCAACGCCGCGCCAATCCACACCCCCGCCCGAGCCTCTCATGCCATTCCCATCCGCGCTCCCTCTGCCCTTCAACCAGTGGGTCCACCTACCCCCGGACCAACGGGCCAACCTCCTATCGTCTATGCGATCCCGCCTACACCCGCTCAACAGCCTGCAGCATCCATCTTCCCTTCTCCTTCACCCGATCCCACCTTGGCCGCCTTGAGCGCCATGGGCGGAGAAGATGAAGGCGAGGATCCGAACTCGAACTCGCCGAGCCGTAAGCACGAGCCGAATTTCGGCTCGTCTTTCGCTCAGATGAATTTAGGTCTTGGACCAGCTCCAATCTTCGGTGGACCGAAGAATCATATCGTACCGTCTGGTTGGACAAGTTCGGATGCTAGTTCAAGATCAACTTCAATGGCCGAATCGTATCTTGGTGCATCTAGATCTGTCTCAGCGTCATCTTTCATCTCGATGCGATCAGAAGATCAGCACTCAGATATCGATCACGACCATGGTCATGACCATGAAGAGTCACGTTCGAAAGCGACTTCTCGAGCATCTCATCGAGGTTCCGAGTCAACTAGCTCTGTAGCGTCTTCCGTCTCAGATTCGAATTCTGGTCATACTCAGCTCTTGACGCCAGGTTCAAGGCCCAACTCTGCTGATCCATTCACTGTCCCCTCTCTATCTTTGCTGAAGGAAAGAAAGGACGACAAGCTGCGAAAGATCACGCCTCCTGCCCATTCACTATCACGAGGCCGGACCCCTTCGCCCAATCCCGGTTCCGGTTCTGGTGCTGTATCAGACGGTCAGACAGCCACGCCCAGCACTGAAACTACCATTGCCCCCTCGCCAACAGCTACATCGGTCTCTACGCCCACTGTGACCCCTTACGACGGAGGCAACGTCACTGTCTTAGGAGGCGGAGTGAAACTTGGTGGTAGCTCAAGGCCTTCTTCCGTACTTTCGTCTCGTTCGTCTCATGATCGATCACGATCACCCTCCATCTCTCTAGCGAGCAGAGCACTCAATACTGCCGTAGGACCCAACTCGAACTCTGACGGTTCGGGCTCAAGTACGACTACAAGCTCGGGTCAACCTAGGAAACAGAGGACAAGGAGAAGGATCATGCCTACTTACTTGGGTCATTTGGGTCAACCGGGCGTCGGAGGTCCAATCATGGGAGTCTTCGGTCAATTCGCCGGAGCACCCGGAGCACCAGCTTCAGCTTCAGGAGCAGGGCAGAAGACGCCCTCGACCCCTGCAACTGTAACAGGTGGACATGTGGGTGTCGGAGTCAGTCCACCCGTTGTGGGACGAGTACCTGTTCCTATGCCTAGGATGGGTTAGAACTAGAGATTTGTCCTAGACCTGGGGGTTGGCCAGCCATACTAGTCTAGCATTGGTCTTCCTTTTCATTCGTGTTTCTCCCACCTCTTGTCCCTTCCTTTTGAGTGATATATTCATATTTTTTGGCCTGTATGCCTTTATTGTGATCTGACTCTGACTTTGGATTTATCTACCAATACTTTACAATTTTTTATACCGTTCGGTTTCGCTTCATCTCTTTACATACAACTTTTATTCATCTTTCGAAATTTTTTTTTTTTTATCTTATCCCTTCATTGTTCGATGCAACTGTTCCATCAACTCAGATTTCGTTTCTCATTTTCGTTTTCGTTTTCGTTTTCGTTTTCGTTTTCGTTTTCGTTTTCGTTTTCGTTTTCGATTTTCGTTCCTTCGTTTCTGTTTTTGTTTTCGCCGTTCATCCTACATCTCGTTTCAATAATACAATTTCACAAACCCTTGACTTTGATTTTGATCATCTCATTACATACACACCCATTTCCTCTTACACTTTGTTCCTTCGTTTCTTTCGTCGTCTTTGACTTTTAACTCTTTTCTCATTCCTTTTTCATCGCTTCGATCTTTCTTCGTTGGTTCGTTCGTTCAATTTTCGCTCTTACTTCGCTCTGCTCTTTCTCTTTCAATACTTGATACTTGATACTTGATATGTTGTGTGTGAAAACGCACTGCATTCAATGTTTAAGGGGCTTTGTACGGAGAGAGGGTGGATGATTTAGTGATTGAGGCTAGCGTACATACTCTACTGTACGGTAGGGTAGGAAACAGAATAGGAAGGGAAGGAAATGCATCATTTTGTCCATCTCACTTGTCCCATTGGACTTAAGCTCATTGGACCACTGACTAACCTACCAACCTACCGACTTGACTAATTGACTGGTTTGTTCGAGCTTCAGTGGACTTTTTCAGTTCAGTTGGAAGGATGGACGTACAACTTTGAACCGTGCTCGAGTAGTGTAGCGTACAAACTCTAATCCCTATCTCTATCCCAGGCGCTACTCGTACTCGTACTGTGATTCAGTGTTGAGTATCCTACCATGAAGTGTCCAGTGCCTGTGTACAAGTACAACAAAGGCAAACGTCTGAACGTCTATGAACCTTGCATCCTGCATCTTGAACTTGCAAATTGATATTGACTAATGGCTTGACATTCACCGTGCGGTACTCGTACTTATACAGTATAGTCCTTCTGTAACTATGACTTACTGCCTCTTCCGGCGCATCCCCCTCTGGAAACCTCCAATCGCTCAGCTTTACGCGTACTGTACAACTGTCCCGTATAACTGATTCCTTTGCTGTACACCTGTACAAGGAATGGATCCTTCACCTGCTTGAGATCTCACTCTTTCTCGGTATAGGTACGAGTGCGAGTACGAGTATTGTACTGACTGCTGTGCTCGCCGCTACATTGTCTCGTCTAATCGTACTCGTATCTTCAGTCCCTGTCCGATTCCGAGGAGACAAATTCGTTCTGTCTCTGGGGGCCAAAGGCGGAGGCGAAATTCAATCTAACCTACGGGCAGTCGACTCAAACCATTCCTGCGCCTGTTACACCCAAGTTCGACGATACCAGCAGTGGCATGGGACTGTTCCGTCCACTTCCACTCCCACTCCCGTTTGGGTTCGCGTTATCGCCTCGAACGTCCATCCATGCGTGTCCCAATCTAGCTCCAGTCCCATCTCTAGCTGTCCCCCCAAGCTTCTTCGTGGTGATGATACTGCTACCAGGTGTTGGAGTAGGTAAGGGAGTCGGTATAGGTGAGGGACTATCGCTATCGTCTATCCATGTTGTTCCTTTGGGTGATTTCAGCGGTAATAGTATCGGCGCGACATCTTTACTCGTACTACTGTAAGCATTGTTCGTCGAATGAGGGTCAGTATAATCGTTATCGTCGCCGCCTTGATCTGCTACCGGAAGCGAAAAGTAATCGATTGGTGTAGTAGCTGTTGTGGTCGTGGTCGTATTGTTTTTGTGGCTGCGGCCGGTAGCTCTCTCCAGCCAGTTGGGCGTGATGATTCTTCCTGATCCCAATCCAGATCCAGATCCTGCACCAGGAGTCAAGGTCGATCCATCACCACATCCGACGACAGGAGAAGCAGAAGCACAAGGGGGAGCAGAAGGTAAACCGGCGCGTCCATGTACACTACCAGATTGCCCAGAGTCGGGTAGAGCGTTAAGGATACCTTGATCGAGGTTGAATCGCACAGATAGTCTAGCTCCTCGACCTCTTCCTCCTGTGCTTGTGCTTGTGCTGCCTGCACTGCCTGCACTGCCTGCACTGCCTGCACCCCCTGAGCCGCCTTGGTTTTGGTTTTGGTTCGGGGTGACGATGTCTCTCGATCGAGAAGCGGAATGAGATGCACGAGGCGGTGAGAATGGGTCTGAGAACCGTACGTCTGCGTCCCCATCCCTAATTTGACCGTTGCCATGATATTCCCGCTTCTCGTCTTGTACCTGGGTGCGTCCGTTCTCATGTTCGTGAATAGCACTCAAGCTCACAGAGCTCCGGCGCATATGCGTTTGTGATGGCCCATGCGCGTGAGCGTGAACATGTCCATGAGCATGTGCGAAAGAAGTGTAGGGCGTAGTGGGCGATACGCTGGCGGCTGATCCGGCTGAACTACATGTACCTGTCGAATTCGCAGACGTCGTCCTCGATCGTCTACGCGCAGTTCCTGCACCTATACCTGCACCTGGATCCAGACCTTGATTCGGCCCTTGCCCCGCGCCAAGTCTGTAGACATGGGGATAGCGAGCATCAATGGCGTTGGGGTACTCGAATGGTAAGGCTAAGTTGTTGCTCGTTGAGATATAAGCATGGCCGTCGCTGTATCTATGTCGATGTCCAAGTCCGTTGCCGTTTGGATTTGTGTGACGATGAGAATGAGATTGACTGGACCGATTGACAACACCAACACCAACACCAGCACCAGCACCAGCACCGAGACTAGCTTGTTTCTCTTTGTGGTAGTTGTGGCTTGACATAGACGTCAGAGACCTATACCCATCTCTCAGACCTAGGGTGTACGATTCCCTCCTTATCCTGATTAGATCCCTAATATCAGTTTCCAATATCCCAGCCAAAGACCTATCGATAGGATGCGAGTTCGAACTGGACCCAGCTAGAGATGCCGAAGTGGAGGTAGAATCTGGGTTGGGGACGGGATACGAGTATACGGCGAATCGGGAAGTACGGATCTCATGGATCAATACGCCCAAAGCACAAAGTTGAGTCAATAAGAAAGTGAGATTCGTTAAGCCTAGCAAGAGGGGAAGGAGGTCAATCAAGTCGATAGGTGAGGCGAGTGATATGGCATGATGCGGTTTCGTCTTAGTGGGAAGATTTGACTGTGCTTGTGCTTGGGCTTGGAAATGTGTTGGATTCAAACGAGATTGGGGATCGTTGACGATGACGTTGTCGCCTAGAAGCTGGCTCGGGGTCTGGTTGGTAGATATGTGGGTGGGGTGATATATGGATAAGAAAGATAGGGACACGAAGGCTGTTGATGGAGGGTATGGTACGAGTGATCAGCGACGGCCTTCCGCAAATGATGATTAACCTCTGGCTCTGTCGTTCCTCGAGGCAGGCGAGAGTAGCGATCTTCCTGTTATACAAATCCAGTACTAGTACAGTCTTTTGAATAGACATAGTTGTGTATGAGGATGAGGATGCAATTCTCAACGAACCTAGGTAGAGAATAAGTTGAAACAACAGCAGACACAATTGCACTTCGACATTATGCAACCACTTAATCCACCGTCTTTGTCTCCGGATCAAATTCGTAGTCGAATTCTGGGCTTTGTTACTACGTTTCGAACTTGACCATGAACGCTTTTGCGATGAGCTAAATCACCAGACACGGAGATAGGCAGAGGGAAACGAATCTCGTGAGCAGGACGCGCTTTGACCAAGAAGAAGAGGAAAAGGAAGGAGACTTTGGGCGCTGCAGCAGATTCGAACTCAAGCTCAACTCACTTGATGAGGTTATCGACGATATCTGTACCGGCCATAAATAGGCTCAAGGCGAACGAACTTGCGTTGAGAGTCGTGAGAGCATACGTATATGCAGGTTTGGTGATGTAGAGTGCGTAGAATGTCGCGATGCCTAGTGAGAGTGAGACGATCTGCACCATGCGGGATGCGGGATACGTGATGCGAGATGCGAGTGGGACAAAAGAAGAAAGAATGAGCTTGCTGTTTCTCGAACCGTTTTGAAAGCGGTCAAGGGGACGAAAAGTACGGGAGGACAAACAAGACGGTGATATACTGTTCACTCAACAATACAGCGAAAGATCTCTTTGACTCACCGTCATCCTGGTATTACCAGGTAAGAGGTCCTGTACACCTGCCATTATCACAAATTAATCACTCGTTTTCTCGCTCAGATGCTTGTAAATCGGACCTTGAGCCCAAGGAGACAGACAGCTGACAGATACGTCGAAGTGACGAAGTGACAAAACAGTCAAGAGATAGATACCGTGGGTACTCTGGAACCGCAAATTCGCGATAGGACCACCGAGTAGAGTTCAGAAAAGGTGACTTTCGAGCAATAGTACGAGTGATCAAGCCAGTAAGCATGGGACGGGCATTGGATGCTGTCGCGCTCAGACTCGAGAGCGAGGATCCGCAGTACGGGAATGTATGTATGAGTGAGTAGTCAAAATCAAGAGCACAATAAAGTCAAAGAGAGGTAAACAACCTCAATCCTTGATGGATTACAAAGCCCATAGCTCATAGCTCATAGCTCATAGCGCGCGTGCCTTAGTGTGAAGAGCAGATGATATATGATATATGCATGCATGCTAAGGCTGACGCTGATGAGAGTGATGATGATGATGATGATGGTGATGGTGATGGTGATGATCACTTTGGGTCAGCCATCATACAATCTGAATAATCAATAGAGTGGACTCGTATACTTACTTGGATCGATGAATCAATCGAATCGAATCGAATCGAATCGAATCGATCAGGGCACAGTCGCACTGCACTCTGAGTCAGTTCCGAGTTTGCGACTTGCCTTCACTCGCCAGCCAAAGGAAGTAGTACCGTGTCAGTGTATCAAGCGCCGATCTCTCATGCACTGGCGATCAAAGTCATGGTCGAGATCCACGCTAGATTCCGACCCGGTGCATCGCGTCGAGAAAGGGGTAAAGTGTAAGACTTGGTAAATCAAACAAGCATGTGCGGTAACCAGAGGTTGAAGGATCTCTTTAGAGCAAAGCATATCTGTAAGGTCAGGTAGGGCTGGTCAATTCAGTGGTGACGATGTGACGATCAGGGTCAGTAAATACCTGCAAAGAGGATTCTGATAAGAGAGCCATAGGCATGCATGGCGTGATGACTCGATGCTTGCTTGCAAGTTACCACTGTGAGCAAAGCACCGAAACTCGGTTGAGTGGTGTCGAGTTGATTTTGATTTTAGCGTTATGACTGATATGGTTTGATCATCAGATGGATGGAGCGTCTGATGGAATCTGACTCTGACACAGACGGACACCCTATCCTCGGTGTCGGTTCAATTTCAATTTACCTATGTTTAGCGCGTATCTGCTTGTCAATGCAATGCCACGCAAATCAATCAGATACTTTCAGTCAGTGTTGTTCCCCTGTTCCACTAGGGTAGTGTACCGTAGTCCCACTGTGAGGGTCTGATGGGTCCGAAAGGTGTTTTTGAAAAGTAAAAGGAGACCGATATCAGGAAGGAATCATACCAAAATGATCAATACTTGGAAGGTCCATCACGCGTAAATATATATGCTTCCTTTCTCATCTCTGCTCGTAATCAATCGCTCGGTAGTACCGAGTCTTTCAGTGTCGATCACCGTCGTTTAGATATCTACATATGCAGGACTCCAAGCGAGACCAGAGAGATCTCGTGCATGCATTGCAGCTGCCAGCAGTTGCGGAGTATGTAGAGTAGACTGAGCGGGGCCTCAGGATAACTATTGCTCGTCGAAATCAGTGGTTTTGATTGGCCGATCAAAGCGCCCAGCAGGAATCAATCAAAGGTTCACAGGGGGAAGTTAAGGGAACAGCCACTTTCGGGATTTCGGCCGAATTCGAGTCACTCACTGTAATAACCAGTAAACTATTAACTAAATAACTAAACACTACTGCCACATATCCTACAGAGTACAGTGTATAGTGCACAGTGCGGGGAGGGGGGTTTTTTTCTGCCAAAAATCCAAAATCCATCGCGACTGCCGTACCCTAGCTCCCTAGCACCATTGGATTGCAAACTAGCGCAGCGTATCGACAGACATCCATTTCATTCCTATTCATAAGATATCTTGCAATTAAAAATTCCTTCCTTCTTCTCCAAAAACAACTCACCGTACACCCACCAAAATGTCCTTCTCTCGATCATCCGCTCAGACCCTCAAGCAGGCCCTCAAGGCCACCGCCCCCAAGGCCGCTGGCCGACAGGTCGCCAAGAGGTCTTACTCCCTCCTCGCCCGAGAGGCCCCCAAGGCCATGATGGCTTCTCGACTCGGTGTGAGTGGGGGATCGTATAACCAAACAAAGAAGATAAAAGGGAGGAAGCGCTGATGAGATATGTGTGTGGATGATGGTGTTGATGTTGACGACAATATAGGCCACCCGAGGCGTCAAGACTCTTGACTTTGCCGGTACTAAGGAGGTCGTCTACGAGCGAGCCGACTGGCCCCTCGACCGACTCCAGGAGTGAGTGCAGAGTGCATCGATATACAGAGGGAAGGAGAATGACAGAAACTGATACTCTGTGGATGCGCTAATCATAGCTACTTCAAGAACGACACCCTTGCCATGATCGGTTACGGATCCCAGGGTCACGGTCAGTCCCTCAACGCCCGAGACCAGGGCCTCAAGGTCATTGTCGGTGTCCGAAAGGGCGGTGAGTCATGGAAGCAGGCTCAGGAGGACGGTTGGGTTCCCGGAGAGACCCTCTTCGACATCCCCGAGGCTATCGAGAAGGGAACCATCATCATGAACCTCCTTTCCGACGCTGCTCAGTCATCTACCTGGCCCGAGATCGCCCCATTGATCACCAAGGGCAAGACCCTCTACTTTGCCCACGGTTTCTCCGTTGTCTACAAGGAGGACGTGAGTGATTTTTCATTCTCCCCAATACAGAAAAGCCGCATGAACTGATGTTTTCTCCGAAAATCATACTCGTTTTTAGACCCACGTCGTTCCCCCCAAGGACGTTGACGTTATCCTCGTCGCCCCCAAGGGTTCCGGACGAACTGTCCGAACCCTCTTCCTCGAGGGCCGAGGTATCAACTCTTCCATCGCCGTCTACCAGGACGTCACCGGCCAGGCCAAGGAGAAGGCCGTCGCTCTCGGTATCGCCGTCGGTTCCGGTTACCTTTACGAGACCACTTTCGAGAAGGAGGTCTTCTCTGACCTCTACGGAGAGCGAGGTGTCCTCATGGGTGGTATCCAGGGTATGTTCCTCGCCCAGTACGAGGTCCTCCGAAAGAACGGACACTCCCCCTCCGAGGCTTTCAACGAGACCGTCGAGGAGGCTACCCAGTCCCTCTTCCCCTTGATCGGCAAGTACGGTATGGACTACATGTACAACGCTTGTTCCACCACTGCCCGACGAGGTGCTCTCGACTGGGCCCCCAAGTTCAAGGAGTGAGTGTAGGCCTTCTGGACGCTGGCGTTCACTCAGATTAGCAGTCAACAATTGATCAACCGAGGGCTTTGGAGCTAACTGAATGACTTGTGTTTGATTGTTTATTAGGGCTAACCTTCCCGTCTTCGAGGCTCTTTACAAGTCCGTCCGAGACGGTTCCGAGACCCGACGATCGCTCGAGTTCAACTCTCGAAAGACCTACCGAGCCGACCTCCAGAAGGAGCTCGACGAGATTGACAACCAGGAGATCTGGCGAGCCGGCAAGACCGTCCGAAACCTTAGGGTGAGTTGAAAACCCCACATCCCCACCAATCAACTTTGTTATTATAGTGTCAAAGGATTGTACAGAGAGCTGACTGGAGGTTTCGTGGTAGCCCGACGCCAACAAGGACGAGCTCTAAGCTATTCCTCTCACCTCCATAGCACGGTTGTAATCCCCCTCCCCCCCATTCTTCATCCTTCGCATACGGTACGACGGTACGAAAAAAGAAAAAAAGCAAAACGTTCATTTTCAGGGATTAGTGAATAAGTCTTTTAAGTCAATAGTCATACAATCTTTTCTCTGTCTTGGACTGCTTTTCATGCATATTTGGAACCCAAAGCCCGAGTACCGATTACCGAGTACCGTTGTTACACGTTGGTTTCGCACATCAGACTCGTTCACAGCTGCAGATGTATACATCATATCCCATCGCATTGCATCAAGCCGAGCAGGATGAAGCGAGTACAGATGGATTTCAGAGCAGAGCTCACGAGCTGAGCCCATGATACCTGGAAACGGCCGCCGCACGCTCAAGCGTAGATGCTTCGGCGGAGAGCTACCGTTTTCGCAAGAGGATGCCATAGCGAACCAGGCCACTATCCACATCGCTCCTTCTGGCTACTTCGCACCCATCAAGACTGACAATAGCCACTAAATTACTGTATGTATGATGCATGATTGTATTGGAATGATTGTGGTGTGTTGTACTAACTCTAGTACAATGTAATGTATAGTATAGAAATAGATTCTGCGATACGAAATCGGACTGTAAATGTACTATATGATCAGAAGAGAGAAAAAAGTAATGAAATGAATGATAATGTCCTATGTCACAAACAAAGTCCTCGTACGAATAATATAACTATAACACGCAAACGCAAATAATATAATGATAAAGTCCTTTTCTAAGCCCTGCCCTCATCTACGTTCACGCTCACGATCGCTCTCATACTGCGAGCTAGTTTCCCATTCTGGCCTATACATAGGCGGCAAGTCTTCCACATCTTCCCCCGGTCCACCGCCTGAACGCTGGATGGGACCTGCATCTTCGTGTCGCCTGAATCCGCCACTAGGCGCTTCCTGAGGTGGTGATCTTGCTCCAAATTCTTCACCTACTGCCCCTCCGCCGGTCCGTCCTTGTCCTCCCACTCGATGACCATTAGGCGGATCAGGGTTTGAAGCTGATAAGGCGGCTGCCATTTGTGCTTTTGTCATGTGCGGCTGTCGACCACCAGCCCCAGGGCCAGCACCGGCACCTGAAGGTCCGCCGCCGCTAGGTGATGGTAACGCAGAAGCTGTGTTTGGCAATCTAGGAACAAGAGGCGAAGTGGGCGAGAACCCGCCAGCGGCAGACAATGATGGTGAAGGCGTTAGATCTAGATCGTGCAACGATTGGCCGATGGAGAGGGCGAAAGAGTCATGTCGAGCATGTCCAATTCTAGGTAGATCGAAATCCGTGTCCAACGTTCCCAACGTAGGAGGTCGATTACCCGGTGTCGCTTTCATACCCACAGCGGAATTATCGAAGAAGGGCGATACGCTACTTGCTGCATCTAACTGATCATCGCCTGATCGACTGGCAGAATACCTCGACCTCGACTGCGACTGCGACTGTTGCCTTGCAGCAGGTGCAAGGTCGGCATATGGGTCTTCTTCTTCGTCGAATCCTGAATGCCTGGTAGCGAGTCCCAGGTCTACTTCTCCGCCAGGCTTGACTTCGGCACCTCTCATTTCTCGCCGATGGTAGATGAGGGCTTTGACTTGTCGTCTGCAGCAGAACCAGAACAAGGCGAATTGAAGGGATAGGACAACGATGACTGCTGATACAACAATACCGACTATCGCACCCGTCGAGAGTCTGAATGAGGCAGGTATGGCAAGACAGCCTCAGCTTCAGTCGCCCCACGGTCAACAAGTATTCGCTTCACTTACCCCGCAGCACCTTTGGGAGCGGCCGTCTGAGTCGTAACAGCAGTAACCGTTTTCACTCCTCCCACATTCCCAGTCTTGGTGCCCGTGGCCGTGGGACCGCCTTGAGTAGTTGACGAAGGTGACGAATCGTCCAAGCATGATCTATCCGACGAAGTTCCAACGTTGTACAGTGCTGAAGATCCTCCGGTACCGTAAGGCCCATGATCGAAAGCAGCGAAGATGACCTCTGTACCCGAAGCGACATTCGTATCCCAAACTATACAGAAGACATCCGAATGTTAACACACTTGTGCTGGAGGGGATCATGACCTGATTGCTAGCGGACAAGTAGAGGACGAGTTCGTGTGTAAAATATTTGCGGAAAAGCTCACCAAGTGACTGGGTATTGGCATTTGCGGAGACGAGTTGGAAGACTTGACCGCCAGGGATGACCCCTAGAACGGTAACTGGTGAGAAAGCTGTGGCATCCCAGTAAATGTCGATGGTGTCGCATTGCTAGATCGAACATCGGAGAAGACACATAAGCACGTGCCAGTATGCATGGACTGGGTTGGCTTCGAAGCTCACCGTCAAGGAAGTCTCGTTTAAGTAGAATCTGCAACGAAACCAATCGGATCAGCTCGAAGTTCGATCACTAATTAACAGCCGACGCCGACGCAACTCACTGGAAATCGGCGCTTTCCCTTCTCAGCGTACAGCTTGTCGTGTTTGCTCCGACCGTGAACAAGGTGGATACTCCTCCTGTCTGTACCGAGACTCGAAGTCAGTTTAGTCCTCATCTACTTGGCTAGAAGCAGCCTATGGTTGAAGGCTCAAGTGTGTGATGGGACGGTGAACTTACTCCTGTACCGGCATTGTCGGACATCATGGCCACATATCTCGTATCTTTAGGGTCTGCGTATCACCTTCACCATCAGCAACGATACGTACTGCTTTCATGCGAAAATGCTACAGGAAGGATAACCAAGCTAGAACGCGCAGTATTGATAGCGGGACATGAGAATGAGAGGTGTACAAGCTGAGGAAGAATTTTGGTTGTAAACTTACAGTTTACTCTCCATGTATACGAGCCTTTCCCGCTGCTTGCATCATAAGCCGAATCGGGTATGTTTATAGTTGTAGGATAATCGAATGCAGGCTGTCGTCCATGATGAATGAGTACCAAGGAAGATAGTCGTAATGCGAAGCGTTGATGAAAAGGTTAGACATATATCAGCCTTGGCTCTCGTTATCTGCCAAGCCCAAGCCCAACCTGCTCGAGCGATCGGGATGGATCGAGAGACGATGAACGTACGATGATTGTCAGACTGTATGGACTACTTCCACCCTCCCATGTTACTGTCGTCGACCCGCATTGTTTCGGTGAGGTTGTATCGAAGCTGAATGAGAATGCTGATGTGAGTGCGGGTAAGAACAATGTGGTGAGAAGCGTTGAGAGGAGCATCGTTGAGTGAGCGGGGAGTTCAAGTCTGCCTAAGCTGCATGTGTGATGCGAGTCGAGAGAAACGAGTTGAAAGAGCGCCAGGGGATAATCAAGTCTATCTATCTAGAGGAAGAGGAAGGGAGATGATGGTGATGATGAGATGAGGAGTGAAGTGAATTGTCGAGATAGGAATAGAGTACAAAGCACCGCAATATAGCACGAGTGTGTATCAACAAATTCACTTGACCATAACAGCAGCAGAAAAGCAAGACACTGAACACTGTGTTAGACACGCGAGTTTATTCAGGAACCGACGAACGTGAAAATGACGTGAACCCTGATCTAACCGAAAGTACAACAGGTCACTAGTCAGTCACAACACAACATCCAACCAACTCAAGCGATTGCCGACGCAAGTTTGAGGGCTCAAACTCAGTTCAAACGTTTGAGCTTGAAACACAAGGCAATCAATCATTCGTCATCCACGCAAATACAGACTAGAGTGCCTGCTTTCGAATTGGCTTGATCACGAGCCAGACAATCTGGCTGATCCCATCGTATGGTATGGTAAAATATCAGATAGAGCAGCCATCAGAGTATTCGACGACATCCTAAGCCGAGTGCCCCTGCTCGATAGGGACCTGTTCAAACATGAAACGAGGTTACCCCTTACTTTCTACACAGGTCACAGCCATCCATTCGTCATATTGATATGAACACACAGGTGCATGCATGACGAACTCGGTCGTTCGGCTGATCGCTGTGCACAACGTGGACAAGTGTATCCAGTAAATCCGCACGCCGCAGAGCCGGATGGCCATGTTCCCGGAAACCCTCCTAGAAAGGAAGCTCAGTGACAGGAAGACAGCCGCGTCCTGTTGAAAATACAAACAGGATATAAACCGCCGAAAGCCCACCTTCTCCATCACCAAACACCGTTGGTGAAACGGTATCATGCGTCGTTGCCATCGACGCGGCAAGGGTTCGACTCCCTTACGGTGTATATCTTTTTGTCCACGAGGGATCTGTGTGTTCTCACATGTTAATGATCACTTGGGTTATCTTGTCATTACTTTTTCTTAGCATTGTCAGAGCCTGTGACATGGGCTTTGCAACATGTTTTTAAGCAGTCCTTTCATTGGAAGAGGGAGATATCGACGAGTCGGTGGTGTAAGCTGAGGCGAGCTCAAAATGGCAGTAGATTAGATGGTGGTTATACGGTTAGGTTATGAGCATCGGTGATGTCCGGTGGACCCTGGTGACGAGCGATATAACTGGAGTGAGCGACATTGCCATATAAGCCTTCCTTGTCCAGTGTTATTAAGAATGGCTGTGTTGTCTCTTTTAAGCATTTCATATCTTTGATATTTGATCATCTAGCCGAATTTGTACTTGCGTAGACTGCACGACGAGGTGTTGACGGTACTGACGATGAACCCGACGTGAGTCTGTCCGGCTTGTTATCTCCATCCTCAAATTGGCCCCTGTCAGGTTTCAGGTTTCAGGTTTCAGCGTTGACATCCGGTCTGACAATGCTTTGTTCTTCACAGATCACCCCCCTCCTCGAGAGGTCTATTAGCTGATATACCCGCTGAGAACGATGACAGCTTCGACTCAGACGCTATGATGGAAGAAGAAGATGAACTGATACAGGGAGATTTCACATTTCGAGCTGTTTTCGTCGGGTTGCTTGTGGGGTTGGTTCTGTGTATGACCAACATATATTTCGGCCTTCAAACAGGTATGTTCTATCGGACCTGGCCTCGCTTCTCACCATGTCGATTATCTATCTGTATCTGCATCCTTCTCGCTATCTCGAATGAAAGTCTGGCTGTCGTGTGGAAGCTTTTTTTTTCGTATATCACTGACGGATGTATTGAATGTGAACGCGAACGTGAACTTTACAGGCTGGGTATCGATGATGTCCCTCCAGTCCGCTTTACTGGGATTCGCAATATTCAAGTTCCTTCCCCTCGTACCCAATCTTTTCCCCTCTTCGAAACCATTAACACCGCAGGAGAATGTCGTGCTTCAAACGACAGCTGTTGCGACGGGTACGATGCCTTTGGCTGCAGGACTGGTTGGGATTATACCTGCTTTGGGGATGATGAACATGAAGGAAGATGGGAGAGATCCGATTGTGCTTGGGTACTGGAGCCTTGTGCTTTGGTGTTTGGCGGGTGAGTACAGCTAAACTTCATGTCATGCCACTTCTTGAAGTGTAGTAGGCAGGATCAAAGCTGATGAATAGTGCGCACTTGCAGTGGCATTCTTTGGGTGAGCTCATTGTGTGTCCTCGGTGCGGGTGAAACGAGTTCGCTCATCCTGTGTTCATTGTAGTGTGTTCCTTGCGGCACCACTGCGGCGTCAAGTCATCGTCAAGGAGAAATTGGTCTTCCCATCAGGTAGTGAGTAACCCAGCTAGCTTTCTGGCCGCTATAAATTGCATGATGCACTGACGAAACGTCTGTCGCAGCTGCAACGGCTCAACTCATCTCTCTGCTTCACAAAACCCCGCTACCATCCGAACGATCGACTTCGAGGTCCATAACAACAGCATATCGCCGTATTCCTCGTACTTCGCGATCGGCCTCGCCGCCTGCTGAGCGATCTAGACTGAGTGCGGAGGAAGAGCGGCTCGAGGGCGTCGAGAAGGATAGCGAGGTCATGTCGGGTCATGGATGGTGGGCTTTAGTATGGAGTTTTGTAGCGTCTGGCGCCTTGACTGTGAGTATCGTCTCACCAAGCTCGTCAGCTACGAAAGGCGGGAAGTATAGTCGTCAGCTGAAGCTAGGCACAGGTTTTGAGCTTTCTTTTCCCCATCATCTTCTCAATACCTATCTTTGACGTCTTCGGCCTTCCTTTCGGTACCAGCCTTGCTGCAAACTGGATGTGGTGGTGAGTTGTCTTTCGTGCAGCTTTTCCTTGATATTGTTAGTCAAACACGGTATGCTAACGAGAACACACTGAACTGATAGGTTTACCCCGTCGTTGTCGTACGTTGGACAAGGTGAGTTAGCAGTATCAACCGGGAGTAGGGCTCACAGCTCACTTCCTGTGTAGGCATAATCATGGGCTTCCCAGTTACTGTATCGATGAACGTCGGCATGATTGTAGGATGGGCTGTCCTGTCACCCCTGTCAAAGCACCTGGGTTGGGCGCCTGGTGCTGTGTCCTCGACCACTGAAGGTGCAAGAGGATGGATCGTGAGTAGTCCCTGCACCTGACGGTATCAACAGGACTATATGCTGATGTCCAAATGTACGCTTTTTTGTAGCTTTGGGTGGCGCTGGCTATAATGATAGCGGAATCTATCATATCCCTTTTGCCCATCACAATTTCATATCTCACTGTAGTCTACAGGCACTATAAACAGCGTTCGGCTGGACCCAAGATCTTCGCTCGGTCATCGTCACCTCGTCAAAGTGGCGCAACAGACGACGACGATTATTATGACCCTCTATCGGACCATGAGGATGATGATCCTGAAGTCGAGCCTCTTGAAAGACTCGTACCTGGAAGCTGGATCAAATCGGGCTTGATCGGTAGTGCTGTCCTAGGAGTCGGACTGGTCTGGGTAGTGTTTGGCAAAGATGGGATTCATCCTTGGGCTACGGCTGTCGGGCTGGTGCTAGCTAGCATGTTGAGTCTGATCGGGGTCAGAGCGCTGGGAGAGACCGATCTCAACCCGGTGAGTGTTTTCGATTGACAGAAATCATCTACGGGCGGTGCTGATAGATTGATGTATTTTGGCGTGGATATCGTTTATCGTTGCTCACAGGTCTCTGGTATCGGCAAAATCAGTCAATTGCTCTTTGCTGTCCTGCAGCCCGGCAATGTAGTCGCCAACATCATCGCTGGCGGTGTCGCAGAGGTGAGCTGTCTTTCTTTCTCATGCATGCAAGTACAAGTACAAAAACTCTGGCACTGATCCACGACTTTTTGTTTTTTCAACTTCTTTTAGGCTGGTGCTCAGCAGTAAGTCGCTCGTATTTCCCCCAGGTATAATTGCGAATATGCAAGCGTATAAAAAGTCCGGTGCCCTTGTTGTCTTTCCTTTGATCAACCTGCTGATGCTTCTCTTCGCAGAGCTGGCGATCTTATGCAAGACCTGAAGACAGGTCATCTCCTCCGCGCGTCCCCTCGGTCGCAATTCTACGGTCAAATGATTGGCTCGCTGGCTAGCGTTTTCGTCGCTACTGCCGGATACAAGTTCTACACCTCGACTTATGTGATTCCGGGTCCCCAATTTGCTGTGCCCTCTGCTGGTATTTGGTGAGTAGAGAGGTGGAGTGTAGTGTTTGGCATCTTGTAATCTGGCATATTCCGTTACCGAAGTGCCTCGGTGCAGACGTGGGTTCTCCCATAGTAGCGGTCTTTACTGACAGCATCTGTCGTTTCCTCTATGCAGGCTAAACCTCGCTCGGCTCTTGAACAACGGTCATCTCCCTCTACACGTCATCCCATTCATGATCTCCTTCGGCATCCTCTTTGGCCTGATCGCTGCCCTCAAAGCATTCAAACATAACATCCCAGCGTCTACTTCCCCATGGCTGGTTCGATCAATCAATTATCTCCCATCGGGAATAGCATTCGCCGTCGGCTTCCTGAACTCACCCTCATTCTCCATTGCAAGATTAATAGGAGGCTACATAGCTTATAGAGCTTCCAAAAGCTCACCTACAGGTGAAACGCCCTTGTTGGCGATTGTAGTAGCCAGTGGTTTTGTGTTGGGCGAAGGGGTGTTGAGTATTGTCACGTTGACTATGGCAAGTGCCGGTGTTGGCGCTGTGAGCTGTTATGGCTGTGGGCTGGGCGGGGGCGGGTACTGCCCCGGCGGTTGTTAGCGGTCTAACTGTAGAGTGACAAAGTATACCAATCTCATCTGGAGTGTTTGTAGGAACGTGTTGATCTTGCGCTCATTCAGAGCATGCACTATACATGATACTGTTGCCTGACTCAGGTTTGAGCGTATATCGCTCGTGAGAATCCGGCCGTCTGCGGCAATCTCCCCAAAAATGGCTATAGACCAGCATGGAGTGCGAGAACATATACGGGTAGGTGACGAGGTCACTCTTATCTATCATCCTGATCGACCTCCTAGGTAGTATACGCTTTTTGAAGTAGGTACATATAGTGACCACTTTTGAAAATAGCGCCATGGTCATACCCCTAATTGATCGCCGTCCTCTTTCGTTGTTTCGTTGTGCGACTGGTCGATGCATGACGATGCCACGAAGGCGAATGTATGGAGAAAAAATTGAACACATCGCCATAACTGCGAAACTGCCGTTCTCCGTTCAAAGAACGTATAGTCAACGATCTGAACACAGCGCCATAACCACATCCTTAATTAAATGCCGTCCTGTTCCATGCACCGAAGTGTACGCTATATGACGGGACAGGGTGTTGAACAGGAGGAACATATAGTAATCAGACCTGTAGATAGGGATACCTGGTTTTCGCACGGGTCTAACGGTCCTGATTTTCTGCACGCTACCTGGGTGCACCCGTGCGTGGCGTGCTGTGAATGAAACAGTATAGTGATCCGTATTGACACGTCCTCTGCCGAGGTCAGAAACCGGAGAACGTATGTATGAGTCGGGACTCCCAATCCTACGCAATTGCTAAATTTACTATATGTCCTTGACAGTTGGACGTAGCAGGACGATAAACAGCTCAAAGCCAGAACCAGCTGGATCGGAACATATAGTGTTATGAGACCCATGCTGGCTGTCAATCTGCTATACATTCTCGATGCCCATAAACATGACAAATCCCTTGGGCTCTGCCAAAACAGACACATATAGCCATCCGAGCCCGACATCGACTCTGGATTTGCTATAAGGTCATTTTTGTCAATCTTACGTTTATGTATGTATGTATGGTACGGGAAATCAGGACGCTCAGAAGGACCGAACACAGCGCCATAACCTCAATTTCACCCGCTTTTCACCAAAACTGCCGTCCTGATTAATCATTATCGACATTGTGCTGCATGTAGTGGAGAACGTATAGCGTATGATATCTATCTACAATTTCGTCGGAATTTGCCTGAAACTGCCGTCCTGATTTTTTGTCAGACATAACCTGCTGCCTACGGGTTTTGTGTGTTTGTGAGAAACGTATAGTAAATGAAATCGACCGATAATTTGCATGGAACTGCCGTCCTGATTTGATCGCATCAAACCAAGTGAATGCACCATATGCTTTGTATTTGGAGAACGTATAGCATATGAGGTAGATCGATGATATTGTCGGGATTTGCATGCAACTGCCGTTCTGGTTTACGATACCACGGCATGCAAACCATAATATAATAATATTGTGCATGTGTTTAATTAAGAGGACGTATAGTCTATGAGATCGACTGATAATATTGATGGAATTTGGACGCAACTGCCGTTCCGATTTGGTGGTCCTATCAACCTATGTTCTTTCTGCACGTTTGAGAGAAACATATAGTGTTATGAACCGATGTACACAACATTGCTGCAATCTGTGTTGAACTGGCGTCCTGATCTTACTCCCAACAGGCATTAAGCAATGTATCGTAAGATGTGTAATGAGGAGAAACGTATAGTGTATGAGACCGATGTATGCGTTTTGCTGCGATTTCTGCTCAACTGCCGTCCTAAATTTGTGCGCGAAAGAACCAGCTTCCGAGATATAAACAGACAATACCACGGAATGCATGAACTGATGCTCGAATTACATATACATATACATATACATATTCAGGTATCGCAATCCCAGATGCCGCCCATCGCAATGAACAAATCACTCTATACAAGCGTGAGATCCTTACACTAGCGAGATGCAGAGAAGCGTCAAAATATCCCGAAGTTCCAACGTTGGCCCCTCAACCTATTCTTGGCAGTAGAAGTAGTTGACGAATGGTTTCAGCCGCAAACCAAGGATATTGAATACGGGTGTTGTCGTGTTCTACAGGCAAAGTGTCCTCGTCAGCGCGTATTCTCCAAGATGGGTTACTCAATGAAGGCTTCAGGTCTGCAATTTGCAGTTACATATCTTCACTCACAACTCGGTTCTCCTTCCCACCAACGATCAGCTCCGCGCCGCCCTCCTCGATCCAGCCAAGTACGTTCGCCCAGACCTCCCTCCTGACATTCTGTCGGTCGTCTTCGTCCTTCCACCCACCTGTCGGTGACTTCGGCTTGATCGCAGGTAGGCCCTTCGAAGGGTCGAACGATTTTCTATTCTGATCGATTTGGTGTGTTGAGTGATGTACTCTGTGCTGTGCGAGTGACAAACCTGAGAGGGTGTTGCAGGTATGATACCCATCCGGTCGCCTAGAACGACATGTATCAACAACAACGCCTTAATCATGTAGCGCCCATCAGGTGCAGAGCGGCCAGATGATACTCACTTGCCAGGCTTGTCTCGCAGCCCGCCTGTACTACCAGCTTCTTGTTGGGCAGCTATCAAGGTGAACTCTTGTAAAGCGACTGCAAAAAGAATGTGAGCTTTCCACATCGCATGGACTGCAAGGTATTTGCAGCTCACCTCGGTTGAACAATGGTGGCACAGACACGTCTTCCCAATCTTCTTCCTTGTCTCCGCTCTCACCCTCGATAACTTCGATCCTACTACCGGTTGAACCAGCCGCCTTCTTCCTCTTCTCCCTCTCCCGTCTAACAAGCTCTTCGCAAACTGGTATTCCTCCGCCAACCCACCAAGAATAGCACCCATCAACCAACTTATTCGTCCGTCCCCTGAAGCCACCTCCTTCGATAGCTTCACCTTGTTGCAGCACTGACCATCTCAGCGCGGCATCTGCGTCGATTGGAGCAGGGAAATTCGGAATAGGGATTGCGGTTAAGAGGAAATACGAGTTGAGTGAACAGGAGGTATATCCGCCGTGGGCTTCAGCCATCGATGCTCGAGTGAAGAGATCCTCCGGCTCATTGGTTGATCCGGAAGAAGCCAACGGGAAAGGGAAAGCAGAGCATGCGAAACCACCTTCGTAGGTTTGACAAGCTGCTAGGAAACGATCAACGTTGTGCAGCAGTTCAGGTGTGAGGATATCAAGAAGTGTTGCCACGACTAGCAGGCAATACGTGCCCCTATGAGACAGGTGGAAAGATGCGTTCCATCAGCTTCTGAGCCCGGCCGGTCAAGATGGACAACAGGTTCTGGGAAGCTCACCTCACATCCACCTCTCCATCCTTGCAGACTACGAATCCTCCATCCGGTCTCTTGCACGACATAAAGAAGTCATAAATCCCTTGTCTCGCTTCTGCTAACTGTTTCCAGCCTCCATTTCCTCCTGGTCCACCTGTGATAGCAAGCGAGCATACTGAGGCATACGTGGGAAGCAAGTGAGGCAGTTGAGAGTTGGCTGGTCCGCCACCGAAACCACCGTTGGGTGACAAAAACTTAAGAACGGTCGATACCACACTGCACCGGCATGGGATAATTAGCTTGCATGTCCTCAGCGGAATAACGGGAGTCAGGCAGCTCACCGATCTTTTGTGCCCTGGTCCAACGCTACACCTAGTATATCAAGAGAATGCACAGTCCAGAACACCAGCCAAGGCCGACTAGCATCTAGACTGACAAACTTGCCCGGTAGTTTAAAGAATGTCGAAGCCAAGAACTGAGTATGTTCTCCCTTTCTCAGCGTCGCTGGGGTGTCCACATCTGATTGTGGGGATGGAAGACGGGAGAAGAGGTCTGAGATGAGGGATTCCGTTTCTGCTTGTTCGGTTAGAGTATCGGTCGGTGCGCTGTTTGACGGAAGAGGAGTGGAGGGCAATTGGTAGATTGACGGTGTTAGGGCTGTCATGGTGCAAGTTAACCTTGAAATCAAATTCGACGAGCTGTCACTTCCTGTTAAGCTCTTGCTAACGTCCGAGAGACAGAACGGATCAAGATAGAAAAGGTTGAGGCCGTCTTTATCAGGCTATGTATCCATCTATACCAGTTCGCAAGGCAAAAACAGAGCTAGACCTCCATAGGACAGATTGCTTTATTGTTCTCCAATTCGGGTCAACCTCCACCTCACCTGCTGGGCTCGTGCCTACTGCAGTATCCAAGACAGTCAAGTAAGGCATGCGCATTCTGATCGCCTCAAGTAGGGCATTAGGCTCGCGCGGCCGCCTTGAACGATAGATAGCCGGTGTGCCGAGACAGTCTGCAATGTATAAAATCACCCTGACTCTCCTCTGAGCAAGCAGCTCAATTTCCCCCTTCTCCCCCCTCAATTCTCCTTGCTATGAAATAACTTTTGCTTACATAGTTTCCGAAAATACCGGGCTCAACTTACCTCAATCGTCAGACGTAGTCTCTTTCGTTCGCTAAATCGTTAGAATCGTTAATCTCGATTTCAGTCAACTACGCGTTCGGTACCAAAAATATATCACGTTTACTTGCTTAGATCATACAGTATTATATCCTAATCTTTAGAGCACGCCGAAGAAGATGAGCACCGTGGATCGTCATAGGGTATCGGCAAGAGTGAGTAGTCCCTTCGCGTGGGGATACGATCTGACTATCGCTGTCCATGGGCGGTCGATGGCCGAAAGAAAAAAGTGACGTTGACGTTATGTTCTGATATTGTCTTCTGCGACTTTTTCGACCCATGTTTACGCATGTACTATACCTTGCCTGGACCTCTGGAAATGTATAAAACCCACTGACATGCGAATTCGCGCGCAAACGGACACCCCCATTTATTCTTCGGTCCAATAAACTAAACGGTTTCATCATTCTTCTGTATATCATCATGTTTGATCTGGTTCAACAGCTACCGACCAATGTCGTCGCCGGAGTCCGAGCCATATTGGCGAAACTGTCGATGAACTCGTCAACGCCCTTACTACCTTTCATTCCAAAGCCAGGTGAGTCCTGTCGTGCGAGCTGCGTTGTCTGGTGACACTCGCTGACAGCTATCCTTGTTTCAATGCAACACAGTGAAAGTCTTGCTGCTCCTCCTGTTCATCCTTCACTCGCCATCATGGCCATTCACATGGCACATCCGAGTTTGGTACTGGGGTATCAAAGCGTATTACCTCGCCTATCGAAAGGGCCGATCAAAGTACTTGAAAGACTGGAAGGCTCAGAGCGATAAGAGCGGTGGTATCAGGGATCTGAGGACGAGAATCCGACGGATTGCTTGGTTGGATGATTGCGATTACAACTTGCATCTGAGCAATTCGTGAGTAGTTATCAGGCCTGACTTGACCGAGCTGGATCATTCTGTCAGATGTCATAGTCCCTGCAGCTGATAAGAAACGATTGCTCTCCAGATGCTACGCCAAAAACTCAGATGAAGCCAAGATGGATTGGTGTATCCAGGCTTTCTCGCCCGTCTTCACGCCTGGGGCACACATGGCTCTCGGTGCGACGCACTACAACTTCTTCAAGGAGATCCCCTTAGGATGCGAGTATATCATGGAGGTCAAGTGCGGTGGATGGGACGAGAAGTGGTAAGTTAGATCCTCCACACTCAGACCGCTGTTATCTGCATGTCTTGCAATGCTGGTTCGATGATGGTGCCGAGATACTGAATTTACTTGTTGTTTTGCAGGATGTACGTCGTCATTGAGTTCATCATTTACCCCGGAAAAGGCAAAGGTAAAGGGAAAGGCAAGACCAACTCCCGACCAAACGGAGCAAAGGCAACAGATGTCCTCACCGACGCCGCCTCCTCAGCATCTACCAAACTCTCAGCAGCTTCATCCTCCTCTGCGCCAGTTCCACCACTTGTACCCTCCATCTCAGACCCGCCTACACGATCGACTTCGCCCATGCCCAGCGCGAACGGAACATCTACGCCTTCGAACGCTACGACGAGTAAGGTTGAGGAGCTTAAGCGAGCGTGGGCGTCCAAGAGGGGAGAGAGGGCAGATGGTGGCGTGGTATGTTGTATGAGCATCAGCGAGTATTGCTTCAAGATGGGTCGAGTGACAATTCCTCCTGTGAGTGTGACGAGTTTTGCCTAGCCGCTTAATATACCAAAGACCATGGCTCGGCTTGTCAATACTGCAGAACTTCCCGACCACACGGACCCGTATCAGACGAACGCTGATGATTTTGTTGCGTTGTTGTTTTCAGCGAATCGCCGCGTGGATGTCTCTCCAATCACCAAACAAAGCAGACCAAGATCGCGCTCGAGCAATCGTGATGTCCAAAGACGGCGGTCGGGCTTTCTTGCGAGGAGGATGGAAAGAGGAACCTAACGCTGATCAACTCGGTGCTGATATCGGGATCCTGAGCGGAGAGAGCGAGGAGGACTGCTGGCGAGGAAAGGGGAGACAAGGGATGGAGAAGATCGTAGAGGGTATGAGCGTCTTCTGAGTCCCCACATGACGCGGGAGATTTTGGTCAATGGACTGAAACCTTGACGACGTTCGTAACCGTGAGGTGCGAAGGCTGCATATGCCGCGGCGTCCGTGACGGTACAAACCCCCAGTGAACACTGGCAAGCTCTGAGCTAGATCAAGAGTTCCTAGGATCTTAGAAGGGATCAGATATATGGTCCTTGCAAGTTGTGGTTCACGTCCTAAGAGCAGTTAGAATCACGGGTAGTGACAGTGGAGCAAACACGAGGAAATCGAAAATCTCAGCTGCGGATGCTTGCCCTCACTGTACAATATTATAGGCTTCGATGCATGTATCGTATCATATAATATCTTCTCTTCCTTTCATATTGTATCCCCTCATGGCTGGTTCAGGTTTCGAAGTGGTACTACGATATGCATGATCTCATCGGCAGGTAGTGATAGATAAGATACTGGTCAAGTGGCATGGCTTTGTAACTGAGCCGTGCTATCGGATCCGTATTTAGAAGCGACCCAATTATGGACGATCAGGGACAGTGGAGGCGGGAGGGTGCACATGCTTTCAACGTTTCCTGTCGACTCATGAGATTTATTGCGTCGTCAAAGCAGCTGAACTCTTTGTCTCTGTAGACATCCACTCAAAATACCACAACACCCTTCTTACCCTCCCCATGTCCCCCCATAATCCTCTCAATACCCCTCCCTCCATCCTACTGCTCCACGTGAACCAGACTCTCAATCCTCTCCTCCGCGCAAAACTGTACAGTCTCTCTCAGATCATCGACGGATCCATTGAGAGAGCTGATGATGGTTAGATCTTTGAAATGAGCGGTATGAGCGGTATAGATAGCGTGCTTGGGCCGGCTGTGATGATTAGCGTCGAGCGAGTAGCGAGTAGAGGTATCGTGTATTCTGTTGCTGAGGGAGAGTCGGTGGCTATGATGGCAGCTGTGGCGTCCATACGTTCAGACGTTCAGTATATCTACATCAACTACACAAGTGCACGTATGCTAGCTACATCAACAGTTGAGAGATGAAGTGTACAGTACTCGTAGCTTACCATCAACTTCTGAACATCCGTCGTAGCTCTTCCCTCAGAGCATTAATGGAAGGTAGAACACCCCCAGGAGTCATTGTGATGGGATCGATGAGCAGATCTGGGCGGAGTTTATCTGGCAACCTTCGCAGAGCTTTGATACGCGCTGGGTTGACGTCGACACCAACGACTTTGAGGCCCTATAGGAGATGTAGTATGCGTGAAGGAGCAAAGTTGAGCGTTCTTCTCTAACTTCAAACCCCAGCCCCAGCCGACCTGATTCTGGCCAGTAGATTTCTCCGCCGGGGAATCGAAGATCGCGCAACGTGTCTCGTCCACGGCAGTACGCAGTGAAAGGTATTCTGCGGAGCGCATAATGGTTTCGTACTCACCTTCGCCTTGGCAATCTGGACGCCTAGATACCCCAGCCCGCCCAACCCGGAGATGAGTACTATCTGGCCTGATCTCAAGTTGGACCGTTTGATCGCAGCGTAGATAGTCACGCCCGCGCAAGTGAGCGGGGCGGCCTATTGTACAGTAAGTGATCGCCCGACTTCGCTCTAAAATTATAGTACTTCGTGGCAATGCAATAGACCAGAAATGAGGTTGGTCACCACCACCACCGGCCATGGCCAGCGGGGACGATGAAGAGGATACAATCCTCGAGGATCGGGATGCAGTAGTCACTCACCTGCTCGTAGCTCATCTCGTCCGGTAAATGGACGAGCCAATCTTTATCCATTAAAGCGTATTCCGCGAATACGCCGTCGATACCTTTCAAGCCCATCATTTTGGCCTGGGAGCAGTACCTGCAGTACGGCGTGATTCGAACATCAAAAACAATCCCTGCCCGCCTATGGTATGGCAAGAGGATACGTCTAGCTCGAAAACCATGTGTACGAGGGAATCTGGAGGACTATGTTTAAATTCTGAACGTGGTCTGCTCACCTCGGGCTTGCGTATCTGCATTCACCGCATTGACCTAATCACACAGATCAAGATCAAGAAGCAGTACGAATGAGCCATCAGCAGTCGTGCCGTGGACGGCGACGGGATCGATAATGGAAAGCAAGCAAAGCATTATACTCGCACTCGTATAGTATCGCACGACCAGCTGGATATATGAGGCAGAATCTTCTCTGAACGATATAAGACGGACGGCGGGGCAGACTCACCACATCCACCAGTATTTAACATTCCCCCAAACCTATCCCCGATCGCCCACTTTCCTTCACGCTTGGCCAACTCACCAAGCCCAACAATGACTCCTACGCCTTCATGCCCGGCCACAATTGGTAAACCTACTTCCTGAGGGGTACCGAAGAGACCTGTGGTCACTAGGTGGTCTGTATGGCATAATGAAGATGCTTTGATGCGGACTAGGACCTGATGTGGTGCCGGTGTAGAAATGGGCTTATTGATCAGTGTGATTGAGTGACTACATAGTTTCCATTAAATTTCATCGCCGGTTTGAAATTCAAGAGTTAGATGAAAAACAGAAAATGATCATCAGCAAGGCTTTCGAACGTATGAACGGGATCTTCGGTGCTGCTTGTGAAGTCTGAGTATAAGGTACAGTAGAGATTGCCGTCTATGGAGAGGGAACAAGCGACTCACTCTCCCTGGTTCGCCCAGACCGCAGCCCTCATATTCGTACTCATACTCTTGTTTCCATTCAAGATCGCAACCATTGTCGAAGTACTGTATCGTATGAAAGCTGTCCACTGACCTTGTGATGAACCGTAAGTGAATACAGAAGGGAGCAGCAAACAGCTAAGAGTAGACTACATTAGTCTTCGTGACAAATATATCACGATAATAGTAGCCAGCGACGACTGCATACTGTACAGCAATCTTGCACCATTCCGTTTGCTTGTTTGTACAGTATCGTAGCATGTCGGTAGAATAAGCATACGCGATCAGCTTCCCCACTCTGCTCAGTGAGCTTGGGTCATGAATGGTTCAACTTCGCACGACGTCTGTCAGATTTCGTGGTGCTGCGTCACTCGTTCGTGGTCCTTCTCGGACGGTAAGGTGTAATGAAGCACTGACCCCAGTAGGTCTACGCTCAAACCCAGACATGTGGTCATGGGCACGGCGATGGGCTTGGCACGTTGAAGGGCTACCGTCAGTACGGCAGCCGAGGTGTCAGTGCGTTCAGTTCAGTATCTCAGAAGTCGCCGAGTGGGGGAAGCGGAATGGATCAGCACAATCCTCTTCCCCTCCTTTCTTGATCGATATCACAGCTTGCGCCCCTCGAGTCAGGCGTAATGGCTAAGTTTCAGGTACTGCACCAGAGGCATATGGAATTGCTTCATACGCATTGATCGTGGAAGGCTCGAGCTCATTGATTGCGTAATCACGTTACAGCATTATCATTCAGCCACTGGCTCTTGCTCTTGCTGTTGCTCTTCATCCTCGCCCTCTGCGCTCTCGATAGTAGCTATCGCCGCCCTGCGATTCACATTCACAGTGATCAGCGTCATAGACTACGGTCACCAGATTCAAGAGCAGATATGACACACCTGTAGCCCTGTTTGACCTGTTTGGATTGTGAGGATCGCTTGAACCCCTTTGATCGATTCCGGTCTTTGCCCTATGTGCACAGTCATTGAATCAGTATCTGAAAGAAATAGAAGGATGGGGATGTGGGGGTCCTGAGAGGCTTACAGCAAGGTACATCGCATCAACAGCTGTAATGCCGGAGAGAGGAGTTAGATCAGCATCAATTATGTCGCACGCGGTTCATCAGACCATGCCCAGCCCGAAGAGTCAGGGCTCCAGAATAGCTCCCATACGAAGAGGCGCAGAAAGGAAATAGCGGCGAAGACGAGTGCCATCGCATAAAGCCTGATAGTCTACACTCACCCTCATCATCACCTAAACCCTCAAGCCGATCTTCCATGACCCACCCATACGAGTTCGTCGCATCAAAGAACCTGACAAGCCATATCCCTCTACCCTTTGAAGTAGCAAGGTTTCTTTCCACTGTCTCGCGAGCTAAGACATCTGGCGGGATAAGTTCTTCTTCGTCCGTTGGATCGATGATCTCTGCCGGGAAGTAAGGGTAAGAATGCACTGTGAACGATCACGGAGGAAAATGAAGCATTGTCAGTCACTTCTAGCGGTTCAGAGTAGCTATCACTACAAATACAACAAGAAACGTACCTTTGGCCCAGACTGCGATGGAGCAAAGGTATTCGCGTCAGAAGCAACTACTTAGACAATCGAAACAGTCTATAGTCAGAGGATCACTCACCAAGTGTTCCTGGAGGGTAAGGGCCCTCCGCATCTTCATCATCTTCGGCCTGTGCGGCTTTCACATTCTCCTGCTTCGCAACATCTTCATCTGCTTCAAGCTGTTCCGATTCCCCTTCTATTGGTTCCTTTTCCTCTTCCTCCTCTTCCTCCGGCCGCTCCTGATTTGCGCTCTCAGCTCGTTGTTTCCCCCTCGCCTTAGTAGCAGAAGGAAAGGGTTCATCGACCTCGATCTGCTCGTCTTGAGCACTCGGATCTTCAATTTCTTCGATCTCTTCGACCTCTTCGACCGCCTCGTCGGGAATCGGTGTCATGTCTTCGTCCTCATCCGGTTTAGCCACCACCGTCTCTTCCTCTTCTCCATCATCAGGTTGTTCCGTCAGCCTTCCTTTGTCATCTGTGGCAATGGCTGCTTTGGTCCGCTTGCTACTTCTTGGTGTTGGAATATCATCTTCATCTGCCTTTCGTTTCCCGCCAGCACGAGTTTTCACCGGTGTAGGTGCAGCGGAAGTCAATGCGCTTGATGGAGGAGGGGAGGATAAGTCACTACCACTCGTGCCTGTGTTAGGCTCCTCTTTGATATACTTAGGATGGCGCGACTTGATGGGACTCAAAGAGATTCGAAGATTTGGTGTTGCGGATGTGCGAGACTTTGAGGATGCACTCGGTGGCTTGCGAGACGAAGCTGAACTCTGCGCACGTGGCTGAGATGTAGCTATATTAATAGATTCAGAGATAAGAACATTCGCCGTCTGACTAGTCTCGCGAAACTCACAGGATGAATCGGGCGGTCTCTCGGATCTTCTTCTCTTGCTTCCTTCAGGTAACACCCAGCCTACGTTGAATCGCTTAAACTGGTCTTGCGAGTCCACTTCCTCCGTCATGATATCCAAGCCTCTCTCTTGTTCTCTCCTCTCACGATCCGTCAATACAGCTATCGTTTCTAGACCCACAACACCTCGTTGTGATCGATGTCTCGACTGAGTCGAAGTGGAAGTCCTCCCAGGCGAATCAGAGCGAGAGCCCGACCCTGACTTCGCATCCGGGGCGGATGAAACCTGTTCAGATGAGGGCTGTTCGATTGTGGTAGGCGTGGCCTCTGGTTTTGAGCTCTGCTTCGGCTTGACTTCCTTCGGTGGACGAGTGGAAGGACCAGCTTCCGCGACGGCAGCTCGCATACTCCTTCGTCTGCTTCTAGCGTCCAGAAGCTCATTGTCCGGTCGAGGTGTCTGCTCGCTGCTGCGTTCAGCATCTGAGGAGGGTTGGAATCCAGCCTCATGAGCGAAAGCCTTCTCCATTGCTCTAGTAGCTCGGGTCGATCGGCCAGGTTGAGTAGCACGCTCTTTGGCTGCCGCTTCTCGCTCTTCCCATGTCAAACGCTTATTACCACCACCGCCACCACCGGTGGATCGTCGAGGTGCGCGAGGTGGTTTCGGCTGTGGAGGCGGGGTCGGTTCCTTGGGTTTCTCCAACTCGAACGAGAAAACGGAGGATAAGATGTCCTGGGGTGGATCGTTCGGTCCATTCACCTCTTGTAAAAGGGCGGATAACAGTAGTGAGACAGGCTCGAGGTCACCGACAGTCAAATCGTCTTCGCGATCGCTGTTTGAGGATATCCCGGTCCGAGAAGGACCACTGATAGAGCCCAGTTCGTCAAGAATCGGCTGCGCGTTCTTCTTGACACGCGCGGCGTTGCGATGGAATGGGCTATCTTTGGCGTTGTAGAGCATTGCGTTGTCCAATACAAGCATTATATCGCGCTGGTAGTCGCCACATTTGTATTAGCGTAAAAGAAGCCTTCGCAGAAGAAGTGGAGAGTTACATACCTTGAAGTCAGCTACGTCGAGGTAAGCGTTCTTCTCCAGCTTTTCGTCGATGTACAACCAGCACATGGGTTCTTTGATGACGTCGAAGTAGTCAGGTACGTCGATACGGCTGACCGGATTCAGAAACAGTTCTTGTCGGTCCATCCTAAAGACAATGATCAAATCAGATCAGTTCTTCTGACCCAAATGGAAATGATTGTATGAGATCGAAGGTATCTTCACTCACGCTGAAATCTTCTCTAGGGCGACTCTCAACTTGCCATGATGTGGAAAGATAAAGTTATCTACGACATCCTTTATTACTTGCGCCTGACGAAGTTTCTCCTTCTCTCGTTTACGCGCTAGCTCTGCCAGCATCCGTACTTTCTCCAGATCGTTGCGCAGCATTTGAAGGAACTAGAACAAAACATAAGCTGAAGTTTGCGACCAACTATCGATCATCAGTCAGCTTACCCTTAATTTCTGAGCTTTCTCTACGTCTGTCTGTTGTCGAGAAGCAGTCGAAGCGGTCCACGGCTAGGCAGATCAATCGTCAGTGATGCGCTCCTTTTTTCGGAGCATGAGTAACTCACCTCTAAATGAAGCCTTTTCAACAACGGCGCCCCCCTTCGAGCTTCTCTCTTCAAACTCCAGTATCGACAAAGTCTCTCTATGAAAGGCTGCTTCTTTCGAAGAGCGACCTTGGCAACATAATCCAGAAGCTTGTTCATGATGACTTTCGGTACGATCGGTGGGCCAGGTCTGAAAGATTTCGAATGTGCTTGAGCTGATTTCTTAGTGACTGGTATCATGATAGGTCCGGACGTTCGTCGAGTCTTCGTAGTTGGCGTCTCGTCGTAAGACGAAAAGTTGGAAGCAGTATCGGACTCGTCTTCTCGCGAATCAGCCTGGTCAGATGGTAAGCTGCATTCCGAGGAGAATATGATCGGAAAAGCTTACTGGCAGATGTTTCGAACAATACGCCTTCAACACCCCGTCCTCGTTCAGAGACTTCATGCTTGTCAATAGCCCTACTTGTCTGGCGCAAGTAACGTGGAACGCGGTAAAGCAGTTCTTGTTATCACACTGGATACAAGCGCCCGTCTTCTCACGACAAAGGGAGCATACCTGGAGATCATGCTGCCTGTAAGCATTCCTTTTCAAAAACAAGTCATTAGGAAGACACTCGACTCACAAGCTTCCATCTACTTTTCGGTATACTCTCGACTCCTTCTACAGGCTCCATATAAATTGCGTTCCCTAGTCCTGTCTCGGGTATCCATATCGCACAGAGCAGATGAGCCCAATGGCCGGTCGTCGTTTGCTTGAAAGCTCCTCCTTCGTTCGGGCAGAAAATACATGACTGGCAAGATCGATTATTCAGTTACTTCAATGTACAGGGCCAACGGATCAGCTGAGAGTACTCACGACGGGGTTCTCAGGGGAGACAGTACACTTTCTGCATAGCCATTGTCCCTCGGGGATATAGGGTACTCCATAACAATCTAGTAAGCAAGGTCAGCTAAACAATCGAGATTGACAAAAACAGAATGAACGAACCTTGATGTACAGCCAGATTGCACCCGTCACAGAAGACAATCGCGTTTGAATTCTCTCCCTCGCCATCGTCACAGACTGCGCATTTCGAGTCCTCGGCAGTCTGATGTTGGACAGGCTGAGGTATTTTCTTGGACTAGCAGAAGATGATTTTAGCGTGGCTAACAGTGAAGCGGGCGATGAGGACGACCGGCTTAAGAGATTATTCACTGACCAGGTTGAACCACTCCTTCTCCAATTTGTCCATGATGATTTCGAAGAGCTCGTATGATATTGCTCCCGATTGATCTTTCTTCCTCTCCATGTTTATGACGTCCAGCCATTCTTGATCTATCAAAGCAGATGTAGATAATTAGCGGATCCGAACAAGCTGCCCTGCAAGTCTACGCTAACAGCTAGCTCACCTTGTTCATCCATGTCATATTCCACCTGCACTGCCAGCTCGGTCTCGATTGGTTCTGTGCGGTGCAGAAGATGAGCATTAGAAGAGTTATCGTACGTGTTTGTCTGTTGTAACCCTACTCACCTATATAACGAATGTAGTAATCCGGTCTCTCGAAATCGGAGAAGTCATTGTCTGAAGAGATATCAGCTGAATCTAAGCCTTACGCCGAAAGCCGACTTACACCCATATGATCTCGTTTGCTCCTATCATTCACAGGTTCTGTCAGTTGTCTTTTTCAGCTCAAATCATGCGGAATGGCATCGCTCACCGACTGAACACCGGCCGGAGCGGTCAAAGAAGGATCATCGGTGATGACCCGGAAAGATACCTTTGGGAGGTCGTGCATGTACGCCTTATCGGCATTAGACTCAATTGGCATCTTCTCCTCATCCCTGTAGCGCCGAGATGAGCGAATCTGGAGGATGCTGCGTGGAAAAGAGACTGTGTTATATGTCGAGGGATCTTGAGTAATGTTTCGGTTTGACAAGTCGTGATGTACTCGACTTTGAGTTGCTCGACCTAAGCAGTAGGGCGCTTAAGCTTGCGTGCGGTGAGACGCGTCAAACAACAGCATATCATATGCGTTACGTAAATGCTGATATCTGGTACGGCAACAATCAGTCAGTCACGTGATCACCCCTTGGGTCCCTTTGGGTCTCCCGGTGGAGGTTGTCCGATCCCACAGCTGCAGCTGGTATGAAACCAAACAAAGGAATCACGAGGTACGAGGGGTAATATAACATATATAACATGACATATATGCATGACTTATGACCGTATGTGTGTGTCACCCAACTTGCTTCTTTTCATTTTACGACATGTTCAATAGTTTTGTTTTTGACGATCTGAAGATTTTGTTCGTCCAGCTTTTGCCATCTAAGTATCTCACAGACTAGCGATACCTTATGGCAGGCAAAGCTCAAGCTCAAGGCAGCACCTCGGCGACCGGTTCGGCTTCGACGCTCAAGTCAACCAGGAAGAGACCGTCGTCGAAAAGTCACACTATCACATCAGCAATCCACTTGGAACCCTACACCCCGAAGCCTACCCCAAAGAGAGGGAGAGGTAGACATCACGCTGAAGCTGAGACGCCGTTCCTAATTGATGAGACCGACCTACCCTTTCACCCTTCGACCTCAGGATCAAAATCATCCAGAGTCCTCGCCGCCATAGCCGAGTCTGACGATACATCTTCACGGACGATGAGCAAGAGAAGTCGATCCGGACCTGTCATCTCGCTTGACTTCGATGTCGCCGACAGCTCCAGTCAAACCTCTCCTCGAACTCCGAAGCGCAAACGAAGGGCGACAGGAGTAGTGTCTTCTGAAATCAAGAATAGAAGAAAGAGGGCGAGATCAGCTTCAGATCCAGACTTAGACCTGACTCAGCTGGAGGAAAATGATGACGAGACACCAAACAAAAACCGATCAGTCGCAGTAAAGACCGCTACTATAAAGTCAAGTCGTATACCGAATCACGCATCAACGCTCCCTTCACCATCGCTCTCGCCAGTAACATCTCCATTGCGCTTAAGCTCGCCAGAGTCCTTCCGTTGGTCAGTAGAAGAAAGCGATGAGGACCTACCGGGCTTGAAGGAGTTTTTAGCACTTTGTGCTCCCGATGCCGAATCGGAGCCTGAGGAGCAGATAGTGGTTCAGCTGCCGACACGGAAAGAAAAGCCATTCAAGCGTACACCTCTCCCTATCGGGTAAGCTAAGTTGACCTATCTTGCATCATTCGGAGGTCGGCCCCACTCTATGTCATGGCATGTCATGTCATGTATCGAAGTGGAGATGCTGATAATGAGGTGATCGTTTCAGGGTAAGCATTGGCGATCCCGTTTTCGTGAGACAGGGGTACAACTGGTGGTTTGGAAAGTTGGTAGGGTATACACCCGCCGATAATTTGCTGGACCAGAAACGCGGAAGGGATATCTGGACAGTCCAAAGCATGCTTGGAAAGGGCTTTTCGAAAAAGCCAGAGGGAAACGTAATGACGGTTCACGATGAGAGAATAGCAACTTGTACGGTAAGTGCAACGCGCTTTTGGGCCGTTCCGTCATCTCACTCGAAATCTCGGATGCCGATACCCTCTCGTATCGAAGTCGGGATTGTTCGCTGATGGAAAGACATCTTCTGTTCAGCTGGGCAATTGGCAAACCTCTCAGCAGACTTTCACTTCGGACGCTCTAGTCCGCCCACCGACGCCTGTGCCACCTCCTTCGTTGAGCCCAGACGGTGGGGACACCTTCGCCGATCCCGAAACCGAAACATCATTCGACGATCTCTCGCGATCTGAACAGATGATTGCTATCCGTCCACATCTCCAACGCATCATACTGGATGAATACCCCCCTGCGAGATGGCGGGCCGACTTATTCTTTGGTTCGGCGAAAGAACGAGCGAGTTTGAATCAGAAAGTGGGGTACGGGGATATACATGAGAATGAGGTTGCAGAAGTGATTATCCCCGAGTTGAAGAGATGGATGAGGAGGGATGAAGTGATTCATGGAAAGGTGCGTCTGGCTGGGAAGTGTATTGCAGCGTCGACTTGAAGGAGTTCACAGAAACTATCGGTCATTTGTCTCTTTTCCGACGACGGATCTCTGATTGTGTATCATGCTGATTCAATGATTTGTCCTAGGGGAAACATGGTCAACCTCCGAAACCCATAGGTTCGGATCGATACAGCAAGATTCCTCCAGCTCGGCTGCAAGAGTACCTTGAGAATGTCCTTCTACCAGAAGCGGTCATTGAGCTTTGTATCCGTAGTTACGAGTTGACTGCAGATGGCGATGATGACGAGGACGATCCTTACAATGAAGGCGGTACCGCGGACGAGGATGACCTTCTTCTCCTGGAAGATACAGATGATGATGATGATGATTATGATGATGACGTGGACACGGGCGAACTTGCTTCACTGGACGGCACAGATGACTCGAAGACACAGGTAGAAGAGAGCATTGAGGATGAGGCGTGGATCAGCAGAAACCTGGGCTCGACTTCGACCTCGCCCTCGAACTTAAAGGCTGAAATGACCAAAACCAACATGGAGAATGCAGCCACGCTGAAAACCCTCAAAGCCTCTATCTCAGCCGAAAACCCGTTCCTAACGACAAACCACGACCCGAACTCGAACACTCGAATAGATGATCCGGTGTTCAAGGTGTACGACAAAGCACGATTGAAATTGGCCAGATTACACGCCGAGAACGACTACAAGCAGTGGGAGAGCGTAGCTGCCCAACTGAATCTCGCACGAAGGAAGATGAGGAAGAAATTGGGTCTACCGGAATATGAACCGAGGGAAAGTCAAGAGCAAAAGGCGTTGTGCGAGGCTTCTGAGGTGGAGAATGGGAGGGCTCAGAGGTCGATCAAGAAGAAGAAAATCGACTATAGGGAGTAGGAAGTAGGAATCAAGAGAGTGGAGAAGATTTGGACTGTATCTAAGTGATATTTCAGAGTGGTACTCAATGTACTAAAACCATAGGTGGAATTATAAGCGTGGAGTTAAGGGGTCTTGAATCCGCGGACAACAGAAAGAGAAAGAGAGAGAAAGAGACGCCCTCGCGCTATCTGTTGTATACTTGTACATGACCGTCAGATCCCATGCCGACTAATTTGATTCGGCTAACGATATCAAGAAGGGATGGAAGAAAGGGAAGAATGTTAACAAAGCTTCCAGTTGTATACATGAGAAACATGAGAAAATGTGCTGTGTTGTAGCGTACTCGTCCTCGAACTCGAACTCGTACTCGTACTCGTTGTGTATTCGAACTGTATATAATCATGAGATCTATTAGATGAGATCTTGAGTGAGGGTGATAAAATTCTGACTGACTTCCAAACTGCCGAAAGAACTACAGTATGACGATTTCACGCATGCACTCAAGATCCTCGAATTGCTACCTTGCGGCCAAGGCGCAGGCTAGGTGGGCTAGTACTACAACGTAGAAACCAAGCTGTGGTTTTCGAAGGGGCCTGTTGAATATGGGCGGGATCAGGGCGGAACGACATACTGTATCTACTGTATAAGTATGCCAAAGATTGACTGATAAGTACTGGAAGCTGTGGACTCCTGTGAATGGGACATTGCTCGTACTCGTACTCGTACTCGTATTGGTTCGTTATTCCTTAGCTCGTGAAACTACACAGCAGAGTACAAGAGGCATCATCATTCATGATACGGTACGTGTTGTACTGCATTCTGTACAAGAGTGATCTAGCATCTATTCGCATTGGCCGGATATATATATAAACGCTTAAGAAAGATAGATAGATATGTATAGATGTTGCATGGTATAGTACAGTTCAATATAGTATAGTATAGTATGGAAATATGAATCTCAAGACCCCAAAGACCCCAAGAATAGTGTATTGGAAGTACTGCAGACGAATGTCAGTACCATGGCGGTGTGGCAGTGATCAATCATTGCCATTGTCCGTAATGCTCCCTCCTCTCCCTCGCCTTCGCCCTCTCCACCAAAATATAGACTAAGCATCCAGGGCAAAAGACTGCGTTTTAGGGTTGAGTTTAGCTCGATCGAAGAAGGAAGATCATACCCCATCCAACTGCCCAACAAATCACCACAACCAAAGTGAACCACTGTACCGAGACCCTTAATCTCCTCTTCCACTTCCTTTCCTCTTTTATCCCCCGCACTCCAGCTCCGCCACTATATCCTCCTTCTCCTAGGAAAGAATCGGCGCCGTTACCGGTACCGGTACCGGTACCGATACGAGCTTCTTCGTCTTCGTCGTCGTCTGAGTCCAACTCGTATTCCCTATACAGCTTTATACTTGGCCCATCACCACCGCCACTGACGGTAGCAGTATCAGGTGCGACAGTAGTAGAAGGAGTATTTGTGGCGCCTGGCGATTTCGGTGGAGCTCGAGTCAGAGTAGCTTGCATTGATCTTGCCTGGGCCGGACGAGTGGATGAAGGGCCGGTCGTTGATCGCCATTGTGCGAGAGACGTGAGTAGCTGTGAGCCGTCGGTGTATGGTAGAGGAAGGAGATTGAAGAAAAATAGCGAGAGGGCGATTGTTGAGGTGTACCTGCGGGAAAGGAAACCAGAGAGCGATCAGTAACATAGCATTTGACACAATGCGAATGAACGCGCAAGGAACCTCGATGCAGGAACACTTCGTCCTTAGGGATCTGTCTACTGACAGAGGCATATCAAGAGAGGAGAAACTAATGACAAAAACAAAGGCAACAACTGCCCTTGACTCACCTGAAAAAGATTTCACCCCACCTCACCCCGCCGCCCCACCCTCTGGCCCCCATATCTCGAACTTTGACAGCCTGCAACACTTCTTCTCTCCTTCCATTCCAAAGTAAAATCTCCGCCTCCCCTTTCCTCGTATCCCCACCTCTCCTCACTCCGATCCTGAGAATGAACTCATTCGTACTGGGCCTGACGCATACCCATCTACTATCAGGACACGGGCATACCGTACTTTGAATATCCAAAATAGGATGGGGCGACAGACATCTCTCTTCACCCTTCGAGATCCCGTAGGTCGATATGAAAGTCAACTCGCCCTGGGCGGAACGTTGGTCCGTTGGTGATATCGGATCGTGGCATGGGGTATGGGGTTGGGCGAGAAAAGAGGTTTTGTCCATACACCATCCACGACCTTCGTCTCCTACTTTCGTGGAAGTGAGGTATTCTATCCACGGATCAGATGAAGAGGGCATAGGTTTCGATAAGGGGATATCATCGAGATGCACTAAGAGATCACCGGGGTGCAGATGAGAGTAGAGGGGAGATGACTGCAAAGCCAAAGTGATCAGAACATCAGCACATGTCTCAGCTATAGCAGGGTGTCGGACTGTATTGCATGAGGCATGACTACAAATGGGACGTCGCCGATAATGGTGAAGTACATGTGTAGCTGTAACTCGCTCACTCACCCAATGGACCTCTTGAACCACCCTTCCATCCACACTACGGTCTGACCAAAATACAGACCCCAATCCAGACGCCGCAAGCAGCCACAATACAGCCCACGTCAAGAGGTTGTGGTACGGTCCCGAAGTCGCTAATCGCATCTTCGCGTTACTATCCCACAAATTTCGATCAGCTCGTACTTCGTCTATAGCCAGATTTCAAGACCAGACGTAAAATCTTAGGTAGATTGGTCAAGGGATAAGGGTGGAAATTTCCAGGATGGGCAAGACTAGGACTCCAGACTTACGGATCAAGATCGTCGACTGTTGAGGGGAACGATACCATCATACTTGGCAGACCGGTATTCAGGTTGATACTGAACCTAGCAGGTTGAATGTCATCCCTACACCATTTTCATACGGAAACACGCTGCACCGTCAGCGAAGACCGTGAGGAATTATGCCAGACTTGTAGTTCACTCACAAAGCTGCGGATATAGCATGTCCTGCTTCATGTATCAACTGATTGAGAATCAAAGCCAAAACAAGCGTGGGCAGGTGGGACCATGGCATTGTAAAACCTGGGATCTGTGTGATCATCAGTCGTCAGCGTACTCTCTGAAAGAAAATAAACGATCTGTTAAGCTGACGAGTGACCGAGGAGTATGGTCGGATGGTCTACAAGGGCTATAAGAAGGGAAAGGTGCTGGCTGTATAAGAGGTGCTTACTAGTGGTTGCAAATTATTTCCTGTACCCCAGCTTTTCATGGCCCCGACTACCCCAACAGCAGCAGTCGTAGCACCTTCTCCGCCGGCATCCATCAAAGCCCTCTTCACGATCGCCGTCGCCGTCGCTGCCGCTGCCATGGTCGTAGTCGACCCCTCCGTGGTGTCTACGGCCGACGATAAACTCGCATGAACCTCCAATTCCGTCCAAACATCTTTCCAAACCTCCACCGTAGTCCATATAGCTCCGCCGAGACTGACGACCAATCCAACCAATCCAAGGCCCACGCCAACATCATAGCTTATTTTCAGCCTTCTGGCAATCCTGATATTCAATCGATTCAATATCAGCCGAGGGATATGATTGAATGATGATGTCCATAGGGAGATGTTGAGATACGATGACCGTGATCGCTCCAGATTCCACGCTTTGGAATCTGACGGGTCGTATATTGGCGATGTGAGTCGATGCGAGGACGATAAGTGAGGATGAAGGGATATGTAGCGAAGGAGAGCTATGAGACTGATCAAGAGGAATGTGGGGATGAAGAAGAGAGTGTCCAGCATTGTCCCTAAGTCTAAGTCAAGGAGGACCGCTAGCAGTCGGCGCTTTGCGATTATCCGGTCGGTCGCCTCTGTCTACTTTGAATGAAATCAATGAGGGTCAGGTTGCCAGAGTCATCGAACAGTGAATAGCGAGCGACTTTGAATAGGAGTATAGATTGGAGGAATCCGGGGCCTGGTCTGCGAAGACGATCGAGACGTTGAGTTTCAGTAGGAGAGAACCGCTGGGTAGAATGGATGTGTCAAATTGGTTGAGTTGGATATGATTTACAAGCACTTGGTCACTTGGTCAGACGAACATGATGACAATGATGGGGAAGACAACGAGGAGGAGGATGAAGATCATTCTTCTTTGTCCTGCTGTATCCTCATTTCAGATATTTTGAAAGGACGAGGACGAGGACGAAAACGAGGACGCGCCGATCATTATCTGCAATCTACAGTGTAGAGTTATCGTATCGCGTAAACTTCGCGTAAAACGACTTGAGGTTATTCGCTTCCCTGAACTGTCCACCTTCTCGACTACCTTGGATATTATGTTTCCCTCCTTATATTCTGCCGCTCCGAACCGATCCACTGCTTATTTACTCACCGACACGAGTTCAGCGCAGCTCGGCGGCGCTGCATGTCAAGCAAGATACCCGAAGCGATCACTCATTAGCTTCGAGTATTATTGAACGTTGACGGAGGGCCAAGCTCCTTCGCCAATTGGCAAGGGAACCTCGACGTCAATCAGTCAAGATGAGCGGGAGTGAGGATGCTGGTGCTAGTGTGCGAGATGAAGCCGAGCTCGAACCCCAAGAAGAAGGTGAGTAGAGCTTCTGACATACTGAGTGACATGCGAGAGACGACATCTACCTACTTTGAGTCTCACGGCTGGCGGCTGACCGTCAATATGTCAAATTGATTCTGATACAGAACGACCAGAATTATCCCACCTGGCAAGCTGGAACGTCTCGTCTCATAAGTACGGGTTCGGGGTAGATAATCTTCGAGATGGAAACGATTCTACTTTCTGGCAGTGAGTTATATACTATCTACTGCTATTCGCTGGCAATGCGTCCTCCTTCGTTCACCGGATGAAACGGCGATTGGGCGAGCTTGGGCAATGGGAAGAATGGAACGACCTAGCCTTGATATGACTCTGCCTCTGCCTCTGGTTCTCATGCTCGGTCAATACTGAAATGTTGAAATGCTGATGAAGTGAATACTCGTAAATTGAATTGATAGATCCGAAGGCCCTCAACCGCATTTGATAGATCTTTCATTCCCAAAACGAGTCCATATCTCAGTGAGTCTCAGCAGTGTAACGTCCTCAGTCATATTCCAGTCCACATCAAGCTCAGGTCTCCTCCTTCAACGCTTGCTATAGCTACCAGTCTCTCAAATCGGCCACCCAATGCTGCATATGTGTATGATTCAGCTGACGAAGGGATCAACCTTGTCACTCGCTGTTTTCCTCTAGGCAATCGCTCTGCACATGTCACATCCCCGAGACGACTCATACACACCTTCAAAAATTTCAATAAGAGCCGGAACGGGCGTACATGACTTACAAGAGGTGAATAAAAATCCCTTATCAATCCCAGCTCTCAGAGCTCTACGCTCTAAGCTCTCAAAACGAAGGCGAACAAATGGCTCAGTTCAGACTGACTCACATACTTATTCGCATATGCGAATTATCCTGGCGATAGGTCAGATTCATGGAGTTCAATAGACCCGATGGATGGATCCCGATCGTCTTGAGACCTATGGAAGTGAGCGATGCGGAAGTTGAAGGGTGAGAGCAAAGCCCCTATACATAGCTTTTTATTTCCCTCCTGGCTGACTTGGACTTGGACTTGGATATCCTGTTCTGTTCTTCGTGTCATTATGATGTCTAGCCCCCCAATACCATGTCATCATCTGAGAGTACTCATACTGGCCAACCATCTGAATGGTAAAGATACCCATGTGAGAGGATTAAGAGTTTTCGGAGCGCCTGTGTGAGTGATCGCGTCATCTTCGCTTCCGGTGGCTTGCGTACAACCCATCCTCTAATCCATCTTCCATTCCTACGTGACTTCATCATCGCGCCTACCGAGAAAACTGTCCACTAAGTTGACTAAACCGATGCCATTTCTTCATCGATGCGCTCATAGTGAACATCAACCGTCGGACCCAACTCCAATTTCACCAATAAGCGAAACCTCCTCCACCTCCGCGAAAGGACATACCAACCTGGAAATTATGAAGGGCAAGCAGTTGCTCGAATTGGGGCATGATGGCTTAAGTGGATTCACAAGCAAGAGCCTCAAGATGCACGAGTTCATCAGGTGATCCTGCATCGAGATCACAATAAATCGCAAAAGGGGCGAGGCCGGAAACGATAGCTCCACCTATCATCGTTTCGTTTCCGTCAACGTCAATGGTGAATGAAGGGTGAGCTCTGAGTGATTCTCGAGCTCGAACCTTGAGAGAAGGAAGGTGTAGTACCCTAGAGGAGAACGAGCAGACGGATGGATGGGTGTCTCAGGTGCAGATGCACAATATGAGTATATGCGTAGACTCCGCTTGGAGATATAGATTAATGGCCTGTTAGGGGGATCACTCCGCTTGGCGTGCTCGATTCAGTATGTTGTATCGTATAGTGTAAAATGATGATCGGCTCGAAAGTGAGAGAGAGAGAGAGCACATGTAATGTGAATATGCACAATATACCATATATGCATACAACATCTCGTTCACACGTCATGTACTCGTACTGTACCTCGCATCAACAGAGACGGAGCTCTCAGCTTTGTTGTCTAGCCTCTAGCCTCTATGCCCAGCATATGTTTTCTTCACCCGAGGCGAATCCTATGCAGAGCCTTCTCTCTTCTCTTCTATGATTCTCGCTGCGAGGCACTGATGAACCTAAGCATATCGCAGATCAACCCATTTATCACCGTCGGCACACCCAACTCATCGCCCAATCTCACAAGATACCCATTGATAAATTCAACCTCGGTCCCTCTTTTCTCCCTCACATCCACAGCCATCGAAGACGTATTTCCTCCCGTCTCACTGATCACATCCCCAATCAATTTCCTCAATGGTCCAAACTCAAACAACTCTTTCTCTTCGCCTTCACCACCAGAGCCTGTTCGATCGAGATGAGCTAGCAAGATAGTCGAAATCTCTCCAACCAGCGCATCGACCAGTGCTGGTCCTGAAGGGCTGATGGCCGTCAAAGAACCGTTAGGGAGATCGCCACGACCCAGGATGGCCGTGAGTGAGTTGATAGTGGCATTAATAGCTACTTTTAGCAACATGGCTCTGTCGACTTCTTTGACAGGCAACAAAGTCGAGTCAAGTTCTGTGGTCGAGATGAGAGCTTGTATCGTATTTCGCAGCTGTTTAAGATCCGTTCTGTTAGGCGGGATTTTCAACCCGGCCAGATCGGTACAACCAAGCGCGGATCGCTTGCGGGGAATAGTAGTGGTGCCGGTTGTCCAGATCCAATCTTCGATGTCGATAGATCCTCTCGGGTCAGGACATACACCCCACTTGATGTGGCCCTGGCCTACCGCCGTATGATGCTTCACATCCCCCTTACCACCTTTGCCTGAGTTATCATTCGGAGCGACCCCGTGCGGTGTCGTACCTAGTATGAAGAACGGTCGAGTTTCTGGATCTGTGAACAATTCTGAGCAGAGAGCTTGATACGTCCCCATCCCATTTTGAAGGAGGGAAATCACGCTGTTGCTTTTTAGGCGTGGTACGAGTGGTTTGATCGCTGAGACCGTTTGGGGGGCTTTGAGCGTTACGAGTAAACTCTCGATGGGCTCATCCGTCTGATTCTGGTTTGACTTTGATTCGGAAGATGATGGGAAAGATGGAGCGAGGTCATAATTGGTTGATATGGATTCTACTCCTTCGCGAGTAACGCGGGTTTCTCTTGGAAATTTCGAAGGGTCTCGAAGGAGGAGAGTGATAGGTAATGGAGGGTTCGCGCGACGTATGTGATGTGTGACTAGCGTACCGAGTGATCCGACTCCGAGCTGTATTGATTGATGTTATCAGTGCTATAGAACATATTAGATATGTGTTTCACCGCGGCCGTGGTATGTTGACTTGCGTTTGCGTTGTCTGGCATGGACAGACGCATAGGTCAAGGTGAGAATGAGTATAGGTGACGACATACTCACAACGTGTAGCCGAGTCATTGTTGATTTTTTTTTTTATATTTGTCCTTCTACTAATGCTAACTCCCCGAGGCCTGGCTTAGTTATGACTGAAAGGATCGGAGTAACCGTGATGCCTACAGGATTCATGATATTATTCCTGGATAGAAGCGAAAATGAAAGATCTCTCCCACCAAACGATGAACTTGACCTCTTCAGCTCACCCACTTGCCAACTCGGGAGGACCACCTCCACCGGGTGATCGAGTACGACGTTCGGCGACCTCCGCCCTGAAACCGGCAAGGCACTGCTGCCACACGGCAGCTTGTACGCTTTGGTATGTACCGGAGTTATGCTCTGTATGCAGTAAAACGCCGTATAACCTATAGCGTATACCATCTACTGTCATGTTCTACTAGTATACTTCTATACCTCACCTTACTACGCGCATGCTCATGCTCACACGCCTGCTCGCTGCTCACGTCAAGGGGCAAAGTGTCAGAGTGTCAGATGTCATATTCAACTTTTTGTATCATTATCATCTTATTCAACCCCCTTTCCTTCTTTCTTCCACTTCGCTTCTTCACAAAGACTTATCATTCAGCTTTTCAGCTCTAGCATTAGCAAACGTCTCAGCGCTTAAACAGCAATCAACAACAACAACAGCATCTAAGTTTTTCTCTGAAGCATTTCCAGCATTTTCAAGGTGAGCAACCGTGACTTGTTCAACCGTCCTATTGAGCTACCAATCAGTCACAAGGAAGAGAAAGAGCGGATCCGAGCTAGATTTTCGGTTCGCTCAACGCGATTCGGTAGAACACAAAGCTTCTTCGAGCTGGCGCACCTTCTAATCCCCATCACTGGGCTAGGCTATCCCATCTATCATCTCTATCCTGCCGTCGCGTGCTTCCATCTTCTCGTCAACCTCAATTTCCGCGCTCTTCCTTCAACCCGCATTAATTTCCGAAAACATACCTCATTATCGTGTTGAGCTCTCATATTGACGTGACTTTTCGCCAATCATGCCCAGATGTCAATTCACTTTGCTCCTCAATGGGTCAAACCCATCAAGCCCTCCGGCACTTCTCTTACTCCTACGACAGAGACGCCCAATAACCTCGCATTCGGTTCAGCGGCTGTCGCAGCAGGAGCAGGGGCAGGAGCAACGGCGGCACCAGGACACAGAGTATCTTCTCACTCTGGCGTAGCTCCTTCGAATCCAACTGTACCTTTCCCCGCTCTGTCCGGAGGAAGGGCCTCGCCTACGACCAACATGACGTCGGCGCCCAACCCCCCTCTATCATACTCAAGGGTGACTCATACACCTCTGTCACCCAATTTCCCCCAGGACGCCTCGTATTTCCCTTATACCGAGCCGAATAACCAGCAAAACACCGAGAACGGCGCTCATCCGTTTAGGTACAGCCGTGATCAGATCTTGGCGCTCTTTGACGAGTCCAAGTTCAAGGAACGACCTATCGAGCTGGTTGAGCTGGCCGAGGGAGGCGTGCTTGTCTCCAAGTCCGTGAACAGGCCAGTCGGGCTAAGGGATCTGTCCGAGATCGAGAAGAAGGTGAGTACAGTGTAGTTGTAGTTTTCGCAAAACCAAGCCCACCCCTGTCCAGTTTGGCTTTAAAGGGTCCACGCTCATTTTCGTCATTTCGGTATAGCTCCTGGCCACTTCGATTCACCCTCCGCCACCCACTCGTCGACAGCCGACCCATAACGCTGTCAACTCTTCTAACCCTGTTCCCAGCTCCGCTGAGCCGGCCACACCCAACGGTCTGCCCTCTCGTCGAGGTGTAGGTTTTGCTCGAGGCGAAGGCGGCGCTTTTGGAGGCGGTCTTGGAGGGAAAATCGGGACTATCGGTGGAGGCTTGATCAGTCCCGGTGGACTGGACAGCAAGGCCCCCGGAGCTCTCGGTGGAGGATTCGGCGGCGTGAGCAAGCGGTTGGGCAGGAATAGGAATGAGCCGACGGGCGAAGCTACAGCAGGTGAGCTCTGACCAGCGTAACCACTCCACGCAATACTGAGCTGACATGCAATCATTCAGACTCGCCTCGTTCGACTGGACCAAACTGGCGACCCACTCGAACTGCCTCGGGCAGCTTCGAAGGTGTTCTCGGGTTCGGCAGTACCACCCCCTCAGCCATGACAGCTGTGAACCCCTTATCCCCCAACGTCGATATCCATGAGACTCCCGATGCCGGATCTAAGGGTAGAAACGGTGATGTCGCTCGGGAGAAGGAAGGTGGTGAGGAGAAGAAAGAAGAGGAAGTCACCAGGTTTGGTAAAGGTGGTGGCCCCGGCTGGGGTACTGGTCAGAAGAAGTGGAGGATCGCGGCGGGCTTGTCTGCTCCCGGTGAGGGCGACAAGGTGAGTTGCCGAATGAAGATGGTTTGCCGATCCTGACGCAGCATCTGACATCTCCATGTTCTCGTTTTTGCCGTAGACACTCGAAGTGCCCATTTCAAACGAGCCTTCTTCTGCGTCCGTCATCGCTACCCCTTCAGCTACTCCCGTTCCAGACAGGGACGCCACGGTGCTCGAGTCGAGTCTTGCTCCCGCAGTGCCTCACCGAGTGAACGGTATTCACGAAGGCTCGCAGCCCCCTGCTTTGGCTCAGTCCCAACAGCCAGAGGAAAAGCAGGACCTCGGTAACGTGGAGTGGTTCTACCGTGACCCTAATGGTCAGGAGCAAGGTGAGTTTCGGTTTTTTCCCATATCAGTACCTCGCACTTTGCGTGAAGTAGGCTGATCGTCCTCTCAATCTCTTCTATAGGTCCCTTTACTGGCACGCAGATGCACGATTGGTACTCTCATTCCTACTTTACAGATGATTTACCTCTTCGACGAGCTTCCGAAACCACCTTCCGACCTCTCGCCGAGCTCAAGACAGCTACTGGAAACGCCGTTCAGCCCTTCTTGTCGCCTATCCGACCTCGTCAACTTCCGCCCAACCTTCCTATTCCGATTGCCGCTCTCCAACAGAATGGCCATCCTGCTTCCTTGCCTGATCAGTTTAGGAATTTAGGCGTATCATCTCCTGTCGCTGCCGATCCTCGAATCAGCCCTCAACCTCCTATTCAGTCGACTCCTCAGCAGTTCAACCAAGGGTTCTTGCCTGATCGAGCTGCCTTCTCTCCTAACGCTTACGGTGGTCCCGGTTTCGGCAATGGTCTCGGCTCTCCCGCGGCTTTTGGACCTGCACCTGGTCAGGGAGGTGCATGGAACCCTATGGCGCCCGGCGGACCTCGATTGAACGGTCCTTTCGGATCCATCGGCATGCCCTCGCCCATCGGTCAGGCACCTATGCCTTTTGTCCAGCAACAACACCAGCAGCAGTACTTCTCTCCTCAAGTAGGCAGTCCCGCCCGAGGCGGAGATATGTTCTCGCCTTCCGTAGGAGTGGGAGCTATCCCCCCTTCGCCATGGGGAGTGCCTCAACCTCATCCTCAACAGGGATACCCGCAACACCCCATTCACCAGCAACCACCTCAGCAGCAGCAACAGCAACAGCAACAGCCGTCGCCTATGCCCGCTTGGCCTACTGAATCCGCTCAACCTTCAGCTCAACCTGAGATTGAGCAGGCTGTAGCCGAGGCCCTGGCACCTGTCCTTGCTGAGGAGCAAACTCCTGCTCCTGCCGACAATGAAATCGCTCAATCCGCACCTGTCGCTTCTACCGCTCCTATTCAAGATGTCGCTCAGGAACAAGAGAAGGTTGCTACCCCCGAACCTGAGGCCGAGCCTGAGGTTACTTCAGTTGAGGAGGAAGAATCCGCTCCTACTTCTGAACCTGTTACGGCGACACCTGCAAAGGGACCCGCGCAGTCAGTTTGGGGTCAGAACTCTCCCGCTGTCAAGGCTCCTAGCCGAAAAGCTTCCATCGTCGAGACCTCTGTTCCTTCCACACCAGCCTCTGCTGCTCCTACTCCCGCTGCGGCTGCTGCCAAGCCTTCCACCAAGGCTGCTGCACCTTCAACAGAGACTCCTATCATGCCCAAGACTGTAGCTCCCGCCACTCCCGGTCCCACTGCCACTACTTCGGCCGCTGCCACCCCAGCTTCTGAGAAGACTCCCGCCGTCTCCTCTAAGCCCGCTCCTTGGGCCGTCAAGGAGGACAAGAAGGAGACCAAGACTCCTTCTGGACCTTCCCTCCGAGAGATCCAAGAAGCCGAAGCCAAGAGGGCTGAAGCTCGAAAGGTAGCTTTGGCCGAAGCTCGAGCCGCCTCCGCTTCACCTGCTCCTACCCCTTCAGCATCTATCGAAGACTTCCCCACTTCCATCGCTTGGGGTCTCCCCTCTTCCCAGAAGGGACAAGCTGCCGCTGCCGCTTCTTCGCCCGCTGCCCCTTCCACTCCTGTCATGCCTGCTTGGGGTGGTAACGATGCTGCGCCCAAGAAGACTATGAAGCAGATCCAGGAGGAAGAGGAGAAGAGGAAGGCCAAGGCTGCCCAAGCTGCTCGAGCTGCTCAAGCTGCCGCTGGTACACCTGTAGGAGGCCAGAAGAGGGGATATGCCGATCTTGCCGCTACTGTGAGTGCCTATTCTGCCCTTCTCAAACGGATTCATGGTCAGAGCTTTCGTGCATCTGCTAATCCTGCCTGCTACTTCCAGCACTCCGCCGCTGCTGCTGTTCCTGGCTGGACCACCGTCGGTGCCGGCGGCAAAGCGTCCGCTGCCGCTATTGCCTCAGCTGCAGTATCCTCGCCCTCAGCCGCTCGAGTCGTCTCTTCGTCTACACCGATCAGCAGCAAGCCCGCTACGCCCATCAAGGCTGCTGCGCCCGCTACTAAGAAGGACGAGGGATTGAACGGTTCTGCTGGTGCTGGCTCTGGTGCTGGTGGGAACGGAGCGCCTAGTGTCGATTTTATCAGGTGGACTAAGCAGGCTTTGACCGGGTTCAAGGGAGATCGTGAGTTGCGGATACGCCTTTTGCCTATCCTATTTCCAAGCAAGACCCTTCCTGTACCGCCATTCTTATTGGAATCGACAATATTTTCTTTAACATTGTATATATAAATCGTTAATTATGGTAAAGGGTAAAGAGCTGATCATCGGCTCAATTGCATTTTCCCCTGTTAGTGGACGATTTCATCCAAGTCCTCCTGTCGTTCCCGATCGATATCCCGGCCTCCAACCGAGCCGAGACACTCGAAATCATCTCAGACTCAGTCTATGCTAATTCATCAACATTGGACGGACGTCGATTCGCCCAGGAATTTTATACGAAACGAAAAGCCGATGCGGCCAGACCTGCCTCCTCCGCTGGAGCTAAAGGCGGTGTTAGCAAAATTGCTAGTTTGGCCGATGTGGTAAAGACTCAACCTACTAAGAAGGGAGATGATTTCGGGTTCAAGGTTGTTAAAGGTAAAGGAAAGAAGAAGACCACTTAAGCTAAAGTATAAGTACGCAAGTACATTTTAGTGGGTGCAATAAAGGAGGAAGGGTGAGATAGTATGAAATATGATTGTGATGGGAACGATGTGCATGTATGAATTGCATATGGTCTGAACACGGGCACGGGGCACGGGGCATGGGGGTCGCGCTTACGGTACGCAGTACTCGAAGTACTGTGTACAGTGGAATAGTAACAGAGCAGAGACAATGTGACTCGAGAGAATATCATACGTTATATACAGCATACAGTATCATCCACCAGCGCATTCATTCATGAGTGGTTGAAATCGAATCAGCTCTCCCCTCTCACCCACTCACTGAGAATCGAATGAAGTGCGAGGAGAGACCCGCAGATGACAGGTTGATGTGCGGGTGCATGTATGTCTCTTCAAGGGGTGATTGGTAGTTACAGTACATACTGTGCATACGCATACTCATAAGATGGGAAAATGTTGGGCTGGGCTGGGCCGAGCCATATCATATACTATCATATCATATCCGGCTGGCTGCAGCGACAGCACGGTCGGTAATTGATGTGAATTTAAGACAATAAAATTAACTTTACTGTACGAGTAACAACTTCAAAGAATTGAAGGGGTGGTGGTCATTTAATCCAATTATCGCGCCGTCCCATTCACGATCGTACCCATACTCTTGCCCATACCTATGCCTATACCCATATAGAGACTAATCATTTCTTTTCTTTCTGAAAAATTTCATAACCTACCTGAGCCAAGGCCAAGCCCTAGGCCTGCTCAAACTCGATCCATTCTTCGGTAGACTCGTCGTATCCCAACAAGTCAGGATCAACATTCATCATCCTCATCAGAGCTGCATAGTTCCATTCGATCTTGACCTCGAAGTCGACCTCGACTGAAGATGAAGATGAAGACACGAGTTCCCTGCAATCAACAGCAATTATTCCAAATATATAACGGGCACAGGCAAAGCCATAGGCGTCAGTATCGATATCGATATCATTCGCAGTGGCAGTGGCAGTGGCAGTGAGGTGTGATCCCGAAATGGACATGGAGTAATCGAGGGAATTTGAGTGTGGGGAGCCTCAAGAGAGGATCAAAGGTTGGGTTCAACCAAAGAGGAAGGAGCAAACGAGTGGGAAGATGGCACTGCCGGTTCATCCGTTATCCGAGCGAACGAATCAAGAATCAAGAATTGAGAATTGAGAATCAAGAGTTCAAGAGTTGGAGGGTTCACAAAAGGGCCTGAGAGAGAGATGACGTGGTTGATGGACGTTTGAGGATTGTTCAATAAGTAACTCAAACTCACCTATTCATCGAATCACTTTCATCCATCCCATTCAATCGACCTTGATCATCCCGCCTGGACCAGCCCCTACAGCCAAAGCATAAGCATAAGCTAAAGCTAAAGCGTTCACGGCCCCCAACGATTCGGCCCAGTCAATCATCCCAGCGGATTACTCCTTCTTAGAAAACAGAGCCAGTACTAGTACCGTTCGCTCACTCACCCCTGATACTTTTCATTATTACCGAACCTCCTCTCATCCTTCAATTCATCCCAGAACTTGGCCTCATCACCAGAATCAGGAATAAGTAAATTCCCATCTTCGTCCACCGGTTCTCCATCCGCGTTCCTAGGTGCATTCTTCAAGTATTCAGCTTGTTCAGGCGTGAGAATAGGCGTATCGTCGGGTGAAGACCAATAGTTCGACGACAACGACGATGATCTCCCTCCCCTGCTGAAATCACCTGACTGATACGGATTATAACGCCCAGATGCAGATCGAGATCCAGCAGTTGACGGCGTAAGCGGACAGTCGGATTCAGGCACATCCCTAAATAGTCTCTCAACGATCTCTCTCCCTGCATTACGCCACGTATGAATCAACTCTTTGATTTGCTCTTCGTCATTATCAGCTACTATCTTGAGCGCTTTCTTAGTTTCCATAATCTCGTTCTGCAAAGCAACGATCCGTGCGTGTTCCGAAGTCGGAGTCGGAGCCGAGGCGGTTTCACCCCGAGCTTGAGCTTGACCTGATTTCGACGATGGGGAAGGGGCGAAAGAGCGATCTTGTCTAGTTGGGACTTTGAATGGCTTGGAAGCTCGCGAGCTTGATGGTTTAGATTTTCGAGAGCGGGAAGAAGAAGAAGAAGAAGATGATGAAGATGGGGATTTCGTGGTGAAGATAGCGTCGAATTCGGGGCAGAAGGATGTTTCGGCAGTCGAAGCAGCCATCCTCGCCGCGGACTTCGAGAGCATAGGCGATGTCTTTGAAGGAGAGAACGAAATAGTCGAACGGTCGTTGGCTTCAGCCACCAAATGGTCTGCTTTGGAAGTGATTCGAGTGGGCGGTCGGAAAGGCTTCTTGAGCACTCGCTCGGCATTACCAGTTATACTCTGCTCGCCAGGATCCCAAAGGAAAAAGTATCAGCCACTTTCAGAGCACTATGAGGCGAATAGGTGATATCAACTAACCTGATTGAAAGTCCTCTTCTTCCCGTCGGCACTTCCTTCCATCTCGGGACTGGCAGTTTCACTCTTCACTTTCAACTTTTTGGGCGATCGGAAATGACTACCTTGATGTCCAGGCATCTTACCTACCCTCCACTGCTCCTGCTCCTGCGCCAGCTCGTGAGTCACACTCGCTTCTTCATCCGGATCCGAGGAAGAAGACCTGCATCTCTTCCTTTCTCTCTCTTTCTGACTATTGCCTACTTCGAGTTTCTGACTATTGCCTACTTCGAGATCATCTTGGTTGGCAGATGTAGAGAAGACATCGCTTTGCCCTGCCGAGAAGGAGTGAGTGGGTTCGGGAGTCTTGCGTTTCAGTGTGATCTTCTGGGTTTTAGTTTTGGACTTGATAAATTTCTCGGGCGGTGCCGAGGAAGTCAGTGCAGACGACGCAGGCGAAACAACGGGATTCTCATCTATACTTTCCAATGAGGATTGAACGCAATCCATGGAAGTCGGTTCTTCTGCTTCCATCATCGGGATATCGACTTCAGTAAGGACCGTGGCTTGTTCGAGCATAAAGATATCTTGGTCATTTTGGCTGTGAGTGAGTATTGTATCTTGTGTAGGTGGGGGAGTATCTTGGTTGTCTTGATCAGTAGGGTACGATAGCATTGGTAGGGGTAGAGCATGTGTCGGACGGAGCAGCGTTCGGAGGAATGTCTCATTGAGAATGAGTGGAGGGAGAGAAGTTTCGTGATCAGGAATATGTGAGTCATCCTATACATGGAGTATCAGTGGGTGATGCTCGAAGCCATCCAGTCGCGACATATCACCCAACGATCTGTGCCTTGTACTCACTTCCAAACGGGGAGCAGATTGATTTTCTTGTTCAATTTGCGGTCGGTCTTCCAGGTCAATATGGCGGAAAACGTGAATAGCTGGTGTCTCTTGAACGGGCGGTAAGAACAGGTACTTCGGTTTCCAGAGGACAAGCGCCTGTGAAGATGAGGAAAATGTGGAAGAGTCTTGTGAGTCTGGCATAGTGGAATTGGTGCTTCTTTGGGTCGAAGATAGCAAGGAACATGGCCTGATGAGACCGAGAAGAAGAAGAGGAAGAAGAACAGACGAATCGTCCGAGAAAGGAGGGGAACGGTGAGAGGCAGACCAGTCGCGTCAACCGTTCAGCTAACGTGCAGCGAACATTACCGGCGGTCGCGGCATTACGTCATCTAACAAAGATACAGGTCACGTGAGGCATCCTACCTTATCTCGAATGGAACTTGGGCGGCGGCGAGTGCCACATTGTGGGTCGTCATGCATATGCAACTCGAGATGAGATGGGTTGAGATGACACAGCATCACATCAATCACTAAAGTACTTGTCTCTTTATCAACTCTTCACATTCACACAACCCATTACAATTACAATTACAATCCGGCATATAGCACAGCCTAGAAGCATCAACGACATTAACTTCAGCTCAATTACGAATACATCAAAGACGCAATCAAAGCCAAGATCAACTGATCAACTGATCAACAGCTCAACAGCTCATCCTCATCCTCATACCCGACCAAACCCGAGCCGACTTGACTAAACCCCTCTCCCTTCCTTTACTCGATCTATATCCCTCAGTTTTCACTACACCAAAGGCAAACGTATCCTTTCCTTTCGCCATCGTAGCCCTTGCCAACACACAGCTGTACAACTGTACAAGGCTACACAATACCCGCTCTTGCCGCTGAGCTAGATGGTCCAAGCTAATCACATCATCAGATCAGTTCAACTAATTGAAACGCGAACAACGCAACTTCTCAATCTTTGTCCCACACGACACGACACGTCACTTTGGCGTTTCGCAAGAGATAAGGCTCAAACAGTTACACAAGGTCACTGACAAACGACGACGCGCCTGTCTACCTATCGGCTTAATAGTCAACAAGCTCGGTCCATCAAAATTTAGAGCTAGCACGCCAGGCAGTAAGATCTCATCACGAGACTTTCGTTTGAGGGAGAATATAAGCGCTTGGTCTTAGCGTGAGTGATCAGCCCGCTTCTATCTTTTCATCAGTCGTATGCTCCTCGTACTCTGTCTTTCTGCCTTGGTTCGAACCCATCCCTGTTGATTTGTGTGGTATCGTGTGATGTGGTGTGATGTGGTGTTGTCGGACCATTCTTTGAGATAGGAGTGAAATGGTTGGAATATCTTCTACCCCCCTTTCTCCCACGGCATGACCGTCTAAAGACGCCGCCGAGCTGGTCAGCTAGCTCTTTGGCACAACTGGACCAGAATCGAAACGGGGTGAAGCGTGGACCGCCTCCCCCTGAACTTCCATGTTGTACTCGTTACTGGTCGATCAACAATGATGATCACTCAGGGGTAAATACGTCAGCGTGACTTCGGAACAAGCGTCTACAGCATCATGATTGTGGTTGTTTAGGTGGATCCGGTTACTCGGTGTAGACCTGACACGTTCGCTTTTAGAGCTGAGCTGCCTTGGCATTAATGTCGAGTCGGCAGACCCGATTGTATAGGAGCGGTGGCAGTCAGAGCCTAGAGGCAAAAGAGTTTCGGCATGAACGGACCTCCTCAGTCCCCATACGTATCGTAGCTTTACCGCAAAACAGTAAACTTCCTGCTGACATATATACCTGTATATCATTTTCAACCTTTGCTACTTTTCCCATCCTGTCATCCAACAATGTTTGCCACCAATACCACCACTACCACTCAACAACCCAATTCGGCATCTACCACTGACAAATTATACGCCCACCAACGCTTATATATCCTTTGTATCACTTGATCAACATCCGGTGACAACGGTGATCACTCGCTCTCTTACGATACATTGTCCTGTCTGTGACGCGTCTCGATGCTACACCCACGTCAATACCTCCCTCCCTCGCCGCCAATCTCTCCCGATTTGCGTCCTTCGGACCGGCCCGTGCCTTCTCCTCTTCCTGGAACTGTTCAATACAAACACAACGCGTTGAACAATAATAAACGATCAACAACAACCATTGTAGCTACGTCTGCACCTACAACGAACCCTGTAAACAGGCCTTCGGTCATTGACGATAGCCCCCTCAAACATCGGCCATCTACTACAATTACGTCCAGGTCTCCTCAACCCGGCCTTGTACCATTACGACAGCAGACAATCCCCCAATCGCCTTCATCGTTTGTCAAGATGGACAGCGTAAATATCCCGACCGAGAACATCCCGCAAGGGTTGAAGGCGTGTGAGCAGATATTGAAGAGGGCAAAGGAAATCAAGAGTATTCAGCCGGTTGTCGCATACTGGTGTAAGTCGACGACTCATCGCTGTGCACCCGAAGACCCGGATCAACAGCAAATATATTCAGCGCTAACCTATGTTGCGGTACATAGGCTGCTTCTCCGCCGCTCAGAAGGCTTTGAACATCAAGCAAAGGACCAAAGAAGAGACGCTGTTCCTTATGCAAGTGATAGATGCTCTTGAAGCAGTGAGTATTGCAACAACGACATCCCGCTCTGTCATTCGCACGGCCTTCCCTTTATGATTGGATATCGTGTCTGATCGCCTTCATGATCTGTCGATAGATGAAAGCCGCTTTATCGAACAATGAAGCCATCACATCAGAAGCAGCTGGAGCTGCTCTAGTAGAAGCATTCGCTTTGAAAGTCTTCATGACAGCAGACAATGCTGATCGCTCCGGTAACACTGGAAAGTAAGTGACCCGGATTTCTTCTCGAGGCCCGCATCTCGAAATTCCAGGGCTGATGAGAAGGTCTCTGTCTACAGGGCTACTATCCGTAACTTCGTCGTTGCTGGGCAGTTCATCGAGGTGCTAAGATGTTTCGAGAATGGAATGACGGACGAGGTGCGCTCAAATTCTCGTTGTCGAATGCTGAAAAACATGAAGCTCACTGCGGCTTCATTTCCTCTCGTTGCTCTGAACATGAACAGATGGAGCAAAAGCTACAATACGCTCGATGGAAGGCTGCGGATGGAGCAAAAGCGCTGAGAGAAGGACGAACGCCTACCTCCGGCCCACGTGAGTTATCAGCTAGCGAAACAACGAGCGAATTGAGCATCAACTGACTATGCCTGATACGCCTTGGGTTCAGCCATACCTGAGGGCGAATCGGACGAGAACCCATTCCCTACCTTACCTACCGAGCTACCCAGCTCGCCTCCGGCTGCTGCTACTGGTCATTCTCAAAGCCAAAGCCAAGGACGCGGATCTTTCTCTTCCAACACTCGACCAGTCGTGTCCAACAGTAACTCGTCCACTCCCATCGCATCCCCCCGGCCGTCACCCGGTAGCGGCGCTCGACCTGCTTTACCTGGTATTCGAACTTCTCAGGACGATCTGCGTACACCTAGTCGTACTCAATCAGGTGGATCTGGTGCATGGTCGACTGTTGCTACTCCCGGTCTACCTGACGACGAGACAGAACCTCGATTTGACCTTGACAAACCCTCGATCATCCACCCTTCCGCACCGCCGATGACACCGCCCGAAAAGGGCTCGCCGGGCGAGAAGAAGAACGTGCGATTCATGGGACCGGACGGTGCACCTCTAAGTCCCGCTTCGACCCACATCACTGTCTCGTCTTACGATGCTCCCCCTGCACCACCGCCTACTGACTTCGATTCTCCGCCAGTCAGTCCTAAGCCCTCGCCGAATGTCGTACTTGCTCCTCCTCCCACTGGGAGACCAAGAGGTGATAGCTCGGCTTCTTCATCCTCTCGATCAGGGAATGCTTATGGCAATGGCGCTGGCGCTGGCGGTGCACCTGTTAACGGTAGTCCGAAACACCTTCAAACTACCAATGGCGGTCATGGTGGAGCCTCCCCTAGCGCGATCCCTCGAAACATCTCCAACCGACCAGCTACGACTACAAATGCGAACCCCAGCTCAAGCATAACAGTCCCACCACCACCTCCACCTTCACTCGCCTCATATCCAATGCACCCACCCGCTCATCCCCAGCCACACGGTCTAGGTTTGACTTCCCCGCCACCTCCGCCGCCCCACTCTCACCCTTCTACCAGCTCCTCAGGAAGCGGGTATACATCTGGGTCTGGTCCTGGACCGACTAGGACAAATCTGACAAGGAGGGAAGTGGAACAGACTCAGAAACATGCGAAATGGGCTATCTCGGCGCTAGAGTTTGATGATTTCGAAACTGCTAGAGCCGAGCTGAGGAAGGCGTTGAACATGCTCGGTGGATAGCGTGGTGGACCTGTCGTCGATTGATATGCCCAGAGCCGAAGGCAGATCAGGGTGGTGGACCATCGATGGGGGATGGTAAAGCATGATGAAGTTAGCGCGGTCGAATGTCGAATGAAGGGGCACGGCTGGACTATATTACGACAATCACGAACTATTACGACCGACCGAATCGCTATAGATAAAACCGACATTATAGATAGTGGAAAAAGTCTATCGAAAGTTTTCCATTCCCCTCTTTCAATTCGACTAAAAGACGGACCGACATCAATGAAGACGAATGGACCGCGACCGTACTCGAGAAAAGGCTGAGACTGTCCGAATGGCAACGTCAGACATATCACATACGGTGACCCATTCGAGTACCTAGCTTGCGTACTGTGTACTGGTTCCGACGGGAAAGAAGATTGTACTTATATAATAACCGTTCCTCGCTTAACATTCGAGCCTGACAGGATCCGATACTATCGAAGAGAAGATGATAAGGCCAATCCCCTGTTCGCGGAGAATGCGATCCTGTGCGTTCATTTAAAAATACTATATAACGCTCTTTCAGACCATTATGATACATTGGTTGTGCACTACCATCATCATCTCTATCCCTGTCATCTTCTCTTTTGGTTCGCACCGGCCCAAAACTGATATTAGGTCCATATGTACTAGCACGTGTTGGTCTGCGCTCTCACGTGTATATCGGTATGTCATACTCGTACAGTATTAGCACTACTCGTACAGTAGTATTTTAGTTGTGGCGTTTGTCGTGTCTGTATAGGTTAGGTTCGTGTCCATGTCAAAGAGAGCATTTTCATTTCATACACTATACATACAATAACATAGCATGCATGTTGATGATCATTGATACTACTGTATGATGTACAGCTTTATCCAAACTTGTAGCTCAAAACTCTTGATTGAAAGCATTACTCCGATATTAATGTATGTGATATCACTCTCGTACCGGTGCGACTACAATGCATATACTTTCGGCAGCTCCGCCATAGTGTTCGTTCCTCCTGGTCTATTGTACTTTCTAACCCTCAGAGAGCTATTGACCGGATCCTTTCTTCTTCTTATTCTTCTTATTATTATTATTATTCTTCTTCTTCTTCTGAGTTTTGGCTGCTTCATGCGGCTCCTTGGCCTTGTTCTTCCCCGCTTCTTGAGCGGCACGAAGTCTCTTTGCCGATTTCCGCTTGGGCTTTGGAGGCTTGGTCGCATTGTCACCTGAGCTCTTGGATTTTGCCTTGTTCGCTTGGCCAGCAGATTTCGTCTTTGATTTCTTGGACTTTGAGTGGTGAATAGTTGGCTTGGATAGATCGCGGTACACCCTTTCCAATTTTTCAAAGAGCACAAAGGGGGTCAAAACCTGCTCTCTTGGATCCTTTCGAGGGATTCCCGCATCGATATCTCTGGCCCACTCCACACGGATGCAATGTCTAATTGTCGGTCTGGAACCAGATTGTGACGCCTTTTCAATCAAACATAATTCGTATGTATCCCGAGTCGGGACAACCATACTGCCGGGATCACATGAATGGGCAAATCAGCAAAGCTGGCCAATCAAAGTGCATAGGAGTCTCACCTTACCAATTTGCACGTTCAGCCAATTCGGTAAGAGCTCCCCGTATATCCGATCGAAGTGATGAGCCCATGAATACAGCGTGCTCAGGACCTGAAGGGCGACGCCTGGTGGGCGCATCAGCAGTTTGACACCACGAGAACACTGCCGGGACGAGGACTGATGGTCTCTTCTCCTCGAGAGGTGGGTGCACATACTCTAATTGTGAAAGTTGGTCGCCTAACAGCTTTATTTTCTGAGTGAGTTCTGTACGGCTTGCACCAAGGCGTTGACAAGCCGTTTTCATCCAGTCTATGCAGTCGTTCACCAAGTACGCCTTGGGACCGTCCGTCCGGTCCGACAGTTTTGCAGGGTGTGAGTATATTCTCAGGTTCTTCCGGATCTTAGACCCATAAACAATGAAGTATTTGTCTTTGCGGGTCGAAGAAGTGAGATCATGAATATCGTAGCAACAGGTCCTATATCGATCCATCTCTCAGCCATGACCAATTCGACATCACTCACGCTCCCATAAGCCGTAGAAGGCTGTCCAACATTCCGATGCTGTGGATCAGCCTTAGTGACCCGTGTATGAAGACGCAGTACGTTTCCAGTCTAGTCCCAAGTGTTGCGGGATGACTGTGACATAATCAGCATAGGCCTCTGGCACCACTGCAGCAGAACGGATGGGCCCCTGACAGTGATAGACAATCACTTACATGTGTTGAACGTGGCGGCGTGCTATGTGCAATCGTATCTCATTCTTCGCAAAGCAGCGCAAGTAGTCACCGAATGGAGTTGCCTGCAAGTATACTCGCACGGCGCTTCGGAACAGATCCGACTTAATTGAATCACCTTTTGAGCCTACCAGCGTCTCTAGTCTGGCCAACCTCATGGTGGAGAGGACCGAATGGTGAAGTAACGGTTCACCGCTTAGCAGCTCCCGTAGAAAGGTCTCCCGTGTCCGGAGAAACGATTCTCGGGCGGACAGATTGCGGTCCCGGACATTGTTGTACGATTCTGACTCTGGAACGTCAAGCTGATCGCGGGGAACGGAATGATCGTCCCGGAGATCGGTCGCACATGCCGCTTGTAGCCGCGATGAGTCTGTCTGTTGCTGCAGTTCGCCACCACGAGGGTCGTTGCTTGAAACATGGTGGGACGCGTCGATTCCATCATAGTAGTCCCCTTTATCGACTTCGATTGCATCGCTGATCTTGCAGTGATTTGTCGCTAGTTCCTTCAGTGAAGGCTTGATATCCGCATTACCCACCGTATTCTTGATGACCGACGACCTCGGCTTCGAAGGTCCAGCAGCAGCTTTGAAGTTGGTCGGACTACCGCAAACCACTGAGCTGCCTCCCACGCTCTTATCATCGTCCATCTCGTCCATCTCGTCCATCTCGTCCATCTCGTCCATCTCGTCCATCTCGTCCATCTCGTCCATCTCATCCATCTCGTTCATATCGCCCTCTTGATCACTATGCATATCGACATCCGCCTTCACCGCCACTCTGGGTGTTCGCGCCTGAGCTGGTGCCGGAGCTGCTGTGCCTCGAGGCTGTTGTTGATGTGACCGAGGTCTGATAGGAGGAATCCGAATAGGAGGAAACGGTACAGGCGAATCTCGTTCTTTCGATGGATCCCATGCTGAGCTCGAGCTCGAGCTCGAACTCGAAGAAGCGTACGACGCAGTCGACTCGTTATCGCTCACATTCACATCATCGTCATGTTCCTTGCCGTGACTGAGAATCTCGACGTCGCTGGAATCATGTACCATCTGAGGTTCGACGCTCAGCTTCTTGAATGCATGTCGAGTCTTCGTTGTTGATACTATCGGTAGTGCTTGAACCTCTGAGTCTGACTCCGCTTCCGCATCTGATACCGAATTTGATCCGGATCCAGACTCGGATGATCGGCTGGGACTAACGGAAACGTAATACCTGATTCTCTTCTGGCGTCGACCGGCCATCGGTGAACTGGTTGGATCATTCTGGTTCTCCAATGAAGCCCAGAATTCTGCATGATCGCTGAGACTTTGAACGCTTCGAATATCATCATCATCGCGATCGGAGCTATCCCTCGAGTGTGATACCTCGTCATCAGAGTCGGAGCCAGAGCCAGAGCCAGAGACGGCTGATGAGATGATTCTTGTTCTTTTTCGCTTGACAGGTTTGGCGAAGCGCTGAGATGAAGTCCCGGTCAGGTGGCCGAATGGTAAGGCGGCGAATGAGGGGGCAATTGAAGTGGCTCGATGTGTTACGGGTTTGGACTTCGATTCGGGTTTGCGCTTCGATTTGTGGTCCGGGTCAAAATCAGTTTCGGAGTCGGTATTGTCGCCCTTTGATTTGGGAGGTGCACAGAGTTCTCGGAGGTGGAAATAGTACGGGAATTGAGCTTTGAAGCGGTCTGGTGTAGGTCGACAAGCGCGTGGTGTACGACGAACAAAGTGAAGAGATACAGTACATAAGCACATGTTCACTGCCTGCCACACCAACACCTGAATATCGTATTTTGATTCAGGTATAACATTGAACTCACCGCGAGCTTTCTTGTTGGGTATATCTTCGAATTTCTTCCATTTCGATTTCATCTTGTGCTCTTTCTTGAATACACCAGTTTTCATCATTCTCGCCAGACTACAGACACAGAATGTATTCCAGACGAAAACAAACATAGCCATCAGCCATTATCCATTATACATTATACCAGCGACAGACCATACGAGCAGTGGCTCGCTCGCTTGGAGATCGATCCCCTTAAGAATCTTACAAATGCGCGTTTGAACTCGTTGAAAATGTTAAGAATGTATGCGGATCGTACTGTATCTTACTCACGCAGAACATTTCGTCGAAAGCGGATTCGAGACACTACTCCCCCACTTATCCGTCGCCTCCCATTTCTTACTGGCTTCATTCCACTCGACCAATCCCCGTCGCTTCGCATCGTATATCCATGGATCTTTACATAAGAACTTTATACAAGCTTCACGCGCGATCAAGTATCTCTTGGCAATTTGAGTGTGGCCCGAGGGGAAAAAGGCATGTTTGTATTCTTCTTTTGTCGAGACGAATTTAAGGAGTCTGATCACTGATTTTGGGTCGGAATCCCAGCTGTACGAGTATCAAGTAAATACTGTCAGCACTACACGAGTATGTTCAATATCATGTCGTGCTGTGTGTTTGTGAGAATACAGTATAAGACGCTGGGGGGGCGATTGAGCTCACTTGAATCGCACGCCGGCGGTACTAGGCGTCGAAGGCATCTTTGGATGCTTTACTTTGCGTTTGGCCTTGGCGTGACCGCGGTAGGCAGAATGACGTTTTTATTCTCGTATTGGTCGGCTGCTGAAAGGGATCCAGATCGAGGGCAGTCGATATCCGCTTGATATGGGTCAAAAGTTGAGGCAAGAGGAGAGAGAGAAATGATCAGTTGGAGCTGTTCTTGTAACAGAAGATGGGTGTCAGTACGAGTATGTACTGTATGTGTGTGTGTGTGTGTGAGAATGTCTTTTCGATAGTGATGGAGCTAGCAGAAAAAATGAGCATTGATCGCTGTGACCGAGGATCAGTGCTTGATTGATCCCTATGTGGAAGCAGCAGCAGCAGCAGCAACCCTTGATCCTGTACGCCCTACAGACTAAAGCTCATGCATCCATTCCATTCACACCATACCCAAACCCTTGATAAGACCATGTCCATATCCGTCTAAATATATAATCAAGTTAGATCGTATACATCCCACCCCAGTCTGACAACCTCGCTTTCAGCGTTTAGATCTTGTCGAGGGGAATACCGGCGAGCTCGTCGTAGCCAAGAGCGTTGTTGAGGTTCTGTAGTGGAGCGGACAAGATCATGGATCAGCTACTCGTACGATTACGATGAATGTTCTTTGGAGTGAGTATTGCTGTACTCACCTGCATGCATTGCGTCGCAGCTCCCTTGAGAAGGTTATCGAGCGCGCCCTGTGATACAAGCATCATGTATTAGTACAGTTCGTCGGGCAAGTTCAACTTCGTATTCAGCACCAAAATCTAAGTGCGCGAGGCTTCAACTCATACGGTAGAAACGCCAGGAACGCCTGAGACAACCATCCCGCGCAGTGGCGGTGTAATGCTTGATTCCCAAATTCCCAATGTAAAAGATAGGTGAAATGGTACCACTCACAACAACCACAACCCTCTTTCCGGACGAATGAACCTGTACCCCACCCATCCTCCAACCATGTCGACCTTCAGCATCCCTCACATCCGGTACATTCTTCCCCAGCGTAATCAGCCTCTCTCCAGCGTATTTCTCCTCGTATAGCTCGAAAATCTCCGAGGCTCGCATTGATTTCTCAAGAGGAGCAGTGAGGACTGAGATGATGCCGCTGAACCATGGTGCGACGTTGGGGATGAACGCTAATTGGAAGGGGTCTGTCGAAGAAGAAGAGGGGAGCAGAGAGGACAGGTGGTTGGATGACTCTCGCTCGTGGATGTGGTCGGTGAGCGTGTATGGTCGGATAGAAAGCCCAAGGTCCTGAGCGGACTGCGAGTGCGATTAAAGAAAACGTGGGATCAGCCTTTACTCTTATAATACGCAATTATCGGGCAATTATTGCAAGTGGACAAGATGTAGTTTCAAGGCGTATTTAGTGGTTTCATTTCAAGGGGGAACGGATGCAAGGCGAAGCCGAATACGTGCCATTCCGCGCGAGTGGTCGATAAGATCTCACCAACAGCTCGGCCTTCCATGGCTTGAGAAGCCTATGTTGGATGAACATGGATGAACGGAAGGCTTCACTCACAATCTTAGGCACAGTCTTTGGTCGACCCTCCTCATCCTTCTCACCAGACTTGGTTCCAGCACCCGAGAATCCAGAAATACCAAATACCGAAGGTCGTTGAATCTTGTCAAGGTGAGGCATCAAAGGAGCAAGGAGGAGCTGTGTGTTGGTGGCGTAACATCCCGGGTTAGAAATTCGGCTCGATCGCTTTGATTCTTCTCGGCCGTAGAGCTCTATCGACCATTAATCCAAAAAATGACGGTCGAGAATCAGATTGAGGTTTAGATCGATGTTCGAATATGTTCATGTTTTCGATAGCGGAAGTTCATGAGGTAGGTATAAAATATGCATGGATTTAGCTTTATTTTCGTCTGGCTTTATATCTCGTGTCGACGGTCCGTTCCTGTTTCTGTAATTTCTATTTCGCTTCGCTGCCTTTTCACGCATCTACCAGCACACAAGCTAGGCTAGGCTACGGGCGTATATAGTACGTATGTACGGTATATACGCCCTTCCTCCACCCTCAATCGGGTTCTACGTCACTTTTGCTCACCGAACAAATCACACATGTAAAGAAACGGCGCTCTCACCCGGCAATCCATAAGTCCAGTCCTTCTCGAACCTGTAGTCGGCACTGAGATCTACGATGACACTCTTTCCACCCTTCTGGGCAGAAGCGTCGATGGCGTCTACAAAGGGCTTGCAGATACCGTTGGGGAGAGCCATGACCCAAGCGTCGACCTCATTGTTCTCGGCCATCTTGCCGACGTCCTCGACGGAGAGGTTGGAGTACTTGACAGAAGACTTCTTGTACTCTTTCAAGGGGAGACCGGCGAGTTCTCGCGAAGAGACGTGGGTGAGGTCGAGGTGAGGGTGGTTGTCGAGGAGGGAGATGAGGTTCTGACCAGTGTAACCTCGAGCACCGATCAAAGCGACTCGCTTTCGGGGGACTTCAGTAGCATATCCCCTTCGAAAGGAATAATTGGCCGCCGAAGCAGCCATGGGTCGGGTGGAAGTAGAGAAGGCTCGAGTAGCGCCCAATCGGTGAGGAGGGGTCGAGGGTCCAACGGGAAGGAAGACTCGCTCGATTCGACCGGAGGTCTCAAATCCCTCAATGATCTTCTCAACCTCCCTGACGTCAGCGACGCCGTACCAGAACAAGCTTCGGCCAGCTCGGGTGAAGCTTCCGTCAGCTCGCTCAAAGTGCCAAGCTCGGTTCTCGTCGTCAGCCTTGGCGGTCCAGAACAATCGCTTGTGGTCCTTCTTGATAGCGTCAAAGACGTTGTCGACGATCTTGTTCAAGATACCGTTTCGAGAAGGGAGGAACTTGGTCATGACGGGAGTCTGACCCTCAGGGTGAGAGACGACGGCAACAACGTCAAAGGGCTCGTCACCGTAGATTGTGTGAGGGGTGTTCTTGAGTTCTGAGAAGATCTCAGCGACAGATCGCTTGCCGGATGATACCTCGGGGTCTCGCTCGGTGAAGACCTGTCGAAGCTGGGTAGAACCAACGGCCTCGACGGAAGGCTGCTTGTAGAGCTTGTGGCCTCGTCGGATGAGGGTACCCGCACCAGCGTCGGTGAAGAGCTCCTTCTGAAGCATGTCGGTGGAGATGATAGCGACAGAAGAGGTTCGAGGAAGGGTGTCGAGCAACTCCTTGATTTCTCGAATCTTGAGCTTGGTGCCGAACTTGACCCAAGACTCCTTCATGAGCGCATCGTACTCCTCGTCAAGGTTGATGGTGGAGATCTTCTTGCCGGAAACACCGTGGTAGAGACCACCCTTCTCGTTGAGATAGACGATCTTCATGGGCTGTTACAACATGGGGGAATCAGCTGAGCGTCCTTCAGATACCGCCTCACTGCTGACTCACCTCAAGGACTCGAGCCAACTCTCCGGCAGCTACGTCGGCGTTAACGTTGAGGATCTGACCCTCGGCGTTCTCAGCGAGAGAAGTGAGGATAGGAAGACATCCAGCTCGGATAGCAGCCTCGATAGGAGCTTTGTCAACCCGGGTGATCTTTCCTACGAGGCCGTACTTCTGCTTGTCGAGGTAGTCGGCGGTGAAAACACCAGTAGGGATAGGTCGAGCCCTTGTACCCAGTCGCTCGAGAGCGGTGGTGAGCTTAAGGTTCTCCTGGAGGAAGACTCGTCGAGCAATCGCGAGAGTCTTGGGGTCGGTGATTCGGATGCCGTCCTCGTAGTCGGGGACGATACCCTCAGCCTCGAGGATATCGTTGAGCTGAGGGCCGGCACCATGCAGTACGACGGGGAACAAGCCGAGTCGGTTCAAGAAGGAGAGAGAGAGGGCGAGGTCATCAAGCTCGTTGGTAAGGATAGCACCGCCGATCCTAGTCAAACAGAACAAAAAAAAGAAAACTTCAGACCTTGATACTCTGTTACAACAATAGTGGGGTTTGCATTGGCTCACTTGAGAACAGCGAATTTAGCCTCGGGGAGAACACCGCCGGCAGCAGCGTCCTTGGAGGACTGAGTGAAAATTCGAAGGTATCGCTCTACTTCGTGTCGAGAACCAAGAGAGTACAACAGTCGGATGATGGTGTCCTGTTATGTATACCCATCGTCAACTGGCACTCCCATCACTCGCGCGTTGAACGCAGCAGGATTTGATGAAAGACACAGCTGAAGCTTATAATTAAATGCTACTCACCCTGTCCATACCACCTTCCCTCTGTCCATTGATAGATCCAGCCAATCCTCGCTTCCTAATCTCATTGCCGACCTTCTTGACATCAAGTTCGAACAAGACATTGTCGGAATCCTTGCTCGAGAGTTGGGAGGAAGAAGCCAAGACGGGAGCTGAGGGTTTAGTGAAAGCTCGAGTAGCTGTAGCAGCAGCAGGTCGAGCGACCTTGAGCGCTGATCGAGGGAGGTTTGAGCACCGCCTGAGCATTGTGGGTGTTGGGCGATGTAAGATGTAAGATGATGCAAGAAAAGAGAAAGGTGTCAAGATTAGGTTGTCGGAATCAAGGCTGGAAAGAGGGTTGATAGTGGGATTGTGGATTGTGGATTGTGGATTGGCTGCAAGGTTAGTGCTAATCTTGTCGGAGTCGAATCTGTAACTTATAACTTATCCTTAGGCACAGCCGTGATACAGTGAGGTGATAGAAAGATAAGCAACCGAGACCCGTGTGCCACGTGGCAAGGCTCTCGGCCACAAGCCTATGAAAGTATAATGCCACGTCCTCAACTCTCACTTGATTACATAATAGCTTCTGCACGGCACGCGGCTGCCTTCTTGGTTAGTTCAACGACAGTCGATCAAAAGTAAACAATCAAAACAACCAACCTACCTGCTTTTGACGCTTTCAAACTACGTACCGAAGTCATCGACCAAAGACAAACAGCACTCACCAAATAATTGTATCATCTCGCCTCGGCAACGGACCCCTCAGGATGTCTGAGGACCAAGAGAACGTAGTGAGCTGTCGATGACAATGGAAAAATAAAACCAGCTAACATGCATGATCTAATGATCTAGGCACCAATGTCTCGACTACCACGACTCGCTTCTCCCGCTAAACCATCTTCCATCCCCACCCTCTCCGGCATACCCCCAACAGCTGCTCCCTTAATCTCATCGTCCAATGTAAACAAGCGGAAGATGCCCTCCTCGCCTTTGGGCCCACCGCCTACGAAAAGATCAATATCAGGAAGCGGATTGGGTGTTTCTACCTCTGCTGCGGGTGCGGCTGGTTTGAGAGCATCGGCCAGGCAAGCTGGAGGAACGGGGTTCATACCTACAGCTGCAAGGAAGCCGCCAGCAGCAGCATCAAGACCAGCTTCGGCTTTGGCGTCATCTACCGCTGCTAGACGTACAGGCAGTACAGGGAGTGCGTCGTCCTCCGGTACTGCGGTTGGAACAGCTAGAACTAGGACTACGTCAACAACAGCAGCAGCAGCAGCAGCAGGGGGTATAGCCAGACGACCGCCTGTGAGCACTTCGGCTGGTTCGTCGAACCCTAGAGCGGCGAGTACTCTGGGAAGAAGTGCCGTGACCAATGGAGCTAGGGCTACTAGCAGGGGAGTTAGTCCTGGGCTGGCGGCGAATAACGGTCGAACAGCTATTGGAACTGGTATGGCTAGTGCTGCGCAGTTCAAGGTGAGTCCTACAGCGCTCATTCTGGCTGACAGTGACACAGGGTGATCGAAAACTGATAATATGATATTCATATCAGAGCCATGACGGTAGGATCGAGAATGTGGAAAAAATGGTCGGCGGATTCAAGGAGCTTTTGGAGAGAGAGTGAGTTCGAGTGATGATATTGAGAATCGAGGAATCAAGCTGACAACGAATATTCCACTGTTCCAGACAAGCCAAAAGTGAGCCACCCGCCGATCTTATCTGGATGCCTCTAATACATAAGCTGCACGCGGTAAAATGCTAATCCGGTTAATTTGATGAAACAGTCTCATCCCTCCAATTGTCGCAAGTGGATCTGCAAAACCTGCTTCAATCAACGCAAAATACAGAACGAGAAGCCCGACGGGACTTGTCATCCGCGTCTGAAGAGCTTGCTGCTCTTCGATCATCGCATGCGAGAGAGGTGGATGATCTAGAAAGAACGATAGCGAGGAAGGATAGGGAGAAGAGGGGTCTCGAAGAGGAGCTGAGAGATAGTAGGGACGAACTTAGCAGAGAGAGGGAGACTGTCCGAGAATTGAAAGTGAGCGTCAGCTGGCAGTGCACTGGAAGAGGAAGAGTGAGACATGAAAGCTGACTTGCGTCCTATAGCAAACACTTGCTCAACAATCAACCCAACATCTCACCCTCTCTGCCCAATTAGCAGCCTCCCAAACACAGCTCTCACTACTGCAAGCCGAGGTTGAGCGAGCGACTTTGTCTGTCTCATCGATGAAGGCGGAATTACAAGTAGGGCAAGAACGAGCTATAGAAGCTGGAGAGAGGGCGGAGATGAAGATTAAGCAGGCTGAGATGCATGCCGATCAGAGGATTGCTGAGATTGAAGAGGAATTGAGGACTGCTGAGACCATCAGAAGGAGGTTACATAACCAGGTGCAAGAGTTAAAGGGTAAGCTGTCGAATGCGGGGACTTCTGTTCTGCCGAAAACCTAGCTGATCATTCATGTCATAGGCAATATTCGGGTCTTCGCTCGAGTACGACCAGCACTTGGTGAGCTTTCTTACTCATGATTGCCGATATCAGTTTCGGAGCTGACATACTACTATTAGCTCACGAGTCAGATGACCCAGAAGCACTCGCCGATATCGCCTACGGCGACGAGAGAATCGCTCAGGAGACTGGACAAAGCCAGATCGTCGTCACCAACCGAACAGAATCTGCTACGGGGCAGCAGAGGGAACAAATCAACCAGTTTACATTTGACAAGGTGAGCAAAACTATCAGATCTAGTACGGAATATTCGTAAGCATAGGTGCACAGGTGCTGATGCGGTTTATGCGTTGCAGATCTTCGAGCCTCGAGCTGGTCAAAAAGAAGTATTTGAGGAGATTTCGATGCTTGCTCAATCCGTTCTTGACGGATACAACGTGAGTGATTTATAATCCGTTGCCTTCGTCAACTTGCGGCTGACTACCGCTGTACACAGGTATGCATCTTCGCTTATGGTCAGACAGGGTCGGGTAAATCGTGGACCATGGAAGGCGGTCAGGTGAGTTTTTCCCCTCTCTCATACGGGTAATCATGCAGTACGTACCGAAGGCTGATTTTCGGCGTGTCCAACGAATGTAGAACGACCAGGACGCTGGTATGATCCCCCGAGCGATCGATATGATCTTTACCGCGAGCAATGGGTTGAAAGATAGAGGGTGGAAATACCAGATGGAAGGGCAGTTCCTCGAGGTGTACAACGAGGTGGTGAGTTGCCAAATATTCGCCTTTCGCAGCATCAAGATGTTACTTCGCTGAACGGCTATGACGTAGATCAACGATCTTTTGGGTAATGGCCAATTCGACACCAAGAAGCACGAGATCAGATTCGACAAGGAAGGCAAAGTCACCGTCACAGACGCCGTCAGCAGTAAGTCTCATCCTTTTTCCGTTGACAATTGGCCAGGTGGTCCGATTCAATCCTTGATCGCGCAAGACAGCAACCTAACAAGTTGTCCGTAGTCCCTCTCAGTAACCCTAGACAGGTATCGACATTGCTCGAACGAGCGAGATCAAGACGAGCGGTAGCTGCTACTTTGATGAACGAACGATCGTCCAGATCTCATTCGGTGTTCACGCTCAAAGTGAAGGGTGAGAACCCGCTCACTAATGAGCGATGTGAGGCGTCTTTGAACCTGGGTGAGTTGCCCCGGTTCCCCTTTCCCATGCATGCACTTCGACCCTTTCATCTCGAATTTTTCACCTTCCGTCATCGTACAGCCCTGCCCTACACATGGATCATAAGAGTAGCGAAACTAATCCCTGTTTGGCTCATAGTCGACTTGGCCGGTTCTGAGCGACTCGAGAAATCAGGTGCGGGCGAGAACAAAGACAGATTGAAAGAGACTATCAACATCAACAAATCGCTCTCTGCTCTGGCGGATGTCATTGGTGCTCTGGGACAAGGTCGAGAAGGCGGTCATGTACCTTACAGAAATTCGACATTGACGAGGCTGTTACAGACTTCGCTTAGTGGTAAGTGCTCGATCGTATCGTCCTTCCCCCCTTCCTCCCGCGCGCAAGTCCCATCAGGATACCTCGTTAGCCAGAGTGGAGACATCCTCAGAGGCAATGCGCGCTGCACGGATTGAGCTGCAGTCTTGGTCGAAGACTGGGCGGAGCGAGACGAGACACTAGGGGAGATCTTAAGCAGTTGTGCTTGTGCTTGTGCTTGTGCTTCCGGGTTTTGACAGAAAAGAAAATATCTTCGGGATTGTTCGCTGATATCTTTTGGTCCTCTTCCCGCTCATCCCGCTTCGCTCATAGGCTCCAGCAAAACACTCATGATGTGCAATCTCTCTCCCCTCTCAGCTCATCTAGGCGAGACACTCTGTTCTTTGCGATTCGCTACTAAAGTCAATACGACACAAGTTGGACAGGTCAAGAAAGCTGGATCTGGATCTGGAGCTAGATAAAGCAAATCGGCGGGGCGGGAACCGACCGAGGGCGGACTAGCTATAGGTGATTTGCCTTTTGATGTGCGATCGGTTTTTTGTGCTGTATGTTCAGAGGAACTGGCTTGGGATTTAATTCATTCATTCGATTGTAGTTGTATAGATCACTATGGGCTGGGTGATCAGGTGGTATATGTTTAGGCCCGACTTAACTCGACAGGATTGTTACGATTCTTGTTCCCCTACACTCCCGACCTGATACAATGGTAGGTAGGTAGGTAGAGCCAGATAAGACAAGACCCCGGTGATCAGTCCAGTCCCGATGATCGATGAACATTCCATCTTTTTCTTTTAATCTTTTTCGGTGCTTGTACGAGAAGTGTAGTATATAGTTAGTAGTGTGAAAATATGGATTTCGACTTTTCGCGTTTTATGCTATGGACCTATCGGCCTATGGGCCTATGGGCACTTCGTCTTCGTTTTCTTCAGCGTTTTATCGTTTTGGCGTTGGAGGGTGCGATGATCAGAGTACAAGTATCCTGATCCTGTTTGAATTTGGATTTCTAACCTAGCTAAGCTATCTACGTTGACCAGGTAGGTAGGTAGGTAGGTAGATGGTCGACGCTGGATGGTCGATGGTCCCAAGCTCATTGAAGGGCAAGGACTGCGATTATGATGATGCGGAGTTGGAACTGGCTACTATGTACATACAACCATGCCACGACATGACCAATTATCGAGATATAGATATGTGTACGCGAGCCGTTTCCGAATGATCGATCCTATACCAAACCATACCAGACCATACCATACTATGATATAGTATGCTATCACATATGATGCGAAATAAATCACCAGCTCGCGCTCCTTAAACTTTTACTTGTGCTTATGGTGGATTTGGTCCTTGTTATAGGATAAGAGAAGCCCCCTTCTCAGATCTCAAGAACACGCGCGGACAGACAAGATCAGATCAAAAGTCGAATCCATTATCCGCGGTTCCACAGATAAATGCATGAGCAGCTGCTTTTTATTCTGATGCATTTTATGCATTGATGGGGATCGCCAACTAACCTGATACCTGCTGTGCTGTATGCGGACTAAGGAATGCAATGCAATGCAGTGTGAAGTGTAATGGCAATGGCGATGGCAATGGCGATGGCGATGGCGATGGCGATGAGGCCTGATACCTGTCTGTTTCCGAGTGATACCAACTTTTTTGTCTCACAGTCTACCCTCATCTTCGTAACTCGTGATTATCGCCCCTAGCCCAAGCCGGGAGCTAACGCGTCCACTCGTCCACACGTTCAGCTCTCCGCTCCTTCACAGCCAGATAGATAACCCGCAGTCTCCTCTCACATCCGTCCCATCTTTTGCCGTTTCTCCTACTACAGTCCATCAAGCCCGTACTGATTGGCTATTCTGCCTATTCTGCCTACGCCTTCTGCGCTTGCGCCTGCGCCTGCACCAAATGGATATCTCCGACTCGCAGTCTCGTATAACCCTGTTTATGCTGAATAGTCTTCTTGTATCCCTTTCTCCTCTTCTTCTTCTCGACCCTAATCAACGGGTCTTTGGTATGTTCCAATACGGTCAATTCGCACTGAACGACGTCTGAGGGTATACTCTCAAGTTTCAACATTTTCTTCTCTTTCCAATCCAGTCCTCTCCTATGTAAATTCGGCGAGGCGGCAGGCGATCGGATCGCGTAATCCCTCGAACCTACTTCTAGGATCTTGGTGAGTTGAAGTGTGGTCCCGGGAGCTTGCATAGGTTTGAGTGTGGGTAAAGTTAAGATATCGCGAGGGTGGAGCAGGTATGTCCGAGCGTGTAGTCGAGCAAGGACGTATCGGCCTGTTGAGGGTGTTGATTGTGATTCAAGGTATTGAATAGCAGATGAAGTTGATGATGGTGAGACGGAAGAAGAGGAAGAAGCGGCAGGTGACGAAGAGATGATAGGAGGGAGATGAGCGATAGCTGCAGCTGCAGCGGTTGAAGAAGAAGCGGCTGAAGAGGAGGACTGCGCGTCAGAAGGTGGAAGGGGTGTCGTAGGTGGTGGTAAAGGAGCGGTGGTCTGTAATCCTCGGACGGACAGTCGAGCGAAAGCTAATCATACATGAGATACAAGTTTCGATTTAGCTAATAGCTGCATGGATGCCGAACATATGAATGAGAGCATCGTGTCGTCACAGCAGACGTGGAAAACAGGACATTCTTTTCGTCTGGCAACAGCTAATCCGTCCATTGACATGTATTTGTGTGAGATTGATAAGACCGATGGTCAGTCAGCCGCACTCACCCGACGTTATCGATGTGGGTCGAGGAGGCATTCTGGCTGATAGTCTTGGATGTAGTTCAGCTAATTGTCGTTGTTGTATAGTAAGTACCAAGTGAATCTTTATCTAGCTATATCTACCCCGAGATCTTCTCTTACTTTCTTTCTTACTTGAAAGCTGGTCGACAACATCTCACTCGCTCGTTGCACTCGACATCTTTCGCCAACTTACCAAATGGTGGTTGATTGGTTATTCGGGATAAAGGCCGATAAAAGGAATCCAGAAGAAAATAAATGATAACCAGCTGCCACGCGACACACAGAGGAATAGGAATACAATGCCACCGATAATGGACTCTGCCTGTTTGATGAAACGCCGATAATTCCGTCCGTACTCTAGCAACCCGTATTCCCTGAGTATTCCTATACCTCCGTTCCCTTCCTGCTATACTACTTACTACCATCGTATCCCATCCCCACTACCCACCACACCACCACCACAACCACCACCACCATACTCTCTCTCTCTCTTCTCACATTCTCCCAAACACTTCGCTCCTATCCTATCCTCTTGCTCTTGTTCAAAGTAACACCTTCACCACTCAGTCTCTCGCTCTCTTTTTCTTTCCTTCGACTCCTCTCTCTTCCCCTCTTGTATCCCTAAAACACCCAACCATCATCAAAATGCGTGTCGCTCTTAGGAACTCGCTCAGGGGTGCCGTCGCTGCCACCGTAAGTGTCCCCGCCAACGAAAACTGAGGGGTTAGACAGAAAAGGTCAAAAGCCAGATACGAGGACATGGATGCATGTCGACGGATACGATAGAAGATAGGACGGACAGCTGGGAGCAACGGTCTAGGGCAGGGCAGGATGAATGGGTGTCGCAAAGGCAAAGAAGACGAGGACAAGTTGTCGGAGAATGTGGAGTCTTTTTCACTGGATCGCATCGCTAACCATTTCGACATGTAATCATCGTCACAGGCCCGAACCCGAGCTGCCCCCATCGCTGCCAGGACTTACGCTACTGCTAAGCCCGGTACGTTACATACCTCACATCATTCTAACTGTCTTTGTGGCCATCGCTGACGTGTTTTCGATCTTTCTTCTCATCTCATCGGAAACGTGTCATCCTTCATTGCACACTTTTCGGCCGATCATATACCAACGCATCAACTCTTCACTTGTTCACTTGAACACCTATAGCCGCCTCTGAGGTCTCTTCCATTCTTGAGGGCCGAATCGCCGGTGCCTCTACCGGTGGTGACGTCCAGGAGACCGGTCGAGTCCTCACCATCGGTGACGGTATCGCTCGAGTCTACGGTCTCCGAAATGTCCAGGCCGAGGAAATGGTTGAGTTCTCCTCCGGTGTCCGAGGAATGTGCTTGAACTTGGAAGCCGACAACGTCGGTGTCACCATCTTCGGTAACGACAGGTTGATCAAGGAGGGCGACACCGTCAAGCGAACCGGTCAGATTGTCGACGTCCCCGTCGGTCCCGGCCTTCTCGGTCGAGTCGTCGATGCCCTCGGTAACCCCATCGACGGCAAGGGCCCCATCAAGGCTGAAGGCCGAACTCAGGCCCAGCTTAAGGCCCCCGGTATTTTGCCCCGACGATCCGTCCACGAGCCCATGCAGACCGGTCTCAAGTCCGTCGACTCCTTGGTACCTGTGAGTGGCACTAGTTGATTCACCACCAGACTGGGCGAGAATCATGCTGATCAGTTTCACGTTTTGTTCTTTGTAGATCGGTCGAGGTCAGCGAGAGCTTATTATTGGTGACCGACAAACCGGAAAGTCTGCCGTCGCTATCGACACCATCCTTAACCAGAAGAAGTGGAACGACGGTGCCGACGAGTCCAAGAAGCTCTACTGTGTCTACGTTGCCGTCGGCCAGAAGCGATCTACCGTCGCTCAGCTTGTCCAGACCCTCGAGGAGAACGACGCCATGAAGTACTCTATCATCGTTGCCGCCACCGCCTCCGAGGCCGCTCCCCTTCAGTACCTTGCTCCCTTCTCTGGTACCGCCATGGGAGAGTGGTTCCGAGACAACGGCAAGCACGCCTTGATCATCTTCGATGACTTGTCCAAGCAGGCCGTCGCTTACCGACAGATGTCCTTGCTTCTTCGACGACCCCCCGGTCGAGAGGCCTACCCCGGTGACGTTTTCTACCTCCACTCTCGACTTCTCGAGCGAGCCGCCAAGCTCAACGCCGACTACGGAGCCGGTTCCCTCACTGCCCTTCCCATCATTGAGACCCAGGGTGGTGATGTCTCCGCTTATATCCCTACCAACGTTATCTCCATTACCGACGGTCAGATCTTCTTGGAAGCCGAGCTCTTCTTCAAGGGTGTCCGACCCGCTATCAACGTCGGTCGTGAGTAGAATATCATCTGGTTGACTCATGAGTCATTTGAAGCCCTTGCTAATCTTCTCGTTTTCACCATTGACTAGTTTCCGTCTCTCGAGTCGGTTCCGCCGCCCAGACCAAGCTTATGAAGTCCGTCGCCGGTTCGCTTAAGCTCTACCTTGCTCAGTACCGAGAAGTCGCTGCCTTCGCTCAGTTCGGTTCCGACCTTGACGCCTCCACCCGATACCTTCTTAACCGAGGTGCTCGACTTACCGAGTTGCTCAAGCAGCCCCAGTACCAGCCCATGCCTACCGAGATCATGGCTCCTTTGATCTACGCCGGTGTCAACGGTAAGCTCGACAGCGTCGACGTTGCCAAGATCGGCGAGTGGGAGAAGTCCTTCACCGAGCTCCTCAAGACTCAGCACTCTTCTCTCCTCGAGAAGCTCTCCGGCGGTGTCCTCACCAAGGAGATCGAGGAGGAGATGAAGAAGGTCATCGAGGCCCACGTTGCCGACTTCACCGCCTAAGCGCGAGCGCGTTCGTGAATGTCTGTTAAACAAAGCTTAGAGGGAAGGGAGTTGGGAGAGATATGGGGAAATATAGAAAGGATTTATGCAGATATATCTTGTTCTATTGTTCTTTCCCATTAAAAGGAAGTAAAGTAAATCTATCCTGGAGTTGTTTAAGCCGATCTCTTCTTTTCACGAGAACAAAGGGGGTGACGGAAAATCAAAATGCATGGAAATCGAATCAACGTGGCGCTGCAGCATGGTTCCGGCTTATGTTGCATTTCATTTGAGGACGGCATTGTACGTGACCTAGCTCGATATATGGTTCCATGGAAAGGGTCAAAGGACAAGCCCTGTGGCTCGCCTGTTTTATTCACCATTACCGAATCACAAAGACTTAGCTACTCGTACGCACGCACGTCAAGATCTTGGCTTCAAGCACGTGTGGCGTTCGTTGCTCGACGCTATGTTCCCTGTTGAGCTAGAGACGATGAGGCAATTCGCCTCAGAGCTTAAACCGGATGCGCAGTTTGAAGCCAAGGTCCAGAGCGGCAATCATCTACATTTTTGAAAGCTGAAGCGGAGCGTCCATCCAGGACAACGAAGAGTCCAGTACGAATGAGATGCGTTGAAGGACTCGGACGATCGGAACATTCGATTCTGCCAGCGTGACCCGGCAGGATTGTCTAGACATTCTCTCGTGCAAGGATTAAGTATAGGATGTAGTACGCGTATGCATTCGATTACACATAGTCCCAGAAGGTATCAATACTGAGTTACTGCGACAGCAAGCGTGTATCATGCGTCTAATCGAATATAACCCGCCGCTGTCTCTTCTCCTGTCGCCGTGCTTCCGCTCGAGCTTTAGATTCGCACAGAGCTTTGTGCATCAAATGCCTCACGAAGACATTGAACTGGCGCGGGGTCATCTTCACCGATAAGACGTCGGTTCCGCGTGCCTGAATCTCCTCACCTTCGCCATCAAATCCAACGAAAATATGCTCATCACCTGTCGAAAGCCCGAGAATGTCATCAGGGTGATTCAACAGGTCGCTGCGATGCACACGTGTGAACGGTGGGCCATCTGTTCAGCGATGAAATACTTCAACATGTCTGCCAGCGGAAGATGCACTTACTACCTTTCTTCTGTGCATATGGCACGCAAATGGCACGCAATGGATTCTGTGATGTTTTCCGAAAGGGTCACGGCTTTGCCGTGTCCCGTTTCGAAAGGCCTGGAGTGTGTATTAGCAGAGATCCCATAAGCTTGCGTCTGTCCGGATGTGTTGACCGTAATACGTACCGCTCTCGACTTATCTCAGCCGTTTTGCTTATCAATCCTTCCAGTGTGTACGCCTTTTCAATGAAGAGGTCGAGGTACCTCTGACTCCGTTGCAGCCATAGGAGCACTGAGCTTTCTGGAACTACTGTATCTTTCACTTCTTTCTTCATGCTTGCCTTGTGCAGTAGCCTTTCCTGTCGGCTTTGGGTTGAATCTCGGATATTTGATAGCGAATGGAGGTAGATCTTCTCGACATAGCTCGAAATCTTCCGAGCCCTTACCCCAGGTATCGGCTCTTGTGCGTCCGAGCCACGTTCAGGACCGTACAACTGACAATGGTCCTTTGCTTCGAACGGTCCCTCATCCATGTTCGAAACGATTGTACTGAACGGATGCGGATGGTGAGTCAGTATGACGTTCCTCCACTCGCCGCGTGACGTCTCGCTAACTCACGCTCCCAATGTCTTGAGGAGGCAGACTACGCGCTTCGCTACGGCGTCCTTACGGATGTATGGCGCTATGCATATGTGATGCCCCTTGAAGTACCATCGTCTCGGCCGCCTGCAGATTTCAGCCAAGTCAATCGACAGCCATCTTCTGATCGGAGGTGTACTAGGTCATGGAGTCACTCACTCAACCTTATATAACATCCTGGTGGCCGATTCGATTCCTGCCTCAAACCTCCCTCTTGCTTGTTTGTATCCAATCGTGTAGACCGGAATCATTCCGCAAAGCCTCCGCACTCGGATAGGTGAAGTGATCTAATGGGATCTCTTTGCCTTCAAAATATTCCCATAGCTGTGCGGGTTTGAGAGTACGCAGTGCTTCGGCGAGCAATATAGGCCGACCATCATTCCAATCCTCATTCGGTCCACCCTCCTCGCGCGCCTCATCAGTCACTTCTTCGGTTCCTTGAGTGCTCGCGTCATTGCTTTCAACAGCACTGCCCTGTTCACTCCCCTGTTCATCAACCCCTTCGCTATCCTCCTCACCACCCTTATCGCTCGTTCGTTCGCTCTGCTGCACCACCTCCTCATCACTCTTTTTGAGCATCTCTTCCTCATCCCCAATGCCCGTCTTCGTGTATTCGCCCTCGCCGATCCATTCTCGCGACTCTTCGCTATATGTCGGAACACTAACGTCCTCGATGAGTTCGTCAATCGCTTGAGTACCCGCTGAGCGATCTTCAACGCGTTCCTTCTTAATTTTCACCTTGATCTTGATCTTGTCCTTGGACTTCTCCTTCGTTCTCTTCTTCTTGTTCTCATTGGTTTTCTCCTGCCCTTTTGTTTCGGCCGCCGTACTTGTGAGGCGCTCACAGCCGACCTGCTGATCTCGCACTTCGAGCTTGACTTGCGATACACCACTTGGGCTAGCTTCAGGCTTGATCACTGAACCAGCTGGATGGCGCTTAGACATTTTGGGCGCCCGTTGCTCGATCGATGAGCTGGTTGCTTGAGTTCGGCCTGAGGCCGGCGCCACTAATCTCGGGCGAGTGGCGGGCTGATGACCGGCCCGATCATTCTCCTTTTCATCGTCATCATCACTAATCACAATAGGCTCTGTGACGCGCCGGCCGAGACGAGAGGAGATTTTGTGAATATCGGTCTTGACCATTGATGGGCCCGTCGAACATTCTCCGAGCTTGACTCGTTTCGAGTTGAATGTAGGTGTATCTGAGGAAAGTTTTCGTCTCTGGAATGGCAGCAAAGGTGATACGGATCTCGAGGACTCGATCTCCATATGAGCTGCCTCTACCGGAGGTCGCTGACCTCTGAGCAATGCTTCAGTCCTCTTTGCCGGCGTCTGTGTACGCAGCCATAGTTCACGTAGCAGGAAGTAATATGGGTGTTCGACCTGGAACTTTCTATACTTCTTTTTCAGATCTATGGGAACATCAGCATACTTAGCTATGTGTAACATGCACAGCGTTCGCAGATCTCACCGTTGTTGATCCGTTTCGGAATGTCATCCCATGAAGACCAGTGTGGTAGAATTTCATACTTATCCTGGTAGTAACCCTCGGACATGCGTTGTCGCAGACTGCTGACGCATGGATGATCAGCTTAACCCATCCTCGGAGTCGAAGCGATCGTTAGGGGCTCTTATACATCGAGAAATACTCACACCTTACATCTCCGCGTAATGGGGATGAATCGAGCTTGTCCATTTCTTCGTCGGACACCATTCCCCCCTCTTTTTCACTATCATGCCCTTGTTCTCCATCTCTATCATCCACGCATCATTCTCGAAGAATTCCAGACAGCAGGCTCTCTCATCTATCCATTTGTCTTTCGCCGTTGCCATATCCGTCGGGAAGAACGTTTGGAGGTACAGGTCTTCGCTCTTGATCAATGGGAGCATTCGGACGTTGTGTCGGACATTCTGGCCCTCCCAGCTACATACATTGCCATCGCGCTCCATCAGCTAGAATCGTCTTCTGTGGTCCTATTTTGGGCGGATTGACTCACCTGACCTTTGCTCCCTTTTTTCGCGACACAACGGATCTATCGACACATCAGTAAAGAGTCGAGCCTTCTTGTCATGTCAGTATAATGAGAAATAAACAAGGGATCACCCAGACCGGATAGCTGTCAGGACTGTTATTGCTGGATTGCTCCACTCAGTACTGAGTAGTCGTGACCCAGCACACGGTCAGCGGGGAAGGCTAACAGGGGCCCTGATGGGCGAGGGGGGATGCGCTTGGATCGACCTCCCTCGACAACCCTGATTTAGATTGAATTCTGGAGTCTGCTCTCGCTCATTCTGTCATTAGCTGCCGCCAGCTACATATGCTTGCCGATGGGGGGATCTCCCATGGTCCAAATTACCTTTCCGTGCTCATGCGAGGTCAGCGGACAGCATAAGAAAAGCAGTCTGCTTGTAGTATACATGTGAGTGTCATGCTCGATATGATCTTGCGATTACTGCAGTTGTCAGATGAAGCCCAATGCAAAGCAGGCGCGCCAAACGGGTTTCATTTTCGCACGCCTATGCTGATACTAACTTTATCTTGTTTGGTTCCTCGGGAAAAAAAAAAAAACAAGAAAAAAAAATGAGCAAACGGCCAAACAAAAAAAAAAGAAAAAAAAAGAAAAAGGTCACTGTCCTTCTGCAATACACAACGTCCACTCATCTTTCTCTTTCAGCTAAACATATACACATAGTTCATGTATCAATCTTTATCGACCAGGATTGCGAAGTAGCTGTAGTGCCGAAACTCTGGAGGGAGAGATTTATCGGCGAACTTTATAACGTTCATCCTTTTCGGAGACGCCTTGACGATGGGACTTCACAATACAGCGATTCGTATAAAGTGAGTCGTCGTATAGATTTTATTTCGACATCCGTCAAGAAATTGTGTCGCCCTTTGACTTCTGAAGCTGACGATGCCCCTCTCAATCCTAGCTGGGACGAAGATCCCCTGTTGACATCGCAGCTGCTCAGCCTGATAGCGTCCAACGAAGAATACCGCGCGCGAATCTTCGGCAATGCTGGAGACCGGTGGAAGGCCGAGCGAGATGTCTGTATCGAGATGCTTAAGGATCATCCGTGGATCAGGGATAAGGCGGACAAAGGGCTAGTGGTCAAGGTTGGGGGAAGATGGAAACCCACGGCTGCCTGGACGAGCGGTGTTGTGCATCCTGTGAGGAACCGACTGAGCACGTAAGTCGTCGAGGACGAGGCAAAATACACTTGCAGAAAATGTCAGGCTGATTCTCGGTCACTCAGTCTTACTAAACGGATGCAATCGGGCTACTACCAGGAGAAATACTCTCTGGATCCATCTTGGCGATCTGAGCGAGAAGTATCGAAGAGCGTACAACGTGAGCTCAAGCTTAATCAGACTTACAAGGGGCAAACGAAAGCTGATAACGAAGACGATCTGCAGTCGAATATTTCAAATCGTGCCCATACTACTTTGTCCTTCGTCAGCTCTGGCAAGAATCCAAGCCAGGTCAAGCGGGATCATCCTCGTCTACGGCGATAACCGGTCTTCACAATGCAAACGGCAAGGGAAAGGGGAAACGAGCGGCAGATTTCGAAGAGGAAGAGCTGGCTCCAGCGCCTATCGATGCTATCACGATGATGCCGAATCAGTATCAACGAGGCGGAGTAAGAACGTCTGGAGCGGCGCAGCCAATTGCCCAAGGTATGTTGAATAAAGTCATGACACCATACTTTGTGAAACCATGGATGTACACTGATAATCACATATGTCTAAATCAGTCGAAACGCCGGTCGTCAAGAGAGGTCGAGGTCGGCCTCCAGGATCAGGAAAGAAGATAACGCCGGATCAAACTCGAGCTTCGACCCACTCCCAGATGAGCGACAACACCGAGAAGAGAGGGAGAGGTAGACCACCGGGATCTGGAACTAAACGATGATGACGCGAAGCCGCTATGTAACCCATGTTTGTCCATGTAGGTACATATAAGTTCATGTAAGGTTCGTTGGCATGCGTTCAGTCCGAGCTCGTCGATATTTGCTGAATCCGGCTGTAGGTGATGCCTTTCGGGACTCTATCTATCGCACGAACCCATTCTGAACAGGTCATCACGCTCGAACCAGCATCGTGTCAGGTTCCATATACCCTGAGCAAAGGACCCAAACAGATCGCCGAGAAAAAGTCCACCGATCATGATGATGCTCGTCTGTTCTTCACTCAAACAGCGCGGTGTCGAGAACAGCATCGGACTCGGGGGGTCGTTGGGCGTGTATGGTCGACCACTATCGGCCAGCGAGCTCAGATTATGCATATCTCACAGAGTAGAATGTACTCGTTCCGTGAAGGTCACTCGGTTACACTCTGTTACTCTGTCACTCAACGCTCAGCCGCTACCACTGACCCTAAACCCCTGCTCATTATCCCTTATTCATCCATGGCTCAGACTACCGGTCAAGTTGCCAGGGAAATGAACATAGCAAGTGAACATAGCACCTTCAGGTAGAGAGGACTCATCTGACAAGCATTGAATGGTATTGATCAATGTTTGCCTGCGGGCCTGAACTATTCATGCCGCACAAAGATTCAGGTTGACCCACTCAGACCAATTCTTGGATCCTTAAAATCCAATGAACCTGTTGAACTGTTTGATTTCCATATCATACTTCGAAATACTCACAGATAAGTCAATCATTAGTTGGTGTTTATTCAGCATTCATAAGCTCCGACTCCACCTGCCGAACCCGACACGATCTGCCGCTTAGCCAACACATCGCACCCGGTGCTTCAGCGCGCCTGCGCCTTCCTCGTAGATTTGAGCGCGCAGGACTAGCACCGCTTCAGGTTGACAGTATGCCACGGAGAAAGCACAGTTCCTCCAATGTCAAGTTCGAGTGAGTGCCCATTGCTGATCTGGAGTAATTTGACCGCACGGAGCTGACTGTTTATAATATGTTGTGCAGCTGGACGCCTGAGATGGAGCTTCGACTCGTTCAATCCCTCCACACCAAACCTCGGTTCCGATCGTTGTTGAAAACCCCCTTCGAGAAAACCGAGGCTCGCAAATGGGTCCTTTTGCAGGAACTCTGTACGACTATTTTGAATAAGTCAGGCTTGGAAGCGAACGAGCAGTGGGTAAATGCTGCCATTGTTGCGGGGTCGCTTCGCCGCAATTTGGCAGACGGCACTCTCACCCCGACAGAGTCGTGGGCTCCTGTTCTTGGTGATCCCGTGGAACGCAAAATCAAGTCGTGAGTCTCCTCAACATATATCTTCCGCACATGATACGAGAAGATAGCAGACTGCTCGACGCTTCTCTTTGCTGACGTTGTGCTCCCTCATTCTGCTCCGAACAGCCTGCACAAGACTTATGAGGCTCATAAGGAGAAATTAGAACACCTGTCATCGTTCGACGAAGTTTCAGTGGGCCTCCGAGGTGGGTGATGATGCTTGCTCTTGCTGATACTATACGAATTTGGGGGTCACGCTAATCATTCAGTGAGCAGGCCATCTGCAAAGTCTATCGCCGTATCATTTTCACTTCGAGGCTATTTTCAACTCCGCCGGGCGGCCTCGCGACGTATCGCCGAACACAACACTCCTGTCGTCTGCTCAACCCTTACCGTCAGCCCTCGCCCATCCGAATCAAAGAGCTACAAAGCCAGCAACGTTGTTCGAACAGGAGCTAGGCGTGCAAGAGGAGTCCGAGCCACACATCAAGTCGGTACACCCTTCGCCAGATGAGCTTCACCACTTAAATGCCAATCTGAATCTATATGCTGCCGTATCTACCACTTCCTCTGATGCTTTTGACGTTTTGGCCAAAGCCTGTGAAAAAGAACTTCTTGACGAGTCCAGCATTGACAAGCGACCGGATTCCGGCCTTTCGTATGCGGCTGCCTGGCCTAGCGCTTCCTTGGGTCAAGTACCTCGACCCTCAAAGGACATCATCGATCTAACTATGGATTCGGACACGGAGGCCGACGGGCACACTGGAATGAATCAGGCGTTCCCGGTGCACCCTCAAACGGAGGAGTTGGAAACAACTTCCGGTGAGTATCGCCTCTGAGCTGGAATACTCTCGATTTTGCTAAAAATGACATGCGCATTCTCGCTAATCAAAGTCGTGTGTATCTGCCAATAGCCGCTGTCGGATCAAGGCGAAGCTTTGCCGATCTAGCATCGCTATCACCGGCCCCAGAGATACCGGACCCTCTTTTCTCTCCTATTCGTGCCGCGAGCGTTACCATACTCCACCCTTATCCCCCTATAACCGCGATCTCACCCAAACTTCTTCCACCAGGTGAATCTATCCAGGAGTGGCCTTCGCCACTGTCTCATTCTCAACCTAGGTGGAAGACCTGTTCCTCTCCCGCCAGCCAACGCATCATACTATCTCCTGACTCAGACACGAGTGATTTGCCTGACGAAGAGAGTCCTGAATCTCACGATTCTCGTTTGGCGGCAATGATAGCATTGGAGGAGATCGACGAGCTGGACGAGTCGGAAAGTGAAACGGAGATTGTCGTCAAGTTAGAGGCACCGGCACTACCGACACAGAGGAAGACGTCTGGCGCAGAAAGATTGGGCAGGGGAAAGCCGAGCCAAACCTCCGGCGCGGACCTCACGATTGGGGCTTTGCAGCTCGTTATCGAACAGTTGGGACCACCGCATTCACGCCTGATACAGCAGAGAACCGATGTCGATCACGCAGTCAATGTCCGACATCCTGATGAAGTGGTTAAAGAAAGCTCCAAGGGGAAACGAATCGCTCGGACACAGGAGGCTCCACCTAAACGTCGACGTTTGACGGTCGAAGTCGAACTTTCACCTGCCAGGAATCGACACCTCTATACCCGTCTTCGACTCGCAGGCGACGAAAATGAATCTCCCATGTCGGCGAATCCGCGTAAACCTGCCGAGGCTTCCGAAACCAATCTCGAACTCGGATTACGAGCTGATAGCATCTCCTCTCCAGGAAGAAGAGAGGCTATGATCGCCGAGCCCGAAATAACAGCCGCTCATGGCGCGGACGATCCGCTAGTGCCCTCATCGGACCACGGAGCCCATCTCAGCTCGAACCATCCGGTTGAGCCTGATGTCCGGGCCAATATCCAGGGGTCCGCTTTCAAGGCAAACGGATCAGCTGTCGGTCTACAACAAGAAGGACAAGATATGTCACCAGCAGATCGTCATGATGAACCAGATGGCACGTATCATTTCCAGTCTCTCGAACAACTGAGACCGCGAAAAAGCGAAGCCAGCCCCGTGCCTTCCAAGAAAGTCACCTTTGCTGTCCCTTCGCCTACCATTGTCAAAGTAGAGCATGAGGAGACGGTATATGATAATCCTCAAGACATGCTTCACAAGGCGAGATCCGCTGTGTTTGAGCGATCGTGGCTCAGAGAAGCTACAACAAAAGCTCTTTCATCTAGAAAGTTGAAAAGAAAGGTTGAAAAGGAGCGATGTCGACTGTATGCTTATGGACTGACCAAGACTATGGCATCAGAGTAAGTACCTGATCAATCTCACAGAGTAGCTACTTTGATGATTAATTTCCTACCTGCATCAGGGAAATTAAGTGCATGAATGGGTGGTCTGTCATGATTGAGCCAGTGGTGCTCGCTTCGAGTGCCATGGGCAAGAGGGCGCGGATGGTATCGAAGCTGGTCGGTTTAGCAGGCGGGTGAGTCTTCCACTGCATCCCCAACATCTCGCTTGACGAGCTATTGCTGAAAAACGGACGGGTATAGTACTTGCGTGGCTACCTTTGTCGAACTTGGGCAGCGGAACAATCCCTCGAGACGGATCGTAGTCGGTCTAGGCGATACCCCGGTCAAACTGGAAAATGGCGTTATGAGCCACCACCCAATTCCAACCGATTGGCAGTACATGTCGATACTCAGCTTCTTGCAGCTCATCGATACAGCCTACACTCGGGCTTCGGCCAGACTGACTGAGCGAGAGATGGGCGAAGGAATGCTATCAGTCGTGCCAGGTGGGGTAGCTTCACAGCCAGGCGCTTACGACACTGAGCATGAAAGGGCATATGAAAGGCGGCCGGTACGCGGTGCCGGCCTTCAACCAGCTGCGAGTTGTGACGCGATCACAACAGGCGAGACGAGGAGGTTGCCAACTACCACTCTGCGCGACTCCATCGCCACCACTCCGTATCAACAGTTGTCAGGCGAGACGTCGCTCCGAATTGCGCCTCGCGCTCGAATGCCCGCGGGGGAGATTGCGATATTGCTGCGAATGGGCAGATCAGAGCGCATGAATGGAGACTGGAATCTGGAAGACATGTTGGTGTACGAGAGGGAAAAAGCCAAAAGTGCTCAACTTGGTAGAGTATTTCTCGAACGCAAAAGAGCGGATTGCTTGAGTAAAGCATACTTTGAGCTTCAAGCTATCTGGATAGAGAAATCGTGAGCTACGAGCTCTATCCACCGGCTTCGCAATTGTCGGCGCATGTCTCTACTAGCGTTGAGAACGGTGACTGATATGGTTTTTTGCTATTGCAGTGACTTCTTGCGCGATTGCCACTTCATGCAGCTCGCCGGCGACGACGTGAGGCATATCCGTCGGGATTCCAAATTGAGCTCCTTTATCAAGAGCGCGGGCGGGTGAGATGCAAAACCGGGTCTGGCTTCGATGCTAGTACTGAATCATATAAGTTTAGCTGATCGAATGGAATGATCCATATCGTGCAGATACCACCCGAAAAGGTTCGGATTCGCCGATTCCGGTCCGCACGTCGCTCGACACATCGTTGTATCTGATCAGAGGTGGTTGCACTCGAGATGGCATGTTGTCATGGCGGATTCTCATGCGGCGCGAATGATAACGGAGCTTGAGCTTCTATTGTGGATGGACAAGAGGTATCGCGAAAATGATCTGATACCTTTTGAGGTCGAACGACTTGTGTAGCTCGGAAAATAGCCGAAAAGGCCGACGGGATCCGACGGGATCCAGCAATGAAGAACGACGTGCGGGCTGGATTGGGAGGAGTATTTGCCCAGTCAAATGCGTGTTGATAATGGAATGCCATCCTGCAAAATGTTGATCGTGCCGAGAGTTTCCTGTTCACATGCATCCATGTAGACCATGACGTAGAGGATAGTTTCGCACCAAGTAACACGATGTCGACAGTTAATCAAGATGCTACAAGCCTCATACATCCACTCCATCTGATCTGTCATGCGTACGTTGTGTGTAAATGGGTTTGCATATACAGAAAGAGAAGGCAAAAAAACAAAATATATATATACAGGTCAGAAGGGCCGAAAATATAAAACAGCGTAATTCAGAGGAAGAATGCAAGGCTCATATTCATTATGTCACCTTGAAGTCGCTGGATCGAAACCAGTCGCTGTTAGATTTTCTTTTTATGTTTTTGTCCTTCTGTCTCTTTGGTTACACATTTGGTTCCGGCTGTTCGTACGGTCACGTCAATGCGCTGCTCCGGTTTCCAGCTCGTGCTGACCGAGTGCTGCTGATCCCTGCATAATGGTATTGTTATTATTGTCATAGACCAAAGCTTGGTATTGTTATTATTGTCATAGACCAAAGCTGTTAGGTGTTTTCACTTTGACCAGCATAATTCATAATAGATCCCCATCTTCCGCATACTCACAGGTCATACCTAGAACCTCATCGTCAGCGCAGAGAAGGGACGCAAGCAACCAACGCAGAGGTAGAACTAGCGCCCTTTCACAAATCCACTGTTCAATAGCCTCGAATGATCAAATTCATCCTCGTGCAGGTATGTCTCTGGCCTGTTCATATTTCGAGTCCCATGAAGGGTTACATCGTTGACATCTAGACCGTGTAATCAGAACCGTCAAGGCAAGACGAGATTGTCGAAATGGTATAGCCCCTATGATGATGACGAGAAGGTATGTGGGGAAACGAACAGACGGCGACAGCGGGCGATACCCTCAGATCTGGATTGCATATCATCTCCCCCTTGGCCCCAACCAAACCGACTTCGTGTCTGTCGGCTGGTCGGCTGGCGCGCACGTAGATTCCTCGTCTCCGCACGGACACAACCTGTCCTCGTCAGAAGGATGCTAATTTGTTCTATATCGCACTGCGTATCTTTTCTCTCAGGTCCGATTACGGGGAGAAGTTCATCGGTTAATAGCTCCTAGAGATCAGAAATACCAGTCAAACTTTGTCGAGGTCAGTATCGTGTCGGTTGCGACCTTCCTTACATCTTGACTCTCATCGGTTTACTCTTCGCGACCACTCGAAGTCAAGTATTAAACAGCAGAACGTAAAGGTACGGTAAAGCTGATTTGTACCGTGTTGCACTCTTCCATAGTTTCGAAACGACAAGATCGTTTACCGACGATATGCTGGACTCTTCTTCTGCGTATGCGTAGATTCCAACGACAACGAATTGGCTTATCTGGAAGCCATACACCTTTTCGTGGAAGTATTGGGTAAGTCGCTTGTGCACCGACATATTATGATTGTTTCTTTCGTATCGACACCGATGCAATCAATTGCCCGAACGAATTCCATGAAGCACTTCCCTACAGTCCGGAATTCTTACTGACGTGCGTTTACCTGTTTTGAATATCGTAGACGCTTTCTTCCAGAACGTATGCGAGTTGGACCTCGTCTTCTCCTTCTACAAGGTGAGCCATGCACCCCTTACCCCCGTCTGCTCTCCCCCAGATTTCCCAAGCACTTGTCGCAACCCTCAACCGTGTCTTCGCATCATCACAGACAGGCCTCGCTTTCCTTCGCCTGTAGTTGACATCCTCATGATCATCTCAGGTATACGCAATTCTGGACGAAGTGTTCCTAGCGGGCGAGATCGAGGAGACGTCCAAGCAGGTCGTACTGGATAGACTAGATTACCTCGAGAAGCTTGAATAATTCATCAGACAATACGAGCGGCAGGTGGACAGGTGGACACGGCATCGATCGGATTCACGGAGCTCAAGCAAGTAAGGGCGGCCAAAGTGTATGTATCATAGAAGGGAACGAATGAATGTATATTTGTATGTCTTTCTCTACCCGGGTGACTAACAGCTGGAACAGATGACACCACTGCTGGCGTTTCACTCACCCATTTCCCTGTCTTTTACGGTTTAAAACCGTCGCTACGCTGCATTCCCTTGAGTGTGGTAAGAATGCATTGGCTCACACTGTGGACTCTATCGACGCTCAAAAGTCGCGGGAATACAATTGGAGGAGGAGATACAATGTGACACAAGTTACAACTCTATGAGATGCTCTAAAATCGGACGTCTGACAGATACTTCCATGATGACAGAGGGACGTATGACACTCGCTGTCCTATAAGGCGATGTCCAGACTCCTCACACTTCCACTACCCACGCTAAGTGGTCTCCACCCAATAGGTCGCACGCCCTCGCTATGGCCAAATACGACGGCCCTTTTGGCATTTCCACTCGCTGTCATACTGCGTTCCATCCACTCAGCTTCGCCATGGATCCAACATTCCCCTTCGCTGCCGATAGCGTCGCTTCCGGCTTCACTGGGCGGGGTTAATGGCGTGATGAGAGAGTCAAGCGTAGCAGAGGTGGATAAGCCGGGTGTATGAGTCGTGATTCGGAAAGGAGGTGCCGGCCAATCCCATTTCTCAGCTTCCATGATGGCCAAAAGAGCTTCCTCTTGGTCCTCCTCGTCATACGCTACGTTGGTAGATCCTTGTGTGGAGAATGATAGGTGGGATGACGGAGTGGGGGAGCCAGACAAGGAAAGGGTGAAGACATCGTCTAATGCCGGTGCTGGTTTGTCGAGAGACTCGGTCATCATCAATCTAGGCAAATCGAGCGAGACGGAGGGCGTCGATCGACCCCTCAATAAGGTCGCGGCACGCGAGTTGGGTAGAGCATAAGCTGGCACGTGAGCCAGGTTGATGCCTATCGCAGAGTCCGAGGTAGACCTCGTCGTCTGAGGCTTTAGTGAGAACTCCGGCAGCCCTAGGAGAGATGGTCGACGAGCAGAAGCAGACCGGCCTTTCAAGCTCAATAGATTTTGGCGCGGCGATTTGCGGAGAGGTTGAGGTGCGGGTCGTTCTTCGGCCACTGCTGGTGTGGAACGAGGGATGAAAGACCTTGCTATGTCCGACAACGAGGCTCGTCCTTCTCTCTCGCCTCCCAGCTCGGCGTCCGTCCTAGAAGTGGGAAACGAGACAAAAGGAGCGTCGCCGTTTTGGCTTGCCCCTGCACTTGCCGATTGCGAGTTGGATCGCCGTAGCTTGAATTTCAGCGTCATGTCTCGGTTTTTTTCGCTTCGAAGGTTGGGCGCAGATTTTGATCGACCCAGCTTTGAAATGGGTGTTCTTAGAGCCCAGTTTCCGTCCGGGATTAGGTCTAGATCTTTCGGCGTCTCAGATATGGGCTGTAACAGCGTAGGCGACAGTCGTTTCTTGAGTTTCAACGAAGCTGTACGATGCTGAGTGAGGTTCGAGGGTGGAGGATGCGAGAGGTTCCGGACGGGCGTCGGTCGGTGTGATCCTTTCCCAAGAGGGTTGTAGGTGGACTGCGAAGAAGATGTTGACGGTGTAGATTTTGAAGATGTAGATGAGGACGATGTCGACAAGAGTGGGCGAAGAGATGAGCCTCTCGCAGGCGGCGTCGGCTTTGGGCGCGATGAAGTACGCGAGGGGATGCGAGGCTCACCACGTTCAAGAGCAATGGAAGAAGCGAGGGAAGACGAGGATGGGTAGGACGCTAACGGGTGACTGAGATGCACGTCGAAAATGGAGTCGCATTTCGAGGTGGAGTACTGTATCGGTACGGCTATTCAATCACGAACACGCGAAACGTCAGCTCCAAGGGACTTGTAACCGTCAATTCAGATTAGGAATAGACTCGAGACATGGTATACACAACCTAAGACATGGCGTCGACATGTGATTTGCGCATATCAAGTCAAACCCCAACGAAGAGTCGCCATGGTCTTATGCTTAAGCGTTTCCACTTTCACAGACAGGACAGGATTGATAGCAAAGGGATGTCACAACAAGGCACGTTTCGGATTCACCGGCTTGCTCATGCTTGATTCAAGATGAGATGGCGCAATAATGTTCCACACGAAGAGAGATCTGAACAGAGGGAGAGTGGGGTCGCCCGTCAACAATGCAGGGAACGTGGAAGATACTCACATACTTCGTTGCTTGCCGAATTCAGCAACCCAACTAGATCAAATGGACTGTGTGCCCTTCTCCCTTCAACCGGACTGTCTCTCGACACGCGATCCATCTCCGTTGTCTCCCATCCGACATCCTGATACCTCACAGGCATTTTACCCAACTTCTTCAACGATAATGGCACCTTCCCGGCGTACATCCTTGCATCCAGATGCAAGGGGGGCACATGGTTTGACACTCCCCGAGAAGTGGACGGTAAAGTCGGCGAGTCGTCCAAGGGGATCGCATCACGCGTGACCGACGTCGCAGGTAATGTAGGCGATTCAACCAAAGGCAATGGCACTTCTTGTGGAGGTAGTGTCGGTGACTCGGCAAGAGGAATGTCACGATATGTTGCAGGCAAAATAAGAGAATCCTCCACTCTGAATCTCGGTTTGGCTTGACTTTTGCTTGAACTCGGCGTCTTGGGTGTCGACTATGGTACCAGATACCAGCACAGTCACAGCGCAATTCATCAGCATGATGAAGATGGCTGCATCGGGTGACTGTTTCTCTGACATGGAGTACGACGTCCTCGTCCTACGACCGACCGAGCCGCACCGAATGGGTGGAGCAGCATATACAGTGGGTATACGTGAACTGCGGAAAAAAAAAACTCACCATCCACCATGTCTCCTTGGCTCCGAGATCGAGATATTCCGTCCCATCCACATAGAAATCGTGCCCAACCTTCTCATCACCGCGAGGGGTGACCAGTCCACTCGAACATGACCAGTCGGAACTACCGGAACAAGTCGAATCACGACACGGTCTTGATGTCGACGAGGATGATGGTGTAGTCCATTGGCTTGTTGTCGAAGATGAGCTTAAGCGAAAAGATGATTGGGACGGTCGAGCCGTCACGATAGGCGCAAGGATCGGAGGAGGGAAGGGAGGCACACACGTCGAAGCCGACATGATACGATCACAAGATCCGGACGGGCTCCGCTTGAAGAATACGTGATGCGATGCCTTCGATTGCGGGGCCAATCGTCCGAGTCCCGTGTTCAAATGGATTCTTGTTCAAATAGATTTATCACGACACTTCAAGGAGGATGGATGTCGATTGTTGATGACAAGCACAACCGAAGACGTTGCGGTCTTCAATACTGCAATACGAGATGCGCCCCGACTTTGATGATATCGTTTGATGGCCGGATCCTATGCAGTGCCTACATATGCGCTCGAAATATCGGCGTGGTCTGCAGCGGCGACAGGAGCAAGAAGGCCTTAATCACGATAGCAGTAATCGGTTCAGACCTTTTTCCAAAGCCAGACTCTCCCCCGACATGCCCTTCAGAAAACACGTAAAGCCCAAAGATCCCGCATGAATTAGCGTCTGCTAATATATGGTCTTTACCAAAGCTACCGCTCAAAGGCTCTCAGGCTTTGTCTCGCCAATGGATCCTCGATTCGTAATTTTCGCGACGCGTCTTGCGTAAATTAAACTATGGAGTGAGCGGGATGCTATGTACCAGTGCCCGATGCGAGCAAGCAGGTACAGTAACGAGTGGTACCTGGCCTGATCTCTTTCTGCTGCTGCTTATGCAAGGGCGCAGACGAGCCGTTACGCCTCGATCGGTTCTTTGCTTATTAGATAGCCAGGGACTGATATGATTTTTTGAGGAATGAAGGGAAGGGGGGTCGTAGATGTGAGTGGGACCTCACGCCGAGCTGCCCTATCCTAGCCGTTACCGGTAACTTTATTATCAAATTAGTTACGAGTCTTCAAATGCATGTGACGGCTCGTGTGATTTCGTCTCCGGCCGATAGCGTGGACCAGACAAGACGCGTCGCGTCGTAGGGACGGATTCGATAGCAGCGGCTTCGACGAGCGTTCAATACTGGCTTTTCGACGCAAGGGCTTCCTGTCTTCTTACTGTCGCAATGGTGGTGGTGGTGATGGTGATGGTAGCGCTGGCGGGGCGGATATTCCGAGGGTATCAGTGATAGAAATGAGACGGCCGGTAGCTGCATTGCATGGGGCCAAACTAAGCGATATTCTGCATCGTCCGGGTAATGTTATGTATATATCGAACATATGCGCTACAATGATAGATATGGAAGAGTTTCTTGATCTCTCTCACACCTTTCAGCGTTACATTCATCACGGATGATTAAAAAGAGTACAAAAGGGGGGTGATCGACTAGCGCATCCTTGTCCTTCATCGTTCCGCCGCACCATTCGTCCCTCTCCTGTTCGACGACACACACACACACACACACACACACACACACACACACACACACACACACACACACACACACACACACACACACACACACACACACACACACACACACACACACACACACACACACACACACACACGCACACACATACACCCGCCACTCCTTTGTCTCCCATCCCCTTTTCCGTACCAACTTTCGTCATGCATCGATAGGCGATGACATTGACGTTGAATTTGGCAACAAGGGTCAGCGCTTGTTGACAGAACTTTGCTTCTGCGCTAAATCCAGACTGGGCGTCCTTTGCCCATCAAATCCTTCAACATCAGATCACTTGCCCTATCCCGTCACTGCAGCATCTTGCGCAAAGATAGTAAAAAGACCAGGCAGGGCCCATCGGAAGATCGGAGAGGAACCCTAAGCATAGTCACGCCGCAGTTCGCAAAGACCGACTCAGCACACCGAGGTCGGATGCGCACTATGCCCACCTCACGGATTGCAGCTCCGGTCCTGTTGCGCTTAGGTTCAACGTGGGAAATATCCGCCGTACAGATCCAACACGACTCAGGTGCATGCGCTGAGATTGCTTGTATGCATCGCATCTTCTGAAGATTCACTTCATCATTCATTCTCACTTAAGAGAAGTGTGGAACCCCCCGTTTCCTGGCCGCTTCAGTGACCTCTTTTTCCTTCTGCTCTTTCCAACCATTACTTTGCCATCCATTCAGATTTTGGGGGTACATGTCTACGACGCCTTCCACTTGAGCCTCATGCGCCAGTATGACCATGACATTATCCTCTGTCGACATCCGTGTCAGTTGGCCAATTGTGTATGTAGCCAGTTTGGGGTCAACGGCCAACTGGGGTTTACCCTCCAAAACGGGTAAGGGAGAGCGCAAGTCTTCGTCTGCTGATTGCGGGACCGGCAGGTAGAGTGTTTGATGATGTGATGAATCTCCTCCCAGCAAAAGATCTTCAGAGTCCGATTCTCGAGAATAAGCGAATGAAACTTTGGGCTGAACAAAGACTTCGACTTACATGTGTCTGGTTGGGCCGTTACTCGACAAAGAGCCATGATGTGCCCGGGAGAGTGCTAAACCCAAGATAACGGAGTGGAAGAGTATTAGAGTAGAACCGGTTTTCGCAGTTGGGCAAATTGGGTTGGACTTACGCCGGGTGCATCAATGAACCACAGACTCCCGTCTCCAAACCAGTTGACTGCATGTTCGAAACAGCCGATCTTCTCCCACTGCCTTTTCCTGCCCACGTCATTCGAAAGAGATCCGACTACGCCCGTCCAATCACCTCGAGTGTCAGAACTGGGCAGTTCGACAAAATCATATTGATCGATCCATGCAGCAGGCCAAGCAGCGTTGGGATCGATCGGGTAGCCCGGAGCGATTGATTCCAGAGATCCTGGTCCGAGCAAGATCGGAGGTCCAGGTTGAGGCAGGGTATCAAGATCCCCACTTGGCCGGAAGTCAGCTAGTGAACAAGGGATAGATCGCTACAACCGACCAGCGCACTCACTAGTCTGTTTGATCGGGACCCAGGCGGGAATCTCGGAGTAGTCAGCCTCGACGCTGCAGCCCTTTTTGTGAAGCGACTCACGGTCAAAGTGCTGATGGCTGAATGCGACTAGTTTGAGCTTTGACACATCGTATCCGTGCTCTTTCAGATGGGTGATCGGGCCTGGTCCGGGATGCGGCTTGAACTCCTTCAAAGGACCTTCGACGATCTTCCTGTCCCCTCATTGGCCGAGTCAGCCCGTTCGTCCAGTCCAGAGCGAACATTGACGCTTATTCAAATACGGATGTGGAAAGACTCACTTGGGTGCATTCTCTGGATCCTGCCTTAAACCCATGTCCCAAAGCAGCCCCTGGTCCCCCTTTTCAATCAAGAAGCTCCAACACGGCGATTCCTCCCTATGATCGCTCTTATCGAAGGCTGAAAAGACCTTTACGGGGGCTGATAAACTCGAAGTTGGGATGATCGAAACTTTCACGATATCGCTGTCCGCCTGTGCAGGAGGTAGCGGTGTCCAGGGATATTTCGACAAGGGAACGGGTCGAAGTCGCGGGTCATCCTGAGTGTACGTCTCCGACATCGTATTGAACGGCTGGAATGCAGAGTGCAGATGGGGCTGTTTGGATCAAGAAAAGTACAATAGATCGTTCATCATTCTTCCAGGCTGCTAGGTCTGTTCTCTATTAGGTTTCACAGTGCTGCTCAAGGTGCATCCTATCTTTCTATCGTTGCATGAATTTAAAAGCAGACGTCATTTCGGCAGATCAGTCGCCGGAGCGTATAACGTAAACTGCAGGGGTCCCACTCGCCCGTGAACTCGTTGCCGGATTATAGCCTACAATCGATTAGAGCCTGCGCGACCGACGATACATTGCGAATACCGGTCCATACTGGGCCCGAGGAAGAGCGAATGGCGCGTGCTATCTCGCAATCGAACCGCGCTCTGATGGCCTCGTTCCGCTGAGCTAGATACATTGAACACACTTCGAGGAGTGGTGTGCAAGTCCACCAGGTGCGTCGACGAAGATCACGTATGATGTGTCGGGAAGGGAGGAATGGATGAGCATGACATCAAGCCCAGACTAGCGATCCGAAGCGTGAGCCATCTGGATAAGCCGCGGTGATCCGCGGTAGAGAGTTCAGTGCTCATGGCGCAGTGAACGGTGAAGCAAAGGCCGCAAGACCGAAGGCAAGGGCTCAGAGGGCTGCGAGGATAGTGCATCACTCACGGTCCACCGTTTCCCATCTCTGGATATCTGTAGTTATCGCAGCTACCATGCCAGATACCGCTCTAACTGAAAAAAGCCTACAGCGCTCCGTCATGAAGGACACCACCGAAGTTCGCTTTGCGAAGCCACTGATAACCACGCTGAAGCAGTAACTGGGTTACGTCGAGAGAAGGTGCGCCAACAAGCCGCAAAGGGGAAGCAAGGCAGCGACCCCAACAGAATAGTTGTTCGTGTCGACTAAATTACACAGCTTGAATATCTGGAATCGTTCACGCCCTGGAATCACTGTTCTTGTTGATCATCCCAGGCTAAACTCACAGTTGTTCGTCCGGTATCGTTCACGCTCCATGTATTGACGAGAGATAATCGCTGCTTGAACTTGATTGAGCCTCAAGTAGGGCAGAGGCTACTTATTCTCTACGTCGACCTTCATTAATCAGATGGCGCCGAAGCATTCTGCGAGCCAAAAACAGAGGTTCACAATAGATACGTCGCGGATGAAAGGTGTCAGCGGAAGTTGAAGTGACGAACTCTTTACGCTCACAAGCTGAGAACACCGGATCCATGGGGACATACAGTGCGATACGGAATCACTCAAAGTGAGTGAGTATCCAGAGCTTAGCTGAGAAGAGCCAGTGTCAAGTATGATCCCAGCTGCCGTCACCAGATAAACAGATAAGAAGCTGTTTCTGCGACAAGATCCGATAACGCAGGCTCGTGGGAAGGGTAGTTCACAATGTATAAGTCCCAACAGGATGTTCAGACATCAAGGTCCTGTGATGTAGTTGGTTATCATGTGGACCTAATATGTGATTCTATGAATCGCGAGAATATTTAGTCCAATGTCGCCAGTTCGAGCCTGGTCGGGATCATTTTTTTGGTTTTACATCATGTCCTTGTTTTGGCTTTTCAAGCCCGATCAACGATGCGCGCGATAACGAAACATGACCCACGACAGTGCTCATCCCAGCGTACGTTCTCTTTCTCCTTTCTCTTTCTTCGTATGCTATTTGCAGTGCTATTCGATTCAGCATACGCCGCTGCTTGTTACTGGTATGGCCTCCTCCTCGTATGATCCAGTGATGGGATCCTCGGATCGAATACCCCTTGTTGCTCAGTCAACCTCAAATGATAGAACACGTAGGCACTCGACGAGCGCGTCAAGCGATGCATCCTCAACAGAATTCAGAGATCAACTGGAAGCAGAGCCTTTTGACGAGAAAGGCGATAGGTTTCGGGATGATCCTGCGTTAGAAGAGGATGCCGAGCCAGGGGAGTACGGTCAAGGCTACCCTGTTGAGCCTTCAAGACGCGTGAGTTCCGATTGACTGTCGTTGCCGGTGCCGAATGTCTATCGGATAAGAGAACCAGTGGTGTACATATGATTCATAGCCATAGCTCACACGCCTCAAAAAATAGCTTCGACCACGTCAGAAATCGCGCAAGATCCTCGCTGTTCTGGTAGTGATCGTATGCTTTGCCGCTGTAATAGGTGGCCTGGCAGCAACAGGTTATTCTGCGCCCACTTATCTGGTGAAATCGGGGAACCGCAGGATAACAATGGATCATGTATTCAACGGGACATTCAACGCATACACTAAGCAGCTTGATTGGGTCAAAGAAGGTCAGTTATTGAATCCCGCGGCCATGTGTTCATGGAAATGCAATTCCTGCGCGCTGACTCTAATCAATCGATCGTCTACGCTTGGTCAGCCGATGATGGAACGTTCTCTCACGTGAATCGAGAAGGCAATATTGTGCTCGTCACAGTGAACAATATGACCGACGAGACCGTTCTTGTCGACTCTTCGAAAGTCCTGGACCTTCACGGGAATAAGCTGCACTGGCAAAGCTGGCAATTGTCTGCCGATATGGAATACGTGCTTTTCAAGACGGACCACGTTAAACAATGGAGACACTCGTCCTTTGGTAATTACTGGGTCCACCGTCGTTCGGACTCGGTCACGTTCCCTGTTATTCAGCCTTCTACTCATCCTACAACAACCCTCTGCAAGTGGTCGCCTATCGGTCACGCTCTAGCTTTCGTGAGCAAGAACGACCTGTATGTCATCACGGAAGAGCAAATGCATTCCGCTCAACCGAGACCGCTGAGAATAACGGAGGACGGAAGCGATGTGATCTTCAACGGCGTGCCTGACTGGGTGTACGAAGAAGAGGTGTTCGAAACCGATTCCGCGGTGTGGTGGTCTCCTGATGGTCGGGCTCTGGCCTATCTGAGGAGTGACGAGAGTGCGGTCAAGGACTTCAAACTGCAGTATTATAACCCGTCCAATGATGCCTTTGAGACTCATCAGTACCAAAGTGAACTTGACATGAAGTGAGTGTTTTTGTACGAATATAGTCTGTCTGTCGTGCACCGGGTTGGTCATGTATATTCATTCAGCTGACTCTCCAACTGTACAGATATCCTAAACCCGGCACACCCAACCCCCTTTGTACTGTACATTCGTATACCCTGTCCACGGAAGCCCGCCAACAACTGTCATGGGAAGGAGAGATGCCACTGGATAACCGGATCATTGTCGAGATCGGCTGGGTCGCCGACGACGCGCTGTTAGTGAAAGAGATAGATCGAGCCGCCAGAATTGGCAATGTCATCCTGTTCCAGGGAGGCGTGAACCAGGGCGATATCGTCCGGACACTCGGTGAGAATGGTGAAGAAGGCGATGATGGGTGGATCGATCACGTGAGTAGGCTGTATAAAAAGATCTCTTCCAAGGTGCACGTGTGCACGGAGATGAAGCTGAGAATGGATGATTTTTATAGGGTCAAAATGTCATACCAGTCAAGGGACCGGTCGCAGGCTACCTCGACATTGTGCCGAACGAAGGATACAGCCACATTGCATTTTTTAGCCCGCTGAATGCTACGAGGCCTATCTGGGTCACTTCGGGCGAATGGGAAGTCACTGAAATCTCTGGCGTTGATGCGAATAGGGGTCTCATGTGAGTTCGCCGGGCTGTTCTGAGATGCACTCGGTATGCCGTCCGAAAGTATCAGCACTGATTCACAAATTGTCTCATGCAGCTATTTCATGACTGCCAACCCCTCGATCGACCGACACCTATACTCTGCGCCCATTCCTTCAGCTGAGGAAGAATATGAACCCGCTCTGACCGCTTTGACGGACACCTCATCACCGGGGTATTACACAGTTTCTTTCTCGCCTGGAGGCAGATACTATGTTCTCGCCTACAAGGGCCCCGAAGTCCCATGGCAGCGACTAATGGAGACCGGACAGGAGGACGACCGTGAGTTTTGCATGTCGAGAATTCTTCCTGTCAGCCAAGTCAGGTAGATCGACTCAGCTGATAGAGCATGTATCATCCCTGGGGGCCGCACTGTTCAGGCATCAACGAGCTTCTTGAGGGAAATGCGAAGCTCAACGAAACTTTGAGCGAGTTCGTTCGACCTATCATTACCCGAACTACTATCGAAAGCGACGGATACGGTGAGTCCGCTGTCTCAGGTCTGCGATCTGAATGATGAGCTAAAATTCAACTCCCCGCATCAGAACTAAACATGCTAGAGATGTTACCCCCAAACATCGATACTTCCGGCAGAAAGAAGTATCCGGTATTGATCCGAGTGTGAGCGTTTGTCAATCTCCCACCATATCGTTTGGCGCCGTCGATCTAGCAAGCTGACCAAACAAGTACTATATTGACCTTATTGATCGTGTTGATCTTGCAGATACGGTGGACCCGGTTCTCAGATGGTATCCAATCGATTCGATAGAGACTGGCACACTTTCCTCGTCACCTCGATGAAATACGTCGTCATCATGGTTGATGGGAGAGGTACCGGTTTTAAAGGTCGGAACCTACGAAATCCTGTCAGGGATGATCTTGGTCACTGGGAGGTCATTGATCAGATTGCTGCAGCCAAGGAAATGGTCAAGCGAGGCTATGTTGACAGGGATAGGGTTGGTATATGGGGCTGGGTGAGTGCATGGCATGATATCATGGGAAGTTTCGAGCGCTCCGACGATAGGCGATCTCTGGCTGACCTGAACTGGTGGCGGGTGGTTGAACAGAGCTACGGGGGTTACATGACATGCAAGACCATCGAAGCGGACTCGGGCATCTTTACGCTAGGAAGTGAGTGCTGTACTTACTACCGAGAACATGTTGCGAATGTGGTGTTGACGACTTGATTGTTTCGCAGTGGCTGTCGCACCAGGTTCGTATCGGTTTCTTATCGTCCTGAACTATGTTCGACTGCGACTTGCACAGACAGTCACAGCTCGGATAGGATAAGCTTGCCAAGTCCGATGTTCAATGGCTGATTCCCGTGCATGTGCATTTTCAGTGACAAACTGGCTATACTACGATTCCATCTACACGGAGCGATACATGTCCACTCCAAACGCTAATGAGCTAGGATACCTCACAAGCGCGGTCAACAATGTCACTTCGTTCTCAGGCGACAAAGTCGATTTCATCTGGGCTCACGGTAGCGGCGATGATAATGTTCATTATGCCAACTCGGCTTCGTTGCTGGACAAGCTGACTCAGCGACATGTCAGAGGCTGGAGATTCAGAATGTTCACTGATTCGTAAGTCAGAAGTCGGCCCCACTAAACCATACATTTCATTCAATCTGCTAGAAGCTCGTCTTTCTCTTGGGGTTGGGCCAATCGGTATTTGGGGACCGCCTAAGAGCGAACCACGACGTCGAACAAGTAGAGATTCGAGATTCGAGATTCGAGGGCCGAGCTGAACTGTGACTGACCCTGAAATGCGCTGCGACTTTTTCCAGAAACCATTCAATGGATAAGCGAGAAGCATACCGAGAGTTATACGAGTGGATGACCGATTACCTTAGGGAGAAATGGGGTGTAGGCGGTAAAATCCATCATTGATCTGAGGTTGGATTCGAAGCATCAGAAAAGGAGGGCAACGTGGCCATTAGAGACGGGAATAGATTGGACTTTGTTACCTCGGCTGGACTTTCGTTTGGAATCTACGGACAAATTCTGCGGACAGGGATTTGACTTGAACACGGGGCAGACAGTAATAGAAGTAGATGATATCGTTACATCCCACAATGTATGTTGTACAGACAAACAACCAAATTGATATTTCATAATCATAAGAAGCCAGGAAAGACGTAGGGAAAAGGGTAACTTCCGTTTCCTCTTCGGTTTCCGAAAGGCACTAAAACCCGTACTAAACTGGTTTATACAGCCGATAAGGGCGTGTTTGACCTATCCAGCGGGATAGCCTCATAAGCCTCTCTACTAGGTCTCCTAAGACTCAGCCGTCTCAAAAGTGGTAATGTCGATCCTCTTCGTTCCACGGCCTGTCCAAACGCAACGAGACCCCTCACACCCTCCATCGCTGATTCTTTAGCGTTGTTGAACAGCTTGGAAAGTCCCTTGGCTGTGCCACCTGGAGAGTATGGATCGGAGGGCAGGACGGACGATTGAGGTCGTTTCCACCACTATCAAACCGGAAGAGCATTGCGAATAGATCCATATCAGATGTTAGCGACTCCATTGGAACGTAAAGAAAAGGGGAATATACGATGATCGATGCGCAAGGCAAGCGAGGAGAGACCAGACCTAGACTCACCCTCAAAGTCAGACTGGATGCAACGACTGAAACACTGCTGAAAGCCATAGCAGCCGCCGCCATCATAGGGTGTAGGTGAATACCCCATGGAAGGAGGACACCCATAGCAAGCGGGATCATCAGAATGTTGTAACAGCATGCCCAAAGCAGGTTGGCCTTGATCTTGCGGAAGATCTCTTGGCCCAAGTCAAGGGCCGCTACGACGTCGAGCAGGTCAGATCGCATGAGAACGACATCGGCCGCTTCGATGGCGATGGATGTTCCGGATGAGAGCGCGATACCGAGTGATGCGGCGACCAGAGCAGGCGAGTCGTTTATACCGTCTCCGACCTGTAATAATTCACATGGTCAGCGAGATAACCCAGCTCGACATTTAATTTTCGTTTACTTACCATAGCGACACCACCTCCATCCCTTTCACCAAGATCTTTGACGATCTTAGCCTTTCCTTTCGGACTGACCCCCGCATAAACCTCATCCTCGTCGATCCCAACTTCCCTCGCGACAGCCTTGGCCGTCGTCTCCGCGTCACCAGTGAGCAAAGTAACCTTGATGCCCATATTCTGCAAAGCTCTGATCGCTTGAGCCGAGGAAGGTTTCGGCGAGTCGGCGAGAGAAAGTGCCAAGACGGGGATAGGACTTGATGTTCTGACAATAGAGACAAAGATAACTGTTCGGGCAAGTTTCATCTGCCGCTGCTCGAATTCTAAAATGTTTGACGGAAGAGCCGGCGTGTTTGACGATTCGCCCACTTTTTCCATCGAGGATGCTGATGAGGTAGAAAGGACAAAGTCGGCCTTGCCGACTCTAATTCGCTCAGTGACTGTTCCATTCGATAGCTTGATAAGGGCCTCGAGACCCTCGCCGGTGAATGACTCAAACTCGACCACTTCGCCATTGGGAGGAGAAAGCCCAGCAGAAGCAAGTACTTCTCGCCCATATGCCGCGATCGAGACACCGAGCGGGTGTTCGGACCTCGCCTCGGCCAGGGAGAGTAACGCGAGCAAGGTATGTCGTTGTAATGGAGTTGCCGAGGTGGTCATCGACAGGGTACCGGGCGTATCAACCTCGAGGTTGTTTGGTCCAGCGGTGAGATTACCGGAAGGCGCCCATGAGGAAGCCACAACAGTCATTTTCCCTTCAGTAACAGTACCGGTCTTGTCGACCACAACCCTTCTCACATCCTTGCACGCCTCGAGCGCTTTACCGCCCTTGATGAGAATACCATTCTGAGCTCCGACACCGGTCCCGACCATGATTGCTGTTGGCGTGCTGAGACCCAATGCGCAGGGGCAGGCGACGACGACAACCGAGATGCAGAGCTTGAGGCAGACACCGAATTTGCTGACTCCGGGGGAATGGAAGACATCGGGTAGATTGCCGGTCGAGTTGATCAGACTGATGAACATCCATATGCCGAAGGTAAGGACGCTGAGGGTGATGACAACAGGTACAAAGATGCCGGCAACTCGATCGGCGAACTGCTGTATGGGGGCCTTGGAGGTTTGAGCGTCTTCGACGAGCTTGACGATCTGGGAAAGAGCGGTGTCGGCGCCTGCTCGAGTGACTCGGAAGGTAATTGTACCGAGACCATTCACAGTCCCTCCAATAACTTGAGAATCAATGGTTTTGGCGACAGGCAAGGCCTCTCCGGTCACCATCGATTCGTCGACCGATGTTGCACCAGAAAGTACCACTCCGTCCGCAGGGATCTTCTCTCCAGGTACCAAAAGGACTATATCGTTCACTTGAACCAACTCTGTCGGGATTTTTCGGGTTTCCGCGTTTGTGTCCAGCTTCTCTTCTTCAGCAGGAGCAGGGGGATCAATGTAAATGGTCGCCGAAGAAGGGGTAAGAGCCATCAAGTCGGTCAGAGCAGCCGATGTTTTGCCCTTGGCGAGATTCTCGATATATCGACCAAGCGCGACGAACATGATCAACATGGTCGATGTGTCAAAGAATGTTTGAGGGTGAAAGTCCGGATCAGAGGAGAACATGGCGAAGAACATCGCTAAGACGGAGTAGGTGAACGCTGCCGATGTGCCGAGTACAACCAGGACGTCCCTTCATTACGCCATAATGCGGATCAGCTCCGTCATTTGCATTCAAGGCCGATGATGGTACTCACATGGTTGCCGAACCGTGCTTGATGGACTTCCAAGCGTTCTCGTAGAATCTTCGAGCGAGCCATATTTGCACAGGGATCGTGAGGGCGAGACAAACGAGATCTCCAAGATAGATACCAGTGATGACCTTCCACATTGTCCATCCCATCAGCCAATGAGGCATGTACATAGCCATCATCCCAACTATGAAGACTGGAACCGCAAAGCACGCCGACAGCACGAATGTCCGACGCCATAACGCCGTTTCTTTATGCTTCTGCAATGATGCCACCTGGGAGTCGTCCCGTGTGGATACGGGTAAAAACGAGAGTTGCGGATAGGAAGCTGATAACGTGTCGACTAGCGTCCGTAGGGAAATGAGTAAAGGTGAGTGAGTGAGAGCGAGATGGGTGTATGGGTAGGGAAGAGTGACGGAATGTACGCCTGCGAGCGACGCGGTGGTCTCTAGCAAACCAGAGACCACTTCGGGATTCTCGAGCCTACAACACCAATTCTGATCAGCAGCTCTCCACCTGGCCCGGGAGCCATCATCAAACAGTATTGAGGTATCTATCTGCCTGACTCACCCATAAACTCTTAGCTCGACCTCGCCCACTTCACTCTTCTCCACGACAGTAGCTTCAAAGCCTATATCCTCAATCTCTTCCGCTATTCTCGCATCGTCCCATTTCAATCCGCTGGTATCTATGAAATCTTCATCATACTCCACAACGCCTCGTTCGGCCAGTAGCGATATTTGAATAGAGTGGATACCGGGCTGTTTCAGTTGACCTTCGATCGAGGCTACACATGCTCCGCACTGTGCGTATGTCCAGCACTAGTCAGCTGAAACAAGACGAGCAGAGAATAAGGAGAGCACTCACCGTCATGCCTCCTACTCTCAGCTCCACACGCTTCAAGCCAACAGGAGCTTCCTTACTAAGCGAAGCGGTGCCGGCTCCGGCTCCAGCTCTGCTAGATTCGCCAAACTTGCCTTCCTCGTCTCCTAGCGTGATACCTTGGGCTACTCGAGGAGATGTGAAGATGCTCGTTATAGGCGTAGGGATCGCATCGATAAACGAATTGAGGAGGCCACTACCGCTCGTAGAACGTCCCCGGGAATGACCGGGAGATGGTAATGACATTTTGACTGAGCGCGATACTGTAGATGACTGGGTTGACTAGTCAAGTTCAATGTAAGGTTGACCCGAAATTAAAGAGTTGACGATGATTTGTCAGAGATGGAAGGATGGTAAGCTAGGCGGCTGATATTGTATTTCTGGGCGAATCGATATGTCGACTTGTATACACACATTGAGCGAGCACTGTGGTGTAGAATAGGTCCGACCTTGTTTCAGGTGACGGACGGCTGGCTGTTGGTAGGTGCGGGAGTGATTGATCAAAGGATCCAGCGTGGATCGGGGATCGTGAATCGTTCCTGCTTGCTCGCTGACTGATTGGCGCTCGGATATGGGAGCTGAAACGGGGGAACAGGAGAAGAGGAGAGGGAAATCCGACTCCGACCGTCCGGCACTTTGACGGCTGGTTCTACTGCTCCTATGTTATTGTTGTTGTTATGATGATGATTCGACAATCGATAGTTTCTTTGGTTTTGGTGGTGATAGTGTCTATTTGATTACTGCTCGATCGACGACGGCGAGAGCGAGTGATGTCAATGAAGGATTATCAATGTCAACGATAGGAGTTGTCGAGTTCAAGTCACGAAGAAAGAGCCTAAGGCTAGGCAAGCTATGCTATGCTATAGCTACGCTGTAGCTATGCAAAAACAAATAAAGTAGAGTTTCCCTGCCGACGACGCAGCTTGCAGATCCCATAATCAATCTTGACGGAATGACGTTGCCCCCTTAGCTATTCAGCTATTTAGCTATTCACCCGTTTGTCCGTTTTCTAATCAGCCTTTGTAATGAATGGTATTACAAATCTTTAATGGGAGCGGTCGGACCCGATCCTTGATTCCTAATCAGGATTACACGCGTACGCAGCCGGTTTGGGAAATATCAACGGCCGAACTTTCTTCTGATCTGCAGCTGGAATTCTGACTGAAATCTTGAGTTTGGGTGTCTCGGGCTTCTCGTAAGTAAACTTAGAAGAAGGAAGGAATAACGATCTGCGCTTTCACTTGCATCCTGCATCCTGCATATGAGGCAGCATAACGGCACGTCACCTTTGAGTGGAAGTGGAAAAGTGGAGTGGGATGACTGAATACACATTACTCTGCACGAGTTGCCGATCACTGTGATTCTCAGCGCTTGGGTCGTCCACTGGCCAATGAACGAAGTAACTCTGAAACGCACACAGGCTGGCGTACTTTTCACTAAGGTTGTCGCGCCCGCCACCTGGGGTGGCATTGCCATCGAGGGGGTATGTAACCAGGCAACCATCGGGTTACGAGCCATTACCCCTTCGATACACTCAGGGCGCACGACAATCTTCTGATTCTTCGACGACCGACGGTTGCAAACGTACTCGCGTATTGCGTGATGATCAGATATCACCAGATCATGTTCAGTCACGCCGGAGGTGGGGAATTTGCAAGAATGTCAATCGAAATGACCGTAACACAGCACGCCTGATAGACCTGTTATTTCCAGTTGGAATGGGGAAAACCTGTACAAAACATACATACAAACATACATGCCTAATGCATTATGCCCGCTACTTCGCATACCAATCTAGGAAAAGCAGTCCCAGACTCGCCCCAAGCAGGAAAACAATCAAGAACAACCTTGATTCTTTGCCCCTCTCTCTCGCTTTCTTGAGCTGTTCATTCGCATCCCCCAGTGACCCCAACGAACCAATCGCATCTTCATACAACTGATCAATCATCTCATTCTGCGAGCTGAGATGTTGGATTAACTCGCTTTGCAGTTGACTGATTTCGAGTAGGCTCGATTCGGCGGACAATACAGATGAGAGAGTCGTTGACATTTGGTCTAAGAGGACGTTGTTCTCCGATTCGAATTGCTGGATCTGGGCTGGGGTTAATTGAGATTCCACTGGAGGACCGGAAGAAGGGTCGATGATGCCTATGCCTATTCCGGGTCCAGGTCTAGATCCACCAGGACCAGCGTCGGTATCTCCGCTTCCACCTCCAAGGTGTGGATCGCCGCTACCGTTGAATGTGAATGCAGGATCATGCACATCCACAATCATCCCATCAGGTATCTTCCTCCCTCCCTTTCCGCCTGATGTCGATGTCGATGGCAACGTCAAATGCTTCTTGGCACCAATGCTGGCCAATTCCAAACTCGCTCCAGCGCCCAAAGATCTCCCTCGTTCCTCGCGACGCTTGAATCGCTCTTCTTGTAAATCACTGAGAGTGGAAGTCAATTTGGACAAGTACGTGTTCAGGTACCATAAGACCGATGCGCGATGAGCCGTTATAATGGGCGGGTAGATACGGGACAGGTTGGTCTGTTCTTCTGAAGCGAGAAGGGACGGGAGGAACGAGAGGATGGCTTGTTGTGTATTGCTTGATGATGAGGGGGCCTTGGATTTTCGGGCTAGAGTTGAGCAGTAAGGGTAGTAAGGCGGAAAAGAAAAGGCGAGGTCATTCAGCGTTCCGTCACGTATACAGAGGCGTAATTTGAGGGTTTGTCAAGCTTTTGTGACATGATCCGAGTGAGTGAACATGTCGAAGAGAGCGCCCAATGGAAATGTTTTGATGGCAGGGGCGCATTATCACATTGCACTGGTAGATGACCACCGTTCTTCACGCTTGCCCCGACTAAACGCCATGTCCTTCTCCTCCAGCCGCGACAATGAAGAATACCATGGGCATGGAATGTGTGACTCAGGTCCTTCAAGGGTACGTTCGAGACACGTAAATCTCCAGCCTCTGTTATCTGGAAAAGAAGATGTGGAACGAATTGGCTGATACAGTGACGATCGCACACTCACCTTGTTCAGAAAGTTCCAATACGCCGACCCGATCCCTACATCTCCTCAAGATCATCCTCGCCCGCAAATCAATCTCGTCCCGCTCTTTATCAGTCAGATACTTGACCTTTTCCCATTTCCTCCACTCCCCCTCTGTTCCTTCATCTTGAGCTTTTGAGTTTGAGCCCGAGCCTAAACCGATATCCGGACGGTCTCTGTTCCGACGAGAAAGCGGGGGTGGCTCGATCGTTGATAGGTAGGCCTTTCGGACTGTCTTGAGAAGATGTGTGAGAGATGCGAGGTGGGCGTGCTGTAGTATACAGCCGAGTCAGTTGAGACCAATTGAAACGTGAAGACAAAGGGAGTCGATGTGAGAGACAGAGAAGGAGCATATCATCATCTGATTCAGACAAAATTGAAGAAAGGACAAATGGTTACATCGAGCAAAGCACCGTTGCGTGATATCGTTGATGACACCGGGTCTTTGATTTTGGACTCGGGTCGGATAAGGCGACCGCCACTCACTATTCTATAAGCCTCTTTCAAGAACTCCTCTTCTTCCTCAACATCCTTTCCCTTTCCCTTTCCTTTCCCTTTTGTACTTCTCGAAGGTGATCTGGAATCACCGGCTCTACCTCTACCCCCGAACGGGGATTTAGGTCGACTAGATTTCCCATTCCCATTTGAGCTTGATGAGCTGCTCGAAGCGAGACGATCATCGAGGATCGAATGGAAAGCATTCGTTTGGTCGTGAGCTGGCATCGTAATGCCGTATGATTATCTCCTGTGACGGTAGGCTGAGAGCACCTCGTTGAGATCTGATGGAAGCCGAAGTACACCTCTTTCCTGGTATTGTGAACACAGCCGCCTCACGTTTTCGGCATGAGGTTTTCTCTGGATACTGCTGTTCGGCTGCACGTGTTGGCCTGCTCTCGAGTAGCTGGAGTGCGTGTGAGTAGCACCTCTGTCCTTGACCTATAAGGATGCTAATATTGTCATTGACTGCTCGCTCTCGATTGAACATCAACTTCCTATCCTGCATCATCTCGCCAACGCATCAAAGCATCAACGGCGGTCAAGCTATGACACACATTGAACCGCTCGTAGAAAGTGATGATGACACCATTTTTATCTTTACATCGAACCGCCACAAACCCCCTTTCGCGTAATGCCGTAACTGTCATTAGACAGTTGTACGAGGCGAGACGCTACGTATCGAAGTCTCTTGGCACAGCTATCCAGATGGACGATATCATGCTGCTTCTGATAAGCATGGGCTTCACTTGCTTACTAGAAGACGGACAAAAGCGGCTGCCACTTGCTAGGTGATGCGACATCACAGGTCGATTGACATGCGTCCAAGCGGGAAATGTACACGATGAACTGGCGTACCTCCTGATGGGCCGCATTGGGAGAGATTGCCGCTCTCGTATCAGCGGTCAATCTTTCTGTCCAGAAGTGCAGTGAGCCATGCCTCTTGAAATGCTCTCCAACGTTAGGCCAAGCCTGCGATCGGTGTCGATCTGTAGCCAACATCCGTGGCTGCTGCATGGGACTGTAACGCTTAAATTGTAACTCCTGCTTGTGCTTGATGAGCCACACCAGATCAGCATGATTGGCACGGCACTCTCCGCCGCACCTTGCGGTGTGTACTCGCGTCGTTTTGACCTTGTTAAGGGATGCACGGTGTATATCATACTAAGTTATAACTATAACTATAATAGCACCATACACCATACGAGTACATCAATGAGCACATGGGATGCTAGCTATAGGTACCGTAGGACAATACGGTATTACATTGCTTTTGTACTTGACGATTCGAGGGTGAGGAGGGTGAGGGGACCCCCTCGCCCGCTTCAGCACCGACACGGACACGGACACTGACTTGCTTCCTTGATTCTCACCGCCGCATGCATGCATGCATGCATGCTTGCACTGCTTGTACGCAAATTCCATCAATGAAATGTTACATACATGCATAGTATATACAGATATACAGTTCACTTGAACTTTCTATTGAGGGAGATAAAAGCCATCGACGCGACGACAGAGCATATATAGAGCATAAGAGCATAGAGCACAATAACATTTGAATCCGCGAGACGCAACGCAACACCACGCAAGTCGTGTTCAACGCGGACTCGCTCTAAACCAGCCGGCCGGCCTGACAATAATAATCTTATACAACCAAATCCAATCAAATCCTACAGCCAAATCACGTTCAATCCCAATCACTCGGGAAAGGAGAAAGGAAGGAACTAGGAGCAGTTATACATCATCATCATCATCAGCTTCATCACTGCCACTCGATTCGAGCTTAGTGCCGCTCGTCAATCACATCGCATCACTCATCGAGACTAAGCTACACTACGCTACGCTACACTCCGCTACGCTCGGATCGACATATACCACCCCTTTTTCGACACGCCCGTCTTTCCCCCATCCTCCCTCAATTGAATTATACTGAACTCTCAACACGACATTCCACCCAACTCACTCAATCTCACATACTCACTCGCTTGTTACGTTGCGCTTCAACTCAACAACGTGTTCAAGGGTTCGCCATCCATCCATCCTGCCATTAGTCGGGTCAACCAATCTCAGGTCGTTCAGCGCTAAAAGGAAAACATCATCTACTTTTAACTCTGACCACTTCGCAAAAAATACCTTATGGTCCCCTGTCAGAGGTAGTCAGTGAGACACCCGACCGACCAACAAACATACACGACTCTCTCCTTTCCTCTTCTCAACTCTGGATCCAAGCAAGACCTGAGTCTCGCGTTGATCCTCTCAACGATCAACCTTCAAATCCCTCAAAACTCAAAAGACCAATCAAGGCTTGCTTTGCGCCTGTCTGATTGACACGTCGTCACCGTCAACTCCTGCGCCCTGCCCTCTCAACGCTCAATACCCCAGTAGTGAATCAAGCGTATCCAACCTCATTTCACCCTTCACCCGAGTCAACGCTATACTACACTATCGGCCGGACCTCACTCACGCTTGCGCCGTCACGCCAATCAACCTCGAGGCAAACGCGAAACACGAGGCACATCCGTCGTCTGAGGAATACGTTGAACGATCGGCCCTTCTGTCTCACTTGGGTTCGGCATTACCATCAAAGGTCAACAGTCAGCAGTCGAGCAGCAGAAAGGCGTGTGAGGCTTAGTTTCGCTACTGTCTGTAGCTCTACTAACAGATCCGCACGAAGAGGCGCTCTGTGCACTGCACCCACTATAAACAGCAAATTCAAGGCTACTAGGGAATAGGAATACGCATAAGATATAGCAGAATAGGACAAGATGTCAGGCAGCAACACCAGCCCAAAGAGGCAGATTCGTCATCCCCAATCATCCTGTAAGCTTGACTTTTGATTAATTCAATTCTACCATACACGCCACGACCTTGACAACGACTTTTCCATGTCGCTGGTACCGTTGTTAATAATACCTGATGCGACGCTGAGAGAACGAACAACGCTAACGACATTATTTTGTTGTTTGATATACCCTTCCCTTCGATTCTTCCTTCGTATCGTCCTTCTCCTCAACTTCCCTGATATTTCGACAACTTGCGACGTCCGACGCGATTTCTCTTCCCTTCATTGCCCGACATAGACACAGGGGCAACGCCCATGACGTCCAATTCCGATCTCCATCAACCCCCGCCCCCCGTCTCTCGAACAGTCGAATATCACCGCCCATCAAGGAACAGCGCTCATTACTCTGCCGGGACTGATATGTCACTTGGCATGATATCATCGGGACATCCTCAATCCGTTTCGTCAGCAACATCATCACCTCGCATCCCGCAAGGTTCATCCATCTCTTCTTCTGGACAACAAGGTGCAGGAGCGCCATCAGCTTATCGGTCGCCTGTCATTTCCACGCCTATGGGCTTTGACCAAGCCGCCAGTCTTCAACCTACACGTGCCGCTCCGGCTCCTCCTGGCGTAGCGTCCAACTCAAGTACACGGCGCGATTCTCAAGGATACCCTGTATCTTCCTCCTCTTCGAGACAGCCAGTTTATCAATCCAAATCATCCAATAATTCACCCAACCCCAATAGGTATTCCGCAGGCGCCAGCACATCATACATGGCCATGACTTCCGCCGCCGGCGGGTCCAACGGCGTTCCTCCTCCTCGTCCTACACGAGCGGGCACTCTGCCTCTCGGTGAGCATCCAGGAGGAGGCCAGAACGGTTGGGACTCAATGTCGCCGCCTCTCTCTTCAGCAAGAAGTCCCGTCATGACGGGCAGTCCCTCCCCTGCTGCAGTCGCGGGCGGGTCCGCCTTCCTTCAGAACCCTACACCGCCCCCCTTGCATCATCAACCAGTATCTGCGCCTGGAAACCCATATGCCACGCAAAACCAATCATTGGAAAAGAGCTTCGAAGATGCCAAGATCGGTCTGGGCGTCGGTGTACCCATGAATGTTGGTGAGCCAAAAGACAAGGATCTGCCCAAGGAGCCGGGAACAATAGGCAGGAATAGGAGTGGAACAGGGAAGAGCAGTAAAGACAAGAAGAGCGTGTTCGGTTTCATGAGTGGTGAGTGACTATTCAGCAGCGAAACTTTGCTTGTCTTGATTTCATGCTGACGTGATCTGTCGAAATGTTGATGTAGATCTCTTGACAACGAGTAAACCGCCCGTAATCTCTACACCATACGACCCTATTCACCTTACTCACGTAGGCTTCGACTATAACACCGGTCAATGTGAGTTGTCGCAAGCTCGTGATCCCAACGAAAGACATCGCTGACCACTCTTGTGTAGATACCGGTATGCCTCAGGAATGGCAGAAGATATTGGATGAAAATGGTATTACCCGAGCCGAGCAAGAAGAGAACCCGAACGAGGTGAGTCATCCGGCTTGTAATCACCGAATTTTCCGGGTATGATAGCCTAACGATCACTGTGCACTATGCAAATTAGGTCCTCGCGGTAGTCCAGTATTTCAAGAACAGGGACGTACAGGAAGACCAAGGGGAAGACGAAGTATGGCAGAAGATGAGAAACGCTGGGCCGTCTAATCAACCCGAGTCGCCTACTTTGCCTTCCAGGGATATGTCGAGGGAAGGCAGTGCAGATGGTGGTCCGATCAGAGGTGATCAATTTGCCAACCCCGTAAGTAAAAGTACAGCCACCACAAAGAGTTGAGTAGCTGGTGCTGGACTGACGATGTGTGACATTGCGCTTTTCGCAGAGAGCTGCACCTGCTCCGCCAATGAAGAGCAACGCGGGACCGCCTCGTATGCAGGTGAGCTACTAAAGCCCTACCCTTGTTCCAACGGGATCCTGCAGCTGACGCGCTTCTTTCTAGGCTGATCGACCGCCGCCTGCGCCGCCCGGGAGATTACCTCCGGCCGAACTCACCAAACCTCCTCGACTCGCTCCAGGTGCTAGCTCGTCCGGTGGCACATCACCTCTCGATCGATCATACTCTCAACGTACTCCGCCGACTCATCCGCCCAAGCAGAAACCCCTCGATCGAGCCAATACCACGCGTGCACCAACTTCCAAGCCCTCGGGTTCCGGCTCAGGTTCGGTCCCGTTGGCAAAGTCACATTCGCAGCAAGGTCAGCGAGCTAGACACGATCAAGGCCCTTCCGGCTCCGGTTCGGGTGGTAGTGGCGGGCTCGCTCGAGCTCAGACCCAGGGCAGTAGGCAACAACAGCAACAGCAGCAGCAACAGCAACAGGGTATTACGCCCAGAAGGAGGGACAAGCAGAAGGAGAACGAGGAAGTCATCAGGCAACTGCAGGCTATCTGTACGCCTGGAGACCCTAATCAGGTGTACAAGAACCTCGTCAAGATCGGTCAAGGGTGAGTGCAACCCCTCTCATATTTGACTGGAGAAAACGAATCGTGAGATGCTGACCGATGTGCGTTCTATTTTGTCATCAACAGTGCTTCTGGCGGTGTATACACATGTCACGACCGCCACGGACTTCCCGTCGCTATCAAGCAAATGAACCTCGAGAAACAACCCAAACAAGATCTGATCATCAATGAAATCCTCGTCATGCGCGAGTCTGCCCATCCCAATATTGTCAACTTCAAGGATTCATACCTCTGGAAAGGTGACTTGTGGGTCATCATGGAGTACATGGAGGGTGGTTCTTTGACGGACGTAGTTACGGCGCACTGTATGAGCGAAGCTCAGATCGCGGCTGTTTCGAGGGAGGTCTGTGAGGGCTTGAGACACCTACATTCAAAGGGTGTCATCCACAGAGATATCAAGAGTGATAATATTCTCTTGTCCATCAATGGAGACGTCAAGCTTAGTGAGTGCAGTGGTGGCCCTTCTCGAAGTATCCCAACCTTCTACTATTTGTACTCATCATTGGCCTGCATGGAGACGAAGTACCAGGACTAATATTGGTTGACGTGTCCGTTTTTTTTTTTTAGCCGATTTCGGTTTCTGTGCGAGAATTGCCGACCCGCTACATACCAAGCGAACGACGATGGTCGGCACGCCATACTGGATGGCGCCTGAAGTAGTCAAGAGGAACGAGTATGGACCAAAGGTTGATATCTGGAGTTTGGGTATCTTGGCTATTGGTGAGTGATGTGCTCTATCAATATTCACAGATCATGGTGTGAAAGTCCCACTTGTGGTTGCATGGCAACAAGTTGCTAACATTTGACTGGGTGTTTTGACTTGTGTGTCATTGATGATCGCAGAAATGCTTGAAGGCGAACCTCCCTACCTCAACGAGAACCCCGTCCGAGCTTTGTACCTGATCGCTACGAATGGAACGCCAAAGGTCAAAGATTGGGAGAGACTGAGCACGCTCTTTAGGGCGTACTTGGGCTGCACCCTGACTGTTGATGCTGAGAAGAGACCTACGGCGGAGCAATTATTGAAGGTGAGTATTTAGAGGCCTGGGCAGTCAGCTTCCGCCATCGTGGTCGTTGGGTCAGAGGTGAACCGATCAAACAGGGGCGTTGAAGGATTGATCAGTATGGAGCTGGTGCTGATTCGTAACGGCACCTTTTACAGCACGACTTCTTCAGGAACTGCGCGCCTCTCTCTTCGCTGTCCAACATGATCCGAGCCGCAAGGAAAGGGTAATCCAGAGCATGACTCGAGCGAAAAGGAATTTTAGATCCTTTGACCGTTCGTTATCTTGCACACGACACGACTCGAATAACTCGGTCTATCCTCAATATACCCTACGTACAAGGACGAAGCAAGAGGAGACCAAGTCCCCATTCGCTCATATTTCCGTTCCCGCGCTTTCTAATTACGTTTCGAAGTTTTCGTTCTGATCTTGTAATCCTGCATACAGTATAAACAAACACCTCATCTCGTCTGAAAACCAAAATCCGGTGTACTTGGTTTATTTCTTGACCTTTAAAAACTTCAGCTGCCTCCCTCTCGAAGAAAACCAACAAAACAAAAGTCAGCGCCATACAACTTCTCGTCCGGTTTTCTTCGGGTTTCCAAAGGCCGAGATATGCTTTCCTATCATCTCGTTGGCGTTGACATTGGCATTGCCGCGTGCTCTTCTTTTTATTTTCTCTCTGAATGCGATTCCATACCCTCCCTGCCTGCTATTAAGAGTGATAGCAGGGCTGTCTTGACCTGTTCGGTCCGTCTGTAGATGTATGTAGATCGATCGTTTTCGTTTCGTCTTTCCGTTTTTCGTTTAATTTTTTGGATTTTCTGGTCCGTTTTTTAAAGCTTTAAAGCAAAGAACGAGGACGAGGGAAGAATGAGGGAAGAAAAAGGAAAATGCAGCGGGTCCAGTTCGGGGGCTGGGTTCATCCTCATCCTCATCCTCATCCTCAGCTAGATATGAATGTGAATGTAGAGAGAGTTTCTCGTCAAAGTACCGCCTTTTTTCTTTGTTTAGTAGGGAGTTTCTCTATTCCCTATTCTGTCATTCTTCTGCCTTTTAGAGATCGCTTGAATCGTTTTCTTCTTCTTCTTCGTTATATTTTCAAAATTGTAGATAGATGAGATTCAAAATCAAGTTTTACCAGGGTTTTCACCAGCGAGGGCTCAAAAGGTTCACAGGTTCACAGGTTCAAGAGAAAGGTCCATTCAATATCATGCAGTACTCTAATGCACTAAGTCATACGAAGTACAAGTATAGTGCAATTAAAGTACAGGCGGGGTATCACGAACGGGATTGGTCCAAGATCAAGATACAAGATATGTCCAATAAATGGACATGTCACACGTTCTGTATGAACCCACGAAAACACCGAGACGGGGGTTAATGACTCGAGTAATGGAGTGATAGAGTGATACAGTGCTTTATGCTTGATGCTTGATACCGCATGAGTACAGGTGTTACTCGTAAAATGGTTGTAAGGGATAAAGTCGTACTGTGGGATTGACTGGCTGTTGGCGATACGAGTACTCGTACAGTATGCGGTATGTCTGTACTGCCTGCATGTAGTGTATTGTACTGTATCAATCGTCCAAAGGTGCTGTAGCGTTGCTTACTCGTACAGTAAAGCCCTTATACTGTACCCATACAGTAACGAAAGACGAAAAACGAACAACACTATAGAGACGAGCACATGCACATCCCCATATAAACCCGACGTACATGTACGCATATCGCATATCGCAGCTCGCATACTGTACATACACACATTGTCATTCTATAGTCTATATACAGCACAACCCGTTTTGTCATTGTCCATTGTCCCAACACTATTTATTATCTACTGAACATCAACCTGCTTCGCTTCACCTTAACCATCCGGTATTTCACAAAACACAAAAAAGAAACAGTCCAAAATTCCACGAGTTCGATACAGTACTCGTCCTCATTTCGAGACCTGACCCAATCCAATCCGATCCAATCCAATCAAATCTAAGCATATACGTGAAAAATGGACATGGCCTCGCCGGCGTCTGCGTTCTCTTGCGCATTTTCACCGCTGCAAGAAGTGCCAGTGCCAGTGCCATCAAGCCGGACTGACGCCACGCCCCCATCGGCAAGATGATATATCGCGCCGTCAGCGCAGATCAGTCTCGCGTCGCCGGTGCTGAATCCCTTGTATTCCTCTTTCGCTTTCGCTTTCGCTTTATCCTCGTCTTTGCTTCTGGTGCCAGTGTCGGTATGTTTATTCGTATCGGTGTTGGTGTTGATGTTGGCGGCGCTCAATTTCGAGTTCGAGTCCGAGTCCGACGCGTAGATTGTTGAAGATGGTAAGATGTATGGTATCCAATCGAATCCTCCAACTCTGAAACTCTCAACCACCACTTCGCCTTCAGCTCTCTCATCAAGCTTGAACCGTGCCTCATCCTCTTCCTCGTCCTCTTCTCCATCTTCTGCGGCACCACCGACATCGCCATCGCCATTCCCGCCCGGAGCCAGAGCCGGATCTCGACCTTCTTCTTGGTCCTTCTTCTTCTTCTTTTCCTTCATTTGTGAAAAAGGGGCAGAGATTGAAGTGGGTTTAGAGGAACTAGAGCTGGAGTGAACGTTGGCTTTGGCTATGACTTTGGGCTGAGGTGGGAAAGTGAGGTCGACATGTTTACCTCCTTGATACGCTTGACCTATCACCTGGAATGCTCGCTTAGACCATACGGATCCACGTTGAGAAGCTGGAGTGGACTTGATCAAGGGATCTCGGAGCGGTCTGAGGATCGTCAAGTATATATACGAGTCGGGGTCCGAGTCCGAGTCTGAGTCTGAGGTTTCCACTTCTGTATCTGTACCTTCCGGCGCCTTGGAGGTAGAAGGCATAGACGCGGGGACAGTGGGTTCGTTGGACAGCTGTCCAAATCCAGTTCTTTCAGCTTTTTCGAAGGAACGCTTTTGTAGAGATGTCAGAGGAGAAATGACAAAATTCGATTCGAACCTATCGACGGTGGCAGTCGAGATCAAATACGCGAACGGACCTTCCAAAGCCCATACGCCTGCTTCTTCATCCCATTCTGCTCTTGATCGGGCGTCGGGTTCCGCAGTGAAAGGTGTGACCCATTTACCAGTTTTGGGATTGTATTGCTCGACAGGGTATTTGACTCTGCTTGTTGACTTAACATCACCGACTGTGGGGTCGATGGCCCCAGGGAGGGGGTACAGCTTCATCCTTGCGTGAAAGAGACTCGTGACGTTCTGCTGGGCGGCAACTTTAAATCGCTCGACACCGGGATACTGTTCCCGCAGTGCATCGGAAGTATGCAGTATCGCAGCGTGGAGAGAAGTCGACAAGACGATATGCGAGGTGATGGTCGGTGCTTCTCTCTGCGCCTTGAGATCTGATGGGCTGTTGGCGTATCCGGGTAAGGACGGTAAGAGAGTTGTCCTCGTCAATGGAAGTGGGAGAGCTGAGGATGATTGTGAGAGGAACGAGAATAACGAGGAGAGCTGGTAGATCACTTCGTCGGTGAGGCTGGTCGATAGGGAGGATGGTAAGGACGAGAGCAGGGTTTGAGTTGCTGGTGAGGGAGATGTGCCCGGCGGGAAGAGCGATGAGAACAGAGCATTGCCCTGTGAATTAACCAAAAAAAAGCCAGATCAACTTTACGCATATAGTGCATACCGTTCGTTGTACTGCCAATGACAAGGTTGTCGAAGCTTTGACTGGAAGGACTCACACTGCCAGCAGGCACTACGATCAACTCCCACCCCAACCTCGTCTTAGGTTCGGGTACTGCAGTTCGAGAACCAGCCTGCGCCTCCAAAATACCTTGCACAAACTCATGTGCCGTCCCATCGCCTCCCCCAATAAGCACAGGTATCTTTCTTCCAACTTCTCCTTGAGCTTGTTCATTTCCTCCTGTTTGGACGTGTGCCTGAGCTTGCGCAGCTTCGTAGATCACTCGTGCAATTTCTCGCTCGTCAGTCGCTTTGGTTGTTGTATGAACCTCGTATGCGATATGGAGATGGTTCAAGAGGAGAATGACGTGGTTTTGGATCACTATATATCAGTGGTAGAGAATGTCTTGGTCAGCTCAGCTTAGCGTAATGGCACTATTCGTTCGAACGAGGTAGGGTACTTACATTCTGGCGCTTTACCGTGTCCCGCTGCGGGGTTGACGATGATATGAAGCTTCTCCTTCTCGTAAGCCATGATTGAGTGATTCTCGCCTTTGCCTGAAGGTTTGTGAGACAGCTAAGGAAGATGACGGTGAGAAATGTAGGGCAGTCGATCGGAAACCTGTATTGTATATGGATTTGGAAGATAGCTGTTCTATTCAACGCAGATGCACGCTATGACCTTGACCTTATGTTCGTCGCCGTCGGTCTCCGCTCTCGGATATTCGGCGATGCATGCGTAATGCATAGCGTGAGCTAGCTGAAGCTGAAGACGTGCTTGGTAGAAGTAACAACCAACGATGACATTGCGCTACGCTATGGTTGTGGTGCCCCACGTGCATTGGAGGGTCACGTGATTTAGCAGTAATGGTGATCATCATTAGATTATCATTGCACGCGCCTGGTTTACAGCTATTATGTACATTTATGTAAGTTACTCGGACGCGCTTTAGATCCCCCTTCCTGTGACCATTACCTTAGTTCATCTCAGCTTTATATTCGCATCTCGCATCTTTTCTTTCTTGTTTCTCATCTGCCTCTCATCTCTTCCTGCATGTATATATCCTGGCCTGTGTTCACCGTTAAACATAACAACTCTTCTCCGGCTTGACTGATCGCCTCATGCAGCCATGGGTCGCCATCGCCTCGAGGATGTATCGTGCGCGATATGCATGGATTCGCTCTTCACCAAGCGGGATGACTTGGACGATCTCGTGCCGATAGCGACATGTGATTGTGGTGAGTAGTCTCACTCACCATGGGCTTGGAGTTTTCATCATCTTGGACTGACGTTTCTCGACGTTTATCAGGCCACGTCTTGCACGAGCCTTGTTTGTTAGAATGGTTCCGCACACAATCCGACCAATACTTAGCTCAAGCTCGGGAACATGGAATCGAAGGACGACACGGCTCACCCTCGTTATCAGACGCTCCTGCTGAATGTCCGACATGCAGAGCGGAATGCTACGCGGATCCCGAGACGGGCCAACCTAGTATACATAGATTGTATATCGACTGGGGAGGCGTACTAGACAATGCCCCGAGCCATACTCAGGCGGGATCGTCTCCCGTACGGAGTATGCATGCGAGCGGAAGTGGAAGCTTGATGAGAAACAGTATCAAAGATAGGGAGATTCTGGGACTTGCTAGAAGAGCTAAAGGTGTGACGGAAGAAGCGAAAGGTCTTGGTGCGGATAGTCAGGATGAGGAGATGGATGGTATGCTCAAAAGAGCGAGCGATCTTGAGAAAGATTTCGTATCAATCAAAGCTTTGGAAGCCGTCAAGGTGTGTCGGTAACTCTTCCCTTCGGTCTGTACATGTTACGGGACCAATACTGACTTTCGACCCGATCGTTCATCTAGACCTATATCGGCGGTTTATCCAGTTCATTAGAGAAATTGGACCGAACACTCAGATCACATCCTCTCATTCCAGGATTGAAGGCCCGTCACGACGCCCTCGAGCAACAAATCAAAGATATCAACAGAGAGACACGTAATACACTTTCGAGGGAGATCAAAAAAGCTCGGGATGAAGAACGAACGCGGTCAAACCGAAAGGTGGAAGAAGCGGAGAATGTGAGGGATTTGATGCAGGTTGAGATGAACAAAGAACGGACAGCTCGAAAAAGAGCCATCGAAGCGTATGAGGCTAGGGAGAAGGATCTGAATAACAAGTTGGAGCAAGCAGTAGAGTGAGTGATCGATTGATTGATTGAATGATTGATTGATTGTGTGCTCCGATTGTATTCCTCAAAGATGTCTTTAAACATCCGAGCATCCACTCGTTGCCCCTGCTATCGCTGTAGGCTAAGACGACACAAGCTGATCCATCTTTGCGGTGCCCAATTCGTAGTGAAGCGAGAAAGGAAAAAGAGGAACGAGAGAGTCTCAAAAGCCTTCTCCAAGAGAGGATGAAACAGCTCAAGGTTTTGCAATCAACAGTGAGCTCAGTTCTGACTGGTCATCATCGTCGGTGTACAAGCTGATTGGAGTGTTTCTATGATTCTGCAGTCGGATAGTCGGAAAACCCTCAAGAAGCAGATCGAAGAGCTGCGAGCTGAGAATGATCGTCTGAAAGCCGAGATCATACATGCGTCCTTTGCTCCCGATTCTCAGGCTGAGCCGAGTAATGCTCGTGCTCGTGCTCGTGACCGATCGTTCACAAGCCAAAATATATCATATGACGAAGCTGAGGAAGAGGAGGAGCCCGGTCCCTTGTTCGACCGATCACAATCCCCCTTGAACGCCAGTCCGTCCGCATCCACGTCAAGCCATCGATATCCCACCAGCTCCGCCGATGACTCGCTTCAGATTGATATGCCCTCGTTCCTGGACCCCGACGACTCGTCGCGATCCATACCGAAATTCTTACCTGCCGTCACCACATCTAAAGATCTCAAACATTACGGTACGAGGACGAGTCCTACAAAACGGGCTACGGGAAGGCATAAGATGCATCCTACTGCAAGGACGATCGTCTTTGATCTTGAGGAAGACGAACGTCGAAAGGAAGAGAGTAGGAAGAAGAGGAAGACTGAGAGCAAGTATTTCGGGAAAGATAGTCAAGATCGGGGCGATCGCACATTGCAGGAGGTTCAACATGACAATATGTCCACTAGTGTGGGCGACCTCTACTACAAACATGATGGACTCCCCAGAGGCGCATCCGAGACGGCAAAGCGGAGGGAGAACTCGTCTACTCCCCCTCCAGAACTCCACTTTGACGAAGAAAACGGGACGTACGAGATTATACCTGAATCCCAACCGGAAGGAGACCATGAGCATGGACCTGGCTACGGACCTGAACCTGAGCCTGAGGTTGAAACTGAGTTTGGGCCTTCATCGAAACGAAGCAAGACAAACCCATTCGCCACAACCCGTCAAGCGAGTGAAAAGAGGAAACAACTCCCCTATTACCCTTCTACGAGAGCTGTGCACGATCAACTACAACAACCTGATTATCTCACCAATGAGATATACGATGTTGATCAATGGAAAGGGGAAGTGATCGACCTAGCTTCTTCAAGTCCGCCTTCGTCGCCGAAATTCCGATCGTCAGCGGGAACGTCAAGATCAAGATCAACATTAGGTCCCGCTCCCGCTCCGGCGCCAAGCCGTCGTACACATGAGCCCACTTCTGCTCAAGCCCAGATCTCGAGACTATCCGGCAACAATGGTATCGAAGGGCGAAATCATAATCGAGGCATAGGAGGTTCAGGGGATGGCACAGGCACGGGCACGGGCACGAGACGCCAGCCTAGTGTGGTTGATTTCTTGGGTATCAGGGATAGTAATGGACGACCCAAGAAAGGGATTGTGAGCGGCCATCAGAAACTCAAGAGGCGCGCTTAAATTCTAGATTCTGGTCGCCCGTTATTTCTCCGAGAGGAGGCAGGTGGTTGCGCGCGGTATTCTATTTGCGAAGGTTGTTACCGTACGTTTCTAGAAGACAGGACGTTTCCAGCTGTCGAGGCAAGGCAACGCCTGGCCTGTCAACCAATTGTTCTTTGTTCGTGTTGCCAGTGTACCCGATATCTATGTTGTATTCATTCTATTCGTATACCGTATCAATGGTGTCATGTCGTGTAGCATAAGCATAAGATTGTGAGTTTGTTTCTAAGCTTTTGTATCATGAAACATGCTACTGTACATATGGAGTTGTACTGGAGTACGAGTCTCGCTTGACTACCGTAGTCGAGACGTATGTATCGCATTCCATGATAGCACACTATGGCATAACAGTGGCTGTTTTACTGCATGCACGTGCGAGAAGCGACACACAGTACTGTAGCTAAGGATGGGACCATCTGGAGACCGATACAGATACGCTCTACTACACATTGTAGCACCGGCGAAGAATCGTATGAGGACTTGGTGATTACAGTAGAGTACATACAAGTAGCCAACCTGTCTTGTCTTGTCACTGTGTACAATGCGACTGCTCGGCTGTACTGTAAGATGCACAGATTATCAAAGTTGAGGCTACTCTGTTTAAACATGACAACCATTAATTGATTGATTGGTCTTCCCTGGTATGGTTGGTTGTACTGCTTCCTCCTTGGCTACCGACCTGACCTCACGACCTGACAAAGCGACCAAGCAAAGACATACATCTCCAGGGACGTCTGCGAGACCGTGAGAACATCGATCGAAACGACCTGTCTCATAGCATGTGAGCCGAAAACAACCAGGTCATCAGCGAAGACTGGTATGGCCACTTGACCAAGTACTACGAGTACAGTACCGAATGATGCCTACATAAGCAGGCGGAAGAACGAGGCTCTCGTTTCTGTTCTGTTCTGTGCTCTTCTTTCTTTCATCAGCTGCGCTGCTCACTTCATCTTCCAGTTCCCCGTTTCCTCTTTACCTTCATCTCATCTCGGCTGGCCCGAACTTCTCGTGCTCGTGCTCGTGCTCGTGACCAGTTTATCATCGTTCCCTCGTATTTTACTCGTACCCCAAAGTCTTTTACTTGTCTACTTGTCCATCTTCGTCGTCCAGGCCGGCCCTGTTCCCTCCCGTTCCACTGATCGCCACCCCTAACTTTAATTGCTTTGCTCCAATTTCCTCAGTGCTAGCCACTAGACCTCGTCTGTCTGTCCCAATCGACTATCAGTAAACCAAGATTAGCCACGATGATCGCAGCAAAGTACTTGGTCGTCCTCCTTCCTCTGTTCGTCAGTATCGGCGCCCAGGTATCTGCTAGACCCCAAGGCTCAAAGAGACAGGGGGGGCAATGTCCGTCCTTCGCTTTACAAGACTACGCGTGAGTACACCTCACTTACCACCATCAGTTCATAATCCGAACCGTGCCAGGACGACAGGATCACTCTCTTGACTGAATTGCGCTTTGCATTGATTGGCTAAAGACCATTCTAGTTGACTTTGCCGCTGACTCTGACCGAACGTGCGTATCATGCGATCGTATCGTATCGTATCGTATCGTATTGTAGCGACTTCCAAATCTCTGACGGCGTAGCGGGCGATGCGGAGGCTCTGGCCAATGCGCTCTTCGTAGACCCATTCGCGGGATGTGATCTGTCTACTGTCGACGATGCAAGTTTACAGAATATCAAGACTATGCGGGAGGTACGTGAAGTCAAACCAAACCAAACCAAACCAAACCAAACCAAACCAGTCTCTTCCCATGCTTTCCAATTTCGGTATCCGTGATTCAGGAGATAATTTCGCAGACTGACAGCCAGATGGTGGGGGTTAATTTGGCTTAGGCCGCAGAGGACGCCGAGACAGAGTTGTTCAACCCTCAGATCGACGCCGCTGCCTCCGAGGCTGAAGCTGATGCCCTCCAAGTTGGCAAGATCAAGAACAAGTGAGTGGGCATGTCACCTGCCATTTTCGTGCCATAATGGCACATCACATCCGAGTCATGTGACGCCGACCAATCATTACTTTTTGCTCTGGGAGATCGCAACGCTGAATTCAGTTGTCATCTTCGCTCGCACTGCAGAGTCCTCAAGTTGACCGGCTTCTCGCAAGCTCTGAGGATCGAGATCGCTCAAGGCGGAGGTGCGGATCGGCAGTCCAAGCTGGACGAAGAAGAGGTATGTTATGTTCATGTTGATTTTCACTTCCACCCACACCCTTGTACCGTATCAAGTGTCATGTACCGTAACATGTGCCATGACCAACTATATCGTGTATCGCGTCTCGGGAAAGCAAAGTCACTAATGACTTCACTCGGTCGCATTATGCAGGGCAAGCTGGCCAAGAATATCGCTACGGACGTCGATTCTGCCGGAGACCCATCTCAAGCTGCTGTAGCTGGAGGTAACGGCAGTAATGCAGGGAACGTCGCTGTTGCTGCTGCTGCTGCTGATACGGCGGATGATGACGGCGCGAACACCGATGCGAACGCGAGTGACAGTGGAAATGCAGGAAGTAACGCTTCGTCTGGATCGACCTGTACGTGCGCGAATTAGTGCGTGCTTGCGACCATCGGAGGCTTTCTTCAATACCAATAAGTAGATAGGAAGACGCGATGTAACAAGATACACGTAGTGAGAGGAACAGGATACGAGTCAACCAAAATTCGTTCTCTACTCGGTCTGTGAAGATGCAAAGAGATTGGATCCGCGTCCGCCTGAAGTCGAGGTCTGCCTATTGCCTGGCTTGGGCTTTGTTGCAGTACGAGTACTCGAGCACCAGTAGCATGATCGGCCTTGCCTACGTACAGCGTGAGTCGTAACTGTCGTAGCTATTCAATTATGCATGTGGCGTTCCTACGTTCCTAATTATCGTAAAACTGTAAAGCAATCCGAAGCTAAGTAATTACCATATCCAGCAACATTTCAAGCCCATGACCGAGCAAGTGATCCGGAAGAGTGCCTTAATCCGGCAACTGGCAACTCTCCGGAACGAACAGGCCTAGACAGACCAAGAACAATAAGATGAGCCTCGGACAAACCCTTAGATGTACATACTGTACTGTACTTGCAATGGGTGCATCCCACGAGACGATGCGCATACAGCAGGTAATGTCCCAAGGGATAGGGATCAACCAAGCCACCATGACGAGGATCGTCGAGAACAATAAAAAAAGTGTACAGTGTAAGTTACAGTAGTAGGCTGACGCTGGCGAGCATCATCGAGAACAATAGGACGGATTCATCTCTTCCTCCTACCTAGTCACCTAGCTAAGTTAGCCCAGTGTCCTGGTTCTTATTGTTCGGTTTCGGACTTTTGCTGCTTTCTCATCTACTGCCCTCTGTATTCCTACTGCGACTCCAAGCGACCGAGCGACCAAGCGAAAAAGCCAACGAGCCTGCTCCGCGAGCACAGTAGTACTTCGGGGTACTTACCTCAGGATCGCTCAGTACAGCCAGCCCAGCGAGCGCCTGTATGTTTCTGAATAATTACTGTTCTTGAAGAACAATAGCGATCCACTCGTTCGACATCGACTTCGGCTCATGTCGTCGGGATCACGCAATACAATACAATAGCATCGAACAAAACCACCTATTGTAACGTACCACTTGCGGAGATAGGATCCTCGCTGGACGGGGTAACATCAACCACAACTCCGACCGCCGACTGATTCCGTACCCCGCTCGTCTATTGTTTTCCTGATCATTTCAGCCCTCGCCTGCTACGACGCACGCACCTCGGCATGCTGCCTTCCTTTTCGACGCCCTGATCCTGATTTGCGCGGGAAAAACGCAAGGCAAGATGAACCTCCTCTTCCCGCCAGAATACAGATCAGATGTCCCTCGTTCCCCCTCGCCCTCGCCTTTACCATCTCCCGTGCTGTGTCACGCTGTAGGAGATGAAGATGGACAAGCAGGGGAGGACTACAAGGGGCGATTGTGTGATCCGCTGGACGTGGATATACCTGGTTTCCCAATAGTAAGGGAAGGGTTGGAGGTCAGCTTTGAAGTGGATGTGGATGTGGATGTGGATTTGGACGAGGACTTATTTGAGGGAGGCTCCTCGGAGTTCGGACATGATAGGTGAGTACGAGCTAGAGCTGCACCACTAGAGCTGTCTAAGTCCAAGAAGCAAGAAGCTAGCTACATCGACGATATTTCCTGTTGTGTAAAGGTGAAACGCTGACTGTTAACATTGTAACAATTGTGTTCCTGTTGTCTATTGTTTCTGACAATTATGACTGAACAGCGAGGAAGGAAAAAAAGAAGAAGAGGACCAATCGTATCTAGGACGTAGTGAGGGTTATTGCGAATCACAACAGACAACAACAACAACAACGATACCAATCACAAACGCACAGACACATACACGACTGCAATCGTCTTCCCCATCATCGTCTATCATCGTCGACATCTTACCTTTGTCTGAAAATAGACAAGACATACGCGATCCTTGTCACCATCAAAGTCAAAGCTATCGCCGATCGCTTTCGTCCGCATCACCCCTTTCGATCATTGGTCCTCTTCCCTTGACTACGTCCACCAACAACCCACACACAACGCACGAGCCTATCCCTCTCTCACCAAGGTCTATAGCACGTTTCCCATCAGAGACAAGTGACAGTAGTCCTATCAAGTGGACGCAGCAACATTACCGACTGCTTGACCGAGATCATACGAATAGACTAAGCGCAAGCTTCATCAATCTATTCTCGCCGACGCTAGGCCATCGACACCAGAGAGCGTCGACATCCAACGTATCGGCGGCAGTGGTAGCTCAGGCATATCATACTGGTCGATTGAGATTTGAGCCTAGGCCCAGGTTGAAAAGAAGCCAATCGGCACCCTTACCCTCAAAGCCCACTACTAATAACAGTAGCCCTGCTCACCATCACACTCGAGCCCTTTCCCTCCTTCACAACAACATCACTCCCATCCGCGCGGATCAACGGCAACAATCAACTTCAATTATGACCAACATGGTACCCGGCCAATCATCCTTTGATTTCGGAGATGGCCCATCTTCGCATATCACTTCTCCTTCAGCGGCTTGGAGGGGCCTTCGACGTGCGCTCTCACTAAACTCCGGATCGTCCGGCAATGCGTCGAGCAGTCGAAGATCGTCCAAAGCGACTGTCTCGACGGCGAGGTCGTCGAGGCAGCTGATGGGCGTAACATCAGGGCAGGGGCAGAGCGGGGCGGGATCTTCTTTGCATGATCACCATCAAAATTCGGAGTCCGATATCCGCATTTCGGGGTTGGTGGTTACTGAGAATGTTGGCGCCGGTTGTCAAGGATCTGACAAAGTCGTCAGCCAACGTCAACGTCCTATTGGGCTAAATACGTCTGCGTTTGGGTCAGTGGGTTCATTCGGGACTACCTCGACAATGCTTTCAAAGGATCGAGACCAAGAGGCGCCAAGTGGCCCAAGCTCACCCTGCGACACGGACCGCTTCTCACTCTCGGACTGGTCAAACATCCCTTTCCCTAAACCACCAAGCTTGATACCGCCCAATTCAAGCCGAGAGTGGGAGGGCTTAGAGCGTGACGAAGAGGGCGATGAAGAGGGTGCACTGGATACACAGGGTATTATCGTTGATAATGAGCTCGAGCACGAACTTACCATCACCATTCAATCACCCTTCGCTTCATTTGGTCATGACGGCGGTGTAGATGCAGTCGAGTCAGATTGCGAACGGGATTTGGCTGTAGAGTCTCCCCCTTCTCACATTGACGAGTCCCCTACAGACCCTCTTTTCCCTTTTCACTCGACGTCGAGCTCACCGACAGAAACCAAATTTGTCTTGAGGTCGTCTTCCAGAAAGCCCACAACCCCTGTGTCTGTGTGTGGTGTATCATCTTCATCCGAGACGCCTTATTGTCCTCCATCCCCTGCTCTCACACCTTCACCACACCTCTCTTCTGCCAATTCACCGGTACTCACTACACCTGGCGTCCGTCCTTCTCCCTCTCAGCCTAGTTCGCCGATATTGAACGGGCAAGACGAGGACAACAACGACAATAACGTCGCTACTACTCCCGATACACACAACCACAACAATAAGCCTGTCCGCGATCTCACACAAACACAAACCCCAACCAAACACACAACGGTACCCTTACTCGAATCATTGTCTCTCTCTCCTCTGACGCCTGAGACTGTAGTATCGTCAACGCCGGCGATCACACCCAAATCGTCTCATTCTCACTCCCATCCTTCAAACCAACACGAACAGTCAATCCTTCCATCCAGCTCCACCGCTCCATTGTTTGACCTACAAACTGAGACATCCCCACACAATACGATTGAGCAGAGTCCTTTGGCATTGGTCACAACGACTACAACCACGACCGACCTGAATCTGATCTCACCACGCCAAAGAACAATAAGCACATCATTACCGTCGTACAACAATAACAACAGCAGCACCTCACCTTCACTCGACGATCCTATTGTTCTTCGTAACACCCATCAACCTAAGCTAGAGTCGGTGCATGACCGAGCGGATCTTGAGCGCGACAACAACGATAACGGCAGCGACGAGCGGCAAGCGCAATCACTAGTCCAGGACGATTCAATGACGTATAGCGGGCAAGCAGGCAGACAAGGCAGGGAAAGGGATTGGGACTACGATAACCAAGGTACGTTCACTTTACCATCGATAGCACAACCATCGCCTTTTCCTCCTCGCCAACCACTACTTCCGAATCGCGGTTCTTCTTCTTCTACTTCCTGGCTTGCGGCCCCGCCATAAGGCCCTCTCTCTCCCCTACCCTGCCTTTCATCGATACTATCAGCCCCTAGCAGCCGAGACTTGATTAGCGTCCTTTCCCACAATCCACACCCAATAAAGATTGCCTCTGATTTTCTACCTGCTGCTGACAATCGTGTCATCACTCATCCGCTTATCCACGCGGTTCTATGTTCTCCTTCTCAGTCACCCTGGATCCTCAATCCACCCAAATTGCAAATCAAGTACCGCCACCTTCTCACCCATACCATCATCACAAGGCGCAACCATCCGTGCCCTACTCGACACGGACCATATCGACATTAGGCCATAATTCGCGTCTCAGTGTCGACCCGACCGATTCACTATCGCCACCTCCATCCTACGGTCAGTTCTCAAACTCGTCTGGCTCGAGGCGAAACTCAAAGTATACAGCGTTCTCCGGCTCAAGTGGCAGTTCAATCCGCTCTTACTCCACCACTGACTCATCATCGTACAGAGGCCACAACCATCATTGGGGTTTCGGTGAACGACCCGATATCTCAACTGTCTTCGAAGAGAACACCGTCGACGTCGACGCCGATCCCGACTCTGAATACGGGGACGAACGCGTACCTGGTTCCAAGAACGATCAGTACGAGTTTGGTTTTCCATTGAAGAGCCGAGAGAATTCCGCTTCAGGTCATTCGAGATACCCGACGCTTCATACCCAAACATCGTCGAATACCCTTGTCAACCGACCGTCATCCCGCTCAACGCCCGGTTACTTCTCTCGAGAAAGGTCTGGTACTGTCAATTCTGCAAACGGTACCATCACCTCGACTGGTTCAGGCAAATCTGATAGCAAACCGGTACATCCGTTTGCCAACGCCGTTGTTCGACCTACATCACCTCCTCCCTTACCTTCGAGCAAGTCTCATAATAACTTCCTTTCGCCTCAACATCCTCGAAGACCCAGCTCACCGACCCTGCAGAGCTCGAGATCGTCTCCGAATCTCGCTGAAAGCTACAAGATGTCACAACCTACTCACCAAGTGACCCTGGTTTCAACGGAAGATGACAGGGATGATGAGGAGACTTGTCCCGTATGTGTCGAGAGCTTGAGCTTCACGTACAGACTGCCAGGAGAAAAGCCTCATATCGTACCAGGATGTGGACATGCTTTGCATGAGGTGAGTCATGCCTGCATTTAATAGGTCGTCATATACGAGATTAGCTGACAATCGACATCAACGTAGGAATGTTTTGTCACTGTGTACGGCGACGTACCGCCCGAAGGGTCAAAGAAGGTCCTGGGTGTATGTGGTGTTTGTCGACAGCCAATGAAGATGGCTGACGGTGGGACCAAGCGAGACAGTAAGCTTAACCCTTGATAAGCGCTACCATATATATATATATACGAGTAGCACTGCTGATCCATCTTTTGGTTGTAGAACTCGCTGTGCTTATGGGCCAGCCAGGTCAGAACGTCGGACGAAAACCCTCGCAATCAGCGCCATCCGTCCGATCGGCCAATGGTCGAGGACAACCTTCATCCCTCTTGCCTGTCGACCCCAGCGCCGACGATCCTCTGGAAGACCGAGCCATCAGCTCATCCCGATCGATGCATTCTGAAGGTTCTAATACAAAAGTGGTCGTCCCGTCAATCTCGATTCGATCCGAATTTCCATCAATTGCAAAAGGTCATCGAAAGGGGAAACAAGTCATCACTGCCATGGTGACTGTCGAAGTTCCTCCGGCCGAGAACAAGGGGAGATACCCGCCAAAGGCAAGAGCGAATGGTATGAGTCGAACAGCCTCGCACGAGGACCAGTTCTCACCGCAACTTCCTCCTTCGCCCCGATCAGCATCAGACTCTTCGGTCGTCCCATCAACTGCACGAAGCGCTCCTGCATCTTCATCTGCGCCTGATCCTTTCGCCCATGTGGTCCACGACTTGAGACATCGAGTCGTGGATTACAAGACCTCCGGCCTCGATCAACTTGGCTCACTTAAGCTTTTCGACCTTCTCTGCGTGAGAAAAGGTCAGCTCATCCGTGAATTCCACGTCTACCTCTTTCAAGAGGCTTTAATTTGTGTCTCGGAAGAGAAGAAGACTGGCCTTCGAGGGATCTTCTCTTCGTCAGCTTCTATCCGCTCCGATCATTCAAGCGGCAGTCATCATGGCCGAGGAGTCCTGAAACTCAAGGGAAGGATTTACGTTCGACATGTCCGAAAAGTAATCGACACTTCGGTGCCTGGAGAACTGAGTCTGACGATCACCATGGAGGACGAATCGCTCGACTCGTTCATCCTCTGTTTCAAGGATCGATCGAGCCACGAGACTTGGCGCTCCACTATCAACCGATTACTTGACGAGGTCAAAGGCGGAAGTCAGAACAAAATGCAGAGAATGATGGGATCAGCTGCTCCTCGGTCAGCTAATGCCTCCTCTTCCGCCAACGGTTCAGCTCTCGGTATGAGCTTTGGCGATCTCGCTTCGCCATCTACCGCTGGCTTCGCCGTCACTCCCGCTTCATCGACCTTCACCCAGTCCGCCGAGCCTACACCAGGTGATCTCGCGTACGAACAACCTCTTGCACCTATGCATACACCCGTCGACTTGGTTATCATCCTCTCTCTTCCTGCACCTTCATCCAATGCCCAACTTCCGCTCAAGGTGAAACTCATGAAGAGCTCGCTTTCTTTCATCCTCGCACTGCTTGGGCCGAAAGACCGAATATCGCTCGTAACCTGTGAAATGGGTGTCAACGGTCTCGTACGCAAGACTCCTTTCCTGTCAACATGCCGATACGAAAGCAGAAAACGACTGGAAGCATTCGTAGAGACTCTTGGTACCGCACGCACGGCCGAAGACGAGTTCGAAGCTTCCGTTGGCCGAGATGAGCGATTCGATGTGGTCACAGCAGTCAACGTTGCTCTCGATGTCGTTCTTCAACGAAAAGTGAAGAACCCCATCTCGGGTATGGTGCTGATCAGTGATACATCGGATGTCATCAAGCGCGCTCAGATGGATCTCGTCACTGCTCGATTGGACGCCGCCAACGTTCCCGTACATGCGCTTGGCTACGGTCGATCACATGATCCTTCACCCCTGTGGATGATTTCGAATCATACTCATGGTACCTATACCTTCGTCAAGGAATGGTATCACCTTCGAGACTCCTTGGCGGGTGTAGTTGGCGGTCTCATGTCCATCGCTATGGACAACATGAAGCTTCATCTGTCATGCCAAGAGAACGACTTCCACGTCACCAAAGTGTCCGGCACTACTTCGGCTATCGTATCGAAGAACGGTAAAGACGTCGATATCGAGCTTCGAGAGCTTCGGCACGGTGAGATCCGGGAGATCTTGGTTGAGCTTGATCTCGAGGTAGAAGATGGATCCAACGAGCAAAGGTACAGCGGCGACGGATCGAGCGAATCTGGTCGTCTGTCCGAACAACGAGTCGATGGATCTCAGAACAGTTCATCGATTCGAAAAGCGCCCAGCTTCAACGTCGACCGAGGACTGCGTCTCGATACTCTTTCAGTGGGCGATGCCAACGCACTCCGAGATGTAGTGTATGAAGATGCTCTGATCGACGAAGTACCCGTTGTCGAGGTCGACTGCTCTTTCCATGATCCCGGAGCCGGCCGGTCAGTCGCTCGACTTGCCCACCCCGTCTTGCTCACTGTCGCCATACTGCCATCGAACGCTCCGCCATCTTCCAGTCCTGCCAATCCTATGATCGTGAGAAGACGTATGGAGCTCCTCGCTTCAGACATGATTACACGCGCATTGCTCATTGCATCGAGGAAGAACTTCACGCATGCTTCAAGGATCCTGAGAGAGACCAAGCGGATCATCGAAACTATAACCGATGGCTTGCGAGCCCATGTATCGCACCTCAACGGCCAAGGAGGGAGATCGAAGAGGGAAACACAAACCTTGTTTGCTGTCGAAGGTCTAATGGGTACCGTGCAAGATCTTGATATGCTGCTAGATGGTCTCGAAGAACACAAGGAGATGTTTGAGAGAGATCATCGAAATTACTCTGCTCAACAGGTAAGTCAATGTCGTTTGTCGTTGATTGCGTAGTTGGCATGTGCTGATAAGTGTTGTGGTGTCTGTTCAGGCTGGAGTACTTCGAGCTCAAAGAAGCTGGACGGCCCGAACCCCGACTGAGAGAACATATGCTACCAAGGAAGTTCAGAACATCATTAATCTCAGTGGAGAATGGCAAGGTAGGGCGTAGTATCGTACTGTAGGTAGGCAATGTGAAATCTGAATGAAAGCTGTGGACCGGAGGAGTGGAATCTCAAGATCATTATTAGTGTTAGGGCGTATCGTAGAAGGTAATATTTGTATATAGCAGCGCAGGACTCAGGTCAATATTCGTATCATATTCTATCATTGTTATCTTGGGTCTTTCTCGATTTGTAGGTGTGAGCTGCATGTATAGCCAAGGATTTTGCAACGTTTATTCATGATGCTCCATATTGAGCGCCCCACTACAGTTCATTCTGCCTCCTTATTCCGCTGTCACCTGCTGAGATTTCAGCATCTGACGCTCAGAGATCGCTTGTCCGACGAAAAGACGCTTGATCTCATGACGAAAAGCGTTTCCCATGATCGGGCTCCAGAACTCCTCGTCAGACCGCATCATCTATATATCACCGTCATACGTTGAAACTTCGAAGATGAAAGCGGGAGGATCATGCGGATCGATAAGGGGGAATGAGGTGTCTGACCAGGCGTCGCATCAGTCGCTCTTCTCTCTCTATCCGATTGGGAAATCGCTGCATTGGGACGGGATGGATGAAATCGATGAATATAGCGAGGATTTCGAGTCCGTTTCTCGGAGTTGCGTAGGGAAGAAGCTGACGACTGCTTCCTTCATACTCAGAGTCCTTGAACTCGGAACGCGGATGCGGGTACTCGTACATTGGGACTGAGGGTGGTCTTTCTTACTTGAAGTCTGATGAAGAGCTGCCGAAGATTAGGATATCGAAGAAAGGGGCTCGAATTCACTTAGGAGCCAACATCGAAGCCTTCAAGTACTGTGTCGTTTGTCGCCGGTCGTCAGGACGACACTATTGTATGTGCAGTAGCTCTGATGACCATTCGGCCGAGCGTGCATACACAGCATATCTGTACATCATATGTACCTCATACTCAGATACTTATATCATATCTGTTCATACACTCTACGTAGTGGATACGATGGCGAAGGATATACATGTTGCTACCTTGTCCGCATGATGTCTACGACGTCATCATATCACCACGATACCGCCTATGCTGTCCACTCGCCTGCCTGCGGCAGATCTCAGCTCAACATCTTTCGCTCCGCAATCAGGTCTTCTGCTCTTCGCCTCCTCCCACCAACTTCCCTTGTTCCAGCGCTTTCGCGATCAGTCGGGCCAGCTCGCTCTCGAATAATGACCCCAAGTGGGATTGACAAATCTTCACGGTGTCATAGGACTGCTTGTCAGCGGCGTCCATGTGAACCCGAAAACCCGTGGCAGGGGGACTATAGGGGTCGACCAATGGGATAAGATGTCGGACAAGTCGTCGAATGAGGAACCCTTCTTCGATAGCCCGTTCTTGTTGGGAAGCCGTAACCAAGGGATAAGAAACATTAATGTCTATATCTTTGATACCTTGTCGCGGGAGTGCGCACTGTAGGATGTCCAGCTCATTGAGGTTGTCATACATCACACGAGGCGATTTCGCTTGGAGATCTCCACGGATACTGAGGTAGAGGGTTTGAAGATTGGGGTAATCTGCTGGCACAAACTCGTTGACAAAGTCTGGAATCGTCGGGATCGAAGAATCGGTCGGGTTGTGGGATGTTGCCAAGCGATGAGTCCCACGGCCGCGTAACACAAGGCGTTTCAAGAAGGCCTTCATCGGTCCTATCCAGGCCAGATCACCATACTCCCAATCGAAAGTCCTGAATCCTCGAGCTTCAAGGTATCCGTCCTTCACCGTCGATGCCAGGATATTCAGATGTTCTTTCTCGGTAGGCACGCCGTTGATGCGGAGAGATTCGCAGATGTGATCAGGTATGGGTAATTTGGTTAAGATGGCTTCCATGGTCGGCCACTCTTTTAAAAATGTCGGTTTGAAGTCAGCTAGATCGACAAGAGTCACGTCGAGGAGGATATATCGACATTCCCACCCTTCTGGCAACCTTGAGGGTCGTTCTTGATAGCGCTTGAACCATGGGTCTCCTGGGCTGACCGTCGACAAACGTTTTTCTAAGATGTATGATGCAGCACGATGGCCCCGAGATTCCTCCTCTTTGACGATACACTCTTCCTGGTTGAGTAAGCTATTAGGATAACCGTCTCTGTAAACAATGCACACCATACGAATAGCTTTCGGAAAGGAGGAGAATAGAAGTATTCGATGAGATAGAGGAGGATAGTCATCTGGCCACCTGGCCCGGATGGTTCGAACAGCGTCTTGATACAGGCTTTTTCGCTCCTATGTGAATAGACGTCATAACAAGTTACCGTCAGAAGTGGTCGGCAATCACTGTCCGCTTCATGATCCGGTGACTCTTTTGATGTGCATCACAAACGGGGGCCACACATACCTCATCTGGACAGCTCTCAATATACTTTTGGTAGTTCTTGTATTCCAGATCTTCGTACAGTATCCGTATCGCACCTTCGAAATGGGGCTTGCTGACAGTGAGGAGGCTGACGATATCTTTCGTTGGGATGTATTGGAGAATAGTCGATCTGAGTGCATGGATCGACCATACTCGCATGCCTGATGATATCGGAGGGGACGCGCTGCAAGCTGCATGTGATCAGCTTGACTGTCTATTGCCTGTCCGAGGGTTTGTTTCTGTTGGGAGGCGAGCTGAAGACACGACGATGTTCGTTTTGGGAAGGAATGAGATAGGAGGATATTCGGCTCACGTCTCGGTCATCTTGGGCTGCCGGCGACAGTATATTGTAAGGATTGTGATCGACGGGGTCTAAGCTTGTTTGCAAACGTTATGAGCAAAGGATAGTATCTACTCTTCGGGAAAGGCGGTACCGACAGAGAAAGATATAATTTGCAAGTGTGTCATAAAAAAAAAGAAGAAGAAACGAAAGAAGAAGGAGAAAGAGAAAGATGTTCGTTGAAGCGTGTTAGGTAGGAAACACCATACTAATACTGCACATACAATACTAGTACACTGCACTATGTCACTCGACACGTCCTCACAGCGTCCAAAGCATCATCTACACATCTATCTGGCGCATTGAACATGACACACGTGCAGCGACCTTCGTGAAAGATCATGCATAGGTGGAACTGGTGTTATATACAAGGATTTTACAGTTCGGAAGGACGCTGTCGACTTTGAGTACAAATGAAGCGATTGTTCTACAGCCTACATCAGGAGTACAGGACTGTCCGCACTATCCTCAATATCCCATTGCCCCTGCTCAATGGCTTTGGCAATGAGGGTCACAAATTCGCTTTCGAATGCACCCTCCAAGCTGAACCGGGCTCGTTCAATCGCCTCCTGAAACTCTTCTAGGGTGCCGGAATTGGCAATGGACATCCCAGGAAAGAAGTTCCTTGTGGGCGGCCTGTGAGGGTCCACAAGTGGCATGAGATGTCGGACGAGACGTCGGATGAGCGGTGTCTGTTGCAAGAGTAGTTCCATTTGTGAAAGAGATGACAAGCTGTAAGTCATAGTGATCCGTATGTCCTTTACGCCTTGTCGAGGAAGAGCGGTCTTCACTATGTCTTGGACGTCCCGACTCGTTTCCGGGCAGGATGCGGAAGAAGGTTCGTCATTGATGTCTTCTCGAAGATTCACGTGTAGCTCTTGAAGAGAGGAATACTGAGCTGGCTGGAACTCATCCATGAACTCGCAAAGTGTCATGGCAGTCGATACCTGCGGATTTGTCACTGTCGGACCGTCATAGAGTGTCAAGTCTGTGAGCGATGGAGTGACCGGATTCCATAAAGCCAAATCACCAGGACCACAAGATAGCAGAAAGAGCTGTCGTGGCAATGGATATCCAGCACCCATCGTCGACAAGATCGATCGGAGACACCGCTTGTCTTGGGAACCGTTGATACCAATGATCAACGCGTCGCAAGTATAGTGGGGCAAACGGAATCGAGTGAGAACATCTTCCATCGACTGCCATTTAGCTGGAGGTCGGACACCATCGTCGTCGAAGTCATCGCCATTGTCGTTGTCGTCGGTAGGATCGCTGATAGCAGCCTGAACAGCATATTGATATTTCCATCCTTGCGGGAGGCGCGACATGTCTTGGGGCGGCTCCACACTTGTCTCCTGTTGTTCATCTGGGCCGTACGATACCATGGTGCGCCTCAAGGTATAAGTATAGGCTGTCGAGGATTGTTCCTTTCTTTCCTGCTTGTTCCAATCCCGTAATATAGACTCTTGCTCGGTATAGTATCCATAATCATTTGGTCCGACACTGCATTCCACTCGAATGGCTTTAGGAAATGGAGCGAAACAGGATACAAGGTCGATCAAGGGAGGGTTGTCGTCTCGCCAAGAGATCTTGATAGTTCGGACAGCGTTTTGGTAGACTTGTTTTCGCTCCTTTGTACAGTATACGGACATTCGAAAACATCACAGTGCTATGTTTCAGCACACGACAGGTACAGTACTCGCAAAGAGAATATGAGTTCATGGACGCGACACAGAGCGTATACCTTGTCTGGACAATCCTGGATATATGCCTGATATCTCTCAAAGGCTAGTGTTTCATATAAGATCGCTACTGCTCCTTCAAAGTGGGCTTTGCTGACTGCGAGAAGAGTGACGAGATCCCTGGTTGGGATGTGTTGCAGTATAGTCGACCGAAGATTTGGAATCAGCCATACTCGTTCGCCCGGCGAGAGGCTGAGAGATGCACTGCGGCTATTTTTGGGACAGACACAGAATGCGTAACGAATCAACATCAGCGAACCGATCAAGGTTGGTCATTGACGACCAAATCACGATACCAGCGCAGGATGTAGGACAGGTCAGGGTTTCAGTTGGGAGGGGAAACTTGGCCGACTCACTCGGACATCTTATCGTAACATATGTATTGTTCGACCGGACACAGTGATAGTGGTTCCTCTTAAGTCATGAAAGTCATGGAAGAAGTACGATGTACGGAAGGAGAAGAAAAGGTACTGAAGCTACATGACGAAGATTGGAGCGTGGATTGCACCCCCTTGCTCCAATCTCTAATGCATGACTTCTCCATTCCTGTACCTGTCCGCACGCACACACCTACATCATCTCGGACTTTATCGCTCCGTGACCCCGCGAGCCCGTAACCCCGCACGGATGCCAGATGACCTGTAGATCGCCTGTACTGCATTGTGCCTATTTAGACCAAGACCTGTTTTATGCATATCATACTTAGGTTACTATACTCGAGGATATGTGTACACATGTGTATTCCTACAGCCGTATTCACAACCAATGCGGATGTTCATGATATATATACAGTATCTATGCACATCTGTCTTGCATATCTCACGACCGTCCCGTCTCCCATCATACGACCTGACCACTCCATAAACTGCTACTTCCCACAATCTCTTGGTTCACTGCATACAGTATCGTATTTCTTTCGGTTCTTGGTTCTTTCGTGCCGAGATAAAAATAACGGCGAAAAAGGCGTTTGATCTCGAATCGATTCTAAACAGATAGTTGTGTATCTCCGTGTCGGCCCTTTCCATCCTGATGCGCTTGAGCGGCCAGTGTTATGCGCCGTTCACCATGTCCTTAATTCCCTCAGCGATGGCGCTGCCTTGTTTGATAGCTATCTCAGCGAGGTGACTGATCTCACTTTCGAACGCACTTCTCAAGGTGTCTTCCAAAAGACGCCCTGAATCGTTCATCGCTGGCTCATGCCCAGCCTGTAAGGAGCAGAAAGGAAGAGCATACGGGTCGATCAAGGGCATGAGGTGTCGAACCAGCTGGTGGATGATTTGCGATTCTTGATCTAGACGCTCCGGAGAAATGATCGATGAGTAGTACAGACCGATACCTATGTGTCGGATCCCCTCTCCTGGGCGCGCACACCTGACAACACTTTCCGCTCCAACGAGTGGCACATACGGAGCTGCTTTTTCCAGATTGTCAAAGTCGATATACAATCGTTGAAGTCGGGGATAATGGTCTGCCGAGAACTCCCTCATGAAATCGTGTATTGTCAGGGAGTGCAGAATCTCTTCTGACTGGGTCAGTTTGAGAGTTTCTAGTGTGGAGCACAGCGGTGCCATTAGACCCAGGTCACCTTGGCGTGCCTGAGAGATGGTGAGACTCTTCGGTGAAGTACAACCGTCTTGTGCGCTCGATGATAGCGACTGCAAGAACGCGACATTCGAAGAGTCGGAGTCGACGTGAAAGGCATCGCAGATATAAGCAGGTGGCGGGAAACGATTCAAGACGTCTTCCATCGATCTCCAACAGTGACCATAGTTCTCCAAATCGCCTAATACTGAATACACCGAGTACTGGTGTTTCCAGTCCTCGGGAAGCTTGGGGTGGTCTGATCCTTTTACGGTCTGCCTAGCTTTGGGGCCGCTATTCCAGAGATTTTGTTTCAAGGTGTATACGGGAGGAAAGGTTTCCACATCTCGTAGTACGAATTCGGGCTCGAAAAATCCTCGGATACTTATGCAATTCATCTGAACAGCGGCGGGAAAGGGGGCGAAGATTAATGGGCGATAGACCACAGGCGTGATACACTTTGCATCGCGAGTGTCGATGATCCGCACGGCCTGCTGGTAGATTTTCAGACGATCCTACGTACCGGTATGGGAATGCGAAAGTCAGAGTCTCGCCGGCAAATACAGCATCCGCGGACGAGTATCAATCGTGTGAACGTACTTCGCTCGGACAATTCTCGATATATTGCTGATATGTGTCGTACTTCAGAGTCTTGTATAGTATCTGAACAGCGGTTCTGAAGTGAGCTTTACTGACGGTAAGGAGGGTAACGATGTCTTTGGTGGGGAGATATTGCAGAATTGTCGATTGGATGGAGTCGATCGCCCATACTCGCTGGCCCGAAGAGACCCTTGCTGCGATACTACTCAAGGATGGGGACGAAGAAGCAGGTCAGCTGTTGATTTCAAATGTACCTATTGAGGTAGAGCAGCCAATATACTGTACGACCAAGGTAGGTCAGGGACATTGGACTCACTCTTCTGCCATTTTTGAAAGGAGAAGCTTGATACCGATGGGTTACGTATCAATGTTATGAGAAATAAGAGAAGAAAGAAGAAATAGAAAAGAGGTTGAGTGAAGCTTTTTAAGTGGTGCACATAGTCGCGCGTGTTTGTATGGCAACGTGTTTTAACCTGATGGACTGATGGGCTGATGGATAGAGTGGGGGAGTGGAGGAGTGATGACTAACACGAGGTGCAGAGTGGGGGAGAGACTTCCGTAATAACGCTTCGATCAGATCGTGCCTGATTAACGAAACTGCCGACAAACAGCCTGGTGGTTGGTTGTCCTCATTGTATTTACTGTATGGCGCGTATCTTATGATATTGACAACCCTCGATCCTTGTCAATCCATGAGTTGTGCCGAACCTCGGAGCGCTGTGGGAAGAGGTTCAGTGGCATACATATCATTTCACCGGGCTGTTTCCAACATACAGTGTGAGTACTGGATTGTGTCGATCGACTGAGTGACCCGACGAGTGAAATGACTACAAAATATGTACACAAGGAATATGTCATGGGGAACAATTTTGTTTTCTGCCGAAAACCTGTTGGAGTGATTGTCTATGCGACTTCGCACTCTTACCGCTACGATTGTGCACATCTACTGAAATGGACCCTATGATAATCTGATCTGATCGGTCGGTCTGACAGAAGATACCCGATTCCAACGTTCTTCGCTTCTCGCTCCGTTATCCCTTCTCTTTCCACTATGACATGTCACCTGTGTCGCCAGCCAGGCAGCCTTGAGTCAGCGCCTTCTCAATCAGACTGTTCATTTCTCCTTCAAGGACGGTTTTCAACGTCATCAACCAAAGGGGGATCGTGCGATACATCCGAAAGCTGAAAGATCTTGTGGGTGGATCATACGGGTCCACTAGTGGGAATATATGTCGAGCAAGGTCTCTGATAGTATCTTTCTCTTCCTCGAGCTGATCGAGCGAGTACACATAGCTGTCAGGGTAGTCGATCGAGATCTGTAAACTCTTTAGACCAGTTCTCGGTAAAGCCCACCGGACTTGGTCCCTTGGGTAGTTGACGGTCGGAACGAGAACCGAAGGACCTATCTGATTACCCAATAACTCAAGAGTGAGGTGTTTGAGAACAGGATAGTGCTCGGGACGGAATTCCGACATGAAGTTCTTGATAGAGGTAGTCGAATCTGTAGGGTATGTTCCGTCCCGCCCGAGCCGCAAGGTTTCGACTGACGAGCCGAGAAGACCTACCTGAGCTAATTCTCCGGAATTCAAACTCCAGAATTTCAGATCCCTGGGCTGAATCAGGCTTCGGGATTTGAGGGCTGCCAAAGAGGCAATGAACCGTTCCTTGGGCCTGTTATAGCAGCAGCTGAATCCCTCGAAGATATAATCTAACAGAGAGTATCGGGCCAAGGCAGCGTTCAACGCTTGAATAATCGGATCTTGGGTTGACTTGGTCGTCAAGGAGAATATCTCGGTACGAAACGAGCAATTGACGAGGTATTGGTGCTTCCAGCGCTCTCGCAGCTGTAAACAAGTCTGGTGAGAGAGATTCGAGCTTCTCAGATCAAGCACCGTTTTCCACCAGTATGTCGCCGGTCGAGCATTGGGATCTCGAGACAGTGAATCTATTGGGCCAAGCCATAGGCTATCCGGACCATTATATTGGTCCTGAAAGTTGACCTTGATGGCATTCGGGAATGCAGTGAAATAGGTTTCCCGACGTGTATGAAGTTTTCGGTATGGATCCCAACCAACTTTGATGACCTGTACAGCTTGGCGGTATGATCGGGCTCGACTCTGAAAGGAAGAACAGCGTGATCATCGGTACCATCAGCTGCTCTGCTTTCTGCTGCTTAAGCACAGAATGCGGAACTCGCGCAAGAAGGAAGAATGAGAGACGGATGTATATAGGTTCATACCTTATTGTGCCATTTTCGATATGCCTGAAGATACTTGTCGTACACAATCTCCTGGTAGACCAAACCTACAGCTCCTTGAAAATGCGCTTCGCTGACTCGGAGGAGGGTAACAATGTCTTTCATGGGCAGATACTGGAGGATAGTCGACTGGACGTGGGGTATCGACCAAACCCGTTTGCCGGGTGATATGACTGGGATGACCGGCTGGCTAAATGCGGCGAGATGCAAAGAGGTCAGTAACAGGCTACTGTACCTACTTTCATACCGCTACAACAAGGGTATACAAGTACACTGGCCTGAGGAGGTGTATGCAGCGGTTGTATTACCAAAAGATGAAAGGTTTCAGAGCTTCAGAGATGGAAGATTCAAGACACCACTCACTCTTTCATGGTTGTGGATGGCATTTCGTCAGCCAACGCTGCACTTGAGGGCTGGAGCGAGCGATCTTCCAATTCTTGGTAATGAGATAAGTTGTGAACGAGAAGATTTGCCAGTATGTGGTTGATCACTTCTTAGTGAATAGCAATTGTTGCAAAAGAGAAACAGTCAAGAGAACCGAAAAAAGGAAGAAAGAAAGAAAGAGATGAAATGAGACGAGCTCTGAAGATGTTGTGAATGCTAGTGCGAGAGGAAAGAAGGAAGGTTCATGACTGTGTTGACCGTCAACCGGGATGACGCATCAGTGTGGCACCGGCCTGCTTAGTGTAGTTGATTGTACTATATTACTCGAGTACACATTATTGACTTTCTCATTCGGCACTAAGACTTACCACGCCACAGGCTGTGTCTATCATACGTGTATTGACATATTTGCGCAAGATATCTATGCATACACTCAAATATTCGCTGATTGTCTACATACCGATTCACCTGCATAACTGCTTGCAGTTCCAGTCTACCGATATTGATCACTACGGGTTACGCCTGCGTACAGTATTGTTCACTGTCTGAACGGTAGTTCGGTCTCTCAATGAGAGGGTGATGTCGAATTTGAACACGTAGGAAGGCAGTCAAGGCCGGACTGTACAATACTGATGCTTCATTGGCGGTCTGCCACGACAGGTGTGGCGGTAAAGTCGGAGCGCGAAGTCATCTAGATTGGCTCGGGGTGAACTAAGAGGAAGAGCATGAGAGCAACTGTCTTCACTAGATGCGCCGTAGAAACAAGGTGCGCCGGTACTCGTAACGATCCGAATTGCGGTTGGAAGAAGCGGTTGGGCGAGTGCTGCGGGTTTCGAGGAGCTTGAAAAGCGCAAGAAAATGGGGGCAAGCTCAGTTTCCGCCTCGTCTGATCGAGCTGTCGTTCGTCTACCGTCGACATAGAAAGTCAGTTCGGTCTGTCGAGTGAATCTTCCGGTAGTGTTGGCCGCCGGAGAACGCTTAGGCTCAGCGTCAGCAATACAGTAGCGTCCTTATGGACCAGAGGGCAATTATGTCCTCGATTGTCTTTTTACAGATAACGCAACAAGAACCTGTGAAGAGAGGGTAAATGTATAAATATATACATGTACATATGTGCTGTCTGGCCCCTGATGTTCATTGACGATGCCATCGTCCCGTAGAGCAGCGTCTCGTGTGTTGTTGACATCCCGCCATGATAGTGTACATACATACTATATGCATAGTGAGCGGAGGCGACTCAAATATACGAGTCATAGGACCCGAGTATCATACTCGAGCACATGTACCGTACGTAAATCTGATTACCACGAGTCTCAGGTACATTGATCAGCTGAGTGAAAGACATAGGAGGCGTCATAGTGATGAAGGCTCAGCTAACTTATTCACAGTATAGGGGCATATCGGCTCTGGCTTCAGTTGGTTACTGATACCTCGAACCATCTCGATTGGTAGCTTCTATTATAGCATCGCACAAATTCACCTTCCCCTCTCAGTATGGTTCTATCTCTCGATATCGGTCTTGTCGATGCGTGATCATGCTTGTTGACCATTCTGATTGGCATCTTCACCTGCCTGAGCCCGAGCGATACATCTTCGCAGGCGGGCGGTGAAGCGATCATGTCTCTCTGCTCTGCTTTCCTTGGTTTGTTTCACATACACAGAAAATCCCCGTAACTGAACTCCGGGTGGAATGATGGGCAGTATGTCCATAGCATGTTTGTCGATAAGGTGGAAAAAGCTCTTTTGAGCGGTATTCAGTAGTTCTGTGGAAACATGGCGGAGGTTAATGTGCATCGAGCGTAAGCTGCCGGATCGGCTTATAGACCCATATGATGTACTGACTGGGGCTTGCGGGCCGACCTGTAGTACCAAAGTGTCTGCAAAACTAATGAAGACCGCAATCCTGGTGAGTTGGGTAAGCTTTACCCATTTGATTAGGTTCCAACCGGTTGTGTTTGGCAGACCAGTGGCAAGGAAAGGGCTGACTAGGCGACGTGACGAGAGACGTTTAGCCAGTCCATGGATTGTAGACAAGACGGCAAAATGTTGCAGTGAAACAGAGAGGAGGGGAAAGTTGGCGTTGTGTAGATCGTAGGCGTCTCGTAGAATCCGGACGATGTTTTCGGAAGCTGTAAGGCCGATTAGGAGCTCGTCGGTTGAAGTACCATAGGTCTCTATTGCTGATGCGAGGGCCTGCGGTATGCCACCATCGCGGGCTGGCTCCGGAAGATTCGTAAAGTCGGCGAGAGAGATTCTGAGATGTAGATGATCGTCTCTGAGCCAAGTCTGGGGAATGCCAACTCGAGGGGCCTTGCCCTTCTGGAGCTGATGAAGATCGCCTCGAAAGATACGCGGAAATCTATACTGTGGGTTTCCCTCCTGATACTCGCGATGAAGTATCTTTTCACCCTTACTCATATTGCGTGCGTTGGGGAATTTCTCAAGAAGCGTCGGCCACTTGGCTGGCTGTCTAAGTCGTGGATTGGTTCGTACAATCTCGATATGGCGTACAGCAGATTCATACATGGTCTTCCTTGTCTGTGATAGGTTAGGTACAGCAGCGCTTCACTCAGCTTGTATCTTTCAATCCCAGGCGTTGGAGTATAGCCAGAAAAGAAGGGAGAAGGAGACAGCAGAGAGGACTTAGATTCCGTCATGACTCACGGTATGCCTACATCGCTTGATGTTCTCCGCGTCTAGAGCCTCCGTGACCTCGTACACGTACTCGACGCTCGTTTGAAAAAAGTATCCGTTGACGGTGAGAAGACTCGCCTTGTCGTCTAGGCTCAAGTGACTGACGATCTCGCTTCGAAGATGTGGGATGGACCAGACTCGAAGGCTGGGCGAAGGTGTGAGAGTGGATCTACGGGTTCAACAGCCTCTCGTCAGCCTGATATACCTGACATATGCACCGTAGAGGCTGAACTCCACCGTTGGGAAGAATGCCTTACTTACTCTGCCATGGCCATAATGAGGAACCTTCCTCGGCTATCATAAAGAGTTCTGACTGAAGAGGAATGCGTGATAGATAGAACGGAAACGAGAGTAAATAAAAAGCAAAAGAGGAAGATGATGCAAGTGTGAATAGCTTACCTATCAAGGGGGGTGAGAGTGTGTGTGTTTGCGTGTGTATAGTTATCAAGTTTTACAGTAATGCAAGCTGATTGCGAATAGCGCACGGTCCAGCCAAGGCTAGGACGACGCGACGAAAGTATCCGACACTCGGGGCAGACATCAAATGAGTACTGCACAATAAAGTACAGTTCAAGTACATACATGTATGCATTTAGAACAGTACATAAATAAACATGCCTGAGGCAACGTCCTCTTTTTCTACACAGAGTAGGAGTGCAAAACCGACGGATTGCTAACACTAACAACAGGCCTGAGAAAAGGCAGTAGTCGGACATCACACTGGAAGAGACCTCGAAGGCTCTTCAAGCGTTGACTGATAAACTCCATGATCTCGCTGTGATAGTAGCTAGGACCCAAAGATGGAGACTAGACAGAGCACCAATCAAGAACTGCGATTTACTACTGAAGTTCATCGAGGATATGTTGCCCCTGTAAAGGCAAGCGAGCTTGTGCTAATTGAATCCATATACTCGTACTCGTACGCGTACTTACAGTATGTATCTCTGTGCTGTACTCTACGTGGGGAGGACAGGCTTGGTGAGCCCGAAAGTATTGAGTCATAGATATGTACAGTACGACGTAGCGACTCATAAGACCAGTAAACAGGCTTCCACAAGCTTGGGTGGGATTCTCGAAGACTAGTACACTGCTTGCCTCGCCCGTCTCATCCGGTCTCCTGGGCTATGAGGCGCCTTACTTCGCTCATCAGGACATCCGCGCACTGTCTTTCTTCCTCTTCGAGCGGCCGCCCGTGCGACGGACTTGAATATAGTTTTATTTGACAGTCGAGACACATGCGCAGTCGGTCGTCGACAAAGACGAGCCAGTAGATCTTGCGGGCGATGCCTCTAACGAGAAGCAGGCCATCCTCGAGTCGGAAATGATTGGCTTCCCATTGACGGTGGTGTGTGACAATCACAGATACTTTTCTGAGGGCGCCATGCGCCCTCGGTCGCTCGTGCATGGTGAGTGGCATCTCGTCGAGCTGGTAAGGGGTCATCTGGTCGATCGGTATTACAAGGTCAAGGGTTTCTAGCTTGGTGTATTTTTCCAAGTTGAGGCGAGTTTGAGCGCTGTTTGTGCCGCTCAACAGGCGTTGACACTCCACTTTCAACTGCTTCCAATGTTCCGCAAGGGGTTCGAGCTCGACAAGACGTGTCGGGTCGCTACACACGATGCCTATTCGTCTAGGCATACAAATCTTTTGCTCATTTGCAATGCGAAGCTCCTCGAATATGGCTGATGCAGGGCGCTCGTCGTCGATGTAAAGCTCCCGAACCTCATTTCCGGGTCGGAAAAGGGCTGCTCTCAGGGCTTGTCTGATTCTCTCGGTTCTGGTCACTCCTTCGAGTTTCGGGAAATCTCTGATACTGACACGCAGCCGCAAGAGATTTGTTAGTTCCCAGTCTTGAGGTATACTATGCCGCCGGATGGGAGTATCGGAGCTACACTCTTCGATGTCGCGACAGTGAAAGTCTGTCAAGCTGTACCGTTCGACACCCGCTTGAACTTCTTTCTTTAGCTTTGCGAACTCATGACGTAATGTTGTGGCGTTGGGCGTCTGCTTTATGAGTCGCGCCCAGTTCGATGCAGATCGCCATTCGGCACCCCATCCAACGCCAGTTTGGATGCTCCGCACAGCCGACAAACACATCGCCTTCCTTGCCTGTAAGAGCAGTAGGTGCAGGCAGGTGTACAGGTATTGGGTCAACATCTTATACACTGTCATTATATTCTCTGAGAGACTCACAGGATCCTTGCCTCGTTGAATGATCTCGATCTGTATCGAAGTAACATTCCTATATATATCCTCCACCAGAGCCTGGAAATATGCTTTGTTCAACATGAGAAGAGATATTTGATCTTTGTGGGAGAGGTGGGCGATGATATCGGAGCGGATTTGGGGAATGGACCAAACGCGCAGGTCAGGCGTGAAACCGGTGGAGATCTGCCTGTGATACACGAGTGATGCGCAGATCTCGTCAGCAATCGTATAGCAAAGACACCCCTTGTCAAGGCTTGAAGTCCAGAAAGTGATGGGGGACTGGACAGCCGAACAAACAGTAGCAACTCACTGCGACATTTTGTGACTTTCTATGTGGTCTTTAGAAGGTGTCAAACGTCTATCGAATTGAAAATACGGTACATGCGGTCAAAACGAAAGAAAGAGAAATGGAACGAACGTCAACTGGGCTGTTAGAGCTCGGTGAATTGGAAAGGCTCATTGCGGTGAACGTGCTGGTCACGAATGGATCAAGGTTTGGTTGATGGTAATGGGTGATTCGTGCTTACAGATAACTGATGGTGACTAGTAACCACAGGTGGAGAAGCCGATCAGCAGCCGCGCGCGGGGGACGCCAGTCAACCATCGGTTGGTTTGCCATACTCGCATGAGTAGACTTAGGCAAGCATACAGCACATGTATCACCATGTCAGTACTCTATGTACAGCTGAACGAAAAACGAGCCGACCTGCCTGCGTTTGACGACCCAATGTAATACCAACGGGCCAACGGGTACATCCAGCGATTAACAGGTCCAGGTACGACGAACATGACCGCCGGCAAGACTGGGGTGAGAAGATCCGAGTCACGGGTACTCGTTCTGGATAAGAAGCGAAGACGAATATCTCATCCGCCAGTCTATCTGGGAAGTCTAGCTATGTGGTGGAAGCCATTCCCTCCTCGTCAGAAGGTTTGATCACATCCCAATCACACTACTGGACCATCAAGACGTGATCCGGCGAAAGTCGGAAAGGATTTTACAAGGCGCTGTATGACTGTAGCGCCGTAAAGCAAAGTTATTTGCCGACGATTGCGGTCTTTCCCATTCCTATCAAGCGACCTTTAAATACGATGGACATTTGTGCCATGTCTACAGTTTTTCGTTGGGCAGCGATACAATTTGTTGATGATGGCAACGCTTGGGGAGATAGCTCTATACCGTAGAGGTCGATGACGCTCACACGACCAGGTGGAGCTTTTGGAAGAGGTTAGTCGTTATACATGCTAGTACAAGTACCGGTCCTATCAAAGGGGTTCAGGGGATATCGAGTGACCAGTAGCGCTTGTGTTGCTGGCTGCCTGTAGAAGGGGGGGTTGGTTCCGGCGGATCTCAGGGTCATGCTCTAGACCAAGAGTGGGATATATATAATATATATGATGCAGATTTTTGTATGGTGATAATAATACGTAAGGGTTTATTTAGAAAAGTATAAGTAGATTTACCATATCCGGTAATACTGACCACACACAATCAAGTTACAAGTTATTAGCTCGTCCGCTTTTAAGATTTCGTTTTTCATTGCAACATAATAATAATCACTGGTACCATATGAGACCATCTCCAACCCATCCCAACAAGTCTTCTCACAATCTCTCTCACAGTACCATCTATCATGTCTTCTTCAACATATACTACCTCATTCTTGATATAAGCAAATTGACCCCCCCATATCATCGTATAGTGGCCAGTCCCCACACTGCTCGCTTTTAACGGAACCGTACCACTGACCTTCTCGCTTGAGAGCTAGCTCAATTTGTAACGCCTTCCTCGACCAACCGGGAAAGCCAACCCAATCCTCCCTCAGCTCAGCTACTCCGTCTTCTATCAATGTTTGCTCAGCCCAAACCGCTTTTCTCATACCTCAACAGACCTACTTTACCGTACAATACCCTCAGCCGACGTCACGGCAACGAAAAACCAGAGAAGAAACACACCAAGGAGCTGCATCTGCTATTGATCAATCAGAATCACTACAAGATACCCTCGAGAGTCTGAGTGGTATAGAAGAATAAAGCAGGCGGAATCGAAATCTTGGTCCACTTGCTCCTCGCACACAACTCTTTACCTACTGCAAGATCTCGTCCAAGCCTTAGATGCCCAGTCCTCATCCGGCAGCCCCAAAGAAGGGCGGAGTGAAATGTAAGTCTTTCCTTGTCAGCTTATGGATGTCAAGACCGCCCATCAGATTCACAGGTCCTTTGGGATTTCAGTTGTTTACATTAGATTTGGCAACTGACGAGAATGCATGAACTGTACGCTGTAGCCCAAGTCACTTCGCCTAGTCCCTCATATCATCCACCTCTTCCTCGACTGAAACTCAAAATAAGACAACCCTCTCCCGCAGCATCTTCTTCCTCCAGACCATCAAAACCTCCTCCTCGTGCCGCCAACTTTTTTGACACCGACTCAAGCTCAGACCTCACACCACCGGAAGACGACGATGATGACGACGACGATGATGAAGATTTCGACGAGAGCATGGTGACGCCTCGTAAAGGTGTTCACAAGGGGAGAAATTCGCCTGCTCAGACCGCTCAACCGACGGTGCAAGCTAAGAAATCGACCGAGAAGAAGAAATCCAGCCTAGGGAAAGATGTCACAGGGAAGGCTCAAGCTGTTGGTAGAAAACCTTCACCCGCACCACCACCAGCGGTGAATGGGCGGGATAAGAAGCGAGCGCATAAGCTTGAAGAGGTCGAGAGGAGGAGGGCGCGAGACGCAAAATTTGACATCGACGATGATGATACAGAGGATGATGACATGTTCAGCGAACCGGTATGTTCTCTCAACTCCCCCTCTCTCTCACACAGATTAACTCCCTCACAAAAAGTTAAAAAGGCAAAATCAAAACTGTTTGATCCCTTTGTTCTGACCTCACTTTTCCTTCCTTCCAAAATTAGACACCTATACTGGCGCCTACCTACCCTACATACGAAGACGCAGTATCATCCTTTGGCGACGACGAGTCCGACCGTGACAACCTTACAGAAGATGAATTGACGGGTATACCAGAGGCGTTGATGGGTCATGAAATCGAGGATCTGAATTACGGTGCGGGACATGATGCCGATGTGGAGAAGCAACAATCTACGCTGTATTGGGATGAAACGACAAGTGATGACGAGGAAGAGGAGGTGAGTTTGGCTGCCCACTGACTCTGGATTTTGACATTGTCGGATCCGTCCGGGAAGTGGCTCTTAGTCCGTGGCTCTTAGTCCGTGGCTGATATTGATTGATTACTATAATCTGCTCAGGTATTCATAAATCAACTGTCCGGATCAGAGATCGATGCGCAATCACAATCATCCGTTGACGGCTTATCAGATGACTCAATGTCCGATTCCGATTTTGGTTCAAGCTCAGACGACGGTCTCGACGAATTTGGTTTCCCCATACCAAGCGCCTCGTTGTTTCCCATCAATGAGGAAACCACTGAAAGCGCCGATCCTGGTCTGGTCTTGATGGAGAACTGGGACGGACAGTTTGTGCTGGTACAACCGAGACATGAACGATCACGATCAAGACACCGAGGAGACAAGGGTTCAAGAACAGCTGGATCAGTGAGCGGAAGTACGAATGTCTCCGGTAATGACCAACCAGGTCTCCTCATCGACCCGGATGCCGATCTGGGAGAGTTCGACTCGGATCAAGATTCTTATTGGAGCGGCGTTAGTGATGAGGATGATGGTGGAGATACGACGGACTCGATGGCGGAAGAAGATATGCCAATGCTGGACAGTCCAGCATTGAACGAGTTGATGGAAGCCCAAATGGCTGAAGCGGTCCTACGTATGGCTGTGGAGAACGGTGAGATGCCCCTCCTCGACCACGAGATCCCTCCTCTCGATCCTGGACTGTCGGTTGTCGTAACGGATGCCGCCGGGCTGGACGTACATACGCCTGCTCTCTCGACCACTTCGTCCTCGGGACCCATTCCTGGTCCTATTACCGCTACTCTACCTCAAACGCCTGCGCCTGCTGCTCCAATTGGACCTGTTATGGGCACCTTCCACCCTACGACCGACGATCCTGCTCAACACGCTGTCATTGACGGTTCTGGCGCCGACACCAAATCTCCCTTCACGCATCGACGCCGCTCAAGACGGGGAAGAGATGCAGCATCAGTAGCTTCAAGTAAGCGAAGCCAGGAAGATCGAAAACGAAAACAGTCTGCTCAAGATCCGTTCTCCCCCGGCTCTACCCACGCGGTCTTTGGTTTGAGCAAGAAAGCGAGATACTCTTCTATTCCTGGTCATCCCAGGTTCGTTGCGGCTCGTCGTGCGGCCGAAGCGTTATGCGATCCTCAAGATAGAGAAACAACTCCTTCCGATTCCGACGAACTCTCATTGGAAGACATGTTGGAGACTTCGGTTCTCATGCATGAATTGGAAGATCAGGGTCATCATGAACCTGCTAGTGCGGAACATCTACGTCATATGATACGTTTCGACCGAGTCGGAGTCTCAACCTACCTTCGAAGAAATTTCGGCGCGACTGCCTCTGGTGATCTTTCGGGGCAGGTCAACCTCGCTTCTCCCAATGGAAATGGACTCGACAACGGAAGAGGAGGAAACCTGGCAATAGGCGGTCAACTGGAAGATACCCTCGTCGGACCAATGGGCGGGAGGATGCTTGTTAGCCCCGTGCTAGGACCTACACATGGTCGAGGTCGAGGGAACGAAGCGGCGGAAAAGAAAAGGGAGAAGAGGAGAAGAAGGAGAGCTGCTGAAGCTTCGGCAGCTGCTGCGGCCGCTGCGGCAGAAGACACAGCTGCTCCTGCTACCACCGAGAACAACGCGTTATCACAACAGCCGCAGATGGACGGTATTGCTCTTCCTGTCATCGACTCCAACCCGCCAATGCCGATCCTGCAGATATAAAGCTGCTCTGCTTTTGATGGTAACAATCCGACAATCACTCCATCACATCCGATCATCATCCCACAACTCGACTCCGACCTCAGCTAGATACGATTGCCGTGCATCGCGTCTATACGTCGGCTCAATTTGGGCTTTGCAATACGTTCGTCCACTCCCCCTCTCCTCACCACCCATCATCATTCACCGAGCACATCTCGCACACAATCATTGTAGAAACCGCATCATGACTTTGCTCTGCTCTGCTTCCTGCTTCCTGCTTTCTGCTCCTCTTTCTCCCTCTTGATCCGTACTTTTTCTTCCCCTTTTCTCTTGCTCTGGGTCCTCGTTAGCTCTTTTATCATGCTCCATGCTCCATGCTCCATGCTCCATGCTCCTTGATTCTAGAGATCAGTCATTTGCTCAGTCTCATACATTCATACACTGTAAATCTCTTGGTCTTTTCCTTGTATCTTGTTATACATTACATTACATGAAATCGCATCCTCCAGTACAGATACACAAGTGCAAATACAATACAGTATCATACAAACAAAAAAAGACTAAAAGTAAGCAGAAAATGCTCATATATGTATGTCTCATAATTGAAAATGACCTGGTCGGAAAATCACAACACGAATTGCTATAGTGATGTGCAGTGGCCTATCCAGTACTCGTGCAATAATACGAGTACTATCCGCCGTCAAGGTGAACAATATGATGGTATATTCAACTCAAAGATTTTAGACCATCCATTTGTTCACTATTCACTGGGTTTCCAGACCCAAAAAGCATACAAGAACATGACTCGTGAAAGATCTACAGCACTCGGGATTCCTACCTGGTCCTCCACGGCGGTACTGTACTGACCGAGCGATACATATCGAGGTCCGAAATTCTATCTGCGCAGATTAAAATTTGTGGATTATTGCTGGGCTAGTTAATGATGATGACTTGGCACAATCCCAGTTTCGGCTAGTCTGGTCGTATCTTACTCGCACAAGCAGTACTCGTACTCGTACCCCGCCATTCAATGGAGAAGAAAGTTGAGATACTGCATACTGTAGGTCACATGGGGTACAGTATATAACGGCGAAAAAATGCATACTAGTACTGTATGGTAATGGTGGATAAAGTAAGGGAGCTGGAAGACTGTACTCTGAGCCAAGGACTATGTACTGTAGCATTGCACGGAATAATGGAAAGAAAGAAAAAGTCCGGCACGAGTAGATTGTCCGAAATCGTATGTGTGTTACAGTAGTCATTAGATATGATAGGAGAATACTCGTACTACCTATGAGACGTGCTCGAAAGGTAAACTCTTTCTTCAATGTCAATCTGCACTAAGTAATGCACATGAAGCTGAGGTCAATAGTTGGGGTCACTGATAGAGTACTCGTACGCATGCGACGCCTGCGCCACCTGCGCCACCTTCCAGAGGGGTTCACATGATGCCTGCCAGCATACAGCAGCTGCGGCTGCGTGAAGTACCTGAATACTCGAGTGCTAGGCTCGTGGCAGCGTAGAAGACTCTTAGTAGAGGTAGGTGCCTCGGTAAGGTGAGAACTGCAGTAAAACAAATCACAAGAATCAGTGAGCGCGGATGGGAGAGCTACAAGTGGATTGTTAATGCGACGGGGACTCACAGAAGTGTCTACTTCGACGACCGAGGACTCGGCAAATGTCGAACCGACGGCTGACGAAGTGCCAACATAGTTGGGCATACCAACGTACGCGACCACAGGCTTCGCACTAGGGCTAGGGCCAGGGCTCTGGCTCTGCTGCTCAGTAACAGCAGCTTCTGAAGAAGGGAGCTCGACAGCCGCAACGGGTTTAAGTGTCTGAGTGGGCAGGGAGCCTTCGCCTGCAGTTTCAGTAGGATTAGGGGTGGGGACTTGTTCTTTTTCAGATGAGGTAGGCTTGGAAGCTTGGTCAGTGGTTCCTTCCGGAGGAGGAGGAGGAGGAGGGGCAGAAGATGAGGACTCTTCGGGCTTCTCTTCGCAGTCGCATTCTTTCTCCTTGTCTTCGCATTCCTTCTCGGGGGGAGGGGACTTGGAACCCTTGCCATGATCTTCACCACCTGATCCACCGCTTTCAGCAGGAGGGGGAGCAGAAGAGGTCGGAGCCGCTGCATTCTCGCTAGTGGTCGGTGGCGCTTCCGAGGTGGTCTCAGGGGGAGGAGGGGGAGGTGCTTCAGATGTCGTCTCAGGGGCAGAGGCCTCGGAAGTGGTTTCTGCGGGTGCTTCCGGGGTGGTCTCAGGAGGAGGTGCCTCTGACGAAGTGGGCGCGGCAGCCATGTCGGTCGTCTCGGGAGGAGGTGCGGGCGCTTTTTCTTCCTCTTCCTCTTCGCAATCATCCTCTTCTTCCACTTCTTCGTCACAGTCTTCTTCAGGGGCTTCTTCTTCCTCACAATCGTCTTCGTCTTCTTCGTACTCTTCGCAGTCGTCTTCATCTTCCTCGGGAGGAGGTGTGTTTGATCCTTCACCGCCACCTTCGCCGCCACCACCACCGCTTTCGGCAGGAGGAGGTGCCGAAGAAGTAGGCGCAGCGGCGTTCTCAGTAGTCGGCGGTGGGGCCTCACTGCTGGTACTCTCGGGTGGAGGAGGTGTGGACGAAGGAGGTGGGGGAGGAGGAGGGCATGGTGCACCTTTACAGTCTGTAGCAGCAGGAATATCCGCTTCGGTCGATGTGGGAGTATCACTACTTGAGGGGGCCTCTTCCGAGGAAGAAGAGGTCGTCTGAGTCTCGGTGGCAGTCATAGTATGATACCGTGTCGAAGTGACAGGTCCAGCAGGTGCCTCTGCCTCGGAACTAGACTCGGGAGTCTCTTCAGCCGAGCTGGTAGGTGCAGCAGCTTGGTCGGTGGTACCTGCCGGAGGAGTGTATCGCTTCTCGGGGGTGAAAGCGATAGGGTGCCCGACTCTGATAGTGGGGATGATTGCGCCAAACTCAAATGAAGCGGTGTCGGTGGGGTAAGGGACGGGGTCGGTATTTTGACGAGCATCGAGTCGGTACTCCTAAGCCAATGAACCCGTAATACACACACACACACACACACACACACACTTAGGTGTCAGCGACAGACAATGAGGTGCAAGATGTGGTCCAGACGGGAGGACGGAATCGCACTTACCTCTTCGCGAGCAAGGAGGAGTCGACCAAGGCTGAGCGCCTGAGCGAGCGAGAGCGAGGAAAGAACCCCGGTGAGCAGGATGGAAGCCTTCATTTTGACAAACGGTGCTCTCAGTCAACAGTCAGACTGATGTTGTGCCTGTAAAGAAATGAGGTGGGTAGTGGACAGCAAAGAGGAAGATGAGTGTACTGAGATATGGTCACGGTAAAAAAGAGTGTGATTGGAACTTCGATGGGTAAGGGCGCGCGTGGTCGTTGGCTGTGTGTGGAGCGGAAGGCGTATTCGTATGTGCAGCCTTAAATACGGCAAAACTGTACGAGTTGCTACTGCGCTTGATAGGTGAGAGAGATTTGGCAGATGGATCGATTCCTTGGACAAAGAAGGGGGAAGGAGAGATTGATTGTTAGAACAGCAAGAGGAGGTACCTGTACTTGTACTCGTCCCATCCCCGACCTCTAACCGACGAAGGCATTCGCTGCCTGTTCAAATTCCAAACCCAGCCAGTATGAAGCCCGGTAGATGCTTTATTCATCTCGTTAGATCGTCGATGTTCTAGGCGAAGCCAAAGCGAAGACCAATGTGAATCCCTCCCCCTTCCCGTCCCAATCTCCGAAAATAAACCACAAAGGGGACACATCATCCCCTCGAATGCTGTTCTCCTGGATCATAGCGTAGACTGCGGTGAGTCAGAAAGGGGTATACACCTTATTAGTCTGATCCTCTGATCATGCAAGGTCGGTCAGATACCTTTGAGGGGGTTGTTAAAGGGATGATCGGAAGGAAAGGTGGGTTAGATGTTCTTGATTAGGTGGCTGGTGAGTGGTGGGTGAAGGTGTACCTTTGCTTGAGCTGAGTTCTCGAAGGGGAAGACCTTTGGATGGGTGCTACAAAGGGGCTTCGGATCGGAGTGGTACTGTACGAGTAGGCAACCGTTGAGTCATTGTGTCGGCGTTACGGTCCCCGCTCCGATCATAGCCTGAGCCAGAAGAGGTTGGCTGGCGGGGACTCGTTCGGAGTCCCTGAGAGGACTAAAATTCTTCTCATGCGCATTGGTCTTAACAATGGTCAGTAGCTTAGTCAAGGCAGGTCAATGTCTTTGGGGGCAGGTCAACCAACAACAGTACAAGAACAAAACCGTCCGGCTGCACCGCAAGAAACAAGACAGAGTCTGTCAATGTCCTTTATTTCAGTATGACCGGTCTTTCGCCTGGGATGAGGTTCGGGTCGGATCTGTTTTCCGGTGAACACAGTGAGCGTTCTGTCTGTACTGGGCATCGGTTGAGGTATGACTCAGGAGGGATCGTGATCTTTCAGCATGACTTACTGATTTCACGTTACTTCACAAGTCCACAGTCTCGCTCGCATGCAGTATCGTGGTTCCTCTGCATCCAATAGATTCACCGCTGTCCTTCCTCCTCTACATGCTTGTCTGTGGCTCACGATCGGACTATGGAGAACTTGTCCATCTCCACCATATCCATGAGCAGTCCATGGTGTGCTATCATGTATATGATCAGGATCGAGAGAAGCCCATATAATATATTCCCACTTGGAATGAAATGGAATTCGAGTGGGCAAGTAAGTGTGTCAATCAATTGCATCCGAGATCTCCGGGTATCTTACGCACCATCAAATCAGTGCCTGTGATTCGTCATAGTCATAACGATGGCTTGATTAGTCACCCCCCACGCGACATCCACTCCGATCACTCCGATCACTACTACGAGTAATGTTTTCACCTCCACTTGGTCGAAATTCGAATGCAGCTCGTCAAAACAAACACATTCAAAGAAGCATTGAAGCAATTGACAGGCACCGAATACGCATCTGTTATATACAACGCCCAATCGAACCCTTCTTCGATCCATGATCCGTCCATTCAGTCGATCTCCACCGGCACTGCTCACCTGTAGTATCTTCATAGCGAACACCCAGCTCCTATCGATAGGCCGCCAGCGAGGTGCGCATCTCGGCCACCCTACCCTGCCTGTGGTCCTGAAGACCTTGAGTAGTATAAGATGCTTGACCCGTCGAGCGTCATCTCGTAATTCATACTATCGAACATCCCGCTCATATCTAATCAAATAGACAGAACTCGCTTGGGTCCCGGCATCCACAATACGATATCAAAGGGCCATACTTCGCAGTTCACAATTTAAGATGCCAGTCTCTCGTTCGAGTCGGGTCGGATTGGATAGTCGAGGAATGCTCGGCACGTTCCGCTTGGTCAGACACACCGTCGCACTATTTGTGCTCATATCCCTCGCCGACCTATTGCTGCTCATCGCGCTGGTCGTCAAACCATTTTCAGAGGCCAGGTCATGGGCTTTAGCATGCTGGACCGGGTGAGTAAAGTCTCATTACACGGTGGGAGATCTCTCGTCTGGCAAGTGATACGAGTGTGCGCCGAGTGGGTCATGAGAGATGAGTCGAGGGCTAACTCGATCGGCTGATGTAACTGATCATTATCCGTCCAGGGAACGATTTTGGACGTATATGCAGAAACACTGGGAGGTGGACTTGAATGCCAAGCCGGCAGTGGAAGTAACGGGAGATGAAATACCGAAGGGTGAAAGTGCTTTCGTGCTATGCGTGAGTATCAGCTGGTTCGAGACGGCCGTTGGCTGTTGCTCGACGCGCGTCAAGATACGCACCGTTACGGACTGTTTCCTTCCTTCACTGACGTCGAGGAGATATGCATGTTACGAGAAGAAACCTGCTTTGACTTCTCCGGGACGCCGAATGTCTAGCTAACATACGAACTCCGTCTTTGTACTGGACTGCAGAACCACCTTGGATACTCGGATTATTACTTGATCCAGTACCTTTCTTCACGTGCAGGAATGTTGGGTCAGTCCAGGTACTTTGTCAAGAAGGAGATTCTGCGAATACCATTCTTTGGCCTCGCGTTCTGGGCCTTTGGTGAGTCGGTCTTCCTGCCTAGCCTTGACGGTAGTCACGCCCTTCGGCTCTCCCTTGAAGCGAGATCAGAAGCCTTTCCCCTCAGTTTTTTGTACCATGTACAGAGGCAGTTGTCAGTGGTTGGTGCAGGCGTGGAAAGGCTGCAACGAAGCATGTTGAAGACGCTTATGCAAGTCTATCTGAATCAGGTATGATTCTGATCTCGAGAAACTGGACAAGTGATCAGCGACTGTTAGAGTGAGTTTTCAGTTGTAGCGACGGCGTTTTCCCTCTCGCGTTGTCATCATGCCTTTGCTCCGGATTCTAAAGGTATACGTATACGGGATTATGTCGATTTTTTTTGCGCAGGGCCATAGCTGATCGTTGTACTGGTTGGTACACGTAGACAAGCATTCTCGCGAATCAAGACGAATGGACACGACTCTTGGATCATCCTGTACCCCGAAGGCACGAGAAGAACTCCCAAAAAGCTTCTTCAGGTGAGTGAATCTTGGTGGATTGCAGCGGGTCTACTGTATACGTTTTCGCCTCTCGAACCGAATGAGCCGAACGGACTCTCGATTACTATCAGACAGCCTCTTACGCTGCGGAACCAAATCAAAGTGCTCATGTACCATATGTGTCACGTTCTGCTCTGTAGTCTCAAGCATTTGCCAGGAAGAACGGGAAAGCCGAACTTGATCACGTACTGTTCCCTAGGACGAAAGGCTTTGTAGCCACGGTGCAAGGTGAGTCCAACCTGCCATCCCCTTCCTTCCTCTTGGGATCCTGGGAATGTAATACAGTATACTGACAGATTCTCATCGTACGTTCCCCCTTACGATACAAACACACCTCGTTTCTGGTTTCTTACCCGACACAGCCCTGCGAAACTCGCACGTCAAGTACATCTACGACTTGACTCTCCTGTACTCTTCGCCTGGAGGCTGGAAGAATCAGTATACCGTGCCCACCCTGGCGGAGATCTTGTCATGCGATGACCTGCACAAGAGGGGTTATAGTTTCCGTATACATGTGAGAAGGTGCGCCTGGATGACTATCAATGTGTCTCCCTCTCAAGCAATGCTCACGCTGACACCCTTTTTCGTTACGGTTGTGGGCAATGAATCAGAATCCCGATTGCGAGCTTACCTCTTGGTGAGAGTAGTTTAAAAGCTTGGTGCGAGGATGCGTGGGCCAAGAAAAACGAGCTGCTGGATGAGATGATGAAGCGGGACGTCTTGCGTAATTGACTGGGCTTTCACAAAACCTGTACAAGTACTCTAACAGTACTCTATCGATCAGTCTCGGCTTGTTGCTTGTTCAAGCAGTTACGGCTCTCCGTACTCAGGCAAGAATGTTTTGCTAGCAGTATTTGGTGTGGAAAAACGATAAAGCTATCTTTGGTTGTCTAGAAACCCCGTCCGTCCTCTACCTTAGCTATGGATGAAAACATACAGGTTATTCACGTTATTCACAGCTGCATTGTCTGCTGATGTTGGCTTGTACTGCACGATTACGCAGGCGTTCCTGGGCGGCCGGGGTGCGTACCCGAATATTGCAGTTTCATGTCATCTAATCATAATGTCAGTAATGACAGAAACGCAGAACGCTTTTAGCTGTTTCACTCTGAATGATATGTATTGTACCCTGCTAGTCAAGAAAAGTCAGCTGATAACCGTGACCGCAATCCCATAACTGCGAATCCTGTACACACGTCAGATATTCACTGTCCTTGTCCACAGCTAGTCTGATGCTTCTTGTGTCGTGGGTTATAGTGAGGCGCGACAATTGACAAAGCAATGCGAGCAATCAATGTGTAATGCATCAGGTGTTTGTTAACTGTTACCGCAGAGGACGACGTATTTTGACATTTCCGCATCCCCTTTGTATACTATTTGTCTATGATTTCCGAGCCCTTGCGTTGGATCGTGCAACGCGAACTACGCTAGCAGACGTCGAGCTGTCTTGCGATCAGTACAGCGAGCGACGAAACGAAGTGCCGGTGAGCGGAAGAGAGAGGTAGCGCTGATTATTGCGCAACAGCCAAGATGGAATCGAAGGGGCTAATGGGATGATGTGCCGTTCCCGACAAGATGACGTGCGATTATTTATTTCTGTAAGGGTTTCAAACAGAATCACAAAAAATGAGATCAGTCCAATACGTTCGCAGATGCACCCAGGATAAAAAGATGTTGGGGGTTGCCTCGATTTGTTTCAAAGACTTGACTTACCATCATTCTCATGTAAGCGAGCTACAAGATCGTGCCGCAGGCAAACAAATCCAGTCAGCGTCCATGTCGACCATATGCGCTAGATGTTGGTAGGAGCGAGGCTCGACTCACCAGTAAGGCGCCGGAACCAGTAGCCACACCAACGAGATACTGCAATATACTGAACTTTGCCTGCTCAATCTGCGTTCTCAACCCCGCAATTTCCGATTCGATCCTCGTATCGACCTCTTTAATCTTCAATTCCTGCTGACTGCTCTCATCCCTTATTCGTCCCTTTTCCAAATTCAGATCCAATCGAACACCCGCTTGAGTCCGTGTAACTTCTTCTCTTAACCGTTGTTTGAGCTTTTCGACATCGGCCATGAGCCGCTCGTTCTCTGCTTTCATGAGTGATAGGTCGTTCTTCTCGTGCAGCTGTAACTCGGATTTCAGGCGTGCGAAATCGACTTTCTCGGTGTACCGTTGCTGTGCGAGTTGAAGGGGAAACAGAACGTAGTGACAATGAGGGTGGATGGATAGGCCAACATGAGATGCGATTTTGACGAACGATAGAACGGGCCGAGCCGGGAGTGAAGATATTATACAAAGGTCAGCCTCGGTATATACACCGCGAGTGACACAGTCTTAGGTGTGACTTGACTATCGCATCATTCCCCTTGATTCGTCATGAAGTACTTTGATCTTCCGCTTGGACCAACCAGCCAAACCGCATTCCCTTAGGCCCAACCATATGACATATTCGAACGAAATGAAATCAGGCCAGCACTCACCTTCTCCTGCTCGGCTTTACTGACCAAACTACTTTCCATTCCCTTGATACTCTCCTCCACTACCTCCGCTAACACACTCATGACTCCCTCGGCCTGTTTCCTATCCATCCCATTCTTCTCGAGCTTCTCTACAAACAAGTAGGTATCGAAGTGGGATATGCCCGTTGGCCGTGTCGAGTGGAAAGCCCGTTTGGGCATGGATCTTCGAGCGCTGAGGTGGGAGGTCATTGCCGCTGCAAGAGGGGCGGGGCGAGCTAAAGCTAAATCAGGTAGAATGCACAGCCAAGAGTCAGACATGAGCTGATGACTGCAGATACTGCAGATGCTTCACTCCACTCACACATGGCTAAGAGCGCGCCGGCTCGACTGGTCGTAGGCTGGGATAGGAGCGACGCCATGCTGGTATCGTTTCTGTTTGTATGATACCGAAAAGAAAAGATATTCGCGTCGAGATGAAGTAACACCTATGATTGAATCGCGTTTCGAATGTCGAATGAATGTTCGAATGAGTTCGAGAGACAGATACTAATAGTCAGTCACCAACTTTAGCGCCGTACGAGCGTGTTGCTGTGTATGAATCAAGTACAGTAAGTATGACGATTTCATCCACTACACTACTCGCTACTCACTACACTAGCACAGCGGTTTGACGGAATTACCGCCATAAAACAATCCGATTAGCATTTCAGCCAAGTCGTAAACACCATTAGAAAAGCATTTGTAATGCAGGTTCTGTGCTTTATCAACAGCTTGATTGGGTGGCGACTCGGGGATAAAATACAAAGAATAACAGTTGATTTATTTCTGTGAGCTGTGTCGGTGGTGAGCGCCGGTTAAAAGTTGTAAAGTTGATGGTCCACCTTGACCTTGAGTTTAGATTGTTGATTTTTGGAATTTTCAGCAATTAGAGCCCTTGTTGAACGCACGCTGTTCATAGTTGACGAGAGGCGATATCTCACTTCTCTCAATCGACAAGCTACTTTCAGGTCGACTACAAACAAAGTGGAGATAGAACATCATGCAGGTGAGCTAGATACCACCCTCTTACCGCAGGCAGGGCGTTTAGCTGATACGATTCACTCTTTACACCAGTCCGACGAGCTCATTTGGACGGTCATCAACCATCAGTGAGTCGTTGCTGGCCCTTGGGCTATGTTCCATAGTGACCGAAAGCTGACTATATTTCTGTTCACAGGTTCTGCTCGTACAAAGTAAAGTAAGCGGCAACACTTTTTCCGGGCTATCAACGTTTAATTTTAGAACTTACGTGCTTGTTCTTCCACTGTTCAGAACGACGACGCAGAATTTCTGTCGAAATGAATACAACTTGACTGGTTTCTGCACGAGACAATCATGTCCTTTGGCCAATTCGAGATATGCGACAGTACGAGAGAAAGATGGTGAGTGTCGACCATGATGTGCTTGCATCTCATTTCCGTCTTCTCTCCTTGCGTACTCTGTTCTCAAGATTGACGTACCAAAGCTCACGGGATCCTTGTGTGTTTTCTAGGTGTACTTTATCTATACATGAAGACGATTGAGAGAGCGCACACGCCCGCGAACATGTGGGAGAGAATAAAGCTCAGTAATAACTATGCCAAGGCGTTGGAGCAGGTGAGTCTCGGGACCTAAACCTCAAGACCTGATATTCCCCTCCCTGTTGAGCTATATACATCTTCGCGAAAGTGAAATGCCGGAGCTCCGTTCTTCGTTCATCCGTAAAATGTAGGCAAGATGCTGACTCACTCGGACTCGTGTTGTTTCATCGCTCAGATCGATAAAGAGCTCATCTACTGGCCGAATTTTATCACGCACAAGTGCAAGCAGAGGATAACGAAGATCACGCAATATCTGATCAAGATGAGAAGATTGAGTTTGGTACAACAGTGAGTGATAGCTCACTCCCTCTGTCCCACGTATGGCTATCATCATTGAGAAGAGGAAACAAGAAGAAACAATGCTGATGGGGAGATCGTTTGTACTGCTCGCTCGATGTGTTTTGTTCGATCAGACCCAAGAAAGTGGGAATCAAGAAGAAACTCGAGCGAAGAGAAGCGACCCGAGAACGAAAAGCTCTCGCCGCCGCCCACCTGGAGAAGAACATTGAAAAGGAGCTTTTGGAACGATTACGGTCCAAGGCCTATGGCGATGCCCCGCTCAACGTCAACGAGGACGTATGGAGACAAGTGTTGGACATGGACAGGAAGGGCAAAGAGAGGGATCTCGAGCTTGAGATGGAGGATGACGAATCTGATTATGAGAGGGATGAAGAGGAAGAAGAAGAGTACGAGGGCGGCGAGAGAGAGTATGTGGAAGATTCGGATGAGGAGAGCGAGGTCGGTGATTTGGAGGATTACTCTGGCAGCGAGGTGAGTGCATGGCATTCCGTGCGTCTGAGCGTATAATCGGAGCCGTGTTTCCCTTCATCTCGCTCGCGTAATCGTGTAATCGCGCGATCGACATGAATCGCAAGCACACTCCTGCACTTCCCCTTGCCCCGGCTGCTGCTTCATTGGATTACAAAAGCCGTTTCTTTGGCGACTCATTGCTGACTTGCTATTGTTTCGTCTTCCAGTTCGACGAATTCGACTCGGAGGAAGAAGGTTCTGATGAGCAAGGCCAAGACTTCCCCTCAGACCTCGACGTGTCGGACGAAGGCGAAGAGGACGGAGAAGGATCCGAAGGCGAGGAAGCTGAACCTAAAGGCAAGCCTGCAGCCGGAGGCGCTGGGACAAAGCGAAAAGTACCGCCCAAGTCATCTGGCGCAGCTACTAAGAAATCTAAATCTGGTGCAGCGGCAGGAGCCAAGGGATCTAGGAGACCTAGAGTTGATGTTGAGTATGAGATGGAGATGGAGACTGAGCCTCTGTCTAGGGATATGTTGAAGAACTGGTAGATGGTCGGTCGGCGCGGTGTATACAGGCCAGCTTGAAACTTGGAGCTTGGAGCTTCAGGGTCGAGGTGGCCTTGGTCCGATACGGTAGCTTATGGGCTCAGCAAGCTGGGCGGAGGATAGCGGCAGAGAGTGAGGAAGGAGAGAGCTGGATAACGACGTTTTTAACGATTCTTTGTACTGATATATATCCTATATACCCCTGCATATGGATAGATCTTATCCTTGATCCTTGGAACCATTATCATACTCCGTTACCCGAGACCAGGCGAAGCTTAACTCATTGGGGGTTTAACGTCCAGCTGACTAAAATATTGGCAATGGAATATCTCCTGTCACAAGTCGCTTAGAACCAATCGCAACTGAACCTGTACCCAATCGGTCCGGACGGAGTTCAGTGGAGATAAATTACATGCAATGCAGAAAGTGGCCCTGTACTGCACATCGAAAGGGATTCATCGGTACTATGTAGTTCTGGAAAATACTCGGTCTAGTCATCGTCGGAATCAGAGTTGAGCGCCAGATCAAACACGGCATTAGGATCGTATCGCCTGCTTGGTTCTTCGTGATGCACATGTGTAGGAGCGGAAGCTTGGTGCGCTTCTGGTTGTTGACCTAGCTCGCCTTGCGCTTGATTTGTCGTTGAGGCCAGTTCTACGATGATTACATGACATGGTAAACAGGGAAGACGATCGTCAGCTGGTTCCATATGGTATTTTTTTCCTTATTTTGGTGGGATAGGAGATGGATAGGTGAATCGGAGCGAGAGCACGGTGGTATAGGGTTTCTGCATAGATGTAGTGGGATAATACTGTACTACACTCACCGTCACCCACAACGCCCCTTTCACCCATCCCGCCCATACTGCCCTCAAGCTGGAACAATAACCCCTGGCGCATGTTCATCTCGCTAGGCCAAGGTGCGTACAGGCTCTTGTCGATTACCGTTGGAATAGCAGCCGCACCGCTGTCTGCTGATGATGTGGGTGGTATTGGCGCTGAAGTGTGTTTTGATATTGATTGGGCTGTTGAGAGTAGTAGACGGGTCGAGATGGGATCTGAACGATGACAGGGTGTTTAGTGTCAGCTTCAACATCCCACTCATACCCGGCCGAAATTTTCACGAGGCTCATGAAGCTATTTCTGTCAGTCAGACCAGACCGTCTTGATCTATAGAAGACAGGACAAGAGTTGAGGACTAAGTTTGGCGAAGCACAAATTGTGATGTTATGCTGCGGGGAAGTTGTTCATGATGTCTTTGCGGATAGATCCTTGCCAAATAGTAAATCTGAAATCTGAAAGACGGAGTGGTTGACAGTCGCCGAAGTGCCCGTATACAGATTTTCCTCTCACCAGCCAGCCAGAAAAGTCATAAAGACCACATCATACAACACTCACCTCTCTCAGATTTCTCAATATCATTCCTAACTGCCCGACCAGCTTCTACCATTCCTTCCAACTCACCTCTACTCCCCTCCAACCGTCTCATCACTCCCCTGACTCGCTTCTCAAGGTTCTCCACTTCCTTCTTCTTAGCTAAAAACCTCTGCCATTCGGCTTGATGTTCGTATGTCTCTTTTACTAATGAAGAGAGATCAAGGGTGGAAAGTTGGATTGCCGCGTAGATCTGTTCGATTGCCTGCGCACTGGGATTGGGGCTGGTCCCGAAGTTCGATTGTGTGGATGGGCCAGTCGTCGAAGAAGGAGGGGGAGACGAGAGTAGTGAGAATAGTTGGGTGATGAGTATGGATTGGGTTGATAGGTTTTGTAAGAGCGATTGTCGGGGCGCTTGACTCGAGGACATCGACGACGATGAGGAAGGGTCGCTAGGTTGCGCGAATGTAGAGGTAGATGCAGATGCGATTGCCATATTGATGCTGCTGCTGCTTACGGCCAAAAGATACCTGCCTGGATGAAGGCGGATTGAGCTGTTATTCGAGCTGAAATTGTATGCTGAATGATTAGCGATACTCTATGAAACGTCAGCATGACATGACATGACCATTATTGCTACAGTTGTGTACAGAGTAAGTTATGTGTGCAATCGTAAACTGGCACTAAGGGTAAGCCTGTTGAAAGGGTGTATTAGACTCATGATGTGGGGCTCCACACCATCATCCACTAATGCTTCGATTACAGCAAAGAGCAAGCGCACCCCCTCGTATGCACTGCTACGTAACCTAACCTTAGTCAGAGGCAGGGATTCATCGCATCGCCTCTACCTCTCACTCTGACGATTCTCGGCCGATTGGCAGGCTGACTGACATGGGTTCACATCTTCACTTGATATTGGTCCAACCTCCTCTTCTAGCTACTATATAAGTCCGCGTCACCGAACAGACATCAATACGTGAAGGAAGGCTTCTCAAAACATCCATTATCCCGGAGATATAGAGCCAGCGAAATCCTTGGCATTCGGCTATCCGTCATTGTGTAGATCAATCGCTCAAAGACGACTAGAAACGTGCTTTCTTTGGCATCGAGTGTAGAATTCTCCTTCTGTAAGATTGAACAAGGAGAATCCCAGTAGGAAACGCTCATACCACACCCAAGGGCACATCAGTCAGCCATGCCACGACTCGAAACGTCCCCTACGCGATCATCGGGATCACCATTCTCGTTCTCGGATTGGAGACGACGCGTCGACGTACGTGCGTTGGCTGCTCGAGCGAGGGGTATGCCTCGGGAGTTGGTACATCGGTACCATAAGCTTGGGAGGAAGGGCAAGGTGGGTTAACTCGAGCTCATAACGTCTATTCACGTTGTGCTCGGATGCGTTGGACTTGATGCTGACAGTATGCGTGATGGTACTTCAATGCCTATAGGCGACGATATGGTGCGTCTGACAATCATAAGCATTCATTGCATTATCATGATCCTCAAATAGTTGTCAGACGGAGCGAATTCTTCGAGCTCTGCAGTGGTGGCGCTTGCTTGACGAAGTCACTTGCTGACGCGTGTGAAAAACACCAATCCAGGTTCATCACGTTCATGCATGTCCTCATGCTGGCTCTGGTGATCATCATCACTCCTACTGGTATCGGGCGGTTCTTCACTAATCTTGCTCTGAGATTGAGGGAATTGGGCTGGAAGGGAATGGTGTTGTGCTGTTTGATCTCGAGTGAGTTAGATCTCACCTGATCATGTCTTGTCCCATCGTCCCATCGACTTTCCGACGCCGGCCGCTTTGTTTGCCCGTCGACGGCTCTGCGGGTCCCAATCTGTCCAGCCGATTCTTATCGTCTTCCATGACAGGGTCCTGATCTCCGGATCTTGCCGCTGACCCCGTCAATGTATTCTTCTAGTCCTCAGCTCGCACCCTCCTCTCTTCGGGTTTATGGGCTCCCTTACGCTCATCGGATTCACATACGGCGTATGGCCAGGTTTCTTGCTCTCGTTCATCTCGTCCATGCTCGGTGCGGGATTGTCGTTCATCTCAGTCAGGGTGCGTACCAACGAATCGATTGAAGCAAAAATCACAACTGGAAGGGAAAAGAATAGACTCAGATCCACACTATGGAGCAACAGCTAATATTTCTTCAATGTCCGCTTTGTCCATCCTGCAATTGCTGACTTTGTCACATTACCTCATCCCTACCTGTCCGTCCATCTACCGATCCTCAGACCTTCTTCCTAGGATATATCTCAAAAAACGATAAATGGGATGCCTTTGGCCACGTTATGCGTGCAAAGGGTTTACCGTTGATCATAATGATCCGGTATTGCCCCATCCCTTGGAATATCGGGAATGGTCTCTTTGCTGTGAGTGGAGCGATTTACCTCACTCTGCCAGCTTCCCCTCCAAGCGTTGAGCATTTTTTGCGCGTATGATCAAGCTGATGTTCGGCGTGTATTTCGCGATATCTCTTGTAGTCGATTGAGAGCGTTAAATTCTGGCAATTTATGCTTGCGAATCTGTAAGTAACCCCTTCCGCTCATGTCAGTCAGCGATATCATTCTCTCTATTCAGTCTCTTTTCCTGTGTCTCCCGCCTACGAGTGTGTCTAGAAATGAAACTGGGACTACCTCGTCACTGTCACTGACTTCGAACCTTCCGTCATGCTCTCATTTCCCCTCATCCGTCATCGCACTCTACGCAGCCTGATCCAGCCCCGACTTTTGATCCCAGTGTTCATCGGCTCCCGTCTCACCTCACTCGCATCAGACGTACATGACCCCCTTCAAACATGGCTCAACCTCCTCTCGATCGGTATATCGACCACCATCTCCCTCGTGACTGGTATCGTCATCTACCGACTCACTTTAGAACAAATGCGCAAGCTCAAGAATGAAGAAGGCGAACTTGCGGCAGAGTATGTTGAAGAGGATGCTCTGCTGGGAGAACTCAGCGATAGCGACGATGAGCTTACTAGAGGAGGTGGGAGGGAAGAGGCGGAATTGCTGACTGCTGATCAGGCAGAACGAGGCAGAGGTTTCGCGGGCAATGTAAAGCAGGGAAGGGATGGAAAGATGATCAGGCGGACTAGCGGAAGTGACTTGTCGGATAACTAGCTTTTGTGGGTTGCAGACATCAATACATAAGCAGAATAGGATCACCATTCGTTATGTCGACCTCTCTAGCCACTCAGCGTGTATATTCCCACAAGCGCGTGTTTGCCAAACATATCACATGATCATCTGAATCCCAATTGATAGGTACGCAGACTTTACAGAACGGGGTTGAAAGTATAGTAGGTATAGTTTGTTTTGAGTTGTGGAATCTCCATAAGACCATGTTTCCTGCTTGACGGTTTCTCCGGGCATCACCTTCGTCCTGATATCGAAATTAATAAGGGCATATGCAGGAAATACAGCCTTTAGCTGTGTCGTACAACAATTGTCTTGATCGTCGGCACAACGGGACTGTGATATGCTGCTCGTTCGAAACCGAGTGAAGAGAGGTGATGAGTGTCATCACGGCAAGGATAACTATAATTGGTTACTTGTTACTATACAAACATGAGGCGGAGTGAGAAAGAATGATTCCGTATCGTATCAATGGCGAGCGCCTAGGAGAACTCGATCAAGCAAGAACCAAAAGCTAGATTCAGACCTAGACCCTAGACATAGACCTAGGCAGTCTCTTTTCCGCTTCGTCTGTCGGCTTTGCGTTGCGCGAGCTATAAGCGTGATCCAAGTATCGTTGAAGAAAGCAGCCGTCAGACCAGTTTGTTCTCCACATGTAATTCATTGACGGTGGTAGGAAAAGAAAACCTCTTCGTCCGGATGATATCGGATTCGCCTGAACCCTTTGATCACACCAGCCAGAGAATGGGATTCGATCTTGATCTTAATCATCGCGAGGATGAGAAGAAACAAGAAAAAAACTCACCCAGTTGCCTTTACATTCCCTATACGCTGCGAAAAAGTCCAAGCACTGTTCGTTTAGCCGGTGGTGAATTGGTCGGTTGGTGAAGAAACGGGGGTAAAGAGACGAAAGTAAGATAAAGCTGATTAGCAAGCTGCCATTACTCTCGAAATATTCCCGGTTCCCTTCCCCATCTTTCTGCCTTCACCCGTCAAGCGTCAAGCGATGGAAGACAGACATAATCCATGCATTGATAATGCACAATGCATAACGGATTGTGCGATAGGTGGATGTCTTTGTCTGTTTTTGCCAAGAGATAAATGACATAGGGTAGTTCAAAGCCGGCCCGGGACCACAGACTCACTCACCTCTTCTCTGTTGTAATGCGTTCTTTCCAGGCAGTCGAGCGAAGCTTTCGACGCCGCTTGACATGGGTCGGCGAACTATAATGACATAGATGTACGACGATATCAGTCAATAACGTCCACTGCGAGTCTAAATACATATATATCGTTCCAACATGTCGAACGATCTTTGTCGTTCCTCGGGATGTCAAATCAGGAAGTTTCCCCGTCGTGCTGCGATGGAACCTGATGTGGGACTGTCCTTCGCTGATGATCTGAATCAATCCAAGCTCCTGTGACCATGCCCGCCTGGCTGGCTTCCCATCTCCAGACTCGATCTGTGAGGGCGACTCTTCACCCTTGCGGCTCATCACCTAGCTGCAGCCAAATTCTACCTCTCTGGACCGCATGCGATTCGATGCGAAGATCAAGTCATCTCTAGCCGAAACCTTTCACCCTCCATCACCCATTCTCCACGTTTACCCTCCGAGTCCAGCAAAGCATTCGATTGCAGAAGTATCGTATCATCGTTGACCTGATTTTCCACTTTTCCACTCACCTTACTAGCTGTCATCCGTCCCTAAGGATATGCCATGCACGAATTAGTCTACTCCACATTAAAGGCCAGTATGGGTGCTACAAATATAGCTCACCTTGAAAGTGTTCTTATAGTCATCAGGCTTCGACAAGTCCGCTGATGGCGCTGAGGGCTTATCTTCCGCTCGTACGGGGTTTTTCGAAGGAGGGACTTGGGAGGCCATTTTACGGAATCGGGATCGAGATGGAAATCGAGAGCGAGGTTTCGTGGGATGTAGAGGATAGCAGCGGACTCGAGTAGGTTTGTAGAGGATGAACTCGCCAATTTTGAGCGGCTATGATATCTGATCACTGGTCGACTACGGTTGTTCGCTTGAGATAGAATCGTTACGAAGGAGTTGGTCATCTTCCAAAGGTCATCAGAGGGACGCTCACTTGCAACCGTTACGGCTTCCGGCCGGCGAGTAAGAACTCGACAATAAACCCAAACTCACCGTAGCAAAATGCGGAGACTCCACACGCTCACTCGCTCACTCACTCACTCGCACCGCAGTTCTTGACAGAGTACACTTGTTAGCTATTTACGACTGGATCCAAAGAACAACCGCATTTCTATCCTTTCAACTTAGTTCACCCATACTCTGTCAGAACGACATCGACACGGAGAAAGAAACAAGGGGCCTCAGCTACGTGATATTGAGGACTTAGTCGAGGTTCAAAATAAAAGCTCTGCGATAAGGGTCTAGAATGACGGTCATTTCGACTCTGGCCGGAATAGGTATGGCCGTAGGGTAAGTTCCCTTCTCAACTGTGGACAATCCCACTGAATTGCGAAGCCATGTCAGTCTGTCGTGCTAATATGACCATGACTGCTTTCAAGGCCGCCTCTTATATACGCCGATCAGGTGAGCTATGTAATGCCTAGGTGCCTATGTCACGGTTCGCACACGCCTTAGCTGACACTTCATCTGTTTAGGCTTATAGTATCGTTAAGAAGAAGTGAGACTCAGCCATTCTTGACTTGACCTGATCGTCGCGATAGCTGACTTCGGTGCTGCTTCTCACTTGCTCAATAGAGACTCATCAGGCTTCTCTCATGGTTAGTCCCTGGTGAACTTCCAGCGAGTCTGCGTCTGCGTTAGTGCTTATAGCTGACAGATATTCTTCTGTGCTATCATGGTGTAGACGTCTGCGGAGTGTTGCTGGTAGCGAATATCGTCCGAGTTTTCTTCTGGCTTGGAAATAGGTTCGAGACTCGTGAGCATCGCCTTCTCATGCTCTCCTCTCTTGAAAGCGAGCGCAAAGATAGACAAGCGAAGCGAAACGGATTGAAATTGGTCGCTGAGCTGACTCTCATTCGTCTGTGAATTACAGCGCTACTCGTCCAGTCCCTCCTACTCATTCTCTCCCAGCTTCTCCTCCTGGCCATATGTCTACACTACGCCCCATCGTCCGACTCCGACGCACCAGACTACGCGCCTCTCTCCCCTCTACCTGGTGCAGGTCCAGGCGCAGGCTCAGATGGTCACCAACGTGAAGAATCAGATTACTTGTCCCGTCCGCCAGCTCACCGGACTGCTAGTGGAAATGCAAGTGGAAATGGCGGAGTGAAGGGTCTGTTCGTCGGGATGGGCAAGAAAAGGCCGTTTGATTTCTGGCAATGGGAAGGATATGGAACGTATCTTGAGTTCTTGGCGGGTTTGATTGTCGTTTTGGGGATATTGCAGATCATCTTGGGAAGGTGGATGTGGTAGGTCAAACCCTTCCGAAATGATATCCCACGAAGCTCTGGTGTGATTTCGACATTGGCATATGCGTTTCGATGAAATGCTAACTATCATATTGTCATAGGTATATTGACGCGTGAGCTGGTCGGATTGCGTGGTAGAGACGGAGCTGATAAGCTAACGCTTTGCATTGCAGATTGGGCTTTGTCGCCCTTACGATTGGTAAGTGTCCCCTTCAACTACCTTACTGTTTTATCCGGGTTCGATTTAAATACCTCAATTGCCACCTGAAACCCCGCTTTCACATCCATTCTACCGTTCTGGCACGAGAGAGAGCTGACAGACCGCTCGCTCGGTGTAACGCAGAGTCAACACTGCCAATCCCGCAGTTCATCTCGAATTGGAAGCGGAAATCATGCTATGGTTTTCGTTCGTCAACACTTGCAGGATGGTTCCTCGGTGATGCTTTCAAGTGGGTCCTTGTCTTTCGCGTTTGTTTTATCTTTGCACTCTTTGGGCGAGACTGTCGCATACCTCTTACGCTCAACACGTTGGCCTCGGTGAGGTATGAGATATGAGAGAGAACGCTGAGCAGATTACGATGCGCTTGTTTTTGCCGTCAGAACCGTCTACTTCTTCGTCCGACAATCGCCTATACAGTTTAAAGTGACAGCCATTCTAACGCTCTGCTGGGACAGCGGTAAGTCACGCCATACATATCCTCGATTCAAAAGTTTAAATCGAAAGTTACCTTGCTGATCACGCTTGACGGATAACGTTCAGCTGTCCTCGCTCAGAGGATCATATATGGCGCCGAGCCACCTCGCAACTTCAATCAATATTCTTCACAAGACGTCAGTGGAGGTGGGGGCGGGCCTGGGGGTGGTATGCACGAAGAGTCGCGGGGCTTGGCTCATGATGAGGACAGATAGTCTGTAGTCGACCCAAGCACAGCACATCCTCGAAGAAGTGAGAGCCAATAGACGCGATGCGATTGAGAAAGAATGCGGAATATGCATTTTGATAGTCATCGTCCATCCCTACGCCTCCGTCTATCCGCTGCCCCGCTCTATGCTCCAACCTAGCTCATGCTCAGTACTCCGGGGCACGACTCCGCTTAGTACTTGCCCTCTCGCTTGGTGAAGATGTTCCTCTTGCCCTCCTTGTGCTCCTTGAGTCGCTCAACTACCATGTTGTCCCACTCGGCTCGCTCGGTCTCCTCGGCGACGACCTGCTCGATGAGGGGAGTGAGGTATCGGACATCCTGTCGTGTGGGTAAAAGGGCGAATAGGTCAGCAATGATGATCCTATCCTTATCTTGTAAATATTGCTTTGTGGAGAACTATAGATAAGAGGGTGAATAAGGGGAATCGCAGTGAGGCTTTCCGATAATCCATTGAGCAGGAGACAGCCCGAGAACAGAATAAGAAGAAAAGGTTTCGCTTTTGATGGGAATGACAATGCCAACTACCACTCGGTGAAGGCCCGCCAGATCCATGGCCCTCGTTGACCCTTCCAGGTTCCTCCCAACGAACCGACGTATTTACGCCTTCCATGCTTCCATTCCTGTTCACCGGCGCGAACACCACACTCCCGTGCTCGAAACCACTTGACTCACCTTGTCAGCCGTGACCCACTGCTCCTTAGGAAGGTTCTTGTGTCCCATAGACTGAGCAAGACCACGTCGCAATCGGAATACTCGGTCGTACTTCTGCTGGTCGGAAAGTCGGGAGATGGCCTATGGGGCGACAATGGACCAGAAGGGTCAGTTATCGAGCCTTCGAATAGGTTGCACCAGCGATCCTGTACAGTTGATATCCCCTCCTGCCATTCAATTCCTCCCTCAATGTGTCCTGCCCACCCTTTTTCAGGGCAATGGGACTGTTGACGACGCTGTCCATGCAGCCTGCTTGGTATGCAGCATTTTCCTCGAAATGACAGCACAGGTGCGACTTCCATCTCCTTCGCCTGACCGTCCCACTTCAATATTCCAGAGGAACACTCAGCTGATGTCCCCGAGGGGGAAACAGGCATGTCTGCCCATCTCCTAATCCTCCGCCGATCTTGACGCAGTTCCGTACACCCCTCTTATTCTACATGCGGCCTTCTTCCTTCTATAAGTCTAGCCATGCACCTAGACAGCTTGTCTCTCCATACAGGCCAGTTCTGCTTCTTCCGTAGAAGGATAATTCAGATAATGAGGACCCACCTTCTGCACAACGTCGTTCTCCTCGGGGATCAAGTCATCGTAGACGTATCCCTTCTGTCTGTATCCAGCAGCGTTCTTGTAGAAGTTTGACCATCGAGCCCAGTACTTTTGGAGTCCTGGTCGTTGTCGGATCCAGGGGGCGAAACTGTGTTGTGGGAACGATCCAATACCGGTTATCGGAATGACATTTTGCGGTACAGCGACAACAGTATTTTGGAAAGAATATGCAGGCACAATCGAAGAGCAGGAATGGGATGTGTTTGGTGATGAATGCAATGCGATATGATGGGTGTGAGTCGATATGCGACAGTGTTATGTTATGGTCGATTTGCGCATGATCGGATAATCGCGGAGTATCAGAATATCACTAAAAGTCAGCTCTCATTTCCTCCAAATTCCAATCTCTCCCAAAACCGATGCATCGTGCATGCACGAAGGCGACGTACGAAGGACCCATAGGGCCGTTGCCGAAGATCATCTTGGTGATAGAAGGCATGATGGATGAGCTATGATGATGGTATAAGGACGATGATTTAGTAGAAGCAAGGATATGTTGCATATATCGAGATGTTGCGTTGCGATTGAGGTTATTTCAAGAGGATGCTATTGGCGCTCGCACATACGCATACAGCGCAGAAGAGGAGAGCCACAATTAGTCCGGATTGCTGAGTGGTTCGATTTGATCCCGTCCTACCCACTCGGCGATTTCGGATATTCCGGATCATTTCGCATCTGTGGCATGGGTCTGCATGTCACGGAACAAGAACGTATAGAATCGTTATGCGACGTCGATCTCAACAATCGCTATAAGTTTGTTGAGTTTTCTGCCATCCACTCTGCGGTGAGGAGGCATATACTTGTAGTGAGTGAAAGGAGAACGTATAGCAAAATCGAAACCAACGGGGTTCGGTCAGGAGACCACCGCCAACGCTAGTACTGTTTCAGAATGCACGATAGCTCATACATCATACATCAATCAAGAGGAACATATAGTAAATCACACTGTACCGATTCCCGACAGCAATTGGCCGTTCTAAGCTAACATTCATGGAAAATAGCTGCCTTCATGAGAAACGTATAGTACGAGTCCCAGGTTTTCGACTAAAAGTTACTGGGACAGGTCAATGCCGTTCTAAAATGCTTGCAAGGAAGTATTCCTTGTAAGGACGTATTAGTAGATCACACTTTACCGTTTTCTGACAGCGACTATGCGTTCTGATTTGATCGCTAGAGGTGTAGCTACAGTGGCGTGGGTGCCAGACGTATAGTAATTTCCCGATTATCGGGTCTTCGAGTATTGGGACAGGTCGCTGCGTTCTCAACAACCAGCAAGCAATCCACGGAAGATGGATAGTGCTTTACTCGCTACCGTCCTCCCACAGCGAGTATATGTTGTCGCTCGTCTCCAACACCTCGAGGGCACCCCTTTGAAGCATGTATCATATCGACTCCCGACCTCGCTATCCGCTTTCACAGCAAGATATGAGGCAAATCAGGTGGGCTGGTCTGGTCCGCCTATTTCGTACCTGGACAGCGCATACTCGCGATCCGTTCGGTCCCGCTTGACTCGCCTCAGTTGCCCTGCTGTTCGGTGATATGCATAGATATACCACGACTTTGTTGCCCGAAATCCTCAGGAGCTTAAACGAGATTCTGATTATTCTATCGTAACAACAAAACGATACGTGGGGCGTTTGTAGCGGATGAGTCGGATCAACTAAATCATTGGAACCTTATTCACCGTACGTACTACCTGGCGCTATATGTCTATTCGTGTCTGAATGGCTTTGCACTGACGATGTCTTTCTCTCTGTCACCTGCCAATCTTCCTAGACCCACTAGTTCAATGATATACAGTTCAAATATCGCATCACATCCCTAGGTGTCGATATTCCTGGTAAGATAATTCCAAACACGAGTTCCCATCAACGCGTCCCTCAGGACCACTATCACCAGAATATTCAAGCTGAGAACACCACTTCTCAGTATGACAACGTGAGTCACCTACCGCCATCTCTCACCGCGCTCGCCACCCGACTTTGCTGGCTGGCAGATGTGGAACCGTGATCGAGCTGATTCGAGTGATTACATCGTAGCCACGGCGGAGAAGAATTGCTCGTGTCCGCATATTCTCGGGCATGGTCCATCCCTCATATTCGCTCAACAATCCTACAGTACCTTCCCAACGGGTGTCTGGCCAGTCTTATGACAGTCAATCGATCCCACTTTGGAGAAGTAATCGGCGCATTGTACGGGGACTTTGAACTCAACGAACATCTCGCAATTCGCTCCGCTTGGGTCACGCAGGTATGTTCGATGTCATTGTTAACAATTCACTGTGTAGATTGAAGCGCGGGCTTTGTGTCACAACTGAGATTGACTTGATCGTGATATTTCTAGGAGCGGCAAGACCCGTACCCCTTAGCTATTTGCAACGTCAAGGTCAACCAATATCAAGGACTCCGGGGGTGGTCTAAATCCCCAGCACCGTACATCGCTCTCTTTCCCAAAGCTATATCTATAACTGGTAGGCTCCTTCACCCATATTCATTCTATCGAATCGCGCCTGAACTACCAGGATTCACACCAACGGGCACCGATACAGGCGACCAAGCGAAAGACAGGACACCTGTCAGGAAAGCCGCCTAACGAGCCTCCACCAGGTTGGAGTGAAATTTTCTCCGTCACGTTACATATGGGCGATCCACAAGATAAGACGCGAGGGCAATCCCTTTGGTCTGATCTAGAGAGTGTGTTGACGGATGCACAGCGAACCTCTTACGACCTGAAGACCTTTGAAACGTCCTTCAGAACTTCGAACAAGCGATTTTTAGAGGACTTATCGACAGCCATCCCGACAGGCCGTCTCGCCCCCAAAAAGCTGGACTTTCTTTCATTCTTCCCTGGCGAGTTGTGTCTACTGGAGCAGTGTGGACGATCTCTAACGTCAGTTCACCTAATGAACGTGGGTTATCTGAGGAAATCTCCGCTTCTTCCGTTATCCGAGTTCCTACGTGATCTCGACCCACTCAAATACCCTCAATTGGTCGAATTCTCTTTCGCTCTTGGGGGATCGAGTGAGTGGCAGTTGCCCACAAACCCCAAGATGCTACGCGACTATTCGGTCTGCAGTATCCCTCGACATGGATTGAGCAACCTCTCTATTACGATCGTTTACCCCAGCGATATAAACTTTCCCGATCAACGGCTCGGCGCAGAAAAGGCAATCTTCCGTCAATTGGCTCGGCTCCTACTTCCTCTGATTGATCCTTATGCCCCTCCCAAGACGTCGATCGAATGCCATCAGGAACGACCCCAACGATCGTGCCCTCCTGACCAGCCTGCTTGGGCCAGCAACCTGGAAGAAGCGTTCCGTACAAAGCTGGATGTTTCGATCAAGCAGGCGAAACAGCATGGACATTGACCTATCTGCCAGATAGTCACGATTTACGATGACATCGTATCTCCCAAATGGTCACAAGTGTTTCCAAGTTGCTAGATAGATGAAACACCATACAGTATCTCTACAGTGCTAGATTCCCTGTTGAGTCACTGGTGATCGAGGAACGTGTCACTCTAGGTGTATATAATCTCTGATCTGATCCGACCCTCTTCATCTCATCTCGTAGTGATCAGCCAGGGCGAGAAACTGAAAGATTGCCTTCATCCTGAAAGGGCCTCGCCGAAGCCAGATATCACTCGGAGAAGCAGGGAGTACAGCCTTGCTATATGGCATGCAGCATCTGGTAGACTTCAGCCCTGTCGAAGCGAGGAGATAAGCCGGTTCTATCATATGTCTGATTACCTGGACAAATAGGAATGTTAACGCCTACGAGGACGCTCGACTGAGCTTGAACTCCACCCAAACAGTAATACTGCATACTGTAGCTTGCGCACAGACCTTCGGCCCTACCAAAAGTGTCAAGTGACTCCACGCGATCCACACAGGGGATCTAGTGTATGCATCAGTATACTCTGTATCAACACATAGTTATCCACATCTTCTTCGCTCTCTTCTATCTTTCCTTCTTCTTCTCTCTCTCGGCCAACGACTTCTCGAACCATCATTCGTCGAGAAACCCTGTTGTCTCATTAACCTCCTCGGTGAATAGCCAAGAAGTTCCTACAAGCGCAGTCAGATCCTTTCGCTGCCCTTTTCGAAACGGTCACCGGCTTGTCGGAGGCTTCATTATTGACCATGACTGAGTAAGCTGACGTGATCCTCCAGTCCGCATCTCGTTCAAGGGCTACAGCTGACTGTGCAATGACCTCAGTGCATTTCCAGCTATCTCACCAGGCAAGCGTGTATGGTCGATCCCACATATCCGTGCATCGATACTGACATACCTGCCAAGAGGAGACTTGTTCACCCTGTTGACCGTCAGCAAATCTCATTTCGAAGCGGCGGTAGGGGTTTTGTATGGGACTTACCCCTATCGATACTATCATAAGTATATCATCAAATGCAAGAATAACGTATGTAATCATCGTCGCTCAGCGCGCAACGTAATGACTGACTTTCCATTCTTGTGCAGGATCACAAGGCATTCTACAAAAGAGCGGTCCGCACCATCAATGCTGTCGGGAGCAGACGTCGAGACGTCGATAAAAGAGTCAATCAATTCAAATTCTTTCCCAACGCTACTCGTCTCGACTTCAACCACAACGCGCGGCAACATTCGTTATATCGAGACCTGGACAGACACCCTCGTACCTATCGCTTCGTACAAAATGCAAGAGGGGCCGAACATTTCAGAGGACGAAATGATCCTCTGATGCAGATACAGGTGCCTCAGACGTGGGCTCACCATCACACTTGGGAACTGTCAGTCCGCGATCAACTCGACGGCAGGGTGCACCAGGATCACGTTCTCGACAGTATTCTTCGCAACTTGCAGGGATCCCCAGTACATCTATTCGGCTCGTTCTCCATCTCTTCCGATAATTCGAATGAACCACTGCTTCGAAACCTGATCAATATCGTTGTGGGCGAAGGGCAAGAACAATTCAGCCCCAAAAGCTTGACGCTTGACAGATGGCATTCCGGCGAGCTGCTACTTTTGAGGCAGCTGGGAGCTAGTCTTCAAGCACTCACCCTTCTACGGTCGAATTCGACTCGAAGTAGCGGACTATCCGTGGATGAGTTTCTGCATGGCTTTCATCCCGTCGAATACCCTCTCCTAGGATCTCTGTACTTAGAGTTTCGAGAGCCAGCGGAGGCCCCACAGCTTCTCGAAACAATCAATGCCAACGAAACCATTGTGGTATGCAGTCTGCCACGGAAAGGATTATGGTCAGTACACGAGGACTTCGAGTTCATGTTCTCCCCTTCCCAGGATCCCTCTTCGCCTCTCGATTCGAGCAGAGAGGTCGCTATTATACGACGCTTGGTCAGACACCTCATGCCTCTCGTTGATGCCTATCGTCCTCCTGAGCTGCATTTCGCATGTCATCGCATGGACCCGATCACTCATTCATATCTGATGCGTGGAGAGCTGGATCTGAGAGGAGCATTTCGAAGCGAATTCAGGTGTCTGATCGACAAAGCGCTCAAGCAAGGCAAATGTGAAACCGCTGGCCAGTGCAACGAAGAAGAATATTATTCGATCAGGGATCTTACGGGGAGTAGGAAAGCCGGGCTTCAACCAGGCGATGAGGCGCCAAGCACTCATGAGAGTACATGTACTGAAATAGAAGGGAGCACGAAAAAAGTGGCAAAGAAGAAAATGATCAGAGGTTGAGGGATACAGCGGGAACACAGGTATATGGTCTCAGTTCAAGTCCTGTATGATGTAATTGTGTAGAGTGATTATAACAAACTGTACATCGAGTTACATATCCTCTATGTTTTATATAGTAAATGAGTATCCTATCAGTGTAACAGACTCAGTTTCCAGTGTCTCTTCTCGGCCATGCTACTAGTGACGTCCAGCTGCTTTGTCCCAAGCGAGGGCCAAATGGAAGAAACATGCCCAGATCCAGTATCCCTATTGAGAGTGGTCACGTCACCCAGTAGCCACTGCTGTGTTCGCGCTACAAAGAACAATATGTGCGACGAGCGTGTCTCACAATTGCTGTGTTGCAGGAACGTGAAAAGACATCAGTATGACGTGAGATTCATCATCCTTTTTTGCTTCTCCTCCAGTCTGCTTCGCTTCAATACCCGGGACGGATGTCCTCCATAGATGGTGACCGTACAGCTTGGGCCCTGCGTGCAACGATACTAAAAGCGGCATCGATGCAAATGACAACTTTTCTCAACCCCATCTGCTAGTGAGGTATATAATGTACGTTGTCCACCATGTCTTTAGGACCGTCCGCAGACAATATAGCGGAAGTGCCCACGTGAGTGGAAAGCATCGCGGTCAGGAGAGTGCCATGCTGATGAACGCACACTTTCACGGCAACGCGCTTCAGCTCCCCGGGAGAGCGAGCTTGGGCTCTCCCACATGTTCAAGTAGCCGTACTTCTATACCTTCCCCAGAAGGACATCCACACCCTCCTCATAGTCAGTCGAGCCCATTTTCGATCCGCCGTTGCGGTCCTGTACGAAAAGTTTCATTTTGACAAGTACCGAGAATATGTGCCACGATGGACCGATGAGGTAAGTAGGTGCCTTGAACTAGTCGATCCGGCCGTCACTTGTGTTGTATATGCAGTACTTGTCGATGAGCGCTATGTTGGCTGTATCTTACTGATTACAAACATTGCAACTTTAACGCCGTTACGGCTTGATACGTTACAGCAACGCAAAAAGCTCTATCTCAACGCCGTGCGCCGAGTCGAAATCAGCTGGAAAGAAGAACGTGAACCCTGGTACGCGAGACCGACTTACTTGCACCCTTTTCCCTCCGCCACTTCTGTCGTTGGCGAACGCGACTCCGCGCCTTTACTTGATCGCGACTTGATGAATCATCCGACCACATACTGCCTGAGGCACCGTCATCTGTGGTCGTACCCGCAGCCGTACTCGTATTGTAATGACAGAGAAGAGAGAGGAATGTCGTTGCCACCAGGCTGGACGGAGATTACCCCGATGAGCTTCTCGATCAGCGATTCTGTTGGACAGAATATGAGCAAACAGCGGTACACATCTCTTGAGCAATTGTTTGCCGATCTGCCATCAACAGGATGCGTGGTGGAGTCGCTCGATATCAGTTGCAAGACGTCGAACGGGCCGTCTTTATACTCCGTCTCAAAATGTCATACATCGGGCGACAAACGACTGAACCTACAGTCCTTGAGCGTGGGACAAGTGCGCTCGGACGATCTTAGTGTTATCAGCAACCTCGGGTCCGGCCTGAAATATCTCAACCTGTACAACGATCTTCACAACTGGAGTAAATGTTCCGTACACCTAGACCACTTTCTACGCGAATTCGATCCAAGCAGATTCCTTCGCCTACGAGAGCTCCAAGTAGGATTAACAGGACCGACAAGCATTGATCGCACATTGCGCACGCCTGCCATGGATGTTTGCGACAGAAGTCAATTTCCGAGATGCGCGACCCCAGGCCGAGGGCTTGAGTGGTTAATATTCGATATCGTTTACCCTCACCCCTTGAAGATGTCACCGATAGAAATCGAAAACGAGAAGAAATCTATCATTCGCTTGGCAGAACTCCTGATGCCGTTGGTAGATCCGTACGCTCCGCCCTCAGTAGTATTCTCCTGTTGCAGCCGTGAGGACATCGCGACCCACCCAGCGAGCTACACCTTGTACGTAGACGGTTGCTATGGCTTCAGGGAGACGTTCTATCAAGAAATGACTCGCCTGATCAGACTCGCTGTCAATCGAGGGAGGATACCGAATACCCAAGACGACACCTTTCCGGTTACGCTGACCTCTAAGTCGGAGGAGTCGGATCCGAGGGGCTACTCGTTGAGGGCTCAACATGGTCTATGCACTAGCCTGTTCCTCATTTGTTACATACATATCTCTTTCAAGATCGGGAAGTGGCTTGGTGTAGCTTAGCTTGAGATAACATCATTTACTGTTCAGACTTTTCTACTGAGAGTGAAAGGGGGCGAACCACAACGTATTCATAATGCAGGTTATCTATACGATACAATCCCCACGAATGAGACCAATGTTATACTGTATGCATTTTTTTGTGCCAGATATGACAACATTGGACCTCGGATCCCTAACAACCCTACTCCTTTTCTTTGGACAGGCGACGTTCGGCGTTTTTGCATGATCATAGAGCTGCATTTCAGCTTTCTCGACTCGCATGACAGACGGAGAAGCACTCATAGCATCCACTCGCTTGTTATGATGTTATACATGCTTCTAGAAATCATCATAGATCCGCCTCTTTTCCATTCGTGTGCTTTGCCAAAAGCGGTAAGAAACCCGCTCCGACACTCCGAATCGGATTGTTACTAGTGTTAATCAACCACTTCAATATCTTCTGCCGCCTCCCCCATTTCTGGGCTGATACGACCCGCTTGAGGCGTAAGGGTTATAACCACCAGCAGCACCTCCTCTACCACCTCGTCCACCGCCACCAGCACCAGCACCAGCACCAGCTCCGCCGTATCCGCCGTAGCCTCCTTGAGGCGCAGCATATGGTCTTGCAGGAGGAGCACCGTATGGATTAGGTGGGGGTGCGCCATATGGATTTCTAGGTGGAGGAGCCTGGTATGCGCTGTATGCTGATACAGATCCTCCAGCTGCTGAAGCCGCACCGCCATACCCTCCGTAACCTCCTTGAGCAGCGTAAGGGTTTCCGCCGCCGCCACCGCCGTACCCTCCATATCCGCCACCACCGCCACCGTATCCGCCATACCCGCCTGCAGCAGGTGGAGCGCCGTAAGCTGCCCCAGGTCGAGGCGGAGGTGGGGCATATCCACCACCGCCATAACCATAGTTGGAAGGTGGCGGAGCAGTAGGTCCAGCGCCATGTCGAGCCAAGTCAGCTTGTGAAGGCCTAGGATAGCCATTGGCGCTTCTGGTTGGCGGAGCGCTATATACACCGCGGGCCATACCTGGACCACCAGTAGGTCCTGGTCCACCTCCAGAATGTCTAGGTCCTTTTCGATGATGATGGCCGCCGCCGCCACCTCCTCGTCTTACCCAGTCTTTGTCGCTTTCGGTCAAACGAGATTGACCGGGTGTGTATCCACGCAGAATGATCGACCGGTGAGGGTGAGCTTGAGCAGGGAAGTTATATAGCACGGAGATCGAGTTATTAGGCGATACTGAAGGCCATACTTCAGATATTGAGACAAGCGGGGTATCGAATGACGATTCAGGGACACAGTCCGGATCCGGACGTACAAGCCCAGTAGTACCGTGCGATAGCACTGGATCTATTGGCGAATCCTAAACGGCACAGAGTATTCTCGGTTAGCCTTTATCTGGACGTTTGCAAGTCCCAAGGCCACTTACTTTCGTGCTAGCCTTAAGACCGTACAGGTCGGCTAACGTGTCATACAATTCGTTTGCTTTCGAAACGAACATCACACTATTTCCTCCCTTGTTTCTCTGCAGATCAGCGGGACTCAGCAACGGTAACTTGCTGCCAAGGGCGTCTAATAGCTGTTTTTGATCGATGAAGGGAAGGAGGGCAACACCTTGCCAAGCCATCTTTTTGCCGTTCATGTCGATCTCAAAGTCGTCTGGGTAGAAATGAATGATTGGGGATTCGGGATTGATCATCAAGTCTTGCAACTTCTCGGGAAGGTGGATTCGACTGGTGAAGGGGTTTGAAGAAATGGAGGTCAGCGTTCGTAGTATCTTCCGTCGAATTTCGAGATGTTCAACTTACCTCGCGGCAGGGAATACACCCAGCAATTGCGCAAAAGGGGTGAAGGGCTGACCGGGTTTGAAGTCAATGTTGTATCTTCCGATGTCCTTGAAGTCCTGGGCGAAGGGTGCATAGTGATACGGGTAGAACCAATCCCAAGCCGGTACACCTTGGTAGTAGTATTCGAGAACCCAACAAAGACCTTCCATGTACGAAAAAGTCACTCTAGAAGACGATGGTTCTGTCAGCATGGAGCCGGGATATAGCAGCTGAAGAGCTTTGCAGATAGGCACTTACTTGTCGATAGTCTCGATATCGGACAGTGAGACACCAAACTTCTTCTCGTAGTATCGTTCTCGGTATCCAGGCTCCCAAAGCTGGACATCATCCACATAACCTTCGACGGTTCCATCGGGGTTAACCTTGAGCTTCTTCTTCGGAATAGGCTGGTCCGCTTCAGGGTTAGGGGGCGCATCATCATCGTCATCTGAAGACGAGCTTTCGGACCCGTCTTCCTCGGCCTCTTCTTCATCGGCGTTGCCATTGCGTTTTCGCTTCTTGGTCTGTCGCGAAGCAGGTCTTGACGGCGTTTGACTTTCAGTACCCTCCATGCCCTCGTCCTGCTCGATCGTTTCTTCCCCGACAGCAGCTTCACCCTCGTCTTCATCGGAATGAATGGCTGGTGGTACAATCTCCTCGTCAACACCTTCATCCTCACCCTGCTCCTCGAGAATCTCCCTAGCTTCATGCTTAGTGAGCTGTTCTTTCTCCTCGTCCTCGGTTCGCTCAACAGTAACAAGATCATTCTCCTCCTTCTCGATCTCAGCATCAGGAATTCCACCGTCGAGCTCCGCTTTCAAGGCCTGAGCGGCACTCATATTGGCCATTCTGATAGCCCTTCGGTTCTTAACGATATCCGAGTTTGAGACGGAGCTACCCATAGCAGCCATGCCTTTCTGAAGAGCTTCGCTTTCGGGCTTAGTCTCAACTTCCTTCTTGGTCTTGAGATCGAAATTGGGCCGAGTGGGTAGCGAAGGATGTAAAGCCCCACCACGAGCAGTAAGAGCAGGCTCTACAGCTACGTACTCTTGGCCGTTGAGCTGCATCGATCCCTTGGCAGGCTCTGGCTCATCAAATCGGGTGTGATTACTAGCTCCACCTCCCGCTCTGGCCTTCGCCTCGCCTTGCCGTCTGTGATCGTCAATTCGACGCCTCTTGGCATGGTGATCTTGTCGGTCCTCATCTGGAATTCGACGTGTGTCAGCGGGAAATCGTTTGCAGATGCTACGATATCAACGCAAACTCACCTTCTTTTCGCCTCTGGAAGATCTCGTCCTCACTCTTCGCTAGTCCTTCCAAGATTATCTGCGCTCGAGCTAGATCAACCTTACCGTGATTAGTAAGGTATCCACCCATTCTAGGCAACTCTGCCCTCCAGATCTTGAGCAGGACGTCGATAGCACCTTCTCGAATCTCGAGAGAAGGAAGATGAGGCAAGAAATCGTTTCCGACAAAGAAAATCATGAAGATCCAATCGTCAATCGCGAGTTCGTGATCGAAGGGAAAGGGTACGCCGGGAACATTAAGCTCAACAGCGAGGTACTCCCGGAGGCACGCTACGTCGAGGAAGATGAAGGGCTTGGGATCGACGGGCTTGGCGACTTCCACAACATTGGGATCTTTTTGTTTCTTCTCGCCTAGACGGATAACGCACGTGGTCAGAATGGCCAAAATTGATGTATGCGTATCTTAGACCAATTGCACTCACCTATACAGTTGGCCGTCAGGTGTCCAGTCTGACCGCAGTTCTTACAAGGGTAAGGACCCTTGCTGCCCTGCGCAAAGACATCTTCTCGCAACACTCTGAAGTTGGGTTCATGGGTAGCAAGCGAAAGCATGATTAAATCGGCATCCAGACCGTAGATGACATGCGAGGTATTCGGATCCCAAGAAGGATATGATCGTTGTCGTCGGATCCAGTCCATGATCTTGTGCTCTCCTTCTCCTGGAACGGATGAGTCAGACAAGATGATTTTCAGGTTGGCCCATCCGGGGTCTTCGGTGAGTTTCTTCGAAACCCAGTATTTCAACGACTTTGAAAGGAGGTCCATAAATGGCGTTCCTACAACACAAGCATCAGCATATACGCGCTAGGATTGGTCCATCATAGGACAAAAAAGACGTTATTTTCACTCACCCGGCGTGATAGCATTGGTATCCCAGCTCTTCTTGTTTTGCGTTTCCTCAGAGACGGGGTGGCCCATAGCTTCAAACATCTTAATCGCTTCTTTTCTCTCCTCCTCCTTATCAGCGGCCTCCTGAGCGGCCCTGAAACGTCGTGAACGTTGTTGGTTCATTTTGGCTCGGGGCGCGACTCCGTCTGCGACGTCGCGGAAACGTTTGAGAATCAGCAATGGGTATATACGGTACCAGTCAATATGCGCATGGATAAGAGGGCCAGGTATGATCATCTCACCAATGGCCATCATCAGAACTTTTCGCGGTCTAGTCATATTGACGACCCTCTCTGTGTAGGCAAAGATCTCCGCCATCATCTCCTCCTCGGTTTCCGGAGCGGGCTTGCCCTCGGGATGCGTACATGGATGCACAATACCGTTCATGTCGACTGGAACCCACGCGTCATCCAATCTGTGTCAGTTTCATGACAGGTAATACTTCGATGTGCTAAAAAGCTATCAAGCTCACGGTATAAGTTATCCACCTCAAACCCATTGGGATTAGGGCTCTCATATTGAACGGGCACTTCCTCGATCTTGTCTTCGGAAGTTCTGACTCGTTTGGGCGTATCTTCTACGACCTTGTTTACGATCTTTGGATACTTCTTCGAGAGCCATCTGAACAGAGCTGGAACACCCTACGCATACGAAACATTCCAAGATTTAGCTTCTCGCCATTCTTACAATGGATATTTTTCCATCGCCAAGCAGGTACGGATTGGAGGAACATACCATCTTAGCGATCGACCAAGAGTCTTATTTACACCCTTAATATGATGACCCGGCAGCCGTCTATTCGCTTGTTGATAGTTCTGCTTGCGTCTGTCGTCTGTACCGCTTCTCTCACGACTTTATTATGTACGATGACAAGAAACGATGATCGGGACGATAAAGATGACGGAGTGAACGTCTTTTGTGGGCTAAGTCATGAAATGCAGAGAGATATCCAGGTAGCCGATGAGGGTTTGACTGCGTCGGGTGAATGGAGATGCGTGTGGCAAAAATACTATACTAGTCGGCAATCACCGCCTAATCCCCATCACAGTGACTTGTGGCAACCCTCATACCATACAGTGCAATGGCATATGCAAGGGATGGAGAACTGTATAGCAACTCGATGGAGCTGACTGGGACTGGAAAGAAATGTGGTCATCTCAAAAGGTGGTGCTGAGTGCTGAGATTGATCTCTCGCTTCAGTGCAAGCACGAGGGCTGTCATGATCTGGATACAAGGCCACGACAAACATGCAATGTCCATCTGAAAACTACGTATGACTACGAACACTCATATCCACCTACAGAACAATACATACAATGGTCGGTTGACCTGAGCCTGGTCAAGACTGAACTCGTCTATCCATCTAATACAGCTCCTTTAGTATAGCTCCTTCTACCCGACTACGGCGCCATCCCTCATTTCCACTCCCTTGAATTATTCGAACGGTGAGACGGAGTCGTAGTCGCAGCTGCCGTCACCTACCGATGATGACCATACCCGCCGCCACCGGAGTAAGCGTTGTAAACTTGACCCACTTGAGGCTGAGCAGGCGGTCTTTGCTGAGGTGGAGGACCGCCATAGAACGCCTGTTGAGGACTATACGGTATAGGTCCATTAGGAGGTGAGGTAGTTCTCCTAGGATCATAGCCCTGAGGCGGACCAGCTTGCCCAGGAGGTGGTCGCCAACCTTGTTGAGGAGGACCAGCACCGGGTGGTAAGCGCTGAGGAGGTTCCCAGCCTGCTGGCGGTGCTCCGCCAGGCGGAGGAAGAGGTCGTTGTCCGTATCCTGGTGATCCGGGTGGAGGTCTTTGCTGCGGATGGTGGAAGATCTGGCCAGGTTGGTTATGTGAGAATATTTGGCCAGGCTGAGGACCTGAGCCTGGTGAAGGTCGGGGTGGGAACGGCGAGGCGGGACCATTAGTACCACCTGCGTTCGGGTGTTGGAAGATTTGGCCGGGTTGAGGTCCTGAATGTTGAGGGTACAACGGGCGAGGCTGTGGCCCCTGCGATGGCCCTTCTGGGCCGCCAGGTCGGCCATCAGTCACTACGCGCCTCATACCCGCTGTATTGGGGCCGGGACCAGATCCTTGGTGAGGGCCTTGAGGGTGACCAGGATGCGTGGGGTTCGATAATGTCCGTTGTCGAGTATCTCGTCTCTCATCTAAGCCTGTAAGGATAGGTTGAGGGTGCTGATGTGGTTGACCTGAAGGAGGAGGAGGGCCAAAGGAAGATTGCGGAACCCCCCGAGCGGGTCCTTGTACGTTGACGTGATGGTAGTTTTCGGTATTCGCCCTGGGTCCAGGTCCAGCACCAGGTGGAGGTTGAGACATGGCTCGTTGGGGCTGATTTTGGGGGATCGGTCGAGGATGAGGAGATCCGTTGGTGGGGTTGTACCCAGCTTGTTGATGTGGAGGATTGGGATGCTGAGGTTGCTGTCTAGGAGGTGGGGGTGATTGCTTTGATGGTGCGCCACCGCGTAGCTCGTGGTCGACCTGTGCGTTCTGCATACCGTACTGAGGTGCTCGCATGGGAGCTTCAGAGTTTCGGCCATCTCTGGCCCGTTCAGGCTTTGAGAGACTGGTCTTCTTCCCGCTAGGAGCAACGGATGGAGCAGGGGTCGGAGCTGGTGATTCGATCGCGACAGGGGTGGAGCGGGGCGAGGGCGAAGTCCGAGGAAGAGGGTTGCCGGCAGAGCCAGAGTCGGCTGGTTTTGGTGGTGTCCCTTTCGCCGGCGCCTTGACTTCTTCCTTCTTCTCTTCGCCATTCGTCGAGCCAGTCTTCTTCTCTTCAGACACGTTACGTCCAATCACGCCGAGGTACCAGAACATCAGGTTCGAGATCAGTACCTGCTCGTACAGCGGTCGTCGAGCGTTGGCCAGCTTGATGTGACTCAGTCGGTATACAGCACGTTCGACGTGGATGGGGTATCGAGCAAAGCTTGAAAACCCAGGAGATGTAGGCGAAGGTGAAGGAGGTACACCAAGCGATTTGGCGGACTTGGAGGCACCCAGTAGAGCGGCTGCGGCTGCTGGACCTGCGGATGAGAAGCTCGCGACGGCAGAGATCTCTTCCTGCTTCTTCTTGCCACCGAACAAAGAACCTAAGAACCGGTCCTTGTCCTTTTTGGATTTGCCATCTTTCTCCTTATCCTTTTTATCCTTCTTGCCGAACAATCCACCTTTCTTCTGCTTCTCCTTTTCCTTCTCCTTGCCTGTGCTTGTACTAGTAGAAGATGAAGCTACCGAAGTTCTGGAATCGGTTCGACCGAGATTAGGTTGTTCGATATTGACCGGTGTCATCTTCGGCTGGGTTTGACTGGTTTGCTGCTGCTGCTGCTGCTGCTCCTGTTGCATTGCGATCCCGGGAGGAATTACAGATCTTTGAGCTGGAGGAGCCATACCTGGTGGAAGATCGTATTGCGATTGAGTCTGCGGCAGAGCAGAAGCGCGCTGTTGGGGAGTTGTAGGCGAGGTAGGCTGGGACGAGTATCCGTCATCAGGCACGGCAAGGTTGGGTCCAGCCGTGCTAAGAGACGGTACAGCCGGTCTTTCCAGTTGGATCTCCGCACCGGGAGAGGGTCGACGTACGCCGCCCAGTGGGTCAGCGACTGATTCTTGAGTGGGCGTGCGATCGTGGTCCGCAGATGCGAACCAGTCCGAGCTGTCCGCTTGATACGGCGTAGTGGTGATCACGGGTGGAAGTGATAGCTTCTTGCCGGGAGGAGAGGATTCCGGGCTCGGTGAAGTGGAATGATCGTGAGATGACGAGGAAACAGAGCTGGATCTGCTAGAGTCTCGAGCATACGCTTCGAAGATCAGAGCTTCGTCCGTTGAAGCATCCGAGTCTCTTCTCTCCTCCAAGTGTTGAACAGAATCATGGAAAGTTTCTTTTTCCTCGTGCGATTCAGTACTGACATTTTCGTCACTTCCTGTGCTGCCCTTCGGTTGTCGGTCAGAATGATCGAACTCGTCGTCAAAGGTAGGAATTTCAGGCTGAGGCGCGGCTGTCATTCGACCCTTCCTAGTGGCTGCGAACCGATGTCCACCACCATCACCTGCTAGTCCTGCTTTCCGGATTTTGGTATGAGCGGACCGCCGTAGAATGGAGCCAGGTCGAGGTGGGATGATAGGAGCGTCCCCACCGTCTGCTCCTAGTGGTACGTCATCTTGCAGTACTACGTAGCACACTTATCAGCTCATGTCCATCCCTAATACGATCAATACCGGAACTTATCATCCAGTGGACTCACACCCAGGAGCAACGTTTGTGCTGAGACTTCTCCGTAAGAGCTGCCTCATCTTGGCAGGATCATCCACCTCATCCACCTCGTCGACAATTTCTTCCAATTTCTGAAGGTCATTCAATGTGAGACCCTTCTCGCCCGATCGTCCACCATAGATACTTGCAGGTCTCCTTGACGGTAAAGGCGGCCTTTCCTCCTCCACATTATCGCCGGCTCTGGGCTGGTACTGTCTACTCAGCATTGACCGTTTCCTCCCTAGACCTTCCGTACCCCTGCGACTGGGATTTCGAGCGAGCCATGATGGACTTCTACTTAGCCCTGGTGCTTCAGCAGCTTCAGCCGCGTCCGCAGAAGTCGGATCAGGGTGCGTATGAGATTTCAAGAAGGCCCGAAATTCTCCAGGGGCTAACTCAGGATGCAAATGAGCAGGTACCCAAAACATGCCATCGTCTCCATCGAGTCCATCAGGCGTAGAGAGCGTGACATCGTCATTCGAAGAGTAGGAGAAGTTTGAGTCGGGCGAGTATGGAGAACGCTGACCGGGGGAGGGCGGTGGCAGGTCCGGGTCAAGGGGTAATGCACCTGGTCCGGCAGATGTTATAGATCTTCTTCTCAGATTCCTACACATTGGTCAACGGGGGAAGCGGATCAGCATTGCACCATCTTCGGGACCAATAGACATATATAGCATGTATGCGTGAGCGAATGATAGGGGAACCGGGTCATGGGGGCAAAGGGTGTTACAGACACTGATAGATAAGATGAATGTAGTGCTGGAGTAATTACGCACCTCAAGGTGTTGATCTCCCTCTCAATCTCTTGCTCAGATACCTCAGATGCTGGCATATCGCTCCTTTTCGATAACGAAGAGATGTACGAAAGATGAGATGCTGATTTTGGTTATATCCAAGGCAGTGTGGTGTACTACTATCCCGCACAAGCCTATCTTCGTGCAAGTGAAGTTCAGGGGTGTGGGCTCAGATGAGGTGTAGATACAGACAGATTTCCTCCGGTCGTCCTATTGTCGTTACCAACAGCTGAGTTGTGGTAGGGTGAATGATACAGCGCGCGCGCAAAGTGGGCCTGCCTCGTCGCTGCTGAAGTCGATGATGGTTGCAATACTACTTGAAGACGTATAGTAGCAGCAATGCGATGCGAGTTGTCGTTGTTATTATCGATAGTCGTATTATGGAACAAGTTGGGACGTCGTGTGGTAGGCAGCGTGGCGTATATATTATGGGGGATGTTTGAATTGTGCACAAAAGCAAGGGTAAGGGTTCGTTCGTTATGATCAGACTACGTCGTACTTGTGCTTGTTCTCGTGGAAACCATTGATTAAAAGCAAGCGATCCTATCTTCGGTGGTCATCGATCGCCAATCGTTCCGTGCAATGTCATGCAAGTGAGAGTGAGTATCCGAGGGGGGGGGAGGATGAAGGATCGTCGTGAGGGTGAGGTGAGGTGAATTAAACTGAGGATGAAAGGTGGATGGTGGATGGTCTTTCTTAGGTGACGCTGCATTGTAGATGGAAGAATGATTGATTGTATGGTGATGCATATGCAGCATGTACCGTAGTACCAGTGCACGCGAGGTCACCTAATACTAGTAACACGCACACTCTCTCCCCCTCGGACCGATATAAGTATAATTAGGCGCGCATGTACTGTTGTTACCCTAGCACGGTCCCTGCCCCTGCACGATTTCAGGTAGAGAGTTGCTTTGGCATTGTACGCACTGGCACTGCTCGGCACGGTTAGCGGTAACACGTATGCTCGGCGCCATGCGAGAACCGCGGCGGAAAGACTACAGAACCCTACCTACCAAGAGGATCCAAGAAAAGTACTTGAGTGTCAGCTTGTTTACGATCTTGGTCTTTTCTGATTCAATTTCGTAGACAGGTACGAGCATCTCATCATGATCGTTGTTTACATGCGGGGCGAGTACGACAATAGTACGAGTACTGTAGATCGTGCGTTTCACGTGTATGCCTCCATGACGATGGACTAAAATAGCTTTTGCCATCCCTTGTCTGGATGGGTGCTTGTGCGAAGAGTGAAGGTATAGCGCGTCCAATATCGGCTTGTTTCGTTGAGTGCTATTATGCGTTACACTACTGATATATAACCGGATTTTGTATCCACGAATGACATAGTAGTATTATCAAAGGTTGCCCCGGGTCAGCACCCCCTATGCGTTCTCCTCAAGACCGCATGGTTATCCTAAAAAGACATAGGTGAGCGTTCGTACTGTTAAAATCCCATTACTATACGTTCTTACATTTTGGGTCTACCATCAAGGTTGTGTACACAATATGACCGCATAGTGGCATTATGAAGTGCTTCTCACCGCAGGATCTATGTGTGTTTCGCTGTCATGCTACAAAAATCAGAACACGAGTCGGATGCGATAGCCGACCTTCCTGGCCTCGTCGACACCATACGCTCTTGGTCACTATCCAGACGTCGCGTCCTCATTTTCTGTACACAACTACACTGTACGAATGAAAAACGTCAGAACAGCAGATTGAAAGAGACAGGATTTTACATTGAAGGAGACTTCACTGTACGGCCGTATTGACCATGAACGAGTCCCGTCCTGAATTTTGTTAACACTGAGACATATTGAATCGGGACGGCAGTTAGACAACGGTACGACTTGACCCATGTCCAGGCTCACCGTGCGGCGAGACCGTCGCAACCAAGTGCCGTTCTGATTATAAGCACCACACCTGCGTATCAAACCAGGAATGGCTGCAAAATGCGCAATCCATTAGACAGATATGGGGACATTATAACCCCGCGTACAGGTTGATGAGATTCATGAGCAAGGTTGCCAGCATACCATTCCTCATCTGGAGCACAAGACGTTTTCATGGGAATACATATTTTCTTCATTTTGCTCAAACGTGAACTTCGGTCTTACGTGCCCCCATGTCCTGGCAGTTTTCCTCCCCACTGATCACGATCCCTACCCTCCTTCTTCACCACTTGATCTCTCACTTCTTCATCTTTCAACGTCTTCCTCCCTACGTCATTAGCAGTTTGGTTCTCCTTGACTTCTTCCGAACTTCCGGATTGACGTGAAGAAGAAGAAGACGAAGACGAAGACGAAGAAGAAGAAGAAGACTCCGTATGACTGGTTTCCGATGTTGTTTGGGAAGAACGCAGAGCGACTCGCGCTTTCGTCTTTTTCACTTCCTCAGCCCACCATGCCTGCCATTCGTCTGAGACGGCCATACGCTGTGTAGAAGGTTCGGACAGCATTTCTAGCGTTCTTGACATGCGACGTAACTGTTCAACGGAACGGATCGTCAGCTTCAGCCGAAACGACTAAGGGAAGAGTGTTCCGGACACCGATGATTGTTTGTAAAGTGCACAAGCTGGAGGAAGTGAAGCTTTGCCGCGGTAGGGGAGACTCGCCTGATGTTCTATCGCCGTGTAGTCTCGCTGCCGCAAGGGTGGATTACGGAAATGATACCTCAAATGAAGCATGAAGTTTGGTCTGGCCTCCTGCAGTTGAAGAAGGATATCTCTCTGTCAGACAGCTGCATTGTCACCAGAAAATCTGGACCGGCCAGCTGCTCACGGGTGACTTGCTCATCGCGATCTTCACTCCCCTGCGGGATGCATCTCAGCTGTGTCCCGCAGTTTACGAGTCAACCGTCATGGACTTACTGCCTATACATCTTGATCACATCATGTTGTAAGCCTGATCGGACCATCTTTGCTGGATTTCTCCTTGTATTGTCGCTATATTGTGCTCGTGGGTGTACTCAATGGTGCTCTTTGCGCTTTCAGGCTAATATCTGTATGATAAGTGTATGTCTGCCGATGACCTACGACGGGAATCGAGAGAGTCTCGAGTGGATGATGTCGGGTGGAGGTGACCCCGACGAGTGATCACCCAAATGTTATTTGGTCCCCTACCTTATAGCCTCCGCTTACACCTCACACCTCATCGACGCGGGGTCGTTCGTTGAGCTCTCGTTGCTTGCTGTCGCTGTCGCGGCCTCGACTGATACAGATGTCATTGTTGGCTTTGATGATCCTCGTCAGCTCTAAGCATCCTTCATTGCAATCATCTTGAAACGACTTCTCATTTATTCGGACACATCTAATAGTACATCGACTCATAGATCACAGCCATCCACGATGAACTCGGTGATTTCGCAACTTCAGCCCGCCGCACCTCATCGAATGCAGGATGACGATGAATTCCAACAAGCCGATTCATCTTCCTGGGGATCTATGGCTGGTTTCGGAAACTTGTCCAGGAATGGCGGTGTACAAGGTATGAGCCTACCGAGGGTATCAGACGTGAGTTGATCCGGTCTGAATACGTGAGGAGCAGCTTGCGTTACGCGTTGATCATCGTACAAACAGCTGATCTAATCGGTATTGCATTCTCATTACTTGTATAGCCTACTGCTTTCCTCGACTTACACACGGACAACATGTCCTCCAACCCCGATGCCAAGATCAAGATTGCCCACGGTACCACTACTCTCGCTTTCAGATTTAAGGGTGGTATTATCGTTGCTGTCGATTCTCGAGCTACAGCAGGTAGCTATATCGGTGAGTAGCAATCCTCCGCTGATGTACTGTCCTCCGCGAAGAGCAAAACATCGCATATCATGCACATGTTCAGTGCTGACACTCTGGTGTAATTGATAGCTTCCGGAACCGTCAAGAAGGTCATTGAGATCAACAAGTTCCTGCTTGGTACAATGGCTGGCGGTGCTGCTGACTGTCAATACTGGTGAGCTCCCGGATCAAGCATCTGTTCCAACCCTCTCCACTCCATATGTGCCCTAGTTTCGATTTAAAGATGGGAGGCTGATCTCACACTTTCGTGCGACTGTAACAGGGAAACTTATCTCGGTATGCAATGTCGATTATACGAACTTCGAAACAAGGAGAGAATCTCAGTAGCTGCTGCGTCAAAGTTGCTCGCCAACATTGTCTATCAGTACAAGGGAATGGGACTGAGTATGGTGAGTTTCTACGAGCTGCTCGCCGACACATTAGTCTCTATCAGTTGGATCGTTTTTGGGCTTTACCATGATGAGTTGTAGACGGACGGTATATGCTGATGGACACCATGTCACCTCTCTAGGGAACGATGGTTTGCGGTTGGGATAAGACTGGACCTCGAATCTTCTACGTGGATGACGATGGACAGCGATTGGATGGTGATCTCTTCTCGGTAGGATCAGGTAGTACCTTCGCCTACGGTGTACTGGACCAGGTATGTTTTGTCCCCTTTATCCCTTTCTACCAACAACAGAGACACTCCCCATTCTCGATGACTGCCTGTTTCTCTGACGATCATACGGCATCGCGAGGGAGAGAGCTGACAGTGCCCTTTCCCATTGATACAGGGCTACAAGTGGGATTTGAGCGACGAAGAGGCCCAAGAGCTTGGAAGAAGATCAATCGTAGCTGCCGGCCACAGAGACGCTTTCTCCGGTAACACGTGTAACGTCTACCATGTTAGACAAGAAGGATGGGAGTTCATCGGTGCGTACAACTCTGTTTACCCTCCACTTGACATACGCTCCTCGAGACGGTGTTGAGCTGACTGATGATTTTCCTACAGGCAACTACGACGTCAACGAGCTTTGGTACGAATACGAAGTCAAGAAGAAGGCCGCTCGAGAACAGGCTGTATCTGCTTCTGCTGTCGCTGCTTCCCCCATGGTGGTCGAGCAATAGATTTTACGACGCTCTATTTCGTTTGGATATGATCCTGCGAGGCCTAGTACGAACGAGAGAACCGGTTGAGATAGCAGATCAAGTGTAATTGATGATGCATGTATACAGTATACAGAAGTACTACTTCCAGATGATCGACATTGCATGTCGCTGTCACAATGCGTTTGAAACGATTACTGATTCAGGGGTAGCTTCAATAGGATTCTGGTGCTTACCAAATCGAGAGGTTTTTTTTTCTTTCAGTGCGCAACGTACGTTGGCAGGTTGCCCGTTCAGTACTCCAAAAAGGGGAACCTGCTCATTGCAGATTCTGCTGTGCGACTTGGTCAAGATCGATCCCGATATACCGGTCAATGCATGCACGAGTGCATAGAGCAGCTACCCTCAAAGTTCCGAAACTCCCTTGCTATGATATGCTATGTACCAGGTACACAATGCTCGGAGTCAACACTGTCATTCCCCCACCATTCCGGCCCATTCCACGTCCAAATCACTCCTCCGAACAACAAATAGATAACCAGCGCTGTGATGGACGTCCCGGCGTCTAGAGCGGATGAAATGACGTACACGTATCGGCCGTGCGTTTTAGGATGCTTCTTGGCGAGGTATGAGTTGGAGAGGACTGCTACGATGGCAGAGGTGAGGATGATATTGGTTGGGCTGTGGTGATGAACCGGGATGAACTACCAGCTACTTCTTCGATGACTCACTATAGCTTCGAGTGATACGAGCTACACATATGGTTGGACCTGGGAGCATGGTGATGTTCCCCTGATACTCACTATTGCGGTACAACAGTCGCGCCACTACAGATAATAGGGAAGACGATCTGTAAATGCATGCAAAATCAGCTTTTTCCTCCCTGCTAAACATCGGCGAGGTGTAGAAAGCTGATATGTCATCTACCTTGTTGAGCTTGTAGCCAGGCCACCGCTGATGTCCGTACCAACAAGCAATAGGTACAATCGCACCAACCACGAAACCCAGGTAGAGCATTTCGTAACCCCCGCTGAAGAATCGAGCTGGAGCCACGGCACCCCATATTATACTGGCTGAATAGAAGATGGCGGGCGCTCTGCCTGTCCATTGGCCTGTGGGGTCGGGAACTGTACCGTTTAGGAAGAGCCGCTTGGACTCGAGGACTGATTCGAGGGTGGCATCTACAGCACAATAAACAAAGTTAGGAACATCTGATCGAAGACGCTCTAACCGTGACAGAGAGTTCGGGAAGGGATAATTGTGCGCGACGAGTTCCAGAGATGCCACTCACAGTTGGCTAATGCACCTAGCACTGTTCCAATGATCTGACAAGCGAACATCTCTCTGGGCGGTATGGAAGTATACCACCCCAGCTTCAGGTCTGCAGTAAGTGCCAAAGCCTGAGACATCGCCATGTCTGCAGATTCTTGTAAGCTTTATAGGCTTCGAAGGCTTCGAAGAAAGAAATAATGCAAGCTTACATCCGAAACATTTGAAAGTCACGCTGCAATTGGTAAAGAAACAAAATCAGCACAATGTACAACCGGAGAATATCCGTATTGGGGTCTAGTACAGATGAAGCCAGTGTATATGACGATGTGCCATATAGAGGGAATCACCGGTGCTCACTTTCCGATAGGTTTACCAGGCATCAGAACTCCCGCCACACTATTCTCCGTTGTCAGCCTTGAACCAGTCCAGATCACACCCAAGGATGGCTCACAACTCAGTAAGGACATTCTAGAATCGATGTCAGCTCCTAAGTCGTAAAGGACGAGTGAAATCGGCGAGCTCACCAGGCCTATGGTAGTATTGCTGACCGCCGCGATGATTCCCACTCTGACAAGTACATGAGCCACCGAAAACTTGATCATCAAATCGGACAACCAGGTCCGGCTACTCACGGAACCAGAAATACCTATTAAAAGAGCAGGAGTCAGCTGTATTGCATCGCCCGTCAGGATGGATGTGGGAAGGCCTCACGGTGGCGATAATCATAGCCAGAACCAATGCCCAAATTGGCATCTGCAGCGGCGTGGTCTTGACCAGTATCACTAGAGACACAATGCTAGTACGCCAGCTTGATCGGACTGAAGGTCCAAAACTCAGAGTACCATAGCTCACCGGCAGCACCAAAGTTCACAGCCAGAAGGCCCAGATACCATGAGGACGGAACAGGCAAGTACGATCGCATGAGCTTGCTTAAATGGGAGTCAGCTTGACCACGCGCGTGAAGTAAAATGGTAAGGCCAAAGCTCACTTGTGTACATCGTTCAAATCCGTAGCGCGCTTCGACAGTGCTATGTAGCGATTCAGTCAGCGGGATCGGTCAAGGTGAAGAAACTAGCTCACCTTCTTTGATCTCGTCACGGTGCCAGAGCCAAACATGTACCAGCACGCTCGACAGAGCTGCGAACGAAAGGCCGTATGAGAGGGCGCTAAAAGCCGCCAAGTGAGCTACGTTATCCAAGCTATGGCAGATCATGCCAGCTCACAAGTATGGCGTGAGTAGTAGAGGTTTTGCACTGCCCCACGCTTCATCGTTTAGCGATAAATCGGGATTGAGGATGGACGTGACATCGAATTTGGCGAAAGTGGCGTTGTATAGACCGGCTGATACGGGTGAAGGAAAGGATCGAGCATCCCAGAAGTTGAAGATGAGAATCAGGGGCATGATCTGTGGTAGCCCGTATATCAGCACACAATCTTGCATGAAGAGTCTGAAGTCGTAGGATATCGCTCTTGCTTGGTAGAGATAAGGAATGCCTCGCAATCGGGATTACTCACCACCCAGATCATGCCCACCAGACCACCAAAGTAGTTTCCCAACGCCCAATAAGGTGTATACAGAGGCCCAGAGCTGCCTATACTACTCCAATCAAAACTCCAATCCATCATCCCCAAGCCCGAATAACCACTACCCAAAGTCCGCATCCACCACGACTGATTGTTCACCAAGCACAGGATCGAGACCGATGTTATAGTCGGGAAGAGTAGGAAAGGGAGGAATTGGTAGATGAACGTTATCAGAAATATCACCATGAACACCCTCAATCGTTTTGTTGTGAGTGCTTGGGCAGTAGCTGAGAGGAGAGATGAAGAGGTGCTGTAGAGCGTGGTGAAGAGTTGCACAGTGACTAGGGTTGAGGGCCAATACATCGCTGGTGGGGACACGAGGAGGTTTTGCAACATGCCTGCGAGGTAAATTGTGACGAAGATGGATATCAGCTGCTATCAACAGGGACGCGGCTGAGCTGATCGAACAGCTGATCTCACCTGCTAAGCCAAAGCCGATGCATTGCGTCGTTAGGAGCAGAATGATGGAAGGCACAGCCGACAATGGGGTATCATAGTACAGATCCATGATGGCGAGGATATCCGCAGCATAAGCAGCCGAAGCGCCTGACGAGCTCAGTACGCTGTACAGTGTTGTAAATCAGCTTGTATCTCAGATCATCGAGATTTATAGCTGACTTACCTAACGAGGATAGCTTCCTTGATACTGAATCTACCAGGATTCAATTCCCAGCCAAACACCCTCTTCCCTCTGGGTATCACTCTTTCATTTGCCAATAGATGCCCTAAAGGGTATGTAGCAAGAATGACAAAGTACGAGCTGAATGAAGGCGCGTTCGACTTGAAGTAGAATACTTGAGATGCCGAAGCGCCAAGTACGCAGAATGTGGAGCCGAGAAGGAGGACTCGCAGCGTTAGCGTAGGTAGTGATGGGTCGTCCGTTGAAGGTACTGTCTGATATACAATCTAGATCAGCTCAGTCGCAATAAGCTACGATACGGACGATGAAAATGAACAATACAACAGATTCGGATGTGACTACCAGCTCACCCTTGCTATCAAAGCTTCCACATTAGACCCTTTGCCGACAACCTCTTCATCCTCCACGGCTCGAATATAATCCACCGGATCATCATATTCGTCATCTTGTACGTTCTGACTTTCTCTGCCCTTGGCCTCCGAAGGATGAAGCAGTCCCACATGCTCTGATGCACCGACCTCATCTCGTTCATATGATACTACACGCTTGTCTTCCGGAGAAGCATCGTCGTCGTCGCTGTCACCCGAGCGACCTCGAAGCGGGGGAAGCTCGTACGCTTCTGCCTCGGATGGAGATACTGGCATGTCGGAAATAAGGGGAGCTGAGTCAGAGTGCTGAGGTGACAGCTCGACCTGTCACGTCTGACTGGACGAGGTTCGATGATAGGAACATGCTTGCAAAGTAGCCCTTGTGCAGCTTCGGAAATGCCCAATCCAAAGTCCTATACTTACTGCTGCCGTTTCCATCGTCACCATCCCGCTCGACGACAACGATAACGCGGGCTCAGGCACGCCCCGCGTCTGTAAACACGTCGGGCATCACCGCCGTTCAAGCCGTTTGTATCATTTATCAACCAGCTAGCCAGTCAATGCCACGTCAAACCCTCACATGGTTCCGGGTGGCCCTCTCCGCTCGGTGCTCGACACTCAACGCGCGTCTTTGGCCATCCATGCCATGACCACTCGTTCGTTGACGAGGCATCATCATCGTTCGTCGTTGCAGTTGTCATTAGCCTTCAAATGTACCCGTAAGACATTGAACCCTTCCTCAACGATACAACACAGACCAGAACAGAGAGCAGAGAGCAGGCATCATGGTGAGCTCGAGTGTGACAGAGACCCCCATAGCGCTCTAGCTGACGTTTCAATATTAGGCTCGAAGATACGACAGTATGTCTCGGCCTTCCACAGCTGTCGAGAAAAGTATACCGAGAAGCTTACGCTAACCCTCTTCGCAGGTCGAACAACAATATTTTCGCCGGAAGGTGAGCTTTTCGACCATCGAAGCCAGATGGTAGTAAGCTGACATATATTACTCTCTTTCAGGCCGACTCTTTCAGGGTACGCTTTGCTTTCGAGGCTTTCATGATCATAGGTTGATCGTTACTGACGAAAGCTTGTTACAGTCGAATATGCCATGGAAGCGATCTCACACGCTGGTACCGTACTCGCTGTACTGAGCAAGGAAGGAATAGCCATGGCTGCTGAGAAGGTCAGCTCATGTCGAAGCTCAAGCATAACAGACATAGTAGCTGATTATCGGGAATGTCACATATCGAACAGAAAGTAACCGGTAAACTGCTCGATCTTTCCTTGGCACCTGGAGGAGAAGGTATGGGAGGCGAGGGCACCGAAGCATGGATGGGAGGTGGTGGAGAGAAGATCTTCCTTCTCAACAAGTGAGCTAATTCCCCCTCCTCAGTCTTGTTAATTAGAATGCAGGGAAGACCGTTAGAGCTAACAAGTTGTGTTACAGCAACATCCTTGCTGGTTTAGCAGGTATCACCTCTGATGCCAACTCGCTCGTCAACTTTGCCCGAAATAGCGCTCAAAGACATTTGTTCACATACGACGAGGATATCCCCGTTGAGATGCTTGTGCAGAGGTTGTGTGATATGAAGCAGGGTTATACGCAGTTCGGAGGTGAGTGAGAACGGCTTCAGGAAATCGCGACACCCCTGTCCCAATGAGCTTCAGCAAGCAGAACGTTGTAAACACATTTGTAATGGTGACACCCCCTGCTGTCGCGCACGTTATAACCTGGTCTTCGTCCTGATCATCATCCCTACCCAATATGAGACGATCGGCTGAGTCATACTGCTTATTGTTGCAGGTCTCCGACCATTCGGTGTAGCGCTCCTCTACATGGGCTGGGATCCAATCTACGGTTTCCAGCTATACCAATCTGACCCATCAGGCAACTACTCAGGATGGAAGGCTACATGTATTGGAGCCAATCACTCGTCAGCCACGAGCTTGTTGAAGCAGGATTACAAGGAGGATCTGAGTCTCGAGGATGCCAAAAGCCTGTGTCTCAAGGTCATGAGCAAGACTATGGACTCGACCAAACTCAGCAGTGAAAAGTGTGAGTCGCGCTCTCAACGACATGTTACCTCACGAGCATCATCCTTCACGATTGCGGAGCTAGAGTTGACTCTGTCCAATTGACTTTCTTAGTGGAATTCGCTACTATGACTCTGCACCCCGAGACTAAGCAACCCCTAGCCAAGATCTTCCGACCCTCAGAATTAGACCAGTTGCTTCGTGATCTCGAGCTTGGTGGAACGCAGGACGAGCACGTCGGTGTTGGAGAGGGATCCGGCGGTGGCGGTGGTGGTGAGGGTAATGTCGCCATGAGCACGTAAGAACTGCTCGAAGAACGATGGTGGAACTGGATCTGTGGAATGAAGGAATGAGTTATGCTAGATGGTGAGAAGTAGAACTTTCGATAGCATCACCTATGTATATGCTTGTCTATACAAGTGATTTTCCGATTGAGAGCTGGGGAAAGCGATTTCCAACCGGATTTCAAGTTTCAACCGTGTGATTCAATTCTCACCATTGTTTATCAATTCCGCCATCACTAATATTGATCCAGGAGAAGTCTTTCTCTGTAATCTATAGGCTCTGATGGGATACACCAAGATCGTTGGAAATCCAGCACATATCTTCGACTTCACCCGGCAGCACTGGAAACTATATCCGTTATAAGTATTGCAAGGGGGACGTTATGACGTCGCAAGAATACCAAGCAACATGACATAAGGTGAGATCATTTGGCAATATGTTGGATGCATGTACATGATGCTGGCGTAACAGACTCTATTGATACAACACTCCAATCTACCCTACTCGTAAAGGTCACAAGACTCAAACATTCCCACGTTCTTCCAATTACATGCCCACCACTGAGGTAGGCGACCGTGCGTGTTATCCACATTCTTTGTCTTCTCCTCTGTTGAATCAGCCTCGGGCGGTACATGTCCACTCCGACGACCTGGCTGGAATGTAGGACTCCCCCGAGTCACTGATTACTGAGACTCGCTTCTGCATCCTGGAAGTTCGGATGGACGGAATGGCGTTTCCAGTTGTGGAGGAAGGGACCGGGTATAAATAAACGAAACGCTGGCCATTCAAATTCAACTTCCAGCCCGGCCTTTTAATTGAGAGCACCCTGCTTTGTCTATTCTCCATTGGGGTCCATTGCCTCCGCGTCAGGTTCATCGACTATCGCTTCTTCAGGTGGCGGCATCCCTTCCGTATCGAAACCCAATACACTTTCCCTATCCCTCTTGATAGCGGATGCTGCGTCACCTCCCCCATCAAGCCTAGTCGTAGAATCCTCTTGCCATTCTTCGTGCTGTTTATCGGCATCGGGACTTCCAGATCGTCCAGCACAGCCGGCCTGATTATTGTTTCCATCTTTTCCAATCGCCAGTGAGGTTGAGCCATATCCAGCGCGGTTAAGACCTTCGTCCATCTCGCGTATTCGATCATCTTTGGCAGCGTCCGCTTCGAGCTCGGCAACAGTCAACGATGATTTCCTACTTCTCTCTCCTGACGGTACTTCGTCGATTTTCTCCTTCTCTGCATCTCCATTGACATCTTCTTCCCCATTAGGTAAGGTACCTTGGTTTTCCTGGGCAATCGATAACATCTCGCGCAAGGAGTTATTCTCATCTTCAAGACGCATGATTTCCATCTCCCTCTCTAATGCCCAATCAGCTTGACCTTCCGTACCGGCATATCCACCTGATGAGCCAGGAATGAAACCAGGGAAATGGACTGGTCGGTTAGGTGCTTTAGGGAAAGGTTTACCGTTGGAGCCCGAGGACTTTGTCGATTTAGTAGACTTCGTAGGACTAGGGGGTGATGTCGGACGAGGCTGATGTTGTTGCTGTTGGGTGCCGCGTAGGGCGAATGATCCTTGATTCGAGCCGGAGCCTGAGCCCGAAGCATTATTCAAGTCATGTAATGAATCAATCAGACCCGGAAGTTGATCTCGAATTTCGTGGTCCGTCTCTTCTCCGCCCATTGAGCGCAGAGCGGATCTTAGCAGCGTTGACAGTCGAGTGAGAAGGGTTGAGAGGGACGTTGAGTCATGAAGCTGAGCTGAGGAGTGGGCGGTCTGTAGTGTCTGAAGCAGAGAGGTGTAGTACGAATGGAGGGAGAGATCGTGTTGTTGCGATGCGTGCTGTAAAAGGTTCAACCAGGCATATGTTGAGCATTGCCATACATTGGGATACAGATCCGCTTGTGATATAGTCCATAGACGATGAAGAGCGACGAAAGACCAGCACAGCAGCTGAGATACCCTTGCACAGAGTGGGGACAGGATGGGATCGGTAGAGACCTGGAATACTCACAGCTACACCCCTGAACTTGCCCATGACAGTCTCCAACGTTTGTTCATACTCCTTCAACAGGGCATTCAGCTGCTTGTTTTCATGCTGTAGCTGTTGGTTCTCCGACACCAAATGGGATGAGAATGCCTCGAGTTCTGATTGGAATTGCTCTGCAAGAGTACACGAACGGAATGAGGATCAGTAATTTGTTACTCACTGAGCATAGCAATACACGGTGGAGGGAGGAGAAGAAGCGTAGCTCAACCATATGCGGCATGAATAGGTATACTGGAGCTGTTATGTAGACGACAGAGTTGGCTGACTGACCATTCGATATATCCAAGTTGAAACGCCGCAGTGGGAAGCCAGTGCCGACGTGAGCTGCTTGGCCTTTGACATTGTCTGACCTCGACTTGAGTTGGATCACCAGAGCTCGGTTGTTGGCGAGTTGTTCTGTACAGGTGTGAAGTGACGTCGTCAGCTTGACAGCTATATTGTATTGTCGATCCAGGTTCCAGACAACACTTATATCTGGCCATAGGAGTTTTCGGAATGCCAGATATTCGCTCGAACATACCTGACAAGTCCCCTACGAGAGCCCATAGCCTGCTCAACTCGTTGACGTCTACTTCCACCATTGCTGCTTCTTCTCGTCTCTGTTCCCTCGCGCTTGCGTTTTCGGCACTGAACGAGGCTTACCAGGCTATCGTCAGGTGCTCTGATTGATGTGAAGTGTGTGGACACCGGTACTCGTTTGGCTCTAGGATTATAGCTCTTGGAAGGTGATTGTGACAATGCTCTCTTTCACTCTCTCATCTTCTCGTCATCTTTACCGCTTGCTATGACGGAGTTGGCGTACACTGAGTGGTACACTGAATGGTACAGTGACACAGTGACACAGTGACACAGTGACACGCGTTCAAGTTGAGTTGACTGTATCGACGGGATCAAATTTCACTCGCAATGTTAAAGTCATGTTGATCCGGTTCCAGGTTCCAGGAAAGTTACCGAGTGACCGCCGAGAACTGTGAGCTCTACGCTCGTTGGTTGAATTTCGCTTTCTTCCTCCGTCTCGAGTAGCGCGACCAACAAAGTATCAGAGCTCGATATCACACTTGGCATCGAGGGAAGTCAGAGGCCATCCGACATACGATTGGCGAAGTTGACGGCAGTCGAATCGTAAGGCTCAACTCACCATCGACCTTGTAGGGTTCCGAAACCCAACCTCACCTCCACCGCCGCCCATGAGTCCACGATGAATTCGGTAAACGGTCTTCAGACCGCACTCCGATCATACCAATCAGACAAGATCAAAGAACGAGGTCAAGGTCTCGAGCAACTTCGAGAGATATTCAGTAATCGGGAGAACATCAATACGTATCAGGAGATCGCTCAGAGAGATGGAGGCGCAGGATGGGTTGCACTTTTCCAGTGCTTGTTTCAGGTGGTGGTCATGGAGAAGAGGCTGGCTACGAAAGCTGGAGCGAGGGCCCAAGGTTAGTTGCGCTCCTTGTCCGCCTTCCGACAGGTCCACCCCTGGTCTCTCACAGATGCTGATATCTCATCCGTATCCAGCCGATAAGCGTCTCGCGGACGCAATCTCCCTCGTACGATCAATGACGGAACGTACAGTCCACCTGATCTCGAGAAAGCCTTTTCTGGCCCTCGTTGACCATATGACCCACCTCCTCGTCTTTTCCTCGCAAATCTTTCCGCCGACAGCTCTGGACTATGCGAAGGCTCTCAGATGCCTGCTAAGCTATCCACCACATCTCGAAAATTTGGACCATTTGCGATGGAAGACTTTGATGGGGATCTGCTGGGCTTCTGTGCTAGGCGATGAGGTTACCATCAACGAGGACTGGGAAGACGGGGATGAAGTAGAGCAGGATGATGGAAATGAAATGGATCTGGACGACTTCGCAAGCACACAAGCTGGACCTTCGAGGCGGACAACCGGTCGTGCGACTGTCTCACAAATCAACAACGAACTCATCTCCCTTATCCCTATCTTACTTTCTTCCTCCTCGGCTCCGCTACTTCCTCCGCTACCGACCAAAGACCCCGAGATCGCTTCACCTCCAGAGAGAGTAGGCAATTCACTACTTCTGAAGATCCACCGTTTCTTCCAGCAGTATCCCACTGAGACATCCGCTCATCTCCCTATACTTCGGTCCCTCAACCTACTACTGGTCGAACTTGAGTTGAACTGTCGAGACGATTTCCTCTCGGCTGGATTAAAACTGCTTCCTCATTTGGTAGCACTTTGGGGAACGAGGAACAAAACGTTACGAGAACAGGTCGTCATCGCTTTGAGGATATTGTTCCCCTTCGTCACGCACAAGACTTTGGTCGACTCCAAAAACGCCGTAGGCGTAGCGGAGACTTTGGAAAGACTGATCGATCATCTACCAAAGGAAACGACCAACAAATGGGGGGTCGAACCACTTGACTCAAGCGTCATCAGGCTTAGAGCTCTGGAGGCTGTGAAAACGGAGGCACCGTTCGAGCTGAGGGGATTATCTGCGGGATTTGAGTTCAGCCACGAAGCTGCTATGTCGTGGGCCGTTATTGAGCTGTACCGAGACGCCTGCCTATACGTAAGTGTTACCGCTTACCCACCCCAACAGACAATATGAGCTCAACTCCTCTGTACGTTCAGCTTTACAATGCTCGATCCCTTTCGAATACGCATACATCAACTCCGAGCAGAGAAGGCCCTAGTGCGAAACGGCGACGAGTCACAAACGCCTTCACAACTCTCATCTTCTCTACCGATATCGGACCACCGAAAACCCGAATGCTCGCCTTGCAAACCCTGATTTTCTTCGTCGACAAGTATTTCGACCAAATCCATTCTGAAGCTCAGAAGGATATCCGTCGGACAATGATCGACCTTCTAGGTGACGACGACGAGTCGCTCCAATCCTGGGCATTCATCGGGCTCGGCATTCTTGCCAACATCTCAAACCACCGAATCTTTGTCAACGAAGATCCATCTGCAAGTGGGATCGATTCGCCTTCGAACGCTTCTGTCACTGTTCAAGACGAACAGAGCGATTGGATTAAGGTATGGACATACGCTTTGCGGAAGGCCTCGGTCGCCAACGCATGTCGAGCAGCATGCCATGCAGCCGCTACTCTTCTCCGATACGGCATGATCGACCAAGCTCAATCTGTCAAGGACATCCACATACTACTACAAAACGTAGACATACAAGGTCCCATCTTCCCGTACGATTCAGTCTGCGCCTTTCTCTCTCTCGCGCTGGATACAGCTCGTTCCGATGTTCGTTTATACTCGCTCGAACTGGAAAACAAAGTTCTTGCTTGGCTCGAGAAGTGTGATATGACGGAGGGCCCCAGAGGCACAGGAAGACTGGAACAAGTGACACCTGCAGATGTGCTCAAGATCTTAGACGCCATCGCTAGATTTCAACATCACGCCTTGTCCTCCATCACGACCGAAGAGGTACTGCCAGATGCTGCCATTGTGGACCGCATACTGGAAGAAGGGAAGACTAGGCCGATACGCGACTATCTACTATACGGTGTCTTTCCTGCACCTTCCACCGTTGACTTTCATGCGAAGAATCCTCATGAAGACGTGCAGACTACAGCAGCGTCGTCATCCGACTCTCTGACGTATCTTGAAGGTCGACCACGCCGCATATCTACATACTTCAACTCCAGCATAAAAACTCAAACTGCAAGCTTGGAAGCTTTGATCGGCTCAGCAGTCCCAGCAGAACGGATGCGGCGAAGCGTTGACCTCATTGTTCTTACACTGTCCTTTCAGGCCTCTCTTCGGCTCAACGGCTGTATGCCAGATACAGATTGTGTACATTCCGCTGTGCGACTGCTCGGACTTGTCACGCCCGCACTATCCGCTGCCGGTATGGCTATACCGTCACAGCATCTCATCTGGAAAGGCCTGGAACCCCTCGTTCATACACCGGTGATAATCGAAGAAAATTGGCCGATATTGATCAAGCCCGACATTCAGTCTGGTATCAGACAGGATCTCTTACCTACCTCGAGATACGATTCAGCTCATGTTGAGCATGTATCAATCACGTCAGACGGCTCGAACGTCCCAAGTCGAACGCAAAGTGGGGGAACGAAGATGCCGCTCACGCAATCCTTGATGGTACCAAGCCAAATTCCGTCCAGCGGTCTTTCCAATTTTCCACCTACCCCAAGTCCTTCTTTATCGCGTTTAGCCTCGCTCGACTCACCGAGGACCTTGATAAACACGGTCTGGCAACTTACTACCGTGAGCATACATGTCCATCTCACCGTTGTAGAGCGAAGCTGATCCATGGAAGGATCATTTTTCCACAGGTCGCCGCCGCATTCAAGGACATATTCGAGCTATGCCGCAAACTAGTCGAGGCTTCCGATTTATCAAGCCACACGAACGGCGTGCACCCTATGCCAGACATGATGGACGATGACGATTTCGGTGAAATCAGAACCGTCGAGACCGACCTTATGCCCTTGTCCAAAGAAGCAATGGAATGTCATCGTACCTCTGCTTCTCTTCTTCGATCAATCATCGGCTTCCGTTTGAAAGGCCTGATGTTCGTTTCGAGCATCAGAAGACCCTACAAAGACCCTCAACTAGTCAATTGCCTACTCCAAGCCGACGGTTCAAGGTTTATCGAGATTGGCAAAGCGCTATGTTTCGCCGTCCGCAATAAATGGCTTCGACTCGGTGCAGACGCTCTCGACTTGATCATGGAATCACTCGAAGAGATGCTCCGATCCTACGCCTATTCTCGAGATGAGAATCTTCTCAGTCTCGGTTTGGAAGTTGCACGTTGTTCGATGGATATCTGGATGGCAGAGAACGAGAGCATAGTCGAACTGAGAGACATTGTGATGAATCTCGTTGCGTATGTCGCTACGCGAATCGACAAGGGTATCATCGGTTCCTGGAAGGTCAGAAAGAAGATATTGTGCTTGCTGGATGACTTCGTATACTACGAACCGGCCAAGGAACTATGGCAGCAAGCGGTAGCGAGCGTCAGCGATGGCGAGGAGTTAGATCAAGACATCGATCCCCTCTTTTATCTTTCGGAAGCTTTGCTGGATGTCGACATCCGAATCCGAGTCCGGGCGGCTACATCGGCATCAACGGTATTTTATCGACCACTCCTGGTGCCGGAGCATCATCAGGATTTCTACTTCTCAGCCTTATTCAAGCAACCAGGAGACGACAAGCATTTCGACTCCTTCATCACGCATCTACTGTGGAAGCTGAACTGCTGCGTCGCGACTTCTCAACAGCGAAGTGCAGTCGTCTTCCACTTGTACGAAATCCCATCAACTTCACCCAACTATACATCCCATCTCCAGTTGGGTCTGGATGCGGTCGCCCAGAGATTGGGTCTATCGTCGATTTCATCCCTCTATCTACCCTATGCACCGGTCATCATCCGTAGTCAGCTGCAAGAAGGTCAAATCGTTATGAGGATCTCGCCTCGTTTATATGGCTTTACCACCAGGAAAGCCTTCTCGGTAGCCTGTCTTGCTAGAGTGGGTCCGACTATCCTCGCATCTCGGCAAATCGACTTCTTCATCTCCGCCTGCGAAGCAGCCACTATCAATGTGAAGGATGCGTCTAATCAAACCTTTGCTGCGACATCCGCCGTCATATTCGCTCAAGCGTTCGGCGACAAATCGCGTTCTAGTGCCGAGGCTGCACGAGAAGTAGTGGAGACTTTGGCCAATCTGCCTGGTATAGACACGGAAACAAGAGTTAATGCGCTCTTGGAGTCCGAAATCGATGGTATAGCGGCTCACTTGTGGGAACTGCTCGACTTCAGTGAATCTCTGAACGAGATAGTCGCGTTGTTGGATAACGTGGACCGAACACAATCCAGTGGAAAAGCATATGCCGAACTCCTGATCAACGACTCTGACCTCACCGGATCAACCAACGTCATTCAGCCGTCTGATTCGGCTCCGAATGTGATAGCCGCCTATAGATACATCAGCAAGCAATACCCATCACTCTCTCCGTCTAAAATGGTATTAAACGCCATCCTTCGCTTGACCAGCAGAATCAACGAGGCTTTCCTGGTAAGCGAGCAGAAACGGCATCTTCGGGCTCTTGCCCTCGTCATCGCACTTCACCGAGACGAGTTTCGGCAGATGACGATCCTTCAGACCTATCTTCGAGAGATGTTGGCGCTGTTATCTCAGCCTGATATTTGTGGTGTCGTGCTCTCGATGGTGGCGTGGGGGTTCAATCAGCTCGAAGTGGCGGGACCAATGACCGATTTGGTCGACCTCTTCATCCAACTCGGCTCTGCAAGCGTCGCATTGGACGGGCAAGGGGGGAAAGCAAAGGAAGTAGGGGCTAGTCTGGAAAACTGGATCGTAAGCTCGTCTAAGATCTGGAACGGCTCCGATACCACTCAAACGGCTTTCGAAGCCGCCTTGGCTCTCTGGCCGAACGACCTTCGCCAGAGATTATCAGATTCATATACACCCCTCTTTACAGACCTAGTCAAAATGAGCGAAAGCGCTACAGTGACAGATGCCGGAGAGCTATGTAAGCAGCTTTTCAAGATGTTCAAAACCGGTACACAGCCAGAAGGCATCCGAGTTTTCGTCCAATCGCTTTTCTGGAACCTCAAGGACAAGCTGTCATCATCGAATCTAGTGGATCAAGAAGGTATCAACGCTTTTCTCGAGATCTTGTACCTCGCCGACGGCAAAGTCCACGCTCCTCCGCTAGAGATGATGTCAAAGTTCTCGAGCTCCGGAAGCAATCATGAACATCAGCTCCTATCATCTTCGAAGATAGCAAAGGATCCTGAAGGTGCTTTACGAGCTGCAATAGTTAACCAAGTTGCCAAACTCACCTCCGATGGGAACCACGAGACCCGGACAATGGCCTATCGAGTGCTCCAAGGAATGTTGCCCATGATTGCCGATCTTATGCGAGGCAATGCTTTGCCCTCGACCGTAGTGGCACAACTGGTGGATCTTACCCCTATCCACATAGCGGCGGAGGCCAACGAAAAAGAGGTGGTCTCACTTGAGGGCAAAATCAACCATCCCAACTTTGTCCGGAATGCTCGATCAGTGTCCCATTGGGCCAAAGGGCTTGTCGGACTTCTATGTAAGGTTGTATCGACTGACGACCCTTTTTATCGGTCACTCGAACCTCTACTCTCGTCTACATCCGTCTCGCTTCGCCCCTTCCTTCCGCATCTCGTTCAAGCAGCTTTGACATGCAAAGCATCGCAACATCTCGACACCACCCTGGATCGCGTGAAGGTCATGTCGGACCACTTCACGATGGTCGTTCAATCACCTTCGGCATCTCTCGAATCTATACATTCGATCTTGGATATCGTACTCCACCTGAGGCATTTCCAACCGCATTATCGGAATGGAGAACTGGGTTATAATGGATGGTTGGAGGTCGATTATGCCGTGCTGAGTGATGCGGCTGTCAAGTGCGGGGCATATGCCAGTGCGTTACTGTTCTTGGAGATGGCCAGGGATCAGGAGAGAACGAAGCCTATCGAGTTGGGCGATTCCAACGTGCAGAAAGTGAGTTCTTGGCAAATGGTCGCTGTTCCAGCATTTACCATGAGTCCTAGGCTTCATGACGACTCGGCTGACGCGCTGTGTCTGCAGATCATGTACGAAATCTACAGCAACGTGGAAGACCCGGATGGGTTCTACGGTATTCAGAATCACGATGTCCGAGATGCTTTACTCCGTCGACTAGAGCATGAAGGCCACTCGTGGCGTGCATTCGGCTGGAACGGTGCTTCAATCGAAACTTCCACAAAAACCGATCAATCGTTCTTACCCGCTCTGCATAATCTGCACTCTTTCGGCTTCGATCGGCTTGCCTCATCTATCGTAGCGACTAACGCAAGGCGAAGGCAGGAAAAAGAAGATGATCCGTTCTTCTTCGAGTTGGCCTGGAGAACTGGCGATTGGGATTTACCGATCAGTGACAGCTCTCTATCGGCCAAAACGCCCCAAGGTACACTGTACTCGGCACTGAGAGCGGTGCATCGAGAGCGGGACCCTGAAGCTGCGTTAAGGGTTGTGAATCGCTCAATCCAGGTTGAGGTGGGACGACTTGGTGGATTAGGCATGGAACGGATGGCGCAGATCAAGAGGACTACGGGGAATCTGCTTTGTCTGAGAGAAGCTGCCCAGTGGCTTGACCCGGTGTTTCAGGCTTCGTTGGAGACATCAAGTTCAGCTAGTGCGACTGCGAATAAATTTGGTCTTCTGCATACGTCGTTTGAGTAAGTCACCTGGCGAAGCTTCGAGAGCTTGATGCGTCAGCTGATGCTTGCTATTTCTATGAATAGCTTCTCCACCGCTGAGAGGCTGACAGCGACTCGACTCTCGCTCCTCCAATCTGCCGCTCAAAGGGAAAGCAAAAACATGTTCGGTGATCTGCTCACGCCCAAGATGGAGATGATTCAGAAGCTGGAGAAATCGGTACATTTGCAACTCGGGGAGATGGCCCGAAAAGAAGACAACCTTCAAGCCGCTATCAACGCTATTACCGCAGTCCAACAACTAGAAATTGGGAGGACGGTCTCGGATGAAGCCCAAGATTCGTTCAGTCATGTATTGTGGGCTCAGAGAGAACATGGACTCGCGATTCAGCATGTTGCTGATCTCGTCGTAGAGGTGAGAGGTAGGAAGCCCGCTAATCCTGCTCGATTGGCAGTCCTTCTTGGACGCATGGTGAATGACAGTCAACTATGACGGTTCGAGCTTTTGCTAATTCCCCTTTTCTGCGGATATCCAACAGGGTCACTGGACTTCGCTTGCAAAGCTCAAAGCTGCAAGCGAGATCAAGTCTACGTTTGACGAATCATGGTCACTCATCGCTAAGCACAAGACCATCGCTTCTTCCGACCAAGCACGAATCTTCTACGAATACGCCAGGTTCGCCGACATTCATTACAGCAGCTTATCGAAATCACCGGAGCTGGAGCGGTTGAAAGCGTATCACACGCGTAAAGTACACGAGCTGAATTTGCTGGAATCGACGCTCAAGAGTAGTAATCGAAGAGAGAGCAGTTCGCGGCCGTCCAGAGCTGCGCAAGAGGTTGAAGAAGATGCGAGAGCGATTGAAAAGCTGGAGAATGAGCGGTTGACGTACATCAAGGTCGCTCTGAAAATGTATGGATACGCTCTTACGCTCTCGGACGCCCATGACGACTCCATTACCCAACTGTGTTCGCTTTGGCTTCAGCATGACGAGAACGAGGATGTAAATGTTTCGTTCGCCGGTGCGCTCAGCCGGATCCCTTCGCACAAGTTCATCTTCCTCGGTCCGCAGCTTGCAGCTAGACTATATCGACCTACCAAACCATCGACTTTCAACTCGAACCTGAATGGTCTGATGCTTCGAATGTCACAACAGCACCCCTTCCATATCCTCTATCAAGTGATCACCCTCGCCCATGGTGTTCACCCTCCTACCTCGGCAAAACGAAAATCCACCGCAGCTGAGAACGAGGGTCGAGGCCCAGCGGCACTCGAGATCCTCTCTACCCTAGCGTCAGACCCGAAGTATCCCGTCGCTCAGCAGGCAAGCAAAGAGATGAAGGTGTTTGTGGACGCTTCAGTATCCTGGGCCAGATTCGAAGAACGCTCCGGATCATCAAGTCAAAATTCATCCAAACCAAAAGCTGGATCCACGCACAACTTGCCAACGAGCTGTCCTTTCAAGAACCTTAAACTCGATATCCCGATAGCCACTGGGCCGCCGGCGATTGATCTGACGCTTCAGTATAGGGGTATACCGACTTTTGCCAGGTATAGGACGCAGTTCAGCTATGCTGGAGGCGTGCACAGGCCAAAGATTATGAAGTGTTATGATTCAATTGGGAAACAGCATCAGCAGCTCGTAGGTGTCGATCTCCGCCCTCCCATCCCATCATCATCTTGTTACACAATTGTCTCCGTCTTTGGAATAAGTCATCAAGCCCATCTTGCTTATCAGCAACGCATGACTAACGGTTTATACTGCAGTTCAAAGCGGATGACGAAGTTCGACAGGACGCGGTGATGGAGCAGGTCTTCACTATCACCAATGACTTACTGTCACGCGATAGACAGGCGAAAGCAAGAGATCTACGATATAGAACGTACAATGTGGTGCCTCTCCCGGAAAAGACTGGAATTATCGAATTCGTCGAAGGGACCAAGGGTATTGGGGAATGGCTCAAACCCGCTCATTTGAGGTCAGCTCACCATTGCGTATCGGTTCACCAGTAGGTATCACAGCTGACCTTAAGCACATCATCAGGTACCGAAATGGCGTCGATATCACTCCCGCTGAGTTCCAAGGCAAGATAAGCAAGATCCAAGATCGAGATCCCAATTCGGCCGACCTCGTCAAGCAATACTCATCACTGATCAAGCGCTTCCAACCGGTCATGCGACACTTCTTCGTGGAAAAGCACAAAGATCCAATGGCCTGGTTCGTGATGCGGCTCAACTATGCGAGGAGTGTAGCTGTCACTAGTATTGTTGGATGGATGGTTGGTCTGGGTGATCGGCATTGCTCGAATATCCTGATTGATCAGACTAGCGGAGAACTGGTACACATTGATTTCGGTATCGTCTTTGAAGATGTGAGTTGAGGACTGAGTCTCTATCTCTCTGACTCAAGTCTACCATTGGGCTTACTATATCTTATCATCGCCCATAGGGACGGAAATTACGTATCCCCGAGAAGGTACCATTCCGCCTGACGAACGATCTCGTCGACGGACTTGGTATAACAGGGATAGAAGGCACATTCCGCCGATGTTCCGAGCACACCTTGCGAGTCCTCCGAGATGCCTCGTCCCTTGTCTTGACGGTGCTGGAAGTCTTCAAACATGATCCGCTGTATGCTTGGGCCGGAGATCCAGACAAGCTCCAACGAGCTCAAGGTGGAGGTAGAGTGGACTTGATCACGCATGATGCCAACGTTCAGGAGAAAGCGGATAGAGTGCTGGGTAGGATTAGGGATAAGTTGGGTGGGGAGTTGTCGGTGGAGTATACGGTCAATATGCTCATTCAGGAGGCTAGGGATGTGGAATCACTGGCGAAGATCTATCATGGTGAGTGTGTTACCCTCGGTCGTGAACATGAGTGGAGGATGGTGCGCTGATGGTCTATTTCACGGGTGCTCAGGTTGGGCATCGTGGTTCTAGGCTTTTACGGATGATCCATCAGAGACTGGATCTATCCTTGTGTGTATATAACGTAGTACGCCTGATCTATTTCCTATTCATGTTGTAGCTATACGTGCATCGCATAATCTCAGTGCATCGAAGTCGAGTCTGTATCGCAGGCAGTCAAGCTTTCTTCGTCACTGCAGTATACACCCCATCGCATGACTCGACTACTGTCATGCATTCGGTCATCAATTGTTTTCAATATGCACATTCCCTCCGAGTGTCTAGTTGAAACCTGCCTTTTATCAAGGTCTCCGCGATATCATGGTGGGGTCCGAATATCTCTTCCACTTCTCTCCGTTCCATTTCGGTCAGATCTTCCTTGTCTCCTCCATCTGGATTCAGCACTAACCGTACGCGCAGGCCAGATTGCTTGTGTGCCGCTCAGCCGATCTCGGAAGGATCTGAGAAGGCGAGGCCGCAAGTTGTTAGCGACACTCACGCATTGACCCCCTCCAGGTTTACTCTCAGCTTCAATTGCACCGTCGCACGAATCCTTCGCTTGCTACTCTGCCCTCCCCCCTTCTAGCTCCTTCCTTCTCTCTTCTCTCTTCTTCTTTCTCTCTTCTCTCTTCTCTCTTCTCTCTTCCTTCTTCTCAGAGTAAACTTGCTGCGTGACACCAAAGGAGGACGCTCGTACACCAACATGTCCGGGTGAGTCCCTTAGCGTGCAGCTTACTAACCGTGCTATCAATCGGCGCTCATATCCGCATCTCATTCGTGATGTCCCTAGGAGACCGCCTAGAAACCCTGGTCTGTTCTTGGCAGTGTGGAACAACGATGTGATCCGTGACATCATAGTCGCCCATCTAGATCAAAGCGAGATTCGGCCGTTGCTCCCAGTATCCAAGAATTTTCGGGACACACTTTTACCTTTATTATATCACACATGTGACCCGGACGACCAGCGAAAACTGCGTGGCTATGATGGCGAAGTGAGTCTTTGGTCCGGGCTCCGAGAACGCTCAATGTGCTAGTGCTAGCCGCCAGAGCTGATTGTACGAGTCTCTAATAGCAGCAGTATGACACGTATGTGAGGACGATCGATCTCACTTTCTGTTCCCGCATCAACGATATCGATGCCGATCACTGGCTTGAGGCTTTCCAATCATTCGATTGCGCGACAACCCTGATTACTAAAAACGAAGTCGTCACACGTAAATTTACCGACGAAGACGAACCATACTATACGCTGAAATACCATAAGGAAGTGACCGTCAAAATTCACGTGAATGGCCTGGAATGGGAGAGGGTCGGTTCTTCGTTCGGCATAAGCGAAGAGGTTATTGATGGCTTTCTCATCTGTACCACTGTTTCATTCCTTATGAAAGTCGATCCAGACATCCAGGAGAACGATCACTCACGATGGTGGCCTGAGATAGCCCGAGGCATGGACAAGGACATAGAGCAACATGACGGTGTCAAGATTACCGGCCTTCGTGCCTTGGGATTCCACGACAACAAGGCACTCCTGGACACATTTCGGTCTTTTGAGGTGAATGGTGCGGTAGCGATCAAAGACCTAGAATTAACTCAATTCGATGCGCCAGCCATTCAAATCATCAATTTATGCAGGCGGACGATCAACAACTTTGATTTCACCGGCACACCGCTCGTCTCTCTGAAGGAATTGGTTCACACCCTCCGAATGGACGATCTCCCTCGAATCTACCGCTTGAAAATAGGCTGTCTTCCCCGGAGACTATCCGACACCTTCGATATTCAGCAAGATTTCTCGCTCGTCAAGATAATGCCGCGTCTGTTTGACCTCACATTTGTCACCACGTGTAATCCCGACGCTTCCAGGCCCAAAGAACGGGTAGCTGAGGTTGATTTCTTCCGGCAGCTTCCTCATCTACTCTCTCGCATGTTTCGAGGAGGAGAGGTAGATGAGTTTCTGACGTTATCTCAGACTGAAGGGATTCCTCTTTCCGAAGATCACTCATTATGGGACGAATGTTTCTCAGCTTTCGATGCGCAGGCCGCTAAGGTGTTCATATGTTATATCAAGAACCTTTGGTTGCTTAATGACCTCTTCCGTTGATAGTGGACAAGGCGAGTCATTGTTCGGCGTCCCCGATAGTCTTTTGAATACCTTGTAAGCATAATAGTACATTCTTAATCATCGAATGAACGTCCATCCTAGAACGTCGATGTTCAAATCGGTAATACCCGGTTCATAAATCACGAGTGCGATCCAAGGAGATCGTCCGATAGAGCTTCGCCGCATGTAGAGGAACATCCGGTCTCCGTGTCATGGATGCCCTGTGTGGTGCGTCGTCTTAGTGTGCTTCGTGCGTGAAGTCTCTATTCTGAGAAGTATCATGGTCGCCGACTCGATCTGGGCCAGACCCTTAACAGACCGTGATGGAGGCCGAAGTGATGGTGTTGAAGCACTCCCTGACGACCACCCTCAAGATACCAGAACACACAGACACATACACATCACGCACGAACCGCTCACACCCCGTTTCCCCTCCACTGAGCGTTGATTTCCTCTTTTCACATCATCCTTCCTTCTTCAATCAACATATGTCTATTTGTCCAACAACTTCATTCGCCTTATTTACATACCATAGCATCAATTTCCCGCACAAGCTTATCGCCGCAATGTCGAGGTATGTACAGTACAGTACATGTAGGAATCGCAAGGAGGTTCGTGCGAGCTGACATGCCACCCTCTCAGCGATACAAAGCTCCCCGATGGCCCTGGCCCTGAGCCGTTCCTCTCGACAGGTATGAGGCTATGGACTAACGACGTCATTCGCGACAACATCGTCGCCTATCTCTCGCGGGGACAAATTGCTGCACTGCTCCCTGTCTCCGAAGCCATGTGGGGGATGCTTGTACCCACGGTTTACAGGAAGTTCGGGGTAGATCTCGACGAGGACTGGCAGTCGACCTTCGATGCGTGTTCGGTGAGTGATCACGAAAACTTGATAGCTGAAGCCGCTGCTGTGTGCAGCTTCAATGTCTCAAGTACTGTATCAAGTATAGCCTACGACTCACTGATAACTACTGCATCGACTCCTCATAGCACCGCCGACCGATATATCTCGAAGCTGTTAGGTCGATCCTGCTTAGCTTTTCCTTGAAGACCCAGGAGATCCGTCGGTGGCCACCACTATTCGACTTCTTCCCCTTTGCTTCGACCATAAGCTACGATGGCAGTACTCTAACTCGGGAGAAGGTGCACGAACACAACTGCTACACACTAGAATGGCACACTGCTGTGAGAGTAACAGTCGTTGAGGAAGATCGGTACATATGGGGATGGATCAACCTGATCCCAGAGCAAGATAGAGAGTTTATCAAAGGATGGAAGGCGAGAACCAACATTGGCCTAAGACTTTGCGATCGGTCCCAGCCTCACTTGATTGGCGCAGAGGAGGCATGGGGCACAAGAGCTGGCACATTGAGAGAGCTCGTAGAAGCAGTGAGGGAGGCTGGATCACAACCACAAATCATTCGCTTCAATTCCTCTGGGACCTGGGACAACAGGTTCATCATGCCCATATTACGTGAGCTCGAAGACAAACGCGTGTTGAAGCTCGAACATCTTGTCGTACGCGATCTCGACATCACCGCCATCGAGGTCGTCAATCGCTATGGCACGAACTTGATTCATCTATCCAGCAGGCTTGAAGCCTACATCAGCTCCCCAGAGCTGGCACAGGACGCCATGGAGGACGAGATGTCGGATACGAGTACCGATATCATGACTGTCGGCTGTATTTCGGGACGACCCTCCGCTATAGTTCGAACGAAGCCCAATTTTTGGTCGTTGATGAAACCTTTGCCTCAGCTCCGTCGATTGACAGTGTCTCTTCTGATCTACTCTACGATTGAAGATAAAGGACCTGAGATTGAGCTTGCACGACAGATCACACGACGGCTCTTTAACCTATTCGCCGAACCTCTGAAGGAGGAACTCGACCTTTTTGCTTCTTTCGCCGAAACTCTCTTGGCCTCTACGGATTTTGAGTTTTTGCGACAAGTTGAGAGGGCGTCTCAAGAGGAGGTGGCGAAGATAAAGGAGAGTTATCAAACTTCCTTAGAGCGACAAGTTGGGTTTCGAACATGATATCGTGCGCAGTAGCTCAGTGAGAGCCAGGCAGGGTGGACAGCGGGGAAGCATGTGATGATGTGCTGTAGCAGTGACATGGGGATTCGAAATGGCTGGATGAAAGGGAAATTCCGTTCCAGCTGGATGAAAGGGACATTCCGTTCCCTCGTGTAGATTTTAGGCAAGCACGATGAAGCCAGCATTCACTACGAGGTCAGACCATGTAACCCACGAGATGATCCGCTTATCTGTCCCATCTTATCTACCACTGATAACGGCATTACAGCGGAGATCACCTGACAACAACGCTAACTAAGCTAAGTAAGCTCAATATTCGAGCTGACGCCATGCCCAACATTAATGAGAGCTCGATGTTGAGACAATTGTTCGTTCAATACATTTACCCTGATTGCGTGGATCCTAGCAGCTCTTCACTGCTCCTGCGCTGCATCGCCGCAGAACGGTCGACTGGCGGATTTCCTAACCTCGGATCAAGCCGACCGGCCAGTGACGTGAAGTGTGCTTCGCCCCGACTGGCGTGTCGTTGACGCGTTACTTTGAGACCAGCTTGGACCACCGTGTATGATATACTTCAACGCCCGATCCCCCCGACCCCGGGACTTTTCACCTCCTGCCCATTCCAACGCAAGTGTCCCTTTGTGTCGACCGTATTCTGCTGACAACGTATAACTACACTGTCATGGAGTACACTACGACTGAACGGTCATTCCAATCGATTAATACGTACTCATCATCTAGACGTTCCTTTCGCCCACCATGGAGGCCTGGAACAATGACGTGATTCGCGACATGATCTTCTCCTACCTCCCGCGCCGCCAGCTCTTTGCACTGCTCACGGTGTCAAGACGTTTCTGGGAGATACTTGTACCTGTTCTGTATCGCAAAGTACGGCTCGCCGACTATGAGACCGTCATCGGAGGATGCAAATCCGCGGTGAGTTTGGTTGTACGAGTATCGAATGTACTGTACAGTAGCACCGTAAGCTGCCGTATGTACAGGGTAACAGACTGCTGAATCTCTGGAAAGGGTACGCAAACTAATATGGTGTGTGCTATAATCGTAGTCACGCCAGAAGACATACCTCGAAGCAGTACGGACAATCGACCTTTTCCGAGCACATACACTTGAAGAACTCGTTCGTTGGCCCAACCTATTCGATCTTTTCCCTGTGGTGACCACTGTCGAGAGCACCTGTGAAACCCTGAAACGCGAGTGTTACACCGGCGAAACGACCTACAAGCTTGAATATCGTAAACATATCAAGATTCTTCGTCAGAATGGACAAGCCGAGTGGATTCGACATCCTCCAAAACCCAGCTCCTTCGCAGATGACATGGGCTGCAAGGATGTCAGTACGGATGTGACTGTCCGCATAATCAACGACACAGACAATAACGGTCGAGAACCTGTTGGCTTGTGGGACGAGATTGCGATAACATTGCTTAGAGAAGTGGAGGAAGCGAACTCGGGACGAATGACTTTCTTCGTTTTAGGAGGAGTGCACGACAATGGACCTTTCCTGAAGATGTTCCGAACGATGGACGAGCGGCATTTTTTGGCAATCGAGCAGCTGCATCTTAGGACTTTCGATGTAGAGGCGGTTCAAATGATCAACATTTGCGCATCAACGGTGAAACGCTTCCAATTTCACCAAAACATCGGCATCTCCTTCAACGACCTCATGTGTAACTTTGATGCCAGCATTTTCCCTCTGATGGAAGTCCTTGGAATCGGTTGCTATTATGACGGCAGCGTTACCGACGTGTCTTTGACCGGAGAGAAGATACCCCTGTTCCAGCCCAGACCGAAGCTTCGGTATGTCCATTTCACTCTCGACTATCGGCAAGATCAAGCTCTCGTACCGGGCGTGCGACGCAACGACATCGAGTGGGTCAGACGACTGGCGAGAACCCTATACAGCCTGTTCGTCGACCCACAGAGGGCCATAGTTCGCCTGTATTTCAGGGGATCTGCAGATCTGCATCGACAACTGTATGAGGCACTCCAACAGGAGGCGGAGAAAATCAAGCAAGGCATTAGTCACTGCCTCGATCGGTGACCCATCTACGCTATATAAGGAGACCGGATAACTCTCAAACGGGACGATTTACATGTACAAAATGCAAGCTTTTGGACTCGATTAGGCACTAAGTAGCAGCCTGAACGATCATATCGAGAGTGAGCTGAGCTCTGAGACTGTGGAGTAATATTGCACAAGATGTTATTGGGTGGGAAAATGTCTGAAAGTCGCTCTATCGCGACTATAAGAAGCGTACACAGTGGTTGAGTCTGACGTATGTGGGCAAAAAGACAGGTTTATGCGCCGCTCGAGGCGGAGAATGCAAGGAAAGCATGTTTAGGCAGCGATTAAGCGGAAACTCTAGGTCAAGTCACGTCGGACCAATCCGAAATCAGGCGGGGACGGGGCCACGATCGAACCCTGTGACCTCGGCCAAGCTCGAATATATCAATGTCTACTTTCGTTGTCATCCTCTTCGCCAGTCTTACTTGACTGTCAAATCTAACTCGTGCGCCAAAAGGCACAGCGTAGAAAAGATGCCCAAGTAAGTGATCCATGTGTCGCTACAGTACAGGCAATTAGCGAAAGCCAACTGAGGGTGGAGCTCAGCAGCGACTTAATGACGCGTGGGTCTAAACCTCTGTCAACGGCAATGAGGGCTTGGAACATCGATAATATACGTGATGTTATAATCTTTCATCTATCTCCTCGCGGGATCGCTTCCCTTCTGACAGTGTCGAAGGGGTTTTGGGACACTCTTGTACCTGTTCTGTATCGGACATTCCCGTTCAACCAGTACCGAAACCTGGCCGAAACGTGTCGATCTCCGGTGAGTTTGACGTACATGGCCCGGTATAGACTTCGGCATTTGTCATCGAACTGACTCTGTATGAAAATGCTTGAGGGTAGGATCGCTGGAAAGGCTACATTGACTCTGTCCAAACGATCGACCTAGACATATTCGAGAATCCCGTTGGACACCCGAAGGACATGTTGGCCTACTTTCCTTGTTTCCCTTGCGCACTTAGGGTTTGCTACTCCGAGGACACTTTGACGAGAATACTCATTGCTGCTGGGGAGGAAGGCCGATATTCTTACCGTCTGGAGTACCTCAGGGGTATCACTTATAGGTACTTTGATGGGAAGGTACAGTCTCATCAGAATTACCCACCTACCGAAGGCTCGAAGGAGGCTACCAAGGGATGGGAGATTCGGGCGATGCTTCGCGTCCATCTAGATGGGTGTTACGGTTCGGCATCACGGGATACGGTCAAAGTACAAGCGCTCGCCGACTCACTAGCCAATGTCGTGGATGATGTAAGAAACGATTCTCCGGCAACGCTCGTAATCTTGACCATGACGGATTTTCCAAACAAACCTTTCTTGAAGGCTCTGAAGACGATCAACGAGAAATATCGGTTAGCTGTGCAGCATCTGCACGTTTATCGGCTTGACGCGACGGCAATTGACATGCTCAACGAGTGCGCATGTACGATAACCCGATTCACCAGCTCAAACGAGAACGATGCGATCGACATCTCTTTCGAGGACCTCTTACAAGGTATAAGGTGGGATCGTCTGGCAAGATTGAAGGAGATCAATGTCGGCTGTCTTCGAGAGATCAGCTCGCCGATCCTGCCGGGACCTGCCAATCCTCTGGCAGGCTGGACATACAGGACAAACACTTCGACTTGTCATCTGGAGAAGGTGGTATTCACTCTGAGATTCGGCGCCGGATACGATTTCGTCACAAATGAAATGCGGGAGACAGAGACTCGGTTGGCCAAGGGACTAGCGCGCATTTTGTGTAATCTATTCGGTCGGCCTCGGACAGCAGATATCACCCTTTTCGTGCTATGTAACACTTCGCCCCCTGTCGACCAGAGACTCGTAGAACAGATTATAACCGCTTTCAACACAGAACGAGAAGTCATCAGAGAGAACGAGCGATAAGGCCCTTGGTAGGTGGACACTGAGATGATGTAGCACGAGCAAGCCATATAGAGCTCGAATCAGACGGGAGGTCGATCGGTACACATCTTTGCTTTCTGGATGAACTGTATTCGCTTGAGGGAGGTAGCGAAGCACGACCTGTTTTGTCCTTTCGTCACCGTCTACAGTAGGTCCTTGGGGTACCGTCAAAACCACGTCAGCAAACAACAGACAATTTCCGCCACCATCACCCGCCAGAAATCAAATTCCCTCACTCGGCGTCATTGTGCTACAGTCTTCCCTTTGTCTGTTTCTTTCTTCCTTTCCTTCCTTTGTCACTTTCGTACGAACACACAAATGGAATTGGAAGGCTTTCAAAAAGGCCTTATCAAGGTCGACCCACGGCTCTCCAGATCTAGCTCCATCATCGCTCCACCCACTTGTGATCTCAACAACTCAGTTTGATCATGTCCGAGTGAGTTGTTGATCGCCAGGTTTGATAGCTCACTTTCGCTGACGTGATCTCCCGATTTCAGTAACACGAATACCACTCAAGCTTCCAAAGCACTTTCAGCGGCAATGAGAGTCTGGATGATCCCCGGCCTTCGCGACAACATTTTATCCTTCCTCCCTCAGAAAGAAAAGGTCAGATTACTTCGAGTCTCAAGCACGCATTGGGAGACACTCGTCCCAACTATTTATCGCGAATTCCCGTATAAACACCTCAAGCGGCTTCAGAACACCTGTCGATATGAGGTGAGTTGTTACTGTTCATTTAGCGGCTGGACAGGAGCCCAATAGCGCCGCAGCTGACTCATGAATGCCATAGCCCCACTTGCAGGTTTATCTCAGGTCAGTCCAGGCCGTGGAGCTGGACCAGGGTCTCCGAATTGACCACGCTTGGGACGAATGGCCGGATCATTTCACTCCATTTTCTCAAGCATCGACAATCACCGATCGACTTCACACCTTGACTCGTCAGGTGAATGACGGCAAAACACACTACCATCTCAATTACCTGCGAACCGCAGATATCCTCGTCGACCCATATGGTGGTCTACATTATCGGAACTCGATGTGGACTGTTCCCGAGTCATGGAATTCTCACAAAAGAGTTGATCTGCGTGTCATAGATGACTCTCGGTACCCTTCAACGGATCTCGACCTCCGCAGGCAAGAACTGTGTCAGAGGATTCTCAAATGGCTCGGGATGGAATCAACGTCAAGATGCCTCCAAGCACTGCAGATCGAGGGCTTCACAGAGAACAAAACATGGCTCGATCTGTGTGAGATGCTTGTCAAGAGCGACCGGCTTCGATTGGAAAGTATTGATATGGATGCGGTCGATCAAATCGCCATTTCAATAATCATTCTATCTGCGAAGACCTTGAGGTTCATTCGGTTGCAGCCGTGGGTTGAGTCAGACATGACAAACAAGCGCTTAGTTCTTTCCTTGGTCGAGCTGCTCGGCGGTATACCATGGCACGCTTTCATCAAGCTCGAAAATATCAGCGTGACTTGCACTCGACGATCTACCTCGCCTCAAGACTTGGCCGGCCTTCCATCATTCTGGTCGAATTTAAGTTCACAGCCATTACCTCGTCTCAAACGTTTTCAACTGCGTGTTAGTTACAACACACAAATTCTAGGACGATTCGACGAGAGCAAGGAGCTCGTATGTGTTCAAGGTGTGTGTAGAACGCTGGCGAGTCTCGTATGCGAGTCTAGGAGAGCCGTCATCCAAGTCAACATTGCCGAAAATCTTGCCGACCCCATGGAAAGACTGGTAAACTCGGCCTTTGAAAAAGGTGACATCAACCTGAACACTCGTATTTTGAAAGGCTGCTTTACACGGACTTGCCACTTCGATGCCTTCGTGAAGGACCAGTGGTAGTGGAACCACGCCAGTACCCGGCTGTTCAGAGACTGTCCAGATAGGAGGCTACTTCAGCTGATTATAAGCCTCTTAGACGTAGAATTCAGGTAAATCATATCATGCATCAGAACCTTCTGTCCGTAACAGTCATGAATGATCGACTTGAAGCAAGAATCAGTGCGAGGGCACAGAATCGAGAGCGCTCATGGCGGCGAGACTCGTCTCCCGCCTTGAGGACATATACCAGGCATCAAGACTGGGTCTCTAGCACTTATAACAGCGATATCATTGCGGAGCATCGCTCAAGCGAGTCTGGGGATGACAGGCAGGACAGAATCAGCGATTGACCGAGGCCGAATTCCTGTCTCCAGAGGAGTAGTATCTTTGTGGGAAAGAGATGGTCACGATAATAGCGATGTTTCAACCCGATCCACGATCCACCAACATGTTGCACTTTCAACGCCGAACTATTTCGACTCGACCGAGCAAAGATAGACGGAGAATTTGTCCTGACCGATCGTCAAAGGTATTTGTCACTGAACGACTCCTTTGAGATAGGCAGGAGAAAGCGCCATCTTGTCAATTCGACCGATGATCGACAGACCTCCTTCGGCTAAGCACCATCCTTATCATCCACTTCCGGGCGTTCTCTCCTGAGGTCTCATCATTGGCCTCTGTAATTGGCTTTCCATCCGTTGAACGCATCAATGGATCACTCACTTGTTGCCCCTGCAGTTCTGACGACGCCACTATGGCGCGGAGCTACTTCGGATTGCCGGTGTCGTCTTCTACTGTCCGAATGGTCAGGCTCAGAGATATCTGGCAGTTGGGACTGTATAAGTAATCTGGGATACTGCAATAGGTCGATCGTGCAAATATCATCCCATCCTTGTATAGTAACGCCTCACAACCCCCACCAACCCGTTCCGTAGCTGACATCATGCTTGTTCAGTTCCTGATCATCCTGCTTGCCAGTCCGTGTATCCTCTTGACTCAATCCAAACCCATAGAAACGTCCCGACTGACACGGCGATGGGGTAATTGGGGCCGACCCACATCGGCGGCGCCCCCTCCTCCTCCACCACCACCTCCTCCTTCCCCTCCTGCGGGATCCTCAGCTGCACCCCCTCCTCCAGCGAGTGCACCTGTGGATCCGACTGCCCCACCACCACCACCACCACCTCCTCCTCCTCCTCCTCCTCCTCCTCCTGCTAGTTCTGCTCCCGCCACGGGCGTCTTGCCACCTGCCACTAGTGCGCCTCCCACTGGCCCGCCTACAGGTGCAGGGGGTGATGAGACCCACGAGATTCAGGTGGGTCAGACTTCTGCTGGCGATATCACCGTTCACGGCGCTCTTACCGAGACGCCCGATACTCGTAATCATCACGAACCAACGCAAAGTTGACCTATGAGCTATACGTACCCAAGCTGACATACTATGTTTACGTCCACACAACGCGCTTTAGCTGATCAACAACTGCGGCTCTGGCGAAGCTGTCTTCTTCTACGTGGCGGACAGATCGATCGCTGGCAGTCGGACGGTCTCTGGACCGTTGGACTCTGGTGCGGCATGGTTGAGAGGATTCGGCGATTGTCAAGATAGCGGTGTCAATTGCGGTCTAGTCGAGTTTTCCCTCCTTAATGGTCGAATCAGCTCGGCGGACTACTCGTTGCTCGATGGTCCAGGTTTGGGGAACCATAAGTTGTGAGTGCTTCTCGTTCAGGCCTCTAGCCTCTAGCCACTTGCCAGGCTTATGACTTGGAGATTACTTTTCTGTCGCAGCACGTACGCAATGAATTTCGCCTATACCGGATCGTGTACGAATACACCTGGACCGTGCACAGGACCTTCACCGGATCAATGTGCTAATGCCTACTGGGGATCGGATACCGGTGGCGGTATCCCCCTTCAGTGTCAAGGCGACAATTTAGGTGTGAGCTTCACCGGTCAAATTCCGTTTGCGAGGGGTCAAGCGCTGATTAGAAGATTGATGTCATAGATGGTGATAACTTTCTGCTAAGACGGGGAAATACAAGGAGGGGAGGACTCGGTCATGCGGGAACTGTAATGGAATGGGCGGGGAGACCAGTCTGGGCAGTGGTGATGCATGCAGGTCATGCAATATGTTGATGGACGACTGTAACAGATTCCAAGGAATCAGCTACAAGCAAAGACATCATTAGCTTTGCGACCTGGCGGTCCATTTCAGGTATGACAAGTCAAGAGTCATATCGCATTCATGTTTGTCATTATAGCAGAAAGGTTCAAATATAAGAGGAAAGAGAAATCGATGAACGAGGAACGGAAGGGGTATACGATAGATGAATGATGCTGGGTATTTTCAGATGCAATGCTATTTATATATAGGACGAGAACAACCGATTGGAAAAGGGTAGATGTCTTAGAGCACAGAACGGTCAGATAGTGAAGCCTTCGATAAGTCCTGCGACCCATTTCGCCATCATCGAGAGTCTGCAGAGCATTCGTCAGCGCTATTCGAAACTTTCGAGAATCCCAAGCGATCGCACACTCACCGATCCGCCTTGACAGGTGGGAACGCCAACTCCCCCAACCCCTTCATTCCCAGATCCTCCAATACTTGCTCCCGGGCGGCACTTTGTCCGCCCATACTGGGATTCGAGCTGATACTAGGCGAGTAGCCCTTTCCGTGCATGTGGAGGGAAGTACTGCTGTCTGCTGTTGGCAGGGCCGAAGGGTTTGGCAGGCTGTAGTTCGGGTCCGAGAGGGCTCGCTCTAGGATAACTGTTGTTGAGCGCAAGATCGAGAGGTTTGAGGTGGTGGTTAGAGTAGAGATGATGCGCGGGATGAGGAGATCATAGCTAGAGGGAGTGACGAGTCAGTTGTATATCAAGACCCTGAATGGAGCAGCGGACTTACGCCATTGCCAATACTTCAGGCATCTCGATACTGGCGTCAGCCAATAGGCGGTACAAGATGACTCGATCAGTGTCAGAGCCATTCGACCCATTGAGCAGAGCTACAATGAGGCTGATGAGGAGCAGTGCGGTTGAGTTGTCTCTGCAGAATTGGGCCATTTAGCATTCCATATCCGGCGTCGTGCCCGAAGACTGAGCACTCACGGGATCACAAGCAGGTCGAAGATGCTTATACTGGCTAAATCGACCGTATCACCGTCCGATCCCAGTCCAGCAGCTGTGAATACCTTCTTTGCCTCCTCGCCTGATCCAGCCGTAGTCGAAAGCAAAGCGACAAAGTAGGCGACACTTCCAGCAGCGATCAACGGTTCATCTTCTCCGTTGGTACTGGCTGTATCTGATGAGAGCTTGAGAAGCTCGGTGAGCACTTCGATCGTCAGATTCTTGGTGGTTGGATGTCGGATGCCCTTGAAGATGATTGCGACTAGGGCGAATGTCATATCAGTGTCGAACGCGACGCCGGAAACCTGGTCAAGCTTCTTGGCCTGGTCGACGATCATTCGTCTAGCATCCATCACATAGTCGCTTAGCTCCTTGCCTCGAAGGATCGAGGTCGTAGTGGCAGTGCTGACTGAGCGCAGAGCGGTGATCATGAGTTCGAGCGCAGGCGCGAAGAGCGGGATGTAACCTAGTTGGAGGACGCCGACTGCTAGCCAGAATAGACTGGCTGCGTATCGGCTTTCAGGCAAGAGACCAGGTATGATCCTGCTGAGGCATCGGAGCATACTGATGAGCAGCACCCTATCACCTTCGGCGAAGTGGGATAGGGTCGTGCTCATTGCAACGAGGATTTGGTATACGAGATCGTCGTCGACTTCGTCAGAAGCCAGGTATCCGAGAACAGTGAATGCTTGAGGCTGGGTGGCGGGGTTGTGCTGGAAGCATGTTGCAGCGACGAGGCCCATCCATCGAGCGCGCCACGCATTTGCGCAGTCTAAAGGGAACTGGATGAGCGAAACCACCGGGAAGGAGCGGGCTGCACTTACCTATGGATACTGCGCCAGCAGAGAGCACTTCTCCAAGGAATTGAGACACGTTCTCCACTCTGTCCAGTGTTTGGAGATCCGTTTCGTCCTTGATCTGAAGACCTGAAAGCTCAATACTTCCCTGTCCTTGCGACAGCCCGAAAGCAGCCATGATCTGCGGTGTCTGTATCTTCTTGAGGAGATGATGAAGAGCAGGCGCGTCCATGTCGCCGGTGGTGGGGTTGGACGCGAGAGACTGGATGACGTTGACCACCAAGCCGAAAATTGTTTGGCGCATGAGGACTGGTCCGACACCTAGCAAGAGGGTGACGACGTGGAACATCTCGGGGAGGAATAGTTGGGTGTCCAGCGCCGAAGAGGGGTTAAAGCCGAGGATCAGGGTAATTCGAGCGAGTGAGCAGATCTCGGGCCATGATGCGTTTTCGGTAAGATGGCCTGATGGCTTGAGGTAAGTTTGCGCGAGGGTCTGTGCAGTAAGATCAGCTATGGCTCCATAACGAGAGGGAGAAACGACAGACATACCTTGCGCAGACGGGCAATCACCTTGCCTCGCACGGCAGTGCATGACACTGAGACAAGGATATCTCCCACGCATTCCGCCTTGTCGCTCCCTATGCCCGCATCGACCGCGGCGTGTATCAACTCTGAAACGACGATATCGGAAAGGCTCTCGTGCGCGTGCGTCATGATAGCCCAGACTTGTTCTTGTATCGCGAGATGCAGGCGCTATCACGAATTTCGCGTTAGCCATGATGCCAAGCTGTGTATTAGGCGGAGACTCACCTTCTTCTCGGCGACAGTCAGGGAGATGAATGACCTGACAATCTCCCTGACTTGCTTGGTCGACTCCAGACTGTCCTCTCGGGTTGGTCTACTATACTGATCCAGGTTGAGCAACCAGGGACCGACGTAGTGCAAGCAAGCGGTCTTGAGTGGTGTATCGGCCTTGCTGAACCCGATAGTCCATTCTTTGAGGAACTCAAGGGTGAGGTGGGGCACGGACGACGCAAGTGCGGCGGAGAGATCGCAAACGAACGCGAGGGAGTTGTTGGGTATGGTCAGGCCGGCTATATCCACATGAATCCATAGTCAGCAAAAGAGGGGCGAATAAATACAAGAAAGGTCACGCCTCACCTGAGATCTTCAGCACCTTGGAAGCGAGATCGTATCGGAAGAACTGGCAAAGCTCGTTCAAGAGGATATATGCGCCCATACGCAAAGTACTGTCGTTCGAGGATAGATTCAGCAACGCTACGTTGAGCAAGGTAGCGGGGACATCGCTGGGACGAAGAGATCGTTCGTTCGAAGGTCCCTCTCTCAGCTTCGCCCTCGCCGCTCGGATGATCTGGGCCATCTCATTTCGTTCTAAGAAGTGGTCAGCTCAGTATGCCCATGGAGAGTAATTTTGTGGACTCACTTCGTGAGACGAATGTCATGGTCTCATTCTGCGAGTACTTGATGAGCAGCTGATCTACTGGGATCGCGCCGCTGACGACGATATCGTCGATGTCCTGAAGTCGAATCACATCGATGATATACGACTTGATGCCAGAGATGATTTCTTGTTTCCGCCACTGCGATGACGGTCAGCTGTAGCTTGCATGCACGCGCGTTTAACTTACCGATGCGACCTGTAAAGAGTCATGACCCAGCTTGACGACAACGGGTACTTGCATTTCATGGTCTGCGATACAGAGCAGATTGGTGAAGACGTGGTCGGCCTCGTAGGCCAAAGCCATGGTGTATTCCGGCAGGGCTAGACTGGTAAAAGGGATGAAGTCGGCGAGCTCGGACGGACTGCTGGCAGCGACAACGTTCTTGGCGACTGGCGGTGCTGTGAGAGTGATCAGCGTAAGGACGACTGCATTGCGAAGGTGAGACTCACAGATCGTAAGCAGCTCTGACATGAGCCTCTTGATACGTTTCTTGGCGTGAGAGTTGGGATTATAAATAGCAAGGGTCTACGAAAGGTCAGCATCGGAAAAGGCGCTAGAAATCAGAATCGCTCACATGTACGCAGGGCAGTATTCCAGCCGGACACATCTGCAGAGTCCTCTTCAGCCAGGCCAGCGGCAGTTCATTCGCGGAAGAGAAGTCGGTCAGGTCGATCACCAAGTCGAAGTAATCTGTGACTTTGTCTAGGATCTGAAGCAGACATGGTTGTCAGCTTTGGTCGATTCCGAGATCAGGCCTAACTCACGGAGAAGACGTGATACGCCAAAAGATCGTAGTCTACCAATGCTACTCGTGATTGCACAAAGTAGAAGATGCGTCGGCCGTTCTAGTAAAAGCCTATCAGTATCTTCTCGCCAAGATCGCCGTGGAGATGGATGAACTTACTTGACTCGCGGGCCCCTCGTAGAAAGCATCGGCGACACTGTCCGTGTTCCTGCCCATGTTGTGCTGCATGAACCTGATGTAAACGTTTCAGCATTTATCTCAAAACGTACTTTCACTCACTCGTCATACACCTGAGCCCTCGCCGATGCGCTCAAGCCAGCCTGAATCGCAGGCGCACCAGTATCATCCATCACCTTTTTCAAGTTGTCCCATGCCCCCTTGCCATCTAGCTCGGTGCGGGGCGCCTTGGTAGCGGACGCATGACGGTAAACTTTGGGCATGTTCGAAAGTGACGTCTCAAGCTTGCCGCGGTGCTTGAACACAAAACGATGACTAGTCATGGTGCGTTAGCGAGTAACTACGTGGAAAGTTTGTATGACTTACATGATCGCGTCGTCGCCATCGAGATCTTGGTATCGCTCGGCATCTGCCTGGAATCCTTTAGTGGCGATCTGCACCTCGAGGGTCTTGGGCCGGATCTGCAAGGGACGATATCAGCGGGCGTCTTGTCACCCCAATGAGAGAGAGAGAACACACCGCCAGATCCGACATAAACTTGGTGACGGGGATGATGTTGTCCGACAAGAAGTTATTGAGCAGCTTCATGTGCGGTTCTTTGAAGACCACGTTGTTGGCTAGGTTCTGGATGACCTTGGTGATGAGCAATAGGGCTCTTCTGGTCTCCTTGTTGTCGGGGTTCAAGTCGAGATCGATGGATTCAGGGGAGACAATCGCTGGGCAGAAGAACCGAAGGAAGATGAAGGATCCCACGGCGGAGTGGCGTGATTCGTAGAACCGGTCGTCGACGACTTCCCAGATATGGTGGCAAAGCGCTCGGAACATTCTGCACAAGTAGGCAGCGATCAGTTTTCAAGCGTGAGGAAGGCAGCGATCAGGTGTCAAGCGTGACGACGGACATGCAACTTACAATGGCACCCGAGGAGCGGAGGAACAGATCAGATCAAGCAGGGCCTGACACATCAACCTGAGGTGATCCGCGTTCCTGTCGATGTCGTCATTTCCAGACGCTTTGCTCGGATCCAGCTCGAAAGAGCACTCCGACGGCTTCTCGATAAGGGAAAGGACGAGGGGTTGGAGTGTTGCCCGTACGTAGTTGCTGCGCGAGCATGATCAGCAGTGCGGGCGGGGGGATGGAATTGACTCACTATCCGTAGGTCTTGGCGAAGATGGTGAGCATTCGCATAGTAATCGAGTTGGCCCGGAAGAGCTCGGACTCGTGGTCTGTAGGGGTGTCAGCTTGCTAAGTCTCGTAGAGACGCGCGCCGCGACTCACTCGTCAAGGTCACTTCTCGCTCAAGTAAGGCCCTCATGAGCCCCAACAATGCGCCCTTCCCCTCGAAGACCCTGAAGAGGAGCGTGGAAAGCTCATCCACTTCACTGCCGCTCTGAGGACACACGTCAACCATGGCAATCGCCAAGGCAAGGTTTGGCGCGGTCAGCAGATCCAGGTATGATTTCGGCGCGGCGGACACCCGTTTCGCGGCAAGTCCTCCGAACGGCGTGCCTTGTTGTAAGACATTGGTGAGAAGCTGCATAAAAGCCGTGCGAAGCACCGGATCCTCGTGGTAGCCTAGCGATAGGCAGTGCTTGAGGCCAACGTCTACGTTGGCGGACAGAAGGTTGGACAAGGCGAGAATGGCTAGAGTTGGCACGTCGTCTGGTCCAGGGCCTTTGCCGCCGCCAGCGCCGTGCATGGACGATGTGTAGCCGACTGATTCAGCCTGCGACGGTGTCAGCGGAGGAATTTACAGTGTGAAGCTTACCTCTTCGTAGCTTGACCTCTCCAACACTCTGACGAGATGATGGTAGTGTCGGTAGAAGAGTCTAGACTTGACTACTCCCTGAGCGTCATCCGATTCGTCCGAAGGGCTCTTGAGCACGAGTCCTTCGGTGACCGGCACGGTCGCCCGAAGGCAAGCGTGGTCGAGTTCCCGTTGAACCTTGTTGTTGGCTTCCATGCTGGAAACGTATATTTCGTTGTCCTGGCAGACAAAAGCGTCAACTCGGTCCGGATTTGATATCACTCACCCTCATCGATTCGAGCGACCACTCGCCCATCCAATCAAGCAAGGCATTCCTGAATCGACCGTCGTTGGAGAGCAAGACGTTATCGGGTTTTCTCAAAGCAACCTCGACTAGTTGGCAGAACTTTGTTTTCAGCCGTAGAGACGCTTCATTCCTGCCGAGACGGTGGATGTATTGAGCTAGGAGATGGAAGAGTTCGCCAAGGTCGACTGGTACAGCAGGGACGTCGTCGCCAGGACCCATCCGGTCGACGATCAATCGGAGGACGGAGACGGCTTGCTCGGCGAAGGTGGTGAATGGCTCGGATACGCTGACACCGGTGGGTCCGATAGCGTGGGATAGGAGCCTGGGGCGATCAGCTGTGTCCGCTTGATACTGTCACTCACTTGATCATGGGCGCTACGACCATCTTGCACGTGTTTGTAGGAAGCTCTGATCCCAAGGCGGACTTGACGGATTCTCTGACAGTTATAGAACTGCTGACCAGCAAATCTACACATTGCCTGATGAAGAGATCCACAGTTACTTTCGGGTCCGGGACAGGCTGATTGTAGGAAGGGGGGAGGACCCCCTTGCCTACCAAATCGCATAGACTTGGTGGGGGAGTCGTCTCGTACGATGCTACGTTGGTCGTGGCGCAGAGGAACGAGACGAGGTTCTGCCATTCTTTAGACTCGTCCTGGAGAGGCGCAGCGTAAGTTAATGGAGGTCCAACGTAAGTCAAGAAGAAAATTATGAATGTGAGAGACTTACCTCGTCCAGCCCTTCGATGTCCGCTGTTAGCACTCTCCGTCTCACATCACGTGAGGACATGGTCGAGTCGGCTTCAGCGGCGATGACTTTTGCTGTCAGAGATTGAGCCAAGGAAGCTAGTCCAACCCACAGGCCGACAGTGAAGGGTGTCGAGATGACGAGCGGTCGAATCGCTCGGCGAATCTGCCGTTGCTGCTGCTGACGGCCTGGAGGCGGGTTAGCGGGAACTAGACTAGACGGGATCACGACTTACCAACCATTGTAGGCAGCGAGGCCAGGGCGTCGAAGGCGTTGGCTCGCTGCTTCGGCACCAGGCCTTGGCGAGCACCACTGAGCTCGCCGTTGGCCGACATATGCGCCATCATTGTCAACTTGCCCAAGGCTGATAGCATCGGCAGTGTGAGTGCTGTTTGCTCAGTGTCCGGTCCAAGAGTCGCGGTGAAACCTGCTACGGAAATGACCATGGCGGCAGGGGCAGCTTTGGGCGAAGGGAAGAGGACCTACAGCGATGATTAGTATGATTTCGGTTGAAAAACATTACACCTACGTTCGTGGCCTCCTCGGCTAGTCTGAGAACTGCACTGCTGATCTTTCGCATAGCCGTGATACCCATGGTGATGTCATCGGGATCCCCGTTGTGGAACGCGAACAGTGTTTGGCGTCCGACATCGAGAACAGTCTGCCAGCTACAAATGCAAGTCAGCACGGCCGTCGGATACAGTCGCACTTACATTGCGCCAGATGCATCCCTCGCGAGGCTCTCCAGCTCCTTGTCTGTCTTCACATTCACACGTATATAGTCGATGAGGGCAGACGCAGTCTTGGAAGCCACTGGCCGCAGCACGTCCGGACTTGGCACGACCGTCAAGGTCGAGATAGATGTCAGGAACTGTCCAAGGCTGTCGGAAGTCGATGACTGGTCAGAGGTCGCTCCTGTGACGGCGAAGCTGGGTTCAAGCGCGTAGAGCGTAAGGATTTCGATGGCTAAGTCGGTCTGGCTGGATGGCAATTCGGGCGATGTCCGCGGCCGGCGTGCACCGGATGCGTGCGTCTGGCAATGTCAGTTTACAGCCATAGTACGTCTAACTCACCTTCATGATATTTCTGATAGCAGGCGCGACTTCCTTCTTGAAGTCAGCTATCGGTGTAAACCATGGCAACCTGTCATCTTCGACGGCAAGCGCGACGCAGGCTTTCACGGCGACGATTTTGTTCGTTTCCGCGGGGTCTGTCCATAGTTTGGGGAAGAGCGATGACAGCGCGGCGCTTGGGTTGGCCCGGTACAGCGCGACCAAGCCTTCTACGAGGATGTTTTGATCGGAGATCTCGGCAGCGAGGGAAGAGGTGAACAGTGCGTGCTGTGGAAATTAGCTCAGTCACCCGGTGCTTGTGACTCACCTTAAGATCATTCTGGATATCCGGGATCAGACCCCTCGCACCTGATGACTCGAACCGGGGCGACAAGGCCATGCCAGCTCGCACAAAGTCGACATAGCACACGGCGCAAGCTTCGAAGCTCTTGTTAGAGTTGATCCCTTTGCGTAAGCTGTCCACAAAGGCCATTTTTTTCGCCGTGCTTGAGCTTCCTCGAGAGGATACCTCGCCCATGACGATTCGCTTGAATGTGTCTGGTAGAAGCATTAAGAGCATCGCCATGAGAGGGTAGAACGCTTTATTCCGGCGAGCATTGGACGACGAGCCGATGTCGGACATTGAGGAGAGCACGTCGAATAGGTTATCCGCGCCTCCCTCGAATTTCTTGTTCTTCTCCACGAGTGACTCGTACTCGATGGGATACACATCGATCCAGTTCCATATAGCCTTCCGAAGGATAGTGGCTATCGCGACCTGGGCGGGGCGTTTGACATGCAGAAACACGCTGGAGATTTCCTGCATTGCTTGAGTGAGTCGATTCCGGTTGATATTCGCCCATTCTAGTAGTCGTAGATCGGCCAGATCTGGCGAGTCCTCGATCGTCGTAGTGAGGTAGGTCACACGGGATTTGATCCGGGATAGGACTAATGGCCAGTTGGCGGCAGACAGGTAGAAGATGATTCGAGAGGTGAACTTTGTCATTTGCGCGATAGCGGTGGATGGTGTTGAGCATGATGCGGAGAGGGTTTTTGGCTTGATTTCGGGCGTTGAGGATGAAGATGAAGATGAGGCTGTCGCAGAGATGGAGGGGTACGAGTGTTGTTGGAGGTATTTCAGACCGAGGCAGTAATTGTTGGATCCTGGTGTGATGGACCGGCTCCAAGATGCTGAAGAAGTCGTTCCCGCTCCTCTGGTCTCCTTGCTCGGTGCTGGACTGGCAGTTCCGGGCGCATGAGCTCCTTCACTTGACACCAGCCTCGCGTATACCACCATGACACCGAGAATATATCGCGCCAAGCTGTCTTCGAGGGGATATGGGTCCGGCCAGCATCTCGGGAGTTCTGCAGGTGCTGGAGGGGACGTTTGGGCGTGTATCCGCCATGACGTTGACAAGCAGAGATTAAGGATGTGGAGAAGGTAGAGTTGGGAGTGCAGGGTGTCTAGAGGAGTTTCGGATAGTGAAGACGAGCTAGAGTACTGCGAGGCACGATGGGTGAGCAAAACAGGTTGCGCGGTCGGCAGAATCTCGCCAGAACTCACTCTCGATAGGTTGTCCAGGGCACCGGTGAGCGATTGGACGATGAGTGAGAGGCGTAGTCGAGACAATTGCAAAAGTGACGTTATCGTAGCTTGTACACCTGGATCCGACTCCGTCATTGCTAGCCGTATACCAGAGTTGCATGGCAGCTGGGGGGTGTAGTCAGCACACACACCAGCTCGTACATCTCGCGAAGCGGCAGGCGTACACTCACCTTGTTGACCAACCTCCCGACGAGCGAGTTGATGACCTTTTGCTCCGCCGACATCGGTCCATTATCTGATCTCGACATGATGCTCCCCAGCTCATTGATCGAATGAGATGAATCGTAAGTTGCGGGTGTGTTGTTGGAATACGAGTTTGAGTTTGGATTTGAATTTGCAGCAAAGCCATTTCCAGGTGAGCGGAATATAGCTGACGGCGAGCTGAACGAGTGATGTGGTGAAGCCGCCGAGCCGCTCCGTCGCACAGGCATTTTCTTACAGCTGACGAGAGATTCACTCGATTGAGGTTTGAAGGGAAGGATCTTGGTGGAAGCGGTTAATCGAACAAGGTTGCGAGGGGTGGCATATCACGGAATGGAGTCGGGTAAAGCGAGAGAGAGAGAGATGTGCGATTGGGAGATGATGTGTTGGGCTAGTGTTTAGGTTGTGTATGTATGACAATTAGAGCATGTGTAGGAGGCGTAAGCTTTGACCGGGCGAGTCTGTTAATCGAATCGCGCTTGCTCTCTTCTCTCCCTCCTAGGCTGGTGGTATCCTCATTCTCCTATCCTCATTGCGCTCGGCCTTGGAAGATTTTTCGGAGATCAGTGCTGAGCCGGAGCGATGTTAAAAATGTCAGAGGGCAATTTATTGAACCTCTTTACTGCTTTGCTGCCTGATCGAGAACAATGAACAATGGGCCAAACGCGTCAGGGCTGCCTGTCAGATGAAACGGGGGAGAATAAGACATGCATAGTTTGTACAGCATAATTGCCGCCGCGTACCTCGATTATGAGTTCCTGATATATATCATCAAGTTATCCTTATTCCACGCGGAATGGCCTGGGATTATTTATGTGATGATGTGGAATATACGAGTTCCCGACTCTGAGACATGATGGGTTCGAGCGTGTCTATGTCTGTGTCTGTGTCTGTGTCTGTGTCTGTCGCGGGTTTCAGCTGTTCGGGTACCGAAGTGGAGGACTTCTGAACTGTTCTGATATGTTTTTATTTTTTGAGTCATCATCAGCATCCTCCCAATCAGAGCTAGAGCAGCTGGGCAATGATGGCACCTTCGAGAGGGGACGGTGAAGCGGCGCCGCTGGACCTGCTATCATATCCCAATAGGCTGGTACAAACGTGAGTAATCACTGCGCCTTTTTGCCTCGGAAACGACTGACGCGTATCCGCGTACAGGCTCGACGCCCATCAAGCACCGGTCAACGTGATCAAGTACAACCACGGAGCGAAATACCTGCTCTCTGGGTCGGCAGATCGCACAATCAGACTATGGAACCCTACTCTAGGGAAAGAAATCAAGTGCTATCGTGGACATGCGCAAGAAGTGCTAGCCCTTGACATGTGAGCTCTACCTAAATGCCTCGCAAAGGGTATGAAGCTGACTCGCAATGTAATTTCTTAGTGCTCATGACAATGCAAAGTTCGCGTCGTCCGGAGGGGATAGAGCAGTATTTGTGTGGGACGTTCCGAGTGGATCGGTCTTGAAGAGATGTCAGGGGCATTTCGGAAAGATCAACGCTGTAGCATTCAGTCCTGATGCCCAGGTTTTGGCAAGTGGTGAGTGACAATCAAGTCATCAGTGGAGGATTAAGCTTACTATCTTGTAACAGCTGGGTTTGATGCCAAAGTCATGTTGTGGGATATGCGGTAGGTGATGTCTCAGCGTGCTCACTGACGACATGAGATTGACCCGCTGATCATCGATCTGTCCCCGTTCCCATGTAGCGCCTCTTCTCGAGACCCTCTACAAACCCTCAAAGAAGCCACATCAACCATCACCTCCCTCCTCCTCCCTTCCTCGCCACAGATCATAACAGGATCCGCGGACGGTCTCCTACGGACGTACGATCTCCGTTTCGGTCTACTCACAAACGATCTGGTTGGCGAACCGATAACATCGATAAAGCTTTCACCCTCTGCCCCGGAGGAGAGTGTATTGGTCGGGACAGCGGAAGACGGAAAGGCAAAAATCAGAATAATGGATAGGAAGGACGGGAGCTGTCTGCAGACGATATCGGGGTACAATACCGGTGTCACGGGGCGATCCGGTCTGTCGTGGGGTTATGGCGAGGGGTGTATACTGGGCGGCGATGAAGAAGGGAGTCTATGGGCATGGAATGTACTTGATGTGAGTGGAGGTTGACTCTGGTTCCAACTCAAGACGGCGTGCGTTGGGCTGACTAGATATTCTCTCTTGCAGGCCAAACCTTTACCTTCAAGTCCGAACAGAATTCACAGACGGCTGATAACGTCCATTGAGATGCATCCAAAGGGTAAAGAGATGATCACCTCTTCGCTGGATGGGACTATCAAAGTCTGGGCAAAGTAGAAAGCAATCAGAGATTTGGTCAGACAAACTCCGAAGCTGGGTACAAAAGGGACATCGGTTGTAATATTAGGTATATGCATTATCGTGATCACATATGAAGCGGTATCGCCAAAGATCCACTCGTGATGTCTTCATTCTGCCTCTATCAGGCATGGTGTGCCGGGTATTTTGATTTCCTTGCCGTGGTTTGTACAGTAAATCCTCCTTACATTATCAAGAAAATTACGGAACATCATGGCCGCTGGAAGCTCTGTCATGCCAGAAACAGACTCCCCAGAATCCCTGCAATACACTTGAGTGTATCCGCGTTCCGTCAAGGACCACCAGTCAAAGATAGATTCGATACCATCACGCGAAACGTATAGTATTCCGTCAAAGGTCGACATTTTGGCTGTTGCTATATGTCCTGCTGTCTCGTGTTCGACGTGAACCTATACCTCGGCGGATAGGACAATACAATACGTGTAGTAAAGTTTGCAACCATTTGGGAATTCGTGACTACACGTTCTGGGAACACACACTGGGGAAGGGCCGTCACCTTCCGCTCAGACCAGAGACGACGAGAGGGGCCAGTCCATACTCGATATGAGTGCTCTCTATGCATTCTATGCATGAGTACAGTATCCATCTGTCGAGGAATATATATATACGACAACATACATGTAGAGACACGCCTGAAAGGAACTCCTCCTCATTCGACGGAGATAAGAGATGCGCGCGATGAGGATGACGTCATGTTGAATACTCACTCATACAGTAGTAACTATGTCGAGCGCGTTCATCATGAACAGCGATAAACTTCCTGAAGACAGCAACGCAGATCGCAACTGGAAGATAGTTTGACTTTGATTCTCCAAAGATTTGACAACGGACACAGGTACCACGATTCAAGATGTCGCTATCAGGCTCAGCCGCTGAAGGTGAGTCGATTGCTATTTGCGTCCGCGCCGACGAAAGAATCTCTCTCGCTGATACCGCCGCTGGTCCAGATTTCAACAAGACCAATGATGCCGTGTTGATGCATGATGAAGGTATCAAAGGGCCGGAGCCCACTGCGTGAGTCATCGCGAGTGCGAGGATTTCAGTGCCCGTGCTCATAGAATCTGCATCTCCAAAAAAGCGAGAACCCTGCTGGCGTGAGTTTCTGCATCCGATTGTCATCGTATTAAGCTGACGTGGACAACAGGTATACCCTCAAGTTGGCACCGAAAGTGCTCAACCAGGATCTATGCCTGGATCCGGTGCGCCAGACCATCATGGTGATGTCCGGGGAGTATTCGGCAACGTACGTACAGTACGACCCAGCGTTCCCCAGCCCTGCTTCATGCTGACTCCTGCGCACAGCCGCAGATGTTCAACGACACGTTCGGGACTCTGTCAACCGCATTCACCGACGCTATCAACAAAATCCAAGATGAGTCCGGGTCAGGTCTAGGCTCGGTCGCTAAGACGCTCATCAGAAAGCTCGAGTCGATGCGGGATGAAGTAGACGGATGGAGGTCAGGTCAGGGATTGCCAGAGGTTGAAGCGCAAGGTGGAGAGAGGAATGAGAGTGTTGACAGGGCCGAGGGGGACGGTGGTGGTTTGTATGCGGATTAAAGGTAGATCGTGGATACTTCTACATTCTCGATTGATCGATTTCTGTACTGATGACGTCTACTTGTCTCGTAGGTGTTGCAATAGTACAAACGTCGAATGCAGGAATGACCGCCGATCACATGTGTACCTGTGAGACCTCAACAGACATACCTGTCTCACTTGCATGTTTCGTGGATCATCCCTCTTTGGGCTTTAGGTCGGGTTACATATCGACAAACAAAATGCTACCATCTGAATAGGCTTGTCTCTCTAGGCCTAGCCGAATTGCAAACATTCCACTTGTGGACCGCTCGATCAATTCAGATGTTCAGCCAGTATTCTAATCCCGCCCAATCAGCACCCCCAGCATACTCATCCATGCTTTGTTACTCATCACTTTTACACCCAAGCCAGAGCAGCACTATCGATCGACAATCGCGACGAGCGGGGAGATGCATTACCTAACCCCTCTGACATGATGTCCGGCTGATGATCGTTTCTTCCCTTCCTTCTTTCCACTTTGTCTACTGCATGTCTGTACGTACCACTATACCAAAACCTTTGCTTCTTTCACGTCTAGCTGCGCTCTTTTCACTCTCGCTGGTCGACCTTTAGCTCTTCGAATATCACACGGACCGTCTGTTACAAGACAAATCACTTCTCTTTCTGCTACGACAACTAGAATCAAAAAGGGCGTCCAGGTAAGTTCAGAGCCGCATCCCACTTCCCGGCTAATCACTGATCCTTTTGTGAGTACTTTACAGCCCGCAATTGTTTCGCACCCTACGATGGTGCCAATCCTCCTCACCGCCTTTCTTCTCCCCCTGGTTTTCGCCAACTCTTTCACTCTCTCCCAGCCTCTCTCTCAACAATTCCCGCCCGTGGCCCGAGTCGATCAACCTTTCACATGGACATTCTCTCCAAACACATTCGCTGCTTCTTCAATCAATATCGATGATCTAAGCTATACCGCTTTCAACCTCCCGTCGTGGCTTGCATTCTCCGGCAGCACGCGGACTTTCACTGGAAGCCCCAGCGAAGAAGATCTAGGCAATCGTGTGGTCCAGCTCACCGCTACAACCTCAGATGGCCAATCAAGCATATCAGATCACGTAGTCCTGACCGTCTCGGACAAGTCGGGGAATATAACCCTCCTTCATCCCGTTGCTGACCAGCTCAGCACTCCCGATTCCGGCTCCATCACCTCTGCCTACCCTTACCCGTCCACCTCGAGCCATTACCCCGGAGTAAGGGTCCCGCCGAACTGGTCTTTCTCCCTTGGATTTACCCCATCCACATTCACCGCTCCATCGCGCGTATTTTACTCTGCGTCGATGAAAGATGGCTCGGCTCTGCCCGGATGGCTCGGCTTTAACAACCAGACTGTCACTTTTGACGGTGTGACACCGCCTGTATCCGGCGGATCGACGTACGAGGTCGTGCTATCCGGATCAGACGTCTGGGGATACTCGGATATCCAGGAATCCTTCTCGATCGTAGTTGCTACTCATGACCTGCAAGTAGCTAAACAACCGGTGGTGAACATGACAACGGGGTACAACACCGACATGTCGCTGAAGAATCTGATTCGACAGAGCTTGAGCCTCGATGGTGAACAAGGCAAAGTGGATATGTCCGATTTGAGCAGCACCAAACTCGACACCTCCTCGACGACCTGGCTCAAATATTCTGCTGAAAATCTAAGTATTAGCGGAATACCACCCACTGGCCAGACTAGTGTCGCGCTGCCCTTGCAAATCGCCGACAATAATGGCGACTCGCTCAATTCAACTCTCCAGCTCGCATTCTTCCCTTCGCTATTCAACAACGATCGATTGGATGTTGACGTAGAAATTGGCAAGCAGAACACCATCCCCCTCGACCAGTATCTTACCTCCGCCTCCGCCAGTGCCCCCTTGAACCTCTCCGCATCCTTCGACCCTAAAGACGCGTCCTCCTGGCTATCTCTCTCGTCTGATCAGACCACTCTCTCTGGCACCCCGCCCAGCGACGTCAAGTATGACCAAGTCACTGCCACCCTTCGTGCACAAAATCTGGTCACCAACGCTTGGTCGAAATCAATATTGACCATTGCTCTGCAATCCAACGGAACCACCATAGAACATACCCGATCACACCGCATGCACGGCCTTGCAAAGGGCACAAAAGTCGCCCTAGGCATCGTCTGCTCCCTCGTCGCTATACTCATCATCCTATTCGCCCTACTCGCTCTTCGCCGAAGACGTTCCGCGCCGATTCGAAGACAAGTCGAAGAAGCGCCCGAGGGAGATAGCGAGGGCAAATGGTCCTATGAAGCAGCCGAGACTCCGGCGCTCGAATACACAGAGAAGATGGGAGATCCAGCCACGGCTCAAATGCTCGTCCTTGGCCGCGTCGACGGTGGTTCCAGCGAAACCGTCGTAGCGTCTGTTCCTCATCTCCGCATGGGTTCAGGCGGAAGCGCGACTAGTCGAATCAAGCAATCGTTCCTGTCAAACCCGTTCAACAAGGGTAACAGAAAAGTCTTCCCGAAAATATCCAATCCGATCATCATGCCTTCCTTGTCCAACGCCGCGTTCCAGGCTCAGCTCGCTGCAGCTGTCGACTCGGCAGGTATAGTCAACAGGGGCAATTCGACCTACTCAGCCCACTCTGAATTCACGCATACTTCCGCGGACGATTCGGCCGATTTCACAGCTACGCCCTCGTTGGTCTCCGGTAGTCAAATAGATAGAAGTCAGGCTGGAAGCAAAGCAAGTCAGCGATCAAGTATGACCGGAGCCAGGACGACCATCACCGACGACTCCGCGTTTGGACCTGGTCAATCAAGTCGAGCCAGCTGGGAATCCGAGCCGCCATTCGTCTGGACCATCGCCGATACACCTCACGGAGCACACACAAGTCGAGAGGGTAGCTTGCGCAGCGCCTCGTCCTCATCTCACGAAACCTCAAGTCGTCGCGACTCGAACGCGCCCGTGCAAAGGGCCGACTTCAAAATCACCAACATTCCCATGCCTTCCTCCCGCGCGCCATCACCACACGGCTCCATGGCCACCGCAGACTTGACCGACGAAGGAATCTCAATCGACAACATTCATTTCCCCACCGATTCCGATCTGGCTCACACCGAGGCATCCTCCAACTCCAACTCGAAAGACGACCTGCATGCCGTAGCCATCATTCAGACCGCCTCACGAGTCGATGCAAGACGTACGCTCGACTCGCCCGCGACAGCTTCACTCGCTAGCAGTCACACCGAGCGAGGCGCGCCCAGTCCCGTCATGACCACTCACTCAAGACTAGTCAGCTTTGGTAAACAGCGACAGGTCGAAGTCGAAGAAGGAAAAGGGAGCATAAGTCATTCGGCTGTAGTGGAAGCTGGTAGTGCTAGCATAGGTTTGGGGATCATGAACACGCCTCCTCAGCGAGTAATCCCCCCTGAAAGCCCATTGCCTCAACCACCCCGAGCGATGACTCGGCCCCGTGCTCCGGTCCCTCAATCTCGCTCACCGACACCTCCATCAAGCTTACCGTCCCTTCCCGCCCTGCCTACGCTTCCTTCGGGCACGTCAACAGCTTCGCGAAAGACCCGAACGCGAGCTACCTCTCCCTTGGCTAGCCCGCAGAGGATCCTGCTAGGCGTATCGGAGCCATTCCACTTTTACCCTCCCTTATCCATCTCCCCTTCCACCTCAAGCTCATCGACCAGTTCCGCCTCGACCAGCGGCAGGATGACCCGATCGGGCGGCGCAGAGTACCTTGCGTTCGTAGAGAAAAAAGGAGCAGGCAAGGACATCCGCTTGGGATTGTTACCTCCCTGGCTGCATTTCGAGGATGGCGAGCTGTGGGGCGTTCCCACGGAGGAGGATCGGGGCGAGGTAGACTTGAGGATCGTAGAGCGACGGGGAGGGGACGACAGGGTCGTAGGGAGATTCTCGCTTGAGGTGCGTGACGTGTCTACAAACATTTGGGGTTGATGCTGACTTCGTATGTACTCTTTAGGTCGTTGGGCGATGATGAACGGGCTGTTGTGATACCTTTTCCGTGCAATTTAGAGACATTATTCGATTTCGCTTCCACGTTCTTTCAAAACCTTTTTGCTACATGAACCAGGATGACCAAAGATAGATTTGAAACCCCAAAGAATGCATACCACTAGTAAATGACGATAGTACAGAATAGATTTTCCGGTCCACCTTGCAGGTACCCTCATGTTGTACAAAGAGAACGAGCGCGAAAGAAAAAAAACAAGGCAAAACGCCAACCGTCTCCTTGGCCATGGCAGTTGTTACCTGCTTGACTTTTGGGTCTGGTCGGAGGGATGATTATGGGCCATTTCAGTTGACGTCCTCCCGTTGAAATATTCTCCCTGACGGAGAAGGGGAAGGATGCCTTGAGTAAGGCCTGAAGAGGGTATAGCGTAGGTTTTTCGGGTCGAAGGGGAAGCTAGAGACGGGTTAGTGGTTTGCCCGGAGGGCCAACGTCGTCACCCAAGTCAGTACTGCAGACTCAGCACGTCATACTGATTCGTGCTTAGAAACAAAGAAAACCTAAATTAGCTCGAATGCCACCTGCAGGCGCTGGCAACGCGGAACAAGCTTGCAGAGGCAGAGATAACTGGGACTACTCGTAAAAGAACAGGTGCATATAACACAAAACACTGAGTTCGTATAAGGATTGAATGTCATCAGCACCTCCCCCTCCCCTACTCGGCATGGTAAAAGCCGAAAGAAAGAGAGAAATAGTGAGGAAGTGAAGATGATCCGCGAATTCGAAAGAAAACGCGTTCGTTATCATTATAGGCCCATTCAGGAATCGCGACTCGCGGTGGTGAAGCGAGAGCGAGCAGATGGAGCCATTATATTGTGTGGGGTTTATTAGAACAGAACAGAAGGGCGAAACGGGAGACAAGGAACAAGTCACGTCATTGATGGTCCTTAATCAACGCAGAGGACGAGCACGAAGGCACAAGCATGTGCACAAAACGAGGCACGATACGATGGATTTGCGGAAAAAAGAAAGGTTAAATCCTCCTTTTTCGAGAAGATGACACGAGATCTCGTTCCAGCGAACTTGGATAAAAAGGTGGGGGTATCTTACGGCAGTCCAGAAAACAAGATGAGGAACGATGGCGTGACGAGGTTTCATGCCGGCGTATGAGACGATCATAGACATGCGATGGGATCCAATCAAGAGGTGGAAGTAGAACTCTGGCATGGATCAAAGAATGGGTAGGAACACGTTCGTAAACTATGGAGGAAGGAAATAGCAGTGATGATACCATCACACCAGACAAAGTTATAGAAGCCGACGAATCCAGATGGAACATGTCGTGATCGCCGAGTAAGCGCAACTTGATCAAGGTGTGATCGTGATCGAAGACGACATCGAAGTTGCGGTCCTAAAAGGGGAAAAGAAAAGCAAGATAAAAACTCATGACTCAAAACTGATTCCAGATATCGCGTCAGTATCTGTCGAGCTGGGCTGGCGAGAGATAACGAGCGAGCCGATGCAGTCGATGATTTGCATTTTTCTGATTGAAGGTGCAAGGTGTATACAAAAGATAAGACACAGTTACGGAATTGATATGGATGAAAATAAAGCTGATGGGGAAGAAGAGAGAAAGCAGATGTCAAAACGATAACAAGCAGATAGAAAGAAATTTGCACACAAGATGGGGACTGCACCGAAAAAGAAGAAGAAAAAAAAAAAAACGATCGCGTTATCGCCTTTTTGCAACTGAGCACGCAAAAATTCGTCTCGGCCTTCCGAATGTCTTGTTTGGGATAAATTCGCATAAACACGCCAAAATATAATCCTACCAAAAGAGATGATGACGGGATGCATCGGGATCGGCTTTGGGAATTTACGCGACTGAAAGCGACGGACGGGAGCGAGGAAGCACATCATTCCACGTCAACACGTATACACACTGCAAAAGGAATTCCGAATTCCAAATACACCCTCAGCTTATCCATTCCCAATTCAAACTCAACCTCAAACCCATCCATCCATCTGGCGTGATCGATGATCTCTCCTTCTCTAGTTTTAGTTTTGATGACCAGCCTAGTGCAACGCTTAACCCCACATAGAAAGGGGGTGGCGCTCTGATCTGATCAGACGTTCGCTGCGGTTGACGATCTCTTCCGTGCAGGGAGGGGGGTTATTTCATGATACGCTCTGTGTCTGTAGGGTATGTCGCAATGCGAGCAAAAGAATGATCCCCGGCGTCCACGCGTCCACCGGACGCGCCACACATGCGTCTAATACTTGCCCATGCAAAGCAGAGCAGAAGCAAGCGTACGCACGCACGTATCCACAAGGTGTGCTCAGTGCTCAACCCCAGGGCAGTCATATGGCTGTAGATGACGCCATCATATAGCATAGCATGCTATGCGACTAATTGTGTGAGCCAAATGCGAGCAGAGGGAAGGGAAAGAAGCAGTGACAGCAGACTCGCTTTGGCCAAGGCGAAAGGACCCCATCCCTATTCATGACGGGAGATCTGTTTTAGACTTTCAGAACGAATTGCAGCACACACAAGTTAAAGATTCCAAAAGATAAAATAAGATAATTACGAACAATCACAGGCGAGGGGAGGATCTGGAATAACCAGCTCCACCGTACGTACACTCCCCTTCTCAGCTGAGTGTCGGATTCAGCCGGCGCGCCGTACTCCATTTTGATGGAATATTAACATTAACAAGTTTTTGTAATCGGGCTCAAACCGATTCATTACAACTTCTATAATGTAATCGTAATGTTAGAGTGCTCCCATGCGTGTGCCGTTATGCATTAGTCAAGTGATAATGGTCGCCAAGCGTATGGTCAGATATTGCGCATCAAGTCCTCATCTTTCGTTGTCGTGTTTCTCTCAATCAACCTTGGATCTCTTATTCATCATCAACGACTTCTTGCCATCCTATAACCGTTATACTTTCTTGAAATCGACTCAATAATATTACCAGACCGACGAGTCATAGTCAGCGTAGCATATAACAGACCTTCTTGGAGAACAAGAGAACGCAATTTCAACACATCGCCACCCAACCCGCTTGATTCCCCTCCCGCTCTCGACCCCGTCAACATGTCCGGTTCCCCTTCATCCTCCAAAGCCAATCTGCATCAGTTCCCCCCTACGCCCATGGCTTCTTCATCGTCATCAGCTTCATCCTCTCGAGTCCATCAACCTTACCCATATCCAGAACATGAGGAGCACCAGGATGAGCTGGATGTCATACCCACACGAGCAGGGAGGAAGCTGTGTGTAAGGCACAAACAGATGGCAAATCAAAACGTCAACGAGAAGCTGCAAAGGGTGAGCATAACTTTTGGCATGACGATTGATATTGAGAACAATGACTAAGGTGGTGTCCCGTAGTCACTGGATAACCTGAATCAGTCTGAGCGAGCCGCTATAACATCCATGTGGTCAACGTTTTCAAATGCGCCTCACGGCAAACGAAAGCTCATCTTGGAGGGTATCTTAACCATGTGTTGTTTGTAAGTGGTGATCAACATCTGATGTGATAGATCGCCATCTGACCATCCCGTCCACATTCTAGCTCGCAATTGTCCCATCTTTCAGATTCGCTCAACCAAATCATCCGTATCGACCCTTTCTCCTTACTGCCCCGAGAAACATCCCTTCGTATTCTTGGATATCTTGACGCCTTTTCTCTCGGCCGAGCAGCTCAAGTATCAAAGTCTTGGAAGGCTCTCGCGGACGATGACCTCTTGTGGCGACGAATGTGTGGACAACACATCGACAGAAAATGTGAAAAGTGCGGATGGGGATTACCTCTTCTCGAGCGAAAAAGATTGAGAGTAGAGCTGAAGGACAGGAGTCCGGCCGGACTGGTGGAACATGACCACAGTCATGAACATGAGACGGGGCAAAGCCGATTAGTCACGAGAAATGAGGTATTGTCGGGTACTGCGGAGGGATTCGGACCCATAGGATTGAAGTCGTGTGACATGCCCGCCAAATCACCCTTAATAGCTGGGTTCAAGCGCAGCGCGCCGTCGTCTCCCCTCGCCCAACCCTTCAAGAAAGTCAGGATTGAAGAAAGCGATACCGAAGACGAACATACGCCTGAATTGCCGGACGGCAAATCTGTCAACGGCCATCTCACGCGAGATGTGAGATTGACGAGACCGTGGAAGACCGTGTACTGTGAGAGGTTGATGGTGGAACGAAACTGGAGAAAGGGAAGATGCAACACCAGAATGCTCAAAGTGGGTTGATTCTGCGATCCTCTCTCAAAACGAGCCAATGCTAAAAAAACCGTATTCTTTAGGGCCACACCGATGGTGTCATGTGTCTTCAATATCACACGGCTCTCACAAGTCCCTCTTACCCCGTCCTGATCACCGGCTCGTACGACCGTTCCGTCCGAGTTTGGAACCTCGACTCGGGCGAAGAAGTTCGGGTACTTCGGGGTCATACTCGAGCTGTACGATGCCTGCAATTCGATCAAATGCTACTCTTCACTGGCGGCATGGACGGAACCGTGCGAATGTGGAATTGGCGTGCAGGGGAATGTCTTCGAGTGCTCGATGGTCATACGGATGGAGTCATCGCCCTCAACTACAATGGCTATCTCCTTGCGACCGGTTCAGCCGACTCGACCATTCAGATCTGTAACTTCCGAACGGGCGGCAAGTTCTTCTTGCGAGGTCATGAGGAATGGGTCAATAGCGTCGTTCTTTGGGACGGGAAAACCAGTCCTCAGGACGTCGACCCAACGGCTCTACCCAGTTTCACTCAATCATCTTCCAGCCGTGTCTCAAAGGCAAAATCACCCGCCCTTGGCAGCGAAGAACCCTCTCAACCTGATATCGACGTTGGAACAATGCTTTTCTCTTCGTCCGACGACGGGACCATCAAGCTGTGGGATCTCGTTGCTCAGACTTGTATCCGGACATTCGAGGGCCACAAGGCCCAAGTGCAAAGCTTGAGGGTGTTGATGGTTGACATGACCGAAGAGGAGATTGCTGCTCGCGACCGCAGATCACGAAGACGGATCACCCCCCCTTCAGGCTCCGCTTTCGTTTCTGCGTCTCAGCTTGGATCACCGCCTCACGCCGTCGGTGATCCAATGCAACTCGATGCACCCGAGGGATTCGATCCCGTTGAGCATCGTGGTCGATCAAGGGATATTTCCATTCAGCCTCGTGTTTACGTGCACTCGCCAGACGGCAACTCTACCGATGCTGAGAGGGATCGATCTAGAGGAAGGGAGAAGAAGGCTATCCTCGCTACCGGTTCATTAGACGGCACCGTCAAGATTTGGGATGTTGATACCGGGAAAGAGCAGTCGACTTTGTTCGGACACATTGAAGGTGTCTGGGCTGTTGATATTGACGCGCTTCGACTAGCCTCGGCCTCTCATGGTGAGCTATCGCATGCAGCGCTGCCTCAGCGATTCCGATGAATGGAGCTAACTCTGTGGCAATCTAATAATAGACCGTACGATTAAAGTCTGGGACCGAGAATCAGGTCAATGCGTACAGACGCTTGTCGGACACCGAGGCGCTGTCACCAGTCTGCAATTGAGCGATGACATGATCATATCCGGGTCTGGTAGGTTTCTCTCCCTAATCTGAATTTAAACTCGTTGAAGGCGCGCGCTGATGTCCTGAGTGTACGATTAGATGACGGAGACGTAATGGTCTGGAACTTTGCTCCTTCCGCCAATAACGCCAATAGCACAAACAATAACGGCGTTGTCTCGTGCGGTAGTCTTACTCCCATGCAAGACGACAACACCCCTGCGCCGGCGTAAATGTCACGAGCGGTTTTCATGATCAGTCAGCGAATTAAGGCGGAGTATCAGTAATAGCGAATCGGGGTTGACCCTTTGTGCATCGTAACAATCGAATTGAGGATCGTCCTAAAATACATCTAGCGAATACTGTATATATATACCTCAACCATACTTTTTGTATATCCTTGAAACCCTGTATATTCCGTTGTCATATACAAATACCATATCACCTATACCGACGTAAAGTAATAATATCAATAACCAAAGGAGAAACAATCAGCGGGGGCGGAGGGTAATCATGGCATCCCGACTATCAACGAGACTCAGGAAAGGAGCTTCGAGCAGGGGCGTTGAGGTGAATTTCACCAAGGGGGAAAGGAGATATGGCTATGATCGAGTCTGGCGGGATACGACGAACACACATGTCATATGCATATGCAAAATGTGTATATGAAGAATCTGTACTACTATCTAGCCAGACTCTGGTTCACGTCTGAAGATTCTAGTGTCCACGTGTTTACTCGGCCCCTCTCTCCCGCACCGCGATCCGCGATAAAGAAAGGCTTGTGCTAAACACTAAACGCAAATGCACGAGTTGGTCACTCTGTTTCTCCGCTCTGCTTTTAGCTGAGATTTTGCAAGACGGTCGCCGGTCGGTAGACCGGTAGATATCGAGACCATGATCGATCATTCCTCTCTCGGGGGGTTTGCATTTCTGCCCCGGCGGTTTGTTTATCAGATAATGAGAGGTCAGCGCCAGAAGAGGTAAAGGCGGGCGCGACATCGGCCGAGCCTGCTCCATACGAACAGACTCGATGGGACTGGTGTTCTTGCTCGCAATCAACCGACCATTGTTAGAGGCCTCGATCGTTATAATATTGAGCGCAACTGAGCGAAATTCAAGCCGAATGATCGATTGGGCATACTAATCTGATAAGAAAGCTACAGTGCAGGGGGCTAGTTAACCGGTACTACGGTGGCACGGTGCGGTATCACCGGTTAGAAACGACGGATTCGGCCGACAATCCATATACAACTACAACTGTATGACATCTGACGAACCTGCATGAGATAAGCATTATTGCTGAGATTTCGAGGAAGCGGATAATGGGTCATGCATCAACATTATTAGTCTACTGCGTCTGTTGGAGAGAAGTACTTGTCATCACCATCAGATACGATACGTCGCGCCCCGTGCGTGTCTCGACACACCCATCTGAATCACCCCCACGACCCTCGAGATCGTGCAGAGATAGAAGCCCGTCTACCTTTCCCCGCGACCAGTGTCAATTCATGCTGCTCACACTCTTCGAAATACCCACAACCCCGACCGACATCGAGTCGCCCTCAAGCCCACTGACCAGGATTTGTTCCACTTGTTCCTCCTCTTCATCAATCACCGTTCCAGATTCGACGTCCTCCTCTTCCACCCATCAGAATACGACACACGAACACTACAACGACTCGTTGAGCTTGGTTTTCTCAAACACATACCTCAGAGCGGAAATCTTCCAGCTCTTGGATCGACAATCACTGAGTCGGGCACTGGCCACGTCCAAGTCTTTCTTCGTGGGCGCGGTGGAGGTGTTATACAGGGATTTCAAGCATCAGCACTATAACAAATTGGTCAAGCGATGCCAGGACCAAGTGAGCTAGACCTATCAAGCTTCTAACTTCCGCTATCCCGAAAAGACCTCGAGAGGTACTGCAGTTGAATCGGATTCAGACGCTGATTAGTCCGTCCTCCTTCTGACGGCATCCCATAGAACCGATTACAGTTCTATCGTGGTGCAGTGAGGACTGTCGATCTATCCGAAGAGACACGTACGATCCAAATATCCAAATGGGAAAACCTAATCTCGCCTTTCCCCAACGCTAAGCAGATACAACGTTATAGCGATGTTTTGTATCGCGAGACCCCCCTTGACGGATCACCCGAACGATACACCTTTGAATACATCTATTCCGAACGGCTATTCAGGGGGCCTAGGCAATTACCGACCGGGAGAAGTAGGATACCGGAACACTGGAAGCAGCGTAAGAGGATCAACCTGAATGTCTATGAAGAACAATTCAAATATGCAGATGCGGGTGCGGATGAAAGCGAGCAGGGGGAATGCCTGAAACGGACCATCATTGAGCGGATGAAACAGCTCGATGGACCCATCGATAGCCTGCTCATCAACTTTCGCGTGTCAAATCACTACGTCTTTGATGCATTAAGAGCGATCTACGAAATGGGATACGGAACTCCTTCGTCATTACGCCTTCGGTCGATTGACGGAGCACTTTTCGATATCCTCGAGCTCACAGCAAAGACGCTTCTGACGATATATATCCCAATCAGACAATACGATGCGACAGAGCTGGGGATCGACGATTTCTTACTGCGTACACCATGGCAGAAGTTGACACAGGTCAAACATTTCGATATACCTGTTCGAAGGTCCAAACACCCCTTTGACCTCGAGATCGACCCTTCCAAATCGTTTTATCCCCCCAGCTATATCCCGCCTGTACTCGAGAACGAGAACGAGAACGCGAACGAGAACCTAACCCTTTGCCCCCTATCGTCGAATATACATCCCCATTTCATCTATCCTCCCGATCCTGAGATAGCGGAAAAACAAGCCAGACTCGATATCGAATCGATCGGTTCTTTGGCAAGGGCTCTGGCGCCTATATTGGGTAAGAAGTACGTAGTATCGCATCCTGCAGACCCAGGCCCAGGCTCAGGTACACATCCACATCCACGACCGATATCGGCCACGTTCCCGCAATTCACCAGTGCCGACTTGGGAACTCGACTCGCCGAAGAGCTGGCTCTCGGTGTATGGGTAGGGCTGGAGCATCATGTGATTTGGGGTTAAATACAGGCAGAAGGGTCTGGCCTGCGATTGCTACGCGGTTTGTTGCAGCGAGGATAGGACGGACATCGTTAGGACATCTATTCGCGATCCTCCACGAGCTTCTCTTCCTAGGCTCTGGTTGTCCAACTTTGCCTTCATGACTCTGTACTATGCTTTGCCCTGTTTAGTAGCACTGTATGTTTGTATGTTTAACAATGATAGCGACAATGATATCGCTTGCTTGACAGCTGGCAGTATCTGAGCCGAGCTTTAACCTAGAGGAGCCTTGGAGCGGTCCGCACCATAGCCGCTAGCGCACAGTGTCAATAAACCAATTTGATCCCGTCTTCGAGTAACGCGATTAACGCCGTAAAAGAAGCTCACAACCTCATAAACTGATCTCTCTCTGTCTCTCTCTCTCTTCTCTTGATCCATACACGAGAACAACTCGCACATAAAACACGCTCGGTCTGACTGACATGGAGGATATACAGAATGGAGCTTACGGTTCCGAGTCGCCTGCTGAGACTTCCAAAGCTGGCCTGAGGCGGATGAAGAGGATTCATGCTCAACCTCCTTCTCTCGGCTCGACGTGAGTTCTTGGTACCTCCACTCTTCGCATCAGATAAAGACTAGCTTGTGTGGTATACAATGTTCGCTGACGAGCTATACGCAGCTTCAGAGGTGCTCTACACCCTCTCTATTCGGATTTAATCTACGCGGCCCCGCCTCACTCTCGCGTCCAAGGCTACCTCACATCCTCGGTTTCCTCCTCCTCGCGCCCCAGACCTCTACCTGCGCCGTCTGTCCTTACTCCTCCGAAACAGACCTCGATATCTCCGGATGGTCGCTGGTCAATCTTCTTCCATCCCAACCTTTCAGACGAAGGCGGTACGCTAGCTATATATTCCTCAGCTCTATTCTCACCTTTATCGACACCTAACAATGTCGTACCACTCGCAACATTCCCTCTTGTCTCGCGACCACTGGCAATAACGCATCTTTATCCACCTCGGATCCATCTTCCCAACGCTCGAGCTCCCCCTTGCGGTCCGACTCCACCACCGAATCATGACCCGGCACATGGCCCGTCATTCATCGTTCTACAATCTTCGGGTTTGTTACTCTTCCACCCGCAAGCTATTCCTACTTCTGGTCCAATCCAGATCGACGGCCAGATTCCCGTTGGAGGCGAGACGTGGACGATGAATGTGCTTCGTGCACCCTTACATATGCGCTGGCATGCAACTGCCGGAGGTATCGTTCCGCCTGAGGACGGATGGTCAGTCGCGCGGGGTTGGATGGGACTCGTACCGGGGAACAAGGGAGTTTGGGTCGGATGGGAAACAAGAGAGGGGCAAGCTGGCGTGACACGTGCTGCAGTCGATGTGAATAGTCAAGGGCAATACTGTAAGTGAATCAAACGGACGCTTATCGTCGTTCAGCTTTGCTATATAGATACCTTGGTAGCTGACACTACGAGTCGCAGTTATACAAATAACGCCTATGCCCAATCTACCCAGATGGGATAAGCCCCAGTCGCCCTCGCAGCGGACGGAAGAAGCGACCACGTATCTTCAGTCTATCGTTTTCATCGCCGCGCACAAGGAAGACAAGCCCAGCACGAGGGAAGACGGGGGAAATGATGTGCAGATGGAAGGTACAGATAACGCTTCAGACTCAAGGCCGAATGAAAGAGTCAAGGCTGCTTTTATCTACCATCAGACGGATGGTAGCTCGAGCTCGAGCTGCAGCAGGATAGTCGTCCATTCGCTTGAAAGAAGGGAAGTTGAGTTAGCTCAAGGTTTCAGCGATATTGGATCTGGAGCAGGCGAAACTGTTTCCAGCTATGACTGGGTGAGTTAAATATCTGCTTTTGCTTCGCCTCTCTTGTGCACCTTGCTCATACCGATGTTTCGTTCAGGCGACATTGCCCGACCCTGTGCCTGATGCTAAGCCAGCCGCCACGACGATCGTCGCACTCTATCCTTTGCCTGCCATTCCACCTCATTCGCTTGCACTAGCAGTGGTATCGCACCTCAGCGGTCTCTTACTCGTGCACATCGACCTGCTATCGAAGGAATGGTATCTGATACAGGAATCAGTCGACCTGGACGAGGTGGAGAGCGAAGTCGATTTCGATCTCATTGCCAGTCAGGGCGTGGAGCGAGGGCAATTGGGTTTAGCGGTGTTGCTTAGGAAAGAAGGCGGACCTGTACTGGTCATACAGCCCAGTCTTGACAGTGAGTCTAAGTCTGCAAACCATGATTAGGCTGCGCTCTGGATCAGGAACCGCCAGCTGATGGCCCATTGTCCCTACAGATCAACCAGGTCTGTCTACTTCATCTGGGTCGACACCAGCAACGATGCTAGGGCTTGAAGAGGCTACTGGTATCATATTGGCCGAGAGACGGGGCGTGGATTGGTCGGACGTCATTCGAGACGTATGTGGCTCGACAGGGCTGGGCGATCAGCAGGGTAAGTCATTCGCTCGTCGCCGGCCAAACCTAGTCGAGATCCAACAGGCTGACTTACATGGATATGCACGATGCAGAGCTCGTATCCGGAGTTCTGCGAGGGATATACGATCTCGCTAGCGAGGAGATTCATATAGACGAGCAAGACTTGCTCCTTCGTGTACAGGTCGCCCTTTTCAGGTACGTCCGCTCGTCATTTTGTTTACGCGTCACGAGCGCTTCGCTGATCGCCATTACGCGTAGTATGACAAAAGACGTTAGGCTTGATTTGGCCAGTGACATCCTGAGGCTGTACGAAGCTAGTAATCTCGTCGACAAGTGTGCTACTTTCGAAGAAGACGGCAGAATATCTTTCGACCTAGGTCAGTCGACTTCTTAGTCCGTGGGGCGCTGTTGATGATCTTGCCAATTGCTGACTCGCCTCTGTGCCTGCCTACAGACTCTATCTGGCCCTTGATAGGCGTGATGGAATGGGCTGTGACTGTGATCGCAACCGCCATGCGAGAGACGGTACTATATGGAGCGAAGATGGAGTGGTCGATCGCTCAGGATGGTGAAGGTGTGTTCAAATCATCCTTGACGATCCCGACGCCACCTGTCGCCTCGCTGACCCTTCATCCTGAATTACTTGCAGACGAAGAAGACCCATCATTTGTGCTTTTGTTAGCCCACCCGACCTTCAGAGCTCTGTCGCTGCGGATCCTCTCGCAGCTCACCCAATTGACCACCTTCCTCTCAACACTCGAACGACCCATCCTCCAGCCCGAGAGCAGAGCACTGCCGGCGCCCATTCAGAGGGATCCCATGGCTACCATCGTAGCCAAGGAGAGGATCAGGGATGTGGCTTATGCGATGGGATTCGACATTCTTGAGTGGGGCAAAGGGCTGGAAGGAGGTGAGCTAGATTCACGTCTTCAAAGCTTGCTCAAATCAGCTCATTGTAAACTCCGTATGAAAAAAGTTCAAGCGCTGATGATTTTGCAACGGTAGTGTCTTCCGAGGGTGTCACGGAGGAACAGCTACGTATATCCCTTCTCGAATTGGACCTTAAACCTCTCCAATCGACAATATCAAGCCTGCTCAATGGCCTGCCTTCATCATCGACTATGTTCCTCTCGCCGAACCAAAGCGACGGTTCACCTTCAGAGAAAGCGTACGACGGCATCTCCTTCCAGCGGCTTTCAAACTCTCGAGTGCTTGGTGCTCTTCGGGTGAAGTGTAATCGGTGCGAAATCTCGACGGATGAATTGGCTTCTATAGCTCCTTCGCCTTCGATAGGAGAGAATTCGGAGAGCTCAGTATCACCTTGGATCGCTTGGAAGAAGGGTTTCGCGCAAGGCTGCCTATGTGGCGGTACTTGGAGCAGGCTTGTACAGTCCAGGCCCGGTCGGACTATCAATGGAGCAGTATGAATATCAAGTCAGGCATGCCAAGGCGATGCCGTCAACATGACGATGTGTTGCTGTCAAACGCGTTCAGATTGGAGGTGCATCCCCGCGAAGATGAGAATTGTTTCGTTCGGTCGAGTCGAGAAAGGATGGTCGAGGTGCAACGACTCCGATAGTCATCCTTTCATAGAAGGAGGAAAATAACGAGTAACTATCGTTCCCCCAATACTTTGAGTCGATGCACCGTGACCGTATCAATACAGCGTATACATTCCGTAGAATCCTATGTTTATAGAGCCAGTTTTACTTCGCTTATCCTGCGGCTACGATTCTTTTTGTCCTCATCTGCATTACTATTCCATCTTCCATTTTTTCACCTCGGCCACTATCATCCAGAAACGATCATGCGTCATTTTTCAAAGTGGATACGGTGGCGTTATTGGGGTCATTGCCCCATGATCCATTCTTGGTTTGCATGGACTACAAGACTACAAAACTGATCATTTTATGCAGAGGTGGCAGTCCGAACGGGGGCGGAGAGAGCGATTCGCATGGGACATCGCCATACCAGAGACCTCCTTCGTCTCGGTCTGGCAAGCAGTCACGGAGAAGAGCGGAAGTCAGGTTGTTTCAGTGGTGCAGCTGCCCCGCCTGCCCCGATGCAGAGCAAGGAAATACTATCGATGTACGATTCCCTTGCAATAATACTAGCAAACATCCACCCATCGGACCGTCTGCGACAAGGATATCTTCTGACCCCGCCCGAGTCACCCATGATGACAAGCTGCACAGGAGCTGAGAGACATGCAAAACGTGTCCCGCGAAGGCACTTCATCATGGATGTTGCAGTTTGCGGAGTGATTTCATGAGGGAATACGGGGATGGAGGTGATAGCCAGGCGCGTTCGCTCAAAAGCTTTGGTATGTGCAGAACTTACCTCCATTGCAGATTTTATCGAACGTCATTGAGCCCTTGCATGTCACACCGAGCACTCCCGCCACATCCTTTTGGATCTGATCAGCTCATCCTTGCACCCAAATCAATGCAGTACGGTACGCTGACGGAGCAGTTGGTCCTGTCAGAAACCAAGAAGGCGGTCTTTCTGAACGACATACCTCAGAGATGGACAACGATGATCAGTACCAAGGACGTCACAAAGCCTTAAACCGCGGATGACATAGCTGCCAATTCTCATCGGATCCCGACCTCAACACCTTCCGCATCAATGTACATCAAGACCGAAACGCTGATTCCTGATGCGATGCCATGCGGGGAGTCTGTAGACTCCTCGAATCAAGGAGTAGCTGACACAGAGCGAGAGTATGGTGCAGATGACGGCCTCAGAGTCAAACATGAGGACGGCTCGGATCCAGAATCTTGTTTGCCCGAGTGGCATCGCCGATCCGATCCACCAGGTGGGTGGGTGTATGAAGAAAACTCAGGTTGCTGTTACTGGGACGACTCATATTACGATACCGGAGTGAAATCTGAGCCCGGATACATGGCTGATCAGCGGGATTACAGCCTTGAGTGCGGTAGAGCAGAGGAATCAGCAGAGCGACAGGCTCAAATCAAATCTGAGCCTGAGTAGGCGTAGCAGATGTACTGGTTGGATACAATCAATGTCCCTAGAGTCCGGAGATTGCGTATGAATAGATATGTATGAGCGGCAGCGGACATGCTGGTCCATGGTACTCGAGTACCTTATGATGATGTATAGAGTGTACAGGATCCGAATGTATATCGTGGTTATGGTTGTTGGGAGGTCTCTGAAGCTTCATGTGCCCATTTCTACGTTCGATGAGTATAGTATCATTACTTTGCCAGCTATCGCAGCGGCCTCCGACATTGGGGCCACAAAATAGGCTCATGATTGTCGGTGACATGCCACTCCAATTAGAAGTCAATTGATAGTATATGCAGTCATGATCATACAACGGTACTTCACAGGAGAACTACAGCGTTAGGTGTCCAGAGTACAGTGAACAAAGCCTACAACATCCCCGCTTCTTGCTAGTCAAAGAATATACAGTACCTTGGTTTCAACGTCGTCCATGTCCTCTTTGCTGCCAAGTCATCGGTACAGGACCATCGTCCCCAGGAGGTGGTGGGTCACCTTCGATCTCTTCCATATAATCATAATCATTCGACCCATACCCAGGTCCAGGTCCAGGTCCAGGTCCAGATGCGGAACCAAAGACGATCCGTCCCGCCTCTTCTTCCTCGGCCTCTGCAAGACTTTCAAGTGGGTGATTGGAATCATCGTACAACGACGGACCGGACAAAGTTGAGTCAGTCCGCATATGTTCCAGCAGGCTAGGTCGTTGTGGCTGCAGCTGCGATTGCGACTGCGATTGCGGTCCTCGCTGGGCTCGGGGTTGGTATATCGATGAAGATATCGATCCACGACTGGATTGCTGGACTGGGTGATTGGTTGGATTAGGGTATGAATAGTTGGAAATGGAGAATGTACTTGATGGTGCGTGTGATACGATGCTCCGCCTCGACGCGCTTCTGCTAATCGGTGGATTGTTCATGTTGGAATTGGTATGCCCATCGAGCAACGATGGTTGAGAATATATCGAGGATACCTCCGTCAAAGGCCGTCCTCCTCTTGCTTGAGGCAGATTGTCTTGCGGTTGACTGCGATTCCGATCTTGTATTGACCCATCGTTAGTCAGACCGTCAAATGTGCTTGCCCTCATTCTGGGCCTAGGATAATTGACAGCTTCCGACCCGCGTCTATCTCCTCCGACCGAAGCACCGCTGTACTCGCCTAGGCGGGGCTTCTCTATTGTGTTCGATTCAAATGGAAGTCTGGCCCTTGAGTCTCGCCTCTGAACCGGATCTCGACCAGTATCAAGCGCAGTATCCTCGTCTATCACCCGCACAGTCGGTACCACACTCCTCCGATCGGCTCGCAGAGGCCCGACCCCTGTAGTTCGTGTACTATCATACGTGTCCCGACTTCCATTCGGATCGGTGACAGGAAGAGCGGTAGGCAGCGGGGTGCGATCTGTATATACTGTGGAAGTCGCATAGGGGAATGGAGCGCTGATCATTGAATTCGTTGATGTCAGCGGGCCGTTGGAAGAGCACATGGTCGCAAACGCTTCGTAGGCGAACGGCGAAGAGTTCGTGGATGATGTGTATCGCCTTCCATCGTCGCTTCCTTGTTGAGATGTCGTAGTAGGTGCGAAAGAGGTCGAAGGTGGCATCACTATGCCGGCACTGGTGTCTTGTGTGTAAAGCAGCGAAGAATGCTGATCGGTTTGGGTTGATAAATTGGTAGGAGGTGAGTGATCGTCATCGATGGAATGCGGATGAGGATGCAGACTCCGCTCTAATTCCAGGGGATTTTGCTTCCTGTTGTCCTCGCTCTTCCGTAAAGGAGGGAAAAGCTCTTCCATCTGTTCAGTGATTACGGAAGTACCATTGCTTAGATTACTCATCATCGAAGGATGATACGGGATGATAGTGTTCCTCTGAGGTGTAGGAGGGAAATGCACTCCCCTCTTAAGAGCCGTTGAAGGGGGTGCGAGGAAACTGCTGGCTCGGTTGGGCGAGGGAGGCTTTTCTGGGTCGAGTTCAGATTTTGAACTGGGTGATGCGAGCAGCGAAGAGTCCATCGGAGAAGAAGAAGGTGGAAGAAGGGGAGTGGGCGGCCGTTCGAAGCGGATCCAATAGATATAGGTGTTCCACACTCTTGGATCTGTTGCAAGACACACAAAGAGGAGAGGACCGGCCAGGGCTACACGTTCAAGTGCAATTACCGGCCGTCAGTACCCTCAAAAACAACAAAGAGCAGTCCATTGGCCTTTGGGTGGAGGCGAGGGGAAGGGGGTGAAACTCACCTTCCAGAGATCGAGGCCACCAATCTGCAGACCAACCGATAATCTGCTCAAGCACGATATACGCAATCGCAACTAGCGAGAAGGCCATCAAGAGTATTGCTTGAGTCCAATTACGCGGCGATGGCTGGATATGGGGCGATGGATGGCCTGAAGTGGAGTATAGGGATGAGAAGATCAAGATCGACAAAGGCAAGGTGGCGACGATGGGTACAAGGATGCTGATTGGGCGGACTGGGTTGTATATCGCATCGCGTTTCACCATATATTAGCTCTGATAAGCCAATCGAACAGCAAGTGACCCAAAGCTGACCCAAAGCTTGTGGGGTGGACCTAACTCGGAACGACTGATTAGGAACTTACCGATCTTGAACCAATCCGCTCGCTCGATGCAGTAAAACCCCCACCACTGAGCGAATCCCTCTCCACTCTCGGTCGTCATATCGAATCCCTTCGAAGCGACTGCTCCCGCCAGTGTCGGTATACAAGGTAAGAGTGCATAGGTGTATATGAGTATAAGAACGAGTGTGGTTCGGGCGGCATTCGGTGGGGCTGGTATAGGTTTTTTGGGTGAAGGGAGGGTTTGATATCGGTGCTACAATGCGTTTCAACGTCCAAATACGATTGCCGTCAGCCATGGATTCAAGAAGGTTTCCATGTCCTGTTGCACATTCCTCGTTGGGGTGAATATCACCACTATACTGGACTGTAACTGTGGAGTATACTCACCAGAGCTATAACGGGCAAGTGTCCGGCCATACCCGTGATCAAAGCAGCCACCACAATAGCATCGACCCCACATAACATCCCCATTCCACCGGCGCTGACTCCCATCCCAGCTTCATCTGCGATGCCTTTGCTCAAGAGGAAATGGTCGAGAACTGTCGTACCGGCTCTTGCGATCGTCCAAAACGTGAAAGAAATGCTCGGTGCCGATAGCTTGTGGTGCGGTGAGATACCTGATGCGGTGGTCGGGACGAGATGGGGGAGAAGGGCTATGAAGAGGAGTGGGATGGAAACGATGGATATTTCTGGTGTAGGCAGTTCAAGCGGGTCAGCAGCGCGTTCATGTATCTGATGCTCCTGAGGGGGTTAGTTTTGTTGTTTGGACAAGACTCACTCGGATACACCGTCTGCGCAATCTCGAGCAAACCCATCGTATCATGATCTGCTCGTTTCCTCCTGGTCCGTTTTGCACTCTCCTTCTGAATAACTGATCGAGCTCTATAGCCGTCTTAGACCCGACGATATTCCGACTGGACGACTTGATATTGTGGGTGGTTAGTGCATATAAGAGTATGAGTGTGATCGTGAGAACGACCTCCAAAGAAGATTGAGTGAATAGCCAAAACAGATTGGAAGGATCCTGTCCTCCTTTAGATGATTTGCTTTCTCCGTGGGAGACACGATTGCCTCTATCCGTTCTGCTTTGGATCAGTACGCAAATGTCAGTACTGTACTTGCTTTTCTTGTTGATTGCCTTGGCTTGGTTTCGAAACTGTAGAATGTCGCTTCTGTGTCGGACGCGAAGCTTGTTGTACATGTGTTCTTGCTGAGAGGAGAGACTTATGCCATGCTTGAGGATGGAGCGGTGCCAAAAGGTCTGAGGAACCAGTCTAGAATGCGGTCGTCAAGCAAGGTATGACACTTGACACCGTCAGATCTTGCAGGCCGAGTGGAACGAGTAGTCGACAGGCACCTAAACAGAATCCAGTTGAGATCCGGACGGATGCGATGGGCAACAATCAAAATTACCTAAAAGAATCGTCAATGTGCCATCCCATCCAATCAGTTTTGTGACCGTATATGCATAGCTCATAGCTCTCATGGCTTGTCGCCGATCGTATATCGGCTCTCCTGTCATTCCTCGGTGATACTGACACATCCTGAGGACGACCAATCAGAGACATGAGCAAACCAAGCCACCCTTCCTATGTTATCGTTTTGTAACTTTTGCCAATCAGCTCCTCCTCACGCCAATCTTCGACCCGTCAACTCGAGAGCTCCTTTACGCTCGAGGCTCGAGATTTATATCGTTTGAGTCGTCCGTCAGAAGCTCCTTTGTGACTCTGTGTGGACGAGATATTGGGCAATAAACCGAAGAGGGGATATAATACGACTAGTGAGACTCGTCTGAGGTGGTCACCGGTTAGCGATATGCGCGCGTTTCCGCGTTTCAAAACGATCGCGACATCAATCTTTCCTGTGTTTGCTGATTACTCGGTGCTCCATCCATCTTGCGCAGGAAATGTGGTCAGGCCGCCCCTTCGACGTATATAAAACAAAGACTTTCGGGTGATGCAGCTATGAAAGAACTTCATATTATGTCAGCCCCAAAGACCCAACCAGTCAGAGTGCATATAAACATGCATATGCGTCTATCAAACGCCCCAGTGAGATTCCCAGATCATTACGTAAAATGCAAACAGGGGCACGTGACTTAGCTTTGTTTTCTGATTTCACGTTCGTTCGCTGTATAAATATGTGGTATGACGCTTACGGGCAGAGAAGCCTCAAGGACGCTTAAGCTGAAATTTCTGGTACAGTTAACAGTTGTATGGCTGTCTTTGTTAAAACTTTGACTTGTCTTCCTGCTGTATCATTTAACCTTGAAGTACTCTCGATCAACTGCAGGGGACCACGGAACCACAGGATAATTCACTGGCACACTCACTGAAAGCATGACTCGAACGAAAAAGGCCGCTCGAAGAGGTGGCGGATCAAGCAAAGCTGCTCCTGCTCCCGCACCTCAACCTTCATCAGGACCCGTTGACCCAACGAGCTTGCTAGGTATGTACCTCACCCTGGCTGTGTCGGATGCTGCATGTACTCTTATCCCCTACAATTACACGCGACGAGTGCTGACAATTTACTGTTATGTGATTTACCCACAGAAAAAGCGCATATACTCCTCGGACAATCGAATTTCGAACTAGCCATCAAGTTCTTGGATAGGGTTCTAGAGCTTGAACCTACGAATCTCGAAGCTAGGGAATTGGCCGGTGTGGCTGAGCTTGAAGGAGGAGACGATGAACAGGGTCGAGCTGTAAGTGGATAATTAATGATTGGATATTGAATTCCTCCTTTTTACCCCTTCGCTCGGCTCGGCTTGGCTCGGCTCGGGACGTTTGAGGAGGATGTCGGAACCGAACATCAGCACTTTTTGGGGGTCGATATTGAAATGCCAAGCAGGCAATGGGACAAGGGCTGATGATGGATCTGGTGGACCTGGTGGAATTGGTCAACCTGCATTCGCAGCACCTCCTTCAGCTCCTCCCTCCACACGTTGCTGAACCGCCCTCTCACCCCTCACCGTACCTCTACCTAGCTCAAACAGCGCAAGATCCGCAAGAAGCCCTAGGCTACTACTCAACAGCTACAGCTATGCTTGAACAGCGCATAGCGCAGAAGGACAGGAAAGGTAAGGGTAAGCAGCAACAAGGCGACGTACGAGAGGGAGAAGAGGCGGGGGAAGAAGAGGAGGATGAGGAAGTTAGGATGGCTGTCACGGCTTTGGTGGCTATGATTGAGATCTGGATGTCTGATCTGTGGTGAGTGGCTGTCCGTCTTTCTTAGCATCATATCAGTCTCGGGATCACCTTTCCCCGTCTCTCCTTCCTATCTTGAAGCGCGGCGCATGAGAGCTTTCAAAGCGAAGCTGGTGATGTTATGCCTAATGAGGTTGTGCAAAATCGCCAGAGTGACCCCTGATGACGCGAATCGCTGACAATCGAGATGATCATTATATCATCTGCAGCTTCGAAGACTCAGCCGAGAAGAACTGCGATTCCCTCATCTCGCGCGCACTGAACATCTCCCCGCAAGATCCGGAAGTGAAGCTTGCATTAGCCAGTATCCGGATGTCACAATCGAGGTTTGAAGAGGCAAAGGCTGTTGTGGTTTCGCTTTATGAGGATATGGAGGGCAGGGAACCTTGTGAGTGTGGTGTTGGCTTTTCCCGATCCCTTTCTTTATCGTTGTCCTGCGAGTGTTTTGGTTTTTATGGTTCTGCCATTACCAAATGCCAGTCATAATCATGCCAAGCCCTACAACAGTCATTTTGCTATAACTCATCTAGATCTAGTCTTTTGATGGTCGTGGTCGTGGTCTTGTGGCGTTTGTCGAGTCTTGTGATTGGATCATACGATTGTACCTTCGCTGTACTGACGTTTCCTCTTCTAGTCGACCCAATCCTCCCTTCTTTACCAGCCCGACTCTCCCTCTCTCGTCTGTTACTCGAACACAACCTTCACCTCGAAGCGCTCGATATCCTCTCCACTATCCGAGAAGAAGATTCCTTGAATGTCGAAGGAGCTTATCTCGAAGGATGGGCGCTGTACCTCCGTGCAGAGTATATCACGGAAAACCCCGCTGCACTCCAATACAACTCTACAACGAAATCAAACGCAAGAACAACTGAAGCAGAAGGTGGGGAGGAAGAAGAAGAGACGCCTATGAGTCCTGAAGAATGCCTGAGCGAAGCTATGCGTTCATTGATGGAATGCGCGAAATTGTACTCGGAACAAGATTATATCGATGAGGGTATCGGAGGGCACGTTGCTGAGCTCTTGGAGGAATTGAGCAAGAAGGGCGTGCAGCCTGCTTTACCTGAAGATGAGGATGAAGATGAAGATGGGGACGTCGAAATGGCCTAGAGTGGAGTGCGGTCGAACTTGCTCTTTTGAGGTGCAGTGTCCCGTATCACCGTATCAAAAGAAGCAGCGAGGTGCGCCTCCAGATAGATGAATCAGCTTCGCGGCTTCTTTATTTTCGTCTCCTTACGATGCATGTCCAGTCATGAAATGATGTAATGAGAATTCGAACTCGGTCTCGATCGCGATCTCGCTTTTATTGCATATGGACACATTTTCATAGCTTGTGGTTACGCTGGCTCATCGGATCGATTAAGTTCTACAACAAATTGAATAAATGGAAAGGATAAGGATAAAATATGGAGGGTTCTGTTCTGCACTGCATGGCTCGACTCTTGTCTTTTGGACCTTCGTGGGCTGGCCTCCTATCAATGATACGATCTGTCCCGGAACTCAGCCACCCCTGATCCCGCTTTACACTTGTACTTCTACTTCTACATTTGTCGGGTTGGCCTGTCATAATGGACTACGTTGGCGCTGTATGAGTCTTCGGCTTTCTGGTCGATTTTTGGGCGTGATTCCATCACACTCAGCTAAATCACCATTCGCCTTTCGCCTTGTCGCCTTGTCGCCTTCCTTTCGTTTATGCCTCCAAAATCCCCATCTCCCTCCATCTTTCACTCAACTCAGCAACCCCCTGACCCATCCCTTGGTTAGTCATCAAATCCTTCATGACCAAAAGATCAAACTCTTTCCCAAACGCCAAGAAATGCGCAAAGAGCGAATTAAAATGAGCTTCGATTGAAAGATGGAGGATCTGCTCGAAATGTTGATGGTACAAATGAGCGAATATTCGGAAAAGGTGCTTGTAGATGTGTTTGGCAGTGTACGCGAATGAGTTTGGGAAGTCTCGGCCTGTAAAAAATACATATAGCGCGATCCGATACCGATACGGCCAGATTAGCGGTTTTTCGGCAGCGCAATAAGAAAGAACAAGCCATGCCTGAGGTGTTTGTTAACGTATCTCGGATTAGCACTCACCTGACTTGGTAGGGAAGACATTCTCGTCATCCAGCAACTTTTGTAACCATGACATGACGAAATCTATATATGTCGGAGCTGGTAGAGACACCAGTCGCTGATTTTGATCGGGCCAGAGGAAGTTGAGCCTGTATATGCCAGCACAATGCGGTTTGCGATTAGCAACGATATAAATTGTACTAACTTGGTATACCAAGAACGTATCTTCACAGAGGGCTTTGGTCAATCTTGCTTGAGTGATTCGAAAGTGTTTGAAAAATAAGATTGTTCTCCGTTCTGACTCACGTAGGACCAGCTGACATTGTCGGACAGTTCTGGAGGGTACAGAAATCTGTCAAGACGGCGTAGAAGTGGTTCAAGTTGTGATAAAAGTCGAACACTGCGGTGTGGTCCAGGAACAAGCGAGAGTAAACGGTGGCAGCGTACCGTTGCGTCAGTGAGTGGAGAATTTTCTACAGGGCACACCATATATCACAGCGAGCGCGGGTCGAGGGTAAGAGTAGTGATGTGACTGGAAGGGTATAAGCAAGCAGGGAGGAGGGGGGGGGGAAAGGGCCAATGACCATGGGGATTGAAGTATACTCGATACTCGATACTCAATACTCACAGTTCACAGCGACCCATTCATTCACATCAACGTATTTAGGCGGCGCCACAATCGTCTTGAAGCTCCCTTTGACCAAAGCAGCCTTGATGAACGGCTGACACAGATACAGCGGTTTCGGCCCGGGTGAAGGTGGTGATGCGGATGATAATTCTGCACCTGGGGAAGGGAGGGGGTCGAAGAATCCTGATTGGGATGTGGGGGTGTTGGACGGGGATCGTTTGGGCGCTCGGAGTCGGCTATTAGATGGACAGGACACTGAATCAGTATAGGCTTGAATCACACCTAAGCAGAGGCCAGGGAGGGCGCAAGCTTTGAGTCTGGAGTCAGGCGATAGGAAGACACCAAAGCGAGAACGCAGGCGATAGGAAGACACCAAAGCGAGAACGCAGACAGAGCAGAGCTCCACATACCCTATAGAGTTGAGGAAACCGGACATGTTTGGCGAGACGAGTGGAATCTGGAATCTGGAATCTGAAGCTGGGCGTTATGATCTTGATGTGAAGTGGTTCAATGTGAGTCGATATCAGGAAGGAGAAGAGATGGTTCCTCGACTGCCAGAGTCTTCTTATTGGAGTTTAGCTGCTGTCTTGTCGGGATCTGACTGACGTTGAGTGATTGAGTGATAGAGTGATGAGAAAGTGAGCTCGAGATGATTGATGTGATTGTGATTGTAGTTGTAGTAGTAGTGAAGCAGCTCCCAAAGACAGCGTCAGTGAACGGGTCAACGAGCGAGTTGAGTGCACCGAGCGTGACGCGCCGCCTTAGGGTAAGTTACGTGTAATGGCTCATTGCTTTCTTCTTAATTGGTCACCCACTTAGTATGTGTGCTATCAATCTATCAATCGATAGCATCGTATGGCTTCGCTGTTCAGCAATGTTCATGCGACAACAAGGATATCGAGCAATAGGAAAGAAAAGCTATCTCTACATTACTGATATCACGTCTCATCAACTCCACATATACCATTGTACGAACAGGAAAACCCACTCATCGCAGCTCGCAGCTGGGTCGACTCATACGGAATCATCAATCATCGCAATCACCTTTCGCTTGAACGAGCGAGACCGTGTATCAAGAGTCGGAGGATCAGGCCGAGTTTTTTTTTCTATTATCTCAGTCGAGGATCGCAGGTGGAAGATTGGATTTTTGATTTCAAAAGAAAGATGGTGTATATCAAGAATTGGACAGATTACGAAAAGGTACGTTTACTTCTTGGTCTTTGCTGTTCTGCTAAGTGGAATGGTCCATACCATACCGTCTGGAGATAGCTCGCCTCGCCTCCGCCTTGACTCACTAGCTACCTGGTTTGGTCAAACTGCTCGCTCTCGCTGAAGGGACTTTGCGTCGAGGGCGAGGGAGCGTTATTGTCGTTGAGCGACTGTTTGAGCTGATGTTTAATGTCTCTGCCGTGTCTGCCATGTCTGCCTGCCTACGTCGATGTCAATAGGCAGCGACGGACCTATATGCCCGAGCACCTAGCAAGGTGAGCTTCCATGTCAATGTTTCTGGCATCTGATCATCCGCTCCCCCCCTCCCCCTCTGTCCCCAAGAGACAAGAGAGGGAAGATCGGAGAATCCAACAGTGGCAGCCTGTGATTTTTTTTCCTCTCAGCTGTCCTATATCCTACATCCTACGCTCTATATCCGAGCATTCAGCGACGATTTATTTGGTACTTGTCCCAAAGAGGGAGGAAAGAGTAATTCCAACATGCAATATGCAACATGCAATAGCTGGCAATCGGGGGACGACTGCTTCGCAAAGCACCGAAGATAAAATGAATGAATGATGGCTGACGTCGACTTTTGTTTCCGTTTTCCATTGTTTTTTCTGTTTTCTGTTTTCCGTTATGTAGGTCCGATATGGAGTCAAATTCGTGCCAAAGACGGGTCAACTCGTACTCAAAGTGACGGACGATGTCAAGGTGAGTTCAAGCTTAAGCTTTGGTCCCCGCCACCCCTCCCCTCCCCAGTCGTCAGGTTCCTAGGTTCCAGGCATCATCAAGTATCCAATCCAAATTGTATTCTCACCTCTTCCTTCTCATCGCTACGTTCTTTCCCTTTCATATGGTTCATTCATTGAACGAACCTGATCCAAACTGACCATAATCCACGTGCAATCGACGGTTTCACAGTGCATCAAATACAAATCGCATTCTTCCATCATCCTGAACCGATTCGAATCCCTAAACTTACGCCTTCTCACCCAAATGTCAAATTCCAAACGACGCCCTCAGACTCAATCGCAACCATCATCAGCACCTGTACCTGTACTTGTAGCAGGCGGAATAGGATCGGGAGTTGGAACGCCCGTGGTCGAAACGCCAGAAAGGGGAGGAACGCCCGCTCTGGGAAAGGAGAGTGCACAGGGCCAAGGGCAGGGACAGACGCCAGCGCAAGGAGCGAAAACAGGAGGCGGAGGCGGTGGTGGTGGAAAAAAGAAGAAAAAGGGAAAGAGATGATAAGATGTGATGCAATGGATTGGGTATATTCGCGTTTTGTGTCGTGCCGGAATATTAATCAGTCAAGCTGAAGCTGGCAATTCTGGCATTGCCAAGAAAAGAGCGAGAGCGAGAGAATAGAATGAGAATGAGAATAACTTGGTATACATACATACACACAACATGCATTCGGGTTCTAGTTGTCTAATCTACTCCGGTCATGAATAATGAGACTATCATATAACCACTCGGGTGGCCATGGTCAGTATCCGCTAGCACATAAATCACCACGCGCGCGATTCGCCCGCCCTCATTCGACCTCAATCTCAACTAGACTATGTAAAAGATATTGAGTCTAGCATACCGAGTCAATCAACCCAATACGATGTCTTTACGTCCGTCCTACTGATCTGTGGAGTTAAATACCTTATCCCTCATCCGTGTTCTTTTCGAGCCTATATGGAACTGTCCCCTTTTGTATGGCAGACATCCACTCCAGTCCGGTCCATTTTGGCCCAGCCGAGAAATCTTCACTCTCAATCTTGACCTCAATCTCACTCTCAATCTCAGTCGGTAAGGTAGCCCTGATTGCGGTTTCTCAAACCCGATCCAGACAATGACTGTCCATAGATCCGGATGTTGGCTAGAGTTGAGGAGATTTATGTACATGGGTAATACCTTGCTGATTGGTTCAGTCTGGTCTGGTCTGGTCTGCTTTGCTTTGCTTTGCTTTTGATTTCGTTCGAGCGACTGGTCTTCGGTTTGCGCTTTGGTGTCGAACTCGATTTCGATTTGGATTTCGGTGATACCTCAAATATATATATTTATATATGTCTTTATGATTTGCGTAAGTTACATGAGTGCATGATGGTAGCGCCCACCGATTCGCGAAGCGACCGATCTTTTTTTTGTATTTGGTTTCTATTTGGCGAGGACGGCAGAACAGCATACATGAGTTGAGGCTGATCGCGGTATAAATGTACATTCATATCAGCTTGCGTCTACGTCTACGTTCACTTACAAAGCTGAAAGGACATCATAGCTTAGTTGACTTGATTTGACTCAACTCACTTTAGCGGCGAGATTCAAGGAATTCATATTACCCCAGTCGGTTGTTTCTGTCCATCATTTATCTCTTCACAAGATTGACCTGACCGACTGACCGACGAGCCTGTCATAGTCTATGCCCTATGTCCTAGCTTCGCTGAGAACACCGCTGATCCCCTCTCCACTCTCGCGAAGGCTATCGATCCTCTGACCCACAATATCGACATCTCCGGAAGATTGGAGGTGTCTCGTAGACTCCATGGACGATATATAAGCCTTTACAAGTTTTTGACTTTGCTCATGCTCATGTGCGCTTTCGCTCGATTGGGCGTACGCCGCCTCATCCAAAGGGCGCTTTGCGACTGAGAAAGATCTCAAGACCTCCGCTGGATCTTGATCCTGCTCTTGCTCTTGGCCTGGCGAAGGGGTGCTAGCGTTCTGAGAAGACGTCTGAATTGATGAAGGGTCGAGTAGAGATTTGAGGGTGAAAGATGAGGATGGTTGTAAGTGTAAAAGGTGGGTGATATCGGACGATAGTGTTGAGCGGGACAAGGTTGATGTTGAAGTTGAGACTGAGGCTGAGATAGACATGGTGATTCAAGAACAAGAGAGGTGGGTGATAAAAAGCGAGACCTTTGAGACACGGCCGAGTGGATTGATGGCTTCTCGCTTTTGGCTTGTGAGTGGGCTGTAATATAAGCTGATTAGTCAGATTATCGAATTGTATCGTGGGAGATGCTGCAGCTGTAATATTAATATATCTAATTCGAGGAATGAACAGGATAGAGGAGGATAGGAAAAGGTAGACAGTACACAGTAGACAGTAGACAGTAGACACGTCGTATGGCGGTATGAGGGTGCTACGGTGCTACGGTATAGGTGATATGCGGGGTCTCCACTCTACCGAACACACAATCACAATCACAATTTTGCGAGTGAGCGAGTGACGATCAACCCTTGCAACCGCATGCAATATATCAATCAACATGCAACGGCCTAATTTTTACAGGTTGCTGCAATAACTCATTACACAAGCATACTGTTACTCGACTCGCACCGAGATCACACTCAGTCATCACACCTGTAACTCTGTAATACACACAAGAGGAGGGAACGATAGATATCGTTTGATCGATCAATCAATCAGACAACGACGAGTAAAACCTCTCTGCAATCGGATCGAATCGAATCGAATTAGGATATCATCATGTCGCTCTCATCTTCCACGCTCTCGCTCAAGTTTATGCAGCGTGGCAATTTGGCGCGTAACAATGCTTCGACAACCCCAATTACAGGTGCGGGCCCGGGGTCAGGCTCAGCGCCATCAACACCATCTACATCAACACAACGACCGAATACTACAGCGTCAGCTTCAGGCAGTACCCCTACTCGTACTCCTACTCAGGCTCCATATCAATCTCAATCTCAGGCACACAGTCAGGAGGCCTCGTCGTCCAAAGTGGGAGGATCGATATTAACGCCTGAGGTATCAGCTTCGATGAGAGGTGATCCCATGTTCCGCGATCGCGAAGAAGAAGGGAAATGGTTCATGCCTCGTTCATCCGCTCGTGCTCAAGCGCAAACACCTTTTGAGGACAACGCGATCAGTAGTAGCAGTGGGAGAGCAAGCGGACGAATGGTATTTGAGAGTAGCTATGTACCTTTCATCTCGTCCACTGCGGACTACAGCGCTCAAGAACAAGCAATGGGGGAATCTTGGGCGGATCGGCGGAAGCCAGTCGGACCTGCTACGGGTGGTGGGGGTCGAATGATCTTTGGTGGGTTTGGGAAGAAAGTTGACGAGGAAGCTCGAGGTGACGAAGAGAATGAGGACGAGGACGAAGATATGGATATGAGTGACGCTGAAGATGAAGATCGGCATGGGGGAGCTGTCGATGTGAAGCGGGAGAACAGCAAGGTCAAGGGCAAGGGCAAGGGCAAGGGCAAGGATACAATGAAGACACACCATGTCAAGGTGAGCCTGAGTCTTGTCTGCCTTCTTTACCTACTCATGCAAAATACCTGCTGATTAAACCAATCCCAACCCAATCTCAACGGCAATTGATCGATCGTGCGTCCGTCAACAGAATGAACCTTCCTCAGATTCATTATCAAATCCTTCAAGACAACGATCATTCCAGATGCAAATGCAAATGCAAGCACAAGGGTCAGGGTCAGGGTCAGGTGCGACGTCAACGTCAAAGTCAAGGTCCACGTCTACGGCCACGCCATCTCGTATACCGCTCAAGCAAGAATCCAATTCTTCTTCTGCTCCTCGGACATTCCTTCGACCAGCACTCTCGCCTCCTCCTTCGTCAACTTCAAGCTCAAAATCGAACTCAAACTCTCACTCAAGATCGAAATCAAAATCACACAATCACAACAACAATAACAATAACAATGATTCATCCAAACCTACATCTACATCTACATCTACATCTAGACCCACTTCGATGGCTGATAAGATGAGACAGACCATCTCATCCAATCGATCAGAAAAGTCTCAAACTCACCCTCGACCTCGTACTCATGAGACTGCATCCACTTCCACTTTCACCGGTACTGGTACCGGTACTGGTGACAAGAAGAAACAAAACAACAAAAGACCCGCTCTATCCGACCCAACCGACTTGACAACGTCTACAGCGAGCTCAGGTACACAGGCAAACACATCATCAGCGAAAAAGCCCAAGACGGATCAAGCGCAAACGCAATCGCAATCGCAATTTGCGAAAGGGAAGAAGAGCAAGGGAGTATCAGCTGGCGGTGGGATGAGCCTTGATGAGAGGGAGAAGGCTATCAAGGCTGAGAAGAAAAAAGCAAAGAAAGCGGCTGCTGCCACAAAGGCGTAAGCGTCAGCGTCAGCATGAGCGTCAGCATAGCCGAGCGCGTAAGTATAGCCGAATGCATAAGTAGACGTAGGCGTGAACTCTGAATGATGCGTCCTAGACCATCAGTGAACAGTCATTCTCAAAGCTGGCAAGTTAGACACCTCAATACCCTCGGAAATGTATGTAAACATGTTTTCAATGTTGATATTGTAATGTCCATTCGTTTTGATTCATAATCAATCAGTAATCATAAAAAAAGAGAAGAGGGTGGTTGCAACGACTAACTGCCTGTCTATCTACTATATCTGTATCGAGCTATACTTGACGGGTTACCGATCGGAACAATCAGTACACAGTATACGCATATATAACCCCTCTCAGGCAGAAACAGCATGTACGGTAGACGGTAGAATACAGTAGATAGCGGGATAGGTTTTGTACTGTACGATAACGGGTGTAGGGGTTGTGTCGTGAATCGAATGAGATATGATATATGCGTTTCGTAGCGAGCTTAGAAGGAAGAACTAGCTTGTACTATATGAGAACCGTCCGAAGTCCTAGGTCCGAAGTCCGAGTCAAGTCCGGAATGAGAGAAAGAAGAGAACCCCTTATATCATCCTTACGCCATGTCATGCCATTACTTCGTTAACTCCACAACAGCCCATATATCCTTTTCACGCCCGCGTGCGATCCTCGTTCCCACCGTACAATCCCACCCTCCCCTTTGATCCACCTCGTATGAAGATACAGCTCCGAGACAATCACAACAGAATCACTCCAACATTCACATCCGCGCTTACGCTTACGCTACAACGGCCATACCAGCAGCAACGGCACCGAGAGCGACCAAAGCAGGTACGATCTTGGTGAGCTCGATTCGGGGCGATGCGGCAGAGCTGCCGCCTGATCCAGAGGCGGAGGCGGAAGCAGAAGCGCCGTTGGAGCCCGAGGCACCTGATCCAGAAGCGCCGGAAGTGACAGCCTCGATCGAGCCAGTGGCGGTTCCGACGGTCGGCTGGAAGAAGGTTCCTGAAGCGGCCTGGGTGACTTGGGTGGTAGTGGCGTTGGCAGAGGTCTCGACGTAGGCTTCGGACAGGGGCTTGTTGAGACATTCGATAATGGACTTGAGCTGGTATTTGCCGGAAGCGATAGCCTGGGGCAATACGTAACCGACGGCAAGATCAACGGTCTGCTGGTAGATATCGTGGGCAAGAACGATGAAACCGGTGTCAAGCTTGGGTACGTATTCGTTCAAGATGGTGTCAAAGGTCTCAAGGGAAGAAGCACCAGTGGCAGTACCACCGGAAATGTGCCAGTCGTTGGTGTCAAAGTTGGTGTCGAGGCCGTTGTCAGTGTAAGAAGTCCAGATGATAGGAGTCATACCCATCTGAGCGGCTACGGCTCGGACTCGGTCATCGATATCTCCGTAAGGAGGTCGGAAAGTGTTGGGGGAGACACCGGTAACGTCCCTGATGACCTTTTGAGTCCATCCGAGCTCAGCGACGATCTGCTCGTTGGTGAGGGTAGTTAAGGCGGCGTGAGACCAAGTGTGAACGGAGAGATGGTGGCCGGCCATGTATTCAGACTGGACGATCTCGGGTCGGGAAAGAACTCGTGATCCAACAAGGAAGAAGGTCGTCTTGATGTCGACTTCGTTGAGGTAGTCGAGCAAGAGGGGCGTGAAGGGGGAAGGTCCGTCATCGTATGAGAGACCCCAAGTCATCTTGTCGGGGCACTCAGTGATATCGGTGTCTCGAGCTGCGCACAAAACGCCAAGGCATCAGTACCACGCAACACACGATGAGGATGTAATACCAAGCAAGATACCAGCGTGGAGACAAGCTTTTTACTCACTGCAACCACCACAAGTCCACCAACATCGACCATCGGTGATAGCTCCAGGGTCGCTAGCACAGTCACCGGTCGTCTGACCGTAAGTAGGGATCTTTGACATGTCGATGTTAGCGAGCCAAGCCTGAACCTCCGGTGAGTCAGTGGGAGGGGTCTTGTCGAGGGCGGGGTAGTTGGCGATGGTGAGGGCGGCGGAAGGGAGAACGGGAGCACCAGAGACGGTAGGTGTAGCGCCGGCGGTGTAGGTGGTGTCGAGGGCGACGGTGGTGTCGGTAGCTGCGCCGGAAGTGAGCGCGCTCAAGGGGCTGCGAGTAGGTAGATAAGATGCACATAATTAGCATGGTTTTGTGAAGGCATTTCAAGCGGAGTTGATATTCAAAAAGAATGGCACGGATCGCCGCTCGATCCTCCTTGCCCGTGCTATAGCAACACTCACGGGATCTGGAAGCCCTGAGGACCAGCAGAAGCGGCAGTCATTGACAGCACGGAAGCGTCAACCGAGGTACTGGCGCCAGCAACGTTGGTAGCGCCCGAAGCGGGGGCTGAACCAGATGCGACGGGAGTACCGGTAGGAGCGGTAGATCCAGCAGCAGTGGAAGCGGCCGACGCGGCGGCTGAGGAATCTTGAGCGAAAGCTCCTCCGACGAGGGAGAGAAGCAAGGCGGCAGTGGCGATTCGGGACATCTTGAAGCTGTGTTGAGCTGATTTCAATGTCGATGTCGATAGAGAACGGGGCTTTTGATTAATGCTGGTTAGCTTGTTGGATGGATCGCTATTTGGTGAGATGTAGATATGCGATTCCGGGTAGAGCGGGTAGGAAGAGGGTAATTCAATCGTGACGCGTTGTATGGTCCGATTGGATGTTGAAACACAAAAGCGCGATCTGTCGTAGTCAAGAGAATGAGTGAACGTGAAGTTGGTGGGTCAGAGAAAGATCGAGAAGAGAAATGCGATTCACAGAAAGTATCGACTAGGATTAGATGAAAGATGAAGGAAAGAAAAGTGCAAAGAAAGCTTGTTGCGATGATGAGCAAAAAGGATTGGAAGGAAACACAAGAAAGAGATCGGTTCAAGGCAAGAAGGCAAGGCAAGGTGATGTTAGGTTAAGGGGAAATCCGGACCCCGTTGCTGCGTTATATGTAGACTAAACAGTGTGATAGCGTGAGAGCAAAGGGACTCTGAGTACGGTTGTTATGCTTTGACCTTTGTGTTTCTTTGTGCCAAGCCAAAGAGAGTGAGTGCACAAAGCACAAAGCACAAAGCACAAACAACACCCTTTTGGTACTCTTACGATTGCTTGCCCTTGCCACCGTGCTTACAACCAACCAACCAACCAACTGAATCACCCGGCCGGACCGAAGCAGAAGCAAAAGCAAAAGCAAAACAACGAGACGACGCGCGCGCCCGCACTGGAGGACTGGGGGTTTCGCTGGTGGTGTTGGTGTTTGGGGAATTTAAGGGAAATGCTGTGCAACAGCGTGCACAAGTGCACAAATGTAGAGAAAATGACGTGAAACGCGATACCTGAAGTAAGAGGGGATGCGGACCCTGAATAGACGCGGGACGGGGTTGGGTAAAAGTAAGAAGGAGATTCTTGTATGCTTGCTTACCGTACTTTTTGATTATATGGGGGATATCCCTCCAATTGCGGGCGTCCAGTAGCTAACTGAAATCGGTGATGCCGGCAAGAGATCCTCCTCCCTTTCTTATGTGCGTTGCGTTGCGTAAAATAATTCAAGTGTATTGCACTTTTGAATACCGTCTATGCTACCTTACGCGGAGAGGAAGACGTCGTTGTCATACAAAATAAACAAATAAACGTGGATGACTGATGGTAGTGGGATGTATGGGTGCCAAGAGAGGCGATGTCGGGTATAGCAAATGATGCGTTTTAGCCAAGAAAATGATGAGCTTGAGCCTGAGCTTGAGCTTGAGCTTCTTCTGTCAGCGAGCCGGTATATTTGACGGAAATGTCGAAGCGTTGTCCTTGGCGAATCACAAACCCACACTGGTCGGTAATTGCAAGCGCAAGGTCGTATGTATATGTGTCCGAGCGAAGACAGCGGCGCGCGGTCACCGGAGCGCACGGGATGTGGCGTTGCCTCAACTCGACTGTTGTCGTTTTGTTGTTTGATCTATTGTGCGCTATCGTCAAAGAGAGAGTGTGTAGAATAACCTTCTTGTTCTTCTGAGCGAATATCAGCGGCTTGCTCGATCGGTACTGAGATGCTATCTCGCCAAAATCTGCGGTCGGCGGTTGGTTTTCTGCAGAATCTGGTGTAACGGTTGAAACTTGGTGAGAAAGCTGTAGAAGCTGTACAGAAACAGGATTGATTGGCCTTACTTCCTGATGTATATGACACACAAAGCGTTCCGGACGACTTTTGATGTCCACTGAGGTATGTTCGAAAAAATGATGAGGAGAAGCAAAAAGAGAATGGTCACTGGTCCTATCGCGCTCGTTCAGCAGACGAGTAAAGCGAGACAAGTGAGATTGATGAATGATAGAACGAATGATCTTGGATATACAGGTCCTTGATCTTGATTGTTATCTGCCTTGTAACGCAAGGTAACGTACTGTTGAGTCGTTGGTCATTTGCTATCAACATGTATGTGACATGCGACAGGCCACGACCGAGATTGCAAGACCCGTTTTGTTTGACAATCACGCAGGTAGCCAGAAAGGCCAAGAGCTATCTCTAGCTATCTCTAACGATCTCTCAAAGGACACTACGGCACTAAGACCGATATCCCGTACAAAGGATGTTTACGAAATGATGGTATCAAAAGTCCAACGTGCAGTGGTGTGTGAGTGAGTTGTTTGTCAGCGTTGAGCGACATTCGCATCTATCGATATCCGATACGGGGGTCATCATTGCTCTCTCACCGCAAGATGGAAGGAAGGAGGTGATACATCTTACTGCGCATGCGGTGGTCTTGGGTAGGTCGTATCCATCCGAGTGGTGGGCGTATGGGATCATTCCAGGCTACGACAACTGAAATGTATGCATATGCATGCAGACGAGTCAATAACCTTCTTGCAAGCATTCGACTGATGGATAGGAGGATGGTCTTGTGGTGTAATGAAGTGACCATCGTTTTCGGCAGACCCGACGTTGTCGGACATAAGTAAACGCCGACAGCTTCAGATTGTGCCACTTTCAGATCGCTTGCTTTTAAACCCCTTGTCCCCCCTTTGGTATGGTGAGCTTGAATCGGATCGAGTCGTCTGGCGCGGATGTGGCGATTGCCGCATGCATGCACGGGATGAATGCTCTCACGGCTCTCACCCCATGCTTGCGTGCAACCTAGCTGTTGGTACTGTTGCTCTGGCCTGCTTGCTTTGCTTGCTACCGCTTCGACTTCGACAGTTCCACAGTTGGACAATCAGTCAGACAGTCAGACCCTGTTGGCCATTGCTTGGTGCTTGCTTGCTTGCTAGCTAGCTCACACACGCGAATATCATCAAAAGTACGCTCAACATCATCGACCGTTCTAACCCTTCTTCAACCCTCAAAAATAAACGGCAAGATGGCGGCTACTCGGTGAGTGTGCTGTTCCGATTCGATCCCGATTCCAACAGGAATGGCATGTACCAGAGAAAGAAGAAAGAGGATGAAGGGATTATCATGGATGGATGGATTGGATGATTTGGAGGAGAGCTCGTTATCGTCGTGTCTCTGACGAGGGAGTCGTTGCATTGAGACCGGAGGACGGAGGACGAGAACGGGAATGAAGGAGGTTGTTAGCATTGAAGAGGACGGTATGCTGACTGAATAATACTCGTTATTATCGCTGTCTGTCATCAATCACCGTCGTCACTTGGCTCGTCTTTCCATCAATCGCTTGTTTCAACTCGATACCCAATTGCCCCAAACCAACAGACTCTACACAAAAGGCCGAATCCTCGGACACAAGCGAGGAAAGCGAAACTCTCGACCTAACCAGTCTTTGGTCCAGATCGAGGGCGTTGACTCCAAGGAGGCTGCTCGACACTACCTCGGAAAGGTGAGCTGGAGTTTTTGGTGATATGATAATACCTTCTTTTCGGAATCGGAGAGGAACAAGGATGGACGGACAAACAAGCCGACGAACGAGCGAAATTGAGATGAGATGATGGCTGTATGGGTTGCATCGAGTAGGAGAAGGAGACAGATAGAATAGGCGTCATTGGTCTTCGCGGAGGTCAGAACGAGGCGAACTTGCAAGATCTAGGCCAGGGGATATGGTCTGAGAATGACGGGGACGATTAGGGAGAACGTCCATGGCTGGGGTCAGCGATCATCTCGTCGAGCTGGACAAGATATGCGTGGCATGGACCTGAAAAATAAAAGCTTGTGGGATGCGCAATGATATATGGAGATGGACAAGGAGGTCTCGTGGGCGGAAGGAAACGTCAAATGACACTTAACAACACGAACATCCCGCTGATACTTTACCTCTCAACCCAACTCATAGCGAATCGCCTACGTCTACAAGGCCAAGCGAGAGATCAACGGTAGCCGAGTCCGAGTCATCTGGGGGTGAGTGGATTGCATGCGTCATATGGACATATGTGTAACGGACCTGGGCAGTGAACCGATTGCTGACTGTGTTCTTACTTTTTTTCCTAACCACATCGTCCCCTGTCCATCTGACTCCGACTTCGTTACTTGTCGTCATCATTCCCGTATTGCCCTTTCTCGTGTGCTATCTTACGCTACGGAAAACAGCCGAGTCTCTCGACCTCACGGTAACTCTGGTGTCGTCAAGTCCAAGTTCCGAGTCAACCTTCCCGCCAAGGTTTTCGGTGCTTCTTGCCGAATCGTGAGTGTGGTCCCAGATTTAACTGTACCTCCATTCGATGTGCAAAAGTGCGGGGGAGAAGCTGGCAAACAGGGAAAAAGTAGTACCGTCTAAGAGATTGAAGGAGGATGTTGAAGCAGAATGACGAAGCAACACACAAGCAGACGATCAATGCTGACTCAAACTCGTTGTTGTTGAAAAAAATAGATGCTCTTCCCCTCCACCATCTAAACACCTCCAACCGACATATATCCTCAATTCCCGCACTTCCACCACCAGCCTTTCCGCAACTAGACTTTTTTTGAGAACCGGCTCAAGATAGTACGGATCAAGAGTCATAGGCGATTAGGTTATGCTCTCTTCGCATACGATAGTCATGTACCATTCCGGGTGATGCAGACAGATACAAAATAAAACAAGAATCATAAGAACTCGGACAGACTCAGTGTGGCCTTTCAGTTCTGGTCATTCAGTTGGGTTGGCAATTGCAATCACGATCTTGTTGCGAGGCGGTGATCTATCGTCGTTGGAGAAAAGGACGAGCACGCAAGGCCGGAAGGAGGTTGTTGTTGTCGTCATGGTGAACGCGTCGGAGAGATTGAAATGACCACTTCAAGTCGCATCAACGCTGAAGCTAAGCTGACATTGATAAGTGGACCAGGACCGCTGCCATCACTGGGTACAATCTGACCATGTGTCAAATAATAGATGATCGGTGCGAATGCATACTGACTCGAGACTGATTTTGTTCCGCTGTTCATCTACTAAGATGGTCGAAGCAGGGCATCCATACACAAATGCATACCATAGATGATCCTCTAAGCCTCGTTCCATAAATGACCATTGCTTACACACACTCATGCTCTCATTCCCTTTCGATTCAACCATTGCCGTGCGGTAAGTTACTGTAGCGTGAGTCATCCCCACCTCCGGCCCCGTCCGCGTCCAGAAGTCACCAGGAATCATTGATATCATCCGCGATATCCAGCGGGTCGATTCCCAGCGGATATGTGGCGGGCGCCGGGGTGGGGATCCTCGACGGTGCCGAAGCCCGAGCTGAGTCCGGGGTCGAGGTAATATTCGTATTCTGGTTCGGCGTGAATGCATTCTCATGTGGGATGTTTGTGGACCTCTCCAGCATGTCGATCTGCCGCGGAGATCCGAGCGGGGCTGGGGTCAAGGTCGTGGCCGGGGCCAAGGGCATTCTTGTATCCTCGATCGACGTTGTCACGTTCTCAGCCCGACTGTCCGCAGTCGCTGCTGTTCCGGCCGTATCGCTTTTTGGCACATCTTCTGGTGCGCAGTTGGACCCATATTCAAGATACTCTAGATCCGGAGGGATTTCAGCAGAGGGACAGACCGGAATCGCTGGCTGTGCGCGATCGCTCGCATAGTCGCCGGTAGAGGCGACATCGCGGGGCTCGGTACGAGGGTTCTTTTCCGCCCATTCGCTGTGGATCTCATCCAGGAAAAGCTTTACCGCGTCCTCTGATGTCAATCACGGTCAGTTTGCATGTATAGTCTCCGAGCGACGAGATCCAAATGCAGTGCAGTCCATGTGCCCGAGTCTTTTCAGAAAGGGTACTTACGTGTAGCAAATTCCGACTCAGCGCAGCTAGGCGGCTTGTACTTGTTCCGAATAGTATCGTAGTTAGCCAGGCAAGGGTGGTGATTTCTTCGGTCTTTCTTGACGTCAACGCAGGTCAAGCAGGAGTCGACCTTTTTGTGCAGCTGCGATCGACCCACATGCTTTTGGTGCACACAAGGTAGCTCAGTCGATATCGCGGTCTTGGTATCAAGACTTGGGCAAGATCTGCAGCAGCAGTATCCTTGTACTGTGTAAAATTGTGCTCTCCGAACCTTTGAAGGTCTTAAGTGGCGGTGACCGCGGTCTCCTCTGCCAGCTGAAGAGTTACCGCTCAAAGCAACAGACGTTTCGGCTAGAGGCGACAAGGGGGAATCGCCGTCGAGCGATGACGGTCTGTCACTGGAATGAGGGGGAGGATACGGAGCGCTGTCAATGACAATAAGTCAATCCTCATACCATGGATCCCGTACGACACGGCACAGAGCTCTTCAAGACATCATTGACGAGTCTGGACGAATGAGTATGTACGGTATGTGGATTGCCGAGTACGCTGGTAATCAGTCTCGCACTGAGATCTAGTACTTACTATCTTCGATCACTACCGCTGCTCATGGCTGCCGTGTTCTCACTCGAGTATAGTCGTCGTTGAGTCTGCGGCACAATACTGTTCGTCGGTATGCGTGGGAGGTATGGACCGAACCGGGAAGTCTGGAGGCTGTCGCATACAGTATATATACGGATATATATGGGTTTACTTGAGTGTGCATGCCAGCGACAGCCAGCTTACTGTGCACACATCGACGACTGCGAAGCCGAATTTTGAAATACAGTCTAACTCAAGGCTGAGGCTGAGTACGAGTACTATTGCAGTACAACACTACAGCCTTTGTAACACATTGTGGCGTCTATCAAAGGATCCAATCGAAGCCCATATTGTACAGTGGGGGGGGAAAGTTCGGTCGAGCCCATTTCTCAGCATATTTCAGACAATATCGATCTCCAATTGTCCAATCCTGCATGCATATCGCCTGCTTTGGGTATGAGATATCTTGCCATGACTGAGATCTTCTGTCTGATGCATGTAACAACTCTCAACTGAACTTGTGGCAGGATGCAGCCTCAGTTCAATCTTGTGTGGTGTTTGGCTGAGCAAAACTCTTTGCCGTGCTGTGCTTGATTGAGGTTGCATAGGCCTGTTGGCTTGAGGACCACAACAAAGCACAAGTTCCTAGCAATGCACAGATATGCTTAGCTTCGATGGTCTCAGTCTGGGGACATGGAGCATTTGCCCAGAACAGAATGAGGTGCTCCAAGATGACATGATGTTATTCCCACTGGTATTGTCTCTATGCATCACATGTTCAGCGGCTGAGCAGTGGATAAGCGAGAGTCCTACCTAAGTATGCATCTGACAGAGTTTCATGATCAGAGCTTTGATGATGCATGAGCAATAGCAATATCTAAAAGCGCAAAGCTGCCAGGAGGCAAAACTCGACCGAACTTTTGCCCCCCCCCACTGTAGCACCCGTCTTGCGTGTTCGTCCGAATGATATTGTACAGAGGTGGGCTACGCGCTGGCTGTCAGCCATCATGTATGTACTGAGCTTAGGCTGATGTTGTACCACACTCTGTCGTCTCTGTGCATACATGTAAATGCCTGTACAAAGCATCAACTAGAATGGCGAAACTCTTGAGTATTGGACTATATGTACATATTGTATTCGGTGGAATGCAGCTTGATACACGGCTGGGAGTTGCGGGTGGCATGTGATGTTTTGTTGCTCAATGTCGACAGTGATTCCATGACCATGTACAGGAAGGTGAGGTACACAAGCCTCAATATCGAAAACATACTGTACTGCTGGTTCAACTCTCCTGTAGTATACCGTGCTAATAGAACCACCAGTACGAGTTCAATATCCAATGCTGCATCGCCGTACCGGCCACGGTCACGCCTGCTGCTACATACCACCAAAGAGCGGCTCATCTGCGCTACGGCGGGTCACTCGGGGTCTTTGTTACATAAGATCCATCGCGTCGTCTGCCTCTGTTGGGAGACGCATAACCGATGAAGGTTGGATCGAGCCTGACGTAAAGTCATCGGGTAGCGTTGTCGATCTTGTAGGATCAGACCATGCGCTTTGCTCAGCTGTTGACTGTGTGTAGGAGCTTTCGTCGCCGCCATGATTTGCCTTCTGCGCGTTGATACGGCTCTCCTTGTCGACTTGAGCTGACAAGAAAGAGGCTCGATCAGTACGGTGATACTCCCTACATTTCGTGAGGGCACGGAAATAAGGCGAAGTAGAGATTGACCTGAGCCAGGGTGGGATCCAAGGCCGGAACAAATTATATATCTAGATCGCAGTAAGAGCACTGTACTCTACATACCTGCAAGACGTTTGATCGCATCGGTATCAGGTCCATACAGGTTCGTGAGATTTGACGTCCCCCTATCTGGGCACTTGTCGCTTGCCTCAGTATTCCTGCCGCACTTCCAAGTCAGCCTCACTGCCTTGATCCGTACGTGCACCGTCCGAACCAAGAAAAGCTGGTGATTGTCACCACCTTTTCACAGTGACTCGAACAAGCAGGGAGGGCATGAACAGTGATTTCGTGACATACTCGATGTCATTCCTTGAATTTCGACGACTGCACGCAGAGCTCAAGCTGGCTTTACGTGAAGATGATCCGCCACCGGTTCTGTGGGAAGTGGTATCCGACGGATATGGCTCGCTGTTTCAACATGATTCCAACGAGCACCAACCGATAGAGTGAAACAAAACGGCGTGACAGGGCGATCAGTACGGTATCGATCCATGGGGGGTGAGGTTCGCATGGGCGATCAGTTTTACAGCAGGAGTGACGGATGGACATGGATTTGTGGGTCTCATGGGATGGGCTTTCACACCACGAAGGCTGTACTAGTACAGATCGGAACTCACAACCTCTTGCTACTCTGTGTCATTATTGTCACTTATGTGCTTAGTTGTTGTTCAAAAGTCGTGATGTTCAAGGTCTCTGAGGAAGAATGTAACGGACGCAAACATCTTCAGAAGAGCTAGTGATTTATGTACATTTATGTATGAATCCTGCATACAAGTACATATTGTACAGTATATCCATGGGTACAGTACATCCTACAGTGGCGACTTGACAGTCAGGCTTGTATGCACTTATGAGTCACTACGCCCATTGATTGCTTGCTTGCTTCTCTTTATGTAAGGCCCCGCATCGGAATCAACAACTGGAAACTCCGCTTGTGCGCTGGTCCTTTCCTCGCTTGGCTCATACCTGAGTGCTGTCCCGATTCACAAAGAGGCTCGAATTAGTACTCGCCTCGCGGACCATGAAATGTGGACGAGGACAGAGGAGGGAAGCTGGGACCGAGGTCTTATTTACGCCTTCGGTAGGCATGGATGACGCTTGAGGTGCAATTGACCATGAAAACATGACACATCTGAGTTCTAAAAAAACTCTCGGTCGTCATGCAGTTGAGAGTCCTCATCCGATGGCGAGTGGGCCATCGGAATGATCAGTCCGGCAGCATCTCGCTCACATGCTTCTTTTGCTCAGCAGAAAGGATCAAATCGAAGACCATGACCGAGCCATCCTTTCTATCATGACGGCTGAAGCACCTGCTGGCACCCTGCAGTGGAGTAGCGTATATGATTTAGCAACCGTCAGGGCTCATACAGCGCACGAGTGCCAATTTTATACAATGAGGGGAGGTTAGAAGACGGATGAGTATCACCAGAACAAGTTGCAAGCCCAGATGTGTAACGTGTAATGGGAGGTCAGTTCCATATGTATACAGTGAGAAAGAAGAAAAGCTCGGTTTTGTGCAACATCATATTATGCAGTATATCCAGGAGACCTCTACATCACACGCGACCTTCGTACTTGATCAATCATCGAGCTGGAACCCGATCGACAGCCTCTCCCAGAACTTGCTCTTTTCAGGGTCATCTTTGTAAATGACTCTCCAGTCTGCCATGTTGTGCTCCTGAGAGGTCTCTGCACCGTGCGAAGCATTCGTAGAGTCGTCGCGCTTCGCAGGGTCTTCTTCGTAGGTTTGATGCTCTGCGGATCGCGTATTGAAAGCCACGGAGGATGGCACGAGCGAAAGGTCGGCGAGCTGTGTGCTTGGCGTGTTTGTGGCTGTGCCATTATCCAGCGCAGCAGCGTTGTTGGTCTGTGAGGATGTGGCATTCCAAGTTGCATCGAGACTGGGTTGGTGGACGGATCTGGCGGTGGAATCGTCACCCATAGCGAGAGGAGATGTCTCCAACGAAGGCTGGGCGGACTGTGTGTTTGATGTGTTTGGGGCTGCACCGTAGTCGAGCACAGTAGGATCGTCGGTCGGCAGGAGTGCTGCTTCCCATGTTGCCGCAAGGCCGTCCTTGTAAACACGTTTGGCCTCACCTAGTATGTTGCAAACATCAGCGAGTCCCGTGCAGTGGAAACACGGCCTAGGACTACAGACTTCAGGTACTTGGGGACTCCATCAGTGCGACATGCACCGGCCCCTTATACCGTACAGTACATATCAACGCAGAGTGAACCTCAGAGGCACTCAAGATGACCATCACGGGGATCTAACCGATCATTCAGCCGAGGCAATCTGCGTACATACCGATCTTCATCTTCTTCCCGTCGGCTGCCCGACCATGCTTCCTCAGGAAGTCAGCCCTGTCCCACTCGCAGACATGATGATACATAACATCAGAGCACTCTTCACACGTTTGAGACCGTCTGTGCAGCTGAACTGTAGTGGGGTCCCCCTGAAGTCTGTGGCGGTAGCGGATACATGTAATGTCGGTATCGATTTTCTGGGATCGCAAGTGATCCGGACAGGCGACACAGCTGCAGAAATTAGAAACCTCGACCCCTTTAGGAGGGTTTGCCCGACCACTGCTGGATGTAACTGTCGCACCTGACTGTCGGTGGTGGGGCGAGTCCCGAGCGCTGGACCTCGTCCCATATCGGGGGCGATCCCGCCTGCGGTAGTGGTGGGTGGTCACGGACGGGCCACCACCAGGCGTCCACGAATCGCTGCTCGCAGTACGATTATCACAAGGCCGAGGTGATCCGGTGGGGTTGGGTTGAGGGATCGTCAGCTCATTGTGCTTGTTATGATCACCTCCAACCACGGCTTGAAAGAATGAACTCGCACGGAGGAGACTCACATGGTTGTCGTCCTCCACCTTGCCATTTAATTGATGCGTCGCAGATAGTGTTTTGGTACACTGTATGTATCAGTGTAGTCTAGTGATTGTAACGTATAGTACTTGACGGACGTTCGAAACGAGTCTCGCTAGTTTGTAGCTGGTTGAACTGTAGTATGAGTACTGTAGCTTACAGTAGAGTCTATCGTGTTCCTATATCTGCATGACATGCAACGGACATACAATAAACAGGGCGAGACAGGTACTGTAGACTGCGTAGCACATGGAACGCAGAACGTTCATTCCACAGCACGACTGATATCGAATTCTCCTGCCTGCGACAGGTCCAGACCAAGAAGCAGATGATTAATCCTTTCTCTTTCTGCTTCTCGCTCGCCGTATAGCTCATGACGCATTACGCCATCCTTTTTTCCCTTGTCACTATGATGTACGAAGCATCGAAGGATTTATCTGTTCGACCGCCTTTTTCGATTATTTAGCCCTACTTCGGGTATTCCTACTAGAGCTCTCACTCCCTCGTCCCCTCTTCCTACTCTCATCAGCCACCTCACCTTCCTCCGGACCAACTTCTCCATCTTCCAAACTCCCTTTACCGGCCCCATGTACCGCCGCAGGCGTGGTTGAGCTTCGTAGATTCGACGGTCGATTCGGTAAGCCAGCGGATCCTTGTCGAGCAAGCTTGACACCGCCGCTGAGGGGAGTTGAGCCGGAGCCGGCTCCAGCGCTGCCTGATGATCTGTTCGCAGCTGGTCGGGAAGGTAATAAATGGCCTGAAGTAGGTACTTTCAGTTTCGAAGAAGACGATTGTTGTGATGGAGGTGCGGAAGATCGCCCACCGGCTCCCGCGCCTGCTGGGGCTGAGCTGCTTGATGCTGAAGGAGTTGGCGCATGTACAGTTGCAGTTCCTGCTGCAGGGGTGGAATGTCCAGGTTGGAACGGGACAGCCGAAGCGCTCAACTTTGAGCTCGCTCCCGCTCCCGCTCCCGATCCCGAAGTGGAAGCCGACAGAGTGATGGCAGTTACAGAGGGATCTACGTCCATCTTGCCTTCATCTTCAGCAGCAAGGCTCGTTGTCCCGGCCGCGTTGGGATCAATGGGCAGTTTGAGCGATCGGCATTCTTCGATCAGTTTCGTTATTTGACTGAAAGTATCGATCCGGGATTGGGTAGTTTGTAGATATACCGCGTGTGATGATCGGTGTTCCTCCAACGATGATTGTAGGCTCGATATTTGCCTGTTCAGCACATCATAACGCAGAGATATAAGTATTAAGTCAAAACAGTTCTTCGTTGTGTACGCACACAACGGAAGGTGTTTGCAGAAGCGTAAATGAAGTGGGAGATACTCACTCGTCCAGATCTGCTCTGCTCTTTCCACGAGCGGAGATCCGCCGGGCAATCTCATCGCATCGTACTTGATGTTCTCTCCATTTCTTCTTTCGCTCAAGCTCCTCTTTCTCCTTCGCCAAAGTCTGTCTCAGCTGTTCCGTTTGCTCCACTACGCCATGACCGCCCACAACATATCAGCACCGGATCTCGTAAGACTCGCGACATGAAATAGAACGGCCGGAGCATATAGACATATATACTATGTGGTAGGATAGACTCACCAGTCTCTTGAGCCTGACGTCTATACACTTGGGTTTGTCTCTCCAAATTCGATATAGACCCGATAACCCTCTCAATACCAGCTCTCCACTTCATCAACTCCATCTTGATCAGCTCCTTCTCAAGCTCGACATCTTCGCCCGATCCCAAGCTTGACGAGGCAGCGAGAAGGGGTAGTCGATGTAATCGCCTTATAAGAGGTTTCAAGTCCCTGTCCGAATGAGTGATTCGGAAGCGATTTAACGCGTCTATAGAGGACGAAATGTCTGATCAGTAACTCCTGGATAGTTGGGAACAATAAGCCCTCTAAGGGTTAGGCGGCATACCTTCTTTGAACGGTGCGGTGGACATGTTTACGGATGGGCCAGCTCGTGTTTTCGCTGGACGTGGGAGGGGTTGAGATGATCTTTCGGACACCTTTTCTGTATACTCCTAATGTGACAACATGGATCAGATGTAACGGACAGTCGGGCAACTCTTTGACTTCTACAAGGTTGCACCTGAAGATGACCGTATGCAATATGCATGACGTGTTTATATACCGCTCAAGAATTGGACAACACGTGGCAACAAAGTGCTGCCACATGGAGCTGAGTGATAACGAATTAATTGCGCTTGTACGCTTGGACCGGCCCCGCGTATACACCTGCATAGAAAATTAAACTTCCAGCAACGACCCCAAGCCAACCAACTTTTTGGAAATTTCAATTTCAGAACCACACTTGAATTGAAGCAATAAGCAAAACCCCTTCATCCCCTATTCATCTCCCTCCTCCTCCTCCTCCTTGTCTCATCTTATCTCGTTCCTTATCAGCCTTTTCTCTTCCCTCTATACCGTATCGACACTAGGCAAGATGGATGTGAGTGGCCCTCAAGCAGGTAGCTTGTGGCGAAGCAGGAAGAAATCAGCGCTAGAACCCAGAACTGGAGCTGACCCACGTTTCTCCGTCTCCACCTTCTTCAGGCAAACTTCGTCTCTCAGTTGAGACAATTATTGGAGGCGACCATCGCCCCCGACACCAATGTCATCAAGGCTGTAGGTGTCATCTACCGGCATAGGAGATTGTATAGATGGGAAGGGTCCAGACTAATTGACTATACCATCATATATAGGCCACTACTCAGCTTAACACCCAGTTCTACAAGAACCCCACCTGTATCCCCGCTCTGTACGAAGTAGCTTGTACCAGCGAGAACCAAGCTGTAAGTGTTTTCAGCCTTTAACAGTCCATGTAGCACGACTGCTGCGATGTCATGTAGCTGATGATTTGTCAATACCGCGACTGCCCGTAGATCCGACAACTCGCCGCCGTCGAGCTGAGAAAAAGAATATCATCAGGCGATGGACGGATGTGGAAGAAGAACCCTCAACAGCTGAGGGAGCAGATCAAGGATAGTCTGCTCCAGCGTCTGACACAGGAGGAGTCGTGAGTTGGCGTTTGCGCACTGTATTCACAGGTGACCGTGTCAACTGATACTTGCAATTTCTCATAGTGCCATCGTACGACATGCTCTCGCTCGAGCCGTCGCTGCCATTGCCGACATCGAACTCACCGTCAACCCTCCTCAATGGCCCACCCTCCTTCCCGGCCTTTACCAAGCTGCCGCTTCCCCTACCCGAACTCACCGAGAGACCGCCATCTATGTGCTCTTCTCTATCCTTGATACCGTCGCCGAGTCATTCGAGGCTCACCTCCAGACCTTGTTCAAGGTATTCTCCGTTTCGCTCGTAGACCCTGAATCACCAGAGGTCCGAGTCACCACCCTTCGAGCGCTTGCCAAGGTCGCCGAGTACATTGAGGCTGGCGACAAGCACGATGTCAAGGCTTTCCAGGAATTGATCGTACCGATGCTCAAGGTCCTCGAGCAAGCTATCAAGGACGAGGATGACGAGGGTGTCAAGCACGGTTACGACGCTTTCGAGACTTTGCTCATTATTGAGGCTCCCCTCGTCAGCAAGCACGTCGCTGAGCTCGTGCAGTTCTTCCTTGGTGTCGCCGGCAACAAGGAGGTCGACGATGAGATGCGATGCGGTGCTCTCAACGTTCTCTCTTGGGTCATTCGATACAAGAAGAGCAAAGTACAGGCTCTCGGTCTCGCTAGGCCCATCATCGAGGGTCTCTTGCCCATTGGATGTGAGGATGACCCAGAGGATGTTGACGAGGACTCACCTTCCCGACTCGCTTTCCGAACTCTCGACAACCTCTCTCAGGCTCTCCCTCCTCAACAGGTTTTCCCTGTTCTCACTCAGCAGCTCCAGGTATACATGTCATCTAGTGATGCCCGAATGAGGAAGTCCGCTCTTATGGCTTTCGGTGTCTCCGTCGAGGGTTGTTCAGAGTACATTCGACCCCACGTCGACCAGCTCTGGCCCGTCATCGAGGGTGGTCTCCAAGACAGCGAGGTCATCGTCCGAAAGGCCGCTTGTATCGCCCTTGGATGTCTTTGTGAATGGTTGGCTGAGGAGTGCGCCACTCGACACGGCGTCATTGTTCCTGTGAGTTCACAAGTCCTCTTCCAGAATTCAGCAACTCATGCTTACTTTTGCTGTCACGATAGATCCTCTTCAACCTCATTGTAGACCCCTCCACCCAGAAGAACGCCTGTACTTGTCTCGACTCGTACCTCGAGATCCTCGGTGACGACATTGTTAACTACCTCACCCTGTTGATGGAACGACTTCTTGTTCTCCTCGAGTCCGGCACTGTCGCCGTCAAGATCACCGTTACCGGTGCTATCGGTTCCGCTGCCCACGCCGCCAAGGAGAAGTTCGTTCCTTACTTTGACCAGACCATCAAGCGATTGGTACCCTTCCTCGAGCTCCAAGGAACCGACGAGCAGAGCGACCTCCGAGGTGTCGCCACTGACACTATCGGCACTATCGCCGACGCTGTTGGTGCGGATGTATTCCGACCTTACTTCCAGGGTTTGATGAAGGCCGCTTTCGAGGCTTTGACCATGGATAACTCTCGACTCCGAGAATCATCTTTCATCTTCTTCGGCGTGATGGCCCAGGTCTTTGAGGGCGAGTTCTCTCAGTACCTTCCTCAGTGTGTTCCTGCTCTCGTTGCTTCATGCCAGCAGAGCGAGGCTTCCGACGAGTTCCTCGATGACGGAGAAGGTGGTTCTTCCAACCCCTCTGCTCTCGCTGAGGCTTTCACGACTGGTGTATCCGCCAAGGACGTCGGAGAGGACCTCGGTGATGATGAGGAGGAGGACGAGACCGACCTTGCTGCGCTCGAGCAGATGTTCTCCAAGGTCAACTCCGCCGTTGCCATCGAAAAGGAAGTTGCCGCCGACACGATCGGAGAGCTGTTCTCGGCCACGAAGTCCGCTTTCATGCCGTTTGTCGAGGAAACCGTCAAAGTCCTCGTCGAGCTCCTTGACCATTATTATGAAGGCATCCGGAAATCCGCCGTGGGCGCTCTCTTCGCTTTCGTTAAGACCATGTACGAGCTCTCCGAGCCTGCCGAGTGGCAACCTGGAGCTTCAATCGTGAGTAAACTTGTCCGCCCTCTGAGTATATCGGACTGCTTTGTTGATCAAGCGAAAACAATTATAGCGAGTCCCTCTTCACGAGCACGTCAAGAAAATCGTCGAGATGGTCATTCCTCCCGTCTTTGAGACCTGGAAGACCGAGGACGACAAGTGAGTTCCGTTCTGCCTTTCCGCTTTCCTTCACACTTTTACTTCCTATACATATATGATGATACCTTAACTCAGCTCACTCCGAGTCACAAAAAGTGATACTGCGGATAGCTTTTACAATCCAATTATATCTGATTCCTTCCTATTCTCTTGCTGGTTTGACGTAAATGACGGAGGTGATGTGACTTCATACTGATGGATTATTGCCCTTTAGATCCGTTGTCATCCTCATGTGTGCTGAGCTTGCCGACACCATGAACAAGTGTGGTCCTGCCATCGTAGAAGGCCGTGAGTACCACCATGCTTGGTAGGGTCGGATGTACAGTAGCTGATATCCGATTTTGATTGTTCGTTTGTTTGTAGGACTCGACGAGGTCGCCACTTTCGCCATCGAGATTCTCGAGAAGAAGTCGCTTTGTCAACAGGACCCTGATGGAGATGACGAGGCTGTCGGCGTTGACGCTGACTCCTCCGAGTACGAGTCCGCCCTCATTTCCAACGCTGCCGATGTGTTTGGCGCCATGGCTTCTGTCCTCGGACCCGACTTTGCCCAGGCTTTCGGCAAGGTCTTGCCTCTCATCGCCGCTTACACCGAGCCCAAGCGATCTCAGTCTGAGCGATCAATGGCTATCGGTTCTCTTGGCGAGATCATCGTCGGCCTCAAGGGCGGCGTCACCTCCTTCACTCAGCCCTTGTTCCAAATCATCTCTCGAGGTCTTGCCGACTCTGAAGCCGATGTACGATCCAACGCCGCTTTCGCTGCTGGTGTGTTGATCGAGAACTCTGAGACCGACCTCTCATCTCACTTCGGTGCTTTGCTCGGTGCCCTGCAACCGTTCTTCACTCCCGCTGAGCACGCTGCTCCCGCCGAATTCAACGCCAGGGACAATGCTGCTGGAGCCGTCGCTCGAATGGTCTCAAAGAACTCTGCCGCTCTCCCCTTGGAACAAGTCATCTCTGTACTCGTTTCTGTCCTTCCGCTCCGATTCGACCCTCTCGAGAACCGAGCAGTCTACGCTGCCTTGTTCTCGGTCTTCAGAACACAACCCCAGGTATTGATGCCTCACATCGACCACTTGCTTCAGGCTTTCGCCTATGTCCTCCTTGACCCCTCACACGAGGATGACACGACCGACGAGACCAAGGCTGAGTTGAGGGCCTTGGTCGAGCACCTCAAGTCTCAGGTACCGGACAAGGTCGCCGCCGCTGGTTTCGCCTAAGCCTAAGCCTAACCTACGCCGTCTGTGCGAAGTGTCAAGAGAAGGCAGAAGTGATGCGCGTGAGAAGTTGTTGTAGGAGTTTCATAAAATACATATACCTAATTTACAGGCGAACAGAGGTGCATTCTCTTGCTTACTTTGCTTTGCTTTCCCCATTTGATCCCTTTTTTTCTCCTCGCCTCTTTTCTTCCCCTTTTCGTTTTCTTTTGATTTATCCCATTTGTCACGAACCCGTCATGATCCGCCTCACCTCACCTCGCCTCGTCTCTCCCTATCCCTCCACAATAAACAACCAATCTCTAAATTCTTCATACATATATACCCTTCATAGCAAAACAGCGCACCCGTACAACCCTTGTAGATAGATGCAAAAAGACTGGCTCTCAAATCTGATTCAAAATGTGTGATTACTATTCAAGCTGAATCGATATCGATGGTGCATCTGGGTTTGAAAGATGGGAAACCTAATGAGTGACAGCTGGGAGATGACTGCCACATAAAGGGGCGGTAAATGCCGTTGGTATGGGCTGTTTGTTAGGCACGCGTACGCCTACCATTTGAATCTAGAGGATCTGATTCACTCGTCGTTTGTGAACATCATGACTTGCAAACGACTTGAACATGCTCACTCACTCACTCACTCACTCTTTCTGACTTCACATACTTCTTGCATCATCTCACATAATAGAAAGCTCTCAGCCGTATTCACTTGTTCGGTCAGCATTAGCATCAGCATCCAAGCCAACGTCGACTGCTCTTTTCTCTCTCCCAAAGCAATTTGTATCGCTAGGCCATTATTTCATCATCAAGTTCGACAAAGGAACATCCATCATTTAGCTAGGGAGAAAGAAGAAGTACAGAAGTAGAGAAAAAGAAAAAGAGAGATAGAGAGAGAGAGAGAAGGAGGGAGTTATAACCACTCGTCTCTGCTTCTCCAACACCCCTTCAATCGCGTACGACGACAATCAAGAAACAGACTCCTTCTACCATGTACGCCCACGCGCACAACCTTTCTCATTCTCACGCCCCGCCGCATATGCAGCAACACATGCATCGACCCCCCACAGCACCCGGAACACCAGATAACGACCATCCACCATCATCTTCATCTCCATGGTCAAACGCTCTGCCTCCAAGCTCAAATAACCAATCTCAGCAGAACCAAGGGGGAAACTCTTCTGCTCCAGGAGGCGGGTTTACGCAGCAGAACTTACCGCCTTATATGTATGATAGGAGGAACAATTACGGACCTTTCTCTGGTTCTGGGCTAGGTGGCGGTATCGGTGGTATTGGCGGTATTGGGGGACTCGGTGGTGGTGGTGGTGGAGATGGATTGAGACCTTCTCCTAATCCCAGTACGAGTGGACTCAGCCAGGGTCAAGGTCAAGGACAAGGTCAAGATCGATCTCAAGGGCAACAAGGACATACTCCCCAGCTCTCCCTCGGTGGACTAAGCCTCGGGCCTGGACCTGGTCCGGGACAAAGTACGACCCCTATACCTCTTTCAGCCGGAGGCGGCGGTGGTGGGAGTTCAACAACCACTTCGACTGGTCCAGGAGGACCGCTCTTACCTCAGAACCTAGCTGCGCACCTCAATAACCCTCCACCCCCAGGAACGTCCACCGCATCCTCAAACGCCTCCGGAGGGCCCAATAGTATTTTGTCGTCCAGCGCAGCTGCCGCTCTCTCGCAAGGTCAGACGGGCGGAAAAGTATTGTTGATGCCTAATGGAGCTCCCCCACCTGTCGGCAGCGATGAAGAGAAGATTTATATTTTGATCACGGAGCTGTTGGAGCCTGAGACTAGGGAGGGAGCATTATTGGAATTGAGCAAGAAGAGGGAGCTTTACGAGGATTTGGCTTTGGTACTGTGGGGTGGATTCGGTATGTTGAATCTTCCCCTTTCCTTACTCTTACTGATAGACGACCTCAACCATTCTGAAAAATAACCAGAATCGCGCGTTTGAGTAAATCGTGTTTGTGTCGCTGACACTCCTGTTTTATTTGCCTAGGCATCATGTCATCCCTCCTTCTCGAGATAGTAGCTGTATACCCCGCGCTCTCGCCACCATCGCTCACTGCTCACGCCTCAAACAGAGTATGTAATGCTCTCGCGTTGCTGCAGTGCGTTGCGAGTCACTCGGACACCAGGGCTCTATTCCTGAACGGTGAGTGGGCGTCAACAGGACAACGTCTCTTCTCTACCCAATACTCGGAACTGTTCTTACCGAATTACACCAACTATGTTATATCCCGGGACAAAAGCGGACAGCATTGCTAATAGCGCCCGTTGCGCACTGTAGCCCACATCCCTCTGTTCTTGTACCCCTTCCTCAACACCACGAGCAAGACTAGGCCGTTTGAGTACCTCCGGTTGACTTCGCTCGGTGTGATCGGTGCTTTGGTCAAGGTGAGTAAAAAGCTTGAACGAAGATTGTCCTCAGATTATATTGCGATTACTGACAATCTGTCTCTGCAAATGTGCATCGTTTCTAGCAAAATGACAACTCGGACGTAATCAACTTCCTCCTTTCGACCGAGATAATCCCTCTGTGTTTAAGAATAATGGAGACAGGCTCCGAACTCTCAAAGACGGTAGCAATCTTCATCGTCCAGAAGATCCTCGCCGATGATCTGGGCTTGCAATATATCTGTCAGACTTATGAGAGATTTTACGCTGTGGGCGCTGTGTTGTCGAATATGGTTGACGCGCTCGTGGAGAGTCAGGCTGTCAGGCTTTTGAAGCATGTTGTGAGGTGTTATCTCAGGATGAGCGACAACCCAAGGTGAGTTTTGTCATCTGCTTTTTGATCTTATTTTAAAGAGCACACAGCCCGGTGGCAGTTTGGCAGCCCGATGACGTTACAAAGCTGCAGTATCATCTCGTGGAGTCTACTTGCTGACGCAACCGCGTCGTGCATCTCACAGAGCACGAGAAGCCCTTCGAGCATGTCTGCCCAAAGCGCTGCAAGACAACACTTTTACCCCTTTGCTCAAGGGCGATATGGTCACGAAACGATGTCTTACCACGCTGCTCATGAACCTCAACGACCGATCTGAGGGATAAGATAACATAAGGCCGCACAAAGTCGAAGCAAGACGTTCTTCCACCATTACGATGCACGTCATTGGTCTGACTGCATCTTCCATCTCCCATCAGTAAAATACGAAACAACAAATAAACAGACCGCGAAATACGTGTCACGGGACACAGGACAGTTTCATCTCCGAGATGTCCTACATATCCATATCAATATCAATACACAATCTCAATTTGCCGCCATCGAGGAGCGGGCCGTATTCAGGAACCCATACTAGTCCGTCGAGTTTGCGCCCTCAATCTCATTTCTTTCACTCCCATGGGTCCTGTCAATCAGTCACACGTTCTCCTCAATATCAGATACGATCGAAGCAAAGCACACAAGCAAGCATTCACAATCTTACGGAAATACGGTCCATACCTCTTCTGAACTCGGACTTGTAATATCACCCTATTTCCTCTCTCATACCATAATTTCCATATATTCACAAGTCGAAAGTCAGTTGTCAATAATGATCATCATATTTCTTTCACCTTTCGTTTCTCCCCCAAAGAACAAGAGTGTCTCAAGGGTTATCTATCTTAGTAACAACCATTATGATCAGGAATTTCAATTCATGCAATATCAATCAATCAGTCAGTTAGTCAGTCAGTCAGCCATTAAAAAGGGGATGGATGGAAAGGGGATGGATGGAAAGCATATAGACCAAGAAGTACGAGAGTTATCTCATTATGTCCTATCGTGTCGTCTCGTTTCGTGTTCAGTCGTGTTCGTGTCACCTTTATGCACTGTGTATCGCATTGACCAATCCAATCCAGACCAATTCAATCCAATCCAATCCAATCCAATCCAATCCAATCGATAGGAATCGATAGGAACGCTTGTGGACGGGAGGGGAAACTGTAGCCCTAGACAGTCATGCCAAGTCTACAACAACAGCAACAGCAATAGAGGGTTCAGGAGTCCCGAATTTAGCTGATAGGTGGTCTGAAGAAATCGCCAACGATCTGAAACAGAAAAGAGAGGTAATGAGGTGCATCTATCTGACAGTATAGTCCGAAATCCCGCGATATACTGATCACACTGATAAAAGCTTGGCAAATGTGCAAGTCTATTAAATATCAAATATCAAGATCCTATCTACTCGTGAAGGTGAATGAATGACACCTCAAGGACAAGAACACGAGGGAGACAAGGTCGCACAGCTGAGAATTGGGCTGCAACTTCAAAGTTGACCCAAGTACGGCTGACTGAGTGTTGCAAATGTACCAATACCGGGCGAACGATAACTTAGCTGTGCACTTTACGAATAGTCCTCCTAGTTTTGCTCCCCATTCCCATTCCCATTCCTCCACTCCTCCCAACTCATCTTGATCCTCTCGCTAAAGCTCTCAAAGCTATCGAGTGCAGGTCGAACATCAAGACTGAAGACGGGGTTTCCATCTTCGTCAGGGGGTGCGGAATAATAATCTATCACGTATCGAGTAGATACTGTTGGGGCGGAGCTGGTCTGAGGAGTTTCCGTTGATGGTGATGAGGTGGGAACGGGTCGGGTGACGATCCAGTCGTGTCTGTCGAAGGGAGGTTCGGTACTATCACAACCGAAACACAGATGGTGGTAAGATTAGCCTTTGTCATCCGTTTCAAGCGCAAGAGCTTGAGCGGGACGGATAATGTAATCGCGGGTAATGTGATCATGGTGTACAAAGTAACACTCACTTGAACGTCTCGGGGAAGAGCTTGCCCGCCCAAAGATGGAATCGGGCTTTGGGCGAAAGTTCGCCCGGTCGGCCTGTGAATCGGGCCAATTGCGAGTTTTCGCCGCTATGAGCAACAACAGCAGCAACACAATTCAGAAAATTAGGAATCAGCGTTCCATACGTTGATACGCTCCGCTGCTCGAAACTCGCCGTACTCGCCGTACTCGTTGCGCACTCACCCAGGTAATCTCTTCTCCCATCTCATGACCTCCTCCCAAGCTCGTTCATTCAAGAAATTATGAATCGCAACCATGACTTCGACGCTCTCCTCAGGTGTCTCCCATCCCTTTCTGACCAAGGCATTGTAGAATTGCTGCGGACTAGGATAATCCCATGTATTACCTAGACCGTAAGCTTCTCCTCCGGGGTTATCGCCCTTAGGTCGAGGGATAGTAGATGCTGTTCGATCAGTAGGGAGATCAAGTAGCTGATCGGGCTGCTTGGCGAGGGAGAGATTAGCAGGAATGTTGTTTAGGGGATTCATCTTGTCAGGGGAATCATGCTGGATCGGACATTTCGCAAGACCCGAGCTGGATCCAACCGGAGGTTGAGGAGGGCTGGTAGATTGGTGCATGGGACATTGGGCTGGTGGTCGAGCTGAAGCTAATGAGGAGGAAGAAGAAGAAGAAGAGGAAGGGATGGGAGGATGATCGGATGGTATGGACGAGGTGGCAAGAGTCGGGTCGATCAGCGTAGATGCCGATGACGAAGGAGTCGAGGAAGAGCCGATATTCCACTTCATAGTGATTTTTTTTTGGGGGGGGGGTTATACGCCACAGAGCCTTTGAAGAAGGGAAAAGAAAGGAGGTGTGAGCCGAGGTACGATGGCGAACGATCAGATGCGTTGAGCTCGATAGCAGTTGTTACGATGATGACAAAAGCGAAAGCGAAGGCGAAAGCGAAAGCAATAACAAGTGCGCCAGTGACTCTTCAGACTTTTTCCGAAGCATCTCACGAATTGCCGTCCGCCGGATTGGCCAACATCAAAGACATACGTAATCGATAATCGATAATCGACAATCGAGCATAGCGGCGCGAGGAAACCACGTGACCATCCATTTACACTACACGGGATTCGGACGCTATCTGTAAACAGTGAACTACACCAAATGGTCTCTCTCTCTCTCTCTCTCTCTCTGGGCTTTTTGTTTGAACCTGCGTCTGCACCTGATTCATTTTCTCCCCGGTTCACTGAACGACTCACCTTATCCTCTTTGAACACTACACGACCGAGAAGCACAGCTACAGCTGTAATATAGTGCCAAAACAAAAGAAAACACTAGATACTCTTCAGTTCAAGATCTGATCTGACAAGCCCGACATGTCCTCGAATCCCTCAACGCTCAAACAGCGACATTACGCTGCCTTGTCATCGCGCCTCAAGAACCTCCAAGCCAACTTGGCAGAAAGCGAGATACAATTGGATATGATGGCCCAGCATTTGGGATATATGAATAGGCTAGGTGTAGCTTGTGGATCACAGTGAGTACCTTGACCTTGCCCTTGACCTTGACGGAAATCCAATCCCTCTTTCCTCCTTATTTTTTTCTCCTTCTTTTTCTCTCACTTTCCATATCAGCTTTGTGACTTGATCGGACGGACACCCTCGTATGAGCGCATAATGAATCATGAATCATGACCCACAGCTTTCGGAAGGAGATAAGTGCACTGACATGTCCTGTACCTTATACGTGTTGTGTCATAGGTTCATGGCGGTATCAAGATTACTGGATGTCGAAATCGCTCAAGCGAACGAACAGGCGTATGATCAAGTCTCGCAACCTTTGCAAGCTCAAGTCCAAGATCAAGCTCAAGATCAATTCCAAGCTCAAGTACGCGACCAATCGGATCCTTCTACCCCTACGCAGGCATCGACTCAGCATCAGTCACAATGATCATACATCATGGCCCATATCGGTGGATGGTTTTGGTTGATCAATCAATCCTCTCACTTCATCACTCGCGATCCGATCAGGTCAAGACCAGATTTCCCATGTCGAGGCGTGTCCAGAGATTGTTATATGATCGCTCTGATCTCAATCACTGCAAGGCGATAGGGAGATTACCTCACACAGCGGCAAAGTACTGCGTAACAGCACATCACAGCACAGTACAATCAGACATAATTACATATTATACGCCGCGACAGAACACGACAGACCATACAAACTTTTTTTTTCTGTTCCGCCTTCGAGCACCGCACCGCATTGTCCTACATCGGCGGTCTATTGAACAGACGAGATAAGATCGCAGTCCTTCCTATGGACCTCTGAAAACATAATATATGGCCGAATAGGATAGCGGCTCAGGAGAGGTAGTAAGGAAGGGGGAAAGGGGGGATGGCGAAAACAGTGTAGACCGCGTGGGCGCGAATGCGCATCGCATAAGACTGGGAATCGGATTTATTGCGTTGGGCGATTGTTGACTCTCAGTGTTGGATGTCGCTGCGCCAGGATAGATCGCAGTGGAAGAACGGCTGGCTGATAGTATCGATGCAGGACTCGTTCGCGCATGTACATGTATATGATGACTGTGACACTTTCACTTTGGATACTGTACTTCCATATCACAAGATTACTGTGTCATGGGCTACTGTACTGAGATGGACGCCACGCGATCCTATACACGAGATCCTCGCCTGTATGCTATGTTACATTCGATCCCAAGGTAGCAGTAAATGCATTATTATGATTGTGATTATTATAAGATGTTACGATCCGTCTTTCCAAAATAATATACACAGGTAAGGTCAAAGTATTGATGATACAACTAGGTTCAACCTCGACATGACCATTCCGACCCACCGACCAACGGGACGACACTAGTCCGCGGAACATAACAAACTGGCCATACTGCGCTCCCACATGCAAAACATATACGAAGATATGTCCAGATCGGTTAGCGATTGGACTGTTATGATCTAGAGTGAACTAGACTGGACTAGACGAGACATGTTTATGCACCACCGTTGCTCATGCCCAACATACCCGTCATACACGGGCCTATATATCAAAGCCAATGAAAGAACGGTATAGTCAGCATGATGCGGCTGGTCAACAACCATCCATAAGTGGATGAATCGAGAGATGCAGATATGTTCATCACATATCGCCTTGTGATTGATCGAGCGCATCACTTACCGCATTTGCTCCATCCCTTCCTTGTGTCTTCGGTTGTAGGGTTCGAGGGGCGGCCGTTTATCGATTGATTCTTGCTCATTGGATCTTGCATGCCACTATCACGAACGAAGAAGGAGGCGTCAGTATCAAGTGAAATGTCGCTGTCGATATGGACAATGTAACGACTAGTGACAGGGGATCGATCACACACGCCGAAATCGAAGGTTTGAAAATCCGGAATGTATCACTCACTAGGGCTGCTGGACTTGATTCCTTGTAGGCACAGGCTGGGCCACCTGGTCGACTACAGTCTTGGGGTCGCTGGACTGAGATTGGCGCTACAAATGACACGCCAACACAAGACAACAAGACCAGAAGGTACCGCAAAAGACAGCGTGCAGTGAGCTCTCTATCATCTTTCGAACCCTGTTTTCTCCCTTCCACGCTGGGCTGGCCCGATTAATTCATCGCGTCTATGCTATGCATGTATGGACAGACGGATGGTGATTCGAAAACAAGAGGTTAAATGAAGATGCCTCTACTCACCGACTCAATGGCGTTCATACTGGCGGATTGTATGCTGATAAGGCGATTGAATTTAGATACAGATGGATCTTGAGAGCTTATCGCGACAACAGAGGGAATGTGCTTGTGTAAGTTACAGTCAAGTGATGTATATGATATTAGTAATGTAACGTGAAGAACGCTCGATTAATCAATTTGGAGTGTAGACGGATAAGATATAGATTGTGGAGGAGATGTGGACCTCCTCTTCCGGATCGTCGTTAGATTATATATATATATATATATATATATATATACCCGATCGGAGTACGCTGCATGCCGGACGCCTAGATACTGTATATAGCTATATAGCTTGTTATGGTTATTTACTGGAGGTAGAATCTCATCAATCATTAGGTACTGTTACTACTACTGTAATCTTACCATTGCAGTAGGTGCAACAGCAGCTCGCCGCGCCGGGATCTTCATGTTCATGAGATGCCGAACAGAAAAACCACCCAGAGATTGGTCACGGTACTCTTCTTGCAAGGTAACGATCCATATACAAAGGGGTATGGCCGAACACGGCGGCGAGGGCGTGAGGGCGCGAGGGCCGATCTTCAGTTCAACACATGAATCGCATCCACATCCAGGACATTTTACTGTGACAGGGAGAGCTTGCTTTCTTCGGTACGCTGTATAGGTAGGTATTTAATTAGGTTGTTTCTCGATGCTGTGCGATGTGGACCGGAAGTGTATTCGGACGAATTACCGGCGCCGTTGTTCCGTGCTAGGCTGTAGTGTCGTAAGTAAGAACGCTCCGGCTCCCGCGTACAGTAGTATGCTGTGCATTCTCAGCAGCGCGGCCTCAAAGTCCGGCTCATAATCACGGGGTCGAGGTGAAAAGGTCACATGACTGACGGATATGACATTCCTTGTCAACAGTACTTAGTCTTCATTACGACATTTTCTAATACTGTTAAACTGTTGCAGACTAAGTAGAGTGAGTGACCTGATCATGATCGCATCGCAATGATTGATTGACTTACCAAAGGTGGCGATGAACTTCCTTGTACCTGGACAGATTTATATCGTATACAAACCATATCGTATTCGATTGATGGACGGTCGTCGTGGGTAGTAATGGAGGGTAGTACGAGGGGAAACTGCGTGATCGTACAATCGTACCAGTGCAAAACATCTGAGTACTTACTGACTGAACAAGCTCGCTAAGCGGCCAGCGGCATGATCGAACACTAGCACCGAACACCAAGCGTCGCGCACCGAGATCGCGTTCCCTTGAAAAGCTGGGCACGATGCACTTCTCTCAATCCAGTCGCGTTGATCAAATCGTATCTGCATAGCAAGCACCATACTGTACCTCCGGAGGGACGGCGGGATATTATCATATTCCACGGCGAGAGAACACGATTAGAACGACCTCTCTGACCTCGATGCACCCTCTCAATATCACACGGCCGGCCGGATGATCCTCCTTAGGTACTTGACTACTTCATTACGAAGCCGGACGAATGGCTCAGTGAGTATGCACAGTCTGAAAGAGTTGACATTTACGAGCAGCAGTCTTTGTCTTTCAATCAACCTAGCGATCTAGCGATCTGGGGATCTAGCCATCTAGGGCGAATTGATGACGATTTTCGTGCACAGGTACATTTAGAACATCACTATCCTACAGTAATGAGAAAACAATGACAAAAAGAGACAAAAAGATGGAATGATGAGTTTTGTCTCGCGCCCGAGTCAAGGTTAAATCAGATACGTCCCCCTCAACGAGTTGAACGTACGACATTCATTACCTCCGGCTTATATCAAGGGCGAAACTACATAACGGGTCCCGCTTCTTCAATCAAGCATGAGAAAAGGGGATTCCAAATATGAGTTGGGTTTTTTATACCCCTCCAGGTGGTACCGCGACTACATTGTAGAGAAAAAGTAGAAGCAGGGGGCACGAGCGTTACTCGGCGCTGGAGGGGGGTAAATGAAGGGGGAAAGAAACGAGCGATCGAGACAAGGGGAATAGCTTGGGACATTCTACGGTACGAGAACGAGCGCGAGCAAGACAGCAGCGTATCAACGTGCTCAGATGCATTATCAGAAGGCGTTGAATCCAGTCATAGTCTGCGGATCAAGAAGAGGATGAGGGGGATATTGCGAACCGAGAGAAAGACAAGCTGCGAGTGTCATAGAGACGATTGTGAGGATTGTGTCCGAGCTCGAATCGAAACATACTGTGCATGATGAGTCAGCTCTATTGATAGGGCAATGGGATGGTGTAGATGGGCCAGCGGCGGGCAGGGTCGACCAAGGATGAAGGATGTTGGCGGGAAGAGTAACAAAAAAGCACAGAGACGGTGCGACGAAGAATAAGTCAAAAGACAAAAGTCATGTCCAATGCAGCGAGCGCCAGTACCAGGTCGAAATTATGCATGGTAGCTGGGTTGATTGCTAGGTTGGGATAAAATACGATCAATTGGCCAATATATACATATATATTATGTATATATGTATAATTCGATCTGTAAGCGCGATGGGAAGCCTGTGATGATCGCGTGGCTGAGCGTCTCTTTTCTGCATTACATAATTCAACCTCTCTCTCAATTAAGCAACACCTGAGTGATGTGCCTGATCTGATGGGCCCGTAGTATTTATTATTGTAGGGTTTGTTGTTTGTTGCTGGATCCGGTAATGTACAAGTCGATGATGAACGTGAGACCGTGAGACTGTGAGACCACCGGACAACGAAAGACAAAAGACACAATAGAGAAAACACGAAAGCAACAAGTGCATGTGCTGTACTGACTGCATGTATACAACTACACGCTTCGTCTTGCTTATTGCTTCTTGCTTCTTGATCATCACACATATACACATAGACGCATAAGACTGCTCTCTTGCATCCGCAACACCAGATACTAGGATAGGACACCAGAGAAACTTACACGCTCTCTCGTCATTGAGCTGCGATCGACCGACCCCACCTATACTACCTTACGACTCCGGACCTTTTTGTCGACATTGCCGTTTGACCCGCCTCCCATCTCGTACCTTACTTTGTTTTTCTTTGCTTAATCCAACCCTAAGCTGGCGGCACACCTGGGATCGATAGCTCAATACAACTGCACTTCGATTTGGATATCAATATATCATGGCCTCAGCAACAGCGAATGGCGTCCATCCACACCCAACAGCAGCGAACCTCTTAAACGTACGCCCGCATAAACAAAGTATGGCCGAATTGAAACTACGTCGATTGACGGAACATAATGCTCGATTGAGAGATGACTTGGCTCGACCTAGAGTAAGGGTGTCAGAGGCTTCGGTCGGGTTGATCAAGTTTTGTACGGGTACGAGGGATCCTATGGTGAGTCGAGTCTGAGAACTATAATTCACAGGAGATGTGGGAGCAAAACGTTGGTACTGGTAATGGTAATAGTACTCGCGTGAGGGAGAGGTCTGCGGGCGAGCGATGGAAGAACGAACGAAATCGGGCCGACTCTGCTCGGCTGAGAACAGACAGAGCCCGATTGATCTTGATCTCCTACAAGACGATGCTTCGTGTCCAAAGCTAGCCTCGTTCCCGTTTCCGCCCTCCTCTCAAGGGTCAGGTCATTCGCACCTGACTTTTTCGGCTGACACTTATGCCCTATCTTCTCTTTCATGTTATAGCTTCCGTCAGTATGGGGTCCACCAGGACGTAATGACGATCCATATGCTCCACCAGAGAAAGGCTGTTGTACTCGTGAGTTACATTTGACTTGCAGCCAGTCGCCAGTCCTCTCCGCATTCTCAACTCCATCTCCATCTTCATCTCCATCTCCAAAGGCATCGTGCTGTTCATCCGTTGTTTTTATCTTTCTTTCTTGGTACTATTCTTCTTTCGATTCACCTTATGGAACGGAATGGAAAGGAACGAGCTGACAATGATCATGGCTCGATATGTCTGATTCTGTGTGTGCTCTCGTCCAGTGATGTAATTGGCCTAATCGATCAATCTTATATAATCATAAACCTCGACCCGAATCGTCTCAGGTCAGGTCAGGTCGATCAAAACCCGTGGTCCGCTGCCCCGATACTACTGCCCACAACACACAACACACAGCACACACTGTACCTTTGTTATCTGTACATTCCACTCTCGAAATTAAACATCTTGCTCGACGTCTTTCCCGTCGTAGCCGTAAATCGTTGTACAACAAAGTCCGCCTTCGCCTGCCTGCGACTCGTTCGTATCCTCTGGCCCGATATCTAATCCAATTCGGTTCCATACCTTAAGTTAGTAATATCAACCTTGTCTCGCTCATCTCTTACGCTTCATTCATCCGGAATGGGCTTGATGGGCTTCGTCGCTTTCTTTTCCTAGATTCGAACATCCGCACTTTTTATAGTCTTCCTCTAGACTCGATTTTTTCTCCTTTCTCTCTTTGTTTGTTCATTGGATGTCTTGCAATTTTGCAATTTTGCATCATACACATATATAGAAAGCACGGTCCGACTAGATGCATCGTACCATGTCATATCTCGTCTTCGAGTATACATATATATACACCGGATCGCGCTCGCAATCGCTGTCGTCATACGAACAGGTCAAGAAAAAGAAGTCAGACAAGACGAGATCAATCAAGGTGGCGACTGTGGATGAATGCAACTTGACAATATCATAAGCTGTTATCACCTGAGTTCTGGCGTTTATGTTGATATCAGTATCGGTATTGGTATCGGCTTTCTTTTGTCTGTTGTGCGACATTCGTTCATTCATACATAGATACGGTCTGAAGCGAAAGAATGATTCTCACCTGTCAAATACGTGAACAAATACTACAGTACTCGTACAGTCTCTGCAGTGAGAGTACAACTCATCACAAATTCAATCAAAGAGCACCGTCCAGTCTTAGTTTCCAGTTTCCAAAACCCCAGCCGCTCCTTGGTTTCCGATATGTCCGTTTACGGTGCATCCCTCCTTTTCTTCACTTGTTATGTTCCACAAACACTTCCATATCGATCACTCCCATATTCATTCCTATTCAAACTCATTCTGCGCGACCCTTCTCCTCAGTTCACCCCATCCCAGTCCCCCCTTAGGCTTCTTGGGCAACTCTACAACTTCCACATAACTGCTTGGGAACATCCCCTCGTGCCCATTCCCACCTTCTGCTAAGATCCCTTTCCACCATTCGCCCTTTTCCCCAACTTTATCCAAAACAATAATCACTTGTCCTGCTTTTAGTCCCAAATCGCCCGAAGCAGTAGCTTTGAAATCGAACAACGCTACGGCCCGAGCATATCCTTCGAAAGCGCCGTTGGCGGTACCATGTTCCAACCCTGTTCGTAGCCGGAGATCAGGCTTGGATGAGCCGCTAGACCTTCTTCCATCGTGTTGTTGTTGTTGTTGGTGGTGGTATGGTGAGGATGAGGACGAAGATGGCTCAGCGAGGTGCATGTAATCTTCGAATGGCTTTCTCGAGCCGGAATTAGAACGTAATCTTCCAACAGGCATATCCTCGAATGGCGAGAACTCTTTCCCTCCACTCGCAGCGATACCGCCGCTATAGGAGGGATTAGGCGAGCCAGAATTGGAGTTCGTTCGGGGTATGTAAGAAGAAAACGGCCTTGCTTTCTTCCCATTAGTAGTAAACCCAGACCCAGAACCGCTACCGGGTTTAGTCGGTGACGCTTTCCTGCCCATTGCACTTGAGCTAATCGTAGTTGACGAAGTCGACGAAGGGAAATTTGACCAGTTCATACCCGCGCCCGAACCTGCAAAAGCGGATGTTGTCTCCCGGGGTGTGTAATCAGGCTCTCCATCGGGATAGCGGTCCTCTTCCGATCGGAACATTGTTGGGTCCGCTGATCGGATTTGCTTTGTTTCGTTCTGCGCTGATGTGAAAGACGACGAGGTAGGGTATTCTAGTATATCGTCGAATGGAATCGGCCTGGAATTGCTTCTGCTCCTATTCGCACTCGCCGTTCCCCCGTTATTTTGATTTTGGGTTGACAATTTAGCGAAAGACGCCGATAGACCTTTCCCGTCCGACGCCCACATTCCCAGCAGATCTCTATCGTTGTTGCCGTTGTTACCGTTGTTGCCGACGTCTTGCTTGTTATTGAGAGAAGGTGCAATGGAGGACCGACCCAGACTGCTGAATGGATCTTGAGTCGAAGACGAAGTGTGCGATTGCGAGTCCCACTCTCCCAAAAGATCCTTGTCTCTCTGAGCAGATGACGATTGTCGTTTAGCCGAAGCCGAAGCCGAGGCCGAAGCCGAAGCTGAAGCCGAGGATTTTCCGTTTGGGCTCATGAAGCTGAACGGAGCTGGTACTTCCCCATTCTTCAACAACGATCCACTCCTCGATCGACCACCTGATCCCATACCGGTTCCTATGCCGGAACCCGAAGAATATCCTGACACGGGGACATTGCCGACTCCCAAGCCCATAGGTCCAGATGCATCCCATGTCAAGCCGGCAGTATAGTTTTCCGAGCTGTTCTCGAGCGTGTTCTTACGTGGGCTTGACGCGCCACCAGAGTTGTGGAATGGGTTGAAACTGCTGCCCTTTCTTGAATTGCCGGGTCTTGAGGGTGATCCATTACCGGTCCTATCCAAGCGATCTGGCCCGTCTTTACCTCCACGATCACTTCCTCCAAACAAGCTTCCCGCTCTTCTCCTTCCTCCGCCACCACTAGCGGGGGGGATGCTGCCTTCCGCTCCTACACCTTTCCCAAAAACATATCCACCACCCTTCTTCTCCGGCGTAGAAGATTCCCAACCCATTCCTCCTCCTTCACCTGCTTCGTCCCTGTCTCTCCATCGTTGTCCGCCGGGTAGACCTGTGCTCTTATCCAGCTGGTCAATGAGCACATGACACCATTCAGGCGGGTCGAATGTTCCCGATAAGATCTGTTTGGCCGAAGGGTTCCCGCCATATGCTATTCGGTTGGCATCCTGTCGTTCGACAATGACTGATCCTTCTACGGACACGCCGCCGAACAAGCCTTTGGTCTTGGAATAGCTGTACATGGCTGCTAGTCGGCCTTTGGTGTTGAGTGATCCTGAGCCTTCGGCATTTCGTCCTAATGGGCCGACCGCGACCTGCCGTCAGGGTTGATATCGAATCAATGTTCTATCTCACACTGTGTAAACGCATTTGTCTGACTCGTAGAACTCACTGAAAGGTTACCACCTAGTGTCAAGCTACCGGCGGACATGAAGGATGCCACGGCTGCGTGAGACTAGCGAGGTAGAGCAGTCAGTACTCTGCATGTTATACATGTCAGATGACAATTGTCGTAAGATCGAAAGAGCTACTTACGTTGAGCACAATCAAGAAATCCGTGACTCTGCGCAGATGATATGATTAGCTGAGTATCACCAGATACGACCGGAACCCAGAAGACAGCTCACTCGGCTCCCATTTGACCACCAAACCCGAATCCTCCCAATCCAATCGCACTAGGTGGCGACCATGCTGCGAAGTCACGATGGCCTATCTTAGCTTCCAAATAGGTTATATTGTTGTACGGTGTCTGACGGCAGAGTTGAAGCCGATAGACTCACTTCCATCAGGTAAACGGGCAATAACAATACCACTGCCGGCTCTGGCCGAGAGGACGAAACCCGCTTTGAAGACTGTGAATATTGCGAATCCGGCTGCTCGTTCTAAGATATGGCGGGGGATGACCTGTATGTAGCATAGCGCGGCGAATAGCGGTGTTTGTAGTACAAGCAAGGGCAGAGGGGAGAGAGGTCAGGTGGGATAATAGTCAGTTCGTCGCAGAAGCTATGCCTGTCTGTAACTAAAGCCTGCCGGACATACCTTGTCCAAGCCATTGTTATTGACATCCACAAAGCTCCTTACTACGCACATGACAACATCCGCCCGGTTTTTACGACCATCAGCATTGCCAAGTCATGAACATGTGCAGAATAATGTATGTGAAGAGAGTGGACGATTAGTCACGTCACTCACGGATCTTGGCAGCTTTACGAGTCTCATCCTCCAATCTCACTAACAGATTAGGAATCACCGATCGAGCGAATACCTCGCAGGTCAGTATCAGACGATACAATACAGACAGAATAGAATCTAGTATCTCCGGCTCGCTCAAATCGAGATTTGCTGGGGAAGATGACCGACTCACCAGGTAATGGACTGTTCAGACCCATCTTTGCGCGCGTGTGTACAATAAACCACTATCTGTTCCGGGGGTTTAGATATCGCTTCAATGTGTTTTATACGTTTTCGTATGTGGCTGTTGTGAGAATTTTGGAAGTAGATTGGTTCTTGGTTGATTGTGATTGTATTGATGATGACATATGATGGTGAATGATCGACCGAAAAGGATGGACACCACCACCCACCGGTTATATGCGAGGGTAACAATGAATAACGAACGACGTCGATCCCTTTTCTCTTTTTCGTTTGTATTGATGAATGAGTAAAGAGGCCTGCGGGCGATTATGCCTGCCAATGATGTGCGCTCTGACGTCGACAAGACGATATACGATCTGTTCGGCGCCAAGGACCTTGGAACGTATGATATCGTTGAGAGTTGGAAGTAGATAATTAATGGCGTTTGTGGGAATGGAAAGGGTGTGCTGTGCCTTTTATGGTGATATGGTGATGGTTAGTCGACCATTCTCTTCATCTCCCTTCACTGCCTTTTCAAGAGGCCAACTTCAACGTCAATTGCAACTGTTGTATCATCCTAGGTCTTATTGTTATTGCGATGCAATGCATCCCTCGCATTCGCATTCGCATTCGCAGTTGTCCGGAGCCTTCGGTGTTTCCCCGCACTGTGCATTTGCATACGAGTGACACTACACCACTGCACAGCCTAATCTACTACTACTAGACGAGTAGACGAGCAAGGAGATACGAATGTTTCGAATGTATATCATCCTACCACTTAACACCCACGTGCACGTGTGGGTGTGTAGGCCCAACATATACATCCTGACGTATTGAGTGATCATCTACCTCTTGTAATTCAGTCCAGCTCCAACCACCATCAACTATCAACCATCAAAACACCAATCACTTCTCCCTCTTCTTGATCTTGTCCAAAACTAAGAATATACTATCAGCAAAAATGCCAGTCCTCGACAAGATCAAAGCCGCCTTCTCCTCCTCCTCCACCTCCACCTCCTCCGAGCCTACCCCTTCCACCGCCAACACCAACACCAACACCGCGACTGCCAACACAACCAACGCGACTTCTGCGCCTACTCCCCATCCGGACGGTCAAGCGCCCGCTCACCCTTCTCATCCTGATGCGACCGCCGCCCCAGCTCAGCCTGTCTTGCCTGATCATCCCGTCTTCGATCAGAGCAAGATCACCGTCATTTTCGTGCTCGGTGGACCTGGTGCTGGTAAGTTTGACCTTCAGTTTAACTAGTATGAAAGCACGGGTGTGTTATGATACCAAACGCGTTTGTACAGCGGAGAGAGGAGGGGCAGCAGAGGATACACAAAGCTTTTTGCGGTTAGAGAGGACGAGGTGGATTGAAGGAGACTGCTCTTGACGTGTCATGGGTGTTTAAACTCTGAGCTTGCGCTGATTCATACCGCCTCGTCGTTATTTCAGGCAAGGGCACTCAATGTGAACGATTAGTTGCAGACTACGGATTCAAGCATCTCTCTGGTGAGTCTGACCGTCTCGCCGTCGTATCACTTCTTCCTGAACCTATGCCTGGGTACACTTATTGCTTCATCTAACGAGCAGCGACTGATGTTTAACGTATTTGGTCTTGCCTATTATAGCCGGTGATCTCCTTCGAGAGGAGAGGAACCGACCTGGCTCTACTTACGGAGAGCTCATCACAGACTGTATCAAGGAGGGCAAGATCGTGCCTCAGGAGGTTACTATCAAGGTGAGCGTGTGGCGGGTTCCATTTCCTTTTTTTTTCCTTTTGTTTAGATGATCATGGTCATAATCATTGAGCGGCACCGGGGTGTAGAGTGCGAATCAATTGCGAACGCGCTCATGCTCGTGCTCATGCTAACTTGAAAAATGTCATGTCATATCTGTGACTATCACTTATAGCTCCTCGAAAACGCAATGTCCGCCACCCTCGCCTCGCCTCCCACATCTGCTTCTTCATCCTCCGGATGGGAGAACGGTAAAGGCCGATTCTTGATCGACGGTTTCCCTCGAAAGATGGACCAAGCTTTGAAGTTCGACGAATCGGTCGTTAGGTCCAGCTTTGTCCTGTTCTTCTCTACGACCGAAGCTATCTTGCTCGAACGATTGTTGGAAAGAGGTAAGACTAGTGGGAGGGATGACGATAATAAGGAAAGCATCGTCAAGAGGTTCCGTGAGTTATCAAATAATCAAATGTTTCGATATTCTGTGTCCACCTACCGAAGCTTGCACCAACCTGAATTTCATCTTCCATATTTCGAGATTTTGTCTTTTGTCAGCGCAATGCTTGTAAAAGTATAGGGTCAAATGGCGAAACGATTGTGTGTGCTGAAACCATCGAAACTGTTTCCTTTGAACTCTTCTCCCTTTCCACAGGAACTTTCATCGAAACTTCCATGCCGGTCGTTGACTATTATCGAAAGGAAGGTAAAGTCGTCGAGGTGAGTTGGGTCGAATAGGAGGTTCCTTTTATATCGACCATTCTATCATAAATCGTCAAGATAAGAATCATGATATCTTGGGCAGGACTAACTTTGAACGCGCTTCACTTGGCACCAGATCGACTCGTCCCCTCCCATCGACGTGGTATACGACAAAGTCAAGGCTGAGATGGATCAGCGATTGGGTCTTTTGACCTCTTCACAACTCGACGCCGATTCTCAACCTCAAGTTCCTGCCGCTGCTGCTGCCACTGCCAATGCCAATGCTGCAGACGCAGGCGCTTCCAATGCTACTGCCACTGCCGCTCAGCTCTCTACGACCTCTGGTGCACTCGGACCTGCTATCGCTTAGAGGCATAACAGGACTACCTGTGTAGGCCTAGACAGGCAGACAGACGGAACGGAATGCAGGAGACCAGACAGATGAGCGATTTTGTATTCGCTATTAGACTAGGAGGATCCTGACCGTTTTTCACTGAGCGATAGATATACATAAATAACATACATACAAACATACATGCGCGCACATACACATACTGGCAGTAAAGTACACCGCTACACTGAATTATCTTTTTTCCCTATTTGTTGATACGGATATACGGACTTCGATGCTATGCTATCACATACATTATTTTTCAGATGCTACGAGTACTGTTTCTTCAGTGTACCTGGTGTCTGGATCAGATGAACAGAATCTGCAACATCTCCCCAAACTCCCAGCGAAAGACCTTGTCAAAACGGTATCCATATTCATATTCATATTTATATTCATCCTCGTCCTTCCGCCTAAAGTTGTGTTGTATGTGCACTATATACACTAACACCCTTGGATTATACCTTTCTACCATTCAGTTGATAACGCCTTTCGCTCGATCTCCCCCTGATCTTTCGACACTAACACTAACACTGACACTGACACTGAAATTGCTCGAAAATCTACTTGGTTTCGACTCCTCTTTTCGTATGAACGGTAGACTATGGACTGGGGGGAGATATTGCTACAGTTGAATAGAAATCTTTCCAGGTAAGGTTGAGAGATGGCGATGTTGTTGAAAATGGAATTGAAATTGAAAATTGAAACTCATATGCAAGCTGACGAACAAGATTGAAATTTTGAAACAAAAAAAAAAGCTGAAGTAGGATCTGAAGAGCTGAAGAAAGACAACGTCCGATCTTTTCTGCAAGACGGGGAAACAGGAGATTCGAAGGGGAAAAAATAAGAGAGAGAAGAAGACCAAATCACTAATGAAGGAAGAGTTGAAGAGATGACAGACTATACAAAGTTCTGATTGACACGCCAAGTTTTCCGGTCAGAGCAGGTACAAGCTGAAGAAGAAAATTCTCATCCCAATGTCTCCGGATCACGGTCCCAACTAGTGAGCGAGCGAGGACACGGATCGAGTTTATCGCTGGAAAGCAAACGGACCACCACCGTACACTCCGTCGCCCGGTTGGCCCGTCGAACCTAAAGGCATAGCTTGGGCGGACATGGGCGAAGTGAGCGTGGCGAATGGAAACCCGGCTCTATGGCTTTGACCAGCTTGTGGTTGAGGGAAGGGGTTCTGAGCTGTGGGAGTAGGGTGATCTCCCTCTGGTTGTCTGAAGCCATCGAGGGGCGCAGGCATGGACAGATGTTGAGGCGCAGAAAGTCTCCGTACGTTGGCGGCGTTGGCACCGGGAACACCCATACCTGGGATGAGCGGATTAACGTACGAGTGCGGGTGAGCGTGGGGATGTACGCCGTAAGCCTGCTGTTGGGGTGGTGCAGGGTAATAGCCCCTTCCGTCGATAGAGGAGATGGACGAGGATGAGGTAGAGGGCCGCGATTCAGCCCCGGCGGACCAAGGCGCATACCCCGCAGGATAAGACTGCGACGATCTGTGACCAAAGTCTGAGGCGGACATCATGGAAACGGAAGAGTCTCGTCGATCCCAATCGGATTCGCCTGAAGCTGAGCTCATCGATGTTCGCTGAGTCCAGGCGGCAGCGCTTGCCATGTACTGCGCGTTGGCAGTAGCAGCGGCTGCCTCTCTTTTTTTCTTCCTCCAAGCCTTGCGCATATCCTTGAACTCTGCCGATAGCGCGTCAAGAGTCAGCTGAAATCGCGTTGCTAGCGGGTTTCAACTCACCGGAAGGCAATCGTTTCTCTCCGTGCTTCTGCATCGCGACATGCGCGTTCAAGTGATTGAGTGTTCCATATGATTTTTCGCATCCGTTCCAACCACAAGCGTACAATCGCTCGATCTCATCGAATCTCCTCCTTGGTCGCTTCTTGGGTGCGGGTCCGCCTAACTGGAGGAGACTGAACTCGTTCTGAGACATCTCGCCAGACTGACTAGGTTTGGCACCTAAGGATGAGGACATGTACGAGGATCGGATCGGAGCAGCGCCGGGACGAGCGAGACCAGAATCGATAGAGTATGCACGATCACCGGGGAAGGAAGAGCTGTTGGGTGTTTGGAGAGATCCAAGCGAAGCCGATCGATCGTCTCTGAATGGCATGAATCCCTTTGAAGCATCTTGCTCGTATGGTCGAGCCGAAGTGGGTGTAGGAGGGTGGTAGAATGCTGAGCCTGCAGGAATCTGACGAGCGATGGACTGAGCACTAGGTAAGGGGACGCTTCCGGTTAAGTGAGGGTAGCTCGGCAACCCGTCACTGGTCTGAGGCCGGCTGTTAAAAGCGCTAGGTCGAGCGTAGTGGTGATTACCTTGCATCTGCTGCTGTTGCAAGTATCCAGCTTGGGGCGCATGAGCCGGAGCGGACGTGAGCCCAAGAGTGGTGGTGGAGTGACTGACTTCATTGCTGCCGGTGGTGTAAGGCGATTGTTGCCATGAGGACGGGGGAACGTTAAACTGAGGTTCCGAAGCTCGACGGTTGTTGTGAGCAACATAATGGGGGTCAACGGTATTGTCTGAGGAGGAAACTTGCGAAGGGACCTGTTTGGCTGAGGCTGAGTCGACCTCCTTGTTATTGGGGGTACCAAAGGGATTGGTAAACATGGTTTCGCTTCCTTCGTCGATTGTCTCGGTGACTCTCAATTTACCGTCGGAAGAAGTTGGCCGTTGATTGAGCCTTTGGAATCTCTGTCCTTCTTCTCCACTCCCACTTCCACTTCCAGGCATAAATCCAGCAAAGGGACTTCTGCTTTGCAATGCGCCTCCGGCGGTAGCAGGTCGTCGAGTTTCAGATACCGAAGGTCGGACAAACTCGCGGGAGATCGCGGGCAGTGCGTCGACGGATGAGAAGGAAGTTCCGGTTGCTGATCCGGACGCCGATGAGAAAGATGAGGCGGCGGAAGAGTTGTGGAAAGAGCTGAATGAGCCGGGGAAGTACGAGTTGCTCGCTGAGATGTTGTTGTTGTTGTTGTTGCCTCCGCTAGGTGTGTATACGCCGTCTGAAGGTGAGATACCGCTACCGTTGGAGCTGAAGGAATCAGTCTTGACGGGTTGCGGCTTGAAGGGTGCGTTCGCGCTGGCTGTAGAACCGAACGCAGAGTCGTTGGCAATGGTGGGGGGCTCAAAGGCGAAGTCGGTGGGGGAAGAATCGTTGGACCCGTTGACAGTCATCGCTAGTGATGAAAGTGGAGTTGACCAGCTGATCGATGAAGAGAAGATATCATCGGGCGATGTCCAAAGGGGAGGTACCGGTGGAGTGAGGTAATTGGTGGGTGTCGTGTCATTCATGTTGTAGTTGTGATGAAATACGAGATTGAAAGAGAGGATTCATCGAGTATCGCGGATCGCGTTGTCGGGAGCAAGAGGCAAAGGTAGGTATCCGTCAAGATAATGAAGAAGTCGAATAGGATTGATAAATCAAGAAGCCGTCAGCTTGGTTACTCAATCGGACTAGATCGGGATTCCAGTAGTTTTTCTTGGTTTCCTTTCTATTCGTACGTGTTTTGTGGATTGAAAGATCATGTGAGACATGGGTGAATCATGATCGACGGCAAGACGGGGTAGGTAAATTTGACGGCCGAAGGAAACAAGGTATAGAGAAAATGGTGAAGATGTGTTGAAAGATCAAGTAATTGAAAGACAAGGGACACGGAACGCGCAAAGATGAATGATTCACATCCGCAAGCAGGACAGCAGGACGGATGGTTTGTGGAGGATGGGACGCCGAAGGTTGGAACAACGAAGTATATTGCCTTCCAATACTAAGTGCACCCAGGAGCAGTACACAATGCAATGAGGTTGTAAGGGGGCGTTTACGAACAAAGTTAAGATAGGAAATATATGAGAGAAGCATTTTCCGCAGGCGAGAGACGGGATGATAGGACATCGTACTCACCGAAAAGGTTCGTGTTGTAGTTTTTCTGACGGACTACAAGTTGAGTTGGCTACGGGTGACAACAGAGGTGCACGCCGAAAGCTACTGTCGATATCGAACGGATAGGGTTGTACCTTTCCTATCTATTGCTATGTGTTGATGCTCTTGACAAAACAAGGAACTGGTTTGTCGAGCGAGGTGAGGTAACTAACAGCGGTGATGTGTGTGATGTGCTGCGATGCGATGTGGAAGAGACGAATCGGGAAGACTGCGTCGATAAGGTACGAAAAGTGAGACGAAGTCACCGTCAGGCCAGGTCAAATCAGGTCAGGTCCGATGGCGGGTTGGTTGATGTATTCTCTTCTCGAATGAGCCTGAAAAGGGGGATTCGGGCAGACGATCTTTCGTTGTTCTGTCCAGTACTGGAGTGAACTTGTGATTGTTGAGTTTTGGCTCGTGAGACAGAAACAGCAATGTGATGAGGGGAAGAAACAAGCATGCGAATTCTGGACTTGGCCGAATGTCGAGTAGACGCGTGGGTGCAGTGGTTTGTGTATGGGTGCGTAGTGCGTACTTGAGCGATGTTCAAGTTTGGTTGCTGAGCTGGTGAAGTTGAGCTTTTTGCCAATATGATTGTTGCAGATAAGATTGTTGTTGATGAAGTTGATGCAGAATGGGAATATGGCGAAATGATGATGAAGATCTAGTCTAGTGTGATGATGATGGTGGTTATAGTGTGGTATGGACGGGTGACTATATCATGATATGAATGTAGGTGGGATGAGATGTATAACATGTATATGATTGTGATGATAACCGGAAGGGGTGAGGGGTGAGGGGGGAAAGAGAGAGGGATGGGCGTTGGTTTGCTCTTAGTGTGACCAAGTTGAACCTATGCTACGCTACGGCAGAGATGTCGGATGTCTGATGCAAAAGATAGATTATAAGAGGGGGGATGATGGAGGAGGGGGGCAGTTGAGCTTTTTAGTGGGATTTGTGGTTTATCGTGCCGCGCTAATTTAGTGCGCTTTTTCGATATTGGGTGATTGCGTTGCGCCTGCCTCTCTTCTGTCTGCTGCTTGTGGGCGTTAAGACGAGGGGGAGGGGGGGGGGGGGGGGAAACGAACGAAGATCCGGGGTATGAAAAGGCTTTTAAGGCTTTCCGTATTACAGCAGCAGCATCAGCAGCAGAAGAAGAAGATAGATAGATAGATATCAGATGAGTCGACGTTCGTCTTGGTAAGAGGATCTGAGCGTTTTGCCTGCACCAGGGTCAAAGTCGGCTTTGGATCGCAGAAGGGGGTGATGGGTACCATATGATTCCGGACAAACGGCCGGTGTCTTTATCCTGATATGTAATGCATGCGGGACCGAGTGAGGGACATACATCATCATCGGTTATTTACATCAGTATTGCTTCTGCTCTCCCTGCTCTTCCTGCTCTTCGAGATTCCTTTCTCTGTGCACCGATACACGGGAGAAGCTTCACGGTGCGATGATGGACGCGCCCGCCCATATGGTTCGTCGGCGCGGCGCGAAGCAGCAGCACAGAGCGAACGCTCAAGCTTCGCAAAGGAATGGGAAGGGATGGGATGTATTTGTTAGGGATGTCTCTCTGTCCTGCTATCTTGGCTGGACTGCAGAGCACTTATGCACCGCATGCTCGCGCGCGAAGCTGTATGTCTGTCCGCCTAGAGGCAAAGCACTCGTACCCTCCTTTGGTCTTGATCGGAGCAAAACAGAGCAGAGCAAGCAACAAGCGATGCGGTGCATCTCACACATGTCATGTCGCGCAGGAAAGAAGAGGCCGAGAGAGACAGAGATCAAAGGTGACGGACGGGATGGCCATAACCATGGCCATGAGATGAGGATGGATGGATGAATCATGCAAGTAAGAATCATGAATGGGAAACTAAATTAAGCTAGTGGAGCTCTCCATTCCCTGAGATTCATAACACTCTCCCTTCTCCCTTTATTCCCCGGGCAAAAAGCAAGAAGTATTTGAGGGCGATACAATCAATCTCAGGGCTGGCTCAGATGACCTCGCGTGTCATTTTTTGATGCGTGTCCCGCTCATACGCCTTGGAACGTGGGTGTGTGGGTGAGGTGGGTGTTTTAGTGGCGTTTTTGAACAACGTCATTTCATGTGCGTCGCCTTTTCTTTTAATCTTTTGATCTCCGCAGCCACCGTCAAATCCCCCCCTTCATCCTCTGATATTCCGCCTAACCTTCAATAAATTTACCTACTCTTCAGGTAAAAGCAAAAACATGCGACCTGTAACTTGTAATCAAATCAAATCAATCTCGTCATGATTTTTGATTTTCCTAATTTTCATTTATCAGACAAGACAATCGCACCGTCCGTCCGGTCGCCCGTTCCGTTCCTCGCCTCGCGTCTCCTTGCTCCTTGTCCTAAATCGCTCACGCATTTCGGTCTCTCTTTCTGTGCGCGTGTCTGATCCAGAGCAGTGTCTGTGGCATCGGATGAATCGAGATGTCTAACGACCGTATTGGCTGTCAACCAAGATGCATCCGACCGGCTATAACTGCCTTGTAAGCTATTCTATAATCAGTGCATGGTAGGTTTGCGCACTCCTTCCCAATCTCGAATTCATTTATTGCGGCTCCACATTGTAAAAGAGGAGATAGCATACGCGGTTATCTCGGTATCCAGCATATGTGGCATAAGTTACAGCAGAGCGAAAGCAATAATCTGCCTCCGAGGAATGGATCGCACACCACACGTATGAAAAATGGCACACACGGATCCCTAACGTGGGTAGGGATAGATTAAAAAAGGGGTGGGAGAGAGGGCTTTATCCCTCTCTCTCCATGTAACCGAGGATCAGTGTCCGTGCGTGGTTCGGTACCAAGCTGATACGAGTACATCTGTTCAGTACAGTAGCAGCTACATTACTGTGTAGGAGGGAGTCCTTAGCCTCGATCGCATAGGTCCTTTTAACGCGCTAAATTAGCTTGAAACGCGTTGATGCTCTGATGGGTGATAGGTGATGCTGATGAGTGATGGGTCTGGTGATCCGTGCGTGATTCGTGGCACAGACACGGACGGTTGCTAGCTTTATGCGTGCGGCCGAACTGAGATCTGCGTGTCTGTGTGCAAAAAGTTATGTACGTGTATACAAGGATCGATGTTGACGGGAAAACTGAGCTGAAGCCGGCGGCTGGCTGTCTGCACGGTGGGCAGAATGTGTACGTCGCTGATCTTGATGATCATGATACTGATATTGATGGTGATCTTGCTGGTACTGGTGATTGATGAAGGTGAAGGTGATGGTGGCGGTGTTAGTGATGGTGATGGTAGCCTCGACCTTCATCACCAAGGCCTAGATCTGATTCTCATACAACTGTGGTCCTGTCTAGCCCAAGGCCTGGTCAGAGGCCAGAGCTTCTGAGCTCGAGCCTCGAGCAAACTTATGCTTATTCAGTGAGCTGCGCAGAACCGTCAAGCAAGACCTCGGTTCAACTACACCTACACTACACGGACTGTTCGATACGATCTCTTGGAATAAACAAACCTCGATAGCAACCGCACATATTCTGAACAATCGACCATGTACAATATAACCATACATACAGCCTTGAAAGACTTTGCTCAAAAACTGATAAGATAATGTACAAAGATATTCAAAATAAGAAGAGAAATAATCACGATTGTCCTGAAATACCTCGAGCAAACACCCAAGCCGATTATCACCTCGAGGTCCATGGATTCCAAGATCAGCACAGCTCCGCCAGAAGATTTATAGATTCGTCCGATCGTGGAAGACTGGTTGATCTTCTTCGCCGAAACCACAGTATCCTACACAGCAGGAGAGGCAATAAGCAATGAACACGAAATGTCAGTGAGAGTCCAGCACGAAGGTCCTTTGAGCAATACAGTGTACTGGCTACGGTAACCCGCGAGAATAGGTATAAATCCTGAATCTTGAACTCACCTAGGATCGAGTCGGGATCATCGCACTAGCAACGCCAGAGACCGGATTGTCAGCGTCGGTATGCGTGTACGTTCTCGGTTGATGCAGCTCCATCCACTTTTGGCGTAGCGAATCAAGTCGATTATCATTTACTCACGGGGTTTTCATACACCTTCTTCCCCTTGTGAGCGCCGCCTACTTTCCCATTCCCACTCCCATGGCCATTCCCATTCGTCGTTGAACCCATCACGTTTTGCTGCCTATACCCACCGCCACCACTCGATCCTTTCTTCTTCTGAGGTTTGTAGACATAACTGAACTCTGCCCCTTGATCACCACAAGCAGCAACATTCTTTACACTCGTCACGCCCCCACAACGACACTTGAACCCGAATCCAGATCCGACACCCGCATATCGATAATTGACACTTGGAAGCGGGGTGAAAAGTGCTCCTTCAGATTCGATCTCGGCGCAGGCGTCAAAGCATTCGGCAGGGGAAGCGAACGTCCCTGCAGGCTCAAAAGTTCCGATGAAGCTTTTGGAACAGACGATAAAGTGGTGATCTGTCGCTGTTAAGGCGACCTGTAAAGTGAAGCCAGCGAAAAGGGATCGACAACACGCAGACTCTTTCCGTTAGCGTGGTTCGTGCCAAATGAATCATTCCAATCGCACCGCAATGAAGATCTCTAAGCAAGCAGCAAGAGTATCCTCGAAACGCTCCGTATCAAACGGCCAGAATGCCCTTGCTCACCTCCCTCTCGACCACCAGCTACCCTGGTGAGACGAACACACCACGACGTTGCACTCACCCTGGTCTGGCCCATCCTACATCCGAACGAACCAACAGGCTGCACCGAGTAGTTGTCCGCATCGGGCCCCGCGTTCGAACAAGCGCAGTCGTGTACGCCTTTGCCTTTATCTTTGAAATACGAGTATGTGTAACCTTTCGCCTGGCATGTCGCCTGTGTACTCGAATGATGTTTAACAACAAGAACACACAATTTAGCTCTATCCTTTCTCGCTTCTTTGGTGAAACGTGTGTTTTGCCAGCTTCTGCAAACTTGGTCAGACGGGGAAGCAAGGATACGATGGCCCGCACGGACGTGCACGCGCCAGGGAAGGGATATGTGAGAAAGAAGTCAGCGGCTGATGGGATGAACTTACGGCGCATTCATAATAACTTCTCTTCTCAGTCTTCTTCCGAATTTTCAACCCCGATCCGCTCCCGGAAGCAGCACCGTATCCCGCACCATGACCCGAACCCAAGCCACCTGGTCGGGGCGATAGTAACAAAGGGTCGAAATCCGGGTCCAGGCAGCCTATGAATTCAGATGAGGTTTGGGCGGCGACCAGATTTATGGATGATGAAGAGAGTAGCGTCAAAGCTAGTATCGAGAATACCGAAGATGAGAAGAGAGGGCCGATCATCATGTTTGGTGATAGGCGTATAATCTGAGTGTGATATTGTCTTGGATTGAAATTGGAATTGGAATTGGACTTGGAACTGGAATTGAAATTGGTCTCGGCTCGGATCTACGTGCGTGATACTACTGCTCGGGCGGTGGCGGATCAGATCCAATCTAGATCCAGTCAAAAGATATCTTTTTGTGATTCACTTGGTGAAAAGCAAACGATTCTTGCACGACGACCAGCGATAGCGACAGCGGTAGCGACAGCGATAGCGACAGCGGTAGCGACAGCGATCTTGTATGTATGTGACAATGACGGTAAACGGAAAACTTGGTGATTCCCTGTAGATGGTTTGGTTGTCTCCCTCTGGCGGTGAAGTCTATCGATAGTTTATGGTCTGTGGTGGCGTGGCGTGCTGACAGACTCAAGTCTCTCCTGCGACCTATCGTATCTTATCTTGTGGTTCGTTTGATCGGGAGAATGAGACCAGGAGCACTGCTCGTACTGTTCGCTAGACAGCACAGATACGATGATGATCTCAATGTATGATATAAATCTGATAAGTAAGGTGCAAGATACATAAGTTCAGAATAGACAGATAGATCGAGAACCCAAGCAACTAGTTGACCCAACACGAACAATCCCGTTCAACACACTCTTGTAAGCAGGTACGGTAGGAAGAAACAAGCACTAAACCCGTACAAAATTCAAGCTACGCGCTGCAGTTTTCTCACGTACAGCCGAACGAGTAACGTGACTTATGTAGTTACTCACACGCACTACCTTATGTATGTACAGGTATTAGGCCGTGGTTGCGATGCAGTAAACACATAGTCCCTACAAGATCGCCCGCTCGAAGATATGCATGGTACATGGTACCCGAGTATCATGAAGCCCTTCCCTGGATGTTCCATCCAACGCTTCCTTCTCTCTTCTCTTGGCACGGAGGAGGAGGGGGGAGAGGCCCAGAACGAGGGTAAGAGTACGTAGTGTTAAGTTGCTCTTGAAGGGAGCGACCATCTCATCTCCGCAACACAGCCAGGTACTGTAGCTCGCGCGATGGGAGGTATTCCAATTTGTGGTTTGTCCTGGTTCCTGAATCACTCACTTTTTTCATCTCTTCGTCCTTGCCCCCCTTACCATCCCGTGCATCCGACACTACATTACCTTCGCGTTCCGAGTCACAACTGAGACGCACCAGTCAACGAGTGGCATGCTTATTTATCTTTCACTTGATCCTCTTCTCGACAAGGGCACGACATGCTGTCATTTGGCCGTATGCCACAGCTACTCGTTTGTACTTGGTGGACCCAGCGAGAGCGAAGTGCGTGTACAATTAATTTGATAGAAACATGACATGGCATAACATGGGATATGAAACTATCGTCTCGCTATATCAACAGTATCAACACATATGATTGTATATTGTATATCGTATTATTCTACACGCGCACAAAGCCCAGCCTGTGTTGCTCTCACTCAAAGGTGGCGCATCCCTCGACCACCCCTTCAACTTTCAGTTCAACAAGTCTGGACCCCCTCTTCCGTCTTCCATCTCCGATGTATGTATCTACAAATTTATCTATACAAGTCATCAAGGCCCAAAATACAATGAATGGCCTTTTCGCTCCGTACCCCGTGATGAGTAGGCGAAGAAGAGGATGTGTTATAAAACATGATTTTTGGGTTGCGTTGCTATTATGCCGCACTCGATTGCAGGTTTTGGATCCTATCCTTATGCTGGTTGGTTGGTTTGTGATGCGTATGTGCTTGTTTTCGTATCTTCATTATATAGGGATTCTGGGTAAATGATCCAGACTGCGTTCACTGTGTTCCCTGTCGTCGTCTCGTGATGCCCTTTCGTTCATCGCTTCGTCTTTCAAGCTGGCTGGCACAATCGATTAATTGAATGGGTAATGCCGCTTAGTCCCTCCTGGCGAGCTCGCTCGCCGACAGACCCAGCTCGAAGGTGGTCCTAAACGATTTGGTTGGAACAATCACTTTCTGGCTCGTCTTTTTCTTTCCTCCCGTCATAAGCCCAGCATGGTTCGTATCGGGCGTCAAGCTCCTAGCGAAGAGCGCTCTCGACAGAGGTTGGGATTTGGGTAAGCGGGGAGTATGGAAGTCGCCGCCTGCAGCTTGTTGAGTCGAGGAAGAAGAGGAGTTGGAGATGTTGGTCAGGGGGCTCAGACCTCTCACTCGACCTGATCGGGACGCCGAAGGGACAGGAGCGGACGAAGGTGGGTTGGCGAAGATGCGCGGATATCGCGATGCGAGTGGTTTTGAAGGCACGACGACCGAGATCGAAGAGGTTTTGTTGGTTGGTGACGAGGGGCATGTGGAAGGTGTTGTAGTTGGAGGCGAATGCATATTAATTGTAGAAGTAGAAGAAGAAGTCGGTGAAGGCAATTCGGCGTTCTTCGATTCAGGAGAGAAAGAGAAGCCGTCCCCTTCGTCGTCGTGCATATAATCCCTCTCGCTCTCACTGGGCGAAGAACGGTCGCTGTGCCAGTCTGAATCGGAAGACCCGTGATGAGCCATATCGTTGGGACGAGACATCGACATTGTCATTCTAGAAGACGACGCGTGCTGGGGAGAAGTGAGGGGGGAAGATGATCGTTGCATCTTGTAAAAAGCAGGTAGGTAAGGGGTCCTGGCCGTGTGAGTAAGCTGAGGGAGAGCCGCAATACTCTACTTGAATCTGTGGGGGGATTATGGGGATAAAGGAGGGGTTGACGTCAATTACTGTTCTTCTTTTCAAGAGTATATTCTGTGGGGATGGAGCTGTGACTCACCGAGAGCGGGTGACGGAGAAGTATCGATTGCTGGTATCAATGCTGATCGATTTGTATAGTCGTAAGCTGCCAATGGGGGCCGAGATTCAAGGTAGACGACAGCGAGTATCGACGGTCCGAGCTGAGGATGGTGCGAGGTAAAACAGAGGTAATGTCGATCTCGAGTGATCTTCCCAAGGTTTTTGTAGGCTTGCGTACTTGGTTGTATAAGGAGTAGGTTTCCTATATAAACACCGGCGATGAGTGCTGTCGGCGAGCGAAAAGTGTGGGGAAATGGAAAAGTGGAGTAAGTTAGGGGAGATCGACGTGGTCTACGAGATGCAACGTGTTGTTGTTGAATTTATCGGTGACCGTAAAGACCAGGTTTGTTGTTGGGGAAAGGAGGGTCGCCGGGATGTGCGAGGAGGTATATACACTGTGCTATGCTAGATAGATGCAATGTTACGCTAATAAGCATCGATCATAGTACACTCAATGGATGAATGGAATGTCGTTCATCTCGTGCAGACAGAGCAAGAGGGAGTCAGTGCATGGTAGCATGGACCTGAATGGCCTGAAGGCTTATGGTTGTGCCGGATTAACGGATTGTCAACAAAATTCAGCTCTATAGCTATGCTATGCCTGTCCATTCAACCTTTTTCGTTGGGGTACGTCGACGGTCACTCCGTTCTTTTGGGGAATTCAGTCTCACTTTCATGTGGGGCACCCTAATGCTACACATGAAAGGCACGGTCATTCGGTCATTACCGCTTTCGGCCTTGTGCTGTGGCCCATATCATATCATCCGTTCTCGGCCTTTGAGGCTGTGGCCAGTAACCGGCATTTACGCTCTGGAGTTAGGCATCCACATTCACGGTTTGCAGCTTGACGTGCCTATATTCCATACACCTTATACTGGTGCTTTGCATTTCGCACTGCGATTGATTGCACAGGACAAAGGAGATATCGAGCTGCACCCCTTCCTTCAACTTGACCCGCTACTAGCCTTTCAAACATCTATACTGATCATGGACGGTTCATTCTCAATGCTTAGGTGTGGAGCCATTCGAGCTGAGCCGCCTGAGCTGAATGACATCTCCTTTATCTACCCATTGAAGACAGTTGACAAGCTGACTGAGATCGGACATCTGCCCCTTGTCAAAGGAAGCCTAACATCATCCTTGTCAGCGATCGCAAGTGGAATGCCAACAGGATTAGGATTAGATCGGACCTCTGTTCTCACGCGCTGGGCTGATCAAAGGTGAAGGTGAAGGTAATGGCGGCCGGCTGGACCACTCGGACGAATTAGAGTGCGAGATGCCCCGTTTCATCTTACCATACTTTGCCCACACTGTACGAGTGCTCACTAGCAGTGACACGTCAAGACCTGATTTCAGGTTGTCACGCTGACAATGTTTGACATCGTTTGAACGACTGATATCCCACACAACGCTATAACTCTTCACTGATCCAACAGACAGCTGACAGCGACTGAACACATTGACTGTAGAGGAGAACGGAGGATTAACCAGGTCCAGTTCGGAGAACGCGAGATACACGCACACGGGCACACACGCACACACGCACACAGAACAGAAACACAAACACAAATCGATAATATACACACACGGGGAAGGTACGGCGAGCCCACCACATCGCCACTATTCGATACCTCACTACATATACACATATACTACAGACCATCAGTGGCGTCTTCCATCTTGCAATCTTCTACGACATCGACGACATCGACCTGAAATCCAACGAGCACGGATATCCGTTACAACAGTACATACGAGATACCACATGCTGGCTCTCTGATACCACCGGCCACCGGAAAAGCAGCTGGTCCTGCGTTATTTAGCATTGATCAATCACCTTGATTGACCTGCACGGCACGCATTGACCCGCTCTTTTAGCTTTAGCTTGGATACTTCTCTTTTCCTTTCGACGAGCAATCGACATCCCCTATCATTGAATCGGTCATCTCATCGGCTTGGCCGATACGACCATTACTCGACGCTTCAGGCAGCGCATTTCTCGCGAGAAAACTCCAAAGCTACTCTGTCTCTTCACTTAAACACTCGTTTACGACGTATACCCACTGTCTTTACCTCTTATTCACCTCTCACCAAAATGGCGCATTCCAACTTGCCCAATCTTCGCCACCGATACAGACGCGCTCAATCTCCTGCCTCTTCTTCCAATTCGTTCTCCATTACAGACAGGTGAGCGCTAACAACTTCTCGCCCCTTGACCCTCTTGTCGAAGGGCGATATTATCCAGACTATCTGATCTGAGCTGAGCTGACAGACTACGTATCGCTGCAGTTCGCCACTCTTTTCTTACAGTCCTTCATCCAGTTCATCATCATCGTCATCATCATCGTCATCATCATCCCCTTCCTCGCCTTGGACAGCGGGCTATGCACTTCAGTCAGATGGCTTCGACGAAACGCTTCATTTGACAGCCCAATCGAACTCTACTATAGGCTTCAATATCTCAGGTGAGTCTTTACTGACCGTTCAAATTCACAAAGCATCTCGAGCGTGCCTTTGGCTCTGTGCCGTTTCTTTCCCACGCTACGTTGTTCAAAGGAACATTCCATGCATCACCCCTGGCCGTGCACATCAAAACCTAGAAGTACGCCCCGAATCGAGCGCTGATCTGCCATTGATCCACTTTCATGCATACGCTACCTACATAGCATCATCCTTGACATTACTCATCCCCAATTTCGATTCGTGCCAAGCGACAATCTCCATCAACGCCTCCGCACCCATCCCAGCATGCGCTACAACATCTTCCTCAACTTCCGAGACCATCCCTTTTTCATTGTACAATCTACCTTTGGGCGTACACAATGTCCTGTGGGATTCAGGAATCATCGCCTCGGGTGAACAGGTGATCCTTTGGGGCATAGTAGGAGATAGACCGCTGGAATCTGGTGGATTATCCAACGTGACTATCGACAATGCGTACGTGCCTACCGATGGCGCTGATGTGGGTCTGAAGTTCGAAGGAGATTGGACTCATTTGGGGCCGAGCGTGAGCTCGACGAGTTTGGCGGAGTCGGAGAAGATCAATGGGAATTTCAACAAAACTCTGGCTGTCACCCAAGCCAAAGGCAGCTCAGTGACTTTCTCCGGAGCAGGTAAGCGGATCCCTTGCCATCTACATATCTGTATCGAGCCACAAAACATTCGGCTGATCTGCTTTGATTTCACACTCGACTCAAGGCTCCGCCATGTATGTGTATGGTACCGTCGGTCCCGACTATGGTTCAGCCTCAATAGCGATGAACGGAAACGTGGTCGCGCCCGCACTCAATCTTAGTGTAAGTTGCACCGAACCCTTCTTCCCCTCCCGAACATGATGGTGTACCATCGTCCTCTCAACACGATACGCTGTCCGAAACTGACTGAACTCTTACGATACATACCGTAGTCGCCATGGCAGATGGCTTACGAGCTACTATGGTTCCAGACTGGACTCGATCCGGCTCAGAACAATAAGATGGTCATGACCAACCTAGGCAACAAGAAGATGACGGTCGACTTTATTATCCTTACCACCGATCCCGATACCTTGTCCAAGCTGTAAGTATCGCCTTGATCCGACTTTCTGCTTCAGGCTAGTGTTTCAAATAGTACTAACGAGGTATGATATGAACCTAAATCTCTCGTAGGGTGCTTGATGATGGTGATAACTTCGTATCAACCCTCGCTGGCAAACTAGTCTTGTTCCTTGCTATCCCTTTACTAGTGATCGTCTTTATCTCGCTCTTAACCCTCTGGATCCTACGAAAACGACGATCTCAATCTACCCCGCGCCGAAGGTCCAGGCGCCGATCCCACGACTCATCATGGACGCTCCATCCTTCGTCCCTCGGATCTTCATACGCCCACTCAGCCGAAAAATACCCTCGACGCGATACGTTGGGATCCGGTTCGGGACACTCGATCGACAGTTTCGATAATGTCTTTATCAGCTACGACGAAGCGCGTACGCAGCGGATGAGCGACCGATGGCATAACGGGAGCAACAATAGTCCGTTGACGCCCGGAACAGGCTCGGTTTCACCCAGATCTGCTGGAGCTGCAAGTGCGGGAATGGGAAATGGTTTTGCTCAGCGCTCAGCGGGGCTCGGAGTTGGAGGAGATCCAACCACTGGTACTCCCGTTGGACTCGGTGCTGTCCTACCAGCTGTACCGGAGAACGTTGTCGCTTCTCCCGAAAGGATTCGATCTCTCCTTGGATCGAATTATACAGCTACGAACCCTCCAGACTCACGACGAGGCACGGCTTTACCAGCCTACACTCCCGAAGGCACTTACGTCACTGCTTTCACCGGATCGTCGGACGCTGGGAACGGTAGTTCACCCATCAACGCTTATGAGACTTTGACTGGCGGTACCAGCACCATGATCAATACCAATTCCAGTACCACCAGCCCTGGTCCTGGTCCTGGTCCAGGGTCGAGCGGAGGACCGCTGATGAGATCAGGACATGGAATGAGCCAGGATTCACCGGCAGACAATACGGCTGCTACTACGCCTGGTGGGATGACGGGATCACCAGCTTCAAGATACCCTACGGCGGAAGAAGAGAAAGCAGCCCAACTTCACATGTTTAGAGATATCGCCCAGTCTCAAGCGCAAGGTCCATCAGGAATGGAACGAATTCCCGCCTCCACGAGTGCATCTGCGCCCGGCCGCGGATACGGTGATGGAGATAGCCTCGATAGGTTATTGCGATCAACAATGTACAGAGGCGATGAAGAAGACCTTCGAAGAGCAAGTACGATCATAGATCCTAGCGAGGACGATATCATCTCCATCTTTGGTGCGCCGGGTTCCGAGAGAAGGTTGAGCGCAATGACGGAGTCCACCTCTGTCACCGGCGTTGTCAATACCCCCAGTGCATTTACACCTTCTCCGTTCCCGTTTGGTGCGCAGAGACTAGTCTCGACGCCAAACGTCGATGATCAGCCCTCACCGTCTTCTTCTTCATTGTCGTCCCTTGGAGCTGATGTTGCCGGTAACACCTTTTCGCCGCTGCATGTTACGCCTAATCGAGGGATGGTACCGCCTCCTACTCGACCTACAGTGGACACCGCTTTCCTCAACAACGCTACACCGTTCTTTAACCCACATAATAGCCTACATAACAAACATCCATTCTTCATCTCGCCCAACACAGCTTCTAACCCGCCCTTACCCTTACCGTCATCCACATCGAGGACCGCAGGTGCAGGTGCAGGTGCAGGTGCAAGTGCCGGAGCTGGTACCGGTACCGGTGTTACCTCCCTGACATCCGCGACGACCCCGCATGGAAGCTCGAACGCGGCACCTTCAACGTGGACCAGCTCAGCTACACCCATCACCCCTTCATCGCAGACTGCAAACTCTAGGGGTGACAAGCACGGAAGAACGCAGAGCGCTGCGAGTGCTTGGACGGTTAAAAGTGCCGCCAGACCCGATTCGGCCATTATACCTTTTGAAAATTTTATCAATAGTTTGAATGCTGCTGCTAGAGAGGAAGAAGCGAGAGGAGGACGATTGGGATAAAGCTCTTATGTATACCAGGAAGAGTATCCGTACGATGCGGTAGTGATGTCGATCCAGGTACTGTAATACAGATGCAGCACGAGCGGTTATATATAGACAGGTACGAGTATTAAACTCTACACAGCGGCAAGTCTTGTATGTATGGACAAAGATATACGAATCGGTGATGACTGACGTTTGCAATAGGTTACCACTTGCAATGGACAGCGATCGTAACCACCGAATACATGGTCGTACGATACAGCACGACAGAATCTCCATTTTCCAGCATGGAATCCGGTAAAGAGGACTCTCTGAGCGTAACAGCATTGCATTTACCACTGTAAATGGGAGTGTCCTGTTCTGCATATGCATTCGTCTAGCTATTTGACAGGTCTAAACCTACCGTTTACCCCTGGACCTCAGTACGCGTGTCCCAGTTCCGGACTGCTCACTACTTATCCCTCCATCATTAGCCACTGACGCATTCCCATCCACCGAGCCTCGCGATAGCGATACATCGAAAACAGCAGGAGCGAGTGACGGTGCTTCAACCTGAACCTCCGTCCGTATTGGTGTATCCTCCATCCGCGTGTCCGCACCTCCCCGAGGCTCGAGATTATTGTCCTCTCCGACCACGTTATCATCGGCGTTCGCTGCTGCCTTTGCTTTTGCTGATCGCCTCTTCTTCCACGCTATCAGCTCTTTCAACAGACCCAAGAGGAGGGGTACAGCGATTGGAGCGAACAGGGGCGTGTAAACGGCGAATTTATGTTCGTCGGGCTGTGTGATATAATGTTAACAATCCATACTGTCAGTTTGATCAGGAGCTTGTCTGCACACTTGTACAATGTACAATGGGAGAGAGTGTGTCGTTTGGCCACTCACGAAGTATAGGAGACCCATCATTGACGGGTCGAAGAATGCGCGATTGGCTAATCCGACCGCGTCGCGAGTGAGAATAAAGTTGTCCAAGGCACTTTGAGCGGTCGAGAGCTATGTGCCCACAAAGTGAACGAGTGAAAGAACGAACGGTCAAAATCAGTACCCGTACCCTATCACTACCTATAGTATCAGTCCACACGGCAAAGAGTGCTACCGCTACTATGGCAGGATTCCTTGGGCTCTGAGCTTTGAGCCAATTGATCTGTGCGTTGACACACCGCACTCACTCTTTCTAATCGCTCAACAGCACCATTCACTTTTCCTCTAACGCCCTCACCGACCTTCATCTCCCTGATCTTAGCTACGAGTCTCTTGATCCCCACGAGCGTCTTGAGAGCCTCGTCGGCATTCTCTTTGCCCCTAGACAGATATACTTGATATACTTGCCAAGGTGTGATACATTGCCATAACGGTGAAGGAGGATGAAGCGGTGAAGCAGGGGGTGGTGGGTGTATCTTGCCTGGGTCGATCAGAGTAGGTAAAGCGAGAAGAGAGTATAGGTGTTGCGTGAATAGGTGGAATGAGGGCGCGAGTGCTGCTAGAGGAAGGCCGTACGCTTCGGACGAAGCGAGAGACGGTGGTGTATTGAGGAGGACCACGCCTCCGAATTGAGGTAAGAGGAACGACTGGGCAGAGTCTGGAACAAAGACGACGATAGAGAACATATCGGCCTCTAATCTCAGCAGGTACAAAAGTGATCGTACGAAGACCAGAAGTCGGAAGAACACCTCATGCAGATATGAAACGTGGATCCGATAGTGAAGTCCGATCAGGACAACTCACCACTCGTGGACAGCCGCATGGGTCTGTGACTTTCTTTCGGCACATAAAGCAAAAACCTCAAAACAGGGTTATTCGTACTGCCGGAGTCTACAACAACAATCATGATCGAATAAAATCTCCATTAGCATGTGGGCCATCTCAAGAGTGGCCTGCTCATATTCGTCTTGTCCATCTTCAGTTACGCTCACCTAACGACCATTTCTCAGAGTTGACGAAAATCTTCATCATCTCCTCATCAATGATATATGCCTTCTCAACCCTTCCATCAATCAATTCTCTCGCAACCAGTTCCGCATCACTGTCACCTTGAGATGCTGCCTCGATGGCTTTTGCGACTTGATCGTCTTGGTTCTGGTTCTGGTTCTGGTTCTGAGCAGACGGAACAGATTGGTATGTCGGTTCGAATGTTAGTGGGGCGTGGTACAGGATTTGGGACTCGATTGTAAAGTTGAATACGTTCTTCAAAGGCTCGAGGTGCGGAAGGATGTGTTCTGGAGGGAATGAGGACAGAAGAGAAAACACGTCAGCCGTGCGCATCCAGGGTGCCATTTATAACGAGCGGTCATTGACGAAGAAGGTGATACTACAAGCCGCAGCTAGAAAAGCTGTCTGCACACCGTGGGATGGTCTTGCTCACCATGGATAGCCTCCTTGATGTCCCAACGACGAACATAGCTACCATCCGAGGCATCTTCGTTTAGAAGTACAAAGCTGAGCGTGATATTGGGCGAGTATTTCAGCGCCCTAAGCGGTATTGAAGGCGGTTGATCAGGGAAGAGTGATAATATCGAGTTGATAAGGGCGATCTTGTAGTGCTCTGAGTATCGATATGAAGCGCGAAGGAAGATTGTCAGCGGGTTTCACTTACACGGTATTCCTCCGATGACCATGGAGAGAAAGGTGCTTTCAAGGAAGCTCCAGTAAAGATCAACTTACGCTTCAAGAATCGATCGCCTACTTGGTCAGGATGCACGGGTATGACGAGCGTTCCAGCCGGTATACCAGATGTCATGAGCCCGCTTTCGGGCGGCTGGACATATGGCTCGAGAGGCCATGAAGTATTGGCGTGTTCGAAACGGCGAATATGTATTCGAAGGGGTGCAGGGTGGGCTAGTGATTTGGATATGGTAAGAAAAGCATCGTAGTGTTAGCGATGTGAATGCTCGCGGTCGAGTCCATCTTTAGTCGCAAAGAGCGCAACGCAGCCTGAGCCGGGTCGAGCTCAGAGCTCACTCCGACTCCGACTCACTCTTATCGTCTTCATACACGAGTTCCCAATCCCTCCACTTCTTAGGTCTCTGTCTCTCATATATTCCATCAACGCCCTTGATGACTTCTTTCCCTAAACTCTGAAGTATGACGGGAACTTCAAAGACTGCTTTCCCAGGAGGCGGGGTAGGGAAAGCAGCTTGGTCGGCCGTCACGAGGATCTTGGTGGTTATTTCTGGGAACTGGACACCATACAACAAACAAAAAATGCGAAAGTCAGCCTTCCGGAATTCTCAAGACGATAATGACCAAAAGAGACCTCGGAAATCATTGTATTGTGTTATCCGGCGAGGCAAGGAGGGAAGGGAGGCATGAAAGAAGGAACAAACGAATACTCACACCAAAAAGACCAAGATCATCAATCCTATCCGTGGGAAGAGGTAATCGTTCAATAGAAGTAGTATACCACCAGAACGGTATAGCCAATAAGAAGAGAATAGGGAACGAGAAGAGGATGGACAGTCGTTTCTTCGGCGAAGGGTTGATCCGCAACGTCACTTCTTTCGGCGTCGGCTTCACGTCTGATCTCGAAGCTTTGCCGGAAGTCATTACGACTGTCGGAGGATGACCGTCGTGGTTGATATCAGCCATCTTGTCCACACCCTCGCTTGATTGATTTAACGGATTTTTGAGCCTCAGCTGAGGTATACAAGACAACAACGGTAAGTTTGACGTGTTTTGATTTTACCAGAGCAGAGACGTGTCACCGACACCATACCAAACAATCAAGATTAAGTGTTGCGTGAGTGCGGGGCACCGACAGTATCAGCCAAAACATCAATAAATCCTCGGTATGAACAGGATCCAAGAGCAAGGGGGCTAGGTACTCGTACTAAACAAGTAGATGCATGCAGTAGCTATAGATTATACATTCCTAAGATATCATTGTACCAACAAGCAAACATATCCACTTGTATGAGTGATTTACAACATGGGGAATCGAGAGTTTCAGCCAGCGCTTGCATTGCAGGTGGACACCATTCCTGAATCTGACTATAAGCTTCCCCTGTTCGCGCCAATGCTGAACATCTTCATACCTCTCCTCTTCGGCTCGACGGGTCCATGTCCCTGTCCATCTCCAATGGCAGTGCCTCCCCCAAAGGTCCTCTTCCGACCCACAGAATTAAATGACAACCCGTCTTCCTTCTCTACCTCTCCTGTAATAACAAAGTCCAGATTTCTTCCCTGCGTCTGGGTTGCAGTAAAAGGCGAAAAAGGCTTTTGCGTTGCGCTGCGAATATCTTGAGAGTCCCTGGTGGATGTCGTGTTTGATCGCTGTTGGCTGAACGCAGAGGGGCGACTCGTATTTGAATACGCCTGTGGCTGTGAGTGTGGCTCTGAAGTAGGAGTACCGACTAGCCTCGAGAGAGGCCTGACCCCCATCGTAGACGAGGTCGTCATTCCGGTCTTGAAAGGGTTTACACGGGGTTTCTGACTTTGACTTGAACTCTGAGCTGGAGTTGAAGAAGATGGTCGAGAAGTACCGTGGCAGTATTCGTATTCGTTCTCGTGTTCGTGTTCGTGTTCGTGTTCCGACTTTACAGGCGTGGAAGGTATGTTTGAGTGATATGTCGTAGTCGTTGCTATATCCGGTCGAGATATCGACCTCGAACTCGAAGATGATGCCGATGCCGATGCTTGCGATGGTGAAGGATCAGGCGAGGAGAACGAGAATGGAACGCGCTGACTCTGACTCTGACTCTGGCTTTGAGTCTGGGTAGAGCTTAATAGCTGCTCGACAAGATTATTTGCTCTCAATCTCTGAGAAGCAGCTCGGCCCCATGAACCCGTTTGCTCCGTTCCGCCTGCCATAAGCTGGGACCCAATTCCAGATTTCATACCGTCGGTAGAGCCAGTATTGGTAGTCCAGGTCAAGTTCTCCCAATCTTCATTCACCATCCTGACTAACATTAACTTCCTCTCTCCATCCAGCCCATCCTCCTCTTGCCCTTGCTCGAAAGCTCCTTGTGAACCCTTGACGAACTTCTTGCTCTTCTCATCCGACTTCGAATCGGTATAGACCACCTTTCGAGACGGCTTGACAATCCTTCCCGCGACGACCTTCTTTTCCCGCTCGGGTATGTTCCCGTATTTGATATATTCTCGATCCTCTTTTTCTTGACGATTCTTCTCCATTGTGTATTTCCTCTTTTCGACAGTTGACATATTATCATATGCGGCCTTTTCAGCGACGGCATGTTCTTTTTCATATTGAATTTGCATTGAAGTGATTATTCTCCTTCGATAATCTTTAGCTTCGTCCATCACCGAGCTCACCGAGCTACCGTAGATCTGACCGACGCCATTAGATCGATAGACCGTCTTGGCGTCTTTGGGCTCGTGATAGCTGCTATAGCCTGGCCTTTTCGCAATCGGTAAGGAAGTAGTGGGTAGCCATCGTTCTTGTAGTGGTTTGGCAGAAGGGACCACATGCAGAGCGATATGGTGCGAAGGGTCTTGCCTTCCACCGACTACGTCTGAGGAAATTTGCAGATCCGATGAAGGAGGGCCCAATGGTTGAGTAGGCTTGGGCTTGATCAAGGACTTTCTCAGTAAATCGAGGATCTCAGCCGAGGAAGCGTAACGAGCGAAGAGCGATAGCAGGCCTTCGGTACATGGTTGCAAGTCGGCATTGGCTCCCGAGAAGAGGTTTTGTGAAGTACGGTTGAAGATATCGATAGCTGAGGTGGTACAGGATGTATCTCGGATATCTGGCATCACGTTTCCATGTTAATGATCTCGTTAGCATCACTCATATGGGAATCGTAGCATCGGTTGTACTGTCCAGTTATTGCTCGAGAGTGGTGTGCGCCCAAGTCGTAAATCGGATTACTCACCGAGCATGACCAATCCCGGTAGCCTGGCAAAACGGTTCATACTCCTATCTCCAACACCCTTGCATCCGCTTACCGACCAAGCGCGCAACCTCCACAGACCCCTTCCATCCTTGATCTCCTCGTCCGCTGTCGCTGTCCTCTTCTCACCAATACCTTCCGTAGAAGTGGTAGTGGGTTCATTCAGGCCTGGCAATTCCAGCGAGCTAGTCAGGAGCCTTATACCCGAGTCTGTGATGCGACACCCTTTCATCCAAAGCACTGTCAAATGAGTACAATACCTCAACGACTGGATATTCTGATCGTTGACCACTCCGTCCATCCCGTCTAAAGTCAAAGTAGTCAAGAGCGAGACGCTGCATCTCAAGCTTGGATGCAGGGACTGATATAGCCTTGGGAGTTCAACAAGGGGATGATCGGGGTGTTTCAATAGCGGATTGGGCGTAAGATGACCTAGCACCGAGGCATTCGATACACCCAAAGTAAAGTCCTTTCCTCCTTGCCTACCACCTTCTCCTGGTCCTTGGTCGTTGATTAGGCCTTGGGGATCGAGTAGACCTGCTAAGGCCCATATAGTAGCTTCATCCGGATTCGATATCGTTCGATCTTCGCAGTCTTCTTCGTAGCTTCTATCGGCTCTTATCCGACTGATAATCCGCCTAATCAACAGCGGCGGGATACCTTCGAATGAGGCCAGTGTATAATTGTGTAGATTCCGAGAGATCGCGCTTAGGCACGATGAATGGAGAGATGGTACGGTGCCTCGGATCGAGAGTGATTTTAATGCTGAGGGCCGGATCTGAGAAAGTGGGAGGGGGACGAGATGCCATATTGGTTTTTGGGATGCGACTCTGCCAACGATCAATACAGACAACACAACGATACCGACTATCAGCACAGCCCATACAGCGCCATTCTTGTACCGAAGAACATATATGAGGTGCTCGAAAGACTAGACGTTTCGCAGTGATAATTGGCTTTGAGACTCACACGATCTCCGAATCACCCAATTCTGACCCAAGACCGCTACTTATAAAGTCCCCCATCTCTACGCTCTTTCGTGGCTGCACGAGATACAGACTTGTTTTGGTCGTGGGATGGGGAGGAGCTATACTGTACTGCGGTGGCCTGAAATCACTCGATCCTGAGGTCAGTCGCAATACAAGCTGACTAGGTATCACCCTCCCTAATGGGAGGATTCATGCGGTGGGATCATATCGTTGTCGCTCGCTCGTAATGTTCCCATATGCGACGCGTCCTGATCAAGAAAATCCGGCGCGTGGGTGAAGGCGTGGTGAACACGCGCCAGTCGAACGATACGCTTGATTGATTACGTATTACGTATCGCAGAATCTGCGGTAGCCAGTTCCATGATATCTCCGTCTCCGTCTCATACCGTTTCTCTCCTTTCCGAGTCTAGTTCCTCGATCACTGCAGCCGCCTGGAAGTCCTCTTCTCGCATAGCACAGTTCAGTAGTGGAAGCACGAGCATAACCGTAAGCGGAGCAGGAAGTAAGCTCATAGATGGGAGATGTCCGACTTGTCCGACCGTTTGACGGAGTCTCCGTCGCGGCAGACCCGACTTTGTTTGATCTGTCACTTTCTCCGTCTGCTCAGCTAGCCAGTTACCCTCGTCCTCTCATGATTGACGCGCTCATCTTCATGAGGGCCATGAATCATAGCATGCCTGTACTGTACAAGTGTGGATCTCGCTATATCGTTTGTGCGAGACAAAATCGGTTTTATCGGCCTGACAAAGAAATGCAATGCAACGCAATGATAAATATTCAACACATTCCTTCATGGCTGTTTTGCAAGAAAGCTGATTTGTTGTGAGTAGATTCAGTATGTATGTATAGTGAGTAGGCCACGAGCGGACCGAGTGGTCCGGCCAAGGCAATACAATAAGGTAATTTACGGGACTAGCGGTATAACTTGTGATCGAGAGTTAAACATTCTGGTAAGGTATAGATTGGCAATTGGATGATTGAGATGAGATGATATGGGAGCTCGCACTATTCGAGCGGTGCCCCGAGAGTTTGTCCATTCCTCCGTCCGTAACGCGGCGCATACCGGCGTCAGAGCCTAATAACGACGCGGTAACTGCCCGCTCAGCTTCGAGTTGAACGGTTACACCCAATAGAGTAACCGGGAGTATCTTGATCTGATATCTCCCTAGCCCCTAGCCTTACGTAGATAGTTACCGGGCTGCAACGCAACAGCCAATCATCATCCGCTAGACAAACCAACAGCTAGCAGAGCAGTGGGGTTTATGATTATTGGATGGGTTTGCGGGTTCAGCGGCACAACTATCCTCCCGACTCCGACTCAACCATAATTAATATATCTACTACTTTGCATGTATTGTGCATGAGCATCAGCATCAGCATCAGCATCATCATCAAAACTCTGGTCTGTACCATCAATCCGACCGTGTTCACCATCAACGTTGGTTTGATTGACTTTTATCCGTTATCCTTTCTTTCAAAGGTCTTTGCAATCGCGCCCTCGCTTGATTGGTTCCTTTCTCCATTCCCTTTCCCTTTCTCGCTTACCTTTTACTTTGGCTTGGCCCCCCCGTGTCCTGTATTCCCTTATCGCCCTCCCCGCGTCAATTCGACTCATTTCATCACACCGCACAGCACACAGCCCACTCCCACTCCCACTCCCACTCCCAGTCGTCCTCCACATTCCCCACACCCATCTACCTCCTCGCAATTGAATACTGCATCACTGCATCCACCGCAACTTACATCTTGCATCACAAACGTTTCTTCCTAGTCTTATCTTGTAAACAAGAAGACGAAGAGCATACTTGCTTTTGCTTCATCACCACAACGACATAAGCACGATGGCCGCAGAAGCACAAACTCCCGTGAGTCACAAATATACCTGTACAAAGTCAAGTTCGGGATTCCCATGCCATGAGGGAGTCCTAGGTCGGTCAAGTGGGAAGACCTGATCCAGAAGCTTCATCCTCCCATCACACTGCGCCTTTGCGGCCCTCCGTGGCGTCTGATCATGATTTGGGGCACTGGCCTTATCCTCTTCTATCTCTACATCACCACCTACTATCGTGTCGATGGCACTAGCCCGCCAGCATGGTCGAGTCGCAGTATATAGCCAGATACCGTACTTGAGCAAGAGCTGACGTCTGCTTCATCCCTCTTTCCAATCTCGCTCCGCACTATCCCTTTGTCCTCCCATTTTCGCAACATGACACTCGGCGTTATCCCCGTAAACGACTTTGATAAACCCTCTGCCTGTTATCATGGACTATCTACGCATCAACAGATTGAGGCTTGGGTCAGCCACACGGGCTTCGAGACTTCTCGACCCGGTACCCCCTCTTCCGCTGGTGTTCCCCCCGTACACACGTGAGTGGAGTCTGCGCATTCACTACATCCTCAGCGGCTCTTAAGATTTCGTCGATAGCTGACAGCCGGTTTCTCGTTTTTGATCTTGATCCTAAATATAGCATCCATACCTTGCGAAAGAAGCAAGCTGGACACTCTGGTCCCCTGAAGAAGGTTCTTGTAGCGAACCGAGGTGAAATCGCCATCCGAGTATTCCGAACCGCCCACGAGCTTGCCATGTCCACCGTCGCCATCTACTCGTACGAAGACCGAATGGGTGCTCACAGATATAAATCTGACGAGTCTTACCTCGTCGGCAAGGGTTTGGCTCCCGTAGCTGCTTATTTGAGTCAGGATGACATCGTAAGGATCGCTATCGAGCATGAGGTTGACATGATCCACCCTGGGTGAGTTTCTAAGCCGTTTTCCCTGTTGTGAGAGTTTGTTCATTTAGCTGACAAGTGACGGTGCAGTTATGGTTTCCTCTCTGAGAACGCTCAGTTCGCCAAGAAGGTAGAGGACGCTGGAATCGCCTTTATCGGTCCTCGACCTGAGACCATCGACGCTCTGGGAGACAAGACCAAAGCCCGAACCCTCGCCATCAAGACCGAAGTCCCCGTCGTACCCGGTACCCCCGGTCCCGTAGAGTCCTACGACAAGGCCTCCGAATTCATTGAGAAGTACGGCTTCCCCGTGATCATCAAGGCTGCTATGGGTGGTGGTGGTCGAGGTATGCGAGTCGTCCGAGACCAGGAGAGCTTCAAGGAGTCCTTTGAGCGAGCTGTTTCCGAGGCCAAGAGCGCTTTCGGCGACGGTACCGTCTTCATCGAGCGTGAGTAAATCCCAATTTCATTTCCTGGTCGAATCCGAGCTGAATCTTTGCTGTTGGCTGTTATAGGATTCTTGGACCGACCTCGACACATCGAGGTCCAGCTTTTGGCTGATGCCGAGGGCAACTGTGTCCACCTCTTCGAGCGAGACTGTTCAGTCCAGCGACGACACCAGAAGGTGAGCCTCAATTTGCATCAAATGTTTTCCAGGCCGTACTTCAGCTGACCGACCTTCCTCCCTTCATAGGTCGTCGAAGTTGCCCCCGCTCCCCATCTCGACGAATCAATCCGACAGGCTATCTTGAGCGATGCCCTCAAGCTCGCTCGAGCCGTAGGCTACCGAAACGCCGGTACCGCCGAGTTCTTGGTCGACCAGCAAGGCCGACACTACTTCATCGAGATCAACCCTCGTATTCAGGTCGAGCACACCATCACCGAGGAAATCACCGGTATCGACATTGTCGCTGCCCAGATCCAGATTGCTGCTGGTGTCACCCTCGCTCAGCTTGGTCTCACACAGGAACACATTCACCGACGAGGCTTCGCCATCCAATGTCGAATCACCACTGAGGATGCCGCTGCTGGCTTCCAGCCCGACACCGGTAAGATCGAGGTATACCGATCAGCCGGTGGTAACGGTGTCCGATTGGACGCCTCTTCCGGTTACGCCGGTGCGCAGATCACTGTGAGTCGCCGAGCTGTCTGGCAATCGAGATTCAGCGACCAGAGCTGACGGATGTTCTTGCAGCCCCACTACGACTCTCTTCTTGTCAAGTGTTCCGTCAGCGGTGCTACTTTCGAGGTAGCCAGACGAAAGATGCTCCGAGCTTTGGTTGAGTTCCGAATCCGAGGTGTCAAGGTGAGTAGAGCGTTCTAAAGGCCAAATTTGAGTGGGCTTCGCTGACCCCGCTGCATTTGTCCTTAGACCAACATCCCCTTCTTGATTCGATTGCTCACTCACCAAGTCTTCGAGTCTGGATTGACCTGGACCACCTTCATCGACGACACCCCCGATCTCTTCAAGCTTGTCCACTCTCAAAACCGAGCGCAGAAGCTGCTCGCTTACCTCGGTGACGTTACCGTCAACGGATCCTCCATCAAGGGCCAGATGGGTGAGCCCGGTCTCAAGACTGAGGCTATTATCCCTCAGATCAGGGACAACGCCGACTCCAGCAAGATTGTCGACACATCCGTTCCTTGCCAGAATGGTTGGAGAAACATCATCGTCAACGAGGGTCCCGAGGCCTTCGCCAAGGCCATCAGGAACTACAAGGGCTGTCTTATCATGGACACTACCTGGCGAGACGCCCACCAGTCTCTGCTTGCTACTCGAATGCGAACCGTCGACATGGCCAACATCGCCAAGGAGACTTCTCACGCTCTTCAGAACGCCTACTCCCTCGAGTGTTGGGGTGGTGCTACTTTCGACGTAGCTATGCGATTCTTGTACGAGGACCCTTGGGTACGACTCAGGACTCTCCGAAAGCTCGTCCCTAACATCCCTCTCCAAGCGCTTGTCCGAGGTGCCAACGCTGTCGGTTACACTTCGTATCCCGACAACGCCATCTACGACTTCTCCAAGAAGGCCGTCGAGGCCGGTCTCGATATCTTCCGAATCTTCGACTCGCTCAACTACCTTGACAACTTGAAGGTCGGTATCGATGCCGCCAAGAAGGCCGGTGGTGTTGTCGAGGGTACCATCTGTTACTCTGGTGACGTTGCCAACCCCAAGAAGACCAAGTACACCCTGCAGTACTACCTTGACCTTACCGATGCTTTGGTAAAGGAGGGTATCCACGTTCTTGGTATCAAGGACATGGCCGGTCTCCTCAAGCCTGAGGCCGCTCGACTTCTTATCGGGTCTATCCGAAAGGCTCACCCCGACCTCCCTATCCACGTTCACTCGCACGACACTGCCGGTATCGCCGCTGCTTCCATGATTGCCTGTGCCCACGCCGGTGCTGACGTCGTTGACGTTGCCATCGATGGTAAGTTCAGCTTTTGAACCGTCTCACTTGTATGATAAACCAAGCTGACAATAATCTTCGTTCAGACCTTTCCGGTCTTACCTCTCAGCCCGCCATGGGTGCCGTCTGTGGCGCTCTCGAGCAGACCGGTCTCGGAACAGGTATCTCTCACGAGAACATCCAGGCCCTCAATCAGTACTGGTCTCAGATCCGAAAACTCTACCAGTGCTTCGAAGCCAACGTCAGGGCTTCCGATTCTGGTGTCTTCGACCACGAGATGCCCGGTGGCCAGTACACCAACCTCCAGTTCCAGGCTTCTCAGCTCGGTCTCGGAACTCAGTGGCTCGACATCAAGAAGAAGTACATCGAGGCCAACCAGCTTGTGAGTTAGCTATCACATATGCGCTGAACACTACGGACCGTTTCGTTAGCTGATCATGCTTCATTTATGCAGTGTGGCGACATTATCAAGGTCACTCCTTCCTCGAAGGTTGTCGGTGACTTTGCCCAGTTCATGGTTTCCAACAACCTGACCAAGGAGGATGTCATCGACAAGGCTGCCACCCTTGACTTCCCTTCATCGGTCGTTGAGTTCTTCCAGGGATACCTTGGTCAGCCGTACGGTGGCTTCCCTGAGCCTCTTCGATCCAACATCATCCGAGGCAAGGACAGGATCGATGCCCGACCTGGTCTTAGCATGAAGCCTCTCGACTTTGTAAAGATCAAGGGTGAATTGAGGGAGAAATTCGGCCACCACATCACCGACTTTGACGTTGCCTCTTACTACATGTACCCCAAGGTCTTTGAGGAATACCAGGGTTTCGTCGAGAAATTCGGCGATCTCTCGGTGGTCCCCACTCGATACTTCTTGGCCAAGCCTGAGATCGGGGAGGAAATGACCATCTCCATTGAGAAGGGTAAGACGCTTACCGTCAAGCTGTTGGCTGTTGGACCCCTCAACGAGTCCAAGGGTACTCGAGAATGTTTCTTCGAGCTCAACGGAGAGACTCGAGCCGTTGTCATTGACGACAAGAACGCCGCTATCGAACACGTTGCGCGAGAAAAGGCTACTTCCGACCCTGGATCCGTCGGTTCACCCATGTCTGGTGTCGTCATCGACGTCCGAGTCAAGGAGGGACAAGACGTCAAGGCTGGCGATCCTCTCTGTGTGCTTTCGGCCATGAAGATGGAGAGCGTCGTCTCCTCCCCCGTATCTGGGAAAGTCAAGCGGGTATTGGTGAGGGAGAACGACTCAATCGCCCAAGGTGATTTGGTAGTCGAAATTACTCATGGATCGTAGGAAGGATACAAGCGGAATGGTGTGGAGTGCATAGTAAAGCGGAGTATTGCGCGCAAGTTTGTACCTATATACCCCCCTCCCAAAATCGCTCAGGATTGTTTCTGCGGTAGCGTAACGTAGCGTGTCTTGTCCCAAGTAGGAAGTGGTTCACATAGAAGAAAATTGAAGTCATGCACATTGCAGTACAGGTTCGAGTGGAAGAGAAAAGTCGCGCAGATTATTGAGGTGTATCAATGTGTGAGATATGGTATAGTATAGTAATAGTAATATGGCACATGGCACTTGGCACAAGTCGAAAAGTCTTGGCGGTCGTTCCTTTTCCCGCTGCCCCTGACACTTAGTGCTATCGTCCACCGTTGTTGACGGGCTGTGCACACTCTGAATGTATTGTATTCACACTGGATGGGATCATCTTGCGCATATAACACTCGCCGCCGTTCAATCCCAATCCCAACTTATCTGTCTTGACGAATCATACTGTTGAGATCGCCATCTAGTTCATTACTCTTGTGTCCATACGATTCCCATCTGACTCGACAGATATCTGTGCAGAAAAACCGATACAAAAAAACTACATCATGGACAAGCCAAATTACCCTCAGGTGAGTATCGTATCCCTTCCCTTCCCGCACTTCATGCAGACCTTCGCCATTCGATAAGTAGACTACGTTCAGACAATCTATATAGACGAGGTGATAGATGGTAGATGTGATATCGCCGCTATCCGCTCGCCGCTCGATCACTGATGCTGATGCTGATACTGATATCATACATTTGTTTTCTGTTCGATGTATCATCTGTTGGACGATGGTGATGGGGATGGTCTGCCTGCTCGGCGCGGCGCTCGCAGATGCAGCAAGGAGGTCAGCAGATGTATCAGGCCTCTGATGGGAAATGGTACCCTGTCGCTTCTATGCCTCCTCAGCAGGCTCATGGACATGGTTCGTTCTATGGACAACATCAAGGAGGGTACGGACAACAGCCTTAGTGAGTAGTTCCTTACCCGCTCGCCATACTGTACTCCGACACCTATCATCGGATTGAACCGTCCTGTTATCGTTTTTGAATTACTGCCTAATCAACCAAATCCCCGTGCCGTTTGTCGTTCGTTGGCTATCCTGTGCAAGCCTTTTTAACAATATACAGTGCTAACTGGATGGAGATGGCGGCGTGCCGTTATACTTATACGATACGATACGATCGCACGCTAATTAATCTTCTTTCTCTTCTCTTTTTCTCACTGCAAACCATCACAGCGGCCAACAACAACCCATGTACCCCCACTCTCAGCCCGTCTACGTACAACAACAGAGCGGCGGAGGCGGTGCAGGCGCCGGTGCAGGATGTTGTGGTGAGTGAGACTGGATTCCGTATTTTGGATTTTCGAGACCTTGTCTTCCTAATCGTTCATATACACAAACTCTGACTAGGACACACACACACACACACACACACACACACACAGAGAGAGAGAGAGAGGCAGTCGCTAATTATCTTTGTATGATGAACTTGCAGCCGCCCTATGTGGTGCTTTCCTCTGCGGAGCTTGTCTCTGCTAAATACCGCTACATCCCCTGCCTGAAGAATCGTCGACCTGGAGATACCTCTTTTTACCCTAACCCACAGTGCTGGTGCTCGACAAAATCGAGAGGGTACGGCTTCGTTTCGATATCTGATTGGACCGGATAGAAGTTTGGAATGGCTCAGATTGGATTGAATTGGTATGTATTGGATTGGATAAGATCGACGGGTAGGATCAAGGCATATACACGACGCCTGCAGGATGGCACATACATAAGGAAGAGGGAGAAATGGGTCGCTCTCGGATTCCAAGCTTTGGATTGTTGTAAAGGGCGTTCTCGTAATTGATATGACTGATTGTAAGATAGCCTGCCTAGCCTAGCTCTCTATGCGCCGTGTCGCAAGGATGCAAGAGATATATAGAGTGACCACACCGCCGCGCCCACGAGATCCAGACACCAAGCACGAGTAGCACGAGTGCGTCGACATGCTCGCTCACTCACATGCGAAGCTGAACAAGATGTACTGTATCGCTAAATGTTCTCGAGACTGGCAGTCTTGCCTAGTGTTTGCTATGCATTCAAAATACTGGACGTACTAGTAAGACTGCGGATTTGAATTGCCATAACTGAATCCCAACCAGTCCTACCTACACAGCCAAGAGATACTCCTCGTGGTAGATACCAGAGTATTCCGGATTTAGAACAAAGTGTCATTTTGCCACCCAGAGTGTAATAACACCCACCCACCCACCCACCCACCTTTTTATCGTTTGACGTCGACATCTCATCCCATCCTAGCCATCTCCTTTCAATTCTAACATATCCATATTCACCGCCTTTCCATACTGCATCGCAAGAGTTAGCACAAGTACATACCAGAGATATATGAATCTGCGAGTCTGCGCAACCTCACTTCGCAATCAAGTCCAAGAGCAAGCAATACAAACATCGATCAAGCAGATTCATCAGTAGCACAACAATAACATCGAACAAAATGAACAAGCCAGTGAGTCTTCCCGTCTACTGCCTTCCCTCTCTATGATCTTGCATAACCCATGCTCATGTCTACACGCTTTTTGATCTCGACCACTGCTTCGTAGGGAGACCAAAACAACCAGCAGATGTATCAAGCATCCGACGGTAAATGGTATCCTGTTGCAACCATGCCTCAGGGATGGCAACAGAACCAGAACCAAGGTGGATATGGAGGTGGACAAGGGGCATATTACGGACAACAAGCATATGGTCAACAGCCATAGTGAGTTTGCGCCTTCCCCCTCTCCCATATATAAATGCCTTTTCGCGATGTTTCTACTGCGTCCATATTGGATGTATATTGGGACATACTGACTGATACGAACTGTTTTCGGGCACTGTGCCATAGCGGCCAACAACAACCGATGTATCCCGGTTCACAACCTGTATATGTGCAGCAACGTCCAGGTGGTGGAGCAGGTATGGGCGCAGGAGCCGGTCTATGTGGTGAGCGAACATTTCCCCCTTTCTTCTCTTCTTTCTGCCTGACCTTTCATCACGATCAAGACCGATATATACGACAATCTACAGGCCCACCGCACCTTCTTTTACCAAACATCAGGCAGTATCAATTCCTATCTATTCCCTTGCACCAAACTTATCGCTGACTGACTGACTGACTGACGTTGCATCATACCCGTAGCCGGTCTTTGTGGTGCACTACTCTGTTTCGACCTAGGTGCATGTCTGTGCTAAGCGGTGATCTTTGACAAAACCTCAATCATCTTCGAAAACTTATGCCGACACTTGGGATGATAACTTGGATTGTTACATGTAGTAATATGGAGGCGGAGGAGGAACAGGAGCTGAGTTGGGCCAGTATACCACAAAATATCATATACAATAGGATGCCTTATGCGGTGTGATAGTCTCGCTTGCCCAGCTGTTTGACCATGTTGTATCCTGCCTGAGTACATGTAAAACCGATCATCAAGAAACGCTACCGCAGACCCGAGAATGCATTCCCGCCTGTCTGCTATCTGTGTTACCTATTCATAGAAGAGAATATTCACCAAACATGGGGTAAATATACATGTAATTGGTAGTATCGATATATATCTACAGTACGAGTAGTACAATCAATCATCTGGAGCGCACACCACCACCACCCCCACCACCACCACCATCGCTAGCAACGCAGAACCTCCACTTTCCCTCACCACCCTCCGGACCTGACATCATCGTATCCACGGATTATCCATCCAATTATCCATCCATCCATCAGTATCTCTGCTCTTCCTGGTAGCAACATCTTTCGATATTTGACACAAACCTCCAAAAGTAAAGACCGATACCACTTGCCTTGCTTCTCCTTACTAAGAGCTAGAAGGACAGAAGATGGGAAGCGGGCAATACAGCGAGAGTCCGGCTTCGAAAGCCTTTGCGAATCGCTTAGCGAAATACGCGTACATCGACTCTGGTCCATCAACATCATCAAGCACGGCGTCAACCTCGAGAGTGCTGCGTGGTTCGGCAGTGAATAAGAGTGCAATAACGCATGAACACGAAGATCCGACTGGGAAGATGCCTGGACTTGAGGCTACCAAAACGAGAGGTGGGGGAACAAAGAATTCGAGGCCCGACAACGATCAGCAACACGACAACGGAGGCTACAGGCCGTCACGACCGACAGGTGAGGTTCAAGAGCAGGAAATTTCAGATGCGAATGAGCGGGATGAAGATGAAGTAGGGACATCGAAGAAGAAGAAGCGGAAACGAACGGCAGAACCCGCGGTATCAAGCGGGGCGAACGGAAAGGCCAAAGCTAAGGGGAAGATACCGAGGGGATACGCGCCTCCTGAGGCGTATGAGCATCTCAGGCCTGTGAATGACTTGCTCAGAGAGGGACTGGATAGTGAGTCTTGACTTGATCTGTTCTGGATCTGCAAGTCAAAGTGAGGTCCGCAATACTTTGATGGTGCTGTGAGACATCACAGCTAATCAAAAGCACATGAATGTTTCTGTACTTGTGTCTGTACCTGCAAATTACCGGAACAAAGTCGTCTTCTGCGGGATCAAGTGAGTTCTCTCGGTCGATCAGACTCCCCGTTAGTCATCAAAACCCTTTCCCTTATGCTACCGGTGTGTCTACTGCATACACCAGCAGGCCACGATGTGAATCAAATATTGGGATCATTGCTGATGGTCCTGCCTTTTCCATCTTGCTCTCCACTTGTTTCTATCTGGCTGAGTGCAGCCCTGGAAAACGATCATCGACCATCGGCCATCATTTCTCTCATCCGACGAATAAATTCTGGGTGAGCTGCTTTGCCCAACATTCACAGACTTGCACCTCTCGGTTGCGTTCTAACACGAGACTGAATGCTGATGGTTCTTCGTTTATTTCATTGAGCGTAGAGATCGCTCCATCAGTCTGGTAAGTCATAAAGTATTTGGATAAGCCAGGTAGAATACGATCCCATTCTCCCGTTTTCTCCATGCATCACAAGTCATGTCGCTGATGTTTGTTGCTGTGCACGTCGGTGACGATAGGCCTGACATCAAGACTACTAGATCCTACGGAAGATCATCTCATGGTTGACGAGTTCAATTTCGGTCTCGTGAATAACAGTATTATTCATTTGACTCGGAGTTTCCTCAGTAAAAAGTATATCCACGCGACGGGGCTGACCTCCTCATCTTTGCGTCTGGGATTTCCAATTCATGTTAGACGAACCTCGTTGATCGTCCAACCTCAGAAGTGCGTGGCAAGTCTTCAACACAAACAGCCTGACCTAACCCTCTCACATACCAAAATAGCAATCGGAACTCTCGACCCTCGAGATGCGACTCAATGTCTACAACCTCACTCAGAAATTCCTCAAACACAGACCCCAGGTCGTCTGTTTCGTTGGCAAGAAGATTTGGGACGTCTACGAAAGTGTGGTACGCAAGACCGCTGTGCCCATCATGATATCCGACGAGGACGATGACAATCTGGCCGATCGTCCAATCGAATGTACACCAAGACCGATCAAGTTCGAAGTTGGGACTGAGCCTTCTTCTCCCGCCGATCACGATCGCGTCAAGGTCGAGCAAGGACTAGACGATCATAGCCTCCACTCGAGCGTGTTATCGCGACCTTCTTCCAATCCTGAGCCGACTGCACAAAAGGACATCAAGCCAGATCTGGAATCCTACGATCATGATCCCCTCACCGTGTTTAAAGCTTCATCCGTCGCTCAATCGACCCCGCCACCAAGTCCCTTAAGACAAGCCAAAGAGGACGAGATTTCAGGACGATCCTCTCCATCCCCTCGTAAAGCATCGACTTCTTCAAACTCACGTACACGTACGCAATCACCGACAGCACCAGTCCGAGCACGCTTCCAACCTTTTGATCCTACACAACCTAGGAGATTCAGACTACCCCACACATATACAGATCATCATGATACCAAACATGGACTTGGAGGTGATAGGCCCGAGTCCAAGCGCGTACGGGGCTGGACGTATTTCTGGGTAGTACCCAACACATCGGGTCTCGAGCGAACACAAGTGAGTCCCCCATCCCAGTCCTCTTTTTATCATGGAGCAGTCATTCAAATGCTTCTGTCTACCACGCGTAGCTACCTCAGCAAATCATCAACTTTACCGCTTTACGTTTATTCACTGAACAGCTTAATAATGGCTGGCAGCCGCCCTCAGACAAGGACAAAGAAGGATGGAAAGACATTATTTTGACTGGCGTACGGCAGACTGTGGACCATATACATGCAATCGGGTCAGCCGAGGGTTCACCTCTACGCCGATCTAGTACTGAAGTCACCCGCGATGCGTCGTGACTACGATGAGATGGGTAATGAGTGACTAGGTCAGAGGTTTTTTTTTTGTGTTGCAAACAGCTGTTCACTGAATAATGCATCGTCTGCAACGATCATACACCAACGTCGTGCAGCGCGTCAAAATGTGTCTCTGCATACAATACTAAGAAATACTACAAAGCTGTCGTACCAGGGGCGCCCCCGCGGACCTAGGAGTGGACGCACCAACCCAACGATTAGCCCGACCCAGGGCTTTCAAAAACAGAGGTAGATCACGGAAGGATGGAGAGGAGAGAGATAACCCGGCTGAAGATTGTGCTCGATGTCAGAGGTAGAGATGAGCTGAAGGGAGCGTCGGGACGACTATGGGAGATATCTCCATCAGAACAGGCCATCTCTCCATGTGCCTATTGTCATCATCTGGAGATCTATACCACGGAAGGTGGGGAAGAGAGCGATAACACGACCGAAGGTTGTGCTCGATGTGAGTGATCAAGATGAGCTAGAAAGTCGAGACGACTAGGTGAGATATCTCTCATTAGGAGAGGCCATCACTCCATGTGACCTTTGTCATCATTTGGAGATGTCAGCAACCTCGGGAAATGTGACAAAAGTCAGTCATTGTATTATATATGATGTGCACACTGCTTTTCAAGACGATACGAGTACTCACTCTTTCTCTGTAATGAACCAGTTGTGGTAGCGCTGCGTAGACTCGTGCTTCTTCGAAGGGCAGCAACAAGATCTTGATGGCGGAGAGATTCGAAAGTCGAAGACGCTAAGATATGGTGTAGCGAGAAAAGTGGTACGCTTCAATGATTTAAGGCGGGGGGTCCGCAGGCAAGGGAGCCGAAGAAGAGGCAAGAGCCGGGGTCGAAGCGGTACCAGCAGGGACAGCTGATGCGGCAGCAGAAGCAAGGGCGGGAGGGGGAGTGGGGTTCGGCATGGGCAGAGGTCGTGGGTAGGATTCGTGGTCAAAGTCGTGCGAGACTAAGATCACTAGCGCGATGATGAGCTGCATGAGACTCATCCTCTGCTCACGATCGAAATGGTAGATCAAGTCGGACATATAGAGATCCCCGCCTCGATACTGGAACACCAGCGACTCCCTGCCAGTTGTGAAAAGTACGAGTCCACACTCCATCGACGCCATTTCCGAGTACACCTGACGTACCATCAGACCGAATTCAGCCATCATTTCAGCTTGAGCACAGGTAGAGATTAGGTACTCACTTGGGAGACGATCTTTGTTTGTGTCGTGGTGAGCGAGCTATGCACCGCCAAGCCCGCTTTTGCCTTCAAGTCTTTTCGAGCAGAATTCATCTTGGCCGGAGTTTTGACCCAAGCTAGATTCAACCGAGCTTCCCCCCTCCCCACTTCTTCCACCAAGGTCTCAAGTACTTCAGGACGAAGTACTGCTGGCAGCTTGATTTCCAGTAAGAATCGGGGAATCGGTTTTTGAGAGCCGACGTCCAATGCGTACTGTAGATCAGGAAGCGCGGCTTGGGCAGTGACTTTGTAGTACTGTTCCAGAAATCTTTGGGTTGGATATGCCGAAGGATCCTTCTTGGAATCGTCCACCTGGTTCTTGTTGATCGACGGTACAAATTCGGCTGCGGCTCGGCTCTGCCACTCGTCCCCATCGGTTCGGCCTTGTTGAGGGTACATGAATCCGGCTTGGCTAATGTTGTCGACAGTGCGGACGAGGTTGCGGGATGTAGCGGTGCCGTTTGCGTTGTCTATTTCTTGTAAGATCTTGTTTACGGTCGGGAGGAATTGAGCAAAGTCGATGGTCTGCAAAGCAGTTTCACAGTTAGTCACAACTTCATTCACCACCTCGTTCAACCTGTCCATCGCCCTGGCCACTTCTGAGGTCGCAAGGACATCCGCCTTGAAGCCGCTCTCAAAGGCTTCTTCCAGCTTCGTTACCATATCCGCATCTCTTTTCAGTCTCAATTCTCCTCCACGAGCTGCAAAGAATGCGTGATCACACGCTTTCACATCTCGCTGTGTAGACGGCCGAAACTCTTTCTCCTCCGGCTTGCTCGGCCACATGGGACAGGACTTCTTAATCATATTAGCAAGGGTGGACATTTTAGGGAGGGGTTTTGAGGTATGATGGATTTGGTATGTGGCTTGTGAGGTGCGTCAACGCAGATGATGGTGATATTGGGATACTGGGGTAAGAAGGTGAGAACTAGGCTTAGTGAAAGTCTGTTTTTTTTTTTTTCCTTGTTTTTTTTTTCTTGTTTTTTTTTCTTCCATATATATGTGGCGACCAGAGATGTATCAACCTGACCATGGGTACTGTTTGGTCTAGTCTCTAAAACAGCAAACAGTTTCGACTTTGACTTCACTCAACTGTCTCATATGGGGCAGGGCAATGATGGGCGCAATCAGTTATTCAGCAATCAAGAGGTTCGTTTCGCCACGATCATCGTTCGTCGTCCATCGAAATCATTCGGCTCCCAACGTTGACCGACACTGGACACCCTGAATTCTCCGATGCCGCTCGCTGCTTGAATTCCACCTCCCCGGTCGAAGGCTGCTCTTTCTTGCGCATGTGAACAGTAACCGTCGTTGCGACATCTCATCGAGTGTCAAGAAATGCTTGAGTCCTCTATGGCGTACTCGTGTACATGACTTCTGAATAGGACGCCAGACGTTAGTTCTGTGTCGAAAGCGTCGATAAGTTGGGCAACCTGACCCTATATGTTGTGAGTGTCTGTGATGCAAGTGTATATATAGGTTCTGGTAATAATAACCAAAAGAAGAGGTTCGAGCTCCACCAGCTCAAAGGGAGGTCGAGATTCTTTCCGAACCTCTAGCGCCAGAGGGGATCGCGCGAATTGGACACCTCCTTTCACAATCACCATCAAGTCCTTTATATTTATATATTTGGCGAAGCTCGGGCTCCGAAGTCCGAAGCATGTGAATAGTCTGACACCGTCAAAGGATGATTTGAGCTGTTCAGCAGGCTGACTCCTTGCCTGTCGTGATTCATTTCCATCTGAGACCCCATTCCCCTTTAGCAAAGCTCGTCTCGACCACCTTCCCATCTTGCACAGCCTCGACCTCTCGACCCTCGTCCGGCACCCCCTGAGATCTGAAGCCAAAGGCTACAAGTCGTCTGGCCGCTCTACGAGCTTCCTCCCTCTCTTCTGCATAATCTAGCCGTCTCTTTGAACCTGACGATCCATCATTTTGAGCCGGACGATCATTTTCAGTCGTTCCTGACCTAGGCTGGGCTGATGGGAAAACATCCCCTTCAACTTGCGAGCACAGTACAGTCCTTCGCGAGCTTCTTTCGGTGTCTATCAAATGTTGATGGAAGCTTTGTATGAGATCGTGACGGATGTTTTTGAGGAGAGGTGACTTTGCGTGTGATCGGCAACTATTTGAGCAATATTTTCTAGGTGTTGGATCGGATCGTGTGTCGTCGGCTAAGTGGGGCAAAACGTACAGCGTATGTAAGCACATGCAATGTCAGTCGAGAATGACTACTCGTATCGATTAATTGATCATGGGAGAGTTTGCAATAAGGACGAACGTAGCAATCTGCCGCATGATTGGCAGTATCCCGGCCTATCCCCCGGCATGGAAGGTCCTGCAGATTGTGATAATCCAGCTTTCCGATCGTTTCGAGGCATTCTAGTGGTCTTTGATTTGCTCAGCAGGATTCGGACTGGGAATAGTATATTTCGATTAAGCTGTAAACCCTTCTGGATGACGCTCATGAGCATAGTGCGAGCACCGGCAATATCATCTAGATATTATGAATAGCCAATAAGTGAAGGCAAGCCGATATAACCTTAGCACGGTCATACTGCTCTTGTCATAGTCTCGTACAGTACAATACTCGAATATGTCGGTAGCTCCTAGATGCATGAGATTGCGAGAGGGGGGAAACGTCATGACGCGTCCAGATCAGCTTCAGGTTTACCGTAAATGGCGATCGAGATTTTCAATCGACTAAGAAACCTCTCAATCTCAGGTTTTACGTTTCGCACCAGAGGGATTTTGACTAAGTCATTTGTAGATTTATCATGCATTCACATTGAATGTCTCAAGACTGTAGCGCTGTGTACGGTGGGTACTTGGGTATCCGAAGCCAGAACCTTCGGCTGCCAGCTGGTGCGAACAGTAAAACTCCTGATCCTCACTGGGGAACGGATTTATCTTGATCTTCCTTAGCAGCAGAGGTCCGGCGTCAGGTCAGCCCGCTTTCTCCGCTCTTGCTTTGCCTCCGCCAACTGCAGCTGTACTATATAGGCAGACGGACATTTTTGTATGCCATAATTGGCAATTGCCGCCGGTCCTGCACTGCTTACTGTACTCGTACTGCTAGCACATTAGCTCCCCGGCGCCATAGCATTCTACTGTACCAGCGCAGCGAATCAGCACGTATGGCGTTATCTGTCGCGCGAGTCAGGTAAAAAGTCTGATACCAGTGCAAAAACACTTCACCCGGAGTTGGAGGAGAAGAAGAGAGGAAGGGTGTTTGTTTATCGCCGTTTGCACCTACGGACACAGTCGTCTTCGCCACGCCTATGCATCTCGTCTCAGAATGCCTTGAAGTGAAATGGAGCACAAGTCATACTGTCTCAAAATATTGCTCGGCGCTTTGAAGACAGACTGAGGATCGCTTGTTCGGACCGAAATGAAAAGTGATAGAGCCAGGGCCGAAATAAGCAACAGTTCCCATTCCCATTCCTCCATTATATGCCTGACTTGCATAACAGCCTTCCTTAGCAATCTCACACCCACACATCTATACATTGCAGTCCGTTCACACGACCATCTCACCAGAAGAGGCACAAGCATACATACTGTATCGTGTACTCAGCCATAGCCAAGACATCCTCGCGTCCATCCATCCGCTTGTAGACAACGTACTCGGCTGCGTCATCACCGTCATAATCACTATCACCGAAGCAGTTCGCCAGACTATTTTAGGCTAGACACACCACACAACCGCCTGTCCTGTCCCCATCATTATCCAAGGCAGTCACAATCAACCACAAGCTGGAGATAGTTTTACCACTCGCAAGGGCTTGGCGCACGAAGTGAACAGGAAGGTTGACTTTCCCTGGTCAAGATGGCTGCGAACGGGTTCAAGTCGCCTGCTCCGGTGTTACCTGGACTGGGCTTACACAGCTTCCATAACGATTCGTAGGTCCAACTTTGGCTCTCCCTAATTCTTTGAACGAAAGACACTTAACATATACCATACGAGGAAGTTTGCGGGCGCTGATGGCTGACGGCTGATGTCTGCATTACCCCAGACCTCCCTTCGCCGGCGCGGCCACATCTGAACAAGGAGAACCAGATTACATCACTCTCGACCCATCCATCAATGATCAAAACAGACTCGCTTCATCACCACACGACGACTCTCACCTCAAGCCCGAATATCACGCACACGCCCATGCGCATCTTATCGCTCCTTTCCCTAATGCACCTATAAATACCGCCCATTCCAATCAAGCGACACCCACTCAAACGCAATCAATACTCAACCCTGTTCCACAGCGCGTGCTCGCGTTCTCGTCGGACGAGCATCTTTCTTCTTCGCGCTCAAGGCGACTGGTTTCTGGATATTTGTTTGGCAATCCTCCTTCACCCGTAGGCACCAAGGATATCCCGGCGGACATGGCAAAGGCGGTCGAGGCGGCTCAAGCAAAGGCGGCTGAGACTGCGGAGGAGAAGGAGGAGCTCAAATATGCGTCACCTCGACCGAGTCCCAACTCTGAGGATGAAGGACGATACCCTCTACCTACTCCTCCCATTCAAGACAGAGATTCTCCACCTTTATCAGCGCCATACAAGTCATATTCCTCCCCTAATCCTAGTAACGCCCTTGCTCTCGACCAATCCATCCAAGCTCTCGGAGCAGTTTCGCTCAATGATGAACCGGAGTCAGGTCTCATCCTCAATGGTGGAGCATCGACGGCGGCGGATTCGGCGAAAATCACAAGCACGGATACGGGTTACGATGCTTTGGAAGGAAGGAACGACGGTGAAGCGGATCTGGACCTAAGTGCACCTCAAGCGGAGGGCGGGGGCTCAGGAGCCTATCTTCGAGGAGAAGCAGCGTACGATTTCCCGCGGCATAGACTGAGGAAGACAATGAGGGACGAAAGCAAGATACCCTTGGTCATCGTTGCTTGTGGATCCTTCTCACCGCCAACTTATCTTCACTTACGTATGTTCGAGATGGCCAAGGACGAAATTGTCGAATCGCAAACATACGAAATTATGGCGGGGTACTATTCACCCGTATCGTCGTATTACAAAAAGGCCGGACTGGCTCCTGCCAATCACCGAGTAAGGATGTGCGAATTGGCGGTAGAACACACCTCGACGTGGTTGATGGTGGATCCCTGGGAGGCTGGACAATCAGAATATCAGCGAACAGCGGTCGTATTGGATCATTTCGATGAGCTGCTGAATGGCGGAGAAGATGGAGAAGGAGGGGTGATAATGTCTGATGGGAAGAAGAGGAGGTATAAGATCATGCTGTTGGCTGGAGGAGATCTTATCGAGAGTTTCGGTGAACCGGGTGTTTGGAGCGAACCTGACGTGAGTAGGCCGAGCGTGTTAACAGTTTGTGTGTCCTTGACCTCATCTTACATCTTGTCTAAATGTAGCTACATATCATATTGGGTCGGTTCGGATGCTTAATCGTGGAAAGAGCGGGGTCAGATGTGTGGGCATTTTTGCTGTCTCACGACGTACTGTATCATCACAGGTGAGCCAGTCAGCACCATGCATAAGATATAGATTACCTTGGGAGCATGTTTGCTGCGAAAATCAAGCTGATATTTCCTCTTCTATTCCAGGCGCAACGTAATAGTCATCAAGCAATTGATCTACAACGATATCTCTTCCACGAAAGTACGGCTGTTTGTACGACGTGGTATGAGTATAAAGTGAGTGGAATGGGCACACCCACACAGCTGTAAAGATAAGGCAGACGGGATGCTGATGGGAGCTTCTCCATCAAGATACCTGTTACCTAACAGCGTTATTCAATACATATACGATAACAAACTCTATAGAGGCAAGATCGGCGCGCCATAGGCGAATGTCAGATAGGGGACCACCACACATAGACCTGGATAGATCTGGATCAAATGGAGTCTCGGACGGATGCTGCAGGCAACCCATGGAGCCATTACAAACGCACTTGAATCAAGGCAGCATTGTTCGCTTCCCGCTCCATTCTAATAGGTGATTCCATGCGCTGGACTCAAGAGCAGGCAGGATTACAGTATATGTAGCTCGCAACACGTAACGCCTGGATCATCTGTATTTACATGCATTTCAGGATTATATTCAAGTAAGATTGATACGGAAATAAGCCCATACGCTTTGAGCTCCCCACCTGCCGACTCCGTTCTAGCCATGATCTCGATGCTGCTTCGCCTCTCAGCTCTCTGCTATGTCGAGGCGACGGTGTAATATAACTTCCCAAAAGAGCGGGAACGATGGGATCATCGCGGTATGTAAATACACATAGCTCATTCGATTAATGTACAAGGGTGAATTTCTCATCATAAGCGAAACTTTGTACAGATCGTATACTATAATTAGAGGTCATGGCATGACCGAGAGCCTCTCTGGGCGGTTAACAAAGTGGCAGAAATCGATACTGAGTCGCTTGAGGATATCACGATCATCCTGGAAGGAACTCATATTTAGATAGTGCAAGGATCGATGCGGATGGGGGGTCAACTAACCTTTTTGCTCATTCTTCAATCCTTCCTTTGAGGCCCTTGCCTTTGAGCCCTTGCGAGGCAACAGAGGCTCCTCAGTCTTTGGCATCTTAGCCGCGCGAGGCGGATTTCGTCGAGGAGCTTGAATGGCGGATTGATCTCGCCGCTTTTCCTGCGACCTAGCAGTAGCGGTCGGTACCGTTTTCGGCGCGGCGGCAGCAACGAAACCAGCCTCTGGCCTGCTCGCGGAGACAGACGCGTCCTCTGGCCTACTCATGGGTACATCGGTGCTTTCCAGCCTGTATGGGGACGCATGTGTTAGTGAGCTATAAACATCGTAGTCAGACCACTACCGATCCTCGAGGATGCGGACTCACTCTACCGATGAACGGTCCGAATGCGGATCAGGCTTGGGCCCATCTGCTGCATCTGGGGTAGAGTCTGCCTTGCGCTTCGTTCTGGTCAGGGGGGAAAGACTCGGTCAGCGGGACGTGGCATGAGACTGGTTACAGGAAGTCTCACAGAGATTGCTCACTCACCCTTGCTCTGGATGATCCGACTGCACGGGGAGCTCTGCTTTGTCGGTCTCGGCAATTGGGCTCGAGGCCGAAGAGAGCTCGAGTCCGTCCATACTAATAAGCACAAGTAACAGTGAGCAGGGTGTGGCAAAAGTCTGAGGAACCATCACTTACTGGTCCTCTGGGTGACCCAAGTGAATATTTAATTCAACAAGATCACACTTTATGAGATTTTGGCGTTGACTCTGGTCTGTAAGGTTATCTAAGATCATTGCCTCTTGAAAATCGATCAGAGCGAACTTGTCTGCGTCCCCCTCGGATCGCTGTAGTGTTCTCCTCAGAATGTGACGAGACTTGACGCGATCAGACATCTGGACAACGCCCCCACGCTTATGCAAGTCATGGAACAGATGGACGATTTCAAGGCTATATAGGATTTATGCGAAATGTAGATTGAAAGACTAAATGAGTTAGCGCGCTAAATCAATCACGGGGCGGCAAGCATCACAGTCGAAGGACATGCATTGACTCACCGCTCCTTTAAGGTAAAATCCACAGAAGCGTGACGAGCGTACGCAGGCCATCTTTGTTCACCTACATCCTCCATGACCATGACGAACTTGCCAAGTTCCTGGAGACCTCCTACGCCCTCTCGGTTGGAGTCTGGACTGTAATACAAGCCGTAGTAGGAGGGCACAAAATGACCTTGGTGTTTGATGAGTCGGCGCAGGATGGCGTCTTCGTTGGTAGCTTCATCGTAAGCCGTTTCGGGCGTTAATACCTCGTCCTCTTCGTATTGCAGACGTTGCTCTTCAGCGAGGTAGCACCCTGTTGTGGAGAGGACTTTGAGAACGACAGAGACACTGTTGACGGTATCACCGTAGCCTGGGAGATCCGGAGCTAGTTTGGCTCTGTATACCGTCCAAAGATGGCCGATGTGAATTCGCTCGCCGAGTTGTGCGACGATTGGGTATCCATGATCCTCGTTATCGATGGGACTTAAAGTTGAAGAGATAGGTTTCATAATGACTTGGGAAGCAGTAGCGCCAGCACAGCGGCGCAGCAGGTTACATAGGTTGCCCGTGATTCTGAGTTGTTTGAAGTGCGAAACAAATGCGGGAAACTCAGATTTGGCCTCGCCGACTTTAGGGAATAGTCCGTATTTCGAAAGTAAGGTCGCAAGATCTTGCGAGGACTGCGGGTGTGAGCTTTTGGAAGGTGCAATAACAGGCGGACCTGTAAGTTCCGGTGCAGAGAATGGAGGTGTAACGATGTTCGACTCAGCAGACGATGAATCACTTCCACGGGAAAGTGTGGGGGGCATCGGGGAGCCTTGTTCGCGACTGAGCGATGGCATCTCCGGTTCATCGGAATACATGGCTGTTGTTAGCCTAGGAGATGGGCTTGCCGGTATTGGTGCGCTGGAGGATGGCCAGTGTAGGAGGTCTGAAGTGTTGGAAAGACGGCTAAGAATGAAATAAAGTAGAATATGATATGATGGGATGATTGAGTTGGATAGCCTGGTGGGTGGCGAGAGTAATGGGAAGAGTGAGTAATATAAGAATGGTTACACTACCTTTGTTATATGCATAAATAGTTACGTTGCAACACGTGTACAGTAAGTGAAGTGAATGAGTGACCCTGAATAGTACGTAACGTACGTGCAGTGAGCAACTGGATACCACGTGGCAGGATGAGGGTACCCCGGCCAAATCGCCAGAACCGTGGCATTACGTAACCTTCTCCTCCTGTTCAAGCCAAGATTAATATTCCCCTCAAACCCTTCGAGGTTATGTATGCATGGCACCGATATCACAGGCCAGGCTGACGTCCCTCGCACTTGCAAGCGTGTACCTACTGTATCTGTACATATACATCAACAGTCTTGACCGGACTCTTCTTACAACCGAGTAATTTCCATACTCTATCCTCCTCTCCATCATGCACGGACTGCACCAGACTCTACTCCCGGCGTCGGCAATACGCCATTCCCTCTTCCTACCCAACTTCACCCCTTCGACCATCTACCCTCTACCCAAATCTCACGCAGCCCTCGATCTACCATCACAGAGAGTGGTAGGTAATCTCGTAGTAGCTGGAGGCCAAGGCTTAAGAGTGTTTGAAATTAGGGAGAGCCTCGAAGCTTCTGCTTCGTCGGCGCCAGGAAATGGTGGAGATATGGAAGGGGATGTGAGTATCGACGCAGGTGAGGAGCGGATAGGGGATGGATTCTTCGACGACGGACATACAAAGGTAAGCGCAGTTTGAAAGAAATCAGCACTGTCAAGTAGAATGCAATTGAGAGCCTACGGTCGTCATCACAGCGTGCTCCGGTCGAATACGAGGCGAAAAGAAAACTTCACTTGCTTGCGCAACACGAGTTGCACGGCGCAATCACCGGACTAGCGGCTCTACGAACTTTAGAAAGCAGTGTGGATGGTTTGGATAGATTATTGGTATCATTCGAACACGCTAAGGTATGTTTCACGTCTGGTTGTTTTTGTTGTAATGTATTCTTGTCGCTCATTGAAACATGTACTTTTCTGCTTCAAAGATGGCCTTGCTGGAATGGTCTCGAGGAGGTATCGCGACAGTATCGCTACATACCTACGAAAGATGTCAACAAATGAATACTGGCGACTTTCAAAGCTATGTTCCCCTGCTCCGAACCGATCCGCTATCTAGAATGGCATTGTTGAGTCTACCCGAGGACTCGCTGGCGGTACTCCCTGTACTACAGGAACAGACTGAATTTGACGCTCTAGAGGGATTCGCTCGGTAAGTGGGCCCTGATTCCCAGAGAATGAATCACGATGCTAATTTGCACCTGCCAAACTTCAGTGATGTGCCCTATTCGCCCTCATTCGTTTTATCGTTATCAGACGTTTCACCGACCCTGAAGAATCTCCAAGATTTCCTCTTCCTCTCCGGTTTCCATTCACCAACACTCGCTCTGCTGTACTCGCCCTTATACACCTGGTCAGGACGCTATCAATCCGTCAAGGACAACTACTCCTTCGAGATTCGGACGCTTGACCTCTCTTCAGGTGGATCATACCCTCTACTCACATCCGTAAACAACCTTCCATCCGACAGTCTCTATCTTGTCGGTTGTCCCGCCGAGCTTGGTGGTGTCGTTTTGATCACATCAACTGGGATTGTGCATATCGACCAATCGGGCCGAGTTGTCGGAGCAGGAGTCAATGCATGGTGGGACTACGCGACAAATCTCAAGGGAGATCATTCGTCGCAAAATCGGAAGTTGTCTCTTGAGGGATCAAGATGCGTGTTCGTAGCGGAGCGGGACATGCTTTTAATCTTGCAAAATGGGGATGTGCATCAAGTGAGATTTGAGATGGATGGAAGAGCTGTCGGAACGATCAAAGTAGATGAATCGTCGAGCTCGGTACCTCCACCTTCCAGTGTGGTGGTGGCTGGGCACAATGCTGTCTTTGTGGGATGCGCCGAGGGTGATTCACTGCTCGCCAAGGTGGATGTGAAACGAGAAGCTCTACCTATCGAGGGTATCAAGGAGGAGAAAGACGAGATGGACGTGGACTGGGATGAAGGTGAGTGAACGCTAAATAGTCTGACAGAGAGACCACCGACAACCACTAATGTGCGGGACCTTCAGACTTGTATGGTGATCTAAACGACCCGTCCAATGCCAATCTCTTTAACGGGAGCAAGAAAGAACCGACCGGACCTGCCAAGATATCTGTGTTTCCGTATGACGTTCTGGGTGGAGTGGGGAAGATTATGGATATTGAGTTCGGAATAGCAGCCACCGATCAAGGGGTGAGTCGATATCTCATGTCCAATCTGCCCAGTGGCCCGATGGTTCATGCTGATCGACAAATATAGCTACGTACATATCCTCAGCTGGTAGCGATTAGTGGAGGAAGTCAGAAGTCGACCTTCAACGTTTTTAGGGTGAGTCAGCCTTACCCGACGAAGCGAAATGGCAAATTTCGAGCTGACGGTCGTTGTGTGGCAGCGGGGTATTCCAATTACCAAACGCAGGAGATTTAACGAGCTGTCCACGTCTGAAGCTGTATGGTTCCTGCCCATCGAACGGGCATCGGTTCAGAAGTTCAAGGAAATCCCGGACGCTGAGAGGACGACGATGCTGATCAGCACTGAGGGAAATGCTACAAGGGTGAGCTGTCGCCTTCTATGACGTAGCTGATATCTGATGTATCGTAGATCTTCGCGCTGTCCAGCAAAGCGGTACCAGAGCAAATTGGTCGTCTCGGCGGACGGACGCTGAATGCCGCACCATTCTTCCAGCGTTCTTGCGCGATGCGAGCAACGGCGACTGAGATCACCTTGCTTGATTACAGTGAGCTTATCAGTCGGTCGATGTAGGATGCAGTGACTGATACGACGCAGACGGCAAGCTTGTGCAGCTGGTGTGTCATCTACCAGGCCTTCCGCCTATTGTTAGCGCCAGTATATCGGATCCGTATATCGTCATTCGAAGAGCAGACGGAAGCGTGCAGTTTTTCGTCGGTGATACCGTCGCACGATCGGTATCAGAAGTATCTCTGTCGGAAGGATCAGTAAGTCTACATCCATCAACGTTTGTCGTCCTGGCTGACATGCATACACTCCCTAGGAGGCACTTTTGTGTCAAGTAGCAGAAGTCTTCTCAGACTCGACTGGTATCTATCGGACTTTCGAGCCTGGTCGTCCTGCTTCCGATGCTGTACAGGTCAATGGGAACGCTAGATCGACCGCCATCCGACAGGGTCAACAGTCTCGTATGCAGCTGACGCAACAGCAAATCAAGCGACTGCAAGACCAAGAGCCTGCTATCTCCGTTGATGCCCCGAGTATGGAGACCGCCATGAATGCCGCTCGGGGTACCCAGTGGTTAGCTCTTTTGACGCAGAAGGGCGAGTTGCAGATCAGGTCATTACCAGACCTGAAGGTGGTTTTGCAATCTGAGGGACTAGGATCATCATCGCCCACGTTCACCGATGATCTTGTTGGTGGAACATCGAGAGAGGAAGAAAGGGAGGATGAAGTTGCGCAGATGGTGTTCTGTCCCATAGGCCGGAATACGCTTCGACCACACCTTGTGGTGAGCACAGAAGTAGAACATCTGGTGTCATCGCCCCAAGGAGGTCAGCTAACACCCGTCTGACAGGCTCTCCATCGGTCCGGCAAACTGAACGCTTACGAGGCTCAACCCCGTTTCACTGTCGATGCCTCCGCACACACTCGTCGATCGCTTGCTGTGCGATTCTGCAAAGTCCATACTCAGCTCCTGCCGATCACTGGCGGAATCACGAAGTTACCTTACACAATTATACCTTTCGCCAATATCGAAGGCCAGACGGGCGCTTTCATTACTGGAGAAAAGCCGCATTGGATACTGTCTTCGGAGGCGCATCCCATCCGGACATTTGCTCTCAAACAAGCTGCAATGGCGTTTGGGAAGACGACGCATTTGGGAGGCAAGGGTGAATACTTTATCAGGATCGAGGATGTGAGTCGTGCGATCCCCTCTTGGAGCAACGCAGTCGGCACAAACTAATGATTGATTCGTCGCACTTGTTCGTATAGGGTTCTTTCATTTGCTACTTGCCTCCTACCCTCAACACCGACTTCGCTATCCCTTGTGATCGGTATCAAATGGAGAGAACCTACACCTCCATCTCGTTCGACCCGACCTCCGCACACTACGTGGGAGCTGCCAGTATCACCGTCCCCTTCCAGGCGTACGATGAAGAAGGCGAAATTCAGATCGGTCCCGAAGGCGACAATCTCATACCTCCTACAAATCAACGATCTACTCTTGAACTGTTCTCACAGGGGTCTGACCCATGGCGAGTCATTGATGGATATGATTTTGACCAGAATGAAGAGGTTCTGTGTATGGAAACCGTGACTTTGGAGTCGCCAGGAGCCAACGGCGGTCACAGGGATTTCATTGCTGTTGGAACGGGGTTCAACTTTGGTGAAGATCGAGCAACGAGAGGCAATGTGAGGGCGCATTTTCAAATTCAACCTCAAGTCTGATAGCCATTCTCAGGGGTGTCCTAGCTGATGAGTTTTTACCGTCCGTTAGGTGTACATCTTCGAGGTCGTAGAAACCGTTGGTACTCGAGGCAAAGCTGGTGGTTCGGGTTGGAGATTGAGGTTAAGAACCAAAGATCCCGCTCGGAACCCTGTCAATGCTATTAGTCATATCAACGGGTACCTTTTGCATTCGAATGGACCGAAGGTGCATTGTCAAAATGCAATTTTGATTTGACGATGACGCTGATCATGGGGGCTTAGGTCTACGTCAAAGGCTTCGATCACGACGAACAGCTCATGGGCCTTGCCTTCCTCGACGTCATGCTCTACGTCACGAGTCTCAAGGTGTTCAAGAACTTCATTTTGATGAGCGATCTCTATAACAGCTTCTGGCTAGTATCACTGCAGGTGAGTTCTGATGACCCACGTGTGTGGCCGCGCAACCGTCATGATATCGAGGCTGATCGCTCTATATTGGATTTTGCCGTGGCGCAGGAGGAGCCATACAAGTTTACGACTGTCAGCAAAGATCTACAAAAGGTTTCGCCCATCACAACAGACTTTTTGGTCCATGAGGGCCAAGTGTCATTTGTCTCTAACGACCGAGCGGGTGACATGAGGATGCTGGACTTTGACCCTTCAGGTGAGCGAATACATATTCATTTCCGCTAGCTGCTTACGCGCTCCGCTCCATTGCGCCGAATCTTGCTAAATATGCGGATTGTACGATAGATCCCGACTCATTGAATGGCGAAAGACTGTTATTGAGAACAGAGTACCATACCGGTGCACCTGTGACTGTGTCCAAAGTGATCGCGCGACGCAGGACTGCCGAGGAAGAGTTCGCCCCTCAAACCCAGATCATCTATGGTGAGTCATTGCACTGTCGTACGTGTTACGCAGGAAAGAAGTGGTATGCTGAAGCTGAATATCGTATCTCTTGCTATCACTATGTTCCTTTCAGCTACTGCCGACGGAGCTCTCACGACACTGGTATCGGTCAAACCAGCTCGATTCAAGCGACTGCAGCTCGTCTCTGATCAGCTAGTGAGGAATGCTCAGCATATTGCAGGTTTGAATCCTCGAGCCTTCAGGTGAGTAGTGTAACATTTATGCCAATCACTTTCCGAAGCCTGGGGAACTCTGCTGATATCTTACTGGGGCTGTAGGACTGTGCGGAATGACCTCCTGCCTAAACCACTGTCAAAAGGCATTTTGGACGGTGCACTGTTGTCGCATTTTGCGCTTCAGCCTATCGGTCGACAGAGGGAGATGATGCGCCAAATCGGAACGGACGCTGTTACGGTCGCGAGTGACCTGCAAGCACTAGGCGGGTTCTGGTAGAATGAGAACATTACTGTATACATATATGTATACTAATTAATATGCGACCACCAGCCCGATTCATGATGTACAGTACAGTACGCCCAGGCTGAATACGCGGAGGCCATATGTATAACACACCGGTCACAATACGTCATTCAGGCGCTCGCGTGTCCTAACCTATTTTAGTTTAGTATTCACGTACAGTATTTACTGTATAAGCATCGTCGTCGTGTCGTCACAGAACAGGTAGGGACTACAAAGAGAGCGAAGACCGATATACAGAATACGAGATATGAGAATTAAGATAGTAGATCTAGCTCAAATCTACTACTCTAGGATGTCGTCTGCTACGGTCAAATGGCAGATCGGATCTCGACAATGCAGTAGAATGCCTGGAAGCCATGTTTCTCCGGTTTGTGGGTCAATCTGGGGTGCTTGATTGTGTAAGCAGGTCCAATACCAGATATGGAAGTCAAAATCTATCAAGTGGAATGATGACTGTGAAAGCGACTATGTGACAAAGACGGATGCAGAAGAACAACATGGTGCTATGGGTATTGTACTCGAGTACACATTATTCAAGTGGGGAAAAATTAGGTTCATTGATAATCCGGAGGAGACTTGTGGACCGTCGTCGTAAGCCGAACACAGTGGTACCAGAGTCTGCCAGGGGTCTCGGGCTATGGACTCCTGGCGTTTGTCAATTTGTCAAGATGGTGGGTTCGAATAGAAACCGCTTGATGATCTAGATTCTCGCTGATGTCTGTTTAGACGACTTTGTTCTTCGTGTGTGCCTTGGGGTTGTTCTCGAGTGCATATGCAGGTTCGTGGTTGGATGTTAAGACACAAGGTTGTTGAATTGAGACAATGGGTTAAGCGGCAATGGCCATCCTGCTTTGCGTGTTTACCGAATGGACCAGCGGCAAGATCAACCTTATTTTCCAGTGAATGCTGCCCTTACTCGGTGCCCATTCATCATGTCGAAGATGTTCATGCACTTACGCACATCAGATCGGTCAATGAGTGATACCGTCAAAACTGTACTTGCCACCCCATTAGATATACAACCCTGAAGTTTTTTCCTCTTCTCTTCCAAGTGTTCTGTCGCATCGTGTCGCATCGTGTCAGCTCGCCAGTCTAGTATTCTAAGCCAATAGGACGATGCACCATTGAGCGCCTCATGTCGACTATCCGAGGTACAAGAAACACATGCGACAATCGCCAATCACCGACTCCGTCCTCCGTTGACGAGTCTGAGCTCAGGCGCACCTCTACAACCCCACCTATGACATCGGATCGAGCAGCCGAGCCGCAATCACCTCGGTCAGATCACATCCCTTGGGTGGGTCAATCGGATGATCCAACTAACTACATCGACCGATTTACGTATCTTGAAATAGAGGGGGGCATACCCCGTCACTTCCCCTTCAAAGAAGACTTGGTTCGTTTTCACAGAGCGGATTCACATGCCAAGTTCTACCCCGTCTCTTTGCCAATGCTGGGATCTCGGTGTGAGGTGAACGCTACGAAGCTCAAATCCAATCTTTATCGAATATCGGAATGCCAATCGACACAAGCGTCTGCGAATGGTTCAATACTTTTTACACTCGAAGATCCCAAAGGTCCCAAATACCATAGAGGTTCACTATGGCAGGTATTCAAAGGCAAGCTTTCATTGGTACCCTCAACGACCGGCCGCCAATACAGAAGAATACCCGTTGTCCTGAAGCTCGTGTGGCTCAATCGGTTCAGAGACGCGTTGCCTCGAGACGATATGTTTCTCGAAGAGCAACACACATGTATACGGCGTGGAAGAGAAAAGGAGCACTTTCCAATGTCCACTGTAATGAATAACAGTGTTTGGGGTACATGCTGCGCTTGTATTTCCGGAATGGTGTGGTATCGCCGCCAACTGGCTGCAACAGGAACTCATGATACACTTCACACCATAATGAGGCGCATTCGTACTAAGCACAGCCCGAAACAAACTGCGTCCGTCGTATGGTTTGATAGTGAACCACTCATTCCGGGACTATGAGACTGCAAAGTCCGCTATTCGCTTTCCATGGCAATAATTCAAAGGATGTCTCACCGAGGCGGAGCAACTCCCATCGCCAGGGTTCTATTGCTCATTCACGCACCATCGCGGTGATGGCGATGGTGATGGTGATGGTAGTAAAGGTGGCGCGGATGATGGTGGCGCGAGTGAAACTCATTAATAGTGCTCGTAATGCGTGATGATAGAGCAAAGGAGGGTCATCACGCTCAGCTACCTGACCGCAGTCTAAATCGACGCGATACGAGCCTCTGCTGCTTGGTGGCTATGCACTCCTTAGCTTTCGCTTGTGTCTCTTACCCGCACAAATTTCGGAGAACGACGAGAAAATATCCCGATCGCGCCACATGATATTGCCATTTGAGCAGGTGATAGATGCGGTATCTTGTCTTCGGCCGACGCAACCTGTGCACGAGGGTGCAAGCACTCTCCCTCCCACTACGGAGACTGAGCGTGAATATGGTCGGCTGGAATGAAACATCCTTTGAATTAGTCTGGCGGAAAGCGAATAGCGGGCCTCGACCCGCCGATGTCAGTTTTATAGTTTCGGGATGAATGCTCCACCATCAGACTATTCGGAAGATCCAAGAGCCATGCTTGATACCCGGAGATATGTTGTAGGTGCTATGATATCCCAGCAAGCTAAGGTAGCAGCAGGCAGCGCACAACCACATTGTTCTAACCTTACTCATACTGTAACCTTAGATTACTTATACATGAGTATGCGAGTGGACACGTGTGAAGCTTCCGACGGAACGAAATTAGGATTGACTGTGTATGTTGCCACCCATTCAACCCCGCTCAACCTTGGTATGCATAACTTATTTCCCGTCATTCCATTTCAGCGTCTTCTCTTATCACTCAGTGTCATACCGTTTCTTATTTACAATCTAGATTCCACCCAACTAAATCATCTACAACAATCAAGAAACGTAATCAGCATGCCACCTCAATACTCTCCCCCGTCATCAGACGATGACTCACCGGCCAACATTGCTCAACACACCCAGGTGTCACCGACCGGCACGGTTGTCGCCACCCCCCGTTCCGATTCCCCCGCGATTACTCTCGCCTCCTCGTTCACCTCTGTCAAGCTAGACAAAGGGGCAGACTTTTCCGCCGATGCTTCCCACACCCGACCAACGATTCCCAAGGTAGGCCAATCCGATCATGCGCCTTACAGAGTCGACGGGTTCACGCATTTGGAGATTGAGGGAGACTTGAACGGTCAATTCACCCGCAGAAAAAGCTTCGACCCTCTTTACAAGGCGGCTCCGGATGTCAAGCTTCGGCCTATCTCTTTGTCAATGCTGAAGATCCGTGAAGATCCGCATGCCACCCCGCGCAAACCCGGTCATTTCAAAAAGTCAGACTACAGATTCGCAGACCCGTTCGCAAATGGATCAATACGTTTTACACTGGAAGATCCGAAATTTCATCAAGGTGCTCTATGGAAGGTATTCAAGGGCGAGCTCTCATTTACACCCACTATGCCCGGCCGCGAGTACCAAAAAGTTCCTGTTGTCCTGAAGCTCATGTGGCTTAGTCGGTTCAGAGACGCGATGCCTCGAGACGAGATGTTTTTCGAGGAGCACCACACCTGCGACACGGCATGGACTGAATCACTCAACGAGGACGATACTCTACGTCGGCTGTCCAGCTTCCAAGGCGGTATAGTCCCTAACTATTATGGACTTTATACATGGACGGTGAACACAAGGGAGATAAGTAGGAGCACTCCACCGGAAGTCCTCGTCATGGTCATGGAAGATGTGGGATTCAAGGATTTTCCATCAAGGCATCGGCTATTCCAACCAGACGAGAAGTACGTGTCTCGTCGATCTGTCTTATGTAGCCCATTGTGGATCAAGCTAATATAGACCGACTCTCCATCACATTACCGTCAGACGCGCAATTCTCGAGATGTATGAAGACTTGCATCACAACGCGCTCACAATACACAGTGGACTGTACTTCAAGGCCCATCACATCCTGCGAAGGATGCCACCGAAAGAAGGTGGACGTCATGCCTTCGTTATGGTTGACTTCCAGAAAAGCTTTTCGTTGGAGGCTGTAGCAGAGGAGGATCTACCGGGCAAATTGGGATTTGAAGATTGGGGCCTGATGGATAATCTGGTCTATGCCTTCATACGACAGTAAGTGCAAACCGCTCCTGGCGCAAGAAATCGACTCGCTAATACCCTTCCTCCTCTAGTGACGATCTTCAGTTGTACAATGCTGAAGGCAATCTTCTTTGCGGATATCAAAGGCCCTGGGGGCTTGGCCAAGACACCTTGTAGGCCCACTAGTCCTGGAGCTAAACGTATCTCAGCTTCCGTTCGCATTTTGTAGAATCTCTTAATATATCTTCCTTGTAAACAGAGAGTCTCGATCTCATGTATAACGATCTCCATGAAATATACACCATGACGCGCCCTCAAAGGCTCAGCTGAGTGGTTATCCTGCTTGGACATCTTCGATCGTCGGTGTGTCTATTCAGGGTGAGTATGTGTGATGGTGATCATCGGGAAATCATTGACGGTTTCGGAGCTCGGAGTGAAAGCGCCGAGGTTTGGGCTCGAGCTCATCACACTCAATGATCGCATCAATCATGTTGTTGAGCGACTCGAATTGCAGATACAGGATACAGCCAATAATATTACCAGGTTTAAATATCAGGACTAACTGGCTCCCAAACTGGCCAAGGCTCCCGTTGCAATCGGCCCCAACACATCCCTTTGAAGCTCCACCGTACGCCCAGTCTGAAACGAACTCACAAGATTTGTCGCCTCTCCAGTATGAGTGTGACCAAAATAAAAGAGTGGCTACGTATTCCACTGCGAGCTGTGCCGAATGTCGTAAGTATAACAGACCAGGACCCGCCTGGTGGGACTCGGGGTATCGCCAAGACAGATTACACCGTCTTGGCTGCTAGGGGAGGGTCTTGCGGGATCAGACTGGTGGAGGATATGGAGAGAGACTTGGGGAATGAGCTTGATGCCAAGTTGAATAAGGATACCCCCGCTGATGATGAGGTGGTAAGAGGGAGTCAGACATGGTGGACGTACGTAGAGAAGTCCATGGTGCTGACGATGGAGAGGAGCGTCGAGGGGGCGGTACTGCATCACCACTGCCAGATCGCTACTCTCGTCATGCGAAAGTTGGCAAACTGGTTGCATATGGGCTACGACCTCGTGTCCAGCAAGTTCTGCCACCCACGTGAGTCCAACTCCATCACGGATGAAGAACGAGACGAATGGATAGCCGCAGCCGGTCGTCTCCCAGCTATTCCGGTCATCTCTGTCCAAGATCTGAACCGGGTCATGACCCAGCGAATCGAGATTCCTGCTCAGCCTATCCTTGATGCCAATCGACCCCACTTCAGCTTCTCCTCGCAAGCCGGCGTATCGGACGTGATTTTCGCGCTGGAGAAAGACGGTCAGGATCGAATCATGTACGTGGTAGAGGTCAAGGCAACGTCGGTCATGGGAGAAGCAAAGTTCAACGAGCTTAAACGACTTCTGCGTGAAGGTCGCAATCAGGCGACTTTGCAGTTGGTGCAGCTAGACAACGGGCCGTTACGAGTGATCAGTGAATTGGGACGAGACCTCACCGATATCATGTCTCAGGTAAGCTAACATGTTATGCCCTGTGGCACGTCTGGGAGCTGATTGGTTCGCAACGATTAGGTTCTGACTGAGCTCGTCACAAGTAGAACGGACCTCGGTATTCTGACTAACGATCAGAGGTCACTGGTCTTTGAGTGGAATGGGGAAGAATTGTTGTTGTCGAGGCAGATTGATCACTCGGGAAGTATGCCGCTGCACCGACTCCTCATAGCCCTCGGTGTTCATTCCAACCGACGACGGAGGCACGCGCCCATCCAACCGACGATCTAGTCGGAGCGAGCTGGTAACGTTCGGTTCAATCATATACATTCGTTCATCCCGTTTAACTGCTCACTCGGATCTCGGTGGTGCCAACCCTCTCCGTTCACTCTTCGGCGGCAGCATAGGCGACCCGCCATATCGAGCCTCTTTCAGCCTAGTCTTGTCCATGACACTTCTCGCCTCATTCCCCATACTTGCCAGCGACATCCCTTCACTCGCTGGAGAAGATCCACTGTTCCCCCTCTCCAACGCTCTCCCCTTCGACGGGATGCTCAGTGGCGCGGTACCACCAGCTATTGAGGATTCGTACGATAATCCCCTCCTCATCACGCTCGAATCCGACAAAGCAGAATCATCCCTTCGCATCACTTGTTCATACGCATGACTTGGAGAGCGAGGTGGTATTGGCGTTTGCGAACTCGAAGGCAAGTCTGTGAAATACGAGGTAGATGAAGTGGGATATGGCGAAGGTTCTAGGTGAAATCCGGGGCCTGGAGTGGCTATGGTCGAAGGGTTGTTGAAGACCGGATGAGGGTTTGAAGCGTCGGGATCAGATTGAAGTAGTGTGGATAGCAAATACGTGAAATCGAGGCCGACATCGCGAAGCAGCTGGAACGAATAGGACATGTCAACGTTAGCAAGACCATCTCATAGCAATACATCAAAGTCAACAACATCACGCCCTTCCCATAGCCTGCTATCATCATCATGACTGCCGTCTTCTGGTCTCTCGACCCATCACTTCCATCATCTCCACGCTCGTATGAGCTCTCAGAGACCTCACCTTGCGATTATGCGACGCCGTCACGCGAATACACTCATCTGCAACACCTTGCTCGATATTCGGCGCGTATACTTGTCTTCTAAACATATCGGCGAAGGTCTCGATCTGCTCTTTCGCCCACGTCACGAATCCTATACAAATATCACATACACCAGTTCATCCGTTAGCCATCATCATTATCAAGAATCTCGATCCTGCTCCCGAAAGAAATAATCACTCACCTGACGCCATACGATTTCCCTTGAAAGCCGACATGTACCAATCGCTCGTATGCCTCACGACAGTGAAACAGACAATCGCCAGCTCGCTCACATAGATGCTGATATCACCTTCACACTTGATACTTCTCACTCGCTTCAACGTCACCTCAGTCCTAGCCTTCAGAAAGATATCTCTCGCCAATTCGGCGGAATCGAGTCGAGTAAGGAACACAACGAGCTTTGCAGCCGAGTTCTTTCGGATAAAAGGGGATGATAGATCATGCGTTAATTGGGAGATGAGGGAAGGGGTGAGCTGGTCGAGTCGAGCGGTAAGGAGGGAAAGCGCAGCCTGATTCGATGAGACCGTCTTGAGGAGATCTCGACCTCGTTCGACCAGCTTGACGGCTTCTTCCCAATCCCGCATAGCGATAGCCATGGTCAATTCATCGCCATACTCATCGATCCATCGCAAATCTTTCGAATCCGACATGCTCATACCGATGGTCGATAGCGGTCTACCGGCATTCATACCAGGCAATGCAGGAGCTCCATGCGAGCTCGGTCCAGCCGACTTCTGAAACGAATCATATCAAGTCAATATCAGTACCTGCACTCAACATCAAAGGAGAAGAGTGGCGGAAGAGAAAAGCTCACATCGCCATGCCACATGCTCTTTCTTCGTTCTTGCTCCTTCTCACTCTCCTTCCGCTTCTTCTCGCCCAGCTCGTGCGACACTTGCCTGAACGCCCCCAACAGCGCTTTCTTGTCCTCAGGCTTGGACGTTCGATATACGCAGACTTCCTTGCCTCTTCGGATCTTGAGTGCGTTGGTGAGATCTAAGGGGGAATCGAGTTAGCAGGTCCAACAAGCAAGTATACTGTCACCTTGACAGGTCAGATGAGGATTTGGAAAGAAAGATCAACAACGGCGGTTGGCGGATTAGATAACAGGTAACACAAGCCACTGGTACGCGTAGCGGATCGGACCGCCTTTTCCATTGGTAAGGGTCTATGCTCTACAGAGAATCAGGAGATTTGGCGGAAGGGATATGTCCTCCCGCCGTTTTGGCATTGTTATGGATGATTGTAAATAAGGAGGTCGGGGGAGCGCTTAGCAAACCGAGACACAAAGTGAGTGTATTGAGAGAAAAAAGAGAAAGAGGAAGGAGAGGACCGGGTTTGCCGCCCAACAGGAGCTTTCTAACTCACCTCCGCTGTCCTTCACATCAACTACCACCAAATCCGCCAAAACCCAACATCGCTCAGCCACCATCCTCCCCCGCTCCCTCTTCTCATCACCCTCCGCAGCGGTCATCGCTCCTTTCGTCCTCCTCCGACCAGCGATCAACAACAAATCATTCAACAAGAACATCGATACGCTCTGCTTGGCTTTATACGTCGCTGCATTCAGTTCGACAAAGCTGTGCGTCTCAAATACCAAATGACGGCCTGGAACGAGAGGGAGGTATTTCTGAGATCCTTCGACGGTGGACCATAGTTGGGTCAGTTGGGTACGGTAGAGGTTCTGGAGGTCCATGACTGAGTTTCGCTGGGTTCGACGTCGTTCCACTGGTATATATGGGAATAGGGATGGTCAACAAAATACATAGAAAATGGATACGATTTAGAATAGACACGTTCAAATGATAGAATATAGGTTCTGTGTAAGTGTTACTCACAGTTGCCATTCTTGTCCAGTGTCGGTGCGAGGGTATCTTCCATCCCCATGAGCTGAGGCAGATCTTTCCATTGGCCCAGGAGTTCTTTCAACTCCAGCATATCGTTCTCGAGCGTTGATATCTCCTTTGAGATCGTAACAAACTCGGCGTAACTGGATACGCAATTGTATCAGCTCACCGTACATTCGATCAATAAACCCAAATGAAGATCAGCTCTACTCACTGCTTGAAAACGTTCCTCTGTAGCTCCCTCTTATTTCCTTGCTTGGCACGCATCAAAGCCGCCTTGAATCTCTGCTTCTCCTCCTCGTCCGCACCAGTCAAAGTCCTCTTCATATACCCAGCCAAATCGAACCCTTCCTTGCCCAATTCCTCCAAATCCCACTCTTCTTCCCTAGTGGCATCAGCAGCCCCTCTCCTCCTTATACCTTCCTCTGCAACTAGCCTAGCACCGGTCGTTCCTACTCCAGCTCGATTAGGTGCCCCTTCGGAAGCTGAGCCTCCGAACCCCTGTTGAGCGAATTCGGGGGAACCGAATTGATTGAAATATGTTTCGCCGGTCTCGGCATCATCTGGCAGAGGTGTGAAATCTGCACCTCCATACGGGTCTGAGTCAAGGAAGTCGCCCTGGCCAGGTAAAGGCGGTGGAACGGCAGGTGTGAGCTGTTCTGTGCCCATATACCTGATGTCGTCGACATTGCATTAGCGCAGTCCATCGGGAGTGACATCCACAAAGCGGAACAACAAGTGGTCGTAATTCGCGTAGGCTCGCTCACCTCATGCTCATCCTCTTCCTGATCTTATCCCCGACTTTTGACTTTCTTGCATTCTTCTTCTTGTCAGCGTCGCCCGGTAAAGGCGGTCTAGGTCCAGAGTGAGATGGTCCATGCGCCTGTCCCCGCTGGATAGCGGCGGACGGTCGACGGAGAGATGCCATGGTGTCTACTTGCCGTAATGAGGGGGAAGAGTGCCCGCGGCGTTGTTAGTAAGAATGCTGATTTCGAGATGGTTTAGTGTCAAGTGAAGGTGATTGAAACGAGAACGAGAAGAAGCACAAGCCAGGAGGGCAAAGTGATTGGTAAGTTTTAAGTGTGTAACTGATATTCAAGTATGGAGATTGATGAACACGATGCGAATAGTAGTATGACGAAGGGAGCTAACCAGATGCAGATGCAGATGCAGATGCTCGCGCCGGTTATCAAACACAATGCACAGCGGCCTCGTCCGCCTATATCCAGGACCCATGCCATGTAGATTCCACGTGCACGAGCGGGGAAAAAAGGGTCACGCGTTTTGGTTTGTTTTGTTTTGACCGCCACTTGCCACTTGCCACTTGCCACTTGCCACTTGCCACTTGCCACTTGCCACTTACCACTTGCCACTCACTTGCCACAAAGTCAAGAGTCCAGAACATGAGCAGCTTGTCACTGCTGTAGCTTTTGTTTACGCGCCTGCGCCTGTGTTGTGTTTCATGTTCAGGGTAAATGCACCAACCCTTTGTCTCAGGCTGAGGGGCAAGAGGGCATACATAGCATACACTGCAGTAAGGTATAAAGTGGCTTAGTGAAAAACGAGGGTCCTTGCTCTATTATACTACTATACTATGCATTGGCTTGTTCTCACAGACCACAGACCGTTTTTCACCTCTTCTTACTGCTGACTGCTGCTATTCAACAACATTACACATCTCACTCTCTTTCAACATACCTTCGACATTCATTCATCCCGTCATCAACTTCATCCGACTTCACTCTGTACATCGACAATCGCGCTCGACACTTTCTTTAATCGACTAGCTAGCTGCTCTTACTCACCTTCCTTTGACCATACTCTTCCAATAACGAAACAAACAAACAAACAAACAAATCACTCTCGACCCGACTCCGACAGTGCTTTGTATAAACGGATAGACACAGCACAGGCAGACTAATCATAACCAATTTTAAAAACACTCATCACTCAATCATCCAAACGGTCAGCATCATCATCAATATGAAGTACACCTTGCTTGCCCTCGCCGTTGCTGGTATCGCTAACGCCCAAGTGAGTACCATTTCCCTTGAACGGATGGTCGTGTCGTGGCCCGACGATGACGAGAGGATCGCTGTGATACTTTGATTCGTCTTTGACTACGGCAACGATGTCTCCATTTGAGATCCGACACTGACATCTATCATCTTTGCCCTCGCGCAGTCCAACAGCACCAACACCCTTATCCCTGCTAACATCACCTCATCTTGTTCAACCTTCCTCACCAACCTCAACAACGATGGTACCCTTTCTTCCTGCGTTACTCCCCTCATCAACGCCACCGCCTCATTCTCCCCTACATCAGGCGCCAACTTGACTGACGACTCGATCAACTACACCCTCGCTTCGCTCTGTAAAAAGTCTTCAGGCTGTTCCGACTCGACCATCCGAGGATGGCTTGCAGACTTCTACTCGCAATGTTACACCGAGTTGACCTCGACTTCGGAGTACAACGAGGATGTTAGGGAGTTGTACGATATCTTGTATGTCGTCAACCCGCTCAAGGCTGCTGTTTGTTCCGTCAACTCGGCCAATCAGGACTACTGTGTCAACGAGATCGTAGCTTCCGAGGCCGCTGCCTCTGGAAACGCCTCCAACTCTACCGCCACCGGCGCCGCTGCCGCCAACTCAACTGCTAGTGGCAACGCTACTGAGTCCGCTTCCAACTCGACTGGAAATGCCCTCTTTGCCAACTTTGCCTCCACCGACTCCATCCTCACCCCCGTCCAGATCGCTGCTCAGAACCTTTACATCGAGGTCAGCACCGGTGCTTCGTCCCTCACCAAGCGATTCGTCGACACTGTCCTTTCTCGACGACAGCAGGGGGCTCAGTCCGTCAACATGGCTACTATTATCACCCCCAACGCTACCACCTACCGATCCACCAACTTGCCCTTCCTTTTCCTCCAGCCCGAGATGACCTCTTCCGCTCTCTGTACCCCTTGCACCCGAGAAGTCCTGGTAGCCTACGTCAAGTGGGAGACTCAGGTCCCTTACGCTCTCGGCCTCAAGCAGTCCCCTATTCTCGGCGGTCAGTCTGCCCTTTGGAACGCTATCAACGGTACTTGCGGTCAGCCCTTCATCAACGCCATCATGTCCCAGGTCGGAGCCTACGCTTCCAACTTCTCTTCTGGAGCTGAGCGAACTGTCTTCCTTGGTCTTGGTGGATCCGGTGTTGCCGGCTTGACCGTTGCCGTTGGTGCCGCTTTCGTTGGCAGCTTGGCTACCCTTCTCTAGACCTGTGCATAGCTCGCCCAGCTCTCTTCTCGCCTTTGCTCAGTCGGGCGGACATTGCTGTAGGACATTGCTTGTCGCTCCGCTCGACTATTTCCATTTTGCCCTTATATTTGTTTTCCATTCAGTTGATACCATATCTATAGTGCGTTCCGATACCCGTGATGCGAAATTTACAGTCGCGTTCCAGGTGTTCAAAACGATCCTTGCTCGGTGACTGTAAAACGGTGTGGATCAGTACGACCCTATGCACGGACCACGTTGCACGTTGAAGTAGTGCGTGCATTAGTGCGTGCATGATATACACGTGGTATGCTTTGAACATCGGATCTGACCGACCACTTACTCTGATCTTTACTTCTACTCGTAACCTTATCCTTGGGTGTTATATCGCTTCATCCTAAAGTTACGTTGCGCTGAATTTGACAAGGTACGGTTGACTTGCTTGTTGCCAACCCAAAGCTCCGCACGGCGCCTAGCAGTCATTCCGAAATCATGACAGGTGATAGATCGAGTCATAGCGAGGCTCGACCACTGCTACCCTCGACAGACCTATCGAGAGGTACATCATCATCATCATCGCAAGATAACGATGGATCGACTCTCGTACCTACGAAATTAACGACGCCAACTTCTCGGTCATATGGAGGTACTGACGGCGCCGAAGACCCAGGCTCAACCGGCACGGTTGTCGCCACCCCCCGTTCCGATGCACCTGCGGCTACCCTCGCCTCATCGTTCACCTCTGTCAAGCTAGACAAGGCTGCGGACATTCCGACGGACTCTCCCCTCATCTCTCAAGCCATCCCCAGAGTAGGCCAATCGGATCACCCGCCTGATAGAATCGACGGTTTCTCGCATCTACAACTCGACGGACCTTCCAGTCGTCAATTGTACACAGAGCGACAATTGTTGGATCGCGGTGCGGATGTCAACGTTAAGCTTGACCCGATCTCCCTATCGATCTTATCAAGACAAGAAGATCCGCAGGCTACTCCGAATGAACCGGGACATGGTAGACCTAGATTCGTCGACCCGACGGCAATTGGATCGATACACTTCAGGCTCGACAGCAGTGATTGTTATGATGGTCACCTTTGGACGATATACAGAGGCAAGCTAGCCTTCAATCCCATTACGGCAGGTCCTTCGTACCAGGAGATCCCTGTTGTTCTCAAGCTCAAAGACTTCACAATCGATGCTGGAATGTCAAGCCCAGAAGCTCTCGGGAAGCAATGGGCCGATGCGTTACACAAGGACAAAGTTCTACATAGCCTGTATCAGCTTCAAGGAGGTGCAGTCCCCAACTATTATGGCCTGTATAGCTATAGTCTGTTTAGGGGGCAGCCAACCATTAAAAGTCCGCCTGAAGTCCTTGTTATGATCATGGAAGACATAGGTGAGCAGAAATACCCTCGAAAACACTGGCAATGGGGATCGGACCAAAAGTGAGTGGTAGGACGATCAACTCTACGCAGTTTTCGAGAAACTTCCACTGATCCGGCTGTGTATGACACTTTACCTGCTAGACGCGGAATCCTTCAGGCATACGAAGACCTACACCACAGAGGTCGTACCGTACACAGTGGCCTGCCCTTCGACTTCGAGATCCATCATATCTTGGAAAGGACTACGAAGGCTAAAGGTGATTCGCATCGGTTCGCCCTGGTCGACTTTCAGAAAGCAGCATCGTTGAAGGGTGTAGCGGACCCTGATCTCCCGACGAAATTAGGGTTCGAAGATTGGGGCCTCATGGACCATCTGGGCTATGGCTTTGCACGAGGGTGAGTCTTGAGCTACCCCAAGCAAGTGGCCAGTCCGCTAACAGCTCTTCTCATTTAGTTCTGATCTTCGACTGTACGATGCTCAAGGGAATGTCATTTGCGGATACTCGGCGCCGTGGTCAATGGACTGAGAAACTCAACGAACCAAAAAAGGATGGTGGATCATATTTCGTATATAATTTGCGTTCGTCGAAATTGGCGGTGTATTGCTCACGGTCGTCTGTCTCGGAGCTGGGGGGAGGAAGCTGTAGCTTCACCCTACTGTATATGCACTGTACTATATACGCAGCTGTTTTGTCCCATGTATAGAATTGTAGCTTATGTGGTACCAATGGATCATGCAGCCTATCGGGGCCTGTACCTTTCACTGACACATATACAGATGTGCACGGCGAGTTACGAAATCAGCGATCCCGACCATCTTCGTCCCCTCCGCCGCCAGTGCCCGCGCTAGCATCTTCCAAAGCTCTCTTAGCCATCTGAGCCAAGATCTCAGGTTGATCGGCAAATTCTATTAGGCGCAATCGGAGAGCGTAACATACTGAGGAAACGAACACAAGAACAAGCCAACAAATTGCGTGAAAAGGCATGACACGAGTCAGTCGATTAACCATGAGCGAAGCGATGCCGTACGAACCTTTCTCGATTTTCTCTAGTGATCGGGTCGTCTCTTCTTGCTTTTTGGAAAGCTTGAATAGCATATGAGGTGGTATCGAATCGAAATCTGCATCATGACATGTCAACGAGAATGAGCTTTCACGTCAAAATGGTGTTTAGGGCTTTAAAGGATGAACTCACGAGACTTTACCGTTCGTACAAAGTCACAAACAGCCAGCGGTATCTCATGATCACCTGTGCTTAACGCTAATGCATGATCCCAGTATCATCAAATGAAGATCCATCAGCTTAGCTATTCCTTCACGGACAATTTGGAATGATAGATTGTGATTGGGTATGTGGTGACATACCGTTCGTGGCGTAACGCATCAGTTCTCCAGTCAAATCTGACATGCCCAATATATAATCCTCTGGAGTGACCACAACGAGCTACAGTCGACCACAGCGTCAATACATCGCGATCCCACCGAAAGGAGAATAGTCGACCGGAATTGGAGTGTGCTTACCGGCTCTCCTGCTTCATCAGACAATGTTCGTTGTACTTCTCCCAAGGGGATGAGTGATTGATGTTCGAGGTACCATAGGAAGCTAAGGCCTTCGATATATTCTTCCAGTCCTGGTGATCTTTGCATGTGAATCAGAAGAACCATCAGCTATCAGCACAGATTGGTCGAGAACTGAGTCGTCTCCTCGTTTCACTGATACCCGAAGTGAAATCAACGTCACACTTACACCTGCCTATTCCACTTCCAAAACCCTTCGACCGCCTCTACCCCGTTGTTATCCGCAATACTATTCAACTCGACCTTAATCTTTCCGAAATTACTCCAGATCTCCCGCTCTTTGCCCCTCGCTTCTTTGAGGCATTTTGCTCGGGCTGAAGGTGTCGAAGTGGCTCCTCGATGTAAGTGGAATATCAGCTTCTTTGATAATTGGGTGATTGTTCTTGAGAGGATGATAAGCTTTTCTCGGTATTCATTCTATGTATGAACCACGGTCATTTGTCATCAGCTTACCTCTCCATATAAGCATGACAGTCTGCTTCTTGGGGATCTCCGAGGACTGAACGGTCCCGTCAACTCACATCTGAGTCGAGCTGAGAGCGATAGGCCTCGAAAGTCGACTGGAGATGCTGTCTCCGAGTAACTCCAACACCGGTCGACGAGGACGCTTCCGGCACCGTAGCCATGAGTAGATCTGCTTGCGCCATTGCTGGGTCGTATTACCTGGACTTCGATGTGTCTCTCATACAAGACTGCGACTCTACGGATTATGGATAAGATTGACTACATCTTCAACCTGGACTCGCTTCGATCGAGATGCCGACCAGCGGCTTCCGCCTATGCATCTTGACATTTGTGAGACTTTTGAAATGCGGCGATTGCCGCCTACGCCTACTCGTACCGTAAGCGACGCGTCGTGTTAAAGATCACTGTCGCACTGGTTCACTGGTTCACTGTTGCACTGTTGCACTGTTGCACTGTTGCACTGTTGCACTGTTGCACTGTTGCACTGTTCGCCAAAAGTCATCTCGAGATTCTCTCCTGTCGCTACATTTCTTCTTCTTCATCTCAAAAACCCACCTCGATAGCTTATAATATTATATACCCAATCACCTCCTCACGGGCGAAAAGCATCGATATACTTGATTCCTGGCTACTCCAACCTGACTTGCTAGCTGGAATCATGGCCTCGCCCGCTGTCGAAGATGGGGTGCTTACCCCCATCCCACCGGCGGATGGGGCAACGCACCAACCTTTGGATTTTGACTTGAATGTCTTCAAGACATACCTCGAGTCTCTCCTACTTCCAGGTGCGTCTGGATCTCATTCTTGAATTGGGAACTCGGTGCTTTGTCATTGCATGTCCGAGCTGATCAACATAGCTCTTCTATAGTGATGTCGGCGTCTCGTCAGGAATTGGAAGATAGCCTGTTCGAAGACCCAAACTTTGATGAGAAGGCACTTAGATTCGCAACAGACGCTGGGTGTCAGGTCATATATATCACCAAAGAAAGATACCTTGATGTAGAGGAAGATGGTGAGCCGTTCTTTCTTCCAGACTGGAACAATGCTAATCGAACCCACTTCTTCTCCTGACACAGATACACCGGTCGCACGGATCACCTACCGTCTCCACCTACCTCCCACACCCCCTCACTCCCAAAACTGCATTTCAACACTTGCCTTGATCAAGATTTCACCCACTCTCGACTCCCTCAGTCCCTTGGGTACCCAACTTCATTTCCTACAGCTCTCATCCTCGTCTGCTCCTTTGCTCGTGCAGGACGATGGAACCCCATCCGGCACGTCCACCGTTGTCACCACGCCCACCGCACAAGCCACTCCTTACGATGGTCTACACAGTCTGGTCCACTGGGGTGTAGCACCATGGTTTGATTCATACGTCTCTTCGAAGCAAAGCCTGCTGAATGAAGGTCAAGGGAAGAAAGCTGCTGGTGGGGAAGCTCAGATGGGCATTCCCGTGACGAAGAAGAAATTTGCGGAGCTTGAGCTGTCTTTGCTCCATCTCAAGCAGAATGTGGAGATTCCAGAGGCACATCTTTCCGTCCACCCGGCTATTAGGAAGGCTGTCGCCCAAGTACGTATTTTCATTTCGTAGTAGCTGTCAGCTAATGATCTTCATCGCCATCAGTGTCATGCCAATAACACGCGAGTGTCAGTCGACGCTGTCGAGCCTTCCTCCTTACTCTCCGACCCAGCATTCCTCAACAAGCTGCAGGCAGACGTCAACAGCTGGATCAAGGAGATTCAAGCAGTCACCAAGCTCTCCCGAGACGTCTCGTCCGGTACCGCTTCCCAAGAAATAAACTTCTGGTTGTCCATGGAACATGCTTTGGAAAACATCGAATCTCAACTGAAAGGAGAAGAAGTTGGGCTGGCAATGGATGTACTCAAGCATGCGAAGCGATTCCATGCTACTGTCAGTTTCTTGGCGGATACTGGTCTGAGAGAAGCAGCAGATGTCGGTACGTTCATGATTGCTCGATGCCGTTTGACGTCTGTACTGACGCACATCGCTACACCAGTGCACAAGCACAACATCCTTATGAAGGACTTCCCCCTCGACGAGCTGCTAGCAGCTACCGACCTTCACAAGATTCAGGAAGCCGTGTATCTAATCTTCGGCCACGTCAACAAAAAGCTGAAGCTCTCGTAAGTGCATTTCAGTGGTATGTACAAACAAAGCGCTTCAATGCTGACATTTTCTGCGCGTAGTCCATACCCTATCCGGCGAACACTTCCCCTGGTGGAAGCCATCTCTTCCGACTTCAACGATCAGCTGCTCAAAGTACTCAACAGTCAACGCCTGATGTACATGGACTACGCCAAATTTGAGGAAGTTATGGCAATGGCTGCCGAAGTGTTCGCCACCTGGGATGAGAACATGAAGGATTTCACAAATGTTGCTCGTGAAGGTATGTTTTCGGTGCAAAGAACCCGTGATAAAGTGCTGCGCTGATTGTACCCGCTTTCAAACTGCAGTGTCTAGAAAGCGAGCCGAAAAGTTCATCTCCATCAAGATCAACCCTGCCCACGCTAAGCTTCAAGAGCGGATTACCTATCTGCGAGGATTTAGGCGCTCTCATGAGCAATTGAGGGTGATGACCTCCTCCACCAGGACCTTCAGCGGTCTCGGCAATGACCTGCCATTCGATATTGATATGGAAGAAGAGGTCAGACTCAGCTACGAGAGCGTCAAGAACGTGGATGTCCTGGATGTATCGTCTGGTGAGCCTTCTCATACCCGGCCAGATAGCCAAAAGCTAATCATCTCTCATAGAGGGCTCCGAGATCTGGTACACCGCCGAGACGGCCTACAACGACCGAGTGGCCAGAATTGAGAATCAGATTATCTCGCGACTGAGAGACAAGCTGGCCACCGCACGTAACGCGCAAGAGATGTTTAGGGTGTTTTCCAAGTTCAATACCCTATTTGTGAGGCCTAAGGTGGGTGAAGGTTTCGAACTCCGGTCAAAGCACGGATGTGTCTGACAGCGAGACTATAGATTCGAGGTGCTATCCAGGAGTATCAGACGAGACTCATTGAATCGGTCAAGGACGACATCCGTCGACTTCGACAGAAGTTTACGGCTAACTACCGGAACTCGCAAGCGTATCATATGTCTCAGATGCGAGATTTCCCATCCGTCTCAAGCGCTATCATCTGGGCTCGTCAGATCGAACGACAGCTCCTGACATACATGAAGCGGGTCGAAGATGTACTTGGTAAAGGCTGGGAAAGCTACGCAGAAGGTCACAAACTCCAGGTCGAAAGCGCTTCCTTCCGAGCCAAACTCGACACACGACCTCTGTATGATGCTTGGATCAACGATATCACCAAGAGAGGTAATCTGACCATTTCAGGAAGGTTATTTGATGTGGTCCGAACTCGAGCTACCGCCACCAACGCACAAGGACAACTTCAGCTAGTGGTCCAGTTCGATCCTCAGGTGATCGCCCTTTTCAAGGAAGTTCGAGCGCTCATCTGGCTTGGCTTCCCTGTTCCGCTCACGATCAGCCATAAGGCCAAGGACGCCAAGCGAATATATCCTCACGCTGTCAGCTTAATGGAGTCTGTTAGGACGTACACGCAAACCTTGGATCTCATTGAGCGAAACGAAGATATCGCCGTTCTCCTCGCGAGCTATCGGACGCACGCCCAGCAAATGATTGAGCGAGGTAAGATACCATTGATCGCTAGTGGGGTATAACATAGCTGATACCTCGATCCTACAGGTGTCAAGATGCAATGGGATCACCTGGTCAACGCATATGAAGGTCAGCGATACCTGACCGGCGGCGCAACGGACCCCCGAGAAAGCCGACACTTCCTATTCGTCCGGGAGTTTGCCTCAGTCATCTCGCTTTTACAAGACAAGACCAATGCGCTTATCGAAATCTCGGTCGACATCGCTCGTATCGTCGAAGAACTTGGTACTTGCGATTTCACCGCCGAGGCCTTCTCCGGACTTCTCAGCCAGATCCAGAAGACCATCGACCATCTCAATCTGGAGAACTATAGCAATCTCGATGCCTGGGTGTCTATCCTGAACGAGCGAATCGACAAGGTACTGAGTGAACGGCTGATTGCTGCCATCGAGGCCTGGTGTGACGAGTTTGGCAAAGAAGAGGAATCGGGCGTTGTCCAAGGGGATGAGCTAGCCAAGAGCGGAAAGACAGTCGTCCACATCGAGCCCTTGGTCCATGAGATCAGGATCAGGAATCAGGTGATCTACCTTGATCCTCCAATCGAGCTTGCTAGGCAAGAATGGCTCGGCCAATTCCAAGATGCACTCGGTAAGTCTATGTCTGGACGGGCTGCCGAGGACCGAAGCTGACCTTTTTCATTGCAGGCGTCGTTTGTGACCTCAATAGGATTCGAAGCTCAAGATACGAGATCAGCCTCCAAGTCGATGAGGCTGGGGTCGAGGAAACTACCTATGTTGGACTGGTAGGTAATTCCGCGTGAAACTTGAAATAGCATGAAATACTAACAACTTCCATAGCTCGCTTCGCTTCACGAAGGCGTTCTGGAGACACCGTTGACTCTCATCGAAGACAAGGTCCAAACGGTCAGCGCTTATGTCGACAAGTGGCTCCAGTTCCAGTCACTCTGGGACCTGGAAGCTGAACAAGTTTACAACCGGCTCGGTGACTCGCTTTCTGATTGGGGTGTACTGTTATCCGATATCCGGCAAGCTCGAACTACATTCGATACCACCGACACCAAGAAGAGCTTTGGAGTGTGCGTCATCGACTATGCTAACGCCCAGAGCAAGGTCAACGCCAAGTACGACTCGTGGCAACGAGAGCTCCTCGCTCGGTACGGTGGAAAACTTGGTGTGTCCATGAAGGAGACCTATTCTGCAATTCTGAAAGTCCGAACCGATCTTGAGACGCTTGCCATCGAGGGTTCATCGACCGCTCAAGCGGTGTCCTTCATCACTTTCGTGCAGGATCTCAAGCGGAAAGTGGTCAAATGGGGTCCTGAAATAGAGGAATTCGCGTCCGGACAGAAAACTCTGGAGAGACAGCGATACTCCTTCCCTCCAGACTGGCTATACGTCGACCAGATGCAAGGCGAATGGAGCGCCTTCAGCGACATCCTCAAGCGGAAGAATGACTCTATCAAGGACCAGGTTGCCGGATTACAGCTCAAGATCGTAGCCGAGGACAAGGTTATCGATGGTCGGATCAAGGACTTCGTCACCGAATGGGAGACCAACAAACCCCTTCAGGGCAGCATCAAAGCCGAAACCGCTATCAACACGCTCAACGTATTCGAGGGCCGACTCACTCGCCTTACTGAGGAGTATAGTCTCGTTTGTCGAGCGAAAGAAGCTTTGGACCTGGAGCATACAAAAGACGATCGACTTCAGCCCGTCAACGAAGAACTGCGAGACCTTAAAGCGGTTTGGACCGCTCTTTCCGGCATCTGGGGAAGATTGGCGCAGCTACGAGAGACACTCTGGTCGGCGGTCCAGCCTCGAAAACTCCGACAGGAGCTTGACAGTATTCTCTCGTCTACGCGGGATATGCCAAGCAGAATGCGTCAGTATGCTGCTTTCGAGTATGTTCAAGATACTATCCGAGGTCTGCTCAAGTCGAACCTTCTTATCGGTGAACTCAAGTCTGAGGCGTTGAGGGAACGACACTGGTCCAGACTCTACAAGGCATTGGGAATGCCCTCGGCTCAGGCATCCAGGTGAGTTGTGCTTGTCATCATGTCAGGCAGCACCAAATGGCTGACGTGTCCCTTGGCAGTATGACTCTTGGTCAAGTGTACGACCTTGACCTGAAGCGGAACGAGACCCTCATAAAAGAGGTCGTTATCCAAGCTCAAGGTGAAATGGCTTTGGAGGAGTTCCTCAAGCAGGTCAGGGAGACTTGGACATCCTACTCTCTTGATCTGATTAACTACCAGAACAAGTGCCGGTTGATCCGGGGCTGGGACGATCTCTTCAACAAATGCGGAGAACACCTCAACTCTCTCACCGCTATGCGGATGTCTCCTTACTATCGAGTCTTCGAGGAGGATGCTGCCTCTTGGGAAGAGAAGCTCAATCGAATCCACGTTCTTTTCGATGTCTGGATTGATGTACAGCGACAATGGGTGTACCTAGAAGGTATCTTCTCGGGTAGTGCCGATATCAAGCATCTCTTACCTGTAGAAAGCGCCCGTTTCCAGAACATCAACTCCGAGTTCTTGACGGTCATGAAGAAGGTCAATAAGTCACCCTTCGTACTCGATGTCCTCAACATTACCGGTATCCAGAAGAACCTCGAACGTCTCGCCGACTTGCTCACCAAAATCCAGAAGGCTTTAGGTGAATATCTCGAGAAGGAGCGATCGTCATTCCCTCGATTCTACTTTGTCGGTGACGAAGATCTGCTTGAGATCATCGGCAACAGCAAGGATACCAGGCGAATCATGAAACACCTCAAGAAGATGTTTGCCGGTATATCGACCCTTCAGATGGAGGAGCAGGATACCCAGCTGCTCGGTTTCTCCTCGCGTGAGGGTGAACAGGTATCATTCAGAGCGCCGATCGTCTTGAAGGACTTCCCGAAAATCAACGATTGGCTCGCCAAAGTGGAATCGGAAATGCGACTTTCCCTCGCTCATCTTCTCTCTCAAGCTGTATCGGGACTTCGGGCATTCTTCAAACTTGATTCCGATCTGGCTCTACCTGAATTACTCGCTTGGGTAGACTCGTATCCCGCCCAGCTGGTGGTACTGGCAGTCCAGGTCGCTTGGACCGACCTCGTCGAGTCTGCTATCCCCACCGCTACACTTACCGGTGTTCTCGCGCTCGTTTCCCAGACACTCGACTTACTCGCGGACACCGTACTGCAGGACATCGCTGTCTTGCAGAGGAGGAAATGCGAGCACTTGATCACTGAACTTGTACACCAACGAGATGTCATCAGAGCCCTCATTTCTTCCGGCGTCAGAGATGTGACCACCTTCGACTGGCTCTACCATATGCGTTTCTACCTCAACAAAAACATCACCGATCCCCTTCTTCGATTGGAGGTCCGTATGGCCGACGCTGTCTTCCCGTACGGTTACGAATATCTCGGCATACCTGATCGACTTGTACAGACTCCCCTCACCGACCGATGCTATCTGACTCTCACTCAGGCGCTCGATAACCAGCTTGGTGGATCCCCCTTCGGACCTGCAGGTACCGGTAAGACCGAATCCGTCAAGTCTCTAGGTGTCCAACTTGGTCGATTTGTTCTGGTATTTTGTTGCGACGAAACATTTGATTTCCAAGCCATGGGCCGGATTTTTGTCGGTCTCTGCCAGGTTGGAGCGTGGGGATGTTTCGATGAGTTCAATCGATTGGAAGAACGAATTCTCTCGGCGGTCTCTCAGCAGGTACAAAGCATCCAACAAGGTCTCGCTCTGGCCGCCTCTGATCCCAGCGCCGAAGTCGAGCTCGTGGGCAAGAAGCTCAAGATCAATACTCGGACTGGCATCTTCATCACGATGAACCCCGGATATGCAGGTCGATCTAATCTGCCCGATAACCTCAAGAAACTTTTCCGAAGCATGTCAATGACACGACCAGACCAGGAACTCATCGCGCAGGTCCTGCTTTTCTCCAAGGGCTTCAGGACGGCCGAAACGCTTGCGTCAAAGGTCGTACCCTTCTTCAACCTCTGTGCGGAACAGCTTTCTGCTCAACCTCATTATGACTTCGGTCTTCGAGCTTTGAAGGCTGTGTTGGCTAGTGCTGGTATCCTTAAGCGAGATCGACACCTGAAGAGTGGCTCGGCTGAGGGGGAGACGGATCAGACTGTAGAGCAGCAGATCATGATACAAAGTGTCACCGAGACGATTGTGCCCAAGCTGGTTGCTGAGGACGTTCCTCTGCTGAACGCGTGAGTGATATGACTTCGGCTGTGATGGTGCATTGACGTAGCTGATGAACGATTTAGGCTTCTGGAGGATGTTTTCCCTGGTGTGGAATACGCTCCTGTCGACCTCGACGCTCTCAAGGTCAAGATCTCCGAAGTCTGCAAAGAAAGACACCTGGTACCTGGACCAGTGTGGATTGACAAGGTGGTCCAGCTCTACCAAATCCAGAACATCTCCCATGGTCTCATGATGGTCGGTCCTTCTGGTTCAGGAAAGACGCAAGCATGGCAGGTGCTCATGGCGGCACTGGAGAGGCTGGACGGTGTCGAGGGAACGCCATATGTCATTGACCCCAAGGCCATCGATAAAGAAGCTCTGTACGGTACGCTAGACCCGACCACCCGAGAGTGGAACGATGGCCTCTTCACACATATTTTGCGAAAGATCGTAGACAATGTTCGAGGTGAGACGACAAAACGGCATTGGATCATCTTTGACGGTGATGTCGACCCTGAATGGGTTGAGAACCTGAACAGGTACGTATCTCCGGCTATCCCTCCGCGTCCTTATCCGCGCTGACCTTGTTCTTCTCCCACTCGCAGTGTTCTGGACGATAACAAGCTCCTTACTCTGCCTAATGGAGAACGTCTCAACTTGCCCCCCAACGTCCGAGTCATGTTCGAGGTCGAGCACCTGCAATATGCGACGCTTGCCACCGTCAGTCGATGTGGTATGATCTGGTTCAGTGAAGATGTGATCGACACCTCCATGATCTGCCGTCACCATCTCGATATCCTTTCATTGACTCCCATCGGGTCTGATGATGACGAGAACCTGGACTTCGTCTCTGGTAACGCTGGAGACGTTAGCTTGGGACTGGACACACAGAAACAGATTGTGGCGATCCTCGAGCCCCATTTCGGTCCTGCCGGTTTGATCAACTCAGCTCTCGACTTCGCAGCTAACTGCCAACACATCATGGATTTCACGCACATCCGTGCGCTCAATACTCTCTTCTCTTTGCTCAAGGCTACCATCCGGAACGTATTGGAATACAACGCTCGACATGCCGACTTCCCCTTGGCAGCGGAAAAGGTAGAATCATACGTGGCAAAAAGACTACTGCTTAATGTCGTATGGTCATTCGTCGGCGATGCCAAGCTGGACATCCGCGCAGAGCTTGGTGAACATTTGAGGAAAGAATCAGGCATCGAAACTCCTTCGATGGCCCCTGGCGCTTCCCTCATTGATTACGATGTCGATGTGGCTTCCGCTGCATGGGTACCTTGGCAATCCCGCGTGCCTACAGTAGAGGTAGAGACGCACGCTATCACTTCAGCCGATATTGTCATCCCCACCATCGACACGATCCGACATGAGGAGGTACTCTACAGTTGGCTCGCTGAACACCAGCCGCTCATCCTTTGTGGCCCTCCCGGTTCCGGTAAGACCATGACCCTGTTCAGCGCTTTACGAAAGCTACCAGATCTCGAAGTCGTCGGTCTCAACTTTTCCAGTGCGACGACTCCAGAACTCATCCTCAAGACGTTCGAGCAGTATTGTGAATATCGAAAGACGCCAAATGGTGTTGTTCTTGCCCCTCAGCAGATCGGCCGATGGCTCGTCGTCTTCTGCGATGAAATCAATCTTCCCGCAACGGACAAGTATGGCACTCAGCGAGTCATCTCCTTCCTTCGACAGTTAATGGAGTGCAATGGGTTCTGGAGGACGTCGGATCTTTCCTGGGTGAAGATGGAGCGAATTCAATTTGTCGGTGCTTGTAACCCCCCTACCGATCCTGGTCGAGTACCTCTCAGTCACCGATTCATGCGACATGCGCCCGTTGTCATGGTCGACTATCCAGGAGAAATCTCTCTGAAGCAGATTTACGGTACCTTCAACCGAGCCCTTCTCAAGGTTGTTCCCACGCTTCGAGGCCACTCTGACGCGTTGACAGACGCCATGGTCGACTTCTACCTCGCTTCTCAGAAGCGCTTTACCGCCGACATCCAGGCGCACTACATTTACAGTCCTCGAGAGCTCACTCGATGGTCGCGAGGAATCTACGAAGCCATCAAACCGCTCGAGACGCTGTCTGTGGAAGGTCTGGTTCGAGTTTGGGCTCACGAGGCGCTTCGTCTCTTCCAAGATCGATTGGTGGCGGAAGACGAAAAAGCTTGGACCGATGAGAAGATTGATGCCACCGCCGGCCAGCACTTCCCCTCAGTCGACATGTCTCAAGCCCTCGCACGACCTATCCTGTTCTCCAACTGGACCTCCAGAAACTACATCCCGGTCAACCGAGAACAGCTGCGAGAATACACCAAGGCTCGATTGAGGGTGTTCCACGAAGAAGAACTCGATGTCCAGCTGGTCCTTTTCAACGATGTGCTCGATCACGTCCTCAGAATCGATCGAGTCTTCCGTCAAATCCAAGGTCACTTGCTGCTTATCGGTGTAAGCGGTGGTGGAAAGGTGAGCTTCTGACACATGTGATTCGTTCCCTCTGCTCTGCTGATGCTCTGTACACAGACTACCCTGTCCCGCTTCGTGGCCTGGATGAATGGCCTGAGCATCTACCAGATCAAGGTATCCAACAAGTATACCGGCGCCGACTTTGATGAGGATCTCCGAACGGTCCTACGACGAGCCGGCTGCAAGGGCGAGAAGATCTGCTTCATCATGGACGAATCGAATGTCCTGGATTCCGGTTTCCTCGAAAGGATGAACACATTGCTCGCCAACGCCGAAGTTCCTGGTCTCTTCGAAGGGGATGAGCATGCTGCTTTGATGACCGCCTGTAAGGAAGGATCTCAGCGAGATGGGCTCATGCTGGACTCGCACGAGGAGCTGTATCGATGGTTCACTCAGCAGGTCGCCCGAAACTTGCACGTCGTCTTCACCATGAACCCTCCTGCAAACGGTCTTGCTTCGCGGGCCGCTACGTCCCCTGCTCTGTTCAACAGATGTGTGCTCGATTGGTTTGGTGATTGGTCTGACCAAGCGTTATATCAAGTTGGTCTCGAATTCACTCAAACACTCGATCTCGATGCCGCTACCTATACTCCTGGAGCACCCTTCCCTATTGCCTTCCGTGACCTCGCTATGCCGCCCTCTCACCGACAAGCTGTCGTCAACGCTATGGTCTACGTGCATCAATCAATGCAAACCATTACCGGCAAGCTTGCAAAGCGGCAGGGCAAGTACAACCATATTACCCCCAGGCACTTTTTGGACTTGTGAGTACCTTCTCTTGACTTTGTTGATGTCAAAGTCACTGATTATCGTTGCAGCATCAACCACTACGTGCGTCTATTCAACGAGAAAAAAGAGGAGCTCGAAGATCAACAACGGCACCTCAATGTCGGTCTTGACAAACTTCGAGACACTGTCAGTCAGGTGGAGGAGCTCCGACATAGTCTTGCAGCCAAGAGTACCCAACTCGAGGCCAAGAATGCGGAAGCGAATCAGAAACTCAGGCAGATGGTCACTGATCAACAGGAAGCTGAAGCGAAAAAGGCTGCGTCAATCGAAATCCAGGCCGCCCTCGTCCAGCAAGACGATTACATTCGACAGCGACAAGAGATTGTCAAGGAAGATCTCGCCCAAGCCGAGCCCGCCGTGCTTGAAGCCCTTGCTGCCGTCGGTAACATCAAGAAGCAGCATCTCTCTGAAGTCAGATCGATGGCTAATCCTCCCGAGGCTGTCAAGCTTGCTATGGAATCCGCATGCTCCGTTCTCGGTTATCAGATCGATAGTTGGCGAACTGTGCAGGCGATTATCCGACGGGACGATTTCATCTCGAGCATCCAGAACTTTGATACTAAGAAGATGAGCAAAGGGGTCCGAGACAAGATGATGCGTGATTACATCGGTAGACCCGCTTTCAACTACGAGACTGTCAATCGAGCGAGTCGAGCATGTGGACCACTCGTACAGTGGGTGATCGCACAAGTACGATTCTCCGAGATTCTCGACAAGGTTGCGCCTCTCCGACAAGAGGTCGCCTCGCTCGAGCAGCAAGCTGAAACCACCAAGCAGCAAGCTCAAATCGTCATGGACACCGTCTCCGAGCTCGAGGGCTCTATCGCTCGGTACAAGGAGGAGTATGCTTTGCTCATTAGCGAAACTCAGTCGATCAAGAGCGAGATGGATCGAGTCCAGAGCAAGGTTGACCGAAGTATGACTCTCCTGCAGAGTCTGTCGTCCGAACAGGAACGATGGGATGCTGGCAGCAAGACGTTCGAAACTGAGATGGGCACCATTGTAGGTGATGTTATGGTTTCTGCCGCATTCCTCGCATACAGCGGCTTCTTCGACCAGCACTATCGAGAACTCATGCGACGAGATTGGATGGATCATCTCTCCGAGGCTGGTATACAGCTCAAATCCGATCTCGCCTTGTCTGAATTCCTCTCTACCGCCGACGAGAGGCTCGGGTGGCAAGCGAACTCTCTTCCTGCTGACAACCTCTGCGTGGAGAACGCCGTCATGCTCAAAAGGTACAACCGATACCCTCTTATCGTCGATCCGACTGGACAGGCTACCGCCTTCCTTCAGAATGAGTATAGAGAGAGGAAGATCACCGTCACCAGCTTCTTGGACGAGTCATTCCTCAAGAACCTGGAAAGTGCCCTTCGATTCGGTAATCCACTGCTCATCCAGGATGTGGAGAACCTGGATCCGATTCTCAATTCGGTCCTTAACCGCGAGCTTCGTCGAACAGGTGGTCGGGTTCTCATTCGAATCGGAAATCAAGACATCGATTTCTCACCTGCATTCACCATGTTCCTTTCCACTCGAGACCCGTCCGTTGAATTCTCTCCCGATATCTGCAGTAGAGTCACGTTTGTCAACTTCACCATGACTCGAAGCAGTCTTCAGACTCAGGCTCTCGACAAGGTTCTCAAGGTGGAACGACCGGAGATTGACCAGAAGAGAACTGATCTTATCAAGCTGCAAGGAGAATTCAGACTTCGACTTCGACACTTGGAACGATCTCTCTTGCAAGCGTTGAACGAGTCTTCCGGCAGCATTCTTGACGATGACAAGGTCATTGAGACTCTGGAAGTTCTCAAGCGCGAAGCTGCCGAGGTTACGCGCAAGGTGGAAGATACCGATGTCGTCATGCGCCAGGTCGAAGCTGTCACTGCCGAATACTTGCCACTTGCTCAAGCTTGTAGTGGGATCTACTTCACTCTTGAACAGCTCACAAGCATCAACCACTTCTACCAATTCTCTCTGGACTACTTCCTCGAGATCTTCGATTACATTCTGCTTCAAAACCCGAATCTCAAAGGTGTCACCGACCTTCAAGCAAGAAAAGCCATCCTACTCAAGGATCTGTTCCTCACTGCCTTCCAAAGGACATCGCGGTCTCTCCTCCACACGGACCACCTTGTCTTCGCAATCTCGCTTGCTAAGCTCCGGCTCCGGGACGAAACAAGCACGGCTGTTCTGGAGGAGCTCGATGCTGTCCTCGAGACTCCGGGAGGAGGGTCGCAGGCGCAACTTAAGCTGACGACAGAGCAGAAGAGGAGCCTGGACAGTCTGGTGGGCACGGACATGGCCAAGGCACTCGAACAAGACTTGCAGGAGAACGAGCAGACATGGAAAGAATTCGTTCTCGCATCGGATCCTGAGAAAGCCATGCCCTGGCCTTGGACAGAAGCAGATGGTGAGTGCAGAATCGATGAGGCCAGAGCTAACAGAGTAGACCTCTTTACTGCTGCCCGACGTCTGACCGTGATCAAGATGTTCCGACCTGATCGACTGGTTCAAGCACTCTCAACCTTTGCCGACCTCGCCTTTGATGCTGATCTTGCCAATCAAACGGGATATGACCTCCAATCGGTCGTCTCAAGTGAAGTAGGCCCGACGCATCCTGTCGCACTTGCTTCCGTACCGGGCTACGATGCGAGCTATCGAGTGGATAACCTGTGTCGAGCTGCCGGTACACCATGCGTATCGGTCGCCATGGGTTCAGCAGAAGGATTCACTCTTGCCGACCAGGCGATCGCCAACGCTGCACGAACCGGATCATGGGTCCTGCTCAAGAACGTTCATCTGGCTCCTGGATGGTTGGCTCAACTGGAAAAGAGACTGCATAGCTTGTCTGCCAATAGGAACTTCCGATTGTTCTTGACAATGGAAACCAACCCAGTGATCCCGATTAACATCCTCCGTCATTCTCGAATCATCATGAACGAACCGCCTCCCGGCGTACGAGCGAACCTGCTGGACACCCTTAAGAGTATCCCTCAAGCGAAGCTGAATACTGGTCCAGCCGAGAAGGCCCGTCTATTCTTCTTGTTGGCTTGGTTCCATGCTGTAGTACAAGAACGACTTCGGTACTTGCCTCTGGGATGGAGCAAGAGTTACGAATTCAACGATTCTGACTTTGACGCCGCCATCAATACCATCGATTCGTGGCTCTCTGCGCTGGCAAAGGGCAAAGCCAACGTCGACCCAGCTCAAATCCCCTGGGTGGCCCTTCGAACCCTCATCAAACAAGCGGTCTACGGTGGACGAGTTGACTCTGATTACGACCAAAGAGTTGTCGATGCGTTTGTGGAAAAGATCTTCACTGCTCGAGCCTTTGATCCAGACTTCAAGCTTGTCGACACGCCTGACGGAGGATTAACGGGACCAGAAGGAACGCAGATGGCACAATTCGTTGCTTGGGTTCAGGCATTACCGGAGAGAGAACCTCCAGCTTGGCTAAGTCTCCCAGGAACTGCCGAGGGCTTGGTCGCTGCCGCAGAGGGTAAGCGACGCTGTCGGCTTGGCGGTGGCAATTGAGCAAGGCTAACCTGTTTCCGTGCAATCCAGGTGATGCGATGTTGGTGAAACTGAGAAAGATGAGAACAACCGACGATGAGGAAGATGATAGCAGCGCCACGTCTGCTGCTTCAGCTGGTCGACCTGCCTGGATGACTGCGCTCAAGGATCATGCTGAGAAATGGCTCGCTGGTTTACCCAAGGTGAGTGCACGAGTAGCTGTCGCCATGGGATGCGTTCTAACTAGTTCATTTCGGCAACACAGGCTATATCAAACCCTTCGCATAGCCACTCACCCTTATCCCGATTCTTCACTCGAGAGGCCTCGACCGGCTCGAAATTGCTCCAGCGAATCCGACGCGATCTCACCGAGCTTATTCAGGTCTGCGATGGCGATCTCAAGCAGACTAACGAGCTGCGAGCGCTCATGTCGGACTTGAACAAGGGTACCGTGCCTTCTCATTGGAAGAAGTTCAAGATGCCTCGTGGAACGCCTGTATCGGGTTATGTCAACAACCTCTCCCAAAGGCTCGCTCAGCTCGAAAGTATCGCCACGACCGAGCCAAGGAACGCGCCAATCTGGCTTGGAGGACTGTTCCAGCCTGAAGCATATATCACGGCGACTAGGCAGGCTGTCGCTCATGAAAAGGGGTGGTCGCTTGAGCAGTTGGTGCTTAGCGTCGGTATTGAGAAGACAGGAGGAGACGACTCGTATGCGGTGCAGGGTGAGTACTTAATCAAGTCTTCGATGAGCCAACTGTGTAAGGTGTTGCAATCAGCTGACAGTCTGATCTGCTTCATAATTATAGGCCTTACCCTGCAAGGCGCTTCATGGGCAAACGACCAATTGAAGCTGAATGACGGCCAATCCGTCTCACTGGGTGCATCCCAATTAACATGGTCGAGGCGAGATGACGACGGATCATCCCCATCCCAACAGCAACAGAAGGGATCGTCCGTGAACTTGCCTGTGTACTTGAACTCGGATAGGAGCGAGGTGCTATTCAGTGTTGATTTGAAGAATTTGGGCGATAGTCAAGCTGTGGTTGCCCAGAGGGGTGTGTGCTTGACTGCTGCGTGATTGATTAGATTGTTGAGATATACTGGGTGATTGATTGGCTCGATGGCACGATTTGTATATATGTTATACATGTAATGATGTGATGATGCCTCAATCGATAGTTGACTAGACAAAAAAACAGCTGGACGACCTGTACAGATTGCCTCACTCCTTCAATACAGTTCCTAATCCTCACTGCTCATCCCATCAATTGTGAAACATCGGCTGGTGGTCTGATCGTTTGCGCGAAAGTCAATAACCTGCCACGAGGAACAAAATCTCAGATCGTCAGCGTATGATGGAAGAAGGCCTGCCTGTCCCGCCTGGAGAAGTGATACAACGATTGATAAATAACATACCTTTTCACGGCCTGAATGTATTTTCTCGATACTTCATCATTCAACACATGGGCAATATTATCCTGACCAATCTTCTCTCTCGCACTTCTTTCGTGAATACCGACTGACGTTACACCGATTGGCCAAGCTGCATTTCCAATTGATAGACGGAGGTAGGCGTCATTTGCTTTTTGGTATGAACGCGATTGCATGTGATGGACGATTTCGGCTAAGAGTCGGACCACGTCCGGAGCGAGTTCCTACGAGGCGCCACAAGATCGTTCGAGTCAGTCAAAAGATATCGATACAGATAAGCTTAGGCTTGATGTTATGCAAGGCAGAGTTGTACTTCGGGGGAAGATGGACCAGCCGAGTTGAAGGTGCGAATGCGGGTGGTAAAACGTGACTCAAACTCACTCTCGATCTCAATTGCCTGAAGAGCGGTTTCAGGTTCTGAGCAGATTGAACCTGCGTAGCAGCTGCCATCTTGCCTTGAGTTGATCGTCTGATCTCTTCTGGTCGATTGTCCATCCATTCTTCCCATTCTTTAACGACGTTCTATATGCAGTATTATTTGAGAGATCAGCATATATGCACGGTCGACTTTTCGAGCATCCATGAGCGGACTGCCGATCGACAGTCAATACTCACCTTGAGAGCATAGTAGATCAGAGGATACAATTTGTCCGGATTTGTCTTGACCAAACCGAGATCCAATACGCCCATATCTGCTCCCCTCCTCTTCTTCTCCTCAGCCTTATTATCATCCTTCTTCTGCCCCGTGCCCGACCCTGTCCCTGTGCCTGATCCTTTTGCGTCTAGTTCAGCTTTACTACTCGCTTCTTGAAGACCCTTCTCTTCGGTCAAACGATGCAATTCTCTAGCTTTCCTCTCTACGTCTTTCTTATCCAAACCAGACTCCATCTCCTCTAGAGCTTTCATAAAGTCATTTCGACCACCTTGACCCCTCCCTCCGCGCTCTTCGAGAAGTTCAAGCGCACGTAGACGCAATCGTCGCTCTTTATCTGATTCACCGAATAATCTGATCGGTTGACCTTTGGCTCTGAGTCGCCTTATACATTCTTCAGGAGAGATATTGAACGCTTCTTTCTCCCCTGAGGCGCCTGCGGGAACGACAGAAGATGAGGGTGCTCCGACTCCGGGCTCAGGGGTTCCGCGTAGTGATGAGGATGGTGTCGGGGAGGCTGCTAATCGAGCTAATGAAGCATGTCGCGCTTGTTCGGCCTGTCAAATGTAGCAAGCAACAAGTCCAAGTGAAATTGTATCAGCTTTGACCCACGACTATCTATGATACTGATACAGCTCTCAGATCTACTATCGGGAGAGACAGAGGACGCTTGAGCGAATCGCATATCAAAAGAACAGCTGCAGGATTCGACCCGAATATGATCGATGCTGGTCTGCCATATGGTTGTGGTTGAAAAGAAAAGAAAAGAAAAGAAAAGAAAACCAACAGAACTCACATCCTTCTTCATCTTGGCCGCACGATCCACTTCCTTGCTCCGTTCTTTCTCAGCAGCCTTCTCAGCTCTGATCCTCTTCTCTTCTTCTTCCTTCATACGCTCCACATCTGCTCTTCGCATATATTTCTTAGCCGCTGGCCCATTACTAGTCCCGTTAGAGGACCCTGCTGATGCTGATGCTGATGCTGATCCCCCATCGAGCTCGAGGGCTTTCCGTTTCGCGCTGATTTCTGCTACGAGGGCGTCCATCGTTTGCCTTTTCGTTTTCCAGGTGTCTATGATATCTCGTTTATAATTGTTGTAGGCGATAGGATATGAAGTGAGAAGTCGAGGGGTCAATATCAAGTGTGAATGAGAATGCACGTTAACAATGAGGATATCTGATATTTCGGTTGTTCGTTACTCGCACTGAACTGTTATGGCCGTAGGTGGCAAATATGCCACTTTGGGTAATACTTATTACAGCTTATTCGTCACCATTTCAACCACCCTCACCCTCACCCTCACCCTCACCGCCGTCATGCTATCTATCGTCCACGACGAATGACCATCCTCAACCATCCATCCCATACTCAATAACAAAATAACAATCAACTTCTTCTTTCTCAAATTTCAGATTGATCAACTTTACCAGCGCGTATCATCCACCATGGCTAAAGGTACGTCAACCAGTCCACCGCAATCTCCCGGGTCCAGGTCAAGCGACCAGCTCTTTTTCTCGAAGACTTGTTGCAGGTCGCACGACCGCTTCGTTCCCTTCCTTCGACCCATCTATATCTGAATGACATAGCTTTGCCGCTTCTTATTATTAGCAACCCACACCGTACCTCATGCTAATTTCAGTGTGTAATCGTGCTTGACTTCCAGTCCCCCGAAGCTTCAGGCTTCTGTCAGAGCTCGAACACGGTGAGAAGGGTATCGGAGATGGATCGTGCTCGTACGGTTTGAAGGTGGGTTTGACATCTAGGTTCATGTTCAATCATGCTTTTGTTTTTGTTCTCTTTGTGTACCAGTCTTTCTCGCCTCGCCTAGAAAACTGATCTCATGCCTCCCAACGTCGTGCTAATGTCAGTGATTCTTCTTTTCGCCCCTCGTAGGACTCGGATGATATCGCCATGTACGAGTGGAACGGTACGATCCTCGGACCTCCTCATTCAGCGTATGAGAACAGGATCTTCAGTTTGAGCATCTACTGCGGCGATAAATATCCGGGTGAGTCAAGCACAGACCAATCACTAAAATCATTGCTCAGCTGTAGCTATCGCGTGATTGTGGCTTCAGCTGATCATGGATGATATAATATGCTATGTTGAAACGAATAGACGTCCCTCCCCTCGTCAAGTTTGAGAGCAAGATCAACCTCCCGTCAGTAAACCAACAAGGCCTTGTGAGTATCATTTTCCAAACATTCATCAGTCATGTGTGTGTGTGTGTGTGTGCATGCTGCTTGACTGACTGATAATGACCCAATTCGATCTATATCTACTCCCTCCTCGTCTATCGATAGGTCGACTTCTCCCGAATCCCTTCTATCGCTCACTGGAAGCGAGACTTTACCCTCGAGACCGTCTTAGTGGAGTTGAGGCGGTGAGTCTAGTTCTAATCTCATCCCATCCCAATAACAATCTCAACAATATAACAACTTCGTCTTGTTCTTTTCTCAGACATGCCAAATGTCCCGCATGTCTTACTGCATATCGGCTCGCAGTTTCAACTCTGGACGCTGACTGATTGACTTCATCTTGCTCACTGTCTTTGTTCCGGTTCTGGTTCCACCCCCCGCGCAGAGACATGGCTGCTCCTTCCAACCGAAAAACACCCCAACCCCCCGAAGGCACCGAGTTTCCCCCTGTCGACCTCGAAGCGCTCGCCAAGCAACGAAGGGTATAAGGAAGCCACTACTCACACCTGTTGAACGCATTCGGCTCACTCATGACTCCAAGATCGGGCTGAGTCTCGAGGTGTAGCGGGAAAGTAGGAGTCAACCACGAGGTTGCAAGTCAAGTTAGAAGTCCCTTTTTTTTCCACCCCATCATGGATCATGGTTCATATGTCATACATAAATCGTAAGGATCCGGACTCAACTTGTCCATCCAGGTTTTCATCGGACGAGCTACTGATTTTCTCTCTCTCCTCGCTTGTCGTTTGAAGCCATCCTGAATAGGGAGAACTAACGAGGGATCGTGCAAACAGCTGAAGCACACTGCGAATATGACATATGATATGAACGGGACGTATGCGCCTACTGCTTTTCTTTTTGCTCGGTGATCTGGTTCTTGCGGTGTGTTCAGTCAAGGATATCGAGACCGAGCAAGAGCTGCTCCGGCGCGGTGTGCGCCGCCAGACTTACTCACTTTCCTAGGCAATTGCAAGAGCAACAAAGCTGAACCAACACAGTTTGCGCGTCCACACGCATCTTTCAACGGTGCGTGCGTGCGTGCGTGGTGTCTGAGCGAGCGAGATGGCGTTCGTCGGTCGATCGCGGCTGAGCCCAGGCCCGCGTTCTGACGCGCTCACCCTCCTTAGCGGATGAAGGCGATCGATCTACTTGAAGACCTCGCTTTCGCTACGAATGCGATCCATCCATCGACCGGAAGCGGCAGTGATCCCAGCCAAAGGTGGGTAAGGTGGGTCTGAATTCAGACCCGATAGCCAATAGGTGGGACTGGCGCACGACGAACACACTGACTTTCATATCACCCCTCTCCTTTGTTCCTTTGTTCTCGAAACAACTAAAGTTGACCCTGACTACTCGCCCATATCTTGTTTATATGTGTGTGTGTATACACAACACAGTACTTATCGTTTTCAACCAACGTTTCAGGTTGTCGAATAAACCGAACCTTCGGCCTTTGACCGTTGTGTCCTTTCTTCCCCATCGGGCGACTCTGCTCATCCTTCAAATGACAGTTCAAGGGGCGGTGCATCTGTGTATAACACGTATTTGGAAACACACAATCCGTTAATCAAACGGCTTTGGAACAAGGAGAAGACCCTGCCGTTTCATGCGATCGAATGGGACTACCGATGATGATTTTGCGCAACGCGATTCTCGAAGGGACTTTAGTGTAGAAGGAAGGACATGAAGGAGAACAAGGGGTAAAAGGGAGAATACTTCCTCAGTCATAGTGCGAAGGATCCACAGGGAGGGAAGGGAAGGGAAGTCAAGAGTAAGTAAAGGATGCAAGGCAAGGAGATTGCGCGTACGGGAGCGTACGGGAGCAAACGCGTAGCGTACAATACTTTGATTACTCGTTGAATCGAAGAACGGATTAGGCGATTAGATGACTTCTAGCTCATTATCTCACACATCAATACTATTCCTATCGCTCTGACAATGTGACAGTGTGGAGATGAGGGTGATATGGTACATGATTGAGAGAAGGGGAGGTCAGGCCTGGACTCGCAATGCGCAGATGCAGATGCGTCGATTGTAGATTATAGTACTAATCTAAACTAATCGATTGACTGACTTGTTTTAAATCTCTTGCCATCTACTGTATACATATCTTCGCGTAGCAGATCCGACTCATCCCTCACTGCTTACCACCCCTTCTTTGTTTTTGTTTATTCAGTTATCCACACCAAACCTTACCTTCATCCTCTTATCGTTCCCTTTTTCTCTTTCTCCTTTTCTTTCTTTACACACCCATTCTGGTTCAGGTAGCCAGAGGTTGAGGCTGATTTCTTGCATCGCTTGTTTTTTTTTTTATATCTGGGTCGTGCCTCATCATCAGCAGCATCTCGGCCATCACCATCACCACTACCACTACCACTATCACTACCACTGCCATCAACATCAGCGGACCTGAGCGATCATCAACCTCCTCCTCGGAACCCTCTACCATCACGCGGCTCAATCGATAGCACAGGGCACAGGCCACAGGGTATCTATCACTCAACCTTGATCCGCAAGCCATCACTCAACAAGGTTCAAAGCGGATCGACGCAATAACAACAAACCAACAATAAAGCAGAACACCTCTTCCTCATCTGCATCTGTGTCTGCGTCTGTATCTACGAATCGATATCGCAATCATCATTATCATTATCATCCACCATGGCTCCGAGTCTATCCTTCGACGCCAAAGCGCCCAAATCACCCAAATCACCTAAACGGTTCTTCGTCTTCCCCATGGCCACCACCCCAGGAACGACTTCCCCAGACGGCGAACCTGTCCCGCCTCTGCCTTCTTTAGCATTGCCGTCTTTGCCCTCTTTTACCGGATCAAGGGGTCGGAAGGGGAAACATACGCCTTCATCATCTATCTCTTCATTTTCTTCGTCCTCTATTACTGCTCTTGCCGGCGGCGGAGCAGCCGGAGCAGCCGGAGCAGGAGCGAGAACCAATGGTGGTGGTGGTATAAACGGGGGTGGGTTCAGTGGAGCGACCGTGGTCAGGACGCCTCAAGAGGCTTTGGAAGGTGTGCGATGTCTTAGCCCCGCTCCGGAGATGACCAGCACGAGTACAGCCACAAGTGGAGATTTGACTCCTCGTTCAGCGAGCGTTAATCCCCTTCCTAGTCCTAGCCCAATGCGAGCATACCATCCTCAGCCGCTGGCCTACCCTACTCACCCTCATTCTCAAGGACAACCATACCAGTCTCAGCATCAATACCGGACCCATAGCCACGGCCACGGCCATGGGCATACCCAATCGATGTCAGCCTCGTTCGACCGCCCGACTTTCTCCTCTTCGCCCCACTCCAGCTCGAGCCATGGACATGGAGATGGACATGGACACGGACACACGGGTGTGCACCGGTCAAACTCTGCCAGAGAGGAACTACGCGATCCAGGGGTGGTACCTTCATCTCCTATGTCGACGCCGATGCGGTCAGCCGTAGTGGGTCTCAAAGGAGTATTGAAATCATCATCGACATCGCCTTTGGACGCTTATGGTCTAGGCATCGGTCATTCCATCGGATCTGGGTCTGGGTCTGGGTCCGGCACTGGATTTGGAATTGATGATGCTTGGGCAAGGGAATTATTATCACCTAGTCTCGTATCGGAGTTGTCTCTTGGTGCTCCTCTTGATTCTTCATTCATCTCTACGACTTCTATTACAAACTCGGATTTAAATGATAGAGACTCGACACCTGCACCAAGCGCCGGATCCAACTCTAGAATCAGTTCCGGTTCCAGGTGTGGGTCTGGGTCTGGGTCTGGATCTGGATCTGGATCGACGGAAGGAAGGACCGCAACTTCAACTGCAAATGCAAGTAAATGGGCTCCTTTGTCGCCTATCGTGCGGGAAAAGACGTCCTTTAGCTCCCTCATCCCGCCTACTCCAGCACCAACCTCAAGCTCATATATGTATACAACTTCATCTTCTTCTCAGGCGTCTTCGCGAATCACTTCACCAGCGCAAGCACAAGCGCCTCCTCCCAGAAGACCAACAGCATCAGCGACATTGTCTTCTTCTTCTTCTCGTATCCGATCACCGTCAACGCCCACTACGCCATCACCACCTACTACTTCTTTCATTCCAAGTCACGTAAGAGCGCCTTCATCTCCCGGTCCGTCCACTTCTTCTACCTTTGTGAACACATCGTTCTCGAAATCTGCGCCAGGGTCGAAACGCACTTCCCCAATTACGCCCCTTTCGCCTCCTATACCTACTGAATCGGCTCGAAGGCCCTCCTTGCTCTCTCAGAGAGGGGGCACGGTTAGAACTCTCCATCCCCATCCCCATCCTTCGTCGTCCTCCTCTTCCAAAGGGACAACACCGTTCCCGATCCTTTCGCAAGCACCACAAGCACAACATCAGTCTAGCTCTAGCTCTGTGACCGAGGCAGAGACCGAGATCCCTCCTTTCCACGCTACATTACTTTCGCAAGCTTCCAAGCCACTACCAAATGGAGACGGAGAAGAGGATACCGTACTTGTTCGGTTCGAGTTTGCCTACTCGCTCGATGATCCGCCCAATAACGAGACGTTGACTCTTCCGCTTGATGTATTGAAGAAGGCGGGCGAGAGTAGACTATTATCATGGGTTGAAAGTCATCTGACCCAAGAGACTGAAGATCCCAAACCGAAACCCAAACCCAAATCACCTCTTCCAACCATCCCTTCGTCCGAGTCCAAGGGCAAACTAGCAACTACAACTACAACTACGACTACAGCTCCAACTGCATTCCCCCCCCAGAACGTCGGTGCGGACGACCCGAGCGACAAAGAGGAGTGCGGACAAGCAGGTAGCGATGCCGGCCGACAACCCGAGTCCGAGCTGGACGCGGACGGCGACAAAAAGAAGAGTGTGGCTACTGTACCTGATATGACCGATGGCGAGAGCGCTGAGGAAAGTGATTTGGAGAGCGATAATGGCTTATCGGCCTTGTTGAGGTGAGTGAGACGCAAGGTTGATTCACCAGCTCGTACATACAGTACATACACACGCACGCAAGAATTGGCACAAGCGATGGAAACTGACGGACATCTTACTGCAACTGCAGGGACGAGTACCTTCGATCGCTGGTCATTGCTGAGCCGGACTCTCCCACTCTGGATCACGAGCCATCAGATTCCGACAGGACGCTCAACGACCTCGCGGTGCCCGACAATGGATCGGAATCCGCGGACCGTACGAAACCATCTCGATCAGAGAGCGACGATACTATCACAATCTCCACAAAGCCTGTTGAGCCCTCCTCTATCCAAAGTAGCGGCGGCGGTAGCGGCAGCAACTCCAAAAGATGGAGTTCGGGCTTTGGAAAGAGGGTTCCTGGACAAGGCAAGAATCAGTACATCCAACTTCTTTCCAAATTCCCCTTACCTTCATTCCCCTCTTCATCACAGGGTAAATCAAACCAAAGCCCGGAACAAATCACGCCCGTACCAAGAACATCCTCTCTCAATATATCCGGCTTGAGCCCTAACTCTATCACTGTCACGAGAAGTAGAGGTAATAGACCTTCACCAAGACTGGATTTACCTGCCAAACCCTCGTTCGAGCTGCTTTCGCCCTTACAAGAAGTAGCTGAAGCCGAAGTCGAATTCACCCCCGAAGCCAGATTGAGAGAGTTGAAAGTCTTTTTGACTAGAGAAGCTGGGGTATGGCATCGACTCGCTCATCGACTGATCTCTGGTTCTTGGGGTGATTGGACCTCGCATAGCACGAGTATGAGTATGAGTATGGAGAAGAGGTTGTGGGAGGAATTGAGATGGGCTGGAATGGAGGTTTTGGCTTCTGAGCTCAAGCTTGAGATTGCTACCGCTTCCAGTGCTCAATCACAACTGAAATACAAGTCGATCTCACCTCGATGTGGACCAAGTCCACCCATAACTCCAGGAATGTGGTGGGCCGAAGTCCAAGCACCCACCCGACCGCAAGCGTCTTCTCACATATCCTCATCTTCATGTGGATCATCGGCAAACGAGCGTCCAAGCAGAAGAAGCAGGAGTAAAACGCTGGGCTCACAGTATTCGTATAGTGGAAGCGGCGAGACGGATAGCCAGAGCGTCGGTCATAGTAGTGAGGGACATAGTACGATCACCCAGACTCAGAGTCAAAATCAGAGGGACATGAGGAAACAGAAGAGTATGGTGCTGAAAGGCGGTAAGGGGTATATCTAAAGTTTGATACAGAACATATACAGTACGATACTGTACGAGTACATGTATTGTATAGTAGCATATGTCAATACATATTACTTGTACGAGGAGGATCTTTGCAATATGTACAGTATAGTACTGTGCGTGGTGATAGTTACTGTAGTGAACGAACAGATATATTATTCCAGATTCACGATCATGATGCATACAGTACAGGGTTCCTGTTTGGAAGAACAAGCAACTGATTAATGTTGGCCCCATCTCATCCTATCCTATCCTATCCTATCCTATCCTATCCTATCCTATCCTATCCTATCCTATCCTATCTTCGTCTTTACGGATGCGCTGGGGTATATACAGTTTATCAGGTGATTCACGGATATGTACTCATTATCGTTCTTCTGAATCGAACATGGACTACTGGACAAGTACGAATGAGGTGAGTCGATGGTCCAACCTACCTGTACGTACGCACTACACATTATCTTGTGGCTGAATGAGCTGTGTAGCTGTGCTCGGTTCTGCACCTGCTCAGACTCCCTCTCCTAGCCTTTGTGTCCTACTTCTTGGCGTCCTGGCCCAATCCGGCGGCACTATTTGACCAAGCGTAGCGTAACGTAGTGGCGGGGCAGGGCAATAGGCGAACGTATAAGACGGGAAGAAGAAGAGTATCATAGACGCTCAGTCAGCATGTGCACGTTCTTGCTGTTTTGCTTCGAGCCTCTCCATGCTTCTTTTCTTGCTCGTCTCTGCTTTCCAGCTGGGCCACACTCACTGGTTCGTAGCCACCTGGATCGCTCGAGCCATCGTCGATCTTACTCGACCATCTTCAAGGGTTAACAGACCAGCGATCGTACATCCACCGGGAGCTGGAGAAAAGTTTAATAATTCGCATTCATAATGAGTCCAATAATGGTCAGCATAGTCCACTCGAGCGATTATTGACAGCATGCTCGCTCGTACACGTAGAGCATAGAGGACCAGTGTGCCGGTTCAGGTGGACTTATTACTCACTCGTCACGCTGTCTTTAAGCTGAGCGGGATGGAGACCGCCCTGAAGAGCCATTCGTCCGGTTCCTTGCAGGGCTGCGAGGAGGAGAGTTGTGAACATTATCAGCATCACTTTCAGCTATCCTTCACCTCATCCAGGCTGGTCACAGCCGGGATTACTTTGGGCTCCATTCTTGTAAACTTTGGTGATCGCAGATGGAGAAGCATAATACGAGAAGGTCCACGACACTCACTCTGTGCAGCGAGCTCGAGAGCCTCAGCCCTGGGCAAACCCATCATGACACCTCCGTCGGTCATAGCTTCCAACACGAGCGATACGAATGCGGGTCCAGATCCAGCTACGGCTGTGCAGGCGTCGAAGAATTTCTCGTCGAGGAATCGACATTTACCGCAGCATGTGAAGATGTTTAATAATAATGTTCGGGTCAAAGGTTCAGAGACGGGGGTGACGACTGTCATGCCTTCTCGGATCTAGAATCCAAATCAAGGCAAAATAAATAAATAAATTGGTAGAACACAGCATAGCGAATCAGCATTGTAGAAGGGATAACGCCGTTGCCGTTGCCGTTTTCAAGTATAGAGGCGGAACAGAGGGGCTGAGGTTGACCAGTCATTCATTATCCGATAGGTGGAAGCATTGCCGAGGCAAGAGGATGAAGGATAAAGGATAAAGGAGAGTGGCCCTTGGGCAGTGAGTGATATTGTGATTGTATATGCTCTATGCTCACCTTGCAAGGGGTGTTGGGCATAGCTCGAACCACAGTGGTCTCAGCGGGGACCCATGATCGGAGCTGGGAGAGAGTAACGCCCGCGCAGATGGAGACGACGAGCTTTCCCTTGACGGCTTCGGCCATACCTTCCTCGAGAAGGATTGTCTTGGCGATTTGAGGCTTGGAGCTATAACGAGATTTGAATTACAGCCACTGATCAGCCTTTGTAACACCATTTCATACGAAAACGGCGGGCCCCAAGAGCGCTTTGCGCGGTAAGATCTGTGTCGACGCCATTGCCAGAGGGCAGAAGAGAGGGAGGATGGTCTTCACTCACCAAACAAGCACAACATCTGCCTCGGTAACAGTAGCTACGTTCCCCTCGCCAGCTCTCACTTCAACCTTCTTACCCATCTCGCCCATGCCTTCAAAAGTCTTCTTCAACTTCCTCCCGCTCTCCTGTCGACCTGTCGTAGCGATAAACCGACTAGGCAAGCTCTCTTCAGGTGCATCAAGGAACTGGCTGTTGGTCGGAGTCGAGATACCGGATGAAGGTTCGGTTTGCCTGTTCTGTTGAGATAAGGGGATAGATAATCGGGTCTCGAGCGAAGAGAGGACGCCGGACATGATGGCGATACCCATCGTGCCGCAGCCTGGGTAAGCCGACCCAGCGGAAAGTGGTGCCCATTCCAATCAGCATAAGAGCATAAGACCTCGGGAATGTGTTTCCCAAAGTACCATTACACTCACCTAGAACAGCGAGAGTGTAGCCCATTGTGTTGTGTTGTTGTGTTGCGGATGTGCGAGATGTCAGTCGAGTGGTTAAAGTTGGTAGCTATGATAAAGAGCAATGTTGACGTGGAAATGGTCAGTTTGCTTCGGGTTGCATCTTTCAGCGTTGCTTAAGATGTTTTGGTTATTGATGTATCGAGAAGGATGTTACGCTACTCACAAGTGTTATGTGTTGATAGAGGGATTTAAGAAAAAAGGATTCAAGAAGCGAGTGTTATCTATGGCGTATGGCGTATACCGTATATATATATATATATAATAGGGATTCCCGATAAAACTGAGTCCCTTCCCCGCGGCGCATCCCAGGGTATAAATGACACAATCCTTTATTCGATATCTAAAGCCCCTTCCTCCCTTCTCTACCTTCATCATCATCGTCGATCTTTCTTCTCATACTGGACGACTTGACGGTAATCAACGCAACGAACCAACGCAACAACCCACGCGCCGCTCAATATCTGAATTCCAAGCCATCAAGCCAAGCCGAGACCTACATTTTATAAGATAAAAGATGTCGAGCGTGAGCTCCTCAAGCGGCATTCCCGCCGCAACCGCTGCTGTAGCGGCGGCTAAACCGCCTACGAGGGAAGAGACTGGTTCAGAGGTGAGTGTACATCTTATCTACGACATATCTTGTCGTATCGCAGCAATGCAAGCGTTTCATCCGTGCATCCTTGCGAGAATGAAAGAGACATCATATCGATACTGATGCATACGCGTGTTTGTTGTTCTGCGCCGTTTAGGACTATCCCCCGATCGTACAGGGCGCTTCACTCCTCCTCGCTCTCCGCTTAGCAGACCGGCCCATCCTCCTGGTCGGCGGCGGACTCGTAGCGTCCCAAAGACTCTATTTCCTCCTGGAATCTTCGGCGCACATAACTCTAATCTCGCCAGCACCATTACATCCCTCAATCCAACATCGAATCGATGATCCGTCTACTTCATCTCAAATAACATGGCTTGATCGACCGTACCTCGGTCGGAAGGATGACATCAAAGTGAAAGACTTTGATTTGGTCATGACTGCCATTGACGATAATGACCTCTCAAAGGAAGTCTGCGATCTTTGCCGTGAAGAGAAAGTCATGGTCAACGTAGCGGATATTCCACCTCAATGCGATTTCTACTTTGGAGCTCAACTTCGTAGAGGACCTCTACAGATTCTGATATCGACAGGAGGGATGGGTCCAAGAGCAGGAGCAATGATAAGAGATATCGTACTTGACTCTCTCCCTGATAATATTGAAGAAGCCGTAGAGGGTGTAGGGCTATTAAGAGCCGATCTTAGAAAGAGAGCTCCCGGTGTTGGCGGGCAATTGGGCCAAGAAAGAATGGATTGGATGAAGGGAGTTTGCGATAAATGGGGGTTAGCCAAGATGGAGAAGTTTAGAGATGAAAGTATCAGAAAGACGATATTGGATCAAGGATGGCTTTCAAGAAAAATATTGGGTCCGGACGATCTAAGCGTCGGCGTATATGGCAGATCCCGCACGACAGGTGGACTCAAGGGTACGCTGAGCGGGATATTGCCATTGGAATCACCGTCATTCGGCGCTGGTCTGACCGGTTTCGTATCTGGAGCAGCGTTAGCTTCGGCAGTAGCTTTCTATCTCTCCCGACGTAGATGAGATGGGTTATTCCCCCCATTCCTTCGGAAATGTATGTTTGTATCATATAGTATTCTCAACGTCCAATCGCGTCGAGCACGAGCATGAGCACAATGTGCATTTTCTGCATTGTTTGACCACAGACACAGAATCTGCATCTCTTGCTATGTATTCCACTTCATACTCAATCAATGATACACATGTCTATCCAAGTCGAGTGTGTCTGAAAACAACTACCAACTACCAACATACTACGCATTACGCCTTGCCCAGCTCCGCGAGAGTCTTGACGAACGCAGTGGGGTTCAGAATCTCCGTACTACCATATGTGATCCTCTTACCGCCTTCACCTCCAGCTCCTCTTCCAACTCCAGCACCACCCGCTCTCGGACCTTGTCCGCCACCACCACCGCCGGTGGTTGATGCATTTTGCCGATCGGCCCATTCCATCAGATTCCCATATTCGACGTATCCTCCCCCTCCAACGACAAAGACCACAGACTCATTGTATTGTTGTCTTCCTTTTCCTGAAGACTGGGTAGGTCCTCGTCCTCGGGTCGTACGAGGATCGAAGTGGAGGTAATCGTCTGTATCTTGTAATGCTTGGGTAGTAGCGTTCGAAGGTTCCATCAGGGCTTCTACGAGTCGCGTGACCGTGAGTTCTTTTCGAGCCGGTAAGAAATTCTTGACGCCTGAGATCAGGTTGTCCAGTCCCACACCGGTGATACCGCCTTCTCTCAGTCGGTCGGTAATCTGCGTAATACCACAACAAAGAGCTTGGTTAATAATGCTTTTTGGAGTATTTATCTCACTTCGACTCTTGCGCATACGAAGCGTTATACTTTGCGTCTACTCACTCGGTTACCCAGGGCGCTGAAACCTCTCGTCCACTCGCCGCCTGAAGCCTGAGTCTGAGCAGCAACAGCAGGCTGACTAGCCATCATAGTCATCCTCGTCACTTCCCTGACTTTCTTGACATACTCCAAAGCAGCCACGTCCGCGCCTGATTCTTTGAGGATATTGGCCAACTCTGCCAAATCTTCCTTCGGCAGGGCATTGTCCACTATAGACAAAAAGAAGATGATGACCAGTCGCAGCTGATCGTCTGCTGTAGGATGAGCAGTCTGCTCTGGATCATCCGTCTGGCCCTTGAGCGTGGCGAGAATGGTAGCTTTGGTCTGACGAGTAGCGGTTTCTTCTACTTGGAAGAGGTTATCGAGCCCTCGTTCTTTGATGGATTGGAGCAAAGCGGTAGCGATGTTCATATGCGTGTCGAGGGTGTGCTTTCGGGCCGTCAGTTCAGGTAAGGCGGTGATAGCTGTCTTCAAGTTGGCAGTATTCGATGTGAAGTCGCTGAGAGGCAGAGAAATGATCAGTACGAGGCTCCGAATCGTGGTTGTTCGCCAACAGAACGAGACATATCGGAAAGCCAGCTCAACACTCACATCTGAGCTACGTCGTTGACATCGCTGATCCCGGTCGACCGCGTGATTTCCGCCGCATCAGCCTTGTATCGGCTCAACTCCGCGTCAATGTCCTCTGCTACTTGGGGGAAAGGATTTCCCGCGTTCTTGTCCCAGAAGAAATCCTTCGAGTCGATATCGTATGATTTCTTTTGAAGACGGCCGTTCTCCGGTGACTATGGGAAACAAAGCACCAATATCAGGGATCAGATATATATACATCAGCTGTACGAGGACATCCTGAGAAATCAGACGCTCACCTCCACTGTGACCCTGTTGAGCTTCATATCCAGCACATCGTGCACCAGTGCCTGGTATGTCCACGAATGCGACAACATAGGGATCAAATCGACATTTCGGTCCAGAACGACAAGGACTGGTAGTGGGAACGAATCAGCATGGACAACTCGATATCTTCTTTGCAACAATTAAGCACTGACGCGGCCGCTGCAAGCTGCTCAAACCATCTACACCATACCCCGTATCTCTTCCACCACGCTGCGAGGCGCTAGAGGCGATATGATCCCGCAGTTTGGCGTCGAGTTTCCTAGCTACCATCTCTGCTGCGTTTCCTCGCGGGCATCGAATGATTGGAGTGATGCCTAATATAAAAACAAAACATATGAACAGATTATCAGCGAATTACCCCACCGTGAGAAGGGATGATATTGTTGGGTGAGCAATAAAACGCACTCATGGTGTTTACTACGCTGAACAAGCCCTTGGCAACTCTTTCCACTTCTTCTTCAATCTCGACTTCGCCAGCTTTAGGATCATTCAGAACCACGTAACTCGGTCTACCTTCCACTTCTTTCTCCTTGGGACCGTGCTTGTTTCCTTTCTTCCCTCCAGCTCCATTGGCGGCGCCTGTGGGGTCATGTTGGATCTCTCTTCGTGGTAAGAGGGAGAACAGGTTTGGTGAAGGGACGAGGAAGTCTAAGAATTGATCGTGGACCGATGAGATGAGTTGACCTGTACTTCCCGAAGGATCGTTGGAAAGTATGAGCGAGGCGAGCTCTTCGAGTAGGGATCGAGGGAGTGAAGAGGTGAATGAGAGATGGTATGAGGAATAAAGAGGTGGGTTCAGGTCCTGCAAAGTGGAGTGGCCCATCCAGGTGATCAGCCATTGAACTTGGGAGAAAAATGAAATGGACGGGTGGTTGAACATACCTCGGCGATTCGCCTGATGTTGGCAAGCGTGGGAGATACAAAGTATACGGCTGGTACATCCGCCAAGGGTGGTCTGGGCGAGTGCAGTTGCCTAAAACCCAAAACCAAAAAGCAATCAGCACTTCACCTCCTCCTGTCCCCAATCGCATCACAGACAGCCAGCGCTCACTTCCCTGAGCTTTGAGAAAAGAAGAGGATCGCGTCGTTGATACGCACATATGTAAAGTGACTCCTTGTTCCCTAAGATCCTGCACCCTCAAACTAGTAGCCAAGATATCCTTACTTTGTTCATCGAGGATCAATACCTTCCATACCAAGGGAGCTTGAGCGTTTTCGTCGAACGTAGATGATGGAGACGAAGGTCGAGCAAAGGGTCCTGTGCCTGCACCTGCTGATGAGGAAGCCGAAGCTGGGGGGGCTTGGTTGAGGTTGAGAAGTGTGAGGAGGGCGTTGGTTTGGGATTGTAAAAGGGTGGGACGCGACATGCTGCGCGAGCGAGACAGGTGTAGAGTGATCCTGAATTCCGATTACAAGTCAAGTGAACGTCGCTTCGCAGTTGATTGATCGATTATGAGTAGGCAGTGAAAAGTATGAACGAGCGGTTCTGACAGAGAAGTTGATGTCCTATGCTCTGCTCGAGATTGTGAACACTTGATCCAGTTGTCAATGTCGAAAGCGAAAGAGAGAGAATGTCCTTGTCCTCCATGTCAATTATCATTTGCTCAGTGACGATATGATGCTCGCACTGCACGTATAGTAGTAGCATATCATATAATATACGCACAAAATACGGGGACACGTGGCCGGACCACAGATTGAACCTTCTTATTGCCCCTCATATACGCCCAACTCGTCGTTGCAATTACATAATCAAAGCCACCATATGAATTAATATGAGATTTCCTCGTCAAGTCAAAAGTCTGTCCAACAATGAGTGCTTGTATGATTTCAGATTGACTTTCTCAACTTATCTCTATATATCTCCAGCTTAACTCTCTTCATCCTCGAAACCTCTCTATCATAAACTTTAGAGCCGGAAGTCGTTCGGAGAGGCTTCCGGACGATACTATACCCCTCGACTTAATCTCCTGATTTCGCTCTACCCCACCCGAATCCCACATCCTACCGCCCTACCGACCCACCAAACGACCTAACCAAGCAAAGCGAAACGAAGCACAGCAAATCAGTCAAAATGGATCCGTGGGCAGTCATTGATCAGAATGAGAAACGATACGTTTCGTCAGACGTTCCAAGACGAATGTGAGCTTGCAGATTACCCGCTCACTGAGTAAAGATCGAGCTCACCCATGTATTGTATTGTTGGCCATAGCAAACACATCCAGTTCCAACCGTTCACCCCTAAAGATATTGTCAGGATATCAGAAGTCCAAGTTAGCAATCCTGACTTGTACAAGAATCATGAAGATGGAAGTAGGACAACTGCACCTGAAGGACCCCTGGATGGGCGAATGGTAAGCCAAAGTCACTGCATCATCTCACATCTGATCAATCACCTTTGCTTAACTTGGCTGTGGTTTGAACACGTAGGGTCCGAACGAGAAGGGCAAGAAGTGTTTGACGTGTGGTGAGGAAGCGGCCAAATGTGTTGGTCACTACGGATATGTGAAGCTTGCATTGCCCGTCTTCCACATTGGTTACTTTCGACCGACCATCAACATGCTCTCGTGTATCTGCAAGGTATGTCTCAAATCAAGTGTTCCTGAGCATGTTATTTGCGACTAACCCAAAAATAAAATCACTTGATACCTAATAGACCTGTGCACGAGTGTTACTTCCCCCCAATGAGCGAGCTGCCTTCCTCAAGCGATTTAGACGGCCGGGCATCGAGTCCCTACAACGTCAATCAGCCTCCAAGGCCGTACTAGCGGCGTGTAAGAAGCGTAATATTTGCCACCACTGCGGTGCGCCCAACGGTGTCGTTAAGAAATCAGGTCCGATGAAGATCAGTCATGAGCCGTATCGAGCTTCCAAGATGGCCAATATGAAGGAAGATTGGATGGCGACTTTCAAGAATGCTGTAGCGGAAAACCAGGCAGTGGCGACGCATTTAAGCAAGGCGGTAGATGATCTTAACCCTTTGAAAGTGCTTGATCTGTTCAAGCGGGTCACAGCTGAGGTGAGATTTTTGTCTTACAGTAGCTTCTGTATGAAAAGGCCTGTGATCACGCTGACATGTGTTCTGCAGGATTGTGAGCTACTATCGTTACATCCTGACATAGGTCGTCCGGAAGACTATATTTGGCAATATATCTCAGTACCGCCTCCGTGTATCCGACCGTCGGTAGCATCAGAAGCGGGTAACAACGAGGACGACTTGACGGCAAAACTAGCAGAAATTGTCAATCACAACATGTTACTGGGATTGATGATGGACATGGGAAGGGGTATAGAGATGATCACGACCAATTGGGAAGTTCTAGGCCAAGCTGTTGCTCTGTACATCAACTCGACAGCACCGGGTATGCAAACGCTCGGCGCAAAGCCGATCAGAGGATTCGTACAGCGGTTGAAAGGAAAAGCTGGTCGATTCCGAGGTAACTTGTCGGGAAAACGAGTGGATTTCTCAGGACGTACAGTCATTGGACCTGATCCAAACTTGCGTATCGACGAGGTGAGTTCAGACTTGAGCGAGGTTATCAGATGGCGGAACTAAATGCTGATTTGTTCGCCTTAGGTTGCCGTACCGGAGAAAGTCGCTGTGAAGTTGTCATATCCTGAACGAGTTACCGACTACAACAAAGCTGCGATGCAGAACTGTATCGTCAATGGATCAAGATTGCATCCGGGAGCGAACGTACTGGAAAGAAAGGGGGAGAACGGTGCAGCGCCTATGAGAATAGCGTTACACGTCATGAAGGACAAGGAGGCGAGAAAACGATGGGCTAGAGATCTGCAGATTGGAGATATTGTGCATCGACACGTACGGGACGGCGAGTGAGTCAAGCCGTAATTGGCCTCCAGAATATCGTGATGTGCTGACGAACGCGTTTTCGCAGTATCGTACTTTTCAATCGACAACCGAGTTTGCATAAGCTTTCTATCATGTGTCATCGAGTTCGAGTACGACCTTGGCGAACATTCCGATTGAACGAGTGTGTATGTAACCCTTATAACGCCGATTTCGACGGTGACGAGATGAACTTGCGTAAGTCACATTCAACCTACATATCTCATGTTTGGGACAATTGACTGATCTGCTACAACGTAGACGTTCCGCAAACGGAAGAGGCGAGGACTGAGGCTCTCGAGCTCATGTCAGTCAAGAAGAACCTGGTCACGCCTCGTAACGGAGAGCCTATTATCGCTGCCATTCAGGATTTCATCACTGCGTCATACTTGCTTTCTCGACGTGATCGATTCTACGACAGACAACAGTTCACTCAGATTGCTTCATATCTCGGTGACGCTAATCTCAAGATCGAGATGCCCCCTCCGACCATTTGGAAACCTGTTCGTATGTGGACCGGTAAACAAATCTTCAACCTTCTCATGCGACCCAACAAATCCTCTCACGTATTAGTCAACCTGGAAGCCAAGTGCCGAACCCAAGTGGATCCGGCTAAGGAAGATCGATTCCCTCCCGACATGTCACCGAACGACGGTTATCTCGTGATTCAGAACAGTGAGATTATGTGCGGTGTATTCGACAAAAACACTGTAGGAGACGGAAAGAAGAACTCTGTGTTCGGTGTCATCTTGCGTGATTACGGACCTGAAGAAGCGGCGAAAGCGATGAACCGACTGGCGAAACTTGCCGCTCGATGGTTGGCCAACATTGGTTTCTCGCTTGGTATCAACGATGTCATCCCGGGTCCTATCTTGCATAATAGTAAAGATGAGAGGGTAGAAAAGGCCTATGTGGACTGTGACGAGTTTATCGATTTGGCCAAGAAGGGCAAATTGGAGAACTCGCCTGGTTGTGATCAGGAAGCTACGCTGGAACAGAAGATTTCAAAGACACTTTCCGACGTTCGAGAAGCTGTCGGAAAGATCTGTATGCAGGAGCTCAGTCGACATAATGCCCCTCTTATCATGGCCACTTGTGGTTCAAAAGGTACGTTGAGTGTTAAGCAATTTTTTTTCCATGATCCCGGTGGCTGATTGAATCTTTGTTCTTATAGGTTCCGTCATTAACGTTGCTCAGATGGTTGCCTGTGTCGGACAACAAATTATTGCTGGTTCTCGAGTACCGAATGGTTTCCAAGATCGATCCCTACCTCATTTCAAGAAGAAGTCGAAAAACCCTCCATCGAAAGGTTTCGTTCGAAACTCTTTCTTCTCCGGTCTGACACCCACGGAATTCTTGTTCCACGCTATCTCTGGTCGAGAAGGTTTGGTCGACACTGCGGTCAAGACTGCCGAAACTGGTTATATGGCTCGACGATTGATGAAAGCCCTGGAGGATCTGTGCACGCATTATGATCTTTCGGTACGGAACAGTACTGGAGGTATCGTACAGTTTCAATATGGTGATGATATGCTGGACCCGGCGTGTTTGGAAGGTGACGCTACCCCGGTCGAGTACGTGCGAAGTTGGGCACACAATTGTGTGAGTACATCAGGCGCACTTGTACATAAACCCGTCATCGTGTCAATGGCAGCTGATCAAGTCGTGCTGACCTTACGTGTCTAGCGGATCGCGTCAAGGTCTGGTCGAGCGCTTCTCCCTTACGAAGTACGAGAGATCGCTCAACGAATCTACCCCGAATCAATCGTTCCTCCTTCACCGCCACCTGTCAAGCGAATCAGAGGACGAAGGGTGAAAGAATCCACCCCGCCACCATTCGTCATCCCTGCCTTACCGAAAGAATGGGAAGGATGCCATATCAAATTCAGAGAGATCACCTACAACTTTATCATGGATAAGATCGTCAAAACGATGATCAATCAAAGAATTGCCAGAGGATTACCCGATGCGGACGATAAAGCCATGGCGGAGGAATATGAAGACCTGCTCACTTCGGACGACCAGGCCATTCGACAAGTCCTTGAGAACGCTAACAAGGTCACGGAAGCTCAATTGACTTCTTTCTTGGAGGACTGTCGAATCCGTTACTTGCGAGCTAAGATCGAGCCCGGTTCCACGGTCGGTGCTGTCGGTGCTCAATCGATCGGTGAACCAGGTACTCAGATGACATTGAAGACTTTCCATTTCGCCGGTGTCGCTTCCATGAACGTTACTCTTGGTGTACCTCGTATCAAGGAAATCATCAACGCTGCCAAGGTTATTTCTACGCCGATCATCACTGCCGAGATGGCCATTCCGACAAGTGAGACGGCGGCTCGAATCGTCAAAGGCCGAATCGAGAAGACCGTTCTGGGTGATGTGAGTGGTATAGTAGTAGCTCATCTGATTGTCTGAAGAGCGTCTCCACTGACAATCGTTTTCTTCACTGCAGATCGCGTCATGTATAGAGGAGAGTTGGACCAACGCAAATGCATACATCGAGATTCACATCGATATGAAGGCAGTCCGAAGGTTGCAGCTTGAAATCACGCTCGAGTCCATCAAGTGGGCTCTTGTAGCCGCACCAAAGCTCAAGATCCCTGAAGGCGTGAGTTGTACCGACCTGAACCTGTCACAAGCTGGACGATCAATTGCTGTTGCTGTTGCTGATTTGACACGAATCACGGTGGTTTCTAGTCCATTCACGTGTCTGAGAAGACATCTCGAGTTCGACTATGGATCGACGAGCCGCCCAAGGACAAAGCCAACGCTGGCGGTATCTACGAACGACTTAAATTCCTCAAGCGAGCTATCGCCGACATCCAAGTCAAAGGTCTCCCAGCTGCCGACCGAAGTGTCGTCACCAAAGACGAAAAGAACGAGTCCATCCACAGACTACTTATCACCGGTTATGGTCTTTCAGAAGTCATGGGTACAGAAGGTGTCGATGGTCTCAAAACCAAGACTAACCACGTCATGGAGACCCAGAAAGTCCTCGGTATCGAAGCTGCACGACAGACGATTTATAACGAGATTCAAACGACTATGAAATCGCATGGAATGTCGATCGATCCTCGACATGTCATGTTGTTGGGTGATGTCATGACGTACAAGGGAGAAGTGTTGGGTATCACGCGTTTCGGTGTGCAGAAGATGAAGGACTCGGTCCTGATGTTGGCCAGTTTCGAGAAGACGACCGATCATCTCGTGAGTGGGAGAAAGCGACGAGAAAATACCTTGGGCGATTGTGAAGACTGACTGTGATCTTGTTCTTTATCAGTTTGATGCCTCTTTGTTTTCAAAAAAGGACGAGATTCAAGGTGTATCAGAGTGTATCATCATGGGAACGCCCGCTCCAGGCTGCGGTACTTCTCTGTGAGTATTGTCCTCCCGATCCTATAACTTCATATACGGTACCCTCTGTGGTTTGAGGCAAGTGTAAGTGTACTGACACCTATCAACGCTCCATCAGCGCTTCTATCGTCACGCCCGCACCGCTATTACCTCGAAAGAAACCGCTGTTATTCGAGAACGCGTACAAGGCGGGTCAAGATAGACTCAAGTCGTTCGCTCCTGCCCGTATGGGCGGCAGCATGGGAATGGGTATGGGTATGGAGGTTGATGTTTACTGATCTTCCGATGATGGAGATCTGAGGTATGTGTCGATATAGGGTTGCTTGGATACGAAGTATTTGGTACGTTTTAGGTAGCTGGGTACGATTATGAGTACAGTATATATATTTACGATATGCCATCTTGCATCAATGATCTTATTTGAATTGGGCGAACGCGGTTCGATCAGACACCGCCTCCCAATCTGAATTATCACTGTCTTTTGCACGTACGAGTTGTACACTGAAAGACGGGATTGTCCGTGCTGCGCAAGGATAAGCATTGTGTTGTGCATCAAGTTATTCTACTACAGTACGACACGTAGTGAGTGCTTTTATCAGATGATATCAATTGACTATTGTTCCACCTTGATATCCTCTCCTTCTCCCGTTTGTTCCACTGAAGAGTCGGTGGACCGTCTTTTGGCTTCAGGCTGAACCATCGCCATCGATGGACTACCCGCTCGTTTCCCTTGCCCTTGCCCTTGCCCTTGCCCATGCGTGGACGTTGACGTTGAACGTGGTACAGAATTGCCAGCGAGGTATTCCAACGCAGCTGTTTTCTTGATCACTTTCTTCTCTGGCCCTGGCCCTGGCTCATTACTACTACCACCACCACCACCACCACCACTGCTCTTCTTCCCTGTGGTATTAACATCCTCGCCGGTGATGTTCTTCTTATCATTCCTCTTCTTATCGTTCTTATTATTACTGTTGTTGTTATTGTTGTTTCCCCCTTTACCTCCCTTTTTCCCATTAGCATGAGCAGGAGCCTGCACAACACCGTCGACTGAAGGATTGATATCTCCCTTGACAGCTCCAAGGGTACTACTACTGCCTTCCTCAGCCGCATCACCTTCTTCCTCGGCTTCAGCAAATAACATAGACATCGGCTCCATATAATAGGCCATTTTCCACATATCACCCACGCGGATGGACATGAAGTCGAATGAGATGGAAACGACGGGCTGAGCGGTCATCGAGCCAGTATCGGAACTGGAGCTGGGGCCGTCTTCTTGGGGAACAGGGACTGGCATAGGCAGTTTGGGCAGTTTGGGGTATCGTTGTGAGAAGTGGTTCAATAGGATATGACGGGCGTTCATCCTATATTGCAACACAATATCACAGCATTAGTGGTTCACATGTTAACATCAGATTACATGACTCCAGGCCGAGTGACCGATAGATTCCAGATCTTCACTCACTCTTTGCCCACATCGATGGCCTGGGTGAAAGTACTATGGCCCTTCTGCGCCGCAACCTCCGGCTTATCGTCTTCGAGCGTCGCTTCGTGAATGAGCAGAGTCGCATCCCGACCAGCCTCGACAAGAATATTGGCAGGCTTTGTATCGCCAGAGTAGCTGAGTTGACAATCAATCAGATGAAATTGGAATCTCAAGCTATGATGAGGTGAGGTGGAAAGAGCCACTTACACGACTTTCCAGCCTGATGCATGTTCCAAAGCAAGTCCGTATGCCCTGCCTCGATGAGGAACGGCCGGTGCCCATATCGAAGCCAAATCAAGATCGTGAGTCAACCTGTTTATAGCACTTGATTGATCCGTGCTCCTGTTTGTAGAGGTCAATAATAGCCATCACAAGTCTCGTCGACATATTACACGAGGGCAGACGATGATCATGTCTTGATACTCACGCTTTCGGGCCAAATCCGTAGATATACGAATACGGCCATCTTCTTGCGCCTCTTTCCCCATACTCATGCAACTCCTGCTCCCAAGTGTTGACTTCCATGCTACCGTCACGAGCTGGACTGCCTGACCGTCTGTAGCCGCCTTTCTCCACTTTATAACCCAGTCTATCTATGTTGATGAAAATGACATTCTCGAGCGCTTCTTTTGATGCGGGGTATTGCCATGATGCAGATTCCTGCATATGTAAAGCGATGTTTGCAGGAGCAACCACGAAGAGGGGTGAGGTAATCCCATGCTACGTAACGAGTCATCAGTATTCGCCCCATCACTGGAATATCTCATATCGTAGTCTGCACTCACTCTGAATCTATCTTCTAGTACAGCAGTTAGCCCAAGATGATGATCCGCGTGCATATGACTGATGAACACCATCCGCAGCTTTTCAAACAAAGCTCTTAGGCCGTCCAGGCCGAATCGTCGTCTCATCTGCCCAAGTGTTCCTTCACCCGCATCAAGCAATATACCTCCAATTCCGGGGATATCCAAGTGCGTACTTGAGACATTTCGGTATTTTGATGGGATGGCACTGCCTGTCCCGAGAGTCGTTACAGTTATATCGTCTCCTGGTTTCGGCGTTCGGGGGTTGATTGATCTCGGATCTGATGATACGGCTGTTAAGGCAGCGTCGACAGCTTGAGCGTACTCTGGCATATCTTGCCTGATTTGTTCTTGAGCTGCTTCGGATTCGGAGCGGGTAAAGAGGAACGGGACGTCTTTGTCGTGGTGAGGTAGTGTGGTTACATCCGCAGGTGGGTGCATTCTGCAATAAGACCCCTCAATGAGGAGTGATGTGTTTGGGGGCAAGGATGTTGATTTTGGTTGAGGGGCAGTGACGTAAGGAGGGGTAAAGACTTGAGGGTCAAGTAGCGATAGCTGAAGCGTGTTCCACGCCGCAGAGTTGAAGACAGTGCGATCGGGACAATCATCGGTCTCGGCGATCAAATGCTGCGCGCTCAATCAGCCTTGCAGGTCCACAACTGCATAGCGACAGAACCTAGACTCACCTGCGTACGATCGCCGAATGCAGCCATCCAACGTTGATAATCTTCTGATTGCCAGACTGAGCTCGGCACCTTGTGCACTACGAGATGGACGTGATGCTGTCTATTCTGTTCATCCGCAGTCGTGGCACCCTGGTACATGCCGAAAGCAGTACTACTGAGTAACGCTGATTTCGTCTGAGCAGTGCAGTTGACAACGATCATGATCTGCCAAATACAGCATACGTCAATCACCACACTCTCACTTAAGCAAAGGACGTTACCACTACTCACTGAACCTGGCCCTCCGCCGATCAAACACTCCTCAGGTCTAACAACGCGTTTACCTCCCTCTACTCTGGGATCATCCACTTCTATAGCTTCTCCTCTGGTCAATTTCCCTCGAATAGGCCCCTTGGGTACTCCCAGCTTATTCGCCATTTCCACATTGAACTTGCCCCTCACGTCTGGCGTATGACAGAAATACACCATCTGGGTCTCTACGTCTTCGCTGGTATGCACAGGCAAAGGATACCGCGTATCGGGTAAGGAGGTGCACAGGGTACCATCTGGATTGACGAATGGGTTTGCTGGCTTTGTGGGCGAACCTCGAGGGGAATATGGTCGACGGGAAGCTCGAGCTTTGGGTCCATTGTGAAACATGTCGCCGACTATCGAATCGCACCATTTCTGCACGTCAACAGGCGATAACCGACTAGGACGGAATGCTGATGAGTGAGGATCGAAGGCATCATATGGCGCAGTGGAGGGACCAGCGACCGGCTGTAGGATCAGAGCGAGACCTGATACTGTGATGTTGGGCGATCTGAACATCTCGACTACTTCTCCCGCACTAGCAGTCCTGGGGTATGCACTCATTTGGATATTGAGCGAGTCACTAAGGCTCGCCATGAGCTTCAGATCTTTTCTGATGTATCGGAAACTGTAGCTCAGCTCACTTACCGGATGACAGAAGATCTAAGAGTCGACAAGTAATGCGAGATATCAGGCGGTCCAGAGATGCCAACTTTGCTTATACCCGCATCGGCAGCAGTCATAAGCACGCCTGTGGGCATTCGTCAGTTGTCTCAGCTAAGCACCTTCACGAAGAACTCCCCTCCAGGGACTACTGGACTTACCTGCAAGACCACTTCTACTCTTAGCGTCTCCGCTACCTACAAAGATCCCGCTCAAACCTTTCAAAGTCAACCTCTTCTGATTATAAGCCCTCTGTGTGCCCTCTCCACATCCAAACAAAAACCTCGCATTATCGAAAGATACATGGAGAGTCAGATCGGTATCTGGACCTGGAGCAGTGATAGCTCTTACGTGCCAGTTGGGCTGATAGCTATCTGGTGAAGGTGCCATGCTGGACGATGAAGAGTGGAGGGGTCGGAAGGTGCTTGTGCTTGGGAGGCGCCGGGCGCCTGCACCTCTGATCAGCGACCGAAGATGAGCGAGCAGGATGATGGACAGGTCGCTTTCCTTTTCCTCAATCTGGAATGAGCCGAGAATGCTGTTTTTATAGTCTATACTGCGATGTGGCTACTACTCTACTCTCAGGCCTTCATGAAGGTGTTATTGTTATGGATCTGGATCTCGATCGACATGTGATGCATCGATGAATATAATGGCCACCCAAACGACGACCACTACCTCGAAATATTTGGGCTTCGCGCGTTTCAAAGAGGTGGAGGCTAGGTCTAATGTGATAAGATAAACGCACTTGCACCCTCATGTCCTCCTGTACGAAATCTCTAAACCTTGCAGCCATGAGCGCATCCTGGAGACTCGAAAAGGAGAAGAAGCTTGTCTAAGCAGCCTGCTCGTGAACAGAAGTACACCTGTTTCAGGGCGGGGAGACTTTCAAAGGTGAGATGCATGACGATAGGGATAGCACGGTTCATGCCATCGCCGTAGGTGTGGGTCTCGACTGGAAATGCCACGTCAGTAAAATCACCATGGATCGCTTCAACGCCAACGCCCGACGCCGATACGAGGGCCTTTGCGGTTGGATGGTCAAGGTGACAGCCGAGCCTCGGCGAAGCCAAAGTCCTCTTTGCAGGTTTAAAACCCGAAAACCCTATCCGGTACAAGCATACCTTACGGTTGAGCAATCAAGAACTCAGCAATGAAGAACTCAGTCCTTCAAGTCGCTGCACCGCCATTCAGAGCGTTCGTCGCTAGACCGCCATGCCCGACTTTGCCTTGGTTGTATTCCAGGCCGAGCTATGGTCCGCCGAGCCATGGTTGTATGATCATATCGTTGACGTTCTCCCATTTAGGAACTAATCCCTGTGGCTGTATGGCCATGATTCGAAGATGCCCGGACTAAAAAATGATCTTGATGAATAATCTCGATGACATTCCAGCCGTTTGATTGAGTAAGCTTCTCCGGATGCGTTTTTTGTCGTCAAGGCAGCCGAGGTCGTTGATACCATCGTGTTGGCGAGCATGAACATGGTCTCGGAAGGTCTATAAGAAGCAAGGACGGGTAGCCACAGATATCGATCTCCCCTTCATCAACGACGACGCATTCAACCAATACAATAACCAACAGTCCTTATACAACAACCCATTGACCTCCCATACTTCACTGTACACTGTAAGAGCATCAACTTAGCTACAGTATACGCAGCACTCGTACTCACTCGACCATGTCTGACATCAAGAATGTTGTTGTCTTCGGCGCAACTGGGAAACAAGGCAAAGCGACCGTACAAGTGAGTCCGTTTACTCACGCCAGATTGCCTCTGCCCGACCAGCTTGGTCTACTTTTACCTAAGGAAGCTGTACTGACATCCTACTTTCTTTATCAGTGCGCTCTCGAAATCCTCGAAGCAGCAATACCGAATCTTTGCCGTCACACGAGACCCCTCATCTGCCAAAGCCGCGCCTTTAGCCTCTTTGACTAACGTTCAGCTGGTGCAAGGTGATGCTAGTTCCCCCGAGGACGTATTCGCCGCTGTTGCAGGAAAGGTGTATGGAGTTTTCTTTGCTCCTGTTGGATTCGATGCTGATGCTCAGGCTAAGGAAGGTAAGAGGGTTTGACACGATCATATCCCGAGCAACATACAAAAACCTCTTTTCTTAGATATGCGTGCTAATGATTTGGTTACCCGTACTTATCATTACTCGTAGGGCTCGCGGTAATCGATACTTCTGTCAAGAATGGTGTCGAGCATTTCGTTTTCTCCAGTACCGACTTCTCCGGTCACCGCGACAAGGAATCAGGCATTCCAGCGTGAGTGCGAGGACCATACACACCTTGTCCCTTGGGCTTTGAGAATTGCACCGGACCATCGTGCTGACTGTACACCGTTTTGTTTTGCCTCCGACAGTATTGAAGCGAAAAAGCGGATCGAAGATTACCTTCTTTCGGTGAACTCTGGGTTGAGAGTAACGATTCTCCGCCCAGTCGGCTTCATGGAGAACCTCTTCTTCCCAGGCTTCGCAGATGCAATCCCTTTCCTCTGGCCAACGAACCTCCTCAAATCCGCTGTGGCCGCCTCTGATATCGGAAGAGCAGCTTCAGAGATCTTTGAAAGGCCGGAAGAATTCGCCGGGAAGATTGTAGAATTATCTGGATTCGAAGGAAAACCTGACGATTGGATCAAGGTCTGGCGAGAGGTGAAGGGTGAAGATCTGAGGCAGAGGGTGTTCAAGCCTAGCGGAGGGATGAGTGAAGGCCAAGTGAAAATGCTCAAAGTAAGTTTGTTATCTCTTTCCCACACTCTAACATGCTGCATAGTTGTATGATTGTACAGATTGCTGACTCATAAGCTTCGTTTTTTACGGGAACAGTTCATCAATGCCAACGAATGCGATGCTAGGATGGAGACGAGCAAGGCGACTTTCCCATGGTTGACGGATCTCAAGACCTTCCTCGAGCAAAGTTAGGGGTGAGTATGAGCGCCAGCGTGAGCGCGAGCATAAGCATGAGCGGAATCAAACAGTTGGAATGAACGATAGAAGTGACGGACTGTACATCACAAGCGCACATACATACATACGTACACTAAGTACTGTACTTGTGATGCATAATCGATACAAGCTTACGGCCGGGTTTACGCAATCCTCATTGCGCAGGGCGTCTAGAGTGGTTCCGCGTTGGTATTGATTTGCGTTTCGGGGCGATCGAATGGTCGGTAAAATGCGTAGGAATGGATGGAATGCATGTCATGACCTTGGCTCGAGCGTCTAATCAGATAGGGGCATATGCATTTCCTCGCTTTCGGTATCGGTAAACCCAGGCGGGAATAACGAGGCTACCGAAAATGGCGAATAAATAGTAAGAAAGCCTGAGTCTTCTGCTTCTTTTTCGTCTTCTTCTTCTAACCTTAGGTTGTTTCCTTGACGAGCCAACAGCTGCTTGTACAGTAGCTTGTATCGCGATGGCATGTGTGTCGGTTGGTGCCCGCGCAGCGCATAACCTCACTCGGTGGTACATAAAGTATGCGTTCGGGTTCGTTTCGTTCGGCGAGATATTAGCCTAGTCCTGAAACAATGGACGGGTTTTATTTTGCGAAAAAAAAATCGATGTACGCCTCGGGCGAATCAAGCGAGGATAGCGAATCTGTTTCGGAGGCATACCAAAAATGATTATCTGATTGTGCTGTTCAGCCGGTCAGTTTCCTGGATTACTGCGATCGGCCGCAAGCACAACAAGTTGAGGCACGAGCAGATAGACGGCACCATTCATTCGAGCTACAAGTAGTACAGCTAGCAGTAAAATGTGAAAGATATTGTTCCGCCACGACCATGCCCGTCCCATGTTGTATTGTTGTACTAATACAGCAAGTATAGGTATTGTACTGACGTTTCCTTCCGGTCATAGTGATACTCGTACGGTTTTCGCGGTCCATCCGAAGCTGAAGAGGGTGTGAGCGAGTTAACGAAGTTAACGAAGTTATCGAGCTGGATTTTGAGAATTTGAGATCAACTCTTTCAAATTCAGGGTTTTATCTAACGCCTTTCACCCTTTTTAGATGATGATGCTTCGTGAGAGAGGGAGAGAAAGGGCTTTGCTATTGCCGTTACACGATACAGCATATTCACTGTATGCATATGGACCCTTATCCTCACGCTCTTTTTGATCTTATTATCAGATAAATCGAGTTTACCGGTAAGGTGAAATGAGCGCCAAAGCAAAACCGCATTCATTGGTCCCTACACCCTACGACAAGGAGGCCAGGACTTGCCTCCGCCCTCACCCTTCCTTGCTTCTCCAAAAATCTTTGTTGGGTTTTTTGAGTTCTTCTGTCTCGTTAAGAGATTCATAGATGCGGCCGAATTTTGTGGGCGCAGCGAGACGTAGTTTATCCACCTAACTTTCCGGACATTGTATGTGCTCTTTCTAATACTCCTTCCTACTCGGCGAAACCCTCTGTGGATATTCGAAGTCCTACTGTACACAGAGCGGGTCAGTCTACTGGTATCGTTCCCTTTCGGACTTGGTCGGAAAGCTTATCTTTGCGCACGGGTTCACCCAAAACAGGTACCGAAGACAGACGACTGATAGGACCTAGGGCTTAGGGTGAGCTGGGGCGTAGGACCGACTTTTTGAGTGGATAAGGCAAAGGCACAGAGAACGTACTGTAGAAGAATTCGCATTCCCGACGTCTGCGCAGGAAGGCTAGCTAGGAGCCTTGCGATTTTTCTTTTCATCCGATTGGAGCTTAGCGGATCGACAGTGGAGTCAATTTCAGCAGTCAGCAGAGCGGAGCAAGAAACAGCAAAAAAAATAATTGACCTCTGAAAGACAGGCGACAAGCTATATAAGGCCCGGTTTATCGTCGTTGTACATCTCTACATATCGTCCTCGCGATACCGCAACATCAAGAAACAATCACCGGTACAGTGAATTATATCACTCGGCAAGCCACACTTCACACTTACGAGGATGTCAGGCAATAACAACACCACTCAAGCGATACCTTCCGAGCACAGCTCATCCGATACCGTCCACCGGACCGGTGAGACGATGGCGCTCGACCATGTGGACGACCACAAGAAGAACCGTATCGCCGAAGAGGGCGGTCATGCTCATCTACCTACTCTCGGCAAGGACGGGAGCGAGTCATTGCATTCAGATATCACGCAGGACGTGGGTGTAACCAAGATTGAGGCTCTATGTGAGCGATACATTTCTTTCCACCAGATTATCTATCTGCATTTTGTCGAATCTGCGCAGAACGTTGACCGACTGCCTTCTTATTTGTTCTGGACATTGACATTCAATCTGTATACGCTCAACAGACCGGGTGTTCACCGGCTGGAAAATCTGGTTGCTCTGGACCTCTATCGGCTTGATCGCTTGGATCTATGCTTTGCAAAGCAGCACTACTTCGACTTGTGAGCCTCTCTTCTCTAATCAAAATTTGGCTGGCACAGACAGCGTCGAGTAATATACCCGTCTGGATGATGTAGATGGGCAAAAACTGGTTCTATTAACGCTTTGCTTTGCTGCAGATCTGCAATTCGCAACCTCCTCTTTCAACTCTCACGCTCTGCTCGGTACGATTGGTGTCATCACCTCTATCATGACAGCTGTTATGAGACCGTTCGAAGCCAAGATTGCCGACTTGATCTCTCGTCCTGCCGCTCTCTCCATCGCCGTATTCTTCTACTGTTGCGGCTACATTGCCGTTGCTGCTTCTAAGAGCGTTACTGATGTCGCTGCTGGTGAGTGTGATGCTTATTGGATAAAATTGTCATAGCGAGCAGGACTGTTCTAATACTTCGAAATCAATCTCGATTTCAGGCGAGGTTGTCTACACAATTGGTACGACGGGTATCACAGCGGGTAAGTCACAATCATGACGTGCCATAGGTCGTACCAAGCAGCTACTGTACAGTACGTCAGGGTACCTTCTGAGTTCCTATGTCATCTTTCAGTCATGTCGATTCTTCTCGCCGACATCACCTCCCTTCAATGGAGAGGTCTCGCGTCCGGTCTCTACTCTTCTCCCTACATTGTGACAGCTTTCATCGCTGGATACATCACCGACGGCATCAACGCTTATAGCGGCGACCACTGGCGATGGGGTTTCGGCATGTTCATCATAATGGTCCCTATCCTCATGGCTCCCGCTATTGGAGTTCTCTTCTGGGCCGACATGAGAGCTAAGAAACTCGGTGCTCTCTCCCTCGCCGCTTCATCTTACGCCAGACGACACGCCCTCGGTCAAGAAGAGGGACCCAAAAAGTCTATGACGCAGATGATCGTTTATTATTCCCACTTGATCGATATCCCCGGTCTGCTGATGATGGGTTTCGCTTGGGCTTTGCTCTTGTTGCCTTTCACACTGTACAAGAGCGCTTCGAACCAGTGGAAAAACCCTTCATTGATCGCCATGTTCATCGTTGGAGGTCTCCTCATGATCGCTTTTACTATCTGGGAATTGAAATACGCCAAACACCCCATCATGCCTAGGCGAATCTTGAACAGATCCTTGATCTGCTCGTGTGTCATCGACTTTTCATACTACCTCTCCGGATACATTCACTCGACTTACTACCAATCTTGGGTCTACGTTGTCGTCGACTGGACACCCAGGAATTATGCTTTCTGGGGCAACATCATATCAGTCGGTCTGTGTCTGTTCGGTGTTGTGGCGGGCCTCATCCAGAGATATACCCACCGATACAAGTATCTTCAGGTCACCGGACTGTGTATCCGAATTTTGGGTCAGGCTCTCGTTTATTGCCAGACCAGGGGTCACATCAGGTGAGTCTGAATGACTTGTCATGGATACAACCTAAATCCAATCCCAAATCCAAACCACTTTTTTACATTGTCATTCAAGGGAAAAGTTCAAGGAAAAAGTTCAAGGAAAAAGGAATCGGCTAACCTTCTCAATCTGGGATCACTTGGATCGCAGTGACGGCTTCATGGTTATGGGTAGTGTCCTCATTTCGATGGGCGGTGCTTGCTCTGTCGTTGGATCCCAAGTGGCCGCTCAAGCTTCTGTGCCTCATCAAGATATGGCTCTCGCCATGGCCCTTCTCGCACTTTGGACCCGTATTGGAGGTGCTATCGGAGGAGCTATCTCAGCTGCTATCTGGACCAACCAGCTCCCCAAACAACTGAATGCCAATTTGGGGGATTTCTACAATGCCACGCAGATCAACAAGATCTACGCTAGTATCAAAGTCGCACGGCTCGATCCTCATCGAGATCTGATCAGAAAGGGTACGTCACCTAGATATCAAACCTGAAATGACAATGAGTGATGATGAGGTGGTGAGGCTGATACAGTATTTATCTACCTGGCCAATTCTTGTCCTTGTCTTTCTTCCGCAGCCTATCTCGACACCGCATGGTACCTCGAAGTTCCCACTCTGGTTCTTTGCGTCATCCCACTCGTCGCTGGTCTTTTGACCACCAACTTCTTCTTGGGCGAGAACCACAATGCTATCGAGAACAAGAAGGTCATCGTCAGGCGTACTCAAGCAGAAGTCGACGAAGAGATCGCGCGGGAGAAAGCCAAGTTGGCCGAGGAACAGCTCAGGATGCACACCGGGACTAACTGAAGTCAATACTCGTAATAATCAGATTCCTGTAGGTCAAACAACTCCTTTCTACGAAGGATAATTGAGTATTGATCATAATCAGCTTGCAGCATTACGAAGCTTGATTTACTTGTCCCCTTCTTCTCATACCAGATATAGAGCTACATACAGTACGGATACATACGTACATAGGATGTTTCGGATTCCGCAGCGGCGATGCTTTTCGATCTTTTTTTCCATCCTCTCACTTTGATAATTATAATACACCATAGATGGAATGCGATAGACGTATCAGGACTGTATGCATTCCTGATACTATTGCTCGCTCGCTCAAGGCAAGAATGTGCTTGAAACTGCGACTGTTGATCCAAGTCACAGTCGCGAGCGATCCTTCAGCTTCGGATGCATACAGTATCTGTCCTTCACGGATCACGGAGATAAGATTTGGCCTGCCATTCTCGGACAGGATCGAAATGTCTCACTGAGGTCCCACTGAGTTCGGAAACCTGCACAAGTGTTCTAATGTGCCTGTGCTTTCTTTATCGTTGTTGTTCTGTGAAACGATCGCGATGACCCCAAGGTATGAATGAGTATAGTACTCTTACTCGTACTAGTACTAGTACGGGAAGAGGGCGGGACTCAGACCAGCTCATAATCAATACAGCATACACCACACACCGAGGCTCGGCGCGTAGACGCATCAATTGTGGGCACAGGGCTCGGACTGAGACACAAATAAGGACCAAAACAAAAGCTACCATACCATACCATACCTTCTGTATTCAGACTGAATCAATCATCGTATATAGCATCACTTGCTCACATGTCTGCGTACTCGTATACTGGTGCTGGCCAGTGCGGTGTATCCCACTGGGTATCTGGTATGAGTATGAGTACTGCATGCTCGTATATGTACAGTACGAGTACTGTACGAGTACGAGTCAATGCTATCGGAGAATACTGTATCCGTACAGTACACGTATCGCGTTCTGTTCAACTGGTATTGTGATCCCAATCAGTCCTTAATCGTTAATCAATCGTCTTGGTCTGAGCCACATGTCTTACTTGCTTGCCTTGCTTGCTAGCTGGCACAGTACTATCGTATCGCAGCAATGTACACAGAAACACAGCAATTTGCGACTCGGTCTGTATATTACATTGTACGAGTACAGTCTTTGTACCGGTATGACTGCTGATGTGATGTGATGATATAAGATAGATACTCTGGTGAGAGTGAATTGCTTTCGCGAGAAAAAGGAAATCAATATTCCAATTCGTCTCTCCACTCTTTACTCTTTAACTCCTCCCTTCCTCCTCCGAAGACTGCATCATAACGCCTCTTGTTGTCTATGTGTCCTTCCCCAAGTACCGCCGTTCGATTCAGTCTGTCTTGATCTACCCAACAAATTAGACTATCTTATCGATCGATTAAATCTGTATCAAGATCTCCATTAACACACCACTCTGAATAACGATTGTTACTTCCTTTCCCATCACTCGTAATCTATCGATAATTGCCCCATCTCCGACTCCGCTGTATCACCCACCACCTGTTGTTGTTGGTTGAAATCTCGGAGGTATTCTGATATTCTTGATCTTTGTCACTCGTGTTTGTATGTTCATCGATTGACCCTCTGCTTCGAGTGGTATATATACGCTGGAAGGTCCATTGTAATATTCATAGATAGATCAACTTGTACGTCATATCGTTAAAGGACCTCATCAGCAATCTCCACAATGCCATCGACATCCTACGAGCGCCCATCCCCCTTGTTCCCAGCTTCATCCGCCGCCGCCGCCACCACCATCGCTAAAACGGACCACTATACGCCTGAGGTGAACTTGGCACCACCAGCCGGCATGACGCCAGCTATCAAAGTCGCATTCCCCACTTCGATGTCGCTCTCAATCCCCTTCTTCTCCCGATCCGCCTCTTCAACAACCTCGACGTCAACTTCGTCCGGGTCATACTCGTATTCGTATTCGTGTTCGTACTCTACGTCGACAGATTTGGAAGACCACGATCTATCGCCAATGTCAGGATCTTTCCCTCGTCCAGGTCAAAGCCAAGGGAAATACGATCACGGCAATCGACAACATCAGCATGGCGGCTATGATCATATGCAACTCAGTCAAAGTCGATCGAGCTTGGGTTCCACCGCAAGTAGCGTCAGGCCTCCCTTGAAGAAAATGCCAAGTTGGTCCAGCTGGAACTTGGGGTTGGAAAACAGCAGGAGTACTTCAAGTGATCGGGAATCAGCGATCATCTTGACCCGAAACGCTTCGAGCGACGGCGACGGCGACGGCGACGGAGAAGACCATATGGACGGTATAGTCAGCAGGCTGCCGCTGTCGGATGATCAAAGGAATCGGACGATCGGTCGACGCGGATCGGGTCGATTACATCTTGATATAGGCACATGGGGAAAATCGCCCAAAATATTCTTATCGTCAAGGTCAAGAGGTGGCGGTGGCAGGAATAACGATGATAATGACAAGGCGAGCGGGAAACATGTTCACGCCAATTCCTTCCCTTTGAGAGTCAAGCCCCGGTATTCATCGGTAGCACATAAAGTCCCTGAGGCTGTACCTTCGGATATCTTCCCGCCTCTCACGCGAGTATGGGCTCGTACGAATAACAAAGCTACCGAGGTGTCGGACATAGGATTCGACAGAGAGCGCAGAGGGTCCGACTGGCCGCCCACCCAGGGAAGAGATATGAACCTTGACTTGTCAGGTATCATGACTCTCGCTGATGAGGCCACGGAAGATATGCACAACGACATTGACAATGACGACGATGATCAAGACCGGGTGATGGTTCAACCTCAAGCACTATCCGATGTCCTTGACGAAGATGCTGATATGTCGGATCGAGTTGACACGCCGATGGAAATTCCGACTATGCCTCGCCTCGATCTTCGATCAAGGTCTTCTATCCTTTCGCCAGTCCTTGACGGAGAAGAGGAAGAAGGGGAGGGAGCAGAGACCGTCGCAGAAGAAGACGCAGATGCCGATTCTCCCGAGACCGAGAAGGAGAAAGAGGAATTCTTCACTCCGTCACCCATACCAGCTTCTCTCTTCACTCGGACACCATACCCCAGCCGAATGGACGACGTTGTCGAACACCCCACTTTTGATTTGTCAATCTTCTCACCTCGTCCACCCCCTCCACCAGTCTTGAGAGGAATCTTGGACAACCTCCCTGTGTCTCCGTTGGAACTTCCGGTGTTGAGGAACAGCCTTCCGACTTTCCCCACTCCCGTCCTTCCTCGAGACCCACCGACATCACCTCTTCATATGCCTGCACCGAGAAGAGGTATCCCAGGAGAAAGTATCGAGTCTGTCCTTCATCCGTCTCTCTCGCGGCGATGCTCCATCGTGGGCGGCGATAGACCTCGAAGACCTTCGATCCCTGGTCTACCCAGACGAAGAATGTCGTTGATCATCCGACCTGCGATCTTACCTTGTCCCACTCCACCATCATTGCTCACTTCCCCCAAAACCCTAGGGAGCGAATACATCCCTCCACTCTTCTCCCCTTCCTCGATCAGTCCCGTCAACTCTCGCTTTTTGAGTGGAACGGGGAATAGTAGTCTACCCAGACGGAGAGGAAGAGGCAGTATGAGACTGAAATTACCGCCGTCGTATTTCTCCGAAGGTGGGGCAGGCCTTGGTATCGAACCAGCAGAGGAGAAAAACAAGGACGAAGTGCCGGAGAAGGAGGAACATGTGGCCACACCTGGCACATTCGGGTTGGAAGGGGAGAAAGAAAGACTAGAGGGAGAAGGCGTTAATCCGTATTTCGCTTGATCAGGACAAAGTATAATCAGATGAAGTAAAATCAGTATGTTGTTCAAGCCGAGGCTGAGCCTCGCAGTAGATTAGATGGAAGCAAGTGGTTAGCTAGCAGTATATAGATATAATGCATACAAATATGGCTTGTAACTTAAAGATACGATAAGAAATCAGTCGCCGTTAACTAGCGGTCGCCTTTCGTCGGATTCGTTTCGATTTATGATAAGTGGATTACCGAAATCGTCGATGCGGAGACCTTTCTGCCTTCGCTTCCATAACAAGCAAATCACCTGGCAGATTGTCCGTGTCAGCTGATGCGATGCCGTGTGGTGCAATGCATAGCCGAGACTCACTAGTAGGGCTCCTTGCATACCTCCGGTGACCGCATAGGCTAACCAGCTCGTCCAATTTGTTCCTGGCCTGAACACCAAGCTCAAGACGAATAGTACGCTCCCTGGTACTTGAATCGCCATCGTCCCGAGGGAGAGTGCTCCGACCAACTTGGATCGATACGTCTTGTGGATCTGAGGGGCGTATTGAAGTACCGCTAGGAGAGTTGCTGAAATGCCTAGGAACGTAGCGAGATAACGAAGGAAACGATGAGGTGGAGTCGAGGTGGGTAGGATCAAGAGAAGGGAGATTGAGAGAAGGAATAGGAGAGAGCTACAGGACAATTTGTCAGCGAGATTGCTGTGATGAAAGCAGTATAGGTCGATATCAAGCTACAGCATGAGCAGTGATTGGACAATGACCTACAGATGCAGCAAGACGACTATACCGAGCGTGACAGCCAGTCTCCATTCGGGCGTAGTAGTCACAGTCGACTTCACTCTCGTCGAGTCCTCCTCGGGGTCTGCATCATCCGACGTGAGAGCTCCATAGTTCCGGTCGATTGACGGTTCGAGCGGTAACACACGCTGGTATTTCAGGTGCTTAGGGAAGTACGCGAGGTACAAGACGAGTCTATCGTGATATTGTCAGCTCGCTCTCGCAAGGAAGTCGGCGGCTGCGGCCCTGCAAGCTCACATGATGGTGAAAAGAAGCCATTGCAGGGTTACTTGAATGAATCCGAGCAGCGATTCAAAGCATCTTCCTCCACTCTGTACACGATCAACACCCATCAGCTATTATGAAGAAAAAAAGCCTCTTCTTGCTAGCTGATATCAAACTCACAATTACCCTACAGCACTTGAAAAGCGGCCATTGAACAATCAGGAGGTTCAGCATACCGGATGCTGAAGAAGTAGCGCCTAAGAGCAGATACCACTGATAAAAGGGATGAGCTGAAAGCTTGGACCAGAGGGGATGTGCAGCTTACTGGTGAGAACCCCTCTGATGACTTGGCATTGATGATACGCAGATGCTGCTCGCATACAGTACGTTAGCTACATCTCAGCACCTAGAACAGGCATACCTGATTCAATAGCTCACTTGAGGCAGATAGCTGATGATCAGACCGGTACACAGCATGAGCGACAAGACGAGAGTGGGCACATCATGGGTCTATGAAGTCGGGTTCAATCAGCTGTGCCGCGAAGTATCGTATTGGACAGCTGGCTCACCGTGGGACATTGCTCGTGGGATTCCGATCCCAAGGCGAGAGCTTTCATCGTTGTTGCTGATCTCGCTTAGCCACATACGTTTCTTTCCACGGGGATGGAGATGAATGCCAAAGACAAAGAGTAGAATTAAGATCGTGTCTGTCATTCAACTCAACCCGTGTATCTGACCTGACGCCCATGCGTGGATATGCTTGGACCGGTTATCCGGGGTGGGATGGGGTGGGGTGGGGTCTCCACTTATGTTTGATTCAGACAAACAACGGAATCAAACCAAGCATGCAGCTATTCTGCCACGGCTAATTCTCGCGAAATCCCGCTAAACTCCGTTACACTGTACATTTTCAGTCAGTACTCTTCTCCGCCTCCTGTCGGTAGTCGGTGGTCGGTGGTTGCCTGTATCACCTGCCTCAGGCGGCTGCATGCATGCATGTAGGCAAACGCAAACCCCAAGCAATGCGCAACATGAATTTTGTTCGTTGATCTTCTTCTTTCAAACTTCTTGGTTCTTCCAACCATCAACTTTTTCCAAAACAATCGACAAAATGGCCCCCAAGAAGGTTCGAGCCCCCCAAGAGCAGGCCGCTGTTAACCTCGGTCCCAACGTCGCCGAGGGCGAGAACGTCTTTGGCGTTGCTCACATCTTCGCCTCGTGAGTGTCGACTGAAAACACGAAGCAAACCTCGTGAAGAAGTTCTTGGAATATTGGGATGGGATGGAATGGAAGACTGACATGAAGTTTTCTTTTTCTTCTCTTTCTCCGTACAGGTTCAACGACACCTTCGTCCACGTTACCGACCTTTCCGGCAAGGAGACTATCTCCCGAGTCACTGGTGGTATGAAGGTCAAGGCTGACCGAGACGAGTCTTCTGTGAGTTGGCAATTCCGCGTCTCGGCATCAGAAGACAAAAAAAAGCAACATCAGCTGATTGTGTGACTTTGTATTCATAGCCCTACGCCGCGATGCTTGCTGCCCAGGACGTTGCTGCCAAGTGCAAGGAAGTCGGTATCACCGCTCTCCACGTCAAGCTCAGGGCTACCGGTGGTACCGGTACCAAGCAGCCCGGTCCAGGTGGTCAGGCCGCTCTCCGAGCCCTCGCTCGAGCCGGTATGAAGATTGGCCGAATCGAGGACGTCACCCCCGTCCCCTCAGACTCTACCAGGAGAAAGGGTGGTCGACGAGGTCGACGACTCTAGACGTCTTCTTCCTGTCCCTGTCGTCGCTGTCGACAAATCCCATCTTGGAACTCCATGCTGGAATTGGTGGACTGGTGGATTGGATTGGATTGGAGGAGTATTGTCGCTGCAGAGCACGCATTTATGACATTGGTACCAAACTTTTTAGCTTCATCATCATCTACTCTAGGATCTCTATGAGTGATTTGCTTTTGTAGAGAATGCGAAAGTAGTCGTGATGTCATGATCCCGTGGCTCGCTGCGTTCACGACCATGCGTACAGGTGCAGGGACAGGTGCATACATATCCTTGAGAACTCTCGACCTTTATGCTGTGCGTGTCAGTTAGGACGAGTGGATGTCGGCTTGCTTGAAATGGCTAGAGGTTATGGGTTCTGCAAGCAGACGCAGTAAGAGCCCGTGGCTAACAACGACAGCAACGAGGTTTGAAGGATTTTCAATCCCACGTGGCTAAATAGCGTTGAGCGTGACGTGGCAAAAGCTACACCCTCTTTTCTTCCTTCCTGCCCTGGTCGAGCGGAGTGATAACGTAGAGGTAGGGAGCTCGAATTTCAGGTCAGAAGAGGATCTCTGAAAACTGAATTCGGTCAAAAGTTGAACACTGTTGTCCCTACTACCGAGGTTGTTGAACATCTTGGCTCCATAAAAAGGTTGTGCGAAACCAACTACAACAAAACGACTATATACAGCTAGGCCTTTATCATATCGACAACGGGTAATTGCTAGACGCTCTTTTGACAGGCTAGCATAAAAATAGAATCCATCAGGGCGGGAAAATTTGATCGACTTTTCGCACCAAGTGATATCGACATCATCTCCAGGCTGCAAATTACACTACATTCACCCTTACACCGACACATCGCCTAACCTCAAAAATATCGCCGCCATGCTCGTCCTCACTGAGACCTCTGTTGGTTTCGTCGTCTTCAAGCTTAGTAGCGATGCCAAGATTGATTCCAAGGACTTGTGGAAGGAGTTTGAGACGCCCGAAGGTGCCAACAAGACGTATGTGTTTATATCCTCCTCGCACTCCGCTCCATTCAACCAGCTAGGATCAACCACACAAGTGTCTTCTCTGCCTTCAAACAAACGGGTAATAAGGCGGGTCACAGAGAACATGACTGACCTAGCGAATTTGCGATGTATATATATATATATAGGCTCAAGGTCCAGGCCATCCAGCGTTTCACCTCTACCGCCACTGCCGTAGAAGACCTCACTGCTATTCAGGAAGGACGATTGACCGACTCCCTGTCCAAGTTCTTGGTAGATGCCACTGGAGCCGGCGGTGATGCTGCTGATGGAGAGAAGAAGAAGAAGAAGAAGTCAAAACTCGAGGAGATGCTCGTTGTTTCCGACCCCAAGCTTGGTACGTGCAACTTGTTTCGTTATGTGATATACACTGCCTCTGGGTCATCGTGCTCATCTTTCATTTTGTTTTGTTCTGCGCCAATACAGCTTCCACCATCAACAAGACCCTATCCATCCCCGTACTATCCGACTCAACCACTCAGGACCTTTACCGAGGTATCAGGCAACAGCTTGCTTCCCTCCTTGGTGGTGTGGAGCAGAAGGACCTTAACACCATGTCCCTCGGTCTCGGTCACTCCCTCTCTCGATTCAAGCTCAAGTTCTCCACCGACAAGGTTGACACCATGGTCATTCAAGCTATTGCTTTGCTTGACGACTTGGACAAGGAGATCAACATCTACTCTATGCGAGTTAAGGTGAGTCTTTAAGAGCAGTTGAACCTTTGTTGGCCAAAGTTCGAGGACAGTATAGCTGAAGCAGGTTCGGTACGCTTGTCAGGAATGGTACGGATGGCATTTCCCCGAAATGGCCAAGATCATCGTCGACAACTTGGCTTACGCTCGAGTAGTCAAGGCTATGGGATTCCGAACCAACGCCGCCACCACCTCTTTCGAGCTCATCCTTCCCGAGGACCTCGAAGCTACCATCAAGGCCGCTGCCGAGTTGTCGATGGGTACCGAAATTTCCGACTCTGACATGGCTCACATCAACTCTCTCTGTGACCAGGTCATCTCCATCACCGAATACCGAACTCAGCTTTCCGAGTACCTCAGAAATCGAATGCAGGCTATCGCTCCCAACCTTACTGCTCTTGTAGGCGAGCTTGTCGGCGCCCGATTGATCTCCCACGCCGGAAGCTTGATGAACCTCGCCAAGCACCCGGCGTCCACCGTCCAGATTCTCGGTGCTGAAAAGGCTCTCTTCCGAGCGTTGAAAACCAAGCACGACACTCCCAAATACGGTCTTATCTATCACGCTTCGCTTATCGGACAAGCACCCCAGAAGCTCAAGGGTAAGATGGCCCGAATGGTAGCTACCAAGGCTGCTCTTTCTATCCGTGTGGATGCTCTCTCAGACGCCGAGTCTCGATCAGAAGCCGCCGCCGCCGAAGTCGGTATCACCAACCGAGTCAAGCTCGAATCACGTCTCCGAGCCCTGGAACACCAAGCCGGTATCCAGTCCGTACGAAAGGTCACCTCGGGCGTCAACGGTCGATCACAGCCCAAGTTCGAGATGTCAGGTGCTACCGGGTCGTACAACTCTGCTACCGATGCTTTGCCCCTTGAGAGCGTCAACGGAATGTTGCCCACTCAACCTGAGGGTGCCGTCAAGAAGGCTGTCGAGGCTGTTCTTGAGGTCAAGGAGGAGAAGCGAGCTGAGAAGTCTGCCGAGGAGAAGGGAGAGAAGAAGGACAAGAAGAAGAAGAGAAAGTCGGAAGCTGCCGGCGATGTCACGATGGATCTTGACGGTGACGAGTCTATGGTAGTCGGCGAGACCAAGGAGGAGCGAAGAGCGCGAAAGGAGGCCAAGAAGGCTGTGAGTGGTTGTTATTCTTTTCGAATATCAGATCCCAGATCCTAGATTCTAGATTCACAAGACATCCTGTGAGAGTAACATTGAAAGCTAATACAACACTTTTCTACTTTTCTTCTAGGCTAAGGCTGCTAAGAAGGAATCAGGGGAAGGAGAGAAGAAGTCCAAGAAGAGACGAGCGGACGACGGTGCTGATGGCGAGGGCGAAGTAAATGGTGGCGGAGATGCCGACGGCGAGAAGAAGAAGAAGAAGAAAAAGAGCAAATCAGAGGACGCCTAAGCGATAAGGGCACTTTGCTCCGTCCATCGTCTCATCTTCTTAGCATTCTTACCTTCATCCTCTGTGTCTGGTAGCATTCAATCGTCGATCGACTTTCTTCGTTATTTTCCTTTGCTTTTCATTTCATAATTCAGATCTTTCTTACTTGGTTCCGGATTCTGGACTCGGACTCTGCGAGTCGCTCGCTGAGAGGGCCACACTCGTTCATAAACTGTATGCACGTATACCCATCTAGATAGCTAGCTGGCGAGCAGGTGTATGATGCGCATCGTTTGCAAGGCGGAACCTGATCTCGAACAAAGCGGTAAGGATAGCTAGCCTATGCCATGATTGAAACAATGGAATTGAAGAGCGAGAATGGAGACCCCACAACATAGTACGAGTATTTGCATTGGGAGAAGTTTGTTTCGGCCTCCACCGTGTACCGTGCGCGTAGTAGCGTATGCGTAGCGTAGCGTCGAAATTACTAGCAAATACCTTACAATGACTACAGTGAATCATGATATGTCTTTTCGGCTCGGCGAGTAAATGTTGTTGCTGTAGTTGTTGTTCTTAACATTATTCACTTTTGAGATTCACATCACTCGTCAATAGAGGACCGTTAGCACGACACCGCAGCAACAGAAACAGTGCCCAGCGACTCCATCCTACAGCTTCAAACTCGCAGTACTGCTAGAACCAGAACCATGTCCGTCAACGACAAGCACACCGTTGCTTACTTCGATATCTCCATCGCCGGTTCACCGGCTGGGCGGATCACTTTTGAATTGTTTGATGATGTTGTACCCAAGGTGAGTGGACATTCAATGAGGTTGATGGCGAGGATGTAATACGCAGAACTCCACTTTCCCATACGCTTTCTGCTCGTTCCGAGCTCCTGGAGTCCCGTGTTCTCCTTTACGAAAATCGTGGAAGACCCGTAGTCACTGCTACAGCCAGCACAAAACAAGTGGACGAACGCTGATATCAGATGCAATTTCTTTCAATGCTAGACAACTGAAAACTTCAAGCATCTCTGCATTGGAGACAAGACCAACGCTTCCGGTCGAAAGTTGGCTTATGCCGGCTCGAGCTTCCATCGATGTATCAAGGGATTCATGTTGCAAGGCGGTGATTTCACTGCAGGGAATGGTACTGGCGGAGAATCCATCTACGGCGAGAAGGTGAGTAGCAAATAATCACGGCGAAACAGAGGATTGAATTAGGTGGAAGCATTGTCAGAATCGATCTCGGACTTGTGCTTAGTGCTTAGTGCTTAGTGCTTAGTGCTGATATTACCGTTGCTGCGCTGTTTGCTGTTCAGTTCGAGGACGAGGCGTTCACCCTCAAGCATGAGAAGCCTATGCTCTTGTCCATGGCTAACGCCGGACCCAACACCAACGGTTCTCAATTCTTCATCACTACGTGAGTACCCCTCCATCTGTATCTCCATCATGATGTTGATGTGCCACAACAACCGGTAATTCCGCTTTAATCACCGTCTCGTACGCATGTTCAACGTTGAATGTTCGAGCTTCGATATTTGAGCTTGCAGCTGACATTATCACCTCGTCTCTTTGCACAGTGTCCCCACGCCCCACTTGGACGGCAAACACGTCGTCTTCGGTAAAGTTCGATCCAATCGAGGTCTTGTAAGGCGAATCGAAGCTCTCCCCACAACTTCTGATAAACCCAACGAGGAAGTCAAGATTGAGTCTGCAGGCGTATTGAGCGCTGAAGATATCGCGAAAGAGGATGAGGAGAGGAAGAAGGCCCAGGAGGGTGCCGCTGGCGAAGATATCTGGGAGGTGAGTGTCGCTACGTCCAGCCATGAACCATGTTCTTGTTCAGCAGCTTCCCGCTCGCTGGTCTTACCCAGCTTGATCGGGCAACAGCTTTCGCGAGGTAGTGGAGTGGTACGGCGAGTATTTGGGCGCCTGATTGACGCGGTATACGTTCGCAGGACTACCCTCAAGATGAAGAGGGCATCGACGCCGAAAAAGCCGACGAGGCCTTGTCCGTCGCTCAGAAGCTTAAGGACATCGGTACGCAGTGAGTCACGCCCCGTCGCATCGCCCTTCGAAATCATGGCTCTTGGATTCATAGAGTGCGAGTGTCCTGTACGTGTAGCTGACACTGTACTGTCCATGTCCTCGATCAGGGAGTTCAAGGCTGGCCAATACGCCATCGCGCTTGACAAGTACCAGAAAGCACTGAGATATCTTGACGTACACCCCGTATTGCCTGATGATGCGCCCAAGGAGCAAGTCGACGGTTTCCGAGCTGCGTAAGTAAAGCGCGTCTCTATACCTTCATCCCTCAGCCCACTCTATGTCGAACTGACCGTTGCCATGTTATCTGTTCTTGCGGTGTGATAATAGCCGAGTACCGCTTCTCACCAATGCCGCTCTCGCCGCGCTCAAAATCACCCCACCAGCCGCTACGCTCGCCATGATCCTCACCACCCGAGCTCTGAACATCCCCGATCTCACACCGGCCGAGAAGGGCAAAGCGCTCTACCGACGAGCCCTCTCTGAAATCCAGAAGAAAGAGGACGAAGAAGCTGAAAAGGATCTGAAGGCTGCGCTGGAGTGTGTCCCTGGTGATGCGGGTGTATTGAAGGCTCTGAAGGATGTAGAGAATAAGAGGAAGGAGAGGAAAGAGAAGGAGAGGAAGGCTTATGCTAAGATGTTTGGATAGGCGGTTGGGCTAAGCATCAGTCGGGCTAGAGCAGATCAAAGCAGAGCAGTGTAAGCCAGGGCACAGGAGATCTACATTTGTCAAATACATGTACGGGCTGGATGATGTGCTCATACCGTTGCATATAGAGTAGGTTTTGATGCAGAAGAAGAAAGTATACATACGCCATTATACCATACATGCCATGCATATACTATACTCGAGTATATACTATTTGGATATCGGCCTGCGGCCTCGGGTATAGATGCCATGTGTAACTGAGTTATCGATCTCAAGCGCTCATGTTGCCGATCGTGCCTGGAATTCAAAGGTGAATGAATAGGTGAATAACCCAGCATAGCCGACATTTGGCGTCATCGTACGGTGACAATGACACTGAATGTCAATGTCTTCGACTGAAATACGTGTGCGGTCGTGAGAAAGATAAACATGACATTTGACAATAGCTTATCTATCTTTTTTTTTACTTCTCTTTGGACTCGTATTGAACCTGTTCAAAAGCTTGGACTCGCAAACAGAAGCACCTACCCACAGCTTCCTAGTCTCAGTTGATAAAATCAGAAAGAATGGACTACGCCTACGGTCTGCTCGATAAGGGTTATATCCCCGATGCCGCCCTTCGACCTGTTATCAGGCAGTTATGCAGGAAGAGACTGAGGGAGATCGACAGCGGTGAGTCCTCTTTTAGATGTCCTCAATCCTTAAGACCGATGTGTATTCTTGTGTTTGGTATTCTGTCTTCTTGCACCGCTGCCCATCTACGTCGCACGTGGTCACGTCGTAAGCGACTAGGGGTTTCTTTCGACATCTGTGAGGATAGCTTCACCTGACCGTGTCCTTCAGGCGGATCACTGGCAATAACATGCCGCAATACTATATATCCACCTCTTCGTCCGTGCCCATTCACCGTCCCTCCTTCCCGATAGAGAGCTTTTTATGATCTCGATATGACCACTGTAGCCGACCAGCTAAGGAAGCGAATGCAGAGCCCATGAGCATAAAGCTGACCGGTCATTGCCTTGTTTTGCCCAACTATTTCGCTACCACAGGAAGCTTCGCAGCCAATCACGCTGCCAAGATGGAATTCATCCAAGATCTGAGATCAAGGCCCATTGCAACCCACACCTCCGAAGCAAACGAACAGCATTACGAGGTTCCCACGTCCTTCCATGCGCTCTGTATGGGTCCGCGAATGAAATACTCTTCATGCCTTTGGCCCAAAGGGGTGAATACGCTCGCTGAAGCTGAAGACGCCATGTTGGCTAGTTATTGTAAGGATGCCAAGCTTGGTCGAGGGCTCAGAGGTGTGGGTGATGAGAAGGATGGAGGGGAAGTGGGCAAAGAGGGTGAGGGGTTGAAGATCCTTGATTTGGGTTGTGGGTGGGGCAGTCTAGGTCTGTTCCTTGCCGAGGTGAGTTGAGCATCTTATCCCCGGTCTACAATGTGTCGTTCGATCTCTTGGAGCCGAACAAGCGCCATGGGCGATGATGACATCACGATCCGAGCGCCCGATTTCCTGCTTATCGTGGATAGTTGGGGACAGGGAACATGAAAGCTGAATTTCCCGTTGATTGTCATCCTACCTAGCACTACCCCCTCGCCAAGATCAAGATGCTTTCCAACTCGCGAACGCAGAAACAGTACATCGACTCTGTCGCTGCGCAGAAAGGGTACAAGAATGTCGAAGTCATCACGGGTGATGTGACTGTTTATGATTTCGAGGAGAAAGAGCAGTGAGTAAGACACATGACAAATGACCCATGACCCAAGCGTGATGATGATGAGCCTGCCTTGCCATGGCTGCCATCTCATATTTTTATGGCGACTGGTGCTGACCTATCGCTATGACCTGTTAAAACTCGCAGATTCACCCACGTCATGTCGATCGAAATGTTCGAACACATGAAATCGTATTCTCAACTCTTCCAGAAAGTCTCAACATGGCTTCAACCCAACGGGAAACTATTCATCCACATCTTCTGTCATCGAACCCAACCCTACCATTTCGAAGAAGACGACGGCTGGATGGCCCAAACGTTCTTTTCGGGAGGGACGATGCCTTCATTCGACTTGTTTACATACTTCCAAGACGATTTCATCTTGAAACATTCTGAATATGTGAATGGGGTCCATTATGGTAAAACGCTCGAAGCGTGGTTGGTCAATCAAGATAAGAATGGGAAAGAAGGTATGAAGAGATTGGTCGATGCTATGGGTGAAGAACAAGGAAGGAAGACTTATTATAGGTTTAGAGTGTTCTTCATGGCTTGTGCGGAATTCTTCGCGCTTGATGGCGGTGAAACTTGGGGTGTGGGCAAGTATTACTTTGAGAAGAGGTAGTGAGTGATAGCCTTGTATCACGGACAATGAACGTTATCAGAACGGGAGCAAGGTCGGAGGGGAATACGGGCTGTACATACATAGAGTTCTCACATGTGTTTCCAATATTATTTATGTCACATGCAGCAAAGTATCTGATAGCATGTCGGGCCGGAGAAGTAACAGTGATCTCTATCTATATATCTCGACTCATAACTCATTCGCCGCGCAGATCTACAGTGTAGGGGATATATATAGGATATAGGATAGGCTGCAGATTACATATATGACGCACCATTCGCACTACTCAGTACGGTCATAACCGCCTCACCATACGGTGCGGTATTGTAGCTAGCCTACTATATATAGCATTCTAAACATATATGACTCCTTGCAGTTGATTCCTCTCCATCTCTGTCTGAATAGACATCAATTTGACCATAGAATATATACACTCACGCTCGAAAAAGAAGATATCTTCCAAGATGGGTCGACGAATGCCTAGAGTTTACTTGATCCGACACGGAGAGACGGAATGGTCTCTTAATGGTCGACATGTGAGTGTAGTTATCGGTTGCACTGTCCGACTGTCCTAGGCAAACCACCTAGCTATAGTGCTGTTCATTGTCTGCACTTGCGCTTGTAGTAGTAGTACACTTTTTCACTTGCTCCAGAGCCGCCTTTTCAATGTCCAAGGCTTTCTCGGACTGAAATCAATGAAGGTAGATAACTGATGCGATGTGATGCCTTTGCCTTCATCTGCTTATGTTTCCCCTTTGCTCGTTCCTCCGTCTTTCACTAGACCGGTGTCTCGGATATCCCTCTGACTGCCAACGGAGAGAAGATGGTCAAGGAGATGAGTCCTCGAATGATCGGTCAAGGCAGTGAGTAGTCGTTTATACAGTATCCACACCTCCGGTCTCCCAGTTCCACTTGGGCTTTGATCTTAGAGAGCAACTGCTTCTTTATGGCACATGACATACCTGTAGATTGGCGAACCATTCTGATTGCTGTTGCTTGCATACTATGTATTGTGACTGACCCACTCCCAAATTGCCAATGAATGGATATTTCATCGAAATCAGAACTTATCAACCCCAGTCACCTTCGACATATTCTCATCTCGCCTCGAGCCAGAGCTCAAAAGACCGCCGAGCTTGTAAGTGACTTATTCTTCTATGGATCCCTTCTCCGTGAACTTTCCGTGCAGGTTAGATATGGAGGCTATCGCCTCAACAAAAACAAACTCACCAGCAGGAAGCAGGAAAAAGTCAAAGTCGCTTCATTTACATTTTTGTTCACGTATCACATTTTCTGGGACCTGTGTTAATCGGGGGAGAGCTGATATGCCTAATGCCTTATTGTCAATGTCCGTCGCTGTTGCCCTTGTTCACCTCTCCCGCTCGAATAGCTCTTCGCCGATAACAAGCCTGCCAAGTGCGAATTCAAGACTGACCCCGAAGTTGCAGAATGGGATTATGGAGCGTACGAGGGTATGCTTTCCAAGGATATCAAGAAACAAAAAGCCGACTGGAGTATCTGGGACGATGGGTGAGTTGGAGTCTCGATTTTGGGATCTATTTCTTCGGATTTCGGATTTCAGATTTCAGATAGAAGACGAAATGTGCTCCTCGCCCTCCGTGTCGTTCCTACTAAGAGGATTTTTTACTGACTGCAATTTGTGATGGTATGTTATGCTATTTTACTCTTGCAGATGTCCCCCTGGCGAGACTCCTGGAGAGAGCCCTCAGCAGATGAGCGACCGAGTCGATCGTGTTATCGCTAAAGTCCGAGCCATCCACGAAGCTGTGAGTCTTTCTTCTTGAGCACCTCCCCCTTAAATCTCGTGAACTACCGCCGCAATCTGATACAGTTGCAATTATCGCATGACCTGGCAGGTCTAATCGTGGCTCTGCTAATGACTAACGTCTTCTTGTTCTTGTGGTAGGCCGAGAAAGCGGTCGAAAACCCCGACGATGCAGACTACGCCGACGTAATCATCTTCTCCCACGGTCATTTCTCCCGATGCTTCATTGCGAGATGGTGTGAATTCCCCATCAGGACCGGATATCATTTCGCCGCTGAGCCTGGTGGTTTGGCTGTATTGGGATACCAGCATCATTCGCTCAAGGAGCCCTGTAAGTGGCATATTTCGCTTTTCGTCAGCCTAGCCCCTACTCTTCTCCGCCAGTCTTTCTTGAACTTTCAGGGGGTTGAGATCTTCCAGAGCTAGAGCTGGAGCTGAAGCAGAGACTGACTGTTGATCTATTTCATTGTGCGTCGTTTAGCGCTGCTTGGTCTTAATTGGTACACCGAGGACGCTCTCGAAAAGCGATAGAAAGGTCCATATACACCAAAGGAAGGAAAGGAGAAAACAAATACGGGAATGCGATCATCCCTGAAGAGCAGACCCAATGAGCTGAGCTATCGAGCTATGGTATCGTTACTGCGGTATCAGTATGGTTTGTTATGTGGTTTTGCAAGAATGTAAATGCCATTGATAGATATGATATATAGGATGAAAAAGACTACATGTATCGCTATCTTTTTGACTGAGCCGCGGATGAACTTGACTCCGTAGCACTGATGATGACTGCGACTTGTATGTCGGACAGCATGAGATGCGGAAAAAAGGGGATAAACTGCAAAGATTACATTTACATAACTACTCAACAATCTCCTCTTCGCTATCGCTATCCTCACCTCCTACACCAGCCCCCCAATTACTGCCCGCCTTCTTCTCAGCGAAGAGCGTCCCTCCTGCATTCTTGATGATATCCCAATACGCCTCACCGCCAACATCCGTAGGTTCGATAACTTTTTTGGGGTAGGTAGTTACTAGTTGGAAATCCCATTTAGGCTCGAACCCTTCCGGAGGTTGATCAGGGTCCGTGGCAGGTGTGTCGGCTGAAGGGATCAAGAGTGTCTCAACGTAGATGAATAGGGGCATTGTCGAGGAGTTGTTCGGTGGAGCGAGATTGAAAGATCGGAGATGTCGTTCGGATGAGAAGGGAGTCCTCAATGCGATTTTCACGTTCTTCCCATCGCCAGTCGCCGAATTGGAGGCTTCTGTTTTGGGTAAGAGATGCTTCCTTGCATACCTTCTCCAGATCTTTCGATTCTGCTCATACGTTTCCTTCTCTCGCAACTCACGCTCCGCCCTTTCTTTCCTCAAGCGCTCCATCTCTTCCTTCTTCCGCTGTTGGTCCATCTTCTCCCGATCCCTCCTCTCAGCCTCTTTGAAAGCCCGATCTTGCTCAGCACGCAGATGCCTTGCCTCTTCGAGAGATAAACGTTCTCTTTTCAGGCGGTTAAGGAATGGCGTAACACGAGGGAGGATGGAGGTGGTTAATGACTGAATGATAGATGTTACTGATGTCGTGGTCGATGGTGGACCGGATAGGTTTGAGAGGATCGTAAGTTTCGGAGTGGAACTGTTGGGTACTGGGAGCAACGACAAGAATGTCAATGAGGGGTATGTCGTGGTGAGAAGGGTTTGGGAAGCTGAATCGATCGAGGTCGAAGCAAATTGTCAGCATCGCCTTGAGCTGTAACCACGAATGATACCCGGTAGTATAAGATCAGATCGATGGCTCACCCTGGTATCCCTCGCGACTGGAGATATCCGCAGCCCAGATCACCACTTCCTTCTCCTTGAAAGTCCTGACTAATTCCGGATCGGCTAAAACATCCCTCTTAAATTCCTCATCGTCTTCATGTTCCCCTGAAACAAGCACAATCAATCCCAGTTTGCCTTCAGTTCTCAAAGACTGCACGAATTCCCTATATGGGCCGATATAAAATTCTGGTAGGGTTCCTGCCGATGTCGAACAGCGAGTGAATAGCTCCAATTCGCGAATGAAGCGTAGACAAGCTGTTGTGGGATCTTGAGCTGCACCTGAGCCTAAGCCTGGACGAGGGGTCGTACGTGACGCGGGAGATGGGGGCGGAAGGAGGAATGCAGGCAGTCGAGGGAGGAACGATAAAGGAACAAAGTTGCGGACTGCACCACCACCACCAAGTCAAGAAGATAGCGAAGGGGTGATATCAGCTTTGCTGTTGAGTGAGTAAGATAGATAGATAAATGGTTCGTTGGGAGGTTCCAGGCAGCTTCGGGTACAGGTGTGAAAGGGGCGGTCAGACCAGCCCTTCACTCACTGAAGAAGTACCATACACCGCCAACGATAGACAATACCAACGATACAGGCCAGCTGATTATCCCCCACAATCCCAAACCAACACCGGCTGTACCTGCACCGGTACCTGGACCCATACCCATACCCATACTCCCACCGCCAGGAGATCTAGGCGATCGAGACGAAGCTGAGAGACGTCTTGAAGCGCCTGCACTACTACTACTGTAGCTGGATGAAGATAAGGGATCATCGACTTGCAGACGAGATGGTCCGGATCCTTGGCCTAGACCTTGGTCTGAAGTCGGTTGCGAGCTAGGCGGCGCGGGTTCGCTAGCGCCCATTGAGAATATCTGCTCGACAGTAGCCTATTTGAGTGCAGTTGGTAACGCCTCTTGTGGGTTAGTGACAATCATAACATAACATAATAACAGACACTGGATCGTCTAGAGCAGGAGAGGGAGATACATGGGTATGAGTGTGACCATGTATAAGATAGCTGACCTGGACATTCCAGCCATTCTCGCTCAATAGTCTCTCATCCCGCTCTCTAGCGGCTGGCGTCTCGGAAGCTGTCACCGCCCATAATTGTTCCAACGCATCTCGCTGGGTCGGAGTAAGCGGCATGGCGAACACTAGCGTAGTGATGAGCACCGGACGAGATGTAGGTTTTGTTGTAACTCGAATCCGAGGATCGGGTAGAGAGGTATAGTGGTATGATATGATGGATCTACTCAGTACACTTGAAACTGAAGGGGAGTTATCTCTCGCTCGGTGTTCGGACGACATGCATATGCATATGGGTGACGTGACGTGTTAGCCGGGGGAGGATGCCACATGGGGGAATGACAACCGGAATCACGTGATTGGGAAGAAAGGCACGTGTATCTCACGTGGAACTTCCCTCAATCCCCAATCCTGGCGCGTCCCATCAGCCGCATTTTGACGCGTTCGAAGGATGGACATGACATGACAGGCCACTTTCAGACTTTTGATTCTTCTCCGGTCCAGGTTGATCAGGTGCTTTCCGACCATTCGATACCAGTCATCCTTGGCCTTTCACGTCCTGCTGTCCCTCACTCTTCAAGACGAGCATTTTCCCCAACGAGCATGTCATCCTCACCTCTACGCGATGGGACGAACGGCCTCAACCAAGGCTACGATGATGGGGTAGACCGGCTATACGACGACGACAACGACGAGGAGGATGAAGCTCTCCTTGGCTCTCCCTCAAGAGAACTCGAAGACCCTACCGACCGATATGAACTTTTTCTCCCCGCCGTTCAAGCCCTCGTAGCTGCTTTAGGAGGATACGAACAAGTTGAAACCGGTCCTGGATCAGGAGAGTTCGAGACCATTTACAGACCTGGTGATTCTGTTTTGGCCGTCTTGAAGGATCTCAAGAAATTGTGGAGGAAGGATGATGAGGACGATGAGAGGACCGTGGCGAGATGTATGGCCAAAGCTGGACTGATGCGGGAGCTTGTGGCTATTCTGGTGGAGTGTACGGATAGAGGTGATTGGGGTAGGAAGGTAGCTCTTGTAGCTTGTGAGTGTGCAATTGTCCCTGAAATTCAAATCACCATTTTGCGAACTCTCCCGCCTCGAAAACGATATACGTCCACAGACGATATTCATGTTAGTTGACTGGACCTCGTATTTTGGTGCGCTCTTTCTCTCTTCCGTAGGTGATCTGATCGCCGCCCTGACATGGCCTATCGACGTCGCATCAGAGCTCAAGGAGATGGAAGACGAGCCGGACGTAGTAACGGATTACGCAAGTCTGCTTCGAGCTCAAGTGGAATACAAAGCCACAATCTTGCAGTCCAATGGACCCCTGAGATGCTTGCTGGTGTTGATGTTGCCCAGTCTCGCCAAACCAAGAAAGTGAGTATACAATATCAGGCTCAAGTCCCTTTTCAGCTCAGTCGAGTATGAAGTATGAATGGTCTGCTGATCTTGCTGGGTATGTAGGGACGAAAAAGATCAGCGAGTCATTTCACTCGGTCTGCATGTGGTACGGAATCTGCTGGCGATCAAAGATACCGTAGCGGAGGGAACTGCTATAGGAGAAAAGGAGGAATTCGCCAATCTTCAGGTATGTGCCTATTCTGTCCATTTGTCCTGACGACACCACCCACAGCCGGATGTGACTAAGCTAATTTGAAATCTGGGATCTTTGGCGAATCAGTCCAACCTAATCCTCCAGCTCAACAAGCTCACGTACTTCCAACTCGTCCTGACCCTTGCATCATGCGCCGACAAGACGGATTTCAACCCCTTCAACGTACTGGTCCTCGATATCTTACATTTGGCATTCAGGTCCGTTAAGCCGGTAGATCTAGGTCGGGATCAAGCGAAAGTAAGCTTACCTCAACCGGCACAGATCATCTTTTGCGTATACTTATAGTTCGTCAAGCTGATGATCTTTATTGATTGATTTATAGGCACCTGCAGAGAATCTCGCCAAGCTGTTGGACGCTGAAAAGCGACAGAAAGCCTTGGTTTCTAAAGTGGGCATGACCCGGCATTCTAGATTCGGTACAACAGTAGCTGTACGAGCAGTGAGTCACAATCTACATTAACCTGTCCGGAATGAGGACACAAGAACGTGGCTGATGACTGAACCGAATTTTGATGCGTAACCCATGTAGGGCGAACAAAAAGTCATTTTGCACAAGCAGAATGCGATTTCTGCCAATGCCGGCAAGATACTGGATGAAGTCAAGAGGAAGAGAAAGCAAAAGACAAAACGAGTGGTGAGTCGTGTTATTTTCTAGACTTGCTCCTGGCATTGAAAAGTCCTAATGATTGTTGTTCTCGCTATTCCAGGATGATTTGACGCATATCGTTAATCTCAGTCCGGACGCTATGAGGGTGCTTCAAACTCTGGCCAAGAGCTTTATTCAGTCTTGTTTCAACAGTATGTCCAAAGTCCGCCCTTGCCACAGATCTTCCAATATGGGCGATACTGATATCTGTCGTGTAGCATTCTTTGCGTCTATACTGAAGGATATCCGTATGGAACGAAGCAAGATCCGGCCGACGGATAACCTCCGAACGTTCTTCTTGTCGCGCTTCTTCATCGAGTACTTGCTTATCTTGCACGAGAAGGAAGCTGCTCAAGGAGCCAAGAAGCACGAGCTTGCTCTTGGCTTTGTAGCTGAGATGGTGGAGATGGATAATATCCGATGGTTGTTCTACCGACTCAAGAGCGCGATGGACGACAAGGTATGTCCGCCAATAGATCAACCGTATAAAAGAAACGAGATACTCAGCTTGAGTTGCTGTCCATCATAGCCTCCCGCTTGGACCGAGCTACAAGCTAGTCTGGACTGTTTCACTCAAATCGTGAGTGCGATTGCAATATCTGCACAATCTACCATCCTGCGTTCCCGCTAAACAAACGACCGCATTTCTCAGCTATTGCTCCTCGACGAGATGGCCGCATCGAAGAACCAAGATGACGTCGATGTCGCCGAGATTGTCCAAAACAATCTGTACTACAACGGTGATATCCTCGACTCATCGCTATCTGTGATATCTCAATACAAGGACCAATCCGTTGCGTGAGTTGGCAGCGAGTCGTCTTTGTTATTTCACAGCTCATGGCCTCTCGACCTGCAGATATCTCGACTCGGTCATCCACTTTGCATATGTTTTACTGCGTATGCTCGAGAAATTCTCCAAGAACAAAGCGTTCATGTTCATCCGCAAAAAGAAGGCAGCCCGAAAGAAACGTCAACAGAATCAACAGGACCCTACTGAATCGAGTGGTATGCCGGAGGAATATGGGAATGAGGAGGAAGAAGCTCTCGGAGGAGCTGATCAGGATGCGCCGAGTTACGCAGAACATGCGTTCACTTTCCAGGCTTTCGAAAAGGTATGTTTTTATCTAGCCCATTTCTGTGTGCGGTGCGCAGTAGTCGGATTGATCTGACTAACTCAATTGCTTTGACTTTGTAGAGATTCGCTTCGGAATCAGTGACAAACACGCTGTTGTCGTATCTTGCTCGATTTCAGGAATTCGAGGAGCCAGAGCAGATGAAAAGGGTTGTCGGTCTGATGCATCGTCAGGTCATCAAGGCCCAGGCGGAAGGGCTCTATTTCAAGGTGAGTTGGACTACTAGAAGAAGCCGAAAGGACCATTCCAACTCACGATCTGTTTTTCTCTTCTTTTTCTTTTTTTCTCTCTTTTTTTATTTTTCTTAAAAACAAAAAACAAACAAAAAAACTTTCGTATGTGCAGGTATCGACTCTTGACCTATTCCGACGAATCCTGGACGAATCACACACACTGATAAAAGCCGATTCATCAAAAGACCTAATGCAATTGATCAATTTCGTTCTTCGGAAATTCTTCAAGCGAGTCGCAGAAGATCCATTCTTGATTGTCGAGGCGTTCACGAGTAAATCGAGATCTAGATGGAAAGATCTTAGTAGTTATAAGAGCGAAGACGAGGATGATGATGGGATGGGAGGACAGAGGGCGAGAATCAAAGAAAAGGTCAGTTGGCCCAGGGACCATGAGTGTAAGCGTACAAGCTGAACTGACGCGGGGTTTCGTCGACACTTGCGCGGTGACAGATGGGCCTAGCCGAGCTTGAATTCAAGAAGAACAAGAACCTTAGCTGGAGTCAGCAGATGGAAGTGGCGTTTTCTCTGATTCTGAAAGAGGAACATGAAGACTGGATCAAGTGGATCATCGAGGTGAGTCGGGCAACAACCCAGCCTTCGATAGATGCAATCGACAATTGACACTCGCCCTTTGTGATATCGTACAGGAACTCGAGGTTGCACTCGCTGCTCGAACGGAGATCGTCCTTTCCATCGACGGCGAAGAAGCGCTCATCACGCATAATGAGGATGATGTTGACGACGAGGATGGTGGTGAAGGTGCGCGAAGGAATTTCGGTGGGCCCAGTAAAGAGGCTATTGAAAAGTTTGCTCAGCATAGTGAGTGCGATTTCGCTGGCTCGACTGCTCTGAACTACACTGTGGTGGATTCTTTTTGCTGATTTGGTTGGTTGTTGGTTTCCAGACCTCAAAACGGAGAACGAACAGCTTCGAACGGCAGTCACCAAGAACGCTCATTTCCGATTGATGCTCAAACTGCTTTCTTTCGATATGGTCCGACCGTCTGACGAAGCTCTCGCAGCTGAACCAAGCGGCCCATTGTATAGCGAATGGTATCTACCGTCTACCGTCCTTCCATCAAACATCGCAACATCCCTAGGTGCCCTGAAACAATACCTTGAAAACCCACCTCATCTCGCAGGAGACCCTAAGGACCTGCTTCGTCGAGCTCGAGCTCCAAAAGCACGAAAAGCGCGATCACCTTCTTTATCAGAGATGGACCTGGATTCAGAAACCGGTGAATTGGTTCGAAGGGTGAAAAAGGCCAGGAAGAGAAAGACGAAAGCTGCCGAGATGCAGACGTTCAAATCGGCCGCATTTATCGAAGATTCAGATGATGAAGATGAGTCTGTATCTGCCCGGTTCTTCGAGCGTGAACAGCAACTAAGGGAGGAGATGAAGAGGCTTGCTGAGGAACAAGGGAATGTCATGAGACGACATGGTACGAAACGTAAGAGGGCGAAAAAGGGAAAGGGGAAAGAGGAAGATGCTGATGCTGAAGGTGGTGGGATGGAGGTTGATGTTGCTGGAAGCGATGACGAGGGCGATGATGAGAGCGACTCGGGCATGCGGGTTATGCAAGCTGGAGGACTGAGCCAGAATGTAAGTGATGATGAAGGAGGGGAAGGCGACGTAGACGCGGCAGACGGAAGTGAGAGCGAAGACGATCAACTGCCTCCTCGACCAAGGAAGAGACAATCACTAGCGCCAAGCGATATCAATCTGACCCAAGATGAGAGTGGAGACGAGAGCGACGAGAGCGACAAGCGCGACACACCGCCACCGCCGCCAGCTTCGAGTAGCTATAGGGTAAATGGGAAAGCTAGGCGAGTGGTAGATTCGGACGAGGACGAGTGATGTGTTACACTGCCGAAAGTTGTATACAGCTTTAGAAAAGCATGCATGCTATGCAGAGGAGGCTCATAAAATTTGACTAGACCTACATACAGTATATGTACAAGTACACCCGCTCCGGGCTACAGATACGAGATACGACAAAAGATATCACTAGGTAGCGAGCAAGCCTTGCCTCTCCCTTCTTTCTTCCTCATCCTCGCCAATCGGGCTCGAAGAGGAAGGATCAGTGTCGTTTCTCTCGGACCAACTCCTAGCCTGTTCATTCCCCTTTCTCACGCTTACACCGAGCAAGAGCGGTATAGGCACACTAAGCATGATCAACAAGAAGATGAAGCCATATCTCAAATTACCATTTAGATCAGCTATAAGGCCCACAACGGCTGGACCGATGAAAGAGGCTGATTTGTCGGTGAAGGCGAATAGTGAGAAGAAGGTCGACTCGTGACCCTGTGCCAGCTCAAGAGGATCAGTTTGTTTTCTTCTGCAATTCACCGACAATGCGATTTTCATGTCTGGGAAGGGAAGGGATAAAATCGCGACTACACTCTACACTCACTGGCGGGATGAGCTCTGTATATACCGCTCTAGAATAACTCAAGAAAGGTCCAAACACCTATTCGAGGTTCTCATGGTCAGCCGTGCACGGCCCACACAGTTGCTGTTGATTCATCTCGTTTGAAGATCGGACCCCACGCACCAGGCCAAACCACACAGCTAGAACATACATCTCCCCTTCCGCTCTTAATCCTCCAAAGGGCAGAATCAACCCTATACAAGTGTAAAGCGGTATCATCGCTCCAGCCACCACGGCGTAGAGCAACACTTTGAAATTAGTCATTGGTCTCCCATTGTTGGGGTTTGCGTTTGCGCTGAAATGTCGTTGGATTTTGGGGACAATTATTGATGAGATGACGGCTGATAATTGGACGAGAATCCCAATTAGGATTATCTTGGCTGCTGACATTGATAGAACCGATGAGGCGAAAAGGATCGCAGAATAAGTAGTGGTATGAAAGCCTGTTCGACGTGTGGGATACCATGAAAGTTAGCGATATCCTATCGGGGTCCTATCCCGATACGGATTGAGATGGAAGCGACGGCTCTTCGAGGCATAGTATGCATTCAATCATGAGGCAAAGAGCGGCCCACTCACCATCCGAGAGGAACATCCAAGCCAACAAGAACCGATACAAATTCGGTAGTCGCCTCATCTCCCTGGGTGTGATCATCCGTCCTATCCTCCTCCAAGCATCTTTCAAACCGCCTGCTCGGCCTCGGCCAATCTCTTTCGCCTTTGAAGAGGCGTCTCCACCTGGTAGACCGATCCAACTAGGAATTGTAAAGGCAGCCCACCAGAGCCCGCTTATACCTATCGCAAGCCTCAAGGCGAATGTCGACCCTTCCAGCATTAACACGGGGATAAGCAATAACGCCAAAACCGATACACCTGACAGGAAGCCCAGGGCTGTTCCGGTAGAAGACAGCCGGGAAGTGGTAAGGGAGAGAAGAGTCTCGTAGTGCGTTTTGGACGTCGGTGAGATTGGTGTTTGGGGGATTTGGGCTGGATCAGATTCGGCCAAGTCGGTGGTTGAGATTGCTCGGACAGCGGGTATGAGGACATCAGGTAAGAGGTTTCGCGCTTCTTCATCTAGGCTTGCTCGAGCATAGGCATTGCTATTTGCTAGCCCAGCATCATCGATATGATCAGGTGAAGAAGATGACTGGTCGTTCTGCCGAGTAGCGAGACTTTGTCGATAAGCCAGCTGCACATCTTCATCTTCTTTAGCCAGTGAAGACAAAAAGGCGTTGTTACACACTACACTAGTAGCGTACGCTGTGTTGCCCACGATGAACAGAAGGGCCGCTAGGACGGGGAGAAGGGACGATGGGGTCGAGGGAAAGAGAAGGAATATGAGGGCTGATAAGGACCCGCCGTATGCAAACGTGAGGAGAAGCCGTTTTCGCCAGTACGCTATGGTTGATCATATCTGTCAGCCTGAATATATCCCAGCTCACATAGAGACAGTGCTGTCTGAAACAAGATTATCACTCACGCGAATCAGCCAGTGGGCCGACAGATATTATACAGATAGCTTGGATGGCAACGGCAATTGACTTGGTGTACATGCTACGAGGCACTAAATTCGTCAGTTTTGCTTCGTCTACAGAGTCACGTATACAACCGTACAGCAGTCGGAGAGAGGTGAGGACGAAATGTAGCCTAGCCAAGTGACACTCACCTGAACGAAGCTGTATCCACCCATACTCCCATTATATGCGCTTTACACACCCTCTCTACACCTTCTGAAGCTGAATCAGAGTTGATAGCGCATGGTTCGATCAATTCAGGAGCGTAATACCCTACTTCCCTAGCGAGCTCTGAAAGGCCAAGAGCCGAATTCAGCTATGTGGTGGGGCCTGACTAATTGCTACGCGCGGATGGTGGTGGTAGTGGTAGTGGTAGGTATAGGTCGGACTTACGTTCCAGTGTGATGGGCAGGAAGATCGCCTGTCCGCACAGTAAAGTTCGATATCAGTTCCGATCTATCTATCTCGGCGAAGAACGAGCAGAATACGCATACCATCGTATTCCAGCGAACTCACCAGACCGCAGGCAGAATAAACTTCAGCCGCAAAGGCATAAGAGTACCAAGCCCGCACATGTGGTGAAGGAAGCTTCATCCTCAATCTGACTGACTATATCGATTCAACTGAGTCGACCGTTTTGTTCGGCTCTCTTTCAAGGGCTATACCAGGCTGTAGTAGATCATCTTGAAATCGATCGATGCGAGATGTATCGTTCACTTTGACTTGCTTGCTGTGCGATGTGTAGATCCACACCAACAAGTTGTGAAGGGCTCGAGCAAAGTATATGTACCCTTTCCTTTCCTTTGCCTATGGTGTCAACAAAACCCCGTACGAGTACAGTACCCGGTCATCCGATGTGGAGGCAAGGCAATTGGGCAATCCCATTCCAAGACGAGGCATCACCAACCTGGATTGGACAGCTATCTAAGCATTATATCATATATGCATGATCCTTCGCTGCCATCTTCATCGTGGCTCACAACACAATTATACATATGCTGCAAGGGGGGTAGCGTTCATCTACGGCCATAGAACTGAGAAAACGCCGGACCCCGTTCGCTCTCCGCAGCTTTAAGCTCAGTATCGCCCGGTTAGTACCATCGTGGGGGACCAGATGGGAATCCCGGGTGCTGTAGTTTTCCTTTTTCTTCTGGTCACCCACCGCCCATCTTTGATCAAGCGGACTCTTCCTCTGTTAATTTAGACAGTTCCCGATGGGCCTCACGCTAGGGTATCATCTCATATCGTCAGGCACATCTTAAATGCATGGGTATATATGAACATGGACAAAGAGAACAGTCACATTATTATTGACTGGATTCGGAACTAGAAGCTTGGTAATTTGCTTGCTATCAGGACTGACTTGTTTCCAATCGAAATCTTCCTGCTTGCATCGGTACTACTTAACAATCCCGTCCTTTCTTGAATGTCCGTCTTACGCGTCTGCAAGTTCGAGCACTTTAATCAGCATTCTCTTGTAAAAATTCCATTCCACGGCGGAAGCACTTACAGTAGGAATTTCCAGCTTGAGCGTAGTTCATAGCAGATAGCTCATCTTCAGTGAACTTATCTTGATACTTCTCGTGAGTCCTTTTGAATGACTATAGGAGGAAAAACATCATTTAATCAGCTCTGTTCGGTACGAGTAGGTAGTCTGGGCGCAACTTACGGCTACACAGGATCGGATGGTCGTCGATATAGGAGCTGGGTCTGAGACCCTCGGTGCCAGTACGTCCGCAAGCAGTTTGGCTGTTACAAATCACGTTGGTCAGCATCGTGATTCAAGGGCATCAGGCTGACTAGACTCACGCATGAACTTTGGTACAGTATACGGGAACGCCTCGACCCTATATTCAAGATCGTGTCAGCTTCCTTCCATACCGCTAAGTGGACTGCGCAACGGACCATACTCACAGAGCAGTTGCACCCAAGACTGCACCATGCAGCTGGATGAGTTTAGCCTGATATTCAGGGTTGATCTGCCCAGGTGCATCTCGTCGTTTGGGCAGGACAGTAGATTTGATCTCTCGAGCGAACCGATCCTATGAGAGATATTGGGTAAGTTGATGGGATCGCTCCGACCGATCTATCTGAGCTCAACTCACCTTCAACACTACTACCATGGTACGCTGAGAACATCGTAGGAAACCGCTCAGTGTGCTGATAGAGTGTCAAATGGTCAGTTCATATACGTCATGCAAGTGAGTCCGAATGCACTCACGCTGAAGCCATCTCTCGCACTTCTTGGTTGGGGTCTCTCAAGCAAGCAGATACGACCTAAAAATATGAGTGAGGTTAGCTCCACCCATCGATCTCAGATGATACCTAAAACGTGAACTCACATCCAGACACTTCGCCTTGCATGGCTCCGATAACAGTGATAGGTTACGGAAGTATACTAAGCTGAGCACAGGCATACTGTGCATCTTGGTTCTCCATGACTGTAGAAATGGAACAACGCTTGAATGTGAGCCTCATTCAGGGTACACTCGTTGGGCCACTTACCGATGAATTCTGCAAGATGGAGATCAATGCAGCCATCAGAGGCTCAATGAGATCCAAGGCAGGCGTGATGGATGTGATAACAGCCAATAGTCGACCGGCGGTTCTTTGCAGATCGAGATTATCGTTCAAGTCTCTCAGCTCGAAGATAGCCGGCCTGCATGGTAGCCATCAGCTGTGTGGATCTCACGGATACCAGGATGAAGAGAGAGAACTTACAGGACAGGGATGATATATGGGAAGGCAGCGACGGCATGGACATCGGATAACTCGACGGACAACCAACTCAAAGCTACCAAAAGCACAAGTCGTTAGTCAGCTTTTAATCGCGGATGTCTGCCGTGAAATCGCAAACTGACCAGTCAACGCAGCTGTATCATGGGTTGACAGAACCGCTTTAGGACCGTGAGGTCGGTCCTTCTTCCACTCGGGAAGAGAGTCGATGATATGTTGCAACTGGGGCGTAAACAGTCCGCTTCGAATGTGCATGAGGTCTTTCTCGTCGCTGGGGTCGGAAAGGATGGTCTCGACCAAAGCCCCGGCAGAAGGGTACGAGGGGTAGAACTATTCAAGCGAGATGAAGCCAGTCAGTTCAAACCAAGGCACCGTGCTGGAACCGGGAACTGGAGGAGAAATACTTTACTCACCTTGAGCTGGTCGATAGCGTTCAGCACGGATGACATCAAGCCTCTCACTTCCGCATAAGGGCACGCGACAGAATTAAAGTATAGTTCTACGAAATCGTCTGCCCACGCGTTGAACCTCCATTGCAGACATCGGACGACAGATCGGGCTAGCTGAACTCGGCGAGCCACTGCGAAAGAGATGGTCAGATCATTGCTCACATGGAAAGACAAAGGCAATTGTTCTGACTTACGGTCGAAAGCTGAACCACCCTGGAAATCCGCACCTAGGGCAGTGTTGATACAGAAGTCGACTAAGGGCTTGAACCTTCTTGGATCTTGGTCACACAACACGTACTCGACCGAGATGTCCCAACACCTAAATTTGGCCACAATCAGTACATTATACTGGGAAGAAGGATGAGATGAGATGCAATACGATACGTACTTGGTAGTGTCATGCCTGATATTAGCGAACAGCTCGGGCATTTTGCCCTCAAACCAGCCCCAGAATTCCTTCCTATCCTTTCCAGACCACTCCATCGACCCTCTCAACAGACCAGCCAAGAACTCCCACATTGCTCTCATCTTATGTCGGTCATATACTTTGGTATCTTCCATTTCTTTCATGTACGCTTCGACAATGGGCTTGATAGCGTTGAAGATCGGAGGGCCGTACAGTTGAGCGATGGCAAGGACAAAGTCGATATGGGTGGCTGAAGGGTAATTCCGCTCGTTCTCTTGAGCCCAGTGATCGGCAATCTAGGTAGCAAGTGATCAGTATCAGCTCCAGCATGACGAAGCTGGGTTTTGGTCATCGACGTACCGACTGCCACCAGCCTTCTTCAGCCATCATACTCTGTACGAGCTCAGTACCAGGTTTACTTCCCTCCTCCACCACCCAACTTTCCTCGTCCCAGCCACTCAAGCGGGAAACCTCGATCTTCTTGCCCCATGCTAGCCAGCCGGTCTCCTGTCGGTCCTGAAGAACAGCCTGACTCTCGTCCTCAGGTAGAGGTTCACGGAAAGATGCGAGGTACTTCTGGGTGAACGCTGCTGAAGTGTCGGTGAGTTCGATCTCCTTCGTGAACACGTCGATTGGTTCCTCCAGGAAGAGAAGCTCTTCCGAGCCTTGGCAAAGAGATCGCAAGGCGATGTGGAACAGCAGTCGTGTGGTTCCCCTGCATGATCCATCGTCAGCTTGTATCGTGTAAAACCATCACCCTAGAACAGGCCTGACTTACACTGTACCGTAATCCCTAATTCTCGGATGAGGGTTCTGCACATTACCCATAAAGAATTTGGCGAGTCTCAGATCGGTCGGTCGGTCTCGCCTCATCACGCTTAACAAGAATCTGGAAGCTGAGAGTACGTATCTCCAATTCAGGCCAGGGGTATCTGCGATCTGTAGTACACGATCGACGAAGATATTCCATTGTTGATCCTGATGAGCCAGTCGATCGACCGTGCCTTGATGGATCTGTTCGATGCTCTTCGCGTCAGGCTTGTGGGAGATGATAGAAACAAGATCATCGACAGCAGCGTGAATTTTCTCTGTCCGGATGTCCATGTCGAAGGATGTGGGCTCCTTGATACGAGTGACTAGCTCGTCTGTGGCTTTAGCCACAAGAGCTTGAACGGACGCCTTGTTCTCGTGATGAGCGCCAAGGAGGCATTCGGTCAGCTGAAGCAGCTGCCGCCAGTCTTTGGCGATTCTATGCAATCCCATGTGGTTATATCGCAGGACGTAGAGGGCGCCCTTCATAATATCGGGATCGGTACCAGGTTTCAAGGCATCGAAGAGGGTGGGGAAGCAGAGGATCCAGGTGCCTCGATATAGCTTGGCAATGGTGTCGAGGGTACTCTGGGAAGACCTTCGTACACGCACGAACGGGGAGAGACAGAAGTCAAGCATATTGACAATCAACTTGTCATCCAGCTCCGATCGGACTCGGTAGTATGCCAAAGTCGTGAGTCGATTTTGATGGTGCACCGAAGCACCCGCGAGGAAGATCGATCGATGATGCTTCCTTTGCGACTCGTACATCTTCTTGGTGGCCATCATACCGGTGTATGCCGTTTGAGCGCTAGAGAATTGCTTCGATCGTACACCGTACGCGGTCAGATAGGTGCCGATGGTTGTTACCAGCAACTTGACAGTATCGACCGAATTATCTGATTGACCAGCGTTTCGCATGGCCGACGCAGCTCGATGCAGTACTTCTCCAACCCGGGCTCGGAATGCTGAAACATGCTGATATCGAGGATCGTCCGGATTCGTCAAGATCAGACCAGATTTGTATGGTGGCAAGAGTCGGAGGGTGTCTTCTGGCAGGTAACTGGAAGTGTACGGTACGTATACCATCATCAGCTATAGTACGATCCAGCGGTGTTTGGGGCGGCACTCACGAAGGAGCCTTGGCACCACCTGTTTTAAGCGACTCAATCTCCGCAATAAGGTTATAAGAGCCTCTGAGCACCTTGTCAATCACATTGATAGATCGACAGAACTCGTTGCTCCACTGCTTGTCGCCGTAAGACCCTTGATCGAGAAGCTGATGGATCTTTGTGACAGCTTGATCGGCAAGCGATATCAGGTCGAAAGCCATTTGTATGTCATCGGCACTGGGTACTTTCCATTGCGGCTTGACCTCGCTAGGACGATACAGTTTACCCCAGTACAGCGTGTGATTCTGCTTGAAGTCTGTTCAGGAACAGGTTAGGACGCTTCACTCGCGCGGGTAAGAGCAGCCTCTAACTCACCCTTACTCTCGAGGACATCGTTGTTCAGCATCTTCATCTCCTTGAAGTAGATCGACGTCAAAGAGCTGACGGATTTCTCGATGATCTTGCCCGTCCAGGCCCATCCACGCTCAGATTGGGCGTTATCAATCATGAACTTGAGCAGCTCGAGATAATGTTCCTTGATAGACGGATCCGACAACTACTCAACCGCTTCAGCTGACCGTGTCTTGCAGGGTTAAGGTGGTGACTTACATTAATTCGACCGGGTATGAGCATACCAATCAAGATCGACTGCCACCAATGCAGACCCGCATCGGCGGGCAGCGGGATACTAGTTGTAGTGGTGGGCAGAGAGGACGCGCCAGACTTGATCTCGCTCATGACTTTTTGCTTGCAGATGGGGAATAGCTTGGCGAATACCTTCGGTGCGTTGGCCGAGGCGAGGTTTCGCACGAGTTCGCCGACCGCATCTACTGCATTAGCTCGACAGGTCGTTGTAGCGTACTCGATGACTTGATCTAGGGCGCTATCAAATAGCTTGTCGTCCAAGGCGGCGAAAACACCTCCACAGGTGTGCTGCGAAATCAGATACAGTCAGCTCTGTGAATCGGCTTGCATACATGTAATAACTGACCAGTACACTCTGCAAAGTCAATTGCTCAGTCTTACCACCTGCTCTACCGCTCTTACCACCTTCCTCAGGCAAATTGGAGAAAAGCAATAACACTCTTCCAAGGAAATCGGGCACCCAATCTCTGAAGGCAGAAGTAGCGAATCGGACCCTCGCGTTTACTTCTTCGGGACTGAGGTCTTCCATCTCGTGCAATACCGGATCGTTGGGATCATCTTCCACTTGAGGTCGAGGCTTCTGCCTGATTGATCTGGGTCCAGGAGTTACATCGGTGGATTCGTCGATGTCGGAGATGTCCTTCATTGAGATGAAGTCGACGATGTTGGAAATGGCCATACATGACAGACCGGTCTTGGCCGGGTCGTTCAGATCGATACCGGGCAGGAGCAGACCGAAGATATCGGCAACGTACATTCCGCCGAATCGCCAAATCTGTCGGACGGTCAAAGGCTGAGAGAGAGCGGCGAGAGCATATACGACAGCGGGCGTTCTTTGAGTCTGTAGGGAGAGATACATGAGCTTTACTCGGAATTCTCTCTGATATTGCAGCTCACCTCTTCCAGCCCTTGTAGCGATGGTACGGCTCGCTCCATCATAGCAGGCATGACAAGATCAGGCTCAAGCAGTGAAAGTTTTTTCAGCGCCGAGATTGCAGGTGTAACCGAGTTCATATCCTACAGGAATATCACACATGTCAGGTTCTAGCTATCCTCATGATTCAACACCTGGCTTACCTTGTTGAACATAGCTGTCAAAGCGAGGGGTCTCAAACATAGTACGAACTCCCTCTTGATAGCCGGGGTGAGTCGCCAGGCAGCAGGCGTTCGACAATCAGGCTCTTCTTCAGACTTCCACCTCTCCACGAAGTTGCTTGCGAGATGAGAAAGGAAAGTAGTGAGAAACGCGGACCAATGACCGGAGTTACTGGGATGGAAGAACTGATAGCTAGAAGTCAGCTCATACATGCAGGTTCATACGTTCCACCCAAGTAGCTCACCGTTTCACAACTTGTCAATAGCCTTGACAAGTGATCCAGGGCTTTGCTTCCAGCAAGGTACCGCCTATTCTCTTCGCTCTTCTGACCCGCTACAGCAAGACTATCGCTACTTCCTCCTCGCTTCATAGCACTACCGTTCTGCAACCTCGAGATGGCAGGTGCTACAGGGAGAGGTGTCGCTGTTCCGGAAGTCGCTACACCTGAAGGAAGAGCCACAAAAGGTGTGTCTTCAGACATGGAGAAAACGATCGTTTCTGCCAAGGATTGCACTCGATCGATTGGCTTCTTGGCGTCGATGATTTTCTTAGATGTCCTGGCATCGGCCATAGTCACCGACATCGAGTTTGAGGATGCAATGCTGCCTCCGACCGGTACATCTGATAACAGATCGTTAGTCACGGTTGTCGATGTACCCCATGAAAAGATCTGGTCACTGACTTAATGATCGGAGACACTTGGACATCAGGAATTCAAACTCCTGATCGGTAAAGATACCAACGTCCTTCCTGATACCGCACCAACTGGGGTCTGCCAGATTCTCCTCGGCAGGTAGAAGATCAGGCTTATGCCAGTAATTGATCCCATCTTCGTCCTCTTCTACTTCACCAGCCACTTCGAGAAGTCTTATCTTGTGGTTTCTCAACCTTCTTCTGACGCTCGGGTTGCTAGCTTGCTCTTCATGCGTATTGTGAGTACCACGGGGGATCCGGTCGATGAACTTTGGGTCAGATTTGCCTGGGTCTACATGGGCAATGGCAAGCTGGCCCATTAAGTCCGAAGCTTGATCATCCCAAAGACCACTGTTCAAGCCATGCCACAGCCGGAACACTGCAGGCCCGCACAATCAGCGAAGTTCTAGGTACAGACCGACGACGAAGACGAGACATTTGATCCACTCACTGACTGGAAGCCACTTCTGACAATGTGAGATAGGCAAAAAGTGAACCAGGAATGTTTGGGTTGCAAGAATCGAGTCCATGGAAGGCTCGAGCTTGGGCAGTATCTCCTCCATCATTTCGTCGACGTCTCCGGGGTGGAAGAATCGCTGAGCTGCTTCGGCGACATTGAGAAACATGGGAGCTAGGTTGACCGAGTGTCGGGCCAGCTTGTTGGGATGGGGGAAGAGCTCGAAGTAAAGGGCATCATAGAGTGGTCTCCATGGAATTCGGAAATCGAAGATGTTGAGCGAACGATCCCTACTGAGGCATCAGCCGGCATTACATCATATCGACTGCCAACCTAAACTCACCCTATGAGGTTGATGAACTGGTTTCCAGCATCTTCGATGAACGACGCAGACAACCCTGGCACGACTATACATAGGTTCGTCAGTACGATCAGTAGCTCAAAAGCGATATGCATAGAGGCCGCTCACACAAAAGTTCGTAATATACGAAGATGAGCTTGATCTTCAGATCTCGTTTCATAGGGTATCCCATGCTCATCCAACTAGAGAAAAGCTCGATCAGTATGAGTATCGACACTTCTGATGCTGACGGTTTTCTGCTTCACTGAGTCAACTCACATTGAAAGAGCCGAATCCCATACTCTGAATCCCATTCCGTATTCTCTCCCTTTCACGCACTCTGCCATCTTACAACATATATAATCAAGCTTATCATCCATCTCCGTCAGAGTCTCCACCTCGTAAGGCAGAGACAAGGGGAGGCCTAGACATGATAATCTAGGGTCGTCCGCCTGTGAGTCAGGCATGACATCACAAGGTAAAGCAGAAGGCCAGAAGTCGTCGATATCAGACGGTTTGGAAGGTAACGGTCCATCGTGAGAATGATGGTGTTCGTATGGCGGACAATCGATAGGTGGGTCGGCGGTATGTGCGATAGGCCAGTTGCGCCAGGTTGTCCCGTTGTAGGGTTTATAGCGATACACGTTGATGTTTGTCCGAGCGAGCGAGGTTATCGAGTCATCCGGTGGTTTGTGGGTCGGTTTGGATTGCGAAGAGGGCATAACGGATTGTCAAAGATGGGTTAGAGTGGGTCAGTGTGGGTACGATAACAAGAGTCGGTGAGGGGAGAAGAAGTAAGTCAGGAAATGTGTAATGGATAGGACAAGTGAGAATATGACAGTATTCAATAAAGCTATCGTACAAGCTGTACACTCACGTCCTGCAGCTTCCGTTCCACACCATCCTTCTGATACCCGTCACCCAGCTTATTGGGTACAGCGGAAGGCCAAACCTCGCCCATTGCGTGCTCTGGTTCTTCGTCCTCGGCTATGACGATGTATTGATCACAGGTGTCGTCGTACGATGAGGAGCGGGAGAGCCGGCGAGAAGGTGAGGTCAGTGTTGACGAGGAGGAGAAGGAGGAGGATTGATCGATGTGTGGACGGAATCATGGTTTGCGAAGCGTTGGGAGCGAGCGCAAAGAGCGTGCGAAACGTGCGTGAACAAGTAGGACAATACGAACAAAGGTTGATCAGCACACCTGTCCGTATCTTTGATGTACACAGCTTACGCAGCCTCCCTCTTCGACATGGTTGTCACATATGACAAGATATAATGGCAATAGTTCAGTCTCCGAATTCGGAATTGTAAACGGTACCGAACCAACCAACGATGCGCCTACTTACAGCTGAGATATTCCTCTTCTAGCTTTGCTAATTCCTCCTCAATATCAAAATCTTCTTCACCCTCGTAATACTCGTCGTCGTATGAGAATGCGCCAGATTCCAGGGTAGCTTGCGAGCCGTATGAAGGTACGCTGACTGGTTTGGATAATTTACGTAGAGTAGGTGATGATTTGAGTTGAGATTTGATGCTTGAGGAGGGATCTGGCGTTATTGGTGGTAGTATTGGTCTTAGCTTAGTGTGTGCAGATCATATTGCGGCTTTCTGAAGGATAAAGTATGGCATTGTGTGGAGAGGACAGACAGCAAGGATAGGCAGGGCAGGGACACAGAGGAGAGATATATGAAGGGGGAGAAGGAAGCATGATGCGAGCCGCTTACGGATTTGGTGCTGACGTTGACGTTGGTGCTGACGCTTGTGAGTACGCTGGCGAAGCGTCTTACCAAAGATTGAAGAAGATAATCTTGTCCTCGACCTGTGTTTGTATTCGGATTCCTGTTCGGACGATTGTACGTTTGATTGTACAGGTGGGTTCCTTTGAGTCGACACCAGCATGGACATGGGCATAGGGAACTAGAGTGTGCCGAATTACGATGAAGATCTGCTTTGATCACAAATCTTCTTCTTTCCGACCTCTTTCTTGTATACTATTTGTTGTAGAAACCTATAGGTTATAGAAATGAATCTTAGAGGATCGTTTGCAGTAACCGATGGGATTGATCAGAGCATCACAATGGTCAGTGACGCTTGGGAAGCGAGTACGAGTACGTACGAATTCGAATGCGAATGCGAATGCGAATGCGGGGTAATCTCATCAGGCGCGCATGTGGCGGAGGTCGCCGCCTACACGATATCGAGGAATGTCTCGAATAGATCTCATCTGCAGCTGGGACGGTATCCTATCATGCATATCCTGATGAGCAGCTCTAGCAAGGACAAGTGAGCTGAACAGTAAGCTATGAGCAAGGCTTACATGATAAGGGCATAACATAACATGTCATGACATAGCACAAATCATCTTCGCTTTGTGCGATATAAGGATCTGGTACTGTACAAGAAAGTTGGTCACTCCTGTGATCAAGGGGATCGAAAGTACAACAGCATATCTATACACAAAAACGCATCTTATCCATATCGATCAACTCAAAGCCCAAAGAAAGGATCATCAAAAGTCGTTACTTTCTCATCATCAGAATCGCGCCTGTCTGCGTCCCCGACCGTACCAGTCTACCACCCATCATCCTCACCCTTCTCATCCCACCCTTGATCATCTCCCTCATCGTCCTTGTCGTCATCGAAGCTGACCAACCCCTCCGTACCGGCCATCTCTGATTTGCCCAAACCAAGCTGACGGAGGACATCGTAGTTGACTCGTGATGAGAATTGCTTGCCCTTTGCGAATGATGTGATGGCTTCGTTGGCAGAGTTGTATGGGCCTTTATGGGGTGCTGCTCGTTTTCGCTTGTTCTGTGGACAGACCCATATGAATCAGTATAAGCAGCACAGAGAAGAAGAAGGTTACACGATCATTGTGAAGGTACTGGGCGAAGAAGGTTGTGTTGTGGACAATGCTAACTCACCTTTTGCTTGCTGGGGTCGAGACCCTTCGCTCGCGCCAGCGCAGCTTTCTTTTCTTGCCTCTCTGTGAACAGGGTCAAACTATGTCAGCTTCAAAATACAAAGTACCAAACACCAGCTAAATCCACTGCTCTTGCTCACCTTTATCCTCCTCCAACCATTTCCCGTTACTACTCAGCCACATCCTCGCTCTCGCCTGCCTCTCATCATCCTCCAACACGTAATACTGCTCCAACTCATCATCGTCCAAATCATCGAACTCCGTCTCGGGTCGAGCTCTCGCACCTCTTTCTCGAGCCTGACGAGCCTTTTGTACAACCTCGACTTCTTTCATCACTTCTCGAGGATCCCTGGCTCCTACCCACATCTTGATACGGTTGGTCATGTGAGAGCCCTGATACAACAGCTCGTCACCCTGAAAGTATTTCGATTGGAAGTGCGAGAGGACGGCATTTGGGTCGTCCCATGCATCAAAGGTTTCGGTCTTTCCTTGACCTTGAGCAGCGGCAGAATCGGCTTCGGCTTTGGTGATCGATTGGAGTTGAGTAGCAGGTTCGATATCATCCGTCTTTTCCAGGTACTCATCTTCTTCCTCTTCATCTTCACCCAACCCCTCAGCTTGAGAAGCAAGATCGTCCAGTTCGAAATCTTCGGGATCGGGATTACCCTGCTTCATGTTTTTGATCTCCCTCATCAATGCCGCCTTCTCCTTTCTTCGTTCTGCTCGGACTTCTTCAGGATTATCTCGAGCCCCTTCCAGCTCCATAACGTAATCTGAAGGTGGAAGCGGGTCCAAATTATCGTCCTCCTCATCTTCTTCTTGTTCCTGGCCGTTGGCCAGCGTATCGTTCTCTACGTCGTGAGCTGCGCCCGCGACACCTTCAACCATCTTCTCCTCCTCTGTTTCGCCTTTCCTCTTCTTCCTGGGCCCGTCGTCGTCGCCCCCATTGAGATCCTCTTCCCCGGCTTCTAATTCGGCTTCTTCCTTTTCTTCAGCATCACGTAGCGCCTTGAGTCGTTCAACTTTGACCTGTTTCGCCTGGGCAGCTTTCATCGCAGGCGGTCTCTCGCTCTCCGATATTCTATCAAGATCGGCATCCGTGAGAGCTCGCCATTCCGCAACCGTCTTCTTGGCCATTTCAGTCTGAGCAAATTCAAGCAGTCGTTTCTTGATGGTATCCGCATGTACTTTGACCACTTGTGAAACTTCTTCGGGTGTTCGTAAGAAATTGCTCATTCTGGCTGCGATGATCAAACAAGCTCCACAGACTCCGGCAGGCCGACGACCTTGGGTCATCCAGTCTGCTCGGAAACGACGGACCAGTCGAGAAGCATCCGTCGCAACGGAATGAACGGAGGTGCCGAAATCTAGTCGATGGGCGAATCGGAGGTTGTAGATCGCCGGATCGACTTCGGGCATCGGCTCGAGCAGGCTGAGAATCGATCGTAATTTCAGGTAAGTTGCACCAAGCTCGAAGACGTTGATCTGTGTGGCCGAGCAAGGAGTTTTAGATCAGAAGGGCAGGAATATTCGAAGGGAATGAGCTTCTTGTTAGCTCCGCGTTTGCCTTCTATGTGTCGAAACTCACATTCAGTCTCTCACTGAAATCAATGAGCATATGCGCATCCTTCTGCAGTCGACATTGCAGATACAAGCAACTCGCGATGATATAATCCGTTCTTCGACCACGGTTAAACTTGTTATCTACAGCAAGGGAGAAAAATCGTTTGGCGCCTCCGATGATATTGTGTGACAAGTGCATTTGACGTCCGGTACCTTCTATCCTCGAAGCGCCTGTGACCAGAGACCGTTCATCAGTACATGCGCACACACAGACACGCACGGCTCTTCGCGGTTTTCTATCTAGCCGATATGTGTAGCCAAATAGGAAGGAAGGTGTACGAAGACCGACCCACCTTGCGCCTTGATGTTTTCCGTGTTCTGACCACCTCTTCCACCACTTCGGTTTCCCGCAAACCCAGTCGCATTGTGAGAGATGAAAGCACCTTGGACGTGCACCCTTCCACCGGCTGATTCGGCGAACCCTACTTCCGATACAAGGATTCCTTCTTCGAGGATTTGACCGCATTCAAGACAGCTAGATGCGGACAATAAGAACTTTGAGTGAGCTATGGCTGCTCGTTCTGATCTTGAAGGGAGAGGAAAGAAGGAACTGCGGACGTACATGACATTACCTCGACTGTAATCCGTCTCGAGAGTGGTCCCTCCACAGTACCGACACCTCTTTACACTTGCCATCCTTCCTGGTTGATCCGCTGTTTTCCTATTTGTCCCACTGTCTATCTCCTAGCTGATGTCCAGAGCGTTGCTCGTATCGCTATCTTATCAGATATGCTTGCTTGTTCGCTGATGTCGTTGATTGAAAGGTGGATGAATGATGATTCGAATCAAAATTTGGGAATATGGGTGAATATGATGAAGCAACGAAGTGAAATTGTTTTGTTTTTGATGAATGAGGTGGGAGTCGAACCGTTGAAATAGCGCCCGGCCAGGTTGCACCTCTCTGGGTGCCGATTATTGTTCTGAAGGGAGCCCATGAATTGCTCCCTCGCGGTACGTGCTGTCACAAGCGGTTGATGCCGTTTCTATTGGCAAGTACCCTTCTGTATACTGTTTGGTATCCAGAGTGGTCAAAATACCTTTTGCCTTCGTGGAAGAAGTGGATCTGACGAGAAAGAAGCCGATTATTCGGGGGATATCAATCGATGCTGGGAGGTTGAATCTGAATGAGGCTGCTTCATGAAGAGAAAGAGATGAGAAGTTGATAATAATTTGATGGGAATGCCTAAGCGTGAGGCAAAAAACATACACTGACAGTATCCACACACACCGTAGTGTCAAGTCACGTGATCACCATGTTTCTACATCTGCCTCGCGCGTCTCTCCAACATGAATTCCAGTGGAATGACGATCACCACTAACTAACACCCAACATTCAACATTTCCTCCCATCGTTGCTTTCTTCTTTACCTCCTCATAATTGCTTGCTTGGGCCATACTATCAGAGCGATCGGGTCACTCATACCGACCAATAACGTCTTAGCTCAACTGGAACCAATCATACTTTCTCCACCATGCCGCGATCAACGTACACCGAGGCGCTACTTGGGCCCGAGCTATACAGTAAAGTCAGAGACACGAAGATCCTGGTTGTTGGAGCTGGTGGGATCGGGTGCGAGCTATGTAAGTCGTCTTATCTCCTTCTTTGCGGTGAACAAAACTCTACTTGCCCGCTCCCAACATACCGTCGTGTCATCGATGAGTGACGTTTGTTGTATGGGATGTCCGAGCAGACCGTGCTGACGAGAGACCCGTTACCTTCCTCTTCCTTTCTCTTCACAGTGAAGAACTTAGTACTGGTCGGCTTCGCCAATATCGAAATCGTTCGTATCAGTCCTGTATTAGATCCACGTCTTCTTTCCACTGCTGACTAATGAATGTGTATCTATAGATCGACCTGGATACGATAGACCTTTCCAACCTAAACAGGCAGTTCCTCTTCCGAAAACCAGATATATCCAAGCCCAAAGCATTGGTAGCAGCGGCCACTGCCCGACATTTCAACCCTTCGTCAGGTATTGAGATCCATGCTAGACATGGGAATGTCAAGGATAGTGACAACGATCTGGAATGGATTAGGGGTTTTGGGCTGGTCATGAATGCACTTGACAACATGGGTGAGTTTGGCTCTGATCCCCTTTCGAAGATATACTGCAGTTCAGAATAGGTGATGAAAGCTCAAGCTGACTCTTGAACCAACGCAGACGCCCGAAGACACGTGAATCGACTCTGTCAAGCGGCCGGTGTACCACTTATCGAATCGGGAACAGCAGGGTATCTCGGTCAAGTGACCCCTATGATCAAGGTACGTCAACTGTCAACTCATCATGAGTATTTGCTTCATGCGCGACACAAGCTGATAGATGACTACACATTGAAACAGGACCATACCGAATGTTTCGACTGTGTACCAAAGCCTACGCCGAAATCTTTCCCTGTTTGTACCATCAGATCAACGCCAAGCGAACCTATTCACTGCATCGTATGGGGCAAGACTTATCTCTTCGGGTGAGCTGCCAAGTTCGGCTCGATGAAGAATAATCAGCTCATATAATCTGCAGGAAATTGTTCGGTGAAGATGACGAGGATGTAGACACGGAGGAGCTGGATCAAGCTAAGGCTAGCGGCGAGAATGGTGAGCTAGCAGCTGTCTGTTGGCCGTTTTTCAGACCGAAAGCTCATGTCACATCTAGCCGAAGAAATCGAGAATCTCAAGAAGGAGGCCGCGGCTTTCCGTGAGGTCAGGAAAGGTTTAGGTGAAGAGGATGGACCTCAGAAGGTCTTCCACAAAGTACGCGAGCCGTATATAACATTGGCATTGATGGGAAACGCCTTGGCTGATGTTTGATCACGCAAAACAGGTCTTCAACGAGGATATCAACCGCCTACTGGCTATGGAAGATATGTGGAAGAAGGAAGGAAGGGTCAAGCCTGTCCCATTGGTATATGAGAGCATAATGGACGGATCATTCCAGACTCCACCTTTGCGAAGTGCGCCCTCTGCAGCTCTGCCGCAGACAAACGGATCGGCGAAGGAAGCTGAGAAGAAGGGGTTGAAGGACCAGAGGGAGCTGAGCCTGAAGGAGAACCTGGAGCTGTTCATTGATAGGTAAGCTGCCAGTCATCGATCACCATATCAAGACATCCGACAGCTTATTGTGATAATCTCTTCTTCGTTGTACCCAGCTGCAAGCGTCTATCCGCCCGAGCTATCGCACATCCCGACCTTCCGCTGGCTTTCGACAAGGATGATGACGATACGCTTGACTTTGTGTTGGCCACCGCCAATCTGCGAGCGACTGCGTATGGCATCGCCAACAAGACCCGATTCCAAGTCAAGGGTGAGCTAGAAATCACCTGAATTGATACCAAGGTCTTCCAGCTGACGCCTTGACACGGCATCTTAGAGATGGCCGGAAACATCATTCCCGCTATCGCTACCACGAACGCCATCATCGCCGGCCTGATCGTCATGCAGTCTCTTAACATCCTCAAAACCCTTCCTTCTCCCAACGGCACTACTCCAACCGAGACCAACGGTACTTCCTCCGCTGGACCTGCGGTACGAAACGTCTTCCTCCGAACGGATCCTGCCAAGCCTCTTGGGTTCTCGGCACCCCAACGGGCAGATCCAAAATGCTCAGTCTGCCGAGACGTCTACATCCCCTTCCGAGTCGACTTGGCCCGATGCACTCTCGGTCAATCCGTGAACGAAGTAGTCAAGAACTGGCTCGAGTCTGCTTCGTTTGAGAACAAGGATGAAGATGAGGAACTTGAGTGGACGATCTTCGAAGGAGGAAGGTTATTGGCCGACCCTGATTTCGACGATAATCACGAACGAACGCTGGAAGACCTCGATATCAAGCGAGGGAAGATGTTGACTGTTAGAGATGAGGATGGGAAATACAGGCCTATACACTTTTGTATTTGTGAAGGGTGAGTCAAGCCGACCATATTCCTTCATCCACCTTGATCCTCTACCTTCTGGTCGAACACACGTGTTGTTCTGAGCTGACTCAAAGTCTGACATCGGTCGACTACCAACGTCTCCAGTGACACCCAATCACCCACGCCTTACGCTTTACCATCTCAACCACCTTCGATTCCCCTCGCACCCCCTGCGCCCGTACCTCGCGAACCATCCGAAGAACCCATTCTTCTCGACTCCTTGCCCCCGACTACTGTTCCCGCTCAGAACGGTGCCGCCACTGCCACCGCTTCTGCTCAACCGGCAGAAGTGGTGCCGATCGCTAGTGGGACTGCTGCTGGTGTCAAGCGAGGAGCGCCTGAAGATGGAGATGTCAAGGTTGATGCTGCAGATGAAGCTGTAGGCAAGAAGAGGAAGTTGGAGCAGGTTGATGCGACTAAGGGTAATGACGATGACGACGATTTCGAAATCCTGTAAGCGGATTTCAACGCCCATCTGTAGTTAGAATTTGGGAATCAAGACGAGCGACGGAGATATACCTCGCTGTGACGAGATCAGCTATAGAGCTGTGCCCAGTACAAGGCGCTTTACTTCGTACAGAGGAAACGCGGACAAGTGACATAACGTCGGGAGAAGACAACATACTTGGATCCAAATGATACAAGCTTAAGTAGATATGTACATACATACATACATAAATGTATACAATCACATACATGCGAGCTGGCTCGACGTGCGTGTCCTACATCCCAGAAGTGATGTATGTGGGTCTCACCCCAGCCGGTCGGACAACTACTTCTATGGCATGAGCAGGTGGTGTGAGGTATGACGCTTACTCGAGAGCCTCGTTTAGTTCATATCCCTTGGTATCCGCGTCATCGTCACCGTTATCGTTGTAGTCGTTGCTGCCGTTGTCGGGCGATAAGGTTCGAGCGACGAGGCTTGGATTCTATCTGCCCCTGGATCGGGTCGATACGATAGTCATCCCATCGCTCTGACCGATCATTCGGTGCGGTGTGGCATCGTAGTGTAAAGCAGCTGTTGAGTCGATATTCGCGCCTTTGGGGATACAGTATGACCAATCATCTGCTTCCTCCCGCTCCCGTTCCTAAAGCATTGGTTGTCCAATTCACCACCTCAATACCTGAAGCCACCTCGTTTATATACCCAATCATATCCGCCAATCCTAAATCCCCACCTCCACCGGATGCTGTTGATATCGAAGAGACAGCTTGGATAGGTCTTGAGGGTTTCAGCTGAATCAAATACGGTTGATTTTCATCAAAGCTTTGCTGTCGTTGTAGTTGTATATCATCTAGTCCAGTTGGTTGATCTTGCTCTGATGAGGATAAGGGTATGAGACGAGTTATGGATAGGTGGAGAGTGAGTGGGTTCAAAGGTGATATAGGAGCTGGGATGGGAATGTGAAATAAGTGTCCTTGAAGATGGTATGAATGCGAGAATCTGCCATTCCCGTTCACAAATTAATCAGTACTCGGACGTCTTCAATCGAGCGCAGCGCTGTTTAGTCGGATCTCGCTATACGTGCCATGGATCCTCATCATATCATAGATACGGGAGGACCGACTGGGTTGTGCTGCACTCACTCAAATCCAAGAGCATTCACAAACTCGTCCAACTCATCGACGCCCTCTTCAACCCCGGCGCCGGCAGGTATATCAAGCGCAATCACAGCTCTAACGCACGCATCGGCATATTCGGCCCCTCGGAGCGGCGCAGAAGTGTACGCCAAGCTATTCTTCCACCCTTTACTTTCACTACTCGCTTGTCCTTTTCCTCCGGTCGATGTCGATGTTGATGTTGATCGAAAGAGGAGATTACGCAATTGACCTTGAATAACCGGGTTCGAAGTATGATATACCCTATTCAATTCGTTGAGACTATCTATGTGGATAGATAGGAGAGATAAGTGGGCTTGTAAGCTTGGTAAGAGAGTCGGAGGGAGGAGAGCATACAACGTCGGTTCCAGAGGTGCTGAAGACATGGCTCTGACTCTGGCTCTGATTCCGGAACTCTAGGTTTTAGCTTAGGAGCGCGCTGCGTGGAAACGTGAGGAGTCGGGTCCAGAGAGGATTGAAAAAGGGCTAAATATCTGTCCTTTGAGCTGCTTGTTTTGATAAGAGATTTTATGAATATAGGTTTGCTTCTTGCTCATTCGCGATAGACAGTCGAGACCAACAAAATACGTACAACAGCAAGGTCAATATCTCACTACAACATGTTTGTTGCCTTGGAGCGAGCGAGAGATTTCCTTTTTCCTTCCACATCATGACTTTTATGCTCATGAGCCATTTTACGATTAAATGGCTCGTCGGTGATCGCCGCTTTGGGAGGATGATAACGGAGAGACTAGGCTAGGTGTGATGAGTAACCGGATTGTAGCGAGACGGAGGACTGTGTGTGTGCTATTTTGGGCGGGCCATCTATCCGTCTCGAACAAATCGACTCTTCAGCTAAATGATATCTTTCAGCGCGCTTTGCATGACACTCAATCATCTTTAACGACGACCGCTAATCACGAACTACGAACTGCGAACTACTGACAGCAGAAGCGGAGGAGAAATCGGCCAAGACGAGCGAAAGGCAAAACCCCCTTGGAATTACCTATCACTACCAGGTTCGCTCGACACAAGAGTCCGACCGTGTCGATTCGATTCGCCATTGTACATTCGCAGTACAGTCATTTGTTGCGACGAGGTAATCATAAGTGAGTTGGTTGCCGACGATCCTCCATCTCGATCTTTGTACCATAATTACATTATCGTCAGATGAACGGCAGTGACCATCTTGTCGAGCCGTTCGTTGGTCTTGTCGTTTAACGCTAATCTATACATCTCGCAGTGTCGCACGATCATAGCTCGATGCAAGGCATGGACGACAGTACGTTAATTCACCTCTGACTTCCGCCCCTCCTACCATGGTCGGGATTCCAGCTGATAACAAGGTTTCTGCGCGTTCATTTGGTCCCATGTGTAGTGTCATCAACGAGCTCGGGAGGGATGAGCATGAAAATGTATTTTCACGGCTCAATCGGATCAGACTGTGAGTTCAGCCTGTATTCCTTGCAGACATCCGATCCTCCTGCCAGCAGGCTTGGTATGATATCTCGATCGCCTGAGAGTTGTCACAATACAATCAGCAGCATTAATTTGTTGGCCTAATCGTGTGCACGGTGGCTGCTAACTCGCTCATCTCGTTTAGCGCTATGGTTCGCATCGTGGGTTCCGACTTCAGCCGGAGCGACAGTAGGCGTGTGCATCGCGCTGTTCCTGTTGGCCATCTTTGAACGGTACCTTGTAGCGTTCAGGAGGGCCTGTGATGTTTCTTGGCGGAAAGGGTGAGTAGGTGGTGGAAACGGTGTTGATAATAGAAAAGTAGAAAGATCACGCATCGATTGACCAGAGGTTCTTTGACTTGTACCCTTCAATAGAGTTGTGGGATATTCTCGACCGATAGCAAGCGGTACGATACCCCCTCCTCAATCCTCCTCATCATCAGGCAATACTTCTGCCCTTCCTCACCCCTCCGGATCTCAAGATCAAGGATCTGTATATCGTCGCGCATCATCGCAATCGCAATCGCAATCCCAGAAAGACGGATATGATGTCGGGAGCGACCCAAACTTTGTAGGAAGCTCAACATCAGCAGGAGCCGCAGCGCCTTCGTACTCGTATCAGGACATTGACAGGAATGGTCTAGAACAAGAGAAACAATCTTCGCCACCTCTCGCGCCGCTCGCGCAAGAACCGCGATTATCATACATGAATGACGATTGGCGCGAGAATGGGCTGGATCACCTACCCAAAGCAGCGAAGAAGAATCTCGATCCGGCACGATACGATAGGTGGTCTAGACCTTTCCGATGGGGTGTCGATCTTCCTAGAGGATTATTACAGGCTTTGCAAACCTTGATCCATTACTTGCTCATGTAAGCTGCACGCATGTTACGCGGATACTCGCAATTGTGTCGTCTGTGACAATAGCTGATTCGTTATCGGGTTCTTTGGGTCTCTCGCTTGCAGGTTGGTCGTGATGACTTTTAATATCTGGTGGATTCTCGCCGTAGTGGTAGGTAGTGGTATAGGAGAGATGCTGTTCGGACGATTTGGCGCATCTCATTCGGGCCATTAGCGAAGATCGGATGCGGATATCTGAGATATCGACCAACGCTTATGATGTATGTATCTCTACTTTACTATCCGAGTGATTGATCTGCCTCGTACAATAGGCGAAAACGCGCACGAATCTTGTACTGCGGCGCTGTAGCCTCCACACAAGACCTCAGGACTATGATCAAGCAGCCAGCATACAACACTACTGTGGATGGGTGTGTGTGTGTGTGTATGTGTGTGCGTGGCCGTGTCACGGACTTCGACACCGACCTCAAAGATTCAAATATTATGACGCGGCGAAAGGCATGTTCGGTGACGTCTTCAAAAAGCAGTAGTCAAAGGACCCCTCCTTGACTGCACCAAAACCATGACCGCCAATATCCTCCGCATGCGGCAACATTTCATTTCATGCAACAACAACGGCGCTTCGAGGCGGAAGCTGAAACGTCAATCAATGAATGGAACCTCAATACGCCTTTTTGTCGTCCATGTAGCGACTCTTCCTCGTGTCTGACATGGCGACTTGCTGATATCTCATTCTACCAACCCAGCAGCTCAGCAGGTTTTACGCTCCGAAAGGCCTTCTTCCTTCCTCCTATAGGCTTGGCTTAACTCAAGGCAGAGTGGCGCAACCGTAGCATGCGATATACAACCACTGACTGTACGAGTACGCGATGCACGGACCTGGCTACAGTGTACTGTATATCTTGCGCACTGACCCAATCAAAGTAAGGACATGACTGATTGATTCCACCGTCTCCATATGGCAAGGTTGAATGATCATCCTCTACAACTACAACCACAACCACACGCCATCAAACACAACCATCTTCCACAACAACATCAATCAACTTCCCACTCACAGTCAAACTTACACTCAACAATCAACATCCACCTTTCATTCAGGTCGTATCTTGTCACCTATCCTTGATACCATATCATATCGTTCATACCCTGTCACTCACTCACGCTACTATTATTCTTCTAATCGACTTGTCTTGAATGCCCATTGGAGACTTACTGAAAGCACAGATACACAACATGGCCACTAAAGTTCTACGGAGTACAAAGACGTATGCGGCTGATAAAGGCGAGCAGCCTACGAGGTTAGGGGAGACAGTGGAGATTATCGATTACGGTGAGTCTCAGTCGTCCTTCAGCTTGCTTCATGGATTCCTTTCGATGCTCTTTGCACGTATTGGCCCTCTTCATATTCGGGGGGAATGTTGAGTCAGGTTTGAACACGCGGCTACTGGCCTTGAAGGAAGGTGTTCTTCGCCGATTTCGGTCAACAATAAGATATAACCTCCTTCTTTTTGGAGAGACAAAAGAGTCTATTTCATGACGCTGTTGCCAGTATCGTTGTCATCAACATCCCTTTCATGACGAGTGGAGGGTATATCATCCTGCCTTCTTCGGAAGGTCAAGATGTCCGTCACCCCACCAAGCCCCCATCCTTCGTCAAAGTTGAACCCTCAAAGTCCTCTCCAACAACATTACAGTACGAGTACAAACCACCAGTACCACTTTTGCCTCAGTGTGATTTTTGCTCGTTTGAAGAACGTGATCAACCACTACCTCTCGACGGCAACGGAATAGAATACATTTACGTTCGCACATGTCGCTGACAATGTCGATCCCATATACAATCCTAACTTACGACCCACCTTCGTCCCCTATATCTTACATAGCGATCAACAAACCTCTCCCAGAGACGAGAGTACCTACGCATCGCAGTACACCGCCAGAAGAGTCAAAGAGCTCGGCGGGTGATAGACCAGACAAGACGCCGTCGTGAGTACAGTCTTACCGTCTGACCGAGCATAGCGAATTCATTCAACCCATACATATACACACTCAAAAAGACTAGACATGCCGCAAGGGCGTTTGTATCTGTTTCTGTACAGATTTGGCGTGGCGTGTCGTGTGTGGAAGAGGAATCTCCCAATATGCTTAAGCAGGAGCTGATCTGTGTATGATTGCCGTCTTAGCGCACGAGCAAAAGGTGAGTACAATCAACACAAAGTTGTGCAAGGTTGAATGACATGCTTCTCAGCATCAGCCAATTGTAGAGTGGAGTCAATGCTGAGTACTCAACTCTGATCTGATCTGGAATGAAATGACATATCACAGTGCTGCCTTGGGTACAAGGGGTCCAGGCTGATTCTCAGGCCACCCCAGAAGGCATGTTTGGTCCGTACCCTTCCAGTAAGTACAACTTACAACTTACCACCTTATTTCGTTAGATCCTTCATACTATCCCCCTCTTCCGTCTTGAAACTTATCCTACATAAGCAAAAGGACTTCGAACATATACATACATCCTCATGTTCGACAATATCCTATCACCTTTCCGCAAGCGCGAGAAAGAACGTTGGTCTAACTTCACCTTCCCTTACACAGGACCCCAGTCAATGGCGGAGCCAGCGTTCGTCCAGACCCAAACTCAGTCACGTCATCCATTCGCCTACAATGCCGGTCCAACTCTTCCGTTCGCCGCTCTCGGACAGGGACAGGCTCAGCGAGGCTTCGAGGATGACCAAATAACAGAGTACCTTCAGTCTCAACGACCTGAAAGCGAAGTGTTGAGCAGAGGCGCAGGTATGAAAGGCGGCGGTGCTCCTCCTAGACCTGGCACTGAAACTCCTGAAGGCTTCAGCGCCACAAGTCCTGGTATGGGAACGTTTGGAATGGAGGGCAGGCTGGAGTCTGCTCAGGTACCTTTGCCCAAGTCGAGACTTGCAACTGTGAGTGAGATAATGAAATAGTGATGATGTTTCTGAGCTGACGTGATCTTTTCGGCAGACCGCTGTGACTGGCTCACCGAAAAAATCGACCTACACTACTCGCAAAGCGCCGCCTACCGCCCCGCTTCCTCCTGATCCAATCATCCATAACGAGCCCGCTCAGCCCAAGCCTGATTCGGATGAACAATTGGAGAGGCTCGAACTACCCTCAGCACACGAGCATAAACCTCATCACGAGCATCCCTTCTCGCATGCCGAGGCTCAAGCGAAACAGATCCAGGCGATGGAAGAAGCGCGGGCCGCTGCTCTCGCCCAGCTCGAAGCCGCTCAAAGACAATCCATCCTCCAGATGGAGCAAGAGATGATGAACACCCTCAACTCAGCCAATGTGCCTCCGTCCGGTGCAGCCAAGGGTCCTAGACAGACATACGATACGATGACGAGCGGTCCTTCTTTTGGTCATCTTCTCCACCAGAACGGGATGCCTCTTTCCGCCACTCAGTCAATGCAGATTCCTCCTGACGGTTTCGATCCTCGTCAAATCACCGGTATGAGCGATTCCTTCTTCCGCATTCCCTTCGGTGTACCTATGGGCATGTCTGTCCCTCGACCGTTGCTTGTCATGCGGGATAGCGCAGGTGCCGGTCTAGGTTTGGGCTTGGGCCCGGACTTGTTGGATATCCTAGAGGAAGAAGCCAAGCCAGCTCGAGGACAGGAAGATCGGAGCGCGTTCGTCGAGACTGTCGAAGACGTAAGCTTTTTCATTCAGATGGCATGAGCACATGCCGGTGACAGAAAGCTGACTGCATGAGAACAGGAGGAATGCTCCGGCGTCCGCACCGATCTTCGCACAGAGTCCCCCTCGAAAGCTCCGACCCAGGGTGTACGAAGCACGTTCCAACCTGAACAAGTGGCTCGGACTGAATCAGGTCTTTTCGGCGAGCAGCCTACTGCACCCCGCTCCGTAGCTCAAACTGTACGTTCAGTATGATGAAACTCCTTCTTCCTTCCTTTGTTCTTCCTGTCCTTCCTTTCATGGAACACAGCTGATGATCGACACGGTATATATAGAGAGCTCCACCTTCGACTCACGCACCTACCGCCCACCGCCAATCACCCAGTATCGCACCAAAGGCTCCCTCAGTTACTCCTTCGAAAGCTCGTACCAAAGCCCCCACGAAGGCTCCGACAGTGATGTCAGAAGCATTCCCCAGGGCGCCCACCCAAGCTCCTACTGTCGCCGGAGGCCAGTCTCAAGCACCTCGAGCTGTATCTCAACAAACTTACATGGAATACCCCGATGGACACACGATTTACTCGCAAGTCCGTACCAAGAACACACCCACCATCATTCCCAACGAAGTCTCGGAATACTTTTACCCGCATGGTGAAGAGGATGAAGGTTCGATAGTCCCTTCACACCACGGTTCTGTGGCGCCCACTACCATCAGCAACGTCAAGAAGTTGGTCGCTGAAAGTCGATTCCATGATGAGACGCTCTGTCAGCTGCTCGATGCGGCGAGATTGAATCTCATAGGAGATGAAGCGAAGAAAGCACTCCAGCGAGCGGCGAGAGCCCGCGTGATTGAGCTGAGAGATCTCAGGGAGCGTGGCGAGGTGAGCTTCCAGCATTTGCGACCAGTCTTCGAATCAAGAGGCAAGCTGACGGTAGTGATAGATCGAGGAAGGTATCGCAGCGCCTGTAGTACCTGACGAGCCGAAATCAAGGGAGACAACTCCCAAGAAAGACAAGCGAAGCAAGTCCAGGTCGCGAAAGAGGAGTGCGTCGGAGAAGACAGAGGTAAGTCAACTGTACGACCGTCCACGAGGGACATTCAGCTGACCCCACTGTGAAGACTGTTGTAGCCCAGTATCCGCCCGTATGGGCACAAGATGTGAGTAGCACTATCCTCCGAAAGCAGACTACAGTACATGCTGATAGTCGTTCTTGCCCCAGATCATGTCACGTCTCGCCGCTTTTGATTCTCGATTCAACGCACTGGAAGCACAGAAGCATGAACTTCAGGCCATGGAACCGGGCCGACCTGCTACTCAGCATTCTCAGGTCACCCAAGATATCCCCAGCAACCTCATTGACGAGCTCATCTTCCACGAGCTGCCTTCTTCCGGTTTCACAGGTGGTGTTCACATGCCTCAGGGGTTGACTCAGTCGATCCTCTTTCCCACACAAGGTACAATGCCTCCCATGCCCGGGTATGCCAGTCAGAAGGCTCAAACTCACTACACCACGAACAAGCCTGTCTCGACTGTTCCTCCTCCTCAATCACACTATACCCAAGCGCAAGCGCCTCCTACTGCTCCTTCCGCTCAAACTGCTCGAGCTCCGACAGTTCCTCCTACCCAGTACTCGCAACGAGCGCCTACTCGGGCTCGAAGTGCTGCGCCCACTCAAGTGGAGACCAATCGTGGCCACGTCAATCCTGATATCCCAATGTGGGGCTCAGAAGTCGAACTGCCTCAGGCCGATTCGCTTCCCATACCAAACGGTCACACGGCTGCTCCGACCATCAACATCCTCGCACCTACCGAGCCCAGTGTCGCTCCAGGTCGAATGAGTACTCGAGCACCCTCTCGAGCCGCTTCACAGACTGGGACTGCTAGAGCCCCGGACCTCGTCGATGTGACGATCATCACCGAGCAAGCACTTCCTGAGGCGGCTGTGCCCGACCCTCGAGAGCGTGATCTGCCTGCGCCCCCGTCGGAAAGTGTCAGGTCTCATCGACCTACCCCACCGTCCAAGTCGACCCCGCTTGATGCCAATACTGTAGAAGGTCGAACGCCAGGCGCGGCTTCTATTCCCTTGACGCAAGGAAGCGTTGCAGGGGGTACCCAGTTCCCCACTCAATCAGCTTATGTGGGCAATCCGGATCACTATCCGCCATCACTCCATGGACCCCCTCCCGGAGCACAAGCGCCATTCGGGTTCTCCCAAGCGCCAGCAGCAACTCAGGCAAAACCGCCATCGCCTCAGCCCTCGCCTCACATGAGAAGCGACATCCACATGCAGCCGAATGATATTATCCTGTCGCCCCCTCAAAACCTCATGAGTCCGCCGAGGGACAAGATTCACGTCATTGACCCTCTGCATCCTCAGATGGGAGGTTGGAAGCCGTGGGATATGCTTACTCAGAGACTGTATAGCTGGGCGCTGATCGCGGAGGAGAAGAGCTTCGTGCGGGCTCTGGAGGAAGTCAGCTTGGGAAGACAGGTGAGCTTTGAATTCACCGTCATGTGGAGAACAAGCTGACCGTGTTGATTTAGGTCGAGGAGTTCCCCTTGAGCATCTTCATGATGATGACTTATAAACGGTAAGCTGCACGGCTAATAATGCGAAACCCAGCTTATGCCTTACTGGCTTTCCTCACCATTCCAGACTGGTTCGAAGAAATCTGAGTGATAATCCGCCAGTGCCGTGCGATAAGTTGCTGGTCCCCCCAAACCTGGCCAGCGCTATCAACATTGCTGTTCACAGGGTAAGCTTCTACAGAAACTGCTTCTTTGCGTGTATCAGCTGACATGAATTGTGTGTTATGTAGCGACGGTACCATGATGCGAAGGAGATTTTGCTTGAACTCTGGGATTGTGAGTAGCGGAGGTTTACCGACGGCGGGAGCAACAGCTGACCTGTACCTTAATATCCCTGTAGCCCTGGGAAACAAAGAGCCGCCCCGAGTGATCATCTCCTTAGCACCGCTGGGTAACGATGTGAGTTGCACTGGAAGTGGTCTCTGGACGCCCGCTGATCAGCTCATGCCGTCTCTAGCCTGATCAATGGGCTGCCCACCGATACGATACCGTCACGAAGCATCTGACAACTTACCGAGTTTCTCACCTCAATGATATACAAACTGATGGACGTGAGTTGAGCTGGCGAAGGAATTGGCTCCGGACGCAGCTGATACTTCGATGTTGTGCAGGTTCCTTCTGGTGTATGTATCTCGTTGTCATAGCTATTCTGATCGCATCGCTACGCAGACCGAGTTAGCTGATTAGACTGTCAAAATTCTGCAGGGTGGGAAGCAATCAGTCAAGCGTGGCCCCAATTCCAGATTCCCGATATGGATACGCTTGAATACAGCGGTAAACAACGTATCGTGAACGAACGACGACCGCCTGAGCACAGGCACGACAACTCGTTGTATGCAGCCAACATCGCGAGGAACTTGCTATTGTGAGCTGTCTGTCTCAGGATTATCTTTCTGACTATTGCAGCTGACAATATGGCATACTGGGCTATGCAGAGGATATCGACCTGAGCGACCGCAGGATCTTACCAAGCTCCGAGAACTCGTCTGGGCGGAGGTGAGCTGGAAAACGAGAGTGTCTTCAGGCATGATCAGCTGACTGAAGTATCCTTGGTGTTGAACAGGTCAAACGTCTACTGGGCAAGAAGAGACACGGTCGATTGGTGGTTGAGCCAGAGTCGTCTGAGCACCTGTACGATGCGTAGATCAAGGATTGGTCAAGTTACAATACCGGTTTAGTGAGGGGGTAGTCGATCGACCGAGTGATACCGGTCAATGATTAGCGAAGAAGATAGTAGTATGAACCTGAACGTGAATGAAACGGAGTGAATAGAATGGAATCAATGATCGAGCGTCGTCTTATAGTCTGTATTTTCTTGAGAGCACCTTTATAACCCAACCCAGCCTATAGAAGAAGCCCGGATGCATCTGTATATCAGCGTGCATGTGCGATATGTGCGATAACACATTGAACTCAGTTCAGTCTTCCATTTAGTCGTCGGCACTATCGGATCGGCCTTGCCCGATCAAATGCTGCCAGCTGAGATTTTACCGAGTTTTTGTTTTGCCTTGTTTTGGTTGTATCGACTATCGACTCGTTGAATAGGACGAAATCACTATAACTAATTTAAACCCGTGCCGTAGTATTCGGAATTCCTGTCAAGTATCTATCACTCTAGTCTTGCTCTCAGCGCTACCGTTATCTCTATCGACATAAACTCTACCCTCTACACTCGAAAGTACGCTCGCCAGCATACTAAACTCGGTGCAATCAGCTCCAGCAGCAAAGATGGAAAACATAATCAGAAAGGCAGAATCATATCTCCCCACTCCACCTTCCGAACCTGAACCCGAACAACACCAATCATCTGCATCTTCAGACACGCACCCTGGGATCCCATTGATACCTTCGAAAGAAGCGACGATATACTTGCATACGCCATTTCATCCTAAAGCTGAAGAATATGCCGCTGAGCGATTCAAAGAGGTTCTTAGGCCTTCGGATGGGGATATGCGGGAATTAATGAGCAAGACTGATGGGATCTGTGAGTTTGAGTCTTGAGCTTGAGTCTTGAGCCTTGAGCCTTGAGGCTGCGCGCTGCCCGTCCCGTCTCGTTTCCTCGCTCTGTCTGCTTTGGATCCTCTACTACATTCTGCACTGAATCCGAATCAAACGAAACGGAAACGTCGGTCGGCAATCTGCTGGACCATATTCCGCTCTCTCTTTCATTCTCTCAACCGCATCTACTGCTCTTTTTGGGCATGGCCGTGTTATCGTGATCGGACGGGCGACTGACCTGACATCTGCCTGGTTTCGCGCTTCGCTGGTGTCATGTAGTACTCCGCGTAGGAAACGTGAATCGAGAAATGCTCCTCGCTGCTCCCAAGCTCAAGATCATCTCGAGAAACGGGACGGGTATCGATAATATGCATTTACCGACCGTCAAGGAAAAGGGGGTCGTCGTTACCAATTGTCCCGGTGGGAATGCTCAGGTGAGTAAGGGCGTGTATCTCTCACTCAGCTTGGCATTCGTACACAGATTCCTTTCAGACGCAATTTCAGTCCTTTTTTTTTGGGCCCGTACCCAGTAGCGGTCTTGAACCAATTTTTGGTTGGTGATGGGAGTTGCATCTCGCTGGATAATAATAATCATATATACTCTCATTCCGCCCAACATATATCTATCCCCTGATGAGCTTAATCCTTAACTCGGGCTTTTCGCTTGTTTCAGTTTCAGTCAAATGAAGGTTATGCTGATTATAGAGGGCTTACTTGTCTTATTTGTCTGGTTCATCTGATACAGGCCGTGGCTGAACTCGCCCTTGCCTTGATGTTATCAGTCCTTCGTCGCGTCGTCGAAATCGATGCCCGAATCCGCTCCGGCGAAAAAGTACCATCCATCACAGCCCTCGCTCCCGGTCTGTTCGGCTCAACTGTCGGCTTAGTGGGAATGGGAGATACAGCGTACGAACTAGCTAGATTACTCTTAGCGTTCGGATGTAAGATCCTCGTCTATTCGCCTACTTCACCTTCTAACCGATGGACGGTCGAATCTCCTCGATACCCTGTGGTAATCCCTCACGAGAGGGTATCGTCCCTCGATGAGTTGTTGCCTCAGGTGGACGTATTATCGCTGCATTGTCCGTTAAATGATCAGACTCGAGGGTTGATCTCGACGAGCCAATTGAACGACATGAAAAACTCGGCTGTGATTGTTAATACTGCTCGAGGGGGGATCGTCGATGAACGTGCGCTTGAACAGGCACTGGAGAGTGGACAGCTCGGTGGAGCGGGGATAGACGTTTGGGATATTGAGCCTGCATATGGAGAGACGATGGGCAGGTTGGGTAAACTGAGAAACACGGTCGTACTGCCTCATCTGTGAGTTGTCAGCTTTGGTTTCGGCTCTAGCTCTAGCTCTAGCTCTAGCTCTAGCTCTAGCTTCAGCCCCTTTCATCCTGCTTCACGCACACCATTCCGTCTCCCTGATTTGGAATAATACCCCGTCCGATGCTGACTATTCTTTCTCTCTTGTCTCCATGCTCTCGCAGCGGAGGAAGCACGGACGGCGCGACGCTCGAAGGATGTATGAAGGCGATCGATATTATGGCTGATTACCTGGACGGTAAAGGCGCTCGAAACAGGGTGGTCTAACTTAATAGCACAGCTTACACAAGGGAGTTTACTCATAGATTTTGTAGAGCATTTAGACATAGATCTTATAGAACGGATACTGCATGCATATCGCGCTTCAAGAAATACGTGATGGATTCAGTCCATCTTCTTCCTAGATCCACAATGATGGTGGCGGTGAGTATATAAAGCGGACATCGTTTCAAGGCAAATTGAAAGCATTCTATATGCTGATGTGCTGAGACCGTGCCCTCGAGACGAGCCCTCTACCCTTCGATCGGACTCGCTGGTCAAGCAGGGGCTTTTCCGAGATACTCTCCTCGTGCAAGTTTACCTGGCCTGGTCTACCAATCGGATTGGTGATCTGAGGAAAGGATTGGTCTTCCATGAGTGTAGGGCTTTTCTTCCATCCCTGCTGTCTATCATTTCTTATTCACATATCGCGTAATATCCCCTCTAATTACTGAAGCGAATTGCGAATGGAGATCGAGTTGTCATAATTATGGGCGTATAGATCGTCAGGAATGTCCGTAATACACGTACAGCTCTATCTATCTACACGACTCTGCACTGAAGGCTTATTCCGCCGATTCCCCGCCCTGCATGGAGCAAAGAGATAATGCCTTTGAAAATCCGGTACAACGCGACGTCCAGCCGTATCGAACGATACTGATGATGAACCAGATCAAAGGTGAGTGTGTAGAGAATCGGTAGCCCGAGCTGCGGTCAGACTATCTCGTGATATTTGATTTACGTCCGCGTCCGCGTATAGCGGGGAGCGGTCCAATACACTTGCTCAGTCGATCATTGACCGGGATCTTGGAGAACGACCAACAAATACTTGTCGTCTATAGACCCAAGAAGCAGTTGACAAGTCAGCGCTGACTTAATTATGGACATGTGGGAGCTCGGTATGTGCACGAAGCTCGCGATGGAACCGTAGTCCGCCACGGAGGAATTTGTCGAGCATCATCATAGTTTCGCAGGGATCCCCATCGCCAGGAAACGGCGTATATATTGCGAGCACTAACCGGGCGTGATGATGAGCTCATGCCTCTTCGTCCGTATTCGCATAAACTTGAGTTCGTCCTGAAGCAATAACAAACAGTACGTCGCACGTCAGCAGACCAACACCATCATGACGAGTTGAGCAGCTGATACTTCAGAACACGGGTAAGAAAGATGCGTTGACTCACACCCTCTTCACAGTCTCCTATGGCTTTGCTGACGCTGCTCACGATCCCTTCGACGGCCTTGGCGTATTTCCGACCACCATCACCCTCAAACACACTACCAGTAGTCTGGATGATCCCTCCACCCCCAGCCGCTCCAGCTGATATTGATGCCGAAGACGAGGGGTGATTTGAACCGTTAGTTTGTGGTTGAGAGGTAGAAGGGGAAGAAGCTCTCGAGAGGACCATGACTCCTCGAACATTCCGATACGCGCTCAATCTTGAGAGGGTAGATTCGATCTCTGGTGGTGGAGCAGCTAGGGCTGGGGCTGGGGCCGATGCCGATGCCGATGCTGATGACGAAGCATCGAGATTGAGTGTTTGTTGACTCTGCGAGTGACTCAGAGTACGAGGCGAGAGGACTTCTCCCGTCGTCGACGAATGGTCTTCCGCGGCCACCATGATGACGCTTATATCTAGGGAGAATCCTTGGGGTATATTGTTTAGTGCAAATTGATGAAGGAGGAAGGAGGAAGAAGACACTTGATTAATTGATTGTTGTTATTGAGTTGACGATTGAGGATGATGGACGTGCGGGGTGGAGGTGTAAGTAAGCCAGCATCGGAGATATAAACATGCGTTGCCGGCGTTATATCCCGAGTGGCACTCACTCTCACTTTTACTTCTCGTCTCTCAACCTCGGATCTTGAATTTCGAGATTTCAGGATGTTGCGTTTGCGTTTGACTTTGCTTGCTCTTCCGAGCCATGAATGACATTCAACAAGATATCGTCAACATATCACAATAAGCAAACATAGATCATCTTATCATCTCGACTCCTCCTCTCCCATAGATACCGGCCTATCCAACGCCTTCAATATTGCCAAAATGAGCGTGAGTGTTGAGTGGTGCAACTTCCAATGCCAGAACCCTCTCCAACTTCATGTTACTTCGTGTGAGATCGTAGCTCACCTGTCTTCGTTTAATAATTAGTTCTCCCGATCCGTCCTTCGATCCGTCCGAGCTTCAAGCTCAAGATCATACATCTCCGCTCGACCTCTCTCGACATCCCGACCCATCTTTGCTGAAGCTCAAGCCGAGGCTTCTTCATCGGCCGCTACCGCCGTATCACCTAAGATTGCGCCTATCGTAGATCAGATTTCGGGACTTAGTCTCTTGGAGGTATCGGAGCTCGTTTCTGCGCTCAAGGTGGGTTCTTTTCTTTTGGTAATTTACCCTTCCCGTATGTCCGAAGTCTCGAATTGTATCGAAGGCAGGCCGGAAGATGCTCGTTGCAGTGTCGTGAGGCATTTATGGTTCGAAGGGGATGATTGTCGGATACAAGGATAGGAGGTATCAGCTTGATTTTCTGTTTGGCGTCGGTCGTCGGCTTGGAGGAGAGAGGAGACACTGTAGCGGGGGCGGAGTTCATATTGTCGCACGAAGGAGGAAGGAGTTGCGACGATTTGCACGCAATCTTCAACACCGATGGCCGATCAAAAGTCGACAGGTCACAAGGATTTCAGGAGACGTTCAGCAGCGAGCCGGATCATTAACTGTTGAATTTGGGATGGGAGATCGTCGTCTTACTGTCGCCTATACGATGCTCGCATATTTGCTAACCCTCGCACGCTCACATGCTCGTTCGTACAGACCCGATTAAACATCACCGAGATTGCCATGCCCGCCGCTTCTTCCGCCGCCGCCCCTGCCGCTTCAGCGGCTTCATCAGAATCAGCCGAGCCAGCCGAGGAAAAACCAAAGGAAAAGACCATCTTCACTGTCAAGCTTGAAAAGTTCGACGCGGCTGCAAAGGCTAAGATTATCAGGGAGGTCAAGGCTATCATGCCTAATATGAACTTGGTAGAGGTGAGTTCTGCTGTTATTTCTATTTCTATTTCTATTTCTATTTCTATTGGTGTAGTCTGCTCTGCTACGTCTTGCTGGGAGAGTGATTTCAGTGTCTGTCAAGAAAAGACAATTCGCCGGATGGTGACTTTGGTTGGCGTGCACTGGGAGGGCGTGTACACTTGAAGTGGGGAGAGGAGAAAGAAATCCTTGGCTCCTTGGCTCCTGCTACCCTCGATCTTTCCTGGAGTCATGGAGAAGGCAGACGGATATACCCGCGGTCGTATCTTGGTGTCACACCCGCTGCGCTCTTCACTTGGTCCACTCGGAAGGAGTACGAAGTCAGCACAACGAGCAGGACAGACGGGCTGGCGTAAACGAAGTGTTCCCTTGCGATTCTGTATACCGGTGCTGATATATTCTCCTTGTTCACTTCGCTTCACAGGCCAAGAAGTTCGTCGAGTCGGTCCCTCAGACACTCAAGGAGAACGTCCCCAAGGAAGACGCCGAGAAGCTCCAGAAGACGCTGACCGCCCTCGGAGCGACCGTATCCCTCGTCTAATCTGATCCTCTTCACGAGCGGGAATGCGAAGCGAGAGGTGACGATTGGAACAAATGAGAATGGTGTATTTTGGTGAATCACAGGGACATACATGGATGACCAATATACACACATACTATGCATATATCGCACTGATCAGCTCGTCTATCCTACCCAAGACATCAAGCATCTGAACGGAAGGGGAGACCTGAGAGGAAATGACTACTGACCTTGAATCGACGTGGATCTCTGTATTTTGCGATCTTGGCCTCACGTTCAACTAGCTTCTGAATTCCAGCTTCTAGCTTCTCTCCAGCCACTGAGACCTTGGCGTCGTCCAAGTCATCTTTGCTTGCACTGAGCCATGTGCATGTCTATATCTCATATGGATATTACGTTGAGATGACCATGACCACGTTGTGGAGAACTGCTGAAATCCAGGCTTTTGCTTTTGGTATGGTACTCGAGTACAGTATCCGTGCCTGAATCAGTCTGCATGTGTACACTGTTACAGCGAATATCAATACAGCGACAATAACGGTGACAACGAGACCAAAACATCACTTAGTACTATTCTCGAGCATTCATTCACAATTCACCAACCAATAATCCCCTTCTTCTTCACTCCTCACCATCTTCTGTCTTCTCCTGATCTCTCGTATCTCGACTCATGGAGCGCGGACCAACCAAGAAAAAAAAATACATCGCCCAGTGTACTGTCATGCTCTGCTAGGCCTGACGCGACCCAACTCTCGCTCTCGCTTTTCCAATACCAATTCCTCGGCCCATCAGCAAAATCACCGACTGCGCTAAATCATTCCAATACATGAACACCTCTCGCGAACCTCGGTGGCACGCTAGATCACACATACATTGTAATATTCGCGGCGTACTTGGCTACTCTCTCCTCTCACCTGGACCCAGACCAGCTCGCGCTAAACTTCCAGCAGAAGGTCTTACCATCACTACAAAGCTGTAATTATCAAACATAGCGCACGACTTAATCCTCCTCAGTCTTTGAGAGCTCTAACATGGCGCCGTCCATTACCGCTTCGTCGACACACTACGCTCTAGTGATAGACGCCGGTTCTTCAGGCTCACGTCTACAGATATACTCATGGCGAGACCCCGACCTGGAACGAGCTGAGATCATCCAAGAAGTCAGCGCTGCCACCCTCGGTCCTGAAGAAGTACGAAAGGGAAGATGGTGGTGGGATGCTGGGATGGAGAGGTTGAGATTGAAGGGAAAGGGAAAGGGGAAACAAAAAGAGGTTCTGGAGAGGAAAGCGCTTAGAAGGCTGGTTAGGGTTGGGAAGGGTGTTGAAGGGGATGAGTGGGTCAAGAGGGTCGAGCCTGGTGAGTTATCATGGTGACCTGATGACATACAGCGTTCTCGATATGATATGAAATTCATTGCGATCGCTATGGGGACAAGATCAGGGTATGCACAGCGTGAACTCTGTATCACTGACAGCTCTCTGAGAACATTGACGCTGACTATGGCTCCATACTTCGTCCCCCCCAGGTATATCAACCGTCTCGCCGGATGACATACCCACATACCTCTCCCCACTCCTTTCGCACGCCCTGCGGCATATCCCTCCGTCCCAGCACTCGTCAACGCCCATATATATCCTTGCTACGGCAGGAATGCGGCTCTTACCCCCTGAAGAAAGCAATGCAATCTTACAGTCTTCTTGCGACTTGATACGAAATGACTATCCTTTCCGAGTCGATGGACCCTCGAGCGCTGGACCATGCGGAGACTCGATCCGAGTGATATCGGGAGAAGAGGAAGGCATGTGGGGCTGGGTAGCTGTCAATTACCTCATGGACGGATTCGGTCATGCTCCCGAACCTATACCTCGAGCTCAATCAAATATCGATGCTGAACAGGACTACATGACGGAATCCATCGGTTCCTCGTCCTCGTCTTCGTTCTCCTCTTCGTCATCTTCTTCAGCGGAAGAAGACAATACATCTCATCTACTCCCACTTGCACCTTTGGCAGACCCGCCGCCCCATTCGTCAACAGATAGCGTTACGCCAGTCGACGTGAATCACCATTCTCCAACATTCGGTTTTTTGGACATGGGAGGCGCTTCGACTCAATTGGCATTCTCACCTTCACCGTCAGAATTGCTCAAATCCGGTTATCCGAAAGACGAACTTGGCACGGTCTCGCTCAGACTACTGTCGGGTGAAGTAGTGGAATGGCCCGTCTTCGTCGCTTCGTGGCTTGGATTCGGCACGAATCGAGCTCGAGAACGTTACGCCGAATCACTGATAAGTGAATGGCGAGAACAAGGTCTCGAGATCACAGGTACAACCCTAGACGCACCAATTTTCGACCCATGTCTACCTGCAAATCTAGAAATCCCATCGACGGACCCGACCTCTCATCCGGGCTTCAGAGGCTCAGGGGAATTTTCTACTTGCTTGACCAAGCTCACTCCTCTGCTGGAACATAGTACCCCTTGTCCGACGGAACATTGCCTCTTTGCGGGTCTACCTACTCCGCATATCGATTTTGAGAGAGAAGACCAGAGAGGGTTTATTGGGATTTCAGAGTATTGGTATACCTCTGAACAGGTCTTAGGGTTAGGTGGAGTATGGGATTGGGGAGAGTGGGAGAAGGGGATGAACGAGTTTTGTGCTAAGGATTGGCATGAGATCGAGGATGAGGTCGAGCGCGAAAAGGGATGGAGGGGATCAAGTGTGAGTGAAGCGTTTTCCCCACAGACTCCATCTGAGAGGCCAAAGTAATGCGTCGTCCCTAGGCATTCGTCTAGGGAGGTGAAGTTATAGTTGAAAGCCAGAGGTGTGGTGCTGACTCACATATCTTTTGATCATGTACCACCAGATTGGTCCCTCCCGATTGCAAATGCAATGCTTCAAGGGTGCATGGATCTCCAACGTCCTACACGAAGGTATCGGCATCCCACGACTAGTCGACGCCGGCGGAAATTTCACTCTTACAAACGGCGAACTGGGCGATACCAACGCCGAAGCTGAGCGACGCGCTCGAGAAAAGGGTCTAATAGGAGATGGCAAAACCAAGACTCATTTCCAGTCAATGGACGAAGTAGGCGAAACTGCTATTTCATGGACGCTTGGCAAGATGGTCATTGAAGCTAGTAAAGCTGTGAAACCTCGCTCGTACATCGCCGAAGATGCTTGGACGGCTCGAATCGGGCATTTACCCCTCGGAGGGTGGGAAGAGCGATTGGAGAAGATGGGGATCCAAACGTTGTGGGCGTATGGATTCGTCACTTTCTTCATACTTGCTTGTCTCTTCACATACGTCAGGAGAAGACTCTACCTCCACCACTTGAAGAAGGGTACCTATGGCAGACGGAGAAAGCCCAGCGTGAGCGATTACTCGGTGGAAGACGGTGTAGGACTTAGTGGAAGTGGGTATGTGTCCGACTCGGCATTATCTGCTTCTGGTTTGGGCAAATCACGGTTCTCCACCCCGGGGAGAATACGACTTTGGTCCCTTCGTCTAGGAAACACTGTCAAGCGAATCTTACCCTTACCTTTCGGTCGAGGTCGACATCTATCTACATCGTCTAGACCTAGACCGACATCCGGTTCAGGCTACCTGCCGAGGCACAATTCGATGCCATTACCGCTCATGGGCGGCGGCGGCGGTGGCGGTAACAATGGATATATCACCCCGTCAAATTCTCAACCGCCTTCACCAAAAGGCAATCCAGGAAGTTTCTTTGTACCTGCCAACATCTTATCCTCGTCAGCCAACGGGAACAGTGCCGGCGGAAGCCTGACTGTACCTTCTACTCGGCCTGGATCGACTTCCCCAAGCGAGACTGGTTACTCATCAGCTTCTACCTCTACATCCGGTATCGGTATCGGCATGGGGATTGCCAATTCGCCACCTCGAATCAAGTCGCAGAGGGGTAAACCACGCAATGCATCTTACACGACACTTGCTTCGGCTTACAACTACGATCGATCATCAGCGACAACCGGAGGTAGCAGTAACGGTGGCGGATGGAACGATCCGCCTTTATCCATGCTTTCACATGGCCAAGCGGGATATGGAAATGGCTACGATGACAGAAATGGAACTGGTAGTGGAGCTAGTGTCGGATCAGGGCTGATGTCGGGGATCTTGACGCCAACTGCTGCGAATCAGAGTCTCAGTCGGAATTCAAGTCGGGTCAACTTGAATGAGATGAGCATGATCAACGGTCTGAGCAGAACAGATCTCGCTCAGAGGAGCGCTAGTAGAGCCGGTACACCAGGATTTGACGAGACGCCTTGACCTCGACCTTGGCGAACCTAAGCCTGGTCGATTGCGCCGACCATGTAGAATTCCCATGCGCTTGGGCAGCAGTGGATGCGAGTAATGTCATAATTTTGTCCTATTGTGTCCTGTGTTGGACCACAATGGACTTTCGATTGCGAAATGGTACTGTACATACTCCTTTCACTGTAAATAAAAGAGTAACGTACGATCGTTCTTGGACATTGGGCATTGGACAGTTCAATGAATGCCTTATAACACAAGGCATGGTGTTCTTTTTGGTGATCTTAAATGAAAATAATAATAATGATAATGTGGAACAGGCGAACCCCACAAGAGCCTTCCTTTATCCGAGGGCATCGACTGTATATCTATTTTTGCATTCTCAGTGAGACGGGTGAGACGGGTGAAACGGGTGATAATAGCATTAACGATAGCTATAATGTCTATCTTGGGCGATATGGTAAGTGTATTCCGCTGTTTATTCTAGACTACCTCGTATTTCTACTTCTACTTGTTGACTTGTCGACCTCTCAAAACACCAACACCTCTGCATAACGAAGAAGCCCTCTCTCCTGGTCTCCAGGATCGACTCGAGCTGATTATACCAGGCCGCCATAAGCCATATCGACCAATTTCAACCAATCCCAACCTGCTGGATTCTCTCTAAACCCTCTCAACGCATCGGCCCTATCCAATCTCTCCTTGCGTCCCTTTTCACCCTCCCCAGGAACTTCAAGGCCTGTACAGTAGAATCTCTGCAAGGCCAAAGCGAGTAATTGCGCCTGAGCTTGCGAAAGCAAGAATCCAGGATTGTCGTTGGATCCTATGGGCCCTGTAGCTGCTGCTGGGCTGATTTCGCCTCGCATAAGTACGAGAGAATGAGTGTTGGATAGTTCGGGGTAATGAGTTAAGACGAGATACGGTTGAGCCCATTCACCATTCCGTTTGAACTCTTCCAGCGGTGTGAAGATAATTGATGTCGTAAGTGGTAAAGGTTTAGGGTAGGCCTCTGAAGATGGGGGATTTGAGGTTGTCGGAGTAGGATGAAAGAGCCATTGGAGATAAAACATCTCATATTCATCCGTCTTGACTTCTGCTTTTGCCGTGGCTCCATCAACAGCTGCTTCTTTTGACTCTGACGCCGAAGAAGAAGAAGGATCGCTCAGTCGTGGTAAAGGAAGCACGAAGAACGGGTTTTGCTTGGCGAGTGAAATCATCGATTCATACGTTGATGAAGGTAATGTCGCTGATAAGAAAGAGTTGGAAAGCGTCGGATGGGCAGTATGGTACGCTGTCCATATTTGAGAGATGGCGTTCGTGTCGTGCGGTGTGAGATGGAGTAGTGGGAGATTGAGGATGGAAGCGAGGGGCTAAGAACAAAAAACGGAACACGGAACAGAATAGATTCATAGGTTCACAGATTTACCCAACGAGCAGCAGAGTAGGCGATATCAGCTATGCTCATGGTCTTGACACTTTGGCTCGTATCGTATAGAATGGAATACACTAAGTTTCTCGCTGATGATGAGGGTTGAAATTTGAATTGAGCTCACCTTGATTCCTGATCGATCCCCTTCAGCCTGCTTCTGCTCCTGCTCGCTCCTACTCCTCTTAGCAGCTCTCTCACTTGACTTTTGTGTGTGTGTGGGGTTCAATCTCTCTGTAGCTTCGCCCAGAGCTTTACTAGCTTCAGCCTGCTGCTCCAATCCAGGATTTCTGGTTGATAATGGTGTAGCAGTCGTAGTCGTAGTCGTAGTCGTAGTGGAGCCTTCATCTTGTTCGAGATGAACTTGCGCTTGAGATCGCTTGGATTTCTTCAAGGCGTCTCGTACGGACGGAGCTAGGACTTTAGTCTTGAGCTCTTCGAGATCTTGGACTCCTTCGCTATGAGGGGGGAGAAACAGCGAAACAGCGAAAAAGCAGAATAACAAACAAGTGAAACCACCGGATCAGCAATTGCTTATTGCTCAATGTCGGTGTCTTCATCTTCAATTTGCCTCCGCCCCCGCTCCCCGCCCCTCGAAACTTTGTGCGTCGATTTTCCCAACTGCAAGGACCAGGGACCAAAAGATGTAGATAGTCGTGGTCATAGACCCCCGCATGCATGCATACATGCAAGCATTCTCTGGCTTTGGTCTGTCTTGAACTTTCGTATCGTATCTTGGACTCACGCTTCCACTCGCTTCTTTAGCTTATCACCATATTTCTCCTCGAATTCTTTCCGCTTCCTCTCGATAAGTTCTCGAGGATGTAATTGCTTCTCGAGCTCATTCAACAGATCAGGTCGGATCTGCGTGCTGGTGAAGCATCGGATCTGAAGGAGACGGTTGGATCGGAGAGGTTGTCGGCCAAGCCGAGAGAGCGCGAGCGCGAATGACATTGTGATTGCGATTGCGATTGCTGTGTTTGTGCTTTTGCCTTTTCTTCCTTCTAGCTGATCAGACTGAAGAGATAATTATCGCCGACTGCTTTTTTCGTGTTATTTGGGTGTGTGTGTGTTGTGCGTAATTGAAAAGCTACAAAAGATAGAAGTCGCTTGAGATACGAAAGAAATCGAAAGTAAAGAAATCTCGCATCTCGAGAACAGCTGAGAAAGAGGAAAGAGGTGCGGGGACTCCACAATCCACAATCTCACTTGTTCTCACCACAGCGAAGCGCGTCCTGCATCAACCATCGATAGCACCACCACCACCACCACCACCACCACCACCACCACTACCACTACCACCCACATGACCTCGAGCGATCATCCGGATTCCTCTCTCACACACCTTCTCCCTCTCATCTCAGGCAAAAGCGAAAACAAATCTACCAGACAGACGGCTTCACCAACTTCCGCATCCCATCAGTCTCTCTCTACACTCGTATGGCCTATCGATTCCTAAAGTTCATCGTACTGCTCAATTTGGTCTTGGTCGTATCGCTCAATTACCTCTATCGAACCGGATCAATCGACCCTGGTCTCAACTCACTTAAATCAATTATCAGCCTTCAGCGACCCAACACGAATCTAGGTCTAAACGAAGACAGCCTACAGTCAGGTATATCAGGCGATCCAAGCATCAGCAGCAGCAGCAGCAACAACAATCCAAACACAATGGCTACTCAGCTCAAATATCTCAAGATCTCGCCCAAGGAGGCTCATACAGCTACGATCATCTTCTTGCATGTACGTGTACACGTCACGTCGCATCGGATGAATCGGTTGGGACAAATATGTCTGGGATCGATTGTGGCATGGCAACCAGGCTATCAATTAAAGAACAGCGCTGATATTGAGCTTGATATGTGTTTTTGATTGATAGGGTCTAGGAGATAGTGGTATGTCCCCCAGCAAAGCTATTGGCAGCGGAATTTGGATTGCTGCTGGTGTTGGGTGTTCATATCCGTCGCTGATCGTGGTGTCTTGATTGCATGGCTCGCCATGGCATTGCATTGATTGTCGAATGTCCAGGTCAAGGATGGCTACCAGTCGCCAAGATGCTCTGGTCATCTTTCCCAAACGTAAAGTGGATCTTGCCTCATGCGCCTAGTATCCCCATCACGCTGAACGGGGGTGAGTCGAGTCGAGGATTGCCTGTTTTTTTTTTCCTTCCATCTCTGATTCTCACACTGGCTGGGACCGGCTACCTATATCTTCTTATCTTATCTCATCCGTTCAACCAAATTCGAAATTGTTCAAGCTTGGCATATACGGTAGAGATGGAACGGGACTTGGGATGGAGTTTGCTGAATAAAATGAATGACTGTTGACACTGATGTTACGAATGCGTCCTTCTGGTTTTCCTTTTTTTTTAAGGCATGAGAATGCCAGGATGGTTCGACCTTTCATCCCTCGATAATCTGACCGACTCGCGATACGACGACGAAAAAGGGATCTTATCTTCCATCGCAGCGGTGGACGACTTGATTCAAAAAGAAGTAGATGCTGGTATACCAGAGAACAAGATCATCCTGGGAGGATTTTCGCAAGGTGGTGTCGTTAGTATTTTGACTGCTTTGACTAGTCGGCGGAAATTGGGCGGTGTGATTGGTTTGAGTACTTGGGTCGCTATCAACCACAAGGTTGAAGAGGTGAGTTGCAAAAGTCGCGCTGCGCCGTCGTCTTTTTTTCTTTTATCTTCAGTGAGGATCGCCTGCCTTTGACTAGGACAGGACCGACGAACTGCATGACTGAGTAGTCCCATGGGGAATGGGGAGAGGAATTATTGGGACCATTAATTCAAGGGCGCCCGCAACCCGCCTAGATCGGAACGGTGATGGCTAATGAAGATGCTGATGCTACTGCTACTGGCACGCAGCTCAAATCAGCCCATGCTGCCGAAACGCCCATCTTCTGGGGTCACGGTACTGCTGACCCAGTCGTGAACTACGAATGTGAGTGGGGCGGTACTGTCACCTCCTCGTCGTCTTACGACACTTTGGCCTAGCTTCTCAGTCTTAACCGTCCTTTCTCTACGGCCCGCTTAAACTCTGTGTATGCTCATAAGCTGATATATCATGATTGATATCAATCTCTATCATTCTCCTCGCCCCGCCATTCAAATCTCATTCTTTTGTGGTTGATTCGATGACTGCACGTCATACTCATGTTACACTCGAATCACCATTCAATCCACCCAACAACAAACAGACGGTCAAGAATCCATCGAACTGCTCAATAAAAAACTCGGTTTCCCGCTCTTACCCTCTGGCCAGACGTTTGGTCGACCAGGCATCAGATTCGAATCGTACAGGGGTATGCCGCACAGTTCGTGTCCTGAGGAGATTGAGCATATGAAAGCTTGGATCACCGAGGCTCTGAAATGACCAAATAATCAAAATGATTTGCCGAGCGAAATGAAGGTTCACGCCTCGCCTCGCCTCGCCACGCCACGCCACGGTAGAGGTCGAGAGGAGTGAATGAGTGGACGCAAGTATTTTCCCCTGATTTGACTGCTCGAATACCCCGTATCTTCTTGAATGCTTGTAGAAGTAGATAGTGCTAGGTCAACGGTGCGTTCTAAATTCGCTCGTGCCAGTTTTCGGACTCGTGAACAACTGATCATGTATACTCAATGATGCAAGATGCGTGCATTGCATACATATGATATCACGTTTTGATGTCCCACCGGGCCAATGTGGGGTGACAAGACATTTTTTGATGTTGTACATTATGAATCCCGGCCTAATGTGGATGGATTTAGCTTAGACCATCCATCGTCTCGTCTATCTATGGCCAGGTATTTCTTTTGAAACATCTAGACTCGCTCGTTGCGGGCCGTCCTGCCTCTATGACCTGGTTACCCATCTCCTTTGCCACGGAGCAGAGCGCTATATCACCAATCATGATCCATTGACAATTTCCTCCTTCTCTCCAGCCTCGCCCTCAGTCTCAGGAGCCGCGTCTCCCGCTTCAGATTCAGCAGTCGCATTATCCACCCCGCCCTCAGGCACCAAACCATCCGCCAACATTCTTTCCAATTTCCTAACCTCTTCAGCGGTCTTGGCCCTCGTCAAAGCTTCTACAACACGTCTCTTCTCATCCGGCGTCATCAATCTGCCTTTACCGCCCTTTGTTCCCAACCCTCCAGCAACACTAGCTTTGGTGACATTTGTCAATGAGAAAGAAGTGGCGCCGGCGGTGGCACCGGATACGGTCTGGATTGAGAGTTGGTGCGCTAGGGAATTGGGTAATGAGGTTTCGGAATCCGTTAAAAGTTTTCGAGCTGATTCTCGGGTTGAATCTTTGATTCGCTCAAAATCCAGCGTGTGCAGTTGTCCCTTTGCGACCTATGTTTGCGTTCAAACCAATAGCGAAAACGAGTCCAGTCCGTCAGCTCAATTCCAACGTAGACCAATCAATATCCGAAAAAAAGGACGACGGCGTTTCCCCATTTTTGGCGGAATTGAGTTGGATGTTAGGTGATAATGGGATGACCTGCTAGGTATGGGTCATGGCGGCCATCTCGACGAAGTAGTCGGGAAAGACTCGATTTCCGCTTTAATATCGACTTGGAAAAACTAAACTCACCTTCCACACGACAAACTCCTTGTAATGCTCATGCTGCGTCACCGGGTTCCCCTTCAGACTGAGATGCCGTAAAGCCGTCAGTGTTTCTAGCGGTACGAGCGTGGACAACGAAGCGATAGCATTGTTTGTGAGGACTGTAAATTCAAGACATATATATTCGGCGTGAGCTTGTCTACTCTTCTCTTCATCATGACAAGGTCGATGGACGATTATGAATTCAGCTACTCTGTCCGGAGCCTCGCTCTCGGCAACGTGATAGCTGAGATCTCAATCAAGCATGACCTCACCTAATGATACAAGGTTGGGGATCTAAGGGACAGAAAATACACCTGTGAGTCAGTAACTGCGATATGGTCATACAAGAACCGAAAACGCCAGCTCACATTAGGAGGCAATGAGGGGCTGATGGATGATATTTGGTTCTGAGCAGCATGGATCGATGTTAATCGAGGCGCTGCAAAACAAAGCGCAAAGACGTGTCCGTTAGCTTCCCTTGCCCTGTCTTACTCTGCTATGACCCCCAATCTCCCCCCATCCATCCATCTTCAGCCCATTCTTCTTCGATGGGAAGAGATACGGCAATGCCAACGCGTAACCCACATAATGGTATATTCCCCAGTACGGTGATCGAGTTGTCCGTAAGGTTGAGAGTATCGTATGTTCCTTGATGTGATGCCAAGTTCTCGATCACGGGTATTTGAAGGCCTATATATATTTTTACATTACCAAGATGAAGCGTGATAGCCCTCGCGTCAGCTTTCAAAGCGTCCTTGGGTTCGGGTTGACATCGATTCCATCCGGTCCATTGGACGATAGATATAAATATACAGATCACACTCACCTCGAAGCTCTAGTTCACGTTCTTTCAGCGGATTGAGATGCTGTAAACTTGTTCAGCACAACTATTTGGGATGAATTGCGACGTGGAAAGCGAGAAGATTGGGAGTTGTCGTGTGAACATGGGGGATTAGGGGGGAAAGCGAGGCTGTGGGCTGTAGAACTAACTGAAGGTGCTTTTGACACGTACTGCTCAATTTGTGTCAGTTTTATCATATATATATGTATATATATTGTACATTTGCGCTGTACTGTTGTTTGTTGTTGGTTCAACGAGATGGAGGAAGGTAGAGAATGTAATAACAACTTACATCTGGTGTAAGTCTCATCTTGACTATCTACTTCCTATCCCTCTTATACTCAGTCTTGAAAAATATGCGTCTTGATTCCTGGAGTATCTGCGGCGATGATGTGCCGTCTCCGACTGTGGATTTTATGTATGTTTTTGTAAGTCGAACGAGTGAAGCGATTGTTGTTCCATGTCAAGCTAAGATAGCCATTGCATTGCAAGAACACATCGATTGCAGCAACAAGATCAAGTCACCTCGAGCGAGCGACAATCAGCAGGCAACAGAGTGAGCGTGGCTTATATCGCCGTAACTCCGCTTGAATGGCATGACTGGTCTATCTGGTGCCCCGTGCGTTGACAACGTGGTTTTAGCTTTTACTGCCACGCGTCTCTGCTGCTGTTGCTGCTGGTGCTGCTGCTGCTGTTTCAGATGCACGAAGCTAAAGTTGGCTCTCTGTATATGCGTGTGTCTGTGTGTTGTTGAACGTAGAGCAGAGCAGAGGCCCTTGCCTTGCCTTTCAATATCAATCAATACAATACCAATACCATTCAGTTTCAATCAACCTCAACCTCCTTCATACTACAGTATCCTTACTCTCTTTATCCTTCTCCATAATCTGCTAACCCCAAACCCTCCTCTTCTTCCCTCTTCTATCGCTCCTCTATAACGCCTGCAACGCGCATCGCATCGTAACATCACGACCAAAATGGCAGACGGTTACTACGACGTCAAACCACCCACTTCGCCCAGCGCTACCTCCAACGGTGTCTTGTATGGAGGAGCCGACAACAGATCAACGATGGCTTCCCCTAACGGCTTCAGCAGCAATGGTAATGGTCATGTAGATGCCAGGGCTATATCACCTAGCAACTACCCCGTCAAGAGCGAAGTGAATGGTTCTGGCGCTGCTGCGATTCCTGCCAGGAAGAAGTTGGCTAGCTGGGTTGGATTCAGTAATCTGCCTAACCAGGTGCACAGGCGGAGCGTAAGGTGAGTCATCCCTCGCATTGCATAACCATCACTTGTCATTCTCAGTCATACCAATAGCGAGATTCCCTGGGTTGTACCCTACTCTGCTGTAGCTGAACCCAACCTATTCTGTCGCAGACGTGGTTTCCAATTCGTAGCTATGGTAGTCGGTAAGTTGAACGACTGGCCCTTGCTTGTATCTTTGCCTCTACCGCCCCCCCCCCCCGCACAGACCACAAGTACCACGCCGCCTGGGTCTCTTTATCCAAAGTTTACCGCCTTTTTCCACAGTGAATCTGTCTGTGCATTCTCATATAATGTATGAACTAAATACATCTTGTTGTTCAAACCTCGATATACAGGCGAGTCCGGTCTCGGTAAATCCACACTCATCAACACTCTCTTCGAGACCAAGCTCTATCAGCCCAAGCATGTCCCCGCTCCAGGAGAGGATAGGGGCAAGACCGTACAAATTGAATCTATCTCCGCAGGTAAGTCAGTCCTTCCTAACCCCCGGGTCGATTTCTGTCTTTCTTTGTTCATTGGGACCAACCAAGCAAGGCATCCTTTGAGTGACACGACATTGTCGCGATCTGGATCTAGATCTGGCTCCTATGGGATTACCTGTTTAGGACCATTCACTGATGCTGGAGACTTCTGCCCGCAGATATCGAGGAGAATGGAGTACGACTGAAATTGACGGTGGTTGATACCCCCGGTTTCGGTGACTTTGTCAACAACGACGAGTGGTAAGCTTAACGTCAATGGGATACCGAGTAGATATGTATCAGCTTGCTGACTTTGTCCTGGTGCACAGCTGGAAGCCCATCGTTGACAACATCGAGGCCCGTTTCGATGCATACCTCGAGCAGGAGAACCGAGTCAATCGACTCAAGCTTACCGATAACAGGGTACACGCCTGTATCTATTTTATCCAGCCTACCGGTCACTCGTGAGTCCATCAAAACAATGCGATAGCCTGTATCTCACTCACTCGCTTTTACCTATAGTCTTAAGCCTATCGACATTGAGTTCATGCGACGTCTTCATACCAAGGTTAACCTCATTCCCGTCATTGCCAAGTCGGACACTATGACCGACGATGAGATCGTAGTGTTCAAGCAAAGAGTAAGTCTGGCGGAGCAACCACACGCCCACACCAAGGGTTCTGGCTGATGAAAAGATGCGTTCATTTTTCCGTAGATTCTCGCCGATATCGCTCATCACGGCATCCGAATCTTTCAGCCTCCGCAGTACGAGAACGAGGATGAGGAGACGATCCAGGAGAACGAGGAGATCATTGTGAGTCAAGGTAACATGCCGTCGTAGCCCGGGCATGAAGGCTGATCACCTTGTTTGTTTATGAATATTATGAATAAAGAGTAAGGTCCCCTTCGCTGTCGTTGGGTCAGACCACCTCGTCAACGGACTCGACGGTCGACAAGTACGAGGTCGATCATACCCCTGGGGTGTCATCGAGGTGGACAACGAGGAACACTGTGATTTCGTCAAGCTCCGACAAATGCTCGTCCGAACTCATATGGAAGAGCTTCGAGAACACACCAACGATGTCTTGTATGAGGACTACCGAACTGACAAGCTCAAGGCTATGGGTGTCGCTCAAGACGAGACTGTCTTCAAGGAGACCAAGTGAGTGCAGATCACTATCGCGAGGGTTATGTGCATAGCTGACTATGGACCGTTGTAGCCCCGCTGCCAAACAGGCCGAGGAGCGGGCTCTCCACGAGGTGAGCGCAATGTGAACATCTGTTCGTGATAGGTATGATTACTAATGTCGTGTTTGCTCTCGTTCTCGCCTCAGGCTAAGCTCGCCAAGATGGAGGCCGAGATGAAGATGGTGTTCCAACAAAAAGTACAAGAAAAGGAGTCCAAGCTCAAGCAGTCTGAAGAGGAGCTCTACAACCGACATCGAGAGATGAAAGATGCTCTTGAGAAGCAGCGACAAGAGCTTGAAGACAAGAAGAGGAGGATTGAGAGTGGTCGACCCTTGACTCCCGAGAAGGGGTCTGTGAGCGTGAGTGTTGGTGTTGGTGCCATGTGCTAGAATCTCTTATTTAGCACGAATCCCTCCTGGCGTAACATCAATCGCGTACTGTGCCTACCATACATCGTTGTCACATCCTCGGAGCCAAAGACCGAGCTGATAAAACCGTCCTACTCCCAAAAGCAGCAAAAGAAACGCTTCGGTCTCGGCAAGTAATCGATTAAAATACCCGACACCTTGAGGACATGCCGTTATTTCACTGTATCGTCTCGCATCGTATCAATTGCCTTATCTTGGCCTAAACTACCTACCGCTTGACTCCCCATCAGTATCACGTCTTAACCCGTAATGTCTCCCGCTACGCCCTTCATGTATTTACGCCTTCTTCTTCTTACTCTTCTTCTTCTTCTTCTTCTTTTTTGTTTGGCAACCCATCCTCTTGCCTCCGATGTCAGGCCTCCCTTGGCTATACTGCGAGACTGCGAGAACACGAAAGCTTCATGGTTGGAACTGTGACTATCACATCGCCTCTGCTTCTTGTCTAGATTCTAAAAGAATGCTTGCGTCACAATACAGTACGATACAGTTACAATACAATAAGTATCCCCCTAGAAAACATCGTTACCCCCCGCTTTTCGTCCGTCTGTTTGATTACCCTGCCCTAGCCTACCCTTGCCTCGTGAACGCGGTCATGTGAATATGAAGTACAGTATGGTAATGCTTGTTTGCTTCTGCCTACAAGATCCTAGGTTACTCACATTGATGGAAGGTGGGATCTCCCTCCGGGCACAAATGGATCGGTTCGACACCCTTTTACAGTGGAAGAATCCCGTATTACGCGAACGGGGTGGGAAATCTTTCCGGAACTGACGGACTATACCGTACAGTAAGTATAATAGATGAGCATGCTGACCACATACATATAGTGTACAGTATGCTAAATACCAGTATAGCTGACTGATACGCTCGTAAGCTGATGATCCTTTGATCGATCGTGGATACTCGTATCAAGTGAAATCATCGCTGACTCCAGACCTCGGCCCTCCGTCCGGTGAACGGAACAACTATCCTAAGATCAAAGGAGGTAGAGACAGAGACGAAGACAAGTGATTGCCTCAATCTTAATTGTCAATTCGTGATCTCCGTACGGAACCCCAAGTGATTTTGTCGTTCTGGACTGTGTGTGATCTTGTGATCTTGATACAAGCAATTGATCGACTGACTTTGATAAGCTTGAATCAAGCTGTTGATTACGTCGATTATGTTAATTGAGCTGGTCTGACCTCTCCGCAGTCAATCATTGGTCTAACCTCAATGGATGGTATGGACGAGACACACCTGACTCCCTTCGAGCCGAGCACTGTACATCTAGGTCTGCGTTTGGTGTACGCTAGGTGACGAAGTCTATCCACTTTGTTCTGCTCCTCGGCTGTTTCCGATGACCGAGGCGTTTCCTCCTTAGAGTGCACTAGCCATCGATCGTCAGGGAAGGGTCATCTCACGCTAGACCTAGCTAGATGTAAGGAAAGCTGAAAGCTGACCGTTTAGACGGATTACTGCTGGCATGACTTACGATTGGTCGTTTATTAAAATATGTACATACATAAATATACTGTGCGAAACTCCCATTTTGTGGTGGTTGTTCCCATCCCCGCCCTCCTTCCCACTTTACGATACACAAAGAAGTCACAGTACGAAGTACTCGTAGCCTACTATAATCTCGCTCGACAGGTTTCGAGCCACGTTTTCCCTTTCCTTGTTCTTCATCTCCTCTGTTCGTACATGTTTGTCCCACCGCATCGGGACATCGACAACTCTCTTTCAGTCACCATCGATCGGTACCGATTTTGATAGTCGTGCCAAAACCGTTCCTCCCCTTTCACCTTGATAATTTGACAGTGTTCGCACTCAGCGCTCCGCCCCCATCTTCGTCTGCTTCAAGCAACTCAACATGTTCCCATCCATCTTCAACCCCTCGCCAGCGGCATTGACCTTTCTATTCTTTGTGACGTTCAGCGTGAAGAAATGCGTCGCCGTCCGCCAGATCACAATCAACAACAAATGCCCAGCTCCGATCTACCTCTCTATCGGGTCGCCCACTGGAGGGGCACTCGGTGCTGACGGCTCACCTCAGCCTGGGAGCTGGATGCAGGAAGTTGGCGAGTACGGCTTCACCGTACCTGATGATTGTGAGTAGCGTCGTCTCTCCCTTCTTCTGGCTTCTATGAAGCTAGCTACCTCCATGCGCAATAGCCGCTTTTTCAGGGGGTACTCGTATTGTGTCGGTGGAGGTGGTGTACTCGTTCGAAGCCGAAGCCGAAGCCGAAGTCAAGACGATGTCGCTGAGGACATAAACTGACGTATAGGTGTGGTATGGCGCCTTTTGTTTTGTCCACCACGCCGGCTCATGTGTACAGGGAAAGACGCTCGAATCTGGGCTCAAACGGGGTGCGAAGGCACAAACTGTAAGATCGGTAACTGTGGCGGTGGAGTCTGGTAAGTCGGCTGTCCACCTTCGGCTCTGGATCTTGGTCTCTTGGTCTCGGGCCTCAAAGCCTATCTGGCCGGTCGGTCTGTACACTCTAGATCGTACTTCCACTCGAAAACGAGAACAACTGCTAGTACTAGTACTGTATGTGGCTAATTGAAGTTCTGCATGATACCCGTGTCACTCGGATAGCGATGGGAATCAATATGGCACACCCGGCGCCACGGTGAGTCCCTATCACCAGGCTCATACTGCATATGACATTTGCAGCTTTTTGATGATGAACAACTTGTTTCGTGGCATACTGTACTTAAAGCTCGCAGAGTTCGGTTTTGGCGGATATGGAGGTCAAGATTACTACGATAGTAAGTTGAGTTCCTTATGGCCTTGATTGACAGTATTTATGAGTACCGGAACACATACATACACTAGTAAAGTAGCTACTCGTCCTGTAGGACTGATACCCGAGTACTCGTGCTGATACTGGCGTTTGTACTGTTCTTTCCGCAGTCTCCATGGTTGACGGCTACAACCTTCCTATGCAAATCGATGTTCAAGGATGTCCTACAGCCTCTTGTGGCGTACAACAAGATATTCTTGAGGTCTGTGATCCGAGTTTGGTCTACCCCAAAGGGTCTGGTAAGGTTTGTAAGTGGACCCGACGCTAGTTGATGTCATCATCAGTGTGCAGCACAGAAGATCTTGATCTGCTCACTGACTCTACCATGATGTATCTGATCATCTGACGGGATGTCGCGGTTTGGGAACCGTATTGTATTGTAGACAGCTGCGGTTCACCGTGTATAGCTGGCGTTCAATTCCGTGAGTGTGACTGTCACCTCGGCCAATGTATATTGTGCCTTCTTCAGTGCTTTCCCAAACATTAAAATTGAAGCAGAGGTACTCGTACACTAGATGATTGCTGATCTGAATTCCTTTTACTATTGACCGATGTCCTCGGCGGCAGAGCAAGGAACTTCCGGTCCACTCATCACTGCTGAGATGGCAGACACCCCCGTCTGCTGCCAACATGCAGGAGTGGGCGTCAACCCTGTGGATTGCCCGAACACCTATATCCGTGAGTATACTGTATAGTCGCTTGGCCGTAGCCGTCTTTTGTTACTGTTTCTCGTACTCGAGTACTCGAGGAAAACGTCCAGCGGTCTGTCAAGTGCGAGTGGCTTTGGCTTGCTCAGAGCGACAGTCGAACACCATGCCACAGATCGACGACTAACTCATAATATGATCTTGTGCGTCGTGTACCCGTACGGTAAGCCTTCTACAAGAAGATGAAAGAGCTTTGCCATGATGGCTACCTCTATCCAAAAGAGTGAGTATCCTTAGAGTTCCGCGGGATTACTTGAACATCAGCATCAGCCCAAGCATCGCATCGTATTAAGCCAAGCCGCTGACAAAGGTCTTCTGTGGTTTACATATGGTAGTGATATGTACCCTGGTTCCATCCTCGCTTGCCCGAGTGCCAGTCAAGCTGCTGTGAGTGTATTTTCTTTCTACAACGTACTCGAGTACTGTACAGTACTGTACTGCGCCACCGTCTCATCTGCGGGGGGTCGTACGAGTTGCTGAAAAACTTCAAACATATATGGATAATGAGCTGATCTTGTAATCTCGTTCTCTCGAGTATATAGTACACCGTGACATTCTGCCCGAACGGGGTCGGAGCCGCCCTGAACCCGCCAGACGTCGGCTCCTGTTCTCCGATGGACAGTACCCCGGGCGATAACGCAGGTAATCACGAAGGAGGAGGCGCAACTTCACCCATATGGGGTGAAACTCTCAAGGGGGAAATTATCCCTGGTACTGGTACTGGCTCCGGGACTGGAACCGGGACCGGAAGTGGTGGCGGCGGTGGGAACTCTACGAGTAGTGTGATTGGAGGAGCGAGTAGTACAGCGCCATCACAACCTCCTCCTGCTGGTTCAACGGGAGTTGGTATCTCGTCTGCGGGCAGCGCTGTACATGTACCACCCCACTCTGCGATCACTATCAGCATTCCAGCTGGTAGTGGGGTACCACCGCCACCACCACTGTCGCCAAATTCAGCTGCATCAGGATTTCCTCTACCACCACTCTCATCGACGTCGGTCTCCGCTCCCCTACCTCCAGGCAGCACGCCTCCCGCTCCTATATCGAGCGCTCCGCCACTTGCAGGCTCACCTTCCTCATCCGGGCCTGGACTATTCATTCCTGGAGTATCATCTATCCCCTCGGAACCTAATGGTTCTCCCGTAGCTGGCCCACCTGCAGCTTCACCTTCCTCTTCCTCTTCGCTTACAGGTCCTTTAGGCTTGATTGGTACGAGTACGAGTACGAGCTTGAGCTCGGGCTCAGACTGTGTTGAGCCGTCGGCACCGCCGGCTGGGTCTGATCGGCCTGGTGGCGGGAAATGGGGTCGATGGGGTGCTCGCAATGGGATCATTCGAAGAGGAGGGCAACAGCTTGACGAGAAGTCTCTCGCGACAGCAGGTCTCAACCATAATGAGAGGCTTGGTGTCTTGGCGAGGCATAGGGATAGGAGTACTCGTCGACGACGAACTCGGGATTAGTTTACTGCAGTAGTCAGTCAGCCGATAATATGTACATTCACCTTATGCCTGCACGCCACATCACCAGACATCACTGCATTACATCCTGCCATCATCATGTGCAGCACATATCATGCCACCACTTCATAGTCGCATCTTATTGTAGCGGTATCGCAGCACAGGACATCTCCCGAGTTCACATACAATGCGGTACAGCCTAACCTGTCTGCGGACGTTTAAAATTCAGATACTCGTACTGCGACTGTCCAGTATTCCATCTAGATCAAGACCATTGGTGAGGACACAAGAGTTCAAACCAACAAGCCATGCTATGCATTCATTATACTCGTATATATGCTAAGATTAGAATTGAACCTTGAATAGTCGTTGTTACTAGACTAGGTTTTGATAGAAGCTAAAGCTAAAAGCTACAAAGATCCATGTTGGAGATCAGAGAAACACAGATGATATCAGTCCACGGAGACAGACTCGCTTATAACAGGTAATCGATCCATCGCGTCTGCTTTTCCGTTACGCGCTACGTTTGAACATAGCCTTTTCCTCTTCCTTTTCCTTTTCCTTATCGCAACCTGTCCTTATCCTTATCCTATGCTACAAAAAGTCCAGTGTTCAACTGTTTATACCAATGCAAGATAAATATCGGTTATAGGTTATATCGGTTGAGCGTCGTCGAAGCCGTTATTGATCCACCCAACCCATGTGTTGGGCATATTTCCTATTTCCTTTATAAAGTTCGTTTTGCTTTTCCTTGGGACGACGCATTTTGAATTGGTCGACCACTGGTTGAGACTTTATGTCATCGGTCCAAGATCCACTATAAAGTCGAGAAAAATGCCATTCCGTGATGACCCATCGAGGTGAACTTGATGAATATCGTGTATGATTCGAAGCGTTCGTGAGAGTGTAAGCCAGCGACCGGTCCACCAGAGTCCTTCACCACAGTCGAAGTCCTCAATCAGATGGCCAACGCGCCGAGAATCAGGCCCAAAGCCGTCATACCAAGCATTAACAGCCCATTGCCAGGGCTGAACGACAGTATACGGTCCGCTCCATTATTAGGATTTTGTAAAGATCCACCATCGCCTGCCGTTTGGATAGCGGTGTATGTCAGACCGCCGATCACGGTTAACTGTACATGACGAGTGACGGTCTAGCCTCAGAGAAAGACATCGGATCGTCAGCTTAACATGCGTTCACGGCGATCAGAAGGGCTGAGTAGATTTAAGACCGAAGATCAAGAACGTTATGCGCATCAAGGCCACCAGATTTGTGCGAATCTGTCTTGACAGTGTCTCCCGATGACCGATAAAGAAATCTGGCACTAACCTGCAAGACCAGACTCGGATTTCCCGCTTGATCAGTCGTCGATCCAGTCTGCGTCACAGTGACCACCACTAACCCGCCGTCGCTTCCTGTTGTAGCTCCGGGGTCTGTCACCGTGACAGTCACAACGGCTATAAGGTTGTACAACAAACACAAGCTTGTCAGTACCACTGCCTTGCCGTAGCGATGTTGGAGTGGAGTCTTAAGGCTCCCGCGAGCATGAATGGGAGATACTTTACGCAGCTGACGAAGGCCAAGACTCACCTCCACCGTCATCAACCGGAGCAGCCGTCTGAGTAGCTGTACCGCCACCGTTAGCCGTGACCACAACTACGACAGTCTCCTCCACATTGCCCGTCGACACCACGCCAGCTGCATTTGTAGTAGTGACAGGCGTGGTGAACACTTCGGTCGCGGTGGCGGTAATTGGCCCGCCGGCTGTGGGTGTGGTTGATGGTGCAGCAGGAGCGACCGACTGAGCCGGCGATGAAGTGGGTTGCGCTGCGGAGGGGGCGGCTGAAGACGCTGGTGCAGACGCTGATGCTGATGCTGGGGGTGATCCCGACGAGGTTTGGCCCGGTACAGATGAGCCAGGGGTTACAGCTGAGGACGCCTGATTAGAAGGAGCTGCGGAAGCTCCTGATGATGCCGCAGATGAAGGTACAACAGCAGAAGCGGATCCGGACGAAGCTGGCGGTGCACTCGACCCGGCCGATGATGGCGCAGAGGCAGAGGCAGACACAGGCGGCGACACGGATGCTGACGGAGATTGAGCTTGAGATTGAGATGCAGAGACCGCAACTGATGAAGAAGGCGCAGCCGAAGAGGGCGGTACTTCGCTTGAAGGTGCAGCCGAAGAGGGCACGATAGAAGAAGGTGCTACCGCACTTGATTCGGCCTGAGAAGGTTGCGATGACGCCGGTGGTGCGGATGAAGGTTGTTCGCTGGGCGCCGGCACAGCCGAGCTTGCTTCCGCTGATGATGAGGGTGCAGCTGATGGTGCTACAGATGCCGACGGCTCGGGTGAAGATGTGGATTCAGGAGCTGCGGCTGCCGAACTGTCAGGTGACGATGGTGTTGTCGGTGTCGGGGCGGATTGCGTCAAAGCAGGGCCGGGTGTCGGTGCAGAGGAGGGAGTAGTAGGTACATCCGACGATTCAGCGACAGGTACCGAAGTCGGAGTCGAAGTTACAGTGGCAGTCGAGACCGGGGGCAGAAGCGAAAGTGGAGGTAGAGGTAACAGAAAGGATGCGGACGAAGAGGAAGAATCAGTGATCAATGAACTCTCGGACAATGGTAGGGGCAAAGGTGTGGAAGAAGGGGAAGAGAAAGGAGAAGATGAAGACGAAGACGAAGGTGTAAGAGATTGCGAAGGACTGTCAGATGGTGAGAGTGGGGGTAGAGTTGATGATGATGGAGTAGGAGATACGGAAGACAATGAGGAGAGATCTACGGAAGAGGCTGAAGACGAAGGTACGAACGATTCTGAAGTCGAGATTGAACTTGAGGGTACAGGTTCAGGGGAGGATGTAGGAGTAGGTGATGGTGACGGTGCAGGTGATGGTGGTGGTGACGCCGATGACGACGGTGCGGTTGAGGATGTCTCCGGGACCGAAGATGGAGGTGAGGGTGAGGGTGAGGGAGATGTAGAAGAGGTAGGTGAGGATGAAGGTGTGACCCTACTCGTCTGCTTAGCGCGACTTTGTAGTTCATCGCGGCCATCATGATACATCTGTAGGAATGCTAGGAAGGGGAGGGGGGACGGGGGAGAGAAGGCACACGAGTACAATACTTACGATGAATCTGCTTCGGGTGCAGACGATGCCGAGGCTGATGATGGCACTGCAGATGCCGAGGCAGGTGCTTCTGAGGAAGGGCCTACGTCTGATGAAGCCGGCACTTCTGCGATAAAGACCAAAAGCGATACACTCAACAATCTATCAGGCGTCCGACCACGGACAAAGAACGGTGTAAAAGGCCCGTGATGGACGGTCATGTCTAGTCCGACACGACACTTGGATTTACAGAACTCACCTGGACTAGGAGATACCGATACATCCTGCCTCTTGTCCATCCTCCAGTATCTCACTTCTCCATCAAGCGGCGGTCTAGCCTGACCTCCTAGAGGCAGAGCCAAAGCGAGAAGCATCAAGACAGATGCCGATCTCATCTTCTGCTTTATCGTTCTACTTCTACCCTAGGTTTGACTGTGTCGGATAACATGGAACGGGCGGCGATTGTTCTCGAGTCGGGGATCGCAACTTCCGGCGTTGATTCGAGTTTGTAGTAATCGTATCGATGCTGTGGACGATGTGTCAAACAGTGACGCGTGCCAGATAAAGAGATAAAGAAGTAAAGGCAATGGATCTGACCGACAGGATCAAAATTGCGATAGATATAGAACAGGAGAAGATAGGAGGAGATCAAAGGAAGATTCAAGGTTGATTAATGGTATCGTATCCGAAGCCAAAGCCAAAGCCAATTACAATGATGGAGGGGTGGCGACGGGGATGGTCTCTGGTTTGCTTTGCTTTGCTTTGCTTTGCTTTGCTTTGCTTTGCTTGAGATGGCAGCTTCAAATTCACTTTATCGAACTTGTCTTCTGCATGATGATCCATGACCATATAATGACTACTGGTATGATCCATTAGATGAAAGCTTGTGCAAACCCGCATCGCACACACGTATCCACTAGTGCGTTATTATCTTACCCTTTTGACGTTTTTATAATTTTGTCTTGATTTTCCCATGTCATGGCATGGATACAGCATGTCAAAAGGGTAGTCACGTACCGTACACCACATACATCCATATCCAACGTGTACTGATGTCATATAAAACAAAAGCTAACCTTACCGGCAGTGGCATACAGTGAGCCATGTGGCAGCCACCGCCATGCCAAGCAATTCCTAGCAGCCAGGTCAAAGGTCAATTATGAGTACGAGTATCAGGGACCACTAGTACATGGACTCTATGCATCCTTTCTTTTTTCCTCTTTTCTCTCATGCCTCTTTTGTGATGCCTTCTTTTCGATGATGGTCGACAAGGCTGGCTCTCCTTTCGAGCCGAGTCGAGTCAAGCATCTATATCTATGCACAGGATGTTCGTCCAAGATCCGAGACTCGACTAATTGGGTCGTTCGGTAGAGTATATAGTCCGGGCCGATCGTCTGTGGTTCACAAATCGCAGATCTCAAAGCTAACTTGAGCTGAGTGATTAATCACACATACTGTAGTCTGATTCTGACCTCTGGCGGAACATGATCCTCCCTGCAGACCCGGACCCGACCTCGAAGTTGAACTCGAACTTGATCACGACTGAAGATCAAGAAGAAGCAGAGATGTGTTCACCGCCTTTACCTTCCGTGGCCACTTCCGGTTCTGGGTCTGGGTCTGGGTCTGAAACCTCCTCATCTGCTTCTACCGGTTCTCATAGACGCTCACTCGTACACTCTTCGGAGGATGATTCTGGCTTGTCCACAGTATCGTCGTCTTCGCTCGCTTCTCCCCTCTTGGCGATGCACATCGATACTCCTACCGCCGAGATCGATCCTAGTACTATCCCGACCATTCCAGTAGGGGCAACTCAGCCTGTTAAGCTCCGAATACCCTCACCGCCCTCAGCATCTACTTATGACTCTTCTTCCACAGCAAGTGCAAGTGCAAGTGCAAGTGCTAATCAAGAAAAGCCAAAGCGGCAGTCGCAGCCACAGCCACAGCCTCAGTCGCATCCGAGGTGGCGCCTTTCACCCGAAACAATCCGACTAGAACAATGCAGCTGTACGCGCCCCAAACGCAAATACATCGCCAGCCTCATCACCTCGAACGATTACCTCAAATTCAATCTTGACAGACTCGATAAAGTCTGGCTCAGGATCGCTCACCTACAGCTATTCCCCGAAGTCAAAGAAGCTGCTGAACGCGTGATTCGGTGTTTGAGAGAAGACAGGGGTTTGGAGTTGTTTCATCTTGCCGCTACAGATCAAATTCAATCTGCTTTGAGAGGCGGCGCCGCTGGTGGTGAGAATAACAAGAGGAGGGAGATTAGTATTTTGTTTTTGATTCCTCATTCTGATGATGAGGTTGTTGGACATCGACTCGTGGCGGAGTTGCTCGTCCATCTTCGACTTCCGCGTCAACCACAGCCAAAACCGCAACCAGAGCCCCGCAGAATCGGAATCCCCGATGAGGATTCTGCTCGCAATGGCAGCGGCAGCGGCAGCGGCAGAGGCCGCGTTGACAGATTATCAGTCGAGAACATTGCGACTCGCTTCGCGGAAGATTGGGAAGATTGGACTCTATCTCATCCTCACACCTATCTCAAGCCAGACCCAGACCCAGATTCAGATCCAGATCATGCCTCTAACCTCACCGAAGACAGCGCAACAACTGCAGCGTCAGGGTTAGAACTGGAGCCAGGAGTACTGGAGATGGGTATACCTGACAAGAAAGAAGGTGTGAGCTGGTCCATGATCGTTGATAGTCTCCTGATTGAGACTCAAAAGCTCTTGAATGGATATTGGGTAGACAGGAAAGAGTTCAAGAGGTTCTTCACGCGAGTTTCTACTGAGCTTAGAGCCGAGGGGAGGAGGGTATACGCTTTTCAACTGGAGAAGGTGTACAGATCTATCGCCAAGCACTCTCACGGTACTAATGCTAGGTCCAAGTCCAAGTCTAAGAACGACAACGTCGATACTCCTATCGATACGAAGAGCACAGTCCCCTGTGTGCGGATCGCGCTGAAGATACTTGAAAGCACGATGTCGTCAGACAGCAAGAAGAAGAAGGAGATGATTGGAAATGATATCGGGGCGGTGGTTTTACTTGATTTGAATGATGTCGATAAGAGGGGAAGGATTAAGAACCTGTGCGTTATATATGACGGGGAATGGCCTATCGCTCATCAGTATCGGAGTGTGATCCCGCCGCCAAACCTCGAAGGGATCCAGCATCTTATCAAAGAGTGAGGAGGTCGAATGCAGTTTGGTGCTGGGACGTCTCGGAACGCGGTCATGTGAATGACTGCTATAACGCGATAGGTGTGTAACTACATCGTACCTAGGCTCAGAGGTTAGAACAGCACGGACATTGTCTATTCATATTGTCGAGCTTGGTCAGTGCACATCAGTATGGGAGGCTTGCGCTGAGATAGACAGTCCGAACCCATGCATAGCAGATGACTGATTATCGTACGTGCCGCGTGAAACTTTTACTCTTAAGATTAGAAAGGCAATGACGGCCTATTCCTGATCTTGTCATCCGTTCGGCCCTGCATGATCGAAAACTTTCGAGTCAGCTCCCCTCACCAAAATGGACGTGGTTGTTTCTCTCATCGTTAAAGAAACGTATTCAGGTAGATAGAGAGACGTCTGCGCCAAAACTCACCTGTCTCCATTCGCTGATTCTCTTCTCCATACCGGCCAACCTCGCTTCCCTGTCGGCCTCCTTCTGAGCTCGATTCCTCTCGTCCTTATGTCCCTTGAACATCTTTTTCCGTCCAGCATAAACCCCCTTCTTCTCCCCGGCGACAGCAACAGCAACCGCTGCTTCCGCGCCTTCCGATTCCTGCTGCTGTTGCGATTTCGTCCTTACTCTTCCTGTCCAGTTGACAATAGTTCCATTCGTCCATTCCACAGCTCGACTACTTCCAGCTGCCATTCCCAACGGCGTATGTTTCTGACTAGCAGGTAAATCTTCAGAAGGGTACCACGTCAAGAGCTGTTTTTGTCTTCGATTGGAGATTACGGGTTTCTTCCAGTGGTATCGCTCGTCTCCCGTCACCTCGCTATCTACCCTCTTGGACCCCCTCTGAACGATAAAAGGGTTAGGAATGTCGACTGCAGCTGGTATAGAGCCCGTGGCTGCTTCGATGGATGATAGTCGCTTAGCGATTTGTCGGTGCAGTACTCGAGGGAGATATTTCGCGGGGATGGGCTTGGGGGTAGATACGTCGAATCCAGCAGCAGAAGCGGATGTCTGCGCTTGGGCGAAACGAGAGGAAGACGAGAACAGGCGGCGCGGTATCGTGTTCATGATGGTTGATGAGGATAGTATAGGTATGCTGACGATACAAGGAAGTTGCCTATTGTCTTATGGTAAATATAGGTAACGTCCGGCAATGCTGAACGATGCGAGCGATCTGATCTGTGTGATCCAACTTTTGACTTTAGCTGCAATGCATTGCATATGCACTTGGCTCAGTCAGAAAACGTGGTCAAAATGGGCAACGCGCTTGCAGAAATGCCACACGTTCCGAATAATTCCGGTGGGAAAGAAAACGCCGAGCATCCGATACCCTGTCCCTTAGTTGGATTCTCGTTTGCTCCGTATACTACCTAGAGTATTCCCCCCACTACTGCTCCTTCGCTTCACACCACTGCACACCGCACACCGCACCACCACTCTCTCTCTTCTCTTCATCCTCACAAACTAACAATCCAATCTTATATCCTCTTTAACCCAAAACCCCTCCCTTCTTCTTCTTCTTGAAACCCTCACTCCCCACTCTTCCGGAAGAATCCAAAATGACTCTTGTCACCCGATCTGCCATCCGTCTCTCTCGACGAGGTGGTCAGCAGCTCAAGAACGCCCGTGCCAACGCGGCCTTCTTCACCACCGCTGCCAACCAGGCCTCGAACGTTCTCCCCAAGTTCGCCGCCTCCAGCTCAAGGGTCCAGATCCCCGCCAAGTCTAGTGAGTGTCCATAGACTCTCGGAGCACTAGGAGAACAGGATCGCAGCAAGGAAGCACAGAGCAGCATGGAGATCGGGGATGTCTTGAGGACGTGGATTGAAGTGGATATGTGCCATCGCACATTTCGGCCGGACCGAATCTGAAATCGCGATCGCGCAACTAACACACCATATTCTACTTGTTACATTGTAGCTCCTTCCGCTGCCCGAACCTACGCCACCCCCTCCAACCTCCAGACCGGTTCCATCAAGACCGTTATCGGTGCCGTCGTCGACGTTCACTTCGACTCGGAGAACCTTCCCCCTATTCTTAACGCTCTCGATGTCCAGTTCGGTGAGGGTCAGACCGCCCCCGAGGGTGGCCGACTCGTCCTCGAGGTAGCCCAGCACTTGGGTGAGAACACCGTCCGATGTATTGCCATGGACGGTACCGGTGGTCTCGTTCGAGGCCAGAAGGTCGTCGACACCGGTGCCCCCATCACCATCCCCGTCGGTCCCGCTACCCTCGGGTGAGTTTATCGTGTTAGATTATCATCTTGGGATACTGCAGAAGTCAGCTTCAATCGAGATCATGGACTGACTTGTTCTTCTTTTCTCCATTTTTCAGTCGAATCATGAACGTCATTGGTCAGCCCATTGACCAGCGAGGTCCTATCAAGGGTGTCAAGGAGGCCCCTATCCACGCCGATGCTCCCGAGTTCGTTGACCAGTCTACCCAGGCCGAGGTCCTCGAGACCGGTATCAAGGTCGTCGACCTCCTCGCCCCTTACGCTCGAGGTGGAAAGATCGGTCTTTTCGGTGGTGCCGGTGTCGGCAAGACTGTGCTCATTCAGGAGCTCATTAACAACATTGCCAAGGCCCACGGTGGTTACTCCGTCTTCACCGGTGTCGGTGAGCGAACCCGAGAGGGTAACGACTTGTACCACGAGATGAGGGAGACTGGTGTCATCAACCTCGAGGGTGACTCCAAGGTCGCTCTTGTCTTCGGTCAGATGAACGAGCCCCCAGGAGCCCGAGCCCGAGTCGCTCTTACCGGTCTTACCATTGCCGAGTACTTCCGAGACGAGGAGGGTCAGGATGTGTTGCTCTTCATTGACAACATTTTCCGATTCACCCAGGCCGGTTCCGAGGTATCTGCCTTGCTCGGTCGAATTCCCTCCGCTGTCGGTTACCAGCCCACTCTTTCCACCGACATGGGTGGTATGCAGGAGCGAATTACCACCACCAAGAAGGGTTCTATTACTTCCGTCCAAGCCGTCTACGTCCCTGCCGATGACTTGACTGACCCTGCCCCCGCCACCACCTTCGCCCATTTGGACGCCACCACTGTGTTGTCCCGATCTATCGCTGAGTTGGGTATCTACCCCGCCGTCGACCCCCTTGACTCCAAGTCCCGAATGCTCGACCCCCGAGTTGTAGGTCAGCGACACTACGGCGTTGCCACCCGAACCCAGCAGATCCTCCAGTCTTACAAGTCTCTCCAGGATATCATTGCCATTTGTGAGTGAAGCCTATATCCTCTAATATACTACAAGACCACAAGGATTCATGCTGACTTGATCTTTTGCGTCATCCCATAGTGGGTATGGACGAGTTGTCTGAGGAGGACAAGCTCACCGTCGAGCGAGCCCGAAAGATCCAGCGATTCATGTCTCAGCCCTTCGCTGTCGCCCAGGTCTTCACCGGTATCGAGGGTCGACTCGTACCCCTCAAGGACACCGTCAACGCTTTCGAGGAGATCCTTGACGGCAAGCACGACCACATCTCTGAGAACTCTTTCTACATGGTCGGTGGTATTGACGACGTCAAGGCCAAGCACGACAAGTCTCTCAAGGAGCAGGGCAACTAAGCGGCGGCACTAGGGACTAGGCTAGTTTAATGTAGCGTAGCGTAGTTGTTGTCGTGTCTGTGTCTTAGCATAGTCTTGTTATCTGAAGGGAATGAATCAAAATCAAAGTCAAGCTTAAGAATCTTTGTCTGTTCTTGGCATATAGATGAAGTAGGATGGAAGCATGATTGGTGCAGAATATATCAAAATCAATTGAGAATGAATGCGATAAAGGATACCTCGCGAGCGTGTACGTGCATTTTGAAATGTGGGCAGACGATGGGCGATAAGATAGGAGACCGAAACGAACCAGCTACAACAGCAATGCGGAACTCAGGACAGGGTGCTTGAGAATGGCAGTTTATGTAGTACATTGTGTACAGGTATTCTGTTTGTTTGTTTGTGCCCGGAGATCACATGCGGCATGAGGTTTATGAGTCAGCTGATCTGCGATTACTAGACGAGATCATGCATATGGAATGTCAGTTCAGATAATATCGATTGTCACCAATGCGTTCGAGGTAGAAACGATGGATGGGTCTGTTTACTTGAATGGTGAAAGCACTGTGCGGTCCAAACTGCCACAAAGCCTAGTTCCGTGAGCGGACCCACCGCGCCCGAAGCCAGTCAGTCAGTTGTCCAACCACCCTTCACTACCAAACCAACATAAAATCATTATTTCGTTTCTCTTTCTCCTTTTCTTTCTTCTTCATAGAACTCCTCCTTATAGAGTCGCTTGATGATCTACCAAAAAACATTTGACCCTACGATACATCAGGTGCTCGGAGGGGCTCAGAATAACGCACGTCTCCCTCTTCTTAAAACCAAGACGGAGGTTCGAAAGTCAGCGCTTCCACCGTTTAGTCGGAGTCTCGTTTTATTAACTCTTGAAAACGAGAGGGGAAGTCTGTTCGATACAATTTTTTAAGTTTGTACTGCCTGCATGTAAATTCTCTCATCGATCTTAGCTCAGCTCGTAGCTGCACAACAACCGCCTGCGCAGCGGGTTGTCAAGCACTGCGGTCTTTGCAGACTCTTGCGCTGATCGAAGCGAATTTGCCTAAGCGTTCAAAATCTCTTGTTGCGGCGAGCACCGTCATGCTAATCGGCCAGCTCCGGATCAATCAATGAGGTGTATCCGGTTGATCCAGCGGCAGCGGCAGCGAGGTGCAAGCTGGATTAACAGGCTGGATCATCATAGCTCAATCTCGCTCTTCTCCTTGCGTTCATAGCAGTCAGCTGACCCTCGTTCTACTCGGATCAACCAGGATAACCTGATCTGAGACAAGCTCAGAACAAAATCAGACCCGACTCGCTTCTTCGAAATTCTCGCAATAGCAATGGTAGCGTTGTCCAGCGCGTTGCTCCTTTTGAGCGCTCTGACCTCGACGCTCGCATCGCCCTTCATCGACGAGCAGCTACAAGGGCGCACAGAACTCGATGCTTCCGTACATAGAGAACTGCTGCTCGATGGTCGACCTCAGATTGGACTTTGGAAAGCTCTGTTAAAGCAGCAGAAGATCCAAGATCAAGAGGACGATGAAAGGGAAGCGCTGTATTCGTGAGTATTGCCTGTCATGTCTGTCATTTCTGTTCTTCATCCACAACGCATGTAGTCCCCTGATTGGTTTGTATGCGCTTGGACAATACACAATATCGCCGATTTTATGACAATTATGGGGAACTCATATCAGGGCTAACGCTAGTCTTATCATCCCTTGCAGAAACGACGATCACGCTCAACTGCCCTTGAAGACCACTACCCAGGTGCACAAGCACAAGAACAAGGATCACGGCAAATTCGGTCCACACTGCTTCCCTCAGAAGATCAGCCATCTCGATAACTCTGTCAACGGCAGGTTCTGCCAGAGATATTGGATCGACGCTAGCTCTTACAAGGAGGGTGGACCGGTCTTCTTACTAGACGGAGGAGAGACGAGCGGCGCCAATCGGTAAGCTATTTATATCGGAACGAAGGGGATTGTCAGCTAACAGGTACTGGAAATTGTCAATACGTAGAGTCGCTTTTCTTGAGCAGGGTATCTTGCAGATCTTGAACAATTCTACAGGCGGAATAGGTATCGTCCTTGAACATCGGTAAGATCCCCCCTCCTTTCCTTGACACCGACGTAAATACCAAAAGCCTTCGCTCGGTGATTTACGGGATATGTTATGCTGATAGATAGGTGCGAATTATTCCATCCAGGTACTATGGCGATTCCGTACCCGTTTCATCCTTCTCCACGGACGATCTGAGATTCTTGAACAACGCCGAAGCCATGGAAGATTCAGCCTACGTAAGTGCAGTATCGCTTCCTTCCATCGAAGGAAGGCTCATCGAATCCACCTGCGTCATGCACTAATCCCTGATTCATCGGCCCTAATTCATCAGAGGAGAAGCTGACACTCCTCTGCAGTTCATCGAGAACTTCAAACCCCCTTCTTCCGTCCCATCAGTATCACCAGGAGCGGATGACGCTGCTTTGCACCCTAATAACACCGCTTGGATTTACTACGGCGGCTCGTACGCGGGTGCGAGGGCAGCTCATATGAGGGTCCAGTATCCTCATCTCGTTTGGGGTGCAATTGCAAGTAGCGGTGAGTTACTTTTCACCCGACTTCTAGAGTTAGGTAGAAAGAGGAGTTGCTGGAACGAGATGTAAAGCTGTAACATACTAATGTTCATCGCCATATCATGCTCTGTATGGTTTTATAGCCGTCACGCACGCCCAAATCAACTTTCCCGAGTATTACGATCCCATCCAGAAATACGCTCCGGAAGAATGCATAAGCACCTTGCAACAGGCCATTCTCACTATCGATAGTCTGCTGGGACATCCTGAGCCTATACCAACACTACTCAAGGGTGTATTCGGGTTATCCGAATTGGCTGGAAACGATGATTTCGCGGATGTCCTTTCCGGTCCTCTTGGTGAGTCTTCCGTTACTTGAATCGTTCCATACTACTCGTCGCGCTATCCATACTGTCAAAACGAGCGCACAAAGAGACTGATCTGCCTGTAAATCCGATGTAGGCTATTGGCAAGCGAAAAACTGGGATCCAAAAGGTCAGTCGTCGGTATCGACACCCATTGCGAAATGTTGGCTGACGGGTTCTTGTGATATATGCGGTTCTGCATTTAGTCGGCTCTACCAAGTTTTACGATTTCTGCGATGCCTTGACAGCTGGAGGAGCTGGTAGCAAGCTCGGTCTGATCCGGATGTAAGGGATCCAGCTTGGCTGCATTATCCTTCTGACACGATGTCACTGACGTTTCAGTATACTGGTGCAATCACAGTCCCGCTTCGATTGTCAATTATGGGAAATACATCAAAGAGGTGAGTCTAGTCTTCACCGTCGTCAAACCCAAAGCGAGAAGCAACCAACAATGATCCGCCGTGGGTTTGCAGAACGTTGTTTCCCGCTGTCCGCGATCAGAGGGTCATCCGGCATCGGACATCGAAGACGTGAGTGATGCGGATAGAGTAGTCACTTGATTGATCCACCAGCTTATACAAATTCTGAATGGGTCATGTCACGTCGTAGTGTTTTGGAAGCCAGGACGACGCCAAATTCCAGGAGACAGATCTCGAGCAGACATGGAGATTGTGGATCTTCCAGGGTCAGTCGACAATTGTGCTTGTTGTTCACGGCAGATTCTCCTAGGAATTGTGATACACCGAGGCTGATCAATACCTGTCTCGTATCATGGCTTTAGTCTGCACTCAATGGGGATATTTCATGCCTGCGCCAGCCGAAGGTCTCCCACGAATCGTCTCGAACCAGTGAGTCTCCCGTCCCCGTACTTTCCGATTTCGCTCGCGGTCAGCTAATCCAATATGGACACACCTGCCGCCCCATCTGAATTTTCCGCCGCTAGACTCACATTAGACTACACCTCCAAGATCTGCAAACAGGCTTTCCCGTCCGGCAAGCAATTCTCGGTACCCAATTGGCCAGATGTAGCAGAGGTAAATGATCGAGGAGACTTCGAGATCGAGTATGAGCGATTGGCGTTTATCGACGGAGACAGGGATCCATGGCGGCCTATGGTAAGTGCCGTCTCTTCCCATATGTATCTTGCATGTGTCACTAGAGTTCTGCTGATGTGGTGCGTATGCCCCGATGTACATCTTCAGACTCCCCAAAGTGACTGGGCGCCGAAGAGGAACAGCAGTGTCAGCAAGCCTGTTCATCTGATTTTCGGTGAGTCTGAGTCTATTCGAACAAACAACGTCACGATTGCTGATATGATGTATCTGATCTTGAAGATGGAGTCCATCACTATGATGAGGTGAGCTAGACCGTCTATCGGTCGTCGAAATCTTTCCGTCCGATGCTCTCATGCTCCTACGATGCCTGAAGCAGGGGTGATTACGGTATGAGTGATAGACGCTGATCATGACCACCACTCAATCCTACCTTTCAAATTCGTCGCTCTCCTTCGCTCTCCTTCGCCCTCGCAGAACGGGCTCCAAGATCACTCAAAGGAACCTTTCAGGATCAAAGACGTCCATGAGCTCGAGAAGAACTTTGTAGGCGAATGGGCTGCCCAATTCGCCGAGGAAAGACAGAGAAAGAAGGACAATTGACGTGTATTTGAGAACGAGAACAGAATCAATCAAGGGTAGTGCCGATCAGTTCAGATCAGCCTGACACTACCGGGGGTGACGCAGTTTCCTGATGCGCTGTTGATGGAGATTCGGGCCGTGTCTACTAGATGATGAGACCGCATAGTGATATTATGACATAGAGAATTTAGACCGCTTGCTTTGGGAGTTGTGAGATGCAGCGATGTCAGATCCCAAAATTCAAGTCCAAAGATAGAAAGTCAGCTTCAGCGTAAATGTGGTAGTGTATTGTACAGTATTGCGGTGAATCCTCATGGACGCAAAGAGGAGAATGAGGTGTAAATCATAAGGCGCTGCGCCCTAGAAGAAATGTGATTTATCAGTATGATGTTCAATCGGCCGTTGTGCTACAAGTGGATCAGAACGAAACCTGAATACATTCATTGGTAGGAGATGACAAAAAGGGATCTGCTATGAAAGAAAGAAAAATATTATACACAACAAAACAAATCATAAGGTGTTTCCACAGCCCGAGTCATAATATAGAAATCAAGATGTTACATTGTTCCTGAAATAAGATAAAAGAGGACAAAAAATCAATCATATAAATCAACACCGATACACCGGCGAATAAAACTCGAGCCTCCTTATATATATAGTCTGACTTTGTTTCTCGTAACGAGTTGTTTCTCTGTATCTATCAATAACAATCATACGAAGATGTCGTTGATCTTTTGGGCTGAGCCAGCCAAAATGTACTCTTCCATCATCCGATTCGAGGATCTACGAGTTGCCAAGAAAGACTTGCGGCGGGTTGTGGCGAGCGAGAGGGTGATGTGAACGAAACTCAAGGCCCAGGATTCTTCGAGTCGGCGCTTATGCTACGCCCTGTGTCCAATGGAATTTAGTCGCCCCTTGCCCTCCTTCCCCGTCCCTGGGTACCTTGCATTCTCGCCCAATCGCTATCCACTTCCAACTGACTAGCAGCCGTCATCTTGCTCAGATCCGCCAAACTCCTTCCAAGCGTCAAAGCTTGATCTCTCGTTCCTCCTACACCTCTCGACCTAGGTCCCGATACTTGACCCGAGGCTATTCCAAGGGCGGTCGCAGTGCCTGGAGCAGCAAGGGCCCCTTCTTTGATCTCTCCATTTATATCGAGCCCGCCGGCGCCAGTACCACCTTTACCCCTTGGACCCCTTTTACCAGCTTGAGCGGGTGCATAAGCCAATGAGCCGTTCACGGGTGGGATGACGGCCAACGAGCTGGATTGAGAGGAGATTATATCGTCTGTGGAAAGTTGAGCGAGAGCCGGAGCCATCATGGAATGTAAGAGGATATCTTCGCGTTTAACGCCGTTAGGAGGGGAATGGGAGCGTGGGACAAGGGGTACTTGTCCCGCGACGGGAGTTTCGGCGCGTGAGCCGTTCATCGATGATGAGCGATTTCGGAAGGGCATGCGACGTGATGGACGAGGTCGGATTTGCGCCTCCAGTAATGTATCTGTCGCATCGCGTCGAAGAATAGGAAATGAAGAAGGATATAGCATATCAGCTTTAGACATTTCCGGATCATTATGACCACTTGCACACAGCTGATAGGTGCCCGCTAAGCATGCCGAGAAACACAGCCGACTCACCCGTTACAACATCACCACCTTCCTTCTCCTCTCTCAGCCTCCTACGTCTGTCCTCAACAGCCGCTAGTAACCTCTGCCGCACTTGATCCCTCGCATCCCAGTATTGCGCCTCGATAGATTCTCGTTCTGACTCGTACATCTTCTTAGCTTGTGAAGCTCTGCAAGAGTAGAGGGAAGGGAATATCTGTTAGTATCTCGTCATCACTTCTGCAGTTCGAGTCTGTTACTGTTGCTGAGACCCGATCTGTAGCGGGAGATGACGGTACAGAAGGGTGCATGGCGGAAGTCACAAGATCGTGCCAATTTATCATATCCGGAGCCATAAAGAAAAGGGAGAGACAGGCCAAATTGGGGACTCACTTGTATTGGTATTCGACCTCAGCAGCTTCCAATAAGGCATCCCTCTCTATGCTCATGGGATAGACCCGGAGGAGATACTTGGCGCTTGTTGGAGGTTGGGAGTTTACAGATTTGTTTTCCATGTGATATTCTTTGTACATTGCCGAGAATTTTCTGGAGCATCAAACAAGCGACGAGAAAGCAATCACAGACGCAGAACAAGGATCAGCATGATATAACCAAAGAAGGGAAGGGAGTAGAGCAAGGTGATCTGATGTTCACTTGGATGTGAAAAGTTCGTATCAACCGGCTTGCTTTAAAGTAATAACTCACTCATCCCTGTTTCTCCAGCTCTCATCGTGGAGCATCTCAATCTTGTTGACGGTCTCCCGTCGCTTCCTATCACGTTTCGACTCGGCATGTTGGGGCGGTAAGATGGTAGGTATCGATGACCCTTGTTGTTGAGCCTGGAACTTGGACATGATATCGATGTCGGATGTCGGAATCCGATTTATGAGACTTGTTGATCAAGCTTCAAGCGGAGCGGAGACAGGGGGAGTTGATAGAGGATGTGCTGGTTCTCGCAAGGACAGAAACAAAGATGGATCTTGCGTGATAATGGAGGTCGGTCAGTCAAGATTCTGAATGATAGTATTTGTGAGTATGAGCGGAGAATGAGCTTGAAGATTAAGAGTCCAAGTTGCACGTTAAGAAGCAGGAATTAAAGATCATCCCATACTGCCCTCTGCCGTCACCTCTCCTCATTGACTGTCGGGACCATTCAACCTTAAATGCTGCTGGCTGCTGTGAGCGGAGGTGGGCGAGGAAAGGAGAGGGTGGTGATAAGCCAATGATCGATAACAATCCCAGTCACGTGCTGTCTAGTTGAGGACACCAAAATCCCACGTCATTCAAGGCGCACGAGTGTCACGTGCAGCTCACGCGACTGCTGCCCCAGTTTGATTCCGATGTTCAAAGTCAACCACAAACTCACCGCGTAACATCTCTAGCACTATCACTGCTGCTCAAATAGCAATTTCACGATCCCTCATTCATCTCTGTTCGACGTATTCAGCTTGATTTCACAAACAACACCCGACTCAAGCAACATGGTGCAACCTCAAGCAGGTCCCTCGGGCGCGCTCGAAGCAGATGACTATCTATGGTGAGCTTTGGCGTCATTTCAGACGTCAGATTCTGTGAGATGACCGCAGCTCACCTCGGTGTTTTGCTTCTCCTCCTCGTAGCCCTCTCACAACGATTCGAGATACCTTGCTTCGACCCAATGCGGCCTCTGAGATATCCATACCGAAACTACGGGCCCTTCTCGCATGGCACAAAGATCAGATAGCGAAACCATGGGCACAATTCCCTCCTCCTTCGACTGAGACGAGAACAACAATCAACAAGCCTTCATTTACTTTACCTCGGACATCAGCCCAATTCACCATCGACCAAGTAACCCGTAATACAGTCATCAAACTCTCGGAAACGGTCAACATCGATGAAGTCTCAGCATTCATCATCGTGAAATCATACCTAACATTCAGTGTAGAAGAAGAGACAGATGAGGAAGTAATACTGGAACGAGCGCTTCTTTGGTACGCGGAGGAAGTTTTGGCTGTACCGCAGATTGCGTTGGCCGTTTTGAAGTTGTCGGATGACGAAGGCGAGATGGGTCAGCTGGCACATGATGTACGGACGGAGACGATGGTGGACCCCGCCAAGTATATCGAGGGATTATTCAGAGCTTTCAGTGGGTTGGCGCAGAAAGATCTGGGAGAGAAGCAGCGTGGCCCCAATGCCCTCTTCTGGTGAGTACGGCTTACGCTGTGCGTGTGCGGAAGAAGCGCTCGAGGTATGCTAAACACTGGCTTGAATTGTTAGGGCTACCCATCAGTTACGGCTACAAGAGACTCTGCTCAACCTCATGTTCGTCATGCTATACCAAACTCCCGCGCGGCCAGCAGCCATATCAGAAGGCCTGCTGAGGGGAACGATCATGTCTGCCTTCGGTACTTCGCAAGCCAACCGAGAGATCTGGGAGACCGACGGAGAAGGACAAAGACTATCGATCCGAATACGCGATCTCATGGTCATTATTTCCCTAGAAGCATTATGCTTAGGTCAGGTGGTTGCCCCCTCTGACTCGGTAGACGAGTTCGATGGAACTTTACTCCAAACGAGAGACAAGATCGACTCAGTCCATCAATTCCTTGTCGACTACTCCGGCGACTTGTCTCCTCATTATCCGGAATTCGAGCCTGGCAGCGTGCCACTACCGATCTGGCCCATGCCCATTATATGTCTAGCATGGGCTATCATCCTTCGCTCGATACCGCACGATAAAGCTCCTGCCGGCGGGGATGGATCGGTCACGTGGCAGGACATGACGATCAGAGCATTGAGATTGCCTTCGGGGCTGTTTCCTTGGCTTGAGACGGTCCTGAGCGGGCCTTTGTTAGAGAGCACGAGAGATGTTGCGCATGGAGATGGAACAGCCGAAGTTGGATTATACCATCGCAAAGTACTCAAAGGTGAGCTGAACAGCAGGGACCCCCCATGACAAAGTAGCTCACTGTACACTTTCTAGACCTGCTCATCGGCCTCTCTGAGTTGGTCCAGCTAGAAAGCATCGCCGATCGACCCGGTTTGTACAGAAGCTGGGAATTGTTGTTTGGCGGAGTGAGTATCCCTTATTCTTATGATAGACGTCTATATCTGTCGCTAAGATAATTCATCCATATAGGAATCATCCTCGACTTCATCTCTTCTTGCAGCAGACTACTGGATTGCCGACTTCCCTTACGAGGAACGACGGTCCATTCTTGATCGAAGTCAATTCCCTTATCAGCCGGATCACCTTCTTCGAGTGCTCTCTTCCTTAGTTGGCTTCTCTACAACGGAAAGCACCACCGAGGTATTCGGAACAGATCCTGCTGCGCAAGTGCATCACTACTTCACCAACCTACCGACTATTGCGCATACGGTAGAAGCTACATGGTGCAGATCTCTTGGGAAAGATGAAAGTGGAAGAGAGTTTGTCGAATCGTTAAGGAGTGTTATCTTACCGGGTGGCGCTATTGTGCCAAGAGGCTCAAGAGGTCTCATATCGACAAGCAACGACAACACGAAAGTGACGTGGATCAACCAAATCATTTCCGGTTGGCCCTTAATTCTCGAGATACTGCAAGCTGCCGCTGGCCTGAAATCCGCCGACGAAAAGCCCGCTGCGGATCCCGCTCGTCCAGCCGACTGCATCCTCCTTTCTGTTCGAGATCTCGACATGCAAGTGGATACTGCCGACATCCTTGCGGCGGGTCTGAAATTCCTTCGTGCAACACTTCACTCCTCGTCGTACATCAAAGCGTCGATCCTCACTCATCTTAGCCCGGAGGAGCACTTCACCTCGGGTCAAACCCTGCTTCATCTTGCCCTGACGGTCTTGCACCATTCTCGCGCATCTGACCTGAACATCGAGTCAGAGGTCGTATCCGACGCTATTGACATTGTGCAGGCTCTCATCACCGCTCCCTCTAGCAATGTCTGGCCTGCTCTTCGATCTTCTGGATTCTTCGACGTTACCGGCAAGAAGCGAGGGAGCGTCGCTGCACTGATCCAAGCCGATAGCGTCAAGGGCGAACACGTCCTTACTGCCTCTGTGCTTCGACTCGTGCACACTCTCGTCACCAACGCCGATCACGTGCCCGAATCCAATACCGTCATTCTCCGATCAGCGCTGCACCTCGTCTTCACCGATGTGTGGAATAACTTTTCCGCCTGGAGGTACAAGGATGTGGCCAAGAAGTATGAGCTATCCTCGTTGCTCGTCAGCATCTTCGATACCGTTCTCAGCCACCCATTGACTCCTGACGGTTCTGGACCGACGACTGCTGCGCAAGTCTTGATCGACCTCTTCATCACGAACACCTCGCCATTGACGTATCGACCGTTGATTGATGCTATCACGCAAGCAGGCTACCTTATTCCTCGACTGATCGGCTCCAGGCGCCACGCAGACGCAGAACTCGTGGTCAAGTGTCTCGACGAGTCGCTGGAATTCATCGCTACCCTTCACCGCGTCTCCGTTATGATCGGTACTCCCGCGAACGCCTTACCCAAATCTTTGCTAGCTATACCGGTGTCAAGCGCATCAGGCGATAAGATCCAGCTCGTTGATAGTCTCTTCGATCTCGCTTTCGCTCCTGCCGCACAAGGAAGCAATATCTTGAACATTCTAAAGACGCTTAGGGTGTACCTTGAGGTCATTGGCTCAGATCCTCATCGACCTTCGTTGGCTAGTATGCTCCGAAACCCTCGGACAACTTGTGAAGACCTATCTGTTCTCGCTGGCAAGACGGACGATCTTGACATCAGAGCGGCAGTATGGGGCCTGCTTTCGACCATTGTTTCTACACAGCCAGGCTGCGTCCAGGCTTGTCTTGGGCAGATCAAGGGCGACACTATCGAGGGAATTCTCAAGTCTGCAATGGACGAAGTGTCAAATTGGGACGTTGGATTCAGAGATGCGCCTCACACCCTTGGTGCCGTCCTGAACTACTTGCAAGCCGTCGTTCAAGCTGCAGGAGCAGACAAGGCCATCGCTATCCTTCGAAAGGACACCACATTCTGGCAATCCATCTTCGACCTATCAACACGGATCGTAGCGGCACCACCATCATTTTCACTCTCGATGCACTCGGACGATTTCAGCTTGCGAATTCAACAGTACGCCTACTCTGTGCAAGCCAAAGCGAACGCCACCTCTCTGTTAGCATCGGAGCTTGCATATGCGCTGGACAACGACGAGGATGATCAAGCCGAGACCAAAGCGAGGACATTACTTCTTTCCTTGTTTAGAAACAATTCTGCTTTGCAAGAAGCGGCTTTGATGGCTTGCCATTCTAGCTGTGTACCAGAGCTGCATGAGGAACAAGGCAAGAAAGTCAGGGCTTGTGGCGGGCATTTGCCTAGTCTCAAGACGATCCTTCTGCCTTCAGAGAGAGACTACGGTCGATCATACTTATATGGTGAGTTGTCTTGTTCCATGACTCTTTCCTATGGAACGCTATTGTCTGACTGATGATAATTAACCGAAGACGGTAATGTCGTAGTACAAGGGTCGGCCTCACAGCAATCGACTGCCAATCTCGCTCTCGACCTGCTCAATCTGAACTGGTCAATGCTCGACGCCGACATCGCTCTGACGCGCTCGTTCCGCTCCTTGTCCGAAAGCGTAGCATCGTGGACTGAAGGAGACAATCTCGCTATGAACGCAGCGCTACGCGCTGGTAATGCGATCGCCGAAATCGTAGCGGAAGAATACCGCGGAGGGGATGTCATGCTTGCCATCCAGGTCGATAGGCTGTCCATCCTCGCTGTCCTGCTGGAAACTGCCCTTGACACTGAGGAACAACTCACACCCGACCCTGAGCTGGTTAGGCAGTTGTCAGCATCGACTTCAGCAATCATCACGAGCCAAGCATTCCCTCCTATTGTCTCTCTTCGGCATCACGAATTACCCGCTATTCACCAACCGGTTCTGAGGATCTTGTATCTCTTACTACAGGCGATGTCGGTGATTCAAGCCGACTCGAACAATGTCTCTTCACGTGAATCACTCATCGATGCTGGAACAATTTTCGCTTTGGAAAGCGCCGATATCGTCTTTGATTCCATCGTACGACAACAACGATCTCCATTCGCCGGCAACCTGAGCATGGTCGTTGGCGTGCTCTGCGAACTCGCGAAACTGACAGCGACTACCGGTAATAGCGCTTGGCTCGACAAGGTCCAGGGCGTCAACCTCATCAGCAGGAGTCTGGAAGTACTCGTACGCGCCAGAGTCGTCGATGATCAAATCCCGCTCCACCTTTCCAGCGTTCTCCTACTCCATCTTGCGCTTGCCAGTAACCCTTCGTCGGCTGAAAAGCTGGCGGTATCGGGCATCTTACCTGCGTATTCAGACAACGCGATCATCGTCGAAGCCGAACATGGACGAATCGCTGCTCCCTCCACGCCTGGAAATACAGTTCACGATGCTTGGTGCAGCATGTTGCTTGTGGTCAAGGCTCTATTGTCGACCCTTCCCGATACCAGCTCATTCACTCGTACAGACGTCATTCCATTCATCAGGGTCTGCAATGCCCAGATGCTTCGAGCAATGTCATGGGACGGCGAAACACCTCTTTCATCATCTGCTTTGATCGAAATCGAGCTAGTCGTCGACGTTTTCAACGGGGTAGCCGACGCCCTTGGCCCCGGTTCCCTGGCGGACTACCCTACTCGCGCACTTGACTTGTTGAAGAGCGTACGATACGCTCTATCGCACCCTCGAATGCTCTCTACGCTCTTCGTTCCTGGATCGGAAGAGGAGAAAGCCGTTCTGGAAGGAGAATTGGAAGTGCTCGAGGGTGAGAAGGAAGTCGATCTATTCGACTACACCAAAACACCGACTCTTGCCGGACGAGCAACGAGTCTACTGCGAATCACTCGGACTGTGATTTTGACGTTGTTGAGTCTGACGAGATCATGGGAGACTCTCAAGCTGAAGGAGGATATCGACCCTGATTCGGCGGGTAAATGGATTCTTCAGTCCGACGAAGACGAATCAAGTGGATCAACGGCGAATGACCCAGTAGGGTTGATCAACGATATCTACATGCTCACTTCGGGTATCTTTGAAAGATTGCCTACTGTTCAAGTCCAGACCAAGGGATCATTACCGGAGGAAGCTCAAGATCTAAGATTTTTAACTCTGCAGATCCTCGAGTCTTCTTCACTCTTATCATTCACCCAACTGATACTTCGACATTCCCAGCTTCCGGTAGAAGAGAAATCATCCTATGACGAAGAATCGATGGATTTGGATATGTCAACTAGCGGTATTGGTGGGAAGAAACGGAACTCGAACGTTTCGGGCGGCGGCCACGGTGGGAATCTCAGCAGAGAAGGAATGGTACTTAGGGAATTGGAGGGTGACTTCCGGGGGATGATCAGTTCTGAAAGTGGGGATATGAGGGGTTTATTGAAGGGGTTGGCAGAGAAGGCTTTCGGGAGTGAAACATGAGCCGAGCTAGGTAGAAAGGGCTCAAGGACAAAGTGACAGCGGTTGGGGGAATAGATCAGAAGTTGTTGTGAAACGATGGTAGCTGCTACAAGTACATATCTTCTAAGCAGTACAGAGCCTGTTTTGATACCTGCATCGACTATACCAATACAGTAGACAGTATAAGATCGATTAATGCCTGAACAGAACAAGAGAAAAAGTCATGCATGATTGAGTAATGGCAATCTAGTATTGTGCGTGGATGCGTGGTATTTGCCGAGAAAGCGGACCGGAGAATACCGACCGATCGAATCGAGCTAGCTCTAGCTCTGTTATCGCCAATGCCAACCGATATCGCCAATCAGCTCGGCTGGTGCAATATCTCGCCAATTCCTTAGCAGCTCGTCGCCAACAATGAAGAACATTGGCGTGATCATAACGGCCATCTTCGCTGACTATTAGGAAAACATGCAACGGTATCGCCGATAATACGACGCTTGATTGGAATCTTTCATTACTCCCCACGATTTCCACTTCCGCTACTTACTCGTACAGTGCACGAGGAGAGGATACTGCCGAGTCCTCCTTTCAAACGCATTTGCGACTGAACTGGGTCAACCAATGCTCCGCGCCGCCCTGGTCCACTTTTCGCCAATGCACCAGCGTCCTGGAATAGCACCCACGAACTGCGGCATGCATATACTTGATAACTGCCGATAAGTTTCATCGACCGTTGGCGATTGCTTCGGGCTGGATAACGAGGACGACAGCCGTCGCCAATCAACCAAGCTAAATCGGTATATAGCTCCATACATACGAAATCGGTGCGACGATATCTAGTAAAACAAAGGTATATAAGGGAACATTCTCCCCCCTCATTGTTAAACATACATACAATCTTTTCTGACCATACTTTCATTTGCTCCTTCTTGCGGTTCCACCCTTCGAAGCCTTCGCTCAACAAGCCTAGCCTAGCCTTCGCCTAGGCTAGTCTAGTCAACATGTCATATCCAGACACCGCTCAGCGACCCATAGTGATCCTTGGAGCAGGTATCATAGGCCTGACCACTGCCGTTCGGATCCTCGAATCTCCCTTATACCAATTCGAGAAGTACCCAGTACATATCATAGCGGATCATCTACCTAATGATCCTCTTGATCCGAAATATGCTAGTACGATTGCTGGGGCGCATCATCTAAGTTTTGCCGATGATGAAGATGAGAGGCAACGACGCTGGGATCGGCGAAGTAAGTTTTCCTCCCCCCACATCGCATTTTTTTCCTTTTCTTTTCACTTCTTCTTCTCTCGTTTTTAGCTTGTGAGATCTTACGTGGTCCGATACCCGATGCGCTGCGAAGCCTACGATGCGATAAAGTGGGTGGGGTGGGACGGCGCTGATCATTGGTTATATCGTCGTTGCAGCTTTCCAGGTTATGTATGACGAGTGGAGGGCCGAGGGTGAAACGACGGGTTTGATGGTACTCAAGCAGACGGAATTGTTTGTGGGACACTCCAAGCATCTCAAGATATACGAGGAACATCCTGATGTGAGTGCCGCATCTCGTCTCAAAGTCATCAGTAGGACAAGTCCAGCTCATCATATATTTTGTCATGTCTCATATAGTTTCGAGTCATCGATAAGACTTCGTTGCCTACCTCTATTGACTACTCTGTATCGTTCACGTCGCTCACCATGACCCCGCTCACTTATCTCAACCGACTTTTACGCCGCATCCACCAACTCTCGGACGGCAATGTTAAAATCCACCGACACCACTTGCCCTCGCTGTCTGACCTCTCGCACCCCTCAGTCCAAGCTATGATAGGATCCCACACCCCGATTGCAGTCATCGTCTGTACAGGCCTCGGCACTCTCACTCTGGGCGGAGTGGATGATAAAACCGTATTCCCTACAAGGGGGCAAGTTGTGAAAGTCAAAGCGCCATGGATTCGATCGGGCTTCACTAGGCAGATAGGCGATTTGAATGGAGGCGAAGGCGGGGAGAGGACTTATGTCATACCTCGCGCTGATGGAGAAGTGATACTTGGCGGTACGAGAGAAGAGGGGGATTGGATGCCTTATCCTCGAGAGGAAACGACGAGGGACATACTCAAGAGAGTGGTGGAGATCTGCCCTGAGCTTGTTCCGAGGCACTTGACTGCGCCTGCTCTCGGTACGAGTCATATGGAAGAGGCCATGGCAAACCTCAAGACAAGCTCTGAGTCCGATGAGAGCGACGTAGCTGCAACGGCTGTAAATGGGCAGTCGCCGTTGGAATCGCTTGTGATCCAGACGTTGGTCGGGTTTAGGCCCTCGAGGAAGGATGGAACAAGGCTCGAGCGAGGTCCGTATCTGGCATGCGGGCCATGGGGAAAGCATAAGTCAGCTGTGATATACAATTACGGGCACGGCGGAGCTGGATGGCAGAGCTGTTGGGGTACTGCCGAGGACGCTGTGGCATTATTGCAAAAGGCATTGAGCTGAGTCTGATTCGAGGGAGGGATGGGCCATTCACGCAGCTTTGTAGCCTGCTATCTCAGGGGTTATATGTATTCTTTTTTTTTCTTCGCAAGCTGTTCACATCCACTTTTTTTCCAGTCTGACAAGTTACTTGTGTCTGTATGTATACAGTATGTACAGTACAACCAATGTTGGTTGCTACCTATGCTGCCTGCCCCGGCGCCGCTGCTTGCCGAGCCACGTGGTCAGCAATCGTCGCTCACATAGATCTGATCGGTATCTGCTCTGGCTGTTGCCGAACCTCTCTCAATTTGTTGGATCGCCTTGGCTTTATCAAAGATCATGAGATATCACACCGCTAATGATCCACCATTCGGCATGACCTCTCCTGTACGGGTCGATCCAGGCTGTCTGTAGCTCTGTCGCGATGCCTACCATGCCCCGCAAACCTCGCTACAAGTCCGCGAATACCTCTACTCCTCGACCACCAAGAAATGACTCCTACCCCTCAAAATCATCACCGTTCGAGCTTCTTCCTCTGGAGCTAAAGCTACGAATCGCATCTCACCTGTATGTGTCGGGCTCCAAAGATGAACTGCACGCGCTCGCTAGGTCTTGCGGGGCTTGGCAAGGTGCTGCGGAGTCTCTGATCTGGCGAAAGGTCGATATCAGTTTGCCGCAGGAGTGGGAACAACATCCAACACTTCAACCGCCCATCTACGTCGAAGGGTGTGCCGTCCCTGAAGGCGATTTGTGCAAATCCCACCTGCTTGACTGGCGTGACGGCAATGTTGTGATCAGCAAACACAAAGCTGTTGAAGACTACGTAGCCGACATCAAGTCGACAGCGCGGAACACGTCCGCGGCCGTACACAGTATGAACTTTAACTTTAACAGGACAAGCTGGTGTGTGCGGGACGCCAAGCTTCGGACTAGGATATCACAAGTACAACAGGCTATCGATAACCGACCTGATCGGCTATCCCACATCCAGGAGATCACTGTGGAAAGCCCGCACGCCCCGTTAAAGCTCTACACCTCTTCAGTGCTAGGATCATTCGATGACTGGGCGTCGGACTATCATCAACAGACATGGGATACGCTGATACAGCTTTTGAAGGAACTTGGACCTCGTCTCAAAACCTTCCAACTCGACCCGTTCTTGTCTGACGAGGGAAGATTAAGATTACAGTCGGTAGCTGGAACTCGGGAAGAGTTTGATCCTGCTTGGCATAGATCAAGGCTATTAGAGAAAGCCTTTCCTTTCCCTTCACTGCGCGCCCTGGACAGGCCATGGCCTTCCTGGCGGGGCATTCAGCATGCCCTCACTCACGCTCTCAAGTCGTTTCAAAGTGTTGACATTTCTCATCTTGTCTTGAACCCGCCCTGGCCTGCAAGTGTCGAGGCTCCCCTAGACCCAGCGGTCATCCATCTCATGATGAGCGCCCAAACCGGATCTGCAGCTGGAACCGAAGACATATCGAAAGTCAAACCCGACCCTATCTTATCAAGATTGCGATCTCTAGCTTTCCGTCGACTCGATGCGTCGGGCTTGCGGAATATCGCGAGCCTTTTCGAATGCCTTGTAGATCTCGAAAGCATTCATCTCGACCTACATTTCGGGCATTTCCATCACGCTCTGATCATGATGGTCAACGAGAAACTATTAGGTTCCCTATCGGACTTGAAATCATTGAGGAGGATCACATGGTTCGGCGGGATGGAAGCTAGATGGCTGTTTGAGAAGATCAGTGATAGGGGTTTTGAGAATGTTAAAGTACTGGTTCAGAGCCAGGCTATCGAGTGTGAAAGCGAGACGTATATCGATGTGAGTCGAGTGAGGCCACTCACATTCTGAATATAAAGCTTAACGCCTCCTACCGCATGAGCGCCAGCAATATGAGCTAATCCGTCGCTACCTGATCTTTCGTCGGCACCACCTGCAGAATATATACATCCCCCCATTCCCTTCACTGAAATACATCCAAGTCCCATGCCGTTCCCCGAAATGGCACAGACACACAAAACCACCCGAATGGGCCAAAGCCCCCCCACCTCGAAATTCAATCTCATCCCCCATCATCCAACATCTTCGTGAAGCTCCAAATTTGCTAGGTGTTCAATTCGGCATCGTCCAGCCGTTGGACTCCAGCCCTGGTTTTGGTTTCGGTTGTCCACTCAAACCAGAGGACGACAATGGTGAGATCTTGGATAGCGATGGGTGGTATGATCAACGAGTCAATGGGGTTCTGATTCGATCCTACTTGAATCCTGTTACGGGGGATGAGATGTACCATTTCAGACGGATGGAATTGCTCAAGATCGATATCAAATTCTACCAACCTGTTTCATCCCGAAACAGTGTAACAACAAGCCCCACCGCACGGACCTCAACACAATCAGCATCGTCAACCTCGACTTCGCCGAGTCGGAGCAAGGCTAATAATAAAAGTCCGAAAAAGACGAAAGGCGACGAACGCGAGAATGAGGACTACAGGTGGGTAGATCACACTTCATTCAAGGGCGTCGCTGTACCCCTTCCAATCCTTAAGAAAATCTACAGGCTCAAAGGAGAAAAGAACGCAGAATGGAAAATACCTGGAAGAGGACTGGAGCTGCCCAATGAGGCGTGGGAGGTCGTACATAAGTGGAGGAGGAGTTTACCTGATAAGGGTGAAGTGGGGCTTGAAGGTGAAAGGAGGATTGTGACGAGGAGTATGGGTGTCGATTCCGGCAGTGGAACCAACGCTTGAGATCATCGGATGGCCTGTGCATGGGAACTGTGATTGTAATTGTAGTGCAGCTGTATTCCTATCTTGCTCTACGAGTACAATGTATGTCCATATTGCGTTGAACCGTGACAACCCTCTTTTCATTCACGAAACATCTCATCGTACCCTACTCCACCCACGCCTTGATTATGATGCCAAAGTGACGTGCTGCTGGCTCCGCTGTAGGGACCGATTGGCTACAGCATCGACCACGATAGATATCAGAAATGAGATGATGGATTGTCATCTGATATTATAAATATGCATCTGGAGAATACAATATGCATTACAGAATACCTGTACATCATAGCGCCTAAATAGTGTGTACTCGACTAGATATGACTAACAACGCTGCCCTCCCTCCACATCCTCCCACCATCCTCGTCTTCGCAATCCTCGTCCAAACCCCATTCAAGCCCATCGTCATCCGTGACTTGCCTGGCTATCCTAGCCAACTTCCGTTCAATCCGGCCCAAACTTCGCGGTCTCGTCAGAGACTGAGCCTTAGGCTTCGAATGGATCTTCCTACTGGGAGTTGATGATGTGCCCCTCATTGTCAGGCTCTTTGAGCCAGAGTCCGCTGATACGTCTCTGGAAGGCGTGATATATCGACGGGCTGATGCGGCGCGGCTATCACTTCGTGAAATCACACCATGAGATCGGAATTGAGGGGTCTCGGGGGCCGAAGCGGATGATGATGCTGACATAGAATGAGACCTCGAATGAAGTCTTGACTCTGACACTGAAGTAGAAATCGATGATACTGCACGTCTTGACGTTAAGTTACCCTCGCTGAAAGTGGGCGATGCTACTTCGGCAACGGCATCGGCACAGGACTGAAGCTGGATTCCAGGTTGAATAGATCCCACGGCTTCGGTATTTGTCACTCTTATTGACAATGTGGGCGTAGCGACTTTCTTCAGTGGCAACGGGGGCGGTAACATCAGACCTGAGCTTTGAGGCGTAGTGGTCGTGTGATCTAGGGTCGAGGTTCGATCCGTGGTGGATCCAGATACCGCTGTTCTACTACTTGCTTTCGTATCGAAAGAGGAACCCGAACTAGGGGGCGGCTCAGGTAGAGCGAACCGGTTCGTCATCCCCATGACCGAAGAAGATGAAGCGCCCAACGATGATCCGAGAGTGGGCCTGAAATTCGGCAGAGCAGGGGCGAGCGCTCTCAGCATATCGGACGATATTCGACCCGTATGCTCTGGACCAAGTTTGAAGCCTACATCCGCTGCTCGGACGGACCACTCGTTCCTCAATGGTGATGACGAGCTTGCCGTATGCCTCGGCGGCAGCGAAGACGACGAGGTCAGTAACGGGGATGATTCGATATCTGTCCCATGTCGAAGGGATAGCTGGTCATCCGAGTTCTCTCCTGCATGGGCGAAGGCATCATAAGGGTCCGAAGAGGCTTCTCGGAATGGCGAGCGAGGTTGTAATGAGAACCTAGCACGCTTGGCACTACCGGCTGAAGATGATGCATTACTATCTGATGGTCGGCGTAGAGCGCTCTTTCGCGGTACAGTTTGAGGTAGGTCATCTGGAGCGACGGACGAACTTCGACCCCCGTCGGTTGAAGGCGGAGGTGTGGGACATGCCGCACCGACCATTACACCTCCCCGAGGCAAGACGGATATTAGCAGCTGCTGTGCCGGTGAGCTCGTACGGCGGTGAAGGGCGAAGTCTGCCGAAACGGATGGCGAAGGGGTAGGGAGAGGTGGGAGACGGCTGTTGTCCGACACCAGGGGACTGAAAGACGCCAGCGGGGAAGACGGGGGCATTGAGGACGACAGAGTGGAAGATGAGCGGGCCATGGGAAGGGGTCGGATAGGATTGAATGCTGCGTCTTCATTTGATGGTGACGAAGAGGGTTCGACAGAAGATGTAGGTGGTGGAGTCGGCATATATGTTGGCGCGAATTTCTTCGTCAGAGCTGCAGGTCTGGCCTGAGCGGGAGAAATTGTTGTCACTCGCGTGGGCGCCCTAGCAGTGTTACTATCTCTCTTCCTCCTCGACTGCTCTGCCGGGAGTGGACTGTCTGAGTACTCAGCGTCCTCTAGCTCTGATGCGTCTGGAACATCGCTGAGGGTACTCGAGAGCCGATCCAGGTGCCTTTCATCTGCAGTCCTCGATGACTTGGCTTGCCCTTGGACGGCAGCGACCTCAGCATCGGCGTGAATGCTCAGGAACGCACATTGCTTAGACCAAGTCCGTCCCTTACACCACCAAGCCCTTGTTGCCCGCAGCCCCTGCGCCGCGCGGCAATGCGGGCAACGCCTAGGTCGACCGTTGTGTGCATAGTTATATCCTTCGGCATAGACCTGGGGATCCAAGTCGTGTGGCCTAGGCGGAACAACGCTACTCGAGAACGGGATGGGAGTCAAGCCAACCGATGATCGTCCTCGAGGCTTAGGCTTATGCGGCAACGGAGTGAATAGGTCGTCTTCGAGATCCGAGTCAATGTCCTTTTCGCTCCTGCTCCTGCTCCTGCTCTTGCTCTTGCTTTTGATCTTGCTTTTGCTTTGACTGCCCCTGAGAATCCCCGGTCGTCTGAGAGGTGTATCATCGCTATCGGAATCAACGGTCGTTGTTTTTGTACGTTGATCGGATGTCGGTGTGCTCGATGGCAGTCGGACGCTTGACCGATCCTCGTCAGACATAGAATCGGTGTAAGCGTGTTTTGCGTACTTGCAATTGCGGAATGTGGCCCGTCCACTGCAGCTGGCGGCGAGCAACGCCCGCTCACCACCAGCTTCTCGACATAGGCGACATGTCCTGATTCTGGTATGAGACTGGATCGAGATCGAGCTTCTTGAACGGGGTAAATCGGTCAGCTCGTTCTGATCTTCAACATCGGAGTCGGAGTGGGTGGGGTCCAAGGGTATCACACTAGTGTCCTGCGACTCCTGGATTTCGAGAGGACACGGCCCCCGTCGGCCTTTGCACAAAGCAGCTTTGCTAGCCCTTTCGCCTCCAATGGTGCGACATGTTTTGCACATGTGCAAACTCCCGCTTCTCGTTCGCCAGAAGTTCCTGTAGTAAGGCGATTCTGCCTGTTCTTGCAATTCCGGCGAATAAGCGATTTCGGGACATGATTCGTTAGGCCGCTCGCCGAGCACGCGTTCCTTTCCTTTTACTGATCCTGCGAGGTGTAGGTGGACAGTAGGAAGACGCGGCGAACGTACGGGTGACCCAAGCTGAATATCTGATTGAGATGAGGAACGAACTGCGGGCTTGGGACGCTCAACAGATAGGGGTATCGCAGATTCGTTATAGGTCGGAGAGGGCGAACGGGAATGCGAAGGGGTCGATGATGGGGTAGTATTCGGCAGAGGGGTGTGAGATATAGATGCTTCAGGGGGAGGGCTATTGAAGAGGTCGGCGAGTGTGGGTGTTGATACCGGCCGCATGAGGTTGTTATAGGTCAGATCCCGAAGCGGTGGTCGGGTAAACACGGGGGATTGCTTCGGTGATTGCATGGGTGAAGGCGAAGAGGACAACGACGAAGGAGGTTTATGACGGCGAGAGCGAGTCGGAATGACCACTTGTAACGATAGTCTTCGCCGTTGGGTAACAGGCTCGGATTGTAAGAAAGGCTGTAAGCGATTTGTATCAGTATAACATCACCTTTGGACCATGATACGGAACAGATGGACTGACATCGCTCATAATTTGGGGTGCCGGGGTCTTTCTAGTCGCCTCATCGTCCGCACTGTCTCTCACCAGGTCCAGCTCATCCTCGGAGCTTGATTCTCTCTCTTCATCTCCATCAGACGAGAACAGATCCTCCAACCGGGCAGGCAAGATCTCCGTCCCCCGCCATCTTGGCATCATCGAGCGCCTGTCGACCTCCCTTTCACTCCTTAGCGATGCAGGTACTGACGTTGATCGGCTACTCGCTCGTGAACGCTCGTCCTCCTCTGAATGTGACCGTAACTGCCCCGCGACTCTAGCCCGTTCCACCTCTATTCTCTGAAATTCCTTCAAGTCTTCAAGATCTTCCGCTGTATCCCAGGGCCTGAACTCTTCTTCTATCAACGGATGTTCGAATTCTTGAGGATCCAAGCCTGATTGATCGTCCCATCCTCCAAGTTCATCTTCATCCGATCCAAGCTCTGTCGTATCTGGTCCTCCAGCGACAGAAGAGGCGATATCATCTCCCTCATCACTTTCGCTCACTTCTCCAAACTCCCTTCGAGTGAACTCCCTAAGTTTGCCCCGATCCTTCACAATCTCCCCTGTACGCAGATCAATCTCGTCATCATCCTCCAGTGCAATACTGCCATATTTCTCATTGATGAGATCGAAAGCTGTACGCAATCTCGCTACGGATTCGACCCTCTTTCTTCGAATTTCGACATCTTCTTTTTGCGTAGCATTCACGACTGATGTTGATCTGAATCTAGCCCCATTCGGATACAGCACAGGGGTAGACGAACGCGAGGACGAGGGCGCACTGCCATATCCATGGCCATGCGAGTATACCGAATGCGAAGAAGAGGATGAGGTTGGTCGGTATTGATAGTTGAGATGGATGAGCGGCGCGCGGAAGGGAGTTCGTGAGCGAGACGGACCAGCGATGGGGGCTGGCGAATTTGAAAATCGATCCATTCGACTATGCTTAATCCCGCAATACACGTCGCCCCACCCATAAGTGATAAGTGTCGGCTCACAGATACAAGATGTTCACAGGCCGGTGAATCGAAAGGCTACAATTGTTTGAAACAAGGCATGTCTGATACGGATTGATTAGAAGGAGGTATTATAGATATGTTTACAGGTTCAGGTTTAAACTGTCGAGCAAAGCCAAATGAAATGAAATGCGAACATCCCAAGTTAGGCCTATACGGTTGTCACGTCCGATGGGTGAGCGTGCGATAGTTATTAGTTGATCACTTTCTTTCAATTCCTAATATCTGCCTATCGTGAATTAGGAACGGTTTGTAATGGTTTGTAATGGTATATAACGATATTACATCTCAGGTACGCGTGGCCCCGCTTGTCCGCTTGTGCTAGAGAGTCCCTTATACGCAGTGCATTCAATCTCGCTCTATTTGTTGATTGTTGACGATGATCACATATACGCTTTCGCCCTCCCCAATTTCGGGATTGATTTGAAAGATTCAAATCACCCCAGTCAGACCAGCATCGGCCCGACAGCTTGAACAAGAGTCAGAGTCTACACAACCATCGAGAACCCCGTGCTTAGAAACTCTCGAACGTGATAGCGAGAGGCAGCTATGTCAAACCGTGCTTCGACGGCTGTGTGATTTTCGATTCGAGACCTGGACATATCGCCTCAAGAAGGAAAGGTAGCTACAAAGGCCATCCCGGCGAGCGATATATAACCACTAGAAGCAATCTGGCTCGACCAGGCGAGAAAGTGTCAGAAACATCATGGTGGTATTATATGCTGTCCAACGGCGGCATGCCGTAGCACAGGTACGTCTTCGTTCTATTCACAAAGCTCTCGCTTCATCGACTATCAAGATTTGGCAAGGCTAATTGTCTGTTTGTTGTTTTGGTAGATCGCCACGACCGCCCAAGCCATAGCTCTCATCCAGCATTTCTACTCCCCCAACATCCTCGTTCTCGTAGCTCGTCTCCTGGCGCAAATCCAGATAAACGCCTGCGCGTTCATACATCCTACGAAATCATTGTTGGGCCTAACGACGGTATTAATCGGTATGAACCTCGCTGTTGGGTTTTTACATATGTTGGACTTTTGGGGAGGAATGAATGGTGGGAAGGGACTGATATTGGACTTTGTCGGTCAAGGTGTGTTAGTTGCATGTCAGTCAACGACCAGCGAGCACCCCAGCTGACATTGTATGTTCTCAATTGATGATGTCCAGCTAACCCGGCATCACTAACACGAGTATTGCTACTCGACGTTCTGCTATACCTGCTTCAACTGGTCGGTCTATGTGTATCATATGTGACACACGCGACTCAACTACCATCAACATCAGCACTACCGTATGATGACCTGCTTCTTCCTCCGCAAGATGAACAACAGTCTCCTGAAACTGTTCTTTTTAATGATGATGAGGACGAAGTGGATCCAGAAGAAGGCGGACAAGGAGCCGGGAAGACACGGAGACGGAAAGGGTTGGCTTATCAGCAGGTACAAGGGGATGAACCTGAGAGGGAACTTTGGCTGGACGATGATGAAGGGCCATCTGAATCAGGTATGTTCAGCTAATCGATCAATTGACGCCGCAACAGCTGACAAATCATTTCTCTCGCGTTGTCTCATGGTCTCAGCTTCAACAAGTCGTATAAGAATAACAGAACCACCACTTATATTCTCACTACCCCTCAAACACATAATCAACCTAGTCTTCCGCCTACCAGCGCCCTTACCTCCTCCACGAGCATTCTCAGGTGGTACACCACAGCCCACACCGCCAGTCACACCGCCCGCCCCACCGGCTGCTACCATGCCATCCGAGGATGAACTTGCGGAAAGTAGTGCACAAGTACGTAGAGAGGGGCTGGGCATACGAGGAGCAGGAGTAGGGGGCGAGGGCGGTGGTACTGGAGTGGGTAGAATACCGGGCGAATACAGAGCCGAAGGGAATGGCGGTTGAGGCCGAGGGAAGAGAGGACTGTTTGATTGTTTCGTGTTTGTTCTTGAGTATTGTTCTAGATGCTGTTGCAACGTATGTCATGCATGCTACGTGTCAACGCTGTGCAATATCATTGCTCGGCTGCTCTCGTCAAGCCCCGAGCGCATATGCATGTATGAAACCCCATCAAACGTTGCCTGTATGCTTAAATGGTCAGGCTGATCACCACCGCCGTGGCCACTGCACTGTATTCGAGTACTGTACGAGTATGTAAGGTTAGCGTAGCATAGGTTGGCGAGTGGAGGTTTCTATGGTTTCGCTAAAAAGTCTCCACCATAGCGAGGGTTGTAGCGTTTCTTCGGAAACAATCCACCTTCCACCCTAGCCAAACCAAGTCTTGATTCAACCTTTCTCATATCTCGTTCTGAATCTCAGAATAACACAAAGTAGAGTAGTGAAGTCATACAATTCAACATGCCATCACTCACTATTCCGCTCGTTCAGAACCCACCCTTTGCGCTCATCGCACTCGCTTTGATCCAGGATATCCCCGTAGGATGGGACACCGAGTCCGGTGAACAGGGTCAGGCCAAGTACGGGGATGTTGAGGGTGCTGAGGCTGTTAGAGCCGAGCTTGAGAAGGGCGTCGCTGGCAAGGAGGTGAGTGAACTTGCGATGTTACCCAACTTTGCCTTCCGCTGTAGACGGCTATAACAAGTCATAAGTCGAACGGACACCATAGTTGAATAGTTTGCTGATTTTGCTGCCCTCAGACCCCCCTCCCTCCCCTTCCCACCCTTTTGGCAGCCAACTCCCCCTTCCCTGAAGTTGTAGCCGTTCTTGATGCTCTTGACGACTACCTTGCGTACCGGTGAGCAATGCACCTTCATCGCTCTTCCCGCATCCGACGTTTTCATTCATTCAATGAAGGATGCTGATATATGCCTGCATATAGAACCTACTTCGCGGGACCCAAGTTTGGCTTCGGTGACGCTACCATCTGGGGTACTATCCGAGGTATGTCAACTTTTTGCTACATATCTTCATATCAACCGTTGTCTGTCATCTGTATTGATTGGTGCCCTGAATCCCGCCGTTGTGTTATTTGACTGAGTCTTGTTGCACTCACAGGAAACAGCTCCGCCATCGGCTCTCTCAAGAAGCCCGGAAGGCCCCACCTTTCTCGATGGTTCAATCACGTCGAGACCCTCCCTGTGCCCGTAGCGGCTCTGGAGACTTTCAGACAGGCTCGATCGGAGATGGACAAGGGCAAGAAGACTAAGCGATTGGAGACTGTTGATGTTGTCTTGCCTAATGCTGTCAAGGGCAAGGTTGTCGTTCGATTTGGTGAGTGAAACTAATCGTCCTTGCCTAGCCACCATGCTTCTGTAGCCTTCATTGGCGTATGATCGATCACCAACATCACAGGCATACTTACTCAATCTAATTCTTTCCATGTAGCCCCGGAGCCTTCAGGATACCTGCACATTGGCCATCTCAAGGCTGCTATTCTCAACCGATTCCTCGCCGACCAGTACCAAGGCAAATTCATCCTTCGATTCGATGACACCAACCCCCTCAAGGAGGAGGTGAGTTGAGTCCGATATACAAACTGCTTTCTGTCGTTTCGAAACCGACGGAAGCTGAATGCTGTCTTCGGTATGATTGTAATGTCTAACAGGGCGAGTTCGAAGATGCTATCATGGAGGATCTCAAGATGATTGAGATCGGCTTCGACAAGGTCGTCCACTCGTCGGACCACTTTGACAAGATCCAGCAGTTCACCGAGCAGCTTATCCAACAAGGTGACGCTTTCATGGACGACACTGACGGAGAGACTGTGAGCTGTCTTCTTAGTTTCCCGCACCGTGATTCGGAGCAATAGCTCATAGTATATTATATAGGTTAAGGAGCAGCGACGAGCTGAGATCCCCTCGAAGAACCGAGATGCTTCCATCGAGGACAACTTGGCCCGATTCAAGGAGATGCTTTCTGGCTCTGACGAGGGCAAGAAGTGGTCTCTTCGGGCCAAGATTGACTATCAGCACAAGAACGGTTCCATGAGAGACCCCGTCGTCTACCGATACGTTGAGGGCTCTCATCACATCACCGGGTGATTTAACTTGTCCATCACTAGCCATTTCGGTCCGTATTGATATAATACTAAAGCCCGTCTCAAACGTTCATACAGCACCAAATACCGAGCCTACCCCATGTACGATCTCGCCTGTCCGATCATCGACCACCTCGACGGCGTCACCCACGCTCTCCGAGCCAACGAGTATTACGCCAGACACGAGCAATACCAGTGGTTCTTGACCAAGCTTGGATTCCCCAAGATTGAGATCTTCGACTTCTCCCGAATCGACTTTGTATACACTGTCTTGTCTAAGCGAAAGCTCAAATACCTCGTTGAGCAGGGTGTTGTCAGCGGCTGGGACGACCCTCGATTCCCCACTGTCCGAGGTACGTCAGCTCGTAACTCCCGTGTTTATGTGCAGGAGCAGCAGCTGATAATGACTTGTTTCGTTCTCCCAGGTATTCGATCTCGAGGTATGACCGTCCAGGGTCTCAAGAACTATATCCTTGGCCAGGGTGCTTCTCAGGCTCAGCTCCAGCTTGAATGGGACGGTATCTGGTCAGTCAACAAGAAGGTCATCGACCCCGTCGCTCCTCGATACTGGGCTATCGCCGAGGATAAGCTCGTCAACGTCACCGTCAAGGGATGGGACAAGGGTGTCGAGGTTCAGGAGAAGCCCTTGCACAAAAAGAACCCTGAGATTGGAACCAAGAAGATGATCATCTCCGATAAGCTCATTGTGGAGCAGGAGGATGCCGCGTCATTCGGCAACAACGAGGAGGTACGTGCCTACTCGCCGTTCAGCGGAGACCGGGGAATCAGCGAAGGGTGTCATAGGCTGACTCGATGTTTCGCTCGTGATAGATCACTGCCATGGACTGGGGAAACGTCTTTGTATCGTCCAAGACCGCTGGTCCCTCCGGCGAAGTCCAGTCATTGGAGTTCACTCCTCACCTCGAAGGAGACTTCAAGAAGACTTCTAAGAAAGTCACCTGGCTTTCCGCCCCTACCGACTCTAACCCTCTTGTACCTGTCACTTTGATCGAGTACGACTACCTCATCACCAAGAAGAAGCTCGAAGAGGGCGATGATCTCGAAAACGTCGTTAACCCCAAGACTGAGTACAGGACCAAGGCACTCGCGAGCAAGGAGGTCGAGAACCTCAAGAAGTGGGATATTATCCAGTTTGAGAGGAAGGGATACTATATCTGCCAGGGAACCAAGGATGATGAGGGCCGAATGCAGTTCGGCTTCATTCCAGAGTAAGTATAATATCATCGTCGGCCTGGATACTTCTCGGTGACTCGTGCAATGGACGCTCGAGTTTATTCGATAACGCTTGTTTGATATCCGAGAAAAAGTCCCGAGACGTTCACTGATCAACTTGCATTCCATACAGCGGTCGACTCCAGACCATCACTCTCAAGGCCACCCCAGCGGCTGAGAAGCCCAAAGAAGCTGGCGCACCTAAGGGTTCATGGGGCAAGCCCGGAGCTACTAAGGCTCCTGCCACTTCTGCGGCTGCTGCTTCTTCCGTCGAGGAGGGTACCAAGGTTTACCTGTCCAACGGATCAACAGGATTCAAGATCCCTGTGCAGAGTAACATGTTTGAGTCGGACAGGATCTAGTGAGTTCCCATTGTTCTTCTCCCGTCATCACATTTCTGGCATTTGATGCGGTCGTTCGAGCCTGGAGCATTTAGAAACGGGAGGATGAGGCTAATTTTGATCGGTGCTTGCCATCGCCTCCTTTCAGCGGAGACAGCGACGTACCTGCCACTGCTGAGGGATTGAAGATGTTCAAGGCTGACCCTATCTACGACAACTAGAGGTCTTGGGAGGGAAGATTTTGACGGAAGTAGACGATCACCGGGATTGATATACACAGAGCGTGCATGCATGAGTTACGGATGACTATGGTACAACAACGATCAATCGATCTTTTCCTATTCACTGTCCTATTCTAGAGGTCTCTACACATCGTTCGACCTTGTTCGATCTGGGAATTGCATAGTGCGATTTCGAGTGGCATTGAGATGAGCGATGCGAAGAGGATGCCCGTCGAATCAGCCGCACCGACAGCCCCAATCCTAAATTCCCTCTCCATGGCTCCCTTGCCCTCTTCCCCAATGGCGTCTCCGTCATCTTCGCCTTCTCTAGCTACATGATAGAAAGTATTGACGTATCCCAATCCACCACATAACCCTTCTATGCAAATCAACAAGAACACTATCCCGATCGTATGATCCACACCGGTCGTCGGAGGGATGTTGGGTGGTGTGTAAGTTGGGGAAGAGAAAATGAAGTGTTTCGCTTGGAGATAGAGTGCTGAGAGCACGAAGAACTGAATTATGGATGGTAAAGGCAGGAAGCGGAGTGGGATCGGAGGAATGGAGAGGGACAGGGAGGATCGGGAAAGGAAGACAAATGTTTGGTCTGGGCGTGAAAAAAGGAAGAGTGTATAGACAGTCAGCAAACGTTGTGTCGTATGACTATGAAGCGACAAGCCTCGTCACTCACATGTCAACGACCAGAACGGATAATAGTCTCTCGGTGTCTTGAAGAGCATTGACCAGATTCCGCTCGAAGGCAGAGGGAACACCAAAGTAGGAGCGACACCCTGCCAAAAAAAAACACACCATATGACACAGCATAGACGACGATCAGCCTTTGACTTCCGCTCCGAAAGATGTCAAACAGAGCTCAGCTTAGTCGGTCACTCACAGAGTTGATCACGTATTCCTCCACGTAAACAGCAGCAAGAGGGGCCATATACCGCAATACTAATGGTCTGAGCAAGGCCAGCTTGTCAGCTGTAGACAATCGCAATTGAGCCCCATTAGACCGTCTCCTCGATCGCATCAGATCTTCATCGTCATCGTCATCGGCATCGTCATCGTAGGCGCTGTTATTGAGCGTGTTGAGTTGGGGCACAGGATCTTGCGAAGGGGGAGTGACCAGTATAGAAGGCGGTACGGTCTCGGTCGCTATAGGTTGATAGACGCCTCTCGAAGTATCTGATGAGTCTGGTCCAAGGCATGAGAATGCCGGTAAGAGGAACTTGTATGTCAAAGGGAAGAAGAGTGGGAGTACCTGCAGAATTCGAATTATTCCAGGTCAACAAAAAAGGGGACTTTAGGAAAACAATGGTTAGATAGGTTCTACTCACGCTAGATAACCCCAATCCGCCCTTCACACCAAGTCCACGAAGCAACCACCATATACCTGCACCAGCAATCCCGGCAAAGCCCGTACCGCTCGACCAAGCGCCCAGAGCAGTCTTTGATGTAGATCTTGTGGGTAAGGTCGTAGTCAGTTGGAGGAAGGTTAGTTCGCCTAAACCTGAAGAGAGGGAGGCCATCGATATGCCTAATAGTCGGGGAGTGAGCGAGCTGGAGAATGCGATTGTCTGCGAGTCGCACGCCAAAACCAGAATCGCGAGGCTAATAGTCAGCATAGCATTCCTTCTGGTACACGCTGGAACATGAGTACATTGTATATGTTGTGAAAAGACATAACAGCAAAGGATAGACTGCACTCACCATGATGCCAAGCCAGCTAACACAGGTACAGAACCCGACTCTCCTTGTATACCTGATCTTTCCATTTGATACCAATGGCCAGACGACTTTTGTCAGAAGTGCCGGGAGGATGTTGAAGAGCGCTACAACACCTTTTGGTGTTGTTGATGGGACGAGATCAAGAGCTGCCGAGAGGATAATCACGTAGAGCACTGCGAAGACGACATGCGATTGATGTTGTCAACGTTGCCCATTACTTAGCCAAACCTCCAGACCCGCCATTACCGTCTGGTGGGACAGGCCACACGCCCAGACAGGTATACGTAGGTATACTCACCATTGTTGAGCAGACCAAAGATCATGAAAGCCGCGAAAAGCCGCTTTCGGGCGTGTCTCGTTGCAGTCGTAGAGCTCGGTCTATGAGGTGTATTTGTAGATCCTTCATTGGCTGGACAGTTATGCAGCTTCTCAGTTATGTCCAGCTTGACTTCGATGATGGTTTGAAGGATCATACCTACCAGCAATGAACTCATCCACCACGTCGCCATCTATCTCGGGATCCTCAGACCGTTGCTCATCTCGAAGTGGTCTTCTCTCGTGGAAATCTGGTCCCATTGATTCGGATTCAGAGTCGGCCAATGCGCGAAGAGGGATATCGGGGTCGGGCATGTACCGAGGACTAATCGCGCTACGCGTCCGGCGGATCTACAAGCATGTAAGAGCAAGACCAGACGTTGACGGGCGCGTCAGAGGCTAATATGCTTTGAGATTGATGCAGTGCAAGAGATAAGAAGAACAATTTCTACCTGAAGTACGATGGATGAATGGGTCTAGACGTCATGTTACATGTCATGTTCAACGTTTGGTTCCTGGTTGCTCGATAAATTACTCGTCGTCATGCAAAATGAAAGCAATTCATTCACTCCTCATTCAATCCCTTTCAACATTCCCGTTCCTTTTTGTACTTTTGCTTACATCAACATCATAATCGACAACAATAAGAGCACAGCACATCGGCTCACGAAGCTGTCGAGTGCCTGGAGTGTACAGGCATACACTATAAGCAATCGAAACACGAACGAACGGAGCTAGAGGTCCAGGAGGACACGGTATACGCCATGGATAGCCAACCTCATGCAGCGCCTACGCCTGTGACCAGGAAGGGAGCGATACCGACCAACATGGTGACATATAAAGGTGGGCTCTTATGTTCGCCTTCAATAGCGGAGAACAGCAGCTTATAGGGTCCATTTATGGACTACAGGACGGCGAATACCCGCTCGTATCGATCCCGAAGCTGTACGTTCTGACCAAAGTCATGGGGAAGGAAAAAGCCAGGTCAAGGGAGACTGACAAGAATTGTAAAACGGATCGCCACCTTCCAGCGGGTCGCTTATATCGTCGAGATCATGGCCACTTCTTTCGCTTCCCAGGAGCATCATATAACACTCTGTTTGCGAGATGAAGCGGATAATCTCGTCACACAAAACAACCTTCCTAGCAAGGTGTACAACCATGATGTTTTGAAGTGAGTCAAGAGGACTCTTCTCTCTACTTTTGACAGTCGAGCTAATTATCGCTGGGCTACAATGTCTAGACTGGTCCCTTCACCTACCACCGAAGCGCTCGTGGTGGTTCATTCACTGAAAGCGTCGACACAACGGACTTCGCTCGGAGACTCGACGGTGAACGTACCAGCTTCCTCTGATGCTATACCTCTCAAGTTGGCATTATTTAACCTTCAAAAATATATCAAGGAGGAAGATTTCGCTGTGGAGTTTATGTTGAAGGGCGGAATGAAGATGCTCGTTAGGTTTTTGGAAAGAACGGAGGGCGGTCTATCCGGGAATAGTCTAGCTGTGAGCGTTAAATCCTCCCAGAACTGGGACAGGGGAAAGCTGACCAAAAGTATCAAACCGACTCAGTACGCCTTGCAAGGGGTCCGAGGTATACTTGAATTCGAGTCAGGATGGGGCGATCTCTCAGATACCTTTATCGACCGACTTCTACACCTCGTCATATCTGCTTCTCAACCCAACATCCTTCGTCCAGCTACCGCTATCGTTCGAAAACTCATCATTTCTTCCCCTCAATTCACCGGAGAAGGTGTAGCGGGTCTGAAGATGCCCGTGACGCCTTATGGTCAAGTAAAGAAAGATAGAAGAAGTAAGGGGAAAGGAAAAGAGAGGGCTGTCGATGCAGATTCCGTCAATCAGTATGGCTTTGATAGGGTCTATAAGCGGATCAAGGGGGTCATTGACCCCGAGGGAGGTGATCATGGGCTGAGCGGAGTAGAACTGTTCTTCAAGGTTGTCGTAAAGCGACTTGAGGGTACCGGAGATCTCGAGCTGGTCGCCCAAAGGTGAGTTCGGCTTTCATTGACTTCGTCATTACTTACTGTATGTACTAACGAACATGGCATCGATTATTAGCCTTGGTCTGGTCAACTCATGTCTTCGATCCGGATATCAGGAGAATAGCAAGTTGTATCCAGAACTAGTCGCTGTTCTTGAGCATCTCAGCGTGCGGCGATATGTCTCGGTGAGCTAAGAAGATTTCCGATATAACGGGTCATCCTAGCTGCAGCTCGCTGACAGTGACATATGTACTCTGTCGTGCAGCGCCTCATGCCTACCTGCGCCAATAACGCAGTCGAACCTCAAATCCTCAACTTCCAATCCCGCTACGCTGTCATCTTGCAGCATCGCCGACTTCGGCCCGTACGTCCAGCTACGAATCCATATCAAGAAAAGATGTTGCGCGAGTTGTGGGATTCCGGTAGGCTGGGTATAGATCAGGATGATAACGCGAGCGACGGACATTCTTATACACACGGACATGGGGCTGCTAGACATGCGGCTGGATGGAGGAAGATTGGACTGGGCGATGCCGAAGAAGAGACGGGGATCGTGACGGAGATGGACATGTTTAGGGATGTTGGCGAGCTGGGTTTGGAATGCCTTGTGAGTCAGCTTTCATGTGATGTTCTTCTTGAGCGCAGCTGATAATGGTTCTCAGCACTGGTTTGCCATGCACGAGGACAGCTTCTATAATGTGAGCTTAACGCAACCTGGACATCCGAGAGACTCCACTGACAATTCTTTTTAGCTTGTCATGGAACAGCAAGCCCGGCCACCGGAGAGACGATGTTCTATCGGCAGAGCAAGGTGGGTCCTTGTGATAGATCACTGAAACCTCGCTTATGCCGTCCCCTTACATAGCGCCGATTGTGTCAAGATCCTAGCGGAGCACTACAAGATCTCACAAGCTGCGCATCACTCGCCGTCATCTTTCCAGCTTTTCTTGTTGAACTTTTCCAGACTGCACCAGCTTGTGTTGCGCTTCTTCTTACGGTAAGCTTGGTCATCAGTCATCTTGATGGATACAAGCTGAGTTCTGTTGAGGGGAAACTAGCATGTGGTACGAATCCGAATCTCGAACCCCAGACTTCCCGCGAGTTTCGTTCCTGGTTCGATCCCAGATCCGCCTATCTCTGGCGGATGAGGGCAATAAGACATGGCTTCATCTGGAGCAAGACTTCCTGGCGACTGAATATCGGACAATTCGAGATCGCCAGATGGAATTGCTCGAGAAAGAGGATGGGATGATGACAAGACCTGCTGTACGCGAGCTGAGAGAGAAGCTGGGCAAAGATGCTTATGATGTTCTGGCCGAGCAGAGGTAAATCACCTCGCCGCACGGAATCAATCTCTCTTGAGTCTGGGTTATGCTGATCCTTCGGCTCGATATCATAGGGTTGGGTGTATGCTGCAAGGAGGGTGGTTCAATACGGCGTCTGTCAACGTATCCGGTATTTCAACATCGGTCAGAGCTAATTCAAGCAAACCACTGAGGTTCCTGCGCTTGGTCAGTCATCCTGCACGTCATGCCATCGTGCAGTCCTCTAGCTGATGAATGCTTGGTTGGACTACCGTAGTCTCCGAATCGAAAGGTCATCGCATGGGACGAGTTCCCCCAGCGAATCGAGAATCCCACATTCGAATCCTTGCGCGAGAGAAGTGAGCTTGTTCTGATCTCCATCGTCTCTGTTACCCCTTACTGATACCGATCGATTGTTCTCCCATAGTTGATGTTTCCTCTATTGCGTCTATTCGGCACTCAACAGGCTGTGCAGTCAACTCGCGATCCCCGAACCTGGTCTCCAAGCTCTCGTTTTCGATCATGGCAGATTCAGAGCACAGTCTTCTAGACTTGGATGCTATCCACGCGGCTCAGCTCGCTGAATGGACTGACGGGATTAGGGTGTTGAGCGGTGAAGGGGGAATGACTAGCGTCGAATCGGCAAACTACGTCCACGTGAGTATACCTCTCATGTATATCGAGCTTCATGCCCTGTCCCTTTGTAACCCAGGCAAAGGACGGAGGTTAATCAGGGCATCTTGTGTAGATTCTGGCGGAACTCGCATTGAAGGTCAGATTACTCGATATCACTGGTGATGGCGTTGAGATACCAGAGAAAGTGACATACGGATCTGGTGAGTTTTGAGGATCAAGAATCTCTCTTACTGTCAGCTGCGACGGATCGTTGACATTGTGATCTCATCCAGCGCCCAGAAGCGTCGACTTCATATTCGCAAAGTAGTATGATAGAGGCGTACCGAGACTTCAGGCAAGTGGAAGGTCAAATCTTCAAGCAGCATATCTCCTATATACCTCTATCTTGATATGATACCTAGCATGTATATACAACAGAGGTTCTAGGCTTTGACAGCTATCTATAATGCACGAGCCTGTTGACTGTTCGCCCATGATCATGCGCACATTACCCCGTCCTTCACCAGATCATAATCTGTCCAGGATGTCAGGACTTCGATACCGGACCAGGAGAGAACAAGAGGATGTCGTCTATTCCTCTTCCATACTCCCCTCATCTCCAACAATCTCACTAGCGTCCAAATCCTCGATACTAGCATCCAAATCCACAGCACCTCCTTCTTCTTCTTCGTCTTCCCCGTCCAGATTTTGAGGTTGCATAAGCGGTGAACCCGCTGAGCCCGTCGTACGGTCTTCTTGGCGCCTTTCGTGATCCGGTTCGGACGGTGACGGGGACTGGAGTGTTCAGTCAGTTTGGGTAAAACAATGTAACCCGTAATGTGATGATTCAGGTATGAGTCGTTGTAACTCACTGGAGCCGCATCCATTTCCATCTGCGTTAAACGTCTTCCGTACGGCAGCAAGAATCGATGACCAAACATGTTTATATCGTGCTGGCTCAACATATCAGCTGTATCCTGTACCTGGATCGATTACGGTGAGAGGCAACGTACCTGCTCATGATCCAGCATATCTTCATCAACTATCACATCATCATCGTCTTTGCCTAAACCCGTTCCAGCAGGTCTACCACCCATCAACGCCCTTCTCTCTGCGCGGCTAAGCGACTCCCTCACATCCTCTCTACTTGGTCTGTAGCTCCTTCTGTCACTGTGGTCCACCTTCTGATCCTGCTCAGAGCCTTCTGTTACACGTGCTTGCGCTTGAGTGCTAGGCCCTGGGCCGGCGGCATTGTTATCGCTGGAGGCTGAAGAGGGGAACAGGGTCGAATGAACGTGTGAGCGTGGTGAGAGTGAATAAGGGTAGAAAGAGTATAAAGTCATGGGCTCAAATGCAGGCAGCGAGCATGATGGGCCGTCGAGCATCATTGTGGTCGTCGCTGATCGAGTTGAGTGCTAAGTAGGGCCCCTCGTTATATGAACTGCGCGAGGATTGCGAGAAAAATCAGTCGTAAAAGAGGAAGTGAAGGTTGTCAAGAAAGATAGATTGGTTGAATTCCGGTTATCAGCGAACGAAGTCAAGCTACCAAGCTATTTGTTGACGCGAATCCAGTTACAGTACCAGTTGACCTTCCGGCCGGATGGCCATCCTTTACTCTTTCTACACCGCTCATCGATTATCGCATTGCTTGTTAACTTCTCAACATTCCTGTCATACACGTCTCATGATCGCTAGATAGCATAACACTTCCCTCACCATGGCCGAAAACATCCTCGGTCTGCTTCTCGTCGTTTCTTCATCGAGGGGACGAGCCGTCTTCCGATACCCTCCCGACCCAGCTTCTCCCAATATCCGACTTGCACAACCCATCTACTCCGCCGCAACATACACAGCGGCCGACTTAGAGATGGATTATACGACTGTGAAAACGCGTAATAACAAGGACCGGCTGAAACGACGCTTGTTCAACGAAGATGGAAAGACCAATTCCTCCGCCAGGCGCTCGGCACAGGGCTCGTCAAATCGCAGGCAGAAACAGTTGGCTGCATCGATTTATAATGGTTATGAGGCCGAGCCTTCGAGGAGTTCGGCATACGATCAAGATTCAGACGAAGGGTATTCCGAAGCGAGTGGGAGTGGTAGTGGAAGTGGGAGCGGGTCGAGCTCTGATGCGGATAGCGACTACGATGTCATTTGGAATGGACAGGGCGGCCAGTCCGCCGAAGATCCGAGGTTCGCTAATCACGCCGGTACAAGCACAAGTAATAGTCAAAGTAACAACAACAGTAATCATAATAGTGGACCGCTACGATCTGTGGATAACTCGGTTGTCCTGGACGCCTCGAGACGAGGGTCGGCGAGCACAACGACGGCGACCGTGACTGAGCATCATCAGACCGATCCAAACGTAGAAGCGAACTTGAAGAAAGAGCGAGATAAGGAGCTCGACTCGCAATACAACTATGCTCTAGGATATCACCTCGACTTCCTCAGTGACATGCTGAGTCCGCCCAGATTGGCTTGTAACAGGAAATTCGAGATCAATGTAGGAAGTGTGGTTTTTATTGGACATCCGGTGTGCAGTGGACCCGATGGGAAATGGGAGATACCGTCGGAAGAGGACGACTTGCCACCTGCCAGAGGAAGAAGAGGGAGGGACATGGCTTCAGCCACGCTGAGCTCTCTCAGTCCCCTTGTGGAACATAAAGAAGGGCATTCGCCAAGCACTTCAACATCAAATTCAACAGACAAGGACGAAACGCCTTCGCTGAACATGTTTCACCTGGTATTGATCATCGACAAGCCTGATCCCAAACCTGGAACAGAGGCTCACGATGAACATCATAATCAGACATTGGGGATGTATGATGAAGTGTACAGGGAAATCGCATTCAAGTGGACTGCGGCTGCTTGGAAATTGCAGTGCGAGAGCAATTTCGTCGCAAAGCAGGTTTGGGCGATGGCCAAGTACAAGGAGAAATGTCTGAATGAGGGTGAGTTCAATATCTTTGGCATTGTTCACGCGTATCGGACAACTAGAGGTATAGCATTGCTAACCTGAACCAATACACATTGCAGGCATCGAGATAACAGATTGTTGCCGATATCTATATGCCAATATACCTCTTGATCGCAATCTGAACATGTTGTACCTACGCCTACATCAACTGAAGAATCGCCCCGCAAACCCGCTCCACTCTTACCTCCCAACAACGATAACCACCCATCTGACAGACATGACAATCCATATGGTTCTGTCCCCCCGGTCCGTCGACGCGGACGAAGCATGGGCACATTGGGGCGAGAGGGATGATGTCAGTGACTCCGACAGCTCAGACAGCGACGATGACGATTGGGACGATCCTACAGCCGCTATCAAACGACCAGAACTGCGGATCGAACCGTGGCAGACCTTGCTCCTTGTTGATGATGATGCGCTTCACCGAGCGGACGAGATTAGCCAGGCTATTATTGGGCTCGGAATCGGTATGGAGGAACAAACATTGATTCCTGGAGACAGAAGGGGTTCTAAAGCGACGACGATTGCGACTACTCAGGCGGAAGAGGATGAGACTGCTCTGATGAAGGCGCTGATTGAGGCATGTGATGTGACCAAGCCGTGAGTCGCATGGTATTACAGGGCGGTTTTGCTTCAACTCATTGGATCTATATATAGTCTGGCCGAGATAGCTCATTTACTTCGATTCGATCTGGAAGCGGTTGTGATACCCCTGGCGAGGGAGCTGGTGGAGAACAAAAAGGCCATCTTGGTCGACGTGATCAATACGAAATTGAGGACGGTCGTCATGCCTACTACCGTAGACGAACACACGTATGTCTCATGTCGTTCGAAAAGTAGTGACTACCTGCTTGGGCCAGAACGCTGACAATGGATGAGTATCGCAGCACGTCAATCGAGCAATATGCAGCCCGGTTCACTCGTCAATTCCCCCAACTTCCCCCTTTTGCGACCTTCATCTCCTCCATCTCCGCCTCGCCTGCTTTCTACCGAAACATCCTGCCTGCTGATCCGGATCAAGCGACGAGAAGAGAATACATGGCGGCGTTGATCTGGCTTTTGAAGCAAGATCTTGTTGTTCAAGCGCACACTAGAGCTCGAGTCTTCGCTAGGAAGGAAGTCAAAGTGGAAGCTTGGAAAAGACTCTGGAGACGGCGCAGGGAGAAATGGCTGCATGGTCAGAAAGATGGGATTAAGTCGCCACCTTCGGATTCAGACTTGATTACCCCCCGAGCATCGGAGAACTTCATCAACCCCTTGGACGTTACCGTCTCTCCTCCAAACCCGAACAAGGGAATGGCCAGTCCAACAGAGTATCTGGCCTTTGACCCTTCCACCGAGATGGATAGCGATGAAGATAATGCTGGTATGGCTGGGGCGGGTGAGAGCGGGTTCCAAATGACGTTCAGCTTGGATGTAGAGGAACCGATGCGGTCGGAAATCCCTAAATTCGAATCGAGCTTCATATTCAAGCCTTCCAGAGCACAGAAAGATGAGGCGAGATGGTTGAGGGTCATCAGGGAGGCAGCGGATGAAGTGACAGCGAGCAAATTTGACCTGTGAGTCCTGACCTTTGGATCTACGAGATATATGTATATCCTTCGATCAGGCCGTCCCTAGTTTTTGCGTCTGTTTCACGTTCCTGTCTCTCCTGCTGACAGCACATCCTCATGCCTATTTGATTAGCGTGGTGTCATATTTCGACGGCACGACAACGTTTGAGGAGATCTCATATAGGACCAGTCTGAACAGGAAAGAACTGGACAAGATCATTAATTTGTACAAAGAAGATGTAAGTCGCCGTCCGATCACGCCCTCTTTTTCTGCGTTGACCGGATGCTGACTTCGCAAACATCGTGGAAACAGATCATCACCTTCATTCATCCTTAGATGTAAGGCCCGCGGGCTCGAAGTGGATATGGATATAAATATGGATATGGTGTATATAATATGATATGGTATGATACATATTGTACAAATTGTGTGAATGCCAAGTGTGCCGTCAAGTGCGCAATGAATCATGTTCTTTCTTGATGACTACTGTGCACATGCTCAATTTTGTGCCGGCAGAGGTGTACTGGATGGCGTACTGACCAGCGTTGATCCAATAGGCAGCCCATTCGGCGTGGGCTTCGCGCCCGAAATGACTTGTTCCATCTCTTGCTTCTCGTCCTCAGCTCTGACAGCACTACATTCTAACGTCGATAGTACTGTGGTCGTACTTGTAGTGCCTAGGGAACTTGTGGGTCTGCGTGTAGGGGTTGTAGACGGCGGTCTTGATGAAGTGGGGGTCGTACCGGATGACGGGGGAGGTGCGATCTCCGTCTTGAGTACTCTTGTGGCTTTTGCTTTTGGCTTGGGAGCTGCGAGGGGTACAGAAGGTGACATCAGCAGAGAGATTCGGCGATAGCGAGAAAATCCCCTCAAAGAATACCTTGCTCGTTTTGACACAGAGAGCGGGAGCAAGATTCAGGAAGTGATGAGCTGGTTTAATGGGTCATCACTCACCATTCGGATTTTGGGACATGTAGAACCGTCTCAGCAGCATGATGGCCTCCTCTCTGTAGAAGCCTCCTTCGGCAACATAGCCAGGATGCGAGTTGAGTCGGGACCTAGAAGACAAGTACGTTTAGCCTCTCGTGCAATGCAATAGCCATTTTACGTCCAGGTCACTTGCTTCTCTCGGTTAAGTATGGGCGCGGCGCCGCAACCATGACTCACGAGCTATTGATATCCAGTACGCTCCCACATCCTCCGAACCTATCATTTCCACAACCATACACTACTCTTCCAATCCCTACTTGTCTCAAGGCAGAAGCGCACATCACACATGGCTCGACTGTCACGTACAGCGTAATGGCCGATAATGGCGGTGGATTTGTAGGGAGGAGATGATCTATTGCTTCTAGTTCCGCGTGCAGCGTTGCCTGTAAACGTAGGCAATCAAGTACAGGATCAGCGCAACAGCTCGCTCAATCAACCACCGTTGCAAGTCCTCCACGGACCTTGGTATTCACATGGCTAGGCTCAGCCATCGAGCATGTTCTGGATGACGACCGGACTTACATTTCTCCATTCGTTGGTCCTGTTTCGCGCTCGGGCAATCGCTTGACCGTCTTTCACAAATACACATCCCACAGGAACTTCATCGCTCGCCAGCGCTTCTTCAGCCTGCCATAAAGTGCCATGGAAGCACAAATTATTCGTAAGCCATGCCATCACATCCTATAGCAATCTCGCCAAACGGGTCGGTCATGAAAGAGTTGGGGCAGAGGGCTGAAGCCTGGATAGTATGGCTGCGTAGCTCACCATGTTTATAGCTTCTCGCATCCATGCTAAATCGACAGGATCTTGCTCGGCAGGCGGTATATAGTTCTACACAAGGCAATTGCATAACCACGACAATCAGCGATCGGGAATAGCAAGGTAGGCAAGCAGCTGGGCGCATGTACTCACAGCAATGTTCATCTTTTCTCTCGTGTCCAAGAGCTCTGGTCCACCAAGAGCTGGTCTGCTGTTTCACTTGTGTTCGTGCCTATTGGTTGTAGAAACACGTCCCAACGAAGAAGAAGTGTCGATGGCTGTGATATCGTGTCTCCTCGTGTATCCTTCTTGGTGCTATCTCAGCTTCACGCAAAGTGAAACGAAAATCAAAATATTGAACTCGTTCTGACCACTGTCATAATTGCTACACTGACAGGAAAAAGTTGGGAAACATCCCCGGTGGAGGTTGACCAGCGATTTGTTTTGGCTTTCTTTTGCTTGGCTGTAGCACAACATTTGCTCGGGATGCATGGGACTCTGCGGATGTTCAAATCCATCGTATGCTCTATGACATGCTTTAACTCCTACAAGCTTGACTTCATGGCGGACAACCGAATCGATGCATGTCCAATGATGTGTTTCTGTGTCTGCTTCTCTACCATTCTTTCCACGAGAACCCAAAATCCAACGTGGGAGAAATCAGACTGAAATGATCCCGTCTAGATCCACTACTCGACCAGCGTAAGCTCCTTCGTCCTACCGCGAGCGTACAGATCCTTGTATCGATCCCAGATCCTGCAGTACGAACCGACAGTTCTCAATGAGCTTAAGTCGGTAGTAGAACACAGATGATGCGCAGGAGGGATCCAACCCACCTCATCAATTCTTCAATATACAACTGCTGCGTCTCCTGCACATGCTCATCTGAGGGTCGAGGATCCTTCTTGACGTGTATCGGCTTGCCCACTAAATTCTGATGTCAGCGTTCATGCGCGGTTCTGCGTGATTACCATGACTGACCGACTGATACGATCGGGTGTCGGAACGGCTGCCACGAGACAAAGTCAGTGTGAGTCTACGATCTTCCGATGTACCGTAACGACTCACCATTAGACCGTAATTATCTGAACCACATGGAAGTCAGCTGAAATTCACATTCTCTTGTATTGGAGGAAACTACTGAATTTACAGTTGAAGAGCCTGTAATGATGAATCAATCAGCTCGTGTAAGCATTCTTGGCACGACCAGAACTCACCCTCGGCCATAAAACAGCGGCAGCGTGAATCCAAACATCTTCTGAAAGTTCTTCTGCAGCTTATACACCCACGAGCCCTTGGCGTTCGCCCTGTTCAGCAGGATGTCAGCTATTGTACGACCATGCTCGTTCAGGAACTAGCTCACAACTGTTCGTAAATCTACGCCAGGATCGTTTGCGGCGTCAGCGATGCTCCTAAACCATAACACTCGGATATTCAGAAAAGCTCACATCATTCTCTCCAAATGAAAAGACAGGTACCAAATCCGCTCCTTCTCTGATAGCCATCTTAATGAACCCATATCGTCTCTTCAGCGTCAAGTCGGCTGTTCCGGGATGAGCGGATAACGACTCTGTTGCACCTCCCACGACGATCGTGATCGCTGATCCGGGGCCTTGGGATAAGATATTTGCGCAGGAAGCCTTGGCGACGGATGATATACCGTGGAACATGAGGAGTTCGCGATAAAAGGGGATTTGGAAATTGGATTCTAGCGGAAAACAGGCTGATCAGCTTATCATGTCCTTCAGTTTTGGGAACAAGAAGCGCTTGATGAAGCCGGAGTACCCACCAAGAGTAAGGAGATGGGGCTTGATCCCTGGGAAGTATTCCGAGAAGTTGGTTCCCTCCGTGGCAAAGGTAGCGAAGGCGCCCCTGAACGTACAAACAAATCAGCAGGATATTTGGGATATGGAAGTGGATCAGCTCACATGCCGATGATTCCGTGCGGGTGGTAGCCGAAGAGATATGGTCTGTCCGCCGGCAGGTCGGCCTCCTACAAAGCAGCACTTATCAGCAGAGCTCGGCTTGATCGGGTACGAAGAGAAGGTATGCTTACTTTTATGATACTACAACATGGGCGTGGAATATTACAAGACATATTAGCTTTAGTCCCTTTCACACTGGGCGGGAAAGCTGAGGTGATCTCACCTGCAAGGATAATATTCTGGCCAAGAGGTCAGCTGATTCCTCCGCAAAGATCAGTCTCCATCGGTTTGATTTCACTTACGAGCAAAGAATTTCCACATGAAGAACCTCCTCGCCCATTCTTTCGGTCTTCCGCCGTAATCTGGGGCTTTGTCGAATTGGGTCCAGATGAGGTATGGAATCATAATGAACCAGAACGGAGGGAAAGACCTGTTCTCCATACAAAATCAGCAGACGCACTCCCCCTGTTCAGCGATCAAGGAGATTTGCCGAGCTGATAGTATGGCTTGATACTGATGAGATCACTCACATGCACAGGAAGAAGACGATGAGGCAGATGGGGATGAGCAACGCCCAAAGGGCGACAGCGGCTGTTTGTAGGCGTCGATGAGGAGGGATGCTGAGCGGGGCGAATCTATGAGACGCTTCATAACATCAACTACATGCCGCTCTCACTACCCCTTGGTAACTGCCAACGATCCCTCCATGTACTTCTCGGCAGCCTGACATGGTTTCCCATACCAGGATCACGAGACTTCCAGTTGAATTGCGGGGTTTTCGTACGGGACAGTTATTCAGATCGGCTGACTTACTTTTTCTCGATACCAGTCTCGAGCTGATCTCTCAGATCCTCCAATTTTATCCCACCCATCAAGGGCGATTTCATCCTTTCTGACATCATCTTCCTGGCATCCGATAAACTCTGGCTCGCTGATCTGTGATGATGACGACCCCCTTTATCCTTATCCTTGAGCGAATCTTTACTCGTCTCATCGTCATCATCATGAAACCCTCCTTCCCCTTCCTCAGCTTCGAATTGATCATGTGGTTCTTTCTCATCGTCTGTATCTTCGTTCTTCGACTCGTCGATCCCCTGTCCCTCTGTAGCAAGCCTGCGTCGTCTCATTATATCCTCCCTCGAGAACGTACCGGTTGTCTTGGCACCGGAAGATGAGCCTGAGGGGAGAGGCGGTATCGAGCCGGCGATGGGTTCAGGACCTTCATCTTCGAGGGCTTCGAACGCGTTGGGCGCCAGGGGTCCATGGCGGGGAGTGAGGGACTCGCTCCTTGATATGGGCGGCTCGAGAAGTGGAGCCGACGAGAACGAGGATGAAGCTGAGGAGGACATGATTGCCGAGATTACTTATGTCAACTTTGGGTGTACTGAAGAGATCGATTAGTCGAGGTGGAATACGGTCAAATGTGGCCGGACACTATCGATATAACGACGAAACTTGTCCCGTTCATGTACTACACAGGTCGACGGCACCGAAGGAAGTTAGAAGAATATGAAGGATGAGGACGACAGAAATGGGAACGACGATGAAGAGAAAACATCCACCAAACCGAACTGGTGTAACCGCGCCAGCTGGGAATACTCCGTCTACATGTCCTGATGACGTTTATCTGTCTCTGTCATCCTTTAGACCGGCCCGCGCCGTAATCTCGTCGCATAACACTCACTATACATTGTATACAACGCAAAAGACACAGCTTCTCATACGTATGGATACCGAATGCATCTGAGATGGGCTCAACATCGCTACGTGATGCCTGCACAACGGATATGCATGACGCGAGAACAGCGCGTCAAGGCCCTTCCCCGCGTGCTTATGTTCAAGGTGAAGCGACTTCAAAGAAGTTCAAACCAAGATCCCCGGTAATTCGGATTAGGCAGCAGGCATTTCTAGTCACACGGACTGTGGGCTGAATTTCCCATCCTGCAATGACAGGGTGGAGGTTTCTGTCAGGGTTCGTTACTCTAAGCCAGTAAAGCCACCTTAGTTCTCGAGGACTATCGAGTTAAGTCGTGGATAGTCTATGATAATAGGGGTATTCAAAGCTGGAAAAATCCCTCTTAAACGAATTTAAGGACGAATAGGGTTGAAACCTTCTAGCTTAGTGACCGAGATGTTACGTCAAGACTGCGTACATGTCAGCTCAAAGAGGAAAAATCCTTATAAACTATCCTTAAATTCACATGGCCTCCAAGCATGGTTCACATGGCCTCCAAGCATGGGGCGAGGCCATGTGAATTTAAGAGGAGCTTTTTCAGCTCTCTGGATTTTCATTAGGCGTTCAGAGGAACCAAATATCATCAATTAGGCAATACGATGTCATTAGGCTTCCGAATCTATTCATTTGGATGGCGAAACAAATGACTTGGCCTCAGTGGTTCTTAAAAGTAGCTTTTTACGGACTGCACTAGTGCCTGCATTTCCCTGTCATCCAGTATACGAATCAGGGCATGACGGCAGTGAGGTAAAATTGCGTTTAAGAAGCTCGTTCAGCTTTGATGTCACGATGATCAGCCTAAGCTCCGGTCGAGGGACCTCCACAATCACACAACGATAATGAGTACGCATGGGAGACAAACTATACCGTCGATCTTAGCTAACCTGAGCTAATATCGACGAAATAGACGTGATGATAAGGAATCTAGAAGACGTGCTGTCTTCGACGATCGTAGCTACTCTGAGCTAATCTCGACGAGATAGACGAAGTGACGGAAATGGGTACTCAGTGGGAAGACCTAGAAAGGACAATACATGTAGCTTCTAGGCGGACCGGAGACGCAAACTGTATCGTATCGAAATCAAAGCTTGGCGCCCGGCACATCTCTGCCGGGGCGAAAATCCCAATGAGTTGAACCTGCCGGGAGTGCACAGACCGCTGCCGGGTACGCATCGGGTGCGCACAGATCGCCCTCGGGCGCCCTGCCGGGAACCCGATGAATCGCCCAATGCGCCGGGCGCCAAGCTTTGATCGAAATCAGCGATATAGTCGAAATAGTATACGAGAGACTAACAATCGAGAAATCACTGGAGAGAGAAGAGAGAATAGCTAAAGTAGACGAAGTCGACGACTATATGTATATCCAGTGCTTGTAGCAGTAACAAGGGCAGATCATCCATATCCTAGACTTGAATCCATCATTCAACTACGCGTAGTTGAACGAACTTCTACGTTCTACTCGAGATGGTCGAAATCCTTGAGCGGGAGCCTTGAGCGGGAGTGAGAGTTGAGAACGAGAGTCAAGGGCCAAGGACGTAGAATAGGGTTGTCCAAAGCTTGGCGCCCGGCGCATCGGGCGCTGCCGGGGCGAAAATCCCGATGTTTTGGAGGTATCGGGTTTTTGTTTCCCGGCACCTTCTGCATCGGGTGCGCACTGATCGCTATCGGGCAGCATCGGGCAAGCATCGGGCGCGCTGCCGGGTGGTCGCTACGGTGGGGCGCACAGACCGCCAGCCCTGCCGGGTGCTGCCGGGTGCGCACAGATCGCCATCGGGCGCCCTGCCGGGTTCCCGATAGATTTCCCGATGCGCCGGGCGCCAAGCTTTGGGGTTGTCCAACGATGTAGACGAAAGATAGGGAAATCCGTGGATCCGTGAGATGTAGAGAGGATCGAACGAAGGTTTGGTTGAGATGGATCCTTCGGTGGAGGCCGAACGAGGTAAAAGAGACACGTGAGATGGATCCATTACGTAACTTCCGTTGTTGATGTGGCGCGTCTACGCGTCTGTCATGACATTTGAATACCCCTAATATATGTATCATCTTATTGAGGACCTTCAGTTGGTAGTCTAATAAGCGACTGGCTTGAGTAACTTTTTTGTTTGGAGAAGATCGTGGATCAATTGTGCAGAGATAGATTAACTACTTGTCATAATGGTCGGTATAACCGGCTACTAACCACTAAACCACAAAAGGGAACAATCGGACCCACCGCCTACAATGGTATTCCGCTGGTTATATAGGCTTGTCATGCGCCTATCATGACACTACTTAACATATAGACTACAATCAAGAATCGACGAGGATCCAGTACAATCGTCGATTCTTGTCACTCTTTATATACCTTATTCCCATTCACTAGTTCCAGCTATTCTCGGACTGTTGTGGATTTCATTGTTTATTCCTCGGTCCCTCATAGAGCTAAACTTTCCCACAAGCCTTCTTACTTACTAGCCATTTATCCTCGACTATCCTATGAAATCCTCGACCTATCACTAGTGATGGGATTGTCTTCGTCCATCCTTTGGTTCGTGAATATCCGGGGATCTTCGAGGATGTTCAATTCCTCAGCCCCCTACCATCAGTAGAGATGTGCTCGCTATGAGGCATCTTCCATGATTAGCCGAATATCGGCTGAAGTTGAAGAATAGTCAAATCCAATGTGGATGACTTGATCCTTTGACGTATCTCGTGGATTACTCTTGTTTACTTTGTCCTGTGGGATTGCTTCTGCGTATTCGGCAATTGTTGAGGATTAAACCTTGTACATGTTGTCCTATGGGATTGTCCTTTGGTATTCGGCAATTGTTGTGGACTGATAAGCTTATATCGAGGTCAATAAGCCACATCATGGTGCTTGCGTGGACGTTACCATCATGACAGACAGGTCGTAACAGTAGGAGAGGGAATGATGGATATGGGAGTAGCTGCATGAGAAGGACAAGGATAGTGGGATATCAAGGTGGATGTTACAACAGAACTATAGGGAGACAAGACCTATAGCGCAGTGGACAATGATAATGATGCTAAGAGTAGAATGTCCGTTAGGTAGTGGGACAATGAGTGACGACGGAGGAGTCATGAAGGAAAATGGAGGTATGATTGTAGTTCTGTGAAGTCAATTGAGAGTAACTTATGATATTTCATCGATGAGGGGAAAAGGTTGGAAGAGCTGTTGTGCAGCGTCCTTATATACCTTTCAGAATCCCCTCGAGCTATGAGTACAATTACAGACTACGAGTATGACACAGCTCAATCTCTCCCAATACTACTTATGCCGGTAACTGTTGTACCTTGATCTCTCCCCGATACTACTTGTCCCGGTAACTGTTGTACTGACCAGTGTCTATCTGGGTGGTGTTGTGGCGACAGTGGGCAGAGTGGCATGTGTTGTATCGGTAAGTGCACGAGGCAATGAGAGTGCGAGTCGGTGTGTGTGCAAAGCGATGACGGTGTTATAGCGATAAGTGCCGGTGGTCTTCGTATGTATTTTGTTTGGAAGTTTGCCGGAGTTGGGTGCCACCTAGTTACGATAGAAGGGCCTAACTATCAGGTAACTAGAACCTTTGTTGTTCGCTGGGCTTCGTTTGATGGTCGTTACTGCTTCATAGGTGGTGGGTTATTCTCTATGTAGGTTGGGACTCGCTACATTATCGTCTTAGCTATCTCTAAAGCACTTCCTCTGTGACTCTCGCGATCCTCTCTTGCTATAAAGTCATCTTATCCTCCGCTTATCTTATCCTCGGCTCATCCTCTACTCATCCTAACTTTGTCTCATCCTCATCCAAGCCTAATCTCGGCTAACACTCGTCCAAGCCTAACTCATGTTGACCTCGTCTCGACTCATCCTCTATTGACCTCCGATCCTGCTTAGCCTCTACTATACTTCTAGCCATCCGTTTCACAGGGCGAAAATTAGGTATAGCCCAGGTTGCACTACAGCGTGAGTTGGCAAAGGTGCAAGGCGAGGGGTGTGCAAGCCGATGGGTATTCAAATCGGTGATGGTGTTATGAGTCACGGTGTAGCGATATGTCACGACCCGGCCCGCACCACTCGTGTTATCTGTCAAGCCGAGTCCTGACAATGACAACAACCAAGCCGAACCCTACCAATACGACAATCATCACCCCGACCACTATCACCTCGACACTCCCCGGGTAGACACAGGCTGGTACGACGCTTATCAACACGAGGCTTACCGGTACAACAGTTGTCACTCCGGTTGCAATCGTACATACATTTCCATAGTCGTACTTGTAGTCGAGGGGAATCTGAAAGGTATATAAGGACGCTGCACGGCAGCTGTTCCAACCTTTCCCCTCATCAATGAAATATCATAAGTTACTCTCAATTGACTTCTCACAATCACACTCACGCACACACATCCTTCGTGACGCCTCCGTCGTCACTCATTGTCCCACTACCTAACGGACATTTTAGTCTTAGCATCATTATCATTGTCCACTGTGCTATAGGTCTTGTCTCCCTATAGTTCGGTCATAACACGATAACTGCCGGTGAACTTCGTATTTATTTCGTTTGGAAGTTTGCCGGGGTTGGGTGCTACCTAGTTTCGATAGAAGGGGCCTAACTATCAGGTACTAGAACCTTTGTCGTCCGCTATGCTTCGTTTAATGGTCGTTACTGCTTCATAGGTGGTGGGTTATTCTCTATGTAGGTCGGGACTCGCTACATTATCGTCTTAGCTATCTCTAAAGCACTTCCTCTGTGACTCTCGCGATCCTCTCTTGCTATAAAGTCATCTTATCCTCCGCTTATCTTATCCTCGGCTCATCCTCTGCTTATCCTAGCCTCGTCTCATCCTCTGCTTACCCTAACTTCGTCTCGTTCTCATCCAAGCCTAACCTCGGCTAACACTCGTCCAAGCCTAACTCATGTTGACCTCGCCTCGACTTATCCTCGGTTGACCTCCGATCCTGCTTAACCTCTACTGTACCTTTAGCCATCCGTTCCACCAAAGCGAAAATTAGGTATAGCCCAGGTTGCACTACAACGGCTCAACATGCGGATAATGTGCTTGCCACGTGTCAGGTTGTGACAATGGACCAAATGGACAATCTCTTTATCTTGTTCTCTAGAGATTTATCTATTGTATGTCATTGATCATCAACGGTCTTGACTATTACTTCATCTCAAGCTAAGTGTCATCATACACATCACTCCTCAGTCGACTACTCATTTAGTTGTCAGTAGACAAGTCAAACCTCATATATCTGTTCCCACACTCTCTGATTATACAAAAGGGTCATACCTGGAGTTATAGCGGAAGCACCATGACATTGGTATCACCGGCTGCCGGCGGCTACTAAACACTGAACCACAAAAGGGAACAATTGGAATCACCGCCTACAATGGTATTCCACCAGTTATGTAGGCTTGTTGTGCGCCTATCATCACACTATGTAGATGTATGTTAGCCCATCTGCCCCTAAGCCTGAATGTATACTCAGTTTTATGCATGACATTCAGAACATAAACCAAATTCATGGGACTTTTAAAATAAGCTACAATTGTTATGTTTTTTTTTGGTTGTTTTTCGCTTTATGCTTTTCAAATCTGAATGCTGGTATATACAGGTAATATCCAACTCCTTCTCCAATTAAATCCCCATTTCTCCTGTCTGAAAATCTCTTTTTGTTTTGCTTTTTGTGCTTGGTCTGCTTTGTATGGTGCTGAAACATTTCTCTACCAAAAGTTTGGCAATGTGCAAAATAATAAAATGATAACAAATGGTTGAAAGATCATCACACAGAGACGAGAAATGGGATTTTATCAGACCAAGCCCAATTTCTGCATGCAGGAAAACATTATAAGACCTGTCAAGCAAAGTCAGTCAGCCTGAAGTCACTCAGAATAATGCCTGAAGCCACCATAGCAGTCAAAATAATCAGTTTGGAAATAAGCAAGATTGATGCTAGAAATTCTTGGAGGGGTCAAAATGGGGGGACACCATTGGGGTGGGGAAAGGAAATGCAAAAAAAATGGGAAAGATAAGGGAATCTGGGAATGTTGATTTCTTTGATTTGGGCTGGGGATTTGACTGACTCCTGGCCACAAATATGCAGGAAGAGCAGGCCAGCTCAAGCGCCTGGAAAAGTGAGGACAAGAGTTGGACATGCAGAGGTTCCTGGAATGTGTGGAGGGGGATGGAATGTGATGCTTGGCTGAGACAGGAGAATGACTTACCAGAGCTTTATTGAAGAATCTATCAAACCACAAAATCAGCAAGTGAGACAAAGGAATGGCGAAACTTTCCGAAAGCCGCGCGATTGACTAGATGTGACTCACGGTAGGCTCTCACGCCTATAGTTTTGCATGAGATTGGATAAGCGTAACAAACTCGTCGGCAGTGAAGACTTCGACCTATATATATTTTCGCACACTCATAGCGTCAGCGCGGTCCTGCGTCTCTCCTTTGTTCGGACACAGCGCAATTAGAAAGAGGTACTTACGCCTTCAACAGGATCGATCCTTTCATCCCCCATAACATAGACGCGCCGTGTGTAATTGATGATGTCCGACCTTCCTTTCATCGCCTTCAGATCATTCAACTGTAGTTGCTCGATCGCTCGCAAGTTCGTGATTGGACCAAGATGCGCCTCCTTTGGCACGTGCTGGTCAAGGTACTCTTTGCAGAGGGCTGAGAGTGTCGGATAGTCGGAAGTTGTGTTCAATTTGTGGACCCAATGCTTCCACGCGACGCAAGCGGGGTCGTAAGGCGATGGAGGGCAACAGGAGATAGCGAGGCCGCCGCCTGATCTGAGGCCGGAAATCGATTGAATGGGTTCATCGAACGGGAGGAACGATGCAAGCACGGAGTACGCCTCTCCAGGTTCCGGACAAAGACTGGTCATAACATACAGCCATATCAGCATATGGCAAGACAAAGCACAAACGATGCTTGATATTTACTCACGTCGTATTTCCCCAAGACTCGTCCACAAACTTGACCACAGCTGGCAAGACATATGATCCCCAATCTGGGTTCCCCAAGATAAGCTTTCTGATCTGCTCTAAACGCGCGGGTTGCCGGAGGATCAGCGACGGAGAGAAGGTGACCAGTCCACCGGTTGTATCGACAGGCTTCAACACGAGGTCGTGAGCTATGGGTGTACTGTTGGCCGAGACGGGCGTGGGAAGGGATGAGAGGCCGTCCGTGGCGGAAGCGGCGGTGGTACTAAAAGCGGAAGGCTATCAGCGCAGACACTTACCCCAGACCGAAATGACTAAGACTCACATGGGTTGTGCCGCCTTTCGGCGAGGATCTTTAGCCGCTTGATACTGCGGTAGTTGTGCCGCGCTGGGCCTGCGTCAATGTCAGCAAAAACCCCGGGATACCGCCAGGAAAACACTTACAGAGTAGGCGACACGAAGCCCATCAACGGTGATGCGAACCCATTGTTCGTTCCACTGGGAGACATGTGTCCAGATGCTTGCGCGACGTTAGGAGACATATGCCCATCCGATCGATCGTGACGAGATCCGGTAGGGGACAGCCTGTCACTCTTGAATGCGGTAGACTCCTTGGGAAGAGGCTGCGCTCTAGGACCGGTAGGAGGGGGCCCACCACGAGGGACAAATGCGCTAGAAGCTGGCCGAGCAGGCAGATTAGAAGGTCCAACCTGGATGCCAAGACGCTTGAGCTTATTTGCTGAATGGTGGTCATCGGCGACGTTGTCAATCATTTGAATCCGCTTTGGCTGCTCAAATTTCTTCGTCGGAAGCTTGGGAGGCACGACTGGGGCGGGCTTAAAGTTGGGTAAGGGAGCGCCGTCAGAGGACGAAGTTGGCGGTAAACCGGGGTTCGAAACCGGGGCGTACGGCCTACCCGGAAGGGCTGGTTCGGCAAGCACAGCTGAGCTACTGACTGCAAGCGGTGATTTGGCACCTTGCATATTCTGCACGATTGCCGTAGCTCTTGCGGCGAGTCGAGGGTCGGGCGGTGCAGAAGGGCGAGGAGGTGCGGAGGTCTGAGCTGGGCTATTCGACCCTGACAGCACAGGGGAGGGTGCTGGTTGAGGCAGGATCGCGCTCGTCTGTGCTGGTTCGAAAATTCCTGGCTGGAGTGATCCGAAGGAGATCGCAGGTGATGATCCCGATGCGCTGCTAGGAGGGGGTGAAGTCACACGCTTGGGGATTTTGCCAACGCCGATCAGATTGAGCGCCCTCTTCACGGGGTTCTGCTCGACAGGTTGAGGAGCGGGAACAGGCACCTTCTCTTTCTTTTTGAGCTTCTTGACTTTCTTCTCGGTCGGTACGGGCTGGACTCGAACGACGTTGACGGGCGAGACCTCCGGCGATTTGCGCTTGGTACCATTCGTGGGTGCAGGGGCGGCCGAGAATGACGCTGCAACTGACGCCGTTGGTAAGGCCGGAGTTGGTGGTACAGACGGTCGCACTTCGATCCGTTCCTGTTCCTCATCCGAAGCGTCGAGCACCATGTCGACATCGGCATCTTCCTGATCGGAGTTGAACAGAGAACCGAGAGTGGACGCGGGTGAGTTTGGAGTGAACGAATCGGTGGGAAGGGGAGCGATGTCAAGGGATCCGAGCTCGTTTGGAGCGGGCGCAGATGGTGCGATTGTGGTAGCAGCGTTCACGACAGATTCAGGAGGAGGCGCTGGTGTAGGAGGAGGTACAGCTGCAGGTGCCGGTGTCAAGGTTGGCGGCGCTGGAGCTGGAACTGAAGCTGGCGACACAGTTGCAGACTTAAGGGCGACTGCAGATGTAGAAGCTTGAGCCTGAGCAGCTTTACGTTCTTCAGCCTCCTTGGCCCCCTGAGCCCTGCGCTTCTTTCGCTCCTTCCTGAACTTTTTGTTCCAATAGTAGTCCGAATCGCTTTTTGTGATTTTTAGATCGTCTGTCGGTCTGCCCAACGCTATTCGGCGTTCCAGTTCAATCTCCTTTTCTCGACGGCGAAAATACGTGGCGACATCACGCTTGTGGCGTATCTTTTTGATGTCTTTAAACCATTTTTCTGCGATAGACAACGAGGACACTTGGGGATTAGCTCTGCTCTCCTCCCCTCGAGAATAGCGGACATGTATGCGGCTCACTTAAGATATCTTTGGGCACTTCGATTCTCTCCCCGATATAGCCTTTAGGCTCCAACTTGCGTGGTCCGGGTTTCTTTGACGGTTGTTCCTTGGCGACTGCCTCCCAAAATCTGCGGTACAATACAACGATGCCGTTAGGCCCTGTCTCCAACTGAGTAGACATGATGCGACCATTACCGCAATCAGGGAGTCATTGAGATTACTTTACTCACTCTCTAACCATGGGTGCTTTACCCTCGTCATCCAAGAATGAGTCCAAACGTTCTTCACTATAGCCCCACAAAGACAGAAATGTCAGCAGACAGCTCGACCAGCTACAGTGACTTTAAACGCAACTCACGTTTCTGAGCGCGTCTTGAGGTATCCTCTCCACTGTTATTCGATATATATACAAAAATGACATGAGCACCCTGACACCTTGTCTGGGAATATGCGCAGTGCGATGACTTACCATAACGCCATAATGCTACAAACAAGCACGATCAGATGGTCAACACGAGGTCATACATAACGAGTGCTGACTTTAGATTACAGGAACTCACCCATCCTTTTGCGCCATTCTGCCTGTCGAATCGCGAGTCCCGGTAGTTGGCCCATTTGATCGCATCTACACGGTGACGTGGTAAGTTCAGAGATACTACTATCTGCTCATCTTCGTCTTCATCTTCGTCTTGATTCTGATCATGACTTGGGCTTGGACTCTGATTCTCATCTTCCTCTTCCTCTTCGTCTTCAGCTTCATCTTCGTCTTCACCTTCATCTTCATCTTCATCAAGGAGCATGGCCAGAAAAAAAGAAAAAAAGAAAAGAAAAAAGAACCGACCGACCACTACGATAAGTCTCTTCGTTCGAAAGCAGGACAGAGCAGACTTACCAACTTCGTATTCTGGATCAACATCCGGGTCTTCGTCTGTCGGCGCACTTTCCGCATCACTCGAGGCGTATCCTCCATTCGAGCTATCCCCATCGTCGTCCTCTGCTGACGGTTCGAGACGGACCCGTCTGAGTTCGGCAGCTGAGTCTGCCATATTTACGCGTACGTGGACGGATCGACTCGTTCAGGAGAAGCTGAGCTACGCTGAGCTATGAATTCTGTTTATATCGGAGCCTACTGAGCTATGGAGTATATACGAGAGGTGGGTCAGGCGAAGATGACGGTAGTAGACTCTGTATGGGAACTACGGGACGCCTAGTTAAGCCGATTGAGACTTGAACTGGGGACGATGGGAAGCTATGCAAGTACGACTAGTACGAGGATTGTATTCAAGCAAATAATCCAAGTATGATCAAGGTGTTAACCTATCCACCGTAGAACGTATAATCAAAATGCTGATGATACGAGGTAGAAAAGGTGCGATACGAAATGACGAATGACGATATATTGGGGGGATGATGAGAAAGAGGTTGAGAGATAGGAATGTTGTAAGAGTGCTTGCTGATGGGGGAACGAAACGAGATAGGGATGGTGCCGTAACTATACCTTTCAAACTGTGGTTGGTGAGTGGTGAGACCCCACCCACTCACTGTTCAGGGTCCAGCTGTACTCATACATTTTCTGTGCGTGCGCAGGCACAGCCTTTGATGATTGTGCACTTGTACATGTCATGTGTGCCACACGACTGTACCTCAGTATATCTCTTGGCGCTATCAGTGCATTGATGACGATGATGGACGATAGGACAAGCACAGCGTGCAAAGAGTGGGGTGAATTGATTGATTAATTGATTGATTGATTGATCGATTGTGATGGTAGTCAAGCTAAATAGCTAAATAGGGCACAAAGCGGTTGACGTGTGATATACCATACGATTGCATTGCGTCAGTGCGGTACGGAATGTGGCATCAATCACATCACGCATCAGAAAAAACGTGTTACATGTCCAGCTAAACTTGGTTAGATCAGTTGAGTCGACCTCTTGTGACCGCTAGAATCCAGCGTATCACATCATAGGCATCACTGGTATTGCTGCGGTGGTGCGGACACAGGTGGGGAATGGTGGACATGTGCATATGACAAGTGACGATTCTACAGGATACTTGAGCACACTACGTCGACTCCACTAAATGCAGGGTACACTCTACATCTACACATCTAATCAGATCAGAATTATCTATCCATCCGGAAAGCCCAAAATACACAATCCCAAAAGCAGACGACGACACGTACTTGCGCCGTTCAGGTAGACTAATACGTAGACTTAGACGCGCAGAACCTCTCTCCTCTCATGATCAAGTAACACACTCCCATTCTCCTCGCCTTTGATCTCGTGAACCCCCCAAACGCGCTTCATACTCCTCTCCCACATCTTCCACGGTTCTTGATCTGGTACGAACCTCGCGCTGATCCAATCGAAGATGGTTTGTTCGCTGAGTTCACCAAAGACATACCAAAATGTAATTCGGGCTATATCTATCCGCTCTCTCTGAGTAAATGCTTTTGATGAAGCGGAAAAATGGGCTGAGGATAAGGGTGGGATGGAAGGCAATGGCGCGAGTTTGGATTGAGCGTATTGGTTCAGCCAGTATTTATTCCTCCATTTCGCTGTGAAATGCGAGATCATATCGATGTCGTTGTCGGCGCTCGATGATGAGGTAGAAGGCGGTGAAAAGAAGTTCATGAATTGTGTGTCGGAAGAGATGGCGGTGATTCGTTCGGTGGCGATAGCTAACATATGCTGAGGCGAAGGGGCAATGATCAAATTCGTAAAGAACAGTGAATCGGCGGTGTGAATCACCAATGTGTCCTCCTTCTTCTGACTATCTCCTTCAAATACCGACGTCGAGAATGTTTCGCGCCTGTCGCTGAAATTGACCTCGAGATCATATCCGACCTGTTTCGCCCTGTCTACCGCCCAGCGTATGATCACTCGCTTCGCTTTCGCTTCGATCCAACTATCATCTTGCTTTTGCAGATCAACACCAGCAGCGCCGGGATCATCCCCTGGTGAATTGTACAGGTTCTCCGATCCTTTGGCTCTTATTTCTGGTCGAGCGTAGACTGCCAATCTCTTGAGATAGTGCAGTCTATATGCTTGGTAATATGTCCTAAGCAATACGGAGAGCAAGGTGAAAGGCCATTTCGCCAGAGTTCGTAGGACAGTGAAAGTCGAGTATGGTTCTAGAGGAACAGGAGCCGCTTCGGTGGAGGGTCTCAAGGTAGCGAGGAATTTGACCTTGTTCTCTGCTTCAGAGGTATACGATGTGTATAGTCTAATGAAGATCTTGATTCTGGGTACAAAGGTGGATAAGGGCTCTGGAGGCGTTGGAGAATTGGACGGATGAGAAAAGGGGTCGTGCAGGTCGACACGGTAGCAGCTGTCTCGCGAGTTGAAGGGTGATACGTGGAACGATCGGGGGAACGTGAAGGCAATATCGTAGCTGTATGAGAGGTAGTTTGGTCGATCAGCGTGTGATCTAGTGAAGAGATCAAACACGATCCACTTACCCAGGTGCTGGATCATGCCTATATGACGAGTCTTTAGGCAAGACATAGCAGTGTCTGCGGCAAGTCGGGACAACAAGACGTCAGTTCCATGATCAGGACTTTCCTTTCAAGATTGGTTCAATTGATCTTTCCACTCACGACTCATGGAATGAATTGTGCACTTCCAATATCACACCCCAAAGTTCTCCACGCTCAGCTCCATTTTTGGGCTTGGAATACAAGAACCAAGTAGTCAACGGATTATCTCCTTCGTATCCCATATAGCTCGGCATAGTCAATAACCAGATCCTCCCGAGGTCGTCCGTCGGTAGCCCATTCCTCCTGAGAACATCCTCGATTTTCGCTCGGAACCCTTCGTTTCCCGGTCCAAGGTATTTCTTCGTTCTCAGACCTAAGATCTTGGAGCTTGGTTTCCCTCCATACCCCATCACTCTGAACGGTAAATCCAAAGAACCAGCTTCTAGTGAATCGATATCGACTGCCATATAGAGGACAGTGTATGAGAATGAGTTCTTGGCTGTGACTGGTAATTGTCGACCATGGCTCGTGATTGCCGGATAGAAGAAGGAAGGTAATGCTGTCGAAGGTGGTTTGCGCTTCGGAGAGGCGTATGAGCGGAAATGAAAGTATAAGAGCGGTATCAGACCTAGGCCGACTGTCAGAGTGATTGTCAAGCCTAGAGACAGTGGCGAGATCGATGAACGAAGGAAGGATGATGATGATGACGAGGGGCCGCTGAGCGAGTTCAAGGTTGATGCGTTTATCAGAGGGGTCTGTTGAGGATGATGAGGGTATGAGGACATGATCGTACCCAGGAATTTGAGTGACATCTTGCCGGTTCGGCCTAGTCGCAATAATCACTCAGTAATGAATGATTGAAAACGAAGGAAATTTGGGTGATGGGAGGAAGACCTGGTTGGGTCATATATATATGTGTGTCGCTCGCTCGCCAACGGGTAGAATCGTGAATCACCGCCTGCCCGAAAGGTCGTCCAGCGCTCGCTACCTACAGTCGTTGAAGTGATCGGCTGATTTCCTGATTGATGCGTTGGGAGTTTAGATTTTTGGCGTGTTCGTGTCTATGTCGTGCTCGGGAGGCGGTCAATAAGCTGATCTGAATGAATATCAGGATGCCTTTGGGCCGTGTTAATTGTGTTAATCTCGGTACTCGTAGTACCCGTAGTACTCGTAGTTAATGCTTTTGATTCAGGTTGCTTCTTATCGGTTCTCGATTCATCATACACACGCATACACGCTTTCTCACGGCTCGGCATCACCTGGCAATTGCCATTATTGCGCCCAGTACCCTGAACCGTACTCATACCTCCACTTACCATCAATCTTCTCGGCCAGGCACGTAGCACACAGAACTGCTTTGATGCGTTTTGATGCGACAGCCAGAAGTCAGACATGATCAATCTGTATGACCGCGCCCTCCCAACTCTCAACAACCTTGGCAACTTGCACCAAGAACAACTGCGACTGCGGGCTTTGGACCTCACTCGATTCCCTCAGCCGGGAGCACTCCCTTCGACCTCGATCCGTTCGACCGACAGGCACACAGCCCAGCGCATCACCCTCGATTCTGGCACCGATTCTTCTTATTGATATCAGATACGCTACACAGCTGCATCTTATAAACATTTCTCACGCCAAAACGACTATCCCATCATGCAAAACTACGCCTCGAGCTCTAGTGGCCGCAATACGGCCCACTTCCTACCTTTACCTCCCCTTTCGATCCGAACACCACCCCCTTCATATCGATATCCCAATATAATAACGACCTACTCTCATCAACCAGATAGGTCAATAACGCACGATGATACCTCTATGGCATATTACGATGAAGCACCGATAGGATGCGATCTGAATTATGGGTTCGAAAGCAAGATTGAGAGGGATGAGGATGTTGATGAGCACCTAGATGGGCTGTGTGAGGCTTTAATGGAAGTTCATGAGAAGCACGACAAGGGTGGTGATGGGGCTGGGGAGAGGAAAGGCGGGATCATCACTTGGCGAGGTATGATTACAAGGTGAGATCACTCTCATACTCTGCCTTGTGTTTCCGACAAGAGTCACGACCAACCGGGCGCTGGAGATCATGCTTCTAGCTTGAGGTTCTGATTCGCTAACGTAGCTGCGACGTCGTTGCAGAATCATGACCGCGCCTTATGAGCCCAGAGAACCATGGGAGATGACGGCCATAGCATTAGACGGATCAGTCTATGTTGAGCTGCATGACCCGCCCGAAATCAGGCAGAAGAGGTGAGATCAGTGTCTCAAGTACCTCAAGTAGCCGTTGTCACACTCATGTCCCCTCATCGATCGATCTATCGAAGGAACAACGTGAGATCGCTGAAGTGCAATTCATGACGCTATCGACACCATAATAAAGGAAGTCAAATGAGCTCAACTGAAACTATGGTCCGTTGATCTAGACGCAAAGACCAATCTTCTTGGGCGTGGCAATCATATATGGGATACGCGTTCGAGTCATTCTCCACCATCTGCGCAGAAGGTGACCAGACCAAAGATAGAGATGGGGTACATGCGCCCGAAGGTTGGGGAGGCGGTGTCAATACGAATGTCCAGGTGAGTCAGCTGGCAGAAAATCCCTTGTGTTCCGTTAATGACAGACAAAGAGACCGTAGCTGAGAAATGAGAGTCTACCTTCTACCTTCCACGCAGTGGTGCAAGTGAGTGATCGCATTAGACAGACCAACGATTACGAGCCGGCGCCTCTAAGCTGGCTGGTGTTGCTGGTAGCACCGACTAAAGTCAGTGACATATGATAGATGCTAATCGCACCTGCCCCATGGGAACAGCGTCGTACGCTCAGCTATAGGAGACATACCACTCTGCTTGGGCGGAGAAGTGGATTGCGTAAGGGGTGAGTGCACGCTCGCCTTGCCTATCTAGCAACTTCATTTCCCCTTTCAATGGGTATCACCATCTTTGTTAGTTGAAAAGAGAGAGAGAGGAAGCATGGCTCCGGAGGGAATTCGCAATTGACATTTACCCCGAATTAAATGGGTTGCGTTGAGTAGCGGAAATGGGGACACCCCATCCTGGCCTGAACAAATGCGTAGAACTGAAGACGAACAAGGTGATATATAATGAGAAGCAGGATAATATCTTTCACAAGTGGGTTCATCTCTTCTATGCATTACATCAAGTTACTCTGCTATCTGCGTGTTGCGATGAGATTCTGGAGAAGCTACAATAGATGCAGCCCCGGCGCTGATTCGACGAGTCGCGTTGGGATTTTGGTATTGCTCGCTTTGAGGTAGAAGAGAATCTGACCCGATTATGTCTTGTGAACCCCGATCCGAGTAGGAAAATGCTCAAGCATTGGGCTCAAAGCTGGCTACTAGGTATTCCGGTGAGAGATCCATCATTCCGACCTCCCCTTCTTGCCTTGTTATGCCACGTTCAGTTCTCGACCTCGTCGCCCAATGTAATCGTACTGACGGCCCTTATCGTGGGCGTAAATGCGGGTTTCTCTTACGTATAGGAGATCCAAGTTGGTTTCAGGGACGATGCGGGTATACTGAGATCCCAGAGAGGTTTTGAGACGGAGAAGATCCCAAGATTGTGAGTGTATGGAAAATCTGGCCCGCCTTGTCATCTTTTCGCATGCACATTACAACCTTTTTCCTGTACAGCACGAGTTTGCATTCTTTGTTGCATTGACCTACCGAGCGCCTCACATCCCCTTAGCACGGGCTTTTTTTCCATCTATCAACAGCTGGCTCCACCCTAACAGTACTAACGCATTACGTTTTCCCCTCACTTAGTATCGCCTCCCTACCGGATCCACCATGGTCTCCAACCCCGCCCCTTCATTTCCTCCACGCAGTCCTCAACCTCGTAACAACACACGTCTTACCTACGGACCCCCTTATCATCCATCCAGACCTTCGAGGGAACCTCAGACCTGAGCAGGCTCTGCCACCTGCAGATGTGTGGCGGTTCTCGTTCATCCCTAGGCGAGGGTGTGAGCTTTACAGAGTTGGAGAAGTGGGTGTCGTGTTCGGGAGGTGGGGTGGAGTATTGAAGGAGGATTATGTGAGATGGAGGTTGGGATAGAGACATAGGGGGATCATATGAATTTGTATCTGAAGAGGTACAATAGACGATCAACCTTGGTCCTGACGCTCACGAACATGCTACTGTAATTGGCAGCCAATAGATTATGTCTACTGACACAGAAACTTGTGACTGAGCAGATGGCCATCGTCCCCTTTGCTTACAAGGCAAGAGGAACCACCTCACTATTTGGCGTAGACTCAACTGCCTGATCAACGTGGCACTACAGTCGTTTCCAGACCGATCGCGTCATTTTTCACGTAGCATCGATGCTTCTGGCGAAGATAACGTATTACTGGCTACCCTCAGCTCTAATTCCAGAGACGTACCTCACGAGTCCTGCTGCGAACCTAAAAAGAGATGGCAGAAGACACGATATCGCGGTACGAGTATTCATAGTACTACACACAACGCCCTTCCCGGTCCGGTCAGACCAAAAGCTCCTTTCGGCCGTGTATAGCTAAAAGGTAAGGTCCAATGAAAGGGGTTTTCTTTTCTTTCCTTGACGCGTATGAGAGCCTGAAGAACTGAAAGGATGCTGATGATGCATCACAGCATAAACTGTACTATGGCCCTGCGGTGGTGCAGACCTGATACACCCACCTTATGTTCCGGAGGCCATGTCACACGATGTCGCATCGTGGTCTGACACAGTGTCACACTTGATAGCACACTGGGAAGAATATGCGCATTCACAGTACTCATTCGTCAGGAGGCAGCTGCGGATGGCCCTTGCACTCATTATGAAAGGCCGATTGCGACAACTTAATCTTTCAAGGACCAGTTGATAACATGGCATTTGCTCGCTTTGCCTGACACATATAACGTCGAACTGTATACGAGTACTGGACTGTACTCGTACCGTATTTTGAGATATGGTACTGAGGTTCATGGTTGTCTGACGCTAATCCGACTTGGATCGCAATCACCTTCAAGGTATCTCGGAAGACTTTCGAAAAGAAGAAAGACAAAAAAAAACAAAACAATAACTCTGGACCACCTCGCCTTCCACACAAAGTCGGATTTCGGTCACGTCGACATCTTCACCTTGCTCTGGAATCACTGAGATCTATCGGTATAGCCAAGGGCTGACAGATCGCACAGAATTCTAAGGAAAAAAAGGGACAATCTTGTGCAAAGTAATACCTCACAAGAAAGTTAACACAAATAGACAGTCACTTAATATTCGATCGATCATCCTTCTGTTCGCGCCATAGACTAGGGTAAAGCAACCCTGCGACGGGCTTGCTGAAACTGGTGCACAGAATCGATCTTCCATTTACCGAACGGAGAAGAGATTCGACGCGGCAAGTCTCACCCAATTCTTAGTACATAAAGAGGTGATCAGTCGCGTCGCAGGTTCACTGGGCCAAGAACAGTCCAGTACTGCATATAAACAGTCCACGATGGATTTCCTAGGAGGAGGGGACGATCCCACGGAGAAAGCCTCTGCAGCTGGACAGCCGAACCTCACTGCTAAGGCCGACGCCGAAGAAGAAGATGAAGAGAAAATAACGGTGACTAAACCTCCTAGCTCCAAGCCTACAGCCACATCAACAAAAGAAGATCAAGATCAAGACGAGGATGATGACGACGACGATGCAGAGACGACCGTAAGAGCCACTACGAGAGCAAGAGCAGATGTTACCCCTACCGCTACCAGAGCAGTCGCTGGAGATACTAGCGGTGGATTAGGATCGGGCTCTGAAGGGGGACCGGGGATAGGAGATACGTGGGATGCTTGTACCCACAAGGGAACGAGCAGTCCGGAATGTAAAGCCGGGATTGATGCTAATAAAATCATAATCCTATTCTGTAAGTCTGCTTTACCTCTTCTCCATGCAGCCCACTGTGATCGCATTCCGCTATCAGAGCACGGCCTGTAGCAGTGCACACAACGTGTCTGCGAAGCGCTGTGTGTCCCTTAACGGGCTATGAAAGACATTTCCGCTGACTAATTTTTATGTAAACTCCTTTTCACTGCTTGTACTGTATGGGGTTCTTCACGCCTTACGGTATGACATTGCGATCTATCAACTCTCCTATCTTATACACCGGATATGCCAATCCTGTGCTGTGTGTTATGCCTTTGCCGCCGTCGGTCGCAACATCAGCCATTATCGGCGGAGCGATCATTATAGTGCTCTTGATATGGTACTTTGTCAGAAGACGGACCAGAAGGGCGAAGAAGGAGGGTAAGCTGCAAGGTCAGGTTGATGCTGTTACGCGACGAGGGTCGACGGCTGCTTAGAACTGAGCTTGAAGGAGAGAGATACTTGAAAAGACCGGAAGGTTATAGAACGTGTCAGCTAGGTGACACGTGCGGGAGGTATGGCTCGACATCGAATCTGAGCATATCTGAGGCGACATCTATGCCCCAGACTGGACAGGAGAGAAGAAAGCGGATAAATGTATACTTTGATGGGATTTCCAAAGGTGTCGGCCGCAGTGCATGATAAGCTTAGTACTGTAATTGTAACATAACGAATGCGGTAGGTCAGCTCAGTATTATATCAATAACAAAAGTATAGGCCGAAGCGACACAAGAAAAAAAACAGATATGCTGCAGAGCCTATTGTATCCGGTAGTGTCGTACAACGAATCGTCCACTCTGGGAGAGATGTTCGAAATGTAGCTCAACTATGAATTATGAATGAGAATCACGCTTGCATGCTTGTACCGCATGAACTCTTGTGCCGAAGGCAGCGGTCCACCGGCCGGATCAAACTGTGCCCCCCATACACCTACAGTACTCCGAATCGAGCGCTCATGCCATGCGCATGATTACACCGCGCACAGGCCTCTACCTTACTGAGAGCCAGCTTGGCAAACGACGGCCACGTTAATCGCATGCAGGTCCTCTCTTTACGGATCAAGCTTGAAACTGCGCATCCAATTCCAATGAATCGAGTCAGCGTTAGAATTAGCATCAGATGACATCTTTAGCCGCCAACATTGACAGGTTTAGCCGACTCGACATAACTGGCTGCTGTATACCTGCTGTATACTCAGTACGAGTAGCTGATGCCGCTCACAACGGGCATATCCGATACCAGTGCCGTGACCAAGGGTGTTATGGTCCCATGATCTGCAGCTGCGGTGAGATAGAGAAAAATGATCGCGGAAGCTGAATTCGGAGAGCGAGAGCGACTTAAGCGAGCGAGCAGCAAGCTTAATTGATAAGGTATCAGGCGCGAGGGTGGAGTAAAGGAGCCAAAGGAGTACAGGGGAGATCTGATTCATGATTGATATGATGGCAAAGTATGATAGTGATGCGGAATAAAAGTTAACAGGAGACTTGAGACACCACTTGTTGTTGACTCAATCAACCATACTAGAGTACTCTGTTCATATCGGATCATTGATCACTCGATTACTCATTTCTCACACCACTCGTATTGTATACTGTATATAAACATATATACCACACCTCTCTTACCACTTTCTCATCCCTCCTTCTGGTTCATTCCTTATCTTAACAACCAAAATCATACAAAAACCAACCGATAGTATAACAATAGCAATACACTAATCAACCAAGCAACGAACATCACACCAAAATGGGCGACATTGAAACTGGCTCACCACTCCCCTCCAAGGTTCCAACCCAAGTAGCTATCAACGGCGACGCGACCAAGCCTATCAGCGGCACTAGCACTCCCAACACTCCAAATGGTCATGCTCATGCTCAGTCCAACGGGAACGCGAATGGAACCGCAAACGCAAATGGTTACGCGGTGGACGGTCCTGGACAAGGCAAGGCGTATAACCCCAAGTATTTCTTGAGCGACAGGTCAAAGATCGCTACGACTGACGGTAGTGAGTGGATAGAACCCAATAACTCAAAATGACCTTTCTTCCGCGGAGTTCAGTCAGAAGGCAGACATATATCTGCAGTATGTAAGCTGACGAGAGCATTGATTGTATTTAGTCCGAGGCTTGATGGCTGTTGAGGGTCCTGGTATCGTTTCTTTCGTGAGTGCCAATGCGCTCAAAGCTGCTCGACTAGGCTACCCTGGGTGTATGCTGATTACTTTTGCTGTCATGTATAGCTGTATGTCCAAATTCAATCATCTACCTTCACACCTCTCCTCTATGGCGATTGTCCCTTGACGCCGACGGCCTCGTTCAGTCAAGTCTTACTCCTTTGCTGCGCCCGGGTCAAGCTCATATCCACCACAACCGGAAAAGGGATACTGTGCTAATCATGTGTCTCATCTTCTCCGCCCGCCCGAAACCGAAACAGCGCTGGACGCCCGAACCCCATCACTTTCCCTTTCAACTCCATCACCCTCAACCTCAAGGCTCCACTCGGTAATCCTTCTTTACCCCTCGATTCCATCACCATCGACGAGGATGACTTGGACGTCGCCCTCCAATACTCGCCCTCGGCTGGTCTGCCCAAGTTGAGGAAATGGATGGAGACCCTTCAGGGTCATGTGCATAATCGAGAGGTCGACGGATCATGGGCTACTAGTTTTGGGAGTGGAAGTCAGGACCTGATGTCCAAGGTGAACTCTACCGGATCCATTACACCTTCACTCGGACCGGTGTACCGATGCTTCTGACGGTCGTCGCCTGAGTGGATGCACGGTGCTGATTGACCTGATGGCTCGTGATGGTAGGCCTTCAATGCCCTTCTCAACCCTGGCGATCCGATTTTGCTCGAGACTCCTATCTATGCAGGTGTACTCCCTCCTCTGCGACTGCTCCATGCCGAGCTTCATGGTACGTCCGATTCTACCGCACCTTTTCTGCTGTGTTCTTCGCGGTACCCATTTACATAGTTGATAAGTCCTGGTCTTCGGCGTATATAGAGGTCGACGTAGACGACAGCGGTCTTTCCGCCAAGAGCTTGGAGAAGATACTCAGCGAATGGCCTGCCGATAAGAAGAGACCCAAGGTTCTTTAGTGAGTGTTATCTAGCTCTCGATCCCACTTCAATCAGATGATTCCCCAGCTGATGGCCGTTCTGCAGTACGTCCCCTACCGGCTCGAATCCCTCCGGCTGTTCCCAGCCTAGAGAGAGGAAGCTTGAAGTCCTCGAAGTCTGCAAGAAGTATGGAGTCCTCATCTTCGAAGGTGAGCATCATTCTACACAAGAGAACAATGACCGAGGCCGGCGAAGTGAACTTTGAGCCAGAGAATTATGGCTGACGAGAGGTTTGACAACTGCCAATATCATCAACAGATGACCCATACTGTAAGTGTTCAGTATTTTCGCTTTCAGCATCAATCATCCCTTTGTCGAAAGACACGCTGACAATGCTTGTGCAGACTACCTTGCCACCGAGCTCATCCCCAGCTACTTCGAACTTGAAACCCAAGTATACCCTGAAGGTGGCCACGTCCTGCGGTTCGATTCTTTCTCCAAGCTTCTCTCAGCTGGTCTTCGACTGGTGAGTCTGTTCAACATACTTGGGATATATTGTCTCCGCAGCATCACAGGCTCATTGTTGACTACACTATGCTAATCTCCCTCTGTGTTTACCTCTAGGGCTTCGCGACTGGACCCAAGGAGATCACTCAAGCTATCGATGTGATCACCGCTGGCGCAAACTTGCACACCAGTGGTGTTTCGCAAGCTGTCGCATACCGACTGATGGAACACTGTGAGTCAAGTCGCTGTACATCCTGCTACTTCCTTTGCTAGCATACAAGGGTATATATTCATGTCTCCCCCAAGCAAGCCAGACGATTCATGGATGAAACATACTGACATTTTCATTCTCTGTACGCAGGGGGTATCGAAGGCTTCCTTGCTCACGGTCGAGCAGTCGCCAAACTTTACGCTGACCGAAGAGCCGAGTTCGAAGCTGTCGCTCACAAGTACCTCGATGGTCTCGCCACTTGGGTCTCGCCCGTTGCTGGCATGTTCCTCTGGGTTGATCTCAGCCCTGCTGGAATTGAGGACGGGTACGCTCTGATTCGACACGAGGCTCTGGCTAAGGGTGTTCTGGGTGTCCCCGGTAACGCGTGAGTTCTTTTTTTGTTTCCTCTCCTCATGTCTCTGGGAGTTTCCACACTCCTCATTCACGCATGATTACGATCGATGCTCAGCGTAAACCACCATTTCGAAACCTGTGTTTGCATTCGTCTCTACAGACGAACTCTGCACTTCGGTCTATCGAGCTGACGCTGGGTTTCAATTACGTACAGCTTTTACCCTAGCGGGAAGAAATCCTCTCATGTCCGATTATCCTTCTCCATCGTCGACCTCGAGCAAGACACCGAGCTGGGCTTCCAGCGACTCGCCGAGGCTATCAAGGAGAACGCCGCGAAGCTCAAGCAGGCATAGACATACGGCGATGCGATGCGCGAAAGAGGTCATCTATGTGAATGCGTGAACGCATCCCGGCCGTAGGATCTCAGTCTGAGTCAGACGTATAAGTTGGTCGGTTAACCGAGGAATGAGCCATAAGAGGAATAGTGAAGAAGAATGAGAAGAATTGCCGATCCGAATATCATCGATACGAGTACAGGGAGAAGACCAAAATATATATCGATCAGACCGTTCTATCTATCTATATAACCATTTTTCGAGGAGCTGAGAGTGGAACGCGTACGAACGCACCACCATACTGTATATATATGTATATATATATATATACATATTATATACGCACCAACACATCATACTCTGCTTGGACATAGACATTATTATTACTCTTATTACTGGTGCAATAAATATATAGACTGACCTAGGTCGGACTTGCTTGTATGCATAAATGCTGGGTTGCTTGGAGACGAGCATACACGCAGGTAGGTATCAGACGCCGCGACATATGGATTTGGGCTTATACATGCGAGTGAGCGGGTAATTGGCATAATTGGCACGAGTACAGCATTATATTCAACGGCCTTTGCCTTCGCCTGAGAAAGGCCTTTGTTCCAAGGCGGAAATCGGCCGGACTGAGTATTGGATGCTAGTTTCGCTTGAATCCATATTGTCGAGTCTGGTCTAGTCGTGTCAGGCTCCACGTATAGACGATATACCCTTATCAATACGATAGATGCTCTCCTCCCTTCTCAATCCCACTCATACGCTTTCCCCTCTGCTCTGCTCTATGCGTATGGCTATTCCCCCATAAGCAACCTCCAGTTTGCGACAGTTCATATATCACAGCGAGTCTCCTCATCCTTTAGACAGGCAATACGCTGCCGGCTCCTCTGAGCGCCATCTGTCCACCGAATCTCAAAGTCGTTATACCGCCCGGGAAATAAGCAGCGAGATAACTCAGCAAAGCACCGACTTGAATGATGGCTGCTACCAACGTCCCAATTGTCGATCGAATACCTATAGCGAAGAAAAGGGTGAGAGCTAGTGAACCGAAATATGCTAGTGAGAATGGAAGACGTTCCGGGGATAGAATGTGTTTGAGGTCTGCGAGTCGAACCGAGCGCAGCGAGGTGAGACGAGATGACGAGATGAGCCGAGCCGAGCCGAGCCGAGAGTAGCGAGGTGAGGCGACACGGCGACACGGCGACGAGACGCGAAATAAGAGAAGACAAGGCGACGAGACGAGACACGAAGCAGAGTAGAGGGTCATAGGCCGATATGAGACATGAGACAGGGAATAATGTAATGCGATGAAATACAATGGACGGATACGAAAAAGGGAAAACGAACTGTGTCAGCATCTAGCATACCAAATTGGCGCTCTGTGTGTCCTGTTGGGAAGATGCTACCCTCTCAGCAACACCGCAAGACCGCAGCACCGCAAGACACTCACGATTCCACGGTCCGTGTAAGATTGCGAATCCCAGCATGAACAGCAGACTTCCCAACGTGAATGCCAATGCGAATTTACGAGGTTTTATAGCGACTGTGTCGAATGAGCGGCAAGGGAGAATGAAACGAGCAGATGAAGCGGGACATTGAACGAGCATCAGTTATCATGTCGCGAGGAGTTGACCTGCCAGGGATCGGGGATCTGGCGTAGATTGGACGGAACACAATTCGAGAGAGTGATATTTGGGATTTGAGTCTGGATGTGAGAGAGCCGGGGACGATAGACGGTAGACTCACGAATAGGGAGGAAGAGGAAAGCTACGCCGAAACATGCTATACCACCCACGCAGCACGCCAAGAAACCGAGAAATCTACAGGTTGTTGATACAAAGCATAGTGTCAGCTTATATAGCTTTGCGAAACACACACGCAAACTTGACGTTAAGGGTTTTGCAGGCAGATCCTTCTATGAAATCGGATGACGGGTCATCTTCGTGTCGTGAGTTGGTAGTAAGGGGGCGTATAGCTCAGATTGCATACTCACCGTTCCCATCTCTATAGCGGGCCGAGTAGAGCAGTAGCAGATGCAGAATAAGGAAAAGCAGCACGTCAGCCAAAGAGCCCAGTTAGTGCAAGCTGAAAGCTTTTCCATCACGCCATGATCATTCTTGCCCCATCTCCCATTCCGGTGGGTAGTGTTCAGGAGGTACTGGGCATAGCACACTCACAGACAAGGCGAAATACGCCTCTTCCTCTTGACTACGCCCTTCATTCCTAAGCGGTATATACCCCGACATGGAATTCCATACCCTCCCCAACGGATTCGAGCTGCTTCCATTTGCTGAAGCTGAAGCTGAAGCGGCTTGTGAGTCATCTTGGACTGAATTGGCCCATCGGAAGCCTGATAGTTGGTTTCTGAAAGATTGTTGAGCTGAAGATGACATTGTTAATGGTTGTTGCTCGAAGCCAATTACTGGTAACGTGGGTTGAGCTGAGCGGTTATGCGTTGTTGGGGCGTAAGTGACGTTCTCGCTGTTATGCAAACTATGAATGTGTGCAGCTTGTCGCTTTGATGATCGCAGTGGTTGTTGGTCTGTATCGCAGAATGAGTTCGAGGAAATAGGATTCGAATCGTACTCGTCCAAATATCAAGAACGCTAGTTCATCCTATCCCGCTTAGCGGCGGTGTCGACCTTGGTGTCGGTGTCGGTGCCATTGCTTTGGTGGATGAGGCTAGGTTACGGTGCGGCTGCGTGGAGGTAGGTGTTTACGATCAATCCGGAGTAAAGGTCACACATGCTAATTATTAGAAAGTTGTTTGTAATCAGAAATCGATCCCGCTAATCCCTTTAATGGGGTTGTTTGTAATTCGCTAATCCCCGTTGTATGATTCGATGATCATGACGTCCTAAGTCCTTAACCATACCAGAAGCCCCTGAACAACCGCACCGGGGATTTTGAGAGCAGAGCTTGGAAATCAGAGATGTCTGGGCTGATCATCGAACGACGGCTCACCCATCAACATTTTATCTCTACCAACTGCCTTTCGTGTCTCCTCCCATTCCCATTGAATCCGTAATCACACATCAGCTCACTTCTCGCTCTCTACCGTATACAACTGGGACCGGATTGAGTAATCAAGGTAGCTGAAAATACAGCAAACATGATCTCTCAACGACCGATGACTTCTCTCGCCCGATCGAGCCCGAGCACATTTGCCTCTTCTTCGCGAGTAACTTTGCCGGCTCTCGCCCTCAGAAGAACGTTGGCAACGGTACGAGACGCCCCTGCGTCCTCGTCCTCTTCCAAAGCGTGAGTAGTCTTGCTATATACCGCTTATGCAACCACGCATCTTTCATTTTCAAGCAATCATGCTTTGAGCTCATGGCTGATATCTGGATCGCAACGTTCCCGTAGCCCTACAGGTTAGTTTTCCGCCGCATCTTCAACGACCTCGGTTGCCACCTAGTATCGAGTGAGATGGACTGACGGATCATGTTTACCTTTAGCCGTTGTGATGATGAACATGGGCGGACCATCTACTGTGAGTCAGCGAACTTGCTTCACAAATGTCCCCTCGATCTTTTTTCTCGATCTTGCACAACGATTCAACATGGACGACAGAGCTCATGCGCAGATCTCGATGCTGATCATTGTTATCAATACGTTATTGACCTTTTTTTGTAGATCCCCGAAGTGCACGGTTTCCTCTCTCGACTATTTCATGACCACGATTTAATCCCACTGCCATTCCAATCTATCCTAGCTCCGGTGATCGCCAAACGACGTACCCCCCAAATCGAAAAACAATACACTGACATCGGCGGCGGTTCACCTATTCTGAAATGGACGAAATTCCAAGGGAAAGCAATGTGCGAGATGCTCGATGAACTCAATCCGGAATCAGCGCCTCATAAACCCTATGTGGCATTTAGGTATGCAAAGCCATTGACGGAGGACTGTCTGGAGGAGATGAAGAAGGATGGAGTGAAGAGGGCTGTGGCGTTTTCTCAATACCCGCAGTATAGTTGCTCGACTACTGGAAGTAGTCTGAACGAGCTGTTCAGAGTTGCCAGGAAGGATGGTTATGGCGCTGAGGGGACAGTAGAGTGGAGTGTGCTGGATCGATGGCCCGTCAACCAAGGTTTGGTCGAGGTGAGTTTCTTCTCCCATTACCCGATTGAGCAGGACAATCACAATGTGCTTCATCAGTGAGGATAGGTCAGCTGATTTCTTCTCTCGATCATTTAGGCATTCGCTCAAAACATTCGAACGGCTCTTCAGGCATACCCCGAAGAACGAAGAAACGATGTCGTGGTACTTTTTTCGGCCCACTCACTCCCTCTCGAAATTGTCAAGTGAGTTGACCTCTTTGCGTCGCTTTGTTCGCTCGCCCATGCTAACTCGCTCGCTGGGCTTTCTAGCCGAGGTGATCCGTACACCGCCGAAGTAGCTGCTACAGTACACGCCGTCATGTCTCAGCTTGGCTTCACCAACCCGTAAGTCCACGTCTCATGACCCTGCCTTCGCTTTATCTGTCATTCCACTCTAAGGCATAGGCATGTCGATAGCCCATCATTCATGCTAACTTCATTCGATTGTGACCCCAGTTGGCGACTGACGTGGCAATCTCAAGTCGGTCCCAGAGCGTGGCAAGGTCCTCAGACTGCTTCAGCAATCGAAGGGTTCGCAAAGATTGGCAAGAAAGACATTTGTCTCGTGCCTATCGCTTTCACGAGTGATCACATCGAAACCCTCTACGAACTTGATATCGAGGTCAAGGAGGAGGCTGAGAAGGTGAGTGTGCGCGTGAGCGCAAGAGCGGCGTGATACATTGACTGCGCAGTGCTTCTCACTATCGCTCCCAATTCCCCTGACCGATCATTGCAATGCTGACCAAATAATGCATCTGTGCTTATTGGTCGTTGTAGCTCGGCGTCCACCTCACACGAGCCGAATCACTCAACGATAACCCAATCTTCATCCGGGCCATTGCAGACCTCGTCTCAAAGCACTTGAAAGACTACGATTCAGGAAGAATAGGTCCGATCGGAAAACAGATACAATTGAGATGTCCGGGTTGTACGAACCCGAAATGCGGAAAGACTAAAGAATGGCTGGCGACTGGTGGTAAGGCCGTGGCTGTGTAGAGAGGATAGAATAAGGCCATCAGGGATAGGGACCAGGTTGATGTTGTCGCGATCTGGCTACATTTCAAATACAACATGCATTTTTTTGGCATTATACTCGATTCCATACTCACACTATCATGAGACTGTATGACCCAAATCATAGAATCTCCAGCTTCTCCCTTCTGACTGGAGACACCTTTCCCATGGCACCAATCCGATTGATGTCTCCATCCCCATTTCCTTGCGCATCAGCGCCAACATCCCCACTTTCCTCTCGCAGCTTTTCAAGCTCTTTCTCCACCTCTTTCTGCAAAGCTAACCACTCGCGTCTATCCAGAGCCTCCAAAGCCCGGAAGTAGAATGCTAATTTCTTCTGGACAGCTAGCGCGGCTGCTCCGCCGCCTTTCTTAGTCGCTGCTATTGCTGCTGGTGAGGATGCCGTCGTCGTCGCGTTCGTGGGCGAAGGAGCAGTCGGTGAGAAAAGGTTGTATAGGTCGCTTAGGAGGTTGAAGAGCTTTGGTTTCGAATCTGCTATTATTGGCGGATGTAACAATTTAGGGAGGATGGAAAGTAGCGTTCCGAGAGTCATCGTCGATGGTGGTGTTCCCTGTGTACGGATCGGAATTGACGCATGAAACGCCACGTCCATGACAGTTAGCGCTCGATTCTCATGCGAAAGACTGTACAGGCAGAGCATTGCGGACATGGATCATGGATTAAGGATCACGGGTCATGAAAGAGCATACCTGATCAGCCCCGATGATCTCCCACACACTACCCCATGCCACACCGAGACTCTCATGCCGTACGGTCGATCTAGGCTCGACCAAGAACGGTACGAGACGGCCGATGAACGACCTGATTTCAGCGAAAGTGACAGCCGACAAGTCATCTTGTCCTTCTTCGTTGTGAGCGTGGTCGTGTTCGGTATTGGCGATGTATTTCGAGTCGAGAGAGGAGAGTCTGAACGACAAGAGTGTGTGGACATATGTGATGCTAAAGGTGATGGTCAGCGACCCATACTGTTCAGTCATTGACGATGATGCGATATCTTGGTTCAAGACCAGCTGCGCGCGAATATTCAAGCGTTGTGTAGTACTGGTTGCTGAATATTCACAGCGAACAGGGACGATGATGAATGGGGTACTGGCCACTTACCAAATGGCGATAGCGTTATAAATTAGTTTCTTACCCACGCCCACGGGCGGATGAATGCCCTCCAATAACTCAGCAGGTATCAGCTCAGGCATTGTTGCACTCGCCAAACCCATACCTCCTATCCTTGCTTCCGCTTCCTCCTCTTCGTTCTCATCATGATCGTTTACTTGATCATCTAGTTCATCTCCTTCCCACCACGGCAGCACATCAGGTATACCGTGCCCTCCTAGGTCGTCGCCAAGCCCTTGGTCTGAATCACGAGCTACAGCGTCCTCGAGTAAGGCTTTGGTGGTTTCTGAGTCCGGGTTCCGGAGTGCTTCGAGGAATGCATCGCGGTGTGTTTGGGGTAAGAGATGGAACAGCGCGTTCGAGTCGATATTGTCTTCGCAATAGCGACGCAGCGGGGCCGAGTTAGTGATCCTTTCTGCGGAATGGGATCTCTTCGTCGAACGCGAGCATCAAGAGCAGGAAGACAAGCCAAGCCAGACAGAGAGGCGAGACAGAATATTTTGGGAATGGATTTAGGGGAAACACTGTGATCACTCACCAAGATCGACGTCCTTCAACTTCTCAGCTAATTCCTCATCGGCCCCTTCATCCTCTTCAAGCTTCCTAAGCTGCTCCAACAGATCATCCACTCCTCCTGCTCCTCCTTCTCCCTGCACACTACTACCACCGCCACCGTCGCCGCCATTACCGTGGAGGTCGAGGCCAGCTTGAGCTTCTTCAAATCGACGTAGCATATCAAGCATGTCCTTCTTATCGCTCAGACCTGCCGAAGGATCGGAAGCTATCGATGACATTACGGTAGATTTGTAAAATGGTTCGGAGCATTGGGCGTGGCTCTGTGGATTTCGGCGGGATGACAAACGACAACGAAGTAGAGAGAGGGAGAGAGAGAGGGAGAGAGAAAGGTGTGCAATCCAGTGGGCGATGAAGAGGAGGCATGATCAGCGCACGTCATTCCGCATACCATCTGATGAGCCTAGGTAAAGCAGTAGAACCGTTCTCACCTCATCGCGAAAGCAATCTAGAGAGCAATACAACACATTACATCTCGGACAAGTATATCGACTATCCCGCTTGCGACATCTACAACAATAACACCAAGTCCCGCATTGTGAGCTTATACTATCCTCGAGAATGCTAGGAAGAGGCTCACGGACATGCCGCATGGCTTGATTCCTTGTGACTTGGCGTCTGACTTGCTTGGTCGTGGGACCGTGAACGGGAGCTTGATCTGACGAGGCTTGGGGGCTTTGATCGACATGTGGAATGTGATGTGGTTAGGGGTCGACGGGATTTTGCGGGCGACTGACAGTAGATAGGTAGCTTGCGGTAGGCTGTTGTATGCTTGTTGATATGCAACGAGTGGGCTCCATATATTTACAAACCTTCAAACAAGTAAAGGATTGAGCAAGAAAATGAAATCTTGAGTTATGTGATTATAGACAGACCAAATTGGACAGATGGTCGAGTAAATGAGCAATCGAAGTTATATAATTATCTTCGAACGGAAATTTCAGAGTTGAGCAAGACTTAACTTCATTCTCCTTCATCATAGCCCATATCATCTTGGTCAACGTACTCAAACTAAACATAATACTCAACAGCTGATTCTTCCTGTCACAGCATCCCTCAAGGCGATTCAAGCATACAGTGATAGCTAGCAGCATCATGGCACCCCCACCTTCCGTAGCATACGCTACGCTATCCGCACCGCTCCCTACCAACCCTTACATCCTCTCCATTACTCCCTCACCTACTACACCTCATCTGATTCTTCGACACCCGTCATCAGAGCTCACCATAGCCGATAATCAGACCCTCCAACCGGTCGATCGATTACAAGGTGGTCATAAGGGGTTGATCAGCTCTGTGGTTGCTGATACTGAGGCTGGTGCTGGTGCGCTTTGGTCCGCTGGAAAAGATGCGAATATCGTTAGGTGGGATGAGCGGTCCAGGAGAGCTGCGAGCGTCATCAAGGGTGAGTGCGACTGCTCGCAACTCAGAGCCGACATGCTGCCATAGTCGTAATCATATACAGACTCCTATTCCTCCCTTGACACTCGAGACGCTATGCAGACTACTTTCTTCGTGCTGCTGTTGTTGACGGATTCTTGGTGCACCGCGCAGCATTCGTACGAAAGCCTTTACCCGTTACCGCTTTGGCCGTATCATCACGAGATCACCTCGTAATAGGCGGTACCGAGCTCGTCTCTTCCGAAGCCCATATCTTATTCTGGGACGACCGAAACCCATCTCAACCTGCATACAGCCACACTTCGACCCATTCAGACGATATAACCCACTTATCCCTCTTACCTACTACTTCGACTTTCCTCCGCTCAGTTGCGGCCGGATCCTCTTCCTCGCCGCCGTTACCTGATAGGTTACTGTTGAGCTCGTCGACGGATGGGCTGGTAGCGTTAAGCAGTATGAAAGAGACGGATGAGGATGAGGCTGTCTTGGCTGCTGAGAATTGGGGTCAGAGTATAGCTGATGCCAGAGCGTATTTGCACAAGGGGAAGATGAGGGTCTGTGCCAGGAGCGATATGGATGCTGTGGCTATTTGGGAGGTTGGTAAAGGGCCCGAAGATGAGCTTGAGGTGCGTAACGGCTCCAAGATTGTACCTCTCTTGTTCTCAACAAAGGCCAGTTGCCGTCTGATGGACATTCGAGTGAACAAGATTGGAAGATTGGGAGAATGTTTGTGAAATGAATCTCTGCGCTGACTGCTTGTCCTTTTCTTCCGATGTCAATAGCTGCAAAATCTCGTTGAGTACCCGACCGAATCATTCAAATTCAAAGATTTCAAACTACCTCAACAAGGACCAAACACTACTCAAACAGCGACCGAAGAGAGAGCAGCCAAACATCATCTGAAATCAGATTACCTGATCGACGTGTGTCCTTCGTTGGGAGTATCGAAGAACGGAGCACCTATTACCGCTATCGGCACGAACGAGTGAGTCTATAAAATACTCTACTCATCAATATCAAAGAGGACAGACCACTGCAAATCACAAAGCTGTCTAGAAACCGTGCTGATTTTCATGTTTATCAACTCCTGTATGTCTTGTTTTTTTTTTCCGATATTGCAGCGGCGACATAATTCTCCAACACCAATCCTCGTCCTCGACCTACTCTCCATCCGCTTATCTACTCTCTGGACCAACAAAGACCCGAGGACACAAAGACGTGGTTCGAGCATTATACCACGACCTGTCCAACGAAGCTGTTTACACAGGCTCAGAAGATGGTGTATTGTCCGGATGGAGTCTGGCTTCATTACCTGAAAGGTTGATCATTGGGAATCCTGAGATCGACGATGAGGATCGAGGAGATGAAGATGATGCGGAGATGGACGAGGAGAGCGAGATTGAGACTGAGTCTGAAGAGGACGAGAGCGATAAAAGCGATGAAGACGATTTTGATATGGAGAAGGACGAGAAGGAACGAGGACCGAGATATGGACCGATCATCGGAGCTGGGGCTGGGGCTGGTGTTGGGAAAGGAGGAAGTCGCGCTGAAGGGAGAAAAGAGAAACGTAGGGAGAAGCGATTCGACCCGTATTGATCTATTGAAGATATATGTCACGCTCACAATGTAATCCTCTAATTGTTGACAGACATGCATTGTGTGTGCGTAACGGTGTGCGTCTATGCAATGACGAAGAGTACAACTTGGCAATCTACCTCTCATTATCAATCCGCTGCCTTGAGGGACATCGATGTTGTTGATCCCGGAGTTACGAACTTCCTCTCTCTAACAGGTATCGACGAGCTTATTCTTCGGCCAGTCGCTATTCTCGACTTGGTCAAAAGTGGTCTAAATACAATAACGAGCGGAGCAGAGTGAATCAGCATACGAGTTTACGAGTTAAAATCCCAGCACAACACCGGGTCGAAGCTGCCACTCACGATATTCGGGTTGTTATACGCCTCCTCGTACCTGATACCCCAGTGAACACAGCATTCACACCCTGTCAGGACCTTTCCTTTCTCTTGTTCTGTTTAAGTTTGTGGGCAAACTAAGCGAGACACCGTTGAGATCGCCGAGGGCGTGCAGGTGCAGAGTCAATCGACCACTTACAAAGAGATGTATTGCCCAGTCGGCATATCAGACGGATCACAACCGATGTTCCTCTTACTTGGGTCCTCTAATGGATCAAAAGGCGGACAATAAGAGTAGACACATTTAGATCAGCAAATTTAACTCCCACCGATTTGATATTGCAACTCACGATACACTCGGATGTAATCCACAAGCATTCTGCAAAGAGATTATCTGAGGTCAACAATCATTCTATGTGTGTTATAAATCAGTTTTCAGCGAGAAGGTTCGACTGCTCACTTGACGGGCCAGAGAGCTTCTAAGCCATCGTAGCTAATTAGATTAGGCGGGAAAAGAAACTTAGCATTGGCCTTATTCAATCAAACAATATCCACGAGAGCATGATCAATAGGAACACACGATACTCGGTACTTACTCGATGGCACCGAAGTTCTCTGATATACCGAGGTTCATGATCAGGTACATCGGTTCGTCGGGGACGTGCCTTTGACCGACCATGGCATCTGCATTTGGACCCATGGCTGTAAAACAAAGAAAAAGAAAAAGAAAAAACGTTCATTCAGATCAGCCTGGGCAAGATTCCACGTCGGATCTCGATACAAGGCCAAGGTCAGAGAGCGAAATGCGATGTCTGATTTGACTTACCAGGTCCACGGATGGTCCATGCTTTCTTTTTATCGCTGACCCAGGTGATATATCCGTCACTACGAGCAGAGTCTCAGCGCATCAGCTAGGGTCTAGATTCCATTCCACAATGACTCCCGACACAGATCATATGACCCGGTATGGCGAAGACCACTCACTCGCCGGGAGAGTATTCAAAGCCATATACTGATAAACACCCGGTGTTACCCGTGCTGAATTGTCATATCATGCTAATCAGCTCAAATTTCTACGATGACCGAATATATCTCTCGCCTCGACAAGCACGTACTAGCAATTCTGTGGTTTCAACAAAATTGTTAGCTCAGATTCGCAGCTAGTTCTGACACATGGGGGCGGTGGGATTATCTTAGAGACTCACTTGATCAGTATCAGAAAGTCCAGATGTAGCTTGCTGATACACACTACCCATGTATGTGTTGATTTTCGTTATTGATGGATCGTAAATGTCGTAATATTTCGTAGATGAATTGATAAACTAATAAGAAGCGAAAATAATCAGAATCAGTGAGATGATACGTTGTATGTGATTTCAGATTAGGGTGATTGTTGACTCACTGTGTAATGTGGGTTGTAAGGTGCCCATTGAGCTGATTGAGAAACATGTCCAATGAGTGTATCTTGGTCGACCTAAGTTGACAATCGGTGAGTCAGTCCTCAAGTTTCGTACGATCCATGCTAGCGAAGCAATTGGGTAGATTGACTCACGGCCGCTTCAAACATGTCAATCTCGGGAGCAGATCTACCTCTGAATGTACCGTTTGAGAGTTTCGGTCCAGGATGAGTAGGGTCGTTCTCGCATGTACATCTTGACAATCTCTGACCGGGAAGGTAAGACAACACGCCGCCATAGTTTGGGTCACCGTCCGTCAACGTCAAAGCGGGTTCGCCTGCAAAGTACGATCCAGCAGTTATCAGCTTCTTGTTGTGAGCCGATGAATAATCGAACGGTATAGAAGCTCGTTACTCACCCTTCAACGTCTGATTTGGCAAAGTACCCAAATCGCAAACATCATAACTATAAGGCCACAGGCCATCGAGCGTGCCTCCATATCCAGCTCTACCGAGATTACCCAACGTCCAGATCGCAGGCCATAAACCATAGACGTTGCTCGTACCAGGCAGCGAAACGGACGCTTCGACATATCCACCCGTGAAGCAGAATCTATTCCAAGTCTGGATCATACCTCCCATGTAATCCAGCCCGTGATTCTTGATCTTATCGAGCGTAATGACTAGATTGCCATCTTTCGTCGTGACTTGACGAGGATCGTACCATTCCAGATTGTTCGTTTGCCAATAATGCAAATCTACAGCTTGCCAGTACGGATCGTCGCCGTCGAAAAACGTCCGTCCGTCTCGGTTGAATTCGTCTGAAAAGACCAGCTCCCATTCGTCCCCTGTTTCGAGCGATGTCCATGTGTATGCTGATTGAGGAGTATCTTTATCAATGATTGAAAAGGCGTCAATCACGGGTATTTGACCGGTAGCGTTGATCCCGCCCAAATTGTATGCGCCGTGACTTTTCAAACCTTTGGAAAGGTAGTTATCCAAGATAGGATACCCGGCGAACAAGACGACAAGGACCAGCAGCATTGCGAATAGACAACCGAGATTGGCAGCTCCACGAAGCGTGAAGATGGAGCTTCCGAATCGACTCTTCTTTTTGGGCTTGAAATCGGGGTCGTGGAAATCATCGTCTTCTTCCGGTCCGAGATGCGACCATGTCGCCGGATCAGCGGGGAGCGAGAACATATCGGCCAAGTGCCTCTTTCCCCCTTTGCTGCTGATGCTGAAATTGCTATACCCATATCCTGGTCCAACGCCACCTTGACCATGGCCGCCTTCCCCTCCACTGCCTTTGAGCGAATCGAATTGCCTTAAATGTGTCATGCTCTCTCCGCTTTGCATACTATTCAGAGATACTCGCGAGTCGCCATACAAGCTCGGCAGCGGATTCGGATTGGATAAGACACCGCCATTATCGTACGGCGAGTAGCTTGGTGCAGAGAGGGAATAGTCCAGCGTAGGAGGGTAGAGCGAATGAGGGGTAGGGATCGTACTTCCTCCGGAGCTGCTGCCGGAGTGCGTGTGATACGATGGAAGGTAGTATGATGTCGGTCTGTCAGATGAAGACGAGATGAAGCGTGAAGTCTCTTCGTTGACGCCTGCGCCTGTTGATGAGACCTCACTCGAAAGCGAATCTATCGATCTTGAAGGTTTGATTCCTTGGCCATAGATACTTCCAGTCCCACTCCCGACTCCATTTCCGTTTCCGTTCTCATGCCTGTACGTATGCGCATATCCATTCCCATTCCCCTCGTCATATCCGTGTCCGGTTCTTGATGATCCCGCGTAGCGATAAGACCTAGTAGCTTCTGGTGATTGCTGTTGAGCATAACCCCCATCTGCCAGATGACTCTGTTCTCGCGTAGGGTATCCTCTTGAATCATAGCGTGGTACAGGTAGTCCTTGCGCAGCCGCTTTCGCGCTAGGCGAAGTCGAACTAAGCTCATACCATCCCTTCTTCTCCTTGCTGCTACCACTCCCACTTCCTATTCCTAGGCCTGTCCCAAGAAACGACTTCCTCTTCCCTTTGCCCTTCTCTTTATCTTTCGATCGACTTTCTGATGGCGAAGGGTAATTCGAATTTTCACTTTGGAAAACATCAACATTGGCTTGGGTGATGGTATTGCTGTATCGCGGCGATGCAACACGATTACGCAATGTCGAGGGTGAATCAACGCCCAAGCCGCATGTACCGGTGCCGTTCGCAGCGGGCGAGTCGGTAGGTTGGGCTGAGCGGCCCGAAACTGACACTACGACAGGTCGAGAATCGATAGATCGCTGAGTCGGCGTAGCGCCTCCAGCCGCACTGGCGGAGTTTGTGTTCATAGAAGATGCGGCGGCAGAGGATGAGGACGATGATCCCGAAGGCTGGGATCGCGCCCAGGGGTAGTTGGGAGCCATGCTGGATCAGGCGTGACGAGGAAGATTTCGGATTGGCCTTGCCAGCGGGATGTCGATGTCCTATCACCTGATCTGACCTGACCCTTTTTTTCCGATACACGACCTACGTCTCGAAGCCACAGAATTAAATGATATGTCTGACTGGCTATTGATGTTTTCGAAGATGGAGCTGCAGAAGAGCGGAATGATTAATTCGATTCAATGGATCATGGATAGACAAGTGAATGGCCGACCAAAACTATATAACAGACTATTGAGAGCAGGTCTGGCGATGCGATACCGTAGCTAGCTAAAATGTCCAGCAACCTCGTTGGACTTCACTTTTGAATCGATGTTCTACAGTTCCACACTCACAGAGTGACGCGTTTTGATTTTTGCACTTCCGTTCGCGCTTAAGGAGGGAGGTCGGAGGTCTCGGCAATGGATTCTAGGTGAGACAGTGGCGTCGTTGCGATCGGCTCTTCGAATAAAGGTGAAGTTCAATGTATGTTGAGGAGGATGATACTCGAGTCGTGTCCAGTCAGATCAAAAGGTTATTGCGAACGCGAGTTTATGGGATTGGGATATCATCAAGTCGATTATCATCGATTTACAGGACTTTGTTGTTGTATATGACTAGCTATAGCTAGCAGTTGATGCATATGCTACCAACACCTGAATTGAGGCGAGATGCCGTACACGTCCTGCTGCTGTACTGAGTTCGTACTATAGTGAGAAGAGAAATGTACCCGCATCAGACAGCATAAAATAGACTCGGATATCCCAAACTGACCTCTCCGAGCCAAATAAATCCTCCCTATCCTCCCTTATTCCCTTGAACAAGAACCCTGGCTGATAGGAAATTGTTATCAGGGTAAAAATATAGATGATCCGCCGACGTGCACGTAGCTCTAGCTCTTCTGCCACCCCATGCCACTGTATCATCTCGTAGAGCAGAAGCGTATGTTCACAGGTCTACAGGTCTACGAAAACATGCAAAAGGTGAATTCCGAAACAGCTTGGTGTCCCTTGCTTGGTTGGCTTCGTCAAGACCTCTTTAGACGTGAGACGGTTAATACGGTATAAGACTGACTACTGTACCTAGTACGACGCGTGCTGACTGTCGAGATATACAAGAGCGTACTTCTGAGGAGGTGTGCCCCTGCATGGCAGAATGCATGAACGCTGCTCTTCTGTATACAGTAGGTCATCTTCCATCTCCTCATGCTGATTCCACTCTGTTGGATTGGGTGATCCATGTGAAGCTGTTAATTCTCCTTATCTTTGCCGATCGCCGTCATGTCTGTGCGCTTGTGCATGTGTGCGTACACAAGTCTGGGTGACTCGTGTCGTCCTACAATCGTCAACGGACCATAATTCATCTCGAGCCCACCTCACCTTACCGATGCCTGTTTCCGCTCAAACTACAACAACGGCCTCTCAATAACACCATAATAAGAAACTTCTGTCTGCGATTGCTTTCTGCTGTTGCGCTAATACTGATCAGACGCGACTATAGCTACATATACTGCATTCAACCGTTATGAGACTCGACGCGACTTGGGGTTGAACATCAGGCACGGGAACAGACTCGTGTTTGCCACGTTCGGCTTCCAAGGGGGGTGGATTGCGAGTGTGCCACTTTGATGAAAGACCGACCGGAATTTCGCTTCTGTATATCTTTGCCATGCACCTAAAACCCGCGGTACCAAAAGTTTCTCACTGTCCAGCGTAGCATGCATACCGCACCGCTCACTGGAGGAACTACCCTCACTCGGTGTGGTACTCGGTGAAAACTGTCAATAGTTGATCATAATCCATATATCTTTCTCCTTGAAATCTTTCGAACAAGCACGAGAGATACTGCCGAAGGTGAGTCCGAGTCCAAGCCCGAGTCCGAGTGCTGCGAGCGAGAGTGGTGTCGAGGCGAAGATGGCTGATTTCTCCCATTTTTCGCTTTGAACGTAATAATAGTCAGCGGCCTTTTCAAGCAAAAACACCAAAAAAGCACCTTTTAAAACCTCCTTCATTCTCCGGAATTTAGTAGTAACCCATCAGCCACGATGATCATCACCAAGCAGAACCGACGAGTCGTGAGTGTCGTTATTTCGCATGCATAGAATCACCGAGGAAGAAGTGGTGGACAAAGCTGGTTGCAGGGCAGTGCTCGGACAAGTTTGTGTCAAGTGTCAGGAAGTTGCCGAGACGAGAGCACTACCTAAGAGAGTGTGTTCGAAGTGGAATGGAATGAAGGGATGAATGAACGAAGGAGCAAAGGATATCTATCGCCAGACAATCCGCTTGGAGCGGCTTTCGCTGATCATATATCAATTTATGTTACATTGATTGCAGATCTACGAGACCCTCTTCAAGGAGGGTGTCCTTGTTGCTCCCAAGGACTTCAACCGACCCGCTCACCCTGACATCCCCACCGTCCGAAACCTCGAGGTTATCAAGGCCATGCAGTCGCTTACTTCCAAGGGCTACGTCAAGACCCAGTTCTCTTGGCAGTGGTACTACTACACCCTCACCGAGGAGGGTCTCGCTTACCTCCGAGAATTCCTCAACTTGCCCTCTGAGATTGTTCCTCAGACCCACATGAAGCCCGCTCGACCCCAGGGTCGACCTTCCGGCTACGGTGGTGACCGACGAGAGGGTGGCGCTTACCGAGCCCCCCGAGGTGACCGAGAGTACCGACGACGAGACGACGCCGGTGAAAAGGAGGGTGCCTCTGGTGACTACCGACCTGTGAGTGGATAAACTGCATCATCGAGGCCTGTCATCTTTCTCGCAGCTAGTCAATGACAACGGCTGACGTGTACGTTGCGTCCTTTCCCAGCGATTCGGCGGTGTCGGCCGAGGTGCCGGTGCTCCCCCTTCCTAAGCGACTCTCCCATCTCATCTCGACTCGTCTTCTCTCGTTAATCATGCAAATCCGCATCTGATGTTATAAAACTCTCTGATATTGGGTTCGTGAGATTATTGGATGGATGTGTCGAGCTGGATATGGAATGGAGTGTACGCTGGAAGTGGCCCGGATCCAAAAGTGTTTTAGCTCGGGGAAACAGTGTATCATACTCGGCATGTGTGGGATTTCTTCCCCTCAGTCCGGTGTGTTATATCTCTTTTGTGTAGCTTGGTCCCGGAATTGGAGGAGTCTATGCAAACCCGTTGCGCGCTTGAAAATATCGGATTGACATGTTGCATTGCGCCTGTTGAGTCAGCAGCATTATTCACGCCTGAGGGCCCAACTTACAAGAGATGGAGTCCGCAAAGCGAGTGATAGCGACGTGGTCTGCAATTCCGGCACAATCGTGGAGTAGGACTCATGGTACGATCTCTATATGATGCATGATCACGTCTTCACGCGTAGAAATGAGTCTTAAAGCCATTGACTCCCTTCTCGGCACTCGAATCCGATCTATTTTACTAAGCCCTTCCGTCAAGACGGCCGTATTGCTTCATGCCTACTCATTCAATCCTCCCCAACAGCCAACCAGCTCTCTAGCTTATCGTAATGACCTCTCTTAAGCCCTTCCACCGGCTGCTCGAACCTTGTTGGCAGCATCGACTTTCGCCTGGTTGGTCTTTGCCACAGCATAGACGATACCAGCTACACCACCGACACCGATCGCAGATACATTTCCAAAGCTCGCCTTGTCGCCAAAGAACAAGATACCGCTCGCAGCCACGGGTAGCTTATTCAACGCACCGACCATAGAGTAAGTCGTGGATCCGCAGACTCGTACACACCATGCGGTGGAATAACCAATGAAGACGGCCGCAGCGCCGGAGAAAGCAATGGCGAATAAGAGGAGGAATCGGTTCGATTCTGGGAAATTGAGGTTGAGGGACTCGGTACCCCAGTCTTCGATGACGAGAGAAGCGACGACAAGGATGGGGATCGAGAGCAGGTTGTTGTAGAACATCGAGTCCCAATCTTTGAAGCCGGTCACCTTGATTCGCTTTCGCATGAACAGGACCTGAAGTGGCACGAACACGCAATTAGTTAATTACAGCATTGTGAAGGGATGAACACATAGGCAAACAGCCAGCAGGATATAGTAACGTTTGATAGGTTATGCTATTACCAATCATCAAGGGAGAGTATTCTTAACATGTTTCTACTCACGTAAGCAGCCGAGGCAAGACAATTCGCAGCCATCCACACATAACCAGCGTTCAATCCTCCGATGGTAGAGATGGGTCCAGCGACAACTTCGAGACCGGTCGTAGGGTCAAGTTCGGGCGGGTTGGTGAAGGCGGCTGAGATGTCGGCCCATGCAGCGATGATGGATGATCCGACCTGCAGAAGCGCGAATCGACACCGCCGTTCAGCTCACTGTGCAGGAAGAGGCGGTGTCATTGAGAGGAATGAGTCACTGACCATCAAGGCGAAAGAGACGAGAGTAAGACCGGTAACGTTTCCGTTGAACATGAAGACTTCTCCGTAGGCCTATCATACATCGGTCTGATAATCAGCTACGCCGTCTCGCCAGAGGGACACAGCGGCTTTGGTGACTTACGATCAGGATGATGGTGAGGTTCTTGAAGATACTGAAGTCATGATATTGTGTCAGCACCGATCCAGTCACCATACTGCTCCTGTGGTTTGGTACCTGGTAAGGATTGAACGAGGCTCACGTGTAAACAGGGATCGACAAGAATTGCAAGGCCTTTGAACCGGTGTAGATGACAGCTACGAGCAAGGTCGAGATGGGCCACCAGGCCTTGGCGTCATTCATGTCGAAGTCCCGGACTGTACAGGGAATTGGAGAGCATCACGATTCAGCGACTGTTCGAACAGCGGATGGCGGGATTGTAGATTGTTCATATTGCTAATGTGCCTATCGCTGCAATACCGTTCGACACGATCGAGGAATAACACGATGGAAGTTGAGGCGGTAGAGGAGCTAAGCTAAGCTACTCACAGTTGATCACGCCGGCTCGCTTGACGCTCCATACGACCAAGACACATACGGCCGACTGGATAGCGAGGAGCAAGAAGTTCATGGTGAAGTGCCGACCTGACACGACGTACTGTTTGGCGTATGATGTATGTTGAGTTCCAATGGGGTGGTACGTTGCGATACGACGATCAGAGGTGAAGGTGATTACAGTGGCATGAGGGAGCAAAAAGTGACAATTGACAAGTACTTGTTAGCGGTGAAATACAACAACGTGCTTGATCGATTGAAATGGAACACGGAGCACGGAGCACGGAGCACGGAGCACGGTGGGAGATCGGAACATACCTTGTTGACGACGGTCATCATGATACTAGCGGCGCAGTACGACAGGATAGGGAGGGCTATACCATCGGAATGACGATAAACATAATGGCCATGACCAAGGCGTGTGAGCGTTCTCATCTTGTAACAATTGGTATCGTATCACTCAGACCATTGCCGTTTACCATTCGCCGTTGTCATACGAGATGTACGCTGTGCTCTGTGAGGATGGTAGGGAAGAATAGAATAGAATAGAAGAAAAGTCTTAAAAGAGACTTCAACCGAGACTCGTTAGATCTGCTACTGCCAAATCTGCCAAGTCCCAGCACTCCCTTTCTACACTTTTGGCAAATCTCTGATGGCGCCGAGGAGCCTGTCCTTTTGGTATTCACCATTCACCATTCACCATTAACCATTCACCTCGATTCAACGACTCGCCAAGTACCAGTCACAGTTTCGAGTTGACTGATCGGCGCGGATCGTCATCACAGCGGTCACCCTGACTCATCCCGTCACCCAACCCATATCCGATCAACCATCGTGACCGTACGTATATCCAGCTGCGCCATACACGTTTCACGTTTTGTCCGAACCCCCGTCGTATCTCATGTTCACGAGAGTCCCACTCCACTCCGCTCCAAGCCCAACTTCAGCCGACTATATCGTCCGCACCTCACAAACTTTAAACGGGGGAGTTTGGAAACAGGCTCTAGAGAACGAGATGCTTTGTCTTTCGTCCTGATAAAGCGAGCCAAGCACTAAGTCTCACACCAACTCACCCTGCTCACGGCCGCTCTGATGACCTTCCTTGTCTTTTCTCTCCTCTCTAATGACTCTTCCCTCGGCTCTATCAGCTCCCATGTTATTCAACAACATACTGGCCGTATCATCTTTGCCCACTCCTCCTGATAAGGAACTGGGGGTCCCGGGTCGAGAAATGTTGGGAGTCGGTACGAATGGCTTTGACATTTTTGCTACTTGGTAGAAACGAATGACGAGTTATCGAATGCTTCTTGACTTTGGCTATTGGTGCTGAATTTTCTTTCCCTTTCCTTCAAAGCTCCAGATAGATTCGTATGATCCGAGCTGGTCTTGATCGAGATGGTCGGTCGATTCAAGCGATACTATACTATTGATTTCGATCCGTCAAGTAGGTCCGCGCTCCGATGCAAGCACCTGGTCTGAGCAGTATGGGCGTTTAAGCAAGTAGGAACTGGAGTGATATCGTCCCTGCTTGAGGCGTAAAGAGAGGTACAATAGATATGAGCGGGATGATGAGATTGTGCACAGTGTACGAGAATAGCTACTGTGCTGCAGTAGTGGTAATGGTGTATGGTATATGGTATATCGTGTATGGTGTATGCTGTATGCTGCCTGTCGTCGCGAGGTCACATACAGTTAGTTATACCACTCCCACTAGCTCAGGGTGAAAAAAAGTAAAACGTGACGCTACGTAGATTCGATAAAAAGGTGCCACATGGCATTCAATAATGCATTATATTCCCCACTAAAACTGCAGATAGAAAGATGGATAGCTCACTCCTCAAACTCGAGGCGAAGCGAGAACAAAACGAGACGTGATCCCCTTCATCAATCTGCTGGTGAATTAGTGTTTGGGCCTGAGACCTGGGACCTCAGGTGATGCATCGCTTTTCTATCATATGCAGAATGCAGAATACACCGTATCATAATAAGGCATACATGCTATATACAGACCATATATACCTCCATAACACCTTCCATGATGTGAAACATGTCAGATAGTCGTTGAGGGTTGCAGCAGGGGACGTCACGATTACGACATTGACGCAAATCGCCACTCGATCACTCGAGTTTGAGCTACGTTGAGTTTGCCGAAGAGCTCGTTGGTTGTGAGCCACTCGCGTGTCCACTGGAGCTTCCATTAGCCTGTGGAGGCGCGACAGCTGACCCAGCAGCAGAACCTATAGAATTAGACGGCGCAGACGTCGAAGGGCTAGTCGACGCTGTAGGCGTAGATACCGAACTTGGTCCTGGCCCTGACGCTGGCCCTGCTAGTGTAGTCCCCGAGCCCGGTGCTGCAGATGGCGGTTTGGTACCTGAAGATGAAGTCGAACCTGGTGGTTGCGTATCGACGTTTAGTAATTTCGCGAGAGCGAGCAATTGAGTCTTGCTACATGCTGCTAAGTTTCTATTATAACGAGAAACCATATCAGCTCATCGTTCACTCAAGATATGCTGTCATCTCAGGAGATATAGCATGTCATAACCGACAGACACATGACCGTGGATGTAGCGAAAAAAGCTCAGACGGATTCGCCATAGAAAAGGGGGACAGAGAAGAAAGAAAGGCACGCTACTTACACCCAGAGGATGATGGACTTTTTATCCTCCGACGTTCGCAGTATATGTCCAGGTAATTTAGGTCCGTTGGGCGCGGGATTGAGGGCTATCAGTCCCAAAGCGACGAGCTGAGGGATGAGGGATCTATGAACAACACGGCCAGGCAGTAAATGAAAGATACAGTTCAGGTCAGTCATTGTGCCTACTCGGTTCCCGCGTGAGTTCTTATGATGATTGTTAAATGAGGCAGGTCTCTAATGGCCAAGATCACGAAAATGGATGGATGGATGGATGTCGGGACACTCACATGCTGACAGTCAACTGCACTGGCCCTTTGGCAATAGCAGGCGCCGACGCAGCGGATGCGGGCATTGACCCAGCTGCACCTGCCGATGCAGTGGTGACGGGGACTGGCGTCGCGGCGCCGGGAAGCGCACTGGTGGATCCAGGAGTTCCAGGTGATGGTACAGCAGTCGTTGTAGCAGTAGATCTGGCGGTCGAAGGCCCTGTACCCATCTTTGATCCTTTCGTACCATTGACCTGTCCGGTTGCGATGGATGATGTTGATGACGTAGTGATTGAGCCATTGGGAGTGGGAGCTGCCACGACGTGAGGGCTTGCAGTCTCTCTTGTACCTCCTCGTCCTCTGCCTCTAGGTCGGCCGCGCGGTCTACCTCGCTCCGCAGTAGGAGCAGGAGTGGTTCCCGAAGCGGCAGCCAACAGTGGATGTGCCGCAGATCCGCTTGTATGTGGATTCGTTGATTTTGTTGAGTTGGGAGGCACAGCGCTTGATGGGCTGAAGGCGGGGGTCGTACCGCCGACTGGTTGTACATTCGTTTGATTGGCGGGAGTCATTGCACCTGGTAGTTGTGCAGGATTACCTGGAACCACAACTCCTGGTGTACTTTGAGCCGGCACCGGCACTGGCACAGGTACCGATGCGGGCGCAGGCGGTCTAAGCTTTTTCAATCTCTCTTCTTCTTCATCCCTCTTCTTCTTCGCCTCAGCCATTCTTTTCTCTTCTTCCAAAGCCTTGATTCTCTCTTCCTCAGCTTTGATCCTATCTTGCTCAGCCTTGATCTTCTCCTGTTCAAGCCTGATTTTTTCTTCTTCTGCTTTGCGCTTTTCGTTCTCTATACGTCGTTTCTCCTCGTATACCTTTTTCGCTTCTGATTCGAGGGTTTGATATTCTGCTTTGATAGGTCTCAGGACGGCGGAGAGGGCATTGAATTCTTCGCGGACTGTGGTGGTGTGATCATTCAATAGCGAGATGACACTCGGTAGGGATGATGGATACTGCGCCGAACAGGTCAGCTTATTTTCGATTGATCTGATGGGTACGGTCTAACCCCCGATAGGCCTGAGGATGAGCGGGGGAGGAGAAGCGACTTCGAAATGGAGTATGCACAAGCATTGATTCATCCTCTCGAGCTGAATCAGAGTGACATGATGGCGATATCCAGATACAAGAGCAGTAGACTCACATCACCCTCTTTCCGGCGCGTCTTTATGAGACGCTCTTTGAGCCCTCGTATTTTATTTACCATATCCTCGGCGTCCTTCATCTCTGTCATCGACATCAGGATAAGGTTTATTTTAGCTATCATGCTCCCATTCGCAGTCCAGACCAGAATGTAGGTAGTAGCTAGCCTCTGACCAACACCGGAATGCAGGACAGAATAACAGGGGTGGGTGATGGCGACTCACCTCTTATTTGATCTGCCTCGGTATATCTAGCCCCTTCGAGCTCTTCATCATGGATCTGCCAAACATGATACGGTAATAGCCTATCCACTACATCTTCGAACGAGGTGAACGCTGTTGGCGGGGCAGGGTATAAAGTCGCGTATTGGTCGAGCATCAGGGCGGTATGTAGCCTGTAGACGACGTAGTTTGCGTATCGAAGGGGGTTTAGAAGAGTAGTGTTTGTGGGGGCGGATGAGAGCTTGGTCAGCATTCGCCATTTGACATAGACATAATGCGCATATCCGGTCGTATAGTAATCGTAGTCATTCTAGATAGATGACAGCGTACTTCTAATACGTTCTTCGTCATATGCTCTACCTCACAAGGAAGCCAGTCTTCTCTGCTCTTCCCAAATTTCTGCAGCCGGGGATCATAAGGAGCGACCTGTTTCTTCTACCCTGGGAGGGTCAATCTTAATCTTTCCAGCTTCCTCTCTCAAATTCAAGCAAAATAGGTCTTCTGCTTTCGTTCGCCGATCCCCAGATTTGGCGCCATTCCTTTCCTAACCTTTCCTTTCCTTTCCCTCACCTGACGTTGATACACGACCACGAAGCACAAAAGCACAAAGAACAAATTCAACACAACACTCACCCAAGAACCTCTCCCTCTCGATAAGCGATCTCATCATCCTCGTACCCCAACGTCTCCCACTTTCGCTTCCTAGTCTCCCGTTCCTTATCCAGCTGCTCTCTGACCTCAGCAAGAGCTTGTTCCTCCTCCTTTTGTTTAGCGAGGGCGAGGGCTCTTCGCTCATCGTGGTGAGCTTGAGAAGTCGGTCCTGGTCCAGCTTCGGCGTTCAGCTGGCCTGAGAATGGGGCAGGTGATTCGGCTTTTACTGGTACTGGTGTAGAGGATACGGGGTTTGGATTTGTATGTGATGCTGATGCTGATGCTGATGCTGATGCTGCGGGTGTAGGCGGTGATATAGTACTGCTGTCTGTTGTCGTAGTTCCATTTTCGGGCTTTACCACTACCGTTGGCTCTATCTTGCTTGGACTGGAGACAGCAGTGGTGTTTGTTGAATGTCCGACATCTTCAGTAGTATCCACTTGAGCTTGAACAGGTAGGGGTAGAGTTGAGGGTACGGGTACCGGTTCTTCCTTGTCCGTTTTTACAGTCACAGTGATTTCATTCCCATTGTTGACTAGTCCACCATTCGCAGTTATAGCTGTAGGAAGAGTAGAGGTGGACATGACACCTTGTTGAGATGAGATCAGAGGAAGAGCGTTAGTGGACACCCTCCACTCTTTCTTTCGGCTGGTCTGTCGATCGGGGGTGGTCGGTGGTTGTTTGATAATAATAGGACACACGACACGACACGACACGACACGACACGACACGCAACAAGCAAAAGCGAAATAACCGCCGTCGATGAAGATACTATAGTACTATAGTACTATAGTACTTACTGTATGACCAGCATATACCCCATAATATGCTGATATGCCACGCTCCTAGTCTGTCACTCCTTTATGTAACGGGACCTTTTTAAACCGCGACGGAATTAAATCACAATCCTTCGAGTGTGGCACTTTGCTTCTCCCGAGACTGCATGTAATGCACAATCGGGGCATAATGTTGGCATGGTGATGCAGACGTGCATGAGTTGACTTCGTTATAGCTATAATAGCAGGAAAGCGAATCAATCAATCTACCTATCCGATCCTTCTATATTCGAATACCTCGGACCCCAGATGTATGTAGAGAAAACCGAAAGATGAGCAGAGAGAAATCGTATCAATGTGATGCAAAGTAGTGAGTGGAAGGGGGTATTTATTATGTACAAATTGAATGCGATGAGGAAAACAAAAAGAAATACTACGTTCCGACTTGCCGCCTTAAGCAGACTTAACACCGAGCTCTGCCAATACCTCAGCCTTCTGCTCGGGTGATAATCCCTCAAGAATCCTCTTGAATCCTGACATAACACCTTCCTGGTTGCTAGCGCTGTTGAACGGAAAGAACGAAACAAAAGCAACCATCAGTAAATGCACTTCAGATTGTAGCCCGGTAGGAATAGAAAAAAAGTACTCACGACCATGATACCAAGGTCTCGGCACAGTAGTCATCCCTGATAGACTGTACGAAAGCCTCGATGGCCTCGCCAGACTTCTCGACGAACGCAGCCACGTCGCTGTCTGATCCGAGATCGGTAGGGACGAATTGAGACAACAGCTCTTTTCGGTCGGCGTATGACAAGTTGGGGTTGGCAGTGGCGAGCTTCTTCATGATTCGAACTTCGCTCAACTTTCTTCGAAGAGACCAGTAGATCGCTCGTCGTGAGTTCTCCCAATCACAAGGGATACAGTCGGCCTTGGCCTTCATTCGACCACTTCGGTCGTGCAAGTCGGCAAACTCAAGGGCGATGGACTGGTAAGCGGGGCTGAGGTGCTTCTCTCGAGCCTCGAGCTTGGCGGTGGCAGCAGACTTCTCCTCGGCAGTAGCGTTAGGGTTCTCGACCGCCTTCTTGAGCTCGGCGTACTCGGCATCGAGTCGGGCCATGGTGGCTTGTACCTTGGGCTTTCGGTACTTGACTAAAAGCAAAATCGTCAGCAACCTATTTGAATACCCAGACATTACTCAGCTCACCTTCTACGATACCCTCGGGCTCCAAGACACCACCTCGAGACTCGTTGTCGACGAACATGGTCATCATTTCAGGGTTGATCGAAGGGTCCAATACTACCCAAGCACCACCACGGAGTTCACCGTTGGGTACAAGGTAGACAATGACCGGGTGCTTGTACGAGCTGAGACCATCGACGATCTTGGCACCTTCCTTGAGAATGGCCTGAGCCATGTCGGACATACCACCGGAGAAACCTCGGAAGTTGGCGAAGATGACAAGGGGAAGGCCTTCTCGGTTGGCGTCCTCAATCGCAGTAGCGGTCTTTCGTGACGAGTCGGGGAACCACACGGTACCGGCGAGGGAGACTCGGTTCTCGTGTGAGTTCTCATTGGCAGGGTCGGCGGGATCGACTCGCTCGATGCTTCGAGTCTCGGCGGCGATGACAGCAACGGGGATACCGTTGAGTCGTCCTCGACCAGTAACAATGGTCTGAGCCCAGCCACCTGTGTGTGATGTCAGTTTCCGCTCTTCATTCTTGGCTCGGAAATGACGATTCACTCACCCATAGTTTCGAACCAAGAACCGTTGTCAAGGATACCGGACTTCCAAGCCTGTTGGCCATCAACGTCCTCGTAACAACCAGCGAGGAAGTTTCGAGGGTCGTATGCAGCCTTGGTTGGCTTCCATTCAACGCTTCGGTCCCATGAGTCGCCGGTGGGAAGAATAGGGATGGCTCGGCCTCGTCGCTCTGTTTACGAAAGAGACGATGAGTGACTATGCTAGGATCAATGAGAATGTCATTACTTACCAGGAATGAACATGAGGTAGTTGACGATCTGAAGGGCACCGTCCAAGTCGCTAGCAGCGACCAGGTGGGAGATACCGTTCTTGTACATGATCTGAGATAGCACTTGTCAGCTTGTGTCAACGATATCATTCGTGGCCTAGCTCACCTGAGGACCACCAAGCTGGATGTTGCTGGTGTATACCTCCTTACCCAAGACCTTGTTGATGGCCTGAGCACCAGTAAGGATGATGGGCTGGCCCTCGACCTGGACAACTCGCTGACCAAGTCGGACAAGGTAGGCACCGATACCGACGGATCGAGCAGTGACCATGGAGATAGTGAAGATGTCGTCGTAAGCTCGAGAAGTCTCACCAGCGATCAAACCTGATCCTCGAAGACACTCTACACCAAGTCCATCCCTGAGACCGATGATAGAGGTAATCTGATGTCGGCTTTCTCCGTTGACCTGGATCTCGTTGGTGATGACACTGCCGGCACCCATGCTGTTGAGCTTGTCAAGTTTCTCAGGAGTGAGGTAGAGGTAGTCGAAGCCCTTCTCGGGCTTACCCTCCTCTCGCCAAGCGACATCAAAGAGAGCCATGACCTCTTCAGCAAGACCAATTCGAGCACCCGAGTTGGCGGAAAGGTAGACTCGGGGGTAACCGTGCTGTCGAGCGTACTGAGTGGCCTTGAAGAAGAACTCATCCTCGGAAGGTCCGAATGAACCGATCTGGTAGGTGATATCATTGGAGATAACTACTACCTTTCGACCCTTGCTGTACTCGGGAGTCTTCATCGTGAAGACCCAAGCAACCATACCGCAAGTGTTGAGGCCGGGAGGTCGAGATACCTCTTGCAGCTCACCATGCTCGTCAACCACGAGCTCGGCAGCGTGAAGAAGATCAGAGGGGATCTTGATGTGAGGCAAGAATTGGGTGAGCGATCTCCAGGCCTTGTCGATAGCCTGTCGGAAGAGGTCAGGGAAGTCGTAGACGTAAGTGGTACCAATGACGTGAGCCTGGAATCGTCGAGGCTGAAGGGACTCCTTGGTTGTGTACGCGAAGTTGACGGGCTGGAGGTGGAATTGACCCTGCTCTCCAACGGATTTGAGGATGGATTTACCCTTGTCGTTGGTGACTTCCTGGTAAGCCTCGTACTTGACGACGAAACCGGAGACATTCTCGATGAAGGCTCGAATGGGCAATGGGTTGCCCTCCTCATCCTCGATGACGACTCGGATTTCAGCCTGGGTGACTCGAAGTCGCCACAAACGCTTGCCATGTCGCTCGATGAAGCCGGCAAGGGCTTCTTGCAGGTCATCGAAGCTGACGCTGAGGGAGTAGACACAGTTGACGCTAATGTGGTTGCAGTCGGCTTGTCGGATTTGACCAGAGACAACCTCGAGGGTGTCGAGAATGTCACCGACCAATCGGTCGGTCTCGGAGATGAGGTACTCCTTGACTTGCATGTTGCCCGAGAATCGACCAGGTCGAAGCAAGGCTCGAACGAAGAATCGCACGTCCGAAGTGTTCTCTCGTCCAACAGCCTGGTAGACGTGAATCTGTCGGTTGGTGGAGGGCTGAGGGGTGATCTTGAAGTTGGCCAATCGTCCGAGCTCAAGCTGGTAAGCCAAAGCAGGCTCGATATTTCGGATGGCCTCCTCTTCCTTCCAGGAGCCATCGGCTGAAGGTCGAAGTGTGACGTAAGAGGGGTACTGGTCCTTTCGGCATCCGAGGAAAGAGACTCGTCGGATACCCTTGCTGTTAATCTTGTCAGCATACTGGTTGACCAAAGCGTGGAATCGCTCGTTGAGCTGTTCATCGTCGAGGTCATCGCCGTTGAAGAGTCGGAGAGCGACGTTCATGACGTGGGGAGATCGAGCATCACTTCCGTACTTTTCAGCAAATTCGGCGTGGCTGAATGCAGGGTACATAGAGAGAAGCTTGGAGAAACCGGCCTCGAGGTCGGACAGTCGGTTGTAAGAGGTCATAAGACCGAATCGAGTGGGCTCAGACTTGGTGTTCACAACGTAGTTGAGGTCAGACATGCTGGCAATTCGGGTGAAGTCTTTCATGGAGTCAACTCGAGGAGTGACAGGCTCAGATTGAGGGGAGCCAAGCTTGAATCGCCAAGTGATGATGTGGGGCTCGCCGTTCTGGCCTTCCTCATAGTCGAGATGCATGACGTTGTAGACTCGGTAGGCTCGTCGTACGTAGACCTCAAGAGCCGAAAGAGTGACCCAGGGGTCCTCGTGGTCGAAGAAGGTGGTAAGGACATCGAAGACGGTGTATCGAGAGTCGGTGACCTCCTTGAGCATGTCAGCGGAGGGAAGTCGGTGTCCACTGCCAACCTGACCGTAATAGCTGGTGGTGACAGAAGCCTTAAGGAGCTGTTCGAGCTGACCAAGTCGCTCCTCGTAGCTAGGGAGGGATCCAACGATCATGACTTCCTTAGCCTTGAGGGCTACTTTGGAAGTCGGTCGGCTGTCGAGGGCAGCGAGTCGGCTCAGAGCCTCGTTGACCCTGCTCTCAGGAGTGACGGATGCTCGGGGAGACTCGCTCTTGACGATGTCAAGGAGAGCGAGGACAAGCTTGGTCTTGGAAGCAACCTTGCTGTGAGAAAGGACGAGCTTGACAACGGCATCGAGGTCCTTGTTGTCGTCTCGAAGCTTGAGTACGATGTTCTCCTGAGTTCGGGTCGAGTCGGCGAAGGGCTCCTCAACATCAGCGAAGAAGTTGAGCAAGTCAGCCCAGGTTTGCCACTCGTGGACCTTTAGACCGTGAGCGAAAGCGTCGATGAGGACCTGAAGAGGGGAAATGGCAGCTCGGACTTGAGCTCGCTCTTTAGGCGGAACATTCTCGTCAATGAAGAAGTCGATGGTTCGCTTGAGCTTGAGCGAAGGGAATTCAAGCTGCTTGGCTCGAGAAGAGTCAAGGATAGATCGGATTTCTTCCTCAAGCTTTTGGGGGATTCGACCGCTGAGGGTTGACATCACCTCCTGAGCGTTAGAGTAAGGAAGGTCGGCGTCCTGAAGAGCGGCTTGAACAACACGGAGAGAAGCGATGACTGAAGCGCTGTTGTCGAAACCTTGAAGGTTGTCGTACAGAACTTCAAGGTGTTCTCGGAGTCGCTGGTGAGGCTTGGTGCCGTATCGACCGTTCTTGAGCTCGAATGTGGGGAGGATACCCTCGAAGGGCTTGGCGAACTTGACCTTGGTAGGGTCATCGAGGGTGAGAATACCGAGAAGCTCACCGGAAGCGAGGGTCTGACCAGGCTGCTTCATGAACTGAGCGATACCGCTTTCGCTGGCGGTAACGGGCATGATCATCTTCATGACTTCAATTTCAGCGTAAGCGTCACCGGCGTCGAGGTGGTCACCCGAGTCTACAAGGTATCGTACGAGTTTACCAGGGGATGGAGATCGCAATTGGGTAGGGTCCTGCTCGTCCTCAATAACGGTGGTCTTCGAGTCGATGGAAAGAACCATGGCACCGACTTCTTCTCGCCAGTAGATGGTGTGGGAAGCGCCTTCGAGGGAGATCAAAAGACCGCCATCACTCAGGCTTCGGCAGCCAACAAAAATCCTTCCACCGTTCAAGTAGAGGGTGAAGGAGTACTGCGATGACTTGGCCATAGCGAAAGAGTATCGTACGTTCTCGTAGATGAACTCGCTCTTGAAGAAGGTTTGAAGAGTGTCCTTCGAGGGGACCTGACCCTTGTCGAGGACCGACTTGTATCGAGCAAGAGAGGCTTCGTAGGCAATGTAAGCCTTCACAACGGCACCGCAGACGACTGCAATTGTAGGGTCGGGTCGTTCCGAGGTCATACCCTCGGCGATAAGGCCGTCAAGCCATTGGGTGGTAAGAGTGTTGTTCTCGAACTCTGGCTTCTCGAGCAGCTTGATGAGGTATTCGACAGTGGTTCGGAATTCACCTCGAATGGACAGTTCCTTGAGGGCAACAACCATTGACTTTCGTGCTTCGCTTCGCTCCATTCCGTAGGCGAAGATGTGACCGAATTGGGAGTCGGCGTACTCGTGAAGACCACCGGCGGAAGATACCGAGAAGTAACCCCAAACGTTGGAGTTGGATCGGAAGTTGAGCTCGGTCAAGTTACCGGAAGAGGGCTTGAAACCGGCATCTGGGTTCTCACCCGTGATTCGACAAGCGATAACGTGACCCTTGGGCTTGGGCTTTCGCTGAGTGTTGGCAGACTCGGGTCGAGTACCGTCAAAGTCGATCTCGGTAACGCCGTGGGGGTCCATACCGTAAAGAGTTCGGATATCTCGAATCTTGTGAAGGGGAATACCCATAGCGATCTGAAGCTGGACGGCGGGGATATTACAGCCGGATACCATCTCAGTGGTGGGGTGTTCGACCTGAAGACGAGGGTTCAACTCCAAGAAGTAGAACGAGTCGTCAGAGTGGGAGTAGAGGTACTCGACGGTACCGGCGGATACGTAACCGACAAGCTTAGCGAGTCGAACGGCAGCCTTTTCCATTTCCTCGAACTTCTCTGGTCGAGCAATGGTGACAGGGGCTTCTTCAATAATCTTTTGGTGTCTTCGCTGTACGGAACAGTCTCGACCGAAGAGGGAGATAGCGTTACCGTACTGATCGGCAATAAGCTGTACTTCGAGATGTCGGGCAGAGCCGGCGAGCTTCATGATGAAGATGGGCGAGCCTGTAAAAGCCGTCAGTCTCGAGAATCTCGGAGTATCGAGTGAAGGTTTACTCACCAGGAACTTCTCCTGCTACAGCCTGGAAGGCGTTCTTGAACTTTTCGGGATCCTCTACTTTTCGGATACCCTTACCACCACCACCTTCGGAAGCCTTGATCATGACAGGCCATCCAATCTTCTCTGCTTTGTCGAGACCCTCTTCCCATGAATGTACACAAGCGTCCCCGTAAGCCTTATCGGGAACGGTCACGAAACCTTGAGGTGAGAGCATGGTGTCGGAAATGCCGGTACCGGACCAAGGCATACAAGGCACTTCGGCGTGCTGAGCGACAATGGTGGAAGAGATCTTGTCACCGAGTGATCGCATAGCTGATCCAGGGGGACCGATGAAAATAATCTTTGATTTGGCGAGGGTTTCAGGCAGTCGAGGGTTCTCCGAAGCATGCCCCCTAGTAAGTAAAGGTGTCGTCAGCTGCTGAACAACCTGCTTCAGACCACTATCGAGCAGCAGACACTTACCAACCGGCCCATACGGCATGTACGCCCGCTCGCTCAGCGACATCCACGATGAAATCTACGTTGGCGTAGTTGTTGTTGTTGGTACCACCCGGTACTTCTACGTATCTGTCCGCCATACGGATGTACTCTGCATTGATTCTCAAATCTTCGGGAGTGGCCATAACGGTGAATTCGATCTGACGATCTGAGCCGAAAGTCTCGTAGGACCATTTTCGGATAGATCGGATCTCTTTAACGGCAGCGATACCGTTGTTGGCGATAAGGACCTAGCAGCAACGGCAACAGATCAGAATCAGCTGAGTCCAGTCCTCATGCTGCTGTCCAAAGCTAACTCACCTTGGTGATGACGGTGTGACCTCCTTGAGCTTTTACAAAGTCGGTCACTCGGCCTGAAGGAGCTACCTCGACCGAGTTGGCACCTGGGACAAGGAGAAGGGAAAAGCAAGATGTCAGCTTCAGCTGCGGTATAGCTGACTCTGGGGACGACGGTGGCAAGGCGGTAATGACCGAGCTCAAGGCGACTACAACGCTAACTCACCGATGAAGTGAGCGACCTTGGCATGGTCATACTGATCAGCCTGACCTTCTACGGCTGTTCCGTTGACGGAAGACATGGTTGCGGCTTTGCTGCTGTGACTTATAATCCGCAGAGTCGAAAGAGAATGAGCAAGCTAGGTCGGGTCGAAAGGAGAAAAAGTTGAAAGACGTGGGTGGAGGTGGTCGGTGATGTGTCCTCCAGCTGCTTTTTAGAATTGTCGAAGCTGCAGCTGCCGATGAAAGGCGATAGAAAAGGGGAAACGACCAAGAGAAGGAAGGAGGATGAAGGAGGAAGGGTTAGGTAGTAAAGTGGAATAAAATAACAACAAAGCTGAAGATGAAAGTATGGGAAGGGAGGGGGGTTAGGAGTATGCTAGGTACGTAACCGAGAGTGAGACTGAGCTGAGTACGGTGTATATGATGGTGTCGGCAGTGATTTTGGTGATGACCGTAATTGCATGTTGCAGTTGCAGTTGCTTTGACTTTTGGGGAACTGATATTCATATTCCAATCTACCCGGTCATAGGCCAATCCCCCATCCCCACTATAGACGCGCTCAGACTACGCGACACGTGGATTCCTGGGTTTATATTAAATTAAATTGCGATCGAAGATTACATAACGAGCCACGCGTTTCACACCTGATTTTCCCCCCAACAATCTAATCGTCGGTTTTCTTCGGGCAACCAACGCAGAGCTTGCTCTTGCTACTGTTGTAGTCCCCTAAACTACTGCTGGGAAAAAAATACATCAGTCGCGTCTTTGGAGCTCCCCTGACATGACATGGGCATGCCAATCAACACGTTTGTCTGGTCAATACTATTACTCATGATCACAGGCGTGCCTCGTCGTCTCACGCAGACTGCTTATCGCACGCCATGTGGCATTTGGATCAAGACCTTTCATCTCAGATGAACCGGTGGGACGCGCACGTACCTGCACTCTCCAGTACGTGGCAGCGTTGATGATGGACAGCCCCAAAACTTATGCCTACTCTAGACAGTTGTCGTAGGAGAAGGACGAAATGATGGGGCTCGTGAAAGTGATAGCTGTGAAGTGAATAATGGTCCACTCAGTCCGGCAATGGGAATTGGGGATGCACCCAATTGTGGAAAGCTCATTTGGTACAAGTAGCTGCAATCACGATCCGAGTCCTTATGTGCCTGACTCGCAGAGCACAAGCCAGAAGTGAGCGCTCTAGCATCTCGTTTCGTTGACAGACGACGCACGGCAGTCTGGGTACTTGCACCAGGCTGTTAATGGATACGGACCTACGTTAGGCCAGCCTCAGAAGTTCACCTATTAAGCAACGCCTCATCGCACATCCATCTTGGCCGAGACTCGAGAAGAAGAAGCCGCACCGCCGTTCTCGGACAAATGCGAGACTCTTATCTTGACAGAATCGTCCGCCCGGTGAGTACCGCCCATTACCTACCGATGCTTATCTCAAACTTGAGGCTGTCTGTCAAACCTGCACCAGGTTAAACAAGCCGCTAGTACTTGGTCGACTATAATACTCTACTATCCCCAGAGATAGCTGAGATGGTATCACGTTGCACCAAACCCTGCCAAGAGAATCAATTCGAACTAAGCTTATCGAGCCAGATAAAATATAGCTACGCTTATAACTGGCAGAAACTGTCTATCTGCGGAGTGGGATAAAAAGAGCACGGCACGCCTTTGGCGGGGTATCAGACCTGATGCTAGGTCGTCGCAAAGCGGAGGCATAGATTCTCGCTACTGCCAGCGCGATGCTCTGTCGCATGTGCACAACGTGACAAGATACAGTAGGATGAGCTGCGGGCGAATTGATCAATAGGTGAGAGCTTTTAGCGCCTTGTTGTAATACACCCTCGTGAGAAGGGTCTCAAGTTAACAGGCGATTTGTCGGCTAATCATTGATCGCTGATCGTCCTCTGTTGTAGCTCATGTAACTTCCCTGTAACACAGGAATCTCTTCCGTCTTATCGTCCGGCCAAAGTACCATTTGTCCTATTGACCTGCGTGGCTTGTGCATCATCCGATGGCTATGGTCAAAGTTGCGCTTCCCGCTTCCCACTGCGGCGCGCTTGCTGAACATGACGAACGATCAGTTGTCCGTTTCCCCCGTTGCACACTTGAATGATCACACACGTTACACTATGACACCATGGGTGTGCCTAGCTCTTTTGAAGGCTTATCAGTCGTAATTTCCTCTGACTTGGAGCGCCGTTTTGGTACAGTACTTAAAACCATAATAGTATAGTAGTGCATTCTCATCCGGCAAATTACTGTACTCTCTGTACTCTGCATCGACTCCGATCGGTGTCTAAAACGCCGTTTAGTAGAGCCACGGCCACGGCCATTCAATTCCAGCCTACATTGCTTATCTTGTCGACGGAACAGGCCGATACCACTAAGTAGAAGGCTAGAGCGGTAGCGGCAGATGGTGCATCAGCGCTGAGAGAAAGTGAGGTAGAACAACGCGATAAAGGCTTCTATCCACAGCAGTGATCATAAAAGGCTGAGCCAAATCATGCATATTGCAGGATCTGATATACGCCTCTTCATGAATACATATAACTCTCAGCCTTCAGCTCAAAATCCGAATTGACAGTCTATTTCTGAATCAATGGTCATACCATAGTAGAATCTCCACCCGTATCGATATTCACTTTGCTACCATGTCCGTCATCGACATTCATTCGGCCCAGGGGACAAACGAAAAGTCTCATAATCCTTCTATTGCTGTTGGGTCAGGCCTGATGCCTGATGCCGATGATAAGCTTATCAAGAGCGAAGAAGGGGGTTTGATCACCGTACAAGAAGTCCAAGTGGCCGAAGAGGCGTAAGTCTGATGATCAACCCTCCCTTCTGGCAGTTACGGGTTTTCATGCTTTGCCCACATTTTGGTTTTTTGCACAACCAAAACAGATGGACTGACTTGAAATAATTTTGTCAATGCGGAACATTCAGTATCCTCGCGGAGAACGAGTACACCGAGGACGAATATAATCGCCTCAAACGCAAAGTCGACTGGATCCTCTTACCCCTGATGTGGTGGTGTTACGGCATCCAGCAGACAGACAAGACGGGGTAAGTCAACCTGTAGATGTACTCGAGCACGAGTACTACTGTGGCATCTCCTCCTTTCCCTTCTCCCCATTTTCCCTCAAGTCCGACTTCACGCCTGAGGCGCACTGAGATCCTCTCCGAATAAACGATGTCCTCAGGGGCTGACGGGTCGAATTTATTACCTCTCATCATAATTTTTGGTTGATGATTAGGCTGGGGACGATGAATCTGTATGGCGTCCAAGCCTCGACTGGAATGCACGGGAATCAGTATTCGCTCCTGACTGTCATATTTTGTAAGTGTAGTACATAAGACGAGTGCCCTTCCATGAAATAGCGCCACTCGACTCTACTACTCCGCACTGACGACGATCTGTGTAAATGATGACAGATGTCGCCTATGCCTTGTTCGAGTTTCCTTCGAATGTTATCCTTCAGCGTTTCAGTGAGTTGTCCATCCAAGCTTCATATTCACGTGCCTCGAATCCCCTACCAACCATACCATAGCCATTGGAATAAGTGCTGATCGTTTTTTTTTTGTGTATGACTCACCTTGGCGCTTCGCACTTCACGCTTCGCTTCGCAGACATGGGCAAATGCCTTACCATCTACATGTTCTGCTGGGGTATAATCGTCCTCTGCCAGGCATTTCTACATTCCTGGGCACCGTTCATGGTTCTCCGTTTTCTGCAAGGAGCATTCGAGTGTACGATCTCGCCAGGGTTTAACCTCATCATCGCCTCATGGTATCTTACGAAAGAGCACAACGCCCGTTCACTCGTATTCCAATCTGCAAATGCAGGATGGGGTATCGTCGTCGACTTGGCCATGTACGGTATCGGTAAAGCTGCAGAGAAGAATCCCGATGGTATGGAAGCTTGGAGAGGAATTGCATTGTTCCTTGGCGGTCAGACACTGTTAGCTGCCGCTGTGGCTTGGTTCATGCTTGGAACTCCGAACGAAGTTAGATGGTTGAAACCCGAAGAGAAGAAGATGGCTTGTGCAAGAGTCATGAGTAATAATGCAGGAACGGATCTCACGGGTAGGAAGACTTGGAGATGGGATCAAGTCAAGGAAGCCTTCTGCGATCCCGTCTTATATTTCCAATTCGTCAATGCGTTCTTGTCTTGCGTTGTGAGTGAGCTTCCGCTTGCCTAAGGCAGAGATGAAAGTTTAGAGCTCATCAATTGAGCTGCTGATCCGATGCATAGGCCAACGGGGCGATCACAACTTTCGGTGAGTACAGTGCGAGTGATCATCGCCAAGCCGCATTCTTTTGTGGTTTCAGCTAATCCCTCGAGGGTAGGCACGGTGATCAACAAGTCATTCGGCTTCACCGAGTCCCAGGTCATCCTCTACACTATCCCACGAAGTGTCGTGTCTGTCTTGTGGTTCGTCGTCGTCGGCTACACCACTAGCAAGATCAAGGGGCTCAGAATGTGGTTCATGATGGTTTCTTGTATCTTCCCTTTCACCGGCGTGAGTTGGGTACTGGCACAGACGCACAGTACGAGTATTTCAAGCATGGTCAGCTTGCTACAATATCCTGAGACGTAGCTGAAAATCATGTCTGCTGGGTTTACTGTACCTAGCTTCTGGTGATCGCCCTCTTGCCCAGTGATGTCAGTTATAGATGGATCAAGTGGGGAGGGTACCTCATGACCGTCACGTAAGTGGATACTCGTACAGTATCAATACCTACTGTACGTTTCTGGGGTTCGGCAGCGGTAGAGCTAATTGGCATGAGTATCACAGCTTCGTCATCCCAATGTTTTCCGCGTGGTCCTTGATCTCCTCCAACACAGCCGGACGAACGAAGAGGAGCATCATCTCCTCGACCTGTTTCATCGCTTACTGCACGGGCAATATCGCTGGATCTCAAGTCATGAAGCCGAAGGACGGTAAGCGCCTTCCGTCATTACACTTGATTATAAAAACTACTCTCTGTAACCAGACCAAAATATGACTAACACAATGGATGTCTACTGGAAAACCCAAAAAGCTCCCCATTACATACCGGGTACAACGGTCATAGCCGCATGCATGGGAGCGGAATGCCTGACCATCTTCGTGTGGAGATGTTATCTCGTCTGGGCCAATCGGAAGAAAGATCGATTGGTACAAAGTATGGGGTTGAGCGAGGAGGAGATTGCTAGAAAGGGTCAAGAGTTGGGCGCGCAGGATACTACGGATATCCAAAATCCCTTCTTCAGGTAGGTCGGGCGCGAATCGAATCATTTGCTTCTTTCGCATATTGATACGTTGCGTGGCGAGGACTGCTTTGCTGATCGAGGAGTTGCTTAGGTACTCGATGTAAGATCTCCGTTGACGGGGTAAAGTGGCACCCTATTCGGGCGCTGTGATCCCTCCGAGGCAATGTTGTTGCACGGGCAGCTGAGGTGCGAAGTCGATAGAAGACCTTCAGAGCCCAGAGGCTCTGTTGTGGTGATGGTCGCGAAGTTGTATTTGGGGTTCAGAACGCAGGTTCTGTGTGTCGTATCAGGCAGTCTATGGCTCCATTGTCAGTATAGTTGTATGAGGCAGGTATCAGACAGAAGCTATTTTTGTCGTCAAAGGAAATGCATAGAACAACCCATGAGTCAGTATAGGAACCAGGAGATTGCAAGGTCGATCGGCGAGATGAGCCGCTGAACGAAAGTCACTCGTGCAGGTCAGACCAAGAAGGCGCCCGATCCAGCTGTTTTGCTGCCATGGACTGAATCGGGTCATATTTTGACAACAATCAAGCAGACCATTCGCTCAATGCAGAGACTCCAAGCGAATGTCGTGCAAGCCGTCAGTATCGTCATGATAGGTGAGAAAGTGTTGCTGTTGAAAGACATTGAGAAGAGGCGAAGGACGAAATGATTCTAAGCAGAGGATCAAGCACGATAATGTATGCAGTATGCAGTATGCAGTGGTAAGACCCTGAATGACAATGGCAGTCTGGTCACCGAGCGAAACAAAACGATCGGAGGTTTGACAACGATAGTTGACGCGAAAATCAATTTCGAGAATTCAACAATCCATCTTCACTTATCTGCTCAGAAAGACACCCACTACTCTGATAGAGTCACTCATATTCCACCTGTATACTCGCAAGCGTACAAAAAGGCTGCTAAAACCGTACCCACATACTCAGCAGACCCAACAGAGCATCACGCCGCAAAAGACTATAGTCGATCGACCAGCATACAGCACATCATATCGTCGCCAATATGTCATTACCGACGGTAACCCTCTCACCCTCTGAGACGAACTACATAATCACTTCGCTCTCGCACCCTTCTTCTCCCACTCGATCAGATTCAAGATCTCCCCTGGCCTCAAGACCAATCGAGATCTCATACGGCGTTTTCCCACACGCTAATGGTTCTGCTAGGGTCAACGTAGGTGGGACCGAGGTGATTGCGGGCATCAAGTTGGAAGTGGTGGATGTTAAGGGAAAGGAAAAGAAGGGCGATGAGGGTTGGAGAAGTCGAGTCGAGGTTGACGTGTGAGTGAAGAAGACTATGGTCACAATTTCGTTCTTGGAACTATTTGCGTTGTGCTGTGCTGTGCTATGCTGTGCTGTGACTGGGTCTTATCGGGATTTCTATTGCTCGATTACCATCGTCCTTTGATCAGCTTGTTGGGATAAATTCTCAACTCAAGCTTGGCTGGATCCGCTATCGGACTGTAATGTACATCTCAATGCTGACCCTACGAGTACTACACTCAACCCCCGATAGCACACCCCAAGCATTCCCCACAGCCCAATCATCGACCCTCTCAACGGTATCAACCCAACTCTCCTCCTTCATCTCGACGCACTTCATCCCCTCAGTTCCCGCTTTACCCATCGTACCGAACCAAAAATACTTTCAACCGAACCTGCACCTCACCGTCCTGTCTTCAAATGGTAACGTGCCTACGACTCTGATCTTGGCAGCCAGGGCAGCTTTCGCAGATTTGCAAGTACCCAAAACCAAAGTAATCACTTGGACAGGTACCGAAGATGGATCTGGCGCTGGCGCAGGTGCTGGTGGAGTAGGGGAAGATGGGGTGGTGGGCAAAGGCGATTTGAGTGGGATCAAAGCTGCGATCCAGGTTGGTAAAGGTAAAGGGAAGGGAAAGTACGTGGCAAGAGGCGGAGAAGATTGGGATTTGGATATGGACGATGGAGAGGGGACAGAATATCTGAATGGCAGGGAAAACTTGCCTGTCTTGGTGACGTTAAACCTGGTGAGTAGTGACAAAACTTTACTCATAGTATCGAGAGAGTACTTGCCATATTCTTGCAAGCGGCACACCACTGACCAACTTTGAATTCGAAATTTTGACTTGATTGTCATACCGGTCGCTCAATGATAATATTATAGGTTCCCAACTCACCCAATATTTTCATCGACGCGATCCCACAAGAAGAATCAGCTTGTCCTTCGCGCTTGCATCTCTTCTTCCGTCCACCCGCCAATGCCGATGCCGAAGGAGGGAAAGGTTCATCGTCATTGACGGTATGCGGAATCAGATTGGAAGGTCCTGAAGGTTTGGATGGTGGTCGAATTAGGGGTCTGGTGGAACAGGGGTCTAGTGTTGCGCTTGAATTGATAGATGAGGTGAACAAGAGCATACCTCGATAGAATTGTACAGTGGTGGCAATCACCTATCGCATGAACGTACAGTACAATGACAATCATCGACCAGGACCAGGATTCGGAAAAGGATTCAACACCTCATCCATTTTCCGCATTTGCTTTTGTCTATGTGTGGTGTATCAAGGTCTGAAGCTCACGACTACAGATACATTCTCACCATTTATTACAAGGCCGTACATATTGGATCTAAATGTTGCCCAGCTGGCAAGCCGGCAGATGATCAAATGACCTGCCATTCTGATTTGTGCCCCGCTATCTAATCCTCCTGCACGTACTCGCTATACAAGTCATCGGGTTCTTGTTGAGCCTGTAACACACCATCTTGCCCTTGATGTTGATTTTGAGCATTTGTTTGGTAATGACCATCGATGCCAGTCCCAGGCCCATCTACGTTGCCCATCCCGGCATCCCCAATACCGCCACCGCCACCGCCACCAGCGACACCTAGTCCATCTTCCATATCCCCCACTTCATCCGGATCAGCATTCGTTCCATTCCCACTACCACTCCCTCCTCCCGCGGCAGGTGTATCGTTTGCTCCATCACCACCACCACCACCGTTCCCTGTATCTGCTGTCCCATCGTCTCGCGGTACAATGTCAATCAGGAAATCAAACATGTCCGAGAACGCTATAGCGGCTGCCACGTCTGATTTTTGCAAGGTCCGCCGTTTGTGGGATTCGGCCACGAGCCATGCTCTGCATGTGAGCTCTGATATGAATACTGCGGAAGATCAAAGGAAACAAGCAAGCGTCAGAGTATCAGCATTCGCTCTCAATCCATATAGTATTCTGCGACTCAGCTTCGCATTTAGCTGGAAACGCCTGAACTGGAGGAGCGATGTGCACCTGGACGGGATAGAGCAAAAAGCAGGTGAGACGCGAAAACTCACTCTCGCATGCTTTGGAGAACATGATAGGTGCTATCGTGCCAGGTGTATAGGTCAGTGAGCGTGCTTTTTCGAATATACTAAGAGTCCAGTACAGATGCACGGGAGATGACAGGGTATTCATGATCATGAACACTCACCTTCTGCTGAGATCATCTGCGATACGAAGTTGTTGTTGACAGATCAGCGAGATGTCCCCTCTGCCTCGTACATCGCTGTTCATTGGCCCCTCCCCCAATGCGCTCGCTAGTACACCCATGACATGATGATTACTAGTTTGCCGGATCGAAGATACACATACACCGATAGACGTAGGAAGTGAAACAAGCACTCAAACTCACCCTGACTTCCTCATCACTCTTCATAACCTTTTTAATCCTAGCCAACGGTAGATTATAACTCTTCCAATCCGGATTCTCCCCTTCCACATTGTCCATCTGCCTAGTCCAAAAACTCTCCAAGAACGAATTCAGATCTTGATGAGGTAGAATCATAGGTCCAGTATGTACCGCGGCTGATGTTGTACCTGTTGCGGTTGCTGGAGTGCCGATCGTTGATGCCGAGGTTGACGCAGTGGGTTGATGGTCTTGGTGGTCTTGATGGTCCACCACAGCAGCGTTCTTCGTTTGAGTATGGGTATGGGAGTAGCTCTGTTGCTGGTATCGTTGTTGCTGGTGCTGTTGCTGTTGCTGTTGCTGTTGCTGTTGCTGTACATATACATTTCCAGTTCCAGTGCTAGCACCGGCACCGGTATCGGGAGATGCAGAGTTTGAACCTGAATTACTCCCAGAGCCAGAAGGCGAGGAAAAAGAGTAATTTGGAGGTCCTGCTCCTGCTCCTCCTATACCGCTCAGTATTCCTCCCAGCCCTGCTGAAGAGCTTGATGCCTGGCCCTGACCTGAGCTAGAAGATGATGATGATGCGAATTGCCCATTGGGCAAAAAGTAAGACGGGTTCATAATTTGCTCGGATCAGTGTGAGTTATCGTATCGTTTCGATTGATCGAGTAGCAGGTCGGGTTTTGTCTCCCGTGTATAATCGGTTGATATGTATGTATAGGAAGCGTGATCGTTGATCGATGACAATGACGGCGGGAATGACTCGAAGTCCGGGGTTTCGACTTTTCGAGTATGAGGATCACCCGTAAGAGCGAATGTGCGTTCACAAGAAGAGTCGCGGGCTATGTGTACGGCAGAGTTTGTCTGGATGATATACGTAGCTCGGATGCAGATTTCGAGGAATGTGATGTGATGTGTGCCGTTTGACGCAAGAGTTCCCAGTCTGATTGCGGTTCGACTTTCCTATATCAAGCAAAGCTCTACGTTGTCGGTCGATTCAAGCTTGAGGAGGCCGCGTTATTCTGGTTCTTGGTTGATGCTCCCTAGAGCTGAAGATCACAGGATGAATGGATGTGCGGTACTCGTATGTGCTTTTTTTGGAGAGAAGAGGTGATAATGATGAGGAGTGGTGATGTCGATCTTTTGAGCATATCCATGAGCGAGAATAGTCGGGTCCTATAGCCGAAACTGTTGTTGTAGTTGCAGTTGCAGTTGCAGTTGCAGTTGCAGTTGCAGCTGTTGTTGATCTGCCCCACTATGGTGCATGATGCCATAAGGCGGCACCCACCGATCCCACTGTACATCTTAAAGTGGCACCACCCGCATGCACCTGCACCCGCACCTGGAGCATAGCAAAATACCTCTATACACTGGAGAATGATTATCATGAACATCGTGTTATGACACCTACTGCTATAATAAACGAATACAACACAAATATAATAACATGCACTCCTGGACGATGAAGGCTTCTGGAGCATCCGGCTCTACATAGTCGCCAGTGGTTCCTAAAGTCATTCAATACCCCTGAGAGGCCCGCCGACAGCCTTGACGATATCTTCCCTCATCTTGGTTCTCTTCCCCGCCTTTTCGGCTCTAGCCCTCTGTCTCCTTCGATTTCTTGGCCCGGCATTATCACCGTCGTCGTCTTCTTCGCTACTTTCATCTTCTTCGGCTCCGAGCATCCTGCAATATGCCGCATAATAGATGATGGTTGAAAGCTTAGCATCCGTTCTTTGACTTTGTCAGATTCGGCCCCCCAATTCAGGATCCAATACAGCTGACAAAATGCAGAGGAAGCCATGCCGCACTCACACTCGCTCGATGAACACCGCCGCATCCTTCTCGCTGAACTCGGCTTCGGCCCTTTGACCCCATCTCCATTCGCACGATTCAGCCTCGGGATTATTGTTAGGCGCAGGGATCTTGATCTTGTCGAGATATGATTGCTTTGCCAACAGATCCAAGTATCTGTCTAGTGTCAGGCGTGGTTCCTTGGAATCTCTTGACGAATATGGGAGGATCGTATCTCGATTCAGATTCAATCGACGGAGGTAGGCATGGAGCTGGTCTATTCATGATAAAGCGAGTACGTACGTCAGCTTGTTTTCCGCTTGTTTTTGGGCGTCCGGTTTCCGGAAAGCTGCGCTCACCGTCAGACGTGACTCTTCCCAGAGTCATAACAACAGCCAGAATAATCGTCCTGATTCCCAACAAAGCAATATGTCCACTGCTCGTCCCATCCCCCTTTTCCCACTGCATCAGAGCACCCGAATCTTCGCCTTCTGCGTCGTCTGCTTCGGCCCCGAGAGGTAACGGCGCAGGGTTAGACATTGCTGCGAGTAAACCTGGGGCCAAGACCGAGCGGAGGATATATACTTTGGTGCCGGTTGCTGTATAAGTGTCGTGTCATGAGCCGAAGGAGGGAAGAGGTAGTGAACAAAGTTAAATCGTCAGCATTGCGAATTACGCAAGCAAGAAGGATGCATACTTTGCAGCATTAACTCACATTTAGCTTTTTGCGTAGCAGGTATGGTTTCGTCCCCCTCCCCTTCCCCTTCTTCTTCCTCTTCTTCCTCATCGTCATTATCAGCTGCTCTAGCTCTTCCTTTCCCTTTATTCCTTTGCGTCTGCGTCTGCGTCTGCGTCTGCGTCTGCGTGTGGCCAGCACCATTTGCGTCTCCGTTAGGTTGTTGGTGCGTGGCGCTCATGTTGCCTTTTGTCTTGGCTCGCACTTCGTATAGTTCACACCCCATAGTATCACGCAGGATACGTTGGGCCCTCGTGAAGACTATGTTGAACGATCGTGTGTGTTTGGGTATCACTGGTGAATTATATGATGCATCGTCAGTCACATCGAATGTCCTAGTCAAAGTTAACAGAGGTTATGATCCCACTTTGGAAATCCCGGAAGATTGAGATGAAGCTCCAGGGGATCTCTCACAGAGGGTGCAGCATGCAGTCCAAATGCAAGTGTGGATGTAGCAAGGGGAGAGGGGAGAAAAGAACTGAGCTGCTCACCATGCTTTACAATGTCCGCTCGTCGGATCAAGTTTTTCTTGTACTCTTGAAACAGCGCGAATCGTACCAGTTGACCAGCTTTAACCCTCAGCTCCTATAAAATACAGCCAGATCAGGATGATATCAAATGAGCTTCTTTATGTAGCCATGACGAAATTGATCTTCCTCGTGTCTCATTTCAATTTGACGGAGAACAAGTTCGTCTACAGGCAAGGAGGAGGAAGGATATGGTATGGTATCCAATCCCAAACTCACAGGTTCGGACATGCCCTTTCCTCCAGTAACTTGCCCCTCTTCCGGTCCACCATCGTCAATGACCTGACTAGCATCTCCGTTGCAATTCCCATTGCCGTTCCCGTTCCCGTTGACTCTACGACCAGGGCCAGCTCTAGCATCCTCGTAAGCGCTACTTTCTTCTGACTCGTCTTCGTCCTCGGAAGGAGAGGGCCGTCTTCTTCTTTGCGACGGACCTTGTGAGGCGTATGTCGTACTTGGTCGTTTAGGGGGCATTTTTGGCAGAATACCGTTTGGGTTCTTCAGCTCTGAACGGGTAGGAATAGGGACCGGTCTGGACGTATTTGTATGCTGTGTGAGAGATAGAGAACAAATGGCAGCTAGTGGATGAAGAGGAAGAAGGAGTAGTATCCAGGGTGATTGAGTGCTTAGTGATGTTGTCCTCAGCACGAGCACTTCACTACGCGTCTAAATCTACTAACTAGGCCTAAGGGTAAATAGTAAAATCAGCTTTCCCACGGTCATGCTCATGGTCAATTGACCCCTAGCAGACCTCCAGACCTCCACCTCACCTGTTTCGGTGACCGCCTGCACGTCGAGACGCGTTATGATTTGTGACCGCCTCCGCATTCAGATCCCAGCTGTTCTTATGACCGGAGACGAGGTCTTTGAAATCAATACCTACCTTTGTCTATCGACTCCTTGCGTTCATACCACTTGCTCGGTCAGCGTATCTCCAAGACGTGGTCTCTTATCCGGCTCCTAGCACAAGAACGTATCCGTCAGCTCGCTCGACTCGCTGTTGAGGAGGACAGGGACCGGGAACAGGAGACCTAACCTTGACCGACAGATGCTCGAGCCGCGATCACCGATAGTCTGATCAGCCTCTGTACGAAATACGCATCGAAATATCAACACATGGAAGCGGGAAATTCCTCTCCGTAGGACGATATACATAGCCAAGAATAGTGTACGTGATCTGATCGCTATCTTCTGATGTCGCGGAAAGTGTTTACCGATACTGATGATAGCCCGTTCGTTCATTGCATTGTCTTCTTTCGCTTGACGGTCGTGCAGATGATCTCAGAGGGCTCAGGCAGAGCTCATATACCCCCAGCCATACTCCGAGCCAGAGTGGGTAATGTTCCTGCCTCTTCGACAAATATGTTGAGCTGAAATACCGATTTTTCTGGATTTCTTTTTTCGTGTCAGACACAATCTTCGATCAATGTATCCGCACCTAACGAAATAACGACCCATACCGAAATGCCCTTGTCGTCATCGTCAACCCCCTTACCGCTACCTGTACCGTCCCCGTTGAATATAACTGATAACGATCAGACACATCGTCGTTCGATAACGGATTTCACCATATCCATACCGGGCTCTCAAGCGCGTATAGATCGTACAAATCAATCCAGCTCAACCAGTACGAGTACAAGTACGAGTGATCATGGGGGGAAATCGAGATGGCGCACTAGGGAGTACATGTTCTACATGGTGGTATTTGTGGTCGTTGTGCCGCTTATGATTGCCATACCGATCCGGCTGAGTCTGCGTGAGTTATCATCCATCGTAACTGGACATGACAAGTTCAAATGTTCGATTCTGACTGACCCTTGTACGTTGTGATTTGTAGCTAGTCATCCGAATTACTGGAAGTTCGAGCATAGATTATCAGATGGTTGGCTCTTTGGACGTAAAGTAGTAAGTAGTGTCACTAATAGTGTCACTCATTTTCCACTTCCAGCTAGCCATGATGAAGGCGAAGGTATCACCTTCTGCTTATGATACTCTCGGTGCAGGCTTATATGCTGAACTTTTCATGCTTTGCCAAACTACTCTACAGGACAACAGCGACGCCCAATACCGAACATTCCGTAATAACCTCATACCCCTTGTCCTCCTCTCAACAGTCTACTTATCTATCTCATACATCCAGTCCCGCATTCCGTCGACTTCTTCCCTCTACGTGCCCCGAGAGAAGTTCATCCTTTTCTTCAGTATATCGATGATCCTTCTCCTCCACGGAATCTCGTCGCTCAAGATCTTGGGTATACTGATGTTAAATTATCGGGTATCAAAGATACGTGTTGAAGGGATATGGAAAAGGTTGTGGCCTGTAGTGCTTATAGTTGGGAATATGGGAATATTGTTTGCCAATGAGAGGAATGAAGGGTACAAGTTCGGGGAGCTACATGCTGCTTTGGGATCACTGGCGAGTCTCCCCATATTCCTCATGAGTGTCAATAAAGCGCCGGCAGACGCACCGTATATCATGCTCATTGCTCTATTGGACGGGGAAGGCAGAAGAAAGAGTGCGGCTGACAATGCTTTATAGGACACCTGGGAAGGTATGTTGCCCCGTTGGCATATCGGCTTCAACATCACCATGATGAGAATGGTCTCTTTCGGTCTTGATTACTTATGGAGAGATATGTCAGTCGACAACGCCTCGAAGGTGTGCATCTATGTCATCGTTCCTCCTATCTACTTCGCTTTTTTACTAAAGGGAAGATAAAGGCCTTACTTACTAACGCCGCTCAACTTCCAAGGTACCAACCGAATATCGAGAAAGGGTAAAGACATCGCTCCGCGAAAACGATTATAGCTTCGAGAACTACCTCTCATACTGTCTATACCCGCCCCTATATATCGCTGGGCCAATCATGACATATAACGATTTTACTTGGCAAGTGAGTGAATGCGCTTTTCGCACGCACACCATGCAGTGCGCAACGAAAGGAGTCACTGCTTCTCGACTTTCGATCATGTAATGTGGCGGAGGCTAATCATGACTGCCGTCTTTAGATGCGAAGCCCTCTGACGATCACTCGCCGGTCTCAGCTCTCCTACGGTATCCGATTCATTTTCAGCTTGTTGACGATGGAATCAATACTGCACACGATGTACGTGATCGCCATCAAAGACTTGGCTGCTTGGGAGGGGGGCAGTCCGGCGGAGATCAGCATGATTGGATTTTGGAACTTGGTGATCGTGTGGCTCAAGGCGAGTGATAAACCGTTTTAACTCCCTCATCTTCCCACACACGCGTACGTTCGGACTGTTGCTTGGTACGAAAGACTAACGATCCTACACCGTATAGCTATTGATACCCTGGCGGTTCTTCCGACTATGGGCGTTGCTCGACGGCGTAGATCCACCTGAGAATATGATTCGTTGTGTAGCCAATAATTACTCGACGCTAGGGTTCTGGCGGAGCTGGCATCGGAGCTATAATCTCTGGGTCGTCAGGTGAGTTCGACCTCGAATCTCATCATTCGCCACAGTTTCGATATCTGATGAGGATCATGATACGTGAAGGGGTGTAGCGATTCAAAGGAAAAGCTGACAGACAATTCGGCTTCGACTAGGTATATCTACGTGCCCGTTGGCGGCTCGAAAAATGCGGTTCTGGCCACCGGATTGGTATTCACCTTTGTAGCATTATGGCACGATTTGTCGTTCAAGCTGCTCGCATGGGGATGGTTGATCAGCTTGTTCATCTTGCCTGAGTTGATGGCGAGAAGGATCTTTTCAGCCGAAAAGGTGAGTTTGCACATCACCACAGCACAACGATGGCCTGTCGCTTTAGATCGCCAGTATGGATGAGACTATCTTTGGTACCGTAAAGCTGATTTGTTATTGTGTGGGAAACCGCCAAAAAAAACGCAGTACGGAAGATACTGGTGGTATCGACACGTCTGCGCCGCGGGCGGCGTTGTAAATATCTTGCTTATGATGTCTGCGAACCTGGTTGGATTCGTCCTTGGCTTAGAAGGGATGAGACACTTGATCACAGAGCTCAGCTCAACACTATCAGGTAAGTCCATCAGTCGGCTCATCAACAGTGCAATGCGCATCCCACAGTCAGGTCACAATGACTCAGTGTGATTGAGCTGAAGCTGTTTCCATTTGTTCTGTTGATTTATCGTCGTGATGACTGGGTGTCTTCTATCCAGGCTGGGTATTCATGACTTTTGCTTGTGGATGCCTGTTCGTAGCTGTCCAAGTCATGTTTGAGTATCGCGAGGAAGAGAGACGGAAAGGGATCGACAGGCGCTGTTGATGTGTATGTTGATGTTGGTCGACCGCAAAATAGTCTCTTATGATGCATGCAATGGTGCATAGTGAAGTATCGTTCTTCTCATTGGCCTATTATGAGAGGAGAGGGCGTACTCGTTCATGAAGCAGGGCGGGTGGAACAGCCATCAGGGTCGAGCTGCAAAGATCGGTACGAGTAGAGTACAATCGGATTGAGTAACCTTGTCACCTTGTCATCTCATCAATCCGCTTGACAAGACATTAATTGGTAGTGGACCATCAAACAGTATCGACCAAGCAGAAGGCCACCACGCATGCATTTTCTGCAAGATGCAAGATGCAAGATGCAAGATGAGACGCGGTCAAACATGTCAAACGAAATGAAATGAAACGAAACGGAACTCTGAGCACGAGGAGTTCGCCAAGAGTACGAGTGACTTTCCAAGTAGCTCAACTGAAATTACCCTGAACACGGGCACACCATACACCGTAATAATAATAATAATGCGTAAGGTTATACGTTGCCCCTCGCCGCTCATGATCTGCTCATGCTCTGCTCTGCGCTAGTAATGCTGTATGCAAGGGTGTGTGTGTGCAGATCATAGGCCTAGATATCAAGAATGTCTAAGGTTAGATTCACCCATAACGATTGCTACTCAGTCAGATAAGGGAGGTAGAAATTTATTGAATGTTGTCTCTAGCATCATCTGTTGACAAACACTACTTGTAATAAGTAAAACAATACGAGTACGGACACAAGATGATCATATAAGGTTACATCGCGCCTCCAATTCGATCTCGAAGCAAACCGATAACAACAACCACAAGAACAACAAGAGACCGATCGATATCCCCTCTCTGTCTCATTAATCATATCCTCCGATACTTTCCCACCCTTCCTTGCTACGTCTTTGCTGCCCTCCCCTGACCTTCTAATGCGGTAAAATCGAATCGCGCGCCAGCAAGCAAGTAAGCAAGCAAGCAAGTCACAGAAAGTGGATACTGCACGGAGACAGAAGCAGATACTTGCCTTGGGATAGTAGACTAAAGAACAAGGATAGGAAAGCTTAAATGAATCGCGACGACACGCCAAAGTCAGCGTCGAAAAGATCAAAGCCCAAAGACACAGTAGTCCAACTGGAACCATCGATTTTCGATTGAATGTTTGACCAGACTGATCGAGAGAACATCACATCGTTTCAATCGTTAATCGTCACGTCACAACGCCCCGGGGTCACTCAGTGTCAGAGTCAACACAACGCGTTTGCATCCATCAATTCATACTGGATTGGAACGGACGGTACGCCTACAATCTCGACAACCCATTGTAATTGGAATTGGAATTGCAATTGAAATCGTTCGCCGGAAAGTAATTCAGTTCAAGACACCGCATCACATCGGATAGGAAGCCTTGAGTCTCATACACTGTGTGTTCTCCTTCACACACCGCACCGAATCGACAATCGACACAACGATATATACAACTACCATCTATTGCAAACGTCGGGGAAGGCGTTCCCTCGTCCATCGTCCATCGCCCCTCGCCCATCTCGCCTCCTCCTTCTTCCTTATTCCTTATATACCTCAACACCTCGACGACTCGTCTCGTCAGTAGAGCATAACAGGCTGGTCCTACCTATCATACTTCAACATATACTTCACACTAGTATACTGTGAGTACAAATCAGATTGTGAAACGTGATCAATCAACCTTCTTTACAGATACACGAAAACAAGCACAACACCGCACATCGCGTCGTGTTGTGTCACGTTGGTTTGTTTGCTTCGTGTTTCGTCACGGTGATGGGATCACTTGGTTTCCGGTCAGAATGATAGCGAGCTGGGCTTTGATGCTGTGGAGCAGCGTGGAGCAAACGTCAATAGATTGAGCGAAATGATGGTTGAAGTGTCACCAGTCATCGTTAGAAGCTGACATCTGATCACCTTTCTCCATAACTCTCTTCTTTCAGACAATACATGTCATTCGCTCTAGCCACACTCTTTTAGCTCATCGATCATCAATCATCGATCATCAAATATCAGTCGCTCAAGACACCTTTAGCCCCTCCTCTCCTCTCCTCCACGTCCACATACGACATTAATTGCAAATTCTCACCTCACCAGTCAGGTTAGAACAGCGAGCGTTGCGTGAATCAGATCATTTCAGATCTGTAAGTACTCATTCTCAGTCTCATTGTTCTCTCACCCCTGCGCCAAGATCAGGATCAAACGCATAATCATAACAAATCGAGATACATACGTGCCTTTCATCTACCCCTTTCCCCGCATGGATGTGATATTGTAGTCTGCGAGCGCAACAGCTGATCTTATATGATTTGATCCTACACAACCCACAAACAACAAACACAACATACAAACACACCACATTACCGCACGCACCACTTGCCCCACCTCACGGACCTATCTCAAACCCCCCTTTGACACCCTCTTTCACTTCCACTTCCGAACGGATCGCGTCACATCACTCCTAACCACCACACGTCAACCGATCACTTCAATACATACTATATAAACCCCATCCGTCATCCCGACTCATCCTCCCCTCTTCCCTCCTTCTCGCGACTCTCGCATGGTCACCGGCGTAGACAGAGAGATTGATAAAGTTCTGCCACTTGCAATATGTACTCGCTATTCAACACCACGGGCCTCGCCCAAGATTTGACTCATATCCCTCTGATCAAGAGGTCTATCTCTGTGAGTCATGTGTCATCGTGCTATACATCACGTTTGTGAACGCTGACGGGGCCATTTGTACGCGTTCAGTCTACCGTTATTACCGGATATGACCCGACTACTGTTGACCCTTCCCATGTAAGTAGTCATTGCAACCAAAATCGCCTCACCTATCGTTAGATTTTTGGGCTGACGAGATCCGATATTTCAGCCCGTCACCCTCTTCATCATCCAGTTGTTCATCATCATCTGCTTCACACAAGGGCTGGGATACGCCTTCAAATATATCAACCAGCCTGCAGTCATTGCCGAGGTTATCGGTGGAATCATCCTCGGACCGACAGTCATGGGTCGAATTCCTGGGTTCACTCAACACATCTTCCCTCAAGCCTCGATAGGATACTTGAACCTTGTGGCCAACGTCGGCCTGATCCTTTTCCTGTTTCTCATTGGTCTCGAGGTCGACGTCGGGGTAATAAAGAAGAACAAAGTCGGAGCGTCCGCCATCTCGCTCGGCGGGATGTTGCTACCTTTCGGACTGGGCGCAGCCGTGGCTGTCCCAGTTTATCATAATTTTGTCGATACGGAGAAAGTCACATTCGGTCATTTCATGCTTTTCATCGGTGTCGCTATGGCCATTACCGCTTTTCCGGTACTCTGTCGAATTCTCACCTCGACCAAACTCCTCGATACCGAAGTCGGCGTTATCGTCCTGGCGGCCGGCGTAGGAAATGATGTGGTAGGTTGGGTACTCCTTGCTTTGACATTGGCACTCGTCAGTGCCGCATCAGGCGCCACAGCCGTATACATTTTGCTCGCCGCCGTCGGTTGGGCCATCGTACTTCTATGGCCAATTAAAAAGGGTTTCCATTGGGTCGTTCGAAGGAGTGGAAGTCTCGAACATGGTCCCACTCCCGGTGTCATGACTCTCACTTTCCTCATCGTGTTCACCTCCGCCTTTGTTACCGGTGTTATCGGTGAGTGATCAAGTTTCCTTCACCAAAGCGGAACCAGGGGCTACGAACTAAGATCATACTGTATCATACATAGGTGTACACCCTATTTTCGGTGGATTCCTGGCTGGACTCATCATTCCTCACGAAGGCGGTTTCGCCATTTCCCTTGTCGAAAAGATCGACGATCTCGTCACTCTCCTATTCCTGCCCATCTACTTTGTCCTGTCGGGCCTCTCGACCAACCTTGGGCTCTTGGATACCGGCAAGATTTGGGGCTTTATTATCATGCTCTGCGTTGTCGGTTTCCTCGGCAAATTCTGTGGATGTGCTGGAGCTGCATTGGCGATGAGATACTCGATCCGGGAGAGTGCTACGATCGGTGTCCTCATGAGTTGTAAGGGGTAAGTGTTGTCGTTGGTCTTCGTACCAGTTACGTTGCTCCCAAGTGCTGACACACAACTTCCTTCCAGCTTGGTCGAGCTCATCGTACTCAACGTCGGTCTTTCAGCTGGTATCATCGACCAGCAACTATTCTCCATGATGGTCATCGTCGCCATCGTGCTCACGTTTGCCACCACGCCACTCACCCTAGCAATCTACCCAGAGCACCGTCGAACCCGAATCAGCGATTCGAGAAAGAAAGACACTGAAAAGAACGTCGAGGGCGGATCTGCTAACGTCAGTGGCGGTTCTGGCGGTCGAGAAGAAACTCGTCGATTCCTGGTCATCCTGCAGAAACTTGAGCATCTCTCCGCAGTCATGTTCCTCACTCAATTGCTGGAAACTGCGCCCACGACCCAGCGAAAACCTTTCAACGCTGCTGAAGGTGTAGGTCATGGGATGTCTAAACCGGAGTACAACGCAGAGTCGGCCTCTTCCACTCCGGAAAACCAGTTGGCCAGGCTCCCGACCGTTAGCGAACAAGGCGACTCCGCTCGACCTCCAACTCCTGCACCCACGATTGACGCCCTCAAGATCATCGAGTTGACCGGCCGAACGCACTCTGTCATGCAATCTACCGAGAAAGATCAACTCCTACTCACCGATGACACCCTCCAGCTGTTCAGGCAATTCGGTCAATTGCGAGGTCTCAATGTGACCCCGCACATTTCGATTGTCGGCTCCGGGTCATACCCTCAGGCTGTCGCTGATTACGCCTCGGACTTGGGATCCGAACTCGTCATTGTCCCTTGGACTGTCCCGCCTCAAGGCAGCTCGTCTGAGCTCATTGATCCTTCGCCGTCGGCTACCAACACTCAGGCTCTGACCGCTAGCTCCTCCGGTATCGTCTCTCAATTTGACTCAATCTTTGGCTCCGAGACCTCGGGATCACCCATGTACACCCATTTTGTCCGACGAGTATTCTCAGAATGTTCATCCGATATTGCCTTGTTCGTCGACAGAGGATTCGGCGGTTCGGCTTCCTTCGCCCCTGGTTCAGGCCAACACATCTTCCTCCCCTTCTTTGGCGGTCCCGATGATCGACTGGCCCTTCGATTCGTGGTTCAACTGTGCAAGCATCAGAACGTCACTGCTACGATTGTGCGAGTGGAGAAGCCTGATATCAGCGATGACGAGAGTACTTCTGAGGAGGGTCACAAGATGACTCAGAGCGAGAGTATCCAGGTTCACCAGGCTGCACTTGCCTCCAACCAGTTGACTGTCGGCCCGGCAAACTCGGTAAGTCTGAATGTTTCTCTGCAGAAACAACAATGGATGTACCAGTCGCTGACACTTGACTTTCGTGCATGGTATGTAGGGTTATCCTGAGACTCAAGCCAGACTCGCTTCTGACACTGCCGATAACATTGCTTGGACATACTACACTGCCTCATCCACCACACCTGCCCGGCTGGCATCGATCGATAGCGCTTTATCCCGAATCTCGTTCTGGTCAACCAAGTCTACTTCACCCCTTTCATACGCCTTCACATGCGCCTCGACAGCCATGTCGTCGACTTCAGCTTCGGCTGCTTCATGGCGACCAATGTTGATCGTCACTGGCCGAGGTCGACGAGCGGCTGCTATCAACCATTCTGCGGAATTGAACAAGATCTTGGCTGATAAAGGCCTGAATCCCTCGATTGGTGCCGAGTTGAGAAAGACCGTAGGAGACGCTGCGACGGGATTGATCCTTGGTGGTGGAGCTCCGGGAACAGCCAGTTACCTGGTCATGGAAGCTGGCAAGAAGTAGAAAGTAGGTAGACATGTTTCTCGTAGGGTTTGTGGCTGGTTGGTTTGATTGATGGCTCTCTTTGTTAGGTTATTAAGGCTTGAATCCCCCCTGTACAGTGTAATTTAATGCAATGTACTGTTATGCTTATGCTTACGAACTCCCTTATATGGAATGGACTCTGATTTAGATAATTTTCTCGCTTTCTTTTACATACATATACATATCAACCAAACATCGATCGGTTTTACTAGCATGCTTGCTGTCCCATGCCATGCCTGCTTCTTTCTAGGTTGAGGTCGTTGATAGAATATGCGATGGATCACCTTACCAATCTACTGCTTGAGATCCACATCTACCATGAAAATGATGCGGTTTGAGGACCGCAGATAGGACTGAGATTCCAGATGATAGAAATGACAAGAGGACATTTTTCAACGACAGATCGATAGTTTCCTTGTGCCAGTTGTTTCTTCTGATCCAAGGGTCACTCATGCCCATGATCCCCCCAGCTCCCACCCCTACCGCCCCAGAAATGTGACGGCCAATGCCAGTCAATCAGTTCGATGACAATCGTCGTTCAGAGTTTCATACATTTCATTAGTTGCAAGGGAAAAAAAAGAAGAACAAGAAAAGAGAAGAACGGGGTATATACAGGGAGATTCTCTTCGCACAACACTGCAACACGCTACGTGACCGACCAGCATTGATCGAGGCTTGAGCTTTTCCACCGGACTTGTTCGAGACGATCTACAAAGCTCCAGCCCGACCGGCAACTCCAGCACAAGAGCAAACACTGGATCCCTTCCCTTTCTTTCTTCTTGTTGTCAGGAATGTGACTGTACCAGAATTGTCCTGAGCTGGGAAGGACGAGTGCCCTACGGTCCATGCACAGCCATCCTGTTCATTCCGCTCGTGACCCCATCCACCCCAGCTCCAGCGCCAGGGCCAGGTTGACCCTGTTGAGGCGCGTATGGCGATTGCCCATATACATTTTGCGTCCCATCAGCCTCATTCACCTGCTGATGAGGCTGACCAGCATATTGCTGCTGCTGCTGCTGCTGTTGTTGTTCGGCTTGTTGCCTATAATAAGCGTCCCATGCAGCCTTGTGTTCAGCTTGAGGGTCCGATCCTGCTCCTAAACCCGCAACGCCGGGTTCAGTGTTCTGCCTTGGGAGTTCATTGGGTGGCAGACCAGGAGCGGCTGTAGGGACTCTGTTGATAGACGTTGATGAGACGGCTCGTTGAGCGTATTGGTACGGCTGACCGAGTCCTTGCTCTGGATGACCACCTCCACCTGCTGATGAGCCCGAACCTGGGCCTTGGTGAGGTTGTGCTTGAGGGAAAGCTTGAGTAGGCTGCGATGGGAGACCGTTGCCTATAGAGCCTGGGATGGCGTTTGGGTGTTGAGAGGGGTATTGCGAATGTGGCTGGGTCTCAGTAGCGTATTGATGAGGGTGAGGCTCGGCGGTATATTGTTGAGGCTGTTGAATGTACTGGGGCTGAGGTTGCTGTTGAGGTTGCTGGACATAAGGAGGCTGAGCTTGCGCTTGTTGAGGATACTGCTGTTGCTGCTGCTGTTGCTGATATGCTTGAGCATACGGGTCCGCTTGCGGCTGAGGCTGAGGCTGAGGCGAATAGCCGTACGCTGCGGAAGGACCGATGTCAGCGATGAATTGAGACAAACGAGGAAATTCGGTTACGTTTGTGTACTCACGCTGAACCTGGCCTGCAGGCATAGGAGGTGGGTTCCTCAGCTCTTCATATTGCCTTAAAGCCCGAACGAAATTGGCATTCATGTGCTCAAGTTCCGCTAAAACACAAAAACACGCGTCTGTGATAAGCTGACAGCAATGATCAGGGCGTTATTGAGTATCTAGCTCACCTTTCTGATCAGAGTACTTCTTGATCAAAGCGTTGATCTGACCCTGGAGGCTGACGCTGGCTTGATACATTTCCTGCAAAGCACAAACAGTCAGCTAAAATCAAACTTGCATCGTGATTTCCCAAGCTCACCTCAATTTCGGGCCGGTCGTCAAGCCTGTCACCGCGGGACGGATCAATGCCCTTCAAAGTCTGGAGCAGCTGGTCGACGAGACCTGCATATGGCAACAATTTGGCATCAGCTTCGATGAGAGTGATATGCAAAGATCGTGAGCTCACCAAGCGAGGCGAACACTCGCGCTTCCTCCTGAGCTTCCTCCTGCAACTCCCTTGGCGAAGGCTCTGGCATAGCCTCGACGTATGTGACGGGGAAGATCTATAGAAAGTACAGTTTCAATCACTCAATCAGCTTCGAGCGCTCCAGACGTGGTAGCGCCTTTGACTGGTCGCAACAAACGATTGTCGAGATACTCACTCCAATCTGTCCATTGCAAGCACCCCTCCACCACTCCTTGAAACCTCTGTCAAGCACCTTGATCATATCTCCTCTCTCAAAGTTAAGTTCCCCTACTTCAGCCGATGTGAAAGTATATATCGCCCTCACTCTAGTCGCAGTGTTGATATCAAGGGGTAGATCAGGCTCAGGTTCCGGCGCAGCGATCGGTGCAGGGGGTTGATAAGCCTGAGCTTGAGGTTGAGCTTGTGGTCTGGAAGACGAAGTTGAAGAGTACGCTTGTGATGGTTGTTGTTGGCCAGATGAGCCTGATCCAGATCCGGATCCAGCTGCGGTACCGCCTGAGCCGCCAGCGGCAGAAGCGGAAGGTTGGTAGGGTTGATAGGCGTTTCGTCCGCCTTTATCCTGCTTTGAAAGTTCTAGGACTCGAGCTAATTCTTCCTCTTCCTGTCGTCGACGCGCCTCAGCCTGAACGATCGGTGTACCCATTGGGGTTAGCATTGCGTCTCATACAGACTGATGACAATCAACGAGGCATCACGCCACTTACAGCATCTTCGGGTGCAGGCTCCGCCTCATCGAAAGTGAAGTCTGTATAGCCGGATTGTGAGGGGTGCGAAATGGTGCATCAGCATCCAGTGTGATCTCCTCAAAGTGAAGGCGCTTTGCTATTCGAGTGCGACAAGGGAATAATCCAAGACCTGTGGTGACTCACTCTTGGCTCTCAGTTGATCATACAATTCACCCATCAGTCCGAGGTTGGGATCACCTGTATCTTCCAGCTGTTTGGCCCAAGCTTTAACGAATAACAGAGCCTTCTTCTTGACGGGAGCAGCGGTTGCCTAGTTTGCAACAACAATGATAAATCAGTATGATCTACGGGATGAGCTATTGGTGCGATTGCTGATGAAGCAGGCAGCTGATGAAGCAGGTAAAGGGGAAATCAGCAGCACTCCACACTCACCCTATCATTGATTAATCTATCGGTTGCTGATGTCCAATTCCTAGAAGATAGTTCTCCCAAAAGCTCTTTATCGCAATTCTGAGCTAAAGTATTCGCAAGCTATACATATACAGTAAAATTAATCACTAAACATCAGCTAGGCGCTCTCGAAGCCAGATTTAGACGGCGGCATTCGCTAGTGCACACGTCGATTACCAAGATAGGGTAGGCCGTAGGGTAAGACCTCAATGATGGTGACTCACCTCAAGTGCGTATAGCTGTACGTTGGGATTTCGGTGTGAGAGCCTCTTCTGTAATGCTGCTACAGCCTGTCTAGCTCTGAGCCACGATCCACCAAGAATACCACTGACGATCAGCTTTGAGTTTTGCGTTCGACCCGAATCGGCTTCGTATCTATCGATCAATTACGCGTTTCGGGCTATCCCCCACCCGCCTCGCCAGACTCCTCTAGGGCCAAGATCATACGGTAAGTCATATGAGATCAACAGGCAAAAGAGCCATTGTCTCGACAGACTCCGTCGGCTCGGCACTGACGCCACACTAATCATCCTGTCCGTCAAAGGGTATTCGCCCTCGTCCCTCGTCCCTCGTCCCGAACCTAGATATATCCCTCAAACTCTCTCCACCTGCGACATAACAAGAGCAAGGAAGGAACTAGAGGTGGACGCAGCCGCAGCCGCACTCACCCGTTTTGCCCCTCCCCGCCCACTTTATCGCATACCTCCATGTTCAGCGCCCAATCCTCCGAAGCGAGATTCTCATCCGTCGCTTTGACTGTTGATGTGAGTTCGACATAAGTGACGCGGTCAGAAATACAGGTTGTTTGACACATTAGTCAGCCTTCATCAAGTTCTTTCGTAGTCAACAGGTAATCTGCCTGGGATAGACAGCATGAACAGCAATCGATCTCCTTGCATACGTACCGATCAACTCATCATAAGGATTAGTTGCCGTCGAGAACATCTTGATTGATTTATCGGTCTCTAGTCGTGATTCAAGTTAATATTGATCGGGTAGTTATGCAGGGCTGTGCGATTGCGAAGATGATATGCCTGGGCGGAAGCTGATAAGATACGCGGCGATACTGTGCGTATGCAGACGAGTGATGATGTTGATGAAGAGTTATGTATGCTTATGGATGATGAATAAGATGCGGATATGACAACAAGGACCGAGTCACCGGCGAGGAATGGCCGTTGTAGCCTAAGGCGGGGTGAATTGGCTTCACTCGTCATCACCTCACATCACTGCCCACGCCTGCGGAATCAAATTCACTTAGTAGTAGTAATAGTGGCGATGCACCAATCCAATGCACTGACCGATAACCTTAACGGTAAATGCGGTGGCACTCACCTCACGAGATTGCGCAGCACTGCTTTTCTTTTGGACCAAGCATCCATGTCTAAGGTTATAGCATACGGAAGCCGAGATGATTGATGACACGATACGATGTGAAACGATACCATTTGTGTGTGAGTGGCAAAGAGAAGCCGAGATCATGATCTTGAAGGACGAAAGCGATAAGAGCCACTCGAATACATCAATGCATCAAAACATGCAACGGCGTTCAGTGGGCGGATCGACGGGAATCAAGAAGCACCTGTATTTTATACTCTACCAGTACCGGTGGATTACAGCTGTGATCCTTACGGGTATCGTGGATAGCCAGTGAGTACGAGTATAGGGTGATATCCGACTCAATGCATATCGACGAGCTTGGACGAGGTCCAAAGGATCATCGCTTGGAATCTAATGTGGTGCGCATGCATGTTTTTTGTATCTTGTGTGTAAATGATTTGAATTGATTGATGTGCTGATCTTTATGTTTTGATTGGTTTGATGAATCTGTTCTTCCACCACTTCCACTATTCTCACGTTTCGTCAACCATCCGCCACATGACCTGGCCCTCTCTCTTTCTCTACACGCCATACCACATTCAATCCTCACGCGCCTCCCTCTCGCCAGTTAAGGCGAGACCCATGACTGTGTCGTCTGATGAAGATGACTCCTACTCTCCCTTCCGACGCAACAAACAATAATCGCCCCAGACTCTTCCGCTTTCAAAAACTCCACCAGGGATCCACAAGAGCCTAGACCACCATTTGGAACTTCCAGCATCCAGGAATGATCGACAGAAGACTTCTTCCCATTCTGGTTTCGATGCCCAGTTTGGCTCAAGGCTGGTTGGAGTCTGAGAGGGGAGAGTTAGGGATACAAGGTATGTGCATTCGGATGGGTCGACCTGCACGACAGGAAAGATCGAAGTTAGACGACTGGCCATTATACATTGGTAGATCAAGATTAAGCAGGGGAAAGATGACGATCCCCCGATAGACTGGTGAAGAGAGGATTCAAACACTCACAAAAGTACCAGCCTCCTGTGAAGCCTTGTTCTCTCCGTTGAATCGTCCAGGTCGTACAGTTCTAGTCTCGCTCCTAGGCCACATGGTCTTTGACCTCCCGCTGGCCTCCCACTGCCTAGGCATCATACCGTCAAACTCAGTCTGTATCCACTGAACCTTCACGCCCTCCGGTACGAGGAAGCTGGAAGGGAACCTATGCCACTCCGTACCGTAGCAGAGGGTCACAGGGGGTTCGAGGGTTTGTAAAGGAGACAGATCCCATTGAGGTTTAGGGATTTCTTTTCCATACGGAGTGTAATTGTCTGGAAGGGGAATAGGCTCGTAGCCCAGCTCCGTGAGGAATGCAGGTAGGGCTTTGTACTGGAAGTGGTGAGCGATGTCAAATGGAGCGTGGTAGAAGTACAGAGTTGCGCCGATCCGGAGGAACGAGATGATACCGGGTACCAAGACAGCCAAGAGGGTGAAGACGGAGAACAGCGAAGTCTTGCTAGCCTGGGGGGTATGAAATGGAATACAGTACACTATCAGCTGGGGATGGACGAGCAGGCCTGTCCTGAGCTTACCTTGTAAGGCGACTTGGTGTAGTTGATATAAGCTGTCTCGAGCCATCCTCGAGCGAGATACACCGTGACCGCAGCGTTGAAGCACAGAAGGGGATAGGCAGGGAAGAAGAACCTCTCTTCCTTGTGGGCTTGCGCCGTCAAGATCAACAGCCAGATATAGAAAGGTGCCAATCGAACCGCTAAGAGCGTATAAGGGCTGGTCTCGCCAACCACTGGAGCTCGCTGAGTCTTGCCCAATCGCCTGAAATCCACTTGATAGGTGATGGCCAAAGCTGGGAGAGAGATGAGAGCGAGAGGTAAGAGGAAGTTGAAGTTGAGGAACAAGTTGGCAAAGTAGAAGGTGACGGGAGAGGTGCCGTAGAGGTCTGGGCCGTTGGATGAGAAGAGGTTATAGGTGATGATGTTCAGCGTGGGGAAGGTGAGACGGCCGTAAGCCCACGAGTCGACCAGAGCGACGGGGACCTGGTAGAGAAGGAGCACGGGTTAGCTTGACGTATGCGAGTGTAACGCAGCAATACGGCCGACCACGTATGGAGGGGTTCACGGGTATTCCAGGCAATAATGTCATATTCGCAAAGATGGAAGAAATTTAGCACCCGGTCAACTCACACCAATCACAACAGCAGATCCCAACGCGGCCGTCAAGATAGTCTCCCATCGTTTCGTCATCCACTGCACTTTCTGAGCGGGAGCCAAAACTTCTCCGCCAGTCAAGAACATCTGCTCGACCACAAAGGGGACCCCCAGAGCAGCGCTGAATGGCCATCCGACAATTGCGCCAAGGGCGTAGAGGAAGACAGCGTGGAAAGCTCGGCTGGTACCTGTTGGTGTTGATGTAGCGGGATGGAACCAGAACGAGGATGCAAGCAGTGTCGTGTACATTGTGAATGACGAAGGGAGGAATGCTAAAATTACAGATTGTGACAAATATAGAATCAGCAAAGTAGCAGGCTGACGGAAGGATTTTCTTTGGGTGCCCTTGAGTGCAAAGAGATAGGAAGAAGAAAGAAGGATGAAGTCCTGGAACGGTGTACTCACCAACACTAGCTGTCCACATACCAGCGCTCAACATCATCGAGAAGAGCAGATACCTGCCTACACGCTCGTTAACAGTCTCAACCACAGTCCTGAAGAATTTGGCCTCGCAGAAGGAGCAGATGGCGCCGAGGGAGATCCGCAGAGCGAAGAAGGCGGGGCGCTACCGAGTCCGAGTCGACGGGTCAAGTCAGCATTTAGCGCGTAGCGCGAAGAGAAGATTGATGCTTGCAGTTACAGAGGAGACATACCTTGCCTAACCTCATGATGAGGGGAATGGCATGAGCCAGAGGCCAGTGAAGCAGGACATAGGCCCAACTCCTGATTGCGTACTGAGGCGAAAGCTCCCATGTCTGGAAGCCGGAGTTGTTGGTAAAGTAGTGCAGGGGTTCGTAGAAGTTGAACACTGGAAGAGGGGGCGCAAGACATTATCGTTGTGAGTATACACACCTACGCTATACATTAGAGAGGAGCACATGCTATTTGATTATAGCGAAGGTAGATGGGGTGCTGGCGATGTGAGAGGGCGGGTTATCTATTCACCTTCATCGCAATCTGAGATGATGGCGTACATGGCTGCTACTGTTCGAATCAAGAGGAGGATCCTAAAAGCCATTGAGAGGGAGGGCACGAATGGTCCTCGGGTGTTTCTGGGATGATATCAATACAGCAAACATGTCAGCAGCTTCTCAAATTCAGTAAATGACACCCTGGAGGCAAGACATCATGGTCTGCTGGCTCTGGTATGGTATAAAGCTCGCTTTGCTATAAAAGCCATAGAGCAGGAAATGGGATTCAATGCTCACCTGCCCACTTGATCCTGCAACAAGCCCTGATGTCTCTTCTTGAATCCCGTAGGAGCCATCGATCCAAACTCATCCTTCTTCACTTCCTGATCCTTGTCTGATTGAGAGACGGCACTGGCATTGGGTCCCGAAGTGGGTCTTCGGAACCGTATAGTCTCTGTGCCGGGCATTGCCATGGTGGGCGAGGTCGTGTTTCTTAGCACTACTATCAAGCAGCCAGTCGATTCCTCTCACTGAAGTGTACTTGATTCGTATCTAGAAGTCGTCGGTACAAGAAAACAAAACTCCAATAGATTGAGTGGATGAAAGAGATGAGGGTTCTGAATTGTTTAGATTGTGTACGACAAGCACTCGTAAGCCGGTTGTAACGTAGTTATGGGTTCACCGTACGGAAATAATCATAATCGTGCCTGGATGGATCAATGCCGACTTTCCATTCCTGTCCTGTTCGTTCGACAAGAGCGAAATCATTCAATATTGCGACGATTTATCTTCTCTTTCGGTTTGATGAGATATCATCTCTCCCATAGGTACTATCTTCCAGAACTTTCAACAACGCCGAAGTGAAAAGTGGAACAAACGCGAGCAACATGAGCTGGTTTTTTGGATCGTCTATCTCGACGTCAACGACTTCTGCTCCTTCAAGCGAGGCAAGCTCAAGCGGCAGCTCGTCAACCGCTTCCAGCTTAGCTGCATCCACGCCTACGCCTACAGCTGATGTCGTACCCGAAGTACCTACCGCCAACACATTCGAAAGTGTGTTGTTGGATGAAGAGAAGTATCAGGCGTTGCAGTATCCTAGTACGGAGGAAGTACCGGGTTGTATGAGATTGCTGTGAGTTGAGAGTCGAGAGTGGGACGAGAGACGACGAGTCCATTGCTTTGATATTCGATTGGACCCTTGTTCTCTTTCATTTGGACGCGAAGTAATCTGGCTCGGTTCGACATACTCGTGTGTTGATTACTGACGCATTACGTCTATACCATCTGCTTTTCGTTATGACTCAATACAGAGACGAATTTCTGATGTGTTACGGTGAGTGATTTTGAATCTTGTTAGCACCCATTTATCATCATCTCTCCTCTCCTACATTATATTAAAATAAAGACAGTACTATAGTCTGTGTTCTTCCTACTATATGAGGGGTCATGGATGGACAGTCCACCAATAGCATCATCACGAGAGACGCGGAAGCTGACGATCTCGTTGAATCTTTTCCGCTACCATCATCGCTTCATCGCCCCCTCGGCTCATAGCCCTCGCCCCTCAACTCCGAAGCATGTACCGGCACGGTGAATTCCGCGATTGTACGTGGAAATGGCAGGATTTCAAGTACTGTCTCTCGCTCAAATCTGAGGACGAAGAGGCTCGTCGTCAGCTTTGGATCAAGAGAAGGGCTGATTGGTGGGCTCGACGAAGGGTTGGAGGGAGCAGTGAAGATGTCTGGGAGATGAGAAGGTGAGTTTACCCCTGCACCTCATTACATATTCTGATCATAGATACACCATGTCTCGGAACTGCTGCTGTATCCGAATCTCGCAGTATCCTCTGATCACTTTTTTCCTGCTGCTCACTCACACCTTGCAGCAGTCAACGCAATACATCGAGATATAGCTGACATAGTGACCCCTGTTCAACATACCCTTGAAATCGTGAACCCCAACCCCCAACATCACAGAGAACCACTCGAGAACTTCCCTCCTCTTGGCGAAGACGTGACCAGCGAGACGAGTACGACATAACTAGCCATGATCTACAAAGCACAAGCACGAGTTACATAGTCAAGGTCGAGATGGAAAGTGTAATAGAAGCAACTCTTCCACTTGTCCTGATCTTGCCAGCCGGTGCAATTCACACTGTGACGAGTGCATTACATTACAGCACAAGTAGCATCCATACTGTTCTCGATCACAGTATCCACATGTATATTGACGCTTATCCCATCTCACATGCTGTGCTATCTGCCACTCGGGCGCGTGCGCCGGCAGAGCCAGGCCATCTGATCAAACAAGGGCAAAGACGTCTTCCAACATTTCCTCTGACATATCTTCATCGACAGCCGTGATCAAGTATGACGACGACGCCATGTGTGTACTGTGTACAGTCCATTCACCTACTTATATCGTTTAGCTGTATAAACAGAATGAGGTGCAGCGATCTGCACAAAGATTTGTGCCCTCTCGTATGACTGGTGAACATAACGCCATGATTACTTTGTCCCGCTAGGATGCTGTGTTTGTACAATCAAGTCGAATCTTGAGCCTGGTGAAGAAGCCTGGTCTACTTTGTGCCTGTACAGTTGTCTTCTTCCTGTCTTGTACCTTTCCACCCACATTCCTACTCGCATTGCCTCTCCCATTGCCCCACCCATTCCCATTCCCATTTCCATTCCCAGTCCGAACGCCATTCGCATTCCAAGCCCCAGTCCGACCGCCATTCGTATCCGCACTGGCAATGGCAGGGGGGCTGATCCTTTCCACACGTACCATCCGCACCACTACATAAGAAGAAAAAATTCACGGCGCTCTATCAGCTACTGTACAGTACTCGTACAGTAAACTTAAGAAGAGCTCGATCCTACTCCGCTCCCGGCACCAGCCTGTCCCTCACCATTGTTCGCATTGGCGTTGCCATTGACGTTTCCGTTTCCATTGCCGTTGCCGTTGCCGTGGGTAGTGGTATTCCGGCCTTTAGCTTTCGGTTTCCCGTGAGTCTCGTCGAATTGATTCGCCTTCTTCTGCTGTTTCTCTTTCATCTTGTCTTTCTTCGAGGGACGAGTTTGGTTGCTCTATCAGGATAAAATTCGTGCAGCATTTAGCAAAAGCAAAAGCGAAGAACAACATCCGTATTTCCCCGGCCCTTTTGATCATACATGTACAATGTACAGTTCGTACCACGATAGTATAAGTGATCTATATTCGTATTGCAAATCTGCCGATGGCGAGCATAGGAACCAGAACAAGGAGACCGGACCACCAACTCACTTTATCTCTTCCCATGATCAATGTAGCTGAGAGTATGCGTGAAGTGAAGTATACAGTGTTGTGTGAAAGTTAATCAAGTTCTGTATGCAAGGCCTATGAATGGTTATCAATGGTGAGGTAGTGTAAGCCTCCTAGCTTAGCTGAGCTGTGCAAGTCTTGCTTATATCTTAGAAGGTGAGAAGGTCGACAATCAGGCTGTCCTGTTCAATCGTGCAGTATATATGTGTGTTGGGCACAATAGGTGTAAGCGGGTAAGAACATCGTAGAGGAACGCCAGCCGCAGCGCAGTGTAGTGCAGTGGTGGGCGATTTCCCCCATACGTATCACCGTACGAGCCAACCTGCACGTACAGTACATACGGTACACATACCACCAAGATTCATTCATGAACACGGCCTAGATCTGATTAGACTGCGCATCGGTCATCGCTGACGAGCTTTGCGAATGCCAAGATGTGTTACTAGTTCAACCTCCCATTAGAAGATGACAGACACCCTTACAAGGGAACTTTGTGAAGACGAAGATGATGCAAAGGAGCCGAGACTTCGAACCAATTACGAAATCGTTGAAGTCGAGCCGAGTCGATCCATGTCAAATCGAGTCGTATCTTATGGGTCTTGCCTCTTCGACTTCAGGAATATTGAAGCGTCACGATCATGCAGAGCCCATGGCACATCGAGTCGATGAGGGACGACGTTTAGGTGCAAGAATCTATGAATTAGGGAAACTGGAGAAGAGTAACGCTCGAGTGGAGGCCGGTACCAGCACTTCCTTTCTCGGAGCAGTACTCATGACCCAGCCACTAAATGCTCTGTTGAGTAGCGGTAACAATCTCTACTCGACTCGATTACCTGGAAATCTACTCGAATCGGTCAGACTGAAAGCAACCTTTGTTCAACTGAAGAGGCCAGTTCGAACGTAAACGTTTTGAATCAGTGAGGGAAGCAACAGAGTATGGTGAATTCGGCTACGTGAGAACTAGTTAACATGACTCATGCGCTCGGTCAGTCCATCGACTCGCATGATGCTCTCTTCGAGCTCTTACGGCTTGAGGTATTCCGTGACATCCTCGTATTGCTTGGCATTACACAACTAACCTTTATCTTTCATTTCCCTTTGCATTTCGTTCATCCATTGAGTAACCCTTGACTTTCCAAAAATATCTCCCGAACGAGAACCCTTTCATCTCATTCCAATCTACCCCACTTTCCATTCCCACCAGATCTCTTGTAACGACACAATATCGATTCGATCTAATCCGAGTCGAATTGACGCAGCTGAGATCGAGTCGCCTCGAAAAGCCAAGCGAGATTCACCTTCTCAGGCCTGGACCTAGACCTAGACTTGGAGACCGGCCATCTTGCCAGCCAAGCCTCCTTTACCAGAAGGTACAGTCCAAAGAACCAATCGACCATCCCTTCCAGTAGTAGTGATCTTGGAAACATCACCGTTTGAGCTCCATTCGTAAGCCTCGACGTGGGTGATAGTGTTCTGATGAACGGTAAGGAGGAGACCGTCGCTTCCTACGGGGGTTAGACCGGCACTTGTAGGTGCACCGCCGGGAGCAGGGACACCTCTCTGACCTCGCGAGTCGGCAGCTTTGAACATGTTGAAAGCTTCGTTGTTTCCCAGTCTACCTACACCGCCGGAAGGTCGAGCACCGGTAGCATGGGGCGTAAGAGGCTTGGAGCCGGACGAAGCAGGGTCATCGAGCGATTCGGCGATGGCCCAGCCGGAGGCAGAACCGGAGAAGAGGACGGGCTGACAGTCGTGACCCGCAGCGATAAGAGAAGACTCCGAGACGAAAGTGAGGTTCACGAAGGGCAAAGAGGGGAGTCGGACCGAGACATGAGCAGCGAGGGGTTCGCCTGGACCAGCGGGGTAGACGACGCTGAGGGACGAATCGTGGGCTGAGCGACGGACGCAGAATCAGATAAGCAGCTATTCTGACTCAGTATGAGGAGGAGATCAGCCACTCACCGACGAAAGCAAGCGCGTCTCCTGAAGGAGAGAACGCGACGTCGTGCACCCAGCCGCCGTTAGGGCTCTTGAAGTCACCGGCAATAGTACCGAAGGGGAGCTTGTCACCCCATACACCAGGCTGGGGCCTAAGGTGTAATTGTCAGTATCCTCCCTTAGTATTAATGGAAAGGATAGGTTCAGATGGGGATGTGTCACTCACTTAGAGTCAATGCCCTTGAGGTAGGCCGAGAAGACATATGCCTTGGCGTCCGCAGCACCGGCGGCGAGGAGGACGTTGTTCGGGTGCCAGTCGATGGAGAGCACGGTGGATCGAAGAGGCTTCTTGATGTGCTTGGACACCCACCAATTGTTCTCCTCGTCGAAAGAGCAAATGGCGATGGTCCTGAGAGGTCAAACCATACACCGCGTTAGCACAACGCCATATATTACACGATTAAAAATACAGCGAACGTCGTATATTTCGGTGACGAAGAAACCGTTGAGCTCACCTCGCACCACTACCAACAGCGAACTTGTCTTCCTTAGGACTCCACTTGACACAAGTAGCAGCCCTGTTGATTCGCAAGAGACAGAGCGCAGGCTGCCAAGCGGTACCGTTGTGCGTCCAGACGTAGGCGTTTCGATCCTGAGAGCAGGTAACGAGTCGGTTGGTGTTGGGCGCCCAGGAGATAGCAGTGACAAGCTTGTCGTGCTGCGTGAGTGCGCGTACACATGTCAGTCACAGTATCCTTCCAAATCAATTTGACGCAGTCAAAGTGGAGTGTAATCTGAAAATGAGAGGGTGAACGTACCTCAGCAAGGGTGTCCTTGAGATCCCATGAATCGCCATTCCTGGCGTAGATCAGCACCTCGTTCGAGTTGGGACATACGGCGACCTCTATATGTGAGCGAGGACGAGAAGCACGGGCGTCAGCTGGAGATCGGTATCGTCACTTGTATCAGCTGACATGACTCACGGCTTCTATCAGGGCTGAAGGCGATACCGGTCAACGGACCGAAGGAGAGCTGGAAGACCTCTGGGGCGGACATGGCGTTTAGCGACTGACTCGATTATGATGGTTGCAAGGGAAGCAGTAAGGAGGAGGGAGGACTCTAGCAGTCTACTCTCTCTATCTATAGAATGATTGGAGACGTTATGATGAAGATGCGTTGGAGATAATGTCATCTTGAATCAAGATGGATGGATGTTGATGGGATGTCTGGTGCATTGGTGCATGCTGTACATAGTGTTGTTGATGACGCATTGGGCGAGCTGTGTGTTTCCTTCATGCCTATCTTATACTTTGGTTTGACGCGCCTAATGCCTTTTCCCCAGAACTCCATCCCATCTTGAACGGGAATATGCATTCAGCATCCAATATGCAAGCGTCCTTCGTACATTTGAGAATATGCATGTATCGCTCATTCTCGCATGCTACTGCATGTATGTCATACCAGTACGATGATTCTCGTAGAGTGCGATGGGCTTTATGAAAGCAGGTCAGCCGAGAAATCGCCCTCGAGGAACCGGACTTGGCGCAGGTGGACTCCTCCTGTTTCATCAGGTGAACGCGCAGCGTACAACCTACAAGCAACAATTCGACTCCTCATATGAAATTACTGGCGGCATCTCTGACCCGCACGAGCTACTGAGATGTCTGCTGTCTCAGCGAAAACAGCAGCTTTTGAGGTGACTTAAGGGAAGATAGTAAAACGCGTCACTGACTGTTGTATTAAGCGCTTGGCTGGTTTCTTATATATCCAACACACGTCAGAAGTGCAACGTGTTTGATTCTTTCCTTCTATTCTACGGGTGTACAGATCGCCCTTGATAACGGGACCCATCCAACTGAACCGCCATCATGCTTACTGTCATTTGCATTGGTGTAGTGTTTGTGCCTTCCGCATTCTAATTCGTGATTTGGGTTTTATCTGATAAGTGAAGAACGAGGAGAACATCGGCCGAAGGGTAATTTAGCCAAGAGAAAAGTTAAGGGGAGCTAAGGGGGGTGCCACAATACCAATACCAATACCAATACCACAACGCGTAATCATCCGCCCGTAATGTAATTTACTCGTACGGGAGCGAGCGAGCGAGCGATCACACCATTCATCGTTGAATAATTCCCACACCAACTATGCAAGAGGTTTCTCTGTTAATCCTTTCCTTCAAATCTCAAGAGATCTATCGCCTGATCGACCTAGTCACATAGACCTTGTGCATATAATCAGCTCTGTTCTGTTTCCCCTTGTGCATAGTTAGCGACACGCAATTCAAAGGAACAGTCACGCAAGAAAGGAAGGATATCGAGATCCAGGACAAGACAGACACGCGCGAAAAATGCAGACAGCCGTATCAGATAAGCAGGTGAGTTTACTGCGAAGGTAGTCCTGCACTATCTTGGCTCTAATTACGCCATTGTTCGTACTATCTTCGGCCGGGCGATTACGAACGAGCGAGCTCGAATCACCCTTTGAAGTCTCTTAGTATCGACCTCCATACCTATCTATACAACCTCTGCCGTGGCTCTTTCTCACCATTGGTCATCCCGCTTTGTGATTCATTTCGTTTCTTATCTTTCTCAAATCTGTCGTTGCCATTACTCGTTCTGCCTTGCCTGGTCGATTACTCCATCATCGTATCAAGCATTCAGACTGCTTGATTTTGACTGTCACCTATTACCTCGGAGAAACCTTTTGCAAGATGCGCCCCGTACCTGTGACTTGCCCATTCGCAAATATGGCACTAACGCCCACTTCTACCGCTCAGCTCCACCTCAACTTTGCCGCTTCAGCCGGCGGCGGCGGCAGCGGCTCAACTTTAACGGCCTCTCCGCCTGCCAACTCACCGCCCTACACACCATCTTTCCAGCCCAACACGCCAGAATTCGAGCTGCCCTCTTCCAGCGGCGCACCACAAATCCAACCTCAACCTCAAGCTCAAGGCCAAGGCCAAGGCCAAGGCAAGAAGACGCACTCGGCTCGTGGGACGATCAAAGGCGGATTGGAGAATGACGATGAGATCGTACTTGATCTGAGTCAGCCTGTGTCAACGTTGTTGAGGCTGGGCACGCAGAGGGCGCACGTCAAGGCCGAACATTCGGCCGGTGCTGCTGCGCTTGTCCAGGGTGGCTTGGGATTAGAGGAGTATATCCGGTGGTGTGCTGTCTTATGGAGAATCTACGAGTGAGTAAGACATGTCTCCATAAATCAAAAAGAAATATCTCGTTTCATTATTTGCGTTGCTGGATTTCCGTTTTCGTTTTCAACTGTATTTGTGGATGACAATCGAGCTTTCTCGCTGACGTTGCGATCTTCCTTCCGTAGCGCCCTTGAACTGGCACTCGCCGAGAACGCTAACAACCCTGTGCTTGCGCCGACATATGATCCCGCTCTCCTTGCCCGAGCGCCAGCACTAGCGGAGGATATCTCTTACCTTCTCACCTTGCTTCCCTCATCTTCCTCCTCTTCCACCTCTTCCGCTCCTTCATCTTCAAACTCGACATCACTCAAAGCCACATCATTACCTCCCTTCGCACTCCCACCGTTCCTCGAAGAGATCTTCACTTCACCTCCTCCAGGGTTGAACAACTACCTCCAACACATCAAATCCCTCTCGTCGACTTCGGCATCGTCGGCCGTGGGACCAAATGGCCCATCGCGGCTCTTAGCTCACGCGTACGTAAGGTATTTGGGTGACTTATCAGGAGGTCAATTCATCGGAGCTAGAGTGAAAAAATCATACAACCTTCAGGGAGAGAAGGGAACCAAGTTTTATTACTTTGAGTTCCATAAGGGTATGACTGCTGGATCAGGTGTTGGAGGTGTCGGAGATGAGGAGAGTCGGGCGGATGCGAAGAAGAGGTTGAATGAGGTTAAGGATTGGTATAGACGTGGTATGGATGAAGGTGTAGGAGAGGACAAGCTGTTAAAGGGTGAGTGAGAGCTCTATTCAGGACTCGAAATCCTCCAAGACTTGATTGATTGCGCACGCGAAACCCATCTCGTCCTGATAGTTACCCTTTTAAATACCCCCACTATCATACTACGCACCTTACCTTTTCTTTCGCTATACTCGTGCTGTTGTTTCTTGCGTCTTGTCAGCCAAACCCACATTACATCACCTGAATCGCACGCTGACTATCATTATCATCGTCCAATCTGTGGTCTATAATCTATAGCCGAACTGGTTGAAGAGGCCAATATCGCTTTCTCACTCAACACAGACCTCTTCTCCGTCATCCGTTTACCCTCTTCATCTTCAGCATCTGGTGGTGGTAAGACCCAAACGGAGACAGAGACGCAAAAACCGCCCGCAGTCAAAGTAGAAAGTACAAGCACGATCACAGACAAGGTATCATCCATGCTTTGGTTTACGGCTGCTGCTGGTGTTGGCATCTTGTTGAACATCTACGTTCAGCCTATCGTCTCGAGTTGGTTGAGCGGTCAGGGATCTCCACAGACAGTGCAGACTACTGCTATATAGTTTGATGTCCTTGCTTACATAATCATCGAACAAACAAGAAGAAGAAGCGATGTCGATTGTTTGTTTGTTTATTCTATATCATCTTGTAGACTCCCTACGCTCAAATCAGATGTGCAGGATTTACAGCTAGAGCTAGTTTCATTCTGAATCTGAAATGATCGTCCTATCTATCTCAGAATCAATTGGTATATGAGTTGTAGCAATGTAACGTGCTCAATGATACCATCGCGGATATGCACACAATACATGCAGACACACACTCGGACGTCGATGGATCTGTCCATTGAAGATAACAATTAACAGTCAGTTCAGGACCAGAACCATGCCACAAGTCCACAGTACTTCGTCACATCGCCGTTCATAAATCAAGCAAAATAGGAGGACTTACAATGAATGTCCATCGAACCGAGCTCGAGCACTTTCTCGGAAAAAAATATCGAATCGAGGCGAATTCTGCAAGTGCAAGTGCTAGCTGCTAGAGCGATAAACGTGAATGTCAAATATCACATGCGCCATCGCGTACAACATGTTATAGCTATAGGTGATGATTTGCGACAAATACATATGCTGTTCTTCTATATACCGGCCTAAGAACCAAATTTACGAGGTTTCTTATTCAGAAGAAAAAGGCCGTGACCAACTCTCGGTCGCCAAAACATAGGTTAATGCGATGAAGGATGGAAACAAATTTCTTCGACGGCGGTCGATGATTTGATTTAAATGCTTGAAGAAGTCCGACAACTTGTCCCATTCCGAAGGGTTTGACGGCCACTTCGGATTTGTACTGTACTTCTAGACCCAATTCTATTGAATCACGTCTAATGATTTGTATCTTCATGCTGTATGGGCTTCTTAATCGCCGATCGCCATGAAAGAAGACCAACCGACTAAGTAATATAAAAATGATATAATATAAAAGGGTGGGTACTAAAATGCTGGAAATAGAGAAAATGCTGATAACCCCCCCCCAAAAAAAAATGCGTGATTCAAACTTCCAAACTTCCAGACTTCAAATTTCAAATTAGAAGAAGAGTAACCGTACAATGAATGCGAAAACGAACGTTAATTGTGGAAAAAAAGGTCATCCCACCTCCCGTTTACTCTCATTTGTTTGACCCATATCGGATCGACCTCCTCGAAGTGAGCTATGTCGACAGCGCCCACATGCACTCCCCTCTTAGAGCTTCATGATTCTGCCCACGAAGAAACGAAGAAAGCTGAAGGAGTCGTGGCTGCTATGTTGCTGTCGATTAAACGTCGATCGCTTCTTTACTTCTTCACTCCCGCAGCGAGATTGACACTCCTGGCTCCCATGACTTGCGAGAAAGGCTGGTGGACAGCATCGTAGTCTTTCGGTCGTCGGAAAAGGAGGACGTGCTATACAAGTGAGAATCGAATCGTCAGCTCAACACCTTTGACAGGTACCGATTCATCCGTGTGAGTATGAATGTGGTGGCAGCATATGGTGGACCTCATGATTATGAAGCGCCATCAGTCGGTGACTTTGATGACAAAGCGATATTTACAGGTTCCTACGCGAAGGGGAAATCGCAAATCAGCTATCAGGCATTGGAACCGGGCTCGACAACGGACTCACAGGATCGTGTCTCATGTACATCTCCCATCTGTAAACCAAACAGAAACATATCAAAAAAAAGTCAGCGCCTGGACCGGACAATAGATTTGGGTTCGCAACGACGAAGAGAGAAGGGTAAGGGTATGGAGCGACGCAAAGCGGAAAGAAGATAAATGACATTGGCAGTGCAGAAGCTGGTAATCTGATGGCGATCGGATTTGGTGGTCAAGCGCCGGTCGTGTTTCAAGGGCAAAGTATCGCGAAACTTGGCACCGGTACTCACCCTGGCGATTGTCTAATTCCAATCCCACGCCATACATCCTCGGGACATACACCTGGGGGAACGAATCGTACCAGTTGCTTAGGGATCTATTTGTAGTCAACGGCAACATCATCAGCACGTCGCTCCATTAGGTTGTTGTGAGCGAGGAGAAAGGTGGTGGTCGGGCAAACCTCAAAGCGAGGATCATGGGCAGCTGAAGAAGGATGGTAGTTTCGGCTCTGTATTGTTGTAGGCAGGTGTGAAGCACGATCACTCACAATGACGTGTCTGTGACAGGCATTATAATACACGAGTCGATTAGTAACCATGTCTTGACCCCTCCATTCTCTCTAATCTTCAGCTGAAGAGTTGGGTATATCGACTCACCTGTACTCCCAGTCTTCATCTGCACAATTGCAAATAAATTCAGGTCAGCTCATATCGTTTATACATCTCACCAGGGATCTCCTTGTACCGGAAAGTGGAAGTGAGCGATCCCGGCTCGGCAGTGAAAGAGAAGCTAAACCAACGAGGAGGAGAATTGCGGCGATGACTCACTGGAATATCTGGGCGAATACTGGATCTTCTCAGAGTATGTCTCGATGGCCTTTCTCTTCTCTTCGGATGTGTATGGTTTCTGTTGATACTTGCTCATTTTGGCGGCGCCGAAGGGCTGTTATACTTGTATATATATGTGTGTATGGATATTGGGACTATCCGAATTCGAGGTTATGCGTAACAGGAATTTGGTATATTCGATAGTTTGTGTCGAGGAGTGACCAATTCGATAGAGATGAGACCGAAGTTCAATGAGGAAGAGGGCAGCGAGGAATGAGAGAACCTATGTGCAGATGAAAGAGAGAGCTACGACGAGAGAAAAACAAAAGAGGAGAGTCGACGTTGGTTGTTAGCTGTGAACAAGGGGGTGATTGGATCGTAACGGCAAGGCGGGTCAAATTCGGATGGCGACTAAGGAATGTAGTGATCACGATAAACGAGATAAGAGATTTGCAAACAACTAGTTTGTCGTTCACTTGGGAATATAAATGGTATAAGGACAATCGGGAAGGTAATGGAGGGAAACAGACGAGATAGGGATGAGAATGATGTTTAGCGAAGCGCAGTGCCGAGCATCCTCACTGGGATTGTTCAAATCTTTGGAAGCGTGCGAGCGTATAAGCGTATAGGGGTTGGTAGAACAGAAAACAGAACAGGTAGAGTGATATTTGGGCCGAGCCAATTGAATGGGTTAGGTCAAAACGAAACAGATGCGATTGCGGTCTGACCTAGTCCGACGTTGTGAAGTACATGTACGTGTACGTCTGTCCTATTCAGTCGAGACTTTACTCACTTTGTTTGATCAACGATACCTTATGCTATGCAATGCTCAAACTGATATCAGATGGGTTGTTGTTCTTTGTCGAGAGGTTTAGTGTGGTGTCGTGTATTGTATGGAATGGAATTGTTTATCGTTCAACCTGTGGCGATGTGATGTTGTGGTGCAAACTCGGTTGACTATGCTAGCTTGGACGAGAACGCGATCAATGTGACGGTGGAGTATGGGTATTGGGGCGTGTATTCTATTTTGTTTTGCTTTTTGCTTGGTATTTTTCTTGCTATGGTGAAGCTATCAAGGATGAAAGAATGAAGAGGGAGACATTAACAGTCTATTCAGTTTGATCTGACTCTGAGAAGGAACAAGATCAACAATCAACAACAATCCACTACCTTACCCGCACCCACCGCACAGTCAACCGACGAGCGAGTGGTGCACAACAAAACTCGGACCCTTCAGGATACTTTTGACTCTTTGTTTCTGAATAGAAATCAATCACCTCCACTAAACGCGGGGTAGACACCTATCCACCACTGTATGCTTCGCTCCCGGTCACAGAATTATCAGGAACGCAGACACGCAAATGCGGGGTGACAGGGTAGAACAAGGGATCTTACACGTGGATATGACTGCCGCTTAAGCTGCACGCGACTGCCTGCTTGTGTTTGCCTACTTCAACATCCACGGCCGGACAGTCGAATGCACAATCTGGTCTCGTTGACCTTTGCCATAGATCCTGCAGCGTTGTAGGTAGATATATCTATATGCATGTCGTTTCACATCGTTTGGAATCGTATGGTATGTTATCTTGTACGTCAAGGTACTCTGAAGAGAATATCGTATGGTGTCGTGATGAGTTCGTTATGGACATTATAAACCTCGAAACCCTTTCTACGCTATGGTACACAACAATTAATGTACAGCCCGACCGTTGGTCCACCCTCATAGGTATCAACTCCCCTCATCAGTGCTTCTCATCGCCTCGATCAAATCCAAAGTCCCTCAAAGCCCTTCCCTCAATCAACCACCTTGAGCCCACTGAGCGACTGAGCACTCGCAACCTTCATCACGGTCTCGGAAGGGGTCGCCTTCTTCTTCTCCTTCTTCTCTGCCTTGGTCTCTTCGCCGTCCTTGCCAATAACCACCGCATCTTCCTCCTTATTCGCATCCTCTTCTTCTTCCGATTCTTCCTGGCCAAGGAAGAACTTCATGAGGGAACCGGAGAAACCGGAGAAGAGCGAGACGCCTTCGACGTTGGACTTCACCGGTTTAGGGGTTCCACCTTTTCTTGGCGCAGAGAGGTTCCAGTACACAATTTCGGGCATGGGGTACCCGGCTTCCTCGAACTTGCGCTCAATTGTGTCGTGTTCGGTCTCACCGAATCTGCCGTTGGAGGCCTGGTCGAACTGCATGTCGGAGAAGACGAACAGTTTTTTCACCATTTGATCACGAGTGAGCTTTTCCCTCTTGGCGGAGCTCAGGATCATGTCGAATACCTTAAAGAAGTTTGTCGACATCTCCCAATGAGCCCTGGACAATTTATCGACTCGTTCGGATATAGGGAGTGAGATATCGATGGTTTCGAACGTGGGGTTGGAGGAGAAGGTGAAGAAAGAGCCTGACCAGGGGGCGATGGCGAGCTCGCCGAGAAGAAGGGTAAGAGCGATGCAGGGTAAAATGGGAGGTGGGTGCGCTTTGTCATTGATGGAACCGATGGAGCCCATTGAACCCGAGACATCGGCAACGGCAATACAGTTGTCCAGGCGATTCTTGGAGCTGTTGCGAATGGCATTGACTAGCGAACTCCATTGGAGGTTCGCCAATTTCTTCTGGATCAAAGCCTTGCCGTGGACCGCTGCAAAAGAGATTTTTGATCAGCCAGATCCAGAGGGAAACTCAGGGAGATACAACTCACCGTCGTACACAATTTCATGAGGCATCAAGCCTGCGCCTGAAACAGTCGAGCGACTAAGATGTACATTATTAGCATGAGACCTTCTCGGCCAGGAGAAGACGGAGACTTACCCGCTGGCAACGCGCTCGAGATAAGCATCGAATCCCTGACGATCATGTTCGGCGAAGGACACGGCGTTTCGAGCCATCGACTTTGAAGGAACCTGTAAACCGAGCATCCTAATCAGCTTTGTGAAACATCAACAGTACAGACCATGAACGCACCTTGGGATATTCGATTTTCCACGACCCGTTCGACATTTCAACCTCGGGAACGGACAGGGCTTTTCGAAGAGGGGAGAGTACCTCCTTCTGCAGGCGTTGTCTCGACCAGTTGATAGCATCGTTTGGGAAGAGCATCTTGGCAAGAGCAGTTGCGAAAAGGGTCTGCTTGTCGGCGCTATGACCGGGGGTGGGCACCCATTTGGCTGCGTAGGACATGCCGAAGAGGTGAGGGGATGAGTTGCTCGGATAGCCCGATCGCTGATCAGCGGGAAGACGGAGGAAGTCTTGGTGTTTGTCCAGGAGGGCGAGATCCTCTTTAATGTACTCGACGAAGATGTGGAGGACCATGACGAAGAGCGCTTGGTACTTCTTGTCGGTCTTGAGTGATTCCTCGGCCCGCTCTGCAAGCAAGACATGCTTGTGGTGGACTGCATGAACATCGGAACGTCAGCAAGGGCCGAAGGGGGTTTGGATGATAGCAAGGTATACGGTGAACGACTTACGAGTAGGTGCTCTCAGCAGCTTAACTTTGAAAGACATCTCTACCTTGTCTGCAACCTTCTTAGCATCACGAAGAGTGGACCTGAACGGTGTTCTATCCCTCTTCGACTTCGGATCCTTCTTCTTCTTGAGTCGGGACTGTTTGAAAGCAGTCCCGTATGTCTTGGGTGCAATAGCTTCGTCAAGAGCGGTGAGTCGTCCTTTGTAGGCGGTGGTGAGCTCGCCGTTGATATGCAATTTAAGAAGTTCGATAAGGCTGGATGAGTAACTGATGATCAGTTCAGACATCCTACTGAACAAGGGTGTGGGCTGGCTGACTTACTCCTTGAAGCTTCCATGTGGTCGAGGTGGGTACTGTGGGACTTCCCCTTCGCCCATATCAACGTTTCCCTCATCGTCGAGGTCTAAGACCTCTTCGCCGTTGATTGCTGCTTCTTCCTTCCTCTGGCTGTTTGCAGCGTCTCTTGCCTGATCTCGCTGTCGCTCGCAAGTCGGCTCGACAATGAGGTGGAGGCTGTATGAATGAAGGTGACATGTCAGCTATTGTGAGAGAAACGCGATACGCTATGATCCATGCAGCTGAACAATACTCACTTTTCGAGGAGAGTGCGGGGGTGGTTCTCCCATACCCAGGCAAGACATTGGTAGAAGCCTTCTCTCCATCCTTTACCTTCGTGAATCGACCTTGTCTGGAAGATAAGCCTCAGGGTACTGTGAAGTATAGGGCTCTCGTCAGCTTGGTCTGAATGAAGATCCTTCATCATGTGCATGTAAGCTGTCGAACTTACGTGAGGGAGTCCTTCGCCCAAGCCGCTTCCACCAGCTCGTAAATCCTCGAGGCAGGGACGCCGGGAGTGAGCTCGAAGAAAAGGTCAACAATTGGGTCAGAGGTCGAGGAGTGTGCTTGAGCGCCTTTGTCGGTGAAAGTATCAGGAGCCCGCTGAAGAGCAGGGATGAAAGCAGCCCAGGATGGTTTAGGGTCGGCGGGCTTGGGAGCCGGTGAGGTAGACGCTTTCGGAGCTGAAGGGGGTTTACCAGCTGGGACGAGAGTGGGAATGAGAACATGAGGAGGAGTGGCGAGAAGGGAAATGAACTTAGTAGGGAGAGACCAGTCTTTCAACGAGACTTTCGCCGGCGCTGAGGAGGAGGTGGGTTTGTTGGAGACCTGAAGCCCGTTGGAGACCTGAAGTCCCTTCATAGAGGTAGCGAGGGGAGTCGACATGATGACGGTTTGTCGAAGTCGAAACGATGTGTATGTATTTCGCTCTACCGAAAAGAAGAGAAAAGATAAAAGAAGAAGGAATAATAAAGTCTCTTCCCAGTATATGAATGGGAACGAGGTGTGGAGAGAAGGAAGAAAGAAGAACGAAGAGAGAGAGAAAGAAGCAAACAGCATTTGATCGAGTCGAGGGGAGGGCATGTTCAAGGCGAGGCCAAAGGAATGTCATGTCATGATATGCTTAGCACCATATGAATATGCGTGAGAGCGTGCCTGAATGCTGTGTCACCGTCCGTACATACAGAGTATGGGGTCTCCAGGAATTTGCCACCCAAACTTTGCTCGAGGTGGGTTTGCATTCTGGCTCGTTGCGGAGCTGGACAGGTCGCAGGATGCAGCAATGAAGGGAATCGAGTCGACTCGGTTCCGAGGATTGATGTCACTCGAAGCTATCAGGGACATCGAAGAGGGATACGGCGAACAAGTATGAGCTTGACAGACGCAGACGAGGCCGGCATGGCGGAAATCTCTGGCACTTGATGTTTCGTCACCACTGGCGCAAGATTATGATGATATCGTACTGCATCAAGGTAACAAGGCCTCACGATCAAGATGTGTGTGTGTGTATACGGTCGGCATGATGAGCGTGTGTTTAATGCAAGTATCCGCAGGATCATCGATCGAGGTGCATGTAGCCTGTGATGCAAAAGGGAATAGACGTAAAATTGATCAACTTTCTTCATGTTTTTCATCCTATGAGTGCGTATATTGATGTAGGAGCTGTAAAAGTAAAAATCTTAAATAAACTGAGTCTGCATCTATGCAGAATGTGAGATCACAAATGGCATATATAAGGAGTCGTGCTGAGAAATGATCTAAGATCGTGTAGCGCTTTCAACGCCGTACCTCAGTTGGTAAAAGGGTAATCTCGTAAGATCCACACCAAGTCATGTATTTCCAGCATGGACGTTTTCTTCAGTCTTCAGGTCAGTTCGGAAACGGGGGGCATTCGGAACGGAAGCATAGAAGGACATTATAGCATATACGGAAATAGGAAAAGGCAGTAGTATCGGATTGAGCGAGATACCCTGCCCCTATGTCCCTCTTGAGTGAGGGGCGCGCGATCAATTCCTTTTTCGGGGTGAGAATTGGTCAATTGGCCAATTGACGCTGTGGCGGATGATACAGTAGCGATACCTCTGGACACTGGGAGAGTGTGCCACTTGCGCCGACTACTTGTCTAACTTAGAGGAAAACAAGAGTTACAGCCTATTCAAGTTTGGGCTCGCTGCGCTTCCTTTTTGGTAGGCGAGCGCTAACATTTACATTGCCTGAATGTGCCAGGTACAGTACATAAGAGCTCGCAAAGAAAGGACAATACGATCGCGAAGCAACATATTGCTGTACCTGAGTGGTAAAGAACCTTCAGTGCGCTGCATGACGTATGCATGTGCTGAGTGGTAGCGCAGACGGCCGTACGCTACCAACACTACATGCATGCGTCACAAAGTCTGTCGAGGGTTCGAACTGGCTTTCAAGGCGTAGGATCAAGTCCTTGCGATCGCGCGATCAGGTTTGCTTTTCGCTACGTGTATGTGTGCATCCTTTGGCACCGACTGCAGGGTAACGTGCTGGGACTGTGACGCATGTACTTTGTCTTCGCCCCCATGACCCCCAGCGATGGGTTTATATAGGACACTGAGGCATGCTTCCTGTCGAATCGCTTCACTTGTAGCTCTAGTGCCATTGACATCGTTCTTAGCAGAACGGTGTTAATGGCAGTGGAGCTGTAGTTGATTGCGTGTTCGACACTTTTTCAGGCCACTTTCTAGATATGCCTTTTTGTACTGTACTTGAGTGAATTTGTTCAGCGTGAACAAAGAGGTTGACGCATCGAATGGTATTCATGTGTATCGATGTGCATGGTCAATACATACTATACTAGTCTCCAGTTAAACTTCGAAGCTGCATACTCGTACAGTTCTGCGCAGACTTGTGGGCTTGTGTACACTGAGATACCACGCACAAAGAATCAAGGGAGGGTACTATATTAGCTCGATTTGGAAAGATCGGTATGATCGTGTAGTGCACACGCTTGTACCTCAGTGGTAAAGGGCCTCTCGAACGCTCTGATTCCTTATTGGCTGAATTTGAGATCGCAACTGTAAGGCGGTAAATCTGGCCGACCAACGACGAATTTACTGCTGAATTATTCTTCAAACTAACCGAAGATATGACTTCAGCGTGCGGGACGCTCGGACATGTTCTATCAATTCCTTGAGAGCACACGATCAATTCTTTTTACTTCTGGAAATGCTCGGTCAAGCGAAACATCGCCGTCTTCAGCAGGCGTTCACCTTTACGAGCAGCTTCCTTTGCTGCTATTGTTTGCTGTCGGTTGCCCAGCCTCTTAGCATCGCTTGGAAGAGAATGTCATCCAGGCTCTACGAGGGAAGGGAGTTTAAGTTGGTGTGGGATAACCGTTTCCCACTTCATCCCATGATGGTGCGTTGGTCTTCCGATATATCAAGGTTGTTGTTCCCTTCATCATATATCGCAGTTAACGGGCTCCTTGCCATCTACAGCCCAGAGTTGTTGTTCTTGGCGTATTGAAGATGGTGGTCGCAACACCCCGAACCGAGCGGTCGTTTCTTTTCTGCAACTGCACTGCTTGCATCACTGGCCAAACATTCCCCTACTGCATCTCTTGTGGGCGGCGTGGAATAGCAGCGCAGGCGCACCACTAGTATGTAGAGCTTGGAAGTCCAGACCTTTGTTAACGATTGAGGACGGTGATCTTTCTTGTGCGAAAATGATGCTGATCGAAAGGTACATATGTGTGCATCCTTTAGCCTTGCCTGCAGGACATTGCGCTGGGATAGACTATATGGTTCTGGCTGATTGAGCGTATTTGAGAGGTTCATTCGAGATTCGGGAAAAATCAAATTGGTGCTTTTGTTAAACAGATATCGTTGCACAATGCACTATATAGTGGGCTCCAGCGGGTAATCGCTTGATCGTGAAGCGAAACACTCGTGAGACTCAGTGGTTAATGTCTGAGTCAACAAGAGGTAGCGCAGGGTGAACTCCATCGTTTGAGCGTCGGTACCGATGAACACGAATCGAGCCTGACGCGGCCCGGCAGTGTCGCGGTACGTCATACCTTTCCGGAAGCGCGCGATCAAAATCAATCAATCAATCTTTTTGCCTTTCGCCACGCCACGATTAGTACCATTACTTGGGGCGCAGGAACAACAAGCATGAACGGTGATCTGCTTATCACCAAACCACGCTATTGTTTCGTTAGCGCTTGATGTGACATAGGTCGGACCGTCCTTTGGACTCGACGACAGCAGGTCAGATAGCGCAACCTTCAACTATCGGCAGGGAAGTACATGGCTGTGAACAAGAGCGTGACATGCAAACGGTATGGAGCAACCTGGAGCTGTCCATCGTGCATAAGTAACCGGGAGAACCGCTGATGCAAAGCGACTCCTCCACATCACTCGACTCCATGGAAATAGTCGACCCATAGCTAACGGTACCTACACATGAGTACTATGCAGGATCCCAATATCTATGAGTCCTTCGAACATACAAAGCAGGTATCGCCGACTTTCCCACGGTCGCGTAGCGAGAACCGACAAATCTGAACGATTGAGGATGATGAGCGGAATGGAGTCATTCCGTATCGACTCCGTCTCGCCCAGGTCAGGGCGTGCGATCAAACCTTTTCATAGGCCAGTCAGCCGTTAGTTTTTGTCCTCCTCAATTGCGAGAACACCTACTCACCAACAGGGGGTATAAAAGGCCACTTGATGATATACCCCTCGATCGTGGAGTGCGCTGTACCTCAGTGGTCAAATTATGGTTTGAGCCAGCATGGCCTCGATATTGCTGTGGCGGGCATGCCTCACAGTAATATTGAGGATAATGCTGTGCTGGCTCTTATACTATAATTTGATTTGGCCTCCGGCCGCGCGATCAATCCTTTTGCTCACCACTCTCGAGCTGTCTTTTTGTCTTCTCCTTCCACTTGTGGGACACAAAAGCCAGCTGAAGGGTATAAAAAGCGTTTGAACAATATAGCCTCCCAATCGTGTAGCGAAATCTAACAGTGGTTAAAATTCGGTGGAGCCTCGACATTGCAGCGGTGGGCATGCCTCGTTGTTATGTCGAGGCTCCTGAGTGTCAACCTTTGGTCTTCGGTTCGAGGGCCGCACGATTGAATCTTTTGTTTTGTTTTGTTTTTCGCATTAGCAGATCTGACTACGCAACACGTGAATAATCTCTATGATCCGGGCTCCTGATAGTTCAAAGGAGTGTGTGTGTGTTCCTTACCAGCTTCATAGCACACAAGCGCTTCTGATATTACGCGTGACGGTGGGTCTTCTGTTGGATTGCGAGTTCTTCTTGTTGGCAGTTTGGACGGCGGTATCGGTTCAACCTTGTCCTGTGGCGGCCAGCACCTCGGCAGTCTCACGAGGAGAGTAGATCCAGTGATGCAGGTAGATTTTCAGTCAGGTTCGTGCAAAGTCCTGTGCCAATGGACCGTTACTGTTGATATCGGTGGGCAGCCGTTTTTGACACGCGAACGATTTTTACAAATCCTTACAATATAATCGATGGTGGCTATATAAACTGCGATCACGCTGAAGGTGTTGATCGTGTAGCATACGTACGCAGACCTCAGCGGTCAAGAATGGAAGTCATAATCCTCTCCGTCTCGGCGTCGAGAGGATTCGCCCCAGTTCGCCTGCCCAACCTAGGGGGCACGCGATCGAACCTTTTACTTATCACATCGACGGTCTTCATAATCCGCTTTTTGACTTGCATGTGTTGGGACAAGATGGAACGGGTACAAAAGGCGTGGTACACTTATATTCCTCAATCGTGTAGCATCAAGATCATTCAGTTGGTATTGCGGCGGAGGGCATGCCTCGCCGCAATAGCAAAGTACGAATCTGACCTTCGAACCCCGGTTCGACGGTCGCACGATTAATTTCTCCTTTTGTTTTCGGGAGCTGATCTGTCCTTCCCAGAGCTGTTTATGGCACGAGTCACCAAATTCTACCCACTCTCAGTCAGGCCTCGGCTCTGGGAGATACAAAGGAGGGCTTGTGTGTCCCACCACACGCGCTTCTTCCCGATCATACGTCTGGATCTATGGGCACTCGCCAGCGGAACTAACAGCGGGCATCCAAGAAGGGTGAGCCCGTCTTGTCACGAAAATGCAAGAACCTTCAGTGCAGAGCCAAATCGTCAGCAGATTTGCTCGCGACGAGAGATTTGCGGATGAGGGTAGCGTCATCAAGCCGGCATGTGTGAAGACATTTGTTCACCATCAGAATGATGCTAACATCCTAGGTTGAAGTAAACAAGCTCAATTTGGCGCACAGAGAACCCAATCACGAAAGCCATATAACATTGACTCTGCGAGACAGAAATTGATCGTGTATCAAACAATACTGTACTACAATGGTAAAAGGTACGTTTGCAACCGCCGGAGCCGACCTTCGCTTTCGAACCTGCTCGGGCCCCTTCCTAGGTGGGGCACGCGATCAATCCTTTTTGGAGATGATTCACTAAATCTTGAGATATCATGGCTGCATCGCCTCAGCAGGAAAACAAGCGTGATTGGTATGTAAGGCAATGTTTCACAATATCTACAGGTCACGTAGCGTAGCTTAACGGTTAACAAGATCAACAGGTTCACGCTGTTCAGCCTCAACCTGTCCCTCACATTGGGGTGGGCGCGCGATCAATCCCCCTCTTTTTGCCTGGCAGAATTTTTCAGTTGAACTCTGTCTCGCCACTCTACATCTTGCAGCTGATTGATGGTACATGGTGCCTCAGGGTCCGTGCGCACGATACGCCGAAGGAGGGCCATCATTGATGTATATATGCTCTGGGTGTACGACTACTTCCTTTTCCCTTTTCTTACTCTGAGAGAGACGTGGACGATCTCTGTGACTGTTCTAGTACATGAAGCCTCTGTGTGTCGGGAGCTTTTGCACATTGCAGTTACTGAAGAAACGATTCTCGACCAAAATAAGCGTTGCCAACAAGATACCAGATCTGAGAACCAGCAAAGCGTCGCCACATCAATGAGAAGGTTGCAGATCTTCCTGATGTCTGATGCCCACACATCAACAGAATTCGAATATGGCCACCAAGACTTCGTTTGGCCAAAGATGTACTTCATAGCGGCCTAACACATGGTGAAAGGTGGCTAAGGTGTCGGTTGGTACGTTAGTTGAACAAAAGGGGAACTACCAGGCTAAGACCACGACGATCTAAGGAAGAAGAAGAGGTCTACAAGGGACCCTATAAAAGGGCTATTCATGACCAGCACTTCTGATAGTGTAGCGTACTTGTTAAACCCCTTCGGTCAAGGACAAAAACAGACGAGCGCATCGGCCGAGACCTTGACTGGCCTCAGCACGAAGTGCCCAATGGTTCGAGTCCGCCTTGCTCTACCCGGGAGACGCGCGATCAAGATTTTTTTAGTTAGAAGTTGAAAAGATGTGCGAAAAAGTTTCCTCATCGCACACACACCATCATGAACGATAGGTCGTGATACGCACGTGGACGACGTATGTAGTCGCACGAACGAGAGTGATATGCAGAAGAAGCCTTTTCCTGCGAACGTTCTTTTGCCTCTGTCGCCACTATCCCCCCCTCTCGATGACAATTCCGTGTCTCCGATGCAGTCTTCCTGGCTCCTCGTTGCATATAATCCTAAGGAATTGAATATCCTTTAAGTGGAAACGTGAAATGTTGGCCACAAGAGAAAAGGCAACTCAAGCAAACCTGATGCGCCACCAGTCTTCCTCAATGGCGCGGTACCTCAGTGAAGGTGTTAGCGAGCCACCGCTATCTTTCACCACCTTTCCTCGGCTGCATACAAGCAGGGCGACGGCCCAAACAGATGCTCAGATGAAGACATCGGAAGAAATAGCATGCACTAGATATGGCCTGGCTGAGGGAAGTATTATAGTCCGGATGTTTTTGTCGTACCGTCAGGGCCGAATGACGCATTTTGCGATGTACGTTTATTGCAAAGTTCGTTGTCCATCTCCTGCTCGCGCAAACCGCAGCGGCGGCATAAAAAATTACGGGTATATATGGTCTACCTATACTAAGTATATATGAGTCGTGTAGCGAAATCTGCTAAACCAGTAGGTTAAGGGACCGTGGTTTGCAGGACAGCCATTGCAATTCCTGTAAAGGCTTTCCTGCATCTGGCTTCGATCCTGCCCCACTTCCTTTACCAGGAAGCGCGCGGTCACTTCTTTTTGGAAGACAATGTGATGTCAAACTGGCTGAGCTACCTCGCACGGACCTCATGCCATTATACCAGCCGCCAACACCAAGGCATAGTCCACGACGTGCGCTTGGACCCTTGCTCCATATCGGTGCCACTTTTGGGAGTCATCATCAATATATATGGTCACGTTGACGCTTCATGCGATGGTCTGAGCCTGCGTGTGCTTCGTGGATATAATCAGTCAGTCCAGACTTCTAAGGGACGTTGCGCAAGGCTGGTCATTCGTGGTCTTTACTGCAGGCATCCATTAACAAGTAGCTCGATCTCACTTGCCTCCGTCAGGTCTTGGGACTCGAGCCGCCAATTCTTCACCCTCTTTCCTTGACTCCCATAAATCACTGTAAACTGTTTGTGGGTGGCTATGCCGAGCTTACAGACCGCTCGTACTCAGGGCATTGATTATGCGAGAGTGGAAAAGGGGTGCGCGCTTGTGGAAGAAGTCAGAGCCTTCGCACGGGTGGCCACCACTGTTCCGCCTCCTCTTCTTTCGCACGGACCCCCCCGCACTGCTCGGGCATCGCTCACATCCCCCTTGTTGACTTGCATGCCATCCCGGTGTCGTCCCAGACATATTCCGACCCCCAATATGTAACGCCGTATGAACGATCAATCGCTGTTCATGGTGTACATCGTGGAGATGATTCCATTCTATCTGATCGCGAAGTACACCAGCATACAACCTCAGTGGTTGAGAGTGGGGGAGCTCATTCGTAACTTGATGAAGAGGCAAGCTGGACGCCTGCCGCGACGGGCAATAGTACACTCCGATTCAAACAGACTCAGGTTTAGCCTTCTTGAGGTATCCTTGATGCCTAGACGGGGTGAGCTTTGTTGTATGAAATTTGAATCCCACTGGGTTCAGTGAGCTATGGCAGAATCGAAAGGCTACTGTGTGCGTCCTGTGCATCACATGCTGAGCTGTCACACTTGACCTGACCTGCACAGTAATGCCTGGAGGACGCGCGATCAATACTTTTTGGCCCACACAGTCCACCAGATTGGCTCGTTCGAGGAGGGGACGAAGCATGGAGAGCCTCAGCTTATGACCTGAAGCCTCACTTACCTTAGGGCTTTGACCACATCGTTCCCGATCCTCGTGGAATCGTACTCCCCATTGTGCAGTCGACAGTGAAGGACGGAGCTTCGGGAACAAGCCGCCATCAGTATATACTAAGCTCCGGATGATGCGGTATGATCGGGTAGCATAGTGCCGGATACCTCAAGGGTTGTACGCGAGTGATCCTTGTACAACAAGTGATATGGGCACTTGTTGTGCATCGACCGCCCGTCGTAGATAGGCCCCGTCAGGAGCGCGCGATCAAACCTTTCTGATATCCGATCATCCTTGTTTTTCCATCTTCCTTCTCATGTGTCCCACCATGAGACTTGAGCTCGTTATACCTTTCCTTCGGTTGGCTGAGTACAAAACTCGATGCAGCTTATCTCTCGGTGGTCTCAGGCTGTAAAGAGGTAGTAGAGATCAGCTGAGTCGAGGCTCAGCGCAGTAAATCTGATCCACCATAGGTACAGCTTCTACGAGGGTCACATGTCATGTCGAAGTGGGCTGCGGCTGTGCAGGACTGGAAAAGGATTGCGTTTCAGATGTTTCCGCTTCACACGAATTCGCAGGATCGGTCCAGATTCGACTGGACTCAATAGTCACGCCGTGAGAACGATCGATCAATCAGCTTCCGAACCTCGAGTTGTGCGTGGTATGACATGTACGTTATAACATGCGATACAGTACAACGGATGAGGAAATAGTACGCGCTCAGTCTTGTCTCGTCTGCTGATCGAGCGAGGAACCACTTGGACGCTTGGACGCTTGGTTATTCGTTTCGGTGTGCCGGTCTGTGGCTGTAGGCAACTGGCTTTGTGATCGGTACGAGCATTGTTAAAGTGTATCGCACCGAGCATGACGAGGGAGGGAGGATCAGGATATGCGCAAGTACTGTATGACATGCATGACCTTTGGGAATCCACGTCTTTTTCCCCAAAAGGTGAACGGAGCAAAGACTGAAAGAATAAGTCCTAGGTGGAAATGGTAGACCCGAAAACTTCCTTGACCCGTTTTGAGAACTGAAGATCCACTGGGCAAATGCAACGGGTTGAGGAGTAAGGAGCAACAGACTTTCAACAGGTGATCGATCACATGTACTACTATGCATGTCAGTCAGCTGAGAGGGCCGGTGCGCTTCTGTTTTCAAATCGTTGTGTATTCGGACCTTCCGACCGATTTCCGATCTACAGTAGGCAGTGTGAGAGCACGAATGAGTGAAGCAAGGGTTTCTCCATTCAAGTTCAGAAATACTGGACAGAACCTTTGCGCAGATTAGACAAACAGGCGCCAATTCGCGAGCCTGTTGATGATGATACAGCAACGTATCGTAGCAGGGTCACGGTGCTTGCATGGCTACTTACAGTAAAGTAATGGATCAAGACGACTTTCGGATGAATCGACCAATTCTGGGATTTGGACAGATCACGGCCCGGATGACATGCAACACCCCCAAAGGAGCGCGCTCCATCTTGACCTGTATTGATCCGTTATCCGTTATCCTGCATCTGCACAGATATGAAAAACAAGATGCACGTTCATAATCGTTCGTGCTCAACGCTCAACTAAATACCATTCTGTAGTCGTTTACCGCCGCGTAGACCGATCATTGATCGACCTTGATCCGGTTCTTTATGACTGAATGATTGATTGGATGACTGATGCTGATGATCACGTATAAACGAAACAAAGTAGTGTATGTTTGTATATTCGGTATTGATTCATTGTGTATGTACTGTAAACAACAGTACATAGTGTATACAATACGAGCTACGGTAGACACGAGGCAGCCTAAGCTCGCCCACTCGCCGATCAAGTTAAAGTTGAGGCTGGTATCGATGCACGTTCAAGTCTGAAACATCAGGAGACGACCATGCTAGATTCGGCTCCCGGTGCCTGACGGAGCTGTAGCTGTAGCTGGAGTGATGAACCGAGTTGGACTGGAATACCTTATTCAATAACCTATGGTCGGAAGATGAAACGCCCTTACACGGTAGTCATATACTCGTAATCTCCTCCTTGATCCGAGCTACTTACTGTATTCATCACCTCGGCCTCGGTCATTGCTATCATGGACACGTTCATTTATATGGATATCGTATTCTCGGTCGAAACAGTCAGGGAGGGTGGTAGGGTGCCTCCTCCCCATGGTATAAACCCTGTACGAGTACGAAGCGCTGCGCATGTGATTTGAAGGACAGCTTCTTGCAGCCACATGGCACTCTTGTTCCGGAGCACATTATACCGAGCACATGTCCGCGTCCAGTCAGGCTGATCCAAGATGAAACGAAAGCCGGTCATGGCGGATCTTGCCCAGAAGCGTTCTTATCAGTCTTAGAAAACCTCTATCTACTGTATACAAGGACGATGGACTACCTAATATGCTGTGAATCGCGCAAGCTGGAACCACACCACTTGATACTGAGCTGTATCATCTGACATTGGATCGGCGCCCGCTACCCAGATACCCAGGATACCACGTCGGCCTTTTAGGAAATACACGCGTACAGGTGAAAAGTACGATTCGGACGCATTACATAGTATACGTAGATAGACCTTGCAGGATGCCAGCACCGGACCCATCAAGGAACGAGGGCGAGCCTTCCAAACTCAGAAAGCTCCTTGTGCGCCGGTGTCGGAACCGGAACCGGAGCCGGTATCAGCAAGGCAAGGCAAGGCAAGCATACTGTATTCTGTATTCTGTATTCTGTATTCTGTATTCTCGGTGACGTCGAAATGATCGGTGAAAATCAACCTCGGACATCAATAGATAAATGATGCGATCAAAAGAGAAAATTAAAGTCTGATCCAGATCCAGTGATCCATTGATGGTGCCACGCCGCTTACGACTCCGCTCCGAGACGTGATGGTACCTTGAAGCTTGAAGCGCTTTGTCATTTAGCATACTCAAAAGATGATCGGCACTAGTACCCCAGAATGATATTCAGTATGAAACCACATACATATGTGCCATTCGGTCTGATCAGCTGGTATACTGATACAGTACTCGAGTACCTAACACTAAGAGTCTACGCTCGGATCACTCATCCGGACGAATGAACGGCGTAATCGGAGCTCGGTGCTCCTGCTGTCCAACCTTACGGCGGGCATCGACATCGTACCGTGGCACCCGCGTCAGCTGCCTACAGTAGTTATCGGTATCTTCGCCCTTGTACGGAACTGGTACAACAGGTACACCGTTTTCTATGCGCTTCGATCACTTTCCCAGCCCCATCCTTTCCCCGAGGGCTGCGGGACTGCACTGCGATCGAACTTCGAAGCTACTACTGTACAGGTGTACAGGTGAAACGCGCAGTCCCAGCTCATGCATGGCTCGTCTCATTTCAGCTGGACCGACCTGGGCTCTGTACGTAGAATCAGGCATCAAGCGATCTTCAGATACAGTACAGTACAGCACAGTACAGTACATCGACTATCGTACCATGATCCCCACGTCATACATACTGTACGGCCGAGTCGATGAAAAGACGCGACGCCAAGGGCGCAGAAAGAAGCATGTTATACCCAAAAACTCCTTTGAGCTGCGCCATTATGATGAAGATTGACGTAAGATGTGTGGCTTGTGGTCGTGGCTGTAATCGAAAGGCATGGGTGAGTACGAGTCTACTTTGAACATTACAGCTATAGAAAGGAAAGAGACCCTACGAACTCCCTGCACCCCTTGCACCCTGCAAAAGTTGGGAGTTGTACGCGTACATTCCACCACGCTGAACCCATCAGTACCTCGTCAACTCAATGCCCAGCCCTGCAGCTGGTCCAGCGATTGCAATCAGATCGACGAGTCCACCCGTCCGCCCGTATCGTACCCCTTACCGTACCCCTTACCATACTTTCGGAAGCATATGATATGATATTTGCATGCATACGGTACCGAAACGTCATCATCGCCTCCCCCTTCTACTGCTAAGTGATTATCGGCGTATTGTCGAAACACGCCATCTACATTTACCCCTGACCTACGGTGATGTCGGAGCTACAGAGTAGTACTCGTACTGTAAGAAGTTAACCCTGTATTCCGGCGATCATAGCGGAAGTATCAGGACCCTTGATTCCCACGGATCAGAAACCGACATTTGACCCGCCGTGTCCTTTTCATCGTTTTTCTTCAATTCTTTCATTCTTTTTCCCGACAGACCGACCGCGAAACCGAAGTGGAAAGTCCATGACCGTGCTCTTTTCTGTCCGCCCGCTCGACCCTCGGCTCGCTCAAGCTTCGCGCTTTGAACGCTCGTCAACCATATCTCCCCCCGGGGTTAGGTTGGCAGGTTGGCTTGGATTGAGTTGGATCTGATCAGGTTCTGGATTGAGCCGACTCCATCCGGGATGGATGGCCAGGGCCTAGGTAGGGGCTTTGGACTGACGCTTGGACTTTTGGGCTTGAAGCCAAACCATCAAACCATCAAACCATCAAACCATCAAACCATCAAAAATGAAACGCGCTGTTCTTCTTCACTTGAGCTTACGCTGGCTGGTTGACTTACTCATTTTGGTTTTGGTTTTGATCGGAATGGAAACAATGTAAAATGATGTTGACGCCCCCATCACTGACTCGTCATGTCATGGCATGGATCACAAGCTCACAAACTTAGTCCCCTTGTGCTTTTGTCCTTGTCAGTCAATCGAATCTAGCTCCGAAGCGAGGAGCAACAAAGCAGGTCATGCTTATGGCACCATTCCACGAGGTGAGCGCATGCATGCATGCGTGTATACACTGCCGATAGGAACCAATTATCAACCGGTGTGATGTCCGAGGAAATTGGCTTGGGATGATTTTGATCCGAAGATGAAACACGACCATCCACCGCCTGATCAATCCACCTGACGAGCTATACTAATATACTAGTAGGATCATGCGGGCAAGCAAGCATGCAGGAAGTCAGCAGGTATGCGAGGTGTGGTGGTATGACAGCCAGCAGACTAACGTTTGATCGCCTTTTCGTGTACCATCCTTTAGTTATCCAACACCCTTGCAGTGCACGACCAGAGGAGCAGAACGTTCTCTTACCCTACAGGTATATACATGCTGTTGCTTCCTCAACACAGACGTTGTATCCACACAATAGACACATCAACATACAATCAAGTTACAGATTGCTTCTTGTCTGTTTGTATGTCCCCCTCATGTCAATTGGTATCCGTTCTTTTCCCATCATTCAAACACAATCAGTCAATATCCACTAAATTCGTGGAATATTATCCCGATCTCGCCTTGCCTTGACTTGCCTGGCTTTCTCTCTTCGGCTTCTGCTCCGCGGTCCGACGCCGAGGTGTTTTCCCAATCCACACCGACACCCACTAGCTCAGCTAGTTGCTTCGCCCGTCCTTACCTCCTTACCTCCTGTCCCGCCCCCCTCTCATCTCGCTGTCTTGCTTATTTCGCGAGGCTGATCTACATGATAACGAACGCCATCTGAGAACAATACGGACTTCACCATCACATCAAATTATTGACCGATCTCATTTCGTTTTCATTGTCGACTCACCAGTCCCACATCCCCACATCAACACCTATAAAATCAGAGATCTTCAACCCTCCCCTTTCCTCGGTCTTGATCTTTCCCCAACAGCACAGCACACAATCCCCTTCACACATATACACATATACATCCATACAACTGTATCCCACATTTCTGGTGAACCCTCTCTGATACACATCCTCGCCTTTCATCTTACTTGCTTCATCTACACCGGCGGTACTTTGAAACGTGATTGTTTGGTGCGGTGAATATTAAACTTCATTACTTTCCGGCCCATCGCCTCCCCCGTAATATACAGTATACTGTGTGTTTTTGGAGTTAGTAGTTCTCCTTACTCTCGACTTGCCTCCGACCTCCGACCTATTCAGACAATCGACCACCTATCTATCTGTCTAGAGGAACACCCCCCTTTCACGCGATGTTTGCAGTCCCATCAACACCCGCTCGACAGACGCGGTCATCCAACGCCAAACCCAACGCCAACGCCAACACCAACACCACCAACAGCTGGTCAACCGGAACAGCATATAACAAACGAGCACCTCACACTCCAACTCCCAATTCCAATTCCTCCCTCGTTCAACAGAACGCATTCACACAATCATCCACTCCTCCTCCCAAGCAAAACGCAAACGCAAACCAAACAACAACAGACACTTCTTCTTCTTCACCTGGCCAAACGCCTTTTGTACTCTCTTCAGAGCCAGAGCTTCATCAAAGGACATCACCGCCTCCATCACTCGATAGACAGCTTCATACCAGCCCCATGCAGCCCCCTTACCCCAACACGCCTTCACCTCAACCTTCGTTCGGCATCAACGGTACTATCATCGTCAACGAGCCCGCATCCATCATGCAGTGAGTCATCTCGATATGGTCAATCAAGGCGATCGTCGTGTCTTTCTCATTCCTTCACTACCATCAGTCCCTCTCAGTAGTCAATCACACCCAAAACGATCGGCGTTGTAGCTCTGGCCGGGGCTCACCGAGACTCATGAGGTGAAAGTGACATGAGCTGACGGTGCTTCATTTAACCGATGATGTGATTCATTTCACTTTTGATTCAGGTCCCATCCCCATCCCGCTCATGCTTCTTCAGACTGTGGCACTTCCGACGTCTTCATCGCTTCTCAGACCCTTCCCAAGCTATCCAGTCAACGACCTGCTTTGCGCCCATCTCTTTCTCACAATGCGCTTCTCAACACCCCTTCTCCTTCTTCAGCATCCACTTGGCCTAGGAGGGTCATGACTACCGGTTCGGCTTTATCCGCTTCTCATCCCAACGCGCCCTCTGTGCATTTTTCGGCACCATCGGCGGTCTCTGAGAACAATAACAACCTTGATGGTCACCATCAACATCAGCATCATCACCATCAACATCAACACGAGGCAAACACGCCTTTCTTGTCCCATTCTACTAGCTCATCAACCTCTAATGCTTCGTCAACCGCCAACAATGCTGCTGCTGCTAACGCTGCGACTGCTCTTGCCGCCACCCAACCTCACCCTTATGCTTCCCATCCCTCTTATTCTTCTTACAATACCACCAACAACAACAATACATCCTCTTCATCTTATTCACACGAGGACTCTCCTTCAGCATATCCCTACAGCAACACCAACGCTTACCCATCATCATCATCATCTTGGGCCATGACGACCGTTATTAACCACCCTCACCAGCAGCAGCAGCAACAGCAATCCCCTTATCACTGGGGTATGCATCATATGGCCATTCCTTCCAAGCAGGACGAGCCCATCCTCGCTCCTGGAGAGCTTCCCGCACCAAGGCCTCCAATGTCTTACGCTGCTCTCATCGGCGAAGCTCTTCTCCTCGCTCCCCCTCCTCATCAGCTGTACGTCTCTGAGATCTCGGATTCTATCAAGAAGAGGTATCCTTGTGAGTAACCGCTATGATCTGATTGTATCCATTTGCCACCCTGCACACACTCGCTTGTCCACTCACCACACACACTCCCCTTGAAGTTCCTTGTCTGTGCGCGAGTGATTTCCTGAGCTGACGTTATATCCATTCGGCGCTTTTGCACTTGTTCACAGACTATCGACAGAACCCTACCAAGATCTACAATGGCGTTCGACATCAGACCTCGATGTGCAAGGCTTTCGTCAAGCTTCCCCGGCCTTTCGGCGATCAATCAGGCGGTGCTCGCAAGTGGGCTATCCGAGCTGGCTGTGAGAGTTGGTTCGCTGGCGGCGGCTACCATCCTCCCACTTCAAGTGCTACGACCAACGCCAAGTCATCAAAGACCGGCGGCAAAGCCAAATCCACTGCCCGATCGAAGCAGCTCATCATCGGTACCAACGACGACAAGAAGGGTCGAGACGTCTTTTACCCTAACTCTGGTTCTTCCGGAGAAGGTCCTTCTTCTGGTCCAGCTTACGATGGAACAAGCCGATCGATGATGCCCTACTCTCAGCCATATGCTCCTGCCTCTTATGCTGCTCCTGCGCCCCCTCCTCAGAACGGTCACCACGGTCACATGGCTCCTGGATACCACTACGTCCCCATCCCTCCCGCCCATGGTCACCCTCAGCCCACCCAACCTATCTATGTGCCTGTCTGGGGTCCTTACGCCACCCCCAACCCTGCTTCTCAGTACAATGGACAGGGTCACCCTGGATACGCTCAGCAGCAATACCATCACCCTGGTTCTCAATCTCCCGAGCAAGGTACATGGCGAGGCGTGAATGGTGTCGACGCTCAATCGAATGACGGTACTCACGTCAGCTCGAGCTACGAAGAAGTCAAGATGGTGCCCAACATGGGTTCGCCCGCAGCTTCCATTCACTCACTACACGGATCCATCCACAGCTCTCACGGTGTGTCACCCGAGACCATGTAAGGTGAATGGTGAATGTGGTAATGTGTTGACGTGTGACTGCGTGGGTGGGTTCTTACAGCTGTTGAGCAGCGAAGAGCCGGAGCCGGGGGATGATCTTATCTTTGAAAAACATCTGGGCTGTTTTTGTTGTTTGTCTCTGTCTGTCTTGTGGATATCTCATACCCCATCTGATCTGGATCTCGATCAATGATTCTCTGTCCGTGCGATACTGTATTTGTACCGTACCGTACTCTTATTGTACTTTGAGATCTGACGTACGTACTGTAATGATACACGGACTCCTCTACGATTCATTATGCCTTTTGTTAATGTGGACAGACTTTCCGTTACCAGTTACCCTCGCTTTGCTGTTTGCTCTTGGCTCTTTCTGATTTAGCTTGATTCTATTTTGTCCTGATCGTGGCTGTATATAGATGTCAATGTAGATGGTACTCGTCATTTAACGTATAAAGACCCGTTAGTTACAGTATGAAATATGAAAATAATTGTCGGCAGCTCTCTCTCTCTTTTAATGTGACGGCGAGATCGGACCTTGAATTTCCTCTGGTGAGGGAACGAATGGTAAACCATCTATTGAATCTGAACGTTGATATTGCGTTTTCTGGAGAACCTATTGACGTTGCGATAGATGCAAGAAGTCAGTCTCAAATCAATCAAGGAGTACAATCCGAATGCGCTGCAAGGATAGCCTGACGATGTTCATCAGCTGACCGTGTACTGCACGATACAACATCAACGCTCAGTACAATATGGGCTAACTCAATACACCTTTGATGTTTGCAGGACCGCTGGTTTGTCATCATTATTGTTTGACCATGCGCAACATTCTCCATTGGTCTGACGGAACGGACGTGCAGACGCCTCTGGCCATTCTTTCTGGGCTATTGATATCAGAGATCGGTAAACGATACAATACATGATAAATGGTGAATGATACATGTACCGTATACTAGTATTCATGGTTGTTCCATTCGTTGTACATACAGATCGGGTCGAGGGAGAGAGGAAGGCTCATCTCGCGCTTGTTCAGTTCAGTCAACGCTGCTCGTTCCATAATGGATGGTTTTCGCATAATGATGGGGCCTGGTCGAATCGATATTACAGATCTGCAAGGCCACGGGCGAGGGGGAGCAGCAGGTATATTAGCTCCAGCGGCGGATGGATCAGAGGCAGAATTATGCTTTGAAACGCATGAATTTGCGGTGGCGGTGCGCAACAACAAGTAGATGAATGATTCTGCGAATCTGTCGGTTTACACTTGGGAGAGCGGGTGAAAGAAGGGTATGGTATGGGCAGCGGCCACAGATTAGGACAGTGATGACTCGGACTCGGACTCCGACTCACAATAATCAGGCTTCTTGACGTTGACTCCATGATCTCCCAGCGCAAGCGACAAGTCATCCATTGTCAAAACCACTCGATTCCGATCCTACATTCGATCGAATAATGAAATACGCAAACACGCAAACACGTAAGATCAGTCACCCAGCCAAAACAAACGAACACAGGCACAAACACAAACACAAACACGAGTATGATAAGGTCTTCGGTCTTCGAAACAGATAATTAGGCTTGTAAAAGGATTAAGGGATTGTTTTGGTTGATAGTCGGTAACTCACCACTCCGGCAGCAGGCCGACCTCTTCCTGCTGCTTGACCGTTCGTACGTAGTTTTGCGAAATGATACGCGTCTCTCGAGAGGTCCGATACGAATTTCTGGGCCGAGAGAGATAATAGGCGTTTTCTGTGACGAATGTCGAATGACGAATGGTAGAGTATCTCACCAACGATCAGCTTCTGACGAAAACACCTCATTTTTTTTCCATGATCCAAATGTATGTGTTTTGTATATATCCTTGACCATTCAGAGTTCCAACTTCGAAGATTGATGGCCTTTTCCAGACGATTGGCACCGGGAGAGGAGAACGCTAGGGTATTTGAAGGAGTGAAAATTGGATACGCACAATCTGGGATCTGAACATTCGAAACCCGCTCTTTGGAGATAGTATTCTGTAATTTCCTCAGGTATCTGAGCGTGTCAACGTAAATTGTCGTTAGCCGAAGAACAAGAAACATAGTTTTAACACATCGCACAATTGTCAAGACTAATCTCAGTCTTTATGATCCGTCCCTCCACTAGATGGACGTGGAGCTGGAACTCTGGGTAACGCTAAATGCAGGATGGATTACGCTTATGCTGATCTGAATGAAGGGTGAAACTCACCAAAGGCTTGTACCCATCAAGCATGACCAAAAACTCTGCTAGACTCCTATCCCTACGAGCAGTCTCTTCATCCCTCTTCGCAGCGAACAACTCTGACAAGTTCAGCCCGGGTTCTTCATCTTCTCCTTCGGCATCTCGTGGCGCCCCATCCTCCTTCTCTCCACTACCTCCTGCTCCTCCGGATCCAGAGGCAGAAGCATTCACATGTCCAGCCTTATCGCCTTCGTTAGGGTTTCCAGCGTCCCCATTTATCTCTGTTCCTGTATCAGCAGCGTCGGGCTGGGCGGCGGATGGGGATGGGTTCTCGCCATCTGCCATTTCGATATCCCCTCCATCTACTTCCGCTGCAGTGTTGTTGGTGTTATCATTGACTGGTGCGGTTGGTGAAGCTACCTTTGCAGGTGAGGACGGTCCCGCTTCGGCATTGACATCGACATTGACATTGACGGGTCCTCCGTTCGGCATAGCTTCAGCTTGAGAAGAGCTCGATCCCTGCGCTTGCAGTTCGGGTTTACCTGCGCTAATCTCGGAATCAGCGGTGATAGTAGCTGAGGATTCTGTCGTCGTAGTCGTCGAAGTCGAAGCTGCAGGCGCGGGAGCTGGGGCACTTTCAGAGGAAGACGGCCCGGGTACGTTTACGTTTGCGTTCGAAGGAGCGTCTGACATGTTCTGAAAGTCGAGTGATGTTGATGCGCGAGTTGTTACTTTCTTACAGTGTTTTGATTCTGCGAATGAATGCGCGATGCGGTGTTCTGTCTTTTTCTCTTCTATGTTCTTGTGAATATGCTATGTCTGTCTCTTCCTGTGTTGACAAAGGCTCTCTCTAAATATCGAAGATGGCGAAGAAAGACAACGAGGATATACAAAGTCGCCAGGCTTGTTATCATTGCTGCAAGGTTGCATGAAAGTATTGGCTCGACTGTGTGAAAGTACTGCCACGAGGATGAGCCGGAATCAATTTCAGCAGTGTGAGTATGGTGGGTGGTTTCGTCATAGCTTAGTAGTAAGTACAGGATAATTCTGCACGCTGCATCTATCCACCACTATCCACCTTGTACAGTGAGTCAACGTGCATCTGCATTCTGTATTCTAAACTCTGAATCAAAGCTTGATCATCATCCTCCTATCGTCCTCTATTTATCGCTACTATCACGTCTATAACTTGCTGATACAGTCACCACTCACCACTCACAAGCCACGCAGCGGCCTGCTTGTGACACTATCGATGACTCCCGTTCATCATACCACATCCACCACTTCTTAGCAACACATCATCTGGGCATCGCAGTCACCATGTCTCAGAGTCACTCGCCGATCGAGCAGCAGGGCTCGACTTCAATAGACCCTTCTACTCCCATATTGACAGGCAGTAGTAGTGGTGGAGGAGGTCCAGGCGTTACGACCACTTCCTCGTCTGGATCTAGCACGCCCGCTACTTTCGATAATGCTGCTCTCCGGTCGCCATCGCCTCGGAAACCCGTCAATTTCATAGGTCTGGGTGTACCTTCCCTACCGCCTGCTTTACCTAGCGCTAGTCCAGCGCCTACACCGTCATTAGTCTTGGCCACTTACCCACATCTCGCTCATTACATCTTCAGCTTGCTGCAAAGTGTTCAGTTGAGCCCTACAAAGCCCGGCCAATCAGCTTCTTCCTCTTCTTCTACTGCGAACCAACATCCTCTCAGCATGTCTTCTTCCGGAGAATCGGACGACGAAGATGAAAGCGCACCCCAGTCAGCACAAAGTCGCGATAGCAGTATGGGTGGTGATAATTCTCCTTTCTCAGAGAGTGAGGGTATACCCGCAGGGCAGCAGACTCCCAAGAAGCAGAGATACATCAAAGCAGAAGGTGGGATCTCAGGAATTGAGAGGGATAATCTGGTGAAGCAGATCATAGAGCTGTTGGATAATGAAGAGGAAGAGAAAGTCAAGGATGTGCTGAAACCATACATGGGGGAACTTGCTAAAGTGAGCGAACTGTACGAATCCGCCAGCACACAGCTGACAACCCATGCCCATCAGGACGAGATACTCATGGATCAGGTTTGCCTCGATTGTATGCATCGGAGAAAAGGTAAGTTGCCGTTGATTCCACATCTCGTTCGTTTCAGGCGCAGAACTCAATTATGTCCTTTCGTGCTGCTAGACGACGCCGAAAACGTCCCTTATGCTCCTCACCTTACCCCCACTCGAGCTCGAGGTTCGCCTAATCCAGGCGTTCATGTCAACCCATTACGACCTTTCACTCCTACTCGAGTGCCTTCTTTCCGGAACCGGACCCCTCTCGGTCGACCTCACTCTCCCTCACCTGCTTTAGCTCAGATGAGTTCCACATCAGCACCTCCACCGCCGCCTTCCTCGTCTGGGTACAGCTCTACCGGATCACCCGTCGTCTCGCCTCGACTTCTCAACGCTAAAGCAGCGACTTTCAGCCCCTTCACCCGTGGCACAACCGGAGGCTCCGCTGCCACTGGCGGTAATGGCTTTACGGCAGGTTCCACGCCATTCTTGCCCAGTGATCCATGGAAAGATGCGCCGGCAGAACCACCTCGTGCTGCCTCGCCCTTTGGAGCTATTGGTCCCGCTACGATGTCTAGAACAGGCTCTAACCTAGCTATCGCCGCACCGTTATTCAGCGCCCAATCATCACCGTTTGCGTCGCCTCTAGGCACTCCTCAAAAGACATCGATCAAGATGCCGGATGTATTCGCTTCGCCTGCTCCTTCTTTCAGCAGGACTTCCTCGTACAAAGGTGTCATTCCGGATGATGATGACGATGATGAGTTCTCGCCATTTGGCAGGGGTCTTCCCAAACTCCACCATCAAGATTCTAGCCTTCTCAACACAGAAGCTAAGCCATTCTCTCCATACGGTGCTGGAGCTGGAGACTACTCGAACTTCTCCTCGGGTGTATCTCATTCCGGCTCTTCGGCATCCTACGGCTCAAGAACGTCCGGGGAAGAACCTTCCGTCGAAGAATTGAACAACGAAGCTGGTGCTGGGATGACACCCTTGGATGTGCTTTGCTCCGTCTTCACCTCTGTGCCTCGATCTGAACTTGAAGATGCCTTACATCGAGCAGGATACGATTTCGAATCAGCTATGAGCATGCTCGTAGCCCAACACACCCTTCCCCGTTCGGGCGCCTCAACACCCCAAAGGGTCGCTTCGCCTAGACCGCTTCTAGGTGTAGGCGCTAGAGGAGCGATGCCCGGCGCACATCATGCACCGCGGGAAGGCTATTTCCAGCAAGGAGGCCGGTCATTCCGAGGTGATCTCAGTCCCGGCTTTTCCGGCGCTGGAGCGAGGAGCCCAGGTGGACATGGAGGCAAGATGTGCAGGTATTTCTTGGCTGGTGAATGCAGGCGATCGGATTGCCGATTTAGGTGAGCTGAAGACTGCTTACTCAAACGCTCTGGCAGCAAGCTTACCTATTTGAATAGCCATGATGTGGACCGTGCGCTATGTCGTTTCTGGTTGAGGGGCCATTGTGCGAAAGGCCCTAATTGCGAGTGCGTACCGTTCATACTCATTTCCGCATGGGTACTTTTCTTCTAACGCTCTCTGTTTAGGTTCCTGCATCAACTACCCAACAACCTCGATACCAACGCTTTGTCCAATGCCATGTCCCACATCGAGATCTCTTCCGACGGTTATGCCCGACCTTCCTCTCCAGCGATGTATTCCCCAGCCGAGGAGTTCCCTGACTTGCTGGCGTCTCGCTTGAACCGAGGTATCGGAGGCCGTTTCGACCCTTCACGAAACAGATTCGCCAACGCCGTCAAGCGTGCTACTCCTGCGCCTCCATCTATGATCCAGGTCTCCGGTATGCGGCAAACTCCCTTACCTGCCCAGAACAATATATCCCCCAGCCTGGCACCTGCTGTGCTGGCTGTTCCTCGACCATCTCAGCGAATCAAATTACGGCCTCCTACGTTATTACCTACTTTGAAGACGGGTACAATGGCCAACGAGCAATACATGACTACACGAGCTACGTCCATCCGCCTCGGACATGCCCGAAACGCATGTCTCGCTCGAGCTGCCGATGCTTTCCGACGAGGCGACGGCGCGGCCGCCAAGCGATTCTCGAGGGAAGGTAAAGCGCTCAATCAGCGCATGTTGAACGAAGCTGCCGAAGCTGCCCAGACGCTCGTGAAAGACAGGCGAATAGAGGCTCAGTCAGCTGTGAGGGAACGAGATCCAGGATGGAGCGATGATCCTTCTGATCGAGCTGAACGGGGTAAAGAATGTGCGGGAGGTCTGGGTACCATTATGGGTGTTGCTGGAAGGAAGAATGTTCAGGGTGGTGATACGCTCAGCAGTGTTGAGAGGACTGAAGCGTTACTGGATCTACATACTCTGCATGGAGGAGAAGGAAGCGACATTGCTGGACAGTTCTTGGCTGAGGTGAGTTGGCTTCAGTGTGACATCTGTCAATTGATCGGCAGAGAGCTGACATTCACTTTTCTCTTCGACAGCTCGAGCGTGAAAATTTCCGTGGTCTTGGTGAGTGCCGCTCAGACTGGGTTGTTCATGGCAGCTATCGGGAGTAAACGTGAGAAGCTGATCACTGGATTCTACGTTATCAGCATACATCGTGATCGGCGAAGAGAAGCACGTCGGTACACAAGATCCACTTCGAGGCGCATCGAAAGTCCGGCTTGGGACCAGTGTGAAGCAAGTACTAGCCGAGTGGGGTTACGCTTGGAACGAAAATGCTGGTGTGATATGCGTGGACCCCTGTCGAACTTGATCCTATTCGGAATTGCAGCGGAATCACGGAGTTTTCGCAAAGGGCGACAGATAGAGTGAGTTCAGTCCTCGAACATTCTTCTACAACAGCTGGATCTTTCTCTTTGAACGACAATGTATCTGATGGGATATCTGACGCCATTCAAACTTGCAGTTGGACAAGATATATACCCAAAACATTTTACCCTGTGATCGCTTCCACGATCAACAATAACGGGTTGATCGAGTAGGCGGCAATACGTTTCTTATACCCGGAGTTGTCGATCAAAGGAGGGAGAGGCGAGGTATGGTCAACAGGTAAACAGGTAAAGTAAGAAGGATGAAAATTACGAACGAAGCAGGAGGCAAGGTAGCGGATGTCATTGAATGTAATGAAGTAGAGGAAGGATAGGAAGGCGTCTACGGAGAGGATCGTCTGAAGGGCCTATGGTAGGAGCTTGGAGCATCGCAATCGATAGTTATAGACCATATCAGCTAGAATGATAGGAGCACAGGTTAGTGGCTTGTGGTGTTTAGATCAGCCGCGGGCTGAAGGAACCGTGGACGGTGCATTATGGTAAGAAAGAAAGAAGAGAGCAACAAATATAGATAAGAAGACGAAGACACGGTGAAAGAAGCCAATAACGGTAGCTGCTAGGCAGATAAATAGCAAGCAGTCAAAGAATGCAACGACTTCAGTACTCGAGTAGTCTAGCGTCGTCGAACGTCGGACAAGTCTCATTCACGACTACATTACCACAAGAGGTCGTGACGTTCGTCATGATTGACTCGTCCTTCCATATATCGAAAAGCTTGCGGCAGCGCCCAGCCGCCTCCTCAACCTCCCTTCCGGCCGACAAGAACGAGTGGCGCTTGATCCAGAAACAAGAAGAAAAACAACAACAACAACCCCCTCTCCAGGTCAAAAATCGTCCCCATACTACCTGTTATCCTTCCGGCATTGGCACGAGGGCACGAAGCGAGGAGAGTAAGTGATTGTGAGCAAGCGTTCCTTATCAGAGACTCACCCGCTCGCTTCGCAGTAGAGCAGGCGAGCAGTAAACTTTCATGCATTGCAAGAAGTGCAGTACTCGAGTAGAGTAGAGTATATGAATAACCGAAAATATTATGCGCTCGTCCTCGTCCTGGCATTCCTGATACTCGAGTACTGCAGCGTCCCCTAGTCATCCAAAACCCACTCATCCTTACTTTACTGTAAATTACGAGCAGAATGATTATATCATGTCGTCCGTCTTCGCATCTGATCTGATCAAGCGATGCGATGCAGTTGCTGTTGCACTTGCAGTGCGAGGATGATCTCATCATTACTTCTGAGCTTTTACCTTGGTTTCTTTCTTCATTCTCTTCCGCTTAAGCTTACCTCACGAAGCCGCTCGTACAGAAACAGGAGAGTGCTCAGGCACATCGATTAACTTTGCACTGCACTTCAACCAAAATATGGAAAAAGACAAGAGGGGAAAGACGGTAGACGGAAGACGGAAGAACAAAAAAGCTTAACCCTTAATTTACCCCGAGGTAGGCAAACGTTTGCCCTTCTCCGCCCTTCCTGTTTTCAGATGAGCGCCGAGCGGGGCCGACACGCTAGTATGAAAGCTGAAGATTCAAACCTCGAGGTGAAGGAGACCCGCTGCGCTGCGATGCGATGCGATGACGTGCCGATCTGAGTTTTGGGTATGGGTTTTAACGCCGTGGACGATAGATAGATATATGGCTTTCGACTAAGGTTACTACAGACCGACCTCGGCGCCTATATACATATATGCAAAACAACTACTGTAACTGCAATGCAATGCAATGCGGTGCTGCGCTATGCGCTAGTATACATCTACATCACCTTTGTTCAATGTCGCTCTCACCTCTGGCCTTTGGAGGAAGTTTAAGAGGGACGGACGAGAGAGGTGAGCATGAGACATGAGTTTTACGTGCTGGGAGACAAACGACGTTCCCGTCAGAGCCAGCTGGGACTGGCTACCTGTGACTGACTGGCCTGGCAATCATCGATCTCACAGCGCAGCTACAGTACTTCATCGTTCAGCCAATCTAATGAAACTCGCTTTACTGCAAAAACTTGTGAAGAATCGATCAGATGGACAAGTAAATAATTTTATATCGACAGACGCATGCATGCTTTCAACGCGTCACCGCTACATGTTGCTCGGTCTCACGACCTAATAAAGGCATCACGTTATCAAAATGCATTCCTTCTTTCCTTTAACCCCCTTACTACTGTCCCTTGAATTCCCCGACAGACCGACAAGGGTTCAAGGCGTAAGAGCGCAGCAGCATCATCCCATCGTGATTTCTATCCCGTCTTTTACCCCATTCCCCATTGCCATCCAACACTTTTCTCACACGACCTGCACAGTCAGAATGCCCACACTAGTAAGGTACATATGTCAGTGATGCATGCCGCCGACGTAGGTTCATCTACGTTTGTATACGTACAGCTTAAGACATTCCATTCCCATTCCCCATCATCCATCAACTACTGCTCAGTCCCCTTCCTGTCACGACAAGAACCTGAGATTACGATAACCGCAACCAATTTGCTTTTTCGATCTGCCGCAGCACCAGCAACAGCAGCAGCAGCCACCACGCAGTCCAGCGCAGCGCAGCGACTTTTGTGCAGATCGAAAATTCCCAAAGTCTGCAGTCAAGGTATCATATTCGACCGACGCAGTTAGTTCACTACAGGAACAAGCTCAAGTAATCGGGAATGGCGATGTGAATTATTGAGACTCTGGTCAAGCTGTAGATCGATGTTCAATACTCCGGTAGTCTTAGTTTTACTCAGGCTTTCTTCATCATAACTTACTCGAAGCTTGCTCGTGTAGTGACAAGTGACAAGACAAGCATAATTGAATCACATATAGTAGTATATCGCTTTTCGCATTTCATATTTGCTTCGCTCAGATCCGCTCGAACGGCACGCAGAACGAGTCTTCTACGACATCACGATTCGGCTCGGCTTGGCTCGATAAGGCGCCAAGAAGACGCGATTGCCCTCTCTTGCAACGCATAATTCGGTTCTTCGTTTGATATCCGTCCATGCACCTGGCCTGGCGGACGTTTGAGAGCATCCTCTATCACGTCAACAAGCAAGATCAAGTACCTTTGTTAGTCAGTCTCATCAGCACATCTACCAGTGAACGCATACAGGAAAACGGACATACCGACCTTGGGATATAGGGATATATTTCGTCCCCACTCGGCAAGAGAAACCGGAACGATCGACTAGACGTTAGTCATATCGGCGGCCGATAAGGTTGTTCTCAATCTTCTCAGTACGCAGCAAACGTCTCAGACTCTCAGACATCCGTTTCAACATCGTAATTCAATCGGAACAGTTGTTCGATCTTCGGTGAGTTGAGTTGATTCACTGTCTGTTCATCCTGTTCATTTGTCTCTCGGCGTCAAGCTCTACTTCTTTACCTCTTGTCGTCATCACCATCATTCCGTTCACTATCAAGACCGCTCTGACCGCCATCACCATCATTGTCCTCCCACCATCTATACTAGGCTTGCGCCCAGAAGCCAAAGGTACCATCTATCCCTCTCCCCATCTCGATTCTGTCTCGGCCTTCTTACATTTTTCACATTACCCAAAAACACAAAGTAACCGCGAATTGCGTCACTGTGTCGTTGTGTCACTGTTGTTTTTACATTCAGCCCTCACTCTCACTGCGCAGCACAAAATCCATGTCTCATCGTCTCTTCTTTACCCCTGTTATTTGTGGTAGTGACTGCGTCCCTTCTCCGACCCTCCTTTGTCCACTACTCATAAGATTTTCTTACTTTCCTGGTGTGACAGACATTCAGGAGAGGATCGGTCATGATCTGAGCATGAGTGCACCTTGACAACACACAACACAACATTCACTCGCACCTCCTTTCATTCCCATTCCTTTCACTACTGCTCTTTCCCTGCGCATGACATCGTCGATTGTGCATTTGCCAACTCTCATTGAATCGGTCATCGACGTATGACCCGTGAGATCACGGAGCGCACGCTTACTTCTTTCATCAATGTATTCCAATACATAGCCAGACCTAATTGCGGTGCTCCTCAACAAGCCCGTCAAAATTGTGGATTAACAATCCACTATACACACCAGCAATATCCGGGGCAAGATGTCGCAAGTCTACCAGCAACCGCAACCCGTACCGACCCAGCATAATCCAATTGCCGACCAATTTCTCAATGCAAAGGCCCAATCATCCCGGCGGACTACCTACGACATCAACTCCTTCCCTCGTCGACCATCATCAACACTAGCCGTCGTGCCAGAGAATCACCACCACCCGGCCGAAGCTGCTCAAATCGACTACTCGTCTCGCGGACCTCCTCCGGCTCCGCCTTCCGCTTTCCGGTTAGCCGAGAACCAGCGACGATCAAGTAGAAGATCAAATAGCGATGCGGATGTCAATGGTCTGAATAAGGGAGGAAGACGGTCTCCCGACAAGGGAAAACAAAAGGAAGTATTATCACCTCAAGCGATCAATGGTAAAGTCGTGCTGAAGCAGCAGATGGAGAAAAGACGGAGAGCGGATTGGGTATTTGATATGTTTGAAACGCAGAAGGGTGCAGACAGCTGGACTGAAGTCCCAAGGGTTATTCTTATATTGGGCAGTGAGTGGAAACGCTTTCTCTCCGATTCCTACCAGATAGTCTCCCGAGCATATTTGCCTTATATATCTGCTGACTTCCTGGCAAACATTGAACAGATGCCACCCCCGCTTCTCTCGCACCTGTTCTGTTCGACCCTGCTTTTGCAGAAACTCTCGTACTAGTAGGGTCCGATACGCCGTCTCCGGCCATCGAAGCTCTTCTCTCGCCTTCAACCAATGAACAAACCCAAACGATCTTCCCGACCCTTCAACCTTTCTCACTGAAATCTCGAGCAGCAGACGAAACAGATGCTCATGCTCTCACTGTCTTGCTCGCACAAGCCGCTTCCTTCGCACAGCAATACAAAACAAAAACGCGAGCATCTGTATTTGCCAGGTCAAGGGCGAACTCGGTTGTCTCGAACGCCTCGGGCTCAAACTCACCGCCCTCAACGCCCGCAATGAGGAAGAGGGTTCTATCTGGTCTTGGTATCAACAGTTCAGTGGGGCGGAGCTCAATGGACTCTAACGCGAGCGATCGACCTGTACCTCGATCTCAGTCAATGTTTGACACGACTGTAGATGGAAATGGCAACCCCCGACAGAGCAAGTCCCGCATGTCATCCTTTTCCCGCGAGAGCATCTTTGGAGGCATCCGACGCAATTCTGACGCCTCAGACTCCAAATCAGGAGCATCATTAAATAACGGTAATTTGTTCGACGCTATTGTCAATTTTGTCCCGCCAATGAGCGGCTTCCGACCTGAACGGGCTTTGCAAGATATGCTCCACCAAGCGGTCGTAGTAACGACAGGCGTTATGCCCTCTCTCACACGCCAGATTGGTAAGACATCACCAAATCCGTCGGGATCTATGCCAATCAGCCTTGTTCATGTGCTGCCTCAGACTATGCCATCTCCACTTCCTTCGGTCATTGAGAGTTTCCTGCTTTCACTACTTCCGACATTCCAAGCTCGATGTTCTCGAGAATTGTTTGGTGCCGTCGTCACATCACCCGTTTGGCTCTCCCCCTTCGTCGACGTGAGCCAATCGACACCGACACGAAAGAACGGCGCAGAGTCAGATGAGGATGTCTCAGGAGCTGAAGTGCTGTTGTTCGGTGGAGCGAGATGTCCATACCAGATTCTTGGAGGGGCTGAGCCCGATCTACGACCCCGAGCGTTCTTGCCCAACTGGAACAGCTGCATGGCTATGCCAGGTCTAAAGGCTGAGTCACGACGACCTTCCCCGTCTCCTCGAGCTCACCACGAACGAATGCACTCGTCGCCTTCTTCGATCGCCTACGCCGATGTCAGCCCTCGTACACCACCTCAAACTACACCTTCCGGTTCACCCACGCCCTCCTTGTCCGACAAGACACCTGGTCCAGCTCCTTCTCCTTCGCCGCTTCCAAGGTCGATGTCTATGCCAAACGGAGGTATAGGTCAATCTCGTCGATCGAAACTCAGCGTCAGCCACACACCCCCTACAGCCAATGGCGAGCTACCTCATTCCCCGCCTACTCCAGATCTCGATCCTAGTATTTCCAGCTGCGCAAGCTCTTTCGCCCTGGGTGAGACTGGATCTCAAGGATCAGTTGCAGGTGGAAGCGCAGGTGGGATGGCTAGTCGACGAGGCTCTGATCTTGGAGATCAGTCGACTTTTCTCTCTGCGGGCGGAGCTGTTGGTGCCGCTGGTGCGGGCCCTGGACAAGACAGTGTTAGTGGGAAGAAGAAGGGATTGACGGGCTGGTTCAAGAAATCCAAGGGGTCTAGGTTGTAGTCGGTGGGCGTTTATGAGGGATAGTGGTGGTGTGGCAGCTGCACATCGACTTGCGGAGTGATCGACTTTGGGGTTAGATGAGCTACGAGTCCCCTACCACTTGCGAGAGAACGCAGAGATTGTCAGATCATTGAAATGTCTTGCGGTGAACCGCTTCTACCCCTAGGCCCTCACATGCACAAAATCGCAATACTACTTGTTATTTTAACTCATAATTATATTCCATACTCATATCATATACCACACCATATTCCTATACTTTGTATTGTACCCTTCAGCACTAATTGTCCATTGTCACCCGCGCTCGACATCGAAACGGAATACAGGGGCACTCACTTTCATATATAACACTTTCATAAGCATATCCGTACCGTAGTCGAGACACACCGCACACGTATGAACAGTGCAATCAGTGCCATATCCATATCCATGTCCGTATCGATGTATTGTCGTTCCAGCCTTCCTCTGCCTCTGCATGAATCAGAAGCCACCAGACGGAGTTGAGTGACTCGGGCAGAGCGGCATCCAAGTGTAGAGAACCGAGATTGTCGTGTTGTGGTACTGGTACCTTCCATGTGTCGTTTGGCGACTCGATCGCCGACCCGACTCAGACTTACATGTTCCCACAGGAGGCGGACTAGAGGGTGCGACTGCTCTCGACCCGCGCCGAATACTAGCTTGGCTTCCAAATGTATGACCGATACACGATACACGGTGCACGATACACGGTGCACGATACACGGTGCACGATACACGATATATCGTATCGAACGTGGTTGGGTCGCCCTCTACCTCCATTATGCTCATAGATCATTTCTTATGCGAGCGAATCGAGGACGTTCCGGGCTCAGCTTCATACTGCGGCAGATATGGTTATAGCACTTATACCCGACCTTTCATCTACTATTAGCACTCATACGAAACAATACTTATTGTCCTCTTCCCTTTCCGACCTTTCAATAGGATACATGTCACATTCTGCGAATTGCAGTTGTCCTGCCCTTGAGACTCTGGCCTTTCGAGTCACGCATTGCTAGGAAAAACACCTTTCTTCGGTTCACCCTCTGTCCTACCCACCCATTGATAATTATGAGAAGTGTTTCTTCGTGCTTCGCGCATCCTTTGATGTCTTCTCGGCTCTTCTTGAGCACCTCGGTCTCGGACTCGCTCTTGAGATTGAAGGGAGACAGAGGGGCAGAGGGCTGGTGGGGTGATTGATCTCACCCCTTTTACAGTATACACTGCAGAACGTGACTGAGTTTCGTCAGTGCCAGCGCAATCTTTTTAGTATCCCGCCTGAATCGACTGATCCAACGAGGTATATCTTACGGTACGATATATACAGTATAAGTAAACTACAGTATCATAGTCTGCTCATTCCTACATCACACGTCAACAAATTCCTCAGACTAGCCCCACGCTCATATCGTATTTTCGGATCCAGAATCCGACACGAACCGTTCCATCACTCACACACAATCGCACTGCTATCTTCACAGGTTTCCTCTTTTTCAGCCACCGGCACCGGCATCCACACCTGAAGTGAAACCATCCAGCCATAGAGAGCACGATACAACTACTCACTGCCATCAAAGCCGAACAAGCTCCGCGTAGAAATACCGAGGCCAGTTATCTTCTGCTGCACCGAACCCAAAATCAGGAATCACTAGCGACCGAAGTGCAATGTCCCTCTCCCTCGAGAGAAGCTGAATCTTCTCCGTTGGTAGGAAACCACCATCAACGTGCTCAGTCACCCTTGGCCCTGGCCTTGGCTTTGTCACCCATGTCATCGTACTTGCTCTCCGATACATGCGCTCTCCTCATCCCATCAAGCGATGTACCTTCGCCGATAGAGCAAATCACGGACCAAGCGGAGTGGGTTTGTGCGAGAAGCTCATGAGTCCAGTCGCGGTTGCAGGTACAGGACGGACTGGAAAGGAAGATATTTGGCGAGATGGACTGCGATCGGGGTTCTTATCTTTCAGCTCGCCTCATTAACAAACCAATTGTATCGCACAGTATGCATACATCAGTAGTACACCGAGCCGTCGAATCATCAATGTTTCTGTGGCCCACTTGATAATATAGCCCAAGGAAGAGTCCTGTCCGGTAGCCAACCAATATGGACTTTACACGCCCTGCCGAGTCTTACAAGGAGCGATGAGATGACGCAGGAGTCTGCATAGCAAGCAAAAAGCTAGCGAAGAAACCTGAGGAAGAGAGGCCATATCTACCCTCATCTCCGCTTACCACCCCTCTTCCCTCTCGACCCGCCCCGTCCGCCTCTTCCACCTGCTCGTCCCCCAGATGCACTCTCGTTACCCCTAGCCACCTCCCTCTCAGACAATCTGAGTGTGCCCCCTGCAAATTTTCCAATACCCATACTCAGACCCCTATCTCTACCACTCTCTCCCTTATTTCTACCGTCCATACCCTTCTTCTTCCCGACATCCGTTCCAATCTGAGCCCTTCTTTCAAGTTTACCTTTGGTCATCCCGAATTTCCCACCATCGCCCAATCCACCAATCCCCTTTATATAGTTTCCAGCGGCTTTAGCCTCTTCCTGGGCTTTTTTCTCCCTCTTAGCTTGCGCATGGATGATTCCCGTTCGGATGTGAGCAGAGTGAGAGGAATGTTTAGCCGAGGCGATGTTTTTGCTGCCTTCTCCTGGGAGGTGATATGATGCTAGTTCCATCAATCGGCCAGACATTGCATTTCGCTTGTCGACGGGTCGAGAGGCTGAGTCGGCAGCTGCTGAAGGAAGGAGATTTGTGAGGAGCATATCGTGGAGGGTCTTGTCGAGTTTCAAGTTGGATCTATCGGACATCACTAGTCAATACCGATCTCGAACCGCTCAACGAACAGCTGGATGTGTGTACTCTCAAACTGAGTGGACATGATCAAGTGGGCAGATGGTGCACCGGCACTCACTGTTCTTCAGGATCCTCGCTATCCGCCCGAGCTCGTTTTCGTTGTCGCTCAGGGACATAGTCCGGCTCATTCTTGATGCCCATCATCTTTGCTGAATTACCATTCTACAGTCGTGCCACAGTCAACTCAGATCAGCCTCGCCTTTATCAGATCGGTTATAGCGCAGATGCCGAGCTGGTATTTAGCACTCACCATGAACGCTTTCCTTTCAGCCTTGGACATGGCCGAATCCGATCTTGAACTGGTTGAAGGTGCAAACACCACCTCTGGCACTCTGCTTGTCGAAGATGATGATATGATCGAACCTATTACATGTTTCTCTTCAATTCTGGTCCGCGCTCTCCATACATGGTATGAAGAGAGATATCAACACTTACCAGGTGTTTTCATGGACTTGGACTGAGGCTTACGCTGAGCTTGAGGTTGGGCAAACTCGTCCTCGCTATCACTGACAAAACCATCTTCCGCCCCTCCCCACCCATCATCAAACTCCTCGTCATCATCGCTGTCCTCCCCCTCTCCCTCCATCTCATCTTCATCTCCTTCTCCGTCAATGATGCTGCTGGACAGCCGCTTTCGAGCTTGAGCACTGCTTTCCGCTTGTGGAGCAACGTCCAAACCAAGCATCGCTCGACTCTGAGCTTCTAGCATAGCTAACATAGCCTGCTTCTGAATATCTTCGCCCTCATCTTCCTGACCGTCGCTGCTAGCGTTGTCTTCTGACCCAGAGCTGGAAGTTGAACGGGAACCTCGAGGTCGGTTTGAGACCAGCTGGGCAGGAGCGGAAGCGTTGGCTTTACCTTTCCCTTTGTTGGTGGTGATTGACTTCGGGACAAGCCGAGCGTCCTGATGTACTTTCGAGCTCTGTCGGCTAGACTGGTTCGAGCTTTTGTTGACCATCTTCGTGTCGTTCGAGCTGATTATATCTCTCGATAAGGCGTGACAATCAGATGTGTTCACTAAGGTTTACAAATATCATTGAACAAACAAAAACAACAACAACAAGCAATCGTAAATTCTCTTCGAACGAACAGAGTGGAGGGATAACCTCATCATGCGGCAGAGTTAGGCACGTCACACCTTGAGAGTCGACTGTCCGCACATGCCTAAATTGACCCCTTGGTGCCTGAGAAGCAAGCAATAGCGCGTTTCAGGTTGAATACGCGACAAAGCACTTTAATCTCATTCCTACATCTTCGTGACTTTCTTTTTTGTTCTTGTGACATTTGATCAACCATTACACCCCCTTCATCATTCGACAAGGACAAGACAATAATGCGTGTCGGTTCTCACTCGAGCGCTCTCGCTATGCATCATGGTGAACAACGAGATGCTGACAGGGACAATAACGATCGACGATCCGAAACATAGGGGTTCGACGAGGAGGGCAAAAAAAAAACAAAACAAAAGCAAACATGACGGATGTCGACCATCATGCTCTCGTACCATACCGCTTTGTTCAGCGTCATGAGCTTTTCTGGCAGGGATGCATGGGTATGAAAGAGTGTCTGTCCCCTTTAGAATGGAGTTGAGAACATTACTGATTGATCGGACTGGACTCAGCTCGATGTTGCTATCTTGATCTTGCCACTGAACTTCTAACTTTCTTTCCCGTTCTTGCAGATTTCATTCACCCTGACATCTTCGAACATAACTACCTTGCTCACTGGCTGAGCAGCCTGAGGTCCAATCGTACCAGATATCCTTCGTTATTCAATCCACTCGACCGACCTTGTAGCTCATCTATAGTCGTTCCCCCTGTCACGCCATGTCATCGCCCAACCCCAATCTCCTGCTACCTCCCCAACGGCAGCTCAACCCGGACCATGTCATCCCCCTCACACCGCACGTCCGACCGCCCTTCGCTCACTACCAATCATCCTCAAGTCTTCCACAGACACCTCATACCCCTTACTCGCCTCGAGCACCATCACAGACCTCAAGCGGAACACCAACAACCCAGCTACGACCGTACCTCTCCCTCTTCCCTCGTATCCTATTGACCTTCTTCTCGCCATGTCTTTTACCGATCATACTCACAATCGCTCATCTCATTCAGAACCGCTCTTCCACCGCTTCTCTATCAGCATCAGCGAAACAGTCCGTCTTGTCAGCATGCTCTGGACTGGCGAAAGGGGCAGCGTCAATCCAGACTATGCCTCGATATCTGGCAATGCAGACGAATGAGGAGATGATCAGAGCTACGCAGGCGAGCATAAGAGCTATTGGGTCCATGTTGATGGACGCGGTAAAGATTATTGAGGTAGTGGTCAACTTCATCGTGGAGACGTATAGGAGTTTGTTGCTGTGCACGATCGAGCTAGCAGTGAGGGGAACCTTGGAGATTATCATCCACGCGGTCGAAGTGGTGAGTTCGATGAATACTTCCTGACGTTGTGGATCTCTCTGACTTCCTATGCTCCTCAGATCACCGACGGTATCACTACGAGTCTGAACGCTATTCGAACCAATATTCAATCAGATATCTCGTCTGCGAACAGGTTCATTCAGTCAGCCGTAGACGGGATCAATGTGAGTTGTCAGCTTCCTTGCAGCTACGATTTACTTCCTGAAACAGGTAAATAAGCTCACACAGCCGTTCTTTGTAGTCCTTGTTTGGCTCAGATATCGATGTACCCGAGTTCTCGATCCCTTCCCTCGATTTTCTTGCCAATGTCACCGTACCTACCGACTTCGAGGACAGTCTCATCAAGCTCAACGCGACTTTGCCTACGCTATCTGAACTGAAGGACAAGATGGAACAAATCATCAGTATACCCTTCGAAGCGCTCATCAAGGAGATCAACGAGACCCGAATCGAGATGGCGGACAGCTTCAATTCCACCATGCTTCCTGTCCCACCCCTTTCCTCGCTTGCAGCTGATAAAGCCAACGACCTTCAAACGGAACTTTGCACAGGTCTCGACACCTCCTTGATTGACGATACCGCCAACGCATTGCACAAGCTGTCCAATGTTGCCATTGGCTTGATGTTCTTGCTTTTGTTCTGTATCTGGGCTGCACTGGCCATTTGGGAATGGCGAAAATGGAGGGCTATGCAAGCCACAGTCGATGCTGTCGAAGATGAATGGAGGAGGGAGAACACAGTGGATGCTTGGAGGATGGTAGCGATCGTCGAACATCCCATGTTGGAGAAGTACGCTAGCGGTATCATTACTCGCGTCGCGCCTTCGCAGAGGACAAGGACAAACTTGAGGTGGTTCTGTGAGTTACCCAATTGGACCTCTATCCCGCAGCACAACAATGCGATAATTGCTAATTAGTTCTCGGTAGTATCGTATCTCGTCCATCCGACATGCCTTGCTCTACTCTTCATTTCCTTGCTTGGCTTCCTGTCGATCCAATTTCAGCTCGTCGCTCTCGACGCTCTCAAAAATCACGCAAGAGAGAATGCCAATGCCACCGTTGCTGCGTCGACTAATTCACTTACCGCCAAGCTGAATGCTGCTGCACTGCAGTCGAGCAAAGAATACGCGGCGCAGTATAACGAGGCCATCGGGAGATATCAGCAGAGGATAGACGATGAACTGTTTGGTTCTTGGCTCAACACTACAGCTACCACACTCAATACGACCCTCGTCGAGTTTTACGACGATGTGGAGAACGGTAAGTTCATCAGATTACGTATGCGGGACATCGCTCAGCAAGCTAATTGAAACCGTGTCGTTCATAGTCCTCAAGACCACCTTTGGCGGTACGATCCTCTTCAACCCTATCAACACATTCATGTACTGCATCCTAGGCAGCAAGATCGATAACCTCGAAAAGGGTCTCACCTGGATCCGCGACCACGCACATATCGATTTCCCCACCCTTCCTGACGATATTCTCATGCTTTCAGATTCATCGATGAATGAGATCGCCACTCCCATCGCAGCCGCAGCGGTAGGATCTGGCTCTGGAGCGGACGGCGAAGAAGACGACGGCGTTGTCGGATCCTTAATCGCTCATTTTGAGAGTGCTTTGAAAGTTGAAAGGACGTTTTACGGTATCTTGCTGGGTGTATGGCTTGGACTCTTCCTCATTGGTGTGATCATTGTGATCTGGAATTCAGGCGGAAGAGACAAGTACACCGCTTGGAGAGGAGCTCCTTCTGCGGATAAAGACGACGATCAACCGAATAAGGGTCGATGGATACCATGGATCAAGGACACTCACCCGATCTACGATACCTACGCCGAAAAGCAGTTCCGAGGTACGACACCCACCAACCCGGACATTCCTCGTATTATCGAGCCGAATGGTCAAGACGTCCCTGCTGGGCAGGACGAGAAGAGTTACTTCAACTATCCCGATCAATCAACTAGACGTCCCTTCGTCCCCAGAAAGGGCACTTTCGGATCGACGATCTCTTCACTCGCTGCACCTGGTCAGGCATTCCTGAAAATTGCAGGCCGGAAGACTTCGACGAACACCAACAGGAACGACAACGACGATGACGATCACTCCGAGCACCTTGTAGCGCGAGGTGCTGCTACTTCCGAGAGGTACAATAGCCCCTTCTCTGATCCTCAGCCTGAACGATCGGAGACGCCTCAGCCATTCTGGGTCAACAGGTTCTACGGAGCAGTGGACGGAGTGAAATCGCTCTTCCCTACGAGAGGTCAAAGGCATGGTGCTGCCTTGGCAAGGAATGGGAGTCAGAGAACGGAGAAGAGTTTCGGAGGTAGTCAGGTTCCTACAGCTATGACGATGGGTCAAGATTGGCCGACGCACAACAACAACAACGAGTACTCCACTTCAGCTGACGCTGAGAAAGAAGGAAGAGCGCAAGAACCTCAATGGACAATGGTAGATCCTCAGTCTATCGGACGAGCCCTCGATGGCGGATCAAACGATAGCCGATACCCTATTCTCACCCAGCCCGCACCACAGCCTTCGCACCCTATAGCAGGGTATGCGAGTCATTCAGTCTACCCACGACCGATGTCTCGTGCACCTACTCTCGGCGAAGGGATGAACATACCCCGTTCTAACCCATTCGACGATCGACCTCCCAGTCTTCCACCTAAACCACTCGCAGGTCAGTACGGCGACGATAAACACGATTCGATAGACTATCTTGCCTCAGAGTCCGGCAGTGGAGATGAATACGCTGATGATGATGGGGAAACGGGGTATGAAAGCGATGATAGAATAGGAGGTGGAGGAGGTGGTGGGGTGTTATCGCCCGCTTCAAGCTCGAATAGCTATTTCGCGGCCGAACCTAGGATGGTCAATGCGAATAGGGTCCGAGTAGGCCAAGGGCATACTCGAGAGTACTCTCATGGGAAGGAGGGAAAGGGTACGATGGCTTTGGCGGAGATATTGCAAGAGCTTCAGGAGAAGAAGTTCAAGCAGAGTCAGAGGGGAGATGAGAATCCATTCGTAAATGACAGAACGTAAAGCCGAGATGCTTGATTTATATAGTATGATCTCCTGAATGTGTAAAGCAGCCAAAATCTTGAGCATTAGAGTATTCCCCTTATGTATGTGTATCGATCCCAAGAAGACGAATATCGCTGCATCGACCCCCTGTCGCTTGAGCCCTAAGCTATCGCTCGAGAACAGGTTGGGGAGTGGAATCTCCGTGGCGCTCGGTCATCGGATCCGGACGCCGCTCTCGGCACCGCCTCTTTGCCACCCACCGGATTTGGCCGAGAATGCACAATATATCCCATGACCTATGGCAAACACGTAACGGCGGTCCGAAAGCTGCGTGCAAGACGGCTCCATGCGGGATGCGAGCGAGCTTGGGCCAGCGCAAAAAAGAAGAGAGAGTAGAGGATTGACCGCGCGTCTTTACAGGCTCTGCAGAACCTGAAGGACAAGGCTAATTGCATCAAATTTGCTATGTTTATGCTACGCGGCCGTAAAACTTTCACCATCCAACGTCATATATAAAGCATCTCCTGTGGCTACACACACCATCGCATCGTGTGTATCTTATCTGTTCAATCAGGGATGCATCCGTCCTACGATTGTACGCGCCGTTATGATGCAGATGCCATCGTAAATGTGAGCAATAATAATAATAATGTCAAAGCCTAGGAAATTTACCCATCTAACCTCTATAATCTCTATACACAACCAGGTTCCTTGTCGTAAGGTTTACAAGAAGACGTCCGTTCTATACCTATCCTTGGACAACTGTTCCATCATCCCCTCCACTTCATCATCGGCCACATCTTTGCCTTCCTTCAATACGTCGACCAATGTCTTCTTGAGATCAGCGGCCAACTTGGCCCCCGATCCGCACGTATAAAATATAGCCCCTTCCTCAAACATGCGTTGAACGTCGGCTCGTTCTCGCCATACTCGATCTTGAACGTACTTCGTACCTTCCACCAAGCAGATCTTCTTCCCCCACTCTTCGGGGGTATCTGTCGTATTTGTGGACGAGCGAGAGAAGACAGGTCTGAAATCGAGAGAACTGTCTTTCGCCCATGTAGTAAGCTCATCCGCATGACAGATATCCTCTATACCCCTGCACCCGTAATATAGAATCATCTCCCCGACATCTCGTCCAGCTTTCTTCTGTGATACCCTCTCAGCGATGAATCCTCTGAGAGGAGCTATACCGGATCCAGCTGCGAACATGACGATAGGAACAGAAGGGTCAAGGGGTGGATGGAAGTCTCCCGTTTGCTTGATAGAGCACGAGAGTCTGTCGCCTCGCTTGAGAGATGAGAGGTAGTTGGATGCTACGCCGAAGTATTCGCCTTGACCGCTCAAGGAGTTAGCTCGGAGGACTTCGTATGTCAGAGTAACGACGTTTGGGTTCTCGAGAGGCGAAGATGAGATCCTGTGCAGCCATGGTGACAGTCGATGTCAGCCAGCTGTGACGGCTCTGTCCTAGGAGGCGCGAACTACCTACGAGTACTGCCTGATCTTCATCTTTGGTAGATTTTCAAGGAAGAACGATAAGTCAATCGACAAGTCTGGTATCAATTCCACAACGTCCAGCAAAGACATTCTCCTCGATGTCACCTTCTCCGTGTAGCCATCAACCAGTTCCCGCAAACCCGCTTGGACCTTCGGATCCTCGTTGTTCTCGAGCAAAGTCTCCAGAGATCGCTTGGAAGCAGGCTGAGAGAGCTCGACGAAAGATCCGAGAATCTCAGAAGCTCGGATAGGTTGATCGGATGGCAAGAAGGATGTGCCGGCGCTCAGGATGAGGGATGAGTTTCCGTCCAGCTGGAAAGCTTTCAAGGCTCTATCGACGATAGAGCTTGGATTGTTGGGTAGAAGAGCTAAGTAATCCCCTGTGGCATATGACTGTCCCTCTGGAAGTCGGATGGTGATGCAGTTCTTGGCCTTGTTGATTTCGCTTTGGTGAACCAGAGTGATTTGGTCAAGGACTTCTCCTACACCGTCGACGCCTGCACCGATGAACGATCCCACGGGATTGGCTGAAGGCGGTAAGATTCGTACTCGGGGTTGCCCAGCGTCACCATTGGAGGCATCGGTACCAGAGGCGGTAACTGAGGCGGCAGCGACCGGGGTAACACTGTATTCTTCCTTGCCGAAGTAATCCCACACTTTCGTCTTGAACGCCTCAAAGTCTCCAACGATATCGCCACCCGCATCAGCCTTACTCAACTCCATCAGTTTAGTCGCGCCAAGCTCGGACAGCCTGTTATCGATGAATGTTGGGATCTTGTGGAATGTCGCAGCCCAATCGTGATGTCCCGCCCCGAATACCGCATAGTTGACTCCCTTCAGGGGATCTTCACCAGACATTGAGGTGATAGATTCAACGAACGCTCTCGCGTTGTCCGTCGGTCGACCTTCGTATGACGCTGTACAAATGATGACCGGTTGATTGGTTGGTAGTTGCCCATCTTTCGCCAGTTTGTCAAGCTCGCCTACGGTTGTTTTGAAACCACGCTGTCGACCCTCAGATGCCAGCTCTCTGGCCAGGCCTTCACATGATCCGCTATTGCTGCCATATAGGAAAGTCATCTTTCGGTCTCCACTATCCGAACTATCTTCGTTGGCGATTACGGAAGACGATTCCTGTTGGGAGATAGCGCTGCCGTGGAGTAGGTCAGACATCAAGCTTTGGGTCTTTCCCCGTCGAGGTCGAGCGATGATTCGGAAATCCTTCGGCTTGACGGTGAGAGCCTGCTTGATTGCGAATTCGTAATTCGGATCGGCCATCTCCAGATCGAAACGGTTAACCACCAATGCAAGCGCGAGCAAAGCCTCTTGGATTGCGAAGCCCCGACCGATGCATGCCCGTTCTCCATTACCGAAGGGCTTGTATGCGTCCGTGGGAGGGTTCCAGCCAATCCATCGCTCAGGTCGGAACACCTCGGCATCGTCTCCCCAGATCTTCGGGTCTCGGTGTAGAATGGGCAAGATCACCCCGACGGTCTGTTTCGGTTGAATCTTGTATCCGCCAGGTAGAGTCTCGCCTTCAGGCGAAGTAGGCGCGACTGTCCATACTGCTACAGTAGGCTGAAGTCGCAAAGCCTCCTTGAGAATTGCGTCGATGTATACCAACTTGGCAGGGTTGATCTCGAGGAGATTGCCACCGGCATCGGCAATAGCTTGATCCGCTTCTTTTCTCGCTTTGACGAAGGTCTCTGGATGTTTCAGCATGAAATACGTCGCAAACGATAACATGCCGCTAGTCGTCTCATGTCCAGCAATGAGGAAAGTGACCATCTGATACCTGATATTCTCGTCTGAAAGATGTTCACCCGTATGCGGGTCCACATCGTAGATCATGTTGTTCAACAGGTCTTTTGCATCGGGATCAGGGTTCTTTCGGCGCTGAGCCACAATCTCGTCGCATAGGTCATGGAGGATCTTGATGTTGGCCCAGTAGTCTGCTTCGGAACGATACATGACTTTCTTGAGGAGTTCAGGTCGACGGGCTCGATTGCCGGCCTCGGCGAGGAGGAGGCTCATCTTTTCAATGAATGGGTGCATGTTCTCGGTGTGGAATAGGTTGAAGCGGTATTTGAAGGCGCAATAGCCGATAGTGTCCTATTGAGACAGGCTTACAGTGAGTATCGCATGAACGGATCATAGCCCTAGGCGTTAGAGCAGGATGGGATCTGCACTCACAAAAGTCAATCTAGTATACGCTTCCGCAGCCTCGAACGGCTGTCCCGCATGATGCTCCCAATGCAACAACATCTGTGTGATCATCTCCATCGTCTGAGGCTGCATCTTCTTGATTGCCAGTGGTCCAAACGCAGGCAACAGAATCCTATGCGCGATATTCCAATTCTTCTCAGTCCTTCCAAACGAAGTGAACAGCCCATCCCCAGCAAAAGCCCTCACTTCCATTAGAGCCCTCGGGATCTTCTTTTCGAATTTTGATTGATCACATAATACCTTGACAAGTTCGTATTCGCCCGTGAAGACTACTTCGTCCAGTAGTTGGAGCTTGTATGTCGGTCCACATTCTTTGGATATGCGCAGCAGGGACAAGAGCAAGGCGTCGGGGTCAATATCAAGGAGGTTACCTGTAATCCAGCTTTTAGGTGGTTGCGGGATTGGTGTCCCTTCGGAGGTGTCCGTTGACCGCATCATGCGCTTTCAATGAGTGAGTAAGTCTGTGATTTGCAGAGAAAACGAAGTGCTCAAGAGGGAGGCCAGAGATCACACAGCTGGACCCTCATCACTCTATATATATCTTCACAACGGACTCCAAGCAATGTGTTTCCTTTGTCCGGTAAGAAACACACCCGATTTCGATGTATTTTGCATCGATAAAGGACGCTAAAGATACATACAAACCTGAGATGTTGTAATCGCCTGAAGATGGTCCTCCGGATTCCTCGGAACGCTTCGAAACAGCCCAAGTTGCCGCAATAAGGGCAAAACCGATGATCCTGAAACGTCCAGGGGTGTGTGATAGGCACTTGCGAGTGTAATGCATATTGCATACTTCATAACCGGTTTGAAGATGTTTATCTTCGACTAGTCCATTCTGGGCGTCTCGGACAAAGACTTCGGTGGCCGAATCGGTCGGTCCTATTTGTGTGTACAGTATATTGGTCATCGAGTACGGAGCCAATTGACACATCACATCAGCCCTTTGACAAAGGCAGCCCGTGCCAGTTCTCAAAGGATTTTTCGATTGCCCGTAGAAGGTAGTAAATCGTAGTGGACCGTTTGAGGCACCCAATGTCAACAGCGGCCGTGACCAGAGTTTTACCTTGCGAAACAGATTTGATCGCGCGCTCCCCCCATTCTTTTGGTAAGAGCGCTATTGAGTACCCGCAGGCAGCTGACTCCGGTTGGAGTCTAGCGTCGTGTTGACGCTTACCGGTGAGAATCACCGGGGCTCGATCGAGCGCGCTGCAGCAGTGCAGCACTTGCCCAGTGCAAGTGGGTTCTCTCCACAATAGAGCGACACAGATAGTGCGGCAGTTGCGAGAGGCAAGTCTGGAGCTTTCTGCGGTACTCTGACCCATGAGGGCTGTTAGCCGTTGAGCTACGCGATAGTATGGCTTTCGAAGTAAGATCTGGCTATATGAGCTGCTGCCCCTCCCCCCTCCGCGGGCTGCTTGGTCGCCTGAGGACGGTGCCGATCCTGTGTCTCACGTCAGCTGGCCGTTGCGGTATTGGGATCGGGTCCATTGCCCACAAAGAAGGAACGAGCGGCTCCCAAAAATTGCAAGATAAGGGGTGTACTTGTCAATACTTGATTCATGCGCCCGTACAGTAACTCATGAGGATGAGGGTTTACCACTGATACACGCGACTCCCAGAGGTTGGTTGCTCCTGGTTGTTCAAAAAGCTTTATCGCGCGCTTCGAGCTTCTGCTCGACGCTGTTCGAAGCGCTCGCAGGCTGCGCCCGTGACATCTCGCGCACGCGATGCTGAGGAATGATAATCGTTATCAGACCTCGCTCTCACTGCACGACAGTGAGAGTGTTCCCGCTCAACATCAGAGATCAAAGCGGGATAGGCAGTGCCGCATCTGACAGCCCCTGAAGGGCCATGCGACTACCTGGTGGCTGTCTGCTTCACTCATACCCACGAAGGGCACTGGTGTATGATACCCGATCGGGACGTCCGTCAACGAAGGAACAAAGGCATCCATGTTTAGCGAACCCCTATGAGTGAATCCGCATACGCTGCATCGACAGTGAGATTGACAGTCGTAGCGCTGACGTGAGATGGGGAGCAAAAGATTGATCGCGCATCCGAAGGATGTTTTGAGTTGTCACAGGCAGCCGTCCACCAGTTCGGGCTCGATCGGAATCGAAGCCGAATAGGTTGTAATTTGATGCTAGCCATATCTGACTAGCAGCACCTTTGAGCTGTCCACCATGTTATATCGTGGTGGATTTACTATGTACCACGCACTATAGTGCGACGTACTTCTCTAACCACAGCCGAAACGGTGTGGTTAGATACTGGCCCGTGCGTGGGACCATCCGTTGGCCTTCTGCGACTTTCTCGCCCACTGAGGTTTAAGCAAAGGTGCTTCGCGATCGCGAGTGCTCTTCTCAAGGCTACCGGGTACTCCATTGATTGCGACCAGCTGATCGAGTGTACCCTCAGAGCGGACAGAAATGTCTCGGGCGCACTTTCGTTCCCTTTAATTCCACTCCTAGCCGTCGAGCGAAGTGAAGCCTAAATACAATTTACGCCCAAAAGGATTGATCACGCGCTCCTTGCGGGGCGTTTTTGAGCTTCGACAGGCAGTCTGGCACTGTCTGAGGGGTGTTTGCTCAGACAGCTGCATGGAACCGATCATCGTCTGATGATAATCGGATCCTGTCATACCGCATTGCATCCAGTCGATGCATTGTGGCGAAACCGTGTCCGCGGAGATGCCCCACAGACACTGCGCAGACCATTAGCCGGGAGTTCTCCCAGCTTCCAGTCATGCGACTTTCCGAGAGGCTCTGACTTGTGCGGGCTGCATGCGAATGCTACGCGATCGGGATGATAGAGCAGAACCATCTTACCAGGTACTCCCTGATCAGCGACACATCAGACGCCGATTAGACACAAAGGACCAAAAGGTTTCACATGAGAACAAGAGGAACTTCCGAAAAAAGGGTGATCGCGCGTTCCGAGGAACAGTCCGAGTGTTCGCAGGCAGCCGTTGCAGCGCAGCAGCCGGCCTGCAGTCCGGCCCTGCCACCGTTATATGAGTACGAAAGAAACTGGTCTGACGAACTTGAGCTCACCACGCTTGGCAGTGGGCTCATGACAGCACGTGGTACTCGAAGAACCTTCGAGTGAGCCCGCGTGAAGTCACTGGCACTAAAGCAGCCCCAGGGCGACCCGGAGTGCAGAAGCGTTTATCCCAACGCAACCTTCGTTCCATGGGGCGAAGATATCGTCAGGGCCTTCCACGACACTCTGAACCACTGAGGTCTGAGCAGATAGCTTCGCGATCGAGCTTACGCACGACTTGACGATAAGGCATACTCCATCAATTGCGAGCGAGCTCTTACGGAAAACGGGTTGATGTTCCAGACTCTCTGCCGTCCTCCTCCCGCGATGAGGATTGATAGGACGGGGGCACACTGAAGCAGGTATCAAATCATTGGCTTCAATTGCTTCACGTCAAAGGGGTCAACCTCTCGGCTTAAGCGGCATTTCTTACAGTGTGAAAAGAAGACGCGAACGATCAATCCACAGCTAGACAGACGTGATTAGACGCAGTGCGAGGTCGCGATGAAATCATGTCGCTCACCTCAGACTCGAAGTAAAAAACAGTCGACCGCGCGCCCCGTACGGTAGGCAGTGCGAGGTCCCACCATACACGAAGACTCTTCCAAATTACGAGCTGAGTGACTCGTACAGTGACCTAGCCTTCCTGCAGAATGAGACATCTGAACCAATCCGGTTTGATGTATGTGTTTCGCGGTAAATCTGTGCAGCTGTCACCTATGCTTGTAGTACAGGATTAGCGACAGCGGGCTGGTCGGACGCCATCACGGCCAAATCGCTCCACTTGCGGTGATCGACCATATCAAGTAGGGCTCTGGAAGGTTTTCTAAATGGAGCACATGATCATGAACAGCGAGGGAACGGTGGCGCGTCCACGAGGCACGGAATCTTGTTCAAACAATGTTGCATGAAGAAACGAAGCAGGGAGATGACGTGAGTGATGACATGTACTTGCTTGTTGCTGGTACATACTCTCCTCCACAACACGACAAACCTTATCGGTGTTCTCATCAGAACACCTCTATCCACCTTCGTCGATACGACAGACCTGGGTCTCAATCTGGGATTTTCCATGTTCAGCGGCTTTGCTATCGCCACGAGCTGACGTGATCTTCAGGCAAAAACATATTCGCGTGTCCCGTAGGATGGTCCGAGTATCTCAGGCAGTCACCGCAGGAAACTACCACTGTACATAAGGAGAAAGTCCAATCTTGTTGTTGCTCTGAGAACTAGGCTCCGTAAAAGCAAGTGTAACCACGGTATATATATTACTGATATTACTTGACGTCAGGGGAGGGGATACCACAATAACACAAGCGAGCTCCTTTCTGCGATACTCTGAGCCACTGAGGCTCAAGCGAAGCGATATGGTCTGACGCCATCATCGTCAGGACAGACTCCCTCATCAGCGAAATCTACACGAGACTCCCGATCTCGAGGCACGCCGCTGATATTTCCTTCTTGTTTGGGGAGAGTCGTTTCTGTCCCTTGCTACGGTTTAGTTGCATGATAATGTTACTATATCACCGTTGATATTGTGCACCCGTCGGTACAGCTTCTATGATGCCCTAGTCATAGTCAGATCATCAAGCTCCGCTACAGTAATACGAATCGTGCGACCGCCGTAGTTCTTGGGTCCACTGCTCGAGTCCACTATTTATCCTAGGTACATGCTACCACGACTCTCCAATTATGTTCCCTAGGCTCGTCGCAATCGAATTCAAGAGACTATACTACAGGTCAGAGGGCTTGGACATGCGATGTGCCCACGAGCAGCATAACTGTCGCATATCATAAATCGAGAGCTCGATAAAAAGGTTGATCGCGCGCCCCGAAGGACAGATCGAGTGTCGCAGGATATACGGACGGAGCTCAAAGTTGCTGACCAAATTCAAGCCCGGAAGTGCCAGCCCTAGCCAGCGGTTCAGAGAGTGCATCTCATCTAGCGTTGAGGGAGAGTCTCCACGGTCTTTCCATGCCAACGGCATGTGTTTACGGTCTTTTACGAACCCCACACCAGGGTCAGCCTGATGTGGGGGTGGGTTAATTGATCCCTACAAGCGTACGTCTACACTTTAAAGGTTAACCGAGTTACGAGCTGCGACACTCTGAACCACTGAGGTTCTAGGAGCTTTTGCTCCGCGATCAGATGCTATACATACAGCGCAACAACACACTCCATAAACAGCGATTGGTCAAGCCACCGGCGATACAGACTTGGGTATCCTCGAGGCATGCGGTAATTGCAAACAGGATAAGAGTGTTTTGTGGAAAGAGGGTCCGTGCGAGGTGGAGTACTGTAGGTCGGCTGGTGGCGTGACCTCGATCCTACAATCCTGCATCGCCTTGCCTGATCCGGGCAGCAAGCTGTGTGTAATAATATGAAACGCTCCACCGTGTTACAGTAGTTCTGGCTAGTACCGTTTCGGAACGCGTGATTGGTAACATCGCGTGTCTTGAATGATTTGAAACTCGTTGAGAAAGTGCAACATGATGACGTTTCAACGTGCTGTGCATGTTGAGGTATTTAGAGCGATCTTTAGATGGTACGTTTCAGCCAATACTCAATGTTCCATATCCCAAAGAACCTAGAGTAGTCAAGTAAAGGAGTGGGAGTGGGCAAAAACTCACAAGAGTGGGCCAAGAGTGGGCGCACTGATTACCTATCGCAGTGTGCAGACGGCGTTTCCCGCTCATCCTACTCTGGCCCGCTTCGAAGCTGGTCCGTCTCCACTATCGTTCCCGTCCTCTGCGTCATCTTCATCTTCTTGGTCCAATGGATCCTGCCAAACCTCCGGATCTGGTCCACCCTCATCTACTGAAGCTTGGAGTTCGGGGCTCAGCCCAGGCGATCGACTAGGCGCTCTCCCTCGTCTCGGTCGAACCGCTTGTGCTGTTTCCCCACCTTCTTCACCCTCCGAAGGCCAATCCGGACTTCCAACATCCACTCCTTCCATTTCCAAGTTCCCGCCATTATCTGCAGAATCGTCCGGTTCCTTCTCCCTCGGCTCTGGGACCCCAACGGTACGCCGTTCTTTCTCACTGACGACCCTCGGTTCACCCACAGCTTTTTCCGACCGGCGTAAACCGCCAACGAGGAAGGGCTTGTTGAATGCATCGACTAAGGAAGTGACTTTTGTCGCTCCTAGACCTTTGACGTTGGAGAACATCTTGGCTGATTGGCGAGACATGTGAGCGAAGGACTGTGATGTGCAGCCAACGGACCGTAACGTAAGCTTGCAACCTTCGTTAGAAATGATCATCGTCTGAGATTGAGTTTTGCAAGCAGTTTCCCAGTACCAATGACGACAGAAGAGTACCACCGGCCTTGGGAGGAGTAGATGGCTCAGGAGAACACCAAAGAGAGCCCGTCTACTCACTCCAAACTGAGCAGCCAAATTATCCGCATCCGTCTTGTTCACCTTCCTTCCCGATGTCAAAACATGTTGAAGCTGATCATGATACGTCTGCTGCACCCTCTCCTTCAACGAGTCAGCAGACTTGTGTTCGAACGCTTTGAGGCATGTGAGGTATTGAGCCACTTCTTCGTTGGACCATGCAACGAAGACGGTATATTCGTTGATTATTGCGATTTTGGTTAATTCGCGTAGGGATTGTTGGTGCTCGTTCTAGCAAACGAGATCAAACAGAACCAAAACCAAACCCGGAACCGGAAACAGAGAGATCAGCGACTAGGGGTAATGAGACCGTGTACCGATGTTGTGCTTTACCATAGCACGCTGATGAAAGTTGAGGGCGCTAGAGAAGGCTTTTACAGGGTACTCACCACATCGCATAACACTAGGATTATTCGCAAGCTATACGACCCTTTCATCTTCTCGATTCGCTGATGTATATATTCTGGATGCAACCGATGGTATTTCAGACTGTACATCGTGAGCGCGATCAGCTTGGTTCATACAGAACGGTTGAAGTAGAAGCTGATAGCATACCTCAGGAACAGTACGCCATTATGAGCTCCCACTTGATAATCCGCTACGATGTCGCCAATCTCAATCCCGACGTTCCGTATCGATCCCAGAACAGGATTGCGTCTCTACGATCACCGGTGAGCTGTTTATCTCACGCTCGAAAGGTAGTGAGCAGAATAGCTCACCTGTACAGCGCTGTACACTATACTGTTCTTACTAGCCGCAGGCCGGTTAATAGGCCTCGACGGTCCAGCTTGCGCTTGCGGTTGAGCAGCAGCTACTGCTGTTGAGGGGGGAGCAGGCGATTCTTTCGGTATGGGTGGTAATCCACCCGAAGCATTACGCATAGACCCACCAGCCGTTACGGGCTGTGCTGACTTGTTTGCTGTACTTGTGGATGCTGTGCGAGTGGAAGAGGAAGAAGACGTCGAAGGTGAGTCTAGTTGACCTGCGTTCATCGTTTGAAGGAATGAGGAAGCTGTTTGAAAGCTTAATGCGGGCAGAGGAGGAGGCATTGATGAGCCGGCTGTGGAACCGTTGGAGCGTGACGTATCTTCGACCATCTTGGTAGAATGCGTTGAAATAGTGCGGCCAATGTAAGCAGGGTTCCTTGCTTGATTTCTATGTACTTCCAGCGAAAGTGTAGATCGGATGACAATGCAAACATGAAATATTGGATCATGGACCATCATCCTGCATCAAAGTGGATGGGCAGATGCCCCGGACGCGATCTAGTCAACTCGATAGATATGACGCACCTCCACTTAAAATAGAGGTTAGAAAGTGCCACATTCGGACATTGACCGCCATAATCACTATCGGCTCCCACCGCACGGAATCATGTAAACAAACACACCTGTAGCTGCATGCACGCGACTGATCTGTTCTTATCATCTGTCAATCAACATGAAATGTTGAGGTCTAACTGCTTTCTAACAATCTGATCTTGCGTGAATCTCGACTTTCCAGATATCTGCCAATTGAAGAACAATTAGCAATCCAAGGACGAACAGAGAAGCGATAATCCACCTCAATTCAGAATTGGAAACAGCTCGAGAACGGCAGGACGAAACGAAAAGAAATATCAGCTGTAGCAGAAAATACCATCATAGGATCATTCCCCGGATCAGAAGAGCAGAAGAAGAAGACATGGCCGGTGGGCCAGCTTTCCCTGACGTGACGTACTCACATATAAGCTGATCTACTCAGTTGTAGATACCGAAGAAGTCCCGAAAAAGACCAAGTCTGTCTCCTCCAAGACTAGCTCAAGCTCAAAGGTGTTACAGCCTTCCAGCTCTGCCAACGAGGATGGAGGGAAAGAGGACCCTCGCGAGTTGAAGCGGAAATTATCAGCTGTGAGCTTCCACATTCGGAACACGGCGAATTCCCCGTTCTGAGCTTTAGCTGACATATCATCGTCTGATCGTTGTTCAATAGATCGCTGCAGAGAGGGACCGGCTGCGGACGCAGAGAGATACGTTCTCCAAGCAGTTTGAGGAATTGACGAAGACTCGTTCGGAGGGAGAAGGGTTATATGAGAAATACAAATCTAAAGCGGAACTCCAGGCGAAGGGTGAGTAACCCTTCTAAAAGTGTTATCCAGTGTGAGGATGGCATTGGACGCATTGCTGATTGAAGTTTTTGGTTTTCATCTTCTTCTGTTTGGATGGGTGGTTGGTACAGCTCAAAACGATATAATAGCGAGTCAAACGGCCCTGACGGAGAAACTACAAGCCAAAATCAAAGCGCTCGAAAAAGCCCTGTCGGCGTCAGCAGCACTACCATCGACCTCGAAGGAAGGCGGAGTCCCACCTGCTGGGGGAGTTTTTGAAGGGACCAGTGCCGGCGCACAAGGTGGGAAAGTGGATTCCGTCAAGGAGGTCAAGGCTTTAAAGGACGAGTTGACGAAGATCAAGGCTGAGAGTAAGGTCAAAGACGATAAGAGTGAGTACGAGTAACCAGTAGAGAGGAACAACTGTTGCAAGTACTGTTTCAGACCTTGCGAGAAACAGACCATATTAACACAGCCGTGTCATCGGTCTTTTTCATCTTGATTTTGGAACGATTCAGTCGCCCAAATACAGCGCGAATACAAAGCCGAAGTGGAACATTCTCGCTCTCTCCAAGCATCCAACAGCAAGAACACAGCAGCCCCGACCGCAGGCAGCACGTCGACCGCCAACAGCAGCATCAATCCAGAAGAAGCTGCAAAGGACACGAAATCGCTAGCCCTGTATGAAGATCTGACAATGTTGAATATTGCCAACGTCAAGATCAAGCCTACCAAGACAGGGGATGAGACTGCGTTCAATTGTATACTTTCAATCGATGGACAAAGTGAGTAGGCAGGCGTAGTTGTTTCTATTTGGCCTTTTAGCCACCACCTTATTCAGACCCCTGTACCCGCTTTCGATCATGTATCTATTATTCGCATACGTCATTGCCGCCTGCAATCCTCCTCTTGTCTCTATGTCCGATGCGCGAGCTCGCTCGCTCTAGGTGTCAACCGCTTCCGAGATGTGATGATTACGGTCAGCTGAGCCGGCCGCGTCGGGACCTGCTTTGCGATTCTCGCACATTCTTCCTTCATACCCGATCGTGTGCTTGCTATTGTTGTGCAAAGAAGGCTAAACCGATGTCTGGGCTGACATCCCTCATATTGACCATTCCAGGCCTCAATTTCAAGCTACGATGCTACACAGAGATTGACAAAACCCAAAACCCACCTTACGTCAAGACGGTGCATTACATTCCCGAACAATCGACATTACAGAACGAGCCAGCTTCATTCGTCAAGCGGCTCGATTACTTCGCAACGGAGTTCGTAATACCCCGCGAACAGTTGGGAGGGTTCTTCATGGAGCTCAGGGCGAAGATGAGCCCCGAAGACGAGGAGGAATAGACAGACTGTACGAGTATTTCAGAAGGATGATGGAGATTTGCATCTGAGTCAAGTCGTCTCCCTATCTCTCCTGCCTTCTTTCGAGAGTCAGCCCCACGCATACCAAATCGATCGACCTCGCGACTTCGCCTCACCCCGGCAGTTCTCTCAATACTCAGTCGACCATCAGCTATTGACTGTCGAGGGCGACATGTGCACTCTGGCGGCCTATATTTGTCCTGTCATCATGCGTTAGTATATTGATCTGTCTAAACTATACATCCTTGGTGATTTCGCTGTACCATACGGAATTCCATCCAGAGTTTCGCTTTGCGCCAGTATATGTCCTGTACTCTTGGGTCTGCTCTCTAATGGGTTTAAATATATGGAGCTAAATAGGATAGTATCAGTATGATCGTAGTATTATCTTCTTGATAGATATTGGATGCTCAGCTCAAGCAGGACTTATAATCATAACGCCAGCGTCATTGCCTCGTAATTCCGAAACCCAGTCGCTCGCCGCAGCTGCTTCATCTATATCGATAAGCGCACTTCGGAACTGGTGCAACTTGTGCTCGGCTCACGTTGAATGCAGTATTGTCATGCCAACTTTCAACAAGACGGTTCAGTCAGTCTATGACGCCCTTGGCCGACAGGTGTACCTTGTGCCAGATTGAGATCGAAACCTGTTGTAATCGCAATAGCGGTCGCAGTCGTACCGTAGAAAGCTATTATACCGCCATAACAGCCTTATTTGACTGATCTGCATGACATTCATTCTATTCTATCTTACAACACCGACGGCCGTCCCTCAGTCCTGGAAACTGGTGTCAGTATGTCCAGCTCTACCCTTCTGTGGCTTTCCTGCGCCGTCAAGCCGATTGGATCACGGCGAGATAGACGTCGAGTTAGTGGAAGATGATATTACTGACCCCGGTTCCTTCTGGCTCCGACCCACTTAATCCCTCTTGAGCGTCGCTCGAACCAAGAAAGTCCTCTCTCCCCCACCCTCACCAAGCGCGCCAAGCTCCTCAACTTCCAATCCTGGAGCTAACTTCTTCTTGTCGAGCAGGTCATCCGTCGTTCGTCCTTTGTTCATGACGACGTAAATCTCCATCCCATCACCGACCTCGATATGCCTCTCTGTAGCACTGGTGAATGAATCGACGACCAAACTCAATACGGTGGAAAGGGGTAGATTCCCCGGGATGAACGGTTCGGCACCTTCTTCGGCTGTTTGGTTCTTGAAGTAAATTTGATTGTCGAGGAACGGTTGGATCAAGGATTGGGCGGCACCGGCGGCTCGGCATGCTTCTCGCTCGTATGAGCCTACGGGGTCGAAAGAGTATACAGCGCCGGAACCTAGATGTGGGCATGCGACAAAAGAACAAATCAGCACACAGTCTGCAATTCCGTTAAGTTGGCCATTAAGACAACGAGAGAAGCAAAGAAAAAAAAGCTTGAGACCTGGTTCACTCACCGTCCTCCTCGATTCCACCGAGAATGTTATACACGTAGTAAGGGAAGAACCTCTTGGCGTATAACATGGTCTGGATCATCCTCGCGATCGACTTGAGACCCATAGGCTTGTGATGGGCGTGCTCGTACCACTAAACAGCACAAAGGTCGCGCAACGAGATCAATGAAACTTGTCAGCTAAAATGCGACTGCAACTCTACTTGTTCCTCCAGGGGACGTGAGATCGTAGATTGATGCCTGGAACCACCGAGTTGTCAAATGAAAAAAGGTAACTCACCTCTAGTCTTTGCTTTACTCGCTGTACAAAGTTGTTTCCGTCCGCTGCGAAACCGTTGGTAGCGAGTACGACCTTGTCGGTGCTGCATTCGAAGATAGAATAACGAATCAGTGAGCTTGCTCTGTTTCCAGTCCTCTTTTCTCGTCCACCGATTGCCGGGGCACAAAGGTGATACAGCTAGTGGACACAAATTGAATACACGACGGTACAAGGAGATCCCACTCACAGCTGCCATACCTTCCTAGCATATCGAGTCTGAATGTTGTATCCCTCTGATTGTCTGGTATCTCCAGCAATGACGCTGAAATCTTTCCCGGCAATAGCGAGGATCGAACCACCGTTATCTGAGTAAGGGTTGAATCGGCTGGAAAAGCGATCAGATGTTACTGTTTATCAGCCTACATACTCCATAAATCCTTGAACCACCCAGCGGAAGAGTTCGAGGGGGGACAAGGGGATGATACCCAGACTGAAGGGCAAGGAAGTTGGAAGAGATTGACTTACTGCTCGATGGGAGCCGATGTGTTGTCGGCAGCGTATGACGCAGGGGCGTGTGAGTAAAGGGCCATGATGTCTTGCTCTGCTTTTCGTCTACAGGTAGATAGTGTAAGGCTGAGAAAGAAGAGTTCTGATTGTCTTATGCTAACTATCGAAAGCAGCATGACAGGTCAAGTTCAGTCGCTATCTAACGGGTGCAACGCGTCACTGTCGAAGCTGACGAATGGTACTGCAAAGTAGGCGCACCAAAACCATCTGTTGTACAAGGCTTTTAAGGCGCGCCACACCCCTTGTTTTGGTTGTCACACCATACATAACATCAAACATTACCAGATCTGGTGTGAGACGTGGGGCGTGGGCATGGGCATGGTTCCGTTATGCACTATGCACTATGCACTATGCACTATGCACTAAGCATGACGAAGCCTTGTTGCTTGTTGTGTGTATCCGGGTAACTGCAACTCAAACACGCCGTTGCCACCCACTCATAACTCATAACTCATATGACCTTGCTTGTATCACAACCCAACCCAATTCATCATCACCTCTTTGTCCTTTCTCATTCCGACATCAGCAATAGCGATAACAGTCTCAGCAACAGCGACGACCGACGTGAGTACAATGTAGTGCTGTATGCCCATTGCTGCTGCTGCATTCAGAGCGGACGCGCAAGAAAGATGGGGCTAATGCTGATCTGACCTGAAACCCCTTATCAACCAACCTTGACCCCCTCCTTCCCCCTCGCCTCTCCTTACTCTGTCATCCGCATTCGCATCCGCTTACAATCACAACCAAAACATACCTGACCACATACGCACGCGCCCTTCGCCCTCTTTCTATCTTCCATTTCCATCGCAATTCTCATCTCGACATTTTCAATATAAACTCGCTTGGATTTCTGGTCTGCTATACATATCTCGACGCGACTACAGCAGTAACAGCTATCCACCTCTATACGAATACCCATATAATACCCATATAAATACAGCTAAGACAAGATGGTACGAAGCAAGTTCAAGGACGAGCACCCCTTCGGTGAGTGGCAGATGTTTCACCAATTTCTTGATAGGTAGGTGGGAAGGAGAGTCTATCGAGCTGATCAAGTGGTCACCTCTTGCACCTTTCCTCCACTTCATACAATATAAATGTATCTATCGCATACGTCCCACTTTACTGGCCACCTTCAAAACGTCTTCTCCTTGCGCTGTCGACCGACACCTGTGACGAATTCATACAAATCGATTTTGCCCTTATCCCTCGCAATATCACTTCTATCTTAATCGCCTCGCCGCGTGGTATCGCCCTCATATTCATACAGACAAGCGAAAGGCAGAGGCTGAGCGAATCCGACAGAAGTACAATGACCGAATCCCCGTGAGTCTCTGCTGCTTTTCTATCAGGCCTCCCAACGAATTTGCAGCTGACAATGTTGTGTGGGTTTCAGGTGATCTGCGAGAAGGCAGAGAAGAGTGATATCCCTACCATTGACAAGAAGAAATACCTTGTGCCCTCGGTATGTATCTCTTCGACTTTCATCCCTTTACTACTCCAACGGTCCTTCTACCTCGCTGGACAGCATATAGCGATTGTGATGTACCTGTGACTTACCTGTGACCAAATCATCAATCCCCTCTGCTCCTTACTCACTACAGGACCTGACGGTCGGCCAGTTCGTCTATGTCATAAGGAAGCGAATCAAGCTTCCAGCCGAACAGGCCATCTTCATTTTCGTCGACGACATTCTTCCTCCTACAGCGGCCTTGATGTCTGCAATTTACGAGGAGCACAAGTGAGTGGAGTTTACTTACGATACTCTAAATGGAATATATGTTGACCGTCTTACTTGGTTCTACTGTACTTCGGCTCTGTAGGGATGAGGACGGTGAGTCATCCCAGCTTCACGTTTCAAAACGATAAAATCCAGACAAGCTGACATTTTGGCTTCACTCATCCAGGTTTCCTTTACGTCCTCTACGCTTCAGAGAACACCTTCGGCGAGCTCGAGAAGTACGCTATCACCGAGTAAACGCTCATAGAGCCCACTTGAACCGGTGATTCTTGTTTCATTACTGGTCAGCCAAGCAGTGTACGATAGGCGATACGAGGCGAGGTAGAGGAGAAACGTCTCGGTTCGATGGACCGATGGAGGGGAGCGGAGCAGGTGATTCCGATGTGATAAGCGTTGGTGTGGTCGCAAGGTGCCGTCCGTCGCATGGCGGACCAAAGCGGAGGTAGAGCGAGACCTAAGCGAATGAAGAGAGAAGATATATCCCGTTTATGTTCGATACAAATACGCCCCTTCTCTTTTTTTTTCCATCCTATATAACTCAAATTTGAAATCTGATATGACTGATCGATCGAGGGAGAACGAGAAAGAGAACGAGGCAGATATTTTGTGTATGATTTGTACTATTCGCGAGATGCGATTTATGATCAGAATATAAAACAGATCGTGAGAGTTAGTCATGTCGGCTTGAGCGGCACCTCTTGAGCAGACCAGTGCGTGTGGATGGTCCTAGTTGTCATCACTGGTATTAGTCGTCAGCTGTCCATGCGAAATGGCAGAACGATCAGCTTGTCCCACGCATGCGAGTGTGCATAAGGCTAAAAATCTCGTCCGGAGTTTGCGACTGTGTGACCGTGCTCGAACAAGACAAGTGGAACAGCCAGCCCAAAGAAGAAAAAAAAAAGATATGGTATACAGGTAATTCATACTCATACAACAGGACATCTATTCGTCGTCTCCATCCACTACCATTCCATCTTCTCCTGCGCCTGCACTGCCACCGGCCGCCGCTCGTTCCTTGTGAATCTTGAGACCCTTCATCTTCCTTCCCTGCATCTTGCTCAGATCCTGCTTGCCCAAATGGATTCTACCGACCTTATCACCCATAGCGTCCGTCTCGATATTCTTCTTCTTCTTACCCAATCCGCTCTCGACATCGCTCTTGGCCAATTTCGGTCTCTTCAAAGCAGCCTTCATCAACTCGGGATCGGCATCCTGCACCCTTCTCACTGAGAAATCAATCGAGGGTCCCATCTCTGTTAATTGGAGTTTAGGCACTCTCGAGCCTGAAGACAGGAGTTTGGCGGTATATACTCTAAAGTGTACTTTGGGGAGGACGTCGGGCTGAGCATCGTTGATAGGGCCCGCGGTGATGGAGATGACATGTTCAATTGTTCCGAGTAGAGGCATCTCGGTGATTGGGTGACCATTGTAGAAATCCAGGAAATGCGATTTCAGCTGTTGAAACGTTGGGTGGGTGTCGAAGAGGTCAGAGTGGAAGACCATCATTGGTCGAATACCGAGGGATGATTTGGGAGACTAAGGAGACGCGAGTGGAGCAACCGTTGACCTGTCAGCATACGACTCACTTTGCTCACAACGAAGGAAGGATCGACTGAAATGACCGAGAGATGGAATGGGTCCTAAGTGAAATGACCGAGTCTCGACGCCCACGAGACCCATTTCCATCTCAATGGTACTTGAACACCGATTACTCCGCCCGCAATTGTACATTGTACTCACAGGAATATCAGCCATGCTCGTGAACTCCTCAACACCCAATTCAATCATATCCAACACCCGTCCATCAAAGATCCTCGTAAAAACCAGATCGTGAGGTCTCTTCTTGCTGTGTAAGCCAGTAACGAACAAGGAAGCGTCGTTCTTGCCAGCGAAGAATTCGAGAGAGGCGGCATCCTCGAATGGGTGAATATCGTTCTTTCGCGAGAAATTTATCGCGTGCGGTCTTTTGAGGGCGTACTGTGTATTATGTGAATCAAAATATATGTGATCAGCTTTTGTGACCAAGCAGACACACGAAGGAGCTGTGCTCGAGAGGAAAACGAGTAGGATAGAACGATTCCCCAGAGCTGCTCCTTCTCGACAGAACAGGCTTTATGTGATGGGGTTTACTACGCTCACTCAACCCAGCTTCAAGCTGGGGATCAGATCCGAGTTGAATGTATAGGCAGCTGGGAACACCAACGTCGACGCCGACTCGTACTCACCAAATCCTTCATGACTTCCCTAACTCGTTCACTGCTCGTTTGACCCCTGACGAAAATAGCAGTCTTCTCATTCTCTACAATCTGCGGTTCTCGCTTCTCGAGCGCTCGCTTCGCTCGGGCGTTTTTCGGTTTTCTGAAAACAAAAGGAAAAAAAAAAAATGTGGTCAGAGTGACACATGGGTATCAGCCTCTTGTTCTCCATGTGTGACAAGCTCTGTAGCGCTTGCTGCCTACGTTGTAGCCAACAGTAACGCTTCCGCTGCTCTATCACTTCTCGTATAAGGGGAAAGAGTAGCTCAAAGTTTGGAGTGTGAGCTGGGAAGTGAACTCACATTGTTCGGAGCATCGACATCTTTGCTGAAACTCCTCGTAATTCTGCTACTTCCTGACAAATTTGTTGGCCTGTCTAGATCAAATTTGTTGGCCTGATTAGATCAAGCTCGATTATCACCTCAACTCGTTGTCGAGTCACTTAGAAGAACCAATGACGATTGTTTGGAACGACTTCTTTGCTTGAATAGAACGCAAGTACATGGCTAATCAACATTAACGGTTGCTTTTACTGGCAACTGGCAACAAACCCGACCCGCGGCTCGTGGTCTGGTAATTTTTCAGAAAAATCCAACCTGCTTCCCCTTCGCAGAGCGGAATCAAATTGACACGTGGCCATCTTGAGGAGTCCCCACAATTTGCCACTCAAGAGCGTCTCAGAACCAAGCAAAATACGGAGACCTTTGCCCTACATACAGTACACATGGACGACAGATATAGAAACGCTGACGCAAGATAGCTACAGCCATCTCCGTTTACTGAACGCTTATTTGACATCCTCTCTCCCCTTCGTGCCTTGCCTTTGATCTATTCAACGTAGAATTGCGGAGGATGAGTACAGGATTGCCCCTCTTCTTGATACACAGTGTACTGTATGTACTCGAGTACAGTATGACCTTTCATCCGCCAGCACCTTCGGACCCACTCTGCCACCAATTCCCCCCAGAAACCCTCTCCGCCCGAGGCGGTCTAGCCACGATATACCTAGGCCCCTTTGGCGCTTGCGGCAACTCGCACACTTCGCCGTCGCGGAGCCAAGGAATACCGTGGGTTTTCATGGCTGGACCCGTCCGATTCCACTTGACTTCCCTCGTAGGTTTAGGGAATGCAGGTGGGATATATTCTTTCGGAGGAGCAGGCATAACATCTGCTCCTGGCGGTGGCGCGTGACCAGAAGCTGATGCTGATGCTGAAGCTGACCCGGTAGGTGATCGTGGTTCAAAGATGCCGGTGCCGGGACCAGGAGGTGGTGCGGGATGGGCTTCGTATCGATCGTATTCGTCGCTGGAGAGAGGTGGGACATACCCCTGTGAACTTGCAGGGTACTTCTGCGGCGCTTCTTCGGATGGACTGTAGCTATGGCTTCTGTGACTGCCGGATTGTGAGCCGGACCCAAAGCCGAGGCCGAGGCCGAGGCCGGAGCCTTCCCAGGCAGGTGCATGAGGAGGTCGGCTGTGCGCACTGCCGGTGTGAGAGCAAGGGAAAGGCTTGGTGCCACCTACAACACGAGATTGGCTGTTCCTATTTGGGGTGCCTGAGCGAGCGGAAGAAGATGAGGCAGGTGGCGAAATCTGGCTGGTCTTCTGAGGGGAGATAAGGTGACCCCGCTGACTCGGGACAGATGAAGGTGAAGGTAAGGGAACTAAAGGTAAAGGTGAAGGATGAGGAGTGGACAGATGCCTGATTCGCTGATGTTGAAGCTGACTGACGGCTTTGTGTCGGGCTCTCTGACACTGACTCTGGCTCTGACTTTGACTCTGGCTCTGACTTTGACTCTGACTGTGATGATGCGAATGAGGTAAAGACGAAGGAGCTGATGGCACTGGCAATGGCATCTCTTTCGTGTTTGAGAATCCCGACGAGCGTCTTCGTTCGATCGATTGCCTTTGCCGTCTGGCACTCCCTTCATTTCCCTCTTCCCGACCTACACCCCTACCTAGCATCTCACCTCCTTCTCTGAATCCGGAAGAAGGTGAAGGGGATGAAAGTGAGGAAGCCTTCGACCGAGTGGGATGAGGGTCCGGGTCTGGCGTATGACACCCTCGACCGTGTAAGCTGAGTCTTGCCATCCTGCAGTTCATTTGAGCCGAGCGTTGAAGGTCGAGTTCCACTCCTTTACGGGGCTTAGGCGCTAGAATCGCAGGAGAATGAGTATGCCTTCTTGCCAGACCTGGACGACCACCGCCTGATCCCGACGCTGGACCTGCTGAAAGATGAGGAGCTTGCTCTTCGTGGTTTGAGACTGAGACTTCGCGATGTGATAGCTTGCGGTATGGTGACGGTTGACCATTCGCTGCAGAGAGAGATGAGCCTGTAGCCGGGATATGTCTCCCGCTTCTCGAGTGCTCGGGCAGAGCCAGTGGGGAATCAGACCTACTACCTCCGGCTCCAAGCGATCCACCGTCCGCTTCCGAGCCGGCTTTCAACCAACCCTGATGTAACATCGGACCTCCGCGCTTGACACTTGCACCAGCAGCGGACGATTGAGCCAGAGCCACATACGCTTCTACTCCAGCGTCACTGCCACTCACGCTTCCGTTTATGGAGACCATAGGTGACGGCGTCATCGGTCCTGGCGGTGTGAGAGGCATAGGTGAAGCAGGGGACGAGCGTGCTGATGACGCTCCTGAATGAGAACCGAACTGTGACTGAGTCGGAAACTGGCCTGGAACCCAAGACCCGCCACGGGAGACGGAGGGTATCATCCCTGACATGTAGGCGATAGGGTCAGTGGGCATGATAATTCCGATCTGCCTCTGTAACAACTGTAGTCTCAGGACAAATACGGAGTGGTGCGGGAGCCAAAATACGGTATACAGTAGATGCAGGGGATAAGGTAAGGTGAGACACTATGGGGGTATCTATCCTCTCCTCTCCATAGATGAAACGGGAGAGTAAGAGTCAAGGGTTAAGTCGTGGACAGCTGGGACTAGAGCTAGAGCTGTAAGGGGTCAAATATCCATTGTCAAGTTCAATTTAAATAGGTTTGTCAGCGCATCCTCCTCTTGAGTACCATACAGAGGTAACGAATCAATTCAATAGACAGAAATGGACTTACGATATTCGGTCTCGTAGACGTCCTCGCTCGTCCGAGATCTGCAGCGTGTTGGTGGTCAAGGGAGAGAAGGAGGGGTATGTTGTGACGTGTAGTTGATAATGTGCTGTGTAGTGTTGTGCTGTGTTGTAGTTATGCTATACTTTGCAGGAGGAAGAGGGAGAGGAAAGCGTAGGAACTAAGACTAAGAGAGAATACAGTAGAAGCATGGTCGGCCATTGCTTGTTAGAGATAAGGCTTAAGCATAATGTCATCTCAGCAAGCAATGCCTGCTTCCTGTAGGTACTCGTACTATGATGAGGGTGCATCTTCCAACTCCGATCCGATTGCAATAGCATCACGAACGTGCAATCAATCCAGATCCAGATCCAGAACTTCATAGAGTCAAATATGAGGCGATATGGGGAGATAAGCACGCACGATTGCGCGATAAGCACAGCGCCGCGCAGTATAAGATGAGACAGTTGAAATGTCGACTCGAAGGGGAAGGGAGTAAGAACAAAGGAAGGGCAGAAGGATCAATTGCCACCATGGCCGATTACCTTATCTGTCTATCCATGATATGTAGCTACTGTATCAGCCGTCGGGCTGCCCTGGTCATTTCTTATTCGCTCTTCTTCGCAGGTGGTACATGGTCACAGGATGTGCTTGAACAGGGATGGGAGAGGGAGGAATGGAAGTACAATAACTCAGGGGTTCACGGAGATATGGCCTTCAAAGGATGTTCCCCCCCACCTTCACCTCATCAAGCGAGTGGGCAGATAAGCCTACCGTATTAAGGAACCTCTGCCTGCTTCACACTGTGATACTACTGTCGTGCCACGATACGCTAGATTAGATGAAACACCTTGGCCAGTCGTAGTCATGATCTTATCCGATCTGCATGGTGTGATGTGATGGTCTATTGGTATACGTCACGATGAACGAAAACGAGAGCGATATCGTCCCTCGTTGCGAAAGAAAAAACTAACGAAACCCGAAATATAAAGTAATGTACAAATAGTCTATGGTCTCTCACTTGGCATGCGACGATGCAGTGAGTCTCTTATGTATGGGTCAAAAGCGGCGCAACTAGCCGACGGGAATGCTGCTCAAGTTCACGCATTCTAAGCGAGAGAGCGAGCTTACCATCGAGAAGAATAACCACCACCGCTGCCGCCACCGCCGTAACTGTTTGCGCCTGAACCGTAAGACCCACCACCACCTCCGTAGCTTCGTCCACCTCGACCACCGCCTCGACCACCACCTCCTCGTCCTCGGCCACCACCACCGCCGCCGTACATGGCCATTTGCTCGAGTTCAGGAGGACTACGAAAGATGAAACATCAGCGTGCATACCCCAAACAGCAAGTGGAAGAAGAAAGCTGACTCACACTTCGCTCTTGGACTCCCTCAAGATCTGAACAAGCTCACGAGCCTGCTTAGAGTTGTCAGTGGTGAAGTAAGTGTACGAAGTACCCTTTCGACCGGCTCGACCAGTTCGACCGATTCGGTGAATGTAGTCTTCACAGTTGTTGGGGAAATCACTAAAGTCACAGTGAGTTAGCACACCGGAATTCACCGACATCGATGCAGCGATAGACTCACTAGTTGATGACGTAGCTGATGTCCTTGACATCTTTAGTACAAGATGCCAGATATCGACAGGTCAACGAAAAACATCCAAGCATTCAGATGGGTTTGGAAGAACAAGATAAAAGGACAACAAAGCAAGGGAGAAAGAGAGAAAAGGGAGGCACAGACGTAAGTAGATATTCTTAAACACAGGTTGAGAGCGAGTAGCTCGACGGTATGGCGTGATCGCATGTTTTGATGGCGCCGGTCAATCACTGTTCTTGTTCCAAGCTTTGAGTAACGCGTTTTGGATGATTGCTAAAGACGTCCGAGCTCAAGCCTTTATCGCAAAGCAGAAACTAGCAAGCTAGCTAGCTAGCGCGCTGACGAGCGAGCTCTAGGACGTCAGTGGGATGTAGCAATTCGCGTTGGCGCCTTCGAGGTCCCGAGGGCTTTTTGATCTGTCAGTTCTCCAAACACATGATCAACCACCAAACTCAAACACCTGGAAAAAGGCGTTGCTAAGGTGGTCGAAGCGAAAGAGAATCGGACAGGACAGAAAGATGCCCTCTGGACCACTTGAGCGCTCGACTCGTTGCTGACAGCGATTGCCTTTTGAGGCGCCGATGCGCATGTGCCAAGACCGTCTTGCGTTTTCGGAATGTGTATAGACCAGAGAACATACCGAGACCACGAGAAGCAACGTCAGTAGCAAGCATGATAGGGCTTCGACCAGCCTTGAACTCGGCAAGGACCCAGTCTCGTTCGGCTTGTTGTCTAGGAAGGACGATAATCAGCTTATGTTGCCTCACAAGTATACGCGAGCTGAACTCACTTGTCACCGTGAATAGCCAAAGCAGGCCAACCATCCATTCGAAGGAACTTGGTGAGGTCATCGGCAACTCGCTTAGTACCGATGAAGATGAGGACCTTGGCGTTCTCAGCAGAGATCTGCTCGAGGTGCTTGAGCAGCTTGCCTCGCTTGTCGTAGTCGGTACAGACCTCGACGTGTTGAGCGACGTTGTGGTTGGCGGTCAACTCCATAGAACCAATGTTGACCTGCATGAAGTCGTGCTGGAAGTCCTGGGCGAGTCGCTGAACCTCCTTGGGCCAGGTAGCGGAGAAAAGAAGGGTCTGTCGGTCAGGTCGAATCTGAGAGACGATCTTTCGGATTTGGGGCTCGAAACCCATGTCGAGCATTCGGTCAGCCTCGTCCATGACAAGGTAAGTGACTCGCTTGAGGTTGGTCTTGCCGGTCTCGAGCATGTCGATCAATCGACCAGGAGTGGCAACACAAATCTCGACACCTCGCTGGAGGTCTCGGATTTGGGGACCCTTGGGAGCACCACCGTAGATAGCGGTATTCCTGATTCGAGAGGACTTGCCGAACTTGCTGCATTCAGCCTGAATCTGGACAGCGAGCTCTCGGGTGGGAGCAAGGATAAGGACGATGGGACCGTCACCGGGAGCAAGAAGGGGCTGAGCGTTGATGTGGACCATGGCGGGAAGAGCGAAAGAGATGGTCTTTCCGGAACCGGTCTCGGCAACGGCGACGACATCTCGACCGGAAAGAGCCATGGGCCAAGCCTGACACTGAATGGCGGAAGGAGCAGTGAAACCCATTTCTCGGATCTCAGAGAGGATGTAGTCGGGGAAACCAGCCTCCTCGAAGGTAGTGATAGGTCGAGGGATGTTCTGACCCTGAATCTTCATCTGCTTGTCGGCTCGGAACTGGGCGATATCCTTCTCGGATCGCTCGGTGACTCGAGGGTCCTGAACGTAGAAGCTGCAAATCTGGTCAGCAATAATCATCTTGACAAAAATACAGACTGAGATACGACTTACTTCTTCTCGAACTTGGTAAGAGTCTGACTGTTCCAGTCAACGTTGTGGAGACCTTGACCAAGGTTGTTCATTCGGTCACCACCACCGCCTGTAGAAAAAGGAGTAAAGCAAAGGTCAGCGTGTCCCGAACTCGACGATACAAAGTCATCGTCTGAACGTGCCTCCATAGGAAGACCCATAACCGCCCTGATAGTTACCGTAACCGCCGCCGCCGCCTCCGTAGCCGCCACCACCGTATCCACCGCCACCACCGCCTGTGAGAAGAAACGAGAGGATAGATAGTCAGCAAAAAATCTTCCATCACAGAACCACTGGTTACTGGTAACTAAGCGCTAAGATCGAAATCGCAAGCATGCACTCACCGTAACCGCCGCCGTATCCACCACCGCCACCGCCACCGTAACCGCCGCTACCACCATATGATCCTCCGTAAGACTGCGATGAGATACCAACAAGAAGTCGCGTCAGCTCCACAGGCCGAGACATGCGCGTGGAAGGCAGTGGCGAGTTGAGCAAAAAGGAGAATTGACTTACCATTTTTATTGTCTGTTTTTGATTGATTGTAAAGACTGAAGAGGGTGATAAAACGAGTGATTGTAGACTAGCTTGAGCTGTCGATGATAAGATAAAGAAATAAAAGAGAAGTTGGATGAAGGAGGAAAGAGGAGATAAGTGAATCAACGGGGAGAAGGAAAGATCGGATCGTACGCGAGAGTACCTTGGTATGGTTGCAGTTGCAGCAGGACAAAGCAAAAAGCTTTAGCAGGCGGGCATGGCATATCATTTGCATGAAAAATTACACATTCTCAATCGGAGGCGACCTCCGCTCATTAACAAAAACAAAGTCAGTACGCCACAAGTGCACTTAGTGGCAAAAACCTGCATAATATCGCCGATCCACGTGTCGGGGAAAGAGGAATGTGGCAGACTAGTCGATCTGAGAGGTTAGTAGGGTGTTTTGCGGAATCTGCGGAAACTGTGGAATCAGGATGTTTTGGCTCAGGGGATGTCAGGATTCTTTCGATCAAATTGCGGCATTGGTGAAATTGGTACCAGTCAAGTGCCGCCCATGTGAAGAAAACCAGACTGAATTGTTCGGTATTTGACTGGTTGGCGTGTTTCATAGACGAACAGCCGGAAAATCAATCGTGATTTTGTGTATACTCGAAAGATACCGGCTTCGGCTGGTCTGAATTGAGGGGTAGGAATGCAGCTTGTCTTCACTGGAGTTTACCAGCATGACCGTTGGTCTCGGTGAGACTGCGGCAGAACTGTATCTCATCTGGATTATCCATGTTGCAAACCAATCCATATTACCGTAAGCAAGGTACAAGGGGCGCCGATCTGAATCTGACCGAAAGCAAGGGATACGTTACAGCTGCAGCGCAGTGCCCGCTGTGCGTCGTACATGTATTCAAACACATACATATGCTACAATTCCACCTGGGAGCTGCGGAAAAAGACTGCGTGAGCTGGATCTCGTATCTCCGAAGGGCATACGCTACAGAACCGCAGGTATGTAATCCGCATTGGCATAGTATGCCCTGAACTAGGTAGGAACTGCTGGAATGAAATGGGTGCACGGATGATACGGGCAGGGAGGGAGGGAAGGCTAGGGCAAGCACGCCGCAACGTCATGTCTATCGCCAGCTACTACGGTGATTCCTACAGTGAGTGGTATTCCCAGATTGAATGGCTGCGCAGATCAATCAACAAATAAAGCAAATATTTTGCACTGCGCGGTTGCTGCTATGCTACTTCTGCTTGAAGCATGACATATCAGTCAAACCAAATCAAAGCATAGCAAATGCAGATGCACAGTCAGGTCAGGTATGCAGCTCGACATGACATGACATGACAACATACGATAAATCGTGCAAATACTTGCATGGGCGAGTATAGAAGGCTATTGATGGGGTGTCTTACCTTCACGTTCGAATGAAACAAACACAAAAATTGAAACTAACAACAGCAACAACAAAACTTGGTACCACATCATTTAACTTCCAGGACATAGATAACAAGATACTCGAGTTGCCAAGAACGACGACCACGCTCCCGGTCATCACCAACCCATCAACAAACGAGTCCACGATAAAAGCTCACTTCCCCGGGAGCATACAACAGACATAGAAGATCCGCATCGCAGAACAATCACCGCGTAGACCCGCACCGCAGTCAATCAGTCAGGCAGACAGTCAGCCTCGTCACTTTCGATATCGCAGGCTTACCACTGCCAAGGCACATACATTACAACACGGTACGCCTATTAGCATCAGCGTCAGCGTCACCACAATCATCATCATCAGTGCCTAAGGTCCTGGCTTTTCTACTTCTCAGAACTTCTTCAACACCCTACACCCCACATCTTGCGTTCGACCATCCTTGGCAGGGTCAAGTGGAACGCGCCCTAACGCTTCAACGGATCACGCAGTTCGACATGATCGCCCAATCTCAAGCTTCGTGGCTCTCGCAGCTACGATCCCAGAAGTACTCGCTGCTCCCTACCGCTTCATCTCCTTCTTCTCCTGATCTCCGAGGTAGCTCGTCAACCAGCAGCGGCAGCGGGGTCAACGTCAACGTCAGCTACAGGAAGAGATTATTCATCGCTTCGATATTCGCTTTGGCCTTTATGGGTACGACAGGATATACCCTCCGATCATCGGTATCTTCGAACAATGTACGACCGTACGCGGATGGCGAGAACCATAACCCGACCACAGATAGTGGGTGGTCCGAGTCTGAAACCCCCTCGTCCGCTGAAACAGACGGAGACGAGCTGACGACCAATGATGATGATGTTATCGTTGCTGCTGCTGGCATTGAAGACATGTGGGGATTAAGTGAAGGAGAAGGATGGGCGCCAGCGGAAGATAGTGGATTGGCCGACTTGGGAGAAGTTGCTGAGGGGAGGTATAGATTGAGTACAGAGCCGGGAGAAGAAGGGTCCAGAGCGTGAGTACAGAAGACTGCCCGTCTTTGATTTGCCCCCGAGCGCGATTGTGGTAAACCGATGCAGACTTCGCATCAGCTTGAAGAAAATGGAGACTATATGACAGAAGATCATTCGTGGCTGACGTGAGCATCTTGGGTTCCGGCCAGTTATTTTGCCCGACTATACGATTTCGTCATAACTCTTCCTATGGCTCTGCACGTACCTCTCCTCACCTCATTATACGCCCACGCGCCACCTCGATACCCCTCATCCGTACCTTCCCCACCTTATTTGCCAGAATACAAAAAACCCTCACCAGCCATGATCTCCTACAAAACAATTCACCAAACAGATAAATCTTATAACCCGGAGAACGAGTTGACGCAAGAATGGAAGAAATTGAATGAGGCCGACGGGTGGGATTTGAATTTCATGGATGATAATGCCGCGCAGGGCTGGTTAGAAGGTTTATTCGGAGGAAGTCAGGTTGAGTGGGCTTGGAATTTCATGCACAGGGGAGTGCTGAAAGCGGATTTCTTGAGATACCTCCTTCCGATGGTTCTCGGTGGAGTGTATTCCGATGTCGACGTGAGTGTGGAACGCCGCCTGTCGTTCTCATCCTTTGCAGACGGACTCTCTTGGGCTTTCACACACACATGCAGCCCCACATTCGAGCAAAATCAGAGGGACATACGCTGATCTGATTTGTCAACGCTTGCAGACCCGCCCGGTACGACCGATCGAACAATGGGGTCAGACAAACGTCGAATACGTCTCTCTCGCCTCAACAGACGGCTTGAACTGGCGATCGAAACTCTCCACCCATCCAGCAGTAATAGTAGCTATCGACGTAGACGTCCACTCTTACCCTCACTGGGAGAAAAGCTGGCCTCGACCCTTGGGTATCTGTCAATGGACCTTATCTTCCGCGCCTAGTCATCCGATCTTCTTGGATGCCGTGCGAAGGGTGGTCAATGCCAGTCATGTAGTCCAAAATTGGGAGAATTGGAGGACCGACGAGATTCAGAGGTTGGATGGAGAAGGTAGGGTTGAAGAGGCTAAAGAGTTGGCCGACCAGCATAGGGATCACGCGATGAATGTCATGGAGTGGACTGGGCCGGGTTTGTTCACCGATTCGGTGTTAGCGTGAGTACACGAATTCACCCACCATCTTTCTTGCACTATACCCCTCGGCTTCCCTTTGCTCGTGAAGCAGGGGCTCAACCTAGCTCAACGGGATGGGTGATGTCGCTTCGAGTTGAATCAGTACGAAACAAGAGAAGGGAAACAATCTTCAAGGTTTCAAGTGATAGCGAACTGACTCGCTGACATGTTATGTGTGTTCGCTGCAGATACATCCTCGCGCGATACAACGTAACATGGCACCGACTTCGAGGTCTCGATCACCCCTTAAGAATAGGAGACGTCTTGATCTTACCTATTACAGGATTCAGTCCTGGCGGTCAACCTGATTTCAGAGCCGAAGGACCAGATTCACCTCAAGCGAACGTGTTGCATAACTGTGAGTGTGGCACATTACTTGAACAAGATTCTGTTTTGCTTGTCTGTTCTTTTGTCTTTCTTTTTTCCTTCCTGGGAGCGCAGGGTCATAGTCTGCTCCACGTTCTATTCTTGACTTTTTCGTGCCATTTTGAGAGGAGCAAAAAAAAAAAAACATTACCAGCCGACAGCATGCGAGACGGTTGTCCGAAGTACACGGGAGATAAATTATGCTGATGACGGCTTGATTGATGCCACTTTCTTTAGTCCGAGGCAGCTGGAAAGGCGATGGCGCATAGACAAAACCTTGATCTGGACTCGACCAGGGCAGCCACTGAGGAGGAAGATAGAGTACCTTTCATCACCAAATAGCGAGCGGACATCCGAATTGCCCACGCACGCGGCGCGGATCAACGAGGATCTTTGGACCTGAAACCTCATATAGCATTATAAACTAGACTCACTAGTCTAAGGCCTTTACTTTGGCATATTGGAAACGATAGGCAAAGCAAGAATCCGACAATACTTTCAGGCTTGAAAGACCTTGCGCATCGTTTCAAAGCCCAAAAGTGCTGGGTGATGGGGCAGGGACGTGGTCGTGCAATTGCGAGAGTCTTATAGGCGTCAAATAAGGGGAGGGGTGCGGTCAGGTGTTGTGTGGTAAGGAAGGAATTATAACTTTACGAGCAAGAGAACGGATAGATGTCCTCTACAGTACATACAAATAGAGTACTCGTAGTACTCGAGTACAGTATACAATAGTCTATAATACATTCATAACAACGTCACAACATGACAGATTCCATGATCTACGTTTTTTATGAAATGTAGCGTTATGCCACTCGAGTCGAATGAAAATACGTTAAGCGCAACTCACCGTAGCACTGCCGCTGCTGACCCTTGATTGATTTCTGATCCACCCGCTCTCAGATCGATCAACCGACTCGTACAGGTACTATAAAGCAGTACTGCTCAGTACTCAGTACTCTGTACTAGTACTATACTCGTGCTCGCGCAGTATTTCCCGATGAGGGTCACGTACAGCATATTCCCAGGGCCGCTCCTCTGGCTATATAGTACGAGTACCGTCGTCCATTATCCGCTCTACTATAGTACTGCCTTTCATTATTCCCCGCCAGATTCAACCACATAGGGGGCATACCGTCAACGGGACGAGCGGCAAAAGGGACAGTGCTTGAGATCATTTTCATTATTGACAATATACTCCTACTCGAACTGTGTTCGTACTTATACTCGTACTGTATGTACCGAATATGGGAAATAGTCATATACTGTAGCTCGAGCTCGAATACGACACGATCATGATCATGATACGAACCGTTGACTTGAAAACGTCCGACCGGTCCCTTGTTTACTAGACCATCCACACACACACACACACACATACACACACACGGGACACATCGATATCGTCGATATCCTCGATATACAGTAGACTGCCTTCACATATCATGTACATATGTACATCTCAACTTCGTCGCATCTCATCTCGGATACTCGTACAGTATTTACTCGTACCATGATACCTTCTCTCCTCACCCACAGGCACAGTAACAACGACACATTCGTACATCTTCACCTACACCTACACCATGCACCATGCACTTATACATGTTACTCTCCCCGACTCAGACTCGTCTCACAAGGATGGAGCCACTCCAAGGCACCCCAAGGTCTGATCGGGTGATAACGGCCAATTGGATTCGAAAGAGGGAACGGGAATTTACTTCTAGCTGAACTTCCATCGATTGCCGCAATTCTTAAAGAGCAAAGCACACATGGACCAACACCAAATCAGCATATGATACGCTGATACACGAAGTCCTAGTCGCGCGAGCCCAGGGAGTGTCTCGACTGTACTTACTGTGCAGCTGTACATTTTGAAGCATTGACGAGTACGAGCGGCATTTAGGCATGCAAGTCAGCATGGATCTTCAGAATCATAGTAGCGTGCAGGGGGTCAAGCAGAAGGTCAAGCTCAAGCTCGACCTATCCTGCGCAGCGGACTGTGATAAGATGAAGACAACGTACGATACAAAGGTCTGCAATGATAACAACACACAAATTACAAACCCCAAATCAGCAATCTTTTCAATTACTTTCAACAAGGCTAGCTATTTATGACTCACAGTCATAGGTTCATCCGCAGACCTAGTCTGCATCTGATAATAGGTACATTTCCTCTGTTGACATCGACCGCACTTGAACGCGTCTGTCTCAGCTTGCGTCTCGCCAACAGCTTTCGCTTTGAACAGGTTGTCCGAAGCCAATTTCTCGTTGAGCGATCGGACGGATTCCGAGGCCATTTCCTAGATTTGTATGAAATCAGCGAGCGAGCAGAGTCGCCGCACGGTTGCGTAAAACACTGCGACTCGATCATCGATCCCCCTTCGAAGCTGATGGCTATTTCACCAATGAAACCGCAAAGTCGCCTGCTGATGAATGGAACGGAGATGGGAAATAACGTTGCAGTATGATGTAAACTTCTCGACTCACCTCCTTGCTCATCTTGGCTACAGCTTCCGTATCAATGTAACCCAACATGATCTCATTCCTCAGAGCGGGGTTTCCCTTATCCTTCAAATTCAGGAATATTGATCGGATCTCTGATGGAATCAACAAGCGGATATCAGTCAGCGGTCACTTTTGTCGCAGTCTGTGATAGGGTATGGAACGTCGTAAACGAAAACCAGTGATGGTAACTCGATCATATACTCACTCGCTCGATAGTCGTTATTTGTAGAATAGTTGAAACTCTTGTATATGGCCTTTTCGATCCCCCTCGCTCGTTCTTGGATGATCTTGGTTTCTGGATATGGCAAAATGGAGATCAGCATTATGCCAAATCAAGGATGTGTAGTGACCAAGCACCAGGCTTTTGATAGTAAATTGAAGCAGTGGAGAACGAGGAAGAAGAAATACAGGAAAAGGCAAATGATAGGGAAGACACAGATAAAAGAGACAGAAGAAGTGACAGTTCTGCAGAGCAGGCACGAGTCGAAATAATCCTCTCCGGGGGTTTAAGAAATCATTTGATGATCGACAAACAGGCGGACAGTCCATACTCACGCGCCGTACTATCCAAAGCTAAAGCATCATAAATCATGACCACGCATTTATCTCTGACAGGATCCACTCCATCGCTCGTGTCGGCCTTGAACGAATCCGTGATCCCATCGCTCTTGGCCGTTCTCGGTGTCGTTCGAGTCGAATCGATGGTAGAAAGAGGTTGTCGTTGTTTGGGAGAATTGGGTTTTGGCGATGAGCTGGAACCGGCGGCAGCAGCTGCGGAAGGGGTAGTAGTGGGTTTAGGCTCTGATTTAACGGCGTCCGCTGTGGGTGTTGAGGTCGAGGGAGGAGTGGAAGCTGCTGCGGGTGATCCGGCGGTAGAGGAGCCGGCTGGACATATATAACACACAAGTCAGCCTTGAGGCGAACCATAAATGATATAAGAAAGTGCGAAATGGAAATGCGGTCTGGGCCTGTAATGCCTCAGGTCATACACAATAACAGATTGTCGACAGCGCAGCCAGCACACTCGATGCGATGTAGTCATAGTCATGTAGTCTGACTGACAGCAACGCAGAAGCAATATTGGGGGCGGCGAGCAAGCCTATGATTGAACGCGCAGTAGCATAGCACAGCGATCACTCACCTTCAGCCTTGACCCGCTTAGCTGCCCCATCCTCTTTCCGATCTTTATCATCCCCCGTTCCATCCCTCTTCCTCTTCTTCTTGTTTTCCTCAATCACATCCCTCCATGATTTGACAATCTCCTTCGCCAAGCTCGCTATGCTCGATGTCGAAGATGATCGGAGTTTGCCTATAGCTACACCCGCTTTGGACGACTACAGCGTAAACGCAAAGTGAGGAAAGTTCTTCGTCAGCTGACCAGATGCAAGATTCGATCCGGTGTTTTTCGGCCGCTACCGCTAACCACTCGCGTATTCAGTGCAAAAGCAATGTCGAAGAACGACCTGGACACAGTCCTCACAACGGACAAAGGAAGCGGGAACCATAAATCAGATCAGGTGGCAAGTGTAGGACTCACTCGCAGTAGATCCTCGGAAGGCTCGACTTCCGTCTTCATCTTCTTTAGCAGCCGAACAACGTCCTACACGTGCGTGTATGATTTGGCGTCAGCGTCTCCGTCAGCAACGCAACGCAGTGCAAAACCCAACATTCCTGACTGATACCGATAGAGCTCCAAGCCATTCTTCACGAGCATTACAGAACACCTTCAGGCTGTTCTGTGCTGGCCCAGATAAGCATACTTACATCGGTCTTGTTGGCCGCATTGGCGGTATTGAGCTCCTTGACGAGCGAAGTCAGGGTAGCGGCGTCCATCGCAGCTCGTGTACTGTTCCAATCGATGCAAGCGATCTTGATAGCTAAACCCAGAAGAAGACAATGAGTCCGATTTTCCTGTTGTAGCGGGTCAATGCTGAGGTGTGTTTGTTGGGGGCAAAAGAGGAGGAAGTAGATCTTTACCAGCTTACTCCTCGAGAAGGAGAGAGAGAGACAGCGCAGTGTGCAAGTGCAAGCAACGGTACGAGTAAACATTGCACATTGCAGTTTGTCACAAGAGCACTAGACTCGAAGACGGAACCAATTTTGGCACGATTAAGCAGAGTTACGTAAACTGGTTACACGGTTCTGGAAATTCGGTTCTTACTGAGGCTAGGATGTATCCAAGTGTTATCATCTGCAAAGGACAGCTAGATAGCTAGATATAACTACCCCATTTGCCATATCAGTACAAATACCAATCAAAGCTATCGAGATACAAGTTGCCTTCAAGAAGCCAACCTATCATAACGTAGAAACTCCGCCACGCTATGTTCCTCGCTTCTCTTCGAGCTTCTTCATCCCGACTTCCTGCGACCGTCTCGGTGGCTAGGTCGTTCGCGACTTCGTCGAGGGTATTGGAAAAGGCTCCTTTGAAGGCCTCAAGTGAGTGGCTTTCTCGCCTCATAGTCATCAGGACCAGGACAAGGAGCAAGACTTCGAAGAAATCGAAGAAAGAATGCATGCCGCAAGTGAAGACGGAATGGATCCGTGTTGCGTCAGGAGAATATGGGATCAAATCAAGAAGCAACGGCTGCTGCTTATAGGCCAGGGGTTTAGAGGGATAGAACAGGAGACTTATGTGCGACGCCGAGTAATCTCATAGTCAAGGTATAAGATATCATGCTTACCGGCAAGGTCATAGTGAGGATATGGGGCATAACCAATGGAGAACGAGAGCAGGGGACGGAGACAGAATAACATATCATTCCATCTCGAATACCCCGCTAACACGTTCTCTTCCTTGTCGTCTTCCGATGTCAACTCAGCCGAGACTCCTACCCCTCAAGCACTACTAGATCTAATCGGCCGCAACGCACCAACAAAGCTCGAGGCTCACGCCGAATCATGGGACAAGCTCAATGAACTTTGGATGAGATCTGTCAAGCTTTATGATGTTGGATTGACTACCAAGGAGAGAAGGTGAGCGGTTTGGACAATGATACCTGCGTAATTCCGCCAGCCCTTGGGTCACCTGCACGCAAAGGAGGGATGCCGGTTGCTGTGTCAAGCTGAGCTGGAATGAACTATCTGAAACCTGCGGCTCATCGCCGATATGATTGATACGATGCTGATGACTCCCTTGTGTTATTATGCCCTCATCGCATCAATCCTATACTCCCCGCAGATATCTTGTAAGTCGAGTCTACGTCCGTTCCTTCCATATTTCTGCTCTAAAGAGACCGCACCTGGAGTTCTGGAAGCATGAGAACCAACAGGGCCTAGCTGATTCCATCCATCCACTCTCGTTTCATTCCATACTCTGCTATTCCCCACGTATAGCTCTGGGCTTTTTCGAGATACTCTCAGGGTGACACGCCATCGTCATTCATTCGACCTCCCAAAGCACCCAAAAAGTTCAGAGGGTGAGTGATATCACATTGACCGCTTGGGTGTATGCTGTACCATGAAACGCGAGCAATAAGACAAGACGGTAAGCTGACGGAGCTTTTGTGCTGCTTTTGCGCTCGTCCGATACTCGTACATGTAGATGGGGTCCTAAGATCCAGAATGGCGTGCGGGTCAAGGCTTAGTCGCTCACTCCGGGTCAGAATGCGAGTAGGCTTGGGCTTGGACGAGTACAGATAGATGGATCTTTCAGATGCAGCCACGTATCATCATGGCAAGTGCGTCAACCCGCCTCGAAGTAAGGCGCCAGCACGTATTTGGTCTCTGGCTCGAAGGAATCAGTGTGATTCGATGTATGCAGATGCAAGTGATGCTAGTATGATGACCTTGTACACCCTGAAGAGGATGGAACTTCATCTTCCTTCTGATAGTCCCCTCAGTAAAGCCTTATATAGGTATTCGCCTGCCCCCCTCCGATGTCCTTCCTCCTCCTCCCTAGCACACATTGCCACGAGTCTTTATTGTCATGTCGTCGTGATTCGGATGATAAAGTCAATTTGTTTGCGAGCCTCTTGTGTATCACCGTGCTCGACGAGGGGGAAACGATAAACCGTTCCGGTATGTGGTTGTTAGCGAGCGGATTTGACGATTCGGGGTCATGGGGCCGGATTGATCGATAGTGTGATTGAGCCTATGATTGTCGTGATCGAATTGATAGAGAGGGAGGAGGGACGCCAGGATAAGTGTCTGTATGTCACGCCATTCCTTCTGAACGCATCCGATTTTTTTTTTGATTTTTTTTTTTTTAAAAAAAAAAGATCTACATAGCAGAGTTTGGTTTACTCACCTAGAATTACAATTACAACGTGAGATAGTCCGCCATCCTCTTTCTGTTTTCAAGCTTCTGCTCCTCCTGACCATCACCTCTCTTCTTCTTATTTATCTTCTTCCAGCCTCCTCCCCTACAACGACTCCTCCAGGGGTAGCAGTCCCAGCGGCACCGACAAACTCCTTTGTGACCCTCTCCCACTCCCCATCGGCACCGCCAGCACCCCCTTCCAAAGCATCGTGTTGTCTATCCCTGATCTCCCTCAACCTCCTCGATTCACTCCATTTCCAGCTGACAAGCTCTCTCAATGTATGTCCTTCGGCAGGTGCTGAGCGGGGGTTGGTCTCGTTTAGGTGGAAGGCAAGAATACCTGTGAATATGCCCAAAAGGGGGTCGAGCGTTCGTGAGAGGAGGTAGGTCTTGGGTGGCATTTGGAGGAGAGTGTGTTGTGATGTAGGAAGACAGTATGCAGTTGTTAGTGCGATTGTTGGACCGCTATGCGAGACTTTGAACGCAGTTAAGAGGGTTTCGTCTCAGTCAACGAAAGATGCATGTGCATGTGGTATTGACAATTCTCCGGGAATGGAGGGTTGCGCCGCGAGCTTGTATGGTGAAAGCGCACACAGCACTGAGCCCACTCAAGGTATGGTTATGGTGAGAGCTAAGGCTAAGGCTTAGTGGAGATGACGCACGTAACGTACGAGTATTACGAGTATCGCGCGTATTAAGCAGTGTGTCCGGCAAAAAGCAAAATCAAGAGACGTCGTCGTCGTCGTCGTTGTCGTCGTCGTCGTAGATTGATATTTCTGAAACAACCACCAAATAACCTCACACCTGACGAGAATACTCATGTTGACGAGTGCTGCGTGTTGCGGTGTGCATATATCGATACATAATACATAGATTGAAAGAACAAAAGAGCTGCTCGTTGCCACTCCCTCGTTTCACGACGACCCGACACGGAAATCCCGAAGGACATCTCGGCTCCACCTGTTCTAGTCAAAGTCAGGAAACAATAAGGCGTTTTGACCAGCCAAGACAAGTAGACACGACGAGACAAGACGAGACGACCCCCAACGACGTCTTTATCTCAATCCTCAACAACAAATAGCTCCTCTAGCCTCTCGCTTTCGGTCACTGGGTCCTTTGGTATTTAGAATATACTGTACCTCCTTTGGATCCGCAGTGTTTTCGTCATCGCATTGCATCGCATCAACATTTTGTGGTCAGTTACTACGTGCGACCTCGCTCGTCCAGAATCACCGGCGGCACCACCCTCGCGATAGCTCATAGCCTACGTCTGCTTCTCACATCCGCTCACTCATTTCCTAGCCTTCTTCAGCTCGGTCTCGGACTTTCGTATCCAAAGGTGCACCCTTCTGGTGCTTTTTCAAGATGGTAGCCACCAGGTGAGTAGTCAACCCTCCTCTTTTGCTTTTGTCCCAGTTAGTACATTGCCTTCTATCAACTACTATCTGCACATATCGACCATCCACCCTTTTTCTTATCATCACATCACTGGGTCTGGATGATCTACTTTGATACACGCTTTCAGCGATCAAATGCTCATCTGCACATTTGTCGACTTCCATGACATAGGAGCTCCTCTCGCCCACCCGCGACCCCTCCACCTTCTCAGCCTCTGGCGGACCTCTCAACAGCTACAGAGCCTATAGAAATGACGGCAACTTTATCGAAGACGACGGATAATGTCATCCCTACTCCAGGAGGGATAATACACGTTCGACCGTATCGCTCGGCATCCAATGCTCAGCTCAAAGCCGTATTGAGCTTTACCCCGAGGGTGTCGTCATTGGATAGACACAATGAGAAGTCTCAGACGGATGAATTTAGGGGTTTCTTTACGCTCTTCTGGATTGGTGAGTAGCCTCCTCATTGACTTTGATCGCGTCTCAATCCATCGAACCACTACAAAGATCCGGCGCTCATGATTCACTAATACATTCACTTTGCCCTTTGCCCGTGCAGGCCTTGCCCTTCTCTTCCTGCGCACATCCCTGCAATCATGGGAAGAGAACCGCACCCCGCTCTCATGGACTTTTGGTCGACTCATCACCGGCGACGCTCTTGTCCTCGCCATCTCAGACTTGATCATGGTCTTACTCATGCTTCTCTGCGTACCCTTCGTCAAGGCTCTACAGTACCGATGGTTCAACTATTATTATACCGGTTTGATTATTCAACATACTTTCCAGTTCCTCTACCTTGCCGCGGCTGTTTGGTGGGGATATCATAGGCAATGGTACTGGGTACAATCTGGGTTCCTCGTCTTGCGTGAGTGCGACGAATCTCAGCGTTGACTAGACCATTTGCTGACTTTCTTCTGAGGTCACGCAGATGCGATGTCATCCATGATGAAGGTGGATTAGCTCACAAGTGATTCCAACTCTTTCATTGGTCATGCAGCTGATCATGCTTGTACTCGTAGATGCACTCATACATGGCACACAACGGTATCCTCTCAACCGTCCACCGTCAACTACAGAAGGAGAAAGCTCAGCTGGAAGCAGTGGTCAACGCTGTCCCAGGTGGACGAGAAGCCGTACTGAAGGACGCGATGGCCCGAAAAGCAGAGCTTGAGGCCGCTGAAGGACCGACACCGATTGGTACACCTGGCATAGGTACACCTGCACTCGGACACAGAGTCAGCTTTGGTGCTGGCGCTGGCGCTGGTGCCAACGCGGGCTACGAAGACCCTGGAGCGGCTCTGAAGAGACAGCTGGGAGGTATGACCGAGACCACTGGACTTTCAAGCTCTGTTTCCACCTCGATCAAGGACGGTACACCTGAACCTTTGGGACCTTCACCTGAGATCAGACAACGATCAACCGGGACAGCTTCGTCATCATCATCCAAAAAGAAGAAGAAGAACCAAGCTACCGATGCCCTCCCTGCCCCTCGAGCGGACTTGCCACTCGGAACATCCCTTGAGCCTTCTCACTCCACTTCGCCGCACGAGCACGCCCCACCAGACGCACTGGCTTGGTCATCAAATGAACAGATCGCTTTGCTCGCCACGAACATCGACGCGATGCAGGAAGAGTTGAAATCGAACGGTGCAAAGGGATTGGTATGGCCTCAGAACGTCACGTATAAGCATTTCGTCGATTTCATGTTCTTCCCTACGCTTGTGTATCAGCTCGAATACCCTAGGACTGAAACGTGAGTGAGCCCGCACCACCTGCGGCAATAGCCCTGTCTTCATGCAATCAGAGGACTCCTGACAGTCCGAGTCGGAGATAAACATTGCTGATGTATACGTGTGTGTGTTCACAGCATGCGACCGATGGTCGTTGTGGAGAAGATCGTAGCAACACTCGGTACATTCTCTCTGATCTACACAATCACTGAGCACTATATCATGCCGATCTTGCCCAAGCCGGGAGACTCGTTGATCAGGTCATTCATCAATCTCGCTCTGCCCATGATGGTCAACTACCTCTTGTGAGTGGCGGACTATATTTACGAGGTCAAGCAGGCGACGAGTAACCAAGCTAACCCATCTGTTGGTGACTTTGTCATTTCTCCAATGTTAGGATCTTCTAGTAAGCTACCCAGCACTTACTGTAGTATCACCTCTTACGTGCCAGACAGCTGACCAGTGTCTTGCTTCTTTCTACCAGTATCATCTTCGAGTGTGTATGCACCGGATTCGCCGAGCTCTCATAGTGAGTTCACCACAGACATCACTCGCGGATTTACGCATCAACTGACGGTGAGATGATTGTTAGTTTCGCGGACAGAGAGTTTTACCAGGACTGGTGGAATTCGACCTCGTGGGATCAATTCTCTAGAAAATGGAATAAGCCAGTACACGTAAGTTTCAGCATACGCCCGAGATCGATAGCAAAGGGTCTCATTGCATCGCTTCCTTGCCATCACGACACTGTACCGATTCCTAGGCTTTATGCACAGCTGACAAACTGAATCACAAATTACGCTGCAGACTTTCCTCCTGCGGCATGTATACGCATCGACAATATCCGGCCTTCAGCTTTCACGGACGAGCGCCGCTTTCGTCACCTTTTTCTTGTCTGCATTGTGCCATGAATTGGTGATGGCTGTCGTGACCAAGAAGATCAGGCCGTACCTCTTCTTGATGCAGGTGAGCTTTCCATCTTACCGAAACCGTTACACTGTGACACTACAAGATCCGGGACCCATCCGGGACCGATATAGGGAAACAACAACGCTCTATTGTGCAAGGCTCGTCGCTGATGACCTGTCCTTTGTGCCCTCGCTTAGATGGCTCAATTGCCGATGATCGCCCTTGGGCGATTACCGATCGTCAAGCGGAACAGGACGATAGGCAATATCGTCTTTTGGGCGGGTCTAATGAGCGGATTCCCTCTATTGTGAGTCCCGTGTGACCGCCTCATTGTAATACGAAAGTGTGAGTATAATGCTGACAGACTCTTCTCGCTCCGATCATGTAGAGCAATCTGCTATCTTATCTATTAGAGGAAGACGCAAGGGAAAGCGGTGATATTGGTGCCGCTGAGCAGTGGTGGGAGTGACTTGGTATTTATGGAAGTGGGCAGGAGGTAATGGAGAACGCGGTAGCGAATAGGCCACCAGGTAGAAGAGACTGCGAGAATAGAATGAGGATCAGAGGCGACATTGGCGATGGGGATTGGGGAATGGGAAGAAGTACAGGAAGATGTTTATAAAAGGCACAGTAACGACTGGCAGACGAAGACGAAGACGAAGACGAAGATTATGCACGACTCTTCACGCTCAACTCGGCTCAGCTCAGCTCAGATGATAGCTTAAACATACAGTAGCAATACCTATATATGCGCTGTTATTCTTTGAAGCAATTGCAGGGGTACTGCCCGCGAGCTGTTCGCAAGTTAGGGCTCTAAAGAGGCGACTGGACCGTGCTTGATGAGGTGAACTGAGCAGTGAGCACCAATTTAGAGTAAACAGGCGGTACTCGTACGGCCGTACTCGCCCGCCCACTTCAGCGGCAGACGGTCCGACGCGGAGGCCATTCTTGGGCTTGTTGGCCCCTTGGCCCCCACATAAGGCTAGCGCGTAATTCTGACTGGTTTCCTAGCCTAAAGATGAAAAGATGAAAACGCCGTCTCTTGTTTCACATGGATGACACTGCGGATGTCAGCTTGAAGAGGGCTGCGAGCCCTTCTTCCGACGAATTCAACCCAACATGTGATTTAGACTTAAAATCAGAAATCAGCCGACTGTTGCCGTAACGCCGCCACATGAAAACGGACCGTTGTTAGCTCAAACCCTAATGAGCTAACCGCAACGATGCGGAACCGCTTGTCTTCTCCTCCAGCATACAGTATGAGTACTCGTAGGGGCCCGACGCGGAGCTCAACTTTTTGACACCGTGTTGTGCCCCATATGGCTAGTACGTTTCGGGTCGCTTCCTCCTGTTCTGTCTCTTACCCCTTCCTCCTTGATCTCTCCTTCGATAGATGCCCCCCCCATTTGGCCCCGCAGCTCGTTGCCGCATGACATGGCTACACTAGGGTTATTCCTCACACTACCCTTGTACCTACCGGCCGGTCAATTCCTCCTCCTCCCCGGTCATCCACGATAGGTCGTACTTCGTGCCTCGCTTGGTATGCATCATGCGGTAAACTGCTCCCTTGTACTCATACTCGAGTACTCGAGTATGGTATACAGTATGGAGGACTAAGGTTATCGAAAGCGGTTATGAGGAATTGAGATTAAGCGAAGGAGCGGTATACTACCTGTATCAGTTAGTGAACGCTAAAGTACGAGTATGGTCTAAAGATGCTCCGGACTGCTGTTTACTGTAGTATTATTTACCGGACTTCGCGGTGCTCCTTCCGCGAAGAAATGCTCAATTACAAGTCCTCTTATGGTGTGGGAGTGGTGTGGGAACATCCGACAGCGGGGATCACGACACTCATTGGATCGAATGGGAAAGGCAGTGGGATGTATATAAGAAGGCTGACAATCGGGTGACAAGCTTATCTCCCGCCCGATCTCATTACTGTATCTATTTAAGCAGTTCAACATCATCGAGCGGCCTGACCTACACTGAACGATCGGAACCCTATCGTCCACTTATCTTTGACCTTTTCATCGTTGATAACGGGACAGTACTCGTAAATTTCATTCACCCAGCTCCATCACAAAAGTTCAGGTCAGACGTACTCCGATTCGCCTTCGAGATGCCCGGCATGCCCACACCCGGATTAGAGTCGGTGGACTATACCACCCTCTCCAAGTCCCAACTCTATTTCTCCTTCTCTTTGGTCACTTCTCTGGTGAGCACCTGGTTCTTGGTCCACATCGCCAGCAACGTCGCTCAAATACCACGCTCCAGTTCATGTCGTACTATTCGAAGAGAGGAATTGATTGCTGATATCGTAATATGCCTATCCCTTACTGTCCTGCCCCATGGAAACCTTTAGTTCTTCTTATGGGGCTTATCTTATGGTCTACTCGATGTATTGAACAAGCATTTCCTCGAGATCTGTAAGCACCCATCAACACAGACAATACCATCACTCGCCTATTCTCCAATCTCGGCATACAGAGTTGATGGAGTATCAGCTAATCCGTCTGTGTGGCGGTGTGACTTGTCTCGCAGTCGGCTTGACCAAAGTCCAATCCACTCTCCTCCAGTTCGCTTATTTTATCGCTTACCTCGTCGTCGCTCCTCCTATGGGTATCTTCATGCGTAAATATGGCTACAAGAAGGTACGTACTGTACTCGAGTAATTGCTGGATACGCGTTGATCGACGTTGACTGCGGCATACGATCTCCGAAACTCACATATGGCCTTCCGTTACCTTTAGGGTATTCATATCGGCCTTGGGCTCTTCTCAATCGGCGCCGTTCTCTTCTGGCCTTCAGCAAAGTACGAGAAGTATGCGTGCTTTGTTGCTTTTACATTCTTGTGCGGGTAGGTGATTTCCATACGCTCCTCGGTCATGAACTCCTTCATCCTGTCTTCAAGCGGTTCCGGCTTCTCCTTTCTGACAGTTTTCGGTGGCACTCGAGAAGCGAGAGCTGAGCAAATCTCAATCTGTGGAACGCAGGTCAGGGATGGCGACACTCGAGACCGCCGCCAACTCCTATATCGTGGTTCTTGGTCCCCCTCGATACGCAGCCATGAGACTCACCCTAGCTCAAGCATTCAACGGGATCGCTACCGTCCTAGGACCCATCCTGGCGGCGCACACCTTCTTCAACGGTGCGAATCAGTACAGCCTCGATACTGTCCAATACGTCTATGTCGCCCTTGCGGCATTCGCCTTGTTGATCAACATCCTGGTCTTCTTCGCCAAGCTGCCTGAAGTTGCTCAGGCTATCACTGTTGATCAAGAAGAGACGCTAAGCAAGCAAGGATTCTGGAGGCAGTATCATCTGCTATTTGGCTGTCGTGAGTCTATGCACCTGCAACTACCGTATCAGCCATCGTTTCTAAATCGCTTATGGGTCAATTTCCATTCGCGTGCATGGCTATAGTCGCCGAGTTCTTCTACGTCGGAGCACAGGTCGGAGTCGCCTCTTTCGCCATATTCTACATCACCGAGCAACCAGGCATCGCTATCCCTTACTCCTCTGCGACAGCTTCCAACATGTTTTCCGGATGTCAGGCTGTTTTCACCGTCGGCCGATTCTTCGGTGTAGCCTACTTGCATTGGATCGACCCTTCTTTCGCGCTGTTTGTGAATGGCATCGGACTGTGTTTGTTCAGTATTCTCACGTCCACTGTAACCGGCAAAGGAGGTATCGCTTGCTTGTTCCTGATCTTCTTCTTTGAGAGGTAAGTCCGTCGATGACGGAACCGACGCCTATCAGACTGGTGAAATGGCAACGACAGTCTGATTGACCAGCGGACCTTGTGGTGTTTCAGTATTTGTTACCCGGTCATCTTCTCAATCGCGACTGCAGACCTCGGACCGTACCAGAAGATTGGTTCTGGAGTCATCGCTGTAAGTGACTGTCTTGCGCATCGCATGATTCGTTCATTGGCTTGTAGCGTCGGGTCTAATTTGTTTTGCGTTTTGGCAGCTCGGTGTGTCAGGCGGGGCGGCATACCCCTCTTTACAGGGACTTGTCTCCGACCATGTCTCCTCTCATCGATCTTACCTCATCCCCTTGACCGGCTTTATCCCTCTGATGGTGTACGGCTTCTTCATGTGGATCCGGAACTCAAGGAAGTATGGCGGCACCATCTCTATTTGGGCCAGAAACGTAAGTCGCACTATCCAAGGCTTCTTGGCCATCTCAGCTGATGATGAACGCGGTGTAGACTACGCTCAATGTCGAGGAGAACCAAGAGGCCCTGGCAACTGGTCCCATCAGTGCAGGCACGATGCCGCCTGAACCCAAAGATTTGTATATGAACGAAAAGCCCGAAGAGGAATTTGTGGAAAGAAAGTGATGGGCAAACTTTGACCATGGAGGAATCCAGACGGAAAATCAGAATGCAGGCGGCAGTGCCTTTCACCATTAGCTCTCTTACATGGTTGTTCACCCAGGCCCTCACAAGGGGTTGCTTTGTACCGATGTCAACAAAGGTATTATGTCTTCGGGGGAACGGACTGTCCTGTTGACCTAAAGACTTATTTTCAGGCGAGCTGAGCAATACGGTTCCGGACACCATATGCATTGCTGTTACCCCCAGGACTTGATACAGACACATGCAACGGCGCGAATCGTTCGTGTGTTCTCGACGATCCAGCAGTGCTGCCATAAGACACTTCTACCAAACGAACCCTGAACGACAGTCTGCAGATCTTTGATAAGCGACAAGAGTTGTTTACGCCGACAACCATCTTACAGTTCTATGGCGTCTTTTCAGGGGAACCAGCCCGCTCTGGAACTTGTTGCATGTTCTGCAGCTTGGAATGGTGCCGGAAGTCCCAGATCGGACCAAGAAGGTCGTGCTCGAAATGTTGAACCTATTCTATTCGTACGACTTCTTTTTGGCTGTACCGACTCGTTGACTTGTTGTTGACATACTTGACCCTGTATGGTAAAGTTTTGGCCTATATCGCTGGGCATTCCGACGGGTCCGAGATGCCATGGATTCCTCTGACAGATATTCTAATTTCAGTTCTCCGAGGGCTGGGCTCTGACGCTTCGTGTCGCGATGCCACGGGACCTTGCGCGCATGTGATTATGCTCTCACGAGGGGCGATGGAGGACCAGATGAACAAGAGGCGATAGATCGGAAACCTTTCATCAACGTGCATGTAGACGTATCACAAAGGGGTTGCAGGTTGTTTCGCTCGACGTCCCCATGGAGTGGGAATTTACCACCAGATAGGATATGACGATAAAGTAGGTTGTCACCAACACCGAAGGCGCTTTAGTCCCTGAGAGATCTACTTTACGGCATCGATCGTTGATCCTAACAGACATATCCGATGGGAGAGTATGGAAACCTGATAAACTTTGTAGGCATAACCGTATCACAACCAACTCAAGTCATTCCAAACAATTACTGCCTATAAGCTTCGCGACGCTACCGTACATTCACGCAAGGTTTCACCTTGGATCCCGAAGACATTACGGTATGCAGAACGGCTGGACTGATCCGCAGGCGATCTCAGATGTACTGGAACACATGTACGTCATCCCTAGCTTCTTGTTTGTTCGATCACTTGTTCGAAGCTGGTTCCAGCTGATGGCCTATCATGCCGTTCCGATACATTCCAGGTGTCAATTGTTATTGCAGCTTCCCAGACGTTTGGACCGGTCCCTAAGCTAGGGAATTCACCGATGTTTGCACATGGGAGTCCAGATCTACTGGCCCAACGACCGTCTTCCGACATGTTTGTTGATCAGCTGCACTTGAGCAGGTCCTGCAAACAGGCCTGATCGTCATCTATATAAGCGTCAACAAGAGGTGATCGAGTATGTGTGTCCCCCTCCATCATCTCTTCCACATTCTCACCTCTCACACCACTCCCAACTGTTTTACACTCATTTGACCCACACTCGTTTGAACCCTGTCCATACACTCTGATCTCCTCCACTTTGGCCTTCCTCTCTGACCAACATGCCAGTCAGCAAACTCTCTTTGTGCAGCTACTTCGTTGTGCTCGCCTGGACAGCACTTCAGGTCTCTGCTTACAGCTACATAGGCTGTGTAGACTCTTCTCAAGGATCTGCAGGCGCAGGCAGTACCACTATCGGTAGTATCGAGAAATGTGCGGTGAGTTTGGACGCCCGCTGATCCGCTGGTTAACCCATTCCTTGAGAACCTCGTCAGAATCATTTGTTCCAAATGCTGACGATCGCGGAACCTTGATCGCAGGCGTACTGCGAACCATCCGGCGACAAAGCTCCATTCTTCTACTATCGAGCGGACGGAGAAGTATGTACGTGTTCCAATGTTTCGCCAGCTCCAGGCTCCTATGTCCCGGCCCAGGGTAGTCAAGGTGGCTGTTCTGCCACCAGTTACGCAGTGAGTCGATCGGTTTCCCCCTTCGCAGTTCATCAACAGCCTTTCCTGGCGGAGTCTATGAAGAAGGCGGTGCCCATTTGACCTGAACTTTGCACAGGCATACTCAATCCTTACCACTTTCGAGTTCCAAGGTTGCGATTCCAACATGGACACGGACGAGTGAGTATGTGACGAATAACTTTGAATGCAGCCCCGAGTTTGCGGAAAGCGTCGCGCGCTCGAGCTAAATATGCAACCTCGCACAGAAACCCAGGAGACAATTTTGCTTCTTTGGAGACATGCTTCGCCGAATGCGCAGACAAGGGCTCCGTCATGTTCAACCCTTATTACAACGACGACACCTTCGGCTGCCGATGCAACTCAGCCTACACAATTACGGGAGGTTCAGCAGCCACATGTGGACCATACTCATGGTTCACATACGTTCACTCAAAGGGCGCGACGGCCAGTGGGCTCGCCAGAAGAAATTACAGAGTCAGAGCCGAGCAGGCTCGGTTGGCGAGGCAGACCTTCTGTCCTCAAGGTGCCAAGGCATGCTCGGTAGACGGTAACCCGGACACTTACGAGGTGAGCCTCCTGAACAATTCCGCTCATATATATCTGCCGTTCTTGTCACGTGTTCTCAGTCTACTGTTCTTTCGTGTTCCGTGGCTGACCCGGATCCTGCCTTTGTAGTGTGTCGACATCGAGACGGAACTTGAGTCTTGTGGTGGCTGCCTTTATGGCGAGTTCCAATCAACCGCCGTCAATGCTACTGCCGGTGTTGAGTGAGTTAGACCCATTTTTCGTCGGGATGGCTGATCGCTGATTGCTGATTGGATCTTGCATCAATTCCAGCTGTACGGCCCTGCCCGGAGTGGCTCTTGGTGGTGTGACCTGCGAGAGCTCGGCTTGCATTGCCTACGCATGCAGAACGGGTTTCGAGCTGTCTTCAGGTGTTTGTGTGCCCCATGCTTGAACAGAATGAGGGCGCCGTGACGTTTTGGCAGGGCGCCTTAAACACAGGGCTGTTGCTCCGAATTTTCACTTCTCATATTGTAACTGTGTTTTTGGTATACTGTGATGTATCATAGCATAGATACATAGCGCATGCAGGCTTTTGACAGAGAAGTCGTTGTCACGGTGCATGCACAGGGCTCGTGAACCTGCCTATTCGCTACACAAAAGTCCAGACACTACTATGCGGTGAAACTCGTGAGGGATGGTTTCCGCCTGGAGCGGACGGAGGTAGCACTACCTATTAACCCTATCAGACCCTTGACCTTATGAGTGGGGGTGGCCCCAGGATTGTATCCCTAAGTGCGACTGTCGTGTTCCACTGACACACAGCGCTTGATCCAGCTCTGTGGGATGGGATGTCACTCGATTCAAAAGCATGAGTCCCTGAAACGATCTACGCGTAGGCTAGCGTACTGTTCGGTTCTTTTGCGACTACATGTAGAACAAGAGCTGCACTAGCTGTAGGATACCAGGCTTGTTGTCACCCTGCAACTGCAACGCACCGTAGATCTGCAGGCTTTCCGAACCCTGTCAACACGGGACTCGCAAAGTTGGCCAAAAGAACGCTGAGCATACTATTGGCTTGGACCAATTATCCCTCCGGGCGTTTTGTAGGCTTCGATTTTACGCGCACGACTTGTGCAGGGACCTCGCAAGAAGCAAATCTACCCAGAGGGCGGCTTGTTTGATAATAAGTACCATGGAACACATCGAGAGGAACTAGCGCAGAGGAGGGAGAAAGAAACAGCGGCTGCAGAGGCAAGGAAGCGTAAAGCTAAGGAAGGAGGCAAGGGACGTGCACGTAAGTCGGCACGGCCATGCATCCCAGGTCCTTCTACCACTGTACAGTTTGGAAGAGTTTGAATCAGAGGAAGATGAGTGAATGACAATTATGCATCGAGATGATGTATGTGGCAGATGTCCCGAAATGTGGCGTGTCCTGAAAAGCAGTGATGACGAGTTTAGGCGTACTCTCTTGTCACTTCCTGCCAATTCCAAGGTTGTTATAGCACGCTGGACGTAGATCAGTCAGTGATAGTCGGGCACTATGTATCAAGAGCGCGCTGACATGTCTTTGAACTCGTATTGATATCGACTGTCTTCCTTTATCTCTAGAGCTGTTCCCTTCGACGTGGATAGTCCCTCTGGATGCTTCGCTGCTTGTGCTAACCAGGGCACGGCCATGTACTACGTCGACAGCGAAGAGGGACGTTTCAGTTGCAGATGTAATGCCGCCTCAGTTATCTCGGGAGGTGTCACTACCACATGCGGGCCTTACAAGGCTTTTGCGATTGCTGTGAGTATGATTCGTTTCAGTTTGCGAAGATCTGCAGTGGGCTATGCGCGCTTTCGAAATGCTGATGATATCAACAACGGCGTACGGTCCACCTCGACCTCATACACATTTCGCTTGTACTACCTTGCCCACCTACACATCTGCTACCAACGGGTCCCCGATCCTCAATGAATCATGTCTGGATGATGCTGTGTTTGGATCGAACACATGCCTCTTCCCGACATCACTGGTTCACTGCCACTCTGTCTTGATCGATAATCGTTGCTTGACGAGGGTAGCATTCGCCCGAAGCTGCTGCGAGTGGTCTCGCCCGACGAGACTTGAGAATGAGGGCAGAACAAGCTCGTCTTGCTAGTCAACAGTTTTGCCCCGAGGAACTCAAAGCTTGCTCTAAAGCGGGCGATAGCGACGCTTACGAGGTACGCCGTCGTCCAGTGATTTTCCATGTGGTGATCTGTAGACTGAATCGAATCCTTTTGGCGAACACTATAGTGCATCGATGGGCAAAGGGAACTCGAGTCTTGTGGAGGTTGCTTGCACGGCGGATTTCAGTTCAAACCCGCTAACGCAACCACCGGCGTAGAGTGAGTGTATCTATTTTGATTGCCCAAGATGATCTGTCGCCTAACGAGTTTGGGTCATCGTCGAAGCTGTTCAACGCTCGCCGGAGTACACCTCGGAGGAGTGAGTTGCGAGGATTCCGCTTGCATCGCCTATTCTTGTGAAGAGGGCTTCGAATTACGGTCGGGCATTTGCGTACCGATCGCTTGATCAGTGCTAGCCCTGCTAGCTGTTTTGCCGAAGAATCAAGGGGCACCAGCGGTTCAGAAGCATTTTCCTTTCCCATATCATTCCGGCTATGCCGTCTCTTCATTTTCAGCTGCTTCATTGGGATTATAATCGGGGCGGACATTCTCATGCATACCTCTATGAGCGATACTCCGAACAGATCCTGATGACCCATGACGCATTGCTTATGTCTCAGATGGCAGAGGATACAATGGAAATTACAAGACTTGATGCAATCATCGTCACCCTCAATTTCGAATGTCTCACAGTCCTATATATACACATACAGCACATGTACGGTCTATTGCAGTTATGCGAGCTCCTGCCTGCAGTGAAGATGAAATCGGTCTGGCCGCGTGGTATCGCATAGGGCGAGAAACAACAACAACAGGTAAAAGTGGTAAGCCACACCTTTTAGCGGGAAAGCTTAGTGGTCCAACCCTGATAGGCACCCCGCTTGACCGCGCGTTTACCCCTAACGGAGATTCCGGGATAGTTGGGCTCGGCGGTCTTTTGTTCGTAGTTATGGCTGGGTGCGCAGCTTGACAATCCATGGAACTAGCTACGGGTGTCAAAGCATCAGGCCAGAGCGAAGACCCCCAAGTCACCTGCACAAGCAGTCGCTGAAGCAGGAAGGCTTTGGCGATTCTTATGGTAAGAACACAAGACCTGGTCTACAGTATCTATCCCACGACCGCGTGAACGGTGGCATGGACCCAGAATTCTGGTTTTAGCGCCGACACCGCGGAAGAACCGGTGCTGAGGGCAGATGAAAACATCCGTAGCACGGCTCGATGAGCAGGGAGGAGGCAGCGATAAGTGTGGGCAAGGGAAGACTGGTTCCTAATGAGCTCATCATATGGGAAATATCAATTTGTTTTTGATATTTGTCTCTGAGCATAACGGCGTTTAATTCTCCGACAATCTTCTGTAGTTTTCTCGGTCTGGAGGCACGGCACTCAGAGTACCACTTTGAATGAGATTCTGGAATGTCAAGACATCCAAGACCTGGGTTCCTGGACTAGGCAAGACCAAGCGAAAGCAACGCTGCAGACGCGTATTGTTTGTTTATTTCTCTCTTGCAATACAATACGTCAGAGGGCTAAATGCATTTGACTGGTCGGCGAGACCATCGGACTCAATCTTATGATAGCGGAACGACTGATGAGGTATGTCATCCGCCATGGCCAGCCCGGAGTAGACATGCATATAAAGCTGTTGATCGCATCTGCGAATCACCTACTCACCTATGAGCCCCTCAAACAACACCCGATCAAATTTGTACCTCTTGTCAATTCGACGTGGACATCCGTTCTTGGCTTTGACGGCTCTTTTTCAGTCGCCAGTACAGTCCTCTCAGTCACTTAAGTCTGCTTAGCCTCAAACAATCTTCGCGATGCCCAGAGCCACGATGACCCTGCTTATGGGCGGCATTGCCCTCTTGATATGTGCGACGCTACGAGTTGAGGCGCAAACCTTTGTTGGCTGTTCGACCATCTTTCAGCGAGGTCAACTCGACCCAGCTCCTGTCGACAGGAACACCGAAGCTGAATGTTTGGTGAGTTAGGACTCTCGATGCGGGCGACGGTGCTGCGAAGGAGTCCGCTGACCGGTCCGGTATGGCTAGGCGACCTGTCAAGAGACTCGAGATACTTCGCCATACATGTACTATCAACCGTCCACCCTTATATGCGTTTGTTCGGATATCTCTCCCCCCGTTACCATCCTCACCCCCGGTGACAGTGCTGGCAATTGCGATGCCAGCCGATATCATGTGAGTATGATATGTCTATAACTAGGAACAAAGGCTGATCTGGATTCTCCATTTGAAGATCTTGGATCTTACCACTTCTTTCGATTTCCAAGGATGTTATACCGACATGGTGACCGATTCGTGAGTTCCCGGTTGTACATCTCTCTTGCAAGGTTGTCTGCGACTCTTCATAACGGTGCAGAATGCGCTGACATATTTGTATAATAGCGCACCTGCATCTTCCGGAACCTTGCAAAGTTGCTTTGCATCATGCGCTTCAGTCGGTTCAGCGATGTTCTACCCAAACTCCGCTACTGGCAACTTTGACTGCCGATGTAACGACGCCTACACTATCGATCCCGCCGGCGCTGGAGGCAGCTCGACCAACTGTGGGCCAAATGCCTACTTTACTTATACGCATAGTCCCGATGCCTCAGCGAGTGGTTTGGCTAGGAGGAAGATCCGAGCTCGACTAGAACAGCTCCGGCTGGAAAAACAGGCGCCCTGTCCCCGGGGCATGACCGCTTGTTCACTGGAGGGTTCCGCGGATGCATACGAAGTAAGTCGCAAAATCCCAGCACAGTTTCTGCTGTAGTATCGGAATGGCATGCTGACTAGGCTCATCGGTCACCTCGTAGTGTATCGATACGCGATCAGAGCTGGAGTCATGTGGTGGATGTATGTATGGGGTATACCAGGACGCTTCCCATGTCAATGGCACTGCGGGAATCAAGTGAGTATCGTTCTGATTTGTTCGGTTTCGAGCATCATCAAGTGCGTTCTCGCTGACTTGGTGAGTCGCATAGCTGTGCTACCCTTGAAGGTGTTACGATGGGCGGAGCGACATGCAGGCACTCGTCTTGTGAAGCCTATGCGTGCAAGGAGGGGTACGGTCTTGTTTCGGGCGAATGTGTTTCTTTGATATGATCCACCAGAAGAACTGTAGCATTTTAGTTCAATACCCGTTCCTTCTCACTTGGGGCCTTGTGTTTACGCTTTCTCTTCCATTTCAGAGTCCAGGTCTTGCATTGCATAGCATTTATAATCAAGGTACTCAAGGTCGTAATAGATCATTGGGACATATGTATCGATTCTATCAGTTTGCATTCCTCGACAGAGACGCGTTTGAGCTTCTCGGCACATGTAGGCTTTTCGGGAACCAGCTAATGTCAACGTATTTCTGTGCTTTGCCCATGACCTCGGATCTGCTTGTTGAAGCGTTTCTGATGACCTGCTCGCGAAACCGATGTCCATGCTGTTAAGTCGAAGTAGAATGGAACCGATCAACGAAGGGATGTGTGCGATCTCATTTGGAATCAACACGATCTCCTTAATCGTTCCTATTTTTCCAAGCATGTGCCTGGAATCAACGATTGATACAGTGCTTGTCTTTGGGGGTTCGGACATGCGATATACTTGCTGGAATTGTTGCAAACCGTTGAGAAACTTAGCAGACTGATTTGCGAATTTGTGCGTACGAAGCTTCGCCAAACTGGGAGGTATGGCATCCGGAGTAATCACCTGCCATGACTCTGTCGTCGAGGTGTTTACTGGCAAGGCCGGGTGTCACCGTGCCTCAGTGACATATGTGCCCATGGTATGATGGGACTCGCCCTCTGTTCTGTTCTCTTCGTGTCACCGCTTCCTATTGGTTTCTCTTTCGCTGGGCACTCGACATGTAACACACACATCCACATCAAAGACCATACCGGATCGGACCTGAGTGGATGAGCTGCCGCCATCAGAGCTGCTCGTCCTATCCGGAGTGGTATTTGCATCGTAGAATCGCCTTCCATATTGCTGTTGTTTGCGTTGTGGGCGGTGTATTGTTGTAGGCCGTTGGCGCCATGTTTCCCTACGTTTGACATAATAGCTTGCGGATCGACCGTTCAAGAATTTCCGGCCCGGTCGTTACTGCTCACATCCGTGCTGGACCGTCAGCACTAAGCGCACTGTGATTCCCAAGTCTGGGGCAAAGATCAGGCTTTGCCGTCCGTCAATCAGGGGCGGTAAATCGGTCTGTCTGGGCTCAAACCATTCTCGTCACCGGTCAACACGCTGGGACGGAAGACCGACTATCACAATCGCACCGTCTATTTCCTGTACGCTGCTAATGATATCCAGGGTTAGTACCAAAGTCATTCACGCAAAGTTGAAATCATATCCAACCCTAGAACCAACAAACCAAAAAGTGTGAATTCTGTAACCAGACAAACACAAACAACAGCCGCCGCCATACCGTAATACCGGCATCGTGCACATCCATCCGCAACTTAGGTGCCTGGATCGTCCGATCATCGGATGTGCTGTTAAGCATGTGAGCTCGAGAAATGCATTCGATTTGTACAGTATGTTCATGTTGTTATATCCACTGCAATAACTAACGTACTGTACTCGTCCTGTGATCGAGTTCCTGGAATTTGCATGTGCCAGCATCGGCGCCGCCATTGTACATTCCATGCTTGCCACCTTGATCATCCCATGTTCATAACAAAGGCCCAACTTGAATTGGGTTTGTTCGGAATCATCCCCTTACCAATCGAGACATGACCAAAATAAACCTCACAGGCATGACCGATACTATCGGTCCAAGCCTTGTTTGTTGTTGCCTCACCACAACCATTTCAAGACGCTCTTCGCTAGCTTGACGAGTGAGAGCAGCAGCAAGTAGCCGAGATGGTCATGTATGCGGTCCTACTGAACCATGGTATTGCAGGTATATAAAGTCAGGTCAGAAGGAGTCTCAATCCTAGATTGTTCGTTCGAACAACGCATCTTTCTCCACTCACCCCCCTTGCTACCATCAGATCTCGCATCTCTCACAATGTCGCCTTCATTCATCTCTCGAGTAACAATCATTGCTGTGCTTGCATCGGCAGTCCTTGGTGTGCAGGCAGACACCTACTTAGGGTGCACCAGTTCAGCCCCGGCCGCCACCGGTGATCCCGCAGCCTACTCCGCAGGTGCATCATCAAGTTGCTCGGTGAGTCGCTCAGATTCTCAGCGTGACTCGACAATTCTGTTTGGTATCTTCAGGAATCTCAAGCTGACAAGAGGGCTCTGCTCCAGACATATTGTGGCTTAGTCGGCAACACCCCTTACTTTTACTACTCGTCTTCGACCGGAGCTTGCCAGTGTACTAGCACAGTCGCAGCTCCATCTGCCTTCGAGAAGGGTTCGAACACAAAAGGACAATGTACCACATCCGAATACTCGGTGAGTACTAAGCTGTCTTACTGGAGCAAGTAGTCTAACTTGAGGTTCGCCATGAGCTAACGTGCAAGTTTGCATCTACGCTCAGTTCTATACGAGAACGGCGACGACCTTCACTTACCAAGGGTGCTACCAGAGCGCATACACCGACCAGTGAGTCATCCTCTACCGCTGAATGCTCAACTTTCCCCACACATATGCCTTCCGGGCCTGATGTTCACTGGACCTTTTTGCTGGAAGGCTGATGTTGCTATGCGACACTTGACAGTGATAACGACCAGTACCTTGACACTCCTGGCGATTGCTTCGAGTTACTGCAAGACTAGCGGTACTGCTGTTGTCACACCATTCCCAATGACTGGAGATTACATCTGTAATTGTGTCGCTGGATTCACCGTCAACGACGCCACAGCTCAACCTGCCACCTGTGACAGTTATGTTCAGTTTGCCTACACTCACACCGCTGATGCGGCTGCTAGCGGTTTGGCAAGGAGGAACATGAGGGCCCGGTTGGAGCAGCTTCGATGGGAAAGTCAGAGATTGTGTCCGGGCCAGATGAAAGCGTGCAAGCTGGAAAACATGTCTGACACTTACGAGGTGAGTCACCGGTCACCGTCTCTCCTCTCGCAATCGGCAGTACCAGGCTGACCCCGTGGACGGTCAGTGTGTCGACACCAGCTCTGAGCTCGAGTCATGCGGTGGCTGTATCTTCGGCGAATTCGGCAAGGAGGCTAGCAGCGCCATTGTCGGTACTGAGTGAGTATAGGCGATCAAATCCCATGTGTCTGAGCAAAAGGCTTCATGCTGATGATCTTGCCATTTTCCAGCTGCTCATCTCTTCGAGGCGTTTCGCCCGGTGCTGCTACTTGCCGAGACTCTGTCTGCGAGGCCTATGCTTGTAAGAAGGGCTTCGAGTTAGTCTCGGGAGAGTGTGTTGCTACTGTCAGCGCTTAAGCTGGGACGAGTTCACGATAGCTCAGTCGTTGAGGAGCACATCATAATAATCTACTTTTAGCATACTATTCTTCTTCGTCTCCTTCTGGGTTTCCGGTGTTCTCAATGCACTCATCATCGTTCTTGTTTATAGGACATAGAGGCCATAGGCGATATTGTGACCTGGCGCTCGTCAATCATCTACGGCCATAGAATTGAGAAAGCATCGGGTCCCGTCCGCTCCCCGCAATGATAACCTCAATATCGCTCAGTCAGTACCATCGTGGGGGACCAGATGGGAATCCTGAGTGCTGTAGTTTTTGCATCCTTGGCCCTGACGACGACCCCATCAGACAGAGCTGTTGCATTCGTCACTTCAATATACCTTCGTTTCCCTTGACTGGCAAATCGGACTCTTGAGCATGACTCTGATGGCCTGCTCTTCCTTGCTCATCTAGTCCAGAATCAAGCATATGCATGTCATGATCTCAGTCAGCCACGCCACAAACTCAGCATCAGCGCTATGGTGGGTAAATTTGGTTCCGTCCATGTCTGGTTGCCCCTCGCGCGTCTCCTCCCACCTCTGTCCGTTTGTCTATGGAGGACAAGGTCAAATGCTATTCTTGTCTCTGTTGTCCATCTGCGGACTGCACTTCCTCTCGACGTCAGACTCTTGTGACATATTCTCATAATTGCCGACCAATAACTGGGGCTCAGAAGTCGCAACAGACGCGTCGAAGCAATCGAGCCATTCCCCAACATTGTTCGAGCCGAGTTCCTCACCTCATCGCGATTGACCAGGACCATCTCAAACGTCGACCTCGACCCCCTATTTCAATCTCGGCCGCTTTTCACCGCGCTGCTGCCTACACAAGAAAGGACCACAACAAATCAAACAACAAACAGCATCCTATAGCTTTGTTGTATCTTAGGATTCTTCGAGCTAGATTCAGCGACTTCGACTGGAACACTGGACAGTTAGCTGGTCTCTGGCAAGATGGAGCAATATCCGGATGGATATGTGGACGTGAAACGGCCTGACGACCTGGATGAGAACAACTATCGATCACGACAATACTGTGAGCTTCCCCCCTTTTCTGGTCCTCGACTTTCGTTCGATAAACTGGCGAGCTTGTGAGCGCTGACGCTTCGTCTGGCCTTAGCCCAAGACGCGGCACAACCCCCTTCACCTAACAAACCGCAACTCGCACACGCATCTTCTTCCACATCTACCAACACCGCCTCGGCATCTCACTACTATGATAGCAGACACAACTCGGAGTCGAGACCGAGTCTAAGCAATGATAGGAGACTATCATCAGGGCTGGGTGGGGGAATGGGTAGTTTGGGAAGCATCAAGACTGCGGCGCAGGAAGATGTGATACCTGTTGGATTCGACGAGGGGATCTTGAGAGGATTGTGCGATCTGGATGTGAGTCATATCTCTTTTAAGAAACCACAGAAATGGAAGGCAGTGCGGCGTATCTTTGCCCCCCTTTGCTGACCGAATACATCGCGTGAATAGTGTGCACTCCCCCTGCTCGCAGACAGGATAAAACAGAGTATCGCGTCATGCAAGGTATGTCCAACCTAGACCCGGTCGTCTTTGGGTTCGTAGAAGCTGACATCTCGGACGTTTCCGTTCGTGTTCACTTACAGCAAGTGGCGGTCTTCTTTAGATCTAGAGCAGACATAGAGGAGAAGTACGCTCGGTCCATGACGGAGCTGTGTAGGACGACTGGGGATGTATACGCAAGAGCAGACTGCAAAGCTGGGTACGTTACCGCCCCATCTGACTGTCTCCCACTGTTCATATCTCTTCGGTATGATGCTAACATTTTGACGCTGGCAGATCTTTCGTATCTGCGTATCAAGGCGGCTTGAAGCTGCAAGAACAGCTAGCGCAGAACCGAATTCGATTCTCTCAAAGATTGAACGAAATGAGCGATGAGCTGCTCGGTTTGGCAAGAGAGGGAGAGAAGATGCGCAAGATCGTGAGCTTCCTCATTGTCCTCCCAGTCATCACGCATGGAGATGAAGCTGACAAGGTATATTATGCAGCACAAGGACAACGGTACGCGGTATCAAGGGATCTTACAGGAAAGTGAACAAGTCATGGATAAAGCAAAAGCTCGTTTCGACTCAACTGCAGAAGAACTCGAACGACTCCTGGTCGCCAAAGAAGGAGAATCTTTCAAAGATGCGGGCATGCGATCATCGGCTTCTACATCTTCGGCGGCGACCGCTGGTGGGGCACATGCTGGTACAGGAGGTGGGAAACGGGCATTGAACAAGGCTATCAATAAGGGCGGATTGCTCTTCAAGGGGAAAGGGGCGGGATCGATGCAAAGGCAAGAGGATGATGTCCGAGCTAGGATGGCTCAGTCGAGCGAGACTTTCAGAAAAGCCGTCTTGGAGAGTCAAGCTTTGAGGCAGGAATACTTCAACTTTCAACTTCCAAAAATCCTACGTGTAAGTCTTTGTCTGAAGTTCCCTATATGTGTATGGTCGATTGAATCCAGCATGGCTGATACGTAGCGTTATAGCTCTTGAAAGAATGCGCAGACGAGCTTGACCTCGGCACGCAATACCACCTGACACGCTTCGCCTTCTTATACGAGTCGACGCTCGTCTCGGACGGGACTACATTGAACCCAATGTCTGCTGCTGACGAAGGTTAGTCATAGCCCATGCGACTTCCCATTTGCGATCGGACTGACACGTGCCTGAAAATAGGACCGGGTCTCAAGACTATTTATGAGAGTATTGACAATCGATCAGACTTCAAGTCTTACATGCAGAACTACGCTGTTGCTAGAGGAACACCGAGAGGGCCGAGAAGGGAAGGGCCGTACGAGGAAGGCTTCGTGAGTACTCACCCACCTCAGAAAGACTCACACTCGCTACCATGGGATAGCCAGCTGATTCTTGTTCGGATTGTTGTTCGTCAAAAGCTCCCTCCTCTCCCGCCTCACATCCAGAGAAATGCCGAGACAGCTTCTATCAACCAACCGAGCCAAGCGCAAGCGCATCCACAACCTCAAGGATCGCATGTCTCGCAAATCTCTATTGGATCAACTAATACCGCCGTATCTGCCAATACGAATGGCACCGCCCACCAGAATTCTCATCCATCACATTCGCACGGTCAGGAAGGGTCATCTGATGGTTGGGTACCACCTGGTATACCTGCCGCAACGGGAGCGACCTTTGGTGTGGATCTGGGAGAACAACTGGCAAGGGATGGAAGCGAGGTGCCAAAAGTCGTAGAGAAATGCGCGCAGGCCATCGAGGCGTATGGTAAGCCCAAACCCGCCTACGCGATATCAAGCGGATCTGTATTCTGACGGGAGAGTTTCTACAGGTCTTGAATCAATGGGTATCTACCGATTGTCCGGTACGACTTCTCGAGTGCAGGCGCTCAAGAACGCTCTCGACCGAGGTCAGTTCCCATATCTCTCGCTGAGGATGTGCACGATGCATAGATGGGCAGCTGATAAATTGTCGTCCAATTGTGGCAACGTCCTACAGATATCGACAATGTCGATGTTCTGTCCGACGAGTGGAGCGCAGATATCAACGTCGTATCGGGCGCTCTGAAATTATGGTTTAGGGAGCTTCCGGAGCCGCTCCTGACGTATGGACTGTATAATTCGTTCATTGAAGCTGCTCGTGAGTTTTGTTGGGTCATTCGAATGAAGTCCTAGGTCATGAGCTGAATTGGAGCCCGCTACTTATCGGTCCAATGAAGGCTATGATAACGATAGATTACGGCACATCAGATTACATGAACAGGTCAACGAGCTGCCAGATCCCAACTATGCTACTTTGAAGTTCTTCATGGGCCATCTAGACAGGTGAGTGTGGTCCTGCCACGTATCATGCATATGTCAGACTTGCAGCTGACCGCTCGTGGGTCATGTTGCTCACATTCGCAGAGTAAGGAGGAACGAGTCTGTCAACCAAATGTCTGTGTCAAACCTCAGTATCGTCTTTGGTCCTACGCTACTTGGTGCTCCACCAGAAGAGGGCGGTTTGAATCTCGAACATATGAGTTTCCAATGCAAGGTACGGCCACGTCCTATTCAAGCCCACGGGTTGAACCGTGCCTATGTCTGTCTGACCTAGTTACTGACATTGCTCGTTTCATTCTCAGGCTATCGAGACGATACTGGAGAAGTACAGCGAGATCTTCGTAGAAGAGGAAGATGGAGGTGGGGGTCATCATGGTGGAGATGATGCAGCTGGCTCAGCATGAGGTTAACGTTAATAGCGAGCGGGCCTCGCGGATTTATTCGCTTTCGCTTTCGTTCAGGTCAGCCGTGATACCGCCTGCGTTGTCAAGGTACTGAACATCGACAATCGATACTGGGGATTGTACTACTAGAAATCGATACAGTATGTAGGGTTATAGGTAAACACGGTTCATCTCATTTTCAGTTCTCCCTCTTCCCTATAGCTAGCTAGTTAAGGGCAGCTCAGGAGCTCAGTATACCCGGCTCTTCCGAATATATCCATCAGATCTCATGGAGTCGTTGATCAGGTCATGGAGATGCGATATGGATCCGCATGATCTGTCGTTGCCATTTCACAGTATGTATTGGCTCTGCGAACATCATTCATCGCTAAATACGAGCGTACATGTGAGTGCAAGCTACTCGTACAGTAAATATTGTGCATCTTGGTATCTTGGTGGAATGACAGTACTCCACAGACCAGTGGTGATTGAGGGAGAAGCAGCCGTAATAGCTCAGGAAAAGCACTGGAACTCTATTCGTTATGTTCCGCCTTTGGTTAGACCCAAGAGCACAGAAGGTCAGTCGCGCTGGCGCACTACGAACTATTCCGACACCCGGCGGTACTGGTACTTGTCACAACGAAAAGACTGGAAGAACAGTTCAGCATGCGAGGAGGAAGAAAGCAACAGCTCGCTTTGCATTTCGATGCTCTTGACTCCAAGAGTGATATACATGTAACTATAGTGACATGCAGTCATAAGCTACTGGACCAGATTGAGCAGTAACAAGCCCGCCTACAGCTAACGACGCGTCCAGGACGGACTTCCTACTCCGCGTCACTCCCTCCGCTCCGCACGTCACACTGCGTATACGTTAACCACCCCGACTCTCCTACTTGCACGTATACATCATATCACCACCGACCTAGCTTTTTGATTTTACCAAGCAGGCCACGCTTCCTCCGGTTACAAAGGAAAGGAAGATATCACGGAGTCAAGGAGGAGGCAAAGGCGATCGACATAAAGGATCAGTAACAATCAATCGATCAATTGGCGGCTCGGCGTGTTGTGCGGTTTAACTTGCTTGTCACGTAAATCTCAAGAGAATCGCATTGCGACCTCATCTTATCGGCAACAGTCCGTCTCTCATTACTCATTGTAGTGCTGAACCCTAGGATATCCAAGTATATCTCACCTCGGACCGGAAGCCAAAATTCCCCTCAATTAACCTCGTCCCTACACTGCAAGCACTGCTACTACAGCAGTCCTCCCATATTCTGTCGACCGCAAAACAACCAACAGATCTGATCTGATTCAGGCGATCTTCTCAACTGAGCCAGAGTGGACCAGCCACAGCTAAGTCGACCTATACAGTACATACGTATCGCTTGTTACCGAGTATACAAACCAATATCAACGCCTTGATCAGAGACGTCTCACACGCGCACGCGCACGTTCAGTCGCTTTGTTGTCAAAGTGTTTCAGATAGCACCACACACATCCAGCAACGAATATCAATCCGAATCGTGCCTCGACCTCACCTTCTCACTCGGTGTCCGACCCTTAGACAACGATAACAGGCATTCGCATTCGATACCTTGCCCTAGGTCTCACCTACCATTCATTCCAGGAAATATATATCGATCCAAATCCAAATCGTTTCGTTGCTTGACGACAGAGTACAGACGACAGACGACAACGGCACACCGTTTGACACGGACCGACTTTTCGACACTGCCCAACGCGTATCAAGTTCGAGTGCACTACTGAGCGCGCACACAATCGCTTGTAGCGACGCCGACGACGACGGACGACACGACTTTAAAGGCCTCGCTTTATTTCGTATCGGTTGGTTACATCTTGTCTACTACAATCTCATTCTGTACAATCAAGGACGACAATACGTTTTGGTCCGTCTGTTTTCGTCTGGTCTATCAAGTTCTGAATACCCACCCTACATCAAGGACGAACGATTTAGATATAGATAGATATAAACGCACACACGCGCATACCGAACATATACCACACAGACAATCAACATGTCCGACTCGCAGACCCTCGCCTCGTCGCCTTTACCCCTCTCAGCGGGCTTTGAGGAGAAGAGAGCGCCCACCACGGGGCTGGGAGATAAAGACAAGCAGCAGGAGAAGGAGAAGGAGCGGGGTTTGATGTTGCCTCCGCCTGTACCTATCAAGGAGAGGGAAGGCGGTGCACCCGTTCCGTGAGTGGAGCGTGTGTATTTCCTCATGTCAGAAAACGCCGTTGTTGTGTGTCTGGAAGAGAAGGTTGGGATGGCGCAACAACGCTAGCTGCATGCTATGACTTGCTTGTGCTAAATGGTGGTTTTTGCTCGTAGACCCCGGATGACCCGTCTCCCATCACTCAAGCAACTTTCAGATCATCTCCACTATACCCCTTCGTCAGCATCATCAGCTACCCTTCCCAACCCCCTATCGACTCCAGGCGCGTCACCCTCTTCAATCCCAGCTACGCCACCCTCACTCCGCATAGCGACAGGCTCTTTCCCTCAATCCACTCCGGGCGGTATCAACCAATCACCCTTGATTGCACCTAGTCCATCGAGCCGACTCCGTCTACCAGCTAGTGCGATGATGAGATCGCTCTCCTCAGGCTCGAATGCCGGTGGTGGTAGTATCATTGGTACCCCACTAGAGACTGTCCATTCTCCCCAATGGACCAGCAGAGGATTTGGCTCAGGCTCGGGATCAGGCGATCTCTTCTCCGCTTCTGGATCAACCAAAGAAGGCACAGTCGAATCTCCTATCCCGCAAACAGCCACCGCTGCCTCAGGCGCGGCTGTACCTGCTCCAGTACCTGCACCTCTGCCAGGCAGAGAAGGCGCGCCTGTCATGTCTCGAACGAATAGCTCTAACAGCTATATTCAAGGGTACAACAATGTCCCCTCCCTCGATCAAATCAGGAGACGAGTCAGCATCTCCCTCGCTAGGACAGCTTCAGCTTCAGCTACGCCGACTCTCGCTTCCGTCGCTTCACCTATCGTGGCCACCTCTGCGACTGAATCGCCTGTGACTGCGACAACTGCGACGACGGCGGCGGCGGAGACCACGTCGACGGAAGCATCGACAGCTAAAGAAGCTGACATTACTAGTCCGCCCGACACTGCTTCGGTCGCCTCGTCGAGCGAAGATGAGAAGCGAGGGAAGAAGAAAGAACATCCCCTTAGACATGCTTGGTGAGCATCGCCGTGATCTCGATTTGCGACGATTAAACAGACATTTGCATCCAAAGAACTTTCGAGCTGACTGAGATGTGTTCTTGGAAATGTAGGACCCTGTTCTTCGACTCCAAGACTTACAAGCCTGATACATCTACCATGCAGAAGAAGGAAGGTGGATCCGCGTTGTCCGAATACGAGATGTCTCTTCTTACTGTCGGTAGATTCGATACGGTGAGTGGTCGCAGACTCGCAAGCACCTCGAGAATCGTTACTTTCAGATTGTGGGAAGGCGGACTGACCTGGACGCGCTGGATGTGATGCAGGTTGAGGGTTTTGCCAGACATTTGAATAATATCCGACTACCTAGTTTGCTCAATAAGAACTCAAACTACCACATGTTCAAGAACGGCATTCGACCGGTGAGCAGCGTGACTTCGTATTCTTATGGTAGATGGGGCTAGCACCAGTGGGCTGACCTTTTTCATCATCTATTTGCTACGACAGATGTGGGAAGACCCGGCCAATGCCAACGGCGGCAAATGGGTCATTCTCTTCCGAAACTCGTCCACGACAATGGACGTGGCATGGGCCAACTTGACCATGGCGCTCGTAGGCGAGATTCTCGATCCCGAAGACCTGGTCTGTGGCGTGGTAGCTTCGAACAGACCAAAGATTGATAGGATCCAAATTTGGACGAGATCAAGAGATGATGTGGAGAAGATGAACAGGCTCGGAAAGAAGATTGTCGAGGTCATGGGTCTTGAGGGAAGGGATGCCGAGTGCATGTCGATGGAGTTCCAGGTGAGTAAGGCGGCACACAAGCTGTGATCTACCCAACGTATTGAACCTTTCGGCGATGACAGCCCGTAATCAATACTGATATGCTCCCTTATTCCCTTTACAGTTCAACGCGTCCAACTCGAACCCGCCACCCAACAAATTCATCCATATCCCCTTTTCGAACGCTCGACCTACTCCCTCTTCTACACCTAACCGACTCTCAGCCTCGCACTCGTTCTCGGGTCCTGTAGGTCTCGGTATCGGCATGAACGCGTCTTCATCCCGCTCATCCAGTCCCAACCCCGGTGCTGGCGGTGGCGGTGGCGTAGCATTCCCAGCTCGATCACCCACGAACGCTACTTTTGGTGGCAGCGGCGGCGGCGGCGGCTCAGCCAGCGGTCCAGGTGCAGGTGCAGGAGGAATGCTTGAACCCCCCCAATTCCGAGCGCGACTGGGCAGTGGGAGTGGCGCCAATGCGTTTGCTGGACCCATGGGTGGGATGGGCATCGGGATGGCCCGAGTAGGCAGTAATGGAGGATCAGGTAGTGGAGGCGCCAACGCTGGTGCTAGTCCAAGCGTTAGCCCCAGTCCCACTCCTCGGCCGATGCGAGCGTAGAGAGGGTTGGCGATTGGCTAGGAGATTCGGATCCAACGGCCTCGATGGTCGTGCGCTGATCTGCATGAACCGACGGCGAGGGCGAGGGCGAGGGCGGGATGCGACTCGCTCACAGTGCGTTGTAATGCCGAATCCGTAAGATACCTTCAGGTACATGGACAGGACAGGAAAGGACAGGATAGAACGGTACACCAGCTCCCGCTTGCTATTTCAGACAGTTATAAATCGTATTTTATACGTACTGTGCATACAGGAAACCACTCTCACTGTCGCCTCAGCTTTTTGATTTCCGTCTCATTACAATTTGAAACAGACATAAAACATAGTCTTCTGCTTCCCTTGTATACCTATCATGATTTCATATCATATACCCTGTTGTGCTGCGATGTTATGCGACGTTTTCTCTTCTTCTTCTGTCCAGGCGGATAGCCAGTACCAGTACAGTACTATTGCAGACGCCTTATTACGCAAATCGAAGTGAAACGAATACATGTGTTGGAAGATGGTTGGATTGCGGAAGATGAGTATGATGGTAATGCTACAACAGATCACGGATTCAAGCCGTCACTTGCTGAAACGTGAGACATGTGATTTTGGACAATAGAATATAAAGTACAGAGTATCGAGCGACGCTTCGAAGAGCCGAACAAAGCGTCTTTCAACCGGGCTTCGAGCGAGTTTTTTTTTTCCTGCTGGGCTTGTTGGGGTGACTAGTCAAGTCTAAGCCCCTCCTCGCTTGCTAGCAGTAGCCAGACACCCTTCGACAACGCTCAATAGATGCTTATTCTCCAAAGCGGCCTGTACACGTTCTTTATCGTTGAGTTGTTTATTGACAGCATGTTCGGATTGATGGGTACCTGATTTTATGCGGATATCGACTCTGTATCGTGCGGGTAGAGCTCGCAGAAGTCTGACTCGGAGGGAGAGGCCTAGCGATAGCAAAAGAGAAGAGAGTCAACCAAAAAGGTCAGAATTCGTGCACTATGCACATGTGCAACTAGTCCAGCCCTAGTTTATAAGATGGCAGATAAGCTGAAGCTGCTCCACTCACCAATCAAGGTAGACATCGAACAGTGTGGGATGGTAGGTGTAAGATACACTAATACCCTATTGCCCGCTACGTGAATATCGTCCGGGTTGACCACTCGTAATGCCTCGAGGGAAACGGGGTGTTCGGGATCTGTTATCGATCTGAGTAGATCTGAATTGGGCATGCGAACAAGAAGAAGTCAGTCAGTATATCATATTGATGACATCTCCCGGACTCATGCAACGTGAGATACAGGATTGTGATCGCTCGCGCTAACGCTCGTACTCACCATACACTTCTTCAGCATCGATATCCTCTCTTTCCTCCTCGCTTCCACTGCCACTCCCACCACTGCCCGCTTCGCCATCACACGAGTAGCCATATTCGTCCTCGCCACCTTCTAAAGCGTCCTCGGCCCAGAGAGCTTTTGAGCCTGTGCCTGTTCTTCGCGAGATAGATGTATGTGCCGGAGCGAAGATTGTGGGGTTGTCGTTATCTAGTTGTCGTGACATTTTGATCGTAGGTTCGTCTGGTTGAATGAACTAACTTGCGTGAAGATTGTGTTTGATGAAGTCGATGAATATGAATATCAAGTAGATATAGATGATAGATAAGGCAGGAGTGATGAGCTGATGCATGATGTGGATATATGTTACTAGATGGATAAATCGCCACTATCAATCACTTTTACGTTGATTCCGGACCATTCCGATTCTCCGCATAATACACTTTGACCAACCAACAGTCGCATATACATCACATTATCACCACATCTAGTTAACATTCCTGCATCTATCACCTCAAGATTCCATTGTAAACAGCATCTCACCTACCGTATCATCACATCAGACCAAACATCAATCAAAATGGCTGAGGACAAGTGAGTGGGCCGTGTGACAACTGCATTGCCGTGCAAGACGAATGCTGATCCGATTTCACTTTGCGCAGATCTTACGTGGTGAGTGTGGTGTGGTGTGGGAATTCGCACGATAGGATTGGTGGAGCCGGTAGGGCGGAGCGAGGGAATGGAATGTCTATCATTAAAGCAAGCGGATCACGTATCAATTCAAGGACGATCGACTTTTTCAAGCTCCAACTTGGCGCAAGTCAGTTCGATTATCCGATGAAGGATATCGACCTCGGAGTGGAAGAGGTCGACTTGGCAATGAGAATGGACGGGTGGGGCCAGTGGTCGGTGCACGGCAAGAGGTGTTTAATCGCAATTGGACGGATGGGATCAAGAACGAAGAAGGAATAGAGATATGAGAAAGGAACGATTTATTGACGGTGGTCTTCTGTGTTTTGATGACTTGGGCACGAATCCACAGCTCCAGACCGCTGGTTTCGAGTGAGTCTTGTCAATCATCTGAGGTTTGACAACCTACCCAATCACGCACAACACGGACAAATTTGCAATGTAATGTAGTGCAATGCATCATCGAAACCAATCTTTATCTGCATCTTGCTCGAGAGCAAACAACTCACACTACAATCTTTTCCACTCGCAGCGCCCGATTCCCTAACCAGAACCAGACCAAGCACTGGTCAGTATCAAACCCCAAACTCCAAACTCCAAACTCCAAGCATATTTCCGAACCAAATACAAGCGGGATGTCAAGCGTGTCTGTTGGACAGGAAAGGAGATGAGACGAGATGAGATTAACAAGGTTTTACTAACGTGTTATGACGTTCTCTTGTTTTTCCCTGTTCTCTCTTTCGACCCGATCGATAATGCCTTTGATCCTGCATTTGCATTTGATACAATTTCGTAAACAGCTGGGTAAGTTAAGTCGACCCCCACGAATTCAAAATTCAAACTATCCCAACTCATCGCATGTCTTTCCATATATCAACTGATAAATTGTTATTTTGTTATTTGTGCTCATTCTGTACGGCGTATCGTGCCTTTTTAGCAAAACTTTGTCGACTACCACAAGTGTGTCAACGCCAAGGGCGAGGACTTTGCCCCCTGTCAGCAATTCAAGAAGGCTTACCGAGCTCTTTGCCCTAGTGAGTTTAGTGGCGGTTCTGTTTCTGTTTTTCTGTTTCTTATCGATCGATCATCGTCCGGGATTCATAAGCCCGCGCATTTCCCGTGCCTATAGTATGAATCTTTTTTTGGGTAAAATCTTATAGGCAGCGACTGGCCAAAAAGAAAAAAAAAACAAAAGAAAAAAAGGGCATCGACAAGAGCGTAAAGCGAATTAAAGCAGAGCGATAACTGACAATGTCTTGACATTTTTTTTTTCGTTGCATAACGTTGTATAGACGAGTGGGCCGCCAAGTGGGACGAGCAAATCGAGGCCGGTACCTTCCCCGCTTCCCTCAAGCCTTAATCAGATCATTATACAGTCTTGTCTACCTGCATCGATGAAAAGGCACAGGGAAGTATAAAGAGGAAAAGAATATTTGGACATGTCCGTAGAGAATACAAGGCTTAGGCTTAGGCTTAGGCTTATCATTGCAAAGCTGGACTATCTATGAATATGGAACATTTTTCGCTGCTTAAGTTTTGGTGTCCTTTCGAATCGTGGGGATGGGCTGCGGCGTGGTACGGGTGGTGCACGCTCGGTTGGATTGGATTTCGTTGTATCTGGTGTATAAAGGTACCCGGCTGCATCTCCCAATCCATTCAATGGAACGAATGGGGGAGGGCGAGCAATGAACAACCAGGTATTCGCATCCCATCGAACCGAGCACAGAACCACATATATATACACATGACTGACAGATATTGGATGGCCCACTGAATCCCCCTTCCCCTTGTGTAAGAACATCGCCAGAGAGAAGCGAGAGCTCAAGTTAGACGTGGTATGAATTAATGGCGCCGTCCCGAGTATGTTTGTGTGCGCTTGTGTGCGACTGTGCGACCCAGCACGCTGGCTATGTGGAGTTTAACGACCTACGTTATTATTCGTGCTCGTCAAAGTATGATATGTCATGATACGTAGTTCATGGTGATATTAATATTCACGAGCTCGTTCAGACGCACAAGCTACAGACATGGAATGGATGTATGCATCTATCTCTATGCACCACACCGCGTCTGGGCAATCATAACAAATACTCATATGACAATTGCCTAGATCGAAAGATCGACCAGCTCGATCCATGATCCATGATCCATCAAACGCCTTCTTTCTCCGCTATCTTCTCCAGCGCAGTGATCGTTCTCTATTAAGAATCGAAAAATCGAAAGGTACATGAAGAGCCCGAGTATCAGCATCAATTAACTCCGTACTGTACTGTGGATACACCATCTTCTGGGAATTTCAAAGGATGCCGCTGACAATCCGTTCACTCACCTTGAGCGTTATTATAGCACCCATAGTCAACGACCCTACAGCATCCGCATTCCACATCTCCTCCCCTTCCTTGGTCCAACTCTCAACGTCTGATTGTCCCTTTTCAATAAGTTTAGAAGCGTGCGAAATGACTGATCGTAATTTACCTCGGGAGAGATAATAATTCCTCAGTTCGGTCGCTAGGCCTGTCGGTGGTCTGTCGAGAGCTGTTCGGACGAAAGACCGGGATAGGACGTAGGCTTTTTCAGAGTATAGTCGGCTATATGACGGACCAATTGGAAAGAAAAAAAAAGCGAAAAGATGCATAGAAAAAGGTTGGAACGCGATTAGCAAAACGAAAACGTACTTGGACAAGCTAAAATCATGCAGCACAATGCAAAACTCACGAGTTGACCTTGCCTTCCTTAGTTCCTTCAAGCTTGGCAAAAGCGGGTTCGCAGTGATACGGATGACGGACTAATACCAAGCCAGAGATCGAGACGAAAACTTGCAGCAAGGAAGATTTGGCGGGACTAGAGTTGCAAACAAGATCAGCGTTAGCGACTCATTTCAGTCAAAGTGAAGTGATGCTTTCGGTGCAACCAACGAAGTTATCGTGTGGTTCGTGTTGCGCATAGAAATGGTGCGGAAGCTGCAATAATTCTTTGACTCACTTCCATGACTCCGAAGCATCACCTGACCAGGTACCCAAGATCGACAAACAGACTTTCCCATCCTCATACAAGTTGGCTAAACCAATCGAAGTCCAATTCCGAATACAGAAGCAATCACAAGGCAGAGCAAGTCAGCTGAAGAAAAAATCCTTGGATCTACCATTGTCCAAGTCCGGGTTGACCGGTTTCATGCTTGTACCGCACTCACGATTACATCGACCATGACCGTTCGTATGTGAGTGAAAATGGACGAGTGGAGGATCATTTGGGAATTTGATCGGATTCAGATACACGTCAAAGACGAAAGGAGCGTCGGTGTACCTGTTCCACGAATGAGATGTCCAGAAGAAAGAACAGATCCATGTATATTAGCGGTAATCCCACCTGAGTCGACAAGGCATGAATAGTTTGCTCGACTCACGGTGTACCTTCTGGTCCTATGATCAACACTCGCATCAGATCCGTTCGGTCCTCGTATGTCCGCACAATAATGTTATCTGTACAACGTCATTTCTCGTTAGCTTGATCAGGCTCTTCATGCCCCCGATAAAACACGGTAGACGTAGACCTTTTTCTTAGGATAGCGAATGACGTCGTTGATTCGACTGAACGGTCTAAGAATGTCATACGTAGGACAGAAGCATAACGGCGCAACTTACCTGGCAGGGAAGTCATGAGCGCTCTATGTTCCTTCTTCAGCCGCGACAGATACGCTTTATTAGCTGCTTGAAGCGATGATTCCTTGATGAACCAATGATCCTTGGGGGCCTGTTCCAGCATCTCGAATTTAGTCCACGCGTCATCCGTGGAATTCGATGTTTCTTCGCCGACGTTTCCGTCTTTCAATGCATCTCCGTTTGGCTTCACGAACGATGTCGATGGCCCAGCTTGAGGAATCTCCATCTCTCGGTCATCGACTTCGTCCACTTTGACCGATGTCGTCGCCGCACTCATGGACGATGACTGTCCAGACTCCGCACGCGCCTGCGCCTGCGCCTCTCCCCGTGCTCGTTCCCGCGCTTCCGACTGCCTCGCCAGTGTCGGTAACATGTACTCGTCAGGATGTCGGGGCGGTTTACTATACGAGCCAGGTTCCAAGAAAGGTTCGGTCCCAGGGAAAAAGACGGGCAGTCCACTCTGATAGTATGTTCCAGATGGGGAGCGGGTGATTTCCAACATCGGATCGGGATGAGCAGCTTCGTGCGCTGCTATCATGCGATCTACACGCTCTTCCTCGGTTTCAGAGGTGCTGAGCTCATCGTACGAGTCGCAGTCGGAATCGTGTTCTTGTTCGTGGTCTTCGTCGTGCTCGGGATGAGGAGTATCCGCGCGTCTTCTTTGGTTTGGCGACTCCTCTCCATGTTCGGAAACATCCCCATCGTCATCCATCGTCTCCCAACTAGCATCACTCCCCGCATTCTCGCTGTCTCGCCGTCGCTTTCCACCAGTGATAAGCGCCCCAATCTCATCGATGATCATATCATCCTCTTCCCCCTCTCCAGCCGCCATGTCGTCCTCAAACATCTCTCCGTGCGGTTCATTCAACAAGAAGACATTCTCAATCCCAACCTTCTTCTCAACGCCAGAAGGCAGCCTGACGGTGATACTTCCATCGAGATGAAGTTGAGTCACTTCACCCCACCAATCAACCAACTTCGGATCTCCCTTGGGCAGGTAATAGCCAAACTTATCAGGTGTTGAGACATACTCGTCCGCCAGACGCGCGAGTTCATGTCTCGCTACCAGGTTATTCACAGGCGTCTCAGCTTGTCCAAGCACAGGTACTTCAGGTGGAGTCGAGCCGTTTTTCTCGCACAGCAAGACCTGTTGGCCGAATCCTACTCCGTACGCCGCTAAGCCGTTCCTACCGCCCGGATCAAGCTCGAGCACAGGTACAAGTTGTTTCTCTCTGGTATCGGGGAGTAGGAGCTCTGCGACTCGTTGATGAGGGTTGAAAGATTGAGTGACTGCGTGTCGCCGTTCATCGTTTTCTCCTCGCCATATCAGGTGTTCTCCGGGCCACGTTTCGTAGCTACGCGGCGGAACAGCCCTTGTCAGTTCACAGTACACGGCCGGCAAGCTTCATCCAGGCGACGAGTTATGAAACGATAGACAGCGGAGATACCCACTCATCAATGTTTCGGTACGGTACGAAGCCCGATGATACTTCTCGCGTTTCACTCCCGTCTTGCCATCTGACCGTCAAGATCGTGCGGCTCTCAACTATACGCAGCTTGTTGAATTCGAATCCGCCTGCATGCGTTGACGGTTTGAAGTTGTACCCTGTAGAAAGTTGAACATCAGCGACGACTTGATCGATAGAATAGATACAAAGGTAGTCGCAAGGCAAGGAGTTGAAGAGCTCAAGATTTGTAACGCGAGAGGAAGGGCACTTACGCTTCTCGTCATCCGGATCTCTGAAACAGACACTCGCGCCAATAACAGCAGGTTGCAAATGGAACGTATCCAAATGCGTGAGATCTTCAATCTCATTCCCAAACCAGAACTGCTTCGGTTCCGGGTAGTTTTCTTGCTCTGCCACAGGTATCTGTTGGTTCATGGCGTTCCACGCGACGTAGATGACGATCGGTCTGACTTGTATTATATGGTCGACGGAAGGGTTTGCGAACGGCGGGAAGGGGTTAGATAGATGGGTATGGGCGTCTTTGGGGATTGCGTCCTGCAATCGCAGTATTCAGTAGGGAAAAAGTGAGTTTGGATCACTTGCAGAGAGTATATGAAGCGGGAGCAGCAATAATAGCTGTTCCAGCGATGGGTGAACAGACAGACGTACCGCTGCTTTTCGGCCTGGTTCGAGAAGACCGCCCATCTCTGCGAATCGGTAGCATATACCAATCTGTGATTCGATGAGACCGTCCTCAAAGACCTAGTGAAGGCAATGGCGTAGGATATGTAAGTTACAATTTGGATTGGGCGATGATTCCCGTTTCCTCCGAGCTTAGCCTCGTACATTTGGCTGTGCCCTTTCCAAGTATTCTAAGAAGCGCTTGGTCGAGATTGACGGCGAGTCATAGCCAGATACCTAGATAAAGGGAAGCGTGTGGACCTCGACTCACCTCCTCAACAGTACCAATCCAGCCCTTATAAACGACCCTATCTCTAGCTTCTATACTCAAGCTATTCTTCAAAACCTTATATTCCACCCAATCTTCCACGGGTGCCTTGGTGATAGCATGTACCAATTTGACCTGAGTGGACATATCGACTATTACTGCTGATTCGGGGTCTGTGAGAGATCGCTTCACGACGTCGCCTTTGAGAAATTCTCGACTTGACAGTGTTAGTGAGGACTCTGGTACGATTGACAGTTCTCCGGTTGTGATATCCCTACAGTAGATCAATGAGCGGACGAAAAAAATGAAGGGTAATGAGCTCAGCTGTTCCAAAGTCAAGATGTCTTGTACCTCCTACCCCGGACATGAATATGAATGACCAGCTGAGCGACTCATGTTCATGTTCAATAGGCTGTCAAAGCCAGAACCCTCGAGGTTTGCAAAATGACAAGGTCAGTACTCACGCGATTCCCACTTCTCCTCTCTTGAGATTCCTATCAAGTGGATGAGCCTCCTGTCCAGGCGGCAAAGGCGGCATCTCCCCATCTTCATCTGCCCAGCATCTCTACAATCGATGACAGATACAGTAGTAGTCGAAGAAAGAACGATGTTGTATCAGCTCGGCTGCCGCTGGACGACGAGATACCTTTATATCATGCTTGAATATATTCAAGCACTAAGGATCGTCATAATAATCGGACAGCATTGGACTTACCAAGACTTTGGCTCGGAAAGCAGAGTTGGTGCGCGACTCGACGACATCGTTTCGGAAGAACTGAAGTTGTAAGGAAGCACAAGTGAGCGGGGTGGTTGGTTAGCATTGAACACCTCGGCCATCCTATGCATATCTTCCACCATCTCCACCACGATCACACAGGAGGAATGTGAGCAACATGTGGTGTGAACAGACCCAGAGCTCACTTGAGAGGTGTAGTCATCCGGTAGACCGGGCAACGAAGCTGGAGGAGGCATTGCTCGTAACACGCCTTCTCGACTCTATCTGGTTCTATTGATCGTGCTCTCAAGCTTCGCTCCTCTGTGCTTATCGATCAAACGGACTCGGGTACTCGGAGCACAAGAACTTGACGGATCAAAGCGGAAACTCTTGAAAGCAATGAGCTTAGTACACAGCTGATATATCGATGATAGCCTAGTGATGTGAACACAAATGACTATTGATTATCACTTGTAATTGTTGCTGAAATTATTCGACAACAACATCATCCCGGCTTGAACGCGAACGAGCGGGACCAAATGACCATAAACATCACTTCAGACTATATATGTATAGTGCTTATCCTTTGCATTAGGCTGTCTGGCTCAGAATGCTCTCTTGCAAAGAGCGTGCGCTGAGCAGAAAGAGGCAGGATATGGCACAGGTCGTGGAGTCATGAAGATGCATAGTATTACAAACGGGCCACATTGTAAACCAAACCAACGAGAACAGACAGAATACGAGAATACCAGTAGGAAAGAGATATTAGCCGGGTCCGATCTGTGTAACAATAAGAACAACGTCAGCGAGGTCAGGCAGTAACAAATATGATTATAGCTGAGAAAACTGACCTTGGGCAAGTCGTGGTGCTCGCTGCAAAGTGGTGAATGGCGACAACGTCAGTATTGTTCCTCTCGTAGCTGCAAGCGACATGTAAATGGAGGGATAGAGGCAAAGACATACCTGAGAGAATCCAATTTCGCATTGAGCTCCTGCACCCTCTCCTTATGCGTCTTCTTAGCCATCTCCTTGACTCGTTGTTCACGCTGTACCACCACAAACGAGCAAGGTCAGCATCGGCTTGCATCTTGCCATGCTTGGCTAAGTGAAACCGAAACGCGCTCTTTACTCACCCTCTTCTTCTGAGTCTCGAGGAATCGTCTCTCAGCTTCAGTCATATGATCCTCCCCACCATCTCTTCTTCTCTCCCTTCGATTCGGTGATCCCTCTCGACGTCCAGCTTCGGCATCAGGCTCTTCACTACCGCTCGTTGCTCGAGCAACTCGTTCTTTCTCTTTAAGTTTAATTTCATCTACAGCCTTGGCTCGATCAGATGATGAATGCGATTTTTTCTTCTTCTTCCTGCAATCGATTCACAAAGTCAACATCTAAATTAGCTAAGTTTCAAGCGTCTTCGGAACATCAGTTGCTTGCTGCGAATGCGAGAGCTTGTTCGTACTTGCCCGGATCAGATGGATAGAAGCACTACTCACTTCTCGCTCTGACCTTTGAATTTGAGCGACCCGCCCGGCACAAAGGCGTAGTCGCTCATAGTGGATCTAACTGGACCTTGTTGCGAGGTACTGGTGCGGGCGGCAGACCAGCGATCGTGATAACGAAGCGAACTATCGATGTTTTGTGATGCTTCGGTTCTTGAGTCGCTGTGGTAGTGCAGATGTTAGACTGGTCTCTGGTCTTGACTGTCTCTCAGTACCAACTGTGTCCGCCCATGTCATGTCACAACATAAGATTAACGAAGGTTGAGTGATAATCCACGTGGCGACAAGCAATAGGAGCAGCTTCTAGTCCACGTCACCTACCCGATTGACCTGGTCGATTCCGATGGAATGCAATGCATTCACTTTCTCCAACTTTTACCTCCTCTCTCCCTTTCCATCTTGTTCGCTCACATTATATTGCCACTACACATTCATTCAGCTTTGACAATCATAAGAAAACATACAGATTACCTGAAAAGTACAACAGCCTCAGCCTCAACCCGAACGTCAGTACCGTTGTTTCAGAAAAGTTCAGAGAGAAAAACAAATAGAAACGCAAGATGTCTTCCGCTGCTGGTATCCCCGCTCTCGATGACGCTTCCAAGGTTAGTCCGAGGTCCAGGTTTACATCCCAGGAGTTATAAACAATCTATTGCTTTTGCCGATCGCGTCGTCGTCGAAAGTAAGGAGCAGCAGTCTGCAGTTTGCACTCTCAGACGAGATCGGTTGCTGGCAAGGACCGCGAGCTACAATCCGAATTCCGTGATATGTCTGGAGCATTGTGCTTGTGCTTGTGCTTGTGCTTGTGCTTGTGCTTGTGCTTGTGCTTGTGCTGATGACATCTCATGTATGCCATTTTGAGTAGAAGGAATTGGAAGTCTTTCTCGAACAAGAGTGAGTGCCTGCACTTGTACCCACTTCTGTCCGGATCTACTATTGATCATAGACTGTAATCCAGTCAAATAGACATCTGCTGATAGACACGGTTCACCTTGTAGACAAGCCAAGGCTAAGCTCCAGGCTTCCATCCACGAGCTGACCAACACCTGTAAGTCAAAGTCAGAGAATTGACATCCCTCAACCGCCTGTTTCTCCAATATCGCTCATGATGCTAATGCTGTTGGTTCCTGCTTTTTAATTCACAGGCTGGAACACGTATGTTTAACAATTCATCGTCACACACAATTTCATGTCAAGTCAAACCTGCTACTGGATGCTGACATTCACATCTGCTTTTTTGGGGGGGACCTCTGTTGCTTAGCTGTATCACCGGAAGCATCAGCTCAAAATTCTCCAAGTGAGTTAGGTCTCCATTCTTTCAATCACCAAGTATGGGACTATATCTGCTCGTTTGTCTGCACTGCACAGTAAAAGAATCAGCCCGAATTTTCACTTGCTTGCACTATGCAGGGAGCTGACAAGTTTGGTTGTTTGTTGTTTGCGCTTGTTTTTGTCATTGTCATTGTCATTGTCATTGCGGTGATGGCTCAGGTCTGAAGCTCAATGCCTTGAAAACTGCGTCGACCGATTCCTCGACTCATCATTATACATTGTCCGACAAATCGAAGCTCAGAAGCAGCAGATCTAAGCATATAAGAGCTTAATTGACACTTAAAATGGATTTTGGAAAAGGACGAAAGACGAAAGACGAAACAAGTCAAGGACAGTCGGATCTTCGCCCTAAAGATAAGGAAGGGATCATGGGAGAGAACATCATTATTATATCATGATTGATGGCTGTTAGAGTCTCGAGTAGGGGCTTCGCATTCGGATTGGAGAAGAGAAGGGGATGGCTCCGAATGAGAATGAAAGATAACAAATCAATAGAATCACAACTCTGCATTCATGTATCGCATAAGCATCCCAAACGAACCTCACATCCTCGGATCGGTTCGGACAGTCTGGTCGTGTGCGCGATGTACAGTATTTCTGTACTCCTTATTCTTCCCGCTAGAGAGACTGCTGCGACTACGATCGTTCGATGCGATGCGATACATATAATGCGAATGAAACATGACATGGTCGCGTATGCGTATGCGTGTGCGTATGACCTCGGGATACGAACGAGTCGAACGTATATATTAAACAACCTTCCCCTCTCTCTGGTCTCGCGATCAAAACAGACCACCCCTCCTCACATCTCCCTCTCCCTCCCTCTCCCCTTTATCCCGATCATCGCCACTCGTCGGAGCACTTTTGGCTCTGATCCCCCGACTCTCTCTAATCTCCCGCCCTACTTCTTTCACCCATCTGCCTACAACAGAGCTTAACATCCCTTCCCACCCTGGTGATCGTTTCGCTATCATCATCGGATCAAAATCAATCTCTTCCCTGTTCCTTGCACTTCCACTTCCGCTGATACTCCTCGTACTCAAAGATTGGGTATCTATACTTGGTCTAGGTCTTGAATTAGGCTGTGGTCTGCTTGGTGTCGAAGCGCCGCTCGTGCTGGTTGAGTTAGAAGATGAGCTTGGGAGCGGTAAGAACGGTGAGGCGGTGGTTGATGAAGAGGCTATCGAGAGCGGCAGTTGATATCGATGTCGCAGAGCACTGTAGAAGATGCAATAATTTCGTAAGTATGGGTAAAGTAGTTCACATATCGTATGATCGGACCAGAGATCCAGTTGATAACGAGAGTAAACTGCCAAGCTACTCACGCTCCCCAACAAGTCAAATTCCCAACCCGTCTAAAAGTCCACTCCTTATCCTTCTTACCTCCCTCATCACCCCCGCTACCAGCTCCACTTTCTGTAGCAGCAGCTGAGGGCGCCGAAGACAAGGTATCGTGAACGTCTTCGTCTGGTATGAAACCCCATGGTTTCGACGAACGCAGTAAAGAAGCGTTGTAAGCGTGAATGAGGATGTAGCCGTCTCTGCCGACAATGTCACAAAATGCGATTGGGCCTATATTAGCGACACATCTCCAACGCAGCCCAACGTGACGTCGATCATCTTTATTGCGTCAACAAAAGCGGGACGGAGGGGCGCAAAGTTGATGGTGAAGCTGATGAGGTGATGATCTTGTTCTTTATGAAATTCGTTTGACACTCACGAGAGAGCAGACAAGAAACGAGCTGGGAAATTCTCAGAATTTGGCGCAGGGAGCCTCAGAGCGAGGTCGAGCGGAAGGTGAGAGAGCAGGAAAGACTGTATGCGGGCTGCATACGGTCAAAGAGATACCGACCCAATTGAGGGGAAAAAGAAAAAGACAAATCAGTGTGCCATTTCTACGTATGATCAAGCTGATCTGACTCGACTGTCTGACGATTTGGAGGGAAAAAAAAAGGATGAACTCACCCAGCCCATCGTCTTGCCCCTCACCGTCACCCGGACCCTCTTTCGCCCAATCCTCTAGCTCTTCCACACCCACACCAAGTCCTTTCCCGTCCTCCCCCTCGCCGTGCACTGCAAACACAAACATCCTCTCTACCACCGCGACCCATTTCCCGACTCCCTCTCTCGTAGCTCTCGCTTCTCTCTCCCACTCATTATCGTCCAAGACCCTGTATTCTCTGCGTTCAGAGACGATCCGTTCTTCCCATGTTGTCGTGTTGTGATTGTGATTATCTGCTTGATTCTGAGCGAGAGCATTCACGTTGAATAGGTCGTCTTCGTCTGAATCGTAGTATCCTTCCGGTTCTGAAAATACCATCGATGTCGATCCAGAATCTGCGTTGCACGATGCTGAAGAGGATTGGGCAATATCAATACCTTGATCTGATGAGGATGCCGACAGATTCGGATCGTCGTCTTCCGCCATGGGAGTCGGTGTAGGCGACCTCCTGCTCAAAGCAGAACCTTCGTCTTCACCCTCGTCGTTATCATTATCCCTGATCACCCTCAATCGCTCTTCCAGCGCCCTCAGCGCCGCTAAGACGTCTAACGCAGCTTTCCTTAGATCACCCAGTATATCCTCATCCTGGTTACCAGCGACCTCCGATCTGCCCAGACTGCTCTTCCGCTCGGTGGCATATCCACCCGAGACTGCTCTGGGTGGACCGGCGGGCCTCGACGGCGTCGAAAGACTAGACCGGAGCTTGCCTGCACCGCCTAGCCTAGGCGGTAAGAGCGATCCTGATGCTTTCCTTCCTGTAGAAGCTGATCCACCGTGCGATATCGATAGAGCCAAGAATCTAATTCGCCTGATAGAGCGAGCGGTGTTCACCAGAGCGGTGTGGACATCCTCTGAGTTTCGATATTCTTGGTACGACGATGGACCATCATGCAGGAGATCCTGGAAGTTTGTGGGGAAGTACAGAGATTTACTTGATGGTAGAGCCGAAGTCGTGGCTGAGGCCGTGGCTGAAGCTGAGGCTGAGGCTGAGGCTGAGCCAGGCGAAGGAGGTGCGACAGGTACAGACAGACCCCAGATACCCCTCACATCACCGACTATCCCTCTTGCTTCCCTCCGTGCATCTTCCAGATCTACTCGGGGCAACTCAACATCCTTGAACGGCTTCCTCTCTCTGGTCCTGATGTTGCTTGAAATAGAGATAGAAGAAGAAGAAGGTGGTCGATTCTCAATCTCCTCCTCTTCACCCAAGCTCCCTAAGCCTGACCCAGGTCCGTCAAGCGCCGCGCCAGTGCCTGTACTTTTGACACCCACTCCAGTTCCAGGACGATGCTCAACCAATCCCGCGCGGGAGAAATGCAGTTGAAGGTCCTTGATTGAGCCTAGGAGTTGGACGGACTCTCGTTTGGCTGCTGATCTTGATATATGTCTATATTTGGGGTTTCTTAAGGGCTGAATTGGCGGTTGTTGCGACTGTGGGTGCGCAGGCGAAGCAGCGGTGGCGGCGGTGGCGGACGATGAAGAGGTTGACGACGATAATGGGTTGGAGGAAGAGGTTGAGATGGGGGATGATGAGTCGGTCATTTTTGCAATGATGCGTCGCTGTCGGGGATGTTATTCAACACCGCTAAGTAGATATTCAGAATGATGTAGCTGCGGTTGCCTGGGCTACGGACACAGCTTGGGGTCCGGGTGAAGGAAGTGTGATGCGAGTGTCGTCAAGTATGTTTCTTAGTGTGGAGGTGAGCGATCCAGTCGCTGTGCTGCAAGAATACGTAGTGTCTCGCTCGTAATGCACAGCGTTCCAATCAGCGTAAGCTGTCGTAGAACGAAAGGCAGTGAAGATATCAACGGCTGTCCAAGTGAGCCCCTTAACTTAAGATGCCCTTTTAGATATGCTCTGTGCTTCTGTGCTGTGCTGGCCAAAATCACAATTCTCGAGTACCGGTTTAACGCGCACAAGCCTCGACGTGACGTGGGTTTGATAAGTCACGTGGTATACACGTGAACGTTCTGTTTTTGTAGGCGTGTGGGAAGGCACGAGGCGGCGCTTTGAGATCATTGGTAGGCACGCCTTGGAAGCAAGACCGAGAAATGCCAGGAACGCCGAGAAAAGAATGGCACGGTCGCCGAGAATAAAGCAAGTCAAGGCACGTCGGCCAACGCCTGTGGTCGTGTTCTAGCTTAAGATTGCTTTGCTTTGCCTGTGCGGTCATCGAAGGACGATGGCCGAATTAGAGGTGTCACCCAATCCACTTGTCCTCTCTCGTCATCCCCCCGCGTACGGTGTAGTGGGAAGGCGATGATCACAATACCGAGAGAGCTATGTATGGCCTTGTCGTATCCTGTACTCTGTATTCTGTGCTTCGGCATGATAGCATCGTCAGCTTCTTTGAGATCATTTGCATCTGAAATATTACTGACCGGTACAGTCGCAGGTCACTGAGCTGCCATTCCACGTCAATAGGTGATACAAGGCCTTAGATCGTCCAGTCATCGTCATCGATCGCTATCGACTACTCGTAGGATCTTATCATCAACTGGAGTTTCACTACTTTGATCCAATTTGTCAATTTGTTTTGAAGCTTGATATATTTAGCCGCCAATAATGAATATCCTTGGGAATCTCACGACCCCATTTCTTATTGCATTTTTATTCTGATTGTAATCACGACACAACGAAGACATCCAATCCCTTGTCCGAGATGCCTTTTACTCTCAAATCCACGCTCGACGCTCTGCCGCTCTTACCGCCCTTCGCCCGATCTTCAACAGTCGCCTCCAATGCCATCTACACACTCGAGGCTCTCGGCTTGGTCCTCGTAGGATCGTATCTGTATTTCTACACCTACAGAGCATGGATCCTATCCTATAAGAACCTCAGAGGTCCCCCATCCGAAAGTTTTCTATGGGGTAATCTGCCTACATTCCTTCGTGAGCCGCCTAATGCGCCTCATGGCAGGTGGATGAAAGTCTACGGCTCGACATTCAGATATCGGATTATACTTGGTACCAATCGGTTCTTCACTGCCGATCCAGTCGCCCTTTCTTATATCCTCGGTCATGGCGATATGTTTCCTAAACCCGAACGAACACGAAAGGGTATGGAAGACATGTTGGGTAATGGAGTCTTGGTTGCTGAAGGACACGACCATAAGCGACAGAGAAAAGTCTTGAACCCTTCTTTCAGTCCCGCAGCAGTTAGAGGCATGGTACCCATCTTTTACGATAAAGCGTACCAACTTCGAGACAAGTTCTTCTCGCTGATTGAAAGTGATCCTGAAGAACTAGCCAAGACTGGCGAAATACTCTCACCTACACCACCGAAAGATATCGACGTCGTACCTGGTACCAAGAAGATCGACGTCCTGAGCTGGTTAGGCAAAGCGACGTTGGACGTGATTGGTTTGGCCGGGTTCAACTACGATTTCCGAGCGTTGGAGGACCCGAAGAACGAGCTTGCCGAGGCGTACAGGAAGATGTTTGGTGCTAGTATGGAGATTACCGTCGGCGCTATCATTCAGGCGCTCGTACCGTTCATGAGGTTTATCGTGAGTCCAGTCGCCTATTCGATCGGATATAACTCCTCGTAGCCTCTTGCCGCGTTGTGAGGTAAACTAACCATATAATATGTAACGCCTTGCATAGCCCACCAAAAGGGTAAGGACCGTCAAAGAGAGTCGGGACGTCACTCGTCGAATTGGCCAGGTGAGTTTCATTTCGTCTTACATTCCTTCCTGCCCCTACCCTCTATTGCCAGTGACGATGACGATATGAAGCATGCTGATCATCAGTTTATCTGCGCATTGTGCTTGTGATTGTGATATACCATTGCCGCGGTTCGTTTAGTGTCTTATCGAGGAGAAGAAGAAAGCTATTACTTCAGCTCATGTTGGCGGGATTCAGTTGGAGAAGAGCGAGGATATAGGCAGCGATCTACTTTCAATCTTGAGTGAGCTTCCCTTCCCTTCCTGTTCATGATCACAGTCAATTCACACTACCCACGTTATGTCATGCCCACAATGTGATCCTAATTCGACGGCTGACATGTGAGCACATCTGACATCTGGTGACTTGTAGTTAAAGCCAATATGGCTTCGGACCTTCGACCGGATCAAAAGTTGACCGACGATGAAGTCTTGGCCCAAATAACCACCTTTGTGAGTGAGCTCTCCCCACTATACCCAAAAAGAGGCGACAAGGGGAACGTACGCAGGTCGCTCAGATTGTCTCGCCATAAGCCGAAACGTCCTTTTCGGGGTCTTGGGTCTTGGGCCTAGTACGCATTTCTTACGCTTCTATGCTTTTTGTCATTTCATTTCATGAATGTGCCATTCATTGCAGATGCTAGCGGGGAATGAAACTTCTTCCACTGCGTTAACTTGGATCTTGTATGAGCTTTCCAAGAATCCCGATGCTCAGAAGCAATTAAGAGAAGAAGTCGCTGGCGTTCCAGACGACAGGCCGAGTCTGTGAGTGAACCTGACAATTACTGTACAATTCCCATATGATCTCATCACTTGTACTTTTCGACTCGCGCCTGTCACGTTCACCTCTGCTCAATCCCGCCTTCGCATTGTCTTGATTCCAGTCGCGATGTCACAGGCTAATTCTGACGTGCGGGCGTTTGTGGTTGGCATTCCCCATCCTTTTAGTGAAACCCTCAACTCGCTGCCATATCTCGACGCGGTGATTCGTGAAGTTCTCAGATTATGTGCGCCAGCACCCAGTACGATGCGTGAATGTGCTCAGGACGTTGTGATCCCCCTTGGAACGCCTGTAAAAGGTAGAGACGGCAAGATGATCGAGAGTGTCAAGTTGACAAAGGGGACTGCTATGTTGATCCGTGAGTTGAATAAAGTGCAATTGCCAGGACTTTGCGCAAAGTTTTTCGATGTATCACGACCATACAATTATCCTCCAGCGTCAGCATCAATGCGGTTGACGTTGACGCTCAGAGCTCAGAACCACTGATTACGTTTTGGCTATAACATCCGCCGTCTTACGAGAGAGCCTCCGTTGCTGACTGAATGAAAAATGAATACTCTGTATAGCCATCTTGAACGTCAACACATCCCCCGAGATCTGGGGAGAAGACGCCGCCGAATTCAATCCCGACCGATTCCTTAAACCCGATACCGACCCCTCCTCGACAAAAGCCAATGTCATCCCTGGCGTATGGGGCAACTTGCTTACTTTCCTAGGAGGAACGAGGAATTGTATAGGATACAGATTCGCCTTGGCTGAGATTAAAGTGATTCTGTACGTTTTGATCAGGGGATTCGAATTTGAGACTTTGAGAAGTAATCCGGAGATTGAGAGGAAATCATCGTGAGTTGGATCGGGTATCACAAATACTATCTCCTTGCTTGTTGGTGCTTTTATAGGACGAAGGAAAAGCAAGAAGAACTGCCATATATCCGTTGTGAAAAGCGGAACATGGGACAATCGTATTGATTGAAATGATCAAATGGGGGATGGCGTGTGTCGGTGGGATAGAGCTGACATTCCGTTTTTTTTTTCCTTTTTTTTCGCATGGTCAGAGTCGTCATGCGACCTCGAGTAGTAGGCGAAGAGAAAGCAGGTCTACAAATGCCATTGCTTGTTCGACCTGTCTCTTCATAAATTCTACCGAAAGATTTCCGAGGTCTCGCGGACAGTGCTGTACTGTATGTCAGTCCCACCATATTGTTCATGTAGGGCGGATATAATCCCATGCCGGAGCAAAACACGGATGATGTGGTATGGTTCGAAAGAAGGCATGATTCGTTAAATTACCTGTAACATTATATACTGTATAGCGATTAACCGGCCGCTCTGGTCCGGGGCTTAAAGGGGTCGTTTCATATACGTTTTGTGACCTGTTTTGCTTGATTGCTTGTATGTACACATTAACAAATCCCTCCCACCCGGTCATTCTTCGCTATATTCTCGACGGGGTTCTTACGAGTATCCGAAATGCAGTGCAATACTCCTCGTCGGGGTAACACATGCTCCAGCACGCTGACCCACTCAGACTCTCTGCATCGGGTTACCATCGCGCCACCACGCTTAGAGCACAGGTCGTCGCAGTTGCCTGCGACTTTTGTGCGTTGTCATGGTACTGTATTCATATTCATCCTCGAGATGAATCTCTGCAGAACCTTAATAACGTGGATTGAATGAATCATAATAGTAATAATAAGTAAAGTATAAAGTACTTTTCTTTGTGACATTCGTTAGCAGGGGTATATGATTGATACGGTATAAAATGTGGTTGGTATACAGCGTAGCGTAGCTCAAAGGTCGTCACCGTCAAATTGAAATCGAAATCATCGTGTCGTATAGTGCAGTGCAGCGCCGCTGCATGTACGTGTACTTGAAGGAATAAGGAAGAAGAATCTCGTAAATCGTCATGGTGAACCAAAAATATATCACAAGAGAAGCCTAAAGCGAAAGCGAAAGCGAAAGCGAAAGCAAAAGAGGACGAAAAGAAGACCGGATTCATTGCAAAAGAAAAGCAACGCCTCTGACCATCACAACAGAGAAAAATCAACTGCTAGACCCAACCCGGAAGACGGCACTGAAAGGAGGGACACAGGCTCGCCGATGACGCGATCGCGCGCTACTTCAGTGTAAAGTTGATCGGCGTCGGGATCGTCGGCTCAGGTGTGTTCGCAAACCATCCGCAGCACGAGGTACGAGTCCCCTCTTCCTTCGCCTAAAAAAGAAAGAATGGAGACAATCCATATTTATTAGCTCATGTACTCTACAGCTGAATGTCAAACTGTCCGTCGAGAACCTGTTATGTGAAGGCGCGAGACGATCTCCACTCTTCGCTCACTTGCATGTCTTGGGAGAAGCGCTGATTTCACCTTCCTTCTCGCCGGTCGCAGTCTGAGTACCGGTCTCGACAGGATCGGCAGCGAGGACAGGGTGGGTCGTGCTATCAGGCTCAATTGTTTCTGTCGAGGGTTCCTCAGAGGCGGTAGTGGCCGACTCAGTGCTTTGAGCAGCAAGAGTCGATGGAGAGGCGGGACCGGACTCTTCCTCCGTTGCGGCTAAAGAAGGCTTAGAGGCGGAAGCAGAAGCAGAAGCAGAAGAGGAAGCGGCCTGAGCAGTAGTCGAGGAAGGCGAGCTAGAAGCAGGTTCGTCGTAGCTGTCCTCATCGGCTGATTGGGTGGTCGGAGCAGCGGCTGAGATTGTGCTCTGAGCAGCAGATGATGATGGCGCGACTGATACGGTCGTGGTCACATCCACGATTACGGTCGACGAGTTACCAGCAGTAGGAAGCGCCACTTTGTTGTCGACATCGGGAACTATGTAGAGTAAGATCGACGTCAGCTCGGCCCATATTATGTACCAGTCATTGCATACTGATGGTACTAGAGCCCTGTTCATTCCACTCACCAACAGCATCGGGCGCCAGAGAATCCATAATGTCCTGCCACGTTCCCACCTTCTGCTTATCCTGGTTGGAACCTTCTGTACCCCATCGACCGAGCCTGGATGCACCGGTATCGCCAGTGGCAGGGATGTACTTGATGATCTCGACGTCATCGGTGACTTCGGGAAGCGCAATAGGGATCTTGTTTCGGAACTGGCATTTGAAGTCCGGTCAATTGTTAGTTCCAAGCCAGCATACAGCGGCGCTTTTCGCAACTGCGACTCACCTTGAGGTTCTCAAAGTAAGCATTGGGCGCAACGAAGCCGGGTTTAGGGCTGGACTCGCAAGTCGGCTTCTGGTCGACACCGTCCTTCCACAGAGGGTTGCATCCGGGGAGTTTGGGAATAGGTCGATAAAGTCCTACTTCTTCGTCGGGGAGGTCACCCTCGAATCGGCATTCCCAGCTATTGGCGATTGACTTGGTTCTTTTGATAGGCTCGCATAAATCCAAATTCTGTCCTGGCGCTTTACCGTAACCGCATTCTTGGAGAATCTCGGCCATGTCTTCCATCGCCCACTATAAGCAAAACAAAACACAAAGCTCATCAGCCTACCAAAATCGCAACCGAACTGCTGTATAAGAACAGGTCCAGCGCTGGATCGATCATTGAAGCACTTACACCGTTGACAAAATCAGCGTGGAAATTGTTACCGGTGCAATCGCCGTTGGAAAGCACAAGAGTACACTCATCGTTCCTCCATGGGTGGTCTTCGTCGAGGTAGTAGTTGAACTGAGCGAAAATGGTGGGGTATTTGATAGGGTGAGATTCGGGACAGGTGACACCGTTAACGTCTTTGACGAGCTCGGATCCAAGCCATTTGACAGGCCAAGTCATGTGTGAGCTTCAGTGAAAATCGAAAGTCAGCTTGGCCAGTCAGTGCTCTTTGGGATAGCTGATTATAGACTTACAAGTGATCATCCGAGTCAATAGATCCATCCGCCAAGCCACAAGAAGGGAAGAAGATACCCATAGCAACAGCAGTGCAACCATCGGGATGACTGGTTCCATTGGGCAACCACTGCGTCTGTAGACCATGATTGCACGAGATCTTGATACCGAGCGATGCATCATCCTGAAGAGCCCTTCGCATCGAAAGACCGGAGATCATCCTGAAACCAGGTGGGAAGGGCTTGATCTCGGAACTCTTGACGAAATAGTAGACTCGAGTACTTCCGAGGATCGGGGAGAAGGTATTGTTGGGATGTCGGTAGTACAGCTGAGGAGCCCAGTAATTTGACTTGTCGGCACCGACAATGTTGGTAGTACAAGAAGCTGATGTTTGAGTTGCAAACGAGTTCATGGCTGCGTTGAAGTTGGATGCGCCGACTACTCGGTGAACGTGCGCGCTGAGTTCTCCATTGTCGACGATAGGATCAAGTCGACTGATGGTGAGTGTTTGCGCGTTGGTGATGATGAAGTGGTCGGATTTGCCACCGGCAGAGACAAATTTGGTCAAGGTGGCAAGAGCACCAACGACAAGTGTTGCCAGCGAGGTTTTCATTTCGACGGAGGGAGCTGGTGCCGATATATATACTAAGGGTGGGTCGGTGTGTGAAGTGCTATATAGGTTCGACCAGCGAGGAGGAGGTGGTGGTTCCGATTGTAGCGGCGAAGTGGGTCGTCGTCGACGATGGACAAGGAGCTGTGCGTTTATTTAATGGGAGTGGGTGATAATGCACGGCAGGGCTTGGATGAGCGTGCTCGTGCTCGTGCTTGTGCTGGTAGGCAATGTGAGGGGTGAGGTGTTGCGTACGTGCGGCGTTGCGTTATGATCAAAGGAGTGTGATGTTAAGCCGTAGGTGGGCGTCGAAGTGGTATATGACTATCGAATCTATCGATAGACAAGTTTGTTTATTTTTGTAATGTAAAAGAATGTGTTAAAGAATGTGAAGGCATTCGAAGATTGGGATCGGATCGAACGTCGAACGTCGAATGTCGAATGTCGAATGTCGGTTGTCGGTTTATCGGGAGTGTTGAGGATTGTTTTACAGGACAAGAGAAAGAGAGAGAGAAAGAAGAGGAAAACAAAAGGAGGCTCGTGTGATGGGCCAATGGATCAGTCCTTGTTCTTATAGCTTGTTACTTGTTACTTGATCAAAGGAAAAGGGGCAGCTAGCTCAGCCAGGCGAGTGGTACTCTAGCTAGCAGTTGCGATCTGACACTACCACGCTTGTCTCGGCTTCAGCGCGTCCTATGCCATGCGTCGTAATGGCTGATGGCTGATGGCTGATGGTGAAATGTGTTTGTGTTTGAAACGCCTGGACCCCCTTTGCCTATGTTTGCCCTTGTTTTGATGGTAAAGTACAAGTTTGATGACGATGCGTAACTGGACCCTCGTTTCGCTCAACCTTTGCTTCTAGAAATCGCGTGTTTGTTTGAAGATATCGTTTGCGCGCTGCACTGGGTATCAAGTTCTCTCAAAGGACTTATGGTCAATAGATAGAAGCCAACAATAAACAACTGATGTCGGTTGATGAGTATATCTGGTAGACATGACGACGGGGGTGCGAGTGCACGTATCAAAAGTGGGGCCTGTCTCGCTCTATCGTCAGTATAGGCATATAAAATGATATGTATAGACGTGGTCTCCGAGGTCCGAATATGTGTGTGTGTGTGTGTGTGCTCTGAGTGAGTGAGTGCACGGTTCGTTGTTCGTGTTCTGGCGCGTCAGTGTGGGACGGTGAGTGGGGCCAAGCATGCTTACAGGAGAAGCGCTGTATGGTGTAAAGGATAAAAGGGGGTAAAGGAGCAAGGGTTTTAAGCAAGTGAGATGAAACGAGGTCTGTTCATAAAGATCCACTCGACTTCCTTTAAGTGATGATGGGATTGACATTGGCAGGATCCCTGATCTTCCGTTCGATGCTAAGCTTTTAGTATCATGATCCCGCGCACGGGTGCCCTGATCCTTGGATGGATGGTCGCTTCCACCTCTCACCTCACTTCAACTTGAATACATACCCACATCTTGCAAGGCTGAGCTATGTAGCTCTATGGTGCTGCAGTACTCGTTTGACATGGTAGTGCATTGCGATTCAGTCTTGCTTGTGCGACCGTTTCCTCGACCTTTCATGCGTGTTCTATGCACATGATCGATCAAAGAAAGCGCTCTGTATCCGACGCACAGGTCGCCAGTTGATTGCGATTGGATCCGGGCGGAGTGGGGCGGACGTGCGCTGTGTCGTGTCCTAGCGAGATGCCAGGTCCGAGGGTGTTCCTTTGCGATTTGCGCTCTGGGCGTGAGTGAGTGATGGAAGGAAAATGATTAAAAAGGAACAACGATTGATGGCATTTGATGAATTGAAGATGTGACTTCGTGAAAAGACGGTTTGACTGATGGAATTGTCCTGGTTGATGATCTGCAAGGCTGGAATGAAGATTGGTCTGAATCAGGCACAAAACAGGAAACCTCTGGCTTGGATCTCTTTCACTGCATGTTTTGTAACCATGCGATCAGAGGCGAGAGTTACACATTCGTGCACTAGGCAGAATCGCTGTTCAGCCGTCATCATGCTTGTTTCGCTTTGTCTTGTACGCGTTGGGCAGCAAAGGTGCAGGTGCAAGTGCAGGTGCGTGCAGCCAAGAGGCGTATATATGCGTTCTGTGACTGCCGAGGCGGATCTGCTCAACATGTTTGAACCTGTACGTGCATCTTTTAAATTGTTCCAGAATCCGCACCGGCTTCTACCATCATTGGACCCCCTTCCGACGTCCAGCGCCCAGCATTCAGTTAAGCTCAGCTAAGACCGTACGTCCACACCCAATCGGCAGTGCGTCTCAACATCTCCTCTGAGCAAACATGCCCCGCGTTCTCCTGACTCCACATCTCGGCCTTGCCCCCACTGCCATCACTGGCATTAACGACCCTCAACACCTCTTCTATATCCTTCAACCCCTTTTCGAGCGGCACAAGCTTATCTCTCGCCCCGTGGAGTGTGAGAATCTTCTTACCCTTGTATGAAGAGTGATCTACTTCTCCTTCTAAGAGTGGTTTGAGAGATGGTGGGTAGGTCGGAGCGGTAAATGGGATAGAGAGGGATTCGGCTCGGGGTCCCATGTATTTTGGGAATGATTCAAAAGGTAGACCGATGATGGGAATCCCAATCTTGATCCGGGGTTCTAGTGTTGAGATGAGGCATACGTATACGGTCAGCTATCACACGAAGTACGCTGCGAGTTTCCATATGTTTCTGAGGTGAATTTACCTTCTCTTAGCAGTCTCCAAGTAACATGACCTAGACAGAACCAGAGCCAAAAAAGGAAAAAAAAAAAAAAAAAAGGTCAGAATCGTCCTCGTCGGCTGACTGAGATATCGAAGAGTATCGTCTCGTTTTATTTTGGGAGCCGACTCTGCCAAAAGCTATGACTTACCGCCAAGCGATATCCCAGTCATGATGAACTCGTCGATCGTCTTCTCGCCCATGGGGAAGATGTAAGCCGCGAGGAAATCCATGATCAGTTGGACATCATGGAACCCTCCGCCTATTCCCGATCCCGATATCAATCAGGTAGTTTTAGTCAGTATCGTCTCACGGATATGTCGGTATTGTTAGTCTCTCAATGGGTAAGGCGAGATGTCACGTACAGACTTTCGCGGCCATGTCGATGCTATGGAGTCAAAGCGAGGTCAGCCGTCAGCCGTCATTGGTGCATCCCAGTTCTACACAGCTTCCTCATCGGTGCTAAAGCTGATGCTGAGGCTGAGGCAAAACTCACAGGTGTCTTGGATTCTCATCGTAAGCTAGATTCGCTTGTCGGTCTACTATCCGTCCCCCATGATTCCGCTGATCCTGCGTCGCGTCGTATATCCAATGGATATCCAGAATACATCAGCTTCAGTGCCCCATCATGCATATGTGGTGCTTCGTAGCCAGACAGCATAGCACTATGGCGAGCTCGCGCAAGACGCAAGACGCAAGACTACCTGAGCTTGTGATATAGACAGACCGTTAAGTTAAGAAGGCACTCACAAGCGTCACCACTATCAGATCCTTCTTCCGCTGTTGCTTAGGCTTAGATGCTATTTCTCCTAGGATACCCTGCGCGAAGGGAGCCATGTTCTTCTGGCTGTTCATCCGACCATGCGCCGCGATCTGTCATGTTTCATATTCATCCCAAACATAAGCTGTATTGATACGATCATTTGAGTGTCTGATATGGAGCGCTTACCAGTACAGCCACACCTTTATCACTCCCCTTGATCTCCTCGAGCCCATACACTTTCAAATGCAGGCCTACAATCCCGACATCTCTGGCGCTGACTTGGGGATGACCGAGTGTCAGGCTCGGGTAATCTGTCTTGTCCAGCACGGGTTTAGGGATCGTTTCGTTGGGATCCGATACTGTTGGACTCATTGCTGTCTTTTGTAAGTGAGTGATTGGTCTCTGGACTTGTGAAGTTCTGTAATCTGTATGTGTATATCTATGGCTATGAGAGCACCTATGTATGACTTTTATCTTTGTTTAATCGTCATCTCTAGCTTCGTAGTGCGGCAAGCTGTCTGTCTCCGTCGGAAAGGGGAAAGGGGAAAGGGTTGTCGCGTGTTTTGATGACCGGTGAGGGTCAGTGCTGGAATCAAGCGAAAGAGTCATTCGATCACATTGAACCCAAAGATGACAGTAACAGTAACAGTTTGGTTGTCGTTGTCACGGATTTCCATCCTTCCCTTCCGTATCCACCTCACCTTTGTCTTAACACCCCTTTTCTCGATTTACACTTTGCATATCATTGCACTACATTCATCTTCCTCTATTGCTTTTTGTTTCTCCGCAAAATCAACGCGATCCCAAATCGGAAAGGGAAACATCGAAAACAAATCCAGGCAAAGACTCGTCCAGCGTCCTTTTTCCGCTTCGACGGACGGTGAGGATAAACGCCATGGCGTACACACCTTCTTCGGAGATGACTCCGCTGTTGCAGCCTGCTTCAGCGGGTCCATCATCTAAAGTCCTCAGCGAGGTGAGCTCTCCACTTCCTGGTCGTGCCGTGACTGTATGGAAATTGCAGCTGACCTCGTTGGTTGGGTTAGACAAAAGTGTATCCGCTCATTCATCTGATAAGGGTCGATATCATGGCTCATATCGGTGAGCTCATTGATACGACCGAAACATTCAAGTGCTGGTCAGATTAGCTCTCCTGCTCACCAACGAAATATCTACAGATGCGCCCCTCACCCACGACCAACTGCTGTCTCCGGAATCAACCTATACCATCGTCAGGTGAGACAGCTACCCCGTGAGATGTGAGCAGGACAGCTAGCTGACATTTAGAAATACCAACAGACCTCTCACGGAAAAGTATTTGGAACTGCAGAACCAAGCGACTGGTGAGCTGTCCGCTATGATAGCCTCCCAAAGCCTTTCTCACACGGAGCGTAGCTGATCTAAGCTTGCATGTTGATAGTATTCTGCTTGCTGCTAAACAAGGTGCAGTTCACACGCGATTCCGCTCAACTGTCCATTTCTACACTCTCGGTATCAAGAGCGACTCTGTGTGAGATATTGGCTATTCGAGTACTGCGTAAGCTATCATGTCTTCTATCGATATCATTGTCTACGCTTCGATCCAAATCGGGCCCTGCTGACCTAGACGCCCTATACTTCTGCAGGAGGATGGTCTGAGCGGAGTCTGCACCTCGCAACAGTGCTCTTAACGCCCTGGGCACTCTTTCAGGGCGCTTCGGAGGCAGTGATAGAACGAGCCAAGGAAGAAGGGGACGATGATATTCTTACGGATGGTGGGACAGCTCTAGAAGTGGGTCTTTCCCCATTCCCTGCCTACTCGAGAGCCTTCCTCACACTCCTGTTATGTTCAATACTCACACGCCGATGGACTTAGATGGCGATCATCAGTAGCTCGAAGAGGTTCATTAGAAGTCCATCATGTCAAAAAGTCATTGGTGAGCAAATAGGACCACAACCCTCGAAGTCTGCAGCTGCTGACGATATATGCTATCAAAGAGGGCATCTGGACGGGACGGATCATCTATTCCGCCCTTAACGCCCATGCGCTCATTGCGGACGTGAGTGATCACCTCCACCTAATGCATCCTCCACTCTCTTAGCTGATCTTATCATGTAAACCTGGATTTGCAGAACTATAAGAAGAAGCCGATTCAGATGTATAACCCTCATAAAGCTCCTTTACTCGACCACTATAGGTGAGCTTTTGTGCCATCCGACTCCCGGATCGTAAATAGCACACAGCTCATTGTCGCTTCGTTGTAGACTGAAAGTTCCACGCGTACGGTCAATGCTGGAATATATCAATTTCCTCGTCCTGTTCACCCTCTATGTGATAGCTATTGAAGGATTGGAGACGAATCGGCTCAATGGCAGAGAAATGTGTTTCATCGTTTACGCCCTAGGTAGGCTGGCATGCCACACGTCCTTGGATTGCTCGATCGCTGATTAGCTGTCCGTTATTAGCATTTTCTCTAGACAAACTTGCGGCAATCAGGGAACACGGCCTGAAAGGTGAGCTTCGAGGAATTCATGAAGGATAAGTCAAGCTGACTGACTGTTCATAACATAGTGTTCAGTAGCAGTCTGGTAAACGGCTTCGACCTAGTCTTCATGCTCATTTACGCCGTATACCTCGGTGCAAGAACGTACGGATTCCACTACCATGATCAAGCGGCTCTGGAATTGGGCTCAGACTGGCTCGCTATTGGTGGGTATCAGCTTGCAGCTCATCAGGGCAAGGTGAACAAGCTGACTTGTACGCAGGTGCCGTTTTGATCTTTCCTCGATTGGCTTTTGTCACATTGGCGAATAATTTGATGGTACTAAGTATACGGTCCATGTTGACCGAGTTCTTCTGTGAGCTGTCCATTACATAACTGCACCCTTGAGAATACAGCTGACATGTCGGCTCAGTCTTGATGAGCGTTGGATTCTTTTGCTTCCTGGGTGAGTCAGCTAGCGAATCGTACCCGGCAGAGTTCATGTGCAACGCTGATTTGTGAAAATGCAATACTTGTTAAAAAATGCAAACAGGCTTCCTCTACGCCCTGTTCACTCTTGGCCAGGGACGATTCGCGCTGTCTCAAATCGGATGGTGGTTGCTGGAAGTGTACTTTGGACTGGACGCATCGGGATTCGAGCATGCTCGTGAGTTTCGGCTTCCGCTCTGCCTACAGCCCTATGACATAAGGAGGGTGTTTTAATGTTTTAATCGAAAGCTGATAAATTGGTACTCTAGATACATTCCACCCATTCCTTGGACCTATCCTGATGGTCTCCTACGCCCTCTTGTCCAACACCTTACTGCTTACTGTTCTCGTCGCTATCTTGGGTAACACTTTTGCGACCATCAACGCCGATGCTGGTGCTGAGGTAAGTGTTCGATCGAAAGCGTTGCTGGTCTCCTTCTAACAACAATGGGTACGGTACAGTCGATGTTCAGGAAAGCCGTGTCCACTCTTGAAGGTGTGAAAGCCGGTAGGTTCACTTGATTGTGCTTCACTTGATTGTTGGTGGGCAGGGGCAGCGCACTGAAAGTAGGATATACTGTAGATGCCGTATTCAGCTATCAGCTCCCATTCAACCTTGTTGCCGTTGTTGTGATGTGGCCATTGAGCTATATCCTCGGTCCCAGATGGTTTCACAAAGTCAATGGTGAGCCGGCCATGAACCAGTATCGACCGATGTTAACGCTTCAGCTGATATGCGATTGGGTTGATGATTCAGTCTTCATGATCCGAGTGACAAGTATGCCCGTGCTTCTGCTTATTGCGATGTACGATCGACAATCATATCGAGAGCAGTCTTTGATGGAGCAATTTGGTGATTTCGCCGAGAGATATGTTGGTAATCTTCCTCGGAAGATAAAAGCTGCAGGTGAGCTAAGGTTTCCGTCCATCCAGAAAAGTAAGCTGACCTCCCTGTCCAGCTGGGTTCGAAAATTTCGGTTCACGAAGGGATATTGAAACTGTCTTTGAGATCGAGAGGGAAGTTGGCGACTTCTACAGCGGCTGGGATGAGGATGCTTTGGATGATCAAGATTTCCAGCTGCCTCCTGCTTTTGACACTGGTAGTAACTCCTCGACATCGCCTTCGGACGAGGAGACAGAGACAGAACGCAAGTCATCGCCTAGCACCCCGAAGAAGAACGGTCTCACGCCTCCCACCAGTGCAGGATCCAATACATTGATCTTTGCCAATTCTGCACCGATGACATCTTCGCCTTCCCAGCTCGAACATGGGATCCAAGAAGGCGATGATGAAGCTGTTGGAAGATCGCAGCAGTCTCCCCGACCCAGACGATCATCTATGCCATCTGCTGAGCGATCACCGGTGATTGACATCCGACAGCCACCTCCTCTGCCCCGACCGAGACGGAATAGCTCTATACACGGACCGAGTCCCCTGGCGCAGCTTTTCGTAGCAAGGAGTCCAGAGGTAGATCGAGGTCTTCACGGTCGAAGAAACTCGTTGGCTGGAATAGCTTTGTCTACTTCTCATCCTGCCTTGTCTTCAGTGCTGGGTCCTAACCGTAGACCGAGATCACACTCAAAGTCAAATCCGCAGCCTCCGTCTTTGGATGAGATATCAGGTCTACAAGGAGGGCTGGGGAGAGGAACACCGCCACACCTCCAGGGCAGGAGGCAGCAGACTCAGTTCCCCAAGCCGGCATTCAAGCCGATCATGGAGAGCAGACAGGCTTCTTTCAGCAATGTCACGGATCAGCCAAATGACGGACCTGCTTCTTCGGTCACAACGCCGACTACGGCTAAGACAGCGCGAGCAGGACCCAGCGATGCTCATTCTGAGATAAAGCCAGAGCAGAATGACAAGAAACCGACTGAGGAGACAAGTGCCTCGGCGCCGAGTACTGCAAGGTCTGAAGACAAATCCAGCATTGCTACCCCAACACCGACGACTGCGACGATGTCGACATCGAAGACGACTGGCCCAAGTGGTGGAGGAGGAGGGATGCCTTTCCCCGAAGCACGTTCAAGACCCCAGACACCACCACCAGCACCACCTCAGACTACAAGATCCGTTCGATTCCCCGACCCTTCTTCCCCTTTACTGCAGCCCGCACCATCACATCTCCATAGTCCCAGCAGAAGCTCGTTCCTCCGTCTGCCCAGCGACTCGGGCTCCGCCTCAGGTTCAGGTGGTACAGCCTCAAGGTCCAAATCGCCTCGTCCGGGTATTGTTAAAGCCTCACAGGTGGAAGCTATGCAGCTCAATCGGCCTGACGAGGAGAGAGCGTCCGAAGAGAACTTGCGAGAGAGGTTGGAAGTTATGGATCAGAGGCAAAGGAGGATGGAAGAACTTCTTGAGAAACTTGTGGCTGGCATGGGTCAGAAATAACGAGGCCTTTTACACTAACAGGAACTGCATGCTCCTAGTTCATGAAGTGACGACCGCTTGACAACGAACTTAACGAAATCACTTGAATTTGTATTTGTAGATGTAGTCTCGATTCTAGTTTGTATAGGAGATGTGTCGTATCATATCATACCTGTCTTTTTTTTTCTTTCTGGCACCGCACATATACATATCATCTGAGCCAGCCCGCCCGCAATCGTTTCGCACGGCTGCGGATCCCTTCGCTTCGCTTGAAGTCGATACCGACGGTGATGGTGAGACATGATCCTCTCTCACGTGTGTTATGTCATGACATGTCATAGTACAGGTGCATATGCTTTGCTATTATCGTACCGGCGAGGTGTGCGTGCGTTCCAGCAATGTCAACGTGTGCTCGCGATACCATTCATCCGAGATCAAGCAGTTGCCCGGATATATGAAATTCCAAACCACGACACAACGTGGTTCCATGTGTGCATGCGTCTGACTCCCGGCAGTCACAGCCGTGACTGCTATCTTTGGTTTGAGCAAGACGGTCTGATTCTTCGATCTCCTTTCTCCTCGAAGTTCCAAGAAGCCGAGACGAAATCGAGTACAGTACTCGTAGGTATGTTTGATCCGAAGATACCGGCCGTAATCTTGCTCGCATACAGTACGTACAGCGCCAAGCTTTGACCGAGCGGTTGTTTTTCTTCTAACTACATATTTGACACCTGAATATAACGTGCGTGAGTGGCTTGCGGCATCTTCGGACCGCCAGGCGGAACGAAGCTGGACCGAAGCTAATTTGTCCAGGTTTTGGATGTTACCGCATGGAATTGCGACAAAAGTCAGGGTAAAGCATCAAGGCAAGCCGTCGGTAACAGGTAACATGCATGTATCAGGCCGGCATCGCTCCTTGACTCCTGCTGCCGCTCTTCTGCTATCGATGACGAGTGTCACTTTTCACTTTCAGTTAGGGTTAAAAAATAAAGGGTTATTTGTGGATGGGAGACACAGCCAAGCCAAGAGAATTAATACTCTGATTCTCTCTTTGTGTGTACTTCGTTCGTCACTCTTCCTTCTTCTTCTTCTTTTCCGCTCTGTCGAGTACCCTGATGCATACATAGCAGGGTTTGAACTGAGTAAAGCACCTGCAACTGTTGGAGCTAACGGTTGAAAGAACGACCGAGCCGACGAGTCGGAATACTGCAAGTAAAGGATAACAGGACGGTTTTTTCGCGACTAAGAAGTGCACGCTCGGACCAAGCTCAGCAAGAGGGTTTTACCAAATAGCCGATGTTCAGGCTCATTCGATTCGGTTCGAGGGCACCAATTCCCCCCCCGCCCCACGACTGAGTTGTGAGAATGTCTGTCGTAAACGGAACCGCACCGTCACTGCATCGGTATCATTATTAATCCATCCATTCATCCATCCTCCTCTTCCTTCCCGAAGCCTCCCTCCTTCCTTCCTTTCCCTGGATAGGAGAAGAGAAGAGAGGAGCCACCATGACCATGAGCTACCTATAATGAGGGGCAGACGTCAGTACAGTCCTTACTTGGGAGTTCAATGCAAAAACATCCTGAGCGGCCCAACATCGCCCCGCGGGGGGTTGTTGTACCGTGTGAAAAAAGCCCAGAAAATGTAACAAGGAATGTCTGGGGCTTTATTCCCAACGAGAATGAAGGTGGGGCAGAGGGGGTGCGTTGATCAGCAGGATGTTCAACTCAAAGCAAACGTTTATAAAGACAAGAGATGGTTTTGGGCGAAGCAATACACCTCGCCTCTTGATTGATTGAATGATATTGAACTTTCAACGGCGCCGCTGTACTTGATTAATTCACTTAGCTGATAGCAGCGCATACCAAGGTCTACGGATATATTCCTTGACGACAAACCCTAAGCAACGTTCAGAGGGGACATCGGAAGGAAACGATCACTCCAACCAAAAATCATCATATCATAACAAAATCAACCAATTGTCAAGACAGCCAAACACCAAACACAAATCACGCCGGCGTGTAGAAACGCTCTTTTAAGATGTCATCCAAAGTAGTAGACGACAAGCAAGTGATCGAGCACGTCGATAATGCCCAATTACACACCGACGTGGACCACCTCGAGGTTGGTCATGGAAAAACCAAAAAGACGGCAAATAATCAGCTGGAAGAGGCCGCCAAGATCTTGGAGCAAGCTGGTGGAAACGCGGATGGGCGGATCGAATATACCACTGATGATGGTAAGAGGGTCTTGAGGATGATTGACCTCTACGTCTGTGTGCCCATGTGTATTGTGAGTACAGCAGCGAATCCCATTGGTGTTGGGTGTGAGCCAATGCTGACCGACTTGAATTTCCACTGATGCACCTATTCATAGGTATACTGCATGCAGCAGCTCGACAAGATGACCGTCTCCCAGGCGGCCGTCTTCGACCTCGAGGCAGAGGCGAATCTCAAAGGCACAGAGTACAGTTGGCTTACCTCGGTCGTGTGAGTATTCCCGTGGGATCAACTTTTAACATCTTACCTCACTCCGCCCAGTGAACCGCTCAGAGCACACAGCTGACCGATTGATACCATATGTGTTTCCTGCTATCCAGATACGTCTCGCAATTGATCTGCCAGCCTTTGTCATCTTATGCTCTGGTCGTCTTTCCAGGTATGTCGAGTTACTGTGCACAGGCTCTCCCTCCACCCACTCATCGCCTCACTCCGATGATCAGAGAATCTGATGTTTGGGTTTTATCTGGTCGTAGTGAAATACTGGGTCATGTTCAACTACATTGCTTGGTCGATTGTAACTATTGCCACTTCCGCCGCCACCAACTTCACGGGTCTTGTTATTGCTCGAATCCTGCTGGGAGCGTTCGAGGCTACTATCCTGCCTTCTTTCGGTGAGTGATATGCGAGAACATCTGTCGTTAGATCGAGCAAGCCGAGGAGTTATGGGGCTGACAGGCGCCGTTTTTTTTTCGCCGCAATTTACAGTTCTGATCACTCAGATGTGGTGGACCCGACGAGAACAATCATACCGAACCGTGGCATACCAGATTGCCAACTCGGTCGCTGCTATCTTTGGACCCCTCTTGGCTTTCGGTGTAGGACACGTCAAGTCTGGAATCAAGCCTTACCAAGGTATCTTCATCTGCATGGGAGCCATCTCTCTTGGTTTCGCTCCTCTCGTGAGTTATTCCAACCGCGACTGACGAATAATGATGTGTAGAGTAGAACAGCTGAACTTACCGTGTCGTACATTTCTGAATGTATTCGTTAGGTCTGGTACTTGCTGCCCAACTCACCTACGACCGCTAAATTCCTTCGAAAGGGCGACGATCGACTCATCGCTCTTGACAGATTGAGGGAGAACCAGACCGGTACTTCCTCGGGCAAGTTCAAGTGGAACCAAGTCTGGGAGACTTACAGGGACCCCAAGACGTACATGTGGTCTGCCATGTACCTCTGTACCTCTACGCCTTCTGGTGGAATCGGCGCTTTCCAGGGTTTGATCATCAAGGGTTTCAACTTTGATTCTTTGACTGTAAGTTCTACTCGCTGACCCCTAGTGGGAAAACGGTGGAACAACAGCCCGCTGATTGTACTTCACATCTATCGCATGTCAGACTACTCTCATGTCCATGCCTCTTGGCGCTATCGGAATCGTCACCATCTTGATTGGTATCTACTTTACCAACAAGTACAAGGTCCGATGGCTCGTCATCCTCATCATCTGTTTCCCGCCTATCGCTGGCGCGGCTGCCATCACCCAGATCGATCGATCCAACACCGGTGGTCTCGCCGCTTCCTTCTATATCGCTTACGTCCTTGCCGGTATCCGTGAGTGTATCCTATCTCAACGACATACATGCACAGATCGACCCTGTGTTCTCGATTAGGATGGGTGGGGCTGACAAAAAAGGTACCCCCCTTGCAGAGCCGCTCCTCTACTCTTGGGCTAACTTGAACGCTGCCGGCACAACCAAGCGAGTCGTCACCTTCGCGACCATGTTCGTCTTCCAATGTGCCGGTAACATCATCGGTCCTCAAGGTGAGTGTAAGAGAAGTATTGGCGGACCCGGTCGCCGTGAGCCTAAGCTGATGACGCGTCCAATTTCTACGCAATAGTCTACTTCAAGCGAGAGGCACCATACTACTATACCGGACTCTACGTCGACATCGGCTGCTGGTCAGTCCTCGTCATCCTGATCGTGGCTATGCGGTTCTACTTGGGCCACTTGAACAAGAAGCAAGCCGCTCGAAGAGCCGCCATTGGCCTTCCTGCCGACTTGGAGGACACCAGTATCATGACTACAGCCGAAGCCAAGGCATACAAGGTCAAGTTGACCGAGTCGATGAAGGAGCATGGGATGGACAGCGCCAAGTTGTATGAGAATGCGTTTGACGACATGACTGACTTTGAGTGAGTAAAGACCGGCTACCTTCTGTATATCACAGGACTCAAGCTGATAGGGCACGTGCTCGCAGGAACCCGGCATTCATCTATGTGCTTTAGGAAGGACGATATCAGTTTCCAATAGACTGACTCGCCCCGGGATCCGTGGCGATTGAGACGACGCCGCTGCGCGGTATCTCTTGGTTGTCGAGAATATGTATTAGTTATTAGTAGATTATAGATAGACAGATAGATAGAAGAGCATCCTCTAAGCATCAAAAGCTTCTTTGTAGCAGATTTGTAGCCTTTGCATGCCTGCATGGTTACCGGCGGGAAGAAGAAGAAGAAGAAGAAGAAGAAGGAAAGAAAACAAAATGCATGAATCGCAGTACTAATACAATCAGTGATCACTGAACCTGGGAAACCTGGGCGACTCTACCCAAGTGAATCCTCGACTGTATATGTGACATGTTCTCGAGTCTCACAAGATAGATCTTCTCGTTCACAGGAGCCATGAAAGTTCCCTATCTTTGGGAGAGTGGGCGATAATCGAGCGTCCGAGCCAATGACCACACTCATGCCTTGGCGAGTTAGTCCGAAGGGCATTCGGCGATGTCAATTGATTGAGATCAACGCCGATACCGCCACGTGTGTGAAACCGAGTGGTGGGGGATCCTCTTACGAACGCAAATGGTCAGCCTGCTCACTAACCTCAACCCCCAGTATCATTTATATGAAAGGATACAGTCGCCGACATGACAATGCAATATACCGTAGACTGGTCTAAGCTGATTAAACGCCACAAGCCAAGCAATGAAAGAGGAATGTAGTTTCATGGTCAGGTACAGTATTCGTATGGTGTAGCTCTTCTATTTCCAAGAGTCTTGGGCGGTGGGAGCATTTTCTCAGGCTTGTCCGGCAAGATCAAGCCAAGGCCAAGCAACCCATGCCCATTGCCCAAGAGCTGCCACATGCGTCGATCCTGGTCAACATTAGCTGCTTTCGGTTACTAGACGGCCCGATTCGATCACCCCAGAAGGACAGACGGAGTACATGGGACTCCTGCAGAGTGTGTGATAGGATACTGTACACCGAGCGGCGTTGCTTGTACCTCTGTGGCAACGCTGGCCGGAGGTCGCCTTGTAGAACGCCTCGATTGAGACTGTATCCCTCGCAAATCGGACAAAGGTCAACATTATCTCCGTTCACTCAGTTACCTTTGTCTTGCGGCGCGGAGATCATATGGTTCAATCCAAGCCACTTTGAAGCGAGGGCAGAGGTGCAAGTTGAAACGCTCCCGCTTACGCCTAATGAATCCAATGAATGAATCGAGGGGGATCGACAACACCTACATACATAGGCATTATTGCCACTTGCAGCCAGATAACACTCACCATACATAACTGACTCCCTTGGTCCTGCAGGGACAGGAGATGGAGAGGTCATGTCCGGAATGCCGTAAGTGACCGGGGCCACATCCGTCATGGTTGGCTCGGGTGTCTTGGAAGATGTCAACCCGTGAGGGTTTTTGGTGGACCGTACTCGGATATCAATGGGGTCTTCGGCGTGACGGTTACTGATACAGCTTTGCCTCGTCCTTCGCGCTCACTGAGCAAAGGACATGGAAGTGAACAAAGATCAGTACTCGATCAGCCTGATATGACTGGCCGACCTTGAACGGAACGAACAAACTGAGGGAGAGTCTTTGAGCAGACATGCATGGACTGACCAGAAAAAAACCGCATCACGTGCTTCCCCACGACCGGTAACCCATCTGAGGGAGTTTATCGTTCTTGAAATGCTCGATCGCTTTGGCAATTTTGATTTCGCTGCTTCCATGAGGTTATACCACAAGTAGTTACCACTTTATTTTACGAGTACAGAAAAATTATGCCGTATAGCCTTCCCGGAACACGGCATGACTAACACTACTGGAACTCGTATGTGTATGGCATCGATCGATCGGATTACTGAACAAAATACTCTGTAGGAGGTAATGACCCGCCTAACCCATGCATGCTCAGTAAAGGAAACCGCAGGTGTGAGTGGGAAAAGCCCCCGACCATATCATACGTGATACGGGAGGGACCCCATTCTTGATTCATGTTGTTAGTCACTGCTACAGTAATCGCTGTTTCCAGTAACTCGGTTCATATGCGTCATTACCACCCCCCCTCGTTATCGATAACGTTATCTTGACACCTAAAACGGGTTAGACCCCCTTCTTTGCTTATTGGTTCGCCGTGCTCTTGCCCCCGTTGCTCGGTTTTACACATGACTAAAAAAAGCACTATCAATCATTAATTTACTTATCGATTAAAAAGGAGCTAAACTAAAACACCTTTCATGATCGTACACGAAGTGCCCGTTTGATTCATTATCAGCATCCTCATCAGTCTTAAGGGTTACTTCTCTGTCGATGAAGTCAGATCCGGGAAGCTGTTTTAATACCTGTAGTAGACCTTACCGGCGAATGCTTAATTCCTTCTTCGAGCCTTGATGAAGCCTGAAGCCAGCTGCTAACCTGACCACACGTTGTAGTTATCATCGTACGACCTCCTTCTTCTGGCAGTTAGCAAGTACACCAATGTAGATTTAGCTCGTAACCCCGGAGATCCCATGCATATGATCCCTCGATGCTGCTATACCTGTAGTCCTCGCTGGCTCAATTGAGGGGATCGTACGATAATTATCTAGCACAGATTGACGATAATCGCTCAACGCACAAACATGTACCGCATGTCCCTGGCTCCTGCCGAACATCTGATACCGGTAATTTAGACATACTCACTTCACTGATTGACACACGGCCCGAATACATGTCAGTGGCGTCGGGCAATGCCTCACGTATCGCATGTCACCGCGATGTCACCATAATTCGTATCGCAAAATGTAAAGCCTGCAGCTGTGCTGGACACAAGGCGGAGCACCCAAGGCTGTGTGTGTCCGGACACCAAGTACAGCTTTGACAATATGTAGCTTAGCTTAGCTATGCCGAAGAGTACATACCTGTACGATCGCGTATACTGGAAAGTGCTCGTAATGTTGCCCGGGATGACCTGGGTTAAGCCGGGTTTCCGTAAAGGCATATTCTTAGATTGGATCTGATCACCGTACGGTGTATCGAACGATAGGTGATCGAGCCGCCCAAACTATCCACTCTTTGGATATATAAAGCCCCACTTGCCGGACCCGATTATTCTTTCCCCTTTCTCATCAATCCAACTATCATCTAGCAAAGCCAGCCAACAGCTCTTCATATTGTTCCAATACTCCATTTAATCGACCTTTCAACCACCACCTCTTATCAAGATGAAGACCGCCGCTATTGCTACCATCGCCGCTCTTGGTGCCGCCACCGTCTCGGCTCTCCCCACCGACTACGCCCTCTTTAAGAAGGCTCTCTCCACCCGAGCCGACGGCCCCACCACCACTCAGGTCTTGCAGTACGCCTTGACCCTCGAGAACCTTGAGAAGCGATTCTAGTGAGTAATCATATCCAATCCATACCTTCTCTCTCACCTTCCGGTATATGAGCTCATCCGCTGACGATAGATCCTTCTCCAGCGCCGATGCCCTTGACAAGTTCCAGGAGTCCGACTTCGAGGCTGCCGGCTACCCCAACTGGGTCCGAGGCCGACTCAGCCAGATCGCTGGCCACGAGTCCGACCACGTCTCCCTCCTTTCCGGCGCTTTGGGCAACGACTCCGTCGCTGAGTGCCAGTACAGCTTCCCTTACACCGACGTCAAGAGCTTTGTCGGCCTCGCTACCCTCTTAGAGAACGTTGGAGTGAGTGCTTATGCCGGCGCCGCGAAATACATTCAAGACCCCGACTACCTTACTGTCGCCGCTGTCATCCTCTCCACCGAGGCCCGACATCAGGCTTGGGAGTCTTCCGCTGTCGGGAACGCCAACCCTTGGGGATCCGCATACGACACCCCTCTTGACCTCAACATGGTCTACACCCTCGCTTCGGCCTTCATCACCTCTTGCCCCGACTCCAACGCCGCTCTTCCCGTCAAGGCTTACCCCACCTTGACCGTCAACAACGGCGCCACCACCGGTGAGACCGCTTCTTTCGTCTTCGACGACAACCACTCTTCCACCAACTACGCCATCTTCTACTCTGGTCTCGGCTCCGCCGCTGTCCAGCTCGATGAGAACGATAACGCTGCCATCCCTCAGAACCTCCAGGGTGTAGCTTACGTCCTCATCTCCACCGCCTCGGATGCCAAGGACGTCACCACCGACAACATCGTCGCTGGTCCCGCTATCCTCAACTACCCCTTCGACGCCTGGACCGCTAACCCCGCCTTCACTGCCTAAAGTAGTGGATCGCCTATCTACAGGTGTGAAGTCGAGGTAGGAAGGAATGTTTTGAAGAACGAGAATGGTTGAGAAGTTCAGATCGCTTGAGAAGAAAACTACAATGGACATTCGTTAGTATCGTATATATATTCGGGGAAAGAGTCGTATGAAGTCAGTAATTGTCAAGAAGTCACTTTATAATCGGACATGTATCCATTGAATACTTGCATAACGTTTTGCTTCAACGCAGCGTCTGCGTACATGACCTTCTATGCTCCGGGTGAAGCTTGATGAGTAAGCTTAGCCGTCATAGGCGGTGAACTCGATCTCGACGTCGGTACCACCAGCGGGGAGCTCGGCGACGCCGATGCAGGTCCTAGCGGGTTTAGGCTCAGGCATCATCTCCTTCCACACCTGGTAATTAGGAACAACGTCAGCTGTAGATTTCCATACAGTGATCATGACCGATCTAGCTCACCTCATTGACGGTTGCAAAGTCTCGAGAAAGGTTGGAGAGGTAGATATTCGCCTTGACAACATTGGCAAGGGTCATACCGGAACCTTTGAGAACAGCTTCGAGGTTCTATACGTCATTTGATTAGCTCTGGTCATAGCAGCTTCTTTGAATGGACCACTCGAAAGAGCCAGAATAAAGCTCACTTGAATGACCTGTCGCGTTCGGTCCGCGACCTAATGGTATGACTCGTCTCAGCTTCCACTGAACCTTGCGGTATTTTCTCAGCTGAACTCACGGTACCTTCAACCATCTGACCCTCTTTGGTCATACCGACTGATCCACTGGTGTAGACATAGTTGCCAGCTCTGACAGCTTGAGAGTACTAGGTGGAAGTCTGGTTAGCTCTCTTGGTGTAACGAATCTTCGATCGATCACCGAGCTAATAGACTCACGATGCCGGGTAGGGGAGCCGGTGCGTCCTGAGTGAGAATGTGTTCGGCGGGCATGGCGTGGGAGAATAAGTCTGAATTGAGTGTGAGAAGAGTGAGGGGCAATGATTAAGGGGAAAGAGAACGATAGAAATTGATGGGACGGTAAGCTGTGTTGGTGTCCAAGCTGTGCTATACTTATGTGCACTTAGACTCAGTGTAAACGGGGGGACGGCAGGGTGGGGGTGGCCGATCAAAGTGGAGGGACATGCAGTGTTTATCATGCTTAATGACCATGGAATGCTGGCACGCCTACCTTTCTTCGTCCAGCCAGTTCGATGAAGCCGGGCTTTTGTCTTTTAGGCATGCCAAACAGGAGCATACGTACGCCTAATCGTAATGTAAGGAAACGCCGCAAATTCCCCACCAAACTTGACTAGACTTGCTATCGTTGCAGACATGCAGACATGCAGATGTAATCTGAGTCACATCTTCTTGTCTCCTTTCTCTTCTCAATAACGACCGGAACACAATTTATATAATAAAAATGTGAGTACACGATTCTCCTTCCTATATCACAGTGCGCTGTATCTTCTTTACCCCGGACGAAACTTGCTCGACATTTGCACGTCAGTACGACATTCTCCAGCCTGTCCTCCCTTTCTCTTCACAATCCCTTGCGGGGTTGCTGGGGGCGAGGGGGGATTTGGAGATTGAAGGCGTTCACCTCGCACTATCTGACCTTTCACAGACGATCTCTGCTCTCTTCGCCTGCGCTTCATCACCCATGAGGGCGTTTTGAGCTGACACACCGAAAGATCTTTGTAATTCAGCTTCATGTTTCATGCACGATTCATATCCCGAACCTTCCATCCACTTGTATCTTCTCTCTCTATTCTCAATCCTTACATCGTGCACCCATCGCACCGCTTTCAGTCCCCCGTCGCAGCCAGGTAGACCTTTTGTCGACCCATGTTGTCAGGTGGGGTTTTTTTATATTTCTACAAATATAAAAAAGCGAATAGTAAAGTTTTGTCTGGGCATGACGTCGCTCGTTATTTGCTTCTACTGAATGGCGTCTAATCAGACAAATCGACATCTTTTCCTCTCCTCCTCAATGAGATTCTTTTGTGATCTGTATCTTGTCTTCTGATCGATGAATATGCATCCTTGTGTTCTGAAATTGCCTGTCATACTCTGTCAAACAGACATTTGTTTCTTGCGGTTGCGGTTGCGGTTGCGGTTGCGGTTGCGGTTGCGGTTGTAGAAGTTGGCAGCTGGTGGAGGATGTCCCAAAAATTCTAGGCACGGTCCAACTTTCTCCTTACCGTACATAGACATGCATAGATTGGTTACAACGGATGCTAACTAAGCACTTAGAACCAATATCCTTCTCGTATATCTACCTGTCTCGTTGGCACAAAAGCAGACTTGGCTCTGTCCACCCTCCCACCAAACACCCCCCCCAAAAAAAAAATGCTGAAGGATATCATCGAGCGGCCTTCCTCCAAGTCGGGGTCGGCTCCTTTACCGCCAAGTGCGCCATCGCCGCCATCTCGCAGCGCAACATCGGTAAGGGGCACCGGCTTTCCAATCGCTGTTCATCGATCCCAGCGAGGGCCTTCGGCTTTCGCTCGTGCAAGACAACAGCAAGCCGCTCGCGAGAACGGTCAAGATCACGGACGAGGGCAGAGTCAGAGTGTTGTGGCTGAAGGGAAAGCGGTAGATGTCATTCCGTCATTATCGTTATCCTCGCCATCAGCTTCTTCTTCATCATCCTCAATCGTCCCGCCGAGGCAGGATGACGATGCGAAGCCTAAGCCTCTATCTGAAGTAGACGAAGTGAGACGAGCTGTGGACGCTGAGAATATACGGCGAGTACAAGGTATGACACCTTCAGAAAGAGAAGACGAGATCTCAGAATTGGAAGAACGATTTGGGTCGAATATCTTGAGTTTCATGAGAAAACGGCGACATGCTCGACTATCAACCTCAGACTCAGAACCGAGTGCGGAGAATACGACAGAAGACGGCCCATCGTCTCGATCTACCGCTCAAATGCCTGCGCTCGGTCAGACAATCGAACAAGCCCTCGGAGACGCTGAAAGCATATTGCGGGACGTAGATCAAGAGAACAGACGAAGAGTGGAAGGGATAAATGGTTTGGAAAGGGAACAAGAGGTTGAAGAGCTCCAAGAGCGATTTGGGGCGAGCCTGATGGATGCTCTGAGGAAGAGGGCGGAGAAGAGGGTAAACAATAAAGGCAAGGAGAAGGAGAAGGCAGATGGACCGTCAGTAGCGGCAGGCCTGGACTGTGAGTAGAGAATATGGGCCGTGCTTGACGATAACATATAAAGTCATCACATGCTGTTCCTTCGCTAAAGCAAATGACAGCATCTTCTTCGTCATCGGCGACAGCACCTCAATCGATAGCGGTCCCTCCCTCATCAGCCCCTGCTCCTAAAACTCATTCCGAAGACCCATCCCTATCAGACCTGAAAGCGTACTTCCCCTCAGTCCCATCCGAAACCTCCAAACTCGCCTGGCTTCAACCTGTTCCTCAAACAACATCTCAACAAAGCACCGCCACGCGATTCGATCTCTCAGGCAATGTGTTATCCTCAGCGGCCCAAACTGATTTACCCTCTCATCTCGGATTACACCACCATGGATCCTCCCCCGACTTGGCGGGATACACAATATCTGATATCTTGTATCTGTGTCGATCTACCGTGCCAAGTCAGAGAATCACAATGATGGGCGTCTTATCCAAGATCCTCATCAACCTCAGGGACGATCAATCGATATCGGAAGCGACTAAGAAGGAAGTCGAAGATGCCGAAGCGAGGAAGAGGGCGATTGAGCTGGGCATAGAAGTGCTCGCAGGACTGACGAGGGGTGTCGGGGTGATAGAAGCTGGGATCGAGTTGCTGTATGAAGCTCTCGCAGGGCCCTCGTGGACATCATGGCTTGATGACGATCCTACCACCCACGAGTCGCAAGCGTTCAAGCCTGACGAGGAAAAGGAGACGGGGATCTCGTCGATACCATTTGAAGATGTGTTACCTCGAGTCACGGAACTGCTCTCTCTCGAAGATGGGATTTCGCCCCGAACCGTGCATCAACTCATCTCGATCCTTCGACGAGCGACCTATCTGTATGGGGAAATATGTGAAACGATCTGTACTACCTTGCCGACGATCATCAAGCAGCACGTCATCCAACGAGTTTGGCCACCTAAATCTACGGAAACCCAAGCTGGGTCTCGAGCTGATCTTCGATATCCCTCTTTGGACGCTCTCAGACTTCTGCAGGATATCACGACTTCTTCTCGAGCCTGCGCGGAGGAGTTGTTGGGCCAAGGGGTATACGAGACGACCCTTCGGTTTGTAGTCACGGCTACATGGGAAACCTCTGAAAGTACCGACTCCTCAATTGTCCATCACGGACAATCGTTGGCATCTGTCGTTTTGGAGACTTACTCCGTTCTGGGGCGATATGGTCTATCTTCGTCTATCGTGACATCGAGCCCGGAGATTTGGAGGCTTCTTGGCGCTTGGGTCGAGCGGCAGTCGCAACCTTCCAGTCTCACTCCCCCCCCAATCTCAAGACGGCTTGTAAGAGCTTATTTCAAGTGTTTGGGTATCTGGATCACCTGCGCGGTTGATCCGCATAGAACGACACCTGAGCATGATCTGACGTGGGCACAAGTGGACGCTATGAAATGGCAAGAAGAAGCAGTCACCTTCATACAGAACATCGAAAACATCACTACCACCACCGACGACGCCAAATCATCTACCCAAGCCGCTGTTCACATCAATGGCATAACGGAAATAATTGCGGCGGTAGCGATGCTAAACTTATGGGCCAAGGGAGTCACAGTGAACGGAGTGAAGAACGGGGAGCAAGAGAAAGCCGCTGTGCAAAATGGTCTCAAAGAAAGCAGAATGAGTGAGCTGGTGGACGGCTTGTTACCTCTGGACAACGACATGGACGAGAAGCAGGAAGAGTTCTTAGCTGCTTGTGTGCAGCTTCACGACCATCTCGAGCCAGTAGGCGAGCTATTGGGTCGAGAAATCCTCGATAATTTGCGTCAACGTTATCTTACAAAGTCATCTATCAACGATCGATCTCCTCGAGGTTCAAGTCGAGCTGCCACGTACATACAATACCATCTCGTCCAGCTCGATATCCGCGCTGCACCTGACTCATCAACTACATCTTGGTTGTCATCCGCGTTCAATCTATTTCAATCGTTCACGACAGGCGATGAGCCCCTTGCTCTTGATCTACTCGATGCTATCCTCAAAATCAACTATACTGCCTCCATCCAGCATTTCACTTCGCTATCTATATCGCATTCAGATGGTCTACAGCTCCTTCGACCATTACTACAATACACCATCTTACCGAACGTGGAACATATCGTGGCGCCGTATCAGCCCTCACACCTCTATCTCAAAGCTACATCAACGCTTCGATCGTCCACTCCTCGAATAAGCGATGAGAAACCCGCGTTGCCTGGTCTGCCTTTGCAAGCTGATTGGATGTTCTCGCCTCTGAATGAGCTGTTGAGGTCCGGTACTTCAGATGCTTTGGCACAGGTACCGCCCGATTGGCAAGCCAGCGAAGTGGAGATTGTGCAGGCTTCTTTGATCTTGGCTGTGCTCGCATACGGGCACGAACACGAAACCTCGACCGGCGCGGTCTCCGATACCATTACGAACACGAACGGGCAAGCATCGAAGCATGAGCATGTCGGAACAGCTCTGCTCAGAACAGGTCTGGACAACGAAGATAGATCTCGAATCATCCTGAATCTCATGAAGGTACACATGCTTGAACATGGCCAAACGACCTCGAATACAGCCAACGAAGTGGAAGTTTTCCGTGATCCGCTGGTCAGCGACTTGATGAAGGAAATGATGGCTTGGATCACGCGACCTTTGCTCGATGATGGTGGACTTCGAAAATCAGCGACTTCTCAACGCATCGTAAAAGATGGATCCATCTCTGTTTCCGAGCACGAGGGGAAAACGAAAACACTCCCCTCAGCCGCATCCGTGTCGGCATCCGCACCGCTAGAGCGGGTTGCCATCCCATTCCTAGGAACGGGCGTCCCCTTCTATCAATTCTACGCAGACTTTGTAGCTCTCTACGTAGCCATATCATTCTCCGACCCCCTTTTCTCTCAACTCCTTCTCGCGCCGCTATCGATGGATTACCCAGCTGATTATAGGCGATTGGTATGGAATGATCATTCGAGCGTCTTACGTGGGATCAGTCTGAAGTACTCGTTTAGTCATACCTCGGGGTCAGGATCAGAATCAGAACCAGGATCAGGATCTGGATTAAAAGAAGATGATAGCACCAAAAATCAGATCCCTGTTGAAAACGGTGAACGTGGGGTCAGAACGTATTTTAAACCACTCGAAACCGACCAACAAGTCCTATCATCATATGCCAGAGCCCTAACTCAAGGCCTGGTGAACGAACAGCGAAATCCACTCTTATACGACCTTGCTTTCCATCATCTGGCAGGATTGTTTTGGAACGAAAAAGGCGAAGAGGCTAGGGATTCCGTTAGGGTCGGATTACTCGTCACTGTTTTAGCAGGCGGGAATGATGGGCTGGTCAAGAGTATCTTGGAGTGGGATCTCAGCTTGGGCAGAGGCAGAGGCAAAAGTCAATCGAGAGAAGCAGAGGAGGGAGAGCAGGAAGATGTTGTTCGGATGAGGAAGGAGAAACGGAAGGGGATCGTGGGTAAACTTGCTGGACCCAGAGGTACCAAGCGAGTGGAGAATCTGTGATCGACGGAACCTACAATCCTCGTATCGCTTATGCAGATAGATAGTATAGTAGTAGCTGCTGTCTATCCAGAGAGCATGATGCATACATCATTGGCATGTAAGAACCCGAGCGGAACGTTATAAAATTGTACTCCATGCCTAAGGCTCTAGCTGAATCGCGTCAACGGATGAACAGATTTGATTGCGATCCACTGTACTCCCACTGTCAATATACTGTGTAAGTCGAACAGGGCCCATCGTGATGGATATCGAGGTCGAGATCGATATTATGAGGCGAGAGATCGTGACAAATCTGTACTGGAAAGACTCTTCGTTCCCGCACAGCCGACAGCTGACAGCCGAGAGACGCAATACAGTAAATGCGATTCTGTATCTCGATACCTCGACATGGTCATAGTCGTCTCGTCTTGAACGACGACAAGATCTCCGACGACTGTTTCGAAAAGTAAGACGTCCGGACGTTCGAACCTTCATGCTATATAAAACAGTATCGTTATGATGGCAGGTATCGCAACTTGATCGCCCTCGTCTCGATATCTGTCGATTTTGATCCGGACAACGTTGACAAAGAGTCAGCCAGCTCACTACCGCTACCAACTGTTCGTGGATAATTGGTCTGATCATGCGCGCGCTTGTAGATCCAAAAGCTAGGCACTACACTCACCGGCCACTTCCGCCCTTTCCAACCTCCTCTCATTCTGCAACACAAGCCTCTTGAGCTGTTCTTGCTCCGCCCTACTTTGCGCCTGATACGACATCGAGTTCATCGCTATTGTCGAATCGATCGGGATATCCAGCGACCGCATCTGCTGCTTGTTACCCTTCTTGCTGAGCAACATGAACTGCATCCCCTTTCCTCCTTCTGCTGTTCCTGATCCTGCTGCTCCATTCCGAGTTCCATAACCATTGTGTACCGACAAGTGATCCGGTTGTTGTTGATGTTGTTGGTCCTCGGCTCGCTGTTTTCTAACGATTGGTACGGCGGTATCGAATACCGGTGGAGCGGCTTTACGTTGATCTCGACGAGCATCAGTCGTGTCGGCCAACATCTTTGAGAATTCTCGATCGAAATCCGCTTGAGCTTCTTGGTCCATCTCGTCTCGTTTCGTATCCTTCTCCCGGATAAGGACGACGTCATCGTAATCATCCTCGTTGCCTTCTGTAGTTTGGGGAATGACCTGCGAAGAGAGGTAGACACGATTGAGTGAATAGGTCCATGCGGCAGGGGAATCAAACAAAGGTGAAAATCATGATACACGTACATCTGCATCATTCCCCTCCAAGTTGTCTTCAGCAGCAGGCATTCGGTCGCCTCCTTCCTCACTTCCCTCTTCGGAAGCGCTATCGTCGCCTGGAGATGAAAGTACACTCATCACGTGGGTCAGTACGATGAATTAGCCAGCCTGTCAGGGGAAGCTTACCCTGATCACCAACGCCGGCGGCCAAGAGCTCATCAACTGCTGCTGCTGCTTCAGTGAACGTCTTGAGATGAGGGGCCTTCGGCCGGAGCATCTAGTTTGAAACCGAACAGGCGTAAGCTAAGGACACATGTCGGCTCTCTAGGCCAGAGCACGCAGCTCACACTGAGAGTATCGGTGAGCATGAAATCGACGTCCATCGGCAACTCAGTCTTGCAAGCCACATAAAGCTGGGGAAAATGCAGTATCATCAGCATTTGATCGACACTAGCTGACCACTGTTCAAGCGGGACGATGGCTCACCTGAAGCATAACGAGGTACTGGCCCAGCTTTCTCGCTTGCGAGCCTTTATCGAAACATGCACCACATGTGTCGAGTAAGGTACATGCCAGTCGGACTCGGAAGAAATCGTCCACGGCGTCAATGGGACTGTCACGTCCTGGAACAGGCATGCTGTCGGCTACTCGACGGAGGTAAGAATTGTAAGTCAGCACTCAAGCTCAACAAATGTCTTCTTGATCCAGTGATACACGGCGTGAAATATATTTTGGAGATTTTGGTTCACTCACCATGTCCAAACGACAAGAACGACCACAGAGTCTCGAAGATCACACTAGCGTTAATGACCCTGTACATATACAGTTCACCAAGGTACTTGACAGAGGCTATTCGCTTCTGATTATGCTTGAAGATGTTTTCCTCCATGCCGATCCTGATATCTTCCATGACTTGATCGACGACGGCGATTCCGAATTCGGGATGATATCGCTGCAAATCGTAGACGAGTGCAGCGAGGTATGGAACATTGCCAAATTTGATCTCGTGCACGTTGGTGAATGAAGACATAATAAAGTCGTATACCTGAACGTCGCAATGATTGACTGGTCAGCTAATCTGTCGGATTTCAGCAGAATGTAGTGCGAGATAAAAGTAAACTCACCTCCGGATCCTCCCAATGAAGCTTTCTCAGAAGTTTGAGCACCTTGTCAAGCGTTCGTTTCATCAGAACATCATGCAAGAGGTGCTGGATGAAGCTTTGCATAGGAGTCAAGGTGATCACCTCGCGGGCGACTCGTTGGGGCGGGTTGCACTAGCATACAATGTCAGCTCGTATAACCTTCCACCCTTGAGTAGGAAATAAAAAGGCACCCACCATGTAGAAGGCATTCTCTAGCATGACTTGCTGCCTTTGGTCAAGGTGCGAATTGCCTTGTTTTCTTCGCATCAGTTCGACCTGCAAAGATACTGCGCATCAGTCTCGATCCGCCCGGCGTATCCACGGTGTTTTAGATAAGCGCACCATCCTTTTGGCTGTCTCGGCAGTTCCCTCGAATCGCAGCAAGAATCGTCCACAGGACTCAAGCAGGTTTGCAATGTTCTCGATGTTAAACTTAAACTCGTCGAGAAATACCTTGAGGACGTGCAAGATGGTGTATGGTCTGGCGACCTTAAACTTTGCCAGTTCACCGTAAAAGCGTACGTTCTGGTACCAAAAACGAAACACCACGATTGTAAGCGTGCTGGGTTGACCAGAAGCCTCACAGGGATATACTTGACCCACCTTCAGTCGGAGACTGTCTAGCTCTCGGACATGTCTCTTCCGTTGTAGATACCTCAGTTCCTCATCAAGCTACACAAGACGGTGCACCATGAGTCATCAAGGCGTCAACTCGTCGACGCCAAACAATGTGAGTACGGCTGCGAAAAGACTTACGATATCGAGAACTCCATTGCTGACATCAGGCATGTACTTGTCCAACGTAGCAAGGAATCTCGCGTAATGCGGAAGCAGATCCGTTCGTTGTTTGGGCACTTCACCGATAAACTATCGGATTCATTGGTCAGTGATGGGACCGTATCAAGCAAGCACGGTGCCTCGGCATACTCACGTTGACCAACCTCTTCCTAGCGGCCTTCGAGTTGAGGAAAGCAAATTCGATGGCAAGCTTATCCACGACTTCCCTGTTATTCGCCTCCGGCAGTGCGGCAAACAGCGCCGTCAGTCTCGCCGCAGGTCCAGACTGCAGTCCGTCGTCTTCCGTAGCCGATGCATCGACGTGAGCTGGTCGCTCGAGGTCTACGTCCGCCTTTGGTTCTGACACAGCCGCAGCGCCAACTGTAGAAGCTGTATCTGTGCGAGTCATCTCTTGACTTTCAGCCGCAGGTACTTGTGATTCCTCGGTAGATGGAGCATCGGAATCCAGATCCATTTGCTCGAGCTGTCGACGGATATCCTCTTCTTCGACTTTCTGAGCAGCGAGTTTCCGCTCTTCTTCTCCTTCTCGCCCGTGTCCATCCTCACCGTTCACTCCCTCTTCAGTTGCTTTACCTTTGCTCTCCTTGATACCCAAAAGTCCCGATGGAACCACCTCCTTCAGGTCGATCAAATCCTCGTAGAACCTCCTTTCCTCCTCATCGTCCCAGATCCCGCCTGCTATCGGTCCATCATCTCGCACGGTGAAAGAAGAAGCAGACTCGACAATCTGCAAGCCCGATTTTGACAGACTTGCAGCGGTAGGTAGAACAGGAGGAGTGAGGCCAAGGAGGTCTGCGAGAGTCTGAACACCAGTGGTGAGTCGCTCAACGGCACGGATCATCTTCTCGTAAGCCTGTTGTCGATCTTCGAAGATTTCACCAGATTTGATGTATGCTTCGTGATTTCTCTTGTCTTGTTCGAGCAATTTCTGTGAGCGGATCAACATCAAACAGACATCAGCGCCATGTAGCCCGCGACCTAGACTCAAAGTTCTGACAGATTTTCGATCCACTCACGATCTGACCTTTCACCAAAGTCTTGCTGGCCGAATTGAAGTAGTTCTCAAATAGTTCCCTCATCTTCTTCTGAATCTCCGGCGGTACAAGCTCCGTTACATCGGCTGGCAAACTCTCCTTCTCGGTCGCAGCCTCATTCGCGCCTGCATCTTTGGTCTGAGCAACAGGGTTCGGGCCGAGGTATGCTCTCCCATAGTATTTGAGGAACGTCGTTAACAGAGGTAAGTTGTTGTAGATGGGGTCTCCAGTCATCTACACATCAACACAAACGGAGTCAGCTCACGACTCATCAGGGACGGTAGCTATTTAAGCGATCACTTACAAAGGCTTTCAATAGCTTTCCTACTTCCGTAGCGCCTTTCATGGCTCCTTCAGCCCAAGCTCCGATCATAGCTAGCTCCGCCACTATTCTCAAAACAGGTCTCTGCCTACTGAGTCTCTCCTTATCTTCCTTTTCTTTGTCTTTTTCCGCATCTTTGCTTAAATTGCCAGCGGCCGTTGGCGGGGAGGTTAGAATGGCAAGTAGAGATGGTAAAAGTAGAGGGAGGAAGTCTGGCGTCAGGCGAGTGTGCAAGTGCACGATGATCTGGTAGTTCGCAAATTAGCTTCGAGCCCTCGGTATTGTAAGAAAGAAAGCAACCTGGCTCACATCAACAGCTACTTCTGAGTCACCTTTGCCCTTCGCAGCTCCTTCTACTACGGCAGCTACGATCTCTTCCAAATACTTGGTCAGAGTCAAACCATCGATCTCCTTGATGAATGTGTCTGCTGGACCGACGAGTAACGAGGACTTGAGTTTGTTTAGTAGAGTTGTATGTTTCTTGAGCGATGCATCGAGCTGTCCAGGTGGTCCTACAAACAGCTTCATCAGCATCTAGCTCAGGATCCCCGCATCAGGATGTATATTGATCGCTCTCCAATACTCCGACCGGGACGAGATGGGACCCGGTCCACTCACTCTTAGCTTCGTCAAGCCAATACTTTTCGACTGTCTTTAACAGAGCCCTTCGTCGAGGGTATTTGGCGACATAATCGGCTGTCGTCGACATACCGTCAAAGAGTGAGCGTTTGGTGGTTGTTCTCGAACCCCTTTCGTAAAATTGATTCTAACAGTCTGGCTAAGAGCTGGATGTGTTGCTATTCGGGGGGTTAGAAATAAAAGTGGTATAGCATCGTTGACCTCTACCGCTGTCATCCTCGTCGTTTGTGCTCTTACTACTACTAATTGTTACTTGTTGCCGCTCGTGACAACAAGTCACGTGACTTGGGGGGAGAGAGAGGTTACAGCACGTGGCAATGACGGGTCATTCATAGGAAGCCTTAATGCGCGTGTGTTGAATGTGATGGGATGATTGAGGATGATTGAGGATGCAGATATGATGTGCAGATGAAGATGAATGGATGAATGGGAAGAACACAGTCAAGAGAAGGGCAGTGCAATACATTCAATTCTCTTCTTCTTCCTCTTGTCTCGTCGATCGCGACCAGAACATTACCTGGAATCAACGGGACATCATCGTACATCTCGAAAAGATACCTTCCGGCTGACCAATAGCAATCATAACAAGGATCTCTTTGGTCGACAGCCGAGCGAGCTGCAGCGCACAGAGCACAACCACTTCAACTGCGACACTGGATGATCATCATCTTTGAACGAGGACAAACTTGATCATCTTCTACAATCTATTCAACCAAGGAGAAATACAAGGATCTCATGATGGCATCACCGCGTATGATGCAATATGATGCGGGCTGTGAGTGGATCTTTCATTCTCTACTCTACTTTGATCTATCTAGCGTGTCCGGGGTCCGCAGTCTTTCCGATCTTCCTATCCTCTTCCTCTTCCTTGCGGATTGCGACGCTTGAGTCACGGATGAATGGTGGACTGCAACTGATTTGACAATGATTCGTAGACCCGCTGTATGGCGTTTCCTTTTCCAACTCATCATCGCATCCATTCCGTATAGCCCTGACGACGCTGTCCTCGACCCCGACCAACAAGCTGATAGTAGTAGACGCGCCAAATCAACCGTCGGCCCACGAACATCATCACCATCATCATCACAACCAACATCACACTAACAACTCATACTATCCTTCGAATGGTTCAAGCGGATCTCAGCTCAGTCAACTAGCTTCTACGAATCTGAATTTACCTGCTACGAAAGTAGGCTGGGAGCCGAAAGATTCGGCACATGGAACGAGATACGATGATGGAGGAAGAGGGGAACTGGTAGCTACTTCTGGAGACGCGTTGAGGATATATGAAGTCACTAAAGAATGGGGAACGGACGGAGACGGAGGAGCTGGACAAGGCGGTGGATATGTTGGGAAGAACGGATGGACGGGAGCCAGCGGAGAACCTGGATACGCCGTGAGAAGCAGAAGCGTCCTAACAAATGTGAGTTTGCGAAGACATCCTCTCCATCTACATGACAAGGCTCAAGCGAGGAATAAGCCGCTGCGTTTACAACAAAAAAAAGAAACACTATGGCATTATCTGACGAAATTGGGTGATATGGCAGAGCAAAACCCCTCATACGAGTCTCCCACCAGTTACATCCTTCAGCTGGAATCCGAAATCCCCAAACTCCATCGTCACCTGCTCAATAGACACCACCGCTACGTTATGGGATATAAATACCTCTCAGGCGTTGACTCAGCTGATCGCGCATGATCGAGCCGTGTACGATCTGTGAGTGTCCGAATTTTTCACCGAGTCGTAGGGTCTGCATGCAGATACCGGTGCTGGAACTTGTACTCATCACTCATGTATACATGCTTGTTTGCAGGTCATGGCTGCCGGACTCATCGGATATCTTCGTATCAGTAGGCGCAGATGGATCTTTGCGAGCCTTTGATCTCCGACAATTAGAACATTCGACCATCTTGTACGAATCATCAAAGGAGACTCCACTGGCTCGAATCGCATTCAGCAAGAAAGAACAGTGAGTACAGCTTGGGAATTTGGGTTTAAGTGCATGGCATACTTACAAAGCTGATATATATTATCATGTGTGCTATCTCGCTGCTTAGGCATATGATGGCTTGCTTTGGATTAGACGATTCCAAGATCCTTGTGCTGGATATGCGAAGTCCCGGTCAGCCTGTAGCCGAGCTAGTGGGACATCAAGCGCCGTTGGGAGGTATAGCTTGGGGATCGCCTGGAGTCGGATCGCGGTCTGATCCCACAGGTGGAGGTTGGCTAGCCAGTTGTGGTGAGTTTGCGTTTGCCTGTTTTCTACAGGCTTTTCTCGCTGACACAACCGATCATTTGTGCTCCTTCTCCTGATGGGTCTTCAGGCGACGACTCGCAATTGCTGCTTTACGACCTCACGTCCCCACTCCCCGAATCCCGTCCAGCATCGACCCAACCTGTCAATACCCGCTCATCATCATCAAACCCTTACGCGCTCTCACCTCCCATGACACCCAACTCTCAGACCCAACCCCAATCACAATCTCAATCCCGATCACAATCACAATCGCGGAGCTCGCCGTCTATCGATCCCATCGAGATGTTACCGGTCAAAGGTTGGACATCGGACGCAGAGGTGAACAACCTTGCGTTTAACGAGAAGGGGGACTGGGTAGGATGTGTCAGTGGAGGAAGGTTGAATGTGCTTCAGGTGTAGTGCACGCCAAGGTCCCGTTTGGCGCGCCACAACGTCGCTCAGTAGTGTATACTATACAAATATATATCAAGACCCGAATCAACATCTCACCCCATCCCATTATCGCCGATCAGGACAAATCCGCTCTTAAAGATCTTCCGCATCGTTGTCCTAGAGCATACACATATACATACGACTACGACTCTTCTTCGGTGAAACATTGATACTCTGCCTCAACATGCTTCACCCGTTTCCGTCTGATTTACCTGATACCCACACACATTCCCGCTCGCTATCTCTCTTATTTATTCTGCTTACGATCACGATGACTCTCATGGTTCATAACCCGATATGCTATCACCGTTTGAACCGAGGTAGCACAAGCTTAAATACCAAATAAAATACACCAAATTGCTGATTTGCGTTGTAAAAGATCGGTGCACATGCAGCATTCTGTACTGCGGCCTCACATAAAGTCGCTTCACTCTCGGACAATTGCGCGAGCCTGGAGTCCTTTAACACGCATCTATGTACTATCAAGCCGAAGGTAGTATCGCTACTCATGCATATAGCTAGCGATGCGGACTCGTCACATATGTGGTCTCCGGCTGATGGTAAATGGCGCTCTATCATCTGAGATGACGGAGATGCTTTGCGTCCGATATGTATCACAGTACCTTTCTTGGGTACGTTTGGGGTCCAGGACAGGTATGGCCTACCCGCACACAGTAGATAAGCCTGAACCAGACTTGATTTATTGAGCATAGGCTTCCCTCTAGGCAACAGGTTATAGTCTGCATACACATCATTGCAGAACATCGGTGCAGTACCTAGTGCTGACTTACACATGCCACACCTCGCTCTATTAGGCCGTGGTCACAGTAGTCTAGGCCTAGACCTGACAGCTCTTGCATGCTGAACTTTACTGAGCTTCCTGTCTATCTTTGCCAAGAGCATTCTCGTATTGGCAGCCCGTGTGAAACCTTCCGATTGAAGAACAATTGCCATCTCTAGCGCTCTTTATGCCTGTGGAAGATCTGTGTAGCTTTACTCATTCATTTTTCTCAATGCATGATATGTAGTCACGGATCCATTGATTTGCAGTACATGGTTGAGCGTACGTCCGAAAGAAAGGACTTGGGGGAACCGAATGCTATTATTGTGCGGATCTGAACTTTGTACTACTGTTACTGTGAGATTCTATGCTACTTTGTATTCGTGAGAATGTGCGAATGCGTTGCTCTCACTACTTTCGACGTGGCAATGTAGACAGGAGAAGAAAGAAAAAATACTGATTATATGTGACAACAGCCAAGTCTATTCTATCGTTGCAATTCACCTAAACGCACCAAAGAAGAAGAAAGAAAAAGAAAGAAAGAAAGATGACAAATAGCATACGTGTAAAATGGTTCCACGGACATGACGTTGTGTCAATGTCACAACATGACTCTTCTGCCCAATTCGCCGAGCTGTCGAGCATCTTCTCCGCTAGAGTTCCACTCTTTCTTGGCCGTCTTGATGTCGGTTGGACTGGTGCTGACAGATCTCGTGCCAGAGCTGGGAATTACACTGGCCCCATTTGGACGGGGACTGATCCTGCCAGGCGAAGGTAAAGGCCCGTCCTGTCTTCTCTCCCTACCGTCGTCAAGGGTCGCTCGTAGCGGTGGCAGAGTTACTCCGCCCGAAGAACCATCGTGATTGAGGAGAGTCGAGGAGATTGACATCTTTGGCGAACGACCGGATGGAGTCTCTGATCGAGGCGGATGCAGTTGGCTGCCTGAAATAGATTGGTTGGGCGAAGTTTGCGAATGAGAAGGGTTAGAAGCATGTCGAGTGTGGCCACCTTGTCCACCGAAAGACTGGTCAGCGTTAGATGGGTACCGTCTGGGGTCGGTACCGTCGGCGTACAAGTGCCTCATCTTGCTCTCAGGCGAAGGTCGCTCTCCGTGGAACTTCGCTGCAGGTCCATGCGAGGATGAAAGTGGTCTGGAAGGCTGCTCCATGCCGCTGTTCCCGCTGCTCGAAGGCCGTTGGTACGCGAAGGGGTATCCCTGAGGAGGTGAATTTCTTGAACCAGCGCCGTCTGAACGAGATTGAATATGGGGTAAATCAGGATGTCCTGAGCCAAAGCCGTCAGTTGGGGTTGTAGGCACGTTCAGAGCGTGAGCGGACGAGTTGGCCGACGAGTTGGTCGACGAAGGGTAAGATGGGACGCGAGCTGAACCCGCGCCAGAACGCGGCGGTACGGGGTAAGGGTGGAAACGATCTGACCCGCCCTGAAGGTGGGATGATGACTGAGATGGAGGATACATGGGAGGCTGCGACATGTGACGGTTTGGCGGACCTCCAGGTCCTTCGTAGAGGTCTCTTCTAGGCTGGTGCTGATACGGAGAAGCATAGCCACCTGGACCCGCCGAAGGGCCCCGAATAGGACCTTGTTGAGGTGGTGGCAAGGCGGATTGGGAACGACCATCATACGAAGGTCGAGGGAACGATTGAGGGGGAGGGTAAGCATTAGGTGGGTACGACCTTTCTCGTCCCGGTGAGGGGGGTCGAGCTACAGATCCTCCGGCTGGGAAGGCTGTGGGAGGGGTGTGCACCGAGTAAGGTGGTCCGTTTGGAGATGAGACTGCCGTTGCGGGCGCCGATTGCGAAGGAGGAGCAAAAGATGACCCGGGTCCGCCAGGTGCACCGGCGCGTCGGACTGGGTACTCGTTTTCTCGTCTGTTCTCCCATTCTGGCCAGATGCCAGGCGTAATCTTCAGATTAGACAGCGTCGGCAGCTGATGGGGGAGCGGCAGAGGGTTGTGCGCGTCTCCTTGAGGATTTCGCTATTGTGGCAGAAGAAAATAAAATGGATAGTTCGTCTCGTCAGCACGTGATCGGCTCCACAGGAAAAAGCTCATCGATACTCACCTTGCTAGAGTAAGCTACAACGTGAAATTTCTTGACCTTGCCGGTGACCGGGTGGGTCATGGTCGTAGAATACGTCTGCTTGATCAAGCTCTCAGGTCTGAGAGACGAAGACGGGCCGGGGTAGAACCCGCTACCATGAGGAAAAGGTGACTCGGACCGTGATGGAGGGGGAGAGAGCGATTCAGATGACCTAAAAAAGATAGCAAGCGCATTAGCGAAGAGCCGCAAAAATGGTAGGAGGATTCAACCTATCACTCACTCAGTATACACGAGAAATCCACCGCCTCCTACTCGCGATGCGCCCCATCGCCTTCCATCAGTCCATCTTCTCATGTTCGTTTCCTCTGATATGATGACCTCTCGTCAGCATTACACACTCGTCATAGGGGACCTCTTGGATCAAGCCGACATACCTTCTTCCCATACCCATACAGTTCCTGGTCGAATCATCGCTCGCTCGTGACCCGTCAATCGTCTGGTCACTCGAGGAACTATGCCTAATCGTACTGCCTCTAAGATGTGTATGCTGAAGAAAGAACGATATGATCAGCGCTCGACTAAATTCAGTGGATTTCATTGACTAATACTCACGCATCAGCAGGTGATTTAAGTGCGCATATAGCAGCGGGTTGCTGTGTTGAAGATCCCTGGTACATCTCCATGCTGAAAAGGGGAAGGAGAAGGAGGAGAGAGACAAGGAGATAAGGAAGGGTCGACGAGATTTAGTTTAAATAGACAAAAAAGCGGGAAATCAAGCTCGTCGATGATTTACGTATCTCTGTCTCGACGATGCGTGAACCTAGTATTCGATATTCGATATTCGTCGTCGTTTGCCTCACGGCGACTCCAAGTTGAGTTGGAACGGATAAAGCCTATAGTAAATCCCCTAGAGGTGTGTGTGCGTGTCTTCTTGATCGGAACTGATTAATTATCCTCCGGGGCGGAAGGCGGGCGGAGCTGTGATGCAGTGAAGCTCAATCCTGGTTTCGCTACACAGGGACAGTGATCGTCGCCGGTATCGTATCACTGTTGCAGATGACGATAGTCTGTTCGGCCCGGAGAACGTCAGTCAGCATGGAACATCTTGAAGAACAGACTTCGCAAGTTCGATGTACGACGATATCACATAGCGCTTTTGGAGGTATTATAGTTATAAGAATGATGATGTGCTGAATGGATATCCCATGACTTACGGCGATTGAGGGACGACAACAGCAGTCGTTGGAACGGTCCCAAGAGAACTCGAACGTGAAATATGGGAGTGCGCGATTTCTTTTCGATAGTTCGGTGGTAGAACCAACCAGAGTTCTAAGTTGGTCGACAGAAGAAACAAGAAGCAGAAGCCAAAAGCTCTGGGGAATGTAGCCAAGGAACGAGCGATGAATGAGCTACGAGGGCCACTACGGTGGTTCACCTTTAACTTTCTTTCTTGATGACAGTAAGACAGAAAAACAAGTCTATCGCACACAACCTTGTTTCACAATCTGCCTATTTGTATCGATCGGACCTCGAGGCAGAAACCTTGTTCACGTTTGAGCGATTCAACGGAGATCGAGCCGAAAGCTTATGTCGCAGGTTGGCGAATTAGGTCCGAAGGCGAGTAAACTAGTAGTTACGGGTAGCTTGCCCCCAAGGTGAGCCGGCGGTTCGAAACGATGATGCCGGAGACGTTCTGACTCTGTCGATCTCTATCTGAAACGGGACTAGCCTCGATATGAGCGATTTTCGTCTTCGTTGCGAATCCAACAAAGTCGACGGCAGGTCTCGCTACGGGCCGGTTTACAACTCCAGTCTTTCTTTTCTTGGCGAGATAGCTGGACGTCGAGTGCCAATGGATGCTGAAGACACTTTGAATTGATAGGGGTAAGATGATGATTTGGTTCACTTTCGTAGATTGAGGTTGCGGTATTGTGAATCTGATTCAGAGTGTGAGAGCAACGGAAGGAAGGATGTCGCAAGACTAGCTGGTTTCGGTTTGTCACCTGTCTCACTCGTTGTGCCTCTTGCCTCCTGTTGCTTGCTAGGTAGCGGAAAGATTCTTAAAGTCGTACGCGAACAGGTGATGATGTCAACGTCGCGGTGAAAGACGACGATTATTTGTAGTAGTATCTGTATGTAGATGGACGACCGAAAGACTTCTTGACAGATAGATGCAACGAGAGTGATATGTGAGATGTGTGTGGCTGAGCCGCGGGGGATAGGGTGTATGATGGTTGTGGAAAAGAGAGTTGAGGGAGGGGGAGAAAGTTGGGGAAGAGTATTTCAAGGTTAAAAGGCTGTTACCTTTTAGCTGTTTTGTTGTCTTCGGGATAGATCTGAGAGGCAGCGGAACGGCGGAATATGAGATCGCCTGGCAGGGAAGGAGGGACACCTGAGAGACGACAAGTGGAGGGAGGAGGGCGGTGACACTTCGTTTGCTTCTTCGTGAAGCATTCCCGGTAAAACAGGATACGTAGCGTTGTCAAGTTTATTAGAGTATTCAGTGCTTCGTTTATGCTCGTCTAAACTCGCGTGTTTCTATGTATGGATTGGATCAGAGACGTCAGACCAGATCGGGTTCTGATGTTGCTGTGTCGTTGTGTCGCGACCTCATCATTAACACACGCCGGACGTCGTAATGGAATGGAGGGATAGGATGGGCATGAGGCAAGAGGCAAGGGCGAAGAGGGAAGAGGGGGCAAAATCAGAGCAAGGTTATCATCCGGAAGCAAGCATATACTGGTGGATAGTGCCAAAAGAGAAACAAGTGTGGTAACGGTACGTTTCGCCTTGGCCAAGGACCGTTCGCTTGCTTCACTCGTCTGCCGTGTCTACCTGTTTTCCCGATGTGCATGTGTTACAAGGGAATGCGTAATAGCCCAGGGTCATTGTCAGGAGGGACCGCCCCAGGCGAAACAGCGCAGTAGGGAACCAAATTTCAATTGCCGTTGATCGATACATAATTGTACATCCGTACCTGCTGGCAGATGATGAGATGACGCTCGTCCCAGCACGAAAGCGGGAGAAAACATGATGCTTTTCCCCAGTTGTTGGTCGTACGCACGTAACGGAGCATCGGAACTAACTGGAGCGGCATAGTAGTGCAAGCTGTGGCCTTCGGAGCGATAAAACATGCAGAACATAGAGAGTGAGAAGTGACAGGATTCGAAGGGTCACAGTGCTTCAGAGACGCCGCCTCCGCAGCTTGAGCTTGAAACGCAGTTTTGCGAGTATGCCAGTGTCTGCACAGCGCTGACCTCGAGCCCTGAACAAATGTTCCGAGGCTTTCACCAAGCGTAAATTGAGAAAGTAAATATGGGCGCGAGGTCCTAACATGCTAGGCTTATTCCTGGTTCTCGATCACGGATCGACGCGCTTTTGGGGATCAAATTGACGGAAACAGACGAGAAGGACTTTCTCTCCGGTAAAGGAGAAGAAAGATCTGATGAGTGCATAGGTAGAGAGATCTGAGGCCGACCGGGCGTAATTCCTACCAGCTTCGGTATGAGGGGTAAGGGAGTATCATTCATATTGCACAGTCGTTTGTGGGGATTTATAGTTGACTTGCAGGTAGGGTCGGCAAGGCAAAGGCAAATGCATTTAGAGATTGAGCATAGCTCAAAGCGAGCAAGCTGCCGACACGGCCGGTTTCACCAGGTCGAGTCCTATAGACTTGAGCGATGACGCGAGGGCACACCAGACACCCGTTCATAGGCGGGTACAGGACGATTTTCTTGTATCGGTTGGGCACAACATGATTTGGGTCGTTCCTGATTAATTTTCGTTGTAACTTTTGGCTTTTTGGCTTGCCCCTTTTAGCTCTTGATCACCCCTTGCCTCGCGTGGGAGTTAGCCTAAAACCGCAATGAACCCTATCGTCCAGGTGACAATGCGGCTGACGCCCTGTCAAGATCGGTTGTTTCGAGGTTTCCGAGCAGAGGTGAGGCTTGGGCCAGCCGAGTGCAAGGGACTCACGGCTGGACCAGAGTCACCTGGAAAGCAAAAAGTGAGCGAAAAGACTATTTTCTGCCAGGGACCAGGGGTTGCCTTGTAAGAGGGGAGTAAGAGTTGAGGTAGCGGGACAGACCTGGCTCAGAGGTATCCGACAATGACGGCAAAGCCGGAAAAAAGCCCTGATCCATTTACGCTTTTCAAGGCTTTTTACTTGAAGCCAATTGTCGGTCACTTGAATAGAGATCTCCGATCGGCTCAAAACGATAGGCTGTCAGCCCTGACATATGAGACTGCGCGAGTTGGTGTTGAACGTTTGCAAAACGTCGTCGCACATCTCGGTGGAGGTCGGGAAAGGAGGAAAGGAGAAGAAGATAGAAGCATTCACGGCCGCCAACATAGCCAGACGGTAAGCATGATGACGAGGTATGTCTAACTTTGTGTTTGTTTGAAGGTTTTGTTTGGTGGGCACTTGAGCGGTTGATAGCCTGAGAGGATGATAGCATGTTCTCAGCTCTGCGTCCATCGGCTCTTCGGGGCCGGATTGAGCAGGCTTGGTTCAGGTGGTAGCCATGATGTGATCAAAGTGCGCTAGTCAGATATGCTGGCTCGACCTCGGTAGTTAGTTGTCTTCGGCAGAGTCGCCTGCTTGTTATAGCGGAGACGATGTTTGATGAAGCGATCGAAGACGCAAGGAAAACATCGGTAAATTAACTATATTCCCGCAAACGGATTGGGGGGAAATCTTGCGATTCTTGAGAGCACGGGGCATGCGCCAGAGAGAAGAGAGTTTCAGAAATGCTTGTTAAGGGCGGTCAGTCACCAAGCGTTTATTTGAGCTTTTCTAACCCTGAGCTTGTTCGCTCGGTCGGAAGACCTCTCAATTGCTCCTACTCGTCATCAGGTTTTGTTATTCTGCCAATTAATGCAGTTCACCCTTGAATAACACCCAAGTCGGGTGGATTGAATGACCAACGACCCCGTTCCTCGTTAGTGATCGGCTCTTAGCTAGATCTCATCCAGCCGTTACCAGTCGCACAGGTCGCTTAGGCGTGGGTACACTTTCAAGAACCAACAAAGCGAAAACTCACAGGTAGGTAGTCCCGGAGCTTGCAAACGCACACAAGGGGTGTGTCAGTAGAGAGCATTCCACAACTACGAACGAGCGCTCCATGTCCGATCATGACGGGCGAAACGGTTGTAGGCGGATGCGTCGACACCCATTTTTGGGTTAAATAGGGACGATTCCAAATGCTGTACGTATGACGCTGCGCGCGGTACGGATCTACCAGGGCTGGATGGAGGTGTCGTCTGCCGACATAGGGCCATGAAGCAAGACAACCTTGAAAAGCTCGACAAGCGAGAGTATTCGTCACTGCTGGTAACAGGCAAATAAGCTTGTTGTACCACGTAAGCAAGCCTGGGCGCTGTAAGCAAGCACTGAGTGCTCTTCGGGTTCCAGGGACCGTTTGTTCGCCCTATGCTTCTGCTGCTGTCAGAAGCGGAAATCAGGCCCGACTTACGGACGATAGCCTTATCCCTGCGGATCTTGTATCTCTCCCTCCTTCTGATCGCTATTGAGAATCGTAATTGGGGGAACTTTTGTGCTTCGTTCCGGATCTTCGATGCTCATGCAAACGACCGTGCTGATGAACCCGCGGATCCATGCCGGAGGATAGGGGTAAGTCATGCGCGATTTTACAACGATGAATACTAGTCACGCTCACCCCCTGCTGGCGTACGCGGTTTGAAGCGTGCAGCGCATAATGAATGAGATGGGGAAAAAATTCCGCTGAGGGCACAGCGGTCTCACCCAAAATCTCGCCTATCTGTGGATAGATCTGACTAGAGATCTGAAATTTATGCATCCGGAGCTGGGTGGGTGCAATAGGGCGTGTCGTATAGCCTATTGTAACGGCGTTTCATGTGCCGGATACATACTACTCGTGTACGAGAACATGTGCGGGTCGATTTGACCCGCGTCGTACACATGTTACACAACCGTAAAACCTAGTTGACCGGCATTTGCTTTCTGACTAGCATGCATGATATCCCCATGCACATCAACGGTACATCGCCCCAAGATAGGTGTGGTGTAAGAATCTTTCGTCCGTACGACCGATTTTCCGCGGTCGACAGTGCGTAGGATGCAGAAATTTACGTGCCGTACAGACACTTGCAATTGCTGTTGATCTGCTCTAGCATCTTCGATGTTTTTTAGCCCGGCTTTAGGCTGTACAAGGCAATCCACCGCACTTCACATCATTCAAAGCCCACTATGACTTACTGCTACTCAATATCCGTTCGAGGGCTAGCCTCCTATGCTGTTGCTTGTTGGCGTCAAGGTACCAACTAGGCGCATATAAGAAAGTCAGGAGCGAATCATGGAATGAGCCTATAGACAAACGTTAGCTCCGCTTTTAGCGGATTTAGGACAGTTTCATTACGAGAGGCGGTCTCAAAGGTGGCTTTAATCACGGTATGGCTAACGGCTAGGCTACACATCGCTCTCAAACAAAGCCACCATCCAATCGTCCATTCGCCAGTGTCCCTACGCATCGCTGCTATGCAGTATGTCAAAACCAGAAACGATCTGCATCTAAAAGTAGCATCAAAGTGCTCGAGGAGACACACTGTCGAACGTCGGATGCTATTTGGCCGAGGGACAAGTCTTTGAGGCTGGTGAAGATCCTGGTGTCATTCGCCGTGCTTTCACTCCAGAAATGCACGCATACGCCGTCAGCTCAAGATTCTTGTTTGCATGTCATCGTCCGATCGACATCTCGCGATGTGGAGGACGTTACATGTGCGACGAGGCTAACGAAGCTGGCGATCGCTCCTAATTCGCTTTCGAAGACAAAGCAAACAAACTCTCTTTGTATTGCTGTGCGTATAGGAGAGAGGCTGACGTACTCTAGTAAGGGGAAGCGGAAACAAATCATCGCTTCGGAGGGGGTTCCGCTTCCGCTTTGTTCAGTCCGTCATCAACGGGTGAATCGAAACTCATTAATCGATGGAGCCAAGACGTCAAGTTTGTTATGCTTTCCGAAGATTTCTGAGGGTTGCCAAGGCAATGTGTGGAGCGCCGTAGGGGAAGTCGGACTCGAGAAGGATCAGTCTGACATAGAGTATGAACGCGAGTACTTTTGCTATATGTGGGGGCCAGAAGCAACAGGATCTGCTGCGGACCATTCGTCATGGACATGAGGCTGCAGCAGTGAAACAGCCACTGCTGAGAGTGCAACAGCTCCGCTGCGTCCACATTCTTCACTCACAGTGGTTATCAGAATATGAGATCCCCCTGTTCACACTACACGCCTCAACTTGCTTGCCCCTCAACCTTGGCGCTGGGTAAATGTCAAACCAATGTCTATTTGCTTGGGTGAAAATCGGCTCGTACTGGATCACCCCGGCCAATCTCGCCAAGATAACCCTAGACATGGACCCCATCTCCACCGCCTATCAGTTCCGCTCCTCTTGTGATCCTTAGCTTCCGAGTGCCAACCTTGACGTGTTGACGTGGAACGGTTCTATAACATGGAGAGCACACGTGGCAAGGCTTGTGTTCTGGGGAGCAATGGTCGTGATGAGACATGGTAGAGAATAAGCCAGATCTTTATCGAGCCTGGGTCAAGGGGTAAATAGTGAGCATATCGTTCCGTCTTGTTCGAGCCCATTCCTCTCCGAGTCGGCAGACCAGAATTGGGACAGCTGCACTGGGACGAACACCGTCAGACGCTGTAGAATAGCTCCACGAACGCGGGCATGTTCTTCGAGACTGGTTTGTGCCGACATCGGTGAACAGGGCAGAGGATTTGCACTACACCCGTTTGAACGCTGGAAGCTGTCAGCCCATCGAAGGAGAGTTGGTGTGTTTGCGAGGACCTCATGCGAAGGACTTCATCGACGGAATCCTGGAAGGTTCGGGCTAGAGGTGCATACATGTAGTCATGCCCCGTGTCATGTTGACCATGTATGCCGACACCCAATTATCGACTAAGAGTTCATCTTTTCATGTCACCAGGTATCAGCGCTCTCGAGCTTAGACCAAAGCCATCTCTCGAACACTGTCCACACGCCATACTGAATGTGTTTTTGCAAAGGTTACAGGGAGTGAGATGGACGTGAGGGACAAGCTCGCAAACGATCAGGATGCAATAAGCGAGGATAATGACAATGATGCTGGTCCACACAGGGGTCGACTATTTGATGGACTATCGAGTGGTGGTGCGTGGGCATATTCGGCTATGCTAGAATCCTCAGTCAGTATCATGGTCAATTGTCCACCTTCAGTAAAAAGGTCGAAGCATAGACCGACGCGATCTTTGGGCGGGTTGCCAACCAAAGAGATAGCATGTGAGGCAGAACTGATCGAAATCTCTGTCCAACTAGGAGTCGGGGTGAAACCCATTGGACATCCCTACATACGTACACAGTCTAGAGATATACATCCACCTGCAGCAACTTGGATAATTATCAGGCATCTGCTTCGAATGGTTCGCACCGATATCGTCCTGCATGCAGCCGACGTGACGTGCCGTCCCATCCTTGAGGCGCAATATGTGCGAATCATTGCTTGTCGAGCACTTGGTCCTTTCAGATCCCAGTCAGCCCGGGGGATATGGGGGGGAGGGGCCTCAGCAATTCGCAGCTTGATGCATCCGGTTCGCCGATGGTTGAGCCAAGTCACAGTATCCATTAAACAAAAACGGTCAATGTGAACCCAAGAAAGGAGGTAGGTGCCACATTCATTCGTCACCGGATTCTTTGGGCCGTTCCTGTTGTTGTTGTTGCTTGCGTCAGCCATATTAACTCATCATGTTAAGATTCCCACTCTGCCTTTCTTTAGACATGAGAGGAATGTTTCACCTCTCACCTCTTATCTCGGCAGTATATCCACTGTTCCTGCGCTTCTTCATCTCGCCGCGTCGACTGTTGTACATGTAACATTGTACGTGCATCACGACATGCAACCATATAATAATCACGACATGACTTAAAATCGAATTGTCAAACACCACCAACATGACCGCAGCTGAGAGGGTGTACAAGACCCCCGAGCTCATGAGCCAGATCATCAGGAACGTGGATAGAAAACATGCCTGGAAGGTGTTCGTACTGGAGAGAGGTTTCTTCCCTCTCGCTGTAGCGGTTCTATGGAAGGAAGTGCCGTATCGGGTGACTCAGGATGTGATCAATTTATGGACCGTGAGTGTTCTCATACATGATGTGATCACGTCTGATACTTGAGCGCTCACGTCAATGTACTCCAGGAACGAGGCGGAATGTATATCGAAGCGGTCCAATCTCTCGTCATCCACGATCCTTCTTTGCAGCGAGACGAAGCATCTCAGATGGCACTCGTCACCTCCCTGCCCGAGGATTTCATGTTCCTCCGCAAAGCGGCATGCAAGTCTTGTAGACAACCTTGGCGAGATGATTGGAAGCTCAAAGTCACGCCAGAGGGGATATGCGAGGTTGCTCTGTGGTGTGAATTCAAGGTTGAGAGCGGGACTTTACCGGAAGAGCTGGAGGAAGAAACGATGTACCCCGGCTTCCAGGTCAATCGATATTACACCATCAACATAGATCTCGACCTGGGACGCTTCGCATTCGCCATGGCTAATGCGCCTAACGCAGAGAGGGAACGGACGCTGAATACCTGGCTGCGATATCTCGTGGATCCCACACGACGAAACCCTCAGATACACGGACTAGCCTTTGGGAACACAAGCATATCGCTACACGATCTTGGTAGATTGGCTGCGTATCGACATGAGGACCATTCACCTCTCACTGAACTGCGCGTAGACAACGTCCAGGGGCTCAACATCGATACATTCGAGCGATTCTGTAGAGAAGCTGGTGAACAATTGGATGTGCTAGAACTGGACAATTCCGTTTGGGGCGGCGCACGATTCCCTATATCGTCCGTCGATCGAGTCACCGAAATAGTCGCAGAGCACCTTGCTGGCCTTCGCTCGTTGACATTACCCATCTCAATCGCTGAAAACGGACAGTATGTCCCCGTTACGCAAGTTAAAGTGTCAACAAGCGCCATAGGCTCACTACGTCGTTTGCGAAAATGCACGATCGTCGTTCATGGACCTCCTATGGCAAATTCCGACAGATACCCTTTCCCTATGGAAGACGTTGCGCAGAACCTGGCATTACTAGGTGCAGGCAAGGACTGTGTGTATGACCTGAAGAATAAGACGTCGGTGTTCTTGGGAATGAACGTATCCAAGGTGCTTAACATAGCTGTGCACGAGTTCCAGAGGTAAGCGCTCACGCTCCAAAAGTCCGCTTTGAGATTACAATGACATGTATTGATGACTATCTATACAAACGTCTATAGACTTGCGCCTGATGGCTTGATTACTCAACATGCTCACGACGTCCCTCCGGCTTATGGCCATGACTGAATTCGTCGAACATAATCTCCCGTATTCCGTGATATACCTCCCTCAGAGCCTCGAAACCAGGACGGGTCGACTAGAAGAAGGAATCCGCGTCAGCCTCAACCCGACAATAATCAGTATTTCACATGCCACGCGCGCAACTCACGTCGAGGGCGACAACAATACTACTCCCCTCGGCCTTGACGATGCCAAGGTAGTATTTCACTCCAAATCCACTGAGACCCTGGTTGAGAATCACGGTTGATATCTCTGACAGCGGGACCATCGTATGTGACGTAGATAGTCGGATCAAGATCCGGTGTTTGACCGATTTGGGATGAATAGGTGATGGGAGAGAGACCCCTCGTACGACGGAGAGCTGGATACCAATCCCAGGTATTGGGGTCACGCATTCTGCGGACGGGCAGACGATAATTTCATGTCAGGAAGGCTTGTCTCATAGCTCAAGTATTTATCGATGGTACACACCGTAGAGAACAACATTACATTTGCGTCTGGTATATAACACCAAGAACGATGTACAGACCATCACTAAGAGCTGAGAGTGTGGTATCGCACTGAGCACATTGATCAAGCTGCACATACGCACACGAACACTCACCTCGTCCCTTGTCCATGCTAGCTGTCTACTCGTCCAAATACTCCTCACAAGGGCTATCAGACCCCATCTCCATGCTGCACAGACCAACCCTCCGATTATGGCAGCGTCAACGAAGCTCCATCCATCTCCTCTGAGTGTCTGGCCATTCTCAAGTCTCCGGTAATTGTAGACTCTATAGTCTCGGTGATAGTCTGAGGCGCCTGGACACTCGTGAAGCGGTGTATTCCGAATCTCCAATTGAGGGCTAGTGTCCACAAAAGGCGTTTCTACGCTCGAGCCAGCGAGTCCTAAAGCATGTCGGCTCATACCATCATCCGAATGAGTTTGATGTGCTGATGATTTGGGATATGGAAGATGGTTAAACGGTCGAATTTGGTGGGGAAACGATGTGGATATGGATGGTGAAATGGATGTTGCGTGGGTTGAAAGTGATGGTGTACGGTGTACGGTGACGATGACAATGGCCGAGCGGACAAACGCGCCTCCGATAACTAATATAACTATAGTCATCACTTGAACTCTCTCGTCTCTCTGTTTGTTAATCCACTTACCTTGGAACAAGAGATCTCACTCGACGATGCGAGGACGTTCGTGTGACCGCTGAACAGACAAGAACTCTCCCTAGCTAAATACAGCGATGCAATCGGGATCAGGACACTCCGAGGTATGTACAGTAATTGAAGCGTCCACCCTAGTGAAACGCACATTCCTGCTCCCTCCACCTTGGCCTGTCCATTTGTGCTGATACTTGGTTGTCTTTCGCATAGGGTGATCGGCGGCTCTCGGATCCACAATGGACCAACGGCAACGGCTCGAATCAGCCGACACAACATCAGTCATATGACGAGCTTTTCACAGCCATCTTTCCCATGCCAAACGCACGAGCCGCAGGAACATCGTCTCATATAGGCCAGTCGGGAATGGGGAACAATCAGCAGCAATTGTCGAATAGTATAGGCGAGGGACGACAGAACGACAATCTGAACCAGAATCAGAATCATAATCAGAATCCATACCCGAGAAGAACCAGCTTCAATAATGCTAGAGCAGACGGCCAGCAGCTGTATCGGGAAGGTATAGGGCTAGACGCTGGCTTACCGTCGTCGGCTGCGATTCCGGGCTATCAACATGCCTTCGATCCCGCATCACCCTCTCAGCGATCGTCCTATCTCGCCACAGCCAACGCCGAGCGACAACAACAAAACACTGTGAATCAATCTCAGTCCCAGAGCTCGAGTATCGATTCTGTCACCAAATTCTTAGCGGAGATGCCAACGCAGAGGGAAGATCCGACGAGACATGTTCTATGGACGGAATTGATCAAGTTGAAGACGAGAACATTGGAGTTGCAGATTGCTGAGTCGAGACGGAAGGAGAGGGAGGCTGAGCTGGAAATCATGCGGCTCAAAGCTGGGGCTGCGGCCAAAACGGACCCCCAGCTCGATCGAACGCAGCATAACATGCCCCACAATTCTCAGGTCAACCCGATACGAAGCAACGAGCCGTCGGGCCCATCGACAAGTATGAATCACAATGCGTACTCCATCATGAGCCAGCATTCGCACTCTCAACCGTTGGCTAGCACTAGTCAATCGCAAATGCAGCCTACGCAAAACACGTTCGATGGTAATCAAGGACCTCTTACACCCTTTGACCTGGAAGCGATGTTGCAAAGCGACAATCTCGACAACCTTCTTTCATGGCTGCCCGATCTCGGCGATGGCGCTTCTCAGGACTTGCCATCACTCGCCCCAGACACAGATTACCCAAATAATGGAAATACGAGCGAGCGTCCCTTTTCGTTCTACTCAAATGCTACTGCAGTTTCCCTGCCTCAGTTCCAGCAGCAGCAGCAGGCTCAAACGCAAGAACGTCTATCGCTGTCGAACGCAAGCGAGCTCCCTCAATCATCGCCAAGTAAACGAAGGAGTCCGTCCCCAGCGGATAGCGAGACGCCCCAACAGCCTCCTGCCAAAAAGGCCAAACGGGGGACCGAGAAGAAGATAGTCCTGGAACAAACAGCATCATGCCTCATTTGCTCAAAGCTCTTGGCTCGAGTCATGATCCGAGCCCCGAAATCCCAAATTCCGGAACCGGTTCAAACCCAGCTCAGATGTCCGATTTGCGTGCCAGTGGATCAGCCGTCCGCTGTGCCGGATCAGGGTGCTTCGGGATCGTCTTCCTCAGGACCTATAGGCACGGTCGACTTGAGGAAGAGGATAAGGGTATCGATGGAGATCGATGACGAGGATGCGAAGGTGAAAGATCGCAGGTGCTGGTGTGATGTTTGCCAGAGGATCGTTGGCTCTGGGCAGATTGTAGGCGGGGAAGAGAAGGAGTCTCTGCTTGGTATGGCTGAGATCGTATGTGCAGAATGTGATAGCAAGTATCAGAGGTCAGTCGTCCAGACTCGATACGAAGCAATGCAGATGCTGACAAGAGATGACAAATTCGCTACAGGTGTACTGACGTAAGTCCTTGTAAGAACCATGGGGCCGAAGGGACTGATAAGCTGACACTTGATACACATAGTGCGGCGGAGGTGGTGGTCCGAGGGTCGGTATCGGCAAGTGGCGTATGAAGCAAGTCTTCCATCCAGGTCGAAAGACGTGCAGCCTATCCCATACAAGGTTAGTTGCCGTGCGGCCAATGATTGCTTGCAATGTGCTAAACTTTCCCTTGTCGATAGACTTGGCGATCGGACTCGAGAACTTGGAGTTCATGTGACCCCCACGGACTTCACGCCAGAGCAGATGAAAGAAGTCTTGGCGCGCTGCAAGGCGCTGTGGAATGAGAAGACTCTTTCTAGATTGGCTGTCCCGGAAATGCTCGAGTAGGTCTATTTGGGACTCAAAACTGACCGATGTCTTTGAACGACAGCTGATTTTTCGTCTCTGGTTAATCAGGGTTGACCTCCCGCCTGGACTCAGTAACCCCTTGCGAGACTATGCGGATGTCGATGATATGGTCACCCGAAACTGGCCCTCCAGAGAAGCGATGATCCGAGCAGACGGCTTGGACCCCAACCGCTTCAAGAGGCTCCTGTCGCTCATTGTGAGTCGTGTTGCTTATCAACCGAAATGTCTGTCACTGGTCAAGTGTAAGGCTGATCATAGAGGACATCCCCAGTGGTCACACTCGAAGCCTAGAAGGTCAGTCCGCACTGTCGATCTGGAGGAGGAGTGGTCCAAGCAGGCCGAAGATGCCGATGATGACCTGAGTACTGTACTGGCGAATGTCAAGCGGAGTAAGTCCGTTCTCACGATTCGACAGAAATCTGCTAAATCCTGATATATGAATCCAGCCAATGTGGTGATTCCACCTGGATCTGAACTGATCGGGATGTGGGGAGGCGAGTGGGACATGCAGAGTACGTCATGCCCTTTTGGTTTCACTGCGTTCACATCCGAGCGTGACTGATGGTAATTTGCATTTCGCAGATGGCTCGCTGTTGATCTCCACGTTCATTCCCTTCGAAGGAGCCGACGGGGAGGACAGCACGGCACTCTCGGTCGGCGAGATGATCACAAAAGTCCAGGCGCTACAACAGGAAGTCAATGCAGAGCGGACTGCCCAAGCTGAGAGAGAGGGCAGAGAACCGTCTCTGTTGCCGCCGTGTGCTCATCTCTGGACCGTCTCAGGGGTAAGGGAACACAACTTATAATATGTATCTGGCTGCTTAACACGCTGACTTACACCTCCGCACAGGGCTACATTCCTCTTGTACGGGAACGATTCGCCGATATTCTGATACGGAAGCGATCGTTCGTGCATGTCGAGGAGTACCTGACGAGACATCCAGAGTTCATCGAGTCAATCAAGGCGAGGCCTGGTAAGTCTACCGACCGCATTCTCTGTGCGGTACGAATGCTGACGGATGTCCATCCACTTGTCATAGTCGGTCTCCATCCGGATATCGTCCGCTCCCTGCCAACTTCATCGACAGCTGGCGATGCTGCGAACGGAGAAGGGGATGGAAACGGGGTCGGTAATCAGCAGCAAGCTCGCCCTCTGATTCTTGTTAGGTGGCTGGGTAAGGAATGGGATCATCAGAAGATTCTGGAGATCAAGCGGATGGAATTTGGTCAGAAGAAGAAGCGGACAAAGAGCAAGCCGTAGAACGACCGTTGAATATGACGTGGATCGTGTGTTGTTTCCTGCTCGCTACCGCCCATTTGTCGCTTCCGTCCGTCCGTAACCTAGCGCCATCCCGTCAAGTACGATATGTATCCTACCACCAATTTTCCAATTTTGTGCGTTGCGCTTGGTACCTGTTTGTATCACTAGCTACAATAATAACATTAGGCGATGGTAGTTGCAAACATGCATGACTTGTAGTACATGCTAACAATACATCACGTACTCAGAGAGCATCTCGAATGATCTAGTAGACCACCTCAGCAGACATGAGATACTTCTCGCCGTGTATGATAGACTTGTACCATTTCATATGAAGTTTCCTAGCCAGTCGATAGGCGTCGGACACTGATTCCGTTGTGAGGCAGTAGGTCGAGACGAGACTGTATCGAGAACTATGCGTGCCAAGCGTAGGGTAGGGCAACAAATTCAACATTGGTCAGCTGCGATGCTTTATATTTCTGTTTGTGGGATTAGCGGTTTTGTTCCCCGGAAGACTGACTCCCTCCACAGTCTGTTGACGAAAAATGGGACGAAACGGGGCGGACCGGAGGATAGTGATGGCGCTGTAGTGGCTTTGTCGCTTGCGCACGCCGCTTATTGCGAGGGTTGGATCGAGAATCAGGGTGACCAAACCAAGATTCACTCACGGCGGTAGCCTCTTTACCCCGTCGCGTCCATCAAGCACTCCGCAATCCTTGCCCAATTTCCTAACTTCATCCTCCTTCACACCGCCCGGTAATCCCTTGATCACGACCCTCCGCCCGCTATAACCAGCTTGCATGACCCACTCAACACTGAACCCCCTTTCCGTCGCTGCGTCCCTCTCCCTTTCTCTCGGATCGCGCTCTTCGTTCGACCGTCTGATGAGATCTGCTATCCATCCGCTAGAAGGGGAATCGATGAATTGGGCATTATGTTTCTGGATCAAGGTACCATCCGTACCGAATGTTCCCGAGGTCCGAGCTCGACCTCGAGGCGCACTAGGTAAATTTTTACTTGAGGAAGAGGAAGGGGAAAAGGCTGAAAAGAGGGGTCGGGCGTTCAGGAAGTTGTGGACGTCGTTTGCGTGTGCGTATGAGGGGAGGGTCAGGTGCCATGTTCTCGTCATTGATGGTGCTTTGGGCAATGAAGGTGGAGGGGCAGTGACTAGCACGTGAATACATAGTCAGTATAATGCGACGAAGGCCAGAGTCGCTGTGGCCAACCGAAATATGTGAGAGCCATATGACCTGGCACTCTCAATCCGACGCAGAAGTAGAAAGGAATGAGAATCGACCCACGAGAAGAAGCAGAGAAAGAAGCGTCGACCGCGCCGCTATCTTTGAGTGCTCGCACAATATCGGAGGGTAAGGCCGTTCGTGGGATATCATGCAGGAGCAGGTGTCTTGGCTGGGTGTGCGGTTGCATACGTGCTGTATTCCCAACGCATCACAGCGTTCGGCAACGCGCATCCTAATGTATCAGTAACATATTTTGATTCTCTCTAACAGCTGTTTGATAGTGGACAGGCATCATGACAAATGGTCATGGACACCTTCACACTCACATGCTTGACCGGCAGTATACGTCCTCGGTCTCGCAGTGCCAGCGCCGGAACCAGCACCAGCAGAGGTAGACTTGAAGGCGGCTTCAGCAGCAGCGCTGAGGAAAGCAGCAGGCTTCGACATGATGGTTCGTGTCGTCTTCGTACTCGTCTTTGTCTTCAATTGTCTTCAATAATGCTTGTGGTGAGGTGTTTGTGTTCAGTGATCGACAAAGTCCAGTACCAGATGCGTGAGTCGTGAGGTCTGGCTGGGTCGGTCTCACTATAAGGATGCAGGACTATTATTATCTGTCTTGTCTGTCGAGTGACAACCCATCCAAAAAAAGTCGAAGACCGAAAACCGAAATGGTGGAGGGCGGTACTCAGGAACACACCTGATACAACGAGGAGTGAAAACGCAAAAAAAGTAAGAGCCTGAGGGAATCGAACCCTCCTTTCGAGAACGATCACTTATTAGTAATCAGAATCTCACGTACTAACCGATATACGAAGGCTCCTTGATACTTTGCGAATTTGCTAACTCTATATCTAATTACATACGTCACTGCTAGTTCGACAGACTCTCCGTACAATCAACCGGATCAAATACAACATGTGTCTACGCAAGGCTCAGCACCATATGAGAGCGTTGTCCCGCACAGGGCAGTGCTGTCGCCTCCGAATTTTGACCGCGATGAGGCTGGACTTGATCGCCGTTCACTACTATGGCTAACCTGTTGTCTCTCCTCGAAATGATCGACCAAGTTCCTCGATCAGTTGCCACGGCCACACATCAGTCACTTTCGATGCTGGATCGTGGAGCCCGGTCCATATTTGAGAGGACGCAATGCAGCGAGCTTCGGCTTTAAGGCAGGGTTTCCAGTGGTTGAGAGTCTGACGAGTGATGCTACGAGTATAGTCCCGTGGAGAGGGGAAAAAAAAAAGATGACAATGATGTATGTTTCGTAGAGGCCTCCGCTGCCACTCCCAAACAAAGCTGGTGATCCGGCACACACGAAACAACCCATCGTATGACCCGGTGGATCACCGGACAGCCGCATATCACTGGCAAGGCCGATGCAGCTTGCGGTGCACATAGCCGTGAGGGTTCCGTTGAGCTCGAGTGATGGACAAACAGTACATCAGCCGGCTAAGTGTGAGGTAGAAACAGCAGAGGACTCTGAGTTGGCTCGTGAGAACTAGGATCAACACCCTTGCCCGGCACTCGTGGCCGATGCTATCTGGTCCGTCGGTGCCCGTCTGGACGTAACACAGAATTCGGCTCCGCTAAACCAGGCTATAGCTCGATAAATCCCCCCTTTTTTTTTTGGGACACGGAGCACCAGGTCAATGATTATCAAAGTAAATACTGGCACGGCAGACAAAATGTCTTCTCACTCGCTGGGCAAAGGTGCAGGACAACGTGTGATTTGCCCAGGTTACTTGCAGTTAACGTCTCGTCTCGCCTATCAAAATGGAAGTCGGTCTCTCATTCGGCTTGTTACTCCAGGGAGTCTTGGTGCATTCGTTTCGCGATGCATGCCAGGTGCTCTGTCGAGAGCTCATGACCGTGGACCAAGGCAATCTCTCGACAGCGTCCTCTACATGATACCGTCCCGCCACACCAATCGCATGTGCTTAGGTGGATGTACATCCTGTAGCGGAGTATAGCAGCTCGTCTACCGCTCCTTGTTCAGCATAAATATTGTCATCTTAGTGGTTGCAAGGCATTGACCGGCATCAGAGAGCACATGAAAGTCACCGCCTCGTCTTGACTTATCGACGCAGAACGAGTACTCCCTGTTTCCAGCGATCAACAGGGCACGCGAAGAGCATGGGTATAATAGACCGACGTTAGGAATTTTTTGCTGAAGGAAGACCTACTGTACCTCCTGGAATTCCGCCAATTGCGGTCGTTGACACGTACGTACACTCAGTATCTGTGATATGACAACGCCGCAGACGCTCGTACTGTCCTCGAACAGCACAGTGCCACTGGTCCGAACCCTCTGCCGTCCTCATAACTCGCCGCATACCCCAGATCTAAGATAGTGTCAATGACTGTGAATAGGCGCTCCACTTCGTTTGGCGATAAGGCAATGCTGATGCCATCGCGGCAATAGTAAACAGCGATGAGATGAAGGAAAGCTATACACATAATGCATCCGCTTATTGTATTCCATCCCCCACATGACATAGTACAGTATTCATCAGAAAGAACAATGCATGAATCACCACCGCACCAACAAAGCATGATCGCAATTGATAGTTTAGATATTCCTCAATGCAGTTCACTCATCTATGACAGAGCGATGATCTTTCTCTATGGTACAATTAAGCGGTAGTGGTGGTACCCTTGATTGAGAGGTTGGCGACGTCGGGCAATTCTTCAGGGTTCTCGATCAATTTCGTCACTTTACCGATAGCCACGGTTTTACCTGTACATCGTACCCGAAACTGTCAGCTCCATCTTCGATTTAGACCAGAAGGGAACGAGACGCTGGAGATACAATCATAGGGGGACATTGTTAGGATCAACACGAGGCATCAATCCACTCACCCTCATCTCGCAGAGTGAATCGACCAAGCATTTTGTAGTCTTTCCACGTCTCGATGCAAATGGGCGCCGAAGTTTGAATCAAGGCTGATACGAGCATACCGGCTTTTGCGAACTGAGGAGGCTTCTTGCTCTTTCTTCGGGTCTTCTTGTCGTAGTAGTTCAAGAGGGCCTATGAGCGAGGACAGAGGGCGAGACGGAGCAGTCAGCATGATGTGGTACAAGTCAAAGCACGACAATTGAACAGGGCGCTTGGGATGCATTTCAAATGACCAGCCACTCACCGTGATGCTGATCTCCTCCGCCAAAGTATGGACGTGCAGTACAGCACTGTATCCGCCGGTGATGATGTTTTTGGTCTCGATGATGGACAAGTCAGCCTTGAAAGCGGTGACGGCCTTGACGGGCTTCTGGACCGAGGTGATCACGTAACCGGGGGTGATATCTTTGTCTGATACACCGGTCAGTCGTAGTCGTACGTTATCACCACAGAAGGCCTGGTCGATCTCGTCGGCGGTCTCAGTGAAAATTGCTGATACTTCGACGGTGGTCTATGGATAGCATCAGATTGAATCAGCAAATGAGATTTTGTCAAAAGTGGGTAGGTCGCCTCTAGGCGCCTAACTCACCTTGTTAGGCATCATCAGCAATGAATCTCCCTTCTTCACTCGTCCAGACTCGATCTTGCCCATAACGACTGTACCAAGCTCGTTGTATTTCTCAGAGATGGGGAACATGAAGGGGGCGTCGTTATCCCGGTCCATGATTTCCATGTTGTCGAGGTGTTCGAGGAGAGATGGGCCGCTGAAACAAGGAAAATCGAATCGCATGACACCATTAGCCATATACAACCAACAGAACCAGTCGATCGATTGCACTCACGTCCACCATGGAGCCTTGGAGCCGATTCGGTCCTTCATGTTGTCTCCAACCTGAGCGGCAACGGGAATGAAGGTGATGTCGGTCTTGGGGTTGAAGCCGACCGCCTTGAGGAAAGGAGTGATCTTGGAGCAGATTTCGTCGAATCTACAACAAATAAACGTTAGCTTGCGTTCGCCCGCTGACGGGACGTCTTCCAGCTCACCGTCCCTTGTCCCACTGTACAGTGGTGTCATCCATTTTGTTGATGGCGACAATAAGCTTGTTGATACCGTTGTTCTTGATCAACATAGCGTGCTCTCGAGTCTGACCGTCTCGCTCGAATCCAGTCTCGAATTCACCCTTTCGGGCTGAGATGACCAAAAGCGCGACATCGGCCTGAGCGGCACCTGAAATCATGCTGGGCACATAGGTCTTGTGTCCAGGGGCATCGAGAATAGTGTATCTTCTCTTGTCGGACTCGAAGTATGCTCGACCAACTTCTACAGTCTTTCCCTTTGCTCGTTCCTCCTTTCCGCTGTCAAGAGCCCATGAAAGGTACCAAGTCTCCCGACCGGCCGCCTTGGCCTCTTGCTCGTACTTCTCCATCGTTCGCTTGTCGACCGCTCCAGTCAAGTACAAGAGCTGTCCACCCATGGTGGACTTTCCGGCATCGACGTGTCCGGTGAAGATAATGTTCAAGTGCGACTTCTGGTTGGTGTCCTTGGCATCATCTCCGTACAAATCTTTCAAAGCCTCAGCACCAGCAGCAGCCTGCTCCTTCAAGATGGTGTCGGCATCGTTCTTGGAAGTGGCTTTGGTGTAGTTGGTAGTGCTGGAAGCGTTGTTGCTAGGCGTAGCAGTACCGGATTTGGCGGGTGTAGAGTTGGAAGTTGAAGAGGCAGCAGGAGCGTCGGTGGTAGAGGCGACAACCTTGGTCTGAGCGTCGGTGATGACGGGAGGCTCAGCCGCAACGGCGGCAGGAGCAGGCGTAGCTTCGGGCTCGGAAGCTTTAGAAGCATCGACCTTGGCAGGCGCAGGCGCAGGTACCTCGGCTTTCTTCTCCGTCTCCTCGACCTTTTTCTCCTCCTCGGGCTTCTTAGCGGCCTTGGCACCACCACCAATGCTCAAGGAAGGAGCAGCTTTGGGTGCTCCACCGCCGATACTGAGTGAAGGAGCGGCTTTGGGCGCACCACCTCCGATACTGAGCGATGGGGCAGCTTTGGGAGCACCGCCACCAATGCTTAACGACGGAGCAGCCTTAGGAGCGCCGCCACCAATGCTCAATGAAGGAGCAGCCTTGGGCGCACCGCCGCCGATGGACAAAGAAACGGGCTTGCCAGCGGCTGGAGGTAAAGTGGCGGTGGACGAAGGTTGGGAAGGTGGTTTAGGCGATGAAGAAGCGTCACCCCGAGGTACGGGAGGTTGGAATCCCTGTACGTTTCTAGGCTGGAAACCTCCTCGAGCGTTTGGCGGCACATACGCACCACCGGCACCGCCAGCTCCTCCCTGTTGAGTATAACCACCGTAACCCTGCTGTTGCTGTTGTCCACCATAACCCTGCTGTTGAGGGTATCCGCCGCCGTATCCTTGCTGAGGGTAATATCCTCCTTGTTGCTGCTGACCACCGTATTGCCCGTAGCCGCCATAAGCCTGTTGCTGCTGGTATCCACCTTGCTGTTGAGGATAGCCTTGTTGTTGGTTCTGCTGCTGACCTCGAGGTACAAAGGGAGCGCCTTGGCCGGGTCGGAACTCGAAAGCACCGGGGTTGAAACCGCCAGGAGGGGGTGGTCCGGACATGTTTTATAGAATGAGTTGAGCGCTGTGTAGTATCTAATCTAAGATATTGTGATCAATATGGAATCAGAAGCGACTCTTTTGCTTTTGTTTTGGTAGACTGATACAGATGAGATGAAGCCCAGAGGTGGACGGTTGGGTTCAATTTGCCGTTTGGACAATGGTGACTGAGGACAGGTTGAAGGTTGAAACGGAAAGGGAAAGGGTATTGCGATTGGAGAAAACAGCGTCACCGTACGGACGATGCTTAAATTATGATTATGGAAAGTTTGGAGAAATGACACGTCATGCCACAGTACCACCATAGGCTAAGGCCACATGCTATGCTTATCACTCGCTATACTCAATAATATAATCAATATAATCAATGAGACCATCATTCACGGTTCACGACTGCCTTGTGACATTTTCCAAAGTACTCGTAATTATAAGTCGACATTGCTATCTTGCTGCTACTGAACCAACCACAAAGCTCGTAGTTGATTTCCCACAATCCCATAAAGACATAAAACAAGGGTATATGCTCCCTCTCATCAGAGCGACATCATTCCGATCGACTCTGGCAAAATCAACATCAACTGCTCTTTCAACTTTATCTACTAGCCGCAAAATGTCATCCAACGTAGCTGAATTCGTAGCTGCCGCCGAACGGGCTGATCCTGCTTTGGTCGGAGCCAACGACAAGGACAAGGCTGAGATTGCCAAGATTGCCGGAGAGACTGAGAAATACGTCAAGGACCTCTCTGTGAGTCTTAGCTATTGGCTATTGGCTATTGGCGTATCACCACCCATCGTCCCATTCTCACAGAGCCTTCTCCTGAGGAGCCGGAGCTGAATATGCGGTTATGATTATAGGCTCTCAACGACAAGCTTACCCCTCTGACATACTTGTACTCCAACTACCCCTCTTCAGCTGATGTCAGCTTGTACGCCCATCTTCACCCATCATTGGTGGGTGATCTCTCGATGCAATCATCGTTATCGTCGCAGTATCCGAACTTGAGCCCGTGCAGTGCATAGCAAGCACAACGAAGCTGACATCATTCCTTTGACACCTTCGCACAGATCTCAGCACCCGCGACTCAACATCCCACCCAACCTTCTCTCCTCCGATACTTCCTTCAAATCCAATCACTCGAGCCTGTCCAAGCCGCTCAAAAATCCCTGCCCAATTCATTCCCTTCTCTCGACATCGATCTCTCTTCTTTACCTACTCCCGAGCGAAAAGCTCCTCCACCTAAGGTCAAGAAGGAGAAGAAGCCCGCTGCTGCTAATGCCGGAGTCGCTGCCGGAGCTGCCGATGCTGCTTCGGGTGCTGCTGCTGCTGCTGGAAGTGCAGTCGAGAGCGTGACTGGTGCTGTTTCAGCCGCCGTAGGAGCTGTCACTGGTGCTGCTGCTTCGGCCGCCAACGCCGTCAAGGAGGCTGTTGTAGGAGGTGCCTCTGCCGCGGGTGCTGCTCCTGCTGAGGGCAAGGAGGGAAAGAAGAAGGAGAAGAAGGAGAAGAAGGAGAAGCCTGCTAAAGCTCAGCCTGCTAAGGAGGAGCCTACCGGTCCTATGCCCAGCATGATCGACATGCGAGTCGGCAAGGTCCTCGATGGTGGGTACAAGCTTTCAATCAATCAGGAGGGCTTCATTCGCCATGTTTGGCCGTTCCACTTCTCCTTTCGTCGCGAATGTGGTGTGGTGAGGCTTGAACTGATGTCCGACCCTTGTCTGCACGCGTTGATCTTTTACAGTCAAGCGACACCCTGATGCGGACAGCTTGTACGTCGAGTCAATCGATGTTGGAGAGGAGGAGCCTAGAACTGTATGCTCCGGTCTGGTCAAGTACATGACCGAGGATCAAATTAGGGGCGCCACCATCATTGTCATCGTGAGTAATGTCGCATTGCTCTGTCCCTCTTGGTATATTCTTCCTACACGCCATCTCCCATTGCGTTAAACGATATGCGTGCCCTCATCTGGCGATGCAGTGCGCTCGATCGAGCGTTCAAAACCAAAGACTCAACACCAATTGAAAAAACACAGCTGACACTCGCTTTCGCTCTTGCTCTCTTTGCGCGATAGTGCAACCTCAAGCCGGTGACTATGCGAGGCGTCAAGTCTTTCGCAATGTTGCTCTGCGCCACAGCCAAGGACGGCAAAGAAGCTGGCGGTGTTCAATTCGTGTTGCCCCCTGCTGGATCTCAGCCCGGAGAGAGGATTTACTTTGAGGGCGAGAAGTACGAGAGTGAGTAGCTGTCGTTAGCGTGTTGACGACATCCTTGACCTTGCCTATGCTTTTGATCGTAATCGTAATGGTATAATCAACGTACGGAATGCTGACTTAGTTTTGTGTTTGCTTGTCGTATTTGTCTCTCTGACAGATTCCAAGCCTGAAGGTCAACTGAACCCCAAGAAGAAGGTATTCGAGACCATCCAACCTGGATTTATAACCCTTGACACTCTCGAAGCAGCCTGGATCGACCCCGAAACTCAATCAGTCCACAAGATCAGGACCAAAGATGGAGTTTGTAAGGCCCAGAGCTTTGTCGGCGCTAGCTTGTCATAGGTTGCTCCAGGTAGCTATCTAGGCTAAGCTAGGCTAGGCTAGCGTCGGTTCATTTGGTATTCTGACGCGGTATACATATACTCATACGCTCGCGCGGAGATGGAGGCGAGAATATATCGTTCGTCCGCAGCCAATAGTATACAGGATGCGTTAGGAGTAAAAGTAGAGTACATCATTCGCACAGTACGCCATGTATAGACGGTTTACCGGTACGAGTGCTTTTTCCAAAGATCATCAAGCTTCGAAATTAGTGAAATTAGTGGATTCAAATCATTTATGATCTCGAACTCGATCTCGCCAAACTCATCTGCCAGTGCAAGCGAGTGAGTCCTTGCTGTTTGCTTGGCTGCTCGCTATTGCTGCTTTGGCATAGGCCGAGGACCCGAATACATTACGTTACATTGACTCCTTACTCTTTACTCTTACTCTGCTACTTACCGTTACCTATACTAAACCTTTATGCTAACACGGCTCACAGCTTATGGCTCTCTCTCCTACTACGCTGGAAACGCTGCTCCAGCCCTAGGAAATAAGGATAAACTCCCGCCTCTCCATTCCACTGCACTTTTGACCTTCTCAAACTGGTCGAGCCGCTTTTAGCTGATCCTATGCGTACCTATCGTCTTTTCGTTTTCGGAGCTACTCAGCTTTCGTCTCCATATTCGAAAGAAGACTTGACAGAAAGTAAGTTGCTGACTCGCTACACCGTGCCTGCCGTTCTACGCGACTAAGACCATTCCACTCCCTTCTCCGGTCATCAGGAAACACACTCGCATGGCCAGAACGACACGCCAGTCCATCTTCACCGCCGCCCCTTTGATAGCACAACTTCGTCACTCCCGCCTCCGTTCTCTCCCGCTTCGTACGACGTTGCCGCCACGCTGTATTTTTCGGCATTGTTCTCACGCTATGTTCGTGAAAGATTCTGATAATGTGTGGTTGTCGACTCGTATTCCTTGACGAATAATCGCTTCTGCTCTCTGATCATCCACCTAATCGACAGTCATAAGAACATTGGCGATCAGCTTCGATAACCACACACAAATCCCATTCGGTCTTGTAGATAAATGCTATGCAGGATGCAAGGAAAGAGGATCCTCGCTCACTTCATGATATCATTGATGTATTCTCTGAGGATATTGAGCGACTCGCTATCGATATTCGTGTATGCGATGAATGGGCCGAAATTGACTAGATTATCACAAATACCAAATTAAGCGAGACTGGATCAGCAGCTGTTCCTGCCTTCTCCCCTTTCATCCCTCAACAGGCATTCAAACGGCAAACGTCAAATGACAGGATGTGCAGAGCAATCGATACAGGAGTACTCACCAAACAACCTGAGAAGGTGTTCCGCTCCATAGATCTCACTCATTGGCCTATCACCACTCAATCTCTTCTGCTCTACGTACTGAGCCCTCTCGAATCGGTACAACAGGTTATTGCCCAACGCTTTATCGAAATAGAGCGTTATACCCGAGATGATCTCTGAAAGCAGAGCCGTTGCTCGACTGTTTGGTTTGATTTACCCAGAACGTACATCGTCAGCACAAACGGAAAGGCATAATATTCTCGCTACCTATCTGAGAACAGATGGCAATCGTCAGCGAGTCGCCATTACTCACGCAGAACGCTCTTGTGTCTTCTTGGCACTGTTTGTATACTGCCTGTATTCTTCTAGCAAATCTCGAACATTGGGTTTTCGTGGTAACGTGACGAGCTAAAACCCAAGTAAACCGAAACGAGGAATTCCACCAGATCAGCCGTCTGTCAATACGCTTCTCACGACATATGGCTCATTTCGGACAGGTTTGCACTTTCGGGCTCACCTGGTTATTTTTCGTTACATTCTCCCAGTCATCCACGAGTTGCAACTTGAGTACTTCAGGTATAACGATCTTGACTTCTGGTCTCTTGAGGAATTCTGCCTCCTGCTACAGCGTGAAACAGAAAGAGACCAATCAGCTCCATCTATTATTGAACCCAGTCCTGGCCTCCTGTACATCTAGATAGCGTGTGTGGAGGTTTCCAAGCTGAACGCGAATGGCCTCGCTCGCGCGTGGACGTACCGTCTCAACGACCGACTCTCTGCCCCTCTTCTTCCCCTCAGCCTTCTTTCCACCCTTCTCCTTGCCCTTACCCGTAGTCGCAGCAGGTGCGGGCGAAGCGGTCGAAGATCCAGCGACGGAGGCAGGACGTGTCTTCTTTGCTTGCGCCTCGAGTAAGGCTCGTCGTTTAGTGAAACCCGCCTCGTTCAACTTGAGTAATCGTTGTTCGGGCACCCATTCGTCCCATCTGTACAGAAGAACGACGAACAAGGTATGAGAGTCAGCGAGTCATTTCGGTATCCATGTTTGGCCGAAGAGGCGCCAGACAAATGAAATACGGGTAAATTCGGCGTTACCGCAACGAGGCTGATGTGAGATTTGTCCATCTGTTTTGTTGGGTACTCACGTAGTCTTCCAACCTTTGTAGTGGATGAAATAATGTGGTCCGACAGTACCGAGGAGGGTGTTCGATTCATCCCAATTTTCGGCCAAGATGATCTATTTCACCACCGTACAACAGCCCAAGAACCCGACAACCATACAAATCAGTATATCTCTTGCGGATTCGCACATACGACTTTCAAACTTTGCACAAAGATGCGCAAGGGATCGATGGTGGATTTAGAGATACTTACACGAGCCTCGTAGAGAAGTGGACCGTGATACGCGAGGACATACTCGTCATTTGTGAATTGGTTCATCGAGCCTGACATCTTGCGACTTTGCTTGCCCTTCGACGCGTTGCAGGTGCCGGTGAGTGGTATGAAAAGTTGCGCGTGATGCTATAGATCATTATTAGCATGCACCACCAGTCGAGGAAGGCGGATGCATAGCTGTAGAGGTTGAGATACGTCATATGTGGGGAAACGGGCTGACGCGTACCTTCTTCTCGCGCTATGCAGCGATACACTCGGTATGTATCGATCAAAGTAGTATGCAGACGATGCACTCGTCCTTGGATTTCTTCTGATACTTTTGTGAGTTGTGTATCTTCAGTCGATCGAGATATATGGTCGATTAAGTAGATTTGAGAATGAAGTCGAAATCGTAAAATCGAGAAAAAGACGCGTGCGTTGGTTGGCAAGAGGGCCCTTTAGCTTTCACACCAACGCAATGTTTGGTTTACAATTTCAATCTCGCTCGTGAGCCGTTTGGAATCGCTCGTATCTGCGTGTCAGCGGAACGTGTCAGCAGGAGACTTCGAGAGATAGTCAGTAAGGTATTGACATACCGTTCTTGAGGTGATGAATCGGGTGTGATGGGTGGGGTGACGGGTAAGTAATGTTTTTGTTTATTGGTGGGGAGAGGAGGAGGGAGAAGAGAGTTGGTGGATGGTGGATAATGGATGAGATGCTATGATTGGTTGGATGTGGCATAGTAATGTGTTTGGATCCATCTTGTTTAAATTATCCGAGCACCCACTTGAAGACATATGTCCCATTCATCGCCTGCAAATAAAAGCACCCATAACCTGACAAACACACCTCGCCTGACCTTTCACAAGCTGACCTTTCTCTTCTCTTCTCTTCTCTTCTCTTCTCTTCTTGAACCCTCATTCTAAATACAATAATAAAATCCAACATCTCTCGACTCTATCTCGTTCTGCAAAAAACCCAGCTTTCAACTTCCAAGCGAAAGAAAGAAAGCAGGAAAATAAAACAAACGTCGATAGGGAAGAGCAGATTTTATACCCCGGGGTTGCCGCAGACTTGGCTTGGGCTTCGAATGTAAGTCTCCCCTACCGGTTCATTTCGGGTGGCGAGACTTGCTATGTCGTTTGCTTTACTAGCAGTGATCATGGATCGAGTGTATATAGGTCATTGCGTGTCTGGGCGAGTAGGAGGAGATACGTTGGGTTCATGGATGTAATACATGCATGCATAGGATGAGTTCGGCGGAGATCGTGCTGGTTTCTTGGTGTTGTCGGTTTGGGATTGAAAGAAGGACGGACATCTCTGTATCACTCGTAAAAGAGCGATGCTGACAAAATGGGTTATAATTCTATTCCATACATTCACTCCCTCTTGCCCTCTTGAATGCCTCGGCTCGGCCTTGCACGGAATGTCGTCCGCAACACGAAAATGGTCACGCATTGCACGTTGAAATGGATATTCGGTGCTTAATGGATGATCATGATTTGGACGGAATAGAAAGCTGTACGCTACCCCCCTTTCGTTCCATTGCGATAGGCGGAACCGTTTCAACACGGCTATATCGTTTTATCCACGCTCGCCTAGCCTTGCGTAGCCTAGTCGTAGCTTGACGAAAGGAGTCGAGAGAAGCAGTCCCTCTCCTCTCGGGGATACACGTGTTTCTTCCAATCTAGGCTATACGTCGGATACAGATCAGCATGATGGCTGTCGCCGGACCTAAACAACCAGGGGTATGAGTTGTCCTCCTCATATTACATTGATATTGTCCCCTTTGCCGTGTAGTCGATTTGATCGTTCATTGCTCCCTACACAAACACATACAAGGACACTGACGTTTTTGGCCTGTGTGATTTAGCCCAAATTTGGCCAGTCTGTCGCTCCTAACCTCAATGTTCGACACCTGTGTCCCAACTGTAGGAGCGATCCTCCAAATATCATCGAGGAGTACTCTAAAGGCGATCTGGTAAGCTTTCCCCGCATCCTAGGAATGATTGCTGCTATACATTCTGATGTCTTGATGTCAATCACTCATCCTTTTGACAGGTCTGTGGCGACTGCGGGACGATCTTAGGTGATCGAATCGTAGATACCAGGAGTGAATGTGAGTGGCCCCGTCTCGCTTTGCGCCAGTGGGTCAGCTGTAGGTAAGCCAACCTGTTACTGACTACTGGGTGTCATTGAAACAGGGCGTGTAAGTATTACTTACCAATCTGAGCTGTATGAGAGCCTCTGTTTACACCCTGAGTAGACTTTCGCTGGAGACGAGAATGGTGACGACCCCTCGCGAGTCGGAGATGCCGGAAACCCCTTGTTGGGATCAAACCACCTCGATACCGTCATCTCCCACAAAGACGGTCGATCAGGTATCGCTCGAGATTTGAACCGAGCTGTCAATCGAGCGAACAACTTGTCAAACGGTATCAACGGCAAGACCAACACCGCTATCCTATCTGCCGTATTCTCGAGAATCGGCGAGAAGTGCGATGCGATGCAGTTGCCTCGAGGTGTACGAGAACGTGCTCAGCACGTATACAAGATTGCCGATGATCAAAAAGCCATCAAGGGGAAGAATGAAGCTGCGATCATTGCGGCTTGTATCATCTACGCATGTCGAGATGCCGGTGCGCACCGAACTTTCCAGGAAGTCTGCAAAGCTCTCAAAATCACCAAGAAGGAGCTTGGGCAGGTATTCAGCGTAATCAAGAATGCTGTCCAGGCATCCGGTAACACGTCAGGCGGAAACAACGCTCAAGATTCGGCCGAAGCGCTGTTGGGTCGATTCACAAACTACCTTGATTTGGGCAACGCGGTGTTCAACGCTTCAAAGCATGTAGCTGGTGAAGCTGTGGCAAGAACGGTCATTGATGGTCGAAGTCCAGTCTCTATCGCTGCCGGAGTATTATACTTCACCTGCGTATTGTTGGGCAGATCGACGACGGCGAAAGATATTGCGGCCATGGGCGGTGTGTCAGAGTCGACTACCAAGCTGTGAGACAAACAATTTTTTTTGCCCAAGCACGACATGAGCCATTACTGACTGATTTCATTCTATTGAATTACAGGATCTGTAAAATGGTAGCGACCAAGCTTGACGAGATCATCCGACCCGAATGGGTGAGTACACCGTCCCTTTGTCTCCTACTTGCTTGTTTACCATGACTCTTGGCTGATCGGTGTTGCTTTGTGTGACACAGAAAACTGAGTACAAAAAAGGTTATGCCGCACTAGCTCAATTGGGCCGAATCAACGATTCGTCAAAGAATTCGCGTTCCGGAACTCCTAATCGAGCGACTCCTGGTGCCGGTGCTGGTGCCGGCACCGCTGCAGCCAACGGTGATAAAGATGTCAAACCGAATGGGAACGCGGAAACGGAAGGAAGCAGCAAATCTATAGGTGATAGCGCTGTCGCTGTCGCTGTTAATGGGGATGAGAAGAAGGACGGTACATTGGCCAAAGGGAATGGGGTCACCCATGGGGACGTGGAGATGAAGGACGGGAAGAAGGCTTAGAGTGTTCGGCGCTCCTCTTTCTGCTCTCTGCTCTCCCGTCTCTTTTTTACCTTCCTTCATGTAATTCAGCCTTTCTTCTGGTACGCCATCATCACCAGCACATCCAGCAGGACATGTGTGATCCATCACACTTTGGTCTTTGATCTTGTTTGAATCCGAACATTCGAGTCACCTACACTCGATTAAAAGAGAAACAGCACTCGTAAGGGCATCGCGACAATGACTTGGGTCTAGGCGCTAGAAAGTGGTCTGTCTGTGAGAGAGAATCAGGCCAAGAGGTCGGAGGTCCGAAAGCTATGTGTTTTTTTTTTTTGTTTTTTTTTTCGTGGAAGGACATTGGTCGGTCGTATCGATGCGAGAGGGAGAGAGATACCGATCCCAACGCAACATCGTGTCTCGTATCTCGTATCTCGTAATGGCGTCGGTGTCGGTGATCACAGTGGTAGTTGATCTGAGCCGACCGCCGGACCAAAACTGCATGACTAGCTTGTGCTAGACCCACCGACACAAACAAATAACATAAAACAGAAAATAAACAGAGCACGTCTCATCTTAGGTTGGTCTAAATGGCCGTAATAATACTCATGTTCATGTATGTATACTCTGTACTGCTGTACAGCTGCACTACTGTACAACCGTATGACTGCCCTCAAGTCACGCTGATGCTGATGCTGGTGTCGGTGCTGAGGCTCAGGCAGCACAAGCTGGTCTTGCTCTTGGTCTCGAACACGATTGCACAGGAAAACAAAATGACAACACAAGCGCACTTGTACTCGTACTCGTACTCGGGCCGAGACATTCCTTTACTCGCTCACGAACCCAAGCTCGATTCACGATTCAGTCATAGACATTCCCGATTGGTGCATCGCGTCAACGTCACTGCCAATCAAACATTGACAAACCAGTACTCGGACTCGTACAGTATCTTTCTCGAGGCGGTTGATGGATTGCCGCACTGCCCACATGGCCGTTAAGGATCAGTACTAGTACATCGCATCTTTTACATGTGTGTACTGTACCACGGCGCAATCACCACTAGTACAGCACAATCACTCAAATATGTGATGTGATGTGACGCGATTTGGTGGAGCTTCGCAAATGGAATAGGATGGCATGGTTCAGGCAAAAGCAAAGCAGAGCAATAAACGAGCGGTCTTTGACTTGACTTGACTTGACTTGACTTCGCAACGGTCTCTGATTATGTCTCATACTGGTCTTAGAGCCTTGAAATCTACAGTATTAGTCTAGATGCTCGAGATGTGAGTCAACTTGACAGTGGGACTATGCCTGTCTCGGCCAGGTGATAAGAGGATAAGTTGCGAGCTGCAGGATCTGACTGGAGTCAGATACAGACAGATACGTGGGATGCCGCTTGTGGATTGGATTGGTATTGTGCGTGTCAGTGTTTGTCGTGCACGCTCTACAAGGTCCATAGCAATGTTGGCTTGGCTTGGCTTAGAACAAGCGGTCATCGTCTCATAGACAGGTCGATCAAAATCGACCAGGTGAATCATTGGTTCACTAGTAATGCTAATCAGATTGATACCCAGAGATTAGCGAGGGGGGCTTGAGCCTGCCTCATCATTCTCATTTCTGGTACTTGGCAATGAGCATTCGAACGTACTGTATGTGTACTGTCCTCGAGGACGGTAACTGGAATACCTGGATGGGAAAGTGATATCCGACTGTATTCCTTCAACAGAGACTTTGTCCAGTGTTCATAGCCCATCTTGAGTTGAATTAGATCAGTTAGATTCGCATTGGCTTTAATGTGATTGGGTGTATCCAACATAATCGGACATCACGCAACACCCACCTTTTAGTCGATGTCATTTCCCCCCCTCTCATCCTCTCACTCGCTCATCGATACACCATTCGCCACCGACAAGACAAGACAAGAACATTACTTTATTTTTATTTTATTTTTATTTTTCGACCATCGACAACTTACGTACGACATCATTAAAGCTTCCCTCCTTCCGCCGCTATCGCTGTCGTTGCGTCGACCGCTCGTCATACTACGTTACTACGCATAGAAATCGATCCCAAACGACGATCACCGTACAACGGTTATTCACCCAGTCACCTGTACTAAACATCATACATTAGACTACAATCTCCGGTAAAACCCAAAAATAAGCAGGGTGACGCAGTCAGCCAGTTGTTGTTGCTTTGTGCACCTGCTTCTATAGGGTTAACCTTAGCTCCGGCGGTCAACTCAGTAAGTAGAGGTGACATACATCTCTTGACTACGACTACATGCTGCTGTTGCTGCTGCTGTGCAAGTGAAATTGGGTGAGTGTAGTTGTAGGCTACGGCTTTTACGGTACACCCGCGTCATCATCCCCCTCCCCCCTTCCATGCGCAACAAGCGCAGTTGGCTGATTTGAAAGGCGGCGGCGGCGGGCGGAGTAATCGTAATCGTCATCCCTTATAAACTTTGCATTCCTGCTCTATGGTGAAAGTGAGTAGTGAATGGGTGAATGGGTGAGCGGATACGTTGTGCCGAGAACAGGGAACAGGGAACAGGGAACAGGGACAAGGGCAAAAACAGAGACAGAGACAGAGACAGAGACGGGGATAGGGTAAGAAAGTGAAGGCTGAACGCCGCAGTCTGTGCTGCTGTACTGGTGCCCTGATACTCGAAAACTTCGGCTGACTCTGCCCGAGTGTGCGTGTATCTCTGGTGTGTTTTTAGCTGTGCATCTGGTCAGTGCATCATAGCCATAGTGCATAGTCATAGCATGATATAGTCTTGGCATACTCATACCAAAACGACGACTGTGCTTTTTTACCTTTACCTTTCTACTGTACCTTGCATCCACCAGCACGTTCAATCCCCCTTCATTCATCCACCTTTGCACCTTGGCATCAGCTCAATTGTATCCAATATCATATCGTATCATCTGACTCTTGATATTATTGTCAACTTAACTTGTAGCTTATAATCGGTCAAGTCAATTAGTGAATAAAGCAGCAATCAACAATTCGATCGGATCGCCGCCCGCCGCCCACCGCCTACAGCCTATAGCCTACACCACAGCTTGAAAGAAATATATATTAATACGATCTGTCAAGGCATCGCATCGTTCTTCAGCCCTTGCCACCCACCGTCATCTTGGTTCTTGAGACTCGAGAAGAAACGAAGTAGTTACCAAACGCATACGCAGCACCGATCAAAGGACGACACGGCCTTCAAACGAACGGATCATAGCTTTTTCGTTGTTCGTTGTTCTTGGCATCAATCACAACGCTCAAAGCCAAGCCAAGCCTTAAACATTGAATCAAAACCAAATCGCCCAAAGCTCTTTCACATTAGCCAAGCTCGATTTTTTGTTTATAGTATCATATCGTTCTATTCCACTTCTTGATTCTTGATTTGTTCACATCAACCCTAACCCAATCGCCACCATGCACATCTCACTTCCGATCGCCCTTCTTCTCGCTCCCTTCACCCTCGCCCTCCCTTCCACTACCAATTCCGATCAACCGAGTTTACAACAACTCAATAGCAGACATATACCACTGACCGCCCACCATTCTCGACAGTACTCTGATGATCTCGATACGAGACAAGATTGGCTCAAGGGTCAAGCCCAGGGTCTGCGGAGTAAATACTCGCAGCATCTTGGCCAAAGGGGTCAAGAGCAATTGAGGAAGGATATCGTGGAGAGGGAACTGGCTGTGAAGAAGAGGAGTAAATTGGGAGCTAGAGCTAGTGGTAGTGTACAGTGAGTGTAGCTCTCAACCCTTTTGGTTCGAGACGAGACCTAAATTTCGCATTGTTCCCTCCACGTAAGGAGCTTGCTGACTCCGATTAATTTCTAGACTCACCGATGTAGGAATTGATGCCTCATATTCCGGTACAGTGTCCATCGGGTGAGCTTTGTTCTGCGATCATTCTCACCTGAGCAGCATACCGATCGTAAGCTGACGGAATGCTGTTTGCGCCTCCTGATAGAACACCTGCTCAGCAATTCCTCTTGATCATGGATACTGGATCCTCCGATCTGTAAGTTTCCGGTTGAACATGGCACATTGCACCAATCTGTTTGTCACCAATGCAGTTTATATGACTGACTCCTTCTTGGTTGAATACACGACACAGCTGGGTAGCAGGATCCGAATGTACCTCGTCCTCATGTCAAGGTGTTTCATCATTCAGCGAGTCCGGCTCGTCATCATATAGCACAAGCAACGCCCCTTTCAATATCTCGTACGGATCAGGTGATGCCGATGGATTCTTGGCGAGCGATACCGTCGAGCTGGCCGGGTTCACTGTCACTGGTCAGACCTTTGGTAAGTCAAAAGCCTACTCAAGGCGGAACAGCCTTGTCGTGTAATGTCGCGTTCTACTTGTTAATTGCTGACGCATGTTTCCTTTTCTTAGCCATCGTAACATCTACCACTGCTCGATTGATCTCTGCCCCCTTATCAGGTCTGATGGGTCTCGCCTGGAAATCTATCGCTTCATCAAAGGCTACTCCGTTCTGGCAAGCCCTTGCCGCATCTGGCTCTTGGACCGATCCTGAGATCGGATTTTATCTCGCTCGATACAGAGGTGATAATTATGCTAGTAGCGTTGAGGAGCAAGGTGGCGAGATGGTCTTAGGGTGAGTTAGCATTACTTATATCCAAATGGATGTTTCTTTTCTGACTTGGATGATGATCAATACGTGCAGCGGTACCAACACCTCTCAATACACTGGCTCGATCAACTATGTTGAAATTGCCGAAGCTGATCTCGACTACTGGCGAATCCCCGTCGAGGCTCTCAACGTGCAGAACAACGCCATTACTATCGTGAGTAAGGCATCAATTACTCATCAATCAAGCATCCATTCCATAGACACAATATTGATTCCATCTACCTGTTCCCTCAAACTTGCAGACCTCTACTCGTGGCTACTCTCCCCAAGCCGCCATCGACACCGGTACCACCCTCATCGGTGTTCCCTCATCCGTAGCGCAATCCATCTACTCCCAGATCCCCAACGCCGAGGCCCTCTCAGCTTCATCAGGCTACGACGGATATTACCAATACCCCTGTAACACCAATGTCAACGTCACTATCCAGTTTGGCGGTTTGTCTTACGCCATCTCCAACGCCGATATGAACCTCGGAAGCTTTACCAGAGACTCTAGCATGTGTACCGGTGCTTTCTTCGAGATGGACATGTGAGTGTTTACCATCTCTGCTCGCTTGCTCACATATGGTCAAAAGTGCGCGGTGCTGATATTCTGATTACATTCTACTCTAGGTCCGCCGCTGCCCCTATCCAGTGGATCGTAGGCGCTTCATTCCTCAAGAATGTGTACTCGACCTTCCGATACAACCCACCAGCTATCGGTTTCGCCCAACTCGCCAATGGCATGTCAACCGTCTCGAACGGTACTTCCTCTTCTACGACTAGCGGAGGCACAAGCGGTAGCGGTAGCGGAAGCGGTTCCGGCGGATCGAGTGGATCAGGCGCTGGCGCTTTGGCTACGCCTTCGTTTAGTCTTGGCTTCGGAGTGATGCTCCTTGGCTCTGTTCTCTCCCGGCTATTGTGATAGTGAGGGATTGATCCAGGTGTAGCGACAAGGACCGATTGGTCGATTCGCGATAATGGGATCGGATGTACGATTTACAAGCGAGCGTGATAGTACGTCCGGGGGCGAGAGAGACGAGGCGAATGAAAGAAAAGCAGCTCAGTGAACATTGTCGGATCGTAGAATTGTCTGTCAGGAGGATGGGAAGGAGTACACGTCATCCGGAATCACACCAAGGAAAGGCTGAAAGACACGCACATGCACAGACAGAACGCATATCCATATATATATATACATACATTACATACATTAATAGATGTTGTAGCCTTACTTTTTATCCCTTGCTCCTCAACTAGCTATCTATCAATCGATCGATCGATCGATTATATTCTATGCAAATCATACTAGCAGTATAGTCTTCCAACTAGCTATCACTCATGAACAATGCCATCAATCATTGTTCACTGGTAGGTAGGTCGTGGACCTTCAGAAGGCGGAAAATGAGCAGTGATAAGGCTATAAGAGATCCAATCCGTGCATCCATCATGGCTCATGGATGAATAGGCTGAATAGGATGAATAGGAGGGCGCTTGAGAATCGATAGGTAAACGCTGCTTGTAGCTTGTAGCTTGTTACACAGCTCAGTTGAATCGGCCGAAGATTCCGGAAGGTCCGATCGGTCGGTCAGGAGGGCTCTTGCTTACAATTACAATGTAATACAGCATGTGTTTCTAATTGAGCTGTGGCGAGTGTTTTGTAATGGGGATTACTAATGCTGATTTGAAAATCAAAGTAAAGCGGCGAATGACGAGATTTCGCCTTAGTCACATCCCATCTGTGTTTTAGTCAGTCGGTCCTCAGGTTCTCTCTCTCTCTCTCAGTCGCCAACTTTCTGATCTCCTTTGCCTTGTTTCCTTGGCTTCTCCCATTTTCCACTCATCCAAGCATTCTCACTCTCTTATCTTGCAAAGGCTTATAAACAAATCTCCAACCCATACCCAGGGAATATCATTCACAATTCCACCTTTAGCCCACAACCCACTTTCTAGGACTTTGTTGTTGACTAGATCTCTTAGACCGTCCCCGTCCCCGTCCCCCAAATACAAACTCGGACAGATCTCCCCGTTAAACGCTTATCGACGATCAGTTCACTCTTCGTCTTCGTCTGCCCCACCACCACCAGCAACTAAAATCCACATAAGAGGAATAGCTTCAATCCCCTTACCCGACTCCAACGAAACTTCGAGTACCACAACAATGGCACCTATCACCAACGGAAACGGTCACGCCGCCGCCACTGCCGAGTCGGTAAATGTTGTCGAGCCCGCCAAGAAGGGCGAAAAGTCCAGCAAGATGCATTCGCAGGTTGTGATTATCGGTTCGGGACCTGCTGGACATACTGCCGCTATTTACTTGGCTAGAGCTAATCTTGAACCCGTCCTTTACGAAGTGAGTTCTTGGCTGGACGATATGTTCTACACACCACGCCTTCATATAAGCAACAAGGGAAGGGAGAGAAGAGCTCTCTTATCGCGCCGTATCTTCACTTAATCAACAATCATTTTGTCCCCTGATATAGCTTGACTTCCTCATGCAAATGTTGTACCACATGCTGATCTCGCCATTTTCACTGTGATTGCCCATGTATAGGGTATGCTTGCCAACGGGTGAGTGCAACTATCCTCAGCAACAAGACAAAGTCAACTTTTTCCATCCACCCACTTCATTCCGTGATACCGGAATACCGTTTCCGTTTGTATTCACCCCTCAATCCGTTACGCCGGAACTCAAACTGCACAGAGCAGTCGCCATTATAGCGATGCTGTATTGGTGCATTATGCATTATGCACTGTGCAGTGTTCAAGTCGTGGGCTTCCTTGCTTGATGTATCGTGCATGCTCACGCTCGTTGAATTCGCGCTCCGCTATAGCTTCGCCCCAGGAGGTCAGCTTACCACTACCACTGAGGTGAGTTCTCGTCATGTGACCACGCCCAGATCAGCACGAGCGACCTTTACCTTTACATCTATATCGAGTCTCAAACTAAAATGATGTATACCCTTGGCGGTCTATCGCCCACGTCTAGGTGGAGAACTTCCCCGGTTTCCCCGATGGTGTTACCGGTACCGAGATGATGGACAAGTTCCGAGCGCAGAGGTGAGTTTGGCGCCTCTCCCTCTCTGAAAAAGCTGCATCACCGTCTCCAATAGCTCACTGCAACCGTCAATCAGATCACTGATCTATCGTGGGCTGTCGCTGACATGCTCAATCCCCGCAGCGAGCGATTCGGCACCAAGATCATTACCGAGACTATCGCCCGAGTCGACCTCACTCAGCGACCGTTCAAGTACTGGACCGAGGGAGAGGAGGAGGAGGCCGACTTCATGACTGCCGACACGTGAGTACTTCTTAGACCACAGTTTATCATAATTATTCTATGCAGACTATCACTGTGCCTTTCATTCATTTATCATGAGCGCGCACAAGCTGATCCTTGATCCTGCCTTGCCTCCTTTCACAGCCTCATCATCGCCACTGGTGCTTCCGCTAAGCGACTCTTCCTCCCCGGTGAAGAGACTTACTGGCAGTCCGGTATCTCCGCCTGTGCCGTCTGTGACGGTGCCGTACCCATCTTCAGGAACAAGCCTTTGGCCGTTATTGGTGGTGGTGACTCTGCTGCTGAGGAAGCTACCTGTGAGTGAAAAAGTCGTCGCGTGTCGCTGAGGAAACACACGAGGCAAAAGCTGAATTATGTTTCGATACTTTTCTCATAGATCTTACCAAGTACGGTTCTCACGTTTACGTGCTTGTCCGACGAGACGAGCTTCGAGCATCCAAGATCATGGCCAAGCGACTTGTCTCTCACCCCAAGGTCACTGTCCTCTGGAACGTGAGTCAAGCGACTATACTTGCTACTTGCTATCGAACATATGGGCCTCTCCCATCGATCACTATACTGATATTGTGCATCTCTAGACCGTGGCCGCCGAGTGCAAGGGAGACGGTGACTTGCTCCAGTCTCTTACTTTGAAGGATACCAAGACCGGCGAGGAGCGAGACTTGCCCGTGAATGGTCTCTTCTACGCTATCGGCCACGAGCCCGCCACTGCCCTCGTCAAGTCCCAGCTCGAGGTAGACGCCGACGGTTACATCAAAACCGTTCCCGGAACCGCTCAGACCTCTATCAAGGGTGTCTTCGCTGCTGGTGATGTCCAGGACAAGAAGTACAGACAGGCTATCACCTCTGCCGGATCAGGATGTATGGCTGCCCTCGAGGCTGAGCGATTGATCTCGGAGGAAGAGGCTGAGGATGACGAGATTGCGACTGAGGATGTACATGTCCCTGCTGAGCACTACCTTGGTGGTGACAAGGAGTAAGGTGACATCAAGTCAGGGCGTGGCGTGTCTATAGAGGTGAGATATATAGATGTAGAGGGACTTGGATCTTTCTTGTCATACAAGCAAAACAACATATATAGATGTCATGCATGGGATTCTAGTAACTATTCTAGTATTATTAGGCGTCTGAAGCATTCCTGGTAGGGCATGCCTAAAGTGCCACATTGGTGGAACGCGTCCTTGAGTTGGGCACATTAGGAAATCTTATACTGTGCATAACGCGTCCAGCCACTTTGCACTTAACCACTGTAGCACACTCCCCTTCCCCCCCCCCCCCCCTCCCTTAGCTTCAACATTACTTTTCTTCAACATTTGTCTGATCTAGTTCATTCAGATACATCATATCAAGTTATCATCTCCGATCAACCTCTCAGTCTCGTAGCTGTCTCCATCTTTCTCTAGCCTCTTCACGCCCAATCCCTTCAACTCCAGTTCCAGTTCCAGTTCCAGCTCCAACTTTAGCTCCACGCCGTTAACATGGCCGCCGTTCCTACAGCAGGGGTCTTGCCCGTCGCGAGCATCAACGTGAGTACAAGTGTACAAGTGCCATCACCGTCTGATTCTCTGTCCTCTCTAGCTGCATGAATGTATAGCTGACGGGTGGTTCTCCTTTCCTGCTTGCTGTATAATTGACAGGTCAATTACGAGGAAGAGACGGGTGAGTACAGCGAGAGATAGAAAGAGCAAAGGTTGTAATGTTAACTTCCACTGTTGGATTTACAGAACGAATCAAGGATTTCTTAACGACTTTCGTGGCCCCCGCTCGATCCCACCGACGGCCCGGCGGAGCGAACGAGAACGATGACGAAGATTTTGAATCAGATAATGACGATGGTGAATCTGACGAAGACCTCGCGGGTGGTTTAAGCGATTTGGACGTGCAAGATGGAAGGAGGGAGAAGGCGAAATACATGAAGGTTTTGAAAAAAGTTGCTAATAGGCGGACGGAGAAAGTTGTTATTGATCTTGCTGATCTTAAGAATGTGAGTAGAGTACGCGCCCTTGCGCTTTTGCGAGTTGGATCATCGTGATCTCCAGCCCTTGACTGCATGTGTGGATATAGCTGGGCGGATCTCACTTGAGATCATGTGTTCTGAGGAGCATGTCCTGTGTCTCCTGGCCCAGGACAAGGTCGAGCTGTGACTTGACCGCTGAACTGAGGGAAGACCGGGGATCACGGGAACTCGAGGAAGAGAATATTGCGGGACAGTCGCTGATACCCGAATATCATTCTTGCTTCCTCCTTTTTCCATCTCTCTGGAATCCCTCATCTCATGACGCTATACGCCTCGCGCCTCACCCACCCCACAGCACTCAAACGACACGACCCTCTTGCACAACATCACCCGAAACACCAGACGATACATCCAACTCTTCGCGGATGTGATTGACAAGATCATGCCTGAACCCGACCATGAATTGGATTACACAGCCGATGTGCTGGATCTCATCATGCAGCAGAGAAGACAGATGAATGAACAGGTTCAGAATGGAGAGAGGGCGGATGAGGGGGGCATGTTCCCACCTGAACTCATGAGGAGATAGTGAGTCGCCTTTTGCCCCCTGTTCTGATGGCCAACTCCCACAGATCTCTTCTGCATTTGCAGAATGCCAATGATGGGCTTTGATTTGGGATGCTGAAATGGATCAAGGGACCTGGTGAAGGATGTGATGATTTTTGTCTGGCACTGACCCCAGATTCCTCTCTCCCTCAGCAACCTCTACTTTCGACCGCTGCGAAACACAGACGTCCTCGCCGTTCGAGCCGTAAGAGGCGCCCACCTCGGCCACCTCATCACCGTCAGAGGTATCGTCACCCGAGTTTCCGAAGTCAAGCCTCTGCTTCTCGTCAACGCCTACACCTGCGATTCATGCGGTAACGAGATCTTCCAAGAGGTCGCTCAAAAGGCGTTCACCCCGTTGTCTGTCTGCCCTTCAGACGAGTGTACAAAAAATCAGACCAAGGGTCAGCTGCATATGCAGACTCGAGCCTCTAGATTCCGACCGTTCCAGGAAGTCAAGATCCAGGAGATGGCCGACCAAGTGCCTGTGGGACACATCCCTCGATCGATGACTGTACATCTCTATGGATCCCTCACGAGGACCGTGAACCCTGGTGATGTCGTCCATGTTGGCGGTATCTTCCTGCCTACGCCTTATACAGGATTCCGAGCGATCCGAGCTGGTTTATTGCAAGATACCTTCCTCGAAGCTATGAACGTACATCAGCTCAAGAAGCAATACCACAACATGGAGCTCACGCCTGAGATCCAAGAATCCATCGACGACATGTCCTCGGACCCCAATCTCTACTCAAGACTTGCCAACTCGATCGCTCCCGAGATTTACGGCCACGAAGACGTCAAAAAGGCCCTGCTTCTCTTGCTTGTTGGAGGTGTAACCAAGACTGTAGGAGACGGTATGAAGATCCGAGGAGATATCAACGTCTGCTTGATGGGTGATCCCGGTGTGGCCAAGTCGCAACTGCTCAAGTACATTACCAAGGTCGCCCCTCGAGGTGTATACACCACTGGTCGTGGTTCTTCTGGTGTCGGTTTGACAGCCGCGGTCATGCGAGACCCGGTGACCGACGAAATGGTATTGGGTGAGTCCGACTCGATTCTCAACGCCTGATGCATAAAGATGACAATTCGAGTAAGATGGGATGCTAATATGATTTGCTTGTGTGCTTCAGAGGGTGGTGCTTTGGTGCTTGCCGATAACGGTATCTGCTGTATCGATGAGTTTGACAAGATGGAAGAATCAGACCGAACCGCTATTCACGAAGTCATGGAACAGCAAACCATCTCCATCTCCAAAGCCGGTATCACCACGACGCTCAATGCCCGAACCTCGATTTTGGCGGCTGCGAACCCTCTGTATGGACGATACAACCCCAAGATCTCGCCTGTGGAGAACATCAACCTGCCCGCCGCCCTCTTGTCACGATTCGACGTCCTGTTCCTTATCCTTGATACGCCTACACGAGAAGACGATGAGCGATTGGCTCAACACGTCACATATGTGCATATGAACAATACTCACCCTGAACTCGATTTCGAACCCGTCGAACCCACATTGATGCGTCATTACATCGCTGCCTGTCGACGAGTAAGACCGATCGTGCCGCCCCAAATGTCGGAATACATCGTGTCATCTTACGTTCAGATGCGTAAACAACAAAAGGAGGACGAAGCGGAAGACAAGTCGTACTCTTACGTCTCGGCCAGAACGCTCCTTGCTGTTCTTCGATTATCACAAGCTCTCGCGAGACTTCGAATGGACAATGTCGTAGGACAAGGTGATGTGGATGAGGCTTTGAGGTTGATGGATGTCTCCAAGGCGAGCTTGTACGAGCACGCCGCTTCGAGAGGACTAGGAGAAGACCAAACGGATACTTCGAAGATATTCAGAATCATCAAAGATATGGCGTCTGCTTCTGCTACTGGTGCTCGACGAAGCGCACGAGGACAAGGACGAGGACGAGCAGCAAGTGAAGAGTACGAGGAAGAGGAGGATGGCGAAGAGTTGGAAGAGCTGGGTATGGTTGATGTGCGATCTAGAGTGCTGGCAAAGGGGTTCACAGAAACGCAAATGATGGATACGATTCTCGAGGTGAGTGTCGCTTTGCTTTGCTTTAACGTGTTGCTGCTGTCTAACAACGGGTATATTCAATGAGTTGAGCTGATCGTACCAATTTTTTTTTTTTTTTTTTTTTTTTTTTTTTAGTATGAGAACATGGGCGTCTTGGTTCGAACTGCCAATGGAACAAGGGTTCGATTCGTCGCCCCCGACGAATACTAGTCAGTGTGGATGTGGGATTTTGTGTCAATGTGAATAGAATCTCGTACTCCTCCTTCTCCTGACTGACCCCCGATTCTCGTTCCCCCCGTCTCCCTTCTGCCTTTGCTTTTTGTCCTGGCCAATTTCTCCGCATTTGACTCTCTTTCTCTCTCTCTTTCGTAAACCCTTGAGGTTACCTCGCTACTTGTAATTTTGATATAAATCTTATGCTATATGAATGACTATTCGGATGGAATCTGATCTTGATTCCATTCCAACTCGAGAGGAAGTAGAATGTAGAAGTAGAATGTAAATTCCGTCTTCGGTCCTCTTTGCGTATCGTATCGTATCGTATCTATTCAACGTGGAAAAGGTTCAGTCTGTGGTATTAAATGCGTGCTCAGAGTACAATACATGTAAAGTACATGCATCACCGGAAAATCGTACGAGTACCGTATTTTGATTTAGAGTTTTGGTTTGAGCTCTCGTTGGTCTTCGTGCCGAAGCCGAATTACGTTCTATTCTATTAAGTCGCATTATTTCTGCATCACAATAACCATCATCAGCATCATCATCATCATCAGCAGAAGCAGAAGCAGAAGCAGAAGCAGAAGCAGAAGCGGAAGCAGCAGCGATGCATCCTCCTCTCAATAGAAAGTATGTGGTGCGAAAACCGTACCGTCCCGTACAGTACCATAGTGTATGGCGATGCATCGCATGAGAAAATGAACATGAAATGATATGAGTCCTGCTAGCTACAGTATGTCATTCGCCTGACCACATGAAGATCCAGACAGCGTTATGTTGTATGCCATGTGTACGATATGGAGGTGAAGTGACTGACTATAGGATAGACCGCCCTCCCCCCTCTGTCCCCGTTTCATGGAGGATGAAGGATGATGTAAATATATAATATTATAATACGAGATGATATGATAGCTATCAAGGTGTTCCACCACAGCAATCATGGGTTGATCTACAAACACCTCGCACCACCTCCAGCGCTAGTTCTCACTCCTGCTCCTGGTACAGGATATCCACACAAAGCCTTACGAGGAAGTTCCGTATTAGTGCCTTGCGCGTGTAACCCACCCCGAGACACTTGCTGTACCCGCTTACAGCGCTAGTGAGCGAAGGGATGGCCGCGGCAAGACGACTGCTTGGTTGACTCGTCATTAATGATGGATAATCAATTGAGAGGCTGTACAGTAAAAGTAAAGTACAGCTGGGTCCTATCCCACTCTGACCCCTGCCTCTGCCTTGATGGTAAACGCCTGTGCGAACCGCGTCTGTGTTTTGAATCGTGTTGATATTGTTTGCCTGTCAGAAAGTAACCAACCGAAGACAGAGTTGAAAGGCTTTGGAGGATTGCTACCGGTCGAAGATCCGATGCAAAGGCTTGATAATCCGTCGAGGTAGAACCTTTTCGATACCGTTTTTCATGCGGCGGCACTATCGTCTATCGTCCTCTACCATCTTGATATCGTCGTACGCCTTCTGATTCTGATGCTGATGCTGATGCTGATGCTGATGCTGATCCTCGCCGCCATTTCCAAGATCGAGATCACTACCTCCGCCTTGCTTTGCATTCCCATTGGATCCATGGCCCGGACCTGCTTCTCCATTCTGCACGATACTAGGTACCTCCTCCTTGCCGTTGTCTACCACCGCCATCGATTGTTTTCCAGGTATAGCTGACGCATGATTTGAGCCGAATCGGCGTTGATACCGAGAAATCGGCTCCGCTGGCTCCGCCTGTTAAAACAGTCGTCAATAAAAGACGGGACGAATTAAACGAGAGATCACTCGGCAGGCGGCATGAACAGTTGCGGGCTAGCGACACTTGCTTGCACCCGGATGTGGTGCAGAAGAGTGGCAACTCTTGAGCGACTATGTGAGATAGGCTGATCGACTTCGACTTACGAGTATGTATGCTGATATACCCTTATCTATCAGTCCATCATTGATGTACCCAACGAACCGATCCAGGCAATCTGAGAACGAACGAGCCATACCACCCACACAGCATGTTGTTAGTCAACTCAAGAGTTTGCCAGGCTTATGTCTTGCTGAACGAAGCCGACTCACCTTTGATCAACGTCAAGTCGTGTCCGATAGGTCCTTCTGCGGTGAAGCTGACATCCAGTCCGAATCTCTCTCCTAGTTCAGCGGCTGCTGATAGGCCTTGTGATAGCGGTATTTGCTCGATGATGGCGATAAGGAGGGTGAATGCCGTGAAAGCTATTATGGAAGCGGGATATAGGATCGCTAGAGGTGATAGAGCTCTGCGCATAATAAACGGGCACGACAACAACAACAACGACGACAACGGTCAGTCTCCCTTAATGCGACATGCCTCACTCCGATAATGATCCGCGAATTTGGCTTCGTTGACTCATGCAAAGGGTGTGAGTGAGGCTGACGCTAAGGGTATGGGCGCCGGCTCTACTCACGATTCTGACAAGATCGTCCATCCCAGCTCCACCACTACGCTCTCAGTCATCTTGCCTTTTCCCTTGCCGTTCCCATTGACATCCCCAGCGGGCGTAGCCGCATGGGAATGCCCATTTGAATGACCATTCCGACTACTACTACTACTGGACGCCTCAGCTGACGCAAGTCCTAGTTGTTGTCCAGAGCTTGAGTTTGAGGTTGAGCTCAATGAACCAAGTTGATCCAGCCCTTTGGTGGCTTGTCGTAGTATTACCCAAGGTTGCTCGATCGCCATATCGAAACATGTCGCTTCTAATACTATCTCCTCGAGAGATAAGATATCTTTCTCCCATCTTCTATACTCTAGAGACGGTTGCTGAAAGCACACAGGTATGACGATCATCAGCACCTGCAAGCCTCACTACTTCACATGTTATTTCGTGCGATGCTGTGAAGCCCCAGCTGTAATCGACCGATCACGAGTGATGAGGCAGTCCCATGACACAACCATGATGCCAAGTCCCGCACGTTCCACACGCTTTGGCTGATTGACTCACATCGTTTGGGTTCCTATCAGGCTCCCAACCTCTGATCATTGGTCCTTCGAATTTTTGAATAGATACATTCACGATATGCCGTAGTTTCAGAGGTTCTTCCTCGATTTTCGCCGCTAAGAAAAGTGTCGTTGCAGCGATCAACTGTCAATGTTTTGGAAAGCGGAACATCCCAGAGGGAAGAAATACAGCATATTTTGTCAGCTTTGATCAGACATTTACAGATTTTTTTCTTCAAGTGTATCATTAAAAGATTACAATCCATCATTGATGCTTTATGATCTGTAGATGCAACTCACCTTCTCTGGGAAGTCTTTCAGTGATCGCCTCATGTAAAAGCGATGTACCAGCGTAGCTCCGACTACCAAAGTTCCTCTTAAATGGATAGCTTCGGCATCCTGCTCCTTCCTGCACAGTAGAACCAGAAGATACACTCAGCACGTCATCATCATCTCGCTTGCTCTTTTTGAAGAATATGTGTTTGGGCGTGTCAGGAAGTATAAAAGATCGAAGCGGGTTCGCAACGGCAATTGATAAACTCCTTGTCGGACGGGAGCTGAGCCTCACCCTATAGAGTTTGCCCTCAAAGCCAGACTTCTCATATAATTGATAGTCTGCGCACGTCTCTTCAATTCGTCATCGAGCGAGATCCTATCATCTCTCGATGGGGCGTTATCCAGTGCCGAGGGGGAGAAGATCCATTGTTGTTCGACTGGTCGCAGTGATCGCATGGTGTCGCTATTGGTACTTTCGAATCTCGGGTCTTCGCACGGATCCAGTGTACGAGACGATAAGAGTTCTGATTGGGTCTATTTATCATGAGATGAGCACGCAGAAGTGCATCGCGAACCAACAAGGTTTATCGATAGCCAGCGAGCGAAGTATTCCAACGGAACTCAAGGTGTGATAAGGCCACGTTGTGTCGCAATGGCAATGCGTTTGCCCTGCTTGGCCTTGGCCTTGTGGGCTTGGCGAGAACAGCGAGCAGAAGATGAAATGATTGGAATGACACGTCACATCAGCATATTATATTCATACTCACACTGTAGGACTTGCGAGTGATCTTTATTACCACGCTATACGAATATGAGATTTCGCGCCTCTTGCAAGAGTCGTATCAAGAGTCAATCAAAGACAGACATTGATTCTTTCATCTCTATTCTGGATCCCGTCAACCGTCGGTATCTATGCGTCAGCCTCTACTCTCATTGATAAGACGCTCTCTCCACACGACATCGCCCGTACCAAAAGCAGCAACCTCAACATCGACTACAGCTGCAAACCGAGTTTCCAGACCTAAAAACAATAACAGCACCAGCATCATCAACAGCCCCAGTGCTTCAGCCACAGCAACCAAAATGGTATCCGCTTCAGCAGCTTCCACTTCGCACCCTTCGGAGCTCCAGGCTCCCGTCAATAAGACCGCTCATGAGTTTGACAAGACCACTCTTGATGCTTTGCTCGCTAGAAGGTTCTTCTTCGCTCCTGCTTTCGAGATCTACGGTGGTAAGTATGCAAGCGGGCGCTGCTTCCAAATCTAACTTCCAAATTCCATTCATTCGATCTTATCAGTTTCAGTTTCAAAGACAAGCTAACGACTACGACTATTGCTGGGTGATGCCTTTGTGTTATTTCTCTTGTATAGGTGTCGCTGGTCTTTATGACTACGGACCCACTGGATCAGCGCTCCAAGCCAACATCCTCGACGCATGGAGGAAGCATTATATTATCGAGGAAGACATGCTCGAGCTCGACACGACCATCATGACCCTCTCCGAGGTCCTCAAGACCTCTGGGCACGTTGACAAGTTCGCCGACTGGATGTGCAAGGACGTTCAGACTGGTGAAATCTTCCGAGCGGACCATCTGGTCGAAGCTGTTCTCGAGGCTCGATTGAAGGGCGACAAGGAGGCTAGGGGTGTCAAGGAGGAGGCTGTTGTAGAAGAGGAAGGAGCCGATAAGAAGAAGAAGAAGAAGAAGAACGTAAAGGCTGTCGCTATCAAGCTTGAGGACAGCGTAGTTGCAGAGTACGAGAACCTTCTGGCTCAGGTGAGTCGAGTCGAGCCTCTTCAATCTGCATGCCAACTTTGCACACGGTCATGCGCACCCCCACTACCATGCAAGCGTACTTGGGACCATGTCGACTCTTAAGGCTGGAAGGCTGGCAAATGTATGCTAAATCTTATTCGCACCTTGACCTGTCAGATTGACAACTACACCGGCCCCCAGCTCGGCGAGATCATCCGAAAGCACAACATCCGAAACCCTGACACCGGCAACGAGGTGTCCGAGCCTGTCGAATTCAACTTGATGTTTGAGAGTAACATTGGACCTACCGGTCAGATCAAGGGGTGAGTTGAAGCCCTTCATACTATCCGATTGCAGCTTCCCTACCATTCCCCATACCCCTCAAGGCTCATTGATGTCTGAGCACAGAGTCTGTCATATCGAACTAGCACGCTAATCCGTCCTTTATGTGCTCGTAGATACCTCCGACCTGAGACTGCCCAGGGTCATTTCGTTAACTTTGCAAGATTGCTCGAATTCAACAACGGCAAAGTACCTTTCGCCTCTGCCCAGATCGGTCGAAGTTTCAGAAATGAGATTGCCCCTCGACAGGGTCTTCTCCGAGTTCGGTGAGTTTTGAGTGTCATTTCGGTCGAGACTGCTCTCATGCCTTTGTCGTACTTTCCCGCTGCCGCCTTTCTACTGCTACAAGCTGCAAAAGGGCTTCATCGAGTGAGAACTATGTCAGCTGACGAAGGTTTCAATTGCGTGTTGCTGATGCATAGAGAATTCACCATGGCCGAGATTGAGCACTACGTTGACCCTCTCGACAAGAAGCACGCCCGATTCAACGAGGTCAAGGACGTCGTCCTTACCCTCCTCCCCAAGGATGTGCAGACTGAAGGTAGGACCGAGACTACCCAGATGACCGTCGGAGACGCCGTTGCCAAGGTGAGTAGGGTCAACTCTGCCCCTGGCGCAACACCTTGCACGGTCGCACAATCTGGTCTCGCCAAGATTCGCCGAACTTGAACCCCCTGAACTTACATGCATACTTTTCCACCTGTGTCCTGCAGAAAATCGTCGACAACGAGACTCTCGGTTACTTCCTTGGCCGAACTCAGCTCTTCCTCGAGAAGATTGGTATCGACCCCAAACGAATGCGATGCCGACAGCACATGGCCAACGAGATGGCCCATTACGCTGCGGTGGGTGTAACATTTCCAATTCCTTCATTTTGGGTCATCTCCTTCTTGATTTCGCAGTGTCAAAAAAAAAACCCCTTTCGGACGTTGCCATGCTATTGTGAGGGGTTCAGTGACTGATATATTCTGTTCGGATGCGGTTTTCAGGACTGTTGGGACTTTGAGATCCAATCGTCATACGGTTGGATCGAATGTGTTGGATGTGCCGACCGATCGGCGTACGACTTGACCGTCCACTCCGTTCGAACCAAGCAGCCTCTCCGAGTCCAACAGCGACTCGACACACCCGTCACTGTCGACAAGCTCGAGGTTACCTTTGATGCCAAGGCGTTCGGAATGAAGTTCAAGAAGGACGCTACGATGATCAAGGAGACTCTTCTTGGTCTTGAGAAGGACAAGCTTCAGTGTATCAAGGATGAGCTCGTCAACGGGTGAGTGGAGCTATCAACCACTATCTCGATCAGAAGTCACCAATCGCTGATTTGTGTATGGCTGTACCAATTTTGTAGCTCGTCATCCGTCAAGTGCTCCGACGGGAAATCATACGACATCACCCCTGACCTCGTCAAGATCGACCCCATCACCGTCACTGAGCACGGTAAATCTCCTCTCACACGAGTGCGATCGTGAAATAGTCTAATGCTAACGTAACTATATACCTGTATGTCTTGATCAGTCCGAGAGTTCACCCCCAACGTCATCGAGCCTTCCTTCGGTGTTGGTCGAATCCTCTACTCATTGCTTGAGCACTCATACTGGGCTCGAGAGCAGGACAAGGCTCGAGGTGTTCTTTCCCTTCCTTCGGTCGTGGCTCCTATCAAGTGTTTGATCGTGACCATCTCCCAAGACAACGAGTTGAGGGCCAAGATTCACGAAATTTGTGAGTGATTTTTCCAGTGTACAACGCGCTTTCATTCCAAGCGGTTGTGCAAGCTACGTTGTACCTATGAACACAAGTGGCAGAAACAATGCTGATTGTTACAACTTTGTGTCACTTGTAATACCCGACCACCAGCTCGATTGATGAGGAAGCGAGGAATTGCCAGTCGAGTAGACGACTCTAGTGCTTCTATCGGTAAGAAGTACGCCCGAAACGACGAACTTGGTACCCCCTTCGGATGTACCGTCGACTTTGCCTGTGAGTGTCTTCCGGATGCATCATCAATAAAGTCTGCATCCACACAGGCATACTGATATACATGATATTGGTTTATGATAGCTCTCAAGAACGGCACGATAACGCTCCGAGAGCGAGACTCGACTGCTCAGCTTATTGGCAAGATCGAGGACGTTATTGACGTTGTTGATGCGCTCGTCAAGGGCACTATCGACTGGTCAGGTGCTAGCCAGCGACTGGAATCTTACAGCGGTGTACAAGACGTTGAGGAGTAATTCAGATGGTACTAACTGGTACATGCAGTATATGATGGGTCGGATATATAGTTGATAGGAAAGCTGGCTGCTTTGCATAAACAGTCGATGCATCCATCTGCAATTATGCATGATACCGTGTCAGTGTCAGTGTCAGTGTCAGTGTCAGAGTGCCACTGTATAATCCCGTCTCGGTGTTATATGAGGTAATTCCGTCTTGCGTCTGGTCTTTCGGAGGATATCGTGGTTCTAGTAGTTATAATTGCTATGGTGGGAGAGTGTTGTATGGTGCAGCTTCACTGTACGGGGTGTATCAGTATTCCTACAACGTTGATTCGTTGATTGGGCAGTTGGATGTAATAAGTAAGGCAGTATTATATTCAAGCTATAGGGCAAGGTAACTTGTAACATCCAATTGGCACTTTGACAACACCACTCGCATCTCGCAATTGGCGTGAATCCGTCAAATCTCGTTCATTTCGATCACTCTATTATACATTTCGCCAACCTTCACACTCTCTTATACCTTAATTCTTCTCTTGTACCATCGCCGTTCTCGCCATGCTCTCGCAAGCTTTCCCTAGGCTCGTAAGCAGGGCTTCTGCCGGTGCTAGGGTCGGACTCGGTCAGGTGGGTTTTACAGGTTCACAGGTTCACAGGTTTCACACATATATTCGCTGGTTTTCGGATATTCATGGATCGGATATCGATGGATCAATGGATCGATGGATCGGAATCGTTCAAGCTTGGGATCAGAATGGGATTGATAGATCGGGGTAGGTAGAGAGAGGAGGATGAGGGGGAGAATTTGTAGAATCGATCGGAAGAGGGAGAGATGGCAAGACATGCTCAGAGCAAGAGGCAACGAGATCGGATTCAAGGAGCGGATGGACGTTGAAATCTGCATTGTGGAAGATTGGATGTGGAGGATAGTTACGTGGATAGACAAGACTGGGTGTTCAGTCAACTCAATTTATGTCGAGTCGAAAGTGGAGCAATGTGTGAGATCGGAAGGAAAACAGACGAAAGAAGGTGTCAAAAGGGCAACACGAGCAAAAACGAATCATCAACGTTGTTCACATGGGCTGGGCTACGGCTAATACGAAACCGATCGCTGATTCTTGATTTTATCCTTTTTCTGTCATGTACAGACCCGAGCCCGATTCTCGACCCAATCCGGTGCATCCCCTCAACCATTCTTAACGACCAAAACGGCGGTAGCGTCTTCGACTCTCTTAGCTGCCGGCTCCATCGCATGGTACGGTCACTTGTACGGATTGCCCGTATTGAGCGAGGTATCTGCCAACTCTGCCGGAGAGAACGGTCTTCATCCCCCCACATGGCCTTTTGAGCACTACGGACCTTTTGAGACTTATAACCATGCCGCCATTCGACGAGGTTACCAAGGTGAGTCTGAGTCTCTTGTTTTTTTTTTTGCTTGAGGCCAGCCGCCGTTTTGGTTTTTTGGGTTTGGTGTTAGATCGCTTCGCACCACCAAGGTCCAAGGGATTTTGGTAGCAACAAAGAAAAGGGAGTCGATGTCATAATGACTCAAGCAAGAACAGGCTGTGAGGGATAGGATGGCAAATGGCCAGAGAAGTATGAGATCGGCATTGATGCATCAAGGAGCGTTGGAGGGCCATTTGATCGACATCAACCCTTTGCATCGTCTGAAGCGGCGGTTCCTTCGGCTTGAGACCTGCATCGCAGAGGAACAAAACCTGCTCGCTCCTGGCGCATTGGCCGAACGATGGCGCTTAGCGATCGGAGGGTATTCATCGTCGGGAACGCATGATGGAGACCCAACCCCATAGAAAGAGCATACAATCTCCGGCGGCATTGCATCAGCATCAGCATCATCATGTTCAGAGCTGAGCTGATACGATTGTCTTGCCCCCCTTCACAGTCTACCGAGAAGTCTGTTCAGCCTGTCACTCGCTCGACCGAATCGCCTGGCGAAACCTCGTCGGTGTCTCACACACCGTCGATGAGGCCAAGGCGATGGCCGAGGAAGTCGAGTACGCCGATGGACCTAATGACGAGGGAGAGATGTTCCAGCGACCGTGAGTGGTGTTTTCCGTCTTCGAAATTTTCCCACCGATCTGAACCGCATCTCTTTTGTTGTTCTGCATCTGTTCTCTGTGATCTTCTTGTCTGGTCATTTGGTCAATATGTCCTCTTTTCGAAGGACGTTGATCGCAGCTAGCTGGAACATATTGCCAATATTCATCCGCCTTGCTACTTTTCCAAAATAAAATAAACACATACCTGCTTATATATACAAAGGACAACAAAACGCTGATTCCGATCTTGTTACATTGCAGTGGTAAGCTCGCCGACTACATGCCCGCTCCTTACCCCAACGAGGAGGCTGCTCGAGCCGGTAACGGAGGGTGAGTGTTATCTTTCTGTCAATGAAAATCCATCACGATCGAGGTCCGAATGAGGCGACCAATCATATCTCGGCCCGTCATCCGTTAAATTATTTGGACTTCGCAATGATCTGGCTTTCTTGTGTCAATCATTCAGGGCGTTGTACTAATGCTTAACTGTTGAAATCTACAGTGGTCTTCCCCCTGATCTTTCCTTGATCGTCAAGGCCCGACACGGTAACGCCGACTACATTTACTCTCTTTTGACCGGATACTGTGACCCTCCTGCCGGTGTCAAGCTCGCCGAGGGCATGAACTACAACCCTTACTTCCCCGGTGGTGGTATTGCCATGGCTCGAGTCTTGTTCGATGGTCTTGTTGAGTACGATGACGGTAAGTGGGATTTTTTCGTTGCGCATTGCGCATTTCTAGGCTAGTCCTTTACCTCTCTCGACATCGCCATTTATGGTGATGCTCCGTGTATTGAGAGTCATTGCTAACACTGGTTTTCGCCTTTTTCTAGGAACCCCCGCCAACACCTCTCAAATGGCCAAGGATGTCGTCACCTTCCTCGCTTGGGCCGCCGAACCCGAGCACGACACCCGAAAGAAGATGGGTCTCCAGGCTCTTATCGTGCTTTCCTCCATGTGCGCCTTATCACTTTACGTCAAGCGATTCAAGTGGTCTTACCTCAAGACCCGAAAGATCGTGTACGACGCTCCCAAGCCCGCCAGACATGGTCCCCTTTAAACAGTTGGGAGGGACCCTCTTTGTAGTGTAGCTTTGTAGATGCGGGTTGGCTAGCTCCAGGGCATTCATGGAGTGTAGGGTGGTAGTGTGAGCGTGTGCGTGAGCGCTCGTCATGGATCTGATCTCGGACATGGCATGCAAAAAAAGATATCATCTTCGGCTATCTTTGTGCCGCTCTGTCGATTTGAGTGTGTCATTGGCACCGCTTACTGATCGGCGTAATGGTAATTCAATACAGTCGCTTCTAACTTTGACCTCTTGGCAACCATATCTCACTCATATCAGACCACAACTCCAACTCCCCCTCCGACGATTGTTACATGCATTCCCAGAATTACAGTACCCTACAATGACTGGCCCAGCTCCTTTTGATTCAAACGGCACACGACTACTGTACATATATGTGCGACTTGTGTAACAGAAACAGACCATGCTAAAACAGATGAACTTCCCATTATTTCAAGATATATCCATCCCTTCCTCTGTCAGACGTCTGGACCGGTTCATACGATGCGATGGAGACCTGATATGGCCCTAGCTCTGCATCGCGACTCGCTTGTTTTCCTTGTGCATCGGCTTTTTGCTGGTTGATGAACATGCTCATTATGGAGATGTATGCTGCCCATGCAGAGGTCTGAGAGCAGCCTTTCAGCGAGCTGACCGGTGCAATGTATGAGGACCAGCCAAAGTCACTCACGAACAGTGATAGAGACAGGCCAGCTACTGAGACAAAAAATGAAGCGGGAGACTTGACTTGTTTGACGTGGCAAAGGAAATGGGTATCGATGACAGCAGCTTTGGATGAATTGAGCGCCTTGTATCCTGACAACAACTTGTCAGCGCCGATCAAGGGGGGGAAATCTCCTGTCTGGCTGGTCGTTTTAATTTGATCTGACAAAGCCGTGACATTGCTGAATATATTTGACCGCATCGGTGAGCCAAAATCATATCGGATGGCCGAATGGTAAGCCAAGAGAAAATTGAACACAGGTGTTTGCCAAATGTCGAGGTCGATCAGAGTATCATTCACCTGCACTGTGAGTGAGGATAAAATCAGCAAGAACGGCTATCAGACAAACCGGGGGAAAACAGCCACACCACACTCACGATTGCTACCGAGCTGAAAGGTATCGTGCATATTGTAGTCCGGTTGGATCTGGAAACAACTGCTAGTTCAGGGTTAGCGAAGCTGCCCTTTATGGGGAAGAAGTAAGATGTACTTGGGATCGCGCTGAATAGCACATTGATACTTCGAGACGGCAGAAAAACCCAGAGCAATTGGACCACGTAGTGCTTCCAGTCGCTTCCACATATCCTGAGCCAGATAGCCGAGGGCGGAAAGGATGCGAAATGCCTCAGGATTGGCGTCAGCGAGTTTGTTGTTCGATGTCCAGCCAAGTCGTATCGAGGCTCGATTGAGATCAGACGACCAGATGAATTCGGAGCGGACCTGAGCAGGAAATTCGACGCCATTACAATACACAATACCCTGCAGAAAGATATGAGATTTGTCTGCTCGCTTGTCCTGGTCCTGGGAAAGTCGCTCACCTGAGTCGTGACTGTGGCTTGGTACAGGTCTATATCCACGTAGACTGTTGGATTATGGTCAGAGTGCCCCCGGCATACTACCTGAGTCAGAAACTAACGATAGTTGACATCGCACAAACTCAACGAAGATCCTTTATATCCGTTGACTGAACCATGAATGTTCAGGTCTGACTCCATCTTCCAGCCGAACACGCCATTGCTTGTATAAAACGACGACCCAGGGCTGAAGCTGCAAAAGGCGAGGCGCACGTGTTCCAGCTTGAGCCCATGAAAAATGCAACATGTGCCATCCTACTCACATTGCGGGCTCACAGAGAGAGCCCGAACCCTTAAGGAAGGGAGAATACCAATGACCGTTGTCGGTCGTGTTGAAGCTCTCACCGAGGACGGTGATGGACTCATAGCCCGCGGTAGCGGCTAGAGTGCGAGCTCAGCAGTCTATACCAGCTGCTGCCAGGATGAGTAAAGAACTCACATGCCCATACCAAAAAGATGCCGAAGAGTGCAAAAGCAAAAACAATTGACCATACGTGGAAAGCTTTTCGGAATGGGAACTGTCGAGATTCTGCTGGTCAGCTCGCCAGCGCCCAGGCAACTCTTCAATCTACAGTAGCTTCTTTGCTCACCGGACGGGTGATACCGTACGTGATTGCGTTCTTGATCGAGACCATTGCGCTGCGTGAAGACGCCGAACCTGGGTTTGATGCTGACGACAGAGAAGCCGTTCTGAAGCCCGGTGAATTGGGTATCAGACGATTCTGATACATGTCTCTGGCATTTATATCGTACTGAAGTTGCTCCCTTCACCGTGTCACTAAGTACATACGACATGTCGAGAACCATCCAGGCAAACTAAGTTGAGGTATGAGGCACCCGAATGTGAGTAAGGAAATCATTCTCGTCGCGCTCACGCACTGTCGCTCAAGTACGTGTTCCGTGAAATGCGTGATCTCTACAATATTCGCACGAGAACAGCCCTGCTCGAGATAAAGAGTCGGAATGTACTGTACGACGTATATACCCTGACGACCTATGGCGGCTAAAGAAGTGCCAAGCATTGTCGGTGAAACACACTCCTGCGGACGATCTCGCTGCCACAGTGCGGCCCCTGGCAATGAGTTATCCAGGCGTTAACCATACTGTATGTTCAACAACTTCGCACCCTCAGCTTCCTCGCTTCTGCACAGGTCGCTGAATCGTGGTCACTCTGTATGTAAGGGGAGAGCTTGTCGTACCACAGCTTCGCGTACGAAACAACGAGTTTTTAGATCGGTTCCCGCATAGAGTGCGCCGCCAACGTTGACGCTGTCTGTTTATCTGTGCATATGTACTATAGACGGTTGCCAAACTCTGATCAGGGCGATGCAGGGGCGATCTTCTTTTCGCCCGTCTCCCGCCGGCATGGTCGAGAGATGTCCAGATCTCACTGATTTCTACGGCGAAATCTAGGCTCAAACTCATCGCTTTCTTCAAGCCGAAGTAACAGTTTGTCTTTTCGCGAAAGCCCGGCCTTTGCCTTATTGGGTGCCAGCTTGTAAATTGGCTCTCGTGCGTCAGTTGATGCCTGTCCTTGCACATAATCCAGGGGTTGAGCATAACCATTGTTCCGTCCCAAATCCGTTCGGCTTATTCACACAGCGCCATCTCTTATCCTGCTATCCCCTGCCTGCCGGGACGAAACAAGCAAGAACCAATAGCAGTATCAACCATGAAAGCGAGATTACGCAGAAAGTCCAGGGTAACGCAGAAAGAAGAACCCTCATGCAGGAAGTGGGCTTCTTATAAGGATTGTACACCTTGTGAACGGCAGACTGAAGATACAGACGATAGACCGAAACGACGCCTTCTGGCTAGCCATGACTGAAACCTTTATGTCAGCATCCTGGTTGCGATCTCGACATTAGCCCGAGGATCAGTAAGAGATACCTTGTGCTTCCCGGAAGCCTTGGAAAAATCTTGCGGAGGTGTTGCATTTTGAATTGCGCCCGATCTCTGGATGTCTTCCAGAGCTGCCATCACAAGCGGCTTCTCACTCAGTGCCATCGACGCGAAATTTAAGTCAGCACATTATGCTACCGGAAGCTGTCCAGCAACAATCAGTAAATCCCTACCTACCCAACGGATGCCATATCGTGTCTGGAGACTCGCAAGATTTTCCAGGTCCACCCCATCCAGCTCGACAGTCTGGAGACGGAAAGATTGGTGAATAGAATGCAAGAAGTTGGTGTAGGTGTGTTTATGCATTCGAGTACAGTGACTCTTTTCTCCGCTCGTTTGTCCTCCGTGAGTTACAGCAGCTGCAGAGAAATCGGTCCACCGACGGTGGTTGGCGGCCGATCGGTTCGTGGTGGAGGAGTAATAAGGATAAAGAGTGAGGATGACGATGAACCCGGTTCTCGCCGAGTTACTTGCAAGTAAGCGCGGCGTGTATGCGTGTATGCGTGTATGCGTGTATGCGTGCATATATGCTGTCTGTAACTGCAAGCATCGATCACATCATTTTCATCATTTCCACAGAGTGGAATATATTTTATCGCTCGTCCGTCCATCTTCTTGAATCGCACATCATTGCGCCCTTGTATGCATAGAGAGATAAATACTCGGTATATAGTACATAGTATATAGCGGACGATCGACAAACATGACTGAGATCGTCATCAACAGAATACCGGACACCGACAACGCCCTTGCTCGTACGCGAAACCCAGCCTCAGGTTCATCATCGCCGCTATTATCGCAAGCTGCTCAGCCACCTTCTTCCTCCTCGTCCTCTTCAACATCGCGAGGGATAACGGCGTCTATGTCAGACACGACGATAGATCCACACAAGAAGTCCGGCCAAAGTAGCAACGTATCAGATGCTGCTTCGACACCACCTCTGAGCACTCCTACCACAGCAAAGACGGCTATGTCTGATGGCTTACTCGCGCTCGAAACGCCTTCTTCAGCATCAACATCAACGTCAATATTCCAGAGTCCAGTCACGCCGCAGCTTCAATCGCCTCTCCTCCGCTCGCCCTCGGAGGTATGTTTTGCCCTAACCATCTAAAGGACCTTCTTGATCCCCACGCCATCTCGGGTCTTGAGTGTGCGCTCTCTCACCGGTCATGCCGCCGTTGTAGGGTCCAGGAATGTTATAGTGTCTTACGCTGATATACGCATTTGTAACTCTTCACTCAATCACAGATCATACAGAAAGTCCTGGCCAATTCTGGAGGAGAAGACGTACCTGCTATAGCGAGGGCGGCGAAAGTGTGTCGGGAATTGAGATCGTTCATTTATGAGGTGAGTGATAAGGGATGCCCCCTATTACGATGCTACACACGCTTCCAATGATTCTTATATATCAATCAGAGAGGACATTGTGAATATTGATTGGCTAATACTGGCTTCCTCCCATTGCCTACTCGTAGAATCCGGATCAAGCGCTATGGCGAGATATCCATCTTCAGGTGTACGATGATCCCAGATTATCGGGTACATTCTTACCTAGAGATACGAGTGAAATCGATTGGAAGAAGAGGGTGCAGGGTAGGGAGGTTGTGGGAAGGATGTTCAAAGAGTGGGAGGAGGATAGATACGATGAAGCGGTAAGTATAAAGATTCACTTGTCCAGACCAATACAAGGTGTCGAGGAAGTTAGCGATCGAGAAATCTCGTCGAGCTAGAGGCGTTGTAAAAGCAAAGGAGGCCGATCATAGCTGACCGTCAGTATAAATATAACGAATATATAGGCTACTCACCTCGACCTCATCTGCGACACTTTGCTAGACATGTACCTGGACCTACCTCCTTCGTCGCCCTCGTTCGATCCAAGCGTCGATGAAGAGCCGCCCAACTCGACCTTGCTAGCAACATACCTCCGCTCACCGCTTTTCCGACACCTATACCAAAACTGCTCCTTGACAGAGGAGAAACCCCATCTGAGGCCATTACCAGGTCAAACGGGGAACCCGAATCGCCGAGCGAAACGAACGATAATCAATCCCAAGATCTCGCAATTGCATTGCTTGCTCGCTCCTGAGTTTGACGAGGACGTACAGGAGGATAGGGATTGGAGAGGCTATACGAGGGAAGTGGTGTATAATGCGACTAATTTCGCCAGGAGGAATGATTGGGGACCGTTCACGGATGGTGGAAAAGTTGATTGGACGCTTGTGGACGCTATCAGCTGTGTGATGAGTAAGTTGCCATTGATTTGGGTAGTTTTCTCTCTCATCGGTTGCCATTCCTACCCTGCCCTTCGGGTGTTTTTACTATCATTTGAAGCTTCCTATACTTTTCGTGCTGTGTTACCAGAGGAAGGAGAGGCGACCGTCGGGTAGAGCTGATCCTGATTGCACGTCCTTCTACCAGTATCCAACGGAAAGGATATCATCAGAGAATCAGACGATCATTGGCGAGCGGCCGTCCATCCAATGTCATACGGTATAGAACCAACCAGAGGATGGGGGTACACTGATCTGCAACGACCCACCGATCTTCTGGAAGACGAAATTTGGGATTGGGCTGACGTTAAAGGAACTTGGTCTGGGTCATATGCATTCTTGGAGTGAGTACGATGCGCTATTTATACCCACCACATACCCACCACACACGACAGTGTGGTGCAATTGGATGCCTTGTATGATACCTAGCTGATGTTTGGCTTATCATGCAGTTACGCTGACTGGGTATCGCTCAACGAGCCCCGTCTCGTCCTTCTTCGGCGTCAAGGAGCTCTCGATCTCTCCACATACCATGAAGCAGTAGGCGATCTCATGAAGCTAGACCTTCAGATTGTTGCAGACCCATCTACAGCAGGTCGGACGTTGTGCCCAACGCATAACGTACTCTCCGACCCATTACCAGCAGTCACCACTCACTTGCCCACATCAGACTTGCTTCCACCAATCCATTTCGCAGGCTCTTCCGTTCAACATCAAGGTCCCAACTTCCCTACAGGGACGCCTATGAGCGCGATACGCGGCGTGGTACGCCTGACAGCGGATAATCCACCTCAAGTCAGATGGACGTTGGTGATAAGGTATGGAGGGGAGGATCGTTGGAGGTTGGAGTGCGTTCAGGTTGGTGGAAGGGGATCGAAGAGGGGATTCTTTGGAGTGAGTATTACCAATCACAAATACAATAAAATTCATCGAAACTTCAACGGTCGAAGCTGACACTGACGTCTTCTTCGTCCCTCAGATTTGGACGGACGCACTCAAAGAAGATCACTCGCCGAATGGTCCAGTCTGGTACTGGAAAGATTGATCTGCTGGTCAATAGTCAGACTTCCTGCACCTCGACGACGATCTTTCACCTCTCCATTCGCCTCTGCTCTTGCATGACCAATACAGTACTTCATCATCATTTTTACTATCGCTCCGGTTACCGCTCCATTTCAGCTCCTGTCCTTCATTTGACCTGTTTGCTTGTATCATTCATTATTCACTATTCGGTATGCCTCTCATTGCAGTATATGTGTAGATCACTCCGTTCGAAAAGGAGGAATAGCGTTTGTATACGGGTTCAAGGTGTATCTTGTACGCTTCTTCTTCTGGTGTTCTGGTTTGTAATGTATTATTGTGTTTATGAAGATCTGGATCAAAAATACATGAGGACGTATACAACAGAATCATCTCACTTTCCTAGCACATCCGATGCCACCTGTTCCACACATCAGGCGGCTCACCATACTTCTATTCTAGCCGACCCCTTTTCGACAATTCATCTCCGATTCCCAAATCGAAAGCTATGAGTGGGGCTTAAAGTCCTGGACTAGACACCCATAGCAGCCAACCACCTCCGCGCGCCATCCGCACTGCCTCCCCTGTTCCCTGATCGACCAATACCCCCGCCACCGCTACTGCCACGACCCCCAGAGCCTGGCAATACCAGTGCGGAGGGAATCAGAGGGTTGGCGGATGCTGCGGATGCTTTTCGGTTCTTGCTTGCTGCGTTGACTGTGACATATCAATTGCGTCGAGGGAGTGGTGCGAGAGAGATAGTCAGCTGCAAGGTTTGATCGGATGGCATAGGGATACATGAATGGAGAAGAGGAGACACGACGACCGACTCACCACATGCGGAGATCTCGTTGATATTTGTCTCCAACACCAGACCACCTTGTATAATTTCAGATAAGACGTGATGTACCTGAACGCGGAAACGCGAGTGCGCGGGCAGAAACGTTATGATCAGCATGACGGCGGATCAAAGTAGCAGCCTCAGGTCTCCTCGGTTTTCTCGGTTTTGGTTTGATTTCAGGGCAAAGGCTGTAGAGCTTGGATGAAGCATAGTCTACCAGCAGGCAGGAGATTAAGAGAGCAATCAAGGCATGGACATACCTCGTCATAGTGGAAGATCAAGTCCAGCTCGCAAACGTTTTCGAATGCCCTATCGAGCGACTCGACAAAGACCTGAACAATCGCAGATAAGTTCAAGTTGTTCATCAGTTTCGGTCTCTTCCACCTTCGCTAGGTGTTGACAGAGCGTCTCCCGTCTCCTTATGAGATTGCCAGAAGAGCAATTCTTACGGCTTTTCAAGAGTTGGGGGGGGGGGGGGTTGCCCGGATGGACGGTGAAGAGCAAGAGCCCGTGATAGTATAAGATAGGAACAGCAATATAGCGAGTAGGATGCTACGATATGATCAAGCGTTGGCTGCTGCCCCTCTCACCTGTATCAGATCCAGAATACCAAGCTCGGACTCGGCACCGTCAACTACGAATCTGCAAATCGTGACCAATGCCAATTCTATCAGCTTCAGACCCCGTCCAGACTCCGTCGCTTTACGCCAAAGCTAAGGCTGCTTTGCATACTTTATCTTTCATGGTTGTGGGGGTCAGACGTTATTGTTACTCACACAAAGTACAACGTCGCATAATGACGATAGATCACCCTCGTATCATCGTTCCTCAATCCCAATTCCTCAAGTCCAAGTCCATTACCATCATTGTTGCTGCTGGTATTCGAATCCTTCTCCTTGCCTTTGACTCCTGATCCAGACCCAGATCCAGATCCGGGTGTGGGAAAAACCAAATCTGGCGCATCGAGGAAATTGCACAGTCCCGCCGACCGATCTGAGATCAAGCTAAAGATCTGAGAGATGAGCTGTTGTTGGACCATCGGTGCGAGCGGAGTGAAGAATTTCGATAGACGCGGTTTACCGTGCGTGTTGAATATGAGGACGGCGTGGATCATCTTGACTACTAGCGCGGGGCGCGGGGAGGGGGGACACAAGCGTGCTAGGCGAGGCGAGGCAGATGTGAGGTGAGGGGTGATCGATGATTTTAAGCTATACTATGGGCAGCAGAGAGCCAGCTGGAGATTTGTCTTTCCGGTCTGGTCTGAGTTGGTCTGAGATGGCCCTTCAGCCAAGCGGACAGTCGACGATGGGCAGCAGGTGGTCGAACTACAGGTATTTAGGAAGAGAAGCGAAACCGTGCCGGTCTAGCAGCCGAGAGTATCTTCTCAGTGATACCGCTGGGCTATGTAATATGCAAGCAAGCAAGCAAGCGATACGCTGGATGCGAAGTAGGATTACGTCTGGCAGAGTCGGTGATGGAGTTTCACTCTCTTCACTAGGATCGTGGTCGGGAGATGTAATGGTAAGTCATAGAGAGAGAGGGTTGCCCGATTATGCGTGATTGCGAACGACCGAGTGGAGGGCGATGTGAAGCGTTGTATGAGCTGCTGCTACTGTTGCTGCTACAATGTCTTGTCGCGGCTAGCGAAAAATGTACAACGCACTCTGAAACGTCTTCTCACACTGACCGACTCGCCATGAATACCACACGTCCGTTTTTGTTTGTTATGCGTATCCAATGCAAGTGAGAAGAGAGGATGACGAACGAGAATTCTTAAGTATCAATGGGACCAGTCCTTTAAGATTACAATGATATATTTTCAAAACCAATGGAAAACATCCAATTCCTGTTCGTATAACGGCTAGTATGCTCGCTTGTCATTTAAGAGCATCTGCTCGGTGATCGCGGGAGATCGGAGTTCGATTCTCCGACAGGAAGATTCTTTTTGCGTCTGCGCATATTGAGTCTTTTGTTTTTGTCTCAGGTACGTGTAAGCACGGGGAACGTGACGCGCGGCGGAACAAGTTGAAGGAAGCGAAGCAAAGTGAAGCTGCTCATGCTCATTCTCATTCTCAAAAGTCACTTGCGTCACTTGACATTTGGCAAGGTCAATGCGTACTCGATATCCTGCTCCTACAATTGTTAGCTTGCTGACATACTGATACTCTCCGGCACTATCTTTCCGCCCTTTCTTTCCTCTGTCTCCAGAAGCATCAGCATCGTAATCGTCACTGTCTTTACATATCTCCACCACTGTTCTGCATTTCTTCTCTGCCTTTGATCAACTGGCAACTCCGCTCTTCCTCCTCCTCTTCGAAAGAGACGACGACCAACCTGATCACTCAAAAAGAGGAACGTCACCTACCCCTCCTCAGCATCAAAAATGTCACAAGCTGCCGACCAGTCCCCTTCCTCGCTTACTGCCCAGCCCAATTCGGGCTCCGGAGTCAGGTCACTTCGAGGGCAACAGCTCAAGGCTGTCATCAAGAATGTCGATAGTGAGTTGAGTTGTTGAGCTAGGATTCTTCGAGCGGGGCTTGGCTTTCTTGTCTTTCGTTGGGGTGTCTTCCTTGATGGTCATGGACATAGAGGAAGTCCAGAGGTTCTCCATACCGTGATGGAGGAAGCCATTCCCCGACCCCCTTGCCGCTGCTCTGGGTGTCGCTTGGACCTGACTTTCCTTCATCTCAAACGATTCATCGTGGTAGTGAATGGACAGCGGGGAAGCGGAATCTTGAAGGAGGGGGCGTAGCAACTCAAGCGCTGGACACTGTCGCTTGGTTGCGATGTCTCGGCACCATGCCCTTGCCCTCGTTCAGTGACCTTCATCCTTGCCACATGATTTGTCTAGGTCGCGTACGAGGTGACTAAGCTGACAGTGGTTTGATCTCTCCTTCGCCACCGACTCCCTCTGTAACATCTTCCCTCTGTTCACCAATCGCATATCCGTTTGCCATCATATCCCCAACATTGTCAATCGAACCACGCCTCTGCATTCCGTTCCGTTCTCCTCTTGCCTTCTTGCCGCAGTGTCCGAGGAGATGCAGCAGAAAGCAGTCGATGTCGTCGTTGCTTCCTTGGACCACCACGACCAAGAAAAAGATATGGCCATGTATATCAAGAAGGAATTTGATCGACTCTATGGAACCACTTGGCATTGTGTCGTCGGCAAAAAGTGAGTACCACATTGGCATTACTCGGTATGTCTGTCTCCTTTGAATTTCCTTGGCTATGCTGTGCATATTTGGGTGGTTTCTTGTAAGGTGTCCGAGGGAGAAAAGGGAACGAATGCCCTGCTGTAGCTCGAGAAAATCGTGCAGTTTCTGAGAAAAATATGTAGTACAGGCAAGGAGGTTGGTTGGTTGAAAACCCTTCCAGCGATCGGGAGAGGGAGAGTACAACCATCTCATGATCGAGACGTTGTGGTGTCCTGTCATTCTCACAATCAAAGGAGGACACACACATAGCAGGTTCTGTCGCAAATGCGTTCAGGATCTGCTCTGCCCATACCACGCTTGAACCTTGTCGTCGTCGTTGTCGTCATTAGGAGATGGAATCTCTTGTTGCCAATGCTGATCGTGTCCGCCTTTCTTCTCACCTGAACAGCTTCGGTAGCTTCGTAACACATGGTGAGTTCGATTTCCACCCACCTGATGCTCTACATCCTATCGCCGTCGCTACATTATTGTCCACCACACCCTTATATGACTCAAAATGCTGACTGCTTTTTGTCTGTTTCTTTCTTTCTTTCTTTTTTTGCTTTACTTGATGCGTTATCACCACCCATTTTTGCGTTCGCAGAGACCAAGAACTTTATTTACTTCTACCTCGGCCCGATCGCCATTCTCCTCTGGAAGACTTCGTAGTGGCCGGCGGCCGCTGCGCCCGTCGCTGGGGTACGACCCTGCGGGCGATTTCAATACTTCTATTCGAAGATGGAATCAGCCCACCCCGCCCACTCACTCCAACTCCAACCAACTCCCGGAACTTGTCGATCAATCGATCAATCGATCAATCAATCAATCAACCGTGAATTCGCTCTCATAGCGGCTGTTTTGTAAGATAAACTCGCATCAACCTCGATCACATGACGAATCCAATTTCTTTTCGCCCTTTCAATCAACCCACGATCATCCAAACCTCAATCCGTGACATACCAAATCATCTGCCCCCTCTCGACATTTTACATTTCCACTCGTATTCCTCCATTTCCCAACCCATGAGTGAGCCCAGAAGTAAGTTACGACGGGAACAGAAAAACTTAAAAAATCACTTCAGACTGTCCTACATTTACATATAGGGCGAGGTCTAGGAGGAGTCTATATCTATTGGACAGTACTAGTACATCACTTGTCCATCTGAAAAAAGCATGTATATATATAACGGAATTTGCGGAGGCGATCAATTATCGTTGCGTCAGCTGAAGATCTGGATCTGGCCTTACCCTCTCTTACTTTACTACTTGACGAATTCCACGTCGATTCGAAATAATCGTCCCCGGAAAGTGGAGACTGAGCTCAGGCAGATGCAGTTGCCGATGGGCTGATGGTGTGTGAGGCTCGCCCAATCGACCGAGAAATAGTCTAGAACCCATTTCGGAGGCGGACGCCTAACGATAGAGACAGATGAGATGTATATATGTGAGCACAATGATTCTTTGTTCACTAGAGGCAGGGGTCGAATCGTAGATCAGAACAGCTCATCGTATGCTACGCGAAATGGAGAGTACGATTAATCGCCGATGAGCAAGCTGGGATGCTCTTGCAGTACTAACCGTACTCGTACTCGTTCCGGTACCATAGACATCGTCCAAAAATCGTTCACGTTCTACTATTGACATGCTTGTATCTTATGCGCAAGCTCGGGCCAAGAGGCACTACGTAGGACGTTCTGCAGGAGATTAAAATACCTCGATGAGATAGATTAGAGGGGAGGCATGGAACAGTACTCGTACAGTATGATGTCTTGTTTCCTCTGTCGTCCTTCTCTGCTTGTCTTGTCTTTATGTGCTGTGCTTGGGGATCCGAGTAGGTTGACTGCCATACTGCCACCACTGACCGACTGGCAGTACAGAGGCGAGGCTTTCATCAGATACGAGTCTACGAGCTGGGGTTTTTTTTTCTTTTTTTTCTCTCTTTTTCTGTTGGTCTGTTCCGTCGTTTCTCACCGCTATGCCTCTCTTTCGCTCCTTCATCTCGATCCACAACTTGTAACATACTGAACGCAATGGCTGTCGCAATCACGATGGTTAGACTCGAACTTGGGACTCATCAGGCAGGCGATGATCGACGCAAGTCGTCCGCTTCCCTCCATCCTAGCTTGCAATTCATAATGTCACCCACTAAGGAATCAATCAACAAAGAGACGAGATCAGATGAGATGAAGAGATTCTGGTGTCTGGTGCCCCTTCCTCGGCCCGTTAGCAGTAATCTAACGGAGTTCACTCAGTCTGATTCCGACATCGTAATTCTGAACAAGAACGTCTTAAATTCACAGTACTCGTATCTACAGTATTTCACAAGAGAACCTTCCAGTCAAGTGTACGAGTAAACCAGATCAGAATAGTGCAGCGTAGAGTAGAGTAGAGCAGAGTCGAGTGCGCAAAAAAAAAAAAAACCCCTTCTGTACATCGTTCTTTTGGGGAATCATCCATATCCCAACCCGAGCGAAATTACAGTACACGAGTGAACGCGGAAGACACCAATTATACCAAGAGTTAACATATGACATCCGTGACAACGTTGGCAGTCTGACTAGTGTCCAGAGTTCTCGGGAGGGAAAAGAGAATAATGTCCCTTGTCCTTGTCTCTGTCCTTATCTCCTTATCCATATCCATGTCCTCGTCCTTGCTCTTGTTCTCGTTATTGTTCTGCCCTCTTCGTCATCTCCGTCTGTGGAACACTGAAAGACCATGTCTAGTGGTCATATTGTGCTGCACCTGAAATGATCGGTTGGCGTCTTGTTTCCTCTCTCGGGACGGGATGCTCATGTACAGTACGACAGTACGAAACGCAGAGTAAGACAGATCGAAACCGAATCAACAAAGGAAGAATAGTCCATACATATCAATAATGAATGCAGATGCGTGTTTCTCATCCAAGTATAATAAGCTCGAGCTTAACTAAGCGCTGTGCTGTGCTGTGACATCACCGAAAAGTGATGGCAATGACCCATCAGCAGCAATTGTCCCTTCTTCACTCAATTCCACTCCACTACGACAACATCTGAAGCCCAAGTGTTGTGATCCTGAAAGTACATTCCTGTACACGCCACCATGTTTTATGTTTGGTGCACGTTACGCTACATCCGCTTATGCATATCCTATGCTATCAAGATGCTCCTATTCCATCCCCATCCCTTCCCATTTCCTCATGATTTCGCCTTGGCTCAGGATATCCACCCGTATGCCGTGGCGCAAGCTCACAGAGCCAACGCATCCAGATCCTCCTTCTTCGCTACCACGCCAGATTTGGCGATGGTCTTCCCCTTGACCCATTCCAGCCCTTCACCAGCATAAGAAACGCCCGGAGTGATCTCCACTTCCACTCCGTCCTGAACGGTTGCACCGGCGCTTTCCAACCATCGTTTCTGCTGAGCCAAAAGATCCCTCCTTGAGGTCTCGGGACAATCGGCTTTTGAACCAGGGGCGTTCTTGAGCGGTGAGAATTCTTCGGCTCGATCTACCTCGAGTACACAGAGCGATTTCGTGAATGGGAAAACGTCAAACACGAACAATTCCAATTTCATACCGTTGGGTTCGGTAGGCTTGATCGGTTCGCCGCTAGTCAAGTCGACAGTGGGGATCTTCTTTCGAGCGATATGGAATGCCATGCGCCGTTCCATCGCTTCAACACCTTCGAGGAACGAGGTCGTGTAGAAATGATTGGCGATATTCGCTGCTCGGAAAGCGAGCTGACCGTCCGATGTTCTCGCTTCGGCTTTCTCCTTTGATAGCTCAGAGTACTCCACAACGGCGAAAGCGTCTCCACGAGCAGCCAAGACACCAACAGATTCGGTAGGGACGGTCTTCCGGACGACCTTGGCTCCGATGGATGCTTGTCGAGAAACACAACATCCAATAAATACAGGGTCGGCCACCTTTACGAGACAGTTGTCAACACAGTACGCATGGACGTATTGCACGCCCTGATCCCGTAAATCTGAAAGTACGGTTCGAGGGGAGTTGGGGGAAAGAGGTCGTCGGAGAGCAGCGTAGAGACCACCGTTACCGTCAGGAGCAACCGAGAGGGACGAAGGAGTAGAGAGGAGAAGCTTGCCGTCTTCGGAGAGGGCAGGGAGGACACCTGGTTACGGCAGCAGCATGTGAAATATCAGTACAGTACAAGAGATATTCCGTCAGGTCTCCCAATGCCGTTGCGGACCAGCAAGACAAGAGATGGTGCTGGAGGCAGCAACAACCACTCACCCTGCTCGAAAAAGATCACATCGTCCGGGTTCAAACCAAAGTAGCTCTTCTCCTTGAAGTATTTCTCGGTCTCTCCCCTCGTCGGCCCAGACGTCATGACATACCACCTGATCCTGACCGACCCTTTCTCCTTTCCCTGTTCCTCCTCTGCAACCCTCGCAAGCTTTCCAATTCGCTCGGCCTGGTACTCGAACAAACTCTTGCCAGAGGGGAGCTTGATATCATACATCCCTTTAGGCTGGGACGAACCTAGTCTGGTACCTTGACCTCCAGCCATGAGCAAGACTGCAACCTCATTGTTGGCGATAGCTTTCAAGCCGATCTCTCTCCATTTCTTCTCCTCGGTAGGGTTGTTGACGATAGTCGCACAAGCTTCCTCGGGCAAAGGAAGAGCCTCTTCAGGAGGTCGAGGGGAAGGGGTTCTCGATCGTCCGATCATATTAGGTCGACCGGGAGCCAAGCTTAAACCATCTCCCAATAATCCATCCCCGTTATGTTCCTCCGCTTCGGGTTCGGGGGGAGTCTGGGCACCTGATCCATCGGCAGCTACTGCGTTGGTGTAGATCCGGTTGACTCTGTCGACGTCGATATCAGCCAGCTGGGCGATAAGCGCCGATTGCTCAGTAGGGGAGAGCTTGTCAAAGAATGTGAAGACGTGCCCTTGTTCGGCGGAGGTGTAGGTCTCCTTGACTTTGGCGACAAGGGATAGGTCCGGTCCAACGCCACCACCGCTGATAGATGATTGTCCGTTCGTTTGGTTTGACATGGTGAATGAAGTGTGAAGTACAAAGGTCAAGATCGATTGGAGATATGTAGAAGTACTGTGTTATGTTGCTTAAGGTCAATGCGATTCGAGTCGGTGTAATGCGATGCGGTATAATACGGCTCAATACGGAATACGGGGTTCGGTGTATTTTGTGATATGTGATGGGAATGATGATACTGGAACCAAGAATATGAACGAGGGAATGATCGCCGAACAAGTTCTAGGGTTATATACCAGACGACGCGGAAGGGGCGGTGTTAAGGTGATCCGAGAATGGATAGGTCTGGGCTTCGCTTGGCCCGGATTCGAGTCCAGGTTGAGAATTGGAGTCGAGTAATGAGGGGGATGTGCGCTTTGCTCGGACTTTGCGAAAAAGGGAAGGGAACCGAAGAGAGTGGTATAACACAAAGGTGTGATAGGAAGAGGAAGAAGGGGTGGTGTGTTCGCTGCCTTCTTTCTATCTCGAGTCTTTGAGTCGTTTGCTACTTTTTGGGTATGCTTTTGAGTCGAGTCAACCGATGTAGTCGGATGAAGAGGGATGTTGGGTGTGAGCGTGAGTGTGAGTGTGACAAGTTGGATGAAAGTGCTTGTGAAGAGTCAAGTTGAGAAAGGATAAGGATGACGAGGATATGTGGGAGAGTGAGTGAGTGAGTGAGTGGGTGAGTGGGTGAGTGGGTGAGTGGGTGAGTGGGTGAGTGAGAGGACAAAGCAGCAAAGCAAGGAGCCAAGGAAGGTTACACACGTCTTTGGAACAGCAACAGCTGCAAGCAAGTGACAGACTGAATTGAATTGATATATCAGGGTAAACGTGTATGACTATAGGAGTGTATGGCTGTATGGCTGGCTCACTGCTAGTGCTAGTCGGACTGATCCGACTGAAACCTTTACCGACGCCGTCATTATAAAAGTCATCGCCGTCATAGAAGAAAAAGTACGAGTACGGGGCTGTGCTACGGTATACACCATACACCATACATGATTCATTTCCATTTCAATCGCATGGCTCGGACATGCATGTAGATGTTTATGATTCTTGATGATCATTTTTAAAGTGGGGAAATGGGGGTCAGAGTGGACAAACATCAAGCTATGAACATTCATGCTAGGAGCTAAGGGCTATGACAACTTGCTGCCAGCATGACGCGTCTGTGTTGGAACCGTGTCAACAGAAATTCAAGCCCACAATCCAAGCCTTGAACTCTCTCTCTATCTTCTTAGCAACAAAACTTCCCCTCTGTTCTCTTTGCGATCACCAAAACGAGCTTTTCTCTAACGCAAACGCAAACGGAGACGTTAGGCATCATGTCAGCAATAGTATGGCCCGCCATCCTGGCTCCGATCTACCTCTTACTATTGAGGAGCAAAGCCCCTCCATCGAGGGAGAAGATCATACCGCCCAACGAGGAGAGGGTCGTCTTACTTGGTTCTAGCTCTGGCGTGGGAAGGGATCTGGCTCATGCGTATGCTAAGAGAGGTGCGAAGCTGTAAGTAACATTTGTGCCAGATGTCTGATCGGGTGCAGACTGGAAACTAGGTCAAGAGACAGGAATCAGAATATATTGAATGTCGTTGACTGACTGATGGAACAATGACCCCTTCCCGCACCCCGCAGATGCCTCGTAGCAAGACGAGCCGATGTCCTTGAGAAAGTCAAACAGGAATGCCTTGATCAAGGTGCCAATTCGGAGGACATTATTATCGTCGCGGGCGATATCACGCAAACCGACGATCTCGTGCGTGTCAGAGAAACTGTTGAGAAGGGTGAGTGCTTTGATGAATGGATGAATATGCCGCGGGATGGCCGAACGACTACTCAATTTACCCCGTTACCCCTTCTGAATCTTCTTTCGTCATGTTCTGTCACCGAGTCGCTAGCTACGGCTCTTAGCTCCTAGCTCCTAGCTCCTAGCTGCCGTCTCCACTTAGCAGAACAAATGCTGACCAATACCAACAACGCAACATACCTTTTTGCTCTACACACAGCTTGGTCAGGTTTCGATACCCTTCACATTCTAGCCGGCCTCCCCTCGACGTCTTTACTCTTAGACCTAGCAGGCGTATCACTCAGCAACAAGCCCAACCAAATTGATAGTCTACAGCCATTACCATCCGGCGCACCATTAAGATTCTCCAATAAGTCGCCTACCAGCGAGGGCGGGAATCAAGTGTTTGGACCGAGCAGAGAGGGACTGCAGAGGGTCGCTGATGAGGCTAGGGCATTGAGCGAAGTGAATTATGTGGGGACTGTATTGGCTTTGGCATGTTTCGTGAGTTTTGCTCTTTGCGTTTTCTATCATTTCTGTCAGATCCACTCTATCTCATTACTACATGTATCGCCCGGAACCTTCGCAGGCTTGCGCCAAAGTGACCGTCTACAGTGTAATCGGAGTGGTGTGATAGGAGTGTCATAGGTTGACCAGTCGTCTCGTCTGGTCGACTCGCTTTTGGATCTCACTCCCGGCAAATCTCCAAAGCGTACGAGCTGATCATATATATATTCCTCTATTGATCTGGGACGCCCGTCAGCTACCACTCTTAGCATCCACATCCCGCTCCCCGGCAGTGCACCATCTCTCAAGCGTAGCAGCTACTGTCCCTGCCCCTCACCGAGTGATATACGCAGCTACGAAAGCTGCGGCTCTTGCGGCTGTGGAGAGCTGTAGAGTCGAATGTGAAGGATGTGGAGTCAGGTTCTTCTGTGAGTACGATTGAGCACCTCGGTAGATTCAAAATCATACTTCTCCCTCTGCGTTCTCACTCCCGATTTCTTCAAGGACTTGTGCAACGAACGAACGAAGCCAATGCTGTGCGGTGTAATGGTATGCTGATACAAGTCATTGTTTCTTATTGTTGATTGCACAGCTTTCTGCCCTGGAACGATCGATAATGAGTTCCGACTCAAGACGGCCTCGTCTCAGACTGGCGGAAGGGACGAGACCAAGCTGGATATCAAGCATGCTTGGGAAGGGTTGTTACTCAAGCCTGAGACGGGTGAGTGAATCCGACCTAGCATCCATCTTTTGCGATCAAACACTCAATCCAAGCACGAGCACTTTTGCTCCTCTCCTCTTGTCATTTTATGCGATCTCTCAAAAAAAATCACGTCTAGAAAAAAATGGGACGAACGCTAATGATGAATCGAAAATGTGTGTATCGTGTGATATTATATACAATCCAGTCTGTCAAACGATCCTGCACCACCTCTCCCTCTCACCAGAGCCCGTACCGCTGATTCCTTACCCCCCATTCTCATGGGTCTCTCGACTCAACGTCCCTCCGAAACATCTCGTTCATGCGCCATGGCAATACAGACTCGCAATGATGGTTAGGGATACTCCGCTGGGATGGATGTATATCGAGCCTGGGGCCAGGAAGAAATACGGTTTGATTGGGAGACCGTGAGCGTGCGCGTGAGCATGGTACCGTCACTGCCTCAAGTGCCAGTATTCAGTAGTACAGGCAGGACGATCAACCACCGACTGAGAACGGTCAATCAGTATGTGCAATAGCTCAGGTCGTCTCGTTGTGAAGCAGAGGCATGTGTATATTTCGGCTCTTAAGTGTGTATTTGTTCACAGTATACAATGTCAATACCTTTCGCGATGCGGGAAAAAAATGTAACGTCTGCAGTCCAGACCTTCTTACCTTCTCTCTCTCTTCTGTTCATGTCGTGCCCAGTGAAATTACCTCCCATCCAATAACATCCTTACTCTGGTAAAAGTGTCACGCCTGATTGTAAGACAGACGTCGACCGTCGTCGACTTGGCACGAATCCGATCAAATATCAGATCCTCCAGTCAAGAGAGCAAATCGCACGCTCATACTCAAGCTAACGCTCAAGTCCGCACTTACGACAAGGGAAGTCCAGGTGCCGTTGAATACCATGTTACTGCATTGCATATTACATGCTGAATGATGCGCCCGCGCCCAACGTCCACGAGCACACCCAAGCGCCCATTCTTGTACCTGTACAAATATACAGTAAATACTGTATATATATATTCCGGTAAACGCTTGCCCGTCTGTTAGGTCTCTGTCTCTCTCTCTCTCGGAACACGCGCTAGTCATTAGCCGAGAATATCAGCCATGATATCCTTGACGGCATCAGCAGCTGCCGCGTCGAGATCTTCAGCTGGTGGTGCAGGCGGAGGAGGGGGAGGTGCGGAAGAATCGTCTTCCGCTGAAGCGTTAGGTGGAGGAGCTGAACCGGAGCCGGGAGCTTGTTCGTCTGCTTCTGGTGGTGGGGGAGGTGCGGGGCCGAGGAACTCTTCCTGCGAGGTGCGATAAGACACAAATGATAATGATAAAGGCATTAGCGATTGTTTTCTCGAGCTATCTGTGGACAGTATTTGCAGAAGCAAAGCAGCTTCGACGCGTATGCCAAAGCCAGAAGCCAAGAAGGGAGACCACAAACTCCACTCACCTCAGAAACGTTCGCTACCAAGATGGTCCTACCACCAAACTGTCTTCCTCCAATAGCATTCATAGCTTTTCTGGTGCTCTCCACATCTTTATACATGACATAAACCCTTCCAACACCATTCTCTTCGTCGATCTTCCTGTTCTTCTCAGCGGTAGAAGCCGCACTGTCCGTAGGCAGCCATTTCTTCGATTTGGGCACAGGACGGGGTATTCGGACACCCTCCACTTCGCCGTATTTCGAGCATTCGTCGTTGATATCTTCGAGGATCTCTTCATAGTCTTGGTCAGAGTATAACTCTTCGGGCGTTACCATGTTGAGCAGTAACATGACTCGAGTCGTAGGAGCATTGTCGTTGGCATTCTGCAAAATTGAGGGAACTACAGTACGACAAGGATATCGTCAGCATCATGTGCCAGAGTATTCATATGCAGCACGTAAATTATTGATCTCCGACCCGGCTGCACTCACCGGTACGCTGCAAGTACTGTGCCGATCCAGGCATAGCATGCTGATGTTGATCCTGTCGATGACTTCCAGGAGGCTGATTTCTGCCCACAGCAGCTCTTTGAACGACCAATACCCTATCACCCAAAGCAAAGTTGTGCAAACCCTGGATGGCCATGTCGGTAACGTTGGCATCCATGTACTCGCAAAACGCGAATCCCTTCGAGACGCCCGCACTCTCCTTGACAAGGTTGAAAGATTTGAGCTCTCCGAAAGCCTTGAGCAATTCCATCACTTGTTCGTCGTTCAAGTATGTGGGCAGACCACCGATGAAAAGCTTGTTGGGCGAGTCGACGATACCTGGCCCACCGCTGCCGAATTGCGCTGAGACGGGATCGGTGCCGTTGTAGTCTTTCGGTCGTCGTACTCTGAGTGGTGTACCCTCGCACATGACTCCGTCGAATTGGAGCGCAGCGGTAGCTTCGTCAGCAGTTCGGAACTGAGCCAAGAATGGATCGAAGCAACAACCAAAACAGTTAGCTACTCTGGGCCTCGATAAAGCCAGACGATTGGCAAGAGCTAGCTTACCTCGACAAAGGCAAAGTTCTTGTCCCGGTTGATCTGACAAGAAGCCACTGGTTCTCCAGGCATCTCAGCAGCGAGTCTGTTCTCCCGCATGAGGCCATTCAAGAAATCTTGGATAGATCGCTCCGTCATGAGATCGTTGATACCGCCGACATAGAGTCGTTTGGTCTGTCGAACGGGGTTGGAAGGTGGGAATGATCCGGCCATGAGTTGAGATGGGACTCCAAGGGTGGAAGGGGGTGCGACTCGTCCAGGTCCGTAGGTGAACATGCCTAGAAGTTGAGTGTGAACAGGTATTAGCAATCGAAATCTCTCCTAGAGGCCTTTGTGTCTCCAGGGTACTCCGGACGATTGTACCGTACGATCTCGATTCGGGATTACATTTGTTGTGAGATTCAAGATAAAAATTTGTCCACTCACCAGTCATCTTAGCTTCCATAGCGCCAACATTCTCGAACTGAGCAGGTCTAACATCCCACTGCGAGTTCTGAACGTGTCTCTCCTCCAAAGGCACGGTTCCAGGTGGTGTCGGACTCCTTCCTGGACTTCCTCTCCTTCCACCGTCACCTCTCCTGTCCCTCTCCCTTTCCCTCCCACCTCCTCTCCAATCATCGTCGTCTCTCCTCCTTCGGGGCGGGCTATTATACCCTCTCATTGGTTCCGCATGGGGATCGTCGTATCGCGGTCGTCGATCCCGATGTCCTACTCCTCCACCACCACCACCACCGCCGCCGCCTGCGCTGCCACCCATAGGTTCCGCGGCGAGTCCGTAGTCGTCGTCTTCCCTTCTCCTTCGTCGAGGTCGTTCGTCGTATCCCCTATCTCTTTCCCTCTCTCGATCACGATCATATCGATCATATCTTTCCCTCTCCCTATCTCTATCTCGGTCCCCGCCTCTATCTCGGTCTCGGTCTCGGTGGCCATCCCTATCCCTATCTCTGTCCCTCTCACGATCCCTGTCGCCACGATGTCTATCATCCCTATCATCTCGCTCCCTCTCCCTATCTCGATCCCGATGCCTCCTCTCCCTATCTCTCTCCCTGTCTCTATCACCTCCTCGTTCGCGATCATGGTCCCTATCTCGATGACTTCGGTGGCTCCGAGCTATGTTTCCAAATGACATTATCAGCAAGCATTGCATGTTGCACGATGATATACGCGTAACTCTTCCACTACTCACCATCGTCATCAGGTCTATCCCTATTTTTGGCGAAAGAGGAAGCAGCCTCCTCGAGGGCGTCTACACCCATTTGATATTGCACAAAAGGGCTCAAAAATCAGCTGATAGCTCCAGGGATTCATGCGGAGTTGGTACCTGCTCACCGTAACCAGCGTCCATGATGTATGGCGCGTGTTTTTGTTATTGGTGATATAGATGTGTTTCGCTGTTGGAGATCAAACCAACGTGAAGAAGAAGTAGTCAATGTATGATATGATAATGTCATATGCATGCACTATGGAGAAAGAGAAGGCAAGAGGAGAGATGGAGATCGGGTATTTCCGGCGATAAGTCGAGTGTGGCACTTCTGTAGAGGAGAGATGAAATGATGAATAATGAATGATGCTTAAGATGATGAATGATAAGATTAAGAAATAACCGCATCTCCTCTTCACCGTCCTCACTTGTCTTCTCTGAATCATCTTCTGTCTCCCTGCTTGCCTGTATATATATAGATAGATAGAATCATACTGAATTCAATTAGAATCTCATCATTATCCAGCTTGGCTATCCGTACCATTCAATTGGCCAACGAAACAAGGAATCATGTCATCGCGCCTACCTATCCGAAAACCGGGTAATCCCTCATCTTCAATATCAGCCTCAGCCTCAGGCTCGGCATCCGGATCAGCTTCAGGCATAAGAAGAGCTCAACCTGCTCAGAAGAAAGGACAAAGAGTTGGCACTAATGCAAAGGGGACTGAAGATGGATATCTCTATGTAGCGGGCGTTAGGGATGCAAGTAAACGTGTAGCCGAGTATAGGGTAGGTCTACGTCTTTCATCGAGGTATCATCCATTCAGTACAACGAACGGTCTTCTCGTCCCAAACTGGCTGGAGGTCTGTCTGCCTGTCCCATTGGACTGGTTCCGTCGCGCTACCCTTCTTTCTTTCTTTGCCTGAAAACAACCTTGCCAATCGGTAATTATGCTATGATCGTGTCCGCTAACGCCGCTTCCCGCTCTTGCTTTCCCAGACCGAGCAAGATGTATGCCCGATCTGCCATACAGATAGACAATTCAACAAGAATCTGCGATTGCTCGTTTCACCATGCTATCACAAGATGTGAGTTGAGTCTCTCCTCAGTAACGCCCAGCTATCGATTGAGTCGTCCCTTTTCAACTGGGCTGGCAGGTCTTTCTTCACATCACACACTTGCCCGTCGCGTCATTCGTTCTACGAGCATCACACCAACGCAGTGATGACACTATCAACAATGACGTACAAGTGTAGATGCTCCGCGCTGATATTATGGATCTCGATGTTGCGTCTGGAAATAGGTGCGAATCATGCATCGATCGATTATTCACGCTAGGACCCGAACCATGTCCACAATGCGGCAAGATCCTACGTAAAGTCAACTTTGCCCATCAGACATTCGAGGATCTAAGAGTTGAGAAAGAGGTTGCTGTCAGGCGACGGATGGCTCAAGTGTGAGTGCGAAAGCGGCAATCCTCCCGCCAATAATAGAATTATTCTTTTAGCTCGTGCAGTGCCGGTCTTGCGGTATATGGGCTACGCTTACCGTTTTGTTCTTCTCTATACAGGTTCAATAAGCGCAGAGAGGATTTTCAGAGTGATAGGGAATATGATAATTATCTGGAAGAAGTCGAGGATCTGAGTGAGCATCACCTATAGCCGTTAGGTCGTACCCATGATCATGCGAAATCAGCCGCACATCACACACTCCGTACACGTGTATCTAACTTCTTGGTTTGGTTCACTGCAGCATTCAACCTGCTCAACGACATTGATCTAGAAAAGACAGAAGCCCGTATATCGCAATTCACCTCCCAAAACGCGAGTGTGATAGCGACCAACCAGGAGAAAGCGGCACTCGAAGCTATGGGTCAAGCTGAGCGAGAAGAAGTGGAACGAAGAGCGAGAGAGGAGAGGATGCGGATGGTCGAAGAGGCTGAGAGGGTTGAAAAGGAGGCTGAGGAGAGGCTGAGGAGTGAAGTTACAGAGGCTTTGGTGAGTGGCTGCTGCAGTCACACTACCGTTTTTTTTTTGTTCCGGACGAGTCATCCGAATGGTTTTGTGCGCAGCCACGAGCGGTCGAATCTCCCACCTAGGTCGAAATTTTTCGCTTATATTGTTATCACTGTTTCTGTTTCTGTAGGCACAAGGAAACGCTCGACGGGCTCGAGAGTTGGAACTCCACGCCCGGTCAGCCAAACAAGCTCGCGCGGAAGCCCTGTTCAAATTCGTCCCTCCCTCACTCCTCTCGTCAACACTGGACAATACCGAAGAAGTCCATACGCCGCTTTCGCCGTCATATGCAGGTCCATTCGTACCTATCCCGTACAGCGATCCGGAGACATCAAATTATAAGGACTGGTACGATGTCAAAGGCGATTATATGGACGGGAGGAATGGAGTACAATTTGTCAAGAGCGATAAAGAGGGGAAGGTCCGGGGCGGTGGATTTGATTTGGGATTGTTTTGGGAGATGGAAATCAGGTCGGCTGTGGAGGCTGTGGGTATAGAGCCGCTGGTGTAGCTTGGCTGCTTGCCGGGAGGACGGTGCGGCGGCCATCAGTGTAGCTTGGAGGGGGACATGACCAGGAGCACCCTTTCTCACTGTATTATCTGGCATGTTGTATTATTATCATTGTTGATCCGCTGTACGAGTGATACGATGCTCTTGATATGTTTCAACTGTTATGCATCGCATCATGTGCTCCCCTGATCACCTTGGAGCGTGCCGATAGGCCTAGTGTCTTCGAGTTTACTGTATCAAACACAGATTGGTTGTGAAACGAATACTCGAATATTTGCCACCCAACTGTCTGAGACAAATTAAGAAAATCCTTCGCGTCCTCGTCGCGTCTTTCTTTCTATGGATGTGCTCTTTGTCGTTTCTGTCGTCTCCTCCTCTCCTCCGACATACATTACACATATATACACACATACATATACACATACACAGATACATCATCCTATAGCACATATTCCACGCCTCCTGGTCGGACAAAACCCTTCCAGAGCATCGCATGGCATCTCGCTCCAATTTCTCTGCGATACGATTTAACGATCTTCATCCGGCTTGATTTCCCAACCAACGCGAAGAAGTCGATTTCTTACAACTTTACAAATTGGACAAGACAGCACCTCTCGACCACCACGTTCTACTTTCTGGATCCACGGGACGCGCTGGGCGCTGCGATCGGATTCTTACTTGTCAACTAGTTTGTCGGACAATCTTGCATACGAGGATAAGAAGGAGAGGACGGGGTGACACCATTCGTCTCTGGTCTGTTGGATTGAGGGAAGCGATATCGATTCCATGTCTTCTTCCCCATTCGTCCCCGATGGGATTCCAACTATACTATACCCCGAAGCTGGACCTTCCACCTTTTCATCTTTCAAAAATGACGAGGATATCTTCGCTTTGTCCTCGACGAGTTCCGGCATCGACCCACCACACCGTTCGACTGGTAAAACGACACATCTCAAGCGTAATCGGACTATGAACCTAAAGGCGCAATCGCGTCATGAGCCCTTCACCACACCCACACCCAAAGACAAAGACAAAGACAAACCCAAAATCGAAGCTGAATTCGAAGTTGAAGTCGAAACTGAAGTCGGGATAGAGCATGAGGAATCAGCGCCGCCCGGACCAAGTCGAAAACCGTTCATGGCGCCCCGCTCGCATTCAGCTCCATCATTAACACCATGGACAGGAACACCTTCAAAAGGTATGAAGAGGTCTTGGAACCCTGCCACGAACGTCGAAGCTTGTGTGAAGGTGGAGCATAAGAAGATGGAGGGGGTGTTATCGCCTGTACTCAAAATAAACGGGGGTATCGACGCAAATGGGAAGGGGAAAGGGAAAGGGAAAGGGAAGAGCTCGGGGGTCGTAGTGGGGATGGATGGTGTTGAGAAAGGTTCGAGCGAATGTGAGTCTTGGCGTGGTTCCGCGTCTTTCGCTTCGCCTCAGGTCAGGTCGATACTGTATCCCGTTCCCCGCCCCCCCCCCTCCTCTGCCCCACCCTCTAGGCGTAGGGTGATTGATCCATTGACTTGAGTCTCACTCATGCTTTTTGCTGTTTGCTGTTTGGTATCTGGTGTCACCGCAGTATATATTTCGCATGAGAGATCAACGGCATCACACAAGGACAGAGAACGGGCGCGGAATCGACACGAAGGAATCGAACCAACATCTACTCCTACAAAAATACGATCAAAGCATTCAACTAATAGCAACAACGAGAACGAGCAGTCTGTACCAGGTTGCACAGATATAATAGGTACAGAACGATTGCCCAAGCTCATTACAGCGACAGCATCTGCAATGGCAGCAGATGTAGGACCCTCAAACCAGGCTTCTAATGCAGTGAGACCTACGCAGCAAGAAGAAGGGATGTCCGGACCGGCTGGGGAAACCAAACGGAGCTGGAGAAGATCAATCGTCGGAGGTGCTTACAACGCTGGGGTACTTGGAGCTGCCCTGGGGTTGTGAGTATGATCAACCTATCTATCCTAGTCCTCAAACTTGGAATTGAGCTGACTCCACCACTCCACAATCGTGAGGTTCTTGCAGAACCGCTTATCGGCTTATATCCAATCGAGGTATAACGACACCAGTGAATCAAGTCGAGGATGCGGCTGCAGCGATCCCCTCGACCGAGACCGATGCGCAACCAAGGGCATGTCACCCATCGTCTCAGCCTGACGATGAGAGAGCTGCTGAACAAGCACCTCATGATAGCGGTAGCGGGCTGGAGCTGGGTTCGCGCGGTGGACCGAACGAAGCTGCAGGGGACTCGACCGTTGATATCGAAACGGCGACCGGTCCAGATGAACGAGAGCAAGCGCAAATTAACACAGGCGGACAAACGTCCCGAACTGAGCTTGTCAACGATCATTACGATGCCAGATATCTGGCCTCGACGGTATCGCATCTGCCGGCGCAGGTACAAAGTCGAGTAGAACACAATTTGCCTCCTCCACCGGCTTATGAGGAGACTGTTGGTAGGGAAACAACCCTGAAAGGGGCATGGGAAGACCTCGACGACGAAGTGAGTTTGAGCTTTTCCACGGTTCCACTGTTTCACTGTTTCACTGGAGCTAGGTACCGAACTCGTTTCCGCACTGATACGCGTCTTTCGGCGTCTTGCCATCCCCGTCGTTCTGTGAATGGAGCTTGAGCTGACCATGTGATCGCCTGTCTAATGATTTATAGTGCCTCGTCACCCCTTCTAGCTCAAGAATGGCGACTTTGAATTTCAAACATCAGCCCTGCAACAGGGGGCCATACCGCCTCTCCTCGTCCTCCTCTTCCTATGCTCTGTCGACCTCACGCTCCTCCCCTCGCACCCGCAAGTACAAGGTCAAACCTCGCCTTTCAGCGAGGGCATTGAGAAACTTGGGGATATATCATCATTTGTCATTGTCGTCTTCGAGATCGATGCCTACTATCGAGATTGAGGATCAAGATCAGGATCGGGACCAGCATCTCAACATTTCGGGTTCATTCACGTCATCCATCGCAGCCAAGGACATCGAAACTTCGAAGCAGGCGCGCGACCTTAACCCCATCGCCAGACATATCGAAAACGAAGATGATGATCTGATGGACCCTGTCGCAAACGGAGAAGGGCCGGACGCAATGATGACACGACTCGATTCGATGTCTGCTCGACTGGAAGAACTGATAAGCCAAGGCAAGAAAGCTTTGGAGAGCACTGCACTGCCAAGGACCGGTACGACGCCCGGATGGGAGGATGAGAATCCCTTAGATGCCTTTACGCAGGGGTTTACGACTACGAATACGAGTAATGGCAATGAACAGATCGAAGGACAACTTCGGGGTGGAACTGAACGTGAGGACGATGCAGATGGAGTGGGATTCGAGTCTTCTCTGGCCGATACGTCCGTCTCGTCTGAAAGGAGGTTAGAATTGCAGACGAAGACGAGTAGACGACAGAGTCGGATTCCAACCAAGATTTCGCCAGTATCGAAACATGGTCATACGCACACGCATACGCATACGCATGCCGGTCGACATGAAGAACACATACACGCCCAGGCTGGCTCTCCGAGCGAGGTCGAAGGACAGCGTCAATTTTCCACAGGTCAAGAGAGACGGGAGAGATTGGGCCTGGGGTCGGATGGCGGCTCGAGGATACCTGTACCTGTGAAGAGCAGGAGTATAGCCAGTGGACTGGGCGGACATGTGTGAGTTAGGTTTAAGCAAGAGGGAGGGGCGGAGTGGCAGATTCCGCAAGGTGGACACGCTGAGGCGGAGGGAGGGGCGGGTACACGGAAAGATGCTTGAAACACATCAGATGATTCCGTTAACGTTTACGATGATAACGACGACAATAGCGACGATCTCGAGAAACAGAGTTGGATCTTCCAATTGGTATTATACGACACCTGATTTCACACATATAATAATGTACGATCGAATACAATGATTCTATTGACGAATTTCACTCTGATAACTCCACATTTCACACAAAATCTCAACTTGTAAGATGGTTGTTGTCGTCCTCCTACGACAGATAGGTTGTGCTGCTCAAGATATCTGGAGATATATATCAACTACTCATATGGTCTTATAAGTTCGGATTGTCTATGAAAGCGATTCAGTCCGATATATCATACTTGGTTTGTGTAGATTGCATTACGCGCACGCGTACATGAATAGACATAGAATACCGACGCAAAAGCACGGTCTAAACTCAAAACTCTATGTCATCGGCACCGCTGCACCAGACATTTCTATTTCCGCTAAACTTCAAGGACACCCTTGATAGCTCTAGCGGAATCTACAACAGCCTCTTGAAACCCACGTACATCGTCCTCGGACATGGCGAAACTGAGCGATATCAAACCTCTTTGGGCGATCCAATATCCTTTCTCTAGGAGGTGGAAGAATAAGAGATCTAGGATGGTTTTGGAATCGGAACTGGATTGGGCAGGGGACTTCGCACTTGTTTCGGGTAGACGAGAGTGGAACTGGTTGATTGAGCCTAGACCCGTCATCTGATTTGGGGTCATAAACAGAGATCAGCTATCGCGTCACATTGCACGCTATGAGCTTGCTGCAGTAGTGGCGTAGTGGCTGGTGTACGTGTGCAGTCGTGGAGAGAAATACATTACTCACTCTGAGCGGTAGATGTTCCCTTTCAAAAACCTCATTCAACCCATCCCTCATCCCATCTCATGAGGTGTCCGGTCTTCGGTGAGAAGGAGAAGGAATCGGATAAGAATCCGTGACTCACATCGACATGATCTCCTTCTTACCGCCAAAAGCACCAAAAGCGAATCCACCACCGAAGAACTTGCCTAAAGTCGTCATGTCGGGTGTGATCTACCAAAAAGCAAAGCGCCAAGACTGGTCAGCACATGTCAGGTAGGTAGCCTCCATTTCGACCGCTGCCATACTGTGTATGACAGTATCGTTTGTACTTGGCGTGATGGTGAGGGGCGCAATGACTCACGTCCAAGATCTTCTGTCGACCTCCTGTGCCTAGACGAGCGGTTTGCACTTCGTCAAAGATCAATACAGCCCCAATCTCCTTCGAGATCGTCCTCAGTCCCCTCAAGAAGTCGGGATCACCAGGGATCTACATGGGCGTAACCAACAATGACAATCGATCAGCGAGGGGTTTTCTTTTTTCCCGGTATGACTGTTGGGGGCTGTGGTCAAGCAAAGTAATATGTGCTAGAGCTAACACTCACGCATCCACCGGCACCGATCATGGGTTCGACGATGATACATCCTATTTCGGCTTTGTATGGCTCAGTCAATGCTTGCGTCGCCGATAGGTCGTTGTACGGGCAGACGAGGAAGTCCTATCGGGAACGAATACAAATCACATAGTAATCGTGGGCTAAGCCTTTTCAAATACCAGAGTCTCATCAAGGCTGCGTCTACGTCTATAGCCATAGCTCACTCACATAAGGCACTTTGAGGTCACCTCCTTCATGTTCCCCGAAATGGGACAACACGCTCCCATGATATCCACCCGTAAACACCACGACCTTGTTCCGTTGGGTATAGTGTAGGGCAGCGGATATAGCGAGGATATTGGCTTCGGTACCGGAGTTTGCGAATCGCACGAGATCTATCGAGGGGAATCTGGAACAGAGGTGGGCTGCTAGGCGAGATTCAGCAATCGTGTGGGCGCCGAGCTGAGCATGTATCACTCATCAGCCCATATCCTATCGACATGCAAGTACCACAAGGGGCAACTCAGATGGTTGCTACGGCGATTGTAAATCGTGAGGCTCGCCTGTAAGCCATTCTCTAATGCGTCGATTATAGCCTTCTTCAATATCCGGTCAGTCTTGCCGTAGATACCGCTCGTAAAGTCCGTCACGCTACGCGCATAGGGAAGATCACGGAGGTCAGCTACAGCCGCTTTCGATCTGAACACTCAAGGCAAAGCTGGCGACCAGGTGAAGCAAGTATGAGCTTCTTTCAGACCATGTTCTGATCCACTCACAAATCCTTGTAGACATGCCCGTCCAGGTCCTCAATCTCCACACCTTCACCATGATCTATAAAAAGCGGGAAAGGGTGAATGAATATGGACGACCTTGTTCCTCCCCCAGGTAACGATTCCGAAGCTTCATGAAATGCTTTGAGGGAGTTTGGATTCTTGGCGCTATAGCTTGCGCGGGCTTCTTCGAGCGCTAGTTGCAGCTTCTGCATCTTGAAGTTTATGGCACTACTGAGAGATGCTCAAATGTCGGATGTGGAGAAGCCGGTGATGGCAACGGCGAACTTGAGTTGATCAAACTCATCTTACCAGCTGAAAGCAGGTCCCGAGGAGATCTATACATGTCTATATATATGCATACAGGAGGATAACAGTGAGACGGTCGATAGAATAACAGCGGAACAGTGGATAAGAAGGACAAACGCTGCTCGGTTCGGTTCGGTTATATTTCTCGGTATTCATCTCACGAACATCATCAACCCGACGCGACAAGCTCCCAATTGGAATGCAAGTAAGTCCCATGTCCGAGATCTCGGACATCACCGACAACGACAAAGCGAAATCTCTTGACGTACACACACACACACAAACATAAGAGAATGCACAAAAGGAATACACACAAGAATACACACACACGGAACATATGAAACATCCTTCCTTATCGATAAGATCAGATCACGCAAGTAAGAATCGAGCTTCTCATTGATTTTGCGCAAAGTCAGTCAGACTCTACGAAGAAGCAAGAGACAAAGTCCAAAAAAGCAAAACTTCAGCACCCGGGATTCCCAGGTGGTCCCCCACCCTGGTACTAACCGAGCGATACACATGTTAAACTGCGCAGAGCGGACGGGATGCGGTATTTTATGTGTTCTATGGCCGAAGATGAGAGAATGGCAATTGTACTATATATAAAGCAATATTTAGCCAAACTCGCATCTTGTCCGCTCTGCGCAGTCTTTCTCCAAGTCCCGTTCCGAGTTCTGATGAGAATGGTAAGCTGGTGGAATTACGATGTGGTCAAACGCGATCGGCATGAGTGCATTGCTTTGGACTCGAGGCAATGGCCTAATGTAACTTGTCATGGCCACAATGGTATCACTCGGTACGTGCCTATTTTTACTTCTGGTATACTAGATACCTAAACATGCCTGGGCATGTTGACATGCTGAAGAAGAGGGCGTTCCAGATGTCGTCGCTACCTTGTTCGTTGTAATTGTGTTCGAAGGTCGAGCCGCCTGCTCCTCCTCCTCCTCCGGCACCTCCTTCTCCTAGACCAGTGCTGGGACCGTCATTTGCCATATGTCCCCATGTTTGGACGAGATCGGTGAAGAACGAGAAGTCATCTGAGAAAGGGTTAAGGGCTGCTGTAGAAGTCGGCGCCGAGAGCGATAGACTATCACCTGTTGATACCGTCACGAGGTGGTCGTGCATCCCTGACAAGACTTGGCGTTCTTCGTGGGATGAATATCCCATCTGCGCAGGATTGTTCCCAACCTGTCCAGAAGCCTGAGCAGGGTAAATTGCCGGAATCTCAGGCGTAGCATTGGAATCACCGCGCTTGAGAATCTGACGTAAAAGCTCCACACCGCGAGGAACGACAGCGTTGGATGTATCGGAGTTGGTCCGCAGAATTTCGATGCACTGCTCAGCCTCCTGTCTGAGGGCCGATCGTATTTCCTGGTCGTGGGAGCCCCTCAAGTACTCGGTCGCGAGGGTCATACCTGCGTAGATCGTGTCGGCGCATACCGGCCTAAACACATCCAGCACATGACCAGCGTTTCAGTGAGCTCCTCTTCTCAATCCTTTCGGATGCAGCAGCCGGCACATACCATGGCTTTGTGTAGCGAGGTAGTCGAGGTCGTTCCCAAGCGGCCATGATCTTTCTTGCTCCCACTACGCAAACCTAGTGTGGAAGTGAGCAATGAATGGGCATCGAGTGCTTGGTTTACATGGGATGACGACGCTGAGATGCATGCTAGCAGCTTACCTCCCTAGCTAGAGCATACTTCGGCTCGCTGTAGCTTCTGCCAAAGAAGCTTCGGTAGAACATCAACCGAAGTTTCCACAACGTCAGAACCCACATGAACCTCGACCAGTCGATCCATCCCAACTTGGAATCATATCTAGAGTCTCGATCGTTGAGCGGTTCAGATGGATTCAGCTCTAGGCAAAAGTCGAGAACGTGGGAGAGCTCTTCGTCGTATTCCCGTGCGATTGACCATCGCTTTGAGAGAGAGGTGACTCCTTTCAAGGAGAACGACTGGGCACGGCATATCCGTGAAAGGCGCGTCATCGCTATCAAGCTGTCAAATAGTCAGGAGAACTAGCTGCGTCAGATCTGAAGGGCCGGGGTTACAAGCAACCGAAGGTCGGACGTACTGAGAAGCTCCTGTGGCATGATTCCCTGAGTTTGCTACCACGGGGTCACCCTCGAACATGTCGTCGTCATCAATGTTGGTGGGCAGATCCGTGCGGGCCTCTGTGTGCGTCCGTGGACAATAGGTCAGCCCCACGAGACCGTGAGACGGCACATGGACATGAACCTATGTGGAAACTTCACTGACCTGGGTAGATGAGAGCTCCGGGTGCTATAGCAGCCGGATCCAAGCTGTGAAAGATCTCGTGATCAGTCAGCCTATCAAACGCCTTGCATAGGCTGCCAAGGAATTGACGAAGGAGATCAGAGGCCCTCACCTCTCAGCAACGGACAGACAAGCCCAGATCCGCCTGCCTAGCTCTCGCCTGATCGACCCCTGTCCGTTACTGGTCGGAGTATCGGCGATCAGATTGTGGAAGCCGAGCTCTCGAGCTAGACCGAGTGCCGTGTGAAGAAGGGTAGTCATATATGCTGAGGCGCTAAGCAAACAGTCACGACCAGGCATATGAGAGATCCTGTACATTAGACTGCACACTTTCTCCCGTTGAAGGGTGGTGGCTTCTCACCCAAAAGTCGGGGCAATCTGCAACAGAGGTTCACATCAGCCTCAGCATGGGCTATATGGAGGCCTCCTGTGATGATGTGCGCTTACTAGAGGTAGAATACATATAGCCTGTAAAGCCGGAAGACTCGGTCTAGCCATGAACCCCGACATGTGCAGACAGTTGATGGCTGTGTCAAACCACAGATGTGGCAGGAGATTGAGGGCGTCTGACACAGCAAGGTCGTTTCAACGATCTGGCAACATAATTACCAGCTATAGCTCGGACGTGCCTCAAATATGAGATATGGACAATCGCACGAACCTTGGCTGATACCCTCGGTACCGGGAATGGGTCCTTCGGCGTAGTACATACTGGACTGCTGGGTGCAAGCACGACAACCCGGACTTTCAACCTGATTGTAGCCCTAAGTAACTCGCCGCCAAGATCGAGAAGTCTGTTACGTTTGACATGCCATTGGGGCCAAACCAGAAGGTCATCAGTGCCTCAAATCCATCTATCAAATGACAGACAAGAGCTCACACAAAGCCAGAAAATCATGGCCCTTTCCGGCCGCATCGCCCCCATAAAGACTCCTCGCTCCCATCCAACTCTCGTATTCCCTCACGAATGTCGGCTTATGATATACGCAGTGAAACCAGTGAAGGTTGATGTGATGGTATTCCACCAGATAATGGGATAGTGTTGGGTTAATGAGCGATAGAGTCGTCAGTGTTTTTGCGTCTACCGTCGCTACCTGTGTGCCGGCCAAATCCGTATCAGCCGCCTTCGACTGCTTATTGTGCGAGTTCCATCGGTACTGCTACGCAGGAATAGTGCGATAAGAGGGGGATCAATCTGACTGTACTCACTCTTGCTGGATTGCCGGCCATCATGTGCGTCATGTTCCTAACTTGGCTCGCAGAATCGACCACGTCTTGCTCGTCAACCTCGCGGCCCGCAGCATCCTCGTCTGGTGAACCGACCCCCCTTACATCGTCAAGGGTACGCGTTCCTTCATCGTCGCTTGTATAGCGCACCGGAGAATCAGCTGTGGGCAGTAATCGAGCCTCGGGATGTCCCTCCACCTCCAAGGAAGCTGATTCTCGTGTGCGAGCTAGAGCTTGTTCCTGCAGTGCGAGTTTACGATGGAGTGACTTGTTTTCAATGACGAGCTCGGCATATGTTGGTTCTCTCCGCGAGGTTCGTTTGCCGTCCTGAGTGGTAGAAGTTTCACCATTCACTACCCGAGTCCATCTCCGACGGATGGAAGGGGCACAGGGAGACGCAGTATCGTGAGATGATCAGCTTGAGCTCCACTGATGCGGGCGGACTTGATTTTTGATGTTCGGGCATGCTCTCATTCACTCTTGCTGGCATAGATCTCCCAGTCCTCGCTTCACACAACGAGTACATGGGAATGTCTTGTCGCATTTGACCTTGCGGCGATAGCAGAATCCGCAGCTGGTGGTGTGATGTAAAGATCAACAGTCAATAATCAGCAGTGATGGCGATCTCCCTTCATACTGTCTGGATTGAGGAATGAATCACCATAACCCCCTCACCTCTTGACTTGCCTCTGGGACAGCTTGCTGCCGCTCCTCCTCGCAGGGCCTATCGAGGAGCTTGGCAGACCATGTGGACCCTCTCGCTCCATAGCGTTCTCGTGATACTTCGATGCAGGTGGTCAGTACTGGCGGAGTAAACAACTTGTTGTTCGCAGCGCGAATTCAAGAGATAAGGGAAAGGAGGTATATACAGCATGTCGGAGTTGACCGGCCCGTCCACCCAAATGCTCTATTAGAATTGGGTTACTCTCTCGACCACCGATTATCGGCAACTCAGCATTGGATGGGACATAAAAAGACGCATTCTTTGGATAAACAGAAGCCATACTACAACTGTATGAACAAACCACTGACTGAACCTAGTCACGATCCCTACAAAGCCGTCCGCTTGGTCCCCATCTCGTTGCCCTTCCTTCCGCTACGAAAACATTGAGCTACAAAGACTGACATATGCACCATTGGCGGCAGCCGCAGGACATTTTCTGGTTTCTTCTCGGCCCAAGACCCAAAGAGTGCTACGAGCATCACGTGCCGAATATATCTAGATCATTACACGTATAACACCCCCTACCGATCCTAGATCCGTGCGGGGAGAACCGCGACGGCGGTGATATCCTTTTCTTCTTTCTCAACTGGACTTTCCGGGGGAACACCAATGTTCCTCTCCTCCTTCAATCTGGCATCGACCTGAGCAACAGCTGCTGGATCGCCTTCGAACGCAATAGAAATCTCCTCGAGCGTATATCCCTTGGTTTCGACCATGAAAAGGTAGGCCAAAACCCATTGCACCATCAAGAGAGGGATGTACACCAAGTAGTATTTCCAGGTCTGTCGGATGCGTAATAAATAGGCAGGCAGTCAGCTACGACGATTGAAAGCATGCTATGGCTGTAGTCGTCAAATGGGACTTACGATGGCAGCCAAAGCGATCGAGTTAACGTAAGAGCTGTACGCTCCGGTAGCTTGATTGACGGTGTTCCATACGGCCATACCCTTGGCTCGGACGGCGCAATTGAGGATCTCAGCAGGGTACGAATAGAATAGTGGCGCGATGTATTGTGCAGGAATGTTGAAGAGCCAGACCATGACAATAGCAGCGATACCGGCCGCATTGTTTGTTCCTCCGCTTGCTTCGAATCTCGCTCCAGCAGCTGCCATCGCCGCCAACCCGCACATTAGAATGGGCCAAACAATCAAAACCATGGGTCGTCGCCTGAAGTGTTTCAAGGACCACACACAGGCTATGTTGGCGAACAGACCGACCATGGACAATCCTGCCCCGATACCGGTGATCTGGGTAGGAGATGAAATGCCGACGTTCTTCAATACGACCGAGTAGTAGAACGAGATGATCGCGGAACTGTTTAGCTGAGGCATGAAAGTCGTGAGACCCGCTAGGAACAGACGGCGCTTGTTTCCTGGGCCTGTCCAGACTTGGGTCCAGCTGAGGCCGTTGGCGGCATCTTCCAAGGCGAGTGTGTTCTTCATCTCCTCCCACTCAAACAAGATCATTTCGTCGGTGTCATCGCCGTTACCGTGGTATTCGACGAGGAAGTCGAAAGATTCCTTCTCTCGTCCTCGCGCGAGTAGCCATCGTGGCGTTTCGGGCACAAACTGTACCGCCACCAACAGATATACAGCTGGCACCAGCTGGATCAGGTATGGGATTCGCCATGACCAAGAGGTAGTGATGTGCGAACAGCCGAACGTCGTCCAAGCTGCGCAGAAGTTACCGATAATCCAGAAGCAGTCCCATGAAGCTGCCAATCATTGGGCGGTATTTCGGATGGGCCTGATCAGGTTCAATCGTTCAAACTATCAGTATCTTCGTAACACCCGATGATGGGAAAGTTATTTCTTCACTTACAATTTCCTGAATGGCTACCAAGGCACCTTGAATAAGTGCGGTATTGCCCCAGCCTATAACAGCACGGGACGCAACAAAGAGACCGTAGGAATGCGATCGATTGACTCCGGCTACGACGCCAAGTATCGTTCCTTTAACGATGGTGAACCCAAAGACCCGGATCAATTGTGCACCGCCAAATCGATCGGCCATCCATGAGTTAAGGGGGCCACAGAGCACGCCGACGATGAACGCTGACGCATTGAAGAGACCGATCTTCGATGCATCAGGGTAGTTTAGGTCGCGGTTCCAGGCTATGAGGGTCATGCATTTGTCAGCGACTACATACTGGGCTGCGATAAGGAACCTGAGGGTACATGGGAACAATCAGTACTCACTTTCTAATGCCATAAGATTACCGATGATGGTCCCATCGTATCCAACGAGAAACTCTCCGACGTAGAGGATGGAGATCATGCTGATCAGGTGAAAAGGGAGCAACGACTTGTCAGTTCGAGCAGCGGACTCCGCCCATACTTGGATGACGGCTCATGCTCACAATAACAGCTTCTTCAATCCGGTGTTCTTACTGAACGGAGTTAAGTCACTCGCGTTCTTCCTGTCAGGAGCATGACCAGCAGAAAACAACAGCAGGTCAGCTGGAAGTAACATTAAGGTGGTTACATAAACTGCACGTTTCACTCACAAGGTTGTCCAGTGCGGAGCGATGTCGCCGGCCATGTTGTTCCGGTTGCTATTGCAGCTGGGTCGCGGGGTGGAGTCGAGGTGCGGAAAGTCCGGGGAAGGGGCATATCCTCTCGAGGACCTTCGTCTTCTTTTATATTAGCTGGATTGTATTATCAGATAGTCTTCCAATGATGTGAAAGGTGATTACCTATCTTACCGGAAGAAGGGAAAGATAGTGGACTTCTTGCTGATGTCTTTGCCCCCGAAACCGCAATACATGTCAGCCGACAGAGGCGATTACCGGCGCGGGATCTTGAACCGCTTGTTCCGTGGCATTCGATTGTTGATCCTATGCGTAACCCCCAAGGGAATGAACCGAGGAAGTGATCTTATTCGGGCTGACTGACGGAAGGGCTTAAGCAAGACGAGCAGGAAACAGGTTAATTGCAGACTACGGCCTCGCGCGATCCGACGACCGTTGATTCGAGCGAAATCTCGGCTCTCGAAACTGATTGGGCTTGTACGTACTGTACGCACGGATAATCACTGGACACCTTATCTCTTATCATGTGACCACGATAAGCATGTGGAGGGTTTTGTCCGTATTGGGAAATAAGGGCAATCTTGAGCGAAATCTCGGTCGAGCTTTAACCTGTTTTAGCGCGTTCTGGGCGATGAGGGGTTTATCACGAGACTTCATAACCTCTTGCTCACAGAGTTCCTTTGACTCAATTGGTCAGCTTCGGCATCACACGGTGCTCGGGATTTAGCTGTGGATGATGCGGAGCGCAAGGAGATTACCGAGAGATGGGAGATGTTTTCACCGAGCGCCAGCAAACGGGCGATAACAGGTCACGAGGATACTACTTAGAGAGCGCGAATCCACTTACGCGCGAATTCGACTAGATCGGTGGTCGACATGGTTTTCGCTCACCAGCCGAACCGAGGTCTCGCTCGAAAGATCAAGAAGATGCATGTATGACGATGTTCGGCTACGAGGAGTGATCGTAGTGATTCTGGTGGCTGGTGAGAAGGGATAAAAATGAGTATACGTGAGCATTTAAGACCCCCAGCTTCTCGAGACGTTTGATCTCGTAACTCATCGAGCGTGGACCAAATCACACATTTTTTTTACTCAATCTCTTACCTTCCTTTTCCACAGCACACACCATGTCAACTACTACGACCACCACTGCGACCGAGACTCCGAATCTTCTTCGCCTTCGTCCCAAAGTAGACGATGCGATGCCCTTGCCAGCTTTTGAGTACGCTCACATCTTCGATTGAAGCCAACTTTGGTGACTGGCGAGATGAGCTAGCTACAAAAGGCTGGACAGTCGTCAAGGGCGCGGTAGCACGTGAGAAGGCTTTATTGTACCGGGAGCGAATGTTCGATTGGCTTGAGAGCTTCCCCCTCGGATTCATAAGAGATGATCCTAGTACCTGGAAGAATGAGCACTTGCCTGTTCATGCTAAAGGAGGCATGTTCTGGAGCTATGGTCTGTCGCACGAAGGCTTCGTAAGTGGCGAATGAAGTGCGGCATCAAGCTAGCAAGCCGAACCCCAGATCCATCATGTTGACATCGTTGCACCTGATGCTTATAGTGCTGGGACCTTCGACAAGAACAAGGTATCCTCGATGCATTCACCAAAATATGGGGTACCGATGAATTGGTCACGTCGTTTGATGCTGGTTGTATCATGCTTCCGGGTCGAACCGATGTGAAAGACGATAAACGATGGGAGCACATGGAGTGAGTATAAGCTTCATTGGCGCTCGTAGCTTTTTTCATCGCTGACATAGCCTGGTTCACCATACCTTCAGCCAATCTCGACACCGAAGAGGCTTCTATTGCGTCCAAGGCATCGCCAACTTGAACGAGAATGGTCCCGATGACGGCGGTCTGATGGTCATGACTGGATCATCTCAACTCGTCGAGGAGTACTTTGACACATTCGGCAGGACATACGAAAAGGAGAGGACATTCGGGGCATTCGATTACTGGAGTGAGTCTCCTCAGGTTTCGCTAGAAGATGGCTTCTTAGCCTGATCAAGACCGAGAAATAAAGCTGATGAGGATTTCCTCCTTCGCTCTCGGCAGTGTTCTCGGACGAAGAGCTCAAATGGTTCGAAGCCAAAGGCTGTGAATGGGTTAAAGTAACTGCAGGCTCCGGTGATTTAATCCTCTGGGACTCCCGAGCGCTACATTACAACGTTAGACCCAAGGGCGACAAGGACAGATGCTGCACTTGTGAGTGTCCTATGTCATTCGATAAGTGGCGTACCTGCATGAGATCACGAGCTTGTTACTGATCATCTGTACCTATCTGGTATATTCGCTCTCATATGGTAGACATCTGCATGGCGCCGGCGAAACTTCAGACGGAGGAGGACAAGAGGATCCGAAAGGAGGCTTTCGAAGCTGAAAGAGGTACCGTAAGTCGTGAACGATCCATGTAGCCCTTTTGACTCTTTCCGAACTGTTCGAACAACCTCACTTCATCTCACTGAGCGTTCGGGTGACGCTGACACTTCGAGCTGGGTGTCTTTGTAATCGCGTAGACGCACGTCCCCATCGGTCATGTCTATTCACATGCCTTCCAGCCTTCAGTTAGAGATGGCAAGCCAGACCCGCTCGACACTGGTAGACCCAGGGAGAGGATTCCGCAAACCGACAAAATTCTCAAGCTCGCGGGGCTTAAGGCATACTAGCAAGCTTAAGCTTCGAAAGTGGCATGGGTATCATTCTCACTCAAGTTCACTCCGTCATATCAGGGTAATCGAGTCATCTGGACTCTCTCGAGATGCGGGCCGCCTCTTATGTAAAATCGTGGCTGTACCGAGAAGATCGTTTTTAGTTGTCATTGCCATATACTTGTATCGGCTTCATTGCTGTGGGACGAATCGGGGTGCAGTTCTGATTACCCGGCGGCGGAAATACAACATATTGTACAATGCATGCTCACATGATCAGTATAACATACAATACTTTACTAGTTAGCAATCCGCTCGTCCTAGTTCACAGAGTGTCTCTCCATATGCCCTCCCATTACCTCCACCACTCTTCAGTCACAAGGAGCTCAAGCAACAGTTCCGCTCAAAGACGACTCGCTCTCATCATCATCGGCTTTGGTCCATCGCCACCTTATCGACGTCTGCGATCATCAGCATGTGACCTGTTGAGATGATCAGGATAAACCTGTGCGGAGTTGACCACTCACTGGTAAGGGGCAGTGAGAGGTTCAGGTGCGGCCATAGGCTGTTGACGGATACAGATTCTCAGGAGTCAGCTCATTCAGTTCACCGATTCAGAGGTAGTGAAAGCAGGGGGGACAGGTGCCTACCTTCTGCAGAACAGATTGGCTTCTGAATGCGTTGATGACAGGTCCACCGACATTGACATTCGCTGAGGCGTGAATACCGTTACCGTTGCCCTTGGGTGAGGCCTGGTCGGCATTGCCAGAGCTCTGAGCAGTACCCGAAGAATTGTCGGTCGATGGCTGAACAGAAGGAGAGGAAGCAGTGCTGGCACTGGAATCTGTGTTGGCATTGGCGTTGAAGTTCATGTCAGAGTGGTCCATGGGGGTATTGTTTCCGTTACCGCTGATATCGGCAGTCTGGAAGTCAGCACTACCGGTAGACTGGCTTGAGGCATCAGCATTTTGGTTTTGAACAGCTTGCTGATTGATATCAGGCGAGAAGAACCTTGATCGCTTGTTCATCTGAGTCATCGTAGCTTGCTGAGCCGCACCATCACTACCGCTGACAGCTCCCGAATCATCGGTCGAGTCGACTGGGATGGAAGCTTGGTTGATGGATGGGTTGACGGGCGTGAAGATCAAGGTAACGTTGGAAGCTGAGTTGGATTGAGGCAAGGTAGTGGAGTCGGTTGAGGTATGAGGACCATCAGTCTGGATGGGAGGAGGAGAAAAGGTTGTTGAGGGACCGGAGCCTGAGGCAGAAGCAGAGCTGCTCATGCTGGTGGGGCTAGGGCCAGATGGAGAAGTGGATGAGGAGATGGGGACCACTGTGGTAGTAGCCGCGGCGGTAGCCCTTCTAGCGAGGGACGCGGTAGCCGCGCCAGTAGGGGTCATACTGTCAGAGTAAGCCCCAAAGTCACCATCAGTCGCATAGGCCTCGGCAGCTGCCATCGTAGCACTGGCGGTGCTCATGGCGGCAGCCATATCGGACTGGGGCGCGTCTCCATCGATGTCATCGGGGATCGCCTGAAGGAGCTGCTGAGCGTCGGTTGATGGCTGCCAGTCAGGGTGGATAACACCAGTGTTGGGGTCGTACAGGAACTTCTGACTCTCGTGAGAAGATGTGTCATTCGTACAAGGCGTGACAGTCAACGGCGCAGGGTTTTCAGGCGAAGGGTCAAAGGTGGCACAGTACGGCTCAACTGAGGCTGAAGAAGCGACGAAGATCGGCACCTTCAGGTTAACAGAGATGGGGGCCGACGTAGTTGAGTTGCTGGGAGCAGCAGCTGAGGCGACGGTGGAATTGGAAGGTGTGAGCGGGACAAGGTAAACCTGGGTTCGGATATTGTTCGACGCGTTCAGGACGAAGGTCGAGTTGGGGTCCGTACCGTTCGACGTGGACAAGACAAGGGAAGCGATACGCTGAGCGGTAGTCGAGTTGTACACGGGGCTCTGCAGGTGTGGAAATCAATCAGTATCTAACTGCAATACTGACTGGACAGATGGAACCCGATAGACTTACGGTAACATCGATATAACCCGGTGCACCACCCATCGCATTCATGGGAATTCCGCTATCCTGACGCTTGTGGTTGTTGACAACCGTAACATCACCACCATCACGAGAATCACATCGACCATGTCTGCACTCGTTGGATGACCAGCCGTGGTGTCGGTGGTCACCCCGGTGCGCATGTCGATCATCGTGACCGTGGCTCCTTCGCTTATGGTTATTGACAACCGTCACATCCCCTCCATGGCCATGCCGACCGTGATCGTTGTCGTTGGTCACGACAGTAACATCGCCACTGTTGTGGGAGTGGCCATAGTATCGGTGACCGTGGCCATGATGATCCTCATCAATGATTGTCACATGTCCGTCCTGGTCGTGTCGCCTCCTCTGTAGTGGCAAGGCATCCTGGTTCCCCTCCTGAGGTCCCTCGAAAGTTTCGTGGTCATGCTGGTTGTGCTCGTCCTCATCGTGATCTCGCTTGCCGTATGGATAACCAAATCTCCCGTATCGGCTAGAACCGTAACCCACAGGGCCATAGGCAACCTTGGTGTACGGGTAGCCGTTGACAGGCACTGGGACAGTGACAGCATCGGCGTAGTTGCCAATGACTCGCACTCGGTTGAACGCGCCCCCATCAGAGAAGTAGATTGGCTTGCCGTATCGCAGACCGTTATCCCAGGAGTGTCGATAAAAGAAGTCAGCATCTCGGTATCGCCTTTGATCACCGACCACAATGATCCTGTCAGATCGGTGGTGTCCACGCTTGTTGTTGACTACAGTCGTATCACCATTGTGACGATGCCTGTCGCCAGAATTGTTGACGATGGTGGTATCACCACCGTGTCGATGGTGGCGGTCCGAGTTGTTGACAACAACAGTGTCGCTACCATGGTGATGTCTGCCGTTGGAGTTGTTCACAATGGTGGTGTCTCCACCGTGACCATGTCGGCCATTACCATTGACTACAAAGGTATCGGAGTGACCATGGCTATTGACGATGGTGGTGTCGCTACCTCGATGTCGCTTGAGGAAAGCCCGACCAAGACCAGCAAGCCTGGAGGAGAAACCTTCTTCGGGGCTCGAAGATGGCGAGGAAGAAGGGGATCGCTTGTTATTGACCACCGTGGTGGATCCATGATTGTGTCGGCCGTTATCGACGACAGTCACCTTCATACCAAAGGAATCAGCTTGCATCTCTGCAGAGCTGCACTTTTCAACCATGTAAGGATCGAGACTCACATCTCCGCTATGACGGTGTCTACCATTGTCGACGACGGTGACCTAGGGGATTGTGTGACTTATAAGTATGATGATCAATCTTCCAACTAGGCAAGCCAGAAGGTTTCAACTCACATCATCGCTGTGACGGTGTCGGCCATTATCGATAACGGTCACCTGCAATGGACTGTGGTCAGAAAGATTCAATCACATCTGGAGTTATCAGGAGCCCGAAGACCGCTTACGTCTCCGCCATGATGTCGGTGTCTGTCTCCATCGACCACAATCACATTACCCTCACGGTCTCTGTGAGATCTCGCATGAATGTGCTCGTGGATATGATCATCTCCATCGCCATGCTTGTACCCGTTGTCAATAACCTCAACCACTTTGGATCCATGTCGCCCGTGTCCTTCGTGATTGACCTCGACATCGTTGTGATGTCTCTTGCCATAGTGCTCGTGGACGTGAGCGTGAGTGTTACCATTGCCGTGACCGCGGTAGTAGCCATCATCGATGTACTCGACAGAGTGACCGTGGCCCCCTCTGTGATAACTGTAATCGTCGCCGATCACGTCAACGATAGAGTGGTGTCGGTGATGTCGCTTGGAATGTCCATGAGCATGAATATGCTCGTGAACATGGACATCACCGTGCCCGTGATTGTGACGGTGGCCATGTCCAGAGTTTCGGTAGTAATCGTCATGATCGCCTGTGAGAATCACTCGATCGTGCCCATCGTTGTGTCGAGGAGATCGGATGGCAATATCAATCAAGCCACCGTTACCAAGTAAATGGCCGTTGTCCTGGATACACAGAGAGGACGCGTCAGTAGCTGCAGAAAATAAACACACGTCTCGTTGTGCGGGGAAGCAAATGTAGTGATTTGTATTCACATGGTGCACAGCATCCGTCGCTGCATGACCGATGTTGAGATCGATCAACTGTAGATGTCGCGAATCGACATCAGCAGAACATTCCATATCGAATCGAGCCGAGCAGGGACACCTACATTGTCATCATCCGCTACAGTTCTCCAAGGTCCCCTTCGCGAGGGCCGACCTTTCCACATCCTTTTGCCCTGCTCCTTGTCTTTCTGACCACCGGTCCTCATCGATCCGCCTTTGACCTTTTTGTCCGAGCCATTCTTCTCCACGGCTTGCACCATATCCTTGACTGATCGTCGAAGGCCACCCTCAGAGTTTTCATTATCTTTCGCCTTCTGCCTTCGGGCTTCCAAGACCTATAAACAGCGTCAGCAAACTGCCGGTTCAAAAGGCGCGTCACCGGGAACGTGTGAGCGGAATAGAATGAAGAGCTGCTTGACTCACGTCGACTCTGGGTACATCCACATTCACATCAATCATCGCCTTTCCAGTAGCAGCAGCGGTCGGCATACTCGCATCAGCCATGTTGAATCCATCATTGCCGGTAGAGGAGGACGAGGGCACGGCCGAGTTCACGTCGACGTCGACTTTGAAGTTGGCGGTAGGGATAGCTGAAGCTGCCGAGAGGGCGGCAGCGGCGACGAGGACGGAGGACTTGATGTAGACCATTTTGTGTGCTGGTGACTGAGGAGTAGGGTAGATTGAAACTCAAAAGAGGAGGATAGGGGTTTTAGACTGGACTTTGGTCGGAGGTCTTCCTGGTGAGGGTAGAAGGATACACTATCTGGGGCAAGCTCTGCTCGCTATAGAGATAATTTTTCGACCTGCGAAAAAGGGGGAAAGGACAAAATATACTTTTTCACTTGAGGTAGTTGTTGAATGTGTGCTCCCAATTAAGGGGTCGATCGTATCACTTTCTTTTGTCGTTGATGTTGATGATCGAATTCGTTGCTGTGTTTTGTCGTTTTCCTTTTCGTTAGTTAGCTTTTGCAGGGGAGAGAAAAGCAGGTCTGTTCAAATTATCGTAATGAGCGTAAGAGAAGCGCGTTGAGCTTGTGTTTTGTTCTGTTTTTAGGTAGGCAGGTAGATGAGATAGTGGATCACCAGGAGTCCAGTCTTTTTGGGGGAGGGTAGGTTTGTGAGTTTGGGAGCAGTGGGGTGAAGAAGCGATTATCAGCATTGGGCACGAAGAGCCTTTATATATCACCCGCATTGTCAATGTCAATGATCGCTTTGCATTCCTCGTATAGCGGCATTCGTATATCGATGATGAGGCTGATCAACTCAGAGTGAGGTTGAGGTTGCGATCTAGACTGTGACACCTTCAATTGTGGACCGCTCGTACGCACTGCCCAAAGTCAGCCTTCACCAGTTGTTGGATGGAAGAGGATCGGGATCACGTCGAGAGGCAGGCTTTTGATCTTGACGTGGCTTGGGGTCCTCATGTCTTCGACTGTCTATCAGAGTGCATTCACAATATCAATGCAAGGAATCTTAGATACCTGAGATGAATTGCATTGCAGTGGTGATCTTGACCATATGTAATAAGTCAATTCGGTGGTGACGTCCATCAGATCTGAATCGGTCCGGCGGGGTGTCCTGTGCCCCTTCGTGGATATGTACTAAGCCGTTCCTGACCCAAACATTAGTCTCGCGCTAAAATAGCGTCCGCTTCCTCATTTTTAGGTCAGTTCCCCCTCCAACCAGGTACTGCTCAGTACTGCGAGCGCTCTCTTCATGCTGCGCATTTGCATTTGCATAGACTACTCTCACACTCTTCTATCGAGTCATGGTGCATCCTCATATCGTCACTAACAGCTGAGGACACCACCTGTTCGATGGGCGGTTGTGCAGGGAAGCGCGTGAGGGGATTAAGGGTGTGGGATCTTGGATTTAACCGGGAGAGATACTCCGATACCGCGGCGGCGCTTCTCCCCTCTCGCCCTCGAGCACCTGAATACCAGAATGTCTACAGTGTGTGTCGTAGTGTCGCTTCAGCGTTCCTTTCCTTTCCTTTCCGCTTTTCTCTTTTGCGCTCGTGCTTCGACTTGAAAAGTGGAGACGGCCCTACCTGTGAACATCAGCAAGCGATGTGCGAAGTACCGTTTCGTGGTTTGAATCCTCCACCGAGAGAGGTGAACATCAACCGATGCTAAATGCTACGCTAGTGGAGTGTGTGTGTGTGTGTGTGCCTTGGTGCCTACACTAGCGACTCACACTGACGAAATCAAACAGTCAGCACATTCCGCCCTCTTTTATAAGCTTCCGCATCGCATCGCAAGCATGGTTCATGAGCAATGAACAATCAATCCGATCACAAGTCCCACAGGCAGCTAATGCGTCGGCTGCTCTCAACTTGACTCCAATCTGGAACCGAAAAGAAGTGACGAGCGATCATCACCACGTTATCTCGCGCCATCGCCATCGCCATCGCCGCCACCATCACCATCACCATCAACGTCAACATCAACATCTTCATCAGTGCGCCCTGATCAGCGTTATCAAACAAGGTTTTCCAACGTGCAAAAGATCCTCCTCGTCATCACAGCTCTTGCCAACCAGGTGGAGATAAGTTGAAACGAAACCAAGAGTTTGCCATCTCGTCTAGAGCTCCTGTTTCGAAAATAGCTCCGAGGAATGCCATGCGGAATATGGACCCAGCAAGGGAAGCCGAAGCTTAAGTTGTCAACACGCCCGTACCTTTTCCAGTTACTGCGACTTTTGCCTTTGCACCACCCTCAAAAAAACTTGGGATGACATACATCACAGTCATAGTCATATACATATATATATACATACAACATACGGCTACGGCTGCACCAACGTGTTTGCGATTCACGACTCCGAACTCATCATCCTCGAGAGAGGTTGTTGTCGTAGATGCGAGTACGACTACCCCTCATGTCATTCTGTATCATCTATCACACTCCTTCTGAACCCAAATAGCGGGCATTTAACGCCAGACGTATCGTACATGTAGATCGCCTGTTGAGTAGACTTTCACCGCGACCACTGGCTGTCTTTCTATATCTTATCTTTCTCGTAATACTTGATACTCTCCCGTTATTGTGGACCCAGCAGCATATCAATTGCAGACGACAGGGACCAGCCGAAGTAGGCCCTTTAGACGGGATCAGAGTGCGTAGGACATATATAACTATTTGATATCCAAGCATACTGCATTCATAGAGTTGATTTTGAAAACATCGAACGAAAAAGCACAAGCCAAGAGTGAGTAGCGTGCACCTCAATAACATCACCTTTCACTCTCACTGCACTCTCGCATCCTGCTGCTGCCGTTGACTGAATTTACTTTCCTTCTCGCCTGTATTGTACGTCCATCTCAGTGTCATCGCCCACGCCGACCGCGGGCCCTTCAGCCCCAGTGGGTTCCAGCTCAAGGCCGCCATACCCGACCAATCAACCACGCGTACAAAACTACACCTCCGTCCCCATCACCTTCGAGCCCAGCGCAAGCTCCACCTCAAACTCCATCATGAACCTGAATACGAACCCGATCTGGACCGGTCAGCGACCGAGTATATTGAGTCAGCAGTCGTATGACTCTCGGCCGGTAAGTTGCTTCGCCCGTGTTGTAGTCTACGATCTTAGACGGTATCCTTATAGAACAGATGCGCGAAGATGTGCAAGTATAGTAGGCTAATCTTATCGCTATGATGGTGGCGCAGGAAATGCCTGGAGATCAATCACGACGGTCAACGATGCCCCAGCCGTGAGTGCGCGATATCTCAGGCCTATACCCTTATCCCTTACAAATCTCCTGTGGTAACTGAAGTATCGCTTGCCGAGGTTTCTCATCCGCCAACAATATCTGATAATAATCCACCAAGATCCCCTTCGTGATTGTGTGGCTAATGTTTGCCGGCGACGTTTGGTTGTGTCTTCCAATCGAATACAGACCGTCAAGTAGCCGGACGAACAGCAATCCATACCCTTTAATGGTAGTGGAACATCAGACGTTCATGGGTCTCGCCCAACCCGCACCGAAGATGAAAGATCAAGGGGTCTATCACTATCTCTGTGAGTAGTTTAATTTCAACTTCATGTATAAGCATTATACAAGGAGTTGCACAAAGCACGAAGCCAGGCGAAATGTTATGGCGACATTCCCTGGTCTCTAGCTGGCCTTGAATGCTTGCATCTGATCCATCCACCAAAGTAAGGCGGACCAGGCTGACTCAGGTGTTTCCCCACTCCCGTCCTGCCTTCCTGCCTCTTTCTTCATCCATACCATTACTGTCCCCGCGGCTATCCCAACTCGGATTTAACGTTCTGATCAACGATCAAAACCTACCTGATACACCTTCTTTCCCTTTCGCCGCCCCATTCGCCCTCGTCCATGCCTATCAGCCGACCTCTGCCTCGGAGCGATTCTATGCCAATGTTTCCCGTGTATGCGATACAAGCCTGAGGACCAATATAAAGCTCAAGATGGAGGCAATAGGGCCGGGTGGGGATGATCGGCTCGGCTGCGAGCAAGCGAGCTGCGGGATAACAATTATCGAACATCGTATCGATAACCTATCCATTTATCAACCGAGCTAGCGATGATCTCTTTGTGCATACCGACTCTGTGTAGATTGATGATCCCGACAAGCAGATGATGGAATCACGTCTGATTTTGGTATGCCTCCAAGGCGTCCGTCGCATACACGAGAAACGAGAACGGATAACGGATAACGAGGAAAACACGGTTATAACGACCTCATCATTATTCAATGTCCTCTAAAAGCAGCCACAGAATCAGAAGGAATCAGCATGATTTCCACAACGAATTGAGACGATCCGGATAGGGAGGCACAAAGCGATGTGCAATTGGGATTAACTAGTAGGGGATGGTGGAGAATCATGCATATGAAGAAGTGAAACATAGATCGAGCCCCATAACTCATCTACATTGACTACAGTACCTTAGATAGCCGACCATAGAATATTTTTCACACGCGATACCCACGTACATACGCAGTGTATACAGTAGATGGACCTAGACCTAAAAGATGTACTCATGCATGCCACAAAGAAATAATTCACGCTCATAGAAGATGTCGCTATTGTACATATTCGGAGCACACGGGAGATATGAAGCGAGGCGTTGTAAAAACCAGACGCTCTGATACGATGAGACGTGGCAGTCAAGGACACCAGACTGGCCATGATGCAATCAGTATGCGCAGTAACGAAGCGACCGTGTTTGCGCGTTTGCGCGATGGGCTGAAACGTGAGTGACTGCGGTCAATCACCCGGCAGGCAGATGATCTTCAGTTTCACTCTACTTGATACATCTATCATTGTCGGGACGCTACACACTAGATACGGGAGCGTACACTATAGAACTCTTGTATACTCCTATATATATATAATTATTGGCCGCAAACACGCTGTAGGAGATAGGGTATCACCTCGAATCATGAAGAGATACAATACAAACAATATCAAGGGTGAATACGATCATTCAACTCAACGAAACCAAGAAAGTCCCAAACAGAGATACTAATACACGCTGTGACGTAACAGCTGGATTTCAGACTGACATCATCAACGCGCTCGGGAACATGGTCCGTCAATTCAAATGGCTGTCATTGTCTTCCTTCTTTCCCTCTCTCTTTCCCTCTCAGCGGCAGATACAAGCGCAGCAATGCCAACCAAAGGTTCTCTCTGACCATCACGCTCACGGTCCCGCTCACGCTCCCTTTCTCTCTCTCGCTCCCTATCGGCTTCCTTGAAGATAGCCGCACTTGCAGGCCCCGCCCAGCTCAATCTGGGTGATTTCAGTCTATCTCTCGATCCAGCGTAAGGATGATGTCGGGGACTAGCGAGATGGAAACCTGGCTCCCTGTATTTTGACTGCAGTTCGGAAGACAACGGTGGCAATGATATTGGCTCGCTTCTATCTGATGCCGAGATCGAGGACATTGAGGGCAGACCCCTATGCGACGTAAGAGGAGGCGACGGAGATCGAGTGTTGTATGGCCGGCCCATGGACGCTGCTGATGATTGAGCTCTGGGCCGTAAGGGAGGGAGGGTCGGAACACTGAATCGGGGATAAGATGACATATGAGGTGTGGAGACAGACATTGTCGATACGGGAGATGTCGCGGAAACAGCAGAAGCCGTCTCGGTCATCTGCCTGACCGGAGAAGTTTGGTACAGGCTCAGCCCCAATCCGGAGGAGGGCAACTCGATAGACGAGGAGGCTTGGGAGAATCGAGGAGTAGGCATGGACGGAGCGATAGGGTTGCTGTGACCGAGAGAGTAGAAACCTCTGGCGAGAAGTTCTTGTCGGTCAGAACCCCATTCGAGCTTCATCTCGTTCCACCATAGGGATAGGCGATCTTCCATAACAACTTGTTGAGGACCGGGTACAATGAGATTGGATTGTTTGAGGTGTTCTTGCCAATTTGAAACGACGAAAAGCGGGAACAAGACTACGCAAAGGAAAAGGGAGTCAGCTCAACCTCCGTGTAGGACCAAGACTGTTTCATGAAATCCGTACTCACAGCAACAACCCTCACGACCACTTCGACCAATAGTATCCATAATCACCGTAAGGTTGTCCACTGCCTGAGATTGCCTCTGAGCAGTGTAGGTGGCATCTTTCTGCTGAGCTACAGCGGCTTGGAGGTAGAACATGCCACACTCCGCAACAGCGTGCATATACGCGTAGAGCCAGCCGGTCATCTTCACTTCGGCGATAGGTGAAGACAGCTTGATCACCGCGGCCGAGAGATTGTGCTCATCAAAGTGAAGATGACGAGGTAGAGCCATTGCCCAACTCTTGAGGGAAGACTCGAGACGAGAAGCAAGACCATGCTTGTTTTCCGCGTTCTTCGGGTCGGTGGCAAGTGCCATGATATCGGCGAACACGGATAGCTGTCGCAGGAAGAAAAAGAAAATTAGTACGACTGCAACCACTAGACGCAGAATAGAATCCTCTACGTACAATTCGAATGACATGACCTAGTTCGCCAATCTGACCCTCTTCTCCAGACCAATTACCACTCCCCTGGGTCATTCCATCTCGCCTACCAGATTCTCTACCGCCCGCAGCGTTCCCGCCCCATCGGGCCCAATGGATCTCATTACCGGGCAGTGGGATATTACCCAAATCTTTTTCTAGCATTGACCTCGGCCTGCCGTTCGCTGCAGCGCAGAGATCGTGGAAGGCGAGCAACCAGAATGTTCGAGTTCTCGTTTCCATCAGAGTGTTGAACTCGATTGGGCTCAGACCAAGCTGGGTGGCTGGAGGTGGTATGTAAGCCGATGAACGGGGCCGAAGGATATCAATTCCAGCGTCCAGGTAGAACAAGCCCAGCTTTGGTTGGCGCAGACAGGTGAAATAGACGCTCAAGAGGTAAGCAGCCTGAACTAATTCTGTTTCTTGCCATGTCCCTTGATCCGACCGTCGTTCCTCTTCCGTCCACGTTTTGCGTATTTCGATCATTCGTTGAGCGGCAGCGTGCGCTCGGTGAATGAAGGGCTCACCGCGGAGGTGAGGAGGTTGATGAGGGGAATAGGCTGTGAGCAGAGTTGGGTTCTCGCATAGTCTTGCGGCTAGGGCGTAGATGGTATCCAGTAATATCGGAGAAGTCTGGTTCAGATACAATCGGTATTGGAAAGTAGCCGGATGAAACATGGTCGATAAGGGCGAACATCGTTTGAAAAAGACTATTGACGGGTTGAATCGATTTTGATAGTCAACATTGAGTTCAGTCACAAGGCGAAGTAACCAATGAGCACTCACTATCGATAAGCTCAGCGCTTAAAGATGGGTCAGCTTCGACCATCTGCACTGGGCTGATTGTCATCCTTCTTGAAGGCTCGCTGTCTACATCCTTGATCGACTCGCGTCTAGACCAATTGCTCTCGCCGCTCGTCTTGCGCTCGTGAGTGCTGGCGCTGCCCCTGGCATTACTGTCATCCTTGCTGGTTCGGGCAGGTGCGATGGAAGAATCTCGAGTACGGGGTGGAGGGATCGGATCACCCTGAGCATTGACGTAGAGGCATGGCCGATTTGAGAACTCGCAATTTGAGCAAGGAGCGAAACCATCACATCGTCGTTTGTTTTTCTGCGGGGCGGTTTGGAGAGCAGAAGAATCAAGGCCACTCAGCACCATTCATTTATATTTGAGAGACATTGAGTTCGACAATTGAAGGGCAAACTCACATGACAAGCACTGCAAGCTTTGGCCAGCCTTTTCCGCTTACGACCCTTGGTTGTCAATTCCTCCTTCTCTGTAGATTTCTCCTCAGCGGGAGCTTCTCTTTTTAGTTGGACATCCCAATCTCTCTTCTCCGCGTTTGAGCCGGTTTTCAACATAAAGCTCGATGTCGTGCTGGGTCCTATAGAGCTATACGCCGTTCGAAGAGGTGGAGGGTGAGGCCGTTCGCCAGCATAGTGGAATGATTCTCTTCGTATCACATGAGGTGGTTGAAGGGTCTTTGAGGAGCTCGGACTCAACCCCGGTCCAGCGTTCGCCCCTTCACGCAGTGGCAAAGGTGGGATGTTCATCGATTTGGGTGAAGGATATGTAGGTGATACCAATGAGGTCGATTTTTGATGCTCTTGCGGCGAAGGTCTCATCGACTGGGATATTGTATGGACTGGTTTAGTGGGTGAAACGGGACTCGCAGTAGCAGAGGTGATCGTCATAGATACCGTCATTGGATAACTGTATTTCTGTTCCAAGCGATTTCAACCTCGATTGGCTAAGACTTTTTCTCTTTAAAGTTTTCTTTTTCTTTTCGTTTCACCAAAGAGGTGGCGAATTGCAAGAGGAAAGAGGGGAGTTCTCCGGATGACTTGTCGCCTCGCTTGACGTTGGTTCTTATATCCAAGTCAGCTTCGTGAAGTTTAACCGAACAATCGAAGCCTTTGGATCAGATTCTTGAGAAGAGCGTCTGAATCGAATTGATTATACGATAATGCCTCGTCCGGTTGATGTCAACTCAGCTGGTTGAATCCAGACAAGAAGGTTAAAATGGATGAATCGAGAGTGAAATCTTCTCAGATAGAGGGAGGTGCGATATTGCTGTCTCGAAGGCGCAGAGGATGAGACTATAAACGGTATTGATGGGACTAGAGATCGAGGGAGAGTGGGGAAGAAAAGAGGTAAGAATACGATAACCTGGAGTTGGGGTGGGGAGCTCAAAGGTAGGCGGTAGTAGATGCTCGAGGTTGTTAGCTTCGAAGACGCAAGTCCGAGGCTGTTTCACGATTCTCGAGTTGTCTGTATTGTTGCGGTCCAGTCGAGTCGCGTTGAGTTGTGAGTTGTTCCAGTAGATCCGCCCGGCGGTTGGAGAATACGAGATGAGATATTATTGGTCGAATTGGTCGACGTCAAAGGGTCGAAAGGAGGGAATGTCCGGTAAGATAGGCTATTGACAAATGCGGGTGGGTGAATGGGTGTCTGTGTCGCAGTGCGGTGGGGAAGGGTTTTGATAATGTTTGATGCCGGCGGAGGGGGCGACAGTGGTGGGATGATGGGATGATGGGATGGCACGAAGATATCCCGTGACATGGTGTGGTGTTGCATATACATATATATGGTATGCAGGATTGTCGGGAACGGCGTGTGATGTGTTTGGTGTGTTTGAGTTGATTTGATTTGATTTGATGGTTGATGGCGAGTAGAGTTGATTGAGCGATCAAGGTTTGGTAGTTGGTAGTTGGTCGAGCACGGTCCACCACGGGGCAAAGTGGGGCAATTTTAGTGTGATTAAAGAGGCAAACCATAGTCAAGGGAAACAAAGTCCCATAGAGTCACGAGTTCGGTGATGGTCAAGGGTAAGACAAGGTCGGTTGTCGGCGTTGTATGATGGTGAATCCAAGGGTTATTGCAAGGTTGCAAAGGATGATGTTGTGATGAGGATGATGATGATGATCCGCGTTGGTCGGGGGCCAGAAGACGGGAAAAAGGTCAACATCGGGGCCACCGGAAGAAAGATCCGACAGGTCGTAGAGGTTTATGATTCGACGTTTCATAGGGTGATGGTTGATAGGGTACATGAACAATCGGTCAGCATATGCACTTTCCAAAGTACCGCCGGAGCAGGTCAGGTCATGGGTACATACAGATAGATGGTAAGCGCTTGGATGAGTGTAAGGAGGGGGGCGGGCGCAAGTAGGGGTCAAAATCAAATCTCGACTCTGTCAAAGGACGGCTCAGATCTCGACGAGAGAAGTTGCATTGTCATGAGTGGTGCGCAAGATCCGCCCGCGCTCTGATCAACATGATAGGATGCGAAAGGAGAAGGTCATGAGACGAAAACGAAAGGAAGGGGAAAGAGGGCAAAGAGGGTATTAAAGCTGCACCCGTGATCGACGCATATGATCCAGTGATGGACAGAGAAGGGTAAAAGGGGCCTTTGACGCTCACCTTTTTTGCCTTTTGATCACTCCGGATGATTCTGTCCTGACTGACACTAGATGATTAGCAAGTCGAGATTGTCGATAATCGCTGTCGTTGTCGTTGTCGAGCCAGACAATGATGATGGATAGTGACGATAATGTAGTGCACAAAAATCCAAAATTGGTCAAGATGAGAAAGGCGAAATGACTAGACTGGTAGAAACGCAATGATGTTCGATAACTACAGATCAGCTGTTAATGTGTTGCTGGCGAGGGCAAAGATGGAACTGGGAGTTCAGAGTAAGGTAAGGCATGTGAGGAAGTGTGCTTGTTGCAGGATGGGAAAATGCATGTATGGTGCTCAGCAGAATATGCTATCTACATTGTGCTAGCGAGCGGTATGAGCGGGAAGGGAGATTAAGGAGTGAGGGGGGAGGGGGGGAGGAGACTTATGCCGCAAAAGTAAAACAGGAGGTCGGAGCACGATGCCGGAATGAATTTGCCGATGAATTGAGCCAGAGTAAAAGGTAAAAGGGGGGGGATGCGGATGAGGGGCAAGGGGGAAAAAGGGGGGGAAATGAGGGAAACCAACATGGCAATTGTTGCGGGTCGGTCGGGGGTCAGGAGGGGCAACTCACCTAGTACGTCAAATTCTCCTCTCTGTTTGCGCGCGTAAGGGCGCATGGGCAGGGACAACAACAGCCACGGTCAAAATATGTTGATTATTGATCCTCTGATCTTCTTCTTCTCTTGCTGTTGGCAATGCAAAAAATGTGATTGACGCCTTGACTTTTTACATAAATGGGATCTCGGTGAGAAGATACATCCAAGCCAGCCCGCCCATATGCATTGAGTGGAGACAAATATAGCCTATGGCCCGTCGGTATCTGGCTACCTGTTTTCTTTTGTGGACGTTGGTTGTGCGGCTGCTGTCTTTTCCTTTTCGTACCGGTCTAACGTCACAAAGTGAGAAAGGGAGTGCGTATGAGTATACTCTGCTGGTCGATCTTTTGTTGACTGGTTGAACCGGTAAAGTGATTGCTAAAAGGCTGAATTAGATTGATTTGAACAAAGGAATAATGAGGAATGTGACGGACGAAGCGAAGCGAAGCGAGGACCACCGTTCTTGCTGTGATGCGCAGAAGATGAGAGGAGACGGCGTTCTATGGGTACAAATCGCGAGATTCGTTCGGCCTTATTCTCTGCGCGTATGTATGTATAAAGTCTTGTTAGGGTAGATTTGCAATATCGATGCGGAAGAAGACACGCTGTTGAGTCCGAAAGGTCGGGCTTACTGGCGCCGGATATAATCACAGTGTCGACTGGCCAGGCCTGTGCGTGAGAGCCAAGCCGTAGGGGAGGGGCTCTGAATCACGATGCGGGGACCAGAAGTCAAAAATGTCTAGTGACCGTAAATGTAACCGTCCGTCAGATGATGCGATGGGCGTGTGAGCGGCAGGTCGGCTAAGCGAGTACAGTCTAAGTGGAGTGAGAGGGCGGATGTGCGAGTTATACCGTGCCGGCGGAATTGTCCAAGTGGATACGGTATTAGTGAGACAGAGGTTTATTTGCTCTTGGCTTCGCACCAAGATGAGAGTCAAAAGTCCAAATGCACTCATTTCTCGCTCCATATGGCATTTGTTTACATGTTTATCATCTTTATAGGGGGGTATCATGTAGATTTGGGCAGACTCGCAACGATGGATGAATCCGAAACAATCCATTGATCATCCCCCTTTCGCATCCCCTAAAGGATAGAATTCCTCAAGAGGAAACGTTGGTTCTTGGCAAAGCAAATGGAGTACTTCGTGTGTGTGTGTGTGTGTGTGCGCGTTTCTGAATGATCGATATGATGCACAAGAAAAACACAAGGAAGGACCCCGTCATCTCTCGGAAGCTTCCTTCCGCTTGGGTGCCGCTACCGCACTGCATGTATTGATCAAGTGAAGTTCTTACTGGAGGGGAGGAGGTGAGCTATGGTTTTGTCTCGCTGTAAAGTCCGTCAATCCCGAGAATGGTCCGTAACCCTGGGATGGATTTCATCACACGGACATGTGAACGAGCCCCAACCCCAACTCCGAGCGGCTATGAAGCTCTAAATGACGCTACCACTACCGCTCCATACAAGCATAAGCCATAAGCCCATAAGCGAAATCCTAAATGACATATATGCAAAAATGCAAAGGAATCCAGAACGTATACGAAAGGGGATAAGGGGATGCAAGAAGGCATCGTAGGCACTGCTGTATAGGTAGGTGGGATGCAAAGCGCGCAAGCGAGAGGTCCAACTGTTCAACTGTTAAATCACTGCACTGGGTTTGTATCCTTATAGCGTTTTGGCTTTGGCTATCGCCATTGCCGATGTCAACCGATCCCTTAGCACAGGGCAAAACTGTAGCCAAAGTGCGTGTCCCCACACCAATCAATCACACCACCCACATCCCGCTACGACATTACCCCGCGGTCCCGGTCTTCGATGACAGACTTGTAGCCGCGTTACGTTGACATACAGGAGAGAGTAATTTCCTTTTCTTTCTCGTTATCGCGGACCAAGCGGAAATTGACGGTCCGAGTTTTTCGAAAAACCAATGTGAATACATTTTATGGTGATGGTTTCCTTTGAGACTTTCCATCAAACAAACAACACCAACAACAGCAATCGCCTACTGGGGACAAAGATATCGATAGCGACTTTCTTAGGATCTAGCGTCGGTATGCGCATGCACCAAAACTAGCTCTGTTCCGAATGCACACGTCTATAGGTCTACAGATAGATGCATGGCATGTAACGAGTCTGGCGAAATGAACAAAGGCTGATCTCCGCATCGCAACTTTGAAAGGGGCTGGCTCTCTGCTGTAAATTGAAGCGATATCGGGCTCATAATAGCGATGTGTATCACCCGCTCGGGGGCCAGATCAACAGAATCAAACCCTGGAACGGCGAATCTCCCCTCCCCCTCCTCGCTCCCAGAACAGAAGACTAATCTCCGTAATACCGCCGGGGGGAAAAGAGCCGGTTAGGTAAAATCGCGAGATCGCGAGATCAGTGATCAGCGTTGATTTGATGTTGCCCCGGGAACGCAGAGACTACTTTTTGTGAAAGCGTGCGCAGAGATGCATTACTCAGGTCTCATCACTCTCCAGTGACCCTGGCTGTCCGAACTCGTACTGGAAAGAGAAGGGCACAGAGCAATGATGAACGTCGATCAACATCGCCGGCAAATAGCCAACACCAAACATGGGCTTATTATGTAAAGTGATATGTAACGTAGAGACGGCCTTACGGCCCGCGGCACAGGTGAACGGGCGGATTTCTCTTGACCAGCTTATGGCCTATGGTAGTGGACAACATATACTCATTCGTACTCTAACGTATGTGGGGAATCTCCACCGCCGCCACCCACTCACAGGAACTCGGTATGGTACGGGGGTGGAATTGAAGTTGTGCCTTCTTCATTTAAAAGACGACAGACGGAAAACAGAGCTCGGAAATTTCGGCGGAATACGTATATGTAACAGTAAGGTTATGGTCCGCTCGATTCGATTTGTTACTTAAAAACTTTGCCGAGCCTTCCACCGAGAGTTGCTGTGTGGCCTACATGTGCCCTTCAATCCCGAATGACTCCGTCCCGGGAACTGCGAAAAGAAAAAAAAAAAAGATTCATCTCCTTCCCTGAGGATACTGTAGTCATGGTGCATAGTAGACAATATTCTCCCTCCCTTTGCGTCTGTGTACAAGTACAATACGAGTACATCAAACACGCTCCCAAGCGGCTTCGCTAGCTATGGCTCCGCCTCAACCTTCCCATAGCTTCAACGCTACAATCCGCCGCCACCTTCCAAGTGCTTCCAACCCAAGCGCGCAAGAATGGTCTATGAGTCAGTTATCCGTAATTGAACTCCGGCAGCTATAGAAGCCATGCCCATGCTATGCCAAGCATGACGAACAAAACAAGTTCTCACGCGGGCGGTAAACTTGTGCCTACGGTAGATGCGCGGCGCGGCGCCGCTTCTTGGTGCCCCAGGCAAATTACCGCTACCGCCCAAGCGCGATTATACCGCTGTTCATCGGACTTTCTGTGAAACTCCCCCTGGAAGGGAAAATGCGGACATGCAGGAACTCGAAAAAAAAGACCCTGTCTTCCTTCCCCTTTTCCTGAGGCTGAGGCGAAGGCTGCCCCGCATTTGTTTTCGGCACAAGTCGGTCGGTCTACGCTCGCTCGAAACCGATACGACGGCCTCTTCTCGGTCTCCTCTCGTGTCAACTTTCGGCCCCGCTCGGACGGGCTACAGTACTTGTGATACTTCAGCATGAGCATGAATTTCGGTTCGTGACACTTTCGGGATCGCCTGGAAACCTCGGGTAACACTCGGCCCGAATGAACTGTTCAACTGTTGAACGAACATTTACGACATACACGTCCGCTGTGGCAGAGCGAAGCGAAGCGAGGCGGATGAAAGTGATGTAATGCAAGATCGATTGTGGTAAGCATGCTGGTCTTGCTGAACTGACTGCATCAGGAGCACGAAGGTGTCTCGGCCGTGGCCCAGGCCAGCTTGGGAGGGCTGTTACCTTCAGGCGTTGACATATAGGTGTGCATAAGATGAGACTTTATAGCTACATATGTACTGTATACAATATAAGATCAGACTTTATAGCTACATATGTACTGTATACAATACAACCAGTAGTGGTAGAAAGATATACAACGGATCTACAGTACATAGGGTCTGCGTCTCGAAACAAGCATCCAAGGAGACATGACTATAAACTGATATGTGAAGATGATGATCATAACTATACTGTACATACTTGACGACCAAGAGAAGCATTGTCCTTGATATCAATACTATATCTAGATGCCATGATCTTTACAGAACAATCAAGATGACCGGCTACATACTAAAGACGAGGTCCAATAATATCGATTCGGCTTGGCTTATTAATTCCCAAACTGACAGGATCGCAAACAAAGGAGCCCGTATATCGGCGCGTCATTCTATCCTGATCGTCATCAAACTCGTAGGATGATTTTCGTAGTATTGTCCCACCTCCTTCTGGGGCCAGATGTCGTGTTCGTAACGATTCATAAAAATGGCCTCGATTCAGATTCACACGTGCTCTCGATGACCAGGTCGCTGCTCATTGTCCTTTTCTTCGTACAAGCTGTCATCTTCGCTCGTTCACCAAAGATCCGCCTCTTTGCCCTTATTTTGGTCACCCTTTCAACAAAGCAATAATTCCGCTTTGGCATCCATCTCTGTGGATGCTGATCCTACGCTCGCCGAATGTGCATGTCCTTGGATATGCCCCTGGCCGATGGCAGTGGTTCGTCGAGGGAACTCGAACCTTTCCATACCCAGTTCCATGACTCGTCTTGGCTTGGTGACCACCTGATACTGCGCCAACCCGAAATCAGTGGTAGATGCAGGTCCGTTTGGGTTGAAAATCGAAGGAGTAGCATCAGTACCTGAGCACGCGGTCGAAGATGGAGTCGGGTAATGTACAGGCGGTGGAGTGGCGTATGGATGATAGTAGGTGTAGCTGAACGGTGGGGACAAGGACTGCGCCTGAGTTTGGGTTTGACTTTGACTTTGAGGTTGAGTTTCAGCTTGATGCTGGGGGAATTTGTAAGGTTCGTGAGGAACCTCATCATACACTGGCGTGGCGCCTGGCTGGGATATTCGGTGGATGGTTTCGATACCGGCTTGACGCTCTCGAGCAGCTCGGGTTCCGTGAGTCTGATCGACAATGTTTAACCAGATTAGCTGTTTCTCTCTCACACACACGCTTGACGAAGGGGCTTTTTCTTTCTCACCCTCTCGTGCCGTCTCAAGTTGGATGAAACAGAGAACCTTCGACCACAATCAGGTCGATTGCAGATGTAGGCTAAACAGAGCATCAAGTCAGCAAGTTTTTCGGGTCTTCATCCTCCAAATTGTCGCAGTACTCTACAAGAATGCCATTCAAGGACGACTCACGCTTTGCTCCAGTGTGCACGGCCATGTGGGTGTTGAGCGAAGAGGGTCGATTGAAGCGTTTATCGCAAACCGGACTGAAGGGGTTCATTCCATAAGAAATTGTCAGCAACTGCAGATTGTTATGGTGACTGTGTGCTGTGTGAATGTATCAGGCGAGCTTGGAGGTATGAATCTGTTCAAGCATGTCACTCACCATACATGCCTTCTTGCTTTGACCAGCCTTTCACGCCTCTTCTCATCTTCGCTCCTCTCGTCCATACCAAATGTCGCATACATCGGCTGTTGGTAAGGGGAATGGCTTTCCCATCTCGTTGATGGTGTTTGTGAGTGCGACCAATAGCCTGGCTGCGGCAATTTGTATCCATCAGGAAGCGATGATGCTTGGAATGGACCTGGGGTAGAATCAGGGTTCGAGTATGAGTACGAATAGGAATGTGCATGAGCATGTTCGTATGGCGTAGAGGTATGCGATTGGTATGGCGTACCATATGGAGCGTGAGGAGTGAAGGCGGGAGTCGAATGGCTATGCGAGTGACCACTGCCATAGTTGGGAGTTAGGTTGGAGGCTTGATGTGGCGGCTCGTATACTTGAGAAGTATATGCTTTACCTGGCCATCCACCGACTTGGGAGGGTTCAGATCGATCGAGACCCAGAGCGCGGCGAAGTGGGGTTTTGCTATCTGCTTGTTCAAGTGATTGGGAGAGCTGACTCGGGGTTTCCGGGACTGAGCGAGGTTGGGGTCGAAGTATGCCGTGCAGGTCTATTTGACGTTGTGGCAGTTCCGGAGTGGGATAGTACGAGGGAGTGGGGGACGTCTGAACTGCAGGGGGTTGTACCAGAAGATTGAGGGGTGATCGGTTGAGATTGGACTTATCGCTCGACAATTGTAAGAGGTTTGATTTGGCGTGCTGTGCATCGTCAAGAGTGTGCACCTCGTCGTCAAGGTCCATGGGGAACGGGAGCGAAGGGGAATGGTAACGAGACAAGTCGAAAGGTTGAACAAAGCGCACGTGGCTCATGTCTGGCTCGAAATCGGTATTGGGTGCTGGTTTCAAGCTGGGAGTGCAGATAGAAGGAAGCGGTAAGGACACCGAAGCGTCAGCTGAATGTGTCATGCTGAGCGGCGTGTGTTGCTGTAGTAAAGAAAATGCGAGACGGAGATGTGGATATAGGCTGAGCTTGATATCGGAGAAATAGTTTGACGGAAACAAGCTTCAAAGGTGCCGGCTGAAGCGCGGAAGACATGTAGAGAGAGACACTATTTATTATCAGATCTATGCACTCACAGCTTGAAGTATTTGTCTGCCGTCAGCCGGAGCATGCTTATGATGCGATGCTGTGGTGGCTGTGTCGTGCGGTGTCGGACACTGACAATCGTCGAGGATGGGATCGGAGGGGTGGGAGCAGATGTCTTCGGAGACAAAGGTGTGGCTGGGAGATGGAGCGAGAATGAGGTGCTGGACCTGAAAGGAGAGTAAAGTTGATTGAGAATCAACCCTCTACATAGTATTTGATATTGATTATGACTCCAAGGGGTTATGAACGGTCTCAGAAGTGGATAGAGGTCAAGGGTGAATGAAAAATTTGGGTGGAGGAATGGGTGAATGGATGATATGGAAGAATGCAGGGGATCTGCAATAATTGCGTATCAAAGGGGTCGTCGACAGGCCCAGCGCAGCTGTTCAGGACCGAGCTTACATGAAAGGAGGTGATAGGAAGTAACGATATACGATGAATATCCGATACGACAAGTAAGAAACGGATCACAAAGGCGGAAAAGTCCATGATTTCGCGAGTGGGGTCTTGGAAGCTGGGGTACAGAAGCTCTTGTCGCGGGCTTGATCGTCACTGCTCGGCGTTGGAGGTGCGTCTGAACGTTAAAGCAGAATAGCTCACCTGGTCTCTTCCGTGACGATTTGATGATTTGATGATTTGATGATTTGATGATTTGATGATTTCTCGTCGGTGGTACAGTGAGGAGATAGCAACAAGACGAGGATGGATATCGAATGAAGGCTTGAATGTATCACTGGAAGGACTTAGTTGTTGTGAAGATGATAATACGGGAAGGAGGATAGTACTTCTATTGAAGAAGCTGTGATGCGTCAACAACAGCGGGGGATGTTAGCGGAATAGGTCGGGCGTCGTTGCAACGATGTCCGGTGGACGTTGTGATGGGGGTGGCGAAAAAGGCGTCGATTCGTAGTGTCGCCAGCGGTGGACTTACAGGTGACCGTGACCCAAAGGATGGGTAGGGTGGATTATATGTTTAGGTGTAGACGGGTTTCGTGTCTAGTGAGCAAGAGATGAGTTCGGATGAAAAGGAAAAAGGAAGAGGGAAGAGGGAAAAGAAGAGGAAGGCGATCGAAATACAATAAGATATATATCATAAAAATTAGTGATCGTGCGGGGACGAACTACTCGTCGATTCTTATGCCCTCTGCATGTGTGCATTAGTATTATGACAAGTCCGAGTACAAGTACAGGGGACTAGTGGGCAGTGGACTATGCGTCAGTCACCTTATTCTGCGCTTGGCCTGTTCGACAAAAGCGTGCGTGACCTGGTCCCATACATTCCCATCTCGCGAAAATGCGTATCAGACAGAACAAGCTAAAAACGCAGTGTGTGTTCTCGGCTAATTTGGGTATGATCGAGATTGTGTGGATCTCGTACCTGGTGGTCTTAATACGCATGCTTTGTGAGAAGGGGGCGAAGTGGGAATGGCGTGCCATGATGTCGGTGAGAATGATGATGATGACTATGTTGATGGTGATGGTGAGAGGGACAGTGATGGTAGTAGAAATGGGAAAATTCAAACTTTGTCTCCATTTTCCCGTCAGTTGTCCGTCCGTCAGTTGTCCGTCAGCGGAACAAACAGGGCATCAGATGAGTCAGTCAATAGAGTACCAAACAAATGCCGATATCGAGAACAGCAAGCAGGATGTGAACGGACACGACACGGACATGGCTTCGGTCAGCTAGTCGGAAACCTTGATGCGCTAGAATAAGCGTGGGGCGCAGGGGGATTGATGTCTCGTTGTTTCGTGTACCCGTCGAGGTGGACAAACAATAGAGAATGGACAAAAAAGGCGATTGTGATTTAGTGTTTCATGAGCATGATCAAACACGTTCAAGCCCAAAGGACTGTCCAGTTAGTACTCTCTCGACTGAAGACTACAGACACGAGTCGGTGGACTTGTCATTAGCCAGAAGTCCTAGAAGTACAGTAACCGCATTGTCACTTCTAAAGTCAAGCTTGTTGTTTTCCAGCTTGGGCCTCGTGTCCCCTCCTCAAGTAAACACAAACAGCTTTGAGCTAACTTATATTGGTTAGCTCCTATCTCGCCTTATCGGGATTAATCCAAAACCTTGTCATTTGTCATTCCTCCTTTTCCTCTGGCATTCTGCCCTGTAAGATAGGCGAGATTCGATACGATACAACCCAATCATCGGGAATAAGATCGAGCTGAGAAACTGCTGATGAAGCGGGGAAGGTCCTTTGTCCCCAAAGAAAAGAGGATGGGGATGCCCAGACGTTTACGGTTAAGCCCGATATTAGATGAGATGCATGACATGAGTCCGCTGGATTGCATGCCGTCGATGGATGAGCCGAGAGCCGAAGAACAACATGCTGAGTGTAGCCTACCATCAAGTCCGAAGAGCTTTTCACGGACTTGGCTACTCGGGTTTTCGGCGCTATCAATCATCTTGATGGCGATCGTCAGCAGGTCCTGGTGAATGGCGAGAGGCAACGTAGATACTGTGAGGTCAAGCAAAGGCCCCTTCGACATGACCATGACTTGATGGAGTACCACCAGACAGGAACAACACAGCCTGTACACGGAGCTTTCCGTTCGTGCTGAGTATCGTGAGGCGGCTGGGGTACTTCCAATATCTACCGCCTGGCCCCTCGGGCATCGCCCTGTTATCGCTCACATGATCGCGCTCCATCCATCTGCCCCAACCGACGAATTTCGCCCAACACGAACTGACCTGCCTGCTCAGCCGCCATCAAGATTCCATTGCGGCATCAAGTTACAATCCGTTCTGCACAGCCATCCATCACATCGCATGCAAGTACGAGTACAGTCAGTTCTCGTTATTGATCGTGCCTGGTGGGTCATTAGCTCACGATTTCGGGATTGATCAAGAGTATAAAACCTTAACATCTGCTTTAACCGAAGATCACTATCACTCACAGAGAAAGGCTAGACGCAGCTGGGATCGAGCGGGAGTGAGAGTGTGGAGATGAGATGGTCCCCATCATTTCCGGATGATCTTCGCATGTTACTGTAGCTTTTGTTCGGACTTATCTTTTAGCGCGATGCGTAAAGCAGTACGGAGATCGAAACCGATAATAGCGAGTTTAGCCCTATCTCCATATGTTCCTATTGTCTGTCGGACAACTTAAATATAAAAACCTGTTTTGAACGATCAATGACATCCACTCTGATCTGAGGGCGAAGATGATTAGCGAAGGAGCGCCGCTTTCTCCGAGATCGAGATTGATCAATGTGTAATCACTCTGATATGAGATAAGGTGTGATGGTACGAGTGATGAATGGTGTGCAAGATCATGAAGAGAAATCGTGCTGATCTGTAGATAATAGATCTTGAACTCTGCCTCGAGGCGCTGTACAAAGCAAAGGTATTTGCACACCGGCGGAAGACAGGTGATTCGCCAAATGGTCGAGGGACACGGACATGAACCGAAGTGATGGGTTAATGAAATCAGCGATGCTGGCGAACACAATAGGCCTAGGAATCCCGGTCTTGTAAGTGACTCGTGATCGCTGCCAACTTCGAAGTAAACACTGCGCAGAGCGGACGGGATGTTGGAGTTGTGTTCAAAACTATATGTACGCACATCGGAAACCGCTCTTTCATCCTCGGCCATAGAACACATAAAACACCGCATCCCGTCCGCTCTGCGCAGTTTAATATGTGTATCGCTCGGTTAGTACCAGGGTGGGGGACCACCTGGGAATCCCGGGTGCTGAGGTTTTGCCTTTTGCTTTTTACATGGCGAGGACTGCATCTCGGATGACTCGAATGAAGATGAGATGCACGAGTTGGAAGAGACTTTTGGGATCTTATCGATAAGGGAAGGCGGATTGAGGGTTTGACAAATATGTATATGTGTGTGTGTGTGTGTGTTTAGCGTGTGTGCATGGTCTGTGTGTCGCGTGAAGAGGTCTATGCATACGTCTATGCGGGTCGGAGGATTGTCAAATTCACCGGGCCGATTGCATACATACACCACACCTGCACCTGCATGCATATATTGCTATTGCTATTGCTTATCCGGGCATGGGTCACGCGTCCTTCGGGCATCGCCGCATATGGTCGGATGACGCTCTCTCTGCACGCCGGCCGTCGGTCAGCATATAAATATATGGCCAAGAACATTCACAAGCTTGAGCTTTGTTTCCCTTACAAGATCCGAACACGACACGTATACATAACAAAGTCAATCTCCCATGGCTTGTTGTTCACTTCTCGGCAAAGGATTAATGGCCAAACATACGCAAGAAGCGGAAGAGACTTTCCACTTCCTCAAAGATGGGAGAACAATCACCTAAACCCCTGTTCAGCTCGACTTCGGCGGATTGGACACCGCCTCCACTACATATTCATACAGACAATGAACCTTCAACACGGAACGCAGACTGGGAAGAGGAAGAGCACGTCGAGGCTAGCCTGCCTTCGACTCCGCATGATTATGATCGTCCGTCGATATCGAGGCGAGGATCAGACATTGTACATGAGGAGTGTACCCCCTCCCGATTAGAACACCACGAGCTCGACTTGGAAGATCTGCCGAAGGCTAATTATTCAGGTCATGCCGATCCGACACCATCAATTCCACCTACTGGCATACATGGAGAGCAGGACGCCACTGATCACGATACCACTGCCGAGCCCACGCCGCTACAACAACACAATGTCCGACAAGCTGGCGGCAACGAGAATGAAGAGGCGGAGGAGGACGAAGGAGAGAAAACGTGTAGGATCTGCTTCACTGGACCGGACGAAGATGGAGATGAAGACACTATGGGGAGGATGATCTCGCCTTGTCTCTGTACGGGAAGCATGCGAGTGAGTGTCCCTGCCAGAGAATTCTGATCCCATACCACACCATACCATCAACGCATCCCGGTCTATCCCCCTGTAGATATGATAGTGGCTGATGCCGGCTACAGTACGTTCATGGTGAGCTACAGACGCGCTATACTTTTCTGCCATTACGACGTACACAAACAGAATCGAAGTGGAAAGTTTGCCTCAAGCGGTCGCTTGATGGATACGCTGACTCGCTGAGGTTATCTTGTCGTCCGATCTAGTCAATTGCCTCAACGCTTGGAGAGGTACAGGAACCAACGCTGTGAGTCGACCGCATCTCTTGGATCACCATGTAACACCTAATGGATCATACATACCAGCCCAAGTACCTTCACGCAGTGAATGATTGGCTGACATGGCAGTTCTCCCCATCCTGCACAGAAAGCCCATATGGGTAAGTTCAAAGATCTGTCATCGCTCGGCAACAGCCATACCTGAATGTAGGACCCAGCTCATACCCAAATTTGGCCTTTCGCAGAATGTCCTCAATGTCATTATCGATACCAACTGCGTCGTGAGTGATCAGTTCGCGCCTCTACAAATCCTCCATCTCTATCTATTTTGGTCTCATATTTGCTTGCCTCATGAATCACGCTGCAAGCATCCAAGACTGACTTGCTCTTCATCCCGCTTGCTACTTCCCTTCTCTGCAGGAACACTCGTATCGGGCTTGGCGACCTCACGACCCATCTTGATCCTATCAACCGGTATCACATTCCTCTCCATCACTCTGACCGTGGGTCAAATCCTCCACCTGATGCTCAATAAATCGCCCGCAATGCACCGATCGCTATTACGCAACTACAACCTACGCTGGTCCCCACCTTCAATCATGGATGTGATCACAGGTCGAGATAATGGGGCTTTCGATGACTTCAATGGTGGCGGTGGCGGAAACGTAATGATCGTCGGTGGAGGGGGGACATTGGCTTTCGATGTCTTCGTAGCGTCAATCAAGACGTTCTTTGAGCTTTCTCGTTCCTTCTCTAATTCTCAAGATCGCCTCTCAGAAATCTTGTCATTACCTCACCCGATGGCGAACTTCATCTTGGGCCTAGTGATCAGGTTCATGCTCGGTATAGCCGTCATGGGTTCCATGTCGTTCTTATCGCTCTTGCTCAGTCTATCACTTTTCGGTCCACTTCAGCTCGCCAACGGACTGAGAGGAGCAGGGTTCTTGGGTAACTTTGGTGGGGTTAGGAGGAGGTTCAGAGCGGACACGACCGTTGGCGGTGGCGGTGGCGGACGGGGACCTTCTATCGGTACGATCATGGTCGTAGGCCTGGTTGTGATTGGCGCTGTCAACTCGATGATTCAAGTGTATAGCGGCGTACAATCCCTCACAGGACGATTACTGAAATATGTCGAGACCCAAATCTTGGAAGTGAACCCACACGAACTTCGTAAAGAGAAGCTTAGAAGGGAGAAAGAAAGAGGAGAGAGGGCTAGGAGGTGGTGGATCGGTTGGTTTAGAGAAAAGAGATGGAGGAGGGCTATGGGATGGAAAGAGGTATATGTGAGATTCAGGTTTAGGCTGATGGGTTTGATTGACGGGATAAAGGGGTCGATGAGGAGGTTGGCCGTGGGTGGAGGGAACGGCGAGGTCGATCACTTGGACTAAGAAGCACATATCATCGGAGATCAGTGGGCACGGTAGAATGGAGACAGATACCACAAGCGATGATGAAAGCGGCCTCTGGGCATTGTAGTTCCGTTCACCGTCCATACAAGTGGGAATATTGTATCGTATATCTTATTGTAATGTATACTTTGACCTTGGGATTATGTACAGCAGCGCCAATAGGAACGATCGTGACAGAAGGCATGCAGCAGGTGCAGGTCGGTCTCGAACCGAGTTATGTTGAACCTGAACGGAGGATGATTACAATACATAGAACGAGTGATGTATGTTGTTTACAGATACACAAATGGAAAGATACACAATAAGCGAGGGAATGGAAGCTATATCGTCAAAGATAATTGCGAACAAGGGTGCAGATTGGACGATGTCGAGAACGGATCTACTATGTAGCATATGCCAGCTAGATAGACCAGATCGTCATGACTTTCGCTACATGATGGAGCTCCGTATCATAATGATCATGAAGAAGCGAAATCAGGTAAGAGTCCTCCGACAACCTTCTCCTTGGCTTGAAGGATAGTAGGCAGATATACACCTTGGTTAACACCATCGTTCACGCTATCGCCATGCCAATCGCCGTGCTTGTCCCAATGTCCATGTCGGTGCGGAGGCGCGCCGTTGACGTCTGAGATTCCGCCTCCGATCAAAAGGCTATTGAGCATAGAAGAAGGGGAAACGGAATGGATCAGCTGAACCTGTCTTCTGCGGATGGATCATTATGCAACAGTAGCAAGAGCCCTTTTCTGTCCAAAGAGTGTGTGTGTGTGAGAGAGAGAGAGGGAGAACATTAGCGGTAGGTAGGTCTGTTGACTTACCCTACAAGAACCCAAATCACCCAAGCCCAGAAGAAAGCGACCCAGAACCTTCTTAATGCTCGACTCTTGGCAACATTCGCAGGAGGTTGAACCCATCCTTGACCGCTGACAAGAGCTGCTTCGTCGGCGTGACCGTGACGGTAGTAAGATACTCGGTGCTGCTGCTGCTGAGGTGTAGGTGGCGGCAGGATTGTTTGATGCGGTTGTGCAGGATGAGTAGGTGCCGAGTCTATGGCAATGAACAGTACACGATTGGTAAGTAAACAGTCCTTCTAGCGTATATCCTGACCTGACCCGATCCAGGAGCGAAAAGACGACGTATTGGTGGTTCCGATTGCGATACAGAGGACAAGAGGAACATTCGCATTCGCATTCCCCATCGCCGCCTATAAATCTCCCTTCTCCTTGCCATCACTCCACGCGCACGCGACTGCAACTTGGACTTCTCCCTTCCCATGTATGAAGGGCTGTCCTTCCTTCCAGGAAAGAAATTGAACCGTTGAGTTTGAGCTTGAGCTTGAGCTTGAGCTTGTACTTACACGGTGGAGGCGCATCGCTCGGTCCTGCACCTGAACCTGGTCCTACTCCTCCTCCAGAACCAGAGCCAAAGCCAGAAGTAGCGCCTACAGCTGCAGACGAATCGCTCTTGACTCCACCGCCACCGCCAGAACTACTATTGTTGTGGACTATCGCCGCGTAAGTCGGTTTGTTCGACATCTCGTCTTGTCTTGTCTTGTTGCACTCTATTATCGGCCAGTCGCTTACGCCAAGGCTATACGGTCTCTGCTGTTTTTATTACAAAAAGATATAGTCGCTCGATTTCTTTGCGACGATTTAACGAAAGTGATTGCTCTTGTTGATGCGTGTATTCGTGGTATATGAAAGTGATGAATGAGATACAATATCGATATGAAGCATGAGATGATAGATGAATAGGCTTTGACGATGCCGAGTCGCACAAGACGACACGACGCTGAGTGAGAGTGGTGAGTGGCAAAACACAAAATACACAGCAACCAGTCATAATTACGTCATCACTCTCACTCTCACTCCCATTCTCATGACATGAACATATATGCATGGGTTTCAATATGTACGAATATAAATGATAAATGCAGATAGCCGATATGTATATCGATGTCATATAGCCTGAGGTGAACGCCACAGGTATAGCTCATGATAAGTCCAGAAGGACAGTACCTGCGATGCTTAGACTACCTTACACAAGATTCCTTGCTCACGCCGCGGTTGTGGTTGCCGGAATTGCGGGCTGCTGAGCTGGCGTATCATCTCCGAAAAGCTAACACAGAAAGCAGTACAGATATCAGTCGACTCGTTCTTACAGCTTCGTCAATTTCAATTCAAACCCCAAAATCCAAGACTCACCTCGGCAAGAACAGCTTTACTACCCGGTTTGCTGGCCAAGAAGCTCTTCAAACCACCTTTCATCGTAGGCTGCCTCTTGACCAAATCCCTCAACTGATCTTTAGGTAATTGCAACAGCGCTCCGTAACTGGCCGGAGCGATCAACTTGCTCAACCTCACGAATCCTTCCCACAGAGGCGGTGTCTCCCAGATCTTCTTGGTGACGAGTTTCGGTAGGACGTGGTTGGCAATGAAGGGGATCAGGGATTTGTAAGTAGTGACGACCTGCATGATGGTTCGGACCAAGACGACAGGTAAGACCGGCAAGTCGGCGACTCTTGAGATTGCGTTTGCCAAGACGTCGGATCGGAAGACTGTCGTCATGGAAAAGCAAATACCAATGGCGTCTATCGTGAGTTTTGTTGGTGGACAATCTTGATGGAGCGAGACCAGTAAATCCGCGGGAGTAATCTTGCTCAACATCGATGCGAACGCCGTCTTGACCAGATCTTTGTCTTCCGGATTCGCAAGCAACGAGATGACGCGAGGTAGTTGTTTCTCGATTTCCGACTTCTCCAAGTCGCCAATAATGGGTACAACGAACTTGGGATCCAGCTCTCTCTCGCTCAGCAATCCCTTGATCACAGCTACGAGAGCAGGGCTCGATCCTCCGCCACCCGCACTGAGAGTCGTAATGATCTTCATGACCAGCTTGTCTGCGCCGGCAGGGTACGATCTCAAGTTCTCGAGTAGTTTCTCGGTCGGTCCCAAAGACTGGATAAGAGGCATCAACTGCGCTTCGACCGAATCTTGGATCTCAGTGGATAACAGTGGGTACAGCTTGAATATATCGTCCAGGAGTGATTGGTTTCGTTTGGTCAGAGCGAATGCTAGCTCGACGTGTTGTTGTACCGTATCGGGGGTAATCTCGCCAAGGAATTTCGAGCTGACTTCCAAGTCGCTATCGTTTCGCTTGATCGGTTTCTCCTCTACTTGACCCGGCTCCGCCATAATGACATCGCCCACTTTCTCTGTCTCTGTGGTCGAATCGTCAACTGCTCCTCCTTCTTTACCACTCTTGGTGTCGTCGCCGTTGTCTCCTCCTTCGCCATCGGTAGCTGCGTCTTGTCTGCCGGCGCTCGCAAGCCTCCACAATACACCCAGCGCGTACCTGATCAAGGTAGGCATCATTGGCGAATCAGGTCCCCATCGTCTAACGGTCGTGATGATTCCTGGTACTCTTATCCTCCTCTCCGGATGGGTGCACAAGCCCAGTAATGCATCGAGCGCTTCCTTTCTGGCAGGTGGCCTAGACTCCACTATGTCCCTCAACGCAAGGAACCCGACCAGATTTCGATCGGTATCTTGGCACAGGTCTTCGAGCAAAGAGATAACCGACGAAGGGATCTCGGGCAAGTCGGATAGGAATGTGGAGAGCGATCTGTCTTTGGCGTCGATCTTTGGCAGGTAGGCATTCAAGATGAATAGCAGGTTGGTGGAGTAGCTGTCGGACGAGAGGGCACCGATACGCGAGTTGTACCATTCTTCATTTAGCCACACAGAGGCGAACTTGGATCTGCCAGGTGCAAAAAGTAGGCATTAGTATGACTCTTCATAGATCTGTGGGGGTTCAATAGAGTAGGTGTATTAGGTCACACTGACCGATTCACAAAGTCGGCCACCACGAAATCAGCTATTGTCTTCCTCTTGGCTTCTGCGCCCCTCGTAGCCAGTCTGGCAAGCAAGAGCATCCACATTTCTCTCGGCTTGATCGCTGTCTGGAAGGCGTCGGTACCAGTCTCCTTATTGGAAGCAGATACGGAATTATCGGGCAAGGAAGATATGTCGGCCCCTGTTGTCCATATCCTTTCAATCGCAGTAGAGAGGACGTATTCCTTCTCGTCTGCATCGAGCGGCTCGGGAGGTGGGAGTGTGAAGGAAGTGAATGTTTGTCCGGCCAAGGCTTCATCTTCGTCCTCGATGGGCGCATCGAAGTCTTCAAGCTGAACAAAACCGCATATCAATGTCAGAATCAGCCCAGACTGTCATAGACGCAGTGAAGAGCAACCGAATTGATGAAGTACTCACCAGCAGATCATCGTCGTCCAGATCCATATCAAGCGGATTGAGGACTTCGTCATATTCTTCTTCTTTCACTGCCTCGGCTTTCACCGCGCTCACGCTAGTGCTGACACCCAAAGCAGCTGCTAGCAAGGGAATCGCATCTGCCGTGCCTTCAGCAAGATTGCGTCGAGCGTTCTGCGAGCCAGCCCATAAGTTCAGCTCTCGGTCACTATGCAGTACTCAACAGGTACCATCACGACCGTTGGATCCAACGGACAAAATGAGATGATGGAGAAGCCAACAGTTCATAGATAAAAGAAGCTCACCTCGAAAGCCTGATTGAGCAATTCCATCGGTACGACCTCCAAACCGGCCATGACAACTTCAATCACCTTATCTACCTCGAGCTCACTTATATCCACCTCGGGACCTCTTCCGAACCCGGATCCAGGCTGTACGTCGATCCTAGCTCCTCCAGACTCGAGTTTTGCCCTCTTGAAGGCTTGCTCTGAGGATTCGGCGTCTATACCGCCTACACTGGGGTCCATAGGATGCTTGGCTGGCTGAGCAACCTTGGCAGATCGACGACGCTCTCGGCGAGCTGTTTGTTCTGCCACAAAGGCGGCTTCCATCCGTGATTTCTGGCGGACCAGTGCATCATTCAGCTGTGCGGCGAACGCAGCGAATGGGGGGTGTCTGAACATGAGACGAGACAGATGTATTCGTCAGTCCAAATTCTTACATAACGCCAGCAGAGTGGATGGCTCGAGGGCCATGATTAGATTTGTCCAACTCTGCTCACCTCAAGATGTGTGACATGACCGTCCGCATAGTCTTCTCCACCGTCCTGATCTCCATAGGCTGTCGCCCAGCTGCTCCGAGCGCTGAGGGCGTCCACAATGTCATGGACGATACCAGAGGTGCGGCGAGAGAAGGTCGACTCTTGCACAGGAGGGGAAGGGAGTTGATCAAGGGGTGGAGAATGGCAGGCTCCCTATTTTCATTACTGAGAATCAGCTCTTGCTCGCGTACCACGTTGTCACACTATATTTAAGATAGTCTTCGAATGACTCACGATGCGGAATAGAGATGGGTGACAAGTTGCGTTAAAAGCTGATTGCCCTCTTCTTCCACTTCTGAGGATTGCAGTGCGCTTCCGGGCGTGATCATGCTGACGTTGACATCGTTGGGGTTGGCCGCCTTGTGTTGAAGCTGACGAGCGGCATAACCAAGAGCGTTCGCGTTAGCGATAGCTTTCCAAGAAGAAAACCCTCGCTGACGCTGAAACAGCAGAAGGGCGTGAATAGCGTAAAAGATGGAACACCTTGCTCACCCTCGGATCAGCTCCGGCAGCGCGAGTGGAAGACAACAAGACCTTTTGCAAAAACTTCCAAGCGACAGCTCTGACTCCCACATTCGGCTGAACGCTCGCATCGAGCGCGAAAGAGAGTATCCTAGATTTGGTCGAATGGAAAAGGTCGACTATGGTCTGAGGCGGGCGGGAAGTCGATAGGAGCTTGAAGAGGAGCGGGTAGATGGTCGAGAAGATTGGGATGACCGCTTTGATTGTTGCGATGGAGGTTGAGTGGAGTAACTTTGAGAGCGCCTCGAGGCATTGTTGAGCGACTGTGTGTCATGTTGCACATTGTCAGCAATGCAGCCCCTGGGCAGTATAGCTATGCTGTCTCTTGCCCGATCATCACTCAACAGTCCACTTCACCCTCCCTCCCTAACATTACTTTGCCCACCTACCCAGCCTCGCTGAGAGTCCCGCTTCGCTTGGCTCGCTCGTTAACTCTGCCCATCCACCCAACCACCTAAACCGATCCTCGCTGACGCTCGGATGCCCACCCCCACCACCCTCAAGATCAACAACAACCGAAACCGCTCGCTACGCTAGCTACGCTCGCCCTCGCGGTAAAACTCACCATGCAGCTTGATATCCAACTTCAATCCACTCCTTCCAACAGCCAGCGAAATCATATCCAACGTCCAAAACCTCAACATTGTATCGCCTCCATTCAATATTAATCCCAATAACTGAGGTACCAACTCCGGTAGTTTCTCAGGGTTACTTTCAAACCTCTTGGCAGCTTCCAACAGACCATCTTGTTGAGCTTCGGATTCGGGTGGGAGCGCCAGAGCAGCTGTGAGCGCGTCGAGAGGGTTCGAGTTGGTATTGGCTTGAGCTGTAGCTAATGAATTCGAGGAGGAGGAGGAAGACCCGGCGGGCAGGTCGTCCTGAAGAAGGTATCCGCCTAAGTCGTCGTCAGAGTACAGCGACATGGCGAGGGAGTTTTCGAGTGCTCGTGCCGCTGCGCCGCGCGATAAGTGACCCTATGCTCAAGATAAGAGAACTTTGGAAGAAGCAAAAAGTAAGAAGTAAGAAGCAAGAGTCGTTGAAGCTGCAGATTGATGGTGGATGCATAAGTTATACAGTTCTCGTCTCAGCCGAGACTGAGTACTGCTCTGACGACTCGCGTGGGCCTTTCCACGCCTAATTTCCTTCCTTTGTGTCCCAGGCCACGTGTGTCACGCGCCTTTCTGCGGATGATCCTAATGACGCTCGTGCTCGCTTTCCCGGTTCTCCAACGTTGCCATTGCTCGATATCTCTATCAGCTACATCGCTATTCAGTCCCTTCAACTCCTTTCAGCTCTCGATACATATCCATAATCATCTAACTCTTAAGACAAGCGAGTTCAGCATATACCATGGTGAGTAGAGTTAGCCGTCTGATCATAAGACTCCATCAGTAACAAGCCAGCGACAGTCTTGATTGAGCTGAGCTGACGAGAACCCCTTCCACAGGCCGCCAACTCTCAAGGTATTCAGACCCTTCTCGAGGCCGAGAAGGAAGCTGCCAAGGTCGTCCAAAAGGCTCGACAGTGTGAGCTGAGCATCTTTCTTGGCTTTGTATCTGCTTTGCAACTTCGCGCCATCTTCCAACTCTACAGGAACTGTCCTCCCATGTGTAGTTAATGGCGGTCTCCATCGGGAACCCAAGGAATCTTACCATTTATCTAGGCCCCCTCTTACGTCTTGGACCTTTGAGCCTACAAGACTGATTGTCGTGTCCATTATCCAAGATGAACACACGCTGATGCTCATTGTGTATACTGGGCTTGAACGATCTTTCAGACCGAGTACAGAAGCTCAAGGACGCGCGATCAGAGGCTGCCAAGGAGATTGAAGCTTACAAGGCTCAGAAGGAGGACGAGTTTAAGAAGTTTGAGAAGGACGTGAGTGGGCGTGCTTGTCTGATCTGAACTGCCCTAATCACTCTTCTTTCTCTTGATTTGCGTGAGCGTATTGCTCTGCCACCCTGAACATCTCAACGGGCCGATGGCCTAGACACAATGAGACGACATGCCGCTAGTTGAGGTGTCCCGACTAATGCGAGAGCAGAGGCGGCTGTGTCATCGTGGAACAGTAAGATCAGTGCTGATGGATTGACATACCGTATGACCTCGCGCCTTTCGTTTCCTACGTTATCGGAATTACACTGGGATTTCCCCCTTTAAACGATTATTCACCGTCTATCAAATGCGTCCCTCTAAACCCGATGTATCCTTATCTGTTGACCACATGTCTTCCGACAAACGACATACCACAAACAGTACACATCCCAAACCTCTTCATCTCAATCCTCAATCGACAGCTCAACCTCAACCCAGCTTAGCGAGCTCGACTCATCAGTTAGCAAGAACAAGGACGAGGTGATCAAGAAGATTGTTGAGAGGGTACTCAAGAGTGATCCGCACTTGCACATCAACCTCAAGAAGGTCGAGGCGTAGGCGTAGGCGTGAATATGCAGGTCCATCAGTACTCTGCTGACACTCGGCAAAGGGTGTCAGCTATAGAAGCCTGACGAGAGGGACGTATCCGCGCTGGGGCTAGAGCATACCTCACATGGAGGTTCTTTCGGTTGAACTCTTTTGGGGGCTTCGGCGGACGAGGAGAGGAGAGGAGAGTACCCGTTTTCTCTTGTTCTGTTTGTAGATAGATAATTAACTCGTATCAGTGCGAGGCGATGTGATTGTATTGCTACGCTTCAGCCTCTTGTAAGGGGGCAGGGTTCAGTTAAGCCAGTCGTGCTTGACAGGTCTCCGCAGCGTGTATTGTGTATCCCGTTCATTTCTGAAAGTAGGACGACTGACTTCCAACTTCGAGATCCTATCTATTCCTCATGGAGCTGACATACCAGTCCTGAGAGATTTACGTGCGACTTCCTTACTTTGTTGCGAGAGCTAATGATGAGCGAAGAGAGATATACGGCAGTGATCGACGAACGCGCTGACTCCTCTGCTCGAGAATGCTCGAATCACAGATACAACCGTGTTCATGCTCTATACGTCTGAGAGAGACAGAAGGCGGGGGAGAAGAGCTCCAGCAACTAGCTGAACCCAATAGTGCTCGTCTCTAGGATCCGAGGACGAATGAAGTGTGCGCCTAGTTGAACCACATGCCGAGGGGCAGTTTAAGCCTGTTGACCATGCTTACAGTACATGCTGATTGGGACTGACACGCCGCGCGGGCATTGGAGCTTTGCAAGCCGAGCTACCTGACTAGTGATTATGCTTATGCTCATACCAAAATGAAGGTAGAGCCGCACTCCGCGGTCAAGCTACAAACAGTACCAGGCGCAAACAGCCGACAGAATCAATGCAATGCATCGTGCAAAGTGAACAGCTGATCAGGCGGTCTATGACCTATGATCGCCTGCCAACATCAACACCGTATCTTCCCCTCTCACGCTCAATCTCCTCTTTCGACTTCATACCTTGGCCCTTGTTTTCTCGGGGTCCCTTCTTGCCTGCTATACCGGTACCGAATCCAGATGGGTTGCCCTATAGGTTGATCATGAGATGGCATGTAAACGTCAGTTTCGATAACACGTCTAGTGCAAGGAAGATCAATTAAGAGAAGAAGAAAAGAAAGAGAAAGATTGTGCGCAAGCGTGTGTGCTGCGGAGAGAATAACGAGGAAGACGACTACTCACTCCGCCGTGCAGGACTTGAATAGTGGCCTTCAACACGTCTGGTCGATTTCTCGATCCGACGATCATGGCGCTCGCGTCTTTGATACCGCATGCCGTGAAGATTCGGTGAATCATAGGGGGTACCATCAAGCCGAATCCTTAACGACAGAAAGATGGAGAAACAGCGTTAGCGGTGATTGAGATGAAGAGATCGGACGACCATCATGCGGATGAAAATTATTCTGATGAACTGGATACATGGAACTTGTGATGACAGGTCTAATCGGGATGGAGCGGATTCGAAAGGACAACGGACGACGAAGTGACGTAGTGACCAGTACCAGCCCGGAACGGTCGATGACTCTCATTCCTTATGCCTAGATATGGCTAGAATACGGGGGAGGCCAACAGAAAACACTCACCAGGTGGTCTAGCTCTCAGATGAACCTTTGCTGCTCCCCATTTCCCTTGCAAGTCTTTCCCTTCTCCCCAGAGAGTTCGACTCTCATATCGGTTCACGTAGTCCATACTCAACACGGCTGTACGCGCGTATCAACCACACAATGTGGTGTAACGATTTTGGCGAGAATCGATAATGGGGAAGGGATAGTCCGGACGGGAGAGAATAATAGTAAATGGACAACGGCGGCACATTCGTCAGCATTGATTTCTTTCTTCACGTCGATACTTGATCGTCATTGTTAGTGTGGTTCCGACAACAAAAGGACGGGATGTCCGGCCGATCTTTATAGCTTATAGCTGGGCAAAAAGCCAACCTGACCGTGAAGGATCTGCCATGCTAATCGAAACGTCACTCACCCTTGTGGAAAGCCGCATCGGCAGCAGCCTGATTATTATGTCCTCTACCTCTTCCTAATCCAACTAATCCTCGCTCGGGCGATCCAACGACGACGTACGATTGGCTTACACCCCTGTGTAATGACAAATAACAAGAGCAAGCAGAAAAGTAGTGTCAAGATCAGCAATTGCTTGCTGCGGATCACGCCGAGTCTGTCTTCTCTTCTTGTTCTTCATCCCAACCATCTCCAGCTCCGACAATTCACAAACTGTTCACGGTTCCTCTTTGACATCTTGTGCCATTCCATTGGCAACTCCGCTGCAAATTCCAAGCCAAGCAGGAGCGACCCATATCGACTTATCTCCTCGAGTACCCCGCGAACCTTGATGCAGCAGTGTATAAAACACCACCACGCATCGTCTGAATCGTGCTCTATCATGGCAGGCATCGGGCAGATGGGCGGTTCAAACCCTCAAAGCACTCTCCTTCGGCCGGTGTGCGTTCTTGGCACAACGTCCGTCCGTACCCTTCGCACTAGCTCCAATCGATCGAAGCAATATAATGAAAGTCCGTATTGTCACTCACATTTTACCCTTCTTAGTCATATGCTGTACTTTCCTACTTCTCACTACGAACCGACTCAAACCCCTCAATTCATCTCTGGACAACCCACTAACAGCCGCCAGCTTCTGTTCCTTTCTCAGCGGATTTTGGTCGGCCAATGTCGTCGGGTACTCTGCTGGGGATGGCGGTGTGAAGAGCGGTGAAGGGTGATTGTAGTGTTTGTGTAGAGGCGATGAGTGGGTATTTGGGAATTGAGGAAGACGCGGGACGGGGTGGAAGGGGATACTGAATGCTGGTCGGGGTAAGCTAGAGCCAGAGCTAGGTTTAGGCGTTGACGCGGATGTCGAGGAGGAGGCTTGGTTGGTGGCTGACGATTCTGCCGCTGAAGGCGCTGAAGCTGGCGTGGGCGGCGGTGCGTCGGCTGCCGAGGACTTTGAAGAAGGGATAGTCGAAGTCGAAGCTGCTCTGGTTAATCGCTTTGAGCTGGAGCCGAGAGCACGCAAAGGGCGCGTAAGAGCAAGCGATCGGGCGGACATGACTGGTCGGTTGCAGCGATATTAATCGCTATTCTAGTCTGAAAAAGTATAGCTCTGACTAGTTGTTCGTGAGAGATAGCGACAAATACGATGCTAAGTAAGGCAAACGTCAAAAGTCGGAAATCTCGAAATCTCGTCTCGTCTTGTCTCGTCTCGAATGAAAGAAAGCATAACGAGAGCTATATCCTACGGTGAGATGCGATAATCCCGAAGTTCCGGATTGGCACCGTACGACCCATTCTCACAGTGTGGCACTTGGCACTTGGCACTTGGCACTTAACAACACCTGCTCGCTCGGATACTCGTGCAATGAATGTGATTGACGCATGCATGATGCTTTGACAGAGGGTTTACTGATGATCTGAACAGTGTCCATACAATACTACAATACAACAGCACGGAAAGAAGCTACAACCAGGTGGCGGACTCGGGTATCCGATTTGTCCCATTCTAACGATACATGTATGTTCTTGACGTATGACACACAGAAAGGTTAGGTTCAACAAGAATAGCCTTCTCCTTGACTTGCAGCTGGCCTCACCATCAGTCATCCCCAGCGAGACCATTCACTCCTCAGAGCCCACAACCTGCTCAGAGCATCTTTCTCCTCTTCGTTCCATCCCTGTATATCAACCAGTATACCGAGGGAAGCTGCGATGCCTTCCAGCTCGTCTTTTGCATCACCGTCACCCGCATGGGCATTCCTGTTTGAATCAGCTTTCTCCCTTGCCAAGGCTGGATAAGGTGGTCGCAAGGCCGTTATAAGATCCGATGATTGAAGTGGACTGCTTATCAAAGGTGCAGTCCGTTTCGATCGGTATTGTTCCCGAAGCCGGTCGTTTTCCCTCCCTCTTTCCGTACTGTTTGACCGTGTCCGCATCCGATTGTTGTCTGTATTCGTGCGTTGTTTATGGGCTTCATCGACGTTTTCGACCAAAGAAAAGCGGTCAATGTCAAGTTGTATCTCCTTCTTTGACCGAGAGTAAAGTATACGGAGTTTGACAGTGCGTCCTCTAGTTTTAGGCATTGCTTGTGTCCAAGAGGACGATGAGTTTTGCGCTGCATCTTCTGCTATATCATCGGTCGGCCATGGGGGATCGCGCCAGTCCACATTACGAGTTCGAGATGGAGTACCATTCGATTTGCCGATCGCGTTCGCATTCGAAAATGCAGTGGAGTGAACAAGTTTTGGTTCAGTTTCGAATCGAAAGTTTATGATCACATCCGGTGGTGATGAGCAGGTGATCGTCATATGTCCTAGAGGGTGATACAGCTTGATCTATAACAGTGTCCGGCAGACGAACCTGATATTAGCTGAAGGTTAAAGTCCTTTTCTACCTCGGCGTAAAAAGAGTGACGAGGTGCTAAATCGAACACAGTTCTGCGGTCCTTCGGATCGGACCGTACGACGATTCCAATGACTCATACCGCAAATTTCCATGATTTGGAAGGAAATTTGAAACATCCACTCACCCTGGGCGTTAACCGCTTGAATTCATCTACAACGCCACTCAAATTCCTCCAGTCCCTCGTTGCCTCCTCGCCCCAGTTCTTCCATTGACCTAACCGTATCACCCTTTTTTTCATCATCACCCGGTTCCCCTTATCCTTAGTAGGCAACCGATCGATGAACCGCACCTTTTCTCCTCCCTTATACACATCGATCGTACGTCCGCCTTGAAGTCGCAGAGTAAGCTCTAAAGACGATGAAGGTTGGTGGATGAAGATTGTATCGCTGTGGCCCTTTGACATCGGGACTGGCTTATATGTAGGCGGGAGGGGATGGGAGATGATGGGATTGAAGTGCTGCTTCAGGGACTGACCGTGGCCTCGCACCTGCGATACCGTCTCATTGAGCAGAGGCCGGCGACGTGAATCTAGACGTAATGGCTCAGGCAAACCAGGTTCGACCACAGGTAGTAGGAGTGATTGAGCCGTTGGTTCGAGCTTATCGCTACGATGAGGTGCGGGCGGCGAGGACGAGGTATTGAGTGTCTCCCGAAGAGGGACCAGATCGTTCTCTGCCTTGTGAAGGGAAAGACGCCGGGTAGATGGGCGCGAGATTGGCGATAGAGGAGGAGTGGACGGAGGGGTAGGTAGTATAGAAGGTGTGGATGATGAGAAGCGGACATTGATAATCGGTTTGCTGTCCTTCTTCGGACGGGGTTCTGCCAGAGGTCGTATGAAGGGCTCTTGTTTGAGAAGATATGTGCTTGAGGAAGGCGGTAATGAGAGTGTGTTGTTTTGCTCGCTCGAATCGATATCGCAAGTCGAGATACGGCGCCGACCAGCTTCTGATCGCCTGACAGCGGACAGCGGTATCGCTTCCTCGATGGCATTATGATGTCTGCGGGCGTCATATCCCTTCCGGTCCTTATGAATGTCATTGCTCGAGCAAAACTCGACCCTTATTTTCCGCTTCTCCCTCCATCCTCTTTCCAATCTCCTTAGATCAGAAGGCGTATCGTCATCCAACGAGAGCAGCGATGGCCGTCCTTCAATGACTGGTTCCCAGCATGGCACCCTCGCTCGTAGTCGTGTATTTCTGATATCATCTCCTGTCTTCGCGTTGTTGATGATCGTGGAAGTCCAGATCTGTTCTGAAGATGCGCCTGGAACAGGGTTTTGGGGGATCCCAACCGGAAGCTGATTGACCGAATTCAGCTGTTCTGCGAGAGGACGCCTTCTTTGTCGTTGATTTTGATTCTGCCTAGCCGGAGCCAGAGTCCCCGACACTGAAAAGCCCAGCATATGGCAGCGTGGGGATGTCACGAAGATACCTGTTCTACATTATTGATGTGAGTACCAACCGGGTTCCAACTGGGTTACAGGTTGGAATAGGACGACTGTAATGAGACGAGTAGAAGCTGGTGATGGTCGTCTCGGGTAAAGTCAAACGCGACAACAGGTCAAGTGTAAACAGATGTACACGTGGTGACCACATTTATCTGAACCTTCTGATGGCGGCGCTCTCCGCCAGTGAATCAAGGGTTAAAGTCTTAAAGCCGATATGATGTCGGTGATAAGCGACTTGGTACATGCTCCATTATTCCTGGCGGTGTCTCAAGGCCTCAAGAGTGCCACAAAGCATGGGGCTGTCGGTAGATGATAATTTCGCCGTTTGCGTATACCCATTATGATTTATGATTTTCGCTGCTCACCGCACCGCACGACCTACCTCTCACCACTACCACTTACCACACTACCATACTACCACTACCCTGCCCTATCCTCTCGTTCGCTGCGCTCGCTACCACAAACTTCTTGGACATTATCATCCAATCCTTCTCGCCTTGGTCTTCCCCTCCAACCCAACAAGGCCTTTAACGTATTCCTGCTACCTTTAGCTTAAACTCGGTTTACGTCGCCCCAACCAAACAAAAACAACAAAACACAGTGAGTATGCTGTCTTTGGAGGAACAATCGCAAGCACATCGCAGCGAAAGAAGGAGCCGAAATCAGACGGGATTGATCGCTCGAGCAAGGATCAAGGGATTGGAATGCTAATTGCGTGATGTGGTCATCATCTTCCAGATGAAGTACTTGGCTGCCTACCTCCTCCTCCAGATCGGTGGTAACACCTCCCCCTCCTCTGCCGACATCAAGGCCATCCTCGACACCGTCGGTATCGAGGCTGAGGAGGAGCGAGTCTCCAAGCTCATCTCTGAGCTCGAGGGCAAGGACATCAACGAGGTGAGTTGTGCGAACCTTTTGAGCGAATAAAGGGAAGATGAATCAAGTCGAGATGAGAATATGGCAGGGATAGCTTGCAAGGGACAAGGACGAGCGGCGTAGGCGAGGTCAATCATGGAAGGGTCCAATGGTCAGACGTGAAGGACCGTGGTCATGAAATGACGGTCTGCCGTGCTGGAATCTCGGAATGGGAGGTGTCGCAAGGGGTACACGAATGATCATCGCTCGATGAGATAATCGCTGACATTTTACCATTATTTTTCAGCTCATCGCTGAGGGTTCATCTAAGCTCGCTTCCGTCCCCTCGGGCGGTGCTGCTCCCTCCGCCGGTGCTGGTGGTGCCGCTGCCGCCGCTGGCGGTGCTGCTGAGGCTGCCCCTGCTGAGGAGAAGAAGGAGGAGGCTAAGGAGGAGTCTGACGACGACATGGTGCGTGTTTCAACGTTTCTTCAGCACGATAGGACATCATTTGACTAACATGGATTGTTTCCGCGATTTTTTAGGGCTTCGGTCTCTTCGACTAAGCGTCTCGCTCGAATCATCTCCCCTTTCGAACCTCCCTCCAGTCGTGTACGAAACCTCTCAGCAGTAGTCTATACCAGGATATAATCGATCTCTGTGTGGCAGCAGTTGGAGGACGGAATGCATGATATACCTCTTCACACACCGTGTATGCTTTGCATTCGCATGTCCTGACTGGACTCGAACATTGGTCCCGATTTGGTTATTATAACAAGCTGGTACAGTCACAGAATACTCTTACTTCATACTCGAAGTACTCGAAGTACTGATAGTGATCGGGTTTGGCGGACGGAGCTGAAGATTAGATTGGCCGATTGCTAATGTATCTCGCAGCTAGGCTTAGGCTTTCTTCATCGTGTGAACGTATATCTGACTGCTGGGCTGGTCCCTCTTGATCTCATTGATTCGTGTATATGACTCATAACGGACTGATCGTCCAACTGTTGAGTTGAGACAAGCTGACGTGAGCAGATCCTATCGAGCTGTTAAGTTGCCAGGTTTCAATCCTGCTCTGATTACTCACTGCGGTTGTAATCTTGCTCCTTGCACGATCCACACTAACAATCAGGCCCACCATCACATCTACAATCACACTCACTCACACCCGCACCCCCGGACCCACTTTTTACCGGAACATCCAATCTTTCTTTCTGCTGTCTCCTTGTTACCTTTTGACAGCTGTCTTTGGCATTCGACCCCTCCTAAGTCCAATCACCCAAAAAGTAGCATTTTTCATAAAACGATCTTCATCAGCGCCAATCACGACGAACAAACAGAGAACATCAATTCGATCAAGACGTCATCGACCAATTCATACATACATCATGGATGAGAATGGTCGAGTGAAATATCAGTGAGTTCTCTCAACGGGTCTTCCCTCCTGTACTTCCATAGCAGACCACGTCGATCCTCGGAGTCCAATTCCGATTGTACGAGTGAACGTTTCGCTGGTTGATGACACCAGCTCTCCGCAAGTCAGATGTTGGTTGTGCCGAGTCAACAACCGCCATTGCCGATCAATTGTCAGACCTTTGGCTCGACACAGAGCCAATGGTTGTACACTCTTTCGCTGGTCCTCCTGCGACGGATGCATAAGGCAATGCAAGCCGTGTATCCTCGGCTACATCGACTTTGAATACATTCCTGAAGCTGGAGAAGGTTTATCCATCCGGCCAGTAGATACCAAAGATGAAATATGGGGGGATTGATGCTTTGGATATACTGGAGCGGTCAAGGGGTTATAGGACGCTAGGAGAAGAGCTCTCAAACAAGGCTTGGCTCGAGGTGCAAGAGTTGTTGGCGAAAAAAGGTCAAGCATGTCAAGCGGAGATTCAAGTTGAGAAGTACAAGCGGAAGCTAGCATTCAAGCAGCTAGCAACGCAAAAGCTGACGAGGAGGAACCGAGAGGAAGCGAGACGCAAAATAAGGCAAACTCGACTTAAATTGATGGACCGGTTGGAAGAGAGCATGACGATGAAATGGAATACCAAACCTCGAGGGCCCCCTAGAGTCCAGGTGAGCAAGCTTCAGTGATTCAATACCTGCTGACAATCCAGTTCTTCCGGGAAGCACCTCAGGTGTTTAGATATACCCCTGCTCCATTATCAGAGTGATCCGAATCGTCATGCGAGTCATGGGTACTATCCTTTGCGGAGCTTTGACAGACATCAACCTCTCCCACTTCAGCGTCCTCAACGCTGTATATACAGTACGCTTTCCCCGCAATCCCGTCCTCTACTACTGGGTCTGGGTCTTGATGAAATACGGTCGTCATCTTCGAGACCGCTACCGCTTAACGCGCATCCGTAGGCAAACGTTTCCTCCTCGTTTCATTTTATTTCAAGCGAATGCGCTTGGACCACGTGGTCACCCAGAGGTTGAGAGACCAGCTACTTTGTGGCATCCAGCAGATTCTGTTCTTTAGAGATACGTTCTGCATGATGTCTAGGTTTAGGTTAGGAACGGTATAATATACAACAAGTGACGAGGAATGCAGACCGGCAGCTGAAACTACTACGAAGGTACAAGAGATGCCTGGGATGGTGATGCGACGGAGTCTGATGTTAGAAATGAGGAGACGGAGGAGAAGGTGTGTATGTATACCCATCACCAGACTGAGCGTCACATATCGTATAATGTTGATCAGTCACGAAGGGTATCATGAAACCACTACCAAAGCAAGTCAAGGCCATGATCTTCCTACGACCCTCATCCCGCAAATCATGATCTATAGGCCGGCGAAAGACGATAGCCTGCCCAAGACAGCTAAAACGACAACAGCTATTACCCATCTCCAGCTAGGCATCCACCTGGCGGCATGTGGCTGAGCTGGCATCTGCGGTTGTGTTTGACGCGATTGGACCGTTTGACACTTGGAATCGGAGGCTGAAATCGTCTTTGTATTTGTTGTCGATGATATGTCTGGATCGCCAGGTGCTGGTGTAAGCGACGGCGTGGGTATTGTGGTTGAAGGTATTGAATCTGAATTGACTTCGGATGTTGAGGTGGACTGTACGTTGTGATGCGTGTCGGGCGATGCATCGGAGATGGAAGGAGGGGAAAGCGTCGCAGGTGGGTTTACGACTTTGGGTGCCTCAAGGGGAGAAACATTGACCTCAGCATGTGGCATGCAATGCAAAGCAAAGCAACACGTCAACGCGGCAAGAAGGAAAACACTCACAGGTGGAGCGTTGGTCTTGCCCATATCAGGTAGATCAGTCATCTCTGGTCCAGCGTACTATTTGAGCAAGAGGGGGGAAGAGCCTCGGAATTAGCGTCTGCCCGTCGTCTTGGTGATGTCCGGTCCGATAATCTCCATCCATCCCTTCCTCTGCCTCCTGCGCATCGCCATGATGCGGTTCCCCTTTTCAGGCCACAGGTCTGATACAAGTGAAACCTAGGCGCCATCATCGGGCGTAAGGTCGAAGACTCACGGTGGGGAAGATATCCTATAGTTGTGTAAATCGGATATCATCAAGAGATCAGCTCAGTTGTCCGGCTAGACTCTAGAATGCTCTGATCGATAGCTGACTCACCCTGAATTTTTTGTTGGATATGTTGAAGCCATGCGACTGTTTCGCGAGTGCCTTCTTCTGCTCGTCCGTCGTCCTCACAGCTCCAGCGGTGATCCTGGATAATGACCGTCCAATCAAGTCAGCTGTGGCTCGTGAGAGGCTCTGTGAGTCTAAGAACAGCTGAGTACGGAAATGTGACTTACTCATCGCTCAGCATGAAGGACAGAAGTCCCGTCAGGATCGTAGCTACCGACCAAGCTGCGTTCCATCTGTGTCACACACGTTCACAGAAGACATGAAAGGAAAGGCATGAAAGAGGAAGATCAGCTTTGATTTAGAGCAGAGTCTGCATTCCAGAACATGATCTTTGCTGAACAAGACGTACGTGCTTGGGTGACTGTGAGGCGAAGACACTGTCAGCTGAGGCGGTTTCGGTAAACCATGTTACTGTCAACTCACTATGAAGTCATGCTCATGCAAATCTTGTGACCCGTCTCGAATCGTCCGGAAGGGGTGAACATCTTGACATCTGGGGGTTTAAAAGCTATGATAAGAAAGCAAGCACCGTCAATACCTTTAACTTCAGCTCCCTTCAGATCTCCAGCATTACTGTGCAGCCTGAATTGTCAGACAGCTGATAAGTTTTGGTTGGTGAGGTTTGACTCACGATAATCGCTGGGGAACCAGATCAGACCGTGATATTCTCCTCCGGCGTATGGCGTATCAGGCGGTCCACGCTGTCCGAGGAATCAGTCAACGAAACAGATATATTCCACCTCTTTCTACCGAGCTCACGATGATGAAATGCCCTACAAGCAAGGCGGAAGGAGATCAGCTTGATCCACTCAACGAGCGATTGATGAGGAACGGGGATTAGAGCTGACTTACAATCCAATATATTCTTTTCCTCCGGACAGGCCCAGATGAAAGGGGGCGGGGATTTCTGCATGGCGAGGTACTCCTGTAGGTTTATAGACAGACATCAACGACTGGGGTTTCATGTACTGGATTTAGTCTGAACATGTGGAGCTGACCTTTTGGAGCTGCGATCCATCGTATTGTCAGCGATCTATATCAGCTAGGACGCGTGAGGAATGATTGGTTGGACACGAACGAGGTGGCAATGTTGTCACGGAAATAGTCTCGAAGGAAGGGAGGAGGAGCGGGACTCACCCTCTTCTGAGCTACTTTGGTAGCCATGTCTAAGAGTCTATCTTTATCTTGAGATATTTGCGAGTCTTGACGGTTTATGAGGCAAGTTCGGGATGAAAGATGCAATACGAGTGAGCAGAGGAAGAAATAGATAGCGAAAGAAGAGGAACGAGAAACGATAACAACGTCAAGTTAGCATCGAACAGTACAATGGGTGACTGCAGCTGGAGCTTAGATCATTCGCTCGGCTCCGCCCGTCTGATACCCACGTGGCGGACGTGTATTATGATGTGATGTGGCATAATAACCCCTACCGTCTTGCGGTGTCAGCGCACTCACTTCTTCAACAACAGCTATCTGACGTCAAACATCTATGCTACTAGCATGCATGTAAAAAGTATACGCGAATGCCAGGAAAGAGAAGGTTGATTAATGAAGCTGAAAGGTTAGAGGAAACATATGGGGATGATGGTGCAGCATAGCACGGCTAACTCCTTGTCCGCTGTCCGCTCGAAGTCGCATCGCGAAGGAAGGAATCTGATAAGGAGAGTGAAGCCCTCGTCATCACGACCAGCGGGAATTAACCCATCGGCCCTTCAAAGCATGACAAACCCTAGCAGTCAAACAGTCTTGCATGAGAGGCTGCATCAGAGGACAAACGACAGCAACGTGAGATGTTTCATCATAAGCATGCTTGATTCGACAAGCACCGAAGATCGGCCGGCCCGTCAAGCGATTAGCGATTAGCGTTAGCTTGATCCGTGTCGGTGACTTGGCTTAACCGGCTCGACCGGCGCCGAAACTCAAGTCCATCTAGCTTGTCGATATACTCATTCAGGCTATATGTATGTATCCTCAAGACGCAGCGCTCAAAGAAGCTATCGAGGTAATTCAACCTATACATTGTCACTGCACTCTGCATTCACTTAGCACAGGAATCAGTCGCAGCTTAGAGAGATACAACCACCATGGGAAGTTTCCAATCTACCGCGAACGTGAAGGCTCCTCGCCCTGACCGGACCAAGATGGGCAAGGATTACCTCAAGGTTGAGGGTGATCTTATCACCCTCCGAGGCAACGAAGTCATCTTGAAAGGTGATATATCATCCTAAGCTTTTCGGACTGCTTCACCGACAGTCATTTTCGCTGACAACATTCACTGTTCTCATATGATGTGACAGGTGCCGCAATTGGCGGTTGGAGTGAGTGGAGTCGATCATCCCTTGAGAACCGGCTGCATGTATTCTTTGCACTCACTCGGTCTACACTTATCCTACTATCGTTGCTTCACTAAGGCTGATGGATATACCATGTGAATATCGTAGTGAACATGGAGAACTTCATCACTGGCTATGCAGGTCACGAACACCAGCTTCGAGCGGCAATGAAAGATGCCTTGGGCGAAGAGAAATACCAATATTTTTTCGACAAGGTGCGTCGCGAGTATTGAGATTGAGACCGCTATACCATCTCACCTGGCTCCAACGTTGTTAAGACAGGCCAGATAAGAGGTCGGCCTGGCTATGACTTTCAACTGACTGGGGTAGTACGGCTGACCGGCGCTTGCTGACGCTGTGACATGTCTCAGTTCCTTGAGTACTTCTTCCAAGAAGAGGACGCCAAATTCTTCGCTACTCTCGGCTTGAACTGTATCCGCATCCCTGTAAGTAAATATGATCTGACTAATCCTGCCTCTGACGTAACCTGAACTTGTCCCTCGTCGCGCAGGTCAATTATCACCACTTCGAGGACGACATGAACCCCCGAGCGTTCAAGAAAGAGGGCTTGAAACACCTCGATCGAGTAGTTGATATCGTACGTCCTCACTTTCAACCACGCATGTTGTTACTCTTATCGTGTGCCTCTGACTCGCTGTTTTCTTTAATTCCTTGATTACATCGTCCAGTGCGCCAAGCACGGCATTTACACCGTCATTGACTTGCACGCCGCGCCAGGAGGTAGGTGATTCTTCCCTTTAGACTGGTCATTCCCTCAATGGACGACGACTTTTCGTTCCCACTGATCAACAACTCACTGATATTTTGAATTATCATCAGGTCAAAACTTTGACTGGCATTCTGACAATGCAACTCACAAAGCTTTGTGTGAGTACAAGCGCACCTCTTCGCGTACTGGCCTACATCCCGTCATCAAATCGCTGTCGCTCTTTTTGTTGGTCGTGCTCTCATCAAATTTTATCCTCTATGTTTGTCTTCAAACTGACAATCGACCCAGTCTACGAGCACAAAGATTTCCAAGATCGGACTGTTCTCATTTGGGAGCACCTAGCCAGAGTGAGCTTTTCCTGTGAACATCTATTTGACCGATACGAGTTCAATCAATTCAGCTCAACGAATCGCCAGATTGACTCGCGTCCGGGTGTTGTTGCCTTACATTGCATGATGCGTTATAGCACTACAAGAATAATACATGGGTGGCAGGCTATAATCCTCTCAACGAGCCGACCGATGAGAAGCATGTCCGGCTGATCTCGTTCTACGAGAGAATCGAGAAAGCCATCCGGGCCATCGACCCGCACCATATCTTGTTCTTGGAGTGAGTGCGAGTACTAGTACAAGTCGCTCCGTCTCACGTCTCGTCGAGTGCGCGCGCATCTTCGGAGACTCCAATCGCCAGGTGGACGTGTAATCAAATGCTGATTCGGGCGTCTGCACTGTATGGTTCAATACCGACCATCAGCGGCAAGTAAGTAACACTGTCCCATGTACACTCACGCCAGCGGGAACTCGCAGATCAACTATACTTGTACAGTATGGCTGTAGAGCTTGACCTGACATTGATTTTCATCCGTCTAGCACATTCGCCTCGGACTTCAGTCACTTCGGCACGCCGTTACCTAACAGCGTGTATACCTGCCACGACTACTCAGAGTGAGCACAGTCGACCTGAGGTGTCCGCAACCGCGACCCTTGTCATACTGTGCTAACGAAACGCGCGATTGGCCTCGTCTTTAGCTATGGATTTCCCAATCCTCCTGAGCCATACACTGTGAGTGGCCTTGGCCATCGTCCACTCCTTTCTACTAGAATTTGCGCAATCTGACTCTCAAAACCGGGACGGCCTTTTTTTCCCTTACCGGTTACAGGGTTCGAAAGAGCAGATTGCCCTGCATCAGCGTTCATTCGAGGACAAGACAGCTTATATGCGCAAGCACAAGGTGAGGTAGCGGATGATAAAAATCTCGGAATTCACGCCTAAGCTGAAGACTGACGTGAGTATCTGTTGTGATCAGGGACCCATATGGGGTAAGTTTATTTCGATATGTACAGCATGCTTTGGCTACAGGAAAAACATGAGGCCCGTCAATCAACCTGGTACTCGATGAAAGGACGTGTCACCATTTCTCTTGCCGGTCTGCTGTACAGACTTCACAGACGGCTCATTTCTGGCGTATTTCTGCGATATGCAGTTGGCGAATGGGGACCAGTCTATCAAAATGCGAATGACGGCATACCCGATTGGGAGAAGATCAACGATACTCGTTTTGAAGTTCTCAAGTTGCAACTCGGCATCTTCGGCGATGCGGGAGCCAGCTGGTCCATCTGGCTGTACAAAGGTGAGTGAGCGAGACTGAGGGCATTCATAATCTATGCAAAGTCACCCCAAAGAGATCCTCTGTTATGACGATTCGCTTTGTCATCCAGGTCGACGAGTACAGTCGGCTGTGCACTGTACTGACGTGCTCGCGACTGCGAACAGACATTGGTTTCCAGGGCATGGTTTACGCTGGGAACGATACAGCGTATGTCAAGCTGCTCAAGGACTTCCTGAGGAAGAAAAAGGTCAGTCAGCGCGGCGACCCATTGATCGACCTTGGGACGACGGGGATATATCGAAACAGGAATGAAATGTACTCGAGTACAGTACCCACGCCGTTGAGAGGCGACGCTGACACATGAAAATCTAATACGTGGATATTTTCTTTTTTGTAGAGCTTAGCAGCCGATAAATGGGGCGCAGACGATACACCCGTTCGAGACCTCTTCACTCCACTCGAAGACTGGCTGAAGGACGCGTGTCCTTCATTCGCCAAGCGATACCCCGCTCCGACGGCAGGCGGGGTCAATTCAAGCTGGAAGATAGGCAACCACGTCTCAAGGCTGATGAGGAATATACTGCTCAGCGAGGAATTGGTACTTGAGTTCGCAGAGGTCTTCAAGGGTAAGAACTATGCCGAGTTGGATGAATTGGCCAGGAGTTTTGAGTTTGGTAAGTGGCAGAGTGAGAGCAATGTTACAATTCTTGGCTCCGAGGTCCGCTCCTGTCTATTGCCAACTGGGCCATCATAGTAGACTCCGTTCTCTGGACTTTGTACGCGGCTTATCGAGCCCCGCTATGTTGACACGATTGTCATAACGAGCTGACCATGATATCGGGGTCGGGCATGTTCGCAGCCCAATGTGTCCAGCGCGAAAGGCTGAACGAGATCCTCAAGAACGACTCGAAACGTAATCGCGCAAACCTTGAGAAGCCTACATTCTCTAAAATGAGTGAGCCAGTGGGTCAAGGCTGGAGTGAAAGTGAGAAGACAGCTTGGGCCTGATTGCTTTGCGCACAAGCTTATCCTACTTGATAGCAAAGAAGAAAGATGTAAGATGCATTGTTGGATTATCCGTGGTACAGCAACCTCCTTGGGCACGCAAGGACCATCCGCAATATTTCGTTCAGTTTCGGACCAGATAGCATTCAGAGGATTGATCACGCTCATCCACGCTTTGACTATCACCACACGAGACAAACGGGCAGACTGGCGTCCACAATTGCTCAGAGGTGTCGAAGTCTATATCGAGATGCCAAACAGAACGCCAAACAGAAACACAATGCAATCACACAAACATATGTAAAGTCATGTCAGATCCATCATGATGAGTTGACTATATACGGTACATTTACTAATCAAAGCCAGAGAGGTCGATCAGACAAAGAGGCGGTGAGAAAGAACATTTGAGATAGAGACATGGAAGAGCCCATTTTTCGAGCTGAGCGGATATAGATATATGTATGCGGAAATTGAATAGTAACAGAATAGAATGTGAGAGAAGAGTCATAAGAGCGTGATATGTGTTGAACTGTAATGGAAGGGAAGAAACTGGAACAAGAGTGAATGGATTTTGTATATTACGATGGGTTTATGATGCTGTTGCGAATCGAACCATCCAGAATCGCCTAACGTCCGGTCTCTCCATAACTACCGACAATGCAAGTAGCACCAAAATCCTGCACCTCCTTCTTTTCGTTGATGAACTTCACCGCCGTCATCCTAAAGAAGCACCCCGCCTGTGTCCCTTTCCGCTTCCTCCCTGTACACCGTACCCCTGAGCCTGTCTTCCAAAATGACTGTGAGTTCGCCCTTGTCCTTGCCCTTGCCCTTGTCGCCCCTGCACATGCGCCTGACCTTGGATACCGTGCACTCGTTCGCTCTCGTTGCCATACCACAACGCGCCCAACAGATCCTTTGCTGAATTCGCTATATTCGCCGCTCTGCCCATGATGCTTGCTCCATCATCATCTTCCAGCGGTTGGGAGAGTGTAGGTTGCGCATTCGTTCCGACGTGGGCTATTGTCGCTCGTCCGCCGGAATTTGTGCGCGATTGCTGATATTGATGAGGTTGCGAGACGGTCGTAGGAGGATCGGCTTTGGGAAGATCGGATGGCCGTGAAGAGGTAGAAGTATGAGGGAGAGAAGCAGGAGAAGTATCTTTCAGAGGTCGAAGGGAGATCTAAGGCTTTAAAAGTCAGTCAGACCGAATCGTGTCTCGTTTGGCGTATAAAAAAGCTTACTTGGGGTGAGGAATGGGGAGTAGGGGTGTTGGATCGATCAGGGACGTAGTTCGGGCCAGAAGAGTTGGTGTTAGGCTGCTCGTTTTGGGCAGAACCCGGTTGCCAAGACACGCCTTCTTGTACTCGGTCGAGCTGGGGAGGAGACTGTACTTTACGCAGTGACTGACTGGACGATGATGCAGAAGAGTTACCGGAACCGGCAGTCGCTGGCCCCGAGTTGCCTTCGGTGGGAGATCGTACTGACGAGTTGGACCCCAATGATCCGGTCGAGCTCGCAGAAGTACCTCTTGAAGTTGACCTATCGTTCAGCGTTCGATCCCTCGAAGTGGTCCGTCCACGTCCCCGCTCCTCGTTGCTACCACCAGTACTAGCGACGGTCGGTGAGGTGACAGGGGATCCGGTTGGCCCAGGCACGTCATAGGGCCCTCCAGAGCCTCTCATCCCACCAATACCGGTAGCGGCAGAAGGATTATAGTTGAAGTAGGCAAGGGGTGGCGATGAGGGTTCCGGTGAGATGGTTTGGGCATTGTTGTTGGGCGAACGAACCTTGAGAATGCTTCGGCTGGGCTGAGGGGGAGATGTGACATTGAGCGAGGAAGAGGATGAGCTGTTGGAGGAGACCGAGGACGGTTCGACACTTGCGTTCGGTGCGTTTTGTCGCCATTTAGGCTGAGCTGGCGGCTGGTTGACTGTGGGTGCGTTCCGGCCGTATGAAGAGGAAGCGACATGTGAAGGGATCGGCTGAGCCTGAGCTTTCCGCTCTTCATCACCACCACTGAGGTTGGGACCGCCAAAGTAATCGAAACCGACACTTCCGTACTCGTCCTCATCTTCATCATGATCCGCCCACTTGCCGGTGTGTGAATCTACATGAGGCGAGGGGAAGTCGAAGCCGCCTGAATGGTTGCTGTTGAGACCTGGTGACTGATACTCTGGAGGCGGCGCATATTGAAGCGCAGTGCCGCCCTGGACGTTGTTAGTCTTGAGCATGGTCGGAGCAATCATAGCGATGGTCATGTGCTCTGAGCCGGACGAGGAGTTCCTGCTCAGGCTAGGTCTTGACGATCGACTGCTAGAGCTATATGACGAGGATCGCATCTCCAGCATCTCGTCGTCGGAACTGTCCAGCTGTTGAGACTCTCGGGGCTCGTCCAGGGCGACACACTGCTCGACGAACGTGTTGAAACTGATATGCTTCTTGTTGGTATGAGCGTCAGTGGCGGCGGATCCAGGGGATTGGACGTCATCGGGGGACTGAACCTGTACGGCGGGAGGAGGCTTCTCTGTGAGGGGACTCTTGTCTTTCACCACGGGGTGGGTTCGGCTGGTGACGATATTGGTATCAGATCGACTCTGAAGCAAGATAGGTCGTTCGGACTCGGTATCTACACCTTCGAGTTCGTCTTCTCGGTAAGTGGCTTCGAGGACAGGCGAAGAAGGCATGGGGACCTGAAGCATTTCCGAGAGTGTTCGGTGTTTCAAAATGGGTTTCTTAGCGCTTGGTCGGTCGGGGTTGGGACGATCGATACCTAGGCGATCATCGGTAGAAGAGACCTTCAACGGCCGTACAGGCTCGACGTTGGCGGTATGAAGGGGTCCATATAACCAGGTAACATCGGAGTCTTTCAGCCTATGAGTGGAAAAGGGCAGAGAACCCCAAGGGAGCAGCGAGGATTGCGATTAGTCAAGTCCTCATAATAGTACCTGCAGATAGGCAAGATGCGCGGCGAAACTCTTGGGAAAGCATGAGGATGTTACGAGGAGGCTGCGTGATTCGAATCGTGACGATATACGACTCACCAGTTGAGGGTTTCAGGAGAAATGGTCTTCAAGTTGTTCCTCTGTTTCTGCCATGTCCTCCAGCTCGCATTCTCGAGCCTCACACCATTGGCAATCTCGTGCTTGTGCCGCGTCATATTCCGCCATGATGCCCACACGTCCTCCTCTGACCAGTCATGAGAGAGATAATCTACGCAGATAGACGGTAATCTATCTTGAATGTCTTCCACAGAGGGTGCCGCGCCAGAATCGGATGGCAAAGAGGTCTGTGAGGGTCATTCGAGATGATTTATCGACACCAAAGGGAAACGTGCGAGATTTTGTGATGACGGCAGCGCAGGGTAGAACGTAAATGTAAGCGAAGAGAATGGCATTTTGCGGCCAAACAGAGGGAGAAAAGGAGAAAAGAACGACGGCGACAATGATGATGCGAGTGGGACAACAGAAAACTCATCAATACTGATTTGCACGCCAGGAGGGCTATCGGCGAGGATGGATGCACTCACGATGGGGGGTATGATTTGAGCCATTGTGAACAACAAGCGTTGCGCTACAGGGATATGTCGTGATCAGACTTTTTCGTCTCTCTTGAACAATCCGCCAATCCAAAGGGTGGTGCAGTTCCGATGAGGGGAGGATCGATATATGTATGACAAGGTGGCAAGATGCGAATGACGGTAAGCTATAGTCAAGTCGTGAATTGATCGTCTGTAGTGCAATCGGCGTGGAGATGGAAGAAGACGAATCCGGTATGGAGGAATGGTTAGGCTGATTAAGCTGATATGAGTAGACAAAGTCGGATCAGGCAGAGTGGGATTTGCCGATGAAAAGCGGTGTTACAAATCCGCCCGAAAGGTGCGAAACGTCGTAGAAGGTAGTTGAGATGGGATGTCCGCCTGTCACCTGACGTTGTCTATGAGCATGAGAATGAGAATGATGTGAGGGAGTTGTTGTAGTTGTCTAGGTTGGAGTTGAGGTTGAGGATGAGGTTTTGGAGATGTGTTGGAGCAGTATCAAATAGTAGTATATCGAACGTTGCGGACGATTGGAGGGGTAAGCTAAGGTGAAAGGGGGGGGGGGGGCGATGGATCACAGTGTGTGGTACAAGTATAATTACAATAGTCCAGGGTTTACAAATAATCCTAATCAGGGTAAGCTACCTGATTACCTCATTACGTCCCTCATTAGCTTTTTCCTTCTTTGTTTTCTAATCAGTCATTAACCGTGCAATGCAAGTTACTACTTGTGGCAACAGCTGCCAGATGCCAGACCTGCTGCAGTTACTGCAGGTAGTCAGACTGACACATATAAAGCATCCCATTCCATTCCGTTTTCTGTTTTCTGTGTCATGTCATGCTATGCATGTCTCTGTGTAGCCGACCCACATCTAGCATTAAGCCATATGTTTTAGTTACTATACCCGTCTTTTGCCTCTGGTACAAGCTTTGTACCAGATCTCATCCTGCATGTCGTGAAATGGAATGTCTTGGTCACGAGGACGATAGCAAACAAAAAAAACTTATCCACCATATCGCCGCATTTGATCAAATTAATGACGTTGATGCCCTCTCCGGTCGGTCCATCTGTCTGTCTATCTCCTGTGTCTATGGCCAAAATTCCAGCCTCCAAATTCCAGCTCCGCTCGTGCACAGATGCGTAACCGGGCTTCGTTCGGTGATCAGATCTTGATCGTATCCATCCTTTGATCAAGGGTATCTACGGATCCTAACACGCCTTGGATACTCACCCCGGTCTTTATAAGGCAGAAGGGGTTCGCTTGTTCGCCGGTGCACTCACTTCTCGCTTGTGATTCTTAACAATTGTAGCCAAAAAACCGCCACCCCCACCCACTCTGACTCATATGCTTCTATAAGCTAAATTCACTTTCAGGTTAACCATTTTCGAACCCCCTCGATCACCTTGGTTTCTCACACTCTAACAGCATATTGGATTGTTCCCGTTACGAAAGAATGCAGGGCAACTCTCCCCAGCTTACATAGTCTGACAAGCCCGAAAAGAAATTTTTCGCCGTTTGAAACGCAATCCGTACGCACATGACATGAACTGATGATCATATGGCACGATATGACATGACATGTCGGCGCCTTGCCTAATGATGATGATGTGATTCCTTGTCCTGACAGCGCATATCTACCCTGCCAAATTAAAGAATCGCTTGAACGAACGCACATTAACCGCATTTCGGGGATAACGGATCCAGTCCCGTGCTCTCAGAGAGCGGCGTCTGTAAGGTTATATGCTTGCGACTGAAGGGGTGAAGAGAAACCCTGTCGCTGTATTTTCCCGGTTTCTCAACTGTCCCCGGTGAGACGGTGGGACAGTCAGACGGTGAGAGACATCCCCTTCCTTCCCTTGCCGCCGGTATAATAAGTCAATTTCTCAGCCGGTGCAGGCGCTAGCTCGGCTGTAATCAACAAACCCTTTTCCGCTTTCGGACAAAATCGGATATCCACACGTGCTTGCTTGCTTCAAGTAGGTGGAGGTGGACCATCGACCATGTTGATATCGCCCAAAGCCAAGTCCACGCACATAGAAGAGGGTACGGTGTTATATGTGTATGGTGAGAAGTTGGCATCTGGTACGCTTTTAACAATCTTTACTTGGCCAGAAGACGTCTTAGCAAGGCAAAATGATCTGCAGGTGTGGCTTTCCCCAATTCCCGCCCGCAATACCACCTGAGTCTATGTCTTGGTGTCTTGGCGGACTGAGCAAGTGAAACTAACTTGGGTGAATGCTTTTCGAGGCGGTACTGATTGAAGAAGCAGTCACCAGGCCGTATGTTTACCGCCTTCATCTGCCATCATCCGCTCATCCAAGAAAGAGGGTTCGAGCAACGATCCTCGATGCAGTGGTTGCTTCACCTCACCTCTCCACAATACAAGTACGCTCCGCATCGGACCTGACTGGAGCTTCGGCTAACCCCGCCAAGCCATCAACCATCAGCGATCTATAATTTCGACGGCGTTGCGCTTAAGGTTAGTTGGATATGTTCGTGCGCCTCAAGGTCAGCCGAGGACAGCCAGAGAAGAAGAATGCAGTCCTAATACGGATTCGGAGAAGAGACTGAACTCCAGCTGATAGAACAATTGAGCGCTATCCGAAACTTATCTCGGATCATTATTAGGCGTAACGCAACACATGCGTCCTTCGGCGTCGGCCGAAATGATGACGATGTGCGATGTGCGATGTGCGATGTGCGATGCAGAGTCAGTCTGTCTGTGTGTATGTGGGCATACAACGACGTCCAGTGTTTGTATTTGGAGAGTGCTCACGAGTGCTCCTCTCGCCATGGTGCCTACATCCTTTCAATGAGGGTGTTCCATCAAGGGTAGGAAGAAGCTTTCTCAATCGTCCCCATGACTATATAAGGGGGCGCGACCGGCTATAGACATCATCTGGATCTACACCTGGCGAACATGATATCACAACTAAATATTTTCAGTCTATCGGCCATCCTGTGCTCAGTATTGTCTTTACCCTCACTTGCTTCACCTACTCAGCTCTTTTTGAATCAGCAAGCCGAATCGTCTCAAACCCGTCTCGTGGTCGATCATGATATCAAAAGCGAAACCCGTTCACACTCGCTGCTAAGCCTAGAGTTGAGAGAGTCTATCGATCAACTCAGAGCCAGATGGGGAGTACAAGGCATCACCGTCGGCTTGGTGGCCTCCTCCGACTTTGTGAAGAGCTACAACCACACCCCTCACATTGCTAGCACGGAAGCGTATGCGAAGGATGAGTGGTGGAAAGAGACCGTCGGCTTTGGCATTGCCGATAGACGGGGCAATCCAGTGGATAGCCAGGTGAGCGAAGCCAAAAACAATGAAAATCCAGAGTTCGACACCTACTCTGCGACAGTTTTGGATGACCAGGCTGAACCATTGCATATGGTATAGACACTCTTCGCCATCGCTTCCAATTCAAAGCTGTTCACAGCCATCTCTGTTGGGCTCTTGATCGAGCGTCATACCGTCCTGCCATCTCTCACCGAGGGAGACGAAACTCACCAAAGGGAATTGGAATGGACGACGAAGATCAAGGACATCCTACCCGAATGGGAGTTGATGGACGAGATTGCTTCTGAGCATACGAATCTGATTGATCTCGGCTGTAAGTGTCACCTTCCGGCCTAGAATCAATGTGCAGTGAACCATCAACACCCCCACTTAAGCGGACTGGTGCTACCTTTTCCGACGAGATCAGTGATCACTAATGACAGACTACAGCCATGCGTTCCGGCCTACCGAGGCACGATGCCGCCAGAGGGTGAGTTCATGTTCCCATTCTGGCTGCCAACGACGTCCTTGCGGGAACCCCGTGATTGTTGCTAACTTTGTCGACATATCTTGTCCTCATAGAGACGTTGGCCCGTTCGATGTTGTGTCAAATCTCCGTCACCTTCGTCCATCGACTGAGTTCCGTCAGGCATGGCAGTACAACAACCTACACTACGTGACTCTTGCGGCTGTCGTTGAGAAGCTAAGCGGTCTTCCTCTGCCGGACTTTGCCCAAAAGTACATCCTTGATCCATTGAACATGACCAACACGACCTACAATGCGACGATCGCTGAGTCATCGGGCAAGAGAAGCGACGGGTTCCAGAGAATGGGCATGAACCTGACCGCGTGCGAAAGCGATCTGGAGAGGGGAGTTTTCAGGAATAGTAAGCAGTGCTTGGGCGAACAAGGTAGTTTCGGTTGGTGGAACAAAGGCGATGATCCGTCCGGTGCTGGACCGGGTGGGATCATCACTTCTGCGACCGACATGGTGAGTGGCTGGCTATCAGCCGGACGTTGGCATATTCATCTGCTTGGATTAGCGCTAAAGGGAGATCTGCCTGTCGACCGACATACTAAATAGACGAAATGGGTCCAAGAGCTGCTCAACCCTTCCGTCATTCCTCGAAGTGTTATTGACAAAATCGTCACTGGGTACACCGTCCCTTCCGGTACAACTGATCATCCAGAGTGCGGCATATACACCTACGGCTTAGGTCAGATGATGAACACCTATCGAGGATATGCTCTACAGGGTCATACCGGAGCCGTACCAGGTCAGCACTCACGGATGGTTCGAGTGCCAGACGTCGGACTAGGGTTTATGATCGCCATCAACGACGATGACTGGGGTGTTCTTCTGCATGAGGTCGTTGCGAATATGATCCTTGATGACCTTCTGGGACTGCCGCCTTCTTCACCTAGCTGGGAAAAGAAGATCTTCGGGAAAGTCTTCAAGAACTTGTCGATTCCACCTGATGTGCCAAACACTCCCCGACCTTACCCTAGCTTTATCGCAGGCAAATACTCCGATCCCGGATATGGAGACCTGGAGATCGCTCAGGTCAAGCTTCAATCCAGCAACGTGACCATGGCCATGGATCACGACGAGAAGGAAGGCAAATCTGCGGTAGCTGTCGAGTTTGTGCAAGACACATCGGCCATGCAATTGCCATCAACATCGATGAGTGCTTTGAAAGTGCCCTTGAACGTCACGGGCCCAATATACGTTGCACCTCTCAATAAACTCTTCGTAAGCACGCTCGTCTTCACCCAATGGGACGGCCCGATATTCAACTGGACAGCCATATGGACGGGCGACAAGCTGGATGCCGACGGACGGGTGATTGGAAAACTCGCCAAAGTCGAACAGGCAGGTACGGCAGTATTCAAAGAGGACGGGGTGGGTATGTTTGGGGATATCTGGGGCAAAGGATCGACTGTTCCGGGGTCCAAAGTCAGTGAAGATGACACAGAGAAGGAAGCGGAGATCTGGTTTGCACGGGTACAGGACAAAGTCAATCAAGATTAGACTGGGTGATATGAGATGTACGAAAGAGGGAGAATGGAGAGATAAAGGTATAGCCTGGATTCATTGCTTGCGAAGTGGCAGTCTGTATATTGATGAAAACCGACTGAATCCGAACTATAATATTGAAAACCCACCGTCCCGTCTTCGCAGGCATTGCATGGAACAGTAATGCATTATAGTATACGTCTGTAAGATGTCTATATGATCATTCCCACCTCCTCGCCTCAACCGTTCCTGGTGTGAAAACCATATCACTTGGCAAGCGCAGGGGTGTGCTGACCACTGGGCAACGAGGCGGCATCGGCTTCGTCATCCTTGCTACCATTAGGCACGACGAGATCCTCAGTGACCACGACCTCGTGCGAGTATTCGAGACCTGAGAGGACGATCCAGGTGGGGACGATGGCGATGAGGAGGATACCAAAGTTGAGGCCAATGGTGACGAAGTGGTTAACGTCGGCCTCGGATTGGAGACTGGTCAAAGAGGTATTTCAAGCAAGCGTCAGCAATGCTTCAGCTTCGATGTGCACTCAGAACTCAGGTGCTGGTGTTCTGGGGCCCAACCAATATACTCACGCCCAGGCGACGGTCTGTCCCAAAGCTTCGAGACCTCTCAAGATACCAGTGTGGTGGGAGAGGGACGACAGATCAGTGGCGTATTGGCCAACGAGCCAGTAAAGGAACTGCTGGAAAGCCTGACCGGCAAAAGTCATGAAGAAGACCATGGCGTAAGCTGAGCCGAAGCCGCCCTTGAACCAGTCAAAGGAGGGCTTGGTCTCGCTGTAGAATCGCTGTTGGAGGATAATGGCCCAGATCCAAGTGCCGACGAGGATAATGACGATGGCGGACTGCAAAGAAACACATTGACAGGTTAGCCGCTGAGCAGTCATTCTTGTCTTCTCTTGAATGACATTGGGGTTCAGTCACTCACGAAAGCGGTCTTGGCTCGGGTCTTGATGTGAATCGACTGCTTGTCAAGCAAGGTACCGATGATGAACGAGCTGAAGATACCGGCAAAGTTGGTGAAGAAGGAAGAGAAGGCTCGCGATCGGACGGTCTGCGAAAGGAGTCGATTGTCAGTCAGCCTCTTCGAGCCGAACGGAACTGCGTTAAACCTGGTCAGGCTATAAACTCAAAACTCACAAAGTAGTTGGTCAACCAGGTGGAGATGAAGGGGTTGTAGAAGTACGAGATGAAGAAGGCAGGTACGAGCAGGATGATACGCTTGGAGACGGCCAACTTGGCAACGGCCTGGAACTCGGCAGCCCAAGTCGCTTGCTTGTAGACTACGACTCGTGTGCCGTCCTTTCGCCAGACTAAGGGGCAGGGCGAAAAGAGTCAGCAAGATCGTAGTTGAGCCAACTATATACGCTTAAAGAGACATGGAACATGACATACCTTTGTGAGCTGGACTCAGGCAGAGAGCAATCGGCAGACCGAGACACATGATGACGATGAAGACAATGTAGGTAGAAGAGCTATGCGGAAAGTCAGAGAGTATGTATTAGCACAATGTCTCTCTGCAGCAGTGACAAGTCATACCACTCACCCCACAGAGCCAGCGGTCGATCGGTTAGCGTTCAGACCGAGGTTGATAGCGCCTCCAACGATAGGTCCAGCGGCTTTGGCAGTCTGCCATACGGCGAGGTAGAAACCTCTGTCCTTGGGAGAGGGGTAACCGATGATGATGGCGGCCTCACTGATGACAGACAACGAGTACGCGTTAGCCTTCTTGTCTTGACGGATATGTAGGGATAAATAAAGCGAAACAGTCATATAGTGGAAACGACGACTTACGCAGACCAGAAGAAACCAGCAGAGATACCACAGCAGACACTTCCAAAGATCATGAACCAAGTGGTAGCAGTCTCGTTGTTGGTGTAAAGACCGGCACCGTACAGGGGGTAGCCGATAGCCTAAGTGACATAATGTTTGTTCAGACGCAGTTCTTCCCTTTCTATCTCGTGCCAGTATCATGATCGAGCGCGACTTACACTGCGATGAAAAAAGAGATTGTTTAGCTCAGAGCGTAATGAAGCGTGATTTCGCAATGTCAAGATATGAACTCACCCAAGAGCAAGACCCCATTTCAAGCCAACCCGGTTGTTGATAGCACCGGCAGCAACACAGAAGACAGCGAACAAAGCGTAGAGAATAGCGTTCGCCGCTGAGACAGCATACGGCTCAGCAGCTCCACCAGCACCAAGACCGCCCAAGGCATCCCACCTGCAGAAGGCAAGAGGTTGTAAGCTGTCTCTTCTGTTTCGCAACTCACTCCAGCCTATATGTGACATAGTGACACTTACATGCCAGGAGCGGTGAAGGAGACACCAGCAGCTACAGCAATTTGGAAAGGAACCGATCGGAAGACTGCAAATACGGGATGGTCGGCGATCTGTTAGTCGAGACCAGGCGACTACAGCGCTGCTCCAAGAACCCAAGACGGAGGTCCACTCACGCGACCGTTTCTGTTTCGGCGCGGTCTCGATAAATGAGCTCATGTTGTTGGGCAGCACCGGGTGCGAGAATAGTGCGGGTAATGCGTCCAGCCAGGGGTATTAGGTAGTCTTAACAATAATTCTGACAGGCCGATTTTTTTGGGTTGCGTTTCAGCTCTATATATATACAAGATCAATCATATATTGGTCAAAGATTGACCGCGAAGATCGTCAATGAAACGATTACTCGTATTGTGGAGTGGAAGGCAGAGTAGACTTTTTAAAGAATGCAATCGCGTATCACGCCATCATTGTCAATTTCATTCGTTTTCGTTTGGTGCCCCATGCATACAGACAGGCGATCATGATGCTCTTTTTGCCTACATAGGCATTAGGAATTCCCGGAGATTGTCCTTCGTCTGATCTGGAACGATGGGGGAAAGATGGTAGTACCAAAAAAAAAGAGCAAACGAACAGGCCGAAACGAAGCGACGCAAGACGCGAATGAAATGGGAAAGGGAAAAAGAAACGAAAAAATGTTGGGAAAACCTGCGAATCCCTTCCCTTACCGACGGCGTACGGCATACGGCAGAAGCTTAGATTCAGGTGATCTCCCTGCATAAGCTCGCTTAGCCAAGACTTTGGGACTCTAAGACCACATGGGTCCAGTGTCATGTCATCGTTGCCGAATCTGCAAACTGCAAATTTTGGATCTTTGCTACTGCTGTCAAGGCATTCCCGGCCTGAGTGGCTTCAATCATGATTAAGGCATTGTTGAGAGCCAAGAGATGTCGTGCTGAGTGGTCTATGATCTATGGCCAATCTCATCGTCTGGATCACATGTATCATGCATAATTGGCTGTCTGTACGATCGCGAAGCGCGAATCGATGGTGCAATTCGTGAGAGACCATGTGGAACAAAGTTGTGCGTGTCGGATCTAGAGAGACATTGCTGCAGCACGACATGAAAGTGGAACCGCTGTCACAGATGGAACCCTACCCCTTTTTCGATCTTTGGTGGCGAGATCTGCATGTTGGGGAAGATCCGCCCGTATACATATGAAACGACTTAGAGGGGACATGCGTGCCTTTTCCGTACCTTTGTTTGCGAGAAACGAGGGGTCAAAGCAGTCTCGCAAACATTGCGCGCTGGATGAATCAAGTCAGTGGTGATGCATGCGCTATGTGTGGATGTGGTTGAATGGTTTTCTATTTGTCTATTGTATGCGGTTCGTAACAGGATGTATTAGGATGGTTTGGAGATTATGCTGTGATGTTACAAACAAAACAAAAAACACGAGATCGTCTAGACTACAGCACCCTCAGCGCTAGTTCGAGCGCTCGACTGCTGAGACTCCTTGACATCGCCCTCTCGGTGAAGAGATCGAGAGTAGTGCTTCTCGTTGGCCCGCTTCTCAGTGGCGGACTGAGAGGCGACGAATTTGGATGATCGCCAAGCGGGAGTTCGAGAGAGGTAGAGAGCGTCGACCTCCTCGATGGACATACCCTTGGTCTCGGGGATACAGAAGTAGGCAAAGACAAAGGAAAGGGCGAGACAGCCCGCCCAGACGAATGTGATTCCGGTTCCGATGATGGACTGGATCTGGGGGGCGGCGAAAGCGATGATGAGGTTGAAGAGCCAGTTGGCACCGGTACCGAGGGTGACACACAGACTACTGAGTCGAATGGGGAAGGTCTCACCACAAACGACCCAGGCGACGGGACCCCAACTGGAAGCGAATGAGGCGACAAAGAGACAAGTGAAGGCGATGAGGACGTCTCCGGCGATCTTGTCATCGGGGTAAGCCTTGGAGACGGCTCCAACGACAATTTGACCAGTAAACATGAGGGCGCCACCGACGAGGAGAACGGGCCGTCGACCAGCTCGGTCTACAGCAAGGATTCCGGGGAAGGACATGGCGACGTTGACCGAGGCAAGGATGATCTGGAAGATGTCTAGAAGGGAGCAAAGAGAGAAGATCAGTATCGCGCGTCTCCTTCAAGCGTGTTCCATTCTCATTCTCTTTGTCACTCACAGGTGTTGTCAAGACCGGCAGTCTGGGCGAATTGGACACCGTAAGAGAAGAAGAAGTTGATACCGGTGATTTGCTGGCCGATCTGGACGAAGACACCGATCATAGTTCGCCAGAGAATTCGGTCCTTGGTGGAGAAACATTCGAGGTAGCTGGCGTCTCCAATCTCCTGGTCCTTGATGGTCTTCTCTCGGACTTCGATCATCTCGGCCTGCAACAAGAGGACAATCAGTCGATACTCCCAACTCGTCAGGCTTTGCGGTGCCATTAACTCACATCGATGTCAGGGTGGTCCATGGGCAAGCCTCGGAGGTTGGCCAAGTTCTTTCGGCAGTGGTCCCATTTGCCCTTCTTGGCGAGGAACCGAGGCGACTCGGGGGAGAGCAAGAATCCAACGAAGAGAGCAGCGGCCCAGACCATTTGAAGAGCGACGGGAATTCGCCATCTGCACAACATAGGAAAAGGCCAGATATCAGTATCTGGTTTTGAGATTAGCCACAGATGGTCAAGAGTGACTTACGAGATATCACCGGCGTATGAGCTCATACCCCAGTTGGTCATGGCTACACCCCAGATACCGAGGGTAACACATAATTGGAAAGAACCTATGCATCTCGAGCTGGTTAAGCTGACGAATGCTTGCGAGCTGCAGACGAACTGGACTCACCAGTAACCAAACCTCGGAATCGGGGAGGGGCGGCCTCAGCCTGGAAGACGGGCACAAGACCAGAAGTGGCACCGACACCAAGACCGGTAAGGAGACGAGCGACGCAGATTTGGCCATAAGTGTTCATAGCCGATGTCTAAGAAAAAGTGCACAGCCAAGGGCAAGCGTGAGAAAACAGAATGCTGTACGCATGCACAAGCAAGCACGTACCTCAATAGCAGCACCGATAAGGTAGATGAAGATGAAGATCAAACACGTGAGTCGGAGACCGAACTAGTGGATTTACAAGATTAACAGAGTCAGCCCTACTATCTCAAAGTAGTGTGGGAATGAAAGCCTTTTTTCTACTGGTCGAATCGCCAAAAAAACAACACTCACTCTATCAGCGATGGAGCCAGAGCCGACAGCTCCAATGACAGCACCGACACTGAGAAGACCGGTAATGGCACTCTGCCTGGTAGTGCTGAGCATACAGAGACCGTTGGCATCGCATTCACCAAATCGACGTTGATATGACTCCATGTTGAACTGCAAGTCCGTGTAAAATCAATTGATGATAATTGTCAGCAAAGCTTTCGTTCGCTACGTGGACCTGCGAGGTTTCTGCTTGTGCACTCACCAGACCACTTCCTTCTGAGTTGCTCCAACCAAAGATGACACCCGCCAAACTTTGGAACAGACATAATGTCAGAGCCTTTTTACTACTCCTCGCTTCCGACATGTTGCTCGTTGTTTGTTTGTTTATTAGTTGTTGTAATTAGTGGTTGATTACGACCGAGAGACTTTAAATTCTGAATTCTGATAGAGGGGGGGGAAAAGAACAAAGTATGATACCAGGGGCGTCTAGAGACTTTTTATATGAAGTTGCAGCTGCTTTGCGGCAAATGGTCAATCATATGGCCTAGCGCACATTTACTATTGTAACGGTAGCACAGTCACGGGTCGCTCAAAAGACTTCGTCGGCCGCTTTCGCTTTCGCTTTCGCGTGTTACGCGATACCAATTGGTCTTGGGTCCACACCGAACCAAACCTGAAATTTGAGAAACTCCTGTACAAGAAACGTCTAACCCTACCCATAGCGGCAGTGCTGTATGGTGTGTAGCCTAGCCAGCCGGATCGGATGATCAAACATCTTTGTCATTCCGATCAGACAGACAAATGATGCGGCTTGCCCCCTGGTAAGTGTTACTTCCCCCGAAAAGGGGTACGGATACACAATTGAGGTCCCCTCCCCGTAGCAGGATTCAACCCTTTACTGAACGGGTGGCCCGATGATGGGGTTTGTTTGCCATTACCAGCAGGCAGGTCTTGCAATCCGAACCAGACATATCCAAAGCGAAAGACCAAGCAGACGCATGAAAGATCTTGGCTATGTATCTCTGTTTATGTCAGCCCAGATACCAGAAGCGAGACATACGGGTGCGACATTGAGCAGGTACCACAACACCGAACTGATTATCCGATTAGGGTAAAAAAAACCAATCACTCAGTTGCCGGAAGTGGGAAGAAAACCTGAGGTTTTTACGTTGCTGAGGGTGGTTAAAATCTTCTTTCAGGGGATAATCTGGTGTGTTGCCGCCGGCAACAGAAGTAAACTACAGGGAATCTTGATTCCACGGCCGGGATCGAAACGCATTTAACTGGATTGTGTGAGAGGTAAACCCCTCAAAGAACGTCCGTACGGTGAGAGACATACTAATCCTCGGCCGAGGGCTTACGACGATGTATTTTCGTAAACCGACTTTTTCGATCGACGTCATGTGTACTTCGTATCCGTCACGAAGCGATACAACTAACGTTAATGAATTTTGATGCAGACTGCATAACCAACTTATCCTGCGGTAAGTGCACGATAGCACAATTTCGCAGCTCGTTACTGTATCAGGTCAGGGTGAGGCGTCGCGATCGGTGGCGTGAAGATGCATGCAACTTAGCGTAGAGTGTCGGAGACAAGTTGCGGGATGTGGGAATGGAATGGAGGAGATGAGGTATCCTCCCTAGCCTCCTCCACCTTGGAGGTATTGTGGAACGTATTGTATGATTGATTCGCCTCCGTGGGTGTGTCATTGTCAAGTCAGCCTACATGTATATGGACACGCCGGAATACGCGGGGTACGACGTCTCTTTCGCATCTCGGAACCCTTCGGGCTTTGCGATCGTAGAGTTTCGTTTCTCACGATGGGAAGGGTCTTTGGGCTTTGGTCAAGCGATAACAAAGGGGTGGATCCCCTTTAACGATGTGTATCCTCCACAGATGGCTGGTGGATGTGTATACGTCCCCAGTCTCTTACTGATCAACCTCTCCAGTCGGAGAGAGCGAAGAGAGGAGAGGGCGATGAAGATGGCCAAGACAGGCAGACAAACTAATTGGGGTTTCAGAGTTCACAGTGGGATGAAGAAGGAGCGAGTATGGCGGGGAGAATACACCTACCCATGGGCCATCGAAAATGACCCCGATTGAGACTGGGGGGGAGACGAAAACACTCCTAGCCTAGTCTCTAGCGGGGATCGTCCTTTACCAACCGACAACAGCATTTTTCGGTTGATCTCGACCTTCTCCCTCACAATTCTTTCCATTATAGCCAATCTGCTGCTTCTCAGTTCGGCATACGTGCAGCAGGATATAGGGGGAAAAGTCGTGGACGAACTTTGGTTAGGAAGACTTGCCAATGCATTTATCGCACCGCAATTCCGGTAGAGCGCAGAAGCAGCCACACGCCGCCGATTGCCAGCAAGAAAACATTTTCAGCTTCTATAATACGATCATCCTTGTAGCATGCTTCCCCGCCTATATTTTTCACACTTGCTTTAACCTGTTGAAGCGTGTCTGCATGCGACATCTGGCGGTAACGATTTGCGATGTCCGAGAGGAACAGACAGAGATCTGGCGCTCCAATCGTTTCCTTACGTTATGTGACCCTCTCTCACGGCGTCCATTGCCGCACGTCTTTCCTGAGGATGATTTTGCCCGCGGCAGTGTACTCGCGTGTCTTTGTGTTTACAGGATCATAGATTCATGCCCTGTCATTCGCTTGCGATGTCCTGTCTTGATTGATTAACCCTAGCCTAGCCAACTCAACAGCCGCCGGGATCTTCTCGAGGCCAAGAGTTGTTTCGTTATACCTAAGGTGAATTATGTGTTCTCGCCTGTGCCTGTTCTGTTCCTCCTGTAAAAATGCACATGGGCTTCATAAGACGCTTGTTACCCTCGTTATCGGTTAGATAGGGTACCTTCGGGGGTGTGAGATCGGTCCTTACTATAGTACTGCCACAGGCTTCGCGACACGCTCGTCGGCCAAGAGCGCTGTAGGAATACAATCGGACAGCGAGTGATCTCGGGCTTTTGGCCGTCTAGTCTGTTGTCCGTGGGAGTGCTCAGAAAGGGAACTTGGGTCTTTGGATCGACTGATCGTACAGTTTGGATGACCGAGTCACCAGAGCAAAAATCTCATCTGTGTGTATGATTGTAATGCATAGCTAACCAGTGTACACCTCTATCGTGCGCCTGCCAAAATACACGCAACTCAGCTTCTATTGAGTAATGACCAAGGCTTCCTCCCATCTTTTAGTGTTGTGATGGCTTCTCTCAAGTCGTAGAGCATCATGTCTGCCCACAAGTATCCGCCAGGCAGGAGAAGCTGGTGGAGACTACGTTGTAAATGAGAGGAATGGCCAAAGAGGGTCAGCTCAAAGCCTTCGGATTGCATGGAACGGCTTGCAGAAAGCGAACAAGGGATTCAAGGGACGAATGGCGCTCAATTGCGAGTATGGTCCAAAGTCGAGATTTGAGCTGTGAGATGTCTCCTGGGGAAAAACATGTCGATCGTCACTCACTCGTCCTTCTGATAATCCTCCAAGCCAAGCATCAAATCACCCCATCTAGCCAGCCCGACATCCCGTAAGATCCGTCTTTCGTCCTCATCAAGCCGTCCACCAAACGCCTCAATAATCTCGTTGTTATCGTCGTCGTTGTCGTGCTCATCATCGAGATCGAGAATGGCTGATCTAGCGGCTTGTTGCAATGGGAAGAGCCTGTTGAGCTTTTGTTGAGGTCTTGAGGGTCTGGCGGAACTTGGGCCACCAGAAGTGTCGAAGAACCAGCCTGACATTGCGCGAAGGGCTGTAATTGTGTGGGAAGGGCCAGCGAGTAGGAACAGATTGATGTCATGCGTGAGTCTCCCAAATATGAATCGCCAAAAGACATGGTTGGAGATTGTGAGACGTGGGAAAAGGAGCTCCACTCACGGTAATGGTGGGTAAGCCATTTCAACGAGGTGTTCGGGAACAGACCCCTAGTGTGGATCAACACCTGTCGTACTCTAGCTCTGTACCAAAGAATCCGCTCGCTATAGGCCGGGCCGAGCAAGTAACAGGATCAAGGAAGGATCAGCTCAGCCACCATATTGAAGGCCACCCCTAACCACTCCATCAATTCAGCCAAGCTGATAGCCACTTTCGACTGTCTCGCTTTACAATCGACAGTCCTGGTGTTGGATGTGATGTGCCTCGGCTATCTGATGCAGCTTCACTTCAAAGATCGATGTACTCTCAGACCTGCGACTCACCGACTAGTAGGCTCCGCGATATCTCGTCCAGCTTCAGCGTCCTCCTTCATCCATCTTGTCGTATCCCACAAGGCTGATCCGACATATGTCAACTCTGGTGCTGATGATGGTCTATTGGCTGCTTGGAGATAAGGGATCGCAAGTTGGGACAGACGGTCTTCTATCGTGTAAGGAGGTACGAAGTCATCCTAGACACACACAGGCAGACGAATCGAGACAGCATTGATCTTAGAGTCAGCCACCATCGTTCGCGGGAATAAATATTGTCTTGGAAGCAAGCTGAGAGGAGATGAGAGAATTGGGGAAGATGGAAAGACCGCAAGGGAACAATCCAAGATTGCAAGATCATGCTCATACTCACTCTCATTGCCCAAAAGTTTTTCTCGTCCAGACCAAAGTTGAACACCTGGATGACCATGAGGTCTATACCTGGTAAATGACAATAATGACCCATGTATCCATCTTTATCTCCTTCGTGTGGAGCCGCTCTCTGTGCTAATCCTTCATCGGCGAGGGTGGTATTTCTCCTCCCAGCCAGCCTCTCATCCTTGCTTGCGACCGAAGTAGCCGTTCGAGATCGAGGGGCCTGGATATTAGTCCGCCTGTGCGGTCGTTTCAGTCGATGAGAGTGCCTATGATGACCCGATGTAGAAGGCGGACTGGCGGCTAGATCTTCGAGAGATTCCGGTACCCTCTCGGAGAATGGTTTCGGTGGTGGTGTATCTGGTTTGGGAGGAGACCAGGGGTGGTTCCACCCAATCTCGCGAAGCGGTTCGCCAGCCATCTAGGTGATGATATGAAAACGCATGGTAGAGACAGATAAATCAAGGTTATGTCAGTATAGGCTGCGTACGGTCGAAAGTGCGAAACCAATGATGAGGCGCTGCGAGACAGATCATTAAACAGTTGTGATCCAGCTGAAAGATGGACCCCACCCCACCAAATGGGAAGTGGGCTTGGCTTGGAGATCCAGAGGATATATATATATATATATACGGAAGGAATTTCCGACCAGGACTGTCGTGTGCTGCACTGGTCACTAGTGTACTCACCTCACACAAGTATTTGACGTTAAATCTCGACACACTATCGCCCATGACCAATACCGTCTTTCCTTTAGCCCATTCTACATCTTCCCATCCTCTCCCTCTACTATCAGGTCCATCATCCTCGACGCTCCACCAGCCCTCGGGAGCACGTACGTCGCTCCCTCCCGGCGCAGGTTGCAGCTTCCAGTTCTCTCTTAATACACTGGCAAGGAGAGCGGGCGCTTGACATGTGGGTTTGATGGTAAATGGAGTCCAGCGATTCAGGTGCGGGTTTGAGGGGGATATCGTCACGTAGCCTGGTTGGTTGTATGGGTTGCATTGAGCGTCGAAGGGGCTATATCACGAGCAGAGCAGGGGTAGCATTAACAAGAAGCACTGTCAGCACATCATACTCGAAATAGTCGGTCGATGTACACTTGCCGAGGGGAATTACTCCTGATACTGAGAGCAAAGACCACAGATATGGGAATGAACGAATGACAAATCTCTTAGAGTCCTAGAGCTGGTCACTCACCGCTTGCTATATGTGGTCCATATGAACACCGTGCCAGCTACTATAGCGACGATATACAGCAGTGTCCTTCTACCGCCGTACGATCCGTGTCCGCGAGCGAGATGGCCAGGCCATCCTGAATTCGAGGGGGGTGGAGGGGAAGAGTGAGAGTGGGATGATCTCCGAGGAACGCCCATTATAGTTGTAGTTATAGTCGATGTCGATGTCGAACTATCAGGCTTCCGCCGCTGCTGGCGCTGTCGCTGCCGCTATCGATTATCGCTTGTTTTGCAGCCTATGCTGCGCCGAAGAAGCGTCTCGGTGGACGATTGTGTACCGAAGAGCTAGCTACCTTTCGCCCGTTCGCCAAGGGAAACAAGTAGAAGGAAGGACGGTCGAGGTCGGGGTCGCGAATCTACTTGTCGTCAAGTAGAGCAGATGTCCTGCGTGCAATCTATGATTAGGAGAAGCTGAGCAGGATAGATGAGGTGTCACATAGCAGCCATATATTGAATGGATCGTGCTGCTCGTCCAGTCAGTCAACTTATTCTGCGTCCTTGCTGATCCATCTCTCATCCCTCCACCGGCTGGTGGGTGGTGGGTGCAGTGCAGATCCAAGATCCATGATACATGGCCAGCCATGTTGGATATGTTGGATGCTTTCAGTAACTGTGACTGTTCCCGAGCCAAATAAAGTTTTGGCGGAGAGAGAGGTAGATTCCTGAGTTACATGTATATGTACATGCTACATGCATGGAAGATGGCCTATCGGATAGGCACCAGTACTTCCGGACTAGGAAAGAAATGAGTGGAATGACCTGACCGAGTCTTCAATAGGAAGGGAGGATAACCTCTACTGTAACCATTCCACAGCCTAATCCAACATCACCTCGGGTCATTGCCATTGTAATCGTTCATCCTTCTTCCTCTGATAGTAGCGAACTGCCTGTTCCCGATACCTTTCGATATTAGCTTTCCAGCAAGAATCTTGGTAGATGAGATGTATGCGGGAAACGCCGGTATGTCCTTGCTAGGCCGAGAAAAGAGATGTGTTCAATGTGAGATGATATTCGTCGTTATACACACTCTAACGTTGATCTGATCTGATGTTTACGGTCTTATCAAGATGCCTGATCTCGATGCTCTTGCCCCACTCTATATATCTTGACTTGGTTCCCCAAATACCCATTCTCTCTAATTTCTGACCGGTCTGTCTGTATACACATCCATTGACCTGACCATATAATCTTGTTGATTTTGGAGTTTGGTACCTTTGAAGAAAAATCTTGCCGCACCCGCCCCGCATCCCATTTATCACTTGTCCGCCTGGTGATCTTCTATTCTACTCTACAACCCTTGACCACCTGACTCCGTGATCCTGACCCTGCAAGAGCGCCTTGGCAGCCTCGATCGCCGCGTGATCCTCGTGTACGAACACGGTGTTGGCATCCGTCGTTCTTGGCTTGCCCTGGGCGATGTCCTCGAGCTCGGCCGGGGAAATCAAGCAGCTCGATAACCAGGTGTTGCTGACTTTTTCCACTTTTCTCAAATGACCAGATTCAACGACGACGTGACCGTTACCGAGCAAGATGGCCATGATGTTGGTGTGGAGTCGATCGGAAATGATGATTTTACCAGAGGTGATCATGACCATTGCCCATTGGACTCGGAGCAAAGACGCTTGAGTCCAGTAGTCGAGGAAGGAAGTCGTTCCGCCTGGAACACCGTTATCGGTCAAACCAGAATTGGCTTTTTTAGGTCGCTGGATTCTTCCCCAATCGTCATCCCAGTCCTTGACTACCACTTCGTAAGGCTTCAATCCGGGAGACCACATGCTGACATCCTGTCTGGACTGACCACCTTCCTTGTCGCCTCGAGCAACAATCAAGACATCGGTCTCGGGCTGAGCGGCAAAGGACATCAAGGGCCAACCGAACGGGTTCCTTTCCGACTGTGACAGGCCGGTATACGGCGATGGCGCAGGTGTGTACTCGTACTTCATTCGACCGCCGAGGTCCAAGATTCGCATGTTGCTGCCCGGAGCTCGCATGATAGGAGGAGTGAAGATCGAGTTTTGATTGTAGCCGATGAAGAGGGCGGCGTCGGGCGTGAGCTTGACTGGGACACCCTGGAAGTGTTCGAGGAAGTATTCGTAGGATTCTGAATCTCGCGCAATAACCTCGACGTCTGGGTGGGAAGAGTAAGCCTTGATAGAGTCCTTGAACAGTTTTGAGGGTTTGTCAATGTTGAATTCGAAGGTCTGAGGGAAATGTCGAATCTTTCTGTTGCTCAACTCGGACATCATCCTGTTCCTAAACTCCTGGTGTCCTCCCCAGATATCACCGAAATTTCCACCACCATGAAGCATGATCGCTACGTTCTTGTCCGGGATATCCTCGAGCGACTTGTCCATTTCCGCCTGGTTGTAGTCGCTGTAAGTGGACATGTACCTGACCTCGATCCCGAGGGCTTCGAGCAACGATAGCTCGCCGAGCCAGATGGCCGAATCACCGGAATTGTGATGCCATGGGACGTCGAGCAAAGCAATGTGCGTTACGCCCGCCAAGGATTTACCGTATGAGGAGAGCAAGACCTGACGTTGGTGTTGGATCGAGTTGAGGCATGGGGTCGAGTGTCGCGACAGGTGCGAGGACAGGTGCTCGTAAACATTGTCGGTGGATGGGTAGAAGAAGAAGAGCAAAGCCGAGCAGATGACGGCGAGGAAGATGAACCGGTTTCGCCGGGACGGTGAGAGGAACATGACGAGGTTTTGTATGGGCGAGGATCAATAGGGCGAAAAGCAGCGATAGTTGAAGGACGACAGATGGACCGTCGACGTCGAGAATAGAAAGGCGGCTGGCTAGCTGAGCCTTTGTCAGAAGCCTTCTTCGCTGTTATGTTGAGGACAAGCGGTCGTCAGAGTTAGGCGACACGCGATGTGCTGGGCCGTAAAGTAAAGTCGTTGCGGAGAATAAGCGGAACAGTGGATAAGTACAAGGACGACTGAGATGTCGTCGTCGTCGTCGTGGCTGTGAACATCGTCAGTACCGGTAAGGACATTCCGTCGAGTAGTATGTAATAAGTGGGAGTACGATTGATCACGGGAAGTGTCGCCTGCCTGCTTGCTGCTATCTTATCTGAATCTCGGGAACGTTTGAGTGAGTGAGTGAGAACTCTGTTACTCACCCTTTATCAACGAGACCACCAGCAATAAGAGCCACCAGGATTTCGTGCACACGAAGGTATACAGCGCTATCGGCTGCAGAGTGCTGTGTGCAGTTCTTCTTCTTCTTTTTTTTTTTTCTTCGGAAAGCTGCTCGAAGAGGATTGTAGTGGAAACGAGAGAGAGAGAGAGAGGTAAAGATTGATACAAGAGCGTGTACTTTGCACGCGCACGGTGCATGAGCATTAAGGATAAGCATACATGTCAGTAAACGCGTGCGAAGAATACTCTGTAATGGTGCTAATGCTAAAGTTAATGCTAATGCTAATAACGTACTGTAGTGATTCTAATCACCTAATTTACAGGGCCTGCCAAGTCGGGGCCTCTGATAACAGATGGTGTTGTAATGACCTCTAATGCAATCAGCTAATCTACAGTATACAATACCTATTACAGCATGTTGTATAGGGCCAGAGCCAGAGGCATGCATGCATTGGGGCAAAATGAGACGTGAAACTACGCTAGTGAGTTAGGGTATAGGGTGAATAGGGAATGAGGGTTAGAAAAAACTGTCAAAGAAAGAGCCGAGCCGAGTTAGAGTTAAGAGTTAGGAGCAAATCCTAGCAAAGCACGCTCGCGGAGAAGAGGGGAAGAGAGAGAGACAGAGAGACCAAAAGCAGGAGGTGTTAAAGGGGAAAGAGGAGAAGAAGACGAGACGGTGATAAAACAACAAGAAATACCTACAAGCCATAGTTGCCCTTTATCGAGGGTCGGCAATGGCCATGGCCATGGCAATAGCAGATATCAGTTACCATACAAGCATCAACGTTCAACGTGTTTTTCTGATTGCTACTTGCTACTTGGTGTATTAGTCTATCGGCCATTCTCGCATTGACCACTACAAACCTATCTCTATCATTCATCATTCCTGTCTAGATTTACATAGCATTCAACGCCTACGACACAACATACATCCTGGTCATCCGTCTTCGTTCCAACAGAATCTCCGCCTTCACGACGCGTGCTTGATTGCTGTTTGCTGAGCTGATCAGGCGACATCATTCATCATCTCACAGCACGTAGCAAAAGTTCAGCTGTAGCTTGACCCACCATGTCGCGTCCATCCACCCTCTCCAACTTGTCTTCAAAACTCTTCTCACCGATTGGATCCAGCAACGATAACAAGAATCATATGCCCTTGACAGGCAATGGATACGAAAAGGAGAACATCACCAGTCCGCTGGTCGAAAAGGACGCAGCGGCCGCTATGAACAACCTTGGTCTAGCGAACGAAGCCAACGCAGGACCGAGTCGACTCAAAGTTTTCTTGACGGTATCCTTCCACATCTGCATCGCACTATCCGTCACGCTACTCAACAAGTGGGCACTTAATACCGTACCCTTACCTCAAGTATTGCTGGCATTCCAGACGGGTATCTGCGTGATACTTTCGATCATCGTTAAAGCTGCCGGATGGGGCCAGGTCGGATCGCTCAACTTGCCAATCTCAGAAGTACAGAGACTTTGGGTATATTTGGTCATGAGGACTGTAGCTGTCGGAATGAAGGTCTGGTGCTTGAACGTGAGTGCACAGTGGTATTCCTTCCTCGCTGTACAGTGTATCTTGGATCACCTCTTCTGCGGAGCACGTCCATTTGTATAACGATCGATATCAGCGCCGTCCTCAATCATCGCCCAGCATCTTCACCGTGACCCGGAAATTCCTGTTCTTCATTTTCGTTGAGTCCATGGCAGTTAGTCACCGCGATACCTTTCACACAGACAAAGACATATTCTCTCTTTCTATCCCTTGTCAACCGTCTTCACAAGCTTGGTGCAGCTCTTTGTCCGTCAAATCCCCTTTTTCGTTCGCTTGGCGACATTCCTGTTCGAAGAACAGTCGCCGTCGCTGTCGTCGCATTTTCCCTTCTTGGTTTCCTCCCGGAACATATGTTGCGTCCCGACGGTCCCGTGACGTGAATACGTACACGGAACCGAATATCGATCGAAATCATTATTCCTATCCTATCGCAGCTCTTTTTCTTTTGCTTCTTTTATGTTTAAATCCTTATCATCGTTGTTATCGCGCAAGGCTATTCATTGACCGGAAGCATCCCCCTTCGAGGGTATGCGCAAATTGGGTTCTCCCTCCGCAACGTATCGCCGAGATAGGCTGTCAAGGACTAAATATAGACATCAAGACCAAAAACGCTGACCTTTCGGTTTCATCGATTGATTCCGTTCCACTTTCACCTTCCATTCCCAACTCCAAAATCAACAGCTCGTCCCAGCCTCTTTCTACCAAGTGTCGCGAGGTCTACTCCTACCCATTACTGTACTGCTCTCGTTCCTCTTCTTGGGAAGTCGAGCTTCGCCAGCTATACTGTTCAACATCCTCATCATCTGCGTCGGCTTCGTCATTGGGTCCGCCTCAAAACTCTCCGGCTCATCCTCAAACTCGTCATCTTCCATGTCGGGCATGCTCGACTTGGGCTTCATCTTGGGTATCGCATCGACCTTCACCACGGCTGCAGAGACGATCATCGTCAAGATTTACGCACCGAAACTACCCATTTTCCGAGCGGTCTATACCACCTCATTGGTAGGGTTTATCGCTTTCACGGGCTTGTCATACATCTCTGGAGGATTTGACGATTTCTCGCATTTGCTCGAAACGGCAAAGATCAACTCTGCAGCTCTCGCTTCATCGTCCATCACCAAAGTACCAGCCCATATCACCGGACCCACTTACTCCAGCGTGGTCTCTGCAATCCTCGTTTCGGGAGTGGCATACTACCTCGTCTCATTGGCCGCCGTCCTTCAAATCACCGTCACCACTCCGGTCACACATACGATCTCAACAGCGGTACGAGGTGTTTTGCAGTCACTCCTTGCGGTGGTGTTATTGCCGAACGAGAGTTTATCGTTCAGCGCTATCGTCAGTATCTTCTTCATCCTGGTAGGATCGGCTAGGTACACCTGGTATAAGGAGAAGGAGAAGAAGGAGAAGGAGGCCGCGGCTGCAAGGGCAAATATCACAGGATAGGCGGAGTGGCAGTTTTGATCTGATCGGAGGAAACTGCGTCGTACGTCGCGTTACAAGGCAGCGGCTCCCATACCAAGAAAAACCTCTCACATCTTTCCTGACCATTAATTCGTTTCCATTATTTAATCCTACTCTTTGGGCTCATGGACTTTTTTTCACATATACCATTAACATCATCTCCCTCGATCTCTCTCACAATGCCGGGCCTTTAGTTACCTCACGATGTGATCTACACATCCCATCAAGTTTGGTTGTTTTGTGTACCAATTACTTTCCTTTTTTCCCGCACATCGCCTTATATAGAAAGTCAGTACTACTGATAAGAAGAACGGGTTACATAGGTAGACATAGATATAGTCAAGAGTACAGTACAGTATTTTTCGTGATTGTGATTTATTTTGGTCACGTCGAACCAATCCAAGGATATTAGATCAATCGCTTGCTTGCTCGCTTGCTCGCATGAACCAGCTGGCGGGCCAGGTGTCATATGCATATAGATCAAATAGATGTTCATCAAGAGGAAGCTGAAACGTTGTCAGCCCGTACATGCTACGCGTCGATCCGCAAACACTTGGTAGGGTTTCCTGCCGGTTCCAGTCTATACACACGCGCGCCCAGCTCACCCTGAAGCTGCGGGCAGGGAGCTCTCCTTTAAACGTTAATACCTTATATACCTTATTCGGCTCAATTGACAATTGACCCATCCATCAACGCACCGTGCGAGATGATTTCGGTCATCATTGAAAACCCCTTGTCCATGGTATTGATGGCATCCGATACAGGTGCATGAAGCATGCATGAGCGCATATCTCTCTCTCTGGTGCTGCAGTGTCTCTTCTTGTATAAAGAGGGACGAAGAGGACGCAAATGCAATACCCCCTAGGGGTGGGGGTGGATTCTCTAATCAGGCACGGTTATAAAACTCATTAAGCTTTCCTTCTTTCACTTGCAATTGAGCAGTCACTTCTCACTTCTCACTCCTGTCACTCACTCTCCCATCCTCACCATCCATCCACATTGATCGCTCTCACTCTCTTCTTCATTCCAGTCTTTTGTCTGCTTGTCGACCAGATCAACTTACTTCCAGACAGCAAGTTACCACAATCAGCGACAAAAGGCAATCCGACGCCTGATTTTGATTGGAGTGTTAAGAGTCTGCCCAGCCATTAAAGCAAGCAAGCAAGCAGTACTGCCAGATCTCGCGCCGGCCCATCACCATCGTCGCCTGGACGCTCTTCAAGTCTGATCTCAATCTTCGGACCCCCGATACATTGATACGTAGGCTCTCAAAAGAGTCATGTTATACCGCTAAATATCCCTCTCCTGCATCTCAGCTTGCACAGCGCCAGACTGACAAGCAATAGACAAAGTACGACCGCGCGCGGTCATTCGAGAGTCGGTACACGGTTTAGCGTTTGAAGAAGCGGACAGATCAAGGCCATCCATCATTGGCATCAGAATAGGAGGCAAGAATTGATTTGAGATTGAGGAGATTCAGGATTCTGGAGTACTCAGAGAGTAAGCCTGAAGAGATTTGCAGTGGTGAGTCGAGTGATAGTGATTTTGACCTGACCCGCGCGCCCGGACTTGCACAACTCTTTCATTACAGCTGACCAGAGCAGAGCATTGGTCAGACGCTGATATCAAGTGGATACAACACAGCATGATACTACCACGGCCCTAAACATCCCCAGACACCTGATCGAAAGAACTTCCCCTTCGCGCTACCAGGCTGACCACACCTTCATCGCTTGGCGTCAGTATCCCTCATCACTTGTCATACCGTCGATCTCCTGAGTTCCATCGCATCGATAAACCCCTTGCGACGGGCGAAAATCACTCCTCTTAATCTCACCTCCTTTTCCTCGCCCTCGCCTTTTTCATCATGCGTGTCACGCTTTCTCTTCCTCGGTGGATGGTCCGGACGGGTCGGCTATCAATCTTCCTCGTCATCTTCTTCATCGCCATATTCTTCTATCACCCATACCAAACCACTTTCAGACGGTCTTCTGTCGACGTGTCGTCTTTATACGATGAGAGAGATGCCGACGAAGAGCCTCAACGTGTGTTTGACAAGAAGCCGTTACCGGCTGTGACACAGAATCAGAATCAAGCCAAGGTTGAGCCTGTAAAGGAGAACAAGCCTATCAAAGAGCCTGTGAAACCCAAACTCAAAGCGCCACCTCACGAGCCTGCTAAGCCCAAGCCAAACTCTCACAAATCCGGCACTGGCAGCAGTAATACCCCTCGAGATCACCTACCATGGATCGACCCGCCCATGCCCGATAATGTCCTCCCTCCACTCCTGGTCACCAAGCCATCCTCACCCGAACTCCCCTTCGTCCGATACCCTCACGAACTGCCTTACAAGGGAACAGGCTATCATCTCTCAGCCTCCGTACATCCAATCAAACATCAACGAAAATCGGAATTCGTCCTTAATTCGCTCTGGTACATCGAGCAGGACGAGTACTGGGACTGGGTTGGTAAGATGGTACAAGCGAGATTACCGACCGTCGTGCCGTTCCTCTCGTTCACTGTTGAGTACTCGTTGGAGAATGCGGATAGGGACGCGGAGGAAACGCTGTTTGAGGAAATCCAATGTCTGACAATCGAGCAAGGACGACATGAGTATGTCATGCTTGAGTGCGCTTTACCCGAATGGGTGAACGACAAGCTGGATACCAAGAAATCGAGAGAGGATCAACAAGCTGGAATGGATATGATCAGACGAGGCAAAGTGCAGCTGAAGGCTTGGGCGGATTTGGGAGATGTCACCAAGGAAAAGACGGAAGGTGTCTCTGCTGAAGATCCTCATCTCGCTTGGAGAAAGAACGCGCATCAACTCAATCTCAAGGGTAAAGAGATCACGACCGACGATCACGGCGGCGTTCATTTGCATATGGTCACACACACCATCAACCCTAACGACTGGCTGGTCCCAACCGAACAGGACCACGTCAAGCTGAGCGTATGTGTCTCACCCGTGCGACTTCAACCGAAACCCAAGGACGACGTGACTCGGCTCAAGGACTACCTGGAGTGGAGGATCTGGCACATGTATCAAGGTGTCGGTGCTGTCCATTGGTACGCTCGAGATCCGCTCTTTGGCGTATGGGTCGACAAGTTGAACTACTACCTCGGCCTCAACGATACCTACCTCACCACGCCAGTCCTATCCGAATTGACGCCCGAGAAGGGCAAACCTTATGCCGACCAAGCGGTGTGGATTCAAGATTGCTTGATGCGATACGGTTTCACGGACGAATGGCAGGCTCACATTGACCTGGACGAATACATGTACCCACGATACGACGCCAGCCCGTACGGGACAATACATCGACTTGACAGGCTCGCTCCGAACGTGGCTACTTTCGCATCGGACCACACATACTATCGAGGTGAGAGGTTGACGGGCGACAATGTTCCCAAGATCGAAGAATTCAGCCACTTCCCTCGAAACGCATACACGCATTGGGATACGCTCTCGAAGCATGATGGGTTCAGGAGGCAGAAATCCATTCATCGAACGGCGGGTGCTACACTGCTATGGGTTCACGGCGCAGCTGGTCTGGGCAATGGATACAGGCGAGTGGAGGATGATCCCATACCTGAAGCAGTGAAAGAAGCAGAGACGAGCGGTACCAGCCCACCCGAAGACGTGGTATCGAATCTAGAGATCCTGCATGATAGACGACCGATGCCTCAAGCTCTAACATTCGAGTGGGAACTTGAGAAAGACATCGCGGATCGATGGGAAGCCGTATGGCAGAGGATAGGTAAAGTGCTGAGCAGAGAGGACCTGAACGAGCTCTATGATGTGGAAAAGCTGTGGCCGGGATACACGGAGCTTGCGGAGAAAAGGGAGAAGGAGAGGCTGGCAGCGGAGAAGCTGGCAAAGGAGAAAGAGAAAGCGGAGAAGGCGGCAAAAGCAGAGAAGGAGAAGGCAGCAAAGGCGGCGGCGCCGGCGGCGAACAAGAAGAATTGAGCGAGTGAAAGCAAAGCGACGCTGGTATAGAATCTGACAGCAGAGCGGCTTATTGAGTTAGGATAGAAAGGGCGGAATGCTGTGAAGGCCAGGTGTATAACAATTGTAAGATAACTCGTATAGCAAGGGTATAAGGCATTGCGCTGCGCCCAGCTACGTGACCAAAGATACATTCACCCAGATCAGTCACAATATAGACACAGTATACATACCAATTGGGCTCCTTCATGTTTGATAGCTTGCACTTAAATTAGATCTCCCAAACTCATCTTCCCCCATGTTAATAACAATCTTGGGTATATGTCCCAGATGCAAATTGGAAAGCAAAGGCAAAAAAGGCGAGATCGGCCTTACAGTATATCCGTTTCCGACGTTCTCTTCATTGGAATTGGAATTCAGCTCTCGCTCAAATCTTGAATGAAGAGTGGCTATAAAGCAAATGTACCCTTCAAACGGCTGTGCATTCCTATGTCTATCCTTTGTCTCGGCCAAGCCTATTATAGGGTATGTGTATGTGTACTAGTGACGACGTCCTAGTTAGAGCAGATCTGCGAGGTCAAGACCCAAGATTGTCCGGCTTACCACTGAAGCCTCTTTGCCCCAAGCAAACAAGAGGAAGTACTGTAAGGTATACCTCCAAGCGTCCATCATCACCACCAGTCCCGTCATTCGCTGAATGGGACTAGTCCTCACTGTGCCCGAGTTGCGACTACATGATTACACATCCTTGATCGTCCTTGTCGAGGTTATCAACCAAACCACCTGCATCCCGTGATCGACCTTGCCCGCCTCGACCTTGCAAGTCAACGATCAGAACTCCTGCGTTGTCTTCGTCCAGTCGGGCCGAAAGGTTGTATCTGCGAGAGGTGAGCGTGAATGAGACCGTGTCAAGTGAAAAAAGTAGGGGTTTACACCGGACAGCCAGTCAGCGCAGACTTCGATTCTTGAGCTTACCCTTGAGCTCTCAACATAAGAACAATATAATCGGTATCAGGATTGGATTGGATTGGAATGGGAGAATCTTCCACTCACTTGCGCATCAAATCCTCAACAGCAGGCTTGATCTTGGCTTTCCCACCAGCGCTATGAAGCCCTTTACCCACGATAACCCTCAGCTCGTCTTGACCCGCACGCTGAGCAGAGGTGATGGCTGCCTCGGTACGTTCAATGGCTTCTTTCACGTATAGGCCGTGTAGATCGATCGTGCCGTCTGGTGAGGCTTTGTTGTTCTCTGTACGTGTGCGGAATATCAATACAAGAATGAATTTGGAAGGGATCGTCAGCAGAGGACTCGTATTTCTGACATTCGCAACAAACTGCGGATCACTAAATTCGATTCGGTAAAGCGTGGATCATGCGCTGGATCGGAGGGAATCGAGGAATCTAGGACTCGATTGTTTGTGACGATGAAAGTGTCCTTGCCCACTTCACTCACCGTTGTAAATCCAGGCTCCGGCTTGATCATCAAGCTCATCCTGCTTTCTCTGGTGTTCTTTACCCTGGACTGACAAATCATGCGCTCGCGCTCCATCTCCAGATCTATGATTTGGACGCCGGAAGCAGAGGCAGTCGTCAGCGAAAGCCCAGAACAAATGCCACAAGAATTTCTGTTTTTATTGCTTCAATGAAGGTCGTAATGCCGCTTTGAATGGGTCTGACGGATATGATGCGAAGAAGGACTCGGAGAAAGAGCGTGATACAGACTATGGTGGGAGACAGGTGGGCGGAAAGCCAGATTGGCGCTAGAGCACAAATTCTGATCTGACTCACTGGTAAGCCTGCTGAGACTCTGCGAAACATCTATGAGCCTCGTCTCCCTCGCGTCTAGCTTTATTCCTTAGTTCCTGATAATGATCGTTGGTAGCGTTGATCTGGTCTTGGTTCTATCGAATCAAATGCGATTCGCAGGATAGAACAGCATAACCGGCATGTCGAAGAATGAGGAGAAGAGAGTTTTATGGATGTGAAAGAATCAAGGTCAGCCTGAAACCTTGCGTATGATGGCGACCAAACAGATTCTCGGTAACAGTATATGTAAGGGTATGAGTCGATAAGGAGGGTTAGGAAAGGCTCGCTTTCCAGAGAGATCATGATCAGACCAACGAACGAACGAACGGTCCACTCACTTGCCCGGGATGATGAGGTCCGACCACTCCACCTGGCGGTGAATGCGGTTTACTAGGTCCATGCCCGTTGGTCTGGTTCCATCCTTGTTGTTGGTGCTGCTGAGGATGATATTGTTGTTGCTGTTGTTGGTGCTGCTGCTGATGGTGTTGTTGTTGATTGAGCCCCTGTGGAGGGTACTGCTGTTGCTGCTGATATCCTTGAGGAGGATAGTATTGTGGTTGTTGCTGTTGATTTCCGCCCGCTACGCCCGCCCATGAGGGTTGTCCTTGAGGAGGGTATGCCTGTTGTTGTTGATTCACTCCATACCCTTGACCCGGATATCCACCACCGAATCCCTGCTGTTGTTGTCCTTGCTGCCCTTGTTGTTGGTGAGGCGCCGACGGCTCTTGGGATGATCCACAGCATATCCTCAGGAGGGAGACGAATATTCCCAGGAGAGAGTTGTCATTGTTATTGTTGTTGTGTTGAGCCATCTTGACGAATCGACGGACAATAAGGTAAGATGAACGTGCTCGGAGTTCCGCTGAGGGTATACAAACCACGCTTGGGACTGGTAACAGTGGTATCAGGGCCTCCGAGGTCGACGAACTTGACAGCAACGTCAGCTTCGGAAGGAGGAAAGGGGAAGACAGCGCACAGACGACTACTGACGAGGGTAATGAAGGAATTGAGAGCTTCGAAGTATGCAGATGGTGTTGTTGACAACGGGTTCATGTACAATAATCAGTGGTTAGTAACCTAGTTATTTGGTTCCGCTTCACCATCTTCGTCGTCAAAACCGGGGAACAAAATAGCTAAGTATATCGCTTTATCGGCTACAATTGCAATTGCAATGCATACGTGGAGAAGTCCTCCAAGTAGGTGGGTTGCTCAATGCATCGGAACAGACCTCATAACTCCAAGGAAATGGGCTCGAGGGGTCCGCGGACACGGTCACGACCTTCCCGTGAAGGTGAGGACTGGCCAAGAGTACTCGTTGTGAACGGTTCGTGTTGGTATGTAGTACATGACCTTGATCCCGCTCGTAAGCATGATAGAAAATCGAACACGCGCTGTCCGGGTTCTGCATCATACTTGTTCATAGATGAGAAACGAAGTGCATCACAAATACCGAAAAAAGGAACGAGAAAAGACCGTATCAGATGAGAGAACGGGAAGAGGATGATTGTAGGTTGTCATTGGGACAGGTAATGAGGGGCGCATGATTGATACAGTGACTCTGAATTGGTCTATCGCTTAGCGGGCTATGTGATTCGATGCTTCGTCAGCTTTTACCCTTGCTGAATATCGAGTAAATTGCGAACGGGATGTATGCCTCGGATCCGGGCGGACCAGATCATGGGATTGCAGGCGGAAGTGATGGAGGGGAAACGTACCAGTGATCGTCTGAAAAGGACTATATGATCCGAGCCGTCATATCAAACAGAGTGCAAGTCAGCAGGCAGCGCTCGATCTCGAAATACCTCGTACGTGAACAGCAGCACGACAATAGCAGTCATATAGATGTATGGGTGCCTTGAGGGAGCTGACAGCCCTTGGCGGACGTTTGTGGACTTACGGATGTGAGGTTCGGGGGCTTTTGGGTGGAACAGAATGAAAAAAAAGTCGTCAGCTTCTCGTCTGAAATTAACTCTTTGCACAACAGGGTGGGTGAAATACATAGAATTCGAAAAGGAGCCATCGGATATCGTATTTGCAGTGTACAGTTCAGGAGGACATAGGGCCTTACAACCTCCCATTGACAGCGATCGTCCACCCGCCCTATCCTACTGAGAGGATAGATAGGCTGTGTTTACGCACAAAAGGAGAAAGAAGGGGCTGTGTAAACTCACCATGTACTTCGAAGTGCTCCCATCCTAACGACTGAGTGATCCCGATCCCACGCCATTCGTTCTCTTCCAGAATTCTCAGAAGCCCAGAATCGTCAGGAGCGAAATAGCTGTCGGAACGGAGTATGCGATGGAATATGAGTTGGACGAGGTCGGATCATTGGCGAAAGTATAAGGAGATAAAGTAAGTGGAAGCGGCAGAGCGTAAGAAGATATGGGGAAGGACACAAGTTTTCAGGAGTGACGTTGCGGGCGAGCCGGATGATGATGACAGACAAATGACGGGAAGACATTCATCAGCATCCGAACTACAGAATGATGCGGGCCCCTAGCGCGCGCAGACTAACCTCTTGGGTAAGAGCTTCAGGTATTGCTTGGGTAGGATAACATGTCTGTACTCGTATTTGTCATCCGAATCTGTATGGGCAGTTTCAGGAGATATCATCATTAGTCCCACTTCCTTTTCTCACGTGTGATCCAAACAGGAAGAGTTCATCACTTACATCGATCTGAATAGATGATTCTGAAGGTAGGATGTCCCGACGGTATCAAAGGGTCGACGAGGTCAGCGAGCTTGCAGTGAGTACCTATGAAGAACTTGTGGGTGTGAAAAAGACCACTCACCTCTCCGCCAGCTCCTCAAGAGTCGCTCCCTTATTTCCAGGTGCCATTATGATCCGTACTGGCTATCTCTCTGCTCTGCTCTCAGAAGTGACAATGTATCTCCAAGCGTTATCGGGCGAGTCTCCTTTGGCCCTCACGTGGTCGCTGCGGGATTTTCCTGTTCTAAAGCTTCTCTATCGGACCAGGGATTGGTATCGAGGTGTCTATCGACCTGAATAATCGGACTCCGAACTATATGGATGTGAAGCTAGTCGAGCGTACGCTGCACGTCAGATTGTTCTTGTGCACACGTTTCTGCGCTGAAAGAAGGCTGAGAGCTGAGAGCTGTGAGTAGGTTGGAGCGAGTATGCTTGCTGATGATGGTGATGCGAACAGACGTAATTTATGATTGAATGCGATAGAAGATATGAGATAGGATATAGGACAGCGAGGAGGGAAGGATGGGGAAGGAGTGGGAAGGGAAGGGAAGGGAAGGGAGGGGAGACGCGTGCTGTAATATTCTAAGTATATCGGGGAAAGAGAAAAAACGCGTCTTTAGCAACGGGATCAAATCGCAAATCAAAATCATCGGGTCGTTTTTCTGTCTGCCTTTTTCTCCAAGTCTCTATCGATCTAACCTGTTTCTGAAGAAGCTATCATCTGTCCCCTTGCGAGACAGGACAGGCCCTCTGATCTGATTGAGAAGAGCGTAGTTCTGCTTCCAGCACCTTGTCGCTAATCAACGCTCGCTCAACTCCCATGGTGTTTGGCATGGCTGACGAGGACAACCCGGGAGCCTACGGTCCCTTTACCCAGACACTTCCAGCCTTACGGCCTTCCAGCTTGCACGATCGTCAATTGCACAATCATTGAATGCCCTTCTTTTTTTTGGAAGATTATGCATCCCAGGTGGACATGTAACGATGCATTATAGTTTTCAACCTACTCCAGCACAGTCTCACACACGTGTGGCAGGCGGAGACGACTAGAGACTTAGGCCAGAATCTTGTTCAGCTCGGGATGACCCTCTGGTAACCTATATATCCCTAGCTTGACCGGAATATCGCCTCGGTAACCTACATCCCCCTGAGCCTCCTCCAGCATTCTGGTCGCCTTGCCCACCATCTTGGCAATCCACTTGTCATTGACAATCCCGTCGACCACTGTCTTCTTCATGCTATCTTTCATGCCCTTGGACAAAGCCTGGCCGAATTCCTTTATGCCAGACATCTTGGCCTCCATCGCACCCGGTTCTTTTTCCATCTCGACAACTTTGGTTGCTTTGACCAGAGCAGCAATGAAATTGAGGAGATCTTGAGAGAATTGAACGGGCAGCTGGACGTGAGCACCGATCTTCACGTTGGCCTCGTCTTCTTCGGCCTGTGCCAGTTTTCGTTCAGCTTGAACTTCCTTAGGTTTCCCGTCCGCTTCGTCGATCTCCTGGGAGAGTTTCTCCATGTCCCTCGGAGACGGCTTCGGTGGTAAGAGGTGTTCGTGATGAGGCAGAAGGAAAGAAGGTATGGTGAAGCTAGCGTCTGCTCCGCCTAACCGGAAGACTTGTTCGAGTGACGTATCGAGCGCTCGATAGGCGATGACATCCCCGAATTCGAGAAGTGTCATGATATCAAACGACGATATGAATGGGACCGACGCGACGCCCTTGATCTCTGCCAGCTCAATCACAAAATTCGCATCCGCCAACCAGGATAGTATTCGTTTCTCAAGTTTTCGAAGTTCCCGATTGTCCTCTACGTAGTGTTTGAACAGGTGCGTTTTGAGCAGGTATGATATCCACTGTCCCGAGCCAGCCGCGGTGATGGATGAGATGGATACGGGGTGAAAGTAGCTGATCGGGTTAAGGATTAATCGGAGTAGCATTGGTAATCGATGCAAGAATTGACGTCGTCTGGGCGGAGAAAGGTTCTGTAACGTCGTGACTTTGATCGATCGTCTGGGCGGGTGGGGTACTGAAGGGGTCGTGTGTAACTTTGAGCAGATGGCGGCGCGGTGACTGTCCGACAGATCAACGCCTTCCTCCTTTTCCTTTGCCAAAACCTCCTTTCGACACTCTTGGATCAGGTTGGAGTCGGCGATGTATTGGAGCATCTCCTTGTACTTGTCACCCGCTTGCTGGTCATCGGGAGACATTGTTTTCATTGAGCGTAGACCGGCTTTAGCTCCACTATTCTTCATTTCCACTCCATGTGTCATCTGACTCTTCATCTTGATCATTCGGGGCCTTCTTCGTGACGACGAGCCGTATTCGGCGGCCGCTTGTAGCAAAGGTGTCGCCTCGACCATGACTGCGTCACCATCCTCATCCTTTTCTGTTTCTTCCAGTTCACCAAACGTCATCTCATGTGAACCTCCCTTGATATTGGCAAAGCAGTCGCTGATTTCGATTCGGCGAAACAACGAGATGGTCACTCTTTCAGTCGAGATGGCGAGCTCCATGTCATCCGCCAGCTTGATACCCACCTCTATACCATGAGCTACAACCGTCAAGCTCGACAAGGAGATCGTTAATCCGCGAACCACCATCAGTCCGTCCACATCGACATCGATCTCCAACGCTGGGATGTCGAACAGGGCAATGGTGTCATGGACAAACTGAAGCTGGCTGACGAATTTTCGAAGCGAACGTCTGACCTTTCGAGCGACATAGTCGAATTGGAACAGACAGGTCAAGAATATACTGGGATAGATCGTCGCGGTGAGGACGCCATACAGCAACCATGACGTTGCAGCGACAGCATAGGCCAAATTGAGACTGACGAGCAGAGTGTAGAGTGGGACGATGGGAAGGATCCTGTGCCCCTTGGATGCGCCGAGAAGGATGAAGAAGGTGAGAATGGGTGTGCCGGAGATCAGCCATCGCAGGGGCCAGTGCCATGTCGCGACTGATGCAGCGACGGCTGCGCCAAAGATGATTGGAATACGTTGACTGATGGGCGGACTCTGCGATGTCGGATCGGTAAGCTCCTCGCGGGGTTGTCCCAGCGTGTTGTGAGACATGCTTGGTATCGGGTGTCGAAGGCCGAGTATTGAAAGTGTCGTCTATCTCACGGAGAAAACTTGCGTGTTCCGTGCTACAACTTTCGAAGACACTTTTGAAAACATCAGATGGGCGGTATGGTACGACTGGCAAGAGAGTGAGAGGTGTTGAGGATGTGAGTATCACCATGAACGTAATTGTCCTGTAGGCTTCGGATTTACTGCTGATCTTGTCAATGACGTAGTGACTGACTCTCTTTCTTAGACACCCCCAATGACCTAAGGTACAGGACAGGAACTCGCGGTCCTGGATGCCTGAGCTGGGATGCAACGCAACGGGTTGATGAACTGCTGCAGTTGCGTTTATTTCGCTGATCCCGCCCGACAGCGGCGTTTGACTTCTAGGCACCACAAGGTCCAAAGCAGGGTCCAGGCCGGGTTCCGGCATCAACGAAGATCTGCTGTTTGTCCCATGCATGTGGATTGTACCACTGTACTGTAGATCGTCGGACCGCCGGTCATTCTGAAGATATACTGTCGCGTTTAGCCGGGTGAGTGAGGTGTACTATCACAGCGAATAGCATGATAAAGTGGACTGATGCGACAGTCAGGTAGGAAGCTCATAGCGTACTACGAGTCACAAGGCTGATGAGATCAAATGTGACTATCGTAGTAAAGCACCACTTGTTACCACTTTGATTTCGACATATGTGTTTACTATTATCCATTGTGCATCGTGTACGGTAGATTAGGTCAAAGAGCACTGTTGCTTTGCTCAAGCTCCGTCCGAGACGCCGCAGAGGTTAAAAAACCATGCCAAGTCGAAACAGGCAGAATAAACTAATCGCGACACGAACGCGCCCACTGCTCCATTGATGGGTCTTGTTTTGTCAGACTTCCAGCCAGCAGCTGTGTTCTGTCCGACTGTCCGGTAGCAACAGGTATGTCGGCTTTGAAAGTCGCAGAAGCATGCAGCGCCGTATGTCTTACTCTCGCCTGCACCCGCAATCGAACACGCGCCGCTGAGCGGCAGTCGTACGTCGGGATTTGACTCACCTCGACTCAACCTTACAGTATCAGCAACCGGCACAGATGAATGGGAAGGAAACCTCCAAGATACTAACTCTCCACTGACTGAACAAAACCTTTGAATTGCCATCCCGCCAAATCCAATTCACCAGCGTTGTTTGGAGTCCCATCACACTGTTAAGATTGGTGCCCGCTATTACCAAACCATATCCATATCTCCCCTATATATCCAATTTCGCTTCAGCCGTCGACCCGCGCAAATACTACAGCAGAAACCCCTCCACTCTGCGATCAGCATACAATAGCATGGGAACCCCAGGTGCGATTGTTTTTATCATCTGCGGCCGACGTCGAGCGTGGACCCAAACCCGAGGGGGCAATCCGGAAAGCTTAGGTGTAGACGCTGTCAGATTCATCTTGTCTCTGTCGGAGGCGGACAGAGAACATATGGTAGAGATGCTTGATCAGGTAAGCTACCTTGACCATATCCCCAACTCATCTATGCTCTGACAGAAGACGCCAGAACGGCCATCATCGCCCTAAGGCGGGAGTTCTTTCGTGAAAACAAGTGCTCTCTGCGTCCAGCAAAGAGGGCCTTCAGACGTTCGACACCCGCTGTGACTCTTGCCTGCCCACTTCACATGCAAGAAGCGTTGCGATGCTGACTGGAATCTTCATATATGTTTGGCCCCCCTTCATACAGATCAAATGGGTGACTCCAGACGAGATGCCATCGGCAGAAGAGGTGGACTACTACCAAGCTCAGGATTATCATATCCCAGCTCACATCATGCGCAGCTTCATCGAAGATGGAGACGCACAAGCTCTACTCGAGGAGCGACGCCGTGCCTCAATGCGTCGGCCCTATGGATGGGACAGTGTGCTCGTTGGCGCAGAGGGAGCGGCATGTCTGCCCCCGATCCTTGAAGGCACTTTGAGGCATCTTGTCGACTGGTCCGACCACTATGAAGATTACGAAGAAGGAGCAGTAGAAGAAGAATCTGATTGGGGCGACTGTGCAGACTGCGAATACTCTTATCGCATCGACTTTCAATACCGTACATTCGAGCTTCGTTCTGTCAGGCTCAGCGGTCGCTGGACCTTCGACCAGCTTAAAGACGGCGCAGGGTTCTGGATGGCACTAATCCAAGATAGAATCCAGTGTGAGAAGGCACGAGAAGAATACAAGCAGCTTTCCGAAGAGGAGCGTGATGCTATCTTTGCCCAAAGTTCGGCTACAAGCGACCGAGTAGAAGCAAAATTGGTAGGCCTGACGATATCCGAAAAAAGCGAGAATCTTCGAAAAGTTCTCAGTCACAAAGGAGACAGGCAAGACCATTACAAACTTCTGGACGCACCGAAGAGTGCGTCATCATAGGGGTTCTGGCTACTTCGTGGGAAAATAGCGGCTCGGAATAGGTACTAGTTGTGTCTATATCAATCACGTATGCTACCCCATAGGCCTGATGCTTTTGGACTCTCCGAAAAGGAGAAGAATCATTTCTCGGCCTCCCAGACTACACTTACTGCTGCGAGGTGGATCCGATGCAGATGTGCAACTTGCTACGCGACATGAGGGGACCAACAACGGGCTTGACGCAATCGTCATCATAAAATTCTACGTTCAATCGCGAGAGACAAAGAGCTTACAATCGCCTATATGGCGAACCTTCGCCTCAAAGGTGGACCGCAAATTTCTCTCAAATGATGAAGCTGCTCCGATCAGGTCGACAGTATTCATAGCTTGAAGGACTGCGCAGAGCGGACGGGGTGTCACCGGTATCTTGTGATCCCCCAGCGAAAACATATATATAGGCACGTTAATCCCCTGGTCTCCATCTACGGCCATAGAACACATAAAATACCGCATCCCGTCCGCTCTGCGCAGTTTTAACATGTGTATCGCTCGGTTAGTACCAGGGTGGGGGACCACCTGGGAATCCCGGGTGCTGTAGTTTTTGTTTTTGCCATGCTTGCCGGCAGCGTTCAGAACGCTCGACGAGATTGGAGAACGATGATGATAGCAACGTGGACCGACTGACCGGAAGAGGGCGATCATTTCTTCTTCTTTGCTGGTACCTTTCCGATGACTGAATAAACACACACACACACATAGCTCTGATTGATTGATTGACTGATCGATCAACGATAAGGTACCCTCTCTTACAGTATGCTGAATGCTCCCACCCGGCCGAAGGCACCTGAAAAATCCTCGGATCAACCGTTAATCTCCGAAAAAAGAATAACGAGTGCTGTGTTTCCCAATGCATGCATTCTTCTCGCTGCATCCTGCTGTCCTGCTCTTCTAATAACCTCTCTACAGACACAGATATGTCTACTACCTTCAACATGTACGGGCTTTTTTCATGCAGCGGCCTCGTAGTCCTTCAACGATCTACCACTCGGGTCATGCTTGGAGTCCCACTCGTCAATCTCATCGTTCTTAACCTTGATGATCTTATGCGTCAACGCGCCGTCCGGAAGCGCGACCACGATCTGCCGAAGCTGGTATCCTCCTAATTTCGGGAAAATTCTAGACCATACTACGAAGTACAAAGCACAAGCGAATACGCTGTGGGTGTGGAATCAGGCAATGCAAATGGATCAGCGGCAGGTCCTTCCTCATTCGTTTCAATCGGGGCCGTCAGCTTGCACAGTGGCATGGTACTTACATGCCTAGACCGGTGATCGAAGAGGCACCGTAGAAAAACCCGAACGAACTGTTGTTGATGCCGCCAGTTGGTGGTACCCAGGGCATGACCAACAAGAACAAGTTGGATGCCAAGAAGAAGAGGACGACGATGGTCCAGCTTCGGTACTCGGGTCGAGGCAGGTTGAGCCTCTTTCGGTCACGGCGGACGATGAACAGACCAAAGGTCATCAGAGCGAGGAAGAACGATGAGGGGTAATTTTGGATGGCAACGATAAAATTGAAAGCACTACCCGCCGGAGGAGCGATGACGATGATAAACGAGACCACCCAGATTGCGATAAGGGCACCAGTAGGTGTCCCAAAGGGCTTGGTGGTGACCCAGAACTCCGGCCAAGGAAGAACCCCCTGTCGACCGATCTCTCGAATCATTCTGGAGTGTCCGATCATTGTATTCAGAATGTTACTCGAGGCACTCAAGACGGGGAGGATCGTCAGCCCCTTTGCCGCCTTTTCTCCGAAAATCTTTTCCCAGAAAGCACTGGCGGTGACTTGGGTAGAGTTTCTGATCTCGTCCTTGGTTACTGTGGGTGTACGGACAAGAGTCAATACCAGTTGTCAGATCAGAGGAAGTCTCGAATCGGTCGACAACTCACAGACAGCAAAGTATGCGATATTGGTCAAGATGTACAAGACGGCGACGACAACGACAGCAGTATTCGCCGTCCTCTTGATCGTTCTGATCGGGTTCTTGATCTCGTTGGCCATATTGAACGAGTTGGTGTAACCACCGTAGGAAAAGATGATATTGACCAAGGCGTTTGACAAGCTATAACCATTGTTTCTTGTCCCTTCGAATGCGTTGTGGAAGTTTGCCTTGGGCTCGGGTACAGATTTGAGGTTCCCACCGAGAGCGACAAAACCGGGAATAATGATGAGGAGCAGCGTGATAATCTTGACGACACCGAACACGTTGGAGAGTCGAAGGGCAAGGTTAGTGTTGAACCAGATCGCTGTGAAACGCCAAGGTCAGCATCTGGTCGTTGCGCTCAATTATTCGCTAGCTGATACTCACGCAGACTGATGATGGTCAAGGCGGCGATACCAACGCCCTTTGATTGCCAGTCAGTGGGAGTATGATCCGTCATCCTGAAGATGTATTCGGCGACCACTAGAGTGATAACGATGGGTAAGCGGCCAATTCACCGATGACCCTGAGAGGATCCATTCAGCCACCCACCGATGACGTTGGAGCTGACGAACGACAGAATAACGGTCTGAACAGCGAAAGCGACAGGGAAGAAGTAACGCGGTCTTCGATATGCCTGCTCAAGGAAGACGACCTCGGCGCCACTTCGTGACGGGAAATATGCAGTGAATTCAAGGTAAACCGAGATACCAGCAAGGGAGATCAACAGACCGATCGGCCAGTAGAATAAGGTCAAGCCGACTGAGCCAAGAGATTTGAGTAGACTCGAAGCTGTGTGAAAGCAGCAATATATCAGCAGCTGGGGCCGTCACGGATGGCTGACCGCCCAATACCAAAGCTTCAAGACCGGGAGAACTCACGGAAGGAGAAGATTCCGGTCCCAATCAGCATGGTGATGTTAAGAAATAGTGCTGACCACCACCCCACTGAGTAACCAAGAGGGTTCTGGCTCTCTACTGGAGCACCAGAAGCATCTTGGATGGTCGCTTGGGCTCCGTTGCCTCCCTTCTCCCCTACGAATTGATCTTTACCATCGACGTAAAATTGGGGGACGCCAAGGTCGACAGGGCTTGCTCCCGGGGGAACTTGGTATGATCCCAAGTCTGAATCTTTCTCCTCATTGAGCGACATGGTGGTTCTTGGTGAATGTCCTTACGTCTGTTAGCGCCTACTGTTGGGCCTTGTTGGGTTGCGCAGAGGGATCGTTCTTATGACTGTCCGTGACGGGGGGAACAGTCGGCCAAGCCTACAACAGAAGCTTGTCCCTCTTTATGTATCGAAATGACAGAAGAGCTTTATCGAGATGCTAGCAGACATCTCCCTTTTCTGAGTCCACATCCATAGCCGTCTCGCTTAACCAGACTCATGTCGCAATCATGATGAGTGCTCTCGACATTTCCATTAATCTTGACTTCACATATCTCACGCTAGCCATATATCCGGGGAGTAAGCGAACATGAGGTCGTCAGAGTCGACTAACTCGGCTACAGCAGGCGTTAGATACGGAAGATCGTAACTGACACCAATTCCCCTACCGTGCCACCTGTCCGCAAGACGCCTCGCAGGAGATCCCAAGCACGTTCGGATGATGTGCGATTACGACAGGAATCCTGCGAGCGGCGGTCACCGCAACCCTCTGGGGTGAAGACTCTGTCTTCGGCCGTTCTGGTCAAAATCATCTGGTGCTAGGTAGCCGTGCCCATGCATGCAGACGTCCCCAGTGGCTCAAGAAAGATCATTACAATATAGGTGCCAACAGCCCGCGTCGTAAGCCCCGCTCGAGCGATCGCACCATCTTGCGCGAGAGTAAACGAATTTTAGCCGCATCGAACGAGGGTTCGCTGAGGTCATATGGCGCCACCGGCCTCGGTGTTCTCCGAGGCAGTCTCTTTATAGGTGGGCTCCCACGTACTAGGTAGAACTGTCGCTCGAGTTGCAGGATCTGTGAAGAAGAAAACGTGCAACCTGGTGTCACCAGTCCAGTAGGATAGTACCATCTGTCTCAGAGTGCACGGTAAACACGACATGGTGACTTTTTGGTCAATGGAACGGCTTGTAACTTGCAGTATATGTCGCCCTTCATGCGAAAACAACATGCATTGATATCTCATACGGCTTGACAAACAATACCACGACCAAGGCCATTCAAACACAACTGGACACCCATAAGGGGAAAGAATTGTGGAATCCATAAGCATTTCCGACGTCATTCGCGCAAGGGGCAGCCCTGAAATTCCTCTGCCGCCAACCACTTGCACATTCATAATCAATGATGCTGTTGCTGCTCCTCGACCTGTCGCTGCAAAGCGGTCTTGGTCTTGTGGAATCGCCAGGGCTTAACACCAGAATCGAAGAGCTCGTCAAGCTCGGCGGCAGTCAAGCTAAAAGCGTTGGGATCAGCAACTTGCACCCTTCGATTCGACACGTTCGACAACTCACCCCTTAGGTTCCGGGATGATGAACCAAGAAGCGATAGCCGCGGGTGCGCCCAATCCGGTGTAAAAGAAGGCGGTCTTCAAGCCCCAGTTCCATGCGGTTGGGCTGAGCATATAAGGCACGAGGACGTTCATGATGACACCGCCGACACATGAGATTGCCGCAGCAAATCCAGCGGTGAAGGGTCGTAGTCTTTGAGATGATAGCTCGCCTACGAAGCCCCAGCCAGTTGAACCGGAGCATTGGAGACCGACGACTGGGACAGAAGCCAATCAGTCACTCACACCGAGCTTGATGAGACGAAAACAACTTACTGTAAACACAGGAGAAGAACACCAAGAGCTTGTTAGTCGCGTCCTTTGTGGGCGTGACGCCGAGAATACCAATAAGCGTTACAGCGACGAGCATGGTCGTGAGACCGCCGCAGCAGATGTTTCGTCGGCCAAAGTAGTCGACAGACAAAGCGACCAGAATGATAATGACCAGCTGGATACCGTTTGTAATACAGGTCACAGCAAAGGGGTCGGCGATACCTGCCGTCTTGAAGAAGTATGAAGCATAGGTGTAGAACAAGGTGAGACCGAGGACCTGCTGCGAGCTGAGAGCCCATGTACTAGCCATGGTCCGTCGCTGCGAGATATAACGGAGACATTAGTATAGCTGATCCTGATGAGATGACTTCGCAGACTCACCAAGTTCGGGCCCTGGAAGATGGCGTACCACTTTTCTCGCCCTGTCGCCGCTGCGACTTCCTTCTCATGAGCAATCGTAAGGGCGAATGTCTCGTATTGCTGATCGATATCAAAGTTTTCAACGCCTTTATAGATGCGACGCATGTTCGACTTTGCTCGTTCCTCGTATCCTTGCGAGGCGCACCACATCGGCGACTCGGGAAGGACGATGTAGATGATGAGCATGAGACCGATTTGGGCCCACTGTAATCAAGTCAACGAGAGCTCTATCGATCGTAATATCGGGCACCGGCTTACCTGAGTGTAGATAGGTACTCGGAATTCATCCGGAGCATAAGTGGACATGACTTGAAGGGCGACAGGGGCGAAGAAACCACCAACTGAGAACCAGAAATTGTACATCATGAGGAGGAAACCTCGGACTCGAGTAGGAGCCACCTCGGAGACATAGGTCGGGGTGATGAATTGAAGGGAGCCAACACCGATACCAGAGAATAGCTTGGCGACGACCTTTGAGCAGCTTCTCGTCAGCACAATACGTGCGCAGGTGTCTAAAACCTTGCTTGCACTCACCCAGACCTGCCATTTCGTCGCAGTAGATTCACAGATAACCGATGCAGCCAAAATAAGCCATAACAAGTACATAGCCGGCTTTCGTCCAAACTTGGTAGCAAGGCTGCAATACAAAGGCACAGGTACCATGAGACGAAATGAAGCCGGCTGGGCTAAGCAAGTCCGTGCACTCACAAAGGTAGAGAAGTCATACCAATGATCTGGCCGACCGACTGGATGGTACCAATGGCCGACAAGACTGGCGCGGACAGAGCTGGCGCCCCCTTCGCATCGGTTGTAGTTGCGAACTGCTTGACAAATCCAGGGTTGGCAATGATATTGCCGTTGATACCGACTGCCTTTTGGGATTAGCGCTGACAATCCCTATACCAGCAACTACAACCTTTTACTCACTCTGATAACCATCGGTAGCGCCCGCAAAGGTCGCAAGGAAGCAGTAGGCGAAAGCCCACTTGAACTTCTTCGCTGTCTGTGGGATTGACAGTGTCTCATATCCCGTGGCAAGTTGACCCTTCTGATAGGCGTCATCTTTCGCGTCGATGACTCCTTGCTCGTTACCGGGTAACTCGGCGTGCAAAATGTCCGCCTTCTCTTCGTACGGCGAAAGACTCATTGTTGTAATTCCTATCTGTTGAAGGGTAGCGATGGATTGAAACGGGACTTGTCTGATGACTCGGTCGCCTCTGTCCACATATATATATATATATATATGGATGTATGTGGCCATATGAAGAAGGAAGTTCGACCGACTTGTTTCTGTAATGTCAACCTGCTCTCCATCCGGGGCCGCAGCGGCAACATCTGGCCCCAGTGTGAGGGGTAAGAAAGGATAAAATGCCGCTACAAGGACCGGAAAAGATAGCCTAAACGAAAGAGACGTACATACGTGCAATACGAATTCGCTTTCGGGAACCGCGCGTCACAGTATATTCAGCTCGCCCAAGGCGAATATCAAGGCCCATCTGAAGTATAGATGGTCCGAAATGCAATACTTCAAATCAGGTTCGGTGCATACCCTTACCGGTCGTACCGTGTAAAATTCTGCGGGATCAATTGAAAACCGCATCGCGGAGAGCGGTTATTGCATTTAGCCAATATGAACCGTCGACAGGTTTGACGTGCAGAACGTTTTGTATTACGGTAATCGATCCAGTTGCCGTTGTGAACACTTCAGGGGGTTTGAGATGTGCCATAGGGAGCGGAGCCCTTTCTGGAACCCGTGGGCGATCGAGATTGTTCAAGGCACAGGCTTGACCGGGCTAAAAATAACCCATGAAATCTGGTCAGGTGTTCTTATAGTCAAGGGGGGAAACGGGAAACCCGCGATTGGCATGCAACGGCATATCACTTCGTTGCTATAGGAACGCCGGCTATAGGGTTGTCGACCAACTCTCCTCGACCAATCTCACAAACCCATCACCAGATTCTGCAAAGCATAGCTTGATTTCATGCTCATTTCATGATGCGACAGAGGCTGCATGGTGCAGAGACGAACGATACTAAGTACAACGCTCTGAGTACCTGAGTACGATCATTACAACCTACGCTGCCCATTCGTTAGGTCTGATAGGCGCGAAGTGAGGTACAAAGGGGGATGGAGGGAAGGGGGGCAAAGAATATGGCACCGTATAGACCCGCTTCCCGCTTCCAACGATGGTCATCTCTTCACTACCTGGTAGCTGCACTTGAGCGGTGCAGTTCGGAGGCACTTCCAAATTCATATGGAATTCGCCATTTGCTACTTCCCAGCTAATCTCGACTTTCCCGTATGGGCTGGTGTGCCAAGTGGTAGCGGATGTGATGCTACCCCCTGGCATAGGCTTAACCAGTATATCCTTCCAGCCGGGCGATATTGGACTGAGGCCGCCAATGTATTTGTGCATGAAGGTTGCGACGCTGCCGAGAGCGTAATGGTTGAAGCTGGTCATCTCACCGGGATTGACTGAACCATCGGCGAGCATGCTATCCCAACGTTCCCAGATGGTGGTTGCACCTAATAAGACTGGTGATAACCAAGAAGGGCATTGAGTCGCCTGGAGCATTCGATACGCATGGGTGACGAGACCGTTATCGGCCAGGGTGTCAAGGACGATCGGGGTGCCCGCGAAACCAGTATCGATGAGCCAGTTCGCTTTCGCTACCAAATGCTTCAAGCGAGTCGTGAAGAGGGAGCGATAGTCGACACGGCTCTTACAAGCAGGCGGAAGGATATCGTAGTGGAGCAGCAGACATAAGGCTGTTTGTGTTTCGCTGAGCAAGCGGCCAGACGGTGTGACATATTCGTTATAAAAGGCTTGCAACAGCTCGGATGCTTGTGTTTGATAATCAGTCGCTTTTTCGATTCTTCCAAGCAATTTGGCAATTCTTGCGGCAGTACGCGTCGAATGAATTAGCCAAGCATCGGCCACCAGCAGGTTATCGGTTGGGCCCATATTCGGCGTTTCTGGTGGGGCTCGCGGGGCTAGCCAGTCTCCCAGCTGGTCCCTCTCACGGCTCCAGAGGCCGGTCGGACTGTCTCGCTTGACACCGCGATCGAGCCACATGGTAACTGATTCGAATTGCTTGCGCAATATGTCCGTGTCACCGTGAGCGATGTGCAGTTCGTGAGGGACGATGACGGCTGCGTCCCCCCAGATCGCCTCAGGTGTAGAAACATCGGTCCCGGTGTCGGGTACGAAGATGGGCACAACTCCGTTCAAGTTCCGTTGATCGTGCCAGAGATCTTGAAGCCATTCGCCAAGGAAACCAGCAGTGTCAAATAGATACGACATGGTGGGCGCGAACACACAGACATCGCCAGTCCATCCCAGTCGCTCATCCCGCTGGGGGCAGTCCGAAGGTATGCCAATGGTGTTGGCCTTTGTGGACCAGATAGCGTTTTGGTGAAGTCGATTGATAAGCTGATGCGAGCAAGAGAATGATCCAGTCTGTGTCATCGACGACTGTAGCACCACAGCTTCGAGGTCTTCGAGCGTTATAGATGGCCAGCCTGTGATTTCAGCGTAACGGAAACCGTGGAAGGTGAACTTGGGCATGTACCCTTTAATGCTCTTGCCCGGATGAAGGTTGATATGCTCTGTAGCGTTGGCGAAACGAAGAGGTCTGACGCCGAGCTCCCCGTGCTCCAGGACCTCAGCATGGCGGATGACTATCTCGGAGCAGCTTGAACCGGGCGGGGGATCCGCCAATAATCGTATGACACCTCCGAGGTTCTGACCAAAGTCGATGATCGTCTTGCCAGAAGGACTCGTGATGATCGACTCCGGTGCTTTGGTGTCGACTGCTCTTATGGGTGGGCTCTGAGAGGCGAACAGCGCGATGGGGGGGAAGGGGATTGTGGTTGCCGCTGACCAATCGGCATCGTCAATAGCGCTTAAGCCAAGGTCATATTTCTCCCCATTGTAGATCTCGGAGCTGATGAGAGCGCCATAGGACCACTCCCATTCACTGCCGGCTGCCGGCTGACCATCAATCTCCAATTGGGCGAGAAGCGCGATCTGATCTCCGAAGATATTGTTCTGTCCTCCCTGATAACCCAAGCGACCTGCGTACCAGCCTTCGCCAACCCAGGCCGACAGGATGTTGTCTCCTTCCCTGAGAAGTTCCGTTACATCGTAGACTTGATATGGCAGACGCGCTTTGTAGCTCGTCCATCCGGGAGTGAGAACATCCTCTCCAACGCGATGACCGTTGACGGAAGCCTCGTATACGCCGAGTGCAGTGATATACAGTCGTCCTTGTGTCTGTGCCGATTTTGAGGAGAGCTCGAATCGTTGTCGCAGAAGGAACGGTCTCTTAGTGGCTTTGATGTCGTCGGGGGGTACAGAGGTAAAGAATTGGGAAGACCAATCCTCGGCTTTCAATAGTCCCGTTTCGACGCGTGTCCGACAGTAGTCGGTCCAGACACCATCTGCTCCACAGGCTCGTACTGCAACTTGAGCTCTCTGTCGACTGAGCAGCGGAGCGGCCGGCCAGGGCACCAGCACCGAGTTTTCTGAATCGACGACGAATGACTTGATTGCGTCGGAGTCCTGGTCCTGAACAAGGTTGAAAGTCAGCTAAGGGTTCTGCCCATCGCTCAGTAGCCCAGAGACGACTGGGGAGTAGCTCACTTGAGCTACATGGATTTCATATCGCTTCTGGACCCAGTCCTTGCTACTACCGCTGAATCTCCACGACAGACGAGGTGTCGAATGTCCGATACCCAGAGGATTGTCGTAGTGCTCGAAGCTGATCCGGTCAATACAAGGGGCGAAATTCATGTCGACTGTCATAGTGGATGCTCCCAGGATAGTCCGAAGAGAGGTCTGCAGTATCGAGACGCTTGTCAGTCTCAAGTTCAGAAAGATGTGCGTTAAGTTAGTTCAATTTCGGTATTCTGGACGATTCATATCTTAGCCCCCTTCTTGTCTGGTCGACACATTCTCGCCGTTCCTCTCGGTTCAATGGTGATCCGGAAGTACCGGAGAATTAGCCTAAACGGTGTTTGAGTACACCAGGGGACAAGCCCGACATATCCTGCTTGCTCCGGCATGTCAGGGCACCGGCTACTCGAGCGTCAAGGGCAGAGCTGAACGCATCATGTGAATGCACACTGGTCGCACTTCTCAACAAGGAAGGATAGATCTTCCTTCGCCTAATCATCATCTGCTTCATAACGTTCTCTTTCGCATTATAAACTTCCATTCAAGCGAAGATCGGATGATTCAGCACTAGCCTAATGCCCCGCGAGGATTCCCAAATTCCGCAGGTTGGCAGCACAAGAAGTCGGAGAGGATGCCTAGCTTGCAGGCAGACGCGTGTGAGTACGATTCAAACATACAAACACACAGGAACCCGCTCTCCGGCGCGAACTACTGGTTTTGTCGCACAAGGTTGTCCGGGCTGGAGTCAGTGCTGATCCAATGCAACTCCCCCAAGGTAAAATGCGATGAAGCTCACCCAACATGCGGAAGATGTCAGTCCCGGTCGATTACATGTGAATATCGAGCCGGGTCTACATCTCAGAAACACAGCAACCCCCGACCGACGTCAAGTTGCGATTGGTGTCGGCGTCGAAAGGTATGATACTCCGTTCCTTGACTTCCTTGTTTCGGCTCGACCGCAGAACGCTCTTGCCCATGAAGAACTCATCTGCTGGGTCGAGGTACACGGACTGACGATATTGCGATGGGGACTCCAGATCCGATGTCGCGCAGCCGATGGTGGAGCCGGTTGCGAACAATGTCGAAGTAGGAAGCAGGTTTGTTCAAGAACAGCAGAACACGGCCATCAGACAGAGATGTCCCAAAATACCGCCTCCTCCTTGGCCGATGTCCCGATCTCTGGCATCGCTGCCGGCTCGACCACAGCAGGCATGAATGCCAGTCCGCTCTCGGGTACCGAGCTGATCAATCCATACACCTCATCGTGGGCTCCATCGGTTCCATCCCAAGCGGCTTATGCCAGCAGTGAAGACCATGCTGTGAGGGATCTCGTGATAATGTATTTCGCTTCTGTGCACCGTAGGTTGGAGCTTGGGAAGACTTCGGTCAAAGTACTGGCTTGCACATGCTCACTACGGTCCGCTTAGACTTTGCCTACTTGTCCTTTATCCACGAGACGGACTTCTGGGAACTATTCGAGCGCGGCAGAGCTCCTTCTGGACTTACCACCTTGATGGCTGCTCTGGCTTTGCGGTGAGTAGTAATTTGTCTCCTCAAACATCTTGCTGGCCATCCGATTCCCTCTATGCTGATTGAACACGATTTAGATTTGGGTACCATCGGAGTGATCCAACTAGACTACAGCTAGCGGATCAATGGGCTTCCGAAATCAGCGATACTCTGATCCCTCGCATTCTCGACGAGTTCGGGGCGGTGGAACTAATGGTACGTACCAACTGTGAAAAGCGAAGCAGCATTAAATAAACCACAACGCTCTGCGCTGATCTCATTCCGTTCCAATCCAGGAGGTGGTGCTTTGTCAGACTTACAACTTTTTGAGTGGCCGATACTCTCGGGGTATGGTGATGGCAGGCATGGCTGTGAGGTAAGCTCGTCGCGATTGATCAACACGATATGAGATCGCTGACACATGCGACCACGTCCAACAAGGATGATGACCTTTCTGCGATTGAATGAGCTGGACCAATGGCCCCGTCAAGCCAATAAGCCATTGATCCACCGCGAAAGCCTGAGGCGGCTGGCTTGGTCTGTCTGGTTTCTGGACGCAACGCTGGACGGGGGTAATATCGGCGCCTCAACGATACACGACGAGTCATTCACGATCCAGTTACCTCTCGACGAGCGACCGTTTCTCTTGCACCAACACGTTGTGACAGAATCACTGATGCCCACTCGACGGGCTTTAGATGATCCGATATCGTCGTCAGACTCGCTCGATATATCGGCACACCTCGTTCGTGCTATGTACGCCCGACAGGCCCTCGCCCAGACTCAGTCACGCATACAGAAACGTATCATACTACCAGCTGAATCTGGCCCGTGTATCAGCGCTGCCGAAGAGAAGGCTGAGATGCTATTGAGGAGCATGCCCACTCATCTCCAATACTCTCGCTCTCTGTACCACGTCTATCGCGATCGCCGTCCAACGATCGTCTGCTTGCACATGGTCCGGAACAATTGTCAGCGGCATCGATCGCTCTTGCGCATGCTGTACGCACAACAAACCTCGAGCCAGATCTACGACACCCGAGTTGAGCGCCTGTCACTCATAGAATGCGCCAAGAACTGCAGTCGCATCCTTCAAGACGCTCTGGAATATACCATCCCTCTAGATCCTCAGATAGGTATGCACGCGTACAACGCAATCGAGATCTTGCTGTTCCAGCCGGGCCGGCTGTTCATCGAGCATAATGTAGCTATTATTCCACGGCAGGAGGTGTTAATGTTTCTGAAGCCTTTGATCGAGGTCATACGTCTGCTGGCTTCCATATGTCCATTAGTCGCTCTAATCGTAAGTCAAATCTGCTAAGGAGAGTATGTGTGGAGCTGATGGTCCAGGCTGACGTATCCGTAGTACCCCGAGGCCATCAATCGCATGATCCAGATGGGTTATGTTGACGAACTGACTAACAGCGATGTCATGGCCGTTCTTCAGTGAGTCAAGACGCCTCAGAGTACACCCTCTTGCATTTCCGCTGTCAGATCGCTCGCTGAGCTCCTATCACAGAAAGGTCCATTGCGTCGATCACGCCGCAGAAGAATTCGATTGGACAGAGTCTTTCTGGAGGTACGAGATGTTCCTGTCACGGCGAGCCAGGGCGGCAGCTTTGGCAGTTGTTGTCAATAATGCACCCCCCGGCGAACCTTCTCTTATCGACCAGAGTACCGAATCTCCGGAAAACGCTCTGTTGGAAGACGCTTTACAGGAAGTACCTGTCATCCCGGCGAATACACATACCCCAGTCACGCCCCTCACACAGGTATTGGGCGACTTTGCCTGGAACGGCTCCGCGCCTGGACTCGAGACCAGTAACCAGTCGACACATGAAGTCGTAGGTCTGACAGAGTTGACGGAAAGCACGGAGTGGGCTCAGCCGTTACCGCCAGGAGAGATACAGTCTGTCGAAGATCCTCTCTCACGACTTCACGATCTTTTCGAGATACGGACCAACCAGAACAGTCCATCTGAACCTTACCGGAATCCTGCCTTCAACTTTCCCGAAACCGACCAGTCTGATCTCATGACCCCAGGTGCTGGCCATTCTTGAATTACCCCAAGTGTTGGAGAGCGTGCAGGAAGGGGGTAAGTGCGCTCTACCAAGACACAGCTTGTATCGTCTATCATTCTGTCTGGTCTGTCGGTCGCATCAGTGCTATCCCTCCGATGGTCATTGAAACTCCCTGCTTGTAAGCGAGCACGGATAGGAACTCAAGCTGCCTCCCAAGTCGTGACCAGCAATGTGTCATTGACCCACTATCGTTGGACTTGTATGTGCACCAATCAAGCATGAATTAAAGGACGGTAGAGCCTTACAGTGGTATAGTATCAAACCATCACAATCTGTGCAGCTTCGACGACGCGTCTGTGTTTCTATCACACCGTTTCACAAGCACCGCCGTTCAATGTCCGCAACGGGTAATACACACTCCGTCAAACAGTTCCTTCGACCGGTGTCGGAGCAGGCGGTACGCTGAGCCTGCTGTTCGTGCCGGTCAATCGACCTCACTGTTCGATCGCGCTCGAATATGCAGCAAAGTCGAACATATTGGCAAGGTCCAGGTTGGCGTCGAAAGCATTGGCGGCCCCAACAATGTCGAAAGGATTGTTGGTCGAGGCAGGCATGGTCGACCGAGTTTCGGGAGGCAGCTCTTCGTTAGCGTCTATCGAAGATGCATATCCGAGGGTTGTGACCAGACCATGGAGACCATCAAGTAAATGGAGTCAATGAACAGGACAGACTCGCATCCAAGAGGTGAGACCTGAGCTTGCCTGAACAAGTCCTGCTGGAAATTTCCTTGTAGAATCGACCCAAGATCTTGAACTTTCTTTTGCCACAAAGCTGATGTCTCCATGCTATAGCTTTCCTGATGACCGAGAGCGTTGCTAGTGTCTTCTTGTGTTGATGAGAGATCCAAGGCATCGTGTGACGAGTCGATGCGTGTTGGTGGCTCCTGACTGAGGCCGCTCGAGGCCACTTGGTCATGCTCAGTGTCTGAGGATTCTGCCTCCATACCATCTACCAGATCATCAAACGCGATGCGAAAGCTATCTGAAGCATTCGCCGCCGCATCTTCAGCTCCTGGAGCATAACTTTTTGTGGGCATAAGAGCACGTACGAGCCTCAGGAAACAATGTGGCATATGTGACCAGAACACTGGAGCATGCCCTGATAGCTCGGGCCGACCTTCGAGGGGAAAGGATGTCCCGCTGAGTGGCCAAAGCGTGAGTAAGGTGAGTCCTGATACAAAGTTGGAGTATAATGCCGCCATGGAATGAGCGGGATTGTTCGATGCGATAGTTTGACTCTCAAGCTATAATATGTCTCCATCAGTCAGTAGCAGTAGCCCCTAGCTGACTGATGCGGCGTGAAATCAGTACATACCTCGCAACATTGGACCGCCTAGGGTTATAGGGCGATCCTTCGGCGTGGACTTTGTCAGTTTTTCGAGTTATGCCAAGTGACCTAGACCATTCCGTAGCTATTGGAATTCTAAGGCCTATGGACTAGCTTGGGGCTCGATTGGATCGACGGTTGCGGAGAAATTCCGGAAAATGTCCCAAATCTCAGATCACAAAAATTTTTCTAAGTTCAAAACTGAAACACCTTGTGATATTTTTTCTGAACATGTCCTACCCCCAAGTAGGACATTTTAGGACACAAGTAGGACATTGTCAGTATATGTTCTAAAGTCCTATTATGACTTGTCTGCACTTGTCCAAGCTGTATCTAGGTCTGTACTGTCCAGTGTCCAGGTCACCTATGACTTGCACATGTCCAACGTGTCTCGATGGACATGTCCTACCTGATGGCACAGATTCATAGGACACTACTGAAGTACTTAGATTCTAGCTAGCTGACTGTCTGCAAGTAGATTCTCATAGTGCTCATCCTTGAGATAGAGCCAGAAGGCAGCTTTGGGATTCTGAACTTGTCCCACATGTGTCCAGCTAAAGTCCTCATTGTCCACCTTGAGGACATGGACATCTACACCATAGAACTCACACATGGCCTGCAAGACAAGGTGGTCTCCCCAAGTCCCAACCTCTGCCATCTTGTCCAAGTAGGACTGAAATTGTCCATCCACAAAGTGGACATAGTCCTCCTCATTCTCCTCCATCCATTGGACACCTCCAGTCCTGACTTGTTCATGAGTTCTCTTGCCATTGTCTAGAGCTTTGGTGAAGGCTCTGAACATACAGTTGCCATCTCCCTCTGTCCACCTTGTCCTGTGACATGAGACTGTCCCAACTGTCATGGGTTAACATCCCCGTTCCGCGGGGGGCCGTCCCCCCACCGTACGGCTCATTTTCTCAGCCATTGCATCCGACCATGAATCCTGACCATTGAACACTGCCTGAATCCAAATCTGCCATCTAAATTGAGATGCATAAAGTGTGGAAAAAGTTAGGAAGAAAATTCAGTTGGGCCACGGCCGACCCCCTAACCCACCCGGGATCAAATTTTGGCAGAGTGAAGATCCGAGCCGGGGACTTGTATCTGCATGCATGCATCTGACAAGGGTATCTGGTAGAGAAAGACAGGGGAGTCAGGATCTATGCGACAGAATGCGCCAGGATGAGTGTGGAATGAATGAAAAAGAACTTGGACTCACGGGACTCTGACCCCAAACCGACCCCCAAACCCGGGATCAAATCTGACAGACTGAAGATCCGACCTTGATCATGCATCCGTGCATGCATCTGACAAGCAGGTATCTGGTAGAGAAGGACACGGGAGCCAGGATATACAATCAGCTTTGTTGTATCATGGATGCATGATGAATGAGAAAATAATCTGGACTCACGGGACTCTGACCCCCAAGCCGACCCCTAACCCGGGATCAAATTTTGGCAGACTGAAGATCCGACCTTGATCATGCATCCGGGTGTGCATGCATCTGACAAGCAGGTATCTGGTAGAGAAGGACACGGGAGCCAGGATATACAATCAGCTTTGTTGTATCATGGATGCATGATGAATGAGAAAATATCTTGGACTCACGGGACTCTGACCCCAAGCCGACCCTAACCCGGGATCAAATTTTGGCAGACTGAAGATCCGACCTTGATCATGCATCCGGGTGTGCATGCATCTGACAAGCAGGTATCTGGTAGAGAAAGACAAGGGGAGTCAGCATATATGCGACAGAATGCGCCAGGATGAGTGTGGAATGAATGAGAAAATATCTTGGACTCACGGGACTCTGACCCCCAAACCCGGGATCAAATATGTCAGCTTGACTTGCGACAGCCTGCGTCTATCCAGTCAGTGTTATGCAGTCAGTGCGGGATGCGATGGTATGCGCCAGCATCAGTAATGATCCAACGGTCAGTGATCAGCTTGGGGTGCGACAGCTTGCGCTGGACATGTTGACAGGTGTGACAAGTAGCAGACAGCCAAGATGATGCATGCGACAGACTGCGCCAGGAGTCAGCATGCATGCGACAGTGTGCGCCAGAGCTGATAGCAGGATGCGACAGAATGCACTGGCGTGAGACACTCACGCTGTCAACCCTCCTCCACGGCAGGCCCCAATCCCAAGTCATACTCATTTATGAACCCAGCAGTGACCAGCTCGGCTATCCAGTGGATGACAGCAGCTCGGGTGAGCTTGTGATAGCATCCCACCACACAACACCTTATCCGGAAGGGGGAGGCAGAGTTCTTCTGGTACCCGGGCACCTTGAGGATCTTTCTTGCAAGGGAGACCGTTGCCCAGGCAGTTGGTAGCTCGAGCCAAGTCAAACAACCTGCTGATCTCCTCGTCACTTTGGTATTTATCTGACAAAGCACTGAAGCAGGTCGGGGCTGTATCGGGAAGACCATTCCACCAGGCTGTTGAAGCCAGAGACTTTGTCGTCCGGAAGCCAGCATTCCAGCCGAGAGCATTGAGGATGTCTGTCAAAGCTTGGATCTGCCGCTTGCTTGACCTTAGGGGTTAGGGGTTAGGGGGTTAGGGGGTTACAGCCCCTTGTGGGGGGTTAGGGTTAGGGGTTACAGCCCCTTGTGTTACAGCCCCTTGTGGGGGTAAACCCGTAGGGGGTGAGAAAAATCCATGGATCCGTTCCAACCTGTTTCTGGTACAACCAAGGCCGCCGAATCCGAACCTGTGGTCAGATCATGCATGCATGCAATGTGGAACAAGTTAGGTGAGTTTTTCACTTGACCACGGGACCGACCCTAACCCGGGATCAAATTTGGCAGAGTGAAGATTTGACCCAAGAGAGTCAATACCTCATGCATGCACATGAGAAGCGGCTATCTGGTAGAGAATGACTGTGTGAGCCAGGATCTATGCTTGGCTAAGATGTAGCATCGATGTGTGAAGAATGTAAAATGATTTTCACTCACACGGCGTCTGACCCCCTAACCCGGGATCAAATTTTGGGCAAAGTGAAGAATCGACCCGTACACCTTGGATCGTCATGCATGCACTTGACAAGCGGCTATCTGGTAGAGAATGACTGTGTGAGCCAGGATCTATGCTTGGCTAAGATGTAGCATCGATGTGAGGAATGTAAAATCGTTTTCACTCACCGCATCGCTGACCCCTAGTCTGACCCCTAAAGATCGGTCGGATCGGTGACCAGGGAAGTTTCCACACATCGAGGTGAGAGTCTCCTATCTGGTAGAGAATGGAATGGCGAGTCAGGATATATGCTTTGCTGAGCGGTAGCATCGATATGTAGAGAATATCAGATGATTTTCACTCACCGCTCGGCTGACCCCTAACCCGGGATCAAATTTTGGGAAAGTGAAGAATCGACCCGTACACCTTGGATTGTCATGCATGCATCTGACAAGCAGCTATCTGGTAGAGAATGAGTCAGTGAGCCAGGATAAATTAGTTAGAGCATTGTCGCTTTGATGTGTCAGAAGTTATGTCAGATTTTCAGATGTCACGGCCGTCTGACCCCCTAACCCGGGATCAAATTTGACAGAGTGAAGATTTGACCCAAGAGAGTCAATACCTCATGCATGCACATGAGAAGCGGCTATCTGGTAGAGAATGACTGTGTGAGCCAGGATCTATGCTTGGCTAAGATGTAGCATCGATGTGTGAAGAATGTAAAATGATTTTCACTCACACGGGTGTCTGACCCCCTAACCCGGGATCAAATTTGGCAGAGTGAAGATTCGAGCCGTACAATTTGGATCGGCATGCATGCCAATGACAAGCGGGTATCTGGTAGAGAAAGACATGGCAAGTCAGGATATATGCTTTGCTAAGCTGTAGCACAGATGTGTGAAGAATGTAAAATCATTTTCACTCACGGCATGGCTGACCCCTAAATTGACCCCTAAAGATTTGATGGGTGGCTGACGCCCGGTGGTATGATGTATCAAGGTGAGACTCTGCTATCTAATAGAGAAAGACACGGGGAGTCAGAATATATAACTCTGTTTGTTGTAGCTCGGATGCATGATGAATGAGAAAATAATTTGGACTCACGGGACTCCGACCCCTAAGCCGACCCCCAAGCCGGGATCAAATCTGACAGAGTGAAGATCCGAGCCGGTCCACTTGATTCTGCATGCATGCATCTGACAATGAGCTATCTGGTAGAGATGGACACGGTGAGTAAAGATATATGCTTTGCTGAACGGTAGCACGGATGTGTGGAGAATATAAAATGATTTTCACTTACTCGGCACGCTGACCCCCTAACCCGGGATCAAATCTGACAGAGTGAAGATCCGAGCCGGTCCACTTGATTTTGCATGCATGCACTTGACAAGCAGCTATCTGGTGGAGAAAGACACGGCGAGTCAGGATATATGCTTTGCTAAGCGGTAGAACGGATGTGTGAAGAGTGTAAAATGAGTTTCACTCACCGCACCGCTGACCCCTAGTCTGACCCCTAAAGATCGCACCGTCTTTCGTTCACTCCTCTCCCTCTGGCAATCCCAGCTCATGCGTCTGAATGAACCCGGCTGTGACAAGCTCTGCTATCCAGTGGATGATAGCGGCTCGGGTGAGCTTGTGGTAGCATCCAACGGCACAACACCTTATCCGGAATGGGGAGGAGGAGTTCTTCTGATACCGGTGACGGGGACCTTGAGGATCCTTCTTACATGGGAGACCGTTGCCAAGGCAGTTGGTGGCTCGAGCCAAGTCAAACAACCTGCCAATGTCCTCATCACTCTGGTACTTGTCAGACAGGGCATTGAAGCAGGTCGGGGCCATCTCTGGAAGACCATTCCACCAGGCTGTTGTAGCTAGAGACTTGGTTGGCTTCCGGAAGCCAGCGTTCCAGCCGAGAGCATTGAGGATGTCGGTCAAGGCCTGGACTTGTGCTCGGGTGGGTGCTCCCCTGTCATCCCCTCGGAAGACTTCCTTCATATTGGCCTGTTGGTAGACCCAGTTGGCGTTCTCCAGGAAAGACTCTCGCTTGACCAGCTTGGCATCCAGCCGATGGTGCCAGTGGGGGCCGTCACCTTGATGCAACCAGTAGGATGGGTCGAGGAAGCCAGTGTCCTTGACCAGTCGGGTGGCCTCCTTCAAGCTCGGGGCCTTGACGGTGACCTCTATCCTGAACCCTCCGAGGGACATGTCATCCTTGCCTGTCAGGTTGTGAATCATCCGCAGGGCCGAGTTGACTTGCATCCGGATTCCTCCCAGTGACTTGGGGATCCCGCCCTGCAGACGGCTGTTGAATGACTTGATGACATGGACAATCCTCGGGTACATCTTGATAGAGAACTTGCGCTGCCTGTGGGTAGCCTTGAGGTTGACAGTGCCGTAGTCGAGGGATCCAGGAATCATCATGGGGTAGTGCCGGATGCCATTATGTCTGCCGGTAGCCGAGTGGAAGAGCCAGATGAATGGGGAGTCAAGGAAGTGCCAATGTCCCACTCATTATGCTCTGCCCACTTGTGATCTGTCTGGGCAGGCTCCGTGCTGAGGAAGCGGTCGATCATTGGCATCTTCTGCCCATAGGACTTGAGTCGGATGGTATCACAGCCGGCAGCATTGAGACAGTGGATGAACACGGTGGTCGGTAGATGGACATTGCCAAGAGTTGCTTGATAGATGAACCTGCCCGGCTGAGCGATCTGATACTTGTTGAGCTCGATGAAGAATGGATCTTTGTACTGGGTTCCGACCCAGAGCTGGTGTGTGGCCTCGGCAAGCAGGAGGTATCGGTCAAACGCTGGTCCTCGGTGGTAGGTTGTGTGCATCTTCCTCACGGGAGCTCTGCTGATGAGTTGGACGTCAAAGGAGCTCCCAAAGCGAGTGAGGTACTCCTCGGGTGACAGCACCAGCTCCCATCTATCCACATCCATCGGCTTCTTCTCCAGATCTTCCAGAGCGTCCTCCCCTTCTTCCCGGAGATCATCCAGCATCCTGAACCCATCCATGAACGGCTGCTCTCTCACGTCCACCTCTGGCTCAGCCGGTCCCGCGCAGGTGGACTCCATCCCTCGAGAAGGTCGGCTACCTCTGCTAGATCTCGGAGGGGCGTGGGTGACAGTGGTGTCCGAGGAGGGGAGCTGCTGGGGGTGTGCGAGAGGGGCTGCTGTTGAGTAGGGTGGGTGACAAGGACGGGGAGACGGTGTTGGTGAATAGGACAAGGGAGGTTCTCCATAGGGAGAGCGAGTCGGCGTATGGGGAATGGAGGAAGGGACGGTGTCATAGGAGTCGGTGATGAGCTCTGCAGGGGATCAGTCAGTGATGGAGTCTGCACAGGATTAGCTTAGGGGGTTAACCGGTGCTTGACATTGTACTCACCATCCGTGGCCCTCCATACACAGATTCATCCGAGCCTTCTGATTCCTGGTACGCATCATCCGACTCTTCCGACTCATCCTCAGATCCCTCTATCTCCTCTACCTCTTCCTCGTCCTCTGGTATGTCTCCATCCACCTCCATAGGTTCATCCCCGTACCCATCATCATAGACATAGACGGCACTGGCTTGAGTCGACAGTCGAGAGGATGACCGGCGTGAAGGGAGTCCAGTTGTAGATGATCGAAGCCCAAGCTGATAGGTGATAAGAGCCGAGGAGGAGGTGTCGCAGGACTCGATATCCGGAAGCTAGGAGTGACAGGTGAAGCTGAAGGTACGGAAGTGAGTGGAGATGTCGGAGGAGGGACTGAGCTGAGGGGTGAGGATGATGGGAGCTTGCTCGATATCGGAGGACCGGGTGATGATTTGGGAGCTGAACTGAGGGAAGAAGAACTCAGCGTGGCATATCTGAGGATGGATGCTATGGAGGGAGCCGGTGTGACAGATGCGCTCATGGAGCGTCTGGGCCCAGGCATATAATCCGGGCAGCGGAAGCGGAGTCTGTGCTTGTTGAGTCCTGCTTGGTTCAATACGACTCGACCACAGGGACAGACCACAAGTCCTGAGTTTGATATGTCTCGACTGGTGAACCTGTCGTCTGGATGCTTCTTCTTGATGTGGTCTAGTAAGTCAGCATAATGTTTGTCACATCGGACACACTTGCCAGAGCGCTGAGGGTATGGTCACAGGGCATGATGGATGGTTACACGGAGTACGTGATAAGTATGAAAGAGAGATGTCACGTCGGATGGGATTCTCAGGAAAAGTCCTTTCACTAACCGCTCCACACCTCCACCGCTGCGTTCTCATTGGTCCTCGCGTGGACGCAGCTGCCAGCGGTGTGCATCAAGACTGACTTTGGCTCTCACGGCCAGCCTGACTTTGGCGCTCACCGCCAGCCTGACCCCTACCCTGACCCCTAGATTGGCTTTAGGGGTTATCCCTAGAATCACGGACCGGAGAATACATACTGCCTATGCATGATGATCCGGGTATCTCGACCTATGAAGCGCAAGTCCCCGCTCACTCACAGCCACCTTCCCGCAGGTGCAGACAACCAGGCCAGTCCCCTCCATTTCCTCCTCTGTGAAACGGTCCTCGCCATGTCTCTTCTTGATATGATCCATCAGATCTCGGTAAGTTCTCTGACAGAGCGGACAAGTCCCGCTCCCAGACCTTTGCCTATAGGTCCTGTGACTAGCAGCCGTCAGCACACGACCTCTGTCAGGATAGGCTCACCTCCGATCCCGACCATGGTCCTTGGTAGCCGGGGGCACGTCCGGACTGGTGCCGCCGGCTCTGACTCGGCGAGCTCCAGTTCGATGCCTTGCATGTCCAGGTAATCAGTTGTCAGCTCGCAGGTGAACATGGTGATCACCACCCGCTTCTTGGCATCCTCTGGCTTGAGCGCCTTGACAAGATGGGGCAGCAGACCTGGCTGGAAGAAGACGACATCGCCAGGGAAGACAGGAAGAGCGACTCCCAGCGTGGGCAGCAACAGATCGCCCCTGCCATCCGTGTGATCCCAGTCTCGATCCTTCCGGCCCAAGACCAGGAGGGTGGTGTATAGACTCCTGTCGTCGTGACTGTCGAGATGCATCTTCTCTGACTGTCCTTGGGTGATTGCGGAGCATGTGGCCATTCGTCCGAAACGGAAAAAGTCGGAGACATGGTCCACTTCATCCTCCGGGACGTCATTGAGGAGAGACCCCGGAGGTCAAGCTTGTCGTTCTCCACCGCAGCCCTGATCCGTTGAGTGCTGGCCTGGTGACGGAGCCACGTCTGGTGATCAAGCTCACTGAGCCGGGTCTGAACTCTCTCCTCCGTCACAGAGCCAATGGCCAGGCAGACTTCCAGCATGCACTGCCTGCGCTCAGCCTGCACCTTCCGTTTCGAGTGAGGTTGCAGCGTGTCGTTGGTGACCCATGGCATCTCGATGCCAGATGCCCGGAAGAGGATGCCCAGATGATGCGGACTAAGTCCAGCCGTTCGCTCTGTGCCCTTGATAAATGCTTGAGAACCGGCTTTCTCGCCTGCTCTCACCGCATCCAGTATCTTGTCTTGGTCGCTCTGTGAGAGCTGTCCCGATAGCCTGATCACCCAGTATTTTGGACCGCCTGACCTGGCCGGACGGGGATGAGCAGATCTCCACGCTCTGGCAGACGCTGCAGAGGCTTGTCTGCAGACTCCCAAGCAGCTTGTCGACCATGGCGTCGATGTTGGATCTGTTCGACCTCGTGTGATTACAATAGTACGTCTGGACATGCACCGGGCTGGGTGATTGGATCACGGTGGGAGGATCCGATGGGGAAGGGTCTTGTGCAGAGATGTTCAGCGGAATGTCCCTAGGCCCTTCGTGAAATCGCTCACCTCGGCTGACCCCTAAAGTGACCCCTAAAGCGACTGTAGGGGTTGACCCCTCATCCGACTCCTGCTCTGCCAGCGGCTCACCGTCCTGTCAAGGGGCAAAACAGATCAATCCGTCAGTCCTTTGGGCGACCTCTGTTGCAGGAGGGATGAGCACGGCTATGCGCCGGCCATCACCGTCCCGATACATCACGACATCATCACTATATTACTTGGTCCTCTGCGCACGTCCCAGCTTCCTCAATTTCATCGGATTCATCGTCTTCTTCAGCTCCTCCATTCTGAGCACCTTCTGCGCAACGGCGCCGGTTGGGGTTTCGGTTTTCGCTTCGGCATGAACATGATGTTCCGACTTACTGTCAGGTCGATTGGATTGCTCTGGGTACCAGCACCGGTTGACCTAAGAGGAAATGTCAGCCAGATCAATATTATGGGGAAATTAGGACGGTTACTTACATTGTGGCTGATTGAAATCGCGATTTTGCCGATGGGGGATATCAGTTTTTGACCCCAGATTCAGCCGTCTTATATAGACGTCAATTGGGCCGACGATGCGATACGAGGAGGCGACATCGTCACGACCAATCTCGCATCGCCACGACCAATCTCGCATCGCCACGACCAATATCGCATCGTATGGTGCCGTATGATGTCGCTTCTACGACCAATATCGCACCATACGACCAATATCGCATCGCCACGACCAATCTCGCATCGTATCGAGCCGTATGATGTCGCTTCTACGACCAATATCGCACCATACGACCAATATCGCATCGTATGTCGCCGCTTCTACGACCAATATCGCATCGTCACGACCAATCTCGCATCGTTACGACCAATATCGCATCGTATGTCGTCGGTTCTACGACCAATATCGCATCACCACGACCAATATCGCATCGCCACGACCAATCTCGCATCGTATGGTGCCGTATGATGTCGCTTCTACGACCAATATCGCATCGTTACGACCAATATCGCATCGTATGTCGTCGGTTCTACGACCAATATCGCATCACCACGACCAATATCGCATCGCCACGACCAATCTCGCATCGTATGGTGCCGTATGATGTCGCTTCTACGACCAATATCGCATCGTATGGTGCCGTATGATGTCGCTTCTACGACCAATATCGCACCATACGACCAATATCGCACCATATCGCTTCGCCACTGACGACCAATGATCTGAGCTACGACCAATATCGCATCGTCTCGCATCGTCACCTACGACCAATATGGCATGGTATCACATCGTCACCTACGACAACTACTGTCACTAACCTGTGTCACTTGGTATGGCAATGTTACCTCTATGATGTTTGACGACGATTCTGGAGCCGGCATGGCGTCTAGGGGTCAACTAGGGGTCAACTAGGGGTCGAACCTGTATGGTGGCATATGCCGTTACACTGTATGATACAAGGACTGCCACATACATCCCATCTCACATGGACTTTGGCCTCTGTACAGACTGATGGTGCCTCCTGGGGACGATAAACGATGCACAGCTAGCAGCCTTTGAGGTATCGATGAACCGTTTGAACGGGGACGATACTGACATGTAGAACTATGACTGACATCGATTTGAGCAAAATTATACTCGCGTGTCAGAATGAACAAAATTGGCAACTCTAGAACTAGCTGATCAGACTTGTCACGGTTGGATCCGGATCGAAATTTCGGTATCTATGATGGGTCACACCCTATGCTTTCGAGCGAAACTGAGTGAGCTACATGCAAAAAACTGCTACAGTGGGCGGCTTGCTCTACCACCGATATCGCATCGTATGGCATCGTCAGCCACGACCAATGATCTTAGCCACGACCAATATCGCATCGTATCGCATCGCTACTGACGACCAATATTCTGAGCTATGACCAATATGGCATCATATCGCATCGTCACCCATGACCAATGAATCTAGCCACAACCAATATTGCATCGTATCGCATCGTCACCTACGACCAACATGGCATCGTATCGCATGGTCACCCATGACCAACATGGCATCGCATCGCATCGCCACCCGCGACCAATAATTTTAGCTACGACCAATCTCGCATTGTGTGGCATCGTCACCCATGACCAATGTCGCATGGTATCCCATTGTCACCTGCCACTAACAATCCCGGCTACGACCAATATCGCAATGTATGACAATGTATCGCTCTAGGGGTCAACTAGGGGTCAACTAGGGGTCAACTAGGGTTGAACCTGTATCGTGCCATATGCCGTTTCACTGTTGCCTATGAGGACCGTCACATACATCTGATGTCACAGTAGCCTTTGTACCAACTGATGCTGCCTCCTGGGGACGATGAACACTAGCAGCCTTCCAGGTATTGATGTACCGTCTGAACAGGGATGATCCTGACATGTAGGAGTATCACTGACATCGGTATGAGCGAAATTATACTCGCATGTCAGAACGAACAAAAATCACAACTCCAGAACCGCTGGTCCTAGCTGATCATACTGGTCACGGTTGGATCCGGATCGGAATTTCGGTATCCATGATGGGTCACACCATATACTTTCGAGCGAAACTGAGTGAGCTACATGCAAAAAACTGCTACAGTGGGCGGCTTGCTCTACGACCAATATCGCATCGTATCGCATCGTATCGCATCGTCCCCTACGACCAATAATCTTAGGTACGACCAATCCCGCATCGTATCGCATCGTCACTTACGACCAATAATCTGAGCTACAACCAATATCGCATCGTCATCTACGACCAATAATCTGAGCTACGACCAATCTCGCATTGTCACCTACAACCAATATTGCATCGTATCGCATCGTCAGTCAGAACCAATATGTTATCGTATCGCATCGTCACTCAAAATCAATGGGTCATTGTCATGACCGACATGGCATTGTATTGTATCATCACTTCCTATCAGCTACAACCTACACTGTGTCCTATCTCGCATCATTTCCAATCCGTCCCCTTCAACAGACTGTGTAGCTTACGAACGATGTCGCATTTTCAGTTCTGTCCCACAATCCTGGACATCAATCGCGGTCACGTTTGCTACTAGAGCCTCAAAAGGAGTTGGGATCACATATTATCTCCAGCGCTTGAAGCATGGCAAGGTGGCTGAACGAGGTACCACCTCTGGGGTTAAGATGGTGCAAGACCCACCTCCTGTAGAGTACAGTATTCTGCAGAACTATAAGTACTGCTGAGTGTCACCGTCACGCCCTACCAGACACTGCAAACATGTGGAAACCACAGACAAACTCGGTATACCAATTGACACCTAGTTGACCCCTACAAGGAATTTAGGGGTTATCTAGGGGTCGGCTAGGACTTTGTTGCATGCACACCATCGGACCGAGATATACATATATATACCTGTTCACTTATCTATTGTACTCTTCCTTCCTTGACCGCTATTATACCGACTTGCCATAGATTCGCATATGCAGAATTACAGGCCCGCTAGACCAACCCCAACTGTCTTGTGATAAAACCAGCTAGACCGACTCCGACTGTCCCATGACATCAGACAGTATCGCACTTGCCAAGAAAGGTTGGTAACAAGTAAATAGGGAGTTGCCCCCGTGCCGCACAGAATAGAACATGGGGACATATAGGGACGGAATGAAGAGTTAATGTAGAAAAAAAAAAAAAAAAACAAAAATCGGGAATGGGGGTTAGGGAATAGGGGGTTAGGGGTTAGGGGTTAGGGGTTAGGGGGTTAGGGGTTA